>OX422217.1:570930605-576825605 GCA_949130495.1 Sambucus nigra
GAGACCAATCAAAATAAAAGACAAAATTCGCGTGTCAGGTACATGCGAACCGGTTCGGAGGTACAGCGAATCGGTTCTCCCCTCCGAACCGGTTCGGGGTGGGGTTCGCATGTACCAGCCTGGTCTTGCTCTCAACACTTAGATTTTTTTTCTGGTTTTTCTCTTCTTTTCTTGGATTTTTCTTCAACTTCAATTGAGCATAACTTTTCAATCGTAGCTCGGATTTGGGTGCCGTTTCTTCCAGTGTTCTTTTTGTTCCGATCTCTTCAACTTCCCAGATGACTTCTTCTTCCGGATCGGGCTGAAAAATTACCGACATGCCCTTGAACTTGCCTTCTTAGCTTTTCTTGCACAGTCTTGTTTCCTCCTTTGCACTGCTTGCATAATTAACCTGTAAAACCAATAGGAGAAGCACGAAACACGCAATACTCGCCAAGAAGGTTAGAAGCATAAAAGTGAATCAAATCCATATATGTTACATCATTCGGGTTCACAAAAGTACTGAAATTAGGGGGATAAATATACAATATTTATGCCAAATCAAACACCCCTAACTTAGAACTTTCCGCGTCCCGAGCAATGTAAAAGAATGAAAGTAAGAGTTAAGGACACTTCAAGGACTTTATTGGGACAGAATACCACTTTCGCGGGCAAGCGATTGCATTTAGCGTATGCAACAAGCCTTTAAACCTCTAGGTTACCCTAGTAGGACGAGTTGTGTCTCGTGAGGGTTTGCAGTGAATATACCCACAAAATTCGACTCAAAGAAAATTCAAAATACGCAAAAATTGTACAATTCAAACTTTTCCATAAAATAGTCATCATCAAGTCATATTTACAAGTCTCAAACCGTAGTGTGTGTGTGCGAAGCCATAAATATAACCGCCAATTTCCATCGATTGATCATTACGTTACTTATCCGATAATTCGTTTTGATTTCAATTTCTCACTGAATGCACTCACAAACGAATCTCTCGGATTATGGCTATTCTCTCGGCAAGCGTGATATAAGGAGTAAATGTATTGGAAGCAAATACACGCATGCAATTAGAAAGACGGAAATTTTATGGTGAAGGGATCTCTTCAACGGATTACGGTTTTAAAAATGGGAGCATCGCCTCTATTTCGCGCATTTAACCTCTTATATTATCTTTTGGTGTATTAACTCTCCACGCGGTACTCAATTTTCGCAATTTGGACTCGGTTAGGACTTTTTCGGGTTGTAGGGTGTATAGGGTAAAATGAAGGAGGTATGGAAGGTTGGAATTGGAAAAGTCATTCGTGATGTCCGTTTGTGCATTTTCCGGGCTATTGCTCATTTTTTTCTTCTTTTTCTAAATTTTTTTTTTGCTTTGTTTTTTTTTTTTTTTTTACTATTTTTGTTGAGCATTCTTCTATTTTTTTTTTCTTGCCCCTTTTTGTTGCACTTTTCGGACTTAAATTCTGAATTTTTTCATTTTTCGCAATTCCGGGCTATTTTGGGTTTTTCGGGTTGTCAAACGAAAGGGAAAATTATTTGGCTCAATTTGGGTTGCAAAGGGTAATTTTTCACTACTTTTTCTGGCCAATATTTTTGGGGTGACAAACGAGGGCCTACTTCATTGCCCAAAATGCCAATTGCGTTAGCATATGCGTTTCGAGGTGAATTTAAGTTTAGAGACTCTTTTGGCACGATTTTCAAGGCAACATTGCACACATTTTTTAAAACCGATCAAAATGAAAGGATTGAGATCCTTGACAACTTATTAAGCGCTAAAAAGAACTTTGAGTTAACAATTAACTCGGATTGATTTAAAAACTCGCAAAACGTGATAGGCTAGAATCTCGCCGGGTTTGTTAATCTCCACATTTATTCGTTAAGTCATCAATTTTCCCTCAATTTCCATCTTTAGTCAATTTCGGCTTTGTGTATGTTGAATATTTACAATTTGAGACTCCAATTTGACTTTTAATGATATTTTTGAAAAATTTGAATTCCAATTTTTATTTATTTTGAACAAAAATATTTTTGGATTTTTCAAAATTTTATGATTTTTTTGGAAATTTTGGGCATTTTTGAAAATTTGTGAAGTTTTAGAAATACGCACTTGTGACCCCCCCTAACTTAGACTTTTGCATTGTCCTCAAGCAAAAAGGACGAAAATCTAACTCAAGGCGAATGAAAAGTGCGGAAAAATAAAACAAACAAATATGAAAAATGCAACAAGACACTATATGACACTCATGCATGACTCAAAAATACGACAACAATCACCCCATACGCGTCGGGGGTGCGACGACCTCTCATCTCTCCATAAACTCACCCGACCCCACTTATGGGGGTTGATGCTCTCCTTGCCACTCCCGTCCTAGGATCATATTCCAATAATCGAAACAAGTTGGGACCTCGCCCATAGATAAAGGATAGACCGGGAGACTCGTTGTGACTAATTGGAAAGGGATCCTCGTGATGCTGACTCAAAGCATGGTCAACGTGCACTGACTCGGAGGGGACACCTAGGTTTCTTTCAATTTTTAAGACGCATGGGTCGGGCTCTAAGTCGGATGAACCACAACTTTTCTCCTCACTCGCCTTCGGGACCTCTAGTGGTATGGGTGGATGGTCACAAAGAAGAAATTCATTGATTTTATCTTCCCATTCACTTTCTTCTAGGTGTCTAAATGAATCCATTAGAGTTTGGACTTGGTCGTTAAGGCTCTCATCTAGGCTCTCATCCACCGGACCGAATTATTTTTCAAATTCTTCCATGCTCATGTCCCCTATATCTCTCTCTCTCGCGGTGCCAACGTCCTCTCTAACTTGCTCGCTTTCTAACTCCACCATTTTTCTCTCTTCTAAACCCTCTCTCTCTCGCTCTATTGCGGTCACTACACACCTCTCTTCCACTTTTCTCTCCGCGTCACAACTACCACCGTTACTTGATGAAATAGGGCACACTCCTAACGACTCTCTCTTGTGGGACCCTTTATTATCGTGATTTATCATTAAAGATGATCCTAAGGCGTCTCCACGATAATTCTCCTCGTTGTATTCATCTACGATCTCCTCTATGAAGCTCACTGTGTGAAGGTCATCTTCTTCTCCCGTATGTTGGGCGACATGGAAGATGTTGGTCTCTAAAGTCATGTTCCCAAAAGTGAGTTGCATTCGCCCATTCCTTGTGTTGATGATTGCGTTAGCCGTAGCTAAGAACGGGCGCCCAAGGATGATAGGAACATGGTTGCTTGAGGTAAATGAGGGCTCCGTGTCCCAAATGACAAAGTCTACCGGGAAGTAGAAAGTGTCAACTTGGACGATCAAGTCCTCGACTATGCCTCTTGGGATCTTCACGGTTCGATCCGCTAATTGGAGAGTGACCTTTGTGGGCTTGAGGTCGCCCAAGTCAAGTTGCCTATAGATGGAGTAAGGGAGGATATTGACACTTGCTCCCAAATCAAGTAAGGCTTTTTCGATTCTGTTTTCTCCAATGATGCAGGAAATGGTGGGTGCACCGGGATCTTTGAATTTAGGTGGGAGATCATTGAGTAGAATGGAGCTCACAGTCTGTGCTAAAAAGACATTTTTCTTTACCTTCATCTTTCTCTTTACCGTCAACAAGTCTTTAATGACTTTTACATAAGCTGGAATTTGTTTAATGGCATCCAGGAAAGGTAAATTCAGCTTAACTTGTTTTAGCACGTCTAGCACGTCATCACGTGGATTTCCTTTATGAGGAGGAATTAGCCTTTGAGGAAACGGTGCCGCGGAGGGTGGTTTCACTACTACCTCGGGCTCACTAGCGTCTTCTTTGTCACTCTCGTTCAAGGGGACATCTTCGGCCTCTTTCGTGCCGGGCGAAATCTCCTTGTCTTTAAGTACGTCTCGTGGGGGAGGTGACAAGTCAACTACCCTCCCACTACGTAGAGTGGTGATTGAGCTACATTGCTCAGGATGGTCGTGGGGTGTCGAGCTAACACTAGTTTGACCTTAGAGAGGTCTTTGGCCCTGGGAAGGAAACTTTCCCTTCTCTTGAACACTCAATGAGGATTGTATTTATGACAGAGTCGCATTTATGTCGCCAATTAGACGATCATATTTGGCATTGTTTGCGGTCTGACTTGCGATGAATTGATTCACAGTATCCTCGAGAGTTCTCCGCTGTGGCGGGATATAATTTCCGTGAGGTGGTGGTGCTTGGACATGTCCTTGCATGTGTGGAGCTTGTTGAAATTTTTGTGGAGGAGGAGGGGCAACATGCGAAGGAGGGTTCATTGCGGCATGTTGTTGCCTGTAGCTAAAACCGGGATGGTTTTTCCATGAAGGATTGTATGAATTCCCGTGTGTGGCACCGAAATTACCCTTAAAACCTCCTATACTACTAACTTGCTCTTGAAGCATTCCTTTGTAGGCGGGTATCGTCGGGAATTCCTCAGTTGAATGTCCCGCCTCACAAATCGCACACACCTTCTCGACGGGATTTTTGATAGATCCAACTACCTCACATAAATCTCGAAATCCTTTCTCAAGGGTGTCCAATCGACTGTCCGACTTAGAGGTCTTATCTACATGGTATAGGCCGGACGCTGATGGAGTGGTGGTCGCTTGACGATTTCGATTCTGAGCATTAGGATCAGAAATATCCCATGATTGGGTAGTCTCGGCGACATACCTCAGGTGAAGCTCAGCATCGTGGCATTCTAGTTCGATAAACGGACCACTACCCATGGTTTCAATGAGTTGCTTGGAGTTAAGGCTCAACCCATTATAGAGGAAGGAAATGATTTGAGCTGTATCAAATCCATGATGGGGGCACGAAGCAACTAACTCATTGAAACGCTCATAACATCGATGGAATGGCTCATTATCCAACTGCCTGAACGATTGAATCTGAGCCTTTATGGAGATTGTTCGATGTGGTGGAAAGAACTTCTTGAGAAATCTGAATTGTAACTCGTTCCAAGATGGAATCGAGCTCGGAGGCAAAGACCATAGCCAGGTCTTAGCTTTATCTTTTAGCGAGAATGGGAAGAGTTTGAGGCGAATCACCTCTTGTGTGCAAGTTTGATCGTTGAGAGTATCACACACGTCCTCAAATTCCCTTATATGCAAGTATGGCTTTTCAGAATACATACCGTGATAGTGTGGTAGCATCTGGATCATCCCATTTTTGAATCGGAACTGCCCGGCATTATACGGGAGTATAATGCATCCCGGAGTGACAGTGCGCTCGGGATATAAAAATTCTTTCAACGGGTGGTACGGAGGCTCTTCCTCACCGATAGTTGCATTACTGTGCTGCGACATCTCTCTCTCACTCGACGATTCGGCGTTCTCACTGGGTGTGCGCGAAGTGTGTCCTACGAAGGAGAAGGGAGTGTTGCTAGAGATTGAGTGTGACGGTGTGGGAGGTGGGATCCAGAACTGTGGGGCGTTTGGAGTGTGGGGACTATCTGGGTTATACTCCACTATAGGATTTTCGTGAATATGGGTGGGAGTATTATGAGGTGTGGAAGTGGTTTCAGAATTTTTCATTAAGCTCAGGAGAGATGATGATTGTGAATCTTTTTGGATTTTTATTTTTTTTTTATTTTTTTATTTTTTTATTTTTTTATTTTTTTTTTGAATTTTTGGTCAAAGTTTTGGATTAACTCGATCTAATCCTAAGTCTACCTAATTCCCCGGCAACGGCGCCAAAAACTTGACACGACTCAGAATGTGTCTCTAAAGTGTGTACTCTCTAGGCTCAAGTGCAAGCCTGTCGTTCAAGTAATAATCCGACAAGTCGGGTATCGATCCTCAGGGAAAAAGGACAACAAGAGTTGTGACGACGAGATAAGACTGAGGAATCCTAACGTTGACTCTAAGAAGAAAAGAAAAGATTGATTTGGCTTTTGGGATTCGACTACACTAAATGCAATTATGAAAGTACGATGAAAAATGCAACTAACTAAATTACCTAAACTACGAATGAAGGATTGAGATGAAACTTTTTAACTAAATGATGAGAAAACAGGATGGGAATACAATCCCCCAACCCTAGTGTAATGTAGTGACAACGTCAATCATAAATTTATCCGATTAATTCAAACTCGGAATTTAGTACTCCCAAGCATTATGTATACGAGGTTCAAGCCCGCATCATACCTAATCTGAGGATGAGTAAATCGGTATCGCAGTAATTACACTCAAATTGTACTCTAAATCATCACGAGTACCCATAGGCAAACGAGATATAAAGATCTACAATTCTTATGAAATTACGCGATACGATCAAAATTAATCATTACATTCATCGGATCGACGTTATACACATGCACTAACACATCAGGTTGGGTTCATGCATCCCAACCTTGAAAAACCTAGCCTGACATGTTAAATTGATTAATGCATGAAATAATGATGTTGCATGTGTAGGAATTCATGATGAAATTAGCTAGAAGCATGTAAATACGTATTATGTATGCGAAAACAAGTTGTATCGAATATGAAAACTACGCATGCAAGAATAATCAATAAGAAACAAGAATCTTGAATTAAAACTAGAAAAGCAAACCCGAAACAATGAAATCTTGAAGCAATTTATTCCCTTGATGTTCCTAGATGTTCCTCCCCTTTCTTTCTATCAAAAACTCTCTAAAAATAACCCTAAAGGCTGCCCCTAGGTTAATTGCCTGCGTTCCCCCCAAGTTTGGAGTGTTAAAAACCTATTAGGAGACTTGGAGACCAATCAAAATAAAAGACAAAATTCGTGTGCCAGGTACATGCGAACCGGTTCGGAGGTACAACGAACCGGTTCGCCCCTACGAACCGGTTCGGGGTGGGGTTCGCATGTACCAGCCTGGTCTTGCTCTCAACACTTAGATTTTTTTTCTGGTTTTTCTCTTCTTTTCTTGGATTTTTCTTCAACTTCAACTGAGCATAACTTTTCAACCGTAGCTCGGATTTGGGTACCGTTTCTTCCAGTGTTCTCGTTGTTCCGAGATCTTCAACTTCCCAGTTGACTTCTTCTTCCGGATCGGGCTGCAAAATTACCGACATGCCCTTGAACTTGCCTTCTTAGCTTTTCTTGCACAGTCTTGTTTCCTCCTTTGCACTGCTTGCATAATTAACCTGTAAAACCAATAGGAGAAGCACGAAACACGCAATACTCGCCAAGAAGGTTAGAAGCATAAAAGTGAATCAAATCCATATATGTTACATCATTCGGGTTCACAAAAGTACTGAAATTAGGGGGATAAATATACAATATTTATGCCCAATCAGTAGTCGTAGTCGTAGTCGTAGTAGTAGTCGTAGTAGTAGTCGTAGTAGTAGTCGTAGTCGTAGTGGTAGTCGTAGTGGTAGTCGTAGTCGTAGTAGTAGTAGTAGTAGTAGTAGTAGTAGTAGTAGTAGTAGTAGTAGTAGTAGTAGTAGTAATAGTGGTGGTAGTAGTGGTGGTCGTAGTAGTAGTAGTAGTAGTAGTAGTAGTAGTAGTAGTAGTAGTAGTAGTAGTAGTAGTAGTAGTAGTAGTAGTAGTAGTAGTAGTAGTAGTAGGTGTGTCATTTTAATTTTGATAGTTTGCATATTAGTGTATTTTCTTCATTTTTATATTCAAGAATAATAATTTGAGTCTCAATAAAATGTCCCAAGACATCTCAAAAATAAGTGAAGATAGCATTAAAATATTATACCTTTTTACATTAATAATGACATGGTACAATATTTTAAGGGTATGTTAATTTATTTGGAGTGATTTGGGGGTTGTAATTGAGACTCATAACATTACTCCATAAACACGCGTGTGCACACACCCACATATACACACCGTACTCTCTCTCTCTCTATCTATCTATCTATCTATCTATCTATCTATCTCTCTCTCTCTCTATCTATATATATATATATATATATATATATATATATATATATATATATATATATATATATATATACATATACTCAGACACACAAAAACATGCTTACCACAGTCACCCTTAACACACCGAGCTCTTACCCAAAACCCAGCCAAACATAAAACTCAGCTTAGTCGAGTAAATAATATCCAAACCCACGCTCCTACCCCTCTATCTCACCCTACACAACCCTCGAAACCCATCCTAAAATATAATAACCACAATCAAAACAAAACCCATCTTACTTTCTCATTCATACCCCTAAAACCCCAGTTGTAAACCCACTTGAACCTATACACACGCCTGCACATATAAATAAATATGGGGGACCAAAAATTTTCCCCCACGTCCTCCACTCTCCAAAAAATAAATATATATCATACATATAATACATTCGGAGATAGAGATAGATGCAGAAATGGGGGAGATTGCTAGTAGGATATAATTGCAGAAAAGAAAGGAAAATTGTGACTGGAAGCTTTGACAACGGTGGATATTATTTTTAGAGAAGGTTCTTGTTGAGAATGTATTATCTTTAAAAGGG
This sequence comes from Sambucus nigra, assembly GCA_949130495.1. NCBI lineage: Eukaryota > Viridiplantae > Streptophyta > Magnoliopsida > Dipsacales > Adoxaceae > Sambucus > Sambucus nigra. Next base: position 570,939,022 of record OX422217.1, read on the forward strand.
GGGAAGATTTCAGGCATAGGAGACTACAAGTTTTTTCTTAGTTTTGTACTGTCATTTTAGGAGTGTAATGTAATTTTTTTTCTTTTAACAATTTTTAGTGAGTTAAGAGTGAGAATAATATTCTTGTGAAAGACAAATATTGAGTTGAGTGTTTATTTCTAAATTGGTTGTAAACTCTTATTTTGTTGGCATGTATTTACCGTTCAAGCTTGGTAGTTAATATCAAATGCAATAAGACTTGGTTTAATATTATTCTCTTATTTTCATATTATTTGTATTCCTTTTTGGCTTTTAATGTGAGTTTATTTTTTTATTCTGCCCCTTTGAAAATAACATTGAGATTTTACGATTTTTATATACATCTCTAGAGTGGATGAATTATTTTCGCGAGAAAATAGTAAATTCTACCTTCAATATTTATTCATCAATTAAACTAGAGATAGATAATTTTCAAATAATATTGTAATTTGAATTTCTCAACTATAAAAATTATTTTTTAATAGACTAAAATACTCTTAATAGATTTTACCTAGTGGTTGATTTATTAGAAAATGTTTAAATCTAATTTTTATAGAGTTTGTGAAATTTTAACATTAATCTTCAAAAAACATTATGTTTAAATTCATATTTCAATGAGAGTTGGTTTGTAAATTTAAATATGTCTTGGGTTATTTAAAATATCTAAACTAATTAATAAAAATAAAAAAGTAAAGTGGCGAATTATCGATCCATGATTTATCTCATACTCATTTAGTCTGACATCTCTCTCACCTTATCATTTTACTTATCTATTAGTGTAGTTAAATTTCAGCACATCGTTATTTAATATAACATCTCTTGAACATTGTTTTAAAAATATCATACTTATCTTCACTTTACTCTTTCCCATGTTAAGAAGTTGGATTCACACCCTTACTTGCCACTGTACATTTATTTTGTTTATTTTGTACTTCAAAGGGATTTTTTATTGATGAGTCTTGCAATGATAGTTATACATACATATATACAAAAGAAAGTTATCGTGATAACCCGCTTATTAAAATAAGAGGTGGCCAGCCCGATACTCCAATAATTACATGAATCATAAATGGTCCATTCTTAGCATCACTGTAGTACAATAAGTATACGAGATAATCACCAATTATTTTAGAAAATGGATAGTCAAAATTTATTTTGTAAGTTAATGAAAAACATTTAAACAATCCAATCGAAAAAAAGGTGGATATGAAAGAAGACAGCTATTAGATCAACATTCATATACATAAAAATAATCTAATAATCTGTCGGTTAACAGACCTTTACAATTATGTTACATCGAGTATTAAAGTACAATATCACATTATATAATACAAGTACAAAACTTGGGCAACACTCCTGAATGTGTAACTGATCATAACTAGAATACAAAAGATAGGAGCGTCTATATCAAGTATCCCATAACATCCGTAAAGTGTTATAACTCCAGGACACTGGGATAGAAAAGTCAATACGGGCGTCCTTGCGGTGGAGCACCTGGGTGAATATAAGATTCATGCACAACAAAGAAATATAAACGGGTCAGTGCCCGATTTAATATGATGACCAAGTGAATAAAGTGCATGACAGTTATGAATATTTAATCATTATGAATAGACTTGTTTCTCTCTCCACAAATAATGATAAGAAATCTCACCTCTCAATCTAAAAGCACAACCTGACCTAATATTAAAGACAATGATCACAATTCATTTATGCATGAGAATATATATAAAATCTTACTTAATGAGATTCCATTTACTTTTTACACAATTTCATTTCACAGTTCCTTTTCTCATTAGGAAACGTATTCAAAGCAATTTATTTCATAAAGTGCTTTATCCTCAATAAAATCCCACTTTAATAAGAATACTTATAATTCACATTATATAACGATTCTAAGACCATCATTCCGGGTTTCCCCACTGGATGCGCCCCTAAATAGCTATTATCTTCCAGGTCCTATCACCAAGACAACCTGGGCATCCTACATCCTATGACGTCAGGAAGCGGCCATATACCTTCGATAGTGAGTCATAACCACACTTGGAATTACCTCACTTCGAACAATAATCACACAGTATAATAATAATCGGTCCTGTGGCCGAGGACTATATTCACCCTGCATTCGCTAGACAGAGGACTTCACCTCATGTGCATAACTTCCCATATGATAGCATTTAGAGAGGTGTGTATAAGTAAATTATCATTCACAAGTTATTCCCATTTTAATATATGCATTACGTTTTTATCCGGAGCCATAAGCGTTTAATGTCATCATTATAAACTTCAATGTTCAATAAATCCCCAAATTTGTCCCCGAGAAATAATGAAGTTATTGTGACCCACCAAGTATAGTATATGTCAATCACGTCTATAAATCTCCACGATTATATAATCCTACTCTTCCCTAGTCTCAAACTAGCTTACTCAAGCTACCCTAACGTCTATTAAATAATCCCCGAGATAATCCCAAGTATCCCCTTTCTAACCTAAAGTGGTCACATACCTAATATAAGACTCTAGTACACTTTATTTCATCCTAAGAGAAAGCTCCTAGGTCCTAAACCTACACGAAAAGGGTTACAAACTAAGTTAGAAAAACATCCTAAAACAACAGAAATTAAGAATCGATTCGCCCTAGCCGAATCAATTCGGTCTTGAAAGCGAATCGATTTGGATAGGTCGAATCGATTCGGTTAAAAGGAACCAAAATTTTGCTTACTTTCGAATCGATTCGGATAATTCGAATCGATTTTCCCAACACAGACCTGTAGCCTATCCCTATAGCGAATCAATTCGATGGGGGTGAATCGATTCGCCTGGGCCAGAATGCCCAGTTTCGACTATGGAGTTTAATAACCCTAAATTTTGTCAACCTCATTTCTCTTCCATTTTATCCACACCATCCATCAATAATCCAACAAAAACACTCTTACATAAATTCTAACAACTATAATTCACACAATAACTATCTAAAACAATGTTTAAGAGTTCAATTACTACAAATTCTTTAAAACCCATATTTGTCCAATTGATTCCAATACACAACTATCACTACAAATTATTCACCTTAAATAATATATTAGCAAGTAAGAAACTTGCCTTAAGGTTGTAGTGCAGGATCTTTTTCCGGTATAATAAATTCCAGCTCAATCTTTCATCCTCTCCTTCTTTTCTCTTCTTTTTCCCCAAATTTTCTTTCTCTCTCTTTCTCTCTAGGTTTAGGAAGCATATACTTTGGAAATAAGAGGGTTGTAATACTTAATGGTGTACTTACTATTAATTTCCATCTTTAAATGTTAATACACCATTAAAATGACTTGTAACTACATAATTGAGTCATAAGCTGTCAAAAGTGCCCGGAACCCAAAAATACAATATGGAACTTATTTTGACTATCTCGACTATTTCGGGACTAACCGTGCCCTCTAAATTGGCATCCGGAATAAGATAAATCTTTTTATGTTCCAACTTCATTTTAAACCATAAATGTCATTTAAAGCACAACGATACTACAAATCATAACATGATGCTATTTACATTCACTTAATAGTAAAATGTAAAAATCTAGTAAATATTATCTTTTAAATCACTTAAAATAATATTTACTCCATTATCCAATATTTTATATAATTACTTCACATGGTAAATTAATATAAAATAAATTACTCAAAAGTAAGGGTTATTACGTACTCCCCCCCTTATAAGGGAATTTTGCCCTCAAAATTTAGGCGTAACTTGTGAAAAGAGATGTGGATACTTTTCTCACATATCATCCTCACACTCCCATGTTGACTCCTCGGCATTGTGATGTCCCCATTGAATCCAAACTAAGGGCACCACTCTTGATATTAGCCACGCTCCCTGTGATCTAAGATTATAAATGGTTGTTCCTCGTATGAAATATCGGGTTGCAATTCGATATCATCTAAAGGAATGTGCCAGTGAGCTCCTTCACACCTCTTGTACTTTTTCAAGGATGAAACATGAAACATATCATGAACCTATTGCAAGTGTTCCTTTAAGGCGAGTTGATAAGCTACTGGAACTACCTTAGCAATAATGGGAAAAGAGCCTACATAGCGCGGCATAAGCTTTCCTTTCTTCCCAAATCTCTTTATACCCTTCATTGGTCAAACTCGTACCAAAACTTGATCTCCAACCTCCAATTCCACATGCCTTCTATTCGCATCAACATAACTCTTTTAACGATCTTGAGCGATTCGAATGCGTTTGCGAATAAGTTCAATCTTTAAAGAAGTATCTTGGATCATTTCAAGTCCAAGAAATTTATTATCCCCTACTTCCAACCAACATGTAGGTGATCTACACGGTCAGCCATATAATGCTTCATAGAGTGCCATACCTATAGTGAATTGTTCCGAATTATTATAAGCAAATTCAACCAAGGGAAGGTATTGTTCCCAACCTCCTTTAAAGTCCAGTACACACATTCTGAGCATGTCCTCCAACATTTGGTTGAGTCTTTCCGTCTGCCCATCGGTTTGAGGGTGATAGGAGGTACTCAACTTAAATTTGGTTCCCATAGCTTCTTGGAAACTTCGCTAAAAATGGGAAATAAAAATTTTGTCTCGATTGGAGACTATATTAATGGGCACCCCGTGGAGTCTAACAATCTCCTCAATAAATAGGCGAGCATATCGAGCCGTATTATAATCTGTACGTACCCGCAAGAAATGTGCCGACTTGGTTAAACGATCGACAATCACCCAAATAGAATCATCACCGCTTTGTGAGGTTGGAAATCTCGTGATGAAATCCATCGAGATGCTTTCCCACTTCCATACCGATATATCTAAGGGTTGTAGCAATCCCTTCGATCGTTGATGGTCTACCTTCACCAGTTGACAAGTAGTAGATTGAGAAACAAATTCAGAAATGTCCCGTTTCATACCCTCCCACCAATATTGATGGTGCATGTCTTGGTACATTTTGTCTCCACCAGGATGTACTGCAAATTTCGACCAATGAGATTATGTCATTATGGTCCATCTCAAATCCACCTCATGAGCGACAACAAGTCTCCCATGGAAATGTAACCCACACTCAGAACCTGTAGAGTAGGATTCTACTCCCTCGATTAACTGTTGGCGTACACGGTCTTGACAATCTTTGTCCCTTCCTTGAGCTTCCATAACCCTTGCCACTATCGTAGGCATAACATTTAATACTGACATAAACGCCCTTTCCACTGCGTCCTCTTGGCTAAGTTTTTTCCATTTTGCCTTCCATACCTTTGCTAACTCTCTTTCGGGTTTCCGACTCAACGCATCTGCCACTACATTATCCTTACCCGGGTGAATAATGAATATCAAATTGGTAGTCCTTCATAAACTCTAACCATCGACGTTATGGCATATTCAAATCCATCTATGAGAATAAATATTGCAACGATTTGTGGTCTGTGAAAAGACTATATTTCTCCCCCAGGAGGTAATATCTCCATATCTTCAAGGCAAAAACTACTGCAGCAAGTTCCAAATCATGAACTCGATAATTCTTCGCATGGGGCTTTAACTTGTAAGAAGCATAAGAAATAGTTCGATGTTTTTACTGTAACACACCTCCTAACCCTTGTAGGGATGCGTCCGTAAAGACCAAATATTCTAACCCCAGTCTCAGTAACACATGTACTGGAGCAAAAGTCAACCTATCTTTCAGCTCATCAAAAGGTAGTTGACAAGAATCATCCCAAATAAACCTCACTCCCTTTCGAGTTAAATTTATCAAAGGGCTAGCAATCTTAAAAAAAAAAAACTTGATAAATCTGCGGTAATAGCCAGCCAAACCCAGAAAACTCTGAATCTCTGTAGGTGTCGTGGGCTGACACCATTCCTTCACCGCTACAACTTTACAAGGATTTATCGAAATTCCCTCAGCTGTAACAATGTGACCCAAAAACTAGACTTCTCGTAGCCAAAAATCACACTTCTCAAACTTGGCATACAATTGATGATCCCTCAATGTCTGCAGGACCAACCGTAAATGCTTAGCATGATCGGCTTCAGTTTGAAAATACACTAGGATGTAATCAATAAACATGATAGAAAATTGGTCCAGGAAGTATCGAAACACTCTATTCATAAGGTCTATAAACACTGCAGGAGCATTGGTTAACCCAAAAGGTATGACCAAAAACTCATTGGACCCATATCTAGTTAAGAACGTAGTTTTGGACACATCCTGCTCTCTAACACACGGTTGATGATACCCAGTCCTCAAATCTATTTAATAAAAGTAAGACGCTCCTCTTAGTTGATCAAACAAATCATTGATTCGAGGTAGTGGGTATTTATTCCTGATGGTAACTTTATTCAACTCCCGATAATCGACACACAACCGGAGAGAACCATCTCTTTTCTTCACAAATAACACGGGATCACCCCACGGAGACGTACTTCACCAAATAAACCCCTGTTCTAAAAACATCTGAATCTGATCTCTTAACTCCCTAATTTCCACAGGAGCCATACGGTACGGAGCCCTAGAAATCGATCGTGTTCCCAGTGCTAAGTCAACCACAAACTCAATCTCCCTACTTGGAGGTAAACCCGGTATCTCCTGAAAAACATCTTTGAAGTCTCTAACAACGGGAATTGAATCAAGGGAAATGACTATATCTCGAGAAGTCTCCTCCGCAATACAATACAAATACCTGCTAGAACCTCCCTCTGAAAGAGGCATAGCCACTAAAAACATCTCTTGCCCCGGAATGGAAAAAACTATACTCTTTCCATAACAATTTACTATCGCACGGTATTTTACTAACCAACTCATGCCTAAGATAACGTCATACCCGACCATATCAAGGACGAGTAAATCGGCCTCAAAACAAAAATTACCAAGGTTTATTTCTACTCTTTTATAAATAAAGAAAATTAGTGAACCATCACCCATAGAGGATTCAACATGTTGATACCAAAATTAGTATGATGATATGGACGAATAATAAGAAGACACGTGTCAATCTACGTGGCACAATAGCAATGAGGAAGTTTATTTCCCCGACCAACTCATGTTCTCTCCGAGCAACAAGGATTCCACCGAGGAACTCCAGCACTCCGAGGAACTCCAGCGCTCCGAGGAACTCTTGAGTAATGAGCAACTAAGGCGGTCTGAGCTGCATCTCGGCCACAGCATTGATTGCCAGATAATCAAGAGTTCAACTATTCATTGAATGCTTATCATCTTGACACACACACTTAAAGGGCATTAAATGTATTACCCTTTCATATGTATATCATTTAATGTATCACCCTTTCAGAAGATAGCCTCAAGGCTATAAATACATTGTACAACCCTCATTCAAGGGGACGGAAATTTCTGGATAGAACTTGTAATCGAGAATTCCCAAACACTCAGCAATAACATAATAGTGGACGTAGGCCATTCTTATAAGGCTGAACCACTTTAAAAATCTTTGTCTCATTTTATTTATCTATGATTGAATAATTAGAGCGATCTAATTTTTTACATCAACAGATTGGCGCCGTCTGTGGGAACGACTATTGTTATCGTTTTTCACCAAAAATCATTCATCATCAATGGCAGATAATCCAGAGTCCAGTAATCGAAACGCTGGAAATGCTGGAAATCTTCCAAATCCTTCTGCACCTATAGATCTGGCTGGGATTATGATGAATCTGGCTCAAGGACAAACAGCCATGCAAGAGACAATGCGGCAACTCATCCAAACTCTCCATGGCAGTACACCAATCCATCCTGGATCACGAAACATCCAAAGAAATACCCGTGCACCTTCTTCACGATCCCGGCGTACAGAGACATATTATAATGAGGAATTTGATGATTTCTCTTATCAACCTGGGTAAACTTCATCGATAAGGGCCACAGATACTGAACAACGTATTACTCTCTCTCCAGAGAGGACCAGTGCCATGGAAAGACTGAGCAGGGTGTCTCCTTTCAGTCGATTAGGCCCTAGGAGGAATAGGAATCCACCTAAAGCCGTGTCGAGGATTTTTCGACAACCATCAGATCTAAGAGAAGGATCAACACAATCGCGACCAGTTGCTCATCAAGAAAGATATCAGGAGGCTACTTTAGAATAATCAATTGCTCAAACTAATAGACCCGAGGAGGGAAATGATGCTTGGAAAGGGTCCATTCAGCGGTTGGAGGATAGATTGGGAGAAATGGGTAAGGCAAAGAATCCCCTACAATGAAATTTTGTTCGAGGGACACCTTTTGTACAGGCCATTGTAGATTTTCCTACACCGTCGAAATTTAAAGCACCTGTGGTAACCCCCAAATATGATGGAAAAACAGATCATGTTCTTCACATAGAGCAATATCAAGCTGCTGCAGACATCTATGTTGTCCCTGACGAGATGAGATGCAGAGCATTCTCAGGAACTCTTACTGGATCTGCCCAGATATGGTACAACAATCTTCCTCGGGGTAAGATTTCAACTTTCTTTCAGTTGGCCGAGTTGTTTATTGGCAATTTCTGTTTTGGAGCAAAGCCAGTAAAAGGAGTAGCACACAACCTGGTGAGAGTACTAGAGATTACATAACTCGTTTCAATAATGAGAAGCTGGAAGTCATAGATTATGAAGAAAAGACAGCAATCACTCCCTTGATGAGTGGGCTGTTGCCTAATAAGTTGTATTACACTTTGGCCAAAGATCCACCTACAACTATGTCAGAGTTGATGGCAAAAGCGGCCAAAATCATGAATGTCGAGGAGGCTATGGCTGCGAAGAAGAATATTGATAAAGAAACCAAGGTGGAAGTCGACAAATCTAAGAAGAAAGAGCATAAGGGCAGTGGTGGTGACAAGCATTCCAAGAATAATAGGTCGTCATGGGAAGTCCTGAAAAAATTTGATAATTATACTCCTTTGAAAATGGGTATTAATCATATCTTGGAAGAAATCAAGAATAACGGGGAGGTAAAGTGGCCGAAGAAACTGAGGTCAGACCCTGACATGAGGAACAGGGAGAAATATTGCGAGTTCCATAAAGATCATGGCCATATGACCAAAAATTGCATAGCTCTTCAGAACGAAATTGAAACACTCATCTGAAGAGGAAAGCTAGCAAAGTATGTTGATCGGGGAGGTGAAACAAGAAATCATGACCGAACTAGGGAGAGGTCTAGATCTCCTCGTCGAGCAGAGGAGAAAAAGAAGAGAGACCATGAAGATGATCCAGATGATGACCCCGATCTTCCTAAGAAGCCAAGGCAGCCAGAACGAAAGGTATTTTCCATACGTTTTGGGTCATTTGATTGTAATGTTATTACAGGAGGAGATGCAGGAGGAGGAGACATTACTGCAGAAAGAAAGGCTTACCTCGGAGAGGCTCAAGCTTGCTCGTACATTCAGCGAATAAATTTGCCTGAGGAGGATCGCCCGAGGAAGGTAAACAAAGAGAAGCTGGTCATTGGATTTTCAAAAAACGACCTGGCAGGTGTTCTTTACCCTCACGACGACCCTTTTGTGATCAAAATGAGGATGAAAGAATTAGTGATTTCAAGGGTTCTGGTAGATAATGGTAGTTCGGCAGACATCATGTACTACTCATGCTTTGACAGTTTAAATTTGAAATAATCTCAATTGGAATCTTATCACAGACCTCTTCTGGGTTTTGCTGGCGAGAAAGTTCTTCCACTTGGGACGATCAAGTTGGATATATTCATTGGAACTTGGCCTGCTTGTCGAACAGAGAGAATACGCTTCTTTGTGATGGATAAGAATGTGCAGTCAGCCTACAACATCATCATGGGAAGAGTTGGTTTGAAGAAGTTCGAAGCAGTTCCATCTACATTACATCAATGATTAAAATTCCCAACAAATTTCGGAGTGGGAGTGGTGAAAGGTGATCAAAAAGTAGCTCGGGAATGCTATTATTCATCTGCCGAGCAAGAGGAGCTTGAAGAGTCAAGTAAAAAGACTACTACCTACCAGGTGGATGAAGGTACAGAAATTGAAACACTTAATCCCAGAGATGAATCCCAACTTGTAAAAGGACAGGTGGTGGAATCTACAGGAAATGTTATTCTGGACGACGAGCACCCTGAAAGAGTAACCCAGATAGGTTCAACGTTGGATGCTTCAATAAAACAAGAGTTGATAACTTTCTTGAGAAACAGGAAGAAAACTTTTGCATGGAGTCATGAAGACATGCCAGGAATAGATCCAAACTTCTTATGTCATGAGCTCAATGTGAATAAGGAGATCAAGCCTGTAAAGCAGAGAAGAAGAGTATTTAGTCCCGAGAAGAATCAAGCTATACAAGAGGAGGTCAAGATGCTCCAGAAATCTCAATTCATTGAAGATGTGAAATATCCAGACTGGTTAGCCAACGTGGTGATGTTAAAGAAGAAAAACAATAAATGGAGAATGTGTGTTGATTTCACTGATCTCAACAAGGCATGCCCAAAAGATCACTTTCCATTGCCCAGGATTGACCAGCTAGTTGATGCTACCTCGGGGCACGAGCTGCTCAGCTTCATGGATGCTTACTCTGGTTACAACCAGATCAAAATGAAACCTGAAGACAGGGAAACTACTTCTTTCATTACCCCTAGGGGAACTTATTGTTATAATGTTATGCCTTTTGGTTTGAAAAATGCAGGAGCGACATACCAGCGGCTGATGAACAAGGTTTTTACCGAACAAATCAGTTGCAATATGTAAGTCTGTGTCGATGATATACTGACAAAGAGCAGGAAAGCTGTATATCATCTAGTTGACTTAAGTCAGACCTTTGATCAACTAGATAAATATCAAATGAAACTCAACCAGACGAAGTGCACATTTGGAGTACGAGAAGGAATGTTCCTCGGGTACATCATCAACCAGTGAGGCATTGAGGCGAATCCAGAAAAGATCAAAGCTCTTTTAGGGTTGCGATCTCCAACGACGAAGAAAGAGGTGCAGAGTCTTACAGGACGAGTTGCAGCGCTCAACAGATTTGTATCCCGAGCAACTGATAGATGCCTCCCATTCTTCAAAACACTTCGAAAAACTTTCGAGTGGAATGATGAATGTGAAAAAGCCTTTCAAGACTTAAAGAAATATTTGGGAGCACCTCCACTGTTGTCCAGGCCAGTAATGGGAGAAAAGTTGTACTTATACCTGGCAGTATCAGAGAATGCAGTCAGCTCGGCATTGATCAGATTGGAGAATGGAGTCCAGAATCCAATTTATTACACAAGTAAGGCTTTCCGAGGTGCAGAGATCAGGTACCCAAAGCTGGAAAAATTGGCATTGGCATTAATTGAAGCAAGTAGAAGAATGAGGCCATATTTCCAGGCCCATACCATCGTCATGTATACCGACATGCCACTAAGACAAGCACTTCATAAGCCAGAAAAATCAGGGAGACTGATGTACTGGGCAATAGAGCTCGGTGAATATGATATTGTGTATGAACCCAGATCATCATTAAAAGGGAAAGTTGTAGCCGATTTCATAGCAGAGTTTACATATCCTGATACCCTCGAGGAACAAAAATTGCTCGCTGACCAACCTGTGGATGTTACAGGATCAACAGACATAAGTCCAGACCAAATCCGGTTGGTAAAAGAGCTTGTGGATGTAGAAAGATCATCAAATTCAAACCCAAACCAACTCCGGTTGGTAAAAGGGCGAGAAGAGATGGTCGACGAGGAGCGAAAATTACCAGGGGAGGATGAAAGAAAACAGCAGATATTTCACCGAGGAACTCTGTCAGATAAGAAATTTGAAGACGAGTTACCTACATGGAGATTATATGTAGATGGATCATCTTGCACAACAGGCTGTGGAGCAGGGATTATTTTGAAACCCCCAGACGAGATTGACATGGAATATGCCCTGCGATTCTAATTCAAAGCCTCCAATAATGAGGCTGAGTATGAGGCTATGATAGCAGGTCTTAATTTAGCAAAGATTATGGAAGCACAACAAGTGATGGTATTCAGTGATTCTCAATTAATTGTGAATCAGATGATGGGAACATATGCAGTTAAAGGAGAATTAATGCTCAAGTATCATGCAAAGGTGATGGAGTTGTTGGCAGAATTTGATGCCATTCAGTTGATCAGAATACCAAGAATGGAAAATGCACAAGCAGATGCACTGGCCCGACTAGCATCAGTTACTCGTACCGAGCTGCGAAGAACAATACCGATTGAAGTATTAGAAACTCGGAGCATAGATGAAGACCTGACGATGAATGTTATTACCCTTGATTTAGGACCATCTTGGATGGATCCCATCAGGGCATATATTGAGGAGGGAGGATTGCCGGAGGACGAGCTCGCTTCCAAGAAATTGAAGTTTAAAATCGCTCGGTATGTACCAACTCATGGTGTTTTGTATAGATGAGGAATTATGGTAGGTTTGCAGAGATGTGTACATACCTCCGAGGTGAAAGAATTGATTGAAGAGATCCATGAATGGTCCTGTGGAGCCCATGTAACAGGACGGAAACTTTTACAAAGAGTGATGATGCAGGGGTACTACTGGCCAACTATGAGGGCTGATTGTATAGCCTATGCCAAAAGATGTGATAAATGCCAATGTTTTTCTTCCATCCGACGTACTCCATAAGCATTTTTGACACCCATAACTTCCCCTTGGCCATTTGCCATGTGGGGAATGGATTCAGTTGGACCACTGCCAATAACCCGAGGAAGATTCAAGTACCTCGTCGTTGCAGTGGATTATTTTACTAAGTGGGTAGAAGCTGAGCCACTTATTGATATGACATACGAGAAGGTATACCAGTTCGTTTGGAAGAACATAATCTGCCGATATGGTATCCCTCACGCCTTCATGACAAACCATGGAACACAATTCGATAACGAGGAGTTTTCTGCCTATTGTCGTCAATCAAACATTTTGAAGACTCATTCAGCACCAAGCCATCCTCAAAGCAATGGACAGACAGAAGTGACAAACAGAACATTACTAAATGGTTTTAAGAAGAGGCTAAGTGAGGCTAAAGCTAATTGGATTAATGAGCTACAGTCAGTATTGTGGGCTTACCGAACAACTCCCCGAGCAGCAACTGGAGAATCACCATATATGCTGGCATTTGGAAGTGAAGTTGTAATACCTGCCGAGTTGGGTCTTCCAACATATAGAGTGCTGAATTTCAATTCCCCAGTCAGCGACTTAATGAGAAGATTGGATTTGGATATGCTCGAGGAGGTTAGAGAAGAGGCAGCCATTAGGAATGCTGCTTACCAACAATGAACAGATATGTTCTACAACAAGAGGGTGAAGAAATGCGACTTAAAAGAAGGAGATTACGTGCTAAAGAAGGTCATTCAGAAGCACAATAAATTGGAAGCAAACTGGCATGGACCTTACAGAGTTACAGAAGTTGTTCGACCAGGAACTTATCGCATAGCAACTCTAGAAGGAGAGGAATTTAAGAATGCATGGAATGCTGAACACCTACGCAAGTATTATCAGTGATGTAAAATGTAAAGCAATTCCATCAATATGAATAAAACGATGATGTTTCTCCATATTCTTTATTTTTATGGAAAGTTTTTCGGGGAATACTAGTGTACAACACTACGCTGTTCAGCAATAAAAGCAACACTGATAGTTCAAACCCATGACCAGCTCCGGTTGGTAAAAGGGCGAGGACAAACTTTACTCCTTTGGTTAGGAGGCGTACACTAGCGTGACCAACTCAGGTTGGTAAAAGAGCTAGTGGACATGATAGTTCAAACCCACGACCAGCTCCAGTTGGTAAAAGGGCGAGAACAAACTATACTCCTTTTGGTTAGGAGGTGTTCACTAGCGTGACCAACTCAGGTTGGTAAAAGAGCTAGTGGACACGATAGTTCAAACCCACGACCAATCGCGGTTGGTAAAAGGGCGAGAACAAACTATACTCATTTGGTTAGGAGGCATACACTAGCGTGACCAACTCAGGTTGGTAAAAGAACTAGTGGACACGATAGTTCAAACCCACGACCAACTCCGATTGGTAAAAGGGAGAGAACAAACTATACTCCTTTGGTTAGGAAGCGTACACTAGCGTGACCAACTCAGGTTGGTAAAAGAGCGAACTCAGACCAACTCCGATTGGTAAAAGAGCGAGAACACGAGACTCCTAAAAAGGCCAATCTCGGTTGGTTAGGAAACAAGATATGCTCTCAAATGCCAACTTATGTTGGTCTGGAGGTAAGATTATTACAGAAAACTCAAGAGTTCCTCGGAGAACAAAATATTCCAAACTGAACCAAGTATGGTTGGTCGGGGATAAAAACCCACTAATTTTAATTGGTCGACGAGGAAAATTTATTGACCTTAGTTGGTCGGACATATTTTATGAAAAAGACAAAAATTTACCAAGTACGGTTAGTCGGGGATAAACTCTCACTAACCATAGTTGGTCGACAAACACAATTTAACAACCTTGGTTGGTTGGAAAAAATTTTAAACATTTTATGCTCATTACTTTATTATTAAGTGATCGAGCAACATTACTGATACTTGTAACTTTTCACTACTGAGTTGGTCGATGAACAACACAATATTATTATCTTTTTAACAAATACATACGCATAAATATAACGTGTTTGGCAAGCACGAGACAATAGCAATACAGATTTGCAAACAGAAAATGAAAGTCTTTCATTAAAACTCAAAATAAATTACAAGTTACATATGTGTACTAACTGTTATATCAAAAATTCCTATTCTATTGGTTTTTTCCCCTCAGCCTTCGATACAGGTTCCTCGCCAGCAGGCGGATCATTTAAAGTCTGAGGAGAATTAATAAAGTTCAAGTCCTTCAGCATCCTGACCTTCATCACAGAAGGTCGATCTAGGAGATGCTCAGGACGAGATACCTCAAACTGAGAATGCAAACTGTAGTCACCAAGGTATTTAGCAAGTAAGCTCCGAGGAATGGCACGAGCTGGGATCCATTCCATTTCCAAATTGAACGGTGGCACAGGCAAGTCAAGCAATCCAGGCTCATAGTAGTCCCATAAATAGTGTCACTGCTCGAGTTTCAACACACATAAGGCATTCAGCCAGCCTTGTTTGTAGCCCTCATTATTGGCATTCTAGATACGAGCATCTAAATGGAATAGTGCCTCGTTATATCCAGCCATCCAAAACTCCCTGGGCTATTTATGGAATTGGAATGTTAACCTCTCAAGCTTCTCATGAAGATTCTAGATGAAAAGTTTATTAGTCTCCAACTCTGATTCTTTTGTAGAGATTTGTAGTTCCAAGTCTCTAACTTTCTTGGATAGTTCAGACAAAGCCCGATCTTTTGCATTCAATTGGTACGCTTGAGTTTCCAATGTTGACTGAGTACGAGCTTCTTCAACATTATGACGAAGAGCTTTTGATCAACCCCGAGCAGGTGGAGTACTTTGTTCCTCGATAACATCCTGAGCAACTCTTCCTCGCCCACGAGAACCTCTTCCTCGTCCCCGAGTAGAAGTAGAAGTACCAGACCTTCTCAGGATATCCAACTCTTGCCTTAATTTGTCATTCTCAACCTCTAAGAAGGAAAATCTCTCATCAGTCACTGGGATTACCGCTGTTGAAGAAGAGGTTGCAGACTTATATTGTGCTAGCTCTTTCTGCAAATTATTATTCTCTTGCTCCAGCAGCTCAGCAATTTGTCTACAAGCTTCAACTTCTCCCTTTAGGGTCCTCTCCCTGACATCATATCCAGTAAGGAGTTTGTCGTAGCCCTTCTCGGCAGAAAGCTGTTGATACTTCTTTTCATACCCCTCAAGCATTAAGGCAGTTGATTCCTTGTACTGATTCTGGAGATTTTCCAAGGTACATTGAAGATCCTCGATCATTTCGTAATAGGCCACGTTATTGGCCACAACTCGATCAAGTAAATCCTTCAAGTGCTGATATGCC
Organism: Sambucus nigra; assembly: GCA_949130495.1. Classification (NCBI taxonomy): domain Eukaryota; kingdom Viridiplantae; phylum Streptophyta; class Magnoliopsida; order Dipsacales; family Adoxaceae; genus Sambucus; species Sambucus nigra. The sequence continues at coordinate 570,954,926 of OX422217.1, forward strand.
TCCACTGCCTGCTCTGAAACACCATGGCCAAGGATGTGGGAAACTTCTGATGCACTTAGGTATGTGTGACCAGCTTTATAATATTCATGGCATTGCTGCATCATCTTTGTATCATTGGCACATAGTAATTCCATTCTAGTTATAAACTAGTAAAAAAGAGAAGGCAAGAGTTAATAAAAGAAGCAGACAAAGCATCAACAATGTAGAGAAACAAAAAGGTGATTTTTATTACATCATCAAAGAGAGTACAACATTCAGAATACAAAGTACAAGTAAAAGAAAAATAAAAGAGATTACAGAACAACTTCACACCTTTTCCTTATCTCCCAAGACTTTCTCGGGAGGCTGGGACGAGGAGCTTGGTTGCTCGGTGGGAACAACGATTTGGTTGGCAGAAGTTGGGATTTGTTCAGGAGGAGCAGGCAAGGAAGAAATCTCCTCGGTGGCTGTCTGATTGGGTTGTGGAGCAAGGACTTGATCACCCACTATCACTGAAGACTCCTCGGATGCAGCTTCATCCTCTTCTTCGTCTTCAATAGCTGGAGGAGGACCAGGGAGATGTTGTTGAAATAGTTCAGAGTCCTCGCTCACCTTCAATTCTTGCAAGGCAGCAACCCAACCATCTCAAAAGTATTTCAAACTCCCATACTGCACCTGAGTCATCATTGCTGCTACCCCCTATCCCATCCTTTGTCCCAACCGGTTCGAAAGGATTTTTTCACAGCCACTTTTCTCTTCATTTTCTCCGAGGATAGCTTCTCGGATAGAAGATCCTCCAAAGTTACCCAAGATGGAATGGAATAATCAGAACGGAATTTTTCAAGAGATTCAATAATATAAACCATGATGAATAAAAGAAATGAAGAAGAAGGAAGAAGATCTTACAGGAAAAAAGGGGAGATCTGTTGGCAACGAACGAAAACAAGGATGAACGCATAAGAGAAAGAAAGGCTATGGAAAACTCGAAAGCAGAAAATTGGAAAAGGTAGAAGACGGTATGATTACCTAAGAAGTTTAAATACTTTGCCTTGGGAATCGGCGAAAGAAATGATTACAAAAAAGAAACTATTACGCTACCGGCGGCTAAAAGGACAAATAGTGCACGAAGATCGAAGCGCTTATAAAAATTCAAAAAGGCGGATTCTGCGAATTTGGAAGGAAATTTAAATACGAAGAAAAAGCTCCTAAAACCCAGGAAGGTCATTTAATATTGCCATATACCGAGAAAGAATGTTCCATACTCCTCAAAGTTCAAAATATGAAACATTGGGGGCTTCTGTTGATACCAAAATTAGTATGCTGATATGGACGAATAATAAGAAGGCACGTGTCAATCTACGTGGCACAATAGCAACGAGGAAGTTCATTTCCCCGACCAACTCATGTTCACTCCGAGCAACAAGGATTACATCGAGGAACTCCAGCACTCCGAGGAACTCCAGCGCTCGGAGGAACTCTTGAGTAACGAGCAACTAAGGCGGTCCGAGCTGCATCTCGGCCACAGCATTGATTGCCAGATAATCAACAGTTTAACTATTCATTGAATGCTTATCATCTTGACACACACGCTTAAAGGGCATTAAATGTATTACCCTTTCATATGTATATCATTTAATGTATCACCCTTTCACTTCAAGGCTATAAATACATTGTACAACACTCATTCAAGGGGACGGGAATTTCTGGATAGAACTTGTAATCGAGAATTCCCAAACACTCAGCAATAACATAATAGTGGACGTAGGCCATTCTTATAAGGCCGAACCACTTTAAAAATCTTTGTCTCATTTTATTTATCTGTGATTGAATAATTAGAGCGATCTAATTTTTTACATCAACACAACACTAGTGAAAGTACTTTTCGCAGATTTAATTAGCGTTGTAGATTGCGCAAAGCTACTAGAAATAAACAAGTGTGTCTCACCCGTATCAAACAATACACGACCCATATGCCCATGAATGGAAAACTTACCCTCGATAGATGGCGAGGCTGGAGGAAGCATAGCATCCTGTATGTGGAAGACACGCCCATACTATAATTATCCCTGTTGTGGAGGGACAACTGGATTAGGAACTAGTGGCGGTAGCTATGCCTGCTGATGCTGTGGAATTCTAGGAAACTATCCCCCGATCAACTGTGGATACAATTTCCTATAGTGACCCGGATCCCCACATTGAAAACAATGACCCGCCATATTTTCCTGATTACGACCTTTTCTTTTTGAACTACCCAAAGCCTTGGCCCAGATGGCCTCAACCCCCATTATTACCCCGACCTGCCTGATCTGCTTGCTGTTGTTACTGGGCACCCTGACCGTGCCTGAAACTACTACTACTGAAATTAAATCCCTCGAAACGCTGTCTTTTGGATAAATCCCCTTGTTAGGTGTCCCTTTCCTTTTGCTTACCTCCTGATGATGGGTAGTGCTGCTCCGGCACCATTGCCTCCCGGCTTACTCGATTTCCCCATAGCTGAAACTTTCTTACTTCCTTGTACATGCAAACGATGATCTTGATAATGAATTAATGCGGACTTCATCACATCCCTGAATGTTTGTAAAGATGGATTTCCCATCAAATGTTGTCGTATTATCCAATGTAAGCCTCCAATAAACTTTGATATTCTCCTTTCCTCTGGAGTTACCTCATCCGGCACAAAACTAGAGAAACGAGTGAATTCCTCCTCATACTCTGCCACCAAGCGTTCACCTTGAACTACATCTTGAAGTATCCTCCTCATTTCCTTTTCAACTGCGGGAGGAAAATACTTTCGGTCAAATAAAACCCAAAAGTCAGTTATAATCATGGTATCTTTTTATTCTGGCGTGGTCATCGACTCCCAACAGTGTAAGGCTACTCCAACTGGCTTAAAAATAGTAAGGATTTACTTATGTTCCCCACTACAGTCTACCATGCGAAGATGGCGTTGCATATCCTTTTTCTATTGATTTGCCACAATTACATCAGCACCACCGTGAAATTCTTGGGGATGACCCTTTAAGAAAGATTCACTGACTCTTTCCCACGGAGAAGGTCCTGCGGGGGCTTTCACCTCCTTAACCCTCGGTTGTTGGGCTTGGGGAATTTGTTAAACTATGAAAGTCATCGCCACATTGACCACCTGGGCCACAATATTGGTTACCTCAGCGGCATTAATAGTTTCTTACTGAGGTGGTGGAGGTTCTACATTATCTTCTGCAACTCTATTTCTTCTCGCAGGGCGACCTCTCTTAGGAAGCATCTGAGACGAAGAAACATCTAAATTAGAACACTATTCAAAACAATTTATCTTGGAAGAAGATTGCAAATACAGACAAACAAGACAGTCCTAACAGTAAGGCTCTATACCAAAGAACGCTACGGTAGAACGTGACAAGTCCGCATAGATCCTAAAGACTCTAGAACCTGATGCTCTGATACCATCTGTGATAACCTGCTTATTAAAATAAGAGGTGGCCAGCCCGATGCTCTAATAATTATAGGAATCATAGATGGTCCATTATTAGAATCATTGTAGTACAATAAGTATACGAGATAACCACTAATTATTTTAGAAAATGAATTGTCAAAATTTATTTTGTAAGTTAATGAAAAACATTTAAACAATCCAATTGAAAAGAAAGTGGGTATATAAGAAGTCAGATATTAGATCAATAGTCATATACATCAAAATAACCGAATAAGCTGTTGGTTAATAGACTTTTACAATTAGGTTACACCGAGTATTAAAGTAAAATACCACATTATATAATACAAGTACAAAACTTGGGCAACACGCCCAAATGCCACTGATCATAACTAGAATACAAAAGATATAAGCGTATATATCTAGTATCCCCTAACATCCGCAAAGTGTTATAGCTCCAGGAAACTGGGATAGAAAAGTCAATACGAGCATCCTTGCGGTGGAGCACCTGGGTATAAACAGGTCAGGGCTCGATTTAATATGATCACCAAGTGAATAAAGTGCATGACAGTTATGAATATTTAATCATCATGAATAGACTTGTTTCGCTCTCCACAAATAATGATAAGAAATCTCACCTCTCAATATAAAAGCACAACCTAACGCAATATTAAAGACAATGATCACAATTCATTTATGCATGAGAATATAGATAAAATCTTACTTAATGAGATTCCATTTCCTTTTTACACAATTTCATTTCGCCGTTCCTTTTCTCATTAGGAAATGTATTCAAAGCATTTTATTTCATAAAGTGATTTATCCTCAATAAAATCCCACTTTAATAAGAATACTTATAATTCACATCATATAACGATTCTAAGACCATCCTTTCGGGTTTCCCCACTGGATGCGCCCCTAAATAGCTATCATCTTCCAGGGCCTATCACCAAGACAACTTGTGCATCCTACATCGAATGACGTTGGGAAGTGGCCATATACCTTCGATAGTGAGTCATAACCACACCCATAATTACCTCACTTTGAACAATAATCTCACAATATAATAATAATCGGTCCTATAGCCGATGACTATATTCAAACTACATTCACTAGCTAGGGGACTTTACCTCATGCGCGTAACTTCCCCTATTATAGCATTTGGAGAGGTGTGTATAAGCAAATTATCATTCACAAGTTATTCCCATTTTAAAATATGCATTACATTTTTATCTGGAGCCATAAGTGTTTAATGTCATCATTATAAACTTCAACATTTAATAAATCCCTAAATTAGTCCCCGAGAAATAATGATGTTACTATGAGCCACCAAGTATAGTTTACCTCAATCACGTCTCAAAATTTCCACGATTATGTAGTCGTACTCTTCCCTAGTCTCAAATTAGCTTGCTCAAGAAATAACTACCCTAACGTCTAGTAAATAATCCCCGACATAAGCCCAAGTATCCCCTTTCTAACCTAGAGTGGTCACATACCTAATATAAGACTCTAGTATACTTTATTTCATCCAAAGAGAAAGTTCCTAGATCCTAAACCTACACGAAAAGGGTTACAAACTAAGTTAGAAAAATGTCCTAAAATAGCAGGAATTCCGAATCAATTCGCCCTGGCCGAATCGATTCGGTCTTGAAAGAGAATCGATTCGAATGAGCCGAATTGATTCGGTCAAGAGAACCCAACATTCGGCTTACTGCCGAATCAATTCGGATAATCCGAATCGATTCACCCAACACAAACTTGTAGCCTACCCCTGTAGCGAATCAATTCACTAGGGGCGAATTGATTCGCCTGGGCCAGAATGCCCAATTTCGGCTATGGAGTTTAATAACCCCAAATTTTCTCATCCTCATTTCTCTTCCATTTTTTCCACACCATTCATCAATAATCCAACCAAAACACTCCTACATGAATTCTAACAACTAAAATCCACACAATAACTATCTAAAACAATGTTTAAGTGTTCAAACACTACAAATTTTTTAAAACCATATTTGTTCAATTGATTCCAATACACAACTATCATTACAAATTATTCACCTTAAATCATATAGTAGCAAGTAAGAAACTTTCCCTAAGGTTGTAGTGTAGGTTCTTCTTCCGGTATAACAAATTCCAGTTCAATTTCTCCTCTTCTCCTTCTTTTCTCTTCTTTTTCTCCAATTTTTTTTCTCCCTCTGTCTTTCAAGGTTTAGGAAGCATACACTTAGTAAATCAGAGGGTTTGTAAGACTTAATCGTGTACTTAGCATTAATTTACATATTTGAATGTTAATATACCATTAAAATGACTCGTAACTACATAATTGAGTCATAACCTCTCAAAAGTGCCTGGAACCCAAAAATACAATATGGCATGTATTTTGACTATCTCTACTATTTCGGGTCAAACCGTACCCGCTAAATTGACATCCGGAGTAAGATAAATCTTTTTATGTTCCAACTTCATTTTAAACCATAAATGGCGTTTAAACCACAACGACACTACAAATCATAACATGATACTACTTACATTCACTTAATAGTAAAATGTAAAAATCTAGTAAATATTATCTTTTAAATCACTTAAAATAATATTTAATCCATTATCCAATATTTTATATATTTAACGTACATGGTAAATTAATATAAAATAAATTACTCAAAAGTAAGGGTTATTACAGTTATCAACTTCATAACGCCACCAACATATCTATCAACGAATACGAGTATTAGTGGAATTGGATATTCATTATTTGGAGTGGATGCATTTAAGTTTCTGAAGTCAATACACACTCTTAGCTTTTCATTTTTCTTAATAAGTAAGATTGTGTTAGATATTTATTAGATATGCATAAGGTTCTAATGAATCCATCATTCAACAACCTTTCAATTTCTTCTTTTATTTTTCTTGTGATGTATGGAGACATCTGTTATGGTAGTTATTTTAAGAGGCTTGTATCCTTCAATTATTGGAAATCTATGCTCTACCAAATTATTGTCAAAAATAGGGAACTCATCATATTCCTAAGAAAAATAGTCATTGTATTAATGTAAAAGTTACACAACCAATTGTTGGTATTCTTTGCTAAGGTTTGAACTGATGTATGTCACACTTGTTTTTCTCAGTTCCTAAGTTCAATTCCAATAAAGGATTCGATTAGTTTACCATAAGTTATTAATATTCCATTGTCGAACGTGATAAATCACAACTATCCAAAGGAAATTCATCCTCTTTACCTTATTATAAGACACAGTCGATCGAAGTTATGGTCATTTCTTCACTGGTTTTAGTATTTAGTTCCAACTCTCTGAATTTATACAACATAGTGGCTAGAGTTTCATTGGCCTTCTCTAAATCAATATGGGTGCTCCCATTAATCAACAATTTTGTTTCTTTCATTTGGTCCCATCAAACGAAAGGAAAGTTATTCCCAAGCTTCATTTGAGACTTTTCCTTCTAATGTCTCGAGTATTATTGTGTCCACCTTAATAAGTCCCACATTTTCTTGGTCGAGTTCAACTCCAACACAATTAGAGCTGGTGTGGAATGGCAAAGGATGTTCTTCAACCCCCTCTACATTCCCAATATCCTTCATTAACAATATTTTTTTATTAATGGAAGTAGGGATACATTGATTACAATGGATCCAATATCTACCAAGTAAATCATTAGAGCTTTGTTTACCATGGATGATAGAACAAAGAAGTTTTTGACTTTTTGGTGCCTACTTTAATATCTACTGGTAACATCATTAGAAAACTTTTTATACCCAACAAAACTAAATATTATGACTTGATATTTGACCAATTTATCATATTGTTTACTTATTCTATAGAGTATGGAGTAAGATATTATCTTAACAACAACATCGTTATTTACCAATATTTTATTTATTAATACTCCATTCACCCAAGCCTTTGTAAACCAAGGTAATGTAATTGGTCATATATTTAGTGAGGTCTTTGAACCCATATATGAGATCTAAAGTAAACACAAATAGATCAAGGTTGTCCACCTTAAAATGATTGCCTTCATCCATAGCTATCTATGGGTACTCTTGCCCCTCGTCATATTCGAACCACTTTAGTAGGATCATTGCCCTGTTGATTGGAACTTGTTGTGGTAGAGAACTCAGTTGGATGAATTGATGTCGAGTAGTCCCTTGAGAAGGTTCTATTGTATCCGCTACCATCATCTTCTCGTTCTCTTGTTAACCATAGGAGCTATCTTTTCATGTGTTATCTTCATCCACACTCATGACCTTTTCCAACTCCGTCATCTTCTTGGCCAATATTTTCGAAGAAAATTGGCTTCATTCTTTCTTCATATGGAACCTTTGATTTTTCTTCGAAGATTAAGACACGAGACCATTACAACTACTACCCGAGTCTTGTAAGTCATTTTTCATTTTTAAACTTTTGGACTCAAGTAATAAATTAGACTCCTAAATTTTACAGGACTCCTTCTTTAAATTTTCTATAACTCCTAGAAGGTTATCAAGCTCCCCCTCAATGTGAGCAAACTTGTCCCTAAGAGTCTTTTCTCGACTATCACTCTCTTTCTTGGGCATATTTAAAATATTAAAATTGTGATTTATGTCCATGAGCTTTTCACGAAAAATACCTTTTTGAGATAGCGAGGTTTGTAAAAGTTCAATTCTATATTTAAAACATAAATTTTCATTTTCAAGAAACTTAATTCTTTTTGCAAATCTCACATTTAATTCTCGTAAATTTTTATTACACTTATTAAGCCCATTAAATTGCTCTCGAATATCAGAAACTTCATTATCAGTAGAAATGGACAAATTATCATTAAGACGTCCCATCGAGAGATACAAAACAAAAATGAGAGTGAGTAAAAAATGAACCACCTAAAAATACAAGGAGCACAAAAATTATAAAAGCCAAAAAATGGATCATTGGCAGGATAAATTAGCGCTCCAGCTATGATACCACTTTGTAAACGATAGCTTTTCTAAAGCAATGCTCTGATACCACTTGTTGAGAATGAGGACCCCCAATTTTTAAATCTTTCAAATAAAAATCAATTTCCTTTAAATGAGGAATAAAGACTGTTCAACTAAACAACAACCTAAACAAGAATAAATTTTTGCACAAATTAAAACTAAAGTAAACCAAATTTTAGTTTTCTCAAAATTAAAATTATACTAAAAATCAAATTTCTGAATTTTTTACTTTAAAACCCAAAATAAATTTAATCCCAAGTCCTAGAAATTTGCCTAACTATAAATAATCATTTTGCAAATTTAGGCCAAACCAAATTTTTTCCAATAAAATTAATGACTTGAATTAAATTAATATTTACCCAAATTAAATTAGCACCAAATTAAATATACCAATTTTATCTTTTTACTTAAGCATGTATCTAATGTGATATTGCAAAAGATAAAATAAGTAAACAATCACTACGCCGCGATGTACGAGGAAAACCCCACGACGGGAAAAAATCTCAGATGGACCTAGCCTTAGGTCCACTAAGTACGGAATTAAAATTACAAGACAAATGACTTATTAGACTCGACTCGAATCCATTTAAACTCCGACGCATCTTCTTACAACTACCTATGCTTAATTGATAATCCCGGAGTCCACCGGAACCTTGGAATCCACCAATGAAGCTTTAGGAACCCATCAACCCCACACGGTGCCTTTCACCGTATGAGAACGCCGCATCAAAAATAAGTCTTCTTCTTTGTGGGATGTTGAAGTAAACCCACAATTCTATTCTTTGAAGTGTAGATAAAAACTCGGTGCCAAACACTCCAAGCAAAGATATATATGAAGAAACTTGGAATAAACAAACTATGGGTGTATAAACCTTGATTTTGTTCTAAGGATTAAAACAATTTAACAAAAATCAAGGGGACATTTTCTTGGAAGAATTTTCTCTCAAAAACTATCTTAGATTCGTGAAAAAGTCTTATCAAAAATGTTGTTCCCGCACTAGTTAAATCTTTCGAAACGTTAGTGGGGAAAATGTAGTGGGAACATGAAAAAAACTGCTAAAAACTGCTAAAAAACTGTTCCCGCCAAAGTCATTCGAACGATGTTCCAGTGAGAAAAAGGAAATCTCATTAGAAGTCTCGTTCGAACGACCTGGGAATCTCGTTCGAACGAGATTCCAGTTCGTTCGAACGACTTACCAGAAAGTGGAAAATTCTATGTAAGCCCAAAACTTTTTTAAAAAGTTCTAAAAAATATTTTCTGAGTAAAACAAAGTCGTTAAACACCATTTATAAAAAACTTATCAAATACACCCAATAATTTTCCCAGCTCCTATATATATAAATTGCATTCATACCTTAGGAGCATTGGAACTAATGTTATTGACGTAGAAACAAGGCACGATAAACCCGACATATGATGAAGCTTTATAATCTTGTCTGTTATGTCTTCAACTAACACGTCATAGGCTTGGATGGATACACTTGAACACTATCCTATGACTCAAATGTTTTTGTCCAGAATTGAGCCAACACTACATTAAGACTCAATCGGAGACTTGTGTCCTTACAAATCTCCCCCTTTGGCTATTCTGGGGAAAAAACCAAACAAAAAACCTAAAGGGTCGTCAAGATCTACTAGACTAAAAAAAATATCTCACCCAAAATAAAAATACATTTTTTGAATCAAAACCCAAGGATCAAAATCTTTGCCGATGAAAGTTGAAAGTTGCCATTTAGAAGAATTCATGCACACTTAAGCAAACTATTAAACGCATAGGGAACATCAAGAATATTAAATGCATGTAAAATAAATACTCCCCTTTATCAATTATGATGAACTTAAGAAGGTCGCGAATAATTCCTGCACAATAAAAACTATCAAACACATAGGGAATATCAAGAATATTAAATGCATGTAAAATAAATATTCCCCCTAAATTAATTCTCCCCTTTATCAACTATAATCAACCTAAGAAGGTCGTGACTCCCCCCGAAGTTAAATATCCTAAACTACGATACGATTATAATAGGATTAGATACCATTTCTCCCCCTATCATTCTCCCCCTTTTTGTTCAAGAATAGACAAAGGATAAAACTAATTTAAATACGATGAAGCTTAGACTGATTAGAGCATGAAAGCATATGTGCAACAAAATCATAAATAATCCATACAAATTATAATGGATACCAACGAAAATGCAAAAAAATGATACCAATGTGATACATAAGATACTAAGCATGAGATATCAATAATGATATGCAACACGATAGATAGCAAGTATGAATCAGAAGCATAAATGGACTAGAAATCAAGGCAAAGAAAAAAATACTATATATATGTAGACATAATGAATATCACTAACGCACACTCACATACATATAGGGATAGACACCACACATGACACAAAATACAATAAGCTTTTCAAATTGTATGGCAAAAATGTGCCATATGGAAACAGAAGTGTCGGGGTGTGAACTAGTAATAATTAAATTTATACCCAATCACTTAAAACATGTTCACGGAGTTCTCATTTGATTGAAAACATTTTCATATTTGAATATTACCTTATGTGATAATATAAATTGAACTCAATGAACAAACATACACAATGCATACAAGCCTAGAATTTTGATGATTCTACTAACCAATAGAGTCATGACATTGAAAGTACAACTAGGATAAACGGACATTGTGCAAACCGTTGAAATACCATCCAATATCCCTCAAAATAAGCATATTATTTTAATCTTTTGAATGAATAAATCAACTAAACAAATAGGCCTTGGCAAAAAATTTCTTTGAATGCCATTATTCTTTTAGGCCTTTGGACCATGTATTTCTTTTAGGTCCAAGAAAATGGTGGCTTACTCCCAAAGGATGATATTTCCTTTTGGAGCCCTTCCCCGTGCACAATATATATATATATATATATATATATATATATATATATATATATATATATATATAATCTTTTATTGCTCAATCCTCGCGTGCAATGGATTTTAACATGCTCTAGTCCTCCTAGGTTACATAACATGTAGATGACAAGATTGGAAGGAGAACACCTCACAAAGCTCAAGTATACATGTGAAGTTAAAATTTTAAGAGATCGCGTGCATGTGTGAATTGAGGCATATACAAATAGAATCTATTATAGCAACACAAAATCTAACTACTCCATGTAAGCATGGTAAAGAACATTTTAAGAATTGACAGTCTTAACCAAAAGTTCAAGCCACATGGAAGCGAAAAAGAAGGTATTCAAACACAAGTATATTCCACATAGAGTGTGTCAAACTAAAATTACACACATAACAAAAATCTTTTTGTATTTTTTCAATTAATGCAAACTAAAATGAAAGAACTATAATAAATATAAAAAAAAAGATCATAATTCTAGCATGAGATATGTGATAATGCAATGACTAGAAAATGATAAAACATGCATACACCTAGCAATGATATATAATATGTAGCACAAAAATCAAGAGTATGCAAACAAAACTAACGCATTCAACCTTTAAATTTAGCAAGGGAGGTTTCATGTGAACGCAAATGAGAATCAACAAATCTAATACCTAGCACGTCTGAAAATGATTTCCTAACCCATATAGATGTATATTTAAAATGATGGGATTTGAAAACTAATGAAATTCTAAACATAGACTTTATAGGACTACTTTTAAGATCAAAATAAAATGACCTAAGGTGACCTTTCCTACCACAATGCAAGCATGTGAAAACTCGAGGAATGATACCTAAGGTGTGACCTTTTCTAAAGTCCTTGGATAATGTTGACCCTCTAAAACAAACAATGGTCTTAGCTTTAGCAACAAAAATATTTGAACCAGATGAGCTAGAATCATTACAACTACTCAAGTCTTGTAAGTCATTTTTCATTTTTAAACTTTTGGACTCAAGTAATAAATTAGACTCCTCAATTTTATGGGTCTCCTTCTTTAAATTTTCAATAACTCCTAGAAGTTTATCACGCTCCCCCTCAATGTGAGCAAACTTGTCCCTAAGAGTCTTTTCTCGACTATCACTCTCTTTCTTGCACATATTTAAAATATTAAAATTTTGATTTATGTCCATGAGATTTTCACGAAAAATACTTTTTTGAGATAGCGTGGTTTGCAAAAGTTCAATTCTAGATTTAAAACATAAATTTTCATTTTCAAGAAACTTAATTCTTTTTTTAAATCTCACATTTAATTCTCTTAAATTTTAATTACATTTATTAAGCTCATTAAATTGCTCTCGAATATCAGAAACTTCATTATCAGTAAAAATGGATAAATTATCATTAAGACGTCCCATCGAGATATATAAAACAAAAATGAGAGTGAGTCAAAAATGAACCACCTAAAAATACAAGGAGCACAAAAATTATAAAAGCCAAAAACGGAACTTTGACACGATAAGTTAGCGCTCCGGCTCTGATACCACTTTGTAAACGATAGTTTTTCTAAATCAATGCTCTGATACCACTTGTTGAGAATGAGGAGCCCCAATTTTTAAATATTTCGAATAAAAATCAATTAAAGTAAACCAAATTTTACCTTTCTCAATATTAAAATTATACTAAAAATCAAATTTGTGAATTTTTTACTTTAAGCCCCAAAATCAATTTAATCCCAAGTCCTAGAAATTTGCCTAACAATAAATAATCATTTTGCAAATTTAGGTCAAACTAAATTTTATCCAATAAAATTAATGACTTGAATTAAATTAATATTTACCCAAATTAAATTAGCACCAAATTAAATATACTAATTTTATCTTTTTACCTAATCATGCATCTAATGTGATATTGCAAAAGATAAAATAATTAAACAACCACTACGCCGCGATGTACGAGGAAAAACCCACGACGGAAAAAAAAACCTTGGATGGACCTAGCCTTAATTCCACTAAGTACGGAATTACAATTACAATACAGATGACTTACTAAACTCGACTTGATTCCCTTCAAGCCCCGACGCATTTTCTTCCAACTACCTCTGCCAATCGATAATGCCAGAGTCCATCGGAACCTTGGAATCCCCCAATGAAGCTTTAGGAACCCATCAACCACACACGGTGCCTTTCACCGTATGAGAATGACGCGGAAAAAACAAGTCTTCTTTTTTGTGGGATTTAGAAGTAAACCCAAACTTCTCTTCTTTGAGATGTAGAGAAAAACTCGGTGCCAAATACTCCATGCAAATATATATATGAAGAAACTTGGAATAAACAAACTACGGGTGTATAAACCTTGATTTTGTTCTAAGGATTAAAAATATTTAACAAAATTCAAGGGGACTTTTTCTTGGAAGAATTTTCTCTAAAAAACTATCTTAGATGTGTGAAAAAGTTTCATCAAAAATGTTTATCCCACACTAGTTAAATATGTCAAAAAGTTAGTGGGGAAAAAGTAGTGGAAACATGGAAAAACTGCTAAAAAGTGTCAAAAAACTGTTCCCGCCAAAGTCGTTCGAACGACATTTTGGTTTGAACAACATTCCTGTTCGAACGACTTTACTAACGACATTCCAGTGAGGAAAAGGAAATCTCATTAGAAGTCGTGTTCGAAAGACCTGGGAATCTCGTTCGAACGATATTCCAGTTCATTCGAACAACTTAGCAGAAAATGGAAAATTCTATATAAGACCAAAAACTTTTATGAAAATTTCTAAAAAATATTTTCAGAGTAAAACAAAGTCATTAAAAACTATTTATAAAATACACCCAATAAATTTCCAAGCTCCTATATATATATAATGCATTCATACCTTAGGAGCATTGGAACTAATGTTGTTGACGTAGAAACGAGGCACACTAAACCCGACATATGATGAAGCTTTATAATCTTGGCCGCTGCATCTTCAACTAATACGTCATAGGCTTGGATGGATACACTTGAACACTATCCTATAACTCAAATGTTTTTGTTCGAAATTGAGCCAACACTACATTAAGACTCAATCGGAGACTTGTGTCCTTACAAACTTTAATTTAGTTCCAACAATTACACAATATCACATTATTTATATTTTAAATTTTAAATTAAAATCATTTAAAATGCCAAAATCTATTTTAATTATTTATTAAATTATTTTTTTATTTTAAAAAATATCGGGTATTACATTTCTCATCCCTCACTTCTCTAAAATAAAATTTAGTATAATGTTGGGAATTGTGAGTAATATATGTGTATGATAATTTGAAATATATTTATAAAAAATATTTAGTGTTTCCATTGGGATTGATAATAATTTGCATGATCTCTCCTTGAGTAGTTCATAATTTTTTAATCACTAAAGTTGGAATTTATCTGTGTATGTGTGAATGTAAATATGTAGATATTTGTATATTATTTTCTGTTAAGTGAAAATGTGTTGTTCATTTTCTCTTTTCACTTGTCCAAAAGAAAATACTCATATCATCAGTGACCACATTTACGTGGTGGTAGATTCGATTTATGTATTTTTAGCACTTTATTTTATGTTTTAAAATTATGTTTTTATGGTATTGGATTAATACGTCCTAAAAACTTATGCTCACAAAGAATTTGATGAAAGTATTTCAGTAGGTATTATATAATTCTCATTTGTATTCTTCTTTTCTAAATGTTGATTAATGTTGGTCTAGAAAAAACTAAAATTTGCTATTGAATGTTGTCTTCCTCACTTTTCGTGTTATTCCATAAAATATTGAATGAATCTTCTTTTAGTTATAAAAAATTGAATTTCTCGATAAATCTTAGTTAGAAAATATAAAGATATTCATAAGTACACGTCTCACGAGAGAAAGATGAAATATGTTATCTAATTTCTAAAATTTTTATTCTATGTGAAATGTCTTAGAGTTTAAAACTTTGATAAAGTTCATTAATATAAGTATTTTCATCGTTTGAACCTACTCTCAAACAATATGTTGAATTTCCCTTACTCCTAAATATGAAATTTTCAAAGGGCATATAACAAAATACCCCGATTTTTATCATCGAACCGATGGAGGACTCCCATACGGCCACTTATATACCTTCGTGATTTATGTCTTATTGAAAACAAATCAATCCAGGAAGATCCCAACTGTGCTTAAAATTACATTCAAGTTTAGTTCAGTTGCTTAACAAATGAGTTATGATTTCGTTTAATCAATCTTGTTTACACCTTAATTTACTTAAACATGTCGAGCTCCATATTTTAAAAAATCTTAAAATTTTTTGATTGAGATCTATTTGTTTGCTTAACAAATGAACTTATCTCAATCTTGAGGTGTTAACAAACAACACTATTGTTTGTGTGAAAAATTCGTAAATATACTAACGAGGACTATAGAAAGTTATTTTATTATGCCAGAGGTTATCTTGTCATAATATTAATAACTGAGGGGAACTTAAATCATTGGCAACATATTTTTTGTGAATAGGAAAATAAGAGAAAACATCTAAAATTTTCTCCTTATAGTTACTCCACTTGAATCTTCATGCAGTAGGGTCATTAACTGAGTCGGGGTTCCTTCAATTCCACTAATTCCATATATTGTTTTGGACCTTATTTTTCCAACCAATCTGCAACTCTATTACTTTCTCTCAAACCATGTACAACCCTTATTTTAGTTAGTCTTAAAAGGTCTATGCAGTCTTCAATAAGTTTTGCATATGGGAGACTGATTGCATCTGCCTTGTTAATTAACCACACCATCATTTGGGAGCCAAATCCGACAATCGCATTCTTTCATCCTCTATATCGAATAAGTTTAATCCCATGACAAATTCCTTCCAATTCATCTTTAAGAATATGCACCGCACCTTTGACTCTTATAAAAAAATGTGGCTCGCCAAATTCATAGGTCATCTCTTGCCACTCCTCCAAGCGCTCCAATATTGGTACGCATATCCCACTTTCCATTTGTATTAACTTCCATGCCTCCTATAAGCAGACATACCCAAGAAATTAGCAAGCCCTCTAATATGACTAAAAAAGTGTGTACAATGCTTGTATCTACAACTCAAGTATAAGTCAGTCACTCAAGTAATACCCCAGTAAATTAGTTATCGAACAAACAGAATAGGACAAAAGATTGTGACGACAACAATGAAAAGGTGTCTAAAACCTAAATGATGACTCTCGAAAAGAATAGTAAAAGACGATGATTTGTCAATGAAAATTTCTACATACTAATGTAAGTGAATCAATAAATGTAAACTACTTAAATAAATGCAAGACTAACTTTTGATTTTAAAAATAAAGTATATTGGAAAATGGGATCGGAATATAATCCCCTAAACCATCATTAATTATGGTGGATATAAAACATTCAAGAATAAGATTCACAATTTAGAGAAAACATTAAAATTATCTAAGTGCTAAAATATGAAGATTTAACTTCTCACAATATCAAGTCAAAAATAGATTTAACACGAATGATGAAATTATCGACACGCATATTATATCCTTAAATATTCTAGTTACTTACGGCAAATGAAATTAAAAGGCCTGCAATACTTATTATGAGAAGATATCAAACCTCTAAATTTTTTATTATTTTTATCCAATTTTATATCCATCCATAATACCTAGGTTGGGTTCATGTACCCCAACCCACTAAAAATCTAGCTGAACATAGAAAAGTTAACTACGATTTTATGTTGCATGTACACATGATGAAAGATTTATTACAAACAAACATGTAAATAATCAAAAGAAAAAAATAAGGAAGAAATATCATGTAGAGAATAAATCTTAAAAGAAATAAGGAAGAAATCTATACTTAAATTGAATTTTCGTTCAAAATATTGAATTCTAGGTCTTCACTTTTCTTAGCCTCTTTCTCCTCTTCAAAACTAAGTTAAAACTTGTGTAAAACTAAAGTATAACCACCCTAATACCAAGTTACGACCCTCTTGGGTCATTTTGGAAGTGTTTTTAACACAATCAACACTCTAAATAACATTAAGGAATAAAATAAAAATCATGTATTTGAACAACCCAATCGGTTCGGGCTAGGGACGAACTAGTTCGCCCCAATGAATTTCTAAAATTCCACTTTTAACCCTGGATTCTCTTCTCATTCTCAAACTCTTATAACTTCTTCATCTTAGCAGGGATTTAAGTGTTGTTTATTAGTATGCCTGTAGTTTCATGCTCTTCAACTTTCCTTTTGGTTATGCCTCCAAATTCTAGATGAAAAATTACTTAAATGCCCTTTGATTTCCTTTACTTCTTTTCTTTCTTTATTTCGGTTTCCCTCTCACATTCACTTTCCCTAAATACTTGTAAAATAAGAGAGAAATACACAAAATAAGAAATATGTGCTGAAAATGATTGGTAGCATGAATATGAGATAAATTCAATCTAATTACACTGTACGGGGCCAAAAGAATACCGAAATTAAGGGGATACATATGAAATATTTACGCCGAATCAAATCCCCCTAACTTAGAATGTTGCTCGTCCCGAGAAATGTAAAAAGAATAAGAGTGAGAGATAAAATGCATTTCCAAATCATTTATTGGGATAGAATACCTCTTTTGCGATCAAGCGGTTGCATTTAGCATATTTAGCAAGCCTTTAAAACCCTAGCCTACCGTAATAGGATAAGTGGAATCTCATGAGGGGTTGCAGTGAATTTACCCATAAAAGTCATTTTTCACATGACTCAAAGAATGTATCAAAATAACTAAAAATTGTAGAATTTAAATTCCAGAAAATAGTCATTTTAAAATTTTATTCAATAGTCTCAATTCATAGTGTGTGTCTGCAAAGCTGAAAATTAAACCGCTAACTTCCAGTGATTGATCATTACGTTACTTTCCAAAAATTCACTTTGATTCCATTTCTCACGGAATGTACTCACAAATGAATCATTTGGATTGTGGCTATTTACTCTTAGTATGCGTGATATGAAGAGTAAATGTAATGGAACAAAAATTCACGCACACAAATAGAAAGACATAATTATTTAGGTGAAAAGATCTCATGAACTAGTTATGGTCATAGAAAAACGGGAAACATCATCTTTCATTTGCAACATTTAATCTCTTTTATTATCTTTTTGGGTTTTAGCTCTCCAAGTAGTAATTAATTTCGTCATTCCGACTTGGTTATGACTTTTTTTGGGTTATGGTCTTATGGGTAAAAAATGGGAACGGCTCAGAATTTTTTTTTCAGAGTTGGAAATTTTTTTCGTGATATCCTTAAGTACTTTTTCGGGTTTTGCTCTTTTTCTCTTATTTTTGTTCTATTTTTCATATTTTTCAAATTTTTATTTTTTTTTTATTTGAGCATTTTAATATATTTTTTTATTGCCCCTTTTATGTATCATTTGGACCTAGTTGATGAATTTTCAATTTTCACAACTCTGGGCTAGTTGGGTTTTTTGGGTTAATCAAACAAAAATGGTATAAATTATTCGGCTCAAATTGGTTTGCAAAAGGATAATTTTTTCATAACTTTTTTATGGCTAATAATTTTGGGTGACAAACAATGGCCTAACTTCATTTATTCGAATTACTAATTATTTTATCATATGCATTTGGAGATTGATTTTAATTTAGAGATATTTTTAGCACGTTTTGAAATAACATCTCACTCGTTTTCTGTAACCGATCAAAGTAAGAATTTAGAGATCATCAACGACATTTTAACACCGAAAAGTACTTTGAGTTAACTTTTAACTCGAAATGATTTAATTACTCGAAGCAAATGATTGGCTCAAAAATCTCACTGGGTTAAAAATCTCCAAACTTATTCTTTAAGTCGTTAATCTTCGCTCAATTTCCGTTTTTGGTCAATTTCGACTTAGTGCATTGAGTTTTTACAAATTGAGACTTCAAACAAATTTTTAGTAAAAATTTTGAAGATTTAAATTCAAATTTTTATTTATTTTGAAGAAAAATATTTTTGACTTTTTTTCCAAATATTTCAAATTTGTTTTTGGATTTTTTTGGGGGGAGTGGGGGGGATTTGGCATTTGTCAATTTTTTTGGTATTTTAAAATTTTATGAATTTAAAAAAACGCACTTGTCAACCCCCCCCCCCCCCCACCCCACCACACCCCCACCCCCACCCCACCACACCTCCATCAAAGACATTTGCATCGTCCTCCATCAAAAGGACTAAAAGCAAAATTAGAAAATAAAATGACCAAAGAAATAAAATGCAACTTTTTCATTAATAATGACAATTACAAAGCATGTAGAAAGCGATAGAACTACATAGTTCTTACAAGAATACATCAATGAAAAACGTAAGAACTACATAATAAGGAGCCACAAATAACCCAAAGATTTAGTGCGACGACCTGGGGCGTTGGTATCACGAGTGTAGGGATCATAGAAATAGGATGGAAATTACGCATCTCACCCCATTTGCAAATGTTGCATATCCGCTTGGAGTCGCATCATCATGATCATGTCTCTTCTATGGTCACGCCTCTCCACTTCTCGTTCGGTCCTAAACTCGAAAATTAACCTATCGATAAGAGTTTCTAACTCATTAATTCGGCGGTTGATAACAATCGATTGAAAATCTCCTTCATCGAAATTGGGCTCGTAGTTCAAGTCCCCCTCCCATTTTTTTTCTCCCGCGCCACCCACTTCTTCATCCTCTTCGTCCAACTCCACATCCTTAAAAACTGATGGGAGGTTGAAAAACCCACATTTTCCTTGAACTACACTCAGTGGAGGATGCACCGATTGGCTTTAGGATGAGGGTATAAGAACCAACATGGGCTGACATGTGCATCGGAGCGAAGGTTACAAATTAACCTTGGGTATGGAAGATACGTCTTGCCATTTTTGTCATAGGCGGCTACAATGAACTCTTGAAGGTAAATATGGGTGAGGATTATTTGGCTTTGCATGTCGATAAGGTTTTAAAGAAAGGTTCCATGGAGCATTGCATAAGTATTGGTGGTGGGAAGAATTGTACTGCAAGTGATTAGGTGGGCATAAAGAATGCTTTTGCTAAGTCGCCCGATTGAAAAAGTGTTCATCTCCCATTCCTCCACAGGTGCCCACCTCTCAACGCACTAGTATAACCTCTTAATGGACCAATATGCCTTATGCTCGAGCTTGATGAGTATATGGCAAGGCTTGCCATACACAAGACGGAATAGGGACATTCCGAGGGGGTTCTTGTATGCGGTCCTATAAGCCCATAACGCATCGATTGATTGAGTAGACCAATACTTTTGGTTAGGATCAATGGTCTTTTCAAGAATTTACTTGATATCTTGATTTTCTAACTCGTATTTCCCTCTCGTTTGAGGGTGGTACGTCCTCCCAACCTTTTGGATGACACCATACTTTCTCATTAATTTTTCAAACTACCTATTGCAAAAATGTGTGCCATTATCACTAATGATAGACTTTGGAGAATCGAAGCGAGATAGTATGTGTTCATTAATGAACTTTACCACCACTTTACTATCATTTTTCCTCGTAATAATGTCCTCAACCCACTTTGTCATGTAGTCTACCGCGATAAAGATGTATAGGAAACTAAAGGAGGGACGAAAGGGTCCCATAATTTCGATGCCCCAACAGTCGAATATCTCGATGACGAGAATAAGTGTCAAAGGCATCATGTTTCATCGAGTAATAGATCCCATTCTTTAGCACCTATCGTAATATTTGCAATGTGTATTCACATCCCAAGATATTGTGGGCTAATAGATAACGTTTTCAAGAGTCTTAGCAGCTATTATTTTCAGGGAAAAGTGTCCTCCACAAACTTTCGAATGATAAAACCAGATGACACTAGGGATCTCACCATTCGACACACATCTGTGAATTATTTGTTAAGAGAAATATTTAAACAAATAGGGATTGTCACAGAAAAACATGCACGACTAAATGAAGAACTTCCTTTTCTCTGTCGGTGTCCAATCGAAGGGGACGGACACCGTGACTAGATAATCAACAATGTTCGCAAACTAAAAGGGAGAGAGGAAGTCCCAAATAATTTCTCATCCGTAAAATAATCCTCTATGGGTATAGGATATTTAGGTACATCGGGCGAGTGCCTCGATAAATGATTAGCTATGACGTTCTCTAAAATTTTCTTCTCTTTAATGGAAAGGTCAAATTCTTGGAGTAGTAAGATATTTTAGAGCTACTTGGTCGGTAAACAATGTAATGGGCGAACCAATTAGGTAAGAACAGAATTTTTCTAGGCCAAAAACTACCACTAGAAATTATTTCTCTGTGGTAGAGTAATTCAATTGAGGCCCGGTTAAAGTTAGACTAGCATAGTATATGATGTGGACTTTCTTATCTCTCCATTGCCATGAAACAACCCCTATTGTATAATCACTTGCATCACACATAGGCTCGAAAGTAAGGATCTAATCCGGAGCTTGCATGATAGGAGTGTAGATTAGCATTCTTTTTTATTTTTCATAAGCTTCTTGGCATGTTAAACTCCACTCAAAAGGGTCGTCCTTCACGAGTAGGTTACATAAGGGCCTAGAAATGTCACCAAAGTTCTTAATAATCCTATAATAGAACCCCGTGTGGCCTAAGAAAGAGCTCAGGCCTTTCAGTGACTTAGGTGGGGAAAGTGTGGCAATGACGTCAATTTTTGCCCTATCGACCCATATACCCATGGATGGCACGATGTGGCCAAGAACTACGCCTTCGGTACCCATAAAATGACATTTCTTCCAATTTAGTACCAAGTTTTTTTCCACACATCGGGCTAACACCTTCTTCATATTAGCAAGGCAAAGGCTAAAAGAAGAGCCGAAGACACTAAAATGGTCTATGAACATCTCAAGGCCCCTTTCGACCATGTCGCTAAATATACTAAGCATGCATCATTAAAAGGTCACAGGTGCATTACACAATCCAAAAGGCATACATTTGTAGGAAAATGTTCCCAAAGGACATGTGAACATAGCCTTCTCTTAATCTAAAACATCGACCTCGATTTGGTTTTACGTGAAATAACCATGTAAAAAATTATAAAACGGGTGACCCCCACTCTCTTAAGAATTTGGTCCATAAACGACAAAGGAAAATGGTCTTTTTGAGTGCTAGCATTAAGCTTATGGTAGTCAATTCAAATGCATCATACGGTGGTGGTAAGTTTTGGAATAAGTTTTTCCTTTGCATTTTTTACCACAATTATTCTCGACTTCTTTGGGACGACTTGAATAGGAATCGCCCATTTAAAATCCGAGATAGAATAGATGATTCCCGCATCTAATAACTTTATAATTTTTTCTCTTAAGATATCATTCACTGTTGGGTTCTCATGTCCTCCTCTAGATGGATTTTATAGGTACAAATTAAAGGACTTATACTATTTAAATCTGCGATGCTCCAACCAAAAGAACGTCCATGCTTTCTCAGGATGGCAATAAGCTTTCCTTTTTACTATTTATTCAAACTCGAGGAGAAAACAATGGGACATGTCTCATCCTCTCCTAAATAAGCATATTTGATATTAGAAGGAAGCTTTTTCAATTCAAGGGTAAGATATTTCTCATCGGAGGGAATCGTACGCGATCCCCTCAGAGGTAGTTCCTCGAACCGAGAGACCTAGATAATATTACTCACACTCTCACCACCCTCACTCTCATCCATTAACTCTCCCATCCCCCTCACCTCACGCTTGAAATTAGTGCATGCACTATCGCTCTCACTTGTCGTAACAAGACATGCCTCTAACGGAGCCCTAGTGTGATTACCCTCAAAATGTTTATGTCAAGAAAAGAAATTGGTCCTCAATTGGGAAAAATTCCACTTCATGGTAAAAAAAGGGAATTGTTATCGGTCACTTAGTCTCTCGCGAAGGTATTGAAGTAGATAAAGCAAAAGTCGACATAATTTCCTCGCTTCCCATTCCTAAGTCTGTTAAGGACATTCACTCCTTCTTAGGACATGCGGGCTTCTACCGTCATTTCATCAAGGACTTTTCTAAAATCTCTCTACCTTTAACAACCCTTTTATCCAAAGATTTTCTCTTTGTCTTTGATGACACGTGTGTTGCTTCTTTTGAGCGCCTTAAGGCTGAGTTCACTTCTGCTCCTATCATTCAGCCTCCTAATTGGTCTTTACTTTTTGACGTCATGTGTGACACCTATGATTTTTCTCTAGGTTCCATACTTGGTTAGAGGGTTGACAAGCGCCATCACGTCATTTATTATGCTAGCAGAACCCTCCATGACACTCAACTTCATTACACGACCACCAAAAAGGAGTTGCTCGTTATTGCATTCGCACTCGATAAGTGTAGGTCTAATTTCATCAGTTCACCTATCATCGTTTACACTGACCACACCGCCCTGAGGAACCTTTTTCAGAAGAAGGATTCTAAGCCACGATTAATACGGTGGATTCTCTTGCTTCTAGAGTTTGACCTTGAAATTCGTGATAAGAAAGGATGCAAAAATTTGGTTGCAGATCATCTGTCCCGCCTTATTATTACATCTGAATATTATCCTATCCCTATTTCTGAAACATTTTTTAATGAGCAACCTTTTACGATCTCCACCTCGCCTTGGTATGTTTATATCGTTAATTTTCTTGTTACCGACCAACTGCCCGATCACTGGTCGAAACACGAACGTTCTAAGTTCATGGCACATGTGAAATTTTACTCTTGGAATGAACCATCCCTTTTTAAGTATTGCTCTAATCAAGTCATTTACCGTTGTGTTCCTGACTATGAACAGTCAAGTATTATCTCCTTTTGTCACGATGGTGCCTGTGGTGGCCACTTTCACTCCAAGAAAATCGCCACCAAAATTTTGCAAAGTCGTTTCTACTGGCCCACTCATTTTCGAGATACCGACCACTACTACCTGCCAAATGCCAAAAATATGGTCGTATCTCTCGTCGTCACATGATGCCCCTCACACTTATTCTCATCGTCAAAATCTTCAATGTATGGGCCATTGATTTCATGGGTCCTTTTTCCCTCATCTCATGGTTTCTAATATATTCTCTTTGTTGTTGATTATGTTTCCAAATGGATAGAAGCCATCGCTTGCCGAACCAATGACCATCGCTTGTGGTCAGTTTTCTTAAGGAGTATGTCTTCACACGTTTTGGTACTCCTAAAGCTATCATTAGTGATGGGGTAAACATTTTTGTAATCGAGTCTTTGAACATCTCGTGAAAAAGTATGGTGTTACCCACAAAGTTGGTCTCTCTTACCACCCTTAGACTAGTTTCCAACCGTGAAATCAAGCAAATCCTAGAAAAAATAGTTAATCCTAATATGAAAGACTGGTCCTTACGCTTGAACGATGCTTTATGGGCATAACGTACTTCTTTTAAAACTTCGATTGGCATGTCTCCTTATTACTTGGTCTTTGGTAAACCATGCCACTTACCTGTCGATCTTGAACATCATGCTTATTGGGTTATCAAAGCCTTTAATTTTGATATCTACGAGGCCGACATCCACCGAAAGCTCCAACTCAATGAATTAAAGGAGATACAGAATGATGCCTATGATTTGTCCAAGAAGTACAAGGACAAAATGAAGTGGATACATAACCAAAGTATCCTCCGTAAAGAATTCCACCCTGGTCAGAAAGGTTTGTTATATAACTCCCGTCTTCATCTCTTTCCGGGAAGTTAAAAACCAGGTGGTCTGGACCCTTTGTTGTTGAATCTGTCACTCCCTATGGTGAAATCACAGTTTAAAATCCTAAGGATGGTAGCCTCTTTCAGGTCATTGGTCAATGCTTGAAGCCTTTCTTAGAGCTAGGCCCCTCTCACATTGACAAAATTGACCTTCTTGACCCCATTTATGAAGACTGAGTGTTCAGTCTTATTTCGGGCGGAATTTTTATCAACTAATTTTTCTGCCGCATCGAATTTTCATAGTTCTTATCCTTAGGGTGAGTTCGATTCGGTCTGGCTGAAGACGTTAAACTTAGCGCTACCGGGAGGCAGCCCGTTGTTCATTATTTCTGAGTATGAGTCTTACCCTGTTTGGGGGTGGTGTGTCACACCACCCAATGATTTTCACATGCTTTAAAGACTTTTATATTTTTTTGTTGTATCTGTTCTTCAGGTTTCATCTATGCTCCATAACGCGGTACATTTTCATAAGCGGTTCATTATGGTAATATTTCTCCCCCCCCCCCTGTGCTTTTTTTATATATAGTTTTAATCATCGAGCACGATGTTCTCTTTTGCTTAGGGGTGGGAAATTTATCAAAATCATACCTCTTTTAAAAAATTTTGGAAACAAGTGATTATAAACTTTTTGTCCAGTTAAAAATTAAATCTTTATGACATGATTTGTCTATTATCCCTTTTAGAAAGCTCGAAATACTCGTGTTCGACCCTAAAATTACCCTTTTTACAACTAAATTAATTAATACCTCTTAAAGCGTACTTACACCATGGATTCCTAAACTTAACAATTTGCACCATCACATTTATAATCAAAAGTTTAAGTGTAAATATATTCTCAAGCGAGCCTTAAATGATCACTAGTGGCGACTTAAACCAATGAGATTTGACCTTTTCACATTTTTTAGGTTTTTTACCTATCTCCGAGTCACGAGTTGACTCAACTTTCTTTGGTTACACACTTAGTTTTTGCATGATCTCATTATTTTTTTTAATTTGGCTTAATCACTGAGAATGACATTACTTTCAAGTTGTAAGAAATATGTGTCTTATAGTTTGTCCCGAGCACTAAATCGAATTTGCCATACACATACAATTTTTACCCTTCACTACACCTATTATCATCCCATGTTTTCCTTACCCATATATGTCCCAGATACCATCCACACATCAATTCCCATCACTACTTTAAATTTTGAGAAAAAAGAGTGTTTGAAATTTTCCATGTAAATTGATTTCATTTGTGTTATGAAAAGAAAAATTCATCGTAATAAAAAAAATATCGAAAAAGGAAAAAATATACAGAAATAAATAGAAATAAAGAAAAAGAAAGCTTGCCATCATAAAAAAAAAAAATGAAGACATTGGTTATTCTTGTGTCACACTCTTCTCAAAACACTTCCATCATATCATTCAATTCTTCATCCCTTATACCTTAAATAAACCCCATTTTCACCTTTGGTAAAATGCTTGGACAAACGAGAAGACTCTATGGTGAATAACTCGACATTCTCGACATAGTGGTTAGCATTCCTTCATGAGATCAGATATTTTCATGTATCCGTCATTTGTTATAAAGTGTGTGAGACGTTTGAACTTGCTTACATTTACTCACCTCCTCACACACTAGAGAGATACATTTACCCAATTCTTAGAGAGTTCGATTCAGAGGGATATATCCAGTGAGAATTATAGTCAAAGCTTTGATTCTACAAAGGCGATCTAATAATTACTCTAATGATACTTAAAATTGTTTCACACAACACACATTGAATATTAGGAAGGATTGCACTTTTGGTATTAAGTAATTTCATATCTTATTTTGATAGTTGAATACGGTGTTCCTTGATGTCCTTTAAAAGTTGGATTGTATAGCGTTTCAAAATCGACTCAGATACTGCATTTAAATAAGTTTTCAAATTTTGTGGACACATTCACTGCAAACACTTACGAGACACCACTCGTCGTGTAGGGCAACCTATAAGTTTAACGGCTTGTTGCACATGCTAAGTGCAATCGCCAGTGCCTGCGAAAGTGGCACACTTTTGGTCACTTACCTCTGTTTTCTCGGTATTTTTTCTCGAGGACTAGCAATGTTATGTTTGGGGATGGTTTGATAAGAACCCAAAGGTGTCTATTTTATACCCCGAATAGAGGCATTTTAGTCACTCGTTTTAATTAAAATTGGCCTTATGTTGTATTTTATTATTTTTTAGGTCAATCATAAGTCGCAACATCAAATAATGCTAAATCAAGTTAATTGCAACTCAATAGCAGTCAAAAGCATTAAATGAAGAAATTCAAAGCGGCCGTGAAGTCAGAAGTCCCATTAAGTTTTCCCAGAAGAGTTTCGATGTCCCGAACCTTGTCTCGGACCAAATTTACGCCTAGACCGAGTCCAGTCCATACCCCGAGCCCGGTGTGCATTGAGTTTATGCCTTTTTAGATTTTCTTAGATTTTTATTTTAAGTCCTTTTATTTTTAGGATTTATTTAGGATTTTTAGAATTTATTTGCATATTTTTCTATTTTATTTTTATTGGTGTATTTTTATTTTTATTAGTTTTAGTTTTTATTTTATTTTATTTTATTAGGATTAGTTTTTAGGATTTCATTTATTTTTAATTTTTTTATATTTTACATTTTTAGTATTTTAGTTTTTAATTTAATAGATTTTTATTTTTATTTTTATTTTTATTTCTTTTTAGTTTCATTTTTTTTTAGTTAAGTCTTTATTTTATTTTTAGAGTAGTATTTTATTTTTAGATTTTTAGTTTTGTCAGTTTTATATTTTTTTTTAGTTGTGTTATTTTTAGGGTCACAACTTAAACACCACATTAAACTCACTCACACCTAAACTCCCATACTCACTCACACCACTACCTCCATACACCTCACCACACTCAATCATTCCCACTCTCATCTTCTTCTTCAACCCACCAACCAACATTATCTCTCATCCATAACCAAAAAACACAAACACACATACCACCATACCTTCTGCCCAACAACCTGTCCCCTGCACGATCCACAGCCACATCCCACCATTACCCACCAAAATCCGGATCCTTAACCCACAAATCCAAACCCCCTACAGTACCCAAACCCGTAACCCTCTATACCAGGACCAACCGAACCCGCGCCCTTGCTACCATCCCAAAACTTGAGAACCACCTCCGGCCCATTGACCCTAATCCAACACGGGTTCTGCCTCAACCCAAAACCAGGACAAACCCAAACCCGTACCAAACCCGATTCAGCCATCCACCTGCCATTGCCATCCCAAAAAAATCGAACCTACAAATCTCAAAACAAAAGACCCACGTGCATATCTTGACATGGCCAAATGAATCCCAAAGAAATCTCCCCATCCAAAACCAAAGTTGTGGGTTATAAAAGAAGGCAAGAAACGCTAATATCTAAGTACACAGAGAGAACGTGAGGGACAGAAAAAAGAAAAAAAAAGACCGCAGAGGGTAAAAAATAGTCAGAAAAAATCATAAAAAAATTAGTTTAGGATTAGAAAAAAAATTTAGGCACAGTATTTACTTTGAGTTTTGGAATCTAGTCAGCTTTTGTGATGAGTTTGGAACGCGTGTTCATACACACAGTTGACACAGGAAATTATTGCATGTCGTATTTCTTTCTCTTTCTCTTTAGTTTCTTGTTTGTAAATTGTGCTTGTACTCAACTTTTAATCATGTCTAGCTAAACACTCTATTCAAGAGGTGAGATGAAACGTGTGTGTTGAGTTATTTAATGAACTAAATTTTCATTGATGTGTTCTAGGCTAATTAAATTAGAAAAAAATCAGACATTAATATATGTGACGAGAGTTCAAAAATTAATGCTGAAAATTGATATTTGATTTTTGGATTTGACTTAGAGATAAGTTATATTCTTAAATTCAAATATTAATTCCTTGTGTTCAATTCAAAGACCCCTACAATTTTTTATAAATTGATCTTAGCGGATAATTTCTAAGAACAAGAATGAATCTTAACTTTTTATATGTGGTGACGATTCCTGATTTAATTGCTGAAAAAGATAAAATTAAATCTAGGATTGTAACGAGAGTTATTTTTTTAAATTCAATATTATTTTGAACTATTCAATTGAATAATTAGGGCATTAAACTAAATTGACTACGCGGTGTAATCTCACCTCTTGTTTCTTCTCATAAATTCTAAACAAGCTTATTTTTTTAATTTTCGTACTCATTTTAGTTGCATAAATTTTTGTTTCCTCCCTTGAAAATTGTTTTTAAATATAAAACTAAAAAAATATTTAAAAATAAAAAAATACAAAAATATTTTTAATAAAAATTGAAATTGCAAGTTTTCACGATAAACGTTTCAACGCTAGAAATTGGATTTTGATACCCCAATTTGCCACGATACTGATTTTTTATCAAGTTTTGTAGGTAATTTCAGGAATTTTGATACTCAAAGTTTGATCGAAATGACATTCCAAATCCATATCCATGGAAGACACAAATTAAAAGTAATCAGCTATCATCATCCAAATATACTCAACTTAATCTAGGTACCAAGTCTGACTCACTCATGATCATTGTAAAAATACTAAATAGTGGAGGCGTTCATATTTTCTCCTGAAAAGTGGAATCATCATCGCACCTATATGCGTGACGATATGACCTAGGGACTATACTCACCCTGCTCCTCAAGTAAGGGAATTCACCCACATCCCGCAACCTCCCTGGATAACTCTAGAGATATATGTATACATAAATATATCATTCATATTACAATATATTTATAACGATATCATATATATATACTCTAACAACACCCGTATATATAATATATATCACTTCTCAGTATACCCTGGCTATAATTGTCAAACTCTCATAGCGATAACCAAAATCCTGAATGTTCCCATTCATCATAGTATATAAGTATTCACACAATTGAAATACTAAACCTATAAGTATTCTCTTACTTGAGATTTAACTCACACCTTAATCACTTTTAAGGATTTTAAATAAACCTGAATATCCCGATTCGTAATAATTAAGCAAGTATACACACAACTTATTTTAATTCCACAGGTATCAAATCACCTATGATAATAATCGTCAATATAGACATACCGGATAGCAGCTTAATCCTTTCTATCCCATATCCTAAATTCCATCCTACTAGCATCTTAGGATTCACTCAAATGTAATCGGTCCATATTTATTCTCTAAGCATAAATATATAAACACACTTGCCGAAGACTTCCCTCGAATGTTACTCATTCTGAACATTCATTAAGTCAATATCCCAGATTGTACACTCAACTAATCCAAGGTTCTCTCTTTCAACCCAAGGTTTACTCACCCTCCATACTATTATTTAGGAGTCCTAATATCACATCTATAATCCCCTATAATAATCTCCAATTTATGATTTAACCCCCCCACACTTCAGGAAGAGAAATTTTCAATTTCTGCTGCTGCGAATCGATTCACCCCAACTGCGAATCGATTCGGCCAAGCGAATCGATTCGATCTAGATCCGAATCGATTAGAACAGGATCAGTACTCTGGTGCGAATCGATTCGCTCCAAATGCGAATCGATTCGACCTGAGATAGTCCTCAGTGAATCGATTCACTCCAAATGCGATTCAATTCGCTCGAACCAGAGCTTACAGTTCGGGCGATTTCCTTTTCTCCAAAATCCTAAAAATCATCCCCACCTCCATTTTTGTGGTTTCTAATCCCAACCAACAACAATGTAATCATATAATCACTGATTTATAACTAAAACATCAATTATTTTATGGGATAGAACAATTTCTCTTCGATTTAAACCCTTTAAACACTCATTTCATCCCATTTCTACCCATATACACACACCATTAACATGGGTTTAACAATAGAATTCATAAAGAGTTAACAACACATCAATTTGTGAACTCAAAATCAAATTTTCTAAATTTGTTTCAAAGGTTTCAACCCAAAAATCATATAGTTTACTACCTATAATATGAGATACACACACGCAATTGAATCAAGCAAGTAAACACTTGCGTCGTGGATAAAATCCGACGACCTCGAGTCGAATCCCGCGGAGTTTGGCCGAAAATCCCTTTTTCTCTCCTCTTTTCCTTCTTCCTTTCTTTCCTTCTTCTTTTCTCTCTTTTCTCTCTCTCTCTCTCTCTCTCTCTCTCTCTCTCTCTCGTGCCTTATATGAGAGAAAAAAATATTTATCTCCTTATTAAACCCAAAAATAACTCATTTACTCAATTGCAAGTCCCTACTAGTCCAAAAGTCCCAAGAACCCAAATGCTACCCCGGGTACTCTATTCTGACTATCTCGGCAATTCCAAAACTGACCGTCCACTCGAAATCTCCATCCGAGTCATTTAACTAAAATTCACTAATCGGACCCAATACTTCTCAACAAGCGTTTTCTCCAACGTGCAATATTTTCCTTCGCTTTACCCAACTGCACATGACATAAAAATATTCCAACTCATTTACGTAGTCCCAAAAGTAGATATAACACACGTCGGTAATAATCCAACACTCATAAATTCCAAAATCATTGTTCACATTAATTCCTCTAATTATAATATTACACCCACTTATGTAATTTAAATATCCATAAAAGTATGTGGTATTACACTTATACCCCAAGATAAGCTAAGGCCAAGGGCTTCTTTACGCGGGATATTGGGTGAGATAAAAAAAATTGACTTGCTAAAGTTGGCTTCTTGACCAGAAATATTATAAGAGTATCACTACACTTCCACACTTTCATACCCGCCTAATAAGACAAGACAATAATAAGTTGTACTTTATGTCCTGGCGGGACCCACAACAACAAGGTATGACATTTTAATGCATTGGATATGAAAAATGGGTACTAAAGTGGGTACACCTAGCTTTATTCATATTATAAAACACATTGTGTTTCATCACGGTTCTACATGATGATGGTCTATATTTCATGAAAAGAATAAGGTCACCCGTAAAAAAGAGGTGGGACATGCACGGGCCCTCATGGAAGCTTTAAGACCCTTCCACTTATTACACTTGCCCTTGTCTAAAATCTTGGATGATAGATATTCCATACACATAAAAAAGATATAAGTGAGAGTGGGCCCCTTGTCTTAATCCCCTATAAGGTTAAAAGCTAGGGAGGGGGGCTTATTCCAAAGAATAGATGTGGAATTCATAGTGACACAACTCATGATAAGATTAGTGGTCTTGTCATTCACATTAAAGCTTTTAAGGACATTTTTAAGAAAAGGCCAAATAACTCAATCATAAGCCTTTTATAGTTGGCACCACATGTAAAATAACAGTTGGACACATTTCCAGTAGTAAAACAGATAAAAGAGCATTTAAGTTCGAAAGGATATATGTGGAGGCCTAAAGGATAAACTTGGGTTCTACGTTTCGATGTTGGTTCTGTTAATTTCACAAGTGTATTATCTTTTTTTTTGTTATTACTTTGTTGTTACATAGATCTCTTAGTCACAGATTGAAATTTATATAAGTTTTCGTCCATATATATTGATAAGCACCCAAAAGTGTCTATTTTATACCCCGAATAGATGCATTTTAGTCGCTCGTTTTAATTAAAATTGACCTTATGTTCGTATTTTATCATTTTTCAGGTCAATACGCAGTTGCGGTACAAATAATGCTAAATCAGTACAATTGCGACTCAATAGCGGTCAAAAGCGTGCATCGAAGAAATCAAAAGAGATCGCAAAGTCTGGAGTCCATTTGAGCATGCCGAGATGTGATCCGATGCCCCAAAACAGTCCTGAACCAAATCTAAACCTAGACAGAGCCCAGTCCATACCGCGAGCCCGGTGTGTGTTTAGTTTGTACCTTTATTATTTTTCTTAGATTTTTAGTTTGAGTAATTTTTATTTTTAGGATTTATTTAGGTTTATTTAGAATTTCTAGGGTTTATTTTCTATTTTTCCATTTCTTTATTTTGATGTTGACTTTGAATAGTTTTTAATTTTTAATATTTATTTTATTTTTATTAGAATTAGTTTTTAGTAATTTATTTTTTAGTTTTATTAGATTTTTTTTTTTACTCTTAGTTTATTTTGATTTGATTTTTAGATTTTATTTCTTTTATTATTTGAGTTTTTTTTTAGGATGTTATGTTTTTTTTTAGTTTTGTTAATTTTATTTTTTTTATTAGATTGTTTTAACTATTTTTAGGGGTACAAATTAAACATACACACATAACACCCTAAGACACCCAAACACACTCCTACATTACTGTTCATCACCATCAACCTCTCACTTCCTCTCTCCTCTCTCTCCAATCTCAACCTCCATAATTCCATCCCACTATAACCAAACACCCCCTTCATCCCTTTCTCTCTCCTCCAACAAAACACAACCCACATCAGGTCTGAAACCTCACCCGAGTTCGACCTCGATCCAAACCCCTCCAATCGAGCCGCCCCTGCCCCTGCCTCTTCGCGACCAGCTACCAGTCTCCGGCCGGATTTCCAATCACGGCCCGACCTCCCAACCCGAGATCTACCCTAGCCGACCCCTCGCCAGCCCCTTACCCGCACTTGCCATGCCCGACCCACCTACAACTCCTGTTCCGATCGCGACCCAAATGAGACCCCGCGAACGACCCGTGTTCAACCCGTCACACCAACCGACCCAGCCATTCCCAACCCCAAACCCGATCAGCCACAGCCCTTAAAAATCGGAAGACCAATCTCAAATTCAAATATCCATTTCAAATCCCACAAAAATCAGTCAAAATCCAAGCCAAGAAAATCCCAAATATCTCTCCAAGAACAACATCGTGGCTTTAGAAGAGAGGAGGCATCTCACATATAAAAGACTCTCAAATAGCAAACAGAAAAAAAAAAAAAGAGTAACGTAGAGAGAGAAAAACACTGTATATTATGTACAGTTTAGGTTTATAAAAAAATTTCAAAAAATTCCAAAAAAATTGTTTTAGTTTTAAAATAAATTTTAGGTTTGTTTTTTTATTCTTTTTGGTGTAGTCAAGTACTGGATTTGTGAGAAGATTGAGACTCGTGTTCATGCACAGTTGATACAAGAAAAAAACTGCGTATCGTATTCTTTCCCTCTTGTTTCAATTTTTGATTAACGCTATTGTGATAGTTGTTTATTCTAACATGAGAATGTTTGGTTAAACACCTCGTTCAAGGGGTGGGGTGCACTGCGAATGATGTTACTTTAATTAGTTGATTCATTAATTTTATATTTCTAGGTAAATTAATCTTTAACTGTCACCAATTAATTTATGCAACGAGAGTTAGTAAATTAATTGAACAAATCAATATTTGAATTTAGGAATCGAACTAGAGATAGGTTTTTCCTATATTTGAATATTAATTTGGTGTTGAAATTTAAGGATTGCTATGATTTTCGTTAAATTGATCCTAGCGGGTAATTTTATGAAAATAGTGTAGTCCTAATTTTTCATCGTGTGACATTTTTTAATTAATTTTCTGAAAAAGATTTTATTAAATTTATAATTTTAACGAGAGTTAGATTATCGATTTAATATTATCTGGAAATATTTCAAAATTAATAAATTGAGAAATTAAAATAATTGAAAATGCAGTGTAATCCCATCTCTTAACCTTCTCACATATTTCACACTCGGTTGCACATTTTTTTTCATTATTTAGTCATTTTATAATTTTTAGCATTTGTTAGTTAATTTTTCCCTTGAAATTGTTTTTTAAAAATATAAAAAAATATTTTAATAAATAAAATTTGGAATTGCACGTTTTCACATTAATTGTTTCACCTTGAAAGTAGGATTGATACCCGTACTTACCGCAATACGAGTTATTTTTATACAAGTTTTGTAGGTACTCAAGGGAATTTTGAGATTGGCTTTTGCACGACAACGACACATATGCGAAAAGCTTCTTATCATATATATATATATATATATATATATATATATATATATATATATATATATATATATATATATATATATATATATATATATATATATCAAGATCTCATATTTTTAGGTAATTAACAAAGAACATTATGATCATTCTAGATTTTACAAAGGTAACGATTGTATATTGCATTATATATGATTTTTCTTTATTATTTAGTATTATATCATGTCAACAATGTAATTTCATCATATATTACACTAGCCTATATCTCAATGAATGCTATATTGTCCTCAATGATATTTGTAACCGATTAGATGTGTTTTCTAATTTATTTTACAACTAGTGATGACTACCTACTCAAGTATCATCGGAGATCATTAAATCTAATGATAGTTTAGATAGGACTCCCATGTTGGCTTGGATATTTTCCTTTTGTGTGTTTTTTTATTTGTGATGTGTTTCAATTCATTGTTTTTCTATAAAAATGCATAGTGCTTGATACAAACATCATTTAGACACTAACACGAACCGTTCAAGAACATCACGTGACACAATCAATAATTTTTATACCCAATTAAATACGATAATACTAAAAAACAGGAGTAAATTGAGGAATAGCGAGGCAAACCACAATAATACAATAAACAAAGGTCATAATATTGACACGACTTCATGTAAGAAAATGCCGAAGTAAACACGACATGTCGTATGAATTTCGTATCGTTTTCCTGTCAATGTGAAACAATCTATTTGTTGAAATTTACTTGGATTTCGAAATTTTAAGGGATAATTCAATGTTACTTCCATTTATTAGGACAAAGATCCACCAAATCCTATTGACTTTTTTTTAATGCATCAAGTCATTTTTCATTACAGACTACATATATTAAAACAAATATACCCTCACATGTACCCATTTTAAACCAACTTACTCCCTCTCTAAAAATAAACACATAATTTCACACACACTCTCTCTCTAACACTTCCACTTCCACTTCCACCCTCACTCCCACCCCACCCCACAGGAGACTCACCGAAAACAACCCACCGAAATATCTCGCGGGAGTGTTTCTCTCTCTCTCTTCGCCTATTTCTTTATTTATTTTTATCCGCACCAACGACACCATCACCCGAACTGGAGAAGAAGAGTTTTTGTCGGAAAAAAAGGAGGTTTCGCCGGAAAAAATGGAGGTTTTACAGAAACAGATAAATTTATCTGTTTTGATTTTTTCGTCAAAAAATATCGAATATGGGTGTTGTTTAATAGATCTCGACGAGGAGATTCCAAATATATAAACTTTATGAATTTTGGATTTGTAAATTTGAAGTTATGGACTTTTAAAGATTTTGTGATTTTTTTTTAAAACGTCGTTAAGAGCGGTAAAGAGTTGTGAAAGTGATTTTGAGAGTGTATTTGTCATTTTAATGTATTGAGTTGGCAAAATAGGACCTTTAACACCATTGACTTAGTCAAATGATCTCTTGTATCATTGATCAAGTGAATGGGAGTTCAAAATAATTACTCCAAATTAATTAATGTCTTTGATATGTAATATCTACCATTGAACTGCAAAATTATACATTTGGCATAACTTGCCCTAAGAGAGAAGGGGAACTCGAGTATATTGTTGTTTTTGGCATTAAACTCGGATATTAGCATTCTCATTACTAATTTTGACATCCTTAAATAAATGGGTCAATTATTAAATAGTCCCTACTATAAATATATATTTTTTAAAAAGGACACATATTTTTAGTTTAACCCATTTAGTCCCTCAAGCACTCAATATCCTCTTATTTTTAGAGGTCCGCGCCAGCGGCACTCCCTCTCCAAAATATGTGGCAAAGAACTTTTTGAGGCAAAATAAAAAAGTTTGAACTAAATGGGTATTAAAAAATGTCCGAATGACTATCTGATATATGTCCCTAAATAAATTCATAAAATAATTATTAATGTGGTCACTAATAATGTTTTGGCCATCAACCCGATTCCCCTCGATTTTAATGTGATCTCTTTTATTTCTTCTTCTAATTCACAACATATTCATCTTCCATAAATAAGGCCATCTCTCTCCCACTCGAGCCATCCCCCCATTCCTCTGGCGTAACGAGAGAGAAAAAAAAATGGACACCTCCGATCATGAAAAGGTTTCGTCTCTAAATACACCTCTGATTCATCTCTCTCAAGAAAATGCATATGGGAAAGAGATAAAGTGTATTCAAAGGAAGGAAATTGTGGAAGAAGTGAAAAAGCAGCTATGGCTGGCAGGGCCTCTCATCTGTGTGAGCCTGCTGGAGTTCTTTTTACAGCTTATATCTGTCATGTTTGTGGGTCATCTCGGAGAGTTAGCCCTCTCTGGTGCTTCAATGGCCACTTCCTTCGCCACTGTTACAGGGTTCAGCTTGTTGGTGAGTGTGTGTGAGTTTGAGTTTGTTATCTTAAAAGATTGGTGATAGAAAGACTTACTTTTAGAATTTAATTTTGAAATTTACGTTTAAGATGAATATAAATTTTAATACACATTTTAATATTGTGATGGAACTCATAACATTAACATATATTTTTTTAATGCAATAAATTTTAAAATTAAATTTTTTTCTAAACTTTCCTAGATGTATTCATTTTAAAAACATATATGATTGGTTGATAACTTGATAACCCTTTTGTATCTTTGATTATGACAACCGTCAGTTCCCATCATTAACTGTTATCATGGTGTTTCATTCATTTTGACAATTATACCCTGTATATGTTCTCTTGTAAAGCATGTTGGTAATTTGGTTAATCTGGTAATATTGTCGTAGGAAATAGGAAATTATGCTCATTTTGGTTACTATAATAGAAATTAGGAAATTGTGCTTTACTTCGGAATAATTTTGTTACATTTGTTTCTATGTTGAAAGAAAAGGAATAGTATAGAGTTCGAGTGATCCTCTCTTAGTAGTATTGTGTTTCGATCGGATCGGATCGGAAAATATCTTTTCGAATTTTTTTTTTATTGTTTCAGAAATAAAATAACTATTCCGATTTCCGATCCGATTTTTTAGGAAAATTAAAAAAAATTCCGAATTCGGAAAAATCGGAAAATCGAAAAAAATTGGAAATTCACAAAATATATTAAAAATCCAGAAAATTCCAAAATTCCAAAATTTCAAAAAAATAAATTATGAATTTTCGATTACTCGAAATTCTCATTATAAATAAACAAAGAAAATAGCTTAACCCAATATGTAAATACATGAGAATTTGGCCCATTGTTTCATTTGTGTAGAAGTTAGGAAGATACTCTCCTTTTATAGAGCATATTTTGGAGCCCTCTCCCTCTCCTAACCGATGTGGGATATGGGAAACTTTTAAAAAATCGGAAAAGAAATCTAAAAAATCGGAAACCGAAAATCGAAAAAATCGAAAATCTGAAAATAATTACGAAAAAATCGAAAATAAATCGAAAATAATTCGAAAAAATCGGATCAGAAAAATCGAAAAATCGAAAATTCGAAAATTCAGAATTATTTTCGATCCAAATTCGAAAAAATCGGAAATCGACAAACTAAAATTTCATTCCAAATTCGAAAAAAATCTGATCGAATATCGAAAAAATCGGAAAGTTCGAAAAAAAAACACAACCCTACTTAGTAGTGATGAAGTGCATCAATTTGTATTTGCCATCTGTGGATGTCTTGAATTGATTTTTTCTTTGGAACTCTTTGGAGGACTCAAAATTGTGAAAATTTTCTTTTTATATATGTATTTTCTTAAGATTTTTAAATATTAAAGGACTTTGCCTCCTCAATTTTTTTTAAATATATTAAGAATCGCTCCTCAATATATATATATATATATATGTATGTATGTATGTATGTATGTATGTATGTATGTATGTATGTGTGTGTGTGTGCGTGCGTGCGCGCAAAGTTATAGTTAAAAGTCAATATGTAGTTCTTATTTATGGATATATTTACAATCCTTAGACGTATATATGTACAAAGAACATCTACTTATGTATTTTTTCAGTAAATTTTTATTTTCAATAAAGAATACTATTCACCAAAATTTTGGCCCTCAAGATCAAATTCTTGGATCTTTCCCTGCTCATAATCAAGTCAACTGAATATGGATACTCATTTAAGTGAATTAACTTTATCTAACTTAGTTCAAGTCTCCACATAAAATCAAACAATTCAATATAATTTCAATACAAAATTTAATTATTGTTAACTTAAATGTACCCTTTAGTTATTTATATAAGAAAATTCAATACATGTGGGTGATGGTTGGGAAAAGGCTATCATTATTCCTTAATTATTTTTATTATTAATGGAATAATGAGTTGCGAGAAATGATCAAGAACATTTGCTTGTTTATTAATTGGGTAAATTAATATATAGTTTTCACCATAAATACATGTTTTTATAAAAAACGACATATATTTTCAGTTTAACTTATTTAGTCCCTCAAATGTTCTTTTATCCAATACTCGCTTATTTTTAAAGGTCAGCGCGAAAGGGCCCCAACCCACCACAAAGCTCATAGGAGCTTCGACAACACCATTGCCAGAGTTCCAGTAATGGGGCAGTGGTGTAAATGGATTTGTGTGTCCTTATTCTGAGTGTTTTTATATGGTGATTGACTTTTTGGAACAAATAAAAAGGTTTGGAATAAACGTTTATTAAAAACGTTCAAGGGACAATTCGTCAATTGACCCTTATTATTTTCCCATTATGTAATGTTAGTTTTGGGGGTTTCATATTTATAATTGTTTTATAAATAATCGGGTGAAAATTAGTGAATATGAAAAAAAGCCTAAGTTATGGGATATTATTGGGCCTTTTATGTGTTACCTTAATTATGTAGAATATTGACCTATTAGTGTGAAATTTCTTATTCGGCTGTGATGATAGAGCCCACAAGGATTACAGTTTAACGTATGGATCCCCTCTCCTCTATTATAAATATATGCCATAAAGTTTCCTATGTATCCCATCAAAATTTAAAGAGACCAACATGAGGCATAGAGAGAAAAGGAGAGGAGGATCATTACATTATCATTATAGACTCACAAGGTATGCCTTATTTTTATATTTTTATAGCATATTCTACATTCTAAATTGTTTTCTTTAGCATTTCTCACATATGGTATTAGAAGTAACAATTTAGAATGAGAATCGCGTCGGTTATCAAATATATATTCGGATTTTTTTTATAAATAAATGTATTAAAAACCAATCGCTAAGGGGGTGAAACCTGTATACAGGAAGTATACGAAAAGCCTTATGGAGAGCCGAAAAAATAAAATTAAAATGAAACACTACTAAAGTTCCCCACTACAAATATCTATAAAGGTCCTCCATAAACTCAAAAAGATGGGAATGGACACTGCATAATTCCCCTTATACCAGCTCATCAGAGTGCTAAAAAAAGAGTAATGACTACGAGAAGGTGTGGTGTCAATACCGTTAAAGAATCTCGCATTCCTCTCTTTCCATTTATTCCAGAAGACACTAAGTGGAATAATCCATCACAATTTGTTGTCCCCCATCCACCTCTTTGGGGTGCCAAATCTCAAGTGACACCTTTAACAAATTCGGAATAACCCATGTGATTTGGCTAATGGTCAGAAATACATTCCACAAGCCTTTCGTCACCCCACTATGAAAAAGAATGTGATTGGTTGTCTCTTCTACCTCCTTACATAACCAACAATGGCTTGCAAAAAAATGCATTCTTTTCTGCAAATCCTCAGATGTCAAAATGGCTTGTCTAGCCGTGGTCCATACAAAAAACATCACTTTTAGGGGCACCTTAGCCTTCCAAATTTTCTTCCATTAAAATTGGTCACTTTGGTTCTCCCTACCACTCAAACTGGAGTAGTAATCTCTACCTTTCATCTCAAGACATCATCCCCCATTCAAAGTGCGTGTGGTCGAACCCAACTAGTCAAAAAATGCCTCAACCTCCTGAGTTCCCAATCTAATAACCGTCTTCTGAACTGAGGCTTCCATCTCTCACAATCCCCATAAACCAAAATATGATCAGTAATTGAACCATCTTTATCCCCACCTGAACTGAAAATGTTGGCGAACTAGTCTTGAAGAGATCCATTCTCACCCCCCATCTATCTTTCTAGAAATTGACCCTATTGCCTCTCCCAAATTGAAACTCCGTGTACTAATCGTCCCACTCCTTCAAAATGTCCTTCCATAACCCCACCCCGTGAGCATAACTCCCAACTCCCAGCCCCCACCCAAGATGAGAAGACCCCCTCGCTTGGACTACTCTCCTCCGTATCCAATTCTCCTCTTGGGAAACTCTCCATGTCCACTTGCCTAACCACCCTTTGTTAAATAACCCTTGAGTTTTTTATGACACCAGAATTGGCACCACCAGGTCAGTGTGATAAGAGAGCTCAAACCAGCACTACAATGGTGTAAGAATAAGTATGTAAATACAGAAAGAGATGAGGCAAAGGAGAAGATAACACCAAATATAAGTGGTTCGGCCAAAGCCTACGTCCACTATGTAGTGTGAATGGTGGTTTTCAATAGAAAAGGGGCTCTAATAGCCTGTAAATACAAAACTCGAGCTTTTCTCTCTCTATTGTGTATTTTGACAGAGTTTTCCTAGGGTTGAGAATAATCGATCATTTACAATAAGGTAGAAGATAACTATTTATATATCTAGGGTGGTGTCATATGCACCCTAATCATGCATTAGGCATGCATAGCTTCAATTGTCCATCAAAGTGATGTCATCTGTCCCTGGTGCATATAAGCAATGATTATAAAATATTCCTCACATGTGCGAGTGATGCTATTGTAACGGTTTGGTTCACATTAGCTTGATAGCCCACCCACATTGTCTCACACGTGCTCCGTTCCACGTGCCTTATAAGATGCCACAAGTGTCCTACTGAGGTTGAAGTATTGGCCTGGCCGAGTACGAGACTACTGATATACCACTGGAATACATATAGATAATTGTGAAGTGTAGTCTTGGCTGACCAAGGTCAGGCCGAGAAGCAGGTTGGTTTAGGAAATCTTCGATCTATGAATACAGTCGAGATGAGATGTGAGGCTAAAAAAAGATACTTGTTATCTTGGCTTAGGTATTAGATGAGACGAGACACAATTGTCGAGATGGGTTGAACCATATGCACACTGTTCTTTCTAAAAGATACCTTGTACGGTCGGCTTGGGCTGAGCTTGTCTTGAGCCGAGCCGAGGTCTCATAATGGCATATCAATCACCCCTAGCCCTTGGTCTTCTATGTAAATAGAAGACTGAGGGGTAAAAAAGTCATGTAGTATAGACCAATTACGTTTCTGATCTATCAGACATTGATGCATCGACGTGTATGAGTGGGGGACACATGTCATCAGTTCCTTGGCTTGGCGTGTTCCCCAAGTTGTGGCAGAAACATACTTTCTAACCTTGGAAGTTGTGCCCTAATGATTGGCGTATTGTGAATTGAACCCCATTATTAGGGGTGTTTAAAATCATTTATCTAAAAAAATTCT
This sequence comes from Sambucus nigra, assembly GCA_949130495.1. NCBI lineage: Eukaryota > Viridiplantae > Streptophyta > Magnoliopsida > Dipsacales > Adoxaceae > Sambucus > Sambucus nigra. The sequence continues at coordinate 570,997,302 of OX422217.1, forward strand.
TCATTTGTGCGCGTCACTTTCGCTCTCTTGGCCTTTCGGTTCCAGAGTTTCTTCTCTCCCTCCCCTCCATTTTCCAAGTGTTTTTTGGATGTTTCCTTAGCTTTCCGGTGATTGAAATCTTATGGAACATGTCCAGGTACTCCCCTGTTTCCTTCCTTGTTCTCTTTTCATCATCTTAAGAATTTTTGTATTTATTTTACTTCTCCGTCTAGTTTATCAGTTTTTCGGCAACTGTATTGGGCTTTAGTTAGGTGGTTTTTCTTCTGAAGAAGTTCAAAGAGAGAGTGATTTTGAGGGTTTATTGGAGACTTTAGGGTTTTTTCCCTTCCTGTTTTACCCTCATTAGGCTGCTCCGATGGGTCATTGGTCATCTTCTCCGGTGAGCTAGTTCTTGAATGTTCTTGAATGCCCCTAATCCCAATTGTTCAAATTCCTTAATTTAGATCATTTGGTAAAATATAGTCAAACCTTTAATTATTTGCCATTGTCCAATTGTTTCCACCAATTCGAGGGTCATCCTCTATATGTTGAGGAAGCTGTAGGAGCTAACTGAAGATTTCCCTTCTCTTAGAGAGAGGTGCTTTATAGATATCAGATAGTACGAGGCCGAGGAAGCTGCCAAGCACAGGATCGAAGCCTTCCCTCTTCATCCTATCTATCATATACCTCTTGCAGCCATTCGTCCTCCAGTCGTAGAAATCAGTGACTCCATGTTTGAGTCGGCTGCTAAGAGTGTCGACTCTTTCTAAGTGGCAATAGAAGTCCCACATGATAGGTCTAAGGAGGCTCACGGTTCTTCAACAGCCTCGTCTTCTTATCAAGCCGAGTCATTTAATAGGGCCTAGTTATCAGACTAGGTCGAGTCACCATCAAATCGATCTGAGTTATCTCAGGGGTCAGATTATTTTATACAGATCCTCTCGTCCCCTGACAGTCCTAGAGTGGATGTCGCTATACCACCTCCAATGGATGCTATCCCTCTTACTACCATTTTGGGGGAAAACATTGCTAGGACTTCTCATCTCGAGGCTTCTCATCCTGACTGTAAATCAAGACGACGATGATGATGATGAGGGATCGTTTGATACTTCATGTGCTAAATCCTATATTAGCACAGGCACTGAGGTCGAACACCTACACTGAAGACATTTGTACGGTATTGGTCCCTCCATTAATATGAGATCTCCCTCAGCCGATGAGAGAGCATTTCAAGGCCGAGAGGGTGAAATTTGTGTATACAAGCAAATATTTAAGGTTAGCTTGAGGTTGCCCGTACACCCGATCGTACAAGCCATTTTAAGCAATCTCGGTCTCGACCCTGCCCAATTATCACCGAAAGCATAGAGAGTAATTCTTGGGTGTGTGGTCCTATGGAAGGTGGTTCATTAGACTGACCTCCTAGTTAGCATTTTTATAGGGTGTTATACGGTCTCTTCACCCAACACCCAACCTTGCTGCAATCATCTCATAGCTAGGAAATCTTAGAAGAAAGCTTTATTAGTCACTCAGACTTTTAATAACAATTAGAAGCCTTATTATTTTTCATATCAGGAGCCTAGGAATTCATCCCTGATGTCCCTTGCACTACCTCAGAGCCCCGGGTCCCACATCGATGGGATAAAGCCATGATATGAGTTAAAATTGATCCGATTTTGAGTGTTGAAGCCTTAGAAAAACATGAGGAAGTTGGAGAATAGGGAGAGAAAGGGGGTCTCATCCAATTTGAATATTTGATGACCCCATCCTACCTAAAGCAGACATGCATGGGGGTGGACCTCCTGTCTGAGCTACGTAAGTGTTTGTCAACCATTATTCCAACTGTTGTGTCATATTTCTCCTATATGAACTGATGATCTTACTTTTTTACTTACAGGCCGACCATCAAATGCCTCAGAAGCTGCGTGGATGATGCAACCCCCAGGCAAAGGCAATTTACTAAAGAAGATAGGCAAGAATTTCCCCCTCCTCCTCAAACCAAGAAATCTACCACCACCAACCCTCATCAAGCCGAGGGTTCAAAGAAAAGAAAAGAGGTACAGGAGAACCTCCTCACTACTCATCGGAGTAAGAAGATCAAGGACGTCCCATCCAATATCGGGATGAGTAGGGCTATTCCAATCTCCTCTGAGGATAATCTGGTTGCAAGGCTAGAGAACTTAAAACTTTGCTCTGACTCTGCCTTGGGGAGTAAGGATCGGGTTATTGAGTTCCTCGACTACAATACTTCAGATTCTGATCTCAGATTTTTGGAGGCAACAAATATCTTGTTGATGAACGACTTTGTCCTTCATAGGGTTATTCATGTAAGTGACTGCTCTTTTCTAGGTTATTATGCCATTTTTGTCTAAACTGTAAGGTCGTATCTTAAGACTATCTCATACTGACCTTCATTGCTTAATATAGACTACTATATGCCTTCAAAATCTCTAACAATGGACCAAGAAGAAGGTTCTTGAGATCCGTGTAGCCTATCAAGCCATCAGGGATGACGAGGCTCAAAAGAGCCGTATTCAAGAGCCTGAGACCCAAATTGAGAACCTAAAGAAGTAGCATTCTGAGGAAATTTTATCTCTGAATGGGAGTCATGAGGAGGCTATCAAGATTCTAAACAACACCCACTCAATAGAGATTATTGGGAAAGTGAAGGAGGCCATTGACAATAAAATCCCTGAGGCTCAAATACAAGTAGTTGAGACCTTAAAGTCCTCTGAAGAATTCATGGGCTATAGTATGCAGTACCTTGAAAGAGGTGCTCACACTGGTTGCCTATGGGCAACTATGAAGTTCATAGAGATTTCTCACTTGTATGATCAACTGAAGTCTTTCAACCTAGATGATTCTCTTGCTATGACAACTTTGGCACATGTAGAGGGGTCGGTGCCGGATAATGAGCCTACTGTTCAGACTACAAACCTTATTGAGGAGAGTGAGCCTACCGATGATAACAAAGCCGATAGTAGTACAACCGGGGACGTGTCGACTATCGGAGAAGCCGAGGACCAAAATGTAGAAGGGACGAACCCCGAAGCATAACTCTTTTCAACTTTTATCTTTTGTGGGTGGCCACCTATGACCTGATGCCGTCTTTTGATTGTAAAAGGTTATGACTGCTTGACAATTACTTATAGCTTTCCAGTAACATCGTATCTATTATTGAGAACTCATCATCTTACGTTTTTGAATGGGAAATGCCTCTGATCCTTTACTATCGTATTTTGAATGGATGACTACCATTAATGATTTGCCCATGTTTATTTTTCATGCATGATGTCTTTCGATGTTTAATCAAGTAACCATTATAACTTTAATATCACCAACTAACTTGATAATGCCAACATCGTTCGATTTTTAGACAAGCTTTATGCAAATAACATGTTTCGTATTTTGAATATCGTCTATTTACCGGCCGAGATATTTGAATCCACCAAATTATGGTGTTATACCATAAGTCCCCTCTCATCGTTTTGAGAGTGTATGGATGAGAGCCGTCTCGTCCATGTAGTGTCGTCTCGGCTGAGCGGTTTCATTTACCAAATTAATGATGTTTAAAATGGACCAAATATAAGTGATTTTTAAATTTGAATCCACCAAATTATGGTGTTATACCACAAGTCCCCTCTCATCGTTTTGAGAGTGTATGCATGAGAGTCGTCTCGTTCTTGCACTGCCATCTTGGTCGAGAGGTTTCATTCACCAAATTCATGATGTTTAAAATGAAATACATCTAAGTGATTTTTAAATTTGAATCCACATAATTATGGTGTTATACCACGAGTCCCCTCTTATCATTTTTAGAGTGTATGGATGAGAGTCGTCTCGTCCATTCACTGTTGTCTCGACCGAGAGGTTTCATTCACCAAATTAATGATGTTTAAAATGAACCACATCTAAGTGATTTTTAAATTTGAATCCTCCAAATTATGGTGTTATACCACAAGTCCCCTCTCATCGTTTTGAGAGTGTGTGGATGAGAGTCATCTTGTCCATGTACTGTCATCTCGGCCGAGAGGTTTCATTCACCAAATTAATGATGTTTAAAATGAACCACATCTAAGTGATTTTTTCTCCCCTCTCAGTGTTGTTAAGAGTCCATGGACGAGGTCAACCCCATCCAGATTGTCATGTCACTTAGCACAAGTTAAAGCTACTCCACCACGAATGATGTTTTATAGCTTAAGATGTGTTAGATATATATATAAGAAATAAACGTTCAAACAATAGACAATGTAGGAGAGAAAAGTTGAAAATTTCATTCATAATTCGATTCTCACATTACATGGACAAATGATACTTAGATGAAATTATTAAGAAACAAACGAAGTTAAAATGAAGCCCTTAACACAACTCTTATTAGTAGTACTTCTTGAGATGGTCGACGTTCCATGGGTTTGAGAATGACTTTCCATCTAAATTTTCCAGTCGATACGTTCCTAGAACCACTTCCTTAACCACCCTATAAGGACCATACCAGTTGGATGAAGCTTATTGGGCTTATGCCAAGTTTTCGTCAGGACGAGGTCTCCTACTGCCAGTGGTCGGGCCTTCACCCTTTTATTATAAAAATTTGTTGTCCTTTGCTGATAGGCAGCTCGCCTAACCTCAACATCCTCTCTGCATTCTTCTATAAGGTCCAAATATAGTCTCCTCTCTTTCATATTCTTCTCCGGGTCGTATGTTTTGACTCTGTGGGTTGGGAGACCTATCTCTGTCGGCACTACATCCTTTGAGCCATAGGCTATCATGAATGGATTTTCCCCTGTTGGGGTCCTTTCCATCGTCCTATATGCCCATAAAATGACATGCACCTCATCAATCCATCTCCCTTTGGCATATTCTAACTTTTTCTTGATTTCATGACGAATTGTTATGTTGGTAGCCTGTGTCTGCCCATTGGCCTGTGGTCGGCCTGGAGTTGAAAAGAACTGATTTATGTCAACCCACTCATAGTACTTCTCAAGGGAGATATTTTTGAACTGCTTCCCATTATTCGAAATCAGAGTGTTGGGTAGGCCATCTCTACAGATAATATTTTTCTAGATAAACTGAAAATCCTTCTTCTCCGTGATTTTGATCATCGTCTCGATCTCTACCAACTTTTAGAAATAGTCAATATCTACGATCAGGTAGCAGAATTGTTCACAACCCTTGGCATGGGTCCTACTAGATCGATCCCCGAGACTGAAAATGGTCATAGGGATGTGATAGAGGTAAGGGGTTGATGAGGTTGATGGGGAATGGTGGCAATCCTTTGGCATTTGTCTCATTTCTTCATATATACAGTTGCATCTCTAGTCAACGTCGGCCACCAATATCCCTGAGTAATGATCCTCTTTACTAATGACCTCCCTCCGATATGTCTAGAACAAGATCCCTCGTGCACATCTTTCATAATATACTCTAACTCAGACGGGCGAACACATATGAGTAGAGGTATTAGGAATCCTTTTTATACAAAATGTCTCCTATAATGGATAACTTAGCCTCTTTGTACCTCAGCCTTTTCTTCTCATCTCTAGACACTGGCAGCTCCCCATCTTTGATGTACCGGATGGTGGTATCCATCCAAGAAAATCCCAAATTCAAGTTAAAAAAAATCGTTGTACTGTCTTACTCTTCAATGGTGGGTTGATGTAATATCTCTACTGGCACCGACCTTTGAATTTTTGTTCTTGTAGCGGAGGCTAACCTTACCAAAGCATCGACTCGGCTCTTGTCCAGATGAGTTATACTCTTCATCTTCACTTATTTAAAATTCTTCAGTGTTGCTTTCACCCTTTCTAGGTTTTTGGCCATTCTATCATCTTTGGCCTCATATACCCCTAAAATTTGATTCTGTTGGTGTCCAAGGCCCCCAAAATTTAAAATTATAAAAACAATTAAAATCAATTTCCTTGTTAAATATGCGAAAGCGTGAGAAGATGGTTCAATTAAACAAAAGCAACAATTTTAATCTATTCTCAAATTAAAATTAAGCCCAAGTGAAATATGATGGAACACACACACAATTTAATTTCACTTAAACACAATTAAATAACCCAAGTCCTAGAAATTTGCCTAAGTCATATTTTTCATTTTCACCAAATTAGGCCAAACCAATTTTAACAAATTAAACTAATGACTTGAATTAAATACACATTACCCAATATTTAATTTGCACCAAATTAAACAAGTAGTGATTAAATTAAACCAATTTTATCTTTTTACCTAAGCATGCGTTCTAGGTAATTTTGCAAAAGATAAAATAAACAATTAATCCACTACGCCGCGATGTACGAGGAAAAACCCATAATGGGAAAAAACCTCGGACGGCCCTAACCACAAATCCACTAAGTATGGTTTCACAAATACAAGACAATAAGACTTACAACACTCGACTCGATCCCTCTCAAGCCCTGACGCTCCTTCTTGGATATACCTCCGCCTAGCGAATAATCACGGAGCTCCACCGCGGTCTCAGAATCCACTGATCGGACTTTGTTGGTCACCGTCACCCAAACTAGGAGCCTTTCTACAAGTGGGTACGACAACGCAAACAATCTTCTTCTTTGTGAAATTTAGAAGCAAACCCAAACTTCTCTTCAAACGGCAGAGATAAACCGGTGCCAAAATGCTCCAAGCAAAGTATATGTATACATAAACTTGGAAAAAACAAATATGGGTGTAAACAAACTGTTTAAAGGATTTTTCTTTATAAATAAACACTCAAACTCATGAACTTTTTCTTGGAAGAATGAACTCTCAAAACTCTCTCTAGGAGTTAGAATATTATGAAAAATTTGAAAAGAAAAAATTTGTTTCCGCACATAATAAATCTGCCAAAAGATAGTGGGAAAACAAAGTGGGAACATGGGTAAAAACTGCTAAAAACGGCGAGAATAATTTTCCGCCTAAATTCTCGTTCGAACGAGATTTTCGAACGAGCCTTTCTAACGAAGTTCCAGTGTGTTTAAAAATGAACCCATTAGAAATCTCATTCGATGTCTCGTTCGAACAGCGATCTCGTTCGAATTACAATTCGAATGATGTTCCAGTGACCTATTGGGAAGCTCTTTGGCAGCTTCGTTCGAACGACAATCTCGTTCGAACGACAATATCAAATGAAAAACCAAAAAGTTGAAAAATACGAATTTAGCCCAGAAACTTTATATATTATATATGAAAGTTTAAAAAAATCTTTCTGAAAAATAAACAATAGTTTTAAATAATATTTCACCCAATATAAAATGTTCCAAGCTCCTATATATATATGTAATGCATTCATACCTTGGGAGCAATTGGAACAAAGTTAGTGACATAGAAATGAGGCACTTGAAACACGACATTTGATGAATCTTTATACACTTGGCCACTACGTCTTCAACTAAACACATCATAGGCTTGAACAGGTACATTGAACACTATCCTATGACATAAACGTTTTTTTTCTGGAATTGATCCAAAACTACATTAAGACTCAATTGGAGAATTGTGTCCTTACAAATCTCCCCCTTTGGCTATTCCGGGACAAAAACCAAACAAAAATCCTAAAGGGACGTCAAGCTCACTAGAATCAAAACATCCCACCCAATACTTGACTCAAGACCCAAGGATCAATCTCTTTGCCGATGATGAAAGTTTCCATTTGAAAGATTTCCTGCACACTTAAGCAAACTATCAAACGCATAGGAAATATCAAAATATTTAATGCACTTAAAGTAAATACTCCCCCTAAATTAATTCTCCCCTTTTATCAAATGATCTACCTAAGAAGGTCGCGACTCCCCCTAAGTTAAATCTCCTAAACCAAGATACGATTACAATAGGATTAGATACCATTTCTCCCTATCATTCTCCCCCTTTTGTTCAGGAATAGGCAAAGGATAGAACTAATTGAAACATGATAGTCCATAAGATATTAAGAACATGCAAAGCATATGGGCAACAAAATTATAACTAATCCATGTAAAGAATAAATGATACCAACTACAATGCAATAAAATGATACCAATATGATACATAAATTATTAAGGATGTGATATCAAACAATGGACGCAATAAGATATATACCAATTATGAATTAAAAGCATAGATGAAATAGATAGTAAGGCAAAGAAATAAAAAATATCATATATATACATACACTAAATATACCAATGAAGCATAAGTACATATATATAGATATAACACACAAATGACACATACAACATATAATATGAGTCTTTCACACTTGTATGGAAGAAATGTGTCATATGGAAACGAAAGTGTTAGGGTGTGAACTAGTAACAATTAAGTTTAGACCCAAACACTTAAAAAACATGTTCACGGAGTTCTCATTTAATTAAAAACTTCATCACATTTGAATATAACCTCATGTGACAATATCGATTGAACTTAACGAACAAACATACACAATGCATACAAGCCTAGCATGTTGATGATTCTACAAACCAATAGAGTCATGACATTGAAAGGACAAATAGGATACACGGACATTGTACAAACCGTTGATATACCATCCAATCTCCCTCAATAAGCATATATATTTGAATGAATATATCAAACAAACAAAGGCCCTGATTGTATTTTTCTTTTTAATGCCATTTTTCTATTTTTAGACCTTTGGATCACGTATTTCTTTTAGGTCCATTTCAAACGGTGGATTACAATCGCAAAGGATAATAAATCCTTTCGGAGCCCTTTCCCGTGCACATTTATATATAATATTTTTTTATATCTCACACAAAGCTCACGTGCAATGAATTTTGACATGAACTAGTCCTCCTAGATCACACATATGTAGATGACAAGATTGGTAGGAGAACACCTTACAAAGCTCAAATATACATATGAAGTTAAATTTCAAAAGAGCTCGTGCATGTGTAAATAGAGGCATATAAAAATAGAATCCATTTAAACAACACAAAATCCAACTACTCCATGTAATCATGGTAAAGAACATAATAAGTATTGGCAATCTAAACCAAAAGTCTAGCCACATGGAATCGTAAAAGATGGGATTCAAACACAAGTATATGACACATAAAGTGTGTCAAACTAAAATACACACAAAAAAATATTTTTTAGTTTTTGACAATTTTTTAACAAAAATAAAAATATACACTCAAAAGACAAACAAAAATCATTTGTATTTTTCTTTAAGCCTAAATTACTAACCAAATAAAACACAAATGATAAACAAAAATCTTTTTCTAATTTTCATTTAATGCAAACAAAAGACATATAATACAAAAGATAAACAAGTCAAAATTTCTAGCATGAGATATAAAATAGAGCAATGGCTAGAAAATGACTAAACATGCATACACCTAGCAATGATATATAATATGAAGCACAAAAAGCTAGAGTATGCAAACACTAACACATTCAACCTTTAGATTTATCAAGGGAGGAAGCCTGTGAAAGTAAATGAGAATCAAAAGTCCTTTTTGTAAAGCTACCAAGTCGGATCTCCTAATCCAAACTAACGACGAGTGACTAACTCAGGGTGCAGGAATATTGGCTACCTCGATTTCCTTACGAAGGAATTTTCTAGGACCCTTTTTAAGATCAAAACAGAATTTTCTAAGATGACCTTTTCGACCACAATGTGAACACCTAAACTCATGGCGAAAAGAGTTACCTACAGAGTGATCTCTAAAGGATTTCCTAGATGATTCTCCTAAAACGTTAGTTTTGACTTTATGAGATGATTTACTACAAGTATCGAAGTCTAAACCACACAAGTCATTTTTTATTTGGACCGTGCCTAAGATTTTATCTAGTTTTTCGGACCTACACTCCAAATCAAATTTGACTTTGCTAGAGTCTTTTAGTTTATTTTCTAATTCTAAGACTTTCGACTCTAACAAAACATTTTTCTCTTCACATACGAGAAGCTCCTTGTTCAAGGATTCCATTAAACCTCTAAGGCTATCTCTCTCGCCTTCTATATATTCTAGCTTCTCTCGAAGATATGTCTCTCATGTCCTAAGGTCTTCAATTAACGCACTCTCATCAACGACCTTGACACGCCCTCTTAAACAAGCTTCTAACTTCAAATTAGCTCTTTTCAATTTAATAGACTCTTCAAATAATTCTTGAAAAGCAACTTGAAGTTCACTCACATAAACCTCTTCATTCTCACCCTCTCTCTCTCTCTCTCTCTCTCTCTCTTTCACTCTCACTACCATCAAATACGAGGGAATCAAAAACTTTGACCACAGAAGTGTCATGTGTTTGAATATCTTCATGATAAGATTCACTATCGGTGCTCACATGACTAGCCATAAAAGCCACAAAATTGGGCATAGTGGGGGAATCGGGTTCCTCTTCCTTATCACTATCACTAAGGGTTGCATTGTATGAAATGGATCACTTACCCTCTCTCCTTTGTTTAGTGGGGCACTCAAAGGCCCTATGGCCATACCCTTCATAACCAAAACACCTTTCTGACTCGTCCCTATTTAAATTTTCTTAAGGAGTTTTAGGGATCCTTTCGGCTTTGTCATGCTTAAAAGTTTCAAATTTCTTAAAATCATTTTTAAATTTATCTTTGTTAAATTAAAGAAATTTCCTAAATTTTCGAGAAAACAAGACCATGTCTTCCGATTCACTATCACTCTCGCTCTCTACTACTTGTTTGTCCTCTTTTCGGGCTTTTAAAGCAACGCCCTTTTCAATTTTCTTTTCAGTTTTAGAGGAAAACATGTCTAGTTCATAGGTTTGTAAATCAACTACGAGCTCTTCTAATTTCATAGAGGCTAAAGTTGGTAAAGAATTTAAAACGGCCACTTTTGGAATAAATCTATCGGGAAGAGACCTTAAAATTTTCTTTACTACTCGGTTGTCGGGTATTTTCTCTCCCAAATTAAAAGATGAATTAACAATATCGGAAAGTCTAGCATAAAATTCATCAAATGTTTCTTTATCGTTCATTTTGATGGTTTCAAATTGAGGGGTGAGGTTTTGGAGTTTCGAAGCTTTAATGAAACTTGTACCTTCGTGAGTGAGTTGTAAAATATCCCATGCTTTTTAGCGATCTCACACGTCATAATGCGACGGAATTCATCCGGTGTGACAGTGCTAAACAAGGCATTTAGACCTCGAAAATTAAAATTTGAAAGTTTAAATTCACTCTCACTCCATCTATCGGCCGGTTTGGGAACACATTCATTATCTACTAAATGAGTTGGTGAAGACCACCCGTTAACTACAGATATCCAAACCCTCTCGTCGATAGATTTAAGTGCCGAATTCATACGTGCTTTCCAGTACGTGTAATTAGAACCATCGAAAATAGGAAATTTTGAGAATGAGGAAAAATCCATTTTAGCCAAAAATATTTAAAGGATCTTTAATGAAATAATTTATCGTTTTGGCTCTGATACCACTTGTTGGTGTGCAAGGCCCCTAAAATTTAAAATTATAAAAACAATTAAAATAAATTTCTTTGTTAGATATGCAGAAGCGTGAGAAGATGGTTCAATTAAACAAAAGCACCAATTTTAATTTATTCTCAAATTAAAATTAAACCCAAGTGAAATATGATGGAACACACACACAATTTAATTTCACTTAAACACAATTAAATAACCCAAGTCCTAAAAATTTGCCTAAGTCATATTTTTTATTTTTACCAAATTAGGCCAAACCAATTTTAACAAATTAAACTAATGACTTGAATTAAATACACATTACCCAATATTTAATTTGCACCAAATTAAACAAGTAGTGATTAAATTAAACCAATTTTATCTTTTTACCTAAGCATGCGTTCTAGGTAATTTTGCAAAAGATAAAATAAACAATTAATCCACTACGCCGCGATGTACGAGGAAAAGCCCACAATGGGAAAAAACCTCGGACGGCCCTAACCACAAATCCACTAAGTATGGTTTCACAAATACAAGACAATAAGACTTACAACACTCGACTCGATCCCTCTCAAGCCCCGACGCTCCTTCTTGGATATACTTCCGCCTAGCGAATAATCACGGAGCTCCACCGCGGTCTCAGAATCCACCGATCGGACTTTGTTGGTCACCGTCGCCCAAACTAGGAGCCTTTCTCCAAGTGGGTATGACAACGCAAACAATCTTCTTCTTTGTGAAATTTAGAAGCAAACCCAAACTTCTCTTCAAACGGCAGAGATAAACCGGTGCCAAAATGCTCCAAGCAAAGTATATGTATACATAAACTTGGAAAAAACAAATATGGGTGTAAACAAAGTGTTTAAAGGATTTTTCTTTATAAATAAACACTCAAACTCATGAACTTTTTCTTGGAAGAATGAACTCTCAAAACTCTCTCTAGGAGTTAGAATATTATGAAAAAGTTGAAAAGAAAAACTTTGTTTCCACACATAATAAATCAGTTAAAAGATAGTGGGAACATGGGTAAAAACTGCTAGAATAATTTCTCGCCTGAAATCTCATTCGAACGAAGTCTCGTTCGAACCAGCCTTTCTAACGAAGTTTCAATGTGTTTAAAAATGAACTCGTTAGAAATCTCGTTCGAACAGCCATCTCGTTCGAACGATAATTCAAACGATGTTCCAGTGGACTATTGGGAAGCTCGTTGGCAGCTTCGTTCGAACAACATTTTTATTCAAACGATAATCTCCTTCGAACGACAATATAGAACAAAAAATCAGAAAGTTGAAAAATACGAATTTAGCCCAAAAACTTTATATACTATATATGAAAGTTTAAAAAAAATCTTTCTGAAAAATAAACAACAGTTTTAAATAAAATTTGACCCAATATAAAATGTTCCAAGCTCCTATATATATATGTAATGCATTCATACCTTGGGAGTAATTGGAATAAAGTTGGTGACGTAGAAATGAGGCACTTGAAACACGACATTTGATGAATCTTTATACACTTGGCCACTACGTCTTCAACTAAACACATCATAGGCTTGAACAGGTACATTGAACACTATCCTATGACATAAACGTTTTTGTTCGAAATTAAGCCAAAACTACATTAAGACTCAATTGGGGAATTGTGTCCTTACAGATTCACAACTAACCTAGAATCATTATGGACCATAAGTTGGCCGACGTTCATTTCCCAAGCAAGAGAGAGATATGCTAGGAGGTCTTCATACTATGACTCATTATTGTAAGCTTTAAAGCTGAATCTTAGTGCGTATTCAATATCGATCCCGTCTAGGGCCGAGAAAATTAACCCTGCTCCGCTCCCTACCTCACACGAGCAACCATCAACATATAAGTTCCATATTAAAACATCTTTTGAAAAATTACCCTCTTCTAGGGTCCCATTCGTGAAGAGGTATCTCTCTTCCTCGTTCTCAGACACCTTTTTCTAGTTGAACTAGGCTCGGCCTCAACCGAGGAAGACATACTAGTTCACAAGTTGGAGCCTATATTTCTTCTATATTGGCCTCGTCCCATGTGAACTCGGCTACGAAGTCTACTAAGGCCTTCCCCTTAATGGCCGTTCTCGACTAGTAGATGATACCAAATTCCCCCAGATCAATTACCCAAGCCATCAACCTACTCTATTTCTTAGGTTTATGGATGACATGTGTGAGAGGAAAATCAGTGATAACGACCATGGTATGTTCTTAGAAGTACGACTTCATCCTTCTTTAAGCATGGATTATAGCATATGCCAGCTTCTTTATTTTGGAATATCTATTTTCGGCCCCTGAAAGGGCCTTGTTGTTAAAATACATTGGCTTTTGTACTCCATCTTCATCTCTGACTATAGTACCACTAATGACCTACTCCGACACAGCCAAATATAAGTACAACTTCTCTCCTTGGATTGGACTTGATATTAAGAGTGGGGAGATGAGGTAGGTCTTTAACTCTTAAAAGTCCCTATCGCACTCCTCATTCCACTCAAAGGCCTTTCTAAATACTTTGAGAAAAGGAAGGCACTTGTCAGAAGCTTTAGGTACAAACCTGTTTAACATTTCCACTTTCCCGGTTAACCTTTGCATATCTTTGATTGTCGTCGGAGTCTTCATCTACAATAAATATTTGATCTTAGCGGGGTTTGCTTTAATACCCCTACGGTTCACGATAAATCCTAGAAACGTATCTTCTCCCACACCGAAGACACACTTGGTGAGGTCAAGTGTCATCCTGTACTTGTTTATAGTATCAAAGGTCTTCTCAAGGTCGGCCATATGAGTATCGACCTTGAGACTCTTTGTAAATATATCATCGATATAAACTTCCATCATTTGATCCTCGAATATCTTGTTAACCAACCTTTGGTATGTTTTCCCAAAATTATTCAAACCGAAGGGCATGACCTAGAAATAATAGGTCCCCTTTTTAGTTATAAATGATATCTTCTCCGCATCAGTCAGGTCTATGAATATCCTATTATACCCCAAGTAGGAATCCATGAAACTCATTAGTTCATGACCAGTAGTAACATCCACCATCTAGTCTATCCTTGACAAAGGGAGGCTATCATTGGGATAGGCTTTGTTCAGATCTGTAAAATTAACACACATCCTCTATTTTTCGTTGGCCTTAGGGACGATGATAGCATTGGCCAACCATTTAGGGTATATGACCTCCCTAATGAAGTCGACCTTTTTTAACTTCTTCACATCTTCTCGAATGGCATCATATTTCTCCCGGGAGTAGACTCGCCTTCTCTGTCTGATCGGCTTTGCGTCCTCAGCCATATTGCGCTCATGGCGTAGGATTTTCGGATCAATGCCAAGCATATCTTCATGGATCCAATAAAAAATTCTTTGACTCTTCTTCAATAGCTTGATCAACTTTTCTTTGATTTATTTCTTCAGAGCTTTGCTAATTTGGACGAGTTTTTTCAATTTGTCCTCATTGAGGACGATGGATTTTACCTCCTTAGTGGCCTCGCCATTCTTTAACTTAGTCTCATCTCTAGGATCCAAGGTATCAATGTTGTACATTGTTGTATCCCTTTTGTATGCCTCTCTCTGCTCGATTGAGTTGAAGTAGCATTTACGTGCCTTAACCTGGTCACACTGTACTTCCCCTACCCCATATGGAGTCGGGAATTTCACGACCTCAAATTCCTTAATGGCTACTCTTCCTAGAATTATGTTATAAGCCGAGTAAACATTTTCATCCATGACGAAGAAATTAATCTTCTTCGTGAGGCACTTCGGCCAGTAATTTCCCATTCTAATTTCCATTCCATAAATCCCTAAAGGATGAAATTTCTCTCCGTTGAATCAGATAAAGGGTTGATGATACGGGACCAACCACTTTTTGCTCAGCCCCAGACCCTTGTAGCAGTCCCAAAATATTACATCAGCCAAACTACTGCCATCTACCAAAATTCTAGGAACCTCATATCCATGCACAAGTGTGGTAATCACCAGTGGGTCATCATGGGGGGCTAACATCCCCTTAAAGTCTAGCTTAAAGAAACCAATAATTAAATTATTCACATCAACTTTAGTTCTTTTTACCTTCTTCGGCTCTATCGCTGCTGAGTGAACTTCCTTAGGCTTTGGAGGAAGAGCTTTGGCCTCTCCCACGTGAGCCTTTCTATCAGCAATCTTTTTTCCTCCTCCATCTAGTCCTTCACAGATCATCTTAACCCCAAGAAAGATCATATAAAGCCGACCCTTAGGATCAGTATTTGGGGGAGGCAAGTCTGGGTTTGTCTCATCATCATTGTCCGAGTCATCGTCATCTCGGCATGCTGGAGCATCAGGCTTACACTTATCGTTACTCCTCATTCGAGTGTCGTCTCGAACACCCTTGGAATATCCCTTATCAACATACTTTCACAGCTTGCCATCTTTTAACATTCTCTCAATCTCGTCCTTGAGAACAGAACACTTGTCGTTCGTATGGTCGTGGTCTTGGTGAAATTCACACCACATGTTCCAATTCGTCTTTTGAGGATGATCCTTTAGCTTCTCAGGCAACTTCAGAGACCGATCATTCTTGATTTCATTCAAAATGTGCTCACAACTGACAGTCAAGGTGGTGTAGTCTGCGAACTTGTCGTCTGTCAACCTCTTCTTATCGTCCTTGTTCTTCTTATGGAACTTACCCCCACTGATTATCCCCTTATCGTCTTCACGTTTGGCATCCATTACTTCCTTCGCATTCATGACCTTCCCGACCGTAATCAGGGGTTCGTCCATAGACTTTGGAGGATCCTCTGCAAGCTTTCATAGTATTTTTCCTTTCTACAAACCTCCCATCAGGGCGGTTATGGCAATACTCACTTCATAATCCTCAACCTATAATTTCTCCTTTTTGAGCCTCGCTATATACTCTCTCAGACTTTCATTCTTCCCCTGATTCACATAAAGAAGGTGGGTCTTCTTCTTCTGGGGCCTCACCCCAATGCAAAAATTATGTATAAACCTTTCTGCAAGTTATTTGAAATTCTCAATTGAGTTTTTAGGGAGAGAGGTAAACCATACATGAGTTTCTCCGGTCAGGGTGCTTGAGAAGGCACAACACCTCATCTTGTATAAGATTGCATAAATATAAAAAAAAAATTCATATTCACATAATGAACTGGATTAGTGCTCCCATCATATTTTGGAGTGACCACCGGCGGCTTGAACTTAGTCGGGTAGGATAACTCACGATATTTACAACGAAGGGGGAGACTTTATTGTATCGCCTATGCAAGGGGTCTCGGCACTTCAGAATATTCCCAATCTTATCCTCCAGCCTTTGAATAGAATCGTTCTAGGGTCTTTTGACCGCTGTTATAGCCTCGACTTGAGCAACATTGTCTTCGGCCCCCTCTCTCTCAGTCGGGCAAATTGAGGGCTCCCTGGCCACTGTTCTCTGTCGGCTATTCACTTCTCATTGTTCCTCGCCTCGAACTCGCTGAGGTCGATGGTCAGCTATATCGTTTCAGTGAGAGCGAACGATTCTTCTGGATTTGGAGAGTCGATTTCTCAAGTCGTTTGCTATTGTACCAAGCCTATAAAAGGCCACCCCCTTGCTTAATTTGTCTAAAGTTAATGCCCTTAAACTACACTCTCGGCTAGACCTGCCACTACATCCTCGACTGGGCTGAATGGATCACACAGTGACTCTAGAAATATGATAAGCCTCCTACAGATACTATCATCCTCTTCATTATACTGCTCATCCTCATCATTAGGGCATTCATGACCCAGCCTCCCTAAGCGTAAACGCTTAGGGTCGGCCATGTATCTGTGCCTTTTAAGAGGATGAAGATCATTGTGTGGGGCCTGGGGTGGTCCCCTGACCATTGGATTTGGGCCACCTTCTCTGGCGATCGGGGTTATCATCTCCTCTCTGGCACCAATAAGTCTAGCCACCATGTTTTGGATGAAAGCAAAAAGAGTTGCTTGGATCTGTCATTGGCTATATACTAAGGAGCGCAAGGCCGCTGCCACCTCCGCCATTTCTGATTGAGGAGGAGTCTGACTGGTACTAAGAGTACCTGTAGTTTGTGGATCCGTTGCCATTGAATGGTTTCGGTGACCGAAATAACCACACGATGAGCTAGGAGTGAGCTGAAAAAGCAGAAGATGAGATGAAACTCAAACCGGAGCTCTTTCAATGGGGGTTCAAGCTCACCCTAGGATGATATTGGACCACCACTAAAGAATTCGATGGAGCAGCTACAAAAGTAGGGAAGAATATGGCTATCTCGTTCCCACATATGACGCCAGATTGATGATACCAGAATTGGCACCACCAGGTCAGTGTGATAAGAGTGCTCAAACCAGTATTACAATGGTGTAAGAACAAGTATGTAAATATAGAAAGAGATGAGGCAAAGGAGAAGATAAAACTAGATATAAGTGGTTAGGCCGGAGCCTATGTCTACTGTGCAGTGTGAATGGTGGTTTTCACTAGAATAAGGGCTCTAATGGCCTGTAAATACAACACTCAAGCTTTTCTCTCTCTACTGTATATTTTGATAGAGTTTCTCTAGGGTTAAGAATAATCGATTATTTATAATGAGGTAGAAGATAACTATTTATATGACTAGGGTGGTGTCATACGCACCCTAGTCATGCATGAGACATGCACATATATAATTGTCCATCAAGGTGATGACATTTGTCCCTGGTGAATGCAAGTAATGATTTTAAGATATTCCTCACATGTGTGAGTGATCCTGTTGAAGAGGTTTTATTCACATGGACATGACAGCCCACGCGCATTGTCTCACGCATGCTTCATTCCACGCGTGCTGTAAGATGCCCAAAGTGTCCTGCTGAGGTTGAAGTAGATAATTGCAAAGTGTAGTCTCGGCTGACCAAAATTATCACCACGAGACTGCTAATATACCACTGGAATACATGTAGATAATTGCAAAGTGTAGTCTCGGCTGACCAAGGTCAGGACGAAACAAGAAAGTAAGTTGGTTTAGGAAACGTTTGATCTATCAATGTAGTCGAGATGAGATGTGAGGCTAAAGAAAGATACTTATTGTCTCGGCTTAGGTCTTAGACGAGATGAGACTAGACAAAATGTAGGTTGAACCATATGCACTCGATGCTTGATAAAAAGATGCCTTGTAAGGTCATCTTGGGATGAGATTGTCTTAAGCCGAGACGAGGTCTCATAACGACATATCAGTCTTAACACTCGCTCTCCCTTCCTCAAAAGGTTTGCACACCTCCTTCCACCCTACCTAATTATATTTAAGTTTGTCTGCATTACCTCTCCATAGAAAATCCTTCAACACCTTTTCTATCTTCATATGAACTGAACAAGATAATAGAAGGATAGACACAAAGTAGGTGGGAAGGATAAAAAACGTACTTTAATCAATGTCAACCTCCCACCTCTTGATAAATAACCATTCTTCCGCCCTGCCAAACCTATCCTTAGTATTTCTATAACCGGGTCTCATATTTCTTTTGATTTATACTTGGCCCCTAATGGTAACCCGAGATAAGTAGAGGGAAAATAACCAATCTTACAACCCAACTTTCCATCCAGCCCCTCCATATTCTCCCCCCCCCCCCCCCCCCGGGCTGGGATAATTTCACACATATCCACATTAATGTGATGTTATGACACCGTCTCAAAAACTGTGAGAAGAAATTTCAGAGTCCGCACATGTTTCGCTTTACAAAAGACAATGTTATTGAAAAATCGCAGTTAGGACATCGTAACCATCTGAGCACTTGGAGCCATGAACCTATAACCGCCTATCCACCCCACCAGTACCACGTACCCTATCGTCCGAATGAATGCATCCAGAATTAAAATAATATAAATGAAGATAATAGATCTTCCAGAAGAAGGCCACGAGAACTGGCAAAGAATTCGTGCCCCATTAATCAGAACAGAGAATATGGACGTAGAAATGCGTCTCTTAATCCACCGACACCACCTCTCTCCAAACCCCATCCTCCTTAATAGTTACATAAGAAACTTCTAGTTAGCAAAATCATAACCTTCTCAATCTCAATCTTACATGAAATTCCTATCTCCACTAATTAATCTCGATTCCACACACTAATTGGCCACCAAAACTGCATCGAGAATATTACTTCCACCGATGAAAGCGTTTTTGGAATCCGAAACAAGGAGCCCAATGACTCTCCTGAGCTTAATCGACAAAACTTTGTCAAGTAGCATATATACACCCCCAATAAGACTAATCGATCTGAAGTCCCATACAACTATCGAACTCCCCCCCCCCCCACCCTTCTGGGAAATCAATGTGATGAATATCGCATTCAGTATCCCCACAAAGTAGCCTCTATCATGAAATTCACTAAAGAAATCCATCACTTTTTAAAACACTTTAAAAATCATTTGGGTATATTTTTGAACGAATGTTATAGAGTTATCCAAACTTGATGAACCATTTAGTTTATATATATATATATATTCCTTAATGTGATTCATAATTTAACAATACCAATAGTAAATTTTGTTAATGAAAGGGTAATCCAAATCCCAACAGTCAATTTAATTAATGAATGGGTACTCCAAATACTAACCGTCAATGTTATTGAAGATGATTATCCAAAGGATATATTTGACTAAGGATTTAAGGACGCTTGGGCATCCAAAGTGATGGATGGTTTATATTAAGTGACCCTTGTAGGTTTGGCACCTTTTATGCCTATTAATAAGTGATTCAACCCAGCTCTATATGTTTGTGTACACAACCATTTTAAGCATTAAAACTTTGAACGAGCATATTTTTTCATTTTAACTCCGATTTAAGCCCCGTTTTTTCGAAAAACAAATTTCTTACGAGCCCTTCAATTCTGTAAAAAAATGATTAATAAAAAATTATATGTTTATTATTATGTGTCTAATGAATTAAATTTTTTTTTTCACAAGAACACCCAAAACAAATTTATACCTTTTATTACGTACAAGTATAAGTAAATAAACTTTTATGGCACCCTCGGTTATGGAACACAATCAACTACCCAAAGGGGATAATTATATGCCATAATTTTTTAAGGTTGCATAAAGTGTCACATGATACATTTGTCTAAAAAAAATTCTTTTGCCTTAAGGTTATAAGACTATTTCGATTAGATATATGTATCCAGGTTAATCATCTCTAGGATTATGATAAGAGTTTTTAGAGGTATGTCATGTTGTCTGCCGAAATGTGACTACATGGTGACGTATTTTGGACTCTTAATGATCTTGTGGAGTTTATTTAATTGGTAGAAATATTTGCATGTTGTGTACTATGCCCAAAGGTGTTTGCACAATGACGTACCAAGGAATCATGCTTATTTTTTGAACAATCCTCATAATAAATGTTATCTCCATTACTCGAATGGTTTATTATTTCATATAATTTTATTATGCAATCTTTGAATCTCCCTTCTATCACATTTACTTTGCCTCTCAATGGTAGTAATTTTAAGTCTTGGAAGAATGACATAGAGATCACATTAGACCTTATAAACCTAGATATAGCTATCCTAGTAGATTTCCCTCCCCAACCACTAGAAAATGAAACTTGGACTAGTTCAATCCATCTGGAGAAATGGAAGAGAGGGAAACATTTGTCAATCATGATTATCGATAATTGCATTGCTTCCAACCTCTTAGGTCTTATTCCAAATTCACCCAATACTATCGACTAACTTGCAAATGTGTCTACCAACTTTCAAGAATCTGATAAAGCTGAAATCGGTGACCTTAAGGAAAAAATTACCAAGATGAAGTTTGAGAGGGTTGATAAAATTATAAAGTACATTGTATCCATGATCAATCTAGTCAATAAGCTGACAACCCTAGATATTCCTCTACCTGATGCTTTTGTTGTTCACCGACCTCTACGATCTCTCCCTCCTGAGTTTAACTCAAAACTACTTATAATGCACTGAAATATAAATGGGATGTGAATAATCTTATTCATGCCTGCTCTCGTGAAGAGTGAAGGATCCTTAATGAATCCACCATTTTTGTCAATCTCATTGTCGATAACAATCTTAAGAAGTTAACCTCATCATCCGATCCATCCTACATGACCAGTTCCTCTCATTCTAAGTTACATTATAACAAGTTAAATCACAAGTTGAAACTCCAATAAGTCCAACTAGTTTGGAGGTTCCAAGCCCAAGATAGGAAAAGACCAGTGTAATATATGTAACAAGAAAGGGCATTGGAAATACACTTGCCATAAGTTTCAAAATGGTTTGAAAAAAGGGCAAAGAAAAATAAAGAAATTTCAAAGCAAGGGGAAACCAAGTAAAAATGAAACTTACCACTATTTTAGTAATGGAGTTAAAGGTTGAGTGGAAATAATTGGACATGTGTCCTTTCAATTGGTGAGAAACTATCTTCTACTTTTAAAAAATGTTTTTTATGTACCGTCTATGAGACGAAATTTAATATTTATATCCATTTAATATGAACGTGGTTATTTCTTTTCATTTGTAATAAAAAAATGTTAATATTTAATTTTATTATGGTTATAGGTGGTGTCCTTTATAATCACCTATATCATTTAAGTGTTTCATCCTTTCATGAATCTTTACTTTCTACATCATCTAGTGGGAAAAAAACTTTCCCTCATGACAAATCGCAAGATCTTTGGCACAGACGTTTGGATCATGTTTATAAAGAACTTATCAATGATTCAATAAAAAAATAACATCATTCCTTCTCTTGATTTTTAAACACGTCTCATCGTATTGATTGTACGAAAGGAAAATAACCAAAACTAGAAAGATAGGGCCCAATCAAACTTCAACAACCCTTCAAATCATCAACGCCGACTTTAGTGGTCCCTTATTTAATCAGTTATGGAAATAGAGTTTTCATTACCTTTATCGATTACTTCTCTAGTTATGGCTATCTTTACCTGATTCGGGAAAATCTTCTGCTCTTGAAAAATTCAAAATGTTTAAAACTGAGGTATAGAAGCATTGAGGGGGCCTATCAAAATTGTAAGGATTGGTCATGATGGTGAGTATTGTGTAAAGTATGATTAGACTGGGTAGAACAAGGGTCCTTTAGCTAAATATCTTCAGGAGTGTGGAATAATTGCAGAATACACTAATTAGGTACACCTGAACAAAATGATGTAGCTGAAATGTGAAACCACACCTTAAAATACATGGTTAGAAGTATGATGAGTATGGATAATATTCATTTATTATAGGGTGAGGCTTTAAAACGTGCAGACTACATCCATAATCATGATCCCAATAAGGCATTATCCAAAACCCTTTTTGAGTTATGAATTGGACAAACACTCAAATAGCTTCCATGTTTGGGTCTATCTAGCAAAAGTAAAAGTATATAACCCTGGCCTAAACCACTTCTTATTTATTCATTGGCAACCTCAATAGATCCAAAGGATATAATTTCTATTGTCCCACTCTAGGTACCAAAATTATTGAATCTGAAAATGTAATATTTTTGGAAAATTTGTCACATGATCATGAAAGTACTTCAATTACGAATATTGCCATCCAAAATGAGCAGGTTATCATTCCAATCCCTGTTATTCTATAAAGTTAAATGGAAGCTGCACAACCACCAGTGCATATTAAGCAAGCTACACATACACATCCCTAACATGATAACCATTGTGAGCAATCTCCATAGTCAGTTGTAGGAGATGATGTTAATGAAAATGAACCTCCTCTCAAAAGATCAACTAGAGCGAAAAGGTTTCCCATTTTTGATGACTACATCACACATGATCTTGAGAATGATTATGATATGGGATTTCGTGTCAATTAAATTTTTATCAATAGGTATTGTCTAGTCGCCATTCGGCCAAATGGATTGAATATATGAATGCAAAAATGTTGTACATGTATCGTAATAAAAGTGTGGGAGCTCGTTGAACTTCCTTATAGTTGTAAAACTATTGGTTGCAGGTGGGTGGGTTTTTAAAACTAAGATGGATTGTCGAGGAGATATGGAGAGACATAAATCCAGATTAGTGGAAAAGGGTTTTACTCAAATGAAAGGTGTTGACTACTGTGACACCTTCTCCCATGTACCCACTAAAAATCTTTTATAATTATCATGTCTTTGGAATCCAATTTTGATATTAAGCTTGATGAGATGGATATAAGACTGCATTCCTTAATCGAGGCATTGATACACATGTTTATATGAAGCACCCTAAGGGTTTCAAAGTGTCAGACAAGGCCCATATTTTGTGTAAATATTAGAAGACAATTTATGGACTCAAACAAGCTTCAAGGAAGTGGTGATTGAAATTTGATGAGGTGGTGACATATATGAGTTTTCTTGATAATTCTATGGATATTTTAGGAAAATTGAAGCAAGTTCATATTTGTTAATATATTGGTTTCTAGTAATGAATTGGGTCTTCTCCATGACACATGTCACAATTTATGAGACTTCTTTGATATGAAATATGTTGATGTTGCATATTTTGTTCTTGGAATTGGGATTCACATAAATCATTCTTATGGGACATTAAGACTATCTCAAGGATAATATATATATAACGCTCTTACTTAGTTATCTATGGAAAATTGTACTTATAGGAATCTTCTCATTAAGAAGGGTGATAGGTTCGGTAGTGATTAATGTCCAATAAATGAGTTGGAAAAGGGAAGTATGAAAAATGTTTAGATTGCTAGTGTTGTTGGGACATAGATTTTGTTGTAAGCACTCCTATTAGATATCAGTCTAATATAGTCTTGCATCATTGAGAGGTTGTTGATAAGGTTATGAGATATTTGAATAAGACTGTGTATATGGTCGTGAAATTTCATTTTCATCTTAAGAGTGGCTGATTATATTTCCAGGCATCTTACTATATTTTGTGATAATAATTCAGTGGTATTCTTAGCTAAGAACAATAAGCTCAAAAGTGGTTCCAGGCACATTAATCTTAAGTATTTGTCTGTTGGAGACTAGGTTGCTGAAGGCATGATAGATGTAAGGAACTTTGACACTGATATCATGATAGCAAATATGTTGACCAAGTGTTTACGTCCAACATTTTCTATGAAACATGCCAATAGTATGTGTAAGATGTGAGTGCATATTTGAGGAGGCACTGTTTCGAGCTTATTTTAGACTTGAGCAACTTGGTTGCGCCTACGTATCTGTCTTTGCAGAATCAAAGTCTGCGTAGTTTGTGGGTCTATACGATATGCCGAAGAGAGCTCGTTTTTTGGTGGGTTTGGTGCGTCGGGGGTGCCTATTCTGGAGAGCTGCCTTTCGAACGCCTAGTCTTGGTAGTTTCGGTGTGTGGGGGGTGCCAAATCCGGCTATTTGCCTCTCAAACTCCCATATACCGTATAATAAAACTTTTAAAATTCGCTCGTCACTATCAAACCCGTGACGGAGCTCCAAAGTTGCGTGGGGGAGGAGAGCTATATATTCTCTCCTTACTTTGCCCCCAAGATCATAATCCATCAAAATTAGGGGGAAGCCCTCTTTATATAGTAAAAGTGGCAATGTAGGCTTGACACATGTCATCATTTCTGTGGAGCCAAGCGTCCAATATTTATGGTGCCACTTGTCATAATATATGTGGTGGAATATCAAATAATTAATTAAATAATTACTAGAGCATTGTCCAGTGTATATCATCAAATGTACACAACATATCAATTTGCGCATAATAATATTCCAGCCCGTGTAGGGTCTTGTTTATAGTAATACTTGATAAATCATAAATCAATATTTGATTAAATTTGTGGGGTAATTTATTAGAGTGTTGACAGTTAATTCATTTAATCCCACCCTACATTTGCCCCCTCGTAGACATAGTTGGTGTGTTGAGGCCTCGGTTGAGGCATATCAACTATGTGTACGAAATAAATCATTTAGCCTATTTGACTAGTAAATCATCACATAACCATATTTGGTCTATTTATCATGCACACATATGCATCTATCATCTGTATGCAATTTTGAGGGCTATATTTGCTTCCTCTATTTTTCATTTTGGAGGAGTATTTCAGGGGGGTTGCCCCCATTCCTCTCGAATGAGCATGTCTCCATAATTTTAGTGTGGCTTCTGACACTTCGAATAAAAAACTTGCCAGATGTACTGGACCAAGCAACCAATTAGTGCTTATATAAGTACAGTGGATCTTTTGCAATTATAACATCAAAACCTATCGAGAGTACTCGATCGAGCAACTATTAGTGCTTCGAGTGAATTGAAATTTTTTAAGCCTTCCTAGTAATATAGGACTTTCGTTTCCCGTAAATCAAATTTATGCCTAGTAATGTAGGGCTTTAAGTCTCCCTTAAGAGGGTCATGTGCTCCTAGTAGTATAGGAATTTGAATCTCCCATGAGCGAGGGTCGGGCGCGCCAAGTTATATTTGACTTAAAACAAAATCTCCTATAACCGACGGTCAAGCGGGTCAAGTCATATTGGTCTTAAAAAAACAAAATCTCCCATATCCGAGGGTCAACGGTCCTAGTAATATAGGCTATAGATCTCCCATATTCGAGGATCAGGCTGGCCTAGTAATGTAGGCTATAAATCTCCCATAACAGAGGGTGGAGGCGGACCTAGTCTTATAGGCATAATCTCCCATAACCGAGGGTCATGCGGACCTAGTAATGTAGGCTATAAATCTCCCATATCCGAGGGTCAGGCGGGCCTAGTAATGTTGGCTATAAATCTCCTATAACCGAGGGACAGGCGGTCCTAGTAATGTAGGCTATAAATCTCCCATAACCGAGGGCGGAGGCGGACCTAGTCTTATAGGCATAATATCCCATAACAGAGGGTTAGGCGGGCCTAGTAATGTAGGCTATAAATATCCCATATCCGAGGGTCAGGTAGGCCTAGTAATGTAGGCTATAAATTTCCCATAACCAAGGATGGAGGCAAACCTAGTTTTATAGGCATAATCTCTCATAACCGAGGGTCAGGCGGGCCTAGTAATGTAGGCTATAAATCTCCCATATTCGAGGGTCAGGCGGGCCTAGTAATGTAGGCTATAAATCTCCCATAACCGAGGGTCAGGCGGGCCTAGTAATGTAGGATATAAATTTCCCATAATCGAGGGTGGAGGAGGACATAGTCTTATAGGAATAATCTTTCATAACCGAGGGTCAGGCGGGCCTAGTAATGTAGGACTTTATGAGAACTACAATGCACCGCTTTAGGCGACTCACCACAATACTGGCAAGGTTTGTATGAAAACTATGATGCACCCCTGTGGGCTACTTACCTCGAAACTAGTAAGGTTTGTGAAAAATGTGATGCACCTTTGTGGGAGACTTACCTGGAAAATGATAAGGTTTGTGAAATCTATAATGCTCATCTTTGGGCGACTTACCTCGAACTGGTAAGGTTTGTGAAATCTGTAATGCACCTCGTTGGGTGACTTACCTCCAAACTGGTAAGGTTTTGTGGAATCTATAATGCACCTCTGTGGGAGACTTACCACAATACTGGTAAGGTTTGTGAGATCTATAATGCACCTCTGTGGGCGACTTACCTCGAAACTGGTAAGGTTTTGTGAAAACTATAATGCACCTCTGTGAGCAACTTACCACAATACTGGTAAGGTTTGTGAAAACTATAATGCACCTCTGTGGGTGACTAACCATAATACTGGTAAGGTTTGTGAGATCTATAATGCACCTCTGTGGGCGACTTACCTCGAAACTGGTAAGATTTTGTGAAAACTATAATGCACCTCTGTGGGCGACTTACCACAATTCTGGTAAGGTTTTGTATGCAAACTCTATATCTATGCTCCAGGTTTTGCGGGCAATTTTGTTTGACCCCTTTCGCTTTGGTGGAAATAATTTAATGTACCAAGTGCTATATATGAGTCATCCGGTGGCTATGATGAGCAGCTCTGATGTTTCTTTTGAGGATGCTTCATCAATGATGGCCATTTTGGGACTGAATTCGAGCATGCTTGTCACCTGTGTTAATGCCCGACTACAAGTGGTACACTATACAGTAATTTCTCCCTCTTTACTTTGCTTTGTCTTTTATCTCAAGATAAAGTAAAGTAAAGAAAAATAAACAATTGGTTACAACACCATTTAAGAGTTGAAAGCATATAAATACATTTCACGGGGGGGTTGCCCCTAGTTAAAAATAAATCACTTGAGCGTTTGGCCTTGACATCTGTGAGACATGATGTAATTGTTCGAGCTCGATTCGATCATGTGCGTTCAATATCTGCAAGGATAAGAAATCGACTCGGATTCTGCCACAAAAATTATTAGTAATCTCATAAGGCATATTAAAGTGCCATATATAATCATACGAGGTATATGTTCTCCCTTTATTTTATTTTATGTCAATAGAATAAAATAAACCGGAAAACATGCTTCTAGGAATCGTAGACATATTGTTATGTGCAATCTATATGATGCGAGTTTGATATGCTACAATATGCAGTTGATAGAGTGTGGATATATAGTGCAGTGAGCTATTTATCTCATGCCCACGCTATTTTATGAAAGGTGAGAAAACTTAGAAATGGTCTATAAATCATTTATAGAATAATTTAGTCAATAAGCATACTCGGTCACCTCGAGGTGAGTAATAAATATCAATTTCAAATATCACGTAGCTATCATCATCATGTGAATAAATCATAGTTTAGCATAAATCGAATGCAAAATAGCACAAAAAGTTGCTCCGGGCAACCGTGGATGCAGTTGCTCAGGAGGTTACTATGAATAAGGTCGCTCGAGTTACTAGGATGAGGTCGCTCAAGGTCCTGCTCGAGGTACTATGATTTGAGCAAAGTTTTATAAAAAAATTAGTCTACTCGAGGTACCTACTCGAGGTACTTAGGATGAGGCTGCTCGAGATACCTGTTCAAGGTACCATGACTTGACAAAAAAAAATGCTAAGTTCAGTTTTTTTTATTTGTGAGATGATCGAGGTGGTTCCCCCGAGGCTGCTCGAGGAGGTTCCCCTAAGGCTGCTCGAAGAGGCTGCTTGAGGAGGTTCCCCCGAGGCTGCTCGAGGGAGGTTGCTCGAAGAGTCTTCTCGAAGGGGGTTCCTCCGAGACACCAAGACTTGAGAAAATTTTCAGAAAAAATATTATTTTGACAAGGTCACTCGAAAAATATCTTTTCTCTTTTAATATGGTTGTTCGAAGGATGTATGGTTGTCCAAAAATATTATTTTGGTAAGATTGCTCGCGTACACACTCATACTAAGTTTTTAAATAGTCCCTCGTGAGTTAACATAAAATATTCACAATTTCGAGGGGTATAACTTTTTCAAAAATAAGTGTTTTTCTACTCGAGCAACTTAAATTCGTGCGAGGCTACAAATATTTTTAAACCTTCGAAGTATTTTCGGGTTGTGTTAAATTGAACACGCACAAATTTTAATATCATAAATTCTAAAAATTAAAATAATAGACAATACACCCTCTCTTTTTTTGCCTATATTTTTTCAAAATGTCAAATGATTCGAAGTTCCTTGTCAAATGGTTCGAATTCCTATATAATTAACATTCTTCAAAATTTTAAAATGCTTCATGTAGTTCCTGCCAACGTATTGTATCAAACAAGGAGGTACCTCCAGTACTTTTAAATATCTCAATGCCTCTTATTAATATTTAAACAAAAGAAAAAAAAAAACCCAATTTGAGACTTGGGTAGAGCTGGTTTGGATGTATTCTCATCTAACATTGGTCCTCGGAGAAAGTGGTTCGAAGGTTAAATCTCCTCGGGGTTAGCTGTTCGGCGGCCAAGTGGTTCGCAGGTTAAATCTCCTCGGGGTTTTAGTGCCTCGAAGTCAGCATTTTGTTTTGATTTGTGGGTCGATTTTGTTCATGAATGAATACTGAGGTGGGTCGGTGGTTCAGATGAGGATGGTCGGGTTGAACTCTTTCAAGGTTTGTTTGTATATAGCCTTTTCGGTCGAAACCCTCTTTGGTGGCTCAGATGGCTTTTCTCAGAGATAGTCTGTTTGAGTTTTCCAAATAGGTCAGGCTTTCACTTGTGTCGATTTGTGGGTTTCATTTCTCATTTCTGACCTGAGTGAATATTTTCCGATGGTGATTGGTTTCGTCGGACTGATCGGAGCAATCAGGCCCGTGGTTTGACGGAAGCTGGATCGGTTCTGTACTGTAACTGGATCATTTCTGTACAAACGATTTTACTCCTTTACATATGTTCATCCGTTTGTGAGTCATTTGAGACTCTATTGGTCTGTATAGGTCGTGGGAAATCAAAACTATTGTTGGCCGTATTTTATACCACCGAAAAATGTATCAAGTCGTCAGATTTATTTCTTTCTTTCTTTTAAAATAAATGCAAGACCTATATAAATGAGTTGTAATAGTACCTTGGACATTTCCGAGAGTTCTCACAGCTATTTATGCATGCATTAATATAAATGTGTAGTCACATCAAGATCATTTCAATAGGTTGAAAGTAGAGGACAACTTTTTTTCTTCTGTTGCTCAAAATAAAGTGCACAAGATAACGTGACTTAAAGTTTAAACCAGTCCTTTTAAAGTCGGAATTCAAGGTCTTTTGTTTAACAAAAATGTACGATTATATTTATTTAATATAAATTTATACCAAAGAATATCTTTAGAGATTTTTTTCAAATCCATGCGGAAACAATCGGAGCATATATGTCAGTCATATTAATGAGAGGTAATTATGACTAGGGTGTTTGCGATTCGGTTTGATTTTGGGTATTTTTAGGATCGAATCGTATTAATCGGTGCTAAAAACTTATGGATCAAGATCGGATCAGAATAATCGGTTTCGATCCTATTCGATTTTCAAGCGATCCATGTTCGATTTCGGTCCTATTCGGTCCATACTCATATAAAACAACATATTTTTTTGTATTAAAAATAGACTTTTTATAAAATCAAAAACCAAACAAATCTTACTGTTAAACAAAAAAATTGTTATAGCACAAACCAACCAAATGTTACAGTTAGCATTCCTAAACAAAGATCAAACAAACATAAACCAAACAAACATAAACCACATAAACCCAAAATTGTTAACTGTAAAAGTGTTATAGTATAAACCAAACAAATCTTAAAGCATAAACCAACTTAAGTCTTACAACAAAAATCTTACGGCTAAAGTCTTACACCAAAAAGTCTTACAGCTAAAGTCTTACAGCATAAACAAATCTTACGGCAAAAAATTTTAACTGAAAAATTGTTAACATATGTGCCTTTCGGAACCAGCTAAAGTCTTCCTTTTTTTTTTTTTATAGATAAGCAATGGGGCATATTTGGGTTTGCCTTAATTTTTTTTTTTTTTTATATAAATTACAGAACTCAAATAACAAATCGTGTTTATGAGTGGAAAGAAAATATTGTTTGGAAGTTGGAACTCAAATAACAGATCATGTTAGAAAATAAAAGCTATATCTGCTATATATTTCTCAATAAAAGATTAGAGTATGTACCTTGATCTGAGAAATAAAGAAATAATAGAAGGTGTTTGTGATCAGAGAGAGGGAGAGAAATAACAGATCGTGAGTGGCAGTCCGTTGGCGCCGGCATTGCTCTTCGTAGAGAGAGAGAGAGAAGAAATTAAGAAGTGAAAGTTAGAACTTAGGGTTGGGAACTTGGGAAGGATTGGGCTGGGTTCAAAAGCCGTGTGTGCGCGTGGTTGAGAGTGAGTTTGATAGCTGCGTGCGTGAGTTAGTTAGGAAATTTTGAAAATAATAATAAATAAATAAATAAATAAATATATATATATATTAATGAAAGCGGTCCGGTCCGGTCCAAAACCGATTTTTATAATTCAAAATCGAGACTGACCCGAATTTTGCGGTCCTGTATATTTTTAGATCGAATCAAGACCGAATTAAAAAAAACCCGTAAAAACGTGTTCGGTTAGGTTCGATTTTTTCGGTCCATTCGGTCTATTCGGGTTCGTGCACACCCCTAATTATGGCTACTAAAATTTTTAGCCAAACTAATGCTCAAAATCAAAAATAATAAAATTCTTTTTTTTCAACAGCATCATCGTGCATATATTTTATTCATCTGAATATTTCAAATATTCTGGTTGAAGATAAATGCTAAGAGATTATATTTGTATTCTAACAAACATGATTTGTTATATTCATGATAAACAATATATATGAGATATCTTAACAAAGCAAACGATAGAACAAAAAAATAATACTTATATTTGTTGAAGAAGAGTATTCCACCGCCACCGAGTTCCCCGTGTGTGTGCACGAGGCGTTACGCAACCAAAATCACGAATACCTCCTCAGCAGAGTCGCCAAATGTAAGTTGTGAGTGCAGATTTGAGGAGGCACCGTGTCGAGCTTATTTTAGACTTCAGCAACGTGGTTGCGCCTATATATCTATCTTTGCAGAATTCAAGTCTGCGTAGTTCGTGGGTCCGTACGATACGTCGGAGAGAGATCGGTTTTGGTGGGTTTTGTGCGTCGGGGGTGCCTATTCCGGCGAGTCGCCTTTCAAACGCCGAGTCTTGATAGTTTCGGTGCGTGGGGGATGACAAATCCGGCTATCCGCCTCTCAAACGCCCATATACCGTATAATAAAACTATAAAAATCCGCTCGTCACTATCAAACCCGTGACGGAGCTCCAAGGGTGCGTTGGGGAGGAGAGCTATATTTTCTCTCCTTACTTTTCCCCAAGACCATCATCCATCAAAATGAGGGGGAATCCCTCTTTATATAGTAAAAGTCCCCAAGTGGGCTTGACATGTGTCATCATTTATGTGGAGCCAAGTGTCCAATTTTTATGGTGCCACTTGTCAAAATATATGTGGTGGAATATTAAATAATTAATTAAATCATTATTAGAGCATTGTCTAGTGTATATCATCAAATGCGGAGTATACACAATATATTAATTTGCGCATAATACTATCCCATCCCGTGTAGGGTCTTGTTTGTAGTAAAACTTGATAA
Source organism: Sambucus nigra (assembly GCA_949130495.1). NCBI lineage: Eukaryota > Viridiplantae > Streptophyta > Magnoliopsida > Dipsacales > Adoxaceae > Sambucus > Sambucus nigra. Next base: position 571,029,587 of record OX422217.1, read on the forward strand.
ATCATAAATCAATATTTGATTTAATGTGTGGGGTAATTTATTACAGTGTTGGCGGTTAATTCATTTAACCCCACTCTACAGTATGACATAATGGAGTATTTTGATGTACTTGATTAAAATGATAGTATTTGGTTTTAATTGACATAATATTTAAAGATTTAGTTACATATCCTACCATGATGCATTAAAATAATTGTTTTTGTTTATTATGCTTATTTTGACATATAATTGTTCACATCAAATGCATTTTTTCTCGATATACAAACTTATTATTTTCTCATGGGGACATTGAATTTCATAGTGAAAGTTATTAGTTAATCACATGGAAAATATTATAGTAAGGGTATTAAGTTTTTGAGTGTGGACATGTGTATTCTCATAGTGAGAACGTTCGGTATTGAAAATGTGCGACTGATTGCTTAATGGAAAAGTCGAGGTCTTGTTAAAGACATGTTTGCCTTTTGAGGCATTCTAGGTTTTTTCGGGTACGGTCATGCACAAAACATTCGTGGATCCTTACGGTTAGGTACATACCTGGAAGATTTTTTTAGTGCCATTATTCACACTTGCCATATTTTCATACTATATTCATGGGGATGATTAGCACGTGTAACCATGGAGAGGTCTTATGTCGTTAATGGGGATAATGCTTCCATGATTTGGTGTTGGCATTTTCAGTTGGAAAAAAATATAATTGAGGCTATTCATTCAGTCATAAAATTATTTGGCCAAAATTGTGTATTCACTTGAGTAGTCATTTTAAAAAAAATATGTAAATGTAAATATTGGTCCAAGTGATAGAATGTTAATTTTTGGGCTTCGTATATATAATTGTTGTATAAATAATCGGGTGAAAATTCATGACTGAATGAGTATGCGAAAAAACCCTAGTTGTTGGATATTATTGGTCCTATTATGTGATACCTTAATTATGTAGAATATTGACTTATTGGTGTGGAATTTCTTATTAGAGTGTGATGGGATTTAATATATGGTCCCCTTTCCTCTCTTATAAATATATGATATAAAGTTATCTATGTATCCCATCAAAAGCTATAGAGAACCAAATTTGGCATAGAAAGAGAATGAGAGGAAGATTCTTACATCGTCGTTGTGGCCTCAAAAGGTACACCTTATTTTTGCATTTTTTATAGCGTATTCTATACCCTAAATTATTTTCTTTAACATTGCTCACATAAATGGTATTCTAATGGTGAGGCATAAATGTTATATATGACAGCATAGTTATCGTTCAATTTGAGATTCATTGGTTATCAAAGCTCTTCCTGATGTAAACTGATCCTGGAAAAAAAAACTCTTAATTCTATTCGCTGTTTTGTTTGATCCAAGTAGATGGGAATGGCATGTGCACTTGATACATTATGTGGCCAATCCTATGGCGCACAGCAATATCATATGATGGGCATACACATGCAAAGAGCTATTATTATTCTCACACTTGTAAGCATACCCCTTGCAGTCATCTGGGCAAATACTGGTTTTATTCTCAAAGAACTAGGCCAAGATTCTACCATATCAGAAGAAGCCGGGCTCTACGCGCGCTATATGATCCCTAGCCTTTTTGCAGACGGACTTCTTCAATGCCTCGTCAGATTTTTACAAGCCCAAAACATTGTTTTTCCAATGATGTTAGCCTCCGGGGTTACTACTTTAATCCACATCCTCGTGTGTTGGATATTGGTGTTCAAATCAGGCCTTGGTAGCAGAGGGGCAGCTTTGGCAAATTCCATCTCTTGTTGGATAAATGTGTCACTATTAGCACTATATGTCAAATTCTCTTCTTCTTGTAAAAAGACTTGGACTGGCTTCTCAAAGGAAGCATTGCATGATATCCTTGATTTTGTTAGACTAGCTATACCTTCAGCCGTTATGGTGTGGTAAGTTTTTTTTCCTCTAATTAGTTTGAGTTCTTACGCAACTTTAGAAATTTCACACACACACATATATATATATATATAGGGAGAGGTTCAAAAGTGAATCAAAAGAATGAACTTTTTAATGAACCTACTAAGAAATTAAAAATTGATCCTTAATTTTTTGTTGTAATTGGTTCGCGCCAGCGGATGGATTGAAAAATTATTCATTGCCGCTGGCGCGGAGCAATTATAAGAAGAAATTAAGGATCAATTTTTTAATGTCTTAGTAGGTTCATTAAAAAGTCCATTCTTTTGGTTCAATTTTGAACCTCTCCCTATATATATATATATATATATATATATATATATAGGGAGAGGTTCACAAGTGGACCAAGAGAATGGACTTTTTAATGGACTTAACAAAAAAGACTAATAAGTCTCGGTTATTGGGTGCCGCTGGCGCGGACCCATTACACCAAGGAATTAAAATTAGTGGGTTATTAGTCTTTTTTGTTAAGTCCACTCTTTTGTTCCACTTGTGATCCTCTCTCTCTCTCTCTCTCTCTATATATATATATATATATATATATATATATATATATATATATATATATATATATCAGTCTTGCTCTTGTGCGGACTAGTCCGCATTTTAAGAATGCGAACCGGACATGTGTCACCTAACGGTGTACCTAGAAATTATTCACTAAACTATAGGTACACTCTCTCTTTTTTGGGCTTACCGCCATGTGACACATGTCCGGTCCGCATTCTTAAAATGCGGACTAGTCCGCGCATGAGCAAGACTGATATATATATATATATATATATATATATATATATATACAGTGGCTGATCCAGGATTTTTATTCAAGGGGAGCGAAATTTGCGAGTGGTGGCGGAGGTTCGGGGGTGGGAGCCTCCGAGGTGAATTTTTTTGGATTAACTCAACTTTAATTCAAGATTTATTCAAATTTTTGGGGTTATTTTTTTTCCAATAATTTTTTACCCCTAATAAATATATACCAAAATTAACATTAAGTTATTAGACCCCACAATATTCTGTGTAAATAATTTGAACAACATTAAAAATGAACAATATTAAAAATGAAATTTCAACATTAAAAATGAAAACTTTTCAATATTAAAAAATAAATGAACAACATTTATGGATAGCGCTGAAATCTCAAATTGAATAGAACTCAAATCTCAAAATGAACAGCATTTAACAATATTAATAATGAACAAAACTCAAATCTCAAATTGTGAACAGCAAAAATGAAAACAAAACAACAAACAAACTTACCTTTGGAGTTGGATCGGAATGAGCAGCGGGGTGAGGAGGAGATGAATAGCAGGCAGTGGCCGGACCGGAGGCAGGGGCGGAGAGAGAAGTGCGGGAGAGAGAGAGTCGTGAGAGAGAAATTTGGAATGAAAATGGGAAAAGATGCGTTAGATTAAACCAGGAAGCTATTAGGGCTTTTTAAAGTTTTTAAAATATTTACATTTTCTTACCCTGAAATTGAGAAAAACTCATTAACTTAACCTCTGAGTTTCCATTTTTACATACTGCACCCCTGAAAAAAAATTCTCTGTAATTTTTTTCCAAAATCTCAGGAGGAGCGGCCGCCCCTCCTCGCCCCCCCTGAATCCGCCCCTGTATATATATTTTAAGAATGCGGATCGGACATGTGTCACCTAACGGTGTACCTAGAAATTATTGACTAAACTATAGGTACAATCTCTCTTTTCTGGGCTCACTGCCATGTGACACATGTTCGGTCCGCATTCTTAAAATACGGACTAGTCCGCACATGAGCAAGACTGATATATATATATATATATATATATACAGAAAGCCTCCTATAAGGACTCCTTATGGTGCAGACCTCGGTACATATCATTTTTTTTAAATAGTAAAAGAATGAATTTCTTTTATGAAACTTTATGGATATTATCTCCACGGTGAGAAGATTATCATAAATTTTTTTCATCAAAAAATTCAATAAAAAAAACTGTTGAGATTATGTGATATATCAAAAAATGGTAAAAATATGTATTTTTCACCGTTGAAATTTTGGGTCGGCACCTGCCACTTGATTGATTGAATTTTTATATGAAACTTCATGGATATGATCTTTTCACTGTCGATATTCCATAAAATGTTATAAAAAAATTCAATATAAAAGTGGGTGAGATGATCGTCAAAATTTCAACGGTAAAAAATACATATTTATACCCGTTTTTATATATCACCTCATCTCAATGATTTTTTTATTGAATTTTTTGATGGAAAAAATTGGAGATTATCTTCTCCATGAAGTTTCATCAAAATATTCTTTTTTTTTACTATTTAAAAAAATGGTATGTCCCTAAGCTGCACTATAAGGAGTCCTTACAGGAGGGGGCCTCTCTCTCTCTCTCTCTCTCTCTCTCTCTCTCTCTCTCTCTATCTATCTATCTATCTATAGGGATAGAATCAAGTGAGGTCCCATTAGCATGCAGTTTGGTCACAATATCAGTCAAGTTCATATAGAAGTCATCAAATGACTCAGAGTCAGACATAATTAAAGAGTTATACTGTTGAATGAGCATTTGTGTCTTAGCAGCCTTAACTCTAGTGTCACATTCATGAGCAGTAACCAAAGTGTCCCGAGCTTCCTTAGAAGTGGTACATGATGAGATTCTTTTGAACTCATGTTCATTTATGGACATAAATATGGCATTCTTTCCTTTGTTATTGTTGCGAGAAACTTGCTTCTCTTTTTGTGTGAACTCACTTAACACTTTCTAAACCCTCTCATTACTTCCTTCAGTGGCTAGTTTAATAGGATAAATGTAACCATTTTCAATAATGTCCTAGACATCATCTCCCAAAGTTCCTTGAATGAAAGCAATTATTCTTACTTTTCAGTAAGCAAAATTGGTTCCATAAAAAATGGGAGGTCTGGCCAAGTTACCAAATCTTTCATTTTTCTCGTCCATGTTTGTTTTTTAGAAAGCAATTTCAGAAATACGGGATCTTTTAAAAGAAGTTTACGAAGCTCTGATGCCAATTGAAATACTATTACTAAATCCGTTTAATATAAAATTAAACTATTTAAGTAACTCCGAACTGTTTTTTGAAGAAAATCTTTTTCATAAAAACAAATCAAATTAGTCACAAGATGTGTTTAACAAAATATGTACGAGATCTGTTCAAGATATGTTAACAGGTTTAGCAAATCAGTTTAAAAACTTAAACTCAGCACAACCATAAGAATTAGATGAGCAGATGTAGAAAGATTAAGGATAAGAGATTTTTTGCGTTGTAAAACCTCACCCAACTGAGGAAACATCCACGACCCCCTCTACGGAGTAAACAAAAAATTCCACTAAAATAAATTATTTCAAACTATATAACACACATGCACACAAATCAGACCTATACAAGTTTAGGAATGTACCCACTGGTGTCCTTATAACTTCTCTGTAGTTCTGTTTGTTGATGTTGTTCTCCAGTTTACTAACTTCCAATTTGTTCAAGTTCTTTACGTCGACTCTTGTTCTTGAGATCTTATTACCAACACTTTTAGTGTGGTAGGGTGATAGTGTTTGTGAAGGTGCTTACTAACACACACACACACACACACACACACACACACACACACACACACACACACACTTATTTATACAAACAATCCTATCAAATTACTTATAAGATCTATATGCTCTAATTTTCTATTTCTCTCTTCTTAGAAAACTTAAACCTTATTTGACCGTTATTATAATCCTAGAATCCACGGTTATCTTGCTCGGAAGACGTTTCAAGATCTTAATCAATCTTAGAGTTTTGAAAATATTTTTGAGATTGAAAACCACCAAGTGCGATTCTTAACTAGGTCAAAGGTCTTGTTTCAAAAGAACTAGAAATAGAAAACGATTTTGTTGATTTTGAAGTTAAAAACATTTACAGAACCAAATCAACAAAAAAATTCTCAAGATGAGAAACTATATATGCAGATCTATGTGTAATATAACATGCAACGACTAGATCTAAGATTTCTATAAAAGTAGAAACACAGATGTAATAAAATGTTTAAGTTGAAAACAAGATCTAAGAACGAAGAGGTTACAACAACAAAAATTAACAAACCAACACTCAAGACTCTCAAACACTCAAGGTTGTGTTTGGTATAAATTGGTTTTGAAAGAGGTTATGGTTTGAAAATTATTTTGGACGATTTAGGGTTAGGGTTTCCTAATTATGGTTTCTCTCTCTTCTCTCTTCTCTCACTCGAATTAAACGAAGTGGCAAAAGTCTCATTTGGCTCAGGGTAGGGTTCCTTTTATAGGAGGCTGAGAAGATTTGAGAACTCAGTTCAAAATCAATGACTACGATTTAGTCTAGGAGGATTGACTTTGATCCAAGGGTTTTAAAAGAAGCGGTGGATAAAATGCTTCTGATTGGTTTAAGATGGTTTCACCAGGATAGACTAGGAACGCATGGAGATCGTCGATTAAAACTAATCCAAGGGATGGAACAACGTACGACTAATGTCTCACAGAGAAAACACAAAAAAGATCGATTATGGCCTGACAGGTGTATGCATACAATTGGATATCACACGTGCGTCTACAATAATTACACAACACCCCTTATAGTCTCTGACGCCTTCGGATTCTACCTAAGTGAACTTTCAGCCAATAAACTAACAATCCAAAATAGCTGATTGACCCCAACTCTTTATAAACTCTATTTTAATTAAGAAAAACCTTATTTTAAAAGTTAATAAAATTCCCAAAGAATATTTAAAAATCAATTTTAGGGAATTAAACACACTCAACATACACACACTCAATTATATGCAATATGTAATGTATGAATATAATACTAATGTGTGTGAGTGTTGGTAAATATACCTTGATCAATCAAGCAAGAGGAATTAATTGTAAATCATTTTCTGAGGTTCTTTGGATTCTAGGAAATGGCACAATTTTGTCACTATTTCCAAATTAGATGAGCACTTATACAATACAGACTCAAGTGAGTAAAGAGTATAAGGTGCTTCATAATTAACATAACACGATCTAAACAAAACTTGGCACAATATGAAGTACTAATTTATAACAAACATGAAAACAATCCAAAAAAAATGACACAGCACAAATTTTTTAACCTAACACGAAACGTCATTATATCGTATTTTTTTTACCTAACGCAATACGCTCCACTTAAAACACAACAAAACAAAGACTTTTTTTTAATTCAAATAAAAACCAACACGCCACGAGATTTTGTCATATAACACCGACACAACACAAATAAAACGTGACACAACATTAAAACATATTTTTTGCCTAACACGTACACAACACAATTTAAACATGTCATGAAATATCTTTTATCTAATATAAAAACGACTCAAATAGAAGTCGACACGATAAAAAATCATATTTTGTGAACTAGCATGAACATGATTTTTTGCTTAACTATAACATAATCCAAATAAAAAGTGACACAATATAAAATCCTATTCCTTTACTTGACACGAACAAGATCATATTTAAATCGCGACACAGAATTTTGTATTTTTACAAACAAGTAGTCTTTATTTTTTTCATGAACACGAACACGACCTGCTTGAAATGCCATATGACACAACAGATCACAAAACAATTTTTTTAACAAAACCCAAATAAAATTGACATGACAGGACGTGAAATCTTATTATTTTTACCAAACATGATGCGATCCAATGAAAACATGACACGATATAATATCTTCATTTTTACCTATCAGGAACGTGATACAATTTTCTATTTTTATGTTGTTAAGATGATAAGGAACTCCTTTAGGTGAAAAAAAGGTTAAGAACTTCTTAATTACAACATCAAATCTTCAAATATTTATCAAAATTAGTTGTTATAGATGGAAATAAAATATTACGTGGCAATATTACCTAAAAAGAAAATTAAGTATGAAACAAAAATGTATCGTCAACGGTTGAATCCAATCTTCAAGATCTTTTTAAATATGACATGCATTTCGCTTTCAGATATTTATTTTGATCATTTCCATACAATTTCACTAATATATATATATACAGTACTGTTCTTGTACGGATCAGTCTGCATTTTAAGAGTGCGGGGTAAACATGTGTCACCTGGTGGTGAACTTAGAAATTACCGGCTAAATTATAGGCATACTCCCTCTCTTTTCACAAAATGCAGACTGATCCACACAAAAAAAGTACTGTATATATATATATATATATATACCAAAAGTTTCTTCTAAGAACTCCTTATGGTGCAGACCTCGGTGCATACCTTTTTTAAAATAGTAAAAAGTGATTTTTTTTATGAAACTTCATGGATATGATGTCATGGTTAGAAGAACATCTCCATTTTTTTTTATTAAAAAAATTCAATAAAAAAACCGTTGAGATGATGTGTTATGTAAAAAATGGTATAAATATTTATTTTCAACCGTTGAAATGTTGGGTCGGTGCCAGCCACTTTATTGATTGATTTTTTTTAATGAAATTCATGGATATAATTTTCTCACTGTTGAGATCATATCCATGAATTTTCATAAAAAATTAAATCTTAAAGTGAGTGAGATGATTGTAAATATTTCAACGGTCGAAAATACATATTTATACCATTTTTTTCATATTCCCTCATTTTAACGGTTTTTTTATTGAATTTTTTGATGAAAATAATTGACGATGATCTTCTCACCGTGGAGATCATATCCACGAAGTTCATAAAAAAATTAATTTTTTTACTATTTAAAAAAATGGTATATACCGAGTTCAGCACCATAAGGAGTCCTTATAGGAGGGGTCTCTCTCTCTCTCTCTCTATATATATATATATATATATATATATGTGTGTGTGTGTGTGTGTGTGTGTGTGTGTGTGTGTATAAATATGCAAAAATCTCACATGTGGTATAAGTCATGTGGTACCACCACTATGAGATATTTCAAAAATAATATATATATATATATATATATATATTTTTTTTTTTGGGGGGGGGGGGGGGGTGAGGGGAGTCTTAAAATAGATAAACTCTCTTTCATTCTCTCTGTCTCTCTCTCTCTCTCTCCCCATATTTACATATCTTTATATTTATCTCTCTCTGTCAGGCCTTGTTTACGAGTTCAATTTTGGAGAGAAAATAAAGGAAATGACTGGAAAGTGTGTTTTCTTTCATTCGTTTGAGAGTTTAAGTAACAAATAAAGTGTCTTTCTCTCGTTTGAGAGTTTAAAATGAGAGAAAAGAAAGGAAATCTTTTAAAAACTTTCTCTTCCTTTATCTCCAAAACGTTCTTTCCAAATCGGAAATAAATGAAGAGAAAGGAAAGTTTTTAATGAATTATACCTTATTTCTCTTAAAATAAATTACTTTCCTTTCAAACTCTCAAACACAAGAACGAAAGTTATCTTTTTTTCTCCCCCAAATTCCTTTCTCTTCTTTTCTTTTCTTTTCTCTCCTATTAACTTTTCTTTGTTTTCTCTAAAACTCGCAAACGAGCAATGGTATTGTTCATAAAATGCTTTGTTGCAAGTCATATTGTCATTATTGTACTACCATGTGTAGCTTGCGGTGAACCTAGAAATTATCGGCTAAATTATAGGCGCTCTCTCTCTCTTTTTGAGCTCATCGACAAATGACACATGTCCAGCCTATACTGTTAAAATGCGGAACACTCCGCACAAGACCACTACTATATATATATATATATATAGTCCACATTTTAAAAGTGCGGACCGGACATGTGTCACCTGGCGGTGAGTCGGGAAAAGAGAGAGAGTGTGCGTATAATTTAGCCAATAATTTTTACGCTCACCGTCAGGTGACATATGTCCGGTCCGCACTCTTAAAATGCAGACTAATCTGCATATATATATATATATATACACAATTGCTCTGAGTGTTACAATTTTCATCTAAACACTAACACAATTGCTCTCACTGTTACAATTTTGATCTAAACATTAACCTATTCTCTGTTGCTGAGTAATGGTACTGTTCATAACATGTTTTGTTGCATTTCATGTTGTCATTATTGTACTACCATTGTCTAGATTTTCATGCATTTATTACCATGATTTTGAACAGCTTGGAAATGTGGTCTTTTGAGCTGATGGTTCTACTTTCTGGACTTCTTCCTAGTCCACTGTTAGAAACCTCTGTTCTCTCAATCTGGTCAGAATCCTTTTGTTTATTTTTTGGTTTCGTGTTTTGAAAATGAATGAATTCTTGAATTGGGGTCTATGATACTGTGATTAGCAATTTAACTTTACTCTATACACAGCCTTAATACAACTGAAACTCTCTGGACGATCCCATTTGGACTCAGTGGCTCTCTAAGGTCAGTTACCCTAAAAAAATTCCAACCAATTATCATTTGTTATTTTTGACCACTTTTAGGGTGCACCAATTCTACATAGACTATTATACAATTTGTTTTCTGTTGAAATTTCAAACACTTCTGCTATTTTCAGGATTAAGTTCATAGGTTCTAACATACTATGTTTTTCTCCTAAATTAGTACTCGGGTCTCAAATGAACTGGGCGCTGGGCATCCACAAACTGTGCGGTTAGCAGTTTATGTGATCTTAGTAATGGCGGTTACAGAGAGCATTTTGGTTGGCCTATTTCTGGTATTGGTTCGTAACATATGGGGATACACTTTTAGCAATGAAGTAGAAGTGGTGAAATCTGTAGCAACCATGCTGCCCATTCTAGCTTTATCACACTTATTGGATGGCCTCCAGTGTGTTCTTTCAGGTCTTCTCCACAATCATATACGCACACACATATATATGCATATACTCAATCTGTCCCAAATTAAAAGTAGCGATTTCCTCTTTGGACTGTCTCAGATTTAGAGTCCAAAAAGAGTATATAATATAGCATGAAATTCTAACATCACTTGAGGTGTAGAAGCTCAACCACTATGTTGATTTGTTGTGTTAATATTCTTGGGAGGTTAGAATTGTGTTAATAGTGCTGATTTGTTAAAGAACTCGTTATTTTGAAGTGAGGAGAATACTTTGAGGATAACAAACTTACGAGTAAGTTTGACATGAAATAATGGAGAGAAAAGTACATTTTGACTGCCTCTCTTATCTTCAATCCAACTTATCTATTCAAGATAAGATAATGCACCAACCATTAAAATTAAGTTGTATCTAGTGATTTTGTTTGTTTACTTTGATCTAGCCGAGGAATCTGAACGGATATTATTCTTACTAATGTACGCTACATTAACGATATTTAGGCTATGTTAGAGGTTGTGGTTGGCAAACGATTGGTGCATTCATCAACCTTGGAGCATATTATCTTGTGGGGCTTCCTTCTGCTGTTTTATTCGCTTTTGTTTTACACACGGGAGGAAAGGTAACCTAAATGTCCTTTTTATTATGCTTGTTCTGTCTTTTTTCAAGACATTATTATAAAATCATGTTGGCCCAATATGTTTTTATAGGGCCTCTGGTTAGGGATTATTTGCGCACTCACCGTGCAAGTATTTTGCCTTTTCATCATTACAATGCGCACTAATTGGGAGGAAGAAGTAAATGTCTATCTTTTTCAATTTCTCACTCCCCTCCCTCTCTCGTCACCCCATCTCTCCCTTCTGTATTTACCACTTGAATTTGTCCTTTTTAAACTAACTGCAATACTATCTCCTTTTTGAATAGGCAAAGAAAGCTAAGGATAGACTCTACGACTCTTCAATACCTGTGGATATTATGTCATGAAGCTGAAATGTTACCACAAAATTACCGTGGAGATCTCTGTTGCTAATGAAAGGTTATGAAATCGACTGATATATGTGGTAATTGTGAGTGAAGGAAATAATGGCATTTTGTTGCAGTTGACATTGTGCTTATGTTATTACTCAGAATATTTTTACCTAATGATCATTGGTTTTACATTATGGTAGAATTAGAGTTTTGTAGAAGTGATGTATTAATAGTTCCTTTATAATAATTCATGCAGTAAAGTATCCTCCATATTTTCATGTATTAGATTATGTAGTAGACACTGGCGGACTCAGGATTTTGAGGTAGGGGTACACGAAAAGGTTTGACGAAGTTCGCCGGCGGAAGCCCCATAAGCGATTTTCTTTTTAGGTTGTTTTTACTTTTTTTTTTATAATTTTTAAACCCTAAAAATGTTGAGATATTAATTCACTGAATTTGGGTTCCTAGTTTGTTTGTTGATTTTTTTTATAATACTTCAACATTTTGCAGCAAACCTTTAACTTTTCAACAAACAAATTTAATATTTTCCCATTATAATACTTCAACATTTTGCAGCAAACATTTAACTTTTCAACAAACAAAAATAATATTTTCCCAACTAACGTTTTGCCAACAAACAATTAACTAATTTAACTTTTCAACAACTCAATAATCCAGAAATTTAATTAACACTTTAAACTAAATAAATATTTTTTTCATAAATTACAAGGAATATATCGAATCATTCAACCATTTAATTTTGTACATCGAAACTTAAACTAACATAACATTTAATCATTCAACTATAAATGTTTAAAATAAAACTGAAATTTAACATAACTAATAAAAATTAAACTAACATTTAGTAGCATAGCTGTTATTGAATTGAAAAAAAAGATTTAACTAAAAAAAACTAAACTAACATTTAGTAGCATAGCTATTAAAAAGGCTTAACTAAAAAAAAATTATTAATACTATAATGTTTATCATTGAATAGAAAAAAATGAATTATTTAGACTTGAATATTGAATTGAAAAAAAAATATCACTGAACGTTATAAAAAAACCCTGCTCACGATGCTCTTTCTCCTCTCAGATGCGGTTCTCGGAGGCGGAGCTGCTCGGAGCTCCTTCTCTGCGCTGGATTGTGCTTATGGGCGGCAGAGATGGTCAGAGATCCTATTGGATTGTGGTGTGTGGCGGAGAGGAGAGGAGAAGGGGAGGGGAGGGGAAGGGGATCGTGAGGGAGGAAGGAGAAGGAGAGAGAGAGAGAGAGGCTTAGGTTAAAAATGCTTTATTCAAAATGCACGTGTATTGTAGAGCAGAACACGCCTGTTTTGTGTAGAAAATGATGTATTTATATTTGTGCCCCAAAACCTTAATACCTTTTATTATGGAACATTACACAAAGGTCCAAAAAAATAGCCTATACCCGGGAAAAAAATCTGAAAAACCTAGGTGGGCGGCCACCCACCCTCGGGACCACCTAGGTCCGCCCCTGGTAGTAGGAGCTTATAGATAAATCCCTTACTTAGAGATAAACCTCCTCACTAAGAAATTAAATGAGAAACTAGAAAAGGATTCATCAAAGATTAGTAACATCACAAAGGAGTATGATGAGTCAAATAAGTTGACTCGAGATCAAGGCAAGTCGAACTTAATCGGAGAATGAGGAAGCTTGCCAGAGGAAGCCAATTAGATTTATCGTGTATTTTATGAATTTACTTATGTATTTATGAACTATGTTGTAATATTGATATGAGATTAGTTGGTACCAATGATGGACTAGTTTTTGCAAGACTTGGAAGAGTTTTTATGCTCTATCGATCAAGCTCATTGGATAATCTCCCAGGGAACTAGTTTGGAATATAAAGATCAAGATATCAAGGCCACATTACAGCATGATCTAACCATTTTAGATACACTAGGTATAATATGTTGGAATTTTAAAATACGATTTACTAATTAAATTGTATTATTTAGTTTTATTTTTGGAATATAATTTAGTATTAATATTATGTAAGTGAGTTTTCATTTATTGGGTTTTTATATTGGGTCTTTTAGTAGAGCAAGAAAGCTAAAGCAATATGGTTGTAAATGATGTAGGTATGGCTATTAGTGTCCCACATAGAAACTTTACAAGAAAGTGGAAGGGTATATAACTAAAAGACAAAATATGACTATTAGTCTTCTAGTCAAATAGGTTATGATATGGTGCCTTGTGGTGGTGAGAAGCACCACCAATCATTAAACACAACACACGTTCATGCCAAAAGGTGCATTGGGCGCTTTGATGGCGCACTTGGCACGTCGCATCGTCAGTCGGAGCGTGGGAGCCTAAAGTTTTGTCAAAATCAATCATATCGATGGTTGTAGTTAATCGATCTGAATAAGGGATGTTATAACCCAAGCGGGATAATCTGAACCGTTAGATTGACTCGCGACGTTTTATACAAGGGTGTGTCCATTCTCTTACGATGATAAGCCAAATCTAGACTGTGCGATGAAAGGAATTCTAAAAAGACTTGATCCAACGGTTGTTGAATCGTAGGCCAGAATGGAGGTGGCTCTTCATGAACAACCACCAAAATGGTTATAAAAAGAGCTTCAGGCCTCTGTTTCAGACACCGAAAATTGCTACGTTCTCCTATCTCCATCCTCTACCTTATGGCATTATCAGGTAAACATTTCAGACCGTTCTTAGTTTGATTAAACCGTACATAGTTTGAATGAAACAAGAAACATAATTGCATTGTATATTGAAGGAAAATTTCTACTTCAACTCCATTGTGTACTCGCGGGTTTTATCCAAAAGAGGAGAAATATTTCCTAAAAGATAACGTTCCTAGAACATGCTTGCAGTAACTTGGATTCATAATTATTATAACTCCTTCATAAATTTCCAACAGTTTTAGGCAATATTACTTTTGAAAAATGGAAGGAACGGTAGAATAAACCATCCAAGTTATGAGTCAAGATTTGGTGCGAGTTGATAGTTTTCATGGCGAAAATTTCACCCGTTGGCAAGAGAAAATCATGTTCTTTCTCATATCTCTTAAACTGGTGTATATTCTTGATGACGGGTTGAACCTGTTCTTGAACCCACACCCGAAGACACCGACAATATCAATCAAAAACGTGTGAAGAGAAAAGAAAATGAATTCATGTGTCGGGGACACATTCTTAATGCATTATCTCAAACTGTCTATAGTGCACATCGGATGATTCCTATAAGAAAGGAATTATGGAAGACATTAGAGAAAAAAATACCAAAATGAGGAAGCGAGTAAACGTAAGTTTCTTATTTCTAATTATATGAATTATGAAATGACTAATGATAAATTTGTCGTTGTACAAGCCCATGAACTCCAACAAATAGTCGGTGATCTTAAAGACATTAGTATAAACCTTCAAGATAAATTTCAGGTGGGTGGTTGTTTCTAAACTTCCTTCCGCTTGGAATAACTTTAAGAATAAAATTAACCACGGAAAGACATACACAGTTGAATCCCTTCTTCGTCATCTTTGTATTGAAGAAGATAAAGAAGAAAGATCAAAGTGTTAATCAATACAAGGAAAATATGGTTAAGGATTAAACATTAAAAAGTATCAAAGATTCCAAACTCAAAGCAAAGAATGATTCAGATTTCAAGAAACAAGGTGCAAATAAAAAGAAGAAAGGTAAATGTTACTCTAGTGACAAATTGGGTCACTTTGCTCGAGAATGTCGACTTAAAAAGAAGACCATTAAGGAAAAACATGTGGCATATGAAACCAACAATGTTGAAGAACTTATTGCAATGGTGTGGGAAGAAAATTATGTGGATAATGAAAGTGGGTGAGGGTTAGATACCGGCGCAACCGTTCATATTTGCAAAGATCGTTCTCTTTTCAAAACATATCAAGAGATCAATGGAAAGGAAGTAAAAATGGCAAATAACCTCCGCACCAAAACAATTGGAAAGGGCACAATGGAATTGGCATTAACATCTTGGAAGGTTATTACTTTGATTGATGTACTTCATGTATCGAAAATGTATAAAATCTTTTGTCTCGAGACCATCTCAATGAAAGAGGTTTCAAACTTGTGTATGAATCGGATAAACTTGTCTTATCCCAGAATTGTTTGTTTATTAGTAAAGGGTACTCTTGTAACAGCATGATCAAATTTAATATAATAAATGATATTAGTTATGTTTATATGGTTGCTTTTATTTCTTTATAGTATAACATATTAGGTCATGTTAATTATAGAAGTATAAAAGATATGACTAATCTAGGATTAATTTTTTATTGTAAAATTGACCATTCATTTAAATCTGTTGAGAGGATATCCAAAATGCTTGATCTTATACATAGTGATATATGTGATATGAAGAGTAATGTCACTCTTGGAAGAAATAAATATTTTTTGACTTTTATCGATGATTAATCCAAATATTCACACACACACACACACACACACACACACACACAAAAATATATATATATATATATATATATATATATATATATATATATATATATATATATATATATATATACTTAAAAGTAAAGATAAAGTATTTGATAAATTTCTTATTTTTAAAGCAGAAGCTGAAACTCAACAAAATTGGAAAATCAAAGTCCTACGATCCGATAGAGGTGGTGAATACTACCCAAATGAATTTATTCAATTTTGTAATACTTATGGAATAATTCATCAAGTTACGGCACCATACATGCCTCAACAAAATGGAACAGCGTAAAGGAAGAATAGGACATCGGTTGAAATTATAAATCCAATGTTAATCAGTTTTGGGTTGCCTTTGTCTATGTGGGGTGAAGCAATTTTATCTGCATGTTATATTATAAATAGAGTTCCATTGAAAAACAAGGATATAACACCATATCAATTATGGTTTAATCGTAAATTCTTATGTAAGAAAAACCGAACCTAAAAGACCCGAGTTAGGTAATAGGACTTACAAATGTGTTTTTATTGGATACTCTAATAATAGTACGACTTATAGATTTCTGAAGCTTGAAACTCAAGAAATTATTAAGTCGGTGGACGTGTATTTTTTTGAACATATAACAAAGTCAAGTACTTTAAATCAAGGATTGAAAAATAATAATTCGACTATTGATGCCTTACCTTCTGATGCTTCATCACAACAAATATCACCTTTGGAATCAACGAATGACGTTGAACTAAGAAGAAGTACGATACAAAGAACTGAGAAGACATTTGGACCTGACTTTGTAATTTATCTTATAGAGGGAGATGTGAATGAAACTAAGAACAAAACCAAGTTTGTTCTTAATGTGGAAGATGAACCGACTACATTTGATGAAGCGATATTATCTAGGGATGCTATTTTTTGGAAATAAGCAATCAATAATGAAATGAACTCAGTTTTGTCGAATCAAACTTGGGCTATTATAGATCTTCCCCTGGAACAAAACCAATTGGGTGCAAATGGATATTTAAAAGGAAATTAAATTCGAATGGTTGAATTAATAAATTTAAAGCAAAATTAGTTGCTAAAGGATAAAACAAAAACATGGAATTGATTATTTTGACACATATGCACCCATGGCATGCATAACTTCCATTAGACTGTTAATATCTCTTACTTCTATTCATAATTTAGTGATTCATCAAATGGATGTAATAATAACATTTCTAAATGGTGATTTAGAAGAAGAGATTTATATGGAACAACCCGAAGGGTTTGTTTTGCCTGACCAAGAAAAGAAAGTGTGTAAAATAGTTAAATATCTTTATGGCCTTAAACAAGCTCCTATGCAATGGCATGAAAAGTTTGATAAGATATTAAGATCCTATGGTTTTAAAGTAAATGATGCCGATAAATGCATTTATAGTATTTTTAATAATGGTTTTGGAGTAATTATTTTCTTGTATGTGGATGACATGCTTATATTTGGGTCTAGCCTCAAATATGTGGATGAAACTAAAAGGTTTCTATCACCAAACTTTGGTATGAAATATTTAAGGGAAGCTGATGTGCAACTAGGAATTAAAATAGTTGGAAAACATAATGCATTAGCATTTTCTCAATCTCACTATATTGAAAAATTTCCTTAATAAATATAATCATTTTGAATTTAAGCTAACAACCACACCTATTGACCATAGTATCAAATTATTGAAAAATACTAGGCATACAATGGATCAACCTAAATATGCCATTGTCATTGGAAGTCTCATGTATGCAATGCATTGCATTAGACCATACATTACGTATGCGGTAGGAATGTTATGTAGGTTTACAAGTAATCCATGACAGGAACATTAGGATGAAATTTCTAGATTACTTAGATACCTAAAGATGACTAGGGATTACGGCTTACATTATGTAGGCTATCCGTTTGTATTAGAAGGATATAGTGATTCCAGTTGGAAAAACCTCAAATCAAAATCCAAGTCCACAAATGGTTAGATATTTATGCTAGGAGGATCGACCATTTCTTGGAGATTCAAGAAACAAACATGTGTGTCTAATTCAACAATGCAATCAGAATTCAGAGCCCTAGCAGATGCAAGTAAAGAAGCGAAATGAATTAAAAATATATTATTTGATATTCTATTATGGAAAAGACATATCCTTCTATTATAATTAATTGTGATAACCAGGCTATAATATAAAAAGTTTCAAGCAAAACCTATAATGGAAAATCTATACATATTAGTCTAAGACATCAAATTTTGATGCAATTACCCAAAGAAGGAGTAATTACAGTCGTCTATGTTGAAATGAATAATAATTTAGTCGATCCCTGACTAAAGGTCTTGTTAGAGAAATGATATATATCACCTCAAAAGGAATTGGACTAAGATCTATAAAATAAATAACTATATTAAATGGGAACCCAACTTATGTCTTGAAAATATAGACAAAGTTCAATGTGGTACCAACAAGTTAAATGATAGTTATGGAACACTAGGAACCTATATGTAAAAGTCCATTCATATGTTCCTAGTGCTGGTATTCTGCATGATTGAGGATGAAGTTTAATTTTTAATAAATCATATAAATGTGACTCGCAGAATCACTGAAGTTGATTTACCTATATGAGTGATGAAAGTGTGGCCGCTTTTTATAGAACTAAGATCGATCTTAAGACACTCAAGAAATCAGGATAAGCACAAGGCCATAAATGTGCGTGGTAATAGAACACTCTTCAACACAGAGATTAGTATGTGTAATGGTTCTGTCTCATCTCAAAGTGTCCTTGGTTCAAGATACGCTCACCACAACACCTTGATGAAGCTTTGAATTATTTTCACTAAGTGGAAGATCAAGTCCGAAAGACACTTCTCATTTATGTACTAGATTTTAGCAATAATTCTAGAAACTTTGTTACTGTCTATATACTAATGTATCTTCAATTTCTTATTTATGAGTATTTTGAAATGGTGGGGGATTATTAGAATTTTAAAATATGATTTATTAATTAAATTGTATTATTGAGTTTTATTTTTGGAATATAATTTAGTATTAATATAGTATATGTGAGTTTTCGTTTATTGGGTTTTATATTGGGTCTTTTAGTAGAGAGAGAAAGCTACACCAAAATGGGTTTAAATGAGGTGGGTATGGATTTTAGTGTCCCACATAGAAGCTTTGTAAGAAAGTGTAAGGGTGACAAAAGATGACTATTAATCTTCTAGTCAAAGAGGCTATGCTATGGTGCTTTGCGGTGGTGTGAAGCACCAGAAATTACAAAACGCGGCGCACGTTCGTGTGATGTCGCGACGTGCGAAAGGGCGATTGGGCGACTTGGACACATTGGGTGCTTTGATGGTGTACTTGACACTTCGCACGTGCGCATCGTCACTTGGAGTGTGGGAGCCTAGATTTTATCAAAGTCAACGAGATCGATGACTTTAGTCAATCGATCTGATCAAGGGATGATATAACCCAAGAGAGATGATCTGAATCATTAGACTGACTCGCGACATTTTGTACAAGGATGTGTCCATTCGCTTACGATGAGACACCAAATGAAGACCGTGTGATCAAAGGAATTATGAAAAGACTTGATCCAACAGTTGCTGAATCTCAGGCTTGAAAGGAGGTGACTGTTGATGAACAACCACCCAAATGGCTATAAAAAGAGTTCCAGGCCTCTGTTTTGGAGTTCGAAAATTGCCCTGCTCTCCTCTCTCCGTCCTTTACCTTCTGGCACTATCAGGTTAACATTTCAGAGTGTTCTTGGTTTGATCAAACCGTACATAGTTTGAATCAAACAAGAAACATCACTGCATTGTATCCTGAAGGAAAATTTCTACTCAACTCCATTGTGTACTCACGGGTTTTATCCAGAGGGGAGAAATATTGCCTAAAAGAATATTTTCCTAAAATGTGCCTTGCAATAAATTGGACTTATAATTATTAGAATTCCTTTATAAATTTCCAACAAAATACCTACCTTATCCTGATTGAGCACAAATCGAGCTACCATGAGTCAACAACCTTGGGCTTACTCAGTTACCTACCATTGAGTTTTGGCACCAAATTGAGTTTCTTGCTACAAAAGATTTGAGTTACTTCATAACAGACCTAATACATGTCAAATTAGATTTAACTCACATAATGGTGATTTGGTGAGCAGTTAGCTGGTTTGGTGGTGGTTTGGTGAGCAGTTAGCTAGCTTGGCATTAGCACACTGTAGAGCCACCTAACATAGTAGTTGGTCACTATATATTTCACTAAACATTTAATGATTATAACATGTTAAGCATAGAAGTTTGACCCAACATTTAATGGATCCAGGATTTCGCATATGCGAGATGAACCTGTATGTACCCCATTTGTATAGTTTGAGAGACTAGGTGATCCTTAAGCCAAAAGATCACCTTGAAAGAGTTATTGCAAATTAGAGGTTTTAATTCCCACCATTGATGCTTTACCCAGTTATGTTAAAAAAACATAAGATTTTATTAAGATTTAATCTTCATTCCTTCATACTTTAGTGTTTGAGTTGCCTATATGAGTTGTATCTAGAGTGTTTCTCTCTCTCTCTCTCTCTCTCTCTCTCTCTCTCCCCATTTATCTTGTTGATACCAGATGTTCATTTATTACTCTAACAAATTGTATTTATTATATTTGCTTGATTCACACACGTGAGTTTATTCATTGTTATTTAAGAGTGCATTTATTATCATGTTATCACCATTAATACGGGTTACACCTTTGTTTATATATAAACACCCTAACATTAAGAGAATCACTCTCTTACATTTGGCGACTCTATTGGGGGGTATTCTCTTAGAAATAGCATGTGATAACATCAACCGAACACTAAACTTTGATGATATTCAACATCAGGAGGAGGACATTGACTAAGTTCCTCCTGTTGCTATCGTTACAGGAAGTGTTCCAGTGTGACAAGATTCTACGAGCTTTGTAATGGGATCCGCTCATTTACCTAACCTCATGGTCAAGTTAATGGATTTTTTGCAAACCCAATCGTGGATGGCCATGTTTGGCTACAACGATGGACCATAGTTGTTTTGTCCGACCATTGGTTCCACGTATTACTCCTTAGATAGGAATAACCATTCTACTTATAAGACACTCGGGCCCCTTTGTGATCAACCTTGCTTCTATACCAATCGTTGAAGCACATGGTTATCAACACTTCACATGTGGTTGCTCTGCCACAGTCCATGACAATGGAGGCAGCTGCCTCGCCCTCTTTAGTCATTGAATAGGTAAAAAGGAGATGATGAAAATGTTGGCGTCGGCCTAAAAAACTCTTAAGGATGCAACACCCATTTGATGATTTTATACTCCTTATCCCGGGGAGTATAATGATGAACCTCATCACCAAGGATACAATCATGTAACATTTGAGAAGTTTAATGGTAAGGGGAACCCAAAAGTTGCACATGAAAATATTTATTGAATACCTTGGTGTTAGTTATAACAATAAAAGATGTGTTTAAGGGATATCTCAAAATCCGTTAGCAACAAAGCTTACAATTGGTACTCCCATTTAGCCCCATGGACTGTGGAAATGTGCGAGGACATGCATGTCCAATTTCTTTAGATTTTTTTTATTATAATGAATTTACATTAACCTAGCATCCTCGTGAGGGAAAAAGTTTAGGGGAGGAAGTTATGTGTAATCAGACGATTTAGAGAATTATCATTGGATGTGAAAGAACATGCTGTAGATAGCAAGCTTCTATAGCTTTGCGGTAATAGGTTGCTTCCAAAGTATATTTATCACTTGATTAATGAGACTCATGAAGCCGCTTTTAAAGATTTCACGAAAGCTGATAAAAACATCTAATTGGTTATTCATCCCCACCATATCTTGAACGATATTGTGTTTAAGAAACCAATAGATCATGTTGGGAGAGGACGCCATGATCCATGAGTAAACTACACAAACATGGGCAAAGAAGCTCAAGGTGGAGATGAGGCAAATAACAAGAACAAAGAAAGGATATTTGATCGGGAGGATCCACCTGCTTTGTCTTGTACAGTTAAAAAGGAAGTTAATTATTATAATAATACATTAGAAGGTAGTTTTCTCTTCCCTCCTAATAATTCACCACAATACGCTCCTGCTATAGATGTTTAGGCTGACTCAAAATATTGTTAAGTTCATTAGAGAGTTTTTCATCCTACGACATCATGCTTCACCTTATAAAGAATAATCAATAAACATTTGTTGGCTGAAACTTTGTAAATTTCTCATAGTAATGTCAATAATAATCCATTTTTAGTACATGAGGAAAATATGGCAGTTTCATTTGATGAAGATGTTAAAGCTGAAACGAGAAGAAAGAGCAAAGTGGAATAGGAGTTCCAATAAGTTTATGATAGTTGTTTGGTAAGAATGACCACCATGGTCATTTCTTATGACGAGGCTAATACCAGAGACAATGAACATGTTCATCAAATGGAGGATTATGAGGTTGATCCGATCTTGGAGTATCAAGTTATTTTAAAATCACCAAAACTTACGTAGTTCTTAGACGAGGTTGGAATGTCTCAAGAGAAAAGACTCGATATCACACAAGTCATCTTCCAAATAACAAGGAAGAATGTTGTTCCATCGCTGAGATGGAGAGGGACCATGGCCAAGTTAGGGAGAATGTTTCTGTTGGAGCTAACATTCACTAACATTGATAAACCAGTCAGGTTCCATAACAATCGACCTTTATATGTGGGGACGGATATTAACGGAACTTAATTTTCTAAAGCTTTGAAGGATGGTGGTGCCTTGATTAATATCAGGCCAATGAGCACTTTCTATGCATCTAATATTTTAGAGACAATTTTGATCACACTGCCTCTTTCCATTTCAGAATATGCCAACCAAACTTCTAAATATGTGGGTTATTTTAATATTAGAATAACGATGGGAAACCTCATATCACACATAAAATTCCATGTAATTGAGTCTTCTACTTCCTACCATCCTTTAATAAGAAGAATTTGGATGCATAATCATAGGTTGGTTCCTTCCACCTACCACCAATGTGCTAAGTCTAACATGAATAGAACTGATGTTATCATCCGAGGAACAAAGAAGTCATTTGCCATTGATGGAGGTTATTTTGTATATATTGCTTTTTATACATAGCTTAACAAGGATACACACATTCTGACAAGGCGCATCGAAGATGTTAGAGTTCCCACGATTAATGAGAGCATAAGGGTAAAAAATGGAACTTGATGAGAAAATAAAGAAATTCATACAAGTTGTTGAGGGAATAAACAAGGTTGTCCCCAAACCCCAAACTATCTCTAGATAACTAAGAGATAAAATGCGAACAATGATTGACCCGATGGAGCATGAAGTAAAACACCAAAGTGTGTTGAGTATATTTTATAGACTTAGAATAGGGGAAAATGATAATTGAAGGATAATGAAGGCACTTACACCTCCAAAGATAAAGTGTAAGAAAGTGATTCTTGAGTATGGAAGGCAGTGTATCTCCTTTGAAGGTGTGAGTGGGGAGGCAATGAAGCTGACCAAGAGTATAAGTTTTTTAGTGGATAATATAGGGCATTGTATTATCATTAGTAACTCTAACCTCTAAGAGTTCATAAAAGACATTGAAGATAAGACTGAGTGTATGTAAAACCACAAAAAATCCAAAGTAAAAGAGTTTATAAAGATCAATCTGGTTGAGGGTGACAAGGAACCAAGGCCAGTCTTCACATAAAAAACCTGGAGGATGTGAAGAAGCTAGAGTTTATCAAGATCATCTAAGAGTATAAAGATGTATTCGTGTGGAAATACACTAAAATGTCTGGGCTAGACCAAGATATGAGACACCAAAAGTTAAATGTTATGCTCTCAGCTACTCCGAGCAAGCAGGAAACCAAAATGAACGAACTTGAGGTTGATCTAAGAATAAAGACTGAGGTGGAACGTTTATTGGTTGTTGGATTTATTAAGTTAATTTATCATCTAATTTGGCCTTCTAGTATTCTGCATGTAGTGAAGAAGGATAAAAGTCAAATTCGCATTTGCATTGACTTTAGAGATATCAATAGATGTTTTTCTAAATATGATTTCCCTCCACCTTCAATTGATAGCTAGATAGATTCATGATATGTTTAATTTTATGGATGGCTATATGGGGTAAAACCATATAATGATGGATCCATATGATGTAGAGAGTACATCTTTTAGAATTCATCTGTAAATCCTCATGTACAATGTCATGCCTTTTGGTCTGAAAAGAGAAAGGAAAACTTACTAAAGAAAAATAAAGTCTATTTTCATGACCTCTTTCATGACATTCTGGAGTTCTATATGGATGATTTGGTGATCGAGCCAAAAAAATAAGATTCGCACTTTGTGGAGTCGAGAAAAGTCTTCAACTGATGTAGAAAATAAAAGCTAAATATGAACCCACTCAAATTTTATTTTGGTGTAATGAGTGGGAAATTATTGGGGTTTTTTATGGATCAACAAGGTGTTCAGATGGACCAAGACAAGAAAAGATCTATCTTTCATGTGTATTATCCAAAGACACAAAAGGAGTTGAAGAGTTTCGTTGATAAGATTTCCTACTTGAGAAGATTTATCCCAGATCTGTTTGAGATCACTTATCCATTAATGGAGTTGTTGCAAAATACCAAAACTTGTCAAATGGAATGGGACACATCAAGAAATTTTTGACAAGTTTAAGGGATTGCTCACTTCTTCCCAAACGATTATTCCACCTAGGGCTGGAGTACCATTGCTTGTTTATCTTACCTTAACCATGAGTTCCATCGGTGCACTGATGACACAAGAGGTTGATGGACAAGAAAGACATGTCCACTACCTGCGTAAAATTATCCATGATTTAGAGGCAAACTACTAAGATAAAGAGGAATTGTTTGACCTTCGTTTTTGTTTCACAAACACATAGACATTATATCTTGTCTTTCACTATTCATATAGTGAGAAGATGTGATAAATTAAGTTTTAGCTCACAGGAATAATTTTGATTAGGAGAGCATCATTAAGGTTCCTCAAACTTTTTGAGTATGATCTAAAGTGTGTGGTTCATCGCGCAACTAAAAGCCAACCTTACGCAAATCTTTTATCCAGTTTCCCTTCAAGCTTATTCAAGCCACCACATGAAGACATTCCAGGTTATGATCTACAAACCAATCTTTACGAGGTACATTTAAACGAATGGTCTATAGAGTTTGATGGTTCATCAGCTAAAGGTAAGGGAGGAGCAAGAATCCTTTTACCCAGGGTAAGGAAGAAGTTACTCTGTATTTTAAATTGTACTTTCATTTTTTAAATAATGAGGAAAAGTATTAAGAACTAGTTTTAGGGTTTCTTGAAGAATTGCGAAGAGGCATCCGCTCACTTTGCAACAAATGATATTTGAACTTAAAGGTTATGGAAATGAATGGGGAATACGCATTGAAATATTTCATTTTGGCGCCCTACCAAACCATCATCCATAGGTTGATTATGTAGTTTCATGAGGTCAAAGTGGAGACTCATCCAAGAACGATGAACCATCATGTTGATGACTATGCCACAATTTCACATAAAATGTCTATGAAAGGTAAGTCTACAACTATGGTGATCCAATTATGGATAACTGTAAGGACATAATTTTATAAATGTCCGGGTAGAATATAGGAATTTTCTATTTTCCGTAGATCACAGTTTGTATGTCTAATACCGCTACATTCAACATGTCATCACGATCATCCTCGACAGCCTTTATCCGAATCCATGCATCCATTATCTTCACACGTGCATCATGCTACATGCGACGTACTGCTCAACCGTTTCCCACAACTTCACAACACACTATCAGTAAAATGTTTAATTGGAGTTGTTTATATCTGCATAAGTATTTGGGAATTTTTTAGAAAATATTTTTTAAAGTCTGAGATTATTTCTTTTCAAATGCAGAATTTTTTCTAAGTTGAAACGGATTTTTTTTGGTAGGCGTGCTCGTTCAAATGAGATGTCACTGTCGTTCGAACGACATAGACATCTCGCGCGATGTCGTTCGAACGACACGTGTCCTCATTCGAGAGACATCCAATGTCTTTCAAATAACGTCACCGACCTCGATTTCTATGTCAAATGCTGTCACCATTATTTGTTGGTCAAATTACATTTGCAGCATGTTGAGCAAAATCCGACCCAGATTCTGCCTTCTTTCCCTAAAGATGTTTTTTAGGCTTTAAGCTTTCCTTATAAATGCACACTTAATTCCCATTTATCAAGTTCACATCAAAAACCTTCAAGCGATTATTCTTACGCATTTTGGAGTATTTTGTGGAGAAGCCGGTATTTTCTTCATTGCTGCCCATCTGAAATTCTTGTGGGAGATTCTAGCGGACGACATCGGAACCGATACCTACGGGTATTTTTGTATGTCACACTTATTTTCATTATAATCCGTGTAACCGTTCTTTACAAATTATAGTGAAAATAATATGGTTTTTCCCTGAGGGGATTTTTCCTGATATGTCGTGTCATTTATTTTATTTGATAAATCATTTAGATGCATATTTTTTAGGAATTAATTGAAAAAACTGTGTTTAATTAAATAATTCTTTTATTTGAACAAAAGCGCACTCTTCAAATTAGTATCAGAGCCAATTACACATTTATACCGTGTAATTTTCTGCAAAATTTTTCTAAGATATCAATTTTCTGAAAAAATAATTTTTGAAAAAGGGCGTGTTCAATGGAAAAATTATATAATAAAATGCCAGTCTTTGATGGGATAAACTATGCTTACAGGAAAGCCCGCATGAAATCTGCTTTAAAAGCCATTGATGAACGTGTTTGGATTTTGGTTGAAAAAGGGTGTACACCTCCCTCCGTCACTGCTAATAACGTGACTAATTTAAAATTTATGACTGAATGGACTGAAGATGAATTTAAATGGTCATCTTTTAATTCTAAGGGTTTAAGTGCTATTTCTGGATCCATCATTCATGACGAGTTCCGACAGATTATGACGAGCACCACGTCAAAAGAGGCATGGGATATTTTGCAACTTACCTATGAAGGAACTAATGTTGTGAAAGAATCTTAACTGCAAACTTTAACAACTCAATTTGAAACTATCACCATGCTTGAGACTGAATGTTTTGATGAATTTTAGGCTAGGTTATCCGATGTTGTTAACACTAGTTTTAATCTTGGTGAACACATTCCTAATTCTAGAGTTGTTAAAAAATTCTAGGATCACTACCTAAGCGTTTTATCCCTAAAGTCACTGTGCTAAATTCTATATGAAATTGATATGTTTCCTAAATCCTTCAAACCTAAAGATAAAGGTATTGCACTTAATGCCCAGGCTAGAAAAAGTGAGGGAATGACAAGAAAGAGAGTTGAGTCATCTAGAAAAAAGGAGAAAGAAACGTTAGACTCTAAGTGTGATTTTGATGATTTGGCCCTATTTGCTAAAAATTTTAAGAAAATTCTCAAATTCAAGAAAAATGAAAATTTCAAAGATAAAAAGATTTTTGAGAAAAATGAAAAAGATTTTAAATACCCTCCTAAGAAATACGGTGAGAGATTCTATGAGTGCAACGGTAAGGGTCATAAAGCTTTTGAGTGTGCTACTAGGCGAAACAGACTTGTAAAAGAAAAGGGCAAAGCTGTCCTCAATGCTACCCTTAGTGACGACAGTGAGCTCGAGTCGGTGGACTCTGGAGATGAGTCACCACATGAATGTAACTTCACCGCATTCATGGCTAGTCATACTTCTAGTACTCCTCACGACGTTGAGGATGCTGTTTCACAGGGATACCTTGACAGTGAGAACGATGTGAGTGAGGGGGAGGAAGATGCAAGTGAGAGCGAGTGTAATCTTCAACGCGCCTACACTGAGTTATATAATGAGTCATTTAAAACCAACAAGCGTAACAAAGTGCTAGTTCTTAGCATCATCGCTTTAAAGGAAGATTTAGAAGAAGCGAAAGAGAGAGAATCATCCACCTTCACTACCTTGAGAGAAAGAGAGTCTGCCTGTGTTGAGAAAGAAAGCTTGTCTAGAGAGATAGAGATATTGTTTGGAGAGAGAGAGTGGTTTTGAGAAAGAGAAAGGGGACTTAACTAAACAAGTGGCTAGTCCTACGAGTGAACTCCATTCCTCCCTGGAGACTCGAAATAAACTTGAAGCCCTTGTTAGCCAGCTTACTCACGGTCTTGAGCGAGCACGGGAAGTCAAGGTTCAAATCGAGAATAGATCTGGGAAGATGGTAAAGGTGTTCCTTGGCCCCGTTTTAAGTTTTGGTGATAGGAAGGGAATAGGTTATGATGGTGCCTCCACGTCCCAAATTGTACCTGGACCAGTTCCTGAGTTTACTACTACTCCATATGGCCATCGTAAAAAACCACGAAGGAGAGTTCGACCAAGAAAAAGAAATGGAGGTCCGCCTAAGACTATGTTCTTTTGTACATACTGCAAAAGAAAATGCCACCTCAGGGAGTTTTGCTATAGTTTGGGTCAGACACGATGTACTACTACTCCACCACATCGTACTGATGATTTTACCAATCTGAGAGAGCTTCCACATCACATAGTTTGATGGAGGAATTCCGACGGATATCTTTGCCGTCAGTAAATGCTTCTCGCATCCCAGATAAAACCAACAACAAGGGTAAACAAAAGGTTACCACGTCTTGGGTACCTAAGAAAGACTAAAAGGCCCTTGTTGTTCATGTCTCTCTCAAAGCACATAATACCTCACAGTGGTATTTTGATAGTGGGTGCTCCAGACATATAATAGGTGATGTCTCATTCTTTACCTACCTAGAGGATTATAAGGATGGTAGAGTCACCTTTGGAGATGGAAGCAAGTCTAGCATTGTAGGACGAGGTACAGTTGTGTTACCAGGATTTCCTACGATAGAGAATGTTTTGTACTTAAAGGTTTGAAGGCAAACCTTCTCAGCATTAGCCAGTTGTGCGACGCTGACTTTGCCATAATGTTTGACCGAGATGTGTGTAATGTCTATAATCAATTCGGTAAGCTTTTAGTGCAAGGGGTGAGGATAGAAGATAATTTATATGGGATTGTGCCCACACCCTCACTTGTCTGCAACAACGCCACAATCACTCCTATGGATCTGTGGCACCAACGCCTAGGTCAGTGAACGTAAGAGATTTGACACGTTTAGCTAAAAAGGACCTAATACATGGCTTACCATCTCTTAGAAAGCCAACTTCCATGGTTTGTGGACCCTGTCAGCTGGGAAAGCAAATTAGTAGTCCCCATAGGAAGTTGCATTCCATTACCACCTCCTGTGTTCTTGAGTTAATTCACATGGATCTTATGGGTCATACTCGTACTGAGAGTCTGGGTGGTAAGAGGTATATCCTCGTAATGGTAATGGTAGATTATTTCTCCAGATATTCGATTATAGGTTTTCGGAGAGAGAAATCTGATGCTTTAGAGTTTTTAACGACTAAGTGGCGTGCCCTGCAAAATCAACACGGAGTCACTATTAACAGGATACATAGTGACAATGGCAAGGAATTTAAGGAAGCGAAGGTAGATCTTTACTGTGACAGCCTAGGAATTAAACATGAGTTTTCTGCTGTGAAGACTCCTCAGAAAAATGGGATTATTGAGAGAAAGAATAGGACAATTCAAGAAATGGATAGATCTATGCTTCTAGGTCGTATGGTTGCTAGGAGATTTAGGGCAGAGGCAGTGTCTACTGCATGCCATACGGTGAATAGGGTCTACCTACGTCCACACACACTTAAGACACCTTATGAATTGTGAACTGGCAAGAAACCCAACCTTGCATATTTCTGTGTCTTTGGGAGTAAATGCTACATCCTACGTGATATAGAGCAATTAGGAAAGTTTGACTCTCGGAGCGACGAAGGAATATTGCTAGGATATTCCTCAAATAGTAGAGCATATCGGGTTTTTAACCTGAAGAGCTCCAAGGTGATGGAGTTAATAAACGTCCCCGTGCAAGATAAAGAACCTTCGGTGTTTATTGATCCCAGCCTTCAATGTGAGGATGAGGACTTTTCTAACAGCGATTTACTTATCCCTCACCCACACTCTGTGGACCCTACTCCTGTGTTAGGGGACACACCTTTTTGGGTTCACAAGAGTCATGATCCTTCTGCCATTGTTGGCGATCCCACTTTAGGGGTCAAGACTCATGCTCAGCTAGAGAACGTGGTTAGTAATTTTTGCTACACGTCCCCAGTCGAGGCCAAAAATCACAAAGAAGCACTCAAGGATGAACACTTGATATCTGCCATGCAGGATGAGTTGCTTCAGTTTAAAAAGAATAATGTCTGGGAACTTGTCCCCCGACCTAGTGAGACTAATGTGATAGGTACCACGTGGATTTTTAAGAATAAAATAGATGAAAATGGTACCATAATCATAAATAAAGCTAGGTTGGTCGCTCAAAGCTATCACACAGATTGAGAGTGTAGACTTTGGGGAGACATTTGCTCCTGTTAAGAGGCTTGAGTCCGTCCACTTACTACTCGCTATCGCATGTCATCTGCGCTTTAAGTTATATCAGATGGATGTCAAGATTGCCTTTCTTAATTGTATTCTATAGGAGGAGGTTTATGTGGTTCAACCAAAAGGGTTTGAAGACCCTCAGCACACAGAACATGTCTACTATCTGAGAAAAGCCTTGTATGGTTTGAAGCAAGCACCCTGTGCTTGGTATGAGAGGCTTACTTCCTATCTCTTAGCTGGTGGGTTCAAGAGAGGGGGAGTTGATATGACGTTGTTCGTCAGGAGAGATGATGGTGCTATTTTAGTTGCCCAGGTCTATGTGTATGACATAGTCTTTGGATCCACGTGCTCCTAGCATGCTCATCACTTTGAGGAGGAGTTGAAAAGTGAGTTTGAGATGAGCATGGTAGGTGAGCTTACGTTCTTCCTTGGTCTCCAGGTTCGTCAGCTAGAGGATGGGATGTTCATCTCTCAATCCAAGTATGCTAGAGACCTAGTGAAGAAATTTGGTTTAGACTCCGCTATGCATGCTTGTACACCTATGAGTACAAGAGTAACACATACTCGATCTAAAACGTATTATCAAATATGTGAGTGGTACTCTCTCATACGATGTTTGATATTCCTTTGATACCGATGATCGTTTGTCCGCCTATTCAGATGTCGATTGGGCCGGGGATGTAGATGGTTGTAAGAGAACTTCTGGTGGGTGCTTTTATTTTGGTTATGCTCTTGTCTCCTGGTTAAGCACGAAGCAAAACTCCATCTCTTTGTCCACTGTGGAGGCTGAGTACATCGCCGCCGGGTGTTGTTGCACGCAACTCTTTGGATGAAATAGATGCTGGAGAATTATGAGATTTCATAGGACACCATGACCATTTCCCGTGTAACACAAGCGCGATACACCTATCCCGCAATCCAGTCCAGCATTCACTCAGAAAGCACATTAGGATACGCAAGCACTTTATACGACAGCTAGTTGAGAAGAAAGTTGTATCCTTGAGTTACGTACCCACCGACTGTCAGTTAGCCGATATTTTTACAAAATCGTTAGATGCCCTTAGATTCGAAAGTCTTAGGAAGTCTTTAGGGTTTTGCACAGTTGACTGAGGGGTTGGTCAGGATAGGATGCTTTATCATGTTTATATCATATGATTCCTATTGCTAGACTATATCATGTGCATTATTATTACTTTTATTTTTTTTTTAAAATGGAAAAACAAAAATATTTTCTTTTTTTTTTAAATTTAGAAAATGAACAAAAAGATTTTCTTTTTATAAAAATTTTAGAAAAGAACACAATATTTTTTTTTATAAAATTTTAGAAAAGAACAAAAAGATTTTGTATTTTATTTGCACCTTTTATGAGCATTTAAGATAGCCAAGTCACAATTTCATTCCATTTATTCATGTGACTATTTGATAGTGTTTTGAGACAATATATCTTGTCATCTTTGTGCTTTATAATGTTTGGAGTCATTAAGATGTAATTAAGTGTTAATTCCTACATGTTTGACTCATGATTTCTGTGGGTACCTCGATTTGCCATCACAGGCCCAGACAAGTAGCCCAATAAAGGCCCAAAGTCTGGGAGCCTCGCATCACTACCAAAATCAGTTACGACTTAGTCTATTCCTAAAATATCAGAAGGAGATATTCTAGGAAGCGATGGACTGACGTGGGGGAATCCAACACCCCCACTCCCTGTAAACAAACATGTATATAACAAATCCTAAGCCCGGGACATAAGGTTGAGAGAAATAAGGTTGAGAGAAACACCGTGGAACACTATGTCGTGTGATTGCCATTCTTTATACTCTTTATTTGCTTTAGTGATTGCGCTTTTCTTATTTATTTGTGCTGAACTTAATTGTTACCACAATTGGTTCCGTATGTGGGAACGTTTGTCTTCCTTTAAGAAAGCCCTCACCAACAAAGAATCGAGAATGTCTGGTCGCAGTAGCAATGCCCCTCAAGTAGGGGATATCCAGGAATAACCTGCACCTCACAGGATCATATCTGAAGTTCGGCGTTCAGATCAGAGGTCCCATCCAGAGTGGCAAGCCTCAGAAGAAAGTCAGGGACCAACGAGGTCCACACAAATGTTCAGGTTGATCGATGCCTATGAGGTAGAGCTCCAAGAGCAAGGAGAGGTCGCTCGCAAGCAAGAGGCTGAGAATGCTCGACTGAAAAGGAGATTAGAGAGGAGGGAGAAATAAATCCATCGCAGCACCAGGCAACGTCAATACCTCACTCCTAGCCATCAGACGAGAAAGTCTCACAACCGAGGAAGGATCCCTAGACGCGGATCCCAAAGAAGTGAGAAGCACGAGTCGGATGATGACTTAATCGAGCAACAGTGACCAACTCGCCATTACAAGAGCCCAGCTCGAGGTGATGAGGATATACAAAATTTAGTCCGAAGAGAGATGGACCAGCACCCAGCACATCGAGGTGCCAGATCAACCAGGGAGCTTGCTCGGTGAGCTCTCAGTACCCATATGAAATCCACTTTCTCAATGGAGATAGAAGAAGAAGAAGAAGCCCCTAAGAAGTTTGTAATTCTGAGATTTAAGATCTATGACGAAAAGACTGACCCTATCGATCACGTTATGCAGTCCAGGCATGCCATGACTCTCTGGAACCACAGGGATGCACTAATGTGCCAAAATTTTCCCTCGAGTTTGCATTATGTGGCCTAAAAGTGGTTCGAGAAGCTCCCTCATAGGTCCATCAGGAACTTTGAGTTCCTGGCCGAGATCTTCACGACTCGCTTCATTACCAGCAGCTCCCATCCACAGAGGATGGATGCTTTGCTAACAATGAAAAAGACGCCTCAAGAAATCCTACGGGACTATGTAAAGAGGTACTGGGAGTTGTTCAACGAGATCGAGGACTGCTCGGAATAGGTAGCAGTATCCACTTTCAATATTGGCCTACCCAACTCTTGCTTTCTTCACTAATCCCTCACGAAAAAGGAGGCCACAACCATAGATGACCTGATGGATCGCATCGAGAAGTACGCCAAAGTGGAAGATGTGACTCGCCTCAGTGCAGGGGAGAATGGTCGGGCTAAGCTCGCCGCTAAGGGAAACGATAAGGCTAAAAACCAAAAGAAAGGAGGCAAGAATGGGGGCAAGGGAGGCTCCAAGAATAGAGGCAAGAACGATTTGCCGAAAGTATTTCAGGCAGTAAATACTGTCTTCAAAGAACCAATCTACAAGATCCTAGCGAAGATCTAAGACGATCCATTTATTAAGTGGACCAGGAAGATGGGGGAGATACCTCAAAGAGAAACAACGCACTGAGATGCACTTTTCACAAGGAGGGAGGGCATAAAACTGAGCACTGCAAGGCTCTTAAGTCTCACCTTGAAGAATTGTCCCAGACCAGGCACCTAAACGAGTTTATGGAGAAGAAGGCAGATAAGGTCGCTGCCAATGGAGACACAAGGCCCGACAACGTACCCGAGGACAATACTGGCCATAAATTTGCAGTAATTCATAGGGAATCTTATATGAACTAGATTCAAGGGAATTCAACCCGGATGGAAGTGAAAAAGGTTATTGCAGTAATGCAAGATTTTCAGATCGATTCGGCGAAGACACAGTCAGTAAAGCGTCACCGAGCAGATGACATCGACTATAGCAAGCATATTGTGTTCACAGATGAAGATCTGGTGGGGGTGAGAACCCCACATCAAGATGCTTTAATCATTATGCTTAAGATAGACAACTATGACATTGACAAGTTGCTTGTCAACCAGGGAAGCTCATCTGAGGTAATATACCTCGACCTATTCAGAAAATTAAAGTTAAGCGTTGTCGACATGAAGGAAGCCACTGTCCCTCTAGTTGGCTTCGCTGGAAAAGTGACTATTCCATTGGGAAAGATCGTGATGTCGGTAAGGGCAGGGAGTGTCTGCAAGATGATCAAGTTTCTTGTAGTTGATATTAACTCACCATACCAAGCTATCCTCAGCAGAGGATGGCTACATGCAATGAAGATAGTCCCCTCGACCTACCATCAGAAACTCAAGTACGTGATTGAGCGAGGAGTGATGGAGATCCACGGAGATCAAGCAATGTCAAGAAGGTGCTTCATAGCAGCCATCCGCCTGAAACCAGAGAAGAAGGTTGAGAAGGCCAAAGAGAAGGTCGAGGAACAAGAAGGTGTGATACCTTCAAAATAGCAGTGAAGGTATGAAAGACCCAGAGTGGAGGAAACCCGGCTCCTCCCCTCTGAGCGGTTCGTCGAAAACCTTGAAGAAGTCGCAGCTGGTGGTAGCAAAAAATAGAGGAGTTTCTTGATTGGGACCTCTCTTACAGATCAAGAGAAGAAAGAATTGACACTGCTATTAAGGAGCAACCTAAACGTTTTTGTGTGGGAACTATATGAGTTGCTAGGAATTGATCCCAATGTGGTTTGTCATCGGTTGCACGTCGACCCCACTTTCAGGACTATCGCGTAAAAAGCACGACGAACTGTGTCCAAAAAGGCCAAGGCTGTAGAGAAAGAAGTAGAAAAGTTGCTGGATACAGGATCCATATGGGAAGTTCAATTCCCTAAATGGCTATCCAACCCAGTAGTAGTTCCAAAGAGTAATGGGAAATGGAGAGTTTGTATTGACTTCAGTGACCTTAAAAGGGCGTGCCCTAACGACAGTTTCCCTCTCCTAAAGATCGACCAATTGGTGGACGCCATAGAATCTCACGAGAGAATGAGTTTTCTGGACTCATATTCGGAGTATCATCAGATTCCTCTGTATGCACCAGACCAAGACAAGATCACGATTATTACCACCGTCGATTTATACTGTTATAAAGTTATGCCTTTTGGGCTCAAGAATGCAGGAGCAACTTACTAGCGGCTGGTCACCAAGATGTTCAAAGACCAAATGGGAGACACCATGGAAGTCTACATTGATGATATGCTCATCAAAAGCAAGCGCAAAGAGGACCATATCTCAGACCTATCAAGGACCTTTGAAATCCTCAAGAAATACCGAATGAAACTCAATGCGAGCAAGTGTTCTTTCGGTGTCCAGTCAGGAAAATTCCTCGGGTACTTGGTTATCAAGAGAGGCATCGAGGCTAACCCGGACCAGATCGATGCAATCAACAGGGTACAGCCCCCTCGCACGATACGAGACGTACAGAAGCTCACGGGCATGCTCGCCGCTTTGAATCATTTCATTTCGAAGTCCTCCGAGAAGTGCAATCCATTATTCTAGCTCTTGAAAGGAAGCAAGACAGTAGAGTGGAATCAAGATTGCTCGAAAGCATTGGAAGTGCTCAAGGCTTATCTTAGCACACCATGTTTTCTCGTCATACCTCAAGAAGATGATTCCCTGTACTTATACCTCACCTCCTCCAACCACGCCGTCAGTTCTGCACTTGTGTGCGAGAAAGTAGGAATCCAACACCCAGTCTACTATGCGAGTAAGACCTTATTGAATGTCGAGCAGCGGTACCTACCATTGGAAAAGCTCGCCTTTGCACTATTGATAGCTTCGAGGAAGCTAAAGCACTACTTCGAAGCTCACACCATCGTTGTCTTTACATCACACCCCCTTAAAGCAGTCCCATAGAAAGCAAATTTATCTGGCAGACTATCCAAGTTGTTAGTCAAGCTTGGATGATTTGACATCTAATTTCAACCCAGGAATGCAATCAAGGGGAAAGTCCTCGACGATTTCATCGCAGAGTTCACAAGAGAGCATCCTTACGATCAACTCCAACCCATGAAGCAAAGGTATGATCACTTATCAGAAGGAGTTTGGCGACTGTTTATTGATGGAGCCTCTAACTCAAAGGGGGCAGTAGTAGGCATTGTGTTAGTTACTCCAGAAGATACAATCCTCGAGAAGGGAATCAAGCTTGGATTTGAAGCCTCCAACAATGAGGCATAATATGAGGCTTTGATAGCCGGCATGCAGAAGGCACATGCGTTGGGGGCAAAGCAGCTGCAGGTATTCAGCGACTCATAATTAGTCTCCAATCAGATAAGTGGGGACTTCAACGCAAGAGACAAAATAATGGCAGTTTACATCGCCTTGGCAAAGAAAGTAATGTCCAATTTTGAGGAAGTAAGTGTCCAACAGTTTCCAAGAGGATATAACAGCCATGCCGACGCCCTAGCAGCCCTGAGTTTAGCAATCAACTCCGACTTAAAGAGAACAATCCCTATCGACTTCCTCGCCCAACCGAGCATCAACCAGAGCGACGAGCTGCTGGATATAAGACATATGCTCCAGATTAAATCAGCACCCAGTTGGATGGACCCCCTGAGAGACTATTTGAAGGATGGTGCACTTCCAAACGATAAGAATGTCACTTATGAGATAAGAGTCAAAGCTGCCCACTTTCACTTATCTCCCAAGGGAAAACTACATAAGAGATCATTCACTGACCCTTACCTTCAATGTGTTCACCCAAAGGACATTGAGAAAGTTCTATGCAAGCTTCACGATGGAATCTATAGAAGTCATATTGGAGGGAGGTCACTAGCTTTATGAACAATGAAGGAATGATACTGGTGGCCATACATGCAGAGAGATTCTGTAGTATATGCTCGCAAGTGTGATAAATGTCAACTACATGCTCCTATGGTCCATCAACCTTCCAGTGACCTAAGATCATTTACCAGTCCATGGCCTTTCGCCCAAAGGGGGATGGACATCGTAGGCCCTCTTCCTACCGCTGTCGATAATCGTAAGTATTTGTTAGTCACGACAAACTACTTTACCAAATGGATCAAGGCAGAGCCACTCGTGAACATTTGAGATGCAGATATGATGAGATTCGTATGGAAAAACATAATTACCCACTTTGGAATTCCCAGAACCATCATCACTGACAACGGAACACAGTTCAAGAGCGACCCCTTCCAGAATTTCTGCAGCAAACACGGGATCGGACACTATTTCAGCTCGGTAGCCTACCCCAAGAGCAACAGTTAATCCAAAGTTTCCAATAAAATAGTGATCGATGGGTTAAAGAAACGACTAGAGCGAGCCAAGGCCGCATGGATGAGCGAGCTTCCACATATTCTGTGGGCCTACCACACTACCCCATGGCTAGTAACTGGGGAAACCCCATTCTCACTAATGTATGGAATGAATGAAATCATCCCTTTGGAAGCTGGCCTACTAACCATGAGGTCCACCCTTGTCGACCAGGGCCAGAATGATGCAACATTACTCGCTGAACTTGACCTAGCTGACGAACGTAGAGAACTGGCCTTAGTGAGACTGGCGAGCTATCAGGAATAACTCACGAAACACTATAGCAAGAAGGTCAATCCAATGGCATTATAGGTTGGGGATTACGTCCTATGAAAAGTCCTTGGCAGTGCAGTAAAACCATAAGATGACAAGCTAGGTCCAAACTGGGAGGGACCATTCAAGGTGACAAGGGACGATCTATAAGGATCCTATCACTTAGAAACGATGGAGGTCAGAGAGATACCCTGAGCATGGAATGCAACTAACCTAAAGAAATTCTATTTCTAGTTCTTTCATTAATCGTTTATCGTATTTTTGGAATTAGAAACTCATTTTTTATTGCTTGTGATTAATAAAAGTTATTTGGAAGTGGCATTCTATGAAGTGTTAATTACGTATTATAAACTTTATAACTTGCACACCTTTTCCAAGCGACAGGCACACTACTCGGTATACAAAAGCATGGAAATCACCCTCCTTAGGTTTTCATTACGAAACATGAACAACCTCTTAGCATTGCCCCTGACAATATATGAAGCCCTACAGGAGATCCTTATGCAATTCGGCCAAATCGAATTGGTTGCCAAACGATGTTTGGTTCACAAAACCTGATCGGATAGAACATCCAACACCAGGTGTGTCCTTGCCATTGCCACACTTAGGCC
The DNA here is from genome assembly GCA_949130495.1 of Sambucus nigra. Classification (NCBI taxonomy): domain Eukaryota; kingdom Viridiplantae; phylum Streptophyta; class Magnoliopsida; order Dipsacales; family Adoxaceae; genus Sambucus; species Sambucus nigra. Next base: position 571,068,059 of record OX422217.1, read on the forward strand.
TAAGGGAGTGTGATGACACGACCTAAAAGGTAAAGTGGGGTAGAATGGTATCTCATAAGCATACTGGACTAGGAGGATACTCACTCAACAAAATAACCCTACAAATCTAGTCGGCCACGAAGGGCCCAAGATAATCAAGTGATAAATAAATGAAGTAAAAAATATATACAACGCATATTTAGTCTGCAAGATCACTTAAACATAAATATTACATTACTTCATTACATGTATAATGAGTTAGATTCGGTAAAATCTTAACGATGATTAGGCCTCTGGCCAAGATAATTAGCCACCTGTGCTCTTCGGCCATCGTCCGGATGAAGAGATAATTCCTCCTCGACCTCATTCGCATCTGGATCTAGTAACGACCGAGGGATGTCATCAATAAGTACCCACTGGTCATCCCTTCTAAAAGGATTGGGCATTAAAGTTGAAGTAGAAATTTCATAACGATACCAGAGCACCGAGTTCCGAGGGACCTTCAACTCACTGAGAGCATTCAACCATCCTTTGATAAAGGATATCTCTTTGACCTCTGCCAACCTCGTCGGTGCATTTGTCCAACCCTGGTCGTAGCCATCATCCCACACTTGCCGAGGTCCTTTCTTGAACAGATTCCTTAGTAGCGTGACATCTCTTTGTAGTCCAACATCTATCATGTAAGCTCGACGAACATCTGCTCGGAGCTCGTCAGCCTCCCTAACTGCACCTCCTCACCTTCTCTAGCTCACGGACCAACCGATGAAGAAGAAACCCTTAAGACTTGGGGTATGACACTTGGTGCATGCTCCTTGAGTCGTAACACTTCCCTCCTCAAAGTCTCATTCTCATGTTGAAGAACTTCTCCGACTTGGTTAATCTCAGAGGCATCGAGAAGTCTAGCTCTCGGAGTGTTCACTTCTTCCTGGACAGAGGAACCAACCTCTTCCATGTCCTAAAGTCTGTCTTTCAGTTTGGGGACGAGCTAAGACTGGACTTTAAATCTCTTATTCCTCGATCTCAAAGACTTGCACATCCTCACAAAGGCTTGGCGAACTTGATTGCTCGCATTAGAACTGAGAATCCTTCCCAATTGAGAGGTGGCATGTATATATTCATCTACATCAATTAACTACGAGCCATAAAGAGCATTAAAGAGCAAAAGAATCAGTATGCAGAAGGAAAAGGGTTATCATTTCATTCAAATAAAGAAGTCCACGTACATCAGTAGAAAAAGAGCAGTACAAACAAAGCAAAAATATAAAAGAAGTCCTAAGAACAGGCTAGCTGGAAACCTCAATTTATTTAGAGGTCGCTGGTTGTTTTCCTTTGTCAACAGCATCAGAAGCACCTCCCTTAGATGGAGTAACTACTGTTCCTTAAATAGAAGGAGCACCAGCAGGAACGGTCTGAGCAGCAGGAGGACCTTCATCAATAGATGGGGCAGGGGCCTCATCCACCACGAGCTTCAGGCCTGGATCATACTCACCAAATAGAGGTGAATTAATGTCCACCCTATCATCTAGAAGAGCCTTGTTCCATGATATGCCCTAAATGTACCCCCTCGGCTCAGAGATAGTAACATTATCCATGGAGATGGTCGATGTTGGAAGGGCCTCAGATCAAGAACCAGCGGTCTCGTCCTAAGCAGGTTCGGCCATGGACGACGTTACTATCTACCTCGGCAAGTGAGGTATCCGTAATCCACATGGGCGATTATCCATCTGGTCATCTAAGGCTTGCAACCTCGTCTTGGTTCAGGCCGAGGTTGCCATCCCATCGTCATAACCAATCTCGACTGGGGATCAGCCGATGTTCCTGCTATGTTACCATTACCTCGGCCTACGTTGATGTCACAGCTCAACATGCCTTACCTCAGCTCTCCCACTGAGCCAAGGTCACCACATCATCCTCTTCCAGGCCGAGGTTGGGACCATTCACAGATGGCCGAGTCCTTATCAACATATGTATTATTGAGAACACGTGTACACAATCAGTTATAACCGAATCATTCCCCTCACGTGAGGGAATATTGAGGTCATCATTATCTATATGAGATCAGCCAGGTGTCATTCTCATACTGGTTCGATCCTCATGCACATATTCATTGCATGCTTGGGGGGTACATTACACCCCCGAGGCACTATATATAGAGGCCATCCTCTACCTTGTAAAGGATTCAAAATTAACTACCCTAAATAAAACTCTGTCCAAATATACAGTAGAGAGAGAAAGCTTGAGAGTTTGTATCTATGGCCATTAGAGCCCTCACACATTGATACTAACCACACACCTTCACAATGGAAGTAGGCCTAATTGGCTGAACCACTTATATGGTCATGTTTATCCTCTTCTCCTCACCTCATTCTCTCATATTTAATACACTTGTGCTGCCATTATTATACACTGATTAGAGCTCACAAACACCTTACCTGGTGGTGCTGTTTCCAGCATCATCATTTTGGCGTCGTCTGTGGGAACGAGAAGCTATCTCTTCCTCTTTATTTGCTTAACCTCATCGGATACTCTGGTGGTGAACCAGGCCTCACCCCTTGCGTGGAGCTGTTTCACCATTGAAAGAGGTCCTATAAGGTATTAAGCTCATATACTACACCAGCTCTTTTGTGCTAACACATTGCACTGGAATTACCACCACCTCTTCCACCGCCTGGTGAGGGAGGACCTAGCTCCCACCAGGCACCGCCCCAATCCAAAATGGTGGAGGTGGCCATAGCCTTGAGGTCTTTGGCTGCAATGCAACAAGCAATGCAGGAGAAATTTGCACAGCTCAGCCAAAATATGATGAGGCCACCTAGAGTTTCACTAGAAATGATCACTCCGGCGACTGTTCAGCCTCATCCTGATGCCAGGGGACCACCCCAGGCACCGCGGAAAGACAAACCTACACCCTAGTGGAGGAGGGACATTGCTGACCATAGGCGCTTACGCCTGGGGAGGTAAGGAAACCCTTGCCCTGAGGAGAGGTATGATGATCTAGAGGCAGAATATGTCCCGAAAGATTGTTGGGAGCCGTATGAGGTTTCGAACAATACAGTTCGTCCTATCCAATGGAGCTAAGGTTGTGGGGGAAGAAGAGGTGAAGAAGCCCAACAACGAGGATCAGCTTTTGATCGACTGATTAGAGGGTCAGCCTTTGAAAGGATCGACCCCGTAAATGACCTAATACAGAGGTTATCAAGGTCGAGAAGCATAGCCGGCTCACAAAGGGAAGATGGTCAACGTCAGCCCCATTAAAGCCGACCCCATATAGGATGAGGAAGAGACCAGGAAGAGGTCAACAACCGATGTTGTGTCGTGGCTGGGGAAACCTCAGTCCACCCCTTGGAGGTGGCTGGGGATAACCTCGGCCAGGCCGACGTTACGAGACCGTGGAATGACTCCATTCAACGCCTTGAGGACGAGATATGAGACCTCATCAAAAGTCAGGATTCGCTATAAATAGGTTTCTCAGAAGGCTCTCCATCCGTGGCTAAGATAGTGAGCTTCCCTACCCCATCCAAGTTCAAGACACCTACAGTGACTCCCAAGTATGACGATAGCACCAATCCAGTACATCATATTGAGATGTACCAGTCAGCAGCGGACATTTACTTAATATCAGATGAGATGAAATGCCGGGCCTTCTCCGGGACTTTAACGGGTGCTACTCACATATGGTTCACTTCTCTTTCGAAGAATTCAATTGAGAACTTTAAGGGCTTGGCTGAACGGTTCATTCATAATTTCTGCTTTGGGGTAAAACCTCAAAAGAAGACCACCCATCTGTTGTATGTCAAGCAAGGTAAGCACAAGAGACTAAGAGACTACATTGCCAGGTTCAACAAAGAAAAACTCGAGGTTGAAGATTACGAAGAGAATATTGCCACGACCGCCCTCATAGGAGGTTTTCAGAAGGGGAAGTTATTGTGGAAACTTGCGAAAGACCCTCCAAAGTCCATGGCGGAGCTATTGGAAGCTACAGGGAAGGTCATGAACGCTGAAGAGGCCATGGCCGCTAAGTATGAAAACGAGAACGACGGTAGCAACAGAAAGTTCCAAAGAAAGAAGGATGGAAAGAAGAGGTCAACTGATGATAAGTTTACGCGTTATACACCTCTTACTGTAAGCTGCGAACACATCATCAATGAGATCAAGAATGACCTATCCCTAAGATGGCCAGAGAAGCTGAAGGCTCCTCCACATAAGAGGAACCAGAACTTGTGGTGTGAATTCCACCAATACCATAGCCATATAACAGATAAGTGCTTCGCCTTAAAGGATGAGATCGAGAAGATGTTGAAGTCAGGAAAGTTGAGGAAATATGTTAATGGCAAAGCTCCCAAAAGGGGAAGAGATGACCCCAAAAAGAAGAGGAACGACAGATGTCGTGACGATACCCCAACAAGAAGAGATGGTGACTCAGATGGTGATGACGAAGACGATCCAGACCTCCCACCAAAAGATGACAGCACCCCAGTGAAGAGGGTTGGTATGATCTCCTTTGGCATTAGCACCATATGCGAAGGACTTACGGGGGGTGGTTCTGAGGTTGCTGACAGAAAAGCTCATGTGGCAGAGGCCAAATTAGTGGCCAAACTTGAAGTGGTAAACCTGACGTCTTTTGAGACTACGCAAAAGAGAAAGAAGGTAGACATGGACACTCTCGTAGTTGGGTTCTCCCGACTCTACTTCAAAGGCATCCTAGCTCCACATGATGACCCTTTGGTAATCGTAATAAGAGTTCATGGATGTGAGGTGCAGAGAATTCTCGTAGATGGAGGAAGTTCAGCAGATGTGATGTTCTGTCCCTGCTTCAAAAGCCTAGGCCTTAGCAGAGCTAGGCTAGTACCTTATCATCATCCGTTAATGGGCTTCAGCGAGGAAAAGGTCCATCCGCTGGGCATGTATGAGATGGGCGTACAAATGGGCGATGGGTGGCCTAAGCGAAAGATCAATTTTTTTTGTATGGACGAAAACGTCTTCTCGGCCTATAACCTCATCATAGGAAGAGTAGCCCTTAAGGAGTTTGAGGCTGTGCCATCGACGGTCCACCAAATGCTAAAATTCCCCACCCCCTATGGGGTAGGGGAAGTGCAGGGTGACCAAACCATAGCACGAGAATGCTACTTCAACTCGGATGAAGAGAGAGAGGCTCATAAGAGAGCAACTACCACATATAACATTGATACACTCGACCCCAGAGATGAAACGAAGTTGAAGAAAGGAGAGGCTGCGGAAGAGGTAGAATCCATCTTCCTCAATGAGGATGAGCTAGAAAAAACCGTCTAGGTCGATAAAGCCTTAAAGGCAGAAATCAAGGAAGAATTGATAAACTTCCAGAGGAAGAGGCATAATGTCTTCGCTTGGAGTCACACGGACATGCCTGGCATCAGCCCTGAGGTTATGTGTCACAAGCTGAATGTGACTAAGGATGCTAGGCCAATCAAACAATGACGAAGAATCTACTCTAGGGAGAAGTATGACGTCATCCGGGAAGAAGTTAAGAAGTTGGAAGAGGCTGAGTTTATCAGAGAAGTCATATATTCGGAGTGGCTATCGAATGCAGTCATTATACTCAAAGCCAACAGAAAGTGGAGAATGTGCGTAGACTTCATCGACCTGAACAAGTCTTACCCGAAAGATAGCTATCCCTTACCTCGTATCGACTAGATGGTAGATGCAACTGTAGGATATGAGCTCATGAGCTTCATGGATGCGTATTCAGGCTACAACTAGATCTTCATGGATGTCGAAGACTTAGAGAAGAGAGCCTTCATCACAGACAAAGGGACATATTGCTACAAGGTTATGCCCTTTGGATTAAAAAATGCGGGGACAACATACCAACGTCTTGTGAATAAGATTTTTGAGGCTCAAATAGGCAAGACTATGGAGGTGTACGTAGACGATATGCTGATGAAAAGATTAAAGGCCTGCACTCATGTGGCAGACCTAGAAAAGACCTTCGATACCATGGACTTGTACAGAATGAAACTCAACCCTGCAAAGTGTGTCTTCGGGGTAGGAGGTGGGAAATTTCTCGGATTCATTATCAATCAGAGGGGAATAGAGGCGAAACCTGAGAAAATCAAGGCTTTACTCGACATGAAGACACCAAGGAGTATCAAGGACGTTCAGAGGCTCACTGGAAGGGTAGCTGCGCTTAACAGATTTGTTTCCAGGGTGATCGACAAGTGTCTTACGTTCTTTAAGGGTCTTAGAAAGGCCTTTGAATGGGACAAAGAGTGTGATGAGGCTTTTGACCAACTCAAGTCCTACCTTAGATCTCCCTTGCTCTTATCTCGGCCAATAGAGGGAGAGAGGCTGTTCGTTTATCTTGCAGTCTCTAAATCGGCTATAAGTGCGGCCATTGTATGGGAGGACGTTGGGGTTCAAAGGCTCGTATACTTCAACAGTAAGGCCCTTCAGGGATCTGAAAAGAATTACCCTCGGATGGAAAAGTTAGCCTACGCCTTGATACATGCTTCTAGGAAGATGAAGCCCTACTTTCAAGCCCATTCTATGGTCATCCTCACTGACTCCCTACTAAGACAGGTCCTCCATAAACCTGAGAAGTCGGGCAGATTGATGGCATGGGCCATTGAACTAGGGGAGTATGACCTTACTTATCAGCTAAGGTGGCTATCAAAGGGCAGGCACTAGCAGATTTTGTCGCAGAGTTCACATGGGAAGAGGTCGAGGTTGAGAATAACCTAGATACTGCAGAAAGGTCAAACAGCAACGTCTTTCGAGACTCGAAAGAGGTTATATCCAAGGGATCCAGAGATGGAATAGCCGAGAATGAGGAAGACCGGCACCTCTTCAGGCAGGGAAACATGATAGAAGAGGGTTTCTCGTCAGATAAAGAAATCTAGAACCTCTTCATCGACAGGTCTTCTTGCGACAGTAAAAGCGGTGCAGGGCTTATACTTTCGACTTCGGATGGTACCAATGTTGAATATGCCCTAAGGTTTAACTTCAAGGCGTCAAACAACGAGTCAGAATACGAGGCCATGATAGCAGGTCTCTCATTGGCAAAAACCCTTGGGGTAAGACGACTCCTGCTTCACAAAGACTCAAGATTGGTTGTTAATCAAGTATTGGGGGTTTATGAGGCCAAGGATGAAAGGATGGCCAAATACCTGAAGAGGGTGAGAACGATACTCGAAGGCTTCGAAGAGGTAAAACTAAAGAGAATACCTCGGCAAAACAACAGTCATGCAGATGCATTAACAAGGCTAGCTTTGGCAACGAGGACATATATCAAAAGGACAGTCCCTGTTGAGATCTTGACCAGAGCGACCATTGAAGAAGAAGAGGTCAGTAACCCTTGCCTCAATTTGAACCTATGGGACTCATGGATGGATCCCCTTATCAGATATATCAGAGAGGGGGTGCTACCGGAGTCAAAGTTAGAGAGGAGGAAACTGAGGTACAGAGCTGTGAAGTTCTCAATAGTAGGAGATTTCCTGTATAGGAAGGGATTCCTATTACCTCTCCTCAGATGCGTTCATCCTACAGAAGTTCCCCACGTCCTACATGAGGTACACGAGTCTTCTTGCTCCAGTCACATAGGAGGGATACCTTTGGCAAAGAGGATTATCAGGCAAGAATATTGGTGGTCGACCTTGGCAAAATATGCTGCAGCCTACGTGAAGAGGTGCGTCAAATGTCAGAGATTCTCCACTATCCCACATCAACCTCATTAGCCTACGACGTCAATCAGTTCCCCTTGGACATTCGCAGTATAGGGAATTGACCTAGTAGGACCCCTGCCAAGGGCTGTAAATAATTACCGATTTCTGATAGTTGCCATTGATTAATTCTCCAAGTGGGTAGAGGCAGAGCCGATGATCATGATTACAGAGCAGAAGACCTTCCAATTTATTTGGAAAAACATCATATGCAGACATGGCCTCCCAAACACCGTCATTTCGGACAACAGAACCCAGTTCAAGAATTATTCCCTGGAAAAATACTGGGAAAGATTTGGGATAAAGCAATTTTTCTCTTCACCTGGCCGACCTCAAGCAAATGGTCAAATCGAAGTCACGAATAGAACGATCCTTGATGGGATCAAGATGAGGTTAGAAGAAGCTAAAGGCAGATGGACTGAAGAGGTTTATGCTGTGTTATGGGCCTACAGAACAACGGCTAGGACACCAACAGGGGAGACCCCGTTTATGTTGTCACATGGCTTAGAGGCCGTTATACCAACAGAGGTAGGACTCCCTACTCATAGGGGTCAGACCTATGACCCTGAGAAGAATGGGGAGGAGAGAAGACTCGACCTAGACTTGATTGAAGAGAGAAGGGAAGGCGCAAAAGTTAGGCAGGCAGCTTACCAGCAGAGAACAACAAAATTCTAGAATCAGAGGGTAAAATCCAGACCCATAGCTGTGGGAGACCTAGTGCTGAAGAAGACGTTACAGAAGGCAAACAAGCTTCACCCAAATTGGCATGGTCCTTATAAGGTGATTGAGGAGGTTGTACCCGGGACTTACAGGCTAGAAAACCTCGAAGGGGAACCCTTTTCCAATCCTTGGAACGCTGATCATCTAAAAAAGTATTACATATGATGTTACCAGGGCTTTTATGTAAATATATCATCTTATGAAGAGATTATTAATGAGAAGATCAGTTTTTGTGTCAATACTTGGTTCATTGTGCTCAAATGGAAAAATTATTTATGGCAATAACATCTTAGTTGATGACCTCAGACTTTATAACATCATGATTTGGTGACAAGGTATGAGGCTAGACATGATACTTGGATGACCTCAGACCCTAAACATCATTAATTTGGTGAAAATTATTTATGGGGATAACATCTTAGTTGATGACCTCAGACCTTATAACATCATGATTTGGTGACAAGGTCTGAGGTCAGACATCATACTTGGATGACCTCAGACCCTTAACATCATTAATTTGCTGAAAATTATGTATGGCGATAACATCTTAGTTGATGACCTCAGACCTTATAACATCATGATTTGGTGACAAGGTCTGAGGCCAGATATCATACTTGGATGACCTCAAACCCTAAACATCATTAATTTGGTGAAAATTATTTATGGGGATAACATCTTAGTTGATAACCTCAGACCTTATAACATCGTGATTTGGTGAGAAGGTCTGAGGCCAGACATCATATTTGGATGACCTCAGACCCTTAACATCATTAATTTGGTGAAAATTATTTATGGGGATAAAATCTTAGTTGATGACCTCAAACCTTATAACATCATGATTTGGTGACAAGGTTTGAGGTCAGACATCATACTTGGATGACCTCAGACCCTGAACATCATTAATTTGTTGAAAATTATTTATGGGGATAACATCTTAGTTGATGACCTCAGACCTTATAACATCATGATTTGGTGAGAAGGTCTGAGGTCAGACATCATACTTGGATGACCTCAGACCCTGAACATCATTAATTTGGTGAAAATTATTTATGGGGATAACATCCTAGTTGATGACCTCAAACCTTATAACATCATGATTTGGTGATAATGTCTGAGGTCAGAGATCATACTTGGATGACCTCAGACCCTGAACATCATTACTTTAGTGAATATTGTTCATGGGGATAACATCTTATTTGATGACCTCAGACCTTATAACATCATGATTTGGTGACAAGGTCTGGGGTCAGACATCATTCTTGGATCACCTCAGACCCTTAACATTATTAATTTAGTGAAAAATTATATTGAGACTTCAGAGCTGAACACACATCGCATGGTAAAGAGAATCATTCAGAGAACATTCAGCAAATAAAGAAATAAAGCCTTCATCAGAGGTGGATACAAATTAAAGTAGTTACAAGCTACAAGCTAGTCGAGTTTATCATCAGAGGTTACAGTTTAAAGGTATAATAGAAGGTTACAAAAAGCTTCACAAAAATGTTCTAAGGGTTTGCAGATACATTATGATCATCCTCGGCCTGGCCGATGTTGGTCACCTCGACCCCATCATCTTGGAGGTTGGCACCTTCAGTCTCTATAACATCTAAAGGCGCAGTCTCTATAGGAGAAGCATCTTCCTCTTCAACCTCTTGAAGGGCCCGAGCAAACTGAGGATTGGCAAAACCCAGACTAATGAAGTTAGAGGATTTCAAGCTCCCTGACTCCTTCTCCTTAGTTTCTGCCCATTTTCCAGTTTCCTTAATACCTCTTTCGAGGTATTCAAAGCTAAAGATGATGACTTCATCAGAGACTTTGTAATCAGCCAGGATCCCCTCAGAAGCATCCTCAAGGGCTGCCTTCACTGCAGCATCAACCTTCTTCTGGAGAGCATCGTCCTTGGCCTTCAGAGCAGAGGTGTGTTCATTTTTAAGCTTGGAGATCTCTTTCCCCAACTGCTTAACCTTCTTGTCAGAACCCTCAAAGGCACACTTCAGACGATCTACCTCGACGTTCAGAGTATCCTGCACCTTCTCGGCCTCTTGGCCTTTCTCGATAAGGGGAAACTTCTTCAGAGTCCAATTAGCATGATGGTGTATAGCAACGATGCCCTGCAAATCAAGAAATCAAATGTATAAGTTCAAATTCAAAATAGAGGTTACACTTCGGAATTAAACTGAAATCCAAAATTTTACTTGAATGGACCTGTGAAGGCCAAACTCCACCAGCAGAGGAGTATCTATGGAGCGAAAAAAGTGTTTGTCGTCATCGATCATAGCACAACCGATAGTATCTAATGCCTGAAGACTATGCCCTAGAATACTATCATTAATTTTTAGCTGCTCCAGACGAGCAGCCAATGCATCTTCAGTGGATATGGGGATGGCCTTTTTGGCCTTTCTCTTCCTCTGATCCTCAGGGGAACTGGTTATAGTTTTCCTCTTTCTTGTGGCGTCGGCCTTGGATGTGCCGACACTCTTCTTTGGTGGGGGAGGAGGGGTGAACTTAAGCCTGCCTTCTTCACCAGCTTCGTGAGACTTGGGGCAGACATCTCCCAAATATCGTCTGAGATGCCTTCAGGATGTTCTACAAATGGAAAGGTCTAAGTTAGGGGATCAGAGATATAAAAAGATAGAGGTTTAACTTGCTGAAACAATAAAATAAGCACTTACGAAGCTCGGTTAGAGGACTCCCCCTAAGGCCAGTCTCAGAGAGATAGTAGGGGGTCATCAGATGTTCGAACTTGACTAAAAAACCATGCTCCCCCTGATCTTGAAGGTCGTTTACTCTTTGAAGATTATTTTGGCTTAGCACAGGGTCGGCCCTGACAGTCATTGACACCTTGCCCCATCTTAGGGGTATCCTCGGCTCTAAGTTTGAAGAGGGGACACAAGGGCCAAATTCCCACAACCCTGAGGCAAAGAAATACCGCGACTTCCAGTTATGATTACTAGTTTGGGTGACCTGCAATATCTTCTTAGTTGACTTTCTAGCTAAGAAATGGTAATAACTCAGATGATTCCTGGTAGAGGAAGGGACGTAGCATCCGGTGAAGACCTGAACAGGAAGGACTGAATGATGGACTGCCCTCCATAAGATAATAGCTCCTATTATCACCCTCCAAGCATTGGGTGACAACTGAGAAGGAGCTAAGTTGATGTAGGAAAGTATGGCCCTAATGGTGGGATGAATGGGAAAACGAAACCCCAACTTGAACATCTGCTCGTACAAGCAGATCTCACCATCTCGGCCACCAAAAGCCCTCTCTTCCCTCAGAGGTCTCCTAAGTTTTATGGAGGGGCTAATGGAATATAGATGCCTGAAGGCAAGAAAGTCGAGCTCGGTGACAGTGCTTTCTATCTCGGCTACCTCCGATGTGTCAACATCGCTCTCATCCCCATCATCATCATCCAATTCAACGTCAGCTAGAAAAGACGATAAGGCACCACCTGGGAACCTCTGAGCGAACTCGACTCCTATGACGGCCAATAGGGGAATGGCTTCAAAGATTGGAGGAACAGTCACGCTGGGTCCCACAACCTCAACGTCGGAGGAAGAGTGTGATGTGCTTAAACTCATGTGAGACGAGGTCCTACTGAAAACCTCGGCTTGATCAGGGACTTGATCCTACTGAACGAAAAAGTCCATGGCCTCTTAAAAGGAGTCCACAGACATAGGGTCTGGGACCTCTGTTGTTTTAACTGGTTCAACTGGCTCAGGGTATATGACCTTCAGAGGGGGTGGAAAGATAGGTCTAAAAGGGAATGCCTCTGCCCTACGAGCTTCCTCTTGGGCTCTTTCTATTTATCTAATTTTATCTAAGGCCTTCTCCCTAAGAGAGGGGAATTCCTCTTAGAGTTGGTAAAGGGGTATGAGCATATGAGGCAGATCCTACACTTGTGACTCTCCTAAAAAAACAGGATTGGAAATTAAATTATGGATCAAACTGGGTTTTTGGATCAAGAACAACAAGAACCAAAACCATTAGAAAACACAAGCGATGACCGGAAAACTCAAAGAACTCACCGAAAAATGCAAAAAGCAGGAACAAAGCAAGAAAAAATGGAAAAGAAGGGATGATGGATGGTACCTGATGGAATGCAATGAGAAGAGAGGATAAATTGGCAAGGAAAATCCACCCAATGCGCTGCTAACCAGAGCTCTTTTAGAGAGAGAGAGAGGCAGAAAATTCCAGGCGGAAAAATGAAGAAGTGGGGAAGAAAGAGAAAGGAAATGAGGGTTTTACCCTCAAACAGCCCCACACGCATCCCAAGGCCCATCATTTCCTTGGGAGCCCAAAAGACTGTAATAATTACACTTGCCAGGCACGCTAGCCACTTCAGCAGTTGACACTTGTCAAAAAGGTATAACATCTAAGGATATCAAACCTCGGGAAAATATACCCCTTAGGCACCTGATCACACAGGTAACTAAGGGCTAGGGGGTGATTGATATGCCCTAAATGTACCCCCTCGGCTCAGAGACATCAACCTCAGCCATGGAGATGGCCGATGTTGAAAGGGCCTCAGATCAATAACCAGCGGTCTCGTCCTAAGTAGGGTCGGCCATGGCCGACGTTACTAGCTACCTCGGTAAGTGAGGTCTCCGTAATTCACATGGGCGGTTATCCATCTGGTCATCCAAGGCTTGCAACCTCGGCTTGGTTCAGGCCGAGGTTGCCATCTTATCGTCATAGCCAAGCTCGCCTGGGGACCAGCTGACGTTCCTTCTACGTTACCATTACCTCAGCCCATGACGACGTTACAGCTCAACATGCCTTACCTCATCTCTCCCACTGAGACAAGGTCACCACCTCGTCCTCTTCCAGGCCGAGGTTAGGAACATTCACAGATGTCCGAGTCCTTATCATCATATTTATTATTGGGAACACATGTACACAATCAGTTATAACCGAATCATTCCCCTCACGTGAGGGAATATTGAGGTCATCATTATCTACATGAGATCAGCCAGGTGTCATTCTCATACTGGTTTGATCCTCATGCATATGTTCATTGCATGCTTGGGGGGTATATTATACCCCCCAGGCACTATATATAGAGGTCATCCTCAACCTTGTAAAGGATCCGAAATTAACTACCCCAGCTGAAACTCTGTCTAAATATACAATAGAGAGAGAAAGTTTGAGAGTTTGTATCTATGGCCATTAGAGCCCTCACACATTGATACTAACCACATACCTTCACAGTGGACGTATGCCTAATTGGCTGAACCACTTATATGGCCGTGTTTATCCTTTTCTCCTCACCTCATTCTCTCAAATTTGATACACTTGTTCTGCCATTATTATACACTGATTAGAGCTCACAAATAACTTACCTGGTGGTCCTGTTTCCAGCATCATCATTCCATCCCTTCTTAAAGTTCAACCAGCTGATGTAGACAATTTGAACATCGTCATCTTCATACGTAGCGGCCCAACTAGCATTGTAAGATCTCTCCTTGAGGGTGGCATCTTCAGACTCCACCTTCTCCACCTTTGCTGCTATCACCTTATTTTCCTCCACCACAGTTAGCTTGCTCGTGCAGACCAAGTCATAGGATTGCCTCAACTCATTGAGCTCATTGATCACCGCCTCCTTTGCTCTATTGGCATTGGCAAGGGAGAGATCAAAAGACTTCTGGGCCTCATTGGCAACTTTTAAGTTGGCCTCCAGCTCGTCATTCCTCCTCTTCATCTCGGAATTCCGCTTTTCTAGGTCTACCTTCCCCCTCACCAGCTCGTCGCGAGTGTGGTATAGGATGACAAAATCAGTCACAAACTACAAAGAAGAGAAGCATTAAATAAAATATTGTAAGAATGGAAAAGCACTAAACTTAATATTATGAACTTAAAGCAGAAAAGCAGACTTACCAAGGCTAGCCTCTGACTCGCCTCCAGAGCTAACTGGTTGGTCCCTATCGCCTTCTGAGGATCGGTAGGAAAAATTTCTTTTTCAAGCAATGCAGGGGCCAACTGAGAAGAGAGGGCAACAGAGGCCCCCTCAGCCAAAGCAGTCATGGGCACCAAATCTTGCCCTACCTTCGTCCTCATCTCCTCTCTCCTTATCTCCTCTTCCTTCTCCTTATTCTCCCTCTCAGCCTTCTTTCTTTCCTCCACCATTTTTTTCTCTTCCACCTTATTCTTCTCCTCTTCTTTATTTCTCTCTCTCTCTCTCTCTCTCTCTTGCCAGCTCTTCCTCCTTCTTCTTCCTCTCCTGCTCATGGGCAGCAGACTGAGCACCAGTTGTAGCCTCTCCGCTGCCAATTATCTATTTCTTCGACTGGCGAGGAAGAAGCACATCATCATCATCATCGTCATGGATCAGGTTCCTCCCGGGGGAGCCATATCCTCTTCCCTATAGCTACTTAACTCACTCGAAGACTCTTGAGCCTATGAAACCTCTTCCGAGCTAGAAGACTCGTCACTAGAATTTTCTGCACCGGAACAACCTTCAGCTGCACCCCTGTTATCACCCTCACTATCCTCACGAGAGCTGCTCTCTTCCTCGTCTAACTGGATGGGGTCTGTAGCAACTTCCTCAGTGATGTCTAATTCAGGAATTCTGTCTACAGGACGTGCGATAAAACTCGACCCGATGTTATTATACTCCAGTAGAAAAGTAGCTGACCGAGGATGTTCACCGTCAGCTAAAGGTTCTATAATATTCCAAGCCTTGATCAACTCAGCAGCTCGAACCTCACTGAGAGCAGGTTCCAAATTCTTTGTCCTCGCTGAAATGAAAAGAGAAGAGTATCAGAAAAATCATACATTAAATAGTAAGATCGATGAACATAGCAAAGCCTATGGTTATCTATGTACTCCTCCCCATAAAAAGGGACTGTGAACCTATTAGACCTCGACCCCTCAGTATGGGGAGGAAACTGCCAATTTCTAGCAATAAAACCCTTTTCCCAGTAATCCTTATGGGAATCAAGTAGATTTACTACCAATACCTTGTCAGGACTCCTGGCTTTGAGGTAAAGAAGACCAGAACTTTTTCATGAGAAAGAATAGAAGAAGAAAATCTCAGCAAGCCCTAGATTGGTGACATAGAGCTGGTTTATTCTATGGACACCATTGATAATCTTCCAAACATTTGGCAAACACTGTGCATGAACGATATTGAAATAACTAAAGAAATGTAAAAATAAATTGCTTGGAGGGAAGGTGAGACCCCCTTGGGACAACAGGAGGACGTGAATCTAGTGAGCGTGCTCAATCTCTCTAACATTATGAGGGACAGAGGCACACTCAATATCTACCCAATCTAGAATATTGTAAAACTTCCTAAATTCAAGTACTGATCTATTACCTATCTTCGCCATTTACAAAACCCTAAACTACAAATGCGGAGAAGTTTTAATAAAAAAAAACACAGAGAGAGAGCAAAAGGGACTTACGAAATGAAAATTTGGCTTGGGACGACGTAAGGTCACAAGCACAAACGATAAAGGAGATTGAAAGAAAAAAGTGAGGACTTGGGGATGAGAGCGCAACAGCGAGAGCTTGGAGAAGATAAGAAAATATGAAGAATCTTGAAACGACAATAAGGAAATGCTGCTCCAAATGACTTTTTACATGTTTCCAATCATAGTGCAAAAGACACGAAGCCGGCTATCGTCTAAATCAGTTCAGAAGAACTTCAATCTTGGAAAGAGTTACATAATTTACGAGATAGACATTATGGCAAATCATTTAAAATTATTGTGCCCAGATTGTGGCCCAACAACTTTAGGGGAAATTGTGGGTACCTTGATTTGCCATCAAAGGCCCAGACAATTAGTCCAATAAAGGCGCAAAGTCTGGGAGCCTTGCATCACTACCAAAATCAGTTATGACTTAGTCTATTCCTAAAATCTCGGAAGGAAATATTCTAGGAAGCGATGGAATGATGTGGGGGAATCTAACACCCCCACTCCCCGTAAACAAACATGTATATAACAAACCCTAAGCCTAGGGCAAAAGGCACACATTGTATTTCCTGTAAAACACTCTCCACAGTATAGATAAATAAGATTGAGAGCAACACCATGGACGTAGGCATTCTTGCTGAACCACATAAATATTGTGTCGTGTGATTGGCATTCTTTATACTCTTTATTTTCTTTAGTGATTGCGCTTTTCTTATTTATTTGTGTTGAACTTAATTGTCACCACAATTTCCTTTATTGCACACATACACAGATTTGTTTGGTTATTATACTTATCTTATCACATGTTGGTTGGGTGGTTTCTCTTCAATCCTGTCCTTAAAAAAAACCCAGCGTGATAAAACTTGATAAGAAAGGTGTGCCTGTCAAAACCATTTGGTGAGATTGTGTGGTATTTTAAAAATGGGGAGGGGTTACGAAAGGTAATTGTCTACCCTTTGCGCTAAAGCCACCGTTAAAACGGACCTAAAAAATTGAGGAATTTTATTATCCGGGGTCCAAAGAGGTTAAAAGAGCCTAAAAAATTTAAAGGCAATAAAAAGCAATACATGCCAAAAATGGGCCATTAGGTTTCAGCATAAATTCTCCAAAGTTTGAGAATTTAGATCACCTCTATTCAAAATATACATCTCAGGGAGTTTGGTCGAAAATTTAAACGGGTTTGCACGTCCTTGAAAATCTTGAAAAAAGCGCTAAATAGTTTTGAACGTTATTGGTGTGGATATCACTTCAACTTTGATTTGTTGATTTGATTAAGACGGTGTCATCTAAATTCAACATTTTTTACACCTAAGGATACTTTTGATGTTCATTCGTTAGGAGTTCACGTATGTATAGTGCACATAGGATTGATTGAGTTTATTTACCTATCGAATGTGTTCACACCCCTATATTTACGCTATCATTGACTTGGTTGTTTTTGGGTTCTTTCATGGTGTGATTCTTTATTGTATATTTTGTAAATTTTTTTTGAAAAATAGAAGAATTTTTTATTCTTTGTTGTGTATTTTGTAAAAATTGTCAAAAATAAATTTAGAAGATTTTTTTTTGACATTTTCTATATTTATGCTTATCATATCTGTCTATTTGGGAACATCATAGAAAGGGGGAGAATGAATTATAGGGGATAAATTCTTGTTGATTTATCTATGATTTGCTTAAGCTTAATTGATCTATGATTTTTGCATATCATTATATTTCAAAATATTGCGTGTCACGGGTATCTGCTTTATCTCATGTGTGTAGGTTCAAAGTTGATATCTATTGGATTGCACATCATGATGAGAAAAGCTTTGGGAGTTCATGAAGTGTTGAAGATTTGAAGATGAAGTTTGATTGAAGACATATCGTTTAGTATTCTCAGTTTGAGGGTTTAATGGGGATATTATCTTATATGTCATTTGTTTTTGGGAGTTTGCATAATTCGAATTTTTAATGTATGTACCAGTATAGACATAGGGGGAGATTTGTAAGGACATAATTTTATAAATGTCCGGGTAGAATCTAGGAATTTTCTGTTTTCCCTAGATCACAGTTTGTATGTCTGATACCGCTACATTCGGCATGTCATCACGATCATCCTCGACGGCCTTTACCCAAATCTATGCATCCATTATCTTCACACGTGCATCATGCTACATGCGACGTGCTGCTCAACCGTTTCCCACAACTCCACGACGCACTATCAGTAAAATGATTAATTGGAGTTGTTTATATCTGCATAAATATTTGGGATTTTTTTAGAAAATATTTTTTAAAGTCTGAAATTATTTTTTATCAAATACATAATTTTTTCTAAGTTGAAACAGATTTTTTGGTAGGCGTTCTCGTTCAAACGAGATGTCACTATCGTTCGAACGACATAGACATCTTGTGTGATGTCGTTCGAACGACACGTGTACATTGGGGGTAGTTCAATATCAACTATAAGAGTGTTCTATTCCCTCTCCTCATTCATGGAAAGCTAAAACGACACCAATAGGGGAAGGTTATAATGAGCTCACAAAAAGGGAGGCTATGTAAAAGTTAGAAATTTTTCTTAGAAGGAACATACCTCAATAACGGTCGAACAAATAAGGGAAAGCTTATCCAGAGATACCATATAAGTAGGTATCATAACATGAACGTCCATAATAACTCTTGACTTCACAAGACGAGGGAAAGGATTTTCTCATTCAGTATCCTCAGCAGGTCCAATACATCCACAAACGGGTATAGTTCGGATGAACGTCGGCAATATGCATTCACAACATTCAACTAAGTCTTGAGAAACACAAAGGTTGAGATAAACATTCAGTGATCAAGAAAAATTTCTGCACAAAATACTTCAGTTGAAGGAGTTGGAGGAACAACTGGCAATGGTAACTGAGAGTGCGCGTGATCTAATGGATTAATTTATTTAATTAAATGCCCAGCACACAAATTCAAATTTTAATCTTCAACTAATTATGGTGTGCAGGCGAGTTGTGTTAAAATATTAATTTTTAATTTTTAATCCAAACATGCAAAACATAATTAGGACGAGAAAAAATACCTTTACAAGGCAAAACCATTATAATCACTATTGTAAGATTTGACAAAAACATGACTTTCAAAACATAGTTAAACTAAATGGGACGATAGGATTCTTCAAAACTTTCAACAGAATAATACTCAGTCTAGAGGATTCCACAGGTAGCAGTCTACCCTCGGTATCCACCGATCAACGTTCTTCATTCTTCAACAACGAACATTTGGTTCACAAGTCAACCGTAGAGATTTCTCTCCACAAAGTGTATATAAAGTATTGAAACTGTAGGGTTTCACAAATAATCACAAATCATATGGGGGTGAAAGGATTGTGAATCAAAAGGTGTTTTATGATATAAAATACGAAAAACTTTTGCAGAGATATGATGCTTACATTTTTCCAATGTCCCATAAAAAAAGATATCAAAACAGATATTTATAGGTCTGGCACAAAATTCGAGGCGACGTAGTTCGTTTAAACAAGAATTTAGGTCACTCGAATAAAACAAGCTTTCGTTAGAACGAGGAAGCATTTCGTTCTAACAAAAAGGAAATGTCATTCGTAGCATACACCAAACGAGCTTTTAACAAGAAAATTCTTCCAAAAAGATCCAACCTCATTCGAAGTTAGTTAGAAGGGACATTTAACGAAATCATATTTTTGTTTGAACGATATAGAATATAGTTTGAATGAGGCGGGCTCAAAAATAAATTTTTATTTTTAAATCCTTTTCAAACGACAGCCTCGGTTTTGTAAAAATGGCATCCTTAATACGATTAGGAAAATTTATGAGCACCCATAGTTTTATACCTTATTGAGAAGGATTTGCTCATTCAACATCCTCTTCGAGCTTCGAGCTTGAGAAGTATGGGTGTCTTTGAGCTTCCAAGTCAAACTTAACCTTACTCGAGTCTTTCAACTTCCGCTATAACTCACAAATCCTAAACTCAAGCACACTCCTAGACTCCTCAAATTCTAACCCTCTTTTTCCAATGCCTCCATCAAACCACGAAGGTTATCTCTCTCTTTATCAACATACTCTAACTTCTCCCTAAGCATATTCTCATGTTCCCTAAGATCCACAATCAAAAAATCATTATTTTCTATGGCACGCTTATTCAACATAGCTTGCAATTTAGAATTTTCCCTTTTCACCTTTACCGCTCGGCATACATCTCATGGAAGGCAACATTCAACTCTTTCATATCAACCTCATCTTCTTCACTTGCTTCACCCTCACTCACGTGGGATTCAACGGCTTGGGAAGTGTCATTTACATGAGAATCTTCATGGGAATATTTATCGTCGTCGCTCACATGACATGCCAAGAAAGAAACAAACTTGCTCTCATTAGGGAAACTCTCTCCCTCTTTCAGATAACTATCACTTAAGGAGGCACTATAGGCTATCAGTTTCTTGCCCTCTTTCTTAAGTCTAGTGGGACACTCAATAATTTTGTAACCATACCCTTTACACCCAAAACACCTATATGACTCAACCCTATTAAATTTATCACTCTTATCCTTAGGGGTGGACTCTACCTTGTTGTTCTTGAAGTTCTCAAACTTTTTGGCATCTTTTGATTGCTTTTAAAATTTAAAAAACTTTTTGAACTTCTTTGACAACAAGGCAACATCCTCAAAATCGAAATCAAAATCATCATCTGAAACTTTAGTTTCCTTCGTTCGGGCATTCAAAGCAATGCATTTTTCTTTCTTTGGCACTTTCTTGGAGGTAAACGTATCGAGTTCATAGTTATGTAGGTTACCTACAATCTCTTCAAGTTTCATTGAATCAAGCATACCTAAGGAGTTTAAAATGGTCACTTTTGCATCAAACCTACTCGTCAAAGATTTTAAGATTTTCTTTATCACAGGGTTGTCGATAATCTTCTCTCCTCAGTTAAACGACGAGTTGACAATATTAGACAATCTAGCGTAAAACTCATCAAATGACTCACTCTCTAACATTTTAATCGTCTCGTGAGGTTTTGTAGCCTAGACGCCCTAACCATGCTAAAGACCTCATGAGTAAGTGCAAGTGTATCCCAAGCCTCTTTTGAAGGTTCACAAGTCATAATTCTATTATACTCTTTCGGTATGACATGTGAGGAAAATACATGCAAATCGTTAGAGTTATAAAGTGCAAGTCTATGTTCGGCTTCGGTCCATGACTCAACGGGATTCAAACCAGTGACCTCACCCTATCGTGTGACTGGTGGTGACCAACCCTTTTCAACCGTTAACCACACACGCTCATCAATGGATTTTAAAGCACATCTCATTCGCATTTTCCAATAAGCATAATTTGTGCCATTAAAAATAGGATCACGAAAATTTTCAAAAATCACCAAAATTCATCCTGAAAAACATAAGGGATCAACACAATAAAAATATATTTTTAGCTCGGACAGCAATTTATAGTCCCCTTTTCCTACGCGGAAGTGTTTTAAGGATTACAAAATGATTTCTCTTTTTAAAAAACCTTTTTCAAATTTTTATGTGCACCAAATTGTGAACCAATTTTTAACTTACCCAAAATTTATCTTGATTAATCATAAATAAGCATCTAGTGATTAAATCAAGTAAAATAAAGTAAATAATACTCACAACGACGGATGTACGAGGAAACCACTAAGGGATACAACCTCGGACGACCCAATCTAGACAATCACTATGATGTAAAATTACAAGGAGCAGACACAAGTCTTACTCAACAACTCGATCCCCACGAGACTTGATGCTCTTCTGATCTTCAAACACTTCTCCACAATGCACATGCAGAAAGTCCTTCCACGATGCTTGTCCACAACACAAGCGTCCACATATGTCTCCGTATCCACCAATATGACTTTGTGTCATCTACGATGTTGAACACTAATTCCTTCGCTTCTTCACCACAAAACCCAATATTCATGTATAGAACAAACATCTCTTGGTGCAGACAAAGATCACAATAGCATATGTGAATGAAAAATCGAATCTTCGAAACTCTAAGGATGTTTTGGACTTAGAAAAGCTTAGAAAAATATGTGAAAAAACGTACTAGTTTGTAAAGTATTTTTCAGATTGCACAGTTACGAAACTCTGAGGAAACCACGCCTTAAATAATTTTCTTGAGGAAGTGGCTCGCCTGAACGATATTAGTTATCGCTCGAACGATGTCGTTCTATCGATATAGTGATCTCACTCGAATGACTGCTTATGTCGTTTAATGTCGTTTAAGCGACAGAGCGAAGTAGAGTTTGTATAAAATACAATTCTAATCATCGTTATAAGAATAAAACGAAGTGTAAACACTTTAAAACTCTTTAAAAACATTTTTAAAAATATTTTCTTAACAAAATAACATCCTTAAACATATAAAAATATATTCCGAGTCCCATTAACATTACGCATTCATGCCTGAGTGATCTCGGAATGCCATTTGACTTGTAGATGAAATATGCACCATAAAATCGACATGATAAATCTTTGATGCTTTTTCGTAATGTTTTCAATAAACTTCAATACACCATAGTCTGTTTGGGATCGTGATAATAAAAATACGACATAAGACTCAAACGTGTTTTGTTCTGGGAATAAGTCAAATAAACATACAATAGCCTCAATTGAAAATTTTGTCCTTACAGTTACACGTACAAAAATAATGCGAATGCATAATTTTGGGGAAAATAAATTAAATCACATGACTCGGTTTGATAAATGTCAATTGATAAATTAGTGAAGTAATAAAAAATTTAAATGGTCACATGTTTCCTAAGTTCGGGTTTAGACATGGAGAGACCAACCTAGTTAGTAGGGAAATACTAGGATCAGGG
Organism: Sambucus nigra; assembly: GCA_949130495.1. Classification (NCBI taxonomy): domain Eukaryota; kingdom Viridiplantae; phylum Streptophyta; class Magnoliopsida; order Dipsacales; family Adoxaceae; genus Sambucus; species Sambucus nigra. Next base: position 571,090,716 of record OX422217.1, read on the forward strand.
CACAGAGGACTTTTAGTGTTTTGGGAAGTTTGGTTCGGTATATCAAGGGTTTAGCATTGTCATAGTATTCCCATGTTCACAATGTGTGCCACATTATTAATGCCAAAAGCGTGCTTTTGATTTGTCACACACGGTCAAAGGAAATTATATGGGTCTTCATGATAATGCTAGTTTGTGATTAAACCCATATCAATCATAGGCAAGCGAATAGAGGCTTGATGAAAAAGACAGTTTTGTTGATCAAAGTCGGGTAGTATAAGAAACGAGATAGAAGGAACGACTTGTGTAAGAGCTATCCGAAATTGCTCGCACGAGTAAAGATTATAGTATAATTTTGTGGACGAGATTTTTTAATGAGGGAAGAATATAACGCCTTGATTTTTATTAAAATAAAGTAATTATTAAATATTATGTCATGCAAAAGTTTGACATGATAATAGTTTCACACGTTCCATTATATGGATCGTATAATGGCCAAAAAGAATAATATACGTTTCAAGCATAAGTTCCACTTAAAAGTTTACACAAAAAATTTATATACACTATACGGAGGTCAAAAATATAAAATACTAAATTTCATGTCGCGTTCGGGCTTGCCTTGGTGCATATATAACACACATGCATAAAAAGGATAACAAATGGCCATGGTGGTGTTTAACCTTAAATGACGAAATAAAAATGTATGAACCACTCGTATTGTGTCAATAACATATAATAACTGCCGAGGAAATATTTTTAAGGTTATTTTTATTATGGGGTAGAAACCTTATTTTAGCAAAGTAATATTTTTGATAAAAAAAATATTGCATGAATAGTAATTTTAGAAATGGTAAATCGGTGAATTGTCAATTTAAAAATGGTTCATATAGTACTTTTATTTGATCACATTGGTTAAGTTAAAAAGTATAATAGTACAAAAATAATAAGAGACCCTATTTTATTAAAAGTATTCTTTTAAAATTTTTTTATTTTTTATCAAAATATAAAAATGCTCAAAAAATTCAGAAAACATCCTGAAAGATGTAAAATTTTATTCTGGACAACTTTCATGCTTTACACTCCCTCAGAAAATATCATCTAGATATTGCTTTTGGGCGCTTTTAGTTTCAAAACTGACAAATTAAGTTAAGGGTGAAATAATTGTGTAATTGAGTATGTATATATAAAGGAAGGGTGTGAATGTCACTTAACCATTCACTTATATAGATTTTATGAATGTTTTGGAAGGTTACTAGATCTTAATATTGTTATATGGATAACAATTGGAATGTATATACCCGTAAGTAACCATTGAGAACCACTGAATGGATGCGGAATGTGGCATGGGGTCCCACGCTTAATGATTAAACCAAAAGAAAACATAAGGCATTAGATGTAGGAGGATGATAGCTTAGGTAGAAATCATGTTAAGCAAGTGGTGCCGTGTGTGTGTGTGTGTGTGTGTGTGGGGGGGGGGGGGGGGGGGGGGGGAGGCAATGAATAAAGAATGAGAAAATTATTTAAGTAAAAGAGGAATTTGGCACGAAGCTTCAAAATTGCTAGGAGTACGGCTGTTTGTCATTAGGCCACCTGTAGTGGTAATGAGTAAACTGAGTACGTAGAGATGTAAGTTTACATTGTTTTATTTAGATTGTTGGTCGAAGTTTTACACTGAGACAATGCAAAAAGGGTACGTGGCGCCTGTTGGGCGTTAACCTTTTTACCGCCCAGATCTGGGCGGCTAACATATTACCGCCCAGATTTTTAAAAATGATTTTAGGCGAACAATATATCAAAAAAGTTAATCTGGACGGTAATATGTTAGCCGCCCAGACTAGGCGGATATATGTTTAACGCCCAAAATGCATGGGGCCCATTTACACATTGTGTATCGACTGTTTAGATTTACATTTCCTTAACATTTTCTCTCTCCTCCAATTACACATTTTGTTACCAATTGTGAGATAGAAATGTGTAAAATTACACATTTATACTACCTACTACCGATGACCTTAGGACAAAATTGGATCCTTTGTCAGTCAAATTTGACTTTGGAAGCTCAACCCTATAAGGTGAGTTAGGGCATTCAAATTGTTCATGCACACGAGTGAGACATCAGGATAGGAAGGTTTCTCGTGCTAATGCTAGCCAGATAAGCTTATAGAGATCTCGTTGGCAGTTGTCCATGAAATTAGGGATAATATAGTGAGCTATTAGTTTCAAGGACAAGTGTCATGACATAATAGTTCAAGTGGACCCTTTGGAGATAAGTGATGCCTTACAATTGTTAAGGGCAAGACGTCATTGACAAAGTAATGGCGGCTCGAGGAGATTCTTTTTGCAGTTTGTTGTACATTATTTACTTAGCATAGTAAATGGTGACCCCATGGTAAGAGATTTTAAGACGACATAGTAACATGCATGCCATTATGGCGTAATGGACGTCACTTGATTAAGAGAAGACTGTATATCTTGACCGTGACTTTTCGGACATCCTAAATGTATTAAATGTATGAAGTGCCAACAATATTGTTACAAGAACCTATCTTGACAAATATGGTTAATGCATCATGGTAACTGAGGTCTTTTGTGAAATTCTATGGTGTTGGGTTGCACGATCATTGATATGAATGAATTTGTATGAAAGATAATTAATTTTCATTGCATGTGATCTTCTTGTTGACATAAGCTTAGCAGTCTACGAAATTCAAAATGGTGAGATTATGAGTAGTTACAAGTGAATGATTGTAAGTGAATTATAAACATAGAGTTGATATTTTCTAAAGTGGGACGAATAGTGGCCACACAATTAGTTAGTAGACATTAACTATGATTTGACTTCACATCATGCTAAATTCTAATGGGTAGCATCGGTACCTACTATAATCAATTACACAGTAATGTGTTGTCCGTGGTATAGTAAATAAGTTACCTGAGCTTAGATTTTGGTGTAAGTAGGGGACTTTAGAACTTTATCTAAATAAAATTTTCGCAAGAAGAATTGATAGAGCGTCTATGATATGCATTGAGTATAAGTATTTTCATAAATTGTAGATGACTAGAATATTGTGGGTCAATGTGTAAGTTATGATTTCTAAGGGTGAAATTAGGAATGACTAGTACATAAATACTATAATTAATTAGGGTCGTTGAACTAAGAGTGCATAATATGGTCATATGACTGCATTCCTGGGCGATCTATTGATAAAGGTTTATTGTCATCTCCCAAATAGTTAGGCCTTTTTATTTTTTTGATAAGTAAATGAAATATAACTAAACCATCGCTAAGGGAGCGAACCCGTATACAGGAAGTATACAAAGAACAAGAACATACTAAAACAAAGGAAAACAAAACAACCTAGACCCCGCCTGAACGGCAATTACACCACAGCGTGAAACCCTTCCACGAACTCTAGAATCTCCTGAGTCGAAACGACGAACCTCTCCTTCCTCCAACTAATAAGAGTGCTCAAAAACATATAACGAATCCTCGAGGGAGCCGTCTCAATCCCATCAAAGCATCTCGCATTCCGCTCCTTCCAGATCGACCAAAAGATACAGTGTGGAACGATGCGCCACACACTCCTATCCCCCGACCATCCCCACGGCGGTTTCCACCCTTCAAGAAAAGCCCTGACAGTCCCTGGCATAACCCAAGAGACACAAGACATGGCGAAAAACAAATCCCACAAACCTCTCGTCACCTTGCAATGGAGAAGAAGGTGATTGGCCTTTTTATTGATAGGTGTTAATGATTATGCATATGAAATCACAGCTTAAGTATAAGGCATTTGAAAGGAGAAGTGTTTTTTTAAGAATTGAATATGTTTTTGCACTTACAAAAAATTAAACGTATGAATAACTTTAGGAAAAAAGATTAATCATGTGACACGTTTTGAGAAAGTTCTATTGATGAATTAGTGAAGTAATCAAAATTTCAAATGGTCACGTCTTTCCAAAAGTCGTCTCTAGACATAGAGCGACTAGCATGACAAAAAAGCAATATTAGGATCAGGGCACATAGGACTTTCGGTATTTTGGGGAGGTTGTCCCGGTATCTTAAGGGTTTAGCGTTACTATCATAATAGTCCTTTTCTCACAATGTGTTGGATAGTTTTAATGTCAAAATTGTTTTTAATTTGTCACACACGTTCAGTGGAAACTCTATGGGTCTTCATGATAACGTTATTTTGTGATTAGACCCATATCAATCATAGGCAAGGAACAAGAGGTTCGATGGAGGAGACAATTTTGTTGATCAAAGTCATGTAGGATAAGTCACGAGATAGAAAGGTCGACTTGTGAATTAAAGTCGACTTGTGTTCCAGCTATCTCGAATTACTGGCATGACCGTAAGATTATAGTATAATTTCGAGGACGAAATTTACTAAGGAGGGAAGAATGTAACATCCTTAATTTTTATTAAAATAAGTAATTAATAAATATATTAACGTGCAAAAGTTTGATATAAAATAGTTACACACATTGCACTATTTGGGTCATATAAACACCAAAAGAATAATATACATTCCAAGAAGAAGTTCAACGTAAAAGTTTACATGGGAAATTTTATATACACTATACATAGGTTGAAATAAAATAAGAAATCGCATGTTGTGCTCGAGATTGTCTTGGTGCATATACGACGCACATACATAAAAGGATAATAAATGAAAATGGTGGTGCTTAACCTTAAATGATGAAATAAAAAAGTGTGAACCACTCGTATTATGTCAATAACATATAATAATTACTGATGACATATATTTTAAGTTTATTGTTATATATAGGGTGCCCACCTTATTTTAGCAAAGTAATATTTTTGGTAAGAAAAATATTAGATGAAAAGGAACTTCGGAATGGTAATTCGGTGAATAATAACTCTGTAAATGATTTAAATAGTACTTTGATTCAAACACATTGGTTAACTTGAAAATGATAATGGTACAAAAAGAATAAGAGACCATATTTTGGTAAAAATGTGCCATTTTATCGAAAAGATGGGTTTTTAATCAAAAACTAAAAATGCTCAGATACTTATGAAAATGTCTAGAAAGATGTAAAATATTGTTCAAGATAACTTTCATGTTGTACACTTTCTCAGAAAAAATGATCTAGATATTCTTTTAGGCAGTTTTAGTTACAAAACTGATAAATTAAGTTAAGGGTGCAATAGTTATTTTTATAAATTAATTGAGTATATATATATACACACACACAAAGGAAGGGTGTGAATATAATTTAACCATTCACTTGTATAGTCTTTATGAATGTTTTAGAAGGTCACTCAATGTTAGTCTTGTTATATGGATAACAATTCGAATGAATATAACCTAAAGTAACCATTTTGAAACATTGAATGGGTGAGGAATATGGCATAGGGTCCTACACATAAGGATTAAACCAAAGAAAAAGTAAGTCATTAAATGTGGGAGAATGATAGATTAGGCGTGAACCATTTAAAGCCAGTGGTACCATGTGGGAGGACAACGATTAAAGAAAGAGAAAAATATTTAGATAAAGAAGAGTTTGGCATGATTATTCAAAATAAAACAAAGTAAAGGACCACATATTAAGTCAAAAATTATGGGCATGTGAAAGAACTTTTACTTTAGGAAAGTTTAGCTTGCATATGTTAAATTAAATGAGAAGAATACACGTTTCTTAGCTGACTAAAGTGGGAGGGGAGGATATTATTTGCCATGATTTTTTTATATCAATCCATGAGATTAATAGGGGCCGTATATCTTCCTCTTAAGTGACCCAAAGACATCCAAACTATTTCATGAATTGGAAACTCAAACTCATATCTTTTAGTTTGAGTAAAATGTAAACGAAAAATTACATTATATTGGGAGTTTGTTGTTATGTATGGGAGTTTTCATGATATTGGGTGTTTAGAACATATTTCTTGGAGTTTTGGAGTATTATTTCTTGGAGTTTGAAGCATTTTGAGACATTTTGTGTCATTCCTTGGAGTCTATTTTGAAACTTGAAAAGGCATTTTCTTAGATTGTTTCTTTATATTTTTGATGGATTTATTCTTCAAGGTAGGGGTTCTACACTCTATTTTCATGTTTAAGAAAAAGCATGCTAGATATATCTATATATGTATGATTCACATGATTACATATTCATATTATCACCATCTATGAACTTAGGTGATAAATATGGATAAAAGCTAAAGATTGAAAGAATATTAAATTTCAGAATGTTTAAGCAAGTTATTTCTTGTAGAGATCATGTAAAACTTGTTGATTTCATGATAAATCTTATATTGAATTTGTTGAAGAAATAGTAGCATGCATATATGGGTTTTAAAGGTATAAAACCTTATAGTGATGAACAAAAACTCATGTAGTTAGGATAAATTGGTTAAGTATGTTGACAGTGTATTGAAATAAGCCTTTGAAGATGAAATGGTAAACTCGATAATTTTAGAATATTAATCACATAAAATGATACAATTTATGTGAAAAGGTTTGAGAATTGGAAGAAAACAAAGTAAATTGGTGCCAAGTGTAAAAATGGTAAAAGTATGATTTTTGGACCGAAAGTGTGATTTTATAAAATAAAGGACTAAAAGTGAAACTAGTAAGAAAAAAGTGTGAAATTATGGAACATCAACACATAAAATGATAAAAAAAAAAATAAGGAAGAAAGTTTAACGATAACAAGTTGGAAATATAAGTCTTGAAATAACACAAGTAATGTTTTTGTACGAAAGTGTCATTTTCTGTGAAAATGGGACTTATGAATAAATTCTCATAATTAAAGGAATCTAGTCAAATAGTCGATTTTTATGTGGTTAAAACTCACGATTTGAAAATAAAAGATGAAAATAAGCATTTTTGGTAATGTACATAAAATGCAAGTTAACAGGTGTGCGTGAATAGTGAAAAGCACATTAAAGTGTATACACAAATATTCGAACTCAAGGGTTAAGTTTTACAAGAAATGATAATTAAAGGTGTTTTCAAATAGGAAGTACCGAGTTGAAGGTAAAATGAACGAGTACTTTTGATATAGTGTGAAACTTGAAAATTAAGTGTTAGGACTAGTCTCGTCCCGAGTATTTGGCCTCATCTGTTGGTAAAAAGAAAATAAAGGAAAAAGACTTAAAAGAGGAAAAGAAATAAAGAAATAAAAGGGTTAGAATGATGTAACAAGTAAAAGATAGTCAAAGGTAACTAGGAAATTTAAGGGGGCCCGGAGCCCTAGGGTGCGGCTTCATGCTTAGACCTAAAACCACTGACCAGAAGCATTTTGCGGCATAGTGGCAATCAGTAAAATGTCATATAGCACTTATGAATTGGTATCCCTATTAATCAATAAAAAATATGATTTTGAGAATGAAGTTCATTAATGTAAAATTAGGTTTGTTAAATAACTTCAAAAATGTGAATGTATGTTAATGTTTGAATTGACAGTATATGGGTAGTATTAAAAGAATATAAGTGTGAGTGGGATCATTGTCCGGGTTTCCTAATCATAATGTCAATTGCATGGTTACAGTACAACTTGAATGTGTACAGTAAATGAAATAAAGGATGATTTCATAATTTCTAAAATACATTATATATATGTTTATAGATATATATGTATCTTTGTACATAGTACTCTCATAGTATTTCTCCTACTAGGCGCGACCTCATACTCCGTTATTGGCCAACCCCCGATATACTTCAGCTAGAGGAAACAAGAAGGATAACTAAATGGGAAATAAGAGTTATCAACACAGTTAGAGCTCTGCCACTATTCATTTTAGTTATGTAATTTGATTTAGAATAATAGTTTTTATCATTTGACTTTGGCCAAGTACTTTAAATTTTGGAGTGTAATAATGTAGGATTGTATGAATGCCACTTTAGTCGTAATTTATTCCATTCAAATAACAAAACTCTTTTATTTCAAGTGTTATAAATTTTGTAAGGTGGACATGATTTCATTAATTAAATTTAATGAATTTTACGACACAAATGAATAAACTGAATGTTTATTTTAAAAGAGGATTTTCTTAAATTAAATCGAAGTCTGAAAATGTCTTCTGCATTGACACCCGGAATTAGTGTGTCAAAACTTATTATCGGAGCATAGATTTACGTGAGTGTTAGAGTGTGCGCTTACATTTTGCTTTCAATTAATAGTGAGCAATTATATTTTGTCTATACTAAACTACTACTTCTCTTTTAAAATGGATACACGTAGAAAGGGTATGATGGTTTGGGATTATGATGAAATTTGATCCTTCGACATTAAAATTTGACATTGGAAGATCAACCCTTGAAGGAGAGTTAGGGGATTCCATTTTTTCATGCACACGAGTGAGCATCTAGATAGGAAGGTTTGTAGCGCTAATTCCCGCAAGATAAGTTTATAGACATCGTCATTGGCAGTTAATCATGGAAATATGGATAGTATAGTGAGCTGTTAGTTTCAAGGACCACTGTCATGATAGGACGGTTCAATTAGATGGAGACAAGTGATGCCTTACAATGGTTAAGGGTAAGACGTCAATGAGAAAGTAGTGGAGGGTCGAGGTGATTCCCCTTGAAGTTTGTAATATGTTGTTAAGTGAGCATAGTAAGCGGTGTCCCATGGTATGAGATTTGAAGATGACATAGTATGATTCATGCCATTATGGCATAAAGTAAATCCCAGGATCAAAGAAGACTCGATATATGGATCGTGCCTTCTTGCACCTCTTAAACATATTAAGGGAATGGATTGCAATAAATATTACTACAATGCCCTATCTTGTCAAATATGGCTAATGCATCACAGTAACTGAAGTCTTTAGTGAAAGTCAATGGTGTTGGATTGCATGGAAATTGATATGTGAGAAATGTATAAAGATAATATATTTTCATTGCATGTGATCTCTTGGTTAACTTAGGCTTAGTAGTCTGTGGCATTTTGACTCGTGAGATTATGAGTAGCTCAGGTAAGCAAACGATTTTAAGTGAATTATAAACATAGAGTTTACATGGTCTAAAGTGGGTCAAATAGTGGTCACACAATGGGTTAGTGGAGCTTGACGATGGTTTGACTTCATGTCACGTGGGTACTATAAGTAATTTCATAGATGTGTTGTCGATGGTATAGAAAATAAGTTACCACGAATTATATTTGGGAGTAAATAAGGGATTTAGAACTTTAGCTAAATAACATTTTAGTAATAAGAATCAATCGCGAGTCTATAATAATTTATTAGTGTAGATGCATTGAGTATAAGGATTTTGAGAAATTGTAGATGACTAGAATGTTTTAGGTCAATGTGTAAGTTGTGGTTTATAAGGCTGAAATTAGGAATGACTTGTACATAAGTAACATAATTAATTAGTGTTATTGAACTAAGAATGCATTATATGGCCATATGGATTGGATGCATTCCTAGACAATTGAGTGATAAAGGTTTGTTGTCGTGTGTCGTTGAACTAAGATTAAATTATATGGTCATATGGATTGGTTGCACTCCCAGGAAATGGATTGATAAAGGTTTATTATCATGTCCCGAATAGTTAGGAATTTTAACTGATAGGTGTTAATGATTATGCATATGTGAGAGTGCAATAATGTTCAAAGGTTTAAACGTATTTAATTAGATGTCAACTTTTAACAAGATTTAAACCTTAGTTCATACAACTATGTGATTGAAAGCAGTAAATCATATAAGCATACAACCAAACAAAAAAAAGTGAAGTTTCAGGAAAAATCCATGTTGGGTAAAACCATTTCTTATTTCACTATACATGCAAATCGCAACTTACATGTATATAGACAAATACAGACAATGACAGACAAAAATCCCGCAGGCTTCAGTTCGTCTTCTTCAGCAGTAGTTCCCACTAGAACTACATGTCCCGCAGTGGAAAGACCTTCCCCACAAGAGAAACTTCAAAAATGGAATATGAGACTAAGAGGGTTTCAAAGTGATTCACAAAATATTGATTGGGAGGTTTGTTTTAATCAAAAGTGGTTTTAGCCTTTAAAAGGTGAGACTTTTGTGCAGCAGTTCTACAGAAATAGTGTTTTTTAAAGTCTTGCAAAATACATACATGAACTAAGTTTTTATAGGAAAATACAAAAATCGAGGCAGTGTCAGGTCGTTCGAATGAGGTCAGATGGTCGGTTGAACGAGATATGCATCTCTCTAGAAGCGACCTTCTAACGACATTAAAAAACTAAAATAGTACACGTTCGTTTGATCCATATTCGACGTAAGCCATCAAACGATGTACCAAACCACATATGAATGTCGTTCGGACGAAAAGGCCATGACGTTCTAACGATAGAAGGCGAAAATTATTTTCATTTAAAATCCATCCTCATTTTTGTTAAAATAAAACCAAGTTAAATGAAATAAAATTTTCCCATAAATATTTGCGAAAAACTAGGAATTTCAAATAAAGAATATACCATAAATATATGGAGTAGTGGAGAACGGTTGAAGTAGAACGTGATGAACGTTGAAGATGAGTGGTGCATGTTGACGATACATGTTGCTACTGATTCGGATTGTGGATGTCGTGGATGATCATGTAGACGTGTTAATGTAATGGGATACACCATATCTCATGTGATCTAGGACAATACAAACAAGACCTAGATTCTATCGAACAATGATAGAAATATGTCTTTACAAATATCCCCCTATGGCTATGCCAATACATATATAAAAACATCCGAATCATGCAACCCAATGAAAATGTAATACATACGATATTTTAATCTCTCCCCAAACCCTCAAATGGAAAGACATGAAAATATATAAGTCTTGAAATCATAAAAAAAATCTTCGAGTCTCCAAATTTCTTTGTCTTCATCACATTTATCATGAATACTATCTTTAAATGAACCTACACACATGAAACAAGAAAATAATACCCAGATGCGCAAAAGTTTGAAATAAAATGATACGCATAAATGATAAGCATAAATAAGCACATAAAATCATCATCAAACTCAAACTTTCCCACTTCCCCGTAATTCGTTCTCCCCCTTTTTTGATGTCTCAAATAGACAACAAAAAGAAACATAAGCAATAGATACCTAGTGTGTCACAAAACAATAAACAACTATTTTTGAAAATTTTGAAATTTTTTCTCACATAAAAATACAAGGATTAATCACACCATGAACTAATACTAAGATAACCAAGTCATGAAAGCATAAATGAATGAGTGTGAATAAATTTGATTGAAAAATAAACTCAAACAATCATAACATATGTGAACGATGATTTTTGGATACTCCAAACGAATGAACTCAAAATCCTCCTTAGGTGTAAAAATGTTTAATTTATATGTTATCGACTCAATCTAATCAACAAATAAAAGGCTAAAATGATTTTAACACCAATAACGTCTAAAACTATGTAATGTTTTTAAGAGACTTTTTCAAGACGTGCAAACCCATTGACCTTCGACTAAACTCCCTCAAAACTCACATATATAATATTTCTCTCAATTCTTTTGTTTTGAAGAAATCAATGCTCATATGTAGCGAAGCATCAATGTACTTTTAAATTTGTCCTAGAACTTTATATTTTTTCTTTTGAGTGCTTTTAATCTTTTAGTATATTTTCTTTTGCATATGGTGGCTATTCACGCAAAGATCTTTTTACTTTCGCAGCCCGAGCCATTGTTTTTAAATTAACACACTTACCGGAGATAATGTTTCTTACTAGCACTACATTCATTGTCTCGTTTTATGGCATTTGGTTCATTTTAAAGACAGGATTGAGATGAAAACACTTTGACATGTGATAGACAAGTAAAATACTAAAATAAATCCGTGCATGCATGCATTGAAGGAGACAATGAGCAAAACATGTAGAAAGTAATCGCTAATCACATCTCAATGACTCCAAACAGTATAAAACACATGAATGAAATGAAGTTATGTCTCAAAACACTATCAAAAAGTCACGTGGATAATGGAATGATATTGTGACTTGGCAATCCTAAACGTCCATCCATATAAGGTGTAAACAAACTTCAAAAATCTTTTTGTGCTTTTCAAAAGAGTTTATATAAAAAAAAGAAAATCTTTTTGCCATTTTCATTTTTCTTAAAAACCGAAAATATTTTTAAATTTTTCTCTTTTCTTAACAAAAACATAAATCTTTTTCGTATTGTTCCAATTAATTCTAAAAATATCGAAAATCATTTTGGATTTTTCTAGAATATGAAAAAGAAAAATATAATACATGAATAATACAAATAATACAACCTAGCAATAGGAATCATGAATATGAACGCGAAAATCATCCTTTACTAGACTAAGTGACCAACTCTCAGTCAACTATATAGATACCTAAAGACTTCCTAAGACTCTAAAATCTAAGAGAATATAAAGGTTTCGTGAAGATATCGGCTAACTGATGGTCAATGGTCACAAATCTCAAGGACACGACCTTCTCCTATACTAGGTCTCGGATAAAATGCTCGCATATCCTAATGTGCTTCATGCGTGAATACTGGACTGAATTGTGAGATTTATGAATCACACTAGTGTTATCACAGGAAATAGTCATGGTGCCTTGTGATATCCCATAATCCTCTAGTATTTGCTTCTTACACAAGAGTTGCGTGCAATAACTACCGACGACGATGTACTCATCATCCACAGTAGACAAAAAGATTCTTGCTCAACTAAGAGACAAGAGCAATCCTAAAATAGAAACATCCACTCGAAGTGATCTTACATCCATCTACATCCCCGAACCAATTGGAATCTGAATAGGTGGATAAAGGGTGATCGGTATAAAAGGAATACCAAATGTCATATAAAATAGTACCACTCATGTATTTTATACTACGTTTAAGATAATGTAAGTGTGACTCGTTCGAGGACACCTTATATCCCGCACAGTCTCGAGCACTAAATGCTATATTGGGACGATTGGAAGTTAAGTAGTGAAGACTACCTACCATACTCTAATACAAGGTTTGATCTTCATCCTTACTTGAAGTGTCCTCGCTAAGCTTTGTCAATGTACTCATAATGGCGCGTGAATGCTTAACATAGTCTAACCCAGACTTCTTCACGAGGTCTCTTGCATACATGGATTGGGAGATAAACATTCCATCCTCAGACCGACGAACCTGGGACCAAGGAAGAACGTAAGATCACCAACCATGTTCATCTTGAACTCACTCTTCATCTCCTCCTCAAAATCAAGAGCATGGCGGGAGCAAGTGGATCTAAAGACTATGTCGATCATATATAATTGGGCAACCAAAATATCACCTTTTCCTCTCCTAACAAACAACGTCTTATCTACCCCACTCTCTTGAAGCCACGTGATAAGAGATAGGAAGTAAGCCTCTCATACAAAGCACAAGGTGCTTACTTCAAACAATACATGGCTTTCCTCAGATAATAGATATGTCTAGGATTCTTAGGGTCTTCAAACCCTTTCGGTTGTTCCACACAACCTCCTCCTGTAGAATGCCATTCAGAAAGGAACTCTTGACATCCATCTAATATAACTTGATGCGCAGATGACATGCGATGGCGAGTAGTAGACGGATGAACTCAAGCTTCGCAACAGGAGCAAATGTCTCCTCAAAGTCTACACCCTCAATTTGTTTTTAGCCTTGAGTGACCAACCTAGCTTTATTACGTATAATGGTGCCATTCTCATCCATATTATTCTTCAAGATCCACTTAGTACCAATAACATTTGTCTCACTAGGTTAGGGGACAAGTTCTCAGACATCATTATTTCTAAACTAAAGCAACTCTTCCTACATAGAGGATACCGAGTGTTCATCTTTAAGTTATTTTTTGATATTCTTGGGCTCGACTTTGGACGTGTAGCATAGGAAGATAACATCTTTATCAAGTTGAGTGCGAGCCATGACACCTAAAGTAGGATCTACTAAAATGGCTGAAGGATCATAACTCTTGCAAACCCAGTTAGGTGTGTCCCTTATATCAGGAGTAGAGTCCACCCTAGGTGTGTGAGGAATAATGGGATCATCATTAGGGGGTGCATCACCCTCACACAAAAGGTTAGGATCAACAAACACTGGTGGCTAGTCATCTTTAATAGTGACATGTCATACCCCGCTAAATTTTGGCGTCGGCCACCACCAAAACTAAGCCAGGTGCGAGTAAATTAAATATCATCCTTTGCATGTGACAGATATGAGACATGAAAATTTTAATCCACAAGATAAATTATTTTTAATCAAAGCCAAATATGAATGACATCTAACTAATAAAACTCCAAAGTGTGATTAAAAATCCATTACATGTGATCTCCAAATATCTCAATCAATCAATAAATAAAAATCCAACTGAAATCTTAAAACAACTTTGGAACCGAAAGGCCCAATAATCTCAAAAGTAGTCTCATAAATAATATGACGCAATGTAAAGAGAAATCTAACTACTAAAGAAATAAAATAGCTCCATCTGCACCTCCAAAAATGTCTCCAATAAACTCTATGCAGCTACTCCAAATAAATCCTGAAAAAGATTAGTCAACGCATGTGTCAGAGCCAAAGCCCCGAGCATGAATACCGACTACTCCTCTCAATTAGGGTCCCTGAACCCAGACAATAGTACTATATATATCGACCATAACAATAGAATATTTCAATTACTAGATTATTAATCATAAAAATAATTTCTAACTACCCGCAAGGGTTCTTTAAAAAGCCACACCAATATTATTTTAATTTACCCACCTTCCCAACAATGTTAAATTTAATTAATTTAACCGTGAAGTTAATTTACCAAGATACACGTCCCCTTGTCAAGTCCGCCGTCTGATCCATTTTTATCCTGCGATCCTCGCGATATGAGAAGGTTCCACGCACACACACATCCCCTTGTCAAGTCCATCGTCTGATCAGTTTTTATCCTACGATCCTCGTGATATGACAAGGTTAAACTATCGGCCCTAGACACATTATGTCGCCAATAAATTTTTAATACCCGTTTTAGTCCTGCGGTATAAATTTCTAAAATTTCTTATACTCATTAATCAAATTAATTTCCTCCACCCTTAAAAGCGATGTGAAAATCCTCAAAATACCCCTTAGTCCCAACTAAGGGTTGCCAAAACACAAATTCGTCTTATCCTAACTAAAGGATGATTATAAAAAAAATCACTCTACCTAGAAATCAATCCTAGGCTATCGTAACAATGGTATAATATAGAAAATCATCCCCACCCCAAATTATATAACCCACATAGACTTACACTAACTAGTCCCACACCTAAATAGCATAAATCGCAACTAAGGCCCACTTACTAGTCCCATACCTAACAAGTGTACTATAACAAAGGGGTGAAAACCAATTATCTACAATACCCAACGTCCCCGAGACATCAAAAATCATAATACTTCCATAAAGTGTCATAATTAACAATTTATAACAACAATAGCAACAACATTAAATTTTCAAATTGAATAATTTTAATCTAAATAGTGGAAATCAAAAACACATAAATATTGTGATTTTCAGAATAATAGCTACATGCAAGTCCTATCATAGTTATTATTTTCTAACACAAGGAATTAATTTAATCTAGGGTTCTCACATGAAATATAAAAAATTTCTTTCAAAGGTCTCCTCTACATGCACATGCCCATAATACAATCGACTACGCCAACACAACCCAAAGAACTACAAAGTAATAAGTATTAAGTAACAATAATATTTCATGAAAAACAATCCCAAAATTTATCTCTTTAATAATTATATTTGTAACTTATTTTAGAAAATATGAGTTTAATGGAGGTTATAATCAAGACACACAACACTAAAGGAAAAGAATAGGGTAAACATGCCTGAGGTTAAATGTTGAAAATCGATCTGAGATTTGAGTTCCTCTCGAAAAATTTATTAAAAAATCCTCTTGGACCAACTTGGGACAGATTAGTCTTGGCCATCAAACTGATCTTGAAAAGTAATTTTAATGGTGGCTAGGGTTTTGCGGTGGAAGAAGAGTCTTCTTCTCTAGGGTTGGTAAAATACAAGTTTTAAAAACCTAGCCCCGAAATATCACTTATATAAAAGAGTTAAAGAGTTTTAAAATAACAAAACTCGTCAAAAAGAAAATTGCAGCTCACGAAATCTGCTGGGGTCGATCGATCGACCCCTGACGTCGATCGATCGATCGCCCATTTTTTTTGGCAGCTCGGCTTAAAATTTTTTATAAGAGATAAACTTTAAAAATCAATTAAAAATCCGTTTTAACTCCTATTTCAATTCCTCTTGAAGTTTTATTCTTCTAAAATCATAACCAACATATTTAACCAATAAAAATTATAAAATTCAAAAACTAATTTTTCCAGAATTTTCCAATTAATTAATTAAATAACAATAAAAACACGAGGTGTTACATTTATTGATTATATAACCTTAGAGTTGTTCAGGTTAAAAACTCGGTAAGCTCTACTCATCAATGAATATCCTAACATAATTCCCTTGTTGCTATGGGAGTCAATCTTTATTAATTGCTCTATATCCCCCAGGATATTGCATTTCCTCCCAAAGACACGGAAATACTAAAGGTTGGGCATCTTCCCTGTCCACAAATCATATGGAGTCTGAAGTGTGTGTGGATGAAGATATACCCTATTTACCATGTGGTATGCAGTAGATACTGCCTCTGTCCAAAAATTCCTAGAGAATATACGATCGAGAAGCATTGATCTATCCATCTATTAAATCGTCCGATTCTTCCTCTCAACAACCCCATTTTCAGAGGAGTAATGTTTAATTTCGAGACTATCGCAGTAATGATCCATCTTTGGTTCTTTAAATTTTGTGCCATTGTCACTACGCATTCTATTAATAGTGACACCATGTTGATTTTGCAGGACACGACACTTGGTCATAAAATTTTTTACAACATCAGATTTTTCTCTCAGGAAACCAACTTTCGAATATCGAGAGAAATCATCTATAGTTACGAGGATATACCTCTAACCACCCAAACTCTCAGTGCGAGTAGGACCCATAAGATCCATATGAATCAACTCAAACACATATGAAGCGATAATGGAATTCAACTTTCGATGGGGACTACAGACTTGTTTTCCTTAATGGCAAGGACCACAAATCGTGGAAGTTGTCTTTCTAAGTGATGAAAAGTCACATACTAGGTCTTTCTTTGCTAAATTCTCCAAATATAAAAAATTAATGTGACCTAGACGTTGATGCCCCGAATTCATGGATGAGATCTTAGCGCTAATTAACACAAATGAGGACTTGGGCACAATCCCATAACAGTTATCTCTTGTCCTCGCCCCTTGCAGTGAAAGTTTACTAGCTTAATAAAAACATTACACTCGTTCCAATCAAACTTTACAGAAAAGTTTGCGTTGCACAACTGGCTATTGCTGATAAGTTTGCTTTCAAATCTTTGACGTACAAGACATTATCTAGCTTAGGAAATCCTGGTATCTCTACTGTACCTCGTCCTATAATGCTAAATTTATTCCCATCTCCAAAGGTGCTTTACCATCCTTACGATCCTCAAGTTTGGTAAAAAATGAGACGTCACCAGTCGTATTCCTGGAGCAACCACTACCAAAATACAACTGGGACGTATCATGAGTCTTAAGAAAAACATGAATAACAAGGGCTTTCTCTTCATGCTTAGGTAACAAAGAAGTTGTGAGCTTTTATTTTCCCTTGTCGTTGTTGGGTCTAGTCAGGGTGTTCGAATTATGCCTTGATGGTAAAGACATCCATTGGAACACTTCCATTAAACTATGAGAAGTGGCAGCAAGACACTAACCTACTCTTTAAGTTTAGGAAAATAGCTAAAGTGTTGCGACGGAGTATGTGTACGTCGAGTCTGACCCAAGCTATAGTGAAAGTCCCTAAGGTGGTCTTTTCTCTTGCAATAAGTGCAAGAAAGAAAAAGTCTTAGGCCTACCTTGGTTTCTTTTCTTAGCCATACTTTTCTTTAGGGTTTTAGTTAAGGGCCATAAAGATTCACAAATGAATTCGGGAACCAGTTCCGATGCGACATATGACGTGGAAGCATCGTCGAAACCTATTTATTGCATCTCACCAAATCCTAATGCGGGGCCAAGGAACATATTTACCATCTTCCCAGATGTATCATCAATCCCCAATCGGGCTCTCTTAAAATCCTTCCTAAGTTAGGCTACAAGAGCTTCAAGTTTTTTTCGAGTCTCCACGGATGCAAGGAGCTCACTCGTAATCCACTTATTTGGTCAAGTCCCCCCTCTTTTTGTCAAAAACTCTCTCTCTCTCTCTCTCTCGCTCTCTCTCTCTCTCTCTCTCTATCTGTCTATCTATCTCTCTCTCTCTTAAATACTGTCTAAAGGAGGACTCTCTCTCTCTCATCTCTCCTAACTCCTTATCTAGGGCAATGATCCTAGTTTCTAACCTTTTGTTTTTTCTTTTTCATTTTAAAGGAATCAGCGTATAACTCCGTGTATGCGCATCGTAGGTCACTGTCTCTCTCACTTGTTGCATCCTCACCATCACTCACGCCATTTTCACTGTCAAGGTATCCTTGTGAAGTAGCTTCTTCATCATCACGAGGTTCACGAAACATACTAACATGACTAGCTATGAATGTAGTGAAGTTACATTCATTCGGTGATTATTCTCCAGAATCCACCAAATCGACCTCGCTATTGTCAAAGGGTGGCATTTAAGGCATCTTTAACCTTGTTTTGACTCTTTAACCTAGTTGGGCACTCATATTCTTTGTGACGTCTCCTATCACACTCGTAACACCTCTGTTCCTCTCTCTTTGGGGCATCCTTTTTTTTAATTTTTTTTTGTACTTTTATTTTTCTCAAAACTCTTTTTATCTTTAGATGTGCCATTACTTTTAAGTTTAATTTCTTAAATTTTTTAGCAAGAAGGGATTCGTAGTCAGAATTAGAAGACACCTCCTCTCTCTTTCTGGACGTCTCCTTACTCTTTTTAGACTGGGCCTTAAGTGCAATGCCTTTCTATTTTAGTTTTAGGAAACATGTCGATTTCGTAAGTTTGAAGGTATCCTACTAGTTCTTCTAAACTAGAGTAATCTAACATTCCTACAGAATTAAGCATAGTGACTTTCAGGATAAAACGTGAAGGAAATGATCTTAAAATCTTTTTGATTACTCTAATTTCAGGAAATTTTTCACAAAGATTAAAACTTGAATTAACAATATCCGACAAGCGAGCATAATATTCATCAAAGTCTCGAATTCAAGCATAGTTATAGTTTCAAACTGAATAGTCAATTTTTGTAATTTATATGCCTTAATAGCATTTGTAATCTCATGTATAATCTGCATAATATCCCATGCCTCTTTTGACATGGTGCACGTCATAATACATCGGAACTCATCGGGTGTGACGACTCTACAAATAGAAAAATGGCCACGTGAATTAA
This sequence comes from Sambucus nigra, assembly GCA_949130495.1. Lineage (NCBI taxonomy): Eukaryota > Viridiplantae > Streptophyta > Magnoliopsida > Dipsacales > Adoxaceae > Sambucus > Sambucus nigra. The sequence continues at coordinate 571,110,091 of OX422217.1, forward strand.
AGTTACTCCATTTAAATTCGTCTTCAGTCCATAAATTCACAGGTTTAGGGTTAATATCATTACCTACAACGATAGGGGGTGGTGCCCACCCTCTTTCACATGTAATCTATACTTGTTCATTAATAACTTCAAAGTGGATCTCTTTCTAGCCTTCCAAGAGGCATAATTGAATCCATCAAAAGTTGGCATTATATTATATAGGTTATCCATTTGAACTTAGATTTTTAAAAAAATATTTTTTCTGGAATATTGATATGAAGAAAAATTTCGTGAAAAATCAATTACACGGTGATGTTGTGTAAATGGCGCTAACAAAAATTTGAGAGTGCGTTACGGTTAAAAGGTTTAAACTTATTTAATTAAATCTAAAATTTTAACTAGATTTAAAACCTAGTTCATGCAACTATGTGATTGGAAGTAGTAAATCATATAAGCATGCAACCAAACAAACAAGAAGACCATATCCATGAAAAATTTTCACAGGGCAAAAACATTTCTTATTTCACTATATCTGCAAATCGCAACTTACATTTATGTAGAGAAATACAGACAGTGATAGACAAAAATCCCTCAGGCTTCGGTTCGTCTTCTTCAGTAGTATTTCCCACGAGAACTACAAGTTCAGCAGCGGGGACACCTTTTCCACAAGATCCACTCGAAGAATAAAATTTGATATTTAGAGGGTTTCGAAGTGATTCAAAAAATATTGATTGGGAGGTTTGTGTGAATCAAAAGTGTTTTTTCCCTTTAAAAGGTGAGACTTTTGTGCAACAAATATGAATAAAATGGCATTTTTAAAATTCTTGCAAAATACTTACAAGAAGCAGCTTTATATAGGCAAAAACAAAAATCGAGACGACGTCGGGTCATTCGAATGAGGTCAAAATGTCGGTTGAATGATATATGCATCTCTCTAGAAGAGATCTTCTAATGACCTTAAAAAACTAAAACAGTACGTCTTTGTTTGATCCATATTCAATGTAGGACATGAAACGATGTATCAAACGACATATGAATGTCGTTCGAACGACAAAACGCAAAAATTCTTTTTATTTAAAACCCATCCTGTTTTTTATTAAAATGAAACCAAGTTAAATTAAATAAATTTCTCCCAGAAATATTTGCTGAAAATTAAGAACTCCAAATAAAGAATATACTATAGAGATGTGGAGTAGTGGAGAACGGTTGAAGTAGAACGTGATGCACATTGAAGATGAGTGGTGCATGTTAATGATGCACGTTGCTAATGATTCAGATAGTGGATGTCATAGTTGATCGTGTAGACGTGCCAATGTAACAAAATAAACCATTTCTCATTTGATCTAGGTCAATACAAACAGGACATAGATTCTAGAGAAAAATTACAGAAATATGCCCTTATAATTTGAAATAACTGCTCAGTATAAGGCATCATAAATGAGACGTGTCTTAATTTATTTTAAATACTTTGAGGTATTGTTTCACGTATGTAGTATAAAACGTATGCATAACTTTAGGAAAAAGGTAATAAATCTCATGATTTGGTTTGAGAAATTTCTATTGATGAATTAGTGAACTAATCAAAATTTTGAATGGTCACGTGTTTCCCAAGGTCGTACCTGAAAAAATAATGTAGGTTACACCATCGGTCATTCCAATACAGTCACATAAAATGAAAATTATTAACAGTAAGAAAGAAATCCTTCAGTACTTCTAAGCACAAAACAGTATGTGACATTATACTCAAGGAAAATGGTAATTTAAAGACAATGCAATACAATCAAACACAACTGATAACTATGTATCATTTGCCAAATAAATAGAGGCAACTATATATGGCCATTAATTTAGTGGGAGATAAATCATATTTAAAACAAAGAAGTCAGTGCTTAGAAAGCAAACATTATCAAAAGTAATTGTAATGTTAGTTTCGAACTAAAATGTATGTCCGCGGGTATGAACCATAGGTGAAAAGTTTAGTGATTAGTAAATATTAAACAATCATCATGATGGTGTTGAATACATACCATGGATATTTGCGATAACATAATGATAACCATAAATTTTATTAGATTGAAACATTAATCATTAAAAAATCAAACACAGTTTTCAGAAAGAAAGAGAATGATACCTCCACTAAAACTCCTGAGAATATTCCACCCGATGAACCTAAAACATAAAAAAAATCATACCGTGGAACACATTGGATGAGTAAGAAAGAAAATAATTAAAAAAAATTAGTGAGGGGAGGGGGGAACTAAAAATTTAAACCTTCTATAACTAAATAAAAATAAAAGATTTGAATAAGTAAATAGAAAACATATACACAAATTGGTATTTAAAGGGAAGACAAAAGGTAATACAAAGGCTAAACTTGATCTCTTTGACACAATTTCATTGTACCTGAAACAATCATATGGCTTTGTTAGTAATGGAGTCAGTAATGGAACTTACAAGTTTGAAATGACAGAGTCAATGAAGATGCATACAAAGAATAAAAACATATACTATTAATTTTGTTTGTAGAAAAGGATGAACCTTAAATAAACATAGTACATAAATTGTTTATCACAACTACATGAAGGATCTTAATCCAAACCACAAGCAAGAAGAAATAGAATGATCCACGCATGGAAGCTAACACAATATTAATTAGATGCAGTTTCTTCTATTTGGTTGTCGGTCTGTTCCTCTTCAATGGTCACTTTCAAAGGTTCTGGAGATTCCAATAGGGTGAAGAAATCCTCAGCACAAGTCTTGGCATAATTTGTCATCCAGTCAGCGCATCGATTAGCCTTTATCGGAGTGTGTTGCAAAGTTAGGTTTATTTCTTATTTCATGTCGTGATAGTCTAAGATGATGGTAGAATGAGGATGATTCTTCCAGTCTCCTTCATTAATCATTTCCAAGACATTCTTGCAGTTTGATTCCAGTGTCACATTCGTCCAACCCTTGTCTTTTTCCATAATAGTCCCGTAGAAAATGTCCTCAAGCTCGGCACATATCGGGGAAGATCCAATGATTTTACCAAGAAATCTAGTGATCCAGTCACCTTTATGGTTACGCACAATACCTCTGAATATTTTGACTCTAGTGTTCATGTCCCAGCCACCATTGGTGTTAATCTTCACATTATCTACACAAGGACACAACCAAGTTATTAGTGGTTTTAAAATGGGCCTTCTATTTTTTTTCGGTTTAGTGTGAAAAATCTTGTGTGTGCGATACCGATTTAAATATTTGCACAAATTCCAATCACAAACTTATTTAATTAGAGTCAATTTCTGAATCAAAAAAATTCCTCCCTCAAACTCAAATAGCAATGTGCGTGCAGTGTCAAATCAACATAAATAAAATATGGGACACAAATTTCAGGAAAAATCCCCTCAGGGCAAAACCTTTTTATTTCACTATAATTGTAAATCGCAACTTACATCGAATTATAATGAAATACAGTTTGACACTTGAATACCCGTCAGCGTCGATCAATGTCATCAGCAATAAGTCCACTCACAGCGAAACTACATGAACCGCAGTCCACTCTTCAACCCAAGAACATTGAAGCACTCCCTTATGACACGTAGTCACAAAACTCCACGGGGACTCACTCCACAATAGCACACAACCCTCGGTTGTAGAGATCTCCTGACAAAGTATGAACAGTAGCAAAACTATGCTTTTGGGTTCCACAAAACAACTCACACAAAAGCTATTGGGATTGTGAATTGTAAAACAAAAGTTATGAACCCTAAAATGTGTTGGATAATAATAGAAAAACGTATCTTGTCAAAAACAATTTTTCTCCACACGAAAATTAGTAGCCTAATACCCTTTAAATACTAAAATTTAAGGCGGTGACGTGTCAGCTAAAAACAAATGACGTTCGAACGACATGAGACGTCGTTCGAGCGAACCTCCATCTCGTTTGAACGAGATGTGACGTTATCAATCACTGATCCCCTTAAAAAATATTTTTAAAGTTTTAAATAATTTTGAATCATTAAACATTAAAACTTTTCACGGGATCAGAAGATATTTATCCAAAACTTTTATGATAAAACATTTTTGAAATATAAAAATTATTTATTAAAAATTCCAAAAATCATTTTAACCTTTTATCAAAAATATCCCAACACTTTTAATGTGAAATGTAAATGAAACTTAAACACATTTGACCAAATTCATCCTTGTTGGGCTTGAATGTTGAAGACTTATTGAAATTCGGATTCATCTTTTGTAGATGTAAGCTTCTCAATCCTTTGATGACTTGAAAACAACTTGTAGCGGTATACGACATATTAAATTGTGAAGGACAATGTCCTTACAAATCTCCCCCTATGTTTATGCCAGAACAAAGTAAAAATATCCGAATTATCAATATCAAATGACCTATACAAATCTACCCTCCCATAATTTCAAAAGTGGAAAGATAAACTCACAAGTCTTCAAACTTTTTCAAACGATGTGTTGATACCAAATTTAATCTGCTGACTTGGATCAATCATATGAAGACACGTGGCTATCTACATGGCAACAACATGCACTTCCAAGATAATCACACACTCCGAGGAACCATGTTACTCCGAGGAACTCATACCCTCCGAGGAACAGACCTCTCCGAGGAATAGACCTCTCCGAGGAACTCTTGAATATCAGAAAGCTTAGGCGGCCCGAGCTACTCAGGCGGTCCGAGCTGCATCTCGAACAGAGCATTAATTGATGAATAACCAACAGTTCAACTGGTTCATTAAATGCTTATCATTTAGACGCACACGCTTAAAGGGCATTAAATGTATTAACCTTTCATATGTATATCATTTAATGTATCACCCTTTCATATGACAGCCTCAAGGCTATAAATATGTTGTACAATCCTCATTGTAGGGGACCGGATTCTGAATCCAAACTTTGGGATCCAGAATGCAATTTCTTGTAATCGAGAATTCTCAAACACTCAGCAATAAAACAACAGTGGACGTAGGCCATTCATATAAGGATGAACCACTTTAAAATCTTTTGTCTCATTTATTTATCTGTGATTGAATTATTAGAGTGATCTATATGTTTGTAGACATCACCGACCTCAATAAAGCATGCCCAAAGGATCACTTTCTGCTGCCCCGAATTGATCAACTAGTCGATGCTACCTCGGGACACGAGCTACTGAGCTTCATGGATGCTTATTCTGGTTACAACCAGATTAAAATGAAACCTGAAGACAGGGAGAGTACTTCTTTCATTACCCCTAGGGGAACTTATTATTATAATGTTATGCCTTTTGGTTTGAAAAATGCAGGTGCGACATATCAGCGGCTGATGAATAAGGTCTTTGCTGAACAAATCAGCTGCAATATGGAAGTCTATGTTGACGATATGCTGACAAAAAGCAAGAAAGTTTCCGATCATCTAGTTGACTTAGGCCAGACCTTTGATCAGCTGGATAAATATCAAATGAAGCTGAACCCGACGAAGTGCATATTTGGAGTACGAGAAGGCATGTTCCTCGGGTACATTGTCAATCAACGAGGCATTGAAGCAAATCCTGAAAAGATCAAAGCTCTATTAGGGCTGCGATCTCAAACAACGAAGAAGGAAGTACAGAGTCTCACAGGACGAGTAGCGGCACTCAACAGATTTTTGTCACGAGGAACTGATAGATGTCTCCCATTCTTCAAGACACTCAGAAAGACTTTTGAGTGGAATGATGAATGCGAGAAGGCTTTTCAAGACTTGAAGAAATACTTGGGAACACCTCCACTGTTATCCAGGCCGGTGATGGGAGAAAAATTGTATTTGTACCTTGCAGTGTCCGAGAATGCAGTTAGCTCGGCGTTGATCAGAGTGGAAAATGGAGTACAAAAGCTAATTTACTACACAAGTAAGGCCTTCCGAGGAGCAGAGATCAGATATCCAAGACTGGAGAAATTGGCACTGGCGCTGATTGAGGCGAGTAAGAGAATGAGGCCGTACTTCCAGGCTGATACTATAGTAGTATACACCGATGTGCCATTGAGACAAGCCCTTCATAAGCCATAGAAATCAGGGAGATTGATGTATTGGGCAATAGATCTCGGTGAATATGATATAGTTTATGAACCCAGATCATCGCTAAAAGGGAAGGCTGTAGCAGATTTTATAGCAGAGTTCACCTATCCTGATACCCCCGAGAAGAGTTGGTCAGTACCCGAGGAGAATTAGTCGGCACCCGAGGAGAGTTGGTCGGCACCCGAGGAGAGTTGGTCGGCACCCCAACCAAGAAGATCAAAAGATAACTATGCATTTAAAGTGCATTAATGAAGATGACAGCGCATTTAATGAGCCTTAATGTACATTTATACTGTATTAATAGATGACAACACATAGCATACCAAGCAGTTCAACAATTAGATTCGTTGAATGTAGACATAAATGTCTACATAAAATGAATCTCTTTATTTCCCATCACTATAAATACATGTATCCCCTTAGCAAAAAGAGGAGAGGGTCAAAGGAGATCCAAGAGAACCTAGAAACCCCATACACAAAACACATCCTTTCTCTCTCTACACCCTATGGTGCTATTGTAAACCCCTAGGAATAAAATAACAGTGGACGTAGGCTTTTTCTTATAGACGAACCACTTTAAAAATCTTTGTCTCTCATATGCTTGATTGGATTGCTTTCATCTATTTATCTGTGATCATAAAAATGGGATTCGGTCCAGTTTTTTGCATCAACACGATGCTTCAACAATAAAATTTTCAAAACTCCAGATTTTCTCATCAGGGTGTGTAACATAATTATCTTTAATTGTACCTACACACATGAGACAAAGTAAAAACCTCGTGACGTATCGAGTTTGAAATGATACAAAGCATAAACATGAAAGCATAATCAAATCCCCCCCACACCTAAACTCCCTCATAAAATCATAATTCGTTCTCCCCCTTTTTATTTGTCCGAAATAGACAAGGAAATGAATAAATCACATAAAACAAATCGGCGTTTCACGATAACAAAGCAAACAAACTATTTCTAATTTTTCATAAAAAAATACAAAAAAGATGTTAGAAAAATCACACACCATGAATTTATACTAAGAGAACCAAATTGTGGATGCGAAATGAATAGGTGTGAACAAATTCAATAGGAAAATCAACTCAATGATATTATATATGCAAGATACATAAGTGTACTCCTAACGAATGAATATAAAAAATAGTTATTTGGTGTAAAATTGTTGAATTTAGATGACGTTGTCTTAATCATATCGACAAATCAAAGTATAAATGATTTCCACACCAATAACGTTCAAAACTATGTAATGCCTTTTCATGACTTTCAAGGATGTGCAAACCGTTATAAATTCCATCCAAACTCCCTCATTAAAAGATAATGCTCAGTATTTTTCTTATGAGGAGATGAAACTAAAATCTATTGCCTTATTTTTGGCATATATTTCTTTTTATTGCCTTTCAATTTTTTGGGCTCTCTTAAACCCCATTAGACCCCAGATAATTTTCAGTTCCTCACTTTTTTAGGTCCATTTAAACGGTGGTTTAACCGCAAAGGATAAATGAGTATCTTTGGTAGCCCTTCTCCGTTTTTCAAAATAAAACACACAAACTCACAAACGGTTTATAACATGCACTACTTTTTTGTTAAGGTTTATCGCATTTGGGTCGTTATATAGAAATAATTGAGATGGAAACACTCAACCAACATGTGATAGACAACCACAATAGTAAAAAAAATCCATGCATGTGTGCAATAAAGGACAAATAGAGTCAATCATGTAGGTAGTAAAACTATATCATCTCAAAGACTCCAAACTTTATAAAGCACATGAATGACACAATATATTGTGTCAAAACACTATCAAACAGTCACATGGATAACTGGAATGAAATTGTGACTTGGTTATCCTAAATGTCAAATCATATAAGGTGAAAACAAAATACAAAACTCTTTTTAGATTTTTGTAAAAAAAAATTCTAAACCAAAAAACTTTTTTATTTTTCAAACACTATTCAGAAACAACAAAGTAGTACCAACTAAATATAACCAGAAGAAATAGGGGACTGCCAAAAAAAATTCAAGGGGTCATTCGAACGACAGTCTATCACGCGAGAAGACTTCGCGCGAGACTATATCTCGTTAGAATGAGAAAAGTCAAATTTCCCATTTTGCACAGAATGTTATTCAGTTTTGTCCAGTAGGAAAAATTCAATAAAAAACAGTTCATAGAATGGGCAAATAATTCTAAAAGCACAGCTAAAATAGTATCAAAAGTAGGAAAAGCAAACAAAAATGCGAACAAAAAATAAAAACAAATGGTACACACTGGCAATGGGAAAAGATGTCATCATGTAAGTTAACCTATGCAAGCAAATAAGTCTACACCTCATCCAGTAGGTGCGGTAGAGTTTTTCAAAGACGGTGAAATCTTTTGAAACAACTCCATCAAATCATGAGAAGTCTTGACCAAAAACATTACTTTCTCTAGAATATGTGAAAACTCTCTATCATTATGTGCAAGTAAAGTATCATGGGTGGGTGCATGCGTGTGAACATGTGTAGGAGAAAAGCGTGCACATAACCCAATTTAAAACAAAATTCCCTAAGGTGTCCCCTCTTTTTGCAATGGGAGCAAACATAAATTGGCCTTGGCACACCTCTCTCAAAAACTCTAGGACGTGCTCTCCTAACAGGTACGATACGCCTAGGTGGGTTGGGTCAAGTCACTAAAGTGGAAATCGAATCGGGTGCAATAATAGAAGTGGATACACCATAATGACCTTTTCTTAAAATCTCACCACCACCCAAAACGGGATTAAGAACCATATTTTCAGCTTTCTTAGATGCGTTATCTAAATGGACTTTGACCTCCCGAGCACATTCGAGATCACTCTCGAGTTGGGATATACGTGTCGTCAGAATAGACACCGTGTCGGTCAAGTCACACATTTCCCTCCTTAAAACTTCCTTCTCTCTCTCTCTCCAAATCTAAAACCCGATGACCTAAATCTCTATTATACTTCTTTGTTTACAAGGTCTCGGTGTACAAATCTCTAAAAGATTTTTGGAGATCACTTTCATCTTCAGTCTCAAACTCGTTCTCATCTCCAATTAAAACACTCGAGTCATCACCGTCACTCTCGTGAACACTATCAATGTGAGACAAAGTGGGTGTGCTCACACAACTCGAAAAATCTACACACATCCCATGTGATAAACCTTTACTAGACTCATCATCCTAATCTTCCTCATCTCCCTCAGTATCACTAAGTGTGGTGGGCATGGAAACTTTCTTCCCCTCTCTCCTAAGGCTAGTGGGACACTCAAACTACTTGTGACCTCACCCCTCACACTCAAAACATTTCAAATTTTCAAAATTTTCTTCACCCTCTTTCTCTTTCTCACCGCTTTCTTTGGCCTTGTTTTTCTTTTTGTTTTTCTCCAAAAAAATTTTATTGGAAGAATTTTGTTTCAAAAACTGGAGAAACTTTTTAAAATTCTTTCCAAGCAGGGCCATGTCAAAATCAGACTCGTCCTCAGACTCGGACTCACAAAAACTTACTTTTTTTTTCTTAGATTATGTTTTAAGCGCTATCCCTCTATCCATAGGTTTGATAGTGTCGGGAAACATGTCAATTTCGTACGCCTGTAGATATCCTACCAACTCTTATAATTCCAGACGATTCAAATTTCCTAAGGTATTCAAAATAGTCACTTTCAGGATAAAACGTTTAGGCAACGATCTTAAAATCCTTTTAACCACTCGTGCATCATGTATAGGATTACCTAAGTTAAACTAGTGTTGACAATATCTGACAAACATGCATGAATTCATCAAAACACTCAGTCTCTAACATAGTGATTGTCTCTAATTGAGTGGTCAAATTTTAAATTTTAAACTCTTTGACTGCGTTAGTTCCTTCATGGGTGAGTTGCAAAAAATTCCACGCTTCTTTAGACGTGGTGCACATCATAATACATAAAAAATCGTCAGGGGTGATGTGTCCGAAAATTTCACTAAGCCCTCATGAATTATAAGTGCTCCAACTAAACTCATCCCCAGTCCAATCTGAAACAGGTTTTTAATTGGTGATATTATTTGCAGTGACAGTGGGAGGAATCCGACCTCTTTCACAATTGACCAAAACTCTTTGATCGATTGCTTTTAAGTGAGATTTCATTCGAGCTTTCCAGTAAGCATAATTAGACCCGTAAAAAATTTGCAACCGAATATATAAGTTTTCATTTGGAAACATTGCGACAAACTTTCAAAATTCAGATTTAAAAAAAAAATAAATATCACGCAATTTTTTTGCAAAAAATAGGAATACACGATAAATTAGCGTAACCTGCTCTGATATCAATTTAAGAAACCTTATATATGCGATACCGATTTAAATAGTTATGCAAATTCCAATCGCAAATTTATTTAATTAGAGTCAATTTATGAATCAAAATAATTCATCCCTTAAAATCAAATAACAACGTGCGTGCTGTGTCAAACCAACATAAATAAAATATGCGACACAAATTTCAGGAAAAATCCCCTAAGGGAAAAAACCTTTTTATTTCACTATAATTGCAAATTTCAACTTACATCGGATTACAATGAAATACAGCTTGACATTCGAATACCCGTAGGCGTCGGTCGATGTCGTCAGCAATAAGTCCACACGCAGCAAACCTACATGAACCGTGGTCCAGTCTTCAACTTAGGAACACCGCAACACTACCTTATGACACGCAGTCATAAAAATCCATAGGGACTCACTCCACAGTAGCACGCGTCCCTCGGTTGTATAGATCTCCCCATAAAGTATGAACAGTGGCAAAACTATGCTTTTGGGTTCTTCAAAACAACCCACACAAAATCTATTGGGATTGTGAATTTTAAAACAAAAGTTATGAACCCTCAAATTTGTTGGAGAATAATAGAAAAACATATTATGTCAAAACAAGTTTTTCTCCACACGAAAATCAGTAGCCTGACACCCTTTAAATACTAAAATTCAAGGCGGTATTGTGTCAGCTAAAAACACATGTCGTTTGAATGACATGCGACGTCGTTCGAGCGAGCCTCCATCTTGTTTGAACGATATGTGATGTCTTTTGAAAGATAGTCATTGATCCCCCTTAAAATAGAATTTTAAAGTTTTAAATAACTTGGAATCCATAAACCTTAAAACTGTTAATGGGATGAGGAGATATTTATCCAAAACTTTTATGATAAAATATTTTTGAAAAATAAAAATCGTGTATTAAAAATCCAAAAATTATTTTAACTTTTTGTAAAAAAATATCCCAACACTTTTAATGTGATATGTAAATTAAACTTAAAAATATTTTACCAAATTCAACCTTGTTGGGATTGGTTGCTGAAGACTTCTTGAAATTCGGATTCGTCTTTTGTAGATGTAAGCTTCTCAATCCTTCGACGACTTGAAAACAACTTGTAGCGGTATACGACATACTAAATTGTGACGGACAATGTCCTTACATAGTGCATGATCTTTAAACCACCTTAGATTAGTTTACACTAAACTTCACAATCATACACGGAAGAGATTCTTTGGCCTCGAAAACGTGAAGGTTTCTAGCTTTCCAAATGCGTCACAAAGTGGAAATGAACAAGATGGCATAGAAATGAACAAGATGAAACAAAGAAAAAACTTTAAATGTGAAATCAAAACCATTCAGATGTGAAATTAAAAACCCCCAAATGTGAAATAAAACACGTTTAAAGACAACAAAAATTAAGCCATAAAGTAAAATACTAAGGACATATCACCAATTTAGTGTGAAGAAGAGGTTTTTGAGAGAGCGACTAAGTGTAATGTAGGGTATAAGATAATAATTGATTTTAGTGGAAAAACGATGGATCTGAGAGAAAGAGGAAGTGAGATGTTGCATTGGGATGTGAGAGTAGGATACAAAGCTTCAGTGGTATGTTTTAATTAACTCCCTTCAAAACATATCATTTGGCAAAACATAGACCATACGATTACTTTTATAAGTTTTAATAGTAAAAGACCTAGCCCTCATATTATATATATATATATATATATATATACTAGCGTATGCCCGTGCCTGAAGGCAGGACGAAAATTTTCAAAGTACGTAATCGCGAAACGGCGATAATTTTTCAAAGTATGTAATAGCGAAACGCAAAAATTTTCGAAGTGCGAAATTACAAAACCATAAAAATTTCGTTCCTCGACAAAACAAAGTGTAATTTTCAAAAAATTGGCCATAATGTTCTTTATTTATAGAACTATTCTGCCAAACGTTAGTGTTCTCAATTGGCAACAAAACCTCATGTCGTGTTTATTTTATAAAGTTCGTTTTTGGTTAAAAAAACATTGGGTCGTGTTTGAGATAGGTAAACAATAATATTTAATGTCGTGTCGTGTTCAATTGAAAAACAAGAAGTACGTAATTGCAAAAAAAAATCGTTACCCAACAACAAAGTGAAATAAAAAACTCATACTCGGTTGACTCACAATACATATTACTATATGCATACTCGGTTGGCGCTATAATCAATAAACAAACCAAATCCATGGCAACAATATTTGTTTACATTAAAATTATAAAAAAAGGTACATCTAAATAAATGTACAGTATTTCTGTTCTAATTTTAAAAAATTTGGACAAAGTTTCCTTTATTTATAGGACTATCCACCATGTTTAGAAAAATAAAAATACTCAACAACAACAATACTACAATACTCGAGGTCCATATTGGACCTCATTTCGACCACTTCATCAATTTAACAATAATCAAATATAAACCCCAAATATATGTACATAATAAACCACTATTGATAAGTTCCTCCGAATCGAGTCGACTAGGTAACTTGTTGAGTCAAGAACCGCACGCATCACTGTCAAGTTCACAGAGCTTTGCACGCACCCACACCCTAAAAACATGCTACATCAACATAAGATGTATGCACCACTGTTGATACGCATCATATAAAAAACATATGCATAACTGGAAAAAATTCAAGAACCTACCTAAAAAGTAGGAGAACTTACCGATATGAACTTCAACATATACTTCTCCAATTCTTCAATATAAGTTTGTTGGTTACCGGAATCTGTAAGAAAAATGATATTGTGACTCAATTTATATCAAATGCAATATTATTTGTACAATATATCAAGTACTACTATTTGTATAATGTATGTATTAAATCATGTATCAGCTAAGATGAAGAGAAGAGATGGCCAACAGTAGGGGATGGCAGTGAAGAGAAGAAAGGCAGGGCAGCGGCGGGGGAAATGAAGGGAGAACATGTGGGAGGGGGGGGGGGCTTTTGCATATACGCATATGCGTATATATGCATTTGCATATATATGCACTGCATATATATGCAGCGTTGTGCCTAAAGCATATATATGCAATTTGCAATATGTCTAGTTGCAACATGTCTAGTTCAGTGTTGTGCCTAAAGCATATGTGTCTAGTTCAGTGTTGTGCCTAAAGCACGTGTGCCTGCAAATTGTTTAACATTATGAATACCATGTGTGTCTGAAATTATATGACTGAAATGGAGGACAAAGTTAGGATGAGAAAAATGCTAGATTCCAAGTAATTGAACCAATTCAAAATGCATTTGTTTGGGGGAATTGGATAGACAATATTGTGAGCATTTGTTTTCAAAATGCAAGCTACACACCGGTGTGTTCGATTCTTGAATGTATTGCGTGTGTGAGTGGGGAAGGGCAGAGGGGACGGGCAGGGGGCGCGTGTGTGCGCATATGCGCGTGTGCGTGTTTTTGTGTATGTTTGTGGGCGCGTGTGTGCGTGCGTGAGTGGGGAAGGGGGGAGGGGACAGGACAGGGGGCGCGTGTGTGCGTTTGCGCGTATGTGCGTGTATGCATATATGCATATTGAGGCATATATGCACTGCGTGTGTGTGTGTTTATGTGCGTGTGTGTGCGTGTGTGAGTGGGGAAGGGGGGAGGTGACGGGCAGGGGGCGTGTGTGTGCATGTTTGTGTGTGTGTTTGTGTGCGCGTGTGTGCCTCTGTGAGTGGGGTAGGGGCGAGGGAATGGGGAAGGGGACGCGTGTGAGTGTATATGCAGTGTAAAGAAAAGTAACAGAGTAGTGAACTAATATGTATTAACCACCTCTATGGCATGTTTCAATAGTTGTGTTGAAAGGTTTTGGACAAAAACATATGATGATCAAACGGAGGGTTAAGAACTCAAAGTTATCGGACAACTACTATAAACATAAAAACAAACCTCTCATTATTCATCCATTAATTTAATACTGGTAACTAAATAACACAGTGATGATTTAAATTGGTGTATTTGTGGTTCGTATCATGTCTAAGTAGTGATTTAAATTCAATGCCAAATACTATGAGTACCCAATTAATGTATGGCTTCAGCATAGAGAAAGCAACTTGACTTATTTCTATGAAATCTATCAATAAGTAGTGAAGGGGGTGAAACACCTTGTTCAGAAAATGGACCTCAAGGTTCTTTTAATTGGGAAAGGGATCACCTAGTATATCCGTCGCTGAGTCAACCGAATACCATGCTCGACCTCTATGTTCTCTTATTCTGTTACTAAATCTCCCACAATCTCAACACCTGTATAAAAGATGCAGGAGAAGGTTCGATATATAAACACCACTAAAATCATAAAAGAATTAAGTTAAGCATTTTATCAAAAAACAATCAATAAACTAAGAAAATGTAAAAAAAATTATTATTGAACTAACTAACCTTGAAGGATTCGTAACGTGAAACCTATAAACCCTTAGGAACTCAAGAAGCGAATAGAATCAGGAACCGAAAATGACCATAATTGATGAAGTAACCACCAACACCACTGAAATTAAAACCAAAAAGCAAATTCATAACAAAATCTGTGTAGCATTGATAGTTGTTGCAGACCATCATTGGGTCCATCTTCTTTGATATATATGCATACAATACCAAATTAGAATCATCTGTACATGTCTGATATAGGCTAAATGTATTGGGAGGACTACCAAAAGAGGATTACAGAGAGAGTATGAAATGTCAGTATATATGCAGCATATGCATATATACGCATATGCAACTGCATATATATGCAACATATGATATAAATGCAGCATATGATATATATGCAACTGCACATATATGCAGCATATGGATATATATGCAGTGCATATATATGCAACTACATATATATGAAGTGCGTGTGTGCATGTTTTTTGTGTGTGGGTGTGTGTGGGTGTGTGCGTGTGTGAGTGGGAAGGGGGGAGGGGACGGGGCAAGGTGCGCATGTGGGCGTGTATGCATATATGCATATTGAGGCATATATGCCAGTGCATATATGCAGTGCGCGTGCGTACGTGCATGCGCGTGTGTGTGTGTGTTTGTGTGCGTGTGTGAGTGTGAATGGGGAAGGGGGCGCGTGTGTGCATGTTTGTGTGTGTGTTTGTGTGAGCTTGTAACCATCATGCCTTCTAGATCGTGTCTTTTAGAAGCACTATGTGCATGACCTACATTGGTGTTACTCACTTCTTTTTTAGGAGAGAAACGCAAAACACTCGGTTTATTTTTTCACTTGGTGGCAGTAGAAGTTTATAGACTACCTTGCCTACACAGCATCCAACATGAAGATATGATGTTAGTCTGTACTGAATTTCAGAGTAACTGCCTCATGTAAAAAAATGTAAAAAACTATATTAAGACATTGAGAAATGTTAAAAAACTATTAAAAACCATATTCATTCACCTGCTTTTTATAGATGTTAGTATTAATCCAGGAACTCAAAGTAACAAAATATAAAAGAAATAGAATATAAAAACTAAGATCAGATATATGGGTTAGTATTAATTAAAACAATGGGTATTTATCAGTGAACGGTTGGTTCATTCTCAGCATCACTATCGAAAAATAAATTTTCCAATTTAAACACCCTAATATTTAAGCTAAGTGTCAAAACCATTTAAACCTTATTCCCATTTTATTGAAGTCCAATTATAAAACCTTTGATAATTAACAGTTTAAGAGTCACACAATAATAGCAAGGATGTAAATGATCATTCAAGAATTTAAGCATTAATAGTATATCCCAACTTCAAAACACCAAATAAAAACATTCTGACAGTAATAAATCCCAAAATAAAACTACTGAAAGTAAATGAATTACAATCCCTCTCAAAAACCAACAAAATAATGAGAAGGGAGACACATGCCCAACTAGATAAAGTTGAACTAGAAACGGAATCAATAATGAGGTCGTCTAAGCACAAGGCCTGCAACTCCCACAAAAGCTGCAACGCATTCCATATCCAGAGAATCCTAAGCCTGACGCCCCTGTGGCTGGGCCCCTGTAATATATATATATATATATATATATATATATATATATATATATATATATATATATATATATATATATATATATATATATATATATATATATATATACACAAGAGAGGAGAGATAACAGTAAACGGGTCAGAGCCCGATTGTAAAACTATTTAAAAATTTAGTTTAGCAAGTATTTAAAATGTTTACTCGCTAATGCAACAACATATTAGTAACGACACTCTCTTGAGAAAGTCTCACCTCTCTTCTAGTGTGCACCCTACCGCACTATTAATCCCAAAAGATTAACTTAATTCAAATTCCTCATTAGATTGCATGCCGATAATTTCTAGGACTAAGATGTTTAAATTCTAAGAATTTAAGGTTTTCACATAACTCTTATTTGATTAAAAATTCTTTCAATAGGGTCACAACATTTCAGCCACATATAATAAACCGGAATATTTATCCATTAATTAACTTCTTTTAGCCTCAGTAGGAAGTTACAAATTTCAAGACTATATATATATATACATTAATTACCCATATAATATATATATACTACTGGCACCCCACATAATATTTATGATGCTGGCATACTCTGCTATCAAGTCCCCGTATCACTCGTACTAAGGGAAATACTAGTTCGGAATCACTCTCGAACTGTATTAATACAAACAAACACAAATTGAGGCGAAGCATAGTTCCAAGTTACTAAGAGGTCAGCACATACCCTCATGTCTCTTAAGACCATCGGACTATCAATTAGATAGCATGTACCAAGGATTTCTATGTTCTAGGGTACGAGTCAATATCCCCCATAAAGGTCCCATCAAGATAAGACTGTCCCAGCGTGAAAACCTCCACGATAGCAAGTAGTACGGGCATGATTTGTTTACATGTATATAAGATATATGATCAATCACAGAGTCACATAGATATATAACTATTCACATTCATTAGTGTAGTCGCCAGGAGGGCCCCCTTTTTAATTTCTCTGAGAAATATTATTTCCTTTTTGTGCGATAGATGCGGAAGCGTAAGATGGTTCACAAAACAAACAAACACCAAATTTTAATTTCTATTTCAAATTAAAATTAAATCGAGTGAAATTAACTCATAACACACACACAATTCAAATTTCACTTAAACCAAGTTAATTAATCCAAGTCCTAGAATTTTCCTAAGTCATATTTATTAATATTTCCAAATTAGGCCAAACCAATTTTAACAATAGACTTGAATTAAATAAATAATTACCAAAATTTAATTAGCACCCAATTAAATTAAGTGTGACAATTAAAACCATTTTTATCTTGAATTATCCTAAGCATGAATTCTAAGTTATTATGCAAGATAAAAATAAATCAATCACACTACGCCGCGATGTACGAGGAAAAACCCAAAACGGGAAACAACCTCGGACGACCCTAGCCTTAAATCCACTAAGTACGGAGTTACATTTACAAGACAGATGACTTACTTCCTCAACTCGAACCCTCTCAAGCGTTGATGCGTCTTCTTGTAACCACCTCTGCCTAGCGGATAACCACGGATATCCACCGCGATCTTGGACTCACCAATCGGACAATAGGTACACCGTCAACCACATGTGGTGTCTTTTACCACATGAGAAAGCCGCAGCAAAATGAACTCTTCTTCTTTGAGGGATATAGAAAAAAACCCAAACTTCTCTTTACAAATGTAGAGATAAACCGGTGCCAAAATACTCCAAGCAAAGAATATGTATATATGAACTTGGAAGAAACAAATATGGGTGTAACAAGAGTGGTAAATGATTTTCTCTTTGAAAATTAACACTCAAAACATGATCTTTTTCTTTAAACAATTTTGCTCTCAAAACACTCTCTAGGAGTTAGAAGGATATGAAAAAGATAAGTTACAAACATTGGTTCCCGCACTATAATAATCTGTCAAAAGTTAGTGGGGTAAGGAAGTGGGAAACATGGGTAAAAACTACCAAAAACTGTTCCCGCCAAATCTCGTTCGAACGAGTCTTCTAATGAAGTTCCAGTATGAACTCATTAGAAGCTCGTTGGAAATCTCGTTAGAACGACTATCTCGTTCGAACGACATTTTGAACGAAGTTCCAGTATGCCATATTGGGAAGTCGTTGGCAATCTCGTTCGAACGACTTGTGGTTCGAACGACAATCTCGTTCGAACGACACTTCGAACGAACTCCCAGAATATTCAAAAATTCTTTTTAAGCCCAAAAACTTTTATATACTTTATATATAAGTTTTAATAGAAAACATTCAGAAAACAAAACGCAGTTTTAAAAACCTAACACCCAATATAAACTGTTCCAAGCTCCTATATGTATATGTAATGCATTCATACCTTGGGAGCATGGAACCACTATTGATGACGTTGAAACGAGGCACATAAACCACGGCATTTTGATGAAGCTTTATACACTTGGCCGCTACGTCTTCAATAAACACGTCATAGGCTTGAAAGATGATCCATATGCTCTATCCTATGACTCAAACGTTTTTGTCAGGAATTGAGCCAAAACTACAAAGGACTCAATTGGAAAATTGCGTCCTTATAATAAGTTAGGTACGCCCACGGCCCAACATTATATTATTTCAGTCTTAGTACATTTTTATTCGATTATTTCTTATAACGAACTTATTCATTTTATTTTCGAAATTTAATTTATTCCAACTCACTTCTCATCTTTCGAAGTATTCCCTTTACCTAAGTACAATTTCAGTAGGCCCTCACTTACCTTCTAATCCAACTCCTAGACATTTCGATTATTAAGTCTACGCACGCTAGATTTCTTAGGTATGAATATTTCCCCGTTTACCCTTCATTTTCCCATTTCATTAAAGTTCCACTTAACGGGGTTTACCTTGACCCTACTGGTCCTTTTTATGTTTCATTATGTCCTAATAACATTAATCATGGTTTATTACGCATTTACTCGGATTAAGTCAACCCAAGGAAAAATCTAATTTTCCTAGAAGGGGTCGATCGATCGATAGAAAGGGGTCGATCGATCGATCGATCGATGCTCTTGGTTCGATCGATCGATCAAAGCAGGTATGGCGAAAACTATAGAATACCAGTTACGGGAATTATCATCCAAAATCATACAAATCCAAGTTTTTAACTCCCAAACTCCTAGAAATTTATACCACAAGCATTATAAACCCAAATGAACAATATTCTACATAAGGCATGCGAGTTTTCATTAAGTATCATGAATTAAAAGGGCCAAAATCTATATAAATCTCATGAACCCTAAAAATTTCTTTAACTTAGTTCTTCTCATTCTTTTTCCAGAATTTCTACTTCTAACCCAATGTAAATT
Source organism: Sambucus nigra (assembly GCA_949130495.1). NCBI lineage: Eukaryota > Viridiplantae > Streptophyta > Magnoliopsida > Dipsacales > Adoxaceae > Sambucus > Sambucus nigra. Next base: position 571,129,736 of record OX422217.1, read on the forward strand.
TTTGGTTCAACCTCTACATGTGAAGGGAATTTCCAGAATGATGTTTATATCTCTACAACATGCGATTTCTAACCTCAAACATAGGTTTTCTTTTATAAAAACTCATCCTAATCAACCCTAAACTAATATGAATGAAACATTAACTAAATTTGCAAGATAAATACTTGCCTAGGAATTTTTGTTTCTGATTTGTGGATGAAATCAGTGTGGTTGTGATTCTTGTTGCGCAATCTAACGTTTGGCGGTGACGGTGGTGCAAACGGAGGAGTTCTTGGCCTAGAACTCCTTGGTAAGCTTTTCCTTTCCTTCTCCAATGGCCGTCTCTTGTTTTTGGTTGTGTGAACCCTAGAAGACAACCCTAAGCATCTGATATAACCTAGAAAATTCGTAGGTTTCCAAGCCCAAAAATACAAAATGCCTAAAACGCCCTCCCGGGGTGTTAATTAAGCCTAAAACCCCCCCGAGACCCAAACTAAACCTCCGGGTACATTATTTTGACTATTTCGACCCTTATGAACACTTTGGAGCACTCGAAATGACCATACAGGTGACTTATAAATTATTTACTTTAATTAATCAAAATTTAGTCCTGACACGACACGGGCGCGTCCCGACTTAAATTTCCAAAATTGTCATTTTATTCACTCGTGACATTTAATAGAACCAATATTATATATTACTTTGCTCATTAGTAATATTCAACAAGTTTCCAATAATTACTAACTCTCGTCACGTTAGTAATAAAAAAAAATTAATTTCCGGATTTATATTAAATTAATAACTCACATCAAATTTAATAAATCCCCAAATTTAGAAAGCATAAAAATACGGGGTATTACATACTTCCCCCCTAATAACGGAATTTCATCCCAAAATTTGAAAAAATAAGGCATACCTGGTAAGAATAAATCTGGGTATTTCTCGCGCATATATGCCTCGCGCTCCCAGGTGGATTCCTCCACATTATGATGCTCCCACTGGACCGGTACAAGTGGAACTACCTTCGACCTCAATCTCCTTTCGCTATGGGATAGGATAGCCACTGGTCTTTCCTCGTAAGAGCTATCGGGCTGTAAGTCAATCTCCTCAATCGCGATATGGGTATGGGCCATGTCATCCTGAAGGTATCATCTCAACGACGAGATGTGGAATACATAGTGGCTGCGATGTAAATGCTCTGGCAGTCCCAATCTGTATCCTACCGGCCCAATCCTATCGATAATGGGAAATGGTCCCACGTACCTCGGGGAAAATTTCCCTTTCTTCCCGAATCTCATCACCCCTTTCATAGGAGATACACGTAGTAATACTTGGTCCCCCACATTAAACTCTCGGAAGAACCGTTTTGCATCGGCGTAGCTTTTCTGCCTGTCTTGGGCTACCCGAATGCGACTCCTGATAATCTCAATCCTCGCGGAGGTTTCCTGACACTACAAAAAAAAGTTATTTTTAAGACCCTATTTTTTGGGACAGACAAATTATAGTCTTTAAAATATACTTTTTTAGACGGTTATAATTAGCCGTCTCAAAAACTATTATTTTTTGAGACTGCTAATTATAGCCGTCTCAAAAGAGGTGAGTTTTTGAGACAGCTAATTATCTCCGTCTTATAAAGTAAATGAAATGAGACCGTAACATATTTGCTGTCTCAAAAGATATACCAAGTACGAGGGTTAAAAAATTAGATTTCCGCCATTAAAACTTTTCATCTCCCGCCCTAAAGACTTAAACCACCGAAAAAAAAGTGAAACATTTTACCCCCATCGGCCAAACCCAATTGTCAAACCTACCCAAATCCAGCCGGCGGCCAAACAAACCCACTCGGCGGACAAACCCTTGACTGGTCGGCGCTTAACTTTTAAGTACTCACCATCTCTCTCACACACACACTCACCCATACACATGTACACACAGACACATACACACACCCAAACACACGCACACAGTGACACACATACACAAGGACACAAATAAGGTAGGGTTTCAAATTTAGTTTTGTGTTGGGTATTTACAAGGCGAATACAATCTTTAAATTTAGGGTTTTTATTTTAATTTTCAATTTAATTTTCAATTGTGTATTCACCCTCACTTTAAAAAATTCGACTGTTGATATAATTATTAGGAAAATGTAATTAAAATCAATTTATTGTTTAAAAACCAAATTTTCATCTAATCTATTATATAAAATGCAAGATTTTTATAATTATCTACAATATGTTTGAGCTTGAGACTGCCAAAAATCTTTAATATTTAGTTTTTTCATTCAATTTAGCAGTAAATTTGGTGTAGAATTCACTGGACTTATCAATGGGGACTTATCAATGAGGAGAATTTTTTCTTCACCAATATTATGGCTTATGAATATAACATTACTTCGGAATTTTGTCGTTATCGATGAAGAAACCACTAAACGATTGTGTTTGATTATATTTTTAAAAAAATGTTTAGAATCTTGTTCAATTGATTGGAAAAATATTAAGATCTAATCGGTATACAAAATTCTAAAAATTATAAGCTAGATTTCATCAATTGATCATTTATGCTCCTATCCAATTGATAATATATTTTACAACTCTTATAAAATGTGCATAAAAAGGTAATTATTCAATGAGAAAATGTTGTCTGGTGGGTATAGGCCAATTAGGACAAACATACAAGCATCCGTATGTGAACTTGTAGGTTCTTATACGAATACAGAAGACAAATTAATGAGGGTATTGTGACATTTGACTATGGATTCTTTTCGGTACATAAGTGTGTTATTATCATGTGATCACCTATGATACACGAACGCGAATAAGGTTGTATTGTCCAACACGACATGGATACGCCGATACAATAAATCTAAAACAATTAGGATATGATATGAAAAAGACACGGCTTGAGATATAAGTATATTAGGGTTCAGTTTGCAATTTCAGGGGTGATTAGGATTTGATTTGGGTAAAAAGTTTGGTTTTGAATCTCGGTTGAATTTGGCTTTGGTGTCAACCGTGGGTTCGATTCATTATCGATTTCGACCTCAATTTTATTTTGGGTATTGGTCGATTTCGATTCAATCTTCCCGTCATTTCTGCTTGCATTTGTCATTTCTGTTTGCATTTGGAAACGAAATAATGAAGAGAATAGCTTTTATAAGAGCATTGCATTTGTCATTTCTGCCTCTGCCTTCTTAACTAGGTTTCACCAGCCTTTATAAGAGGTACCTATGGGAGCTTTACTCAAATTGCGACATGTCTTTGACTCATGGGAGCTCTAATCATTAGAATTCCGGGCAAGGAAAATGTGGGTTGGTAAGAATCATGACATAGAACCGTAATGATTTGATATTTAAACGATTTCCTTATTTTTTAATCTATTTGAACCTAATAAAAGCACATGGCTTGTTTGATTGAATATTATAATGATTAACTGTTTTCTTCTCTCTAAATGATGAGCGCAGGTGGCGAGCTTGCTCTTGGGTATCTGTTGCATCACTTACTCTATTGATGGAGTTTTGTGCAGACTCATTGGCTTTTTAAGGTGACTTGCCCTCATTTGTGACTTGTGTCTTAAACAATTAATTTATTGTCTTTTACTACATTTATAGAGAGTTGATGAGTTTGATCATGAAAGTTTTTCCACATCACCCGTCTATCACCCAAACAAACATATATAGAGAGAAGCTGTGGGCCTCACCATCTGTTATCAATTGATCTCAGCTGTATGGTCTAACATTGATTAAATTTTAGTCTGGTGGTATCCAAACACAAAACGCGTTAATTATACTGCTAAAAACAACACGAACTCCTGATGTTAGTATTAAAAATTGATAAAAGGTCTCACCTATTGTGTGATTCCTCCTACAAGTTAAGAAAAATAGAAATTCTCCCATTGTTAAAGCCAAAAGTTGCTATCTTTGTTTGAAAATATTTTTTATGGTCTTAAATTTAATTAATTATTTTTCAAAATAATATTTTTTTGAAAATTTTCTAATTCCCAACCATCAAATATTGTCAGTTCAAGTCAATCTACTCGTAATTATAATGATTGTGTTCTCAAAACAGATGTTTATTGGCACATAGGGCAACTCACAACCAACAATGATGTTTCGGGATGCGGTCATGCTCAATTTTAACTCCACAGACGAAATAATAATATCGTAGACTAGAATGGCGTTTTCATTGAGGTACAATTGTATCTCACAATGGATAATGATTTGTGGTGCAAAACTGTCACAATAGTACAACAATTAACCTAGCGTCGCACAAGAACACAACGTGGTGAATTCTTTATTTGTCATATTTGTTGTATCCTTTAAAATAGTAACTGTTACTTTATTTAGGCATCTAATCATGTTTTAACATACTATAGTGATGTTGATTCCATGAATCCGTGTAGCCTACCACATAGAGATAAGGAAGCAATTTAAGTTTGATTATTGTTATGATATTTTGAGCCACATTCTTAAATTTGAACTTCAGAACAAGGTGTTATTCTGAAGTGGAAATTAAATGTAGAGATTGCAACTGGTGTATCCCTATGTTGTGCTATTTCAAATTTCTGGTTTGACAGTTGGACTATCGAATATGGTAAAATATTTCTAATAGATATACATGGTATAATAAAGTACTCATGTACCATGAAATTTGAAATTAGATTAAACATAATGGACAAACTAATTCCAGTTCTAAATGTGAGAACATCTTTTTATAATCTAATATCTGTTTTTTATTTGTTCAAATAAAAAAGTCCGGTGTCTTACTAACTTGACATTCCTATTATCGTATTTGCTTGTATGCTGGTACATTTAGATTCATAATGTTAATCACATTGCAGTCTAAATCATTGCTTCATTATTTTGTGCAGTATTTCTTGTATCAGATCCTCCGTGGCTTGAAATACATACATTCTGCTAATGTTCTGCACAGATACTTGAAGCCTAGAAACCTTCTTCTGATTATACTGCGCCCATTGATGTATGGTCAGTGGGTTGCTTTTTCATGCAATTGATGGATTAGAAGCCTTTGTTTCTCGATAGGGATCATGTACACCAACTACGATTGCTAATGGAGGTGATTATTTCTACAATATATACTAATCATTTCCTTTGAAGTTAGGGACCGGGACCTATTTGATTGGCTTGTAATGTTTCCTCAATTCTTTTTTATAAGTATTGTTTCTTCAATTCTTTAAACTTGATATAACAATATTGTGCTAAATTTTGGGCTAAGAGTCATTTCTTTCAACCAAGTAATCATAAAACTTGTTTATAATTTCTTTAAAATAATAGGTGTAATTCCTTTAATCCTATACTCTTCCATTTCTGAATGTCATTTTCGTTGTCCTTGTTATATTGTGAATCACCCATCCAAAAGTGGAACTTGAGAAAGAATTGTAAAGAAGCGGATTTGTTGTTGCTGTCCAAAATCCTGCACATATACTGTTTTTATCTTGTTTGTAAGGTGCTAATAGAACGAGTTGTATAAGAACATGTTGAATTTTAATTTTTAATATCATATTTGTTTTGCTTCCGAGCATACAAAAGCAGCATACTCTCAACACTATAACTCGAATTCTGGACACTATAACCCCATTGACCATCTTTCATCCAATTCCCAACCTCCATTACTATAATTACCACCCAACCATACACCATTAAATTGGTTCATAGACATCGTTGCTCCCCATCATATCACTCCCGATCTCACTAACCTCAGTCATTAAAATGAGCATCATGGCACATATGAGTTACATGTTGGCAATTGTAAAGGATTAAAAATTTCTCATATTAGTTCTTCTCTTTATAGTTATTTTTCTACTTTTTGTTTATCTGATATCTTACATGTTCCCTCAATTTATAAATCTCTTTTGTATGTCCAAAAATTTAATAAAGATAATAATATTTATTTTAAATTTCACCCCTCTTATTTTCGTGTCAAGAATCAAGTCAAGCCTCACACTCTTCTTTTTGACGCATATAATGGTAAAGATTACTCATTTCCTTTCGCCACAAACATGTCTTCATCTTGCCTGTCTTCTTTCATTGTTAAAACGACCAGTTCTGATTACTACCATTAATGACTAGCTCATCCACATCAACACGTTCTTATCCAAATTTTACATTCTAATTTAACTCTCTGCTTCGTAATAGTACTTGAACGCTCATTCCACCGACACCCAACATGAACATTATTGATTGCTAATTGGTTTACTGCATCACACAAAAGTCTATAGGTTCTATTGATATCTACAAAGCCCGAGTAGTTGCCAAAAGCTTTCATTCGCAACCCAACATTGATTTTGATGAGACCTTTAGTTCGATTGTTAAACGTACAACCATATAACCTGTTCTTTCCATCTTCATTAACCGCAATTGGCTCAGCCGTCAACTTGATGTCAATAATACTTTTATCAACGACATTTTAATAAAAACTATGTACATGCAACAACCGATTTTTTTTATGCAGCTCAACCAACCATATATGCAAATTACGTCGTTCACTTTACGATTTGAAGAGTCTCCTTGTGCTTAGTTTTATCTCGTCCATTAATTTCTCACCTCATATGGCTTCCAACACTTTCATTCCGATTCCTCACTGTTTATATTATCTTTTGGTAATATACTTATTTATGTTGATGATATTATTATTAGAAGTAATGTCTCAGTTGAAATTCAAATACATGTCGATAAATTAGGAGCAACCTTTTCCATAAAAGATCTTGCTACTTTTCACTTTTTTCTGGGCATTTCCGATATACAACACCTCCATGGTTTATTCCTTCATCAAAAGAAGTATATTTTGAACCCACTAGAAAAATTGGGCATGACCAATTGCAAGCTAGTGAATACACCTTTTTCACTTGATACAAAATTATATATATCTGGTGGTTCACCCTTTTCGGATTCGAAAACATTTTGGAAAATAGTAGGGGCTTTATAATATTTCATATTAACAAGGCCCGACCTTACATACTTGGTTAATAAATTATGTCTATTTATGTACAATCCTTTCGAGGACCATTGGCTTGCAGTTAAATTGAAACATACTATTTTCCATTATCTCCTCTTAAGGAAAAATTGTAAATCAGAACTCCAAGCGTACTCAGACTCGGACTCGGCTGGTCGTATTGATGATCACAAATACACCATTGTATTTGCAATTTATCTAGGGTCTAATTTGATTTCATTGTTTTCTCATAAGCAACGGATTGTTGGTCGTTTGTCAACCGAGTCTGAATATAAATCCCCTACTGCTTACATGGCTCCAATCCCTTCTCCCTGAGTTAAAATTTTCTCTAATGGTCCTCCTATATTGTGGTGTGATAATATTGGTGCAATGTATCTCTCTACAAATCCTATTTTTCATGCCTGTATGAAACAAATAGAAATTTCATTTCCATTTTGTCCGTGATAAAATGGACTAAAGGAGATTTACAAGCGTAGTTTATATTTGTTTTGCTTCTGACCATACAGGAGAAGAGGCAAGGCAGTGAGTTCCATCCAGATGGTCATAAACAGTGGGGCCATTAGGGTCAAGCAAGTATCAGGGGCAGCGTCAGTTCTTTAGTTAGAGGCTCTGTAGAGGGCCTATTCGTTGTTTCAATTATGGTCGAGAGGGTCAAAAATCAAATGTTTGCACAGCGCTGCGTAATCAGAAGGGTGGACTTGTTCAGGATACTCCAACACGTGCTTTTGTGGTTCTTCCAGGTGAGTTCAATGTCCAAAATATGGTTAATTTATTTGCTTCTATAATTCGCATTTTGTATGTTTCGGGTGCTTTCCATTCCTTTATTTCTAGACAGTTAGTTGTAGAGGTTGGTTTGATTCCTTCTAGACTATCAATACCTATTAGAGTAGATTAGGTGGATTAGTGACACTTCCTTAGGTGGAGCAGTTACATTTTTTTTCACACCCTATCCTATATTTATTTATTTAAGTCAATTTTTGGTGTAGTTCTCTCCACGTATCCCTAATTTAATACCTATCTATCTCTTTTGCTGATGTCTGATGTTAGTTCTGTCAATATCCTCCCCCATGTTTTGTAGTTTTATTTGTCTTTAATTTGTTGGGACCATGCACTTTTTAGCATTTAAATCAGTGTAGTCTGATTATGATTTCAATATGTTTCTACTTCAGTCATAATTGTGAGACATGGTGAAAGCGCGTTGGTCTTTCGAATAAATTTCAATCTGCTTCCATGCTGCATACTTGTGGCAAGGCATTATATCGTTGTAAGTTCTAAAATTGACCATCCCTGCTAAATTCTGACGAAAATGGTCCAATATTGCAGCCGAGTCCATGACTCAACAAAATCACAGAACATCTCCTTTTATTTAGAAACCCCAAACACATTTGGTAGTTAAAATGGTCCATATAATTTTTGCATGTTAGTCATTATTGAAAAATTATTTTTATGATTAATTAATTTTAAATAAACTAGTTGCCTGTTAGTTCTAGCAACTTCCAAAATCAATCCTTTAAGCATGTAAATTTCTTGGATATTATGGTTGGGTTGATTGAAGTGAATGAAATTAAGTGAATGACACTAAGGAGGCAGGACCCGCAAAGAAAAAAGATCGTATGCTAAAATTTTATGTGTATGTTGTTTGGTTATTAAATGAATTCTTCCTGTTTGATTATTTTATAACTGATGTACAACTGATGTTGAAATGTGACTTGTTGCTACGATAAATAGAAATATACAGATTCATGGTATTGAAGCGTCGTCGTCGTCATTTGACTATGTCAAAGAAGTTACATGGTTGTAATAACCTCTCTTGGGCACATACAATTAAGGTTTGTTTACGAGGCAAAAAGAAATTGAATTACTTGACTGATAACCCCTCTACGATGAAAAAAAAATTAGACAACTGGCAAAAGTGAGGATGCTGTGATTATGGGATGGCTCTAACATAGCGTATAACCATACATTGCCACTACGCTCAGCGTCCCTTCTATCACCCTTTGCTGCTATGAATGATTTACTACTATGGCCGATTCATGTAATGCTACATGTATAGTTCAGTCCCCTCTCTTTTGGATCCTTGATTTAGGTTCTAGCCTGACATATCGGTATATCCTCTTTCTTTTCTAATTTGACTCTCGTCCAAAAACATAAATTGTCACTCATGTTTGATAGAGCTCCACTATTGTATTAAATGGTTGCGCCACGTGTCGAGATAAAGCTCCACTATGGTGGTGGTCAGAATTTTTTGCTGGTTGGTGTATAGTATTCATAGAATCAACTTTAATGTTTAAAACAGGTTGGCTACCTGTGGTTTTCATGAATAAACAAAGGATACTTTGCCGATTTAAAAAAAAAAAATAATTGTTACATATTTACATTGTTTTGGATGAGAATATACTATATTGATTCATTGCATATTGTATTATTTATGAGTGGGATATTAATTTTGACATAATTGAAACTTTATTTTGCAGGTGACAATTTTTGTACAACATGCAATGACAATCAACGATTTTGGAGGTCATACGCTTTAAGATTGCGGGATTATTTTGATAAAAGAATTTCGTATTTTGGAGTATAAGAAATTAATGTATTTTTGTTGTCAACTCGAATATTTGAACTTAGTGTTATAGTTTTTATTTTGATGAATATTTGGAGACGCTTATAAGAACTCTAACTATTGTTGAATGAAATGATTCATTGTCTTGGTTGAAAATCATCTTATATATTACATTTTATGATTATTCATTGTGTTGTGTTGTCTGAAATGTGATTCAATTTTATATTAAATTTTAGTGATAGATTTTATTGTCCAGAATATATTGGTGCAAAAATTTTAAGATCCCTTCACCTCTTTTAGGATGGGTAAAACTGTCCCAAAAAATATATTAAAGACGGCTATGCTGCCGTCTCAAAAAGATCTTGTAAAATATCAACCTTTTGAGACAGATTAATTCCAGTCTCAAAAGCAATTTTTTGGGACTGCTCTCTTGTCGTCTCAAAAGAGTCGTATAAAATGATGAACTTTTGAGACGGACCTATTACCGTCTTAAAAAAGTCTTTTGAGACGGCTATGGCATCACAAATAATATTTATAGCCCCCTATTAAAAAGACCCCCCCTAGCCGTCCCAAATAGCGTCCCAAAAAGTATTTGAGACGGATAAACCATCTTTTGGGACTGTTAGGCCACCGTCTTAAAAGGTACTTTTTTTTAGTGTGAATCACCTCTGGTCCGAGCAACTTGTTATCCCCCACCTCTAGCCAACATGCTGGGGAACGACAAGGCCTGTCATACAAAGCCTCGAATGGATCCATGCTAATCGTGAACTGATAAGAGTTATTATAAGCGAACTCTACCAGTGGAAGATGTGGCTCCCGACCTCATCCAAAATAAAGTACACACATGTATAGCATATCCTCCAATATCTGATTAGTACGCTATGTTTGTCCATCATTCCGTGGGTGATAAGCTGAACTCAACCTCAACTCCGTACCCATGGCCTCCTGAAAGCTCTCCCAGAAACGTGACACGAAGATCTTATCTCTATCTGAAACAATATTCAGGGGAACCCTATATAATCTAACAATCTCAACAATGAACAACTGAGTATACTGACCCGTGGTATAGTCTGTCCACACCGGTAGAAAATGAGCCACCTTGGTCAAACGGTCCACAATCACCCAGATGGAGTCGTGGCCCTGCTGTGATGTAGGCAACCCACTAATAAAATCCATAGAAATACTCTCCCACTTCCACGCGGGTATTTCCAATGGTTGAAGCAACCCTGATGGTTTCTGGTGGTCCACCTTTACCAGCTGGCAGGTAGAACACTTGGACACGAACTCAGGAATGTCCTTTTTCATCCCACTCCACCAGTATTGCCGCCTCATATCCTGGTACATCTTATCACCTCCAGGATGCACCGTAAATCGGGACCCGTGAGACTGGGTCATCACTGCATGACGTAAGTCTGCTCCTTCTAGGACCACCAATCTCCCATTAAACCTCAAACCCCCACCAGAACTAACAGAATAGGACTCAGCACCCTCAGCTAAAAGTCATACAATCTCCTCCTGGCAAATTTGGTATGCGGTCTGCGCCTGTGTTACCCTCGTAACAATCTCGGGTGTCACTGTCATGACATATATAAAGGAACGGGCTACTGCGTCCTGGTGACCCAACTCTTTCCACTTTGCTTTCCAGATATCCGCTACATCGTCTACCGGTCTATGGCTCAATGCATCGACAACTACGTTGGCCTTCCTCGGATGGTATTGTATGTCGAACTGATAGTCTTTCACAAACTCTAACCACCTGCGCTGATGCATATTTAGCTCTCACCGAGTGAACATGTACTGCAGTGATTTGTGGTCTATGAACAAGCGAAATTTCTCCCCCAATAAATAGTGTCTCCATATCCTCAATGCAAAAACGACCGCTGCTAACTCTAGGTCATGTGTGGGGTAATTCTTCTCGTGCGGCTTAATCTTGAGGGAGGCAAAAGCTATAGCCTTATCCTCCTGCTGAAGTACTCCCCCGAGTCCCCGTAAATAGGCGTCGGTGTAAACCAGATACTTCATGCCCGGCTTAGGTAAAGCAAGGACCAGTGCTGAAGTAAGCTTGTCTTTCATCTCGTCGAAAGCCAATTGACAAGCATCGTCCCAAACGTATGGTACCCCCTTGCGAGTTAGGTTCGTCAATGGACCCGCTATTTTAGAGAACCCCCGAATGAATCTCCTGTAGTATCCGGCTAATCCCAATAAACTACGTACTTATATCGGTGTCATGGACTGTCCCCACTCCCTCACCGCTGACACTTTACTCGGGTCAACTGCTATCCACTGTTCAGAAAAAACATTGTCCCAAGAACTGCACTTCCCGTAATCAGAACTCGCACTTCTTGTACTTAGCATACAACTGATGCTCTCGTAGAGTCTGATGAACCTGCCTCAAGTGCTCGGCATGCTCTTCCTCGATGTGTGATTATATTAAGACGTCATCTATGAAGACGATGACAAACTGATCCAAGAACTCTCTGAACACTTGGTTCATCAAGTTCATGAATACGGCTGGAGCATTTGTGAGTCCAAATGGCATCACTCTGAACTCATAGGACCCATATCTCGTCAAGAAAGTAGTCTTTGAAACACCCTGCTCCCTAATACGTAGCTAATGGTACCCTGACCTCAGATCTATCTTCGAAAAGAAAGTTTCTCCCCTCATCTGGTCGAACAGATCATCGATTCGAGGCTACGGATACTTGTTCTGTATCGTGACCTTGTTCAGTTCCCGGTAGTCCGCACATAGCCTCAGTGAACCATCTCTCTTTTTCACAAACAAAAATGGAGCGCCCCAAGGTGAGGTACTCATGTGAATGAAGTCCTGACCTAAAAGCTGCTCTATCTGATCTCGTAACTCTCGCATCTCCGCCGGAGCCAAACGGGATGGAGCGCGTGCTATAGGTCGAGTATCCGGTAATAAATCTATGACAAAGTCTATCTCTCGACTGGGGGGTAGGCCTGGTATCTCCTGAAATACATCAGAATACTCACGAACAACTGGGATCAAGTCTAAGGGAATCACGATCTCCTTAGAGGTATCCTCCTCTATGTAATACAAATGAGCGGTCGAGACTCCATCTGGGCGAGGCATCGCCACTACAAATATCTCTTGCCCCGGAATGGCAAACATAATACTCCTACCAAAATAATCTATCGTGGCTCTGTAAGTCGCGATCCAATCCATACCAATAATAACGTCGTGCTCATGCATATCTAAGACTAACATGTCTGCTGGTAATACCAAGCTACCAATCTCTACTCCCACACCCCGGCATATAAAGAAAATTAACGATCCATTTCCCAGTGGGGAGTCTACACATGTTATAGTGCTCTCTGCTGTGGCTAATAAACCTAAGGCCTTCGCAAAATGGGTAGCTATAAAATAGTGTGTCGCCCTAGTATCAAATAAAACCCGACCCATAGTACCATGGATAGGAAATATACCCTCAATCGCGGGTGGTGCCTGTGGAGCTGCTGCCTGGTGGACATTATAGACACGTCCGTACTGTAACTGCCCCTACTGTACTGGAGCGGCTAAAATGGCTGGTAGGGCTGGTACCTGAGCTGGAGCTAGGAGGGCGGCTAGAAAAAGTGGCCTCTGTGGCTCATTACGGGCACCTTGCTGCTGTGGGGCCCTATCACCCTCTGGACAATCCTGGAGCCTATGGCCATTTTTACCACACCCTAAGCATCGGCCCCTGAAATTTCCTCCCCTTTGTCCCTGCTAATTACGGCCCTACTGGCCGTTACCACCCCGCCATTGGCCCTGTTAGCCCTACTGAAAACGCTGTTGGCCCTGTTGCTGACCCTGCGGTTGATGATGTTGGCCCTGCTGATTAGGCTGGCCCTGCCTAAATCCCCCAAATTCCTGCCTAGAATCACCTGATTAGAACCGCTTGGCAGGGTCCCCCTGATGGGAACTCTGCTCATGCTGATGAGTCTGTCCCTGAGATGTCGGTGCTCCACTAGCACCACTACCCCCTGTCCTGCCCTGCTGGCCGGACTCTCCTGCTCGCTTGCTTCCCTGCAGATGGAAGCGGTGATCCTGGTAGTGTAGTAAAGCAGCGTTGAGTACATCTGTGTAGGTACTCAGAGACATATTTCCTATAAGGTGTTGACGGATCCTCTAAGCTAACCCGTCCACAAACAATAGTATCTTCTTGCCCTCAGTGGGTGCCTCATCTGGCACTATAGTGAGAAGTCTTGTGAACTCCTCTTCATACTCAGCAATGGTCGAATTTTCCTGCTTCAGACTCAGTAATTTCATCCTCATCTCAGTCTGCACGGCGGATGGGAAGTATTTGCTGTCAAATCGTGCCAAAAACAACTGAATAGTAATAACCTCCCTCTCCTCCAAGGTGGTAGTGGATTCCCACCAATGCAAAGTGGCCCCCACAAGCTTAAAGGAAGCCAACAACTGTTTCTTCACGTCCGTGCACTCGTACATACACAGATGCCTCTGGATATCTTTCTTCCATTGGATGGCTATAATAATATCTGAACCACCCGCAAACTCTGGGGGATGCGCCTTCTGAAAGGCATCCCTAACTCGCTCCCATGCAGATGGAAGTTGTGTCGGTACTGGCGCCACTGCCTGAACTTGGGGTGGAGCCTGCTGTACTACCTCTAGCGCGACATTCACCTCATGAGCAATGATAGCGGCTACCTCATTTGCGTTCATCGTTCCCTGAGCCGGAGCCACTGGCTGCTCAGCTTGGGCACGCCTATCCTTTGGTGCACGTCTTGGAGGCATCTGAAACATAAATTTTTTTATTAGTCTACAGTTATTATCAAATCTCAAATAGCTGCAGACGTAAACGTAAAAGCAAGAATACAACAATCCTAAAATAGGGCTCTATAATAAGAACGCTAAGCTGAAAGCGAAGTAAGCCGTACAGATCCTAAGGACACTAGAACCTGATGCTCTGATACCACCTGTGACACCCCGCCTAATTAAATACCGGGTAATCAGTCCTTTATTAAATTATAATCATGGTGAACGGTTGGTTCATTCTCAACATCACTGTCGAAAAATAAATTTTCCAATTTAAACACCCTAATATTTAAGCTAAGTGTCAAAACCATTTAAACCTTATTCCCATTTTATTTAAGTCCAATTATAAAACCTTTGATAATTAATAGTTTAAGAGTCACACAATAATATCAAGGATGTAAATGATCATTCAAGAATTTAACCATCAATAGTAAATCCCAACTTCAAAACACCAAATAAAAACATTCTGACAGTAATAAATCCCAAAGTAAAACTACTGAAAGTAAATGAATTACAATCCCTCTCAAAAAACAACTAAATAATGAAAAGGGCGACACATGCCCAACTAGATAAAGTAGAACTAGAAACATAATCAATAATGAGGTCGTCTAAGCATAAGGCCTGCAACTCCCACAAAAGCTGCAGCGCGTTCCATATCCAAAGAATCCTAAGCCTGACGCCCCTGTGGCTGGGCCCCTGTAATATATATATATATATATATATATATATATATATATACAAGAGAGAAGAGATAACAGTAAACGGGTCAGAACCCGATTGTAAAACAGTTTAAAAATTTAGTTTAGCAAGTATTTAAAATGTTTAGAGGCTAATGCAACAACATATTAGTAACGACACTCTCTTGAGAAAGTCTCACCTCTCTTCTAGTGTGCACCCTTCCGCACTATTAATCCCAAAAGATTAACTTAATTCAAATTCCTCATTAGATTCCATGCCGACAATTTCTAGGACTAAGATGTTTAAATTCCAGGAATTTAAGGTTTTCACATAACTCTTATTTGATTAAAAAGTCTTTCAATAGCGTCACAACATTTTAGCCACATATAATAAACCGGAATATTTATCCATTACTTAACTTCTTTTAGCCTCGGTAGGAAGTTACAAATTTCAAGACTATATATATATACATTAATTACCCATATAATATATATATATACTACTGGCACCCCACATAATATTTATGGTGCTGGCATACTCTGCTATCAAGTCCCCGTATCACTCATACTAAGGGAAATACTAGTTCGGAATCACTCTCGAACGGTATTAATACACTAAGAGGTCAGCACATACCCTCACGTCTCTTAGGACCTTCTAACTATCAATCAGATAGCCTATACAAAGGATTTATATGTTCTAGGGTACGAGTCAATATCCCCCATAAAGGTCCCATCAAGATAAGACTGTCCCAGCGCGAAAACCTCAGCGATAGCAAGTAGCGCGGGGATGATTTGTTTACACGTATATAAGATATATGATCAATCACAGAGTCACATAGATATATAACTATTCACATTCATACGTTAGGTACGCCCACAGCCCAACATTATATTATTCCAGTCTTAATACATTTTTATTCTATTATATCTTATAATGGACTTATTCATTTTATTTTCGAAATTTAATTTATTCCAACTCACTTGTCATCTTTCGAAGTATTCCCTTTACCTAAGTACAATTTCAGTAGGCCCTCACTTACCTTCTAATCCAACTCCTAGACATTTCGATTATTAAGTCGACGCAGGCTAGATTTCTTAGGTATGAATATTTCCCCGTTTACCCTTCATTTTCTCATTTCATTAAAGTTCCACTTAACGGGGTTTACCTTGACCTTACTGGTCCTTTTTATGTTTCATTATGTCCTAATAACATTAATTAAGGTTTATTACGCATTTAATCGGATTAAGTCAGCACAAGGACAAATCTAGTTTTCCCAGAAGTGGTCGATCGATCGATAAAAAGGGGTCGATCGATCGATGCTCTTGGCTCGATCGATCGATCAAGCAGGTATGGCGAAAACTGCAGAATATCAGTTACGGGAATTATCATCCAAAATCATCCAAATCCAAGTTTTTAACTCCCAAACTCCCAGAAATTTATACCACAAGCATTATAAACCCAAATGAACAATATTCTACGTAAGGCATGCGAGTTTTCATCAAGTATCATGAATTAAAAGGGCCAAAATCTATATAAATCTCATGAACCCTAACAATTTCTTTAACTTAGTTCTTCTCATTCTTTTTTCCAGAATTTCTACTTCTAACCCAATGTAAATTCGTGGTTCAACCTCTACATGTGAAGGGAATTTCCAGAATGATGTTTATATCTCTACAACATGCGATTTCTAACCTCAAACATAGGTTTTCTTTCATAAAAACTCATCCTAATCAACCCTAATTTAATATGAATGAAGCATTAACTAAATTAAGCAAGATAAATACTTTCCTAGGAATTTTTGTTTCTGATTTTTGGGTGAAATCAGAGTGGTTGTGATCCTTGTTGCGCGATCTAACGTTTGGCCGTGACGTTGGTGCAAGCGGAGGAGTTCTTGGCCTAGAACTCCTTGGTAAGCTTTTCCTTTCCTTCTCCAATGGCCGTCTCTTGTTTTTGGTTTTGTTAACCCTAGAAGACAATCCTAATCATCTCATATAACCTAGAAAATTCGTAGGTTTCCAAGCCCAAAAATACAAAATGCCTAAAACGCCCTCCCGGGGTGTTAATTAAGCCTAAAAACGCCTCGAGGCCCAAACTAAACTCCTGGGTACGTTACTTTGACTATCTCGACCCTTCTGGACACTTTGGCGCACTCGAAATGACCATATGGGGGACTTATAATTTATTCATTTTTATTAATCAAAATTTAGTCCTGACACGACACGGGAGCGTCCCGACTTAAATTTCCAAAATTTTCATTTTAATCACTCGTGACATTTAATAGAACCACTATTATATATTACTTTTCTCATTAGTAATATTCAACAAGTTTCCAATAATGACTAACTCTCGTCACGTTAGTAATAAAAAAAAAATTAATTTCTGGATTTATATTAAATTAATAACTCACATCAAATTTAATAAATCCCCAAATTTAGAAAGCATAAAAATACGGGGTATTAAAAAAGTACCACTTGTGTTGAATATAAGTATCTGAAAAAAATATATCACAACACGTTACTTCCATCAACCTGATAAAAACATATCATACAAATCCCTCATTTATGTTGAGTCTCCATGTGATAAATGAGGAGCCTACTTGGGAAGCTCGTTTTGCCTTTGATTTTGAATAGTCACCATATAAAGTAACTATAGTTCAAATGAGAACATAACATATGTGAGCATAATTATCTCATGGCCATCCACTGCAAAAACTTCATCACGAAAAATAATATAAGGAGATAACTAATATTTGGTAAAACTTTCAAGTAAAGTTTGTTATTTTGTAGTCTAGAGCAAATAATTATGTAAGGTTTTCTATATTAAGGATGGTATGTTAAAACTTTTGAGTGGTCAAGTTAGTTATGAGCTGTAAAAAGAAGGGTAATGAAGGAAAAACCAAATTTTAGATTTGCCCCGTTCCCACAAAATGGTAACTTTAGTCTTCGCCTTCTCCGACGTCTTCATCATCAACGCCTACTACATAATTGAAAGAATTCAAGTACTGATTGGCTTGAAATTTGGCCATACATAGCAGTACTTGATTTCATCTTTTCCGTCGGCTTCATTGTCAACACATGTTGCATCAATACTTGCATTTTTGCGATACAAAGCAGTACTTGATTGGATTGAACTCAAGAACTGCTTTAGTATAATCTAGTACTAAAGAAAGTACTGTTATTTATTGTCTGAAATCAAGTATTGCTATTATGTTTTAATTGTGCATCAGTAAAACCCAGTACTATAGTGATTTAAAATTTATCCATGCATCGTCATAGATTGTGTAAATCAAATTTATCACCTTTACCATCTCTCATTATAACCATTTTCCTGCCAAATTATAAAATGAGCGTATAATTTTATATTATTTACTTTTGAACCAAAAAAATATATGTGTTGGTCAATTGCAAATATGTGCATATAGGTGCTTGTTAGAGCCCCTAATGTCGAATAAAGAGACTTAGATTCGATACCTAATGCCTTAGTTAGTAAACTTAGATCAGGCTATAAATAGACTGAACCATGAATTAGAACAAAATAAAAATAAAATAAAGAAGAATCAAGAGGAAGCAGAAGACTTAGCGGCAAAATCCAAATTAACCTTATAACCCTAACTTGATAAAAATACCACTACAGAACCGATAAGAAACGTGTTCATTCGGACATAACCTTGGAAATCCATAGAGCAAAAGTAGATGTGTGTACCAACCTACAAACGAAACTTCTGTTAGGCTAACAAACAAATTAAAAGTATTGCCACCCAATTACTTGAACACATAGCTATATAGACTGAAAGAAGTGAATTCCTCTAATTTAAAAGCTCAATCAATTTACCATTTCTACAAATCAGATACATATTATATGTTAGGACGCTAAACCAACTGAAATTGATAAAACTTGAAGCCCCAAAGTTACCATTTAAATGTTTGATCATCGTGATGTTTCAACTTTGAACAGCAGTTCGATAGGCCCGAAAAAAAATGTCTGCAAAATAAAAAACACCAAGAAGAGGAGTCAATAATGCAGTACATAAAAATACCCCTATTGGTCAACACGTGAATATATTCAAACTAATTAAAATAATGCAATAATAAGAGAGGAGTACTCTAAGCAAATTAAAGTTCAAATTAAGCGTATACAAAACAATACTTATAGATAAAAAGAAATATACTTGAATTCATGAGTGATGGAGAATGTACATTTTTCAACGCGTATCCATGAATAGCCCACATGAGATGTCAATAACAAAAGAAAATCAATAAAGAAATGATAGAAAAACTTTCAAAAAGGTCTTATTATACAAAAATTATAACCGAATCTTCAAGCATCGGTACATATTGAGCGCTGCAACTATTAAGGCTTTGCGTTCATTTCAAAAAATATATTTTTTTGGATCAAAATCAAAATTCTATACAAAATGACCATAACATTAAAATTAAGAAATAAGGAAGAGGGTGTAATCGCTTAAAGCAATCATTCTGCCAAATAGAACTCATATTAAAAAAGATTAATCATCACCATATTAAGAAATTATGTGTAAATATAATTATATATCAAGCCATTTTAAAAGTATCAAACTTAAACATGTAAATTTTATTATCATAACCATTTTCACAAACAGGTTATGGATGCTTCGATTATTGTTTGGGTATTAAAGACCGAGAAGAGGAAAGTGCAACCGGTACTAAGGTAATAGGGATGTTTTAAAAGTCATACTTTTGGACTGGTTTCAAACAATATCACATGGCCATTTTGAATATCAAAACAATATAAAATCGTACTCATGTAGATTTTTGAATTCTCACATGGACATTTTGTCAAACAACAAACTTGCATAGTCCCACTGACGTGTTAACTGCGCATGTGAAATTTAGTCAGGGCATACTCCCCTTAAGTATCTCTGCAGCTATGTATGTATATGTAGATATTTATATCCGTGGAATAAGAAACACCCCTAAGGTAGGTTCGATTAAGGAAGGGGCGAGGAACACAAAGC
This sequence comes from Sambucus nigra, assembly GCA_949130495.1. Classification (NCBI taxonomy): domain Eukaryota; kingdom Viridiplantae; phylum Streptophyta; class Magnoliopsida; order Dipsacales; family Adoxaceae; genus Sambucus; species Sambucus nigra. The sequence goes on from OX422217.1 coordinate 571,149,694, forward strand.
CTAACAGGTGTCTTTGATGGGCTTACCCTTATCGGAAGTGATCCCAAAAATACACCACTATAATTCAGAGAAATAATTACACTATCAGCCATTTCAAACTCAAAGAACGCAATATAAGTCGAGTGTTGAAAGTCTCCAAGCAATCTCAAGCGATGAACCTCTCCATAGATGGATTCAAAAAAGAGTTTGACATAAAAAAAGAGTTTGACAGACAACTAATAACTCTTTCACAAAGAGACTAAAACTTACACAAACATTAAACAGAACACAAACATCATACATGGCCAAAAAAAATGAAAAAAAACACATGCTTGCTATACCTTCTATACAAAGTCCATCTCGGCGATAACTTGGTATAATGATAATAGTCCATCAAGACAGATAAAATTACCCTTGTAGGCGATAACTTGCTATGACGCAAGGGAGGGAAATTGATTCTTCTCAAATGAAGCATGGCCAATAACTCAGTGTGATAAAAGAAATTTTGTTGAAAGTATCAAAACTCATTGAAGCCGAAAATCCAATTGAGCGTGATTCTACAACAGCAAGGAAAAACACAGGTTTAAGGTCCTCTTCGTAGGTAAGAAGGCTAGTGACAGTAACAACGAAGCCAGCCAAACTTTCACAGCAACCATGTACCACAGAGGTTCCCATAACAGCTTAGGTGATTACAATCAAAATCACCCATATGTGTTTATGAAGAGCATTGTAGTGCTTGTTGACATGATGAACTCGTGAAATTTTTTCTAGATTCAGTACTTCAAGAGCATTGTGTGTAGCAAGAAAGAGGGGATAAAAGACCTGTTAGCAACCAAAAAAAGGTACATAGTTGCTGTGAAAGTTTGGCTGGCAACTCTCGGCCAAATTGTTCACATCCAACCCAATGCATACTTATAGAGAAGGTTGAAAGTCAGGGCTGCATAGGAGGGGCTGCATTGTCGGATCATAAGAATCATAAGTACCACCAATTATCGGATTCAACAAAGCATATATTATTTTGAAACAGTTTTAACAATAAAAAACTTTTAACTAAGCACACATGAGAATTAGTAACAGTGTTAACAATTAGTACCACCAATTAGAAAATCACAAAGAACTCGAAATAAAATAATTGAGATTTATAAGTACCAAATTTATAAAAGTACAATATTCAGTTGCAATATAACATTAAAGATATGCAATGTATGACCTTGAAACCATAAACGTGAAAAATGAAGGCTTTAGTACTGAAATATGTGATACCTTTAGGTATATTGTGGAGAAGCTGTGCCAGTGGAGGAACTTGATTAAGAGAAATTTAACAATTTCGGGGAATCGTCATGGAGATTATAACTTGAAAAAAAAAATTGAAGAATAAATTACTCAAGCTAATGGATATGATTCTAATATGTAAGAGAAGGGGCTGCTATGAACAATTTTACACACACTCAAGATAAAAGGGTCTATCCCTTTCCTTTCTAGAGGTTAAATTTGAGGTCTCTAGCGGTTAAATTTGATGTTTGAAATTTAACCTTTGAGAGAACTTGAATAAAAAAAAATAAAAGGAGTTTCTCAAAGAAATTAACCACAGTTCAACGATTTCTAGCAGTCAAAATAAAATAAAGAAAATCTAAAACCATTGAAGTTTGAAGTTTCACCTTCGTTCAACGCTTATTTCCATTGTTCCCCTTCGGTATCGCACTATTAAAATGGGATAATGATAACAACAATAACCTTTGAAGTTTGAAGTTTAACCTATGATAAGGAAACATTAGCAAAGAAGTATAATACCCAACTGCATTGTGAGAAGGAAACATTAGAAAAGATGTATAATACATAATATGTTGTAATTCAAACCACCTAGATGTATTCAGTACACTAGTTAAGATTAGTGAGCAGATAAAAAAAACTATGATAAGCCAAGGTAACATTATTGTAAATGAAAGAAGAGACCTTAAAACTGTTACTTGATAAAATGAAAATACAAACTATGGAGATAAGCCAAGGGTGTGGCGTGTGGGGACAAACTGCAGAGACTTATCACAATCAAACAACGAAAATGACAACCCAATGCTTCTACCAAACATTGTTCTGAGTACTAAAAAAATTAACTCTCAAATGTAGTTGTTGGTTCAACAATGATCCCTAAAAATGACACCAATTGAACAACAATATCATACACATGAAAAATCTCTATCATTACATCAAATGACACCAATTGAGTCGCAAGCTATGAAATTATTATATCATGTATTACAAACTTGACATTCATAATAAAAATTACAAATTGTGAATCAGCGTTGTTGCAACAAAAATCGACCCAATGTCGACAAATCAATAAACATATTATATATAACAACTAATAAGAATCAAAAAAATAAATGCTAGTAAGCCCTACAACCCTAAAACCCAATACGCGCGATGCTTTGAACAAAAAACCTACACCTAAAAGAAATTAGACCAAACTATTACATTAAAACCATAGTTGTAATCTCATATGAAAAAAATTATATACCTGATAAACAAACAAAGATTTGAGCCGGTAGTGCGAACCATAGTATATACCTGATAAACAAACCAAAAATCGAGATGATAGTTGTTAGATTTTGTTTCGATTTTTTTAAACTAATAAAAAACCATCAATAGTTGTTACAAAAATCGAACCAATGTTGACAAATATAATATTCTCAAAGGAAGCCATCTAAGTAACTAACCAAGAAATGAAAAAAAGTTGAACAAAATTATATACCTAATAAGCAAACCAAAATTGAGTTGATAGTTGCAACAAAAATCGACCCAATGTTGCTACAAATCAGCGTGTGTGTGTGCGAGTGTGAGTGTGTGTGTGAGAGTGAGTGTAAGTGGATATCGGTAGATACGTATGGGCGGAGGGCAGAGGCGGCTAGTGCTTGGAGCAAGAGAATGAGGGAGAGATCTGAAGTCGACGGGGGTGGGTTTGGGGTTTGGAGCGAGAGAGAATGAGGGAGAGAATTGAGGGTGTGCGTGTGTAAGAGTGTGAGGGAGAGAGGGTTACAAAAATACCCTCATTTTTGAATTCATGTGTAATTTTTGTGTCCACAAAAAAGGGGGAAATCAAAAAAGTGAGGGGTAGATTTGTAAAGAGGAATGGGATGTGATAAACCATTAAATGTGTAAAAATATGTAAGGTGGTTGCATCGATCTAGACCGTTATAAATGTGTACATTTTCAAAAAACCAGGCTAACTTATATATATATATATATATATAGAGAGAGAGAGAGAGAGAGAGAGAGAGAGAGAGAGAGAGAGAGAGAAGATATAAAACACACCAAGTATACATAGTTGATGGCGCAAACTTATTTTTCTAAAATATTAAAAAAAAATATTTTTGAGTTGAATTTTTTATGTGGTATTTAAACATTTCAAGAGACCCATATAAAAAAAAACTCAAAATAACTTTTTTTGCTATTTTAAAAAACTCAAAATATCTTTTAATTGTCTTAAAGAGATAGAATCTAAAAGTGTATGGCAACATTAACGAGAATTTGAAACTTGCTACTGATAAGTTAACTTTGATTGAACAAGAAATAAACAATCTAGGACACTCAGAAGGTCTTAACAAAGCAGCTGCTAAAGATCGGAGATATTTATTAAATGTCATGTGTCAGGAGGAATCTTATTGGAAGGAGAAATCAAAGATTAAATGTCTTGCAGAAGGGGATGAAAACTCTAAATTCTTCCACAAAATGGATAAACAAAGAGTAATTAAAAGTTCCATCTCCAGTCTGAAGCACAATGTAGTTTTAATTTCAGATTCTATTGAACTATTAGCTGATATTATGAATCATTTCTATTCTTTATATGGTGGTGAGGATAATTTAGTGGATAATGGCCTAATTTCTTTTGTGATTCCTCCAATTATATCAAGTTCTGATAATTTAATCCTTATAGTTGTTCCTTTATATGAGGAAATTAAAACAAAAATTTTTCTTATGGATTCTCAGTCTTCTCCTGGTCCAGATGGTTTTATTGGTTATTTATATCAAAGCTGTTGGGATATTATTCGTGAAGATGTTCACAAAGATGTGTTTAGATTTTTCATAAATGGATGGATTTTGTCGGGGTTCTATTCTAACCATGTTCTTATAGCGCTAAAGCAAGACTATCTCTAGTGACCAAGATGATAGAACTCACTCGGGAATTTTATCAAACACATGGTGTGTGGAAAACACCCTAAACCTTATTCCAAAAATGAACTAGTGTGTAAACACCCAATCAAATCAACCAAGCATCAATGAAGAGACAATAAGAACATACAAGCAATCATCAAAGCAAAACAATAACGATATACCGTGGTTCACCCAAATTTGGGCTACATCCATAAAGGATGATTTCTTCTTTCTATAGATAAATGGAGTAACCCAAAGGTTATACACCCATACACCCACACACAGAAAATTTATCTCTCTTGGAAAGTCACTCACAACCTCACAAGAACTCACCTCTCAAATGGAGCTCTACCTCTCTTTAGCTTTGATAACTCTCAAAATAGCTCTCAAACTTGTCCTCTCCCAAAACCTAGAAATAACACTTGTATTTATCGATTTGAGCCAAAATGGAAAATTTGTAAATAAACCAAAACTGAAAAAATAGTAGAGCCAAAACAAACAAACTCCACCTTGGTGATCCAACCAACCTCTAGAATGCAGAAATTGAACCCGCTTGAAGACTATCCCACCATCTACCAAGCTAATGAGATTCCCCCAAACGAACCTCACGTCGAAATATAACATCAAATCTGCTCGAAGATCATACTGACGTCTAACAAGCCAATACGCTCCACCTGACGCTAAGCCACCCCAAACTTCAACCATGAAGTGATAAATCACAAGTCTTCACTCCAAGACTCAAAACGACTCGACCCACTGAGGAACCAAATTCTAAACTAAGAAGTTTCCATCTCATGCATCTGAATGCTTCCCATGTAATCACACGGTGAATCTCTTTCCTCATGTAACCCGGTGAGTACACCCCCACACAATACATATAGCATACACCCTCTTTACACGAAATATTCAAACATATCGACACCACATTCCACCTTGAGAAATAACCATGGATGAGGGGGAGAATTCCTCACCTTTTAAACCCTCCAAATCCCACCCTCGAAAGATGTACTAAGTCTTTGTCACGAAAGACACCCGTTTGCCAATGATCATAAACAATCACCCATAGACCTTCCTTGAACTAGATACACACACCTCGAATCCATCACAGTCCTACACCTCCTAGATTCCAATCGGCCAATGCATGTGTGCAACTAAATCAAGTCAACATCACCCGTTGGCCGCCCTGAAAGGGGACTTGGATCCATCCCCTCCACTAGTAGGTATTCTCCATCACTATCGTATACTCTCAGAAGGCTAGCACTCAATTTCTTCGCTTTGTTCACAAACGAGACATGCCTCGAACGTTCGATTATTTGTGCACACCTCTTACCAATCTTTCTCGAAGTTTGATTTAGACGATACAACCCCTCTCTCTCCTCTCCCCTCGCTAGGAGCATACAATCGCGTGTGATTTTCAAGACTCCACTCGCCACCGACACCCGAAAACCCTTGGAATCCAAACGACTAATGGATATCAAATTATTTCGAAACTTAGGGACATAGGCCATACCACCCAAAGTGTGTTCCACCCCATCGAACATCTCGAGTTTCACCATCCTGACACCCTCAACGGTAACCTTCTCTCCGTTAGCTAAAGACATGGAACATTTTCTATTTTCTGTAAAAGTCTTAAAATATTCCCTCTTGGAGCAAACGTGATCCAACGATCCCGAATATAATATCCAATCATCATGGGAAAGAGAGTTAACCTTTGAGATTGTGAGATGTTCTCCAAGTTCATCTTCATAATCCGCACTCGTTACCGCTGCCCTCTCGAAATCAATCTCGCCCTTAACCTTGTCGTTCCACAAAGGACATTCTCGGATCATATGACCCCATTCCCGAAACTTGCATCATTTTGGACCTTTAACACCAAATTCCCTTGATCTAGACCTACTACTGTCATTAAATCCTCGGTTGGAGTTCCTCCCGCCATTTTGCCCACCTCCGTCTCTCGCCGTAAGTCCTTCATTATGGGAATACCCGTTACCTTCTCCTTCCTTCTTTCTCATCGTGACATGAGATTGAATATCTTGCACAAACTCGTTGCACTGGAGCGTAGACTTCCCAAACATGAGTGTGTTCAAAAAATGCTCGTATGAATCGGGTAATGATGTAAGCAACAACAATGCTCAATCCTTATTAATGAATTGAACATCTATCCGATTCAAGTCATTTATCAAGGCATTAAAAATGTTGATATGCTTCATCACATCCTCACCCTACTTCATCTCAAGCTTGAAGAGTTTCTTCTTGAGGAATAATTTCTTTGACAACGACTTCCCCAAATAAATCTCTTCTAGCTTATCCCACATGCCTTTAGCCGTGGTCTTCGCTATCACATTATTCAACACATAATCCGTGATAAGCATCTAAAGACATGAAGCCACTCTTTGATCAATGTCAATCCACTCGGCATCGATCATGCCTACCGGTCGTCCCTCTACCCCCAACAATGCTAATTACAACCTCTGTTGGAAAAGAACGCCTCGCATTCATCTTTGCCATAACCTAAAATTGATCTTCTCATCAAAATCCTTCATATCCATCTTCATTGAGCCACTCGATCCATAACTTGGATCCCATCTCTTAGAGACTCTACTCGTAGAGGTTGATTCTCGAGTACTCTCCACATTTTTTGTAATTTGGAACAAAAACAAAAGCTATGCAAAAATTGCCAAAATTGATTCAACCTCAAACAAAAATACCAGGCAAACAATGCAACCAAAGCTCTGTTACCAATTGTTGCGCTAAATCAAGACTATCTCTAGCGACCAAGATGATAAAACTCACTCGGTAATTTTATCAAACACTTGGTGGGCGAAAAACACCAAATACCTTGTTCCGAAAATGAACTAGTGTGAAAACTCCCAATTAAATCAACCAAGCATCAATGTGTAAGGTCGCAAATTTCTAATTGAGCCCTTTGTAGTTTTGGCTCAATTCCGGACAAAAACGTTTGAGTCTTAGGATAGAGTTCATATTGATCCATTCAAGTCTATGACGTGTTTATTGAAGACGTAGCGGACAAGTGTATAAAGTTTCATCAAAATGCCAAGTTTAAGTGCCTCGTTTCTACATCATCAATAGTGGTTCCATGCTCCCAAGGTATGAATGCATTACATATATATATAGGAGCTTGGAACGGTTTATATTGGGTTTTAAGTTTTATAAAAACTGTGTTTTGTTTTCTGAAAGAATGAATTAAAACTTTAAATAAAGTTTATAAAGTTTTTTGGGCTAAAAATGAGAATTTCTAAACTTTTTGGAAGTTCATTCGATATGTCGTTCGAAGGAGATTTTCGTTCGAACCAGATGTCGTTCGAATGAGTTTTCCAATGACTTCCCATATTGGCCACTGGAACTTCGTTCGAAATGTCGTTCAAACGAGATTGATGTTCGAACGAGATTTCCAACGAGCTTCTAACGAGTTCACACTGGAACTTCGTTAGAAGACTTGTTCGAACGAGATGTCGTTCGAACGAATGTCGTTCGAATGAGATATCAGGCGGGAATGGTTTTTGGTAGTTTTTTGACAATTTTTACCCATGTTCTCCACTTCTTTCCCCACTATTGTTTCACAGCATAACTATGTGCGGGAATGATTTTTGAAAGATAATCTTTTTCATACCATACTAACTCCTAGAGAGTGTTTTGAGAGAAAAAACATAAAGAGAAAAAGATCAAGTTTTGAGTCATAATTTTCAAAGTGAAATTCATCTAGCACTCTAGTTTTCACCCATTATTTTGTTTATCCAAGTTCATATATATACATCTTGCTTGGAGTTTGGCACCGGGTTTGTCACTACACCGAATTCAAGAGATTGTTTGGGTTTTCTTCTAAATCCCTAAAAGAAAAAGAATTTTTTAGCAGCGGCTTTCTCACATGGTAAAAGACACGATGTGTGGTTGACGGTGTACCTATTGTCCGATCGGTGAGTCCGAGATCGCGGTGGAGCTCCATGGTTATTCGCTAGGAAGAGGTGGTTACAAGAAGATGCGTCAAGGCTTGAGAGGGTCGAGTTGAGGAAGTAAGTCATCTGTCTTGTAAATGTAAATTCCGTACTTAGTGGATTTGAGGCTAGGGTCGTCCGAGGTTTTTTCCCACTGTGGGTTTTTCCTCGTACATCGCATCGTAGTGATTTATTGTTTATTTTATCTTGCTATACTCCCCTAGAATGCATGCTTAGGTAATTCAAGATGAAATTTGGTTTTAATCAGTACATGTTTAATTTGGTGCAAAATTAAATATTGGGTATTTTTTATGTTAATTTAATTCGAGTCATTTAATTTAATTGATAAAATTGGTTTGGCCTAACGTGATAAAATTGCAAAATATAACTTAAGAAAATTTTTTAGGACTTGGATTAATTAATATGGTTTAAGTGAAATTTAAATAAGTGTGTGTTTTAATTAATTTCACTCGGTTTAATTTTAATTTGTTAAGAAATTAAAATTTGTTTTAAGTTGAACCATCATTCTACGCTTCCGCATCTAAAAGGGAAATTATTATTTAAGAGAATTTTTAAAATTGGGGGCCTATTATTCTCACGATGAAGAGATAATAAGAACATACAAGAAATCATCAAAGAAAAACAACAAAGATATATCGTGGTTCACCCAAATTTGGACTACATCCACCAAAGAGGATTTTTTCTTTTTATAGATAAATGGATTAACCCAAAGGTTATACACACACATAATTTATCTCTCTCAGAAATTCACTCACAACCTCACAAGAACTTGCCTCTCAAATGGAGCTCTACTTCTCTTTAGCTTTGATAACTCTCAAAATATCTCTTAAACTAATCATCTCCCAAAACTTAGAAATAACACTTGTATTTATAGATTTGAGCCAAAATGGGAAATTTTTAAATAAACCAAAACTGAAAAAATAGGAGAGCCAAAACCAACAGTTCTAAATCCTAAGCATATTGGAGCTGATCAGAACACACATTTTAGACCCATTGCTATGACACATTTTGGTTTTAAGATTATCTCCAAAATCTTGGCTAATAGACTTGGGAATATTATTTTAAAGTCTGTAAGTCCTTTTCAAACAACTTTTATCAAGGGTAGTAATATATCTCATAATATAATCAATTTTTCCGAGTGTTTTTAATATACTTGATTACAAATCCGACGACGGTAATGTTGCTTTAAAGCTAGATATTGCAGAGGATTTTGATACTTTAAGTTGGAGTTTTTTTAGTTCAAACCCTCAAAGCCTTTTGGGTTTCATTCACAGTTCATTGGTTGGATTGAGAAAATTCTTTATTTGGCAAGACTCTCTTTCATCATCAACGGGACTCCATGTGGATATTTTAAATGCTCGAGAGGTGTTTGTAGAGGGGATCCATTATCTCCTCTTATTTTTTGTAGTGCTCAAGATGTGGTTAGTAAAAATATTGAGCATAAAGTTTCCCAGGGCCTTATACAACATATATCTTCTCCTAGAGGATTTCATGTCCCGACACATTTATTCTACTTTGATGACATCATGGTTTTTTGTAATGATAAGGCCACCTCTTAAACTTATGTTATGCAGGCTTTTGATGAATATGGTGTATCTCTTGCCAAACATTTGACAAAGAGAAAAGAAACATTTAAATTAATTCCATAACAAGGATGAATAAGTAAGGTGAGATAGGATCCCCCTGTCTCAATCCATTAGATCTTCTAAAAAACCCATTCAAGCCCCCATTAATATTTATAGAAAATGAAGCAGTTTGAACACAGTCCATAATCCAATCTATCATGGTAGTAGGACAATTCATAGCATCCAAGACATCTTTTAAGTAGCACCAGAATCATATGCTTTCATAATGTCAATCTTCATAACACATCTAGGATTCCCACCCCTCTTATGATAACCTCTGGCAATCTCTTGCATTAGTAAGACATTATCTCTAATGCTCCTACCTTTGACAAAAGAACATAATTTGTTACTAACTAAGTAAGGCATAGCAACTTTTAGTCTTTTCACCATAACCTTTGAGATGATGTTGTATATAGTGTTACAATAAGCAATAGGCCTAAAGTTATGGAATCATTCTCCTGGATAATGGAGGAAGCTACAAAGAAAGAGGGTTTTTTATTTCATACCAAGTGTGATAAACTAAATCTCTCCCATATTCTCTTTGATGATGATTTGTTCATTCTATCTAGTGCTAATGAGACCTCTCTAAAAATCACTAACAATACAGTGAGAGAGTTTGAAACTACGTCTGGTTTGGGGCCTAATAAACATAAGTGTGAGATTTTCTATGCCCGGATCACTAGTAATCAGGAGGATCAACTGTGAAACATTATGAAAATGAAGAAAGGAAGCCTTCCTGTAAAGTTTTTGGGTATCCCCTTAGTTACTACTAGACTCAAAGCGTCTGAGTGTAAAAATCTTATTGAGAAAGTTGTGGGGAAAGTCAAAGCCTGGACTAATAGATGGATCTCTTATGCTAGTAGAGTTAAACTTGCTATTTCTGTGCTTAGGAGGATGCAAAGCTACTGTATCAACTTGTTTATTCTCCCTAAGAAAGTAATAAAGGAGGTGGATCAGATTATTAGTAGTTTTGTTTGGTCTGGAGTTGAGCGGAGAAGGCAGGGTACTAAAGTAGCCTGGAAGGACATTTATTTTCCTTTCAATGAGGGAGGTTTAGGGATAAAGAATCTCTGCACATGGAACAAAGTTTGTATAATGAGAAATATTTGGGATATTTCTAGGGAAAAAGACTCCTTATGGGTTAAACGAATTCATAATATAGTGTTAAAGGGGGAATGCTTCTGGTTATCTAAAGTTAAGCCAGATTTTTCATGGACTATAAGGAAATTACTTAAATTGAGGAATCAAGTCAAATAGCTTATTTCTTATCACACTGGGATGGGAAAAAGACTTTTTTTGGGTTGATAGATGGCATGAAAGGGGAACTTTGGTGGATGTTTATGGCCATAGGGGTAGTATATGATGCAGCTAGTAATATTAAATACAAGGCTAGTGATTTCATCTCTAATGATCTATGGGTTTTTCCTAGTAGCCCTAATTCTGATGACCTTATTGATCTAGCAAAAACCTCTATTATCCCTAGTAGAGGCAAAGAAGATTGGATCTTATGGAATGTGGGTTCTAAGGGTGTTTATTGTACTCATGATACTTATGAATGGATCAGGGAAAATAAGAACAAAGTTGTGTGGGATAAATGTGTGCGCTTTATAGGTTATGTACCTAAACAAGCATTCTTTATGTGGACTATTTGCTGGGACAAATTATGGACTAGAAATAAGCTGCACAAATGGGGATGTATTGATACAGATATATGTATTATTTGTAATAAAAAATGGAAACCAGAGACCATCTTTTTTTCCCACTCCCTTTCTCTGATCATGTATGGGAGTCACGTTTCAATAAGAGAGGAATAAAGAAGAAAATGTTACGATTATGGAGGAGCTTAGAATTCTTTCTAACCAGAGTCAGGACTTTAAAAAAAAAGATGGTTCTTGCTAATGTGACATACTTTATTTAAAAAAAAGGATTTTTAATACTGTTTCAAGACAAGTGGAAGATATTGTAAATGACATTGAAGTGTCTACTTTCAACTCTACTTGCAGATGGATTAAGGAGAAAAGATGTCAAGAAAATTAGGAGATTATAGAATTTTATGGTTTATCATAAACAATCCTTAAATAATGTTCTTAAATAGCAGAGAAATTTAAGCGCTTTTGTACTTGGGGTATACTTAAATCCTTTCTGGGTGCACAGTTGAAGATCTGGCTTTTGAATGCAGTGGTTTGTTTATTCTCTAGATGCTTTGGGGGGTATCTTTTGAATGGCTACTTCTACATTCTGGACAACTTATTGAATTCAACATTCTTCTTTCTCAAAATGTTTTGGGCCTTCCTCATGCTTTCTCTTTCCATGCTTTCGAGATCTGGGCTTTGGGGTTACTGTGTGGAGATATATTCAATTAAAAGGTTGGATCTTCTTTTACCTTTAGAGTTTGCTGATTTTGTATGGTTCCCGCTTCTTTATGCAGTGATTGATGGCTTCTCTAACTTGAACTTCAGTTCTGTTTGTGATACTGAGATTTGATCCTTCTTCGACTTGTTGAGGTTTTGTTGTTTTATAGTTTGGCTTTGTTTGATGGCTGATATTCTAGCTGAAGGGACTTGATTGTAACAACTCCAGATTTTTGAGTAATTATTTTATATATATTTTCCATGTGGGATGATTATATAAAATATTGGAAGTTGAAGTAAATATCATTTTAAGGAATTTAGGAAATAATAATTTCTGAGTTTTACATATTTACTGCTGAATGAATGTAAATAGCATTACAGTGTATTTTATTGCGTCGTTGTGCTTTAAATGAGGGTTATGATTTATATCCCAAATGGATCATTGTAAATAACAATATGACACTGGAACACGAAATACTATAGGATACTCCGGTTGCCAATTTAGAGGGTACGGTTAGTCCAGAATTTGTTTAGATAGTTAAAATAGGGGCCTAGTTGTATTTTTGGGTTCCAGAACATTTTTGACTAGTTATAATTTAATTATGTCGTTACGAGCCTTTTTAATTGTGCAGTAGCATTTAAGGGCTAGACTTATTGAATTTGGGGTATTTTAGTCTTCCTTGAGAATTTGAGCTCATTTTATGTTGTAAACTCAAAGAGAGTTAGAGAGAGAAGGAGAGAAGAGAGAGTTGGGATAGAATGGAGAGAAAAGGAGAGAAATGGAGATTGGAGCTTGGAATCGTTGATCCGGGAAAAGAATCCGAGACTACGAACGTGAGGCAAGTTTTTACTTGCAAATATATATGATTTGTGTGAATAGATTTTATAGATAGTTGTATTTTGGAGTTTTAACCCTTAATGGGGTTTTGATGACTTTTTGGTCTATTAAACCCTTAGTTCTTGATTCAAGTTGGATTTGAGATGGAAATATTAGTTAATCATTGTGTGTTAGTGATTTGATTTAGTTATTAGTTGTTAATATTGAGAGAAGTGGAAGATTTGGGTTTTAGGGAATTTTAGGGTTCTTAAACCCGTAGCCCATTTCTGGGAAATTCGAGCAGGTCGAATCGATTCGCCTCACCAGCGAATCGATTCGCTATCAGGGGTGGTTACAGGTCTGGGAGACCGAATCGATTTGGATTAGGGCCGAATCGATTCGGTCAGGGACAATAGGTTGGTTTTCTTCGCCGAATCGATTCGCCTTTGGGCGAATCGATTCGCAATTCGAGGTGAATCGATTCGGCCCTAGGTGAATCGATTCGAAAACCCTGTTTTTGGGAGATTTTTCTAATATTGATTTTTAACCATTTTCTTTTAGGTTCAAGGCTTAGGAACATTACCTTGGGAAGTAATATAGAGTACTAGGGGTTTGTAATAAGGGGATTAACACCCTAGATTAGTATGGAAAGGAATGGGTCTTATTCTGGGGTTTATTTAATGGAAGTTAGGATCGTTTACATTAGGTGAGTTAGCTTCGAACAAATGGAGAGTAGGATGGTATGGTTTAGAATATTTGGAGACTAGTGTTGAGGAAAATCTACCCTCGAAGACTTATAGGATTGTTTTGAGCTCTTGGAGACTCGGGTGAGGGTAATGGCACTTCGGGCCTACATTATAAATAAAATGTGAATTCGTGAATTAGAATTGCATATTTTAAAACTGGTACTTAATGGTTGAGTATAAATGGTTTTGAGAATGGAAAAGTGAATATTTTCAAATGTGAAAATAATTTGGTAAATGATAATTTACTTATACACACCTCTCTAAATCGCTATCATAGGGGAAGTTACGTGCATCAGGTGAAGTCCCCTGGCTAGGGAATGAAAGGCGAATATATTCCTCGGCCATAGGACCGGTTATTATATTATGTGATTATTTTACGAAGTGAGGTAATTTCGGGTGTGGTTATGACTCACTGTCGTAGGTATATGACCGCTTCCCGACGTCTCGCGTTGTAGAATGCCCAGGTTTGCATTGTTTGATAGGCCCTGGAAGATGATAGCTATTTAGGGGCGCGCACAGTGGGGAAACCCAGACGGGCGGTCTTAGAATCGTTATATAATATGAAATATATAACTATTCATAATAATGCGGGACATTATTGGTGTAAAAGCATTTTATGATAATAAATTGCTTTATATACATTTCCAGGAGGTAAAAAGGGAAATGGGAAGTTATATGGTATAAAACCGGTTTGGCAAAAATATTTTGTGTAATAAACTGCTTTTAATATTTTTCTTAAAGAGAAAAAGGAACTGTGTAAATAAGCCATGTTGTATATAACGAAAGAGGAAATAGTAGTAACTAAACTAAGTTATATTCTCTTACTTTAATGGGTACTCCTCACTATTAGTTAAGCAGAGTTTAGCTAATTCCCTTAGTTCAATAGGAAGTTTAATTCCTATTTCCTAGTGTAACGTTAGGATGTGTATTTAGTTGAGAGGTGAGGATGATTTTTATTGCACGGCGAATGCAATTTGTTTAGTTTATTTAGCATTCATGACTATTATGCATTTTATTTGCACGTTTATCATATCAAAACGGGACCTAACCCGTTTATATTTCTTTTTCTTGCGCGGTTTTCTCTTATGCCCAGGTGCTCCTCCGCAATGGCGCCTGATATGAACCTTCTTTCTCAGTGTCAAGGAGCTACATCATTTTTGCGGATGTTGTAGGATTTATATTATAGACGCATCCACCTTTGTATACTCTAGTTAGGATTATGTTGAACATTCGGGCGTATTTCCCAAGTCTTGTATTTACTTTTATATTGTGATATTTATTTGTAATACTCGGTGTAACTGTTGTATTGGTCTGTTAACCGACAACTTATTTGGTTATTACTTGGTGCATTATTATTATTATTATTATTTTTATTACTCAATTTCTTTTATATCCACCTTCTGTTCAAATTGGATTGTCAAAACATTTTCTTTTAACTTTTCAAACTAAATTGACATCCGTTTTCTCAAATATTGGGTGGTTATCTAGTATTATTATTTTCACGGCAGTGATGCTAAGAATGGACAATCTATGATTCCTGCATTTATTAGGATATTAGGCTGGCCACCTCTTATTTGAATAAGAAGGTTGTCACAGATGGTATCAGAGCATCAGGTTCTAGTGTCCTTAGGAATCTGTGCGGGTGTACTATGTTTTCTGCGTTGCTTGTGATTTGACATAGAACCTTAGGATTAGGATTGTTGATTCATCTGGTGAGATTTTCGTTCTTCTGCTATAATGTACGATCTTAGTAAATCTTTTGCGTGTTCGTCCGAGACTCGTAGGTTGGATGATGTAGGACGACTACGAAAGGCCGTTATGAGGACAACAGGAGGCGGCGTTTAAATTAGAGTTGTAAGTTGAATTCAGGAATGAGGACCGCAATAGAGGCCACTCCCCTTGTGGTATTTTGGGGATTACTACACTGACTATTTAAGTATAGTAGATATATCTACCCAAGTGCTGCTAAGATTAAGAGTGGTGCTAAACTTGAAAATTTCCAATAAAGATAAATGGGGATGGAAGTTTGAAAGGTCCTCGATAAGGATTACCCGTTGAAGTTAAGTCAGTGGGAGGAAGTGTAATGCCATTCATAGGAAGAATAAGGCACAGAAGCTCTGGCCTAGAGAGGGGTATAGAAATGGCCAGATGTGAAAATTTGAGGAAATGATTTTTCACCAGTTGAAGTAAGGTCGAAATAGTGGGAATGGTAGTCACCATATTGAGGGCAGCATGAAGTTTTACTCGTTAAAGAACCTTATAGATGGTTTTAACAGCGAGTTCCTCTTGGATATCAGAGATGATAATAATGTAGACTCTCAAGTATTCACTTGAGGATCGATTAGAGGCTGATCGTGAATAAAGATTTATAGGTTTAAGGAAACCTTGAAACTAAATAAGGTAGGTACAAGGAAGAAAGAGCCCTTCAGTGGAGGATAGGCTCCTGAGCAGGTGTTGCAAACACTTTTAGAGGAGTCGTGTTCATGAATCACCATAGGTGGACATTGGTCCGGGGAACTCATGGAATTAAGGCAGTTGGGGCTGGTAGTCTGTTTTCCTTTACTGGGGAGTTAAAGGAACTATGAGGTTGTGGTCAGGGTGTCTAGAGTTGGGGACAGGATTGAGATGTAGAACCACACATTTTGCTCTTGTCGATAGAAATTAAAGGCAAGAATACGATGCCTAAATGGGGCATTGAGTAAGATAGTTTTTAGCTCACATAAAACCAGAATGTGGTATTTGGGAACTACTTAGAGTAGCCAGAGTAATTGTCAAGAAGGTTATAGTGAGTTTCACCTCGGAGTGTATTCTGTGTGGCATGGATGGAGTAACAGTTTTTAATTAACCTTAGATTTGGGTGTATGTCTTGAACTTGGGGCAGTGTCGGAGTTTCTATAAGAGAGTGTATCTATGTGGTTTGCGTTACTCGTATTGTATATACTATACAAGTGGAAATAGTTTTGTTTGGTCGGAGTGATAGCAGGCAAATAATTGCGAGGCTATCGTATTTCTAGTTCCAGCGTGGAAATAGTTGTTATATAATATCTCACCTCGATACGGGATTGAGACTTTATAGAGATGGTTTAAGGTATGCGATAAATTTTCATTATTTTTGTCATTTTGTTTGTTACATTGTTTATTTTGTTTGTGTTTGTGTTGTCATATCTCCACGACCAACAAAGTTAAGTAGTAGTGTATCAGAAGGGTTCCTTGTCTGGATTCTACTTTGCGAGACACTCCACGCATGAACCTTAATGACGTTGGGAGTGGAGAGATGTTACTTTATGTCCGGATGCTGGTTTTGGTAGATTTAGCTGAAGGTCACATGATTGAGTGATTAAAAGGGCCAATAAAGAGTTAATGTGCAGTATAGAAGCACTGTAATAGTTCTTTCCTCTGATTGATGTGAGGAAGACTAAGATAAGAAAGTTGGATTGAGACTTATAGTTATGCCTTGATGAGAAGGCCATTTAAAAGATGTATAAATATATTCAGTTAGAGAATTCGTCATACTTTGCAGAAAATAGACGCCCGATCGGTTAGATTTTCATTTCTCCGAAATGGTAGGACATAGAAGTAGAAACATATGAGTAGGGTTACTACTTAGAATTTTAGCGGTCCCGAACACGTGTCTTAGGCCGTTATATCTTGATGACCGACGATGCGAGGTAGTAGTGTAACGGGACAGTTCCTTGTCTGGATTTTGCTTTGCGAGACGTCCCATGGACGAAACCGAGTTAATGTCAAAAATTGAGAAAGCTTTATTGCAGTAGGGAGTAGTTAGATTAATACTTGTTCGACGGGTGTAGAAGTTCACCAACCTTACAGTTATTAGGAAGTAAGGCTTATGGGGGCAGGAGGCGCGAATTTTAGGAAGGCTATAGTTACTAGACCAAGAGAGTATTGGTGAATTGAGTTCAAGAAGGATTTGGTTTCTAGGAATGAGGAATACTGAATCTCGAGTAAATCTGAGAGTTAGACTGAAAAGAATGTGAGGCCCATCTTTTGAGAGAGGGTTACGTCGATAATCGATCTTTGGATAAGTTAATAAATAAGTTGACTTCTACTCCCGTACTCCTGTCATCAAGTTCGAAAGTAGATTATGCGGTCTTTACAGACGAGCCTCTGTAAGATTTGGGAAGTACGTTAATGTGGAATATGGGGCCACTACATAAAAATCTCTCAAGCTTAAGCCCTGTGAGAAGTGTTATCCCCCGCATGATTTGGAGTTAGCCATGGTAAGGTTCGCCTTAAAGTTAGGGAGGCACTACCTCTTGGACAAGAAATTTAGTCTTTTCACGGACCACAAGTCATTACTGAAATTGTTTAGATAGCGAGTTGGTGGTTGGGGTTCGTAAAGAGCCATCATTTTGATGTTTATTATCACCCAGGAAAAAGGGCATATGTGGAAGTAGAATGCGAAGTTGAAAACCCGTGAGGGAACTAGAAAAGGCATGAAAAGCCAAGTGGAAAGAGCTTAGCTAGGAGGATGTTGTAATGAGAGTAATGGATGCAAAGAGGGACATTTTTGAGTTTGTCTCCCAAGTCATCACTTATCACGTGGTGAATATAGATCAACAATGATCAACGGGATTGACGTAATCGTTAAAGTACCGGAGTGGATCTAAAAGGGTATATCCAAGGATTTCCTCATTGGAATGTCGGCGTCGCAACGGTCGTAATCTTATTTGGGTAATTATCGATCAATTGACCAAATCGCCACACTTTCTGCGATTACGGATGGATCTAGGGCAGAGTTGTGAAACGTTATGAGGTGCCTACTAATTCAGGGGTTGACTAAGATAAGATTGTGGTGGAAACCGAATTGAGGTTGAATGCATCCTACCACCCACGAACATATGGGCGAACGGAGAGAGTTAACCAAATATTTGAAGGTATACTCCGGATTTGCGAATTTGACTTTGAGAAAGGTTGGGTTGGAATGTAGTAATTCGTACCGCTTCACTATAGGTCTGGCACCATATGTGGCTTTGTGTAGCCGGTCGCATAGTTCGTCAACTCGTGTAGTGTTGGAGATAGGGGATCAAGTTTTAGTGCAAGAATTCCCGATGAAAGGTATAACGCGATTCGGGATCAAGGAAATATTTACACTGCGCTAGGTATATTTTTCTATTGTGGTTGTTAGGGTAGGCCCAATAGTTCATGTGAGGAACAACCGGAGGTTATTTTATAATATGGAGAGAGCAGACTAAGTTCGTTAGTGGTAACCTTAGTCTGAGTCGGTGGGGACACCGAAATACCTAAAAATTTACTTAGAAATGATAGAATGTTATTCGAGAGAAGTACCTCTTAATCTTGTTATATGGTACATCGGAATTTTGAGGGAAAAACTCCCTTATAAGAGGGGGAGTATGTAACAACTCCAGATTTTTGAGTAATTATTTTATATATATTTTCCATGTGGGATGATTATATAAAATATTGGAAGTTGAAGTAAATATCCTTTTAAGGAATTTAGGAAATAATAATTTCTGAGTTTTGTGTATTTACTGTTGAATGAATGTAAATAGCATTACAATGTGTTTTATTGCGTCGTTGTGCTTTAAACGACGGTTATGATTTATATCCAAATGGATCATTGTAAATAATTTGATATGACACTGGAACATGAAATACCGTAGGATACCCCGGATGCCAATTTAGAGGGTACGGTTAGTCCAGAATTTATTGAGATAGTCAAAATAGGGGCCTAGTTGTATTTTTGGGTTCCGGAACATTTCCAATAGTTATAATTTAATTATGTCATTACGAGCCTTTTTAATCCTGCAGTAGCATTTAAGGTCTAGACTTATTGAATTTGGGGTATTTTAGTCTTGCTTGAGCATTTGAGCTCATTTTATGTTTCAAACTCAAAGAGATTTAGAGAGAGAAGGAGAGAAGAGAGATTTGGGAGAAAATGGAGAGAAAAGGAGAGAAATGGAGATTGGATCTTGGAATCATTGATCCGGGAAAAGAATCCGAGACTACGAACATGAGGCAAGTTTTTACTTGCAAATATATATGATTTGTGTGAATAAATTGTATAGATAGTTGTATTTTGTAGTTTTAACCCTGAATGGGTTTTTGAACATTTTTTGGTGTATTAAACCCTTAATTCTTGATTCAAGTTGGATTTGAGATGGAAATATTAGTTAATCATTGTGTGTGAGTGATTTGGGTTTTAGGGAATTTTAGGGTTCTTAAACCCGTAGCCCATTTCTGGGCAATTCGAGCAGGCCGAATCGATTCGACTCACCAGCGAATCGATTCGCTATCAGGGGTGGCTACAGGTCTGGGAGACCGAATCGATTCGGATTAGGGCCGAATCATTTCTGGCAGGGACAGTAGTTTGGTTTTCTTCGCCGAAGCGATTCGCTTTTGGGCGAATCGATTCGCAATCCGGGGCGAATCGATTCGGCCCTAGGCAAATCGATTCAGAAACCCTATTTTTTGGAGATTTTTCTAATTTTGATTTTTAACCCTTTTCTTTTAGGTTCAAGGCTTAGGAACCTTCCCTTGGGAAGTAATATAGAGTACTAGGGGTTCGTAATAGGGGGATCAACACCCTAGATTAGTATGGAAAGGAATGGGGATTATTCCAGGGTTTATTTAATGGAAGTTAGGATCGTTTCCATTAGGTGAGTTAGCTTCGAACAAATGGAGAGTAGGATGGTATGGTTTAGAATATTTGGAGACTAGTGTTGAGGAAAATCTACCCTTGAAGACTTATAGGATTGTTTTGAGCTCTTGGAGACTCGGGTGAGGGTAATGGCACTTCGGGCCTACATTATAAATAAAATGTGAATTCGTGAATAAGAATTGCATATTTTAAAACTGGTACTTAATGGTTAAGTATAAATGGTTTTGAGATCGAAAAGTGAATATTTTCAAATGGGAAAATATTTTGGTAAATGATAATTTACTTATACACACCTCTCTAAATCGCTATCATAGGGGAAGTTACGTGCGTGAGGTGAAGTCCCCTGGCTAGTGAATGCAGGGAGAATATATTCCTCGGCCATAGGACCAATTATTATATTATGTGATTATTTTGCGAAGTGAGGTAATTCCGGGTGTGGTTATGACTCAGTGTCGCAGGTATGTGGCCGCTTCCCGACGTCTCGCGTTGTAGGATGCCCAGGTTTGCCTTGTTTGATAGGCCCTGAAAGATGATAGCTATTTAGGGGCGCGCACAGTGGGGAAATCCGGACTGGCGGTCTTAGAATCGTTATATAATATGAAATATACAACTATTCATAATAATGTGGGATATTATTGGTGTTAAAGCATTTTATGATAGTAAATTGCTTTATCTACATTTTCTGGAGGTAAAAAGGGAAATGGAAAGTTAGATGGTATAAAATCGGTTTGGCAAAATATTTTGTGAAATAAATTGCTTCTAATATGTTTCTTAAAGAGAAAAAGGAACTGTGTAAATAAGCCATGTTGGGTATAACGGAAGAGGAAATCGTAGTAAGTAAACTAAGTTATATTCTCTTACGTTAATGGGTACTCCTCATTGTCAGTTAACCACGATTCTGGAGTTTAGCTAATTCCCTTAGTTCAATAGGATGTTTAATTCCTATTTCCTAGTGTAACGTTAGGATGTGTATTTAGTTGAGAGGCGAGGATGATTTTTATTGCAGGGCGAATGCAATTTGTTTAGTTTATTTAGCATTCATGACTATTATGCATTTTATTTGCACGTTTATCATATCAAAACGGGCCCTAACCCGTTTATATTCCTTTTTCTTGCGTGGTTTTCTCTTATGCCTAGGTGCTCCGCCGCAATGGGGCCTGATATGACCCTTCTTTCTCAGTGTCAAGGATCTACATATTTTTTTGCGGATGTTGGAGGATTTGTATTATAGACGCATCCACCTTTTGTATACTCTAGTTAGGATTATGTTGAACATTCGGGCGTATTGCCCAAGTCTTGTATTTACTTTTATATTGTGATATTTATTTGTAATACTCGGTGTAACTGTTGTATTGGTCTGTTAACCGACAGCTTATTCGGTTACTACTTGGTGCATTATTATTATTTTTATTACTCAATTTCTTTTATATCCACCTTCTGTTCAAATTGGATTGTCAAAGCATTTTCTTTTAACTTTTCAAACTAAATTGACATCCGTTTTCTCAAATATTGGGTGGTTATCTAGTATTATTATTTTCACGGCAGTGATGCTAAGAATGGACCATCTATGATTCCTGCATTTATTGGGATATTAGGCTGGCCACCTCTTATTTGAATAAGCGGGTTGTCACATTGATGAGTTCAGTAGAGGTGTAGTTTTCTTTTCTTGCAGAGAGCATATCTCTTCCAAAAGGTCGAAGCTTGGTTTTGTCAAAAATGGTTTTGAGCTGTTGGTTTTGTTCAGGTGGTGTAGTGGTTTTTGAAAGTTTTTCTTCTCATTGGTTCGCTTGGAGGTGTCTACACGTGTGTTTTGTCTAGATCATTTCTAGATTTCTCCAGGATTTATGTTGTGTTGTTTGTGTATGTCTTTTGGGCCTTTGTGCCTTTGGGTAGGTTGTTGCCATTTTGTTGGGTTGGCCTGTGGGCCTTGGTTGTTTCCTCTTGGGGATTTGCCTCTTTTAATTAAATTCACATTTCATAAAAAAAAAACAAAAAAAAAGCATTTCACAAAAGCACCATTGTTTGTAATAGAGTTGGTTTTAAACAAGGCAGTGATTCATTTTAGTACCTAGCTTTTCCCATTTTTGAAGGAATGCCGAGACTCAAGCAGTTACAGGGACTTGTAGATAAAGCCAAATCTAAAATGGGAGGGTGTCGAGGAAATATTTTATCCATGGCGGGTGCCGGGTAGGGTGGAGCTGATCAAATCAGTGATTATCCCAAATGTACAATATAGCTTCATGTGTTATAAATGGCCTTCAAGTTTGTTAAAAAAGCTCCAAATGTGGATGAAGAGCTTTATTTGGTCTAGATCAATTCACAAGTCCAAGGCAATTAATGTTTCTTGGAAGACAATGTGTATGTACATATTTTTTTTTTTGTAGCATACCATGAGGTGTACGGGGCAACATACGCGCACCTCGATTAATCCTCATTCGATGTTTGTGGCTTTCGCTGGCCTAGCATTATTTTGACAGTGTCAATCCACCCACAAGACCGTACTAGTGACAGACTTATACCACTAGGCGAAGAGGCTTGGTTGTGTATGAACATCTGCTTTGGAGGATTGTTTTGAGAAATCTTTGCATTTTAAACAAGGCTGGCTTAATTAAACATGGGTTCTATTTCGGCATGACTCTTCTTAGTTCATCTTCCTTCAAGCTCGATTCAAGTGGCTTACTGATCACTATCTGTTCAGTTTGGTTTGGCATGGAGTTAAATAAGCGTTAATCATTATTCAATTCCACTTGAGATGGGTGGTTGGAGATGGCAGAAGTATTAATTTTTTGTATGATAACTGGCTTGGAATTTATTGCAATGGACTCGTTATGAGCATCACTTTAATTTGAATCTTGTTAGCGATCTTATTCCGAGAGGTAAATGGGTATTTCGAAATTTCATTCAAGATGCTCTCTCTACTTTAATACCTCAGACTAAGGAGGTAGACTTGTCTACTGTTTCAGTTCTGGATAAGATGATATGGCCTCACAGTTTTGATGGTGACTTAACCTTCAAAGACTCTTATTTATTTATTTCTAACAACCATTCAAAAAAGCCTTGTCTAGACATTGATTGGAAAAAAATTATTCCTCAGAGAATCTCAACTTTTGCATGGAGACTGTTTCATGATAAGCTTACAACTCAAGACTATTATAGACGAAAGGTTTCTTATTTGCATCTAGATGTGAGATTTATAAATAGGAGGAAGAATCTATTTGTCACCTTTTTATCCATTGTCCTTTTACAAAGAAGATTTGGCCATGGATCTTCAATATCTTTCATTATAATTCGTCTATTCCCTGGTCGGTTATTGACTTTTGGAAAATAGTGATTAAAAGGAAGCTTAGTCCTCATATAAGAAATGTATGGATCGCAACTATTTTGGGACCAATGGATATTATTTGGAAATGTAGAAACCAAACCATTTTTCAAACCTTAACCCCTTCTACACACCATTGTTTGACTTTCTTGAGAGGGTGGCTTTCATCTATTAGTACCCTCATCACAGATCATATGAATAATAATGTTTTTGATTTGACAATTCTAAAGTCTTTAAATATCCCAGGTAACCCTAGGAAAGCCCCCCAAATTATTCAAGTTCAGTGGGAATCTCCTTTGCCAGGATGGATAAAGCTTAACACAGGTGGTCTTTCTCTCGGAAATCCAGGTCCAGCTGCAATTGTAGTATTTTAGAAATCATCGAGGATTTGTTATGGGTGATTTTTATTCCAAGGTGGGAAATCAAACGGCTTTTTATGCAGAGTTGATGGATGTCATTCATGGAATAGAACTGGTTCATAAATATGGTTGGCATAAGCTGTGGCTTGAGATTGATTGGATGAGTGTTTTATCATGTATCAGAGCTTGTTCTTTTAAACTTCATTGGTGCATTCGTTATAGGTGGCTTAATTGTTGCTTTTTGATGACTAAGCTAAATATAAATTTCTCGCACATAGAGAAACTAATAGAGTGGCAGATGCTTTGTCAAAAATGGGAACTCGGTTTTTCTCTTTTCAGTGGTGGTGGTATGCTCCAGATGGTATTCAAAAGTTTGTGGGGGAAGATATTCAAAAAAGGCCAGACTTTAGCTTTGTGGCCTAATTTTTTACAAAATAACGAACCCTATCAAAGACCCAAAGTGTTTAGCAAGGAACCAAACCCACTACTACTAAAGACTATCCTAATTGCTTTAAAAGAGATCTTTTAAAGCAATTAGGATAGTCTTTAGTAGTAGTGGGTTTGGTTCCTTGCTAAACACTTTGGGTCTTTGATAGGGTTCGTTATTTTGTATATTTTCCTTTTCTTTCAATAGTATATATTTCCTGGTTCATCGGCTACAAGTTTCCATAAAAAAAAGGAAAGAAAAAGCAAATATTTTTACTCTAAACAACATAATTCCTAAACTACCACAAGCATTTTGAATTAAATAATTTAGGTGAGGAAAATTTCAATTTTAAAATCTAGTTTTTTTTAGATTACTTGATGACAATGGGAGTCTCCAAATTAATCTCCATATTTAGACAACTCCTACGTTTTGACAAGACAGAATATAAAAGACAACTAACTACGGTTATCGCCTCAAATCTCAATTTTACCTTCAAGTTAGTGGTCGGTAAGAAGACTAATTAAAAATTACCAATCCTAGACAAGGTAAAACGGAATTGATTTGACAAGTTCGCATTAGAGTAGCTTTTAATTCTATCCTCGTTAAGATTTTTTCTATGAGCTATGTGATACCTTAGGGCCAATGTCTAATTAATTTTAAATTAAAAATGATATCTTAGGTTATGAAAATGCTCGGGTGGTTTAGTATTTTTCAGGCAAAGGAAGGGTGATGAAATCCCAATAGTTTTTTTTCGTTAAGTCAAATTTATGCAATGTGATTATCGAAATTTGAGAAAGCAAATCCACATAAGGAACATACAAATTGTTCGTCCGACGTGAACTTTTTAAGATTACATGTTTACGCCGGGCCGAAATTTTAGTTGACGTCGATCAAAGGGAAACGTTGCCTACGTTTCAGTTATCTTTGAGAGTACCTTGTGTGCATGACAATATTGCACAAGTCTCTTTAGCAGTCTCACACGATTGCTTTTTCGGAATTTTCCCTCTATTTTTCATCTTTTGCGTTTCTTCTTTTTGTATTTTATTTTGAATGAATTTCCTACTGAAAAATGACAGAAAACAATGACACCAAGTGGTAAGTACGACATAAAAAATATAAAATATAAATACCATGCATACGTCCTAATGGTGTAGTTTAACACGAAAAAAAGGAAAAAAATAATTAAAAAATCACATTATGCAACTATATATACATACATATATATATATATATATATATATTTTTTTTTTGATAACCGTGAACCTCCACACGAACGAGCCCTTTGGACTCCCTCGTGCAAGCTAAACAGGGGGGGCACTGCGCATGTCCACCTCACACACGAGCCCCGCTTAAATACTGGTAAAGCCCTGCGGGGGATCGAACCCACGACCGTGCGCCTAACCACACAGCCCTGAGGAAGCCCTCCAACAGGGGTAGGTATCCGTGGGGAGGGATCGAACTCATGACCTATGGTCAGAGTGAAGCCCATCCTTACCACTGGACCAAGCCAGGGTGGATTATACATATATATTGAATATAAAAAAATATACAATACTGATTTTTTTTAAATGGATTTTTGGATTTTCAATTTTATTTTAAAAAATAAGAATTTTTTAGGGACTAGCTGCGAAAAAAAATAAAATTTGAAACTTTTTAGAAAAAAATATGAATTTTTCAATAAAAAAATCATTTTTTTTATGACAAAAGTACTACTTACTAAGAACATGCTTAAATATTTTTTTAGCGTGTACTGAAAAATAACACAAAAATAACTACACAACGTGCAAAGTGCAATAAAAAGATTAAGTAAAAATAAAAGCACTAAGGAATAAAACAAACACATAAACAAGCACACTTATGAAATAATTACACACACACACACACACGCACACACACACACACACACGCACACACACACACACACATATATATATATATATATATATATATATACACACACACTAGGGTATATATATATATATATATATATATATATATATATATATATATATATATATATATATATATATACACACACACACTAGGGTATGCCCGTCCTGAAAGCACGTTGATAATTTTGAAAAGCATGAAGTTGTGCCTTCGTGCGACGGAAAGTGCCCTCGCCAAAGCTACGACCGATCTCGGGATCGAAACACCAGATCAACTTCTTCAATTTAAGTCCAAGTATTGAATGTGTACAATTTAAGTCCAAATTTTTTTTACGATACAAATGTGAAAATTTGAGCATTATTTCCTTTGTTTATAAAACTATCCACCGTGTTAAAAAACAAAATAGTCCACAATAATAATATTAATAAAGAATAGATATAAGGTTTTGTGTATTGTAACGTAACAACGGAATTATACCAAACATATGTGGTTCTCACTATCCCAACTTAAAGTACTAATTGAGTCGCTACAACACATCACTTGCACATCACCTAAATCTCATGTCGGTGGAAAGGTTGTGAGATTATTTTGGTGTATTTGTGTTCACGCATCAATGCAATGCATTTTTAACACGTAGCACATGCTACATCGATAGCGCAAGGAGTCAGTAAAGAACTCATATCACCTACAACAAGTTGCATACAACTGCTTAAAGCATGTCTTGTTTTCACTCATACCAAACCTCCATGTACACAATATTGTGCATGTCCCCACCATTTAATAACAAATTTTTTAACATTAATCTTCTTACCATATTCACACTGTATGGAAGTGCTTATACAAATGAAGCCAACACAAAAATAAACAAAACCAAAATGAATCCATTCATATTGTATGGCAATGGTTATATAAATGAAGCCTACATAAAGACCAACAAAACCAAAATTAAATTATCATACAAAAAGGGATACGTAAAAAAAAATAAATGATATGATTGTGAATTATGTTGAAATTCAAATTCAACATTAAAAAGTTACAAAGATGCAATTTTAAGAAAACCAAATCACCCCAAAATTCCATAACCATGTGTCTACAACAATAATTATAATACTTTGATGAATGCTCTCTACAACACTAATAATCAATTTATGCTATGAAGCACGGGTGTCGCGGGGTGTGAATGAGGTTGCGAAAATTTGAAATACGGGTGTGGGTGTAAGGTGCGTTTTGAATAATCGGTGCTTCATAGCCTTTAAGTTATAGCCAAGCCACAACAACATTCAAATTTTCTAATAAAAGCAAAATCATTAAAAAAAATCAATTTCATAAAGTAAAACCAATGAATACTTCATAATTATAGTTACAAAAACAAACTTGAACATAAACTATACCATATTAAGGTTTGCAAAAGAAGTAGATCTACAAAATTGTAACTCAATCATAACTTCAAAAATAATGTTAAGATACTCTAGAAAGCTTAAGATGCAACAAATATAATGAAAAAACAGAATCTGACTTTGTCATTCACTGATATAAAACTAAACTAAAATCTACATTATGCTTTTAGATATAAAAATCTATCCATGATCATGAAATGAATTGTTTCAATAGCTTTCAGTATTAATAACTACCATCTATTTATTGGCATGGTATTAAAGGTTGCTTATATTTAAATTGACTATGCAACTACCTTTGTCTACTTGTCGGTAACTTCTGGCCAATTATATTTTCTAGAAATTGAAATCTTGTATAGACTGAAAAATAATAGACGACTGGCCTGTAAAATAATAGACGATTAGTAAGCAAGCAAGATAATGCACTATAAATCTTCCAAGCTTTGGTTGTATGTTGATATTCCAAGCTTTGGTTATATTTTGATATTCCATTGGTGTAGCTATTACCATTTTCTTTGGGGAAAAATGGGTCATTTTAAATTTTCGATCACATATTATAAAAGTTCACTATAAATCTTGTATTTGAAAATTGATCGACTTTAGCCATCTGTCATAAGGGGCTTAAAGAAACCCAATGCCTAGATTACGTTCGATATAAGACCACACAAAATGCCCAATCATCCATTTCTTCAAGTCTCCTAACGGATATATGACGGAGGGATGGAATTGATCAATTTTAAACATCAAGTTAACATTGTAACTTATGAAATAATTGGGGTTAAATTTCCGTCTGACTTTTTTATTGTGAAGTAGGTGGTATTGGAAGTTGTAGTAAAATTACTTACGCTTTCGTTTTTCTTATTGTTGGTATAACAACTAATAATGGTGATTGCGGAGACAACACCATCTTCCCTTGGTCCCTGTTATGCACCTAATGATCCAACTCCGCCACGACCCTAGAAGGGTTTAATCGATGGAAGGACATAACTTTTATATAACTGGAATTCTGAAACTAACATCACTCAATATGAAAAATAATTCGCTTTGCCTCCTCCATTGCCTCCAGGCTTCCTTCCTATACCCTCTACACCTAACCTGGCCCCAATACATGGCACTCAAATAACGAAACCAAGGTGTTTCGAGCCAACATGGGTAGACAATGTCCCAAACATCACAACAACAGAGGCCACAGATGACCCCTTCATCTCAACCAATACCACTACAGATGACCCCTTCATATCAACCAATACCACATTGAATTCAATGCTTCTGCAGCAACTGCTCTTACTACATCATCAGGATCCTACACCCCAGTTATGCTCTGCTCTTCTCTGATTGTACCTAAAACACAACATCATCAGGATTACACAACTTGATATAAAATGAAAACTTGTATTTTCAAAATTTTATTTTTTACCTCACCCTAAAAACTTAGAAATCATATAAAACAAAAGAGATCAACAATCCAACAACTGCATCTGCAGAAACTTTAGTGGAAATTTCAATTCAATAGCGTTTGAATGCCTCCAAAAACTTTCACAATCCAACAATAAGTTCACCTACAATTGCGATCAACATAAATCGATGTGCAAAAGGAAGATGAAACCAATACATTTCAGTTTAATGTAAATAAAATGGGATATTTTTTGCAAACCAGTGTGTTATCCTTGCTATTCATCCTCACGTTTAGGTGCTTCTTTGATCTTGTCTCCCCCGTCATACTACATATCAGACATCCACAATCTGATCAGTTAAGGAACTGTAACCTCAAACACGTGAATCGCTCTACTATGATTTAACAAAATTGAGCAGTTATAAACATAAAAGTAGCATCTACACCATATCCGATCCATTCTTATAAGGGTTTTTTCACATGTCAATTTACATACAAATAAAATATAAAGAAATAAAATAAATAATTGTAAAATGCTCACACTATTTTATGGCATGTTTATTTCACCATGCCTTCCACGAACGTCTCAATTTTGGATATAACTAAAATCGAAATAAATGATTATTTGATGAACATATCAATGAAAAGATATATGATAGATAAAACTACTAGTGTTGTGGAGTGATTAATTTAAAAATCGATAAGACGTTGAATAATATAAAGAGACACTACCTACCGCTTATACATATGAGTGATAGGTGGTTGATCACAACTGAGAGAGAGAGAAAGAGACAGGGTAAAGTGGGAGGTTTTGGTTGTGGTGGAGCCCCATCCTCTGAAAAAAAAAGAAGGCACAAAAACAAAAAAAATGACCAAACTGAACAAAAAAATGTACAAATAATGGCCCCATACCAAAAACCTGTGAACAAAAAAGAGACAGGGTAAATTTCTACCCAGTGAATTTGAACAAAAAACCTGAACACTATTCCCATTTCTCATACGAATGGCCCAATACAAAAAAACTCCATACAAAGATGAATAAAAATAAAAAAAATACCCAAACACAAATCAAATAAAAAATAGAGACAGATAGAGCTTCCAATGAATTAAAAACTCTATCCCTTTTAACTAGTTAGTAAAACTAATAAATCAATAAAGATAAACCTTCCTTTAGAACAGTCATCAAAGACTTTATCTCCGGATAAAGAGTAGAGCTTCCAAAAACGCAAGTTTTCTTAAACAACTTGTGAACATAGTGTGACACCCCACCTAATTAACCCCTGGTGATCAGTCCTAAATTAACACTACACCAAATCTGCCGAATTGTCACCGTCATTGACATTGACAAGTTGAACTTGTAAAGGTCAATGACCGTGACAATTCTCGACGAGACAACATTTTTTGTCACGGACTTGTCACGGTCATTAACCGTGACAAGTTCATTAGAATTGTCACGGTCGTGTCACGATCAAGGACCGTGACAAGCCCGCGACATTTGTTTAAAAAATGTCACGGTTATTGACCATGACAAGTTCGTGACAACTTGATTTGTCACGGACTTGTCACGATCAAGGATCGTGACAATTCAGGGAAGAAATAAAAATAAATCTGCTAGGCAGTATGTCCACTGCCAGTGCCCAGCAGTATATTTATACCTGTTATAGCAACGTTGTACCTGTTCAAACATCATATCTCCAAATAAAATAGAGATAATGCAAGTATACATTCAAAATAGAGAGAATATGCATCACCATATAATCCAAATATAATTCAAATGTAACAATTTAGAACAATTCAATTCAAACTTAAAACAATGTCACTAAAAGTATGGGGTATGGTTATCTCTGAGGAGATGAGTAGGACACACGATATATGAATTGACACACCCACTAATATACACCGTGCCGCATTGTTGGCTCAACCATAATGGGGAGTTCTCCTTCCCGGGTATCACATGCATGACGAGTACCTTGGACTCGATGTCTTGAAGCTCATGTCCCCGAACTAGTCCACCCTGGACGATATTCGAATCCTCACCCCCGCCCTATTAGCTGGCCATCAAATATGTCCATTAAAAACACGCTCGACCAACCAAGTGTCGACATCGGTCTGTTGAAGGGAGCCAAATAGGGAAGTGGATCATAAAGTTCGCACGTGTCGGCGATGAAGCAGCGAGGTCCACGACCTCGTCCTCCCGCACCTTGTCCTCTCGCACCTCGTCCTCCACCAACTTCTCCTTCCCTTTCCCCTTATGGTTGCCGCCCAACGAATGCTTCACGAATGAGAACATATCCTGGACCGTCGCCTCCAAACGGGACAGCTTCGCGTCATGTGAATCCACCGTTCGAGCCAACCCGGTGTCACTCGTATCTACTCCGATGATCCTAGATTTGGCCACTCGCGAGCTCACCCCCTTGTTCTCCCCATGCGATCAGAGCCAAGCACTTGGTTGAGTGCGTCTGTGGACAAATATGCCTTGTCGACATCAGACTATGACTCATGAACTTCCTTAAGCTTTGCCTGAAACGACAAAAAGCACATGATTAGTAAAATAAGTAAATTAAAAAATTATAACGTAATTAACAAAAAGTAAACTGTCGGATTACTTACAATCGTAGACGCAACGCTTGGGGACACCTCCGTGTCCTTCCCCTTCTTCGTCCGAAGAGCCACATAAGTATCGAAACTATGTGGGCTACCCCCAAGGCCACTCCCTGTCCCCTAAAATAAAATAAAGTAAAATTAGTATCGGCCCCGCAAAGTAAAATAATACCGAATAATATATTTTATGTGGTCATAGAAAAATTAAATCTTACCATCATCATATGCTCCACCTCGGCGTAAGACATCCGACCGGAGTAGTGCACGTCCGTATTTTTTGCCCGATTTTCCCTTCCCGATTAGCGAGATGCCAATTGTCACTCCCCGATCTCATTGTCAATGAACTTTTGCCATTGTGACAATGACATCGGCTCCTTCGGCAGGACGAATTCACGCCTTTGGATAATGGACTCTCGTGTCTTCCCAAAGTACCGGGTCCGCATATTTTTCTTCCACGTCTTGTGTTGCTCCCTCAACTGTTCCAAGATGGAATCACGTAGCTTTGGATCCAGGCTGAATTGTTCCTGTCCAACAAATACAATGTTAGTTGCAAATAAATATAAATATAAAATCGAAATCGAAATCGAAATCGAAATTGAAATTGAAATATTCATATAAATATAAATATAAATATAAATATAAATATAAATATAAATACATTACCTGTAGTGCCACCCAAACAACTAACTTGAGATCATATGTCACCTCCTTCCAACTCGTATACCTCGGGACGATGATCGTCTTTACCATCTCGAGGGATCTCGTTAATAGCCCCGACTTGTTCTCGTTGGCCATCCCCAATTTTCCATATTTGGGGAGCCTAGGGGCCGAGGAGCCCTCGTCGCCTCCGCTAGCACCGAGCCCAGACTACATCATCATAACCAGCATCATCATCCTCTCCATAATACATGAAGGAGACATTTATTGTAAAAAAATGTTATTAGTACAGATCAAAATGAATTAGAAGAAGACATGCCAATATGTACAATTACTACAAATAAAATGAATTAATACTATTAAACACCTCATAATATGTACAATTACTTTCAATTTGAAATATCCCCACCCCACCCCCACCCCTAATGCCCACACACGTGCACACTACACAAGAGTGAAAATGATGAAGTGCAAATCAATTAAAAGCATTAAAAATGGAAGTTTTGGTACAAATTGGTATATTTATTACAATTTTTTTTTTGAAATTCGGGTTATCATAAAAGAATGGATTCATATTCGGTAGGAGCAGCCAAGTCATCCACACTACTATTAAGACGCTTTGGCGCGTGTTGGACAATTGACCATGGCTCTTTGGTTATATACTCCGAGTAAAACACTTGGTTAACCTTTTAAAATGCACAAACAAACGGCTCATCGCTCACGTGGTCGTTGCTATTCAACTTGGACAAGTCAACCATGATCAAATTGGTGACATGATCAACTTGAAAAGCATTTTTATCCTCAACTCTTACCCAGTCACAGTAAAATACAACATATTTGAAGCTTATATAATCCAATTCAAATATATTTCGGATTAAACCATAGTAAGTCATTTCAGCTTCAACGAGGTTTTTATCTTTTGCGCTCGCTAAAAAGAAAGTAAGAGCCTTGTATGAAATGCCCGAGTTCTATACATTTGTAGTTTCCTTGTACACTTTATCGCCGAATACGTAACCGTTCAATTGATACTTTTTATACGCTTGTGCCATGAACAAGGGTCCAGTGGCTAGACGAGAAAGCCTTCATGTCTTATCAACCGTCTTTAAGAGCTGAGAAAATAGATAATTTATTTATATTAGTTGTAAAATTTGAATGTAATTTAACGTTATATAATGACCATTTTCATTATAATTACCTCGTGTGTCAACTACAACCTAAATTCTCTGTCTGATTGTACCATTGTTTTTCATCTTTTATTGTTCTCATAGGCTTCATATTTTTTTCATATTACAAAATTAATCATGTATAAAATAATCTAAAATATTTTTAAACATTACAATAATCAAAACTTACTTTTTCCATTCTTCGACATCTTCATGTGTTTCAAATAGACAACAAGCTACTTGTTCATGTTGCAAACTAGTTAATTTCACTCGTTTTCCAATCACATGACCACCATCACCGACGAACTCATCAGTGTCATCAACGCTGGTCGAGTCAGGCATATATTCCCGAGTATATATCGATGAATCCACGGTGATATATTCCTTTGCAATTGATCCTCCAATGTATCGCGTATTCTTGACGTAATCTTTAAAAACTTTCATCAATAATTCAAACGGATACATCCATTTATATCTAACTGGACCACAAAGAAGTGCCTCGTTGCATAGGTATACCCATAAGTGAACACTTATGTCAAAGAATGCTGGGGGAAAGTACTTCTCCAACACACAAATCGCTTCGGTCACTACCAATTTTGCGGCCACTATGTATTCTCGATTGACTATCTTCTTACACAAGAGTGAGAAGGTAATACTAATTTTCATAATAGCCCAACGCAAATCCTTGTGCTTGGAGAAACAGTGCTTAAACAATAAAGGAACCAATTGCATGATCACATGCCAATCGTGGGACTTACACTTATGTTAATCATGAGTAGTATAATTCACAATCCTTTGCAAGTTGGACGAAAAAGTAGATGGTCCCTTCAAATTGTATATTGTGTCTAAAATCACCTTCCTTTCCCCACTCGTCAAAGTAAACGCACCAGGGGGAATTATTGTCCTTCCCCTACTATCTTCTTTCAACCATAGTTGTGGCTTAAGTTTCAACGATTTAAGGTCTTTTCGTGCATTTTCTCCATTCTTCGAATGACTCCCCCCAAAGCAAGTGCCGACAATATTTTCAGTAAAGTTCTTCTCTGCATGCATCACATCCAATACATGACACACACCACACACGAACACACACACACACACACACACACACACACACACACACACACACACACCACACACTCACATGCACACCCCCACCACACCCTGCCCCCCTCCCCCCACCAAATACCACCCCACACCACCCCTTGCCCCCTCCCCCTCCCACCTTCACACACACACACGCCCCCTCCCCCTCCAACCTACACACACGCACACCACACACGCACACACACACACACAACACCCCACCCCCATCCACCCTTGTCCCCTCCCCCTCCCACCTGCACACACACAGACACACACCACACACGCACACATATACACACACACACATACACACATATAGAACTGAAAGAGAAAGAGAGGAAAAAAAACATACCTTAGAGAGAGAGAGAGAGGTCGAAATCACAGAAAGAGAGAGAGAGAGAGAGAGGGAAAACCAAAAACAGTGGGAAAAAAAATAAGGCGGAGAGATTTTTGCTAGAGAAATTGTCACGGACATGTCACGGTCCTTGACCGTGACAATATTTATAAGGATTGTTACGGTCATTGACCAAATGTTAACCATTTACTCGAAATGACGTAAATAAAATTTTACTATTCACTTAGTCATTAAATTTCCCTAAATGTTAACCATTTACTCCTCGTTTAATATTTAAATAAATATTATCATAATTAATTCAAGTAAATTATGACACACAAGTAATTTAGAATTTCCCAAATTAATTAAATATTAAATGCACAAAAATACGGGGTGTTACATACTCCCCACTACAAAGGAATTTTGTCCCTGAAATTATGTCGTACCTGTGGTGAATAGATCTAGATATTGTTCCCGCATATCCTCGTCCTGCTCCCAGGTGGACTCGTCAATGTTGTGATGACCCCACTGTACTCTAACTAGTGAAACAACCTTGGATCGTAACTTTCGCTCACTACGGTCCAAAATAGTCACCAGTCTCTCCTCGTATGAGATGTATGGCTGTAAATCAATTTCCTCAAGTGGAATGCGCTAGAAGGCCTTCTTGGTTCTTCGATATTTCTTCAGTGACGTCACATGGAACACGTCGTGTATCCGCTGAAGATGCTCTGACAATCCCAGTATATATGCTATCGGTCCCACCCTCTCAATAATAGGGAAAGGCCCCACCTACCTCGGTGCAAATTTACCTTTCTTGCCAAACCTCATTACCCCTTTTATAGGGGACACCCGAACCAATACCTGGTCCCCAACCTCTAACTCCACATGCCTTTGTGAAGCATCAACATAACTCTTCTGTATATCCCAAGCTATTCAAATCTGTCCTCGGATCAAATCTATCTTGGCAGACGTCTCCTGGACAATCTCCGGCCCCAATAGCTTGTTGTCCCCCACCTCTAACCAACAAGCAGGTGAATGAAAAGGTCTCTCGTACAGTGCCTCGAATGATTCCATGTCAATCATGAAATGGTAGGAGTTGTTATACACGAACTCTACCAAAGGAAGATATCTCTCCCATACTCCCCCAAAGTTCAAACTGCACATCCCGAGCATGTCGTCCATCTGATTGACTCTCTCAGTTTTCCCGTCGGTCTGTGGGTGATAGGCTGTACTTAAACGTAACTCCGTGCCCATGGCCTCTTTAAAGATCTGCCAAAAGTGGGCCACAAAAATTTTGTCTGTGTCATACACAATATTTATCGGTACCCCGTGCATCTTAACAATTTTCGCTATGAAGAGATCCGCATAACGCATCGTCTCAAAGTCTGTGCGAACCGACAGGAAATGGGCCACCTTGGTCAACCAATCCACAATGACCCATATGGAATCGTGACCTCTCTGTAAGGACATTTTTGTCCATTATCAATTTGTTATATCGCACGCCGTTACACCATTGAAGAAATTCAAGATTCATTCAGTCATCAACGAATCCGAATATCAAAAGAAGAAGAGGAATCAAAGTCTGACAGGCCGGACCGGTCCACCCAGAATAAACGAACTGATCCGCCTGCGGACCGGTTCGCCTACTGAAAGCCAGTATACCCCGGACCGATTGTGAACCGAAGATGCCAAATATAAAAAGAACCGGTCCGCCTGGGATAAACACAAACAGATCGTGCAAAGATTTTTTAGGCCCAGGACTCCTTTTATAAACCCACTACGGAAAGTGGTTTTCTAAGACTTCCATACATGATTTTCAGAGTACAAAAAACTCTAGGTCTTCACCTATTGAGCCCTAGACTCTAGGTTTTTGATTCACACAAATTTCCAAACATTTGTGAATCTCTTTGCAACCCAGGAACGCACTTTTTCTGTTCATATCATTGTGGAGAAGACCGTTCTTCTTCTTCTTCATTGTAGCCCTACTGGAAATGGATAACTCCAGTCGCCGACTACAGAATCCGACACCTGAGGGTAATTCTTAGTCACTTGTATTTTCATTGTAATCCGAAAATTGTACAGTTACAATATTATAATGGAAATAAATGGTTTTGCCCCTTTGGGGGATTTTTCCTCACAAGCATGTGTTTGAGTGCTCTTGCTTAGTTCATTATCTTATTCAATCACATACTGTTGCATGTTTGGGGTTTGTTTAAGTTAAAATGTGTTTAATATATAATTTGCCCATTTGAATGCAAACACATACGTTCTCAAATTGGTATCAGAGCGGGTTACGCTAATCTATCGCGTATTCCTATTTTTCGCAAAATTTTTCTAAGATATCAATTTTCTGAAAAAATTGATTTTTGAAAAAGTGCGTGTTCAAATGGAGAAGTTATATAATAAAATGCCAGTTTTTGATGGGACAAACTGTGCCTATTGGAAAGCCCATATGAGGTCTGCATTAAAAGCCATTGATGAGCGTGTCTGGATTTTGGTTGAAAGAGGGTGGACACCTCCCTCCGTGACTGTTGATAATGTGATCAACTTGAAACCTGTCACTTCTTGGACTGAAGAAGAATTTAAATGGTCATCTTTTAATTCTAAGGGTCTAAGTGCTATTTTTGGGTCTGTCACACCTGATGAGTTCAAACGAATAATGACGTGCACCACGTCAAAAGAGGCATGGGATGTTTTACAACTCACCCATGAAGAAACAAATGCTGTGAAAGAGTCTAAATTGTAAAATTTAACAACTCAATTTGAAACCATCACCATGCATGAATCTGAATGCTTTGATGAATTTTATGCTAGACTTTCTGACATTGTGAATACTAGCTTTAATCTTGGTGAACATATTCCTAATGTTAGAGTTGTTAAAAAGATTCTTCGTTCTTTGCCTAAGCGTTTTATCCCTAAAGTCACTGTGCTAAATTCAATGGGTAATTTAAATACGCTAAAATTGGAAGAACTTGTAGGAGATTTGTAAACATATGAAATTGATATGTTCCCTAAAACTGCTAAATCTAAAGATAAGGGAATTGCACTTAATGCCCAAGAGAGAATGAGCGAGGGGTCGGCTAGAAAGAGGGTAGAGTCATCTAGAAAGAGAAAGACTGACACGTCAGATTCTGAGTGTGATTTTGACTTAGATGATTTGGCTTTTTTTGCAAAAAATTTCAAGAGGATTCTCAAATTTAAGAAAAATGGCAATTTTAAAGATAAAAAGAAATTTGAGAAAAATAAGTTTGAAAAGAAAAATGAAAAAGTTTTTAAAGATCCTCCTAAGAAAGATAGTGAGAGATGATTTGAGTGCGATGGTATGGGTCATAGAGCCTTTGAGTGTGCCACTCGTCTTAATAGAGAGAATGGGAAATCTGTCCTTAATGCTACCCTTAGCGACGACAGTGAGGTCGAGACGGTGGATTCAGGAGATGAGTCACCGCATGAGTGTAACTTCACCGCATTTATGGCCAGTCAAGTGACCACTCCTAGTTCTCTTCACGACGATAAGGATGATGCTTCACAGGGACACCTCGATAGTGAGATCGATGTGAGTGAGGGGGAGGATGACTCAAGTGAGAGCGAGTGTGATATTCAACGCGCCTACGCTGAGTTATATTCTGAGTCTTTTAAAACTAAAAAATGTAACAAAGCGCTAGTCCTTAAGATCCCCGGCTTAGAGGAAGAATTAAGAAGAGCAAGAAAGAGAGAGTCCTCCACCTTCACCGCCCTGAGAGAGAGAGAATCTGCCTGTGTCGAGAAAGAGAGTTTGTTTAGAGAGAGAAAGAGTGTTTTTGAGAAAGAGAGAGGGGACTTAACTAAACAAGTGGCTAGCCTTACGAGTCAGCTCCATTCCTCCGTGGAGACTCGGAAGAAACTTGAAGCCCTTGTTGCCCAGCTGACTCATGATCTTGAGAAAGCACGGGAATTCAAGGTACAAATCGAGGAAAAATCTGGGAAGATGCTCCTCGGCCCCGCTTTAGGTTTTGGTGATCGGCAAGGAATTGGTTATGATGGTGCCTCCACGTCTCAAATTGCACCTGGACCAGTTCCTAAGTTTACTACGACTCCTTATGGCCATCGTCAAAAACCTCGAAGGAGAGTTCGACCAAGAAAGGCAAACCAAGGTACACCTTTGACTATGTTCTTTTGTACTTATTGCAAAAGGAAAGGCCACCTTAGGGAGTTTTGCTATAGCATTGGTTGGATACGACGTACTACTGCTCCACCACATCATACTGATGAGTTTTCTAGTCTGAGAGAGCGAGTTGAGTTCTTAGCTGCCACATCTCAGAGTTTGATGGAAGAATTCCGACGGATGTCTTTGCCGTTAGTGGATGCTTCTCACATTCTAGCTAAAACCAACAACAAAGGCAAACAAAAGGTCATCCCTTCTTGGGTACCTAAGAAAGATAAAAAGGCCTTCGTTGTTCATGTTGCTCTCAAAGCACACAATACCTCACAGTGGTATTTTGATAGTGGGTGCTCCAGACATATGACAGGTGATGCCTCATTTTTTACGACTCTTGAGGATTATCAGGATGGCAGAGTCACCTTTGGAGATGGGAGCAAATCTAGCATTATAGGACGTGGTACTATCGAGTTACCTGGGTTCCCTAAGCTAGAAAATGATTTGTACGTCAAAGGTTTGAAAGCAAACCTTCTCAGCATTTGCCAGCTGTGCGACACTGACTTTGCAGTAAAGTTTGATCGGGACGCGTGTAAAGTCTACAATCAAGCCAGTAAACTTTTGATGCAAGGGGTGAGTACCGAGGATAATTGCTATGGGACTGAGCCCACGTCCTCACTTATCTACAACAGTGCCACGATGACTCCTATGGATCTGTGGCACCTACGTCTAGGTCACATGAACGTTAGAGATCTCAACCGCTTAGCTAAAAAGGACCTAGTACGTGGCTTACCATCTCTTGGAAAGTCAACTTCGACCGTTTGTGGACCCTGTGAGATGGGAAAACAAATCCGTAGTCCCCATAGGAAGTTGCATTCCATTACCACATCTTGTGTTCTTGAGTTGATTCACATGGATCTTATGGGTCCCACTCGCACTGAGAGTCAGGTGGTAAGAGGTACATCCTCGTGATGGTAGATGATTTCTCCAGGTACTCCATTGTAGGTTTTCTGAGAGAGAAATCTGATGCTGTAGAATTTTTAACGACCAAGTGTCGTGTCCTGCAAAATCAACACGGTGTCACTATTAATAGGATGCGTAGTGACAATGGCACTGAATTCATAGAAGCAAAGGTAGCTCTTTACTGTGATAGCCTCGGGATCAAACATGAGTTTTCTGCCGTGAGAACTCCTCAGCAAAATGGGATTGTTGAGAGAAAGAATAGAACGATCCAAGAAATGGCTAGATCTATGGTTCTAGGTTGTAAAGTTTCTAGGAGATTTTGGGCAGAGGCAGTGTCTACTGCATGCCACACGGTGAATAGGGCTTATTTGCGTCCACACACACTTCAGACTTCTTATGAGTTGTGGACTGGCAAGAAGCCCAACCTGGCATATTTTCGTATTTTTGGGAGTAAATGCTACATCCTACGGGATAGAGAGCAATTAGAAAAGTTTGACTCCTGGAGCGATGAGGGAATATTTCTAGGATATTCATCGAATAGCAGAGCGTACTGGGTTTTAACCTGAAGAGCTCTAAGGTTATGGAATCAATAAACGTCACCGTGCAAGATGACAAACCTCCGACGGTTATTGATCCTAACCTTTAGTGTGAGGATGAGAATTATTCTGACAACGATTTACCTGTTCCTCTCTCACACTCTGTGGATCCTACTCCTGCGCTAGGGGACACACCTGCTTGGGTTCGCAAGAGTCATGACCCTTCTGCCATTGTTGGTGATCCCACTCTAGGGGTCAAGACTCGTGCTCAGCTAGAGAACGTTATTAGCCATCTTTGCTACACGTCCAAAGTCGAGCCCAAGAACCATAAAGAAGCACTCAACGATGAACACTGGATATCTGCTATGCAGGATGAGTTGCTTCAGTTTAAAAAGAATAATGCCTGGGAACTAGTCCCCCGACCTAGTGAGACTAATGTGATAGGTACTCGGTGGATTTTTAAGAATAAAATGGATGAAAATGGTACCATAATCAGAAATAAGGCTAGGTTGGTCGCTCAAGGCTACACACAGATAGAGGGTGTAGACTTTGGGGAGACATTTGCTCCTGTTGTGAGGCTTGAGTCCGTCTTCTGCTCGCCATCGCATGTCATCTGCGCTTCAATTTATATCAGATGGATGTCAAGAGTGCCTTTCTTAATGGCATTCTACAGGAGGAGGTTTATGTGGAACAACCAAAAGGGTTTGAATACCCTCAGCATCCAGAGCACGTCTACTATCTGAGGAAAGCCTTGTATGGTTTGAAGCAAGCACCCCGTGCTTGGTACGAGAGGCTTACTTCCTATCTCTTAGCTCGTGGCTTCAAGAGAGGGGGAGTAGATATGACGTTGTTCGTCAGTAGAGATGGCGGTGCTATTTCGGTTGCCCAAGTCTATGTGGACGACATAGTCTTTGGCTCCACATGCTCCCAGCATGCTCACCACTTTGAGGAGGAGATGAAAAGGGAGTTTGAAATGAGCATGGTTGGTGAGCTTACATTCTTCCTTGGTCTCCGGGTTCGTCAGCTAGAGGATGGGATGTTCATCTCCCAATCCAAGTATTCTAGAGACCTAGTGAAGAAATTTGGTTTAGACTCCACTAAGCATGCACGTACACCTATGAGTACCACTACCAAGCTTAGTAAGGACACTTCAGGCAAGGACGTAGAGCAAACCGTATATCGGAGTATGATCGGTAGTCTTCTCTACTTGACTGACAGTCGTCCCGACATCGCCTTTAGTGTTGGAGTCTGTGCGCGATATCAGGCGTCCCCAAAAGAGTCACATTTACTTTCTCTAAAACGTATTATCAAATACGTGAGTGGGACTCTCTCATACGGTATTTGGTATTCCTTTGATACCGATGACCGTTTGTCCACCTATTCGGATGCCGATTGGGTCGGGGATGTAGATGGTTGTAGGAGCACTTCTGGTGGGTGTTTCTATTTTGGTTATGCTCTTGTCTCCTGGCTGAGCAAGAAGCAAAATTCCATCTCTTTGTCCACTGCGGAGGCTGAGTACATAGCCGCCGGGAGTTGTTGCACACAACTCTTGTGGATGAAGCAAATGCTGAAGGATTATGGGATTTCACAGGACACCATGACCATTTCCTGTGACAACACGAGCGCGATACACATATCCCGCAATCCAGTTCAACATTCGCGCACCAAGCACATCAGGATATGTGAGCACTTTATTCGTTAGTTAGTTGAGGAGAACACTGTATCCCTGAGTTTTGTTCCCATCGACCGTCAGTTAGCCGACATTTTCACGAAACCTTTAGATGCCCTTAAATTTGAGAGTCTTAGGAAGTCTTTGGGGATTTGCACAGTTGACTGAGGGGTTGGTCTATGTCTAGAATAGGATGTTTCTTCATGTTCATATCATATTCTTCCTATTGCTAGTCTGTTTTATATGTACCATTGCTTAGTTGTACAACTATTTATTTATTCTTTATGCTTTTTATATTTCTTTTAAAAAAATACAAAAAGATTTTACTTTAAGAAATTTTTTAAGAAAAGCACAAAAAGATTTTATTTTACTAAAATTTTTGAAAAAAAAAATCCAAAAACATTTCTGTTTTTGCTCCTTTTATGGATGAGCATTTAAGATAGACAAGTCACAACTTCATTCCATATATCCATGTGACTGTTTGATAGAGATTTGAGAGGCTACATCATTTCATCCATGTGCTTTACAATGTTTGGAGTCTTTGAGATGTAATTAGTGATATCTTCCTACATGTTTGACTCCTATATCCTTTATTGCACACATGCACGGCTATATTGGATTATTGCACTTGTCTATCTCATATTGGCTTGAGTGTTTCCATCTCAATCCTGTCTATACAATGTACAATATGCAATAAAACTTGACACGATTGGAATGCATGTAAAAACCGTTTTGGTGAGACTGTGTGTTTTTGTATAACGGGGAGGGGCTGCGAAAGGTAATCATCTATCCTTTGCGCAAAAGCCACCGTTAAAAAAGACCTAAAAAATGGAGGAATTTTAATATCCGAGGTCCAAAGAGGTTAAAAGAGCCTGAAAAAATTTACAGGCAATAAAAAGCACTTCATGCCAAATATGGACCACTTACGTTTCATCATCAATTCTCCAAAGTTTGAGAATTTAGAATGCCTCTATTCAAAATTATATCCGAGGGAGTTTGGTTGGAGAATCGTTAAACGGGTTTGCACTTCCTTGAAAGTCCTGAAAAAGCATAAAATCGTTTTGGACGTTGTGAAAATCACATTGAGCTTTGATTTGTTGATTTGATTGAGTCAATTTCTTATATTGTCATTCTTTTACACCAAAGGACACATTTGAGTCCATTCGCTAGGAGTATCCAATATTCATCGTGCATATATGTCATGTTTGTATGCATTAATTTTCCTATCGAATTTGATCACACCACTTCATTTACGCTATCATCGACTTGGTTGTCTTTGTGTTCATTCATGGTGTGATTTTATCCTAGTGACACTCCATACTTGATTATTTGATTTATTTCTCTCATTTGTCTATTTGGGGACATCATAAAAAGGGGGAGAATGAATTATCTTATTATGGGGGAGATTTGAAAGTTTGAGTTTTCTCATAAATTGGTATATATGTCTATCTCATTTCAAACTCGATACGTCACTTGGTATTTTGTCTTTTCTCATGTGTGTAGGTACTACATGGATTATCATTGGATTGCACACCCTGATGAGAAAAGTGTTAAGATTCCTGAAGAGTTGAAGAGCAAACGTTGAAGTCTTATTCAATTGTATCTTTCCAGTTTTGGGTTCATGGAAGGGTAGATTTGTATAGGCATCTTTAGTTGTTTGATAATTTGGATGTTTATTTTTATGTATGTACCGGCATAGACATAGGGGGAGATTTGTAAGGACATTTTTGTCCATTATCAATTTTTTATGTCGCACGCCATTACACCGTTGAAGAAATTCAAGATTCATACAGTCATCAACGAATCCGAATATCAAAAGAAGAAGAGGAATCAAAGTCTGACAGGCCGGATCGCTCCCTCCAGAATAAACGAACCGATCCGCCTGCGGATCGGTTCGCCTCAAACCCGTACCGGTCCGCCTGCTGAAAGCCAGTATACCCCGTACCAATTACGAACCGAATATGCCAAATATAAAAAGAACCGGTCCACCTGGGATAAACACAAACAGATC
Source organism: Sambucus nigra (assembly GCA_949130495.1). Classification (NCBI taxonomy): domain Eukaryota; kingdom Viridiplantae; phylum Streptophyta; class Magnoliopsida; order Dipsacales; family Adoxaceae; genus Sambucus; species Sambucus nigra. Next base: position 571,193,906 of record OX422217.1, read on the forward strand.
GTGCAGAGATTTTTTAGGCCCAGGACTCCTTTTATAAACCCACTACGGAAAGTGGTTTTCTAAGACTTCCATACACGATTTTCAGAGTACAAAAAACTCTAAGTCTTCACCTATTGAGCCCTAGACTCTAGGTTTTTGATTCACACAAATTTCCAAACATTTGTGAATCTCTTTGCAACCCAGGAACACACTTTTACTGTTCATATCATTGTGGAGAAGACCGTTCTTCTTCTTCATTGCAGCCCTACTGGAAAGGGATAACTCTAGCCGCCGACTACAGAATCCGACACCTGAGGGTAATTCTTAGTCACTTGTATTTTCATTGTAATTCGAAAATTGTACAGTTACAATATTATAATGGAAATAAATGGTTTTACCCCTTTGGGGGATTTTTCCTCACAAGCATGTGTTTGAGTGTTCTTTCTTAGTTCATTATCTTATTCAATCACATACTGTTGCATGTTTGGGGTTTGTTTGAGTTAAAAGGTGTTTAATATATAATTTGCCCATTTGAACGCAAGCACATACGTTCTCACTCTCCGATGGTCAACTTTCATGAGATGACATGTGGCATATTTTGAGACAAACTATGTTATGTCTCGCTTCATTCCTGCCCACCAATACTGCCTCCTCATATCCTGGTACATTTTATATCCACCGAGATGTACCGCAAATTTTGAACCATGGGACTCTGTCATAACAGTGTGCCTCAACTCCTTATCCTCTGGCACAATTAACCTCCCATTTAAGTTTAGGACTCCTTCCGAGCTGATTGAGTAACCCTCCTCTCCCTCAGCTAACAATTGGCGTACCATATCCTGGAAAATCTGATCTTTCGCCTAATCCCTCACCACTCACATAATGATCTCATGTGTGATGGATAAAGCTGACATGCAGGCCCTGGATATATCTTCTTCGTATCAAAGCTCTCCCCACTTCACCTTCCAGACTTTTGATATATCCCCAGTTGGTCTTCAGCTCAATGCGTCTGCCATCACATTAGCCCTGCTATGATGATACTGAATATCAAACTGGTAGTCTTTCACGAATTCTAGCCACCGCCTCTGCCTCATATTCAGATCCTTCTGTGTGAAGAGATACTGGAGTGACTTGTGATCCGTGAAGAAAGTGAACTTCTCTCCCAGAAGATAATGTCTCCATATCCTCAAAGAAAAAATGGCTGCTGTTATCTCTAGGTTGTGAGTGGGGTAATTCCTCTCGTGGGGATTTAGCTTTCTAGACGCATAAGCTATAGCCCTTTTCTCATGCTGAAGCACACCCCCAAGTCCCTGTAAGGATGCATTAGTGTAAACCTGATACTCTAGTCCTCCCTTCGGTAAAGCAAGTATGGTTGCAGATGTCAACTTGTCCTTCAGCTCGTCGAAAGCTAATTGACAATGATATCTCCAAGTGAAAGGCATCTCTTTCCGGGTCAAATTCGTCAAAAGGCCAGTAATCTTTGAGAATCCTTTAATGAACTGCCTGTAATAACCTACCAACCCCAAAAAATTGCGCACTTGATTCGGTGTTGTGGGCTGTCCCCACTCCCTCACCAACGACACCTTGCTTGGATCCACCGCAATAACCCAGTCTGACACCACGTGCACTAGAAACTGTACCTCCCGCAGCCAAAATCCACACTTCCCAAATTTGGTATAAAGCTGGTGATCCTGTAGTGTCTGTAGAACCATACGCAGATGCTCTGCGTACTTCTCCTCGGTGCGCGAGTAGATCAGGATGTCATCAATGAACACGATGACAAACTAGTCGAGATACTCCCTGAAAATCCTATTAGTGAAGTTCATGAACACTGCTGGTGCATTGGTGAGCCCGAATGGCATCACCCTAAACTCGTAAGATCCATACCGTGACAGGAAAGCAGTCTTAGGAACATTCTCCTCTAGGATACACAGTTGATGATACCCTGACCTCAAGTCAACCTTGGAGAAGTAAGACTCCCCTCTCAACTGGTCAAATAAATCATCAATCCAAGGCAACGGATACTTATTCCTTATTGTCACCTTGTTTATCTCCCTATAGTCCATGCATAACCGAAGTGAACCATCCCTCTTATTTACAAACAACACCGATGCACCCCACGGTGATGTACTCCGCCGAATGAAACCCTGACCCAGGAGTTGCTGAATCTGCTCTCTCAACTCACGCATATGAAGGGGCCATACGGTAAGGTTCTAGAGCAATCGGCCTCGTCCCTGGTACTAAATCGATTACAAACTCAATTTCCCTACTGGGTGGCAACCCTGGTATTTCCTGGAATACATCCTTTAAGTCCCTCACTATCGAGATTGAATACAAAGGGACTACCACATCCTATGAGGTTTCCTCCTCGATATAATACAAGTGTGTGAGTGACCCCCCGTCAGGTAGCGGCATCGCTATTAGGAACATTTCCTGTCCAAGAATGGAGAATACGACTTTCCTCTCGTAACAATCCATATTCTCCCGATAACCTGCTAACCAATACATACCTAGGATGACATCGTACCCCTCCATATCTAACACTAAGAGGGATGCTACTAAACTAAGTCTCCCAATTAAAATTTCCACCCCTAAAAAAACCGAGTGAATTACTACCCCGTTGTCTACTGGCGACACTACACACATACGAAGACTACCCGCGGTCTCTAATAAACCGTACCATTTAGAAAATTTACATTTAATAAATGAATGAGATGCTTGAGTATCAAAAAGTATACTACCCTCATGACCATGGATGAGAAACATACCCTCAACCACTGGCGGTGCCTGCTGTACTGGAGGATTGGGAACATCCGGGACGTTGTAAATGCGCCCATAGTGAATTTGCCACTGCTATTGTGGGGCTGGTGGAGCCGGTGCTGCTAGCGGCATCTGACCCTGCTGCCCCTGTTGGGCACCCTGCTGTTGGCCTCTGACCCTCTGCGGGCACTCCCTCTTGAAGTGTCCTGCCTGGCCACAAACAAAGCACCGTCTATGACCGTCCCTGTCGTTGGCCCTATTGTCCCTGACGTGGCTGACCCTGTGGGACTCCCCCATTATTCCCTTCGCCCTGACGGCCCTGAGGAACCTGCTGCTACTGATTTGGGCTCGGCTGGCCCTTCCTGAATCCTTGTCCTCCCGGTCGAAACCCACCAGGGCTCAATTTTGTAGGATGATTCCCTTGTTGACTACTAGTCTGCTGCTGAGCACCACTTGTGTCACTACCAATAACTGCCTTGCCGTGCTGGCTCGGCTCCCCTACCCTCTTGCTCCCATTAGCATGGAAGCGATGATCCTGGCAATGTACAAGAGCGGCATTAATGACATCTGTAAAACCCCGGAGGCTAGATTTTCCCAATTAAAACTAAATTAATAATTTCCTTAGATGATGCGGAAGCGTTGAATGATGGTTCAATAAAAACAACAAATTAATGAATATATACACTTAAACCAATTAATTAATCCAAGCCCTAGAATTTGCCTAAGTAAATATTAACAATATTCCAAATGTTAGGCCAAATCAATTTTAGCAAATGACTTGAATTAACTACACAATTACCCAATATTTAATTTAGTCCCAAATTAAATGAGTGTGATGATTTAAACTGAATTTTATCTTGAATTATGCTAAGCATGCATTCTACGTTATTTAAGCAAGATAAAATAAACCAATCACACTACGCCGCGATGTACGAGGAAAAACCCAAGACGGGAAACAACCTCGGACGGCCCCAGCCACAAATCCACTAGATATGGAATTACAATTACAAGACAGATAGACTTACAACGCACGACTCGATCCCTCTCAAGCCTCGACGCTTCTTCTTGTAGACACCTCTTCCTAGCGGATAACCTCGGAACACCACCGCGGTCTCGGAATCCACCGATAGGACTTTATATGGTCACCGTCACCCGAGCATGGAGCCTTTCTCCGTGTGGGTAAATCATCATAAAAACACTTCTTCTTTCTTTGTGGGTGGTAGAAGCAAAACCCAAAACTTCTCTTCAATTCGGTGTAGAGAAACCGGTGCCAAACTCCAAGAAATTGATATGTATATAGGTGAACTTGGATAAACAATATTTGGGTGTAAACACTAGAGTGATATATATGAATTTCTCTTTGAAAATTAACACTCAAAACATGAACATTTTCCTAAAACCATTTTGCTCTCAAACTCTCTCTAAGAGTTAAACTAGATTGGAAAAGTTGGAAAAAGTTGGTTTGGAAAATGTCATTCCCGCACATATTAAAGTCTGAAAAAGTTGGTTAAAAACCAAGTGGGGAAGTGGGTGCAAAACTGCCAAGAAACTGCCAAAAACTACTCCCGCCTGGCATCTCGTTCGAACGACATTTCGTTCGAATGAAATCTCGTTCGAACGAAATCTCGTTCGAACGAGACTTCTAACGACGTTCCAGTTTGAACTCGTTAGAATCTCGTTGGAAATCTCGTTAGAACGAACAATCTCGTTCGAACGACATTTCGAACGACAGACCAGTATACTTTGGTGGGAACTCGTTGGCAGGTTCGTTCGAATGACATTTTCGTTCGAACGACAATCTCGTTCGAACGACTCTATCGAACGAAAAACCAGAAAGTTTGGAAAATTCGATTTTAGCCCAGAAAACTTTATAAACTTATTTTAAAGTTTTATTTAATTCTTTCTGAAAATTAAAACTAAGTTTTTACAAAACCTAACACCCAATAAACTTTGTTCCAAGCTCCTATATATATAATATTGCATTCATACCTTGGGAGCATGGAACTATGGTTGATGACGTAGAAACGAGGCACGCAAACCGGCACATTTGATGAAGCTTTATACTCTTTGCCGCTACGTCTTCAACAAACACTTCATAGGCTTGAGAATATTACAATTAAATACTATCCTATGAATAATTGTTTTTGTCCAGAATTGAGCCAAAACTATATATGGACTCAATTGGAAATTTGTGTCCTTACAAATCTCCCCCTTTGGCTATTCCGGGACAAAAACCAAACAAAAAAATCCTAAAGGGACGTCAAGCTCTACTAGACTCAAAACATAACCCACCCAAACTTGACTCAACCCAAGGATCAAACGCTTTGCCGTTTAAACAATGCCGCTTTAGAATAAATCCTGCACACTTAAGCAAACTCATCAAATGCATAGGGAATATCAAAGTATTAAATGAAATTAATTAATTACTCCCCCTAAATTAATTCTCCCCTTTATCAAACACATGACCTACTTAGAAAGACGTCTCCCCCTAAGATACGATAATAATAGGATTAGATAAATCTCCCCCAAACTAAGATACGATAATAATAGGATTAGATACCATTTCTCCCCCTATCATCATTCTCCCCCTTTTTGTTCAGGAATAGGCAAAGGATAAAGAACTGATAAACATAAAAGCATGATGAAGCTTAAAGTGATAAGACATTAAAGCATATGGGCAATTAAAACCAAGGCAAAGACAAACAAATATCATATATATATATACTATAAATATACCAATAAGTACTTGCATATATAAATTGATATAAACTCACACATGACACAAAATACAATAAGTTTGCACACTCGTATGGCAAAAATGTGTCATATGGAAATGGAAGTGTAGGGGTGTGAACTAGCAACAATTAAATTTATACCCAAACACTTAAGAAATGTTCACGGAGTTCTCATTTGATTGCAAACTTCATCACAGTTAAATATAACCTCATGTGACAATATAGATTGAACTCACTGAACAAACATACACAATGCATACAAGCCTAGCATGATGATGATTCTACAAACCACATAGAGTCATGACATTAAAGACAACTAGGATAAACGGACATTGTGCAAACCGTTTATATACCATCCAATTCTCCCTCAATAAGCATATATATTCTTTAGCTTTTGAATGAATATATCAAACAAACATAGGCCTTGGCAATTGTTTTCCTTTTAATGCCAAATATTCTGTTTTTAGGCCTTTGGATCACGTATTTCTTTTAGATCCAATAAACGGTGGCTTGCTATCGCAAAGGATTTAATTCATCCTTTCGGAGCCCTTCCCCGTGCACATTTTATTTATCATGTTTTCATTTTCACACAAATCTCACATGCAACGGATTTTGACATGCACTAGTCCTCCTAGGTCATAGATATGTAGATGACTAGATTGGTAGGAGAACATCTCAAAAAGCTCAAATATAACATGTGACATTAATATTTCAAAAGAGCTCGTGCATGTGTGAAGAGAGGCATATAAAAATAGAATCCATTCAAACAATACAAAATCCAACTACTCCATATAAAACATGGTAAAGAACATTTTAAGGATTGAAAATCTAAACCAAAAGATCTAGCCACGTGGGAGCGTAAAAGATGGGATTCAAACATAAATATATGCCACATAAAGTGTGTCAAACAAAAATACACACAAAAAAAATCTTTTTGAGGTTTTGACCTTTTTAACCAAAAATAAATATTTACTCAAAAGGACAAAAAAAAATCATTTGTATTTTTCATTAAGCTTAAATGAAGTAAATAAAACACAAATGATACACAAAAATCTTTTCATATTTTTCAATAAATTCAAACACACAATATAATACAAAAAGATAAACAAGTCATAAATTCTAGCATGTGATATGAAATAAGGCAATGACTAGAAAATGACTAAACAAGCATACATTTAGCATGTGAATATAACATGAAGTATAAAAAGCTAAAGTATGCAAAACACTGACACATTCATCCTTTAGATTTAGCAAGGGAGGAAGCATGTGCAAATAAATGAGAATCAAAAACCCTATTTTGCAAGGCAACCAAATCGGATTTCCTAACCCAAATTAATGAAGAATGACTATCTTGGGGTGTTGGAACTTGAACTACCGTGGTTACTTTACTATGGGATTTTCTAGGAATTCGTTTAAGATCAAAACAAAATTTCCTAAGATGACCTTTTCGACCACAATGTGTACAAGCAAAAACATGTCGAAAAGATTTACCTAAGGAGTGATCTTTAAATGTATTCCTAGTAGATTATCCTAAAACATTGTTCTTGGCTATATAAGTAGATTCATTACAAGTATTGAAGCCAAAACCACAAGTGTCATTTTTAATTTGGACCGTTCCTAACATTTTATCTAGTTTTTCCGAACGACACTCCAAATCAAATTTGACATTACTAGAATCTTTTAATTTATTTTCCAATTCTAAAATGTTAGATTCTAGTAAAACATTTCACTCTTCAAAAGCAAGAAGCTCCTTTTTCAAGGATTCCATTAAACCCCTAAGGCTATCTCTTTCGCCTTCTACATATTCTAGCTTCTCTTGAATAGTCCTCTCACGTGTCCTAAGGTCTTCTATTAAAGCATTTTCATCAACGGCCTTGACACTCTCTCTTAAACTAGCTTCTAACTTCAAATTAGCTCTTTTCAATTTAATAGATTCTTTATAAAGTTCTTGAAAAGCATTTTGAAGTTCAATCACATTAACCTCTTCTTCATTTTCACTCTCTCTTTCTTTTCCACTCTCACTATCATCAAAAACAAGAGAATCGTAAACTATGACCTTGGAAGTGTCATGTGTTAACGTTTCATCAATGGATGAGTTCTCACTATCACTCACATTTCTAGCCATAAAAGCCACAAATTTTTTCTTAGTGGGGGAATCGGGCTTCTCTTCCTTATCACTATCACTAAGGGTCGCTTACCCTCTTTCCTTAGTTTAGTGGGGCACTCAAACGCCCTATGGCCATAACCTTCACAACCAAAACACTTATTAGACTCGTCCCTATCTAAATTTTCATTACTAGGTTTAGGGATCTTTTCGGCTTTAGGCATCTTCTCCGCTTTAGAAATCTTCTCGTTCTTGTCATGCTTAGAAGATTCAAATTGCTTAAAATCATTCTTAAATTTATCTTTGTTAATTTTGAGAAATTTTCTAAATTTGGGAGCAAATAAAGCCATGTCTTCCGAGTCACTATCACTATCGCTCTCTACTACTTGTTTGACCTCTTTTCGGGCTTTTAAAGCAACGCCCTTTTCGATTTTCTTTTCAGTTTTAGAGGGAAACATATCCAGTTCATAGGTTTGTAAATCACCTACAAGCTCTTCTAATTTTGTAGAGGCTAAAGTGGGTAAAGAATTTAAAACGGTCACTTTTGGAATAAATCTATCGGGTGGGGACCTTAAAATTTTCTTTACAACACGGTCGTCAGGTATTTTTTCTCCCAAGTTAAAAGATGAATTAACAATATCATAAAGTCTAGCATAAAATTCATCAAAAGTCTCTTTTTCATTAATTTTTATAGTTTCAAATTGAGTGGTGAGGTTTTGGAGTTTCGAAGCTTTAATGACACTAGTTCCTTCATGAGTTAATTGTAAAATATCCCAAGCTTCTTTAGCGGTCTCACACGTCATAATGCGGCGGAATTCATCCGGTGTGACAGCGCTAAACAAGGCATTTAAACCTTGGGAATTAAAGTTAGCAAGTTTAAACTCATTTTCAGTCCATCTATCGGCGGGTTTGATAACACGTTCATTTTCAACTAAATAAGTTGGTGGGGACCACCCGTTAACAACATACATCGAAACTCTCTCGTCGATAGATTTTAGTGCCGATCTCATACGCGCTTTCCAATACAAGTAGTTTGAACCATCGAATATAGGAAATTTTGAAAATGGGGAAAAATCCATTTTAGCCAAAAATTATTTAAAAGATCGTTAATGAAATAATTTATCGCTTTGGCTCTGATACCAAACTGTAAAACCCCGGAGGCTAGATTTTCCCAATTAAAACTAAATTAATGATTTCCTTAGATGATGCGGAAGCGTTGAATGATGGTTCAATAAAAACAACAAATTAATGAATATATACACTTAAACCAATTAATAAATCCAAGCCCTAGAATTTGCCTAAGTAAATATTAACAATATTCCGAATGTTAGGCCAAATCAATTTTAGCAAATGATTTGAATTAACTACACAATTACCCAATATTTAATTTAGTCCCAAATTAAATGAGTGTGATGATTTAAACCGAATTTTATCTTGAATTATGCTAAGCATGCATTCTACGTTATTTAAGCAAGATAAAATAAACCAATCACACTACGCCGCGATGTACGAGGAAAAACCCAAGACGGGAAACAACCTCGGACGACCCTAGCCACAAATCCACTAGATACGGAATTACAATTACAAGACAGATAGACTTACAACGCACGACTCGATGCCTCTCAAGCCTGGACGCTTGTTCTTGTAGACACCTCTTCCTAGCGGATAACCTCGGAACACCACCGCGGTCTCGGAATCCACCGATAGGACTTTATATAGTCACCGTCACCCGAGCATGGAGCCTTTCTCCGTGTGGGTAAATAATCATAAAAATACTTCTTCTTTCTTTGTGGGTGGTAGAAGCAAAACCCGAAACTTCTCTTCAATTCGGTGTAGAGAAACCGGTGCCAAACTCCAAGAAATTGATATGTATATAGGTGAACTTGGATAAACAATATTTGGGTGTAAACACTAGAGTGATGTATATGAATTTCTCTTTGAAAATTAACACTCAAAACATGAACATTTTCCTAAAACCATTTTGCTCTCAAAATCTCTCTAAGAGTTAAACTAGATTGGAAAAGTTGGAAAAAGTTGGTTTGGAAAATGTCATTCCCGCACATATTAAAGTCTGAAAAATTTGGTAAAAAACCAAGTGGGGAAGTGGGTGCAAAACTGCCAAGAAACTGCCAAAAACTGTTCCCGCCTGGCATCTCGTTCGAACGACATTTCGTTCGAACGAAATCTCGTTCGAACGAGACTTCTAACGATGTTCCAGTTTGAACTCGTTAGAATCTCGTTGGAAATCTCGTTAGAACGAACAATCTCGTTCGAGCGACATTTCGAACGACAGACCAGTATACTTTGGTGGGAACTCGTTGGCAGGTTCGTTCGAACTACATTTTCGTTCAAACGACAATCTCGTTCGAACGACTCTATCGAACGAAAAACCAGAAAGTTTGGAAAATTCGATTTTAGCCCAAAAAACTTTATAAACTTATTTTAAAGTTTTATTTAATTCTTTCTGAAAATTAAAACACAGTTTTTACAAAACCTAACACCCAATAAACTTTGTTCCAAGCTCCTATATATATAATATTTCATTCATACCTTGGGAGCATGGAACTATGGTTGATGACGTAGAAACGAGGCACACAAACCGGCACATTTGATGAAGCTTTATACTCTTTGCCGCTACGTCTTCAACAAACACTTCATAGGCTTGAGAATATTACAATTAAATACTATCCTATGAATAAATGTTTTTGTCTGGAATTGAACCAAAACTATATATGGACTCAATTGGAAATTTGTGTCCTTACAACATCTGTATATGTCGCCAATGTCGGATTACCAATTAAGTGTTGCCTGATCCTCCAGGCTAAACCATCCATGAAGCTTGACTTTTTTCACTCCTCATCGCTCACCTCATTTGGAACAAAGTTTGCCAAACATGTGAACTCTTCCTCATAATCTTCCACTGACCGGTCACCCTGTACTAACTCACTAAACTTCTTCCTCATTTCGGCCTCTACCACTGGTGGGAAGTATTTACGGTCGAACCGCACCCATAACTCGAATATCGTCATCAAATCCCTCTCCTTAACGGTGGTAACTGACTCCCACCACTGTAAGGCTTCCCCCGACAAACGAAATGTAGCAAGCATTTGTTTCTGTACATCGATACACTCCAGCATGTGCAAATGGCGCTGAGTATTCTTCTTGCAGTCCCAAGCCTCTACTACAACGGTACTACCCCAAAACTCGGGTGGGTGACTCTTATGAAAGGTCTCCCTAACTCTCTGCTAAGACGGTGTCCCCACTGGAGCCTGAACTGCTGGTTCCATTGGAGGTGGTGCCTGGGGCTGAGGAAAATGGGTTTCCATATCCCTCATTACGGTCTCAACTGCTTGGGCCACTATCACGACCACCTGAGTACTGGAGATCAACTCGGGTGGGGGTGGAGTACTTGTCGCTCTTAATGAGCCTCCGTTAACTCATCCCTAGACTCAGCCCTCTTCGCTCTCTGTCTCTTCGGTGGAATCTGAAAATAGATCAAATCGTATAAGTACACAATTTATACAAAGGTCTAATAGCAGAAATATGATAACAGAAAATCGAAAAATTAATCAATAGTCCTAAAAATAAGGCTCTATAAGAACCGAATGCGACGCTGAAACGTAGTAAGCCGCACAGATCCTAAGGACACTAGAACTTGATGCTCTGATACCATCTGTGATACCCCTCCTAATTAACTCTGGGTGATCAGTCCTAAATTAAATTAGAATATGTTTCTCAGTTGATTCATTCTTAGCATCATTGTCGCCTTTTTAATTACTAACCATCTGAGTGAGAAAATGAAATTGGTGCCAAGTTTTCTTTCATTAATCTAATGAAAATAATCACGCGGAAAAAAATTAATTTAAACAATCACAATCAACTAAAATCAAGCATACACATCTAAATCACTGACCGAATAAACCATCCGTTCAAAACCAAAAAAAGTAAAGACAAATAATGAATCTCAATAAATCTGACATAAGTTCTGAATAAACAGTGACCAACATGCTCGAGCAATTGATAGGAAATATCTACACTAGAAATGAAAAGAACGAGGCGCCTATCAAACTCCCACAACATCCACATATGCTGCAACAATGGATCTCTAGAATGAGTCAAGCCTGGCGTCCCTGTGTCAAGACATCTAAAAGGGTTTTAAAAGTTTTTATAGCAAGGGTTAGTACCCAAAACATTTGGAAAACATTTAGCAAATGATTAACTTGCATTAATAAATATATATTCATGCTCTTCATGTTTTAGTTAGTGCTGCAATCCCTTGAGGACATCCTCATCCCTCCTCTAATGTGCACTACTAACGCCTTAATTAATATACCTAGTTATTAATGCCAGGAGTAGATAACTGATACAACCCCCTCCAACCACCCAACTCCAGCCGAGTATTCCATAATTATAATTTCTAAGTTATTATTACCACTAACTTAATTAATCAATTATAATTTCTAAGTTATTATTACCACTAACTTAATTAGTCATTCCCCTTTTTAAATTCAACTAACTTTCACACCCCTTTATACATATAATACAATTCACGGCCTGTATTAATTAACCCGTATATAATTATTTACCTAATTATATTCGTATAGTTATATTACAACATTCACAAATACGCTGAAATAATGATTAAAAGTGAACATCCTCCCAAGTAATAACTCACCTGATGTATATTCTCTAAACTACTATCCCACTAGGTATATTCACATAACCTAGTTACCCCAAGTCAGAGTCGCTGACTAACTTGGTTAATACATAAATATTGGAGGCGGTCATATTCCTTCCCTGAAAGTGAGATGCCCATCACCCATATAATGGACACTATGACCTGGGAATATACTCGCCCTACTCCTCGAGCTAGGGGATTCATCAACTACACGCAACTTCCCCCTACTGCACTAGAGTATATACCATACTAATATCTAGCAACTGATATTAATGTACACACCATATATATACTATCGCACACCCTATGTATATATATAAATTAAAATCCCCCGGCTATACCGTGTACTAAGTCCATAACACAAGCCCCTACAATTTATCATGGGTTTATGGCCTACTTTGATTATTAATTAGTCTGCACATTAATTAATTAAATTGATTTGGGTGTCGCCCCACCCAATATATTCGGAATCGCTCTCGTGGCCCGAAAGAAAATTACACCCAAGTCTAAGTCCCCGACTCCAAAATATTATAGTTTTCACTCAAAATTAATTCAACGCTTTGGTATCACTCAACCATTATACCCGAAATCGTTCGCTCGATCCGTATTTAGTTATTTTGAAATATTCTTCCCAATATTTAATCATAGTGTGTCACACATAAATTCCCTCCAATCCCAATTATTTTAGCCTCATAATTGATTTGATTGTATCTCCTATGCCTAGTTCTCATTAAAGAAGGTCTGGGAATAAGTTTTCAATTAATTTCCCCTTATATATATAAACTGGCCGAACTGCCAAAAATCCTTGACCATCGATCGATCGATCCCCAACCATCGATCGATCGATCGAACAAGTCTTCATCTTCCACATGTCTCTATTTCAGCCATGGACGAAAAACTCCAATTCCCAACTTCTTCTACAGTCTAACCCATGTCTTCTCATCAATCACATGCATCAAGAACCTCATAAGGAACCCTCATAATGTCCCTAACTTTGTTTAATTTTCATTTTAAACTGATTTGTTCTAAATTGGAAAAATTTGAGTTATTCATATCTCAGTCATAACACAAAATTACTAACTCTATTTCATTACAAATTCGTCTGGGTTTATTACAACTAAGGTAAATATCTGTTGAGAATCATGTTACACTATAATTTCTTACACCAATTCTCATCTTGTGTTCCAATTATAAAAACCCCATTTTTGTACCCATTTATCCCCAAAATGAATTTTAGGTATTCACATCACATAAATATGAATTGAAAACATAATTAAATACTACAACAAGTTAACTACTTGCCTTATGATTTTGTAGGGTCTGATTTGAAGTTTTGAATTCCAAGGTTGAAGATGAAATTCCCTCTTTTGGCTCTTACCTTTGTCTTCCAATTTTCCTTTAACTCCCTCTTAGGGTTTCCTCTCCCACTAAATGTTTTCTAAACTTTTATCAGCCGTCCTTCTTTTCCTTATAATTAAGTAATTAGGCTTAATCCCCTTTTTTGCCTAATGGGCCAAGCCCAAGTGACCCAAATGCCCCCGTGTGGGTCCGTCTATGTCTAAAAATGTCCCGTGATGCGTTTACTACCCCCGGGTACACTTTTCTGACTATTTCGTCCCATCCGAACTCAACCGCACACTTAGAATCGGCATCCGAGTTAATTTATAGAAATCCTTATCTTACAACCAAATTAGTCTATACCGACTCCTGGATGAGATAAGTGTGTACCCCATCACTAATACTCGAAATGACGTAAATACATTTTTACTATTCACTTAGTAATTAAATTTCCCTAAATATTAACTATTTACTCTTCGATTAATATTTAAATAAATATTATCATAATTAATACAATTAAGACACACAAGTAATTTAAAATTTCCCGAATTAATAAAATACGGGGTGTTACACATAGTCAATAAAACTATCAACACTATGAACAACCGTAAGTATGAACAATCCAAACCAACAAAAAACTATTAATTTTAGATCTACAAAAATATAAGAGACTGATAGGGATGCCTATAGGAATGTGTAAAACTTTAAAAGACTATATATAAGCCACACAAATCTATCAAAACAATAAGAAATTAAACCCACCAAATTAAAAATAAAATAATGAAAAGAGATCTCAACCAGGATGTTACCTTCGTATGAACGAGATTAGCGATATGTTATCTTCGTAGGGGTTTTACTACAAATTAATGATTTGTTATAAAAAAATTAGACCAAAAGGAGAGAAGAGGAAAAAATTCAAATTTTAGAGGAAAAAAACACTAGAAGCAGATAACCATTCATTTTGGCCAAATCGTTGGATTTTAGGGTTTTAAAAACCTTAATCTCATTGAACATTGAGAGATAGGGAGAGGAAATGACATGCCCTACAACAAAACCCCAATTTTATTAGAGAGAGAGAGAGAGAGAGGGAGAGAGACTTTAGGGCTTTATGTGAACATATCTAAAATGGAGAGAAAGAAAAAAATCATCAACAGATCTGAAATGGTGAGTGAGTAATCATACATGCGTGAATAAATAGGGTAACCATAAGTGATTGAACAAATACTACCTTCAATGGTGGTCTTTGTGTGATGGAAGCAGCGAGCCAACAACGGTGGTGTTGAGATATAAAAGTGAGAGGGGAAGGATAGCAAGAGAGAGAGAGAGAGAGAGAGAGAGAGAGAGAGAGAGAGAGAGAGAGAGATGATATGTGGGTTTGGAACGAGAATCCAAGCCACAACCCTTTTATCGGGAAACACACCCGCTCCTTATGAGAGAGAGACTATAATGTGTCAAATACTAATTATAGTGTATCAAAAGAGGGGGAATCCAAATTTGTAAAGGGTAAAATAAGTAGTGCAGAAAAACTCATAGAGATGACATCATCATTTAATCTTATGACATACATAAGATTCCTAACTTATTATATATATATATATATTGTAAGGATATTGTCCGTCACAATTTAGTATGTCGTATACTGCTACAAGTCGTCGTAGGATTGAGAATATTTCATCTACAAGAGACATATCCGAATTACAACAAGTCTTCAACATTCAAGCCCAACAAGGATGAATTTGGTAAAATATGTTTACATTTTACATAAAAATGTTGGGAAATTTTTGTGAAAGATAAAATATTTTTCTATTTATGAAAAATGATTTTTATTTTAAAAATATTTTATCATAAATTTATTTTTAGATAAATTTTTCTGATCTCATGAACAGTTTTTAGTTTTGAGGTTTCCAATATATTTAAAAGACTGAAGCTTTCTAAGTTTCGTGTATGATGTCGTTCGAACGACATCAAAAGAGATCGAATCTCGCTCAAACGACATCGTGTCGTTCGAAGAAGAGATGTTTTTATCTGACACATCACTGACTTTATTTTTAATATAAATTGAGTGTCAGACTACTGAATTTCGTGTGGAGAAAAACTGTTTATCACAGAATACATTTTTATACTTGTAATACCCCGTGATTTTAATGACTTTTAAAATGGGTTATATTTTAAATTAATGGATTAATTGGATTTTATTATAAATTAATTCATTTGGGTTTTATCCGAACTGTGGATATTAAAATGAATGATTCTGTATATTACTGAAAGATATTTAGGTAATATATGAATGGGATGATATTAATATTGCTGTGAGTTATTAATTCAGTAATTTGAATTTTTAGTCGGATGCGGTATGGGACGTGTCGGGACTAAATTATGAAATTTAAAAAGGAAATTTATTCTCTATCGAACTTATAGTCATTTTGACTGTGTCATTGCATCCGGAAGGGTTAAAATCGTCAGAAAAGTCTATTTGTATGTTAATTTTGAGTCTCGGGTCATTTGGAAATAAAAAGACAACCCAAAAGGGCATATTGGTCATTTTTACAAGGGGATGAATAGTGATTTCGGATTTTGTCCTATTATAAGTATTTGGAGATTAAGTATATGTGGGTTCATTCATCTCTTCTACACAAAAATTGAAAGGTCATCTTCTAAGAGAAAGTGAAATGTTTCTTGGAAGAAGAAAAACTTACTTAGGAAGGAGGAGAACCAAAGGCCAAAGGTCACCACTACCAACCACCACCAGAAGTTGGTCGGAGAAGCGGAGAACCACCTGTGTTATTCAACTCCAAAGGATTAGATCTTCATTAGAGGCAAGTGTTTGATAATCGCAATCTAAGTTTGTATATTGTCCATGTTATAATAGTTGTAAAAGATGAGATTTTTCATGTTTTGAAGATGAAAAAATTAAGTTATAAATGGATTTATGGAAACTGAAAAGATATAGGAATCAAACTCATGTTGTAGGTTGTTAGTAATCCACGAAATAATCATGAATCTATTGAAGAAATTCTGGAAACCATTGTTGTGTTCTTGAAGATAGTATGTTGATGATTTTCTGGAAATAAGGATAGAAACATGCTTTTAATTCAATCTCTTGATGATTTTAGGATGTTTAGATGACTAGAAATCATTTGTATATGTTGATATATCATGTAGTAAGGATTATAAGTCATTTGAATTGTTAATATGAGGGTTTGAATGATAAAAAATGGCTAACCCCTTGTTGTAGAAATGCAGAAAAACTGGGTTGTTACCTGAGTGATTGGTCGATCGACCGCCTGCCTTCGATCGATCGACCTCCCCATAATTGTTAAATTTGTTTCTTTTTAATGCTGATTCTTATCCCAAACCTTTTGTAGATCTTTTGTGATTATTAATTGGATATTATGGGACTTAGAAAAGATTAGTGAGCCCTAGTTAAGATTTGAATTAATTTGATTCGTATTTAATTGATTAGAATGATGATAATTAAATTGAAGGAAATTTTGATTTCTATATTCATTTGTTGGATTATAATTGGTTTGCTTGAGGATTAAGGATAGGTCCAGTAGTGGTGATTGAGTATAACACATGGGTAGCCTTAGGGTTACAATTTTAACATCAAGGACTGAGTTTAAGCTCATTATTGATTGCATAAAGACTGAGTGGAGTACAAGCTCTTAGTAGGATGTCTCCTGGATAGAGATGCGAGTTCAGAACACATTTTGTTGAAATAGGGGATGAGGTTATTCCGGTTGCGTATTTGAACTTGACGGACCTCCACGTCCGACAAAGTTAAGTAGTAGTGTATTGGAGGGGTTCCTTTTTTGGATTTTGCTTTGCGAGACGCTCCGCGCATGAACCTTAACGACGTCGAGAGTGAAGAGATGTTATAGGATGCGAGGATGTTGATTTTCTTGATAAGTCATATAGTGTGAATGAAACACTACAGACTATGAGCCATGTGATGATGGTATTCAATCCTAGTTGATAGAAGATGTGTTTATAAGAGATTAGAAACAATCGGTTTTAACCCTATTTAAGGGAGAGTTTAATTCGTAGTATTCGGGACATAAGATGAGGTGGACCGGTAGGATATTAGTGATTTCTTACTGAATATAATGTTGAGGAAAACATGTTTAAACCTTGAGTAGTGAGTGAGACTCGAGAATAATTAAATTAGAGAAGTAAAGTCATAATATTGTAATACGTAGGATTTAAAGAGATATAATGCTACGTATGGGAATTATCTATTGGTAATGTGAGTACCTTGTTGATAGTATATTATAGGTATGATAATGCCTATTTGATTGATTGATGATTATGTGTATGACATACCTAGCTTACTTGCTATCGACGGGAGGTTTGCACGTGAGGGCAGTCATATCTTGATGAATCCATGGGATCTTTGATTTGTCGCTCAAGAACATAGGTCTATGAAAGACTTAATGGGGAGTTGATAAGTCCACTGACTGTGGGTACGTAGGTAAGTGCGTGACCCATGGATACGAGAACTATGTTCGTCTCCAACTTGCATGTTGTTGTTTGTGGTTCGAGGAATCTTTACCGAACCTTTTGTCCCCTATTCGGCGACCAACGATGATGGGACATGATAGCAGAGTAATGCATTGCACCACAGCTATGACTCGGGGTGCTGTATTATATATATATATATATATATATATATATATATATATATATAATGAATTAAATGGGTAAAGAGATATATGGTGCTTAAATCATCTACTGTGTGATAAATGTAGAAAATGGTGAATTGAGAAAGAAGAATTGAAATAAGTTAATGAATATTTATTAAAGAGCTTAATTCATATTAATGAGAAATGATTGATCTTAATGAGAAATGATTGATAAATGAATTATGTAAATGAATGATTATGTGACGTATGGTATGGGACATACGGGGTTATGATATGAGATGGAATCATAATATGTAAACTAGAAAAAAAGGAACCATTAACTAGGAGGTTAATAGGAAACGTTAAGTGTTCACTATAGAGGAGAGGTGAGAATAGCAAGTGAGAGTGGGATTCTAACATGTACATAATAAATGCTTTATTGCACTTGTTAAATACTTGTTGTTTTAAAAATTATTTTCACAATCGGGCTCTGACCCGTTTCCTTGCATATTCTCTTTTCTATTGTATCTTCTATATCAGGTGTCCAGCAGCAGGGACGCCAACCTTAGTTGATTATGATGAGCTATGGAGCTATGGAGTATTTCTTAGACGCGTATTCATTTGATTAATAGTATTCTTTTAGTTAGGGCATGTCGCCCAAAGGAATTCAGTCATCTCTTTCCATCCGAGTCAAATACTCTTGTAATCGTTTCATTTTAATACATTTATTATTGTTGGGATTACTATATTGGTTAATTATTTGGGAATGTTTATTCCAATTGCATTTAAATTCTTTTGTGTTATCTATTTGGTTATTAGTGTTGTAGAATAATATGTGTAGTGTTATTTGTAAACTAACAATGGTTTTTGTTGAAATTAAAATTTGGAAAGTTTTTAACACCAGCTTAATTGGGTATTGGGTGAATTGTAAATGTTTTCGACAGTGATGCTAAGAATGAGCGAACTTTATATTCTATTTTAATTTGGTATGGGACTCGCCACCCGGTATTTAATTAGGCGGGGTGTTACAATACTATTCTCCAACCATTTGAGAGTTCATAACTTATGTTTTTAGAATTCACAATCCTAATTTCTTTTATTTGAGTTGTTTTATGGTACCCAAAATATAGTTTTCTATTGTTCATACTTTGTGGGGAGATATCTACAACTGAGATCTGTGTCCTATTATGGAGGGAGTCTCTGCGAAGTTTTAAGACTGCGTGTTTGGACCGCGAGTCCTTGTGGTATAGCTACATGTGAACCATTGTTAATTTCTATATGTTGCTTTGATGGTATGATGAAGACACCGTACATTAGACTTGTGGGAGATTATCAGGTTTTACATAAGTCAATGGTCTTATAAACTTGTCAAAGTTCTAGAAATAAAAAGGTTTTGCCCTGAGGGGATTTTTCCTTAACTTTGTGTCGCATACTTTATTTATGATGGTTTGACACTAGCACCCACATTGCTATTTGAGTTTAAGGGCTGAATGGATTTTATTCATAAATTGACACTAATTAAATAAGTTTGTGATTGGAATTTTTGCAACTATTAAATCGGTATCGCACACGGTCTTTCAAATTGGTATGACAGCAGGTTACGCAAATTTATCACATATTCCTATTTTTCGCAAAAATTGTGTGATGTTGAATTTTTGAAAAAATCTGATTTTTTTAAAAGTTTGTCCCAATGTTTCCAAACAAAAACTTATATAGTCTGTTACCAATTTTTGACGAGTCTAATTATGCTTACTGTAAAGCCCGAATGAAAGCCCCATTTAAAAGCAATCGATGAAAGAGTTTGGGTCATTTGTGAAAGAGGCTGGAATCCTCCGACCGTTGCCCCAAATAATGTCACGAATTTAAAACCTGTGTCAGATAGGACTAAGGATGTGTTTAGGTGGAGCACTTACAATTCACGAGTGCTAGTGCAATTTTTGGGCACGTCACCCCTGATGAGTTATGACGTATTATGACGTGCACCACGTCTAAAAAAGTGTGGGATATTTTGCAACTCACCCACGAGGGCACTAACGCGGTCAAAGTGTCTAAAATTCAAAATTTGACCACTCAATTTGAGAGACTCACTATGTTAGAGAATGAGTGTTTTGGCGAGTTTTATGCATGTTTATCTTAAATTGTCAATACGAGTTTTAACCTAGGTGAGTCTATACCTGACGCACGAGTGGTTAAAAAGATTTTAAGATCGCTCCCTAAACGTTTTATCCCCAAAGTAACTATTTTGAATACCTTAGGAAATTTGAATCGTCTGAAATTAGAAGAGTTGGTAGGAGACCTACAGACGTACGAAATTGACAAGTTTCCTGAAACTATCATGAGAAAGATGGAACCCCGGTTTGTTAATTTTCGCAATTAAAAATAAATTAATAATTTTCTTTTTGTAAACTCGAGATGAT
Organism: Sambucus nigra; assembly: GCA_949130495.1. NCBI lineage: Eukaryota > Viridiplantae > Streptophyta > Magnoliopsida > Dipsacales > Adoxaceae > Sambucus > Sambucus nigra. Next base: position 571,214,539 of record OX422217.1, read on the forward strand.
GCGGAAGCGAAGAAAGGTGATGGTTCACTAAAATTGAGCAATGAATATAAACCACTTAAACCGATTAGTTCAATCCAAGTCCTAGAATTTGCCTAAGTCATAATTAACAATATTCCGAAGTTAGGCGAAACCAAATTTTAGCAAATGACTTGAATTAAACAAACTTTACCCAATATTTAATTTAGTCCCAAATTAAATGAAGTGTGATAGTTTAAACCGAATTTTATCTTGAATTATTCTAAACATGCGTGCTACGTTATTTATGCAAGATAAAATACACCAATCACACTACGCCGCGATGTACGAGGAAAAACCCAAGACGGGAAACAACCTCGGACGGCCCTAGCCACAAATCCACTAGATACGGAATTGCAATTACAAGACAGATAGACTTACAACGCACGAATCGATCCCTCTCAAGCCTCGACGCTTCTTCTTGTAGACACCTCTTCCTAGCGGATAACCTTGGAACACCACTGCGGTCTCGGAATCCACCGATAGGACTTTATATGGTCACCGTCACCCAAGCATGGAGCCTTTCTCCGTGTGGGTAAATTAACATAGAAACACTTCTTCTTTCTTTGTGGGTGGTGGAAGCAAAACCCAAAACTTCTCTTCAATTCGGCGTAGAGAAAACCGGTGCCAAACTCCAAGCAACTGATAAGTATATGTGAACTTGGAATAAACTCAATTGGGTGTAAACACTAGAGTGATGAAAATATTTCTCTCAAAATCTCACTCAAAACATGAACATTTTCCTAAACAATTTTTGTTCTCAAACTCTCTCTAAGAGATAAACAAGAATGGAAAAGTTAGATTGGAAAATGTTATTCCCGCACATAATAAAGTCTGAAATAGTTGGTTAAAAACCAAGTGGGGAAGTGGGTGCAAAACTGCCAAAGACTGCCAAAAACTGTTCCCGCCTGGCATCTCGTTCGAACGAGACTTCTAACGACGTTCCAGATTGAACTCGTTAGAATCTCGTTAGATATCTCATTCGAACAGAAGGTTCGTTCGAACGACATATCGAACGACATGTCAGTGGCCTAATATGGGAACTCGTTGGCAGGTTCGTTCGAACGACATTTTCGTTCGAACGACAATCTCGTTCAAACGACTCTATCGAATGAAAAACCAGAAAGTTTGGAAAATTCTATTTTAGCCCAGAAAACTTTATAAACATATTTTAAAGTTTTATTTAATTCTTTTTGAAAATTAAAACACAGTTTTTACAAAACCTAACACCCAATAAACTTTGTTCCAAGCTCCTATATATATAATATTGCATTCATACCTTGGGAGCATGGAACTATGGTTGATGACGTAGAAACGAGGCATGCAAACCGGCACATTTGATGAAGCTTTATACTCTTTGCCGCTACGTCTTCAACAAACACTACATAGGCTTGAGAATATTACAATAAAATACTATCCTATGAATAAATGTTTTTGTCGGGAATTGAGCCAAAACTATATATGGACTCAATTGGAAATTTCTGTCCTTACAAATCTCCCCCTTTGGCTATTCCGGGACAAAAACCAAACAAAAATCCTAAAGGGCCGTCAAGCTCTACTAGACTCAAAACATAACCAACCCAAACTTGACTCAACCCAAGGATCAAACGCTTTGCCGTTTAAATAATGCCGCTATAGAATAATTCCTGCACACTTAAGCAAACTCATCAAATGCATTGGGAATATCAAAGTCTTAAATGCAATTGTAATTAATTACTCCCCCTAAATGAATTCTCCCCTTTATCAAACACAAGACCTACTTAGAAAGACGTCTCCCCCTAAGATAAATCTCCTCGAACCTAAGATACTATAATAATAGGATTAGATACCATTTCTCCCCCTATCATCATTCTCCCCCTTTTTGTTCAGGAATAGGCAAAGGATAAAGAACTAATAAACATAAAAGCATGTTGAAGCTTAAAGTGATAAGACATTAAAGCATATGGGCAATAAAAGCAAGGCAAAGACAAACAAATATCATATATATATATATACTATAAATATACCAATAAGTACTTGTATATATAAATAGATATAAACTCACACATGACACAAAATACAATAAGTTTGCACACTCGTATGGCAAAAATGTGTCATATGGAAACGGAAGTGTTGGGGTGTGAACTAGCAACAATTAAATTTAGACCCAAACACTTAAGAAACGTCCACGGAGTTCTCATTTGATTGCAAACTTCATCACAGTTAAATATAACCTCATGTGACAATATAGATTGAACTCAATGAACAAACATACACAATGCATACAAGCCTAGCATGATGATGATTCTACAAACCAAATAGAGTCATGACATTAAAGACAACTAGGATAAACGGACATTGTGAAAACCGTTGATATACCATCCAATTCTCCATTAATAAGCATATATAATCTTTTGCTTTTGAATGAATATATCAAACAAACATAGGCCTTGGAAATTGTTTTCTTTTTAATGCCAAATATTATGTTTTTAGGCCTTTGGATCACGTATTTCTTTTAGATCCAATAAACGGTGGCTTACTATCGCAAAGGATCACTTAGTCCTTTCGGAGCCCTTCCCCGTGCATATTTATTTTTATCATGTTTTCATTTTTCACACAAATCTCACATGCAACGGATTTTGACATGCACTAGTCCTCCTAGGTCATAGATATGTAGATGACTAGATTGATAGGAGAACACCTCAAAAAGCTCAAATATAACATGTGACATTAAGATTTCAAAAGAGCTCGTGCATGTGTGAAAAGAGGCATATAAAAATAGAATCCATTTAAACAACACAAAATCCAACAACTCCACAAAAATATGGTAAAGAACATAATAAGGATTGATAATCTAAACCAAAAGTTCTAGCCACGTGGAAGCGTAAAAGATGGGATTCAAACACAAATATATGCCACATAAAGTGTGTCAAACAAAAATACACACAAAAAAAATCTTTTTATATTTTTCAATTAATTCAAACACAAAATATAATACAAAAAGATAAACAAGTCAAAATTTCTAGCATGTGATATGAAATAAGGCAATGACTAGAAAATGACTAAACAAGCATACATTTAGCATGTGAATATAGCATGAAGTACAAACGCTAAAGTATGCAAACACTAACACATTCATCCTTTAGATTTAGCAAGGGAGGAAGCATGTGAAAGTAAATGAGAATCATAAACCCTATTTTGCAAGGCAACCAAGTCGGATTTCCTAACCCAAATTAATGAAGAATGACTATCTTGGGGTGTTGGAACGTTAACTACCGTGGTTACTTTACTATGGGATTTTCTAGGAATTCGTTTAAGATCAAAACAAAATTTCCTAAGATGACCTTTTCGACCACAAATAGTACAAGTAAAAGCATGTCGAAAAGATTTACCTAAGGAGTGATCTTTAAATGCATTCCTAGTAGATTCTCCTAAAATATTGGTCTTGGCTTTATGAGTAGATTCATTACTAGTATTGAAACCTGAACCACAAGTGTCATTTTTAATTTGGACCTTTCCTAACATTTTATCAAGTTTTTTCGAACGACACTCCAAATCAAATTTGACATTACTAGAATCTTTTAATTTATTTTCCAATTCTAAAATGTTAGATTCTAATAAAACATTTTGCTCTCCAAAAGCAAGAAGCTCCTTTTTCAAGGATTCCATTAAACCCTTAAGGCTATCTCTTTCGCCTTCTACATATTCAAGCTTCTCTTGAAGAGTCCTTTCACGTGTCCTAAGGTCTTCTATTAAAGCACTTTCATCAACGACCTTGACACTTTCTCTTAAACTAGCTTCTAACTTCAAATTAGCTCTTTTTAATTTAATAGATTCTTTATAAAGCTCTTGAAAAGCATTTTGAAGTTCAATCACATTAACCTCTTCCTCATTTTCACTCTCTCTTTCTTCTCCACTTTCACTATCATAAAAAACAAGAGAATCATGTACAATGACCTTGGAAGTGGCATGTGCTATCATTTCATCAATCGATGAGTTCTCACTATCGCTCACATGACTAGCCATAAAAAACACAAAATTTTTCTTAGTGGGGGAATCGGGCTTTTCTTCCTTATCACTATCACTAAGGTTCGCATTATATGAAATGGGTCGCTTACCCTCTTTCCTTAGTTTAGTGGGGCACTCATAAGCGCTATGGCCATAACCTTCACAACCAAAACACTTATTACACTCGTCCCTATCTAAATTTTCATTACTAGGTTTAGGGATCTTTTCGACTTTAGGCATCTTCTCCGTTTTAGAAATCTTCTCGTTCTTGTCATGCTTAGAAGATTCAAATTTCTTAAAATCATTTTTAAATTTATCTTTGTTAATTTTGAGAAATTTTCTAAATTTGCGAGCAAATAAAGCCATGTCTTCCGAGTCACTATCACTATCGCTCTCTACTACTTGTTTGACCTCTTTTCGGGCTTTTAATGCAACGCCCTTTTCCATTTTCTTTTCAGTTTTAGAGGGAAACATATCTAGTTCATAGGTTTGTAAATCACCTACAAGCTTTTCTAATTTCGTAGAGGCTAAAGTTGGTAAAGAATTTAAAACGGTCACCTTTGGAATAAATCTATCGGGTAGAAACCTTAAAATTTTCTTTACAACACGGTCGTCAGGTATTTTCTCTCCCAAGTTAAAAGATGAATTAACAATATCAGAAAGTCTAGCATAAAATTCATCATAAGTTTCTTTATCATTCATTTTGATAGTTTCAAATTGAGTGGTGAGGTTTTGGAGTTTTGAAGCTTTAACGACACTAGTTCCTTCATGAGTTAATTGTAAAATATCCCAAGCTTCTTTAGCGGTCTCACACGTCATAATACGTCGGAATTCTTCCGGTGTGACAGCGCTAAACAAGGCATTTAAACCACGAGAATTGAAATTAGCAAGTTTAAACTCATTTTCAGTCCATCTATCGGCGGGTTTGATAACACGTTCATTTTCAACTAAATAAGATGGTGGGGACCACCCGTTAACAACAGACATCCAAACTCTTTCATTGATAGATTTTAGTGCAGATCTCATACGCGCTTTCCAATACGCGTAGTTTGAACCATCGAAAATAGGAAATTTTGAAAATGGGGAAAAATCCATTTTAGCCAAAAATTATTTAAAGGATTGTTAACGAAATAATTTATCTCTTTGGCTCTGATACCAATTTGAGGAAGATGGAACCCCGGTTTTTTAATTTTTGCAATTAAAAATAAATTAGTAATTTCCTTTTGTAAACTCGAGATGATGCGAAAGCGAAGAAAGGTGATGGTTCACTAAAATTGAGCAATGAATATAAACCACTTAAACCGATTAGTTCAATCCAAGTCCTAGAATTTGCCTAAGTCATAATTAACAATATTCCGAAGTTAGGCGAAACCAAATTTTAGCAAATGACTTGAATTAAACAAACTTTACCCAATATTTAATTTAGTCCCAAATTAAATGAAGTGTGATAGTTTAAACCGAATTTTATCTTGAATTATTCTAAACATGCGTGCTACGTTATTTATGCAAGATAAAATACACCAATCACACTACGCCGCGATGTACGAGGAAAAACCCAAGACGGGAAACAACCTCGGACGACCCTAGACACAAATCCACTAGATACGGAATTACAATTACAAGACAGATAGACTTACAACGCACGACTCGATCCCTCTCAACCCTCGACGCTTCTTCTTGTAGACACCTCTTCCTAGCAGATAACCTTGGAACACCACCGCGGTCTCGGAATCCACCGATAGGACTTTATATGGTCACCGTCACCCAAGCATGGAGCCTTTCTTCGTGTGGGTAAATTAACATAGAAACACTTCTTCTTTCTTTGTGGGTGGTGGAAGCAAAACCCAAAACTTCTCTTCAATTCGGTGTAGAGAAAACCGGTGTCAAACTCCAAGCAATTGATAAGTATATGTGAACATGGAATAAACTCAATTGGGAGTAAACACTAGAGTGATGAAAATATTTCTCTCAAAATCTCACTCAAAACATGAACATTTTCCTAAACAATTTTTGTTCTCAAACTCTCTCTAAGAGATAAACAATAATGGAAAAGTTAGATTTGAAAATGTTATTCCCGCACATAATAAAGTCTGAAATAGTTGGTTAAAAACCAAGTGGGGAAGTGGGTGCAAAACTTCCAAAAACTGCCAAAAACTGTTCCCGCCTGGCATCTCGTTCGAATGACATTTCGTTCGAACGAAATCTCGTTCGAACGAGACTTCTAACGACGTTCCAGATTGAACTCGTTAGAATCTCGTTAGATATCTCGTTCGAACAGAAGGTTCGTTCGAACGACATATCGAACGACATGTCAGTGGCCTAATATGGGAACTCGTTGGCAGGTTCGTTCGAACGACATTTTCGTTCGAACGACATTCTCGTTCGAACGACTCTATCGAACGAAAAACCAGAAAGTTTGGAAAATTCTATTTTAGCCCAGAAAACTTTATAAACATATTTTAAAGTTTTATTTAATTCTTTTTGAAAATTAAAACACAGTTTTTACAAAACCTAACACCCAATAAACTTTGTTCCAAGCTCCTATATAAATAATATTGCATTCATACCTTGGGAGAATGGAACTATGGTTGATGACGTAGAAACGAGGCACGCAAATCGGCACATTTGATGAAGCTTTATACTCTTTGCCGCTACGTCTTCAACAAACACTACATAGGCTTGAGAATATTACAATAAAATACTATCCTATGAATAAATGTTTTTGTACGGAATTGAGCCAAAACTATATATGGACTCAATTGGAAATTTGTGTCCTTACATATCAAACCTAAGGATAGAGGGGTAGTGCTTAAAGCCCAATCTAAGAAAAGAAAGTTAGTTTTTGTGAGTCCAAGTCTGAGGATGAGTCTAAGTTTGACATGGCCCTTCTTGCAAAGAATTTTAACAAATTTCTCCAGTTTTCAAAGTAAAATTATATTAATAAAAGATTTTCGGATGAAAAAAAAGAAACATAAGACCAAAGAAAGCGGTGAGAAAGAGAAACAGGGTGAATAAAAGTTTAAAATTTTTAAAAAAAAAAAGTGTGAGGGGAGAGGTTACAAGTCATTTGAGTGTCCCACTAGACTTAGGAGAGACGAAAAGAAAGTTGCCATGCCAGTTACCATTAGTGATAGTGAGGGATAAGAGGAAAATGAGGAAGATGAGTCCAATAAAGGTTTAGGATATGGGATGTGTTTAGACTTTTCGAGTTGTGTGAGCACACCCACTTTGTCCCACGACGATGAGGACACTTGTGCACGTGATTCCCCCAAGGAGGTTTTGAGTGTTTCTAGCGAGTCTGAGAGTGAGTGCGCTAGTGATGATGATAGTGAGCCCCAGATTACGTTTTGAGAGTTGTACGCCGAGACCTTAAGGACTAAAAAATTGAATAACAAGTTGGGTATCAAGATGAATGATTTAGAGAGAGAGAGATTGAGAATTTGAAGGAGTTTGAGGAATAAGCTAGTCAACTCAAGAAAGTTAAGGTTTCTTTGAGTGAGCAGTTGGTTGCTATTTATAGGGAAAAGAGTGAGCTTATAGCCTACGTGTCATAATTAGATACAGATCTTAAGGACGCCTTGGAAGCTAAAGTCACTTTGGACAACGCTTCTAAGAAGGTGGTAAAGATGGTTCTCAATCCTGTTTTGGGAAGTGGTGATAGTTTAGAAATAAGCCATGATGATGTGTCTACTTATTTTGTTGCACCCGAGTCGATTCCTACTTTCGAGTTAGATTCACATGACTCTCGACCAAACCCACCTAGGCATCCTGTACCTGTTAGGAGAGAACGTCCTAGTCATTTTGAGAGAGGTGTACGTAGGCCGGTTTATGTTTGCTCCCATTGCAAAAAGAGAGTACACCTTAGGGAGTTTTGCTTGAATTGGGTTATGTGTCACGCTTTTCTCCTACACATGTTCGAACACATGATCCTACCCATGATAGTTTCTTTCACATAATGATAGATAGTTTTCACATATTAGAGAGGAATTAAATTTTTTGGTCAACACTTATCATGATTTGATGGAGTTGTTTCAAAACATGTCACCGTCTTTTGAGAACTCCACCGCACCTACCGGTTGAGGTTTAGAAATGTTTGATAGCATAGGTTGATTTGCACGATGTTATCTTATGCCTATTGCTAGTATGTACCATTTATTTTATACTTTGTTAGCATTATTGTTTGCTTTTATTATTTTTGGTACTGTTTTAGCACTGTTTTGGATCTGCTTGCCCATTCCAGGAACTGTTTTTTTCGAAAGTTTCTCACTAGAAAAAATTGCATGATATTCTGAAAAGTCCCTTTAATAAGTGCTTAAGGTAAAACCAACTAAATCAATTATTTCCAATTTTATCTTCTTAAACCCTAAACATGCATCTAGTCATTTTAACCCACTGAATAAATAAATCAAGTGGTAAAAGAAACAAATTCAGGAAAAAATTTCTGAAGGGAAAAAACCTTTTTATTTCCACTATAATTTGTAAAGTAGCGATTTACAATCGGATTGCAGCAAAAATAAGGTGACATACGAATACCCGCAGGTGTCGGTCGATATCGTCAGTAATGGAACAACCACAGAAGCTCCACATGAACTGCAACCCTATCTTCAGCAAGGAATACCCTCAAGCACTTCAAATGACCTCAGTCCTGTGTAGGTTTATCCTATCTAGAAAGAGTTGAACAAAGTCTTCTTCTGAATGTGTTCAAGATCACAAACCTTTGGAACTATGAGAATAGGATCTTGAATAAACAAAGGATGAAACTAAACAGAATGGGAATTCTTAGAAATATTCATCTCTACTGAAAACGTCTACGCAGTGTTATTTTTATACCTGAGTTAACTAGAGTCCAAGATAATTGAAACACATAAATCGAGGCAATCTCATTCAAGCGACAAACGTTGTTGTTCGAACGAGTTTACATGTCGTTTGAATGACAATAAACCTTTTTCTAGTATTTCATGATTATCTTTGTATTAAAAATAATTTAGCTTAGATATAATTAAAATTGTTTTCAAAACTTTAATTTTTAATTACTAAACATTAAAAATATTTAATTCACCTAATATTTAAACAACATTCTAAATCATATATTCCTTGATTATTCATACCTCTGTGATCTTAGAACAAACAACATGAGAAATTGAAACTTGACTTGATTTCATCTTCATGGATTTAATATGCAACTTCCTCAATCTCGAATTAATTACTTGTCTAGACTCAATTTATTTTGTCCAAAATTAAGCCAATTACAAACAAAATAAATTAATAAGAAATTTTTGCTTACAAGTCACCCCCTTTGGTTATTCCGGGACAAAACAAAAAAAATGCTAGCTATATTAAATGTACTATTCTAGAAATCTAAATCTAAAAAATACAGGACATAAATAAACTATGAAGCATCAGCAATGAGTCTAGAACTGTCTATGAATTTGATGTAGCAGGGAATCTCTGAATCTCAAAATAGATACCTACATACCTGAGACACAAACAAATATACCCAAGTGAAGTACGGAGTGAATCTCTGAATCTCAAAATAAATACCTACATACATGAGACACAAATATATATACCCAAGTGAAGAATGGAGGAACAAAAAATATATCAATAAAGTTTAAACACACACAGTTTACTCCCCCTACATCACATATCTCTCCCATTTTTTGCTCGGAATAGACAAAGCACGGGGCAGATAAAACTAGCATATAAGAAAAGGGCATAAATGATAAACAGTGACAGTGGATATGAGAAAGATGGTAGTAAGTAAATATCGGAAAAAGTAATATCAGAACTGCAGAATGGAATATATACATCCAGTCACAAAAAAATGTGGCATAAACAGTCCATGAGTACATCATATCAGGATAAATATCTACATACATCAAGTGACACAAATACAATGTCTCAAAACATAAATATCAATAGGTATCCTCCTCCTCCTCATCCTCCTCCTCCTCATCATCATCAAGATTAACATATGTGGCAGCTATGTTTCTCAATCCTGATGAACTTGCTCCTCTGGCTATCTCCTGTCGTCTTATCTCCTAAAAAAAGGCAGTCATTTGTGAGTCACTCCGAGCCCTAGACTCCGCCTCTGCATCAAAATGAGCCATCATATCATCGTACTGTGACGCCATATGTGCCTGTAAAGTATCGAACTCCACTACTATGGGTCGTCTATATGTAGAAGGATGAGACCTAGAAGGTATAGAACTCGGCTCAGCAGGAGTAGATGGCTCTCCAAAAACTGATAGGTCAGTAGGAGGTGGTCTCGCTCTCGCCTCAGAAGGTAAATGACTCTTAGATTAAGTCAAAGTATTATTGTCAATTAAGGAAGGAGTATAAAGGTAGACATCATCCTCTTAAACAGGAATTTCTGGAAAAGGGAAAATGCGGGATATAAGGAGACCGTAGGGAAGATTGGGGTGAATAGGAGAGCTACCTATAATGGTAACTGAGGACATAAAACAAAACAAAAGAGATGGTAGATCAATGTACCACCTCTGAAATACGACATACATGAAATATAATATATCAAAATCAATTTGAGTATGATTGACTCGAGAATATATAAAGGAGGATACAAAACGATTGAGGATGTGAAAAGATATGTATAACTGATGATGAAACAAAGTAGTCCCAGCAGGCGAAACCTCCTGTGGGTACCCAAAACTAAGATCATGGGCCTGGATGAGTAGCCCAATTCTGGCGGCCCAAAGTTGAGGCCCCCCACCCCTTACTTTGATTGTGATCCGGTCTTTTCCCACGTTCCCATTAAGGGAGGTTATAGGGAGAGATGGAAGACATGGGGGAATCCAACACCCCGACTTACCTGAACATACGTGTATATATTGAACCCTAGGTTCGGGGCAAAAGGACAAGTTGTATTCTCTGTAATCACTCTCCGGAGTATATAGAAATAACATCGATTGCACCACTGTGGACGTAGGCACATCTTTGTTGAACCACGTACATCCTTTATTGTGTGATTATCATTTTACATTCCTTGTTCTTATTTGGTGCTTTCCTTTCCCTTATTTATTTGTGTTGCACAATAATTGTCACCACAATTAGCGCCGTCTATGGGAACGTTTATCTTTCCTGAGAAAAGCCCACACAAAAAAAGGAGTTTAAAATTTCGGGTCACAACAGCAATGCCCCCCCAGGCAGGGGATATTCAAGAACCACCTGCTCCTCGCAGGATTAGGTCTGAGGTTCGACGTTCAGATCAGAGGGCTCGCTTAGAAAGGCCAGTCTCAGAAGAAAGCCAAGGACCAACAAGGTCCATACAGATATCTAGGCTGATTAATGCATACGAGGTAAGGCTCCACGAGTAGAGAGAGTCTTCTCGCAGGCATGAGGCAGAGAACGCTCGCTTGAAAAGAAGACTGGAAAGACTAGAGAAAGAGCTTCATCATGATAACAGGAGACGTCCATACCGCACTCCTAGCCCTCAAGCGAGCAAGTCTCGCAGTCGAGGAAGGAGCCCTAGGCGAGAATCTCAAAAGGTTGAGGGAGGCGAATCAGACGATGACCTCCGCGAGCAGCTGCGAAGAGCTCGCAGTTACCAGAGCCCTACTCGCAGCAACGAGAACATACGAAATCTGGTCCGCAGGGAGATAGACCAACATCCTGCCCACTATGGTACCAGATCGACCCGAGAACTCGCTAGATGAGCACTCAAAACCTAGATGAAGTCACCTTTTATGAGGGAAATTGAAGAAGAAGAATCCCCCAAGAAATTTGCCATTCCAAGGTTTAATATTTATGACGGTAAGACTGACCCCATTGATCATGCCAGGCAGTACCGATAGGCCATGACCCTCTGGAACCATCGGGATGCGCTCTTGTGTCGAATTTTTCCCTCGAGCCTGCATGACGTAGCACATAAGTGGTTCGAAAGGCTCCCCCACCGGTCCATCAGGAGTTTCAAGTCCCTGGCCGTGCTCTTTATGACCCTATTCATTACTAGTAGCTCCCATCCCAAAAGGATGGATGCTTTGCTAACAATGAAGAAAATGCCTCAAGAGACCCTCAAGGACTATGCGAAAAGGTACTGGGAATTATTCAATGAGGTCGAGGATTGTTCGGAGCAAGTGGGAGTGGCCTCTTTCAAAATTTGGCTACCCAGTTCTTCCCTTCTATACCAGTCCCTGACAAAGAAGGAGGCTATAACTATTAACGACCTAGTGGTTCGCATCGAGAAGTACGCTAAGGTGGAAGATGTCACCCGCCTCAATACAGGAGAAAAATGTCAAGTTAAACTCACTACCAAGGGAAGTGACAGAACTGAGAATCAGTAGAAAGGAGGAAAGAACGGGGGAAAAAATGGCTCCAAGAACGGAGGGAACATTGACGTGTCGAACGCATTCTAGGCGATCAACGCCATCTTCAAAGAACCCATTTGCAAAATCCTCGCGAAGATCAAAGATGAGCCATTCATCAAGTGGCCCAGGAAGATGGGAGGAGATCCCTCGAAGAGGAACAATGCGCTAAGGTGCGCTTTTCACAAAGAGGGAGGACATAAGACTGAGCATTGCAAAGCTCTTAAGTCTCACCTCGAGGAACTGGCCCAGTTCGATCATTTGAACGAATTTGTGGAGAAAAAGGCAGAGAAAGTGGCTGCCAATAGAGAGGCGAGGCCTGACAACGTGCTGGAAGATGACGCTGGACATGAGTTCGCGATAATTAACGGGGCATCTGATGCCAAGAAGATCCAAGGAAATTCAGCTCGAATGGAGATGAATAAACTTACAACGGTAATGCATGCTTTTCAGATCGATCCAGCAAAGTCACAGTCAGGAAAGCGCCGATGAGCAGATGACGTCAACTATAACAAGAATATTATTTTCATAGATGAAGATCTGGTGGGAGTGAGAACCCCACACCACAATGCTCTGATCATTACCCTCAGGATAGCTAACTTTAACGCCGACAAGTTGCTCGTCAACCAAGGAAGCTCGTCCGAAGTAATGTATCTCGACCTATTTAAAAAATTAAAGTTAAGCGTCACCGATCTAAAGGAAGCTACTGTACCTTTAGTTGGCTTCGCTGGAGAAATAACTATGCCCTTGGGAAAGATTGTACTATCGGTGCGCACTGGAAATGTCTCCAAGATGATCGAGTTTTTGGTAGTTGACATCGACTCGCCATACCAAGTCATCCTCGGCAGGGGATTGCTTCATGCGATGAAGGCAGTCTCCTCGACCTACCATCAAAAACTCAAGTATGTAACCGAGCCAGGAGTAATGGAGATCCACGGTGATCAGGAAATTACGATAAGGTGCTTCATAGCAGCCATCCGACCAAAGCCAGAGAAGAAGGTCGATCAGCCCAGTGAGAAAGTTGAAGAAGGTCTGACACCTTCTAAATAGCAATTAAAGTACGGAGGACCTGGAGTAGAGGAGACGAGGCTCCTCCCCTCCGAGTGGGTCGTTGAGGACCTGGTAGAAGTTACGGCTGGAGATGGCGACAGTAATAGAGTCTTCTTGATTGGAGCATCTCTCAGCGACCAGGAACAGAAGGAATTGATAACTCTACTGAGACACAACATAGATGTTTTCACATGGGAGCCATACGATCTTCCTGGAATCGATCCTAATTTTGTCTGCCATCAGCTGCACGTCGATCCTGCCTTCAAACCAATCACACAGAAGGCACGTCGAACTGCACTCGAGAAGGCTAAAGCGGTAGAGAAGGAGGTCAAAAAATTGTTGGATGCAGGATCCATACGGGAAGTACAATTACCCAAGTGGTTATCCAACCCAGTAGTAGTTCCAAAAAGCAACGAGAAGTGGAGAGTCTACATCGACTTCACTGACCTCAATAATGCGTTCCCTAAAGATAGTTTCCCCCTCCCGAAAATAGACCAACTAGTGGATGTCACTGTAGCTCACGAACGAATGAGTTTTCTAGACACATACTCAGGGTATCATAAAATCCCATTGTATGCCCCTGACCAGGATACGATAGCGTTCATCATGATAGTTGGATTATACTGCTACAAGGTAATGCCCTTTGGGCTAAAAAATGCAGGGGCAACCTATCAGCGGCTGGTCACCAAGATGTTCAAGGACTGGATGAGAAACACCATGGAGGTCTACATCGATGACATGCTCGTTAAAAGTAAGAGGAAAGAAAATCACCTCTCAGACCTGACAAACACCTTTGAAATCCTCAGGAAGTACCGAATGAAACTTAATGCAAGCAAGTGTTCTTTTGGTGTCCAGTCAGGAAAATTTCTTGGGTACTTGGTCAGTAAGAGAGGCATAGAGGCTAACCCGGACCAGATCGATGCAATTAATATGGTACAACCACCTCGAACAATTCGGGACATGCAGAAGCTCACTGGTATGCTCCCTGCCTTAAATCGCTACATCTCTAAATCCTCCAAGAAATGCAAGCCTTTCTTCCAGCTTCTGAAGGGGAATAAAACGGTAGAATGGATCCTAGATTTCTCGCGAGCACTGGTCGAGCTCAAAGCTTACTTAAGCTCTCCACCACTGCTCGTCATACCATGGCAAATAGATTCTTTATACATGTACCTCTCCGTTTCCAACCACACTGTCAGCTCTGCGTTAATATGCGAGGTAGCAGGAATCCAATACCCTATTTATTACGCGAGCAAGACCCTACTCGACGCCGAGCAAAGGTATCTATTGCTGGAGAAGCTCGCCTATGCACTAGTAGTGGCCTCAAGGAAGCTGAAGCACTATTTTGAAGCCCACACTATCATCGTCCTTACATCGCACCCCCTTAAGGCAGTCCTGAGGAAAGCGGATTTTTCGGGCAGGCTTTCTAAATGATCAGTCGAGCTTGAGCAATTTGACATCCAATTTCAACCAAGGAGAGCAATCAAGGGACATATCCTTGCTGATTTCATAGCCAAATTCATGGGCGAGGTACCTTCCAACCAACCTCAACTACCAAGGCAAAAGGAGAACCAAGCGACAGTGGGAACATGGAAACTGTTTGTTGATGGAGCCTCCAATTCAAAGGGGGTAGGAGTAGGCATTGTCCTCGTTACCCCAGAAAATAAAATCCTTGAACAAGGAATCAGGCTTGGATTTGCAGCCTCCAACAACGAAGCAGAATACGAAGCCATAATAGTCGGCCTCCAGAAGGCACACACTTTGGGAGCAAACCATTTACAGGTTTTCAGCGATTCCCAATTAGTCTCCAATCAGATAAGTGGAGATTACAATGCAGAAGATGAAAGAATGGTAGCTTACCTCGCCTTAGTTAAAAAATTAATGGAGAGCTTCAAAGAGATCAATGTCCAACAGTTTCCCATGGGGCAAAATAGCCATGCTGATGCCCTAGCAGCCCTAAGTTCGGCAGTCGACTCCGACCTAAAAAGAACCATCCCCATCGATTTCCTCACTCACCCGAGCATCCACGATAGCAGGATACCACACAGGAAACAGGTACTCCAGGTGGGATCAGCTCCCAGCTGGATGGACCCCTTAAGGGATTATTTGAAGGATGGCACGCTCCCGAATGACAAGAAGACTGCCCACCGGATAAGAGTCAAAGCTTCTCACTTTCACTTATCCCCAGAGGGAAACCTGTATAAGAGATCCTTCTCCGGTCCCTATATCTAATGCGTTCACCCAGGGAATGTCGAGCAAGTGTTACATGATCTTCACGAAGTAGTCTGTGGAAGCCATATCGGAGGAAGGTCTCTAGCTTTTCGAGCAATGAAGGAGGGCTATTGGTGACCATATATGCAAAGGGACTCTGCGATGTATATCTGCAAGTGCCTTAAGTGCCAACTTCACGCTCCTATGGTCCACCAGCCTGCTAGCGACCTAAAGTCACTATCCATCCCATGGCCATTCGCCCGATGAGGAATTGACATCGTGGGACCACTGCCCACCGCCACCGGTAATCGCAAATATCTATTGGTTACAACTGACTACTTCACCAAATGGATCGAGGCGTAACCCCTGGCGAACATTCGAGACGCATATATGATAAGGTTCATATGGAGAAATATAATCACTCGCTTTGGTGTCCCCAAAACCATCATCACCGACAATGGAACACACTTCGAAAGGGGATCCTTTCAGAGTTTCTGTAACAAACACGGTATCAGACACCACTTCAGTTCGGTCGCCTACCCTCAAAGCAATGGCCAAGATGAGGCTTCCAACATAACTGTGATCGACGGATTAAAGAAGCGATTGGAGTGAGCCAAAGGCGTATGGGTAAATGAATTACCACACATTCTATGGGCTTACCGAACCACTCCACGGCGAGAAACAGGAGAAACCCCATTTTTGCTGACATATGGGATGGAAGCAGTCATCCCACTAGAAGCCGGTTTGCCGATAATGAGGTCCAACCTTGTTGACCAGGGCCATAATGATTCAGCATTGCTCGCTGAGCTTGACCTAACCGATGAGCGCCGAGAGCTAGGCCTAGTAAAACTAGCGAGCTATCAACAACAGCTCACGAGGCATTACAATAAAAGGATTAACCCAAGAACATTACGAGTTGGGGACTACGTTCTAAGGAAAGTCCTGGGTAGCGCAGTAAAACCATCGGATGGAAAGCTAGGCCCAAACTAGGAAGGACCCTTTAAGATAATGAGACACGATCTGCAGGGCGCCTATCACTTGGAAATGATGGAAGGCAGAGAAACACCACGAGCATGGAACGTAGCCAATCTTAAGAGATTCTACTTTGAGATCTTTCTTTTATTCTTCTGTTATGAAACTAGAAGTTTATTTCCCTTGTCATTAATGAAAGTTATTTAAATGGTTGCATTCTAATAGGTAACAGCTATATGAGCTTTATCGCACATCTTTTCCAAATGACATGCACATTGATCACCACGCCTTAGCAGGTAAGTGTCCCTCCTCAGGTCATCGTTATGAAACACGAAGGACCTCTTAGCATTGACCCTGGCAATATATGAAGCCCTACAGGGGATCCTTAGTCAATATGGCCAAATTTTATACTGGTCATCAAACGTTCTTTGGTTGAATAAAATCCTAATCGGATAGAGCATCCGACACCAGGTGTGTCCTCGCCAATAGCCAAACTTAGGCCTAAGGGAGTGTGCGACACGACCTAAAATGTAAAGTGATGCACAATGGTATCTCGATATTATACTGGACTGGGAGGACACTTGCGTAACAACACAAACTTAGAAGATCATAAAGAAGCAAGAATATGAAGAATGTAATACACTTGTTTAGTCGGAAAATTCACCCAAAACACAAACTTTATATTAATTCATCATATTTACAACAATGGTGATACATGTATAGTCGGCGAGCTCGCCTAAAGCATTTACACTACCAAAAACACAAAAAACAACAAACTGGCAAAATCTCAATGAGGGTGAGGCCTCTGAGCGAGATAATCAGCCACCCGAGCTCTTCGTCTGTCATCGGGTGCAGGAGCTAACTCTTCCTCAACCTCATTCGCATCCGACTCCAATAATTGTCGAGGGATGGCATCGATAGAGATCCATCGATCATCCCTTCGGAAGGGGTTAGGCATCAGGGGAGAGGGAGAAATGTCATGGCGATACCAGAGCATCGAGTTCCTCGGGACTTGCAGCTCCTTCAGGGCACTCAGCCACCCCCTAACAAAAGAAATCTCTTCGAACTCTAACAACCTTATTGGAGCATCTGACCAACCCTGGTCGTAGCCGTCAACCCACACTCGTCGAGGACCTTTTTTGAATAAATGCCGCAACCGAGTGACATCCCTCTGGACCCCGACAGTAATCACATACGCCCATTGAACATCATCGTGGAGCTCCTCCATTTCTCTTGATGAAGCCCTGGTGTTCATGCGAGCTCGTGGAACGATCGGAAGAGAAGGACCCTGCAATGCAGGAGGCACATCGCTCTGACCAGCTCTAGCTCGCGATGATGAGGAACCCTGTAATACTGCTAGAGTAGTGCTCGGCGCATGCTCCCTAAGTCATGAGACCTCTCTCCTCAGAGCCTCATTCTCTTGCTTGAGAACTTCCCTAACTTGATTGATTTCAGAGGCCTCTAATAGCTTCGTCCTCAGCGCGTTGACTTCCTCTTGGACTGAGGCACCAATGTCCTCTATCTCTTGGATCCTATCCTTCAGCTTGGCGACGAGCTCAGTTTTCTCTATAAAGCGCTTGTTACTTAGTGGCGAGACTTGCAGATCCTCATAAAAGTATGACAAACATCGTAGCTCACATTGGGCCCCAACATCCTTCCCAATTGGGAAGTAGCAGGAATATAATCATCAACGTCAACCAACTACAAGTAATAAAAAGACAAGGGAGAGAAAGAGATAAATCAGTGCGCTTAGAAAAAGAAACCTTTTCAATAATAAGGGTTGAAATTACATCGAACAGCAAAAAGAAAGTTTATAGACAGAAAAATGCAAAAATACAAAATAATCCTAGAAGATAACTAGTTAGCAACCTCAGGTTGCCCAGAGGTCGATGGCCATTTCCCTTTGTCGGCATCAGCAGGAGCACCGCCCTCGGTAGTGGTAATCTCTGTCATCGCAACGAGGTAAGCATCAACATGAGTCATCTGAGGGACAGGGTTAGTACCTTCAACAACTCGGGTAGGGAGTTCATCCATATTCGCCTTCAGACCCGGGTCATGCTCGTCCAACAGAGGGGAGTCGATATCAACATTAGCGGCCAATAGGGACTTGTTCCAGCCCTTCTTAAAGTTCAGATGGCTAATATAGCCTATCTGATCCTCAGCGTCCTTGTATGCTGCGGCCCAACCAGAATTATATGAGTCCTCCTTGGCAGTGACAGCCTCAGACTCCTTCTTCTGCAACTCCTCAGACAGCACTCTGTTCTCTTCCACGATAACAAGTATGCTCGAGCAAACCAGGTCGTAGGCCTGTTGTAGCTCTTTCAAATCCTTGACATCTGCGTCCTTCTCCCAATTAGCGGTAGCAAGAGCCAGGTTGGATGATATCCGAGCAGCGTTAACGGCTTTGAAACTAGCCTCGAGCTTTGTACCCTTCAGCTTCAAGGCATCATTATCTTTCTCCAGCTCGCTATTTTTCTTCACCAGTTCATTGCGTGAATGATATAGGACGACGAAGTCAGTCACAAACTGTAGAAAAAAGAAGACATTAGAAGAAGGAAGTGATGGAATTCATAAAAACATGGGAGAAAAGGGAAAAATCTTACCAAAGCTAGCCTCTGGCTAGCCTGAAGGGCCAATTTCTCGGACCCCACCTCCCTTTGGCGATCAGCAGGAAGAACTGCTCTCTCGAGCAGTGCGGGGGCCAACTGAGGGGAAATTGCGAGTGAAGCTCCTTCAGGAAGGGCAGATATCGGGACTAAGGCTTGCCCAACCTTCGTCATATCCTCCATCTTCCTCTTCTCTTTTTATTTCTCCCTCTCCATTCTTCTCCTCTCCTCTACCCTTTTCCTCTCCTCCTTCTTCTTCTTCTTCTTCTCCTCCTTCTTTTCCCTCTCTCTCTCTCCACCTTACCTGCTCTTTTTCCTTCCTCTTTTTCTCCTGCTCCTGAGCAGAAGACTAGGAACCAGTAGCCACAGCCCCAGAACTAGACTTTTGCTTCTTCGACCTCTGTGCGAGAAGCATGTGGTCTTCATCATCATCATCCCGGATTAAGTTCTTCCTTGGAGGAGCCACTTCCTCGCTCGAACTTCTAGATGTGCTCGATAATTCTCGAGCTTCAGAGACCTCCCCACGATCAGAGGAACTGCTACTACTGGAGCTCCCTCCACCCAAATTGTTTACAGCACCTATGATGTCACTTTCAGAGCTTCTCTCCTCCTCGTCCAACTGGATAGGATCCACATCAGTCTCTTCGGTGGTATCAAACTCTAGGATACTGTCCACAGGCCTTGCTATGAAACTAGAGCCAACGTTCCTGTACTCAAGCAAGAAAGTAGCAGACCTGGGATGCTCGTCATTACCCAAAGGCTCCCTGATGTTCCAAGCCTTAACCAGTTCAGAGAGACGAACCTAGCTGAGAGAAGGCTCCAAGTTCTTTGACCTCGCTGTGGAAGAAAGATAAAGAAGAATTAGAGAGATCACAAATCAATAAAAATTGAAACAATAGAGCAAAGTCTACCTATGTATTTTTCCCCATAAAAGGGAACAGATAACCTCTCAGACCTCAACCCGTCAAATTGGGGAGAAAACTGACAGTTTCTAATAAGGAAACCTTCTTGTCAATAGTCCTTATGGGAATCAGGTAGATTTACTACCAATACCCTGTCAGGGCTCCTAGCTTTGAGATAGAGGACAACAGAGCCAGTTCAAGAAAAGGAATAATAAAAACAGACCTCGGCGAGCCCTAACCTAGTACCATATAACTGATTTATTCTATGTATGCCATTAACTATTTTCCACACATTGGGTGAGCATTATGCATGAAGAATATTAAAATATCCAAAGAAATGCAAGAACAAATCGTTTGGAGGAAAAGTGAGTCCCCCCTGGGAAAGCAACAAAACATGGATCCAGTGGGCGTCATCTATCTCTTTAATGTTTCTAGGAGGGGAAGCGCAGCACTCAATATCTACCCACTCAGGGATGTTGTAAAACTTCCTAAACTCAAAGACCGACCTATTCCCAATCTTCGTTATTGGAAAACCCTAGAAAACTACAAACTCAAAGAGAAAGTACAAAGAAAAGGTACAGTAAACTTACAAAATCGAAGATCGATTCGAATGATGAAGAAGCACAGGTCCAAACAACAAGAAATCAATGATAATGGAGATTGAGAGAAGAAGGTACGAAGTGCTAGAGCTCACAGGGGATGAAAGAGTGCTGGAAAGATTGAAACGGCGGTAGAAAATTGGCTATCCCAGATCACCTTTAAATTTTGCTAATCATAGTGCACAAAATACGAAGCGGATGCCGCCAAAATTAGCTTCACAACCTTTGAAGAGTTGCACGATGTACAAAAAGCCATTATGACTAATCATTTAAATTTATTGAGCCCAAAACATGGCCCAACAAACTTCGGGGAAATTGTGGGTACCCAAAACTAAGATCATGGGCCTGGACGAGTAGCCCAATTCTGGCGGCCCAAAGTCCTGGCCCCCCACTTACCTAAACGTACGTGTATATATTGAACTCTAGGTCCGGGGCAAAAGGAAAAGTTGTATTCTCTGTAATCACTCTCCGGAAATATAGAAATAACACCGACTGCACCACCATGGACGTAGGCACATCTTTGCTGAACCACGTACATCCTTTATTGTGTGATTGTCATTTTACATTCCTTGTTCTTATTTGATGCTTGCCTTTCCTTTATTTATTTGTGTTGCACAATAATTATCACCACACCTCCCACCAACAAAAATGAATAATTTCATCTCCAGTAGGACCATCCTCAGGACTCCTAGGAAAAATAGCATTTGGGACACGGGGTAACTGTAGAGTCTCAGCTATAAGATCGGAAGTGACAAGTATGGGAACACCCCTAGCAGACGTCTGAAAACCACCAGGAGTGAGTAGATCCGTATAATAAAACTCCCTAACTATGCCAGGGTAAACCATGCCATGGGCATCAAATAATCTATCCCATCCTCGTCCACACATCCATGTAGGAATAGATACCTCAAAAAACTGATCAACATAAAACACTTTCTCCCGAACTAAAGTGTGAATATGTAAGCCCAAATGGCAATAATAATCAAAATCCAAAACAGTGAACCAATGCATATAAAAGTATGGTGTTCTATAACTCCTAGCCCTATGAGCCCGCGATGTGGGGGAAGGCTCATCTTCCCTAGGAGAAGAAGTACCCTTGTGTCTAGGTGGAATGACTAGACACTAAATACCACGGGTGAAGATGGATAGGGTAGACAGACACAACTGACGCCTAGAACCTATCTTCGTACAAATCTATCCGAACCACCGGGGTAAACCAAAAAAATAACATCCCAACACACAGCAATAACCCAATCAAAATAAACATAAGCAGAAAATGTCACCAAAAGGACCAACATTTGGTATTTAAAAAAAATCCCAAATAAATTATGAACGTGGCATTTATAAAAAAAATTATCTCTAAAAAATTAATGGGTATCAATGGGTGCCAAAAAAATTTAATAAGAAAAAAATTAATTTTTCATACCAATGTTTATGTTGATTTCAAACTCAAAAAATAACAGGAACCCATGCATCATGTGGATAAAATAGTAGAAGTGAAACTTGAAACAACAAGCAAAATGTAAAGTTTAACCATTTTTTCTTTTGAAACCAACACAAAAACACACAACAACACCCAAAAGAATTTTAAATCGAAAGCATGAAACCATGAAACAGAGAAAGTTCAAAAAACTTACTTCAAACAGTGAGCACAGGCCACGAAACAGTAAAATATTGAATTCTGAGGAGAAAACCGGTGCAGAGAAAGAGATTTGGGTAGAAAATCGAGTTCAAAATCAAGAGTTTTATGTCAAAAACTGGTTCGATTGAAGCTGGAAGACAAAGGCAACAACAAGGGTTTCAAACATTGGGAACTAACGAACTGAACAGACAACACGACGTTTTAAATATGTAGCGGTGTCATTTGAACGAAACACGTGTCGTTCAAATGAGAAGCTATTTCGTTTGAACGACTATTCTCGTGACATGACATACTGTTCGAACGAGATGTCAAAATCAAGCCCAGATTTTACCAAGAAATGATTGTACTGAAAACACTTATAAAATTGACAGAATTAAAATTTTGTGAAATTCTTGCTAACATGTAATTAATGTGATCAAACGTGGTCATGGAGTGAATGAGCGTGTACTACGACAAATGAATCACAATTTCAATACATCAAAACGTTCACGATGTTCTAGATGATAGCAATATGTCAACAAACAATGATATAGCCATGTGCAATAATTAAAAAAAGAGCTTCATGAACAAAACGGTCATCATACACACAAATTTAGAATTTTGACGATTCTATAAACAATATTGTCATGGTGCAATGTTTCATCCCTAGGATTCGTGGTTGTGGGTACCCAAAATTAAGACCATGGGCCTGGACGAGTAGCCCAATTCTGGCGGCCCAAAGTCCAGGTCCCCCACCTCTTTTTCTGAATATGATCCGGTCTCTTCCCACGTTCCCATGAAGGGAGGTTATAGGGAGATATGAAATACGTGGGGGAATCCATCACCCCCACTTACCTAAATGTACATGTATATATATAAAACCTTAGGTCCGGGGCAAAGGGACAAGATATATTCTCTGTAACCACTCTCCAGAGTATATAGAAATAACATCGACTGCACCACCGTGGACGTAGGCACATATTGGCTGAACCACATACATCCTTTGTTGTGTGATTGTCATTTTACCTTCCTTGTTCCTACTTGGTGATCGCTTTTTTCTTATCTATTTGTGTTGCATAATAATTGTCACCACAGTGGTGAAAACCTATTTTTTATTTTCCATCCGAACACCGTCATAGATAATACATATTAATTTTTCTTTTAAGGTGATCTAAACTAAATGGCCCAATTTTTGGCATAATTATCTTTTTCTTTTCGTTTTATTTTTTTGAGATCTTTTTATACGATGGATATCACGACGAGTCAATTTTACACTCTCGCAGCCCTTCCCCGTAAGCACTCAATATATTTCGGTAAATGATTCTTACATGCACACCTCCTCCTAAGACTACTTATGCATTGATGATAGAATTGAGATAAAAATGTCTCACCAAACTCAAATATGCATGTGATGTCAAACATGCATAAATGCTCGTGCATGTGTGTAAGAATGGCATATATACAAAGATGAATCCAAATGCACATCAATTTCGAGACAACTCCATTATGACAATGGTTAAGATCATTAAACGCATCAATAGATATGACCAAATGCCCTAGTCACATGGATAATGAAGTGATGGGGGTTCCAAGCACACCAACAAGACATATTAAACTTGAAGATTCATGACTCAAAGAAACAAAAATATTTTTGTGTTTTTCAAAGATTTGACTCAAAATAAAATTAGACTGAAAAAATGATAACTGGATAAATATCATAACTCTAGAGAGAGAATGTATCGAAAGACAAACTAGAGTATGACAAACTGACAACTACGCTTAGTTGAAAGATGAGACATGTGGATTTCCACATGAAATGACACGCGCATCATCAAGTCTAGTCCCCAACGCCTCTAAATCTGATTTTCTAACCCATGTGGGTGTGAAACGACGAGTGGGGGGTTTTGAGACTGAAATGTTCAGGTTCTTTGACTTTCTAGGAATGTGCTTAAGATCGTAGCAAAAATGCCTAAGATGACCTCTCTGATCGCAATGAGTGCAAGTGTAGATATGGCGGGGAGTGTTTGCTTAGGGACGATTAAATATAACGTTCCTCGGCGGCTTTTTCCTAATAATCCTGGGTGGATCTCTAGCTAGCCTGGTATTAGCTTTGGGAACGAGTGGATATGTTTATCTAAGCCAATACCATTCTTATTATCCTTGATTTGAACAATTCCTAAAATTTTATCTAACTGCTCGAACCTAGATTCCAAATTAAATTTGACCTTACTCGAATCTCTCAACTTCTTCTCAAGTTCACTTATCCTTGACTCAAGTAAACGCCTAGAATCCTCAAACTCAAGTAATTCCTTTTTTATAGCCTCCATTAATCCTAGAAGGTTGTCTCTCTCACCCTCGACATATTCTAGCTTCTTATGAATCTTCTTCTCACGTGCCCTAAGTTCCTCAATTAGAGTCTTGGAGTTATTATTTTCAATGGCACGTTCTTTCAATTTTACGTCTAACTTCAAAGTTTCCTTCTTTTCCTTTAATTTTTCTTAATACAACTCATTAAAGGAAGTTCGCAAGTCTCTCTTATCCTCACTCTCATCATCACTGACCTCACCCTCATTCTCTAGGGTATCACAACCTGTGACTACGAAGGAATCATGCAAAAGTATGTTGTCATCACCCACATGATTAACCACAAGAATAGGAAGTTCTTGCTTAGTAACATAATTTTTTTTCTTCAGGGTCACTATGACTAAGGGTAAAAACATGATTTAATGATTTATTAAAATCCCCCCTAAGTTTAGTGGGGCACTCATCTAACTTATAGCTAAACCCTTCGCAGCAAAGACACTTCTCACAATTTTCCTTTTTAACAAAATTTTTAAGAGCAGACTCCATGCGAGATTTCAAATTAGAATTTTCAAACACATGAGTTCTAAAATAATCAAAATTATCGAAAGCCATACCTAAAGACAAGGGATCACAAACACAATAAAATATTGCAACAAGCTCTGATACCAATTTTAAAAGGCCCTTTAATAAGTGCTTCAAGTAAAACCAACTAAATCAATTATTTCCAATTTTATCTTCTTGAACCCTAAACATGCATCTAATCAATTTAACCTATTGAATAAATTAATAAAGTGGTAAAAGAAACAAATTCAGTAAAAAAATCCCCAAAGGGCAAAAACCTTTTTATTTCCACTATAATTTGTAAAATAACGGTGAATACCCGCAGGTGTCGGTCGATGTCGTCAGCAAGGGAACAACCGCAGAAGCTCCACAATAATCGCAGTGCTATCTTCAATAAGGAATAAACTCAAGAACTCCCAATGACCTAAGTTCGGTGTATATTTTTCCTCTCTACAAAGAGTTGAACAAAGTCTTCTTCTGAATGTGTTCAAGATCACAAACCTTTGGAACTATGAGAATAGGATCTTGAATAAATAAAGGATGAAACTAAACAGAATGGGAATTCTTAGAACTGTTCATCTCTATTTAAAACGTCTACAAATTGTTATTTTTATACCTGAGCAAACCAGAATCCAAGATAATTGAACACAAAAATCGAGGCAAACTCATTCGAGTGACAAACGTTGTCGTTTGAATGACTAGCATTGTCGTTCGAATGAGTTTACATGTCGTTAGAACGACAGTAAACCTTTTTCCATTATTTCATGACTATCCTTGTATTAAAAACAATTTAGCTCATATATAATTAAATGTGTCCCAAACATTAAAAATATTTAATTCACCCAATATTTAAACAACATTCTAAATCACATAATACTTTGATTA
This sequence comes from Sambucus nigra, assembly GCA_949130495.1. NCBI lineage: Eukaryota > Viridiplantae > Streptophyta > Magnoliopsida > Dipsacales > Adoxaceae > Sambucus > Sambucus nigra. Next base: position 571,240,570 of record OX422217.1, read on the forward strand.
TTCATACATGTGTGATCTTAGACAAACAACATGAGAAATTGTAACTTGACTTGATTTATTATTTATGGCTTTAATATGCAACTTCTTTAATCTCGAATTAATTACTAGTCTAGACTCAATTTATTTTGTCCAGAATTAAGCCAATTACTAACAAATTAAATCAATAAGAAATTTGTTCTTATATATTCTGATTAAACTGGGAAATTTTTCTTTTCTTGTTCTAACGAGAACCAATCTCGCGCGAAACCTTCTCGCGAGATCCTCTGTCGTTCAAATGACAAGGAGTCTCGTTCGAACGACCCAAGGAATTAATTTTGTGTTTGAAGTCCTCTGTTTTATCTTGTTATACTTATTTGGTACTGTTGGGTGGTTTCTGAACAATGTTTGAAAAATACAAAAATATTTTCATTTTTTGATAATTTTTTTGAAAAAAACAAACTGAGTTTTTTATTTTGTTTATGCCATATATGAATGGACATTTAGGATGACCAAGACACAAGTTCATTCCATATCCATATGACGATTTGATAGTGCTTTGAGACAATATGTTGTGTCATTCATGTCCTTTACAAAGTTTGGAGTCTTTAAGATGATAAAGTGTTGCTACCTACATGTTTGACTCATTTTTCCTTTATTGCACACATACACGAATTTGTTTGACTTTTGTGCTTGTCTATCACATGTTAGTTGAGTGTTTCCATATCAATTGTGTCTATACAACGAATCAAATGCAATAAAACTTGACAAAACGTAATGCATGATATAAACCGTTTGTGAGATTTGTGTATTTTATTTTGAAAAACAAAAAAGGGTTGCGAAAGGTATTTCATTTTTTCTTTGTGATAAAGCCACCGTTTAAATGGACCTAAAAAGTTGAGGAATTGAAAATTATCTAGGGTTCGATGAGGTTTAAAAGAGCCCAAAAAAATTGAAAAGCAATAAAAAGAAAATTATGCCAAAAATGGGCCAATAGGTTTTTTAGTTTCATCACCTCATAAGAAAAATAAAAAGCATTATCTTTTACTGAGGGAGTTTGGATGGAATTTTCAACGGTTTACACGTCCTTGAAAGTCATGAAAAAGCATTCCATAGTTTTGGAAGTTATTAGTGTGGAGATCATTTATACTTTGATTTATTGATATGATTAAGACAATGCCATCTAAATTCAATAATTTTACACCTATGGACTATTTTTATGTTCATTTTCTAGGAGTAAACTTATGCATCTTGCACACATGTCATGATTGATTCGATTTTCCTATCGAATTTGTTCACATCCATTCATTTTGTACCCATAATTTGGTTATCTTAGTGTAAATTCATGGTGTGTGAATTTTGTAACATTTTCTTGCATTTTTGTATAAAAAATCTCAGAAAAATCAAAAATAGTTTGTTTACCTTGTTTACAGTGACACCCCGATTTGATTTATGTGATTTATTCTTTTGCTTGTCTAATTCGGACAAATAAAAAGGGGGAGAGCGAATTATGATTTTATGGGGGAGTTTATGTATGGGGGAGAATTGATTATGCTTTTCTGTTTATGCTTTATATCATTTCAAACTCGATACGTCACGAGGTTTTTGTTTTGTCTCTTGTGTGTAGGTATAATTAAATATTTTTGGATGGTACACCCTGATGAGAAAAGCTTGGAGTTTTAAAGAATTGATTGTTGAAGCATCGTTTGAAACGTTTCATGACTTGACAGTTTATCTTTCCACGTTTCAGTTTATGGGAGGGGTAGATTTGTATAGGTAATTTGAGATTGTTAATTTGGATATTTTTATTCTGTACCGACATAGACATAGGGGCAGATTTATAAGGGTATTGCCCGTCACAATTTTGTATGTCGTATACTGCTACAAGTCTTCGAATTACAATAAGTCTTCAACATTCAAGCCCAACAAGGATGAATTTGGTAAAGTATGTTTAAGTTCTGTTTAAGAACGAGGGTTGCTTTAGGTAGCTGACATCCAGCGTAAAACTTTGTCAGATCCTTATGAACATGAATTCTTTGAATATACGTGCTAATGCTAGGGCATTCCCCTTAAGCGATGCAATGTGCCTTCCACTGGGTGTCTCAAAAAATAAGCAAGGAACATTGCTCCTGGCACTGGGTGTCTCGAAAAATAGGCAAGGGGCATCGTATCGACGCCCGGATTCAACGATAAATACGCAAGCGTTCCTGCAACAAGGTGGACGGGTGCGGGTAAAGAATCTAGTCCAGGATTCTTGTCTTAGGTTAGCGACTTGTAACATCGGGACTATGATAGGAAAATGGGTGGAGTTGGTAGATACCATGATAAGAAAAAAAGTTAACATAACTTGTTTACAAGAAATTAAATGGGTCGATGAGAAAGCTAGAGAATTAGAAAATACAGGATTTAAATTTTATTATATAGGAAAACATAGAAATACGAACGGAGTTGGAATAATAGTAGATAAGAACTTTAAGGACTATATCTTAACCGTTATTAGGAAAGGTGATAGACTTATGCTTGTAAAATTGGTATCAGGTGAAAACATAATTAATATTTTTAGTGCTTATGAACCTCAAATAGGATTATATGAGCACACTAAAGTCGAATTGTGGGAACAAATGGATGAACTAATTTAATAAATACCCGTAGGTGAGAAAATATATACAGGGGGATGTTTTAATAGGCATGTCGGAGAAGATCGTGTAGGATATGAGATAGTGCATGGAGGATATGGTTTTGGAGATAGGAACGACGGGGGATAGTCTATCTTAGATTTTGCGATGGATTATGATTTTATACTAGTAAATACATATTTTAAAAAGATGCTTGAACACTTCGTAACTTATAAAAGTGGAACGCATAAGAGACAAATAGATTTTTTCATTACTAGAAAAGGAGACCGATTAACATGTAAAGATTATAAGGTTATCCCGGGAGAGAACTTAACCTCACAATATAGGATAATGGTGTTGGATATAAATATTAAAAATCAATCACGAGTGCGAAAAGTGAAGATTAACCCACAAACTAGGTGGTTGAACTTAAAAGGAAATAAAGTAGAACTATTTAAAGATAAATTATTAAATGAAGCAACATGGAATACTAAAGAAGAGACTAACAGAATGTGGAATAAGATGGCCACATGCATTAGGCGAATATCAAAAGAAATTCTTGGAGAATCAAAAGGTAAGGGGCCACAGTCTAAAGAAACTTGGTGGTGGAATGAAAATATAGTAAAAATGAAAAGGGAGTGATTTAAAACATGGCAAACAAATAGAAATGAAGAAAATTTTGAGAAATATAAATGGGATAAAATGTAAGTCAAGAAAGTTTTAAGAGATGCTAAGTTAAAAGCGTATGATGATCTTTATACAAAATTAGGTACACAAGAAGGGGGAAAAGTATTTATAAGCTTGCTAAACTTAGGGACAAGAAAAAAAAGATTTTAATAACGTTAAGTGTATCAAAAGTGATGATTCAAGAGTTCTAGTCAAAGATGGTGAAATTATGGAAAGATGAAAAAACTACTTTGAGAGGTTATTAAATGGAGATAATGGGAGTAAATTAGATATAAAGGAACTTAGGGAGACTCGATAAAATATATTTTCTGCAGAATTAGGACAACAGAGGTCCGAATTGCTCTACAAAGATGAAAACGAGGAAGGCTTTAGGACCAGATGGTATCCCTATTGAGGTTTGGAAGTGCTTAGGGGAGGATGGAGTATCATGGCTTACAAAATTATTCAATAGAATTTTAATGGCTAATAGAATGCCGGATGAATGGAGAAAAAGTGTTTTAGTACCTATTTATAAAAATAAAGGGACATACAGAGTTGTTCAAATTATCGTGGTATTAAGTTAATGAGTCATATAATGAAAATTTAGGAGAGAGTGATTGAATATAGATTGAGATTAAAGACAATAGTATCTAAGAATCAATTTGGGTTTTCTTGGGAGGTCAACAATGAAAGCAATCTATTTATTAAGGAGATTAATGGAGAAATATAGGGAGAAAAATAAGTATCTTCATATGATTTTTATAGATTTGGAGAAGGCGTATGATAGGATACCTAGAGATATAATGTGGTGGGTTCTACATAAAAGAGGAGTGACTCCCAGATATATTTATGTGATCAAGGATATGTATGATGGTGCGATGACTACAGTAAGAACATCAATCGGAGAAAGTGGTGAATTTTCAATTACGGTAGGTTTACACCAAGGTTCAACATTAAGTCCTTATCTCTTTTATCTTGTTATGGATGAGTTGACTGGACAAATACAATATGAGGTGCCATGGTGTCTGCTATTTGCAGATGATATTTTTTTAGTGGATGAGACTAAGATAGGGATTAATGCTAGGTTGGAATTGTGGAGAGAAACTTTAGAAATAAGAGGATTTAAAATAAGCAGAACTAAAACAGAATATGTGGAGTGCAATTTTAGTAGTAATAGGAGAACGAATGGAGATGTAGTGAAATTGGAGGGTCAAGAGATATCTAGAAACGATCATTTTTGTTATATAGGATCGATTATCCAAAAAGATGGAGATATTAGTGATGATGTTACTCTTAGGAATATAGGAAAACGGGTTAAGTGGAGAAGTGATACCGGCATAGGCATATACCTTTGAAGTTAAAAGGTAAATTTTATAGGACGACCATTAGACCCGCCATGTTATATGGGACAGAGTGTTAGGCAACCAATAAACAAAATGTGCATAAAATGAATGTGGCAGAGATGCGAATGCTAAGATGGATTTTTGGTAAAACATGAAAAGATAAAACAAAAAATGAACAAATTCGTGAAACAGTAAAAGTAGCTCCTATAGAAGATAAATTGAGAGAAAATCGACTTAGATGGTTTGGACACGTCAAGCGTAGACCAATGGATGCTCCTATAAGGAAAAGTGATTTAGTTAGTATTGATGGTAACACGAGGGGTAAAGGTAGCCCTAAATTGACTTGGTGGGATATTATAAAAAAGGACAATATGTCATGTGGTTTAACCGAAGATATTTCACTAGACAGAAAGGAATGAAAAATTAGGATTCATGTAGCCGACCCCAAATAATTGGGAAAAGGCTTTGTTGAGTTGAGTTGAGTATGTTTAAATTCTATTTACATTTTAAATTAAAAGTTTTGGGATATTTTTATGAAAGATAAAATATTTTTCTATTTATGAAAAATGGTTTTTATTTTCAAAAATATTTTATCATAAATTTTTTTTTTGGATAAATGTTTCTGATCTCGTGAATAGTTTTAAGTTTTGAGGTTTCCAAGATATTTAAAGGCTAAATCTTTCTGAGTTTCATGTATGATGTCGTTCGAATGACATCAAACGAGGTCGAATCTCCCTCAAACGACATCGTGTCGTTCGAACGAGATGTGTTTTTATCTAACACATCACTACCTTGATTTTTAATATAAATTGAGTTTCAGGCTATTGAATTTCGTGTGGAGAAAAATTGAATATAACATAATACATTTTTATACTATTCTCCAACAATTTGAGGGTTCATAACTTTTGTTTTTGCAATTGACAATCCCACTTGATTTTGTGTGAGTTTTTTTATGAAACCCAAAACATAGTTTGCTATTTTTCATACTTTGTGGGGAGATCTCTACAACCGAGAGTTGCGTGTTATTGTGGAGGGAGTCTCTGCGAAGTTTTAAGACTGCGCATTTGGACTGCGAGTCCTTGTGGTATAGTTGCATGTGAATTATTACTGATTTCTAGCCGTTGCTTCGAAGGATTGACGAAGACACCGCACGCTACACTTCTGGGATATTATTAAGTTGTATGAAAGTCAATGGTCTTTTAAACTTGTCAAAGTTTAAGAAATAAAAATGTTTTTCCCTCAGGGGATTTTTCATGAACTTTTTATCGCATACTTTATTTACGATGGTCTGACACTTGCACACGTATTGCTATTTGAGTTTAAGGGCTAAATTTATTTTATTCATAAATTGGCACTAATTAAATAAGTTTGTGATTAGAATTTGCGCAACAATTAAATCAGTATTGCACACAGTCTTTTATATATACAAAAAGTCTCCTATAAGGGCTCCTTATGATACAGATCCCGGTAAATACCATTTTTTTTAAATAGTAAAAATATGATTTTTTTTGATGAAACTTCATGGATATGATGTTGACGGTTAAGATCATCTCCAATTTTTTTCATCGAAAATTCAATAAAAAAATTATTGAGATGAAGTGATATGTGAAAAATGGTATACATATTCATTTTCAACCGAAATGTTAGGTCGGCGACAACCACTTTAGTGATTGATTTTATTATGAAACTTCATGGATATGATCTTGTCACTGTCTAGATCATATCCATGAAGTTTCATAAAAAAAATCAATAAAAAATGGGTGAGATGATCGCTAACATTTCAATGGTCGAAAATGCAAATTTATACCAATTTTTTACGTATCACCTCATCTCACCGTTTTTTATTGATTTTTTAGATGAAAAAAATTGGAGATGATCTTCTCACCGTGGATATCATAACCATGAAGTTTCATCACAAAATTCATTTTTTTACTATTTTAAAAAAATGGTATGTACCGGGGTCTACACCATAAGGAGTCCTTATATGAGAGTCTCTCTCTCTCTCTCTCTCTCTCTCTCTCTATATATATATATATATATATATATATATATATATATATATATATATAATAAGTATATATAATAAGGAGAAAAATGTTTTTACTATTCAATAAGAGGATAACTTAATTAAAGATGGAGGTTGAGCCACTAAGGCAAGAATTCAATGGATGAGATGAAATTGAGATAATTTAGTGGGTGTTTGGACGCTTCTCTCCCTCTTACCAACTTCACTTTTTCCCTTTTCAACATCCCGCCTAAAAAAATTCTCCTCTTTCTTACTTTAATTTGAACTACCATTGATAATCTATATACTTTTTCTCTCTCTCAGCAGTCGCTCTCTCTCACATGTTCCCTCTTTCAACAACGATGCGTGAGTTGGAATCTCACATGTTCCCTCAGAAGTCACGACCATCGCCATTCATTTTGGATGTGAGCCCACACACCATTTGGGCTTTCTGTAAATCTATGAGTTAAGGTTATAATTTTTGTTCTTTTTTCAATCGATTGAATTAAAAATGGATGGTTATATTATTGTTTCACTTTTTAATTATTTTGTAGATACCCACCATATAATACTACAAATTTTAATGGCTCAATGGTATGCACCTGTCTGTCCCTCAACAAACATTTGTTGAAGTTTTTTTATGGTTTAGACAATCCAGGTACTGACTTTGAGATTCGACTGAAGGTTTATTAAATTTACCCACACTATTTTTATCAGGTGATATATCTCATTTTTTGTCTACTTGTTTTCTAAATAGAAAGTTAGATTTTTATTTTTTCAGCAATTTTATGTTTTCACTTACACTTATTACGATTTCATAGATTGGAAACCCTTTTGAATCATCATTTAAGAACTTAAATATTTGACGTTTTCTCAATTGGGTATCGGTTTTTTGGAAAAATGTCAATGTGAGATTTACTCATCTTAACTAATAACTTTTATCTTGAAACTTTTATCTAACCACCTTTGCTATGAAATCTGAACCTTTTTTTGTTTCCATATCCTTGAATCTTTCTAGATGTGCTCACTGTCTCCATATGGGAGATGAATTGAAATAGCGTCTCCATACGAGAGATGAGTTAAAATAGTGTCTCCATACGAGAGAGCAGTTGAAAGGGATGGCTCATCGTAATTGTTGCTAATTTACAGATAACAATTAACATATTGAATCCTGCCATATCCTTACCATATGATTTTTCTTAAGTGACATTTATGGGAACATTGTTCACATCTTTCCACTTTTGCCTCTAAATTACTACTATCAACGTCTTGAACTAGAAACATAACTAAAATATAACAATGGTAATGAAATATGACATTTCAATCTTAGTGAAGATCTTGATAGTGCAATGCCTATTAGTTATCAACGTTGCAAAAAATAATGTTTTTTTCTACTTTGTTCAACAGGTTAGTATGTTTGGGTATTGGTCAAAAGTTTTATTGGTGATTATTGGTTCTTAATTGAGAGCTCAATATCTTGAATGATCTAATGTCCAGGATCATATTTTGACACAGTAAAAAAACTGTTATCCTGCAACTGGAAAACCTACGACGGATATTAGTAACCATGGATTGTGTCTCTATAACATTGATGGTTCCTACCCATTAAAGTGCACTTCAAGCACCCCTTACGATCAACCTAAGGTACACCGATATTTCTGGGAGCTCAGTTAAACAAGAAATAAGAGTAAAACAAAGTTCATCTTCCCTCACAAATAATGTTTTAAATATACTTTAGACAATAAGAAGTTATCCATGAATGGTTTTCAGAGTGATATTTAGTTGTTGGAAATTACATGTGATAAGGTTTAGGTATGAACTGTTTACAGAAAGTGTATGAGTTGTAATTTTGGGAGACAACACAGGGTTGTTTCTAAGTGTGTGTAACTCTTTATAAAAGGATTAATCCATTTTAGTTATAAAATGTTTTTTGTTTCGTATTATAGATAATATACACTATGTCAAGCTAAATAATAATATACCTTTAAACTTTCATTTGAGCTTGATTTTTATGCTCTACTCTATTAAATGAGTAAGAGACAATGGTGTTTTTTTGTTAGAGGGTTTAAAGAGATAATAAATGTGAGTTTTAGATTAAAATATATATGTCTAATTGCTGAATTTAAAACATTATTATTTGTGATATTTAATGAATGTGAATGATGTTAAATCTGTTTTGGTATGTTTTGAAATTAGTGACGATCGGTATTGGGAGTACCTAATGACGATTTGTAACAGATTTTGAGAGGTATCGGAGATATGGTGTGAATCCACTAATTTTCAAACCATTGTGACTAGATATTATTCGTATTGAATTTAAACCACGGTTACTCATATTTTCTTTAATGTGTTTGCTTTTACTCATATTTTTTCAACGTGTTTGATTTTATTGTCTTATGCATACACGTTTACATGTGTCTGCGTTTTATTATCCTTTGTGGACCATCTCTTTGGGTGTGCTTATGAGTTATTTGCTAATATGAAGATTTAAACATGTTTTGTGTATTGTTTGTTGTTAAAATATGCATCACTCTATTTCTTTTATCATAAAATGTTTTTGACATATTTTACATCTTTTTGTTATATATGTTGTATTTTATATACATGCCATCTCCATAATATTTTCATCTAGCCTCTCAAAACATGCCAGGTAAGTGTATAGTTTGAAACTCTAAATCTTGAGCTCCTACTGATATGTTATTTTACACCTAACATGCGTCGTGAAAAGGTTTCGATGACACCTGCTAGGTGTCGTGAAAAGGTTTCGATGACACCTGCTAGGTGTCAGGAAAAGCGCTGGACTTTCCACGACTCCCCCTCTCAATAACACAAGAAAGCTGTCAAAAAAATCCTTTCACGATTCATTTCAAGTGTCGTGGAAGTGAATTTTTCTAGTAGTGTTAATTTTGTAGATGATGTTGTTAATGCTTCAAAGGATACTCAAAAACCAAAAGTGCCACAAATTTGGTGTTAGCAGCGTAACAATGAGTAGTGAGTTCTATATGACTATATACACATTGCTTGACACAACTATATCGCCTCGAATATATTCATAGTTTGGTGATATTATTTACAATTTCTTTAGTTCGACATTGCCTTGTTTTAGTTACAAATCACCATTGCCCCGTTTTAGTAGAAATTTTATTAATCCTTTTCTGTCAAAAAATAAAAATTAAAACTTTAAATGTAAATTTAAATCTAATATTCTATTAGTCCGTGTGCTTATAATAGTTTATTTGGTACTGTTTTGATAATTCCACGTTAAACATTGTTTTTAATACTCCAGCATGAGGGTATAAGCCATGCATTTTGGTTAGTTTTTGAAAATATAGTGGGATACATCGAGACCATCACAAGGCCAACATTAATGTAGTTTTTAGGTGATATCATTTTTTATATTGACTCTTTATATCAATTTATTGTAGGAGCTTGAAGAACTCGACACATAAATGAAGTTATAGTTCGATTTCATACCTTCTGGTAAGTGATGAATACTAAGTTCTATGCCTGAGCAATTATTTTCCTCAAGTTGTGCAATTTATTTTTTGATCACTTTGATCTTTGAATTTCTATATTTCTATGTCATCAAAATAATGGCAAAAGAATATGTCGAATTCATCTCACTTTTGATCTTTTGCTTTGTCTTTTTTACCTTGCTTCTCGTTTTTATTCTAGATACGGATTTATAATCTCCCGAGTTAATGGTTGAGTCATTATGTTTATTTTAATATTTTATAGATTTAGATTTTAACTTTTAATTAACAAGAAGATCCTACCAATTTTTTATGAAGGTAAACATCAAAGTTGGCTCTTGTTTTAGTTGACTTACTGAAGTAACTAAAAAAGATTATTTTTTCCTACATTTATGTGTCTAGGAAACATGGTATTAATTTTTCATAGAAATATTGCTAACGTATGTAAAGTTTATTTTCTAATTTTCATTTCCTTTTTTTATATTCTACTCTGGTTATCAACGCCCCCCTTTCTAGAGTTAGTGGAATGAAATAAATATTATGTGAACACCTACTTTCCTTGGCTCCTTTTTAACTATATTACAGTTTTATAGTACACAATTCTTCGTGGTAAGAATTTATACTCTTCATGGCATGATTGATTTGAGTACATAGGTAGGGCTGCCCCAATATAAAGTCAATTTGAATTGGTTTATGGGGATTTTAGATGTTTTTCATTATTGAATGAAATGAGTTTGCTTATTGAAAGGACCCTTTTTGTGTGTATTTAAAATCAAACAAAATTTTTAACAAAAATTATCCAACTTTTAATTATGCACCAAACCAAGTTGTGAAAACCCAATTTTATCTTGATTAATCCTAAACATGCATCTAGTGATTAAAGTAAGTAAAGTAAAGTAAAGAATACTCACAATGCCGGATGTACGAGGAAAAACTCAAGTCGGGAAAAAAAACCTAGGACGGCCCAAGCCAGACAATCACTATGAACAAATGGTTTTACAAAGACAGATTAACCTTACTCAATGACTCGATCCCCATGGGTCTTGATGCTCCTTTTGATCTTAAATAGTTCTTCAATAGTGCCCACGTAGAAATTTCGTCTTCCGCGATACTTGTCCACAACACACGAGTCCACGTATGTCTCGGTGTCCATCGATATGACATTGATTCGTCTACGATGTTAAACACGACGTCCGTTGCTTGTTCACCGTAAAACCCAGATGTTCAATGGTAAAACAAACTCTCTTTGGTGTAGCAAGATCACGTAAACATATAAGAATAATAACTCGAATCTTTCCAAACTCTAAGGATGTGTTTAAGACTTTTAAACCTTAGAAAACATGTGCAAACAAGTTTATGGTTCGTAAAACTGTTTTCCAGAATGCACACATCCGAAACTCTAATGACAACACTGTTTAAATAGGATTTAAACATCGCCTTGAAAAATGCATCATTCGAACGACAAGGGCAAGTTGTTCGCACGACATTGTATCTCGTTCGAACGAGATGCAATGTCATTTGAACGACAACGCGAAAGTTTGACTTTTTGACTTTTTGTTCAAAACGTCTCTTTCAATAAGAGATCCAAAAATGTCAAACTTTTTTTCGAGCTTATCATCATAAAATGAAGTGTAAACCTTTTAAAACACTTAAAACCATTTTAAAACATTTTTCTTTATGACAAATACGTCCTTATATTTTATAAAATAATTCCAAGCACCGTTAATTATATGCATTCATACCTGAGTGATCTCGGGATGCAATTAACTTTGAAGACGAGTAAACTTGCACCAATTAAACTTCGACATTATTAAATCTTTGAAGCTTTGCCGCAACGTCTTCAATTTCTTCAAGAGGTCATAGACCGAGTGGGATCGTGACAAATTAAAATCTACCTATGACATATTACAAACACAGTTTTATTCACAAAATTACGTCAAAATAATACAGGGACTCAATTGGAAATTTATGTCCTTATAAATCTCCCCCTTTGACTATATCGCGACAAAACTAAACAAGTGAAATGCCTAAGTCGGGCCGTCAAACCGTGTGACGCCTAAATCCCATCCCATAAACCCAAAATAAAAAATACATGACACATACTAGTATATGTTGCATCAGCAAGCATGAACTGTCTGAATATGATGTAGACTTGAAATCTCGAATCACTGAAGCATACCTACGCACATGAAATAGAAAAACAAATACCCAGTGAAGTATGGAGGAACAAATGTTACCAGTTTATATTTATGAGATTGGAAAAAATCATTTGTTAAATAGTTTGAGAAAAAAAATGATACAAATTTTATGAATACGAAAAAGATACCAATGTGAACTACAAACATCAATCAGTGATACAAATTTGTAAAATATGTAATGAAAACATGCTCAAATCTCCCCCTACATCACATACACATCTATCCCCATTTTTGTCTCGAATAGACAACCCGGTGAAAAAATAAACCAATGAAAGTATCTAGCAAGATAATATATCAATGTGATCAATGTGAATGAATGTGAAATCGCTAAATAATCTTGAAACAACCAGCTAAGTAATATCATGGAATGACAAATAAGTAGATAGTAAACCATCACACAAAGAATCAACAGTCTAAACAGGTGTGATAAACGGACTATATGCAAAATACAAATTTGGAAATAAAAGAACATACATATAAACCAATCAGTTCAGAAAAGCTACCCGTAGTACCAAAAAATATCAATTTGAACTAGAGGACTGCAAACCAATCAGAAGCCTCAAATCATCCTATCGTTCAAACGAGCCATGGACATCGCTCAACGAGATGAGGACGTCGCTCGAACGAAGGATATATGCCATTCGCACGACACAAGATGGTGTTCGAACGACTTCACGCGACCTGCAAAAATTTCGTAGATTCCTATAAATATGATAAATAAATGCCCAGTGAAAAAAATTCCAAAAAAAAATTTCAGGAAGGGCTTGAGAGATGCAAAACTGTGCTAAAACAGTAGGATTTTCGCACGAAATGTAAAAATGCATAAAACTAACAAAGTGAGTTACATGCAAACATAGTACCGATGTGTTCAAATATGGATATGGAATGAATGGTCATGAAACCACAACAAATGAGTCACAATTCCAACACATCGAAACGATCAAGAAACTCTAATTGATAGCGATAAATCATCAAAATTTATCATAGGTTTTGAAAAGTGCGAGCTTAATGAACTAGTAATACTACGTGCACACAAATCCATAATTTTGACGATTCTACAAACAATAGCGTCAAATTGCAATGTTTCAACATGAAGATTAGATGTGCAAACCCATTTAAATTTTCTCCACCCAAACTCCCTCATAAATATATACTTTTTCAAGTTATTTTGAGGTTTCTAGCATTCTCATCTTAGAGAAAATCTTATTGGCCCTTATCTTAGCATTTTGCTTTTTATTTTGGGCTCTTTTAAACGGTGGCTTTCACGATGAGTTAATTTTGAACTCTCGTAGCCCTTTCCCATGAATCACTCATCATTTTTTCAATACAAATCCTCACGGTAAATGGTTCTTGCATGTACACTTCTCCTTAAGTCTACTTACGCATAGATGACAAGATTGAGATAAGAACACCTCACCAAATTCAAATATGCAAGAGAAGTCAAACATCCATATAAACTAGTGCATGTGTGCAATGTTGGCATATATACAAAGTCGAATTAAATTCATATCAAATTCGAAACAACCCCATATAAACAATGGTTAAGATCATTCTACGCATCGATAATAATGACCAAATGTCCTAAACACATGGATATGAAACGATGGGGGGGGGGGGTCCAAGCACATCAATATGTCACATCTAACATGTAAACCGAAAACCAAAAACCAAAAACCAAAAATCTTTTTGGTTTTTCAAGCATATTTTGACTCAAAGAAAAGTAAAATATTTTTTATTTTCAAAAGTTTTCTCAAAACTAAAATATTTTTGTATTTTTCAAATAAGACTCAAACAAATGAAAAACTATAATACAAAGAGATAAACATGTCACTATACTAGCAATGAATATATCATGAAGCAAACTAGTATATGGAAAACAAGGCAACACTATCATCGTTTAGATTTAGCATGGGAAGAATCAAGTGCACCCAAACGAGAATTATGAAGTTTAATTCCCAAAGCATGCGGGTTTGGGGAACCGGGGCAACTTTTTTCCTAAATATCCTAGGAGCTTGTCTAATGTCATAAAAATAATGCCTAAGGTGATTTCCTACCACAAAACGTGCAAGTGTAGCAGTGGTGGGAATGATTACCTATGTGTGGACCTTTTCTAACCTTCCTAGTGTTTCTCACACGTGCGGGGGGAATGGGAACACCTCTCTCATTAGAACCTATACCTCCCATATCTCCCTTAATTTGGACGGTGCCTAGGATCTTATCTAACTTCTCCAATCTAGCCTCCAAATCGAACATGACTCTAGAAGAGTCTCTTAATCTATCCTCTAACTCATGAATCCTAGACTCAAGCAAACTCCTAGACTCTTCACTCGCTAAAATCTCCTTTTTAAAGGACTCCATCTAACCAAGGAAATTATCTCTCTCTTTTTCCCAAAACTCCAGTTTCTCCCTAAACTTCTTCTCTCATGCCCTAAGATCCTCAATCAAACTATCATTATTTTCTATGGCAGGCTCATTCAAATTAGCTTGCAATTTTTCATTTGCCTTATTCACCTTCACGTTTTCAGCATACAACTCATTAAATGAAACTTGCAACTCTTTCACATCTACCTCCTCCTTGTCACTCTATTCACCCTCACAAGCATGGGATACACTCAAAACCTCCTCAGAAGTGTCATTCACATGATAATACTCATCTCTCATATGAGATGCCATAAACGCAACAAAGTTACGCTCAATGGGGGAACTCTCTCCCTCTTCCGGATCACTATCACTTAAGGTTGCACTATAAGAAATGGGTTGCTTGCCTTCTTTCTTAAGTCTAGTGGGACACTCCTTAACCCTGTGACCGTACCCCTCACACCCAAAACACCTATCCGACCCATCTCTCTTAGGGTTCTCAAACTTATCCTTAGAGGTGGAATCTACTTTGTTGTTCTTGAATTTTCAAATTTCTTGGCATCTTTCGATTGCTTTTGAAACTTAATAAAAATTTTTAATTTCTTTGCCAACTAAGCAACATCTTAAAAATCGGACTCGAAATCGGAATCCGAAACTTTAATTTCCTCCTTTCGGGTTTTCAAAGAAATACCCTTTTCTTTCTTAGGCACTTGCTTGGAGGTAATCATGTTGATTTCATAGGTTTGTAAGTCACCTACAATCTCTTCTAGTTTCGTCGACTCTAACTTACCCAAAGAGATTAAAATGGTCACTTTCACATCAAACCTACTAGACTACGAACTAAGGACTTTTTTAATGACACGGTTGTTGGGAATTTTTTCACCTAGGTTAAACGACGAGTTGACAATATTGGAAAACCTAGCATAAAACTCATCAAAAGTCACATTCTCTAACATCCTAATGGTCTCAAACTGTGTAGTGAGATTTTGAAGTTTTGACGCCCTAACCGTGCTAGTGCCCTCATGAGTGAGTGCCAAAATATCCCAAGACTCTTTTGATGTTTCACAAGTGATAATTCTATTATATTCTTCCGGTGTGACATGTGAAGAAATAATGTGCAAACCTTTAGAATTATATTGTGACAGTCTATTTTCAGTTTCGTTCCATGACTTGACATGCTTTAAACTAGTAACCTAACCTATGATAGTGACATGGGGTGTCCAACCTTTTTCACCAGCAAGCCAAACACGTTCATCAATTGATTTGAATGAAATTTTCATTCTCATCTTCCAATAAGTGTAGTTAGTGCCATAAAAAATAGGAGTTTGAGAAAATTCATTATTTCAAAAATTCATCTTTGAAAACCTACGGGATCACAAAACAAGTAAAATATGTTTTCTAGCTCTGATACAAATTTGAAAGGACCTTTTTTATGTGTGTTTCAAATCAAACCAAATTTTTAACAAAAATTATCCAACTTTTAATTATGCACCAAACCAAGTTGTGAAAACCCAATTCTTACTTTAAACCAATTTTATCTTGATTAATCCTAAACATGAATCTAGTTATTAAAGAAAGTAAAGTAAAGTAAAGAATATTCACAACGCCGGATGTACGAGGAAAAACCCAAATTGGGAAAAAAACCTCAGACGGACCAAGCCAGACAATCACTATGAACAAATGGTTTTACAAAGACATATTAGCCTTACTCAATGACTCGATCCCCACGGATCTTGATGCCCCTTATGATCATCAATCGTTCTTCAATAGTGCCCATGTATAAATTCCATATTCCATGATATCTGTCCACAATACACGACTCCACGTATGTCTCAGTGTCCACCGATATGGCTTTGATTCGTCTATGATGTTTCACACGATGTTTGTCGCTTCTTCACCGCAAAACCCAGATGTTCAATGGTAGAACAAACTATCTTTGGTGTAGCAAGATCACGTAAACATATAAGAATAGTAACTAGGATCTTTGCAAACTCTAAGGATGTTATTAAGACTTTTAAACCTTAGAAAACATGTGCAAACAAGTTTCTGGTTTGTAAAATTGTTTTCCAGAATGCACACATCCGAAACTCTAATGACAACACTATTTAAATAGGATTTAAATGCCACATCGAAAAATGTGTCGTTTGAATGAAAAGGGAAAGTCGTTCGCGCGACATTGTATCTCGTTCGAACGAGATCCAATGTCGTTTGAACGAAAGAGCGAAAGTTTGACTCTATGACTTTTTGTTCAAAACGTATCTTCCAATGAGAGATCCAAAAATGTCAAACTCTTTTTTGATCTTATCATCATAAAACGAAGTGTAAACCTTTTAAAACACTTAAAACCATTTTAAAACATTTTTCTTTATAACAAATACATCCTTATCTTATATAAAATAATTTCGAGCACCATTAATTATACGCATTCATACCTGAGTGATCTAGGAATGTAATTAACTTTGAAGACAAGTAAACTTACACCAATTAAACTTCAGCATGATTAAATATTTGAAGCTTTGCTGCAACGTCTTCAATTTCTTCAATAGGCATAGACCGAGTGGGATCGTGACAAATTAAAATCTACTGATGAAATATTACAAACACAGTTTTGTTCACGGAATTAAGTCAAAACAATATAGGGACTCAATTGAACATTTATGTCCTTACAATTATTTTTTGTTATCTAACTCATTACTTATTTCAAGTGACTAAATGTATTTTTGTTTTGTATACTATGGACAAACATTGTAGTGAAACATGTGGAATGACCTCAACTGTTATATATATGTGTGTGTGTGTGTGTGTGTGTGTGATTTTTTTAGGAAGTTTGTTTCATAAAAAGTATTTGTTAGATGAATTTTAGCTCTTTGAATTTTGTTGGATTGGTTATTATCCCTTAAGTAGGGTGGATAGTCCAATAAACAAATGAGATTATGTCAATTGTTTTTTAAATTGACACTTTGTTATTTCAGGCATAGTATGAATTCGGTTATTGAATACTATATATTTCATGTTATATGTGAATTTTTTAACGAATTTAGACTATTTGAATGTTGTTGGACTATTTGTTATTTGTTAAGCAGGGTGGATAGTCCTTTAAACAAAGGAGATTATGGCGATTTGTTTTTAAATTACACTTTGTTTTGTTGGGGAATGAGATTTTTGTCGTTTTGTAATTATGTACTTCAAAAATTTTCGCCATTTAACGATTACGTACTTTAGAAATTTTCACTGTGCCTTTAAGCACAGGCATTTCGCTAGTATATGAAATAATGAGTAAAATGTTTTTACTACTACATAAGTTGGATAAGATAATTAGTGGTTAAGATTAATTCAAGTGGATTCAAGTGAATTAGATCCAACCGTTAATTGTTGTGGCACAACTGTAATTTATGTCGAATTAATGGGTGGAAATGATGAGCCACAACACTCCCTGACAACTTACAAGTGTTTCCTCCTTCTTTCTTACTCATTTCAAAATTCAAAATGAGAGTAAATTACCCCCTTCAAATAGTATCCGACACCCACCATAACTTTTCTCTCAACAGTGACCACAAAGAAATCATAACACGCCGATACTTGCTATATGCTCCCCACTATCCATTAGTGACACTTTTTCACTCAACTACTTTAATTTGAACTATACATCCTCACACATTCACCCCTTCTTCTCAAGTTTGAACATTTGTACCAACTGAGGATCGTACAAAGCTCGTTACCTCGAACCTCTTTAGATGTCCCGTCACTCACCCACTCCCTAACCCATGCACATAACCCATCGAGGTACGATTTGATATATGTGTCTAAGAGCATGATATTTTCTCACTCACCTACCGCACATGGTGATGCCCCATGTCAAGATATTATTTCTCTCTTTTGCAGGTACTCTCTATCAATTCTTATCTACATCTCTTTATGACCCTTTATGTCTCTGCATTCTTCATAATCAATTGCATAACTTGTCTACAAATTTGTCACCGCACTCCAAATTTGTTACTGCAAAACCCATATAAACATAGGTAGTTCCTTTTCTCAATTATGTAGTTGGTGGTGTTTCATGTGATTTTTGTATTTATTTTAATTACTCTTCTTTTCATCTATCTACCTATGTTTATTTGGGTTTTGTAGGTTTAAGCTAGGTTTTATGGTGTTGTTGCAGGTTCAAGTAACAAGATTTAAAGTTTGTTAATTGGGTGTTTCATGTCTACATCTCTTTACTCTATTCTCCATTTTCGTCGAGTATTTAGTTTTAAAGATACGGTGGTGATTCTCAAGTGTGGGTTGATGACTTAGTGGGGTTGGATATTTTATTGTGGTCATGGTGGTGTTTGGCCACATCATTAAAGGTAGAGAATTAATTCTATGGTCTGATTGAATTTTCTCTTCACTCAATTTAGTTGTCCAGAACCTTTTTTGTGATTGTAATCAAAGACCAACATAAATAAAAACAGCTTTTTTAATGTGTTCAATTTAACCTTGATTGGTTTAACTATTTTTTGTGTTCTATTAATAGGTACACGTCTCTAAACGTAACTGATGTATGTTTTGATATATGTTAAGTTTGTTATCATTAATTATTTGGTTGTATTTTAATTATGCACCGGATTTTATTGGGCTTTTGTGTTGTGTTGTGTGTTATGCATTTTTATAAGAAGTTTGTCGCTTCATAGTCTATATAGTTTGTTTCTTAATATTAATATTAGTTTCAAGATTGGATTAAAATTTGTTTGTATCTTTTACCTGTAAATTATTTTTTCATTTTCAGAAATAATTTATGAATGACATTCCCCATTCCTGATCACAACGTTTAATAATTTCTGAATGACAATGTTCATTATTGTTGAAAATCTCCATTATGAATTTGGTGATTACAATTTTTTTTCGGGAGTACTGATGGGATATTTGGACATATTAAGGATATGTTTAAATTCTATGCCTAAAGTCAACCTCTTTTATTTTTATTACTTCAATCACATTTCCCCTTAATATCATATGCTCCAACACTGTCCGAGGGGTATATTTTGATTCAATTACATTTATCTAAACCATGTTTGTATTGGTGCTATAGATGATGAATGTCGTGGACACACTACTATGGAATATATTAATGCATTTAGATGCAGAAACCATGCCTTATGCTATAGCAGAGTACATGATGGTCCAATTGCAATTGCCTTTTGCTTAATCTTCAATTGTCAACTGATCAATAAATTTCCTTCTGTTTTGGTCTTCAGTTTTACACATAGTCAGTATTTCATTGGCTGGAATGTGAGTTTTTTTTTCAAACAACAACGTAATGGGGAAGCTAATTTCATTCCTTTATTATTACTTTGCATGAGAAATATACCCTGAATCCTAAACAAGTGGGATGGTTTATTATTATCTACCATGATAACTATCAAGGCTCATTTTTATACAATGATAAATAAGTGGGATGGTTTATGACAGTAACCAAAGCTCATTGGTGTTTCTACCATAATAAATCGCATTTAGTGTATTGTGTTTATGACAGTAACCAAGGCTCAATTAAGCATAGTAATACAGGAAACTATGAGAAAAGAACATGAATAACACGTTAAGACACAACACAAGTTAAAATTTTGGCACAAATTTTACATGACACAATTATTTGAAAAGAACCTAACATAGCATGACAGATGGTGTAGTATTGTATCTAAAATTTCCAAAGTAATTAATACCCATTTTTAATTTAATAACTAATTTTTAAGTCATAGTTCCGTGAGCATGGAACAACTGTTAAGAGTAAGACAACAACGAGAGTCGCATGATAACCCATGGTGTCATTCTTCTCAAATACAGTGAATTTGTGTTCTTACGAAAAGCTATAATTTGGCAGACTCCTATGAGGCTATATGACTCGGTCAACACATGGGTTTCAAAATTGCAAAGCGACAAAAATTATTTTTGAGGCTATACGACTCGGCCATTTTGCAACTACATACATTGAAAATTTTATCCATTTTTTGATTTCGTATTTTTGAAATTTTCATCGTGCCTTCAGGCATGAGCATTCCACTAGCCTTCAGGCATGGGAATTCCATATATATATATATATATATATATTCAACGAAAGAAAAAATAAAAAATAATTTTTGTTTTATTTATTTTTGAATTTTTTTTAGTGTGCTATTGAAAAATAACACAAAAACAACTACACCATATGTAATGTGAGACAAAAAAATTTAGTAAAAAAAACATGACTCAAATCATTAATGGTACCATTGACACAAAACAAAGAATAAAACAAATAGACAAACATGCATACTTATAAAACAATATATATATATATATATATATATATATATATATATATATTCATGGAAAAAAATATGCTAGTGGAGGAATAAGAAAAAAATAATTTTTCATTTTTTTCATTGCAAGTTTTTTGGATGTACTACAAAAAAAATGAAATCAAAAAATTTTAATTAAGAAACTATGAAAATTTTAATTTTTTATGTGTTTTTGTGGTAAGTCCGTTGTCAAAACTATTATTGACTAACAAAATTCTTTTTTTTTTCTAACTTCAGAAAAAAAATTATGAAAATATTAGCTACTAAAAAAAAAGTTCTTTTTTTATGTTTTTTTATTTAACTAGTCTAAAAGTCAATAACATTAAATTGACACAAATCCCCGACAACGGCGCCAAAAACTAATCCTACAAGCACCCGAGCTATTATAATATAGCAAGTGTAAGTATGGGTCGATCGCACGAAGATTTGGTCAATTCATATAAATTATTGACTGTCCTACTATACAATATTGATGTAGAGATATGCTTACGATATAAATTAAAGCAAGAAAGGAATGAATAGTACAACTATGAAATATGTAAACAAATATGGGAGAAAACTGGCATGTTGGATCTGTTTATCACTTTCAATTAACATCACGCTTTAATTTAATTTCATATTCTCGAATTTATAATTCAAAATGCACTAACTCTCGCCACGTACATTCTGAAAAATCTAATAATAAGTATTCATGAAATATTTTAACTTCTCTAAATTTAGATGCGTAAAAATGTATATTCCCTTAAAATTATCAATTTCATGTTTCAACATTGTATTTAAGCATTCAATATTAAACAATTTAACATAAGCATAACCCATAAAAAATTACACACTTGAATTCTTTAGATATGAATTATCAAACAATTTCTAAGGTTTAAAACACACTCTTATGTCGTTTGAAGTGAATTTATGTTAAGATATTTTGAAAATTATAATGAAATCAAACTAAACACATAATGTTAACTAATCATGATAAACTTCACCTAGATGTAGTAATAAAACAACTCTAGCATCATAATTACAAGACAAATATTCTAAGATGAAATAATAATTCTAAATAATAAAATCAACTTACAAAAATTCGAGTCCAAAACTTGATTTTCAATACACAAAGTTCCTCTCAACATGCACACAAATTTACTCACAAACACTCTAAAAAATTTACTCTCTAACTTTTTTTCTACCCTCCCTCAAAATCTATTCTGTCCGAAATTCCTCTTCTTTCTTATTATGTTATGTGTAATGATCTTCTTTTTGTAGGTATGGAAAAGTATGAGGCATAAATTGATAGGTGAAAGCCACGAAATCGGTAAAATCAAAGAAGCCTTTTCATTCCTTTTATTCCTTATTTGTTAGGTTTATCATTATCAACATTCATAAAAGAAAGCTTATTAAGATGGCAAGTGGAGAATAGTGGGCATAGTTTTGGATGGGTGTTATAAAGTGCTGAGCTAGGTTTTGTTTTGTTATGGGGATGGGCATATTTTTTTTTTCTCATTTGTATTTTTGTCACTTAACTAATTTTTCACCTTCAAAACATCATATTTTAAAATTTGTCCAACTATAAAGTTGTAAGTCTTTTAAAAACCATTATGAAAAGCTATGGTACGACCTCGACGGACACTCGAGCGAAGTTATAAAAATCCTCCAACATTGTTAACCATGTCGTGTATCCTAACAAATTTTGCGTATTAACTCATTTGTTGTCAGAACTCTCAAGGTGCCTGTAAAAATGCAAAATAAAAATAATCAACTCAACTTTAGGGTCATAAAAGTATTGGAAATTACATAATTACTCGTATTCATATTTTTGCCCCCAAAATTCATATATCACTCCTTTTAACTAGGACATTCAATTAAATTTCACGAAGAGCTTCATATTGCCCTATAAATATTGAAAAAAATATATTTAGGAGCATAAAAATTCTAAAATTATGGTCTTACCCCTTGGGGTTGCTAAAGTTGCATTATTAACTTGAATTATTTTTTAAATTCTAATTTTCTTATTAATAGCTAAAATGACTCTAAAAGCTCAGTATTTATGATACAACATGCCTAACTACACATAAATTTTGGTGTATAAATTATACAAAACAATGCACTCATCACCCAGGCATGACGTCGTGTCCAACTTTAAAAGGGGTAATGATTACCACATAAAAAGTACAAAACGCTTTTTTCAAATCATTTCAAACTTTTTAATGTCGTTTCTTTTACGCGATTCCTTTCTAGAGAGAGAAAATCCTGCGTTCCTAAACTGTTGTAAAAACCTAACCAGCCTAATGTGTATTAGTTATTAAATAAACACCAACTCTTTTTAAAATTAGTTTTAAAAGATAATTTAAACTGTTGTACACACACACACATAAAGAAATGAAAGTAGATTTGTGATGATGCTGCCCAAATAAAGATAATCAGAATGAGATGAGGAAAGGTAGATAATAACACAATATTTATTCTCGAGGAAACCACTGTTGTGGAAAACCCTTTGTCCTTAGTCCAATGACAACTCACACACCCGAGTCCACTATACTAATTATTAGTTACATATTACACTCCAGCAGTTTATAATGATTTAAACTAAACAAATATAAGTCGTACACCCAGCTTAGTCTAAATACAGCCCAACTTGACTGACAATCAGTCAACCCAATAACACCCAGGTAATAGCAACTACAGATGCACAATCAGACACTCAAACCCAAGACCCCGTAAAGTTGTGCAAAACATAATTAATTATAAGGTTTGTTTAAATTAGAAGATAAAAAATTATCTCAGTTTAACAAAAAGAGGCAACACACACACCAAGTTATGTCTATTTTAATTAATAAGAAAAACACCAACCATTGACTAAATGGAAGATAAGTACAGATTCAAACACACAGTCCTAATCACGTTTTTTCACAGGCCAAAAATACACAAACTCGACACTGATTTTACACATGAGTTAATATATTGAGCTAACACATGAGTCACTACACTGAGTTAACACTCCCCAAAACATTAGATCAATTTTAAACTAAGTTTAGTTATGTAAAATAAAAAAAATAAATTTCAAGATTTTAGAGTTGGCACAAATTCGAATTGGTTTAAAATCACAACAGTCCCAAAACTACAAAACCCGTATATATATATATATATATATATATATATATGACAGTCAAGGGCAAAACAAAATAAGGAAAATGAAGGCCAAGATCGTACCCGTCCAAGAGCTTCAACCACCAATCGTGATAAAGGTTAAACCCAACTCATAGTTGAGAAAACAACCTAGCAAACTCCAAAACATTTACCAAATGCACAAAACTCCACAATCAATTCGAAAGACCAAATTTGAAACTTTTAAAACTCACAAGGAGGTACTAGTGTTTAAGACGTAAAGATTTCTCAAGAGTATAAGGTTGTAAATCATAGAGAGAAACTAGATAGAGAAAATTAGAAGAAAAAACTACAAAATGTAGGGTGCAATTTGATTTTTAAAAACCCCAAAAATGAACTGACCCCATCGCATACTATATATATGAAAATAGAAATGAAAGAGGTTCATAATTTAATAAACCCACACCATAAGGCAGTTGGGGTTAAAAGGGAAATCCAAAAACCGAGGTTACGAGCATCAATTTATAAAGAGGATAAGGGGCAGTAGTGTCAATCAAGAGGAGACAAACAATCCTTCTCAACCACGCTAAAACACGTCCTGAAAAGACCAAAACACAAACCTTGATTCACCGACTGCCAACCACTCTGAACGGTAAGCAAGTTACCACAACAAACGACACATAAAATACAGAATTGAAGCCATTTTAATTTAGGGATTTAAAGGATTAAAATTAGGCAAATTTTATATTTAATTCAAAGTAATGAATATCCCATTTTAAATGCCCAAAAAAAAAAAAAAAAAAAGATTTCAATAGCAGAAATTTATATAGAGTTCAAAATAACAATATCTTAGTAAAAAATATACTAAAAATAATTTATGAAATAAAGGATACAACTAGATTTTGGAAAACATTTAAGTGTAAAATGTTTCAACCTAATAAAAACAAAGTCTTTTAAAAAAAAGGGCAAATAAAAAAAAACAGGGATAATTTCAATCTCCCCTTTTGCGACTTTTGAGACAAACAAGACTTTGAGACCAGGAACATAACTAAACTAACAACATTTTACATCCTAACCAAAAAAAAGGAGTACATAACTCAGCTAACAACATTTTGAGTCCTAAACAAACACACAACTCAACTAATAACAATTATCCTAGAAAACCAAAAAAGACACAAATAGTCTCAAAATATCCCCCTGATTGTCTCAATGGGAGAAAAGGAGGAAACTAAAATTAAATTAGCTAGAGACAATGTTACAATGATTTTGACATCCGAAGTCTTGTTTCTTAATCCATTTATTTTGAACATTGGGGGCAACAGTTTTAAAAAGGCTATTACCAGAAATAACTTTTGTTTGATTAACAGCAAATTTAGATTTTAAAGGGATCCTATGCAAAATACTAACACCATTTTGTTTTTTATTTTAATGCTTATAATAGAATTGTCCTAAATGGCCCATTTTCAGACTATAATTACAGCGATATACATGCCTAGATTCAAATTTCACTTTAAACAACACATTTCTTTGAACAACATTCCCACTTTGTCTAGTTAAACTGAAACGCTTAAAGTGAAACTGTTCCGAGTGACCAAATTTTGAGCAAAAGTTGCATTTAAACACTTTCCTTTCAACTCACTTGGCATTATTACACTTCATGTGCTAATTTTTATCATGAACATTCCTATTTAGGTTTTTATAACAATTTTTTCTAAATTCCCTAATTCAGAAAAAATATTTCAGTGAAACGCAGGTTTAGCAGTCTTAAAATACCCAACATTCTGAATTTGCCTAAATTTGCCTAAACCAATTTATTCTGCCTTGCTTTCTTGAAGCATAAATTTTCCACATGTCCAGATTTGTGATAGAAATTGCGTAACAAAATAGGTTTAGCAGAAGTAGAACAACCTTCATTTTTAGCATCTTTATAAGACAACCTAATCTCATTTGAATCCAAAAATTATTCCTTATAATTGACAAAATTAGTTACATTAAATTATTTTCCCTTAAAACAAAGCCCTTTCGTAGGAACAAAATCAGAATAAGAGTTGGTTGGATCAAAGCACGTATTTTTATTAATAGTCTTCACCGCATCACCGACATTCCAATAACTTTTTAACTTTTTCAAAGTGACTTCTAGTTTCTTTTTACATTCATCATATTTATTCAAAACATCCTTAAGTTCAATTTGAGATTCATAAAATTTAAACAAAAATTTCTTATTTTTAATTTCTAGAGAGTGATTAAGTTCATTTAACATGATTATTCTTTTTTCTAGAAACGAAACATCATTTTCAAGTTCACCTACTTGAAAAACAGATTCTTCAGTTAAAGAGTTAATTTGATTGTTTAAAACGTTATTCTTAGCCATTAACCTAGAATTAATTTGGCTTAAGCCAGTGCAGTCCTCAATTGTATTATCAAAAGATTTATTAGCCATACAATCTTCTAAACCCATACTCACACACCCTTCAATAATGACAGAATTGTCTAC
The DNA here is from genome assembly GCA_949130495.1 of Sambucus nigra. Classification (NCBI taxonomy): domain Eukaryota; kingdom Viridiplantae; phylum Streptophyta; class Magnoliopsida; order Dipsacales; family Adoxaceae; genus Sambucus; species Sambucus nigra. The sequence goes on from OX422217.1 coordinate 571,267,108, forward strand.
AGTTTCAGATTCATCCCCATCATAAAAAATACTACCAAAATGAGATAAATAAGTTGTGGACGTAGGGTGAGATTGTGTAGGTAAGACATGAGATAGATTCATAATGTCTAAAGAAAAATTATCAACACGTAAATAAGAATCATCAGAAATAATAGATAAGCTATCAAAAATGTTATTCGACTTAATATTACAAAAAGATAGTTATTACCAAAAGTTTTTATTTACTTCATCATTGTCACTATCTGAAATATCATCCCAAGTTTAAGAAAAATGGGCGTTATTAGAGGATTCCCTTTTTTATTTGGAAAAATAGTTATTGGCATAATGACCAAATTTATTACATTTCTTATCACTAATATCATTGGTAGGATTAATAAAATCATTTGGTTTCTTCTCAAATTGTTTATCACAAGATCTATGTGGATAACTAGGTTGATATTCTCTTGAAGCAACACTCTTTCTAAATGTGACAAATTTTTTAAAATAATTAGAAAATAAATCAATTTCTTTCTCCATAGACTCGAGTGTAATGGAAAAATCATCCATATTAGCCAAGGAAGAAGAAAAGATAAGATTATTTACATTAGAACTATAATTCAGCATGCTTTGTGCAGTACCTTTTCCTCTTTGTTCATCACTAAGGGAATTTCGTAGTTCAAAAGTTTTAATTTTACTACACAAAAGATGAGTGGTATAAATATATAAATTATCACCTATAGTATGTTAATTAAATCAAAACTCTTAGGAAGGGACCTAAGAATTTGATCAGATATTTTAGAATCACTATAAACAACACCATTATCATGTGACAGATTAATAACATCTTGAAATTTAAGGTAAAAAATCATCAAAATTCTCTTTATCCTTCATAAAAAGAGAATCATACATTCTAACTAACATTTGTGACTTAGATATTTTAGCTATAGAGTCTCCTTAATGAGTTGTCAATAGAATGTACCAAAACTCTTTCGTTGTGGTGCAAGTTGAAATTCTTTTAAATTCAGTTCCATTCATCGCTTAGAAAATATCATTTTTGCCTTTATTGTTGTGGGTACCTCTATTTTTCATGCTGCCCCAGATGAGTAGCCCAATAAAACACGACCCAAAGTCTAGAGGCCTCGCACTTTAACTAATTCAGTTATGACCCATTCAAATTCCTAAATTCTCTCAAGAGATATTCTAGGGATTATGGACCAACGTGGAGGAATCCCACAACTCCACTCTTCGAAAAAGGATTGTATAAATTAAACCCTTAGCCCGGGGCAAAGGGGCATGAAATTGTAAACACTCCCTTGGAGAAAAGAAAAATAAAATACAGAAAGCACCATCGTGGATGTAGGCCTTCTTGCCGATCCACGTATATCTTATGTTGTGTGTGATTGCAATTATTTCCAGTTATTTATTTATTCTTGTGATCACCTTTTCTTATTATTTTGTGTTTAGTTTAATTGTGACCACAATTGGCGCCGTCTGTGGGAAGCTTTTATTTTCCTTTAAGAAAACTTCACCAATAAGAATTTGGAATGTATGGTCACAGCAGCAATGCCCCTTAGGCGGGGGATATTCAAGAGCAACCTGTTTCTCGAAGGATCAGATTTGAAGTTCCACGTTCTAATCATAGGGCTCACCCAGAACGTCAAGCTTTGGAGGAAAGTTAAGGACCTGCCCAGTCCACACAGGTCTCTAGGTTAATCAACGCCTATGAGGCCAGGCTCCAAGAGCAAGAGGAGGCCACACGCAAGCAAGAAGATGAGAATGCTCGTATCAAGAGAAGACTAGAAAAAATGGAGAGAGAACTTCAACATAGCACAAGGCAACGTCAATATCGCACTCCTAGCCCTCAGGCGAGCAAATATCACAGTCGAGGAAGGAGCCCTAGACGTGGGTCTTAAAGATTAGAGGAACCCAGGTCAGATGATGACCTAGCCGAGCAACAATAACTAGCTTACCGTTATAGGAGCCCAGGTCGAGGAAATGATGACATACGAAATTTGTTTCGAAGAGAAATGAACCAACACCCAGCACACTAGGGTTCCAGGTCGACCAGAAAGCTAGCCAGGCAAGCTCTCAGGACCCAGATGAAATCCCCTTTCTCAAGGGAGATGAAAGAAGAATAAGAAGCCAACAAGAAGTTCGTGATGCCGAGATTCACGATCTACGATGAAAAGACTGATCATATTGACCATGTTAGTCATTACAGGCAGGCCATGACCCTTTGTAACCATAAGGACGCATTGATGTGCCAGATCTTTTCGTCGAGCTTGCATGACGTGGCCCAGAAGTGGTTCTAGAAACTCCCTCACAGTTCCGTAAGAAGGTTCGAGTCCCTTGCAGATCTATTTATAGCTCGCTTTATTACCAGTAGCTCCCATCCAAATAGAATGGATGCTTTGTTGACGATGAAGAAAATACCCCAGGAGAGCCTCAGAAATAATGCAAAGAGATATTGGGAGCTATTCAATGAAGTTGGGGATTGCTCGGAGCAGGTCACCGTGGCATCTTTTAAGATTGGTTTACCTAGTTCCTACCTCTTGGACCAGTCCCTCACCAAGAAGGAGGCCACCACCATTGATGACTTAATGGATCGTATAAAAGAATACGCCAAAGTTGAAGATTCGACTCATCTCGACGCAGGAGAGAATGGTCGCACCAAGTTTGCCACCAAGGGTAGCGATAAAGCCAAAAATGGCAATAAGAATGGGAGCAGGAGCAACCCTAAGAATGACAATAAGAGTGATGCCCCAAAAGCGTTTCAAGAAGTGAACATGGTTTTTAAGGAACCAATCTACAAGATTCTGGCAAAGATCAAGGATGAACCATTCGTTAAATGGCCCAAGAAGATGGGTTGATATCCCTTAAAGACAAACAACCCATTGAGATGCGTATTCCACAAGGAGGGAGGGAAAAAAGACGAGCATTGCAAAGCTCTCAAGTCTGACCTCGAAGAGGTAACCCAAGCTGGGCACTTGAATAAGTTCGTAGAGAAAAAGGTAGAGGCGGTAGCTGCAAATAGAGATCGGAGACCCGATAAAGTGCTCCAGGAGGACATCGGCCATGAGTTCGCTGTAATTCATGGGGCATCCGACCTAAATAATATTCAAGTAAGCACAACTCGGATGGAAGTAAAAAATCTTACGACAGTAATGCAAGCTTTTCAAATCGATCTGGACAAAACGCATGGAGGAAAGCATCGACGATAAGATGACGTCGACTATAGCAATAACATTGTGTTCATGAATGAAGACCTAGTGGGAGTAAGGACCCCACATCATGATGCCTTGATCATTACACTCTGGATAACTAACTACAATGTTGACAAGTTGCTTTTCGACCAAGGTAGCTCATCCAAAGTAATGTATCTCGACCTATTTAGAAAGTTGAAGTTAAGCATCATCGACTTAAAGGAAGCCACCATTCCTCTAGTTGGCTTCGTTGGTAAAGTGACCATCCCTTTGGGAAAGATTGTACTGCCAGTAAGGGCCGGAAGTGTCTCCAAAATGATCGAATTTCTGGTGGTCGACATTGACTCACCCTACAAGGCCATCCTTGGCAGAGGGTGGCTACATGCGATGAAGGCCATCCCTTCTACCTACCATCAGAAACTCAAATATGTGACTGAGTGAGGAGTGATGGAGATCCATGGAGATCAGGAAATAGTGAGAAATTTATTTATAGTAGCCATCCGCCCTAAGCCGGAGAAGAAGGTCGATAAAGCTAAGGAGAAGGTTAGAGAATATGAAGGTTTGATACCTTCCAAATAGTAGTTAAAATATATAAGACCTGGTGTGGAGGAGACCATGCTCCTCCCCTGTGAGCGGGTCGTTGAGAACCTGAAGGAAGTCTCAGCCTAAGACAACAAAAAAGATAGGATATTCTTGATCGGGGAACTAATTGTACTTTTGTAGAATAACTTGGACATTTTCACGTGGGAACCCTATGAGCTTCCTGAGATTGATCCTAGTGTAGTCTATCATCGGCTCCACGTTGACTCGAATTTCAAGCCAATCGCACAAAAGGCACAGCCAACTGCACTCGAGAAGGGCAAGTCTTTGGAGAAGGATTTGGAAAAGCTGTTGGATGCAAGATCCATATGGGAAGTTCAATTCCCTAAATGCCTGTCCAACCCAGTAGTGGTCCCAAAAAGAAACGAAAAATAGAGTGTCTATATTGACTTAACGTCCTTAACAGATATTTCCCTAAAGACAGTTTTCCTCTCCCAAAGATTAACGAGTTGGTAGATTGACGCGACTTAGAATTTGTCTTAAAAGTGCGTTCACTCTAGGTTCAAGTGCAAACCTATCGCTCAAGTAATAACCCGGTAAGTCGGGATCAAATCCACAGGGAAAGAAAATGTCAACTAGTAATCAGGAAACTTATTAGATTTGAAAATGATTTCTTAAAATAAACAAAAAGATGATTAATGATTTTGGAAGATTTCTAGCGAAATAAAACTTTTCTTAACAAAAGTAAAACTTTTCTTAACAAAAGAAAACTGGAAATTTTAATGAAAGTAGACTAAAAATTGCAGGAAAAACTTTTAATCAAATAGGAGAAAACAGGGTAGAATACAATTCCTCAATCCTTAGCAAATTATCATAGAGAATACTAGACTTGTAAATTAAAATAATTGATTAGATCCAGCCTTTATAACTTCTAAGCATTACATATATGAGGGATCTAGCCCGCACAATATGAAATCAAAAACAGGTATAAAGCAGTGAATAATAAATTATACTAGCAAAGCTTTCTTAAACATCTCAAGTACCTAGGGCAAGAGAGATTAAAAGATTGACAGTTTTTTGTATAATTTTCTCTCACGATTCAATCAATATTTTAATTTAACCTCTATTTTCTACATAGATAATCTGCCTTGGATTGAGATCATGTACCCCAACCCTTGGGAAATTTAGCTACTCATGATTGGATTGAAGAACAAATTCATACTCAGAATTATGGAACTACAAGACATGGGAAATAAAATTGCAAATAATAAAGTAACAGAGAATATAATGATATTACTTGAATTCAGCAGCAGGAAAGTAATTGGAATTGAAATCCAGATAACTTCTCCTTAATCAGCAGTACAAACTAAGGTTCTTATAAAAGAAATTTAAATTTCTGAATGGTTCTCTCAAAAACTAACTCTCAAATTCTTTAACAACTTTGTAATCTAACAACTTGCTACAATTCTCTCTCTACTTGCTTGGTTGGTCTCCAAATGATGTAGGGCAAGGGTTTTTATAACACAAAGTATTGAATTTTACAGCCAATAGTTCTTATGGTACGTTTCTCCAAGAGTTGCTCTGTTTTAATTGAACAATTAATTGTCAGCATTTCACATGACCGGACCGGTCTGGCTCAACCTCAGATCGGTCCGAATACACCGAATCGGTTCTTTTCTTTTTACCGGATCGGTCCGGGCCTAGTCGGATGGGTCCGAATTTTTTCTTCCATCGGTTCGTCATCAATCCGGGGGATACTGGACTTTGTCAATTCGGATGGATCCGGATCCAACCCGGATCGGTCCGAAGTTCTTCTAGTTTGACTTTTTCCTTGAAACTTTGACTGACCATATCTTTTGATCTAGAACTCCGATTTGAATGCCGTTTCTTCCTATGCTCTTGTGAAATCATGCTCTTCAACTTTAATTTTTACGTTGCTTCTGAATTCCGAATGGAATTTACATTTTTGCCCTTTTACATTTCTTCTAGTTTTCTTCTTTTCTTTTATTACATTCTATTCCTGAAATCTTTATCACAATTACACAAAAACTAGGGAATTTTGTTAGAAACGAACAATAGAGAGATATGGACTAAAAATGATTCAATTACCTTGTTCGAGATATTAAAATCACTAACTTAAGGGGCTAAATTCGGAAGAATTTACGCTTGGTCATAGATGCCACAGTAGCTCATGAAAGAATGAGTTTCCTTGACGCATACTCCGGGTATCACCAAATCCCTCTACACGAGCCGGATCAAGACAAGACAACATTCATCACCACCGTCGGGTTGTATTATCACAAGGTCATTCCCTTTGGGCTAAAAAATGCTGGAGCTATCTACCAGTGGTTGGTCACCAAAATGTTCATAGACAAAATGGGGAGCATTATGGAGGTATATAATGACGATATGCTCGTTACGAGCAGCCTTAAAGAATACCACCTCTCGGACCTATCAAGGACCTTTGAAATCCTCAGGAAATACCGAATGATGCTTAACGTAAGTAAGTGTTCCTTCGGTGTCCAGTCAGGATAACGTCTCGAGTACTTGGTTAGCAAGAGAGGCATTGAAGCCTACCCAGACCAGATTGACTCCATCAATAGGGTACAACCCCCCCGTACGATAAGAGACGTGCAGAAGCTCACAGGGATGCTCGTCGACCTAAATCGATTCATGTCGAAGACATCCAAAAGTTGAAATCCATTCTTCCAGTTATTAAAGAAAAGCTGAAATGTGGAGTGGAACGAGGATTTCTCGAAGGCATTAGAGGATCTCAAAGGTTACCTCATCACACCACCCTTACTCATAAATACCTCAAGAGAATGATTCTCTGCACCTATACCTCACAGTTTCTAGCCACGTTGTCCGTTCTGCACTACTTTGCGAAAGAACAGGAATCTAGCACCCAGTCTATTACGCGACCAAGACTCTCTTAGACGCCAAACAACGATACCTACCATTGGAAAAGCTCACCTTTTCACTAGTGTTAGCCTCGAGAAAATTGAAAAATTGTTTCGAAGCCCACTCCATCATTGTACTTATGAACAACCCTCTTAAATCAGTCCTGGGAAGAGCAAATCTATCCGGTAGACTATCAAAATGGTCAGTCAAGCTTGGGAAATTTAACATGCAGTTTCATCTAAGGAATGAAATCAAAGGACAAATCCTCGCCGACTTCATCGCATAATTTATTGGAGAACATCCTTGCGATCGAATTCAAAGGGAGAACACCTTGGCACAAGGTGTTTGGTTTATGTTCATTGATGGATCCTCCAATTCCAAAGGGGCAGGAGTAGGCATTGTACTAATTACCCCTAAAGATGCAATCCTTGAGCAAGGAATCAGGCTTGGATTTGAAGCCTAAAAAAATGAAGCAGAGTATAAAGCACTGATAGCAGGCCTACAGAAGGCACAACCATTGGGGACAAAGAAACTCCAAGTGTTCGGTGACTCACAACTGGTCTCCAACTAGATAAGTGGTGAATTTAATGCCAAGTATGAGATAATGGTTGCTTACCTTCCCAAAGTGAAGAAATTAATGGCTAACTTCGAATAGATCAACGTCTAACAGTTTCCTAGAGGACAGAACAACCATGCTAACTCCCTAGCGGCCCTGAGCTCAGCGATCAATTCTGACTTAAAGATAATAATTTCGATTGACTTCCTTGCCAAACCAAGTATTACCCAGATCGACAAACTGCCAAACATAGGTCATGTTCTCCAAGTTGAATCAAGACCCAGTTAGATGGACCCTATAAGGGATTATTTGAAAGTTGGTGCCCTACCAGACGATAAGAAGACTTATCATCAGATAAGAGTCAAAGTTGCTCGCTTTCACTTAACTCCCGAGGGCAAATTGTATAAGAGGTCTTTCACCGGTCCTTACCTCTAATGCATTCACCCAAAGGATGTCAAATAGGTTTTGCATGAGATCTATGAGGGAATCTATGGGAGTCATATTGGGGTCAGGTGGCTAGCTTTCCGAGCAATGAAGGAAGGCTGCTGGTGGTCGTACATTCTGAAGGGTTATGGGATATATGCTCGTAAGTGAGAAAAATATCAACTTCACGCTCCTATGGTTCACCAACCAGCCATCGACCTAAAGTTACTTACTAGCCCATGGCCTTTCGCCTAATGGGGAATGGACAACATGGGCCCTCTTCCTACCGCTGCCAGTAATCGCAAGTATTTTTGGTCGCCACACACTACTTCATAAAATGGATAGAGACAGAACCGCTGGAAAACATCAGAGATGCGAATCTGATAAAATTCATATGGAAGAACATTTTAACCCGCTTCGGGATTCCTAGGACCATCATTAGTGACAATGGAACCCAATTCGAAAGTGGCCTCTTCTAGGGTTTTTGTAATGACCACGGGCTCAGGCACCATTTCAGCTCGGTGTTATACCCTTAGAGCAATGGATAAGATGAAGCTTCTGACAAAATAATGATTGATGGATTAAAGAAGTAATTGGAGCGAGCCAAAGGGGTATGGGTGAGCGAGCTACCTCACATCCTATGGGCTGATCTCACTACCCCAGGGCGAGCAATTGGTCAAACACCATTTGCACTGACATATAGTATGGAGGAAATCATCCCTTTGGAATCTAGCCTCCCTGCCATGAGGTCCACCCTGATCGACCAAGGACAGAGTGATGGAGCATTGCTCGCTGAACTTAACCTTGATGAGGAACGAAGAGAGCTGGCTCTAGTATCAACAACAGCTAGAAAATTACTACAATAAGAGGGTTAATCAAACAGCATTCCAAGTTGGGGGCTACGTCCTAAGGAATGTTCTTGGAAGCGCAGTAAAACCATCATATGGAAAGCTAGGGCGAAACTGGGAGGGACCATTCAAGGTGATAAGAGACAACCTACAAGGAGCCTATCACTTAGAAACACTGGAGGGAAGGGAGATACCTCGAGAATGTAACGCAACCAATTTAACGAAATTCTACTTCGAGTTTTCTGTGTTGATCTTTTAACACAATTTTGAAATTTGCAATTCATTTTTTATTAATAAAAATTGTTTGGCAGTGGAATTCGATGATCGTTCGTTTTATCTCAAATACTTTATAATATATGCACCATTTCCAAGTTACATTCTCTCCTCTTAACATATGAAAGCAGGGTATTACCCTGCTCAGGTTTTCATCATCAAACACGAATAACCTCCTAGTATTTCCCCTGGAAATATATAACGCCCTATAGGGGACCCTTAGGCAGCTCGTCTAACTCAAGTTGGTGGTCAAATAATGTTTAGGTAAAAAAAACCTGCTTGGATAGAACATCCAACACCATGTGTGTCCTCGCCATTGCCACACTTAGGCCTAAGGGAGTGTGATGACCCAACCTAAAAGGTAAAGTGAGGTAGAATGGTATCTTATAAGCATACTGGACTGGGGGGATACTCACTCAACAAAATAACTCTGCCTATATCAAATCTAGTCGACTAAGAAAATCCCAAGATAATCGAACAAGAAATCAGTGAAGTAAAAAATACACAACACATGTTTAGTCGAAGAATAGCCCAAAACATAATTATTTTATTACATCATTACATATACAAAGAGTTACATATGTTAAATAAAATAAATCCTAATAAGGATTCGGCCTCCGAGCAAAATAGTTATCTACTTTTGCTCTTCGTCCATCATATGGGTGAGGAGCTAATTACTCCTCAACTTCATTTGAATCTGGCTCCAAAAGCTGCCTTGGGATAACATTTATGGGGACCCACTGATCAACGCTCCTAAATGGATTCGGCATCAAAGCTGAGGGGGATATCTCATGATGATACTAGAGGATGGAGTTCCTAGGGACTTGCAACTCCCTAAGAGAACTCAACCGTCCCCTAATAAAGGACAACTCTTCAACCTCCCCCAATGTCTTCGAAGCATCGGTCCAAACCTGATCATAACCATCAGCCCACACTCGTCGGGGACCTTTATTGAACAGATACCTCAGCAAGGTAACATCTCTTTAGAGATCGGCATCTATCACATACACCCAACGAACATCACCTCGAAGCTTGACAATCTCCCTAGTTGAACCTGTGTCATCGGTACTGGCTCGCGGTCTAACCGATGAAGAAGAATCATGTAAAACTCGGGGAGCAATGCTCGGTGAATTATCCCTAAGTCGTGAGGCTTCTCTCCTTAGAGAATCGTTCTCTTGATCAAGTACTTCTCCCACTTGATTGACCTCGGAGGCATCTAGAAGCTTAGCCTTCCTAGAATCCACCTTTTCTTGAACATAAGCGCCGATCTCCTCCATCTCCTGGAGCCTATCCTTCAGTTTGGCAACGAGCTCTGATTGGCCCTTATAGTCTTGATTCCTTGACCTAAGAGACTTGCAGATCCTTATAAATGCTTTGTGAACTTGACTTGCATTAGGACCAAGAATCTTTCCTATTTGAGAAGTAGCAGGTATATACTCATCAACATCAATCAGCTACAAACCATATAAGCATTGAAGAATAAATAAAGCAGTACGCTGAAGGGAACTGAATTTTATTTCATTAAAAGTGGGTTCAAAGTACATCATCAAAATAAAAGAATAATAAAATTACAAAGATCTCCCTAAAGAAGTCTATATGGTAACCTCAGTGTGCTCTGAGGTCGCTGGTTGCTTTCCCTTATTCGCCGCAGCCCCAAGTACGCCTCCCTCAGACGGAGCGATCACCGACCCTTGGTCAAGAGCAGTACCAATAAAGGTTGTCTGGGCAGCTGGAGCACCTTCATTAATTGTATAAGTAGGCATCGCATCCACAACACGATTAGGGCTAGGATCGTGCTCGTTAAAGAGTGGGGAGTCAATGTCCACCTCAGTAGTAAGCAGAGCCTTATTTTAACCCTTTTTGAAGTTGAGATGGCTATTATAGCCAATCTGAACGTCAACATCCTCGTACGCTGTGACCTATCCAGCGTTGTACGAGTTCTCCTTGATGTGGTAGCCTCAGATTCCACCATCTTCACCTTCCCCGTGAGCACCTTATTTTCCTCAACCATAACCAACTTTCTCGTGCAGACTAAGTTATAGGACTGACTCAGCTCTTCGATCTCCTTGGTCACCGCCTCTTTCTCTTTATTGGCTTGGGCCAAGGCGAGGTCAGAAGACTTTTAGGCAGAACTGGGATTCTTCGAGCTATCCTCCATCTCGACATTTTTCTTGTCCAACTCAGCGTTCCTCCTTGCCAGCTCATCACGGTTATGGTAAAGGACGGTGAAATCATACACAAAATATAGAGAAAAGGAAAACATTAGTAGAGAAAGTATTGAGAAAAGTAATGCAAGAAAAGAAGAGTAAGAGCATACTTACCATGGCTAGCCCCTGACTCGATTTCAGGGCTAACTGGTCGGTCCCTATGTTTATCAACCTCTGGCAATCAGCTGGCACCACTGCCCTCTGAAGAACTATCAGAGCTAACTGAGGGGTAAGAGAAATAGAAGGCCCCTCAGGAAGAGCGGACATGGTCACCAGTGACTGCCCCACCTTCATCCTCACCCCTTACCTCCCCTTTTTTTCTTCTCTCTCCTTATTCTCCCTCTCTATCCTCTTCCTCTCTTCCACCTTATTCTTCTCCTCTTCTTTCTTTCCCTCTCTCTCCCTCTCTCGCCTGTGCCTCCTCCTTATTCTTCCTATCCTACTCATGGGCAGAAGTTTGGGAACTAGTGGCAAGATACTCGCTACTACATTTTTGCTTGTTTAACCGGTGAGCAAGCAACACATTATCTTCGTCATCCTCTTAGATCAAAATTTTCCTAAAAGGAGTTATATCTTCCTCGCTGGAGATACTTGAATCACCTGAAGAATCTTGAGCCTCTGAACCCTCCTCTGAGCTACAATATTCTTCACTAGTTGAGCTCTCCTCACTGAAATCACCTTCAACACCACCCCTTCTAGATCCCTCTCTCTCTTCACCATATTTGCTTTCCTCCTCGTCCAATTGAATTGGGTTAGCAGCAATCTATTCTGTGATATCTAGCTTGGGGATGCTATCTAAAGGTCGAGTAATGAAACTGAACCCAATGTTCTTGTATTTGAGAAGGAATGCCATTGATCGAGGATGCTCATCGTCAACTAAGAGATCCCTGATCTTCCAAGCCTTAACTAGCTCAACAACTCGAATTTCATGAAGAAGAGGTTCTAAGTTCTTTGCCTTAGCTAAAAAAAGAAAAAGAGAAATATATGAAAAAGAACATACACTAACAAAAAGTCAATAAGAAGAACAAAGAGCTATGTCTACCTATGTACTCCTCCCCATATGAAGGAATCAAAGGTCCCATGTACCTCTCCCCTTCGGCTTAGGGAGGGAACTACTAGTTCCTGGAAATAAACCCCTCATGCCAGTAGTCCTTATGGGAATGAGGTAGATTTACTACCAACACCCTATCAGGACTCCTAGCCTTGAGGTAAAGAAGACCAGTGCTTGTTGGAGAAAAATAATAACATAAGTAAATTTCAGCAAGCCCTAGATTGGTGCCATATAGCTGATTAATTCTATACACACCATTGACAATTTTCTAAACATTTGGCAAGCACTATGTAGGAACTATATAGAAGTATTAAAAAAAGTGCAAAAACAAGTGATTTGGGAGAAAAGTGAGACACGTGTGGGACAACAAAAGAACATGTATCCAGTGGTCGTCCTCAATGTCCCTGACATTACGAGGAATAGGGGAACATTCGATGTCTACCCAGTTTGGAATATTATAGGACTTCCTAAACTCAGTTATCAACCTATTGCCTATTTTCGTCATCAGAAAGAAGAACCCCGAATATCGAATATGAAGAAATTCCAACTAAAAAAAAGAAAGAAAGAGTGTGAAGAACTTACGAAGTAAGAATCAACTTGTGAAAATGAAATGTCGTAAGCAGGGATGATGAGAAGATAAGGAATAAACTTGAATATGGAAGATGAAGACCTAGAAGTGAGAACACAACAGTGAGAGGTTGGAGAATCTAGAGAGTGCAAATAAATGTGAAGCGACGTCAGCTAATGACCTCTCCAAGCTGTTTTAGACATTTCTAATCATAATGCACAGGAAACGAATCAATCTACCACCTAAATCGATTCGGGAAAGGTCCTTCAATCCCAAGGTGTTTCACTATTAACAAAAATTGCCATTAAGATAATCATTTAAAATTATTGAACAATTGTGGGTACCTCAATTTGTCATTTTGTCCCAGACGAATAGCCCAATTAAACACAACCCAAATTATAGAGGCCTCGCACTTTAACTAATTTTAGTTATGACCTAGTCAAATTCCTAAAATCTCTCAGGAGATATTCTAGGGATTATGGACTAAAGTGGAGGAGTCCCACACCTCCACTCTCCGAAAAAGGCTTGTATAAATGAAACCCTCAGTCAGGGGAAAAGGGGCATGCAATTATAAACACTCCCAGGAGCAAAGAGAAATAAAATAAAGAACGCACCACCGTGGACGTAGGCCTTCTTGCTGAACCACGTATATCTTTTGTTGTGTGTGATTGCAATTATTTCTAGTTCTTTATTTATTCTGGTGATCGCCTTTGCTGATTATTTTGTGTTGAGTTTAATTGTCACCACAATTGTTATGCTGAGAATTAAAATTTCTCTCTTTAGTCCATTGGGAAAGGGATTTTCTAACAGAAATTTGAGCATCATCACTACCAACTAAATGAGTAGGAATAGAAAAACCATTCTCAATCACATCTCATACCTCATCTCCCAATTATTCGAGGTGTGCAATCATTCTTACTTTTTAGTAAGCGAAGTTGTCACCATTAAACAAGGGAGGACGTATGGAAGAACTATTATGGTCCCCATAATAAAAAACTGATTTTAAAAATATAATGGATAGATTTTAAAAAGAGTTCAGGATCTTTGTGAATTTTTTTTATAAAGTGTCTTTTTTCGGTGAGTTTTGTAATGTCCTTCCATATTCATCGCCTTTAATTTTAGGTATGCCTTTTTCACTTTTGTACCTTTTTAGGGTTTTTATTTTGGGATTTTCAACAATTACTTCCATTCTGGTTGTGATGTGTTGTTATTGTTGATGGTTGTTGTTGGATTTCATCTTTAATTGGAGTTTAAATCTCTTGGGTGGCTATTGAGTTGGGGGGCGTGGGTTTTCTAATTTTAGGGCTTTTTAGGTGTTCTCGGGTTTACATTTACCCAAATTCTTCTTTTTTGAAATTATATTGTCCCTGAGTCTTTATTTGCCCACAAATTCTACCTTTACCTTCACTAATTAAGCCCCCAAATCATATTAAACCTTTATGAGGCAACACTTTTAAGTTAACAGGTGGTTAAAGCACGTTAATAAGTTGGATAGGGATTTTTCCTAGGGTTCTTATGGGGAGGTTTCCTTTTCCTTTAAGTGTCAAATATACCCAATGATATTCCTTCCAATCCTAGGTATACCCCTCAAGATTAATCTTCTGTTGGGTTTGCTCCATAGCCTCTCGATGTGGAGACTCACGGTCCTGAGTCCCCGGGGACTAGATATATCTGACGAGACTCAGCACCACCCCCGTGGTGAAAATTTTATGTACACGATCTTAGACATATCAATCCATGACTTGGAGTCTTCGGCTAATATACCTGTGCTTAATAGGACTGTACCCTCTATCTCTGTTGTTGATATATCTTCTGGGAGTTCACCGACTCATATGACACTTCAAACAGTGACGCAAGATGGATTCCTTTTAATATAGTTGAGTATGTGTAATACCCCATATTTTTATAGATATTTAAATTTCATAAGTGGCGTAATTTGGTTATTAGAGGAAATTATTGTGAATAGTAATTTTGCGAGTGTCGGATTAATATTTACACGTGCTATATTTTCTTACGAGACTAAGTATATGATTTGGATTGCTTTAATTACATGTCGTATTTGGGTAAAGCAACGAAGGATAATATTTTATTTGGAAAACATGCGTATTGAGATGTGTTGGGTTAATTAGTGAATTTTAGTTAAGTGACTTAGATGGATATTTTAAGTGCACGATTGGTTTTGGAATGGCCGAGATAGTCAAAATAGACTATCCGGCGGTAACGTTTAGGTTTCGGGTTTCTTTGGAGTAGTAGGGACTCACATTTCAGTATACAAGTCAAAACTGGATTTTAAAAGGGATAAAACCTTATCTCCCTCTTATAAGCCCTAGAAGAGAGAAAGAGAAGAAAGGAAAGAGAGAAAAGAATAAGGAAATAAAGGAAGAGGAGAATGGAAGAGAGAAAAGGGGATTTCGAGATAAATTCCGTAGGATTCGACTCGAGGTCATCGGATTTTATCCACGAGGCAAGTGTTTACTTGCTTTATTCATTTCTGTGTATCTTATCTCATATTTGGTATTGAAAATTATCATCTTGGGTTGGGATTATTGAATAAAAATGGGGGTTTTTGTGAAATGAACACATAAAAATTGATGTGGAAATTTCCCCATAAGAAATCCAAGCTTGAATGGATGAAAATGGTGTAGTTTTTGTGAGAAATAAATTTAATGGAGTTAGGGTTAGATTCTTGAGTGGTTTGATGAATCCCATGAAAGTGATGTTGTGTTGGTTAAAAATATATGTGTAGATGATTATATTGTTGGTTGGTGAAGTGAAAAACCATAAATCTTGGATTGATTGGGTGTTGGTTTGATTTGGAGTTGGATAAGATGATGAATAGTAACTCAGCGTCCTTTTCGAATCGATTCAGCCAAGAATCGAATCGATTCGGCTCTTGGTCAAAAATGAAATTTGTAGATCTTTTCGATACGTTCGTGTGGGCGCCAATTCGTATTTTATGATTTTTTTTAATTAGAAATGATTTTTCTACGGAAGGGTGTCCGTGGTCGAAATCGTTAACCAGAAATCGAACCTGACATTGGGAGAACACAATTGATGTATTGTTAACTCTTGATGACTTATAGTGTTAAACCCATGTTAACGGTGTGTAGAAATGGTGAGAAATGGGAGGAAGTGATAAACTAGAGTTTTAATGGTTTTAGGGTTTAAATCTAAGAGAAATGGTTTAATACCACAAATTAATTGATGTGTTAGTTATAAATCAGTGTTAGGATGATTATAGTGTTGTTGGTTGAGATTATAAACCACAAAATGGAGAACGGGCTGATATTTGGGTATTTTGGAGAAGATGAGATCGCCCAAAAGTTAGCTCCGAACGGGGCCAATTGATTCGGGTCTAGACCGAATCGATTCGCATAAGGGGACCTGTAAGGCTGTCTCAGGTAAAATCAATTCGGATTGAGACCGAATTGATTCGCCTTTGAGGACCTACTTGCAGAACACTGTCCAAATCGATTCGGATTGAGACCAAATCAATTCCTTATCCCGAATCGATTCGCATTAGGGGCGAATCGATTCGCATTTGCTAAATTCATCAGTTTTCTTCCGTCAAGTGAATGGGGAGTTAAATTATAACTTGGAGATTATTGTAGGGGATTCTAAATGTGATATTAGGACTTCTAGATGAAGAAATTGAGAACGGATATGTATTATATATTCGGGAGTTGTTACGGTATATATATATATATATATATATCCGTATGTGACTGGTATATTTGTACTTTAGAGGCTGGTTCCACAGGCTTCCCCGGGCATAGGGATGGACAACCATATATATATTTTCTCCAGTGAGGTTGCGCGATGTGGGTGAATCCCCTAGCTTGAGGAGTAGGGAGATCATATCCCCAAGTCATATCGTCCCGCATGCGAGTGCGATATTTTTATTCCACTTCCAGGAGGGAATATGACCTCCTCCACCGTTTAGTTTTCTACTATAACCATGAGTGAGTCTGGCTTGGTACCGCATTTGATTGAGTAAACTCGGATGTGGATAGGCACTTAAGTCTGCATCCTTGAGTTATAGCTCGATGGGATGGTTATTATACTTATGATTTTAATAGGTATAATTATACTTGTCGAGTGTAGTATATTGCTAGCATATGAAGACGAGATATCATATAGCTTTGACTTGTGTAAAGAGTAAAATGAATAAGGATTTATTCTTCTTTCGGGAGACTTATATCCGGATTAATACAATGTAAATCGTATATTAAAATGATAATTATATATATACGTCACTTTATATACTAAAGTAAATAGGGTATTTTAAACTAGTGAAAGTTATGGATTATGAACGGTATAGTTATATATATAGAAACGAGAACTATATATATAGCACATTGATGATTATATCAACTAAAAGCCTATGTAATAGCTTACGGTATAACCTATATTATATCACGCAAGGTAGGTGATAGTTAGGAGGATTTAGAAAATGGGTGTAAGAGATTAGTTAGGCAGGGTAGCTTAACTAGGTTGTTTAAAACGTATGCGATAAGTGTGCACTATTAGAAGAGGGGTGAGGTGTATCTCATGAGAGTGCGATACCAGTTTAAATATGAGATATTTCATATTTTAAAATATGTCTTTCAAGCACTTGCTAAATATTTTCAAACCTCGGGCTCTGACTTGTTTCCATATTTTCGCCTCTCTTTCTATATATGTGTGTGTGAATATATATATATATATATATATATATTTGGTTTCCAAACACAGGAATGCCTGGATGATGATTCCTTCGAGTCAGACGTTTGCCTCAACAGCTATGGATGCAAGCAGGTTTATTTTAGATGCTTCTATCCTTGAGATCTAGATAGGAGGTATTGAAGATATACTCGGGTTGATAGCCTAATTGTCTTCATTTATTCTTTTACCGCATTTTAGTTTGGGGATTCGTTTTGGTTGTATTATATTATACCGAGTGTTCAGTTGTTTTATTTCATTTCGTTTTCATGTATATAAACTGTGTGAATGTTTTATTTAGTTGGTTTGGTTAAAAAGATTAGTTAATATAAAATTTTGATGCCATCATAATAAGTTATTAGTAATTAAATTGTTTTTTGAGAGTGATGCTAAAAATGAACCATATGAGACTCCTGTTTTAATTTGGTATAGGATTGATCACCTGGTATTTTATTAGGCGGGTGACACGACTCAGAATGTGTCTCTAAAGTGTGTACTCTATAGGCTCAAGTGCAAGCCTGTCGTTCAAGTAATAATCCGACAAGTCGGGTATCGATCCTCAGGGAAAAAGGACAACGGAGTTGTGACGACGGGATAAGACGGAGGAATCCTAACGATGACTCTAAAAAGAAAGGAAAAGATTTGATTTTGGTTTTTGGGATTGATTACACTAAATGCAATTATGAAACTATGATAAAATATGCAACTAACTAAATTATCTAAATGAAGAATGAAGAATTAAATTGAAATTGCTAAACTTAAATGATGAGAAAATAGGATGGGAATACAATCCTCCAACCCTAGTGTAATGCAGTGACAACGTTGATCATAAATTTATCCGATTAATTCAAACCCGGAATTTAGTACTCCCAAGCATTATGTATACGATGTTGAAGCCCTCGTCATACCTAATCTGAGGATGAGTAAATCGGTATCGCGGTAATTACACTCAAATTGTAATCTAAATCATCACGAGTACCCATAGGCAAACGAGATATAAAGATCTACAATTCTTATGAAATTACGCGATACGATCAAAATTAATCATTAAATTCAGCGGATCGACGTTATACACATGCACTAACACATCAGGTTGGGTTCATGCATCCCAACCTTGAAAAACCTAGCCGGACATGTTACTTTGACTAATGCATGAAATAATAACGTTGCATGTGTATGAATTCATGATAAAACTAGATCTAAACATGTAAATACGTATTATGAATGCAAAAACAAGTTGAATCTAATGGGAAAACAAAGCATACAAGAGCAATAATAAGAAACAAGAATCTTGAATTAAAACTTGCAAAAACAAACCCGAAATAATGAATTCTTGAAGTAATTTGTGCCCTTGATGTTCCTAGATATTTCTCTCTTTTTTTTCTATCCAAAACTCTCTGAAAATAGCCCTAAAAGCTGCTCCTAGGTTAATGCCTACGTTACCCACAAGTTTGGAGTCCTTTTAAACCTAATAGGAGACTTGGAGATTAATCAGAATAAAATACAAAATTTGCGTGTCAGGTACAGCGAACCGGTTCGCCCCTCCGAACCGGTTCGGGGTGGGGTTCGCATGTACCAGCCTGGACTTGCTCTCTACACTTAGATTTTTTTTGGATTTTCTCTTCTTTTCTTGGATTTTTCTTCAACTTCAACTGAGCATAACTTTTCAACCGTAGCTCGGATTTGGGTGCCGTTTCTTCCAGTGTTCTCTTTGTTCCGAGCTCTTCAATTTCCCAGTTGACCTCTTCTTCCGGATCGGGCTGAAAAATTACCGACATGCCCTTGAACTTGCCTTCTTAGCTTTTCTTGCACAGTCTTGTTTCCTCCTTTGCACTGCTTGCATAATTAACCTGTAAAACCAATAGGAGAAGCACGAAACACGCAATACTCGCCAAGAAGGTTAGAAGCATAAAAGTGAATCAAATCCATATATGTTACATCATTCGGGTTCACAAAAGTACTGAAATTAGGGGGATAAATATACAATATTTATGCCCAATCAAACCTCCCTAACTTAGAACTTTGCGCGTCCCGAGCAATGTAAAAGAATGAAAGTAAGAGTTAAGGACACTTTAAGGACTTTATTGGGATAGAATACCACTTTCACGGGCAAGCGATTGCATTTAGCATATGCAACAAGCCTTTAAACCTCTAGGTTACCCTAGTAGGACGAGTTGTGTCTCGTGAGGGTTTGCAGTGAATATACCCACAAAATTCGACTCAAAGAAAATTCAAAATATGCAAAAATTGTACAATTCAAACTTTTCCATAAAATAGTCATCATCAAGTCATACTTATAAGTCTCAAACCGTAGTGTGTGTGTGCGAAGCCGGAAATATAACCGCCAATGTCCATCGATTGATCATTACGTTACTTATCCGAAAATTCGTTTTGATTTTAATTTCTCACGGAATGCACTCACAACGAATCTCTCGGATTATGGCTATTCTCTCGGCATGCGTGATATAAGGAGTAAATATAATGGAAGCAAATACACGCATGCATTTAGAAAGACGGAAATTTTATGGTGAAGGGATCTCTTCAACGGATTACGGTTTTAAAAACGGGAACATCGCCTCTACTTCACGCATTTAACCTCTTATATTATCTTTTGGTGTATTAACTCTCCACGCGGTACTCAATTTTCGCAATTTGGACTCGGTTAGGACTTTTTCGGGTTAAAGGGTGTATAGGGTAAAATGAAGGAGGTATGGAAGGTTGGAATTGGAAAAGTCATTCGTGATGTCCGTTTGTGCATTTTCCGGACTATTGCTCTTTTTTTTTCTTCTTTTTCTATATTTTTTTTTTCATTTCTATTATTTCCTCACTATTTTTGTTGAGCATATTTATTTTTTTTCTTGCCCCTTTTTATGCACTCTTCGGACTCAAATTCTGGGATTTTTCAACTTTCACAATTCCGGGCTATTTTGGGTTTTTCGGGTTGTCAAACGAAAGGGAAAATTATTCGGCTCAATTTGGGTTGCAAAGGGTAATTTTTCGCTACTTTTTCTGGCCAATATTTTTGGGGTGACAAACGAGGGCCTACTTCATTGTCCAAAATGCCAATTGCGTTACCATATGCGTTTCGAGGTGAATTTAAGTTTAGAGACTAATTTGGCACGTTTTTCAAGGCAATATTCAACACATTTTTCAAAACCGATCAAATGAAAAAAATTGAGATCCTTGACAACTTATTAAGCGCTAAAAAGAACTTTGAGTTAACAATTAACTCGGATTGATTTAAAATCTCGCAAAACGTGATAGGCTCGAATCTCACCGGGTTTGTTAATCTCCACATTTATTCGTTAAGTCGTCAATTTTTCGCACAATTTCCATCTTTGGTCAATTTCGGCTTTGTGTATGTTGGATGTTTACAATTTGAGACTCCAATTTGACTTTTAATGATATTTTTGAAAAATTTGAATTCCAATTTTTATTTATTTTGAACAAAAATATTTTTGGATTTTTCAAAATTTTATGATTTTTTTGGAAATTTTGGGCATTTTTGAAAATTTGTGAAGTTTTAGAAATACGCACTTGTGACCCCCCCTAACTTAGACTTTTGCATTGTCCTCAAGCAAAAAGGACTAAAATCTAATGTTAAGGCAAATAAAAAGTGCGGAAAAATAAAACAAACAAATATGAAAAAATGCAAGATTGTATAATAACAAATAGAAGCCTGTGTTACAGAAGAAAAGGAAAAATCAACTGTGAACAATGTGAAAGCCCTACCACCACTAACAATTAAACCAAAAGATAAAGACAATAAAAGCTCATGGGGGAGGTGGGTGGGAGGAGCTCGGTGCATTCGGGTCATAGGGGTCATAAAATAAGGGGGGAGGAGGACCACCAAAGTTGAGCTGGTGAAGGTGGACTTGGAGTTGATACATCATCCGGGTGTCCCTCCGGTAAGCCGCTTGATCTTGATTGTATTGGTTGATGAACCCGTCGAGACGGGACTCAACCGCTGAAAGGCGCCTATCGAAGTTTGCCCCCGGGGGCTCGAAATCGGAATCCTCCTCCTCATCCTCAAATTCCTCCTCGTCTACATCCATCATCGGGTCATCGGGAGCTTCCTCGGCCACGTCCTCCTCGTGAATAGGACGGTCGGGGTGAGCCACGCGCATTTGACGCTCACTTCGAGTTGTGGACGTGCTGCCTACGGGGCGAGGAAGTCGAATTTGGTTTCCGGGTTCATCCACTCCCGCATCCATCAAGAGCTCCGTAATGAAACGGGCGTATGGGAGTGCCACCTTGCCATTTTCGTCATAGGCGGCGTGGAGGATATCCGCGTAGAAGACTTGGGCAAGGTTGATGGTGCTCTCGGGGTCCAAAAAATAGTAGAGGAAATTGGCGTGACGGGACCGGACCACCGAGTCATTGGTGGTTTGGTGGATGGCACCACAAACAATGATGTGAGTGAAGCGGACCGTGGCGGCCAAACCACCAATGGGGAAGGATTCGCGTGTCCATTCCGCACCGGGTGCCATGCGGGCAACGCATTCGTCTTTTGAGTGTGGGGCACCATTGTTGGGGTATTGGAAGGGCACGGGGAGGATCACCCCTTTGGCACGCATTTTGCGTGCAATAAGAGCTGCCGAGAAGGGAATAGTGATACCGTCGAGATAAGCCTCGTGAAGTGTGGAAGACTTGCGAACCAAGGTCGCATAGAATTGATGAATGGCGGTATCAAAAACGTTATTGCACGTCGGGGCGAGGAAAGAGCACCACCCACGGCGGTCAAAAAGGGCGGTGACTTCGCCCGGAAGGGTGTCCCAATCCACGAAACGCTCGATGTGAATGGCGCGCGTGGAGGAGAAGTAGATCTCGGACCAATGGCGTTCTTGGACGCATCGGAATACCCCCCTACCCGGGTCATCAAGTATGGTGGTCTCATCATATTTCTTTGGGCGGGGAGCGGGGCGGCGCGGCATTTTGATGGAAAAGAAGGAGAGAGAGGGAGAAATTATGGGAGAAAATATGGGAGAGAAGAGAGTGAGGGAGAATGTTTTGGTGTGGAAAATGGAGGAGGGGTGGGGTGTATTTATAGGTGTGAAGGGGTGTGTTTTTGGTGGGAAATATGAATGGTTGGGAAGGAGAGGGTGGAGGGAATGAATTAGGATGAATTTGGGAAGGAGGGAAGGATTTGGAGGGAAGAAAAACGAAGGGGGAAGAAGGGGGAAAGAATGGAGGGAAAGGGAATGAATTTGGAGAAGAAGGGTAGAAGAATCTGACAGGTACATGCGAACCGGTTCGGGGGTACAGCGAACCGGTTCGCCCCTCCGAACCGGTTCGGAGGTACAGCGAACCGGTTCGGAGGTACCAGACTGGTCCAATCGCTAAAATTCACTATTCTCTCTATTTCTAAGTGCTCTCTCATCCCCTAACTTGTGCATAATGCCTCTAAAAACCTTCTAGACCCTCGGGCTCTCAAAAACTTCCTCGAATACGACCTCGAAAAGCGTACTAGCACCCTCAAAAAACGTGCTAACCTATCTCTCATGCAACGCAGGCTCCGGACTCCTAACTAACCTATTTACACACGACTATTTTACACACAAAATCACCCCATACGCGTCGGGGGTGCGACGACCTCACTTGCTTAGCTCAATTGACCCCGTAAACAGGGTCCGACAACCAAATCGTGTCGACCTTATCCACAACCGCCTCTAGGTATGGCTTTAGGCGTTGTCCATTTACCTTGAACGTGTTTTCCCCCTTTAAATCGTTTAGTTCAACAGCTCCATGGGGAAAAACGTTCTTTACGACGAACGGGCCAGACCATCGTGACCGCAGCTTGCCTGGAAAGAGATGGAGCCGAGAGTTGTATAGAAGAACTTTTTGCCCGGGATGAAACTCTTTTCTTCGAATGATGCTATCATGAGCAAGTTTCATCCTCTCCTTTGAAATTTTAGCATTCTCATACGCATCATTGCGTAGTTCTTCTAACTCAATCAATTGTAGCTTACGGGCTTCACCGGCTTTGTCCAAGGCATAGTTCAATTGCTTAATTTCCCAATACGCTTTGTGTTCGAGTTCAACAGGGAGATGACAAGGTTTGCCATACACAAAACGGAAAGGGGACATTCCAAGTTGATTTTTAAACGCGGTACGATAAGCCCAAAGTGCATCGGTCAATCTAAGGGACCAATCTTTCCGAGTAGGATTGACGGTCTTTTCAAGAATGTTCTTGATCTCCCGATTCGCTAGCTCGGCCTGCCCATTCGTTTGTGGGTGATATGTCGTTCCAACCTTGTGGACGACCCCATACTTTCTCATGAGCTTCTCAAATGGCCTATTGCAAAAGTGCGTGCCATTATCGCTAATTATCGCTTTCGGTGCTCCGAAGAGAGAAAGTATGTGTTCCTGTAGAAAATTTATCACCACTTTGTTGTCATTAGTCCTAGTAGCTATAGCTTCTACCCATTTAGAAACGTAGTCTACCACGACTAGGATGTATAGGAAACCAAAGGATGGGGGGAAGGGACCCATGAAGTCAATACCCCAACAATCGAATATCTCAATGATGAGTATGGGGGTAAGGGGCATCATGTCGCGTCGAGAAATGGCTCCCATTCGTTGGCACCTATTACATGACTTGCAAGCATCATTTGCATCCCGGAAGATTGTGGGCCAATAGAGGCCGCATTGCAGAATTTTAGCGGCCGTCTTTTTCGCCGAGAAGTGGCCTCCACATGCTTCCGAATGACAAAACAGGATGACCTTTGGAATCTCGTCATCCAGTACACATCGTCGGATGATTTGGTCGGCGCAATATTTAAAAAGGAAGGGATCATCGTAAAAGAACATGCGCGACCAATTAAGAAACCTCTTCTTATCTTGCAGTGTCCAATCGGGAGGGACGGCTCCCGTGACTAGATAGTTTACTATGTCCGCAAACCAGGGATAGGAAGAGGTGGCAAATAGTTGCTCATCCGAAAAGTGCTCGTCTATGGGTATGGGATCACTAGGTACGTCGGACGAGAGCCGAGATAAGTGGTCGGCTACGACGTTTTCTACTCCTTTCTTGTCTTTGATGGAGAGATTAAACTCTTGTAGGAGTAGGATCCACTTTATGAGGCGCGGCTTGGCGTCTTTCTTCGTAAGTAGATATTTTAAAGCTGCGTGGTCGGTGAAGACAGTGATAGGAGAACCAATAAGATATGATCTGAACTTATCAAGGGCAAAGACTACCGCTAGCAACTCCTTCTCCGTGGTAGAGTAGTTGAGTTGAGGTCCGGCAAGGGTCCGGCTAGCGTAGTAGATGACATGAGCTTGCTTATCTTTACGTTGGCCCAAAACGGCCCCAATCGTGTAATCGCTTGCATCACACATAAGTTCGAACGGTAGGGACCAATCCGGAACTTGCATGATGGGAACGGACACGAGCATGTTCTTTAATTTATCAAAGGAGTTTTGGCATGCCTCGGTCCACTCAAACGGGTTATCCTTCATGAGAAGGTTGCTTAAGGGTCTAGCGATAGCGCTAAATTCCTTAATGAACCTTCGATAAAACCCGGCGTGACCCAAGAATGAGCACACGTCTTTAAGCGATCTCGGTGGGGGAAGGTCAGCTATGACATCTATCTTAGCCCTATCAACTTCTATGCCCTTGGATGATACTATGTGACCAAGAACTATTCCCTCAGTGACCATGAAATGGCACTTCTCCCAATTCAGCACTAAGTTCTTGTCCACACACCGGGTAAGTACTTTTTCCAATTTTTCTAAACAATGATCGAAAGAGGTGCCAAAAACGCTGTAATCGTCCATGAACACCTCGAGTCCTCTCTCGACCATGTCGCTAAATAAGCTCAACATGCACCTTTGAAAGGTCGCGGGTGCATTACACAAGCCAAATGGCATACGTTTGTAGGAAAACGTACCAAAAGGGCAAGTGAACGTCGTCTTCTCTTGGTCAAGTACATCTACCTCAATTTGGTTATATCCGGAATAACCATCAAGGAAGCAATAATAAGGGTGGCCCACAACTCTCTCAAGCATTTGATCGATGAATGGCAAGGGGAAATGGTCTTTTCTTGTTCCCGCATTGAGTTTCCGGTAATCAATGCAAACACGCCAACCGGTGGTGGTGCGTTGGGGAACAAGCTCTCCCTTGGTATTCTCAATCACAGTTATACCCGACTTCTTCGGGACAACTTGAATAGGGCTCACCCATTTGCTATCCGAGATTGGGTAGATAATCCCGGCATCCAATAGTTTGATGATCTCGGTTCTCACAACTTCTTTCATATTGGGATTCAGTCTTCTTTGCATTTCTCTAGAGGGCTTGACATCCTCTTTGAGATGAATCTTGTGGGTGCAAATCAAAGGACTGATCCCTTTCAAATCAGCTATACACCAACCAAAAGCACCCTGGTGCTTCCTCAGAATTCTCATCAATTTGCCCTCCTGCCCTTCGTCTAGGCTAGAGGAGATAACAACAGGAAATGTCTCATCCTCTCCTAGGTATGCATATTTGATATGGGAGGGGAGTTTCTTTAGTTCGAGGGTTGGAAATTTTTCACTGGAAGGAGCCATATGTGTATCCCTCGGAGGTAGTTCCTCGAATCTAGAAACCCAATCAATCTCTCTCACTTCCTCGTCCGACGCACTCTCATCGAGTAATTCTCTCAACCTTCCAACATCCATCTTGAAGTGGGTAGACGTCCCCTCACACTCAAAGCTCGTCGCTAAACATGACTCTAAGGCGTCGCCACAAAAAGTTTCTTCGAAGTACTCTTCTACTACCTCATCTATGAGGCTCACCGCGTGAAGATCATCTTCCTCCCCTGCATTTTGGGATACGTGGAAGATGTTGGTTTCCAAGGTCATGTTCCCAAAAGTGAGCTGCATTCGCCCATTTCTTGTGTTGATGATTGCATTAGCTGTAGCTAAGAAAGGGCGACCAAGGATGATGGGAACATGGTTGCTTGAGTTAAAGGAGGGCTCCGTGTCCCAAATGACAAAGTCTACCGGGAAGTAGAAAGTGTCCACTTGGACGATCACGTCCTCGACTATGCCTCGTGGAATCTTCACTGATCGATCCGCCAATTGGAGAGTGACATTTGTGGGCTTGAGGTCGCCCAAGTCAAGTTGCCTATAAATGGAGTAAGGAAGTATGTTTACACTTGCTCCCAAGTCAAGTAAGGCTTTCTCAATTTTATTATCTCCAATGATGCATGATATGGTGGGTGCACCGGGATCTTTAAATTTAGGCGGGAGATCATTTAGCAGAATGGAACTCACGTTCTGGGCTAGAAAGACGTTCTTTTTAACTTTCATCCTCCTTTTCACCGTCAACAAATCTTTGATAACTTTTCCGTAGGCTGGAATTTGTTTGATGGCATCAAGGAAGGGTAGATTCAGCTTCACTTGCTTTAGAACTTCTAGCACTTCATCACGTGGAGTCCCTTTTTGAGTAGGAATCAATCTTCGAGGAAATGGTGCTGCGGAGGGTGGTTTCACTACCACCTCAGGCTCACTAGTGCCTTCCTTATCACTCTCGTCCAAGGGGACATCTTCGGCCTCTTTCGTGCCGGGAGAAATCTCCTTGTCTTTTGTTGTGTCGTGTGGAGGAGGTGATAAATCAACGACTCTTCCACTACGAAGAGTGGTCACTGCTTGACATTGCTCCTGATGTTCAGTGGATGTGGAGCTAACACTAGTTTGACCTTGGGGAGGTCGTTGGCCTTGGGCAGGGAATTTGCCCTTCTCTTGAACACTCAGCGAGGATTGTATCTTAGACAGGTTTGCATTTAGGTCGCCAATGAGACGATCATACTTGGCATTGGTTGCGTCCTGGCTTACGATGAATTGATTCACAGTATCCTCGAGAGTTCTCCGCTGTGGCGGGATATAATTTCCATGATGTGGTGGTGCTTGCACATGTCCTTGCATGTGTGGAGCTTGTTGAAATTGTTGTGGAGGAGGAGGGGCAACATGCGAAGGAGGGTTCATTGCGGCATGTTGTTGCCCGTAGCTAAATCCGGGATGATTTTTCCATGAAGGGTTGTATGAATTCCCGTGCGGGGCACCGAAATTTCCCTTAAAGCCTCCTACACCACTAACTTGCTCTTGTAATATTACTTTGCAGGCGGGTATCGTCGGGCATTCCTCAGTTGAATGTCCCGCCTCACAAATTGCACACACCTTTTCGACGGGATTCTTGATAGATCCTACTACCTCACATAAATCTCGAAATCCTTTCTCAAGGGAGTCCAACCGACAGTCCGACATAGAGGTCTTATCTATTTGGTGTAGGCCGGACGTCGATGGAGTGGTGGTCGCTTGACGATTTCGATTCTGAGCATTGGGATCAGAAATATCCCAAGATTGGGTAGTCTCGGCGACATACCTCAGATGAAGCTCAGCATCGTGGCAATCTAGCTCGATAAACGGACCACTACCCATGGTTTCAATGAGTTGCTTGGAGTTAAGGTTCAACCCATTATAGAGGAAGGAAATGATTTGGGCTATATCAAATCCATGATGGGGGCATGAAGCAGTTAACTCATTGAAACGCTCAT
The DNA here is from genome assembly GCA_949130495.1 of Sambucus nigra. Classification (NCBI taxonomy): domain Eukaryota; kingdom Viridiplantae; phylum Streptophyta; class Magnoliopsida; order Dipsacales; family Adoxaceae; genus Sambucus; species Sambucus nigra. The sequence goes on from OX422217.1 coordinate 571,294,887, forward strand.
AACATCGATGAAATGGCTCATTATCCAATTGCCTGAACGATTGAATCTGAGCCTTTATGGAGATTGTTCGATGTGGTGGAAAGAACTTCTTGAGAAATCTGGATTGTAACTCGTTCCAGGATGGAATCGAGCTCGGAGGTAAAGACCATAGCCAGGTCTTAGCTTTATCTTTTAGTGAGAATGGGAAGAGTTTGAGGCGAATCACCTCCTGTGTGCAAGTTTGATCGTTGAGGGTATCACACACGTCCTCAAATTCCCGTATATGAAGGTATGCCTTTTCTGAATCCATACCATGATAGTGTGGTAGCATCTGGATCATCCCATTTTTGAATCGGAACTGCCCGACATTATACGGGAGTATAATGCATCCCGAAGTGACAGTGCGCTCGGGATATAAGAATTCTCTCAACGGGCGGTACGGAGGCTCTTCCTCACCGGTAGTTGCATTACTGTGCTGCGACATCTCTCTCTCACTCGACGATTCGGCGTTCTCACTGGGTGTGCACGACGTGTGTCCTACGAAGGAGAAGGGAGTGTTGCTAGAGATTGAGTGTGACGGTGTGGGAGGTGGGATCCAGAATTGTGGGGCTTGTGGAGTGTGGGGACTATCAGGATTATACTCAACAAGTGGATTTTCGTGAATGCTAGTTGGAGTATTATGGGGTGTGGGAGTGGCTTCAGAATTTTGCATTAAGTTCAGGAGAGATGATGATGAATTTTTTTTATTTTTTTTTTTTTTTATTTTTTTTTTTATTTTTTGGATTTTTGAATTTTTGGTCAACGCTTTGGATTAACTCGATCTAATCCTAAGTCTACCTAAATCCCCGGCAACGGCGCCAAAAACTTGACACGACTCAGAATGTGTCTCTAAAGTGTGTACTCTATAGGCTCAAGTGCAAGCCTGTCGTTCAAGTAATAATCCGACAAGTCGGGTATCGATCCTCAAGGAAAAAGGACAACGGAGTTGTGACGACGGGATAAGACGGAGGAATCCTAACGATGACTCTAAAAAGAAAGGAAAAGATTTGATTTTGGTTTTTGGGATTGATTACACTAAATGCAATTATGAAACTATGATAAAATATGCAACTAACTAAATTATCTAAATGAAGAATGAAGAATTAAATTGAAATTGCTAAACTTAAATGATGAGAAAATAGGATGGGAATACAATCCCCCAACCCTAGTGTAATGCAGTGACAACGTTGATCATAAATTTATCCGATTAATTCAAACCCGGAATTTAGTACTCCCAAGCATTATGTATACGAGGTTCAAGCCCGCGTCATACCTAATCTGAGGATGAGTAAATCGGTATCGCGGTAATTACACTCAAATTGTACTCTAAATCATCACGAGTACCCATAGGCAAACGAGATATAAAGATCTACAATTCTTATGAAATTACGCGATACGATCAAAATTAATCATTAAATTCAGCGGATCGACGTTATACACATGCACTAACACATCAGGTTGGGTTCATGCATCCCAACCTTGAAAAACCTAGCCGGACATGTTACTTTGACTAATGCATGAAATAATAACGTTGCATGTGTATGACTTCATGATAAAACTAGATCTAAACATGTAAATACGTATTATGAATGCAAAAACAAGTTGAATCTAATGGGAAAACAAAGCATACAAGAGCAATAATAAGAAACAAGAATCTTGAATTAAAACTTGCAAAAACAAACCCGAAACAATGAATTCTTGAAGTAATTTGTGCCCTTGATGTTCCTAGATATTTCTCTCTTTTTTTTCTATCCAAAACTCTCTGAAAATAGCCCTAAAAGCTGCTCCTAGGTTAATGCCTACGTTACCCACAAGTTTGGAGTCCTTTTAAACCTAATAGGAGACTTGGAGATTAATCAGAATAAAATACAAAATTCGCGTGTCAGGTACAGCGAACCGGTTCGCCCCTCCGAACCGGTTCGGGGTGGGGTTCGCATGTACCAGCCTGGACTTGCTCTCTACACTTAGATTTTTTTTGGATTTTCTCTTCTTTTCTTGGATTTTTCTTCAACTTCAACTGAGCATAACTTTTCAACCGTAGCTCGGATTTGGGTGCCGTTTCTTCCAGTGTTCTCGTTGTTCCAAGCTCTTCAACTTCCCAGTTGACCTCTTCTTCCGGATCGGGCTGCAAAATTACCGACATGCCCTTGAACTTGCCTTCTTAGCTTTTCTTGCACAGTCTTGTTTCCTCCTTTGCACTGCTTGCATAATTAACCTGTAAAACCAATAGGAGAAGCACGAAACACGCAATACTCGCCAAGAAGGTTAGAAGCATAAAAGTGAATCAAATCCATATATGTTACATCATTCGGGTTCACAAAAGTACTGAAATTAGGGGGATAAATATACAATATTTATGCCCAATCAGCGGGGTGTCACAGTATGAGTTTGATGATTTGAGAGAAAAGTATGGCATCCCTTTGAGTATCTCAACTAGGCTACCAGACTATGATGAGAGGGTTTGCGACCATCCAAATGCTGATCAGATTTTCTTCCCCATGTGGGCACTTCAAGTTGGGGTTGGTCTGCCTTTACACCTTGTTATAAGGTCCATTCTAAGAGGTTATGGGGTTTCTCCTACCCAACTCCCCCTAATGCCTACCAAAAACATCATGGGGCAATGTTATTTCGGCAATCCTAAACTGGTTTTTATCTTATGGGGGGACTTTTTTAGGTTCTTACATAACCTAGATGGCAATGCCAAGGCTCTTATGTATTATTATATTACATCGAGGATGCCACATCTAACGATGGTCAATGTTGTACAGTCGAGCAATGATGGTTGGGAAAACTAGATTGTGTAATAAAAGGTCATTGGGAGTTTAGAGCACTTGAGAATAGTTGTTATAATGTTCCCCGTAATTGGGGTGGGCCGAGCAAATTTGGTAAATTATTTTTCTTCATTTGCTTTAATTTATTTCTAACCGATACTTTGTTAATATCCCTATTCAAATTTATTAACAAAAAACCCTTTAATACTTTTCCTTTTCACTTCATGATGTTGTTGAATGTTTTTCTGTGTCCAATCCCTCAATGTTTGAGGATCTTTTTCAATGGAAAAGTTCATATGCCTTGGGTACCACACTCTTCTTGGTGGTGATTCTCCTCGACAGACATTTATTTAATTGGTAGGAGAAGGCCCCAATGAAGTCAACCAGGTTATTGAGGCTGAAGTTGAAGAAGGTGAAAGATTTTTCTATATCAAGTCAAATGTTGTTTATGAATCGTGATTTGACTAACTATTGACGTCTTATACAACTTCTACTCCCAATTGCTTAACCTTTTAGAGGGATGGCTCCTACGGTAGTGTATTGTGCTTCAATGGATGTTTATCTCCATAAAAACCTTAAGAACGAGTCAATGAGGAAGGCTGGCGATGAGGCTAAGGCGAAAAAGGAGGTCGACACCCAAAAGAGGGCTGAAGTCGAAGATTGGGAAAAATATGAGATTAATGATCGAATAAAAGCCTAAGATGATGCCTCTACCAAGGATGAATAAAAAATGAAGCCTATCATGACTTCTGGTCCCCCAACTACCTACTAGTGATGAAAATCCCATCAAGGCCCCAATTACTTAGGGTAACCCCCAAGTCCCAAGAGTGTGTGAGGCGAGGCAAACTGGGTCATTTATGGAGAGGATTCACATTATTGGACATCCTTCCCATTCGATTATGCATGTGCAAGGGTCATCTCCTTGTTATGGCGAGGTGGAGGATTTTAAGTTTGATGCCAACCATCCCATCACTTAAAAACACACGAAGAATGACCTTGACCCCATCTTCCATTACATGAAAAATGCCAAGAATTTTCTTGGGTAGCACGATCATAATAGGGACTTTGAATTTTCGAGGGGCTATGACCCTGATGCTCTATGGAAATTAGTTCATCATCCCCTTTCAGTGGTAAGTTTACCAACTTTGTGCTCCTATGCTTCTGTCAGAAACTTTACTACTTTCTAATCCCTTATGTTTTCTTTTAGGGTGCTGTAGCTACTACTATCCTCATAGAGCAAGATCTGACCAACTAGCATACATATGAGGTGAAATAATTTTTTGATGATCTATAGAAGACATGTGGCGAGCTTCAAGATAGAGGTGACTAGGTGTTCTCCAAAACTCTTTCTATTGATAAGGTAGGGGGGAGCAAAAAAAAGGTTAAGGGACCAGGCTATTACATATTCCTTTAAGTTCCAAAGCTTTGAATAGGCGCTCAAAGAGTCTAATAATGGGCTCACTACATCTAAAATAGAGCTTTATGAAGCCTATCAGGAGCTTGATAGGGTTAACCAAGAGCTTGTAAAAGCTAATAAGTCTCTGGTTAAGGATGAAGAAGCTTCAGTGGCCAAGTTTAAAACATGTGCCGACTATAACATAGAGATTTCAACCTTTTTTCTTGATGTCTATGAGGAACTCAAGAAAAGGGTTATGAAGAATTACCCAAATAATGGAGATGTTGTGGAAAATGGGTGGGAAATGATTATAAAGCTATAACCTTGGACGCTAAGTGTCTCATGGAGGTGAATGAGTCTACAACAAAATATGAAGAGATCAGTGATGCTGAACAAACTATTGCTACCGAGACATCCCTTCCTCTGGCTCCATAAGTTGCTCAAGATACGGTTATGGCTTTTATGTATATGTTACGACTATTCCCCAAGTCAATCCAGAGGATAATAAAACTCCTCGAGTTCCTTGTAGAACTGAAATTTTGCTCCTAGCACTTAGGGTATTCTCTATTCTGGTTGTATTTTTGTTCTTTTTATTGAAATTTGTTTGCAAGTACTTCGAATGATTATGTGTGATGAATGTTTAACTTTTGATTTATTTTTCTTATTAATGAGAAGTAAAGGTATTCAAGATACTTATTTTTCTGTATGTATATGTTTTGACTTTCTACTAAATATTTTTCTCGATTTATTTTTTAACCACCACTTATAGTTAAGTGTTTGTTCAAAAATATTTTTAACAAGTATTTATGGTCGGATCTCATTGGCCTCCCAGTTAGTTATCATCTTATAGACTCATGGCGGGACCATGTCCACCTGTCATGTAAACTTAGTAGTTGTTTGGTGTTGAAACAACCCTATTAGTAGTTTAGTCTTACAATCATGTGGTTAGCTCTTTTCAACCTTATTTGACTTACTAGATGCTATTTTTTTATGCACTTGAGTTATCCTGGCTTCAAATCTACCAATTCTCGTGCCAGCGTACTAGTCGTATGGACGGATATTTTTATCCTAACCATGTCTCAGTATTCGGTACCATAGTCAACCAAATGTACTTGTTACATCCACCCTCGCAGTTTTGGTCAAAACCATATGTATTGATGACTTTATGTGACCCAATTGGCCCTTAGACTTTGTAACATGAATTGTGGGAAAAATTTATATAATAAAGAGGCCCTAGTAAAATGAATTGGATTAGAATGGAGTTATATTTAATTTGAAAAAAAAGATAGGGTCGTCCGAACAAGACCTTTGGTCATTCGAGCAAGATTCAAATCTCGTTAGAGCATACAATAAAAAAATCACTTGTCGCTTTTCCAATCTCGTTAGATTCTCATTGGAGACCTGTTCGAATGAGATTGTGTTGTCATTCGAATGAGTTCCATTCGCGTTAAATTGATACTACAAAAATTAGATATTTTAGATTCAGAAAATGATATCAAAATCTTGATCCTTGGATCATTTCAGCTGTCATGCTCTTAAGGAAGTAGATCAAACAGACATGTTTTTTTTTTACCAAAGGTTAATATTTCTAGGGGATTTAGGGTATGAATAAGAGAGAGGAGAGTTTTGGGGTCCATTCCAACACTTCTCCATTAGGTTTTCTCTCTTTCTCTCTCTCTCGCTCTCTCTCTCTCTCTCTCTCTCACACACACACACACACTCCCTCTCCCTCTCTCGCACTCCACCGTAAACCACTATATTTACCTTATAAATTACCACATTTGTTCCTTTAAAGCTAAACTACACCATTTTTTGGGCAAGACATAAATTTATGGAGATGTTGGGGATTTTTGGAGAAGAAAAAAGAAGAAATTGTGGAGTTTGAAGGGGAGTTTCACGAAGCTTTCAAGGTGCAAGATAGTGGAGATTGGCAACATCTTTAATGCCACCTTAGAAGGTGGGAGGTTATAATCATCTTCTTCCTCTTCCTTACAATTTTAAATTTCCATTGAGGTGGGAAATTCTACTCTTTAAGTTTAAGATCTCCATTTTATTAGTACTTGGTCTTGTATATAGAGTTTTAAGAGTAGAATGTATGTATGTTGTAGAAGGTTATTTTCTCATGATTTATGTAAAATGGTTCTACAAATGATTTCAATGTTTTGAGAAAATGATGTGTTTTAAGAAGACTTTGTATTCAACATTTTATGAAATAAAATGTTGAAATAGGATATTTAGCCTATTATGACACACACACACACACACACACACACACACACACAATCCTAAAGTTTTCTTGTAAAGGATGGAACTTTCATGAAGTTGGACATTTATTCAAGTTTTTAAGTACAAAAATGTCACACCCTAACCCTATGTAACAACCCAGGTTTTTGAGCGACTATTTTATACTATTTTGCCTGATGGGCTAATTTTATAAAATAGGGGATGATGGAGTAAATATTATTTCCCGTGAGACTTAGGGATAATATTTACTATGTTTTGTCTATTTACCGTTATAAGAAGGTGAATAGCATTATATTGTGTATTATTGCGTCGTTATATGTAAAACGACGGCTATGACCTATATTTAAAGTTGGGTATAATTAATGAAATAAAATGAAATTGGAACGTAAAAATAGTTCACACTTTCCCGAATGCCAAAATAGGGGGTGCGGTTATTTTTAGAATAGTCGAGATAGTTGAAATAAGTGCCATGTTGTATTTTTGGGTTTCGGGCACTTTTTACGCGTTATGGCTCAATTAAGTGGTTACGGGTCATTTTTGTGGTGTATTAGCAATTAAAAGTGGGGGTTTATGTTTTTAGACCCGTATAAATCCCCCACCCCCTTTCTTTTTCTTCATTTGTGTGAGAGAAGCCAAAGGAGAGAGAGAGAGAAGAGAGAGTTGGGAGAAATTGAGAGAAAGGGAGAAAATGAAGATTTTGGGCCAAATTCCGCCGCTACCGGAGGTGATCCGAGACTACGAACCTCGAGGCAAGTTTCTTACTTGCTAGATATTGATTTAATGTGATAAATCTGCATGTGTAGTTAAGTTTTGAGAGGTTTAAACCATAAATGGGTTTTGGTAGATTTTGGGTGTTTAATCCTAAATCTTATAGTTTAATTTGATTTGAAGAGAAATAGTTGGTTATTGGATGTGTAAAAATGATTTTATAGTAGTATTTGTTGTTGTGGTTGGGTGAAATAGCGGGTAGAAGCTTGGATGGCTCGTTAATGGCCGAAACAGCTTCTCGGAGAAGAAGCTGTCCGCCAGGATCGATCAATCGAGCCTAGGGGATCGATCGATCGAAGCTTTCGATCGATCGACGGCCAGGGGTCGATCGATCGACCCCTTCTGAAAAGGTGAGATTTTTCTAGTTTTATTTTAGCCTTTTTCTTTTCGATTCAAGGTTTAGGATCCTTCCTTTGGGAAGTAATGGGAATTCTTAGAGGGTTGTTTTGGGTAGAGTAATGTCCTAGGTTAAGATGGGATATTTGGGCTTACCCGAGGGCTAGTTTGCATAGGTTAATGTCCGAATGATATAGGAGGTTAACCTAAAGATAAATTGGAAGTTTAAATATTAATGTTGAGCTTTTGGGAGACACTCCACTATGGAGACTCACTTTGAGGGTTTATGAAATAATATGAACTCTTGGAGGCTATTTTGAGGTTAGTGGCACTTTGGGTCTAGGGTCATTAATAAAATATGACTTAATAAGAATGAAATGCACATTCTAAAACTTGGTGCTTAATGGTTAAATGGATGATTTTTGGAAATGTAAAATATAATGTTTTCAAAATGGAAAAGTAATGTTTTTCATAAATGTTAATTTATGGATACACACCTCTCTAAATCGCTATCATAAGGGAAGTTGCGCGCGTTGTGGTGAAGCCCCCTGGCTAATGAATGCAGGGTGGATATAGTCCCTAGGCCATGTGAGCGTTTGTTGTTATATATTTTCTGCGCTGGTTAGGAGATTGCGGGTGTGGTCTTGACTATCCCGTAGGCACATGGCCGCTTCCCGACGTTTCGATAGGATCCCACGTTGTCTTGGACGCCCTGGAAGATGATAGCCATTTAGGGGCGCGCACAGTGGGGAAACCCGAACGGGCGGTCTTAGAATCGTTATATATATATGATTATAACTATTCTAAATCAAGTTGGACTTGATGAATGATGAAATGCCATAAAGAGCATGGGAAAGTGCCACAAGGAGCACGATGTAATGCCATAAAGAGCATATAATGATGATTATATTCCTAATAAGGAAGAGATTATTATAAAATGTATAATTGAGATATAATGCCACAAAGAGCATAGAAACTATGATTTTATTTCCTGATAAGGATTGGAATTTCGAAATAAAATAGTATATGACGAATGTAAAATGGTAAACATTTGATAAAATGTGGTACCATTTATATGTATATTCCTAAAGAAAGAATTAGGAATTGTGCCATTAGATGATGGATGGGTTTATTTTTATATTTCTTAAGTAACTGTAGATGTGACCTCCCACACTTATGCACACACATACATTTGTTGATTATTTCGTGCTAAGGATCTAATGGATCTCGACGATCAACCTTGCCTAAGTAGTAGTGTATCGAGGGGGTTCCTTGTTTGGATTTCGCTTTGCGAGACACCCCACGCACGAATAGGGCATAGTGTTGAGACTAGGGAGAAGTTAGCCCTTAGTATTTAGGGTTAACTAGAACATCTCATGATATTGCGCTAGGTTGCTGCTAGATTGAGAGGTGAGAAATATTATTGTTATCTGCGAGAGAATTCGCACTTAACTGTCATGCATTTTAGTCACATGGTAATCATATCAAACCGGGCCCTGACCCGTATCTATATTTCTCTGTTTCTGCATATTCCTTGCCGTTACAGGTGCTCTACCGCATGGACACCCATGATTACATTTCCATTTCAGTTGTCAAGGAGCTACAACATATTGCGGATGTTGTAGGTTACTTGTATTAGACGCTTCTTTCTATTGCACTCTAGTTATGTTCATTAGATTTATTCGAGCGTGTTTTGCCCAAGGTATTGCACTCATTCATTATATTGTAAATATTGAATTGCAATACTCGATATATTATTTGTATTGGTCTGTGCACCGACAGCTTATTCGGTGATATTTATTATATTGTCATTCTTTATCCATTGATTTTTGGTATCCACCGTTTTTACAAATGGGATTGTCTAAGAGTTTTCTTTTACTTTTAAATTTTTAAATTTGACAGTCCGTTTTTCCAAAATGATTGGTGGTTATCTCATACTATTATTTTAATCGATAGTGATGCTAAGAATGGACCATCTATGATTCCTGTGATTATTGGAATATTGGGTTGGCTGACGCGACTTAAAATTTGTCTTAAAACTGCGTTCACTCTAGGTTCAAGTGCAAACCTATTGCTCAAGTAATAACCCGATAAGTCGGGATCGAATCCACAGGGAAGGAAAATGTCAAATAGTAATCAGGAAAATTATTAAATCTGAAAATGATTTCTTAAAAGAAACAAAAAGATGATTAATGATTTTGGAAGATTTTTAGCGAAATAAAACTTTTCTTAACAAAAGCAAACTGGAAATTTTAATGAAAGCAGACTAAAAATTGCAGGAAAAACTTTTAATCAAATGGGAGAAAACAGGGTAGAATACAATCCCTCAATCCTTACCAAATTATCATAGAGAATACTAGACTTGTAAATTAAAATAATTGATTAGATCCAGCCTTTATAACTTCTAAGCATTGCATATATGAGGGATCTAGCCCGCACAATATGAAATAAAAAATAGGTATAAAGCGGTGAATGATAAATTATACTAGCAAAGCTTTCTTAAACATCTCAAGTACCTAGGGCAAGAGAGATTAAAAGATTGACAGTTTTTGTACAATTTTCTTTCACGATTCAATCAATATTTTAATTTAACCTCTATTTTATACATAGATAATCTGCCTTGGATTGAGTTCATGTACCCCAACCCTTGGGAAATTTAGCTACTCATGATTGGATTGAAGAACAAATTCATACTCAGAATTATGGAACTACAAGACATGGGAAATAAATTTGCAAATAATAAAGTAAAAGAGAATAGAATGATATTACTTGAATTCAGCAGCAGGAAAGTAAATGAAATTGAAATCCAGATAACTTCTTCTTAATCAGCAGTACAAACTAGGGTTCTTATGAAAGAAATTTAAACTTCTGAATGGTTCTCTCAAAAACTAACTCTAAAATTCTTTAGCTAATTTGTAATCTAGCAACAACTAACAACTTGCTACTATTCTCTCTCTACTTTCTTGGTTGGTCTGTAACCTTCAAATGATATAGGGCACTAGCTTTTATAACACTAAGTATCGAAATTGATAGCCAATAATGCTTTTTGGTACGTTTTTCCAAGAGTTGCTCTGTTTTAATTGAACAATTAATTGTCAGCATTTCACATGACCGGACCGGTCCGGCTCAACCTCGGATCGGTCCGAATACACCGGATCGGTTCTTTTCTTTTTACTGGATCGGTCCGGGCCTAGTTGGATGGGTCCGAATTTTTGCTTCCATCGGTTCGTCATCAATCCGGGGTCTACTGGACTTTGTCAATTCGGATGGATCCGGATCCAACCCGGATCGGTCCGAAATTCTTCTAGTTTGACTTTTTCCTTGAAACTTTGACTGACCATATCTTTTGATCTAGAACTCTGATTTGAGTGTCGTTTCTTTCTATGCTCTTGTGAACTCATGCTCTTCAACTTCAATTTTGACGTTGCTTCCGAATTCTGAATGGAATTTACACTTTTTCCCTTTTACATTTCTTCTAGTTTTCTTCTTTTCTTTTATTGCATTCCATTCCTGAAATCTTTATCACAATTACACAAAAACTAGGGAATTTTGTTAGAAACGAACAATAGAGTGATATGGACTAAAAATGATTCAATTACCTTGTTCGAGATTTTAAAATCACTAACTTAAGGGGATAAATTCGGAAGAATTTATGCTTGGTCAAATCCCCCTAACTTAGGACTTTGCACGTCCCGGGCAATGTATCTGAATCTAACCAAAATTCAACTCTTGAAAATTCCTTTATTAAAATAAAATTCCACTTTCGCAGGCACGCGATTGCATTGAGCATATGCAACAAGCCTTTAACCCCCTAGGTTACCCTAGTAGGACGAGTATTGTCTCGTGAGGGTTTGCAGTGAATACACCCACAAAATTCTTTATTGACTCAAATAAATATCAAAATACTTAAAAATTGTTCAATTTAAACTTTTCGAAAAATTATCACCATAAATTCATATTCAAATGTCTCAAACCATAGTGTGTGTGTGCAAAGCCAGAAATTAAACCTCAAATTTCCACCGATTGAGCATTACGTTACTTTCTGAAAATTCGTTTTGATTCAAATTCTTACGGATACACTCACAAACGAATCACTCGGATTGTGGCTATTTTCTCTCGGTATGCATGATATAAAGAGTAAATATAATGGACACAAATTCATGCATATAAAATTGAAAAGAAGGAAATATATAGTGAAAAGATCTCATCATCGGAATACAATTATTAGGAAACGGGAACATCATCTCTATTTCACACCATTTAATCTCTCCTATTATCTTTTTGTATCTTATCTCTCCACGCAGTAATTAATTTCGCCATTTGGACTCGGTTAGGACTTTTCGGGTTAAAAAGAGTAAAGGGTAAAATTGGGAATGGATGGGATGTTCGGAATTGGAAAATTTTCTCATGATGTCCATTAGTGCTTTTTCGGGCATTTGCTCATTTTCCTCTTTCTTTTTCTATTTTTTTCTTTTCTTGCTATTTTTCTTTTGAGCATTTTTTTTCCTTCTTCTTGCCCCTTTTTATTGCACTTTTCGGACTTAATTTAATATTCCATTTTCGCAATTCCGGGCTATTTGGGTTTTTCGGGTTATCAAACGAAAAGGAAAATATTTTATTAGGCTCAAAGTGGGTTGCAAAGGATAATTTTGTTTTTCACAACTTTTTATAGCTAATATTTTTGGGTAACAAACGAGGGCCTACTTCATTATCCAAATTGCTAATCACATTACTATATGCATCTCGAGATTAATTAAATTTAGAGATATATTTAGCACGAATTTCGAGATAATATTTCACACATTTCCCATAACCGATCAAAACAAAGGATTGAGATCATCAACGACTTACTAACACGCTGAAAAGAACTTTTGAGTTAATCATAAAGTCGGATTGATTTAAAAACTCATAAAAAATTGAAAGGCTTGAAATCTCACCGGGTTGGACTAATCTCCACACTTATTCGTAAAGTTGTCAATTTTCTTTCAATTTCCATCTTTGGTCAATTTTGGCTTAGTGTAATTGAGATTTAATAATTTGAGACTTTAAATAGAATAAAGGTGACATTTTTGAAAAATTTAAATTTCAATTTTTATTTATTTTGAACAAAAATATTTTTGGGTTCTTTTTTTTTTTTTTTTTTTAAATGAAATTGAAGCGAAGTTTTATGAAAACACACCTGTCATCCCCCCTAACTTAATGATTTGCATTGTCCTCAATCAAAGGATAAGAGAGATAAAGAAGATAACATAAAGAGTGTGAGAAATAAAACAAGCCAATATCATATTAAAACTGTATAATACAAAGAAACTGTGGCACCATTGTGTAAGCAAAAATAAATGAAAAAAAATACAAACATAGGTAGAAAAATCCTAAAAGGGGATAGGGCATCCGAAGGGGCTGACTCGAACCTACGATTCCTAATTCCTAAAACTCATATGTACAACAATCACCCCATACATGTCGGGGGTGCGACGACCTCACCTCTTTTTGTTCAGTCAATCCCCATAAATGGGGTCCGACAGCTAGATTGTGTCGGCTTCATTGACAATTGCTTCCAAATAGGGCTTGAGACGATGCCCATTAACTTTAAATGTGGTTCCCCCTTTCTCATCTATGAGTTCAACAGCTCCTTGGGGAAATACCTCTTTCACAATGAATGGACCTGACCATCTTGACCGCAATTTTCCGGGAAATAAGTGCAACCTCGAGTTGTAGAGAAGTACTTTTTGTCCCGAATGAAATTATTTCTTACGAATGATTCCTTCATGAGCTCGTTTCATTCGGTCCTTGGATATTTTAGCACTTTCATACGCAGCATTGCGTATTTCTTCCAACTCATTCAACTGAAGTTTACGTGTTTCACCGGCTTTATCCATACTGAAGTTCACCCTTTTGATAGCCCAATAGGCTTTGTGTTCCATTTCTACCGGAAGATGACAAGGTTTGCCATACACAAATCGAAATGGGGACATCCCAAGGGGATTCTTGTATGCGGTTCTATAAGCCCAGAGTGCATCATTCAATCTGAGAGACCAATCTTTCCTATTAGGATCGACTGTCTTTTCTAAGATATTTTTAATTTCCCGATTAGCAAGCTCGACTTGGCCATTCGATTGAGGGTGATAATTTGTTCCAACTTTATGGACAATTCCATACTTCCGCATTAGTTTCTCCATAGGCCTATTGCAAAAATGAGTCCCATTATCACTGATTATGGCCTTAGGCATACCAAAACGAGAAAGTATATTTTCTTGAATAAATTTTATCACCACCTTGCTGTCATTTGTCCTTGTAGCTATCGCCTCGACCCATTTTGAGACGTAATCTACAGCGACGAGGATGTATAGAAAACCAAAAGAAGGTGGAAATGGGCCCATGAAGTCAATACCCCAACAATCAAACAACTCCAATACTAAAATTGGGGTTAATGGCATCATGTCACGGCGAATAATATCTCCCATTCTTTGGCATCTATCGCAAGATTTACAAAATGCATTCACATCCCGGAAGATTGTGGGCCAATAGAGACCACTTTGAAGGATTTTCGCAGCAGTTTTATTTTTAGAAAAATGACCTCCACATGCTTCCGTATGACAAAATCGAATTACCCCTTGAATTTCTTCATCGGGTACACATCTCCGGATGATTTGGTCAGCACAATACTTAAATAAATAGGGATCATCATAAAAGAACATGCGTGAGCAAGTAATGAACTTCCTTCTCTCTTGCGGATTCCAACTAGATGGAACGACTCCAGTGACAATATAATTAACTATATCTGCAAACCAAGGGAGAGAAGAAGTAGCAAATAAATTTTCATCCAGGAAATACTCATCTATGGGAATGGGATCAATAGGCACGTCGGACGAGAGGCGTGACAAATGGTCCGCGACGACGTTTTCTACTCCTTTCTTATCTTGAATCGAGAGATTAAACTCTTGTAGGAGTAGGATCCACCTGATTAGTCGGGGTTTGGCATCTTTTTTACTCAAGAGATATTTAAGTGCCGAATGATCAGTGAAGCATATGATAGGTGACCCAACAATGTACGAGCGAAATTTGTCGAGAGCAAAAATGACTGCTAGTAACTCTTTCTCTGTAGTAGAGTAGTTAAGCTGAGGGCCAAATAATGTTCTACTATCATAGTAAATAACATGAGCTTTCTTGTCTTTCCTCTGTCCAAGAACAGCCCCAATAGCGTAATCACTTGCATCACACATAAGCTCAAATGGTAGTGACCAATCCGGAGCTTGCATGATAGGTGCGGAAACAAGCATGCTTTTAAGTTTATCAAAAGCTTCTTGATATGCTTTATTCCACTCAAATGGAGTGTCTTTCATGAGAAGATTACTCAAAAGTCTAGCGATGGCGCTAAAGTCTTTGATAAACCTCCTATAAAATCCAGCATGGCCTAGAAAGGACCTCACATCTTTAAGTGATTTTGGCGGGGGTAACTCAGCTATTACTTCAATTTTGGCTCGATCAACTTCAATCCCCCTAGATGAGACTATGTGGCCTAAAACTACACCCTCGGTAACCATAAAATGGCATTTTTCCCAATTGAGGACTAAGTCTTTTTCCACACATCGGAATAGAACTCTTTCACGATTAGCTAAACATTGGTCGAAAGATGGACCAAAAACGCTGAAATCGTCCATGAATACCTCAAGACCTTTTTCAATCATGTCGCTAAAGAGACTTAACATGCACCTTTGAAAAGTAGCTGGCACATTACATAACCCAAATGGCATACGTTTATAGGCAAACGTACCAAACGGACATGTAAAAGTCGTATTTTCTTGATCAAGTACATCCACTTCAATCTGATTATATCTGGAATACCCATCTAGGAAACAATAGTAAGGATGGCCCGCCACTCGTTCAATCACTTGATCGATGAACGGTAAGGGAAAATGATCTTTTCGGGTTCCGGCATTGAGCTTTCAGTAGTCAATGCAAACACGCCACCCGGTGGTGGTGCGTTGAGGTATTAATTCTCTCTTAGCATTTTCAACCACGGTCATTCCTGACTTTTTTGGAACGACTTGAATTGGGCTCACCCATTTACTATCTGAAATGGGATAGATAATTCCAGCATCTAACAATTTGATGATTTCCGCTCTTACTACATCTTTCATGGTTGGGTTTAAACGCCTTTGCATCTCACGCGAGGGCTTCACTTCTTCCTCAAGATGGATTTTATGGGTACAAATCAATGGACTTATACCTTTCAAATCTGCTATAGTCCAAGCAAAAGCACTTCTATGCTTTCGCAACACATTCAACAACATACCCTCTTGCCCTTTTTCTAAACGGGAAGACACAAAAACATGAAATGTATCATTCTCTCCTAGAAAGGCATATTTGACATGTGAGGGTACTTTCTTCAACTCAAGACTAGGAAATCTATTTTCAGAGGGACTCATGGTTGTCTCCCTCGGAGGTAATTCTTCATACCTAGAAATCCAGTGAACATCTCTCAAACTCTCAAAACTCTCTTCATCTTGTAACCAATTTTCCAACTTTTCCATCTCACGCTCAAACTCAGTATAAGAACTCTTTTCCTCACCACTTTGCACTAAACACACTTCCAAAGCATCTCCTCTTATGATTTTCTCAATTTTCTCATCCACTACCTCTTTAATAAGATCAACCTCAAGAATTTCATCCTCATCACCCATATGGTTAGAGACATTAAAAATATTGGTCTCGAGAGTCATGTTTCCAAAAGTGAGTTGCATTTGGCCATTCCGTGTATTGATCAAAGCATTAGCAGTAACTAAGAATGGACGACCCAATATTATTGGAACATGATTTCTCGTATGGGGTACAGGCTCAGTGTCCCAAATGATAAAATCAACCGGAAAGTAGAACGTGTCCACTTGAACTATCACGTCTTCTACAATCCCTCGAGGCACTTTCACTGTTGTATCTGCTAACTGTAGAGTGATTCGGGTAGGTTTTAAATCACCTAATTCAAGCTGCTTATAAATGGAGTATGGAAGGATATTGACACTCGCACCTAAATCAAGCAATGCTTTTTCCACTCTTTTTTCTCCTATGACGCACGAAATGGTAGGTGCACCTGGATCTTTGAATTTAGGTGGAAGATCGTTGAGAAGGATCGAGCTCACATTTTGTGCCAAGAAAACATTTTTCTTTACCTTAAGCCGTCTTTTGACAGTCAAAACATCTTTGATAACCTTAGCATATGCTGGAATTTGTTGAATAGCATCAAGGAATGGCAAATTCAATTTTACTTGCTTCAACACATCCAACACCTCGGTACGTGAAGCCCCTTTCTTGGGTGGCTCTAAGCGTTGAGGAAATGGAGCAGCAATAGGCAACTTGACTTCAATTTCAGGTCGAACTTCCTTATCTTTCAATTCCTTTTCTAAGGGAGGTTCTTCGGACTCGAAAGTTTCAGATTCCTTAGCATTTTCTGGTTCAACCCAATCATCTTTCACCTTTGAAAGTTTAGGCGCTAGATCAATTACGTGGCCACTTCGAAGAGTAGTAACAGCTTAACATTGTTCTTGCAAATCCGATGATGTGGAGCCAACCGTGGTTTGACCTTGAAGAGGAGGTCTTTGGCCTTGGGCTGGAAGTTTACCTTTCTCTTGAGTATTCGTCGCAGCTTGCAACCTAGAGATGCTAGTTTGCAATTCAACGAACATTCGATCATATTTAGCATTACTCTCTTTTTGAGATCGGAGGAATTGATTGAAATTATCTTCAAGAGATCTCCTAGGTGGAGCTACATAAGGACCATGAGGTGGTACTTGCATAGAATTTGGCATTGGAGGAGCCACTTGCTGAAATTGAGGAGGTGGTGGTAGAGTCATTTGTGGGTTATGAACCATCCCACCTTGGTGTTGTCCATAATTGAATCCAGGATTCCTCCACGACTGATTATATGCATTCCCTTGCTGTGCATTATAATTTCCTCGAAAACCCCCTATTGCCTCAACCTGTTCAGTATACATTGCTTTGTATGCAGGAATGGTAGGACATCCTTTGGTAGAATGACCCGCATTACAAATGGCACACACTTTCTCCTTTCCAGCTTGTACGGATCCAGACACATCTCTCAATTGCACTTCAAGCATATCTCTGAAATTCTTCTCTAATTGGTCAAATTTTCTATCCAACAAAGTGTCCTTGTCCAAGTGATAAATACCGGACGCAACAGGCAAGTTGGACACTTGTCGATTTCTATTTTGACTATTGGGATCAGAAGTATCCCATGCTTGGGTAGTCTCAGCTATATATTTCAAATGAGCTTCAGCATCGCTCGAATTTAACTCCCAAAAAGGTCTTTCACACATGGTTTGGACAAGTTGTTTCGACGCTAATGTAAGGCCTTGATGGAAAAATGAAATTAAATGATGCTTTTCAAAACCGTGATGTGGGCACGCACTAACTAACTCCTGAAATCTCTCCCAACATTTATTAAAAGCCTCATTCTCATTTTGTCGAAAAGCTTGAATTTGGGATTTAACAGAATTAGTTTTGTGTTGTGGAATTTTTTTTGATATAAACTTGTTTTGCATATCTCTCCAAGATAACACGGAATTTGGGGGTAGGGACCATAACCAAGTTTTAGCTTTATCCTTTAAGGAAAAAGGGAAGAGCTTCAACCGAACTACATCTTGTGGACAAGCTTGGTCTCCAAAAGTCTCACATGTATCTTCGAACTCTCGAATATGTAGATATGGTTTTTCAGAATCCATCCCATGAAATGTAGGAAGGATTTGGATCATGCCATTCCGAAAATGGAACTGACCGGCATTATACGGGAGTAAAATGCAACCAGGGGTAACAGTTCGCTCCGGAAATAACAAATCTTTCATAGGAAGATAGGGTATCTCATCCTCTCCAGTACCAACACCAACACTACCATGATCTGACATATCGCTACCAAAAGGTTCAGAATACTCACTCCGAGTTTGACTCAATGTACGACTAGTGATGGAATTATTAAGCGAAGGAGGTGGAACCCAAAAAGGAAGAGACTCAGAATTTTCAGAACTTGCTTCGGCTATAGGATTTTCGTGAACTTGGGTGGGGGATGAATTCATCATAAGCACATAAGAGACGAAATGATTTTTATTTTTATTTTTTATTTTTTTTATAGAAATCACTTGTAGATACAAATAACTTTCTTGAAAATTTAACAATTTTTCATTCCCCGGCAACGGCGCCAAAAACTTGACGCGACTTAAATTTTTTCTTAAAAGTGCGTTCACTCTAGGTTCAAGTGCAAACCTATCGCTCAAGTAATAACCCGATAAGTTGGGATCGAATCCACAGGGAAGTAAAATGTCAAATAGTAATCAGGAAAATTATTAAATCTAAAAATGATTTCTTAAAAGAAACAAAAAGATGACTAATGATTTTGGAAGATTTCTAGCGAAATAAAACTTTTCTTAACAAAAGCAAACTGGAAATTTTAATGAAAGCAGACTAAAAATTGCAGGAAAAACTTTTAATCAAATGGGAGAAAACAGGGTAGAATACAATCCCTCAATCCTTAGAAAATTATCATAGAGAATACTAGACTTGTAAATTAAAATAATTGATTAGATCCAGCCTTTATAACTTCTAAGCATTACATATATGAGGGATCTAGCCCGCACAATATGAAATCAAAAATAGGTATAAAGCGGTGAATGATAAATTATACTAGCAAAGCTTTCTTAAACATCTCAAGTACCTAGGGCAAGAGAGATTAAAAGATTGACAGTTTTTGTATAATTTTCTTTCACGATTCAATCAATATTTTAATTTAACCTCTATTTTCTACTTAGATAATCTACCTTGGATTGAGTTCATGTACCCCAACCCTTGGGAAATTTAGCTACTCATGCTTGGATTGAAGAACAAATTCATACTCAGAATTATAGAACTACAAGACATGGGAAATAAATTTGCAAATAATAAAGTAAAAGAGAATAGAATGATATTACTTGAATTCAGCAGCAGGAAAGTAAATGAAATTGAAATCCAGATAACTTCTTCTTAATCAGCAGTACAAACTAGGGTTCTTATGAAAGAAATTTAAACTTTTGAATGGTTCTCTCAAAAACTAACTCTAAAATTCTTTAGCTAATTTGTAATCTAGCAACAACTAACAACTTGCTACAATTCTCTCTCTACTTTCTTGGTTGGTCTGTAACCTTCAAATGATATAGGGCACTAGCTTTTATAACACCAAGTATCGAAATTGATAGCCAATAATGCTTTTTGGTACGTTTTTCCAAGAGTTGCTCTGTTTTAATTGAACAATTAATTGTCAGCATTTCACACGACCGGACCGTTCCGGCATCAATCCGGGGTCTACTAGACTTTGTCAATTCGGATGGATCCGGATCCAACCCGAATCGGTCCGAAATTCTTCTAGTTTGACTTTTTCCTTGAAACTTTGACTGGCCATATCTTTTGATCTAGAACTCCGATTTGAGTGCCGTTTCTTCCTATGCTCTTGTGAACTCATGCTCTTCAACTTCAATTTTGACGTTGCTTCCGAATTCTGAATGGAATTTACACTTTTGCCCTTTTACATTTCTTCTAGTTTTCTTCTTTTCTTTTATTGCATTCCATTCCTGAAATCTTTATCACAATTACACAAAAACTAGGGAATTTTGTTAGAAACGAACAATAGAGTGATATGGACTAAAAATGATTCAATTACCTTGTTCGAGATATTAAAATCACTAACTTAAGGGGCTAAATTCGGAAGAATTTACGCTTGGTCACTGGCCACCTATTATTTTAGTAGGCAAGTTGTCACAGATGGTATCAGAGCGTTAGGTTCTAGAGTCTTTAGGAATCTCTGCGGATGTTCTACGACGGCTGCGTTTCTCTCTAATTGATGTGGAGCCCTAAGAGTAAGATCGTTGATTTCTCTCGTGAGATTCCGTTCTCCTTCTATGATACGAGAACCCCGAAGATCTTCTGTGTGTTCGTGTGAGACTTGTAAGTCGTTAGATGAAGGGAGTTGAGGAAGGCCGTTGTGAAGGCGTCATAGGATGGGATTACTATGAACTGTAGGCGGTAGTCGGGGATAAGGGCCGCTTTAGAGGTCTCTTACTTTGTAGCATTATTCTATATCGCTACCGTGACTACTAAGTACAGTGGAAATAGTTTTCCCAAGTACCGCTGCGGTAGAGAGTGGAACTATGCTTGAGATTCCAAGCAATGTCAATTCGAAGTTGAGAGGTCCTTGACAAGGACCCCATATTGAAGTTCGGTTAGATAGAGGAAGTGTAACCTCGTTCGGTGAGAACGTAAGGCCCGAGAGTTTTGGCCTACGGGATGGGTATAGAAGTGCCCAGGTGTGAGGGTTTGAGGAGAACCTTTCACCCATTGGAGTAAGGTTGAAGTGGCAGGAATGATAGTCGCCTCTTTATGGAAATGAAAGGCTCGTAAGTAAGTGTTGGTAACACTTCTAGAGAAGTAGCGTTCATGAGACCACATTGGTGGACATACACCCGGGGAAGACTTGTGGAGCTAAGGCCGGGGAGGCTGGTGGAATGTCCTCCTTGCTGAAGAAGTTAAGGGAACTACACGTTCTGATCTTGTCCATTGAAGATAACCGACAAGGATAGTACTCCTAGTTGGGACATTGATGGAACTAGTTTGGTTCGGTTCAGACTAGAATGATGTGTCTTGGAACCATTGGTAGTAGCCAAGGAGGTTGGCTAGTATGTTGGTGGAATTTCCAACTAGGGTGCGAGTGGTACATTCCTTAAGGTATGATGGAGTAGTATGGTGATTCGGGTGTGTATATCGAGCTTGTGGTAGTATCGGTGTATATTTATATATATATATATAGTAAATATATCTACATGACTTCCATGATAGGGAAGTTCTGTATTTTCCTTTCACTCGTTGTGGGGCGAGTGATGATATGTGTGGTATGTACTACTTGTATATATGTATCATACGAGTAGGGTTCTTCTTAGATGGGGTTGGTGTGATAGCAAGCGAATAAATCGCGAGGCTATCCTATTTCTAGTTCTGGGAGAAGGACTAGTTTTTTTATAATATCTCCCCTGGATACGGGTCGAGACTTTATAGAGGTGGTTTACAGTATGTAGATAGTTTCCTTTATTTTTGTTTTTATTCTATTTACTTGCTTTGTTTGCTTTGCTTGTGTATGTTGTGCCTTATCTCCACGACCGGCTAGTTAAGGGGATTGTGTGGAGGGGTTCCTTGTTTGGATTTCGCTTCGGCGAGACGCTCCATGCATGAACCTTAACGACGTTGGGAGTGGAGAGATGTGCATTTTATTTTATTTTCTGTTCCTTCTTTTCTCTCTTTCTGTTGGTAGAGATGCTGGGTTGGAAGGTTTAGCCAAGAATCACGTATATGAGTGATTAAGGGTTAGGTTGATGTGAAATATATGAGCACTATGATAGTTTTCCTCTGATCGATGTGGGGAAGACTAAGATTATGAAAGTCCGATAGAGACTTATGGTTGTGCCTTAATGAGAAGACCATTTATATAGAGGAATATGTGTATTTTGAAATAAAGTATTGGTGGCATCTTACAAAAAGTGAATGCCTCAGCTGATTGTTATGGTGGGACGTAGAAGTATATGTATTAGTAGAATTATGAGTTAGGATTTCGTTATTCCCGATTATGTGTCTTAGACCGTTACTTCTCGACGACCGACAATGCGAGGTAGTAGTGTAACGGGAGGGTTCCTTGTTTGGATTTCGCTTCGGCGAGACGTCCCACGCATGAAACCGAGCTAATGTCAGAAGTCGGGAAAGGTCTTGGACACTAGGGATATATTTAGTATTATACTTATACGACTAGATTATATAGAATATAGATCGTCTTTAGGATTCTTAGGACGCTAGGCCCTTAGGGCATGCGACGTTATTTTAAGAAGGTGGTTGGGAGTTGATCACAATAGGTTTGTGGGATTAACTCTAGGTAGGGTTTGGTCCCTAGACGAGAAGTAAAGGATCTCGAGAGATTCGGGATGTTGGGCCAAAGGAGGTGAGGCTTTTCTTAGATAGAGTGTTACGTCGGTAACCTAGTTTTTGGAGGAGTTTAAGTATGAGCTGACTTTTTCTCCTGCACTCGTGTTGTTATGATTAAGAGTGGGTTTAACGAACGAGTTTTTGCCAGGAATGGGAAGTATTAATATGGGAGCGTGGACCCATTGTTCATGTGTCTCACCCTTTTATGAAGTGTCATCCCCCGCTTGATTTAAAGTTCATTGTGGTAGTATTCGCCTTAAAGAATTAGAGGCACTACTTCCTGGGCAGGAATTTGGGTCTTTTCACGAGCAACCAGTTGGTAATTGTGAAGGACTAGCGATAGAGTATTCCCTTTCGCTAAGGCAATGCGGATGGGAGTAGTTTAGGCACCGAGTGGAGAAACTGTCGGAGAGTTTATTTGTGGCATGGAATGCCAAGTGGAGTGAGCTTAACTGAGGGGACGCTATTGTAAGAGCATTTATGTCCGTGATTGACCCCTTTCATCTACTTGTGTGTAGAGAGTAGTGTGGGACGAGGACGGGTATATCCGTGGACATTTTTATCGAATTGCCGATAATGATACGGTCATGATTCTAGTGGAGAAAACTGTGTATCATTGGACCAATCGCTGCTGACTCAATGGAAACGGGCGGACTAAGTACAGAAGTGTACGCCCATCCCTTCTTGGTAGTAGTTCTAGAACTGTATGCTGTTCCTATCAAACAATGGTGAACTAAGGGAGACATTCGTGTCAAGGTACTGGTAAAGTTTCCAGGAAGAAATGGGGACCGTATGGATATGGGGTATATCCTACCACCCGTAAATGGATGGGTGGGTTTGATTCAAAGGAAGGATTGGAGTAGTAGTTCTTATGCATCGAATTTTCGTACAATAATTCGGATCGTTTTCGATAAGCATGATGCCGTGTGTAGCCTAGTATAGTTGGCAGTGTGCCTTGTTTGTTCGTTGGAATGGAAACAACGAATAGTATATTTTTGGGCTTGGAGTAGTCCGAGAATATCTTTTTCAAGATTGGGCTCATTGAGCCAAATTCGTTTGAGGGCTACGCCAACGTGAATAGGAGTTAGTAGTGTTGGGGTTAGCGATTGTAAGTTAGTGTAGTTATTCCCTAGTAAGGGTGTAATGTGTTTCGAAGTAAGGCAATGTGTGCCGAGATTGTGTAAGTATCTTCTCCCTTAGTAGAAGGGTGGGATCGATAGTTCATGAGGAATGATTTGGCGCTATGTTATAGCATGATGACGTGGACTGAGATCGAGTAGTAATGACCTTAGTCTGAGTCCTACGGGGACGCTGCACTGCAGAGGGGTTTGCTAGTATGGTAGCACGGTTTTTGGTATAGTATACCCTTTATATGGTTATGGATTACGCCTGAATTTTGAGGGCAAAATTCCCCTTTAAGGGGGGTAGTATGTAACAACCCAGGTTTTTGAGCGACTATTTTATACTATTTTGCCTGATGGGCTAATTTTATAAAATGGGGGATGATGGAGTAAATATTATTTCCCGTGAGACTTAGGGATAATATTTACTATGTTTTGTCTATTTACCGTTATAAGAAGGTAAATAGCATTATATTGTGTATTATTGCGTCGTTATATGTAAAATGACGGTTATGACCTATATTTAAAGTTGGGTATAATTAATGAAATAAAATAAAATTGGAACGTAAAAATAGTTCACACTTTCCCAAATGCCAAAATAGGGGGCGCGGTTATTTTTAGAATAGTCGAGATAGTTGAAATAAGTGCCACGTTGTATTTTTGGGTTTTAGGCACTTTTTACGCGTTATGGCTCAATTAAGTGGTTACGAGTCATTTTTGTGGTGTATTAGCAATTAAAAGTGGGGGTTTATGTTTTGAGACCCGTATAAATCCACCACCCCCTTTCTTTTTCTTCATTTGTGTGAGAGAAGCCAAAGGAGAGAGAGAGAGAAGAGAGAGTTGGGAGAAATTGAGAGAAAGAGAGAAAATGAAGATTTTGGGCCGAATTCCGCCGCTACCGGAGGTGATCCGAGACTACGAACCTCGAGGAAAGTTTCTTACTTGCTAGATATTGATTTAATGTGATAAATCTGCATGTGTAGTTAAGTTTTGGGAGGTTTAAACCATAAATGGGTTTTGGTTGATTTTGGGTGTTTAGTCCTAAATCTTATAGTTTAATTTGATTTGAAGAGAAATAGTTGGTTATTGGATGTGTAGAAATGATTTTGTAGTAGTATTTGTTGTTGTGGTTGGGTGAAATAGCAGGTAGAAGCTTGGATGGCTCGTTAATGGCCGAAACAGCTTCTCGGAGAAGAAGCTGTCTGCCAGGATCGATCGATCGAGCCTGGGGGATCGATCGATCGAAGCTTTCGATCGATCGACGGCCAGGGGTCGATCGATCGACCCCTTCTGAAAAGGTGAGATTTTTCTAGTTTTGTTTTAGCCTTTTTCTTTTCGGTTCAAGGTTTAGGAGCCTTCCTTTGGGAAGTAATGGGAAGTCTTAGAGGGTTGTTTTGGGTAGACTAATGTCCTAGGTTAAGATAGGATATTTGGGCTTACCCGAGGGCTAGTTTGCATAGGTTAATGTCCGAATGATATAGGAGGTTAACCTAAAGATAAATTGGAAGTTTAAATATTAATGTTGAGCTTTTCGGAGACACTCCACTATGCAGACTCACTTTGAGGGTTTATGAAATAATATGAACTCTTGGAGGCTATTTTGAGGTTAGTGGCACTTTGGGTCTAGGGTCATTAATAAAATATGACTTAATAAGAATGAAATGCACATTCTAAAACTTGGTGCTTAATGGTTAAATGGATGATTTTTGGAAATGTAAAATATGATGTTTTGAAAATGGAAAAGTAATGTTTTTCATAAATGTTAATTTATGGATACACACCTCTCTAAATCGCTATCATAAGGGAAGTTGCGCGCGTTGTGGTGAAGCCCCCTGGTTAATGAATGCAGGGTGGATATAGTCCCTAGGCCATGTGAGCGTTTATTGTTATATATTTTCTGCGCTGGTTAGGAGATTCCGGGTGTGGTCTTGACTATCCCGCAGGAACATGGCCACTTCCCGACGTTTCGATAGGATCCCAGGTTGTCTTGGAGGCCCTGGAAGATGATAGCCATTTAGGGGCGTGCACAGTGGGGAAACCCGGACGGGCGGTCTTAGAATCGTTATATATATATGATTATAACTATTCTAAATCAAGTTGGACTTGATGTATGATGAAATGCCATAAAGAGCATGGGAAAGTGCCACAAAGAGCACGATGTTATGCCATAAAGAGCATATAATGATGATTATATTCCTGATAAGGAAGAGATTTTTATAAAATGTAAAATTGAGATATAATGCCACAAAGAGCATAGAAACTATGATTTTATTTCCTGATAAGGATTGGAATTTCGAAATAAAATAGTATATGACGAAAGTAAAATGGTAAACATTTGATAAAATGTGGTACCATTTATATGTATATTCCTAAAGAAAGAATTAGGAATTGTGCCATTAGATGATGGATGGGTTTATTTTTATATTTCTTGAGTAACTGTAGATGTGACCTCCCACACTTATGCACACACATACATTTGTTGATTATTTCGTGCTAAGGATCTAATGGATCTCGACGATCAACCTTGCCTAAGTAGTAGTGTATCGGGGGGGTTCCTTGTTTGGATTTCACTTTGCGAGACACCCCACGCACGAATAGGGCATAGTGTTGAGACTGGGGAGAAGTTAGCCCTTAGTATTTAGGGTTAACTAGAACAGCTCACGATATTGCGCTAGGTTGCTGCTAGATTGAGAGGTGAGAAATATTATTGTTATCTGCGAGAGAATTCGCACTTAACTGTCATGCATTTTAGTCACATGGTAATCATATCAAACCGGGCCCTGACCCGTATCTATATTTCTCTGTTTCTGCATATTCCTTGCCGTTACAGGTGCTCTACCGCATGGACACCCGTGATTACATTTCCATTTCAGTTGTCAAGGAGCTACAGCATATTGCGGATGTTGTAGGTTACTTGTATTAGACGCTTCTTTCTATTGCACTCTAGTTATGTTCAGTAGATTTATTTGGGCGTGTTTTGCCCAAGGTATTGCACTCATTCATTATATTATAAATATTGAATTATAATACTCGATATATTATTTGTATTGGTCTGTGCACCGACAGCTTATTCGGTGATATTTATTATATTGTCATTCTTTATCCATTGATTTTTGGTATCCACCGTTTTTACAAATGGGATTGTCTAAGAATTTTCTTTTACTTTTAAATTTTTAAATTTGTCTGTCCGTTTTTCCAAAATGATTGGTGGTTATCTCATACTATTATTTTAATCGACAGTGATGCTAAGAATGGACCATCTATGATTCCTGTGATTATTGGAATATTGGGCTGGCCACCTATTATTTTAGTAGGCGGGTTGTCACACCCTATTAGGATATAATTAACTGAATAGTTCACAAACCCCATTTATTATTTATTTTGTAATACACATTAAAACAACTTCAAGGTTAAAATGCGAAATACTAAAAATCCAATTGTTTTGATGAGACATAATTTATACAAAAATCCCATACCATTTAACTTAATTACAACTAGTACAATGTATAAAACAAAACTGAAGAGACCCTACTACTATTCACTCAACCTCCTAGACCTGACAGTGGCAGCTTCAAAACCTGAAAATGTAAATATATAAAACCGTGAGTTTAAAAACTCAATGAATGTACTACGTTTTTATATAGTAAAAGTACTATATTAACATCTCAACATATCAATATATATCCATCTCTATGCCAAATTAGGCCATATACATATTCGGAGTTATTAAACTCTACATCTCCTACCCGTAGGCAATAATCATATCCATAGGTTTTAATAACCTAACATATCCTGAATTGCATAACAACTCAACATATCTTGACTTTTATAAAGCCATAACATCTCAACATCTCTTGACTTTTAATAAGCCATACCATCTCAACATCTCTTGACTTTTAATAATCCATATTATCTCAACAAATAATACATACACATCATATCCATAATTAACTCAGTAAGTACACTCACATTTGGTTGTCAACTATGTATTCACGTTTCCCTCGGGTGGAGCTGAACTGGGTTGATTTGACCTTACACCTATTAATCCAACTAAATCAGTACTTAATCTCAATTATAAGTATTATCTTAATATATCAATGTAACTTTCAATGACATAACAACAACAATATAATTCTACTGAAGTCACATTCCATGAATCATGTGTAACGACAAAACCATGGTATACATGTTGATAATGTTATGGACATTCAACCGTAGGAAATATCTCATAAGGAATTTATAACTAAACCCAAGTAAATATGAAAGAATACTTCTCAATGTATATACAAATGAAACATGTACTCAAAATACTCTTTGGAAAGAGGAGATAACAATATTCTTTTATGGGTTATCCAATATGGCCTCAAATTATTGTCCTATATACTGAACCATCATATATTTATAAATTTTATAAATACAAGTGTCCAACCTTATCAATATGAAAATATATATGAATATACTTTCCATTACAAGTGACGGTGTAATTTTTCAAGCTTCCTAGGGCATGTTATGACCATTTCTTTACAACACAAGAAATCTTCCCTACAAGCTCCTCTATTGTTCCTTCAACTTTCAAGAATTTTCATAATTTTTTTCTCCGCATAAATTTCCATGATTTTAACCCATTTTCCGTAAACAGATTGAATAGTACACAAGTAAAGTTTCATAACTTTTTGACTTAATTTGTTATCTCAAAATCTTGACCAAACTCAGGGCATACCTAAATGAAATATACAAACATCAACTATATACCAACTTGCAACCATCACTAAGGCCTAACCACATGGAGTTAAATTCTAATTCTCGGATGTGATATGAGTATATGAGTCTACTTTCATATCCAATTTGAATTTCTCAATTATAGTAATCACACAAAGTGATATGCAAGTTTGAATGCAAGGTGCTTTAATACAAAGAAATATGACCTATAAACACCACTTATCTCACATGTAAACAAATACTTATTATAAAAAATGAGGATGGAATTTTAACCCATAATTCACGATTTATATACATTTAAATAAGTATAATACAAGATTAAAACAATATTAATCACACAATTATACCTTGGAAACACTTTAAGGATTTTCTTGGAATTTTCCTAGCTTTTCTTGTAATTTTTTCTTCCTTAACTTCTACTTTCTGTTTTCTCAAGAAAAAACTTTCCAAAACTGAACACATAGTTTTATTTCCTGAATAAATATGTTAGAAGAAGAGTTTTTAGTCGGCCAAGACTGCCTCCCAAGGCAACCAATGAAATGAAAACATTTGGTTTACTAAAATACAATTTACCACTTAAAGGCAATGGATAGATTTGCCTCTGGTTCGTAAATTAGGGCTAGCTTCTTACTCATACATCTATTTTATGCACCATTTATTGTGTTAAAACTCTAACTCACATGTCTACAACTATCTAGTTTTCACCTCAAGTCCTTTGTAATGTTATAAGGGTCAAAACTAGTCTTAAACAGGAACATTTCTATCAAAAATAACAAAATTTTGTGTTCGTACATAACTCGACATTTCACAATTTATGAAAGTAGGATCAGACTAAACATAATCTCTTAACATTAGATATACTAATAAAACATTATTCATATCACATAAGATAAGCATGATTTAAATATAATTTATCATAGTTATATCCGGGTTGTCACAAAAAATGTCTTTTAGTCTTGAAAATATATTTTTACAAGTATTATGAAATTTCTTTAATAAATCATGTGTTATACTCATTTCTTGAATTTTTGGACTTAAAATCCCCCATCCCATGTATAAAACTTGTAATTTGGCAATGAGCATATAAACAAGTTTATTAAAGATTTTAATGAGTTTTAAAATGAAATAAAGAAAATAGAAATTCCATCCCGTAAAGTGTATTAATAAATGTGGAACATGTGATAAGTGTATGTTTTCAAAACTACGGGTTTTAATTTGGGAAAATGGTGTTTTCATGTAAAATAGTCTTTAAAATACCATATAATTTCTTTGATAAAGAAAGTAATTAAATAAAGATATTTTCGACTACATAATTGTGTTACTCCAAAAGTATCAACGAAGTGTTATTGAGTTAAAATAATTTAAGAAGTTAGTTTGTGTAACTTAAGAATATTTTTGGAAAGATAACACTTGTGAATGTGGAGGAAAATGCAAGTTTGGAAAAATTGGATGAAATGGTAATTTCATGTAAAGTGGAACATTTTTATGAAGTAAAAATGTTGAAAAAGGTGTTACACTAAACGGTCTAAAAAGATAAATATGGGGATTTTTAAGTGTAACACAAATATGGGGCATAGTTCCTTGAATTTTTGCCTTAAATGGTAAATGTGGAATAATTTCGACATTTGCATAATATTTAAACACATTGTAAAGGGACTCAGATGTGATCCGAAATAGATAAGAACGGCCCGGAGCCCTGCGCTAAAAGACTCAAAAATCACTGACCAAAGCATATGGTGGCATCGCCGGCAGTGTGGAGGCCGTTATTGGGGCATTCCGAGCAACCGTTAATGAGAAAGGTGGAACATGAGAAAGAAATTGGTTATGTTAAGAAAATGAGAAAAACAACCCTTGTGAAATGAAATTGATAAATATTCTTGTATTGAAAAGGTGGTTTGTACAAAAAATAATTACTAAGTCAAAGTAAACGGTGAGTTAATGTCATAAGTGAGGTGGTTAATGATAACCAAGCGACCTCAATTTGTTTTTAACCCACAATTAACATAAGTGCATGTTGTGAGCGATTTAAAAAGAGAATTAAGTATTTTCTAACACGGGGTGTGCATATATTAAAAGATGGTTTTCGAGGAAATACTAAGTGGATTTGGCATTAATGAGTGGGAAATTTCGATAAATGAAGTATTTATCCTAAACAAATGGTATTTTGTTTAAGTATTTATTTGGGTGTCTTAAATTGGTAAAATGATGCTGAGTTAAGATATAAGGGGCAAGAAGGGTCCTTTTGTACGATCAATGAGATATGATATAGTAAAGTAATATTTTTGAATAAAAACGAATTCATGCATTAGCGTGCGCGCACACGTGTGTGTACACTTAGGTGGTACGTTATAAAATCTATTTCCTACCATTTGATTCGATGTTGCATTATTGCATTTTCCAATGGTCATTAAGATCATTCCCTTCCTTTATTATAAAAGGTTATACGCGATTCCACACTTGAGAGCTTAATACAGATAAGTTTTCTTTTTATTTTACGTTAGTAGCTTTCTATGGTTGGATTCTAGGGACATTTCTCATGGGTCCCATACGTAGTTTAATATAAATTGAAATAACTTGTTAAACAAGTGAAATGTTAATTAATAAATCTGGACTAGCAAGATTATTTAGGTTGTCTCATAGCACTTCACACCCAACATTTGGGTCGGATAAGGTTGACCCATAGGTAACTCATAATTTTGGGCTAAGGCGTTACAGAGGTATATGAGCACTATGTTCAAGCTTCCTTTTAGGAGTGACATTGTGAGGTCGGTAGAGGATTTTTTATGTCAATGTTGGTTTTGGGTCGATCAAGCTAGACAAGTGACAATTTCATTTTGTGTTCTTCACGATGGATTTAAGGAGATTTGCATGACGGGAAATTCATTGCCAAGTAGAAAAGTGTCCAATTGATTAGCCATTAATAGTTCTTGGAACTTCTGATTTATATGTGTTAGTAATTTGTGAGTGTTTGCGTAGGTAATTAGTCGCAACATCGTGTTCTCTAGTGTGAGATGCACTTGTGCTAGCCTTTGATGATGTGAGATTCATGTTAAGGTATTAATAAAGGTAAATTACATCCATTGGGTTAGATATGCGAGTTTTTTAAAGCTAGATGTGGAGTTAGATGATTAGAGTGGCATGTCTAAGAAAGATTAATTTTAGGATAATAACATGTTAAGTTCATTGTTTAGGTACTTGTAGGTGGTTAATAATGATGATGTGATTAGGTGAACTTCATCCTTTGGGTATTTCCATATCGTGGGTAATTGACCATTCGCTAGGCATGTAAATCCCTGTTGGTCATTACTTGAGGATGTGTACTCGGGACTTAGTTGATAGGATGTTATCATTGTAGTTGGGTGCCTTAGTAATTATCGATGGATGGACGTGTATTGTATGTTATGATGTGACCTTTAAGTCATTGGAGGTAACTATATTTCACATATGACGATGATGATCTAAAGTGATGTAGGAGTAAACCCTAGGTAGACTTTTATGATGTTTGGAGAATATGATGTAACGTTTGTGGAATAGTTTCCCTTGTGACATTAGTATTGTGTACGTAAAGGTTCATAGGTTCTACACGACGTCTTATATCCTTCCAAAATCCTTAGTAGTGTCAGTTCAAGATTTAATATGTAGTATATGGTGTCATTCAATTGAAGGAACGTTTTTGGACTTTCTAATAGGTCCCGAAGAGAGGGTCGTAGGCTGGATCCATGCCAAGGTTTTATAGGAATGGGAACTAATATTTTTATTCGAATACCATGGGCCGTGTCTAATTGTCTAAGTGATAACTAATGTGAAGCAGTTTCGATATAAGTAGTTGACTTTATCAGAACATCTCCTTCGTCAATGTTCTGTGAGAAGTGGACTTTTTGGTCTTTGTCCATCAGCCATTCTAGATGAGAATTTCTTGGATAGAAGTTTTTACTTATTTAATAGGGAAATTATCTAATCCATATGACCCATGAGATCGATTGCATGTGACATCTTTGGGAATGGAAATCGACTTATTGTGATGCCTTAAGGTGTTCGACGATTATGGTTCGCAATGTTAGGATACCTATAGGCTAGTATTTGGGTGAGTATCTAACAGCCATTTGAGACAAATGTTAGGAAGTCAGTAGAGCATGGGAAAATCATAAGTGATGAAATCTTGTCAGGTTTTTTGTTATAATTATGTTGGGGTATGCTTGATATCCATAGGGAACTAGTCCAGTTCGTTCTCATGAAGTACAATCTGTTCTAGTGTTAGTTGTATTGAAGGTCATGTGATGATCTTAGGTTAATTGGTCCAAAGTATTAAAATAGTGTGGCCTTTGGTGATGTCGTTCGAATTCACGCAGAAAGGTGGCAAAACTTTCTAAGGAAAATTGGAGACTAGTATCATGATTGGGAATAATACTCATTGTCATAAAATGACTATCATAAAAAGTGTCATACTCAATTTTTATGAGTACCAGAAAATACACTAGAGACTTAGATTGATGGAGTAATGTTAACGACTTGAGAATAACACCCAAGATGGGATATTGAAGTGTATTTATGATATCGACGTGTGTTGAAAGTGTAAATTAAAATAGCCCTAGTAAGGGAAGATTAGCTCTTGTTATGTATTTCCTGACTTGTACAGATTAGGTAGTGTAGACCAAGGTAGTTCTTTTTATCCTTATAATTCTAATGACGATCGGTGTGGCCATGAGTAAGATTTAGTTTAGGTATAATTTAGAGAAAGGCGTAGTGATAACCTTGTACCAATGGTGGATATTATGAGGTGAGTGTTTTGCCTAGTTGGGCATTGCCTAAGGATATGTCGAAATACAATAATCGCACGATAAAGTAAACAATAACCTTGTGTTTCATGTTAGTCATTAAGTCTCGTTGACTAGAGAAATAGATAAGCCCGGTGTTGACAAAGGAGTTTGGCATTCATTGATTCGATAGGTTCGTGTTTATCATAAATGAAAGGGGGAATCATTACTTCTAAGGAGGGAAGCCCAACGTTGACTTTTTTAAGAATAATAGTTTAGGTTTTATGTTTATCTCGCGAAGGTGGATGGTTCGTGATCCGATTTGTAACGATTGGTGAATCAAGCCAGGGTATATGGATAGACTAGGATCTAATGACCGTGCCTGGGAGGAGTCGTAGACTTTTAGAATATGTTTATCTCGGAATGGTTGTTTATTTATTCTGATTCGCTGTGTCCTTTCAATACTGGTAGTCTAGAACTATTTTCCTTCAGTTTCGATAGTCAAGGATTGTGTTTCCCCGATTGCAGTAGCATGGTACTGTATAATGTTATTGTTACATCATGATTTGGCTCAATGAGAGTGAGGTTTGACCTAGCATGGTCAATTCAACTCGGTAAATGGATGCTCCCTTATTTGAAGTATCCTTTTAGTTTGCAGATGTTCTGTGTGCATGTGGTTGCGCATTATTTCGCATGGTTTGCTTATAGTATACAATTTCCTTAGGATTGGTGATCTTATGGGTTGAACATCATGGATAGTAGAGGCTCCGGTGGTAAACATAAGGGTAATGATTTGAGGATATCATAAATCATTAGAACTCGAGGAAACGTAACAAGTAGTGTTATTTTTCCACAATGAATGAATTTGAGTAATACTCGGGTGAGTGTTCCATAGTTAGACGCCTAGAGTGATCCTAGGTTCATAAAAGAATCTTGTAGAAAGTATTAGTTGGATGAACGATTTGTGACTTAGTTAGTATGTTGCTCCTCAGAGTGAATGTTCAAGTTTAAGTGAAATTATGTGGTCAAGAAGACTTCAGAAATCGAGGAGACTAAGGATATGTATTCCTAATAATTGAAATAATTTACGATGATGGATTAGGTGTTAGTTGTATATCAATTTACTCTTGGGTGAGTGTCGATCACTAGAGAGTGTTGCCCTGGTAGATGTGTCGGTATGCCTTGGGTGTTAGCAAAGAAACTTTATAACTTGATTTAGTGTGATCATCGGGTAAGTGGAGACTCAAGGACTGCTATGTGACTTTAATGGCTAGCTTGTGGGTGAGCATTAGAATACATTGAATGATGAGATCTTTGGTGACAACCACTTATGAAAGGACGTATAATGACTTCATAGTATTTTAAGACTTCGATGACCTAGCCTTGAAGGATCCATATGACTTAGAATAAGAATTGACAACCTCAGGGATCCTGTGGAATTGACGGATAAATTATTTCAAAGATAAAACTCCCTAAGGAGGGACAAATGTAACACCCGCCCTCATGTTTTGGACTATACCCATATGAATTGGTGACTTTATGTGACCTAATTGGGCTTTAGACTAGGGGGTCGTTCGAATGAGACCCCCTAGTCGTTCAAATGATATTCAAATCTCGTTAGAACGATGCTTCAAATGACCATCGAACGAAAATTACATGTTCTCATTTTCAGTGATGTTAGATTCTTGTTGTAACCCCTTTTAAACAAGACTATGTTGACATTAGAATGAGTTCCTTTCTCGTTCAAATGAGACTTCAAAAATTAGAAATTTTAGATTCAAAAAATTCTATCAAAATCGTGATCCTTATATCATTTCAGTTGTCATGCTCTTAATTCAGTAGATGAAATGGGGATGGGGTTTATGGTGGACCAACGATTAGTAGTTTGGGGGAGAGAGGAGAGTGCTAGGCATATTTCAAAACTTCTCCATCATATTCTCTCTCTCGCTCTCTCTCTCTCTTGGAGCTTCTTCACCACCTAAACCACCCTCCACCACCATAGCACCACTACCCCTCCACCATATTTAGCTTATATTCCACCATATTTAAGCCTTAAAACCCCATCTACACTATTTGTTCGGCAATATATAAATTTATGGAGATGTCATTGCAAGTTTTTGGAGAAGAAATAATAAGAAATTATGGAGTTTGAAGAGGGTTTTCATGAAGCTTTTAATGAGCAAGCTAGTGCAGCTTGACAACCTCTTAAAGTCCACCTCAGGAGGTGGGAGGTTTCCATAATCTTCTTCCTCTTCCATCCATTTTTAGAGCTTCATTGAGGTGGAAAACTCCACTCTTTAGGTTCAACAACATTATTTCATTAGTATTTGGTTTTGCATATAGAGTTTTAAGAGTATAATGCATGTATGTTCTAGAAGATTAGTTTCTCATGATTTATGTAAAATAGTTCTACAAGTGGTTTCAAAGTTTTGAGAAAATGGTGTGTTTCAAGAAGACTTTTTATTAAACACTTTATGAAATAAAATATTTTAAAAGGATATTTATCTTGTTAAGATATATTTATGCACAAAATGCTATAAAAAATGGGACTTTCATGAAGTTTGACATTTATTCAGGTTTTGAACAACAATAATATCTTTTAGTCTTGAAAAGCATGTTTTTGCAAGTATTATGAATTTATTGAATAAATCATTTGTTAGAATAATTTTATTGGGGGTTTGGACTTAAAATCCCTCTTCCAATGTACAAGAACTTGAAGTTATTTGGCAATGTGCATATGAAAAAGTTTAGTAAAGGTTTCAATGAGTTTTAACATGAATTAAAGAAAATTTAACTTTCAAATGTTAATGTGTGTTAATTAATGTGCAAAATATGGCAAGTGTATGTTTTGAGGACAACACGTGTTAATAAAGGAAAATGGCATTTCTTGTAAAGTAGTCCTTCAAAATGCCAAATGATTTCTTCGATAAAGATAGTAATGAAATAACAAGATTTTCAACTTGAGAAGTCTATTACTCTAATTTGTCAAAGAAGTTTTAATGAGTTAAGAGCACTTAAGATGTTAGTGTGTGTAATTTAATAATATTTTTGGAAAGATAACACTTGTGAAAGTGGAGAAAATTGTAAGTTTCGAAACAAATAGGTAAAATAGTAATTTTATGTAAAGTGGAACATTTTTATGAAATAAAAATTTGAAAAGCGTGTTACCCTAAATGGTCCAAAATAAAGTGTTTTTAGGGATGAAATCCACATAAATGTGTAAATGACAAGAAATGAGGTTTTTCGAGTGTAACACAAATCAAGGGCATAATTCTCGAAATTTTGGCTTCGACCACTAAAAGTGGAATAATGTGGACATTTGCATAATGTTTAAACACATTAAAAAGGGACTCAAATATGACCTAGAATAATTAAGAAGGGATCGGAGCCCTGGGTTCAAAGACCCAAAATCACTGGCCCGAGCATATGGTGGCATCGCCAATAGTGTGGAGCCCGTTGGTATACGATATTGGTGCATTCTGAGCAAAATACAATGACAAAGGTAGAACATAATAAATAAATTAGTTTTGTTAAGAAAATGAAGAAACCAACCCCTGTGAAATGAAATTGATAAATATTCTTGTTTTGAAAAGGTAATTTGGACAAGAAATATTAAAATGAGTATGTTCAAGTAAAGCGTGAGTTAATGTCACAAATGAAGTAGTTAATCAAGCGACCGAAGATGGTTTTTAATCCATAATTAACAAAAGTGTGTCCTGTGAACGATTTTAAATAGTAAAACATGTATTTTCTAAAACGAGGTGTGCATGTGTTGAAAGGTGGTTTTCATGGAAAATACGAAGTGGATTTGATGTTAGTAAAAGGGAAATTTTGGTAAATGAAGTATTTTTACTAAACAAATGGTATTTCGCTGAAGTATTTAATCGGGTGTGTTAAATTGGGAAAATGAAGCTAACTTAAGTAATATGGTAAAATAAGGGTCCTTTTGTATGATTAATGATATTTGATCAAGTTAAGTAACGTTTTGGAATAAAAACAGATTCATGCATTTGTATATGTATGTATGTGTGTGTGTGTGTATATATATATATATATATATATATATATATATATATATATATATATATATATATATATATATATATATATATTTGTGTGTGTGTGTGTGTGTTATTGCATATGGACGTAGGCGGTACGGTACAGAGTCTCTTTCCTTCCACTCGATTATATGTTGCATTGTTCTATTTCACACTGGGCATTCGGATCAGTCCCCTCCTTTGTTATAGAAGGTTGTACACGATTTCGCAGTTGAGAGCTTTCTATAGGTAAGTGTTCTTTTCATTTTATGTTAGTAGCTTTGTATGGTTGAATTTCAGGGCTGCTTCCCATGGGTCCTACACGTAGCTTGATATAAATTGGAATTTCATGCTAAACAAGTGAAATGTTAATTAAATAAAACTGCACTAGCAAGATTATTTAGGTTCTCTCATTTTACTTCATACCTAACATTCGAGTTGGATTGGGTTGACCCACGGGTAACCCATAAATCCAATCTGGGGTGTTACAATACTAGGATCTATCCTTATGTTAGTCAGTTATGTTAAGATCTTTTGATCCAGATGACTGTATTGGATTTCCCAGAGTTGGCTAAGCTTTTTGGTCATGACCTGTCCAAAGACGAGGCCATACAAGAAGTGTGGTTTTGATCATGTAATTATATATACTAGGTTCTGAGATATCTTCAGGATTGTCTTCTTGCACATCTCTCACACCGACGAAACAAACATTTTGTGTGCGAAAAAATTAAAATGCTGAATATGTGGAGGAGGAAATCCTCATTCTCATTCATCTTTGAAGATTGATTACAATGAAATAAACATTGTTAACATGATATTTTTTCTTCCAAACCGCAAACTACTCTTCATCACAGGTACTACTTCCTCAGCTACTTTGCATTCCATAGATTCTTGAACTGCTCACCCTTTAAGGTTTCAATTCGATAAGTTCTAGATCTCACGATAGCAAAAATTATGTTCGATCCATGGAAATTTGGTCCCAACTTATTGCCTTTTTAGATGACCTTTTTTATCATGTAGTCCCCTTCCTGTAATGTGCATTCTTTTACCCTTTTCTTTTCAAATTGAGCAGTCCGTTGTTGGTACGCCGCTACTCGAGGTGTTACATGGTCCCTGACTTCTTCTAATAAATCCAGATCTATTCTTCTCAACAAGTCACTCTTCGAAGATTGAAAGTTGAATTGTTAATGTTTAGGCAACCCAATTTCCGTTGGCACCACTACCTTTGTGCCAAATGCTAGCATGAACGGATTCTTGCATGTCACAGCCCTTGATGGGAAAAAAATGTTTCTAAGTGTAATCGCTATTCCAAAGATTTTTCCGATAAAAATCCCGTCAACCTATAAGCACACTACAAATATGTATCGGATAAGTAAGAGTATCAATCCACCTTTCATATGTGTAGAACAAATGATGAGAACACAAAACTGTAAAATCATTTTCATACTATTCTTGTTTTTATGATTTTTTTTAAGAGCTTATCACTTAACTAAGTGTGCTAATTTTTAAAGTAACCAACTGAGAAATAAAATGTAAGAATAGAAGTTTGAGATAAACAAAATTCACAAAAATTTGCTTACAAGTAAACTAACTAAATTGGACATTTAGAAATTTTTCTCTCAAAAAGTAACAATCTAAAAGAGAGGAAAAAAAATTATAACAAAAGAAGAAAAGATAAAATTATTTAAATTATGTACAACTGATGAATTCTCAATGCACTAATAAATAATTAGAGAAGTTTGCTAAAAATTACAAATCCTCTCATTATAAATTTGTACGTAAGAACTCAATGTAAAGAAATACATTCTACAACATCACTTTATATTTAAATATTTGCTAAAAATGAAAATACTCTCCCTAAAGGGAAGAACAATAATTTATTTCCGAAATAGGTAAATTCAACCACATCGCTCTTTTTTGAGATATTTACTAAAAATGCAAATACTCTCTATAGAGCAATGGAGAAGAATTCACCCAAGAGATAAATTCTACTACATCACTCTATATTGAAATATTTTGTAAAAATGCAAATACTATCTATAGAGGGATGGAGAAGAATTATCCCAAGTTTAAAACTAAAATGGATTTCTCTTCGAAATGACACAAAGTCTTCAATTTATAGGTGAAGGAGGCTAGGAGTAAATTGAGAAATTGCAAAAACATGTGTGCATGGTAATGGTGAGGTAGTTAGTTGAGGGTATTTTGGAAAATGGGATGAAAGTCACTTAACACACATGGGGGGAGGGGGAAGTTGGGGGATATTTTTGGAAATGGGTAAAATCATTTTAAACACATGGGATTTATTTTTATTTTGGTCATTGTTTTATTTAGGGTCATAGGTAGGATCTGGTATAATGCGTAAATGGGTTGAATAGGTTTGGGTTGTAACCGAGTTGGGTGGATTTGGATTTGGATTGCAGTTTGGATCGCGAATATGGATAAGAACATGTTAGGTCAGAGGTAAATGAGGAGCTGGGTCACGATCGAGTTAATGGAGCATCGGGTTCAGATAGCATGTTGGGTTTAGGGGGTTGCTTCGGTTAGTGTTAGAATTGTTTTAAAGAATAATTCTACAAAGTATGATCCATAATTAGATTAATACTAAAATTCACTTTGGTTACGAAAAGGGTACTACAAATACAAAGAGTCAAAATGACTTTTGGTTATCTACTTTGAAGGACGGTTAAGATTAAGTGACTGTTGGAGATTTGGGTCATGTCCCTACCTATAAATAAGTGTCTGACTATCCGTCATTAGACAGACGAAAAAATAATATAATGAAATAATAGGATAAGGGAGAGAAATCCAAAGACTCGAGTTTATGTTAATTTTTGAAATACTATTTTGTCTATAAAAGAAGAACCCACTGTTGCAACTTGCTGAAATTGGAGTATGT
This sequence comes from Sambucus nigra, assembly GCA_949130495.1. Taxonomy (NCBI): domain Eukaryota; kingdom Viridiplantae; phylum Streptophyta; class Magnoliopsida; order Dipsacales; family Adoxaceae; genus Sambucus; species Sambucus nigra. The sequence goes on from OX422217.1 coordinate 571,334,947, forward strand.
TCTTGTCATATACGAGAGAAAGCAGTGATCCAAAATTCAGTTCGATCAGACATCGCTAAGGTTGACTGCTTCGTCAATCTTTCCATTTGTGATGTGATGTAGGTGTGTTATAATTTCATTTTATATTTCTCATAATAATTATATGTGATAATCATGTTGATATAAGATCCTAACGTTAAATTTTTAATACATAACGTTTGTACTATTAAAGAACAAATAACATATTGAATTGGATATTCATACGTTAAATTTATATATCAATATAAAACTATTAATTATGTGTTCTTTAATTTATGTTTACATGTGGTATCAGAGCCATGGTTCACATAATTATCCTTTATGTCTAAATATGAAAAACATATTTTGTAGCAGATTTCATATTCTAAATTTTGAGACTTATGTGATGTTTTTTTTTATGACTCTAATTAGGATTTAGTTTGAAATATTCTTATGTTTATGCAAAACAAATTCTTCGACATTCTAATTTTCTGTCGCCGAATCTACTATGAGATATATGTAAAACCTTCTGCAACATTTTGAGTTTCTATCGCTGAATATGCTAAGAGTTACATGTAAAACTTTCCGCGACGTTTGAATTTTCTGTCGCTGAATCTATTAGTATTAATGTGTATGACTTACTGCGACGTTTCATTTTTCTGTCGCTAAATCTGTGAAAATAAAAAAAAAATGGCTTGGATATAAAGTTTAGTTTTATATCTCTCTCACAAAATTAATATTTTTATTTATGCAAATTGGAGAATGATTCGAAAAATTTTGTTTATGAAACTATAGTGATTACTCAAAATTTTCCATTTTTGGAAAAACACATTACTTTTTTGTATTTTATGGTATAGATAACTACATATATTTTTATCATTAAATGATTGTTCTAATATTCATGTTATGCATTATTTGGTATTGACAAAAATGTTCAATATAATGTTTTGAATATTATATTTATGATTTAAGGTTTGACAATAATATTTTCAGTATATTAGATTATTGTGTATAATCTATTTGGTTGCTATAGGTCCTAAAATTATTATGAAATAATGTTTCGGCATTAGTATTTATAAGATGTTACATTAGGAAGAAAGTGTCTTAATCTATAGTTATAAATATTATATTATTGTGTATGCATCTATATATAGACCTTAAATTATACATTAAGCATTGAGTAAAATATATACCTGTGTGCATGAATGTTTCATGAAAGTAAATTATTTTTCACACTCTAGGAATTACATATTTAAGCGCAATTAAGGATAAATCAATTTAGGATATCTGTGAATGAAACCAAATAAATTTATTGGTGTATTTCTATATCACATAAAAGAAAATTTTCATAAAGTGAGATTTTGTGCACCAAAATTTTTATGACCAAATTAAAATTTATTTTGGTTCATTTCTTGTGATTTTATTTTGTGACAATTTTAATTATGTCTTTAAATCTGCTTATTCATTTCTTGTGATTTTATTTATTTTGGTAGAACCACGTGAAATCCCAGTTCGAAAAGTTCCATTTATCCCTCTCTCTTGATTGACTATATTTTTTCTTGGTTATAATTAGAATCATCATATTATAATTAATCTCCACACAAAATTAAGAAAGTTTTAAATTTGACATTAAATCCATATACCCATTTCCCCCGAGTATATTTTTGTGCCAACATTAGGTGAATTTAAAACTGGTGTGGGTTGATCAATCGGTGATTGATTAAATGAATTGTGAAAAATAAAGATGATTTGTAGAAGGTTGAAGGATGTGCTTCAATTTTTTTTGTATTTCTCATAGTTTAATTACATGTTTTATATTTTTGGTAATGTAATTTTAGTGTATATACAAATTACATTACATATATGTATAAGTGCAATGTAGATACAACTACATTAATAAATGGATTTTAGATATTTGAGAAGTTATATATGCAGATAAACTTATAATCACATAGATAAATACAACATAAGTTAGGGTTACACTTATTAATGTATCCGGATATAACTACATTTATTAAATTAGATATAGTTAACGTGATGAATATACATACAATTACAGTAGATATAGTTACAGTTATTAATGTAGGTAGGTTTATTTTCATAAATACATATGGAGTTATACTAATTAATGTAGACACTATAGCCACCCTATTCTAATACCCGCACACACCTCCAGAGGGTCCAAATAAAGTCCCTTCAAACCCCAGACCCTCGATCCTTCTTCAAACCTTAACCGGGAGAACAACGAGATGATTTTTAAGATCTATTTGACTTCGGTAATATCTTGGAATTGAAACTATCTTAACACATTTTCATAAAGCTCTGAATGCCCTTTTCAACGATCCTTCTTGTGTACTAATTGGACTTACGGTCTACATATTATGGACATTTTACAGAATATTTCATTTCAACATGCCTATAGGCACATCTTCACCCTACCTATTGGCAAGGGAAGACATTACTTGGCCACCAAGTCTAGTAGCCCTTCTGATTAGCGTTCCAGCTGCCCATGCCTGCTGACACCCCCAGGTGCATTCTGGTTATTTTGACCATTTAGGGTTCCCTATTTTAAGGAAACCCTAACCTGACCATTTAGAACCTTCAATGTGGTATTTTATGCGGACACCTAATTACATCACTCCCAAAGCATTCTCTTACACAACCTCCTCACCTCACCATTTTCCAACACTCTACCACCATTTAAAAACCATATTACACAACATCCAGAAATCAAAATTTAAATCACTTAGAAGGTCTAAACCCACTTCATTCTATTTGGACAATTTAGTGTCATTTCATAGATTTCATTACTTTTGGAAATTTTTTCATGTTATTTCTTATTTTATCACCACTAATCCCACTTTTAACTATTTATATCTTCTCAAACTTATTTTCATAAACTCTAAAAAAGGTTTATCCTATAATTCCAAAATTAGAGTATTTCTTACATGTCTCGCACTTTCACCACTTTTTCATAAACTAAAAAGTGAAACTCTAATTTTGGATTATAGGTTAGGCCCCACCTTATTCTCCATTCAAACTATGTGTAGTTTTATGTCGTTTTCGAATACATAGGTGTTGCAAATGTATTTTAGGATTCGATTCATCATTTTACTTATTGTTATTTGTTCTTACTAATATTATATTTATATATTAGTTAATCTATTATTACTTATTTTCTCATCTTTTAGTGGTCCCATTGACATGAGTAATCACTTGTTCATAGTGAGTCACGATCCAATGCATCACTCATAGTTATATATTTTTTACTTATTTTCCCTTTAACGGTCCAATTGACATGCATATTCATTTGTTTGTAATGAGTCACGATCCGGTGTGTTGCTTATATTTTAGCCACTTTTGCTCATTTTATTCATTTTTAATCGTCCCACATATGTGCATACTCACTTTTTCATAATGAGTCACAATATGGTGCACCACTCATATTCTGGCTATCTTTATATTTTTCTATTTCTTTTAGTCTTACTCTTTAAAATGATTCACTCCCGTATATTCCATGATGCGGACACAATGATTTTTCTCCTGACATACTGTTCTCACACACACACACACACACACACACACTATACACATGTTTACACATTTAATAAGAAGGAGAACATTTTTTAGCCCATGAGAGACCGAAAAGGCTAAATGGGTACCTAACACCTTCCAATTCCGTAACAGTCTCGGAGCTCGTGATTTTCTTAATTTTGCATGCATCAGTAAGTCTTCCTTATATTGTCTCTTTAAAGACAATTACCTATTTTTTCCTGTTTTGAGTAAAATAGGTTGGCGATTCAAAACTCTACACATTCACACACTTTCGCACCCTTAACGACGACCACTCCATGACCTTTGCAGCTCGCAAAAACACCATGCGAGCAACTAGGATGGGATTTTCCCCATCAATCCTCTAGTGTCCGCATTTAGTATGGCCATAGTTGAAACTCCACTGGGAAGAAACTCTATTGGGAAGAGTTTTAGAGGACTAAGCTCTATTTACATGATATTTGTTTTTCCTTTTCTCCATCTCTCCGATTTTCTTAATGTGTATATATGTTTCCACTTGTATATTCTACTTTTACTTTCATTGTCACATGTTATATACGACGTGCCCATGTTTCACTATACATGTATATTTTTCTCTCCACCATGGTCATCTTCTCCTCCCATGTATATACCATATTTTCTATCAGTTGTATATGTCTCATGTTTTACATTCACTTGTAAATATTTTCTATGTTTCATTTGAGTTATTGCCATTTTTATATACTCCATGACACTTTTATATAGTCACATGTTTCATTTATGACATGCTTCATTATACACTTCACATCAGTTACACATATCTCCTTTTTTCATGACTTACACATATTACCATGTTACTCCACATTGTAAATACCTACATGCTCCATGTCACTTGTGTATATCCATATATTTCACACCTTTTACACATTACCATCCGTTGTCTACTTATACATGATCCATGATTCATGTTACTTTTACATATTTACTTGTGTTACTCCACGTGTATATTTATCTCTTTCTTTCACAAGACACTAATGTGTATTCCCATGCTAATCCATGCTTAGTAGCTGTACATATCCTTTTTATCACACATTAAACATTGCATAAAAATACTAATTAAGACTCGTGAATGATTCACACTACATTACGTAGAAATTACATATTGATCATATATGTGTTCACTATTAGGGAGTCACTTTGTCACGAGTTTCTGGTTCTGCAATGTGCAATTAACCTAAGCGATATGACTTACACCTTCCATTATCCAAGCACCCTCGACATATATTGAACGGTTCTCCTCCATCACACCTCTTGACCAAACTTACGACTGTAAGGATATATCAGTAACTCGTTCATGTGCATCGAGTATATTGAATCCACTCTCACATGTATGATCACCATGAGGTATATCATGAGGAAATTCACGTACACTCGGGTATATCTGATGGATTTTCCACATGTACTGATCAATGATTACCCTTATAGGTGAGATGTGTATCGTGGAAGTCATGCCAAAGGAGGGGAACCCTTACACTAACATGCCATGCATAAACCTCATATAGATATATGCCCTCAAACATTCATACTAATATTACCTAGCCCAACGCGAAACTTTGCCAAAATTTTGGGTCATTTTACCACCCAATTTTTAGTCTATTTCATTGATTTATAAAACACGACTGTGTCCGTGAGTCTAGAAACGAGTCAAACCGTGTCTTGCATTGGGTACCCTATGCTTTTCCTAGACTCAGGTCTTGTCTAGAATTTCCACATAATAAAAGTGAATAAAAATAATAACAAGCACATTGAGGGATTTTTCTTTCGTTTTTCTCCTCTTTTTTTTTCAAAAATACGAAAAAAATCTTTTTTCAAAAAAATAAAAATATTATTTCATTGTCAGGTGCGACCGTATTCTGCTAACTTAGTCTGGCTCCATCATTAACTACTACAACAAAAACCAAACGGTCCTACCAAAGATTCCTCATGGACAACCTCAATCTGAATGCTAATACGCAACCCGATCTAATGGTTGTACTCACTCAACTTACTACAAAGATTGATAGTCTGCATGTAGATGTTCACTAGATAAGAAAAACATGGGCTATATTTAGATGTTGACTTTCCCCAAACTATGGGACTACAAATGCCTGAATCGATATTGACACACCCCAACCCATTTACTTATAATTAAGTATGACAGTAAAACTAACTCATACCATAATTAAATTACCAAACCATAAACATCGGTCTTAATTCAAGAGTCATCAACATAAATCCATATAACTAAAAAGTTTTCGCATTATTAAGTTACGTATGCTTATACAAACATTATTTAAGGATAAGTTGATTTAATTAAATCATTTACATTTAAATAACACCATTATTTTATCCATTCCTTGATAACCTAACCCGACCTCCTAGACTTGACATCGACATCACGATACCTAAAAAAACATAAACAAAGGAATCGTGAGTAAAATAGCTCAGTGAATGCATCACTCCTACACTGTTGAATAAAATTAAATGCAATAAATCATATTCATATAATGATGTATAAACTTATCTGGTCCATTCATAAATAATGTCCCAACCTTCTGAATCACGATTCGCATATGCTGTCTGCAATGGACAATTCTCCCCCATTCCTTATCGAGGAGTAACACCTTGTCTGTAATAGACAATCCTCCTCCATTTCGGGTCAGGGGAGAAACCCCCATTTCGGTAAACCAAAATGAATAATTTCATATTCATAATTTCATTATCATATCCATAAAAATATTAATATACATCTTTCCAGTGAGTACACTCACCTTGGGTTATCAACTATGTGCTTGCATTTCCCACGAGTGGATCAAAACTTGGTGGATTGGGCTTTCAACCTTGGGGACACTTTTACGACTTTCTTGTAATTTTTCCTAGATTTTCTGGTAACCCTTTCCTCCATAAAATCCTCCTGACTCTCTCATCAAGCCAAATATTCTTCAAACTGAACCAAGGGCTGAATTTGATGAAGAATGAGGTGATTTTAAGGGTTTAAAGTTATCCAAACCAACCAACCTCTCCAACCAACCAAAACAAAACATTTGTTATACTAATAAACAAAATACCACTCAAAAGGATGGAAAATTTTTCCCTCAATTCGTAAATTTTGTATAACTTCTTCCTTAGATATTCATTTAACACACCGTTTTTTACGTTCCGAAACCAACTCAGATATCTAAAACTATATATTTTTTTACCTTAAACCAATTGTCACATTATAAGGATCAAATCAAGTATCTAACGTGAGCATTCATACTGAAAATCTTAAAACTTTGTGTTTGAAACCAACTCGATATTTCATTATTTTTTTGAAGGTAGAATTAGACTAAAATATAATTACCTAACATTATCATATATATATATGTATATATATATATATACATAACACATAAGGTAAGCATGATTCAAATATAGTTTATCATAGTTCTATACGGGTTATCAAATATATGGTCTATGGAAGAGTATCAATAAGATCCACATCCTGCACATGTTTCGCCCATCAATGGGCCACCTACTTGACATCTATCGATGCCAAATCTCGCTCAATAAGGGGCTAACCTACCCATACTCTCTCCAGCTAATACAAAGGAGGAAGAACATAACCGAGTAAAGGAGGACCTTAAAATGCTCTCTATGAAGTTCTATCAAGTGAAACTTTCAGGAACCTATTTTGAGTACAATCACATTCACCCTACCCGAAAGCCTCGCTTACAAATAGTTCAAAGTTCTTGACATTAAAATGTTTAGAGAAAGATGCCTCCCATTGTGTATATTTAAAATTACCATTGCTCTATGAGTTTACTCAATGATACAGAAGAAATAATGAACTAAATGTTTCAATAAACTCTTAAGGAGAGTGCTCTTCACTTGTTCATATCATTGGAGGAGTCCTTGATCCATAAATGGGAAGATGTTGCAAGAGAGTTCATGGCTGAGTATAAATACAATGAGTAGTTAACGGTGACCTATCGAGACCTCAAATTACTAAAGCAAGTTCCTGGGAGTATTTTAATAACATCATAAGAAGGTGGAGGCATAAATCTTCCACCATGACCAACCACCCATATGAAGATGAATAGGTCATCATAGTGGATAATTTTTTCCACATATCTGAACTTTTATGGGTAATTAGTATTACCCCGACATCAGCCCCCTCCAAGAGGCTAGGGTCAATATTGAAGAGAATGGTTCCACTAAAAAAGAAGAATCCAATTCAAAGAAGATAGTTAGACAATTCACTCCTCAAAAGGATGATAAGACTTCCATTACTATCATCAACAACATAAATCCTCAGCCTCCTACATTATATACATGAGAAGACCATCCTTCGATAACCTAAAAATAATATAAAGAACTCCATGTCGTTTCCAAAGTCTACTGAGTTCTCTTGTCCTGAAACCTTGTCCAACCTTAGATGCTCGTCCACTTTGTGGACCTCTTCCTACTAGGGTTGGCCCTTTTATACATCTAAAAAATGACTCTTCCCATGCCTCTCCACGTTTTACCCTTTTATAATACCTAAATGAGACTCTTCCCTTGCCTCCTCACGTTTTACAACTAATAAATATGAATTAAACAAGAAATTTCAAGAGTTGTGACTCTTCAGTTCTGAAAATGACTCTTCATTATCCCGCAACTTCAAAACCTCGTAACTTCTTCACCATAGCTCGGATTGAGGTTCTGTTTTTTCTAGTGTTCTTGTAATTGGAATCTCTATGGACTAAGGCTGAAAAATTATGACAATGCCCTTGAACTTCACATTTCTTGTTTTCTTTCACTGTTTTGAGTTCTCCTTCGCACTAACTTGCATTAAATACCTATAAAGCACATGAGAAATACAAAAAATATGAAATACTTGCCAAAAGGGGTTAGTAGAATAAATACGAGACAAATCCAAGCTATTTACTCTACACGGGATCGTAAAAATACCGAAATTAAGGGGATAAATATGAAGAATATGTGCCTAATCAAATGCACATTACGAATTTAATCAAACTGTCTAACATACCACCATTCAATATCACCATTTGAATTTTTTTTTCTACAACCTCATTTAAAAAGTGCCAATGTCCCTCCTACAAACCCTAAATCAAATATTACTCAAACCCCTCTATCCATTCAACAAGCTGGCGTGAATGTGATCCTTACAAATGAAGATCCATATTTTGATCCTTATATTATAATTGAACCCTCTAAAGCCTACCTCATCTATCAACCCAAAAAAAAATCCCTAAAATATGTCCACCTTTCCGGCTGCATACGGAGAATACTCACGACTAAGCTCTCTTTTTAATAACAAAATATTGTGTTTTCATCTAGGCCTGATCGAAGACAGGAAGCATGGATATTCCTACTGCCCTTGAATAATTCAGAATATTTGGATTGAAATTCCCATCATATTTTACCCTCAAAGAAAAGGATTATTCAAAAAATTAATGATATCTATATGGAAACCCGAAAGTTGCCCCAAAAATCTTGTGATTTGTTTGTACCACCCAAGGAATTCAGCCTGGATTACATACTTCAAATCCTATTAGAAGAATGTGTTAAGAAGAAAAAGCTATGTGAATATTTGAAATTATCCACCGGCTTACAACTTGAAGTGCATTTGGCACCTTTTCCAAAGCATTACTCTGCCACATGGGAAAACTTATATGATGAAGTTGTAGAGTGTATTGACTTCTCCTTGAATAAAAAATAATATTGCTACTCAGTGGGGATATGATTCTGATCATACAAATAACTTCTATGATGATCACAGTAATGGAACTCTCGGTAAGATTGCCTATTTTGTGGGATGATCTCTTTGAATAGCTTCTGCCAAAAATTAGTTAAGTTTTTGTTGCTCTAGAAATAGTTGAATACACAATGTTCCTATTCTTCACATCATTCGTAAACCACATGAACCTATCGGTTTGACACTATAAGTATCTAATCCTCCCATCATAAAGTACACCATGGATGAAAGAAAAATGGTTGATAAAGAAATCCCAATACTTTAAATAATAGTCGAGGAGAGTAAGATCCTTGAATAGCTGAAGAAAACTCAAGCCAACATTACTTTTTGTGGACTTTTCATGTCTTTTCAATACCACTGAAACTCCCTTATCAAGATGCTGACTCAAAATACGATTGAAAATAATCTAATACGCAGAAGTGTCAATATTAAATAATATCTTATAAGTCATTGGTAAAACCATTTTTAAACTTCAATGGTTGAATACACACAAAAAAAATATATGTACTTGTTGGTGTGATGTTCAAGTTAACAGAAAATAAATTTAAAGTAGAATGATATGAGGAGGATTAGAAAAGGACACAATAGTTTGTTGAATAGGAAAACTGCATACTAGAAACCTCGGGTCTTTTAGTATTAAGACCACACACACACCCAAGTCTACAATAACAACTGTTTAAGGAAAAATTATAGAACACAATGTGTAAATGAATTGATCCAACCAATATACTCAGTACACCAAGGCTAGTACAACGCGACCCCATAAGTACTAAAATTTTACAAAACACAACAACTAATGAAACAAGGAAGAACACGTAACAAAAGCTTCTCACTCAATACCAGAGAATCAGTAATGATGATTAAAAATAGTTTCATTATATTTTTTATTTTAATAGAATAATTGAAGATTGAAACACTAAATAATAGATAAAAAAAAATATTTCTTTAGAGATTTAAATTTCAACAATTATAAAAAAATCTTAAAATCAATTTTGTGTAAACAAGAGTTTAAGGTTCATAGATATATTGCTATAAGAAGGACCCACACAAAACTAAGACAAAAAGTAAACCAAGTCTTGTTTCAAAGATATAATATTTTATACATGTATTTGGTTAAAAAAACATATTTGGTAAAACATGCAAATTCTATAGGACTTATAACAACAAGTTTAGATAGATTTTGGTCGATACTTAAAGTTTATCATGTTTTGGGTTTTAAAAATTAATGTCTTTATTTTAGCACTAGTAGAGAAGATTGAACAAGGAAAAACCCGAAACTCACTTAAAACATTTTATAACCCAAAAATTATATTTTTCTGGAGTTTTTTGTCTTTTCTTCAAAGCAAATATCAACGATTAAACATGCAAAACTAAAAACGTATAAAAGTTATATCATATATATATGGCAGTTTTTATGAACTAAAGAACATAGATCATACTTCAAGGCAATTCATGGGCCAAAAAAGTCCAAGTCATGCATGCACCATCAACTTTACAAGATGTAAGACAAAAATGCCTCAGCTAGTGATCACAAAAAAACCTAGAATGTCCAACCCCTTAAAACTCACTAGTCAAAAATCAAAAAATAGATCCAACTTTGAAACCCTACAAATAAACTAACAGATAACCTCACGATGTATATATTGAAGTATAAATAAATGTTTATGCGTTTTGGGTGAGTGGAAATGAACTCTCAAACAGATGGAAACAATTTTTTTAGAGAGAGAAAATGTTTAGAAATTTTGGCGGAGTTTTGGTGCGATTTGGAATATTTTATTCAAGTTTTTGAACTGACACAAGCCCTCTATTTATTAAGGCGGGTGAAAGGACCCAGGTAAAAGTGTAATTCCCAAACAAATAAGGGCGTAAATGTAATCAACCAATGCTTTCAAAGGGCAAGACCGATATCACACAAAAGCATGTTTGGTGGGGGTAAGAAGGTAAAGAACCACGCTAATGTGGAGTGTGTGAATGTAAAAAGACCCCCGATAATTAACCGTTGAACCCGAGGTTCCCCAAGCTCATGCAGGATCAAACAGTGTGGCCCAAACACTGCTCACTGTGGTCAAAACTAATTGAAACGGATCGACAAAAAATGATCCATAAAGTACCAAAATGCTTCCATTTCACGTGGGCTAAAATTGTAAATAAGAAACAAATAAAATGTTTCTTTTAAATGATTTATTCAACCATTTTGAATTCTAGAAAATTCTTAAAAAATGCAAAAATTAATTTAAAAACCCTGGAAAATTATAAAACCATAATATGTATAATATAAAAATATTTGCATGTCAAATACATATTAAATGTATAAGTATAAACATAATAAATATATTTAAAAAATGAAAATTAGGGTTTTAAAATAAAAAAAGAGTTTAAAAAACTTTGTAGGAATGTTTTTTAGTGAGAGTAAGGAACCGGGTGTATTCGAGGTAGTTGTTATGAAATTGAGCGCAACAAAAATCTCATGAGATTTAAAGAGGGTATTTTTAATCTCACTCTTTCCAATTTTAGGGCAACCCAAATTGAGACTAAAAAACTAAGTCTCGCACACACAAATATATAACTAAACTGTACAGAAGATTCCTAAAAATAGAAGAGTATACAACTCAACTAACAACATATATCCTAAAAAAGAAGAGTACAAAACTCAACTAACAACACGTATCCTAAGAGTCTCAATTACGTACAAAAATATAGGAGTCTGATAAAATCTCCCCAACACGTATTAAATGGGAAAGGCACAAACACCCATAGATATTTTAAGCATTTTGAAGAGTTGGTTGTCTAAAGGTTTTGTTAAAAGATATATCAATCGATCTTTAATGTTGAGGTATTCAATATTAATTTCATTTGTTTGAGCTAATTCTAGGATAAAATTCTCTCTCATTTTAATATGTTTTTTTCAAGAATGAAAATGATATTTTTATAAATACTTATAATACTTTAATTATCGCAAAGAGTTAAGTAAGATGATTCCTCTAGTCCGTAGTAACTTAAAATTTGTTTCATCCATATAATATGAGTACAACAACTACTAGTAGCAACTTATTTGTCTTCTGTTGATGAAAGCGAGACATAATGTTACTTTTTAAAAGATCGAGAGACAAGATATGTCCTACTTAAAACAACCACCTGAGCTGCTTGTACTATCATCGACACCACCTACCCAGTCAGCATTCATGTAGAAACCCCATCCTAGCCCCCCCCCCCCCAAATCACCTTAATAGGTCTATATCACTCACTCGTTCACCACAAACCCTAGGTCATACCCCGGGTACCGATATAAAGGTCATCGAGTGCTCTCGAGCCCTGTTTGACTCCGATAAAATTACTCGCCAAAGTGAAATCTTTGTGAATGTTTGAAGGGATATGAACCGCCTTTCTAACAGTCTATGTTGTGTGCGAATTGTCCTTACAGAATGGATAAACGATCCATTTTACCCAAAAACCTGATCTAAAGGCCATCGGGTGCTCCCTAGCCCCGTTTGACCCTTGTTAGCTCTCTAGCTTAAACGAATATAAATGAATCTTATAAGGTCTATAAATACCCTATCGAACATTCCACCCCATCCATGAATCAGCCTTATGGTACGAACGAACGACCCATTTTACTCCTAAGTGTCATCGGGTGCTTTCGGGCCTCGTTTAGCCTCGATTAACTCTACGAATCGAACGAAGCTGAATGAAATATTTAAGGGATCTAAATACCCTTTTCAATGGTCTATCCCATGCGCGAATCAACCATACAATCTGGACGAAAGATCCATTTTCCTCTGAAAATTTACTATATCGTGACCAACTGGCTCTTCTGGGCTTCGTTTGACCTCGGTCAACACCTAGACCCCAGAGTGGCTCAATGGATTTTAAAGGGATATTAATACCCTTTCAAAAGTGTAAAACCCTGTATTTATAAGTATTTAGAATTTAATTAGTTCAGTAATTTTTTAAATTACACATGGTTCGTACTTTAATTGAATTAAATATTATATCTTTATTATAATATTAATTGGGAGAGATAATGAAAATATTTATGGAATAAAATTACTAAGTGGGTATTATATAACTTGTGATAATTATTATACGTCGTAGCGAGTGATATCGATGTTACTATGTTATATCTCAATCGGAAATCGCATGTAGACTATAGGTCGAGATAGGAAATATATGTTGAGTGGCTCGAATGGAGATTCTGAGGTCATGGTTGCTTCTAGATATATTAAATAGTCATAAGAGAGTACGAGAGTAGTAATTAGGTCATAGGGACTTTTTAGTCATGATTGAGCCGGCACAGGGGTGTTTGGGTCATTTAGGCTTGGCCTGTTAGCCAAATTTCAGGATTGAGGATTAAAAACATAAGTCAAAGAGTTTAAGGCAGTCGTAACTCATATTATAAATCATAAGAGATTGAAATAAGAGAGAAGTAAGAAAGAGGAGATCTTTAGGAGCGAAAATCAAATAGGATTGGGGAATTCGAACATCGATTCATCTTTTACGACGTAAAAGTAGAGCTGCTTTATCAAGGCAAGTATTCATCTTACATTATTTTAAACATGTTATAATAGTCATGTTTAACGTTTCAATTTCATGATTTAAATGACTTCTTGGGATTTGGATGGGTAAAATTCATGATTCGGGGTAGGAATTCATATATAATAAATCCCTATATGTAGATAATACGAAATCTAAAAATAAGTGATTAATAGCTTGAAAGAAATATGGGTATCTTTATGAACATGCACGAAAAATACCATAAACTAGGATTTTATGAATTGTGAGATTTAATGTATTCTTGCATCAATTTCTTATAAATTTGATGTATTATTTACATTAGAAATTGTCCCTAGACATATGGTTGAAGTTTTGGTATGTTAGATGGAGTTTTGAGAAAGTTTAATGGAGTTTTGATAGGGTAAAAAATGTGAAAACTCATAATAGAAATGAGGATGATAATTTCCCAGATTTGCAAACCGTTTCGGACCCCTTAATGAATCGGTTCAGCTGCCCAGATTTGAAAATTGGTTCGCCTACTATATAAAAACGATTCGACTTCCTTGTTTTGTCAAGTTAAATTTATCTGAATACTTTCACTTGGAACTTGTAGAAACCACATTCTAGGACCCCCTGAGTCTCTCCTTAGACCCCTAGCACTTCCCCTTCCCAACGCAAACCTAGTCGCACTTTGAGTACCGATTTAGAGGCCATCGGGAACCCTCGGGTCCCCATTTGACTCCGGTCAACTCCACAATCAGAGAAAAATCTCTTTGAATCTTTGTAGGGCTTCAAATACCCTTTCCAATGGCCTTCACCATGCATGAATCGGTATAATAGTTTGTACAAATGGGTAATTTCACTACCGAAAATTGATTCAGAGACCATCGGGCACCCCCGACCCTGAGTTAAACCCAATCAACTTCACCATCAGATAGAAATCTCTTTGAATCTTCAAAGGGCACTACAACCCCTTTCCAACGGTCCACCCCGTGTGCAAGACAACATAACCGTTTGGACGAATGATCAGTTTTCCACCAAAAATTGATCTAGAGGCCACCGGGCGCTCCCGAACTTCGTTTGACCAAAGTCATCTCTTCACCTTGAATGATACTGAATGAATCTACGAAGGGAACTAAATATCCTTTCTCACATTCCTCCCCGTACGCGATTCTAACTTACGGTACGGATGAACGATCCATTTCACTCCAAGAGGTCAGCGGACACTTTCAGGCCCAAGTTGACTAAGGTCAACATTCCAAACCGTGCGAAACTATTTGGAATATCAAAGAACATCTCCTAACCTTTCCAAAGGTCCACCCCATGCGTGATTCTAACTTACCATACGGATGGACGATCCGTTTTCGTCCGACGATCTCCCATCTAAAAGAACGACGTGCGCTTCTGAGCCACATTTGACCCAAAGTCAACTCCCAGACCGGGTAGCAGTCCAAAGTATTCTCAAAGTTATCTGAAGTACCTTTATAATGGTAAGCCCCCTACATGATTCGGATCAATGATTTGTGTGATACGGTCATTTTTCCAAAAAAGTCTTCACAAGACTGCCAATTGGCAGGTCCTGAACCCTCCCTATCGGCACAGTGCCAAGGGTTACCTGTCGATAGTTACACCCTAGGGTAGGCCAATCGGCACCACCCATGGCCCTATAAATATGGGCCATGACCTCACTCCAAATGAAAAAAAGAGAAAAAAATCCATCAGCATCAGTGATCTCAACAAAATTCTCTCAAAATCAGAAAAGTTCCATATGAGAAGTTCCATTAAAGCCTAAATACCCACCCTTTTCACACCCAATTGGGAAAATATACTTCTCTGTCATCCACATTCATCAACATTCAAAAGAGTTCATCAAAGATCCAAGCTCAAGCTCCAAGGAAGTTCCAATTCCTTCTCCCTCTCTTTTAATATCTTGTTTTGCATAAGTTACATTAGATTCATAATCTAGTTTCACTTTAGTTCATACATATTAACATCCACAGTTTTATTAGTATATCGCACATACTTTATTTTTCATAAAAACCAAAAAACAAATAAAAGAGGGTTTAACTTGTAAATTCTGAACGGAATTATCCATCACACTTTTTCAAAGTAAAAAACACATTTCTACACGTACATACGTAATAAAACCTCACTCGAATCTACGGGATAAACCTCACAATTATTTGACATTCGAACTATGTGGACTTTCATGCCTTTATAGGCTATGTAGCATCTCAGATTAAAATTCGAGACTCGAGTCCAATTTTCCAAATTTCCAACTTTTTCTTATTTTCTAAATTTCCTAAAATCCCTCATTTTCATAATTATCATACATATACATATACATATAATATGCTTGTTTGCGTTTCGTCCAACACATATTATCGTTTCCCAATAACGATCAATATCACAATGAATGCTCATATTCTATCTTCTACATTTGTTATTATTTTGGAAATATTCTCGTGGATGACCTCACCATACCTTTTCCATGTTATGGGTCAAATGATTCCAATCTCCATTATATAAAAATATACGCACACTTCACGGCGATAAAGGAAAATTTTAATAGTATCCTATGAGAGACCTAAAGGGTGGGATGGGTGCCTAACACCTTCCCATTCCGTATCTTAGCCCCCGGACCTCCGATCTATTGGTTTCGTATGCATCAGTTTGTACTTGAAGTCGCTCTCTCGAAGTGGCAACATGTTCTTCTGCCTGTTTTATACAAAATAGGTTGGAGACTCCATCTCTTTACATTAACCACACACCGAAAATGGCCGAAGCACCTTTCAAAGAGGGGTGTGAGATCGTGACACAGTTCTTTCTTAGGGGATCCTCCTCCTCCTCCCACCCCTCGAACACTACGCGCCCGAGATGGCCACAGTGGTGACTCTTTTAGGAACTTCTATTTTTTAGAGGGCTAGAATCTATTTACATGTGTGTTTTATTTTCTTGTATTTCCCCCTATTTGCATGTTCCCCTTTATTATTCATATGTACCTCATGCTTATGCAACTATTCACATACTTGTAGAAGACTCTCCATGTACACTTCACACCACATGCACCTAGGACCACATATATCCACATGTTGCACACATCACTTAGAAATGCATGCTTAAGTGTCATTAGCACACACCTCCACTTATCTATATCCATACTCACTTATGACACACTAACTTGTAGATAATTACACATCACTCACACATTACTTATCCATATGCTTAGTATTGATTTACTATTTGTACTTGTACCTTGCTCTCGATTTGGAATGATCAAAAAAAATTTCTCTCTCCATAAGATACTAATAAAAGAATCATGCATGATTCACCCAACATCACTAAAGAGCATTTATATTCACCAAATTTTATCCCGTAACTGGGGAGTCCCTTTGTGATGGATGCTGGTACTACAGGTCGCAGTTAGCCTAAGCGATATGACTCTCACCTTCCATTGGCCAAGTACCTTTTACGTATATCGAACGGTTACCCCCGCATCATACCGCTTGACCGAAGTCATGACGGGAGGTATAATGCAGGTAATCATTCACTTACGTCGAGTATATAAAATTTTCTCTCACATGTACCGTCCCCATGAGGTATATAGTGAGGCAATGTACGTACACTCAGGTATATCAACTGGCTTTTCCACCCGTACCGATTGCCCTCAAAAGCAAGACCTATATCGTGGAAGTCATGCCAAAGGGGGTAACACCTTCCAATTAACCCAACCAACTTCATACCCACATATAGGTGTCAATCCTAGTACACACATGTTAGATTGTCGGTTTCGCCCAAAACTCTGCAAAAATTCCGGGTCGACCTGCCACCTAAATTTTCGTGCAAGTTTTAAAATAGGAGCCTGCCCGTGAGCCTAGTTACAAGTCCAACCATAGCTTTACATATGTTAGAAACCCAATTTTCTGGGATCGAGTCCCGTTCGGCATTTCATTTTCCATTTAGGTAAACATGATACGAGTGAGAACCTCCCAAACATAAATAATCATGATGAGACCCATCTCTCATATTTTCCCCACTCTTTACAAAAGTGTCCAAAAACATTTCTCCCTCTTTTATCAAAAATACCAAAAATATTTTTCCTCCTTTTCTCTCAAAACAAAAAAAGAAAAAAAAATTCGTCTTTATCTTTTCCGAAAATGTCAAAAATATTCTCCTCCTTTTCCAAAAATAACAAATTTCCCTTTTTCTTTTTCGAAAATAAATTCCATTTTTTCTCCTTCTCAGCTCGATCACATACCCTTGGCCTAGCTCCCTATTGGCTTTGGTCTTCAGTCAAACCATCTCGAAGTTCTATCAGTCCCCTTCCTTCCTCCGAGTTCAAGACTCACCCACCTTCAATGGAGAATATGGATCAGGTGCTAAATATACACTCGGATTTGTTGGCGATTTTGGCTCAGCTCACTACCAGAATTGACAAACTTCAAACCAAGGTATAAGATATGCGAAGAAATTGAGTCCCAGTCCCGAAGATACTGAGGTCATGTTCCCTCATGCCATGAGTCCACCTGCACCCGAGCCTATTTGGGTTCCTGAAGAATACCATCATTCTCCACGTGCTTCTCCTGCTAACAAGCTTCCACCAGACCAACTTCCTATGCCAAACCTTGCTCAGACCGGGGAGAATTTACCCATAACTATTGATCCTAAAGAGGAAGAACTGAACAAGGTCAAGGAAGACCTCAAGATGTTAACCAAGAAATTTGACCAGGTCAGAATCTTTGGGGACTACATGCACATGTCTACCCATCCTAAAGCCAAGTTACCAGAAAAAATTCAAGATGCCCAATATCAAGAAGTTTGGACGCAGTGGACCCCCGATCATTCATATCCGTAGCTATCACCGAGCCATGACTCTCCTAGGGGCTTATGAAAAAATAATGTCTCAGATGTTCTAGCAGACTTTGAAAGATAGCGCCCTCTGTTGGTTCCTATCCTTTGAAGAATCTAGAATCCACAGTTGGGAAGATGTTGCCCATGAGTTCATGTCATAGTACAAGTACAACGAGGAGCTAGAGGTTACCTATCGTGACTTAGAGCTACTTAAACAGAACCCTGGGGAATTAATCAACAACTTCATAGTAAGATGGAGAGAAAAAAACAACTACCATGACCAATCGGCCTTCTGAAAAAGAACAAGTCAGCAGTGTGAAGAATGAATTCCTACCCCATGTCTGAGAAAAAAAGGGAGAACAGTACTACCCTGAATTCCAAGCCCTACGAGAAGAAGGAGTAGAAATAGAAGAAGGACTTGCCAAGACAGAAGTTGAATCGAAGAAAATCTCTGGACAGTTTTCTCCTAGAAATTTTAAAAATCATTCTAGTACCATAGTTTATACTATCAATAACATGTCTTAGCCTGCTACTTAATGGGCACCGAAAAGTCACCCAAACCCAATCTAGAGGGAATATATCGAGATTCACGCTCCTCCCTCCAAAGTCTACTAGGATATCTTAAATTGAAACCGATCAAACCCTTAGACTCTCGTCCGTTACCAAATCCACTTCTGAAAAACTTCAAACCTGATGCCCATTCTGACTTTTCCATATCTGAAACATAATCTAAAGCCTGATTGTCCGGGGCATCATCGCCCCACCATCTAATCCTAAAAAAACACTACCCATAATCAGGTCTCGAATCATGATAATGCCATCTTCCTAGAAGAAGATTTGGAACTCGACCCATCCACCCAAATCATGCCAATTAAATCACTAATCATACCTATATACTCTCCTAAACCTCTCCAAACATGCCCATATTTCTCTTACACCCTACCATCTTTGCCAATTAACCCTTATCACTCCTCATCAGAGCATGCATCGTTGTCCGTACACATTCTAGAGGTAAAGATATGGAATTATCAGAAGTGTTTAACCAACTCCTAGATTTCGGGATGAAATTGCCTTCCCAGATGACCATTGACTATCAGAGATTCATTAGGTTATTCTTAGAAGCTCAAAAATGGTCCCGAGATTCAAATAACTAGGTGGTGTTAACCGAAGAAGTCAATTTAGATGACCTGGTCCAGATCATGGAAGATTTATTTCGACAGACTGGTGATATTTGTATCATATCCGAGTTGCTCAACACTTTGAAATTACAAGGGCACCTGGTCCCTTCAGTCTTGTATTTCCATGCCAAATAGGAAGAATTATATGAATATGCCATAGAAGTCGTAAAGTGTATTGAATTTGCAATAAAACACAATATCGTTGCCACTGGATGGGGGAACAATTTCGAAGATTTCAATGAAGAGCCTGATTTAGAAAAGACTAGTCTGATAGTCAACTTATGTAGAATGATATAACTCGAGGAGATTTTATAAGAGATCAATTAGGTAGTTGAGCAACCGATATCGATGAAGAAATAGGGTTTCTATTTTTTCCCTCTTTTGTGAACCACATGACAAGGTCGGGGAGACATTACCAGAACCCAAACTTACATCCATCAGGAAGCGATAAAAGGGAAAGGTGTTTAGAATCTACCTATGCGAGAAATGTCTCTTAAAAAAGTAAATTCCTTGATCAACTGAAGAAAACTCAAGCTAACATCACTCTATGGTGACTTTTCATGTCTTCCCATATACACCAAAATGCCCTAATCAATTTACTCACAGGACCCACAGTTCATCTCTCAACCACACCAGAAGAAGCAATGAACCTAGTTGGATCCCTAACCTCTACTAGAATCTCCTTCTCCAAAGAAAAAGTTCCCAAGAATGGCCCCAACCACAATCATGCTCTTAATATCTCTGTCGAAGTTATGGAAAGAGTCATTCCCCTCTCTCTCGTTAATAATGGATCAGTTCTGAATGTTTCCCGTTCAGAGCTCTCAATTGTATGGGATTGAAAGTGAGTGACCTTGATCCAACCTCTGCTATCATACGTGCCTACGACAACACCCATCGTGAAGTAATATGATATATCAAGCTTTCAATAGGGGTTGGCCCTATAAATCATGCAGTGGAATTTCAAGTCATTGACATCCCAACCTGTTTCAATCTGTTGCTCGGACGACCATGCCTACACAACATCAAAGGGGTGTCTTTTTCCCTTTATCAAAAATTGAAATTCTTTACCAATGGATAAGATATCACCATCTTATGAGAAAGTGACAACACTGAGATTGCAAGCAGCAGTAATCCGGTACTTGAGATACAACACGGGGTGAACAATATTATACTATCAAGCTTCCAAGTCTAACCACTCCTACACCCAGTAGGGGATGACTTTAAAGACATGGTTTGTCCAGAATATGATCCCGATAAAAATGTCAATGTAATCCAAATGTTCAAGAACATGCACTTCATCCTTGGACTGAGGCTAGGGCAAAGACAATAAGGGACAACTGAACCTATT
Source organism: Sambucus nigra (assembly GCA_949130495.1). Classification (NCBI taxonomy): domain Eukaryota; kingdom Viridiplantae; phylum Streptophyta; class Magnoliopsida; order Dipsacales; family Adoxaceae; genus Sambucus; species Sambucus nigra. The sequence goes on from OX422217.1 coordinate 571,356,122, forward strand.
GTGTTGAAGGAGGCCTTTCCTACCTATGGCTTGGTCTATCAACCATAAGAAGAAGAACTCAGATTGATCCGTCAGCCTTGACTGAAGAGAAAGTTAGAATGCAATAGAACTATCCTGAGAGATTCCCTAAAGGGAAGATTCATCAGAGAGGGTGAATATTTACCCCTTTGCAGCTTCGCTAAACCTTGGTATGACCACGTAGACAAGAGGATGAAACCATGAATGGAGAAATTTTTACAAGACAGCTACACAGGGATCGAAAGTTCCCAGAACTGTGTACAACCACTCACTAAGGAGACCATATATGATATCAAGGATTCTAAGGGCAGTGAATCTAAGGATTATTTTAACTTGCAGACACAGGGGCTTTCACTCTACACGATCCACTCAGGGACTACATCATTTGATCCATCCTACCTCATTAAAGATGCTGATGCACCTCTTCTTAATAAGCATGTTGCACTTGTGCCACCTACTGATATTCAACCTAACACCGATGTTTATCCCCTTTCCCCTTTTGTTGTTTCCCCTTACTCTGATGTAATCGAGACCTCCTTTGATGAGGTTCTCAATGTTGTTTTTCCTATTAGTGAAATAAACAAAGATTTTGAGTATCTTGTTGTGCCTTACATTAATTGTCTTGATTCTAATTAAACTCTTGATGATGATGAAGTTGTAAATAAATAATTCTTAACTCATCTAAATAATCTTAATAACAACTAAAATATACAATTTCAAGTTAATGAATATGAAACTGTTGTTATTAAACTCGGTTCTAGTATCCAAATGCACGAGATTAGGATAGGGGCTACCCTTGATGAGCACGAACACACACAACTCGAAGAACTACTAAAGGAATTCATGGATTTCTTTGCATGATACTACAATGATTTGCCCTACATTGACCCTGAGATAACACATCATGAGATTCCAACTCTCCCAGAATGTAAACAAGTCAAACAAAAGCTGCGAAAACTCTACACCGAATAGTCAATCAAAGTAAAAGAAGAAATTTTTAAGCAATTGAACATGGGTTTCATTCGAGTAATTGAATATTCCAAATGGCTAGTCAATATCATACCCGTGCTGAAATCAGGAGGGAAGGTCCGCATGTGTGTCGACTACTAAGAATTGAATAAGGCCTCTCCGAAGGATGATTACCCGCTACCTAATATTGATATGATTGTGGATAATATAACCAATCACACTCTCAAGTCATTCATTGATGGGTTTATCGGATATAACCAGATCAATATGCACCCTGATCATCAAGAGAAAACTTCATTCACCACCATTTGGGGAACCTTTTGCTACACTGTCATGCCATTTGGTCTAAAAAATATAGGGGCTACCTATCAAAGGGACGCCATAACCATTATGCATGATCTAATACATAAGGAGGTTGAGGTCTATGTAGATGACATAATTATCAAGTCCAAAACTAGAGAAGGTCATGTTCCCGCTCTTCGAAAATTCTTTGAACGATTATGATAATACTAAATGCGGCTTAACCTATAGAAATGTGCCTTCGATGTTACCAAAGGAAAACTCTTAGGATTCATGGTCAGTGAGAAAGGGATAGAAGCAGATCCCGCTAAGCTAGAAGCCATACTTGAGATGCCACCTCCTCGAATGGAGAAAGAAGTCTGAGGATTCCTTGGAAAATTACATCACATCAGTCGATTCATCGGCTAATTAACTTCCATCTATGAACCAATATTCAAACTCCTACGAAAGGATTCAACCAAAGTCTGGAATGAATCTTTCCAATAAGCCTTCGACCGAATTAAGAAATATATAACCCAACCTCCGGTGCTTATGCAACTTTAACCTGGTCTTCCCTTACTCATATACCTAACCGTGACCGAAACTGCAGTTGGGCCTTTGCTAGCCCAATACCTTGAAGAACCTCATAAGGAGAAAGCCTTCTACTATGCCAATAAAAAAATAATCGGTTACAAAGTTAACTACATCGCCTTGGAAAAAATATGTGTCGCTCTTGTCTGGGTTACCCAAAAGTTACGGCACTACATGCTCATCTTCCCTATAAGACTCATATCCCGAATGGATCCCATAAAGTACCTACTCAAGAAGCTCACCCTATTCAGCCGATTAGCCCGTTGGTTGATGTTTCTAGCCGAGTTTGATATCACCTACATCATACAAAAAGCTATAAAAGGGAGAGCCATCTCTGACTACCTTGCTGACTACCCTATGGAAGAAGTCGATGTCTGGATTTCTAAATTCATAGATGAGAATATCGTTTGTGCCTCCCAAGAATATCTTTGATGGCAAATGTTTTTTGACGGCATTGCCAGTAAAAGAGGATATGACATTGGAATCTTCCTAATTTCCACTGATGACTCCCACACTCCCATTGCTATCAAATTATATTTACCATAGAATAACAACATGACTGAATATGAGGCGTACACGGTAGACCTCAAAGTTTTACTGAAGAAAGGTATTCGATATTTACGGGAATTCATCCCTCATCATCGTTCAAGTACTCAGGAAATAGAAAGTCAAGGATGAGAAAATCTTACCCTTCCATGCCCACCTTGAAGAACTATCTGCCTAATTCTAAGAAATCACCTTCCACTACCTGCCCTGAGCAAAAACCAACCTAGCCGATGCCCTTGACGCCTTAGCCTCCATGATTGACATGCTTTAACGAATAACCGTGGCCCCTTTCCTTGTCCAGAAACAAGACAGCCCAACCCACTATAACCACATCGAGCTCAGCACGGAGGAAGAACCCAAAAAAGTCGATTGTTTGTATTAAGATATATGGCACCTCTTCAAAAATCGTAGGTATCCGTAAGGATCTGACAAGAAAGATCGAGCAACTCTTCGCAGATTGGCCGCCATTACATTATCTGTGATAAAGCACTGTTTAAGAGAAACTTCAATGGACCCCATTTACACTGTATTGCAGGGGATGACATTGAAGAAATGATGCAAAAAATTCACAACGTGGAATACATACCGCATATGAATGACCATATGCTCGTTAAAAAGACCAACTGAAAAGGTTACTACTAGACTACCATGGTTCAAGACTACACAACCTACGTTCGAAGATGTATGAAATGCCAATATTTCTCCAACATACAACACTTGCCTCCACGAGAATTGTACAACATGACCTCTCCCTAAACGTTTTCCACACGGGGCATCGACATCATAGGTAAAGTTACACTGAAAGCATCCAATGGGCATGACTTCATCCTAATCGCCATTGACAACTTCACAAAATGGGTCAAAGTCGAGTCATACGCAGTTATGAATGCTAAGAAAGTGGCCAAATTCATTAAGAAAAACATCATCTATCAATATGGGGTCCCACACGAGCTAGTATCAGACAACGGGTTACACTTTAAAGAAAAATTTACAGAAGTGGTCGATGAGTATGGAATTCAAAGGAATAAATCCTCTCCATACCGACCTCAAACCAACAGGGAGGTTAAGGCAACTAATAAGAACCTCAAATCCATCATCAGCAAGATGACCAAGAGTCATCGAGATTGGGATGACAGGATCCCTTACGCCCTCTGGTGCTACCGTACTTTAGTACGAACCTTTATTGGGGATACCCCTTACTCTCTAATCTACGGCATGGAAACAGTCCTACCCGTGGACCTAGTAATCCCTTTGATGTGCGTAATGCTTGAAAGCAAGGTCAACGAGGAAGACTGGCACCAAAGTTATCTTGAAGGGCTATCCCTCTTGCACGAATGGAGACTAAAATATCTATATCACATATAAGGGTACCATCGTCGTATAACGCGATCATTAAATAAGAGGGTCAAGGGCCGCGCTGTCCGAGAAGGGGACTTAGCCCTCAAAGAAATAATAGAGTCTATCTGGGACCCCAGAGGGACCATAGATAGTAAAGAAGATCCTGCCAGGCGGCGTCTCAACGCTTACCGATCTTGATGGAGAAAAAATATCACATAGAGTCAACCTGGACCGTCTCAAGAAATTTTACCCCTCGTCTGAAATCTCGATGTGCTACGAATATTTTCATCTCCCTTCTATTCATTAAAAAAAATCTCTTCATTTCCCCCTACCCAGAACTACGTGGGCGTGATCCTCTAAAAATATTTTCAAAAATGAATTTCAATTTTTTTCAAAACCCTCTGAGGTATGTTGAAAGCTCATTACTTCACATGAGCACGCCCCCTACTTTTCACAAAATACTATCATTTTCTTATCCCTAGGAAGGATAGTTCATTTTAACATGTACGTCAAAAATAGGATTATGTATGCCTTATTGATGAGTATAAATAGTTTAAAATGCAAAAAGGCATCAAGAGGCACTACTAGATGATCAAAAACTTATTTATTTCATTATTTGAAATTTCGGTACAATTATATCGGTGTAAGGACTTCCCTCACCATCCTACACCTATTTTCCGAAAAAAACTATTCCTAAACAACTAGAATAACCACAAACAAAACCAAACACATTACAAAAGCTTCACCAAGTCTACCCACAACTGCCGGAATAAAAGCCTCCATCTCCCACATCCAGTGGTCTCCAAACCTCCCCTAACTCAACAGAATGCCATTGACGCTTAATTGAGTGATAATCACGAACTAGCCTCGAAAAAAACACAATACCTCCCTCCAAAGTATCAAAGAAGGCAAGCCACCTTTGACTGGTCTCTAGAACTAGCATCATGGCGACCACTCTCCTCCATAGACATTTCATATAGTCCCCTGAGACATGCCAAACTCGCCAAATAGATTGAGAGGGACGATTTGACGGACGTCAGTTCTCCCACAAAGAGCCCAGCCGCATGCGATTACACTCCGTCAGGTCCTTCACAGGAAAGAAATCCAGTGTTCGTGGTGGTACAATTTTCTCCAAACCATATTAACGCTGAAGTCGCCAAGGAAAGTAGAAAGAGATCTGCCTGAGGCCAACTAGTCAGATGTACTGATACTCTCCGTGCTCTAGAACGGGCAACAGTTCTCCCCACCATGGGACAAACCAGTGAAAGCCTAAAGCTCCATGCTCTTAAAACTAGTTCCCCTAACTCTCAATGTCCAGGCCTACGATAATAAAATAGTGTGGTAAGAGGATTGGAACCTCCGGCAAGGGATACTCAGGTGACACCACCATGCGGAATCTCTTATACAACCACATAAACATCATCACGGGGTTCCCTCTCATGAAGTCAAAATGACCTTACCTCCAAGCATCTAGTCCATTCAAGGTCTCCTTCAGTATCACCTCCACAGGATTACAAAGGTATGACATCCAAGAAACGATAGCATCCAGTTTGGGGTCCACCAACATATCCTCAGTCACCAATAAAACTTTTAAAATAAGGCTTAGGATGATGGCCCCGACATATCCAACATCACCAATGTCCTGTGAATGCACGAACTGTAACACCATCGAAAGGGAAATAATTCCCCCCGTAACCAATGGCCAGGCCGTCGAAGGCAAAATATGAAGAAGTCTATCTATCAATTCTCTGGGAGAGCCATAACAATGTTGGGATTCATCCCTAAAATGGTAGAAAATTCCTTGTAGGTAAGAAAAATCTCATCCAACTCGAAGCGGAAGACATGATCCTCGGGATACTAAAACTCGACAACCTCCATAAGCATGTTCCACTCAATGGGATGGTTGTGAAACAAAGGGACTCGCCATTTGTGGAAGGATTCATAATCTATCTTGTAAGAACACATTGCTTCCAAGGCTTCGAGATAGTGGGTGAAATCAATGCTACCAGGGAGATCCATCTTGTAAAACAAAGAGATAATAGACAAGTAAGAATGTGAAAAAGAAATAAAATGAAAGTGTGGGGAGGAAAGTCCCATTCACACCCCTATTTACACTTTAAAACTCTCAAGAAGGGACAAGAAACCCTAGAAAAATCAGAGTAAAACTTTCCCCACCAAGTACCAAGCAATTGTAGAAAGTGAAATCAAAGCCTTATGTTGATTAGACTGTTATGCCGATAGGCAGGATAGGGATCATGCTGATCGACAACCACTTATTCTGGGAAAATTCCCTTCTTCTTTTTTTGTCAAAATCCAAAGAACCCCCCAAAAAATTATCTTAAGGAAATTCTGAATGTCCTTTATAATTGTGCTTTTAATAATATCATTTAAAATAAAATCCTTCCCAAATCAATTTTCAAATTCTTTATATGGTCTCAGCAGTAAGGTAAAAAGAGCATGTGCATTAATCACTAAACAAAGAAATTAACAAAAAAACTCCATTTTTTTTATATATTTTTCTGTATTACATGGATATTTTGTAGGGAAAGAAAAAAGAGAAGAAAACCAACGGGACTCAAGCCAAACCTAATTTTCATTTCTCTCTCTCTCTCTCTAAGATCCCCCCATCCCTACGATGCACCCTCTTCCCCCAGTGGCGAGACAATGTGCCACCACTTCCAGAGCTCGACCCTTCTCCGGAAGAGGTAGACGGGACCAAGCAAAAAGGGACGAAAACCACCTCACGAATATGAGCAGTCGTCGAAGATAACCAGTCCCTGATGATCTTCAACCAAGTGGTAAAAAAATGATATGCTGGAAGGAATAATGGAAAGGATTAAACCGATCAAGCATGAAGAAAAAGAAAGAAATCAAAAAAGATATACCGCAGGCCGAAGGACCTCCTCATCTAGGCCCATCTCCTTCGGGTCCATCACATGAGGACCATGCTATAAACGCATCGACCCCCATCATCTCGTCAAAGGTTGTAACTAGGGGAATCCAGCCGCACAAAATAAGGCCCTGATGTAACAACCCGCGTAATTTTGGGTTATTTTCAAAATATAGAGGAAAATTAAGTTTTTGGTAAAATTATTTTTATTACTCAAAAATGTTGGATTTTATTTGTAAAGATGAGAATTTCAAACGGTTCCGGAATTGGAATTAAAATGAAGTTTAATTGAATTTTTATTGTATAGAAAAGTCCTCAAAACAAATATCTATAAGAGTCCTCAAAACGTAAAACTCTCTAGCAAAAAAAATATTTAAAAATATTAAACGGTCTGATCGAGTTGAATTTTTTTTGTAGCTTCCTCTTATCTTTAGCTAATTCTCTCTAAAATTTCATCCAATTCCAACGGTCTGATCATCCGGAATAAATTTTTTAGTGTTTGTATATGATTATAACTCTTTTCTTAATTAAACTCTTAATCCTTTATATATCAATACATTCGTGGCTTGGCTTTTCAAATCACTTTTTCTCAAACTTTTCAACTAGAAGAGATCTTTAAAATTACTCCCTTTAATATACAAACCATAGCCCCAAACTTATTCAAGATTTCAATCTTAGATTAGAAGGCATATTTTATTTTTTCTCGAGTTTGGACTAGAACAAGATTCGATTATTTTCGCGAGAAGAACGTGATGGTGTGAATAGATTTTGAGGCTAAAATTGTGTGATGATTCATGTTGGTTCTTTTTGGTGGTTTAAGGTATGGGGTCTTACACAATATTCTCCTTAATCTCGCGAGTGTTATTCCCGTTGTTTTCTTGTGATTATTGACTCATATTCGAATTGATAAATTCATTGGAATCTGGAAATTTTTGTTGGAATCTAATTTTGATTCATGTTGTATTATTATTGTGTTGATCATGTTGTCATGAGATTTTAATATGGCACTGAGGTTGGGCACCCGTCAATATTCCTTTTTCCGAATATGCTAAAAAAAATGCATAGGCGCGGTACGGTGGTGAGGCCTGGTGACCCGGTTAATGTGTTGTTGAGAAATTATATTGATATAATTGCTTATGATATTCACATTTGATTTGAATATTTGTATTCGTATTGTTGCGTTTTATTCACCACTAATATTTGTTGAGCATCTTTCCTGTCGTATTGTATACTTCCCCTTTTTTTTCTTTTAATGGCAGGTTAGCGCGGATTTGGGTGCTTTGGAGAATGATATTTAGCATGGATTATTATTGGGAAAAATATTCGAGTATACAAGATGAGAAGTTTGTATTTATTTTGATGTACTGAGCATTGGAGATTTGTTTTATTTTGAGATAATTTTGGTTTTATTTAATTTGGAGAAATTTGAGATTAGTGGATTCTTTTTGTTGTGGGTTTTAGATGCTCTATACCTTGTTATACGATGGATTAGTTTAGTTTTATCGATAGTAGCGCTCCGTTCGCTCTCCCCGGACGGGCGGGGTGTTACATAATGGTATCAGAGCTTAGGTATACGACAACCCTCGGGTCTTGGACTTTGGGTCTGTTGCGTTTTTGTGGCGCGAATTTGGGGATATAAATTTTTAGAGAATCGTTTTGCGTTAGGCATCTAGATTAGATGTGAGGAAATTTTTTTTATTGTGAGGAGATTATTTTTGGAGATTGTTGGCCTGATTTTTTAGAGTTAGGTATTCGGCGAATTTCGGGGGCAAAATTCCATTGTTAGTGGGTAAGTGTAACAATCCGCGTAATTTTTGGGTATTTTGAAAATATAGAGGAAAATAAAGTTTTTGGTAAAATTATTTTTATTGCTCAAATATGTTGGATTTTATTTTTAAAGATGAGAATTTCAAACGGTTCCAGAATTGGAATTAAAATGGAGTTTTAATTGAATTTTTATTATATAGAAGAGTCCTCAAAACAAAAATCTCTAAGAGTCCTCAAAACATAAAACCCTCTAGCAAAAAAAATATTTAAAAATATTGAACGGTCCGATCGATCTGAATTTTTTTTCTGTAGCTTCCTCTCGTCTTCAGATAATTCTCTATACACTTTCATCCAATTCCAACGGTTTGATCGTCCGAAATCAAATTTTTAGTTTTTGTATATGATTATAACTCTTTTCTTAATCAAACTCTTAATCCTTTATATATCAATAAATTCGTGGCTTGGCTTTTCAAATCACTTTTTCTCAAACATTTCAACGAGAAGAGCTCTTTAAAATTACTCCCTTTCATACACAAACCATAGCCCCAAACTTATTCAAGATTTCAACCTTAGATTAGAAGGCTGATTTGGTGTTTTCTCGAGTTTGGGATAGAACAAGATTTGATTATTTTTGCGAGAAGAACGTAATGGTGTGAATAGATTTTGTGGCTAAAATTATGTGATGATTCATGTTGGTTCTTTTGGGTGGTTTAAGGTATGGGTTTTACACAATATGCTCCTTAATCTTGCGAGTGTTATTCCCGTTGTTTTCTTATGATTATTGACTCATATTCGAATTGAGAAATTCATTGGAATCTAGAAATTTTTATTGGATTCTAATTTTGATTCATGTGGTATTATTATTGTGTTGAGCATGTTGTCATGAGATTTTAATATGACACTGAGGTTGGGCACCCGCCAATATTCCTTTTTCAAGATATTAAAAAAAAAATGCATAGGCGCGGTACGGTGGTGAGGCTTGATGACCCGGTTAATGTGTTGTTGAGAAATGATATTGATATAATTTCTTATGAGATTCGCATTTGATTTGAATATTCATATTCATATTGTTGCGTTTTATTCACCGCTAATATTTGTTGAGCATCTTTCCTGTCGTATTGTGTACTTCCCCTTTTTTTTCTTTTAGTGGCAGGTTAGCGCGGATTTGGGCGCTTTGGAGAATGATATTTAGCATGGATTATTATTGGGAAGAATATTCGAGTATACAAGATGAGAAGATTTGTATTTATTTTGATTTATAGAGCATTGGAGATTTATTTTATTTCGAGAGAATTTTGGTTTTCTTTAATTTGGAGAAATTTGATATTAGTGGATTCTTTTTGTTGTGGATTTTAGATGCTCTATACCTTGTTATATTGTAGATTAGTTTAGTTTTATCGATAGTAGTGCTCCGTTCGCTCTTCCCGGGCGGGCGGGGTGTTACAGAATGGTATCAGAGCTTAGGTATACGACAACCCTCGGGTCTTGGGTTTTGGGTCTGTTGCGTTTTTGTGGCGCGAATTTGGGGATATAAATTTTTAGAAAATCGCTTTGCGTTAGGCATCTTAGATTAGATGTGAGGAAATTATTTTTTTGGTGACGAGATTATTTTTAGAGATTGTTGGCCTGATTTTTGAGAGTTATGTTTTCAGCAAATTTCGGGGGAGAAATTCCATTGTTAGTTGGAAAGTGTAACAACCCGCGTAATTTTAGGGTAATTCTCTATACAATTTCATCCAATTCCAACGGTCTGATCGTCCGAAATAAATTTTTTAGTGTTTGCATATGATTAGAAGTCTTTTCTTAATCAAACTCTTAATCCTTTATATATCAATAAATTCGTGGCTTGGCTTTTCAAATCACTTGTTCTCAAACTTTTCAACCAGAAGAGCTCTTTAAAATTACTCCCTTTCATATACAAACCATAGCCCCAAACTTATTCAAGATTTCAACCTTAGATTAGAAGGAATATTTGGTGTTTTCTCGAGTTTGGACTAGAACAAGATTCGATTATTTTCGCGAGAAGAACGTGATGGTGTGAATAGATTTTGAGGCTAAAATTATGTGATGATTCATGTTGGTTATTTTTGGTGGTTTAAGGTATGGGGTTTTACACAATATGCTCCTTAATCTCACGAGTGTTATTCCCGTTGTTTTCTTGTGATTATTGACTCATATTCGAATTGAAAATTCATTGGAATCTGGAAATTTTTTTTGGAATCTAATTTTGATTCATGTGGTATTATTATTGTGTTGAGCATATTGTCATGAGATTTTAATATAGAACTGAGGTTGGGCACCCGCCAATATTCTTTTTTTCGGATATGCTAAAAAAATGCATAGGTGTGGTACGGTGGTGAGGCCTGGTGACCCGGTTAATGTGTTGTTGAGAAATTATATTGATATAATTTCTTATGAGATTCGCATTTGATTTGAATATTCGTAGTCGCATTATTGCATTTTATTCACCGCTAATATTTGTTGAGCATCTTTCATGTCGTATTGTGTACTTCCCCTTTTTTTCTTTTAGTGGCAGGTTAGCGAGGATTTGGGCGCTTTGGAGAATGATATTTAGCATGGATTATTATTGGGAAGAATATTCGAGTATACAAGATGAGAAGATTTGTATTTATTTTGATGTTAGAGCATTGGAGATTTATTTTATTTCGAGAGAATTTTGGTTTTATTTAATTTGGAGAAATTTGAGATTAGTGGATTCTTTTTGTTGTGGATTTTAGATGCTTTATAACTTGTTATATTATGGATTAGTTTAGTTTTATCGATAGTAGCGCTCCGTTCGCTCTCCCCGGGCGGGCGGAGTGTTACACCTGACATCGTCACTGCTGATGCGGATATGGCTACACCACCTGCACTGTGAGAGGACCCCACCTTCCGACTAAAGCCCGCCCTTGGGAGAGGAATCACATTATATATACTAGGAGGCATTAGCCAAATCGAGAAGAAGTCCAGACAGTTATACAACACCGTTATGTCAGTGTACATAGAATATGTCTCTCCCATCATCGCAGCCACCCAGGCATCCTAGAAAATCTCTCGTACGCTCCTCATGAACATAGGGGGATTCACCGCCGGCACCACAACCTCAACCTCGACAATATATCGAACTACCCTCTCCCCAAGATACCAGGAGCAACCGAACTCATGCGCCAGTAGACGCCTCATTTACCCATGTCCCCTAGTTGCTCCAGTGTGCTAAATGACCACCCCCCAACAAAAGCGAAGGATGAATATTAATAAAATATCATAAAAGGAAAATAACATTCTCGAGAAAAAAGAATGCTTACCCGCTCTCTCGTCAGTCCATTCAGGACTAAATGTACGGTCTCTAAAAAATGAGTCTTCTTCGATTTTCGGTTAGACCTCCGCCACTAGAACATCTGGAAAAAGTACCCCACAAAGTCATCCTTTAAATAAATCAGTTGGGTTTTCAACCTAATCACCTCATAGAACCACGTTTGCAAAGGATAAGGATCAACATTCAAGAAATCAAAATATAAGTGCATGAATGGAAAATGCGAATGTATAAAGGAAAATGCACAAAATAAAGAATACCTCCTAAAGATTCATGGCCCCAATAAATGTCGGTCGGTAGCACCGACTGAATGCATCTAAAGAATAATAAAGGGTTGCCAAAGTCAGGCTCCCCCAATCATAGAAGTGGATGTTCAAAAACACCCTCAGAAATGGCAAAAAACACAAGTGGACGAAGTCGCCACTCATCGCCACTAGAAAACCTCCTAACACCCCCAAGATGAACAAGCGGTCCATCTGATGCACCTTCTAGTTATCATCCTCATCGAACCTCCTCTTAATAAAAAGCTCCAACAAAGAAGACAAGCGTAGAAATTCTTCGGAAACCACTCTCTCCACATCATCTAAAGCTGTCGTCACCGCCTATGGCGTCACCCTCAACGTCATGTCCACCTCAATTTAGGCACCCTCGTAGTCTATCCAAGCACCTGCTACACATCAATAGGAGTCACCATCATCTCCCCGAAGCCAAAATGGATGGTGTGGGTAGTGTCCCGCCACCCCTCTCCCAAAGAACATAGAATCGCAGTAGAGCGGGGTGTCTCATCTAAAGAAGATGCTAACCTCCCAAAGCCAGCAAAGGACACCATCCAACGTACTATAGAAGGAAGGTTCTACCAAACATCCTAAGCCCTGTCGTACCATGGGCATGAATAGTTAACATGGAGACGTCAGACTGTCAAGAAATAAGGAAAACCGTTATCAGATTCAAGAAATGAAGCAATCTTTTCAATAAAAGAAGAAAGGAATACCAATAGTTATGCAATGCTTACATAGCCACCAGATTTCACCACCCTATAAGAGAGATGATAAGAAGGCTCACACAAAAGAGTCTGATCACCCTCCACCATCTGAAATGAATCAAGAGAGTTCTCACTACCCAATGCGAGGGGCACCTTAGCCTTCCACTCTAACCCTGTACAGTCGTCGGCATTAAGCCATGCTATATGGGTTGTACTTCTTGAGAAGTTATCCATTTCAGACCTAGGTACGATTTACATAAGTTTATAGAAGAAGAAAAGAATTCTGAAAGCTGTGTAAAATGAGGAAAACCCGCCCTCTTTTTATAGCAGGCTAAGGATCATACCGATCGGCAATCCCCTCCACCCACCGATCGGCACTGATCCTTTAAACTGCTCGAGGTACCCCAAAAGATCGTGACAATGCCTATGTGCACACCTTTTTCTATGGATATTGGCACACCCTTCGAGGGGATCTATAGGAACCACATTTTCGGACCCCCTAAGTCTCTCCTTAGACCCCTATCACTTCCCCTTTCCACTGCAAACCTAGGTCGCACTCCAAGTACCGATCTAGAGGCCATCTGAAATTTACCCGAGCCTCATTTGACTCCAATTAACTCTACAGTCAGAGAAAGAGCTCTTTAAATCTTTGAACGGATCTGAATATCCTTTCTAACGGTCCACTCCGTGTGCTACTCGACATAACGGCTCGAATGAACAGAGAATTTCATTACCAAAATTTAATTCAGAGGCAATCGGGCGCCCCCAGGCCCAAGTTAACCCCAATCAACTTCACCATTAGAGAAAAATCTCTTTGAATATTTGAAGGTCACTAAAATCCATTTCCAACGGTCTGCCCCGTACGCGAAATAGCATAACCATTCGAACGAACGGTCAGTTTTCCCCTAAAAATCGATCCGGAGGCCATCAGGCTCTCCCGAACTTCATTTGACCAAAGTCAACTCTTTAACTCAAATGAGACTTAATGAATCTCCAAAGGTCACTAAATACCCTTTCTAACGATCCACCCCATGCGTGAGTCTGACCTACCGTATGGATGAGAGATCCGTTTTACTTCTAGAGGTCATCGGACGCTTTCGGGCCCTAGTTGATTAAGGTCAACTTTCCGAACCGAGCGAAACTATTTGAAATATAGAAGAACATATCCTAACCTTTCGAATGGTCTAACCTCAGATGATTCTAACCTACCATATGGATGAGCGATCCATTTTCGTCAGACGATCGACCGTCCAAAAGACCAACGTGCGCTTTCGAGCCATATTTGACCTAAAGTCAACTCCCGGACTAGGGAGCAATACAAAGGACTATCAAAGCTCTCTGAAGTAACTTTATAATGTTATTCCCCATTCATGATTCGAATCAATGGTTTATGCGCTTCAGTCATTTTTCCAGAAAAAATCTCTGCACGAGACTGCCAATTAGCAGGTTTTGAACCCTACCTATCGGCACAGTGTCAAGGGTTACCTGTAGATAGGAACACCCTGGGTAGGCTGATCATCACCCCCCTTGGTGCTATAAATAGGGTCCATGACCTCACTCCAAAAAAAAAGATAAGAAAATCCATTAGCATTAGTGATCTCATCAATATTCTCTCCAAAATCAGCGAATTTCCATATCAGAATTTCCATTCAAGCCTAAATACCCATCCTTTTCACACCCAATTGGGCAAATATCCTTGTCTCTCATCAACATTCAAAGGATTTCATCCAATATCCAAGCTCAATCTCCAAGGAAAGTCCAATTCCTACTCCCTCTCTTTTAATCTCTTATTTTGCATAAGTTACATTGGATTCATAAACTAGTTTCACTTTAGTTCATACATATTAACATCCAAAATTTTATTAGTATATTTCACATACTTTATTTTTCATGAAAAAAACCCAAAAAAAAAAATAAAAAAGGGTTACACTAGTAAATTCAGAATGGAATTATCCATCACACTTTTTCAAAACCAAAAACACATTTTCTACACGTACACACATAATAAAATTTCGTTCAAATCTATGGGATAAACCCCACACCGATTTTAGATTCGAACTAAGTGGAATTTCATGCGTTTATAGTCTACGTAAGCATCTCAGATTAAAATTCGAGACTCGAGTCCAATTTTCCAACCTTTTCTTTTTTTCTAGATTTCCTAAAATCCATCATTTTCAAAATTATCATACATATGCATATAATATGCTTGTTTGTGTTCTTCCCAAACATATTATCATTTCCCAATAACGATTAATATTTCAATGAATGCTTATATTCTATCTTATACATTTGTTATTATTTTTGGAATATTCCTGCGGATGACCTCACCCTACCTTTTCCATAGTAAGGGTCGAACGATTCCAATCTCCATTATATAAACATATACACATACTTCACGGGGGTAAAGGAAAATATTAACATTTTCCCATGAGAGACCGAAAGGGAGAGATGGGTGCCTAACACCTTCCCATTCCGTAACTTAGCCCCCGGACCTCCGATATATTGGTTTCGTATGCATCAGTTTGTCCTTGATGCCGCTCTCACGAAGTGGCAACATGTCATACTATCAGTTTTGTTAAAAATACGATTGAGACTCCATCTCTTTACAATCACCCCATACTGACGAAGTTCGAAGCAACTTTCGACAAGGGCTGTGAGCTCGTGGCACAGTTCTTTCTCGAGGGATCCTCCTCCTCCTCCCTCACCCCCCCCCCCCCCCCCCGAACGCCGCGTGCCCGGGATGGCCACATAACTAATTATGGGAACTTTGGTGATGGTTTTTTAATGAGATAAATACTTAGAGAAGATTGTTAGACATATAATTCAGGACAATTTAATCTTAATGAGTGTAGAATTGGGATTTAGATCGACGACAGTTATCCAATGTTGTTGCGTATCGGTAGTTTACATTTTGGGTTACGGGAAAAGTAAACGATGTTCGAAGACCAATACGAGTAGGATAATTATGTTTTACTACTGAAACTTACTTAAAGGATAATTGGGACACTTCGGATAATGGGTGATACTCAGAATATAAGAAAATAATAATATGCGCGAATCATTAATACGTCGAGTATTCGAGAGATATAAATACTACGTACAGAATATGTCATAGGTTGTCTTTATACCTATATTGAATATATATATATACACACACACAGACAAGGGTATGCCCATGCTTGAAGCCATGATGACAATTCTCTCAAGTATGAATTGTGTGATCAAATCATAAAAGTTTCTTTAGCTAAAAAGCAAATCATGAAAACCATATGTAAATAATTTCAAATCTATATACAATTTAGTGAATCAATGTACTCTAAATATGAAAAAGAATTAACTAAAATGCCATAAAATGCAAGCTATTTCAAGTTTTAACTACAATTCAAGCTAAATGAAACAACAATATGTTGAGTATATGTCAAATATGGATCAGGAAGTTTTGTTTCCATTTATATTACAATTAGAATGAAACAACTAATAAAAAGTACGCCTGCAATGTTTGAAACAACATATACACTAAGTTGTATTAACAAAATTTGGGGACATACTAACATGTACTAACAAAATTTAAATATTATTCGTCTGTCCATAGCCATATAAAACCCATCCTTGTCGAGAAAACATG
The DNA here is from genome assembly GCA_949130495.1 of Sambucus nigra. NCBI lineage: Eukaryota > Viridiplantae > Streptophyta > Magnoliopsida > Dipsacales > Adoxaceae > Sambucus > Sambucus nigra. The sequence goes on from OX422217.1 coordinate 571,372,440, forward strand.
ACGTTGGGAGGGAATTGGAATCATCACATAAAAACTTAATAACATATCGAATGGGAATGACTGGAATATTTGATGAATATAACATCTCAATAAATTATTAAGATGACCGAATGGCTTGAAAGAGTATATCGATTTGGGAAATAGTGTGTAGAAATAATTATTCTACTCTCTAACTACTCAATAAGTGGAAAATGTAATTCAAATTGGGAAACCACCTAGAAAAAGAATATGCAGTTTTGAACCAACCCAATAAAAATTATCATTTTACAATAATAATTAATGTTAATGTTCAAAAACACACTTCATGTCAAACATAGAAGCTCCACAGAATTTTCCTACTGACATTGAATGAACTAATATTGAGGTTGGTTTTCATTCTAACATTAATTTCTTTGAAGATATCCCAACATCAATTAACATAATTAATTCCATACATAGACACAAAAAAATAAATGATACCCAAAATCCATAAAAGTATAGGATATCGATTAACACAAGAGATCTAAAAAATCAGAGGAAAAACAATTATGACCTATATGCATCAATACTTTTTTTTAACTATATGACGAGTTTTCTCATCAATCAGGTACAAGGTTATAATGAGTGCAACTATCTATTTTGGATGTGATTATTTACTACATTGTAAGCTAAGAAAAATCAATGGTTTAAGTCATCCATAACTGGAGATCCTAATGGGACACTATGCCTTGGTCCATCAAGACCTTCCGAGAGTCATCGGTCGTGTACAATGTAAATAATACAAATTCTTCAAATCTTAAACTAAATATAAAAATGAAAAATAATTAGCATATGCTTCATATCTGAAATGTACAAATGATAATATTAAAATCAAGTGCAGCAGAACCATCCCCACCGGTAGCTGCAGCCACCGCGACACAACCACCACCAAAAGAAACGGAAGCCAATTTCTCCCAAGATTGAGAAAGACACTTAAGTTGCTGATCGTCTCACTCGTATGAAAGTCAAGTGTGTACATACACACACATGAAACTGCATAAAACCAACAATTAGTTACATAACAAAAATTTGAAGAAATGGGACAAGGAACTGCTAATGAAAATAAAATACATAAAGGTAGTCAACACATACATTGTAAAGAATAATTTCTCGTAAAAACAAAAGTTATCCATATGAAACTGCATACCAACATGTGTTATTGTCAGTGCATTTATTACATTGGATATTATTTCAAATAGTCCATCATGTACCTGAAAACAAATTTCCTTTGATGAGTGGATTTGAGACATTCGATTTAAATCAAACTGATCAATATGACAACAACAATGAAATTTACGATCCAACTTGAACCCAACTGATTTAAATTTATGGGCTAACTTGAATCAAACTGATTTAAACTAATTTAAATCAGATAGTTTATTTCTATTATTTACGGGCGTGTACATCAAGAACATTATACTGAATATGAGAAAATAATGCAGTAAAGGTAAACCCAATTTAACTATGGTCACGGATACTTAAATCCATAGGGTATTTGTATTTTTCGGTAACTATGGTCACAAATACTTACTTAAAACAACCTCACATAGGCCTCTAATTTCTTCATGGCATTGCCCATGTAAAGGGTTTGATTTCTTCCTGGCAGTGTTAACACTTCCATTGACCTCTAGTACCCACATTTTAGAGTTATGCACAGTCTCATAGCCCAACGATCTAGCTGTTATGTTATCTAAAAATTTGTGTTATGTCATTATTAATGAGAAGATTTATTTCATATTATTTGGGTAAGGTTCGAGCGAAAGATGAGCTATACATTTTGAGTAGTGAATGACAATATCAACACCGACCACCCCTCATGCTTCAGTTGCTCAGTTTAAATCTAGCTTTTTTGCAAGTTACAATGACTAAGAAACATATAATTGAACATAAATCAAATACACATAATCCAATCTTAAAGTAATCATTGCACAAAAGACTTTCTCTAAGGTACCACAATCTATAAGTAGTTTGGTAATAGTAAATAGGTTGCTATCATTAACTAACTTGGCCCAAAATTATCTCCGAGGAATAACACCATCATCGATTGAATAAAAACATATGCTAAAGAAGAAAGTGATGTAATGTAATGGAATATCTTAATATTGATACAGAGTGTGTCAACTGAAATGGCACACTATATGGATGCCTAAAACTGAACGATTCGCAATAGAAATGGTACAACTAAAATGGTACATTGACTTCAAAAAAAATTAACAAAACCAAAAACTTTTCTAATACTCTTCAAATCAATTAAATATATTTTAAAGGCAATTTTTTTGAATCGATGTAAATTGGAAATAAATTTCATAAGTCACCCACCTAATTAGGACCATCTTAATCATTAATGAGTAATTATATATCAATCTATTTGCACCAATAACACGAGTCCCAAATGCTTGTTCCTTTAAAAAACCCGTTACTCAGGTACACAATCATTTTTCTAGCAAGAAACAAAAGAAAACAAAACAAGGTCGCTGACCTTACATCGGTGAAAAGATCTGCCATCCGCACCTTCTATTACCAACGTGTTCAAAAAAATGAAACCATTTACAAAACCATCCAGCAAGAAAATCATTTTGATGTTATGTTATATTCGGGTAGAAATATACCTTCAACCCGGAAAAAAAACAATCAATGCCTGATCAATTTTGAAACCTACTGATGCCATTGGAAACCACAAAATGACTGATTAGAGTTAAAAACCTTTGGCATGTAAAGAGAGAGGGCTGGAATGAAACCTCTATAATCCCTTCTTATTTTTCTTCCTAAATATCAACCAATTAGTTCCTTTTCCAAACAAAATTCAGCTTTTCATTTAATGTATATAATGTTGAAGGCTTTATAAATCATAACAGACATGAGGGAGTCAATGTAAAAATAGGAAGCTTGAGTTGAAGAAATAGATCTAGAGTTTTACCCCCAAGTTTAATAGTCCTAAGATTTCAAAATGGCTAAAAGTCTAGAAGTCTTAATAAAAAAACACAAATTAGAGCATTTACCTGAGAGACCTGAGATTAAAAATCAAAAGGGGGTCAAAAATCGCAAAAAAATAAAAAACGAAAGGAGAAAATGGATAGTTACCAAACACTGCATATGTGAGAATGTGAAATACAAATATAACATCGCCAAATACCAAAACTGTCATTGATATATAACAATGGACCCGAAATCGCAAAATGAATGAAGGAAAATCATTTCCTTTGCTTTACAATGTATCAACAAACCTAGAATGAAGGAAAACCGGACATTAATATTTTAAAGCGAGTTATTTTGTTTTTGAACAAACAATGATAGAGTTTATACCCGATGTCTTCTTAGGTCAACGTAGCTCAAGTGGAAACATTCATCCGAAAGAGTTATTGGCCCCAAAATCAGTCCTAAAGAGTTTTGTGATAGCATTGTTATGCAATAAATATCAGACTCGATTATGATTCCATGATGATGATCGTCTATACCGGTTACGATGTTGCATATGTGTATGAGATGCATGGACATTTTCTTAGGCCACAGGTGCAAATATATAACTCATAATTAATTAGTGTATTGTCAAATTTTTATTTGCTTTTCGAATCTTAATTGTTGGCCTGTCCAAATCACTAATAATTTCAGTCGATTACACAAACAATGGAATCGAATTTATTCTGAATATAATGAAATGCAAAGTAAAACTAAGAACCTAAAAATAATGGAAAAGGAAAAGTTATGCTTAGTGAAAGAAATTTAGAGAAAAAAAAATTCTACATACAGTGGTTCAAGCATTCAACTATCACACCTTTTAAAGATCTTAAATGTGGCTTTCCATGAGTAAAATATTAGTTAACTGAATAATATTTCTGTGATGGATATTGGTGATGAGGTTTCCTTGTTCAAAATCTTCTCTCAAAAATTTTTGATTCAAAAGTTAACACAAGTTCCGAAATGAAAGAAAATGCAAGATTAGAATGAAGAAGGGAAAACAGTAATACAATATTGTTTCAAAAATTATTTAATGACTTGTCACACTAACCTCAAGATACTTGTATGTAGTAGCATCAGTCGGAACAATGCCTTTCTCCCCACCAGCTTTAACAACCATGTTGTACAATGCCATCCTTTCTTCCATATTTGTAATACAAAAGAAGAAAACAATACTCACACATCACTGAGTTAGTCAAATTATATCCCAAAAAACTGTCAGCCTATAATTACTCTTAAAAAATACTTACACAAAGTACTTCAACTAAACTTACTATTAAACTTTCAACAATAAACATAATAAACTCCATCGACATATACGTAGTGCCAGAGACCGATATTTCACCAATAATCTACGAAGTGCAAGTAAGACAACATAAAAATTCACATTGTCACAAATAAACATCCTAATTAACAAACTTAATGATAGAAAAATGCAATCCAAATAGCTCCGATCTTTATGTTTCACCTTGAATTGGATTGAATGGCTTCCAGGTTCGTTCCAATGAACTGAAATCACATATATTAAATTCTTAAAACAAAACAGGTAATATCAATGCAAAAGTGTCAATGTACATATTAGGCATAGTGGTTAGTGACATTCTATTGCTATCATCACCACTGACAACCTGAAATAAACTAAATAAGGGATGAAAATGGTGCCACCATAGATAACGTTAAGATATCTTCTTAACAATCTAACATACTCATATGTGAAATGAAAAGAAAAAATATGTGCTTTGAACTGTTGTATAAAAAACAATTCTCTAAATCACAATGTGATGCTCATGTATCATATGTATGTCAAATTTCTAGCAAGATGCCAAAATAACTCGACATACAAATACCTTACTTTAAATTCTGGAAAATTTCAAAACTTTACCAAGGCTCAATATAATTAAATTTTGGGTTTAGAAACAAATTAAATAAAAACAAAATGACTATTTGAGTGAACTCAAACAAACTATATAAGAACCAAACTAAACTATATATGAACCCAATTAAGCTTTAGAACATAGAACAAAATCTAAAGAAATCAGTTATAATGGGTCGTTTATGCCAAAATAAGATAAACACCTAATCAGATCTAAAGCAATAAAGAATACAATGGTTGTAGATTTATGGAAAGCAAATTTGGGGTTAAACTACTTTTGGTGTCATGATACTCCATTTTAACTCGAAAACCCCTTATATAGCACAATACATTAAAAAAATTTGGAAGAAGGAGATATGAGAGTATACTGCAAAAATTAAAAACCCCTTATAGAGCACAATAACTACAAAACCAAAACATGAAATACGAAAATCAAAAAGATAAGGACAAATAAAACCTAAAAATGGAAATTCAATCTTCCCTATTCTAAATCCATAAATGATTTATGCATAATGTGGTGAATAGAGAGAGAAATCACACTCGCACCATCATTTCTTCAGAGTCTTCGACGGTCAACTAATATTGACTTAAATAAACATCAATAAATCTCCCATATTTGTGCTCAGGAATAACTAAACATCTCCCTGAGGAAAAATTGAGAAACAAATCTATGTCAAACCCTTTAAATCACAAAAACTGAACACCTAACATCTATAAATAGAGTGAGAAAGAAAAATAATACCTTGTATCTATGATTTTGGCTTGGGGTGAGTGCGATGGAGAAGGGTTTTGTTGGTCGTGTTGGTGGTAGTATGGAGGCACAAGGGAGTTCGAGAGTGTAGGGGAGAAAGGGAAGGAGAGAGGGATGCAGACAAATGAGAAGTGTGAGGCAGATGCATTAAGGTTTGGGTGTGTGTTTTAGGTACAAAGTAATCTCTGCCCTCCGTTTCTAGCCTTCTTGGCACTCATCCTAACCACAAAGTGTTTTCCTATCTTATAAATAGTGAAAACACCATTATAACTTATTATATATATATATATATATATATATATATATTATGTGTGTGTGAACACCTATTATGTCATTTGTTATTTGTGTGAACACACCTACGCTTCCTGCTATCATAGGAGGTTCCATGCAAAGGGCGATCCCACCTTGGCGATTCCAGCGAGGTTTGTATGTGTGTCCAGAACATAGAACTTAGGGCACTATTTAAGAGTGTATACTGGGACCGACGTGTCATATGGTTATGTTAGGTATATGCATAGCCCAAAGGCTTAGAACTATGTTCACTTCCATTGTGTGTTATTTGAATTATGGTTCGGGGAGAAATTCTGACCTGATAGCCCATGATTTGGTACGAGATGTACATGGACTTGACAACAGAGCATGACTTCATTGCGGTGTCCATTTCGAGGGTTGTTGTATTTGTATATATTATAGTGTGACATATATACACAAATGTGATTACTCCACTTATGTGTGATAGAAGGAAAGATAGATAGTGTATATCTAACAGTAATTTAAAGATGAGAAAATTAAATAGATGGTGCAATAATAATATTTGGTTATAATGAATTATAGATTTGATGGTAGCGTATGGTATGGGCGGTACATGGAAGCTCACACTAGTGTGGTTAGTTAGATACACGGGCCTAGTTAGGCTGGGTAGTATAAGTAGGTGGATAAAATAGGAGACATTAGGTGTGAATTATAGATGAAAGGTGTGGAACTCAAGGGAGTATACGCTGGACTAATGTGTATCTTATAACTCCTTTTATAACCATAATTTAAATACTTGTTAAATATTTTCCAAAAGTATTGGGCTCTGACCCGTGTGAAATTTATTTTCCAAAACATTTTAGGTGTGCAGCCACAGGGACGCTAAGATTGATGACTCATTCCAGGGATGCGTAACTTCAATACTTGTGGAGGCTTGTAGGATATGTGTAGATGATTGAGTTATTCATTCCTAGTGTATAACTTATAATTCAGTATTTAATTTGGGCATGTTTCCCCTTCATTTGATACATTTATTCAGTTTTATTTATCAGACTATATAATTGGATTCAGTTTTATTTCCATAGACTTATGGTTTCAATACTAGTTTTGGTAACCAATGGTTTATTCGGTATTTATCATTTATCTATTTATCTTGAGATTATTCAGACTTATATATAAATTGTCTGGATCATTTAGTTATATTACTTTAATTTTCGCATGTTGTTATATGTTAATAGAAGACACAATTTGGCACCAAATTAATTTAACATAGGTGGTTAGTAATTTAAAAGGTTTTCGACAGTGAAGTTAAAAATGAACAAAATGAGATTCCTATTTATTTTGATAAATATATAGTCACCCATGGTTAAAATAGGTGGGGTGTCATAGATGGTATCAGAACATCAGGTTCTAGATTCCATAACATCTGTATGGCTTACTGCCATTTTACCGTAACGTCCTCTTATATAGAGACCTATTATTAGGATTGTTGCGTTCACTTTTACATATTTGGAATTATGTTCTTTTGCTATTATATTTGTATTGATTGGAACTCATACAATGTGACGTGGTTCCATATTTCACTTGGGAGGGAACGACATGCTAAGACTTCCGAAAGATGTAATGCTAGACAAGATCAACAGGTACCTCAAGTATCACAGGGTATGGTGACAACCATAAAGGTTGTTGGTATTATAGCACAAGTTTTTATCACCGCATTATTGCACTACCGAGAGCATCGTTTCTAACTAATAGGGAGGAAAAGAATAAGGGAATCCATCTAATCATGCAGGTCAGGAAGTAATAGCAATGGTGGAATGTCAAAGCAGCAGGGTGAGGTTACTCGAGGTCATCACGATCAAGAGAGTAATGGATATGGATAGCAGAGTCAAGACCACCAGGATAAATACAACCAGAAGTAAGGAGACTTCAAAATGAGATGTTCTAAATGTGGAAAGCATGGCCACAAGTTTCAACTTTGTCTACAACAAGATAAGGAGAAGCATCGATCTGATCAACATGTTCTAAAGTAGAATAACTTTGATGGTTGTTGTTTTATTTTCCAGGAGATGGGTTACTGAAAGAAAGATTGCTCACAACATGTAGAGTACCGCATAAAGGAGTTCGAAAGGGTCAGAAAGTGCAGTTAACCCTTCCAACACCACCTCCACCAACCCCATACTGACAGGGGTAACACATGCCTATAACATTTAGTATGCAGTCAAGCTGTGGGCACCATAGGCTCCGCTAGAAGTATAAAATACATTTCCGATTCACAGGCTTGAGGGTAGGATTTTGTTTGATATTTAGGTCACACTTATTTATAGCTACAACATTTGCGCGTGTGACAAGTTTATAAGAGAGATCTGATAGCTTCATTATGTGTGTAGAGTAACCTTTGGGTAGTGGGTAACTTATACACGAATTCTGTAGAGGTGTGGAAATTGACGTGGGGAGACTATGTTAACAACCTTATAGTGTTAGATATAGAAGATTAAGACATCATTTTGGGTATGAATTGGTTTGCTGGATACTGGGAGATGGTAGATTATTTCTAAAAGTACATTGTGTTCTCTATGACAGGGCTGGAGATGTTTTTTATTAGCGATGCCTCGTCCTAAGGGAAGGTTGAGTACGCATCTATATTATATTGAAAATGAGACCTCATAAGAGGTTGTTGTCTCTTTGGACTCAATTCTACTGTTGATGGAGTTTGAGTAGGTTCTCTAGGAGATACCTGGGCTTCCACCTAACCGAGAAATTGAGTTCGTCATTGACTTAGTGATGGAAAAGAGGCCAATCTCCTTATCATATGGCCTCTTCAGAGATGCGCGAAGAATCTCTAGAACGAAAATATTGCGACATCTAAAATAAAATCCAATTTTAATTAATCCCAAATTTTAGTTAAACCCTAAAACATGAATTTAGATGATTTATCCAATAAAATAAAGAATGCAGGATAAAACACAAAATTTCAGGAAAAATCCCTGAAGGACAAAACCTTTTTATTTCACTATAATTTGTAACGTACAACTTACACGGATTACAATGAAATAGGGTGACATACGAAATACCCTCAGGCGTCAATTTTGATGTCTCGGCTGAAATCTCCCGTAAGAACTCCAGGTGGTCAGCAATGAAGAAGAGAAACGACTTCTCCACAAGTTTATCGGCTGGAACTTTCCTTTTCCAGCAGGGCAGTAATGAAGAAAAAAGACGGCTTCTCCACAAGTATGAACAAAACCAAAGTTGTATTCTTGGGTTACAAAAGATTCACAAAGGGTTGAAAATTGTGTGAATCAACACATGAGTCTTGGGACTAAAAAATATAAAGACTTTAGGTGATAGGATTCTCAAAAACTTCGTAGCAAGTCTTATAAAATAACTCCCCCGAAGTTGTCTTTTATAAAGAAACCAAATAGTGTTTTAAGATTCTGCAACTCTTGTCATCATTAGGCACCGCAAATCGGCTCGGGTGCACCGCAAACCTGTTCACCCCCCGAACCGATTTGGCCCTTGATTCAAGAAATTTCGCTAGATTGGGGCGTTATGGGACTCAACATTTTTCCAAGTCTTTTTCTCGGAATTTTCTCTATATTCAACGGGACATAACTTCTTCACCGTAGCTCGGATTGATGTGTCGTTTCTTCCAATATCTTCGTTACGGCGAGATCTACAACTTTCTAGTTGACCGAACCTCCGAACGATTGCTGTAAAATTAATAAAATGCCCTTGAACTTCCATGTCATTCCTTATTTCACTGTTTGACTTGTCTTGCATACCATTTGCATAAAGTCCCTAATATCATGGAACGTGGAGTCGTTAAGGCATATGTGGGACACTTGATGGAGATGTTGAATGCACGATTCTCGGAATTCAGATTGAGTCCATCGAGTGAGATCGTGTAGAGACGTGCCAAATGTAGCGGCGTACGACATACATAAATGTAACATGTTGGAATTTCCTTACAAATCTCCCCCTATGTCTATGACGTCGGTACATACATAAAAAATCTGAATTATCAAATATCAAATTGCCTATACAAATCTTCCCTTCCATGAACCTAGAACTGGAAAGATACAAATGAATAAGTCTTTATCGTTTATTCTTAAAATCTTCAGGAATCTCAAAGATTTTCTCATCAGGGTGTGTACAATTCACAGATCATCAATGTAGTACCTATACACATGAGATAAACCGAATACCACATGATATATCGAGATTGAACTGAGATAAATATAGATACCAATTTATGATGGAAGCATAAGTCAAATCTCAAAAATCCCCCATAATATAATAATTCTTTGTCCCCATTTTTATGATGTACCCAAATAGACAAATGAGAAGAATAAATCAAACAAACAAAATAGGGGTGTCATGGTATTCAAAACAAGGCATCAATCAATATGGCAAACGTGCTCTTGCAAGGATAAGCAAAAAAAAAATCACAAACTATTTTTTATTTTTAAAATTTTTCGTACAACAAATAAGATACCATTTGAAAAAAATATGTAAAACGTGATACAAAAATCACACCATGGATTTAAACTCAAACAACCAAGTCATGGAAATGGAATGTATGGGTGTGAACACATTGGATAGGTAAATCAACTCAATGAATCATATGTACACGATGCATATGTGTACCCCTAACGAATGAACATCAAAAGTATCCTTAGGTGTAAAATGATTGAATTTAGATGATATCGTCTTATATAAATCAACAAATCAAAGTCAAAGTCATTTCCACACCAATAACGTCCAAAACTATGTGGCGCTTTTTCAATAATTTCAAGGATGTGCAAACCCGTTTTAATATCTCCAACCAAACTCCCTCATATATATTTTCTTTTAGAGGTGAATAAACTAAATTCTCAAACTTTGGAAAATTGGTGCAAAAACCTAATTGGCCCATAATTGGCATGAAATTATTTTTATTGCCTTAGAATTTTTTCAGGCTCTTTAAACCTCTTCGGACCCCGAATAATAAATTTTCTCAATTTTTTAGGTCCAATTTATCGGTGGCTTAGTATTCACAAAGGCAAAATGAACAACCCTTCCCCGTTTTAAATAAAGCACACAATCTCACAAAACGGTTCTTATATGCACAATTTCCTTATCAAAATTATCGCGCATGGTTCATTTTAATGACAGAATTGAAGTGAAAACACTCAACTAACATGTGATAAGACAAGCACAATAATATATAAAATCGTGCATGTGTGCAATAAAGGATATCATGAGTCAAACTTGTAGGAAGTAACAACAAATTACATCTTAATGACTCCAAACATTATAAAGCACATGGATGAGTTGACCTATTGTCTCAAAACACTATCAAATAGTCACATGAAAATAATGGAATGTTGTTGTGACTCGGTCATCCTAAGTGTTCATCCATAAATGGTGCAAACAAAATACAAAAATCTTTTTGGATTTTCTCAAAATTTTCTCAAAATAAAATCTTTTTGTATTTTTTTAAAAAATTTAGAAGAAAAAATAAATACAACAAGTACACAAGTCATAACACTACCAAACATATGTCATGAAACCACATTAGTGTATGAAAAACATGCGAACATAATCATCTATATGATATGTCAAGAGAAGAATCACGTGCAAGCAAACGCGAGGCGTGAACAAAAAGACCATAAGCCTCTAAATCAGACTTCCTAACCCAAATTGATGTGTAACGAGGCGTGGGGGGTTTTAGGAATCGATGTGACTCTCTCTTTAAACTTCCTAGGTCTGTTCAAAAGTTTGTAACATAAACGCCTAAGATGACCTGCTTACCGCAGTGTGTGCAAGTATAAACTGGGCGGTGAATGTTACCTTACAGAGGTCTTCTCCTCAAATTCCTAGGTAGTGCTCTCCTCAAATTCCTAGGTGGAGCTTTCTGAATTTGCCTAGGTAGCTCTCTCCTAATGTTCCTAGGAGGTTCTCTCACGATGTTCCTAGGGGGATCTTTCCTTACAAACTTAGGTGCCTCTTTCTAAACAATCCTAGGAGGATCTCTCACACGTGTGGGAATGGGTGCAACATGTTTTTCAAAACTAATCCCACCCTTATCCTTTTTTATCTCGATAGTGCCTAAAATCTTATCAATTTTTTCAGACCTAGACTCCAAATCAAATTTCACCTTACTCGAATCTCTCAAACCTTTTTCAAGTTCACCTATCCTAGATTCAAGCAAGCGCCTAGAGTCTTCAAACTCAAGAATATCTTTTTTCATAGCTTCCATCACGCCTAAAATATCATCTATCTCACCCTCGACATATCCCAACTTCTCTCACAAAATTTTCTCTCGTGCCCTAAGTTCTTTAACTAAAACATCATTATCATTTTTTAGGGAACGCTTTTGCAACTGGGCTTTTAATTCTAAATTTTCTTTCTTTGTTTTCAAAGCTTCAGCATAAAGTTCATTGAAATCAGTTTGCAATTCACGCTCATCTATGCTTTCATCCTCACTTCCATCACCCTCACTATCATCACTAATCACACGGGTTGGAAGCTCTCGTTTAGAAGCATAAAAGACTTCTTCTTAGGAATCACAATCACTAAGGGTAGGCACACGAGAAAACGGTTTATTCAAAGTTTTCTTTAAATTTGTGGTACAATCATCTAACGTGTGGCCAACACCCTCACAACAAGGACACCTCTCAGAGTCATTTTCAACAGAAGATTTAAAATAAGAGTTCGTCTGAATTTTCCAATTAACGTTTTCAAAAATTTGACATCGAAGATCATCAAAACCACGAAAAGTCATTTTTGGAAAAAATCAAGATCAAAACACAATAAGTTAGTGTAACAGGCTTTGACAAAAAGGTGCGTGCAAAAATCAGGATCACGCGATAAATTAGCGTAACCAGCTTTGATACCAATTTGAAGAATCGCTACAACGGAAATATTGCGACATCTCAAATAAAATCCAATTTTAATTAATCCCAAATTTTAGTTAAACCCTAAAACATGCATCTAGATGATTTATCCAATAAAATAAAGCATGCAGGATAAAACAAACAATTTTAGGAAAATCCCTGAAGAGTAAAACCTTTTTATTTCACTATAATTTGTAAGGTACAACTTACACGAATTACAATGAAATAGGGTGACATACGAAATACCCTCAGGCATCGGTTTTGATGTCTCGACTGAAATCTCCGGCAGGAACTCCAGGTGGTCAGTAATGAAGAAGAGAAATGTCTTCTCCACAAGTTTGTCTGTTGGAACTTTCCCTTTCCAGGAGGGCAGTAATGAAGAAGAAAGACGTCTTCTCCAAAAGTATGAACAAAACCAAAGTTGTGTTCTTGGGTTACAAAAGTTTCACAAAGGTTTGGAAATTGTGTGAATCAAAACACGAGTCTGGTGACTAAAAAATATGAAGACTTGAGGTGATAGGATTCTCAAAAACGTCTTAGCAAGTCTTATAAAATAACTCCCCCAAAGTTTCCTTTTATAAGGAAACCAAAAAGAGTTTTAAAATTCTGCAACTCTTGTCAGCATCAGGTACCCTGAATCGGTTCTGGTGTACCGTGAATCAATTCGCCCCTCAAATCGATTTTGCCCTCGGTTCGAGAAATTTCACTGGATTGGGGCATTAAGGGACTCAGCATTTTTCCAAGTCTTTTTCTCAAAATTTTCCCCATATTCAATGGGCCATAACTTCTTCACCGTAGCTCACATTGAGGTGCCGTTTATTCTAGTATCTTTGTTGTGGTGAGATCTATAACTTTCCAATTGAACAAACCTTTGGACAAAGGCTGTACAATTATCAAAATGCCCTTGAACTTCCATATCGTGCCTTATTTCACTATTTTGACTTCTCTTGCGTACCACTTGCATAAAGTCCCTAAAATCAGGGAACGTGAAGTTGTTGAGGAAGATGTGGGACACTTGATGGAGATGTTGAATGCAGGATTCCTGAAATTTGGATTTAGGCCGTCGAGTGAGATCGTGTAGAGACATGTCAAATGTAGCGGTGTATGACATACATAAATATAACATGTTGGACATGAGAAAAATGTCCTTACAATGCGAGAGTTGATAGACGAGATTCAACAACTTTTGGATTATGGTTTCAACAGACGGAGTACATCACCATGGGTTTCACTGGTATTGTTCATATAAAAGGGGGATGGTTCACTTCGTCTATATATCAGTTATAAGGATTTAAACAACGTCACGATTCAAAATAAGTATTCGCTGCCTTGAATCGATGACTTATTCGACCAGTTGAGGGGAGCAACTTACTTCTCTAAGATAGATCTGAGGTTAGAATATCATCAGTTATGTGTAAGAGAGGAGGATGTTCCTAAGAGTCCTTTTTTTAAACGGTTCGGATCATGTGATTTTAGGGTGATGTCGTTTGGCCTCACCAATGCACCAACAGTGTTCATGGATCTTATGAACCATGTTTGAGAGAGTTCTTTGTCCAGCTTGTGATCATGTTCATCAATGATATTCTCGTTTACTCTCATTCTGAGGATGAGCATGCAGAGCATCTCCGTATGGTTCTACAGACATTACGGGACAATCAGTTTTATGCCAAATTTAAGAAGTGTGGATTTTGTCTATGTGAGGTGTAGTTTCTTGGCCACATTGTGTCTAATAAGGGCATTGTTGTTGACCTGAGTAAAGTATCGGTAGTGAGGGAGAAGGGATAACCTACGACACCGATCGAGGTTCTCAATTTTCTGGAGTTGTCCAAATACTATCGTCGCTTCATTAAGGGTTTCACAAATATTATGGCTCCGTTGAAAAACCTAACTCGCAACGGGGTACCATTTATTTGGGATGATGACTGTCAGCAATTTTACTCGCATTGCCAAGAGAAGCAGTAGAGTACCATGTTTACACAAATACATCCTTGTAGGGACTTGGGGTGTACTACAGTATGAGGATATGTCTATAGCTTATGCCTCTTTCCAGCCTAATCCCCTTGAGAGCAATTAACCCACACATGATCTTGAGTTTACAGTGGTTGTATTTGCCTTTAGTATTTATAGGCATTATCTTTTGGGGAAGCATTTTACATTGTTTACGGACCATAAATCACTTTAGTATCTGTTCATGCAAAAGGATATGATTATGAAACAAAGGAGATGGTTAGAGCATGTGAAGGATTACCAATTTGATATTCGATATTATCCAGGGAAGGATAACGTGGTGGCAGATGCATTGAGCCGACGACTTACTATGGAGGTAGCAGAGGTTTGTAAGGCGAAATTGAGGGATCTTTGACATGATAATGAGGCTAGCAGAGCTTGTATATCCATATTAACTGTCATGCTTAAGATCATTATGAGGTGATGAAAGGACAGACAGGGGATCGGTTTTTGCATGACAGAGTACACAAGCTGTTAGTTGATGGGGCGCAGTCTGATTCAGTTAGTTATGAGGGAGGCTTACGCTTCATTGGAAGACTTGTGGTTCTAGAGGATGAGTATTTGAGACATGCAGTGATGTCAAAGTCTCATGAATCGAGGTTTATGGTACATCATGGTGAGGATAAGATGTACCAGGATATGCGTAGGCAGTATTAGTGGTCGGGGATGAAGTGAAACATAGTACAATTTTTCTCGAAGTGCGCTACCTGTCATCTAGTGAAGGTAGACCACCAGAGATCGACGGGCTTGTTGTATCCACTAGAGATTCTAGTGTGTAAGTGAGAGAATATCTCCCTGGATTTCATTAACGAGTTATCAATATCGTTGAAAGGTCACGAGTCCACCAGGTGATAGTGGATCGGTTGATTAAGGTGGCCCATTTTCTATTGATTCATATAGATTTTGAGACGAAGTAGTATGCACAGTTGTTTATTACTAAGATAGTGAGGCTGCACGGGGTTTTGATTAATATTGTGTCAGATCTGCACAAGATTTTTGTGTCTAACTTCTGGTAGAGGTTTTAGGAGGATATGGGCCCGGATTTATGGTTAAGTACAGCATACCACCCACAGAAAAATAAGTAGACGGAGCGAGTTAATCATATGTTAGATGATATTGTGAGGATGTGCATACTTTACTTAGGTGGAGGATGGGATCAGTACCTTTCATCGGTGGAGTTTGCGTATACTAACTCCTACCAGTTCACCAGCGGTGTGACACCATTTGAGGCACTGTATGGTGGGCCTTTTTATTCGCCCGCTTAATGGTTAGAGGTCGGGTAAAACAAGTTATTAGGTCCAGAGATGATTCAGGAGACTACTTTCAAGATTCATTTGATTCGAGGGTGCATCCATATAGCTCAGAACATGCAGAAGACTTACACTGATGCAGACGGGAGGCAGATAGAGCTGAAGGTTGGTGACCAAGTTTTGGTATGGGTGTCTCCTATGAAGGGAGTCATGAGGTTCGTCAAGAAAAGTAAGAAAACACCGAGATATGTAAGAACTTTTTCGATTTTTGATATGCCGACATTAATATCGAGGTGGTAGAGGCTCATAGTGACCGACATTAATGTCGTCCCTCACAAGGTCGGCTCTGGTAGACGTTGCATCAACCTCATCATTAGGGCTTATATCTGGGTTCAAGCATTCATCCACAACATCGGCCCCAACCGACGTTACACTGTATCAATCGAGATCAACCAGGTACTTGGGCTCAACTTTTATCAGGTCGGCCACAACCGACATTGCTAGCACCACCTCAGACAAGCCCCTGCATATGACCACAAGGTGTCGGACTCATCCGATGTTACAAGTATCATCTGAGATCATCAAAAGCCTCATGGGTTCAATCAGCAAACATCATGTCATCATTGCCCTTGGCCGACGTTACATCTCATACCCAACCTCGGTCGGATATCTTGGTCGAGGTCTTCATGGAAAATTGATCTCTGACAAGTCAATGGTCATTTTACACCAACCTCGTACTCACCTAAGTCGAGGTTAGTATCAAGCTAAGACAGCCAAGCATTGACAAGCGTATGGAAGGATAGGAACACGTGGACAAAATCAGTTGTAAGCGAATCAATCCCCTCACGTGGGGGAATATTTCATCATTATTCTCTACATGTGACAGTGACAGATATCTTCATTAGATTGGCTAGATCAACACACACATGCTCATTGCGTGCATGGGGGGTACATTACGCCCCCCCCCCACCACACACACTATATATACTTGTCTTCTCTTACCTTGAGAGGGATCTAAAAATTACAACCCTAGTTGAAACTCTGTCCAATTATACAGTGGAGAGATAAAGCTTAAGATATTGTATCCATGGTCGTTAGTGCCTTATTCTAGTGACTTTACTCATTAACTTGCACACTGGACGTGTGCCTAATTGTCTAAACCACTTATATATTGGTGTTCATCCTCTTCTCCTCATCTCCATCTCTTATATTTAATATACTCTTATGCTGCCATTGTTAACATTGATTTAAGATTACAAACACCTTGAAGGGTGGTGTTGTTTCTAGCATCATCATTTTGGCGTCGTCTGTGGGAATGAGAAGCTATCTCTTCCTTTTTTTCTGGTTAACCTCATCGGAGACTCTGGTGGTGAATCGGGCCTCACCCGTTGTGTGGAGATATTTGACCATTGAAAGAGGTCCTTTAAGGTATTAAGCTCATCTTCTTCGCAAGCCCCTTTAGTGTTAACATATGGCACCAGAGTTACCACCACCACCACCATCTGGTGTCAGGGGACCTAGTTCCAACCAGGCACCACCCCAGTTCAAAATGGCTGAGATGGCTACAGCCTTAAGGTCGTTGGCTACAACTCAGCAAGCAATGAAGGAGAAATTTACACAGCTCAGTCAAAACATGATGAGGCCACCTAGGATCTCACCGGAGATTATTACTCTGGTGGCTGCTCAGCCCCATCCTGAAGCTAGGGGACCACCCCAGGCACCAAGAAAAGATAAACCTACACCTCAGTGGAGGAGGGATGTTGTGGACCCAAGGCATTTGTGTCTGGGGAGGCAAGGACACCCTTGCCCTGAGGATAGGTATGATGTTATGGAGGTAGAAGACGTTCCAAAAGATTGTTGGGATCCGTATGAGGTTTTAAATAATACAGTGCGTCCTATCCATCATGGCCGAAGTCACGGAGGTAGAAGAGGTGAAGGTGCCCAACAAAGAGGATCAGCTTTTGATAGATTAAGCAGGGGGTCGGCCTTTGAAAGTCTTGGCCCAGTAAATGACCTGAGACAGAGGTTATGCAGGTCAACAAGTGCAACAGGGTCACAAAGGGGAGATGGGGACCATCATCCTCGTCATGGTCGGCCCCGACCACAGCAAGGCCAAGACATGGATCAAGAAGATGTCAATGGCCGACGTTGTGCTACGTCTAGGGAACCCTCAGTCCACCCAATGGAGGTGGCTGGAGATAACCTTGGCCAGGCCGACGTTGCAAGACCGTGGAATGAATCCATTCAATGTCTTGAAAAAAAGATAAGAGACCTCATCAAAAGCCGAGACCCACTGCAAAGAGGTTTCTTAGAAGGCTCTCCATTCGTGTCTAGGATAGTGAGCTTCCCAACCCCTGCCAAGTTCAAGCCACCTACGGTGTCTCCCAAGTATGATGGCAGCACCAACCCTATACATCATATTAAGATGTACCAGTCTACGACGGACATTTATTCAATACCAAATAAGATGAAATGTTGGGCCTTCTCCGGGACTTTGACAGGAGATGCACACATCTGGTTTACCACTCTTTCGAAGAATTCAATTGAGAACTTTAAGGACTTAACTGAACGATTCATTCACAATTTCTGTTTTGGGGTAAGATCTCAAAATAAGACCACCCATCTGTTGTATGTCAAGAAAGGAAAGAACGAAAGCCTAAGAGACTACATTGCTAGATTCAACAAAGAGAAATTGGAGGTTGAGGATTATGAAGAGAATATAGCCATGACAGCCCTCATCGAAGGACTCCAGAAGGGGAAGCTGCTATGCAAAATCATGAAAGACCCTCCCAAATTTATGGTAGAGCTATTGGCAACTGCAGGTAGGGTCATGAACACCGAATAGGTAATGGCTATGAAGTATGAGGATGAGAATGGAAGTGGCAGCAGGAAATTCAAAAGAAAGAAAGATGGAAATAAGAGGTCAATCGACGACAAGTTTTCACACTAAACTCCTTTAACTGTGAGCTACGAATACATCCTCAACGAGATCAAGAATAACCGGTCTCTGAGATGGCCAAAGAAACTGAAGGCTCCTCTGTATAAGAGGAATAAGAACTTGTGGTGCGAGTTCCACTAAGACCATGGCCATGTGACAGACAAGTTCTTCAACTTAAAGGATGAGATCAATAAGATGTTGAAATTAAGGAAGATAAAGAAGTATGTTGATGATAAGGCCCCTAATAAGGGAAGAGATGACCCTAAAAAGAAGAGAAACGACAGATGTCAAGATGATACTCCGACAAGAAAAGATGATGACTCAGATAGAGATGATGAAGACGGTCCAAACCTCCCACCAAAAGACGATAACACCCCGGTGAAGAGTGTTGGAATAATCTCCTTTGGTGTCAACATTATCTATGGAGGACTTGCTGGGGGTGGCTCTGAAGTTGCTGACCGAAAAGCTTATGTAGCAGAGGCCAAGTCAGTGACCAAAGTAGAGGTTGTGAATCTGACGTCTTCAGAAGCCAAGTAGAAGAGAAATAAAGTGGATATGGATACTCTTATAGTTGGATTCTCCCGAATTGACTTCAAAGGTATCTTAGATCTTCATGATGACCCTTTGGTAATTACAACAAGAGTTCATGGATGTGAGGTACAGATAATCCTTGTAGATGGAGGAAGTTCGGTGGACGTGATGTTATGGCCCTTCTTTAAGATCCTAGGACTCAGTAGAGCTCGGTTAGTCCCCTATCATCATCCGTTGACGGGATTCAGTGGAGAGAAGGTCCATCCGTTGGGTATGTATGAGATGGATGTGCGAATGGGGGACGAGTGGCCTAAGAGGTTAACCTGGAAGATCAATTTTTTCGTTATGGATGAAAACGTCTTCTCAACATACAACCTCATCATAGGAAGAGTTGCTCTTAAGGAGTTTGAAGTTGTGTCATCAATGGTCCACCAAATGCTAAAATTCCTGCCCCCCTATGGGATAGGGGAAGTGCAGGGAGATCAGACCTCGATGAGAGAATGCTGCTTCAATTCAGCGGAAGAGAGGGAGTCCCATAAGAGGTCCACAACCACATATAGCATTAATACACTTGATCCTAAAGACAAAACGAAGTTAAAGAAAGGTGAGGCCGCGAAAGAGGTAGAATCCATCATCCTCAATGAGGACGAAACGAAAAAACCATCCAAGTGGGCAAGGCCTTAAAATTGGAAATCAAGGAAGAGCTGATAAAATTCTTGAAGGAGAGGGAGAGTGTCTTCGCTTAGAGCCACACAGACATGCCTGGCATCAACCTGAAGGTTATGTACCATAAACTCAACGTGACAGAAGATGTTAAGCCAATCAAATAAAGATGAAGAGTTTACTCTAGGGAGAAGTACGACGTCGTCAGAGAAGAGGTCAGAAAGTTGGATGAGGTCGAGTTTATCAAGGAATTCATATATCCGGAGTGGTTATCAAACGTAGTCATCGTGACCAAAGCCAATGGAAAATGGAGGATGTGCGTATATTTCACTGACCTAAACAAGTCTTGCCCAAAAGACAATTATCCCTTACCTCAGATTGATTAGATGGTAGATGCCACGGCAGGGCATGAGCTCATGAGCTTCATGGATGCATATTCAAGCTACAATAAGATCTTCATGGATGCTGAAGACTCAGAGAAGACAACCTTCATCACAGATAAGGGGACCTACTGCTATAAGGTCATGCCCTTTGGCTTGAAGAATGCAGGGGCCATGTATCAACGTTTTGTAAATAAGATGTTTGAAGATCAAGTTAGCAAGACCATGGAGGTATACGTAGATGATATGTTGACAAAGATCCTGAAGGCCTGCACTCACGTGGGAGACCTAGAGAGAACTTTCAATACCATGGACTTGTATAGAATGAAACTTAATCCCACAAAGTGTGTCTTCAGAGTAGGAGCTGGAAAATTTCTTTGGTTCATTGTCAATCAGAGGGGAATAGAGGCCAATCTTGAGAAGATCAAGGCTTTGCTTGATATGAAGACACCAAGGAGTATCAAAGACGTTCAGAGTCTCACTGGAAGAGTATATGCACTCAATAGGTTTATTTCAAGAGCCACGGACAAGTGTCTTCCATTTTTTGAAGTGCTTAGAAAATCCTTCGAATGGGATGAAGAGTGTGACGAAGCCTTTAAGCAGCTCAAGTCTTACCTCGGATCCCCCTGCTCTTATCTTGGCCCATCATAGGAGAGAAGTTGTATGTTTACCTATCAGTCTCAGAATCACCTATAAGTGCAGTCATAGTACGGGAAGACGTTGGCATCCAAGGGCCTATATACTTCAATAGTAAGGCCTTTAAAGGGTTTGAGAATAACTATCCTCAGATAGAGAAGTTGGCTTACGCTTTGATACATGCTTCCAAGAAGATGAAGCTCTACTTTCAATCCCACTCTATGGTCATCCTTACCGACTCCCCATTAAGACAAGTCCTTCACAAGCCTGAGAAGTCAGGCAGATTGATGACCTGGGCCATCGAGTTGGGAGAGTATGACCTTATTTATCAACCCAGGATGGACATTAAAGGGCAGGCACTTACAGATTTTGTTACTGAGTTCACCTAGGAAGAGACTGAGGTTGAGAACAATCCAGTGATCGCAGAGGAATCAAATAGTAACGTCTTTTGAGAATCAGAAGAGGTTGTGTCCAGCAGAGCTAAAAAGGGAATAGCTAAGAACGAGGAAGACAAGTACCTCTTCAAGTAAAGAACCCTGTCAGAAGGGAGTTTCTCTTTAAATGAAGACGTTTGGAACCTCTTCGTTGATGGGTCTTCTTGCGATAGTGGAAGCGGTGCAGGGCTGATACTCTCAGCCCCGGATGGCACCAACGTTGAATATGCACTAACATTCAACTTTAAGTCATCAAACAATGAGGCAGAATATGAGGCCATGATAGCAGGCCCCTCCTTGGGAAAGACCCTTAGGGTTGGACGACTCCTACTTCATAGCAACTCAAGGTTAGTTATCAACCAAGTGTTTGGAATTTATGAGACCAAGGATGAAAGGATGGACATATACCTGAATAGGGTAAGAATGATGCTAGTAGGTTTTGAAGAGGTAAAGATGAAGAGGAAACCTCGATAAAATAATAGCCATGCAGATGCACTAGCAAGGTTGGCTTTAGCAATAAGGACAAACATCAGAAGGACGGTTCCAGATGATATCCTGCTCAAATCGACCATTGAGGAAGAAGAGGTTATCAGTCCTTACCTCAACTTTAACCTAGGGGACTCATGGATGGACCCCCTCATCAGATATATTAGAGAGGGAGAGCTTACAGAATCAAAGTTAGAAAGGAGGAAACTGAGGTACAGAGCTGCA
This sequence comes from Sambucus nigra, assembly GCA_949130495.1. Taxonomy (NCBI): domain Eukaryota; kingdom Viridiplantae; phylum Streptophyta; class Magnoliopsida; order Dipsacales; family Adoxaceae; genus Sambucus; species Sambucus nigra. The sequence goes on from OX422217.1 coordinate 571,394,717, forward strand.
AAGTTCTCAATAGTAGGAGATGTCCTATATAAGAAAGAATTTATATTACCTCTCCTCAGATGTGTTAATCCCATAGAGGTCCCCCGCGTCCTACAGGAGGTACACGAAGGTTCTTGCTCCAGTCACATAGGAGGAAGACCTTTGGCCAAGAGGATTATTACGCAAGGATATTGGTGGCCAACCTTGGCCAAGGATGCTGCAGCCTACGTGAAGAGATGCGAAAAATGCCATAAATTCTCTACTATGCCCCACCAACCTCATCAGCCTATGATGTCAATCAGTTCACCTTAGCCATTCATAGTATGGGGGATTGATTTAGTGGGTCCCTTGCCAAGGGCTATGAATAATTATCGATTTCTGATAATAGCTATTGACTACTTTTCCAAATGGGTGGAGGCTCAGCCGATGATCACGATTACAGAGAAGAAGACCTTCCAATTTATTTGGAAGAGCATCATATATAGAAATAGCCTTCCAAACACCCTCATCTAGGATAATGGAAACCAGTTCAAGAATTCTTCCTTAGAAAAGTATTACGAGAGAGTTGGGATCAAGTAATTTTTCTCTTCTGTCGGCTGACCTCAGGCAAACAGTCAAACTGAAGTCACGAACAGAACAATCCTCGAAGGGATCAAGAAGAGGTTAGAAGAAGCTAAGGGAAGATGGACTGAAGAGGTTTATGCTGTGTTATGGGCTTATAGAACAACCGCTAGGACACCAACGGGGGAGACCCCATTTATGTTAGCACATTGCTCAGAAGCCGTCATACCAACAGAGTTGGGACTCCCCACTCAAAGGATTCAAACCTATGACCCTGAGAAGAATGGGGAAGAGAGAAGACTTGACCTAAATTTAATTGAGGAGAGAATGGAAGACGTCGAGATCAGACAGGAATCCAACCAGAATAGAACAACAAAAGTCTATAATCGAGGCCCATAGCTGTAGGAGACCTAGTGTTGAAGAAGACACTGCATAAGGCAAATAAGCTTCACCGAAATTGGTATAGCCCTTACAAAATGATCGAGGAAGTTGTACCCGGGACCTACAGGTTGGAAAACCTTGAAGGGGAACCGTTCTCCAATCCATGGAATGTTGATCATCTGAAAAAGTATTACATATGATGTTGCAAGAGTTTCTATGTAAATGTATCATCTTTTGAAGAGATTATTAACGAGAAAATAAGTTCCTGTGTCAATTCTTAGTTGATTATGCTTTAGTGGTAGAACCTATGAGGATAACATCATAACTTGGTGATAAGATCTGAGTTGAACATCTTAGTTTGATGACCTCAGACCTTAAACATCATAACTTGGTGATAAGATCTGGGGTGAACATCGTATTTGGATGACCTCAGACCTTAAACATCATTAATTTGGTGAAATTTATGAGGGTAACATCTTAGTTTTATGACATCAGACCTTAAACATCATTAATTTGGTGAAATTTATGGGGATAACATCTTAGTTTGATGACCTCAGACCTTAAACATCATAACTTGGTGATAAGGTCTAAGGTGAACATCGTATTTGGATGACCTCAGACCTTAAACATCATTAATTTGGTGAAATTTATGGGGGTACAATCTTATTTTGATGATCTCATACCTTAAACATTATAACTTGGTGACAATATCTGAGGTGAACATCGTACTTGGATGACCTCAGACCTTAAACATCATTAATTTGGTGAAATTTATGAGGGTAACATCTTAGTTTTATGACATCATACCTTAAACATCATTAATTTGGTGAAATTTATGGGGGTAACATCTTAGTTTGATGACCTCAGACCTTAAACATCATAACTTGGTGACAAGGTCTGATGTGAACATCGTACTTGGATGACCTCAAACCTTAAACATCATTAATTTGGTGAAATTTATGGGGGTAACATCTTAGTTTGATAACCTCAGACCTTAAACATCATAACTTGGTGACAAGGTCGGAGGTGAACATTATATTTGGATTACCTCAGACAATAAACATCATTAATTTGGTGAAATTTATGGGGGTAACATCTTAGTTTGATGACCTCAGACCTTAAACATCATAACTTGGTGACAAGATCTGAGGTGAACATCGTATTTGGATGACCTCAGACCTTAAACATCATTAATTTGGTAAAATTTATGGGGGTAAAATCTTAGTTTGATGATCTCATACCTTAAACATTATAACTTGGTGACAATATCTGAGGTGAACATCGTACTTGGATGACCTCAGACCTTAAACATCATTAATTTGGTGAAATTTATGAGGGTAACATCTTAGTTTTATGACATCATACCTTAAACATCATTAATTTGGTGAAATTTATGGGGGTAACATCTTAGTTTGATGACCTCAGACCTTAAACATCATAACTTGGTGACAAGGTCTGATGTGAACATCATACTTGGATGACCTCAAACCTTAAACATCATTAATTTGGTGAAATTTATGGGGGTAACATCTTAGTTTGATGACCTCAGACCTTAAACATCATAACTTGGTGACAAGGTCTGAGGTGAACATCATATTTGGATGACCTCAGACAATAAACATCATTAATTTGGTGAAATTTATGGGGGTAACATCTTAGTTTGATGACCTCGGACCTTCAACATCATAACTTGGTGACAAGATCTGAGGTGAACATTGTACTTGGATGACCTCAGACGTTAAACATCATTAATTTGGTGAAATTTATGAGGGTAACATCTTAGTTTGATGACCTCAGACCTTAAAAATCAATAATTTGGTGAAATTTATGGCGGTAACATCTTAGTTTGTTGACCTCAGATCTTAAACATCATAACTTGGTGACAAGGTCTGAGGTGAACATCGTACTTGAATGACCTTGGACCTTAAACATCATTAATTTGGTGAAATTTATGGGGGTAACATCTTAGTTTGATGACCTCAGACCTTAAATATCATTAATTATGTTAAATTTATGGGGGTAACATCTTAGTTTGATGACCTCAGACCTTAAACATCATAACTTGGTGATAATATCTCAGGTGAACATCGTATTTGGATGACCTCAGACCTTAAACATCATTAATTTGGTGAAATTTATGGGGGTAACATCTTAGTTTGATGACCTCAGACCTTAAACATCATTAATTTGGTAAAATTTATGGGGGTAACATCTTAGTTTGATGACCTCAGACCTTAAACATCATTAATTTGGTATTATGTTACTAGTGAAAAATCATAGTTTAGCGATGAAGACACCGGTGCATGATATATAAGAAAATTCAAGGCCAAGATAAGCAAAATTCTCCTCAGAGAATGATATAGCACAAAGAAGTTAGAATTTCAAGTCAAAAGCTAATAGAAAATGTTTTTAGAGGTTACAGACCGATATGAATCAGAAATAAAAAATTACAAATAAGAGCTTAACAAAATACGACCTAAGTGTCTGCAATCTCAGGGTTAGTGGCCATGCCCTCACTTCCTTGGTCGAGGTTGGTCACTTCTACCCCATTATCTTGAGGCTAACATCTTTAGTCCTTGTATCTTCTGGTTGAGCAGTCTCGGCAGGTGAAACACCTCCTTCCTGCTCATCCTTTTATAAGGCCTGAGCAAACCGAGGATTAACATATCCTAGACCAACGAAGTCTGAGGCTGCCAGGCTCCCTGACTCCTCCCCTTTCATTGCAGCCCATTTTTGAGTGGCCTTAACACCCCTTTCGAGGTATTCAAAACTAAAGTTGACAAATTCATCAGAGACCTTGTAGTCCTCCAAGATCTTCTCTGAGGCGTCCTCCATGGAAGCTTTGATAACAGCATCAACCTTTTGTTGAAGGGCTTCATCGTTGGCCTTCATAGCAGAGCTGTGATCATTCTTAAGTTTGGCAATGTATATCTCTAGCTGCGTATCTCTAGCTTCAGACCACTCAAAGGAAGCCTTTAAACGCTCCACTTTAGCATTCAGAGTGGCCTCTGTATTTTGGGCCTCTCTTCCCTTCTCAATCAAAGGGATCTTCCTCAGGGTCCAGTCAATGAATTAGTGCATGGTGAGGAGACCCTGCAAAACATGTTCAGAAATATCAGTTCAAGATTTGGTATAATTCAAAGCCGATGTTACACTTCAACATAAACAGTGAAAGTCTTACCTGGATAGATCGGTGGAGGGAGAACTTGGACAGCAGATGGGTGTCCAGAGAGCGGTAAAACCTCTTGTCAGAGTCAGTCATTACGGAGCCGATGGCATCTAAGGCCTTCAAACTCTGGCCAATAAGGTTTTCGTCGATCTTCAACTTCTCCAGACGATCAAGCAATATGTCCTCAAAGGAGATGGGGATCGCGTGATCCCCCTTGGAGGTTTTCTTCTTCTGCCTCTGATCCTCATGGGCAGGGTCATTGGATTTCCTTTTTTTGGATGCATTGTCCCTTGAAGTAGGAGTAGGAGGAGGAGGCGCAGTTATGCCTGCCTTCTTCACCAGCTTTGTAAGACTGGGGGTTGCTATCTCCCAGATATCGTCTGAGACTCCTTCTGGATGCTCTAAAAAAAGAAAAGATTCGAGTTAAAAAGTTAGAGATATAGCAAAATCAGAGGTTCAACTTGTTGAAAACATAATGTAACTTACAAAGCTCGATCAGGCGACTCCCCCCCAAGGCCAGTCTCAAAGAGATAGTAAGGGGTCATTAAGTTTTCATACTTGACTAGCCAACTAAGCTCTCCCCAATCCTGAAGATCCTTGACCTTCTGAAGGTTATTTTGACTCAATCCTGGGTCAACCTTTGCAGCCAATGCTACTTTTCCCCATATTAGGGGTACCCTCGTCTCAAAAGATGAAGAGGTGACATGTATGCCAAATTCCCAGGCCCCCGAGATAAAGAAGTACCTCGGTTTCCAATTTTGGTTGGAGGTTTGGGTGACCAACAACATCTTCTTATTAGACTTCCTGGCCAGGAAGTGATAATAACTCGGATGATTCTTGGCGCAGGAAGGCACATAACATCCTATGAACACCTAAACAGGAAGGTTTGAGTGATGCACTGCCCTCCATAGGAAAATAGCCCCAATCATCACCCTCCAAGCATTAGGAGATAATTGGGAAGGGGCTAAATCAATGTGGGACAATATTGACCTGATTATTAGATGAAAGGGAAGGCAAAATCCTAACTTAAACATCTTCCCATATACGCATATTTCACCGTCTCGGCCACCATAGGCCTTCTAATTTTTCTAAGGTCTCCTAAGCTTGATAGAGGGACCTATAGAGTAAAGATGCCTGAAAGCGAGGAGGTTAAATTCGCTGACAGTACTCTCTATCTCGGCTGCCTTTGAGGTGTCAACATCACTTTCGTGACCATCATCCTCATCCCTGGCAGTGTCGGCCTGAGTAGGTGTGGAAGTACCAGTGGGGAATCTCTGAGCGAACTCAACCCCTATGGCGGACGATAAAGGGATGACACTAATAGGTGGTGGAAAGGCCACGCTGGTCTCTATAACCTCAACATTATAGGTATCGTGAGAGGACCGTTATGTGACGAGGATCGACTTTGAACCTCGGCCTGATCAGGGAATTGATCTAGCCTAATGGAAAAGTCCATCACCTTTTGGAATGAGTCAACAGACATGGGGTCTGAGGTGGATGACTCATACTCAGACATTGGAGTGGGTTCCAATGGAGTCTCCTCTGGCTCAACTGGTTCTGCTAGCTCAGGGTATATCACCCTCAGAGGGGGTGGAAAGATTGGTATGTGAGGGAAAGCCTCTGCCCTACGAGCTTCCTCTTGGGCTCGTTCTATTGCCTAATCTTATCTAAAGTTTTCTCCCTAAGAGAAGGGAATTCCTCTAAGAGTTGATAAATGGTTTGAGCATAGGAGGACGAGACTACACTTGGGACTCTAAACCACAAACAGCTTGGCACAACCTAAGATAAAGATCAAACGTGGTTATTTGAAAAGAATTCTAACCAAGATCAGTCAAGAACAGCTCATCGGAAAACTCACAGGCTCACCAGAAAACTCATAAGCTCACCGAAAAACCCAAGCCAATACTGGAAAATGCAATGAAGGAAAATTAAAGGCTAAAAATAACCAAATCAGGACGGAGAGGATACCTGGCTGACCGTGAAATAAGGAGGATGAAGATGATAATCAAAGAAACTCTCGTAATTGTAGGAACAGAGCTCTAGAAGAGAGAGAAAACGAATAAAGCATAGGCGGGAAAGAGAAGAGGAAATGAAGAAGAGAGAAGGAAAGGGAAGTTTTTAAAACCATAATCATTTTGGCGCATCTCCCAAGGCTCATCATTACCTTGGGAACCCAAAGATACAAACCATGAACGCACGCTAATCACTTAAGCAAGTGATATGTGTCATGATAGTATTGGCACACAAGAAAACTTAGCCTCGGCCTTGCAAATACCCCCCAATGACCTACTCACATAGGTTACTAAGGGCTAGGGGGTGATTGATATGCCCAAAGTGCACCTTCCCACTAAGAGACATTAACCTCGGCCTGACTCACAACCGAAGTGGTGGAGTCTCATAGTGACCGATAGCAATATCGTCCCTCAAAAGGTCGGCCCTGGTACACGTTGCATCAACCTCATCATCAGGGATTATATCTGGGTTCAATGATCCATCCACAATATCGGCCCCGACCGATGTTACATTGTATCAACGGAGATCAACCAGGTACTTGGGCTCAACTTTTATCAGGTCGGCCACAGTCGACGTTGCCAGCGCCAACTCAGACGAGCCCTGTATATGACCACAAAAGCATGGTGTCAGTCTCAACCGATGTTATAAGTATCATCTGAGATCATCAAAAGCCTCATGCGTTCAATCAACAAACATCATGTCATCATCGGCCTTGGCCGACGTTACACCTCATGCCCAACCTCGGCCGGACATCTTGGCCGAGGTCTTCATGTAACATTGATCTCTGACAAGTCAAGGGTCATTTTACACCAACCTCTTACTCACCTAAGCTGAGGTTGGTATCAAGGTAAGATAACCGAGCATTGACAAGCATATGCAAGGATAGGAACACATGGAAAAAATCACTTGTAACCGAATCAATCCCCTCATGTGGGGGAATATTTCATCATCATTCTCTACATGTGACAGTGACAGATGTCTTCATTAGATTTGCTAGATCAACACACACATGCTCATTGCATGCATGGGGGGTACATTACGCCCCCCACACACTATATAAACTTGTCTTCTCCTACCTTGAGAGGGATCCAAAAATTACAAGCCTGGTTGAAACTCTGTCCAATTATACAGTGGAGAGAGAAATCTTAAGAGATTGTATCCATGGCTGTTAGTGCCTTATTCTAGTGACTTTACTCATTAACTTGCACAGTGGACGTAGGCCTAATTGGCTGAACCACTTATATATTGGTGTTCATCCTCTTCTCCTCATCTTTATCTCTTATATTTAATATACTCTTGTGATGCCATTGTTAACATTGATTTAAGCTTACAAACACCTTGAAGGGTGGTGTTGTTTCTAGCATCATCAATTACCAAGAGGAAGGGACCAGTTGCATATAGACTAGGTCTACCATAACACTTATAGAAGATTCATGACATGTTCCATGTGTCATCACTGAAGAGGTACCAGAGGAGATAGATCAGCTTTTGGCACATTCCATTAGAGGATATAGACTTGCAGGTAGATATCACCTATAGGGAGATACGAGTGGCGATACTTGATCGTAGTGAGTGTAAGTTGAGGTCTAAGGTGGTGCCCTTGGTTTGAGTTAAGTGAGAGCACCACAACGTTGACGAGTCAACGTGGGAGTGGGAGGATGACATACACAAGCGGTATCCAGAGTTATTCATAGTAGGTACATCCCAATTTAGAGGACGAAATTCCTTTTTGAGGGGATAAGTATGTAACACCCCGTATTTCTGAGTATTTAGAATTTAATTAATTCGATTATGTTTTTTAAATTACAAGTGTGGTGTAATTTAATTGAATTATATATTATGTGTTCATTAAAATATTAATCTAGGGAGATAATGATTATTATTTATGGAAAAAAATTACCAAGTGAGTAGTATATAACTTGTGATAATTATCATAAATTGTATCGAGTGATACTGACGTGAGTGTGTTATATCTCAACCATAAGTCGCGTGTAGACTATATTGAGGTTGGGAGAGGAAATTTATGTAGAGTGAATTGCATGGAGATTTTGAGGTCATAGTTGGCTTCGAATAGGTCAAGATAGTCAGAAAAGAGTACACGGGGATACTAATTTGGTCCCAAGACCTTTTTAGACATGATCGGGCCCATATAGGGGTGTTTAGGTCATTTGGGCTTAGCCCATTAGCCTAATTTCGGAATTTAGGATTAAAAACCGAAGTCTAAGAGTTTGACGAGGTCATAATTCATAGTCTAAACCATTACAGATTGAAAGAAGAGAGAAGGAAGAAATAGGAGAGCTTAGGAGCCAAAATCAAAGAGGATTGGAGAGTTCTAACACCGATTCGTCTTTTACATCGTAAAATAAGACCTGCTTGATTGAGGTAACTACTTTTCTTGCATTATTTTAAGCATGTTATATTACCTATGTAGTGTAGGGTTTCAATTTCATGATTTAAATGATTTCTTGGGATTTGGGTGGGTGAAATTCATGATTTGGGGAAGGAATTCAAGTAGAATAAATACCTATATGTAGATAATATGAAATTTGAAAATATGTGATGACTAACTTGAAAGAAATCTGGGTATCTTGATGAACATGCATGAAAAATACCATAAACTATGGTTTTATGAATTAGAGGATTTAATCTTATCTTGGGTAGATTCCTTATAGATTTGATATATTACTTACATATAAATTTTCCCTAGACATATGGTTGAAGTTTGGGTACCTTGGATGGAGGTTTGAGTAAGTTTCATGGAGGTTTGATAGGATAAAATTGGTGAAAACTTGAAACAACAATAAGGAGGAAAACTTCCCAGATTTGTGAACCAGTTTGGACCCCCTAACAAATCAGTTCGACTGCCCAGATTTGCGATCCGGTGCACCTTCTATAAAAGACCGATTTGAGTTCGTAGTTTTGGTTAGTTTAATATTTTTGAATACTTCCTCATGGAATTAATTTCGATAACTTTGGTGATGGTTTATTAATGAGATAAAGACTAAGAGAAGATCAATAGACATATAGTTGAGTCTGGTTTAATCTTAGTGAGTGTAGAATTTAGATTTCGACTGACAATAGTTAATGAATGGTGCTGCATAACGAGAATTTACAAATTGGGTTATGGGAAAAGTAAACGATAAATTGAGACCAATACTAGTAGGATAGTGATGTTTTACTACTAAAATTTACTTAAAAGATAACCGGGACCCTTCGGATAGTGAGTGATACTCGAAAAATATGAAAATGACGATATGTGTGAATCATTAGTACATCGAGCATTTGAGAGATATAAATATTATGTACGGGATATATCATAGGTTATGTGAATACCTATACTGAATATATATATATATATATATATATATATATATATATATATAGGTTGTGTGAATAACTATTATGTCATTTGTTTTGTGTGTTAGCATACCTACTCTTCTTGTTATCACTAGTGGTTCTCCGTAGAGGGTGATCCCACCTTGGCGACTACAGCGAGGTCTGAATGGGTGTCTCACTTTTTGAGAGTGTATAGTGGGACTGACATGTCATTTGGGTACATTAGGTATGTGCCTAGCCCACAATCTTAGAACTATGTTCGCCTCCATTGTGTGATGGAAAAAAAGATAGAAAGTGTATATCTAAAAGTAATTTAAGAATGAGGAACTTAAATCGATAGTTCAATAATAATATTTGGTTATAATGCATTATTGTCTTGATGGTAGCATATCATATGGGCGGTACAGGTGAGCTCGACCTAAGGTCGTTAGTTAGATACTTAGGCCTCGTTAGGCTAGGTAGCATAGCTAGGTGGGTAAAATAGGAGATGTTAATTGTGCGTTGTATAGAAGAGGTGAGGAACTCATGGGAGTATAAGCTGGAATAATGTGTGTATTTAATAACTACAATAAAAATACTTGCTAAATTTTTTTCAAATTTTTTAGGCTTTAAACCATGTCAAATTAATTTTATAAAATATTTTTGGTGTCCAGCCATAGGGACGCCAAGATTGATGACTCATTATAGGGATGCGTAGCTGTAACACTTGTGGAGGGTTACAGGATTTGTGTAGACACTTTAGTTATTCATTCCTAGATTAGGACTCATGATTCAATATTTCATTTGGGTATGTTGCACTTTCAGCCGATACATTCATTGAGTTTTATTTAGCAGACTATGTAATTTAATTCAGTTTTATTTCCATAGACTTATGGTTTGGATATTAGTTTTGGGAACTGATGGTTTGTTCAGTATTTATCATTTATCTATTTATCCAGTGATAATTCAGGCTTTTATAAATTATAAGGATGGTTGAGTTATATTATTTTGATTTTCACATCTTGTTATATGTTAATGAAAGATAAAATTTGGCACCGGCTTAATTAAACATACGTGGTTAGTAATTTAAAAAGTTTTCTACAGTGATTAAAATACACGGGGTGTCACAAACAGTCCATCCAGTATGTGATTCTGACTTACCATTCGAATTTTGCGACCACTTTTCAAAAATATCTATCTCAGACTGCTGAACGACCCCCTAGGACCGTACCTATCAGTAGTGTGCCTGGGATATTATGCTAATGGGCAGGTCCAGGACCCTGCCAATTGGTACCCCATTGGCCCTATAAATAGAGGTCGTGACCTCACTTTGAAAGGCACCCCTAAACATTTCTCTCAGCAATTCAGAGAGCATTCTCTCAAATTCATAATTGTCCCCTCTTAAAAAGCCCATTTCTCACATTCATTCCATCCTTTTCATACTAAAATAATTAAATTCCCCCATCTCCTCATACTACCATCACCTTGTTGCGAGATCAACGCATATACAATCAAGATCCCCTTCAAGTCTTTGTAAGGAGGGAAAATTCTCCATCTTTGTCTCTAAATTTTCTTATTTTACCATTACTGGTATTATTTCCACTTTAGCGCTTTATTTCATTACATGATGTACATTAATCTCAAACATTTATTTGTAATATTTGTACGTACTTTATTTTTATTAAAAAACAAAAAGAAGAAAAAAAGGGTTTATCTATAAATTCCAAAAGTTGAATTCTCATTACACATTCTCACACTTAAAGAAAATTTATCTCTACACATACATATAAGAGAAATCCACTCTTTAGATTTATGGGTTAAATCCCACCCCGTGTTACCTTTGAATTACGTGGATTTGATGCCCCATGGGATACGTAAGCATCTTAGGTAAATCCATAGACTCCCTCATACACATTTGTTACGTTATATATATATATATATATATATATAATGGATTTCATATTCTTACATGTTCCTATCTTATTCTATACATACATTTGTTCCCCTATAATGACTTGTGATTCAGTAAACGCTTACATTATATTTAGAATTATTATGTTTTAGAACACTACCAAGGATGAACTCACTCCGTCCTTTACCATGATGTGAGTTGAATGATTCCATTATCCATTTATATTATGCACATAAGCACCCACTTCACGACGTCTAACAGTAGAAGCTTAATACGTGCCCATGAGAGACCGAAACTGCGGGATGGGTTCCAAGAACCTTCCAATTCTGTAACTTAGTCCTCGGATCTTTGAATTACTTGGTTCCGAAATAATCACTATTTTTCTTGATGTCGTTTTCTCAAGGCGACAACATTACTTTTTCCTATTTTATGCAAAATAGGATAGCAAATCTATCCCTACATATTACCCCAAATTGACAATGACCGAGCGCCCCGAGGAAGGGCACAATCCCATGCACATGCACGAAAAAAGGGGAACCCCTCCCAGCCCCCTTATGATGGCCACAATGGAAAATCTGTTAAGGAAGATTTTAAGAGGAGTAGACTCGATTTCTGCATGGGCTTTATTCTTTTCTACATGTGTGCGTATGCACCTATCTGTATGTTCCCTTTTCTCCTCTATCAAGTTTTTGTATATCTATATCATGTATATATCACTTTTCATGCACTAATACAAATCACACACTTGTATATACTCTCCATGTACACTTCACACATTTACACTTAGCTTCACTCTCACTCACATGTTGCACACCCAACTAAGAATATCCATGCTTAGGCTGCACTAGCACACACCAACACTTGCATATATCTCCATTCTCACTTACACATACCACACACCACTTGTAGTTGTTCCATGGATAGGCTCACTGCCACACACACTCATGTGTAAAATATTCACATGTCACTCATTCACATGTATACATCCATGTTTATCCATCACCATGCGTAGTATAGTCTCCATGATTCATGCGAGTTTTACTTTCCATAATACTTGTATACGCTCCCTTACTCATAATGAAAATAATAAAATAATAAAAATACTCTCTCTCCATAATATGTTAATTAATACTCATGCATTTTTCACACTACATTACTAAGAGCATGTAAATATTGACCAAACATTTGTCCCATACTGGGTGGTCACTTTGTGATGGGCACTGGTCCTGCGGGGTGCAATTAGCATAAATGATATGACCCTCACCTTCCATTGCCCTCGTACCTTTGACGTTAATGCAACGGTTCCCCCCGTATCGTACCGCTTAACCTAACTCAATATGGGAGGTATATAGCAGGGAACTCGTTCACATACGTCGAGTATATAGAATTCTCGCTCACATGTATTGTCCCCATGAGGTATATAGTCAGGAAATTCATGTACACTTAAGTATATCAAATGGCTTGTCCACACACACTGATGAATGATTGCCTTTATAGGCAAGAGGTATAATGTGGAAGTCATGCCAAAGGGAGGAAACCTTACATTAGCTTAAAAATTTCCAAAACTTCACATAGGTGTCAAACCTAGGGAACTCATATTTATTTTGTCGGTTAGCATGCAAAACTCTTCCAAAAATTCGGGTCAACAGATCCCCCGAATTCTTGCACTATTTCCTTAGGACCCCGCCTGTGAGCCTGGAAACAAGTCAAACCATGTCTTATGTATTTTCAACCCTATTTTCCCAGGCTTGGGTCCTGTCTCATAGTTTTTTTCATTTAGGAAAACACAATACAAGTGAAAACCTAATGATAACATCAATAATAATCTTGTTGAGATTCCTTTCCTTTTCCCCTCTGTTTTTTAAAAACCAAAAATACCAAAAATGTTTTTCCCCTCCTTTCCAAAAAATAAAAAAAAATTATCCTTCCTTCTTTGAAAAAACAATTCGAACCATTTTTCCTCTTAGGTCGATCACATCCTTGATTTTGGCCTAGCTCCCTATTGGCTTCAATCTTTCTTTAAACTACCCCAAGCCTCCATCGCTTATTCTGCTACGTCATTCGAGTTTAGGATCTTCATGGAGAACACTAACCATGCACTGAATATGAGACTCAATATGATGATCTTCTTTATGGACACCACATTCTAGGACCCTCTGAGTCTCTCCTTAGGTCCTTAGAACCTCCCCATTTCACTACAAACCCTAGGTCATACTCCGAGCATTGATCTAGAGGCCTTGGGGCGCTTAAGGGCCTCATTTGTCTCTGATAAACTCTATCATTAGAGTGAAATCTCAATAAATATTCAAGGAGCCATGAATCCCCTTAAAATCGTCATAATGGTTTGGACGAACGAACCATTTTACGATTAAAAATCGATCTGGAGGCCACCGAGCACTCTCGGGCCCCGATTTGACCCCTATCAACTTCATCATCAGATCAAAAGCTCTTTGAATACTCGAAGGTGACTAAAAACCATTTCCAATGGTCTGACGCATGCGCAAAACATCAAAACCGTTCAGATATATGATCCCTTTTCCCTCAAAAATCAATTTGGAGGCCACTAGGCGCTCCAACGCTCCACTTGACTAAGGGAAACTCTTCATCTTGAATGAGACTGAATGAATATTCTAAGGGCACTGAATACCCTTTCTAATGATCTGCCCGTGTTCAATTCTAACTTATGGTATGGAAAAATGATTCGTTTTACTCTGAGAGGTCATCGGGCGCTTTTAGCTCCCGATTGACCAAGGTCAATGTTTTGAAATGAGTGAACCTCTTTAGAATGTCGAAGTACATCACCTAAATAATACAATAGTTTTCCCTGTGCACAATTCTGACTTACCATTTGGACAAGTCCGACAAACTCCCATCCAAAGGATCGACATGCTCGTCTAAGTCACATTTGATCCAAGGTCAAGTCCCAGACCTGGGAGAGGTCCAAAGGATTCTTGAACGTCTCTGAATTACATTTCTAACGGTATGCCCGTTGCACGATTTGGATCAACGGATTGCATTCTATGACTGTTTTTCGAAGACATCTGCATGAGACTATCGATTGGCAAGTCCATTTCCCTGCCTATCGGTAGTGTGCCTAGGGTTACCTGCCGATTTGTAAGTCTAGGGCTATTCTTATCTTCACCCCCTTAACCTATAAATAGATGGCATGACATCACTCCAAAGACACCTCATATCAATCAATATATGTGATCTCAACAACATTCTCTTACAATCAGTGAAGTTTCCTCATGTGATATTCCATTCAATATTACATTCCCATATTTTTCATATACAATTTTGAAAAGTTCCATTATCTCTCATCCAACATTCATGTCAACATTCAAGGTAGTTCATCAAAGATCAAGATAAAGCTTCGATTCTTCAAATAAGGTTGAAATCCTTCCCTCTCTCATTAAATTTCTTGTTTTTGCATTAATTACATAAGTCCATCATTTAGTTGTTTTACTTTAGATCATACACATTAACATTCAACTTTTTTATTAGTTATATTGCATGTGCTTTATTTTCTATAAAAAAAATAAACATAAAGAGGGTTACACCTATAAATTCCAATGGGATTATCCATCACACCTTTCCAAAACTAAAAACACAATTTCTACACACATATATAGTAAAATCACATCTGAATCTGTAGGATAAACCCCACTCCTATGCTATAGGCAAACTACGTGGACTTTAATGCCTTTATAGGCTACGTAGGTGTTTTGGATTAAAACCCGAGACTCATGTCCATATATCCAATTTTCCCCAAATTCCCCATTTTCGTATTTATGATATTTTTACATTATTTTAATACATATTATGTTTGTGATCCTTATTAGCGTTTTATCCAACATGTATTATCTTTTCATCATAGCGATCAATATTTTTGTAAACGCATAAATTTTATTTTTTTTCTAAATATTATTTTGGGAACATTCATGTGGATGACTTCATTCTATCTTTCCCATGGTATGAGTTGGGCGATTCCAATCTCCGTTATCTATACACGCACACACACTTCACGTAGAAATAAAGGAAAACAAAAACACAAGCCCATGAGAGACCGAAAGGGAGGGGATGTCCCATTCTGTAACTTAGCCACCGAACCCTTCGAACTATTGGTTTCACATGCATCAATTTGTCTTTGATGTCGCTCTCTCGAGGCGTCAACATATTATTTTGTCTATTTTGTGCAAAATAGACTAGCGACTCCATATCTTTACATTCACTCCACACCGACGACGGCCAAAATGCTCCTAGAGTGTACGATGGTGTAGGACCTTTTTCTCCCCTCCTTTTTCCCCCACCCCGTTGGAGGGAATGAGTATGGAGATGAATTTGTGATGGCCACAGTGGTAACTTTGTTGGGGACTGTTTTTCATAAGAGGGCTAGACTCTGTTTGCATGGGTGTTTTGTTTGTCTTGTGTGTGTATGCACTTACCTGTATGTTCCCCTTTTCTCCTCTATTATTTCTTGCACATATATACCTCATGCTTATATCACTACTCACTCAAACACTTGTGGATACTCTCCGTGTACACTTCACACTACGTTCTTAGGTGGAGGTGCAATCCATGCTTAGGTTCACTACCACACACTCCCCATGAACTGTACAGGGCATAAGGTATAAGTATAAAAAGTAAATCTTTAGGCCCAATCATATTGTATTATACAACGTATATAATGAGGGTATGGTAAAAAAGTGGATGTAGGATAATTTTTACTTCCGCACCACTCTATATTCTGTGTGTACTTTCCTTGTTGCTTACTTTACGTTTATTTTACACTTGATTTGATGCTCGGTAGCGACTTGTGTTCGATTTCTCATATCATCATTATGGTTCCTTCTTTGGGAAACTAGGTATTTATATCTTGTTTCTTCTTAATTAGGGTTCCAAATGCCTTATCTCTTCTACGAGGACCCCCTGGGTCATGATCCCTTGGGTGAGATTTTGGTTATCGGGCCCTTACAATTGTGTACAACCCGGTAAGGGGATTATTCCATTTTAGATTTGTTTACTGGTATTCCTTTTTATGACCATAGATCTTTTTTATATACCCCGATAATGTTAACTTACCTAATTAGTGTTGAAAAACACGAAAGGTAGTGGTCTCTTAAAGGTGGGTAACTAGGGAAGAGTTTTATTCACTTATTTCTGTCTTTTAGACATATGATCTAGGGCTTATTACTATGTTGGTGCTACTTTCACACTAGGAGGTTGTTTTGTCATTTGTAAAATCCTAGTAGGAACATTAATTGTACATTATATGGGTTGATATCAGGTCTTGGGTCCTAGTTTGGGGTCACACCCCACTTCCACATAAAGGATGCGGCCATGCAAGCTTATTATCGAAGCACCACAGCACTCCTAAGGCAGTTGGGTCCTTATAGCTATTACAGTTCTCCTGGGAGAATTGGACTTGTACTAAGACACAGTTGTGAGAAATTCCCATCAATATGACCACGATAATACTTGCATGTGTACCTCAGGCCGCGACAACGGCAAAATAACACTGCAGAGAGAAAAAGATTCATGCATATTAATATGCTTAATTTTTCCTAAATTCCTTAGCTCTTCACTATTATCTAGTTGATCTCTGAGTATATATTTCTAAAATACTAACAAAGCATAATCCATGGAAGGAACCTCAAAGACCAGCACAAAGCGGAGTGAAGAAGTTGCCCAATTATTGAGCAACATTGATCACCTGTATGACTGTCAATCCACACTGCAGGACCATGTTAACTTCCTAACACAGAGCTCTTACATTAGGTTGTATCCTTCACCTTTTCATAGGTCGTAGTAGAAGAATCTGCAACCTTTACATCCATGAAAAAGACCTTGGCAGAAGCAGCAATAACCGTTATCAAAGTTCAAAAGAGGAAGCTAGAGCAGCCAAAACCTGTAAAAGGCTATGAGACCTACACCCCGCTAATTTATATAATTGAAGACATTTGGAGCTCATTAGAGAATAAAAATTTCTTCGCTGGACCGATAAGCTGAAGTCCCTCATCATAAAAGGGACCGGGCCAAATGGTGCAGTTTCCATAGAGATAATGGCCATGATACGAATAATTGTCACGCCTTGAAGAATGAGATTGAAAGGCTCATCAAGAAGGGAGTGCTTTAGTGATTCCTAAAGGATTCTAAGGGCGTGCAGCCAATACTGGGGAGGCTGCTTACTAGATTACATCCTTGTTTTCTACTTGTTACCATTTTCCTCTTTTTGAACTATATCCATGAAAATCTTTATAACTATATCTCTAAGACGTTGTCATTAAAATCAAATATATATATATATATATATATATGGCAATCTTTAGTCACATATATTCTTTCTTTCTTGCTTAGAAACCTAATGAAAGATCGTCGTCCTAAACTGATTTAAAAGAACATGATGACCAATTACCCCAAAGATCATTTGATTATTTTGGGAGGAAAAATCTATTTCGGAGACTACCTTGATTGGCAATTTTCACCCCTCACAACGCAAAGCCACGGGGGTTTACAATGCACGTTCTCAGCTTCTAGATGCTTCAATTAGCCATGGGGGCTTACAATTCCCGTTTAAAGCTTTTGGATTCTCCAATTATCCATGAGGGCTTACAATGCCCGTTCTAAGCTTATGGATGCTTCAATTACCCACGGGGTCTTATAATTACCGTTCAAAGCTTTTGGATGCTTCAATTATCCACGGGGGCTTACAATGCCTGTTCTTAGCTTCGAGATGCTTCAATTAGCCATGGTGGCTCATAATGCCCATTTTTAGCTTTCAGGATGCCTCAATTAGCCATGGGGGCTCATAATACCCATCCAGGGATGGTTTGATATATATATATATATATATATATCCATTTATATATTCGGGAAGCCTCATAATATAGGCCTGGGGAAGCCTGACAATAACCCAAAGGGGCTAAGGACTTAATCTTCTGAGAACAATCCTATGTTTCTGTAGTAATAATTAAAGGGTCCAAGGGCTTAATTGTCCGCGAACAATCCTATATTTCTGCTGTAACATTCAATCAAAGCACTCCAATTATTGTCTCAACCTAAATAAAAAAGTGCAGAAGATTTAAATGGCCGCAACGAAGAAATTTATTACATCGGCTCATCATCTATGTAGTGGAGATTCTAGTGAGCAGATGACTTAAATGGCTGCATCCAATCTTCAACAAAGTTTCACACAGCCACAACCCCACATTACAGTTACAAGTCTGAATCAAGCATAGTTTAAATGAATTATTAAGATTGTATGGAATTCATTAAAGTTCGATGCATCATGAATAAAATGGGCAAGCATGTAAAGGGTAGAGGAGAAAAAAAAATAATGAAGACATTCAAGTATTTAGAACAAAGAGAAAAAAGGCGTGCAGTCGAAACCTAAACATACTAATTTGGGGCCACAACTTTACCAAAAATGGCCGTAGCGCCCTATAAGCATTCAGAAGTTACAAGATTGTTTGAATTTGGCCTGGATCCATATGGGCTTTGATCTTTTGTCAAACTTCCCTGAGGCTCCATTAGTTCCCTCACTACTTCCTCTGAGTCATAATTTCATCTTCATCCTCTTTCTATGGAGAACACAGACCAAGTACCAAATGTGCAGTCAGATTTGATAATAGTCCTAGGCCAACTCACTGCCAAGATTGAAAAAATTCAAACCGAGGTTCATGAGATGCATCAAAATCGGGTCCCTATTCCTCGAAGATCCTGAGGTCCTCTTCCCTCATGCTTTGGGTCCACCCACACCCGAGCCTATTTAGGTCCTCGAGGAATATTAGCATGCTCCACGTGATCCTCCTATTAATGGGTCGTCATCAGCTCTACTCACTATGTTAAATCTTTCTCAACCAGGGGCTAACTTACCCGTGACCGTTGATTCGAAATAGGAATAATTGAACAAGGTTAAGGAAGACCTACAGATGTTGACCAAGAAATTTGACCATTTTTTAATCTCTGTGAACTACATGGACTACATCTATATGTCTCCCTATCCTAAATCAAGGCTACTAAAAAAGTTTAAGATGACTAACATCGAGAAATGCGAGGGTAGTGGACCTCCAATTGTTCATATTCAAAGTTACCACCAAGCCATGACTATCCTAGGTGCCTCTAAGGAAATAATGGCCAAAATATTCTGACAGAATTTGAAGGAAATGGCTCTTGCTAGTACTTATCTCTCAAAGAGTTCAGAATCTAATGTTAGGAGGATATTGTTCGCGAATTCATGTCACAGTACAAGTACAATGAAGAGTTGGAGGTTACCCACTGCGATTTAGAACTACTCTAACATAACCTAGGGAATCAGTCAATAACATCATTGCAAGGTTGATAGAGAAAGCAACCACCATGACCAACCAACCTTTCGAAGAGGAGCAAGTCATTATCGTGAAGAACTTCTTACCCTATGTCTGAGGGACGATGGGAGGACAATACTAACTTCATTTCTGAGCCCTCCGAGAAGTAGGAGTATAGATTGAATAAATTCTTACCAAGATAGAAGATGAATTGAAGAAAGTTTATATATTGTTCACTCCCAGAAAGTATTAGAAGACTGCTAGTACCGTCGTTTCGAGCATCAATAAAATCTTTAAACGTTCCACTTAACGCGCACCAGAAAGTCACCCTAACCCAGTCAAGAAAAAATACACTGAGCTTGATGCTCTATCCTCTAAGGTGTATCAATCCCTTTTCGTCCAGAATCTTATCAAGTCGTTGGACCCTCATCCATTACCAAACCCACTTCCCAAAAATTTAAGACCAGTTCCCCATTGTGTCTGTCACCAAATTGCGATCCATACCACTAATTAGTGTTTCCATTTTAGAAATATAATCCAAGGTCCACTCCAAAATCATGAAAATGCTATTTTCCTAGAAGAAGATCTATAATTTAATCCATCTACCCATATTGTACTAAAAAATCACCCATTATACCCATATATTCCCCTAGACCCCTTCAAGTTGGCCCATATTTTCTCCATCATCCTAACTATTTCGCCGATCAGGCTCTATAACTCCTTACTATATCATGCATTGTTGTTCATACCCGATTTGGAGGAAAAAATATGGAATTGTCAGCAGTGTTAAACAAGCTCCTAGATTTTGGAATGAAATTTCCCTCCAAGATGACTATTGACTGCCAGAGATTTACTACGCTATTCTTGGAAGCTAAGAAATGGGCTCAAGAGTCAAATAACTGGGTTGTACCTATTGATGAAGTCAGTTTAGTAGATGTTGTCCATATTATGGAAGATTTATTCCGATAGATCGATAAAATTTATAGCATGTTCGAATTACTTGATGCTTTGAAACTATAAGGGCGACTGGTCCCTTCACTTCTACATATCCCTGTCGAATGGGAGGGTCTATATGAAGAGGCCGTTGAGGTTGTACAGTGTATTGAATTTTCATGGAAGTAAGATATCATTGTCACCTAATGTGGGGACAAATTTGATAATTCAGATGAAGAACAAAGCCCAGAAAAGACTATCCCAATAGTCAGCATATGTGGAATGATATCGTTTGAGGAACTTCTAGGAGAAATCAACAAGGTGGCTGAACAATATGAGATAGATGAGGACACGGGGTTTATGTATTTCCCCTCTTCTATGGACCATATGAATATATCAGGGAGGCATTGCCAACATAAAAACCCACAACCATTAGCAATCGACAAAGGAAAAGGTGTTGAGAATATTCATGTGCCAAAAATGACCCTCTAGGAGAGAAAGATCCTCGTTTGGTTGAAGAATATTCTTATGCCAGAAATGACCCTCGAGAAGAGAAAGATCCTCGATCAATTGAAGAAGACCCAAGATAACATCACTTTATGGGGAATTTTTATGTCTTCCCAAATGCATCGAAATGTCATAATCAAGCTACTCATTGGACCCACAGTCCTTCCTTTCACCATGCCGGAAAAAGCAGTGAGTCTAGTTGGATCTCTAACTTCTACTAGAATTCTCTTTTTCTCTGAAGAAGAAATTCCTAAGATTGGACCAAACAACAAGTATGCTCTTAATATATATATTAAAGTCATGGGAAATAGTGTCCAACTTTTGCTTATCGATAATGGATCAACTCTTAATGTTTGCCCATTGGGGACCCTCAATTACTTAAGACTAAAAGTGATAGACCTTGATCCAACCTCTGTTACAGTGTGCACTTATGATAATACTCATCGAGAAGAAATGGGATCCATAAAAATTGCAATAGGGGTTGGCCCTATAAATCCTGTTGTTGAATTCCAAGTTATCGACATCCCTACTTGCTTCAATCTATTGCTTGGACAACCATGGCTCCATAGTATCAAGGGTGTGTCTTCTTCCCTTTATCAAAAACTGAATTTCTTCGATAATGGGTAGGTCATCACCATCTTGGGAGACAATGACAATGCCAACAATGCAAGCACCAGTAATCCAATACTTGAAATATAACATGAGGTAAATGATGTGCTTCTGTCAGGTTTTTGAGTTGAATCATTTCTACTCCCAGCAGGGGACAATTTCAAAGATAGGTTTTATCCGGACTATAACCCTCATAAAAACATCAATGTGATCCATATGTTCAATAACATGCACTTCATTCCTAGACTAGGGCTGGGAAGATGACAACAGGGGATAATTGAACCTATTGTGTTGAAGAAGGCCTTTCCTCCTTGTGTTTTGGGTTATTAACCATCACCAAAAGAACTCAGAATGATCTACCAACCTCAGTTGAAGAGAAGGTTAAACTGTCTCAAGAGATTCCTTGAATGGAATATTAGTTAGAAAGGGATAAGATTTCTACTTCTGCATCTTTCCTAAACCATGGTATGATCATGTGGACAAGAAGATGAAACCAGGAATGGAGATCTTTTTCCAAGATAGCTACTCATGGGCCGAAAGTTCCCAGCGTCATAAGTAACCACTTATTGACAAGGCCATAGATGATATAGGATGTTTTAAGGGAAGTGAATCCAAGAATTGATTAAACTTACAAACACTAGGGTTGCCATTCTACATTGTCCACTCAAGCGCTACATCATCGTATCCACCCCACTAGATCAAAGCTGCTGATGCACCTCTCCTCAACTTGCATACTATACCTATGGAGCTACACTTTACTGGTATCACCCCTTACTCTTTAGGATACGTCATGGAAGCAGTCCTACCCGTGGAGCTAGATATTCCTTCATTTTACGTCATGTTTGAAAGCAAAGTCAGGGAGGAATAATGGAATCAGATCTGTCTTGAGGAGTTATCACTCTTGGACGAAAGGATATTGAAAGCTCTATATCACATATAAGTATTACCATCATAGGATGATGCGATCATTAAACAAGAGAGTCAAGGACCGTTGTGTTCGACAATTGGACTTACCCTTAAATAAATAATAGAACCCATCTGGGACCCCAGAGGGAAATTCAATCATAATTGGAGCAGCCGCTAGATTGTGAATAAGGTCCTATCCGGCGATGTCGCTATGCTACCGGCGTTGATGGGGAAGATATGGCACATCCAGTAAACCAGGACCATATTAAGAAATTTTAACCTTAATATCGATGCTCTATGACTCTTCTCATTTCCCTTTTATTCTTAAAAAAAATAATCATTTCCATATACTCAGAACTACATGGGGACTGATCCTCTAAACATCTTTTTACTTTAAAAAATAAAAATAAAAAAAATTCAAAACCCCTAGAGGTACGTAAGAATCTCATATGCTTTACTTGAGCGCAGGTCCCTTTTTCTCACAAAATGTTATTCTTTTCTTATCCCTAAGAACAACAGTAAATTTTAACATATACATGGGGAAAAGGATTACGTATTCCTTAGCGATTGGTATAAATTATTCAAATGAAAAAACTCATCAAGATGCACAACAATTTTTAAAGTCTTCTTTATTCCATTAATGAAAATTCTATTTACCATTACATCAGCATATGGTGTCAAAACAATTTACCTTGCAAACGTACCCCTACTTTCCTAAAACCAAACTAAAAACAAAAACCAACTGCCCCTAAATAACCTTCCAAAAATTATTCCCACATAACCTAAATAACCTTCTTAACAAGAAAAACCATACCAAAAGCTTCATAAATAAATTCAACAGGGATTCTACCCACAGCTGCCGAAGGAACCAATCCTATCATCATCCACATCCTAGGGTCCACAAACCTCCTTGCCTGAATAGAGTGATATAGATGCTCCATGGAACTATAAGATCGAACCAACTTAAGGAAAATAACAACAACTCCCTCCATGTTGTCAAATACGGAAAACCACCTTTGCCCGGTCTCCACAGCCATCATCTTGTCCACTACACTTCTCCACAACCAATTCATATAGTCCCCTGAAATATGATAGACTCTACCAACAGAATGGGAAGGATGGGTCGATGGTCGCCAATCCTCCCACAAAGATCCCAATCGCATGCTCATGCACTCTATCAAGTCCTCCATCGAAAAGAAATCTTGTATTCGAGGTGGCACAATTTGTTCTCGGAAAAATTGGCGCAAAATCCATCAGGGGAAGTAAAAAGAAGTCTGCCTAAGGACAACCAACCTAACATACTAGTATTCCCCTAGTTTCAGAATTGGCAGCATGTCTCCCCACTAAGGCTTTGACCAACGCAAGCCTCGAGCCCATTGCTCCACAAACCAGTTCTCCCAGCTCTCGATGTCCAATCCCACACTGATAAAGTAGTGAGAAAATAAGTTTAGCGCAGCTACTAAGAGACATTCAGGAGGGACAACCATATGAAATCTCTCCGATAACCACAAAAACAGCAGTACGGGGATACCCCTTAGGAAGTCAGAACGGCCTTACCGCCAGGCATCCAGACCATTCAAAGTCTGCACCAGTATCACCACCATAGGATTACGACAGTACGACATCCATGAAGTAATGGTTGCGTGTTTGGGGTCCACTAGTAATTCCCTAGTCACCAATAACAATTTTGAAATCAAGCCTATAATGATGGCTCCAGCAAATCCAACATCACCAACATCCTGCAAATGCACATAATGCAGCATAGTAGGAAGAAAACTCCTTCAGCCCATAACTAGTGAACTAGCTGCCGAAGGCGAGATATGGAGAAGTCCCGCTAACAACTCTCGAGGAGCCCGGCGAAATTCAGGCAGAGATGCCGTAACACTGGGATTTATCCCCAGTATGGCAGAAAACTCTTCATCAGTTGGACAAACTTTATCCAACCCAAAGTGAAAGATATGGACATTAGGGTACCATAATTTTACCACTGCCATCAGAATGTTCCAGTCTATAGGTCGGTTGCACCATAATGAAAGCTGACGCATGTTATCGACGTTGTATGAGCACATCGCCTTCAAGTTTTCGAGGTAAGTATCCAATTCAACACTTCTGGGAGAGACATATTACAAAATGATGAAATGAGAAGTAAGAAGTATGCAAAATAGAATAAGTGTGGAGGTGAGAAGAAAATGTTCCACCCTTACCCCTATTTATATTTGGAAAACCTCAACCAAAGAGAAAAATTCTGCAGATTTTAGAGGAAAACCAACCCAACCAAGTACCATGAAATTTAAGAACATGAAATCAAAGCCTTGGGATGTTTTGACCGGATTAACCAGATGATAGTCTAGACAGGGGGCATGCCGGTCGACAACCCTTATTTTTAGGAAAATTCCCTTTTTCCTTTTTTGTCAAAAAAACAAAAACTCAATAAAAATAGATTTATTCTAAGAAATTTCGAATTTACTTATCTTGTTTAAAACTAAATTCTCTCTCAAATCATTTTTCTTTTTATGGTCTCAGCAGCAAAGTAAAAAGAGCATATGCACTAAGTCATAAAAAACTCTACTTTATTGCATAGATATTATCTTGTTACATATTGCTTGTAGGAAAATCAGAAAAATACAAGGGACTCTCCCCGAACTACCCCAAATTTCCCTCTCTCACCTTCACCTACATTCTCTCTCACTTTATCTTTATCTCTTTTTTCTTTCTCTCACTTTCTCTCTCTCTAAGAACCTCCATCCTTACGGCGCGTGCGCTTTCCCCGATGATGAGATGATGAGCCTTCTCTCCCTGAACCAGACCCTTCCCCAGACAAGGCAAACGACACCAAGAAAGACGAAACCGGGATTGAATCCCTAGTATGATCAGTCAAAGAAGCTACCCAATCCAGAATATCACTCATCCAGTTGGTCGACGCTCGAATTTTTTGAAAGAAAATAAGAAAAGAACAAATTAGTCACTCCAAGCCACAGAAAGAAATTAGAAAATCAAAAGTCAAAGAGATGAAAAGTATACTTATAGCTGAAGAACCTTCTCTTTCAGCCCCAAATCCTCCGGTTCGATTGCATTAGGATGGTGTAGCATACGCACCGACCCTCGTCAGCCCGCCAGATGTTATAAGAAGAAGGATACAACCACACAAAGGGAACCTCCGAGGTCATCGCCTCCACTAATGTAGATGGACCACCTGCACTGTGGGAAGACCCCAATGGTTGAATCGAACTCACGACGGGAAGAGTCATCACATCATATATGATGGGAAGCATCAACCAGCTTGACACAAAATCCAAGTAGTCATAACTCGTCGTCGTGTCGATATATGAAGAATAAGGTTGGCCAATCATCGCTGCCACCCTCACATCATCTGACATCTCCCAATATCGCCTCATATATATTAGGGGCCTCACAGGTGGCACCATCACCTAGTCCTACACCATCTTTTGTACTACTCTCTCCTCGAGATACACGAAGTAGCCTAACTCATGCACCAGTAAGCGCTACAGCTGCTCGTTCCCCCCAGTCACCCCCGTGTACTTGATGGTCGTCCCCCACGGATAGAAGGTCACCTGTAAAATACCCAACAGAAAATCAAAATCTAAAAAGATCATCAAGAAACAAGAGTCTCAAATAAGAATAAAGGATTTATTGGATCACTCGTGAGGTTGTTCAATACCTAACGCACCACATCCAAAAAAAGAGACCACCTCGAATGTCGATTGGATTATTGCCACTCGTACATCCATCGTAAGTCCCCTATAGACTCGTCATTTAAAGTTATCAATTGGGTGTTAAACCCAATCACTTCATAGAACCACGTCTGTAAAGGACACAGGTCAACAATAAAAAAAATAAAGAAGAAAATACATAAAGGAATATGTGAATGCATAAAGGAAAATGGACAAAATAAAGAATACCTCCAGAAGGTACGTGGCGCCATTAAATGTCTACCAGTAGAACGAGCTGAATGAATCCAAAGAGAAATAAAGGGTCTCCAAAGTCTCGCTCCCCGGGTCAAAAAGAGAGACATTCGAAAACACCCTTAAAATGGAAAAAACCATATGTGGACGATGTTGCCACTCGCCTAAAAATCCTCCAAGAAAAAGTTGAATTAAGAGACGGGTCATCTACCGCACCTATCGCTCGTCCACCTCATCAATCCTCCGACTCAGCAATAACCCCCTCAAAAGAGACAAATGAATAGAGTCCCCATAAACTATTCTCTCCACATCCCCTAAAGTCGCCTCCACCACCGCTGGTGTCACCAACAAGGTTCCGTCCACCTCTATCTTTGCCCCCTCATAGTCCATCCCCAGTAGATGTTGCACGTCAATGGGAGTCTCTGTCATATATCCGAAGCCAAAATGCATGGAGTGGGTGTTATCCCACCACCTCTCCTTAAAATCATATAGAATAGTTGTCGAATGAGGCATCTCATCAACCACTGATGCAAGTCTCCCAAAGTCAGCAGATGATACCACCCAACCCACCACTAGTGGAAAGCACTCCCAAACATCCTTAAACCCCGTTGTCCCTGAAGAACGCAAGCTCGACATAGAGATATCAGACTGTCAAAGACAAAAAGGAAAACCCTTGTCAAAATTCAAAGAAATAAGGAAATATTACTAAAAAAAGAATACCAAATGTCATAAACACTTACATAACTGCAATGGTTCACCACTATAAAAGAAAGATGAGGCGTCGTCTCGCGCAAAAGAGTACTCTCATCTGAAACTGACTTGAATGAGTAGAAAACATTCTCTCTACCTAGCACAAGGGGTACCCTAGCCCGCCATTCCATGTTCGCGCAACCGTTGACATTTAGCCACGCCATGCAGATATTGATGCTTAAGAAATAGCCATTTCTTGGTTTTCAAATGCTGAAAGAATTTACAAAAAGTAATAGAAGAATAAAGAAAGTCTGGAAGCTATGAAAAATGAGGAGATCCTACCTCATTTTTATAGGTAGGTAAGGGGCATACCGATCGATAACTCCCAATAATATACCGATATGCATTGTTCGTTCACTTGCTTGAGGTACCCTAAAAGACCATGCCACTACCATTTTGAATCTCTCACACCATGTCATTCAACACCCTCCATGAAATTGTGAACAAAAAGTCCCCCAAAATGCCGAAAAGACACCAGAAAATTCCTAAAGTTACCAAATGAATTTTAAAAACTTTTTATCACACTCATTACTAGTAGTAACTCTTACTTCCCCAAAGAAATTCTAAAACTCAATTGGATATCCCCACATCGACGTCTCCAAAGTACAACATAAAATTCCTCAACAAGCAAACATCCAATCCTTGGATTAATTCCTCTGCCCTAGCGAAACCAAAAAACTCAAAATCAAATGATTCCCAAAATCCTTAGTAGAACCACAAAGATAATATCCCCAATGGAATCTCTAAAAATTATAGCTTAAGCCCTCAAAATTAGCTTCGACTCGTAAAATTAGTCCCTTTTACTTAAGCCCTCAAAATTGGCTTCGACCTTCAGAATTGGTCATCTCTACTTAATCCCTAAGAATTGGCTTTGGCAGGTAATATTGGTTGATTATACTTAAGCC
This sequence comes from Sambucus nigra, assembly GCA_949130495.1. Taxonomy (NCBI): domain Eukaryota; kingdom Viridiplantae; phylum Streptophyta; class Magnoliopsida; order Dipsacales; family Adoxaceae; genus Sambucus; species Sambucus nigra. Next base: position 571,422,886 of record OX422217.1, read on the forward strand.
CTCGGAATTGGCTTTGACCCTCAGAATTGATCATCTCTATTTAAGCCCTCAAAATTGGTTTTGACCCACATAATTGGTCATCTCTACTTAAGCGCTCAGAATTGGCTTTGACCCGCATAATTGGTCATCTCTACTTCAGACCTCAGTATTGTCTTCGACCCTCACAATTGTTCTCTATAACTGAAGGTCCCAAGAATTGATCTCGTCCAATAGAATTGGTCACTTCAACTTAAACCAATAAAACTTGTCGTTACAACTTAGGTCCTCAGAATTGACCTCGGCCTGCAAAGTCGATCGCTCCCATCTTTAGGTCCTAAGAATAAACCTTGACCCATAAGATTGGGCATCCCCATCATTTCCTTAGGTCCTCAGAATCAACCTCGACCCTTGAAATTGGTCATCCTCATCCCTTAGGTCCGTAGAATCAACCTATTCTAAAACCTTATGTGGTGTCTATTCGATAACTTTCACTTATTCTAAGCTCACCCTCAAGGGACTATGTAGACACCACATTATAGTACCCCCTAAGTCTCTCCTTAGGTCCCTAAAACGTCCCCCATTTCACTACAAACCCTAGGTCATACTCCAAGTGACAATCGAGAGGCCATCGAGTGCTCTCGGGTCCCATTTGACTCAAGTCAACTCTATTGTTAGAGAAAAATCTCAATAAATCTTCAAAGGGCTCTGAATCCAGTTTCCAACGGTCCACCCCATTAATGAATTGGCCTAGGAACTCCCGAGCCCCGATTTGATCCTTATCAGCTTCAACGTCAGAGCGAAAGCTCTTTGAATCCTCAAAGGGAACTAAAATACCTTTATAATGGTTCACCCGTGCATGAAACAAAATAATTATTGGGATGAACGATTTATTTTCCCTTGAAAATTGATGTGAAGGCCACTGAGAATTATTGGGCTCCATTTTACCAAGGTCAACTCTTCAGATCGAATGATACTGAAATAATCTTTGAAGGGAACTGAATACCCTTTCACATGATTTGCCCCGTGCAAAGTTCTGACTTATGGTACGGACGAACGACCCATTTTACTTAGAGACGTCACTGAGCGCTTTTGGGCCCCGATTGACCATAGTTAACTTTTTGAACAAAGTGAAGCTCTTTGGAATGTCAAAGTAAATCACGTAACCCTTCCAAATTTCCATCACGTGCGTGATTATAAATTACTGTTCGGACGAATGATATGTTCCCATCCGGCGGTCTCTCGTCCAAAGGATCGACATGCACTTTGGAGTCATATTTGACCCAAAGTAATCTCCCATACCCGGGAGTAGTATGAAGGAATTTTGAAGGTATCTGAATTACCTTTCTAATGGTATTCCCTATACGCGGTTTGGATCAACAGATTACGTTTTACGATCATTTTTTTGGAAAAATATGCACGAGACTATCAATTGGCAGGTCCACTTCCTTGCCTATTAATAGTGTGACTAAGGTTACATGTTGATTGGATGGGCTAGGGATATGCCAATCAGCACCGGACCTCACTCCCAAGACACCTCAGATCCATCAGCATGGGTGATCTTAGCAACATTCTCCTTCAATCAACAAAGTTTCCTCATGTGAAAATCAATTCAATCTTATATTCCCATACTTTTCATACCCAATTTTGCAAAGCCTCATTCTCTCTCATGCAACATTCATCTCAACATTCAAGGGAGTTCGTCGAAAATCAAGATTAAGCTTCGATTCTTTAAAAAAGGTCCAAATGCTTCCCTCTCTCTTTAAATTTTTTATTTTTTAATTTGTTACGTAAGGTCATAATTCAGTTCTTTTACTGTAGATCATACACAATAACATCCCACGATTTTATTAGTTATATTTCACATACTTTATTTTCTATAAAAAAAACAAAACAAATAAAATGATAGTTACACCTAGAAATTCCATCGGGATTATCCATCACACCTTTTCAAAACTAAAAACACATTTTCCACACACATATATAATAAAATCCCTTTTGAATCTATGGGATAAACCCCACCCCTATGCTACATACCATCTAAGTGGACTTTCATGCCTTTATATTCTACGTAGGCATTTCAGATTAAAGCCCGAAACTTGAGTCCAATTTTCCCAAAATTCCCCATTTCCATATTTAGCGTGTTTTTACATTATTTTAATACATATTATGTTTGTGATCCTTATTAGCATTTTATGCAACATGTATTATCATTTCATCACAACGATTAATATTTCGATAAACGCATAAATTATATTTTTTCTTAATATTATTTTGGGAAGATTCCTATGGATGACCTCACTCTATATTGCCCATGGTATGAGTTGGGCGATTTCGATCTCCACTATCTATACACGCACACACACTTCACTAAGAAATAAAGGAAAAAAAATAACACAAGCCCATGAGAGACCGAAAGGGCGGTATGGGTTCCTAACACCTTCCCATTTCGTAACTTAGCCCCCGAACCCTTTGTACTATTGGTTTTGTAAGAATCAGTATGTATTTGATGCTTCTCTCTCAAGGCGGCAACATATTATTTCGCCTCTTTCGTGCAAAATAGGTCAGCGAATCCATCCCTTTACATTCACCCCACACCGACGATGGTCGAAGCGCTCCTAGAGTGTACGAGGGTTCGAGACCTTTTTCTCCGCTCCCCGCCCCGCCCCGCGGGAGGGAGTGGAGATGTATATGAATCCTGGATGGCCATAGTCTTAGCCCAACTCAGTGCCAAGATTGATAACCTTCAAATCGAGGTCGATGAGATGTGTAAGAGGGTAGTTTACATTAAATGGAGGCATAACCCCTTTTGATTACATTAATGATAGGTTAAATAGCAGCACTATTGATTAGCTATAGGACACGTAAACACAACTTAATGAAGATAAACTCAATTTAAACTCACAAATCTCTCATGTATAACTCAATCAGATGACGATGAACTCAGAAGAAACTCATTTAGAGGGAGAGAGAAGTAAGCACCCTAGATACACCTTGGTACGATGCCAAACACCCCAACCACCCTCAAGGATCTTTGTCAAGTATTAAAGCTTCGTAATAAATGTCAATGGTGGGTGATTAAGATCCCTGATTTGTAATAAATCTCTTTTTGATGTATATTCTCTTTAGTAATAAATTCTGAACTCTCGTGAAGATCTCCCTCTCCCCGGAGGTAGTTGGGGCCCTTAAATAGCCCCCACACCACTACCGAGGCAACTCAGTCATCAATGCATGTGAAAGACCTCCCTCATACATTATGCCATCAATATTAAATACCTGATGCACTAGTTATCTCCACGTCATAGACATTAAATGCCAAGACGTGCATTTTGCTTATCCACTGTTTGTCAGGGGGTTGTCTCCACATAGGTGGCTCACCAACTGTCTCACAACCCCAAATACCACGGCGGTTTACTCAAGTGTAGATCTGAAATTATCTAGTTGTCTAGTGGCATCACCTACAGTAGACGTGACATTAAGTAGAGGGTTATTTGGTTCACAACTCAACGCTTGATGGAACTCAAAGCTGCTCCGCCTGAGGTTCCACGGTAAAGGTTTTTCGATGTTTAGTAGGTGTATCTAAGATGGTTAGGAAAAGACCCAACGGTGCCCCACTTTTCAATCCTACCAACTAAGTCCCTCTAAAGTTCCCACGATGAGGTAGTTCGATAGAGCATGAAAGCTCTCCCAGGTGCTGCCAAGCTCGGTCTCTCGCGAGTACCGTTCGACCTCGCACTAAAAATCATTATTCTCATTACATCATTACAACCGTTATAGCTCATAGGCAATATAGACAAAGATACAATATGACTAAATAACACAGCGAACTAAAGTATGAGTTACCACGCCAAGCTACCTCGCTTGAGTTGCCTCGCTGAGCTACCTCACTTGAATTGCCACGGTAAGTTTCCTTAATCTCAAAAACTTTTGTTAATGGGGGGGATTATCCCTAATATCAGGATTACCTTCTAGCCCCCTCTACAAAATTCAATATCACCGGGCCCAGATTCCAGAAAAACTCAGGGTTCTCTTTCCTCGTACCATGGTTCCACCCGCTCTTGAGCCTGTCTGTTCCTTGAAGAGTAACCGCATGTTTCGCGTACCCTACCTCCTAATGGTCCAACAATAACTCAACTGCTTATTTCGAACCTTGCCTAACCAAGGGATAACCTTCCAGTACCCGTCGATCCTAAAGAAGTAGAACTGAACAAGGTCAAGGAAGACCTCAAACTGCTATCAATGAAGTTGTGCCAAGTCACGATATTCGAGAACTACATGGACTACACCTATATGTATCACTATCCCAAATTTAGACTACCAGGGAAGTAAAAATGCCAGACATATTTGGGAGGATATCACCCAAGAATTCATATCTCAGAATAAGTACAATGATGAGCTAAAGATTATGCACCGAGATCTAGAGCTTCTTAAGCAAAACCCTGGGAAAAAAGGTCAGTAGCTTCATAGGAAGGCGGAGAGATAAATGTACTACCAAGACCAACGGACCCTGTGAGGAGGAACAAGTCAGTATTCTGAAGAAGAACTTCTTGACTCATATCCAAGAATCCATGGAAGGATAGTATTACCCAAAATTTTGTTCCTTTTGACAAGATGGAGTAGAAATTGAAGAAGGCATTACCAAAGTCGAATCTGAGCTAAAGAAAGTGACTAGACAATTCACTCTCCAAAAGTATGAGACACCCTCCAGTGCTATAGTCTCAACCATCAACAAAATTTCACCACCCGTAACCTCTTGGGCACTAGAAAGTCTCCCTAATCATGCTAAGAAAGAATACATAGAGATCCATGCTCCTTGTCAAAATTCCGCCACGCCTTGTTAAGGAAAAAGCTCATCAAACCTTTGGACCCCTATCCATTACCAAATCCATTCCTTAAAAACTTCAAACCTATTACCCATTGTGATTTCGACCAATTCGCAGGTCATACCACCGACTAATGCTTCCACCTTAGGAATATGATCCCAGGAATAATTGACTATGGTAATATCTCCCCACTAGCTAATCCTAAACCTAACACCACTCATAAACCACTTCTAGGACATATAAATGCCATATATCTATAAAGTTATTCAGAATTTGACCCATTTACTCAAATCATTCCTAGTAAAGCACCCATTATCCATATAATCTCAGCAAAATCACTCATGATTTGCCCATATTTTCTTCTACACCCTATATGCTTCAAGGATCAGGATTTGTCACTCTTTATGAGGTCCTGCATCATCTTTCATACCTAGTTTTAGGAAGAAGACATGGATTTACCAGATGTGTTGAACCAACTCTTAAAGTTTGGGAAAAATTCCTACCCAAATGATTATTGATTGTCGAAAGTTCAATGGGTTATTCATGGAAGCCTAAAAGTGGGCTCAGGAATCAAATCAATGGGTAGTACATGTTGAAGAAATTAGTCTAAAAGTGTTACATATAATGGCCGATACGTTTTGATAAGAAAGTGAAATTTGTAGCATTTCTGAGTTACTCACCGCTTTGAAGCTTTAGGGACGGTTGGTCCCTTCATTCCTGTATCTCCCCACTGAGTGGGAAGATTTGTACGATGAAGTCATTGAGGTTGCTGAATGTATTGGTTACTCTTAGTTAGAGGATATAGTCAGCACCAGATGGGGGATAATTTTGACAACTCAAATGATGAACCAATTCAGGAAGAAGCCAGTCCAATATCCATCCTATGTGGAATAATATCCTTCGAATATTTATTAGGGAAAATCAATAAAGTATTCATTCAACCGGAGGGAGATTAAACCATACGACTCTTGTTTTTTCCCACTTTTGTGAACCACATGACCAAGTATGAGAGACACTACAAATATTCGATTCCTCATGCAATTGAGCCAGATAAAGAAAAGGGTGTTGCTGAAGAGCTTCCTATTCCAGAAATTACTATTGAAGAAAGTAAAGTCCTTGATCAGGTCAAGAAAACCCAAGCCAATATCACCCTATGGGGGATTTTCATGTCCTCTTAGTTGAACCAAAATTCTTTGATAAAGCTGTTCATCAGACCCATAGTCCCTCCTTCCACTACTCTCGGAGAAGTTGTAAATATTATCCGTTCTCTGACCTCCTATAGAATTCGATCCTTTTTTGAAGAAGATATATCGAAGTTCATCTCCAATCATAATTATACCCTTAATATTTTAGTTGAAGTCTTAGGAAAGACGGTCCCACTTTCACTTGTTAACAACGGATATGCCCTCAATATTTGTATTCTCAAAACCTTCAATTATTTGGGACTTAAAGTCAGTGGTCTCATTCCCACTTCCGTCGTCGGGGAATCTTTTTAACAATACCCATCGAGAAGTAATAGGGTCCATAAAACTCACACTAGGGGCTCGCCCTATCAATCCTACCACCGAGTTTCAAGTTATCGGAATACCTTCATCCTGTAATCTACCTCTTCTTTGTCCATGGATCCACATCATTTGAGGGGTATCCTCTTCTCTTCATCAGAAACTGACATTCTTTACCAAAGGTCAGTTTATCACCATTTTGAGGCATGGCGATAGTACATATAATGCTAGCAATAGTAATCCAATATGGAAATATAGCATGTGATGAATGACATATTCCTCTCCGATTTCAAAGTTGATCCACTGGTCCTCTTAGCACGAGATAATTTTAAAGATCCGATCTATCTGGAACGTAACCCTAATCATAATGGCAATGTGACTCAAATGTTCAACAACATGCACTTCATGCTCGAAATGGGGCTATGGTGATGCCAATAATGGATCCTTAAACCTATAGTTTTATATGAGGTCTTTCCCCATGTGTCCTTACTTACCAACCTGCACTAGATGAACTCAAAGAACTCCATCGATCGAGACTAAAATGAAGCTTAAAGAGTGAAAATACTATTTTAAGAGACTATTTAAATGGAAAATTTATCAAGGAGGGTGAATACTTCCCCTTCTGCGGATTCCCTAAACCGTGGTATGACTTTGTTAATAACAAGATAAAACCTGGGAAGAAAATCCTATTTCAAGATAGTAACTCTTTGGCCAAAGATTGCAAACATAAAGTGTAAACTCTCATTGACAAAGCCGTGATAATTACCAAAGACTGTAAGGAAAGTGATTTCAAAGACTCATTCGACCTATAGACACTAGGGCTGAGTCTCTGCATGATCCGCTCAGATGTTGTGTCGTTTGACCCATCCACTCAAATCAAAGAAGCTGACATGCCTCTCCTTAATTGGAATGCCATACCAATAAAACGTGCTCAGATTCAACATGAACCTGCTATTTACCTTATCCATGTCTCTTTACCTGGTTTTGTTTTTCCTTTTCTTCATGTCAATGTAACTAAGACCTCTTTTAATGAGGTTCTCACTACTATTTTTCTCGAAAATGAAATAAACGAGGATTTTGATTATTTTATCGTGCCTTGCATTAATTGTCTTAATTCTAATAAAACATTTGCTGATGATGATTTTGAAAATAAACAATTATTGACTAATATTAATACGGAGAATAACAAACAATATAACCGCGCTAAAATTAATAATGATGATATCGTTATTATTAATCTCGGTTCTAGTAGCCACATCGCAAGATTAGGATAGGGTCCACTCTTAACGAGCATAAGCCTACGCAATTTCATGATATTTTGAAAGAATTCATAGATGTCTTTGCATAGTCCTACGATGGCATGCCAGACATTGATTCAAAAATAACACAACATGAAATCCTGACATTCCTAGAAGAAGCCAGTCAAATAGAAGCTAAGAAAACTCTGTACCGAATGGTCTCTTAAAGTCAAAGAGCACTACAAGAATTTCCACCATTAGCAACAATATTTAGCAACATAAGCTATTTTTGTTGCCAAAGGTACCCTTGTGGCAACAAAATCTTAATTATGTTGCCAAAAGACCATATTACATTGTACTTTTGGCAACATAAAATAAAACTTGTTGCTAAAGGTTAAAATTTCAAGTGGGAAGCTAGCAAAATAAAAGGGGGGGGGGGGGGATTTTTAACTTTTAGCATCATATTTGTTTATTGTTAAACATGACCTCACTTTTGGCAACATAGGAGTGTGTTGAGAACAATATCCAACTTTTGGCAACAAAAAAAATTAAATACCAAAATTATTTTATTTCATTTCTTACTTGTTTTTATTATGTGTTAATAGAAAATAAAGCCCCTAACTCTCATCTCTAAAAAAAACCCTCTTTTCTTCTCTCTCGTCTCTTCTCTTCTCCCCTCACCTCACTCCCGTCACCCCCGAGATGTGCCCCTGTCACGGCTTGAGCGGCTCTCCTCTTCTCTCCCTCCCTCCCGGCCCCTAATCTCCTCTTCCCTCCCCCCAGCGCCACCCCAGATCCCTTCCCTATGGCGCCGCCCCAGCTTCCTTCCCGTCGGCGCCGTCCCATGTGTAAATCCTTGCACACGGAATCACGGTATTTTTTTTGTTAATTTTTTGAATAGATTAGTTAATTAGTTTAGTTTTATTGTTGTTAATTTTATGTTGTTAAGTTTTTAGTTTATAGTTTGCAGAAATTTAATTTTAATTATTAGTTCTCATGAAATGGTGGAGCAGTTAGAGAAATGCTGAAATTTTAATTTTAATTTTTAGTTCAGTTTTGTTGTTGTTAATTATTAGTTCTTAGTTTTTTGTTTAGTTTTGTTGTTGTTAATCACCATTTCTAGATGTAGAAATGGTGGAACAGTTAGAGAATCTAACATGGAATCCAGACAGCTGCCCACATAACCCACGTTTCTTTTTTAGTTGTAGAAAGTGGGTAGAAACTGTCAATGAGAGTAAACTGTTGTAGATATATTATTTTTGTACTTTTCCATTGTTGTAAAAATGTTACCACGTAAGGATAGAAATTTCGAGGAGGTTCCCGACATGTGGGATAGAAATTGATTTGGAAATGAAATGAATGGAGATGGCCTTAGTTCTTATGAAATTTTAAATAATTATGGTTGCTAAAATTTTGTTGCTGAAATTTTTTCTTTTCACTGATTTCTGGTTTCTTTTATAAATAAGCATTATAAGATATTTTAATTTTTGATTTCATTGCAATATATTTCATTCAGATTTCATTACAATATTCAGTTATATGTTTGTAATGAGTCATTTTTCGTTAACATTTATAATTTAATAGCGTGCAGGCTTCAGATCGGCTTCTGGTTGACCTCTCCGGTGCCATCTCCATTTTTCCTCTCTCGGCTCCAACTTGCTGGTAACTGGTTAACTCACCCATCATTTTATTCTTTAATTTGACATAATTGGTTTAAAATTTGAATGATGTTTAGATTTATGTTTCCGTTTAAGAATTTTTAAATGTTTAGAAGACATGTACAATACATTGCTTTTTAATTATAGATTTAATAGAATTTTTGCAAGAGGTTGGTTGTCGTCTACGAATTTAAAAATAAAGTATAAATAGTATGATCTTATTGGTTGTTTTAATGTGGTGACCAATATAAATTTTGAAACATCAATTAAAAGTTATGCGGTCTTGAATGGGATACGACCACTCACCTTATACTGATGATAGAAGATTTTCTATGTATTGCATATTTACCAAAGTAAAATCTTCGTTTAGCAATGTGTGCATGTTATGTGTTGTGTGTGTCTAATAATTCCTTAACAATTATATATATCACGGTCTTGTAAGAGTCACAAACACCTTGCACGGGACCAATGTGACCCGTAGGAACCGACCGCGTAATCACGGGCCTCCTGGTTTGAGTGTACGGCGTAAATTTGCACAAAATTAGACTTAAGCACAAAAACATGTCATCGAAGGGTGAAAATGGTACTGTAAGAGTCACGAACACCTCGCACGGGACCAATGTGACCCGTTGGAGCCGACCGCATTGTCACGGGGCACCTGGTTTGAGGGTATGATGTAAATTTGTACAAAATTAGACTTAAGAATAAAAATATACCATCGAAGGGAGAAAATGTAAAGCAGCCACAAAACGGTCCGGTAAGAGCCAAGAACACCTTGCACGAGACTAACGTGACCCGTAGGAGCCGACCATGTGGTCACGGTCCTCCCGGTTAGAGTGTACGACATAAATTTGTACATAATTAGACTTAAGAATAAAAATTTGCCATCGAACTGTGAAAATGTAAAATAGCAAAACAGTACTATAAGAGTCACGAACACCTTGCACGAGACCAATGTGACCTTTAGGAACCAACCGCGTAGTCACGAGGCTCCCGATTTGAGTGTATGATGTAAATTTACAAAACATTAGACTTAAGCATAAAAACATTCCATCGAAGGGTGAAAACGAAAAACAAGCATAAAATTGTCCTCGTAAGAGTCACGAACACCTTACACGGGACCAATGTGACCCGTAGGAAACGACCGCGTAGTCACGAGGCTTCCGGTTTGAATGTAAGACGTAAATTTGCACAAAATTAAACTTAAGCATAAAAACATGCCATCAAAGGGTGAAAACGTAAAACATCCACAACATGGTCCTGTAAGAGACACGAACACCTCACACGGGACCAATGTGACCCGTAGGAACCGACCGCGTAGTCACGGGGATCCCGATTTGAGTGTACGACGTAAATTTGCACAAAATTAGACTAAGCATAAAAACATGCCATCGAAGGGTGAAAATGTAAAACAACCACAACACGGTCCTATAAGAGTCACGTACAGCTCGCACGGGACCAATGTGACCCGTAGGAATCGACCACGTAGTCACTGGGCTACTGGTTTGAGTGTACGACATAAATTTACAAAAAAATAAATTTAAGCATAAAAACATGTCATCGAAGGGTGAAAATGCAAAACAAACACAAAATGGTCCTGTAAGAGTCACGAACACCTTGCACGGGACCAATGTGACCCATTGGAACTGATCGCGTAGTCATGGGGCTCCTGATTTGAGCGTACGACAAAATTAGACTTAATCTTAAAAATATGCCATCGAAGGGTGAAAATTTAAAATAGACACAAAATGGTCCGGTAAGAGTCACAAACACCTCACACGGGACCAATGTGACTCGTAGGAACTGACCGTGTAGTCACGGGACTCCCAATTTGAGTGGCTGAAGTAAATTTAGACAAAATTAGATTAAAGCATAAAAACATGCTATCGAAGGGTGAAAACATTATATAAACACAAAATGATCCCGTAAGAGTCACGAACGCCTTGCACGTGATGATGTGACTCGTAAGAATCAACCGCGTATTCACGAGGCTCCCGGTTTCTGTGTACGACGTAAATTTGCACAAAATTAGACTTAAGCATAACAACATGCCATTGAAGGGTGAAAACGTAAAATAGCCACAAAAATGGTCCTATAAGAGTCACAAACACCTCACATGGGACCAATGTGACCCGTAGGAACCGACCGCGTAGTCACGGGGATCCCGGTTTGAGTGTACGATGTAAATTTGCACAAAATTAGACTTAAGCATAAAAACATGCCATAGAAGGGTGAAAATGTAAAACAACCACAACACGGTCCTGTAAGAGTCACGTACACCTCGCACGGGACCAATGTGACCCGTAGGAACCGACCACGTAGTCACGGGGCTACCGGTTTGAGTGTACGTCATAAATTTACAAAAGATTAGAATTATTTATAAAAACATGTCATCAAAGGGTGAAAACATAAAACAAACACAAAACGGTCCTGTAAGAGTCACGAACACCTCGCACGGGACCAATGTCACCCATTGGAACTGATCGCGTAGTCACGGGGTTCCCGATTTGAGAGTACAAAAAAATTAGACTTAAGCTTAAAAATATGCCATCGAATGGTGAAAATTTAAAATAGCCACAAAATGGTCCGGTAAGAGTCACAAACACCTCACATGGGACCAATGTGACTCATAGGAATCAACCGCGTAGACACGGGGCTCCCGGTTTGTGTGTACAACGTAAATTTGTACAAAATTATACTTAAGCATAACAACATGCCATCGAAGGGTGCAGACGTAAAACAACCACAAAACGGTCCTGTAAGAGTCACGACTGCCTCGCACGGGATCGATGTGACTCATAGGAATCGATCGCGTAGTCACGGGCCTCCCGATTTGAGTGTACGACGTAAATTTTGAAAAAATTAGACTTAAGCATGAAAACATGGCATCAAAGGGTGAAAATGTAAAATAGTTACAAAACGGTCTGGTAAGAGTCGCAAACACCTCGCATGGAACCGATATGACTCATAGGAACCGACCACGTAGTCACGGGGCTCCCGATTTGACTGTACGTCATAAATTTGCAAAAATTAGACTTAAGCATAAAAACATGCCATCGAAGGGTGAAAACGTAAAACAACCACAAAACGGTCTGGTAAGAGTCACGAACACCTCGCACAGGACCAATATGACTCGTAGGAACCGATCGCATAGTCACAGGGCTCCTGGTTTGAGTGTATGACGTAAATTTGCTCAAAATCAGGCTTAAGGATAAAAACATGCCATCGAAGGGTGAAAACGTAAAATAGCCACAAAACGGTCCCGTAAGAGTCACGAACGCCTCGCATAGGATCAATGTGACTCGTAGGCACAGACCACGTAGTCACGGGGCTCCCGGTTTGTGTGTGCGACGTAAATTTACAAAAATTAGACTTGTGCATAAAAAAATGCTATCGAACGGTGAAAATGTAAAACAACGAGAAAATGTTCCCGTAAGAGGCACGAACACATAACACGGGACCATTGTGACTCCTAGGAACCGACCGCGTAGTAACGGCGCTCCCTGTTTGAGTGTATGACGTAAATTTGCAAAAAATTTAGACTCAAGCATAAAAACATACCATCGAAGGGTGAAAGCGTAAAACAAGCACAAAACGGTCCCGTAAGAGTCATGAATGCCTTGCACGGGATCGATGTAACTCGTAGGAACCGACCGCGTAGTCACGGCACTCCTGGTTTTAGTGTACAACATAAATTTGCAAAGAGTTGGACTTAAGCATAACATTCCATCGAAGTGTGAAAACGTAAAATAAACACAAAATGGTCCGGTAAGAGGCACGAATGCCTCGCACGAGACCAATGTGACTTGTAGAAGACGACCGCATAGTCACGTGGCTCCCGATTTGAGTGTACGACGTAAGTTTGCAAAAAATTTAGACTTCAGAATAAAAACATGCGATCGAAGGGTGAAAACGTAAAACAAGCACAAAACGGTCCCATAAGAGTCACGAATGCCTCGCACGGGACTAATGTGACTCGTAGGAACCGACCACGTAGTCACGGGGTTCCCGCTTTGAGTGTACATTGTAAGTTTGCAAATGTAGACTTGTTCACAAAAACAAGCCATCGAAGGGTGAAAATGTAAAACAACGACAAAATGGTCCGATAAGAGTCCCGAACACCTCGCACGGGACCAATGTGACCCGTAGGAACTGACCGCATAGTCACGGGACACCCGATTTAAGTGTACGATGTAAATTTGCAAAAATTAGACTTGCGCATAAAAACATGTGCAATGCCCCGTAATTTTATTGATTTTTATTTAAGGGATTAATTAAATTAAATGAGAATTAATTAGGAATTAATCCGGATGTAAATACTAGCGAGACGGGAGTTGTTATTTGAGTATAATGTTAAATTAAAATATTACTGAGAATATATGGTAATATATGAGTATTGAAAATATTAAAATTGTCACGAGGCCGAAATACGACAATTTGAGAAATTTAGTTGGGACGCGTGTGTCAGTCGTGTCAGGAATGAATTTATTTAAATTAAAATGTAAATTATATTTTTATCGATCGAATGATCATTTTGAGTGTGCCAACGCGTCCGGAAGGGTCAAAATAGTCCGAAAACACTAGCCGGGAGTTTAGTTTGGGTCCCGGGGCAGTTTTAGGCCAAACCGGTAACCCAGAAGGGTATTTTGGTAATTTTAACAATTGAGGAATTAAAACCCATGAAGTTTAGAGTTTATTTATATATTTTTAAAGAGGCCAATAAGGCCATTACTAGCAAAATGCAAGAGACTGGACTACGGGAGTTTTGAGAGGAGTTAGAGAGAAGTTAAAAGAGGTTCCAAACCAAACCATCTCCCACCATCAGAAATTTGAAAGGATTTGTGATCGAAAAGAAGAGAGAGAGACAACCTTGATCATCAACAACGAACCAGAACATCGGATTTAAGGCAAGTGATTTGATGTCATTAATTTCAATGAATATTTCCTCCATGTTTAGTGTAGAAACTTTATATGCTTTGAAGGTTTTGATGAAAAACCAATGGGATTGTTGTAGAAACTCTTAATTTTGGTTAGGGATTGCATGAATAATGATTATGGATGAAATTGGAAATCAAAAACCTAACTTTGATGATTTAAAAACGGATTAATGATGAGTATTTAGGTACAATAAAATTATGGATTTATGTTCATAGGGTTTGGGGTAAAATTTGGGGATTTATGATAATTGCATGTTGATTAGGAGGATTTGACCCCAAAATTATGTTAAAAACCGACCTAGGAGGACTTAGATTAGTTTAATAACAATACAACTTAATTGGTATGATCTTAGAATGGATTTTAGGGAAGAGGAATTGAAGAAAAACGAGTTGGGAAATTTTTGGGTGTTTTCTGCCATCTCGTTAGAAGACCAACCCAGGTCGTTCAAACGAGACTTCTAACGAGATGAAACTACCCCTTCTAACGATTTGGTAGTTCATTCAAAGCCATTCATTCGAACGACACTCGTTCGAACCACCTCGTTCGAACAAGATTTATAACGAGTCGACATAATGGCCTTTTTAGGCCTGATTTTATTTCGAACTTCCAGTAGACTTATTTAATTGAGTGTTAACCTTCCCTTGTTGACTAGTTGGTAAAGTTGTGAGATTGAAGTACGTTGAGGATTAAAACTCATAATTTTGTAATAAATTGGATGACATCTATGGGTTAGGAAATAAGTACTTGAATTTGCGACGTGAGAAGAGTTGATTATCTTTTAATGTATATTATTCGGGGACTTGTAAGTGTAATACATTAATGAAGGTATAGGAATGTAAAATATACCTCTATTAATATTATAAGATATCTAAGTTGTGTGAATGCTTAGTATATTAGGTTATCTGTGTATAACATACCTACCATACTTGCTATCAGGGGAGGTCGGCGTTCGATCAGGGCCATCTAATCTTTGTGTGCCTACGGGGGGATTTAGATTGGTACCTCGAGGATATAGGTCAGAGAATGATTTGTTGAGGAGTTAATAAGTCTGCTGATCATGGGAGCGTAGGTATGTGCGTGACCCATGTGATGTGAACTATGTTCGCCTCCATTATGTGTGATTGTTTTTTTTGGAACGGTTCCTGAGAGATTTGGAATACATGGTCCTTATGTACGTTATGTACCGGGATTTGATAGAAGAGTATGTGTGCACCGCAGCTTAGTTTGGGGTGCCATTATTTTACATTTATGATCAAATTAATATTCAAATAGTTGGAATGGACTGTTTATTAAAGTGTAAGCGTGAATAATTGTAACATTTTTAGTAGAGTTAAAATGGGAAAATTCATAGTATTCATTATAACAAAAGTTGTGGTATAATAAGAGTAAGACCCTTAGTTTATATTAGGATGTCGGAAATTGAACTTGAAATGTATAGTAATGTCAGGTTACGGATTGGACTAGTTTGATAGTAGAATAACAAGAACGGGTATAGGTACGATAGGTGTGCACAATTAGTTGAGAGGTGAGGAACTAATGTGAGTGCACGCACTATCATGTATTTTATATTCACTGTTTGATGATATTAAACACTTGCTCTATTTTAAACTATTTTCACAATCGGGCTCTGACCCGCTTTCTTTCAAATTTATTTTCTTGTAAAAACCTTTTAGGTGCCCATCCACAAGTTCACCAAGAGTAGGAGTTCCATTCCAGTGACGTGCTGTAGTTGGTGTGGAAGTTACAAGACCTCGATAGTAGACGCCTCCACTTTCTATCTTGACTCTATTTCAGATTTATTCATCTGTAGGGCATGTCTCCCCTTTTCTTTTAAAGACAACTTATTTATTCAGTTTCATTTTAGTTTTGGATTTTATTAAATAGTGGTTCAGACTTTGTATTCAGTTTTATTTAGTATTTCGGATTATTTCCGAGGAGTGTTCCCCCAGATTCATTTATTCCTTTATTATTGTAATGTGACTGTAATGTGGTTGTGGTATCATTATTTCATAATTTAATACTTGTTGCATGCTAATCTAGTTTAATTAAAATTGATAACTCACTTTTTAAATATTAGGTGGCTAGTAATTGTTTAAATGATTTCGACAGTGTTGCTATGAACTAGACCAACTTGACATTTTGTATTAATTTGAATAAAGGAGTAGCTAACCGGTATTTAACTAGTCGGGGTGTCACATGTGGTATCAGAGCATCAGGTTCTAGTGTCCTTAGGATGTGTACGGCTTGTTATGTTTTCGCGTATTATTTTTTGATATAGAGCCCTATAATTTAGGATTGTTGTACTCTATTGTGTATATTTCGCTCTTCAGCTATTTTGAGATAATAACTGTGAACTTATAAGACTTTACTCTCATTTAAGATGCCTCCACGATGTACACGACGAGTTCCAGGGATGCTCAGCCTCAGCCACAGAGTTGACCAGTTCAGGGCTTCATGAATGTCGCAGAGGTTGCCGTTATTGTAGCCCAAGCATTAAATGCCGCTCTAGCAGTTGTGCAGAAGGCACCGACTCAGGCGCCGATAGTATCTCCAGTACAAGCTCATGCATTCTCGTCTGCTTGGGAACGTGTTCGTGGTGCTTTTCAGAAAGCACACCCTCCGAAATTTGCAGGTAGCTTTGACGTCGTTGTGTCCAGTCAGTGGAAGAAGGACATCCAAAGGCACTTGAGTGCACGAATGTACATAAATAGATAATGTCTACTTTTAAGCTAGTAGGATCAGCGTTGCAGTGGTGGGAGTCCATTACCACCACGGAGGAGAGAGACATCCTCTTTATTCAAGAGTTCTGGGTGCGGTTTGACCGCAAGTATTTTCCATCAGCCGTTCACACCGAAATGAGGAGGAAGTTAAAGAACCTCAAGCAGGAGGGGAAGACAGTGGAAGAGTATGAGGACGAGTTCACTAATATCTTGAACATCGTTCCCGATGAGATTCCGACCGAGGAGAAAAATATTCAGAAGTTCGTGGATGGGTTGACTTGGAGGATCTGTCAGCACTTATTGGGTAATCTCTCGTTGGCCACTTATTTTGATGTGATTAACGCAACACTGCGTTACTTCCAGGACCACCGCTTTCACTTGTCAGAGGGCAAGCGATCAGGAGAGTCCATCCATCAGGACGGGAGAGGGGAAATGGTGCCGGCGGGGCATAATTAGCTCAGGGTTAGCACAGGCAGGGTGATCAGAGTTCCCAGCAGGGGGATTCTAAGAGGTTTAGATCTGGGGTTTTTAGAAATGGACATGGAGGTTTTCTTTATGGCCAGAAGGGTCAGCACGGCCAGCATGGCCAACAACAGCAGTTTTATCAGGGCCAGCACAACCAAGGTACGAGCAGGGTCCGAGAGGGGGGAATTTTTTGGGGAAATGTTTCACGTGTGGAAAAATTGTCCACAAGCTCCAGGAGTGTCCTGATAGGGGCAAGGCCCCACAGCAGCACCAGGGTGCTTGACATGAGCCCCAGAGACCTATATTTCCCGCCTCCCTCCCAGCACCACCACAGATGTCAGCTTTGCCACCCATCCAAGTAGTCCCAGTCCAGCGGGGACAGCTTCAGTACAGGCAAGTTTATCAACTCCAGCAGGCCGCAGTCCCACAGGATCCACCTGCTATTGAGGGTATGTTTTCTCTATTCAGGGGACTATGGGGCGTATTTTATTTTATATGGGGGCCACACATTGTTTCATTTCCATGAGATTTGCATTCACTTTGGGGTTGTTAGACACTGCAGAGAGCACGATTACTTGCGTAGATTCACCGTTGAGTAGGGGTTCTGTGATTTCTCTTATTTATAGACGTGTGGGTATAGAGATCGGGAGATTTACTTTACCTGCTGATATGTTAGTATTAGAGATGACTGAGTACGATGCGATTATTGGTATGGATTGTCTAGTTACGTACCGAGCCATGATTGATTGTTTCAGTAGGAGTATCATTTTTGCCATACCCGAGCAGGAGATGTTTTTAGTGGCGATGCCTCACCCTGAGGGAGGATCGTCCACGCACTTGTACTATATATAAGAGGAGACCTCTAAGAAAGTGGTATTACCACTCGATTTGATTCCAGTTGTTAGGGAGTTTGCTGATGTATTTCAGGATATACCTGGAGTACCTCCTAGTATAGAGATAGATTTTATTATCGATTTGATGCCGGGCACTCGGCCAATTGCCCGCGCACCTTACCGTATGGCTCCAGCGGAGATAAGAGAGCTAATGGATCAGATAGAGCAGTTATTGGGTCAGGGGTTCATCCGAAGGAGTACTTCTCCATGGGGTTCCCCTGTATTGTTCGTAAAGAAGAGGGATGGATCATTGAGATTGTTTGTAGACTACCGGGAGTTGAATAAAGTCGTGATACGGAATAAGTATCCGTTTCCCCGAATCCATGACTTATTCGACCAGTTGAGAGGAGCTTCCTTCTTCTCAAAGATTGACTTGCGATCGGGATACCATAAGTTACGTATCGGGGAACAGGACGTCTCGAAGACTACTTTCTTGACGAGATATGGTTCCTATGAGTTTCGAGTTATGCCTTTTGGCTTGATCAATGCCCCAGTCGTGTTTATGGACTTGATGAATAGGGTATTCAGAGAGTTCCTAGACCAGTTCGTCATTGTCTTTATTGATGACATTCTAGTTTACTCCCAGACATAGGAGGAACACGCTGAGCATCTGAGGCAGGTTTTGCAGATGCTGCGTCCGAACGAGCTATATGCAAAGTACGAAAAATGTGAGTTTTGGCTGAAGGAGGTTCAGTTTTTGGGGCATATCATTTCAGACCGGGGGATATCTGTTGATCCGAGGAAGGTATCCGTGGTGAGGGAGTGGGGACAGCCCATGACACCGACTGAGATCCGTAGTTTCTTGGGCTTAGCAGGATACTATAGGAGGTTTATTCGGGGTTTCTCAAAAATAGCGGGTCCTTTGACACATCTGACTCGCAAAGGTGTGCCATTCATCTGGAGAGATGCCTGTCAGTTGGCATTCGATGAGTTGAAGGACAAGTTGACCTCAACGCCAGTGTTAACATTGCCCAGACCGGGGGTAGAGTATCTAGTCTACACTGATGCGTCCTTACAAGGACTTGGAGGTGTACTACAATAGGAGAGTCAGGCTATAGCTTATGCATCCCCGTAAGCTTAAGCCTCTCGAGAAGAATTACCCCACCCATAATTTGGAGTTAGCAGCAGTCGTATTTTCTCTTCGGATTTAGAGACACTATCTCCTGGGGGAAAAATTTCGATTGTTCACAGACCACAAGTCTCTATAATACCTCTTCACACAGAAGGAACTGAATATGCGTCAACGTCAGTGGCTTGAGTTTGTGAAGGATTATCAGTTTGATATCCAATATCACGCAGGGAAGGCTAACGTGGTAGCAGACGCGTTGAGCCATAGTCCAATAGGTGAGGTGGTCGAAGTGTGGAGAGCAAATTGGAAGGAGTTGGGACACCACGATGTAGTGGCTCGATCATTCATGTTTGTGATGACTGTAACACCTTAGATTGTTACGAGAGTGATAAAGGCCTAGGCAAAAGACTCTTTATGTCATGAGCAGATAGTTCGATTACTAGTAGAGGGAGCCGAATCATATACCGTTAATTCAGATGGGGGATTATGCTTCAATGGGAGACTGGTTGTTCATGAAGGAGAGGACTTGCGACACGAAGTTATGGCAGAGTCGCACGGTTCGCGGTTCGCAGTACACCCTGGTGGGGATAATATATACTAAGACATGAGATGACAGTACTGGTAGAGCGGGATGAAGAGCGATATTGCAGAGTTCGTTTCTAAATGTGCCACTTGTCATCTGGTAAAGGTGGACCATCAGAGATCGTCTGGACTTCTACATCCATTAGAGGTCCCTATGTGGAAATGGGAGAGCATTGCCATGGATTTCATCACGGGGTTACCTATGTCACAGAGGGGTCACGACTCCATATGGGTAATCGTGGATTGGTTGACCAAAGTTGATCATTTTTTGCCAGCACGGACAGATTAGACTACGGGACAGTATGCCCATACTTTCATAGTCGAGATAGTGAGACTTCACGGGGTGCCTCTCAATATCGTGTCTGACTAAGACAAGATATTTGTTTCATGATTTTGGGAGAGTTTCCAGGAGGCCATGGGTACGGAGTTGCGGCTGAGTACGGCATACCACCTGCAGACAGATGGGCAAACCGAGAGGACGAATAAGATGTTGGAGGACATGTTGTGTATGTGCATCCTAGACTTTGGAGGTGGTTGGGAACAGTACCTTTCACTGGCGGAGTTTGCTTATAATAACTCCTACCAGTTCACCATTGGCATGGCTCCATTCGAGGCATTGTATGGTAGACTTTGTCGTTCCCCAGCATGTTAGTTAGAGGTGGGGGATAACAAACTCCTTGGGACGGAAGTGATTCAGGACACTTCGATAAGGATAGAGATGATACGGAGACGTATTCGAGTAGCTCAGGTACGACATAAGAGTTATGTTGATGCGAATAGGTTCTTCAGAGAATTCTAGGTAGGGGACCAGGTGCTACTCAGAGTATCTCCTGTGAAGGGGATTATGCATTTTGGCAAGAAGGGGAAACTGGCACCAAGATATGTGGGGCCATTTCCTATCATCGAGAGGATTGGTCCAGTCGCGTATAGACTTGGGTTACCAGAGCACTTGCATAGAATTCATGATGTGTTCGATATTTCCTCGCTAAGGAAATATCTTAGGGATGATTTGGCCCATACTCACATTTCTTTAGAGGACATCGATCTTCAGCCAGATAGTTCCTACGAGGAGGGGCCGATTGCTATTCTGGACCACAACGAGAGGAAACTGAGGTCGAAGATAGTACCATTAGTCCGTGTTTAGTGGCGGCATCATAATACCGAGGAGTCCACATGGGAGCGCGAGGATGAGATGCGCGAACATTATCCAGAGATATTTTTACCAGGTTTTCTTTAGTTCCAAATTTCGGGACGAAATTTTGTTATTAGGGGGAAGTATGTAATACCCCGTACTTTTATTGATTTTTATTTAAGGGATTAATTGAATTAATTGGGAATTAATCCGGATGTAAATACTAGCGAGACGTGAGTTGGTATTTGAGTATAATGTTAAAATAAAATATTACTGAGAATATATGGTAATATATGAGTATTGAAAATATTAAAATTGTCAGGAGGCAGAATTATGACAATTTGGGAAATTTAGTTGGGACGCGCGTGTCAGTCGCGTCCGAAATGAATTTATTTAAATTAAAAAGTAAATTATATTTTTATCAACCCAATGATCATTTTGAGTGCGTCAACGCGTCCGGAAGGGTCGTAATAGTCAGAAAACACTAGCTGGGAGTTTAGTTTGGGTCCCGGGGCATTTTTAGGCCAAATTGGCAACCCAGGAGGGTATTTTGGTAATTTTAAAAATTAAGGAATTAAAACCCATGAATTTTAGAGTTTATTTATATATTTCTAAAGAGTCCACTAAGGCCATTACCAGTAAAAGTCAAGAGAGTGGACTACGGGAGTTTTGAGAAGAGTTAGAGAGAAGTTAAAAGAGGTTCCAAACCAAACCATCTCCCATCACCAGAAATTTAAAAGGATTTGTGACCGGAAAGAATATAGAGAGCCAACCTTGATCATCAACAACAAACCAAAACATCAGATTTAAGGCAAGTGATTTGATGTCATCAATTGCAATGAATATTTCCTCCACGTTTAGTGTAGAAACTTTATATGCTTTGAAAGTTTTGATGAAAAACCAATGGGATTGTTGTAGAAACTCTTAATTTTGGTTAGGGATTGCATGTAGAATGATTATGGATGAAATTGGTGACAAAAAACCTAACTTTGATGATTTAAAAACGAATTAATGATGAGTATTTAGGTACAATAAAATTCTGGATTCATGTTCATAGGATTTGGGGTAAATTTTGGGGATTTATGATAATTGCATGTTGATTAGGCGGATTTGACCCCAAAAATATGTTAAGAAGTGACCCAGGAGGACTTAGATTAGTTTAATAATAATAAAACTTAATTTGTATGATCTTAGAATGGATTTTAGACAAGAGGAATTAATGCAAAACGAGTTGGGAAATTTTTGGGTGTTTTCTACCATCTCGTTAGAAGACCAACCCAGGTCGTTCGAACGAGACTTCTAACAAGATGACACTACCCCTTCTAACGAGTTAGTAGTTCTTTAGAAGCCATTCGTTCGAACGACACTCGTTTGAACCACCTCGTTCGAACGAGATTTCTAACGAGTTGACAGAATGGTCTTTTTAGGCCTGATTTTATTTCGAACTTCCAGTAGACTTATTTAATTGAGTGTTAACCTTCCCTTGTTTACTAGTGGGTATAGTTGTGAGATTGAAGTAAGTTGAGGATTAAAACTTAGAATTTTGTAATAAAGCGGATGACATCTGTGGGTTAGGAAATAAGTACTTGAATTTGCAACGTGAGAAGAGTTGATTATCTATTAATGTATATTATTCGAGGACTTGTAAGTGTACTACATTAATGACGGTATAGGAATGTAAAATATACCTCTATTAATATTATAAGATATCTAAGTTGTGTGAATGCTTAGTATATAGGGTTATCTGTGTATAACATACCTACCATACTTACTATCACGGGAGGTCGGCGTTCGATCAGGGCCATCTAATCTTTGTGTGCCTACGGGGGGATTTATATTGGTACCTCGAGGACATATGTTAGAGAATGACTTATTGAGGAGTTAATAAGTCTGCTGATCAAGGGAGCGTAGGTATGTGCGTGACCCATGTGATGTGAACTATGTTCGCCTCCATTATGTGTGATTGTTATTTTTTTGAAATGGTTCCTGAGAGATTCGGAACACGTGGTCCTTATGTACGTGATGTACTGGGATTTGATAGCAAAGTATG
The DNA here is from genome assembly GCA_949130495.1 of Sambucus nigra. NCBI lineage: Eukaryota > Viridiplantae > Streptophyta > Magnoliopsida > Dipsacales > Adoxaceae > Sambucus > Sambucus nigra. Next base: position 571,445,932 of record OX422217.1, read on the forward strand.
TGTGCACCACAACTTAGTCTAGGGGTGCCATTATTGTATATTTATGATCAGATTAATATACCAATAATTGGAATGGACTATTTATTAAAGTGTAAGCATGAATAATTGTAACATTTTTAGTAGAGTTAAAATGGGAAAATTCATAGTATTCATTATAACAAAAGTTGTGTTATAATAAGAGTTAGACCCTTAGTTTATATTAGGATGTCGGAAATTGAACTTGAAATGTATAGTAATGTCAAGTTACAGATTGGACTAGTTAGATAATAGAATAACTAGAACGGGTACGGGTACGATAGGTGTGCACAATTAGTTGAGAGGTGAGGAACTCATGTGAGTGCGCGCACTATCATGTATTTTATATTCACAGTTTGATGGTATTAAACACTTGATATATTTTAAACTGTTTTCACAATCGGGCTCTGACCCGTTTGCTTTCAAATATATTTTCTTGTAAAAACCTTTTAGGTGCCCAGCCTCAAGGACACCAGGCATTGGAGTTCCATTCCAGTCACGTGCTGTAGCTGTTGTGGAAGTTACAGGACCTCGATAGTAGACGCCTCCACTTTCTATCTTGACTCTATTTCAGATTTATTCATCTGTAGGGCATGTCGCCCCTTTTATTTTAGAGACAGCTTATTTATTCAGTTTCATTTCAGTTTTGGATTTTATTAAATAGTGGTTCAGACTTTGTATTCAGTTTTATTTAGTATTTCAGATTATTTCCGAGGAGTGTTCCTCCAGATTCATTTATTCCTTTATTATTGTAATGTGACTGTAATGTGGTTGTGGTATCATTATTTCATAATTTAATGCTTGTTGCATGTTAATCGAGTATAATTAAAATTGACAACTCACTTTTTAAATATTAGGTGGCTAGTAATTGTTTAAATGATTTCGAAAGTGATGCTATGAACTGGACGAACATGACATTTTGTATTAATTTGAATAAAGAAGTAGCTACCCAGTATTTAATTGGTCGGGGTGTCACAACATGCCATCGAAGGGTGAAAACGTAAAATAGCCATAAAACGGTCTAGTAAGAGTTATGAGCACCTCGTACGGGACCACTGTGACTCGTATAAACCGACCACGTAGTCACGGCGCTCCTGGTTTAAGTGTACGACGTAAATTTGTAAAAAATTAGGATTAATCCTAAAAACACGCCATCGAGGGTGAAAATGTAAAACAGCCACAAAACGGTCCCGTAAGAGGCACAAACGCCTCGCACGGGATCAATGTAACTCGTAGAAACCGACCACGTAGTCACGGGGCTCTCGGTTTGAGTGAATGACGTAAATTTGCAAAAATTACACTTACGCATAAAAAACATACCATCGTGGGGTGAAAACATAAAATAACCACAAAACAGTCCGGTAAGAGTCACGAACGCCTCTCACGGGACAAATGTGACTCGTAGGAACCGACCAGTTAGTCACGGGGCACCCAGTTTGAAACTAAGACGTAAACTTGCAAAATGTTAGAGTTAAGCTTAAAAACATTCCATCGAAGGGAAAAAATGTAAAACAACCACAAAACGATCTAATAAGAGTCACGAGCACCTCACACGGGACCATTATGACTCGTAAGAACCGACTGCTTAGTCAAGGGGCTCCCAGTTTGAGTGTACGACGTAAATTTACAAAAAAATAGACTCAAGTATAAAAACATGCAATCGAAGGGTGAAAACGTAAAATAAGCACAAAATGGACCCGTAAAAGGCAAGAGCGCCTCGCATGGGATCGATGTGACTGATTGGAACCATCCGTGTAGTCACGAAACTCTCGATTTGAATGTATGACGTAAATTTGTAAAAAGTTAGACTTAACCATAAAAATATGTCATCGAAGGGTGAAAACATAAAATAAACACAAAACGGTCCCGTAAGAGTCAAGAACACCTCACACGGGACCAATGTGACTCGTAGTAACTGTCGCGTTGTCACGGAGCTCCCGGTTTGAGTGTACGATGTAAATTTGCAAAAAATTTAGACTTAAGCATAATAACATGCCATCGAAGTGTGAAAATGTAAAATAGCCAAAAAAGCGTCTTGTAAGAGTCACGAACGCCTCACACGGGATCAATGTGACTCGTAGGAATCGATCGCGTAGGCACGGGGCTCCCGGTTTGAGTGTACGACATAAATTTGTAAAAATTTAGACTTAAGCATAAAACATGCAATCGAAGTGTGAAAACATAAAACAAACACAAAACGGTCCCGTAAGACTCAAGAACATCTCACACGGGACCAATGTAACTCGTAGTAACTGACCGCGTTGTGACGGCGCTCCTGGTTTGAGTGTACGACGTAAATTTTCAAAAAGTTAGACTTAAGCATAAAAAAAATTTCATCGAAGGGTGAAAACATAAAACAAACACAAAACGGTCCAGTAAAAATCACGAACAACTCGCACGGGACCAATGTGAATCGTAGGAACCGACCGCGTAGCCACGGGACTCCCGGTTTGAGTCTACGACGTAAATTTGCAAAAAAATATAGTTAAGGATAAAAACATGCCATCGAAGGGTGAAAACATAAAACAAACACAAAATGGCCCCGTAAGAGTCAAGAACACCTGAAACAGGTCTAATGTGACTCGCAGTAACTGTCGCGTTGTCACGGAGCTTTCGATTTGAGTGCACGACGTAAATTTGCAAAAACTTTAGACTTAAGCATAAAAACATGCCATCGAAGGGTGAAAACGTAAAATAGTGAAAAAATCCTACTGTAAGAGTCACGAACACCTCGCACGGGATCAATGTAACTCCTAGGAACCGATCGCGTAGGCACGGGGCCCCCGGTTTGAGTGTACGACGTAAATTTGTAAAAATTTAGACTTAAGCATAAAACATGCAATCGAAGTGTGAAAATATAAAACAAACACAAAATGGTCTCATAAGAGTTAAGAACAACTCACACAGGACCAATGTGACTCGTAGTAACCGACCGCATTTTCACGGCGCTCCCGGTGTGAGTGTACGACGTAAGTTTTCAAAAAGTTAGACTTAAGCATAAAAAAAATTCATCGAAGGGTGAAAACATAAAACAAACACAAAACGGTTCCGTAAAAGTCATGAACAACTCGCACGGAACCAATGTGAATCATAGGAACCGACCGCGTAGTCACGGGGCTACCGATTTGAGTGTACGGCGTAAATTTGCAAAAAAATTGAGTTAAGGATAAAAACTGCCATCGAAGGGTGAAAATGTTAAACAAATACAAAACGATCCTGTAAGAGTCAAGAACACCTGACACGGGACCAATATGACTCGTAGTAACTGTCGCGTTGTCACGGACCTCCCGGTTTGAGTGTACGACGTAAATTTATAAAAAATTTAGACTTAATCATAAAAACATGCCATCGAAGGGTGAAAATATAAAATAGCCAAAAAAGCATCTTGTAAGAGTCACGAACGCCACACACGGGATCAATATGACTTGTAGGAACCGTTCGCGTAGGCACGGGGCTCTCAGTTTGAGTGTACGACTTAAATTTGTAAAAACTTAGACTTAAGCATAAAACATGCAATAGGAGTGTGAAAATGTAAACCAAACACAAAGCGGTCTCGTAAGAGTCAAGAACACCTCATACGGGACAAATGTGACTCGTACTAACCGACTGCATTGTCACGATGCTCTCGGTTTGAGTGTACGACGTAAATTTTCAAAAAGTTAGACTTAAGCATAAAAAAATTTCATCGAAGGGTGAAAACATAAAGCAAACACAAAACGATCCCGTAAAAGTCACGAACAGCTCGCACGGACCAATGTGAATCGTAGGAACCGACCGCGTAGTCACGGGGCTCCCAGTTTGAGTGTATGGCATAAATTTGCAAAAAATTAGAGTTAAGGATAAAAGCATGCCATAGAAGGGTGAAAACGTAAAACAACCACAAAACGGTCCGGTAAGAGTCACGAACACCTCGCACGCGACCATTGTGACTCGTAGGAACCGATCGCGTAGTCACGGGGCTCCCGGTTTGAATGTACGACGTAAATTTGAAAAAATTTAGACTTAAGCATAAAAACATGCAATCGAAGGGTGAAAATGTAAAATAAGCACAAAATGGTCCCGTAAAAGGCACGAAAGCTTCGCACTAGATCGATGTGACTCGTAGGAACAATCCGCGTAGTCACGGCACTCCTAGTTTGAGTGTACAGCGTAAATTTGTAAAAAGTTAGACGTAAGCATAAAAACATGCCATCAAAGGGTAAAAATGTAAAACAAACACAAAACGGTCACATAAGAGTCACGAACACCTCACACGGGACCAATGTGAATAGTGATGTTGTTCACATTTTCTATCCATTCCACGTATCTATTTTATTTTTTCTTCGTTACTAAAGGTGATGTTATTATTCTTGGAGTTTTGATAACTTAGGATTCTAAGATTTTTTTTGTCTTGTTTCTAATTTGAAGTTTTTGTTTTCATTCTAATTTTCTTTAGTTCAATGATCATGTATGCATACTTATTTTGTTGGATCTTGAGTTGTGGTAATACAGTAATTATTAATTATTACTTTATTTAATGTTTAATGGAATGAAAGTATGATTTTTTTGTTTTTTTTTTCTTTCTATTTGTTTAATGCACTGATTTAAGGCATATATAACATGAAAGAGGCAATGTTAATGAAAATATGTTAAATTTTCATTATATTCAAGGCATATACAAGCAATGAGTTTTTCTTTCTGTTTGTATGTTATAGGGTCCTAAAATACATCAGGAAAGGTGTTTTTCTTGGAATGTGTATAGTGGAGTTCAATATTGTGTATTTGCTGAGAAACATGTTCGAATGCTTAGGCAGAAGGATTTTCTCTTATAAAGCATTGTCACCCTATTGGGATGTGCAATAAGTGTCAGTCTATGTACTGGGTAATATATCTTAATTGTATTCACCTCTTTATTTCTTTAATTATGATAGAAATTTATTCTGCGTATACTAAGATTGTTGGAGAAGGGAACTTGAGTGTTCTTTGTTATAATACTCATTATGAAGAGGAGATACATCTTTTATGTGTATACAAAGATCTATAATGTAGTCTACTGAAGTCATTAGGTCCAATAGAGGACTGGGGATCCATCAAGAAGACATTGGATTTAGTCTTTTCATTTATAGGAATAGAAGTAAGCATTGCATCATCTTCATAGGAAACAAGAATGGGAACCATATTAAAGATGAGATCATTGTCCATAGTGTTGTCAGGACCACTATATAAGGTAGAATAGTGGTTTATAATATGATTCTGTAGCATCATGGGATCAATAATCAAAACTTCATTATGCAGAAAACTAGTTTTACATTTTGATAGTTTCTTGATAGGTGTTTTATACAAGGCATAACTCATGTATCACTTTATCCATCAGATACTTAGATTATCGTGCATACTACAAGAGTTCGTTTCACTTACTCTAAAGCAAATCAAATTCAAGAGATTTACTAATGAAACCATTTGGACAAATTCAGACACTTTTATTATGAGAATTTTGTTTGAAGAGTTAAGTGTTATTCATCTTTCAATTGCTTTGTGACTGTAGATTAAGCCATGTAACTGTATTGTACAGAAGTAGAATTTTAATTTATCATTACTGTTTGGGATTTTATTATATCCAAAGAAACAGGATTCACCAGGCACATTTGGGGAATAGTCTGAATACCAGTTTTTTTTAGTCGATTCTAATGTGTATGTTTTGTTTGATATCACCTAATTCTTATAAAATACATTAGTATATGAATTTATTGGCTATATTTTTTGTTACAACTTCACATTCACTATTGAATGTCGCAGTTAAGTGTCATTATACTTTGTGTTACGAAGTCACATTCATAGTTGAGTGTCACCCTTTTTGATAAATTCATTGGCTATACTTTCACTCTTAATGATAGAGCTTCTAAATTGGACGGACTGAGTCACGTGGCTAGATTCGAGTATTGCAGTCGCCTCACATGCCAGGGGAGATTTAGGCCATAGTTTACATCTAAATTCATGCTACAGCTATCCCAAATTTGTGGATGGTGTTTCCACTTTCAGAGAACAGTTGTAGAATCTGAAGCCATGGCCAATGACAAGCCAAGACCGTGGCCGAATTCAAAGCCCAATCCATGTGGTGTCAAGCATTGAAACTCCCCCTGAGCCTGCTTCCACCACAGACGAGCTTCCAACCACTAGAACAAAGATCTTCTTTCTAAAACTATGTAGTACAAGGGAGATTTCCATACTTTTTTCTTAAAATCTTTATTTCATAGACCAATTTCCACTGATATTTTACCTGTATTTTTAGTAGACCACCACATATTGCATTTCCATTGGACAAGCTTGAATGTTAATATCAAAATGACCGTCTAATATGGATGGAGCATGTATTAGTGAACTAGAATGTGCCTATTTAGACAGATGTAATAGTTGAGTGATTTATCAATCATATATAGAATGGGCCTATATATAGAGAGGTATATTTATATATGTATATACATATATATACATTATGTATATATGTATATAGTAGGCAGTATGTATATATATATACACAGTATGTATAATGTATATATGTATATACAGTAAGCAGTATGTATATATGTATAGAGTAGGCAGTATGTATATACATATACAATATGTCAGCATATACATATATGTATACAGTATGTATAATACATGTGTAGATATATGTATATATAGTATGTATATATAACAGTTATACAATATATGTATATATAATACGTATATATAACAGTATGTATAACTGTTATATATACATACTGTATATACATATATATATACATGTGAATATATAACAATATGTATATCCTGTTATATATATATATATATATATATATATATATATATATATATATATATATATATATAACTGTTTATATAAACATATATATGTTGTTTGAAGTACTTGGTGTTCGATGGTTGTGTGAAGTAAAATTGAAGATTTATGAAGTGTATGTAATTACTTTTAAACACATATTTATAAAGTGAATGGTTTCAACATTTTATATATGTTGTTTGGAATAAATTTCTTTTGATGTTCTCATGTTTGTTATAGTGCCAGGCAGAATTTAATGTATTGCATACCGATATCTTTGCATCGATATACTTTTGTATGCTTGAAATCAACGAATGGTAAGCTGATACACTCACTGTTTATTTCAGAGTATATACACCCAACAGTTTGTGACATAGTATGTACTCTTAAAAACACAATGCTACAATTTGTGACATAGTATATACTCTTAAAAACACAATGATGATCCTCCAAATAGAGCAGGTACTTGAATAGAGGAGGTACTCAATGGAGTATCAATCCAAACATAAAAACATAAAGCATGACATTAAAGGGTGAAAACGTAAAACAACAACAAAACGGTTCCGTAAGATGTTAAATCGATGGAAGGGATTTTTTGGTGGTTTAGTTGCGGCTTTTATTGTTGTTGGGTTTATTTTAATGTTAAAACAGGTTGGATTTCATAAATAAACAAAGGAAACTCGGTCGAAATTTTCTAAAATTAAATAGTGTTTTAAATTGATCAAGTCAAACATACATCCATTTTAAGTTATACAAATCCATGTAGTCATTTATTTTTGTATCTTGTGCAGGTTGATGATGGATTTTTCTTGGAGTTATTATGTTCGTGGTGGCTTGGAGCTGTGGTTTCTTATAGTGTAGGGGAGCGAAATTGTTGTCGTCATTTTAGTTTCGTGAATTTTTTTAACATCTTTTGATGTGTTAATATATTAGGTTAGATCATGTTTACGTCTTTTAATGTGTTAGGATTGACTGTGTTCTTTTTTGGGAGGCATTTATTTAGTACCTTTATACTTGTATTGCGATGAAATATTATTTTGTAATTCATATTTATGAGATTTGGTTGAAAATTGTGAAACATTGTATTACTTATGATTGTATGAAAAATGAGCAATGTAATTTTGGATCATAAAATTTCACGTTTTATGTAGTGTAAGTTTTGATGAAAAAGGTGCAGCTTTAAAAATGCTTCCAATTACAAAAAAAATAATAGTTAGTAAATAAAAATATAGTACTTTTGGCAACACAATTTTTTTTGTCAAAAGATAACTTTTGGCAACACAAGAGTTGTGTGGCCAAAGATATAGTTTTTGGCAACACAAGAGTTGTGTTGCCAAAAGCTATACCTTTGGTAACACAACTCTTGTTCTTGCCAAAAGCTATACCTTTGGCAACACAAACAAGGGCGTGTTGCCAAAGGTATAGCTTCTGGTAACATAATAGCTGTGTTGTCAAAGGTATAACTTTTGGCAACACAATAGTTATGTTGTCGAAAGTTATTTTTATACCATTTATCTTACATTCTGCAACATAATTTGGGTCGCTGAAAGATTACTTTTTGGCAACACAACTATTTTTGTCGCTGTTGAGTGACCTTTGACAACATAAATAATATTTTTTATTATAAATTTGACATCTTAAAAAATACTTTTGGTAACACAATTGCGTGTTGCCATAAGTATACCTTCAGCAACACAAGCCTGCGGTGTTGCCAAAGGGTTTCCGAGACAGACAATTGGCAACAAGCTGGCAACATAGCCAAATATGTTGACAAAATCTTTTAGCCACATATTTCTAACTTTAGCAACATAATTTGTATGTTGCTAATGATGCAAATTCTTGTAGTGGATGAAGTGGTCAAACAGTTAAACATAGGTATCATTTTCTTAGTCGAATACCCACATGTGCCAAAGTTAGGAGGAAAAGTCCGCATGTGCGTCGACTATTGGGATTTAAATGAAGCATCCCCAATAGATGATTATCTGTTACCCAACATCGAGATGATCATAGACAACACAGTTAGCCATGCCCTCAAATCATTTTTCAATGGATTTTCCTGATATAACCAAATCAAGATGCACCCTAACCATCAATATAAAACCTCCTTCATCACCCCAAGGGGTAATTTTTTATACACTGTCATCCATTCAAACATAAAAATGTAGGGGTTACCTACGAAAGGGCTGCCACAACCACCCTGCACGACCTTATTCATAAGGAAGTAAAAATCTATGTAGATGACATGATCATTATATCTAAGACCTAGGAAGGTTATAATCCTTCCCTCTAAAAGTTCTTCGAGCGATTGAGACAATATTAGATGTTGCTTAATCTAGAGAAATGTATTTTCGGCATCACAAAAGGAAAACTCTTGGGATTCATTGTCAGTGAGAAGGGAATCGAACCAGGCCTTGCAAAACCAAAAGAAATACTTGAGATGCAACCGTCACGAATGGAGAAGGACGTCTGAGGATTCTAGGGTAAACTACAGTATATTAATCGATTCATAGACTAACTGACCTATATCTACGAACCTAATTTTTAAACTTCTCTAAAATTACTCAACTAATATTTGGAATGAATCTTGCCAAGAAGACTTTGACCGAATTAAGCGATACCTCACCCGACCTCCGGTGCTTATGCCTCCATAGCCAGGTCTCCCTCTCCTTTTACACTTAACCATAATAGATACCGTAGCAGGGGCTTTGCTAGCCAAATAAATTGAAGAATCCTATAAGGAAAGAGCCATTTATTATGCGAGTTGGGAATTGGACGGGTATGAAGTCAACTGCACTGTTTTAGGAGAATGTATGTGTCACCATGGTCTAGGTCACACAGAAGTTACGAAACTACATGTTTTCCTTCCCCATTAGACTATTATTCGATATGGATCCCATCAAATACCTAATAGAAAAGCCCCCTGTGTCCAGAAAAATGGCCCATTAGGCTAGCCGAGTTTGATATTGCCTATGTCACACAAAAATATATGAAAGGGAGAGCCATCTTTGACTACCTTGCTCAATACACTATATAAGGAACCAATATTTGGGTCTATGATTTCTCAGATGAAGATATTATCTACACCTATCAAGAGGACCTTAGATGGAAATTGTTCTTTGATGGAGTGGGCAATAAAAAAGGGTATATCATTAGGATACTCCTGATCACCCCAAATGACTCTCACACCCCAATTTCCATCAAATAATCCCTTTCACCAATAACATAACTGAGTATAAGGTATGCACTGTAGGCCTCAAGATCTCCCTTAAGAAATGTATGAAACACCTAGAAGTCTATGGAGACTCTACCCTCATTGTTAGCCAAATTATTCGAAAATGGAAAGTCAAAGACGAGAGGCTCCTACCCTTCCATGACCACCTAGAAGAACTGGCCTCCAAGTCTAAGGATGTCACCTTCCAGTACCTTCCTCAGGAAAAACATAGACTAGTTGATGCCATTGATACCCTACCCTCCACGATTGACATGCCTTGGAGAATAACAATAACCCCTTTCATGGTTAATAAACAAGCTATGCCCACCCACTCCAACCACATCAAGATCATCACCGAGGAAGATTTTGATATGGACAAGTTATGGTATTATGATATTTGGTGTCTCCTCAAACATGGTAGATATTCCCAAGATGCAGATAAGAAAGATCGTGCGACCCTTTGCAAATTGACTTCCCAGTATATCATCTATGATAAGGCTCTTTCCAAGAGAAACTTCGATGGAACCCATCTTCACTACTTAGTAGGGACTAATATTGAGGAAATGATGTAGAAGATATACACTAGGAAATTCGGGTCCCACATGAACTATCATATGCTTGTTAATAAAATCATCCGTTAAGGGTATTATTGGACCACCATGGTTCAAGATTGCACTGCCTATGTTTGAAGATACCTCAACTGCTAACAATTTGTAAGCTCCAATAATTACCATCGCGAGAACTATATAGCATAACCTCTACCTGGCCTTTCACCCCTCGTGGCATTGAATTCTTAGGTAAGGTTACTTACAAACCATCAAACGATCATAAATTCGCCATGTTCGCCATTGATCACTTCACCAAATTGGTCGAAACCAAGTCTTACGCATTATTGAATCCTAAGAAAATGACCATGTTAATTAGGAAGAACATCATATGTTGATAAGGAGTTCCTCATGAGTTAGTATCAGATAATGGTCTCCACTTAGAAGACGGGGTCATAGAACTAGTCAAAGAGTACGGGATTGAGAGACTAAAATCTTCTCCCTAGTGACCCCAAGCCAATGGGGTTGTCAAAAATACTAATAAAAGCCTCAAAACCATAATTAGTAAGATTACTAAGGGTTGCCAAGATTGGGTCGATTGGATCCCTTTTGCTCCTGAAGGCTATCACACTTCAATCAGAATGCCTACTAGGATTACCCCTTATTATCTAGTGTACGACACGGAAGCAGTCCTACATGTTGAGCTAGCATTACCTTCCCTACTCATCATGCTCGAGAGAAAAGTTAGCGAAGAAAACTGGTATTAGAGATGCTTTGATGAGTTGTCACTCTTGGATGAAAAGAGTCTTAAGGCTCTATGCAGGTGTACTATCATCGGATAGCATGATCATTCAACTGAAAAGTCAAGGATCGAGGTGTCCAGGAAGGAGACCTCACCCTCAAAGAAATAATACAAATTGTTTGGGACCAAGATGGAAATTCAAACCAAATTGGAATGGCCCCTACATTATGAAGAAAATTCTCTCAGGAGGCATTGTTATGCTTACAGACCTCGACAGAGGAAAGATGGCGTGTCCAGTCAACCTGGACTATCTCAAGAAATTTTACCCTTAGTTCAAAATATCGATGCACTAAGACTCCTCTAAACGCCCTTCTATTCTAAAAAAATAAATAAATAAATTCTTCATCCCCTACCCAAAACTATGTGGGACCTGATCGTCTCAAAAAAAAAATTCTTTCAAACTGAGACTCATGAAAATTTTCAAAACCTCCAAATGTACGTAGGCAGTCCGTATGCCATACATGGGTCCGTTCCCCTTCTTTCTCATAAAATGCTAATATTTTCTAACCTCTAAGAACGACGGTCCATTCCATCATTTACATGAGAAAGATGATTATATATGCCTTAGTGATTTGTATAGATAATTCAAATGCAAAATTCATCAAGAGGCATAACAAAATATGATGAAAATTATATTTATTTCTATTTAATTAATATAGCTCTATTACATGAAGTATCAGTGAAGGGAGTTAAACAAACAACCCCCTTCCATAAAGTAAGGCATCTTTAAATAGACCTAATATTTATTGAGGTTGATAAAAATTTATTCTAAACCCAAAAAACACCAAAATTACCCTAGCTTCACAAAAATCACCCAAGCTTCACAATACATTGCGTTTAAATTCCCGATGGCCCTGTTTTGTCATCTTTCCGGCCCTCGGAGTTCCTCAAGTCTCCCACTCCGAGTTAACACTCCGTATGCGCTCCATGGAGCGATACGCCCTGACAAGCCTAGATAAAACCACAACACCTTCCTCTATGATTTTCTCCACTACCCACTTACACAACTACTTTAGGTAGTCCTCGGACACATGTCAATCCCTCCTATAGATTGTGATGGATGGGTAGATGACAGGCATCATTGCCACAAGGAAACCAACATCATCCATAGTCACTCAGTCATATCCTCCATCGAGAAATAGTTCATTATGCGAGGAGGCACAAGTTGTTCCCATAAAACTTGACACAAAAGACGCTAAGGGAAATAAAAGGAAGTCTGACGAAGGCCAACAAACCGCACATACCGGTACTCTTCAAATTGCAAAATAGGCTGCAATTCTTCCCACCATGGCACTAACCAACGAAGACATCGAGCTCCGTGTTCCGCAAACCAATTGATCGAGTTCTCTACCCATGGGCCGAAGATAAAGAGAGTTAGGACAAAGAAATTTGGCACACCCACCAAGGGATACTCAAAAGGGGTCACGAGAAGAAACCTCTGTGCAAGTCACATGAACAAAATTATCGGTATCCTCATTACGAAGTCAAAACGGCCCTCTTTCCAAGCATCAAGATTGTTCAAAGTTTTAGCTAGCACCAAAACTACATGATTATGGCGGTAAGACATCCATGCTGTAATAACATCTACTTGGGGATCATCCATCAAGTCCCTTGTCACCAGTAAAAGCCTTGCAGCAAGGCCCAATGCAATAGCTTCGGCAAAGACAACATCCTCAAAGCCCCTTAGGCTCATTGAATACATAACTGCCTAAAGAGAAATAATCCCTCTGCTAACCAACAAACGAGCCATCGAAGGAGATATATGGAGTAACTCCGTTAGAAATGCTCAGGGAGAACAAGAAACATCAGGCATAGCTGTCACTAAACTGGGGCTAACCCCCAACATTGTTGAGAATTCCTCATATGGAGGACAAACCTCATCTAGGCCAAAATCGAAGACAGGGTCCTCAGGGTACCATAATTGAACCGCCATTGCTAGCAAGTTACAGCCTATGGCTCGACGCATGTTGAAAGCATCATGGTCCACATTTTATAGGCGCATGTCCTTCAGACCATCAAGGTAAGAGGGTAATTATTCATACATGGGAAGAACTATTTGGGAATAGGAAATGAGAAGCAAGAAGAGAAATGTTTGTATTGGTGGAGAAAGCACAACCCGTACCCCTCCTTTAATAATCAAAATCCTTGGTGTAAACAAAAAAAACTCTAGAAGACCAATGAATTCTCATCCCTACAGGAGTAAAATGATATGTAAGAAAGTGAAATTAAACCCTAGGGCTGATTTGAAATGACCTCCATGCTGACAGGCAGGTCTAAGGGTATGTCAATCGGTAACGCCCTTATTTTGGAAAATTCCATCTTTCCTATTTTACCAAAATCAATTTCCAAAAAAATCCTTAAATTGAAAAACCATCCCCGAGTAATTCCTTTTAAAATTATTACCTTTCTCTATTTTATTTAATAAATATTTTCCTAAAAAAAAATGCAACTTCAAAATAAATTCTTACTAAAAAATATTTTTTTAATTACTTTTACACCCCTTTTCTAGGAAAAATAAACATTTTTCCTTTCATTATCATTCCAATACTTATCTCTATCTTTGCATAAAATAAACAATCTCACCAGAAATTAAAAGTGCATATAGGATAAGTCACAAAATCAAGAAAAAAGACAAAATAATGCATATTCTTCATATATATTCTTTCTTCACATTGTTACATTTTACAAATAGAAAAAAAAACAAAAAATATAAACGGGAATCTACCTGTACCCTCAAGTTTACCTCTCAAACCCTCAACCTTTTTAACGGACACGCTTTCCACGACGATGAGCGGTGGGTCCTCCACTCCCCGAACCAGAATTCTCCTCTAAGGTGGCAGGTGACACAAAATAAGAAGGAGCAGACTTCTTGATATAGTAAGACATGTAGGCCATATAGTCCTTTATATCCCATAGCTAGTTGGTCGGCACCCGAACATACTGTAAGCAAAAGAAGCAACAATAAAAGACAAATCAGTTATTAAAGAAGGAAAGAAAAATCAAAAGAAAATAGAAAAATAAAGGATAGACCTAGAGTTTGAGGGCATCATCCATAAGACCCATCAACACCGACATCAATGCATGAGGACAATGCGGCATGCTCAGTGACTGCCTGCGACTTAGTCAAAAATTATAAGAAGGTGGAGTAACCTGAATGATCGGATCCTCCTCTACCACCACTCCCACAGATGTACGGTCACCACTTGCTCTATGTGCCAAACCCACCAGTGCACTGGTACCACTAACCAAAGCCTTGGCTGGTGGAGGTATGTTCTCCATGTCATAGATAAATGAGTCCATCAACCATCTCGTCGTAAAATCTAGATAATCATAGCTTGCCATTTTATAGTAAGTATAGGGCTTGCCTATAATCGCTTCTACCCTGGCATCATCAAACATCTCCCTCACCCGCCTCATGTACATATGGGGAGCCGAAGGTGGGACCACCACCTACTCCTCCATAATATACCTCACTACCCTCTCTCCTAGGTACTGGATGTACCCAAACTCGTGCTTAATCTGTTGGGGAATCTAAACATATAGGCCCGTCGCCCCCATATCCAACGGAGTCACCCCCAGAGGTAAAAGGTCACCTGCAATGGCTAATAAAGAATCAATACTTACTCAAGAAATGAAGATGGTAGGAAAAACTTAGAAAAGAGAAACATAACCTAGTCGCTTATCAGGGTATTTAGAATATGTTGCATATCTGCTAAAGATAAGGACTAATTTGATCGTCGATTGGAATTCTGCCATTAGAACATCTGACAAAAGTTCCCCAAATCCTCATCCTTTAAGTCCATCAAACCTGCATTGTGCCTAATCACCTCATAAAACCACATCTGCAAAGGATATGAATCATAAAAGAATGAGTAAAGAAGAGCACAAAGAAATGCATAAACAAAAAAAACATATACAAAGTTACCTCCAAAAGATGCGTGACTCCTGTAAAAGTCTGACGGCACCGCCTAAAAGCATCCAGATAAGAATAAAGGGATGACTAATTAAATCTTCCCTAATCATACAGCTAGATGCCTAAATCATCCTCACATACGTTAAGAACCAAAGATGGACACAGCTGTCGGTCGTCTCCACCAAGAAACTGTTGAGTAAAAGAAAAATAAATAGACGAGTCATATGTCTCACTTGTCGCCCACGAGTCACATCCACCCTCCTCCTCACGAGCGTCTCCCTCCAAACAAAAATTTGGATTGAATTCCCTCACATGATTCTACTCGTAAGTGGGTAGTTTAGATTAATGGAGGTGTAACCCCTTTTGAGTATAGTAATGGCAAGTTAAATAGAAACACTCTTGATTAGTTATAGAACACGCAAACACAGCTTAATGAAGATAGACTCAGTTTAAACTCACAAATATCTCGTGTATAACTTAATCAGATGACAATGAACTCATAACTATCTCATTTAGAGGGAGAGAGAAGTAAGCACCCTTGATACACCTTGGTAGGCAGTAAAACACCCCAACCACCCTCAAGGGTCTCTGTCAAATATTAAAGCTTCGTAATAATTGACAATGGTGGGTGAGTAATCTATCTGGTTTGCAATAAATCTCTTTTTGATATATATTCTCTCAAGTAATAACTTCTGAACTCTTATAAATATCATCCTCTCCTCATAGGTGATTGGGCTCCTTAAATACCCCCTACACCACCCGAGGCAACTCAGTCATCAATGCCTATGAAAGACATCCCTTATACATTATGTCATTAACATTAAATACCTAATTCACTAGTTATCTCCACGTCATAGACATTAAATGCCAAGATATGCCTTTTGCCTAACCACTGTGTATCAGGGCCTGTCGCCACAGATGTGGCTTACCAACTGTGTGACAGCCTCAGATACCACGGTGGTTTACTCAAGTGCAGATTTAACATTGTCTAGCTGGCTAGTGACATCACCTACCGTATATGTGACATTAAGTAGAGCGATGTTTGGTTCACAACTAAATGCCCGATGGAGCTCAAAGCTTCTCCGCTCGAGGTTCCACGGTAAGGGCCCTTTGGTGTTTTACCAGGTGTATCAAAGATGGTCAGGATAAGACCTAATGGTGCCCTATTTATCAATCCTCCAAACTAAGTCCCTCTAAAGTGTAACACCCCATATTTTTTGTGCATTAAATATTTAATTAATTCGGGAATTCTAAATTACTTGTATGTCGTAATTTTAAATGAATTAATTATGGCAAAATATATCTAAATATTAATCGGAGAATAAATGGTTAATATTTAGGGGAATTTATTTAATAAGCGAATAGTAATAATTTATCTACGTCATTTCGAGTATTAATGACAGGGTATGCACTTATCTCAACCAGGAGTCGGTATAGATTAAAAGGGTGGGGGATAAGTATTTTTTATAAATTAATTAAGATGCCAATTATGAGTGTATAGTTGAGTCCGAATGGGCCGAGATAGTTGGAAAAGTGTACCCGGGGGTAGTAAACGGGTCACGGGGCATTTTTAGACATAGCCCGGCTCACACGGGGGAATTTGGGTCACTTGGGCTTGGCCCATTAGGCAAAAAACGGGATTTAGGTTAATTGTTAAATTAGATGGAATAAGAAAACGGCTGATGTGAGTTTAGGATAAGGATTAGTGTGTTAAGGAACCCTAATAGTAGTTAAAGGCACATTTGGGGATCATAAGAGAGCCAACAAGGGTCATCTTCAACCTTGGAACTCATCTCTAAATTCAGACTCTACGAACCTTAACGCAAGTGGTTAACTTGCTGTAGCATGTAAAGTGTATTTCGATTCATATTCATGTGATGTGTATAATTAAAGAAATTCGTTTTGGGTGTTAATGGCATAAACATGGGATTTTGAAGACAATAATCTGATTTACGAAATTGGGTAAGGATTTATGTAAAAATATGATGTTTGTATGTTGATATATATCTGGTAGGAGGCTATCTGGATAATTAGAAACGAATTTGATGAAGGAATTTGGGGTGTAAATGGGTTAAGAGTTAAAGATGAGTTATTTCCCAAAGTTAGAAAGCAGTAGATAATGGACGAATTAATGATGTTGGTGCACATTCTGGAGTTCCCTAATAAGGTTTCTAACATGTATTAGTGTTAATAGGGCTTGAGTTTACTGGTAGAAGAAATTAGGGTTTTAAGAAATTCGTCCATGGTTGAATCTGTCTTCGCGAAGAAGACGAAGACCTGCTTGATCGATCGATCGAAGGTCTGGGGTCGATCGATCGATGGTCGACGGATTCTGACAGTTTGTCCAGTTTTCTTTTATATGGAGAAAATTTAATTTAATATTCTCCCATGACTTAAATTGGTGAGTAATTAATACATGGGTTTAAAATCTAATTAATGGTGAATAAAATTAATTAGAATTTGGAGACGACTTAGTGTGACATCATAATTTAAAAATTTGTTGGGTTTTGGAGAAATTAGGTGTGACACACTAAGGTTGAATTTTTGGGAAGGTGTTCGAATGGATTAAACACGGATTTAGTGGACAAGTCTGGGAATATTGGTTGAGTAATACCGAGGTGTAATATTTTATTTAGGTAGAGGCTAAATAACTTAGAGTCGGGGATTTAGACTCGGGTGAGGTTATTTAGGGCTACGAGAGTAAGTCCAAATTCATGGTGGGAGCAACACCAAGAGTAACTTAATTAATTAATGTGCAAATTAATTAATAATTAGGGTTGGACCATAAACTCTTAATAAGTTCAATAGGCTTGTGTTACGGATTTAGTACATGGTATAGCCGGGACATTTTCATATTTATATATATATATATATATATATATATATATATATATATATATATATAATGTGTGTGCATTAATATCAGTGGTTGAATATTATTATCCTATACTCTAGTGCTATAGGGGGAGGTTGCGCGTAGTGGATGAATCCCCTAGCTTGAGGAGTAGGGCGAGTATATTCTCAGGTCATGGCGTCCGTTACATGGGGTGAGGGGCATCTCACTTTCAGAGAAGGAATATGACGACCTCCAATCGTATGCTAAACCAAGTTAGTGAGCGAATTCTGACTTGGGTAACTAGGTTATGTGAATATACCTAGTGGGATAGCACTTTAGAGAATTTATATCCTGTGAATATTTTATTCGGTTGGATGTTAGTTATTTAATGTATTTCAGTATGTTTGTGAATGCTGCAATATGACTAAGTATATAATTAGGTAATTAATTATATACGGGCAAATTAATACAAAACGTGAGTTGTTTTATATGTATAACAAGTGTAGGAGTTATATGAATTTAAAAAGGGAGATGATTAATTAAGTTGATGTTACTAATAACTTAAAAATCATAACCACGGTATACTCCGTTAGAGTAGGGTGGGTACAAGGAGATTTTATTAATTATCTAGTCATCAGTATAATATCTAGGTGATTAAAATAAAGTGTTAGTAGTGCACATTAGGGGAGGGGTAAGGAAGTCCTCAAGAGAGTGCGTCACTAACTAAAATATGAAGAGCATGCATATTTATTTATTACTGCAAGTTAATCATTTTTTAAATATTTTCAAATGTTTTTGGGTACTAACCCTTGCTATAATTTTTTTTTTAAAAACCTTTTAGGTGTCCAGCCACAGGGACGCCAGGCTTAACTCAATTCCAAGAATTCGTTGCTGCAGCACATGTGGATGTTGCGGGGTTTTTGATAGACGCCTCATTCTTTCATTCATGTAGAGACTCTTTAGTAGTTTTGAGCATGTCTCTCACATTTCAATTATTAGTGTTAAACTTGTTGTGATTTTCTCTTGTATTTACTTGTATTGGTTATTTGGACTGATGGTTTATTCGATTGGGTATTTTATTCGTGGATGGTTATTTCAGCTAACTATGATTGTTTATTATTTTATGTTCCGCATGAGTTTTATTTCATTAATTGAAAGATAAAAATTGACACCAGTCTACTTTTCTCGCTTAGGTGATTAGTAATTAAAAAGGCGACAGTGATGCTAAGAATGAACCAACTGATAAACCTGTTCTAACTTGATTTAGTATTGATCACCCGGGATTAATTAGGTGGGGTGTCACATAAAGTTCCAATGGTGAGGTCGTTCGATAGAGCCTGAAATCTTTCATAGGCCCTGCCAAGCCTAGTCTCTCACGAGTACCGTTCGAACTCACACTAAAAATCATTATTCTCGTTACCTCATTTCAACCGTTATATCTCATAGTACATATAAACAAATATACAATATAACAAAATAACACAGCAAGATAATGTATGAGTTTCCATGCTAAGCTACCACGCCAAGATGCCTCGCTTGAGTTGCCTCAAAAAGCGGTCGCGGTAACCTGCCTTGATCTCAAACACTATTTGTGATGGGGGGTTATCCCTAATCTCAGGATTACCTTCAATCCTCCTCTACATTTTCCCCTTTATGGAGAGATTTATTGTTGGAATAAGAAATGTCAGCATAAAAAACATTTCAATTCGATGAACCGTCTTTGTGTATTCCGGCCTCTTTTCCTTCGTTAGAACCAGAGCGTTAGAATCTACAGGGAAAAGTAAAATTCTCCCCAATGTATCTGAGCCGAAGTGATGTAGTTTATGGATGCTTGGGCGAAGGGACATCGCCACTTTTTCCTTACGCTGAGCTTCGACCGTTCTAGCTTAAATATTTGAAATTCTCCCGAAAGGCCTACTAACCTTCTTAAATACTCGTTTTGGCTTTGGGGAAGCGAAATTATCCCATTTCAGTGGGTTTTTCATTACGACTGCCACTATTGTTGGGGCTTGTGAAATTCTCCCTTGTAACGTTTGGCCATGTTCAAAAAAGCAAAAATTATCCCCGATGTAGCCGAGTTATAATTTAAACAACGTTTGGACTTGTGGATAGGGGACATCGAAGCTTTTTTGAACCGTTGTGATATCTTCTTCGTTGGAAGTTTATTAGATATGTCTAACAAAAATTCTGGTGCCAAAACTCAAACTTGCTTGAGAAGGCAACCCTTTATATTCCCTAAGAATTACTTCATTAATGATGTGGCACTGTCTTTTCAATTGTCAAGAAACTTGTCGAAGTGCCACGTGTCCCTTTGAAATGATTATAGGCGTCCTTGCCCGTGTGGAAGGTGAGAAACTCAACAGATAGGTTTAAAAGGTTTTAAATGTCTCTTTTTTCAAAGCCCTTCTCTTTCCTTCACTTTCTTCAAGCTCCCATCTTCCTTTAGAGAGAGAACTTTGTGAAAAAACTCCATTGTTGCAAAGATCTTACCCATCTTCTTTCTCCTCTCATCTTTTAGGCCACCATATGTGGTTGTTGTCCTCCATTATCGTTACCAACCTTTCTTTTACTAAGCTCTTCCTCGTGGTTCATTGTTATCTGTAATGGCATCATCAAGTAACCCCACCACATTTTCCACCAGTGCTCTGTCTGCCACTCTTGTTGCCACCACCTCTATTGCCAAATCTCTGACTCCTTCCCGCCAGGACCAGCACCGCTTCTATCGCCAGTCCCCTATATTCGGTGAGGATGATGACTTTGCTCGGTTTTGCAATACTTGTATTTTCAATGCCATGTATGATGCCCTGACGCTTGATGATGAAGATGAAAGTGCTGCTGATTGGGGCCTTCTACCTCTGGAGGGGACTATCTGATTTTGCCTTGAGCGAGGGGACTTCTCGTGGTCCCATATTGACATCAAAGGGCCTGGTGGCTCTCATGCTCACTTTGTTGCCAGTAAATCCCATATACAGAGTTCCCATGTTCATAATCTCACCAAAATTCGGCTTCATCGGGCTAAGTGTTTTCATGAGTTCACTCTATCGAAGAATAATGTTGCCCTTACTGTTCTGATGTCTCACTGGAATGTTACTACTCATACATTTATTACTGCATGGGGGGAGTTTACGATAACGTTAGAGGACGTGTGTGAGCGCATAGGCCTTGAGACAATAGGTCATGAGCCTTATTCTGACAAGTCCCTAGATGCCCAGGAAGCTTCTGATCATTTGGAGTTGGACCGTATATGCCAAAGATGCATCGGTTCTTCGAACAAAGACACTTTCACTCCGTTCATCAATTACTTCTTCAAAGATCCTTATAAGGGTAATTCCTCTGAGGCTGCCCCTAGACAAGGTACATCACCGGAGCTTCCTGCCTACATCCTTGTCATTCTTTCTCATTTCCTTTTAATTGGTAAAATCAATGACTAACCTTGAAGGGACCTCATCAACATATCTCTCCGTTTGGCCCGGGGTATCAAGCTTCCTATAGATGCAATCGCCCTAGGGTCTTTATACATGTGTCTTGATAGAACCATTTTTGACATGGAATGATCTCTCAATCGTTATAACTTGACCAACATTACCAGTTGTGTCCTCCTGACAAACTTTCTCTATATGTGTTTCCCCATCGTGGCAACCAAGACCAACCGCCCTCCTTTCGAGGAAACGATTCTGCCCCCATGCACCTTTATTTATCATAGGAGACAAATCTAAAAGGAGTTGAACTCAATTATTGATCAACCTGGGGCCTTTGTGATGAGTCCCTACGAAGAGGATATCTTCCTCCATACTTGTGATTTTTTCAAACATAAAGCAAGGGTGGTCCAGGCTACTACCTCATACCTCATTATTTAAGACCCCTCACTAGTTGTGGTCCTTCAATTTTCACCAGGGTACCTGCCTTCTTACACCGAGTTGGGATACACCAACGAGATCTACAATTCCAACTAATGCAACCGTCAGTTTGGCTTCGATAAGGGGCTCCTCCCCCTGTTTTTTAAATATTTAATCCTAAGGTCTCTTTTAGCGAGGCATGTTCCCTATTCTCCTCAACTTCTGCGTAGGGAGTTAGCTCTGCCATGGTTGGGTGAGTCACCATTCCTAGCATCACTAGTTAAGGGGACGTAACCCCTCTGTTTGCAAAAAAGTACTGGCCGAGATAATTGCCCCAAATTTTTGAGTTCATCGAGGGGGATCCCGTGTATCCTCTAGTTCTTTTATTTTCTGCCTTGGAGCTGGGGTTAAAAGGTAACTCTGTTCTTGGGATTTATTTCCCTCTAAGTAAAACCCCCAAGGTACCTCCTATTGAACTTCCTCCAAACTACTCCATGATCCCCATTGCCACGCCCAAACCCAAAAATTTTGCAACCCCCAAACAACTTGCCCCTTTGACCAAAGATTCTACTGGAAAAGGGCCTTCTCAGCCACTAGCTAAGAAGGCTAAGAAGGACAAACGTGGGACATTTTCCAAATCAAAATCCAAGTCCCAAACCTAGCCCCAAGCTCCTGTGGAGGCTTTTCCCATAGCCTTTGTTCCTCCAACCATGTCTGTAGAAATGGTCGAGGAGTTAAGAAGGCAGGTTCAGACTGAGGTGGAACGGATAAACGTTGAGTTTCAATGACACGCTCCTGTCATTCCTCCTTCTGCTGCCTTCCCCATGATCCTAGTTGATCCAACGGCAAAGAGGAGAAAAGGTTTGAGGGTTCCTTAAGGTGCTGGTGCAACGGGTACGAGGAATAAAACTCTGGGTACCAAATCCTAGGAGAAACGAACTCCCCAGATACATCCCTCCCCAGCTCCCTCCATCACTACCTCTTCTCCTCCTTCGTCGGTGGTTATATCATCTCATTCTCCCTCCGGATCTGAGATCTGTGTGCGTGTTTTTTTTATTCCCATTCTCTTCAGGCAAGATACATCTACTTATCTCTTGATAACTTTGGTGCATGGAGTTGAAGATGAAGGTACCAGTCTCCCAGTCCCCCCGTGAGCCCTTTCTGGGGGGGGGCATTTTGGTATCTCTCAAGATGATACTACTACTCCTCGTTTCCCCATGACCGATCTTACGTACTCCCGACGTTCGATTTCTCGATGCACGAAGGACGTTGCTGTGGGGGGAGGTTTCGTTGAATCTAGGGATGTTTCTTCTCAACCATAGACAACTCCCCCAACCCCTTTTGAATTATCATCTCAGTCGGAGGTCTTTCTGTCGATCGTTGCAGCTTAGGAGATTGCCCTTGAGGTACCGAATAAAAAATTACTAGGTCCCACATCCCACCTTTTTATGTCCTATTTCTTTGTGTATTATGTTGAACTGTGCTATATTGGACCGTATTAGGTGGAAATGGCATCTTTTGTACATGACATTCTTCCTCATGCCTTGTTAATGAGACCCATAACTGTGATTCCTCTTTTTGGTGCTATAGCGGAGGTAAGTATCACTTAGATGCATTTCTACCTTTTTCGGTATTTTCTCCTTGTGTCTAACACTTGGTTTTATGTTTTCATCTTTTTCCATGTCTTACTCCACATTTTTCTCTGACTGGTCTTCCTATTACCAAGGCCCAAGATAATGTTTTTTCCCCGTGTGGTGGTTCTTCAGTGTCTACCCATGCTGGGGCATCGTTTGGAGGTCTATCGCACTTTGTCAGCAAAACGCTTATGTTGACCTTGGTCCCTTTTGTTGGCGATGGAGCTTTGCCTACCGTTGAGGCTTCTGAGGCAATAACCCTATCCACAACGGTTCCTACCGCTATGGCCTCCACGGTGACTCTCGTTCTCGCTCCTGCTACTATTGAGGTATTTCGCTAGTTTCTCTGCATTTCTCAGCCTTTCATACTTTACTTAGGATGGTGGATTAACACTGAAAACACTTGTTAAGATTTTTTTCATAAACTCCACCTATATTGGTGACTTAACAACGAAAACACTTGTTAAGATTTTTCCATGAACTCCAACTATATCGGTGACTTAACAACGAAAACACTTGTTAAGATTTTTTTACATAAACTCCACTTATATCGGTGACTTAACAATGAAAAGTCTTGTTTAGATTTGTACATAAACTCCACCTATATCGGTGAATTAACAACGAAAATGCTTGTTAGAATTTTTACATAAACTCCACCTATATCGGTGACTTAACAACGAAAACGCTTGTTAATATTTTTTTTCATAAACTCGTTATTTCTTCTTCATGTTCTCAGGTTGATCTGGAAGATTCTCCCCCAGTTCCCTTGCCTATCGCTTCACCCCATCGGGAGCCTGTTATCTCAGAAGGCTCCAGTCATAACGGTCAAGGTTCCACGACTGGTGCTGCTGCCGAGAGTGAATCTGGCTTTGAGATTCCTCTACCCGACTTGTTTCCTCATGCCTTTTGCCTCATGGTCCTTGAACATTCCCCTCAATTTCCTACCAGCCATCGCTTGGTAGTGGAGAATATTATAATCCGCCATCCTGAAACTTTCACTATAGATTGCCTGCATTCCAACATCTTCATGACGAGCTACAGACTTAAGGGCTTGGCTACCATTGTTGCTGAAATTTCCAGCACTCCCACTTCAAACGTTACCAAAACCCTCATCAACCAATTCCTAGGCTATTTGAGAGAGTTGGGTCGTAATGGGTTTTGTTTTAATTGTCTTATTACGCACTTGAAAACATTAAAGAGCCAGCGGTTGGACAGCCAGAGGGAACTACTCCGAAAACATGAAGATGATCAACGGGCTGAGGAAGCTAAGTTGGCTGAATTAGCACCTCTTCTTGAATCCATTAACAAAGATGTGGGGGATCTCGAAGAAGCTCTACGCTTGGCCAAGTCGAAGCAAGATAAACTCATCATCGAGCGTACACAAGTGCAAATGAGGCTAGAGTTTTATATAAATGCCCAACAGTCTTGCTTGGCAGCTTCTTTAGGCCTTCCTGGAGATTTTTTCTCTGCTCTAGATCTTTGGTTCCTCCTAGGTTAATGATTTGTTGTAAATATTTTCCTTTTCTTCTTCTTATGTAATTCTTGGGCAATACCTCCCAATTTTGTAATGCCCCAAAGTTTACGAATGAAAAAATGTATATTTTCCCATGTCATTTCTCTATGGTACAACTGTTTGCGTACATTATGAAGTTCTATAATTCTTTCATATCCACTTGAGTTATAATAAGAAGAACTTGCATATTTGTCATAGAAAGAACTTGTATATTCCTAATAGCTAGATATATTAGTGGCCCAAACATAATTACTTACACATTATAGAATTTTTACCATTTATTATTAATCTTGAATGTCTTATCTTCTTCCATCTTAAAAACTAAATAATAACCCGAGTCATGCGCTTGTTTTATAATAAAAGGTCCCTCACAAATCGCTGCAAATTTAGGTAGGGGAAGCCCCCTTATATTCTTCACTGTTGCTTTCAACACGAGGTCTCCCGCCACGAATTTCCTTGGTCTCACCAAATTATCATATGCCCTTGAGAACTGTTTCGTAGACATTTGAAAGTGTTGAATCGCGTTTTCTCCATGTTCATCCAATGCTTCCAACTGCACATATCTACTCTGAGGGATCATGCTACTTCACAAGGCATATCGAGCAGAGGGAACTTCTAACTCCATTGGAAGGATTTCCTTAGCCCCATAAATAAGGGAGAACGGAGTATACCCTATGGGCTTCCTCTTGGTTATTCTATAGGCCCATAATACAGTTGGTATCTTGTCATCCCACGATCCTGGGAAATCCTCCATCGTTTGAGACAATATATTAACCAAGGTTTTGTTAGTTGCCTCGACTTGCCCATTTCCCTTTGGGTATGCTACCGTTGAAGTATGATGACCGATGGAGTATATGTCTGTGAGCATCATCACTTCTGAATTGATGAAAGGGGTTTCATTATCTGAGAGAATAACCTTTAGAATCTCAAAAAGGCAGATGATGTATTCCCTAATGAAGTTGCTCACCACCCCTGCTGTTGGCCTTCTTAGTGGTATCGCTTCAGCCCACTTAGTAAAATACTCTCTTGTTACTAGTATTCAAATCTTCCCCCTCAAAGAAGTATGTATTGCCCCTACTAGGTCGAACGCCCAAGGGTTAAAAAGATAAGGGGTTTCCAGGGAGTGTAGGGCCACCGATGGGGTATGGATCATATTTTCATGAAGTTGGCAAGCCTTGCATTTGTTAACGAACTCAACAGAGTCCTTTTCCATCATTGGCTAATAATACCCCAATGCTATAAACTAGTCATATAATTTGGCCCCTCCTATATGAGTTGGATCGTGCACTTACTTGAGGACCTCAGATGCTTCTTCTTTCATGATACAATGTAGTTGCCTGCTAAAGTATCCCCTTCGATAAAGCCTCCCCTCATGAACGTAGAATTTAGGGGCCCTTCGCTAAAGTCCGATCGCGTCAATCTTCTCTATTAGGAAAACTCCATCTCTGATGAAGCCAATATAGGGTTGTCTTTAGTCAGGTTGAGCTTCCATGAAATGACATTCAGCTTCTTCAAAGAATAACTGGCATTTATCACACTTTCGTTGTAGCTATGTTGCATCCTGATTCATACTTGGCCAGAAATATCCCTCTCTTTGAATTCTTATGTAAAGAGGTACCTCAGTTATTTTACAATGTTTTTCATGTGTTTTCTTCAACCTCTGCTCTTCTTCTTCTGGGCTAATGGGTCTTGACAGCCATCCTCCTATGTTTTCGAAGTAAAGGTTTCCTTGGTTTGTAAAGTATTGGTCCAGTTCCCTTAGCCCCATCGTTCCTTCACCCGATTCCAGTTGATTGCTTCTTTCTCCCCTCCAGTCCCCGTCCTCCACCATCGGCAGAATTAACTGTACTACCGAAGGAGCTGTTCTTCATCTGATCACAATAGTAGTTATATTGTTCCTCATAACCATTTTCTGGGCGATGGTGGCGTAGGCATCTAGATAGCGGTTCATTATTCTATAATGTCTCTTGATCCTTGTCCGATGGAACTAGCCAGGGAGCATCTGAATAACTGTCCAGTATGGCACCAGACCCATGTGTTTTTCGTACATATTATCCATTCACTTACTGAATCACTAAGTTCGAATCATCTTTGATGCAAAGTGAACGAATTACCCTTCAAAGAGATTTAGCAATCCCAGCACCACTGCTTTATATTCTTCTTCATGGTTGGAACAAGGGAAATCCAATTTGTAGGAAAGGAAAATCTCATCCATTCCTTTTGAAAGAATAACCCCTGCTCCTCCTTTCTTTTTCGCCGAAGATCCATCAAACTACATCATCCACTCCTCATTTGTTGCATCTAGGAAATTGGCCTGCAAATCGTCTCCTAGAATACTTTTTTTGGGTGGCTCAAACGCTCTAGTGGGGAAGATTGCCAACAAGTAGGCGTATGCTTGTCTCTTGATCGCGCGAGGAACCACACACTTCAAGTCATATTCGTAGAGGATGAGGAACCACCTATCTGCCCTACCAATCAATATAGTTCTTGCCAGCAAATACTTAATAGGATCCCATCTACTTACAATGTGGATTGTAAAAGACAACATATAATGTCTAAGTTTTGCGCTACAAACACTAAGGCTAAATAATTCCTTTCTAAACTACTATATCTGATCTCTGGCCTATGTATGATTCTGCTGAGGTATTAGACTGGTCGTTCTTACCCATTAATTTCTTGTGCCAGTAAAGCTCCAACAAACCTCATAGTAGACGTAAGCTATAGCTGCAACGGTATTCCTACTTATGGGGGAACCATGATGTCACACCCCGCCTAATTCTGGCGTCAGCCACCACCAAAACTAAGCCGGGGGTGAGTAAATAAAATACCATTCTTAGCATGAGACAGATATGAGACATAAATAAACCAGTCCATAAGATACATAATTGAATCAATCTCAAATGATCATAAACAACTAAGCGATAAAAGATCCATCACATGCTAACTCCGAAATAAATCCATACTCCAATAATGATTAAATAAAATCTGAATAATCCCAACAGAAATCCTCTAAACAACTTTGGAACCGAATGGCCCAATAAAACTCAAATGAAGTCTCATAATTAAATATGAATGAAAAGGAAAGTCTAACTAAACTATGCCATAAAAAGAATAACTCCAACTGCACCTCCAAATGATAACTCCGATAAACTTATGCAGCTTCTCCAATTCTAATCCTGAAAAAGATTAGTCAACGCATGGGTCAGAGCCAAAGCCTTGAGCAAGAATACACAGTACTCACCTCAAATAATATCCTTGAATCCAGACAGTAACATTATACGCAATAAATATCACAATATAATATTTTAAATTAAACGGAATAATTAAACGCGATAATTATAAATCACTAACTACCCACATAAATCCCATTTATAAAGGCACACCAATATAATTTTAAATTCCCAAGTCCCACGATGTTAATTTAATTAAATTAACCAGCTTTTATTATAGTTCTCACTTTTTATTAAATTGTCACACTTCCCCTTGTAAATCGCCCTCGGAACCGTTTAAACTGTCGGCCCCGACACATGACAAGGTTCCCCTTGTCAGTCTCCCTCTGACCCATTTAACTGCCGGCCCCGACACATGCCAAGGCTTCACACACGACACGACATAAATCGCCCTCTGGCCCGTTTAAACTGTCGGTCCCGACACATTATCTTGCATCAAATTTTAATACCCATTTTTATCTTAGGCATTAATTCTCAATTTCTCAATTTATAATCACCCCACCCTTTTAATCGATGTGAGATCCTCAAATTACCCCTTAGTCCCATACCTAAGTGTCCCCAAGTTATCAATACGTCCTAACCTATGTATAGGAGGATTTTCTAACATAAATCTTAACTTACTCTCGTACTTAAACTACCCTAACGACGATAAAGTAATAAAAATCAGCCCACCCTAAAGATGATAAAAACACAATAATCTACCCTCACTAGTCCCATACCTAGAAGGCGTAAATCATATAAGGTCTACACGTTAGTCCCATACCTAGAAGGCATCATAAAGTAGAGGGAGAGCAAAATTACCCAACAACCCGTCGTCACAAAGGTAATATAATAATATCAAAAAGTCACACAAATATGCATAATAAATCAATTTTCCAAACTACACATGATAGTCCAATTTAATTAAATCTTTAATTAAATTAACTCAACGTCAAAAATACCCAAATAATTTCATTTAATTATTCTAAATTAAATATACCAAGTTTTCATCATATATACATCAAAAACCAAATTTTATTATCTCTACATGTATTACATGAGTTATACGCACCCAAAAGTCAATTATTTTAAAGCTAGAGTTTTTCTACATGCAACCTACACCAATAAAACTCAAAATCACTCATGAATCCTACGTACCCAAAGGGTTCTGAATATTATTCAGATTAATAGATTTTATAAAAATAGCCCCTAATTAGTATCCACTTTTTCTAATTAAGTTACTAATTATTTTTAAGAAAATATGTAATTAAGTGTTTAGGCGACGCTTAAAACGCATAATACTAAAGAAAAAGAATAGATTATTCATGCCTGTGAAGATCGTGTTGAAAATCTAATTAGAAATCTGGACTCCTCTCGAAAAATTAGCAAAATAGTGTTCTTGAATGATCTTGATTAAACCTCAATTAAGCCTTCAACAATTTATGCCAAAACTTGTTACAAAAACTTGATTTTGTTCAAGGTTGATGATTATGAGTGAGAGGAAAAATATTTGGAAGTGTTCTCTAGTGAAAAAACTAGAGAAAAAGTTATTATGAGAAGTTCCCCTACGGATTAACAAGGTAATATAGTGATTAGCAGTCCTAATCCTACACAAACTCTAAAAACAACTTACAGCGGACGTTTTCTGGGAGGGTCGATCGATCTACCCCCAGTCATCGATCGATCGATCATGTCTAAAATCTGACAATTCACCCAAAAAAAATTATAAGGGACAAAAATTGTAAAATCAATATAAAATCCATTTTAACTCCAATTTTAATTCCGCTTGAAGTTTTATTCTTCTAAAATCATAACCAGCATATTTAGCCAATAAAAAAAATATAAAATTCAAAATTTTATTTTTCTCGAAAATTCCAATTAATTAATTAAAATAATAAATAAAAACACGGGGTGTTACATACTTCCCCACTAGCAAAGAATTCCGTCCTCGAAATTAGACGGAGCATACTCATCAACGCATAAATCTCGCAAAAGAAAATAAGGCTCATATATGCCTACCCGTAGGTGCAGCTGGAGTTATTCATTTTATGGCATAGTTTAGTTAGACTTTTCTTTCCATTCGTATTTATTTATGAGACTTCATTTGAGTTTTATTGGGCCATTCGGTTCCAAAGTTGTTTAGAGGATTTCTGTTGGGATTATTCATATTTTATTTAATCATTATTGGAGTATGGATTTTTTTCGGAGTTAGCATGTGATGGATCTTTTATCGCTTAGTTGTTTATTATCATTTGAGATTGATTCAATTATGTATCTTATGGACTGGTTTATTTATGTCTCATATATGTCTCATGCTAAGAATGGTATTTTATTTACTCACCC
The DNA here is from genome assembly GCA_949130495.1 of Sambucus nigra. NCBI lineage: Eukaryota > Viridiplantae > Streptophyta > Magnoliopsida > Dipsacales > Adoxaceae > Sambucus > Sambucus nigra. Next base: position 571,476,588 of record OX422217.1, read on the forward strand.
CCGGCTAAGTTTTGGTGGCGGATGACGCCAGAATTAGGCGGGATGTGACACATGATTTGTGGTTAAACAAGAAGCTGCTTCAGTCCAATGAGAGACTCCTGGTGAACCCCCTCCCACCTGAATTTTGTGTTCTTTTGTAATAGTTGCATCAATGGGTGTGTCATCTCGGCCAACCCAGGCACAAATCTCCTAAGATAGGAAACTTTACTGAGGAAAATCTCCAGCTCCTTCGCTGTTCTTGGACTTGGCAACTCCAAGATCGCTCGTTGTTTGTCCTGGTCCATCTGTACCCCTTATTGATCAACCACAAAACCTAAAAACTTTCCACTTGTTACTCTGAAGACGCATTTTAGTGGGTTCATCTTCAACTTGTACTTCCTGCATCGGGTGAACACCTTCCTTAAATCACCCAGATGGGACTCCTCCTTCCTCAATTTAATGACTAAATCATCCACATAGAATTCTATAAATTTGTGAAAGAAGTCATGAAAAATGGCCATCATTGTTCTCTGGTAAGTAGTCCCAGCGATCTGAGGCCAAAAGGCATCACTCTGTACATGAAATTTCCCAACGGGGTCCTAAATGTCATTTTCTCTACATCCGTGGGGTCCATCATGATCTTATTGTACCCTACATACCCATCCATGAAGCTATAAATCTCATGTACAGTCGTGGCATCTATCAAGCTGTCGATGGAGGGTAAAGGGAGCTCATCCTTGGGGCAAGCCCTATTCAAATATCTGAAGTCCACACAAATTTGTATTTTGTTTTTGTCTTTCTTTTCCCACTGGCACAATGCTAAACAGCCAAAGCGAGTGCTGTATCGGTTTGATGAACCCTACCGCTAATAAACATTGGACTTCTTCCTTAATTTTCAAGTCTAGCTTGGGCTATTACTTTCTCGTTGCTTGTTTCACCGGGATGGCTGAAGGTATTACGTTAAACTTATGACAACTGACTCCTTCATCCATCCCTTCCATCTCTGTGTACTTCCACGTAAAGACGTATATGAACTCACGAATAACCTCCACTAAAGCCTCTCACTTCTCTTTACTGACATATTTTTTAATAAATATAGGCCTCGAATCCTCCACTTCTTTAGACAGGTTCAACTGCTCTAACTCATGTCCTTATGGCTTCGGTTGATCCGCTATGAAATCCAGTTTTTCGGCTACATCTTCCACGAACTCTTGTATGTTGGAGTTGTCTATCACCATGCATTACCCTTGTTGATCTACTAAAAAGCACTCGTATATTGGGTTAGCCTCATTATGAGTTTATTCGGCCTCCCATTCACACCATTATAACTAATAAGCCACCTTTTCTTCTTTGGTGATAACTTTTTTACACTTCCCGCTGGCAGTCGCCACTGCCTTTCTTTTCTTTTCTCTATAAGCCTCAATAACTCTTCCTCCTGAGAATTGACTCCACACGCTCTATCATTGGGCCTCGTTCTCTATTGGATCTACCCTGGGCCTCATACTATCTTTGAGCTATTTTGAAATGTTTCGGGGCTGAGGGACCACCTGATGGGCTTTTTCGGCCATCGCTCCCTTGCTGCTTGTGACCACTTTATTCTGCTCGTTTAAGGGCCCCATCCTTTCTCTGATCGAGGGAACCCACTCTCCCTCCATTTTTCTTGTTAGGACCTCAACATCCTCCTCCAGCTTTGTGTAAAACACTGCATCCACCAAATAAGCTTCTTCGACAGCGAACGGCCTCTTCGTAGCCCTAATGGTCACCTTCGTTCCCTTGATGTTCGTCTTGGCACATTGGTGGTACGGGGAAGGTACTAGCCCTTGGTTATTCATCCACACACTTCCTATCAGCAGATGGTAGGAAGTTGCACTCTCTATTATGTGGAACTTTATCTAGGAACTCAAATTTCCCATCAGGATCCCAACATTCACGTACCCAATGGACTTAGAGGACTGGTTGTCATACCCCGAAATCACTAAAGGCTTGAGGACTAACCTTTCTTCTGAAATATTAGCTATGTGTAAAGATTTTATGGACATTATATTGATGGAAGCGCCTCCATCCATAAGGGTCCTTATAGAACTGACCCCGTAGACACTGGCGGTTACATACAAAGCCCTATTATAAGGGAACATTACGGCACTATCGGCATTGCTGAAGGTTACTTCTGATAGAAACCTCTTCACTAACCTGTCCATGGGTCCCTTCCATCTCAGCGAAGGTACTGCGTTTCTCCTCAAAATGTCCAAGATTGCCTGGGTGATTTCTAATCTGCTCTCCTTCGGTATCCCAACTTGGTCGAAGAACCATGTGAACTTTGGGGATTTTGAAACAACACAGTATTCTATGACTGGGTTTGTTTCCTCACATTCAATGTTGTATACATGCTCCCCGTCTTTAGCTCTTGCCTCATCATAAGCTAATACTACATTATCCATTCCCTTAGTACAACTTTCCAAAGCTTCTTCGAACTCCCCCTGCTTCATCGTTAACTCTTTTTCTTCTCTTTCTGCATCCTCTTCATAGGCCACCACTAGATTGGCCCCATGTGATGGAAGTGGGTTATTATTAAAGTTCTGTGAAGGTATTTGTAGCGTTCCCGCCTTCACATATTTATCAATGATTTTTCTTCGCGTGAAACAGCTCTCTGTTGGATGCTAGATCTTCCGATAAATCTTGTAATATTTGGGATTCGCCTTTGTTGCAGCATCGAGTTCTCCAATGGGAATGCCTTTTAGTTCGTAGACTGGTCCTCCTTTGACCATTACGTTGTAACAGCTAACAGTTTCCTCCACTGTACAAGGCAATGGTGGTGGGTCCTCCCTGTCTCTCCTAAACTTCCTTTTATTGTCCTTCCTCGGTACCTTGTGTCCATCCATTACCTTGGTTTACCCTACCCATGGGGGTGAGACCTTCCCCCCACAGGTTGTATTGGCTGCCTAAACATCATCGGTACCACTTGGTTTAGTTGTACAACCAATGACATTTTCATCATCGCTCTAAGGAATGCCGAAAAAGTCCCTCGCACGTCTCGTTAATGAGGTGGCAAATGTACTGAGGAAGTAACCCTTCTGCATAGATCTGCAGAAGTTTTATTTCTCCGGCATCATCTCTTACATTGAGTGACCTTTACTTGAACCTTTTAACGTATGCCACCACGTCTTCCCCTGGTCGTTGCCTCTCCCTTGCCAGTTGGGTTAAAGCAAACTCATCCTCTCCTAGAAAGAACTTCTGGACAAATAATACGTCCATCTCCTCCCATATGGAAACACTCTTGGGAGCTAAGTGAGAATACTAGGTATATGCCTTATCTGTTAAGGAATTAGATAACTCCCTCAACCCGAGCTTCTTCTTGTTACAATGCGCCCCCAAGTGTTCAATAAAGTGTTTAATATACTCCTTTTGGTTTCTACCTTTTCCTGTGTATTTTTCAAAAATAGGAGGAATATAGTCTTTTGGATAGGGCTTGTCATTGTATTCCTGGGGGTAAGGCATCCGAAAGTCAACGTAGACATAAGCTACCTCAGCCACAGATTGCGAGGAAGCTTGTATGAACTTCATCATCTCCTTTTGCATCTCTTTCCTCATCTCCTACATATGTGATGCCACTGGAGCAATAACCAACGGGACCATAGACTGAGTGCTCGTTGAAGCTGGAGCAGTCATCACCGTGGAAGTTGTCGATACTCCTGAGGTTCCCACCGCTGGATTCACAATGGGGGGTATACTTGCTGGGACTGTTGCCGTTACGCCTGTAGTTGGTGGGACCGTTGGGGCTGCCCCTAGTGTCACAAAGGAGTTGGCTTAAAATCCTTCCAAAACCATTGAAGCTACGGGAGTTTGCAAAAACTTGTAAAATTTATTCATGAGGAGTTCCACTTGAGCTGGTCCCAACCCAGCGCTCGCAAAAGCTTGCGTTACCCCTGGAGTGCCTATCACCGCCTGAACTGGAGGTACCTCTATTCGAGGAGCCTCGTCCCTTAGATCCTCCAGTTCTCTCGCTTCTTATTCTTCATTGTGTTGAATGTCATCAAAGTTGAGCCTTCGATTAACGTTATCTTGTGCCATACTCCTTGCTTAGAAGAATGCCTCCCCAGTAGAGTCGCAAAATGTAAGAGGGTATTTTAGATTAATGGAGGCGTAACCCCTTTTGATTACAGTAATGGTAAGTTAAATAAATACACTCTTGATTAACTATAGGACACGCAAACATAACTTAATGAAGATAAACTCAGTTTAAACTCACAAATCTCTCATGTATAACTCAATCACATGACAAGGAACTTCTAAGTTAATCATTTAGAGGGAGAGAGAAGTAAGCACCCTAGATACACCTAGGTAGGAAGAAAAACACCCTCAAGGATCTCTGTCAAGTATTAAAGCTTCGTAATAAATGACAGTGGTGGGTGAGTAAGCTCTTTGATTTGTAATAAATCTCTTTATCATGTATATTCTCTCTATTAATAACTTTTGAAGTCTTATGAAGATCATCCTCTCCTTAGAGGTGGTTGGGGTACTTAAATATCCCCCACACCGCCCCCGAGGCAACTCAGTCATCAATGCCTGTGAAAGACATCCCTCATACTTTATGTCACCAACATTAAATACCTGATGCACTAGTTATCTTCACGTTATAGACATTAAATGCCAAAATATGCCTTTTACCTGACCACTGTGTGTCAAGGGTCTATCACCACAGAGGTGGCTTACCAACTGTCTGGCAACCCCAAATACCATGGTGGTTTAATCAAGTGCATATTTGACATTGTCTAGATGAATAGTGACATCACCTACCGTACATGTGGCATTAAGTAAAGGGTTGCTTGGTTCACAACTCAATGCCCGATGGAGATCAAAGATGCTTTGCCCGAGGTTACACGGTAAGGGTCCTTCAGTGTTTTACCGGGTGTATCTAAGATGGTCGGGACAAGCCCCAATGGTGACCCACTTCCCAATCCTTCAAACCAGGTCCCTCTAAAGTTCCCACGACGAGGTCGTTCGATAGAGCATGAAATCTCTCCCAGGCCCTGCCAAGCCTAGTCTCTCATGAGTACCGTTTCTACCTAACACTATAAATCAATATTCTCATTATGTCATTACAACCGTTATAGTTCATTGTCCATATAAACAAAGATACAATATGACTAAATAACACAACAAGCTAAAGTATGAGCTGCCACGCTAAGCTGCCACGCCGAGATCCCTCGCTTTAGTTGCCTCGCTTGAGTTGCCTCACTAAGCTACCACGGTACGTTTCCTTGATCTCAAATATTATTGGTGATGGGGAGTTATCCCTAATCTCAGGATTACCTTCAATCCCCCTCTACACTACCCACGTCCCCTAAATCCTCTTGCACCTCCTCTCGTATCACCCATAATGTGCACTCCTCCACTATGTGGAACCCCTCGCAATCCAACCCTATCAGCCACTGAACGATTATGGGAGTAACAGTCATTTCCTTTAATCCTAGATGAAACGTGCTGGTAGTGTCCGACCACCTCTCCAATAGAGCACATAATACTACAGTAGAATGCGGTGTATCATTCAAAGCATGTGCCAACTGGCCAAAAATTAGGGTATGAAACCATCCAGCGTACAATAACTGGGAGCTTCTCATAAACCTTCGTTAGCCTAGTCATCCACCTAGATCGAATGCTCGAAGGAGATATGTCATTCTACAATAAGAAAAAAACCATTCATTTGCACAAAGAACATAAAGAGAAATACATTGGAATACCAAAAGTCACCATACTTGCATCGCCACTAGGTTTTTTCACCCTAGACAAATGGTGATATGCATAATCGTGTATCAAGACACCCTCATCAGCTATAGGCTCAGGCAAATCAAAGGAGTTCTCATTCTAATTGCAAGGGGCACCCTAAACCCCCACTCTAAGATGACCCATTCATCAATAGCCAACCAGTCGTTGTTGTACACCTCACATAAAGAACCAATCATTTGAATTCATGAATAAAAAAGGACTTAAGAGCGGTTTTAGAAAGGGAAAGTAGAAGATTCAAACACTTGAAGGTGTGAAAAATGGGAAGGGATAGCCCCATTTTATAAAAGGTTAATGGGCCTAGCAATCCGAAGTTCCCCCGTATATCGATCGACTTCCACCTTTTGCTCTTCCCAAGGAAGCACAAGAGTCCATCACATTACTGATTGTCACCCCCATCAAGCCTGCCTGTCGGCAGTCCCTTTAAATTTTGTATAAAAAATTTCAGAAAATTTCCAAAAATCTAGAAATTGCCTGGAAAATCCCCAAAAAATTCTAAAAAAAATAGGAAACATTATTTTTCCCCAAGAAAATCATTTTTGGAGCATTAATCCCCCTAAAAACTCTCAAAATCACTAGTTGGACTAAATCATACACTCTTATCCTTAGCATAATCCACAATAAAACCAATAATGTGGTTCCATCCAAGTCTACTATAATTCCCCAACCGGAATTCCAAAACTAAATACCTCCAAAGGAGGTTCGAGACAATATAATCCAAATGTGCACCTACGCCCGTAAATTAATCTAAATTTCCCTAAGAGAGTTATTCTCCATGTCACAACTTTAAGTCCTTATAATTTACCTCGTCCCTCATAATTGGTCATCACAACTTTAGGTCCTTAAAATTAACCTTGGCCCTATACTCAAGGTCCTCAGAATTGACCTCGGCCCGTACAATGTTACATCACAACTTAAGGTCCTTAGAATTTACCTCGGCCCTCAGATTTGGTCGTCATAACTTTAGGTTCTCAGAATTGATCTCAGCCCACAGAATTGGGCATCATAACTTTAGATCCTTATAATTAACCTCAGCCCTGAAAATTGGTCATCAAAAATCAAGGTCCTCGGAATTGACCTCAACTCGTTGAATGGGTCGTTGCAACTTAAGATCTTCAGAATTGACCTTGGCCTTCAGAATTGGTCGTCATAAATTTACACCCTCAAAATTGACTTCGACCTGCAGAATTAATCTGTAGAAACCACATTCTAGGACCCTATTAAGTCTCTCCTTAGGTACTTATCACCTCCCCAATTCACTACAAACCCTTGCTCATACTCTGAGTACCGATCTAGAGGTCATCGAACGCTCCTGAGCCCTATTTGACTCTGATCAACTCTGATTATGAATCGTCGAAGGACTTTGAATACCCTTTTTAATGATCTGCCTCGTGCATAAATCCCCATAACGGATCAAACGAACAAATCATTTTACTATCAAAAACCGATCTGGAGGTTATTGGGAGCTCTTGGGCCCCGATTTGACCCCAATCAACTTTACTATCAGAGCAAGATCTCAATGAATATTCTTAAGTCATCGAAACCGCCTTCCGAAGGTCCACCCTGTGTGCAAAATGGCTTAATGGATAGCACAAACGATTCATTTTCCCCTAAAAATTAATGTTGAGACGCCCATGCGCTCCCAAGATCTTTTTGATCAAATTCAACTCTTTGGCTGAATTGAGACTGAATGAATCTTTGAAGGTCACTAAATTCCTTTTCTAATGGTCCACCCTGTGCACAAATCAGCCTTATGGTACAAACGGACAATATATTTTATTTTGAAAGGTCATCGGTCTCTTCTGGGTCCCATTTGACCAAATTCAACTCTCCAAACTGATAGAATCTCTTTGGAACATCTAAGTACCTCAAAAAACCTTTCTAAAGGTCTTCCCCATGCGTGATTCAGACTTACGATTAGGAAAAAGGATCCATCATCATCTGACAATCTTCCGTCCAAAGGATCGATGGGTGCTTTAATCCCCGTTTGAATTAAAGTCAACTCCTGGACCTGGGAGCGGGATAAGTTTTCTCAAAGGTCTATGAATTACCTTTCTAATGGTATGCACCATGTGCACTTTGGACTTATGGATTGTGTTTTACAATCATTTTTTGAATCATATGCACGAGACTGCCAATTAGCAGGTCCATTTCCTTGCCTATCGGTAGTGGGTCTATGGTCACCTCCCGATAAGCAAGACAATGATAGTGTCAATTGGTAGTCTCCCTAACCTATATAAGGAGAGTATGAGCTCACTTCTAAAGGCACCTCAAATCTAAAAAAATTAGTGATCTCAGCAACATTCTTCAACAATCAACGAAGTTTCCTTGTATAACATTCTTATCCGCCTTTCATTCCCATCATTCTCATACCCAATTTAGCAAAAATATCCTTCTATCTCATCCTACATTCATTCCAACTTACATCGAATCTCATCAAGGATCAAGGTCAAGCTTCAAGTCTCCAAAAAAGGTCTAAACATCCTTCTCTCTTTAAACTTCTTTATTTTTGCATTATTTATATAAATTCTCAATTTAGGTTTTTCTTTAGACGATACACGTTAATACCTCATCCTTTTTTAGTTATATTGCACATAATTTATTTTCTATAAAAAAGACAAAACAAAGAAAAAGAGGGTTACACCTATAAATTTCGATGGGATTCTTAATCACTCAAAGCTAAAAATATATTATCTACATACACACATATAATAAAATAATGTTTGAATCTATGGGATAAACCCCACCCTTGTTCCACATGCAAACTATGTGGACTTTGGTTTCTTTATAGGCTACGTTGGCGTTTTGGGTTAAAACCCGAGATTCGAGTCCTATTTTAATATTTTCATCTTTTTTCTCTTTTAACCATATTATATATATATATATATATATATATATATATATATATATATATATATATATATATATATATATATATATATATATATATATATATATCATACTTGTGATTCATATTGGCATCCTATCTAACATATATGATCGTTTCATCATAACGATCAATATCTTGTTAAGCACACACATCATATTTTCTAATTAATATTTTGGAAGGATTCTAATGGATGATCTCACTCCATCTTTTCCATAAAGCGATTGAGTAATTCCCATATGCGCTTATATATACACGCACACACACTTCATGAAGAAATTAAAGAAAATAGTTACACAAGCCCATGGGAGATCGAAAGGGCGGGATGGGTTCCTAACACCTTCACATTCTCTAACATAGCCCCCGAACCTTTGAACTACTGGTTTCACTAGCATTAGTTTATTTTTGACATCACTCTTTAAAGGTGACGACATGTTCTTATGCTTGCTTTATGCAAAATAGTCTGGCGACTCTATCCCTTTACATCACCCTAAAATCGACGATGGTCGAGCACCCCATGATGTAGCGAAGGGTGCGGGACCTTTATCTCTCCCTCTTTATCCTCCACCCAAAGCTCCTAAGAAGAAAAAAGTGGGAAGATCTCGGGTTGGTCACATAGTTGTCACAACGTTACTCAGAATTGACCTCAACAATCAGAATTGGTCATTATAACATTAGGTCCTCATAATTGACCTCGGCCCTTAAAATTAGTCGTCTCAACTTTAGGTCCTCAGAATTAACCTTATCCCTCAGAATTGGTCATTATAACTTTGCATCATGAAAATTGACCTCGACCCGCAGAATTGGTCGTCACAACTTAAGTTACTCAGAATTGATCTCGACTAGTAGAATTGATCGTTATAACTCAATGTCCCCTCAGAATTGACCTCGACCCCCATAATCGGTCTCCCCAACTTTATGTCCTCATAATTGGCCTCGACCCTCAGAATTTGTTATCACACCCTTAAAGGTATATGAACACCCTTTCAAATGATCTTCCCTATGCATGATTCTAACTTATAATTCACATTTCATAACTGATTTTCTGAAAAAGCTGTTTCAGGTTACCGAATGGCACCCCCACGACACTGCATATCGGTAGTGTCCCTAGGGTTTTATGCCAATAGGCAGGTACAAGACCCTACCAATTGTCTCCTGCCCTAGCCCTATAAATAGAGTCCATGACCTTACTGTGAAAGACGCCCCTAAACATCACTCTCAGCAATTCAGAGAACATGCTCTCGAATTCAGAATTCTTCCTCTCTTAAAATGCCCATTTTCCACACTCCTTCCATCCTTTTGATACTCCATTTAGTAAATTTACCACATCTACTCATACAACCATCACCTTCTTTTATGATCAGCGCATCTACAATGAAGATCCACTTCAAGTCTTCATAAGGAGGTCCAATTCTCCATCCTTGTCTCTAAATTCTCTTATTTTAGCATTAATGGTTTTATTTCTACTTTAGCGTTTTATTTCATTACATCACATACATTAATATCATACTTTATTAGTAGTCTTTGCATATACTTTATTTTCATCAAAATCTAAAAACAAGAAAAATAATGTTTATCTATAAATTCCAAATGAGGTATTCACATTACACACTATCACACTTAAAGTACGTTTATCTCTACACATACATATAAGAGAAATCCCCCATTTAGATTTATGGGTTATATCCCCCCCTGTGTTATCTTCGAGATATGTGGGCTTTGATGTCCCATGGGATACATAGGCGTCTTAGGTAAATCCATAGACTCGAGTCCTCCCTCATACAAATTTGTTACGTTGTTATATATATATATATATATATATATATATATATATATATTCTTAGTGGATTTCATATTCTTAAATGTTACTATCTTGATCGATGTATAAATTTGTTCTTCTATAATGATTTGTGAATCAGTAAACACTCACATTATATTTTGAACAATTATCTTTTGGAACACTCCCAAGGATGAACTCACTTTGTCATTTTCCATTACGCGAGTTGAACGATTCCATTCTCCATTTATATTATGAGCATAAGCACACACGTCACAAAGTCTAACAGCAGAAGATTAGCGCATGCCCATGAAAGACCGAAAGGGTGGAATGGGTGTCTAGCACCTTCCCATTCTGTAACATAGTCCCCAGACCTTTGAACTACATGGTTTCGTAAACATTAGTATTGTCCTTGATGTTGTTCTCTCAAGGCGATAATATTTCTTTTGCCTGTTTGTGTAATATAGGATGACCTCTCTATATCTATGTGTTACCCAACATTGATGACGGTTGAGCGCCCCAAGAAAGGATACAATCCTTTGCGCACTAACGAAAAATGGGGGAAGCCCTCCTAGCCCCCTCGGGATGGTCATAATTCATATACTTGATTGTTGATGTAAAAAACTAGATTTGATCTAATTAATTAATAACATATAAATATGAGTAAATAAATAAGAAAAGATATTTTTAAAGTGGTTCATCCTTAAGGAAAATGGCCCGCGTCCACTGATTTGTATTACTGGGTGTTTTGCCTTGATCTCGATTATGTATGCTTGCGATTTCTTACCCTGCCAAGAGGGTATTACAACGTATTTATACCCTTTGGGCCATCAATGTGAATAGATAGTGTGCCTTTATTGAATAGGAATATATATCTATACATGGCAATGAATGATTGTAATACTTTGAATCTATTTTGTCGTTTGGCCTTCCCAATAAGTTGCTCGGTACGCTGAGTGGCTCGGTACACTGAGTATCTCGGTACATTGAGTAACTCGGTAATTGAACTTGTGCCATGTTGGATGATGCGTGTTTGTTCATATAATTGGTCCACGTCAACTGACTAATTTTTGTATCAACATAAGCCCCCAATGTTTCACAGTTGAGGTTGGATGTGAGATTGTGTAATATTTTACCCAAAACGTTGTTTGGGTACATTTCCCATGTCTTGATTATTACAGACCTTCAACACTTGTAAAATTTATCCACTTTGTGTAACAGTTTTGAGCGTGAAATGGAAAATTTGTAAATATTTTGAGAGCCTAGTGAACACTTGGGTATTTGCTTCTTTTTCCTTTGATTAGCTGTCGAGAACGCAATCATGGTCATTTTTCGAGGCGGCATATATAAAGACGGTAAAATCTGATTGTCTTCTACCTTTTTCCATCTTGTTTCCAATGTCCTTGCTTTCTTATTTTTCATCTTACGAACATTCTTTATGTCATCTGTCTTAGTTGATTCCTTAATCTCCTGTAAGAATTTCTTCCTTCCTTCGTCTTTCTTTGCTTTAGTTGCCATGATTTACCTTATCGAGTCATTAGATAAGTTTAGAGACGATTTTACGATTCCTTCCTGGGTTGATTTGAAAGGACCTGTTTATCCTTGTGATTTTTTTTCTTTAGTGGAGGGACACTGGTTTCCCTCTATTTTTGTAGCGGAATGCGGTTTTTCTTTCCCGCCTAATCCCCTATGTTTGGAATTTTGCCAATATTTCGATATTGTACATGAAAAAGTAGTTCCAAATATATGGAGGGTAGTTAATGGCATACATAGGCTAAATCAAATACATGGAACTCATCTAGGAATTCTTGAAATTATGTTTTGTTATAAATGGGTCACTAGTGACACCACTTTTTATTTAAAAACTAGGTTTGTTAAGAGAGCCTGAATGGTCGATCTCCCTGATTCTAATAGGGATTGTTTTGGACATGGGGTTGTGATGAAAAATTGGCAACACCTCCATTAAATGGAAATGACGTGTGCCAAGGTCCCAAATGTCCACCTTATCGCAATGGGATAGGTTGTTATTTATTTTTTAAACTAGCTCTGTTTTTGTTTGATAAAATGTTTCACTGATTTTTGTTTTCTTAAATTTTAATTTACAGTTGACAGTAAAAGAAAACCCCAAAAGAGAGTGATATTAATATAAAATAGTTGAAGTTTATCTGGAGTCTTCAACAATCAATTATTAGGGATCATGTGAGATCTTCTTCCTATTTGTTGAGATACAAAAACACTACTTCCTCTTTTATTGCTCGACTTGTTGTTCCATCTACTTTTGTGAATGACCTTGAGCAAAGTCCAGCATCTCCCTCACTTGTTGAAGAATATTCCTCTAATTTGGGTACCTCTATTGTTGATCTAATGACTAAGAAGAGGAGAATGCCTGATCTCTTTACTAGGATTGTCCCTGGTGCTGATGGGGCAAAAAAGAACAAAGAAGATAACCCACCTGAAGGGATTAAGACAAAGGATGTTACTCCATCTAAGGGTGAACTAAATATTTAAAGGAGGTTACCATGAAGCCCCCTACTGCTCAAAAAGAGGCATCACCTTTGATTGAAGATGCTTCACCTTTGAGAACACTGAGAAGGGGTCTTGCTGAGAAGACCATTAGTGTTGCTGCTGAACCTGTTGGGGTTGAATTGCCTTCCTTGAGTGCTGGTCCTCCAGCATTCATTACTCCTAGTTTGGCGAGGAAATTGATCTGGTCTGGAACTCTTCCTGATCACAGAGCTGCAGAGACCTCTACTCCTCTGGAAAAAGTCTATGATTTGACCATCCAACACCTTACATCAGTAAGTCTTATTTTACCTTGTCATTTCAGTTCTACTTTCAATTTTCATTTACTAATTTGAGTTTATCTTTGTCTTAAAATTTTTGGTGTATTTCAATAATATTTTGGAAAATGATGAAGATATCAAAGTTGATTCCTCTTCTAGTGAAGTATAAGAATCCCTTATTGGGTTATTAAAATCTTTGGAGGACTCCCGACAAAAATATAAAGATCACAAAACTTCATGGGAGAATAAAATCAAGAATGATGAGAAGGATAAGAAAAGAACTGTTAATGATGCAAAGGAGTTAGATGATAAATTGAAGGTTACCATTTCCAGCAAGGAACTAACTTAGAGTAAGATTGAAGAGGATGAACGACGTAAGAAAGATCTTGAGCAGAAAGTAAAATATATTGAAGATCAACTTAGGGAGAATTCTTCTTCGGAGAGGATGAAGAGGAGGTCTGTTGTAGAAAAGTCCTTCAGCTATGGCTGGGACAAAGGGTGGAATAAGGCTCTAACCACTACCTCTACTCAAATTGAGTATGAAATTTTGAAATTCTTCAGGGAAGAATGGGTTGAAGAACTGAAAGAGGTGAACGTTGCTAAAGACTCTGAATTATTTTAGAAACATGTTCACGGCCCTCCTTCTTCCATTGGAGAAGAAGAAGAATATGAGGTTGGATCTGATGAATCTTCTTTGATGGTGGTGGACCAAACACCTGCTGCCACTATCCCTCAATCATTCAAGCAAGACCAGTAGATATAGACTTCCTCCGAACAACATTCGCTGCCTTTCGAGCAACTCCAGCAACCAGCTCCTTCTTCAAAATCAGCTGAGGATGTAGTGGGGAATTAGGAGAAGGTGTAAAGTTATTCTGAAGTTTTTCTTTGCTTTCCTCTATTTTTCCTTTATTTTGTACCTATGGTTGTACTTTCATCTATTATGATCAATAAAATTGACTTGTTACTTATTTGAACTTCTCATCTACTGTCCAATATAGCTGTTGTTGATCTATTTTTACTTTTCCTTGCTAGTTTATTGCAAGGATGGAACTATTGTCAACTCATGATACGGAGTTGATGAAGAAATGTACAGACTACTTAAAAGTTGGTCGTGCAGATTTTACTGAAGCACAAATAATTGACATTCTTGGTCCTGATGTCCCTGAACGAGAAATTGAGGATTACCAGTACTTGAAATTATTACTTGATTGTGCAGTAGAGAATAACGTAGTTTACTATGAAATGATTGAAGATCTTCAAGGGATGATTGAAGAACTTCAACTTCAACACAAGGAAGCCACTGCTCTTCTTCATAAGGGTTATGAGAATAAATACCAACAATTGAGCATTGATCGCGGTTATGATAAATTAATTTCTTCCCATAATAAAAGAGAGAGTGTGCTAAAATTTGAAATAGAGGAGCATAGAAACATTGCCAAGCTGCTGGAGGAGGAAAATAGTGCTTTGAGAGAAAAATTGAGACTGTTAAAATTTGCTTCTTCTTTTGGAGATATAATCCCAATTAATGATGAAGGTATTTCCTTTTTGGAGACTGAAAATGCTTCATTAAGAGAAGAGTTGGAAACTTTGAAAAGGGGTAGACCTGCATCCACTTACCGAGGTAGAACAAGTGCAGGTCGGAGTAGCATTGAAGAGACTAGAACTGAGTAAATATTAGAAATTCAAGCTGCTCAATTGAAGGCAAAAAATCAAGCTCTGGTAGAAATGTCTCGAAAGATTCAAACTCTTACAGAGCAATTATCCAGTCAGATTTCTTTATTGCTGAATAAAGAAAGTGTTCTGAAAAGACTACACCAACACATTGAACAACTAACATATCAATTTTACAAGAAATCCAGAGAGTTCTGGATGGAGGGATATAATGAAACTTTATATCATCTTGATGCCAGATTGAAACAATCAAATAGTGAAGGGTACAAACATGCATGGATGAACGATTAAACTATAATGAAAGTTGAGCAAGGAACTGAACTGTGGGATTGGTATGACGGTTGATACAAAAATTAGTCAGATGATGTGGACCAATTATATGAAGACACACATCATCAAACAAGGCACAAGTTCAAGTATCGAGCTACTCAAAGTACCGACCTACTCAGTTTATTGAGCTACTCAGCGTATCAATCTATTCAGCGTACCAATCTACTCAGCGTACCGAGCAACTTATTGGGAATGCTAAATGACCAAAAATATTCAAAGTATTACAGTCATTCCTTAACATGTATAGATGTATATGCCTATTCAATAAAGGCACACTATCTATTCACATTGATTGCCCAAAGGCTATAAGTACATTGTAATACCCTCTTAGCAGGGTAAGCAATCATAAGTATACATAATCGAGATCAAGGCAAGACACCCAGTAATACAAATCAGTGGATGTAAGACATTTTTCTTAAGGTTGAACCACTTTAAAAATGTCGCCTTATTTATTTACTCATATTTATCTGTGATTAATTAATTAGATCAAATCTAGTTTTTTACATCAACAATGACCCTGGGCTTCTTGATCTGCCAAAACCACCTTTCTAGCAAGACATTAATTGTATTCCAGTTAGCCATATTCCTCAATGTTTTATTTCCAAATACCTTGGCGATTATAGTCTTCATGAAGAATTTGAGATATCCCGACCTCCTCATTTTCTAGACTGACCAAGTTCGAGCAACACCAGAATGCTTCAGGACTTAAATTTTATCAATTCTTCTTTTGCTTTGGATGACCCTCCAGTTGGAATGGATCCTGTATCAAAATCTGAAGGAAAGAAACCAATAGAATATGATATTTATATTTTGTTAGTAATCATTGTTATAAGTGAAGAAAAATTATCTTCTTATAATTTTGTTTCCTTCGAAATAAGATAATTGCATTTTATTTTGTCAATCTTTGTTCATAACATGAGATCAAATAATTGGTTACTTTTCAGTCGTTGAATATATATATTTGAATGGACATTTTGCCCATTTTGATTTGTTTTCCTAGACAATGAAACTTTTGCCCCATGTGTTTGTCTAGTTGTAGTGATTTTTTATCACCTATATGTGCCTAAACAATGGAATATTTATCCCATGTGCCTGCTTAGTTGTAGCAATTATTTAGAAAAATAATTGCCTTGGTTCCTAGGCATCGAATATTTTACCCAACTTCTTGCCCAGTTTAGATGCCTCATGGGTCACCCATAATCAAGCAGTACTTGCCTTGATCGATTGTTTTACCAACATTGTAACATCGACGTATTTCTCAGTAAGACCCCTTCTTCATCTTCTCAAAGGTCCAGGATCTTCAATCAAAGGTGTTTCCTATTTTTTAACAGTAGGGGGATTCTTGGTAACCTCCTTAACATATGTAGTTGCACCTTTAGATGGACTAACATCCCTTGTCTTAATCTCTTCAGATGGGATATATTCTTTGTTCTTTTTTCCCCATCAGCACCAGGGACAATCGTGGCAAAGAGATCGGGAATTTTCCTTTTCTTCATCATCAGATCAGCAAGGGAGGTACCCAAATCTGAGGAAAATTCTTCAGAAACTGAAGGAGATGTCGAACTTTGCTCAAGGTCAATCACTAAAGTAGGTGGAGCAATAGTCCGAGCAATAAAGGAAGAAGTTGAGTTATTGTATTCCAACAAATTGGAAGCAGATCTTACGTGCTCCCCCACAACTGATTGTTGAAGATCCTAACTAAACTTCAACTATTTTATATTAATATCACTCTCTTTGGGGGGGTTTCTTTTACTGTCAACTGCAAATTAAAATTGTAAAAAGAAAAAAGTCAGGGAAACATTTTATCAAACAAAAACAGCTCTAGTTTTAAAAATAACAACCTATCACATTGCCATAAGGTTGACATCTGGGACCTTTGTACATGTCATTTCCATTTAATGGGGGTGTTGCTCATTTTTCATTACAACCCCATGTTCAAAATAATCCCTATTAGAATTAGGGAGATTGACCACCAAGGCTATGTTAACAAACCTAGTTTTTAATTAATAAGTGGTGTCACTCGTGAACCACTTATAACAAAACATAATTTCAGGAATCCCTAGACGAGTTCCATGTATTTTATTTAGCCTATTTACGCCATTAACTACCCTCCACATATTTAGAACTACTCTTGCAGGTACAATATCAAAATATTGGCAAAATTCCAAATAAAGGGGATTAACCGGGAAATAAAAACCAGATTCAGCCACAAAAATGGAGGGAAACTAGTGTCCCTCCGCTAAAGAAAAGAAATTACAAGGATAAACAGGTTCTTCCCAATCAACCCAGGAAGGAATCGCAAAATCAGTTCAAAACTTATCGAATGACTCGATAAGGTAAACCATGGCGACTAAAGCAAAGAAAGAAGAAGGAAGGTAGAAATTCTTATAGGAGATTAATAAATCAGCTAAGATAGATGACAGAAAGAATGTTTATAAGGAAAAAAACAAGAAAACAAGGACTTTGGAAACAAGATGGCAAAAGGTAGAAGACAATCGGATTTTACCGTCTTTATTTATGCCGCCTCAGAAAATGAGAAAAGTAATGATAAAAAATGATGACAGTTGTGTTCTCGATGGATAATCAAAGGAAAAAGACGCAAATACCCAAGTGTTCACAAGAAACTCAAAATATTTACAAATTTGCCATATCGTGCTCAAAACTGTTACGCAAAGTGGAGAAATTTTATAAGGGTTGATGGTCTGTAATTAATCAAGACATGGGAAATGTGCCCGAACAACTTTTTGGGTATAATATTCCACATTCTCATATCCACGTTAACTGTGAAACATTGGAGGCTTCTGTTGATCCAAAAATTAGTCAACTAACGTAGACTAATTATATGAAGACACGCGTCATCCAACATGGTACAAGTTTAAGTACCGAGCTACTCAATGTACCGAGCTACTTAGCATACCGAGCAACTATTTGGGAAGGCCAAACGACCAAATAGATTCAAAGTATTACCGTCATTTCTTACCATGCACATATGTATGTGCCTATTCAATAAAGTCACACTATCTATTCACATTGATAGCCCAAAAGCTATAAATACATTGTAATACCCTCTTGGCAGGGTAAGCAATCATAAGCATACACAATCGAGATCAAGGCAAGACACCTTATAATACAAATCAATGAACGTATGCCATTTTTGTTTAGGCTGAACCACTTTGAAATTCTCTTGTCTTATTTATTTACTCATATTTATCTTTGATTAATTAATTAGATCAAATCTAGTTTTTACATGTACAATGACCCTGGGCTTCTTGATCTGCCAAAACCACCTTTCCACCTAGACGTTTGATTTCCAAATACCATAGTGATTATAGTTTTAATGAAGAATTTGAGATATCCTGACCTCCAAATTTCCTAGACCGACCAAGTTCAAGCAACACCAGAATGCTTCAGGAATTAAATTTTATCAATTCTTCTTATGCTTTAGATGACCCTCCAGATGGAACGGATCATGTATCAAAATCTGAAGGAAAGAAACCAATAGAATACGCTATTTATATTTTGTTAGTAATCGATGTTGTAAGTGAAGAAAAATCATCTTCTTTAATTTTATTTCCTTGGAAATAGGATAATTGCATTTTATTTTGTCAATCTTTGTTCATAACATGAGATCAAATAATTTGTTACTTTTCAGCCGTTGAATATATATATTTAAATGGACATTTTGACCTTTTGATTTGACTGCCTATACAATGGAACTTTTGCCCCATGTGTTTGTCTAGTTGTAGTATTTTTTATCACCCATAAGTACCTAAGAAATGTAATATTTATCCCATATTCCTGCGTAGCTGTAGCAATCATTTAGATAAATAATTGCCTTGGTTCCTAGGAAGTGGATATTTTACCTAACTTCTTGCCCAGTTTAGATGCCTCTTGGGTCACCCATAACCAAGCAGGACTTGCTTTGATCAATTTTTTTACCAACATTATTGGTGTCTTTATTGATGCCGACCAACATTTAGTTGGTGGTTGCTGATGCCAACCAACTTTTAGTTGGTGGTTATTGATGCCGACCAACTTTTAGTTGTGAGTAGTTGTGCATTTTCAAATGATGGTGTAGTCTGTAGCACTGGTACTCCGAAAAAAAATGAATGGGGAAATCATATTTTTCATTCATGTTTAAATAATAGAATACATTGACTATTACTGGTAGTACTTTCGCAGGTGCTCTGCATTCCTGGCATTTTTTAATTCTTCCCCTTCAAGAGTTTCTATTCTATAAGTGCCAGGTCGGACAACTGTCATGATACGATTGGGGCCATGCCAATTGGATTCCAACTTATTGTGCTTTTGAATTACCTTCTTGAGCACGTAATCACCTTCTTTTATATCATATTTATTTACCCTTTTATTATAGAAAATAGTAGTCCTCTGCTGATAGGCTGCATTTTGGATCGTTCCTTCTTCTCTAACTTTGTAGATCATGTCAAAATCCAAGTGTCTCGTCAATTCACTCATCGGAGAATTGAAATTGAGCACCCTATGAGTAGGTAATCCTATTTCAGCAGGTATCAGTGCTTCACTCCCAAAATCCAACATGTAAAGGGTTTCACCAGTTTCTTTTAGGGGGGTTATTCGGTAAGCCCATAACACTGAGTGCAACTCATTAATCCAATTCCCTTTAGCATCATCTAATTTCTTCTTCAACCCATTCAGTAGAGTTTTGTTCATCACCTCTGTTTACCCATTACTTTGGGGATGACCTGGGGCCAAATGGACCTTTTGAATATTGGATTGTAGACAATACGCTATAAATTCATCACTGTCAAATTGGGTACCGTGTTAACTGATAAAGTCATGGGGCAGGCCATATCTGTAAATAATATTCTTTCAAATGAATTAATAGACCCTTTCATAGGCCATATCGATGAGAGGTTTAGCTTCCACCCACTTTGTGAAGTAATCAACATGTACCACCAAATATTTGAATCGTCCTCTTGTAGTTGGCATGGGCCCAACTAAATATATTGCCCACATAGAAAATGGCCAAGGTAAAGTGATTGTTGTTAGCAGCGCTTGAGAAGTTCTTCGTATAGTTGAAAATCGTTGACATTCATCACATTATTTAGCATAAGCCTTACAACCAGTGCGCATTATTGGCCAGTAGTATCCTTGCGTACTCATTCTCTGTAGTATAGTTCTTCCTGCTACGTGAGCCCCATAAGATCCTTCATGAATTTCCTTTATCGGGTTCTTGACTTCTACTGGATGAACACATCTCTGCAAACCACCTATCAAACCTCTCCTGTACAGAACTCCATTATTCAAAACATATCTGGCGGCTTTTTACTTCAACCTTTTGGCTGCAAGTAGGTCGGCTGGTAAAATACCTTCTTCAATATAAGCCCTGATGGGATCCATCAAAGATGGTTCCATATCCAAGGAAATAAAATTCACCATCAGGTCTTCATCAATAGTTCTGCTTGCAAGTACTTCAATGGGTATTATTCTTCATAGTTCGGTGCGAGTAACTGAAGATAATCGAGCAAGTCCATTTACCCTTGCATTCTCAAGTATATGTATTCTAACCACCTAAGCAGCTGTCGTATTTGCAACAATCTCCAAAGCCTTGGCTAAGTACCTGGACATGAACTCCCCTTTTGTGACATAAAGATTTATCATCTGATTCACCACTAATTGTGAGTCACTGAACACCACAACTTGCTCTACATTCAATAATTTAGCTAAGTTTGTAAGGACATAATTCTCTGATTGAGTCTTAATGTAGTGTTTGATCAATTTCGAAAAAAAACATTTGAGTCATTGGATAGTGTTCAAGTGTATCCATCCAAGCCTATGATGTATTTGTTGAAGACATATCGGCCAAGATTGTAAAGCTTCATCCTATGTTGGGTTTAGTGTGCCTCGTTTCTACATCAACAACATTGTTCCGATGCTTCTAACGTATGAATGTAGTTTATATATATATACGAACTTGGAAATTTATTGGGTGTATTTTATAAATTGTTTTAATGAATTTTTTTTACTCAAAAAATATTTTTTCAGAACTTTTCATAAAAAGTTTTGGACTTAAAATGAATATTTTATTTTCTGACAGGTGGTTTGATCGAACTCGCATCTCGTTCGAACGATATTGCCATGTCGTTCGAATGAACTGGCATCTCGTTCGAATGAGATTTCCAGGTTGTTCGAACGATACATATAACGAGATTTCTTTTTTCGCTATGGAACCTCGTAAGTAAAGTCGTTCGAACGAAAAGTCGTTCAAATAAAAACATCGTTCGAACGTCTTTGGCGGGAACAGTTTTTTACAGTTTTCTCCATGTTCCCACTACCTTTTCCCCACTACTTTTTGAAAGATTTATGTAGTGCAGAAACAAACCTTTTGGAACTAACTTTTTCACATTCTAAGATAATCTAGAAATCCAAAACTTTCAAGGAAAAAGTTCCATGTTTTGTGTTTTATTTTTATGGATTAAATTCACAAAAAATACATACACACCCAATAGTTAGTTTATTCAAAGTTCCTTAATATATATCCTTCCTTGGAGTGTTTGGAACCGTATTTTTCTATACACATCAAAGAATAGAAGTTTGGGTTTACTTCTACATCCCACAAAGAAGAAGTTTGTTTGCTGTGACATACCCACTTGGAGAAAGGCTCCTTGTTCGAGTGGCGTTGACAAGAAAAAGTCTGATCAGTGGATTCCGAGACCGTGGTGGACCTCCTTGGTTATTCTCTAGGCATAGGTGTGTATAAGAAGGAGCGTTGGGGCTTGCACGGAGTCAATTCGGGTGTTGTAAGCCTTTCTGCCTTATACTTGTAAAACTATACTTAGTGAATTTGAGGCTAGGGTCGTCCGATGTTTTTTCCCATTGTGGGTTTTTCCTCATACATCACGGCGTAGTGAGATTGCTTATTTATTTTATCTTTTGCAAAACTCACCTTAGATTCATGCTTACGTAAAAAGATAAAATTT
Source organism: Sambucus nigra (assembly GCA_949130495.1). Taxonomy (NCBI): domain Eukaryota; kingdom Viridiplantae; phylum Streptophyta; class Magnoliopsida; order Dipsacales; family Adoxaceae; genus Sambucus; species Sambucus nigra. The sequence continues at coordinate 571,498,755 of OX422217.1, forward strand.
GGTTTAAATCTATACTTGTTTAATTTGGTGCTGATAATGTTTTGGGTAAAATTTAGATTAATTTAATTCAAGTAATTATTTAATTTGTTAAAATTGGTTTGGCCTAATTTGGTAATATTCAAAATATGGTTTAGGCAAATTCTAGGACTTGGGTTGAATTAATTTGGTTGAAGTGAAAATTTGATAATTTTGTTAATTTAATTTCACTTTGAATTTAGTTTATTTTAACTAGAAAGAAATTAAAAATTTATAGTTTGTGTTGTGTTTTGAACCATCTTTATTCTGCATCTTATAAGGAAATTTATTTTTGAAAAATTTAAATTTGGGGGTTTTTGACACTTCAAATTGGTATCAGAGCGGGAGCACTAATTTATTGCGTTAAGATCCTTTCAAATATTTTGGTTAATAATGGATTTTTCCCCATTTTCAAAATTTCTATTTTCGATGGTTCTAATTACGCGTATTGGAAAGCACGGATGAAATTGGCTCTAAAATCTATCGACGAGAGGGTTTGGTTGTCTATTGATAATGGGTGGTACCCACCCACACATTTGGTAGATAATGAGCGTGTCCCAAAATACATCGATAGATGGAGTGAGAATGAATTTAAACTTGCTAATTTTAATTCTCGAGATTTAAATGCCTTGTTTAGCGTAGTCACACCGGATGAATTCCGTTGCATTATGACGTGTTAAATCGATAAAGAAGCTTGGGATATTTTACAACTCACTCACGAGGGAACTAGTATCGTAAAGGCTTCGAAACTCCTAAACCTCACCACTCAATTTTAAACCATCATAGTGAACGAAAAAGAAACATTTGATGAATTTTATGCTAGACTTTCCGATATAGTTAATTTATCTTTTAATTTAGGAGAGAAAATACCCGATAACTAAGTAGTAAAGAAAATTTTAGGTTCCTACCCGATAGATTCATTCCTAAAGTGACCGTTTTAAATTCTTTACCCACTTTAGCCTCTACAAAATTAGAAGAGCTCGTAGATGATTTACAAACCTATGAACTAGACATGTTTCCCTCGAAAACTGAAAAGCAAATAGAAAAAAGCGTTGCTTTCAGAGTCCAAAATGAGGAAAAATAAGTAGTAGAGAGTGAAAGTGATAGTGACTCGGAAGATATGGATATATTTGCTAGGAAGTTTCATAAATTTCTTAAATTTAACAAAGATAAATTTAAAAACAATTTTAAGAAATTTGAAAAATCGAAGCATGACAAAGCCGAGAAGATCCCTAAAACATCTAATGAAAATTTAAATAGGGACGAGTCAAATTGGTGTTACGGTTATGATGGTTATGGCCATATGGAGAGAAAGTGCCCCACTAAACTAAGGAGAGAGGGTAAGCAACCAATTTCCTATAATGCAACACTTAGTGATAGTGATAAGGAAGAGGGACCCAATTACCCCACTAAGCCCAACTTTTTATATTTTATGGCACGTCATGTGAGCAACGATAATGAATTATCCCATGAAGATATACAAACCCATGACACTTTCGAGCTCAAAGTTTATGATTCCCTTATTTTTTATGGTTGTGAGAATGAAGAAAAAAGAGAGAGTGAAAATGAAGAAGAGGTTAATGTGAGTGAATATCAAAATGTTTTTCAAGAACTATATGAAGAATCTATTAAATTAAAAAGAGCAAATTTGAAGTTAGAAGCTAGTTTAAGAGAGCGTGCCATTGTCGTTGATGAGAGTGCGTTAGTGGATGAACTTAGATATGTGAGATAACTCTTCGAGAGAAGCTTGAATATATAGAAGGCAAGAGAGATAGCCTTAGAGGTTTAATGGAGTCAATGAAAAAAAGGATCTTCTCGAGTTTGAAGAGATAAATGTTTTCTTAGAGTCAAGGATTTTAGATTTAGAAAATAAATTAAAAGACTCTAGTAGAGTCAAATTTGATTTGGAGTGTCATTCGGAAAAATTAGATAAAATATTAGGAACTGTCCAAATTAAAAATGACACATGTGGTTTAGGCTTCGATACTTGTAATGAATCAACTCATAAAGCCAAAACCAATGTTTTAGGACAATTGCCTAGGAAATCGTTTAAAGATCAATCCTTAGGTACCAACTTTCGACGTGTTTTTACTTGTTCACAATGTGGTCGCAAAGGTCATCTTAAGATATTTTTTTTTATCTTAAAAGATTTTCTAGAAAATCCCAATGTAAGGCAACCCAGGTAGCCAAGATTCCTATATCCTGAGATAGTCATTATTCTTTGGTTTGGGTTAGGAGATCCGACTTGGTAGCCTTACAAGATAGGATTTTTTATTCTCATTTACTTTCACATGCTTCCTCACTTGCTAAATCTAAAGGTTGAATGTGTTAGTTGTTTGCATACTTTAGCTTTTGTGCTTCATGCTATATTATCATGCTAAATGTAAGCTTGTTTTATCATTTTCTAGTCATTGCTCTATCACATATCTCATGCTAGAATTATGATGTTTGTTTATCTTTTGTATTGTATTTGTTTCATTTTACTTTCCATCAAATGAAAAATACAAAAGATTTTGTTTGTCTTTTGAGTAAATATTTTTATTTTTGGTTAAAATTTTTCAAAAACTCAAAAAGATTTTTATTTTTTGTGTATTTTAGTTTGACACACTTTATGTGGCATATACTTGTGTTTGAATCCCTTCTTATTCGCTCCCATGTGGCTAGAAATTTTGGTTAAGATTGTTAATCCTTAAAATGTTCTTTACCATGCTTACATGGAGTAGTTGGATTTTGTGTTGCTTAAATGGATTCTATTTCTGTATGCCTCATTTCACACATGCACGAGATCACTTGAAATTTTAACTTCACGTGTATATTTGCGCTTTGTGAGGTGTTCTCCTACCAATCTTGTCATTTATATATTTGTGACCTAGGAGGACTAGTGCATGTCAAAATTCATTGCACGTGGGATTTGTGAGATATAAAAATGATATATATAAATGTGAATGAGGAAGGGGAAGGGCTCCGAAAGGAATTATTATCCTTTGCACGTAAGCCACCATGTGTAATGGACCTAAAAGAAATACGTGGTCCAAAGGCCTAAAAATAAAATATGGCATAAAAAAAATAACTGCCAAGGCCTATTTTTAAGTGATATATTCATTCAAAAATATATATGCTTATTGAGGGAGATTGGATGGTATATCAATGGTTTACACAATGTCCATTTATCCTAGTTGTCCTTTCATTCTCATGACTCTATTAGTTTGTAGAATCATCAAATTCTAGGCTCGTATGCATTATGTATGTTTGTTCATTGAGTTCAATTTATATTGTCACATGAGGTTATATTCAAATGTGATAAAGTTTTCAATCAAATGAGAACTCCGTGAACATGTTTTTAAGTGATTGGGTCTAAATTTAATTGTTTCTAGTTCACACCCCTAATTTTCGTTTCCATATGACACATATTTGTCATACGGGTGTGAAAAACTTAATGTATTTTGTGTCATTTGTGAGTTTATATCTATATATATATGTGAGTGTGCATAATTGGTATATTTAGAGTATGTGTATATATGATATCTCTTTTGTCTTTGCCTTGATTTCTAGTCCATCTATGCTTCTACTTCATAATTCGTGTCTACCTTGCTTCATTTTTGTTGAAATCACATGCTTAATATCTCATGTATCCTATTGGTATCATTTTCTTGCATCTTAGTTGGTATCTTTTATTCTTTGTATGGATTAGTTATGCTTTTGTTGCCCATATGATTTCATGTTCTTATCACTCTAAGTTTCATCGTGTTTATATTAGTTTTATCCTTTGTCTATTCCTAAACAAAAAGGAGAGAATAATAGGGGGAGAAATGGTATCTAATCCTATTATAATCTTATATAAGTTTAAGAGATTTAACTTAGGGGGAGAGCGCTATCTTCTTAGGTTGATCATAGTTAATAAAGGAGAACTGATTTAGGGGGAGTCATTATTTTAATTGCATTTAATATTTTGATATTCCCTATGCACTTCATAGTTTTCTTAAGTGTGCAGGAATTCTTCTAAGTGGCAACTTTCACCGGCAAAGATATTGATCCTTGGGTCTTGAGTCAAGTTTGGGTGGGATGTTTGAGTCTAGTAGAGCTTGACGTCCCTTTACGATTTTTGTTTGGTCTTTGTCTCATAATAGCCAAAGGGGGAGATTTGTAACGACACAATTATCCGATTGAGTCTTAATGTAGTGTTGGCTCAATTACGGATAAAAACATTTGAGTCATAGGATAGTGTTCAAGTGTATCCATCCAAGCCTATGCCGTGTTGATTGAAGACGTAGCGGCTAAGATTATACAGCTTCATCATATGTCGGGCTTAGTGTGCCTCGTTTCTACGTCAACAACATTGTTCCAATGCTCTAAGGTGTGAATGCAGTATATATATATATAGGAACTTGGAAATTTATAGGGTATATTTTATAAATTTTTTATAAATTGTTTTAACGACTTTTTTTTACTCAGAAAATATTTTTTAGAACATTTCATAAAAAGTTTTGGACTTAAAATGAATATTTTATTTTCTAACACGTCGTTCGATCGAACTGGCATCTCGTTCGAATGAGATTTCCATGTCGTTCGAATGAACTGGCATCTCGTTCGAACGAGATTGCCAGGTCATTCGAACGAGACTTCTAACGAGATTTCTTTTTTCTCTCTGGAACCTCATTAGTAAAGTCATTCAAACAAAAATTCTTTCAAATGAAAAATTCTTTCGAACGACTTTAGCGGGAATAGTTTTTTGTAGTTTTCTCCATGTTCCCACTACCTTTTCCCCACTAATTTTTGACAGATTTATGTTGTGCGGGAACCAAACTTTTGGAACTAACTTTTTCACACTCTAAGAGAATATAGAGAGAAAAAACTTTCAAGAAAAAAGTTCCATGTTTTGTGTTTGATTTTTATGGATTAAATTCACCAAAAACACATACACACCCAATAGTTTGTTTATTCCAAGTTCCTTAATATTTATCCTTGCTTGGAGTGTTTGGCACTGTGTTTTTCTCCACACATCAAAGAAGAGAAGTTTGGGTTTACTTATACATACCACAAAGAAGAAGTTTGTTTGTTGTGACATACCCACTTGGAAAAAGGCTCCTTGTTCGGGTGGCGGTGACCAGAAAAAGTCCGATCGGTGGATTCCGAGACCGTGACCTCTGTGGTTATTCGATAGGCATAGGTGTGTACAAGAAGGAGCGCCGAGGCTTGGAAGGAGTAAAGTCGGGTGTCGTAAGTCTTTTTGTCTTGTACTTGTAAAACTGTACTTAGTGTATTTAAGGTTAGGGTCGTCCGAGATTTTTTCCTGTTGTGGTTTTTTCCTTATACAACGCGACATAGTGAGATTGTTTATTTATTTTATCTTTTGCAAAACTAACCTTAGATGCATGCTTAGGTAAAAAGATAATATTTGGTTTAAATGTCTACTTGTTTAATTTGGTGCTAATATATTTTGGGTAAAATTTAGATTAATTTAATTCAAGTCATTATTTAATTTGTTAAATTGGTTTGGACTAATTTGGTAATATTGAAAATATGGCGTAGGCAAATTCTAGGACTTCGGTTGAATTAATTTATTTTAAATGAAAAATTGATAAGTTCGTTAATTTAATTTCACTTTGAGTTTAGTTTACTTTAATTTGAAAGAAATTAAAATTTGTAGTTTGTGTTGTGTTTTGAACCATCTTTATTCCGCATATTAAAAGGAAATTTCTTTTTGAAAAATTTAAAATTGGGGGTTTTTGACACTTCAAAGTTTAGGCCCATAATCACGGCTTCATACTCAGCTTCGTTGTTGGAAGCTTGTAATTGGAAACACAGAGCATATTCAATGTCTATCCCATCCGAACTGTTGAGAATAGTTCCAGCTCCTCAACTCGTTGCACATGAAGAACCATCGACATATAAATTTCATATAGGAATATTATCATCAAACCCTTAGTCTGACAGAATCCCTTGACGGAATATCTTGTCCTTCTTTTCTTTATACTTCTTTTTCAACTCTTTCACTTTACCATAAGATTCGAGTTTATCGGTTGCCATCCCTTCTGAAAATTCTGTTGTTGGGAGTTGATCGGGTTTTTTTCTATTCATCCTTTGGCATCCTTGAGTTTCTCTACATTATCCCCTTGTTTATTGGAGACATTTAGGTAGCTAAACTTAGCAATGAAATATGCCACTACCTATTCTTTGAGAGAGGACATTGGCTCATAGATAATGTCGTATTCCCCTAATTCCATTGCCCAATACATTAATCTTCCAGACGTTTCTGTCTTACGTAAAGCCTGTCTGAGTGGCATGTCAGTATAAACCACTATTGTATGAGCTTGAAAGTATGGTTTCATTCTCCTCCTTGCTTTAATCAATGCCAACGTTAACTTCTCCAGTTTAGGATATCAAATTTCATCTCCCCTGAATGCCTTGCGAGTATAGTAAATAGGTTTTTTCACTCCATCTTCTATTCTTATCAAGGCTGAACTGACTGCACTTTCTGAGATAGCTAAGTACAAGAATATTTTTCTCCCGCTATTGGCCTAAAAAATAAAAGAGGTATCCCCAAGTATTTATTTAATTCTAAGAATGCCTTTTCACATTCTTCATTCCAGTCAAAGGCCTTCCTGAGCACCTTGAAGAATGGAAGGCGTTTATTAGTTGCTCGGGAGACAAATCTATTAAGAGATGCAACACGCCCCCATAAGTCTCGGCACTTCCTTCTTGGTAGTTGGAGAATGTACCTCCAACAAGGCTTTTATCTTGTCATGGTTTGCTTCAATACCTATTTGATTAACAATGTATCCGAGGAACATCCCTTCATGTATGCCAAAAACACACTCAGTCGGATTCAGCTTCATCTGGTACTTCTCCAGTTGATCAAATGTTTGGCTCAGATCAGTTATATGGTCAGCAAATTTCTTTATTTTAGTCAACATCTCATCAACATATACCTCCATATTTTTGCCAATTTTCTCCACAAATACCTTATTTACTAACCGCTGATATATAGCACCTGCATTTTTAAGACCAAAAGGAATAACATTGTAACAATATGTTCCTCGGGGAGTAATGAAAGAGGTACTTTCCCTGTCTTCTAGCTTTATTTAAATTTGATTGTATCCAGAATAATCATCCATGAAGCTTATCATCTCATGCCCTGAAGTCGCGTCCATGAGATGATCTATTCTTGGCAGAGGAAAATGATCTTTCGGGTAAGCTTTATTCAGATCTGTGAAATCCATACACATTCTCCACTTATTTTTCTTCTTTTTGACCATCACAACATTATCCAACAAATCTAGATATTTCACTTCTTTGATGAAAGAATATTTTTACAGCTTTTCCACTTCTTCTTGAATAGCCTGGTTCTTCTCCGAACTAAAGACTCTTCTCCTTTACTTCACTGGTTTGATCTCCTTGTTGACATTGAGCTCGTGGCATAAGAAAGATGGGTCTATCCCCGGCATATCCTCGTAACTCCATGCAAATACCTATTTTCTTTACTTCAAAAATGCTACCAGCTCTTGCTTCAGTACTGGATCAATTAAAGTACGGATCTGACTTATTCTTTCTTCTTGCTCGTCATCCAGAATAATACTCTTTATTGCCTCTATGACTTGACATTTAATGAGTTATGTTTCATCTCTTGGGTCTAAGGTTTCAATCTCAGACTCATCAGATTCATCCACTTGATAAGTGGTTGTTTTCATCCTAGCCTCTTCCAATTCCTCTTTCTCGGCAGATGAGTAGTAACATTCCCGAGCTAATTTTTGATATCCCTTTACTACTATAACCCCAAAGTTGGTTGGGAACTTTAAACACTGATGTACTGTGGATGGAACTGCTTCAAACATTTTCATGCCTACTCTTCCCTTAATTATATTATAGGATGACTGGACATTTTTGTCCATCACAAAGAAACGCACCTTCTCTGTTCTGCTAGATGGAAAGGTACCAATCAATATGTCTAACTTGATCGTTCCAATTGGAAAAACTTTTTCTCCAGAAAACCCAATGAGGGGTCTGTGATACGGCTTCAACTGATTGAGTTTTAAGTTCAAACTATCGAAATAAGGGTAAAATATGATTTTTGTCGAGCTACCATTATCCACCAGCACTCTTGAAAATATTACATCCTTCATTCTCATTTTGATCACCAGAGGATCATCATGAGGATACAAGACTCCTTCCAAATCATTTTTGGAAAAACTAATGACTAGCTTATCTTTGTTAACCTTCCTTTTCCAATCTTCTTCTTCCAGATTTATTCGATGTATATAGGAACAAGCTTGAGCCTTATTGAGATAAGCTTTCCTTTTAGCAGTATAATCACCCCCTCCCGCGTCTTCACCTGTAATCATGTTACAATCACATAAACCGAAATGAATAAAAAATACCTCACGCTCAGGTTGTCTGGGACTTTTTGGGAGATCGGGATCATCTTCAGGCTCATCTTCATGGTCCCTTTTCTTATCTTATCTTGGTCGGCAAGGAGATTTGGATATCTATCGAGCTCTGTTGTTTGCATTGCCACCATTCTAATGATCAACAAACTTGTTCAACTTTCCTCGTTTAATAAGTGCCTATATCTCATTTTGGAGAGCTACACACTACTTATTTATATGCCCATGATCTTTATGGAACTCATAATACTTGCATTTATCCCTCCTTTTGGGAGTTGTCCTTAGTTTTTCTGGCTAATTCAGTTCCTCGTTGTTCTTGATTTCCTTCAGAATGTGGTTTATATCAAATTTTAAGGGAGTATAATTTGTGTACTTCCTTAATTAATCCAATGTTTCTTTGCCTTTTGACTGCTTGCTCCCACCACTATTCTTATAATCTTTATTCTCTGACTTGCCTTCAGCTTTAGCTTCCACCATTGCCTCAGGATTCTTCTTCGCAGCCATAGCCTCCTCGGCATTCATAATTTTGACTTCTTTTGACATTAATTTAGCCATAGATTTGGGGGGATCCTTGGCTAAGGTGTAATACAGATTGTCTTGTAAAATAACACTCATGAGAGCTGAAATGGTTGTCTTCTCCTCATAGTCTATGACCTCCAATTTCTCGTTGTTTAAACGAGTGATGTAATCTCTAGTACTTTCACCTACTATTTTCCCAACACTCAACAAATGTGCTACCCTTTTAACTTATTTTTCACCAAAATAGAAATTTCCTATAAAGAGCTCTACTAGTTGGTGGAAGGTTTCAATATGCCCCCGAGGAAGGCTGTTCTACCATATCTGAGCAGATCCGATAATGGTCCCTGAGAACGCCATGCACCTCATTTCATCTGGGACTACATAAATATCTATTGCAGCCTGGTATTTCACTATATGAAGAACATGATCAGTTTTCCTATCATACTTTGATGTGACCACAGGAGCCTTGAACTTTGCAAGTGTGGGAAAATCCACAATTGCTTGTACAAATGGAGATCCCTTAATAAATGTTCTTTGGAAAGGGTTCTTGGACTTGGCCATCTCTCCCAACCTGTCTTCGAACCTCTCAATAGATCCTTTCCATGTGTCATTTCCAGCACCTGATTTATTGTTGTTTTCCCGAGCAACAGATCGCCCAGAATTATCCTCTTGGGATCTTTCTTTACGAGTTGCAGGTCTTGGGTTTGGATGTGATTGGACTGAGCCTTCCCTTAAATCATTTGGTCATTGATAATTTCTCGATGTAAACCAAGGAGGATTTCAATTCCCCCTGGGCCCCAAATGGTTGAAGGGAGAGGCTATGCTCAACCTTTCCAGAGCACTTGGTCTCTCTGGAGTTAGAGTGATGTTTTCCTGAGAATCTAAAATTCTTATAGCGGAAGTTAAACCGGGGTGATAGGATAGATCAATTGAATTCCCAGAATAATTAAATTTTATATGTCTTGATCGTGACATAGATTGTGGCTATCGTGAAGATGGTGGATGCATGCTTCTCTGGACGCTTCTTTGGCCTGTCTGGGCATATGCTCCATTTTAAACAGTCTGAATGAACTGTCGCATAGTTTTTTGTATTGCCACTTATCCCCTAGCTAAGCTTGTCAATATTCATGTTATATCATTTGCATTTGGAGGGGCAGAAGGGTTAGGAGGATTCCCTTAATTATTCCTATTATTAGATTCTAGGATTTTAGTCATTGGTGATGAGTTTTTAGTGAAAAACGCTATGTATAGTCGTTCCCACAAACGATGCCAATCTGTTGATGTAAAAACTAGATTGTTCTAATTAATTAATCATATATAAATATGATTAAATAAATAAGATAAGAGATTTTTAAAGTGCTTCAGCCTTAAGGAAATGGCATGCATCCACTGATTTGTATTACTGGGTATTTTTCCTTGATCTCAATTATGTATGCTTATGATTGCTTACCCTGCCAAGAAGGTATTACAATGTATTTATACCCTTTGGGCTATCAATGTGAATAGATAGTGTGCCTTTATTGAATAAGCATATACATTTGTACATGGTACTATATGACCGTAATACTTTGAATCTGTTTGGTCATTTGGCCTTCCTGAAAAGTTGCTCGGTATGCTGAGAAGCTCGGTACGTTGAGTAGATCGGTACATTGAGTAGCTTCGTACTTGAACTTGTGCCATGTTAGATGACACGTGTCTTCATATAATTGGTCCACATCAAGAAACTAATTTTTGTATCAACACCGATTATTTTAGAATTAGTATGAAGAGCGTAAAAGATACCATACTTTATCATGCCACTTATGTACTTTATAATACATTTTATAGTATTTAAGTGGAACTATTGTTGTTCTCTTTGACATCTAGAATACACACCCACTATGCATCTTATAAGGTCCACTCAAAGTTAAATAAAGAAGATTGCCTATCATACTAGGATATAAAGTGACATCTATCTTTTTCCGGATAATTTTTTTTGACAATTTAATAGAAGAACTCGTAGGAGTTCTAGCGGTTCTAGTCATATTTAAATAAAAAACTTTAATTAAATTAGTAGCATATTTGGATTGGCAAATAAAAATATGGTCTGACTTTTAAGTTACATGAAGTCCTAAAAAGAATTGTAGTTCCCCCATCATAAACATTTGAAATTCAGATCTCATTATGTTAGCAAATTTATCATCTTCTAAAGGAGAAGTGGACACAAATACTATGTCGTCAACGTAAAGCGATTAATAAATAATTTTTGTTACATTTAATGAAAATTGTTGGGTTAACTCCCCCTATGTCAAAACCATTTTCCATGAGAAAATTTACAACCTAAGATACCAAGAACAAGGGGCTTGTTTCAAACCATAAAGAGCTTTCTTTAGTCTAAAAATGACATCCATTTGGTATAGTTTAAATTTTAAAAGGCAGGAAACAACGAGTAAGAGTAAAAAATTATAGTCTAACAACAAGACCACGGGTTTCATCACCATTAATTTGAGAATAACCTTGTGGAACTAACCTAGCCTTGTTTCTTAAGACATTACCGGATTCATCACACTTATTTTGAAATATCCATTTTATTCCAATTACGTTAGTGTGAGTAGGATGGGGAACTAAATATCACACATTGTGAAGTATAGGCTATCTTAATTCTTCTTGCATAACAAGCAACTAAGATTCATCTATTAAATCTTCGTTTATATGTTTAGGTTCAATTAAAGACCCATAAGATGAAAATAAAGCATTTATAGATTGAGATCTAGTCCTTATTGGGTCTCTAACATCACCTATATTGTTTTTCTTAGCATCATTTGCCGTAAACATGTTGAGAAGACCAGGTTCATCAGGTGGTAGGGAGTCAAAATCACTATCTGTTAACTACTTTTATAAATCTTCATTTTTAGAATTGTTAACATGTAAAGGATCCTCACTTTCTTCCAAGTGATGGGAAACTCCTTTAGAGTTTTTTTAGGTTATATACAAAATAAGCATGACTATTTTGAGAATAACGTAAAAAGGTATCTTTACCACCCCTAGTGTCAAATTTGGACAAGTGTTCTCTATCCTTGCAAATATAACATTCGTTGCCAAACACCCTAAAATATTTTAGATTTGGTTGTTTCTCGTATCAAATTTCATAAGATGGTTTTTTTACTATTTTTCTTTAAATACACCTAGTGTATTATGTTATACGCAATTTGTTTAGCCTCAACACAAAAGTATTTTAGTAAATTCTTAGCATGAATCAAGACATGGGTAATTTCTTTTATGGTTCGGTTGTTTCTTTCTAAGATACCATTTTGTTGAGGGGTTTTGGGTGCACTAAATTCATGTTGGTACCTACTTCCTACACAGTATTCTACAACCAGCCTATCACTTCGAACCCTAGTTACTTGGATGTCCTTTTCATTTTCAATCCATACAAAAAAATTTAATTTTTTTTTAAAAGTATTTGATTTTTCTTTCATAAATGCCACCCACGTAAATCTAGTAAATTCATATACAACAAGGATATAGGTGTTACGACACATATTAGTAGTCCAAGAGGGAGCCATTAAGTCCATGTAGGAGATTTTTGCTTTTTACCTATTTGACACGATCCACAAATAGAGTTTTACTTTTGGTATCTTAAGTATACCATGAACAAGTTATTGACTAGTTAATCTAGACTGATTATCATAGTTAATGTTTCCTAGTTTTAATTCCATAAGTCTAAGTTATATAGTCTAACGGATAAATAATTTTCAACTTCTTTATTTTAAATAACAACATAGCAATTATCGGGTGTTCTTTCACTAGAAATAATAGTTTTTCCCTCTATGATAATAATTTTGCACTAAGATTTAGAAAAATTAAAAATGTGGTCTATGTCGCAAAATTAACATATATTTGATAAATTGGCTTTAATTACCTCAACAAGTAGGCCCTCATCCAAGTTAGGAAGCCCTTCACCTCTAATTGTATCATTGCATATGATCAAGGACATTTTGCCATCTCCAAAGGATACATTTCTTCCAATAAATGTTTTGAAAGAGGTAAATTTTATTTTGTCCCCATCATAATACCATTGTGAATTTTTATATGAAGCAAATAAGGCTAAAACACCAACATTACAGCTCGGCTAGTAAATTAATTCATCTTTCTTAATCCAAACTGCCTTAGTTTTTGGGTAAAATTATTTTAGTCTTCAAACGCATTGGTCTAGGAGTTGTGCCTTTCTTAACATATTTAAACGTAATAGGTATCCTGGGTCTATTAGTGTTCCCACTTTTTTTTTGTTTAGATTAAACATTAATAACATAATTTTTCCATGTGGCCAGTTTTGCAACATAAATTGCAGTGATAAACTTACCTAGCAGGACAGAGAGCGAATATTAGAAGATTTTGGATAATCTTCAATTGAGGAAACAAAACTTGTTTCAAAGAATTCTTCTCCTTTAAAACCAATTCCCTCTTTATCAATTGGGGACATTCCTGAATAAAAAATATGTTTGACCTTAATGCCAGAAGTGTTGAAAGCCTTCAAATTAATTAAGGCTTCTTTTAATTCAGATTATAATTCTTCAAAATCATTTAGGACAACCTTTTGATTTTCTTCTAATAAATTATTGCTTTCAGTTAATTTTGAAATATTTTTCCCTAGTAACAGATTTTCCGACTCAAGCACTTTCACTTGCATAAAATATTCATTAAAAATTAGGAGATTTTGGTTATTTAAAACATAAATTTTGGATAACGACCTAGGATTGATTTTGCTTAAATGTGTACACTTTTTGAAATTAGATTTGTGGAGTTTCTTATAGTGAATACTATCTTCATCACATTCACTATCAACAGATTCAGTCACAGGGGATGATTCATTATATAAATCAATTACATCACCCCAGTTAGAGTTACACACAAATTTTTGGTAACAGTGGTAGTAGTGTGATTATGTACACGAGTATTAGTAGGTAAAGAGTTATTTACAATAGGTGACTCATAATTTTCTACAAAAAGTTCAAAATCATTAGACACAGTAGATAGATTCGCAAAATATGGGATGTGTTAGAAGATTGCCATTTTGTTCTCAAAAAACATTTATTAGCATAATGACAAATTCATTACACTTCCTATAGTTAATACGAATTAATCTTTATTATTGTCATATTTTTCACAAATTTCCTTTTCATACTATTTTTAATGAGGCATGTCTGTATAACTGGGTTGGCCTTGTTTAGAAGCAAATTTGTTCCTAAACATAACAAATTTATTAAAGTGTTTAAATAAAAGGGAAATTTCATTATCTAATGACTCAAGATAAATAGAAGAGTCATCCATATTAAACAGTGAAGAAACCAAGGCAATACTATTACACTAGATTTAAATACTAATGAGGGTTGTATAGTGTGTGCATGATCTTTGCCCCTTTGATTTTAACTTAAGACCGTTTCTAATTCGAAGGTTTTCATTTTACTACACAAAAGTTTAGGATTCATATTAGGATCAACCATTTCATTTATAGCATGTTTCTTTATATCAAAACTATGAGGTAAAGACCTAAGTATCTTAACACAAATTTTAGAATCGGCATACATTTTACAATTTACATACGATTGGTTAACTATGTCTTGCAGTCAAGGATAAAAATCATCAAACTTTTCATTATCTTCGTGAACATAATATCATGAATGTGAACTAAAATTGTAACTTAGACTTTTTAACCCCAGTGTCACCTTCACGTGTGGACATTAAGTGCCCCATAATGTGTGGATATTAAAATATCCAAAGATGATTTAGATATAGTGCAGGGTGATATTATTTTAAACTCAAACTCATGCATGAGTTAGAAAATGGCAATTCTTCCTTTATTGTTATATTTTTTTTTTTTCTCCTCCCTGGTCCAATCAGAAAGGAGTTTACTTACAAGTCTTTGACCATTACCTTCACAAGTAGGTTTAGTAGGTATAGTAAAACCAGTTTTAACCACGTCTCATACCCCATCTGCTAATTATTGAATATGTGCAATTATTCTTACTTTTTAGTAAGAAAAGTTAGCCCCGCCAAACATAGGAGTACATACAGAACTACCATCACGATATTCCATTTAAAAATGATTTTTAAGGGAGTTCAAGATCTTAAAGTTTAAAAAAAACTTTTACAGAAAAAGTATTCCTAATGCTCTAATACCACTTCAAAATAATCTAATACACAAAAGTGTCAAGATTAAATAAAGTATCTTTTAACTCTTATGTAAAAACCTTTCTAAACTTCAACATCTCAATTTTTTTTTGTGATGTTCAAGTTATCAAAAAAAAAAATTAAGAATAATGAGATGAGGAGAAGCGGAAAACTACACAATAGTTTGTTGATGAGAAAACTAGCGTACTGGAAAACCATGGATCTTTTAGTACCAATACCACACATAGACCCAAGTTCACTGTAATAACTGTTTGAGTACAATTTACAAAATAGAGTGTGCAAATGAATTGATACAACCAATACATTTAGTACTTCATTGCTAGTACAACAAAACCCTAAAACTACTAAAATTTTACCAGACACAAAAATTAGTGAAACAAGGAAGAACACACAACCAGAGATTCACACTCAATACCAGAGAATCAGTGAAGTTGAATAAAAATAGTTTTAATATGCTTTTGATTTTAAAAGAACAATTAAAGATTAAAACCTTAAAGTCTAGATAAAAAGAGTCTTGGTTTAGATATTCAAGTTTCAAAACCTTAAAATCAGATTTGTGCAAATAGGAGTTTGAGATAAATAGATATATTCATATACTCAGGATCCACACAAAACTGAAATGAAAAGTAAACCAAGTCTTATTTCAAAGATATAACAATTTAGACAGGTATTTGGTTTATTAAAATAAATCCATGTGACACCCCGACTAATTAAATACCGGGTAGCTACTCCTTTATAAAATTAATTCAAAATGCCAAGTTGGCTCAGTTAATAGCATCACTGTCGAAAACATTTTATTATTTCTAACCACCTAGTATTTAAAAAGCAAGTTGCCAAATTTTAATTTAAGTCTGATTAACATGCAATAAGAGTAATGAAGAAATAAATAACATCATTCACCATACTGAAGTAAAACGAATAACCATCACAATAGAGTAATTAAAGTCTGGAGGAAACCCCTCACTACAATCCCATACTGAAAAAAATAAACTGAGACAATACATGCTAAAGTCTGAAAACTGAAATGTAAAAGATGTCTAAATGGAAATGGGCAACATGCCCTACAACTGATAGATAGATCGTGACTCTGGAATCCAAAAGATAGAAGCGTCTATGAACAAATCCCTGTAGCTTCCACAAACAGCTACAGCTCGTCACCTGAATGAGTACCTATACTTGGTGTCCTTGTGGCTGGGCACCTAAAATGGGTTTACAAGAAAAAGATTTGAAAAGCAAACGGGTCAGAGCCCGAATGTGGGGTTATATTTTAAAAACCTGCAAGTGCTTTAAAAACATTTAAAACATTAAATGCAAAGTACATGTTAGGACGTGCACTCACATTATATTCTCCCTCTCGTCTAACTGTGCACTCCTAACGCAAGTACCCATCTATAACTATCCATACTACTAGCTAAGTGGCAACGTATCTAGCTAGACTACCCCAAAGGTTCTACCCATAATACTTGGTTCCATTATCATATAACGCTCTTAATTAAATAGGGTTTAGTGTAACTCAGATACTCCATATACACTATAAATATATCACTATTAGTTAACTCACTATATATCTCGAAACAACACCGTAATATATTTACAACATTAACATGAGGATTCCCATTAATATAATGTATATTATTCATCTCATAAATATACAATACAAGCACCCCGCAATCTAAGCTATAGTGCACACATACTCTGCTATCCATCCCGGTACATCACGTACATAAGGATTACATATTCCGAATCTCTCAGGAATAGTTTACCGATAACAACATCACAAATAATGGAGGCGAACACAGTCACCATCACATGGGTCACGCACATACCTACGCTCCCATGGTCAGCGGACTTGTTAATATCACAATAAGTCTTTCTATGACCTATGTTCATCAAGGTACCAGTCTATATCCCCCCCGTAGGCACACAAGGATTAGAGGGTCCTAAGTGAATGAAACCTCCCGTGATATCAAGTATGGTAGGTATGTCATACATACAATCCATATACCAATACTAAGTAAACACACATCTTAGTAATACCGTATTATATTCGTAGTACATATAGCACTCTCGTACTAACTATAATTATCACAATTTATATTATTCCGGTTTGTAATTATACGCGCCATAATTCATCCTCACATTGTAGTAGACACTCACGTCTCAACCCAAAAAGGTTCACAGAATATAACTCTAGTATATGATTTACTCATCTCACTAACCCAAAAGTCCCAAATCAATCACTATATCATCAAAGGAATGCTAACTCTACCCTTGAACCAGTTTCCGGAACTCCAAAAGTCAAAACAGTCCAAAAAGGACCAAACTGTCAACTCGTTAGAAGTCTCGTTTGAACGAGGCTTCGAACGAGTTTGGACTGTCAGGTCGTTAGAAGTCTCGTTCGAACGAGGCTGTTCGAATGAGATCCCAGTTCGTTCGAACGAACTGACCCTTCTAACGATATCTCGTTCGAACGAGATATCGAACGAAATTCCCACTCGTTAGTAGCGACTGGTCAACTCGTTAGAGGCTCGTTCGAACGAGTTCGTTCGAACGACCTGGGGGTTGCTTCTAACGAGAGGCCAGTTTCGGCCCAGAATTTCCCAAAAATCGTTTTTCACCATTTTTACTCCTCAAATCACCTTTAAAATTTATCCCAACGATTGTTTTAAAGTCTCTAAACAATTCTAAACATAGTATAACCACATCCTATCACGCGTGTATGGATTTACTCACCCAAATCATCAATCAATTTACAATTACTTAAACTTTTCCCCAATTCATTTATGAACATGAACCCTAAAATTTGGAACCTTCAATTCATCAAATAAAATCCGTTTTTCTTTCACCCAAATCATGTATTAACATCAGATTAATCATTTACCTATCCTTCTACATGCAATCCTTCTCAAATTCCTCAAGTTTTATCATCTAGACTACATGGGTTTTCATATTTCTTCAAGAACAACCATAAATCTGAATTTTCTAACATGGAAAAGACATTCTCAGTAATTAAATGGAAAT
Source organism: Sambucus nigra (assembly GCA_949130495.1). NCBI lineage: Eukaryota > Viridiplantae > Streptophyta > Magnoliopsida > Dipsacales > Adoxaceae > Sambucus > Sambucus nigra. The sequence continues at coordinate 571,516,862 of OX422217.1, forward strand.
AAAGTCACTTGCCTTGGTTTGATTTCTGGTTTTGATGTGGATTCGGTGTAGAATTTCTGCAGAATTCCTCTCTCTCTCTCTCCTTCTCCAAGCTTTCTTCTCCAAAAGGCTATGGTGGCTAGGGTTTGCTTTGGGGAAACTTGTGAAAACCTATTTTAATAAACCTCCGTAGCTTGTTGGGTTAATAAGGGTTGGTTGGGTCAAATCCTTATCAGATTACAACTCTCAATTTTCGTCACTTTTAATTATCCAAAAATACCGAATTACTAAAATACCCTTTATGGTGCCGGAATGGCCTAAAAATACCCCGGGACCCAAACTATACCCCCGGCTAGTGTTTTCTGACTATCTCGACCCTTCCGGACGCGTTGGCGCACTCAAAACGACCATACGGATTATAGATTTTAAATTCACTTTTAATAACAAAATATTATACCGTGACGCGGCGGTCCCACGCGTCTCAACAAAATTTCCAAATTGCCGTATATAAATCTCACGACAAATTTTATAATACCAAATACATATATTATCATATATGCACATAATCAAATACCAATTCACATCACATTAGTATTTATAATCCGGATTAATTTCCAATTAATACGCATTTAATTAATTAATCCCCAAAAATAATTATAGCCAAAAGTACGGGGTATTACAATCCAGTAAAATATGCAAAATGTATAATATTTATAACATGTTTAGGTAGATCTGGTCGATACTGAGAGTATATCAAGATTATAGTTTCAAAAAATAATGGGTTTTGTAAGGACACAAATTTCCAATTGAGTCCATATATAGTTTTGGCTCAATTCCGGACAAAAACATTTATTCATAGGATAGTATTTAAATGTAATATTCTCAAACCTATGAAGTGTTTGTTGAAGACGTAGCGGCAAAGAGTATAAATCTTCATCAAATATGCCGGTTTGTGTGCCTCGTTTCTACGTCATCAACTATAGTTCCATGCTCCCAAGGTATGAATGCAATTATCTATATATAGGAGCTTGGAACAAAGTTTATTGGGTGTTAGGTTTTGTAAAAACTATGTTTTAATTTTCAGAAAGAATTAAATAAAACTTTAAAATAAGTTTATAAAGTTTTCTGGGCCAAAATTGAATTTTCCAAACTTTCTGGTTTTTCATTCGAACGAGATTCTCGTTCGAACGAAAATGTCGTTCGAACGAACCTGCCAACGAGTTCCCATATTAGGCCACTGACATGTCGTTCGATATGTCGTTCGAACGAACCTTCTGTTCGAACGAGATATCCAACGAGATTCTAACGAGTTCAATCTGGAACGTCGTTAGAAATCTCGTTCGAACGAGATTTCGTTCGAACGAAATGTCGTTCGAACGAGATGCCAGGCGGGAACAGTTTTTGGCAGTTTTGCACTCACTTCCCCACTTGGTTTTTAACCAACTTTTTCAGACTTTATTATGTGCGGGAATAACATTTTCCAATCCAACTTTTCCAACCTAGTTTATCTCTTAGAGAGAATTTGAGAGAAAAAATGTTTAGGAAAATGTTCATGTTTTGAGTGAGATTTTCAAAGAGAAAAATTTCCATCACTCTAGTGTTTACACCCAAAGAAGTTTATTCCAAGTTCTTATATACATATCAATTGCTTGGAGTTTGGCACCGGTTTATCTCTTCCGTTTCAAAGAGAAGTTTTGGGTTTTGCTTCTACCTCCCACAAAGAAAGAAGAAGTGTTTTTGTTGTAATTCTACCCACTTGGAGAAAGGCTCCATGTACGGGTGACGGTGTCCATATAAAGTCCTATCGGTGGATTCCGAGACCGCGGTGGTGTTCCAAGGTTATCCGCTAGGAAGAGGTTTCTACAAGAAGAAGCATCGGGGCTTGAGAGGGATCGAGTCGAGTGTTGTAAGTCTATCTGTCTTGTACTTGTAATTCCGTATCTAGTGGATTTGTGGCTAGGGCCGTCCGAGGTTGTTTCCCGTCTTGGGTTTTTCCTCGTACATCGCGGCGTAGTGTGATTGGTTTATTTTATCTTGCATAAATAACGTAGAACGCATGCTTAGGATAAATCAAGATAAAATTCGGTTTAAATCATCACACTCACTTTAATTTGGGACTTATATTAAATATTGGGTAAAGTTTATTTAATTCAAGTCATTTGCTAAAATTTGGTTTCACCTAACTTGCTAATATTGACAAATATGACTTAGGCAAATTCTAGGACTTGGATTGAATTAATCGGTTTAAGTGAATATATTAATTGATTAATTTTTACTTCACTTGATGTAATTTTAATTCTATTAAGGAATTAAAATTTGTTATTTATTAAATTGAACCATCATCAGCTTTACGCTTCCGCATCATCTACGATTAATTTTAAAAGGAAATTATAAATTAATTTTTAATTGCGAAAATCAAAAATCGGGGTTCCATCCTCTTTCAAATTGGTATCAGAGCCAAAGCGATAAATTATTTCGTTAACGATCTTTTAAATAATTTTTGGCTAAAATGGATTTTTCCCCATTTTCAAAATTTCCTATTTTCGATGGTTCAAACTACGCGTATTGGAAAGCGCGCATGAGATCGGCACTAAAATCTATCGACGAGAGAGTTTGGATGTCTGTTGTTAACGGGTGGTCCCCACCAACTTATTTAGTTGAAAATGAACGTGTTATCAAACCCGCCGATAGATGGACTGAAAATGAGTTTAAACTTGCTAATTTTAATTCCCGAGGTTTAAATGCCTTGTTTAGCGCTGTCACACTGGATGAATTCCGTCGTATTATGACGTGTGAAACCGCTAAAGAAGCTTGGGATATTTTACAATTAACTCATGAAGCAACTAGTGTCGTTAAAGCTTCAAAACTCCAAAACCTCACCACTCAATTTGAAACTATCAAAATGAATGAAAAAGAAACGTTTGATGAATTTTATGCTAGACTTTCTGATATTGTTAATTCATCTTTTAACTTGGGAGAGAAAATACCTGACGACCGTGTTGTAAAGAAAATTTTAAGTTCCTTACCCGACAGATTTATTCCAAAAGTGACCGTTTTAAATTCTTTACCCACTTTAGCCTCTACGAAATTAGAAGAGCTTGTAGGTGATTTACAAACCTATGAACTGGATATGTTTCCATCTAAAATTGAAAAGAAAATCGAAAAGGGCGTTGCTTTGAAAGCCCGAAAAGAGGTCAAACAAGTAGTAGAGAGCGATAGTGATAGTGACTCGGAAGACATGGCTTTGTTTGCGCGTAAATTTCGAAAATTTCTTAAAATTAACAAAGATAAATTTAAAAATGATTTTAAGAAATTTGATACTTCTAAACATGATAAAAGCGAGAAGATTTCTAAAGCCGAGAAGATCCCTAAACCTAGTAATGAAAATTTAGATAGGGACGAGTCTAATAAGTGTTTTGGTTGTGAAGGTTATGGCCATAGGGCTTATGAGTGCCCCACTAAACTAAGGAAAGAGGGTAAGCGACCCATTTTATATAATGAGACCCTTAGTGATAGTGATAAGGAAGAAAATCCCGATTCCCCCACTAATTAAAATTTTGTGGCTTTTATGGCTAGTCATGTGAGTGATAGTGAGAACTCATCGATTGATGAAACGATAGCACATGCCACTTCCAAGGTCATTGTTCATGATTCTCTTATTTTTTATGATAGTGAGAGTGGAGAAGAAAGAGAGAGTGAAAATGAAGAAGAGGTTAATGTGAGTGAACTTCAAAATGCTTTTCAAGAGCTTTATAAAGAATCTATTAAATTGAAAAGAGCTAATTTGAAGTTAGAAGCTAGGTTAAGAGAAAGTGTCAAGGTCGTTGATGAGCTTTAATAGAAGACCTTAGGACACGTGAAAGGACTCTTCAAGAGAAGCTTGAATATGTAGAAGGCGAGAGAGATAGCCTTAGGGGTTTAATGGAATCCTTGAAAAAGGAGCTTCTTGCTTTTGAAGAGCGAAATGTTTTACTAGAATCTAACATTTTAGAATTGGAAAATAAATTAAAAGATTCTAGTAATGTCAAATTTGATTTGGAGCGTCGTTCGGAAAAACTAGATAAAATGTTAGGCTTCAATACTTGTAACGAATCTACTCATAAAGCCAAGACCAATGTTTTAGGAGAATCTACTAGGAATGCATTTAAAGATCACTCCTTAGGAAAAAAATTTCGACATGTCCTTGCTTGTACACATCGTGGTCGAAAAGGTCATGTTAGGAAATTTTGCTTTGATCTTAAACGAATTTCTAGAAAATCCCATAGTAAAGTAACCACGGTAGTTAACGTTCCAACACCCCAAGATAGTCATTCTTCATTAATTTGGGTTACGAAATCCGACTTGGTTGCTTTGCAAAATAGGGTTTTGTGACACCCCGCCTAATTAAATACCGGGCGATCACTCCTTTATTAAATTAAATCAAGGTAAACAGTTGGTTCATTCTCAGCATCACTGTCGATAAAAATACATTTTCCAATTTAACACCCTAAATAATTAAGCTAAGTGTCAAAACCATTTTTATACATACTTTCCAAATTTTATTTAAAGAAAAACATTTGTTTTATTAACATTTCTACAAATTAAGAATCACACCACAATAAACCTGGAACACAAAGTCCAATTAATATAATACATTCGTCAATCGAATGTCCACATATGAAGACTAAAGTCACCAATACAAACTGAATAAAACCCATAGTAACAATACTGGAAATAACTGAAATACAAATGTCCCAACAACAATGAAATACTGGAAAGGGCGACACATGCCCGATAAATGAGAATGCTAAAAGTGGAGTCAATAAGGGAAGCCGTCTACGCAAGTAACCTGCAACTCCCACCTAAGCTGCAGCACGTTCCTTTCAAGGGATCCTAAGCAAGACCCCCCTGTGGCTGGGCACCTGAAATATATACATATATATACAAGAGAGAGAGAGAGAGAAAGAAACGGGTCAGAGCCCGAAAGTGTGTTTGATTTAAAATACGTTTAGCAAGTATTTAAATTGATACAGGCCAATGCAACAACATATTAGAGCGACACTCTCTTGAGAAATTCTCACCTCTCTTCTAATGTGCACACCTATCGTGCTAACCTTCCCGACGGGTTATCTTAACATTTTATCATACTAACCTTCCCAATAAATTAGTGTATCTTAAACTTACTCATAAGATTTCAAAACCGAACAATATTTTTGTTTAAAAAGAATACTTCCAATTAGTAGCACTACTCTTGTTTTAGCTTTTATTCATTTATAAAGTTTCCCAGTGTCATATTATACTTTCACAAAACAAGTACTTACTATATGTGTCATCAACCATGTCCTACTTATCAAATCACAGTAGGCAGTTTCAAATTTCCAAATGTCATATATATATTAACTACTCGTATAATATATATAAATAACAGCACCCCAAATAAAACTATGGTGCGTGCATACTTCTACTATCCAAACCCCATACCACTCATATCAAGGGGAATACAAGTTCGGAATCACTCTCGAACTGTATTAACACATACACAAACAATATCGAGGCGAAGCATAGATTCCAAGTCTCTAAGAGGATGGCACATACTCGCGTCTCTTAGGACCGTCTGAACTATCGATTCGATAGCCTGTACCAAGGATATCTATCTTCTAGGGTACAAGTCAATATCCCCCATAAAGGTCCCATCGAGATAAGACTGTCCCAGCGCGGTAACCTCAAGGATAGCAAGTAGCGCGGTATGTTTTTCACAAGTATATAATATATGTACACACAATCATATAAATATACCACTTAATCATATTAATATAGGCTCCTCTCGTCACCCAAAATTATACCATTTATCCTTAATTTCATATTATTTGTATTACGTATAAGGTTTCATCTCTAACCTTAACTCGAAGGGCTTTCTCACTTAATACGCGACATTCATTAACTCTATCCTTCCAAGTAAGAAAATTCAGTAGGTATACCTCTATTTATTATCGTAGCTATTTGCCGCATTCTCTCACTTGAAATACGTAGTTTCATAGTTCATTATATAACTATCCCAAAAACAAGATTCTCGTCTTATAATAAAGTTCCCAACACTTATTCAAATGTTCTACTGGTCTTTCCTATCTCCCAAAACATTTCATTAAGGATACCCAAGAATTATTTCACGATAAATTCAATTTAACTAAGTAAACAAGGGAAATAAGAGTCTACTAGGAGGGGTCGATTGATCAAGGTTTGGGGCTCGATCGATCGAACCTTCGATCGATCGAAGCTCTAGGCTCGATCGATCGATCAAGCAGGTCTGCGAAAATTCTGCAGAAACGCAGTTACGGGTTTCATCACCAAAATTACACCAAATCCATATTTTCAAGTTCCAATCATCCCAGAATTCTACTACTAGCATTATAACGATATACCAGATGATTCTAACGTAAGGCATGTACATATTCATCATTTAAGCATGGATAATTAACCCAAAATTCCATCTAATCATCAAGAACCCTAGAGTTTTTCTTAATCAAAGTTCTAATCTGTTTTTACCAAAATTTCCTTCTAATATATCATCAAAATTTCGTGGGTTATATTCCTCTACATGGCAAGGATTCCAGAATTTCATATAAATCATTTCTACATGCATTTTCCTAACACAAATTGGGTGTTCTTCCATATTTATCATCTCTAATCAATCCTAAACCAATATGAAGATTGCATTAACGAAAATACGCAAGTTAAAAACTTGCCTAGGATTTTTGGTATTCTGATTCACGGCTGATTTTGGTATGGCTGCGTTCCTCGTCTCGCGATCTACGCGGTGGTGGTGGCGGCGGTGCAAATCGGTGACTTTTTGGCCTTGAATTGCCTTGGAGCTCTCTCCTCCCTTCTCCAATGGTCGTCACTTGATTTCTGGATATTCTAACCCTAAAAGACTAACCTAGTTGGCTGATATAGGTTGCTGAATTTCGTGGGTTTAATTACCCAATTATGCAAAATGACTAAAATGCCCTCCCGGGGTACTAATTAGGCCTAAAAATGCCCTGAGACCCAAACTACACCCCCGGGTACACTTTTCTGACTATATCGACCCTACCGGACGCGTTGGCGCACTCAAAACGACCATACGGGAAACTTATAAAATATTCACTTTTTATTTAACAAAATTAGTCCCGACGTGACACGAGCACGTTCCGACTTAAATTTCCGAAATCGTCATTTAATTCACTCATGACATTCAATATAACCAATATAATATATTACTTTGCTCATTAGTAATGTTCAACTAATTTCCCATAATTACTAACTCTCGTCACGTTAATAATTATAACATAATTAATTTCCAGATTTTTATTAAATAAATCATTCACATTAAATTTAATAAATCCCCAAATTAATATAGCTTAAAAATACGGGGTATTACATACTTCCCCCCTAATAACGGAATTTCGTCCCGAAATTCGGAAAATAAGGCATACCTGGTAAAAACAACTCTGGATATCGCTCGCGTATATCTGCCTCACGCTCCCAAGTGGATTCCTCCACATTATGATGCTCCCACTGGACTCGCACAAGTGGAACTATCTTCGACCTCAATCTCCTCTCACTATAGTCTAGAATAGCCACTGGTCTCTCCTCGTAAGATCTATCAGGCTGTAAGTCGATCTCATCTATCGCAATGTGAGTATAGGCCATATCATCCCGAAGATATCGTCTCAACGATGAGATGTGGAATACATCGTGGATGCGATGTAAATGTTCTGGCAATCCCAACCTGTATGCAACCGGCCTAATTCTCTAGATGATGGGAAATGGTCCCACGTACCTCGGAGCCAATTTCCCTTTCTTCCCGAACCTCATCACCCCCTTCATAGGAGATACACGTAATAACACTTGGTCTCCCACATTAAACTCCCGGAAGAACCGTTTCGCATCGGTGTAGCTCTTCTGCCTGTCATGGGCTACCCGAATACGACTCCTGAATCTCAATCCTCGCGGAGGTCTCCTGAATCACTTCTGGTCCTAGCAACTTGTTTTCCCCCACCTCGAGCCAACAAGTTGGAGAACGATAAGGCCTGCCATATAAAGCCTCAAATGGAGCCATACCAATAGTAAACTGATAAGAGTTATTATAAGCAAACTCTACCAGTGGAAGATGTGGCTCCCAACCTCCTCCAAAATCGAGAACACACATGCATAGCATATCCTCTAACATCTGATTAGTACGCTCTGTCTGTCCGTCTGTCTGTGGGTGGTAAGCTGAACTCAACCTCAATTCAGTACCCATAGCCTCCTGAAAGCTTTCCCAAAAATGTGACACGGAAATCTTGTCCCTATTTGACACAATATTCAGGGGCACCCCGTGTAATCTGACAATCTCGGCAATGAACAACTGAGCATACTGACCCGTGGTATAATCTGTCCGCACCGGCAGAAAATGAGCCACCTTGGTCAAACGGTCTACAATCACCCAGATAGAATCGTGGCCCCGCTGTGATGTAGGCAACCCTGTGATAAAATCCATGGAAATACTCTCCCACTTCCACGCGGGTACTTCCAATGGCTGAAGCAATCCTGACGGTTTCTGATGGTCCACCTTCACCAGTTGGCAGGTAGAACACTTGGACACGAATTCAGCAATGTCCTTCTTCATCCGACTCCACCAGTATTGCCTCCTCATATCCTGGTACATCTTATCTCCTCCAGGATGTACTGCAAATCGGGACCCATGAGAGTGAGTCATCACTGCATGACGTAATTCTGCTCCTTCTGGAACCACCAATCTCCCATTAAACCGCAAACCTCCATCAGAACTAACAGAATAGGACTCACCACCCTCAGCTAGAAGTCGCACAATCTGCTCCTGGCAAAACGGGTCTGTGGTCTGTGCCTGTATCACCCTCGTAACAATCTCGGGTGTGACTGACATCACGGATATGAAGGAACGTGCCACTGCGTCCTGGTGACCCAACTCCTTCCACTTTGCTTTCCAGACGTCCGCTATATCGTCTACCGGTCTACGGCTCAACGCATCAGCAACTACGTTGGCCTTCCCCGGATGATACTGTATATCGAACTGGTAGTCCTTCACAAACTCTAGCCATCTGCGCTGACGCATATTCAGCTCTCGATGAGTGAACAGGTACTGCAGTGACTTATGGTCTGTGAACAAACAGAATTTCTCCCCCAATAAATAGTGCCTCCATATCCTCAATGTAAAGACGACCGTTGCTAACTCCAGGTCGTGGGTGGATTAATTCTTCTCATGCGGCTTAAGCTTGTGGTAAGCAAAAGCTATAGCCTTCTCCTCCTGCTGGAGTACACCTCCAAGTCCCCGTAAAGACGCATCGGTGTAAACCAGGTACTCCACACCCGGTTTCGGTAAAGCAAGGACTGGCGCTGAAGTAAGCTTGTCTTTCAACTCGTCGAAAGCCAATTGACAAGCGTCATCCCAAACATATGGTACCCCTTTGCGAGTCAGATTCGTCAATGGACCCGCTATTTTGGAGAATCCCCGAATGAATCTCCTATAGTATCCGGCTAATCCCAAGAAACTACGCACTTCCGTCGGTGTCGTGGGCTGTCCCCACTCCCTCACCGCTGATACTTTACTCGGGTCAACTGCTATCCCCTGCTCAGAAACAACATGGCCTAAGAACTGTACCTCTCGCAACCAGAATCCACACTTCTCGTACTTAGCATACAACTGATGCTCTCGTAGAGTCTGAAGAACCTGCCTCAAGTGCTCGGCATGCTCCTCCTCGGAGTGTGAATATATCAAGATGTCATCTATGAAGACGATGACAAACTGATCCAAGAACTCTCTGAATACTCGGTTCAACAAGTCCATGAAAATGGCTGGCGCATTTGTGAGTCCGAACGGCATCACCCTGAACTCATAGGACCCATATCTCGATAAGAAGGCAGTCTTTGAAACATCCTGCTCTCTAATACGTAACTGATGGTACCCCGACCTCAGATCTATCTTCGAAAAGAAAGTTGCTCCCCTCAACTGGTCGAACAGATCATCGATTCGAGGCAACGGATACTTATTCCGTATCGTTACCTTGTTCAACTCTCGGTAGTCCACACACAATCTCAGTGAACCAGCTCTCTTCTTCACAAACAAGACTGGAGCGCCCCAAGGTGAGGTACTCCTACGAATGAAGCCCTGACCTAACAGCTGCTCTATCTGATCTCGTAGCTCTCGCATCTCTGTCGGAGCCATACGGTACGGTGCGCGTGCTATAGGTCTCTTATCTGGCAATAAATCTATAACAAAGTCTATCTCACGACTGGGCGGTAGGCCTGGTATCTCCTGAAACACATCGGAATACTCCCTGACAACAGGGATCGAATCTAAGGGAATCACAACCTCCTTAGAGGTATCCTCCTCTATGTAATACAAGTGAGCGGTCGAACCTCCCTCTGGGCGAGGCATCGCCACTACAAACATCTCTTGCCCCGGAATGGCAAAAACAATGCTCCCACCGAAGCAATCAATCATGGCTCTATAAGCTGCGAGCCAATCCATACCAATAATCACATCATGCTCGTGCATGTCTAAGACTAACATGTCTGCAGGTAATACCAAGCTACCAATCTCTACCCCCACTCCCCGGCATATAAAGAAAATAAGTGACCCACTCCCCAGTGGTGAGTCGACACACGTCACGATGCTCTCTGTTGTGGCTAACAACCCTAAGGCCTTCGCAAAATGCGTAGCTATAAAATAATGTGTTGCCCCCGTATCAAACAAAACCCGACCCATAGTACCATGGATAGGAAACATACCCTCAATCGCGGGTGGTGCCTGTGGAGCTGCTGCCTGGTGGACGTTATAGACACGTCCATACTGTAATTGCCCCTGCTGCACTGGAGCTGCTGGAATGGCTGGTAGGGCTGGCACCTGGGCTGGAGCTGGGAGGGCAGGTGGAAAAAGTGGTCTCTGCGGCTCATTACGGGCTCCCTACTGCTGTGGGGCCCTATCGCCCTCTGGGCAATCCTGGCGCCTATGGCCATGTTTACCGCACCCAAAGCATCGGCCTTTGAAGTTACCTCCCCTCTGACCCTGTTGTCCACGGCCCTGCTGGTCGTTACCTCCACGCCACTGGCCTTGTTGGCCCTGATGTGCACGCTGTTGGCCTTGCTGGCCCTACTGCTGTCCCTGTGGTCGGTGTTGGCCCTGCTGGCCCTGCTGATTAGGCTGGCCCTGATGGCCCTGCCTGAAAGCCCCGAATCCTTGCCTAGAATCACCTGAATGGAATCGCTTAGCAGGGTCCCCCTGATGGGAACTCTGCTCGTGCTGACGAGTCTGTCCATGAGATGGTGCCCCACTGGCACTATTACCCCCGGTCCTGCCCTGCTGGCTGGACTCTCCTGCTCTCTTGCTTCCCTGCAGATGGAAGCGGTGATCCTGGCAATGTAGTAATGCGGCATTGAGTACATCAGTAAAAGTACTCAGGGATAAATTCCCAATAAGGTGCTGACGGATCCTCCAAGCTAACCCGTCGACAAACAGCAAAATCTTCTTGCTCTCAGTAGGTGCCTCATCTGGCACAATTGTGAGAAGTCTCGTGAACTCCTCCTCATACTCAGCTACAGTAAGGTTCTCCTGCTTCAGATTTAGTAATTTCCGCCTCATCTCAGTCTGCACTGCGGGTGGAAAATACTTACGGTCAAACCGCTCCCAGAATAACTGAATAGGGATCGTGTCCCTCTCCTCCAAAGTAGTAGTAGACTCCCACCACTGTAAGGCGGCTCCCACCAGCTTAAAGGAAGCCAATAACTGCTTTTGTACATCAGTGCACTCATACATACGGAGATGCCGTTGGATGTCCTTCTTCCATTGGCTAACTGTAATAATATCGGAGCTACCCGAAAACTCAGGGGGATGCGCTTTCTGAAAAGCATCCCGAACCCGCTCCCATGCCGATGGAAGTTGTGATGGTACTGGCGCCACTGCCTGAACCTGGGGTGGAGCCTGCTGAATCACCGCTATTGCGGCATTCACCACCTGAGCAACAATGGCGGCTACTTCGTTTGCATTCATTGTGCCTGGTGCCAGAGCTGCTGGCTGCTCGGCTTGGGCACGCCTATCTTTCGGAGCACGTCTCGGAGGCATCTGAAATGTGAACAAGTTATTAGTCTACAGTTATCATCAAATCTCAAATAGCTGAAGACTTTAACGTAAAAGCAGGAATACCACAATCCTAAAAATAGGGCTCTATAGCAATAACGTTAAGCTGAAAGCGAAATAAGCCGTACAGATCCTATGGACACTAGAACCTGATGCTCTGATACCACTTGTGACACCCCGCCTAATTAAATACCGGGTGATCACTCCTTTATTAAATTAAATCAAGGTAAACAGTTGGTTCATTCTCAGCATCACTGTCGATAAGAATACATTTTCCAATTTAACACCCTAAATAATTAAGCTAAGTGTCAAAACCATTTTTATACATACTTTCCAAATTTTATTTAAAGAAAAACATTTGTTTTATTAACAACATGTCTACAAATTAAGAATCACACCACAATAAACCTGGAACACAAAGTCTAATTAATATAATACATTCGTCAATCGAATGTCCACATATGAAGACTAAAGTCACCAATACAAACTGAATAAAACCCATAGTAACAATACTGAAAATAACTGAAATACAAATGTCCGAGCAATAATGAAATACTGGAAAGGGCGACACATGCCCGATAAATGAGAATGCTAAAAGTGGAGTCAATAAGGGAAGACGTCAACGCAAGTAACCTGCAACTCCCACCTAAGCTGCAGCACGTTCCTTTCAAGGGATCCAAAGCAAGACGCCCCTGTGGCTGGGCACCTGAAATATATACATATATATACAAGAGAGAGAGAGAAAAAGAAACGGGTCAGATCCCGAAAGTGTGTTTGATTTAAAATACGTTTAGCAAGTATTTAAATTGATACAGGCCAATGCAACAACATATTAGAGCGACACTCTCTTGAGAAATTCTCACCTCTCTTCTAATGTGCACACCTATCGTGCTAACCTTCCCGACGGGTTATCTTAACATTTTATCATACTAACCTTCCCAATAAATTAGTGTATCATAAACTTACTCATAAGATTTCAAAACCGAACAATATTTTTTTTTAAAAAGAATACTTCCAATTAGTAGCACTACTCTTGTTTTAGCTTTTATTCATTTATAAAGTTTCCCAGTGTCATATTATACTTTCACAAAACAAGTACTTACTATATGTGTCATCAACCATGTCCTACTTATCAAATCACAGTAGGCAGTTTCAAATTTCCAAATCTCATATATATATTAACTACTCGTATAATATATATAAATAACAGCACCCCAAATAAAACTATGGTGCGTGCATACTTCTACTATCCAAACCCCATACCACTCATATCAAGGGGAATACAAGTTCGGAATCACTCTCGAACTGTATTAACACATACACAAACAATATCGAGGCGAAGCATAGATTCCAAGTCTCTAAGAGGATGGCACATACTCGCGTCTCTTAGGACCGTCTGAACTATCGATTCGATAGCCTGTACCAAGGATATCTATCTTCTAGGGCACAAGTCAATATCCCCCATAAAGGTCCCATCGAGATAAGACTGTCCCAGCGCGGTAACCTCAAGGATAGCAAGTAGCGCGGTATGTTTTTCACAAGTATATAATATATGTACACATAATCATATAAATATACCACTTAATCATATTAATATAGGTTTCTCTCGTCACCCATAATTATACCATTTATCCTTAATTTTACATTATTTGTATTACGTATAAGGTTTCATCTCTAACCTTAACTCGAAGGGCTTTCTCACTTAATACGCGACATTCGTTAACTCTATCCTTCCAAGTAAGAAAATTCAGTAGGTATACCTCTATTTACTATCGTAGCTATTTGCCGCATTCTCTCACTTGAAATACGTAGTTTCATAGTTCATTATATAATTATCCCAAAAACAAGATTCTCGTCTTATAATAAAGTTCCCAACACTTATTCAAATGTCCTACTGGTCTTTCCTATCTCCCAAAACATTTCATTAAGGATACCCATTAATTATTTCACGATAAATTCAATTTAACTAAGTAAACAAGGGAAATAAGAGTCTGCCAGGAGGGGTCGATCGATCGAGGTTTGGGGCTCGATCGATCGAACCTTCGATCGATCGATCGATCAAGCAGGTCTGCGAAAATTCTGCAGAAACGCAGTTACGGGTTTCATCACCAAAATTACACCAAATCCATATTTTCAAGTTCCAATCATCCCAGAATTCTACTACTAGCATTATAATAATATACCAGATGATTCTAACGTAAGGCATGTACATATTCATCATTTAAGCATGGATAATTAACCCAAAATTCCATCTAATCATCAAGAACCCTAGAGTTTTTCTTAATCAAGGTTCTAATCTATTTTTACCAAAATTTCCTTCTAATATATCATCAAAATTTTGTGGGTTATATTCCTCTACATGGCAAGGATTCCAGAATTTCATATAAATCATTTCTACATGCATTTTCCTAACACAAATTGGGTGTTCTTCCATATTTATCATCTCTAATCAATCCTAAACCAATATGAAGATTGCATTAACAAAAATACACAAGTTAAACACTTGCCTGGGATTTTTGGTATTCTGATTCACGGTTGATTTTGGTATGGCTGCGTTCCTCGTCTCGCGATCTACGCGGTGGTGGTGGCGGCGGTGCAAACCGGTGACTTTTTGGCCTTGAATTGCCTTGGAGCTCTCTCCTCTCTTCTCCAATGGCCATCACTTGATTTCTGGATATTCTAACCCTAAATGACTAACCTAGTTGGCTGATATAGGTTGCTGAAATTCGTGGGTTTAATTACCCAATTATGTAAAATGACTAAAATGCCCTCCCGGGGTACTAATTAGGCCTAAAAATGCCCCGAGACCCAAACTACACCCCCGGGTACACTTTTTTGACTATCTCGACCCTACCGGACGCGTTGGCTCACTCAAAATGACCATACGGGCAACTTATCAAATATTCACTTTTTATTTAACAAAATTAGTCCCGACGTGACACGAGCACGTTCCGACTTAAATTTTCGAAATCGTCATTTAATTCACTCATGACATTCAATATAACCAATATAATATATTACTTTGCTCATTAGTAATATTCAACCAATTTCCCATAATTACTAACTCTCGTCACGTTAATAATTATAACATAATTAATTTCCGGATTTTTATTAAATAAATCATTCACATTAAATTTAATAAATCCCCAAATTAATATAGCATAAAAATACGGGGTATTACAGGTTTTTGACTCTCATTTACTTTCACATGCTTCCTCCCTTGCCAAATCTAAAGGATGAATGTGTTAGTGTTTTTTTTTTGCATACTTTAGCGTTTGTACTTCATGTTATATTCAAATGCTAAATGTATGCTTGTTTAGTCATTTTCAAGTCATTGTCCCATTTCATATCATATGCTAGAAATTATGACTTGTTTATCTTTTTGTATTATATTTTGTGTTTGAATTGACTGCATAATATAAAAAGATTTTTGTTTATCATTTGTGTTTTAGTTCTTTCATTTAAGCTTAATGAAAAATCCAAATGATTTTTCTTTATCCTTTTGAGTAAATATTTATTTTTGTTTAAAAATGTTAAAAACTCAAAAAGATTTTTTTTTGTGTGTATTTTAGTTTGACACACTTTATGTGGCATATATTTGTGTTTGAATCCCATCTTTTACGCTCCCACGTGGCCAGAACTTTTGGTTTAGATTTGCAATCCTTAAAATGTTCTTTACCATGTTTTAAATGGAGTAGTTGGATTTTGTATTGTTTAAATGGATTCTATTTCTATATGCCTCTTTTCACACCTGCACGAGCTCTTTTGAAATCTTAATGTCACATGTTATATTTGAGCTTTTTGAGGTGTTCTCCTACCAATCTAGTCAGCTACATATCTATGACCTAGGAGGACTAGTGCATGTCAAAATCCGTTGCATGTGAGATTTGTGTGAAAATGAAAACATGATAAAAAATAAATATGCACGGGGAAGGGCTCCGAAAGGACTAAGTGATCCTTTGCGATAGTAAGCCACCGTTTATTGGATCTAAAAGAAATACGTGATCCAAAGGCCTAAAAACAGAATATTTGGCATTTAAAAGAAAACAATTGCCAAGGCCTATGTTTGTTTGATATATTCATTCACAAGAAAAAGAATATATATGCTTATTGAGGGAGAATTGGATGGTATATCAACGGTTTGCACAATGTCCGTTTATCCTAGTTGTCTTTAATGTCATGACTCTATTTGGTTTGTAGAATCATCATCATGCTAGGCTTGTATGCATTGTGTATGTTTGTTCATTGAGTTCAATCTTCATATTGTCAGATGAGGTTATATTTAACTGTGATGAAGTTTGCAATCAATTGAGAACTCCGTGAACATGTTTTAAGTGATTGGGTCTAAATTTAATCGTTACTAGTTCACACCCCAACACTTCCGTTTCCATATGATACATTTTTGCCATACGAGTGTGCAAACTTATTGTATTTTGTGTCATGTGTGTGTTTATATCTATATATTTATGCAAGTACTTATTGGTATATTTATAGTATATATATATATGATATTTGTTTGTCTTTGCCTTGCTTTTATTGCCCATATGCTTTAATGACTTATCACTTTAAGCTTCAACATGCTTTTATGTTTATTAGTTCTTTATCCTTTGCCTATTCCTGAACAAAAAGGGGGAGAATGATGATAGGGGGAGAAATGGTATCTAATCCTATTATTATCGTATCTTAGTTTGGGGGAGATTTATCTTAGGGGGAGACGTCTTTCTAAGTAGGTCATGTGTTTGATAAAGGGGAGAATTAATTTAGGGGGAGTATTTAATTAATTGCATTTAATACTTTGATATTCCCTATGCATTTGATGAGTTTGCTTAAGTGTGCAGGATTTCTTCTAAAGCGGCATTGTTTAATGGAAAAGCGTTTGATCCTTGGGTTGAGTCAAGTTTGGGCGGGTTATGTTTTGAGTCTAGTGAGCTTGACGGCCCTTTAGGATTTTTGTTTGGTTTTTTTCCCGGAATTGCCAAAGGGGGAGATTTGTAAGGACACAAATTTCCAATTGAGTCCATATATAGTTCTGGCTCAATTCCGGACAAAAACATTTATTCATAGGATAGTATTTAAATGTAATATTCTCAAACCTATGAAGTGTTTGTTGAAGACGTAGCGGCAAAGAGTATAAAGCTTCATCAAATATGCCGGTTTGTGTGCCTCGTTTCTACGTTATCAACTATAGTTCCATTCTACCAAGGTATGAATGCAATTATCTATATATAGGAGCTTGGAACAAAGTTTATTGGGTGTTAGGTTTTGTAAAAACTGTGTTTTAATTTTCAGAAAGAATTAAATAAAACTTTAAAATAAGTTTATAAAGTTTTCTGGGCCAAAATTGAATTTTCCAAACTTTCTGGTTTTTCCTTCGAACGAGATTCTCGTTCGAACGAAAATGTCGTTCGAACGAACCTGCCAACGAGTTCCCATATTAGTCCACTGACATGTCGTTCGATATGTCGTTCGAACGAACCTTCTGTTCGAACGAGATATCCAACGAGATTCTAACGAGTTCAATCTGGAACGTCGTTAGAAATCTCGTTCGAACGAGATTTCGTTCGAACGAAATGTCGTTCGAACGAGATGCCAGGCGGGAACAGTTTTTGGCAGTTTTTGGCAGTTTTGCACCCACTTCCCCACTTGGTTTTTAACCAACTTTTTCAGACTTTATTATGTGCGGGAATAACATTTTCCAATCCAACTTTTCCAACCTAGTTTATCTCTTAGAGAGAATTTGAGAGCAAAAATGTTTAGGAAAATGTTCATGTTTTGAGTGAGATTTTCAAAGAGAAAAATTTCCATCACTCTAGTGTTTACACCCAAAGTAGTTTATTCCAAGTTCTTATATACATATCAATTTCTTGGAGTTTGGCACCGGTTTATCTCTTCCGTTTCAAAGAGAAGTTTCGGGTTTTTCTTCTACCTCCCACAAAGAAAGAAGAAATGTTTTTGTTGCAATTCTACCCACTTGGAGAAAGGCTCCATGTACGGGTGACGGTGTCCATATAAAGTCCTATCGGTGGATTCCGAGACCGCGGTGGTATTCCAAGGTTATCCGCTAGGAAGAGGTTTCTACAAGAAGAAGCATCGGGGCTTGAGAGGGATCGAGTCGAGTGTTGTAAGTCTATATGTCTTGTACTTGTAATTCCGTATCTAGTGGATTTGTGGCTAGGGCCGTCCGAGGTTGTTTCCCGTCTTGGGTTTTTCCTCGTACATCGCGGCGTAGTGTGATTGGTTTATTTTATCTTGCATAAATAACGTAGAACGCATGCTTAGGATAAATCAAGATAAAATTCGGTTTAAATCATCACACTCACTTTAATTTGGGACTTATATTAAATATTGGGTAAAGTTTATTTAATTCAAGTCATTTGCTAAAATTTGGTTTCACCTAACTTGCTAATATTGACAAATATGACTTAGGCAAATTCTAGGACTTGGATTGAATTAATCGGTTTAAGTGAATATATTAATTGATTAATTTTTACTTCACTTGATGTAATTTTAATTCGTTTAAGGAATTAAAATTTGTTATTTATTAAATTGAACCATCATCACATTTACGCTTCCGCATCATCTACGATTAAGTTTAAAAGGAAATTATAAATTAATTTTTAATTGCGAAAATCAAAAATCGGGGTTCCATCCTCTTTCAGGTTTGCTGTAGCACAAGTTGAATAGAATAAAATTGCAAAAACCCCAAACTAACTTTAAATAATTTATAAGCCAAAGTTATATTTTTTCGAAATTTTTTTGTTTTTCTTTAATGCTAGTATTAACGATTAAACATACGAAACTGAAAACATATGAAAACCAAATCATATATAAACACACACACACACACACATATAGAAGTCTCATGTAAGGACTCCTTATGGTGCAGACCCCTGTGCATATCATTTTTTAAATTAGTGAGAATTAATTTTTTTTATGAAACTTCATGGATATGATCTACACAATGATAATACCATCTTCTAAAAAAAATCATCAAAAAATCCAATAAAAAAGCGTTGAGATGAGGTGATATATCAAAAAAAGGTATAAATATGCATTTTTTACCGTTGAAATTTTGGGTATGGGCCAACTATTTGATTGATTGATTTTTTTATGAAACTTCATGGATGTGATCTTCTCACTATCGAGATCATATCCATGAAATTTCATCAGCAAATTCAATCATAAAGTGATTGAGATGACCGTTAAAATTTCAACGGTCGAAAATGCATATTTATAACATTTCTTTACATATCACCTCATCTTAACGGTTTTTTATTGAAAAAAATTTGAGATCATCTTCTCACCGTAGAGATCACATCCATCAAGTTTTATAAAAAAATCATTTTTTTACTATTTAAAAAAAATGGTATGTACTAAGGTCTGCATCATAAGGAATCCTTACAGGAGGGGTATCTCTCTCTCTCTCTCTCTCTATATATATATATATATATATATGAGTTTATATTAACTTAAGAACATAAATTATACCCCAAAGTAATGCATAGGCCAAATAAAGTCCAAATCGTGCATGCACCAACAACTTTGCAATATCCAGAACAAAAATGCCTCAACCAGTGATCACAAGAAAATCGAGAAGGCTTAACCCCTTCAAACTCACAGATCACAAATAAAAAATAGATGAAACTCTCAAACCCTACACATAAACTAAACAGACAACCTCGTGATATATACATTATAGTACAAATCATTGTTTAGGTTTTTGGGTGAAAGGTAATAAATTCTCAAATAAATGGAAACAAATTATTTTTAGAGAGGGAAAATGTTTGGAAATTTCGAGAGAGTTTTGGTGAGATTTTGAATATTTTGTTCAAGTTTTTAACTTACCCAAGCCCTCCATTTATTCAGGCAGATGAAAATCCCCTAGTAAAACTGCAATTCCCACACATATAAGGGAGTAAACGTAATCAACCAAGGCTTTCGAAGGGAAAGATCGGTATCACATAAAAGCAAATTTTTTAAGGGTAAGAAGGTAATCAACTAGGCCATTGTGGAAGGGTATGAATGTACAAAGACCCTCGATGATCAACTATTGCACCAGAGATTCCCCAGGCTCGTGCACACTCAAATCGCATGGGCCAAACGTTGGTCAATGATTAGTACAAAACGGTTCAAACGGATCGACAAAAAATAACCTATAAAGTTGCAAAACTTTTGTGGTTTTACCTGGGATGAAATTTTAATTAGGAAACAAATAAAATGATCAAAAATATTTCTTTTAAATGATCTATTTAGCCATTTTAAATTCCAACAAAATTATAAAAAATACCAAAATGAATTTAATAATCCTGGAAAATTATAAAACCATTAAATGTTTAATATAAAAAATATTTAGGTATAAAATACAACATAAAATATATAAATACAAACATAAAGAATATTATGAAGCCTCTTGGCCTAGTGGTATAAGGCTGCCACTGGGACAAGCTTGGGGGTGGATTGGGTTTGGTCCCTAGTTCGATCCTTAGCACTGTCAAAATAATGCTTGGCTATAGAAAGCTACGAACTGCGAATGTTGATTAGTCAAGGTGCGCTTAATGATGGCCCGGACATCACGTGGCATGAGACAAAAAAAATGATACCAAAAAAACAGAATGAATATATTAAATAAAAATGAAAATTAGGGTTTCAAAATATGTAAAAAAAACTTCTAATAAACTTTTTAGGAATGTGTTTAGTGCGAGCAAAATACCGAGTGTATTTAGGAAAGTTCTTACAAACTTCAGCCAAACAAATATCCGGTGGGATTTAACGAGGGTATTTCAAACAATGCCTACCCCAACATCCCTAGATAAGGCTATTCATATAGTTAGAACTCTTATTTACATGAAACTAATATCCTTCAAGAATTAAGAGATCCATAAGTTTGGCCCATACAATTACCATTCTCCCAACATCTCATGGAAGTCTTATATAAAATCGTTCCCCTGGTGCTTGTTGATAATGGTTCCGCATTGAATGTATGTCCATTACGAACTCTCTGGTGTCAGGGGTTATAATTAGTTGATCTCTACATTCTTATGATAATACCCGACGAGAAGTCATGGGGTCGATATTACTCACACTAGGGGCTGGACCAATATGTCCTCAAATAGAGTTCCAAATAATCGACATTCCTACCTTCTCAGAAAGGGTGCATCCTCTCTTCGCTAGAGACTAAAATTTTTTATGAATAACCATGTCATTATCATTATTAAGGATGATGATAACACAGATGGCATCGCTACTAGTATTCCAGTTTTGGAGATCCATCACAATGAAAATGAGATGTTCATATTTGAATTTAAGATTGATATGTTTCATCTTTCGATCGAGTATGAATTCAAAGATAAAGTGAGTCCTGAAAACTTTCTTATGGGAATGTCAATGTAATTCATATATTCAAGAACATAAACTTCATGCCCAGAATGGAACTAGGCCATATGGAATAAGGAATTATTGAGACAATTATTCTAAAGATATCTTATCCTCCTTGTAGTTTGGGATATCAACCATCTCCGATTGAGCTGAGTGCTATCCATCTACCGTATCGAAAGAGGGTGTTAAAGAGGAAGTATGTGATTTTGAGAGACTTTATGAATATTTTCTTTATCAAAGAAGGTGCAGACTTCCCTTATTGAGGCTTCAAAGAGCCATGGTATGATCCAGCTGAAAAGAAGATGAAGTATGGGTTTGAAATATTCTTCGAAGACAAGTTCACTTGGACTGAGGGTTCCAATCATAAAGTGAGACCTTTAGTCATCAAGTCGTCTGACTTAAGCTCTTATCATACATAAAGCACCAAAAGAACTAATAATGGCATATCACTTGGTCTTGTTGAGCTGAGAATGGACCTTTGCATGATCCATGATGAGTTTTAGTCGTCCGACCCTTCCTTAAAGATATCTCCTTCTAAAAGGCTTGTCCTCATTTGGAGAATTATCCTAAATAACATAACTCTATTAACCCAGATGGCTAATGTTTACCAATTGGAGAATGAGCATGTTTTTTATGCAAATATTGACAAGTCCTCGTTCGATGAAGTCCTGAATGATGTTTTCCCTGGAAATGCTATCAATGAAATAAATGAGAATTTTGAGTGTAATGCCGTGCCTCATATTAATTGCATTGATTCTAATAAAATAATTAATGAAGATTATCTAATAAATTAACAATTATTAATTGATATTTATCAGTAAAAGATAAAAAATATTGCCTCATTCAAACTCATGATGATGAAATTATAATTATTAATCTTCGTTCTAATAGCACTTCGCGCGAGATTTAGATAAGGTTAATCCTCGACGAGCATGAGCGGTCACAATTCAAAAATCTCATGAAAGAGTTCATAGCCGTTTTGGTGGGGTCTTATATTAATATGCATGCATCGACCCAGATATTTTACATCACGAGATTCCTCTTTATCCATAATGTAAATCCGTCAAGCAAAAGCTAAGAAATCTTCGGCCTGAATAGTCCCTCAAATTGAAATATGAAGTAGTCAAATAATTGAACATAGGCTTCATCTGAACATGTATTTTTAACATTGTCCGGATTTGAACAAAGCTTATACAAAGGATGACTACGATTTGCCAAAAATTAGCATGATCGTCGACTTTAAAACAAATCATTCCCTTACATAAATCATCGATGGATTCAAACGATATAATCAAATCACGATGCATCTCCACCAGCAAGATAAGATTACTTTCACCACCCCCATGAGGTACCTTTTTCTACACTGTCATACCTTTCGGTTTAAAAAATATTAGGGATACATATTTAAGAAAATCCAAAACCATCCTATGTTATCTTATCCACAAAGAGGTCAAAATATATTTTGAGTCCACGATCATCTAGTCCAAAACTAGAGAAGGTAATGCTCCTGCCTTATAGATATTATTGGTACAGTTGCAAATATACCCAATGTGCCTAAAATCAAAAAATTGTGTTTTCAGTATCTCAAAGGGAAAATACATTGCTATTATGGTCCATGATAGAGGGGTCGAAATAGACCTTACTAAACTCAATACGATTCTCAAAATGACACTACCTTGGATTGAGAAAGAAGTTCAAGGTTTCTTTGGAAAACTCCAATACATTAGTAATTTCATTAGACATCTCACTTCTATCTGCGAGCCCATCTCAAAACTTCTCCCAGAGGATTCAACAAAATTATGGAATGTGGCGTGTCAAGAAGTCGTCAACAAAATCATGGAAAACCTCACCCAGCCTGTGGTGTTCATTCCACCACAACCTGGTTTATCCATTATCTTGTACCTAAATATCACCGACACTTCAACTAGGGATATGCGATGCCAATACATCGAATAATCACGCAAGGATAGAGCCATCTACTAAGTCATTAGAAAAATGCCAAGATATGAGGTTAATTACACAACATTAGAAAAGGCTTGCATTGAGTTAGCCTGGTTCACATAGAAACTTTTACAATACGTGCTTGCAGTCCTAATCTAGCTAGTGTCTTGAATGGATTCAATGAAGTTCTTTATAGAGAAGCCTTCATTCTCAAGCCGCATGGGTCATTGTCTACTGTTGCTATATGAGTTTGCACCACCTATGTCACATAGAAGGCCATCAAAGTAAGGGGCATATCTGATTACCAAACTGGCCATCCCTTAGAAGAAGCTGATGTATGGATTGATGAGTTCCCGGACGAATATATTCAATGTACTTCTCATGAAGATCTGTAGTGGTAAATGTTATTTGATGGATCCGCTAACAACAAAGGATGTGGCATTCGAATACTAATATTTTTTCCCAATGACTCCCATACTCCCATTGCCATCAAGCAAGATTTCCCATTATGCCAACAACATGACAGAATATGAAGAATTAACTATGGGCCTCAAGCTTGGCTTCGAGGAAGGAATTTGATATATTGACACTTTTACAGACTTACCCCTCATCACAGGACAAATCCTTCGAAACTTAAAATTCAAAATGAGAAAATCCTACCTTTTCACACGCACCATAAAGACCTCATTTTCGAGTTCAAAGATGTCGCATTCTATTATCTCCCCCCCTCAACAAAAGACTTTACTAAGGCATTGACAACTTTGGCCACCATGGTTGACATGCCCGAGGGAATACAAATATACTCCTTACAAGTTCAGAATTAGTCCATGTCGAATCACTATTACCTTATTGAGTTTTCCATGGAAGAAGAGTCAGACCAAGTTACATTGTGGTATTATGATATTTGACGTTTCCTCAACTATGATCAGTATCATCAATGGGTTAATAAGAAAGACCGAATGAACCTTTTTCAGACTTGTAGCCAAGTACATCATCTTTAACAAGGCAGTATTTTAGAGAAGAAAATGATGGTACCCATTTGCAATGCATAGCAGGGGTTGTAACTGAAGAGGTAAAGTAGAAAATTCATAGGTGGAATGTGGACTGATAAGCACTCGAAAATGTTAATTTTATCCCCCATATAGACTCATTTTAATTGTTAGTTCTTGTTAATATTGGTTCCTTGTGTGTAATTTTTAATACTGAAGGTCAATACACAGATGTGGTTTCAAAATGCGCCATTTAAGTAAATTATGGTAAAATTGTGGTCAAAAGCACTAAAGTCAAATTTTATGTGACCCGAGACAGCCAACTACCCATTAAACCATGTCTAAAACCAAGTCCCTAGACTATCCTAACATCCCGTGTGTTGTGTGTAATTTATTATATATATATATCTTATTATATATACGTATGTAGTTGGGTTGTTGGGAAGCCTCCAAACGCTCAATCCTTTTTTCTCAGATTTTTGACTTTTTAAAATTATATAATAACACGTGTCCCATAAGGGGCTCTTATTGGTAACCAATAGAATTTGAAAACGGCATGCATGGTTTCCATTTTTAAAATTAGAACTTCCAACAACCCACTACCCCTAACTACCCACCACAATTTCCTCTATACATTTGCTTCAACCCTTCCATCAACAGAATTTGAAAGCTCAAACGACAACTTCAACCAAGTTATTTGGCTTCTGTTATGGTATGTTTTTACTTCAGAAAAATATTCGTTCTTTTGTTTGATGCAGGATCATCCTCAAGCAAGTTGTCTTCCACTTCTTTTAAGTTATGTTTTCACATCAGAAAATTTTATATATTTATGTATACACCAAATTACAGTTACGATATGCTATTGTGTTTGTTTACAAACTTCTTTGTCCTTTATAAATTTTCCGTAAAAGGGTAAAACAAATGATTATTTATTTTTAGTTCTGTATCTAGAGGGTCAAAGTTCTACTACCTCCCATGAGTCCCTGTCTTGGATTCCCACCATTGCTCTATTTACACGGCTATATATAGACATTTATATTTTTTTCTCACCAGTCTAAACATCAGATACTTTTATTAATTTTTCATTTTATTAAGAAAAATAGGATTAACCCACCCCCTCAACTGCCTACACCCACGTTTTTTCACTAACAAAATCTTATCCAAGAGGCATCTTGAATACATATTGTTGGGCTTTCAAAAACTCTAAATTCCAACAGGCCACTACCTGTCTCTAAACGTCTCAAACCATCCACCCATGTCTCCCTTTCCCACTAATGGTTGTGGCTTCCACCACATAGCCTCCAACCACCACCTTTCATCCGCCTCTCTCTACCCATTTGTATGTTCCATGCAGCAATCACCTTACTAACCTCTCTAAGCCATTTCATGTCCTTATCCCTCTCCATACATTTTTGTTTCTTATTATTTATGTATTTCCTCTTGCGTTCCTTCACTTGCCACAGAAATTGACTGACTTTGTTTGATGTTAACATGGGTACACAGCAAGGTGTGTCCTTTTTCCAATAAATGTTTTTAAAATTTATTTTATTTCCTTCATAAATGTTTTCCTTCATACCAATTTATTTTACCTTTGTGTCATTAACTATATATCACTATTGGTTTGATCCAATTGATATATAAGTTGATAGCAGTGTACTATTTTGTTTGGTGGTTGCTGCTGCTACATATGTGAAGTTAGTAACTGAGGAATAAATTGGTATGTTTTGTAGGTGTTTTTTTTTTGTTGTTGTCTCTAATGCGTGTTACTATGAACATGTCAGCATGTGATTTTTTTTTCTTCCCACATGTGTGTTCGATTATTACTGATTCTTCTCGCATTAAGTATATAGTTGAAATACATAAAAAAAATATATAGTTTTAACAGTGTGTTTTCTCATTCCCTTTAAGGTTATAGTACAGTTGCAAGCCTATCTCAAAATATAAACTATCAGGTAGTTTACCATAATGTATGCTTCTCTCCATTGTGTGCTACAATCCTGCATTTTAGGATGTTTTATATAATGTTTTATAAAACATACTAAAATGTATGAGGCTTTTCAGATGTGAATATACCTGTTACAATTTTGAAGACTTTTCACATGTGCATATTCCTGTTAGAGTTTTGAACTGAGGCTTATATACGACCACGGTTATAAAACTCAATTTTCTGTTTAATTAGATTTTTTTTTTATTTTTTGCTTTTTAAAATTATTTTAAGTAAAAAAAGTCACAAGTCAGGTTTTGTGGTTGTAGTTAGCGGGTAAGAGAGGTTTAGATTGGTTGACATGGAATTGGGTAGGGGATGTAATGGTGTAGAGTTAGGATATTAGGTTTGTGAAATAAAAGAGAGGTGAGGGGCTGCTGTCTGGAGGGGGTATAAGAGGGTGAAATATGATGGTTTAGGAAGTTTTTATAGTTTGGAGATGGGTTCAGGGTAACAGCTTTAACCCGATGGATTGTACTTATTGGATGTAGTTGTTTTAGGTGTGTTAACTTCTGTGTGTATATATGTATATAAATTTAAAGATATATAAAAATACATACTAATATAAAAACATATATGTATAAATACAAATACATATACATATACACACAAATATATATATATTAAGATATATATGTTATACATATACATCCGTTTATATATAAAAAAGCTAAAGTGCCATCAACTTAGAAGTTTTAAAATGTAGTGAGGTGTTTACAAATCTCCAACATCCGGTTCCAAATTTAGTTAGACTTTAGAATGTTTTTAAATTTAAATATACATGTGTGACGTTTCTATACCAACAAAGCTCATAACTTATACCCCACGATTTTGGGACACTTTGACACATCTTTAAAATTTTAAATTAACCATTTAAGGTACTCAACCTTTTATAATTTTTTAAATATTTTGACTAAAGTCATAATGCTTTTAGGGTATTCATAAAAAAAATTAAATCACAATAATTTTTTTGCTATTTTAAAAAAGTGGGTTCATGTTTGACAATTTTTATAAAGGGTCAGACATACTCACTTATGGGTCCGCAATGTAAGGGTTTATAATTTTTTTGGTATTGAAATTAAAAAATAAATTTTGTGTTGATTTATTTTGTGTCTATTTTAAACATTTCAAACTGCCCATACGAAAAATCAACTCAAAATATTTTTAACTATTTTGAAAAACAAAATGGTCAACGTTGACAGTTTTTGTAAAGGTCGGGCAGACTCACTTAGGGGTCTGCAACGTGGGATTTTTTTTAAAAAAAAAGATTTTGTCTTGACTTATTGTGTGTCTATTTTAAACATTTCAGCGTACACATAAGAATACTCAATTCAAAAAATAATTTTTTTATTGTAAAAAAAATTGTCAATGTTTGACAATTTTTGTAATTATTATAAAAATCGGCAAACACCGACCATTTTATACTAGATAAAAAATCCATGTGAGTTGATTTTTTTATGGGTACCCTAAAAAATGTTAAATTTTAATACTTTTGATTCGATAAATTTTTATACACAATTCTTTTATATCTTTTTTTTTCTCTATGCAGGAGTCATATTTATGTCCATTGCATTATACCTTACGTTTAATAAATTTTTGTCTACTATGTAGATTGACTTGGACCTTGCAAACATTGTAAGTCTTTCATACCATTTTGATTACTACTTCATCCAAGTTATTTCACATTTATCATCTAAAGAAATGACTACAAATTTGAATTTAAATTCATTTCCTACAAAATCAATGTTGAAGGTTATATTGCATTCCAACAAGATGTGTTGTAAAAACATACTAAGTTCATACTTTATTTAACGTTAAATTTCATTAAATGTGAAAAATCTAACTTACTTTCTTCACTCACATATCTACTAAACTTAGTTACACATTTTAAAACATGTGTTGCTACCTTTATATTTACTTTTCATTATAGTCTATTAAAATATTTTCAATTTCGTATGACTTAGCAGATTGAAGCTTTTGTCCCGCAACTCGAGGATATACGTTTACATGAAGACATGAGAATTTTTGAAGACTATGTTCAAGAAATATGAACTTGCAAACTAAAAATACGATGAAAATCCATATTTGTTTTTTACCCGTTTGAACGACTATTTTATTTTAAAATTAACTTTCATGTGCATTTTTTTTTCTAATTTGGATTTTCAAACTACGTTTCGTTCTACGATAATATGGTTCTTGACATTCATTTCAATTCATATGTTTTTCCCACCATATTAGTTACATTTACATGTTCATGATTATGGATACAATCTTTTATTTTAAAATACTGATAATAATAATTATATATTAGATTACATATTAGAATAATATATATCAAAACACGTTGTACCTGACCGTGCATCGCACGGGTCACCACTAGTATATATATATATATATATATATATATGTGTGTGTGTGTGTGTGTGTGTGTGTCTAGTTATATATAATAAAAATACACACATTAATTCCATACTTTCACACTCACCAAATATATGTGTGTGTGTGTGTGTGTGTGTGTGTGTCTAGTTATATATAATAAAAATACACACATTAATTCCATAATTTCACACTCACCAAATAACCTCGCTCACCTATACCCATTTACCATACACTCACACACACCTTATACATTCTCTCACCCACCGGTTGTCAATGGGTCCGGTCTGGATCCGGGCCCGACCCTTATAATAAGGTCTGAGCATGTTTTTTTTACCCGAGACCTGAAGACCCATTTATTACGTGGGTAGGTTCTGAATCTTATACAAAACCCGAATCGGAAGACCCGACCCGCTATATATATATATATATATATATATATATATATATATATATATATATATATATATATATATATATCTTATCAATATAACATGTAAGTATTACATATAAAAATATATATTTCGGTACATAATAAATATAAGTAATATATGTTTTATTTATACTAATCATAAATTATAATATAAGATTAAAAAATAAAAAAGGGGGATAAAATAAAAATAAAAATAAAATAAATGTATATATCTGGTAGGCCCGGACTCGAAGACCCGTTTCGAATTCGAATCTGGATCCAATATTGCAGACCTGATGAAGATTCGGACTCCGACCCAATTAAGTACCTGTTAAAATGATCTGAATCTCCTTAGATCTTACCCGAATCTGACCCGTTTAAAACGATGCACCACACATCATTCAAAATTAAAAATCAATTTTTTCTTCTCTCTTCTCTCTTCTCTCTTCTCTCATCTCTTTGATCTCCTACGCCGAACCATACATTTCTTTCTCCTTCTTCCATTAAAACCCACCATAATATCCGAACCTAACCACCTTATACTACCACTAAACCACCTAACCTAACAACCTACTACCACTACCAAACTACCTTCAGATACTCATTTCCCAAGACCTGCAACCCATCAAACCCCCACCTTATACTCCCACCCTTACCCACTACCTAACCGGTCCGATCATCTACCTGGATAGCCCTAAAACCCACTGCCCGAACCAGCGTAACTTAACCTGTAAATCGTCCCTTGCTGCCACAATCCGACCCACTTCGATCCAAGACCAAACCCCATACCCATCTCATCTCAACCAGGTACAACCCCTTTCCTTTTTCAACTGGTGGCCCAACCCATGAAGCTCCCTTACCTGTCTGTTAGACGCACAATTTTTGCCAGATTCATCTCCAATTCTTCTTACATGTTCTTTCTTTATTTAATTTCCTTTTCTTTTTATTTTTCATTTTTATATTTTTCTTTCACCCTTTCCCACAATTTTCCAAGGGATATTTAAATATAGGTACATCAGAATAAAGTTTCTCTAATCGAGTTTATTGACTTTTCAACTATTAAATAAGTTTTATTTTTAATTTTTTGGATTTTCTTTTAATAATTTTATCTTTTTAAAACCAATCATGCATAACTTCTTGTGTGAAGTTATATAAGTGGGTGAATTTTTTTTCAAACTATTTCTAATTTTTAAAAGCTCATAACTTTTGATTGACAAATCATTTTTTTCGCAAAATTACTATTTTTGAAATCTACTCGTTGAAATCTATCAAACAATACTCACGAAACTTATAAAATTTCAAAGAAAAAAAATACACACACCGTAAACTTTATTGTATGAACTAGAAAAAGAAATAGTTTTGTATCTGTTACATATTTGCAAACAGTAACATTTATTGTGTTAATATTACACAGAAATTAAAATTCACTATGTTCACAAGAAAATGAAATCTATATATCTATCGAAGAAGATCAAAGGAGTCCATAATATTTCAATGAAAAAATTACACAAACAGTAATATTTATTGTGTGAACCTTTAAAAATAGAACTTAATTAATGCTTAAATAGTCAATAGGACTTCATTAAAAAAAATCTCAAAATATGAATTACATATACTCTACCTATCAACTTGGTTGTCACATTAGTTGTTAGGATTGAATAATAATACAAACAAATTGGTTAAATAAATGCATGAATTAATGTGTAAACCCATATATATATATATATATATATATATATATATATATATATATATATATATATATATATATATATATATATATATTGTAAAATTTACTGTATGCACCAGAAAATGAAATAGTTTTATATTTGTGACATTTTCACAAATAGTAACATTTAATGTATTATAATTATAAAGACAGGAAAATTTACCGTGTTCACTAGAAGATGAAATCCATATATTTATCAAAAAAGATACATGGAGTCAACCATATTTCAATGAAAAAAAATTACACAAACGATGAGATTTAATTCGTGCACTATTAAAAATAAAATTTAAAATAATGGTTGAATAGTTAATAGGACTTAACTAAAAAAATCTCAAAATAAGAATTACATACAATGATACATATTAACGAGATTGTCACATTAGTTATTAGGATTAAATAACTATAGAAACAAATTGGTTAAATAAATTAATCAATTAATGTATAAACCTGTATCTATATATTTTTTAATTAAGTACCATTAGTGAAGAAATTTTAAAGTCGCCGCGAAGTTTGTCACAAAAACGTTTCCTGCGCAAAGTTTGGCGGGAGATTGTGGAAAAATGGTTAATTCACCGAAAAATGAAGGCATTAAGTTTGTGGCGAAATAGGTAACTCGGCAGAAAAAAAAAAGTGCATCAGTTTATGGCAATTTAAAGTTGCCAGAAAACTAATTTGTTTTAAAGGAATTTGGGCGTGGGGAGAAGATGCCTAATATAAATGTTATTTGTATTCCCTTATTTAACATAGTCCAATCATTTACAGCGTGATGAAGAGACAAATGCTCCACCACCTATGAGTGACTTGTGGAAGATGACTCACTTTAGTAAAAAGAAAGGCGATTGGGTAACCGTAGATGTTGGAAAAGATTATGTAAGCTTGGTTTTTGTTAACTCTATAAATCCATTTTTTCACTTGTCGTATACATTTTACAAAACTTCTTTCACCAAACTTTTCTATATTCTTCAAACTTATTATCAAAGCAAGAGGTTCAATCAAAGATTAGATCACATCAACAGGAAGGTGGTACGGTTGACGAGAATGAATGTTTCGTAGAAGTTTTAGGACAAAGATATGTCTACCTACGTGTACGTGGAACTTGCCCAAAGTCTTTGGCATCTCAAAAACGAAAAGAAATTGATATTGAGAGTGATAAGGAGGTGTTGGAAAAATTGGACTTGAATGGGTATTATAAACTGTCCAGATTTTTCTGGACAGATTTTTTGAGCAACTTTGAGCTCAAATTTAGGTGGGACCCACACTACGGAAATTATGGGACCATATACGAACGCGTTCACCTCTGTAAGGAGATTAACGTAGTATATTCATATGTCCAATTTCAATAAGTTATGAATGATAAATATGTCCCTTAAGTGACTCACAAAGCAATGAAAGTTAATGAATTGGGTATGTTTTAACTCTTGTCCCACATTGGAAGAGTAGTGGAATTTTGATAAGTTAATAACACCCCAAGTATGGACTAAGGCTTGGATGCCTTGGGGGTATCCCAACTCTTTGAAGGGGAGATGACCTAAGCTATGCACGGGTTGACTTTCGGTCAAAAGTCCACAGGCGCGCGCGCGCGTCCGTCCGGCCGGCTCGGTTCGGCTCGGGCTCGGGCTCGGGCTTATAAAAATCTCCTACATTTTTGGGCCGAATTTATTTAACTTTCGGGGCTTTAATTATTAATTAATTACGAAATTAATTAATTAATTAATAAACTGTTGGCAGTTATTGCCAACAGTCAATAGTTAATTCGTTTAACTGATTAACTGTTTTTTGACAGTTAATTTCGGTTGACTGTTCCAGCAGTCAACACAAAAGCTATAAATTAAACATTTTCCCTGCAGAATAAATTAATGAAATTTTTCCCTCCTCCAGAATTGCTGTCATTTTATTCCTCTCATATCTGTGCCAGAAATTCTTTTTTCTGCATAACATATCCTGCATTATTATTGTTGAGTAAAATTCCGTTCCACACAAAACATAGTGCAATCTAAAACAATTTAGAAAATTTGGGCAAAATTTCCTTTATTTATAGGACTATCCACCCTGTTACTAAAAAAAATAGTCCAAAGATAGTAATAGTCCATCTTAGACCTCGCATAAACATCATAGACATCAAATACAAATTTAAA
Source organism: Sambucus nigra (assembly GCA_949130495.1). NCBI lineage: Eukaryota > Viridiplantae > Streptophyta > Magnoliopsida > Dipsacales > Adoxaceae > Sambucus > Sambucus nigra. The sequence goes on from OX422217.1 coordinate 571,549,894, forward strand.
CATTGCACAAACAAAATCATCAATTCAACGCAATTCATGAAATATACAATATTAATCAACCCAATTCACATTGTACCTCAATTAAACAAAATGTAAACTTTTTAAAAAATGGACATAGTGTCCTTTTTTATTGGACTATCCACCCTGCTTAAAGGACAACAGAACTTCCAACAATATTCAAAGAGCCCAAAAATAATTCACAAAAATAATAGTTTAAAGGATGAACTCAATTAACTGCTTGTTGAAAATGGTCCTGCGAAAAGTGGGGTTATAAGTTATGGGCCTAAGTCCAAGGAAAGTCCAAGCACTCATAATATTCGCATAGTCAACATCTCATGTTTCTACCCGTCATTGTCATGATGTGGCGGTTGTGGCGTCTGCAATCACGCAAGCTTAAAATGAAACAATGTTTTAATTCAAGGAAATACCTGATACTACACTATTTAAGATGGACACAATAAATTAATCACCTTTGAGAAGCTTCAGTAGTTTCATTTATCAATCGAAGAAGCTCTGCATTATGCTCCTGGATTAGACTCTAAACCTGCAATATTTGCAAATTTGATGACACCATTGAATGTAATGTTTGGAACTAAAATGCGAATACTGAAATAAAATCAATAAAACTTTTTATGATGAGTTACAGCATTTAAACTTTTATTAAAAACAAACGCAAACCATTGAACAATTTCATCGCCTCTATTAAATGACACCATTCTTGAGCACTGACGTGGGCTCAAGACTCTGTATTGTTATTTAAAACATAGATGGTTGTACAAATCGTTGGCTCCCATGTTCTAATTGAGGGGATAGTGGTGTGTTGTTACAGATGGACTCAAGAACTGGGTACGCAATAAAAAATCTATCCCTCTCGATACTCCTCTGCACAAGTTGCCCCTAAGATTTCCTATGCATCTTTCTCACAGTCATGTAGGTACTCACCTGAATATGAATAGTAAACCACTTGAATATGAAGTGATGTAGGTACTCATGCATAAATGATAAATGACTACCTACAAAAATAACAAATGACTTATATCCAAACTACTTGAATGTACCAAAACAATGTCGTGAACAATTTACCCACGTCGCTCGTAGATATATGTGAACAAAATCAGAATGTGTAAAACCAATAACAAATTTGTTTTAATCAGAACAAACTCAGAAATTTACTATGTTTCCATATCCATAAATAACTCTGTTGAACCAAACAAAGACACTGATATATCTGCCAGCTTCTTTTTACTTGATCGATATGGAGGTTTTCATCATTGTTTGGGAGCATTAGAAGCTTCTACTTGTTCAAAATCAGTGGAATTAAGAAACTCATTACAGTTTTGAAACTTCATTCTTCTCTTTGTTGGTGTACTAAATGAAAAATCCAATTTCTTTGCAACCAAAATCTGTTCATGATCCACACCGCTTCTCTGAATGAGATTCCAAAGCTTACCACTTCTCTGATCCACTTTGATACAGTAACCAGTACCTTGAGATCGTCATGATCCACACCGCATAATATCCTAATTTGCGAGAGAAAAAGGAATATAATAAATATGCCTTTAACTATGGTTTATAAATAATTATGGATGCATTTAACATGTGTTTTTACTTTCGACTCAGCTTACAATGTATAATGGCACTTTCAAATTGATTGGAGGTGATGGTGTTTCCCTGAAGGTTCATGGTGGCTGGTGCTTCATTAACGGAATCAACAAAACATTTTGGCAACCATCGAGATATAAATCTAGGAAATAATTTCACAAATACATAGTCAACACCCAGAACTGGAAAACTAAAACTGAAATTAAAAATTATAAAATATGGAGTGTTAAGGAGATGCAATGAGTCGGAGTAACTATAAAATTAAAGTCATTCTACATTAATGCCGACTCAAAACTAAAACTAAAAGTAAAACTAAAAATTCACAACAGCTAGAAGGAATAAAAATTAAAAATAAATCCACAATAATGCCGACTCAAAAAAAATTTCACAACAGGTAGAAAGAATGGTCTGCTACTAACGACTCAAATTGTTAGAAAGATATTTGTGTTGCCCTTCAAACACATAAATGAGGTAATGCTACGCCACTAATCTAAAGCATGGTCTGCTGCTAACGGCTTATAAAATGGAGATATTTCTGACAATTTGAAGCCTCCTAGTGTGTACATTAATCAGAAACATGTCCGAGAATTGTCCAATGCTATTGAAGAATCAAAAAACAATAATAATCAATTGTTAAAAGATTTACACGAAAAATAAAACATGGAATAACTTAATTATTATCGAACATAGCAGAACATGGTCTACTGCTAAAATCAGTTATAAGAGAAAGATAATACAGGGGTATGACCAAGACACGGTGTGGTTTCAAGCTTCGGGTGATTGAGGGTGAATTTATTGGTTCGCATAATATTGTAATGCTCCTCAAATCCTCTTCATAGTGCACCTCTTCATATGTTCCTTAGATTAGTGTAATGCTCTTTAGATTATTGTAATGATTCTCAGATTATTAGTCCTTTATCTCTCACTGTTGAAGAAAAGAAATTTAAAATACTTAAAGAAAAGAAAAGAAATTTAAAGACATTAACAACAAAAAATCAGCATACAAAGCACAAAGTATATAACAAAACCAAAATAAATAGAGATTATGTTTGCAACTTCATTAACTATGCGGATGTAATTCTAGTAGAATAATGTGAAATAGAAAAAATAAAATGAATCTTGAACTCACACTGTTGGGGTATCTACACCGGGATATCGAACACTGTTGGGCCTTTTCTTAAATACATGCGAGGAATAAGTAAATAGTAAACCAATGTCCCGGTATACTAACTCCTAATATATTGCTAAGGTTCGATAACTCCAAGGACAGCAGCTGATGCTGCTAATATCCGGTGCCATTGAACTGCAAAATGCTTAAGCCACTAATGAAATTTGGTGTAACTGTGTTGCATTCTCAAGCCCAAATCCGGTGAAATCTTTCTGTAAGTGAAGAAAAAATTAAGAATAAGTTGTACCAAGTACCTCTTACTGCCAAACATTGAGTCAGTTGAATTATACTACCAAATTAAGATAAATTGATGTGTTATGAAGAAGTATTTGTTGAACGTCCCAAACTACATAAACACAAAAATGAAAGACAATGAATAAACTTAGGCTTGAAAGTTAAACTATATCAATATTGAAATGAATAAAGCAGGCCAATTGTGTCCATATTGCAACCGAATACTAAAACTTGTATTTAATACAATTTTTTTGTGAAATGGGACACCATTTCAGCTTTGTATGTTTAAACAAACAACAATAAACAACAAACCTACTGAATATTATTTGAAGGGCCTTGGTCAATAATGGGGCAACTTATGATCCTCTGACTTTGGACACCCTCACTGGTCATAAAAGAATTGGATTTTGAGTCACGTTCTTTTGTATTCAAATTATTAACCTCCTGAAACAAAATAGAACTATGAGTAATGTGAAACAAATAACCTATGTTGTAGGAAAATTTCTCAATACAGAAGCAATAAAAGAATAAAACCATATATATATAATGAAATAAACAATTCACCCAAACTTACTCCTCCAACTCTTTCATCGACGCTGCCAATGTCAATTACCTCTGCTGAATGAACAATCAACAATAATCAATAATAATGCAAATAAATCATTACCTTTATTGGATTCTGGAACACCATCTTCGCAACCACGTAGAACACATGGTCTCTTAGTTAAAATATCAAATGGCGACCAAGAGATGAAATCAGATCTGAAGGAAGGATAATCTCTCCAGGCCTCTGATTGGAAGTAAGGATAACCAAGTTCACATATTTTAATCTTTTCAATTTGTCACACAATTTTAAAGGTCTGAACAAGATTTGAGGGTTTCTTTAAATGTTGTTGGGCTTCAATTCTTGCAGGGAACTTTGCATCTCGATAAAGCTCCTTAATAAAAGTGAATTCATTGTCTACAATACAAACAGCAGGTGGTTCTTGATAAACTTCTCTATTTGGAGAAGAATCAAGGACTTGGTTCTAGACAAGCATTTGATGGATTCCTGAAATGTTATTGGGCTTTAATTAATGAGCCTTCATTATCTTTAATACAAACATTAGGTGATTCTTGAATAACTTCTTAAAGTGGAGTGGGATTAGAGACTTGGTTAATAATAGGTTCTTTCATAGGTTATTTAAAATTGATGGGATTCTTATGGTATAGTGGTTTGGGATTTTGAAGATTTTGGGATCTTTGATTAAACAATTATTATTGCTATGGCCTTTTCTTAGACAATGAGAAATGTAGGGAGGAACATTTTTATAAGAAATTTCTTGCCAAAACCCTTCAGCACTTGATCCAATCCGTATTCTGGATGGATGATCAATGGTAATATCCATCTCGACATAGACCCTAGCCAAGCTAGGTCTGTTAAGAGATACAGTAGAGCTATCCAATTAAAGAGGTTTACCAACCACCTAAGCAATAATAAAAGAGAAGTTTTTGCAAAGAAATGAATAGGGATATTAGGAAATTGATACACACTGGAGCAATGCTGCTTTCTATATCAATTCTAAAATTAGGAGAATGTTGGGAAACCTTTAATATACCAGATATCCCTCATCCCAATGCTGATGAAGTCTTCTTTATTATGTAACCTGATTATAATGTGTTTGTTGTCTAGCAAACCAATTAAACTAATTATCATATAATTACACAAATAACACAAATTAATAAAATATTATGTTTTCTGATCAATCACACAATTGATTCAGGAAACCTCTAATATACCAGATATCCCTCATCCCAATCTTGATGAAGTCTTCTTTATTATGTAACCTGATTATAATGTGTTTGTTGTCTAGAAAACCAATATAATTAATTCTCATATAATTGCACAAATAACACAAAATAACAGAATATTATGTTTTATGATCAATCACACAATTAATTATCAGATTACCATCTCATTGCTAAAAGAAACTCATGTCTGGAACATAATATGAACAACAAAGCAAATAAATGATTACCTTGATTGGATTCTAGAAAACCATCTTTGCAACCACGTAGAACACATGGTATCTTAGTTAGAAGATCAAATGGCAACCAAGAGATGAAATCAGATTGTAGGCCTCTTTCTTTCTGCATGATGTACTGATTGAGCTACTATATGAATCAGTACAACAGCTAAATTAACTTAAGCAAAAATTATAGGATGCCGTTGACCTGCCCTATGGATGCAGCTGACCTACTTAAGGATGCCACAGACATGTTACACCAGAAAACCAAAATGAGAAAGAAGTATATAAGACCAAGAGCCTAGTAATACTGAATATTAATCTATAAAATGCAGTATAAGAAAAGCAATATTTTGACTTACATCCCTATAAGAGAACCTCAGGATATACAACTGATCGTTACTAAACACGGGAGTGCACAAGTCAATACCAACAAACTTTACAGATTGTCCTTGAGATTTGTTAATTGTCATTGCGTAGGACAATTTGATAGGAAATTGTCGGCGAGTCATCTTGATAGGTATTTCATTAGAGGAGGGAGTTAAAGATATTCTCGGAATGAAGACAGTCGTGCCAAAATTATCGCCAGTCAGGATTGTGGCCTCAATTACATGTTCGAACAACTTGGTAATAATTTTTGGCACTATATTTCATAGTAACATGATGGGACATCCCACTTTTAATTCCAACTTAAATAGAGGTAGCCCAGAAGGGTTCAAAGTATTTAAGAACTCATTTGGATACTAGTTAGTTATGCTCGGATTACTTTCATCCGGGCATAATTTATCTGCTGCATAGTATGTTAAAGATTCACCTGGAAAAATAGCGAGGGTAGCTATATTAATTGCATTTACATCATCATTGCAGGATGAAAGAATTGTCCATTCAGTTAGGTAAGAAGGGGTAACAATACCCTCCACATTTAACAATGGATATACGACCCTCATCAATTCTTCAACATTCTGACAGCGACGTATTGTGGAAGGCAGGAGAAGAATTTCATCAGGGCTTGAGCCAACCTGAAAAACGAAGGTGTCCTATTAGAACAATGTATATGAAATGCAAAAATAAGTATTTAATAAATATGTAAAGAATGTAATATTTGGAAAAAAATTATTATACCGTGGTCAAAACATTTGTAAATTCCGAAGTTTGGATGTCTGTAATGTCAAGGTGCATGTTTGCGCCCAAGGTTATAATTTTGACATCCTTCCAAAGAACTGATCGTCGTAATGATGTGGCGATAATTTCTTCGCGAACTGATTTAGGAATGGCGGGTAAGATTTGGCGAAAATCCCCTCGAGAACAACAGTTATCCCCCCAAAAGGCTTTTGATTACTACATATATCTCATAATGTTTGGTCAATCGCTTCAACACAAAATTGATGTCAAGCGAAATACAAAATGTTGAATGCGTTGTTCGACTGCCAAATAACAATAAGGAAGCAATGCCTGAAGAGGCAACCGTAATAACTACATGGCCGAGACTACGGGAAACTCCAGCAATTGTGTTATATAAAAAGGTCTTACCCATTCTAGTCCCACCATTCAAAAAAAAGGTAGTACCTTTTCCTTTAAACACAGAAGTAGTAATGGTCGAGTAAGCACGCTACTGCCTTAAATTGAGACGGTCTACGTTACATTGCACGTTCACGATGTTTGTATCTGCTTGAAGTTGTCGATGCTCCCATATTTAGTCGATTCTCTCCGGTGGTACTCCAATTTTTGAGAGGTAATGGCATTAGTGGAAAGTCGGTCAAACTTTTTCCAGACACTTGTAGCAAACCATTGAGAAGATACAATCTGTAATTATTGACCTATACATCAGTTGGAGAAGGAATTGTAAATGATCTACGAAGGCCGTGTGTGAGATCGTCATATATGTATGATGAGAATTTATCCCATAGTAATTCAAGATTTATAGGGGAACATTGGGTGAGTATAACAGCGAAAAGTCGACGAAGTTAATATCCTGTTTGCATCACCGATGCCTCTTGCAAGCACTGAACCCATTCATCGTCATCTTCTAAAAGTCCGAGTGCGACACATGCTGACTTGAAAGAATCTTGCAAGACATTATTTACAATCCGTAAACACTCAAATTATCGAGGTACTTTTACAACAGTAATAATTAATTTCAAATAAAACCTTTCTCCTGAGTTTAGGCTAGCAAAGTACATTTTACTAATTACAAAACCCCCATTTGAACTTTGCTTTGTCCATCTCTTAGATGCCTTGCCCCACCAACAGTGTTGTGGAAATTCTTGATAAGTGTAGGCCCGCGCTTCTTCATTGGAAGCACAATATGAAAAAAAAGCAGTTAAAGAAGTCACTTGAGTTGTACCCCGACGAATTATGTCATCCATCGACTCATTTGGATTGAAAATAACATGATGCATTCCTGGTAGGTAAAGACCCAATCGCGTAACTGATGTTTTCTCCTCATGCATTGGATTACCAAATAATCGCCAAGCCGATTCGGGGGGACCAATATACCTAGCATGTAAGTATTGTTGAATTTCATCAACGCCTCTTAAGATAATTGTGGTGCGATCAATTCCCTTGTATATATATTTGTGAATGTACTTGACGCATCTAAGCCCGGCACAAACTTCGACATTAATGTGGCAATTGAACATCTAACTTAAAGAGGGATTATACGGCACAACATATCGATTATCAACCTGTTTCCCATTCCCAACAGTAAACACTTGACCATCATTGTGACGTCGATATACTGGGTACCCATCTTTATCCATAGTGGTAGTGTCACAAAACTCTCTCGGGTATTTCCTTGTGCATTTACCATGTTCCATACATGGGTCTCCAGGAGACCGAACTCCGCAAGGGCCATGTACCATAAAACCCAATATAGTTTCAAAAAGGGTGGGATCTTCTTCTAGGCTAGGAAATTCTTCACAAATTATGTTATCAACTTGGGCTGTTGTTTTAATCTTGCTTGGACCATCAAGAAATATTAAGGCGTGCATGTGAGGTAAACCTCATTTTTGAAATTCAATTGTGAAGGCGTGAGCCACCTTCTTGCCAAGTACATGGTTATTTTCGATCTCCTTCATCAAGGCCTTCCTCTTAAGTTCAAATACACGCTCCACCAAGTCTGGGTGAAGAAATGCATTTTGATTAGGCAATAATTCTTTGGTGATTTCTGGCCATTTTGAATTTGCGGTCATAGTTAGAAAAACATCGGGATGTTGGTTGTAACGTGTTATGGCCATAGAATCTTGATAAATCTCGAACATATGCCTCGCACTATCGGTAAAAGAAGAAGGTAAAATCATTCACCTGCCAATATCATCTGGTTGTAAACCATTTGACCTACCATCATTGATATCCTTGTACAACTATGCTCGAAGCCTTCCTTGATTAAGTCTATAATAAGTTAATCTCTTTTGGTCTGTAGAAGCCTAAGCATCAATAATAAACTCTTAGAATAATTTTCCCCCTTTAAGGATTGTGGAATACTCGGAGTCACGTTTGAAAAATCGGTACCCATAATAATTCAATTGAGTTAAGAGATCATCCTATTATTTACACCCTTGGACATCCCATAATTTCATTTCGGGGTGCCAACCAAGTTCACCGTGGGGTAACAATAAGACGTAATGCAAAGGCAAATATGCTGGATGACACTCGTTAATTTGCATTAACTCATTGCCTCCTTTGAGCCAAACAATAATGTCATGCATGCCACTAATGTTAAAACTATCCCCCGGTAAAATAACAACAATCTCGTCAGACGATGGCAAATTATACGTTCGACGGTCCTTTAAAGAACTGTAATGAAGATGAGCAGGTAAGTCTTGCCCCATTTAATCCATTTGATCTAAAATAAAGAAGTCTTCACAGTATTTAGAAACGAATTCATTATTCAATAATAAACACTGTTGTATGGTGTTAAGAACATCCCTCCTCAAATGTGGATTCCTTTGGTGTCGAATATTTAAAGCTGCACCTGGATCATAAATGTACAATTGAGCATATGTGGCATCTAATTCATGACACTCATTCGGTAATAAGGATCCAGTGCGATGGCGTAGCTCACCATATATTGTAAAACTCATGGGACCCCTCCCTGGGAGGACTCGGTCATCCATTCACACACCTAAACTTGTAAATGCATTGGTTGCATTATACTCTCTTGTGTAAGCACAAAAAGATGTAGATTGGTCATCATTTCCATAAAAAATAAGCTTTATTTCAGCAGGGGGCTCCCTAAGGGCAGGCAATCTGATTTGTCCTTGTAAACAACACTTCCTAAACAACAGTCATATCATAGTTGAAGTTGTTAACCTTTCATCCATCTAATGTAAGGCACGATAATGAGGGCATTTAATATTCATAGGTCCCAAATCGTGTCTTTCAAATGAAATTCTACGACCCGCGTGGTTTGTGATTACTTGCCTCCTTGACCTGAAATGGAGAAATAAAGAACTTGAGTCAAGACTATCTAAGCCATATATGTCATTAACATATGAAAGAAAAAATGATGGTATACCTTGATGATCTAGTCGGAGTATTGTTCACCGAATCTGTTAGTGGTGGTGTAGGAAAAGACTGCGAATCTTCAAATACACTCCCAATGTGTTCATGGTTGGGATTAGAAATGATAGTATCATTTAAAATCTATGGTCAAATTTCTAGGAAGAACAGTAGGGGGAAAGATATTAGTGTCGCGGGACTGCTGCATAACTGGTCAACATTGTTGAGGTGGGGTGGGCGGCAATGTAATAGTTGTTGGAGTAGGATGTTGTGGGGTAACCAAATCCCTATCAGTCCACCTTAAAATGCTTGAACGTGACCGATTTGATGGGGTTAAGCGAGTGGAAGTGCGTATTTGATTAGAACAGCTATTGGGATCAATTTCCAACCACTGTGCTCTTTCTCGAATACGTCGTTGTCTTTGAGAAAATGCACAGGAACCGATGGGTGGGAAGTCCTGACACATTGAGTTAAATTAATTAGAAAGTTAAGACAACAATGAAATTGTTAAATAAAGGAAGTGGGGAAGAATTACTACGGTTGGAGTATTAATTGTAAGACTAATGTCTGATAATGGGGTGCTATCACGAAGATGGAAGCATTATTATATAGGTGTGTTCACTGTTGTAGAAGTGGATATCACTGTTGTAGAAGTGGATGGTTAATTAGAACAATTATTGGGATTAAGCAACAACCTTTATGCTCTTTCTCGATCATGTCGCAGTCTTTGAGCAAATGCACGGGCACCGATGGGTGGGAAGTCCTGACACATTGAGTTAAATTAATTAGAAAGTTAAGACAACAATGCAATTGTTAAATAAAGGAAGTGGGGAAGAATTACTACGGTTGGAGTATTAATTGTAAGGCTAATGTTTGATAACGGGGTGCTATCACGAAGAGGTAAGCACTGTTTTATAGGCGTGTGTACTGTTGTAGAAGTGGGCATCACTGTTGTAGAAGTGGATGGTTGAATAGAATAGTTATTGGGATTAAGCGGCAACCTTTGTGCTCTTTCTCGATCATGTCGCAGTCTTTGAGCCAAGGCACGGGAAGAAGTGGGAGCAAAGTCCTGACACGTTGAGTAAAGTAGATTGGAAATGTAAGCGGACAATAAATTATTAAATAATGAAAAAAATGAAAAATAAAAAAAACACTGTGGTGGGGGGTTCGTTTTCATTCCCTTTACCCTTCCCTTTATCACAAACTTGCTTTGTTCGTTTTCTCTTCTGAAAAAAAATATATAATGTAAAGAGCTAGGTAGAAAAAGTAAAATTTGTCATGGATATACCTCTTTAAGAATCATCTCATGTTCTGATTCATCGCGGATCACAATACCAGTGTTGATCCTACATGTGCCTTCAATCTATGAAGAGAAGAATCGCAAATTCTATGAAAGCCTCTTGATGTAGTAACAAAAGGAGAAAGTAGAATGTAGGAAGTCTATTTTTGGAGGGTGTTGTTTTACTTACGTTGGAAAATGTTAGTGTGTTATCCATGTCTAAATCTATTAACCTGACCGTCCGTAGGTCCTATTAAAAATCGTAAAATGAGATGATGTTAGTAATAATAGTACCTATAAATCAATAAAAACACCAGTGATAGTGTTTGGAGCTTAAGGAGTGGTATGAGTTTGGAAAAAAAATTAGATGCAAGAAAATGTTGGAATGTATAAATATTTGCTTCTATGTTGATCCAAACACGAACATAAATAGACAATAAAAACACTAGTGATAACAAAAATGTAAAGAAAAATACACAAAGATACATTACACCTCATCAACTCATAAATAACCCAAAGTGATCTTTTTCAACTCATAAACAACAAATTAGCTCCAAATGAACATTGTGATACCAATGAAGTAGCTCAAAATGTAACATTGATGTGAATCAACTCATAAACAACCCAAAGTGAAAAACACGATTAAAGAATCATAAATAAAACATAAACAATAGAGAATACCTGATTTTTGCAACCTACAAAAAAAATTGCTCCAAATGTAACATTAATGTGAATCAACTCATAAACAACCCAAAGTGATAAACACGATTAGAGAAGCATAAATAAAACATAAACATCATAGAATACCTGATTTTCTTTGTACCTGATATTTGTAACCTACAAAAAAAAGTATAAATAAAACCTCCATTAGCAAAGAGCATCAGATCCTAAAATTGGAACAAAAAAAAAATGCACCATAGGAGAAGAGGGCAAATCCGACGGTTAGGGTTTCTTTTTTTGCGTGGCAAAAGAAACGAATAAATAAAACCTCCATTAGCAAAGAGTATCAGATCCTAAAATGTAAACAATTAAAAAAATGCTCCTCTGCATGTGTGATAGAAGCAGAGGACGGATCCGACGGGGGGAGGTAAAGCCAGAGGTGGTGGAGCAGAGGGCGGCGGCGTGGGAGAGACAGAGGTGGTGTGAGTGATGGCTTGAGCTTGTGGTGTTGAGTGTGGAATGGGAGAGATCCAAAATGGGAAGCATCTAGGGTTTCTTCGGGGAAGAGAATGAGGAGACGGGATGTGAGAGAGGGGGCACGTGTTGTGGAAGCTTGTGTGATAAGATGGTGTAATCTGACACCATATTTTGGACACGTGTCAAAATTTAGACCCATTGATTACTTTGATAAACATAAACATAAGATGAATAGTAAAACACCATTATCACATATTATATAGATATAATAACTACCGAACCGTACATATATCCCACCGTGCACGGTTCATCCAAATCTACAAGTTCATCTCAACTTTCGGATTAATTTACCAAACTATTCCCTTATTTGAGAACCATAGTTAATTATTAAATTCCCACTAATAAGTTGAAAAACATATATTTTTTTATTATTTATTCACTCACTTGGATAACCTCCCACGTAATTGCTCGAGTTTATAAAAATAACAAAAACATTTCCCCGGCCTAAGACCATTTCTCATTCGAGCGGAACACCCATCTCATTCGAACGCAATATAGTACCGCATTTGAACGAAAAACCTAGTTCCTTCGAAAAAAAAGTAATACCTTGGTCGAACAGGGTTGCAACGAAGTTCTAAAGAGATTCTAGAGGACATACATGAACCCTCTTTATTAGGCGGGATTCATCGCCAACCTCCCGATTTCATTTTTAAGGTTTTCTATACCCAAATTCCCATAAGTTTAGTTCATATATCATCTATATAACTCAATATCATCGATATAAACGTCATCTAACATCGAAATCATCATCAATTCAAGATTTTAAACCCATATATCAAATTAATCATAATGATGTTATCTCCGATCTAATGTCGTTCTTCTCTTCAATTAAACCCCATATTTTATCAATATAAACCAAGCCAAATGTGTTCATCATTCAATATCATGAAGTTATTATCACTAAACTTCTTTATTATTCATCGGTTCTGGTTTTTAATAATAAAACCCCCAATTTTCTAGCATAAATTAAGAAAGTAATGAACTATAACTGAAATGCGAAATAAAGCAAGTATTTAATTGCCTTAATGGATTAAAAGACCAATGTTCTTCAATCCAGGTTAAATCTTCTCTTCCAGATCTTCCTCCTTCCCTCTTTTCTCTTCTCTAGGTTTCTTTTCTCTCAACCTCTTGTTTGGAAAGTGAAAAGTGGGATGTCATCCACCTTCCCAAACCCAAATAAGCATTCTTAATAGTTTAATATTGTTTTTATTTATAATTAATAATATAAAATGACCTTCTTACCCTATACGACCTTATTTGTGTCTAAAAAGCCCCTGTAACACAAACATAACACCCGAGTACTTATCTTATACTATTTCGACCCTACCCGGATCACAGGTGTACTACAAAAGGCCATAGAGTGACCCAACTTCAATTATGCTATTTTGTCATTATCTGAGTCCGAAACGGGTGTACCCTTTGCATCCCCCTGTAATACCCCATACTTTTAAAGGTATTTAAATTACACTGTGGACGTGATTTGGTAATTTGAGGAATTTTTATGAATAGTAATTCTGGAATTTATTAGTGAAATTAAATAAATTTAATATTATAAAATGAATAGTAAATATTAGTTTTCAAGTGTCGGATATATATTTACTCAGCTTATATTTCTTTCGAGACTAAGTATATGAGTGGATTATTTTTATTACATGTCGCAGTTGGGTAAAGCAACAAAGGAAAATATTTTAAATTGGAAAACACGTGTATTAAACATGTTGGGTCTAATTAGTGAATTTTAGTTAAGTGACTCGGATGGAGATTTCGACTGCATCGTTAGGTTTAGAACGATCGAGATAGTCAAAATATATTATCCGGGGGTAGTGTTTAGGTTCCGGGGATTTTATGTTTTTATGACTTTCAAATTTAGGGATTTATTAAATTTAATTTGAGATATTAATTTAATATTAATTCGGATATTATTTTAAATATTTACTAGCGTGATGAGAGTTAGTAATTATTGGTATTTTGTTGAATATTACTTAATGGATAAAGTAATATGTATAATCAAATTTATTAAAATTATCCCAAGTATATAATTTGATAATCGTGGAAAGTAAATCGGGACAAGCATGTATCGTGTCGGGAATAAATTATTATTATTAAAAGTGAATAAATTATAAGTCACCATTATGGTCATTTAGAGTGCGCCAATGTGTCTGGAAGGATCGATATAGTCAAAATAATGTACCCGGGAGTTTAGTTTGGGTCTCAGGGCATTTTTAAGCCTAATTGGCATCCCGGGAGGGCATTATGGACATTTTGTATTTTTGGGCAATTAAACCCACAAATTTCCCAAGGTTATATAAGCTTTTAGGAGTTGTCCTCTAGGGTTAACAAACACCAAATCAAATAACGACCATTAGAGCTTTCCAAGTAACTCAAGGCCAAAGACTCACCCGTTTGCACTGCCACCACTACCAAATCGCAGATCGTGTGACGGGGAACGCAACTATAACTCTTTCTTCCACAAATCATAAACCCAAATTCTAGGCAAGTATCTATCTTGCTTTATTTTTAGTTAATGTCTCAATCATGTTAGTCTAGGTTTGTTTAGAGTTTGTTTCATGAAAGAAAATATAGTTTTGAGACTTAAAATCACATGTTGTAGAAGAAGTAATCATATTCTGGACATTTAAATCGCATGTAGAGGATACACCACGAATTTGTATGGATTTAGAAGTAGGAAATCTGGAAAAGAATTGGAATAATTTAAATTAAAGGAAAAGATTTGGGTTCTTGAAGTTTATGTAGATTTTGAAATTCTGTTACTAAAGCCGTTTAATATAAAATTAAACTATTTAAGTAACTCCGAACTGTTTTTTGAAGAAACTCTTTTCTTAAAATCAAATCAAATTAATCATAAGAAGTGTTTAACAAAAATATGTACGAGATATGTTCACGATTTGTTAACAGGTTTAATAAATCAGTTTAAAAAACTTTAAACTCAGCACAACCAAGAATTAGATGATGAGATGTAGAAAGATTAAGAACAAGGATTTTTTACATGGTAAAACCTCACCCAACTGAGGAAACATCCACGACTCCCTCTACGGAGTAAACCAAAAATTTCACTAAAACAAATTATAATAGTTACAAACTATATAACATACATGCACACAAATGAGACCTATACAAGTTTAGGAATGTACCCACTGGTGTCCTTATAACTTCTCTGCAGTTCTGATTGTTGATGTTGTTCTCCCAGTTTGCTAACTTCCAATTTGTTCAAGTTCTTTACGTCGACTCCTGTTCTTGAGATCTTATTACCAACACTTTTAGTGTGGTAGGGTGTCAGTGTTTGTGAAGGTGCTTTCTAACACATGCATGCACACACACACAGAGATTTATACAAACAGTCCTATCAAATTACATATAATATCTATATGCTGTGATTTTCTATTTCTCTCTTCTCATAAAACTAAACCTTATTTGACCTTTATAATAATCCCAGAATCCACGGCTATCTTGCTCAGAAGACGTATCAAGATCTTAATCAATCTCAAGTTTTGAAACTATTTTTGAGATTGAAAATCACCAAGTGCAATTCTAAACTAGGTCAAACGTCTTGTTTCAAAAAAATGAGAAACATAAAAGGATTTTGTTGATTTCGAAGTTAAAAATATTTACAAAAACAAATCAACAAAATTTTTCTCAAGATGAGAAATTAAATATGCAAATCTATGTGTAATATAACATGCAATGACTTAGATCTAAGATTTCTATAAAAGAAGAAACACATATCTAAATAGATGTTTGAGTTGATAACAAGATCTGAGAATGAAGAGGTTATAGCAACAAAACTAAAAAACCAAACACTCAAAATCTCTCAAACACTCAAGGTTGTGTTTGGTATATACTGGTTTTGAAAGAGGTTAAGGTTTGAAAATAGTTTTGAACGATTTAGGGTTAGGGTTTCCTAACTCTGGTTTCTCTCTCTATTCTCTCTCTTCTCACTCAAATGAACAAAGTGGCAAAAGTCTCAGATGGCTGAGAGAAGGGTTCCTTTTATAGTAGGCTGAGAAGATTCGAGATAACAGACCAAAATCAAGGGACAGGATTTGGTCTTGAAGGATTCACTTTTATCCAATGGTTTAAACAGAGGTAGTAATTAAAACGCTTCTGATTGGCTCAAATTTGTTTCACCATAATTGTATAAGAACGCATGAAGGTCATCGATTAAATCTAATTCAATGGTTGAAACAATGCACAACAATCGTCTCACAGAGAAAACACAATTTGGTTCAATAATAGCTCGACAGGTGTAGGAAATTGATTGTTTGTTCAACGCGCGTATAAAATAATTACATAGCACACCTTATAGTCTCTAGCGCTTTCGGTTTCTACCCAAGGGAACTTTCAGCCAATGAAACCAACAATCCAGAATAGCAAATTTACCCCAAAACTTTTAAAACCAAATTTTAATTAATAAAAACCTTATTTTAAAAGTTTATAAAATTCACAAAAAATGTTAAAAATCAATTTAAGGGATTTAAACACACTCAACATATATGCACACACAATTATATGCAATATGAATAGTATGAATGCAATTCTAATGTGTGTGAGTGTTGGTAAAAATATCTAGATCAATCAAGCAAGAGGAATAAAATGAAGAACAATCTCTGACGTTCTTTGGTTTCTAGGATTGACACAATTTTGTCACAAATTCCAAACTAGATGAACACTTATACAATACAGACTCAAATGAGTCAAGAGTATGATGAGGGGGGAGATAAAAAGCTTGGAGGTTATTTAATGGAGGTTTGGGATATTGGAGAAGATGATGAATAGTAACGCAGTAGCTTGTCGGGTCAACTCGACCAGGAAGCGAATTGATTCAGCTCTTGGTCAAAACATGAAAGTTGTATATCTTTTCGATACGATCGTGTGGACCCTAACCGTATATTTTTGAATGTTTTTTCAATTTGATATGATTTTTCTAAGATAGCAGTTCCGATGTTGAAATCATTAACTCGAAAATCAAACCCGAAATTGGAATAATAAAGGCTTGAATTGTTTGGAGATAAATATTTGGGGTTCCTAAAAATAGTGTGAGGACTTCTAAATAATTTTTTTTGAGTAAGGCATGTACCTTGGGTTAGTTGAAAGTAAAATCCAAGATTTACCCAAATAGGGGTGTTCATGAGGAATAATACTTAAAGAGGTATTTAGGTGGGCAATTTTATATAAGTAAATGTGCGCGTAGAAAAGGTATTTATATACCGACTTTGGTTAAGTAAAATCCTACTAGGCGATTAGGTTGAAATTTAGGATATGTAATACAGAGAATTGAGCAATTATTCTATCCGTCTAGGGACGACGGTTATTATAAGTGAGGATATACCTAAGGAATTAAGAGACGTAGTGCGTATACTATTTAATTATGATGAATTGGTACATTCGAAAATTATTTGTACTAATTTTTCTATGAAGTGATTAAGGAGTGATTTGAATATTAAAGAAGAGAGTATGTATTGGGGTAGTATTTTAAGTATATGAATGTTTATATTATTAAGAAAGGGAACACTTGAGGTTATTAACTATTTCTATAGAGTTTGGAAATTATAGCCATAATATATTGGGAAGTGATTGAGATTGTATAGAAGAAGTCGTTAAATTATATATAATATAAGATGAATAAATGTAACGGTGTTATTGGTATTATCATCGTGCAGTAAGAAAAGCTATAAAATAATATATTGAGGATTAGTTAAAAATCGATAAATGGGTAAGATTTTCAAGATATAAATATATTACGTATGTGATTTATTATATGGGCTATACGTATGCCATGATATTATTATATACATGGGTTAAATAAATACCTATGAGGAATTATGTATTGGTGAGACAAATACCTATTGTTATAATATGGTTGTATGAATACCTCACTGTTTAAATTGGAAACTTTGTTTTACGACAGTGATGTTAAGAATGAACGAACCGTTCACCTTGATTTTAATTTAATAAAGGTTAGAACTCCCGGTATTTAATTAGGTGGGGTATCACAGGTGGTTTCAGAGCATCGGGTTCTAGTGTCCTTTAGGATCTGTACGACTTATTTTTCTTCTAGCTTAGCATCCTTGATATAGACCCCTATTTTTAGGACTGTTGTATTCTTGTATTTACGGTTACATCTCCAGCTATTCGAGATTTGATAATAATTGTAAACTAATAAATTTCCTTCTCATTTCAGATGCCTCCGAGATGCGCAGCCCGAGGCAGAAATGCCCAAGCCGAGTAGCCAGCAGCTCCGGCTCAGGGAATGATGAACGCAACCGAGGTAGCCAGTATTGTTGCTCAGGCGGTGAATGATGCATTAGCGGTAGTGCCGCAGGCTCAACCCCAGATTCATACAGTGAAGTTAGTACCAGCACAGCTTCCATCTGCATGGGAGTGGGTTAGGGATGCCTTTCAGAAGGCGTAACCCCCGAAGTTCTCGGGTAGTTCGGATATCATAGTCTCCAGCCAATGGAAGAAAGATATCCAGAGGAATCTGCACATGTATGAGTGCACTGATGTGCAGATATAGCTATTGGCTTCCTTTAAGAAAGTAGGGGCCTCTTTGCAATGGTGGGCGTCAACCACCACCTTTGAAGAGAGGGACATCATCACAATTCAGTCATTTTGGGTGCGTCTTGACTGCAAATACTTCCCATCCGCTGTGCAGACTGAGATGAGGTGGAAGTTACTGAATCTGAAGCAGGAGAACATGACTATTACGGAGTACGAGGAGGAGTTTACTAGACTTCTCACTATAGTGCCAGACGAGGCACCCACCGAGGGGAAGAAGATACTGCTGTTTATTGATGGATTGGCCTGGAGGATCCATCAGCACCTCATAGGCAGTCTATCATTGAGTACCTACACTTATGTACTCAACGCTTCTTTGTTACAATGTCAGTATCACCACTTCCATCTGCAGGGGAGTCCAGCCAGCAGGGCATGACAGGGAGCAATAGTATTGGTGGGGCACTAGCAGCCTAGGGGCAGACTCATCACAGTGAGCATAGTTCCCATCAGGGGACCCTGTCAAGCGGTTTCGATTAGGTGACTCCAAACATGGATTTAAGGGATTTAGGAAGGTCAACTGGTCTAGTCTAATCAATAGGGCCAGCAGGGCCAACACCGTCAGCAGCAGGGACATCAACAGGGCCATCTGGGCCAACAACGTTTCCAGTAGGGCCAACAGGGCTAGTGGTGGGGTGGTAACGGCCAACAGGGTCATGGTCAGCAGAGACAGAGGGGAGGTAACTTTAAGGTCCGATGTTTCGCATGTGGCAAGAATGGCCATAGGCAGAAGGATTGTCCAGAGGGAGATAGGGCCCCACAGCAGCAGGGTGCCCATAATGAGCCGCATAGGCCGCTCTATCCAGCCGCCCTCCCAGTGCCAGCTCAGGTACCAGTCCTACCAGCCATCCCAGTAGGGGCAGTTGCAGTACGTACGTGTCTATAACATCCACCAGGAAACAGCTCCTCAGACACCACCGGCGATTGAGGGTACGTTTCCTATCCATGGCACTATGGGTCGGGTTTTATTTGATACTAGGGCGTCGCACTATTTTATAGCTACTCATTTTGTAAAGTCCTTATGGTTATTAGCCACAACAGAGAGCACTATGACATGCGTAGACTCGCCACTGGGGAATGGGTATTTGATTTTCTTTATATGTCGGGGTGTAGGAGTATATATTGGTAGCTTGATTTTGCCGGTATACATGCTCGTCTTAGAGATGCAGTTATTATTGGCATGGATTGGCTCGCCGCGTACAGAGCCATGATAGATTGTTTCGGTAGGAGCATTATTTTTGCCATTCCAGGGCAGGAGATGTTTTTTGTGGCAATGCCTCGCTTAGAGGGAGTATCTTCCATCCAATTGTATTACATAGAGGAGGATACGTCTAAGGAGGTCGTGATTCCCTTAGATTTGATTCCAGTCGTTTAAGAGTATTCTGATGTATTTCAGGAGATACCAGGCCTACCCCCTAGTTAAGAGATAGATTTCATCATAGACTTGAGGCTGGGTACTCGATCGATAGCACGTGCGCCATACCGTATGGCTCCAGCAGAAATGAGGGAGTTACGGGATCAGATAGAGCAGATGTTAGGTCAGGGTTTCTTTCATAGGAGCACCTCACCTTAGGGCTCTCTAGTACTGTTTGTGAAGAAGATATATGTCTCACTAACGTTATGTATGGACTACCGTGAGCTAAACAAGGTCACGATACGGAATAAATATTCCTTGCCTTGAATCGATGACCTGTTCGACCAATCGAGAGGAGCAACTATTTTTTCAAAGATAGATTTGAGATCAGGATACCATCAGCTATGGATTAGGGAGCAGGATATGTCGAAGACTACTTTCTTGACGAGATATGGGTCCTTTGAGTTCAGAGTCATGCCGTTTGGGCTGACAAATGCCCCAGCCATATTCATGGATTTGATGAACCGAGTGTTCAGAGAGTTCTTGGATCAGTTAGTTATTATTTTCATAGATGACATCCTGATATATTCAAACACTGAGGAAGAGCATGTCGATCACTTGAGGCAGGTTCTTCAGACTCTACGAGGGGATCAGTTGTATGCTAAGTATGAGAAGTGCTGATTCTGGTTATGATAGGTACAGTTTTTGGGGCATGTTGAGTCAGAATTAGGAATATCAGTTGACCCAAGCAAAGTGTCAGCAGTGAGGGAGTGGGGATAACCCATGACACTGATGGAAGTGCATAGTTTCTTGGGGTAAGACGGGTACTACATGAGATTCATTCGAGGTTTTTCAAAGATAGAGGATTTGTTGACGAATCTGACTCGCAAGGGAGTACCGTATGTTTGGGATGATGCTTGTCAATTGTCTTTCGATGAGCTAAAAGATAAGTTGACTTCGGTGCCAGCTCTTCTTTACCCAAGCCAGGAGTGGAGTATCAGGTTTACACTGATGCCTCTTTACGGGGACTCGGGGGATTACTTCAGTAGGAGGAGAAGGCTATAGCTTTTGCCTCCCACAAGCTTAAGCTGCACGAAAGAAATTACCCCACCGACGACCTAGAGTTAGCAGCGGTCATTTTTGCATTGAGTATTTGGAGACATTACTTTTTGGGGGAGAAGTTTTGCTTGTTCACAGACCACAAATCACTGTAGTACCTATTCACTCAGCGAGAGATAAATATGCGTCAGCGCAGGTGGCTGGAGTTTGTGAAAGACTACCAATTCGAGATAAACTACCATCCAAGAAAGGCTAACATGGTTGCTGATGCATGGAGCCATAGACCGGTAGGCAACGTAGCGGACGTCTGGAAAGAAAAGTGGAAAGAGTTGGGTCACCAGGACGCAATAGCTCATTCCTTTATATTTGTTATGATAGTCACACCCCAGATTGTTACGAGGGTGACACAGGCACAATCAGCGGATTCGTTTTGTCAGGAATAGATTGTATGGCTTTTGGTTGAGGGTGACATATCCTATTCCGTAAGTTTCGATGGTGTTTTGAGGTTTAATGGGAGATTGGAGGTCCCAGAAGGGGAAGACTTATGTTATGCAGTGATGACACAGTCTCACGCGTCCAGATTTACGGTACATCCCGGAAGAGATAAGATGTACTAGGATATGAGGCGGCAGTACTGGTGGAGTGGGATGAAGAGGGACATTGTTGAGTTCGTGTCCAAGTGTTATACTTGCCATATGGTAAAGTTAGACCACCAGAGATTGTCGAGGTTGCTTCAGCCATTGAAGATAACTACGTGGAAGTGGGAGAGTATTTCAGTGGACTTTATTACTGGGCTGCCTACATCACAGTGAGGTCACGACTCCATCTGGGTGATCGTGGACCGTTTGACCAAGGTGGCTCATTTTCTGTTAGTAGGGATATACTATACCACGGGCCAGTATGCACAGTTGTTCATTGCCAAGATTGTTAGGGTACATGGGATGCCCCTGGATATTGTGTCTGATAGAGATAAAATTTGTGTGTCGTGTTTCTGGGAGAGCTTTCAGAAGGCCATGGGTATAGAGTTGAGATTGAGTTCATCTTATCACCCACAGACGGATGGACAAACAAAGCATACCAATAATATGTTGGAAGATATGCTACACATGTGTGTTCTTAATTTTGGAGGAGGATGGGAGCCGCATCTTCCACTGGTGGAGTTTGTTTATAATAACTCCTATCAGTTCACGATCGGCATGGCTCCATTTGAGGCATTGTATGGAAGGCCTTGTCGTTCTCCAACTTATTGGCTAGAGGTGGGGGAAAAAAGTTACATGGACCAGAGTTGATTCAGGAAACCTTAGCTAGGATTGAGCTTATCAGGAGTCACATTTGGGTAGCCCAGGACAAGAAGAAAAGCTACGCCAATGCAAATCGATCTTTTTGAGAATTTAATGCGGGGGACCAAGTATTACTGCGCATGTCTCCTATGAGAGGCATGATGAGGTTTGGGAAGAAGGGGAAGTTGGCCCCAAGGTACGTGGGACCATTTTCCATTATCGAGAGGATTGGGCCGATAGCATACAGATTGGGGTTACCAGAGCATTTACACGACATTCACGATGTATTCGACATTTCGTCGTTGAGACGATACCTTCAGGATGATATGGCCCACACCCACATCGCGATAGAGGAGATCGATTTAAAGCCCGACAGCTCTTACGAGGAGAGACCAGTGGCTATCCTAGACCATAGCGAAAGGATATTGAGGTCGAAGGTGGTTCCACTTGTACGGGTCCAGTGGGAGCATCATAATGTGGATGAATCTACTTGGGAGCGTGAGGCAGATATGCGCGAGAGATTACCAGGTATGCCTTATTTTCTGAATTTTGGGACGAAATTCCGTTATTAGGGGGTAAGTATGTAATACCCCGTGTTTTTATGACTATTAAATTTAGGGATTTATTAAATTTAATTTGAGATATTAATTTAATATTAATTCGAAAATCATTTTAAATATTTACTAGCGTGATGAGAGTTAGTAATTATTGGGATTTTTTTGAATATTACTTAATGGATAAAGTAATATGTATAATCAAATTTATTAAAATTATCATGAGTATATATTTTGATAATTGTGGAAATTAAATCGGAACGCACCTGTGTCGTGTCGGGATTAAATTATTATTATTAAAAGTGAATAAATTATAAATCACCCTTATGGTCATTTTGAGTGCGCCAATGTGTCCAGAAGGGTCGAGATAGTCAAAATAATGTACCTGGGGGTTTAGTTTGCGTCTCAGGGAATTTTTAAGCCTAATTGGCATCTCGAGAGGGCATTATGGACATTTTGTATTTTTGGGCAATTAAACCCACGAATTTCCCAAGGTTATATCAGCCTTTAGGAGTTGTCATCTAAGGTTAACAAACACCAAATCAAAGAATGGCCATTAGATAATGATTTGGAGAGCTTTCCAAGCAACTCAAGGCCAAAGACTCACCCGTTTGCACCGCCACCACTTCCAAATCGTAGATCGCGCGATGGGGAACGCAACTATACCTCTTTCTTCCACAAATCAGAAACCCAAATTCCAGGCAAGTATCTATCTTGCTTTATTTTTATTTAATGTCTCAATCATGTTAGTCTAGGGTTGTTTAGAGCTTGTTTCATGAAAGAACATATAGTTTTGAGACTTAAAATCACAGGTTGTAGAAGAAGTAATCATATTTTGAACATCTAAATCGCATTTAGAGGATACACCACAAATTTGTATGGATTTAGAAGTAGGATATCTATAAAAGAATTGGAAGAATTGAAATTAAAGGAAAAGATTAGGGTTCTTGAAGTTTATGTAGATTTTACCCATTAAATTGTCATACTTGATGAATTCGGACATATTTTACGTAGAAAATCATGTATTTGGGTATATAGTACTTGTAGTAATGTTGGTTGGGAGTTTGGGAATCATATATGGAGATTTGGCTGAGGATGGAGAGGCAAAACCGTAACTGGGTTAATGCAGTTTTCACCATAACCGCTTAATCGATCAATCGACCCAAGAACATCGATCGATCGATGATCGATCGATTGACCCCCTTCCCTCGATCGATCGACCCCTCTTGGAAAGCTGCATATTCCTATTATGATGGTTTATTCCGAATAAAATGCGTAGTAACCCTTGATTGTTATTGTTAGAGTATTTTAGGATATAAATAGGACCAGTAGGGTTTAGGTAAACCCCGTTGAGTGATAATTTAATGTAAGATGAAATTAAGGGTTAACGGGGAGTTATTCATACATATGAAATCATGCGTACATTTAATAAAAGATCAAGATTGTAAGGAAGTTAGACTAGAAGCTAAGTGAGAGTGCCTACTGAAATTATACTTAGCTAGATAGAATACTTCGAGAGGCGAGAAGTAAGTATGGAGTAACTTATATATGAGAATATAAGAGACGAGTCCGTTATATGAGATAATCGAGTAAAATTTACTAAGAAATAATAATTATAATTATGGGTCATGGGCGCACCTAATTTACAAATGTAAATAGTTATATATCTATATGACTGTGTGATTTTGCATATATTATATATATGTGTAAAAATCGTACCCGAGCTACTTGCTATCACGGGAGTTTCCGCACCGGGACAGTCTTATCTCAAATGGGCCTTTATGGGGATAACGACTTGTACCCTAGAACATAGGATTCCTTGGTACATGCTATCTGATTGATAGTCAGACCATTCTAAGAGACGTGAGGGTATGTGATGACCTCTTAGTGACTTGGAACTATGCTTCGCCTCCATTTGTTTATGTTTTGTGTTAATACAGTTCGAGAGTGATTCCGAACTAGTATTTCCCTTAGTACGAGTGATACGGGGACTAGATAGCAGAGTATGCCAGCACCATAAGTTTTATATGGGGTGCTAATAGTATATGTATTATACGAGTGATTTAAATATTTATATACTTGAATATGGGAACCTTCTACTGTGCATAAAAGTAGTTAATAATGATTTAAATACTCTAACGTTATTATAAATGTTTGGAAGTTTTGTGACATCAATGAGTTATTTCAAATAACATAAGACATAGAAGGGAGCTTAATTTTCAGAAATTAATTATCTTAGCCATAGTATTTGTTGGCCTGAAACCTTATGGAAAAGTTAAGTTAAAATAAACTTTTGGGGTTAATAGTGCGGTAGGCGTGCACACTAGATGAGAGGTGAGAATTTCTCAAGAGAGTGTCGCATACTAACATGGTTATTACATTAGCCGGTAAGCATTTAAATACTTGATAAACTAATTTTAAATTGTTTTACACTCGGGCTCTGACCCTTTTCCTGTTATCTCTTCTCTCTTGTATATATATGTATATTTCAGGTGCCCAGTCACAGGGGCGTCATGCTTAGGTTCTTTGGATTGGACGCACTGCAACTTATGTGGGAGTTGCAGTCCATTGCTTAGACGACCTCGTTGTTGATTCCACTCTTATTTTAGTTCTAATTAGTTTGGGCATGTGTCGCCCGTTTCCTTATTTAGTTGGATTTGTCAGAGATTTATGTTCATTTATCTTTAGTATGTTGTACACTTTGGGATTTGATTACTGTTAGGCTGATTTTCTTTTGTAGTTTTAAACTTGGTATTTGTTTATCTGAATGGTCATTCTTGGCCATTTATTACCATCCTTAATATTCGTGTGATTCTTAAACTGTTAATTATTCAAGTTTTTCATTATCTGGATTTAATAAAATGGAAATATTGTTTTAAATGGTTTTGACACTTAGCTTAATTATTTAGGATGTTTAAATTGGAAAGTAATTTGAGCAATTCTATGAATAGTAATTCTGGAATTTATGAGTGAAATTAAATATTATAAAATGAATTGTAAATATTAGTTTTCAAGTGTCGGATAAATATTTACTCGGATTATATTTTCTTACGAGACTAAGTATATGAGTGGATTATTTTTATTACATGTCGCAGTTGGGTAAAGCGACAAAGGAAAATATTGTAAATTAGAAAACACGCGTATTGAACGTGTTGGGTATAATTAGTGAATTTTAGTTAAGTGACTCGGATGGAGATTTCAACTGCATCGTTAGGTTCGAAACGGCCGAGATAGTCATAATAGAGTATACAGGGGTAGTGTTTAGGTTCCGGGGATTTTTGGACTAGTAGGGACTCGTAAATGGGTACACGAGTCATTTTACAATTGGGTACATACTCAATTTCGGGATTTAAGTCCCAAGGGCAGCCACTTCTTCCCCAAAATCATACCTAAGAGAGAGAAAGAGAAAAAAGAAGGAAGAGAAGAGGAAGAAGAGAAGATAAGAAAGAAGAAAAGGGATTTCCGGCCAAAACTTTGCGGGATTCGACTCGGGGTCGTTGGATTTAATCCACGAGGCAAGTGTTTAACTTTCTTTATGATTTAGTGGGTTTATTTATCATATTATAGTTTGTGTAAAACTATAAATACTTTTGGGTTGAAATTCGCGTAAATCAAACGGGTTTTTGGAAGATTAAACGGATAAAACTCGGTTTATGCCCAATTTGAGATACTTAGGAATTAACTGAAATTAATGGTTGGTTATGGGTTCTAGGATGATTAGAACCCTTTTTATGTGTGTATTTATTGTTATTTGAGGTTGGATGATGATGAGGGAGGAGATAAAAAGCTTGGAAGTGCTTTAATGGAGGTTTGGGATTTTGGAGAAGATGATGAATAGTAATGAAGTAGCTTGCGGGGTCAACTTGACCAGGAAGCGAATTAATTCAACTCTTGGTCAAAACATGAAAGTTGTATATCTTTCCGATACGGTCGGGTGGACCCTAACCGTATATTTTTCGGATGTTTTTTCGATTTGATATGATTTTTCTAAGATAGCAGTTCCGATGTTGAAATCATTAACTCGGAAATCAAACCCGAAATTGGAATAATAAAGGCTAGCATTGTTTGGAGATAAATATTTGGGGTTCCTAAAAATAGTGTGAGGACTTCTAAATAATGTTTTTTGAGTAAGGCATGTACCTTGGGTTAGTTGAAAGTAAAATCAAAGATTTACCCAAATAGGGGTGTTCGTGAGGAATAATACTTAAAGAGGTATTTAGGTGGGAAATTTCATATAAGTAAATATGCGCATAGAAAAGGTATTTATATACCGACTTTGGTTAAGTAAAATCCTACTAGGCGATTAGGTTGAAATTTAGGATATGTAATACATAGAATTGAGCAATTATTCTATACGTCTAGGGACGACGATTATTATAAGTGAGGATATACCTAAGGAATTAAGAGACGTAGTGCGTATACTATTTAATTATGATGAATTGGTACATTCAAAAATTATTTGTACTAATTTTTCTATGAAGTGATTAAAGAGTGATTTGAATATTAAAGAAGAGAGTATGTATTGGGGTAGTATTTTAAGTGTATGAATGTTTATATTATTAAGAAAGGGAACACTTGAGGTTATTGGCTATTGCTATAGAGTTTGGAAATTATAGCCATAATATATTGGGAAGTGATTGAGATTGTATAGAAGAAGTCGTTAAATTATATATAATATAAGACGAATAAATGTAACTGTGTTATTGGTATTATCATCGTGCGGTAAGAAAAACTATAAAATAATATATTGAGGATTAGTTAAAAATCGATAAATGGGTAAGATATTCAAGATATAAATATATTACGTATGTGATTTATTATATGGGCTATGCGTATGCCCTGATATTATTATATACATCGGTTAAATAAATACCTATGAGGAATTATGTATTGGTGAGACAAATACCTATTGTTATAATATGGTTGTATGAATACCTCACTAATGTTATATTTATATAGGTGGAATGTGTACCTATATTATTGTTTATTATGTGTATGACATACCTACCATACTTGCTATCACGGGAGGACGACTTTCGAAAGAGGACAATCTTATCTTGTGTTGCCTTCGGGGGTATTGAGATTTGGTACCTCAAGAACATAGGACTATGAAGGGCTTATTTGTGAGTTAATAAGTCTGCTGACTGTGGGAGCGTAAGTATGTGCGTGACCCATGGATATGAGAACTATGTTAGTCTCCAGTATGTGTGATTTTTATTGATACGGTTCCTGAGTGATTCGTAACGCGTGATCCTTGTGTACGTTATGTACTGGGATTTTATAGAAGAGTATGTGTGCACCGCAGCTTAGCCTAGGGGTACTAGATATGAATATATGTATTGAGAATAACATATATGTATACTTGTAATATTCCACTGTTGCTTAGTAAATGAGAATGCCTAAGCTACTTATATTATAGCTCGGTGGATTGATTATTATACTTGTTTCGTATAGTATATTGTTTACATATGAGATAAGATATCATATAACGTAACCTTGTATACAAAGGGAAAAGAATGAATAAAGTGATATACTCCTTTAGGTATATTTATATCAGGATTTATATGAATATGAATCCTAGGTTCTAATAAGAACTAAATATTCATACACGAGTTGTTATAAGATGTGGTATGTACTGAGGGCCTAATGGATCCCGACGATCTTCATTGTCACGTAGTAGTGTATCAGGGGGTTCCTTGTTTGGATTTCTCTTCGCGAGACACCCCACGCACGAACGTAACATAATGTTGGGGATGGGGAGAAGTTTAGTCCTTCGTACTCGTATTAAAAAGGATTATTAGAAGATGGAAAATACATTAGTTAGGCAGGGTAGCTTAACTAGGTTGTTTAAAAGATATGCAATAGTTGTGCACTATTAGAAGAAGGGTGAGGTGTATCTCATGAGAGTGCGATACCTATTTAAATATAAGAAATATAAAATCTTAAAAATATGGATTTTAAGCACTTGATAAAATGTTTTCAAAACTCGGGCCCTGAGCCGTTTCTCTATTTTCCCCTCTCTTGCCATATCTATATATATATATATATATATATAGGTGTCCAGACATAGGGACGCCCGGATGATGATTCCTTCGAGTCAGACGTTTACTGCAGCAGCTGTGGATGCAAGCATGTTTATTGTAGATGCTTCTATCATTGAGATCTACATAGGAGGTATTGTAGAAACATTCGGGCAGATGGCCCAACTATACTCATTTATTCCTTTACCGCCTTTTGTGCGGCATTCGATTTGGTTGTACTATTTTGTACCGAGTGTTCGGTTAATTTATTTTATTTATGTTATTATATACAACTTTTGTAATCATTTTATTTGAATGGTTTGGTTAAAAGGATTAGTTAATAGGATATTAGTAATTAAATTGGTTTTATACAGTGATGCTAAAAATGAACCCTATGAGACTCTTGTTTCAATTTGATATAGGAGTGATCGCTGGTATTTTATTAGGCAGGTTGTCACACCCCCGTAAATTATGTTGATTCGTCCATATAACATCCTATTGACCCAACATCGATTTTACCGTCACTAACACTCATACGCGACCTATAATAAATTGTATAGCTATTTACTTAACACACACAAGTAAATAATAATTCCACTAAATATTAATCCTTTATCTCACTAATTAATATTTACTAATTTCTAATTTAAATTTCTCTCAATGAAATTAATAAAATAAAGTAATTAAAATTACGGGCCATTGATTTCTTCCCCCTACCAGTGAAATTTTATCCTCGAAGTTCGAATGTAGCTTCCACAAAGAGCTCTAGATACTTCGCTCATATATCATACTCATACTCCCATGTCGACCCAACAACATTGTGGTGTACCTACTGTACACACACTTACGATACCACCTTCGATCAAAGCATACACGCACTACGATCCTGGATGGTAAAGGGTCTCTCCTTATACAAGATATCTGGTTGTAAGTCAATATCCTCTAACGGTATGTGCCAAGTAAGCCATGTCACTCCTGAGTTACTTCTTCAATGAAAACACATGAAATTGGTTGTGAATCCTCTGCTAATTCTCTGGCAAGGCGAGCCTACACACGACTGGCCCAATCATCTTGATAATGGGAAAAGGACCCGAAAACCTAGGTGCTGATTTCCCTTTCTTCTCGAATGACATCACCCCCTTCATGATAGTATCACGTGATCACCCACGTCAAGCTAAAATAATCTCCAATTCTCATTGGCCTAACTCTTTTTCTATCCTGAGTTACCCAAATGTGACTCCGAATCAACTTAATTTTTGCTGATGTATCTTAAATCAAATCCATCCTGAGTAACTTGTTATCCCCCCACCTCTAACCAATAAGGAGATGAATGCTAAGTTATCCCATACAAAGCCTTAAATGGTGCTATTCTAATAGTGAACTGGTATGGGTTGTTGTAAATAAACTCTACCAAAGGAAAATATTTCTCTCACCTTCCCTTAAAATGAAAGAAACACATCCTCATCATATCCTCTAATATCTAATTCACCCTTTTCATCTGCCCATCACTTTAGGGGTGATAAGTTGTGATCAAATGCAAATATATCCCCATTGCCTCCTAAAATCTCTACCGTAAGTGGGACATGAAGATTTTACCCTGATCTGAAACGATGTTGAGAGTCACCCCATGCAGTCTTAGTACCTTTGCTATAAACAATTGTGCATATCGCCCCGTCATGTAATCTGCCCGAATTTGATAAAAAATAGGCTACCTTAGTCAGCCATTCCATAATTACCCAAATGGAATCGTGACCCGATTGTGATGTCGGTACCCCTTTGATGAATTCCATCTAAATACTCTCCCAATACCACATCGTAATCTCCAATGACTATAGAACCCCGGTTGGTCTCTCATGATCGACCTCCACTATCTGACAGGTGGTGCACTCGGAGATAAACTCTACGACGTACCACTTTACCCCGGCCAATAAATACTATCACCTCATATCCTGGTACATCTTATCGTCTCTGAGAGGCACCGAATACCATGACCCATTCGCCTCCTCGATAACTGCATGTCATAGCTCCTCATTATCTGGGATAATTAACCACCAATTGAAGCATAAGCCACCCTCAAAACTATCTGAGTAAGACTCTGCTCCACCCACTAATAATTGTCAAATCCTATCCTAACAAGATGGATCCCCTGACTATGACTTCACAACCCTCAAAATGATCTCGGTTGAGATACTCATTATTGATAAATAACCTGAACTACCTCATCCTCCTGGCGAAGCTCTACTTACTTCAATTTCACACTACTGTTAAATGTCCGTCGAGCACCACATTAACCTTTCCTAGATGATACTGGATGTCAAACTGGTAATCCTTCACGTTTGAAGTGACTTATAGTTCATGTGTAATCAAAAAATTTCCTCCAAAAGATAGTATCTATAAATCCTCAAGGGAAATATGACTGACGCTAACTCCAATTCATGAGTGGGATAGTTCTTCTTATTAGGATTAAGCTTGTGAGGCACATAAGTTATGGTGTGTTCCTCTTGATACAAAACTCCCTCAAGTCTGTGTAAGGATCGATCAGTAAACATGCAGTACACCACTCCTCCCCTAGGAAATGTGAGTACTGGTACTGAGTCAACTTGTCCTTTAGCTCATAAAAAACTAACTAAAAATGGTCATACCATACAAAAGGTACACCCTTATGTGTCAAAATCATCAAGGGACCTGTAATCTTCAAAAATCCTTTGATTAACTGGCAATAGTACCCTGCTAACCCCAAATAGATGAGAACCTCTGTCGGTGTCATGGGCTGACCCCACTCCCTCACCTCTGATACCTTAATCGGATCCAGAAAAATCCCTCTTTAAACATAGTGTGACACAAGAAAATCACCTACCGTAACCATAATCCACATTTCTTGAACATGGCATACAATTGGTGATCCCATAAGGTCTAAAGAACCATATGCAAGTACTCTGCATGCTCACCCTCTGTTCGAGACCCTAGAACAATTGGTGGGTCTAGAAGATGCTACACCTACTATCCCTGTTAGGCACCCAACTTCTAAACCTTAGACCTATTCGGGCACACATGCCTCATGTGGCCCTGATTCCTATATGAGAAGCATCTACTAATAAAAATTTTCTGCATCTACCTGACGAGGCTGCCCTTATATTTGTCCCTGCTGGACCTAGTAACCTCAGCCTTGTTGGCCCTAAGGGGTGTGTTGCTGACCCTTATGTCCTTGGCTAAAGTTACTGTTACCCAACCTGAATCTCTTAGCAGATTCCCCATGTTAGGAACCCCAATCATTCCGCCTTAGTTTCTACTGTTATGGAACCCCACTTGTACCACTACTCCATGTCTTTCCCTCCTAGCTAGACTCTTCACACCTCTTCAATCCCTTTAAGTGGAAGCGATGATCCTAAGAATTTTAGTAATGCAACATTTATGACTTTAGCGTAGGTCAGTGATGCCAGGTTCCAAAGTAAGTATCGACGAATCCTCCATGTGAGCCCATCAGTAAACTTAAGGACCATATTCTTCTCTGTATTCACCTCGTCTAGCACAATGTTCTCCAGGAACGTGAATTCCTTTTTGTATTCGGCCACAATCTGTCCCTCTAGCGAAGGGTCAAGGAATATACTCCTCATATCCATCTGAAATACTTACTAAAAGAACTTGCGATCGAATCTCACATAGAACTCATGTATGGTCATGCTATCTCTCTCCTCTGCTATGTTGATAGACTCCCACCAATGAAGTACTTCCCCCACTAGCTTAAAAGTACCCAATGTCTATTTTTTATTATCGTTGCACTAAACCATGCGTAAATGCAAATGGATGTCCTTCCTCCATTGACTAAGAGTAACAACATCTACATTACCCTAGAACTCTGGAAAATGACCCTTATGAAAGGCCTCTATAACCCTCTCCTAAATAGATGCTACTGGGTGACCCTAAAAAATTAGTGCCACTAGCTACTGTGGATGTGCCTAGGGAAAATATTGTGCCCTGGCTATCATTAATGCATTTACTGTCTACATAATAATAGTGACAACCTATACAAATGTTACCATCCCTGGGTGCCCTATGTCTTCGGCTGAGCCTTATCCCCTCCATCCCTCATAGTGGCACGAGATGGTTGTCCTGTCTTGTTGTTTATCATCTGAAACCAAACCAAAATTGTGGGAGATTCACTTTCAATCATAATGTTAGGACAACATAAATACTCAATAAAAAACATTAGTCCTAGATATAGGGCTCAACAGCAAAGAAAGCATAATGTGGACAACGTAATGAGTCCGCATAGATCCTAAAGACACTAAAACCTAATGCTTTGATACCAACTGTGACAAACTGCCTATTTTAATACCCAATGGTCAATCATTTACCAAAATATAACCAACATCTCAGTATGGATCATTCTCATCATCACTGTCCCATTAATAATATAAAATAAATAATACAAATAATCCATATAACCACAACAATAAACTTCACATCATACATAATAAATAATAAAGGTGAATTGAATACAACATTGGTCCCCAAAAACATCCATAATGTGAACTGAAATAATAACTGAATACAAGTCTGACAAAATAATAGAAGTCTGCAGAGATATAAAGTCTATCATCTACGAAAAATATGCCCAACAAAAAATAGGAAATGATTGATCCTATCTATAGCAAAAATGGATGAAACGTCTAAGCAAGGATGCATAACTACCATTGGCAGGAAAAAATCTATCCTTATTATCGTGGTTGTTGCTGCTGTGCACCTGAGGTGTAACAAGAAAAAAAGAAAGACTAGATTATGCACATCAGAGCCGGTTCAGTAAAATATTTTTACAAGTAAATAATTATTGATATTCTCAAAGTGAACCCTCTTACTCAGAGCAACCAAACTCAGCGAGTCTTACAGCCGAGGCAACAAGAAGCTTATAATAACCATCAGCAAGGTCATATCTCTTAAGGTTGGCCCCTCATACATCAACCTCGACTAGTCATCAGTCGAGATCACCAGAGTCTCACGATCGTTTCATCAGCCAACGTCATCATCGTCCCCAGCCGATATTGTAGTGATCAGCCAAAAGCAAAACCTCATGGGCTCAATCATCAAGCATCATGTTATCATTGGCCCTATCCGACGTTACTACTAACTCATACCTAACCTCGGCCAGCCCTCCTGACCGGTGCCATCATGGATATTGACCTCGGACAAAGCAATGATCGAACTTCACCAAACTCGTACTCATCCACACCGAGGTTGCTACAAATAAAAAAAAGGGCCGAGCATTTACAATCACATGTATGGCTTGGAACACGTGCATAAATCTATTATAACTGAAGCATTCCCTCCACGTGAGGGAATTTTGAGGTTATTATTGTTTACTTAAGATCAGCCATGTGTCATCCTTATACTAGTTAGATCTTCATGTACATGTTTATTGCATGCTTGGGGGTACATTACACCCCCTAAGCACTATATATAGAGGTCATCATCTACCTTGTAAAGGGATCCAGAATTGCAACCCTAGGTAAAACTCTGTTATTTTACATAGAAGAGAGAGAAATGTTGATAGATTGTATCTATGGCCATTAGTACTTTCATCTAGTGATATTGCTTACATACTCACAGTGGACGTAGGCAAGATTGGCTGAACCACTTATATATCGGTGTTCATACTCTTCTCCTCCCCTCAACCTCTTATATTTACTACACTCTTGGGGTGCCATTATTATTACTTTCTTGAGCTTGTCAACACCTTATCTGGTGGTGCTATTTCCAACATCATCATTTGTCGAAAGTATTTTCAGCTTCCCAACCCCTGCCAAATTTAAACCACTAATGGTCTCTCACAAAGATGATGGAAGTGTCGACCTTGTAAATCATATTGAGATGTATCAGTCCGTAGTAGGCATTTATTAAATCCCTAATGAGATGAGATGTCGAGCTTTCTCAAGAACTTTAACGGGAGTTGCAGATATTTATTTTACTTCTCTTTTGAAGAATTCTGTTGAGAACTTTAAGGGGTTGTCCGAACGGTTTATACACAACTTCTGTTTTGGTGTAAGACCTCTGAAGAAGACGAACCATCTCCTTTATGTGAAGCAAGCCAAGAATGAGAGCCTCGGAGACTACATTATAATATTCAACAAAGAAAAATTGGAGGTTTAAGATTACGAAGAGAATATCGCTATAATAGCCCTCATAGGAGGACTTTAGAAGGGAAAGTTACTCTGAAAGCTTGCTGAAGACCCTCCAAAATCTATGGCCAAGCTGTTGGCAACAACTATTAGGGTCATGAATGCGAAAGAAGAAATGGATGCAAAGTATGAGGATGAGAACGGGAGTAGCAACGAGAAATTTCTGAGGAAGAAGGATGGAAAGAAGAGGGCTGAAGACGACAAGTTTGCTCAATACACTCCTCTAACCGTGAACTGCGAACACGTCCTTAACAAAATAAAGATTAACAGGTCCCTGAAATGGCTAGAAAAGCTAAAGTCTTCTCCGTGTAAGAGGAATAAGAACCTATGGTGTGAGTTCCACCAAGACCATGACCATCTGACTGACAAATATTTTTTCGTGAAGGATAATATAGGGAAGATGTTGAATTCTGGTAAGCTCAGCAGGTATGTGGATGGCAGAGCTTCTAGGGGGGAAGGGATGACCCTAAAAAGAAGATAAATGAAAAATGATGAGAAGATTCACCTATAAGAAAAGCTGAGGACACGGACGATGATGACGATGACCCTCACCTCCCACTAAAAGACGATAATGTCCCAGTGAAGAGGGTTTTCATGATCTATTTTGATGTGAACACCATATGAGAAGGACTAGCAGGGGGTGGCTCAGAGTTAGCCGATCACAAAGCTCATGTGGCAGAGGCCAAGTCAGTGACCAAAATCGAGGTTATGAACTTAGCATCTACAGAGGTGAAACATGAGAAGAGAAAGAAGGTAGATATGGATACCCTCATAGTTGTCTTATCAATACTTGATTTCAAAGGTATTTTAGCTCCTCGTGATGACCTTCTTGTAATCACCATGAGGGTGCATGGGTGTGAGCACTAGAGAATCCTCATTGATGGGGGTAATTCAGCAGACGTGATGTTTTAGCCTTGTTTTAAGAGCCTAAGACTCAACAGAGCTAGGATTGTCCCTTATCATCATCCTTTGATCCGCTTAACAGCGAAAAGGTTCATCCACTGGGCATGTATGAGATGGATTTAAGAATGGGAGATGAGTGACCTAAGAGATTGACTAGAAAAATCAATTTCTTTGTGATGGATGAAAACATCTTCTTAGCATACAACCTCATCACAGGACGAATAACCCTCAAGGAGTTTGAGGTTGTGCCTTCAACAGTCCCCCAAATGGTAAAATTCCCGATTCCATATGGGTTAAGGGAAGTGCAAGGTGACAAAACATCGGCACGGGAATGCTACTTCAACTATGAGGAACAAAGAGAGGCTCATAAGATGGAAACAACCACACATAATATCGACACTCTTGATTCTAGGGATGAAACAAAGCTCAAGAAGGGAGAGGCAGTGGAAGAAGTAGAATCCATCGTCCTCAATGAGGAGGAGCCGAAAAAAACCATCCAAATTGGAAAATCCCTAAGACTCGAGATTAAGGAAGAGTTGTGAAGCTTTTAAGGAAGAGACAAAGTGCTTTTACCTGGATCCATGTAGACATGTTGGGTATTGAACCTGAAATTATGTGCCACAAGCTCAATGTTTTAGAAGACGCTAAGTCCATCAAGCAAAGAAGAAGAGTTTACTCAAGGGAAAAGTATGATCTTATCAGGACAGAAGTCAGAAAGCTTGTAGAGGCCAAGTTCATCAGGGAGGTCATATACCCTGAGTGGTTATTTAATGATGTCATCGTGCCAAAAGCTAATGGGAAATGGAGGATGTGCGTAGATTTCACTGACTTGAACAAGTCTTGTCTAAAAGATAGTCTCCCCTACCTCGAATTGATCAGATGGTGGATTCCACAACAGGATATGGGCTCATGAGCTCCATGGATGCCTATTTTGGGTATAATCAGATCTTCGTTAACCCGAAAGACTCAGAGAAGACAACCTTCATCACCGACAAGGGGACCTATTGCTACAAGGTCATGCCCTTTGGGCTGAAGAATGCAGGGTCCACTTATCAACGTCTTGTAAATAAGATGTTCGAGGAGCGGATTGGTAAAACCATGGAGGTATATATTAATGACATATTAACGAAGAGCTTGAAGGCCGACACTCATGTGTCCACCCTAAAAAGAACTTTTGACACCATGGATTTTTACAGGATGAAGCTCAACCTTGCCAAAAGTGTCTTCGAAGTAGGAGTAGGAAAGTTTCTTGGATTCATCGTCAGTCAAAGGGGAATTGAGGACAACCCTAAAAAAATTGAGGCTTTGTTGGAAATGAAGACACCTAGAACTATCAAACACGTTTAGAGGCTAAATGGACGAGTTGCTGCACTTAACAGGTTTATCTTAATAGATACAAAAAAGTGTCTTCCTTTTTTCAAAGTGCTTAAAAAGGCCTTCCAATAGGATGAGGAATGCAACAAAGATTTTAAAGAGCTCAAGTCCTACCTCGGATCTGCTCTAATCCTATCTCGTCCCATTTTGGGGGAAAAGTTATATGTGTACCTAGATGTTTCAGAGTCCGCCATCAGCGCTGCCATAGTAAGAGAGGATGATGGAGTACAGAGGCTTGTGTACTTCAATAGTAAGGCTCTTCAAGGTTCTGAACAGAAGTATCCTCGGATGGAAAAGTTAGCTCATGCCCTGATACACGCTTCTAAGAAGATGAAGCCATACTTCTAATCCCACTCTATGATCATCCTCACAGATTCCCCGCTCAGACAGGTCCTCCACAAGCCTAAGAATTTAGGCAGGCTCATGACCTAGGTCATTGAGTTAGGGGAATATGACATTGTTTATCAACCCAGGGTTGCCATCAAAGGGAAAGCACTTGTAGAATTTGTAGTAGACTTTACCTAGGGAAAGCGTGAGATTAAGATTAGTCAAGAGGTTACAGATGAACTAGACAATAAGGTCTTCTAAAATTTGGACGAGGTTGTGTGAAGCAAAGCCAAAAAAGGAATAGTTGAGAATGAGGAAGACAAGTACCTCATCAAGAAAGGGACCCTATTAGAGGAAAATTTCTCTTCAGATGAAGCCGTTTGGAACCTCTTCGTTGATGAATTAGCCTGTGAAAGTGGAAGTGGAGCAGGGATGCTAGTGTCAGCACCAGATGGTACCGACATTGAATATGCACTGAGGTTCAACTTCAAATCTTTGAATAATGAGTCAGAGTATGAGGCATTAATAGCAGGGCTCTCCTTGGCAAAAGTTCTTAGTGTTGGCCAACTCCTAGTCCACAGTGACTCAAGGCTGGTCGTCAACCAAATTATGGGAGTGTACAAGGCCAAATATGAAAGGATGGACAAATACCTGAAGAGGCTGAGAATGATGCTAGAAAGCTTCAGAGAAGTAAATATGAAGAGGATACCCCGGATAGACAACATTCGGGATGATGCACTTGCAAGATTAGCCTCAGCAACAAGGACAGACATAAGAAGAACAGTTCCAGTCAAGATTCTTCTCAAACTGACCATTGAAGAAGAAAAGGTTATGAGACCTTGCCTCAATTTGAATCTGGGAGCCTCATGGATGGACCCTCTTATTAGATACAGCAAAGAGGGAGACCTTTCAGAGTCAAAGGCAGAGAGAAGAAAGCTGAGGTTTAGTGTGCTGAAATTCTCAATCGTGGGAGACATCTTGTGCAAGAAGGGGCTCCTACTCCCCCTCATCCGATGTGTCCACCCTTCAGAGGTTCCACACATCTTGCACTATATGAATGAGGGCTCTTGTTCCAGTCACATAGGGGGAAGACCCTTAGCTAAGAGGATAATCACACAGGGGTACTGGTGGCTGATCTTGACCAAAGATGCTGCTGCATATGTGAAGAAGTGTGATAAGTTCTAGAGGTTCTCCACCATCACTCATCAAACTCATCAACCTATGATGTCAGCCATTTGCAATATGGGGCATCGATTTGTTAGGACCTTTACCAAGCGGTGGAAATAATTATTGATTCTTGATCGTGACAATCGACTATTTCTCCAAGTGGGTAGAGGCTGAGCTAATGATCACAATCACCGAGCATAAGACCTTTTAGTTCATCTGGAAGAACATCATATGAAGTTATGCTCTTCCCAATATGCTCATCTCAGATAATGGAACCCAGTTCAAGATCATTTCCTTAGAGAAATACTATGAAAGAGTGGGAATCAAGTAGTTCTTCTCCCCTCCTGGACGACCCCAAGAAAATGATCAGACCAAGGTCACCAACTGAATAATCCTTGAGGGGATAAAGAAAAGGTTGTAAGAGGCCAAAGGGAGATGGACAGAGAAGGTATGTGTCGAATTATGGGCCTATAGGATGACAGCGAGGACACCAATGGGGGATACCTCATTTATGTTAGCCCAAAGCTCAGAAGCTTTCGTGCCTACAGAAGTAGGACACCCTACTCATAAAGTACAGACGTATGACCCTCAGAAGAATGGGTAAGAGAGAAGACTCGATCTGGATTTGATTGGAGAGATAAGGTAAGATGCAGAGATAAGATAGGCAGCATACCAGAAGAGAACAACGAATATCTACAATCAAAGGGTGAAATCAAGGCCTATAACTGTGGGAGACCTAGTCCTAAAGAAAACATTGCAAAAGGAAAATAAGCTCCACCCAAACTGGCATAGTCTGTAGTTGATGAGTTTGTGCTTGGTACCTACTGTAATACCCCGCATTTTTATCGATATTTATTTATGGGATTAATTAAATTAAATGTGAATTAATTGAGAATTAATCCGGATAAAATACTAACGATATGTGAGTTGGTATTTGATTATAATGTGTATATATGGCAATATATGAATATTGGAAATATTGGATTAGTCGTGAGATAGAAATACGTCAATTTGGGAAATTTTGTTGGGACGCGCGTGACAGTCGCGTCAAGAAAATATTTAATTTAAGTAAAAAGTGAATTTTATTTTTATTAACCGTATGGTCATTTTGAGTGCGCCAACGTGTCCGAAAGGGTCGAAATAGTCAGAAAACACTAGCCGGGGGTTAAGTTTGGGTGCCGGGGCATTATTGGGCCATACCGGTAACTTAAAAGGGCATTTTGGAAATTTGGGAATTAAAACTCACGAAAATTAGAAATAAAATCTGACTTATTCTTTATCCACTAAACCCACTAACTACACTAAAGGACTTAATGGGCTACGGGAGTTATTGGAAGAAATAGAAAAGAAGTTCCTAAGGCAACCTCTAAACCTCCATTGTCATCATCCTTAGAGAAGAACTTGTAGAGAGAGAGAGAGAAAAGAGAATTCTGCAGAGAGAGAGAGAACAATTCAACCTTCAAGATTCAACATCAAATTCAGAGAAAGATTAGAGGCAAGTGATTTAATTACAATTGATTCAATGTTATGCTTTTCTATGTTTAGGAAAATTATCGAATTTATCTTGGAAGATTGATATAGACCCATGAATTTGAAGATTAAAACTATGAACTATGTTAGGTATTGCATGTAGAAACATTTTGGACGAATTATGAATTCAAAATACAACCCTTGATGATCTAAAAAGGGATTTAAGAAGAGGTTTATTAATGTTCTTGAAAGAAATAGAAAACTAGAGTTCTTGATGAAATTTTGATCCAAATAAAGCCCTTAGTTGTTGAATTATTGGTTTTAGAACGTTAACAATGTTGTAGGATGGTTGTATGATGATATTATAATGTTATCTTAGAGTTTCATGCTTTAAAATGGAGTTTTGGGACGTTTTGAGGACTGCAGAACGAAGCAGTCCGTAGCCTACCTGGTGCGATCGATCGATCGACATTCATCAGTCGATCGATCGACCACCATCGATCGATCGAAGGTCAAGGTCGATCGATCGACCTTCCCAGAAAGAGTAAAATTTTCCTAGTTAAATTTTAATGGTGCTAAACCTTAGAAATTATTATTGGAGACTTCATGGATATCCTTATACTTAAGGAAGACCAGTAGGCATGGCTATAAAATTTGGACCTTGATTAGAATTCAATTTGAGGAATTATTCTAAAAGCTAATAAAACTCGATGAGTGAGATAATATTACGGTTAAAAGAGTAATTTTGAATAAATTGATGAATTGAGGTTTGGGGCAGAAGTAAGGACCTTAAGAATAATGATGTAATATGTGGGAATAATAGGAAAATTAATAACCTCTTTGAGATAGGTTTTAAGTACAATAATCTATGACGTGAGATGTGTCGAAAGTCTACATCATATATTATCGAAAGACTTAAAATGTATACAATTGGAATAATGGTATAAGGATGTAGAAAATACCTGTATTACTATTGAGATATCTAAGATGTGTGCATGCTTAGTATATGTATATGATTTTTATGTGTATGACATACCTACCATACTTGCTATCACGGGAGGTTTACGTTCGCTTAGGGCCATCTAATCTTTGTGTGCCCGGATTTAGTTTGGTACCTAGAGGACATAGTTCAAGGGAATGACTTAATTGTGAGTTATTAAGCCAGCTGACTATGGAGCGTAGGTATGTACGTGACCATGGATATGTTGAATTATGTTCGCCTCCATTTTTGTGTGTTGTGCTTATTCTAACAATTCCCGAGAGATTCGGAATTTGTAATCCTTATGTACGTGATGTACCGGGATGGATAGCAGAGTATGTGTGCACCGCAGCTTAGCCTCGGGGTGCTTGTATTGTATATTTATGATGTGAATAATATACGGTTAAATGAAAAGGAATTATGATGTTTAATTATGAGAATAATTTATAGTAACTCCTTGAGAAGATAAATAAGGGGATAACCTCCAGTAAACGGAAATGCTAATAATTGAAAATCCGAGTTTAAGTAAAGCTATTTATTTAAGTGATAACTTCGGGAATTCATATTGTGAATCGAGTAGTTGGGTTAGAACTTATGATGGTTTAGTTAGATATAAATAACACATGAATGGGTACAGGAACGTTAGGAGTGCACAGTTAGACGAGAGGTGAGTATTTCATGTGAGAGCACGTCCTAACATGTATCTTGCATTCATTGTTTTAATTTTCATTAAACCACTTGCTGTTTTTAAAATACTCTCCACATTCGGGCTCTGGCCCGTTTGCTTTCAAATCTATCTTTTTGTAAAAATCATTTTTAGGTGCCCAGCCACAAGGACACCATGCATAGGAATTCTATACAGGTGACGAGCTGTAGCTGTTGTGGAAGTTACAGGGCCTTGACAGTAGACGCCTCCTTTTCTTGTCTTGACTCCATATTCAGTTTCATCATTGTAGGGCATGTCTCCCATTTCTTTAGAGACATTTTATATTTCAGTTATTCAGACTTTGGTTTGTAATTTAATTCAGGATGCAGACTTGTTTTATTTATTTTCCTTAATGGGATTGTTGTGAGGAGTATTTCCTCTAGACTCTTTATTACTTGTTAATTACACTATTGGGACTTTATTGTGAATGGTTATGTTATTCTTTCATAATTCATTTATTGCATGTTAATCAGATTCAATTTAAAATTTGACATCTTAGTTTTTAAATACTAGGTGGTTAGTAATCATTAAAAATGTTTTCGATAGTGATGCTATTAACTGAACCAACTTGGCATTTTTGTATTAATTTAATAAAGGAGTAGCTACCCGGTATTTAATTAGTCGGGGTGTATCAGGTGGTATCAGAGCATCAGATTCTAGTGTCCTTTAGGATCTGTATGGCTTATTATGTTTCCACTGAGCTTTCTTTGATATAGAGCCCTAATACTAGGAATGTTGTGTTCATCTCTATACATTTGGAATTCGTACTTCCGCGATTTGTTTATTTGAATGATGAACTCATCCAAATTTACTTAAATTTTCAGATGGACCGTCAAGAAGAACTAGCTAAAACGGTTAAGGGAGTCAACGGGCAAGATCGACTCACACCTCAGGTATCCCCAGAGAGAATATCAACCGCCGAGTTAGCAGGTATCGTGGCACAAGCAGTTACCACTGCGGTTTTACAATACCAAGAACGCAACATACAACTTAAAGGATGCAAAAGACCTAGAGAGGTTAGCCAAATTCATGTGAATAAAGTTGAAAAATGTGCGAAGACCTCGAAATTGCAACAACAAACTACCCAAGACCGAGTCAGTTCTAGTCAACAACGTGGTAAAATGAAGCAGTTTCGAAAGGGGAATAAGGTCCCAAGTCAGCAAGGCCAACACTGTCAGCAGCAGGGTCAGAGGGGGAGAAACTTCATAGGCCGATGTTTCGTGTGTGGCACGCGTGGCCATAAATGCCAGAATTGTCCTGATAAGGGCAGGGCCCCGCAGCAGCAGCAGCAGGGTGCCCGACAGGAGCCGCAGAGGCTTATGTTTCCCGCCGCCCTCCCAGCACCAGCTCAAGTACTAGCCCTACCAACTTTTCCTGTAGCTCCAGTGCAGCAGGGGCAGTTACAGTACAGACATATCTATAATTTCAACCAGGCAGTCGCCCCACAGGCACCACCTGCGATTTGGGGTATGTTTTCTATCCATGAGACTTTTGGGTCGAATTTTATTTGTTACTAGGATAACACAATAGTTTTATATCTACTTATTATGCGAAGACCTTAGAGTTATTAACCGCAGCATTGAGCACTGTAACGTAGGTAGACTCACCACTGGGGAATGGTTCATTTTTCTTTATATGCCGGGGAGTGGGGGTAGAGATTGGTAGTTTGATATTAACCGCGGATATGTTAATATTAGAAATGACCGAGTATGATGCCATTATTGGCATGGATTGGCTAGTTGCGTACCGAGCCATGATTGAATGTTTTAGTAGGAGTTTTATCTTTACCATTCCCGGGCAGGAGATGTTTTTAGTGGCGATGTCTCGCCCTGAGGGAGGATCATCCACTCGCTTGTACTACATAAAGGAGGAGACCTCTAAGGAAGTGGTGATACCACTTGATTCAATACCCGTTGTTAGTGAGTTCGCCGATGTATTTCAGGATATACCTGGACTACCTCCGAGTAGAGAGATAGATTTTGTGATTGATTTGACGCCGGGCACTCGGCCTATTGCCCGCACGCCTTACCGTATGGCTCCAGCTGAGATGAGAGAGTTACGGGATCAGATTGAACGGTTGTTGGGTCAGGGGTTTATACGGAGGAGTACTTCGCCGTGGGGTGCCCCTGTGTTATTCGTAAAGAAGAGGGATGGATCGTTGAGGTTGTGTGTGGATTACCGGGAGTTGAATAAGGTCACGATACGGAATAAGTATCCGTTGCCCCGAATCGATGACTTATTCGACCAGTTGAGAGGAGCTTTTTTCTTCTCAAACATTTGATTTGCGATCTGGTTACCATCAGTTGCGTATCAGGGAAGAGGACGTCTCGAAGACTGCCTTCTTAACGAGATATGGTTCCTACGAGTTTCGGGTTATGCCTTTTGGTTTGACCAATGCTCCAGCCGCGTTTATGGACTGGATGAATAGGGTGTTCAGAGAGTTCCTGGACCGGCTCGTCATTGTTTTCATTGATGATATTCTGGCTTACTCCCAGACAGAGGAGGAGCACGTCGAGCATTTGAGGCAGGTTTTGCGGACGCTACGTCAGAACGAGTTGTATGCAAAGTATGAGAAGTGTGGGTTTTGGCTGAAGGAGGTTCAGTT
The DNA here is from genome assembly GCA_949130495.1 of Sambucus nigra. Taxonomy (NCBI): domain Eukaryota; kingdom Viridiplantae; phylum Streptophyta; class Magnoliopsida; order Dipsacales; family Adoxaceae; genus Sambucus; species Sambucus nigra. Next base: position 571,594,424 of record OX422217.1, read on the forward strand.
TTTGGGGCATACTATTTCCAACCGGGGGATATCTGTTGATCCGGGGAAGGTATCCGCGGTGAGGGAGTGGGGACAGCCCACGACACCGACTGAGATCCATAGTTTCTTGGGCCTAGCAGGATACTACAGGAAGTTTATTCGGGGTTTCTCAAAGATAGCGGGTCCTTTGACACATCTGACTCGTAAAGGTGTGTCGTTCATTTGGAGTGATGCCTGTCAGTTGGCATTCGATGAGTTGGAGGACAAGTTGACCTCAGCACCTGTGTTAGCATTGCCGAGACCGGGAGTTGAGTATCTAGTTTACACCGATGCGTCCTTACAAGGACTTGGAGGTGTATTGCAGCAGGAGAGTCAGGCCATAGCTTATGCTTCCCGTAAGCTTAAGCCTCACGAGAAGAATTACCCCACTCATGATTTGGAGTTAGCGGCAGTTGTATTTGCCCTTCGGATTTGGAGACATTATCTTTTAGGGGAGAAGTTTCGATTGTTCACGGACCACAAGTCCCTACAGTACCTGTTCACGCAGAAGGAGTTGAATATGCGGCAGCGAAGGTGGCTTGAATTTGTGAAGGACTATCAGTTTGATATACAATATCACCCGGGTAAGGCTAACGTGGTAGCAGACGCGTTGAGCCGTAGGCCAGTAGATGAAGTGGCAGGGGTGTGGAAGGCAAAGTGGAAGGAGTTGGGACACCAGGATGCAGTGGCCCGATCATTCATGTCGGTGATGACTGTTACACCGCAGATTGTCACGAGAGTGGTAAAGGCACAAGCAGATGACTCGTTCTGTCAGGAGCAGATAGTTCATTTATTAGCAGAGGGAGTCGAGTCCTATACCGTTAGTTCAGACGGGAGATTACGCTTCAATGGGAGACTGGTAGTTCCGGAAGGGGAGGAATTGCGCAGAGTCGCATGGCTCACGGTTCGCGGTACATCCCGGTGGGGACAAAATGTACTAAGATATGAGACGTCAGTATTGGTGGAGCGGGATGAAGAGAGATATTACCGTGTTTGTTTCTAAATGCACCACTTGTCAGCTGATAAAAGTGGACCATCAGAGACCGGCAGGACTTCTACAGCCATTAGAGGTCCCGATGTGGATGTAGGAGAGCATCTCCATGAACTTTATCACGGGGTTGCCTACGTCACAGAGAGGTCACGACTCCATTTGGGTGATTGTGGACAGGTTGACCAAAGTCGCTCATTTTCTACCCGTAAGGACAGACTACACTACAGGACAGTATGCCCAGCTCTTTATGGCAGAAATAGTGAGACTTCACGGTGTGCCCCTAAATATCGTGTCTAACAGAGACAAGATATTTGTTTCACGGTTTTGGGAAAGTTTTCAGGAGGCCATGGGCACGGAATTGCGGTTGAGTACGGATTATCATCCGCAGACCGATGGGCAAACCGAGCGTACAAATCAGATGTTGGAGGACATGTTGCGGATCTGCATCATTGACTTCGAGGGTGGATGGGAGCAGTATCTTCCACTGGTGGAGTTTGCTTACATCAACTCCTACCAGTTCACCATTGGCATGGCTCCATTTGAGGCATTGTACGGTAGACCTTGTCGTTCCCCAGTATGCTGGTTGGAGGTGGGGGACAACAAACTACTTGGGCCGGAAGTGATTCAGGATACTTCGGCGAGGATAGAATTGATACGGAGTCGCATTCGGGTAGCTCAGGATCGGTAAAAGAGCTATGCTGATGCGAAGAGGTTCTTCAGGGAGTTCCAAGTGGGGGACCAGGTTTTACTCAGAGTATCTCCTATGAAGGGGATTATGCGATTTGGGAAGAAGGGGAAGTTGGCACCGAGATATGTGGGACCATTTCCTATCATCGAGCGGATTGGGTCTGTTGCGTATAGACTTGGGTTACCGGAGCATTTGCACAGGATTCATGATGTGTTTCATATTTCCTCGCTAAGAAAATATCTTAGAGATGATTTGGCTCATTCTCACATTGCTTTGGAGGACATCGATCTCCATCCCGATAGCTCCTACGAGGAGGGGCCGATTGCTATTTTGGACCGAAGTGAGCGGAAACTGCGGTCAAAGATAGTTCCGTTAGTGCGTGTTCAGTGGCGACATCATAATGTCGAGGAGTACACATGGGAGCGCGAGGATGAGATGCGCGAATGTTATCCAGAGTTATTTTTACCAGGTACTTTTTAGTTCCGAATTTCGGGACGAAATTCTGTTATTAGGGGGGAAGTATGTAATACCCCGCATTTTTATCGATATTTATTTATGGGATTAATTAAATTAAATGTGAATTAACTGAGAATTAATTCGGATAAAATACTAACGAGATGTGAGTTGGTATTTGATTATAATGTGTATATATGGAAATATATGAATATTGGAAATATTGGATTAGTCGTGAGATAGAAATATGGCAATTTGGGAAATTTTGTTGGGACGCGCGTGACAGTCGCGTCAAAAAAATATTTAATTTAAGTAAAAAGTGAATTTTATTTTTATTAACCGTATGGTCATTTTCAGTGCGCCAACGTGTCCGGAAGGGTCGAAATAGTCAGAAAACACTAGCCGGGGGTTAAGTTTGGGTCCCGGGGCATTATTGGGCCATACCGGTAACTTAAAAGGGCATTTTGGTAATTTTGGAAATTTGGGAATTAAAACCCACGAAAATTAGAAATAAAATCTGACTTATTCTTTATCCACTAAACCCACTAACTACACTAAAGGACTTAATGGGCTACAGGAGTTATTGGAAGAAATAGAAAAGAAGTTCCTAAGGCAACCTCTAAACCTCCATTGCCATCATCCTTAGAGAAGAACTTGTAGAGAGAGAGAGAAAAGAGAATTCTGCAGAGAGAGAGAGAACAATTCAACCTTCAAGATTCAACATCAAATTTAGAGAAAGATTATAGGCAAGTGATTTAATTACAATTGATTCAATGTTATGCTTTTCTATGTTTAGGAAAATTATCGAATTTATCTTGGAAGATTGATATAGACCCATGAATTTGATGATTAAAACTATGAAGTATGTTAGGTATTGCATGTAGAAACATTATGGACGAATTATGAATTCAAAATACAACCCTTGATGATCTAAAAATGTATTTAAGAAGAGGTTTATTAATGTTCTTGAAAGAAATAGAAAACTAGAGTTCTTGATGAAATTTTGATCCAAATAAAGCCCTTAGTTGTTGAATTATTGGTTTTAGAACGTTAACAATGTTGTAGGATGGTTGTATGATGATATTATAATGTTATCTTAGAGTTTCATGCTTTAAAATGGCGTTTTGGGACGTTTTGAGGACTGCAAAACGAAGCAGTCCGTAGCCTACCTGGTGCGATCGATCGATCGACATTCATCAGTCGATCGATCGACCACCATCGATCGATCGAAGGTCAAGGTCGATCGATCGACCTTCCCAGAAAGAGTAAAATTTTCCTAGTTGAATTTTAATGGTGCTAAACCTTAGAAATTATTATTGGAGACTTCATGGATATCCTTAGACTTAAGGAAGACCAGTAGGTATGGCTATAAAATTTGGACCTTGATTAGAATTCAATTTGAGGAATTATTCTAAAAGCTAATAAAACTCGATGAGTGAGATAATATTACGGTTAAAAGAGTAATTTTGAATAAATTGATGAATTGAGGTGTGGGGCAGAAGTAAGGACCTTAAGAATAATGATGTAATATGTTGGAATAATAGGAAACTTAATAACCCCATGGAGATAGGTTTTAAGTACAAGAATCTATGACGTGAGATGTGTCGAAAGTCTACATCATATATTATCGGAAGACTTAAAATGTATACAATTGGAATAATGGTAAAAGGATGTAGAAAATACCTGTATTAATATTGAGATATCTAAGATGTGTGCATGCTTAGTATATGTATATGATTTTTATGTGTATGACATACCTACCATACTTGCTATCACGGGAGGTTTACGTTCGCTTAGGGCCATCTAATCCTTTTGTGCTCGGATTTAGTTTGGTACCTAGAGGACATAGTTCAAGGGAATGACTTAATTGTGAGTTATTAAGCCAGCTGACTATGGAGCGTAGGTATGTACGTGACCATGGATATGTTGAATTATGTTCGCCTCCATTTTTGTGTGTTGTGCTTATTCTAACAATTCCTGAGAGATTCGGAATTTGTAATCCTTATGTACGTGATGTACCGGGATGGATAGCAGAGTATGTGTGCACCGCAGCTTAGCCTCGGGGTGCTTGTATTGTATATTTATGATGTGACTAATACACGGTTAAATGAAAAGGAATTGTGATGTTTAATTATGAGAATAATTTATAGTAACTCCTTGAGAAGATAAATAAGGGGATAACCTCCAGTAAACGAAAATGCTAATAATTGAAAATCCGAGTTTAAGTAAAGATATTTATTTAAGTGATAACTTCGGGAATTCATATTGTGAATCGAGTAGTTGGGTTAGAACTTATGATGGTTTAGTTAGATATAAATAACACATGAATGGGTACAGGAACGTTAGGAGTGCACAGTTAGACGAGAGGTGAGTATTTCATGTGAGAGCACGTCCTAACATGTATCTTGCATTCATTGTTTTAATTGTCATTAAACCACTTGTTGTTTTTAAAATACTCTCCACATTCGGGCTCTGACCCGTTTGCTTTCAAATCTATCTTTTTGTAAAAACCATTTTTAGGTGCCCAGCCACAAGGACACCATGCATAGGAATTCTATACAGGTGACGAGCTGTAGCTGTTGTGGAAGTTACAGGGCCTTGACAGTAGACGCCTCCTTTTCTTGTCTTGACTCCATATTCAGTTTCATCATTGTAGGGCATGTCTCCCATTTCTTTAGAGACATTTTATATTTCAGTTATTCAGACTTTGGTTTGTAATTTAATTCAGGATGCAGACTTGTTTTATTTATTTTCCTTAATGGGATTGTTGTCAGGAGTATTTCATCTAGACTCTTTATTACTTGTTGATTACACTATTGGGACTTTATTGTGAATGGTTATGTTATTCTTTCATAATTCATTTATTGCATGTTAATCAGATTCAATTTAAAATTTGACATCTTAGTTTTTAAATACTAGGTGGTTAGTAATCATTAAAAATGTTTTCGACAGTGATGCTATTAACTGAACCAACTTGGAATTTTTGTATTAATTTAATAAAGGAGTAGCTACTCGGTATTTAATTAGTCGGGGTGTCTCACCTACCAACTAGAAAATCTCGAAGGGGAACCCTTCTCCAATCCTTGAAATTTTGACCACTTAAAGAACTATTATTTATGATGTTGCAGTTCCTTCTTTGTAATACATGTATTATTTTATGAAGAGGATGTTAATGAAAAGAGAACAATGTTTTACTAATATTGTTGTAGTGTGTTTTAACATCATTAGTTTGGTGAAAGTATGAGATGAAACATCATTATGTGGTGACCTCAGACCTTAAACACCATAATTTGGTGAAAATATGAGGTGAAACATCATTATATGGTGACATCAGACCTTAAAAGCCATAATTTGGTTAAAATACGAGGTGAAACATCATTATATGGTGACCTCATACCTTAAACACCACAATTTAGTGAAATTATGAGGTGAGACATCAATATATGGTGACCTCAAACCTTAGACATCATTAATTTGGTGAAAATTATGAGGGTAAACATCATAAATTGTTGACCTCGAACCTTAAAAATCATTAATTTGGTGGTAATTTATGAGGTGAAACGTAATAATTTGGTGACCTCAGAACTTATACATCATTAGTTTGATGAAAATATGAGGTAAAACATCATAATTTGGTGACCTCAGACCTTAGACATCATTAGTTTGGTGAAATTTACGAGGGTAAATATCATTATATGGTGACCTCAGACCTTATACATCATTAGTTTGGTGAAATTTATGAGGTGAAACATCATTATATGGTGACCTGAGACCTTAGACATCATTAATTTGGTGAAAATTATGAGGGTAAACATCATAATTTGATGACCTCAGACCTTAAAACATCATTAACTTGGTGAACATTATGAAGGTAAACATCATTATATGGTGACCTCAGACCTTAGGCATCATTAGCCTGGTCAAAATTATGAGGGTAAACATCATTATATAGTGACCTCCGACCTTAAACATCATTAGCTTGGTGAAAATTATGAGGTGAAACATCATTATATCGTGACCACAGACCTTAAACACCATAATTTGGTGAAAATATGAGGGTAAACATCATAAATTGATGACCTCAGACCTTATACATCATTAGTTTTGTGAAATTTATGAGGGTCAACATCATTATATGGTGACCTCAGACCTTATACATCATTAGTTTGGTGAAATTTATGAGGTGAAACATCATTATACGGTGACCTCAGACCTTAGACATCATTAATTTAGTGAAAATTATGAGGGCAAACATCATAATTTGATGACCTTAGACCTTAAAACATCATTATCTTGGTGAGAATTATGAGGGTAAACATCATTATATGGTGACCTCGGGCCTTAAACATAATTAGCTTGGTGAAAATTATGAGGGTATGACCTCAGACCTTAATCATCATTAGCTTGGTGAAAATTATGAGGTGAAACATCATTATATGGTGACCTCAGACTTTAAACACCGTAATTTGATGAAAATATGAGGGTAAACATCATAAATTGATGACCTCGAACTTTATTCATCATTAGTTTGGTGAAATTTATGAGGGTAAACATCATAATATGGTGACCTCGGACCTTAAAAATCACGAGGTTGGTGAAAATTATCGTGACACCCCGACTAATTAAATACCGGGTAGCTACTCCTTTATTAAATTAATTCAAAATGCCAAGTTGGTTCAGTTAATAGCATCACTGTCGAAAACATTTTAATAATTACTAACCACCTAGTATTTAAAAAGTAAGTGCCAAATTTTAATTTAAGTCTGATTAACATGCGATAAAAGAATAATGGAAGAACAACATGATCCATTCACTATAATAAAGTAATGAATAACCAACAACATAAATATAAATCCGGAGGAAAACTCCTCACAACAATCCCACAACTGAAAAATAATATGATAAGTCTGAATCCTGAATAATTACATGCCAGAAGTCTGAATAACTGAAATAAATGAAAAGTCTCTAAAAGAAATGGGCGACATGCCCTACAACTGATAACTGAAGAATATCGAATCAAGATAGATGAAGCGTCTACAAGCAAGGTCTTGTAACTTCCACAAACAGCTACAGCTCGTCACCTGAATGAGAATCCTAAGCATGGTGTCCTTGTGGCTGGGCACCTAAAATGGTTTTTACAAAAATAGATTTGAAAGCAAATGGGTCAGAGCCCGAAGTGGAAATCATTTTAAAAACAGCAAGTGTTTTAATAACATTAAAACATTAAATGCAAAATACATGTTAGGACGTGCACTCACATGGAATTCTCACCTCTCGACTACATGTGCACTCCTAACGTACCGTACCCATCTATAAGACATCCATATCTAACCAAACTGTAATAAGTTCTACCCCTTACTACTCGATTCCCATATTATATTCTAACGTTATCAATTAAATAGAGGGCTTTACATACACTCGGATTCTCAATTAGTAATATAATTCACTATCAATTAACCCGTTATGTTTTCTCAAAACATTACCATAATTATATTCACAATATTAACATGAAAGTTCCCATTAATTAAGTGTATATTATTCACGTCATAAATATACAATACAAGCACCCCGAGACTAAGCTGCGGTGCACACATACTCTGCTATCCATCCCGGTACATCACGTACATAAGGATCACGCATTCCGAATCTCTCAGGAATCGTTCAGATAACAACATCACAAATAATGGAGGCGAACACAGTCACATCACATGGGTCACGCACATACCTGCGTTCCCACGATCAGCAGACTTATTAACATCCCAATAAGTCCTTCTCTGACCTATGTTCATCGAGGTAACCAATCTAAATCCGGGCAACACAAGGATTAGAAGGCCCTAAGCGAACGTAAACCTCCCGTGATAGCAAGTATGGTAGGTATGTCATACACATAAAATCAATACGTATACTAAGTATTCACACATCTTAGTAATCATCAAAATATATTGGTGGTACACTTCTCATTCTCGTACCGACATATAATACTACACAATTTATATGTTCCCGGTTAATATAATACATTAGGCCGTCAATAGTTCTCGCAACGTAATAGACACTCACGTCCTACTTCATATTTGTCCCTTAGGTTCCAACTACACTTCTAGGTTTGACTCCTCATTATATCCAAAACATGCCAAATGTAACAATTAATCATCAAGGGAAGGTTATCTCTACATATACACAAGGTTACGGGACACTCGGGATCAAAACAGGCTAAAAAGCCTAAACTGTCAACTCGTTCGAAGTCTCGTCCGAACGAGGTTGTTCGAACGAGAGTTCGTTCGAACGAACTGGGCCTTCTAACGAGATCTCTTTCGAACGAAGGTCTTCGAACGAACATCCCTCTCGTTAGAACCCAAACTGTCAACTAGTTAGAAGCTCGTTCGAACGAGCTCGTTCGAACGACCTGGGTAGGTCTTCTAACGAGTGGTCAGATTCAAGCCCAGAAATTTCTTTACTCGTTTTTCAAATTTCTCTACACCTCTAATCTCCTCTAAACATCGTTCCAACATCAATTTAAGGTTCCTAATTCGTACTACACATACATAGGTCACCTACTAACGTTTTTGTGGGGATTAAATCACCATAAACATCATCCCAATATCAAATCCATACATTTATCCCCAATTTCAAGAACATGAACCCTAAAATTTATAAATCATCAAAGAGTCTAAATAAATTCGTTTTTGTTTCATCCAAAACGTAATAACATCAGATTATTCACCTACATATAGTTCTACATGCAAATCTTCATCACAATACAAGTTTCTAATTCCAAACTAATGGGTTATTATCAAACTCCCAAGAACAATAAGATTTTTATAAATTCCTACACATGGAAGAAGCATTCTCTGAAATTAATTACAATTAAACCACTTGCCTTATTGGAATCTCTGATTTAATGACGAATTTCTGAAGGTTGAATTGCCTTCTCTCTCTCTCTCTCTCTGCAGAATCCTTCTCTTTCTCTCCCTCTCTACAAGTTCTTCTCAAGGTGTTAATGGAGGTGGGGTTGGTTTTGCCAAGTTATAACTTCTCCCGTAGCCCACTTCCTAAATTGGGGTTGGAAATGGCTTAGTGGGTTAATACTAAGTCAGATTTTTAACTCTAATTTTCGTGGGTTTTAATTACCCAATTTTCAAAATTACCAAAATTCCCTTATAAGTTACCGGTATGGCCCAATAATGCCCCGGGACCCAAACTTAACCCCCGGCTAGTGTTTTCTGACTATTTCGACCCTTCCGGACGCGTTGGCGCACTCAAAACCAGCATACGGTTAATAGAACTAAAATTCACTTTTTAATTAAAATAAATATTTCCCTGACGCGACTGTCACACGCGTCTCAATAAAATTTTCCAACTTGTCGTATTTCAATCTGACGACAAATTTCATACTTCAATATTCATGTATAATCATATATGCACATTATATTCAAATACCAACTCGCATCTCGCTAGTATTTTAATCCGGATTAATTTCCAATTAATACGCATTTAATTTAATTAATCCCATAAATAAATATCACAAAAATAGGGGGTATTACATACTTCCCCCCTAATAACTGAATTTCGTCCCGAAATTCGGAACTGGAAAGTACCTGGTAAGAATAACTCTGGATAACGTTCGCGCATCTCATCCTCGCGCTCCCATGTGGACTCCTCAACATTATGATGTCGCCACTGAACACGCACTAACGGGACTATCTTTGACCGCAGTTTCCGCTCACTTCGGTCCAAAATAGCAATCGGCCCCTCCTCGTAGGAGCTATCAGGCTGGAGATCGATGTCCTCCAAAGCAATGTGAGAATGAGCCAAATCATCTCTAAGATATTTCCTTAGCGAGGAAATATGAAACACATCGTGAATCCGATGCAAATGCTCCGGTAACCCAAGCCTATACGCAACCGGTCCAATCCGCTCAATAATAGGAAATGGTCCCACATATCTCGGTGCCAACTTCCCTTTCTTCCCGAAACGCATAATCCCCTTCATAGGAGATACTCTGAGCAAAACCTGGTCCCCCACTTGGAACTCCCTGAAGAACCTCTTCGCATCAGCATAGCTTTTCTGCCGATCCTGAGCTACCCGAATGCGACTCCGAATCAATTCTATCCTTGCCGAAGTATCCTGAATCACTTCCGGCCCAAGTAGTTTGTTGTCCCCCACCTCCAACCAATATGCTGGGGAACGACAAGGTCTACCATACAACGCCTCAAATGGAGCCATGCCAATGGTGAACTGGTAGGAGTTATTGTAAGCAAACTCCACCAGTGGAAGATACTGTTCCCATCCACCCCCGAAATCAATGATGCACATACGTAGCATGTCCTCCAACATCAGGTTTGTACGCTCGGTCTGCCCATCGGTCTGCGGGTGATACGCCGTACTCAACCGCAATTCCGTGCCCATGGCCTCCAGAAAACTCTCCCAAAACCGTGAAACAAATATCTTGTCTCGGTCAGACACGATATTTAAGGGCACACCGTGAAGTCTCACTATCTCTGCAATAAAGAGCTGGGCATACTGTCCCGCAGTGTAGTCTGTCCTTACGGGTAGAAAATGAGCGACTTTGGTCAACCTGTCCACAATTACCCAAATGGAGTCGTGACCTCTCTGTGAAGTAGGCAATCCCGTGATAAAGTCCATGGATATGCTCTCCCACATCCACATCGGGACCTCCAACGGCTGTAGCAGTCCTGCCGGTCTCTGATGATCCACTTTTACTAACTGACAAGTGGTGCATTTAGAAACAAACTCGGCAATATCTCTCTTCATCCCGCTCCACCAATACTGACGTCTCATGTCTTGGTACATTTTGTCCCCGCCGGGATGTACCGCGAACCGTGAGCCGTGCGACTCTGCCATCACCGCGTGCCGCAATTCCTCCCCTTTCGGAACTACCAATCTCCCATTGAAGCGTAATCCCCCGTCTGAGCTAACGGTATAGGATTCAGCTCCCTCTGCTAGTAATCGAACTATCAGCTCCTGACAAAATGAGTCATCTGCTTGTGCCTTTACCACTCTCGTGACAATCTGCGGTGTAACAGTCATTACCGACATGAATGATCGGAACACTGCATCCTGGTGTCCCAATTCCTTCCACTTTGCCTTCCACACCCCTGCCACTTCATCTACTGGCCTACGGCTCAACGCGTCTGCTACCACGTTAGCCTTTCCCGGGTGATACTGGATATCGAACTGATAATCCTTCACGAACTCAAGCCACCTTCGCTGCCACATATTCAACTCCTTTTGCGTGAATAGGTACTGTAGGGACTTGTGGTCTGTGAACAATCGAAACTTCTCCCCCAAAAGGTAATGTCTCCAAATACGAAGGGCAAATACAACTGCCGCCAACTCCAGGTCATGAGTGGGGTAATTCTTCTCGTGAGGCTTTAGCTTACGGGATGCATAAGAAATGGCCTGACTCTCCTGCTACAATACACCTCCAAGTCCTTGCAAGGATGCATCAGTGTAAACTAAATACTCAACTCCCGGTCTCGGCAATGCTAACACAGGTGCTGAGGTCAACTTATCCTTCAATTCATCGAATGACAAATGACAGGCATCACTCTAGATGAATGGCACACCCTTACGAGTCAGATGTGTCAAAGGACCTGCTATCTTCGAGAATCCCCGAATGAACCTCCTGTAGTATCCTGCTAGGCCCAAGAAACTACGAATCTCTGTCGGTGTCGTGGGCTGTCCCCACTCCCTCACCGCGGATACCTTCCCCGGATCAATAGATATTCCCCGGTCGGAAATAATATGTCCCAAAAATTGGACCTCCTTCAGCCAAAACCCGCATTTCTCATATTTTGCATATAACTCGTTCTGACGTAGTGTCTGCAAAACTTGCCTCAAATTCTCGGCGTGCTCCTCCTCTGTCTGGGAGTAAACCAGAATATCATCGATGAAGACAATGACAAACTGATCTAGGAAATCCCTGAACACTCTATTCATCAAGTCCATAAACACTGCTGGAGCGTTGGTCAAACCAAAAGGCATAACCCGAAACTCGTAAGATCCATATCTCGATAAGAACGCAGTCTTCGAGACGTCCTCCTCCCTGATACGCAACTGATGGTATCCCGATCTCAAATCAATCTTCGAGAAGAAAGAAGCTCCGATCAACTGGTCGAATAAGTCATCGATTCGAGGCAACGGATACTTATTCCATATCGTGACCTTGTTCAACTCCCGGTAGTCCACACACAATCTCAGTGAACCATCTCTCTTCTTCATAAACAACACAGGGGCACCCCACGGTGAAGTACTCCTCCGAATAAACCCCTGACCCAACAACTGCTCAATCTGATCTCGTAGCTCTCGCATCTCTGTCGGAGCCATACAGTACGGTGCGCATGCTATACGTCTAGTATCTGGCAATAAGTCTATGATAAAGTCTATCTCTCGACTGGGGGGTAATCCAGGTATATCCTGAAATACATCGGCAAACTCTCTAACAACCGGAATCGAATCAAGTGGTATCACCACCTCCTTGGAGGTCTCCTCCTCTATATAGTACAAATGAGTGGACGATCCTCCCTCGGAACGAGGCATCGCCACTAAAAACATCTCCTGCCCGGGAATGGCAAAGATAATACTCCTACTGAAACAGTCAATCATGGCTCGGTACGCAACAAGCCAATCCATACCAGTAATGGCATCATACTCGGTCATCTCTAATACTAACATATCTGCAGGTAATACCAAACTACCAATCTCTACCCCCACTCCCCGGCATATAAAGAAAATAAGCGACCCACTCCCCAATGGTGAGTCTACACACGTCACTGTGCTCTCTGCTGTGGCTAACAACCCTAAGGCTTTCGCAAAATGTGTAGCTATAAAGCAATGTGTTGCCCCCGTATCAAACAAAACCCGACCCATAGTACCATGGATAGGAAACATACCCTCAATCGCGGGTGGTGCCTGCGGAGCTGCTGCCTGGTGGACGTTATAGACACGTCCATACTATAACTGTCCCTGCTGTACAGGAACTGCTGGAATGGCTGGAAGAGCTGGAAACTGGGCTGGAGCTGGGAGGGCTGGTGGAAAAAGTGGCCTCTGTGGCTCATGTCGAGCACCCTGCTGCTTCTACGGGGCCCTGCCCCTATCAGGACAGTCCTGGCGTTTATGGCCAGTCTTGCCACAAACGAAACACTTTCCCGGAAAGTTTCCCCCTCTCTGTCCCTGCTGCCCCCGGCCCTGGTGGCCGTTACCGTTCCTCCACTGGCCCTGCTGGCCCTGCTGAAACTGCTGTTGACCATTCTGACCCTGCTGGTGCTGATCGCCATTCGGACCCTGATGGCCCTGCCGGAAACCTCCATGTCCGTGCCTGAAATTCCCTGACCTGAACCTCTTGTGATCCCCCTGCTGGGTACCCTGATCACCCTGTCTCTGCCCCTGAACAGATTGTGCCCCACTGGCACCATTTCCTCCAGTCCTGCCCTGATGGCTAGACTCTCCCGATCGCTTGCCCTCAGCCATGTGAAAGCGGTGATCCTGGCAATGGAGCAATGCAACGTTAACCACATCAGAATAAGTGGCTAACGAGAGGTTCCCTAACAAGTGCTGACGAATCCTCCATGTCAACCCGTCAGTAAATTTCTGTATCTTCTTCTCCTCCGTCGGTATCTCATCCGGAACAATGTTCAAAAGATCAGTGAATTCGGCCTCATACTCGGCCACAGTCTTACCCTCCTGCTTGAGGCTCATCAACTTCCTCCTGATCTCTGTGTGAACAGCCGACGGAAAGTACTTGCGGTCAAACCGCACCCAAAACTCCTGAATAGTGAGAGTATCCCTCTCCTCTACGGTGGTAATAGACTCCCACCACTGCAGTGAACATCCCACTAGCTTAAAGGTAGCTAGTATCTGCTTCTGGACATCTGTGCACTCATACATCCTCAGGTGTCGCTGGATGTCCTTCCTCCACTGACTCGAAACTACCACATCGGAGCTACCTGCGAACTCCGAAGGGTGTTCTTTCTGAAAAGCATCACGTACACATTCCCAAGCAGACGGGAATGCATGAGCCTGAACTGGCGCGGCTATCGGCGCCTGAGGTGGTGCCTGCTGAACTACTGCTAGTGCGACATTTACCGCCTGGGCCACAATGGCTGCAACCTCGGCGGCATTCATCGTGCCCTGAACTGGTGCGGGCTGTGGTTCTGGCGTTGCATCCCTGGGAATCCTTTGTGCACGTCGTGGAGGCATCTGAAATAAGAATGAAGTTTATAAGTTCGCATTTATAAACTTAAAATAGCTGAAGAACGTAGCATAAACAAGAGAATACAACAGTCCTAAAATATAGGGCTCTACATCAAAGATAGCTCAGCGGAAACATAATAAGCCGTTCAGATCCTAAAGGACACTAGAACCTGATGCTCTGATACCACCTGTGACACCCCGACTAATTAAATACCGGGTAGCTACTCCTTTATTAAATTAATTCAAAATTCCAAGTTGGTTCAGTTAATAGCATCACTGTCGAAAACATTTTAATAATTACTAACCACCTAGTATTTAAAAAGTAAGTGCCAAATTTTAATTTAAGTCTGATTAACATGCGATAAAAGAATAATGGAAGAACAACATGATCCATTCACTATAATAAAGTAATGAATAACCAACAACATAAATATAAATCCGGAGGAAAACTCCTCACAACAATCCCACAACTGAAAAATAATATGATAAGTCTGAATCCTGAATAATTACATGCCAGAAGTCTGAATAACTGAAATAAATGAAAAGTCTCTAAAAGAAATGGGCGACACGCCCTACTACTGATAACTGAAGAATATCGAATCAAGATAGATGAAGCGTCTACAAGCAAGGTCTTGTAACTTCCACAAACAGCTACAGCTCGTCACCTAAATGAGAATCCTAAGCATGGTGTCCTTGTGGCTGGGCACCTAAAATGGTTTTTACAAAAATAGATTTGAAAGCAAATGGGTCAGATCCCGAAGTGGAAATCATTTTAAAAACAGCAAGTGTTTTAATAACATTAAAACATTAAATGCAAAATACATGTTAGGACGTGCACTCACATGGAGTTCTCACCTCTCGACTACATGTGCACTCCTAACGTACCGTACCCATCTATAAGACATCCATATCTAACCAAACTGTAATAAGTTCTACCCCTTACTACTCGATTCCCATATTATATTCTAACGTTATCAATTAAATAGAGGGCTTTACATACACTCGAATTCTCAATTAGTAATATAATTCACTATCAATTAACCCGTTATGTTTTCTCAAAACATTACCATAATTATATTCACAATATTAACATGAAAGTTCCCATTAATTAAGTGTATATTATTCACGTCATAAATATACAATACAAGCACCCCGAGACTAAGCTGCGGTGCACACATACTCTGCTATCCATCCCGGTACATCACGTACATAAGGATCACGCATTCCGAATCTCTCAGGAATCATTCAGATAACAACATCACAAATAATGGAGGCGAACACAGTCACATCACATGGGTCACGCACATACCTGCGCTCCCACGATCAGCAGACTTATTAACATCCCAATAAGTCCTTCTCTGACCTATGTTCATCGAGGTAACCAATTTAAATCCGGGCAACACAAGGATTAGAAGGCCCTAAGCGAACGTAAACCTCCCGTGATAGCAAGTATGGTAGGTATGTCATACACATAAAATCAATACGTATACTAAGTATTCACACATCTTAGTAATCACCAAAATATATTGGTGGTACACTTCTCATTCTCGTACCGACATATAATACTACACAATTTATATGTTCCCGGTTAATATAATACATTAGGCCGTTAATAGTTCTCGCAACGTAATAGACACTCACGTCCTACTTCATATTTGTCCCTTAGGTTCCAACTACACTTCTAGGTTTGACTCCTCATTATATCTCAAACATACCAAATGTAACAATTAATCATCAAGGGAAGGTTATCTCTACATATACACAAGGTTACGGGACACTGGGGATCAAAACAGGCTAAAAAGCCTAAACTGTCAACTCGTTTGAAGTCTCGTTCGAACGAGGCTGTTCGAACGAGAGTTCATTCGAACGAACTGGGCCTTCTAACTAGATCTCGTTCGAACTAAGGTCTTCGAATGAACATCCCTCTCGTTAGAACCCAAACTGTCAACTCGTTAGAAGCTCGTTCGAACGAGCTCGTTCGAACGACCTGGGTAGGTCTTCTAACGAGTGGCCAGATTCAAGCCCAGAAATTTCTTTACTCGTTTTTCAAATTTCTCTACACCTCTAATCTCCTCTAAACATCGTTCCAACATCAATTTAAGGTTCCTAATTCGTACTACACATACATAGGTCACCTACTAACGTTTTTATGGGGATTAAATCACCATAAACATCATCCCAATATCAAATCCATACATTTATCCCCAATTTCAAGAACATGAACCCTAAAATTTATAAATCATCAAAGAGTCTAAATAAATTCGTTTTTATTTCATCCAAAACATAATAACATCAGATTATTCACCTACATATAGTTCTACATGCAAATCCTCATCACAATACAAGTTTCTAATTCCAAACTAATGGGTTATTATCAAACTCCCAAGAACAATAAGATTTTTATAAATTCCTACACATGGAAGAAGCATTCTCTGAAATTAATTGGAATTAAACCACTTGACTTATTGGAATCTCTGATTTGATGACGAATTTCTGAAGGTTGAATTGCCTTCTCTCTCTCTCTGCAGAATCCTTCTCTTTCTCTCCCTCTCTACAAGTTCTTCTCAAGGTGTTAATGGAGGTGGGGTTAGTTTTGCCAAGTTATAACTTCTCCCATAGCCCACTTCCTAAATTGGGGTTGGAAATGGCTTAGTGGATTAATACTAAGTCAGATTTTTAACTCTAATTTTCGTGGGTTTTAATTACCCAATTTCCGAAATTACCAAAATGCCCTTATAAGTTACCGGTATGGCCCAATAATGCCCCGGGACCCAAACTTAACCCCCGGCTAGTGTTTTCTGACTATTTCGACCCTTCTGGATGCGTTGGCGCACTCAAAACAACCATACGGTTAATTGAACTAAAATTCACTTTTTAATTAAAATAAATATTTCCCTGACGCGACTGTCACACGCGTCTCAATAAAATTTTCCAACTTGCCGTATTTCAATCTGACGACAAATATCATACTTCGATATTCATGTATAATCATATATGCACATTATATTCAAATACCAACTCGCATCTCGCTAGTATTTTAATCCGGATTAATTTCCAATTAATACGCATTTAATTTAATTAATCCCATAAATAAATATCACAAAAATACGGGGTATTACAATTATGAGGAAAGACATTCAAACATAACATCAAAAGAAGCACTAGAATCTGATGAAGATAGGATTAATGATTATCATAAAAATAACATTCAAGAGTTACAAATTAGATATACCAAAGGTTCCATCAGTGTTCACAAAACCTAAGAGGTGCAGATGACAAAACAAATCAAAATTACAACATTTAAAGCCTCACAAGAGAGGGCCTAAGTCTCTGCAGCTGCAGCGGTATCGTCATGGCTGACGTTGGTCACCTCAGGCCCATCATCTTGAGGATTAGCAGCTTCTATATCAATGACTTCCAAGGGAGCAATTTCAGCAGGAGCAGCATCGGCCTTCTCAACCTCTTGCAAGGCCTGAGTAAAATGGGGGTCACTAAAGCCTACACCCTCAAAGTCTAATGCAGTCGGACTCCCTGAATCTTTATCCTTGGAGCCTTCCCATTTGATAGTTGATTTGATACCTCTTTCAAGGTATTCAAAGCCAAAATTAATGAATTCATCAAAGACCGTATAGTCTGCAATGATATTCTCAGTAGCATCCTCTAAGGCAGCCTTGACTGTAATAATTACCTTAGTCTGAAGGGCATCATCTTTAGCCTTCATAGCTGCATCATGATCTTTCTAAAGATTGGATATGTCATTATCTATCTGCTGGATAACTTCATTCAGCTTGCCAACCTCCTTCAGCTCTTCCTTCAGACGTTCAACCTCTGAATTTAAAGAGGCTTATTCCTTTTCAGCTTCTCAATCCTTATCTTTGAGGGGAATTTTCTTCATAGTCCAATCAATAAAACGATGCATGGATAAGATTCCATGCATTAGAAGGTCATATGTATGACTATATGATCTATAAGTTCTAAAAGAGCCGAGGTTACACTAAAGAGAGAAATTGAATAAAAGATAATACCTGAATGGATCTATGGAGACTAAACTCTGCCAGCAAAGAGACGTCTAAAGAGAATAGGAAACGCTTATCTTCTTCAGTAATCACTGCACCGATAGGATCAGCAGCCTTCAAACTATGGCCAATTAGACTATCACATATCTTCAACTAAAAAAGATGAGCTCTTTGGGCATTGTCCGAAGAGATGAGAATGGCACGATCCTCTTTTAGAGTCTTTCTCGGCCTCTGATGTTCCGGGTTCGTTGTGGTCTTACCCTTCTTTATAACAACGGCCTTGGATGTGCCGACTTTATTTTGGGTGGTAGGAGGTGGTACATTTTTACCAGCCTTATTCATCAGCTTTATAAGACTGTGAGAACACATTTCCCAGAGGTCGTCCGATATACCTTCAGGGCGCTCTGCAAAATCCATCAATGTTAGTAAGTAAAAGGCATAAAAAATAAGGTGTGTAACTTATGAAAAATTAAGACTTACGAGGCTCTGACAGAGGACCACCCCTAAGCCTCTCTGAGAAAGGTAGGAGGGGGTCATCAGATGTTCATACTTTACAAGATGGCCCTGCTCTCCATAATTTTGAAGATTCTCAACCTTTTAGCAGTTATCCTAGCTAAGTCCAGGGTTGGCTTTGGCAGCAAGGGATACCTTCCTCCGTCTCAGAGGGGTCCTTGGAACCAACGTTCTAGAAGGCTCACGGGGAACAAATTCCCATACCCCATATGTAAAGATATACTGAGGGTTCCAGTTGTGGTTTGAAGTCTGGGTAACCAACAAAATTTTCTTCTCTGACTTCCTAGCTAATAAGTGGTAATATCTAGGGTGGTTCCTCACAGAGGAAGGCACGTAACAACCTGGGAAAACCCTAATTGGAAGGTCTGAGTGATGAATAACCCTCCAAATAATGATGGCCCCAATCATAACCCTCCAGGCATTAGGGGATAATTTTGAGGGGATAAATTTATATGGGATAATATGGCTCTGATGGAAGGTTGGATAGGAAGACAGAAACCCAACTTGAACATCTGCTCGTAGACGTAGATCTCCCCATCTCGACCATTAAAGACCCTCTCACCCCTTAGAGTTTTCCTAAGAATGATGGATGAGTTTATCGAATAGAGGTGCCTAAAGGCTAGAAGGTCGTACTCACTGACGGAGGTCTCAATCTCGGCTGCCTCAGATGTATCTATATCACTCCCTTGACCATCATCATCATCCATATCAACATCGGCCTGGGCAGGTGCAGGGACACCACTAGGAAACCTCTGAGCAAACTCAGCCCCGGTGGTGGTCGACAGAGGGATGGCATCAATGAAGAGGGGAATTGACACACTTGGCCCTATAACTTCAACATCAAAATAATGTTGTGAGGTTATAGCACCCTGGTTAGACTAAGCACAACTCGAAACCTTGGCCTCCTCAGGGACCACATCCTACCTGATAGAGTAATCCATAGCCTCTTAGAAATAGTCTACAAACATGGGGTCTGAGGAAGACGACTCAGACTCAGACATTGGTCTTGGTTCCACTAGAACCTCTATTGTATCAGTAGGCTTGGCTGGCTTAAGGTAGATAACCTTCAGAGGTGGAGTAAAGAAGGGTATAAGAGGAAAGGCCTCAACCCTACGAGCTTCCTCTTGGGATAGCTCTATCTATCTAATTTTTTCAAAAGTCTTATCAGGAAGGGAAGGGAACTCTTCTATGAGTTGGTATAAGGGTCTGAGCATTAGGTATAAGACACTACACTTGGACTCAAAATCATAAACATGGAAATAAATTAGACAATCTAAACTAAGGATCAAACTTGGAATTCGGAAAGTTTTCAAAGAAAGAACATCAAGAATAGTCAAGAACAAGGTCGATGGAGAAGGTGATCGGACGTTCACCGAAAACCTAAAGAAGCAATTTTTTTAGTCGAGGTAACCTCGGAGCTAACTACAAATGCCTGTATAATCACTCAAACACCACTATTCTATCCCTACAAGCACCAATATAGGTGGAAACCACTGCCAGAAAACACAAATCCTCGCCGAAAATTCAGAAATGAAAAATAAGGGCTAAAAATGGGAAAGAAGGGTTAAAATTATACCTGACTAATTGCGGAAGAGAGAAGGAGAGGTTTAGACGCAAAGAAGACCTTCAAATGCAGTCAACAATGGAGGTCTTAGGGAAAACATTGCAGTTACAGAGAGAGGCTTTTGCGTGAAATTTTTTGGGAAAAGATAGAAGGAAGAAAGGGAAAGGGTTTTAAACCCACTAAATGATTAGGCGCGAGTTTCAAGAGCCCATCATTGCCCTAGATAACCCAAAATGTAAGCCATTATCACATCACGTTGGGACATGCATCACTTTCTCAGATCAACCAACCTCGGCCAGTCTCACAACCGAGGTGACAAGAATTTTATAACAACCATCAGTAAGGTCATATCTCTTAAGGTCGGCCCCTCATGCATGAACATCGGCTGGTCATCAGCTGAGATCACCAGCGTCTCACGTGCTCTTCATCAGCAAACATCATCATCGTCCCCAGATGATATTACAATCATCAGCCAAAAGAAAAACCTCATGGGCTTAATCATTAAGCATAATGTCATCATTGGCCCTAACCGACATTACTATTACCTCATACCTAACCTCGACTAGCCCTCCAGACCGATGCCATCATGGATATTGACCTTGGACAAAGCAATGGTCGAACTTCACCAACCCCGTACTCATCCAGACCGAGGTTGCTACCAATCAAAGACAGGGCTGAGCATTTACAAACACATGTATGGATTGGAACACGTCGATAAATCTGTTATAACTAAATCATTCCTTCCACGTGTGGGAATATTGAGGTCATCGTTTTTTACTTAAGATCAGGCAGGTGTCATCCTTATACTGGTTGGATCTTCATGCACATGCTCATTGCATGCTTGGGGGGTACATTACACCCCCTAAGCACTATATATAGAGGTCATCCTCTACCTTGTAAAGGGATCCAAAATTGAAACCCTAGCTAAAACTTTGTCATTTTACATAGAAGAGAGAGAAAGATTGAGAGATTGTATTTATGGACATTTGTGCCTTCGTCTAGTGATATTGCTCACACACTCACAGTGGACGTAGGCCATCTTGGCTGAACCACTTATATATAGGTGTTCATCCTCTTCTCCTCACCTCAATCTCTTATATTTAATACACTCTCGTGTTGTCATTATTATTACTTGCTTGAGCTTGTCAACACCTTATCTGGTGGTGGTGTTTCCAGCATCATGAGTTATTTTAAATCGTTTAAAATCGTAGTGTATTACTTTCAAGATTAACTGGTCACACTAACTTGAGATGCATGTCACCTCTTAACTACAGTGCACACGTAACGTGCTCATTTTAATTATCCTAATTAAACTACTAGATCTATCTAGGATATACAACTACTATGTAATCCCAACTCCTCTAATACTATCTATTATCTAACTTTAACTACATTCACTAGGTATTCATTTACAAACAATATTTTAGCGACACACTTGATATCATTCAAAGAATCACGAGATAATGTACATAGCTACACCCTTGTCACAATTAGATATGCATGCTATACCATATAAACATACATATATACATCCCTTATTATATACATATAATCGTATCTCCATAGTTAAACTCATTGGATACATTCCTCGTGAGCTATTCGACTCCAGTCATCACGCCTTTCATTGAGCCACCTGGTTGGCATCTCACCATTGATCCCAAATGAATACACATGTAATGGAGGTAGTCATAGATATATTCCTTGGCGTTGCGACCATACCACATCATACCCAATCGGACTCAAACCAACACTCATCCTCACACATGTATAGTGGCCATGAAATAATATTATAACCTCGGGAATCAATCTAACACCTGCTGGTCAACGCCAGGGTAGATTGTCCACTACACGCTTCCTCCTATGGCAGCACTACCGAGTAGGTATGTTTATTACAGAAGTAGCATGAACACATACATATATATACATGTCCTAATACGTATATGTAATTACTATCGAACCCGTACACATATCCGACTGTGCACGGTTCATCTAAATCCCAAAGTTCATCCAAACTTCCTAATTTATTTAATGAACCAGTCCCTGATTCGAGAACCCTATTAAATTATTAAATTCCCACTAATAAGTTGGGAAATAAATATGTTTTTATTAA
The DNA here is from genome assembly GCA_949130495.1 of Sambucus nigra. NCBI lineage: Eukaryota > Viridiplantae > Streptophyta > Magnoliopsida > Dipsacales > Adoxaceae > Sambucus > Sambucus nigra. Next base: position 571,616,990 of record OX422217.1, read on the forward strand.
TTATCCACTAACTTGGATAACCTACCACGTACTTGCTCGATTTCATAAAAATAATCAAAACGTTTCCCCGATGGTAACCCAACCCAAAACCATGGGTCGTTCAAACGGAACACCCATCTCGTTCGAACGCAATATAGTACCTCATTCGAATGGAAAACCAAGCTCTTTCGAATGAAAAGTTGTACCTCGTTGCAATGGTGTTCGAACGAGGTTCTAAAATCATTTTAGAGGACGTACCCAAAGCCCTCTTTCTTAGGAGGGATTCATCCTCAACCTCCCAACTTTGTTTCTAGGGTTTTCAATACCCAAATTACCAGAAATTTAGTTCATTGATTATTTATATTACCCAATCCCACCGATATAAACAAAAATTTAACATGGAAATCATGACTAATTCAAGATTTAAAACTCATATATCAAATTAGTCATAAAGATCTTATCTCCCATGAAAATTCATTATTCTTTTCCTTTAAACCCCATATTTTATCAGTAAAAACCGACCCATTTTTGTTCATCATTAAGATCAATCATTATGAATAGGGTTCTTTATTAATCATTAATTCCAGTTTCCCATAATCAAAACCTTAATTTTCTAACATAAATCAAGAAAGTAATTGACTATAACTAAAATGCGACATAAAGTAAGTATTTACTTGCCTTAATGGACTACAAATCCGAAGTTCTTTAAAACGGGTTAAATCTTCTCCTCAAGATCCTTCCTCCTTCCTAATTTTCTCTTCTCTGCGATTCTTTTCTCTCAACCTCTTGTTTGTAAAGTGAAAGGGGGTTGTCATACACCTTACCAAACCCTAATAGGACGTATCAATCCCCTTTTTCTCTTTAATTAATAATATAAAATGTCCTTCTTGCCATTATAAGACCCTATTTATTTCTAAAAATTCCCCCGAACCCAAACACAACACCCGGGTACCAATTCTAGACTACATCAACCTTTCTCGGATCACCGGTACACTCTAAAAGGTCATCCAAGTCATTAAACTCCAATTATGATAACTTTTCATTATTTAGATTCAACACATGTGTACCTTACATGTCCCATATAAATTATATTGATCCATCAATGTAACATCCTATTGACCCATCATCGATATCACCGTCGTTAACACTCATACATACCCTGGAATAAATCCTATATCTATTTAGTTAACACACACAAGTAAAAAATAATTCCAATAAATATTAATCATTTATCTCACTAATTAATATATAGTGATTTCTAGTTTAATTATCTCCTAATTAAATTAATAAAATAAACAATTAAAATTATGGGGTATTACACTGATCTCAATGAAGAAGATATGGCATGTCTAGTGAATCTAGATCGACTTAATAAATTATACCCTTAATCTAACTCTCGTTGTGTTAATTTTTTCTTCTTCTTTTCTTCCTTTTCCAGAACTACATAGAACCTGATTATCTTGGAAACATCTTTCAAAATTTCATAAAGAGTTTTTATCCCGACGGAGGTACATAGGCAACACATAAAGTAACTTTGGGCGTGCTCCTTTCTCTTTCACAAAATGATATTATTTTCTCTAATCAGGAGACACTTATTTTTTTTATCATTTCAATTGAACAAAAGGATTATGTATCCCATAGTGATTGGTGTAGATATTTCAAGCATAAGAAATTCTTCATAACGAACAATAAGATATGTTAAAATAATTGTTTATTTCAATATATTTTATTATAAACATATCTATTACATGAAGAATCAATAATACAAATCCTAAATACTCACCAATAACCTATACCTACCATTCAAAAACCCACACTTACGAAGCCCATAACCATACCTACACATAAACAAATAAATAAACACTTCAAAAGATACACTAACAAACCAACCTTCCTACATAACCATCATACCTATCAAAACTTCAAAACAGACTTGTCTCATCTTCCAGAAGGCCTTCCCGCATCGTCATCATTATCATAACCACTATTGTCTTCTAGGGCTCCTCGGTAATCTCCATTCTGAGTGTATATCTTTGTAATTAAATTAAATTACTGTGACATGTGTAATTTAATAATTCCTAATGTAGAGGGGTATATACCCAATAGCTCAAATAGTTGGCCGAACATGCCCAATTGGAGAGGGGGGATCACCATGAGCCCCCCCCCCCCCCCCCCCCCCCCAAGAAGTTCCCTTGCCAAGACAAAAGTAAATTTGGGCGAGGAGGCCCACCAAGAAGGGATCCTCGTCCCAAGAACCTCAGAATTCATAAAAATAGAACTTGGGTGAGGAGGCCCATCAGTAAGGGCTCCCCGTCCCAAATTACCCACAGTTCACAATAATTGAATTTGGTCAAGGAGTCCCACCAGGAAGAGCTCCTTGTCCCAAAATGCTCAGAACTCACAGAAAATGAATTTCAACGAGGAGGTCCACCTGGATTGGCTCCTCGTCCCAAAATGCCCAGAATTCACATAAATTGATCTGTGGTGAGGAGGCGAACCAGGAAGGGATCCTCGCCCCAAAATGCCCATAAGTCACAGAAGTATAATTTGGGTGAGGCCAACCATGAGGGGCTCCTCATCCTGAAAAGCTCAAAACTCACAAAAGTAAAGTTTGGTAGAGGAGACCCACCATGAGGGGCTCCTCGTCCCAAAAAAATCTCAGAAACCATAGAAATGAAATTTGGGAGAGGAAAACCACCACATGGGGTTCCTCGTCCCCAAATGCTCAAAGATTACATGAAAAAAGTTTGGACAAGGAGTCTCACCATGAGGAGCTCCTTGTCCCCAGAAGTCTAAATTCTTTACTAAAAAGAACTAGTGGGCGAGGAGGCCCACCTAGAGTGACCTCCTCCCCAATATTTGTTATTCAAATATATATTAAAGTACCGATATATTACTTTCTTGTACAGGTATCCTGGTTGAGAACGCAAAGCTTAAAAAGGCAAGTTTGGATTCTCTTGGGAGATATGGCTTGATGGCTGAGGAACAAGGTTTGTTGAGGAAGCTCATCCAGTAAGCACTTAATGATTGAAAGAACACTAGTAGATAGACCCTAGGGGTCACCCAGTCTTGGCACGGTCGCACCTAGTCATAACTAAAGTGAACAACCAAGAGGTTTCTAATAAGAAATGAACAGTTTATAAAATGATTTTACAGGAGATGGTCCTTGAGACCTCTCCTCGAGTTAATAAATTATTTTAGAGGAGTTGGTCCTTGAGACCACTCCTCAAGTTTAAAAATGATTTTAGAGGAGGTGGTCCTTGAGGCCTCTCCTGGAATTTATAAAATGATTTTAGAGGAGATGGTCCTTCAGGCCTCTCCTCAAGTTTATAAATGATTTTAGAGGAGGTGGTCCTTGAGACCCTCCTCAAGTTTACAATGTTTGTACAACAAGTTAGCATTTTAAAAGATAATTACGAAATCAGATATTTTGTCTACAAGCATATACATATTTTCTTTTTGAATTTGGTTTATACCAGGTAGCACCTGTCAGATGGGATAGGCGGATGCACACAGATAGGGAGAAATAGTACATTATCGACCTTGTCCCTCACCAACCATCTCAGTTTTGGAGCCCAATAAGTGTTAACTCAACCCCAGTTTCCAAGTATAAATATGACCCCTGGGCAAGGTCAAGTTACAATCAGAACTCAAGTCATACCATTACTCTGTCAAAATCATACCAGATACCTAGTGTTCTCCCCTTCCTCTCTCTCTAAGTGCTGAGTGCTTTATTCCTTCACTCCACACTAACAACCATTATTCTCAGGAGTTCCTCTTGAGAAAAGTTACTATTATTATTATGAAGATCATATTCTTACAGGGATTAGTTCTTACTCTGGTTCCATTTTTACCAAAATGAGAAGGTTTTACCATGTGTTGCTCTATAAGTTCTTAAAAACCTTGAAGGCAGGGTCCCTTGGAGTGGGTCACGCCTCAACTGTTCTAGTTATTCATAGACCCTAGTCACATTGCCCTCCTACATTTGGCGACTCTGTTAGGTGGACAAGAACGTTTTCAACGTTTCTAAAAATCTAGTTTTTGAAGACATTCCCCTTAGGAATGGAACCCAAAATTATCAGACTACTCAGGAGGATATGGTGGTGACCGGAGCTAAGACACCTGCTCCTCAGGGAGGGAAGACCAGCTCACCAGTAGCATCTTCGATGACAAGTATGATCCCTATAGGCATGTTTTTTGACTTCTTGAAACAAAAAATGTAGACCTAGCAAGTTTGGGTCAAGGTTATGTAACACCAGAAGCTTCCCCCTCTGGAGGGGCAGCCACTCCAGTAGTGATTCCAACAGAGGAGGTTCCTCCATGAAAGGTGGTGTGAAGCAAGTTGTGTCACCATCATGTTCACCAGTAGTAAAGGGCATGAGTTTTTAGTATTCTCCCTCCAACGATGTTACTATATAGGAGGTAAGGAAGCTTCTCTCCTCCTCTCAAAGAGAAGCACCTCATATGTATGAGGAGCTACAAGATCCTTACTCTCATAGTGTAAATGACAAGTCATACCCATAAGGGTATATCCCACCACAGTTCATTAGGTTTAATGGAAAAGGGGAGAGCCCAAGAGAGCAGGTGAATAGGTTCGTTGATTACCTAGGAGTGCATGGAAATGATAAAAACTTGAGGTTAAGGGAGTTCTCCAAGACTCTTATATGAAAGGCCTACACGTGGTATTCCCAGTTGGCACCCAACAGCATCCATAGGAAATTCCTCCAGAAGTTATTTATAACAGAGGATGAGTTCATATTGAGATACTTGGCATAAAAGTTACAAAAGCTTGGGGAGGAGTTAATGCAATATATCAAGCATTTTCGCGAGAGGGCACTGGATGTCCATGAGGATGTAGCGTAGGCAAGGATACTTTAAATACCTGTCGAGGGACTCTTAGAGGAATACAAGCTCCATTTCGTTAATGACACTAGGGATGGAACCTTTAGAGAGTTCACCAAGGCTGGCGGTAATATAGCCATGATAATAAAGCCTAGGTCCTCAAGTTAGAGGACACAAGTGCCACTGACTTCAAAAAGGTTTCAAATGTCGAGGAGGCAAGCAGTCAACTATGTGGATGGAAGTCCAAAGGGTAAGAATCTAAGAACAACGACTAAGGTAACAAGAGAAAGTTAGAAGATGATGTTGCTCCAAGCCAAAGATATGGATTATTATTGTACGTTGGTATGAGAAGGGGTAGCAGGTCCCCCTCACTTTAATGGGTAAATACTAATAGTAGATAATAAATCTAATCCTACGTATTATGAGTTAGACTAGTGGGTGCAATACTCCTCAAAAGACTATTACTACTTAAGGAGGATCATTGGCGAGAAAGTGGACAGTTGTACTTTGCAGATACCCCATGATGTTAAAGAGAACCCACTTCCAGCTCATCATTATCCCACTACCAATATGAAGAAGCAAATCAAGATCTGATGAAGTTGGAAGGTGGCGAGAAAATATGTGAAGGGTTAAAAAGGCCATCACTGAGAGAGGAGTGATTCTTCACCCTAGACAAAGAAAGGGTGGAGGTGAGGAAGTCGAGCAGGTGAACCTCCTAAAGTGAAAATTTGATGTCATTGTTTCTCTGGATGGGGAGGGATATCTAAGGTAGAGTACATTTGTAATGCCTAGATATTTAAAGTGGAGTTAGACAGTAAATGTGAAGCTATAGAGAGGAGTCCCAAGTTCGAGTGGTTCTTTAACCAAATAGGAGTAAAGTATAACACCAGAGTAGTTATAACAAGAAAGGTCTGGGAAGCAGTAAATAAACAGGGAGACCCCTCACTAAATTGACAGGGTCCAACTTGGAGGTTGATCAAAAGATACACTTCTGAAGTGGTCTTTTTTTAAGCGGACAGACAGGTTCCCTACATCCATAACCTCCCGTTGTATGTGATAGCTATTATCAACGACGTTTCATTCCCACGGAATTAATGTATGGAGGGTAATCTATTAATATTATGCCAATCAATACGTTCTATGAAATGGGAATTGATCAAGAGAAGATAGTTCCCGTGCCACTAGAGATTTCAGGGTTTGACAGCGTTGAAATGCAATCCCTCGGATATGTGAGAGTGGGTATTGAGTTGGGAAATTTCACATCCCACATCAAGTTCCACATCATCAATGCCAACACCACCTACCATTTGCTCATTGGAAGAGTATGGATGTATACCAATGGCATAGTACCCTCCACCTACAACTAATGTGCAAAATCCAACATCTAAGGAACAGAGATCATAATCAAAGCAACACTGAAGCCCTTTTCTATTGAGGAAGCTCGTCTGGTGGTTGCGGCATTCTACACAAAATTGGACAAAGATAGGAAGAATTCTTCAAGAAAGTTAGAGGGGATTCAAGTGGTTAGAGGAGGTGCCCAGCAAAAGAAATCTATCCATGATCATTTGGGGGGAAGGGTGATCCCCCGCATAGGAAAATTCAAGAGAAAGGTGGAGGAGGTACTCAAACCTCCTCGAACTTGCAAGATGGTGTAATACCCCGCACTTTTATGGATATTTAAATTTATAAATGGTTGTAATTTGGAAATTTGAGGAATTTATGTGAATAATAATTTTGGATTTTATGATTGTTAGATTTTTTCCGATGTGTGTTTCATTTACTTTTGGGACTAAGTAAATAAGTCGGATTATTTTAATTACATGTCGCAGTGGGGTAAAGTGATAAAGGGTGATATTTTAATTTGGAAAAACTCGTATGAAGATGTGTTGGGTTTAATTAGTGAATTGTAGTTAAGTGACTTGGATGGAGATTTCGAGTGCGCGGTTGGTTTTGGAATGGCCGAGATAGTCAGAATAGAGTATCCGTGAGTAGTGTTTAGGTTCTGGGAATTTTTGGACTAATAGGGGCTCACAATTGAGTAAAGGAGTCATTTTTGGGTTTATAAGGGATAAACCCTTATTTATATCTATATAAGGAACGAGAGAGTGGGATAAAGATGGAAAAAGAAGAAAAAAGAAATAAAGAGGAGAAAGGAAGATAGAAAAGGGATTTCCGGGCCAAACTCCGTGGGATTCGACTCGAGGTCGTCGGATTTTATCCACAAGGCAATTGTTTGCTTGCTTTATTAATTTAGTGTGTTTATTTCCCATATTATAGTTGGTGTAAAACTATAAATATTTTTGGTTTGGTTTTTTGTGAATCAAAACGGGTTTTTCGGAAGATTAACGAATAAACCCCAGATAATATCCAATTCGAGAAACTTTGAAATTAATCATTGGATATGGGTTATAGGATGATTAGAACCATTTTTATGTGTGTATATATTATTGGTTGAGTTTAGAGGATGAGAGGAGAGGAGATAAAATATAGGAGGTATTTTAATGGCCGAAACAGGGGCCGGAGAAGAAACTGCCCTGTTTGGTTGATCGATCGACGGCCAACGGTCGATCGATCGGCCCTATAAAAATTTTGACAGTTTCGGCTTGTTAAATTTAAATGGGATAACTTAGAAATTTAATTATTTATAGCTTATTTATTTGAGTAAATAAATATTCATTTAGGGAAGATCAATACCTAGACATTTAAGGGAATTTATTTGGACTAGGAGGGTACAAAATTGTGTGACACTTCAGGTGTAGTTTTGAGGAAAAAAATTTGTGGAATTAGATATCAGGGGTTACTAAAAATGGTGTGGGGACTTCTAAATTTTTATTTTGAGTGAAATGTATACCCTGGGGTTGATTGAAAGTAAAATCCAGGACTTATTAATTTAGGGGTGTTTGGGACGAGTAACACTCGGGGTAGTATTTCGACGAGGGATTTCATATATATTATGAGTGTCAAAAATATATTGATATACCGCCTATATGTTTGAGAAAATACTAGGATGTGAGTAGGATGGAATTAAGGATAGAGGCTAGAGATATTGAGCGGCTATCCGGTGTCGGTTGACGACTATTATTAGGTAATGCGATACCTATGGGACTAAAATAAGTTGAGCGTATACTTGTTTAAATATTCTAAATTGGTATATTCGGGAGTATATATATAAATCCGTAAAAGTGATTAAGGTGCGAGTTATATATTAAGTAAGAAAATACTTATTGGAATAGTATTTTAAGTGTGTGAATACTTATATACTATTACGAATGGGAACATTCGGGATTGTTTACTATCGCTATGAGAGTTGGCAATTATAGCCATATATATTTGAGAAGTGATATAGATTATATATACGATGTGATTACAGTATATATAATATGATACAGAAATACATATATATATATATGTGTGTATGTGTGTGTGTGTGTGTGTGTGTGTGTGTGTGTGTGTGTGTGTGTGATTGGTATATTTGTATCTTAGAGGCTGGTTCCACGGGCTTCCCCGAGAATGGGGTTGGACAGTCAGATTATATATTTTTTCTAGTGCGATCCAAGGAGGTTGCACGATGTGGGTGAATCCCCTGGATTAAGGAGAAGGGAGAGTATATCCCCAGGTCATATCATCCCGCGTTCGAGTGCGATGTGTGTACTCCACTTGTAGGTGGAACATGACCGCCTCCACCATTGTGTATTTTTACCATGACCATGAGTAAGTCTGGCTTGCTACCGTGGTAGAGTGAGTAAACCCGGATTTGGATCGACACTATGAGACTGCATCCTCGAGTTATAGCTTTGAGGGATGGTTATTATACTTATGATTGTGATAGGTGCAATTGTACTGGTTGTGTATAGTATATTTCTTGTATATGAATATGAGATATCATATAAAGTAAACGTGTATAAAATGCAAAGAATGAATAAGAGTTATTCCACTTCTAGTAGATTTATATCTGGATTTATATGAATATAAATCGAAGGTTCTAGTGAGAATTGTGTGTGTGTATACACACACACACACACACACACGCACACACACACACACATATATATATATATATATATATATATATATATATATATATATATATATATATATATATATATATGTGTGTGTGTGTGTGTGTGTGTGTGTGTGTGTGTGTGTGTGTGTGTGTTGAGGGCCTAATGAATCTCGATGATCAACATTGCTAGGTAGTAGTGTATCGGGGGGGTTCCTTGTTTGGATTTTGCTTCGCGAGACACCCCATGCACGAAACATAGCGCAGTGTTGGGAATGGGTAAAAGTATATTCCTTAGTACTTGGGTTTACGAGGACTTTTAGTAGATGCGTGAACAGATTAGTTAGGCAAGGTAGCTTAACTAGGTTGTTTAAAAAGGTATGCGATAGGTGTGCACTATTAGAAGAGGGGTGAGGGGTATCTCGTGGGAGTGTGATGCCAATTTAAATATGAGAGATTTCATATTTTCAAAACATGGCATTTATGCACTTGTAAAATATTTTCAAACTCGAGCTCTGACCCGTTTCTCTATTTTTACCTCGTTTGCTATATATGTATATATATATAGGTGGCCAGACATAGGGATACCTCGATGATGATTCCTTCGAGTCAGACATTCGCTGCAGCATCTATGGATGCATGCAGGTTTATTTTAGATTCTTATATTCTTGTCATCTAGATAGGAAGCATTATAGTAACATTCGGGCCGATAGCCCAATTGTATTCATTTATTCTTTTGCCGCCTTTTTGTAAGGTATTCGATTTGGTTGTATTATGTTAAACCAAGTGTTCGGTTATTTTATTTCACTTCAGTTCTTTATATATAAACTGTGTGGATGTATTACTTGAATTGTTTGGTTAACAGGATTAGTTAAGTAAAATTTTGATGCCAGCCTAATAGGTTATTAGTAATTAATTTGGTTTTCGACAGTCATGCTGAGAATGAAATATATGAGACTCCTGTTTTAATTTGGTTAGGATTGATCACCCAGTATTTTATTAGGCGCGGTGTCACAGAAGGTGGTTCTACCTGATAGTAAAGTCATTTACCATTTATAACGGTCTGCGTGAGCGGGTTTTTGGGATGAGAGCGCCGACCCGGAACCAGAGTGTTTTGATGTGGATGAATACCACATCATTGAATATATTGAGGAACCAGAAGACAATCCATAGTTCATAAAAGATAAACCTAGGGAGCATGTGAAAGAATTAGAGGAAATCAACCTGGGATTGGAAGGGGGTGAAAGTAAACCCATTCTAATTTCCAAGAGTTTGAACCCAAAGTAGAAGGAAGAGCTCATCGACCTACTCCAAGATCTCATCGATGTGATTGCCTAGAAATACAGGGAGATGCTAGGGATAGATCCATAAGTGAGCTCTCACAGATGAAATGTTCGTGCCAATTCTCTTCCAGTCAGGTAAGAAACATGCACGTACAAAACGGACCTCTATCTAAAGATAAAAGCAGATATAGATAAGATGTTAGCGGTGGGATTCATCAAGCCTATTTAGCATCCTGAGTGGCTCTCCAGCATAGTATATGTGGTAAAGAAGGATAAGAGACAAATTCGAATTTGTGTGGATTTTTGCGACAAAAATCAGGCATGTCCGAAGGATGAGTTTCCTCCACCCAACATAGACAGTTTAAGTCAACTACAAATCATATTAAGATGGATCCGATGGATGCAGAGCCGGTGGATTTGTCTTCCACTATATAGTCATGCCATTTGGATTGAAGAACGTCGGGCCGCGTATCAAAGGTCCATGATGGTAATGTTCCATGATTTGTTTTATGATATACTAGAATTTTATGTGGATGATCTGGTGGTGAAGTCCAAGAGAGAAATAAAGCACATACAAGACCTCCAAAAAGTGTTTGAGAGATGACATAGGTATAAGATGTGGATGAACCAATCGAAGTGTGCGTTCGGGGTCACTACATGAAAGTTCTTAGGGTTTGTTGTGAATAGACAGCGGTTGCAAGTCGATGTAGAAAATAAGAAAGCTATCATGATGATGCCACCTCCGATGATTCAAAGGCAGCTCAAGAGTTTCTTGGGGAAGGTGTTCTACCTAAGAAGGTTCATACCTACACTAGGAGATGTGACCCACCCATTCACACCCCTGTTGAAAGATAAATCCAAGTGGACCTGGGGAGATGAGCAAAAGAATGCCTTTGAGAATATCAAAGAAATTTTAGCCTCCCCATCTATGATGATTCCATCAGAAGCTGGGGCACCATTATTTCTCTACCTTACATCAATAGAAAGATCTATAGGATCACTGCTGGATCAAGATAAGGAAGGAGTGGAGAATCCAGTGTATTACTTGTCAAGATTAATCTCAGGTATAAAATCCATATACAAAAATGTGGAGAGACACTCCCTTGCCCAAGACTTTGTGGCTCAAACGTTGACCCACTATTTCCTAGCCCTTATAGTTCATATAGTCACTAAGTGTGACCCTATCAAGTACCTCCTAGAATGGACGATACTGGTACGATGAGCAGCGAGATGGTTCTTAATTTTGTCGGAGTATGATCTAAAGTGCATAGTGACCATAGCCATCAAAATTCAAGTGGTAGAAGATCTGTTGGCCCATTTCCCAAGTGGGAATTTTGAGCCCCCTGGTCAAAAGTTTATTAGGGAGAATTTCCAAGCACATATTGAGGAAGATATTGGAAAATGGGAAATGGAGTTTGATGTCTCTAGTGCCCAAGGGACATGAGGTGTGGGCATTATACTTTCAAATTGTAAGGAGAAGAACACCCCCTCCTTCAAGTGCTCAAACAATAAGGCTAAATATGAGGCCCTCATTTTAGGAATGTTAGAAGCACTCCAAAGATGCCTAAGGGTATTGTGCATACGAGGGGACTCTAACCTGGTAGTGAAATAGGTTAATGGGGAGTTTGACTTCAAACATGAAAAGTTGGCACCCTATACATACATCATATTGCTAGGACAATTCTTGGGAATTACCCTTGAGAGGAATGTAAGAACAATGAACAAGCACCCTGATTCCTTCGCTACGCTAGCACAAAAGTTTGACAAGGATGAGCGAGAAGCAACAATCATAGTATGACGAAGAACAGTGCCTACTATAGTGATGTCTTTTCTCCTAAGCAATGAGTCGAAAGATTGGAGTCACCTGGTTATGAAGTAGCTAGAGACAAGAGAGGGGATAATGAGGATGTTATACTTGTCTAACTACCACATGCTGTAGAGAAACTTTACTTTAAGATCCCTAGAGGGTTCTTAGCAAGGTATGTTGGAGAACAAGAAGCTACAGAGAGGTTGGAAGAGATACATGAAAAGCATTACGGGGATACCGATATCCCTCTTTATTACCGATTATAATGAGGGGGTTACTATTTGCCCATAATGAGTGAGGAGGTTGATTATTTGCAACAAGTTTGTTTAAAGTGAAAACCCCATTTTGACCATCCAATAGAAGATAATTTTGTGGAGGCCTTCGAAGATTGGATGCAACCAAACATAGCCTATCTGAAAGATAGTGAGTTGCCCACGGAGAGAGCAGATGAGTTTTATCTCTAAAATAGGGTAGCCCATTGCTACTTGATAGAAGGAGAACTCTATAGGAAAGGTTACAATGAGAAGGCACTAAAGTGCATAGCTAAAGAAGACATAGGGATAGTGTTGAAGGAAGACCATGAGCCCTCTCACATAAGAGGTTCCAAACTGTATGATCAACTGATGACGTTGGGTACTACTAGACAATCATGGAGGCTGAATCCATTAGTTATGTGAAGAAATGAAAAGCCACTCAAGTTCATGGAAACATAGTACATGCCCCTTAAGTCATCTTACAAAGCTTAGCATCTCCTTTCCATTTCCACACATGGGCATTTGACCTAGTTGGAATAATCAACCCAGCATCTTTTGACAAAGATTCTATTGTTGTAGCTATGGAATTGAACACCAAATGGGTAGAGGAAATTCCTATAAGATGGTTGACTTCCTAAGTGGTAACCTAGCTTATCAAGGAGTATATCATATGCATGTTTGGTATACCTAAGGTGATTCTAACAGATAATGGGAAACAGTTCGTATGCAAAGGTATGGTCCTCCTCACAAACAAGTACAATATTGTGCACAACAACTCAACCATCTCATACCCCAAGGGTAATGGTCAAGCGGCGGCCACAAATAATACCCTGATCAATATCTTGAAGAAGATGCTAGAGGACATACCGGGGGCATGGGATGAGAAGTTGCCCATAGTACAATGGGCTAATAAAACTACAAAGAGAAATGTGATGGGATTTACCCCATTATTGCTGGTATATGGGACCGAAGCTTTCGTACCAATTGAATTGGTAGTACCCTCAGCCAGAGTTGCTCTAAGAAACGGACTCATCCCTGATCCATGACATGTGCATCTAGAGGCACTGGACGATCATAAGGACAATTATGAAAGAGAAATTTAAAGTCTACACCCAGTATCTATCCAGAGCCTATGAAAACTTAGTCAAGCCCAAGGAGTTACACGTGGGAGACTTGGTCCTATTAGCATTTACTCACCACCTCCATAGCATTTCAGCATCAAAGTTCAAACCTAACTCGGAAGGCCCCTTTGTAGTAAGGGGGTAGGAAAGTCGGGTTATTACCAAATTTCAAAGACAAAAAGCGAATTCCTCGAGTCCATCAAGTGCAAGTAGCTGAAGAGGTACTATGCCTAGTTTTGTTGAAAATTCATTTATGTGAAAGAATTTGAGCGACTTGCTCTAGCACCAGAAAAGTTTTTTTTTGTAAAAATGATAGAGCAACAAAATTTTGTCAACAGTACAGAAAATGAAAAGAAATCAATAACAACTCTTTTTTACCATTACATGATGATTCTTATTTTGTTTGTTTACCTACTGCATGAGGTAGATCCATCGTAATGTTTTTTCTTTATAAACACTCTCTACTTGACTAGAAAAGTGTCCAAGATAACGAGTACTTTTCTCATTACACTTGAGGGATACATCCATCTAGAGATAAAAGTATATTGAATAAAGTCTCTCCAGACATGTCATACAATTGATTTTAACCTTGTCACCAAACTAGTAGGAGGACATCCTCCAAGTAATAAAAAAATATATGTAATAAACATTTTTTTACAATAAAATTATCCACAGAACAAGTTTTAATCTCAGTTCTAAAAGAAAATATTTACTTGACTAGTTCACAAAAAACAATTGGGGAGAAAGGGGACCTACACCCTCCTCTAATTTTTTTTGAGGAACAAATGGTTCCGAACAAACTATTTGAAATTAAAGCCCCGCAGACCAGGGGCAATACATATAAAGAAAATAGTTATTTTTATTTATAAATTACATTCAAAGTTTGAGAGAAGTAGAAGAGATAACACTCTTATCCTAGTTATCCCCTAAGAAATGAATGTGCATAATAAAATGCCCCTCATAGTTAGAGGGGCACATCTCTAAAAAAAATTAACTTACTCACATTATATGCAACTACCCCATAGTTAAAGGGGACAAATATAAAAATATTAACTTGCTCAGATAATAGGCAAATACCCCACAGTTACAGGGGACATATCTAAAAATGTTAACTTGTTCAGATAATATGCAAATACCCCATAGTTAGAGGGGACATATCTAAAAATGTTAAATTGCTCAGAAAATATGCAAGTACCGCACAGTTAGAGGGGGAAGCTGCAAAACTCTTAAATTGCTCAAAAATATGCAAGTTACTGTTAAAGAGGGCAACTCTAAACAGTTGGGCATGACATGGGGAAGTTCAAACAGAACAAGTGGCCACAAAAAAATAGAACAGGCCATAGAAAGCAGATATCAAAGTCCAAATTGAAGGAAATGAACAACATGATAGAAACTAACATAATACTTTTTCATTAATAATCACAAAGTTATTTACATATAAAAAGTGTGTAAAATGAAGTCTACATAAAAAGACTATTTACCCACTAGACAACATAAAAAATAAATCCTACCGGGAGAGCAGGTATGTGTAAGAAGGACCAGCCTTATCAATAATTTACTCCTCTAATATATCCATCCGTGCCTCATCCTCAGCATCACCAACTTCTAATTTGGCCAGCTTGGCCTAGAGGGACTGAATTAGAGTCTAAATCCGAGCTGCCTCAGCCTGACACTGATGCACCCTAGCCTGCCTGTAATTATGAATCTTTATCATCTTCCTAAAGGTGACACCAAGAAAATGACGAACTAAAGCGTCAAGGCAGTCTAAATGACAGTGATAGAAGTGCTGAAGATCGTGAAGAGCCTGGAGCAATAATGCATCCCAGCGGGTAGTCATAAAAACATGAGAGGTAGAAAAGAATTCATGAAGATGGCTGGCCATGACCTTCAGGTTTAAGATGATAAGACAATCAATGTTGAGGATTCTCTGAGAAGTAAAAGTCTTGGGGTGGTGCTCTAGAAGTATCCAACACCACTCGTTCCTGTGTTCGAAAGCTAGAAGACAGTTCTCAACGCCACAGTGAGCTCATGAAAGCTCCAGTATTTGTAAGGACATTTTTCTCATGTCCGAAATGTTTCATTTATTTATGTCGTACGCCGCTACATTTGGCACGTCACCTCACGATCTCACATGACGGCCTCTATCCGAATTCGGGGAATCAAGCATGCATTATCTCCACTAATATGTCCCTCATCTTCATCAACGACTTCACGTTCCTTGATTGTAGGCTCGTAATGCAAGTGGAACGCAAGAGAAGTCAAATCAGTGAAACAAGGCATGATAGGGATGTTCAAGGGAAAATTGGTAATTTTACAGCCACCGTCTGGAGGACCGGTCAACTAGAAAGTTGAAGATCTTGCCGCAACAAAGATACTGGAAGAAACGGCACCTCAATCCGAGCTACGGTGAACAAGTTATGGCCAGTTGAAAATGGAGATATGGTCATTGAAAATTCTGGGAATTTTTCTAAGTGTTTAAACACCTGTTCCCAGCACACTTTCCCGAACCCAGCCCGAAACCGGTTCGAGGGGGCGAACCGGTTCGCAGGGGTACCCGAACCGGTTTAGGGTACCTGTACGCTGGATAGAATTCCAGCAGTTTAAGATCGTGGGTCTCTTCATGTATTTCCCTATAAATACCAACTCCGGGAGAGTTGTTTTGCAAGACTTTAGGAGACGAATTTGAGAGTCCAAATACATCTAGTCTTCATATTTTTGAGTCCCAAGACTCATGTTTTGATTCACACATCCTTGCCAAATATTTGTGAATCCTTTTGCAACCCAAGAACACAACTTTGGTTTGTTCAACCCTTGTGGAGGAGACCGTTCTTCTTCTTCATTGCAGCCCTACTGGAAAAGGATAATTCCAGCCGCGACTACAGAATCCGATACCCGAGGGTAATTCTTAGTCAACTTGTATTTTCATTGTAATCCGATTGTAAGCCGTTTTCTTACAAATTATAGTGAAAATAAATGGTTTTGCCCCTGAGGGGGATTTTTCCTTAATTGCATGTGTTTGAATGTTCTTGCGTAGATTATCAATTTATTCAATCACATACTGCTGCATGTTTAGGGTTTGTTTGTGTTAAAAGGGTTTTATATATAATTTGATCATTTGAACGCGTGCACACACGTTCTTCAATACTCTACCTTTATATCGTCATAGCATGTGTTATGAGACTCAAGCTTCAAAAGAGGAATATAAGAGTCTTCACCGGAATCGGCATCACTTGTGGTGTTAGAACTCTAGTCGGCCTCACCAGTTGCCTCAACGGGCTCACCAACTGGATCCTGCAGAAAGAAAAGTAAAAAGAGATAATTCATAAATAAGAGAAATAACAGGTGGTGGAATACCCGTGCTCAAATAGAAACAAATATTATGAAAATCCTACCCCAAACCACATGGGAGTCAATATGCTATCTCCAAAATGAGGAGGCACCATATGACCCCGAGCACGAGCCTAATAAAAAATAGGTAAGAGTTAGCATTTTTCTTTTGCTAAGAAAAAAAGAAGAAATTTATAACTTTAATGACAGAAATAACCCAAGTATGAAAGTTTAATACCTGGGGAGTGCGCAGTATAATACTCGCTATAGGTCCCGCAGAGCTAGGGACGACCACCTCACTAACTTGAAAACAAGGAAACAATAACGTGAAGGTGAGCCCACTTGCACAATAAAAGCAAGAAAAAGTGGGGATAAAGAAGAGAGTAAGGTATGAGAGTATAATACCTCAGTCGCAGTAACTCCCCTTAATTTTTTCGCAGTCAGAGGAACAATCGCGGCGCTAACCTGAAAACAGGGAAACATGTTAGTGTGAGTAAGTACTTACACAGAAAACGTAATCTCAATGGTTCAGGTAGACAAGTTTTTACCTGGGAGCTCCCCATTGAGATACCTGCCGGAGACTCCTCAGCTATAAGGGAAGGAGTAATACTAACCTGTGAAATGACAAAGCTAGAGGGTGCCAATAGACTAAAATATGGATAATGCAAGTCTATGAAAAGAAGAACATGTGACATTATACATACCAGAGTAGTCTCCTCCGGGACACTATCCAGAGTCTCCTCAGACGTAGAAGCTAGCGGAGTACTAACCTGAGGGTTCAAATATAGGTCCCGTACGTAAAGGGATCAAATATATGGATAGGTTAGAACAAACTAAAGAGTATGCATATATGTAATTTATCCAGCAAGAAGATATGTAAAGACAAACATACCACTAAAGTTGCTCCTAGAGAACTAGGAATAGTACCCTCAGACAATAGGAATTCAACCAGGTTGGCTGAGGCAGCTTCTCCTTCAGAAGATAAGGGGAGACTTGCAGGTGGTGCCTCAGAAGCTATCCCTATGACCCTCATCATGGGTGCCACGGGGGAGGAGGTGTCACTAACACCGCTCTGCGAATGAAAGAAAGATATGAAAAAATTATGAGTTATTCATGTTAATGAAGAAAAACATATAAAAGATAAGCACAAACAAGTTAAAATCACTACCGTGAGAGGTGCTATAATAATGCCTCCGATAGAGACAACAACTGCTAAGGCTTCCCTAGCAGTAGTAGGGTCTACTGAAGGGGGAACCAAAGAAATAATCAATGAAGTGGTAGAACTGATTAGCTGGTATATAAACAAATAGAAACTGAGTATGAGAATATAATCCCAATGGAAAAGAAAAAATGAGTCGAGAGACGAATGATTCGAAACAAGTGTACCTGAAGTCCTTCTAAAGAAGAAGGAGGGAAGATGATCGGCAGAATAGTTGCACCAAATGTATTGTTATGATCATTTTAAAGTTTTCAAAGAACCAAACATTGATAAAGAAATGAAAAAAAACAAACATGAATAAGTAATACCTAAGAGGTGAAGCTAACCTGTGTAATAGGCTCACTAAGTGCAATAGTGAAAAATGGTCAGGAAGATATGACCTGAATGTGAGGCCTATTGTCCATGGGCACAAAGACTTGGGAGATGGGAATCCTCCCCGAAGGTGATAGACCTGGGCAAGTGACTCCCATAAGCAATGTTATTCCCCCAGTAGAGGAAGAGTCACTGAAAAAAGGTCCCTGCAATAAATACAAACAAAGATGATACAATCGTAGATGTAAAAAGTGTAATAGAACAAAGAAAGACAATACAGGAGACAAACTCACAGTATTTCATGTAGCTCGATGGAAGAACCTATCACCACAGAGGGGGAAGGATAAGAAAGGCGGCTGAGAGAAACAGTCACATATGTATGCAAAAGAAGAGAACTTTAAAAGATATGCCTCAAAATGTGACAAGTAAAATCAAAGGATTCCAGCCCACTCGTGGTATGTTTTCAAGGTCAAGTGAGCCTATTTTCAAATTCGGATCATATTATCAAATCGTGAGTCCTGCGAATGGTTGTTACGAGTTACGTTGGATCCGTGTGAGGTGTTCGTGTCACTTGCGGGGCTGTTAGTGGTTTTGGTCGAATCGCGCCACGTTTTCTAGCTTTAGTGTGCCTATTCTCAAACTAGGTGTCCCGTGACTACACGATCGGTTTCTACAAGATGCATTAGACATGTGCGAGGTGTTTGAAAGTGATAAATGGATCGAACATCCTAGTTTTCTCCCATATTTGATTACAAATTTCATTGTTATATTATTCATTCGTTTGTTGTTTTAATTTAGATCTTACTCATATCTCTACACCAATATTGTTTAGTTTGACAGTCGATAATTTATACGAATTGACCAAATCTTCGTGGGATCGACCAACACTTATACTTGCTATATTACAATAGTCCATTCACTTGCGGTAATTTCATAATTAGATAACATTGGGAAACAGACTGATGCTTCGCAGACTGATACACGTTGCCCTAGGCGTGCACGTCATAATTGTACCAGATGTTATTCCTAGTGTTTGACATGCGTTAATTCAACTTCAAAGAGAATTTTCACAAGTCATTCTGCTAGGTCCACCAAGAAGACTTAAAGAGGATTGCAGCGGATTATCTATAGTTTTCTTCTTATAAAAACTATATATTACTTAAAAAAATATATATTATTAAAATAATTGTGTTTTTTTTCCTAAAAACTGCATTTTAAAAAGAAATAAAGAGAAAAACAGAAAAACACAATAAATTTCACTTTTTTTTTTATGAAAATCATATTTCAAAAAACTATATTTTTAAAAATTACTATTTTTTGTAACAAATTGTATTTTTATGGAAAACTATATTAGTTAATAAAATGTATTTTTTTAATAAAAAACATAGTTTTACAAAAAATGTATTTTTTAAAAAAAATAAAGAAAAAAACAATAAAAATGTATTTTTTTAATAAAAATTGTGGCTTTTAAAAAATATACTTTTTGAAAAAAATATATATTTTTTGAATAAAAAATGTATTTTTTTGTAAAAACTATGATTTTTTATAAAAACTTTCTTTTTTATAAAAAAAAATGTTTATTTTAGAGAGTGCTACAGCGGAGTAAATGCAACTTCTCAATTAAATCAATTTTAATTGTGTATCAACCAAACCAGTTTAATGAAACTGAAGTTTTAATTCAGTCCTAACACATGCATCTAAGTGATATGAAATCATATAGCAATAAGCATGCAAAGGAAACCAAATTTTAAGAAAAATCCCCCACAGAGGCAAAATCTTTTATTTCACTATAATTGTAAATCACAACTTACACGGTTATAATGAAATAGATTTTTGACACACTAATACCCTAAGATATCGGTCGATAACATCAGCAGTAAGTCCACACGCAGCGAACCCACAAGAACCGCAGTCCTATCTTCAGCCCAGGAATACCGCAACACTCCCAAATTAACCACAGTCCGGTGTATGTCTATCCTCTCTACAAAGAGTAAGATCAGTAAGATCGTATTTTGGGTTCCAAAACAATTCACTAAAGGATTAGGATGTTTTGTGAATTGAAAAATAAGGTTTTAAACTCTAAAATTGAAGAAGACGAAGTGTTCTGCTATTAGCAAATTACAGGTATCGAAAATCGTCAGGTATCCTTAACGAAAACGAAATGATTTTATGCATTTTATATGAAAAAAAATTAAGGCGACGCGTCGTTCGAACGAGATCTAATGTCATTCAAACCAGATCCCATGTCGTTCGAACCAAAAAATTCGTGAAAAATAAATTTGAATTTTTATTTCAAAAATTCTTCTTTTAATCATGGAAAATTCATTTTGATGAAAAAAACGCCTCAACACTTAGAAAATATTTTAGAAAAATATTCAAAGCTCTTTTTAAAAACTATCCCAACGCTTTTAAGTGAACCCTAAAGGGACTTAAAACTCTATCACCGAAATCAACCTTGGAGAGGCTTGAGTGTTAAAGAAGCTTATTATTCGGATCCGTATCGATGCTTGTATGACCTTGAACAATCTTCGACGATTGTAGCAGTATATAACATACTTAATTGATAATGAACGTTTATAAAATCATGCCCTTACAAATCTCCTCCTATGTTTATGTCGGTACAAAATAAAAACATATAAATTATCAAATCAAAATGCCTATACAAATCTAATACCATCCCATGAACCAAAAAGTGAAAAGGTATTTGAAATGCAAGTCTTTCAATTTTTCTTCAAAAGTCTTCAACGTCAAAACTTCAAATCTTTAAGCTTTTCTCATCAGGGTGTGCAATCGAGTAATCATCATCAATTCTCCGTACCTACACACATGAGACAAATAAAATATCTTTGTGACGAATTGAGTGTGAAATGATATAAGAATAAATCAATCAGTATAATCAAATATCTCCCATAATGCAAAAACACTCCCCCATAATTCGTTCTCCCCCTTTTTATTTGTCTGAAATAGACTAGGAAAAGAATCATTAATCGAAACACGGAGTGTCACGATAAATAGAACAAATATGGATCAAACTACGCGCATGTAGAGGAAATACTCAAGGATCCACAAACTATTTTTTATTTTTCAATTTTTTCACACAAAAATTTTACCAAAATCACACCATGAATAACATTAAGACAACCAAATCATGGATATGAAATGATTGGGTGTGAACAAATTCAGTAGGTAATAAAACTCAATCAAGCATATGTCCATTATGCATCAGTGTACTCCTATCGATTGAACATAAAAAATATCCTTAGGTGTAAAATTGTTGAATTTAGATGATATTGACTAAATCAAATCAACAAATCAAAGCCTAAGAGATTTTCACACCAATAACGTCCAAAAAAATTTAGTGCCATTTCGAGAACTTTTCAAAGGACACGCAAACCCATTGATTAATTTCCAACAAAACTCCCTCATATATAATAAAGCAATTTTTATATCTAATGAGGTACTAAATACTCAACTTAGAGAAAACCTATTGGTCCAAATTTTTGGCATATTTTATCTTTTTATTGCCTTAATTTTTGTGCGGGCTCTTTTCAAACGGTGGCTTTCATGACGTGATTTTTATTCACTCGCAGCCCTTTCCCGTGCACTCATTATATTTTTCAAATTTAAACAAATTCTTCACTGTCAATGGTTTTTACATGCACTACTTTTATTACTCTCGTATTATTGCACTTGGTTTGTTTTAAGGACAATATTGAGATGAAAACACTCGACCAACATGTGATAGAAAAGTACAATAATCAAACAAATCCATGCACGTGTGCATTGAAGGATAAATGAGTCAATCAAGTAGGAAGTATCAACTAGTAACATCTCAATGACTCTAAACATTGTAAAGCAGAAGGATGACATGATAAATTGTCTCAAAACACTATCAAATAGTCACGTGGATAAATGTAATGACATTTTGACTCAGTCATCCTAAGTGTCGATCCATAAATGGTGTAAAACAAAATACAAAAAACTTTTTGAATTTTTCAAGTTTTCCAAAAAAAACAAGATAATCTTTTTGTATTTTTCCAAAAATTTCAAAAAACAAAAACCATAAAAATAAACATGGTACACACTATCAATAGGCAAATATCGGCATGAGAAACATCCTATGCTTGCAAACAAGAATCACACAAATGAATTAATAATCATGGTGGGTGTGATTAATCGAGCAATCCAATATTAATCATAAATACCAAAAGCAACTGTATATAAAATGTCAGAAGCAACCCAGCAATACCAAATAATGTAACCAAAGAACACAGGGTACTGCAAACAGGATGGTCAAAGTCAACCAGGTCGCTCGAAAGAGACTGCCTGTCATGCAAACAACATAGCATCTCGCGAGAAGGCTTCGCACAAGATCAGAAATCGATCGAACAAAAACTTATCCCGTTTGAACGAGAAAACAAATTTTCACATACTCCCCAGAATGTAAAACAGTGTTGCCCAGTGAAATTTTTTTGCCAGAAAATAGTACCTGAAAGGTCCTGTCAGATCCAATACAGTGTCAAAATAGTAGCTAAATAGAAAACTCTATAGCGAAATAGCTCTGATACCAATTGGAGAGTGCTACAGCGAAATAAATGCGACTTCTCAACTAAATCAATTTTAATTGTGTGTCAACCGAACCAGTTTTAATGAAACCCCGATTTTAATTCAGTCCTAACACGTGCATCTAAGTGATATGAAATCATAAAGCAATAAGCATCCAAAGGAAACCAAATTTCAGGAAAAATCCCCCACAGGGGGAAAACCTTTTATTTCACTATAATTGTAAATCACAACTTACACGGTTATAATGAAATAGATATTTGACACACGAATACCCTTAAATCTCGGTCGGTGTCATCAGAAGTAACTCCACATGTAGCGAATCCATAAGAACCGCAATCCTATCTTCAGCCCAGGAATACCGCAGCACTCCCTAATTGACCTCAGTCCGGTGTAAGTTTATCCTCTCTACAAAGAGTAAGATCAACAAGATTGTATTTTGGGTTCCAAAACAATTCACTAAAGGATGGGGATGTATTGTGAATTGAAAAACATGATTTTAAACCCTAAAATTGAAGAAGATAAAGAGTTCTGCTGTTAGCAGATTACAGGTATCAAAAATCGCCAGGTCTCCTTAACGAAAACGGAATGATTTAACCCGATTTATATAAAAAATTTAAGGCGTCGCGTCTTTCAAACGAGATCCCATGTAATTCGAACGAGATCTGATGTTGTTCGAACCAGAAAATTCGGGAAAAATAAATATAATTTTTAATTTAAAAAATTATTCTTTTAATCATGGAAAAAATCATTTTGATTAAAAACAACGCCTCAACACTTAGAAAATCTTTTAGAAAAATATTTAAACCTCTTTTTAAAAATTATCCCAACACTTTTAAGTGAACCATGAAGGGACTTAAAACTTTCTCACCGAAATTAACCTTACAGAGGCTTCAATGTTGAAGAGGCTTGATATACGGATCCGTCTCGATGCTTGTATGAGCTTGAAAAATCTTCGACAGTTTTAGCGGCATATGACATATTTAATTCATAATGGACATTTATAAAATCATGTCCTTAGAATTTGTGTTTAAAAAAACTGTATTTTGAAAAAGAATATATTGAAAAAAATTGAAAGATTTAGAAAAAAAAAACATTACAAACTAAATTTGTTTTTTATAAAAATTTTATTTAAAAAAATATTTTTTATAAAATTATATTTTTATAACAAAACTTTATTTTCTAAAAAATTGTACTCCGAAAAAATATTAAAAAAAGCTGTTATATTTTTATAAGTAAAATTATTTCTTTATTTTTTAAAAAAAAATACATTTTTTTGGAAAATTAATGTTTTAAAAGTACATTTTTAATAAAAAAAAAAGGTTTTAAAAAATACTATTTATTATTCGAAAAATATATTTTGTTTTTGTAAAAAATACAGTTTTTTGAAAAGACTGTTTTTAATATATTTTTAATGTTTTTCTATATCTTTTATGTTAATTTCTTTATTTATTTTGAATAATAAAATTTTTATTAAAAAAATACAAATTTTAAAAAAAAATAATAATACAATTGTTTTGAAAATATTGTTTCTTATTTAAAAAAAAATGTTTTTCAAAAATACAATTTAAAATTTTCTTTATGTTTTTTTTGCTTTTCTATGTTTTTTGTGTTTTTTTTAATATCTTGTGAACATTTTTTATTTTTCCAATTATTTAATAGGGTTTGACACATGTCAATGTATAATTGGTTTTTAATTATTCAAATGGTTGCTAATCATTCAAATGGTTTACCGATGAATTAACGACGGTCCAAATTCGTATAAAATTGAAACATCCACTACACTAAAAATAGCATTTTGGCACACCCTGATATTAAAATTCTGGCACAGCTTAACACTGTGCCAGATTTTGGCACGGCTTAATAGAAATTTGGCACACTTAAAAATAGTGCCAAATTTTGGCACCGTTTAAAAGTGTACCAAAATTAAGTACACTTCATTAAAATATAAATACCCAAAAAAAAATTAGCCCCTTGATTTTTAAGCTCCCGCTCTCTTCTTCTCAGCCCCCCGCTCTCTCTCTCTCGCTCCCTCTCCATCTCACACGCTCAGTCCCTCACCTCCTTCATCCTCCACCATCCACGCACCTCTGTCTCCATCCTCCACCATCCTCGACCATCCACCCACCTGCGCAGACATCCTCCCCCCACCCACACACCTCCGTAGCCTCCACGCACCTCTGTGCCCTTCTTAATATACACACAAAATTTTGGTTTTCCCTCAAATCCAAATGCCCAAATCTCATTCCCAAATCTCAGACCACTCCCCAAAATGATGGAATCTCCACTTCCCCAACATAAATGTTTCTTTCCCTTTTCTTCAGGGAGCCCCTAGATTGGTAAATTCTTCTCTCTTTTGTCTAATCTAAATCTAATGCATGTCTTTTTATGATAATTTTGATTATAAGATCTTCTTGTTTGAAACTAGTTGAGATTGTATATTAATTTATATTTGATACCCTCCATTTATGTTAGATGTTAAATTTAGAGTTCATATTAGGTAAATGGTTGATATTTATTAGAAATATTTTACAGTTATTGTTGGTTTAATATTCAGGGTCAATTTTATGATTAATTTTAGAGATATTGTTGGTTTGAATTTGGTTTAAATTTGATTTTGATGAATTTAATTTTTTTGTTAAAAAAGTTAACTTATGGAGATTTAAAAAAAAAAAGGCATGTCTTGTTACTCTTAATCTCTAAAAATAACCTCAAAAAAAATTGGCACTAAGGGGGTGACACTTAAATTGTTTTATTGTATTTAGATTATTCGTTGTAGCTTAGTATATGATGGTGCAATGAGGAGAATAGTTTAGGTCTTTATATGATTGAAATTGCATGAAACTTATCGATAGAGGGGCATGGGGATTTCAAATTCTTAAAACATTTTATAAGGAAGATTGTTGAACACATCATGAACTTCGACATGTTGTTTTCCAAAGCCCCTTATGGCATAAAACTAATCTTAGGTTTGATTGAATGTTCCACTTCAAAAGCCTAACAATGGTGCCCGGGGTTCTAGAGCTACTAATCTTCCATTTTCTCTTTTAGTTTTTTTTTTTTAGTTTTTGCCCCAAGATAAGTCATTTCTAACTAATTTGACATGCATTTTATTCTTTCACTTATTATTAACTTACAAGATGTTCTGTAATTTGACATGTATTTTGATGGGACAATATTGTGTTATGCATACTAGACGGACAATAAAAAACATTCCCAAGTATGCTCCATCACAGTTCTACATTGACAGTGTGTTGCCTCGGATCAAGGAGAAAAAGATAATGTCCCTAAAACCTTTTGTTGACCGCCTTCGGTAAGTTTAAGGATGTTATTCAGAATGTTATGTTTTCAATTTAGTACATTTTTTAAAAGTTCTAGTTTGTGTTAGTTTTTTAATCTATTTTTCATCTCATGGCTTGAAATCATCGTAACTGCAATTGTATATCATAATGTGCCCATACATTTTTCAGATTCTTAGCTCTAGAGTGGAAATGAGAGAAGGAATAAGGTTTGCAGTTACACTACTAAAGATGGTAGTTTGGTCTTCTGTAAGTTGTTTCTTAAATAATCCCACAATATGATTAATAACATCTTGATCATTATCCCAAGTATTACCCTCTTCATCTTTAATGGAATGAATCCTAAGCTTTTAGTGCTTGGTTTTAACACTAGCCTGGCCACTACCAAACTTACCTCATCTCTATTGTTACATCAAGTTTATATTGTCCCCTATAGCCTAAGTCTGATAATCCACTATCCTCAATGGCTTAGTTAAAGAGCACATCCGACCCCAAAGATCCATTGAACCTTGATGTCAAACGTCCAAAAGATCCAAAATTAACCATTTACATTACTTGCACAACCTTGTAAACCCCACTTTCTTTGGTAATTTAAGATTTTACCATTTACATTACTTGCACAACCTTAGTTTATATGAGATATGATTATTGATGTCAATTTGTGTAATGATTAAGTAGTAATTGGTGTCAATTTTCTTTGGTTTCATTTATTTGTATTTCAATATGAGTTGAAATTGTTAGATTATGTATATGAATTAACTTTTACTATGAATCGTTCATAAACCCCTTGAATATATGCGTAAATATTTAGAGAATGGAATCAAATTGATTAAGATTGAATTTTTAGGGTTCTTGATAGAGAATTGGGTTTTACCAGTAAATCGAATATTTTTTCTGTGTTACATGTGTAAAATGCACACTACATGTGTACTCGTGGATATCGTACGAAGGGGGATTTAGTTATCGGGGCACGTACGACGCAGACCGTGATGGCAACTTCGTGAGTAGATAAGTAAGACTTGGTCATATAACCCCCGCGTCACATGTATAGCTACCTATATCAGAGATGGATTGATGGGGATATTTCATCATATAGACTTGGGTATGGTAGAATATATGAGCGATGGGTATACGTGGTGATTCATCGCTTTCTCGTGTTAAGGTAGGTTTGGGATGATCTAAGACTATACTTGGTTTGTTCGAGTGATCCCAGAGGGCAATAGGGATATGCCTTTGTTAATTTCACCAATTTAAGTAAGATCCTACTTCTATGGTAACATTATAGTTCATGCTTACAAACTTTATGACTGTCTTATTTATTTTGTACACTCGTAATTATTTAGTATAATGAATAGGACCCAGGGTGAGGACAATACTCAATATTTCACAATAGGACTCAGAATAAATCGACAGGACCCACATCGAACACATGTGCTTGGTTTGTGGTCTTTCTCAATTACTTACTCATTTTCACTAATTCTTCATGTATGCCAAAATTGAAAAACTGGTAAATAAAACAAAAAACCAAGAACATTTCACAAGTCAGAAAATTAAGTCACATGTTGTAAAATGACTAATTTCCCTACATAATGGTTAATATATCTTTTTAAAATATAATTTTGGTATTGCAGGACCTCTTTGTATCGGGACTGATACAACATCAGCACACTGGAATGCGCTATGGCAGAGGTACTGCGCAATCAGAGACAATGGTGAAATCCAAAGCGGAACTCAAAGAAGTGATTGGAAAAGGGAAGATCTCAAGTTGTTAGCACAAATACGCAAGGATCAAGAATGAGGGAGCTTATTCGGAGGATCTCAAGTTGCGAATAAATTTGGTAAGTATTTTATATTGATGATAGAAGATTTGATAATGTAGTGCACCTTTACTAAAGTAAATTCTTCATTTAGTTGTGTGCGTGTGTGTGTGTTGTGTAAGATGTGTGTCTTAAGGCCTTAATAAGTGGTTGACATGGAGGAAGGGGCTATATGGATTTATATACTATTTTTATATGTTAAATCGGTGGAAGGGATTTATTGGTGGTTTAGCTGCGGCTTTTGTGATTGTTGTTGTTGTTGGGCTTATGTTAATATTAAAATAAGTTGGATTTCATGAATAAACAAAGGAAACTCTGTCAAAATTTTATGAAATAAGTAAGTGTTCTAAATTGATTAAGGCGAGCATACAACATTTGAAAATTGAACATTGGTGAATGGAAACGTAAAACAACTAACAAGCATACCAGAATGAGACACGCGCAGTCATAAACACCTCGCACGGGATCAATGCGACTCATAGGAACCGACCGCGTAGTCACGGGGCTCCCAGTTTAATTGTATGATGTAAATTTGCAAAATATTTAGACTTACGCATAAAAACATGCAATCGAAGGGTGAAAATGTAAAACAGCACAAAACAGTCCTGAAGAGGCACGAACGTCTCTCGCGGGATCGATGTGACTCGTAGGAACCGACCGCGTAGTCACGGCGCTCCCGATTTGAGTGTACGAAGTAAAACAGCACAAAACAACCCCGTAGAGGCACGAACGCCTCGCACGAGATCGTTGTGACTCGTAGGAACCGACCGTGTAGTCACGGCGCTCCCGATTTGAGTGTACGACGTAAATTTACAAAAAATTAGAGTTGAGCATAAAAACATGCCATCGAAGGGTGAAAATGTAAAACAATAGACCTAACGCATTTTCCCCCAAATCCTTCATCCAGGTACCTGAAATCGATAGTGCAAGCCATTGGGTGACAAAACCCACATTTAAAAAGGTAAAAATAATAAAGAAATTAACTAATGAAAAAAGACGTGAGGAAGAGATCATATTAGAGGTAGAGTACCAAATGAAAAGGATATTGTTTTGAACATTCAATATAATAGTCAATTTAAGAATCTCAAATAGTCAATATTTGAAACCCGCAAACTTAAAGTAAACACTTACTAATCACTATACTCATCTGAACAAACGAATCACTCTAGAATCGATGAATTAAACACATACTAATTTCCAATTTATTTATGTAAAGTGATGGAACAAAATGAACATATAGTCTAGACATTAACATTGAGAGAATGAGATAAATAGTTTATCTACAGCTAAACCATCTGCCATTCCATCTTGATATAATCCATTTACTACTCCATCTTGTTTAAATATCCGTTGTTTTCGGGATTCATAATTCTTATACAAAATTAGCCCCCAACAATTCTGCAGGCACTGTTCATATTGGCTTTCAATGGGGGGGAACCTTCAACTTCATCATCGTTTGAGTTAGGTTCATTCTCTACTTTCAAGGAAAATGGTGTTTGCAACATATAGAAAGAAAGTGAAAATAAAAATAAAAATAAAAATGAAAATAAAAATAAAATAAACCATAAACCACATACTATACCTCACTGTAAACTATAGACATAATATCTCAATTCGTGTCGCATCACCATACACTTCCCTTGCAACTAAGCATTAGCTGTTAACCGGATGCTCTACAAGACAAAAATTTCATACTTACAATGTGCATCCAAAACCAAATGCAGAGCAACCTATAGTTAACTTTTCTGTATTACTCTCCGCTAGATATAATAGGAAAGAAACTTGAATCTATTTCCGTACTATATATGCAATCTGCATATATATGCAGATGCTGCATATATATGCAGATTGTATATATATACAGATATCTACATATATATGCAGCATATGCATATATATGCAGATTGCATATATATGCAGATGCATATATATATGAAAATTCATATATATATATATATATATATATATATGTATGCAGATTGATCGACAATAGCTATTTCCAACATTGTATAGGCCAGCATAAAAAAACAGTCCTAGATATTCGTTTCAATCCAATGAGTGCCAAAGAAGCACAAAACAATAGCTAATTTGATCGACACCTGTAGCACAACTTTTAGCAATTAAATCAAAACCGTGAGAATTATATAGGAATAAGTATTTTACCATTTAAAAAATGTGATTCCCTGGAGAAAACGAAGTCATTTTAGTAAAAGGGAAGAGCTTCTTTTCATTTCAGTAAAAAAACTAGGGGTCAAAAACTGTGGGTGATTCAATGGTTAAAACGATGGCATATAAGATGGAAACCAATTGTTGGTTTTTGGTCAAAACTGTTGTAGTTTATAACAAACCTAGATTATAAATCAAGGGGATCTAACCTTGATTTTGAAACCAAAAATAACAAAGTGAAGGGGAAGGGGCGGGGGGCGCGTGTGTGCGTGTGCTCGTGTTTACGTGTATGCATATATGCAATCTGCATATATGCAATGCGTGTTTGTATGTGTGTTTGTGTGCGCGTGTGTGCGTGTGTGAGTGGGGAAGGGGGAAGGGACGGGGGAGGGGACGGGGCAGGGGTCGTGTGTGCATGTGTGTTTGCGTGTGTGCGTGTGGAAGGAAAGATCATACTTCCACGGAGTTACTTCAGTCCTAAATAAGGTTTGTACGTCTAAAAATTCGCCTTCGAAAGAAAAACGATGATGGGAAAGCTTGCATATATGCTGGTACATATATGCAGCCTGCATATATACTTCTCCATATATGCATATGCATATATGCAGCTACATATATGCTGCTGCATATATGCAGATGCTTATATGTAATATGCATATATGCATCCTGTTTGATATTATAAATGAATATATAGGATGTGGGGTGGGTTGGGGTGGGGTGGGGCAGGGGCAGATACATATCAATCCCATCCACCTAATCCCCTTCATACCACCCATTCACAAAATAATTACACACCCCACTCCCACTCTCATTAAACCAAAAGGAAATCAAAGATAAGAATCAGGGGCAAAACAAAATCCAGTACACAGTTGCAAATTACAACCATGGTCAAGCCTATATACCAAAAACAAAACCCTTATTCGCATTAATATTCTTAGGTACAGGTCTAAAAGATTAGAATATATATAATGTATAGATCTATAAAATTTAATTATGTATACATGTAATAGAAAACACATGTGATTACCCCTTAAAATACACGTGTGTGTTCTGTACATAGCAAAAAGAACGGAACCAAAAATCATGTGTAGGATTAAGTGAAAAAAATGCATCTAAACTTTAAAATAAATGGTTCAAAGTCCAAAAAAACTTTAAATGAACAAAAAAAAGCCCTAAAAAATCTCAATCTGAGAAAGAGTGAAGAAGCATACCTCGCACGGGACCAATGTAACTTGTAGGAACTGGCCGTGTAGTCCCGGATCTCTCGGTTTGAGAATATGATGATAATTTGCAAAAATCACACTTAGACTTAAAAATAAGCCGTTTGAGGGTGAAAACCCAAACCAACCCCCAAACCGTCCTGTAGGAGGCACGAACACCTCGCATGGGACCAATGTAACTTGTAGGAACTGGCCGCGTAGTCCCGGGTCTCCCGATTTCAGAATATGACGATAATTTGCAAAAAATCACACTTAGATTTAAAAACAAGTCGTTTAAGGGTGAAAACCCAAACCAGCCCCCAAACGGCCCCGTAGGAGGCACGAACACCTCGCATGGGACCAATGTAACTTGTAGGAACTGGCCGCGTAGTCTCGGGTCTCCCAGTTTGAGAATATGATGATAATTTGCAAAAATCACACTTAGACTTAAAAACAAGTCGTTAAAGGGTGAAAACCCAAACCAGCCCCCAAACGACCCCATAGGAGGCACGAACACCTCGCATGGGACCAATGTAACTCGTAGGAACTGACCGCGTAGTCCCGGGTCTCCCAATTTGAGAATATGATGATAATTTGCAAAAATCACACTTAGACTTAAAAATAAGCCGTTAAAGGGTGAAAACCCAAACCAGCCCGCAAACGACCCCGTAAGAGGCACGGACACCTCGTACGGGATCAATGTAACTTATAGGAACTGGTCACATAGTCCCGGGTCTCCCGATTTGAGAATATGATGATAATTTGCAAAAATCACACTTAGACTTAAAAACAAGCCGTTAAAGGGTGAAAACCCAAACCCATCCGCAAACGACCCCGTAGGAGGCACGAACACCTCGCACGGGACCAATGTAACTTGTAGAAACTGGCCGCATAATCCCGGGTCTCCCGGTTTGAGAATATGACGATAATTTGCAAAAATCACACTTAGACTTAAAAACAAGCCATTAAAGGATGAAAATCCAAATCGGCCCCCAAATAACCTTGTAGGAGGCACGAACACCTCGCACGGGACCAATATAACTTGTAGGAACTGGTCGCATAGTCCCGGGTCTCCTGATTTGAGAATATGACGATAATTTGCAAAAATCACACTTAGACTTAAAAATAAGCCGTTTGAGGGTGAAAACCCAAACCAGCCCCCAAACGGCCCCGTAGGAGGCACGAACACCTCGCACGGGACCAATGTAACTTGTAGGAACTGGTCGCGTAGTCTCGGGTCTCTCGATTTGAGAATATGACAATAATTTGCAAAAATCAGACTTAGACTTAAAAATAAGCCGTTAAAGGATGAAAACCCAAACCAGCCCCCAAACGACCCCGTAGAAGGCACGAACACCTCGTACGGGACCAATGTAACTTGTAGGAACTGGCCGCGTAGTCCCAGATCTCTCGATTTGAGAATATGATGATAATTTGCAAAAATCACACTTAGACTTAAAAACAAGCCATTAAAGGGTGAAAACCCAAACCCGTCCGCAAACGATCCCGTAGGAGGCACGAACACCTCGCACGGGTTCAATGTAACTTGTAGGAACTGACCGCGTAGTCCCGGGTCACCTGGTTTGAGAATATGACGATAATTTGCCAAAATCACACTTAGACTTAAAAACAAGCCGTTAAAGGGTGAAAACCCAAACCAGCCCCCAAACGACCCCGTAGGAGGCACGAACACCTCGCACGGGACCAATGTAACTTGTAGGAACTGGCCGCATAGTCCCGAGTCTCCCGGTTTGAGAATATGACGATAATTTCCACTCCTATATGTAATTTTTTAGTTTGAGTAAATTTTTTTTTGTAAATTAGTGGGTTACTAATATCGTATCTTTTTTGTATCCTATTTTTTTGCAGGATAACAGTTTATCGTTGGTATTTATTCACGTGGAACACACAGAAAACTCAAAGGTTTACAATAAGGGGTTTATTCATGATTCCATTTTTTTGTATCATGGTCGTGCGGCCTTTTGTTGTTTTATTGTTGACTTTTATGGCCGTGCGAGCTTTTGTAAGTTAATTGTTATATTTTGTGGCCGTGCGGGCTTTATGTTAGGCAGGTTTTGTATTAGCAGGTTTTGGAATGTCCAGAAAAGAGAGGAAACTCTGCCCAATTTTTTTTGGGCCTGTGAACTGTTAAAGACTTGTAATATTTTGAAGTTTGTATGTACATTAGTTTATTAACAATGTGCAATATTATTAATTTGTGAATTTTGTGCTTTCAAATAATTATTTTTTTTTCTTTTTATAAAAAATTTGGCATAGTTCAAAACCGTGGCAAAAGTGTATCATATTTTGGCACGATTTTGAGTTGTGCCAAATTTTTTTAAACTATGCTGAATTTGGCACAGTTAAAAACTGTGCCAAAAGTGTGCCAGAAATATCAAATTCTGGCACGGTTTAAAAGTGTGCCAAATTTTTTTAAACTGTGCTGAATCTGGCACAGTTAAAAACTGTGCCAAAGTGTGCCAGAAATATCAAATTCTGGCACGATTTAATAGTGTACCAGAAGTGTTCCTGTTTGGCCAAATCTGACACACTTTTGAGCCGTGCCAGAAAAAAATGCCATTTTGGAACACCTGATTCTGGCATAGTGCAAAACCGTGTCAGATTTGATCTGACACAGTTTGAAATCGTGCCATATTCCTATTTTTGGTGTAGTGGTCTGGGTTAACATTGCATTAATTGAAAGAAGTGGTCTAAAGTTCAAAATCCCTCAAACATCAATTTAACCCTAACATATAATTGATAAACAGATACAACAACGTATATAAGACAAATAAATGCACACAGTCGTTGACAAAAAAACATCATAAACACTACACCAAAACACGCCATTAGTAATACAATTTTACCATTACTAAAAATATTAGTAACACAATTTTTCCATTAGAAAAAAGGCATGGGGCACGAAGCTAGTAACGGTAAAATTCTGTTACTAATAGTAACGAAAAAATTAGAATTAGTAACGGAAAAATTATGTCACTAATAGTAACGGATAAATTCAAAATTAATAACGGTAAAATTATGTTACTATTAGTAACGGAAAAATGAAAAATTAGTAACGGTAAAATTTGGTTACTAATAGTAACGGTAAATTGGGTTACTAATAGTAACAATAAAAAAATTAGTAGCGGTAAAGTTCTGTTACTAATAGTAGCGGTAAAATTATGTTACTAATATTAACATATTTTAAAAAATATATATTTTTCAAGATCCAATATCCTGAATTTAAACAAATTCAATTATTCTTACCACGCTATTTAAATCCTAAGAACATATACAAAAATAGTCCACAAAAACAAGGGCATTATATTCAACATTTACATTTATATAAGCATTCACTCTTTATTTACAAAAGAAACTTAAACCAAACAAATGAAATATCGTAATACAATCGCCCCGAAAGTTACATTATTTTAATAAAAGCATCCAATATAACATCCTAAGAAGTGACTTCTCACTAACACGTAGCAATAGTGTTCAGTAATTAATTCTAGTGTCATGTAGTTAACCGTGGGAAGCCTGTTCAATATGTTTCTCATCACTTGTATGCTAGAACAAGCACCCTTGATTTCCTCATGTGGCTCAAACATTGTTAAAGGCTCACGCAAGCTTGCAACGTAACACTGGGCAAGTGATGTAGCCTCAACTGGCTTAACGCCCTCTGGCAGTGATGTATTTGAATCTGTAAATTAAAAAAAAATTAAAAACATATAAAATTTGCACATATGACGAAGATGTAAGGAATTGTCTTGGTGGATTATTGTTGATGTACAGTAACCTCAGTTGCAACTCCAAATATAAGAAAATATCTAGTTGAGAATTATTACCATTTTTTAATATAAGAAAAATAACACTTGAAATGTTAACTCACTTTAAGTCCACCGGTGTTGTGAACTACAGGTACAGTGCCATATCAAATTGCATATAATTGGTTTAAACCACTTGGCTTGAATCTCGAGGGCATCAATAATTTATCACAGTTGCACACAAACAATAATCAATAAGTCAACTTCATATAACTCCTCTGAATTATGCAAATCTTGCAAGAAAGTCCTATCTGTAATGTGAAAAGCCCTTGAACCTAATTATTATCGCAAAAAAGTCTCCAGAGGAAATAATTTGGAACAAAATGCACAGTTTAAGGGGGTCAGCCTTAAACTCTTCCAAACCTATTAATATTCGCACGGCCATATATAAATAAAAGTTCAATAATAATACAAAAGTTTTCACAGTCTATAAAATCCCGCACAACCTCAATATAAACAAAATTCAATAATAGTAGAGAATCATGCACAGCCTTAATAACATGTTTTATCTAAGTTTTTTATGTCCCAATAATAGGTTTTATCCCGAACAAACTTCTGATTGAGGCATCAACTAATTACAAGAAAATTGAACTAATTAGACAGAAGATACTCACAAGTTTAAGGCAACGATGATAAGTTGTGGTGAAGTTGGTCTTCCTCCAAGCATCAAGATCAAAGATGTTCATCACGTACAACCATACATATCGATCATAATCCATGTTAGATGATATGAATGGGTTGGTGAAATTGAAGTAGTTCTTGTATTTCCGTCCAGGGCAACAATCTCGTCCGCACCATGAGTCCAAAACTGCACCAACAACCTTATCATTGAGGTCCAACTCCCATAGAAATGACCAGTCCTATGAAACTGGTGTTGTGTGTCTGCAAAATTCATATTAGCAAGTTAAGATCAAAACCAAGTTTAAGCTACAATTGATATGTTATCAGATCCATCTAGAAGGAAAACGAAATGAAGCCATTCAAAATCTTGACAAAGAGAAAATTTGTCGTAAGAACTTGCACAGCAAAAATCGACAGATTCCTTGAACTGGTAAAATAAACAAGCTCAGCCTTTTACTTCTTTATTTTTACACGTGTGGGGTGGGGTGAAGGGGTAATAAAGCTACATCCTGAAAAAACTCCACAGTCCACCCAATAATGAAAGTAGTCTCTTAGTCAGCTTTTCAAACTAGGGGAGTCCACTGCTCGAGCTACCAAGCCAGAGCATGTCCAACTTTGACAGTGACAATTTTTTAGTAGATATGCCAAATATCAAGTTAAAATTCAATCCACGCCAGCTAAAATATATCAATGGGACCAATACAGGAAATTGCCTATTTTGTTTAAGCTTTTCAGATCAGATAAGTGGTTTTATAATTATAATTAGTAATTATGTAATGCAGCGGAAGAATAACATGCGCTCTCACAAACAGATAGAGAAGAATAATCATGCAGAAAAGCTAGAGCAATCTCTCAAATATCATATCAAATCCAAAGTTAAAATCAATCTTAACTGATTATTTGCAAATCATTACGACTGGTCAAGAAACTAAATAATTCAGCATATACGACAGGGATATAAATGCAAAGATGATTCATAAGGGAGATGCGGCTACGACTTAGAACCTCTGCATTTCTATGTGCTCGGCCATCAAAGCTTGAAATTGCATAATTTATAATTATAACATGAATCTCAAATGCACAACTTTCATAGAGTAGTATGGTTAGAGTACTCTATGAAAGTTGTGCATTTGAGATTCATTTGATATATATATATATATATATAGCACATTGCATAAGTGTGAGAAATATTATAACTCAAACAACAAAAAATTCAACCTGACAGAAGGCCTATTAAAGTGTCAAATACCTGCTATGGGGTTGATGAGATAATAATTAATAGTTTGGGGAGCTTTATGCAAGGTGCCAATTGTGGATGAGTGGAAACAAAGGTTAGTAAATTGCTGAACATCACAATTGATTATAGCATCTAGAGAACAACGCTGCCTAATTTCAGCAAATCTACCATTTTGTGGACCAACATGGTACTAAACTACTAATGATACATGTATGTCCCGAGTTGTAACTTGGTGTTTGGATCTAAGAAATGGTCTGGACACAAGGACTGTCCCATGACCAGAAATGGAGTTAACGCAGTAGAGAGCTGCCATTTTGGACCCATCCTTCCCCCAATAAATCCATCCTCTTTGACTTATACTATTATTATCCTGAAGAATCATCCCAATAATGCAACTCACAAATTTGCATTATTGCAAATTTGTGAACACGATGCATCTGCAACATATCCAAGTCAAACCAATTGAAAAAAAAAACATTCAATTTATAGTATCCACTCTAAGAAAATTACATAATTACTTAGCCTAAAAGGGAAAAATTATGAATCCAGGCACTGTATTCATTGTAGAAGAGAACTATTGTTTCTGCAGTGTTAATCAGAACAGCGATTGGGTGCGATTTGGCCCTTACGGCTTATTATATTATTGCAGAAATGGACTCATTTCATATCATGGTTATATAACATATTAGTATAAAAAACTTAATGTGATAAAGATAAAATATATATAAATGCAAATTTAATGACTAGCATAAAATATTGCATTTAAATGATCATCACAATGTATAGACAGACACATAATCTCTCAGAAAACCACTCCATAATACATATTCCAAGAGATGTATTCAAACGACGACGACGACGATGGAAGGAGTATGTTTTATGAAATTAGATGAAAGACTTACCGAATCATCTCCTTGGATACTTGGCTTCATTAGGGACCAAAAAGTGCAGCAGCAAATCTGACCAGCATAGAAAACATTAGAGACAATAATAGAGAAAAATAGTAGTGGAATCTGCTCATTCAGTGAATAAAAATTCTTACCCTCCATAACCGGCATTCATTTCCATCACATTCCTCACGCTTGACCAGTTTATGGGAAGGCCTCCTAGATAAACATCTGAGACAAGTGCATACCAGTGTTTGGTGTCCTCGTAGAAGATTTCTTCAGCATTTGTCTCCGTTGAGATGCTTTGAGGTTTACTGCTGAGCCTTTTGGACCAGGGTGTGGGCCATTTGTATGAATTATCCATGCTTGTTACTGTTAGTGGTGGAATATAGCTCTCGAGGGGAACGTACCTATCCAAGAAGAAGAATAAAAATGATGATGGTGATTATAAAGACTAATTAGGTCATACAGAATCAGCGCCTTCAAAACATACCATGAACTGTTCTGCCACCTATTCTGATCACACAAAGGTGGATTATTTTATGTTCGTGTTTCATAGCACGAAGATGAAATAGGCTTTTGATATATAACCAGCCCAAATCCAGATGAATCAGACTTCTTGGCCACTACCTTCTAGCACATAGCTTTGGTCAGAGCTACCATAGCTGCAATAAACAAAGGATATGATCATCCAACTTATATTACAGGATAGAAAATAAATATCTCTTTTTTTTGTGTGTGTGGGGGGGGGGGGGGAGGGGGAGGAAGTGGGGGGCAATGTAATTCATAGTAAAAATAGAGAGCAAATGTAAAATGTGATTCAGACCTGAGTTGAATAAATTAGAAAAATTCATTTTAGGGATGTGACACTATAAATTAAGAAAAGTGATGATTATTTTAAAAAAAGGATTACAAACCATTCCAGGCATTCTGATCTCTTTCATTATTGCGGTAGACTGGTGTAGCAGACCATATAAAAAAACCTCCTAGCCTAAGAATCCTATTAAGTTCCAATAATGGTTTCCCCCCTACAGTTATCAATTAATAGGATTACAATATAGTTACGATAAATTAGTAATACATGAAAGAAGTACACCGCGATCTATAATGTACCATTTGCATCCCACTGAATCCTGCATCTTGCACAGTGAATCAAATCATACGCATTATCGGGAAAGTATGTTTATATACAAATTTGTAACTTTGGACGCTCAATCGACACTTCTTTTATACTTTCCAAAGTAAAAACGGGTTTGGATACTAAAAGTATAAACACTAAGATAAATCAAACTAAAGAATATACAGTCGATAAAAGTAAGTTTAAGTAGAGAAGTCATCATAATTGAGTTTATAATTAGAAACGTACATATAAATAATAAAATGTCCACAATATAAGTGTGGAGAAAATACTAAGTGTTAAAGAACTAGTGTCAACATTTATAATCACTGTGGAGAAAATATTAAGTGTTAAACATCTAATGGTAACTAAACAGAGCATAACTGATATATAAAGGTTAAGCAATACAATAACTCAAAATCCAATGACCAATAAATGAGAAAGGGTTATCTCCAAGTCCCATACACAACTTAAAAAGGACAAGATTCTCACGTACAATCCATAGGAGTAAATCTTGATCTTATATCGGTATCCTTACTATTTTAAGACTAAAAATAAGAGTCGTATGTGACATGGTATTGATTCACATCAAATCGATTCAATTTATTGCATTTAGTGTCCCAAGACATAAAATATTTGTTCGACATAAAATAGTATTAGTGTAGAGGGCAAATATCACCATAAGTAACACATATATCATAGTGCGTCTAAATACACATATATACACACATCGAGAGAGAAAAATTAATCATTTACCATCCTAGTGCTATTCTTGATTTGAAAATATCAATGAATACCAAAAGGCCAGCATAAACCAACTATAGTGAATAAAAAGAAATATGCCAAGAGGGTAAATATCACCATAAGCTAGATACCATGTATAGAAGCTATATCAATCTTCACCATTGATGTACTCTACTAAAAATACATAATGTTTTTAGAGTATTACCTGAATCTGCCACAAAGAATTCTTCATCGTGCGATTTCCAAAAGAACGAGATATTGTTATACACCTCCTGCCCTCCAAGTTTCTGAAAATTAATCAAATATGAGAAACTGATGATAACCATTGGCCGCAAATATCACTTAAGATAACAAAATAGTTGCTCCAATGCTTTAAATGGTTTCGACGGGATGAGAATAGCAAAGGGGTAAGAGAACCCTAGGTGATGTGTTGGGACTTTTCGTTTGGGTGTGTGAGAGTAAAGGCTTATCTTTTAGGCAGGAGGGAAAACTTCCTTTTTTTCTAATGAAACTACAGCCACTTATTAAACTTGTGATTGGTAGCAAGAAATATAAAAAAAAGAAATGTTAAAGGTAATTAGGGAGTGTGAGTTTGTGAGTGTTGGAAGTGATCTGATCGATCCTTCACTACCACCGTAGTTGCGAACACGGTGGCTATGGATATCCTTCATCACCAGACGCTCTAGGCATTCCACTTCCTTGTGAGCGATTTGTGGATTTGGGTTTGCGAATTTGTGGATTTTTGTTCAAATTGAGCAGTCTTATGTCGAAGTTTTTGGAAAAAGTGAAAAGAAGCCTTAAAGAAAGTTGATTTTTTTTCCAATTATTCTAAATAAGTTTTCCCCCATCGATCTCAAAAGAGTAAATTCTCTATATAAGAAGCGCCTGTTTGAATTGTAATAAATAATCATCATTTTTATTCATAAGCATAAGATTGAAAAAGAGTTGGGACCTAATACCTTTTGTAATTTGTTTCATCCAACGATTTCGGTTAATGATTATATCAGATTCAATTGTGAGGCGTGGTAACTGTATCACAAACAGATTCCATCCATTATATACAAAAAAATAGAATGAAAAACACAACAATATAAAATAAAGTTAAATGTTACGGATAAAATTTTACCTTCTGTGATATGCTCCGTGGTAAGGTATATGTTTGTAGTAGTACAAACAAAATACTATTCTTCTTAGTGATCTTAGTAGGCCCATCTCATCACCCCCATTTGTAATAATAGAAGATATGTTCCAATAATAAGTTAAAGTAGCATTAGGATGTAAAACAACAACAATATGTTTCCTTTAAATTACAATTTTTTAATTGGGATTTCATAGACAGATAAAAAGAAAACTCACATACATCATCTCTAAATTAGTTAAGAAAATTTTAAATAAAATGACTAAAGTACATGATTATAAAGGACTTGAATACTCAAATCCACATATAATATCGAATGAACGCCCCAAATTGATAAGTAATACAAAAGAGGTTTATCTTTTAATACCAAAAGATAAAAGTTGTAAATAAGATCATGGAATTGGAAGACTACTCATAGAGAAACTGAAGCACTTTGAGCCATTTACTCACACAAAAAGAGAACCAAATGAAGATACACTGAATTAAAAGATATTTCGTACCCATCCTAACCACCCAAACGCTCACAAATGGTTCTCAAACATTAATAATGAAACTACTGAGCCCCTTATCAGTATATTCTAGATAAAGTAAAGCCTAATAGATAGCAATTTATGTCAATATAGTGTTTTAATTCATAAAAACAAATATAAAGTTAATGGGTCTCCATATTTACATATCCAAAACCTTTTCTAACATTTTCATAACTCAACTACAAATCAAGCAAAACAAAAGATCTACAATCACAATAAAATCAACGAACAATATAATATGACATGAATCAGTAAACAAATTGTTGAACTCAAATAAATAAACATCAGATCTATAGAGAGAGAGAGAGAGAGAGAGAGAGAGAGAGAGAGAGAGAGAGAGAGAGAGAAACACACCAAACCCTAGGTCACGATTCTTCCAACCCCTAGGTCGCGATTTAGAGAAGAGGAAGAGAAAGAGGTCATGATTTGGAGAAGAGCAGGAGGTTGAGATTTGGAAAAGAGGAAGAGGACTCGATTTGGAGAAGGGAACGATTTGGACAAGAAGAAAAGGTCTCGGTTTGGAGAAGAGGTCTTATTTGGAGAGAAAGTATGTGTAGACGGGGCAATTCTTTGGGAGAGGGAAAATTAACCCTTCTTTCTAAGAAAAAAATAATTTTAAAATATTGAACTAATATTAGTAACACTTATGTGAGATTACTAACGGTAATGTATTGTGAGAAATAGTAATGGTATAATACTGTTAGTAATAACAAAAATCACACTTAGACTTAAAAATAAGCCGTTAAAGGGTGAAAACCCAAACTAGCCCGCAAACGACCCCGTATGAGGCACGGACACCTCGCACGGGACCAATGTAACTTGTAGGAACTGGCCGCATAGTCCCGGATCTCCCGATTTGAGAATATGATGATAATTAGCAAAAATCACACATAGACTTAAAAACAAGCGGTTAAAGGGTGAAAACCCAAACCCATTCGCAAAAGACCCCGTAGAGTCACGAAGACCTCGCACGGGACCAATGTAACTTGTAGGAACTCGACGCGTAGTCCCGAGTCTCCCGGTTTGAGAATATGACGATAATTTGCAAAAGTCACACTTAGACTTAAAAACAAGCCATTAAAGGATGAAAAACCAAATCGGCCCCCAAACGACACCGTAGGAGGCACGAACACCTCGCACAGGACCAATGTAACTTGTAGGAACTGGCCGCATAGTCCCGGATCTCCTGGTTTGAGAATATCATGATAATTTGCAAAAATCACACTTAGACTTAAAAACAAGCCGTTTGAGGGTGAAAACCCAAACCATCCCCCAAACGGCCCCGTAGGAGGCACGAACACCTCGCACGGGACCAATGTAACTTGTCGGAACTGCTCGCGTAGTCTCGGGTCTCCCGGTTTGAGAATATGACGATAATTTGCAAAAATCACACTTAGACTTAAAAACAAGCTGTTAAAGGGTGAAAACCCAAACCAGCCCCCAAACGACCCCGTAAGAGGCACGGACACCTCGCACAGGACCAATGTAACTTATAGGAACTGGTCGCGTAGTCCCGGGTCTCTCGATTTGAGAATATGATGATAATTTGCAAAAATCACACTTAGACTTAAAAATAAGCTGTTAAAGGATGAAAACCCAAACCCATCCACAAACGACCCCGTAGGAGGCACGAACACCTCGCACGGGACCGACGTAACTTTTAGGAACTGACCGCATAGTCCCGGGTCTCCCGGTTTGAGAATATGACGATAATTTGCAAAAATCACACTTAGACTTAAAAACAAGCCATTAAAGGATGAAAATCCAAATCGGCCCCC
The DNA here is from genome assembly GCA_949130495.1 of Sambucus nigra. Lineage (NCBI taxonomy): Eukaryota > Viridiplantae > Streptophyta > Magnoliopsida > Dipsacales > Adoxaceae > Sambucus > Sambucus nigra. Next base: position 571,660,054 of record OX422217.1, read on the forward strand.
AAACAACCCCGTAGGAGGCACTAACACCTCGTACGGGACCAATGTAACTTGTAGGAACTGGCCGCATAGTCCCGGGTCTCCCGATTTGAGAATATGACGATAATTTCCACTCCTATATGTAATTTTTTAGTTTGAGTATAAAAAATTTTGTAAATTAGTGGGTTACCAATATCGTATCTTTTTTGTATCCTATTTTTTTGTAGGATAACAGTTTATCGTTGGCATTTATTCACGTGGAACACACAGAGAACTCAACGGTTTACAATAAGGGGGTTATTCATGATTCCATTTTTTTGTATCATGGCCATGCGGCCTTTTGTTGTTTTATTGTTGACTTTTATGGCCGTGTGAGATTTTGTAAGTTAATTTATATATTTTGTGATCGTACGGGCTTTATGTTAGGCATGTTTTGTATTAGCAGGTTTTGGAATGTCCAGAAAATGGAGAAAAATCTGTCCAATTTTTTTTGAACTTGTGAACTGTTAAAGACTTGTAATATTTTGAAGTTTGAATGTACATTAGTTTATTAACAACGTGCAATATTATTAATTTGTGAATTTTGTGCTTTCAAATAATTTTTTTTTCTTTTTATAAAAAATTTAGCACAGTTCAAAACCGTGGCAAAAGTGTATCATATTTTGGCATGGTTTTGAACTGTGCCAAATTTTTTTAAACTATGCTGAATCTGGCACAGTTAAAAACTGTGCCAAAAGTGTGTCAGAAATATCAAATTCTCGCACGGTTTAAAAGTGTGCCAAATTTTTTTAAACTGTGCTGAATCTGGCACAGTTAAAAACTGTGGCAAAAGTGTGCCAGAAATATCAAATTCTGGCATGGTTTAATAGTGTGTCAGAAGTGTTCCTGTTTGGACAAATCTGACACACTTTTGAGCAGTGCCAGAAAAAAAATGTCATTTTGGAACACCAGATTCTGGCACAGTTCAAAACCATGCCAGATTTGATCTGGCACAGTTTGAAACCGTGCCAGATTCCTGTTTTTGGTGTAGTGGTCTGGGTTAACATTGCATTAATTTAAAGAAGTGGTCTAGAGTTCAAAATCCCTCAAACATCAATTTAAACCTAACATATAATTGATAAACAGATACAACAACGTATATAAGACAAATAAATGCACACAGTCATTGACAAAAAACATCATAAACAGTGTCATAATTACAAATACCTACAATTTATATAAATTAAATATTACAAACACAGATAACCATGAAACATATAAATGAAATACTAAGAACAAAAATAATCATAAATATATTACAACTAGCTCTTCATAAACCTGAAACCGAAACAACAATCCATTTAAATCCTCTATACAAAAATTACAAAATCTTCAATATCTAATAAAACAAACAAGATGCAACTAAACAATATTGAAAAACACTTTATAATCGTATAAACAAATAATAATCACTAAATATCGAACAAAATATGAAAAATACTTCAAATGCATCAAGCAGAGCATAAATAAAATAAAATAGATACTTGATTCATCGTCATATAACATAGGAGCTTAGCTCGCAATTAAATGAAGGACACGTATAATATGTAAACCACAAAATTCTAAAGAACAATATCTCCAAAAGTCTCTCTAAAAATCTCTCAAAATGTTCTTTAATTTGAGGGAAAACAAGCAGGCTACAATAAGGGGAGTGATATAAATAGGAACCCACTAGTGAAAAAGTTATAACACGTGTAATGCCCAAACAAAAAGTAAATATCAAAATGGTGGCAAATCTCTCTCTCTCTCTCTCTCTCTCTCTCTCTCTCTCTCTCTCTATATATATATATATATATATATGGGGGGATTCTGACATTTTAACGGACCTAGGGGAATAACCAACTGTGACACCTCGCCTATTTTAATCACAGGTGATCAGTCCTTTACCCAAATAAATAAGAATGTCATTTGGTTCATTCTTATCATCACTCTCAAAACTTTTTGAATTACTAACCACCTATGTTAAATTAAGCCCGTGCCAAATTTTATCTTTCATTAACACATAGGAACATGCAGAAAATGAATAAAGTCACCCATGCACACAATAATAGAAGTCTGAAACATCGTAAGATAAATAGATAAATGATAAATGATAAATGCCTAATAAACCATCGGCTCAAAAACCAACATCCAAGTCGTAAGTCTAACTGAAATGAAAATAAATCTAAAAACAGAGTCTGATATATAAAACTGAATAAATGTATCAACTGAAGGGACAACATGCCCAAATGAAATAACTAATCTTGAATCCTAATCTAGGAATGAAATAACTGAAGCGTTCATGCATGCCTCTACAAATTCTATAGCTAGGCATCCTTGGAAGGGATCATCAAGTCTGGCGTCCCTATGGTTAGAAACCTAAAAGTTTTTGAAAAACTAGATTTGATATGGGTCAGAGCCCAAAACTGTTGAAAAATATTTAGCAAGTATTTAAATTGCAGTTAAAAGCAGTTATTAGATACACACGTTAGTTTACACTCACTTGACTTTCTCACCTCTTAACTATAGTTCACACCTAACATCTCCTATTTTATCCAACTAGTTATGCTACCCAGCCTAACTAGACACAAGTATCTAAGTAACTATAACAAGTTTATCTCACCCATACCGAACATATGATATGCTACAGTAAAACCAATAATTAATAGTAACCGAACATTTTCATTGAACTATTAATTAAGTTTATCTTACTTAAGTTACTCTTAGATATACACTATCTATCTTTTTTACCCTTACACAAAAGTAGAATAATCACACTTATATATATATCACTATTATATATACAACTGCAGCATCCCCGGAATGTCCACCGCGATGAATGCATACTCTCCTATTAAGTCCATGTACCTCTCTTACCAAATCAAAGACTATCGATTCGGAAAGTCACCTCGAACACCAAATCAAATAACAAACGATGGAGGCGAACATAGTTCTAAGCCTTTGGGCTACAACCATACCTAACGTACAGAAATGACCTTCCAGACCCACTATTGCACTCTCAAATAGTGAAGCGACCTAAGTTCTATGCTCTGGAGCACACATCGAGACCTCGCTGGAATCACCAAGGTGGGATCACCCATTACACGGAACCTCCCGTGAAAGTAGGCAGTGTAGGTATGTTCACACATGTAACAAAGCATACAATAGGTATTCACATAACCTATATATATATATATATATATATCCAGTACATAGTATATACACACAACCCACAATATATCCAGTACGTAGAAAGACAAAGACCCATTCAGATGGAATCATCGGTTGATTATAGCAAGGAATGGTGTAATCACTTTTATTATACCCATTAAATAGTCCAGTATATCCACACAAAAAGACTGAAAAGTAATTCCATGCCCACCAACACTAGTCTAAAAAAACACACGAGGAACCCCCTCAAATATTTGCCTCAATAGGTTGCTGCTCAAAATGAGAAATTTCGCTTGCTCGATCGCCAACCACCAAGTCTAACCTTGTGTTCCTCGATTCTTAAAAGTAACTGCTAAAAAAAGAGGGAACGAACGAGTCAAATTTGAGAGTGGGGATGCTCGACAAATAAGCGAGGTTGGCTCCTCGTAACAAACTCAGACAGCATAACCAGAGTGAAAACTTAAAAGAAAAAGAAATGGATTGAAATGACTCTTAGTCCCACAACTCATCCTTAATAGTGAACTGAAACTAAAAAGATGTTAGCAATAAAAAAAATACGATAATACCAGACAGGTTCCTCGCCGTTAAATCGAGATGTGCCTACTCGCAACATATATCTCAAAGATATTTACAGAAAAAATACGCATAAAAAGAAAAAAAATCTAAAACACCCCTTAACAGTCAGTTACTCTTTAACAGCTGGCCAAAAAAATTGTGTTCCTCGCTGTTTGAACCAGAACCACACCTCCTCGTCAACATCACCGTTTCTTGCAAGCTCCTATGAGCAAAGAAAAAGATGTACACCAGTATCCATCACGCGGGACATAACGCCGGAGGGGTTTTGGTTTGCGACGACCAAAATGGCCAGACATAACGCCGGTAATCATATCTTGTGTTCCATAAAGGGGAGCGAACAAACCCCTTTTGTTCTCCTAAGATCCCATATCCATCACACAGGCAAGCATGAAACTGAAAAAAATGGTGGCCTAGATCAACATTCGACCGCAAATTTTGTGAACCAAAGGACGAGACAAGCAGATCTCATATTGCCCCTTTCTCGTTTATCAGACTAAAGAGAGTATGTTTAACTATTAGATGGAAAAAGCAAAATGTTCAAAAAGAAGGGGCGAGAGGGTTTCTTCACAGAAAGCCAAAAAAAAAATTAATCGGTTTTGAAATTGTATTGAGGTTTAAAATATAGGGGACTGAGATTTGAAATTAGAGATGAAATTCAATATAACTGAGCTTATGATTAAAGAACCCAACAAAGGCTCCAGTGCGTTTATATTCTAGATCCTCCCACGCAGATCTCACCTGCTCTCTTAATCTTTATCTCTTGTGTTTTAAAAAATCAACATACGTGTATTTTCAGAAGACGAGGAACCCAATACGAGGAACCCAAAAGATCCGTCTTCTCAATAATCATTTCTAAAAGTAAAAAAGAAATAACAGTATTTAATAAGTAAGTCGCGAGGAACCCAAGATGAGGAATAGTCGGGTCCAAATAGCGTAAAAAAAATATCTTCTTGTAATTTCTTTCTGTAAGTATGCGAGGAACCCAAAAAAGACTTACCCTAGTGTGTCTCGCAATTTATTTTTAGAAGTCAAAAGAAATAGCAGGGTTTAAAAAGTAAGTTTGCGAGAACCCAATACGAGGAATAGTCAGGTCCAAATAGCACAAAAAAAATATCTTCTTGGAATTTCTTTCTATAAGTATGCGAGGAACCCAAAAAAGACTTACCCTAGTGTGTCTCGCAATTTATTTCTAAAAGTCAAAAGAAATAGCAGGGTTTAAAAAGTAAGTCTGCGAGAACTCAAAACGAGGAACAACTATGTCCAAACAGTACAAAAGAAATTCGACTAGCATAAAAATATAGTTGAGCTCTATAAAATGTAGAGAATCTCACGTGAAAAAAAATCAAAAAGTCTATCAAAGTTAAATAGTGATAAGAGTCCGATATGGTGTATTGTCCATTCAAAAAAAAATGAAAAAAATGTTGAGGAGGTTCACCCTCCCTATAAGTTATGCTTGAATCAAAAAAATAAAAACATTGTTGAGGGGCTCACTCCCCTCTAACTTATGTTTTAATTCAAATGTTGAATAAAAAAGTGCTGAAGGGGCTCACCCCTCCCTCTAAGTTATCTTGAATAAAAAAAAATGAAAAAACGTTGAGGGAGCTCACCCCCCCCCCCTCTAAGTTATGTTTCAGTTCAAATGTTGAAAAAAAATTGGTGAGGGGGGCTCACCCCTCCCTTAAGTTATATTTGAATAAAAAAAATGGAAAAATGTTGAGGGGGATCACCCCCCCCCCCCCTCTCTAAGTTATGTTTTGGTCCAAATGCTGAAAAACAAAATGTTGAGGGGGGCTCACCCCTCCCTCTAAGTTATGTTTGAATAAAAGTCCTAAAAGAATAGGCATAGGACAAGTATCCCACAACTAAAGGGGAATCTTTCAAATGTTAACTTGCGCATCCTATATGCAAGTGCCCCGCAGTTAAGAGGGGAAATTTCAGAAACAAAAACTTGCTCAGCTCATATGTACGTGCCCCGCAGTAAGAGGGGAAGCTTCAAAACTTTAACTTGCTCAGTTGTATGCAAGTACCCTGCAGCTAGAGGGGCAGCTTTCAAATTTTAACTTGCTCAGATATATACAAGTACCCCGCAGTTAGAGGGGCAGCTTCAAAACTTTAACTTGCTCAGTTATATGCAAGTACCCTGCAGCTAGAGGGGCAACTTCCAAATTTAACTTGCTTATCTCATATGCAAATACACCATAGTTAGAAGAGGGAAGTTCAATCTTGAAGTTCTCATATAAAATAGAGCAACTCAGAGTATTGAGCAAGTGCAAGCATACATATAAGGTACGACGGTTTAGTACCTAAGGCTCCAAGGGCACCGGAGCGCTCATAGTCTTGAGCCAGTGCCACGTATAAACATAAGGTGCTCCAAATGAGCACCTAAGGCTCCAAGGGCACCGGAGCGCTCACAGTCTTGAGCAAGTACCAAGTATACATATAAAGTACGACAGTTTAGTACCTAAGGCTCCAAGGGCACCGGAGCTCTCATAATATTGAGCAATTGCCAAGTATAAATATTAGGTATGACAGTTTAGTACCTCAGGCTCCGAGGGCAACGGAGCGCTCATCATATTGAGCAACTGCCAAGTGTAAATATAAGGTATAACTCTTTAGTACCTAAGGATAAAAGGGCACCAGAGCGCTCACAGTCTTAAGCAAGTGCCAAGTATAAATATAAGGTGCTCCAGATGAGAACCTAAGGCTCCAAGGGCACCGGAGTGCTCACAATCTTTAGTAAGTGCCAAATACAAATAAAAGTATAAGGTACGCCAGTCGCGCACCTAAGGCTCCAAGGGCACCGGAGCACTCACAGTCCTGAGCAAGTGCCAAGTATAAATATAAGGCGCTCTAGATGAGCACCTAAGGCTCCAAGGGAACCGGAGCGCTCACAATATTGAGGAAGTGCCAAATACAAATATAAATATAAGGTGTGTCAGTCGAGCACCTAAGGCTCCAAGGGCACCAGAGCGCTCACAATATTGAGCAAGTGCCAAATAAAAATATAAATATAAGGTGCGCCAGTCGAGCACCTAAGGCTCCAAGGGCACCGGAGCACTCACAGTCTTGAGCAAGTGCCAAGTATAAATATAAGGCGCTCCAGAAGCAGACCTAAGTCTCCAAGGGCACCGAAGCGCTCAAAATATTGAGCAAATGCCAAATATGAGTATAAATATAAGGTAGAACTATTTAGTGCCTAAGGCTCCAAGGGCACCGGAGCACTCACAGTCTTGAGCAACTGCCAGGTATGAACATAAGGTGCTCCAGATGAAGGGCACCGGAGCGCTCACAGTCTTGATCAAGTTCTAATTATAAATATAAATATAAGGTGCGATAGTTTAGTACCTAAGGCTCCAAGGGCATCGGAGCGCTCAGTCTTGAGCAAGTGCCAGTATAAATATGAGGTACGAAAGTTTAGTACCCAAGGCTCCAAGGGCACTAGAGCACTCACAGTATTGAGGAATTGCCAATCATAAATATAAAGTGCGACAGTTTAGCACCTAAGGCTCCAAGGGCATCCAAGCGCTCACAGTTTTGAGCAACAACCAAGTATAAATATAAGGTGCGACAGTTTAGCACCCAAGGCTCCAAGGCCACCAGAGCGCTCACAGTCTTGAGCAACTGCCAAGTATAAATATATGGTGCGCCAGTTGAGCACCTAAGGCTCCAAGGGCACCGGAGCGCTCGCAGTCTTGAGCAAGTATCAAGTATAAATATAAGGTGCGGAAGTTTAGCAACTAAGTCTCCAAGGGCACCGGAGCACTCACAGTCTTGAGCAACTGCCAAGTATAAACGTAAGGTGCTCCAGATGAGCACCTAAGGCTCCAAGGGCACCGGAGCGCTCACGGTCTTGAGCAAGTGTTAAGTATAAATATAAGGTGCGATAATTTAACACCTAAGGCTCCAAGGGAACTGGAGCACTCGCAGTCTTGAGCAAGTGTCAAGTATAAATATAAGGTGCGACGGTTTAGCACCTAAGGCTCTAAGGGCACCGAAGCGCTCACAGTCTTGAGCAACTGCCAAGTATAAATAAAAGGTACGATAATTTCGTGCACAAGTCTCTCGACATTACAAGACACTTCTGCACGAGGGGGCTAATATTGAGAAGTCCTTAACCAAGTGAACAAATAATAAAATAGCTTGGAGTGTGGAGATCCAGTTAGAGTGGCTCCACCTGCCCAAGATTTTAAGTTTGACAGAAAATAGCCTAGGGCGAGGGGATCCACCTTGAGTGACCCCTCTTCCCAAAATTGATGCTACAGAAAAGGACTCAGGGCAAGGGGCTCACCGCGAATAACCCCTCCGCCCAAGATAGAAGGCTACAGAAGAAGGCCAAAGGTGAGGGGACCACCGCGAGTAACCCCTCCGCCCAAGATGAAATTCCACAAAAGAAGGCCGAGGGTGAGGGACCCACCGCAAGTAACCCCTATGACCAAGATAAAAGGCCATAGAAGAAGGCCGAAGTCGAGGGGCCCACCGCAAGTAACCTGTAATACCCCGTACGTTTGGCTACATTTATTTTTGGGATTAATTAATTAAATGCGTATTAATTGGAAATTAATCCGGGTTATAAATACTAATGAGATGCGAGTTGGTATTTGATTATGTGCATATATGATTATATATGTATTTGGTATTATAGAAGTTGTCGTGAGATTTATATACGGCAATTTGGAAATTTTGTTGGGACGCGTGGGACCGCCGCGTCACGGTATAATATTTTGATAATAAAAGTGAATTTAAAATCTATAATCCGTATGGTCGTTTTGAGTGCGCCAACGCGTCCGGAAGGGTCGAGATAGTCAGAAAACACTAGCCGGGGGTGTAGTTTGGGTCCCGGGGTATTTTTAGGCCATACCGGTAACTTAAAGGGTATTTTGGTAATTTTACATTTTTAGGATTTAAAAGTGACGAAATTAGAGATGTAAATCTGATGTGGATTAAACCCACAAAGCCCACTAACCATCCCATATTAAACCATTAAGCTACGGAGGTTATCTTTAGGTTTACAACTTTTCCCAAAACAAACCCTAGCCACCTTAAGCCACCATTGGAGAAGGAGCTTGGAGAGAGGAAATTCTGCAGAGAAACATCATCAAACCTACACCAAAGTCAGAAATCGAATCAAGGCAAGTGACTTTATTCCATTTAATTTCAGAGAATGTCTTTTCCATGTTAGAAATTGGAGAATATTAATTGTTCTTGAAAGATAATGAAAACCCATGTAGTTTAGATCATAGAACTTGAGAAATTTAAGAAGGATTGCATGTAGAATGATAGGTAGATGTTCTTACTGATGATATACATGATTGGAAAGAAATTAAAACGGATTTTGTTGGGTTAATTCATGATTCAAAATGTTAGGGTTCATGTTCTTGAGATAATTGGGGAAAAGTGTAGAAATTCATATGTTGATTGATGTTGAAGAGATTTAATCCTTGAAAACATGTTAGGAGTTGACTTGAATATGTTTAGGATCCCTTAGAGACCATAAAACGTTGTTGGGATGAGATTAGAAGTGTTAAAATGGTTAAAAACGAGGAAGGGAAAAATCTGGGACGAATCTGGTAGCTCGTTAGAAGCCCCTACTCAGGTCGTTCGAACGAACTCGTTCGAACGAGCTTCTAACGAGTTGACCAGTCGCTGCTAACGAGAATGGATTTCGTTCGATATCTCGTTCGAACGAGATATCGTTAGAAGGTACAGTTCGTTCGAACGAACTGGAACCTCGTTCGAACAGCCTCGTTCGAACGAGACTTCTAACGAGTTGGCAGAGGAATCTCGTTCGAACAGTCTCGTTCGAACGAGACTTCTAACGAGTTGACAGTTTGGTCCTTTTTGGACTGTTTTGATATTTGGAGTTCCGTAAACTTATTCGAGGATATAGATATCATTCCGTAGATGTAGTAATGATAGAATTGGGACATTTGGGTATTTATGAGAAGGAATTTACATACGAGGGTTGTGTTACATGGACGGTTTGGGTTGAGACGTGAGTGTCTACTATGAGAGTAAATTATGACGCGTAGGATTACAAACCGGAATAGTATAAATTGTGATAAGTATAAGTAAGTACGAGAATGCGATATGTACTACGATTAAAATACGGTATTACTAAGACGTGTGTTTACTTAGTATTAGTATATGAATTGTGTGTATGACATACCTACCATACTTGCTATCACGGGAGGTTTGCGTTCGCTTAGGGCCCTCTAATCCTTGTGTTGCCCGGATTTAGACTGGTTACCTCGATGAACATAGGTCAGAGAAATACTTATTGGGATGTTAATAAGTCCGCTGATCGTGGGAGTGTAGGTATGTACGTGACCCATGTGATGTGACTGTGTTCGCCTCCACTATTTTTGATTTGTGTTATCTGGACTATTTCTGAGAGATTCGGAATATGTGATCCTTATGTACGTGATGTACCGGGATGGATAGCAGAGTATGTGTGCACCACAGCTTAGTTCTCGGGGTGCTTATATTGTATATTTATGATGTGAATAATATACTCTTAATAGATGAGAACCTTCATGATAATGTTGTGAATATAATTACGGTATTGTTTCGAGAAATATAACGAGTTAACTGATAGTGTTATATTGCATATTGAGCATCTGAGTTTACGTTAAACCCTACTTAATTACGAGCGTTATTATGTTAATAGAACCGAGTAATAAGGGTAAGACCTATGATAGTCTAGCTAGATATGTTGTCACTTAGCTAGTAGTTTGTATCACTCTAGATGGGTACTTACGTTAGGAGTGCACAGTTAGACGAGAGGTGAGAATATCATGTGAGTGCACGTCCTAACATGTACTTTGCATTTAATGTTTTAAATGTTTTTAAAAGCACTTGCAGGTTTTTAAAATATAACTCCACATTCGGGCTCTGACCCGTTTGCTTTTCAAATCTTTTTCTTGTAAAACCATTTTAGGTGCCCAGCCACAAGGACACCAAGCATAGGATACTCATTCAGGTGACGAGTTGTAGCTGTTTGTGGAAGCTACAGGGATTTGCATGTAGACGCTTCTATCCTTTGGATTCCAGAGTTACTATCTATCAGTTGTAGGGCATGTTGCCCATTTCTATTTAGAGACATCCTTTACATTTCAGTTCTCTTACTTTGATTTGTATTGTTTCAGTATTCAGTTTACTTTTCAGTATGGGATTGTAGTGAGGAGTTTTCCTCCAGACTTTATTTACTCTATTGTGATGGTTATTCGTTTTACTTCAGTTTGGTGAATGGTGTTATTTATTTCTTCATTACACTTGTTGCATGTTAATCAGACTTAAATTAAAATTTGGCAACTTACTTTTTAAATACTAGGTGGTTAGTAATCTTTAAAAGGTTTTCGACAGTGATGCTATTAACTGAGCCAACTTGGCATTTTGAATTAATTTAATAAAGGAGTAGCTACCCAGTATTTAATTAGTCGGGGTGTCACATAACCCCCCCTCCCAAGATGAAAGGCCATAGAAGAAGGCCAAGGGCGAGGGGCTCACCGCGAGTAACCCCTCCGCCTATGATGAAGGGCCACACAAGAAGGTCAAGGGCAAAGGACTCACCGCCAATAACCCCTACGCCCAAGATAGAAGGCCACAGAAGAAGGCCAAGGGAGAGGGGCCCACCACGAGTAACCCCTCCGCCCAAGATGAAAGTCTACAGAAGAAGGCCAAGGGCGAGGATCCCATCGCGAGTAACCCCTCTGACCAAGATGAAAGGCCACAGAAGAAGGCCAAGGGCGAGGGGCTCCTCGCGAATAACCCCTCCGCCTAAGATGAAAGGCCACAGAAGAAGGCCAAGGGCGAGGGGCTCATCACGAATAACCCCTCTGCCCAAGATGAAGGGCTTCAGAAGAAGGCCAAGGGTGAGGGGCTCACCGCGAGTAACCCCTCCGCCCAAGACAGAAGGCCAGAAAGGAAGGCCAAGGGCGAGGGGACCATCGCGAGTAACCCCTTCACCTAAGAGGAAAGGACTACAAAAGAAGGCCAAATGCGAGGGGCTCACCGCGAGTAACCCCTCCACCCAAGATGAAAGGCCACAGAAGAAGGCCAAAGGAGAGGGGCTCACCGCAAGTAACCCCCGCCTAAGATAGAAGGCCATAGAAGAAGGCCAAAAGTGAGGGGCCCACCGTGAGTAACCCCTACACCTAAGATAGAAGGCCACAGAATAAGGCCAAGGGCGAGGGGCTCACCGCGAGCAATCCCTCTGCCCAAGAAAGAAGGCCACAAAAGAAGGCCAAGGGAGAGGGGCTCACTTTGAGAAACCCCTCTACCCAAGATAGAAGGCCACATAAAAAAAGGCCAAAGGCGAGGGGCTCACCATGAGCAACCCCTTTAAACAAAGTAGAAGGGCATAGAAGAAGGCTAAAAATGAGGGGCTCACCGCGAGTAACCCCTCCGCCCAAGTTTATACCCAGATAAGGAGGTCCACTATAAGTGGCCTCATTTACAAAACTTGGGATGAAGTGACATAACATTTAATGACCCTAAGGGGAATGATAAAAAAAAAACTAGGGTCCCTGAAAAAAAACTGAATTTATGGATTCTACCCAATCCAAAAGACTTTGAACGAGGGGCTAATGTAGAAGGGTGTCTACATATAAAAAAATAATTAAAATACTTTTTTTGAAGATATTGAGAGGACCCCACCTAGGACACTCCACCTAGGGTCACTGCAGAAATGACATTCGTGAAGCGCCACCGCAAGGTTCACTGCGAAAATAACATTTGAGAAGTACCGCATAAGGGCCACTACAGAAGTCCAGGATTGAGAAGGGTCGTCGCAAGGGTCACTGCAGAAATGACATTCGTGAAGTGCCACTGCAAGGGTCACTGCGAAAATGACATTTGAGAAGTACCGCATAAGGGCCACTGTAGAAGTCCATAATTGAGAAGGGCCACCACAAGGGTCACTGCAGATTTGACATTCGTGAAGCGCCACCGCAAGGTTCACTGCGGAAATGACATTTGAGAAGTACCGCGTAAGGTCCACTGCAGAAGTCCAGGATTGAAAAGGGCCGCCGTAAGGGTCACTGCAAAAATGACATTCGAGAAGTGTCACCATAAGGGTCACTACGGAACTGATATTTGAAGAAGGGCCCCGCAAAGGGCCACTGCAGAAGTCCAAGATTGAGGGTCGCCACAAGGGTAACTGCAAAAATGACATTCGAGAAGTGTCTCCACAAGGGTCACTACGGAAATGACATTTGAAGAAGTGCCCCATAAAGGCCACTGCAGAAGTCCGGGATTGAGAAGGGCCGCCTCAAGGGTCACTGCAGAAATGACATTCATGAAGTGCCACCGCAAGGGTCACTACCGAAATGACATTTGAGAAGTACCGCGTAAGGGCCATTACAAAAGTCCATAATTGAGAAGGGCCGCCACAAGTGTCACTGCAGAAATGACATTCGTGAAGTGCCACTACAAGGGTCACTGCGGAAATAAAATTTGAGAAGTACCGTGTAAGGGCCACTGTAGAAGTCTAAGATTGAGAAGGGCCGTCGCAAGGGTCACTTCAGAAATGACATTCGTGAAGTGTCGCCGCAAGGGTCACTACGGAAATGACATTTGAAGAAGTACCCCGCAAAGGGCCACTGCAGAAGTCCAAGATTGAGAAGGGCCGCCATAAGGGTCACTGCAGAAATAACATTTGAAGAAGTGTCCTGCAAAGGCCATTGCAGAAGTCCAAGATTGAGAAGGGTCGTTGCAAGGGTCACTACAAAAATAACATTCGAGAAGTGCCACCGCAAGGGTCACTGCGGAAATGACATTTGAGAAGTGCCCCGCAAGGGCCACTACAGAAATCAAAGATTGAGAAGGAACCCACCCAGGGTCCCGGTAAAAACTCATATTGAGCAGGAACCCCACAGGGTCCCGACAGAAACTCATATTGAGCAGGAACCCCTAGGGTCTCGACAGAAACTCATATTGAGAAGGAACCCCCCTCCCCCCAGGGTCTCGACAGAAACTCATATTGAGCAGGAACTCCCAGGGTCCCGGCAGAAACTCATATTGATAAGGAACCCACCCAGGGTCCCGACAGAAACTCGTATTGAGAAGGAACCCCCCAGGGTCCCGGCAGAAACTCGTATTGAGCAGGAACCCACCCAGGGTCCCAACATAAACTCGTATTGAGCAGGAACCCCCCAGGGTCCCGGTAGAAACTTGTATTGAGCAGGAATCCCCCAGGGTCCCGGTAGAAACTCGTATTGAGCAGGAAAACCCCCAGGGTCCCGACAGAAACTCGTATTGAGCAGGAACCCCCAGGGTCTCGGCAGAAAATCGTATTGAGCAGAAAACCCCAAGGTCCCGACAAAAACTCGTATTGAGCAGGAACCCCCCAGGGTCTCGGCAGAAAATCATATTGAGCAGGAACCCCCAGGGTCCCGGCAGAAACTCATATTGAGCAGGAACCCCCAGGGTCCCGGCAGAAACTCATATTGAGAAGGAACCGACCAAGGGTCTCGGTAGAAACTCATATTGAGAACGAACCCCTCAAGGTCCCGGCAGAAACACATATTGAGAAGGAACCACCCCAGGGTCCCGACAGAAACTCATATTGAGCAGGAACCCACCAGGGTCCCGACATAAACTCATATTGAGAAGGAACCCACCCAGGGTCCCGACAAAAACTCATATTGAGCAGGAACGCACCCAGGGTCCCGAAAGAAACTCATATTGAGAAGGAACCCCACCCAGGGTCCCAGTAGAAACCCATATTTAGAAGGAAGTCCCCAGGTCCCGAAAGAAACTCATATTGAGAAGGAACCCCCCAGGGTCCCAGCAGAAAATCATATTGAGAAGGAACCCTCAAGGTCCCTTAACTTCCAGAAAGTGTCGGGGCGAGGATCAGTCAAGGTCCTCCCCCTCTACTTCCCGAAAATGTCGGGGCGAAGAGCAGTCAAGGTCCTCCCCCTCAGATTCCATAAAAATAGGCCAAGATGAGGGAGTGGCTACCATGAGTAACTCCTCATCATGAAATGTCCTTCTTTAAAAGAACAACAGTATTAAGACTTTGCTTTCTTGTACAGGTTGCCTAGTTGAGCAAGCAGGGCTCAAGTACGCCAGTTGGGATCTCTTGGGAGTTTTGGCTTGGCGGCTGAGGGACAAGGTATGTTGAGCAATCTCAACCACTTAGCACTATAGGATTGAGAGACTACTAGTAGGAGACCCTAGGGTCACCCAGTCCTCACACACCTCACACTTAGTCACAAGTGAAGTGAGCAGCCAAAGGGTTGGCTGCTCAGAAGAAAATAATTGTTTATAAAATGATTTTAAAGGAGAGGGTCCTCTAAACCCCTCTCAAGAAAAATGATTTTAGAAGGGGGTCCTCAAGTTCCCCCTCAAGCTTACAAAGATTTTAGAGAAGGTGGTCCTCGAGACCCCCCTCTCAAGTTTACAAAGTTTGTACCAAAAGTAATCGTTTCAAAAGATATTTAGAAAATCAGATATTTTGTCTCCATTAGAAGACATATATGCTTTTGGACTTTGGTTGGCACCAGGGGGCATCTGCCAGAGGGGACAGGCAGAGCTGCCTGTAGGTAGGGACAAATAGTACACTGCAGACTTTATCCCTCACCAACCCTCTAAGTTTTGGCGCCAAAAGTACTAACCCAGCCTTAGTGCCCAAGTATAAATAGGACCCCTGGGCAAGGTCATGAGAAGATAGAAAAAACTCAATAGCATTGTTACTCTGCAGAAATCACACCAGAACCTCCTAGTATTCCCTCCCTACTCTCTCTCTCTAGTGCTAAGTGCCTTGTTCTTTCACTCCCCACTGATAGCCATCATTCCCAGGAGCTCCTCTTGAGAAAATTACTATTATTTTTGTGGAAGTTCATCTTCTTGAAGGGAGGGAGTTCCAGCTTGAGCTCCATTTCTACCAAATGGAGAAGGTCTCATCAAAAGCTGCTCCAGAAGTTCTTGAGAACCTTGCAGACAGCGTCCATTGGAGTGGGTCACGCCTCACCCTTTCCATTTATTCATAGACCCCAGTCTCACTACCCTCCTACACCAACATACTAATGATTCACACTTACTGTTCATTTCATAATTTCCCAAGTATTAAGGGTCCTAGTTATCCCTTAAGCAATATCAGTAGTCAATACCTCCCTATACTACTGGTATAAGTCCTGGGTTTGGTCACGATCTCCGTAAACCGTTCTAATTCTTGCAAATTACTAAGTTCATGTTAAGCCCATAGGTGCTAGCCTCGATTCTCTCATTTTGTCTAATCCTTAGTACCTACCATGTGTAATACCCCATAATTTTCTTGAATAAATAATAAAGTAATATTTTTGGCATAAATTGAAATTTGTGGAAATTGTAATTAATCGAAAAAACTTAATTTATAAATTTCAAATATATAATTTTTTATTATGCCGTAATTATGTGTGATTGATTTTGTATGTGTATGGTTATAACAATTGCATGTGTTGTAGAAATATATAATTGAGGTGTGACACAATTAAAAATATATAATATTGGAATAAAATAATTCAGGACATATTTCGAGGAGTATTTGGGTTCGTTTAGGTGTTTTGGACCTTTAGAATAGTCCTGGGCCATAGGTATATAAGTTGGGAGGCTTTTGGGCTAGTTTGAGTATGGATTCAGGACCATTTGGGGGTCCAAAATTTGGATTTTTAACCCAACTCGGGATTTAGTATTGATAAGTCTGTAAAGGAAGATAAACCACTACCCATTACTGATTAGAAAGACCTAAATGTAACCACTACCAAGAGAGAAAAAGAGAAGAACAATAAAGGAGAAAAGGCAAGAAATCAAGAGGGAATCAAGGGGCTTCCTTCTACAAATTATTAAGGAAAGAATTCTCTTGCTCAATTTAACTTTCAATGTATTTCTTGATGCAATATAATGACCTCCTAGGATTTCTTGGCTTTAGGTTAAATCTTAATGATTAGATGTTAAAGTATTATTTCGTGCATGTAGAGGACTGATTTTGATACAAAATTGTGACCCACAAATCTATCTACGAAGTTCTTTAAATTGGTGAAGAAACCTTAGGGTTCTTGAGATGAAATTGGGGAAATCATGATGATTATATGTAGAGGACATTAATGTTTGTTTATGATCTGTATATCGGATGTAAATCCCATGCTAGATACCCCATACACTGAATTAAATGTTTTTTAAATTGTGCATGAAATCTGGGTTCAGATACTTCATTCATGTTCATGAATTCTGGGAAATTGGGCATGGAATTGGGATTTTTATATGAAATAAATCATCCTAAGTTGAGTAATTAAGTGTTAGAGACCTAACTACATGATTATAAAGTGGGATAAGCCATTAGAGGTAAATTTGGGAATGAAAGTACAAATCCTGTATTAGAAATAACAAGAAGATCTAGGCTTATGCATAATTATGAATTGATTCATCCTTGGAGCAAATCGATTCGGGTTGGTACTGAATCCATTCGGACAAGAACCGAATCGATTCAGCCCTGGGGGCTGAGCGAGCTGGGGCCATGGTTTGTTCAGGAATATTTGTATAGGTCCGAGCGAGTTGGTAGAATTATGTTTGGGCCAACGGGGAATTTATTAAAAATGTAAATGCGTACGTCTTTTAATTGGGACACCCTATTTAACTAGATGGTTAAATAATTATCAACGGAAGGGCAATTAATAATTCACTAGAGGGTCAATTTTTTATGACTGGATAAATTGTGTACATTATGTGAAATTATTTTAAGTTAATTATAGAGTAGTTACCTATGCATATTATATGAGGAAAACAATATGTACTTACATGTATTTGTGTGACATACCACTGTTTGTCGACGGTCCTATCGGCTTGGTGTTTCTTGCGTTCGGACTGCGTAGCACACGTTGGCACAAGTGGGCTAGACAATGTGTAGGTCATTTAGGTACTATGTTGGATTTGCATCTATGAGAGGTAGGTATTGACACTGGTATTCTTTTTCATCGCTGGGTATGGGCCATGAACTGGTATACTACATAGGGACTGCACCCAATTTGTGTGTGTTTTGTGATGTCCGCTTAGGATAAGATATTCCTCTGGACTTGCCGATAGAGTACGAATGAGACACCAACGGTAGATGCCTTTGTGTGTCGTATATATGAAAGGACATATATAAATTACCCGGACTTTTATGAGATTAATTAAATTGTCTAAGATTGTAGACATAAATTGCGACCCTTACTTTGTTGTGCATAATAGATGTTTATGTCATTTATGTGAGACATATAAGACCGGTTCACTTTAGCATTGAATTATCTCCAAATTCATTATTATTTAATTGACACGTTGTCACATTTATTATTTGGGACTTATTGGGATGGGGTAATATCTCACTTAGCTAAGGGGTGAGATGTTAATCGCATGCGAGTGACGAGGGGGAATATTTATTTCGCATCAAATGTATTTATTTCATCTTAAATTGATTAAGTTATTTCTTCCACGTCTAGGGATCTGACCCAAATTTAAATGTTTTCTCCCCCCCCCCCCCCCCCCCCCAACAGGTGATCCTAGACACGGATAGCAGGATTGTTGTTGTATCATCCTTGTGACCTCTCTTGCTTACTAACTTTTCAGATTTATTAATTCTAGCATAGGTGCTTTTCTGTTGTAGTTATTTACTTCATTTGAGACAATTGTAAGGGCATAAACCCGAGATTTCTTTACATTATGTTGGGTTGAGATATTGACTTTCTTGTTGGATTTATTATTTACTTGATGTTGGTTTGGATTCGTTTATTGTAATGGAAATATTCATTTAACCACAATTATTATCCTTTAATATATTATTTATATTACAGTGGTGCTGAGAACGGTGTTAATTATCATGGCAGCTGTCATTACAGTATGGGCGGGTCTATCATGTCGCGGCCGCAGAGGGGCCAGCACCGGCAAAGGCAGTTGAGGGTATGTTTCCCATCTTTAGTCACATTGGCTAAATTATATTCGACACGGGTGCATCACATTATTTTATTAGCATGGGGATCGTTCGGGAGATGGGGATGGTAGATTATGCATTCGATATTGTATTACACATAGATTCATCGGTGGGTAGAGGGCCACCCATACGATCAGTGTTTCGGGGTATCGGGATTTAGATAGGATAACTCGCCTTTGTAGTAGACTTATTAGTACTTGATGTGCACGAGTACGATGTTATTTTGGGGATGGACTATCTAACTATGTAAAGATCATGTATGGATTCCTATGGGAGGTCCATCGTCTTCGCCATTCTGGGGCAGGATATATCCCTAGTTGCGATGTCGTACCCTTGGTGTGGGTCGAGAATGCATTTGTACTACATCGAGGATGATACTTCTTTGGAGATTATGGTAATGCTAGATTCCATCCCGGTGGTGAGTGAGTTCTCTGAGTTTTTGGGGATATTTTAAGGTTTCCACCTAATCAGGAGATCTACTTCGTGATCGACTTGATTCTGAGGCATGAGACACATTTCCCGTACATCGTATCAAATGGCTCCTCTGGAGATGAGGGAGCTACGGGAGCAGATTGAGCAATTGTTAGGGCAGGGATTTATCAGGAGGATTACTTCGCCATGGGGTGATCTAGTTTTATTCTTCAAGAAGGACGGATCCCTAAGGCTTTGTATTGACTATTGGGAGGTTGACAAAGTCACTATACATAATAAGTACCCGTTAAAATATATTGACAATTTGTTTGACTAGCTAAGGCGTGCTGCGTATTTTTTAAAGATTAATTTGGGGTCGGGTTACCACCAGCTGAGAGTCCGGGAGCAGGATATCTCAAAGATAGTTTTCCTTACAAGAAATGGGTCATACGAGCTTTTGGTGATGCCATTTGGGCTAAGCAATGCACCGACATTATTTATGGAATTGATGAATCGGGTATTTAGAGATAACTTGGATTGGTTTTTCATCGTGTTTATAGATAATATCCTGATTTATTCTCGGACTGTGGAGGAGCACACAGATCATTTATGGGGGGTCTTACAGACGCTTTGAGATCATTAGTTGTATGCAAATTTCGAGAAATGCATTTTTTAGCTGAGAGAGGTACAATTCTTGGGCCAAATTGTGTCTGAGCAGGGCATATCTGTGAACCCGGGGAAAGTCTCTGCCGTGATGGAGGGCGGACTGACCACTAAACCCACTGAGGTACTTAGCTTCTTAGGACTGGATGGGTCTACCATAAATTTATCCAAGGGTTAACCATGATAGCTAGGACCATAACAAAATTGACGTGGAGGGGAGTACCATTTGTGTAAGACGATGTGTGCCAATAGGCATTTGAGGAGTTGAAGACTAGATTGACTACAGCACAAGTTTTGGTGTTGCCTCGCTTAGGATAAGAGATTCCTCCAGACTTGCTGATAGAGCATGAACGAGACACCAACGGTATATGCCTTTGTGCGTCGTACATATAAAAGGACATATATATAAATTACCCGGACTTTTATGAAATTAATTAAATTGTCTAAGATTGTAGACATAAATTGCAACCCCTACTATGTTGTGCATAATAGATGTTTATGCCATTTATGTGAGACATATAAGACTCGAATATTTTGGGATTTGGTTATTAAATATTGGTGGTGAAATTCTATTACTAAAGTCGTTAAATATAAAATAAAACTATTTAAGTAACTCCGAACTGTTTTTTGAAGAAACTCTTTTCTTAAAATCAAATCAAATTAATCACAAGAAGTGTTTAACAAAAATATGTACGAGATATGTTCAAGATTTGTTAACAGGTTTAATAAATCAGTTTTAAAAACTTTAAACTAAGCACAACTAAGAATTAGATGAGGAGATGTAGAAAGATTAAGAACAAGGATTTTTTACGTGGTAAAACCTCACCCAACTAAGGAAACATCCACGACTCCCTCTACAGAGTAAATCAAAAATTTCACTAAAACAAATTATAATAGTTAGAAACTATATAACATACATGCACACAAATCACACCTATACAAGTTTAGGAATGTACCCACTGGTGTCCTTATATAACTTCACTGCAGTTCTGATTGTTGATGTTGTTCTCCTAGTTTGCTAACTTCCAATTTTTTCAAGTTCTTTACGTCGACTATTGTTCTTGACATCTTATTACCAACACTTTTAGTGTGGTAGGGTGTCAGTGTTTGTGAATGTGCTTTCTAACATATGCATGCACACACACACACTGATTTATACAAACAGTCCTATCAAATTACATATAAGATCTATATGCTGTGATTTTCTATTTCTCTCTTCTCATAAAACTCAACCTTATTTGACCTTTATAATAATCCCAGAATCCACGGCTATCTTGCTCAGAAGACGTATCAAGATCTTAATCAATCTCAGGTTTTGAAAATATTTTTGAGATTGAAAATCACCAAGTGCGATTCTAAACTAGGTCAAAGGTCTTGTTTCAAAAAAACTAGAAACAGAAAAGGATTTTGTTGATTTCGAAGTTAAAAACATTTACAGAAACAAATCAACAAAAATTTTCTTAAGATGAGAAACTAAATATGTAAATATATGTGTAATATAACATGCAATGACTTAGATCTAAGATTTCTATAAAAGAAGAAACACATATCTAAACAGATGTTTAAGTTGATAACAAGATCTGAGAACGAAGAGGTTACAGCAACAAAACTAACAAACCAATCACTCAAAATCTCTCAAACACTCAAGGTTGTGTTTGGTATATACTAGTTTTGAAAGAGGTTAAGGTTTAAAAATAGTTTTGGACGATTTAGGGTTAGGGTTTCCTAACTCTGGTTTCTCTCTCTCTCTTCTATCTTCTATCTTCTCTCTCCTCTCTTCTCTCTCTTCTCTCTCTTCTCACTCGAATGAACAAAGTGGCAAAAGTCTCATATGGCTGAGAGAAGGGTTCTTTTTATCGTAGGCTGAGAAGATTCGAGATAACAGACCAAAATTATGGGCCAGGATCTGGTCTTGAAGGATTGACTTTGATCCAATGGTTTAAACAGAGGTGGTAATTAAAACGCTTCTGATTGGCTCAAATGTTTTTCACCAGGATTGTATAAGAACGCATGCAGGTCATCGATTAAATCTAATCCAACGGTTGAAACAACGGACAACAATCGTCTCACAGAGAAAACACAATTTGGTTCGATAATAGCTCGACAGGTGTAATCAATTGATTGGTTGTTCCACGCGCGTCTAAAATAATTACATAGCACACCTTATAGTCTCTAGTGATTTCTATTTCTACCCAAGGGAACTTTCAACCAATGAAACCAACAATCATAATAGCAGATTTACCCCAAAACTTTTAAAACCAAATTTTAATTAATAAAAACCTTATTTTAAAAGTTTATAAAATTCCCAAAAAATGTTAAAAATCAATTTAAGGGATTTAAACACACTCAGCATATATACACACACAATTGTATGCAATATGAATAGTATGAATGCAATTCTAATGTGTGTGAGTGTTGGTAAAAATATCTAGATCAATCAAGCAGGAGAAATAAAATGAAGAACAATCTTTGAGGTTCTTTGGTATCTAGGATTGACACAATTTTGTCACAATTTCCAAACTAGATGAACACTTATACAATACAGACTCAAATGAGTCAAGAGTATAAGGTGCTTCAATCTCCCCCTTTGGAAATATGAGACAAAATCTCCTTTGAGTCATCTAGGACTCGTAGGGCAACAAAAATAAGGAAAATCAATTCCTATAAAAATTCTATCTACCCATTTCCTAGAAAACAAAGTACATAAATCAATTATTTACAATTGAATACCCTATTAAAATTTTCAACTGTTCAGAATAACTGTACAGAATCCTGCAATGAATCACTAAGATCAAGTTCTTTAGAATATGTAAGAAGATTCATAAGACTCAAATTTCTCCCTCATTTTGTCTCAAATAGACAAAGGGAAAAATATATGTAGCACAAAGAGATTAATCAGCACACTCCATACATATTGATTTACTCAAAGAAATAAATCGATTGTAATCTAAAGGTTTGGTGAACATATCTACGAGTTGCAAATCAGTAGGAAGATAATTGATTTCTAATTCCTTAGTTTCAACCAATTCGCGTATAAAGTGATGTCTTATTTTTATGTGTTTTGTTCGTGAGTGTTGAACAGGATTTTTAGAGATATTGATCGCACTTTGATTATCACAATAGAGATGTAATTGTTTTTCTTGAATACCATAATCACTTAGCATTTGATTAAGCCAAAGTAATTGAGCACAGCAGCTTCCAGGGACTATGTATTCAGATTCAGCTGTTGATAGAGAAGTGCAGTTTTGTTTCTTACTACTCCATCCTACCAAGTTATTACCTATATAATAACATGCTCCTGATGTGCTTTGACTATCATCAGTACACCCATCCCAATCAGCATCAGTGTACCCTATTATAGTGCTAGGTGTATCACTAGTGTACCAAAGTCATAGGTTCAGAGTGCCTTTTACATATTTAATAATTCTTTTAACAGAAGAAAGATGTCCCTCTTTGGGGTTGTTTTGATAACGAGCACATACACAAATGATTAGGCACATATTCTTCACATTTATCCCCTTAATTTCGGTATTTTTATGATCCCGTGCAGTGTATTTAGCTTGGATTTGTCTCTTATTTATGCTACTAACCTTTTTTGTCAAGTATTTCGTGTTTTTTGTATTTCTCATGTGTTTTACAGGTATTTCATGCAAGTTAGTGCGAAGGAGAACTCAAAACAGTGAAAGAAACCAAAAAATGGGGAGTTCAAGGGCATTTTCGTAATTTTACAGCCTTAGTCCGGAGGTGGGGCCAACTAGAAAGTTGAAGAGCTCTAAATTACAAGAATACTGGAAAAAACGGCACCTCAATCCGAGCTATGGTGAAGAAGTTACAATGTTTTGAAGTTGTGCGATAATGAAGAGTCTGGATGTGCGGATTTCTGTAATTAATTATGCATTTAATGCAGTGCAACTCTTGGAAAACTTGTGCCACAAGCGAAATTTGATGCCAAATTCATGAAACTTGGTGCTATAAAAGGCGAAACCCTAGCATTCTTTTAGGGGAGTGGAATTCTAGAGAGAGGGAGTTGCTAGAGAGAGGCTAGGTTAGGAGTAGGTTAGAAGTGCTAGATTAAATTTTAGAGTTAGATTTTGAGAGCAAATTTTCTATTCCTTCAAGAGTTTTCATGAAGATTCCAATTCCATTTTTTGTTGCTGAATTCAAGTAATATCTTTCCATTCTCTAGTTTTATTATTTGCAAATTATTTCCCATGTCTTGTAGATCCATAATTTTGTGTGTGAATTTATTCTTGAACCAAATCATGAGTAGCTAAATTCCCAAGGGTTGGGGTACATGAACTCAATCCAAGGCAAATTATTTATGTAGAAAATAGAGGTTAAATTAAAATATTGATTGAATCGTGAAAGCATCGCTTTATATTTACCTTTGATTTCGTATGGTGCGGGCTTGAACCTCATATACGTAATGCTTAGAATATATAAAGACTGGATTCATTCACCGCTTTATATCTATCTTTGATTTCATATGATGCGGGCTAGATCCCTCATATATGTAATGCTTAGAATGTATAAAGACCGGATCTAGTCAATAATTTTAATTTACAATTCTAGTATTCTATACGGTAATTTGTTAAGGATTGAGGGATTGTACCCTACCCTATTTTCTCCCATTTGTTAGATCTAATTTCTTTTGCACTTTTCAGTTTGTTAAATTTTCCCAATTATTAATCATCTTTTCGTTTCTTTTAAGAAATCATTTCAAGATTTAATAATTTTTCTTATTACTATTTGGCAATCTCGATCCTTGTGGATACGATCCCGACATACCGGGTTTATTACTTGAGCGACAGGCTTGCACTTGAGCCTAGAGTGAACGCATTTCTGAGACAAATTCTTAGTCGCGTCAAGTTTTTGGCGCCGTTGCGGGGGATTGAAATTGTTAAATTTTTAAGAAAGTTATTTTTATCTACAAGTGATTTCGAAAAAAAAATAAAAAAAAATATATAACAAAAATTGAAAAAAAAAATGGGTGTCACGTTCTTGAATTGCCCAATTTGAAATGTCTTATTTTAACTCTTTTGGTGGCTTTAATTGTTATGCTAATAGTGAGGAAGAGGAGGCACTCAAGACTTATGACCATTGGATAAATATCACTAAAGATGATTATATTAAATACAAGCCTAGTGCTGAGAAACTCCAAATTTATCAAAATCAATTGCTTGAAGAAGAAAGACTTGAAAAAGAATATCGCGAAAAAAATCGTTATTGGGAGCAAGAGTTAGATGCATTATTTGAACCCAATGAGGATTTTTTTTCCGATAGTTTTGAAGATGAAGTAAGTTTTCAACCAAATGAGGAATTCGAGGTGCTAGAACCAAGAAAGCCTACTTTGGAAGAACTCTTACTTGATATAAAAAAGCAATCTGATGACCGTGTTGTTCTCGAGTCGAAAATTATAGCAACTTGCAAGGAGTTGAATGATTATTTGGACAACTTAGAAAAGGTCGAGACTTGCGCTTCACCTAATACTTTTGAGAATGAAATCATTGAAATTAATCCAAGTTCTTTTGAATCTCAACCTATTATAAATATTTCAAAACCTCTTGAGGTTGAAGATCATTTGTCTCCTTGTGTCCCCACTATTATCGAACCATTAAATCCATCACAAGAATCGGATGAATGTCTTAAGGATGTTGATCCGCTTCTTGTATGGGAATGTTATTTTGAGATGCTTCATCTTACGGGCCACACACTTAGACGTGTCACTCCACCAGATCCAATTGAAAATTTTGAGGGAAAAAATTTTGAGGACACCAAGCAAGAGAGAGAGCTAGAGGAGTTGAGCCTAGCAGAGTTTGAGCGCGAGTTTGGACAGGTAGATGCAAGCCTTAATGATGAAGTCCAATCTTTCTGGGCCTCAATTTTTCATTTGGACGAAAGCGAGTGGGACAATAGAATTGATGCATTCCTCCTTTCCAAACCTTCACCCATACCATTTGAGTCTTCGGAGGTACTTGAAGATACGACTCAAATATCGTCTGACTTAGAGACCAACACACGTGCTACGCAACAAGAGGATCATTTTCCGATTTATGAGGACAAGCACTCTATGCTTAAATTGTTTTCTAATATGGATTGTTCCTTTTTGTGTGCCCCTCTCCCCATACTACTTGAAAAATCTTTGGAACGTGATTCTATATTTCTTGGATCCCAATGGGACTTGTCCTCTTATGCACCAAAATCCTTCATTATCCCCCTAAATTTTGTAATTGGTGATGGTTCATTTTTTAAACTTTTCACATGCCTTCCGTTTTTCAAACGGAATTCTTACTTTTCGGGAGGCATGCATCCTAATGAGGGTACACCATTAATCCCTCAAAGTCAAATTGTATTTTGGGTGGACCCTCAAATTTTTCGACTTTTAGTGTATGATTTATTAGCCGTTCAAATTTTAGGTTGTAAATAGTTAGTTTTTTATTCTTTTTCTTTTTCTCTTTTATTATAGTCTAGTTTTGATAGTTAGAGTTTTTGTTATTATTTTTTCTATGCTTGGTTCTAACATGTTTTGTAGATTCAATGGACTCGCACTCATCGGGGATCACTTCATTTGGGTAATATCTTTCTTTTCCTCTCTTTATGTTGGGTTCTTGATTCGCATTGAGGACAATGCAACATTTAAGTTAGGGGGTGTGGGATATTCTTCCCGATTCATTGATTCGATCACATGTTCTTTCCAAGTGTGTTTTTTTAGAAAATTTTGAAGAAAAAAAAAATTAAAAAATTTATAAAAAGTCAAAAATATTTTTCATCAAAATAAATAAAAATTGGAATTTAAAATTTTTCAAAAATATCACCTTTATTCTATTTAAAGTCTCAAATTGTTAACAATCAAAATGCACTAAGCCAAAATTGACCGAAGATGGAAATTGAAAGAAAATTGACGACTTTACGAATAAGTGTGGAGATTAATAAAACCCGGTGAGATTTCGAGCCTTTTATTTTTTTATGAGTTTTAAAATCAATCCGAGTTTATGATTAACTCAAAGTTCTTTTCAGCGTTTTAATAAGTCGTTGATGATCTCAATCCTTTGTTTTGATCGGTTATGGGAAATGTGTGAAATTATTGTCTCAAAATTCGTGCTAAATATATCTCTAAACTTAACTAATCTCGAGATGCATATGGTAATGTGATTAGCAATTTGGACAATGAAGTAGGCCCTCATTTGTTACCCAAAAATATTAGCCATAAAAAGTTGTGAAAAATTATCCCTTTGCAACCCAAGTTGAGCCTAATAAAATATTTTCCTTTCGTTTGATAACCCGAAAAACCCAATTAGCCCGGAATTGTGAAAATTGAGAAAATTCATCAAGTAAGTCCAAATTGTGCAATAAAAAGGGGCAAGAAAAAAAATGTTGAAAAAAAAAATAGTGAAAAAAAAATGAAAATTGAAAAAGAAAGAGAAAAATGAGCAAGTGCCCGAAAAAGCACAAATGGACATCATAAGGACATTTTCCAATTTCGAACATTCCGTTTATTCCCATTTTTACCCTTTACACCTTTTAACCCGAAAAGTCCTAACTGAGTCCGAATGGCGAAATTAATTACCGCATGGAGAGCTAAGACATGAAAAGATAATATGAGAGATTAAATGGTGTGAACTAGAGGTGATGTTCCCATTTCATTGTAACTGTATTCCGATGATGAGATCTTTTCACCATATATTTCCTTCTTTTCAATTTTGTATGCATGAATTTGTGTCCATTATATTTACTCTTTATATCATGCATACCGAGAGAAAATAACCACAATCCGAGTGATTCGTTTGTGAGTGCATCCGTAAGAATTTGAATCAAAACGAATTTTCGAAAAGTAACGTAATGCTCAATCGGTGAAAATTTGAGGTTTAATTTTTGACTTTGCACACACACACACTACGGTTTGAGACAGTTGAATATGAATTTATGGTGAGTATTTTTCGAAAATTTTAAATTGTACAATTTTTAAGTATTTTGATCTTTATTTGAGTTAATAAAGAATTTTGTGGGTGTATTCACTGCAAACCCTCACGAGACAAAACTCGTCCTACTAGGGTAACCTAGGGGTTTAAAGGCTTGTTGCATACGCTAAATGCAATCGCTTGCCTGCGAAAGTGGAATTTTATTTTAATAAAAGAATTTTCAAGAGTAGAATTTTGGCTAATTTCATTTACATTGCTCGGGACGCGCAAAGTTCTAAGTTAGGGGGTGTGATTAGGCACATATTCTTCACATTTATCCCCTTAATTTCGGTATTTTTATGATCCCGTGCAGTGTATTTAGCTTGGATTTGTCTCTTATTTATGCTACTAACCTTTTTTGGCAAGTATTTCGTGTTTTGTGTATTTCTCATGTGTTTTACAGGTATTTCATGCAAGTTAGTGCGAAGGAGAACTCAAAACAGTGAAAGAAACCAAAAAATGGGGAGTTCAAGGGCATTTTCGTAATTTTACAGCCTTAGTCCGGAGGTGGGGCCAACTAGAAAGTTGAAGAGCTCTAAATTACAAGAATACTGGAAAAAATGGCACCTCAATCCGAGCTACGGTGAAGAAGTTACGATGTTTTGAAGTTGTGCGATAATGAAGAGTCTGGATGTGCGGATTTCTGTAATTAATTATGCATTTAATGCAGTGCAACTCTTGGAAAACTTGTGCCATAAGCGAAATTTGATGCCAAATTCATGCAACTTGGTGCTATAAAAGGCGAAGCCCTAGCATTCTTTTAGGGGAGTGGAATTCTAGAGAGAGGGAGTTGCTAGAGAGAGGCTAGGTTAGGAGTAGGTTAGAAGTGCTAGATTAAATTTTAGAGTTAGATTTTGAGAGCAAATTTTCTATTCCTTCAAGAGTTTTCATGAAGATTCCAATTCCATTTTTTGTTGCTGAATTCAAGTAATATCTTTCCATTCTCTAGTTTTATTATTTGCAAATTATTTTCCATGTCTTGTAGATCTATAATTTTGTGTGTGAATTTATTCTTGAACCAAATCATGAGTAGCTAAATTTCCAAGGGTTGGGGTACATGAACTCAATCCAAGGCAAATTATTTATGTAGAAAATAGAGGTTAAATTAAAATATTGATTGAATCGTGAAAGCATCGTTTTATATTTACCTTTGATTTCGTTTGGTGCGGGCTTGAACCTCATATACGTAATGCTTAGAATATATAAAGACTGGATTCATTCACCGCTTTATATCTATCTTTGATTTCATATGATGCGGGCTAGATCCCTCATATATGTAATGCTTAGAATGTATAAAGACCGGATCTAGTCAATAATTTTAATTTACAATTCTAGTATTCTATACGGTAATTTGTTAAGGATTGAGGGATTGTACCCTACCCTATTTTCTCCCATTTGTCAGATCTAATTTCTTTTGCACTTTTCAGTTTGTTAAATTTTCCCAATTATTAATCATCTTTTCGTTTCTTTTAAGAAATCATTTCAAGATTTAATAATTTTTCTTATTACTATTTGGCAATCTCGATCCCTGTGGATACGATCCCGACTTACCGGGTTTATTACTTGAGCGACAGGCTTGCACTTGAGCCTAGAGTGAACGCATTTCTGAGACAAATTCTTAGTCGCGTCAACAAACAACATACATTATATCAGGACGTGAGGCAGTAAGGTATAGCAAGGTTCCTATCATATTACGATACAGAGTTGGATCTATAGATTTTCCAATTTGATCGTAGTACTCTTGGGAGTTTTAGCATCTTTAGCACTCTCAAGGCCGAATTTTTTGACAATCTCTAATGCATATTTAGATTGCGAAACAAATAACCCTTCTGAATTTTATTTGACTTAAAGACCAAAGAAAAATTGCAACTCCCCCATAA
Source organism: Sambucus nigra (assembly GCA_949130495.1). NCBI lineage: Eukaryota > Viridiplantae > Streptophyta > Magnoliopsida > Dipsacales > Adoxaceae > Sambucus > Sambucus nigra. The sequence goes on from OX422217.1 coordinate 571,689,651, forward strand.
GAGACATTTGAAACTCTTTATGCATAATTTCAGAAAAATATTTAACTTCTGAGGGAGAAGTTGATCCAAAGATAATATCGTCAACATAAACTTCAGCTATAACGATGTGTTTGTCAAAATGTTTGACAAATAAGGTTTGATCATTTCCACCTCTCTTAAAACCTTTATCTAAGAGAAAATTGGAAAGGCGCTCATACCAGGCTCTAAGCGCTTGTTTTATGCCATACAAAGACTTTTTGAGACGAAATACATGATTTGGATATTGAGGGTCAATGAACCCTTTTAGTTGTTCTACATAGGTCTCCTAAGTCAATATTCCGTTAAGGTATGCAGATTTGACATCCATTTGGTAGAGTGTAAAATGCAAGTAGCAAGCTATGGCAAAGAGAAGACGAACAGATTCTAAACGAGTAATAGGAGCAAAAGTCTCATTAAAATCTATTCCTTCAATTTGATAATATCCTTGAGCAACTAGTCTAGCTTTGTTTCTAATGATTATCCCACTTTCATCAGATTTATTTTTAAAAATCCAACGTGTGCCAATAATCTTTATATGATTGGGCCTAGGTACAAGATACCAAACATCATGAATGACAAATTGAAGAAGTTCTTCATGCATAGCAGAAATCCAGTGAAAGTCATTTAATGCCTCATTTACATTCTTTGGTTCCACAAGGGAAACAAAACATGCATAATGAGCATAATTTCTTAATTGAGATCTTGTACACACAGGTTCACTAGGATTACCAGCAACGTTATCCATGGGATGGTCTTTAGAAACCCAGATAGGTACTTCAAGTGTCTCAATTGGAAATGAATCATTTATTTATGGAGAGTCATTTTCTAAAACATTTGTAGACTCTTCCACAATAGTTGATTCACCAGTCTTACTCTCTACAGTAGTGTCACTTACAATTACATTTATGGATTCCATCATGGTCTTAGTGCGAAGATTATAAACACGGTAAGATCTACTATTAGACGAGTATCCTAGAAAAATAGCTTTATCTCCCCCGCTCTCAAATTTGGATAAGTGTTCTCTGTCTTTGCAGACATAACAAGTACTACCAAAGGTTCTAAGGTACTTAAGATTGGGTTTTTTCTTATACCAAAGTTCGTAAGGAGTTTGTTTAGAATTCTTTCTAAGATAGACTCTATTGATAATGTGACACACAGTATGAATAGCTTCTACCTAAAAATATTTAGGTAAACTCTTGGCATGTAACATAACACGATCCATCTCTTGAAGGGTACGATTCTTTCTCTCGGCGATGCCATTTTATTGAGGAGTCTTAGGAGCACTAAACTCATGTTTGTAACCATATTATAGTCACAATACTCTATTATACCGGTGTCCTTGAATTCTCCACCTCTATCACTACGAATTCTATTTACTTGAGTGTCCTTCTCATTTTCAACTCGAAGAAGTATTTTTTTAAAAGTTTGAAAAGTATCATACTTTTATTTTAAGAAGGCTACCCACGTAAATCTAGTGAAGTCATCAACCATAACAAGAATGTAACTGTGTCCACATAGACTAACAGTTTGAGAGGGACCCATTAGGTCCATATGGATGAGCTCTAAGGGGTTAGAGGTAAGGCTATCTTTGACTTTCTTATGAAGTGCCTTAACAATTTTACCTTCCCGACAGGAACCACAGACAATGTTAGAAATGGGTTTGATTTTTGGAACTCCTCTAACTATTTCTTGAGAAGTCAATCTACTAAGATTATCGTAATTTATGTGACCCATCCTGTTATGCCATATCTCATTGTCATCCATTCTGGCAACATTACAGTTTTCAGAACTATTCATGACAGTATAACAATTGTCAGGAGTCCTGAATCCTGTAATTATACATTCACCCTTTTCATTTAAAATTTTGCAATTGTTCTTTGAAAAGGTAACAATATGATCTGAGTCACAAAATTGCGAGATACTAAGTAAATTGGCCTTAAAACCTTTGACTAGAAGAACATTTTCAAGAACAGGAAGTCCTTTCTCTTGGAGAGTTCCTTTACCTATGATCTGAGATGATACTCCATCACCAAAAATAACTTTTCCTCCAGCAAAGCTGATTTTGTTTAAGAGTTTTGTATCATCACCAGTCATGTGTTTTGAACATCCAGAATCTAAATACCAACCAGAAGATGTGTGTTCAGCTTTTAAAGAAATAATAACAATGTTACACTTCATCTGGGGTAATAGATCATCTTTCCTAACCCAAATTGCTCTTGCTTTTATTTTGCGCTTATTTTCTCTCAAATGATAAAATTTGCGAGCATTCGATTTTTGCTGAAAAATATTTTGCGCATGATTTTGAATTTTATGAAACACATGAGCATTTGATTTAGGAAAGTGTTTGGGAATCCTTCTAGGAAATGTTCTTTTAGGTTTGGTCTTTCGATTCCTATAGTTAGAGTTTTTGTCTGGTTGTCTAGGCAAAATATAATTGTTACGGCTTCTCCTAGAATAGTTAAAGTTTTAATAGATAGGAGGATTACAGACATGTTTAACTAGTCTTCTAGCATAGCAACCATCAAAAGAATGACCGTATATATCACAGTAGGAGCAATAAAGATTGCTCAAGGTTGGTGTCTCCTTAGGAAATTCTCTAAACATAGGTTTTAAGGAATTTTGAGTTTGAACCCTATTCCTAGATAGAACAGTTTTGAATGTAGATTCACTCTTCCTAATGGAGGGGCAAACATATTTAGCCTTAGGTGAACTTTCATATTTAGAGTAACTTGATTCCCCAATATCAAAATTTTGATGTTTTGAATCAAACTCTGTTTTTAGAGAATGAAAGTCTTGGCAAGTTTTGATAGGTCTTTTGCCTCCTGACACAAATTTGATAGTTTCAAAAGGTTTTATTTGTGTCTTTAAATTAGGGAAAAACCCTATTCCAGTTCGATCATCAGAATTGGTTTTTGAGTCAGCAACAAAACCATTAAAGCAGTTTGAGTTATTTTCAAATTTTGTAAATTTTTTGAAAACTATTGGTGTCTTCTCTTTTGTTTGTTCCAATTCTAACAATGTCCCTTTGTATTTTTCTCCAGAGTTTCATTTGTTTCAGTCAAATTTTTCAGTTTTTGATCAAACATTTTGATTTCACTTTCATGAGTAAGACATTCGGTAGTATACTCTTCAGCATTATGTTTAACCATCAGACTTAAATCTTCTAGTTTCTTAGTGAGATCTTTCACTATCTTCTCTAGTCTAGTGCTTTTCTTGAGAGTTTTCGCATAAAGTGTGTGAATATCAGGGAGGTCTTCAGTGTTCGAGTCACTAAGTGTAGTGTGTGAAGTGACCCTTAAGGCTTCAATTCTTGGACTCACACACCCATTGACATTGTCATTATCGCTTTACCTTTGACTCACATACCCCGTGGTAGAAATAGAAATGTTCTCATAAATTAAAGCATCTAATCTAGTAATAGCATGATTCACAACAACAGAAGTAGAATTACTAGATTCATCCTCACTAACAGGCACATGCATATCATCATTATAGATAATCTTGGCAAAGAAAGACATGCAAGGATCAAAAGCATCAGATGACTCATGTTCCTTATTTTTAGAGTCGCTTGAATCATCCCATGTCTTGCAAATGTTGGCCCTAGTGAGCTTATTGTGAGTGTTCAAGTTAACTCTACAATCTTGTGCAATGTGTCCTATTTTTCCACATCTAAATCATTCAATCTTCGTAAGGACTCTGTTAGGTCTAGTGTGAATGTCCTTATGGTGTTTGTCTTTACCTTTCTCATGAAGTTTGTGATTAGAGTGAGTTGAATAATTGGACTTGCCTTGTTTGTTTGCCATGTTGTTTCTAAACTTGATAATTTTCTTAAACTGTTTTGACATTAAGGCAATCTGATTGTCCAAACTCTCTATGTCACATTCCTCATCAGAGTCATCATTGGGAATGTTAAGCTCGGGCTTAATCATCTTAGAAGAAAAACTCAGATTGGAACTAGTCTGTTTCCTATGGGACTGGGTCAGTTGTTTCTTAAATTCTAATTCCATTTCCACAGTTCTTAGTTTACTACTGAGTAATTCAGGAGTGAGATTTTGATCACACATTTCCTCAATAACATATCTTTTGTTATCAAATTTCTGTGGTAATGATCTCATAATTTTAGATACAATTTCATGTCTATCATAGGTTATCCCATTAGCATGAAATTTGGTCACAATAGCAGTCAAGTTCATATAGAAGTCATCAAATGACTTAGAGTCAGACATAATTAAAGAGTTATATTATTGAATGAGAATTTTTGTTTTAGCAGCCTTAACTCTAGTGTCACCTTCGTGAGCAGTAACCAAAGTATCCCAAGCTTCCTTAGAAGTGGTACATGATGAGATTCTTTTGAACTCATGTTCATTTATGGACATAAATATGGCATTCTTTCCTTTGTTATTGTTGCGAGAAACTCGCTTCTCTTCTTGTGTGAACTCACTTAACACTTTCTTAACCCTCTCATTACTTCCTTTAGTGGTTGGTTTAGTAGGAAAAATGTATCCATTTTCAACAATGTCCCAGACACCATCTCCCAAAGTTCCTTGAATGAAAGCAATCATCCTTACTTTCCAGTAAGCAAAATTGGTTCCATCAAAGATAGGAGGTCTGGTCAAGTTACCAAATCTTTCATTTTTCTCGTCCATGTTTGATTTTCAGAAACACAGGATCTTTTAAAAGAAGTTTACAAAGCTCTGATACCAATTGAAATTATGTTACTAAAGCCGTTTAATATAAAATTAAACTATTTAAGTAACTCCGAACTGTTTTTTGAAGAAACTCTTTTCTTAAAATCAAACCAAATTAATCACAAGAAGTGTTTAACAAAAATATGTACGAGATCTGTTCAAGATTTGTTAACAGGTTTAATAAATCAGTTTAAAAAACTTTAAACTCGGCACAACCAAGAATTAGATAAGGAGATATAAAAAGATTAAGAACAATGATTTTTTACGTGGTAAAACCTCACCCAACTGAGGAAACATCCACGACTCCCTCTAGAGAGTAAATAAAAAATTTTACTAAAACAAATTATAACAGTTACAAACTATATAACATACATGCACACAAATCAGATCTATACAAGTTTAGGAATGTACCCACCGGTGTCCTTATAACTTCTCTGCAGTTCTGATTGTTGATGTTGTTCTCCCAGTTTACTAACTTCCAATTTGTTCAAGTTCTTTACGTCCACTCTTGTTCTTGAGATCTTATTACCAACACTTTTAGTGTGGTAGGGTGTCAGTGTTTGTGAAGGTGCTTTCTAACACATGGATGCACACACATACACACACACACACACACACACACTGACTTAAACAAACAGTCCTATCAAATTACATATAAGATCTATATGCTATTATTTTCTATTTCTCTCTTCTCATAAAACTCAACCTTATTTGACATTTATAATAATCCCAGAATCCATGGCTATCTTTCTCCGAAGACGTATCAAGATCTTAATCAATCTCAGGTTTTGAAAATATTTTTGAGATTGAAAATCACCAAGTGCGATTCTAAACTAGGTCAAAGGTCTTGTTTCAAAAAAACTAGAAACAGAAAAGGATTTTGTTGATTTCGAAGTTAAAAACATTTACAGAAAAAAATCAACAAAAATTTTCTCAAGATGAGAAACTAAATATGTAAATATATTTGTAATATAACATGCAATGACTTAGGTCTAAGATTTCTATACAAGAAGAAACACAGATCTAAACATATGTTTAAGTTGATAACAAGATCTGAGAACGAAGAGGTTACAGCAACAAAACTAACAAACCAATCACTCAAAATCTCTCAAACACTCAAGGTTGTGTTTGGTATATAGTGGTTTTGAAAGAGGTTAAGGTTTGAAAATAGTTTTGGACGATTTAGGGTTAGGGTTTCCTAACTCTGATTTCTCTCTCTCTCTCTCTTCTCTCTTCTCTCTTCTCTCTCTTCTCACTCGAATGAACAAAGTGGCAAAAGTCTCAGATGGCTGAGAGAAGGGTTCCCTTTATAGTAGGCTGAGAAGATTCGAGATAACAGACCAAAATCAAGGGCCAGGATCTAGTCTTAAAGGATTGACTTTGATCCAATGGTTTAAAAAGAGGTGGTAATTAAAACGCTTCTGATTGGATCAAATTTTTTTCACCGGGATTGTATAAGAATGCATGCAGGTCATCGATTAAATTTAATCCAACGGTTGAAACAACGCACAGCAATCATCTCATAGATAAAACACAATTTCGTTCGATAATAGCTCGACAGGTGTAGGCAATGATTGGTTGTTCCACGCGCGTCTAAAATAATTACATATCACACAGTATAGTCTCTAGCGCTTTCGGTTTCTACCCAAGGGAACTTTCAGCCAATGAAACCAACAATCCAGAATAGCAGATTTACCCCGAAACTTTTAAAACCAAATTTTAATTAATAAAAATCTTATTTTAAAAGTTTATAAAATTCCCAAAAAATGTTAAAAATCAATTTAAGGGATTTAAACACACTCAACATATATACACACAATTATATACAATATGAATAGTATGAATGCAATTCTAATGTGTGTGAGTGTTAGTAAAAATATCTAGATCAATCAAGCAAGAGGAATAAAATGAAGAACAATCTCTGAGGTTCTTTGGTTTCTAGGATTGACACAATTTTGCCACAATTTCCAAACTAAATGAACACTTATACAATACAGACTCAAATGAGTCAAGAGTATAAGGTGCTTCAGGTGGTTCACTTTAGTATTTGATTATCGCCAAATTCATTATTATTTAATTAACACGTTGTCACACTTATTATTTGGGACTTATTGGGATGCGGTAATAGCATACTGAGCTGAGGGGTGAGATGTTAATCATATGCGAGTGATGAGGGGGAATATTTATTCACATCAACTGTATTTATTGCATCTTAAATTGATTAAGATAATTCTTTCACATCTAGGGCTCTTACCCAAATTTAAATGTTTTCTCCCCCCAGGTGCTCCTAGACAGGGATAGCGGGATTGTTGTTGTATCAGTCTTGTGACCTCTCTTGCTTACCAGCTTTTTAGAGTTATTGATTCTAGATTAGGTTCTTTTCCGCTGAGTTATTTATTTCATTTGAGACAATTATAAGGTCAGAAACCTGAGATTTCTTTACATTCTGTTGGGTTGAGATATTTACTTTCTTGTCGGATTTATTATTTACTTGATATTGGTTTGGATTCATTTATTGTTATGGAAATATTCATTGAACCACAATTATGGACCTTTAATATATTATTTATATTACGTTGGTGCTGAGAATGGTATTAATTAACAAGTAAACCTTATCTTCGGCGTATCGTGCCTGGCGAGCCTTTACGTGAGAAAATAGGGGTTGTTACACCATATGTCAACTGGAATTCGTTAAGTCCTATAGTTTGAAACAAATAAGAAGGTCCCAAATTAGTTATATACGGAGATAAAACATAAATAGTCAAACTTATTATAACTAGACAGGAGAATCGATACGGTAAAGGCCACCAATCGATTTTCCCTCCGAATCGATTCGCACCTAATAGCCCATCTTCTTTGGTAATGTTACGAGTTTTCACCATTTCTAACCTATCAAACCTCCATGAAACATTCACAAACTCCCATACAACATATCCAATCATCAAGTATACATATAAGGACAATTTCTAACGTAATTATAACATCAAATCTTTAAGAAATCTAACCATGAACAGATTTAATCTCCATAAATCATAAAACCCTAGTTTTGATGTTCTTCATGCATGTTCATCAAGATTTACAAATTTCTTTAAAGTTTATCTTCCTATAATCTCAGATTTCTTAATATCAATGTAGAGGGATTATTTCTAACATGAATCCTACCCCATATCATGAATTACAACCCATATAATCCCAAGAATTCACCCAATCATGTAATTTCAACCCTACACTATCATGGGTATTATAACATGCTTCAAAGATTTTCAAGATAAACACGTGTCTTATATTTTCAGGTCTGATTTTCATTTTTTTATGACGAAATCGTTCTTCGCTTGATCCAATTTCGTTTTTGACAACGTTGGTAGTGGAAAAGGTGTAAATGGACTAATGATCCTCTCTTCTTCCTCTCCTATGGTCTCTCCTCTCTCCCAAGTGTTATAAACCTAGGCTCTATCACAAAGTAGATGTTATAACACTCTAAATTTCAAAATTCTTCCAACCCTAGACTCTTGAATGACCAAAACGCCCTTACGTGGTGTCGGGTTGGTCTAAAAATGCCCCATGACCCCATCAATACACCCGAGTATTGAATTCCACTTATTTTTGTTCATTCGAAACCAACCGTGATCTTGAAATCACCATCCGAGTCACTCTACATAAATTTTTTATCTCAACCTCAATATAGTCTACACGCAACTCCCAGTTGAGATATAACATAGCCCCGTCGATATTACTCGCTACGACGTATAATAATTATTACAAGTTATTTACTACGCACTTAGTAAATTTATCCCATAAATATTAATCATAATCTCTCCCGATCAATATTTAATAAATATATAATATTTAATTCAATTAAATTACTGCACACATATAATTTAAAAATAACCAAATTAAATAAAGGGGTTTTGGGAAAAGGTCTTCATAGTGTTCAAAGTGTATAAAAATAGGACACTCCATATAATTTTATAAATTTAGTCCATGTACTAAAAATACCATGAAAAAAGGATAAAAATTGTGCCGCTGGCGCGGACCAAAAAAATAAAGGTATTGTACCACAGGAACTAAATTTATAAATGCTATTAATACCACAGGGACTAGATTTATAAACTTGAAAAACATTGTCCTAAAAATCCAAATATAAGAAGGAACATGATCTTTACCTTAATTCTCTAATTAAATAAATCCTAAATACTCAGAAATATGTGGTGTTACACCAAATGGGCACTTTTACATATTAATAAAATTTAAATTAAAAACAATGTGTTCTTCTTGCATATTTTGATGCAAAATTATCGATTAAATCATCAAAATTAAGTGTTTTTTTAACGATTTTGTTCAATTGATAACATATTTGATGAAAAATAGGTGATTACATCTTTTTCAATTATTTATTTAGCAAATTTAATTTTGATGTTCAACATATTCATTTTCTGTATTTTTTTATTTAATAAAATATTTATTAGTGACTCTGCTAATTTTTGTGTTTCTTCTTCAATTTGTTTTTGTCTTTTTTTTTGTAACCGAAGGAATATTTTCTTGTAGACATATTAATCACACAACAATATAAAAACACAAAATTAATCACACAACAATATATAAATACAAAAATTAATCACACAACACTACAATCTTATAAGTTAAAGTGCTACTGATGAACAATAAAAGTTGATTTACAATTTACAAATTGCAACCAACTTGAGAGGATCCCAAAGTGTAATTTGTAAATGCCTCGTATAATTAATTGAAAGCTACAAAATAAATACCAAAAATAAACATGCAAATTATTAGTAAAACGAAATTTACATACCCAAACAAAAAAAAAACACTATATTTTTTGGATTTTTACATACAAATTTACACACTCAAACAAAAAACCTATGTTTTACTCATTTAAAATTAACTCATTCATGAATTGTTTTATTATTAGTGTTTGGTTACAAGAATGAACAAATTCAAAAATGAACCAATTTATGTTGATTCACAAAAACTTAAATTAGTTCATTTCACCAAAAGCTTGAAATTGCACAATTTATAATTACAACATGAATCTTAAATGCACCACTCCCATAGAGTACTCTCACCATACTAATCTCTCTATTTCTCTCTCTCTACACATACACACACACACACACATCAAAAGTAAATAACTCCATTTTTCTTTTTCAAACACACCACAAATTAGATTTAAACCCATTTAAAACTAATACATCGATAATCTATTCATTTCAAATTGATCAATTTATAAAATTAAATAATTTACGCAACCAAACGGGCCCTATGTTTTTTTTGGATTTTTACATACATATTTATACACTCAAAAAAATTTACATGCAAATTTTGAAACCCGAAGTTTTTTTATTTGAAATTGAAACACTTAAAATGTGTTGTTTTTATGGGTGTATTTGAAAAAAGAGTTGAGAAGAAGAGAGAGAGAGAGAGAATTAGTTAAGGTTTTCAAAAAGAAAAGAAAGTGAGTTTGGTGGGTTTTAGTGTAAGGGAGTGAGTTGGGTAAGTTTAATTAGTGGATTGAGTGGGTTAATTGGATTCGTTTTGATTGGGCTTAAAAAATAAATTGAATCATATAAATTACTCCATTCTAATTATAAATAAGTCTATTTTAATTTATTTTTTGGCCTTTTATTTTGAAATTTGGTACAAGTGCACCAAATTTTATTTATTTTTGCGCTCTTTTTAAGTGACAAACTTCATTGTTTTATAACTAATTTTTTTATACCAATTGTTTCTTATACCTTATTTTTTTGAGTTACTGATTTTTTTCCCTTAATTTTGTGACCTGAGTTAATAGGAGGCCGCCTATAAACAAAGCCGACCTTGTATATATCATAGTTATACTAGCGGTGTCAATATAGTGCTTTGACAAAATGTGAGTCTTAATCATTTGTTACCATAAAGTTAAGAGATTTACCATCTTTTCAAAAAAATTATTAATGAAAACCAGCATGTATCCCGATAGATGCGCCGGCGGCAATGTGTAGTACGACATTTTTTAAAGTAAGTAATTAATTTCGTTATACTCGCATAAAAAATTATATAATTAATAAATTGCTCTTATAATATAATTGTTTCCATTGCTAAAGAAAGAAAACATGATTTTCAAGCATTAAAAATGGTGTAAATTTATTTTCAATGATAAAGATAATAAGTCATCCAAAACACAACAATTCCAAGCTACAAATTGTGTAAAAAATTAAAATTTGTTTAGATAAAAAAGGATAATAAAATTGAGCTTTCACTGATATTAACGACTTTTTTCACTCATACCATAACCAATAGAGGAATTGAAAAATACTAGTATAACATATGATTGCAAAAAAATAATTCAAAGTCTTTAGAAAGAATTGAAACATAATTAGATTGGTGACAGTTAGGTTGCGTTTGTTTTTCTATCTGAATCTGAAGTCTGAATCTGAAATCTTAATACTGAATCTGAAATCTGAAATCTGAATATGAAAAATATATTTGTTTTTATGTCTGAATGTACCTCTGAATGAATGTATTTAGACTCATTCAGATTTTACCTCTTAACTATTAAGAGCCAAATATAGCCGTTAATCTCTTAATCATTTAAAAAAACAAACACTTTTTGGTACTTCTTAAGTCTGAATGGTTCAGATTCAGACTTAAGAGGTAAAAACAAATAACACCTTAATTAGCGAAATCATCACATTAATCGCATTTTTTTGAATATGGAAGGACATAAGTTACAAATCCAACAAACTTAAAAAAATCATAGAAAATATTAATGTATGATACAAAAGTCCAAAAAAAAACAGCTTGATACCAGTGTATTACTTCCTAGCAATCAAAGCAGGCGAAATTTCTTTTGGTCAAGTCTGCATAAAGTGCTCTTGCATTTGATACAAAGATTTAGTGTATGAATCCTTGGGGCCCCCTTGAAATGGTTTGCTAACAGATGTTTTAAGCATAGCGGATTCAGGAGTTGCCTTGCCTCCCCTGCCTAACCCCCCAAAAAAGAACTGTGATGCATCAAAAATTCTTTTTATGGCCAAACATCTCTAATAAAAAAAGTAAATGATCTGTTCAGTCATCCATCATTGGACAAATCATAAATTACGAACAACACAAACCCATTGTCATGAAATATAGACCCACTGTGATTAAAGAGAGACGGGAGAGAGGAGATGCATTAACCAAATACAAAACCCTAAGGGTGTGTTTGATAAATAAGATGGAAAATAAGCGCCAAGAGTTAATTTCCATGGAATTGAAAACTTGGAAATATTTTCCATGGAAAAAATTTGTTGGTGTTGTTTGATTGCAATTATTTTCCAGGTGAAAAATATTCTACTTTCCATCTTTTGTGTTTGGTTCTCCATATTTTCCATGGAAAAAAAGTATAAAATATATATATAAAATAGAAAAATAATAAATATCCCAGAAAATTAATAAAAATCCCAAAGAATAAATAAATAAATCTAAAATGTGAATAAAACCCCAAAAAATAAGGAGAAAAATCCATAAAATGAATAAAAATCCAAAAATAATGAAAAAAATTCAGAAAGTGAATAAAACCCCAAAACAATGTGAAAAAAATCCAGAAAGTGAATAAAATCCAAAAAATAATGTGAAAAAAATCCAGAAAGTGAATAAAATCCAAAAAATAATGAAAAAAGTACAGAAAGTGAATAAAAACCCAAACCCAAAAATAATGAAAAAATACCTAAATAGAATAAAAATCCAAAAATAATGAAAAAAATCCAGGAAATGAATAAAAACTCAAAAGTAATGGAAAATAATTCAGCAAAGGGAACAAAAACCCAAAAAAATGAAAAAAAAATCCAAAAAGTGAATAAAATCCCCAAAATAATGGGAAAAATCCAAAAAATGAATTAAAATAATGAAAAAAAAATTAATTAAAACCCAAAAAAAATGTGAATATGACCCCAAATATAATGAAAAAAAATCTAAAAAATGAATAAAAACCCAAAAATAATGAAAACAAAATCCAGAAAGTGAATAAAAATCAAAAAATAATGAAAAAAAGTACAAAAAGTGAATAAAATCCCAAAAATAATGAAAAAAAAATCCAGATAGTGAACACAAACCCAAAAATAACGAAAAATACAGAAAGTGAATAAAACCAATAAAATAATATTAAAAAAATCCGAAAAGGAATAAAATTCCAAAAAATAAAAAATATAGAAAATTAATAAAAAAACAAGAAAATAAATATTAACCTCATAATAAATTTCTGGATTTTCTTCATGATTTCTTGATTTTTATTCAACATCTTGATTTTTTTATTTTTTTTTCTGGATTTTTATTCATCTTCTGAATTTTTTTCAATATTTTTGGTTTTTTTCATTTTCTGTATTTTTTCCATTATTTTTGGATTTTTATTCACTTTATGTATTTTTATTATTATTTTTCAGTTTCTTTTTCATTTTTCGTATTTTTTCATTATTTTTGGAGTTTTATTCTCTTCCGGTATTTTTTACATTGTTTTTGGGTTTTTTCATTTTTTTGGCGTTTTATTCACTTTCTGTATTATTTCATTAATTTTTGGTTCTTATTCATTTTCTTAATTTTTTTCATTATTTTTGAGGTTTTATCCACTTTATTTATTTTTTTCATTATATTTGGGTTTTTAGTCACTTTCTGAATTTTTTTCGTTATTTTTGGATTTTTATTCACGATCTCGTTTTTTTTTGTCATTATTTTGGGGGTTTTAGTCACTTTCTCTAGTTTTTTTCATTATTTTTGGGTTTTATTCACGTTCTGGATTTTTTTCATTATTTTTGGATTTTTATTCATTTTTTGTATTTTTGGAGTTTTATTCACTTTATGTAATTTGTTTCATTATTTTTGGTGTTTTTTTTTCGTTTTTTTTGGACTGTTTCCATTATTTTGGGGTTTTATTCACTTTATGTATTTTTTTCATTATTTTTGGGTTTTTATTCACTTTATGGATTTTTTTTTATTATTTTCGGATTTTTATACTTTTTCTGGATTTTTTTCATTATTTGTGGGGATCACTTTCTGGATTTTTTCCATTATTTTTGGGTTTTTATTTGCGTTCTCAATTTTTTTAATTTTTTTTGTGATTATTCATTTATTGTATTTTTTTCATTATTTTTGAAGTTTTATTCACTTTATGTATTTTTTTCATTATTTTTGGATTTTTATTCATTTTCTGGATTTTTTTTTCATTTTTGGGGGGGTTTGATTCACTTTTTGGATTGTTTTCATTATTTTTGAATTTTTATTCATTTTCTGTATTTTTGGAGTGTTATTCACTGTCTGTATTTTTTACATTATTTTTGTTTTTTTTTTTCATTTTTTCATTTTTTTTCATTATTTTTTTATTTTTATTCATTTTCTAGATTTTTTCATTATTTCGGGCGTTTTAATCACTTTCTGGGTTGTTTCATTATTTTTTGTTTTTATTCACGTTCTCGAATTTTTTTAATTTTTATTCATTTTCTGTATTTTTTTCATTATTTTTGGAGTTATTCACTTTCTATAGTTTTTCATTATTTTTAGGTTTTTATTCATTTTATGGATTTTTTTCATTATTTTTGGGGGTTTATTTACTTTGTGGATTTTTTTTCATTATTTTTGGGTTTTTATTCACTTTGTGGATTTTTTTCATTATTTTTGGGTTTTTATTCATATTTTGGATTTTTTAAAATTATTTATGGGGTTTTAATAAGATTCTAGATTTTTTTTTTCATTATTTTTGGATTTTTATTCATTTTGTGAATTTTTTTCATTATTTTTGGACTTTTTATTTATTTTTTGTATTTTTTAATTATTTTTGGGGTTTTATTCACTTTCTGTGTTTTTTTCATTATTTTTGGGTTTTTAGTCATTTTCTGGATGTTTTTCATTATTTTAAAGGTTTTATTCACTTTTGGATTTTTTTATATTATTTTTGGGTTTTATTCACTTTCTGCATTTTTTTTCATTATTTTTGGGTTTTTCTTCATTTTATAAGTTCTTTATCAATTTTTTTGGTGTGGTAAGTCTTTTTCCTGGAAAATGAATAACAGGGTGGGAGGAGGTTTTTTAATTTCATCTTTTGTGAAAAAAGTGGTTACGTGATTTGTTTTAAAGAAACCAATTCCATAGAAAATTTTGTTTATCAAACATCCAAAAGATGAAAAATAACTCCATATATTGCATTTTCCATGGAAAAACTCTTTTGGATTTTTTTATATTATTTTTGGGTTTTATTCACTTTCTGCATTTTTTTTCATTATTTTTGGGTTTTTTCTTCATTTTATAAGTTCTTTATCAATTTTTTGGTGTGGTAAGTCTTTTTCCTGGAAAATGAATAACAGGTTGGGAGGAGGTTTTTTAATTCCATCTTTTGTGAAAAAAGTGGTTACGTGATTTGTTTTAAAGAAACCAATTCCATAGAAAATTTTGTTTATCAAACATCCAAAAGATGAAAAATAACTCCATATATTGCATTTTCCATGGAAAATTAGTGTTATCAAACACACCCTAAATTCAAATTGAATTCACACGAAATTCTTCATTATCAAGATCAACCAGAATGGAATAAAACAAATCACTAAAACTACCAACCAGATCAAACATTAACAGATCTAAAACCAAACAAATCGAAGAAGACCCTAAATAAATTATACCAATTATAGAATATGATCTTTATTTACCTTACTTGAAGGAGAAAACTCCGGCGAACGTATAATAGAGGAAGAAAAGAGAGAGTGCATTTTTGAGATAAATTGTGAGTTAAGATGAGCCTATGAATGTTATAGCGTATTGTCCTCAGATGTTTGCTAAAGGGAGCTTAAAAACTTCTTGGAAGTAGAAAAGATAGTAATGTATTGAAAATAAGGAGTCACATAATTTACGTAGGGCCCGTTTGGTTGCGTAAATTATTTAATTGGGTTTTGATGTATTAATTTTAATTGGGTTTGGTTGCGTAAATTATTTACACCATGATCAATTTGAAATGAATACATTGTTGATGTATTAATTTTAAATGGGTTTAAATCTAATTTGTGGTGTGTTTGGAAAAGAAAAATTGAGTTACTTACTTTTAATGTGTGTGTGTGTGTGTGTGTGTGTGTGTGCGTGTATATATATATAGAGAGAGAGTAGTATTGTAAGAGTATTTTATGGGAATGGTGCATTTAAGATTCATGGTGTAATTAAAAATTGTGCAATTTCAAGCTTTTGGTGAAATGAACTAATTTAAGTTTTTGTGAATCAACATGAATTGATTCATTTTTGAATCTGCTCATTCTTGTAACCAAATACTAATAATAATACAATTCATGAATGACTCCATTTTAAATTGACTAATTTACAATTTTGGGGACAACCAAACAGACCCGTAGAGTCTATACAATAAACTAAAAAGACGGGAATAGAAAGTGGAAATGGAGGGAAAGAGGAGTTATGGGGATAGGGCTGTTAATGGACCGGATCTGGACTCGAACCTAATTCGGACCTGTCTTAAATTAACGGATCTGGGCAAATTTTATAGACCCGATTATCCGATTACCCGATTAGTTAATGGATCGGATCTGGATATACATGACTCCGATCCGATAAGGACCCGACCCGAATGTGTATATATATATATAATATAATAAACATATATTTATATATAATATTATATATATATAGTCTTACATATAGTTACTAAATATATATATATATATATATATATATATATATATATATATATATATATATATATATATATATATATATATATATATATATATATATATATATATATATATAATATGTAAATATGTATGTAAAACTGTTTTTATAATATAAAACTGTTCTTATAAGTTATATATAAAAAAACAGTTTTATAAAAACAGTTTTACATACATATTTACATATAAGTTATGTATAACAGTTTTATAAAAACAGTTTTATATTATAAAAATAGTTTTACATACATATATATATAGAGAGAGAGAGAGGCAGGCTCCTGTGCACACTAAGTTTGCACATTACCTTTTAAAAGTGTGCAAACTTAGTGCTGGCGCACACCAATTTTTTGTGTGATATTTTAACATTTCAACGGACTCACATAAAAAAAAATTAGCTCAAAAAAACTTTTTTTGCTATTTTTAAAAAATCGGTCAAACTTTCGCAGTTTTTAAAGGGCTTAAAAACTGCGAAAGTTTGACCGATTTTTTAAAAATAGCAAAAAAAGTTTTTTTGAGCTGATTTTTTTTATATGGATTCCTTGAAATGTTTAAATATCACACAAAAAAAATAAACTCAAAAATATTTTTTTTACCACTTTTAAAAGGTAATGTGCAAAGTTAGTGTGCAAACTTAGTGTGCACAGGAGCCTGCCTCTCTCTCTCTCTCTCTCTCTCTCTCTCTCTCTCTCTCTATATATATATATATATATATATATATATATATATATATATATATATATAAGTTATATATAAGTTATATATAAAAATAACAGTTTTACATACATATTTTACATACATATATATATATAAGTTATATATATGTATGTATAAAAACAGTTTTACATACATATATATAAAAGTTAGTTTATATATATAAAAACAGTTTTACATACATACATATATATATATATATATATATATATAAGTTATATATAAAAATAACAGTTTTACATACATATATATATAAGTTATATATATGTATGTATAAAAACAGTTTTACATACATATATATATAAGTTAGTTTATATATATAAAAATAACAGTTTTACATACATATATATATGTATGTATAAAAACAGTTTTACATACATATATATATAAGTTATATATATGTATGTATAAAAACAGTTATATATATATATATATATATATATATATATATATATATATATATATATATTCGGGTCGGGTCTCCGGGTCCTTAACGGATCCGGGTCTGGATCCATTTTTTGAGACCCGTCGGGTAATCGGGTAAAACCCAATCCGCTAAAAATATACCCGGATCGCATCTAGATATACCCCGACCCGATCCAGACCCGATCCGTTTACACCCCTATATGGGGATATGGGTTGGGCAATTAATGACTCATTAATCGGTAATATTATTATATTAGAGGTAAATATAGATGTATTTTAATGAAATGAAATAAAAAGGGTTTTATGGATTAGGGACAGAATTGAGAAGCTTTCGTATATTTCATGAAATTGTAGAGTGACAAGTATTGGGTTATGACAAGACTTCACCATTTGGTGAAGTATATTTGTTTTTGACAAAGCTCTCACCCACTTAGTAGTGGTGTCTTCTTCTCCACAAGAAGTGCTCTAAGTGGACACTCAGCTATGCCATTTTATGTGTCCATTTCTCCCCTTGCTTACCTATAAATAAGCTCTATGTATTGAGAGAAAAACACACCAGTAAATAGGAGAGAAACAAAGCACATAGAGAGTCTTGTTTGAGAGAGAATGAAGAGAGCAAGAGTGTTTGTAATTCTCTTCTTCTATTACTACGATTCCGCTGCCCCCGTGGACGTAGGCAAATTGTCGAACCACATAAATATCTTATTATTGTGTGTGAGTTTGATTTCTGGATTGTTACTGGGCACAACAATTGGTATCAGAGCCAGACTCATTCGTTATTGGCGCT
This sequence comes from Sambucus nigra, assembly GCA_949130495.1. Taxonomy (NCBI): domain Eukaryota; kingdom Viridiplantae; phylum Streptophyta; class Magnoliopsida; order Dipsacales; family Adoxaceae; genus Sambucus; species Sambucus nigra. Next base: position 571,707,971 of record OX422217.1, read on the forward strand.
TTGTTCGTTTTTTAGCCAAAAATCAAAATCTTCAAATCTCAAATTTGAACACACCAGGTGGAGCATATCATTAATACGAGTCCAACGAAACAAACCGGAGGTCAAATGGAGCTCCGAAGATCCCAAAATTGCCAACTGAAGAGAAAAAAAATCCAGCCAAGCTGTTGACCAAGCTACGAAGTTGTTTGACCAAGACATTGACCGTTTGACCAAGCCACCAAGCTATTTGACCAAGCCGTTGACCAAGTCATTGACCAAGCCACAAGCTGTTTAACCAAGCCACCAAACTGTTTGACCAAACCGTTGACCAAGCCACAAAGATGTTTGACCAAGTCGTTGACCGTTTGACCAAGCTGTCAAACTGTTTGACCGAGCCGCTGATGTCACCAAACGGATAAGGAATATTCTGTTAGAATATTCTGTTAACTTTAACGGAATATTCCCCTTAAGTCAACTCGGTCCAAAAATCTATTTTCGGACCAACTCAGTCCATTCTGGACCCGTTTTCAACCGAGTCGGACCCTTTCCTAACTATTTCGACCATTCCGGACGCAACCATGCCCTCCATTTCTGCTAATTCCGCTCTTAAGTTGCTGTATTAACTTAAAAGGGACATATAACAGTGTTTTAAGGCACTTCTAGGCGTCGAATCTGTTTTATTTTTTGTGGAGTCTAAGGAACAATGGAAGGTGAAACTTCTTCCGATTCAATTGAAGTACAAACTCCGACAACCACCAATAGCTCTTGGAAAAGAAGTTCTATGTCAAATGCAAAGTTTGATGTCAAAACATTTGACGGTACAAATAACTTCAGCATGTGGCAGTGTGAAGTTTTGGATTTGTTATTTAGAGAAGGGTCACATATTGCCTTGGATTCCAAGCCCAAAGATATTTCGGAGGAAGATTAGAATTTTATAAATCGTCAAGCTTGCTGTACAATTCGATTGTGCTTAGCCAAAGATCATAAGTATTTTGTCATGAAGGAGACTGTGGCAACAAGTCTTTGGAAGAAGTTAGAGGACAAGTACATGACGAAAAGCATAGAAAACCGGCTCTATCTCAAGAAGAAACTTTTTCGCTTCCAATTTAAGCACGGTACGTCTATGAATACTCATTTAGACAGTTTCAATAAAATTTAAGCCGATTTGCAAAATTTAGAGGTTGAAATTGCTGATGAGGATAAGGCACTTTTATTTCTAAATTCATTGCCTGATTTGTATGATCACTTGACTACTACTTTACTGTATGGAAAAGATGAGGTAAAATTTAACGATGTTTCCAATGCTTTGATGAACGAGGTACGAAAGAAGGATCTGTAGGTCCATCGAGACCCCTCATCATTAGAAGCGTTGACAGTAAGAGGGAGGACACCCAATAGAGTACGAGGAGGAAAATCCGCTCAAAGTCAAGGGGAAAATCATCTGATAGATGACAACTTGCTAAAGACGAATGTGCCTACTGTCATCAAAAGGGGCACTGGAAGAAAAAATGTCCGAACAGAGACAAGAAAAAAGAGCCAAATGTGAACGTTGCACAAAATGAAGAAGATGACCTAGAGTTAGTGTTGACTGCTTCATCATCAACCTACCATTCTGAGGAATGGATTCTTGATTCAGGGTGTTCCTATCACATGTGTCCCAACAGGGACTGGTTTTCAAGCTTCCAAGATCTTGATGGGGGATGTTTTTTAATGGGCAATGACAATGCCTGTAAAATAAAAGGGATAGGCTCGATTCGATTGAAGCTGCATGATGGATCAATCAGAGTACTGACAGATGTACGATACATTCCAGACTTGATGAAGAATCTCATTTCATTGGGAACCTTTTATGCCAAATGGTATTCTATTATCATTAAAGGTGGAGTCCTAAAGGTGGTTCGAGGAGCACTTATAACCATGAAAGGTACCCGAAAAGGAAACTTGTATTTCCTCGATGGGAGCACAGTCACTAGGAGAGCGGCAGTCTCCAAAAGCTTAGACGACTCAAATAAATCCAGACTATGGCACATGAACCTAGGGCATGCTTGCGAGAAAGCTCTACAAGGTTTGATAAAGTTAGGCATGTTAAAAGGAGCTAAGACAGGCAAGATTGATTTATGTGAACACTGTGTCTTGGGTAAACAGACTCGAGTCAAGTTTGGTACTGCTGTTCACTGCACCGAAGGAATTCTTGACTACATTCACTCAGATGTATGGGGACCTACCAAAAATGCAACTTTGGGAGGTAAACGCTGGTTCATGACTTTTATTGGTGATTACTCCAAACGAGTTTGGGTATACACGATGTGTCGAAAAGATGAAGTTATGGAGATTTTCCTTAATTGGAAAAAGATGATAGAAACGCAGACAGGCCGAAAGATCAAGAAACTCTGAACAGATAATGGTGGAGATTACACTTTAGACCCATTCCTTAAAATCTGCCAAGATAAGGGAATTACCAGAAATTTTACCGTACGAAGAACGCCACAACAAAATGGAGTTGCAGAACGTATGAATCGTACTTTGGTGGAGAAAGTTCGATGTATGTTGTCCCATGCTGGATTGGGAAAGGCATTCTGGGGTGAAGCAGTGAATTGTGCTTCTCACCTCATCAATAGAATTCCTACAGCCGCAATTACTGGGAAGACTCCTATGGAGGTATGGTTTGGTAAATCTGCTACAGATTATGATTGGTTACATGTTTTTTTTTGTCCTGCTTATTATCATGTGACTGAATCAAAGTTAGATCCTAGAGCCAAGAAAGGTGTATTCTTGGGCTTTAGTGCTGGAGTAAAAGCATATAGACTATGGTGCTCCGAATTAAAGAAAATTGTTCTGAGCAAAGATGTTACTTTTGACGAGTTTGTAATGTTGAAACCGATAGTTTCGAAGAAAGAGAACGTGAATCCAAGTTCTTTACAACAGGTGGAGCTTGATATTCCAGTAAGGACTGTTCAGACAATCAATTTTCTTGATGTGGAATCTAATGATGAGGATGAAATCTCAGTTGAGGTGGAGGTTCCAGCACCAGCACCTGTGATCAATCAGCAGCCTTACTCTATTGCCACTGGCAGACCTAAAAGGGATACTAAAAAACATGCTCGATTTACAAACATAGTGGCCTGTGCACTTCCAGTGACCGATAATGATGTTCTGTGCACTTACAGGGAAGCCATACAGAATACAGACAGTGACAAGTGGAAGAAGGCGATGGATGAAGAAATGGCATCACTTCACAATAATCAGACTTGGAAGTTGGTTCAACTTCCAAAGGGTAAGAAAGCTATCGGCTGCAAGTGGATCTATGCTAAAAAGGAAGGTGTTCCTGGCAAAGACAACATTGGATACAAGGCCAGACTATGGGCGAAAGGCTATGCTCAGAAGGAAGGAATCGACTACAATGAGGTTTTCTCACCTGTTGTTAAGCATTCGTCCATTCGGATATTATTGGCTTTGGTAGCACAGTTTGATCTCGAGTTAGCTCAACTCGACGTGAAAACTTCATTCCTCTATGGTGACTTACAAAAGGAAATTTACATGTCTCATCCAGATGGTTTTAAAACTCCTGGACGCGAGAACTGGGCTTATAAGTTGAGAAAGTCATTGTATGGTTTGAAGCAGTCACCACGACAGTGGTAGAAGCGATTTGATAGCTTTATGATGGATGACAAGTACACACGTAGTCAGTTTGATCATTGCGTCTACTTTCGTAAGCTCTAAGATGGGAATTTTGTCTATTTGCTCTTATATGTGGCTGATATGTTGATTGCATCTAAGAGAAAGGTGGAGATCGACAAGATGAAGATTCAGTTGAGTTCAGAGTTCGAGTGAAGATTTAGTTGAATTAAGAGTTCGAGATAAAGGATCTTGGAGAGGCCAAGAAAATTCTTGGGATGGAGATCAAGCGAGACAGAGTAAAAGGCACAGTCAGTTTGACACAGACTCAGTATTTGAAGAAAGTACTTCAGAGGTTTGGCATCGATAACAAGTCTAAACCTGTAAGTACTCCATTGGCTCCACATTTCAAGCTGAGTGCTCTTATGTCATATGATACAGATGATGAGAAGAAGCATATGGATCATGTTCTATATGCAAATGTAGTTGGTGCCTTAATGTATGCCATGGTGTGTACTAGACCAAACATTTCACACGCAGTGAGCATGGTGAGTCGTTACATGCGCAATCCAGGGAAAGGACACTGGCAGGCAGTGAAATAGATACTTCGGTACATTCAAGGTACTGTGGATGTCGGTTTGAAGTTTGAGAGAGACACGATAGTTGGTAAGCATCTAGTCGGATATGTGGATTTTGATTATGCTGGAGATCTTGACAAGCACCGATCTACTACTGGTTATGTGTTCACTATAGCAGGAGGACCAGTGAGTTGGAGATCAACTTTACAGTCGACAGTGGCTTTGTCTACAACAGCGGCAGAGTATATGGCTGTAACATAAGCTTTTAAGGAAGCCATTTGGCTTCATGGTTTGATTGATGACTTAGGTATTGTTCAGAAAAACGTGAAGGTTTTCTGTGATAATCAGAGTGCCATCTGTTTAGCAAAGAACCAGGTTCATCATTCTCGCACCAAGCATATTGATGTCCGTTTTCACTTCATTCGAGAAATTATAGATAAAGGGGATATTCTACTCCAGAAAATTGGGACTACAGATAATCTTGCAGATATGCTGACAAAGGTGGTTACATGGATCAAGTTCCAATACTGTTTGGACTTGATCAACATCTCTCGAGCTCGTGGCGCCTAAGGGCGCTGATGGGGCAGCATTGAATGGTGGACTCTTGCTAAGGTGGAGATTATTGGGTTATGATAAGACTCCACCATTTGGTGGAGTATATTTGTTTTTGACAAAGCTCTCACCCACTTAGTAGTGGTGTCTTCTTCTCCACAAGAAGTTCTCTAAGTGGACACTCAACTAAGCCATTTTATGTGGCCATTTCTCCCCTTGCTCACCTATAAATAAGCTCTATGTATTGAAAGAAAAACACACGAGCAAATAGGAGAGAAACAAAGCACATAGAGAGTCTTGTTTGAGAGAGAATCAAGAGAGTAAGAGTGTTTGTAATTCTCTTCTTCTGTTAATACAATTCCGCTGCCCCTGTGGACGTAGGCAAATTGCCGAACCACGTAAATCTCTTGTTATTGTGTGTGATTGAGTGTGAGTTTGATTTCTGGATTGTTACTGGGAACAACAACAAGTCGATGGACTTTGGTGGGACATGTATAAACCATTATAAATCAAACATGTATAGACCATTATAAATCAATTATCCATCGCAAACTGCACTAAATTGTTGGTTGTGGACGTAACTTGTCCGACTTTTATTCGTTATTTAATTACTCTCTAAATACGAATGTTTGTTCTACATCATTAGGATATATAGTATTAAAATAAACAGATTAAAAAATTAAAAAATATTTTTTTTTGATTAAAAATTCATTACTTTTTTAGGTTGTCCTAATTAATAATGTTCATTTTTTGGAATATAATTAACTATCCAAATTTTTCGATAGTAAAAATATATTGATTTTGATCATTGCTTGAAAGTATCCTTTGTTGGAATTATTATAAAGAATAATTCTACATAATGTGCTCCATAATTAGATTAATATTAAGAGTCACTTTGGTTAATGAAACCGTATTTCAAATACCAAAAGTCAAAAGAACTTTTGGGTATCTGTATTAATCGATTGTTAAGATTAAGTGACTGTTGGGAGATTTGGGTCTTGTGTCTGCCAATAAATAAGTGAATGAGTTTCCATCATTCAGACACACGAAAGGACAACATAATGAAACCATAGGATGAGGAAGAAAAATCTAAAGTCTCAAATTTATGTTAATTTTTAGAATACTATTTTGGCTATAAAAGAACAACTAATCGTAGAAATGTGATGAAATTTAAATATGTTCTATACAAGAGGAAGTCGTGATCCAAAATTCAGTCCGATCGGACATCGCTAAGGTCGACTGCTCCGTCAATCTTTTCATTTGTGACATAATGGAGGTATGTGATTATAATATCATTCTATGTTTCGCATAATAACTGTATGTGATAATCATATTGATCAGAGATCCCAACGTTAAATGTATGATACATAACGTTTTGTATTATTAAAGAACAAACAACATGTAGAATTGGATATTCATGCATTAAATTTAAAGATCCATATAAAATTGTTAATTACGTGCTTCTTTAATTTTGTTTACATGTGGTCTCAGAGCATATGTTTTTTATCTCATGATTGTCCATTAAGAGTTTTTTTCGTACAAAACAATTCAGGTAAAAAAATGTTGAATTACTGATTTTTTTTAGCGACACATTTTTTTGGCTCGGAATATTACGAAATTCACATGGTCACCTGAAAACGTCGAAATAAACAAAACCAACTGTTTATAAGGGGCACCATCCTATCTCGGCGATTTGACATCGTTTAGACCCCGAAAAAGGCAATTTTTCTATTTGTGCTAATAATGTCAATGTTAATAACTCTCACTTAAAAATTGATTTTACGATTTCGCGAATTGGAGAGTGATTCTGAAAAGATTGTTTATGTTAATGTTGTGATATCTTAAAAATTTTCATTTTTGGAAAAATAAATTATATTTGATATTTTATAGTATAAGTAACTGCTTATATTTTTTTATCATAAATTGTTTATTCTAATATTCATGATATGTATTATTTGATATTGACCAAAAGGTTCAATATAAAGTTTCGAAAATTAGATTTATCATTATGGGGTTTGACAATAACATTTTCGGCTAATTAGATTATTGTGTATAATCTATATTTGAGTGTCGAAAGGTCCTAATATAATTATTAATTAAGGTTTTGACACTAATATTTTTATAATGTTAGATTAAGAAGAAAGTGTCTTAATTTATAGTTATAAATATTAAATTATTGTGTATACATCTATATTTGGACCCTTGATTATTCATTAAGTTTTGCATATAATATTTTTTGGGGCATTCATTTTTACATACATTACATAATATGTATGTATGTATGTTACATAAACGTAAATTTTTTACACATCCTATTAATTAAATATTTAAGCGCAACTAAGGATAAATCAATTCAAAATCTATATTGATGTAACCAAAGGAATTAATTGGCATATTTGTATAATCACATTACAGAATATTTCATAAAACGATATTGTTGAGTTCCAAAATTTTATGACCAAATTAAAATTAGATTGGTTCTCCTATTGTGATTTTCTTTTGTGCCAATTTAATTATGTCTTGAAATCTGCTTATTTTAGAAAAGTGTATATCCGAAATTTGGGAACATTTTCAGTGTCAGTTTTCTTATGCTTATAATAAGAAATAATTGAAATTCAAATTGTTGATTGTCTTAAGATTCATGTATTCTTTTATGTCAATCTGAAACGATCTAATGACCAGAAACCATTTTTTTGGGGCGATGAATATTGTTTTGTCTAATTGAGCACATTGAAGCCCCCAAAATCTTAAATTAGTAATAAAATTGACAGCTCCTTCTTTCTTAATTTTTTTAGAGTCCACTTATTGGAGATTATTATAAGAATTTTCTTATCTCTTTTGTAGTAATTACTCAAAATTTTCCGTTATTGGAAATTTTGAATTTCTCCATTTTATGTATACATCAGTTGTCTTATCTTATTTGGTTGACATAATATTTTTAATTTACACCAGATATTAATATTTATATTATGTTAGATTAGGTGTTCATTAAATTCCCTAGTCTATAATTGTAAATATTAAATTGTTGTGTATAAATTTGGCTGTCAATAGGTCTAGATATAATTATGAATATTAAATTATTAATGCAATGATGATGTAGCTTGTTCATTGTAAGATTGCCCAAAGGGACAATTTCGATTATCAAATTAATATTAATGAGTAAATTTCTTTATCTATCAACTTAACCTCTAAAGATTTAAATTTTTTCTTGAGACTAGTATTTACGTGAAGTTTAATTCGATGCTCAAAATTGTAAATATTAGATTAATGTGTATATACTTATTGTTTCCAATATGAGTGATGGAATATTAAAAGCATGCCCTAAAGTTTTCTTCTCAGCATTTATATCACGATTAGATTACGATTCCACCAAAGTGGTCTGATCTAATAAACTGTAAATGTTGAATTTTATGATAACATTCAATACTATGTTTTGGCATGCCTTAAGGTTTTCATATCAGTATTTATATCACAATTAGGTTACGATTCTACCAAAGTGGTCTAATCTAATAAATTGTAAATGTTGAATTTTGTAATAACATTCAAATACTATGTTTTGGTTACTCCAGAGAGTCCGGATATGGTTTTGAATGTTCGGATTATTAATGATTTCATCATGATTAAGAAATTGTGATTTGGTCGCTCCAAAGAATCCGGTGCAATTGTGAAGTTAATATTAAGGATCAATATGTTCGTTCATTAAGGTTGATATCGGTTGCTCCAAAGTGTCCACGACCTTCCTTAATTTATAAGTACATTGTCCATTTATGCCTTTTGAAAATATTAATGTGTGTTGAAATTATTATACAATTTATAAAATAATGTAATATTCATATAATGGATAATTTAGTAGACACCAAAGTGATCCAACTAGAATGCTTGTAAATATTTAATTTAGAGATAAGAGTGGTAGTAGTAAATCATCATGCTTATATATGTAAAGACATTAATGGGGTATATTTAGTGTATTTCGTCAAGCAAAATAATTTTCCAAAGGAAATTTATTTTGAGTAACTGAAATAAATTTTAAGGAATTATGCAATTAGGTGGCGAAATGTTATCCTAGATAGCATGTCTACCTACATTGCATAACATGGTACCCAATAAAGTTATATATAAATATTTAAATACTAAAAAAATTCCACAATTATATAATGTTATTAATGTACATGTTGTCAACTCATACCATTAATGTAGTGAGCTATTTATCTCATTAACTGTACATTACTTTGTGTCTAAAATTCTATTTTTTAACCTCATCCCGTAGTGTATGTGGTTTGCGGATGATATAGTTTTAGTAGACACTTCAAAGGAAATCTTAGGGATGAGAGTATATACTTGGAGAAAAGCCTTAGAATCTAAGGGTCTAAGAATTAGTAGAAATAAAACGGAATTCATGAAATGTAAATTTAATAATGAGGCGTCGAGTAACATAATGTTAAATATTGAAGAAAAAGTGATAAACCAAACTAATAAATTTCGTTATCTAGGTTCAATGTTACAAAGTAATGGGGATGTTGATGAGGACGTTACTAGTAGAATATCATCTGATTGGATGAAATGGAGACAAACGAGTGGGGTGTTATGCGACAAGAGAATAACTAATAAATTAAAAGAACAATTTTACAGAACAATTGTTAGGCCAACGATATTGTATGGAGCAGAGTGTTGGGCGTTAAAGAAAAAAATGAACAGAGTCTCCATGTTAGTGAGATGAGAATGCTCCGTTGAATGATATAAATTACTAGAAAGGACAAAATTAAAAACCAATACGTGAGAGAAAAGTTAGGAGTGGATCCCATTAGAGATAAATTAAGAGAAAGTAGACTTAGTTGCTAAGGTCATGTGTTGCGTAGACCAGTAGATGCCCCAATAAAAAGGAGGAATATTATTGGAAATAGAGGGTAAAAGAAAAATTGGTCGCCCTAAGCTATCGTGGGAGGAAATTATTTGGAGAGACCTTAAGGAATTAAACTTGAATGATACTAATGCATATAATTGATTAGAATGGAAAAGGAGAATCCATGTGGCCGACCCCAAATGATGGGATTAAGGCAAGGATGATGATGATGATGATGATGATGATATATAATGTTCTCTAGACTGAATTCTTATAATGAAATGAAGAAGTTAAGTTTCACTTTAAAATAATAAATCGTTATAATTCAATTTAACTTGAGGAACCCACTATTAATAAATTAGTGTGTGAGACTTTTTTAAAATTTTGAAGAATTATTAAATGGATTAAGTATGAAGTTGATACAAAATCTCATAATCTTAAAGATAAAAATATGAGTACCCATTATGTAACATACATTGTGTGAATTATAATGTGTCATTCGATATGAATGGAATAATTTTTTTTCATTTTTCAAAAAACTAAAGTGCTATGAAACAAAGTTTTAAATTGATATGACAATGATTACAAGATAAACCATAAATTCTTGGATTCCTTTTCTTATGTTATTTTGGAATCACTTCAAAAATCCCTCAGTGACCTTTCCAAATATTTTTTCTCAAGTATATAAAATATTTTTAAGTTTATATGAGAATATATTTTCCTTAATTATGGTATTCTCATTGGTGGTTTGTACAATTATTTTTGTTGAAACTTTTACAAGAAAAATGATTTTCATCTTAAATCGTAATGTTGAACTTAAAAGTAGCTTTATTATTAAAACTATTTAATTTTATTGCATAATTGAATATTACACTTTTTTAACTCTAGATTTATTCTGATAATTTAATAGACTAGATTATCTTTGGGTTGTCACTTATGAATCTTGACACTCGCTGTTGATGTAAAAAACTAGATATCTCTAATTATTTAATCACAGATAAATATGATAATAAATAAATAAGACAAAGGATTTTTAAAGTGGTTCAGCCATATGAGAATGGCTTACGTCCACTATTTTTGTATTGCTGACTGTTTGCCTGGAATTCTCGATAAATGGTTTATCCAGAAATCCAGAGTCCCCTTCTAATGAGGATGTTACAATGTATTTATAGCCTTGAGGCTATATATGTGAAATGACAATGCGTTGTAATCTAGTATGCATATACATCTGTACGATAATAATGAGCATTTAATGCGCGGTCGTCTTTTTTATTCTCTTGATTTGGGTGCTCTGCACGCCAAGTAGATCGGACCGCCTGAGTTGCTCGGTAAGCCAAGTAGCTCGGGGCCTAGAGTGGCTCGGTACGCTTAAGTTGCTAGGGGCGCATGAGTTCCTCGGGGGCCATGAGTTGCTCGTCCAAAATGTTTGTATTTTATAGGTAGATCTCCACGTGTCTTCAAATAATTAGTCCATGTCAGCAGACTAAATTTAGTATCAACAGAAGCCCCCAATGTTTCAGAGTTGAAGTTGAAGGAGAGTGTGGAACATTTTGCTCGAAAACTTCTTGGATTATTGATCTTCATGAATTTTAGGAAAATCTTCGATATATATAATTCCTTTTTGAGTGCATAGTATCAGGCTTTTAAAGTATTTTGAATTTTCATGACCCCTTCGATATTTGTGCCCTTTTTCTTCTTTTAGCCGCCGGAAACGTAAACGTCTTCCCTTGTAATCATTGCCTTTCTCTATTCCCGAGGTAAAGTATTTAAACGCGGCTGAAATCCTGTCTTCTTTCACTTTTTAAATTTGTATCTTTGAACTCTTCATCTTTTCTCTATCTTGTACCTTCGTTCTTTCCATCGTTCATAGACAACTGATCTCTGTTTTCTCTATAAGATTTTCTTTCTTCCTATTTATTTTATTCGCCATGGTTTATCCTGTTGAATCGTTAGACAAATTTCGGTCTGACTTTTCAATCCCTTCGTGGGTTATTTTGGAAGAACTTCCTGAACCTTCTGATTATTTTTCTTTAGCTGAGGGACATTGGTTCCCCAGTCTTTTTGTAGATGAATGTGGCTTTTCTTTCCCGCCAAATCCATTGTGTTTGGAGTTTTGCCAATACTTTGATGTTATTCCTGCAAGAATAGCTCCAAACACATGGAGGATAGTTAATGGCGTACATAGGTTGAATCAACTTCATGGAACTCGTTTAGGGATTCCAGAGATTATGTTTTGCTACAGATGGGTTACCAGTGAAAGTACTTTCTATTTAAAAATTGGGTTTTTGAATAGAGCGTTAGTTGTCAATCTTCCTGATGCCAATAGGGATTATTTTAAACATGGTGTTTTGATAAAAAATTGGCAACAACCTCCATTAAATGGAGATGATGTATACCAAGGTCCCAGGTGTCCACTTTATGGCAATGGGATAGGTTATTTTTATTTTTGAAATCTTATTTTCTTTGTATTTGATAAAATGCATCACTGACAATTGATTTTGTTTGTTACAGTTGATAGTAAAAGGAAACCTCCAAAGGATGTTGAGGTTAATATAAATCATTTAAAACTTATCTGGACCTTGCACCAGTCTGTTGCCAAGGAGCATATTAGATCTGCTTCTTACTTGCTGCAGTATAAGAGTTACACTTTATCTTTCATTGCTCGTCCTCGTCCAGTGGTGGTTGATCTTGACCAAGTACCAGCACCAGCCTCTGAGACTAGTGTAGAAGGTTCTTCTTCTGAATCGAATATTCCTATCACTGATCTGATGAAGAAAAGAAGAGGTCCTGTCTTTTTTGACAAGTCTACCTTTGCCCCTATGGAGGCAGAGAAAAGTAAAAAAGATGTCCTAGATGAGGGGACAGAGAAAATAGATGTACCCCCTCCTGTTGTTGCCCAGGAAGCTGGCAAGAAACCCCCTGTGGCTTCGAGTAAATCTGTTTCTATTTCTCCTGCAAAGGATGTTATCGTCATATAACCAGTAAAGACAACGTCTTTAGTTGAGAATGCTCCTGCTTCTCTGAGGAGGTTAAAGAAAAGTTCTTCTGAGAGACTTGCTGAACCTGTCTCTCAGCCTTCAAATATTGAAAGTGGGGTTCCAACCTTTGTTCCTCCGAGCTCCGTTATGGGCTTGGTAAGATCTTGGACTGTCCCAGAAGTCCAAGGCATTAAAGATACTCTCTCTCGTGAGAGAATTACTACTTTGGCTGCTCAACACATTGCCTCAATAAGTATTGTTGGTCTGAGTCTTTTTTTTTATAATACTATGCTCATGTATTGACTTAAAGTTATTTCTTTTTTCAGCTGGTGACATGTTTCAATAGCATCTTGAAGAAGGATGAATCTATTAGGGCTTCAAGCTCCTCGGGTGGAGTGGATGAAGCTTTTGTTAGGTTGACCAAATCCTTAAAAGATTCTCGTCAAAAGTATGAGGAAGATAAGGTTGCTTGGGAGAAGCAATTCAAGTCTATCGAGCAAGAGAGGAATCAAGCTATGAGTGCCTCCAAAGAATTGGAGAGAAAATTGAAGGAATTCGAACAGAGCAACAAGAAGCTTGAGGCTAAGCTCAAGTCTGCTAAAAATGAAGTTGTTAAACTTCAAGATGTTGAGAAATAAAAAATAGAGGCGGAAGAGAAGCTGAGGTCTGCCGAGGAGCTCCTTAGAGAAAGGACCTCCTTGGAGAAGGCAAAAAGGAAGGCTGTAGTGAAGAAATCATTCAGTGTTGGTTGGGATAAAGGCTGGAACAAGGGCGTGACTATGATGACTTCTCAAATAGAGTATGCCAGTGTTAAATACTTTAGGGACGAATGGGTGGCAGCCTTAAAGGAGATGAAGGTTACCGAGAACTCTGAGTTACTCCAGCAACACACCCATGGTCCTCCTCCCTCTCCTAGAGAAGAAGAAAAAGATGAAGTTTCTTCAGATGAATATTCTATGATGACTGGAGATCAAGTCCCAGTTGTTCCTGTTGTTCAGGCTTCTGAGCAACCCCAACCATCCAGCACTTCTGCCAAGCAACTTCCCTTGTCTTCTGAGTAACAAACTCCTTCATCCAACCCTTCTGAGGAAGTCATAGGAAACAAGGAGAAGGTGTAGAGTTGTTCATTTTTTTTTATTTTGCTGCTTTCTTGAATGTAACGTAGAACTATGTATACCTTCTTATGATGAATAAAATTTTAAACTTTGGTTGTTCGTCTTGAATTTCTCTTTTACTTGCTCTGTTTGTATCTTTATTGATTCTTTTTATTTCTTCTCTTTGCTAGTTTATGGCCAGGATGGAGCTCTTATCAGCTCATGACACAGAATTAATGAAGAAATGCAACGACTATTTTAAAGCTGGTCATGCAGATCTTAATGAGGCCCAGATAATTGACATCCTTAGTTTAGATGCTTCTGAACGAGAAGTTGAAGCTTATCAATACTTAAAGTGCTTTCTCGATCGCGCCGTTGCTAATAATGTGGCCTACTATGAGATGATTGAAGACCTCCAAAGAACAATCGAGGAACTCCAATAGCAGTACAAAGAATCCTCCATACTTCTGCATCAAGGGTACGAGAAGAAATATCAGCAATTGAGTGCTGACAAAGGATATGATAAATTCATTTCTGCTCATGAGAAGAAAAAAAGTGTTCCGAAGCTTAAAGTTGAAGATCACAGGCATATCGCTAAGTTATTGGAGCAAGAGAACCATGCTTTAAAAGAAGAAATAAAACAACTCAAGTCTGCTGCATCTTCTTCGGGAGCCTTGGTCCCTGTTAATGACGAAGGTTTTTCTTTCTTGGAGGTAGAGAATGCCAACTTACGATATGAGTTAGAGACTTTAAGAAGAGATGGACATTCCACATCTACTTGTGGACGAGTAAGATCTTCTGCTCGTGGACGAGCAAGGGCTGGTCGGGTTTCTATTGAAGAAGAGAGAACTCAATCTGCCTTGGAGAATTAGGTAGTTCAATTGATGGCGAAGAATCAAGCCTTAGCGGAAATGTACAAGAAGATTTTGAATCTTACTGACCAACTCTCTTCTCAGAGTTCTGATTTGGAAAATAAGAAAATTCTGGCGAAGAATCTGTACGAGAAACTGGAGAGGTTAACCTATCAATTCCATAAAAAAACCCAGAGAGTTTTGGATGGCTGGGTACAATGAAGCCCTTTACCATCTTGATGCTCGGATCCAGCAGCCAAATAACGAGGGGTACAAGCAAGGGTGGTTGAATGCACTATGTGTGTTAAAATTGGAGCAGGGCCACTACTTATGGGATTATTATGACCCTGGAGTGATCGATTTACCCGTGCCTCCTTTTAAGCTAGACGTTAGTTGGATTCCTTCTCGGGCTATTCCTCAATGCCTTATCTCCAAGTATCCCGGCGATTACAGTCTTTATGCAAACTTTGAGATATCTCGCCCAGAACACTTGCTTGATTGACCATCCCTAATGAACGTCAGAATGCTGCGAGATGTAAATTTTATAAATTTCCCTTATGCATTAGATGATCCTCCTGCTGGGGTAGAACCTGTTTCAAAGGCAGAAGGGAAAAAACCAATAGAATATGGTTTTTTATGTAATGAAGTATATTTTTCACATCAGATGTAATCCTACTTGATTTGAATGAATAATTTTTTTGCCATTTCATTGTCTTATAAATAATTTGTAGAATGTTCTTGCTTTATGGTTGGTAAATATATGTGTATATATTATACTTATCCCATTTGTTGTTTAATCCGAGTCTCCGACCAATCGGAGTTGGTGGTAGTAAGTTTCTGACCAACCGGAGTTGGTGGTAATTAGTTTTCGACCAACCGGAGTTGGTGGTAAATGCTTTCCTACCAACCAGAGTTGGTGGTAATAAGTTTCCGACCAACCGAAGTTGGTGGTAAATATTTTTTGACCAACCGGAGTTGGTGGTAATAAGTTTTTGACCAACTGGAGTTGGTGGTAAATGCTTTTTGACCAATCGGAGTTGGTGGTAATAAGTTTTCGACCAACCGGAGTTGGTGGTAAATGCTTTCCGACCAACCGGAGTTGGTTGTAAATGCTTTCCGACCAATCGGAGTTGGTGGTAATAAGTTTTCGACCAACCGGAGTTGGTGGTAATAATTTTCTGACCAACCGGAGTTGGTGGTAATAAGTTTTCGACCAACCGGAGTTGGTGGTAATGAGTTTCCGACCAACCGGAGTTGGTGGTAAATGATTTCCGACCAACCGGAGTTGGTGGTAATGAGTTTCTGACCAATCGGATTTGGTGGTAAATGCTTTCCGACCAACTGGAGTTGGTGGTAATTGGTTCGCCGACCAACCGGCGTTGGTGGTAATTGATCTGAATTTGGTGTGTAGTGTGTAGCACTAATACTTCGAACAAAATTTCAACAGATAAAGAAACTGGGTGAAAATATCACTTTATTCATGTTTAAGAAACTTCATTACATAGGAATTTCAATTACTGATAATACTTGCGTAGATGCTCTGCATTCCACGCATTCTTGAACTCTTCCCCTTCCAAGGTTTCAATCCTGTATGTTCCTGGACGAACAACTTCTGTTACTCTGTAGGGTCCATGCCAATTGGCTTCCAGTTTATTAGTCTTTTGGATCACTTTCTTCAGCACATAATCCCCTTCCTTTAAATCACACTTCTTCACTCTTTTGTTATATAACAAAGTTGTTCGTTGTTGATACGTTGCATTCCTGATTGCTGCTTCTTCCCTGACTTCTTTGAGCATATCCAGGTCTAATCTTCTCATCAAATCACTGATAGGAGAATTTAAATTAAGCACCCTATGTGTGGGCAAACCTAATTCCGCAAGTATCACAGCCTCACTCTCAAATGCCAGCATGTATGGAGACTCTCCTGTTGCTGTTCGTGGTGTGGTACGATAAGCCCATAACACAGAATGCAGCTCGTTAATCCAATTTTCTTTGGCATCATCCAGTTATTTTTCCAACCCATTCAGCAGTGTTCTGTTTGTCACTTTAGTTTTCCCATTTCTTTGGGGATGGCCTGGTGTAGAGTGGATCTTTAGTACATTGGATTGATGACAATATGCCGCAAATTCCTCATTATCAAATTGGGTTTCATGGTCAGTAATCAATGCATATGGGAGACCATATCTGCAGATAATATTCTTCCAAATAAACTGATAGACTTTATCGTATGTCATATCAATGAGAGGTTCAACTTCTACCCATTTGGTAAAGTAATCCACAGCAACCACGAGGTATTTGAATCTTCCCTTGGTCGTTGGAAATGGCCCGACCAAGTCTATCCCCCACATAGCGAATGGTCAAGGGGATGTGATGGGTGTTAATAATGCTTGGGGATTTCTTCGGATGGAGGAAAAACATTGGCATTTATCGTACTTATTAGCGTAAGCTACGCAATCAGCTCTCATCATTGGCCAGTAATACCCCTGCGTTGTTATTCTTTACAAAAGCGTCCGGCCTGCTACATGGGCTCCACAAGACCCTTTGTGAACCTCCTCGATCAAATCTTTCACTTCGGAGGGATGGACACATCTTTGTAGCCATGTTATAACTCCTCGCCTATACAAGATGCCATTAGTCAATACATAACGAGCAACTTTAAACTTCAATTTTTTGGCTGTGAGTTTATCAATTGGCAAAGCCCCCTCTTCAATATAGGCCCTGATGGGGTCCATCCAAGATGGTCCCAAGTCGAGGGCGATGAATCTTATCATCAAATCTTCGTCTATACTCCGACCAGCCAGGATGTCTATTGAAATTATTCTTCGTAGCTCGGTGCGTGTGGCAGATGCTAACTGAGCTAGGGCGTCTGCTCTTGCATTCTCCAGTCTTGGTATTATAATCAACTGAACTACAGTAAAACTCGATACAACCTCAATTGCTTTGGCATGATATCTGACCATTAATTCTCCTTTTGCTGCATACACCCCTAGAATTTGATTTACGATTAACTGGGAGTTACTGAACACAACGGCTTGCTCTGCTTTCATGTTTTTAGCTAGACTTAGACCCACAATCATTGCTTCATATTCGGCCTCATTATTAGAAGCCTTAAATTGAAAGCGCAAAGCATACTCCACATTAATTTCATCTGGACTGTTTAAAACAATTCCTGCTCCACTGCCTGTAGTTCGTGAAGAGCCATCCACATACAAATTCCACACGAGTACCTCATTATCAAATTTTTGATTGGACAAAGTTCCTCGGTGGAATATTTGGTGCTTCCTTTTATCCTCTTCCGTCATTTCTCACTGCTCGTGGGTCATCTTTTCTTGCCCGTCTACCGATGTAAGTTGGTCGGGGTTTAAATTTAATTATCCTGTAACATCCACAGGTTGGTCGGAGGCATCTTCCTGAGTAAACTCTGCGATAAAATCCGCTATTGCCTGCCCTTTGAGCGATAATCTAGGCTCATAAACTATATCATACTCACCAAGTTCTACTGCGCAGTACATCAATCTTCCCGATTTCTTTGGTTTTTGCAGAGCTTGCCTTAATGGCATATTAGTGTACACAACTACAGTATGGGCTTGGAAGTATGGTCTCATTAATCTGCTTGCTTCAATCAGCGCTAGTGCCAACTTCTCCAATCTTAGATATCTGATTTCTGCTCCTCGGAATGCCTTGCTGGTGTAGTAGACTGGTTTCTGCACTCCATCCTCCAATCTTATCAATGTCGAGCTGACAGCATTCTCTGAAACTTCTAGGTACAAGTATAGTCTTTCTCCCATCACTGGTCTGGACAATAATGGAGGTGTTCCCAAATATTTTTCAACTCTTGAAAGGCCTCCTCGCACTCATCATTCCACTCAAAAGTTTTTCGAAGTGTTTTGAAAAATGGGAGGCACCTGTCTGTTGCTCGTGACACAAACCTATTAAGTGTTGCGACTCGCCCTGTGAGGCTTTACACTTCCTTCTTTGTGGTTGGAGATCGCAGCTCCAATAGATCATTGATCTTTTCAGGGTTCGCCTCAATACCTCGTTGATTAATAATATACCTGAGGAACATTCCTTCTCGCACTCCAAATATGCACTTGGTGGGATTTAAATTCATTTGGTATTTCTCTAGTTGATCAAAGCTCTGACCTAGGTCAACTAGATGATCAGCAGCTTTCTTGCTCTTCGTTAGCATATCATCAATATAAACCCCCATGTTATGACTGATTTTCTCTGCAAACACCTTATTCATCAGCCGCTGATATGTTGCACCTGTATTTTTCAATCCAAAAGGCATAACATTATAGCAACAAGTTCCCCTTGGGGTGATAAAAGAGGTACTCTCCCTGTCTTCAGGCTTCATTTTAATTCGGTTGTACCCAGAATAAGCATACATGAAACTCAACAATTCATGCCCCGAGGTAGCATCCACCAGCTAATCGATTTGGGGCAAAGGAAAATGATCCTTTGGGAAGGCTTTATTAAGACCAGTGAAGTCCACACACATCCTCCACTTGTTATTTTTCTTCTTCACCATTACCACATTTGCTAGCCAATCAGGATATTTGACATACTCAATAAAAGAGGCTTTTTGTAATTTCTTTACTTCTTCCTGTATGGCTTGGTTCTTTTCAGGACTGAACACCCTTCTTTGTTCGTTTACTGGCTTGATTTCCTTGTTCACATTGAGCTCGTGACATAGGAAACTCGGGTCTATCCCTGTCATATCTTCATGACTCCATGCAAAAGTCTGCTTTCTTCATCTTAGAAATGCTATCAATTCCTGTTTGATTGATGCATCCAGTGATACACCAATTTGAGTTGTTCGTTCTGGATGCTCGTTGTCCAGAATGACATTTTCGGTAGCCTCCATTACTTGTCCTTTCACTAGCTGAGACTCGTCTCTAGGGTCTAACGTTTCAATTTCTGCCTCTTCTATTTCATCCACTTGATAAGTAGTAGTCTTTTTTCTGGATTCTTAGCGTTCCTCTTGCTCGGCAGATGAATAGTAGCATTCCCGAGCTACTTTTTGGTCACCTTTCACCACTCCTACTCCAAAGTTGGTTGGGAATTTTAAATATTGATGTACAGTAGATGGTACTGCTTCAAACTTCTTCAAACCTATCCTTCCCATGATGATATTTTAAGTTGATTGGACCTTTTTATCCATTATAAAAAAGCGTACTCTTTCTGTTCGATAAGCAGGCCATGTACCAATAAGCATATCCAACTTGATCATCCCAAGTGGAAAAACCTTTTCGCTAGTAAAACCGAGGATAGGTCTATGATAGGGCTCTAATTGGGCTAGCTTTAAATTCAAACTATCAAAATATGGGTAGAACATGATGTCTGCCGTGCTACCATTATCCACCAGTACTCGCGAGATCACCACTTCCTTCATTCTCATCTTGATCACCAATGGGTCATCATGAGGATATAGTACTCCTACCAGTTCGTTCTTAGAGAAGCTAATGACCAACTTATCTTTGTTCACCTTCCTCGGGAGATCATCTTCAACTAGATTTATTCGTTGAATGTACGAGCAAGCTTGAGCCTCATTGAGGTAAGCCTTCCTCTCCGCAGTAAGGTCTTTACCTCCTGCATCTCCACCTATAATAACATTACAATCAAACGATCCAAAACGGATTGAAAATACCTCATGTTTTGGCTGTCTTGGTCTTTTGGGGAGATTGGGGTCATCTTGATCATCTTCTGGATCTTCTTCATGACTTCTTTTCTTGTCTTCTTTTGCTTGACGAGGAGATTTAGATCTTCTCCTTCCTCGATCGTTGGTCTTTCCACCACTTTGGCGATCAACATATTTAGCCAATTTCCCTTGTCTGACCAGTGCTTCAATTTCATTTTGAAGAGCTATGCACTGTTTGGTCGTATGACCATGGTCTTTATGGAATTCATAATATTTGGACTTGTCTCTTCTGTCAGGATCTGCCTTCATTTTTGCTGGCCAAGCTAGCTCCTCGCTATTCTTGATCTCCTCCAGAATGTGATTTATATCTACCTTTAAAGGAGTGTAATTTCCAAATTTCTTTATCTGCTCCAGTGTTTGCTTTGCTTTCGATTGCCTGTTTCCACCATTGTTCTTCTGATCCTTTTTTTTTATTTTACCATCTTCCACCTTGGTCTTCTTAGTATCTGTGTTCTTCTTCGCAGCCATGTCTTCCTCGACATTCATGATTTTGGCTGCTTTTGCCATTAGTTCTTCCATGGTCCTGGGCGGATCTTTGGCTAAAGTGTAGTATAATTTATTGGGCAACAGTCCACCCATCAGAGCAGTAATTGTTATTTTCTCCTCGTAATCAATTACTTCAAGTTTCTCACCCTGCCTTCTATCTAACACTTAGCAAGTGTGCTACTCGGTTAACTGGTTTCGCTCCAAAAAAAAAGTTCCCGATAAAGAGCTCTGCCAGTTGAAAGAAAGTCTCAATCTTCCCCCGAGGAACGTTGTTGTACCATATCTGAGCTGATCCGGTAAGAGCTCCTAAAAATGCCTTGCATCTCATCTCGTCTGGAACTGCATAGATATCGACAGCTGCTTGGTATTGTTCTATATGAAGGACAGGGTCAGTTTTTCCATCATATTTAGGTGTTACCATAGGGGCTTTGAATTTTGATGATGTTGGAAAATCCACAATTGCCTGGACGAATGGTGTCCCTTGGACAAAAGTTCTTTGTAGAGGATTCTTGGCTTTAGCCATTTCCTCTAATATGTCCTCCAACCTTTGAATAGAGCCCTTCCATGCATCGTTTCCCTCCTCTGGCCTATTGGTTCGAGCAAATGATCGCGTTGAATTTGCCTCTTGGGATCGAGCTGCTGGTCGTGATTGGGCAGAACCTTCCCTTAGATCGGATGGTCGTGGGGAATTCCTCGACACAATCTTAGGAGGACGTATATTCCTCCTAGGGCCCAAACGATCAAAAGGATAAACTATACTCAACCATTCTAGAGCACTAGTCCTTTCTGGGGATAGAGTGACGTTTCATTGAGAATCTGTAGCTCGTACTAAAGAAGTCCGACCAGGTTGATAAGAAGGATCATTAGATCTCTCAGTACGATATGATTCGGTGCATCTAGATTGAGATTCCTCTGGGAATAGCGTTCGCCTAGTTCGCGAAGAGGGTAAACGGGTATTTCTCTGAATACTTTGTTGTCCTGATTGGGTCGGCACTCCGCCTTGAAAAGTTTGTATGAGTTGACGCATGGTTTCTTGCATGACCGTTTGCCCTTGGGCCAAATTAGCCATTATGCCAGCCAGATCTTGAACATTTGCGGGAAGTGAAGGGTTTGGAGGGTTCCCAACGTTTCGATTGCTGGATTTCGGATTATCAGCCATTGCTGATGAATTGTTTTGATGAAAAACGCTAAGTACAGTCGTTTCCCACAGACGGCGCCAATCTGTTGATGTAAAAAAATAGATTATCTCTAATTATTTAATCACAGATAAATAAGATAATAAATAAATAAGACAAAGGATTTTTAAAGTGGTTCAGTCGTATGAGAATCGCCTACGTCCACTATTTTTGTATTGCTGACTATTTGCCAGGAATTCTCGATAAATGGTTTATCCAGAAATACAGAGTCGCCTTCTAATGAGGATGTTACAATGTATTTATAGCCTTGAGGCTGTACATGTGAAATGACAATGCACTGTTATCTAGTATGCATATACATCTGTACGATAATAATAACCATTTAATGCGCAGTTGTCTTTTTGATTCTATTGATTTGGGTGCTCCGCACGCCAAGTAGCTCGGACCGCCTGAGTTGCTCGGTACGCCAAGTAGTACGGGGCCTAGAGTAGCTCGGTACGCTTAGTTTCTCGGGGCGCATGAGTTCCTCGGGGCCATGAGTTGCTCGTCCAAAATGTTTGTATTTGACAAGTAGATCTCCACGTGTCTTCAAATAATTAGTTCATGTTAGCAGACTAAATTTGGTATCAACACTCGCGTTTGAGATCTTACGATTTTACAATTTTAGAACGATCTATGTGGCCCAAGTAGAAGATTATAATCCTTGGATAATGGACCAACATAGATCATGTACTTATAAAACAACAAGTCAAACGCAATAATTTGATATCGCCACAACATATATATATATATATATATATATATATATATATATATATGTGTGTGTGTGTGTGTGTGTGTGTGTGCGTGTGTGTGTGTGTGTGTGTGTGTGTGTGGTTAAAAATGTATTATATAAATTCCACTTTACTTATCCAATTTAACAGCCTCACATGATTATAAATGTCTAGTACTTGCATGGATTTAGGATTCACTAACAAAATTGGAATTTAGAATTATGTCTACACTTTTAAGAGGGTACTTTATTTATTCTTGAAATCAAACATGTCAAATTCTTTTAAAAACGGTGAAAGTAGTGGGAGTATCAAATCACCTAATGTGGTTGCAAAAAAATGAGATACTCTTGTCATTCCTTTAACGTCCAAAGTAATCGCTCTTTTGGTTAGTGGATATAAATAGTTTTAAGATGCTCTTAAATGAGTTTACTATTTTAAACGATTATGAGATTTATCATAAGAATGAGAATTTGACAGAGGAGAAAGAAAATATTCAATTTTGTTTTCACAAGTTTTAAAAAATTATAATGCCATTAATTTACCAAAATAAAGTTTAGGATCACGTTGAATTATCTAATTGATGCATGAGAGTCGAGTGTAAATGCGTCTTTAAGACTAAAGACGACCTTGATAATAATCAATGACATACAGCTAGACTTATGGTCAAAGTTTTCAATACGAATAGAGAAAAGTGTGTAAGTAAATATTTTCACCTATATCTTAGAATGTGAAATTCTTATGGATTTAGTTGCTCATTTTGAGTAAGACTTACATTTAATGTGAAAACTTATGAGAGTTTAAGAGAAGAACTGTATACATTGAGAAATAACTATATAAACTGTCATTTTACCATCAATGGTGTTTTAAGAACACTTTATGTATTTTGATCAATATATATATACCTTGAAGTCAGTAGGAGTAAATTTATATATTTCTTGGATTTCTCTTAGTAATGAATTATAAATTAGAGAAATAAAATAGTTTAAGAGTACGAAGTAATGAGATGTTTAAAAAAATTTATGCTAACACTTATGACAATTGTTCTCTCTTGATTAGGTAGGTTTGTTTTGACCTAGTGACCAATATTATGAAAAAGTGAAAAAAAATTAAATATTGTATGTAGCATGCTTTGGGGATACAATTTATTGATTACAACTGCGAAAAACTTATTTTGGGACATGGTGTTGTCGATACTATTATCAAGTCGCTGAAATATTATGATAATCCCGCTGCAATCTTCGTTTATGAAGAACTGATATGTATTTTAAAGAAACTAGGCACATTAGGGTATAATACATATATGTGAATGAAGAAGTTCAGAAATAACAAGTGTCGGTTTACACACATTAGTATAAGTATTAACGTAGAATATCCACTAATAAATGGGCTATCATCAAAGAACATTCATGAAACATGCATAAGATATGAGTCTTGCATGTAGCCAATTAATTATAAGTGTAGTGGATTGTTTGGTGCTTAAATTTTGGCATTACTTGATATCAATTAAACTGTATTCTGACGAGGGATATGAGAGAGAGAGAAGTTTTCTATATATTTTGTACATAGTAGGTAATAAAAAAATTCCAAAAAATACAAAAAAAAATAGTTTAGTGTTAAAATATATTTTAGGTTTAGTTTTTATTTTTATTTTTTGTAATCAAGTGCTGAAAATTGTGAAGAAGTGGACGCATGTCAAGGCGCATTTCAAGACAAATTTGTGGGAAAAAAATTGCGTATTGTATTTCTACACTCTCTTTTCAATTTATTTCCTTCTTGACATATTATTTATTGTTGTTTATGCATACATGAGAATGTTTGGCTAAACACCCCATTTAAGGGGTGGGATGTACTGTTACTGATGTTAGTTTAATTAATCAATTTGATTAATGCTATAATTCTAGGAAAATTATTTTTTAATTGTCACCAATTAATTTATGTAACAAGAGTTAGTAAATTAATTGAACAAATTAATTTTGAATTTAGGCTTCGAACTAGAGATATGTTTTTTCGATATTTGAATATTAATACAGTATTGAAATTTGAGGATTGCTATTGTTTTCGTTAAATTGATCCTAGCGGGTAATTTTCTGAAAATAGTATGATTCTTAATTTTTCATTGTGTGACATTTTTAAATTAGTTTTCTGAAAAAGATGTTATTAAATTAATAATTGTAACGAGAGTTAGATTATCGATTTAATACTATCTCGAAATATTTCAAATTAATAAATTGAGAAATTAAAATAATTGATAATACAGTATAATCCCATCTCTTGACTTTTTCACATTTATCACACTCGATTGCACATTATTTTGCATTTTTTAGTCATTTCGTAATTTTTAGCATTTATTAATTAATACATTTTTTATTTAATAAAACCATAATGAGAGGCTAAATACTCCATTTCAAGGGGAGAGATGAAACTTCTACATTCTTCATTTATTTAATTTAATTTTATAATTTTTAATTTTGTTATGTTCCTTTGAAAATGAATATTGGACTTTTACATTTCAAAGTGGATTTCGAGAGAAACCATTCGGTTCTAGTCATACTTCGAGAGAAGGTGACGTATTTTGAATGAATTGAAAAATTCCCCTCCCATGAGAGATGGGGTGATCTTGTCATTAAGAAAGAACCCGAAATTATTATTATATCATTTTCTTAAAAATCAAACTAGAGATAGGCTTTTCTTAAGTTAAATGATATTTTAATAGTTTCTAACTCTAAAACTAAATTGTAAAGACTTAAAATAATTTTAATAAATAATCCTTAGCAGGTAGTTTCTTAGAAAAGTTTTATTCGGATTTTTGAGAGTTTTGTGAAAGTCTAAGATTAATTTTCTAAGAAATATCTTATTTAAATTACATTTGCGACGAGAGTTGATTTGTACTTTAAATAAATCTTGGAATATTCTAAAATTATGAGTTACTTAATTAAAATAAATAACTGAAACGTAGAAGTGGATTCTCCTCCCCTGTTAATTCTCATTCTTATTTACTTCACTCATTTCTTATTTTAGTTTTTATTAGTGTAGTTTTAATTTTAGTTCATAATTAGTAGTATAAATATCCCTTGAAATTGTTTTAAAATATATATATATATATATTAATAAAAAAACTGAATTGCAAGTTTTCACATTAATTGTTTCACCTTGAAAGTTGGATTGATACCCGTACTTACCGCAATACGAGTTGTTTTAGATAAGTTTTGTAGGTACTCAAGAGATTTTTTATATTGGTTTTTGCACGACAACAAACAGAACGTACAGAAAAAGCTTTCTATTAGTTTCCACCAATAAAAATGGTTTTCAGTAAATACAAATTTATTTTCAGCAAATAGAAAATATTTTCCAGCAATAAAAATTTATTTCAAGCAAATGAAAAAATGGTTTCAGACAATACAAAAATCCAACCTTAATAAGAAAACAAAAAATAATTTCCAGCATAAAAAATCCAACCTTAGTAAAAAAACATAAGAAAATGATAAAAAAACAGCAATAAAAATAATTATTTGAGTGTTGAAATAAATAACATTAAGCTAGATCTGTTTCTTGGCAAAAAAAAAAGAAAAAAGAAAACAAATTTGTTCACGACCCCAACCCCAACCCACCCCAACCCCAACCCACCCCAGCCTCAGCCTGTAATACCCCGCACTTTTATGGGAAATTAAATTCAATAATTCAGTATAATTTGGGAATTTAAGAAATTATCGTGAATAGTAATTTTTGGACTTTTCAAGGATTAAATTATTTTCGACGTGTATTAAAATTACTCTTGGGATTATGTGAATAAGTTGGAGTACTTTATTATACGTCGTTGATGGGTAAAGCGACAGAGGAGAATATTTTAATGGGAAAACCCGCATTGAGATGTATTGGGTTAAAATAGTGAATTGCGGTCAAGTACCTCAGATAGAAATTTAGATTGCGCGGTTGGTCTCGAAAAGGCCGAGATAGTCAAAATAGAGTATCCGGGGGAAGAAATTGAGTTTCATCAATTTTTGGACCCATAGGGACTCGTAATTGAGTAAACGAGTCATTTTTGGGTTTATTAAAGGATAAACCCTTTTCTTCTCTTATAAGGTCACGAGAGAGAGAAAGAGAAGAAATAAAAGAGAGAAAAGAAGAGGAAAGGAAGAAAGGAAGGAAAAGAGGAAGAAGAAAGGGGACTCCAGGCCAAACTTCGTGGGATTCGACTCGAGGTCGTCGGATTTCATCCTCCAGGCAAGTGTATACTTTCTCTATTTCATTTTGTGCATTTATTTCATATTATAGTTGGTAAACTATATAATTTTGGGTTAGAACCCTTAAAATAAATTTGGGAAATTCGAGTATGAGTTTACAAATTGATGTATTGTAAACTCTTAATGACTTCTAATGTTAAATCCATGATAATGGAATGTAGAAATGGTTAGAAATGGGAGAAATGATAAAAGTGGGGCTTTAATGGTTTTAGGGTTTAAATCTAAGAGAAATGGTTTAATACCATAAATAAATTGATGTGTTAGTTATAAATAAGTGCTAGGAAGTCGTAGACTAGGACCGGAGTAGAGGTCATTCTCCTTGTGACATTTGTTAAGAAATGTTGTAATGCCTACTAAAGAATCGTAGCTACGAGTAGCCCAGTACCACTATAGTAGAGAGTGGTACTGAATTTGAATTACCCGGTGAAGCTAAGGGTTCGAAAGTCATGCGAAGTAAGTGTAGCATTACTCAGTGGAAGTAGGAGGATCATAAGTTTTGACTTGGAGAAGGGTGTGGAAATACCCATATGTGAAAATTTGAGGAAAATTTTTCACTCGTAGGAGCAATTTTGGAATGGTGGGTGCAATGATAACCATATTCGGGAGAGCAGGATGTTTTGCCCCTAAAGGGATATTATGAATAGTTTTTAACCGTGAGTCCCCGTGATTTAGCAAGAATGAAAAGAACGCAGTTTTAAATTATTCACATAAGGATCGGTAAGAGGCCGATAGTGAATAAAGAGAGTTATGGATAAGTGAACTTTGTACTGAATCAAGGTAAGTACAATGAAAAGAGAGTCCTTTCGAGTAATGATAGGCTCACTAGAGAAGTGTTGCTTACCCTTATGGAGAATGTGTGTTCGAGGACCCCATTGGTGGACATCCACCGAGGGAATTCGTTGAACTAGGGATGTTGAGGCCGGTAGTGGAGTTTCCTTTTTATGAAGAAGTTAAGGGGAACTAGTAAAGTGATTGTCAGGATCGTGGCTATGGAGTCCAAGATACTGATAACCTTAAAAGGGTCAGGGTGACCCGAGATGGGGAATGTTGTAATGTGGAGTGTAGAACCGTCACTACAAGAATTTGCACCATTAGCAACATACAAATTATGTTGCTAAAGTTAGAATTTTGTTGCTAAAAGGTATCGGCAACAGATTTCACTCTGTTGCCAGCTTGTTGCCCATTGCCTGTCTAGGAAACCCTTTGGCAACACAGCAGGCTTGTGTTGCTGAAAGTAGACTTTTGGCAACACGCAATTGTGTTGCCAAAAGTATTTTTTAATTTGTCAAATTTATAATAAAAAATATTATTTGTGTTGCCAAAAGTCACTCAACGGCAACAAAAAAAAGTTATGTTGCCAAAAGCTATAGCTTTTGGCAACACAGGAGTTGTGTTGCCAAAACGCTATACCTTTGGCAACACAGGTCCTGTGTTGCCAAAAGCAATATCTTTGGCAACACAACAGCTGTGTTTCCAAAGGTAAGACTTTTGGCAACACAAGAGTTGTGTTGCCAAAGGTATAGCCTTTTGGCAACACAGCTCTTGTGTTGCCAAAAGTCGTACCTTTGGCAACACATCTCTTGTGTTGCCAAAAGCCATACCTTTGGCAACCAAACATGTGTTGCCATATCCAAAGTGATATATGTAGATGAAACTTTTAGAGACAAAAAATTGTGTTGCCAAAAGTACAATATTTTTATTTATTACCTATTATTTTTTTAGCAATTGTAAGCACTTTTAAACCTGCACTTTTTTCATCAAACGTGCAACCTTCTAATCCAAAATAACATTACGCATTTTTCATACAATCATAAGTGAATACAAAATTCCGCAATTTTCAACCAAATCTGATAAATATGAATTACAAAATAATATTTCATCACAATCCAAGTATAAAGGTACAAAATAAATGTCTCCCAAATAAGAACGTAACAAAATATGTAAACATGATCTAGCCTAATACATTAACACATTAAAATATGTTAAAAAAATCCACGTAAACTAAAACGCCGACAATATCGCTCCCCTACACTATAAGAAACCGCAGCTCCAAGCCACCACGAACATAATAACTCCAAGCAAAATCCATCATAACCTGCACAAGATACAAAAATAAATTACTACATGGGTTTGTATAACTTCAAATGCATGTATGTTTGACTTGATCAATTTAAAACACTATTTAATTTCAAAAAATTTCGGCAGAGCTTCCTTTGTTTATTCATGAAATCCAACATGTTTTTAACATTAAAATAAACCCAACAGCAAAAAAACGCAGCTAAACCACCATTAAATCCCTTTCGCCAATTTAATATCTAAAAATAGTATCCGAGTAGCTAAATTAACTTAAATAAGTATCCGAGTAGCTACGTACCTCGATCCTCCGTATCCATTGACGTTTTCATGTGTCGCAAATCCATTTTCATTCTACACAAAATACAAAATAAATTATAATCTATCCGACTTCAAAAGATAATAATAATTTATAACTATTATAGTTATATATATATATATATATATATATATATATATATATAAACATTTATATATAACTATAAAAACAAAGTGTCTAAAAAATACATTTATATATATATAACTATAATAATCAAATTCACTGTGTCTAAAAAAACAAAGTGTCAATTTTTAAAATAAATTGGGCATAGTCTCCTTTGTTTATTGGACTATCCACCCTTTTTAAGGGGTAACGACAAATCCAACAATATAAAAAGAAAAAATCCCAAATTCGTCTAACAAAAGGTTCAATGAAACAAAATTCTTATTGGACCTTGTTCGATGTGAACTAACCAATTGTCACGTGTTCACTTCCATGGGGACATCACCATGGTACATCAAATAGCACTCCATATACTTCCCTTGACGGGGGTTCCATATTGCCAAATTTCATCATTCATATTGTGTTCACTAACGACACAAAACTAAAGTGCCATAGCTTCATTTTTTTTCCACGTGGAATGGGACTAGAGAGAATCATTTGAAAAACCATAATGTATATATATACTGGGCAAAAAAGCTACAAAACCATTGAAATTCCAAGACACATGTTAACATTACATACTGGACTGCAATGGAGAAACAAAAATAACAAGCATTCTAGTCAACGAGAGGGTCCCGACTTGCTTATGTGTCGACAAAACTACAAGTATCGTACATGTCGTATTATATATATATATATATATATATATATATATATATATATATATATATATAACAGTGTATATAACTGTTTTATATATGTGTATATATATACATAAAACAGTGTATATAACTGTTTTATGTATATATATACACATATACACTGTTTTATGTATATATATACACATACATAAAACAGTTATATACACTGTTATATATATATATATATATACATAATATATTATATAAACTGTGTATATATATGTGTATATATATATATATGTATATATATATGTATATAAACTGTGTATATATATATATATGTATATATATACATAACAGTTATATATAAACTGTGTATATATATGTGTATATACATATATAAGTTTATATATACAGATATATACACAGTTTATATATAACTGTGTATATATACATAACAGTTATATATAAACTGTGTATATATCTGTATATATAAACTTATATATATATATACATATATATATATATAAACTTATATATATACACAGTTTATATATAATATATACTATATATAACTGTTATATATATATATATATATATATATATATATATATATATATATATATATATATAAAATAACTGTTATTAACAGTTAATAACAGTTATTATATATAATAACAGTTATTATATCAGTTATTATAACAGTTATTATATATAATAACAGTTATTATATATATAGTTATTAACTGTTATGTATATATAATATATACTATATATATATATATATATATATATATATATATATATATATATAGTTATGTATATATAACTATATATATAGTTATGTATATATAATATATACTATATATATATATATATATATATATTAACTGTTATAACTGTTATTAACTGTTATGTATATATATATATATATATATATATATATGTATATATATGTATATATATATATACATATTAACTGTTATGTATATATATATACATATTAACTATTATGTATATATAATATATACATATTAGCTGTTATGTATATATAATATATACTATATATGTATATATATATTAACTGTTATAACTGTTATTAACTGTTATGTATATATAATATATACTATATATATATATATATACATAACTATATATATATATATGTATATATATATATATATAGTTATGTATGTATATATATATACATACATAACTATATATATATATATACATATATATATATAGTTATGTATATATATATATATATAGTATATATTATATATATATAACTGTTATGTATATATAATATATAAGATATAACTGTTATGTATATATAATATATAAGATATAACTGTTATGTATATATAATATATAACTGTTATGTATATATAATATATATAACTGTTATGTATATATAATATATAACTGTTATGTATATATAATATATACTATATAATATATATATATATATATATACATAACAGTTATATATATATAACCCCTTAGTGTTGGAATGCTATGGGGGGGGGGGGGGGGGGACCTTAATGGGATCACTGATCCCTTATTGGTTTTTTTGAGGTCTATTCCTAGTCAGTACTTCATCTTTTTCATCATGTGTGTAACGTTGTAGCACTCGTACATGGATTAGAGTGATGGAATATGTTCCTTGGTGCCATTAGAGATGACTTGTACATGCGGTTCTAATTGGAAACCACTAATGTAAATGTCCTTACCTTTGCGTTGAATTTACAGGACTAAAGTATTGGTTCCTTCTCCTTAGAGTAGGTATCACATGACAAAGCGATTAAGTTTTCTCCATAGAAGGATTTTAACTTTTGATGTAATGAAGAAACAACCTCCCTGATAGCATTAAGCCATGACCTACCTAATTATAGGTTGAAGGAGGTCGGTATTTTAATTACTTGAAACTCTGTGAGGCTGTCAAGCGGGATAATTGCTAGTTCCTACGAGTCGCATTGGTCCCGTGCGAGGTGTTCGTGACTCATACGGGACCGTTTTGTGACTGTTTTAGGTTTTCACCCTTCGATGGCATGTATTTATGCATAAGTCTAATTTTTTGCAAATTCACGTCGTACACTCAAACCGGGAGTCCCGTGACTACGCCGTCGGTTCCTACGAGTCGCATTGGTCCCGTGCGAGGTGTTCGTGACTCTTACGGGACCGTTTTGTTGGTGTTTTACGTTTTCACCCTTCGATTGCATGTTTTTATGCTTAAGTCTATTTCTTGCAAATTTACGGCGTACACTCAAATCGGGAGCCCCGTGACTACGCGGTCGGTTCCTACGAGTCACATTGGTCCCGTGCGAGGTGTTCGTGACTCTTACGGTACCGTTTTGTGGCTGCTTCACGTTGTCACCATTCGATGGAATGTTTTTAGGCATAAGTCAAATTTTTTGCAAATTCACATCGTAAACTCAAACCGGGAGCCCCATGACTACGCGGTCGGTTCCTGCGAGTCACATTGGTCACGTGCGAGGTTTTAGTAACTCTTACGGGACCGTTTTGTGGCTGTTTTACATTTTCACCTTTCGATGGCATGTTTTTATGCATAAGTCTAATTTTTTTCAAATTCACGTCGTACACTCAAACCGGGAGCCCCGTGACTACGCCGACGGTTCCTACGAGTCGCATTGGTCCCGTGCGAGGTGTTCGTGACTCTTACGGGACCGTTTTGTGGTTGTTTTACGTTTTCACCCTTCGATTGCATGTTTTTATGCTTAAGTCTATTTTTTGCAAATTTACGTCGTACACTCAAATCGGGAGCCCCGTGACTATGCGGTCGGTTCCTACGAGTCACATTGGTCCCGTGCGAGGTGTTCGTGACTCTTACGGTACCGTTTTGTGGCTGTTTCACGTTGTCACCATTCGATGGAATTTTTTTATGCATAAGTCTATTTTTTTGCAAATTCACGTCGTACACTCAAATCGGGAGCACCGTGACTACGCGGTCGGTTCCTACGAGTCGCATTGGTCCCGTGCGAGGTGTTCGTGTCTCTTACGGTACCGTTTTGTTGCTGTTTTACGTTTTCACCCTTAGATGGCATGTTTTTATGCATAAGTCTAATTTTTTGCAAATTCACGTCGTACACTCAAACCGGGAGCCCCGTGACTACGCGGTCCGGTTCCTACGAATTGCATTGGTCCCGTGCGAGGTGTTCGTAACTCTTACGGTACCGTTTTGTGGCTGTTTAACATTTTCACCATTCGATGGAATGTTTTTATGCTTAAGTCTAATTTTTTCCAAATTCACGTCGTATACTCAAACCGAGAGCCCCGTGACTACGCGGTCCGGTTCCTACGAGTCGCATTGGTCCCGTGCGAGGTGTTCGTAACTCTTGCGGTACCGTTTTGTGGCTGTTTAACGTTTTCACCATTCGATGGAATGTTTTTATGCTTAAGTCCATTTTTTTGCAAATTCACGTCGTACACTCAAACCGGGAGCCCCGTGACTACGCGGTCGGTTCCTAAGAGTCACATTGGTCCCGTGCGAGGTGTTAGTAACTTTTACGGGACCGTTTTGTTACTGTTTTACGTTTTCACCCTTCGATGGCATGTTTTTATGCATAAGTCTAATTTTTTGCAAATTCACGTCGTACACTCAAATTGGGAGCCCCATGACTACGCGGTCGCTTCCTACGAGTCGCATTGGTCCCGTACGAGGTGTTCGTGACTCTTACGGGACCGTGTTGTGGTTGTTTTACGTTTTCACCCTTCGATTGCATGTTTTTATGCATACGTCTATTTTTTGCAAATTTACGTCGTACACTCAAACCGGGAGCCCCGTGACTACGCGGTCGGTTCCTACGCGTCACATTGGTCCCGTGCGAGGTGTTCGTGACTCTTACGGTAAGGTTTTGTGGCTGTTTTACGTTGTCACCATTCAATGGAATGTTTTTAAGCATAAGTCAATTTTTTTGTAAATTCACGTCGTACACTCAAACCGGGAGCCCCGTGACTACGCGGTCGGTTCTTACGAGTCACATTGGTCCCGTGCGAGGTGTTCGTGACTCTTACGGTACCGTTTTGTGGTTGTTTTGCGTTTTCACCCTTCGATGGCATGTTTTTAGGCATAAGTCTAATTTTTTTCAAATTCACGTCGTACACTCAAACCGGGAGCCCCGTGACTACGCGGTCGGTTCCTACGAGTCGCATTGGTCCCGTGCGAGGTGTCCGTGACTCTTACGGGACCGTTTTGTGGCTGTTTTACGTTTTCACCATTCGATGGAATGTTTTTATGCTTAAGTCTAATTTTTTGCAAATTCACGTCGTACACTCAAACCGGGAGCCCCGTGACTACACGATCGGTTCCTACGAGTCACATTGGTCCCGTGCGAGGTGTTAGTAACTCTTACGGTACCGTTTTGTGGCTATTTTACGTTTTCAGCCTTCGATGACATGTTTTTATGCTTAAGTCTAATTTTTTGCAAATTCACGCCGTACACTCAAACCGGGAGCCCCGTGATTACACAATCGGTTCCTACGAGTCGCATTGGTCCCGTGCCAGGTGTTCGTAACTCTTACGGTACCGTTTTGTGGCTGTTTTACGTTTTCACCCTTCGATGGCATGTATTTATGCATAAGTCTAATTTTTTGCAAATTCACGCCGTACACTCAAACCGGGAGCCCCGTGACTACGCCGTCGGTTCCTACGAGTCGCGTTGGTCCCGTGCGAGGTGTTCGTGACTCTTACGGGACCGTTTTGTGGTTGTTTTACGTTTTCACCCTTCGATTGCATGTTTTTATGTTTAAGTCTATTTTTTACAAATTTACGTCGTACACTCAAATCGGGAGCCCCGTGACTACGCGGTCGGTTCCTACGAGTCACATTGGTCCCGTGCGAGGTGTTCGTGACTCTTACGGTACCGTTTTGTGGCTGTTTCACGTTGTCACCATTCGATGGAATTTTTTTAGGCATAAGTCTAATTTTTTGCAAATTCACGTCGTACACTCAAATCGGGAGCACCGTGACTACGCGGTCGGTTCCTACGAGTCGCATTGGTCCCGTGCGAGGTGTTCGTGTCTCTTACGGTTCCGTTTTGTTGCTGTTTTACATTTTCACCCTTAGATGGCATGTTTTTATGCATAAGTCTAATTTTTTGCAAATTCACGTCGTACACTCAAACCGGGAGCCCCGTGACTACGCGGTCCGGTTCCTACGAATTGCATTGGTCCCGTGCGAGGTGTTCGTAACTCTTACGGTACCGTTTTGTGGCTGTTTAACATTTTCACCATTCGATGGAATGTTTTTATGCTTAAGTCTAATTTTTTGCAAATTCACGTCGTACACTCAAACCGAGAGCCCCGTGACTACGCGATCCGGTTCCTACGAGTCGCATTGGTCCCGTGCGAGGTGTTCGTAACTCTTACGGTACCGTTTTGTGGCTGTTTAACGTTTTCACCATTCGATGGAATGTTTTTATGCTTAAGTCCAATTTTTTACAAATTCACGCCGTACACTCAAACCGGGAGCCCCGTGACTACGCGGTCGGTTCCTAAGAGTCACATTGCATCCGTGCGAGGTGTTAGTAACTCTTACGGGACCGTTTTGTTGATGTTTTACGTTTTCACCCTTCGATGGCATGTTTTTATGCTTAAGTCTATTTTTTTGCAAATTCACGTCGTACACTCAAACCGGGAGCCCCATGACTACGCGGTCGCTTCCTACGAGTCGCATTGGTCCCGTACGAGGTGTTCGTGACTCTTACGGGACCGTGTTGTGGTTGTTTTACGTTTTCACCCTTCGATTGCATGTTTTTATGCATAAGTCTATTTTTTGCAAATTTACGTCGTACACTCAAACCGGGAGCCCCGTGACTACGCGGTCGGTTCCTACGAGTCACATTGGTCCCGTGCGAGGTGTTCGTGACTCTTACGGTAAGGTTTTGTGGCTGTTTTACATTGTCACCATTCAATGGAATGTTTTTAAGCATAAGTCAATTTTTTTGTAAATTCACGTCGTACACTCAAACCGGGAGCCCCGTGACTACGCGGTCGGTTCTTACGAGTCACATTGGTCCCATGCAAGGTTTCGTGACTCTTACGGTACCATTTTGTGTTTGTTTTACGTTTTCACCCTTCGATGGCATGTTTTTAGGCATAAGTCCAATTTTTTGCAAATTCACGTCGTACACTCAAACCGGGAGCCCCGTGACTACGCGATCGGTTCCTACGAGTCGCATTGGTCCCGTGCGAGGTGCCCGTGACTCTTACGGGACCGTTTTGTGGCTGTTTTACGTTTTCACCATTCGATGGAATGTTTTTATGCTTAAGTATAATTTTTTGCAAATTCACGTCGTACACTCAAACCGGGAGCCCCGTGACTACGCGATCGATTCCTACGAGTCACATTGGTCCCGTGCGAGGTGTTAGTAACTCTTACGGTACCGTTTTGTGGCTATTTTACATTTTCACCCTTCGATGACATGTTTTTATGCTTAAGTCTAATTTTTTTGCAAATTCACGCCGTACACTCAAATCGGGAGCACCGTGACTACACAGTCGGTTCCTACGAGTCGCATTGGTCCCGTGCGAGGTGTTCCTGACTCTTACGGGACCGTTTTGTGGTTGTTTTATGTTTTCACCCTGCGATGGCATGTTTTTATGCTTAAGTGTATTTTTTGCAAATTCACGTCGTACACTCAAACCGGGAGCCCTGTGACTACGCGGTCGGTTCCTACGAGTCGCATTGGTCCCGTGCGAGGTGTTCGTGACTCTTATGGTACTGTTTTGTGGCTATTTAACATTTTCATCCTTCGATGGCATGTTTTTATGCATAAGTCTAATTTTTCGCAAATTCACGTCGTACACTCAAACCGGGAGCCCCGTGACTAGGCGGTCGGTTCCTACTAGTCGCATTGGTCCTGTGCGAGGTGTTCGTGACTCTTACGGGACCGTTTTGTGGCTTTTTTACTTTTCAGCCTTCAATTCCATGTTTTTAAGCTTAAATCTATTTTTTTGCAAATTCACGTCATACACTCAAATCGGGAGCACCGTGTCTACGCAGTCGGTTCCAACGAGTCGCAATGGTCCCGTGCGAGGTGTTCGTGTCTCTTACGGTACCGTTTTGTGGCTGTTTTACATTTTCACCCTTAGATGGCATGTTTTTATGCATAAGTCTAATTTTTTGCAAATGCACGTCGTACACTAAAATCGGGAGCTCCGTGACTACGCGGTTCGGTTCCTACGAGTCGCATTAGTCCCGTGCGAGGTGTTCGTAACTCTTACGGTACCGTTTTGTGGCTGTTTTACGTTTTCACCCTTCGATGGCATGTATTTATGCATAAGACTAATTTTTTGCAAATTCACGCCGTACACTCAAACCGGGAGCCCCGTGACTACGCCGTTGGTTCCTACGAGTCGCATTGGTCCCGTGCCAGGTGTTCGTAACTCTTACGGTACTGTTTTATATACAGATCATAAAAATTCTGAAAAAGGGGCAGGAAGTAGCCCAGTAACACAGATAATATTTCCCGCTAAAGATAAGAAAACTGGTTCTAGCACGAGGGTTAAAATATCTTTTTGTCGGGACTTACTTCATGCTGGTATGGGTTTGAGTGTAGCTGCCGAAGTCTTCAACACACACCGTATATCTGAGGAAGAGTTCAAACTTTCTTTTGCATCACTTGTTAAAAATGAGAACTTAGTTGTTAGATTTAGAGGTAGGTACTTGCCGTGGGATAAAGCTGTTCCAATTGTTCTTGGACTGGATGCATATGGTTTAGAAATACCCCTTGATCTCAAAGACGTAATTCCTGTAGAGGAGGCACCGAAATCCAGGGAAGACGATGCAGGCCCCACTACCACTCCTAGTCGAAGATGGAGCCTATGGCAGACATTTAGAAGGGTTAAAGCGGTCGAGGATACTAGCAGTAACTTGTCTAGTGAGGAGGTGATTATTGATTTCTATTATCCCTCAGAAAATTAATCACTGGTACCCACTCTGTTATCTCCTCATAAGCAAGTTCTGAGGACAAATATCCCCACTACTGAGCAAACAGAATCTTTAAACCTAAGAGAAGGGCAAAATGTGGTCACTTTCATTTTTTCTACAAGGGTCCTAGGAGTGCAAAAGGTTGAAGCTCATATATACTTGTGGAAGTGGAATGCACGGATTGTAATTTCAGATGTTGATGGGACAATTACCAAGTCTGATGTTCTTGGTCAGTTTATGCTCTTAGTTGGAAGGGATTGGACACAATCTGGGGTAGCTCGGATTTTCTGTGCAATTAAGGAGAATGGGTATAATATACTTTTTCTGAGTGCACATGCTATTGTTCAAGCATATTTAACCAGAAGTTATTTAGTCAATATCAAGCAGGACGGAAAATCTTTACCCACTAGACCTGTTGTTATATCAGCTGATCGCCCATTTCCCTCATTGTACCGAGAAGTAATAAGAAGAGCACCACATGAATTCAAGATCGCCTGTTTAGAGGATATTAAAGCACTTTTTCCTTCTGATTACAATCCATTCTATGCGGGCTTTGGTAACAGAGACAATGATGAGCTCAGTTATCATAAGATTGGGATTCTGAAGGGAAAAATATTTATCATTAACCCCAAGGGTGAGGTGGTCATTAGTCATAGAACTGTTGTGAGGTCATACACCTCTTTACACACTAGTCAATGATATGTTCCCACCAACTTCAATGGTTGAGCAGGAAGATTATAATTCATGGAATTATTGGAGAGTACCATTTACAGACATTGAGATATTGTAGAAATAGCCTTTTAATACGGGAAAAATAATCTTCAATGGTTCGGAGTATTGGACGATTAACGCAACATTCGGCAGCCTATATTGAGCCAATAGTTAAATTGTAAACAATTAGTCTTGTAATTGAAATTGGAGTATGATGTTCATTTAAAAAAAAGGGGGAAGTTTACTCTTTATTGAAAACACAGCTCAGAAGTAAACATCTCTGTGGGGATAGAACATAAATTCTAAAACTACAATAAACTAACACTTGACATTTAATGAAGTAGCATATCCATTCAAAATAAAAGGATGACTTAATAAGGTAGACTAATGAAGAAAAAATAAAATTAGAACTTTATTTTGACCTATCAAGCTAAATTGATAAGCATGTGTACATAGACTTTCACAAATTGTACATATATACATGAATATTTGATAGATAATATATTAAGATGAATGACACAACATAAAGGCACAATTAGTTTCGAAGAAAAGACATACCTGATCTAAAGTATGTTGTGTAAATTCAGTAGTAGAAATCATTACTCCGGCAGCAAACGAACCCATCTCAAGAGTTAAGCCCAGCTTATCGCTGCACTGAAAGATTAAAGGGTATACCAGAGTATTAAAAAAATGTTTACGCGTGCTTGGATTCAATAGAATCAATACATTTAACGAGAGCCCAGTAATCAAGAGATGTTTAATATTCAAGAGCATTAAAGTCAAAAACTTATTAATAACATCGTGGGTGCATATTGATACTTATTTTTTCCTAAAATAAGTCCCAACCATTTCAGTACACTAGTCTTCATTTCTCAGATTCACGTTTCATTTCGTCTTGTTTTTCGAAAGAAACTGGCGTAACAGTAACTTTGGCAAAAAACAGAGTATACATCATTTCGAAGGGAGGGTGGTCCCAACATATACATATTTTTCATGTGAAAACTTTAGTTTCACCTTTTGTGTGTGGTTGTGATTGTGGTGGGGGGTAGGCAAGGTGTCCCCAGTAAGTCGCGAGAGGGTGCGGACGCACCACTGAATTTATGTATTCTTGTTGTCATATATTTAGGATTTTTTTAAAATTACATGGTGTTAACGTAATTTTTTGAAGCAAAAGGTAAGTAGCCTCTTAGAAAGTTGAGAAAACTTTGTAATTACTTTCACAATTAAAGACAAACACGCTAGCTTATTCACTTACAGGGATTATAATTTTTCTTGTCTTGAAGAGAAAAATCCTTCTTTCATTCCATCCCCCTGTCCATTCTTAGCCTCTCGTTGTCCATCAATGTGCCATTTTGTTCGCCAAGCACCTATAATAATTTATTAGTCCATAGGGAGTCATTATAAATCAAACAAAAAATTAATGCATTAAGCTGGGCATTTTGCCAAATACCTTTCGTGCAATGTTGAAACTTGAAACATATCCAATAGGAAATTTGATGAATAACTGGAACAAAAACATAAATGAATAATTAGATCTGAACAAACCAAATTTACATCTGAAATTGAAGAGCACGTGAGTACATCCCCTACAGCTTGAAGAACACATGGGTTTTATATGAAAAAAAACAATGTAGGTTCTTTTGAAGGTATAATAGGTGAGTGTGCATTGAGAGTATGGCATCGTTGAAGCTCATCCAGAGAGGAATCAACACCAAAATCAGTAATATATGCAAACAACAAAATATGAACAATAAAAATACAAAACAAACAAAGATTCATCGTGTGTGCGTGTGTGCTATGGTGTGCTGTTGTGCTATGGTGTTCTGTAATGCGTGTGTGCGTGCGTGCGTGCTGTTGTGCGTGTGTGCGTGTGAGATATGTAGATAGACGAACTTGCTATGGTGGTCGGTGGAGCAGATTCATCCGGCGGTGGCGTAGAGATTCATCCGGCGGTGGAGGG
Organism: Sambucus nigra; assembly: GCA_949130495.1. NCBI lineage: Eukaryota > Viridiplantae > Streptophyta > Magnoliopsida > Dipsacales > Adoxaceae > Sambucus > Sambucus nigra. Next base: position 571,748,555 of record OX422217.1, read on the forward strand.
ATTCATCGAGATTGAGAAAGGGAAAACGGGGGTTTTGGGAGGGAAAGAGAAAGGGAAAATGGGGATTTTCTTATTTTAGGTTTTTGTTTATTAAGATTTTAATATATTTTAAACATATAAATTCTATAAAAAATATACTTTTGGCATCACAGAATTCGTGTTTCCAAAGCCACCCTCTTTTCGCAACATAGGGTTATGTTGCAGAAAGTCACTTGACTTTTGGCAACATCACACAATGTTGCTAAAGGTTCAAATAATTTCCCTCCCTCCTTTTAATAGTATCCCGCTTAAAATTTTAGCTTTTGGCAACAAGCTTTATTTTATGTTGCCAAATGTACAATGTAAAATAGTCTTTTGGCAACATAAATAAAATTTTGTTGCCAAAAGGGTATTTTTGGCAACACAAATAGCTTTTGTTGCTAAATATTGTTGCTAATGGTGCAAATTCTTGTAGTGCGTACGGTTAGTCATTGCCCAGTGAGAGTTAACGGGTAAGAGTAGGGTGCCCAGATGGGGCATTGATTAAGGTAATTTTGGTTCAGTTAGGGCAAGTGTACTAAGTCCGGGAACCTTTTGGAGTAGCTAGGGAGATAAGCGAAGCTGTTATTATGAGCTTCACCTCTATTGAGGGAGGTATGTTCCTTATGACAAGATTGAGTCGCAGTGTTTTATTCGCTCCAGATTCGTGTGTGATACGAGTTTATAAATGGTATCGATAACGTTATGTAGTATGTGTTTATATGTTTTTCCGCGATAGCGGAAATTTATTTTCTTTCATTCGCTGTGAAGAGTGGGTGTTAGTATTTTGAGTTTATATTAGATTGGTATTACTCGTTTTGTGTGTGTTATACGAGTATGGTTTTATTTTGAGTAGAATATGATAATTGTTGTTCGGAGCGATAACATGCTAATGATGGCAAGACTATCGTGTCTGTGGTTCCAGGGTGGAACGGGTCGTTGTTGCGATATCTCACCTAGATACAGGCTGAGTTCGCCTTTATTATGTGCATATATGGAACTTCGGTGAGTAGATGTTTCGTTATCATGATTTGAGTGCGTGCCGACCTTATAGGTGTGATTTAAGGTATTCAGAGTTAATTGTTGAGCACTGAGTTTAAGCTCATTATTGATTGCGCAAGGACTGAGTGTTAGTGCGAGCGCCTGGTGGTATGTCTACTGGGCAGAGATGGGAGTTCAGACCACAATTTTTTAAAAGAGGGGATAGGGTTATCCCAGTTGCATATTTGAAGTTAACGGACCTCCACAACCGACAAAGTTAAGTAGTAGTGTATTGGAGGGGTTCCTTGTTTGGATTTCGCTTGCGAGACGCTCCACGCATGAACCTTAACGACGTCGGGAGTGGAGAGATGTTATAGGATGCAACGATGTTGGTTTTGTGGATAAGTCATATAGTGTGGAGGAAACACTATACTCTGTGAGCCGTATGATGATGGTATGCTTATGGAAATATTGTGCTATGGAAAAGCAGTAAAATGGTTCTCTCGCCGCAAGTAGGTGGGTAAATCAAGAGTTAGAGAAATTGATTTGAGAATTATAGCCCGACCTTAATGAAAAGGCAAATTTTGGAAGAAGTGTATTTTTGGTATGATGATCGTAATGCTTTTGCAGAGAGTGGGCGCCTCGATTAGTTATACTTTCCTTTTCGCTTAGGTGTAAGGATAGAATAGTAGAAATGCATTAATAGGTTAGTGAGGTAAGATTTAGGATGTCCTACTGGTGTGCCTTAGGCCGTTATATCTCGATGACCGACGATGCGAGGGAGTAGTGTAACGAGAGGGTTCCTTGTCTAGATTTCTCTTTGCGAGACGTTCCACACAAGAAACCGAGCAAATGTCGGGAGTTGAGAAAGGTCTTGGGCACCAAGGACACAATTTAGGATGGTACTATTTCCTGTAGGTAGGAACACTTCGATCTTAGCATTATTCGGCAGTGAGGCCAGTGGAGTTAATGGCGCCGATATAGAAAGATTGGTTGGTTAACCTTGAGAAGAATGGGATGTTATGGGTTGGGAAGACCCATGTATGAGTATTACGCAGAGGAAATAAGGCCTATTGTTTAGAAAGTATGTACGTGTCGAACGTTGGTGATAGTTGTGCGGAGAGGCACGGGTGTATGGGCACCTTAATTATTTGGTTTTATATACCGCCTGAAATAGAAGGGGCATAGTATATAGAGTTAAAGATTATACCGAGATGGCAGTATAGTATAGTATAGTATAGTATAGTATAGTATAAACCTTGATAGAGGTGAGTGCTAAATGAGGGTACGGGTAAGAACTATTGGTTTAGTACCGTTCCACTTTGAGGTATTAGGATGTGGAGTGATTCACGATCCTAGGTTAGTGTTGGTAGTATCGGTTATATCTGAATTTCGAGGGCAAAATTCCATTATAAGGGGGGAAGTATGTAATACCCTGCACTTTTATGGGAAATTAAATTCAATAATTCAATGTAATTTGGGAATTTAAGAAATTATCGTGAATAGTAATTTTTGGACTTTTCAAGGATTAAATGATTTTCGATGTGTATTAAAATTACTCTTGGGATTATGTGAATAAGTTGGAGTATTTTATTATATGTCGTTGCTGGGTAAAGCAACATAGGAGAATATTTTAATGGGAAAACTTGCATTGAGTTGTATTGGGTTAAAATAGTGAATTGCGGTCAAGTACCTCGAATGGAAATTTCGATTGCGCAGTTGGTCTCGGAAAGGCCAAGATAGTCAGAATAGAGTATCCGGGGGAAGAAATTGAGTTTCAGGAATTTTTGGATCCGTAGGGACTCATAATTGAGTAAACGAGTAATTTTTGGGTTTATTAAAGGATAAACCCTTTTCTTCTCTTATAAGGTCACGAGAGAGAGAAAGAGAAGAAAGAAAAGAGATAAAAGAAGAGGAAAGGAAGAAAGGAAGGAAAAGAGGAAGAAGAAAGGGGATTCCGGGCTCAACTTCGCTGGATTCGACTCGAGGTCGTCGGATTTCATCCTCCAGGCAAGTGTATACTTGCTCTATTTCATTTTGTGCATTTATTTCATATTATAGTTGGTAAACTATATAATTTTGGGTAAGAACCCTTAAAATAAATTTGGGAAATTTGAGTATGAGTTTACAAATTGATGTATTGTAAACTTTTAATGATTTCTAGTGTTAAATCCATGATAATGGAATGTAGAAATGGTTAGAAATGGGAGAAATGCTAAAACTGGGGCTTTAATGGTTTTAGGGTTTAAATCTAAGAGAAATGATTTAATAACAAAAATAAATTGATGTGTTAGTTATAAATAAGTGCTAGGATGATTGTGGTGATGTTGGTTGAGATTAGAAACCATAAAAATGGAGGTTGGGTTGATATTTAGAATTTTGGAGAAGATGATGAATAGTAATACAACGGCCTTTCCGAACCGATTTGGCCCTAATGCGAATCGATTCGGCTCTTGGTCAAAATGAAATTAGTAGATCTTTTTGATAAGGTCGCATGGGTGCCAACCGCGTATTTTTCTGATTTTTTTTAGATTTATAGTGATTTTTCTACGAAAAGTTGTCCGAGATCGAAATCGTTAGTCTGAAATCAACGCTCGAATTATTTGGAGATAAATATTAAGGGTTCCCAAATGTAGTGTTAGGACCTCTAAAGGGATTGAGGAGATATGAAAACTTTGGGTTCGTAGGAATAAATTCGAGTTATAATTTAAATGGAGATTGGATTGAGTTTTGGGTTTTGGGGATATATATAAAACCTAAGAAGATTTGGAGATTTCGGACCAGCCGAATCGATTCGAACAAGACGAATTGTAAGGACATTTTGTCCAGTATTTATGTGTATGTCATAAGCCATTACATCGTTGAAGAAATTCCAGATCGCATCATCATCAATGGATCCGAATATCAAAGAATTCAATGAAGGAATCAAAATTCTGGACAACCGAACCGGTCCGCCTGCTTTAAAAAATGAACCGGTCCACCCCGGATTGATCCGCCTTGCTCTTGAACTAGTAGACCCCGGACCAATTGCGAACCAAAGAAGTCCTATTCAAAAAAGAACCGATCCGCCTCAGATCCGGACCGATCCGCCTGAGATAAAATCGTGCATATCGTGTTGAGATTTTTTAGGGCCAGGTTTTCTTTTATAAACCAACTTCTGGGATTTGTTTTCTAAGACTTACATAGACAATTTTCAGAGTCCTAAATACTCTAAGTCTTCATCTTTGTGAGTCCCAAGACTCATATTTCGATTCACACAAATTTACAAACCCTTGTGAATCTGTTTGCAACCCAAGAACACAATCGTGTGTCTGTTCATATCCCTGTGGAGAAGACCGTCCTTCTTCTTCATTGCTGCCCTCCTGGAAAGGGAAACTTCCATCCGCCGACTACAGATCCGACACCTACGGGTAACTCTGTGTCACTGTATTTTCATTGTAATTCAAGAAATTGTATGTTATGATATTATAATGAAAATAAATGGTTTTGCCCCTTTGGGGGATTTTTCCTCACATATGTGTGTTTGAATGTTCTTGCATGAGTTATCATCTTGTTCAATCACATATAGTTGCATGTTTAGGATTTAATTGATAAAAACTGAGTTTAATTAATTAATATCTCTATTTAAACGCACGCGCACTCTTTCAAATTGGTATCAGAGCCAGTTACACAACTTTACCGTGTAATTTTTTGCAAAATTTTTCTAAGATATCAATTTTCAGAAAAATTGATTTTTGAAAACGAGTGTGTTCATAATGGAAAAATTATATAATAAAATGCCAGTTTTTTATGGGACAAACTATGCATATTGGAAAGCCCGCATGAGATCTGCATTAAAAGCCATTGATGAACGTGTCTGGATTTTGGTAGAAAGAGGGTGGACTCCTCCCTCCATCACTGTTGAAAATGTGACTAATTTAAAACCTGTCACCTCATGGACTAAAGAAGAATTTAAATGGTCATCATTCAATTACAAAGAGTTAAGTGTCATTTCTGGATCCATCACACCTGACGAGTTCCGACGTATAATGATGTGCACCACCTCAATAGAAGCATGGGATGTTTTACAACTTACCCATGCACCACCTCAATAGGCATGGGATGTTTTACAACTTACCCATGAAGGTACGAATGCTGTGAAAGAGTCTAAACTACAAAATTTAACAACTCAATTTGATACCATCACCATGCATGAAACTGAATGTTTTGATGATTTTTATGCTAGGCTTTCTGACATTGTTAATACTAGCTTTAACCTTGGTGAGCATATTCCTAATGCTAGAGTTGTTAAAAAGATTCTTCGTTCTCTGCCTAAGTGTTTTATCCCTAAAGTCACGGTGCTAAATTCTATGGGTAATTTAAATATGCTAAAATTGGAGGAACTTATAGGAGATTTGCAAACATATGAAATTGACATGTCAAGCCTAAAGATAAGGGGATTGCACTTAATGCCCAAGAGAGAAAGAGTGAGGGGTCGACAAGAAAGAGGGGAGAGTCATCTAGAAAAAGAGAGACAGCTACGTCAGATTTTGAGTGTGATTTTGACTTAGATGATTTGGTCCTTTTTGCTAAAAATTTCAAGAGAATTCTCAAATTCAAGAAAAATGGTAATTTTAAAGATAAAAAGAAGTTTGAGAAAAATAAATTTGAAAAGAAAAATGAATTTTTTTAAAGAGCTTTCTAAGAAAGAAAGTGAGAGATGCTTTGAGTGCAAGGGTAAGGGTCATAGAGCCTTTGAGTGTGCTACTCGGCTAAACAGAGAAAAGGGCAAAGCTGTCCTTAATGCTACCCTTAGTGACGACAGTGAGGTCGAGTCGGTGAATTTCGGAGATGATTCATCGCATGATTATAACTTCATCGCATTCATGGCTAGTCATGTGAGCACCTCTAGTACTCCTCATGATTATGAGGATGATACATCACAGGGACACCTCGACAGTGAGATCGATGTGAGTGAGGGGGAGGATGACACAAGTGAGAGCGAGAGTGATCTTCAATGCGCCTACGCCGAGCTATATTCTGAGTCATTTAAAACTAAAAAGCGTAACAAAGCGTTAGTTATTAGGATCACCGCTTTAGAGGAAGATTTAAGAAAAGCGAGGGAGAGAGATTCATCCACCTCCACTACCTTAAGAGAGAGAGACTCTGCCTGTGTTGAGAAAGCGAGTTTGTTTAGAGAGAGAGAGAGTTGTTTTGAGAAAGAGAGAGGGGACTTCACTAAACAAGTGGCTAGTCTTACGAGTGAGATCCATTCCTCCGTGGAGACTCGGAAGAAACTTGAAGCCCTTGTAGCCCAGCTTACTCATGATCTTGAGAAAGCACGGGAAGTCAAGGTACAAATCGAGGACAGATCTGGGAAGATGGGAAAGATGCTCCTCGGCCTCGCTTTAGGTTTTGGTGATCGACATGGAATTGGTTATGATGGTGCCTCCACGTCTCAAATTGCACCTAGACCAGTCCCTGAGTTTACTACAACTCCTTATGGCCATCACTAAATACCACGAAGGAGAGTTCGACCAAGAAAAGCAAACCAAGGTCCGCTTAAGAATGTGTTCTTTTGTACATATTGCAAAAGAAAAGGCCACCCGAGGGAGTGTTGCTATAGTTTGGGTCAGACACAACGTACTACTTCTCCACCACGTCATACTGATGAGTTTTCCAATCTGAGAGAGTGTGTTGAGTTTTTAGCTGCCACATCACAGAGTTTGATGGAGGAATTACGACGGATGTCTTTGCCGTCAGTGAATGCTTCTCACATCCCGGCTAAAACCAACAGCAATAAGCGTAAACAAAAGGTTACCAATTCTTGGGTGCCTAAGATAGATAAGAAAGCCCTTGTTGTTCATGTTTCTCTCAAAGGACATAATATCTCATAGTGGTATTTTGATAGTGGGTGCTCCAGACATATGACAGGGGATGCCTCATTTTTTATCTACCTAGAGGAGTATAAGGAAGGTAGAGTCACCTTTGGAGATGGGAGAAAGTCTAGCATTGTAGGACGAGGTATTGTAGAGTTACCAGGATTTCCTAAGCTAGAGAATGCTTTGTACGTCAAAGGTTTGAAAGCAAACCTTCTCAGCATTAGCCAGCTGTGTGACGCTGACTTTGCAGTAAAGTTTGACCGGGATGCATGTAATGTCTACAATCAAGCCGGTAAATGTTTAGTGCAAGGGGTAAGGACTGAGGATAATTGCTATGGGACTATGCCCACTTCCTCACTTGTCTTAAACAGCGCCACGATCACTCCTATGGATTTGTGGCACCAACGTCTAGGTCGCGTGAACTTTAGAGATTTGACTCGTTTAGTCAAAAAGGACCTAGTATGTGGCTTACCATCTATTGGAAAGTCAATTTCCACGGTTTGTAGACCCTGTCCGTTGGGAAAGCAAATTCGGAGCCCTCATAGGAAGCTGTATTCCATTTCCACCTCCCGAGTACTTGAGCTGATTCACATGGATCTTATGGGTCCTACTCGTACTGAGAGTTTGGGTGGTAAGAGGTATATCCTCGTGATGGTAGACTATTTCTCCAGATATTCTATTATAGGTTTTATGAGGGAGAAATCCGATGTTTTGGAGTTTTTAATGACCAAGTGCCTTGTCCTACAAAATCAACACGGAGTCACTATTAATAGGATCCGTAGTGACAACGGCACAGTATTTATGGAAGCAAAAGTAAATCTCTATTGTGATAGCCTTGGGATCAAACATGAGTTTTCTGCTATGAAGACTCCTCAGCAAAATGGGATTATTGAGAGAAAGAATAGGACGATCCAGGAAATGGCTAGATCTGTGCTTCTAGGTCGTAAAGTTTCTAGGAGATTTTGGGCTGAGGCAATGTCTACTGCATGCCACACGGTGAATAGGGTTTACCTACGTCCACACACACTTAAGATGCCTTATGAATTATGGACTGGAAAGAAACCCAACCTTGTATATTTTCATGTTTTTGGGAGTAAATGCTACATCCTACGGGATAGAGAGCAATTAGGAAAGTTTGACTCTCGAAGTGATGAGGGAATATTGTTAGGCTATTCATCGAATAGTAGAGCGTACCGAGTTTTTAAGCTGAAGAGCTCTAAGGTTATGGAATCAATAAACATCACAGTGAAAGATGATGAACCTCCGACGGTTATTGATCCTAACCTTCAGTGTGAGGATGAGGACTTTTCTGGCAGTGATTTACTTGTCCCTCACCCACACTTTGTGGACTCTACTCCTGTGATAGGGGACACACCTTCCTGGGTTCGTAAGAGTTATGACCTGCCTCCATTTTAGGTGATCCCACTCTTGGGGTCAAGACTCGTGCTCAGCTAGAGAACGTCGTTAGCCACTTTTGCTACACGTCCAAAGTAGAGCCCAAGAATCACAAAGAAGCACTCAAGGATGAACAGTGGATATCTGCTATGCAAGATGAGTTGCTTCAGTTTAAAAAGAACAATGTCTGGGAACTAGTCCCCCTACCTAGTGAGACTAATGTGATAGGTACCCGGTGGATATTCAAGAATAAAATTGATGAAAATGGTACCATAATCAGAAACAAGGCTAGGTTGGTCGCTCAAGGCTACACACATATAGAGGGTGTAGACTTTGGGGAGACATTTGCTCCTGTTGCGAGGCTTGAGTCCGTCCGTCTACTACTCGCCATCGCATGTCATCTGCACTTCAAGTTATATTAGATGGATGTCAAGAGTGATTTTCTGAATGGCATTATACAGGAGGAGATTTACGTGGAACAACCGAAAGGGTTTGAAGACCCTCAGCACCCGAAGCACGTCTACTATCTGAGGAAAGCCTTCTATGTTTTGAAGCAAGCACCCCGTGCTTGGTACGAGAGGCTTAATTCCTATCTCTTAGCCCGTGGCTTCAAGAGAGGGGGAGTTAATATGACGTTGTTCGTCAGGAGAGATGACGGTGCTATTTTGGTTACCCAGGTCTATGTGGACGACATAGTCTTTGGATCCACGTGCTCTAAATATGCTCATCACTTTGAAGAGGCGATAAAAAGTGAGTTTGAGATGAGCATGGTTGGTGAGCTTACTTTCTTCCTTGGTCTCTAGGTTCGTCAACTAGAGGATGGGATGTTCATCTCCCAATCCAAGTATGATAGAGACCTAGTGAAGAAATTTTGTTTAGACTCCGCTAAGAATGCACGTACACGTATGAGTACTTCTATCAAGCTTAGTAAGGACACTTCAGGTAAAGACGTAGAGCAAACCTTGTATCGGAGTATGATAAGTAGTCTTCTCTACTTGACTGCCAGTCGTCCAGACATAGCCTTTAATATTGGAGTCTGTGCGCGATATCAGGCGTCCTCGAAAGAGTCACACTTACTCGCTCTAAAAAGTATTATCAAATATGTGAGTGGAACTCTCTCATATGGTATTTGGTATTCCTTTGATACCAATGACCGTTTGTCCGCCTATTCGGATGCCGACTGGGCCGGGGATGTAGATGGTTGTCGGAGCACTTCTGGTGGGTGTTTCTATTTTGTTTATGCTCTTGTCTCTTGGTTGAGCAAGAAGCAAAACTCCATCTCTTTGTCCACTGCAGAGGCTGAGTACATCGCCGCTGGGAGTTGTTGCACGCAACTCTTGTGGATGAAGCAGATGATGGAGGATTATGGGATTTCAAAGGACACCATGACCATTTCCTGCGATAACACAAGCGCGATACACATATCCCGCAATCCAGTCCATCATTCACGCACAAAGCACATCAGGATACACGAGCACTTTATACGTCAGTTAGTTAAGGAGAAAGTCGTATCCCTGAGTTTTGTTCCCACCGACCATCCGTTAGCCGATATTTTCACAAAACCTTTAGATGCCCTTAGATTCGAGAGTCTTAGGAAGTCTTTAGGGATTTACACAGTTGACTGAGGGGTTGGTCCGTGTCTAGCATAGGTTGCATTGTCTTTATCATATCATCTGATGCCTATTGCTAGATTGTATGATATGTTTTGTTTTATTTTGCTTTCTTTTTTTTTAAATCCAAAAAGATTTTCTTTTTATAAAAAATTTCAGAAAAGCTCGAAAAGATTTTATTTTAATAAAATTTTGAAATATCCAAAAAGATTTTTATATTTTAATTGCACCTTTTTTGGATGAGCATTTAAGATAGCCGAGTCACAACTTCATTCCAATTATCCATGTGACTGTTTGATAGATATTTGAGACGCTACATCATTTCATCTATGTGCTTTACATTGTTTGGAGTCTTTGAGATGTGATTAGTTATATCTTTCTACATGTTTGACTCCTATCTCCTTTATTGCACACATCCACGGCTATATTTGATTATTGTACTTGTCTATCACATATTGGCTTGAGTGTTTCCATCTCAATTCTATCTATACAACGTACTATATGCGATAAAACTTGACAAGAGTGGAATGCATGTGAAAACCATTTTGGTGAGATTGTGTGCTTAATTGTGAACGGGGAGGGGCTGCGAAAGGTAATTATCTATCCTTTGCGCAAAAGCCACCGTTTCAAAGGACCTAAAAATTGAGGAATTTTATTATCCGAGGTTCAAAGAGGTTAAAAGAGCTCGAAAAAAATTTAAAGGCAATAAAAAGCAATTCATTCCAAATATGGGCCATTAGGTTTCAACAACAATTCTCCAAAGTTTGAGAATTTAGATTACCTCTATTCAAAATATAAATCTGGGGGAGTTTGGTTGGAGAATTTAAACGGGTTTTCACTTCCTTGAAAGTCCTGAAAAAGCATGAAATCGTTTTGGATGTTATTGGTGTGAAAATCACTGTGAGCTTTGATTTGTTGATTTGATTGAGTCAATGTCTCTTATTTCCATTTTTTTTACACCAAAGGAAGCATTTGAGTTCATTCGTTAGGAGTATCCGATATTCATCGTGCACATATGTCATGTTTGTATGCATTGATTTTCCTATCGAATTTTATCACACTCCTTCATTTTCGCTATCATCGACTTGGTTGTTTTGTGAGAAAAATTTGAAAAATAAAAAATAGTAGTTTATTCCTTGTGACACCCCGGCTTTGCTTGCTTAATTTATTCTTCTTATTTGTCTATTTGGGGACATCATAAAAAGGGGGAGAAAGAATTATCATTATGGGGGAGTTTTGATTTGAGTTTTTGAGATTTGATAAAGTTCATCATAATTTGATATCTATGTGTATCTCATTTCAAACTCGATATGTCACTTGGTATTTTGTTTTATCTCATGTGTGTAGGAACGTCTTTGATGATCTCTGAATTGTACTCCCTGATGAGAAAAGCGTTGAGATTCCAGAAGCGTTGAACAAACGATGAAGTCTTATTCATTTGCACCTTTTCAGTTTTGGGTTCATGGAAGGCTAGATTTGTATAGGCAATTTTATACTTGATAATTCGGATGCTTTTATGTTTGTATCGGCATAGACATAGAGGGAGATTTGTAAGGACATTTTGTCCAGTATTTATGTGTATGTCATAAGCCGTTACATAGTTGAAGAAATTCAAGATCGCATCATCATCAATGGATCCGAATATTAAAGAATTCAAGGAAGGAGTCAAAATTCTGGACAGCCGGACCGGTCCGCCTGCTTTCAAAAATGAACCAGTCTGCCCCGAACCGATCCACCTCAGGAAGGATCGATCCGACTTTCTCTTGAACCAGTAGACCCCGGACCGATTGTGAACCGAAGAAACCCTATTAAAAAAAGAACCGATCCGACCTCGGACCGATCGGCCTCAGATCTGGACCGGTCCGCCTAAGATAAAATCGTGCAGATCGTGCTGAGATTTTTTAGGGCCAGGTTTTCTTTTATAAACCAACTTCGGGGATTTGTTTTCTAAGACTTACATAAACAATTTTCAGAGTCCTAAATACTCTAAGTCTTCATCTTTTTGAGTCCCAAGACTCATGTTTCGATTCACACAAATTTACAAACCCTTGTGAATCTGTTTGTAACCCAAGAACACAATCGTGTGTCTGTTCATACCCCTGTGGAGAAGACTGTCCTTCTTCTTCATTGTTTCCCTCCTGGAAAGGGAAACTTCTAGCCGCCGACTACAGATTCGACACCTGCGGGTAACACTGTGTCACTGTATTTTCATTGTAATTCGAGAAATTGTATGTTACGATATTATAATGAAAGTAAATGGTTTTGCCCCTTTGGGGGATTTTTCCTCACATATGTGTGTTTGAATGTTCTTGCATGAGTTATCATCTTGTTCAATCACATATAGTTGCATGTTTAGGATTTAATTGATAAAAATTGAGTTTAATTTAATAAGATCTCTATTTGAACGCACGCGCACTCTTTCACGAATCGATTCGGTATGAGACAGTAAGAAAGTAGAGCCATTTCGAATCGATTCGATCCTGGGGGATTTTTGAGGTTTTCTCCTTTAAGTTTAGGGAAATTTAAACTATGGTTTTGGATACTATTATAGGGGATTCTAGATATGATATTAGGACTCCTAGATAATGGTATTGAGGGTGAGTAAACCCTGGGATGAAAGAAGGAACCTCGGATTAATATAGAGTACGATCCAGGGTATAGATTTTATTAATGTTTTGGGACAAGAGACATTCGAGAAAATCATTCGGCAAGCGTGTATAGATATATTTATGCGGTTAGAATAAATATGGTCCAATTAAAATCGAAAAAAAATCCTAGAATGTGATTAGGATGGAATTTGGGATTATGGGTCATCGTTATGTGTGGTTGGAAATTATAGCCATGTATACATTTGAGAAGTGATACTTGAATATATATATATATATATATATGTGTGTGTGTGTGTGTGATTGGTATATGTGTATTTAGAGGCTGGTTTCCACGGGCTTTCCTTTGGTATAGGGTTGGAACAGCCAGAGTATATATTTTCTCTAGTTCGATCCAGGGAGGTTGCGCGATGTGGGTGAATCCCCTGGCTTGAGGAGCAGGGTGAGTATAGTCCCCAGATCATTATCGTCCCGCGTTCGAGTGAGATGTGTGTAACTCCACTTGCAGGGGGAACATGACTGCCTCCACCGTTACTTATGTATGAGAACGTCACTATGAGACCGCATCCTTGAGTTATAGCTCATTGGAATGGTTATTGTACTTGTGTGTATAGTACATTACTTATGTATGAGAACAAGATATCATATCTCTATGAGAGTAAAGAGATTAATTGAATATGAAATGAAAAAGGATTAATTCTCATTCCAGGAGATTGTATCCAGACTTAAAATGTGAAATGTATATGAAAGTGAGTATGAAAAATAAAGATGAGTATATTATGTATTTTTATTTATACGAGTATATATATATATATATATATATATATATATATATATATATATATATATTGTGTACTGAGGGTCTAATGGATCTCGATGATCGACCTTGCCAAGTAGTAGTGTATCGGGGGGGTTCCTTGTTTGGATTTCGCTTCGCAAGACACCCCACGCACGAATATGGCATAGCGTTGAGACTGGGGAGAAGTTTAGCCCTTAGTACTTGGTTTGTTGAGGGTTTCTAGAGTTTGGATGTGACAGATTAGTTAGGCAGCGTAGATTGACTAGGATGTGTAGAGGGATGCGCTCGGTGTGCACTATTAGAAGAGAGGTAAGGGGTATCTCATGGGAGTGCGATACCAATTTAAATATGAGATAAAACATATTTTTTAAAAATAAAGCATTTATGCACTTGCTAAATATTTTCACAACTCGGGCTCTGACCCGTTTCTATATTTTTCCTCTCTTACTGTATCTATATATATAGGTGTCCAAACACAGGGAAGTCTGGATGATGATCCTTTCGAGTCAGACGTTTGCTGCAGCAGCTGTGGATGCATGAAGGTTTATTTTTAGACGCTTATATTCTTGTGATCTAGATAGGAAGTATTATAATAAAATTCGGGCCGAAATCCCAACTGCATCTAGTTATTCTTTTATCGTCTTTTAGTGCGCCATTCGATTTGGCTGTATTTATATTTGAATGGAGTGTTAGGTTATTTTATCTCTTTCCAGTTCCAATTATATAAACTGTGTGAATGTTTTAATTGTATAGTTTGTTTAAAAAGATTAGTTAAATAAAATTTTGACACCAGCCTAATAGGTTATTAGTAATTAAATTGGTTTTCGATAGTGATGCTAAGAATGATCCATATGCGACTCCGTACAGGAGTGATCGCCCGATATTTTATTAGGCGGGTTGTGACACGGGCCCACCTCCGAATGACCTCCACCCACCCGGACCAATCCCAACCCCGATTATAAACCCACAATAAATTCAACCCAGATATGTTCACATGTGTGGGTGTTTATGTGTGTGTGTGTACGTGTGTATGTATGTGAGAGAGAAAAAGAAAGAGAGAGAGAAGAAGAAGAAGAAGAAGAAGAAGAAGGAGAAGAAGAAGAAGAAGAAGAAGAAGAAGAAGAAGAGAGGGAGAGCTGTGAATGAGAGAAAGGAAAGAGAAAAGAGCGAGAAAAAGTAAAGATAAAGTGAAAGTTTAAAAATTAAAATAAAGCTACATATATACTTGAAAGACAACTTTGATCTCACTTAAAACTCACGTGGAACACACATGAGCGTTTTCCCGTAAAAAAACTCACGGTGTTGACGTTCTTAGGTAATTTTCACTGTTAGTGAAAGTCTGAGTGGTGAATTGAAAAATGTTGAAGTTTGGGAGGTGAAGTGTTTAGGGGGATATAGTTCATGGGGACTAAGTGTAATTAACCTAGATTTCAAATACTAAACATATAGAATGTAATGTATACTAATGATAATTTTAATCCGACTCAAAAATGCGATACAGTTTGGTGTAGCACAGTAATGTGTCTCACTCTTATTGACATGTTTCTACGCTCCACTGCTGTTGAAGTTGGATACGAACTAATACTGGTGCGACACACTGACGTGTCAGGTTTGTAAATCGAGGTCGAAATAATCGTATACTTAAAATACAATAACGTATATGAACATACATGTTTTTTCTATATTGTTTTCACATCGTAAGTGTTAAATCTAACTTGTAAAATTGTTTGCTATTTCAAATTAAAAGGTATATTAATTAATATAGTATTTTGAATCAGGCATTAGAAAAACTGATGTTTAATATTAAAAAATTATATCGACCAATGAATATATTGAAATTAATTTCTTGCAATTTGAAGTAATAGTTGCATTTTAAGATTCTAATCAATTTTTTTCCGGATTGTGTGAAGAGTGGGCATGTTTAATTGATGCTTTGAGTAAGATGTAACATTCATGCAGTATGTTATATTTAACTTAATTGTCATGAAAACTTGGCTAATGCTATTTAATATTACACCATGGTTCTTACGAGTGCATTTTAATATTTTTTAATTAGATGAATGAAAAAATATAGTATTTTGAATCAGGCATTAGAAAAACTGATGTTTAATATAAAATAATTTATATCAACTAATGAATATATTAAAATTAATTTTTTCAGTTTGAAGTAATAGTTACATTTCAAGATTCTAATCGATTTTTGTTCGGATTGTGTGAAGAGTGGTCATGTCTAATTGATCCTATGAGTAAGATGTGACATTCATGCAGTAAGTTATATCTAACTTAATTGTCATGAAAACTTGGGTAATGCTATTTAATTTTACACCATGTTCTTACGGGTGCTTTTTTTTATTAGATGAATGAAAAAACATAGTATTTTGAATCAGGCATTAGAAAAACTGATGTTTAACATAAAAAAAATTATATCAACCAATGAATATATTGAAATTAATTTCTTTTAGTTTGAAGTAATAGTTGCATTTCAAGATTCTAAACGATTTTTGTTCGGATTGTGTGAAGAGTGGTCATGTCTAATTGATGTTATGAGTAAGATGTGACATTCACGCAGTAAGTTATATCTAACGTAATTGTCATGAAATCTTGGGTAATGATATTTAATATTACACCATGTTCTTATGGGTGCATTTTAATTTTTTTTTAATTAGATGAATGAAAAAATATTTTTTCTTATTATTCATTTCTGGAAAATCTCACTTTTTAATAAAAATTAGAAAAAACAAATGATTGTTTGAAATTTCATTTGAAAATACTACACTATTTTTGAGTTTTTAAACATGATTTTTGTTTTAAATGTTATATTTTACACCATGATTATGTTTGCCAAAGCTTATATGTTTTAATTTTTTTTACTTCATTTTACTATCAAAATTTACACAAAATATTAAGGTGAACAATTACCCAACTTACCGAAGTTTCAAACCCACACATGCATGTTCATTGGCTCATGACCACCCTCTGCCATATCGTATTTTTTTTCTTTTAAATATGTCATGAGTACATTACATATTTTGGGGGTTTTAGCATTGCTTTCTATGGGGGATTATGAGTGCTAAGTCTATGGAATTCGAATGGTGAGTGACATTAACGATATGGTTTCAAGTGTTTTTGCCATGTAGGTGATGGCCGAAAAATTGCGTTGACCGTGACAAAATGGAAAATTATGATTCATGTATATCTCACCTCAAATAATTGGAAAAAACTTTATTTAATTATGTTGCCTACTCAACAATTGTACTCAAGACCATCTGTTGCTGTTATGAGTTTGTATGTCCCATATCATTCTCTATATGAATGATTGAAAGGTGTTAATATTCGGATAGAGTTGTCCCTAATGTTGACCTTGTAACGCCCCGACCCGGATTTAAAGGTTAATAAAGGATCAACCCAATTCGATTCGTATGTTAATTGTGAAGTGCAGTGAAACAACCTAAATAATGTTTCTAATCCAATTTTATTATTCTATAACGTTATTCTTATTAGCACGCAATTCCATTTTTTTATCAACTACGTGATAAGACCCAAGGGAAGTACCCCCAAAGCCAAGTAAATAGAGCTACAATTAGTAAATGCAAATAACTACTTACATGTCAAACGCTCTCAAAGTATGGAATAACATATAACCTGCCATAACAAAAGGAGCGATGTGAGCTGAATGTTCAGTGGGAACATATGCAAGTGCAATATAGAAACGGACGAAAGAAAGAACACTCACACGTTACAACTACATGCATGCGAAAATATGTATATACTTACACATATACTTTTGAAAAATACGTGTCCCAGTGTATTTAGATGTTTTATTTTGAAAAACGTTATTTGATACCGTTTATACTCCGTGTCTTTATAAGATAAACATTTTTGTATTCTATGCTTAGAACTAGCATATTCTTCCCGTTAACTCATCCAGTTAAACAATTTATAATTGTTGGGAAAAATCTTTCATTCACTTTCGAATGATTATTACTCTACGTTAACTAACTCACGCCGAGTTATTAATCATTACTTAAGACTTTCTTTCAGAACGCACACACACACCGTGTTTAGAAAATTACTCGTTTTCCTTTGAAAGTCTCATATAACACACGCTTGTATTCATTATGATTCAAATCTCATTAGATATCTCAGACATCATTAAGTCACCTTATTTAACCATCATATGTTACCACATGAATATTAAACATTTAAAGAGTTATCCTTGTATTAGTAAATCAATGAATTAATGCCATTCAATTATGACTCTTTCATGAATTATTATTTCATAGGTTAGCATTATATTTTGGGATTCCTCCAACACCCTCACCCGTCACAACACGCACACACCCACGGTTTCATGGAATTTCACCATCTGGCACCGATGGCCAGTAAACTGCAGTTGCTTTGGGAGTTTTCACCCGAGAGACACCATAGCCCTGCTTAATCATTTAACCCGACATCATCCAGTATCATTATCTTTCCAATATGTTTAACACTTTCATAATGTTCACATTTTCCACTATCCTTTTTACCTGGCCGAAGCCAAAATCCAGGACTTTACCACCCCATTTGTGTTTCATTTATGTCCTTTATCCTTTAACCGTAATTTTATTCAAAAATCGTATTCATGTAGGACCACTTTGTGTAACATCATTTCCAACATTTTTATTTCATAAAAGTGTTACACTTAAATTAAAATTACTATTTTACCCATTAATTTTTCAAATCACCTTTTACTCCATTTTCACAAGTGTTAATTTCCCAAAAAAATAATTTAGTCACCTGCACTAACTTCTTAAGTGTTTTGACCCTTTAACACCTTCTTACACTTGGAGTAATCTTTTACTTGATTGGAAATATTTTTACACCTGTAATTTCCTTTAATTCCATAAGTGTTAATAATTCACAACATTGGTAGTTACATTCCATGTTTACCCATTAACACTTAACGAATACTTTTGTGACCCCAAACAGAACATTGCTAGTCCTCGAGAAAAAAAATAGAGAGAAAACAGAGATAAGTAACCAAAAGTGTACCACTTTCGCAGGCACTGTCGATTGCACTTAGCATGTGCAACAAGCCGTTAAACCTATAGGTTGCCCTATAGGACGAGTTGTGTCTCGTGAGGGTTTGCTGTGAATATACCCACAAAATTCTTTATTTGCAAATGCAATCAATCTCTTATTATACATAAAATAATCGCACAATCCATCATGAGAATAATAATTGCAGAAATACAAACTAGAATGTGTAAAAAGTTTAGCTATATGAGTACTCAAGGCACATCCTTCCTAGAACTCAACGTGTGTAGTGTGAATCAGTCAAAACTGATCGAGTATCATCAGAGTAATTCCTAGATTGCCTTATCGGAATCAAAGCTTAAACTTCAAATCTCACGGATATATCTCTCTCAACGAACTCTTGAGATTAGGGTAAGTGTATCGCTCTTATGTGTGAGGAGGTGAGTAAATGTAAACAAATTCAAACGTCTCACACACATATAAGAAAGAACGTACATTTAGAAGAAAAATGATCTCATGAAAGGAAGCTAATCACTATAGCGAGAACGTCGAGTTATTCACCACGTTGACTTTCATGTGCCCGAACACCTAGGGGAAATATGTATGTTTATGGGTGAGGGGAAAATGAAATGAGATGGATGGGATGATATGAGGTAGGATGGTGATATGATGGATGGATGGTATATGTTTGAGAAGAGTTTATTACACTTTGATGAAGAAATGTCTTTATTTCTTGAGTGCTCTTTCTCTTTTTCTTCTTTTCCAAATACTCATCAATGTATGAGATAAATCTGCTAAAAATACAAATAATCCCAACATAGATTAGTATTTAATTTTTCTCCATCTAAATTGACTTTGAGAAAGATATTCACTAAAAATGCAAACACTCTCCATGACGGATCTTCTCCTATTACTTTCTCTTTTCCAATATTTGTTTTATACCAATAATGAAGACATTTAACATTTGGGTAGACACTCCTTCTCTCAAAAATGAAAGATGATAATTGAAATGATGAATGGATGGTGTGGAAAACATATGGGAATATGAAAGAATATGGGAAGGTAGTGGGTGAAGTGAATGGTAAATTGTAGGTGTATGGATGAAAATCTAATGATCTAGGCAATTTTTAATACACGCGTTTCATAGAAATCAAAAAAGATGTCATTCTCAGTAATCAAACCAAAAATTTATGAAAAATAATGAGATCATATAACGATTTAAAGTGCGTACCCAAAAGAAGTTGAATCAATCTTGTGATTCGGAGATTGCGTAAAACTCTCTAAAAGGTGAAAGGCACGAATCTCACAAGCTAAAGTCTCTGTTAGTGATCCTTAAGGTTCTCTTGTGAATTATAGTACTCTTCAACTCAAAACCGTAGTGACGTGATAAGTGCGCAAATTTTGCTGAGTCTAGAAATTCATGGTGCAAAATGCCTTGTTACGTATTACATAAGCTATTTAGAAAGAAGATAAATCCTCTAGCTCGATTTCTAGACTTAAAAGATGGATGATAGAAAATTCACGTAAATGAATGAGATGAAGGAAACTGCACGAAATTTTAAAAATCAGGTTTAAAAACTCAAAAAAATTCAAAAGAGGAACGATTTTGATAAAATTCCCCACCCCCAAACAAAAAGGAACATCGTCCTCGATGTTAAGTATAGTGATTTTTAAAATTGAGAGCATAAGGTAGGAAAGAGATTACCACAATCAATCACTAATGAAATGGGCAGATGAAGCGAAAAAGAAACCTGAATATATGGTAAGATAACAAAAGTGTACAAGTCTACAAACATGTAAAGCATTGGGTGATGTGAAACACCACCCCCAAACAGGATGAGACTTGTACAAGAAATGCGGGCTGCCTCCCCGTAGCGCTAAGTTTAGTGTCTTCAGCCAGACCGAACCATTCTCACCCAAACGATAACAACTATGAAAGCACGGGGTGACAGAAAAATCGGGTGATGATAATCACCCCCGAACAAGATTGAAAGCATAAGTCTTGTTGGATAAAGGATAAAATGGGTCAATGGACTTCTATGGCAAAGTGCATCACACGATGCAAAGCATCGGTGGACCATGGGTGGGCGGGGATTAGGATGAGAGTGAGGGTGAATAAGCACTGGTCACGGGCCTTATTGAGCCAGAAGGTGAGGGAAACAAGAGCCCTATAAGTATGGTGCTCAAGCTGGATGGGGAGGCGAAATGGTGGGGAAAGTGGAATGGGGTTGGCCTCATAAAAATCACACGACCGCTCTATAAATGGGCGATGATAATGGTCGCGTCGTGACACACCAGGGAGCTGACGGGAAGAGAAATCAACACACAAGAGAGTGGTGTGCATGGAGGAACAAGCTCGATGACACGAAAGTGGAGAGTATCACCACATATACTCGCATGGATGGTAGAGGATGATTTCAAGTGAGGATCTAAAAATGTAGATGGAAACATGAAATGTGTAAAATTAAGATCCAAACCAGGTGGCGGGGTAGAAGGAATAATGGGTGGGTCGGGAGGGATAAATGGTGGAGGAAAATGATCCAACTCAAGTGTAGGGGACACATAATCAGGGGGAGGAGTAAATTAATACTCACAAAGGAGCGTGGTATCTAAAGATGGAGTGGTCAACTTTTCCACCAATGTATCACCATCCGTAATGGTGAAAGGGTCTAACGAGGCATTAAGATCCAAGATATATGAGTCAACATCAATATCAGACTCAAAGTGAGCCAAACATCGCTGGAGAGGATCCATAGCAAGGGATGTGGGAACCATATCCGATTCAATCTCGGTGTAGTGGGCGGCACTCGTAGCTATAGCTAACCTAAAAGATATGGGCATGTCAGAGACATATGCAATTGGTGCATAAGGTAAAAGCTCGGGCGTATTTTTGGATATAACGGGTGGGTATAGATCAGTCTCACTAGCGAAAGGTAAGTCAACACAATTGTCAACTTGGGGCTCGGACCATGGAATGGTCTCAACTTCGAGATTCGCTGGGGGATAGGGTTGGTCACACTCAAAATCGGTGGCACAAGACGATGCATCATCACACCACGTGGGGGAAACAACGGTTGTCTTGAGGGAAAATCCGACTCGTTCGCACACTCAAATTCATTTAATTTTTGTTCAAGACGTTGAAGGACTTCATTTTGAATTTGAGTGGCTTGCTCTTTCTCGAGTATGAACTTTTGCAAGAGTGCCTCGAGAGCGAAGGTGGATGATGGTGGGGAAGTGATGGCGGGTGGTGAAGGTGGACACAACTTGCTACTAACATGTGAAAACGGAGAATACTCATAGGAAGTGTGGGGAGCGGGGTCAAGTGTGTTATACGCGGGAGAAGCATCTCCATGATGGATAAATGGATGATAATCATTGGGTGCGTAGTGAGGGAACTGATCGGGATAGGGTGCACAAGGTTGCCATGACGAATGTTGGAACGTGTGAGGATCCACAACATCGGGTTGGGATTCGTATTGCGTGGAAGGGTGATCAGGCCTCCTCGAATAGCTCGGGTACTCACACAACTCGGGATTAGGTATATCGGGATAATAGGCCGATGTGGGTTCCGAAACAATGTCATATGGATACACATGGTCTATAGTGGGTTCGGATGTATATGGAATGTAAGCGCACTTATGGGACATGTGATCTGCGTAATAACAATGGGTGCACAACAAAGTATGAGACACGTCGACACTTGACACCGAGGGTGATGAAAAATGAGGTGCGTGCATGGACGGGTCAAGAGTATCTACGGTACTTGTGAGAGAGGTGAAACCACTAAAAATATCATAAAAAGACGGATCAGGATCACTCTCACACGTGTCACGAGTCAATGGAAAATGACCAAAGTATCCCCGTAAATGACGTTCTTCCGCCATGAGGAGAAAAATATATATTTTTTTTTTGAAATTTTAAATTTTTTTCAAAAGGAAAGAAAATATTTTTGGATTTTTCTAAAAATGAAGGAAGAAAATATTTTTGAATTTTTTTATTGGAAAATGAAAGAAAGACAATATTTTTGAATTTTCTAAAAAAATAAAGGAAGAAAATGTTTTTGGATTTTTGTTTTTTTTTGAAAAATAAAGGAAGAAAATATTTTCAAATTTTTTATAAAAATAATGGAAGAAAATGTTTTTGGAATTTTTTTTTGAAAAATAAAGGAAGAAAATATTTTCGAATTTTTTATAAAAAGATTGGAAGAGAATGTTTTTGGATTTTTTTTTTGGAAAATGAAAGAACGAAAATATTTTTTGATTTTCTAAAAAAATAAAGGAAGAAAATGTTTTCGAATTTTTTATAAAAATAATGGAAGAAAATGTTTTTGTTTTTTTTTTTTGGAAGAAAAGAGCGGAAAAAATAGGTGGAGTCTTTGAATTTTGAACGAAATCACTAATACCCACTACCAAAAAAATTGAATTGGACACACACAAGTCGAGGATAAATCCTAATTAGCACATAGCCAATTTTTATCTTCAAAATTTAGTGAAAGTGTAGACAAATTTTAATTAAGTCTGTGGGCGATAAAAATCACGAAAATTATCTTTGTGATCGCCTTTGAAAAAAATATTCTCTTATTGGGCTACCTATTTGATTGATTTTAAATTTAATGATGGTTAGGGTAGCACACAAATGGTAAGCGAGTGAGTCGGGTGATGAAATCCCTTCTCGTGAATGACCGGGTGTAGGTCTTAGTAATTTAATTCATCACACCATTCAAAAATAAATGCGAGAATAAAATCACACAAGAGCACGTAATCACATACAAAAATTAACTCGCTAACAGGAGAGGCGCGAGGGTTTTAGAAATATACCTCCCACGATTTTTACACCGCGGGGTGCTGAAAAATTTGAGTCGACCGGGGGGAGATTACGCCTATCTCAGTCGTCCCCGGGAGTCCTACCGACTCAAAGTAGAGAGGCTTCAAAATCCTCGCCTTTGGACGCCTTCTCTCTACCTTGTCCGGTTTCCCTTTTCGCTTTTTTTTTTATGGAATAAATATTACAAAATTAATATGGTGTCAAAATGCACCCAAATAAATACAAAGGTTCAAAAATCCTATACAACCAGTCTAAGGAGGAGGGATGAGGAATAATAATTACAACTAAAAAAATTAAAAATTACAAGTCTTCAATTTTGTCTGCACGTCAAGAAAGAGGCAACGGCGCCATTTGATAGAAAACTTTTTCTGTACGTTCTGTTCGTTGTCGTGCAAAAGCCAATATCTAAAATTCTTTGAGTACCTACAAAACTTATCTAAAACAACTCGTATTGCATTAAGTACGGGTATCAATCCAACTTTCAAGGTGTAACAATTAATGTGAAAACTTGCAATTCAATTTTTTTATTAAAATATTATATATATATATATATATATATATATATATATATATATATATATATATATATATATATATATATATATTATTTATTTTTAAAAACAATTTCAAGGGAGATTTATACTCCTAATTATGAACTAAAATTAAAACTACACTAATAAAAACTAAAATAAGAAATGAGTGAAATAAATAAGAATGAGAATTAACAAGGGAGGGGAATTGTGACACCCCGCCTAATTAAATACCGGGCGATCACTCCTTTATTAAATTAAATCAAGGTATACAGTTGGTTCATCCTCAGCATCACTGTCGATAAAAATAAATTTTCCAATTTAACACCCTAAATAATTAAGCTAAGTGTCAAAACCATTTTCATACATACTTTCCAAATTTTAATTAAAGAAAAAGATTTATTTATTTAAAAACAACATTTCTACAATTAAGAATCACACCACAGTAAACCAAATAATATAATACATTCGCCAATCGAATGTCAACATATGAAAACTAAAGTCACAAATCCAAACTGAATAAGTCCCATAGAACAATACTGGAAACAACTGAAATATAAATGTCCCAACAACAATGAAATAATGGAAAGGGCGACACATGCCCAATAAATGGGAATACTAGAAGTGGAGTCAATAAAAGAAGTCGTCTACGCCAGTGACCTGCAACTCCCACCTAAGCTGCAGCACGTTCCTCTCAAGGGATCCTAAGCAAGACGCCCCTGTGGCTGGGCACCTGAAATATATACATATATATACAAGAGAGAGAGAGAAAGAAACGGGTCAGATCCCGAAAGTGTGTTTGATTTTAAAATACGTTTAGCAAGTATTTAAATTGATACATAAACAATGCAACAATATATTAGTGCGTCACTCTCTTGAGAAATACTCACCTCTCTTCTAATGTGCACACCTATCGCACTAACCTTCCCAACAGTTTCTTAACAATTTTATCATACTAACCTTTTCCAATAATTTAGCGTATCTTAACTTACTCATAAGATCTCAAAACCGAACAATACTTTGTTTTAAAAAGGTTACTTCCAGATTAGTAGCACAACTCTCGTTTTAGCTTTTATTAATTTATAAAGTTTCTCGGTAACATATTATACTTTCACGAAACAAGTATTCACTATCTGAGTCATCAACCAAGTCCTACTTATCAAATCACAGTAGGCAGTTTCAAATTTCAAAATCTCATATATATATTAACTACCCGTATAATATATAAAAATAACAGCACCCCTCATAAAACTATGGTGCGTGCATACTCTACTATCCAGAACCCCATATCACTCATATTAAGGGGAATACAATCGGAATCACTCTCGAATTGTATTAACATAAATACACAAACAATATTGAGGCGAAGCATAGATTCCAAGTCTCTAAGAGGATGGCACATGCCTGCGTCTCTTAGGACCGTCTGAACTATCACATCGATAGCCTGTACCAAGGATATCTATCTTCTAGGGTACAAGTCAATATCCCCCATAAAGGTCCCATCGAGATAAGACTTGTCCCAGCGCGGTAACCTCAGGGATAGCAAGTAGCGTGGGCATGATTTTCACAAGTATATCATATATGTACACACAATCATATAATTATACCACTTTATCATATTAATATAGGTTCTTCTCGTCACCCATAATTATACCATTTATTCTACATTTCACATTATTAGTATTACGTATAAGGTTTCATCTCTAACCTTAACTCGAAGGGTTTTCTCACTTAATACGTGACATTCGTTGACTCTATCCTTCCAAGTAGGAAAATTTAGTAGGTATACCTCTATTCACTCATCGCATTCTCTCACTTGAAATATGTAGTTTCATAGTTCATTATATAATTATCCCAAAAACAAGATTCTCATCTTATAATAAAGTTCTCAACACTTATTCAAATGTCCTACTGGTCTTTCCTATCTCCCAAAATATTTCATTAAGGATACCCAAGAATTATTTCACGATAAATTCAATTCAACTAAGTAAACAAGGGAAATAAGAGTCTGCCAGGAGGGGTCGATCGATCGAGGTCTGGGGCTCGATTGATCGAAGCTCTAGGCTCGATCGATCGATCAAGCAGGTCTCCGAAAATTCTGCAGAAATGCAGTTACGGGTTCTACCAAATTTCTTAATCCAAAACCATGTTTTTCCATTCTAAACGTCCCAAAAATCCTACTACTATCATTATAACGTTATACCAGATGTTTTCAACGTAAAGCATGTGTATATCTAATATTAAACATGGATAATTAACCCAAAATTCCATCTAATCATCAAGAACCCTAGAGTTTTTCTTAATCAAGGTTCTAATCTATTTTTACCAAAATTTCCTTCTAATATATCATCAAAATTTCGTGGGTTATATTCCTCTACATGGCAAGGATTCCAGAATTTCATATAAATCATTTCTACATGCATTTTCCTAACACAAATTGGGTGTTCTTCCATATTTATCATCTCTAGTCAATCCTAAACCAATATGAAGATTGCATTAACGAAAATACGCAAGTTAAACACTTGCCTGGGATTTTTGGTATTCTGATTCACGACTGATTTTGGTATGGCTGTGTTCCTCGTCTCGTGATCTACGCGGTGGTGGTGGCGGCGGTGCAAACCGGTGACTTTTTGGCCTTGAATTGCCTTGGAGCTCTCTCCTCTATTCTTCAATGGCCGTCACTTGATTTCTGGATATTCTAACCCTAAAAGCTAACCTAAATGGCTGATATAGGTTGCTGAATTTCGTAGGTTTAATTACCCAAAAAGGTGAAATGACTAAATTGCCCTCCCGGGGTACCAATTAGGCCTAAAAACGCCCCGAGACCCAAACTAAACCCCCGGGTACACTTTTCTGACTATCTCGACCCTTCTGGACGCGTTGGCGCACTCAAAACGACCATACGAACAACTTATAAAATATTCACTTTTTATTTAACAAAATTAGTCCCGACGTGACACGGGCACGTCCCGAGTTAAATTTTTAAAATTGCCATTTTATTCACACGTGACTTATAAAATAAATCTCATATATTACTATACTCATCCAGTAATATGCAACAAATAACAAATTTCCAATAATTACTAACTCTCGTCACGCTAGTAAATATTTAAAGCAATATTCCGGATTAAAATTAAATTAATTTACCTCAATTAAATTTAATAAATCCCATAATTTAAAAGCTATAAAAATACGGGGTATTACAGGAATCCACTTCTACGTTTCAGTTATTTATTTTAATTAAGTAACTTATAATTTTAGAATATTCCAAGATTTATTTAAAGTACAAATCAACTCTCATCGCAAATGTAATTTAAATAAGATCTTTCTTAGAAAATTAATCTTAGACTTTCACAAAACTCTCAAAAATCTGAATAAAACTTTTCTAATAAACTACCTGCTAAGGATCATTTATTAAAATTATTTTAAGTCTTTACAATTTAGTTTTAGAGTTAGAAACTATTAAAATATCATTTAACTTAAGAAAAGCCTATCTCTAGTTTGATTTTTAAGAAAATGATATAATAATAATTTCGGGTTCTTTCTTAATGACAAGATTACCCCATCTCTCATGGGAGGGGAATTTTTCGATTCATTAAAAATGCATCACCTTCTCTCGAAGTATGACTAGAACCGAACGGTGTCTCTCGAAATCCACTTTGAAATGTAAAAGTCCAATATTCTTTTTCAATGAAACATAACAAAATTAAAAATTATAAAATAAAATTAAATAAATGAAGAATGTAGAAGTTTCATCTCTCCCCTTGAAATGGGGTATTTAGCCTCTCATTATGGTTTTATTAAATAAAAAAATGTATTAATTAATAAATGCTAAAAATTACGAAATGACTAAACAACGCAAAATAATGTGCAACCGAGTGTGATAAATGTGAAAAAGTCAAGAGATGGGATTATACTGCATTATCAATTATTTTAATTTCTCAATTTGTTAATTTGAAATATTTCGAGATAGTATTAAATCGATAATCTAACTCTCGTTACAATTATAAATTTAATAACATCTTTTTCAGAAAACTAATTTGAAAATGTCACACAATGAAAAATTAAGAATCATACTATTTTCGAAAATTACCCGCTAGGATCAATTTAACGAAAACAATATCAATCCTCAAATTTCAATACCAAATTAATATTCAAATATCGGAAAAATCTATCTCTAGTTCGATTTCTAAATTCAAAATTAATTTACTAACTCTTGTTACATAAATTAATATGTGACAGTTAAAAAATAATTTTCCTAGAATTATAACATTAATGAAATTGATTAATTAAACTAACATCAGTAACAGTGCATCCCACCCCTTAAACGGGTGTTTAGCCAAACATTCTCATGTATGCATAAATAACAATAAATAATATGTCAAGAAGGAAATAAATTGAAAAGATAGTGTAGAAATACAATACGCAATTTTTTTTTCCCACAAATTTGTCTTCAAATGCGTCTTGACGTGCGTCCACTTCTTCACAATTTTCAGCACTTGATTACAAAAAGTAAAAACAAAAACTAAACCTAAAATTTATTTTAACACTAAACTATTTTTTTTTGGGGTATTTTTTGGAATTTTTTTATTACCTACTATGTACAAAATATACAGAGAACTTCTCTCTCTCGTATCCCTCGTCTGTGTGCGGACTCCCTTTTAAACTGAAGATATGGTCTTGTTAATGGGGTTGGTCAGATTGAGTGGATGGGGTGAGTTGGATTAGTGAGGGGTTTTTTCAAGTTTTGGGGAATTTTTTTTGGCTTTTGGTGGTAAAAATGTGGGTTAAAAACATGTGGGGTTATTTGTTTTTATTTAGTTTTTGTGAGTGGCCTTCGCATTTCGCAGATTTTGGATTTGCTTGGAAATAGGCTCAAGTGGGGACGGGGTAGGATGGAGGTGAGAGAGTGAAGAGAGGTTAATGGGTTTTGCTGTGGTTCCATGGGTTGAGTTGCAGGTCGTCGAAAAAGGAACGGGGCAGCACCGGTTTTGGTTCGGCCATGGGTGTTGACCGGAGTAGGGGTCCGGGTTCAGAGGGTCGCCTCCGGGGCAGCTGGGCGGCGCCGGTCGGAGTTTGAACACGGGTAAGGGACTGGTGGTTTGTGCATGTGGCGTTGTAGACGCCGATTTGAGCTCCGGCCGGAGGGTTATGGAGGTTCGGAGTTGCTGCTGGGCTGGGCCACCACCAGTAGGTGGTGGCCGGAAATTCGCTGGGCCGGACGGGACTAGGGTTCCGGGTTGGGTTGGTCAGTGGGTTGGAGGGTATTTAATGGTGGTAGTGGATGAGTTTGGCGCATGGTTCAAAGTCAAGGCCGATACCGCGACGATACGACCGAGTTGACTAGGTATCGGTGCCCACCGATCCGATTCCGAGTTACGAGTTGAGTTTTCAATTATTGATGTAAATCAACCCTATATTGGTAATTTCTCGGTAGTATCGGTGATATAGCAGTATAATCGGCCCATATAGATGATATCACAATAGAAACGCCCCATATCGGCGATATCACGATGGAATCGACCCATATCGACGATATCGCGATGGAATCGGCCATATCGGTGATATCACAATAGTATCGGCCCATATCGGTGATATATCGGCCCAGATGGTATAAGTTACTAAGAGACTCTCTCTCTCTCTCTCTCTCTCTCTCTCTCTCTCTCTCTCTCTCTCCCCAGTGTTGTGTTGGTAAGTGTGGTTTTTTGGAGAAATGCTACTTGATTTTTAATTTAGTGTGCTGTGTGTGGGGGTTATTTGGTCATCTTGTGGATTTAATTTATTGTGTTGTATATGTGCCAGTTTTTTTTTAAAGAATGCAAATGATCAAAATGTTATTTGTTATTATTTTTTATAATAATGTTCCAAATGTTATATTTTAATATGTTATTATTTATAAAAAAAAAACATAAATGTTATTCTTTTATAAACAAATATAAAACAGTAATTATTGTAAAAATATTATTTGTATCCTCTAAACATTTGTAAAAATAATATTTGCATCCTTTATGTAAAAATAACATTGGCAACACAAGTAAAAAAAAAATTTGCATCCTCTTTATAAAAAAATAACATTTCCATCAATTTAAAAAAAAACATTTGCAACCCAACAAAAAAAAAAACATTTACATTCCTTTTATAAAAAAATAACATTTGCATCATTTTTTGTAAAAAAATAGCATTTGCATCATTTTTGTGAAAAACGATTGTAAAAAAAATGTAGTGTTTTGTCAAAATCATTATTTGTATCATCTTTATAAAAAAATAACAATACTAAAAAAAAAACATTTCTATCCTTTTTAGAAAAATATAACATACTTGAAAAACATATTTGTATCCTCTTACTAAAAATAATACTAAGAATATAATAGTTGTATCCTCTTTGTAAAAAAAAATTATCCTCTTACTAAAAAAGTAACATTTGTTTTTCTTTGTAAAAACATAATATTTGTATCCTCCGTGAAAAAAACATTGATTTATTATGGAACATTGAATCTGGCAAGTTCGCAGCACGTCAATATAATCAATTGTACAATGTTATGCACATTAAAGAATAGTTTTAAACTCATCTGATTGGTCCACATTGTTAATCGTATTTTTTTAACGTTTTCTAGATTTTTTTTCGGAATTTTTGGCGCTCTCTTAATAGTGTATCTTTGCGTATCGCCCGATATCGTGACCGATACCGCGATCGAATTGAAAATCGAGTGACCGATACTAAAACTTTGATCCATGGTTTGGGGTGTTGTGTAAATGGAGGTGATAGGTTTTTGGTTATGGAGTATGGGAGAGAGTATGGTGTGATGAGGAAGAAGATAGGTCTCGGGTAGGATGAGGTGGTAAGGGGGTAAAGGTGGTGATGGTGTGTGTTAATGGGTGTGTGTGTGAAGTGAGTTTTTTTTTATTTTTTTATTTTTATGGTTTGAAAATGGTGGAGAGAGAGAGAGAGAGAGAGAGAGAGAGGGGGGGGGGGGGGTTGGTGGGTGGAGGTGGAAGATGAAGTGGGGTTAATTGGGTGTGGTGGAGGTGTAGGAAAATAGGGGTGTGGGTGTGTGAATTGTTTGGGTGTGGAAGAGTGTATGTGTTATGGTGAGGGTGAGGATTGTTTTAGGTGTAAGTGAGTTATTTAATAGTAGGGTGTGAGTGTGTATAATCTGCACCCTTAAAAATAAAATAAATAAAATAAAATAAAATAAAATAAAGCAAAATAAAAATCTAACTAAA
This sequence comes from Sambucus nigra, assembly GCA_949130495.1. Lineage (NCBI taxonomy): Eukaryota > Viridiplantae > Streptophyta > Magnoliopsida > Dipsacales > Adoxaceae > Sambucus > Sambucus nigra. The sequence goes on from OX422217.1 coordinate 571,779,419, forward strand.
CTAAAAAAATAAAAATCAACTAATATAAAAATGACACGACTCGACACACTATACAAACTCTAAAAAAACTAAACACAAAAAAAATAAAAACTATAAAAATAAAAAACTAATAAAATAAAAAATGAAAATAAAAAATGAAATAATAATAAACTAACTAAAAAATAAGAAAATATAAAAACTAATACACGACGCACTAAAAAGATATAAAAATTCTAAAAATGTATACATGACTCAATAAAAGAAAACAAGACACAGAAATAAAACTAACTAAAAACTAGGGGTGTTTAGAAAACCGATTGGACCGGCGGACCGAACCGGACCGCCTTAATTTTTTCGGTCTTTTTTTTAATTGGTTCGGTCCAGTTTTTTTTTTGGCAAACCGGTCTAACCAGTTCGGTCCTTGGTCCGTTACAAAAAATAACCGATATGGACCGACCCGGACCGGTTACATATAAATATATATTTTTTATTATATTTGACCCTAGAAAAAACTAAGGATAAGCCGGTAATTTTAAAAAATAAAGAAGTTAGAAAACCTAAGTTAACACTCACTCAACTCACTCTCTTGCCCCATCCGTTCTCTTCTCTCTCATAAGGCAAGGCACTCACAGTCCATCCCCTCACTCTCTCGTCTCTCTCGGCCATCCCACAGCCCTCACAGCCACTCCTCGCCGCCTCTCAGTCCTCACAGTTGGCGTTCATCTGATTAGCCTCACAGTTCTCACAGCCGCTATGTATTTATTTATATTATATATATGTAGATATATATCAATAGATTTATGCTGCTGTTTCCGATTTGGTTTTCGATTTGCTGTTGATTTGCTATCGGATCAAATGTAACCTATGAAAGAGACCCTAAGTTCACTTCATTACTTTTATTTTATAAAATGAAAACTGGGACAGTTCTTATTAATGTTAAAATTTGAATAACATTGTATTGTTTTTGACAAGTTGGGATAGTGTTTATGGTACAATTTCTATGATAAAATTTGGAAAGTTTTAACAGTAAAATTTGGGTTGTTTCAATAAGATTAGGACCGACAAGGTAGATCGGACCGACCATAAAAAAAATCGGACCGACTAAGCCGAAAAAATTTGTTTAATCGGTCCGGCCTTGGTCCCTTTTTTTAGGACCGATTTAATCGGTTCGGTCCTTAAAATTACTAAAAACCGGATCGGACCGGACCGCGACACCCCTACTAAAAACTAAAAACAAACAAAAATAAATACTCGACACACTAAAATAAAATAAATAAATAAAATGAATCCTCTACAAATAAAATCTAAAAAAATAAAAACTCAAATAAAAAAAATATAAACTACAAAAGAAGTAAATATAAAGCTAAAGTCCTAAAAATATAAAATCTAGCAAAACTAAATATAAAGACTACAATTAAAAACTAATAAAAATCAAAATCGAAATAAAACTACACTAAGTAAAAAGAAATAGAAATAAATCCTAATAAATTCTAAATAAATCTAAAATAAGTCTTAAAAATAAAAACGACTCAAACTAAAAATCTAAAAAAATTAAAAAGGCATAAACTAAACACACACAAGTTCGGGTGATGGTCTGGGCTGGGGTAAGGTTACGGGACAAGGTATTAGCTCCAATACGGACTTTAGACTTCGCGATTGCCTTAATTTCTTCGATGCACGCTTTTGACCGCTATTGTGTCGCAATTATACTGATTTAGCATTATTTGTACCGCAACTGCGTGTTGACCTGCAAAATGATAAAATACGAACATAAGGACATTTTTATTTAAAATGAGTGACTAAAATGCACATATTTAGGGTATAAAATAGACAGTTTTTGGTGCTTATCAGAAACTATTTTGATTTATTGGAAATAATTTTTTATCATGGGAAAATAATTTTTTATAATTAATGGAAACACTTTATTACTATCGGAAATAATTTTTTATTTGTTGAAGATGATTTTTATATGCTGAAAATACTTTTATAGTACTGAAAATCATTTTCTTATTGCTAAAAGTAATTTACTATATCTAAAAATCATTTTTTATTTGCTGGAATCATTTTTATCCACTGTAAATACTTTTAGATTATCGAAAATTATTTTTTATTACTAAAAAATTATTTTTATACGCTTGAAATAATTTATTATTTGCTGAAAATGAATTTTTGTATGTTGAAAATAATTTTATATTGTTAAAAATCATTTTTTATTCATGAAAATAATTTTTATTTGCCGAAAATGATTTATTATTGCTAAAAATCATTTTGTATTTTTTTATGAACTTCCATATTTTAAATGTATTTCTTGTATTTCAATAAATTTTCCAATAAATATTAGTATTTTAAAAATATTTTTTTGAATTTTTTTTTTGAATTTTGAATGCTAGAAATCATATTTTATATGTTGAAAATAATTTATATTGATGAAAATCATTTTATATTTCTGGAAATAATTTCTTTTGGGGGGAAATAATTCTTTTAGTAATTATTTATTAGAATTTTGCAGATATTAAATATTTTTTTTGGTATTTTTCTGAATTTTTAAATATATATTCATATTTGCAGAATTTTTCCAAGGCTTTTTGATATTGTTAGAATATTCCTTGGTATTTTCTTAATTTTTAAATATTTTTGCTATTATTTATAAGATTATTTAAAAAAACAGTTAGGTTTGGACAAAAATGCCCATAGTTAAAGTCATGTGCCACGCACATAATTAATGATTTTTGTCAAAAGTTAACAGAATTGGAGGAAATAAATTAATTATAACCTTGTTAAAAGTTAGGAAGGTAAATTAAAAAATGTTTAGATTGGGGAGGTAAAGTGTTGAAAGGTATAATTCAGGAAGCCTAAGTCTAATTAACCCTTGAAATTTTGAAAAACAAATTTGAGCCGCTTTTAAAGTCTATTAAAAATTATAGTGAACAAATTTGAGCCGCTTTTAAACAGATAATCATTTGTTGACTATTGATTCAATTTGTCTTCAGTTTTATCAAGAGAGTGGCTAGCCTCAACCTAGAGAGTGGCTGGCTAGCGTCCAACTTATTGAATGTGACCATTGAGAGCAGAGGCGGATCCAGGAATTTGATTCGGGTGGGGCAGAAATCATTGTCGGGGGTTCGGGGGCGGGAGCCCCCGAAATTTTTTTTAGGGTTAAAAAAATTTTAGTCGTAAAATTTTGAATTTTTTCTTTTTTCGGGTGGGGCACAACTCTAAAATTACAATTTTTTAGGGGTAATTTGAGATTTGGGGTGGGGCACTTGCCCCACCAAACTACCATATAGATCCGCCCCTGATTGAGAGTGTCAATAAGGAGTTAAATAGACGTGTGCAACAATTAGAATTTTGGGACCATGGTGTATCATGGACATGTGCAACAACCATTATTTTGGGACCATGGTGTATCAACACGTTATTAGGTGGCATTAGAGTTGTCTCTATCTTTGTCCTTCCACTTGGTGAAAAGACAAACACGTTATTAACATAAAAAACATAAAAAAAAAGACTCAATCTAGTCAAATTGGTTAGGGCCATTTTTAAGAAAAATTCGATTTAATAATATGATATTTATTTTAATCCTTGTTTTTGTAATTATGTAGACATCACACCAAATTATGAAAAACTTGTTGATTTGCATGAAAAAAATGTGGATTTGTATTCAATATGTGTAGTCTTTTATAAAATATGTGAAATATTCGTAGATTTGCATGAAATATGTATCAATTTGCATGAAATAGTAGTAGATTTCCATGAAATTGTTGTCATCTCTAATTATTTGCAAAAACAACGATTAAGTATAAAATCGTATTTTCAATTTGCGATTTTGTCAAAATGTACAAATAGGTTATGAAAATAGTGATAAATCAATTTAGGCGATCCCTGATATTTCGACTCACATAAGTTCGCCCATGTGGTCAGAGCTAGCGCCTCTCTCGTTTGTCATACGATCTAAAGTAGGGGTTGGTTCGAGATCAACCTATTTATAAAGGACCGTATATTATGAAGTTAGTCTTGATTTTTTGGGGGATCTAATTCAAAAAATATTAATTGAATTGATTTTGTGATCGTTTTAATTCCTTTAATTATTGATTTTTATACCAAAATGGAATTGAATTTGAATTTAATCTAATATAATAAATTAAATATAATTGAGAAAATATGATACCGTCCAATATTACTTGTTTAGCCAATTTTTAAATGAGAAGGTAGATATATACAAAAAAAACTATAAAACACACACACACACACACACACACACACACACACACACACACACACACACACACACACACACACACACACACACACATATATATATATATATATATATATATATATATATATATATATATATATATATATATTGCCATCATCATGCATGTAAATATTTTTGGTTTAATCTTCAAAATTAACAACCATACTAAACAGGGTCAACGCACCTTGTATGGGGTTAATATAGTAAGTTGACACTATTAAGAAACTAAGCCTAATCAAGAAATTGATTTAAACAATTTATGTAATACCTCGCAATTTTATTAGTATTAAATTAAAGTTATATTGATTTAATTGAAAATTTGGAAAATATTATTCGGACGAAATAATTTTATTTATCTTTAATTTGACATACTAATTAAACAAGTATGTTTAATATTATTAGAGTATTTAATTTAATTATATCGTATTTAATTATTAGAGTATTAAATTTAAATATAATATTTCGTAAATGTGATACAAGTGTTACGGTTTTTTATTGCATTACGGTACGTTGCGAATAATGAAGATAGTCACGAATAAATTGATGAATCGTTGATTTAATTATGTCGTATTAAGGATATACGTATAGGATAGTGATGGAACACACAAATAAATATATAAAATGTGTATAGACTTTTAAAAGTGATTAGGTAACTTAAATACGCATTATAAGTGTTTAAAAAAGGACATATGGGATGGGTAGGACCTTGGGTAGAGTTCCGAGCCAAACGGGGTATGGATAGGAACCTTTTTAGGGGCCTTAAGTCTTCCCTATAGAGGCATCCAAATTTAGGTTAAATTAAAATGCTATTTAGAGGACTGAAATCAACCTTAGGGTTTCATAACCACCACATATCACCCCCACACAATTTTGGAGACTACACATCTTGGGAAAGAGGAAGAACCCCCCTATGAGGAAGAAAAAAGAGGCTCCCCTACTATTTTCAGGCAAGGATTCGCTTGACATTTTTATTCAAAATGTTTTATTCTTGTATTAATGTTGAATCCATGTTTAGGATAGAACTCAATCATGGTTTAGGGTTGCATATCTAGAGATCCTTTGATTAGTGCAGAAATTGATGATAATCATATGATCCATGCTTAGATCCATAATCCCTCATATTAGATATGTATTCATGTTGTTTAAATTGGATATTTTTTTTATAGAAAACATATTCTAAAACCTTCTAAACTACTCTGGAAATCATTATCGTAGGGTAAGATTAAATACATAACTTGCATGTTCATAGGTTCTGTGGTGACAATTAATCTCAACACAAATTATAAATAAATGCAATCACAAGAAAAGTAAAGAACAATAATAGGAATAATCACAATCATACAACTCAAAGATATATATGGTTCGACAAATTGCCTACGCCCACGTAGAGGTCTACTGCTATATTAAATAACTCTAAAGAAAGGTTTTTTTGCATACCCTTTGCCCTGGGCCAAGGATACAATATATATTCTATAAGAGGGAGAGAGGGGCGCTGGTAACTACCCCGCTAGCCCACTATCCCTTGAATATCTCCTCCGAGATTTTTGGGGATTGAATGGGTCAAACTTTTAGTTCTAACCATCATTACTTAGAGCATCCATAATTTGGGCCGAACATCCTTTATTCTTAGCTGGGCTTAGTTCGGCTACTTTTATGGGCCTAAAAGATAAATAAGGTACCCACAGTTGCCCTTAAAATTTTAGGGTCACAACTTGGGCTCAAAATTTTAAACACTAATTTCGGTTACTTCTAGTTGGCACCGTTGTGAGTTATACCAAGCTTGGGGTGTGAAGCGTATCTTTACAGGAAAATTGGCGGCAAATATTCCTTGGTATCTGTGCATTATCATCAGTAGTTTAAACCGAGGGGTTCAAAACGGTTCGTCTTGCCATTTTTGTGTTTTCTCTTATTTTCAAACTCTCTCTTACTCTCAAGCTTTCCTTGGCTCTCAAGTTTGTTATTCATATTCTTCCATGTTGCCTCTTGCTTCGATTGCTTTTACTTGCTCGTGGTTTCCATTGTCGCAAACTACATTCTTTTTTCCCTCTAAGTTCTCAGTCCTCCCTTTTTTGTGCATTTCGTTTCATTGTTTTGATTTCACTCTAGCTAGGGTTTTTACCATGGAAAGGATATACAACAAATCCTTGTCACAATTTAGGAAATGTTATAATATTCCTACTTGGGTAGACATCGAGTGTTCCCCTGTTCCTCTAAATGTTCGCGATGTTGAGGATGACCATTGGATTCATGTTCTCTTATTGTCCCAAGGGGGTTTAACTTTTCCTTCAAATCATCTCTTTTTATATTTTTTTAGTATTTTGATATAGTCCCAGCCCACTGTTCTTCGAATGTTTGGAAGATCATTAATGGTGTCCATAGGATAAATCAGCTATATGGCACCAAGTTGGGCTTAGTCAAAATTTATTTATGCTATTCCTTTTCTCGCACCAGCTCTGGTCTTCTTTATTTGAAAGCGAGGAGTCCAGATAGGGTATTAGTAGTCAATTTACATGATTCCCATACAAATTATTAGACTGAGGGTTTTATAGCTAGGAACTGGAAGTTCCCTCCTCAGGTAGGAAGTGCGAGATACACTGGGCCTCAAATTCCTACCTATGGAGAGGACTATATAGGTTGTTTCTCAATCTCTTTGTCCTTTCATTGCTGCTATAAAATTTTCTTTCTCTAATGCTTTTCTTCTTCTCTTGCAGCAAAGTCAAAGAATAAGGAGCCTGATCTTCGATAGATCCGTGCTGCTGAGTTACTCAAGGCTTGGAATATACGTGATTCCATTACAGAAGGCGAGCATCCGATATTTACTGCCTTCTTACTAGAATATAAGAATATTACTTCTAGCTTCAACGCCCGCCCAGTTGATTTTATTCCACTTCTTGACGCCTCAGATGAAGAAGAGGAAGAAGAAGAGGAAGAAGAAGAGGAAGAAGAAGTTACTCCTCAACCTATCGACCTATATGAAGAGGAGGAGAGAAGTTCGGAGTCCGGTGCTGCTAGTGGTGGTGAGGGAACTTCCATCTCGAAGGAGAGTTCGAAGAGTTTGTAGGATTCAGAGAGTTTGAAGAATTCAGAGAGTTCCATCGAGGAGACTATGGCTCTACCTAGGAAGAATTTATCCAGGATGATGATGAAGATAATGTTACTCTGGTTCGTAGGTTGAAGAATAATAAGTCTAGGAGTGGGGACACTGCCACTAGCTCCCAAACTGTGGGTCATAAAAGGGAGAGGAAGAAGAAGGAGGAGGCTTTGGTGAGAGAGAGAGAGAGGAAGAAAGAGGAAGAGAAGAAGAGGGTTGAAATGGAGAGGAAGGAAAAGGAAGAATAAAGGAGGAGAGAAGAAGCGAGGAAAAAAGGGGACAATCTTTAGTGCCCATGTCTGCCTTGGCTGAGGGGGCTTCTATCGCTCTTACTCCCCAGCTGGCTCCGACAATGCTCGAGAGAGCAGTCTTGCCAGCAGAGCGCCAGAGGTCATCGAGCATGGGGACTGACTATTTAGCCCTAAAAGCGAGTCAGGAGCTAGCCTTGGTAAGTCTACTTTTTCTTCTCTACTCTGTAATTTTTTATTTCATACATTCTTCGCTGAATTATTTTTACCTCTCTGTAGTTTGTGTCTGATTTCACTGTTCCCGATCGTAGTCGTGACGAGCTGGTGAGGAGGAATTCTGAGTTAGAAGCGAGCCTAAAAGCTGCTAGTGCTGCTCAGAAATCTTTTGATCTTACCTTGGCTGAAGCTAACAAAGGGAAAGAGGTAGCGCCTAAAGAGCTGGAGGAGCTGAGGCAACCCTATGATGTGGTCTGTATGAGCAAGCTGGCGGTGGTTGAGGAAAATAAGGAGCTCGTCGAGAAGGTGAAAAGGCTGGAGTCTAAGGCTTCCACCATCAAGGAGAGCTCTTATAATGCTGGTTGGCTCGCACCATATGAGGACGCTGAGTTTCAAATTGGCTACATCAGTCGATTCAACTTCAAGAAAGGTTAGGATAGGGCTTTGCTTACTGCTGAGGTGGATGTTGATTCCTCTCTCTTCGATGAGAACGACTCTCATCCAAAATATGTTGTAGAGGGCGTGCCTCCTCCTGATACTAATGAAAGTGATCCAGCTGTTCCAACTACTGCTGCTGATGCTCCCATTGATCAGGGAGTGGTGGTTGTTCCATCCGTTCTATCTTTTCTTTTACGAAAGGAATACAATGTATTTATAGTGACTCGGAGATCAAGGGTTAAAATGCCTTTATATATTCAAGCATTTACACCCATACATAATGAATGTGATGGTTGATAGTCTTGACCATGTATGGAAGGACCCTTGGTTATTTCCCAAGTGGTGACTATTTATCGACTTTGATGATCTTCATTCTTCATATTAGTCGGCTTGCCTACCGTGCAACTACCTTCTGGTCCAATCAAGTGTCTTCTGATGAAGACTGTTGTAACGTAAGGAGATAAGTGTCCATTTCCAATTGGTCCACATAGATAGATCATTTTTGGTATCAATAGAAGCCCCCAATACTTCATTCTTGATATTTTTACTGAAAGGATGGAGTATGATTTCTTCAAAGTTGGTTGGCGGAAGCCAACTTGTAGGACTTGTGAAAATTTTCCATGCCTTGATCTTGTTGTGGCAGTTTTGTGAATAATTTGAAAGTTAACGAACCACTTAAGGGTATATTGGTATTTTTCTACTCTTAGAGATGTGCAACCATCAAAACGTCAATCATCATTACAAGTAATCATTACTTGCACTATTTTTTAGGTAAGCTATATGAGGCGAGAGTTTTGCCAATTTTTTGCACCATGACTTTTCAAGATTTCGAACTCTTTTTCTTCTCCAAGCTTTTCATCTTTGAGCTTTATTTTGCATTCTACCCTTGCTTCTACCACCAATTTCTCTGTAAGCTTTCTTTTTCCCTTTCTTTTCAATTTCTTTCTTTGCTGTAATCATGGTTTACATTGTTCATGGAGAATCTTTAGATGAATTTAGGCGGGAAAGAAACATCCCTGATTGAGTGGATTTAAAAATGCCTTTTCCACTAGTTGAGGTTTTATCACTACCAGAAGGTCACTGGATTCCCTCACTATTTATAGCTGAATGTGGTATTTCTTTTCCCCCAATAATTTCTTTTTGGAGTTATGTCAATATTTTAACGTCGTCCCTACTAGAGTGGACCGTAATACATTGAGCATAGTGAATGTGATCCATATGCTTAACCAAATATACAGAATCCACATCGGTATCCCTGAGGTGATGTTTTTTTATAAATGGGTAACTAGTGACAACACCTATTACTTGAAAACTAGGTTTGTCAGTAGAGCCTTAGTAGTCAACTTACTAGATTCCAACAAAGACTATTTCGATTAAGGGTAATATCAAAGAATTGGTAACATGCTCCTCTTTAAAGAGGAGGACTGTATGATGGGCCCAGGTGCCCTCAAGTAGGACATATAATATGTTGTTGATTTTGATTATTGTATTTTCCTTTTTCGCTAACCAGCTATTTGATAATATGTTGACTAATATTTCTTGTTTTATTTTGTACCATTGAGAAAACGAAGAAGTGCCCTAAAAAAGGGGGCGTCAATCTTCGAGAGCTGAAATTTCTGTGGTGCATCCATCAAAGGATTGAATAGGAGTACCCTAGAGCAACCACCTACTTATTTCAATATAGAAGCTCGATTACTTCTTTTGTTGCCAGGTCCACCACTACAACAACTTTAACCCCCATTAATCTAGAAGAGGAACTAGTTCCCACTTCTTCGATTGAGGAGTCTGTAGGAGTTGAAAAGTATTTAGTCACTTCTTCCTCTTTTGAATTGTTGGACATCTCGACAATCCTTACTTCACTCGTGGCAAGAGGAAAATTCCTCATTTAATGACTGGAGCTTTTTTTTCCCACTGCTAAGAGGGCTACAAAAAAACTGTCAAAGTTACTGATGCCAAGAAGTCCACTATGATTAAGAAGACATCCCAAATTGCTGAAAAAGTACCTCAGATCATTATTAGTAAAGAATTTGATACTACTGCACCTTAATTCAAGAAGTTAAGAAAGGGTCTTTCTGAGAAAAAAACTGAGAAGAACACTACTGACCAAGAGTTGGTCGAGAAAATTGAAGCTGACATATCTACTATTGGGTCATCCTCTGTAGCTATTAATCCTGGTTTAGCTAGGAAACTGATAAAATTTGGTACTCGTCCTACTAACAAAGAAACCGTTTCTTCCTTTCCATAATTAAAATTGGCAAAAAATGCTTATAAGAGTTTGTCTTCGGTAACTCTTTTCCCTTTATTACTTCTCCTTACTGTCTCATTTCTCTTATTTTAATATGATATTTTTCCTTTGTGTAATTTTTTTTTAACTTCAACCAGATGATGGAGAAGGATGATCAATTTTGTTCTTCGAGAAGAGATGTGGAAGAATCCTTTGAAGGTTTAAGGCAATCATTGGAGACTTCAAGACAAGCATTGGAGTCTAAGAAAAAGTTTTGGTAAGAAGAATTACAGAATGCCAATGATATGGCCACTACTGCTGAGGGGAAAATGAAGACTATTGAGACCAGTCTAACAGCTACTGAGGATAGGGCCAAGGTGGTCAAGAATAAGTTAGTGGAAAATTAATCCATTCTTAAGTTTGTCGAGGGAAAGACAATAGGTATAACTGCTGGCTTGGTTATAGAGATGACCAAAAAAAAGAAAACAAAGGAAGATTCCTTTAATATAGGTTGGGACAAAGTGTTCTTGGCTCTAGACAAATTGAGTATGTCAAGAAGAAGTCATTCAAGGATAGATGGTCGGAGGCACTCAAAGAGGTCAGCATTGCTGAAGACTCTGAGCTATTCCAGAGACATAACCCAGGAACTGCTCCAAACTTAGAGGAATACTTTGAGGATGAAGAAAGATCTGGAGAATCTTCTATACATCCTGTTGAGTCTTCCTTAAAGCTAATTAGTGAAGCCATCCCTTCTGTCGAGATACATTCTGAAATTTATGTTCAGGATAAGGAGAAGGTTTAACTCCTCTATTTTTCCTTTTGTTCTTCTACCTTGTAATAGGGTTATTACTATGTAACTCCGCTTAGTTTATAAATGAAAACATTTCCTTTTGACAAAATGTGTTGTATTTAACATACTTATGCCATCTTGCTTGGTTATATTATCTTCATGAAGTGATACACCCTGTATTATAGTGGCTCAGCAATCATCCTTGTATTCTTACATTTGTAATTTCCAGTTTGATGCTAGGAAAACGGCTATAGTTTCTTCTTAATACAACATTCTCAGGCGGAGTAAAAACCTTCTGAAATTTAGCCATGTTCCTTTATCTAAAGAAGACTTAGTCGGATTTCTTAGTCCTGATGTGTCCGACCAAGTTAAGGAATCATACATTCATATTCATTGCTTGCTAGATAGGGAAGTGAAAAATAATATTGCATATAATGAGATGATTGAACATTTGCAACAAGACCACACATTTTGTTTAGCTTCGCTCCATACAGACTTTTAAGCCAAGTATAAATTATTAAGTGAAGATGCTGGTTTTAATAAGAAACCTAAAGAATATGACTCCATGTATAAAAGGAAAGGGTTCTTTGTTGAACCAAGAAGTGGATGAAGCTCGGGAAGTAGCCAAAATTCTTGAAGAGAAAAACAATTGACTCAAAGATGAGTTATATAGCCTGAAGAAATCATCCTCCAGTGGTGCTGATAAAGGTGCTTCTTTCTTGGAAATTGAGAATGTCATGTTAATAGAAGAACTTGAAGCACTACAAAAAACCAAACCTGGGCAAAACTTTCAGGCATCGAAGGGCTATCCGTCCTACTGTGGATGAGGAAAGAACTAGAAAAACTTTAGCCGACCAAGTAGCCCAATTAAAATTAAAGAGTCGGGCCATTGCTAACTTATTTGTCCATCTGGAAGTTAAGGACAACGATATCGCCGATCAATCCGTCCAGTTGAAAGTCAAAAGTGATGTCATGAAGAAGCTTCAACATCTGGTTAAGAGGTTAACCTTTCACTTTTACAAACAACTCAGGGAGGTTTGTATGGAAGGTTATAATGAGGCCTTTAGCCATGTAGATGATCATCTAGCATAGAGTCACCATAAAGGTTATAAATGGGGATGGACCAACTTACTTACTTTACTGAAATATGACCCAAACAGTGATTTATGGTATTAAAATGAACCCAGTTTGTCGAATTGTATAAAAACCTCCATTTAAGTTAGACATATCATGGATTCATCCTGATGCCATTCCTCAATGTTTAATAAACAAATATCAGGGAAATTATTCTCTTCACAATGTGCACGAAATAGTTCATCCTCCTCATCAGATCAACAGGACGAGTAATAATAATAGGCAAATACTGAGGAATTTTAACTACATAAATTCTCCCAATACCCTGGATGACCCTCCTGCTGGGATGGAGAGAGTGCAACAAGAGATAGTGCCACAAAAATCTTCTGAAATGACCAAAGTACAAGGGAAATGTCCAACTAAATAATTCTCCTGTGTTTGGTACTTATTTGATCTTGAATGTAATACCGTTAGTATTTGAATAAAATATATTTGTTTTTGTGTTGTCAACTTATGATTAGTTAATCAATTAGTCAACTAAGTTATCGTTTAATAATGAATTATTAAAATGTGATTGTAGGACCATAGATTCTACCAATGCACTTAGATGAAATTACAACTAGTTTTGTTGATCCAAGTTTAACATCAGTTATTAGTGGCGACCAAGTGTATGAGGAATATATGTGTGTATTCCCATGTTTGGGAATGTATACATGTCTTCCTGTATTTAACTTAGTCAAGTAAAACTTATTTTTAACTATTTGAGTTGTATATGAAGTTTTATAGACTTTTCGTTTTTGACCTGTTACAAACGATGTCATACACAAAATAAGTTACTAGTGGCGACCAAGTGTGTTAGGAATATATGTGTGTCTTCCTGTATTTAACTTGGTCAGGTAAGACTTATTGTTCGTGAATTGTTAATAGGAAGTCATACATGATGTAATAACTTGGTCGGGCGAGACACGACCGTGCATTAAGCTGTTGGTGCATCTCGAATTTGATAAGTTTAACCTAATTAAGTATGTGCTGTTGATCGGCAAGGGCTGAAGGCAAAGAGACATTGTTTATTTGTTGTTTCTGGGGAATGTATATCACCGTACTCCTAAAAAATTGAAAAAATTAAGGGAACTAAACTTAAGATTTTTTATTGAACTTGAAAGATAGTTGTGTGGAGCATAAAGTAAAAATAAATACAATATGCCAATGATTTTATTCACTAATAATATTTACGGAGGTGCCCGATATTCTGAGGGTTCTTGAATTCTTCCCCATGAAGTGTTTCTAGCATAAAAGTCCCTACTCGAATTACCACTGAAATACGATATGGTCCATGCCAATTGTCCTCAAGCTTATTGCCCTTCTGGATGAATTTCTTGAGGACATAGTCGTCTTGTATTAAGTTGGTCCGCTTGACTCTTTTGTTGTAAAAGAGAGCAGTCCATTGTTGATATGCAACATTTTTTAGGCGACATCTTCTCGGACTTCTTATAATATGTCCAAGTCCAATATTCTCATCAAATCACTCTTAGGAGAATAAAATTTCATCACTCCGTGAGTTGGTAGGCATATCTTGGCTGGTACCATGGCTTTTGTTCTAAATTCAAGCATATAAGGTGTTTCTCTAGTTGTTGTCCTCGCCGTTGTTCTATAATCCTAAAGAATAAAATGCAATTAATTAATCCAGTTACCATTAGTAGCATCAAGTCTCTTCTTTAGACCATTAAGAAAGGTTATGTTCATCACTTCCGTCTGACCATTACTTTGTGGATGACATGGTGCGGAGTGGAGTTTTTGGATCTTGAACTGAACATAGTATGCTTCGAATTCATCATTATCGAATTGGGTTCCATGGTCAGTAATGAAGGCATAAGTCATGCGATACCTACATATTATGTTCTTCCAAATGAATTGATATACTTTTTCATAAGGAATCTCTATCAATGGCCTTTCTTCCACCTATTTTGTAAAATAATCAACAACAACCACAAGGTATTTGAACCTGCCTTTGGTGGTCGGCAGTGGGCCGACCAAGTAAATTCCCCAAATAACGTAAGGACAAGGATAAGTAATTGGTGCTAAAGAAGCGCTTGGTTCTTTGTGGATTGCAGCAAACCTTTAGCACTTATCACACTTTTTTTTACAAAGGCCTTCCAATATGCCCTCATAGTCGGCCAGTAATATCCCTATGTGTCGATTCGCTAGATTAATGACAACCAGCTGAATGATGTCTATAATAACCTTTATGTACTTCCTTGATAAAATTATGAACTTTCAATGGATGGACATAGCATAATAAGGAAACGGTAAATCCCCTTCTGTATAAGACTCCTTTATCCAACATATCCGACTACTTTGTACCGAAGCTTTTTGCTTCTTTTGGATCAGTGGGTAGGGTTTCTTATTTGATGTATGATTTAATTAGATCCATCCAGGAAGGTCCCAAATCTATAACAATGAAACCGATCATTGGATCCTCATCTATGCTCCTATTTGCCAATATCTTAATTGGAATGCTTTTCCTGAGTTTTATTCTTATTGTTGAAGCTAGCTGAGCAAGTGCGTTAGCTCGGGTGTTAAATATCCTTGGTATCCAATTCATTTGCACACCTGTAAATTTGGAAATGACTTCCATTGTCTTGGTTAACTATCTAGTAATCAAATCTCCTTTGAACCCATATATATAAAGCACTTGGTTGACTACCAACTGTGAATCACTGTGGGCAATCACTTACTTGGTGCCCAATGACTAGTCTAATTCCAGCTCAGCTATCAAAGCCTCGTACTGAGATTTATTATTCCTTGAACTAAACCCTTAGGGAATATTCAACATCAATATTTTCAGGAGTATTAATCATGATACCTGCTCCACTACCAGCTGTGCGTGAAGATCCATCCATATATAAGTTCCACAATGGAATATCACTCTAAAGCTTTCTGTAGATAAAACTCCATCGCGGAATATATTCTTAATTTATTCTCCATACTTCTGAGCCATATCTTGAGTGTTGGATGATTCAGGTTAGTCATCTACGACTTTGGCTTGATTTTGATCTGAGCTTTCTTTTGAAAAAGTCTGCTAGGCAAGAAAGTTTTGTTGGTTGGTAACCTATGGATATGTGACTCTGTAATGAAATTTACCAAAGCTTTCTCTTTCAATGATGATATTGGCTAGTAAATAATATCGTATTCTCCCAGCTTAATTACCCAATACATCAACTTGCTCAACTATTTTAGGGTTTGTGAAGTGCTTACTAAAGACGGAGATCGGTGTAAACTACTATGGTGTGTGCTTGAAAATAAGGCTTCATTCTCCTGGAGGCTTCAATGAGTTCTAATGCCAAATTTTCAAAGCGTGGAAACCTGATTTTTGCTCCCTTGAATACTTTGCTGGTGTAGTAGACTTGTTTCTGGATCCCATTCTCCAACCCAACTAATGTCGAGCTAACTGCGAACTCAGAAATAACTAAATACAAGTAAGTTTTTTCTCCTAAGATTGGTCGGGATAATAATGGTGGAGATCCTAGATACTTCTTTGATTCTTGAAATGCTTCTTCACACTCTGCATTCCAGTCAAATGTCTTTCTAAGCACCTTAAAGAATGGTTAACACCGCTCTGTTGCTCAAGAAACAAACTCGTTTAAAGAAGCTACTCTACTAGTAAGTTTTTGAACATCTCTTTTGTAGATTGACGATTTAATTTCTATTAAAGCTTATATTTTGGAAGGATTATCTTAAATTCCTCTTTGGTTTACTATAAAGTCGATGAACATTTCCTCTTGTACACCAAACACACACTTTGTCGAATTCAATTTCATTTAATGCTTTTCCATCTGGTCAAAAGTCTGACTAAGGTCCTTGATATAATATAATGCTTTCTTGTATTTAGTCAGCATATCATCTACATACACCTCTATATTTTTCCCAATTTCTTCTTTAAACACCTTATTTACCAATATCTGGTACGTTGCTCCCGCATTTTTAAGCCCGAATGGCATTACATTATAGCAATAAGTACCTCAGTTGGTAATGAAGGAAGTGCTTTCCATATCCTATACTTTCATTTTTATTTGGTTATACCCATAATAAGCATTCATGAAACTTAACAACTCATGTCTTGGTGTGGCATTTACCAACTGATGAATTTTGGGTAAAGGAAAATGGTCCTTTGGGCAAGCCTTATTAAGATCAGTAAAATCTACACCCATTTCCCACTTATCATTTTTCTTTTTGACCATCACGACATTGGCCAACCATGCTGGATATATAACATCCTCAATGAATTGGTCTTTTTGTAGTTTCTCAATCTCTTCCTGTATGGCTTGGTTTTTCTCAAGACTGAACCCCCTGCACCTTTGTTTAATCGGCTTGGAATCTTTGTTAATATTGAGCTCATGACAGAGGAAGTTAGGTTCAATTCCAGGCATATCTTCATGACTTAAAGAAAATATGTTCTTTCACTCCCTTAAGAATACAATCAATTCTTGTCGAAGGTTTTGAGCCAATGTGGAGCCAATTTTGGTAGTCCTTTTCGGTATTTTATCATCCAAAATGATGCTTTCAGTAGCTTCTACTATCTGCCCTTTGACTAGCTTTGCCTCATCTCTGGGATCTATTGTATCAACTTCTGATTCTCTATTAGGATCCAGAGTGTCAACTTGGTAAGTAGTGGTATTTTTCTTTTTGTCGACCAAGTCATCCCTCTCGACTGAGGAGTAATAGCATTCTTTGGCCACCTTTCACAACACCAACTCCAAAGTGAGTAGGGAACTTCGACATTGATGGACTGTGGATGGTGCTGCTTCAAATTTCTTTAGTCCTACCTCCATAACAAAGAAGCATATCTTTTCGATGCGACTTGCTGGCCAAGTGCCGAATAACACTTCCAACTTAACTGTTCTTAAGGGATTAACTTTTTCCCCTGAAAAACCTATCAAGGGTGAGTGGTATGGTTCCAGATAACTAAGCTTCAGTCCTAATCTCTTAAGAAGTGGTCGAACATGATATCGGGTGAACTTCCATTATCTATCTAAACCCTGACGATGATGGCTTCTTAGATTATGAACTTGACGACCAACGGATCATTATGAGTATAAGTACTTTAGAGAGATCATTTTTGGAAAAGCCGATAACCAGTTTGTCTTTGTTGACTTTCCTAGCCCGATCATCATCGTTCAGATTGATTCGTTGTATATAGGAGCAGTCTTGTGCTTCATTCAGGTAGGCTTTCCTTTCTGCAGTTTAATCTCCTCCTACCGCATCTCTACCTATAATGAAATGACAATCAAAAGAGCCAAAACTTATTATAACTACCTCAAATTTTGGTTATTTGGGTTTCTTCGGTAGGTGGGGATCGTCTTCATATCCATCTTCATGGCTTCGCTTCCTATCATCTCTAGGTTTACAAGGAGAATTTTCCCTTCTTCCGATTTCTCGGATTTCACACCGATCAAAAAATTTATTCAACTTTCCTTGGCGAATGAGGGATTAAACTTTGTTCTTTAAAGAAATACAATTATTGGTAGTGTGGCCATGATCCTTATGGAATTCATAATATTTAGATTTATCCCTCCCGTTGGGTGGTTCTCTCTGCTTCTCGGGCTAACTCAAATATTTATTATCCTTAATTTCCTCTAGGATATGGTGAATAATAACCGTCAATGGAGTATACGCTCCGTACTTTTTGGGCTTATCGTCTTTCTTCTATTTCTTATCCTTCTTCTTAGGCTTAGTGGTAGGAATTTTCTTTGCAGCCATTGCTTCCTAGGCATTCATGATTTGTCATGCCTTGGACATGAGCTCAGTCATGGTTTTGGGAGGATCTTTTGACAAAGTGTAGTATAGCTTCTCTGGATGATGGTTATTTTCTCTTCATAATCTACCAATTCTAGTTTCTCATTATTAAAATGAGTGATGTATTCTATGGTGGTTTCTCATGCTCACTGCCTGACATTCAAAAGGTGGGCTACTCTCTTAACTAACTTGACCCCAAAATAGAAATTACTGATGAATAACTCGACAAGTTAATTGAAGTTGGAAAATTGTCCCCGGGGCAAATTATTGTACCATATTTGAGCTGAACCAGTAATGGTTCTTGAAAAATTTCTAGATCTCATTTCATCAGGAACAAAAGATATGTCAACTGCACCCTGATACTGCTCAATGAGTAAAAATTGGGTCAGTTTTACCATCAAATTTGGGGGTAACCATTAGAGTTTTAAACTTGGATGAAGTTGGGAAATCAATAATTACCTGGATGAAGGGAGACCCCTTAACAAAATTCCTCTGCAATGGGTTCTTTGCCTTGGCCATTTTGCCTAGATGATCTTCTAATCGTTGGATTGATCATTTCCATAAAGGATTGCTTGAATTGGATCTGTTTTAAGCATCTTGGCCGTCCCGACCATGTATTTATGCTAAGCTCTCTTTATAAGAAGTTTGCTCGGCATGCACAGTTCGTCGAATGCTTAATCTAGATCTGGCCGAGGCTTCACGACGTTCAACTGGATGTTCATTAGTTCTGGATAACTCTCTAGGATGATTCCTTTTTGCTCTAGATCCTAAATGATCAAAAGGTGAAGCTCTGCTTAATCTTTTCAAAGAACATGGACTTTTAGGAGAAAGAGAATGGCCATTATAGAATTCTATGGATCTGAGCAATGAGCTTGCTCCTGGATGGTAAGATCTATCGCGTGAAGATCTGCAAAATAGCTATGTCGATTATGCATAGGAGGCGAAGGTGGAAATTCTCGACTTAAAGAAGGAGCTATGTTTTTCCTAGAAAGAGCTTAAGACATATCTTGTAATGATTGAGCCAATTGCCTCATGGTTTCCTGCATGGCATCTTGACCCCTGACAATACTAGTAAGAATTCCATTTAAGTCGGCTGCTGTAGGTGGAGCAGATAGGACGGTAGTGTTGCCTTGATTTCTGGTACTACTCTCAGGGCCATTCATTTCCTTTGAACAAAGATGTACAAAATAGAAAACGGTAATATACACACATTCCTACAGACAGCGCCAATCTGTTGATGTCAAAAAATGGACTAGATTTAATTTTCTAATCACAAATGAAATATAATATGCGATGAAATAAACATACAAGAGACAAAGAGTTTTTAGAGTGGTTTGGTTGTGAAGAAAATCCTACGTCTACTGTTGTTGTATTGATTTGAGTGATTACAGAAAGCTAGGTATCCTTGATATAAGAAGAATAAGTTAGAATTCGATCTATCTTTTCTTCTGTGAAAGGAATACAATGTATTTATAGTGACCCAGAGATCAAGGGTTATAATTCCTTTATATATATTCAAGCATTTACACCCGTACATAATGAATTTGATGGATGATAGTATTTACCATGTGTGGAAGGACCCTTGGTTGTTTCCTAAGTGGTGACTATTTATGTACTTTGATGATCAACATTCTTCATATTGGTCGGCCTGCCTGCTGAGCAACTACCTTCGGGATGATTAAGTGGCTTCTGACTAAGACTGTTGCCACGTAAATAGACAAGTGTCCATTTTTAATTCGTTCACATAGATGGATGATTTTTGGTATCAATATAAATGAAGGAATGTTCCTAGGTATTATCATAAATCAGCGGGGAATCGAGGCTAATCCTAATAGGATCCTTCGACAGCAAATAAGGAAGTACGGAGACTGATCAGGCGAGTAGCCGCACTAAACATATTCATTTTAGAGCCACTGATAAGTGCTTGGCCTTCTTCAAGGTGTTATGAATGTCATTCAAATGGAAAGATAAATGCGGAAATGCATTCATAGAACTGAAGCTTTACATGGGCTCCCTACCTCTCCTATCATGACCAGTACTAGGTGAAAATCTTTTCTTGTGTCTCACAGTGTCCGAATCAGTCATTAGTTTGGCTCTGGTGAGGCAAAAGGAAGGGTCCAAAAATTGGTTTATTATACCAGCCATGCCTACCAGGGGCCGAAGACCGATATTCGCGAATGAAAAAGTTAGTACTAGCACTGAGACAACCTTCATGAAGGATGAAACAATACTTCTAACCCTACACTATCGTGATCTATACGGATCTACCTCTTCGGAAAGTCCTACATAAACCTGAAAAGTCTATTCGACTTATGGCTTGGGCAGTGGAGCTGAGCACATAGGATATACAGTATGAACTAAGGACTGCAATAAAAGGGTCGGTATTAGTACACTTCATTGTAGAGTTCACTTATGATGAAAAAACATCTGAGTAAACTCCTCTGGGAGATATCTCAACCACCACCAGTGAACTATCGTATCCATAGGAGACATTGAGCCTAGACAACACCGAGTAGACTCATTAGGGAGAGAGATCCCTTAAAGAAGGAAAGGAATAGCATGACAAGTTGAGTAAGATGGAGGAAGCAGACTTCATCCAAGATCGTGCCTTTTGAAAATTATATATTGATGGATCATCATGTTCGTTAGGAAGTGGTGCCGGCATCGTAATCGCCACGCTCGATGACATAGATGTGAAATACATCATGCGCTTCCAGTTTAAAGCATCTAATAATGAGGTAGAACGCAAGGCCCTTATTGCTGGGCTCGGCCTAACCTCATCCATGAGCGCCGAACATATTACAACACATAGAGATTCCTAATTGGCTGTTAACCAGATATTGGGTGTCTACGAAGCTAGGGAGGAGTCTATGGCGCAGTACTTGGTCATAGTTCGACAACAGTTGGAAGGATTTGCAGAAGCCAAAATACTAAGAATCCCTAGATTAGAGAATGTCTGAGTAGATGCCCTGGCCAGGCCTCGACAACGAGAACATCGTTAAGAAGAACCATACCAATTTAAGTGCTTGTGCAAATGAGCATTGAGGAATATTCACAAAAAGTAATGGAGGTAAACCTGGGACCTTCCTGGATGGACCCCATACATGCATATATCGAGGATGGTAAGCTCCCTGTAGGCTCTAATGAAGCCAAAAAGTTACGCTACAAGGTAGCCCATTATGTTATGGAAGTAGGAATACTATACAGACGAGGATACACCGTCTCGCTGTTGAAGTGTGTTCACCCAACAGAAGTCAACAATCTCATTAAAGAGGTACACGAGGGATGTTGTGGAGCACATTCTTTCGAAAGCTCATTGGTAAAATGAATAGTGACCTAAGGGTACTACTAGCCGACTATGAACACTAACTGTGGATATTATGCGAGAAAATGCGATAAGTGCCCGAGGTTTGCAAAGATCCAACGTTCCGGGGGGGGGGGGGGGGGGAGGGCACTAACTCGAATTGTGTCACCTTGGACATTTGCCATGTGGGGAATAAACCTAGTTGGACCGTTGTCGAGGATGAAAGGAAGTTACAAGTACCTCGTAGTGGAAGCAAACTACTTTACCAAGTGGGTGGAAGTCGATCCCTTAGTGGATATGCCTTACGAAAAGGTATTCCAATTTATCTGGAAAATGATCATATGCTGCTATGGCATGCCCTTCGAATTCATCACTGATCACGACAATCAAGATTTCGAAGACTACTGCACCAGGTCCAACATTAAAAAACTACACCTCGCACCAGGGCACCTGCAGTGCAATTGCCAAACTGAGGTCACCAATAGGACGACCTTATACGGGATCAAAAAGAGGCTCGATGATGCAAAGAGAAATTGGATCAATGAACTACATAGCATGCTTTGGGCATACTGAACCACCCAATGAACAGACACCGGAGAAACACCGTATATGATCACCTTTGGCACATAAGCGGTCATCCCTGTAGAGATAGGGCTTCCAAACCACAAAGTCCTAAATTTTGATTCCCCAATAAGTGATTTGGTAAGAAGACTGGACCTCGATCTGGTGGAAAAAGTCATAGAAAATGCAACATTATGCATGGCTGCCTACCAACAATGAGTTGCACGCTACTAAAACCGCTGGGTGAAGACGAGCATTTTGAAAGAAAGGGACTACATCCTCAAAAAGGTGATACATAAGAACAAAAAGCTCGAACCAAATTGGCACGGGATATACAGAGTAACAAGCAACGTCAGGCCAGGGACTTATCGAATTAAAACTTTGGAGGTCGAATAGTTCAATAACTCTTGGAATTCGGATCATCTTAGGAAATAGTATCAGTAGACTGTTAGTCATTTTAATTATGTAACTAGCACCATTTCGATTGATAAAATGATGTTTTATTCTCTTGTTTCATTAATTTTCCTGTACATGAGTTAAGGTGAATATATCTAAGTGGAGCTGCCGCAATGTCATAATAAAGACACCAGATCGAATGTATGACTTCATAGGTCACAAATATTCTAACTTGAACAAACTTGTCTTCACAAGTTATCCAAACCCTTGTATGAAGTTACAGGTTATGAATGAGGTCGTCAGCTACGTCCATCGTACGATCTCACAGGTCTCGAACAATGTGGTCAGCTTAGAAAATTATACGACCTCATGGGTAGCGAAAAACTATATGTCTTGTGATAGTACATATATTGCACCACCTTCTGTGGAAGGAAGAACCACGGTACTATCATCTATATGTTGCGGCCTAATTCCTATTTGAATACAAATTCCTTGCATACATGTTGCGGTCTTTAACATATAGGATGCAACCACTTATTCTCTACCAGCCGCAACCTTGAATATACAGACTGCGGCCCCATTTATAATATATATGTTGCGAACCCTAAGCTCATCAATCCACTGGTCGCAGCATCTCTCATCATAGCAGAAATACAACATCTAAACCTATAAATAGAGGTCCACACCTTGAGATTAGGGACAAATTCACGATTCCTAATTAGAGGACATAGCTCAGAGCTGATCTCTCTCTCTCTCTGCCTCGCCGGGGGCTTTCACTCAAACACCTCAACCATAGCTTCGTCAACTCGAAATCATCGTTATCATGTACTCTACTTTATTCTCATACTTGTACGCCTCTTTAGGCTTGATGATATTGTTCTATGAAATTCATATAATGATAATGGAGCAACACAGTGGATGTAGTGTAATACCCCGTATTTTTGAATATTTTATTTAATTAAATTGGAGAATTAAATGAGAAAATACACCTTAATTTAAATTACGTAAGAGGAGTAATTTAATGGGATTTATTAAAAATTGTAATTTTGGAATATCAATCGGGAGATAGTTACCGATTTATATTGCCTCATTATATTTATTTAGTGCGAGTGGTAAATAGTTACTTAACGCGTGTAGACCGTGTTGGGGTGAGAACGAGTAATATTTGTTAAGTGACTCAAATGATAATTTAGAGGTCACCGATGAGTCCGGAAGGGTCAAATTAGTCAAAATAGTATACCCGGGGGTACTAGTTGAGTCCCGGGGTAATTTTGGACTAAACCGAGACCGTTCGGGGGCGTTTTGGTCTTTTAACATGAGAGGGTATGGAGACCTACGAAATTGAGAGCTTTATATCAGCCGTATGATAGAGGGGTTAGGGTTAGAAAACCCATGAAAACACACCATAGCCATTAGAGATAAGAGAGAAACCATTCTCAAGGCAAAAGGAAGAATTGGGAAGGATTCAAAGGAGATTTTCACTATAAACTTATTGAGGAAGAAGGATTGAAGGATGAAGATCATCAATCATCAACAACAACCACGAAATCAGACCTTACTGATCATGAGGCAAGTTGTTTATTGCAAAAAAATTATAAAGTTATAATACCCATGTGTAGGGTTTTTGAATAGTTTTGTTTAAATCATTATCTTGATTGGAGAAAGATGATATTTATACATGTTGGGATAGGAATCGCATGTAGAATGATTTACCTTATGTAGAGGATTAAGATTCAGATTAGACTTGATGATTTTTCGGATTTAAAATCTGGATTTTTGAATGATAATATGGGAAGAACACCATAACTAGGGTTTCAAGAAATTATGGGTTTAATTCACTATTTCTTTAAAGGAATTGGAGTTTTGAGGTATTTGACACGTTAGAAATTGTCCTAGTATATGTGAAAATATGTTAGGATCATTGGGTCAAAGTTTGGTGGACTATAATGGAGTTTGAAGATTTGTTAATGGAGGAAAAATCTTAACGAAGAAGACAAACTGCGTCTGTCCCTGTTCGATCGATCGATCGATCTCGAACTATCGATCGATCGACTATGTCGATCTATCGAACCCAACCGTCGATCGATCGACGCAAGATGTTTCCCGAAATTTTTGTGTTTAATTCTTCGTTGAGTTCAGGAATGAATGAGTATTCTAGGATTTACATTATACTTATATGGGAGTGAGAATAAGACCAATAGGTATATTGTTGAGGTCCGATAAGGCCATTGGGTGTAGGGCTTGGATTACGGACCGAGGAGAATGATCCGATTTAGTAGAGTATCGGGGACTTCGGAAATTGAGTTACGGGGCGAAGTAAATTCAATTTAAGTAATAGACCAGTAGGGTAAGAAATAACTACTGAAATTATATATAAGGGGGTAACTAGGACCCTTAGAGTTATGTGAATACTCAAATAAATGCGATTAATGAGATAAATCGTAAAGCGAATGTTGTACGGCAAATATATGAGATTAAAAGTATTACGTACGTATATAATTAATAGGTCGGGCGTGTACCTACTGAATTATGTGATCTTTTAGGTCAAGAGTTTGATACCTAAATTAATTATGTTAGGGTCGATGAGACATTCCGAACTAACATAAAGTTATTATATGTTTGGGGTCGATGAGAAATACCGAACCAAACCTTGAACTGGTGTCGCGATGGAAGAGTACCGAACCAGAATATGTGTATATATTTATATTTTGATACCTAAATTAATTATGTTAGGGTCGATGAGACATTCCGAACTAACATAAAGTTATTATATGTTTGGGGTCGATGAGAAATGCCGAACCAAACCTTGAACTGGTGTCGCGATGGAAGAGTCCCGAACCAGAATATGTGTATATATATATATTTTGAAAATAGTTGGGGTCGATGGATAATTCCGAACCAACTCTCACTTGGGGTCGATGAATCATTCCGAACCAAGAGATCTTTATTTGTGTATATAAATAATTGGGGTTGATGTATCATTCCGAACCAATTCTTACCTTGGGGTCGATGAATCATTCCGAACCAAGAGTCCTTTACGTGTATAAAAAGGGCAAAATAGTAATGACTGATACTTAGTACATATATTGTGTGTGAAATATATACTTGATGATATTCTACTTCTGTGTATTAGTAGATTAATATATATTATGTATTTAAAGATACATACTGAACTGGTAAGTTAAGTAGTGAAACTTAATTACGAAATGCACCTTTAGATAGATAAAATCTATTTAGTAATTCAAGTAGTGAAACTTAATTACACAAGTGGGAAGTCAACAATTGTGAGAATTGTAGTACTTTTAGTAGTGAAAATAAATGAGAACTATTGAAAAATAACATAGATGAAATGTTACCTGAGAATTAATTAACATACGCGAGATGTTAGTGAAACGGTTGTACCGTATGGGCGGTAATGGAACTTAAGTATAGATAAGTTCAGATGATTACTTAGTCCTAGATAGCTTGGAAGATATGGCTAGGTAGGCTAAGTGTAGAATGCTAGGTGTTCACAAGAGATGAGGGGTGAGTAAACTAAAGGGAGTGTACGAGAACCTAACATGTGTAATCAATAACCGCATTTTATATTGTGATAAACGCTTGCTAAATATTTTCAAAATGTTTTGAGTACTAACACTTGCTATAAAATATTTTCAAAACCTTTTAGGTGTCCAGCCACAGGGACGCCATGTATGATGATTCCATTCCAGGGACTCGAAGCTGTAGCACAGTGGATGCTTACAGGATTTTGACTAGACGATATCTCTCATTCAGATCTAGTAAAAGATCTCACACTATTCTATGTATGGACTTGTTGTCCGGTATTAGTCCCAGATGTTAGTTTCAGACTAATGGTTATTCTATTGTTGTTTGAGATTTTTAGCCGATGGTTTATTCGGTAATACTTTTGTTATGTTGTACTTTTACTTTGTTGATTGGGTTATAGTACATGATTATTTTTACTTTTTTCCGCATGGTTGTTTTATCTGTTTTAAGAAAGATAAAATTTGGCACCGGTCTAATTTTACTTAGGGGATTAGTAATTAAAATGTTTTCGACAGTGATGCTAAGAATGAACCATTTGAGAAACCTGTTTTAATTTAATAAAGGCCTGATCACCCAATGTTTAATTAGGCGGGGTGTCACAGATGGTATCAGAGCATCAGGTTCTAGTGTCCATAGGATCTGTACGGCTTACTACGTTTTCAGTCTATCGTTTGATTGATATAGAGCCCAATCTTAGGATTGTTGTACTCCTCTACGTACGTAGTTTACGTTCTCCTGCTATTTAGTAGATGTAGTTCTATATGTACGAGTTCGATTGGGCATGGTACGTCGAACATGGAGGTAGAACCAGTATTGGCGTGGGAAGGACTGCAGGAGGGAGGAGCTCAACATGAAGCCTGGGGTGTTCAAATATGTTAATCATAGGAGAGATGACCATTGTTGAGGTCACTCCTAGCGTGTAATGGAAGTAGATGCTACAAGGGTTGTTGAGGCATAGCAGGCATTTTCCAAGTGTCGCGACGGAAAGGGGGAATTCTAATCTAGACCCGCCCAATGCAGTGATAGTGGGAGGGAGTCTGAAGAAATATTTGATGAGAACAAGCCATAATATGTGATAAAACGGCGACTGTGCATGGTAATAGATGGAAGTAGAATGTACAGAGGTTTTGGCATTTAGGGATAGAGTAGAAATACCCAGAGGTGAAAATTTAGGTAAAATTTTTGAGGTAACGTGGCGGGGATACCAATCACCACATCCGGACCGAGGGTCCGTATACAAATAGAGGAACCTTACATATAGTTTAACCGCAAAGTTCTCCAATGATGATTCAGAAGCGGAGGGAATGGGAATATCTAAACCCCTCACGTGAAAGCCTGGTAGAGGCCAATCGTGAGAGAGAAATTTATCCATTGAAGTGAACTTGTACCGAGGAGATGGGTATAAGGGAAAAAGATCCCTTGAGAGAATGGACTCTCGAGTTGTAATTCGCAATTTTTGGTAAAACTCTTCTTGAACGACTTCTGTATATGAAGGCAGTATGGTGCTTCTTACAAGGTTGGGGTAAATGCTCCTAAGGAGCGAAGTTAAGAGAGTTTAAAGATTTAGGCAAAGAGTAAGACTGAATGTAATGGGGCTGCTGCAAGCCATAAGTGGAAACCCACTAGAGGATTTAATGATTAGATTCTAAGTCGGGACTGTTAAGCCCCATAGTGCGTTCCTCTTGGTCAGCAGAACTAAGGGAACCAGGATGATAGTGCTCAGAATCGAGGCTACCAAGTCCGAGAGGAGGGATACCCCAAACCGGTCAGTGTGGCCTGGCGTAAAGGGATTTTTGTAAAGATGTCTAGTGCGGTTTGTAGGGCCACGCGTTTTATTTTAGCTTGAAGTTATTTGAGGAAATAATAACTCTGATAAGTTTTGCATTCCGGAGAGGTCAAGCGTGTTATGTCCGGAAACCATCTGAACCACCAGAGCGATGGATAAGGAAGTATATGGGTTTTAACCCCGAGTGAATGGGGTATATGACGATACCTCACCTGAAAGAGGGTCGAGTTGTCATTATTCATCAATAGGTGAGGGACTTCAGGGATTATGAACGTCTCATAGTAATTGATTCCGGTGTATAGGAACCTAAATGATGTGAGTCAATGTATGTCATATGACTGCTGAGCGGAGAGATCGAGCTCGCTGTTGTAATTAGTGCTAAGGACTTAGTGATAGTATAAGCGCAGTGCCACTTGACTCCTTTAGAAATATTGGGGTATGGTTGCACATATTGTCGAGGAATGAAATTTGAGTATCTTGACTATGTGTTGTTCCGACAATGCTCAGTAAGAATACATGGGGAGAAGTCCCTTGTTTAAGTTCGGTTGCGAAAGGGAATACGACTGAATTTTTATGCACGACAGGAGAAGAGACATTGTTAGATGCTAGGGCATCAGTGGAGCCAGTAGTGTTGTGGAGAAACACTGAAAGGCTTACCTCACCACGAAGGGATAAGTGGGACTTTGTGGGCAAGGATTTTATTTTTGGTCTATAGGGTATTGAGAATACCCACAAGATTATAGTCACGTCGTGTAGACTAGGATGGAGTTGAAGAAAAGCATGTTACGGGTGCGACATTTGCAATGTTTTTACAAATGTGCACGGAGAAAAGGGTGTATGGGCGCCCTAGTCAATTGGATTCCTTAGACATCCGAGATAGAGGGATGCGGATTTTTTTTTGTACGACGGTGGAGAAATTAGGAAACAAGTCGTATCGATGAAATAGGTTGAACGTCATGGGAGATAGACGATGATCCAAGATTATATGTGCTGAGAGATCCAGCACACCCTATCGGATGAAAGTCGGTGGGAAACTGTTCAAAGGTTATCTCTTGATATGGGAGACCTAACTGTGGTGAAGAAGTAGCACAAGGTGCTACTTGACTGAGTGTTGAGTGTGACTTACGTGTTACTAAAATGTTGATTCTTATAAAGTAACCAACCCCAAAAAGTGCGCCAATTGCGAAGAGTGCATGGATTGTAAAGTATAATAAACCCGAAGTGAAAGGGGAATAGAGTACCACTTGAGGAAAGATAACGTAAATGGGAAGCGATGTTGAGGAGAGACATAGTGAGATTGTCTCCAGATACACCTCTAGTTAATAGAGCGAGATAGACTCGAAATGAACAACCGGAATGTGGTAGTGAACCCACATTTCCAATGATGGAATGAGGAGACCGACTTATAAATTACTGATGGGTTGTGAACATCATAATTAAGCCAACATTTCATTGGGGGTAGCGAAATGGGGTGACTGGGATGGATTAGTATGTAGTTAAAAAGGGAGTGTGCACGGTGCCGCTCTACATGATTGTGAATCAGGATGAAATCCTAAAATTCCACCCTGTGAGAGATGGTCAGGAAGGAATAGAGATAAAGTTTTATTTTGAGTAGGTTGTGTTACCTACGACTCAATGTTAGTGAGAAAGAATAATGATACACCCTTATGATACTGGAATTTTGGATAAGCCCACTGATCAATTCATAGGTTGAATGTATGCCTATAAGAGCATATTTATAGGTAGAGTGAGTGCCTATATGGACTGTACATGAGGATTAGGTTCGTGGGTACCGATTACGGACAATACATGTACTTTGGGGTGTGGTTCGAGGAGACATTTCGAACTTTTAGTCCTTAACGCGTGATATGAAGACATTCTATTGGAGTGTGACATTTTAGGGTATATGAAATGTGAAATATATGGCTCACAAATTGTCTACTCACGTGCGATGAGATATATATACATATATTGGTGCTCGAGATGTGATTCCGAGACAAGTAATTAATCACTATTGGTGATCGAGGTGGAATTCCGAGCCAATAACCCCAAAAGTGTTATAGAAGGGGGGTGATTATAAAATAAGTGTTGATAGTATATGTTATGTGTACGATATATATACCTATTGATTTTTCCTACTTATGTGAGATAGTAAGTGTGCTTAATCTCTGTATTGGGGTCGATGATGTTCCGGACCAATACATGAGGGATCGATTTGGGGTCGATGATTTTTCGAACCAAATCGATGATAAATATTGGTATCGACGGAAGGTCTGAACCGACATGTGCATTACATTTACCTTGGGGTCGAGGGATTCCCGGATCAAGGTAAATCATAGGATTATTGGGGCCGATGATTTTTGCCGTACCAATTTTCCTTAAAGTATATATTGTGTGTGAAATTTATACCTTAGAATATTCTACTTATGAGTGATAGTAGACACTTAGATGTTATATAGAGATATACATCAAATGGGTAAATTAAGTAGGGAGCAACTTAATTTCAAGAATTAACGTTGGATTGGGAAAATCTATGAGAAATTAAGTAGTGAGACTTAACTATGATATATGCGGCATGGGTAACATGCGATAAGAATTTATAATGAAGACGGGCATGTACTTGGGGCGACCGTTAGGATGTTATGATTTGGTATTGGGTATTAGAGTATGCAATTATACTTAAGGTCCTTAGCCTTAATACCAGCCTTATCCTAATTTCGAGGACGAAATTCCTTTGCAAGGGGGGAAGTATGTAATACCCCGTATTTTTGAATATTTTATTTAATTAAATTGGAGAATTAAATGAGAAAATACACCTTAATTTAAATTACGTAAGAGGAGTAATTTAATGTGATTTATTAAAAATTGTAATTTTGGAATATCAATCGGGAGATAGTTACCGATTTATATTGCCTCATTATATTTATTTAGTGCGAGTGGTAAATAGTTACTTAACGCGTGTAGACCGTGTTGGGGTGAGAACGAGTAATATTTGTTAAGTGACTCAAATGATAATTTAGAGGTCACCGATGAGTCCGGAAGGGTCAAATTAGTCAAAATAGTATACCCGGGGGTACTAGTTGAGTCCCGGGGTAATTTTGGACTAAACCGAGACCGTTCGGGGGCGTTTTGGTCTTTTAACATGAGAGGGTATGGAGACCTACGAAATTGAGAGCTTTATATCAGCCGTATGATAGAGGGGTTAGGGTTAGAAAACCCATGAAAACACACCATAGCCATTAGAGATAAGAGAGAAACCATTCTCAAGGCAAAAGGAAGAATTGGGAAGGATTCAAAGGAGATTTTCACTATAAACTTATTGAGGAAGAAGGATTGAAGGATGAAGATCATCAATCATCAACAACAACCACGAAATCAGACCTTACTGATCATGAGGCAAGTTGTTTATTGCAAAAAAATTATAAAGTTATAATACCCATGTGTAGGGTTTTTGAATAGTTTTGTTTAAATCATTATCTTGATTGGAGAAAGATGATATTTATACATGTTGGGATAGGAATCGCATGTAGAATGATTTACCTTATGTAGAGGATTAAGATTCAGATTAGACTTGATGATTTTTCGGATTTAAAATCTGGATTTTTGAATGATAATATGGGAAGAACACCATAACTAGGGTTTCAAGAAATTATGGGTTTAATTCACTATTTCTTTAAAGGAATTGGAGTTTTGAGGTATTTGACACGTTAGAAATTGTCCTAGTATATGTGAAAATATGTTAGGATCATTGGGTCAAAGTTTGGTGGACTATAATGGAGTTTGAAGATTTGTTAATGGAGGAAAAATCTTAGCGAAGAAGACAAACTGCGTCTGTCCCTGTTCGATCGATCGATCGATCTCGAACTATCGATCGATCGACTATGTCGATCGATCGAACCCAGCCGTCGATCGATCGACGCAAGCTGTTTCCCGAAATTTTTGTGTTTAATTCTTCGTTGAGTTCGGGAATGAATGAGTATTCTAGGATTTACATTATACTTATATGGGAGTGAGAATAAGACCAATAGGTATATTATTGAGGTCCGATAAGGCCATTGGGTGTAGGGCTTGGATTACGGACCGAGGAGAATGATCCGATTTAGTAGAGTATCGGGGACTTCGGAAATTGAGTTACGGGGCGAAGTAAATTCAATTTAAGTAATAGACCAGTAGGGTAAGCAATAACTACTGAAATTATATGTAAGGGGTAACTAGGACCCTTAGAGTTATGTGAATACTCAAATAAATGCGATTAATGAGATAAATCATAAAGCGAATGTTGTACGACAAATATATGAGATTAAAAGTATTACGTACGTATATAATTAATACGTCGGGCGTGTACCTACTGAATTATGTGATCTTTTAGGTCAAGAGTTTGATACCTAAATTAATTATGTTAGGGTCGATGAGACATTCCGAACTAACATAAAGTTATTATATGTTTGGGGTCGATGAGAAATGCCGAACCAAACCTTGAACTGGTGTCGCGATGGAAGAGTCCCGAACCAGAATATGTGTATATATTTATATTTTGATACCTAAATTAATTATGTTAGGGTCGATGAGACATTCCTAACTAACATAAAGTTATTATATGTTTGGGGTCGATGAGAAATGCCGAACCAAACCTTGAACTGGTGTCGCGATGGAAGAGTCCCGAACCAGAATATGTGTATAAATATATATATTTTGAAAATAGTTGGGGTCGATGGATAATTCCGAACCAACTCTCACTTGGGGTCGATGAATCATTCCGAACCAAGAGATCTTTATTTGTGTATATAAATAATTGGGGTCGATGTATCATTCCGAACCAATTCTTACCTTGGGGTCGATGAATCATTCCGAACCAAGAGTCCTTTACGTGTATAAAAAGGGCAAAATAGTAATGACTGATACTTAGTATATATATTGTGTGTGAAATATATACTTGATGATATTCTACTTCTGTGTATTAGTAGATTAATATATATTATGTATTTAAAGATACATACTGAACTGGTAAGTTAAGTAGTGAAACTTAATTACGAAATGCACCTTTAGATAGATAAAATCTATCTAGTAATTCAAGTAGTGAAACTTAATTACACAAGTGGGAAGTCAACATTTGTGAGAATTGTAGTACTTTTAGTAGTGAAACTAAATGAGAACTATTGAAAAATAACATAGATGAAATGTTACCTGAGAATTAATTAACATACGCGAGATGTTAGTGAAACGGTTGTACCGTATGGGCGGTAATGGAACTTAAGTATAGATAAGTTCAGATGATTACTGTAATACCTCGTAATTCTGCTTAATTAGGAAAATACGTTTTATTTAAATTACGCGAGTAGAGTAATTTAATGTGACTAAATACGTTTTATTTAAATTACATGAGTAGAGTAATTTAATGTGACTAAATACGTTTTATTTAAATTACGTGAGTAGAGTAATTTAATGAGAGTTTTATTTAAATTACGTGAGTAGAGTAATTTAATGTGATTAAATACGCTTTATTTAAATTACGTGAGAAGAGTAATTTAATGAGATATTATGTTAATAAAGATGAATATGACGATTAAAAATTTACTAAATGTGAGTAGTAAATTTTCAACGTTGATATGTACGGTCTAGTGACTATATGGACGTACCGGAGTTATCTCAACCGAGTGTCGCGCGTAGGACAAAAATTAAGGATGAGAGTAGAAAAGTATTTAAGAGACTCAAACGATAATTTAGAGTCCACAGTTGATTCCGAAAGGGTCGAATTAGTCAAAATAGTGTACCCGGGGGTACTAGTTGAGTGCCAGGTCATTATCGGACTAAACCGGAACCATTCGGGGGCATTTTGGTCTGTTTACAATTATGAGAAAGAAGACCTACGAATGTTGTAACCCTAGATCAGATTATAAGAGTGGAGGCTCGGGTTAGACAAAAAAGTTATACACCATAGCCATTAGAGAAGAGGGAGAGAGACAAATTCCTAAGGCAAAAGAAGGAAGGAAGGATCATTTTAAGGAGATTTCACCACAAAGATTGTTGGGAAGGAGGATTGAAGTATCAAAATCATCAACCATCATCAACAACCACGAAATCAGACCCTACAAATCATAAGGCAAGTGGTTATTTACAAAATAATTGAGTTATAATACCCATAATTAAGCTTTAGTAAGAACATGAGTTTTATGATATTCTTGGGAATAAAACAATTGATTATGATCCATGATTGATAAGGATTGCATGTAGGACGTTTTTAGATTTCCAAGTATGTTGATATCATAGAAAACTTGATGATAAATTCGTAAGAAAATCTGGAATTTGGATGAAAGATATAAAGAATGCAGTTTTAGGGTTCTTGAATATTAAAGAGATTTTTAGTTAATTTGGCCAAGATTTATAATGATTTTATTGTTTTAAATCGTTAGTAATCATCCCAGAACATGTAGGAATGATTAGAAATTATTGGTTGTGAATATGGTGAATTATCATGAAAGATAGAGAATTAAAAACGGTGAAACCCGTAGGAAGAAGATGAACTGGGTCTGTCACTGCTTGATCGATCGATCGACCCTTGACTGTCGATCGATCGAGCAGTCGATCGATCGACCATGGCTGGACTTTAGAGAATTTTGTGAATAAATTTCTTTAATTACCGTCGCTTAATGGGAACCTTAGAAATGATATTTTACCTGTGAGGGGACTTTAAAATTACCAGTAGGTGTATCATTAGGTTTCTCCACAAATGATTAGTGGAAATTTTGGAGAAATGGATTGACGAAAGAACGATCGATTTAGCCGTATGTTGAGATTTTTAGAATTTAATTACGGAACGAGTGAGATTTAAATACCGGAAAGAAAATACCATTAGGTTAACATTAACTTAACTACTGAATTAAGAGAGGGGTAACTAGGGCCCTTAGAGTTGCGTGAATACTCGAATAAATACAATAGTGAAATAAATTGTAATTAATAAGTACGACGAATATAAGTAAATATATTACGTACGGGTATGATTTGTTAGGTCGGGTGTGTACCTACTAAATTATATAAAAAGTTTGGGTTAAGAGAATATTACCTAAATTGATTATGTTAGGGTCGATGTGACATTCCGAACTAACATAAAATTATTATATATTTGGGGTCGATGAAAAATGCCGAACCAAACTTTGAACTGGTGTCGCGATGAAAGAGTCCCGAACTAGAATATGTGAATATATTTATATTTTTAAATAGTTGGGGTCGATGGATCATTCCGAACCAACCTTCACTTGGGGTCGATGAATTATTCCGAACCAAGAGTCCTTTATGTGTAATAAAAGGATATGTTAGTGGTAACTAATATTAAATACATTGTTGTGTGATAAAATGTATTCTATGTGCATAATCTACTAATTTAGAATGGTAGACAATGAAATGAAATGTAAATATCTTAGTAATAATTTATAGCGTGATGTAATTATTACAAGAATAAGGACAACGATCAGTAAAGGAGTTATCTACGGTTATGGGTAGTATAACTAGGAAGACTAAGTATCCTCGATAGTTACGTACTACGTAAGAGAGGTGAGGAAGTTCAAGGGAGAGTGCGAAACCTTAATATGTGTAATCAATAACTTAATTGTGATAACTGCTTGCAAAATATTTTCAAATGTTTTGAGTACTAACTCTTGCTATGTAAAATTTTAAAAACCTTTTAGGTGCCCAGCCACAGGGACACCCAGCATGATTTCATTCCAGAGATTTGGGAGCTGCAGCAAGTGTGGATGTTGCTGGGATTGTTTAGACGCTTCTTTTCTTTTTCAATTATAGTGCAGGATCTCAGTCTTAATATTCTTAGTTGGGACATGTTGTTCTACCTTTACTATTACAGTTTATTCTAGTTATGGATTTGTAGTTATCTTTTATTGGCCGTGGTTTTCGGCAAGACTTTACCTGCTTTCAGAGTATTTTTACAACCTGCTTGTTTATTACTAGAATTTGTAATGTGGTTGTATGGGGAATGTTCTGTTTTAAGAAGGATAAAATTTGGCACCCGTTTATTTTCATTTAGGTGGTTAGTATATAAAAAGGCGTTCGACAGTGATGCTAAGAATGAACCATTTAGGAAACCTGTTTAAATTAAAATAAGGCTTAATCACCCAAGGTTTAATTAGGCGGGGTGTCACAATTAAATAGTCCTAGATAGCTTGGAAGATATGGCTAGGTAGGCTAAGTGTAGAACGTTAGGTGGGCACAAGAGATGAGGGGTGAGTAAACTCAAGGGAGTGTACGAGAACCTAACATGTGTAATCAATAACCGCATTTTATATTATGATAAACGCTTGCTAAATATTTTCAAAATGTTTTGAGTACTAACTCTTGCTATGTAAAATTTTAAAAACCTTTTAGGTGCCCAGCCACAGGGATACCCAGCATGATTTCATTCCAGAGATTTGGGAGCTGCAGCAAGTGTGGATGTTGCAGGGATTGTTTAGACGCTTCTTTTCTTTTTCAATTCTAGTGCAGGATCTCAGTCTTAATATTCTTAGTTGGGACATGTTGTTCTACCT
The DNA here is from genome assembly GCA_949130495.1 of Sambucus nigra. Classification (NCBI taxonomy): domain Eukaryota; kingdom Viridiplantae; phylum Streptophyta; class Magnoliopsida; order Dipsacales; family Adoxaceae; genus Sambucus; species Sambucus nigra. The sequence goes on from OX422217.1 coordinate 571,815,657, forward strand.
TTACTATTACAGTTTATTCTAGTTATGGATTTGTAGTTGTCTTTTATTGGCCGTGGTTTTCGGCAAGACTTTACCTGCTTTCAGAGTATTTTTACAACCTGCTTGTTTATTACTAGAATTTGTAATGTGGTTGTATGGGGAATGTTCTGTTTTAAGAAGGATAAAATTTGGCACCCTTTTATTTTCATTTAGGTGGTTAGTATATAAAAAGGCGTTCGACAGTGATGCTAAGAATGAACCATTTAGGAAACCTGTTTAAATTAAAATAAGTCTTGATCACCCAAGGTTTAATTAGGCGGGGTGTCACAGATGGTATCAGAGCATCAGGTTCTAGTGTCCATAGGATCTGTACGGCTTACTACGATTCAGCGTAACGTTTGGTTGTATTAGAGCCCTACTATTAGGATTGTTGATTCAAAATTTCCACTATTGCATTATCGTACTTCTGCTCTTAAATTTCGTATAAACTGTGTATTTATACAAATTGAATCTTATTTCAGATGCCACCAAGGATACAAAGAGCAGAGAGGGCTGAAGCCAGAGAGGAGGTGAGGGAGGCTCATCAGGAGCCACAGGTACTGATACCACCGCCCCCACCAGAGTTAATCTCCAATACTCAGGTTGTAGTGATAGTGGCTCAGGCAGTCGAGACAGCTATGAGGGCCATGGCAGTCCACTTTCCTCAGCCCCAAGTACCTCCCCCTGTGGCACCGGTAGTGCAAGTTCCAGCAGGACCATCTACTTGGCAGCGAGTCAGGGAGACATTTCAGAAGGGACACCCGCCCGAGTTTCAGGGCAGTACCGATGTAGTGGAAGCGTGCAACTGGAAGAAGAATATCCAGCGCCACTTGCGCATGCTAGAGTGCACCGGGGTACAGGAACAGATGCTAGCCACTTTCCGTTTGTCAGGAGCGGCCCTAAAATGGTGGGAGTCAGTTACCACCACCGAGGAGAGAGATACTTTGACTATTTTTGAGTTTTGGGTGCGGTTTGACCACAAGTATTAACCTACAGCAGTAGAGTTAGAGATGAGGAAGAAATTCAGCGAAGTGGTTCAGGGGGATCGCTCAGTTGCTGACTACGAGGAGGAGTTTACCCGCTTGGCCAATTTTGTGCCAAACGAGGTGAGCAATGAGGAGAGGAAGAAGTCCAAATTTATGGAGGGCCTAACCTGGAGAATCAGACAGCATTTGATTGGTAATCCGGCGTTGGTGACCTACACAGATCTCGTCAATGCCGCTCTACTACACTGTCAGGATCACCGCTTTCATACGAAGGGAAATAAGAGGGGTAAGCGAAGCCAACCGGGCAAGGTGGATGGAGGTAGTGGCAGCAGCGCATCACAGCAGCAAACAGCAGGCCAGATAGGGCATGATTCCCGACAGGGGAACTCTGCCAAGAAGTTTAAGCACGGGAGGCATCGCTTTGACCGGCAGAGCCAGCAGGGTCCTCAGCAACCAGCCCCTCAGGGTCGACAGGGCCAGGGTAATCAAAATGGGGGACAACAAGGCCAAGGACGACAGGGCCAACGTCAGGGCCAACAGGGCCAAGGTCAGAGACAGTTCCTTGGTCAGTGTTTCACTTGTGGCCAGCAGGGTCACAAGAGCAGAAATTGTCCACAGCAAAACAGGGCACAACAACAGGGTGCCCAACAGGGGCAGCAGGCACCATTAGCCCCAGCGGCAGTACAGGCCCCACAGCCAGGGCAGATGCAGTACGGGCGTGTGTTCAACATCCGTGATATTCCATTTCAACTGACACCTCCAGCACCGCCGGCAGTTGCGGGTATGTTTCCTATTCATGGGCTTGAGGGGAATATTTTGTTTGACACGGGGGCGACGCATTCGTTTATTTCCACTAGATTTGCACGGGTAGCCGTCCTATTAGCGACAGCAGACACTAATCTTATGTGTGTGGAGTCACCGATGGGTAGTGGGTCCCTTATACACTCGATTTGTAAGGGTGTGGACATTATGGTCGGGAGATTGAGTCTAGCGGCGGACCTCCTAGTGCTGGATATGGAGGGATATGACGTCATCCTAGGCATGGATTGGTTGGCACATAATAGGGAAATGGTAGATTGTTATGAGAGAACCATTCGTGTTCTCCATCCCGGGGCAAGAGATGTTGCTTGTGGCGATGCCACTTCCCGAGGGAGGATCGCAAACTCATTTATATTATATTGAGGAGGAGACCTCACATGGGGTTGTCGTTTCTCTAGACTCAATCCCAGTTGTGAGGGATTTTGAGGATGTCTTTCAGGAGATACCAGGGTTACCACCTAGCAGAGAGATAGAGTTCGTGATTGATCTAACATCGGGGACGAGATCGATTGCCAGAGCACCATATCGCATGGCTCCTTCAGAGATGCGGGAACTGAGAGAGCAGATTCAGCAGCTATTAGGACAGGGTTTCATTCGACGGAGTACATCGCCATGGGGTGTACCGGTGTTGTTTGTAAAGAAAAGGGATGGTTCACTTCGTCTGTGTGTAGATTACAGAGAGCTGAACAAAGTGACGATACGTAATAAGTATCCATTGCCGAGGATTGACGACTTGTTTGATCAATTGAGAGGGGCTGCATACTTCTCGAAGATCGATTTGAGGTCGGGTTACCACCAATTGCGCATTCGTGAAGAGGATGTACCTAAGATCGCTTTCCTGTCGCGGTACGGGTCATACGAGTTCAGAGTGATGCCTTTTGGGCTAGCTAATGAGCCGGCGGTATTCATGGATCTCATGAACAGGGTATTCAGGGAGTTCTTGGATCAGTTTGTGATTGTATTCATAGACGACATTCTAATTTACTCTCGTACGGAGGGGGAACACGCAGAACACTTACGATTGGTTCTACAGACATTGCGAAACCATCAGTTGTACGCCAAATTTGAGAAGTGTGGATTTTGGCTTCGGGAGGTTCAGTTCCTAGGCCACGTCGTATCTAGCAGAGTCATTGCTGTTGACCCGAGTAAGGTATCGGCAGTGAGGGAGTGGGGGCAGCCCATGACACCGACAGAAATTCACATTTTCTTGGGATTGGCTGGTTATTATCGTCGCTTCATCAAAGGATTCTAAAAAATTGCCGGACCATTGACGAATCTGACTCGGAAGGGAATTCCCTTCGTATGGAGTGACAGTTACCAGTTAGCATTTGATGAATTAAAAGACAAGTTGACATCAGCCCCCGTTCTTGCTTTGCCTAGGAGCGGAGTGGAATACCGAGTCTATACTGATGCATCCTTACAAGGACTTGGGGGTGTATTACAGCAGGAGGAGAAGGCTATTGCTTATGCGTCCCGAAATCTTAAGCCACATGAGAAGAATTACCCCACCCATGACCTCGAGTTGGCAGCGGTTGTTTTTGCATTGAGAATATGGAGGCACTATCTTCTGGGCAAGCAGTTCACGCTATTCACGGATCATAAGTCATTGCAGTATCTGTTCACTCAGAAGGACCTGAATATGAGGCAAATAAGGTGGCTTGAATTCGTGAAGGACTACCAATTTGATATACAGTATCATCCTGGTAAGGCTAATGTGGTGGCAGATGCGTTAAGCAGAAGACCTACCGGGGAGTTAGCAGGAGTTTGGAAGGCGAAGTGGAGTGAACTCCGACACGAGGATGATATGGCGCGAGCATGCATGGCAGTTCTAGCTATCACTCCCGAGAACGTTATGCGGGTAGTGAGGGCTCAGGCAGAAGACCCATTTTGTCAGGACAAAGTACGACAGTTACTGGCCAAGGGGGCAGAGTTCTACTCCATCAGTTTAGAGGGTGGACTACGTTTCAACGGTAGGCTGATAGTACCCGAAGATGATGATATGAGGCATGCCGTTATGACAGAGTCACACGGGTCAAAATTCTCGGTACATCCAGGTGGGGACAAAATGTACCAGGATATGCGACGAGTATATTGGTGGTCAGGTATGAAACGAGATATTGCAGAATTTGTCTCAAAGTGTGTTACATGCCAGCTCATAAAAGTTGACCATCAGAGACCTTCAGGGATTCTACAACCACTAGAGATTCCAGTGTGGAAGTGGGAGAGTATCTCAATGGATTTTATTACTGGGTTACCAACCTCACAGAAGGGTCATGATTCCATATGGGTGATAGTGGATCGTTTGACTAAGGTAGCCCATTTATTACCGGTTCGTACGGATTATGATACTATGCGGTACTCGCAGTTATTCATTTCAGAGATTGTTAAGCTTCACGGAGTTCCTATTAATATTATGTCGGACCGAGATAAGATATTTGTGTCACATTTTTGGCAGAGCTTTCAGGAGGCCATGGGAACCGACTTACGGTTGAGTACGGCATATCACCCACAGACGGACGGCCAGACGGAAAGAGTAAACCAGATGTTAGAGGACATGCTGAGAATGTGTATTCTAGATTTTGGAGGAAATTGGGAGCCATACCTCCCTTTGGTAGAGTTTGCATATAATAACTCTTACCAATTCACTATTGGCATGGCTCCATTCGAGGCGCTTTACGGGAGGCCTTGTCGTTCACCCGCCTGCTGGTTAGAGGTGGGGGATAACAAGCTATTGGGGCCAGAGATGATACGGGAGACTTCATCCAAAATAGAGTTGATTCGAGGACGTATTCGAATAGCCCAGGATAGGCAAAAGAGTTATGCTGACACCGGTAGGAGACACGTGGAAGTAGATGTGGGCGACCAGGTGCTAATTCGGGTGTCTCCTATGAAAGTGATTACGAGGTTCGGCAAAAAGGGGAAATTAGCACCGAGATATGTGGGGCCGTTTCGCATCATTGAGAGAGTGGGACCGGTAGCTTACAGATTGGGACTCCCTGAGCATCTTCAGCGATTACACGATGTGTTCCATGTGGCATCGCTGGAGAAATACAAGAGGAGCGAGAGAGCCTTCTGGCACATTCCACTGGAGGAAATAGATTTGCATCCAGATGTCTCGTATGAAGAAAGACCCGTGGCTATCCTGGATTATAGTGAGCGCAAACTAAGATCCAAGGTGGTACCCTTAGTGCGAGTACAGTCGGGACATCACAATATGGATGATTCCACTTGGGAACGGGAGGAGGATATGCGACAGCAATATCCAGAATTATTCACAACAGGTATTTTCTAATTTCGAGGACGAAATTCCTTTTGTAAGAGGGGAAGTATGTAATACCCCGTAATTCTGCTTAATTAGGAAAATATGTTTTATTTAAATTACGTGAGTAGAGTAATTTAATGTGACTAAATACATTTTATTTAAATTACGTGAGTAGAGTAATTTAATGTGACTAAATACGTTTTATTTAAATTACGTGAGTAGAGTAATTTAATGAGAGTTTTATTTAAATTACGTGAGTAGAGTAATTTAATGTGATTAAATACGCTTTATTTAAATTACGCGAGAAGAGTAATTTAATGAGATATTATGTTAATAAAGATGAATATGACGATTAAAAATTTACTAAATGTGAGTAGTAAATTTTCAATGTTGATATGTACGGTCTAGTGACTATATGGATGTACCGGAGTTATCTCAACCGAGTGTCGCACGTAGGACAAAAATTAAGGATGAGAGTAGAAAAATATTTAAGAGACTCAAACGATAATTTAGAGTCCACAGTTGATTCCGAAAGGGTCGAATTAGTCAAAATAGTGTACCCGGGGGTACTAGTTGAGTGCCGGGTCATTTTCAGACTAAACCGGGACCATTCGGGGGCATTTTGGTCTCTTTACAATTATGGGAAAGAAGACCTACGAATTTTGTAACCCTAGATCAGATTATAAGAGTGGAGGCTAGGGTTAGACAAAAAGTTATACACCATAGCCATTAGAGAAGAGGGAGAGAGACAAATTCCTAAGGCAAAAGAAGGAAGGAAGGATCATTTTAAGGAGATTTCACCACAAAGATTGTTGGGAGGGAGGATTGAAGTATCAATATCATCAACCATCATCAACAACCACGAAATCAGACCCTACAAATCATAAGGCAAGTGGTTATTTACAAAATAATTGAGTTATAATACCCATAATTAAGCTTTAGTAAGAACATGAGTTTTATGATATTCTGGGGAATAAAACAATTGATTATGATCCAGGATTGATAAGGATTGCATGTAGGACGTTTTTAGATTTCCAAGTATGTTGATATCATACAAAACTTGATGAAAAATTCGTAAGAAAATCTGGAATTCGGATGAAAGATATAAAGAATGCAGTTTTAGGGTTCTTGAATATTAAAGAGATTTTTAGTTAATTTGGCCAAGATTTATAATGATTTTGTTGTTTTAAATCGTTAGTAATCATCCCAGAACATGTAGGAATGATTAGAAATTGTTGGGTGTGAATATGGTGAATTATCATGAAAGATAGAGAATTAAAAATGGTGAAACCCGTAGGAAGAAGATGAACTGGGTCTGTCACTGCTTGATCGATCGATCGACCCTTTAATGTCGATCGATCGAGCAGTCGATCGATCAACCATATCCCCTCGATCGATCGACCCTGGCTGGACTTTAGAGAATTTTGTGAATAATTTTCTTTAATTACCGTCGCTTAATGGGAACCTTAGAAATGATATTTTACCTGTGAGGGGACTTTAAAATTACCAGTAGGTGTATCATTAGGTTTCTCCACAAATGATTAGTGGAAATTTTGGAGAAATGGATTGACGAAAGAACGATCGATTTAGCCGTATGTTGAGATTTTTAGAATTTAATTACGGAACGAGTCAGATTTAAATTCCGGAAAGAAAATACCAGTATGTTAACATTAACTTAACTACTGAATTAAGGGAGGGGTAACTAGGGCCCTTAGAGTTGCGTGAATACTCGAATAAATACAATAGTGAAATAAATTGTAATTAATAAGTACGGCGAATATAAGTAAATATATTACGTACGGGTATGATTTGTTAGGTCGGGTGTGTACCTACTAAATTATATAAAAAGTTTGGGTTAAGAGAATATTACCTAAATTGATTATGTTAGGGTCGATGTGACATTCCGAACTAACATAAAATTATTATATATTTGGGGTCGATGAAAAATGCCGAACCAAACTTTGAACTGGTGTCGCGATGAAAGAGTCCCGAACCAGAATATGTGAATATATTTATATTTTTAAATAGTTGGGGTCGATGGATCATTCCAAACCAACCTTCACTTGGGGTCGATGAATTATTCCGAACCAAGAGTCCTTTATGTGTAATAAAAGGATATGTTAGTGGTAACTAATATTAAATACATTGTTGTGTGATAAAATGTATTCTATGGGCATAATCTACTAATTTAGAATGGTAGACAATGAAATGAAATGTAAATATCTTAGTAATAATTTATAGCGTGATGTAATTATTACCAGAATAAGGACAACGATCAGTAAAGGAGTTATCTATGGTTATGGGTAGTATAACTAGGAAAACTAAGTATCCTCGATAGTTACGTACTACGTAAGAGAGGTGAGGAAGTTCAAGGGAGAGTGCGAAACCTTAATATGTGTAATCAATAACTTAATTGTGATAACTGCTTGCAAAATATTTTCAAATGTTTTGAGTACTAACACTTGCTATGTAAAATTTTAAAAACCTTTTAGGTGCCCAGCCACAGGGACACCCAGCATGATTTCATTCCAAAGATTTGGGAGCTGCAGCAAGTGTGGATGTTGCTGGGATTGTTTAGACCCTTCTTTTCTTTTTCAATTCTAGTGCAGGATCTCAGTCTTAATATTCTTAGTTGGGACATGTTGTTCTACCTTTAATATTACAGTTTATTCTAGTTATGGATTTGTAGTTGTCTTTTATTGGCCGTGGTTTTCGGCAAGACTTTACCTGCTTTCAGAGTATTTTTACAACCTGCTTGTTTATTACTAGAATTTGTAATGTGGTTGTATGGGGAATGTTCTGTTTTAAGAAGGATAAAATTTGTCACCCGTTTATTTTCATTTAGGTGGTTAGTATATAAAAAGGCGTTCGACTGTGATGCTAAGAATGAACCATTTAGGAAACCTGTTTAAATTAAAATAAGGCTTAATCACCCAAGGTTTAATTAGGCGGGGTGTCACAATTAAATAGTCCTAGATAGCTTTGAAGATATGGCTAGCTAGGCTAAGTGTAGAACGTTAGGTGTGCACAAGAGATGAGGGGTGAGTAAACTCAAGGGAGTGTACGAGAACCTAACATGTGTAATCAATAACCGCATTTTATATTATGATAAACGCTTGCTAAATATTTTCAAAACCTTTTAGGTGTCCAGCCACAGGGACGCCATGTATGATGATTCCATTCCAGGGACTCGGAGATGTAGCACAGTGGATGCTTACAGGATTTTGACTAGACGATATCTCTCATTCAGATCTAGGAAAGGATCTCACACTATTCTATGTATGGACTTGTTGTCCGGTATTAGTCCCAGATGTTAGTTTCAGACCCATGGTTATTCTATTGTTGTTTGAGATTTTTAGCCTATGGTTTATTCGGTAATACTTTTGTTATGTTGTACTTTTACTTTGTTGATTGGGTTATAGTACATGATTATTTTTACTTTGTTCCGCATGGTTGTTTTATCTGTTTTAAGAAAGATAAAATTTGGCACCGGTCTAATTTTACTTGGGGGATTAGTAATTAAAACGTTTTCGACAGTGATGCTAAGAATGAACCATTTGAGAAACCTGTTTCAATTTAATAAAGGCCTGATCACCCAATGTTTAATTAGGCGGGTTGTCACAGATGGTATCAGAGCATCAGGTTCTAGTGTCCATAGGATCTGTACGGCTTAGTACATTTTCAGTGTATCGTTTGATTGATATAGAGCCCTATCTTAGGATTGTTGTACTCCTTTACGTACGTAGTTTACGTTCTCCTGCTATTTAGTAGATGTAGTTCTATATGTACGAGTTCGATTGGGCATGGTACGTCGAACAAGGAGGTAGAACCAGCATTGGCGTGGGAAGGACTGCAGGAGGGAGGAGCTCAGCATGAAGCCTGGGGTGTTCAAATATGTTAATCATAGGAGAGATGACCGTTGTTGAGGTAACTCCTAGCGTGTAATGGAAGTAGATTCTACATGGGTTGTTGAGGCATAACATGCATTTTCCAAGTGTCGCGACGGCAAGGGGGAATGCTAATCTAGACCCGCCCAATGCAGTGATAGTGGGAGGGAGTCTGAAGAAATATTTGATGAGAACAAGCAGTAATATGTGATAAAACGGCGACTGTGCATGGTAACCGATGGAAGTAGAATGTACAGAGGTTTTGGCATTTAGGGATAGAGTAGAAATACCCAGAGGTGAAAATTTAGGTAAAAGTTTTGAGGTAACGTGGCGGGGATACCAATCACCACATCCGGACCGAGGGTCCGTATACAAATAGAGGAACCTTACATATAGTTTAACCGCAAAGTTCTCCAATGATGATTCAGAAGCGGAGGGAATGGGAATATCTAAACCCCTCACGTGAAAGCCTGGTAGAGGCCAATCGTGAGAGATAAATTTATCCATTGAAGTGAACTTGTACCGAGGAGATGGGTATAAGTGAAAAAGATCCCTTGAGAGAATGGACTCTCGAGTTGTAATTCATAATTTTTGGTAAAACTCTTCTTGAATGACTTATGTATATGAAGGAAGTATGGTGCTTCTTACAAGGTTGGGGTAAATGCTCCTAAGGGGCGAAGTGAATAGAGTTTAAAGATTTAGTCAAAGAGTAAGACTGAATGTAATGGGGCTGGTGCAAGCCATAAGTGGAAACCCACTAGAGGATTTAATGATTAGATTATAAGTCGGGACTGTTAAGCCCCATAGTGCATTCCTCTTGGTCAGCAGAACTAAGGGAACCAGGATGATAGTGCTCAGAATCGAGGCTACCAAGTCCGAGAGGAGGGATACCCCAAACCGGTCAGTGTGGCCTGGAGTAAGGGGATTTTTGTAAAGATGTCTAGTGTGGTTTGTAGGGCCACGCGTTTTATTTTAGCTTGAAGTTATTTGAGGAAATAATAACTCTGATAAGTTTTGCATTCTGGAGAGGACAAGCGTGTTATGTCCGGAAACCATCTGAACCAACAGAGCGATGGATAAGGAAGTATATAGGTTTTAACCCCGAGTGAATGGTGTATGTGACGATACCTCACCTGAAAGAGGGTCGAGTTGTCATTATTCATCAATAGGTGAGGGACTTCAGGGATTATGAACGTCTCATAGTAATTGATTCCGGTGTATAGGAACCTAAATGATGTGAGTCAATGTATGTCATATGACTGCTGAGCGGAGAGATCGAGCTCGCTGTTGTAATTAGTGATAAGGACTTAGTGATAGTATAAGCGCAGTGCCACTTGACTCTTTTAGAAATATTGGGGTATGGTTGCACATATTGTCGAGGAATGAAATTTGAGTATCTTGACTATGTGTTGTTCCGACAATGCTCAGTAAGAATACATGGGGAGAAGTCCCTTGTTTAAGTTCGGTTGCGAAAGGGAATACGACTGAATTTTTATGCAAGACAGGAGAAGAGACATTATTAGATGCTAGGGCGTCAGTGGAGCCGGTAGTGTTGTGGAGAAACACTGAAAGGGTTACCTCACCACGAAGGGATAAGTGGGACTTTGTGGGCAAGGATTTGATTTTTGGTCTATAGCGTATTGAGAATACCCACAAGATTGTAGTCACGTCGTGTAGACTAGGCCGGAGTTGAAGAAAAGCATGTTACGGGTGCGACATTTGCAATGTTTTTGCAAATGTGCACGGAGAAAAGGGTGTATGGGCGCCCTAGTCAATTGAATTCCTTAGACATCCGAGATAGAGGGATGCGGAATTTTTTTTTTGTACGACGGTGGAGAAATTAGGAAACAAGTCGTATCGATGAAATAGGTTGAACGTCATGGGAGATAGACGATGATCAAAGATTATATGTGCTGAGAGATCCAGCACACCCTATGGGATGAAAGTCGGTGGGAAACTGTTCAAAGGTAATCTTTTGATATGGGAGACCTAACTGTGGTGAAGAAGTAGCGCAAGGTGCTACTTGACTGAGTGTTGAGTGTGACTTACGTGTTACTAAAATGTTGATTCTTATAAAGTAACCAACCCCAAAAAGTGTGCCAATTGCGAAGAGTGCATGGATTGTAAAGTATAATAAACCCGGAGAGAAAGGGGAATAGAGTACCACTTGAGGAAAGATGACGTAAATGGGAAGCGATGTTGAGGAGAGACATAGTGAGATTGTCTCCAGATACACCTCTAGTTAATAGAGCGAGATAGGCTCGAAATGAACAACCGGAATGTGGTAGTGAACCCACATGTCCAATGATGGAATGAGGAGACAGACTTATAAATTACTGATGGGTTGTGAACATCATAATTAAGCCAACATTTCATTGGGGGTAGCGAAATGGGGTGACCAGGATGGATTAGTATGTAGTTAAAAAGGGAGAGTGCACGGTGCCGCTCTACATGATTGTGAATCAGAATGAAATCCTAAAATTCCACCCTGTGAGAGATGGTCAGGAAGGAATAGAGATAAAGTTTTATTTTGAGTAGGTTGTGTTACCTACGACTCAATGTTAGTGAGAAAGAATAATGATACGCCCTTATGATATTAGAATTTTGGATAAGCCCCCTGATCAATTCATAGGTTGAATGTATGCCTATAAGAGCATATTTATAGGTAGAGTGAGTGCCTATATGGACTGTACATGAGGATTAGGTTCGTGGGTACCGATTACGAACAATACATGTACTTTAAGGTGTGGTTCGAGGAGACATTTCGAACTTTTAGTCCTTAACGCGTGATATGAGGACATTCTATTGGAGTGTGACATTTTAGGGTATATGAAATGTGAAATATATGGCTCACAAATTGTCTACTCATGTGTGATGATATATATATACATATATTGGTGCTCGAGATGTGATTCCGAGACAAGTAATTAATCACTATTGGTGATCGAGGTGGAATTCCGAGCCAATAACCCCAAAAGTGTTATAGAAGGGGGGTGATTATAAAATAAGTGTTGATAGTATATGTTATGTGTACGATATATATACCTATTGATTTTTCCTACTTATGTGCGATAGTAAGTGTGCTTAATCTCTGTATTGGGGTCGATGATGTTCCGGACCAATACATGAGGGATCGATTTAGGGTCGATGATTTTCCGAACCAAATCGATGATAAATATTGGTATCGACGGAAGGTCTGAACCGACATGTGCATTACATTTACCTTGGGGTCGAGAGATTCCCGGACCATTGTAAATCATAGGATTATTGGGGCCGATGATTTTTGCCGGACCAATTTTCCTTAAAGTATATATTGTGTGTGAAATATATACCTTATAATATTCTACTTATGAGTGATAGTAGACACTTAGATGTTATATAGAGATATACATCAAATGGGTAAATTAAGTAGGGAGCAACTTAATTTCAAGAATTAACGTTGGATTGGGAAAATCTATTAGAAATTAAGTAGTGAGACTTAATTATGATATATGCGGCATGGGTAACATGCGATAAGAATTTATAATGAAGCAAGGCATGTACTTGGGGCGACCGTTAGGATGTTATGATTTGGTATTGGGTATTAGAGGATGCAATTATACTTAAGGTCCTTAGCCTTAATACCATCCTTATCCTAATTTCGAGGACGAAATTCCTTTGCAAGGGGGGAAGTATGTAATACCCCGTATTTCTGAATATTTTATTTAATTAAATTGGAGAGTTAAATGAGAAAATACAGCTTAATTTAAATTACGTAAGAGGAGTAATTTACTGGGATTTATTAAAAATTATAATTTTGGAATATCAATCGGGAGATAGTTATCGATTTATATTGCCTCATTATATTTATTTAGTGCGAGTGGTAAATAGTTACTTAACGCGTGTAGACCGTGTTGGGGTGAGAACGAGTAATATTTGTTAAGTGACTCAAATGATAATTTAGAGGTCACCGATGAGTCCGGAAGGGTCAAATTAGTCAAAATAGTATAGTCGAGGGGTACTAGTTGAGTCCCGGGATAATTTTGGACTAAACCGAGACCGTTCGGGGGCGTTTTGGTCTTTTAACATGAGAGGGTATGGAGACCTACGAAATTGAGAGCTTTATATCAGCCGTATGATAGAGGGGTTAGGGTTAGAAAACCCATGAAAACACACCATAGCCATTAGAGATAAGAGAGAAACCATTCTCAAGGCAAAAGGAAGAATTGGGAAGGATTCAAAGGAGATTTTCACTAGCAACTTATTGAGGAAGAAGGATTGAAGGATGAAGATCATCAATCATCAACAACAACCACGAAATCAGACCCTACTGATCATAAGGTAAGTTGTTTATTGCAAAAAAATTATAAAGTTATAATACCCATGTGTAGGGTTTTTGAATAGTTTTGTTTAAATCATTATCTTGATTAGAGAAAGATGATATTTATACATGTTGGGATAGGAATCGCATGTAGAATGATTTACCTTATGTAGAGGATTAAGATTCATATTAGACTTGATGATTTTTCGGATTTAAAATCTAGATTTTTTAATGATAATATGGGAAGAACACCATAACTAGGGTTTCAAGAAATTCTGGGTTTAATTCACTATTTCTTTAAAGGAATTGGAGTTTTGAGGTATTTGACACGTTAGAAATTGTCCTAGTATATGTGAAAATATGTTAGGATCATTGGGTCAAAGTTTGGTGGACTAAAATGGAGTTTGAAGATTTGTTAATGGAGGAAAAATCTTAACGAAGAAGACAAACTGCGTCTGTCCCTGTTCGATCGATCGATCGATCTCGAACTATCGATCGATCGACTATGTCGATCGATCGAACCCAGCCGTCGATCGATCGACGCAAGCTGTTTCCCGAAATTTTTGTGTTTAATTCTTCGTTGAGTTTGGGAATGAATGAGTATTCTAGGATTTACATTATACTTATATGGGAGTGAGAATAAGACCAATAGGTATATTGTTTAGGTCCGATAAGGCCATTGGGTGTAGGGCTTGGATTACGGACCGAGGAGAATGATCCGATTTAGTAGAGTATCGGGGACTTCGGAAATTGAGTTACGTGGCGAAGTAAATTCAATTTAAGTAATAGACCAGTAGGGTAAGCAATAACTACTGAAATTATATGTAAGGGGTAACTAGGACCCTTTGAGTTATGTGAATACTCAAATAAATGCGATTAATGAGATAAATCGTAAAGCGAATGTTGTACGGAAAATATATGAGATTAAAAGTATTACGTACGTATATAATTAATAGGTCGGGCGTGTACCTACTGAATTATGTGATCTTTTAGGTCAAGAGTTTGATACCTAAATTGATTATGTTAGGGTCGATGAGACATTCCGAACTAACATAAAGTTATTATATGTTTGGGGTCGATGAGAAATGCCGAACCAAACCTTGAACTGGTGTCGCGATGGAAGAGTCCCGAACCAGAATATGTGTATATATTTATATTTTGATACCTAAATTAATTATGTTAGGGTCGATGAGACATTCCGAACTAACATAAAGTTATTATATGTTTGTGGTCGATGAGAAATGCCGAACCAAACCTTGAACTGGTGTCGCGATGGAAGAGTCCCGAACCAGAATATGTGTATATATATATATATATATTTTGAAAATAGTTGGGGTCGATGTATAATTCCGAACCAACTCTCACTTGGGGTCGATTAATCATTCCGAACCAAGAGATTTTTATTTGTGTATATAAATAATTGGGGTCGATGTATCATTCCGAACCAATTCTTACCTTGGGGTCGATGAATCATTCCGAACAAAGAGTCCTTTACGTGTATAAAAAGGGCAAAATAGTAATGACTGATACTTAGTATATATATTGTGTGTGAAATATATACTTGATGATATTCTACTTCTGTGTATTAGTAGATTAATATATATTATGTATTTAAAGATACATACTGAACTGGTAAGTTAAGTAGTGAAACTTAATTACGAAATGCACCTTTAGATAGAGAAAATCTATTTAGTAATTCAAGTAGTGAAACTTAATTACACAAGTGGGAAGTCAACATTTATGAGAATTGTAGTACTTTTAGTAGTGAAACTAAATGAGAACTATTGAAAAATAACATAGATGAAATGTTACCTGAGAATTAATTAACTTACGCGAGATGTTAGTGAAACGGTTGTACCGTATGGGCGGTAATGGAACTTAAGTATAGATAAGTTGAGATGATTACTTAGTCCTAGATAGCTTGGAAGATATGGCTAGGTAGGCTAAGTGTAGACCGTTAGGTGTGCACAAGAGATGAGGGGTGAGTAAACTCAAGGGAGTGTACGAGAACCTAACATGTGTAATAAATAACCGCATTTTATATTGTGATAAACGCTTGCTAAATATTTTCAAAATGTTTTGAGTACTAACTCTTGCTATAAAACATTTTCAAAACCTTTTAGGTGTCCAGCCACAGGGACGCCATGTATGATGATTCCATTCCAGGGACTCGGAGCTGTAGCACAGTGGATGCTTATAGGATTTTGACTAGACGATATCTCTCATTCAGATCTAGTAAAGGATCTCACACTATTCTATGTATGGACTTGTTGACCGGTATTAGTCCCAGATGTTAGTTTCAGACCAATGGTTATTCTATTGTTGTTTGAGATTTTTAGCCGATGGTTTATTCGGTAATACTTTTGTTCTGTTGTACTTTTACTTTGTTGATTGGGTTATAGTACATGATTATTTTTACTTTTTTCCGCATGGTTGTTTTATCTGTTTTAAGAAAGATAAAATTTGGCACCGGTCTAATTTTACTTAGGGGATTAGTAATTAAAAAGTTTTCGACAGTGATGCTAAGAATGAACCGTTTGAGAAACCTATTTTAATTTAATAAAGGCCTGATCACCCGATGTTTAATTAGCCGGGGTGTCACATGTAGGCCTATTCTAGAGGCTGAACCACTCTATATCTTGTCTTCTACCTCTCTTTACTTGTTCTATTTGCTTATTATGCACATTATAATTGATTTGCTGGTACGAGAACGATATCATCAATTTGGCGTCATCTATGGGAACTGAGATAATTTAATCTTACTTCTCTATGTTTTGAGTTCTTAAACACCTTATTTTATTCATGGGGATCATTTGGATCATCATCCCATGAGTGAATTTTGGTTATTGAGCTCTATTTTATATTTACACCCTTAACTGGGTATTTCTTATATTCAGATCTACTCTTGGGTCTCCATTTTATGACCTTAGATCTATTTTACATACTCCTGTGATATCATTTTATCTTGATAATGCTGAAAAGCATTATGGGCATTAGCCCCGAAAAGATGAGTGATTAGGGAAGGATTGTATTTACCCCATTTTTGCTGTTCTTTACCTATGATCTAGGGTTTATCATTAAAACTGTTCCGTTTTGTACACCATGAGGGTATTCTCTCATTGATAGACCCTAGTAGGTATGCTCTCCATGTGTTTCGAGAGAAAAACTCAATTTCTGGGTTCCAATTTTGGGATTGTTCCCTTCACTGCCTAGACAGGGATGCGGCCCGGAAGTTCAATTACCTTTATTATCTCAGCTCCTACTAGGGCAATTCTATTATAATAACTCCAAATCATTGGGGAAAGGAATCAAGAGGTCTTCAGCTCAACCTTAGTGAATATCATTCAAAGTCCATGATAGTACACCTATGTGCCTTACTGGTCGCGGCCTCATCAGTAATATCATGCATCAGTTCAAACGTTGCATCCCAACTTTATACTTGGTTAATCCAATATTTCTATGATTACTCATTTCTCCTAGTTCTGTCTCAGATTATATATACTTTATAAAGACTAACCAAGCAAAAAATGGAAGGAGAATCCAGCCAGAGCACATAAGTCAAAGATGAGATTGTGCAGCTATACAATCACCTCAACCATCTCTACGGCAGTCATGCCTCACTCCAAACCCAGGTTAACTATTTGAACTAGAGGTTCCTCATGATAGAGGTCACGGCCTCATCCAATGTGGGTGCAGAAACCAGGATCATTGCCTCCTCGTCCTTCGTCGTCGCGGCAGTACCAGAAGTTCCATCCGCAGAAGCAGCATGTTAGAACCAGAAAAGGAAAGTGGAAAAGGTAGAAAGTGTCTTTGAGTCCTATACCCCATTGTCCTTCCCAGTTGAAGACATCTTCGAGTTCATAAAATAGGGAAAGCTACTGAAGTGTCCAAAGAAGCTGAAAGTTCCACCTCATAATAGGAACAAAGCCAAGTGGTGCAAATTCCATCTAGACCACGACCATGACACTGAGCAATGCTATGCCCTGAAAGATGAAATTGAGAGGCTCATAAGGCAGGGGATGATCTAGTGGTTCCTGAAGGATGCCTGAGGGTTGCAGCCTAGATGAACATGCCATATGCCCAATTTTTATGCTTATGTTTTATATTTCATCTATTTCTATCTTACAGTGAGACTCTTCTTACGCTGTTTTAAATTAAACTTTGTATTGTCCTTACAAAGTCATATATATATATATATATATATATATATATATATATACATATACATATATGAAATCATGTTCACTCTTATAGTGCCATATTTTGATTCTCATTTCCATGAAATGTTATCTTATAAAAGACCATTTTGTCTTAAACAGATCTCGATTCGAGATAATATGTTAGATAGGGAATGATAATATCTAAATGGGCCCATAATGCCCATCAAGATGCCTGATTGTCCAAAACCAAATGATAATTGAAAATGGCGAAAGAAACTATTGAGAGAAGTTATCTAAATTGGTCTGCAACATCACTCATAAGGGCTTCAAGTGCCCGTTCTTAGCTTTCGGAATGCGTCATTAGCTGCAAGGGCTTACAATGCCCGTTCTTAGCTTTTGGATGCGTCATTAGCCTTGGGAGAGTAATCCCCCGAAAAACATCATTAACTTAGTGGATAGAGAGAAAACATCATTAACTTGGCGATCTCATATTAGCTTGGGGAAGCTTCATAATACCTAGCCCGAGAAGGACTGAAAATAACCCACAAGGGCCAAAGACTTAATTGTCTGTGGATAATCGTATTTTATCCTGGGAAGGATTTATATATATCACAACATAGCTTGGGGAACCTTTATAATACCTAGCCCCCGGGGGCCTGATAATAACCCAATTGAAGCGACTAAAGGAAAGCTATGAAAGGCAATTGAAATGACTAAAGGATGATGTGTTGCTGTCATCATGAAGCATGCCAAAGATATAAAAAAGGGAATGGCTTCAGCCCAGCAAGCTCATCAACTTGTGTCAGGAGTTCATTTTATTATAAAGAAGGAGGCCACAGCCTTATCATTTCGGTGTAATAAGGCTTTGAAGGTGATGGGAGATTAAAATAGAAGAAGTTCAATCGCAGCCACAAGAGTGGGTACAAAAGTATTAAATCAAAGTGGTCCAAAGACCTAATTGTCTGCGGCAAGGGACTTGTTCCCCAATATCCACTATTGCTATGGGAATACAAACACATCCTAGTGATAAAAGGTGTCGCGAACCTGTTTAAGAAGAGACTACTGCCACCATAAAAAATTCAAGAATGCAACAATATATAAGAATACAAGTGGAAAGTCCAAGGTGAAGAATTCTGACCGCAGCCTATGTGAAGAAATCATTTATACTATAGTGGTGCGGCCTTAATCTTTTAGTACTACAAGTTCATTCAATAAAAAAAACAAGAATTTAAGTTTTTAAGCATTGGAAGTATAAAGCATGAAAATGAGATACATAAACGATTGATTTACAAAAGTGGTCGCAACATTGATAATAAGGGTCGCAGGAGTTTAAAAGGGTAGTAGACCCATATGTTAAAGATGAAAAATTAAAAATCTTTGGCAAAGATTAGTGTTAAGGTTATACAAATAAAATTCCACAACCTTGAATATCAACAGTTAAATTAAGAGGGACGTAAACTTAAGATTCAACATCATCATCTTCATCTCCCTCTTCTCCATCCGCAGCCGTCATGGTCTCTTCCTCAGCTGCCGCTGTTTCAGCCTCTTCCCTTAACCCGGCCCTTTGTTCGGCTGTAGCCTTCATTTAAGCCACGCAAGCATCATGTTCATCATTTCCCATTCTCCAAGCCTTAATTGTGGCCGCGGCATCTGGGAAGTTCTTTACTACCCGATATAAGCTCTTTTATTAACGAGGAAGAAGTCTGGGGAGCCTTTATATGACTCAACGGTGCTGTCAATGGCCAATTGGAGGGCCGCGACATGATCTTCATCTTTTTTCTTGATGACTACAGCATAGTCATCCTCAGTCTTCTTAATTATTGCGGTACGAGTTTCCTCTATCTTCTTTAGCTCCGTCGTATAACCCTCGGCATCATTAACAAACTTGATCTCCAATACCTCATACTTCTTTTGAAGAAGTCCAGGCTTGGAATTGGAGAGCTCCGCGGCCTTGGAAGTTTCCACAGCTTGAGCTTAGGAAACCTTTAGGGACTCTACGGCTTGCCTGAAATTCTCCCCATCTTCCTCCTTAGCAAGGTTTATCGAGCCACTTGGAGTGCCGCAAAAGAAGATTTCTTTCCAGCTTTAAAAGATTTAGTTCTTACCTTCGCCAAATCAGCTGTGTGAACACCCACCGCGACCTTCTTAAGTCTGCAGAGACCCTCATACTTCTGTTTATGGGTCGCCACATATTCTGCAGCCTGTAAGTGTATTGAGTTAGAAAATAAAACTAAAAATACAGAGAATATTAGAAAGTTGGAATTACTTACTCTCAACAGACTGTGATGTGCGTAAGACTCCACGTCCTCGTGGTCCTCATCCATCAACCGATCTAGGTAGGCTCCATCCATCACCTTCCTTATCCTGTGGATAGCACGAACGATCGTGTACCAAGAAGATTGAGGAACATGCCTACACAATTGTGGCCACAGACATATGTTTTGTGGAGGTGGAAAATTTGCATTAACATAAATTATTGATGGAGGGGGAGGAGAATTTGTCTTGTGAACAGGCAAAGTGATGCATCCACCTTGCTTAGAGAGAGATGACATTAGACCTTCCGCGGCCAAGTGAGCTCCAATATCATCATTAAAATGCCCCTCAGGCCTCTCATGAGGAGCTACTTCCTTAACCTGGGTGATAGGCGCAGAAGGAGTTGTTTGACCCTCAGACTGGTTGGAGGGAACATCAGGGTTATTTTGGTCCGCAAACTGTAGAGTTGGCACATCAGGCTCAACATGGTCACGAGAAGTGACCGCGACAAGGGGCTTTGGACTTGGTCCTTTTCCTTTTTCTCTACCTAGCAGTGTTATTGGGAAAATCACGTCCTCATCCATCTTAGCAAGCTGAGCTGCTAACCGAGACCTGTCAATCTCCTCACCTGGGAAAAAATAAAGAAAAATCAATATCCAAAGCTGAAGATAATTGTCGTGGAATCAAACAATCAAATAATAGCATAACCTTTAGTACCCATCTCTTTGGGAATTGACTTGTTGGGAAATAAGCCTCCCTTTTAGATTGAAGCAGAGGTTACAAGAGTGTTGAACTTCTTATTGTCAGTAGGAATGGTCGCGGCCTCAATGACCCTCTTCTTTTGCCGATCACTTAGCTTCAAATTGTCAAGAGCTACAGAAAAATGATAAGGTTAGTACAAAAGAAAAATATGGAGAATAATATGCAACTATAAAAAGGGGACGCGACCATAATTCAAAAAGGCATTTACCAAGATTAGAGGGACACCCCCACTGTCGCGACATCCTAAAGCTTCTCTCCCTCTCAGTCTCTTGGGGGTGGATATCCTACCTTTCTCCAAAAATGTAAAAATATTTACCCTTCCAGTTCTTTAAACTAGTGGGCCTCCTAGAATAAAGGGTCTCATCTTTACCGCAGACTTAAATGTAATAGTACCCCACGAATTTTACAGAGTTTTCCTTTGGGTGGTAGATGTAGAAAAACTCCGCGGGAGTAATGCCTCTCTTGAATTTCTTCTTCCATAACACTATGGCTGCTAGAATTTCCCTCCAACCATTAGGATCTAATTGGGCTGGGGCTAACTTCATCGTCTGTAAAATTCTTCTTACTGGAATGAGGGCAGGCAGTCGCAGACCGTATGTGAAAGCATGGAGGGGGAAGCAGACCCCATCATCAAGTGTCGTGCATGGACTTTGCTTTGTGATAGGGGCTGAACACATCAAATTCTCAGGAAATTCTAAGGCTTTAGTAAACTGATCCACCCACTTGTGGGTCATAGTGGTGCGGACCCTAAGTGCAGCAAGAGGTCGCTCAACCCTCCCAGATGTGATAGCAGGTGTGTCCCTAGCCGCGGCATTATCATCTATGTCCATTGGCTGGTTGCTAGAATTGGCCTCTTCCTCCATGGCCGCGGAATCTGAGTCTGAATCTTGCACTACACAATTAGGGAAATCTCTCAACCGGCACGACCCTATTGTCCTCAAAGGACGCACTTAAGGAAGTTCGGGAGGAGAGGATCCAAAATGTTTGTTCTAAAAGCCTCTTAAAAATTCATCTGGGTTAAAGTTCATATGGCTGCAGCAGTACCTGAAAAGCAGAGAGTTCACAGTTAGGTGCCGTAGCCAATATGGTCCTGAAAACCCTTTAAGAAGCCGCGACAGGAATAATGATATGCAGATTAAAGACTGAATATAATTGATTAGCAAAATTGGCTAAATATGCCAAGTATTTGGTCCTAAAGCCTTAGAAGTTAAATGTCACCGCGGTATATTGTTTTGAGGGTAGTAGTCATTTTCTTATTACATACCGCGGGCTCTAATCCGAGAACCTAGGAAAGGAATATCCTATCAAATAAGAGTTGCTATAGGCCGCGAACAAATATTTACATGCCGCAAAATATTATTAAACCAATTAAAGTATATATTCAGGATAACCTTAATTTACTAAAAGAACATTTTGTCATGCCGCGGCCACTCACTCAAACAGGCTTGTATTTAATCTGGGTGAATTCAAAGATCAAAGGCTCTAGAATGTGAAATGTCTCTCTTAAGAACATAAAAAATAGAGGCATGACCCTAAAATTCTACAATCATATTCAAGAGAAGAGAGTTTACTACAGTTGTATTTAAGAAAAATTTTGCAAAGACATGAGTTTGTATCAATCAAAAGATATGAGTTTAATTCTTGGAGAAGTCACAGTTATGATGCAAAGACATGAGTTTGTATCAATCAAAAGAGAATATGACTCATGCCACGACCTATTATGTTAAAGAGCTAACCAGATATGCACATATCGCAGACAATTCATAAACTACTTAATATTTGAAGGCCGCAGACATTGACCCAACACAACCCTAAAGTGCCAGGAGATTTTATTATGCCATAGCCATGAATTCCTTATGCTGCGACTATATACTCAAACAGGTTAGTATTTAATGTTGATAAATTTGAAGATTGCAGACCTGAAATGTTAGGGGTTTGTTCAAGAACATCAAGAACAGTGGTACAATTCAATGGTCTATTCATATTATGTCTCTACGAACGGGGAATTCAAAAATCCTAAGGATCAACAATGGAAGATTAAGAGATTTCATTTATTGGCTTAACAGGGATGTTAGCAGCATATCTTATCAAGTCAGGGTTATTATTGCAATTCAATTTCAAATCAGTCACAGATTCAGATGATGGGTAAATGTGATTGCAATAATTATTTTGCAACATATGAGTTCGAATGGACCATCTAACAAGCAAAAATTGGAAGAAAACAACAAAAAGTTGAACCACATGAAGTTTTTGGTTGGAAAATTACATAGAAATGAAGAAACCACCAATGCTCAACCTCGAACCACCTTTAACCACCTTAGAACCACCACTCGTAGCTACTAGAGATCGCCTAAAAATGCAAGGAGACAAATGTGCAGAAGTTCGCCCTCGATATGCTTTCAAAGATTTAGGAAACGTAATGAAGTTCACGGTCGATACAATTTATATAAGAGGGCGCGGGAAGACGAATCTTTGCCTTGGAAATACTGCGGCACATTGAGAAGACTTGATTACTCAACCGCAGCCCCAATCGCAATCTCTTGGTGCTATGACTTAGGGGCTCATTGATAGTACATATATTGCACCACCCGTCGCGGAAGGAAGAACCAAGATATTATCATCTATATGCCGCGACCTTAATTCCTATTTGAATACAAATGCCTTGCATACATGTTGCAGTCTTTAACATATAGGCTGCAGCCACTTATTCTCTACCTTTCGCAACCTTGAATATACAGACCGCGGTCGCCCCATTTATAATATATATGTCACGGCCCCTAAGCTCATCAATCCGTTAGCCGCAGCATCTCTAATCATAGCAACAATACAACATCTAAACCTATAAATAGAGGTCCACACCTTGAGATTGGGGATAGATTCATGATTCCAAATTGGAGGACATAGCTCAGAGTTGATCTCTCTCTCTTTCTGCCTCGTCGGGGGCTTTCACTCAAAGAACCTCAACCATAGCTCCGGTAACCCGAAATCATAGTTATCATGTACTCTCCTTTATTCTCAAACTTATACGCCTCTTTAGTCTTGATTATATTGTACTATGCAACACATATAATGAGAATGGAGCAATATAGTGGACATAGTCCTATTTTAGAGGTTGAACCACTTTATATTTTGTCTTCTACCTCTCTTTACTTGTTCTATTTTCTTATTATGCACATTATACTTGATTTACTGGTACGAGAACGACAAGTGGATGATTTCTCGTATCATCAACTTGTCTTCTCAAGTTTTACCAAACCCTTGTATGACCTCACAGGTCACGAATAAGGTGGTAGGCTACATCCGTTGTACAACCTCATAGGTAATACACAATGTGGTTGGCTAAAGGCTGTACGACCTCATAAGTTATGAACAATTATACTTATACCAATTCACCATTATAGGTGCACTACGTGAACGCTCTGTATGACCTCACGAGTTGTGAATAGAAGCACCAAATATTATTTCCAACAAAGTAGTAAGATGTAAATAATTAAATCAACGAAGCCATATTAAAAAAATTAGAAACTTAATCAAGTTAATATCATAAAGGGGGTATACAAAGTTATAGAAACATTATTAATTAAAAACAGGGAAAACACAAAAATTCATAGAAGTTTATCAAGCTTGGGCATCAGCTGGAGGGTCATCACCTTCTTCCCAAGACAAATTGGCAGCTTCTTCATCATTACCCTCACAACCATTCATAGTCTCAGCAATACCAGGGAAGTTAGTGGACACACTCTTCTTGAGGTCTTCATACCCATGCCAAAAGTAGCCTGGGCATTGGGTGCTAAACTCAGCCGAAGATTTGAAGGCTTCAACAACAGCAGTACCGGTTTTGGCTAGAGCATCCTGAGCAATTTGCAGCTCTGAAGCAAGAGCTGACTTCTCTCTTTTAACCTTCTCTCTTTCTTCTATAAGGGCATCATTCAAGCTATGGGTTTTGGCATCATCGGTGTCAGATTTCTATTTGAGAACAACATTATCGTCCTCCACCTTGCTCAGCTCCTTTATCCTGGTCATCAGCTACTCGTCTCTTCCCTTCAACTCATCAGAAACCTTATCATAGCTAGCCTTCATCGTATTGTTTTCTTCAACAAGCTCGTTGTTGGCTACATGGTTGACCAAGGATTTTTCTCATAAGATAGTACAAGCCATGGATTCCTAGACAAAAAACATTAATGAATGGTCAAAATATAATAATTAAGAACTTAAAAACTATAGCATAAGATGGATAAGAAATACATACCACTGACAAGCGATGCTGAGCTAAAGTCCACAAGGATCTGGATTCAAAAAATGAAAAAACTCAAAGTCATTCATATGGCCCCAATAGCCGAGCAGATATAGAGCATTCTTGGCATGATAAAAGACAGAGTCTTGATTAGATTTCAAGTCTTCGTATGTGACCTTATGCTCGGGGTCAAAGCCGAACTCAGGAACCTTCCTATAACGAGAAGTATGACTCAGACCTAATTCAAATCTAGGCTCAGACGTGTGACCCAGATCTCTCAAAATATTTCGTAGTGTTTGCCTATCTTCCTCATCTTCCCTTGGCCTTTTATCCTCTATTAAAGTCTCCATGGGGGCTTTTCCCATAACCTTAGCAGTATTTGCAGCCCCTTGATGATGATCAGCTTGGACGGCTGCCCTAGAAATAGTAGCCTTCTCAGCTTCTACCTGCTTTTAGATGACCCCAACTCTCTTTTGATGAGATTTAGCTAATGCCTTAAGATTGATGAAACAAGGAGCCATAGCCAAGGTTTCTTCATAGGGATGCTCTTCCACATCTCACAAAACAACAAACTCATACATCAGTATACCAATTTAAAGTGAATGTAGATGGTAAGTGAAGCACCAACATAATTTTCCTACTTCTAAATTACCTTCCCTACCTATAGACTGGTCACCAGTATCAAAATGGGTCTCCTTGGCCAACCAACCTTCTTGGGGGACCTCAAATTCCAATAGGAGCCTGCTACCAGGTGGAGTGTGGTACCCAACAACAATGAACTTTTCCAATGTAATAAATCCTCAAACTTGGGAGGTTTCTTTTTGTAGTAGGAGACAACCAGGTCGATCAGTGATTTGGTTAGCTTGGGGGCTCGCTTCATGAAGATACACAAGAGTAGAAAATAACATCAACAAAATAAAGCGACCAGCATGAGGAAATGCGAGATAAAATAATCGAAAAAGGCTTTACTAATTGAAGCGACTTTTGAAGTACTTATAGTGTGTGTTTCTATCGACTCAAGTGTAAGTCGACCGCTCAAGTATAAATTCGATAAATCGGGTGTTGAACTCAGTGAATAGGATGAATGCTCATGATGATGAATCGGAAGAACGATTAATCCAACTATTGACTCAGAGAAAGAAAGGAAAAGATGATGATTTTTTGACTTTACCTATCAACTAATGTAATTTTAATTAATTTAATATCTAAACTACGTATGCAAGAAGAACTAAATGAAAATTTAAATGTATGAGAGAAAATGGAGTTAAGGTACACTCCCCCGAACCGTCTGTAATTGCGTAGAACATAAAAGCTTTAAAAAATCTAATGATTCTTTCAAAGAGACATCAAATACTCTCTAAGTATTCAACATATGAGGACTTGACTCCGAAGAATATCAAATCAAAAAATTTATTTGACAAGGATGAGAAATTATCAAAAATCCAATTGCACCCTTAAACATTCCGGTTAACTAGGGCAAACATAATTACAAGAACTAAAACTTTTATCTTGATAAAGTTCAAACCTTTGAATGATAAATTACTTTTTATTCATTTTTAAATCCGTATGTGTTACCTAGGTTGGGTTAAATACACAAAGTTTTAACATTTCATGGATGGAAAATCATGATTATATTTAATACTAAGCATGCAAGGGATATTTAGATTTCTAGAAAAAGGAAAGAAACATGCAAAGAAGAAGAATACGCAAGAACAATATAGAGAAGACAAACTTGGTATTGTAAAATTAAAATCTCGATCTTCACTAATGTATGAACAAGAAATTAATTGAAATCTAGGGTTCTTGTCTCTCTTCCTCTCTCAAAACTAGATTAAAGAAAAAGTTAGATATGACTTATGTTAGTTTACAACTTAATGAACCCGTTTTTACAAGAGTCCCAAACCCATAGAACTCTAGGCTAAAAAATAAGGCCAAAATAAAATTTTCTCTTCTGGTAATTTTTCACGATTTTTAAGCGTGACTAACATTTTATCACGGTTATAGAGCGTGACTAACTCCAAATCGGTTCGGGGTTCGGTTTGATTTTTCTCGATGCCTTGGCTTGCTTTTTCGCTTTTCTTTGGATTTCTTTCTCAACTTCAAATGACCATAACTTCTTCACCTTAGCTCGGAATGGGGTGCCATTTTATCAAGTATTCTTGTGACTTCAAGGTATTCAACTTTCTAGTTGGCCCCAACCCCGAAATAAGGCTAAAAAATTACAAAAATACCCTTCAACTCCCTTTTTCTTAGTTTCTTTCACTGTTTCGAGTTCTCCCTCGTACTAACTTGCATGCAATACCTGTAAAACACATGAAAAATACACAAAACAAGAAATAATATCCAAAAATGGTTAGTAGCATAAATATGACATAATTTTGGGTTAAATTCAATGCACATGACCATAAAAGTGCCAAAATTAAGAGGATAAATATGAATATTTACGCCTTATCACCTATATTATTGGGCGCATTCCATTCCCTGGGGACTTTACACGACCTTAACCGTTTATGGTCCATAAACTCCCAATCTACTTTTATAAAAATGTATAAACCCTTCCAACTGTGATTACTAGAATGGACCACCGTAACCATTCTATATCGGGGTTTCGAGCAGAAAAATAGTAATAACCGAGGGCTTTGTCATTATCGTTTAAGATGTACCCGTACCTAAGATATCCCCTGTCAAATCAAAACCAGTCCTAAGTTTCCAAGACATCATTGCCTCCAATATAGTCCTATATGCGTTTGGAGGCATTTGGGTTAGAGTCATGCCATAACCCCTGAGAATGGAGCGGATGGTGGGATGTAGAGGAAGCCTCAACCTTACTTAGAAAGCCCATAAGGGGAGGCAAATCTTCTTTGAATCTTGTATAGAGTAACATCTCTTAGAAACACTGGGCATTCTGGTCTGGATGGCTATGGGGAGGGAACATCTCTCTCTTATTGCATCAAGATCTTCTTTAGTTATAGTACATTGGTACCAACGAGCATCTGTTTTAGCTGCATTATAATTACTAGAAGACCCAACATAGTCCTCTTCTTCTTCCTCTTCATCAGAAGTCTCAGCATGAGACCCCTCAGCAAAAAGGTGAGGACCCACACTTTTTGGTCAATTGCCTTCTGCCCTGTTAGTAGCAGGCTCCTTAAAAAAGGAATTAGGATTTATGGTATCCATGGAGACATTATTCACCAAATTGCACTCGTCAAAAGAAGGAACAAAATCACGAGTTTCTAAATTGGAGGAAAAAGTATAAGGAACACTAGGGTTAATGGAAGAACCACAGCTAGAAGTAGTGTTGGGAGTATAAAGAGGGTGATCAGGCTCCTCCTCTGGTCTAATCAATTATAGAGGACGGGAAAACCTCATATCCGTGATCCTAGGACGCTCTGGCTATAGACTATAAACAAATTCATAAACTTTTTGAAGATTCCAGGGGAGGGGGAATTCATATGTTTTCCTATTTTTTTGTTCAACTAAACCTAGGCCAACCAGCTCAATGGTTGTCTGAACATTGTAACCACCCGATAACATAAAAAAACAACCAACAAAGAAATAAAACGATTAAAACCTAACTAACGCAAGGAGGGAACACCTGATAAATTACGTTAATGGATAATTAGTTTACGAAAAATGAAGTAGGAGGCGTTGAAATATTTTGGTGTCAAAACGATTAAGCTTTCATAAATGATGGAAATATTGCTTGGGACTTTATCTCTCTTTAACTCTATGTGAATCTTTGAACTGAAGAACATAAGAGAAGTGGAGTGTATTTATGCTCTTTGATGAAAGACTGAAAAGACACAGCAAGCCAAATGTCAACAAATCTAGAAATTTGAAATGGCTGTACAGAGTGACAATGCGCGTGACCAACCACCATAATTACACAACAAAATCTTCTAATTCCTAACACGTTTCCTTGAAATATCATGGGAAAACTTAAAGGAAATCTTCTCAGTTTAGGCCGACCAAGATGAGCCGACCACAAATGAGTCAGTACGAGAATCACATAACACCTCTTCCACTCACAGAGCCTCAAATTGGGGAGAATATGCAAGAGGTCTTAGGGGATTTTTGTTATACCTATATAATCCCAATAAAGGATAAGTTATAAATAACCAAAATATATTAGCAAATGTGCTATACGTCACCCCCTAAGGGAGGTTGTCTCAGTGTTAGTTTGCTCGATCGACCTATTTAAGTTAATATTGGGCACGTCTATACTCCTGTAAGTGCATACAGGCAAGGTATCCCTTATTTACCACGTGGGATAATAACGACGTATCTTTTACGTTATGATTATCCAGGTGCTTATCATCAAACTTGTTCCGTAATTTAATGCATCCACATTTATTATGATAAACTTGTATCGATGTGTAACTGCCCGACTTATAAGGGCAATTAACCTGTCCATTTTTAAATATCCAAAATCACACACACACACACACACACACACACACACACACACACACATATATATATATATATATATATATATATATATATATATATATATATAGGATATGAGCTCACAAAATAAAGGGACTCCACTAATACCTTCTCGAGCCTCGAGTTGTATATGAAACCCTAATTGCAACTGTGTCAACTGAGCCTAGGATGCATTATATTGGACTTAATATTTAATTAAGGAGTAGTCGTAGGATAGTAACTTAATATAGGTTATGTAATAAGTGACTAGAATGTTATGGTTAAGCCAAGAAGGCATATTTTTATGGGTGGAGATTTCTTGGGTGGAAGTAGTTATAGAGTAACTTCTTGTACGTATTGGATTATAGTGTGTATTATATTATTTTTTGTGGACATACGTGGGTTCGTGGATCGTCCTATCAATTGGGGTGCACACGTTTAGGACCGTAGAACACGCCGGCATAGGTGGGCTAGGCGTAGTGTTAGGTCATATTTTAGGTACTACGTGACAATGCAACTTACGAGAGGTAAGTGTAGATGCATGGATCCTTTGTCACTGCTGGGTATGGTCCATGAACTGGTGTACAACGTAGGTACTGCCCCACTTACTTGTATTTTTTTGTTACCCATTTTGGGACGAGGGATTCCTCTGGGTATTACTAATAGAGCATGAATTAGATGCTGAAGATATATGTCTTTATCTGTCATACATATATATATACAAACAAATGTATGTATATATATACACATTGTGGTGTTCCTTGTATGAGAATGCGTTCTCTTAGCCTATACATGTAGATGATATTTGATGATAAAAAAATGAATTAACATAGTGATGCGTATAATTAGTAATGAAAATAAGTTCTAATGGTCTAATTCAATAGATAATTATTTATGAGAATAATAATTGGGTTGTTTAAGAATGTAGACGATAATTGAAGAGAATGAAACTTATAGTCTAACGGTGTGGACAATAATTAGTGTAAATTAAAATCAGATAGTCTGAGGAGGTAGACTAAGGTTTATGAACATTATATGACGTAAAAATATGCACTGAATTTATATGGAACTTAGGGGGTAGCATTATTAAGTTAATCCGAGGGGCTGGGATGTTAGGTGTAAATACTCAATTTTAGTTAATGCACAGCTTGATAGCTTTATCGTTACATGTTAGATTATATAAGGGAGTCAATAATTGGCATTTTTTGAGGACATGAGTAAG
Organism: Sambucus nigra; assembly: GCA_949130495.1. Taxonomy (NCBI): domain Eukaryota; kingdom Viridiplantae; phylum Streptophyta; class Magnoliopsida; order Dipsacales; family Adoxaceae; genus Sambucus; species Sambucus nigra. The sequence goes on from OX422217.1 coordinate 571,845,988, forward strand.
ACTGCTTCTAAATGAGAGGTGAGATACTCGATACGTGTGAGCATCGATGGAGAAACATGAAGTATAATTTAGTGACATTTTGCATATTTATTGGTGAAGAATCTTTGCAACCTTAGGGCTCTGACCCAAAATTATAAATATTTCCCCCCAGGTTTTCTCATAAACAGGGACAATAGGATGGGTGATGTATCAGACTTGCAGTTTCATTGGACGTAGCGAATTCCGTTCCATTGATTCTAGTATAGGTTGTACTTATTCATTTGGTCTATTTTATTTCATATCGAGGTTTGTGTGGGCATAAGACCAAGAGCTTATTTATATTCTTTTGTACTTATCTTTAATTTACGGGCATTGTATGATGATTCAGTTTGTATTCATGTATTAAATCAATTTTTTCTAGATTTGTATTTTATTAATTATGAATTTTCGTGAAGAATAAAAGATATTTGTTTTTTTTCAATGCTGAGAATGGTATAAATTATTGATAAGCCCCATCTTCGGCATATCGTGTCTGGCCAACCTTTACGTGAAAAAATGGGGGTTGTTACAGTTGGTATCAGGGCACGATTATAGTGTCCTCAGGATTTTTGTTTGAGATCATTACGTTCTACATTGCGTCATTTGATATAAAGCTCTATGATTAGGAATCATAGTATTCTTTATGATTTGTTACTATCCTTTCAAACAAGGAGTTTAGTTCTTGGAAATAATCCAAAGAGACCTTCGTGAGGGTCACCCTCCAAAGTTATGGGAAGTTCAAGCAATTTGATGCCTAGTAAGTGAAAGGAAGACATTTAGAGAAATTGAGGATGTGATAATGTATGATAGTGCACAAGCACATGTTAGTTTGTTTAGACTAATAGGAGTGGCATTATGGTAGTAGAGGTTCATCACCAAACTGGAAGAATGGAACCAATTAATTAATGATTAGTTTTGGGTGAAGTTGGAGGGTAAGTTTTCCCATACATTTTTAGCTCAAAAATGAAGAACAAGGCGAATAAGCAATTTAACTTTTTTCGATGGCATGTCAGTATGGCAAGATAGGTGGTAGCATTTGTTATGCGACTCGATAGTTTGAGGGGTTCTAAATAGGTAGTATATGTAAAGGATATATGAGTTTCGATGGTCGAAACAAGTAGGTCCGAAAAGGCTAGGACCCATAGCTAGATGGGCATTGGGTTACAAATGAATTTATTTGTGGAGAAAGGGGCTAATGATAATATCAGTGCTAAAGGATGTGTTTTTACCTACTTTGGAGTATGTAGGATATATTTTGTTTGATATAGGGACTTAATGGTCACTTGGATTTTATTAGTACATGGACTTCGTATTCGGGATAATGTTTTACAACGATTTTGGGTGAGATGGGGCATTGTTACATTGGTGTGTAGATGTATAGAAATGTATACTGGGAGGCTTATGTTTATTTTAGTCCTATTTATTAGTTGTGTCGGAGTGTGATATTTTTCCTAGGAATGGATTAATAGTTACTTGAAGGGACACGTTGATTTTATGGGGACTATTATGAGTTGCAGTCATGTCTAGAAGACAAGATTGGTTAAAAATTAGCGTTCACCATAGTTAAGAGGGTTATTGTGGGTAACTATTATGGTTGAGTCTAGTTTTGATACAATGGATTTCAATGGGAACTTGGGTCATGCAAGGACCTTTAAAAATTTGGGTATGATTAGGTAAGCAACACGTGGGTGTAATTTATAAATTTTGATAACTCAAGGAGGTAGATGCGTGTGAATAAACCCAAAATTAATGGGGTAAATCGGGTTATGCTTAGGTTGGAGCAAGGGTGTTTTATCTGGGGAAATCGTTTGCGAGATAACATAATGGTATGATTTGGGAAAGTATTTCCTTAGCAAGTATATGCAACAAAGTAAAATTAAGGCTAGTGATAGCTATGGTTATTGAGATTGTATATGATCATGTTTAATGTTTGTATAGTTACGTTGACATTGAAGTGGTGATGGCAGACCTAATTAGAATGGGTATGCCTTTGTAGACTTAAAAATGACCAAGTTCTTTATAGATTAAATACGAACAGAGAATGTCCTACCTAAGTCGTTGTGATTGAAATATTAGGCATGTTAGGGTCGGTTGACTCTAAAGGAGTTTGGTATAACTCTTGTGAAGGATAAGTGGTTTGTTTAGATGGAAAATTTTGGAATTTTATTGTTAGCATATTGGTCCATGTTTGGTTTTAGGCCAAATGGGTCTCAGTGATCGACGAATCTATGTAGTAGTGTATCGGGAGGGTTCCTTGTTTAGATTTTGCTTACAAGAAGTCCCACGGATGAAACTTAGCAAGTATCAGGAATTGAGGAACCTTTTTCTTTGAGATATTATGTTTAAAAAGTTGTATGTATGTAATGAAGGTATGCATCGAGTAGCGAAGAGTATGAGTATGGTCAGTAGAGTATTCAGATATACTTATACCTTATATTTATACATGGTATGTATAGTTGGTTTATGGATGTGGGTGTGACATTCACGTTTGATAATTGTGTATATGTGCTTGTGATATATGACGTGTGGGTGTCCTGGTGATGGTACACTATTATAGGCATATTTAAGCATTTTCATTTAATCTCATGGGATATGAGTGCAAACTATATTAGTATGAACTCATGATATTTGTATAGTTTACGTTGTGACATTACGTTTTGGTGAATTGCGAGGATGGAATTCCGTTAGTAGGAGCATATAATGTAATACCCAGCATTTTTATGAGAATTAAATTGAAGTTATATTAATTTGATTGAAATTATGGGAATTATTATTCGAACGAAATAATTGTATTTATCTTTATTTTGGCATAATAATTAAACGAGTATGTTTAATTATATTAGAGTATTTAATTTAATTATAATATTTCATAAATGTGATATAAGTGTTATGTTTTTTTTATGGGATGACGGTACGTTGCAAATAATGAAGATAGTCACGAATAAATTAATGACTCGTTGATTTAAATGAGTCATATTAAGGATATACATATATGATAATGATGGAACATACAAATAAATGTATAAAGTGTTTATAGACTTTTAAAAGTGATTAGGTGACTTAAATATGCATTTTAAGTGTTTAAAAATGGACCTATGGGTTGGGTATAACCTTAGGTAGACTTCTGAGCCAAACTGGTTATGGATAGGAACCTTTTTAGGTGCCTTAAGTTAAACCAATATCGACCTATGAATTGAGGTTAAATTAACATGTTATTTAAAGGATTAAAATCAACCTTAGTGTTTCATGACCACCCCATATCCTCCCCTCACACTTTTGACACTACACATCTTGGGAATGAGGAAGAAGCACCCTACGAGGAAGAAATGAGAGGCTCCCCTACTATTTTCAAGCAAGGATTCTCTTACCATTATTATTGAAAATGTTCTATTCTTGTATTAGTGTTGAATCCATGTTTAGAATATAATTAAATCATGTTTTAGGGATGCATATCTAGTGATACATTTATTAGTGAAGAAATTGATGATAATTGTATGATCCATGCTTAGATCCGTAACCCCTCATACTAGACATGTATTCATGTGGTTTAAATTGGACATTTGTTGTAGAAAACATATTTTATAACCCTCTAAACTAATCTAGAAATCATTATTGTAGTGTTAGATGAAATATATAAATTGCATGTTCATAGGTTCTTGAAACATCTTTTGGATTTAATGATACTCTAGAAATGAATTAGACATTTAATCATGTTTATAATGACACTATGATATTTTAGAAACTATATACATGTCATGTTTTAGGTTGATAAATCATTATAATGATATTTTATGAAAGTCGTTTTGGTTATAAGTATCTCGTATAAAATTTTCTAGCTGATCTGGGCTGCGGCCCAGGTCCAAATTGATTCGTCTTTCAAGATAAATTGATTCAGATATAGGCAGACCAATTCATCTTGAAGGCCGAATTGATTTGGGCCTGTTCAGAATTTCAATTTGATTCTTGTTGATGGTTTAGGCTTTGGTCATTGATCTAGGTGATGGGCGATGGGTGTTAAAACATACCAGGAATACCATTATGAACTTATATACGCAATTGAACCGGGACGGGTTCATGATATGGTGATGCATGCATGATGACTTAAATTATAAGTTAACTATATGAATAAGATGATGTACGTTCAATTCTTTAATAGAGCTATATGAAATAAATATATTAAAAGGAAGGGATATACCTAGCTGATTGGGTAATTTTAGTAGGGGCACATTGATGATATGACCCTAAAAGATACGATGATAATATTATGATTAATATGAGATAACTTTAAATAAAAGAAATACTTATTAGAGATAAACGAATGCGTGAGAATATAATTAATGGTTAGCGTAATACCCCATATTTTTAATGATTTAAATAATTATGGTTTAATTATTATAGTGGGATTAATTGAATTAAAATGTGAGAATTTAATTGTTAATTAATCCGAATTTAAAAATAAATATTAACTAGCGTACAAAGGGTTAATAATTATTTATTTAATATTACTTTGTGATATGTAATATGGAACTATACACTTTGAGAAATTGTTGAGAGTGAATAATACGACAATTTGGTAATTTAAGTCCGACGCGCGTGTGAGTCGTGTCGAGACCAATTGACTGGGATAAAAAGAGAAATTATTTTTATTAACTCATATGGTCATTTTGAGTGCTCCGTTGAGTCTGGGAGGGTCGAGATAGTCAAAATAGTATACCTGGGTGTTTAGTTTGGGTCCCGAAACAATTTTAGGCCTAACCGGTGTCCCGAGGGGGCATTATGGTAAATTGTATTTTTGGGTTTAATTAATGGACGAAAACAGGGAGTTATTTTATCATCCCAGAAAATTCCTTTAGGGTTGAGAGACACAGAAAGAAAAGAACGGCCATAGAGGGAGTGAGGGAGACTGAATTTCCAAGAGGGAAGGCCAAATTATCAACACCTTGCACAACCACCATCACTAACGCGTGGATCGAGAAGAGAGAAACACGTCCGTACCAACATCACCAAAGGATTCAGACCTTCGAGTTAAGGCAAGTGTTTATTACTTGATTTCTTTTATCAATAATCATACTCATGTTAGAGTAGCTGAAATTAATCACAATTTACATGTTAATTTGGTGAAAATTGGAGTTTAAATGACGATTAGAGGTTGGGTTAATTAGTTGTTGATTTTCTTTCATGCATGTGGAGTATAAAGTACGAAATTGAATTGTATATTGACGAACGAATCTGGGTTGATTAGGTTCTTTAATTGAAATTTTGGAAACTAGGGTTCATGTGAATAAATTTTGGGATTTTAAATAATTATGATGATTAATGATGAATTAATGACCCTAGGATGTTAGGAATGATTTATAATCTTTTATGTGTTAATGGGTATTGATGATGAGGTGTTGGGCGTTGAATATTAGAGGTTTTTAGGTTCAAAAATGGTAGACAACGCTAAAATTCTGTGAAGACAAAACAGTAGGTCTCGCGCGAAGTCGTTCAAACGAGATTGGTATCTCGCGCGAAGTCGCTCGAGCGACACGTAGCAGTCGTTCAAATGATATGCAATCTGGTTCGAGCGACAAAGTGAATTTCTAGGGATTTTCTTAGAGTCCAATTTTGAGTTTATCGGTTTATTGGACTGAGAGAAACTGCCCGATAGTAAACTTAAACAAGACAGAATTTCAGGAAAAGTATGTGAGAGTTAATACTTTAATTATTTCAGTATAGAGAGAGCGTACCTTGGAGATAACTAGAGAGATAGTAATATAAATATTTATACTGTACGTAGTATTGAGATTAAAATACATATGAGAAGTATATATGTAGGTTGGAGAAATACCTATAAATTATAATAGGATGTGTGTATACCTATTATGTGATATCATTGATAATAGCACTAGTGGGTGATAACCCGGGGGTGCAAGAATATTACCAATATGTGCACTAATGAGTGATAACTCGGGGGTGCAAGGATTCTATCATTAAGTGTACTAATGGGTGACAAATCGGGGGTACAATAATATTATTATAAGTGTACTAATGGGTGATAACCCGGGGGTACAAGATTATTGTTATAAGTGCACTAATGGGTGATAACCCGGGGGTGCAACATTATTATGGTTAGGTGCGCTAATGGGTCCTAGCCCGGGGGTGAAGTATAAAATATATATATAGGCAAGATGTGACTATATGTATATATACATGAACTTGTGAATCATTCTACTGGGTATAGTTAGTAGAGATCAAAATGTTGATATATATAATAAATATTAAGAGCATAATAGGTTTATTATGAAAATGAGAAAACATGTTAACCTGAAAGCGTATTGTATGGGTGATACGGTTATACTACTAGTGGGTATAGATACTATTAGAATGACTTCAGACTAGTTAGAGTGTGTAGTATAGCTAGGGGGAAAATTAGATGTACGTTAGGCGTGCATAATAGATGAGAAGTGAGAAGCTCATGTGAGAGTTCGATAACTAACATGCGTATAAGACTTGTTTTAAGAACCAAATTTAAATACTTGCTAAATCATTTTTAAACCTCGGGCCCTGGACCGTTTATTGCATCTCTTCTCTCTTTTGCTATATATATATATATTATTCCAGGTGCTCAGCCACAATGGTACCAGAAGTAGAGAATTGATTAACAAACGTGCTGTAGCTATTGTGGAAGTTGTAGATCCTTGCATTAGACACATACATCCTTTCTATTCAGTTTCATTTAGACTTCTTAGTTAGGGCATATGTCGACCCCTTCTAGTCTTTTATTTGAGATATTGTATTCAAATGACTGATGATGCTAAGATTTAGCACCACTGGATAAGTGATAGTGAACTCAAACAATGGCAGCCATGACAGTCATAGAGAGGTATATGTGTATAAGTATGTAGAAGGGGATGAGTATAAGAGGAAATAAGACAATGGTGTATAGTGGTTCATCCAATTTGGCCTACATCCACTGTGAGTGTGTGATCCACTAAGTACGGGCACTAATGGCCTTGGATACAATGCACATAAGCTCACTTTCTCTCTCTACTGTGTGTACAAGCAGAGTTTTAGCTAAGGTTACAATAAATTGATCGATCCCCTGTAGGGTTGTAGGTGACAAGTATATATAGGTCTTGGGGGGTGTAGTGTACCCCCCAAGTATGCATGGTGCATGTGAATGATGATCTATCCAATCCCCTGTTGACACCTGTAGATGCTAAATGATGACATAATATTCCCTCATGTGAGGGTGTGATTTTGTTATAACGGTCTCCCATGTGCCATGTGAGCCTCACGCGCACTGTTCCACGCGTCTCCCAAACCACGCGCTGTGATGATGTCACCCTCGGCCTATGAAGCCGAGGCCGAGGGCAAAGTTCCTTCCGGTAGTGAGTCTGGCCTAATTTAAGCCTCGTACTGTCGTACCCTCAGAGGGTCGTCCAGATCCTGATGAAGGGTCGGCCTTCTGAGGGGTTGTCCGGAGCCTAATGAAGGGTCGGCCCCTGAGGGGTCGTTTGGAACCTGATGAAGGGTCGGCCCCCTGAGGGGTCATTCGGAGCCTGATGAAGGGTCGGCCCTGAGGGGTCGTCTGAAACCTAATGAAGGGTCGACCCCTAAGGGGTCGTCCGGAGCCTGATGAAGGGTCGGCCCCTGAGGGGTCGTCTGGAACCTGATGAAGGGTCAGCCCCTGAGGGGTCGTCCGGTTGGAGGGTATATATGGGTATATCAATCACCCCCCAGCCCTTAGCCATAGGTGCTATTGAGATGGCTGAGTGATAGTGTTGTAATTGAGATGCGTGTATGATCAGTTAGGTGAGTGACACCTGGATGGGCACTCATTGCCACTTCAGTTTCCTAGGCATGGCGGCTGCACACTTTGCCTGGGGCTTTGTGCCCTAATGATACCCTTCTTGGTTAATGGGCCCACTCATTACTAAGGTATTTAAGTGATTTTTGAACTCTCTCTCTTCTTCTTCTTCTTCGCGCCCAAGCTTTCTCTCTCTCAAGTCTCCAGCCTTCCTGCCATTTTTGCAGCTTTTGAGCCTTCGACTTAGCAGCTTCACCCTTTCTCTTCAGGTAATCTTTCGCCACCAACGCGCTCTTCACTTTCATTTCTTTTTTGCTTTTCTTTTTTAGGCTCGTAGGGCTTGATTTGGGTTCTTTTACAACTTTTCCGGCGACTGTCTTTTGAGTGTTCTTGAATTTCTTGGGTGTTCTTGAGTGAAAATCATTGATTCCCCTTGTTTTAATCCAAAAGTCTAATTTGGTCAACTGAACACTTGTTTGTAGCTAAGTTCCCCAAATTCCTCCAAGTCTAGGGTCTCCCCCTTTAATGCTTAAGAGGCTTTATAGTTTAGTATCTGAATTCCCTTCCCTGAGAGAGAAATTATTTGTTGAGATCAGACGAATAGAGGAAGAAGAGGAGAGGAGATGAGGGGCCGGCCCTAATTGGGTACGACCCATCTTTCCTATTCCCCTAGCCACAATAAAACCATTTGAGTCGTCTAAGTCTTGTGGGTCGTCCCATCGTCCAGCCGAGTGTCAGTCAAGTGAGATGGACGAGAGAGCATCCTCGCCAACTGGCGGTGGTCCTTCTGGTAGAGTAGAGACATCTGACCTAAGCCCGAGCCGACAAGCCGAGGGTATGGTTCCCTCCGAGGCTGTCCCTGTGACAACCCTATCTCCACATGCCTTTCAGATGGCCTTTCCCCAGGGGCCTCTGGAAGATGATGAGGCCGATGGAGAGGGGACTGAGGATGAGGGCGGTGATTCAGATGACCAGGTTGATACATCCCATGCCTCGTCCTATACCTCCTCAGTTAGGGATCGCGACCTCTTATTGTTGAGACAAGCCTATGGAGTGACCCCTAGCATAACCATGAGGGTTCCCTCTAAGGACGAGAGGGTTTTTGAAGGTGATGAGGGAGAGGTTGCTGTGTATGAACAAATGTTCAAGGTAGGTGTCAGTCTCCCTTTACATCCTGCCATCGTAGACATTTTATCGGCCCTTGGCGTTTCCCCCTCTCAACTTCCTCCCAATTCCTGGAGGACGATACTAGGTTATATCTCCCTGTGGAAGAACGCTTTCACCGATGAGCCCTCGGCCGACATATTCTTGGCCTGCTACAATATCACCTCCTCATCCAAATAGCCCGGATACTATCATCTTGGGGCGAGGAGGTCTGAGAAGAAACTCCTCTACGTGACGCAAACCTCCAACCACGATTGGAAAAAGAGATTCTTCTTCGTCTCTGGGGAGTGGGAGTTCTCCGCCGAGGCATCCCCTGCTGTCGATGGTCCGAGGGTCCCCTGTAGATGGTCTAACCCATCAATGAAGGCTAGGTCAGACCCCGAACTTAGTCTGGAAGAAAAGGACATCGTTGAGTATCTGAGGGGACGAGGGAGAGGGGGTGAGATTGCAAAATTTGAAGATTTGATGACCCCCCGGTTCCTCAAAGAAGCTGGTCTGAGGGTCGGCCCTCTGACAGAACTATGTGAGTTATACTTAACGTTTTCCATTCTTTACTTATTTTTGAAGTGTTTCCTCTTTATCTCTGTACTTTTCTTACGCGTCGTACCCTTTTCAGGTCGTCCTGCAGGTGTATCAGACTACCTTTAGGAAATGACTGCTCCCAGCTTACTATCCGGCTTGGCCAAGAAGAAGGGTAAGGAGCCTCAGCAGGCTCCGAGGAAGACGAAGGTCACTGGGCCGACGGTTGTTGAGCCAACCGCCGATAGCCATAAAAGGAAGGAGCCTGAGGCTCCTGTTGACCCTCGACCGGATTCTAGGACGAGGGCCAGGGTCGAAGCATCTGAAGGGACTGCTTCTTCATCCATCATGGGGGCCTTCTGGTCCCAGAACCTGACACATCTCAGGGCCGAGCCCTCATCACTGATCATAAACTTGAGGGTAGCCAAGGTCTCAATGTTTTCTGCTCCCTCGGCCGCTGATTACGAGTTCATGTCAAAGATGCCTCCTGCCAAAGTGTACGACTATGGTCTTCACGCCCTTGCACAGGTATTGGTCTTGACCCACTTCTTTAATTTCATTCTTTCACTAACTGTTTCCTCGGCCTCTTGACATCTGTTTATTTTTATTGTGCAGTCTGTATGCGCCTTTACTTCGGCCACCAAGTGGATGGCTGAGAACCAAGCAAAGTTCCATGAAGCCGAGAGGGCTATTCAACACGAGGCAGATCTTCAATCGGAGCTTGATACTGCAAGGGCCGAGTTGGAAAGTACCAGGACTGAGCATGCAAGGATCCTGGACCAGCTGACGAGGCAGCACGACGAGGAACTTAAGGCCAAAGACTTGCTTATCAAGGAAAAGGACGAGGCCTTGACCAACATGGTGGTCAAGCACAAGACTGATCTTGAAGCATCTATCAGGAAAGCCGAGGCTGATGCTGTTGAGGCTTATAAAATTTCTGACGAGTTTCAAGGCTTCGGCCTTGAATATTTGGAGAGAGGAATCAGGACGGCCTGCCGGTGGGTCGTCCTCAGGTTTGGTGATGTCGTCTCCTCGGTCCGCCCGTATATTGAAGCAGTCAGATTGGACAACCCTCTAATCGCCGAGGCTCTGACTCAGGTGGAATCACAAGTCGAGGGTGTCGGCACATCTGAGGATCAGCCGGTTGTGGTCATTAAAGAAACCCCTCTGGTGGATGTTGAGTCCCTGCCCTCCAATATTATCCCATAGGGTGGCTGTCTGTAGCCCATACCCTCTTAATGTAATTATCATTTTTGTACTCTATTTTGTATAACACTTGGAATTTCATTTATACTATCATCTCCTTTACTATCTTCCTTATTTGCCTTTTGTATGGTTTGCGTTGTGAATTTTTTTTTAATAATCACTAACCTCTCCCTCGTCTTTCTTGAGGACAGTGGTGGGGTCGTCCCCTCCACTGGCCCTCATTATAGCTGAGGGATCAAATTACCAAACTAATGGTTTTTAATAAAGTTTTCCCTCGTCTTTCTTGAGGACAGTGGTGGGGTCGTCCCCTCCACTGGCCCTCATTATAGCCGAGGGATCAAATTACCAAACTAATGGTTTTAATGAAGTTTTTTCCTCGTCTTTCTTGAGGACAGTGGTGGGGTCGTCCCCTCCACTGGCCCTCATTATAGCCGTGGAATCAAATTACCAAACTAATGGGTTTAAATAAAGTTTTCCCTCGTCTTTCTTGAGGACAGTGGTGGGGTCGTCCCCTCCACTGGGCCTCATTATAGCCGAGGGATCAAATTACCAAACTAATGGTTTTAATGAAGTTTTTTCCTCATCTTTCTTGAGGATAGTGGTGGGGTCGTCCCCTCCACTGGCACTCATTATAGCCGAGGAATCAAATTACCAAACTAATGGTTTTAAATAAAGTTTTCCCTCGTCTTTCTTGAGGACAGTGGTGGGGTCGTCCCCTCCACTGGCCCTCATTATAGCCGAGGGATCAAATTACCAAACTAATGGTTTTAATGAAGTTTTTTCCTCGTCTTTCTTGAGGACAGTGGTGGGGTCGTCCCCTCCACTGACCCTCATTATAGCCGAGGAATCAAATTACCAAACTAATGGTTTTAATGTTTTCCCTCGTCTTTCTTGAGGACAATGGTGGGGTCGTCCCCTCAACTGGCCCTCATTATAGCCGAGGGATCAAATCACCAAACAAATGGTTTTAATGAAGTCTTCCCTCGTCTTTCTTGAGGACAGTGGTGGGGTCGTCCCCTCCACTGGCCCTCATTATAGCCGAGGGATCGAATCACCAAACAAATGGTTTTAATGTTTTCCCTCGTCTTCCTTGAGGACAGTGGTGGGGTCGTCCCCTCCACTGGCCCTCATTATTGCCGAAGGATCAAATCACCAAACAAATGGTTTTAATGAAGTCTTCCCTCATCTTTCTTGAGGACAGTGGTGGGGTCGTCCCCTCCACTGGTCCTCATTATAGTCGAGGGATCAAATTACCCAACTAATGATTCCATGCGCACAAGATGAGGGGATACACTGATATTACTCATTAATTTTCAATGTATTCTGCCGAGGCAGTACCTATTACAATTATGGCCCATCAAGACCTTACAACATTACTGATAGTATTTTTTCAAATGATCTTCATTCCAGGGGTTGGAAAAGGGTTCCCCCTCCAGGTTTTCTAGCCTATAGGTCCCTGGGACGACTTCATCGATGACCCTATATGGGCCGTGCCAATTAGGGTGGAGCTTGTTTGGATTCTGCCAAGTCTTTTTGAGGACCAAGTCCCCCATCGCAATTGGTCTCTGTTTCACCCTCTGATTGTAAAACCTTGTAGTCCTCTGCTGGTAGGCGGCTTGTCTTATCTCAGCATCTTCCCTCCTTTCCTCGATTAGGTCTAAGTCAAGTATCCTTTCTTCTACATTTCTCTGGGGGTCATACATTTGGACCCTATGAGTAGGAAACCCAATCTCAGTGGGGATGACGTCTTCTGAGCCATAAGCTAGCATGAATGGGGTCTCTCCGGTAGAGGACCTCGCTGTCGTCCTGTAGGCCCACAGCACGACGTATAACTCCTCGACCCATTTTCCTTTTGCCTCCTTAAGCCTCTTCTTGATTCCATATAGGATTGTCCTGTTTGTAACCTCTGTTAGCCCATTGGCCTGAGGTCGGCCTGGGGTGGAGAAAAATTATTTGATACTCACCCTTTCACAGTACTTCTGTAGAGAGGTATTCTTGAACTGAGTCCCGTTATCCGAGATGAGGGTGTTGGGGAGACCATATCTGCATATAATATTTTTCCAGATGAACTGGAAGGTCTTCTGCTCTGTGATCATCACCATCGGCTCCGCTTCCACCCATTTTGAAAAATAGTCAATGGCTACGATGAGGAACCGATAGTTATTGATGGCCCTAGGCAAGCCTACTAGGTCAATTCCCAACACTGCAAATGGCCATGGGGATGTAATGGAAGTAAGAGGCTGATGGGGCTAGTAAGGGATGGTGGAAAATCTTTGACATTTGTCACACTTTTTTACATATGCCGCTGCGTCTTTCCCCAAGGTCGGCCACCAGTACCCCTGGGTGATCACCTTTTTCGCTAAGGATCTGCCCCCGATGTGGCTTGAGCACGATCCTTCATGCACATCTTGCAAAATGGAAGGGACTTCTGAGGGATGCACACACCTTAGTAAGGGGAGCAAAAACCCCTTTTTGTACAAGGTGTCTCCGATGACAGTGAATTTTGCAGCCCTGTACCTCAGCTTCTGAAGCACCTTATACCTTTGACTTACTTAAGTCTACATTGTATAAGTGCTCAACTAATTTGGAAATATTGACAAAATTGGTAGTCCATCCTAGAAACCAAAAAGCCTCAGAACCTAACTCTCTAATCCTCTTCAAAGATCAATGATGGTATAAAATGAATCATACAACACACAATTAGAAGTGCATACATGTGTTAATATTGCTTAAAATTGAGTGTGTGTTTAATTCCCCTTTAATTGGAGCTTTAATAATTTTTTGGGAATTTTTAAATAATTTTAAACCTTTTTAAACAATTTTTTAAACATTTTTTAATAATTGTTTTTATTAATAAAATTGGTTTATAAAATTTGTGGGGTTTATATACTATTTTGGAAACTTCATTTTTCACTGAAATGTTTGGTTGGGTACGATCTCAAAGCGCTAGATACTTCAGGGTGATGTTTTCTAATTAGTTTGACGCGCGTGTGAGAGCCTCTTACCAGCCAACACTTGTCATCCTTTTGGTGCGTTTGTTTGTGTTTGTTATGTGAGAGGATAGCCAGTTGCATTGGTGATCGTTGGATCTTTCCTTATCAAGGGTCTGCATGCGTTCTTAGTTAATCCCAGTGCAAACCTTTTGAACCAATCAGAACCATCTTAATCCACCGCTGTTTTATAACCATAGGATCAAGTCAAACCTTGCAAGACTTCATGACAGCCATTGATTTGCCTCGATCATCCAGAACCTTCCCCACGCACTATATATTTTCTTCATTTCTCAGCCTTAGAGAACTTTTTGTCATTCGTCTTTCTGAGAGAAAAAATAAGAGAGAAGAGAGAAGAGAGAAGTGAGAGAGAAGAGAGAAAAAAGGGAGAAGAGAGAGAAAGAAAAACCTGTTAGCCAAACCCTAACCCTAACCCTAAACAGTTCACCTTCTCTGAAACAAACCTTCGCATATTCAAACCCAAACACAACCTGAGTGTTTGAGAGAGAGAGAGAGAGTGGTTTGTTCTTGTGTTGCTGTAACCTCGTGATCTTTAGATCTTGTACACAACTTAAACATTTATGTGAAGATCTAGTTTCTTTTTCATAGAAACGTTACATCTACATACTATATGTTACATTTTCACTAGATCTGCATTTTTTATACTTGATTTAAGAAAATCTTACTGATTTGGTTTTTAAAATGTTTTCTGGTTTCTTTTCTTACGAAACTTGATTCTGACCTAGTTGGATTCGCACTTGGAGGGTTTTCAATCTCATAAATGTTTTCAAAAGAGATTGATTAAGGTCTTGTCCGATTTTTGAAGCAAGATCTCCGTGGAATCTGGGTAATCTTTAAAGGTCAAAAGGATTTGAGTTTCGTGAGAAAGAAATAAATTAAAATCACTGCATATAGACTGTATATGTAATTTTTATAGGACTGTTTGAAAATCTAAGTGTGTGTGAGTTCATGCATGTGTATAGGAATCACTACAAAAACACTTAACACACTACTACACTGGAAGTGTTGTGTTTAAGATCTGAAATCATTGAGTCGACGTAAAGAAGCTAAAGCAAAGGAAGTTAGCAAACTGGAGAACATCATCAACAAATCAGATCTATCAGAAGTTAGAAGGAACCAAGGGGGTATATTCCTAAACTTAGAATAGGTTGATTTGTGTGCTTGCATGTTGTATTGTTTGTAACTGATTTTTGTTATTAGTGGACTTTTGTTTTTGTGACTTAGAAGTCACCGTGGACGTTTCCTCTGTCGGGAGAGGTTTTACCACGTTAAAATCTTTGTGTTGATTATCTTCATCTACTCATCTCATTCTCTAAGTGTGCTGAATTTTTGAAACTGCCTTAGTTTTAAAAACTGATTACACAATCTTAATTACTCTCGTACATAAGTTTCTTTGTAAACACATCTTGTTTATAATTTTTATTTTCAAAAAGAAAAGGGTTTCTCCAACAAACATTCAGAGTTGCTTATACAGTTTAACCTTGTGTTAAACGGAATTAGCGACGTTTTTCAGCTTCTTCTTTTCTTGCCTTGCTTCTGGCATCTCACCCTCTTTAATGTATCTGATCAGAGGGTCCATCCATGAAGCTTCCTGCGAAACATTTAGGCAATTGCTGAGTGTTCCCTCAGCGTCTTGAATAGTTGGTCGAAGCAAAATTTCCACTGGGACCGTCCTCCTGATGTCTGTCCTAGTTGCCGAGGCCAACCTCGCAAGGGCATCAGCACGGCCATTATCGAGCCTAGGTATCCTCTTTAATTTCACTTCTCTGAAGCCTTTCAGTAACGACCTCACTTTCTCAAGGTACCTAGCCATCCTCTCGTCCTTAGCCTCGTAGGCTCCTAGTATCTGATTCACTACTAGCCTTGAATCACTATGGACCAAAATCTGGCCGACACTAAGAGACTTGGCCAAGGAGAGGCCTGCTACCAAGGCCTCATATTCAGTCTCGTTGTTGGAGGCTTTGAAGTTGAACCTCAGGGCGTATTCAACGTCTGTGCCATCGGGTGCTGATAGTACCAGTCCAGCTCCACTTCCGTTGTCACAGGAGGACCTGTCAACGAAGAGGCTCCACAGAGTCTCTCTCTCTGAAAAATTATCCTCGGAGAGGGATCCCTGTCTAAAGATGTATCTTCCCTCTTCATTTTCAGTCGCTTTCCTTCTAGCGTTGCTTGTCTCAGCCCTATCTGTAGGCGTGTCGGTGAGCTCACCCTATCGGGTATCTATCTTCCCGAGGCCCTCATCCTCGGCTTCATCGTCTTCCCAAGTAAACTCAGCCACGAAGTCTGCCAATGCTTGCCCCTTAATGGCCGTCCTAGGCTGATACACTATGTCAAAATCCCCCAGCTCTATAGCCCAGGCCATTAGCCTTCCTAATTTTTCTGGCTTGTGTAGGACCTGCCTGAGAGGAGAGTCGGTGAGGATGACCATTGTATGGGACTGGAAGTACGACTTCATCTTCCTTGAGGCATGGATCAAGGCGTAGGCTAACTTCTCCATCCTCGGGTATCTTTGCTCTGCCCCCTGAAGTGCCTTGCTGTTAAAATATAGAGGCTTCTGTACTCCATCTTCGTCTCTCACAATGGCTGCACTGATGGCCGACTCTGAGACGACGAGGTATACATAAAGTCGTTCACCCTGCACGGGTCGTGACAGCAGCAATGGAGACCCTAAGTATGACTTTAGGTCCCTGAAATCCTCATCACACTCTTCACTCCATTCGAAGGCCTTCCTAAGGATCTTAAAGAATGGCAAACACTTGTCTGTGGCCCTAGACACGAACCTATTCAAGGCAGCAACTCTCCCTGTGAGCCTCTGAACGTCTTTAATGGACTTGGGGGTCTTCATCTCAACAAGGGCCTTTATCTTTTCAGGATTGGCCTCGACGCCTCTTTGGTTGACAATGAACCCCAAGAACTTCCTTGCTCCGACCCCGAAGACACACTTGGCCGGATTAAGCTTCATCTGGTATTTATCCATCGTATTAAAGGTCCTCTCTAGGTCTTCCACATGATCATCTACCTTCAAACTCTTAGTCAGCATGTCATCTACATAGACCTCCATAGACTTCCCAATTTGATCTTCGAACATTTTATTTACGAGGCGCTGGTACGTTGCCCCCACATTTTTTAGGCCAAAGGGCATGACCCTGTAAAAGTATGTCCCCTTGTCAGTGATGAAGGCTCTCCTCTCTGAGTCTTCAGGGTTCATGAAGATCTGGTTATACCCTGAATAGGCATCCATGAAGCTCATGATCTCATGGCCTGCGGTAGCGTCTACCATCTGGTCAATGCAGGGGAGAGTGAAGCTGTCTTTGGGACAGTGCTTGTTGAGGTCTGTGAAGTCCACACACATTCTCCACTTTTCGTTGGCCTTTGGGACAATGACTGCATTGGACATCCATTCAGGGTAGATGACCTCTCTGATAAATTCAGCGTCTTTTAATTTTTTGACCTCGTCCCTAATGACCTCATACTTTTCTCTAGAGTAAATTCTCCTCTTCTGCTTTACCGGCTTCACTCCCTCTACCACATTGAGCTTGTGGCACATGATTTCAGGGTCAATCCCTGGCATATCTACATGACTCCATGCGAAGACGCTTCATCTTCTCCTCAACAGTTTAATGAGGTCTTCCTTGATATTGGGATTCAGAGACTTGTCGACTTGGACAGTTTTTTCCGGGTCATCCTCATCGAGGATGATGGATTGTACCTCTTCCGCGACCTCTCCTTTCTTGAGCTTCGACTCATCCCTGGGGTCTAGGGTATCAATATTGTAAGTGGTCGTAGCCCTCTTGTGTGCCTCCCTTTCTTCAGCGGAGTTGTAGTAACATTCTCGCGCTGTCGTCTAGTCTCCTTGAACTTCCCCCACCCCGTAAGGGGTAGGAAATTTGATCATCTGATGGACCGTAGACGGCACAGCTTCAAACCCCTTGAGGGCTACACGCCCCAGTATGATGTTGTAGGCCGAAAACACATGCTCATCCATCACAAATAAACTAACCTTCTTGGTGAGCCATCTCGACCATTCGTCCCCCATCCTGACATCAGCCTCATACACTCTAAGGGGATGAACCTTTTCCCCACTGAACCCAATCAATGGATGATGGTACGGGACGAGTCTAGCACGACTGAGACCTAAGGCTTTGAAGCACGGCCAAAACATCACGTCTGCAGATGAGCCCCCATCTACTAGGATCCTCGGCACCTCGCACCCGTGCACCCTGGTAGTGATGACGAGAGGGTCATCTTGTGGGGCTAAGAGGCCTTTGAAGTCCATTCTTGAAAATCCCACTATCAGAGTGTCCATATCAACCTTCTTCCTCTTTTCTGACTTGACCTCCAGAGAGGTCGAGTGTACCGTCCTCATCACTGCCTTGGCCTCAGCCACATGGGCCTTCCTGTCAGCGACTTCAGACCCTCCTCCTGCTAGACCGCCGAAGATCATTCCCACTCCGAGTGAGATCATATTAAGCCTCTTGACAGGGCCGTGGTCATCTCTCGGCGGGAGGTCAGGGTCGTCCTCATCATCAGAAGGGTCGTCCCCTCTTTTTTGAGGACCTTCTCTGCATGCATCGCCTCGCTTCTTTCTGGGGTCGTCCTCTCGGCCCCTCTTGAAGGAACCTTTGTCGACGTACTTTCTGAGCTTCCCTTCTTTCAACATCTTCTCAATCTCATCTTTCAGAGCAAAGCATTTGTCTGTTATGTGGCCTTGGCCTTGGTGAAATTCACACCACAGGTTCTTATTCCTCTTATTGGGGGCTGACCTCAGCTTTTCAGGCCACTTCAGGGACCGGTCACTCTTTATCTCATTGAGTATCTTCTCATAGTTGACCGTCAGAGGGGTGTAACCAGCGAATTTGTCGTCCGTAGACCTCTTCTTCCCCTCTCACTAGCACCTCCTTTTTTGTCTTCATATTTTGCGGCCATCGCCTCTTCGGCGTTCATCACCTTCCCTGATGCCGAAAACAATTCAGCCATCGTCCTCGGAGGGTCTTCAGCAAGCTTCCATAACAGTTTCCCCTTTTGGAGTCCTCCAATCAGGGCTGTCATAGCTATGCTCTCCTCGTAGTCTTCCACCTCCAACTTCTCTTTGTTGAATCTGGCTATGTAGTCTCTTAGACTCTCATTCTTCCCCTGCTTAACATAGAGCAGGTGGGTAGTCTTCTTCTGTGGCCTGATCCCGAAGCAGAAATTGTGGATGAACCGGTCTGCTAACTGCTTAAAGTTTTCAATGGAGTTTTTTGGGAGTGACGTGTACCAGACATGTGCAGCCCCAGTCGGGATACCAGAGAAGGCACGACACCTCATCTCATCTGAGATATAGTATATATCTGCTGCTGACTGATACATCTCCACATGGTGGACAGGGTTGGTGCTCCCGTCATATCTTGGGGTGACCACAGGTGGCTTGAACTTTGATGGCATGGGGAAGTTGACTATCTTTGCCACAAAGGGTGAGCCTATGGTGTATCCCCTTTGAAGAGGGTCACGACTCTTCAGTATGTCACCAATCTTATCCTCCAATCGCTAGATCGAGTCATTCCAGGGCCTCACAGGGTCGGCTTGGCCGATGTTATCCCCTGCTGCCTCTTTAAGGTGGACGGAGGGTTCTGTTGTGGCAGGCCCGTGTCGGCTGTTTACTTCCCTTTGACCGTTATCCCGTCCTTGGGGTCGGCCATCTGCTGCCTCCCTCCTGGACCTCGCTGCACTTCTTGACCTGGACAATTTTTCCCGCAGGTCATTTACTGGGCCCAGCCTCTCAAAGGCTGACCCCCTACTCAAGCGATCAAAAGTAGAGCCTCTCGGACGATCATCAGGATTTGGTCTCCCGCACTTTACTCTACTATCCTGGAGAGGTCGTACAGTATTTTTGGAGACCTCATACGGTTCCCAGCATTCTATTGGGGCCTCCTCTTCCTCCAGATCGTCATACTTGTCCTCAGGGCAAGGGTTTCCTTGCCTCCCCAGGCGTAGACGTCGGGGGTCAGCAACATCCCTACGCCGCTGAGGGGGTGGCAGGTCTTTGCGTGGTGCCTGGGGTGGTCCCCTGGCCTCATGCTATCCTAGAGCTGCTGCCGGAGTAATCATCTCAGGTGAAACCCCTGGTGGTCTTAGTATGTTCTGGCTTAGAGCTGTGAACTGCTCCTGCATCATCTGCTGGCTTGCTGCCAGAGACTTTAAGGCTGCCGCCACATCAGCCATCTCAGGCTGAGGCGGCGGCTGACTGGAACTGGGTCTTCCCCCATCATCCGGCGGGGGAAGCGGTGGCGGTGGCATTTCAGGCGCCATGTGTTTGAGCTATGAAAAGCTGAACTGAAGAAAAGACTGGTGAGCTTGGGAACCTTAGTGGGTCTTTTTCAATGGTGAAACACCTCCTCTCAGGGAGAGTGCTGGCTCACCACCAGAGTGCCCAGTGAGGTCAAGCTGTACAAAGGAAGAGATGTCTTCTCGTTCCCACAGACAACGCCAAACTGATGATGCTAAGATTTAGCACCACCGGATAAGTGATAGTGAGCTCAAACAATGGCAGCCATGGCAGTCATAGAGAGGTATATGTGTATAAGTATGTAGAAGGGGATGAGTATAAGAGGAAATAAGACAATGGTGTATAGTGGTTTAGCCAATTTGGCCTACATCCACTGTGAGTGTGTGATCCACTAAGTACGGGCACTAATGGCCTTGGATACAATGCACATAAGCTCACTTTCTCTCTCTACTGTGTGTACAAGCAGAGTTTTATCTAGGATTACAATAAATTGATCGATCCCCTGTAGGGTTGTAGGTGACAAGTATATATAGGTCTTGGGGGGGTGTAGTGTACCCCCCAAGTATGCATGGTGCATGTGAATGATGATCTATCCAATCCCCTGTTGACACCTGTAGATGCCAAATGATGACATAATATTCCCTCACGTGAGGGTGTGATTTTGTTATAACGGTCTCCCATGTGCCATGTGAGCCTCACGCGCACTGTTCCACGCGTCTCCCAAACCACGCGCTGTGATGATGTCACCCTCGGCCTATGAAGCCGAGGTCGAGGGCAAAGTTCTTTCCGGTAGTGAGTCTGGCGTAATTTAAGCCTCGTACTGTCGTACCCTCGGAGGGTCGTCCGGAGCCTGATGAAGGGTCGGCCTTCTGAGGGGTCGTCCGAAGCCTGATGAAGGGTCGACCCTCTGAGGGGGTCATCCGGAGCCTGATGAAGGGTCGGCCCCTGAGGGGTCGTCTGGAACCTGATGAAGGGTCGGCCCCCTAAGGGGTCGTCCGGAGCCTGATGAATGGTCAGCCCCTGAGGGGTCGTTTGGAACCTGATGAAGGGTCGGCCCCTGAGGGGTCGTCCGGAGCCGGATGAAGGGTCGGCCCCTGAGGGGTCGTCTGGAACCTGATGAAGGGTCGGCCCCTGAGGGGTCGTCCGGTTGGAGGGTATATATGGGTATATCAATGACTTTATGGTTTGGAGTTTTGAACTGGGAGGTTTTACCCAGTCTTATTCATTTCAGTACTTAATTCATGTTCATTATTTATTATATTCCTCTATGTAGTGAATAGTTTATATTTTAAGACTGAATGAAAATGGATTTACTTGGTTTTATTAAAATTGGAAAAGTTTTGACACCTAGCTTAATTTTATATTAGGTGATTAATATGTTAAAAAGTTTTTCGACAGTGATGCTAATAATGAACCAACCGAACATTCTGTTTTAAATTGGTACAGGACTGACACGGTTAGCTCTCTCAAATTATTACCGTATAAGAATACTAAGTAAAAATTTATTTTTTTGGGCGGGGTGTCATAAGTGGTATCAGAGCATCAAGTTCTAGAGCCCTTTAGGATCTATGTGACTCACTATGTTTTCAGCGTTGCATCCTTTGATATAGATCCTTATCTTTAGGACTGTTGCGATCTTATTTTTGCGATTACGTCTTTATCTATTTGAGATTTAGTAATAACTGTGGACTAATAAAATGCTTTCTTGTCTAAGATGCCTCCTCGACCTGCACCAAGAGACAGACAGGCCCAGCCAGAGCAGCCGACAGTGCTGGCTGAGGGGACAATGAACGCAACACAGGTTGTCGTGATAGTTGCACAAGCGGTGAATGTAGCCTTAGTGGTGGTGCAGCAGGCCCCACCCCAGGTTTAGGAAGTAGCACCAGTTCTAGCATCCGTTTCCCACTTCATGGGAAAGAGTGAGAGAGTCCTTTCAGAGGGCATGTCCCCCAGAGTTCGTGGGCAGTTCGGATGTGGTTATTGATAGTCAGTGGAAGAAGGACATACAATAACACCTTCGTATGTATGAGTGAACTGAGGTTCAGAGGCAAGTTTTGGCTACCTTCAAGTTTAGAGGGCAGCCTTACAGTGGTGGGAGTCCACTACTACTACCGAGGAGTGATATTTGATGTCGATCAATTATTTCTGGGTGCGGTTCGAATGTAAGTATTTTCCTTCCACCGTCAAGACTGAGATGAGGCAGAAACTTTTATACCTCACCCAGGGAGGGAGAACAGTTGAGGAATATGAGCAGGAGTTCACGCGATTGGCAAACATGGTACCAGATGAGGTGCCTACTGAGGAGAAGCGCATTCAGATGTTCATGGATGGCTTGACGTGGAGGATATGCCAACATCTATTGGGTAACCTTTCCCTACACTCGTATACAGACGTTCCGAATACAACCTTATTGCATTGTCAAGACAACCGCTTCCATGCTAAGGGAAGCAAGCGAGGGGGAGAGCCCAGCCAGTTGGGCAAGATAGGGGGAGGTAGTGCTAGTGGGGACCAGCTGAGCAGAGTCAGAGGCAGGGTTCCCAGCAGGGGGAGTCTACCAAGAGGTTTCGTTCTGGGGGTTTCAGGCATGGACACAGGGGTATGGAGGCAGGGCCACCAGGCCAATAGCAAGGCCAGTACCAGGGTCAACAACAGGGAGGACATGCCAGCAGGGACAAAGAAGGGGTGGTAACGGCCAGCAGGGCCGAGTCTATCAGGTACATAGGGGAGGAAACTTCATCGGGAAATGTTATACTTGTGGCAAGACTAGCCATAAGAAACAGGATTGCCCTGATAAGGACAGAGTTCCTCGACAACAGGGTGCTCACCAGGAGCCCCAAAGACCCATTTTTCCCATCTCCCTACAAGCACCAGCTCTAGTTCCAGCTTTGCCCGCAGCTCTGATGCAGCAGGGGCAGTTGCAGTATGGACGTGACTATAATGTCCACTAGTTCGCGGTTCTATAGGCACCACCCGCAGTGGAGGGTAAGTTTTCTATCCGTGGTACTTTGGGTTGTATCTTATTTGACACGGGGGCATCGCACACCTTTATAGCCACTAGCTTTGCACGGTCCACTGGGTTGTTAGGAACGACAGAGAGTATAGTGACATGTGTAGACTCACTGTTAGGTAGTGGGTTGCTGATTTTCTTCATGTGTCGGGGAGTAGGCATAGAGATTGGCAGTTCGATTTTACCGGCTGACATGTTAGTGTTAGATATGTCTGAGTACGATGCCATTATTGGCATGGATTGGCTAGTCGAGTATAGGGCCATGATTGATTGCTTCAGTAGGAGTATTGTGTTCGCCATTCCGGGACATGAGATGTTCTTAGTGGCGATGCCTCATTCTGAGGGAGGGTCATCCACCCACTTATTTTATATAGGAGATGAGACCTCTGCAGTAGTGGTTCCACTCGATTAGATTTCGATCGTCCGCGAGTTTGCTAATGTATTTCTGGATACACCGGGGATGCCTCCGAGTAGGGAGATCGAGTTTGTGATAGACTTGAGACCGAGCACTCATCCAATAGAACCTGTACTTAACGTATGGCTTCAGTAGAGATGAGGGAGTTATGGGATCAGATAGAACAATTATTGGAACAGGGCTTCATCCGTAAGAGTACCTCGCCTTGGGGTGCCCCAGTTCTATTTGTTAAGAAGAGGGATGGGTCCTTACGACTTTGTATTGATTATTGGGAGCTTAACAAAGTCACGATATAAAATAAGTATCCGTTGCCTCGCATCGACGAATTATTCGACTACTGAGAGGAGCAGCCCACTTCTTGAAGAGAGACTTGAGATCCGGGTATCATCAGCTACGCATCAGGGAGCATGACGTGGCTAAGACTGATTTTTCTGATGAGGTATGGGTCATATGAATTCAGGGTTATGCCATTTGGGCTAACCAACGCCCCAGCAGTATTTATGGACTTGATGAACAGAGTATTCAGAGAGTTCGTAGATCAGTTTATCATTGTCTTTATAGATGACATCTTGATTTATTCCCACACCGAGGAGGAGCATGACGAGCACTTATGTATGGTTCTGTAGAACTTACGAGAGCATGAGTTGTAAGACAAATACGAGAAACGTGAATTTTGGCAGTGGGAGGTACAGTTTTTGGGACATATTGTATTAGAGAGAGGGATATCTGTGGATCCTAGTAAGGTGTCAGCGGTGAGAGAGTGGGGACAGATGGTTTATTCAGGGATTCTCAAAGATCACGGGTCCGATGATGAATCTGACTCGTAGGGGTGTGCCGTTTGTTTGGGATGATGCATGTCAGTTGGAGTTTGATGCGCTCAAGGATAAGTTGACTTCAGCACCAGTAGTTGCACTTCCCAGGTAGGGGTGTAGTACCTGGTTTACACTGACGCATCCTTACCGGGGCTTGGGGGAGTACTCCAGCAAGAGGAGCATGATATAGCTTTTACTTCCCGGAAGCTTAAACGTCATGAGAAGAATTACCCCACCCACAACTTAGAGCTGGCAGCAGTTGTGTTTGCGCTTCGAATTTGGAGGCATTATTTATTGGGGGAACAGTTTCACTTATTTATGGACCACAAGTAACTGCAATACTTGTTCACACAGAAAGAGTTGAATATACGTCAACGCAGGTGGCTTGAGTTTGTAAAAGATTATCAGTTCGAGATATACTATCACCCGGGGAAGGCTAATGTAGTTGCTGATGCATTGAGCCATAGACCTGTAGAAGATACCACCGAGGTGTGGAACACGAAATGGAAGGAATTGGGGCAACAGGATGCAATTGCTAGGTCCTTCATTTCAGTTATGACTGTCACACCATAGATAGTGACGAGGGTGGTTCGGGCACAGGCGACAAACCCTTTTTGCTAGGAAAGGATTAGATAGCTTTTAGCCGGTGAAGCCGAGTCTTATTCGGTGAGCTTTGAGGGCGGTTTGCGCTTCAATGCGAGACTCATCGTTCCAGAAGAGGAGGACCTTAGACATGCAGTGATGACAGAGTCGCATAGGTCCCGATTTGTGGTACATCCCGGTGGGGACAAAATGTACCAGGATATGAGGCGACAGTATTGGTGGAGCGGAATGAAAAGGGATATCGCAGAGTTCGTATCCAAGTGTACAACTTACCAGTTAGTGAAAGTGGACCATTAGAGACCATTAAGTTTTCTTCAACCGTTGGAGATTCCTACGTGGAAATGGGAAGGCATTTCCATGGATTTTATTACGGGGTTGCCCACTTCGCAAAGGGGGCATGATTCGATATGGGTTATTATGGATCGGTTGATGAAAGTAGCTGACTTTTTTCCCGTCAGGACGGACTATACATCATGGCAGTATGCCCAGCTATTTATTGCACAGGTAGTGAGGTTACATGGTGTACCCCTTAATATCATGTCAGACAGGGACACAATGTTTGTATCTCATTTTTGGGAGAGTTTTCAGGAGGATATGGGTATCGAGTTGCGATTGAGTACAATGTACCACCCACAGATAGATGGACAAACTGAGCGCACTAATCAGATGCTCGAGGACATGTTGCGCATGTTTATCCTTGACTTTGGGGAAGGTTGGGAGCAGTATCTCCCACTAGTTGGAGTTTTCTTATAACAACTCCTATCAGTTTACGATTGGCATTGACCCATTCGAGGCATTGTATGGTAGACCTTGTCGTTCTCCATCTTATTGGCTGGAGGTGGGAGACAACAAGCTTCTCGGGACAGAGGTAATTCAAGATATGTTGAGTAGGATCGAGATGATTTGGGATCGCATACGAGTAGCCCAGGATAGACAGAAAAGCTACGCCGATGCTAAGTGGTCCTTCAGAGAGTTCACCATAGGGGACCAGGTTTTGCTTAGAGTATGTCCTATAAAGAGGGTAATGAGATTGGGTAAAAATGGGAAATTGGCTTCGAGATATGTAGTACCATTTCCTATTATCGAGAGGATCGGACCAGTGGCATATAAGCTTGGGTTGCCAGAACACTTACATCGTATCCATAATGCGTTCCACATTTCATCACTGAGGCGATATCTTCGGGATGAGTTGGCACACACTCACATCGTGATTGAGGAGATGAGTTATATCTCGACAGTTCATATGTGGAGATACGAGTGGCTATCCTAGATAATAGTGAGAGGAGGCTGAGGTCAAAAGTAGTTCCACTTATTTGGGTGCAGTGGCAGCATCATAATGTGGATAAGTCTACGTGGGAGCGTGAGGCGGATATGCGTGAGAAATATCCAGATTTATTCGTACCAAGTATGCCTTATATCCCGAATTTCGGGACAAAATTCCATTATTAGGGAGGAAGTATGTAATACCCCATAGTTTTAATGATTTAAATAATTATGGGATTAATTATTATAGTGGGATTAATTGAATTAAAAGGTGAGAATTTAATAGTTAATTAATCCGGATTTAAAAATAAATACTAACTAGTGTGCCAAGGGTTAATACTTATTTATTTAATATTACTATGTGATATGTAATATGGAACTATACACTTTGATAAATTGCCGAGAGTGAATAATACGACAATTTGGTAATTTAAGTCCGACGCGCGTGTGAGTCGGGTCGAGAACAATTGACTGGAATAAAAAGAGAAATCTTTTTTATTAACTCGTATAGTCATTGAGAGTGCGTCGTTGAGTCCGAGAGGGTTGAGATAGTCAAAATAGTATACCCTGGTGTTTAATTTGTGTCCTGGGGCAATTTTAGGCCTAATCGACATCCCGAGAGGGCATTATGGTAAATTGTATTTTTGGGTTTAATTAATGAACGAAAATTGGGAGTTATTTTATCAGCCAAGAAAATTCCTTTAGGGTTGAGAGACACAGAAAGAAAACAATGGCCATTGAGGGTGTGAGGGAGAACGAATTTCCAAGAGGGAAGGCCAAATTATCAACACCTTGCACAACCACCACCACCCACACGTAGATCGAGAAGAGAGGAACACGTCCGTGCTAACATCACCAAAGGATTCAGACCTTTGAGTTAAGTAAAGTGTTTATTACTTGCTTTCTTTTAGTAATAATCATACTCATGTTAGAGTAGGTGAAATTAATCACAATTTACGTGTTAATTGGGTGAAAATTTGAG
Source organism: Sambucus nigra (assembly GCA_949130495.1). Taxonomy (NCBI): domain Eukaryota; kingdom Viridiplantae; phylum Streptophyta; class Magnoliopsida; order Dipsacales; family Adoxaceae; genus Sambucus; species Sambucus nigra. Next base: position 571,873,045 of record OX422217.1, read on the forward strand.
TTTAAATGATGATTAGAGGGTGGGTTAATTAGTTATTGATTTTCCTTCATGTATGTAGAGGATAAACTACGAAATTGAATCGTATATTGATGAACGAATCTGGGTTGATTAGGTTTTTTAATTGAAATTTTGGAAACTAGGGTTCATGTGAATAAATTTGTGAATTTTAAATAATTATGATGATTAATGATGAATTAATGACCCTAGGATTTTAGGAATGATTTATAATTTGTTATGTGTTGATGGGTATTGATGATGAGGTGTTGGGTGTTTAATCTCAGAGGTTTTTAGGTTAAAATATGGTAGAAAATGCTAAAATTATGTGAAGAAGATGAAACAATAGGTCTCGCGCAAAGTCGTTCAAATGAGATTGGTATCTCGTGCGAAGCCGCTCGAGCGACACGTGGTAGTCGTTCAAACGACATGCCATCTGGTTCTAGCTACAGAGTGAATTTCTGGGGATTTTCTTAGATTTCAGTTTTGAGTTTACCGGTTTATTGGAATGAGAGAAACTGCCCGATAGTAAACTTAAACAAGACAGAATTTCGAAAAAAGTATGTGAGAATTAATACTTTAATTATTTCGGTATGGAGAGAATGTACCTTGGAGATCACGAGAGAGATAGTAATATAAATATTTATACTATACGTAGTGTTGAGATTAAAATACATATGAGAAGTGTATATGTAGGCTGGAGAAATACCTATAAATTATAATAGGATGTGTGTATGCCTATTATGTGATATCATTGATAATAGCACTAATGGGTGATAACCCGGGGGTGCAAGAATCTTACTATAAGGTGCACTAATGAGTGATAACTTGAGGGTGCAAGGATTTTATCTTTAAGTGTACTAATGGATGATAACTCGGGGGTACAAGAATATTATTATAAGTGTACTAATGGGTGATAACCCGGGGGTACAAAATTATTATTATAAGTGCACTAATGGGTGATAACCCGGGGGTGCAACATTATTATGGTTAGGTGCGCTAATGGGTCCTAGCCCGGGGTGCAGTATGAGAATATATATATATATATATATATATATATATATATATATAAGTAAGATGTGACTGTATGTATATATACATGAACTTGTGAATCATTCTACTGGGTATAGTTAGTAGAGATGAAAATGTTGATATATAAAATAAATCTTAAGAGCATACTAGGTTTATTATGGAAACGAGAAAACATGTTAATTAGCTGTTCCACACAGGCTAACTTGAAAGAGTATTGAATGGGAGATACGGGTATACTACTAGTGGGTATAGATACTATTAGAATGACTTCTGACTAGTTAGACTGGGTGGTATAACTAGGGGGAAAATTAGATATACGTTAGGCGTGCAAAATAGATGAGAGGTGAGAAGCTCATGTGAGAGTTCGATAACTAACATGTGTGTAAGACTTGTTTTAAGAACTAGTTTTAAATACTTGATGAATCATATTTAAACCTCGGGCCCTGACCCGTTTATTGCATCTCTTCTCTCTTTTAATATATATATATATTATTCCAGGTGCTCAGCCACAGGTGTACAAGAATTAGAGAATTGATTGACAGACGTGCTGCAGATATTGTGGAAGCTGTAGGTCCTTGCATTAGACGCAACTATCTTTTCTATTCGATTTCATTTAGACTTCCTAGTTAGTGCATGTGTCGCCCGCTTATAGTCTTTTAATTGAGATATTGTATTCAAATGACTTTATGGTTTGGAGTTTTGAACTAGGAGGTTTTACCAAGTCTTATTTATTTCAGTACTTGATTCATGTTCAGTATTTATTATATTCCTATGTGTAGTGAATGGTTTATATTTTAAGACTGAATTAAAATGTATTTACTTGGTTTTACTAAAATTAGAAATGTTTTGACACCTAGCTTAAGTTTATATTAGGTGATTAATATGTTAAAAAGTTTCTCGATAGTGATGCTAAGAATGAACCAACCGAACATTCTGTTTTAAATTGGTACAGGACTGATACGGTTAGCTCCCTCAAATTATTACCGTATAAGAATACTAAGTAAAAATTTATCCTAAGCCTAGAAGGCTAAGTCTAAATGGTTAGTATCGGTAGTGATACTAGTTATGGTGAAATTATTTATTCATATTAGTGGATTTTTTTATATATTTACTTATAACCCTTATTCACTTTAATTGACTCCTTATATATGTACATATAAGCTTTTATCTAAGAGAAGAAAATATGGGAAGTAATTCTTAAGTTGGAAGAAGTAGTATGGGATAACTACACACATATATATATGGTGAAGTAAGTAATCAAGTAAATGGCTAAGTGATACTAAGAGGCATTATAAGGGACATAATATTTAATTGGGGATTATTCATAGGATAGCAACTTAATATAGCTTATGTAATAACTGACTAAAATGTTATTGTTAGGCCGAGAATGTCATATTTGTATGGATAGAGATTCCTTGGGTAGAAGTAGTTATAAAGTAACTACTTGTACATATTGGATTATAGTATGTATCATATTATTTTGTGTGGACATACCTCGAATTGTGGCTCGTCCTATCGGTTGGGGTACACACTTTCGGGACCGGAGCACACGTCAGCGTAGGTGGGCTAGTCGTAGTGTTAGGTCATATTTTAGGTACTATGTGGCAACACCACTTATGAGATGTAGGTGTAGATGTAGGGATCCTTTGTCATCACTGGGTATGGGTCATGAACCGGTATACAAAGTAGGTATCGCCCCACTTGCTTGTGTTTTTTTATTACCTATTTTGGGATGAGGAACTCCCCCGGGTATAACCGATAGAGCACGAACTGGATGCCAAAGATAGATGTCTTTGTATGTAGTGTATATATATATATATGGACATATGTATGTATCTGTATACACATTGTGATGTGCCTTATATGAGAATGCGTTCTCGTAGTCTATAGATGTAGACGATATTTGGTGATTACAAAATCGAATTAACATAGCGATGTTGATAATTAGTAACGAAAATAAGTTCTAATAGTCTAATGCGGTATACAATTATTTATGAGAATAATAATTGAGAAATCTAAGGATGTAGATGGTAATTAAAGAGAATGAAACTTATTGTCTAATAATAATTACTGTTAATTAAAATCAAATAGTCTGAGGAAGTAGACTAAGGTTAAGGAACATTATATGACGTAAAAATATGCACTGAATTTATATGGAACTTAGTGGGTAGCATTATCAAGTTAATTCGAGGGGTAGGATGGTAGGTGTAAATACTCACTTTTAGTTGATGCATAGCTAGATAGATTTATCATTGCATTTCAGATTAGGCAATGGAGTTTATAAATGACATTTGTTTGAGGATATGAGTAGGACTACTTCTAGATAAGAGGTGAGATACTCGATACATGTGGGTGTCGATGGAGAGACGTGAAGTATGAGTGAGTTATATTTTGCATATTTATTTGTGAAGAATCCTTGTAATTTTAGGGCTCTAATCCAATATTATAAATGTTTCCCCTCAGGTTTTCTTATAAATTAGTATAGTAGGACGGACGATGGATCAGACTTGCAGTTGCATTGGATGTAGCAGATTATGTTCCATTGTTTCTAGTATAGGTTGTACTTATTCATTTGGTCATTTTATTTCATATTGATATTTGCATGGGCATAATCCCAAGAATTTATTTATATCAATTTGTACTTATATTTACTTTATGGCCATTATATGATGAATCGATTTGTATCCATGTATAAATATAGTTTTGTTCATATTTTTTTTTTATTAATTGTGAATGTTGTTGACGAATAAAAGCTATTTCTATTTTTTCAGTACTGAGAATGGTATAAATTATTGATAAGAACCATCTTCAGTATATCGTGTCTAGCCAACCTTCATGTGAGAAAATGGGACTTGCCAACTCATTGATAACTAGCCTTTTTTGTGTGTGTCATTGTTGCAAAGACGATGTCAATCAAAATTCTCTTTTGACCTAAAAAATACAATAAAACATGTGTACGACAAGTTAGGGATATCAACTCAACTTCTTAATAAGTCCAAGAGCAAAATAAAGAACTAGTATGATTTTTAAAAAGAAGATTCAAGGGATATTTATTCTAATCAACTAAATGGGGGATGAATTTAGACTAAACTAACAAAATAAATATGCCAAGTGAGTGAAATGTTAGAAAAACATAAGTTTTAAGAATCCACTTCCATGGCTTAATTATTTATTTTAATTAAGTGACTTTTAATTTTAGAATACTCCAAGATTTATTTAAATCACAAATTGACTTTCATCATAGTTGTGGTAAAAAAAATTAAGAAATTTAATTTGAGACTTTCTCAAAACTCTAAAAAATAAGACTAAATTTTTTCTAATAAACTAATCGCTAAGGATCATTTATTGAAATTTAAACATTAGTTTCAAAGTTAGAAATTTCAAAATTAATACTTTATGATGATGCTTAGATTCAGCACCACCAGATAAATGATGATGAGCTCAAACAATAACAATCATGGCAACCATGGAGATATGTATGTATAAGTATATAGAAGGAGGTGAGTATAAGAGGAACAAGATAATGATGTATAGTGGTTCAACCAATTAGGCCTACATCCACTGTGAGTGTGTGATCCACTAAGTATGGGTACTAATGGCCTTGGATACAATGCACATAAGCTCACTTTCTCTCTCTACTGTGTGTACAAGCAGAGTTTTTACTAGGGTTATAATTATCGATCCATCCCCTATAGGGTTGTAGGTTACAAGTATATACAGGTCTTGGGGGGGTGTAGTGTACCCCCCAAGTATGCATGGTGCATGTGAATGATGATCTAGCCAATCTCCTGTTGACACCTGTAGATGCCAAATGATGACATAATATTCCTTCACATGAGGGGGTGATTTTATTATAACGGTCTTCCACGTGCCATACAAGCCTCACGCGCACTTCTCCACGCGTCTCCCATGCCACGCGCTATGATGATGTAACCCTCAGCCTGTGATATGATGTCAAGGGAAAATTTCCTTCCGGTAGTGAGTCTGGCCCAATTTGGGCCTCGTACTGTCGTACCCTCGGAGGGTCATTCGGGCCTGATGAGTGGTCGGCCCCTTGGAGGGTCGTCCGGACCTTGATGAGGGGTCGGCCCCTTGAAGGGTCGTCTAGACCTTGATGAGGGGTCGACCCCTTGAAGGGTCATTGGGGCCATGATGAGGGGTCGGCCCCTTGAAGGGTCGTTTGGGCCATGTTAAGGGGTCGGCCCCTTGAAGGGTCGTCTGGGACATGATGAGGGGTCGGCCCCTTGAAGGGTCGTTTGGGCATGATGAGGGGTTCACCCCTTGGAGGGTCATCCAGATCTTCATGAGGGGTCGGCCCCTTGAAGGGTCGTCTGGGCCATGTTGAGGGGTCAACCCCTTGAAGGGTCGTCTGGGCCATGATGAGGGGTCGGCCCCTTGAAGGGTCATTTGGGCCATGATGAGGGGTCATCCTGGCCCCATCCAGTGCAGGGCTCCCTCGGCCTGACTGAGGGTATATATGGGTATATCAATCACCCCTCAGCCCTTAGCTATAGATGATGTTGAGATGGCTGAGGGATAGTGTTGCCTTTGAGATAAGTGTGACCAGTTTGGTGAGTGATACCTGTCACGCTGATGTGACACGTGGGCTGATATCCACTATCATTCCAGTTTCCTAGGCGTGATGGCTGCACACTTAGCTTGGGACTTTGTGCCTTAATGATGCCTTCCTCGTGGGCTGTGCTCTGCATTGGTTAGTGGGCCCACTCATTAGCAGGGTATTTAAGTAATTTTTAAAATCATTTCTTTTCTTCTTCTTCTTCTTCTTCGCGCCCAAGCTCTCTCTCTCTAGATTTTCCACCGCTCCATATCCATTGCCATTTCTGCGACTTCTGCATCAAGCCTCGTCGTCCTTTCTCAGGTAATCCTTCTGAACCAGTGTCCTCTTTACATTCCATTACTTTTTAACACTTTGACTGCTTTAGGTCTGTAGGACTAGATTTTTGTTTGGATATTTCATATTTTTCGGCGTTCTTCTCTGGTGGATTGTTCTTGAGTGTTCTTGGTTAAAACTTTCACTTTCCTTAGTTTCAATCCAAAAGTCCAACTTAGTCAACTGTCAACTTGTTTGTGAGTAGGTTAGCCAAATTCTTCTAAGTGTAGGGTCTCCCTCTTAATGCTTAGGAGGCCTTACAATTTAGCTAAGGAATTCCCTTCCATGAGAGAGAAATTATTTGTTGAGATCAGACGAGTAGAGGAATAAGAGGAGAGAAGACAAGGGGCCGACCCTAATTGGGTAAGACCCATTCTTCCCATTAATCTAGCCACAATAAAACCATCTGAGTCTTGTGGGTCGTCCTGTCATCCAGCCGAGAGTTATTCAGGAGAGATGGAAGAGAGAGGGTCATCCCCATCTGGCACTGGTCCTTTTGAGAGGAGAGAGACGTCTGGTCTAAGCCCAAACCGACAGGCCGAGGGAGTGGTCCCTTCCGAGGCTGTCCCTGTGACAAATTTATCCCCTCATGCCTTCCAGATAGCTTTTCCTCATGGACCTCTGACAGCTGATGAGGCCGAGGGAGAGGGGACTGAGGATGATGGTGAGGACTAAGACGCTGACCCAGTTGACACCTCCCACGCCTTGGATTATGTTTCCTCCGTCACGGATCGTGACCTCTTAGTGTGGAGGCATACATTTGGTGTGCCCCCCAACATAAGTATGAGGGTCCCCTCTGAGTCTGAGAAAGTCTTTGAGGGTGAAGAGGGGGAGATCTCAGTATATGAGAAGATGTTTAAGGTCGGTGTTAGGTTCCCCTTGCATCCTTCTATAGTCAATATATTGTTAGCCCTCGGTGTTGCCCCCTCTCAGCTTCCTCCCAACTCCTGGAGGACGATCCTCGGCTACGTCTCCTTGTGGAAGAACACTTTCACTGACGAGCCTTCAGCCGATCTGTTCTTGGCTTGTTATAATATCACTTCCTCATCCAAGCAGCCTGGGTACTATCACCTGGGGGCGAGGAGGTCTGATGAAAAGCTTCTCCACATGGCACAAACCTCCAACCACGATTGTAAGAAGAGTTTTTTCTTCGTCTCTAGAGAATGGGAATTTACCACCGAGACTCAACTTTTAGATGATGGTCCAAGGGTTCCAAGGAGATGGTCTAACCCCTCGATGAAGGCTAGGTCAGACCCTGGACTTAGTTTGGATGAAAAGGACGTAGTCGAGTATTTGAGAGAATGAGGGAAAGAGGGTGAACTTGCAAAGTTTGAAGATCTGATGACCCCTCGATTCCTCAAAAAAGAAGGTTTGAGGGTCGGCCCCTTGACAGAGCTATGTGAGTTATTATTATTTTTTGTTGTCTTTACTTTTTTCCAAGTGTTTCATCCTTGCCTCTGTATTTTTCTGATGTGTCGTCCTATTTTCAGGTCGTCCTGCAGGTATCTCTGATTTTCTCTGGGAAATGACTTCCCCAAGCTTATTATCTGGCCTAGGAAATAAGAAGGGCAAGGAGCCCCAGCAGACTCCGAAGAAGTCGAAGGCCGTGGGGCTGACACCTATCGAACCTTCCACCAAGGGTTCCAAAAGAAAAGTCCCTGAAGTTCCTGTTGACCATCGGCCCGATTCGAGGACGAGGGCGAGGGTGGAGGCATCAGAGGGGACTAGCTCCTCCTCCATTATGGGGTCCTTATGGTCCCAAAACTTAGCATTTTTGAAGGCCGATCCCTCTTCCCTGATTGCTAACTTGAGGGCGGCCAAGGCCTCTATGTTTTTTGCTCCATCGGCCGCGGACTATAAATTCTAGTCAAAGATACCCCCGGCCAAGATTTATGATTATGGTCTGCACACACTGGCCCAAGTATTTATTTTTACTTTATCTCCTTAATTAAATTTTTCACCAACTGTTTCCTCGGCCTCTTAATAAGTGTCTTTTTCCGTGCAGTCTGTCTGTGCCTTACCTCGGCCACCAAGTGGATGGATGAGAATCAACAGAAGTTTAATGAAGCCGAGAGGGCCATTCAGCACGAGGCCGACCTACAGACCGAGCTCGAGACTGCAAGGGCTGAGTTGGAGAGTGCCAGGATCGAACATGCAAGGGTCTTGGACGAGCTGACGAAGTAGGATGATGTCGACCTAAAGGCTAGGGATGATCTCTTCAAGATGAAGGAAGAGGCTATGACTTCTCAATTCAAGAGTGATCAAGCCGAGGCAGTGAAGAAGGCAGAGGCCAATGCTAATGAGGCCTACAAACTTTCGAACGAGTTTCAAGGCTTCGGTCTTGAGTACTTGGAGAGGGGAATTAGGACAGCCTGTCGGTGGGTCATCCTTAAGTTCGTTGACGTAGTATCATCTGTCCGCCCCTTTATTGAAGCAATCCAACTGGACGACCCCCTTATTGCCGAGGCTTTGGCTCAGGTGGAGTCTCAAGTGCACGCCGAGGGCACCGGTATGTTTGAGGATCGGCCTGTCTTGGTCATCGAGGAAACCTCTATCATTAATGTTGAAACATTTCCCTCCGACGTTGCTCAATAGGGTGGTTGTCTGTAGCCCATACCTTCTTCATGTAACCAATATTTTTTATACTCTATTATCGGACAAACATCTTCATTTTGTAATATAATGCCTCTTCCTGTCTTCTGTACTTGTCTCTTGTATGACTTGCATTATGATGTTTTTTTGTTAGCAATATCACTAACCCTTCCCTCGTCTTTCTTGAGGGTGAATGAGGGGTCGTCCCCAGCATTGACCCTCATTATAGCCGAGGTTAGTTTTTAACCAACCTAATGGTTTTTTAAATGATGTCCTCCCTCATCTTTCTTGAGGGTGAAGGAGGGGTCATCCCTAGCATTGACCCTCATTATAGCCGAGGGTTGTATTTACCAACTTAATGGTTTTTTAAATGATGTCCTCCCTCGTCTTTCTTGAGGGTGAATGAGGGGTCGTCCTCATCATTGATCCTCATTATAGCCGAGGGTGGTTTTTAACCAACCTAATGGTTTTTAACCAACGTAATGGTTTTCTAAATGGTGTCCTCCCTCGTCTTTCTTGAGGGTGAATGAGGGGTCGTCCCCAGCATTGACCCTCATTATAGTCGAGGGTGGTTTTTAGCCAACCTAATGGTTTTTTTTAAATGATGTTGTAATACCCCGTATTTTTATGCTATATTAATTTGGGGATTTATTAAAGTTAATGTGATTAAATTATTTAATAAAAATCCGAAAATTAATTATGTTATAATTATTAACGTGACGAGAGTTAGTAATTATGGGAAATTTGTTGAATATTACTAATGAGCAAAGTAATATATTATATTGGTTATATTGAATGTCATGAGTGAGTTAAATGACAATTTCGGAAATTTAAGTCGGAACGTGCTCGTGTCGCGTCGGGACTAAATTTTGATAAATAAAAAGTGAATATTTTATAAGTTGCCCGTATGGTCATTTTGAGTGCGACAACGCGTCCAGAAGGGTCGAGATAGTCAGAAAAGTGTACACGGGGGTGTAGTTTGGGTCTCGGGACGTTTTTAGGCCTAATTAGTAACCCGGGAGGGCATTTTGGTCATTTTACCTTTTTGGGTAATTAAACCCACGAAAATACCAAGGGTTATATCAGATATCTAGATTGTCATCTAGGTTTAGAAACTCTAAACAGAAGTGATGGCCATAGGAGAGGGAAGAAGAAAGCTCCAAGGCAATCCAAGGCCCCGAAAGTCATCCGTTTGCACCACAACCACCACCACCGCGTAGATCGCGCAACGGGCTACGCAACCACACCAAAAACATCTGCAAATTAGAACGTCGAAAATCCCAGGCAAGTGTTTAACTTGCTATTTTCGTTGGTGCAATCTCTATATTAGTTTAGGAATGATTAGGGATGAATTATGTAGAAGAAAACCCAATTTGTGATAGGAAAATCCATGTAGTATTGGTTGATATGATGATTCTGGAAACCCTTGCCATGTAGAGGAAATTAACCACGAAATTTTGATGATTATAAGAAAGAAATTATGGAGAAAGATTTGTTAGAAAACGGTTTAAGAAAATTCTAGGGTTCTTGAGAATTAAATGAAATTTTGGGTGGAAATTCCATGTTTAAATGATGAATATGTACATGCCTTACGTTAGAAACATCTGGTATATTGTTATAATGTTAGTAGTAGAATTCTTGGACGTTTGGGGTTGTAAAACATGTATTTGGATGAAGAAAATTGGTAGAACCCGTAACTGCAATTCTGCAGAAATCAAAACACCTGCTGGATCGATCGATCGAGCATAGAGCTTCGATCGATCGAAGGTTCGATCGATCGAGTCCCCGACCTCGATCGATCGACCCCTCCTAGAAGACTCCTATTTCCCTTATTTAATTAGTTAAACTAAATTTATCGTGAAATAATTCTTGGGTATTCTTACTAAAGTCATTTTGGGAGACATGGAGGACTAGTAGAGCTTATGAATAAATGTTGGGAGCTTTAATCTTCAACGAGAAGGGTATTTATAGGATATTTACGTTAGGATTTGGTAAATTTATGAATTATAGGGTGAGGTGTGTAAGAGAGTTACGTTGGAACATAATAAGGACACTTACTGAATGTCATACTTATGAGGATAGAGTTCACGAGTGTCACGAAATGAGTTGGAGAAACCCCTTCGAGTTAAGGTTAGTGACGAACCCTTATAAAAATACTTAATGTGAAAATTTAGGATAAATATCGTAATTATGGGTGATGAGAGAAACATATGTTGATATAATGATAAGTGGTATATTTATATGGTTGTGTATGCATATATTATATACGTGTGAAAAACGTACCCGTGCTACTTGCTATCCCTGAGGTTACCGCGCTGGGACAGTCTTATCTCGATGGGACCTTTATGGGGGATATTGACTTGTACCCTAGAAGATAGATATCCTTGGTACAGGCTATTGAATCGATAGTTCAGACGGTCCTAAGAGGCGTGGGGTATGTACTGACCTCTTAGAGACTTGGAATCTATGCTTCGCCTCAATCTTGTTTTGTGTAAATATGTTGATACAGTTCGAGAGTGATTCCGAACTTGTATATCCCTTAGTGTGAGCGTTACGGGGATTGGATAGCAGAGTATGCCTGCACAATAGTTTGTATGTTGGTGCTGTTAGAATATATATGTTATACGAGTACTTAATATATATATATCTGAAATTTGGGAAATTGAAACTATTGTTGTGATATAGTAAGTGAGAAATAATTCTGGACTATAAATCGGAAATACTTGCTTGAAAAGTATAATGTGTCACTGGGGAAACTTTATAAATTAATGAAGCTAAAACGAGAGTGGTGCTACTAATTGGAAGTATCCTTTTTAAACAATGATATTGTTCGGTTTTGAAATCTTATGAGTAAGTTAAGATAAGCTAAATTATTGGGAAGGTTAGTATGATAAAATGGTAAGATAAACCGTTTGGAAGATTAGTACGATAGGCGTGCACATTAGAGAAGAGAGGTGATAATTTCTCAAGAGAGTGTCGCTCTAATATGTTGTTGCATTGGCTTGTATCAATTTAAATACTTGCTAAACGTATTTTAAATCAAACACACTTTCGGGCTCTGACCCGTTTCTCTCTCTCTCTCTCTCTCTCTCTCTCTCTCTCTCTTGTATATATATATGTATGTATTACAGGTGCCCAGCCACAGGGGCGTCTTGCTTAGGATCTCTTGGAAGGAACGCGCTGCAGCTTAGGTGGGAGTTGCAGGTCTCTTGATTAGACGACTTCGTTCATTCGGATCCACTCTTAGTACTTTCATTTAGTTGAGCATGTATAGCTCTTTCCATTATTCCGTTGTTATTGGATATTTGTATTTCAGTTATTTCCAGTATTGCTACTATGGGTTTTATTCAGTTTGATTGTGTTACTTTATATTTCGCATATTGACATTTGATTTAACGAATGTTTTAAATTAATTGGACTATGTTGCAGATATTTAAGGTGGTGTTATTCTTACTTAATGAATGTTGTTAATAAAATAAAAAAAATGATTTTCTTTAAATAAAATTTGGAAAGTATGTATGAAAATGGTTTTGACACTTAGCTTAATTATTTAGGGTGTTAAATTGGAAAATTTATTATTATCAACAGTGATGCTGAGAATGAACCAACTATTTACCTTGATTTAATTTAATAAAGGAGTGATCGCCCGGTATTTAATTAGGCGGGGTGTCACAGGTGGTATCAGAGCATCAGGTTCTAGTGTCCATAGGATCTGTACGGCTTATTTCGCTTTCAGCTTAACGTTATTTCTATAGAGCCCTATTTTTAGGATTGTTGTACTCTTGTTTTACGTTTGAGTCTTCAGCTATTTGAGATTTGATAATAACTGTAGACTAATAAACTTCTTCACGTTTCAGATACCTCCGATACGTGCTCCGAAGGATAGGCGTGCCTAGGCCGAACAGCCAGCAGTTCCGGCACAAGGCACGATGAATGCAAATGAAGTAGCCGTCATTATTGCTCAGGCGGTGAATGCCGCACTAGCGGTGGTTCAGCAGGCTCCACCCCAGGTCCAGGCAGTGGCGCCAGTACCAGCACAGCTTCCGTCTGCATGGGAGAGGGTTTGAGATGCTTTCCATAAAGCGCATCCCCCTTAGTTCTCTGGTAGCTCCGATATTGTCACAGTTAGCCAATGGAAGAAAGACATCCAGCGGCACCTCCGTATGTATGAGTGCACTGATGTGCAAAAGCAGTTATTGGCTTCCTTTAAGTTGGTGGGAGCCGCATTGCAGTGGTGGGAGTCCACTACCACTTTGGAGGAGAGGGACACGATCCCTATTCAGTTGTTCTGGGAGCGGTTTGACCGCAAATATTTTCCACCCGCAGTGCAGACTGAGATGAGGTGGAGATTACTGAATCTGAAGCAGGAGAGTCTTACTGTAGCTGAGTATGAGGAGGAGTTCACGAGACTTCTCACCATTGTACCAGATGAGGCACCTATTGAGAGTAAGAGGATTATGTTGTTTGTCGACGGGTTAGCTTGGAGGATCCGTCAGCACCTTATTGGGAATTTATCCCTGAGTACTTTCACTGACGTACTCAATGCCGCGTTCTTACATTGCCAGGATCACCGCTTCCATCTGCAGGCAAGCAAGAGAGCAGGGGAGTCCAGCCAGCAGGGCAGGACCGGGGGTAGTAGTGCCAGTGGGGCACCAGCTCATGGACAGACTCGTCAGCACGAACAGAGTTCCCATCAGGGGGACCCTGCTAAGCGATTCTGTTCAGGTGATACTAGGTAGGGATTCGGGGGTTTTAGGCAGGGCCATCAGGGCCAGCCTAATCAGCAGGGCCAGCAGGGCCAACACAGACAGCAGGGACAGCAGCGTGCTAATCCGGGCCAACAGGGCCAGGGGCGAGGAGGCAACGGCCATCAGGGCCATGGACAGCAGGGTCAGAGGGGAGGTAATTTCAGAGGCCGATGTTTTGGGTGTGGTAAGCACGGCCATAGGTGCCAGGATTGTCCAGAGGGAGAGAGGGCCCCACAGCAGCAGGGTGCCCGTAATGAGCCACATAGACCACTTTTTCCACCTGCCCTCCCAGCTCCAGCCCAGGTGCCAGCCCTACCAGCCATTCCAGCAGCTCCAGTGCAGCAGGGGCAATTACGGTATGGACGTGTTTATAACGTCCACCAGGCAGCAGCTCCGCAGGCACCACCCGCGATTGAGGGTATGTTTCCTATCCATGGTACTATGGGTCGGGTTTTGTTTGATACGGGGGCAACACATTGTTTTATTGCTACGCATTTTGCGAAGGCCTTAGGGTTGTTAGCCACAGTAGAGAGTACAGTGACGTGTGTGGACTCACCACTGGGGAGTGGGTCACTTATTTTCTTTATATGTCGGGGAGTGGGGGTAGAGATCGGTAGTTTGGTATTACCTGCGGACATGTTAGTCTTAGACATGCACGAGCATGATGTGATTATTGGTATGGATTGGCTCGTAGCTTATAGAGCCATGATTGATTGCTTCGATGGGAGCATTATTTTTGCCATTCCGGGGCAAGAGATGTTTGTAGTGGCGATGCCTCGCCCAGAGGGAGGCTCGACCGCTCATTTGTATTACATAGAGGAGGATACCTCTAAGGAGGTTGTGATTCCCTTAGATTCGATCCCAGTTGTCAGGGAATATTCTAATGTGTTTCAGGAAATACCAGGCCTACCCCCCAGTCGAGAGATAGATTTTGTCATATATTTATTGCCAGATACGAGACCTATAGCACGCGCACCGTACCGTATGGCTCCGGCAGAGATGCGAGAGCTACGAGATCAGATAGAGCAGCTGTTAGGCCAGGGCTTCATTCGCAGGAGTACCTCACCTTGGGGCGCTCCAGTTTTGTTTGTAAAGAAGAGAGATGGTTCACTGAGATTGTGTGTGGACTACCGGGAGCTGAACAAGGTCACGATACGGAATAAATATCCATTGCCTCGAATCGATGATTTGTTCGACCAGCTGAGGGGAGCAACTTTCTTTTCGAAGTTAGATCTGAGGTCGGGGTACCATCAGCTACGTATTAGGGAGCAGGATGTTTCGAAGACTGCTTTCTTGATGAGATATGGGTCTTATGAGTTCCGGGTGATGCCGTTCGGACTCACAAATGCTCTCGCCGTTTTCATGGACTTGATGAACTGAGTATTCAGAGAGTTCTTGGATCAGTTTGTCATCGTTTTCATAGATGACATTTTGATATATTCACACTCTGAGGAGGATCATGCCGAGCACTTGAGGCAGGTTCTTCAGACTCTACGAGAGCATCAGTTGTATGCTAAGTACGAGAAGTGCGGATTCTGGTTGCAAGAGGTACAGTTCTTGGGGCATGTTGTTTCTGAGCAGGGGATAGCAGTTGACCCGAGTAAAGTATCAGCGGTGAGGGAGTGGGGACAGCCCACGACACCGACGGAAGTGCGTAGTTTCCTGAGGTTAGATGGTTACTACAGGAGATTCATTCGGGGATTCTCCAAAATAGCGGGTCCATTGACCAATCTGACTCACAAGGGAGTACCATATGTTTGGGATGACGCTTGTCAGTTGGCTTTCGACGAGCTGAAAGACAAGCTTACTTCAGCGCCAGTCCTTGCGTTACCACAGCCGGGTATGGAGTACCTGGTTTACACCGATGCGTCCTTACGGGGACTTGGGGGAGTACTTCAGCAGGAAGAGAAGGCTATAGCTTTTGCCTCCCACAAGCTTAAGCCGCATGAGAAGAATTACCCCACCCAAGACCTGGAGTTAGCAGCGGTCGTCTTTGCATTGAGGATATGGAGGCACTATTTTTTGGGAGAGAAATTCCGTTTGTTCACAGACCACAAGTCGTTGCAGTACCTGTTCACTCAGCGAGAGCTGAATATGCGTCAGCGCAGATGGCTACAGTTTGTGAAGGACTACCAGTTCGACATACAGTATCATCCGAGAAAGGCCAACGTAGTTGCTGATGCGTTGAGTCGTAGACCGGTAGATGAAGTAGCAGATGTCTGGAAAGCGAAGTGGAAGGAGTCAGGCCACCAGGACGCAGTAGCCCGTTCTTTCATATCCGTGATGTCAGTCACACCCGAGATTGTTATGAGGGTGATACAGGCACAGACCACAGACCCGTTTTTCCAGGAGCAGATTGTGCGACTTCTAGCCGAGGGTGCTGAGTCCTATTATATTATTACTGATGGAGGTTTACGGTTTAATGGGAGATTAGTGGTTCCAGAAGGAGTAGAATTACGTCATGCAGTGATGACTCATTCTCATGGGTCCCGATTTACAGTACATCCGGGAGGCGATAAGATGTACCAGGATATGAGGAGGCAAATACTGGTGGAGTGGGATGAAGAAGGACATTGCTGAGTTCGTGTCCAAGTGTTCTACCTGCCTGCTGGTGAAGGTGGACCATCAGAAACTGTCAGGATTGCTTCAGCCATTGGAAGTACCCGCGTGGAAGTGGGAGAGTATTTCCATGGATTTTATTACAGGGTTGCCTACATCACAGCGGGGCCACGATTCTATCTGGGTGATTGTAGACCGTTTGACCAAGGTGGCGCATTTTCTGCCGGTGCGGACAGATTACACCACGGGTCAGTATGCTCAGTTGTTCATCGCTGAGATTGTCAGATTACACGGGGTGCCCCTGAATATTGTGTCAGATAGAGGCAAGATTTTCGTGTCACGTTTTTGGGAAAGCTTTCAGGAGGCTATGGGTACTGAGTTGAGGCTGAGTTCAGCTTACCACCCACAGACAGATGGACAGACAGAGCGTACTAATCAGATGTTAGAAGATATGCTACGCATGTGTATTCTCGATTTTGGAGGAGGTTGGGAGCCACATCTTCCACTGGAAGAGTTTGCTTATAATAACTCTTATCAGTTCACGATTGGCATGGCTCCATTTGAGGCTTTGTATGGCAGGCCTTGTCGTTCCCCAGCTTGTTGGGTCGAAGTGGGGGATAACAAGTTGCTAGGACCAGAGGTGATTCAGGAGACCTCCGCGAGGATTGAGATGATCAGGAGTCGCATTCGGATAGCCCAGGACAGGCAGAAGAGCTACGCCGATGAGAAACGGTTCTTCCGAGAGTTTAGTGTGGGGGACCAAGTGTTATTGCGTGTATCTCCTATGAAGGGAGTGATGAGGTTCGGGAAGAAGGGGAAGTTGTCTCCGAGGTACGTGGGACCATTTCCCATCATCGAGAGGATTGGGCCGGTTGCATACAGATTGGGACTGCCAGAACATTTACATCGCATTCACGATGTATTCCACATCTCGTCGTTGAGACGGTATCTTCGGGATGATATGGCCCATACTCACATTGCGATAGATGAGATAGACTTACAACCTGACAGCTCTTACGAGGAGAGACCGGTGGCTATCTTAGACTATAGTGAGAGGAGATTGAGGTCGAAGATAGTTCCACTTGTGCGGGTCCAGTGGGAGCATCATAATGTGGAAGAATCCACTTGGGAGCGCGAGGCAGATATGCGCGAGAGATATCCAGAGTTGTTTTTACCAGGTATGCCTTATTTTCCGAATTTCGGGACGAAATTCCGTTATTAGGGGGGAAGTATGTAATACCCCGTATTTTTAGGCTATATTAATTTGGGGATTTATTAAAGTTAATGTGATTAAATTATTTAATAAAAATCCGGAAATTAATTATGTTATAATTATTAACGTGATGAGAGTTAGTAATTATGGGAAATTTGTTGAATATTACTAATGAGCAAAGTAATATATTATATTGGTTATATTGAATGTCATGAGTGAGTTAAATGACAATTTCGGAAATTTAAGTCGGAACGTGCTCGTGTCGCGTCGGGACTAAATTTTGATAAATAAAAAGTGAATATTTTATAAGTTGCCTGTATGATCGTTTTGAGTGCGCCAACACGTCCGGAAGGGTCGAGATAGTCAGAAAAGTGTACACGGGGGTGTAGTTTGGGTCTCGGGGCATTTTTAGGCCTAATTAGTAACCCGGGAGGGCATTTTGGTCATTTTACCTTTTTGGGTAATTAAACCCACGAAAATACCAAGGGTTATATCAGATATCTGGATTGTCATCTAGGTTTAGAAACTCTAAACACAAGTGACGGCCATAGGAGAGGGAAGAAGAAAGCTCCAAGGCAATCCAAGGCCCCGAAAGTCATCCGTTTGCACCACAACCACCACCACCGCGTAGATCGCGCAACGGGCTACGCAACCACACCAAAAACATCTGCAAATTAGAACGTCAAAAATCCTAGGCAAGTGTTTAACTTGCTATTTTCATTGGTGCAATCTCCATATTAGTTTAGGAATGATTAGGGATGAATTATGTAGAAGAAAACCAAATTTGTGATAGGAAAATCCATGTAGTATTGGTTGATATGATGATTCTGGAAACCCTTGCCATGTAGAGGAAATTAACCACGAAATTTTGATGATTATAAGAAAGAAATTCTGGAGAAAGATTTGTTAGAAAACTGTTTAAGAAAATTCTAGGGTTCTTGAGAATTAGATGAAATTTTGGGTGGAAATTCCATGTTTAAATGATGAATATGTACATGCCTTACGTTAGAAACATCTGGTATATTGTTATAATGTTAGTAGTAGAATTCTTGGACGTTTGGGGTTGTAAAACATGTATTTGGATGAAGAAAATTGGTAGAACCCGTAACTGTAATTCTGCAGAAATCAAAACACCTGCTTGATCGATCGATCGAGCATAGAGCTTCGATCGATCGAAGGTTCGATCGATCGAGTCCCAGACCTCGATCGATCGACCCCTCCTGGCAGACTCCTATTTCCCTTGTTTAATTAGTTAAACTAAATTTATCGTGAAATAATTCTTGGGTATTCTTACTAAAGTCATTTTGGGAGACATGGAGGACCAGTAGAGCATATGAATAAATGTTGGGACCTTTAATCTTCAACGAGAAGGGTATTTATGGGATATTTACATTAGGATTTGGTAAATTTACGAATTAAAGGGTGAGGTGCGTAAGAGAGTTACGTTGGAACATAATAAGGACACTTACTGAATGTCATACTTATGAGGATAGAGTTCACGAGTGTCACGAAATGAGTTGGAGAAACCCCTTCGAGTTAAGGTTAGTGACGAACCCTTATAAAAATACTTAATGTGAAAATTTAGGATAAATATCGTAATTATGGGTGATGAGAGAAACCTATGTTGATATAATGATAAGTGGTATATTTATATGGTTGTGTATGCATATATTATATACGTGTGAAAAACGTACCCGCGCTTCTTGTTATCCCTGAGGTTACCGCGCTGGGACAGTCTTATCTCGATGGGACCTTTATGGGGGATATTGACTTGTACCCTAGAAGATAGATATCCTTGGTACAGGCTATCGAATCGATAGTTCAGACAGTCCTAAAAGGCGTGGGGTATGTACTGACCTCTTAGAGACTTGGAATCTATCTTCGCCTCAATCTTGTTTTGTGTATATATGTTGATACAGTTCGAGAGTCATTCCGAACTTGTATATCCCTTAGTGTGAGCGTTATGGGGATTGGATAGCAGAGTATGCCTGCACCATAGTTTGTATGTTGGTGCTGTTAGAATATATATGTTATACGAGTACTTAATATATATATATATCTGAAATTTGGGAAATTGAAACTATTGCTGTGATATAGTAAGTGAGAAATAATTCTGGACTATAAATCGGAAATACTTGCTTGAAAAGTATAATGTGTCACTGGGGAAACTTTATAAATTAATGAAGCTAAAACGAGAGTGGTGCTACTAATTGGAAGTATCCTTTTTAAACAATGATATTGTTCGGTTTTGAAATGTTATGAGTAAGTTAAGATAAGCTAAATTATTGGGAAGTTTAGTATGATAAAATGGTAAGATAAACCGTTTGGAAGGTTAGTACGATAGGCGTGCACATTAGAGAAGAGAGGTGAGAATTTCTCAAGAGAGTGTCGCTCTAATATGTTGTTGCATTGGCTTGTATCAATTTAAATACTTGCTAAACGTATTTTAAATCAAACACACTTTCGGGCTCTGACCCGTTTCTCTCTCTCTCTCTCTCTCTCTCTCTCTCTCTCTCTCTCTCTCTCTCTCTCTCTTGTATATATATATGTATGTATTACAGGTGCCCAGCCACAGGGGCGTCTTGCTTAGGATCTCTTGGAAGGAACGCGCTGCAGCTTAGGTGGGAGTTGCAGGTCTCTTGATTAGACGACTTAGTTCATTCAGATCCACTCTTAGTACTTTCATTTAGTTGAGCATGTATAGCTCTTTCCATTATTCCGTTGTTATTGGATATTTGTATTTCAGTTATTTCCAGTATTGCTACTATGGGTTTTATTCAGTTTGATTGTGTTACTTTATATTTTGCATGTTGACATTCGATTGGCGAATGTTTTAAATTAATTGGACTATGTTACAGATATTTAAGGTGGTGTGATTCTTACTTATTGAATGTTGTTAATAAAATAAAAAAAATGATTTTCTTTAAATAAAATTTGGAAAGTATGTATGAAAATGGTTTTGACACTTAGCTTAATTATTTAGGGTGTTAAATTGGAAAATTTATTTTTATCAACAGTGATGCTGACAATGAACCAACTGTTTACCTTGATTTAATTTAATAAAAGAGTGATCGCCCGGTATCTAATTAGGCGGGGTGTCACAGATGTCCTCCCTCGTCTTTCTTGAGGGTGAATGAGGGGTCGTCCCCATCATTGACCCTCATTATAGCCGAGGGTTGTATTTACCAACTTAATGGTTTTTTAAATGATGTCCTCCCTCGTCTTTCTTGAGGGTGAATGAGGGGTCGTCCCCAGCATTGACCCTCATTATAGCCGAGGGTGGTTTTTAACCAACTTAATGGTTTTTTAAATGATGTCCTCCCTCGTCTTTCTTAAGGGTGAATGAGGTGTCGTCCCAATCATTGATCCTCATTATAGCCAAGGGTGGTTTTTAACCAACCTAATGGTTTTTTAAATGATGTCTTCCCTCATTTTTCTTGAGGGTGAATGAGGGGTCATCCCCATCATTGACCCTCATTATAGCCGAGGGTTGTTTTTAACTAACCTAATGGTTTTTTAAATGATGTCCTCCCTCGTCTTTCTTGAGGGTGAATGAGGGGTTGTCCCCATCATTGACCCCTCATTATAGCCGAGGGTTGTATTTACCAACTTAAGGGTTTTTTAAATGATATCCTCCCTCGTATTTCTTGAGGGTGAATGAGGGGTCGTCCCCAGCATTGACCCTCATTATAGCCGAGGGTGGTTTTTAACCAACCTAATGGTTTTTTAAATGATGTCCTCCCTCGTCTTTCTTGAGGGAGAATGAGGGGTCGTCCCCATCATTGACCCTCATTATAGCCGAGGGTTGTTTTTAACCAACCTAATGGTTTTTTAAATGATGCCCTCCCTCGTCTTTCTTGAGGGTGAATGAGGGGTCGTACCCATCATTGACCCTCATTATAGACGAGGGTTGTATTTACCAACAATGGTTTTTTAAATGTCCTCCCTCGTCTTTTTTGAGGGTGAATGAGGGGTCATCCCCATCATTGACCCTCATTATATCCGAGGGTGGACTTAGCGAGCATCACCTCAATCACACTTTCTTTAATCGAACACAAAATGAGGGACCAATGTGACATTCTCATTAACTTTCCAAGTGTTCTGTTGGAGAAACACATTCATTACAACTGTTGTCCGATAGGACTTTACAAAATTACTGATAGTATTTCTTCAAATGATCTGCATTCCAGAGATTGGAAAAGGGTTCCCCTTCTAGGTTTTCTTGTCTATAGGTTCCAGGGACAACTTCATCAATGACCCTATATGGGCCATGCCAATTTGGGTGGAGCTTGTTGGGCTTCTACCATGTCTTTTTGAGGACCAAGTTCCCCACTGTTATTGGTCTCTCTTTCACCCTCTGGTTGTAAAATCTTATAGTCCTCTACTGGTAGGCGGCTTGACTTATCTCGACATCCTCCATCCTTTCCCCAATCAGGTCTAAGTCAAGTCTCGTCTCTTACATATTTCTCTGGGGGTCATACATTTGGACCCTATGAGTAGGAAACCCAATCTCGGTGGGGATGATGACTTCTAAGACATAAGCTAGCATGAATGGGGTTTCTTCGGTAGAGGTCTTTGCCGTTGTTCTGTAGGCCCATAGTACAACATATAACTCATCAACCCATCTTCCTTTTCCCTCCTCGAGTTTTTTCTTGATCCAATCTAGGATTGTCCAATTTGTAACTTCCGTTTGCCCGTTGGCTTGAGGTCGGCCTGGGGTAGAGAAGAATTATTTGATACTCACCCTTTCACAGTACTTCTTTGGAGATGTATTCTTGAATTGAGTCCCGTTATCCGAGATAAGGGTGTTGGGGAGACCATATCTGCATATAATATTTTTCCAGATAAACTGGAAGGTCTTCTGCTCTGTGATCGTTACCATCGGCTCCGCCTCCACCCATTTTGAAAAATAGTCAATGGCTACGATGAGGAATCGATAGTTATTGATGGCCCTAGGCAAGGGTCCTACTAGGTCAATCCCCCACACTGCGAATGGCCATGTGGAAGTAATGGAAGAAAGAGGCTGATGGGGTTGGTGAGGGATGGTGGCAAATCTTTGACATTTGTCACACTTTTTTACATATGCCGTGGCATCTTTCCCCAAGGCCGGCCACCAGTACCCTTGGGTTACTATCCTCTTTGCCAAAGACCTACCCCCAATGTGGCTTGAACACGAACCTTCATGCACGTCTTGCAAAATGCGTGGGACCTCAGATGGGTGCACACACCTAAGTAAGGAGAGCAAAACCTCCTTTTTGTATCAGGTGTCTCCGATGACAGTGAATTTCGCCGCTCTGTATCTCACCTTCTTCTTTTCTTGTCCTGCTTCTGGAATCTCCCCGTCTTTAATGTATCTGATCAGAGGGTCCATCCATGAAGCTTCCTTAGAAACATTTAGGAAAGTGCTAAGTTTTCCCACATCATCTTCAATAGTTGGTCGAAGCAAAATTTCCACTGCGACTGTCCTCCTGATATCTGTCCTAGTCGTCGAGCCCAACCTAGCAAGGGCATCAGCTCGACCATTATCGAGCCTAGGTATCCTCTTTAATTTTACTTCTCCGAAGCTCTTCAATAGTGACCTCACCTTTTCAAGGTACTTGGTCATCCGCTCATCCTTGGCCTCGTAGACTCCTAGTATCTCATTTACTACTAGCCTTGAATCACTATGGACTAAAATATGTCCGATACTAAGAGACTTGGCCAAGGAGAGTCATGCTATCAGGGCCTTATATTCGGACTCATTTTGGGAGGCTTTGAAGTTGAACCTAAGGGCATACTCAATGTCTGTGCCATCGGGTGCCGATACTATCAGTCCAGCGCCACTTCCGCTATCGCAGGAGGACCCATCAACGAAGAGGCTCCACACAGTTTGTTCTTCCGAGAAACATCCCTCGGTGAGGGACCCTTGTCTAAAGAGATATCTTCCCTCTTCATTTTCGGCCACTTTTCTTTTAGCGGTGCTTGTCTCAGCCTTATCTGCGGGTGTGTCAGCAAGTGGGCTTTGTAGGGCATCTGTCTTCTCAAGGCTCTCATCTTCAGCTTCATTGTCTTCCCAAGTAAATTGAGCCATGAAATCTACCAATGCTTTCCCCTTAATGGCCGTCCTAGGTTGATACATAATGTAAAACTCCCCCAACTCTATAGCCCAGGCCATTAGCCTCCCTGACTTATCTGGCTTGTGCAAGACCTGCCTAAGAGGAGAGTCAGTGAGGATGACCATTGTATGGGACTGGAAGTATGGCTTCATCTTTCTTGATGCATGGATCAAGGCATATGATAACTTCTCCATCCTCGGGTATCTTTGATCTGCCCCCTGGAGTACCTTACTTTTGAAATATACGTGCTTCTGTACCCCGTCTTCATCTCTGACGATTGCTGCGCTGATGGCTGATTCTAAGACAGCTAGGTACACATAAAGTCGTTCAACCTTCTCTGGTCGTGACAACAGCAAGGGAGACCCTAGGTAGGATTTCAATTCTTTGAAGACCTGGTCACACTCTTCATTCCATTCAAAGGCCTTTTTGAGAATTTTGAAGAACGACAAACACTTGTCTGTGGCTCTGGATACGAACCTATTCAATGCATCCACTCACCCCGTGAGCCTCTGAACGTCTTTAATGGTTTTGGGGATCTTCATCTCTAGGAGGGCTTTTATTTTCTCAGGGTTAGCCTCAATGCCTCTTCGATTCACGATAAACCCCAAGAATTTCCCTTCTCCAACCCCGAAGACACAGTTGGCCTGGTTGAGCTTCATCTGGTACTTGTCCATCGTGTTAAAGGTCCTCTCAAGATTAGCCACATGATCCTCTGCCTTCAAACTCTTGGTCAACATGTCATCTACATAGACCTCCATAGACTTCCCAATTTGGTCTTCAAACATTTTATTTACAAGGCGCTGATACGTTTCCGCTGCATTCTTAAGGCCGAAGGGCATGACCCTATAACAATATGTCCCTTTGTCGATAATGAAGGCTGTTTTCTCCATGTCTTCAGGGTCCATGAAGATCTGGTTGTACCCTAAATAGGCATCCATGAAGCTCATGGCCCGCGGTAGCATCTACCATCTGATTAATGCGAGGGAGAGGGAAGCTGTCTTTAGGATAATGCTTGTTGAGGTCTGTGAAGTCTACACACATCCTCCACTTCCCGTTGGCTTTTGGGACAATGATTGCATTGGACAACCATTAAGGGTAGATGACCTCTCTGATAAACTCAGCATCTTCCAACTTTTTGACCTCGTCCCTTATGACCTCCTATTTTTCTCGAGAGTAAATTCTCCTCTCCTGCTTTATTGGCTTTGCACCCTCTACCACATTGAGTTTGTGGCATATGATTTCAGGGTCTATCCCTGGCATATCTGCATGACTCCATGCAAAAACGCTTTGTCTTCTCCTCAACAACTTGATGAGGTCTTCCTTGATGCCTGGCTTCAGATTCTTGCCGACTTGGACGGTTTTTTCCGGGTCATCCTCATTGAGGATGATGAATTCTATCTCTTTTGAGGCCTCTCCTTTCTTTAACTTTGTCTCATCCCTGGGGTCGAGGGTATCAATATTGTAAGTGGCTGTTGCCTTCTTGTGCGCCTCTCTTTCTTTGACGGAGTTGTAATAACATTCCCGCACTGTCGTCTGGTCTCCCTGAACTTCCTCCACCCTATAAGGGATTAGAAATTTAATCATTTGATGGACCGTACATGGAACAAATTCAAACCCCTTGAGGGCTACTGTCCCCGGTATAATATTGTAGGCTGAAAAGACATGTTCATACATCATAAAGAAGCTAACCTTCTTGGTAAGCCATCTCGGCCACTCATCCCCCATCCTGACATCGACCTCATACATTCTAAGGGGATGAACCTTTTCCCACTGAACCCAATCAATGGGTGATGGTATGGGACGAGTCTAGCACGGCTGAGACCTAAGGATTTGAAGCATGGCCAAAACATCACATCTGCAGAGCTACCCCCATCTACCAAGATCCTCGGCACCTCGCACCCGTGCACCCTGGTAGTGATGATGAGAGGGTCATCATGTGGGGCTAAGAGTCCTTTAAAGTCCATCCTTGAGAATCCCACTATCAGAGTATCCATATCGGCCTTCTTCCTCTTTTCTGACTTTGCCTCTAAATAGGTTGAGTGAACAGTTTTCATCACTGCTTTGGCTTTAGCTACATGGGCCTTCCTATCTGCGACCTCTGACCCTCCTCCTGCTAGGTCCTCGGAGATCATCCCCACACCGAAAGGGATCATATTAAGTCTCTTGACAGGTCCATGGTCATCTCTTGGAGGGAGGTCGAGGTCGTCCTCATCATCAGAAGGGCCATCCCCTCTTTTTAGAGGATCTTCTCGGCACGCATCTCCTCTCTTCTTTTTGGGGTGATCCCCTCGTCCCCTCTTGAAGTCACTCCTATCCACGTACTTCCTTATCTTCCCTTCTTTTAACATTTTTTCAACATCATCTTTTAGGGCAAAGCATTTGTCTGTCACATGGACATGGTCTTGGTGAAATTCACACCAAAGGTTTTTATTCCTCTTGTTGGGGGCTGCCCTTAACTTCTCGGGCCATTTCAGGGACCGATCACTCTTTATCTCATTGAGGATATGTTCACAGCTGATCGTTAGAGGGGTGTAATCAGCGAACTTATCATCTGTATACCTCTTCTTCCCCTCTTTGTTCTTCTTAGGGTACTTACCCCCACTGGTGCCTCCTTTTTCATCTTCATATTTTGTGGCCATTGCCTCTTCGGCGTTCATCACCTTCCCTGTTGTCGACAACAATTTATCCATCGTCCTCGGAGGGTCTTCAGCAAGCTTCCATAGCATCTTTCCCTTTTGGAGTCCTCCAATGAGGGCGGTCATGGCTATGTTGTCCTCATAGTCTTCCACCTCTAACTTTTCTTTGTTGAATCTAGCTATGTAGTCTCTTAGACTCTCATTCTTCCCTTGCTTAACATAGAGCAAGTGTGTGGTCTTCTTCTGTGGTCTCACCCCAAAGAAAAAGTTGTGGATGAACCGGTCTGCCAACTGCTTAAAGCTTTCAATGGAGTTTTTTGGAAGAGACATATACCAGATATGTGCAGCCCCAGTCAGAGTACCAGAAAAGGCACGACACCTCATCTCATCTGAGATAGAGTATATGTTTGCCGCCGATTGATACATCTCAATATGATGGATAGGGTTTATACTCCCGTCATATCTTGGGGTGACCAAAGGTGGCTTGAACTTTGATGGCGTAGGGAAGTTGACTATCTTCGCCATAAAGGGTGAGCCTATGGAGTATCCTCTCTGAAGAGGGTCCCAACTCTTCAGTATATCACCGATCTTATCCTCCAGTCGCTGGATCGAGTCATTCCAGGGCCTCGTAGGGTCGGCTTGGTAAATGTTATCCCCTGTCGCCTCTTTGAGCTGGACGGAGGGTTCTGCTGAGGCAGGCTTGTGTCGGCCATTTACTTCCCCCTGACCATCGTCCCGTCCTTGGGGTCGGCCCCCGTGGGGTCGGCCATCTTCTGCCTCCCTTTTGGACCTCGCAGCGCTCCTTGATCTGGATAATTTTTCCGGTAGGTCATTTACTGGGCCCAGCCTCTCAAAGGCCGACCCCCTGCTCAAGCGATCAAAAGCAGAGCCTCTTGGGCGATCGTCAGGATTTTGCCTTCCACACTTCCCTATGCTCTCCTAAAGAGGTCGTACAGTATTATTGGAGACCTCATACGACTCCCAGCATTCTATGGGTGCCTCCTCTCCCTCCAGATCGTCATACCTGTCCTCAGGGCAAGGGTTTCCTTGCCTCCCCAAGCATAGACGCCGGGGGTCAGCAATATTCCTCCGCCGCTGAGGGAGTGGCAAGTCTTTGCGTGGTGCCTGGTGTGGTCCCCTGGCCTCATGCTGCCCTAGAGTCGCTGCCAGAATAATCATCTCAGGTAAGATCCCTGGTGGTCTTAGTATATTTTGGCTTAGAGCTGTGAACTGCTCCTGCATGTTCCGATGGCTTGCTGCCAGAGACTTCAAGGCTGCCACCTTATCAGCCATCTCAGACTGAGGTGGTGGCTGACTGGAATTGGGTCCTACTCCACTATCCGGTGGAGGAAGTGGTGGTGGTGGCATCTACGGTGCCATGTATTTAAGCTATGAAGAGCTGAACTGAAGAAAAGACTGGTGAGCTTGAGAACCTCAATGGGTCTCTTTCAATGGTGAAAAATCTCCACTCAGGGGGAGAACTAGCTCACCACCAGAGTGACCAGTGAGGTCAAGCTGTACAAAGGAAGAGATGTCTTCTCGTTCCCACAGACGATGCCAAACTGATGATGCTTAGATTCAGCACCACCAGATAAATGATGACGAGCTCAAACAATAACAACGATGGCAACCATGGAGATATGTATGTATAAGTATATAGAAGGAGGTGAGTATAAGATGAACAAGATAATGATGTATAGTGGTTCAGCCAATTAGGCCTACATCCACTGTGAGTGTGTGATCCACTAAGTATGGGAACTAATGGCCTTGGATACAATGCACATAAGCTCACTTTCTCTCTCTACTGTGTGTACAAGCAGAGTTTTTACTAGGGTTATAATTATCGATCCATCCCCTGTAGGGTTGTAGGTGATAAGTATATATAGGTATTGGGGGGGTGTAGTGTACCCCCCAAGTATGCATGGTGCATGTGAATGATGATCTAGCCAATCTCCTGTTGACACCTGTAGATGCCAAATGATGACATAATATTCCCTCACGTGAGGGGTTGATTTTGTTATAACGGTCTTCCACGTGACATGCGAGCCTCACGCGCACTGCTCCACATGTCTCCCAAGCCACGCGTTGTGATGATGTCACCCTCGGCCTGTAATATGAGGACGAGGGCAAAGTTCCTTCCGATAGTGAGTCTGGCCCAATTTGGGCCTCATACTGTCGTACCCTCAGAGGGTGATCCGCGCCTGATGAGTGGTCGTCCCATTGGAGGGTCGTCCGAACCTTGATGAGGGGTCGGACCCTTTAAGGGTCGTCTGGACCTTGATGAGGGGTCGGCCCCTTGAAGGGCCGTCTGGGCCTGATGAGTGGTCGACCCCTTGGAGGGTTAAACGGACCTTGATGAGGGGTCGGCCCCTTGAAGGGTCGTCTAGGCCATGACGAGGGGGCGACGCCTTGAAGGGTCGTCTGGGCCATGTTGAGGGGTCGGCCCCTTGAAGGGTCGTCTGGGCCATGATGAGGGGTCATCCTGGCCCCGTCCAGCGCAGGGCTCCCTCAGCCTGACCGAGGGTATATATGGGTATATCACTTTACATAAGAAAATTCTTTCTCTAGTTTAATTATTGAGAAAATAAAGTAATAAAATTTTTGGGTTCTATATCAATGATAAGATCACCCCATTTATCATGGGAGGGGAATTTTTTGATTCATTAAAAAAACATCACCTTCTCTCGAAGCTTGACTAATGTGATGCTATCTCTCGAAATGCATTTTAATATGTAAAAGTTCAATATTTATTTTTAAAGGAGCATAATAAAATTAAAAATTACAAAACTAAAATAAAAAAAAATTGAGTCACAGAGGCTTCGTCTCTCCCCTAGAATTGTTGATTAGCCTTCCATATGGATAAAATCAGACAAAAGGTGTGAAAATAATCACATACAAATTCTTGTAGAAATGCAAAAATAATGAATGTTAAATGAAAATATAATTAGCACTTTAATTATTACTTAATTAGTTTAATAATAATTAACGTATATTTTATTTTAATGTAATATATTGATTTTGATGATTCCAAGCATATATTTATTGGGTGTTATGAAGATTGTTTTTATCTACAATATATATATATATATATTGCTTGTATATTTTACATAAATGTTATCTTACAATATTTATGTATATGATTTTATTTTAATACATTTATTTTGTGTCTTGTATATATTTATTCACATACAATTATAGTATACCTATTTGTTAACTAATTTGACATATATTTATTTATTTCTATATAAATTAAGATGTTTATTTTTACTAAACAGCCATGCGTATATGTTTTGAACCACACACCGCTTTTGAAGTTTTTTCCAATCACCTAATCTAGAGCTTCTTGCCATATGGGTACTAAGAATAAAAAGCAGTCCATTTTGAATAGGTCTGTTGGACCGTCTATAACACCTCGTATTTTTGGGCATTTATTATTTAATTAATTGGGTTAATTTTAATTTCCTTGTGTGTCATAATTTAATTGAATTAATTATTATTTATATTTATTGAATATTAATCTGGTGAGTAAACGATTAATATTTATGAGATTTGAATTTACTAAGTGAATAGTAATAATTTAATTACATCATAACGAGCAATAGTGACGTGGTATTTATTTATCCGAACCAGGAGTCGGGCACAAACTGTTTTGGAGTCGAGATAAGAACTTTTAGTAAAATAATTTGGATGGCAATTCTGAGTGTATGGTTGAGTCCGGATGGGTCAAAATAGTCGGAAAGAAGTATCTAGTGATAGTAAATGGGTCTCGGAATATTTTTAGGCATAACCAAGCTCACATAAGAGTGTCTAGGCCCTTTTTATAAAGCCCACAAGTCTAAAAACGGAATTGAGTTATGAAACCCTAAAAGTGAGAGAGCGTGGCAACTATAACACATTTTGGAAAACCCCAATTGAGAGAGAGACAAGTGGGTGCAATTGGAGAAACATTGGGAGCCATTTTTCATCAAATAATCATCATCTATACCAAGGGATTCAGACCCTACGAACCCTAAGGCAACTGGTTAAACTTGATTTTAAATTAATTGCAAATTTCAATTCATATCATAGTGGGTGTGATAAGATGATATGATTGTTGGGTTAGTGGATATCTAAATTGGGTTTTAATGGGTAGGATTGAATTGTAGAACAACTTCTTGAATTTGAAGAAGTCTATGAAATTGGGTAAATTAAACCGCCATTTTAGAAACTGTTTTCGATGTTTTGGTGTCAAAAAAGACTATTTTGTTCGTGCTGCTTCGTAGAAAATCCTATTTTCTGCATTTTATTCTCTGATACATTTTCTCCAAAAAAGACTCCAAAATGCCTCAAAATGGTATTTCGAAAATTTGGATAGATTCGTGGGGCAAATTATAAGAAATGTTATTTTTAGTTACTATTCTGTTAGAGATTGATTGATTGTGATTGTTGTTCCTAAAGTGGAGATTAGGTTCACATAAAGTGAGACAAGTAAGCATTGGGATAACTGAGAAAATAATCCACAAGGGAATTAAGGTTGAAATTGAGTAAATTGAAAACCTTAGATCAATAAGTGTGCAAAATTTATTAATGAGAATTTGATTAATAAATTCTAAATATTGTATCTTCGGGCCAAGTGAGCGAGTCCGGATATATTGGTTGAGCAGCGCCAAGGTAATAAATTAATTAATGCGTAGTTAATTAAAGTTTAGAGTCGGAGAAATTGACTCGAATATTTTGGGACTAGTGCTGCGAGTGCTTAGACACGGATTTGGACCAATTAATTTATTATAGGGTTATGATAAATTATGGAATATTCAAGATAAAAAGGGAGTTAACCTTAATAAGTAAAATTTGAGGAATAAGTTCTATGAGATGAAATTTTCGACCGAATGGGCGAGTCTGTGTAATTTAGTTGGGTGACACAACTTGAGTGGACAAAATAAATAAATAAATGTGGGATTTATTTAAATTACAAGTCGATACAGAGACTTGGAAATATTAGGCTAGTATTACGGTAATTGTGCACGGATTAGCTTGGATTAATTAAATATATACATGCGGTGATTGTGTAGTATATATATATTTGTGTGATTTATAAATATTGGAGTGAATAATATTTATAGGAATACATACCCCTATAGTGCTATCATGTGAGGTTGCACGATGTGGGTGAATTCCTTAGCAGGAGGAGCAGGGTGAATGTAGTCCCCAGGTCATAGTGTCTGTAGTTAGGGATGTGACGTCTTTGGAATGATTCAGTCTCATTTCCTGGGGGACCAATGACCACCTCCGCTACGTTTATTATATTTTGCAGATTCAGGGAGAAAACCATGTCAGGGGTCCGGGTGGATGTGTATACCTAGAAATGATAGCATTTTAGAGAACCTCCGGTGAGTACCTACTCGGGAGGATGGTTATATATTTTTAATGCATGTGCGTAAATGTTGTAAATCGTTGATACGTATATTTCGTGCGAATAAATATATACGGGTAAAATACATGTTGTGAATTGTATTGATAATATACAACGCGTGCGAATGTTATATGGTTTCAAATGAGAAATGGTTAATTAAGTTAATGTGATAAATGACTTATAAATCATATATTAAACATACTCAAGATGGAGTAGTGTGACAGGAGGGATATTATCGAGAACTAGTTACGGGGTAGGTTACTAGGTGGGTTATAAAGAAAAGTGTTAGGTGTGCACAATAGTTGATGGGTGAGTCGGTCCTCAACGGAGTGCAACACTAGCTTAAATATGAAGAGCATTCATGCTTTTTAATTTATTTAAATGTAATTCACTTGCTAATTATTTTCAAAATGTTTTGGGTTTTAACCCTTGCTATAAAATATTTTCAAAACCTTATAGGTGTCCATCCACAGGGACTCCAAATTTGTTCTATTCCCGGGTTACCCAACTGTGACATATGTGTATGTTGCAGGATTTTGACTTAGCCGCTTCAGTTATTTCATTCCTAGAGTAAGATGAAGTCGATATTTCATTTTGGCATGTATCCCTAGTTATTTCATTTGTTTCAGTCAGACGATGTACTTAGTTTATTATTTCTGGTGGTTTATATTTTCTAATTTGGATTTTGTAGCCGATGGTTTATTCGACAAAGATTGTATTTATTCATTTTTATGGTTGACTCAATGATTGTGTGAATGGTTTAAATTATATTCATCCGCATGTTGTTGTTGTTGTTTGATAAAAAGATAAAATTTGGCACCGTTTATTTTTCAATACTACGTGGTTAGTAAGTTTTAAAAAACATTTTCGAAGGTGATGCTAAGAATGAACTAAATGAGATTCATGTTTAATTTGATACAAGACTGATCACCCGGTATTTTATTAGGTGGGTGTCACACCATCCTTTTACTCCACTACCTAAGGACATAATCAGATATATGTATATTTACGTACTTGGTTATTTATACAAACCTTCTTGGTTATTATCAGTACAAATCTGGTATTATAAATCGTATATATTTTTGGGCCTCGTTTTTATATCTTTTATGAGCAATAGGAAAAACATAGTAACCATTGTAAAGATCTCATGTGCCACGCTTTTGCTAATTGTTTGTACACACACACACACACACACACACACACACACACACACACACATACACACACACACACACACACTCACACACACACATATATATATATATATATATATATATAAGTAGGAAACTTATTTATGTCACAAGATAGAAGTATGATGTCATAGTATTATTTTTTTCTACATTTCCTATTTTATCCTTGAAAATTTTAAATTCCCCCTCTTTTCTCACACTCTCCTTTGTTTGCCCCTTTTGTTCAAAATTCAAAAATAAGGACTGTGGGTACCCAAAACTAAGATCATGGGCCTGGACGAGTTGCCCAATTCTGTCGGCCCAAAGTCCAGACCCCCCATCTCTTATTTGATTATCCGGTCTCTTCCCACGTTCCCATTACGGGAGGTTATAGGGAGAGATGGAAGACGTGGGGGAATCTAACACCCCCACTTACCTAAATGTACATGTATATATTGAACCCTAGGTCCGGGGCAAAAGGACAGGTGATATTCTCTGTAATCACTCCCCAGAGTATATAGAAATAACACTGACTGCACCACCGTGGACGTAGTCACATCTTTGCTGAACCACGTACATCCTTTGTTGTGTGATTTTCATTTTACGTTCCTTATTCTTTATTGGTGATTTCTTTTTTCTTATCTATTTGTGTTGCATAATAATTGTCACCACAATTGGCGCCGTCTGTGGGAAGCGTTTATCTTCCCTGAGAAAAGCCCACACCAAAAAAGGAGTTTAAAATGTCTGGTCACAGCAGCAATGCCCCCCGGACAAGGGATATTCAAGAACCACCTGCTCCTCGCAGGATTAGGTCCGAAGTTCGACGTTCAGATCAGAGGGCTCGCTTAGAAAAACCAGCCTCAGAAGAAAGCCAAGGACCAGCGAGGTCCACGCAGATATCCAGACTGGTTGATGCATACGAGGCAAGGCTCCACGAGCAGAGGGAGTCTTCTCGCAGGAACGAGGTAGCGAACGCTCGCTTGAAAAGAAGACTGGAAAGACTGGAGAGAGAGCTTCATCATGATAACAGGAGATGATCATACCACACTCCTAGCCCTCAGGCTAGCAAGTCTCGCAGCCGAGGAAGGACCCTAGGCGAGGATCTCAAAAGGTTGAGGAAGGTGAATCAGACGACGACCTCCGCGAGCAGCTGCGAAGAGCTCTCCGCTACCAGAGCCCTACTCGCAGCAACGAGAATATACGAAATCTGGTCTGCAGGGAGATAGACCATCATCCTGCCCACCACAGTACCAGATCGACCCGAGAACTCACTAGAAGAGCTCTCAAAACCCAAATGAAGTCACATTTCACGAGGGAAATTGAAGAATAAGAAGCCCCCAAGAAATTCGCCATTCTAAGGTTCAAGATTTATGACGGGAAGACTGATCCCATTGATCACGTCAGGCAGTACCGACAGGCCATGGCCCTCTGGAACCACCGAGATGCGCTAATGTGCAGAATTTTTCCCTCGATCCTACATGACGTAGCGCAGAAGTGGTTCGAAAGGCTCCCCAATCGGTCCCTCAGGAGTTTCAAATCCTTGGCCGAACTTTTTACGGCTCGATTCATTACTAGAAGCTCCTATCCCAAAAGGATGGATGCTTTGCTGACAATGAAGAAAATGCCTCAAAAGACCCTCCGAGACTACGCGAAGAGGTACTGGGAGTTATTCAATGAGATCGAGGATTGCTCGGAGGAAGTGGCAGTGGCCTCTTTTAAAATTGGGCTGCCCAGTTCTTCCCTTCTATACCAGTCCCTAATGAAGAAAGAGGCTATGACTATTGACGACCTAATGGCTCGCATCGAGAAGTACGCTAAGGTGGAAGATGTCACCCGCCTCAGTACAGGAGAAAATGATCGAGCCAAACTCACTACCAAGGGCAATGACAAAGTTGAGAACCATAAGAAAGGAGGAAAGAACGGGGGAAAAAATGGCTCCAAGAACGGAGGGAACAATGATGCGTCGAAAGCATTTCAGGCGGTCAACACCGTCTTCAAAGAACCAATTTACAAAATTCTCGCGAAGATCAAAGATGAGCCATTCATCAAGTGGCCCAGGAAGATGGGAGAAGATCCCTCGAAGAGGAACAATGCGCTAAGATGCGCTTTTCCCAAAGAGGGAGGACATAATACTGAGCATTAAAAAGCTCTTGAATCTCACCTCGAGGAGCTGGCCCAGTCCGGGCATTTGAACGAGTTTATGGAGAAAAAGGCAGAGAAAGTGGCTGCCAATAGAGAAACAAGACCTGACAACGTGCTCGAAGATGACGCTGGACATGAGTTCGCGGTAATTCACGGGGCATCTGATGCCAATCAGATCCAAGGAAATTCAGCTCGAATGGAGATGAAGAAACTTACAGCGGTAATGCAGGCTTTTCAGATCGATCCAGCAAAGTCACAGTCAGGAAAGCATCGACGAGTAGATGACGTCAACTATAACAAGCATATTATTTTCACAGATGAAGATCTGGTGGGAGTGAGAACCCCACATCATGATACTCTGATCATTACCCTGAGGATAGCTAACTTTGATGTCAACAAGTTGCTCGTTGACCAAGGAAGCTCGTCCGAAGTAATGTATCTCGACCTATTCAGAAAATTGAAGTTAAGCGTTGCCGACCTAAAGGAGGCTACTGTCCCTTTAGTTGGCTTTGCTAGAAAAATAACTATGCCCCTGGAAAAGATTGTACTGTCGGTGTGCACTGGAAACATCTCTAAGATGATCGAGTTTTTGGTAGTTAACATCGACTCGCCATACCAGGCCATCCTTGGCAGGGGATGGCTTCATGCAATGAAGGCAGTGTCCTCAACCTACCATCATAAACTCAAGTATGTAACCGAACGAGGAGTAATGGAGATCCACGGCAACCAAGTGATGGAAAGAAGGTGCTTCATAGAAGCCATCCGACCAAATCCAGAGAGGAACGCCGATCAACCCAGCGAGAAAGTTAAAGAAGGTCTAACACCTTCTAAATAGAAATTAAAGTGCGAAAGACCTGGAGTAGAGGAGACCAGGCTCCTCCCTTTCGAGCGGGTTCTCGAGGACTTGGTAGAAGTTACAGCTAGAGATGGCGACAGTAATAGAGTCTTCTTGATTGGAGCATCTCTCACCGACCAGGAACAGAAGGAATTGACAACTCTGCTGAGATGCAACGTAGATGTTTTCACGTGGGAACCATGCAAGCTGCCTGGAATCGATCCTAGTATGGTCTGTCATCAGCTGCACGTTGATCCCACCTTCAAACCAATCACGCAGAAGGCACGGCAAACTGAACCCGAGAAGGCTAAAGCGGTAGAAAAAGAAGTTAAAAAACTACTGGATGCAGGATCCATACGGGAAGTACAATTCCCCAAGTGGTTATCCAACCCACTAGTAGTTCCGAAGAGCAACGGGAAGTGGAGAGTTTGCATTGACTTCACTGACCTCAACAAAGCTTGCCCTAAAGATAGTTTCCCCCTCCCAAAAATTGACCAACTAGTAGATGCCACTGCAGCTCACGAGCGAATGAGTTTTCTGGATGCATACTCAGGGTATCACCAAATCCCCTTATATGCCCCAGACCAGGACAAAATGTCATTCATCACGACAGTTGGGTTATACTGCTACAAGGTCATACCCTTTGGGCTCAAGAATGGAGGGGCAACCTATCAGCGGCTGGTCACCAAAATGTTCAAGGATCATATGGGAGACACCATGGAGGTCTACATCGATGACATGCTCATTAAAAGTAAGAAGAAGGAAAATCACCTCTCAGACCTGTCAAACACCTTCGAAATCCTCAAGAAGTACCGAATGAAACTTAACGCGAGCAAGTGTTCTTTCGGTGTCTAGTCAGGAAAATTTCTTGGGTACTTGGTCAGTAAGAGAGGCATAGAGGCTAACCCAGACTAGATCGATGCAATTAACAGGGTACAACCCCCTCGCACAATTAGGGACGTACAAAAGCTCACTAATATGCTCGCTGCCTTAAATCGTTTCATCTTTAAATCCTTCGAGAAGTGCAAGCCTTTCTTCCAGCTTCTAAAGGGGAATAAAACGATAGAGTGGGGCCCAGATTGCTCGCGAGCATTGGTCGATCTCAAATCTTACTTAGGCTCTCCACCACTTCTCGTCATACCACGGCAAATAGATTCTTTGTACCTGTACCTCTCCGTTTCCAACCACACTGTCATCTCTGCGTTAATATACGAGGTTTCAGGAATCCAGCACCCCATTTATTATATGAGCAAGACCCTACTAGACATCGAGCAGAGGTACCTACCGTTGGAAAAGCTCGCCTTTACACTAGTAGTGGCCTCGAGGAAGCTGAAGAATTATTTCGAAGCCCACACTATCATAGTCCTTACATCTCACCCCCTTAAGGCAATCCTGTGGAAAGCGGATTTGTCGGGCAGACTGTCTAAATGGTCAGTCGAGCTCGGGTAATTTGACATCCAATTTCAACCAAGGACCGTAATCAAGGGGCAGATCCTTACTGATTTCATATCCGAATTCACGGGCGAGGAACCCTTCGACCAACCTCAACCAACAAGGCAAGAGGAGAACCAAGCAACAAAGGAAACTTGGAAACTATTTGTTGATGGAGCCTCCAACTCAAAGGGGGCAGGGGTAGGCATTGTCCTCGCTACTCCAGAGAATACAATCCTTGAACAAGGAATTATGCTTGGATTTTCAGCCTCCAACAACGAAGCAGAGTACAAAGACTTAATAGGCGGCCTCCAAAAGGCGCGCACTTTGGGAGCAAAACATTTACAAGTGTTCGGCGATTCCCAATTAGTCTCCAATCAGATTAGTGGAGAATACAATGCAAAAGATGAGAGAATGGCAGCTTACCTCGCCTTAGTGAAAAAACTAATGGATAACTTTGAAGAGATCAATGTCCAGCAGTTTCCCAAGGGACAAAACAGCCATGTTGACGCCCTAGCAGCCCTGAGTTCGGCAGTTAACTCTGACCTAAAAAGAACCATCCCCATCAATTTCCTCACCCATCTGAGCATTAATCACGACAGCAAGCCACCAAATGTGGAACAGGTACTCCAGGTGCGATCAGCCCCCAGCTGGATGGACCCCTTAAGGGATTATTTAAAGGATGGCACGCTCCCGGATGACAAGAAGACTGCCCACCAGATAAGAGTCAAAGTTGCTCGCTTTCACTTATCCCCAGAGGGCAACTTGTATAAGAGATCCTTCTCCTGTCCCTACCTCCAA
The DNA here is from genome assembly GCA_949130495.1 of Sambucus nigra. Classification (NCBI taxonomy): domain Eukaryota; kingdom Viridiplantae; phylum Streptophyta; class Magnoliopsida; order Dipsacales; family Adoxaceae; genus Sambucus; species Sambucus nigra. Next base: position 571,910,575 of record OX422217.1, read on the forward strand.
TGCGTTCACCCAGGGGATGTCGAGCAAGTGCTACACGATCTTCACGAAGAAGTCTATGGAATCCATATCGTAGGAAGGTCTCTAGATTTTCGAGCAATGAAGGAAGGCTATTGGTGGCCATATATGCAAAGGGACTCTGCGATGTATGTCTGCAAATGCCTGAAATGCTAACTTCAGGCTCCTGTGGTCCACCAACCCGCCAGCGACCTAAAATCACTATTTAGCCCATGGCCATTCACCCAATGGGGAATTGACATCGTGGGACCACTGCCTACCACCATCGAAAATCACAAATAACTGTTGATTGCAACTGATTACTTCACCAAATGGATCGAGGCAGAACCCCTGGCAAACATCCGAGATGCATATATGATTCGATTCATATGGAGAAATATAATCACTCGTTTTGGCATCCCCAGAACCATCATCACCGACAATAGAACGCAGTTCGAAAGCGGCTCTTTTCAGAGTTTCTGTAACGAACACGGAATCAAACACCACTTCAGTTCGGTAGCCTACCCTCAGAGAAATGGCCAAGCTAAGGCTTCCAATAAAACTGTGATCGACGGATTAAAGAAGCGATTAGAGCGAGCCAAAGGCGCATGGGTAAATGAACTACCACATATTCTATGGGCATACCGAACCACTCCTCGGCGAGCAACAGGAGAAATTCCATTTTCGCTGACATATGGCATGGAAGCAGTCATCCCACTAGAGGAAGGTTTGCTGATAATGAGGTCCAACCTTATCGACCAGGGCCATAATGATCCAGTATTGCTCGCTGAGCTCGACCTAGCCGATGAGCGCCGAGAGCTATCCTTAGTAAAACTAGCGAGCTATCAGCAATAGCTCGCGAGGCATTACGATAAAAAGGTTAACCCAAGGACATTTCGAGTTAGGGACTACATTCTAAGGAAAGTCCTGGGCAGCGCAGTAAAACCATCAGACGGCAAGCTAGGCCCAAACTGGGAAGGACCCTTCAAGATAACAAGAGACGATCTGCAGGGCGCCTATCACTTGGAAACGATGGAAGGCAGAGAAATACCACGAGCATGGAACGCAAACAATCTCAAGAGATTCTATTTTTAGATCTTTCTTTTATTCTTTTGTTATGGAACTAGAAGTTCATTATCCTTGTCATTAATGAAAGTTATTTAAATGGTTGCATTCTAATAAGTAACAACTATATGAGCCTTATCGAACATCTTTTCCAAATGACAGGCACATTGATCACTACGCCATAGCAGGGGAGTGTCCCTCCTCAGGTCATCGTTATGAAACACGAAGGACCCCTTAGCATTGCCCCTGGCAATATATGAAGCCCTACAGGGGATCCTTAGGCAATATGGCCAAATTTTATAGTGGTCATCAAACCTTCTTTGGTTAAATAAAATCCTGATCGGATAAAGCATCCAACACCAGGTGTGTCCTCGCCAATTGTCACACTTAGGCCTAAGGGAGTGTGACGACACGACCTAAAAGGTAAAGTGGAGCACAATGGTATCTCAATATTATACTGGACTGGGAGGACACTTGCGCAATAACACAAAAGATCATAAAGCAGCAAGAATATGAAGAATATAATACACTTGTTTAGTCGGTAAATTCGCCCAAAACACAAACTTTATATTAATTCGTCATGTTTATAACAATGGTGATACATGTTTAGTCGACGACCTCGCCCAAAGCGTTTACACTACCAAAAATACAAAAAGCAACGACTGGCAAAATCTCAATGGGGGTGAGGCCTCTGAGCGAGATAATCAGCCACTCGAGCTCTTCGTCCATCATCGGGAGCAGGAGCTAACTCTTCCTCAACCTCATTCGCATCCGACTCTAATAATTGCCGAGGGATGGCATCGATGGGGATCCATCGATCATACCTCCGGAAGGGGTTAGGCATCAAGGTAGAGGGAGAAATCTCATGGCGATACCAGAGCATCAAGTTCCTCGGGACTTGTAGCTCCTTCAGGGCACTCAGCCACCCCTTGACAAAAGAAAGCTCTTCGAACTCTGCCAACCTTGTTGGAGAATCTGACCAACCCTGGTCATAGCCGTCAGCCCACACTCCCCGAGGACCTTTTTTGAATAAGTGCTGCAATCGAGTGACATCCCTTTGGAGCCCAGCAGCAATCACATACGCCCGTTGAACATCATCGAAGAGCTCCTCCATTTCTCTTGATGAACCCCTGGTGTTCCTGTGAGCTCGTAGAACGATTGGAAGGGGCACATCACTCTGAACAGCTCTAGCTCGCGATGACGAGGAACCCTGTAATACTGCTAGAGCAGTGCTCGGCGCATGCTCCCTAAGTCGTGAGACCTCTCTCCTCAGAGCCTCATTCTCCTGCTGGAGAACTTCCCCAACTTAATTGATCTTATAGGCCTCTAATAGCTTCGTCCTCAGCGCATTGACCTCCTCTTAGAATGCGGCACCAATATCCTCTATCTCTTGAAGCATGTCCTTCATCTTGGCAACGAGCTCAGTTTGCTCTATAAAGCGCTTGTTCCTCAGTCGCAGAGACTTTCAGATCCTCCCAAAAGTGTGATGAACTTAGGAGCTCACATTGGGCCCCAACATCCTTCCCAATTGAGAAATAGCAGGAATGTAATCATCAACGTCAATCAACTACACGTAATAAAAAGATAAGGGATAGACGGAGACATATTAGTGCACTTAGAAAAAGAAACCTTTTCATTAATAAGGGTTGAAAGTACATCGAGCATCAAAAGGAAAGTTTACAGACAGAAAAAGAAAAAATATAGGGTATTCCTAGAAGTAAAAGCTAACTAGCAACCTCAGGTCACCCAGAAGTCGATGGCTCCTTCCCTTTGTCGGCATCAGCAAGGGCACCACCCTCAGCAGGGGTAACCTCTGTCGACACAGCTAGAGGAGTATCAGTAGAGATGTCATGGGAGACAGGGTCAGCAGCTTCAATAGTAGGGGAAAGTACTTCATCCACGGTCGACTTCGGACTCGGGTCATGCTCATCAAATAGAGGAGAGTCGATGTCGACGTCGGCAGCCAATAGGGCCTTGTTCCATCCCTTCTTAAAGTTCAGATGGCTAATATAGCCTATCTGAACCTCAGTGTCCTCGTACACTGCAGCCCAACCGGAATTTTATGAGTCCTCCTTGGCAGTGATGGCCTCAGACTCCTTCTTATTCAACTCCTCAGATAGCACTCTGCTCTCTTCCACTACAGTAAGTTTGCTCGAGCAAACCAGGTCGTAGGCCTGTCGCAGCTCTTTTAAATCCTTGACTGCTCCGTCCTTCTCTCGGTTAGCTGTAGCAAGAACCAGGTCAGATGATATTTGAGCAGCGTCAATGGGTTTAAAACCAGCCTCGATCTCTCTACCCTTCAGCTTCAAGGCAGTATTCTCTTTCTCCAGCTCGCTATTTTTCTTCACCAGCTCATCGCGTGAACGATATAGCACAGCAAACTCAGTCACAAACTGCAGAAAAAAGAAGACATTAGAAGAAAGAAATGATGGAATTCATAAAAATATGGGAGAAAAGGAAAAATCTTACCAGAGCTAGCCTCTGGCTAGCCTGAAGGGCCAATTGCTCGGACCCCACCGCCCTTTGGCAATCAGCAGGAAGAATTGCTCTCTCGAGCAGAGCGGGGGCCAACTGAGGGAAAATTGCGACTGAAGCTCCCTCAGGTAGGGCAGACACCGGGACTAAGGCTTGCCCAGCCTTCATCCTAGCCTCCATCTTCCTCCTCTCTTCTTCTTTCTCCCTCTCCATTCTTCTCCTCTCCTTTAACCTTTTCTTCTCCTCCACCTTCTTCTTTTCCTCCTCCTTTTTCCTCTCTCTCTCCCTTACCTACTCTTCTTCTTTCCTCTTATTCTCCTACTCCTGAGCAGAAGACCGGGAACCAGTAGCCACAGCCCCAGAACTAGACTTCTGGTTCTTTGACCTCTGTGCGATAAGCATATATCTTCATCATCATCATCCCAAATTAAATTCTTTCGGGGAGGAGCCATCTCCTCGCTTGAACTACTAGACGTGCTCGACGACTCTCGAGCTTCAGAAACCTCCCCATGATCAGAAGAACTGTTGCTACTGGAGCTCTCTCCACCCAAATTTCTTACAGCACCTGCGATACCACTTTTAGAGTTGCTATCCTCCTCGTCCAACTGGATAGGATCCGTAGCAGTCTCTTCAGAGGTATCAAACTCTGGGATACTATCCACAGGCCTTGCTATAAAGCTAGAGCCAACGTTCTTATACTCGGGAAGAAAAGCAGCAGACCTGGGATGCTCGCCATCACCCAAGGGTTCCCTGATATTCCAAGCCTTAACCAATTCAGAGAGACGAACCTTGCTGAGAGCAGGTTCCAAATTCTTCGACCTCGCTGTAGAAAAAATTAGAGAAAAATCAGAAAGATCAAAAATCAACAAAAATTAGAGGAGCAGAGCAAAATCTACCTATGTATTCTTCCCCATGAAAGGGAACAGAGAACCTATCAGACCTCGACCCTTCAAACTGGGGAGAAAACTATCAGTTTCTAGCAAGAAAACCTTCTTGCCAGTAGTCCTTATGGGAATCAGGTAGATTTACTACCAATACCCTGTCAGGGCTCCTAGCTTTGAGATAGAGGACACCAAAACTAGTTCAAGAAAAGGAATAGCAAAAATAGACCTCGACGAGACCTAACCTAGTACCATACAACTGATTTATTCTATGTACGCCATTAACAATTTTCCACACATTGGACGAGCATTGTGCAAGAACAATATTAAAATAGCCAAAGAAATGCAAGAACAAATCGTTGGGAGGAAAAGTGAGTCTCCCCTGGGAAAGCAACAAATCATGGATCCAGTGGGCGTCATCTATCTCTCTAATGTTTCTAGGAGGGGAAGCATAGAACTCAATATCTACCCACTCAGGGATATTATAAAACTTCCTAAATTCAGAGACCGACCTATTCCCAATCTTCGCCATTGGAAAACCCTAGAAAACTACAAATTCAAAGAGAAAGTATAAAGAAAAGGCATAGAAAACTTACAAAATAGAAGATCAATTCAAACGATGAAGAAGCACGAGCCCAAACAATAAGGAAGCAATGAGAATGGAGATTGAGAGAAGAAAGTACGAAGTGCTAGAGCTCACAGAGAATTGAAGAGTGTTGGAAAGATTGAAACGACGGTCGAAAAGTGGCTACTCCAGAAAATCTTTAAGTGTTGCTAATCATAGTGCACAAAATACGAAGCGGGTGCCGCCAACATCAGCTTCACAGCTTTCAAAGAATTGCACAATGTACAAAAAAACCATTATGACTAATCATTTAAATTTATTGAGCCCAAAACATGGCCCAACAAACTTAGGGGCAATTGTGGGTACCCAAAACTAAGATCATGGGCCTGGACGAGTAGCCCAATTCTGTCAGCCCAAAGTCCAGACCCCCCATCTCTTATTTGATTATCCGTTCTCTTCCCACGTTGCCATTATGGGAGGTTATAGGGAGAGTTGGAAGACGTGTGGGAATCCAACACCCCCACTTACCTAAATGTACATGTATATATTGAACCCTAGGTCCGGGGCAAAAGGACAGGTGATATTCTCTGTAATCACTCCTCGGAGTATATTGAAATAACACCGACTGCACCACCGTGGACGTAGGCACATCTTTGCTGAACCACGTACATCCTTTGTTGTATGATTGTCATTTTATGTTCCTTATTCTTGCTTGGTGATTGCTTTTTTCGTATCTATTTGTGTTGCATAATAATTGTCACCACAAGGACATAATAGTATTTTCACCATTCTCATGCCCTTACTCTTTACTCCTTACTTTCTCAGACCTCAATCCATTGTGCACTAATGATATTCGTTCTCTACCCCTGTTTAGTTTATACCCCTGCTTATATGTTCATTTGTGGGAAGACATATGAAAATGGTTAGGATAATAAAAAAATCTTACCATTTTTTATCCTCAAAAGCTTGAATCTTGGATCTCTCTTCTCTCTCTCGGTAACTACTTCTCCCTTTCTAACCAGGAGGTTTTGGAATGACTAAAGAAAAAAGTGAGTTTAAATTTCGTTCTCATTTTTATGTGTTCTATGGTTGATTTGTCACATATACTCAGACATTAATTTTTATGTGTTCTATGGTGTATACTCTACGGATATCTCTTCATTTATTTTTTGGTGATCGGAGTTCTACTATTGGCCATTTCTTTTGGTTATCCATCATGTCTTATGGTAAGCGCTCTCTCTATTTCTCTCAATCCACCTCTCCAACTCTGCATTTGGATTTTAATATTACAACGGGTAGCTAAGTGGGTTTTAATGTTTCATTCGGTAGCTAAGTGGGTTTGAGTTAATCCAATTCTCCACCATGTATTTTGTTTAACGGCTCTCTCTCATCGTTCTCTTTATTTTGCCATTCTTGGAGCTAGGGATCCGTAAGATTCCTTACTTGGAACATCACGTATGGTCTTGTGGAGTAGAGAAGCCTAAGGTTTGAGGTATGTGGGGTTTTTCAAATGGCATATGCTGATTTTTTATCCTAACTTTTTAGATCCCTGAATAAATTGGTTCTCTCATAATCATTACACCTGCTAATTTTGTAGATATTTGCACAAAATGTCATTTGAAAGTTTGGGTTTCACAGATATCTGAGTTTTTATGAGTTTTTGTATTTGGGTTTGTATTCCAACCTTTGTTATTCTGCCCGTGTCCTTCTACCGGTGTTTACTAATATAATAGATTCATTAGGAGGCGTTGTTGAATCGATTGTTACACCAAAACAAAGATTTATTTTTTGCGAGTTTGTCTTCAACATATTTTTGGCGATAGTTTTGATGTTTTTTTGCAGGTTGGTTCGTACTTTATTCAACGGTACTATCAGCAACAACAACCAGATTTCTCTTAAATGGTTGTTCAAAATCTTGATGGTGAGATTGAGGGTCTGAAAGTGAAAGTAATTGAGCTTATGTTCCATGAAACAGATAATGCACCTTGGTGAAAAGCTATCCGTCTGTCTCTCATATGAGTTACCAGTGCAACTATTTTTGTCGAGTTACATTTATAGGCAGCGTTTGGTTTTAGGTGAAATATTTTTTAGGGTGAATGAAATTTCTCTTAACTTGCGCTTAGCATTCCTGGTGAAAAATATCCCCCCCCCCCCCCCCCCCCCCCCCCCCCGCCTGAGCCAAACGGGGCCTTAGGTGCCAATGATCTGTTATGGAACAATCTATAAGTCAATATTGTACTTCTCTTTTTTTCATATTTTGGATGTGTATAAAAACTGTTACAGTTTTTTTGGGGGGGCTAATACATATCATGATTCATGAATCTTTCTTTTGAGGTAATATACTAGGTGGTTGACTAATTGATGAATGTTATATAAATCTACGAGGAACCTTACATTTATAATCCAAATATGTGATCAATGATACAATCTTGATAAAAATAAGGAATGTTTAAGTACAATTGAACAACCATGGTGAAGAATAATGCATGTCACGGTCATGAGCTCAGGTTTTGCCAGTTTTATCCTTTACAATTAGGCCCCGTTTGGTTCGCGGTCATATTTTGAATCTAAATTCTTTTGTTCTGTTTAGATAATCAATGAATACCCATCGGGGATCAATAAAAAAAAACAACCACCAGATTTCGTTCATCATTTTTACAAAGATTGCAGCTCTATAGTCAGGGTTGATAGGGATTCTATCGACTCGGCTTCTGCGATACTGGTAACTATATTGGGCTTTTGATCCAATTTCACCATAAATTTTAATCAATATTTTGAAATTTGGTGTATTTATAGGCATTACTAGATGTTCAAAGCCCAAGAGGCATGTAATGGGTACATTTGTCATTAAATTTGATGTAAAAAATTTAGTCTTTTGAATAGTTGATTTATTGATAGCCATTGTTGAGGCACCTTTGCCAATTTGACACATAAAGATTAGGGATGCGAGTCAAGTGACACTACAATGTTTGTGTTAAGGATAAAAATGAACTACTAAATTTGGTCATATGGCCCATGAGGGAAACAAAGACAAAATTCTAAACGACTTGAAATTACTAGGGTGTGTTTGATTGACAATTTTGAAAGCTTTCCAAAATTTCCAACTTTTGGTGTGTGTTTGGATATGTGGGTGGATGGATGGGTTAGGTGATGATGATATGATATTTGGGTGTTCGGACTGTCTAACTGTATACTTTGTTAGCCAAAAAAAAATAAAAAATGTAGAAGTTAATAGAGACTATACCCTCTTAGCAATAAAAAAAATCAACCAAGATTGTACCATGTACCTAACGAAAAGCACAGGGACCTTAAAGGTACATTTGCAAATCATTTTCATCCACAAACTTTGGTTTACTTACTAAAGTTTCAATTGGTTCATTTAAAAGTACATGTTTTTTACTATTTAGTTTTTATTATAAGAATAAAATTTAAATAAAAATATTTCATTGAAATTTATTAACAACTAATATTTTCCTTTTATAATCATTCAATAATTGTTGTATTTGATTGTACCTCAAATGTTAAGCTTGCAAATTTTAGTATTTTACTAATTAGTGTAAATGATTCTAATTTTAATTATTCGTTCATTCATTGAAGTTTACTTTGATATTTTTGTCTCCCATTTTGCACTTAATTTTTGCAGGCCTGGTAACTTCACAATCTTGTATATATATGTTATCTCAAGTTTTTATTTTTTTGACTTTGGTAAGAACTTTGGTTGTACATGTCTCTTTTTTTGCTTCCGATGACAACTGTGTTTGTACAGATCTATGAATACATGTATATTTGTATGAGTTTGAGTTTAGATCTGAGTTACATTTTCTCCCCACTATTACTATCGACCACCGTGAATACGAAAGGTTTGTAGAGTTTGGTAAGATAACATACCTGGTGTGTTTATGCTTTGTTTTTGGAGTTTGGTAAGATTGATGATATAAATGATTATACATACCTTTTGTTCTATTTTGTAATGGTTTTGCAATTACGTGTTTTGAATTTCTTTACCATTTTGTGATTATTAGCGTGCCTTCAGGCACGTGCACATCCTAATATATATATATATATATATATATATATATATATATATATATATATATCCAGTCTTTTCCCTTACCTTCGCTATCTTATGTCCAGGGCCCATGCTATATTATTTTAATGACAAATCTGCATTCAGATATCATTGCTTAAAATGCGGACTAGTCCGCACTCTTAAAATGTGGACTAGTCCGCACAAGAGCATGACTATATATATATATATATATAAAGAGAGAGAGAGAGAGAGAGAGATGTTATCTTATATATTGCTTGTATACTTTATATAGATGTTATCTTACAATATTTATGTATATGTTTTTATTTCTATACGTTTGTTTTGTGCCTTGTATATATTTATTCACTTATAGTTATAGCATATTTATTTGTTAACTAATTTGATCTATATTTATTTATTTCTATATAGATCAAGTTGTTCCTATTTTTAAACATCCATGCGTATATGTTTTGAACCACATACTGCTTTTGCAGTTTTGCCCAGTCACGTACCCTAGATCCGCATGCCATTTTAGTACAAAGAACAAAAACTAGTCCACTTTGGATAGGTCTGTTGGACCGTCCTTTTACTCCACTACCTAAGGACACATAATCATTAGGGTAATGCTACAAACACCAACTCCCAGTACCAACTTAGTACCGATTGTGCTTTAAATGCATTATATCATTATGGGACCTATACTTTAATACATGGGATCTATACTTTTGTACAATCATTTAAAACACATTCGGTACTTGGTTGGTACTAAGAGTAGATGTATGTATCATTATTCTAATTAGTTATATACCTTTACATACTTGGTTATTTATACAAAGAGTATCACTACACTTACACAATTTCACACCCACTTTCATACCCACCTAATGAGACAAGGCAATAAAAGATTGTACCTTATGTCCTGACGGGACCGAAAACAACAAGGTACAAAATTTCAATACACCTAGTATAGAAAATGGGTATAAAAGTGAGTACATCAATCTTTATCCTTACACGAATCTTCTTGGTTATTATCGGTACAAATCTGTTTTGATAAATCATATATATTCTTAGGCCCCGAGTTTTTCAATCTGCCATGAGAAGTAAGGAAAACATACTCATCGTTTTAAACATCTTATGAGCCAGGCTTTTGCTAATTGTTCTACACACACACACACACACACATATATCTATAATAATATAATAGTATAATAGTATAATAGTATATGATAATATAATAGCGTGCATTTAAAAAATAATAGTACAACAGTAAATGATAATATTAATAGTATATAATGGTATACTATTGTATAACAGTACATATAATAGTATATATATTCTTTTAGCATGATATTTTATGTATGTGTATATGTATGCATGTTATGCATACATGCAACACAAAAAATATCATAAATAAAAAGTTAAAATATCATACATACATTTTACCATCCATGTCCTACTTTATATATAATATATATATATATATATATATATATATATATATATATATATATATATATATATATATATATATATATATATATATATATATATTATTGTTTGATGTCCGGTCTTTTCACTACCTTAGCTATGTTACGTCTAGGGCCCATGCTATATTATTTTAATGACAAAGATGTATTCAAATTTCATTACAACGAGCCCTGCACGAGACTATAAAATTACCCTTTTTTAACTCACGAGATTGTGATTCATTTATGACATTGACCAAATATGTTTTTATAAATTTACAAATCATTACATTATCAGTTTATAATTTCTCTTATCTTGGATATTATTCTATCTTGGCAGAGTACTTTCTTCTCTTGTACACTCAATGTCATATGTGTTATTTAAACATTGTTTGTATATCATATTGTTTCTTTTCTATCTTTCTCTTGGACAAATATTTTTCAGACCTAGTTATTTCCAGACCTATATTTTTAGGGTGCTGTTTTCATATATCAACAACCATTTTTTCTTGAGAAGGAAAAATGAGATTTGAAGATTAATTTTCAGACTTCTTCATCTCAGCAAAAAAATAAAAAGCATTTAATTGTCACAAGCAGTGCCTCTAACAACTAGTTTTTTGGATTGCTATTAAAGCATTCAAGTTATGCATTTAAGATATAAGAGACTAGAGAAATTAATGAAGAGCATTTGAATGTATTATTCATATATATCAACAAGAAGAGAGATTAATTTTTACTCTCTACTCATATACATTGAAGAAAAGACTAGAGCCAATTAAGATTCATTTATTGAAATCTCATTGAAGAAGAAGCTCATATTATAAATTGTATTGTTGTAAAGTTTCACTATTCATTATTGTACTAAAAACTCAGATTTATTTAAAGATTTGTTAGAAGCTTTAGTTTGTAATCAGTAGCTCGACTTAACTACTTGGGTAGTGAACAGTTATTGGTTTTTACCCGCAATTGAACCATATGTTTAAAGCATGGTTTTAGCTTGCAAAAAGTTGTATAAGTAGCTCGTTTTCAGCTACTCGGATGTACGAGGTGCTGTGATCCTACCTGGAAGTGGATCACAGATTAGTGAAGTGCAAAGGAGACAGGGGTTCTAGGCGCATGGACGTAGGTCGGGATTTGGCCGAACCACGTTAAATTTCGGTGTCATTTATTTTTCGCACTTATATTTACTTATTTTCTTCTGCTTGTTTATTTTTATATTTTCAGCACTTATATTTGTAAATAAATTAAATCTGATTAAAATTATGATTAAAATTATTATTTTTTAAATTAAATAAGTAATTCCATAATATCAATTAATATTAAGCACAAAAATTGATTGTGTATTTGTTGGGTGTTATAATCTGCAAATTTGACTTGTTTAATTAAATTGTAGTATTTATTTGATATTCTTTGTTTTAGTCATTAAAGATTTATTAATCTCAAATTTGATTAAGTGTTTTAAATTACATAATTTCTAAAATTTTAATTTAACCAAAAAAAAATTCAAAATCCCAATTCACCCCCTCTTGGTTATTTTTTGGGCACCAATTTGTATCAGAGCAAGGGCTCTAATTTATTTCTTATTTAACAATCTTAGAGTAAAAAGATCATGACAAACGCTTTTACTTCCCTTGGTGAAGGTCAATCTATATATAAACCGTCTTTGTTTTCTAGAAATGATTATAATTATTGAAAAATATAACAATTTTTTTATTTAATCGCATGATTAGGATGTTTGGAAAGTTATTATAAATGGTTCTCTTATTCCTATGAAAATGGAAAATTATGTTTCTGTTCTTAAGTATGAAAATGAATAGAATGAAGTAGATATTAAGAAAATTCAAATAAATGATAAAGCTATGCATATTTTACATTGTGCTTTGATGCAAATGAGTATAATAGAATTTCTTTCTATGAATTCAGAAAAAGAAATTTGAGATAGATTAAAAATTAATTATGAAGGAACGAATTAAGTTAAAGAAGAGTATGCTTGTTTATATTTATGAATTGCTTAAAATGAAACCCGATGAATCTATTAGTGACATATTTACTGGATTTACAACTATTTTATATGGTTTGAAGTCTCTTGGAAAGTTCTTTACTAAAAAAAAGAATGTAGGTAAAATTCTTAGGTCTCTTCCAATGGAGTGGATGCAAAAAAGTTTGCTATCAGAGAAGATATAAGAGAGAGACCCATTGCTCATGATGAAATCCTTGGTTATCTCTTAATTTATGTAATGGAGTTGAAGGAGCTTGAAGAAGAAGGAAAAACAAAAGAAGAATCTTTTGCCTTTAAATATTCAATTAAGGGTAAAGAGAGTGAAGAAGATGATTGTAACACCCCGTATGTCTGAGCATTTAGAATTTAATTTAATTCGAGTATTTTTTAAATTACACATGTGCAGTAATTTAATTTCATATAAAATATTGCGTGTTTATTAAATATTGATCAGGAGAGATTATGATTAATATTTATTGGATAAATTTACTAAGTGTGTAGTAAATAACATGTGGTAATTATTATACGTCGTAGCGAGTAATATCGACAAGACTATGTTATATCTCAACATAAAGGTCGAGATAGACTATGTTAAGGTCGAGATAGAAAATTTATGTAGAGTGACTCAGATGGCGATTTCGAGATCACATTTGATTCTAAATGGTCCGAAATAGGAGGAATAGAGTACCCGAGTGTATTAGTTGGGTCTCAGGGAATTTTTATACCAACCTAGCACCCCGCAAGGGAGTTTTGGTCATTTGAGATTTTAGGGTTGGAACAGCTCCGAAATTATAAGTGTTATATCAGCTAGTTTGTGATAAGGGCTAGGGTTACAACACTTGGAAGAGAAGGGAGTCCATATGAGATGAAGAAGAGAGGATCTTTAGGCCATTGTACACATTTTTCTACCACTGACGTCGCTGAAATCAAGATCAGATCAAGGGAAGAACAACTCAATCATCATACAACAAAAATTATACCTAAAAACATAAGGCAAATGTTTATCTTGCAATATTTTAATCATGTTATAATACCCATTGTAGTGTAGGGTTGAAATTGAATGAAAGAATGGCATCTTAGAATTGTATGTAGAACCAATTCATGTTTTAAGATATAAATCATGCTAGATATTGTTCTTATATGATTGTGATACAAAATCTGAGATTACATGATGGTAAACTTCAAAGAAATATGGAAATCTTGATGAACATGCATGGGGAATATCAAAAAGAGGGTTTTATGATTCATGGATATTAAATCTGTTTATGGTTAGATTGTTTAAAGAATTGATGTTAAATTTATGTTAGAATTCATCCATATACACATGTTTGATGCTTGGTTGGGAGTTTGGGAAGGTTTCATAGAGGTTAAATGGGTTAAACATGGAAGAAATACATTTTCAGAGAATGCTGTAAAAGCAGGTATTGATCGATCGACCCATGAATGTCGATTGATTGATCAAATATGTCGATCGATTGACTGCTATTAAAATATAAAATTTATTTTATATATGAGGCGTTCTTTACCACTAATTAAGGGGAACTTTGGTGATGGTTTATTGATGATATGAGGACTTATAAAATATCAGTAGACCAATAATTAAATCGTTGGCTTAGTCCTAGAGAGTGTAATATGAGACTAGGGCCTAAGGTATTAAATGGCTATGTTATGTATCAAGAATTTACAAATAGGGTTACGGGAAGTGTAAATGATAACCCAATATTAATACCAGTAGTTAGAGATATTTTAACTAATGAAATTATTTAAGAGATAACTAGGACCCTTCGGGTAGTGAGTAATAATAGGAAAATACAAAAAGAATAATAAGTGTGAATCGTTAGTACGTTGGGTATTCAAGAGATATATACTATGTACTGGATATATTCATGAGTTGTATGTATACCTATACTGGAGATGTTTATAGGTTGTGTGTATGCCTATTATGTGATTTCTTATGTGTGTGAGCATACCTATGTTCCCTGCTATCACAGGAGGTTCTACCCAGTGGGTAATCCCACCTTGGCGATCCCAGCGAGGTCTTTATGTGTGCCCCAGAGCATATGACTTAGGGTGGAGCACTATTTGTGTGTATGATGGTGTGTATCGGTTATTTGGGTTCTTTAGGTATGTATGTAGCCCAAAGGCCTAGGATTATGTTCTCCTCCAATATGTGTTTATTTGATTTATGGTTCGAGGTGCTATTTCGAACCGATAGTCCTTGATTTAGTATGAGAGGTATATGGACTTGATAGCAGATTATGAATGCATCACAGTGGCCATTCCAGGGATGTTGTTGTTGTATATATATATATATATATATATATATATATAAGTGTGATTATTCTACTTTTTTGTGATGATAGAGAAGATAGGTAGTGTATATCCAAAAGTAACTTAAGTAAGAGAAACTCAATGAACAGTTCAATAATAATATCTGGCTAATATTAATTATTGGTCTTATAGGAGCGTAGCGTATGGGTGGTACAGATGAGTTAAACTTGTCGTGGTTAATTATATACTTACGTTTTGTTAGGCTGGGTAGCATAACTAGGTGGGTAAAATAGGAGACGTTAGGTGTGCACTATAGTTGAGAGGTGAGAAACTCAAGAGAGTGTACGTGGAACTAACGTGTGTATTTATTAACTGCTTTTATCTGTAATTTAAATACTTGGTGAATGTTTTTCAAAGGTTTTGGGCTCTGACCCGTATCAAATCTATTTTTCAAAAAAAATTAGGTGTCCATCCATAGGGATGCCAAGAATGATGATTTATTCCAGGGATTCATAGCTTCAACACTTGTGAACGCATGCAATACTTGAGTAGACGCTTCAGTTATTTCATTCCTATATTAGGATTCATGTTCTGTTATTTCGTTTGGGCCTGTTTCCCGTTCAGTTTAGACATTTATTCTGACTTATT
The DNA here is from genome assembly GCA_949130495.1 of Sambucus nigra. NCBI lineage: Eukaryota > Viridiplantae > Streptophyta > Magnoliopsida > Dipsacales > Adoxaceae > Sambucus > Sambucus nigra. The sequence goes on from OX422217.1 coordinate 571,925,969, forward strand.
TATCGGACTCTGTATTTAAATTCATTTTCGTTTTAGTTTGACTTATGATTGGGATGTTGGTTTTGGATTCGATGGTTTATTCGTCATATATCTTTTATCTATATTGTCCTGTAATGCTTTAGACTTCTATTATTGTGTAGATGGTTTATATCATTTTTATTTCCTTTTATTATTGTATGATTAATGAAAGATAAAATTTGGCACCGGCTTAATTTAACATAGGTGGTTAGTAGTTTAAAAAGTTTTGATAGTCATCATCATCATAATCATCCTTACCTTAATCCCATCGTATAAGGTCGTCCACATGGATTCTCCTTTTCCATTCTAATCTATTATATGCAATATTATCGTTCAAGTTTAATTCCCTAAGATATATCCTAATAATTTCCTCCCACAATAGCTTAGGGCGACCTCTTTCTCTTTTACCTTCTATTTCCAACAGTCTTCCTCTTACTTTAGGGGCATTTGCTAGTCTACATAACACATGTTCATACTACCTAAGTCTACTTTCTCTTAATTTATTGGTAATGCACCAAATGGGATTCCTATTTATTTTGGTAAAGGATTGATCACCTGTGATTAAAATAGGCGGGTGTTACAGATGGTATCAGAGCATCAAGTTCTAGAGTCAATAAGATAAGCGTGGCTTATTACGATTTCAGCGTAGCATCCTTTGATACAAAGACCTATTATTAGGATTGTTGCATTCACTTTTACATATTTTATATTTCATTTTTCTCATACAATTCGATTTGATTTCAGATGCCATCCAAGAGAGTATGAACGGATAGGGTAGCGTGGAGTGCCGATGAGGGGGAGGCTTAACAGGAGCCATAGGCACTACAGCCACCGCAGGTGACAGTGATGAAAACAAAGGTGACCACTATTGTGGCACAAATAATTAATGTTACTATGACTACCATGGCACTTCATTTTCTTCACGCGCAGCCACAACAGCCAGTGGCACCGGTGGTCCAGGCCCATCTGAGGCCATATGATTTGCAGAGAGTGAGGGAGGCCATCTAAATGGGCCACCCACCCGAGTTGTATGGTAGTTCCAATGTGATCCTTGTCGTCAGTTGAAGAAAAACATTCAGCACCACCTTTGTATAGTTGAGTGTAGCAACGTTCAAAAGCATTTGTTAGCCACGTTCAAGCTTGTGGGAGCAACTTTATAGTTCTAGGAGTCAATTACCACTTTTGAGGAGAAAGATGCTATGCCTATTACTGAATTCTGGGTGCGATTTGACCACAAGTATTTCCCACCGGCTGTTAAGATGGAGATGCATAATAAGTTTAATGAGGACGTTCAGGGTGACTGTTCTGTAATAGAGTATGAGGAACAGTTCACTTATCTGGATAATTTTGTGACATACAAGGTGAGTATTGAGGAGAGAAAAATGTTAAAGTTCATGGAATCTCCTGGAGGATCAGGCAACACTTAACTGACAACCCATCATTGAAGACTTATACTGAGGTCGTCAATGCCACACTTATTCATTATCAGGATCATCACTTCCACCTGAAGGGAAGCAAGAGAGGGGTGAGCCTAGCCAGTTAGGCAAGGCAGGAGGGAGTGGTGCTAGTGGGGCACCGCAACAGCAAATGAGTAGGCACCAAGGGCAGGATTCCCAACAGGGGGATTCAACTAAGATATTCATATCGGGGGATTACCAACCAGTGGGCAGTGGATTCAGGCAAGTCTAGTAGGGTCCTCAATCAAAGCCCCAACATGTTCATCAGGTCCACTAGGGCCAAAGGAAGAATAGGGCAGGCCTGTGGGGCTGAGGCCACCATGGACAGCATCAGGGACAACCTTAACAGGAACATTAGGGTTTAGAGGTAGGGAGACTTTTCAAGTAGTTACTTTACTTATGAACACAGAGGTCACAAGTTGATAAACTTCCCATTACAGGGTTGAGTACCACAATAGGATAGAGAAGTACAACAGGGTTCCCAGCAGGCACAGCTACCCCTGCAGCACCAGCCCCACCGCAGTAGGGGAAGTTACAGTATGGACGTGTCTCTAACATCCGAGATGCCGTCTTACCATAGGCACTACAGGTGCCACCAAAAGTAGGGGGTACGTTATCTATTCACGGATTTAAGGGTAGGATTTGTTTGATACGAGTGTGTCACACTCATTTATAGCTACCAGATTTGCACTCACCACCGGTTTGTTAGAGACAACCGACAGTATCCTTATGTGTGTAGAGTCACCTTTGGGTGGTGGGTTGCTCATACACTTGATCTCTAGGGGTGTAGATATTGATGTTGGGAGACTATGTTTAGACGCAGGACTTCTAGTGTTATATATGGAAGGTTGTGATGTCATCTTGGGCACGAACTGGCTAAAAGGTTATAGGGAGTTGGTGGACTGCTTCGGGAGGACCATTGTGTTTTCTATTTTGGGACAGGAGATGTTCCTTGTGGCAATGCCTCTTCCCTAGGGAGGTTCGAGCACACACATATACTATATTGAGGAAGAGACCTCACAAGAGGTGGTTATCTCTTTGGATTCAATTCCAGTGGTGAGGGAGTTTGAGGATGTGTTCCAGGAGATACCTGGATTGCCACCGAGTCGAGAGATTGAGTTCATCATTAACTTAGCATCGGGTACGAGGTCGATTGCCTGAGTGCCTTATTGCATGGCTCCTTTAAAAATACGGGAGTCGAGGGAGAAGCTTCAGCAGTTGCTAGGATAGGGTTTCATTCAACGGAGTACATCACCATGGGGTGCACCGGTGTTGTTCGCCAAGAATAAGGATGAGTTACTTCGTCTGTGTATTGATTACCAGGTGCTGAATAAGGTCACAATTCCAAATAAGTATCCATTACTTCGGATCGATGACCTGTTCGACCCGCTGAGGGGAGTTTCACATGCATTAAAAATAATTAGTGAAATCCATGAGGCATTGAAAAAGATAAATAGATAACAAACTACTAGTATACAAAATTAACAAACTAATTTCATAAAGTTAATCATTTTAAGGAATTTACATTATTGTGTATAGTGAAAGAATTAAAGAATAAGTGTCGATTTTATACACTAATTATATTTATGAGCTAATTAAAGAAAAGATGTTAATATAAATATTAACAATGTTGAATAATCGATCTCGTATTTATAAATATAAAGATCAAATGACAAAAATTCAATGGATTTTTTATAACGTATCTCGTACATATTTGAAGGTAAAAATTTTAATTCATGCTTGCATGAAAAGCTTATGTTCCAATGATTTATAATCACTTTAACAAAATAATGGATACATATGTAAAATCATCCATGATTATTTAAACATATAGCTCACATATAAGTCATAAAAATTACTCATATAACTATTATAGTTCAGTATAGTAAGAAAACTATATGTGAGGCAAATAATATAATATAATATAATATAATATAATATAATATAATATAATATAATATAATATAATATAATATAATATAATATAATATAATATAATATAATATAATATAATATAATATAATATAATATAATATAATATAATATAATATAATATCCGTTTATATAGAATAGAAAATAAATTTGTATGGTCTACAGATCCGGAATAGCAGTTAGGGTGATATGACGCAATAAGAAAGTAGGACACTCGATTAATCGTAGTGCATGATTTTGCCTTGAGAAAGTGGTAAATCACAATCTTGAATTTGATTTGAGAAAGGGGTTAAGAACAGTCGTGTTGATAACGTGTTGTAAAATAAATGGAACACAATTAGAGGGAGAGATCTTTTCATTTCATTATTATTGTGTACACAAGGGATATCACCCTTATTTACAGTACAAATCATGGTAACCAAAGAGACCCTTTAGTAATGAGGGTTATTAGTGGACATCCATGTAAATATATTTTTTTATAACGTAGCGTATACACACACAAAATTTTGGAAACCATAAACACCACCCCATATTATTAAGCACGGACTCGACACATAATATGCATTTCAACACGACATGTGACACGTATATATATATATATATAACTGAAATGATCATATTAATACCAATTTTTAAAAAAATAAAAATTTAATATAATCCAGTTTAAGTTGTTTTTAATTCCCCTGAATTTGACCATTCGGTTTCATCTGTTTGATTTATATATTTGCAAATCTAACTGGTTCAATCAATTTCAAGATTTTTTTACAAAGTTAACCCTCTTCGATAAACTAGCTATTAGTGCACACAATACGTGTGCAACGTCGTGTTTAGCTGCATGACATTGTAATTATTAGATGTTTGCCGAATAATGCCAACCCACCATGGAGTGGATTTATCTTTGAAAACAAAAAAGTGGGGAATATGTAGGAAACACTCATTCAGACCCAATTTAAAAAAAAAAATTAATTAAATTATCATGTAAAATAAACATTTTTATGTAATAATTTGGGAAATATGGGATGTTTAACTAATAATTCTTAGAACAAATACTAAAATTAAAGATAAATATATGGGTAAATATATGGGTAGACTACCAAAAAGGGTAATGTACTATCCATAATTTTACATTTTGGGTAATATATTCTTTTTAATCAAAAAGACATTTTCTTACTAAAACATGACATTTTGGGGAATCATTGACTTCTTCAGTATGATATTTCCATGGATTTTAAAGGGTTTCTTATTATACATATGTTTGAGAACAAAGCCATGATAATACAAATCACTCGACACCCCATATTACTCCACGTTCTCCAAAATGTAACATTTTAAAAACTACACTATATTTTTTATCAAAAAAAGTACATCCCCTAACATTAGGAAAAGTACATTACCCTTTTTGGTAGTTTAGCCTAAATATATAAATTAATGGTATTATATTAATTTTAGGTACGATGGTTTGGTGAAAATGTGTTAACTTAAACAAACCTACAGGGGTGAATACGTTTCTCAACAAATTTTCCCAATTTTAGTCAAATATAAAATTCTTTCCAATTTTAGCAATCCTAGTTAATCATACAACTACGTGAGATGATGGCAGTCATGTTGATCAACAAATTAAACCAATAAATTAGGAAATCTAAATTATTTCAGTGGATCTATGTAGATCTGATCAAGATCTAAATGTTATGTGTGTTAGAGATGTGATTGTTAAAGTAAATAAAACACAATCAATTCACAAAACATATCTATGAGGGGAACCCCCCCCCCCCCCCCCCCCCCCACCCACCCACCACATATGGCTAAAAAATCTCGATGCATCCAAATCTCTCATTCAATTTTAAGAATTTTTATATAATGAAGGAAGATACTTCTATCTTGTTCGCTAAAAATAAGTTATTTGATAAACATTGAACTTTCTCCCATTGAGAAAAGATCAATCCATCTAAAGCTCCATCGAATGAATGAGAAATCGTATTCTCCTCCTTAGAATCGCAACATAATTTAATTCTATAATAACTCAAGAACCTATTTTAGTTATGAATTTTGATCTTCAACTCTGACATTGATATGATAGATTGAATCTATAATAAGTGGATTTGATTTTAAAATGTTATAAATTATCATAAAAATTAAATGAGCTATAGATCCATGTTTTCCCTCAAATGTTGAAGGAACAAACAATTTTGATTAAAATGTGGAATTGATGTTTTCTCAACCTAAAAATACTACTTCAGTATAAGAAAAGTATATCAAATATTTTGAAAAGAAGGGAAAATGCTTTATTTATAAAACAAATATATTACAAATATGACTACATTGTGCGCACGACTAAAAATGTCTTTGTGCACACTATTTTTGGATGTGATCTTATCATACAAAAATGTGAAGTCATGCACACGGGTACAACAAGCATACTTGCATATAATTTCAGGCAGTGGCCTCAAAACCTATAGAGTTGTGCACACAAGGCTAAAACTTTTGCTTTTTTTAGAAATGGTCCTTTCCCTTAGGTCAAACACAACACAGTCTAATAGTTAATAACTTATGCAGTTAAAAAATAATGTTTTACAAAAGTAAAATGAAAGTTTTGTGTGTCATAGACTTATACATTCGTTCATAATTTGTGAAATGGATGCAACTTCAATGAGTTTTGTTTGGGTAATTTGCACTCGGCTTCGCTAATAATTAGGGTTGAGAGTTTATGGTTATGTCAACCAAATATCTCAGTCTACTATTAATTTTTAGGCAATTGTGTCGTGTTTAATGCCTCAATTAAGAGTACTTATGCTTCCCTTAGGGAAGACTCAAAGTAAGTGCTAGAATATAATGGCAAACTAGGACAAAAATAGTGAATTACATGAACTGAAGTAAAGAAAAGATTTGTAAAAACAGAAGAAAAATGTCGTCAAAGTTGAGATTTGCAACGAAGTAAATTGTGAGTAAAGTAAATATTTGCAGAAATCAAAGAATAATAAAGGCAAGAAACTTTAAATAAATGTAACACCTAGTGTTTTTATTAGTTAATTTAATTAATTAATTGGAATATTTCAGAAAAATAAATTTTGGATTTATTGTTCTTTAATAATTAAACATGTTGATTTTTATATTTGGGTAGTAAAATTTCAACCGGAATTAAATCGGAGTTATAATAAAATCTTAGAATGATTTTTTAAAATGTTTTAACAAGCAGGTACATTTTTGTTAAGTTAAAGAATATTTTTTTAAGAGTAAAGGTGGTGTTTTAAAGATTTTGGATTGATGTCGGGGTCATTCCAATGACAGTGTTTGTCGTTCGAATGACATAGCATCTCGTTCGAACAACAATGTATGTCGTTTGAGCGACAGGGGCGGTGGATGAATTAGAGTCCTAATTAGATCTTAACTATTGGACCCTTTATATACCAAAACTTATACGAGGCTGGGACTTTCAAAACACTTTTCTCTCAAACTTTTCTCCAGTAAGGTTTTCCCAAACATATTTCCTCTCTTATTCAACCCCTAGCCCAACTTTTAACAAGTTTTAACTCAAGATTTAAGATTCAATTGGTGTTTTCTCAAGCGAATGTGACAACCCACCATCCAAAATAAGGGGTGGCCAGCCTAATACCTCAACATGACGGAATCATGGATGGATATCATTTTCAGCATCATAACAATAAAATAGGTATACGGGAAAAACAACCCAATAACTCAGAAAACGGGTTGCCAATTTTTTTTTTAAAGTTTAAGTTTACAAGTTAAGAAAATAGAATTTAACAACCCAATTCGATAATAAAGTGGAATTCCAAGAACTTATATTAATAAGAAGACAACCACACAATAAGAGGACCAAATAATCTATCGGTCCACAGTTACATACAATGTGTTTCAACAATTCAATACTTCACATAATGCATTCATTAACAAGTACAAAAATTGGGCCACGCGCCCAAGTGAAAAGCTCGATCCTATCTAGAATCCAAAAATAAAAGCGTCTAACAACATCCTGTAATAATCCGCAATATCATATAACTCGTCAAAAGCATAGGAATAGGAAGATCATAACCGGCGCCCTTGCGGAGGAGCACCTGAGCGGATACAATAACATACACAACATAGAAAATGAACGGTTTAGGGCCCAGTTTATATATGATTCCCAGAAGAATAAAAATCATGATAGCTATGGACAATTAATCATGAATGATGTGGATGAGAATCTAACAACCTAATCATCAAATATGGTAATGCAGTTTAAATGTTTCTAAGACTTATTAAATAAGCAAGAGAATCAAAACTAAATATCATTTCTTCTCATATCTTATCATTTTCCATTCCTTAGTAGGAATATAATTTCCATCATATCTTTTCATTTTCCATTCACATTATCATATGGCAATTCATATACCTCAAGTCCCACTTGAGTTAGAAAGGTTATATTCTTATACATATAACGATTCTAAGACATCCCCTCCGAGTTTCCCCACTGGGCACGCCCCTAAATGACTATCATTTTCCAGGGCCTATCTATACAAGACAACCTGGGCACCTAACGCACGTCGGGAAGTGGCCATATACCTGCGAGTGAGTCATAACCACACCCGGAATTACCTCACTAGCGCAGAAAAACATATACAAATCCCGCATATGGCCGAGGACTATAGTCAGCCTGCATTCAATAGTCAGGGGACATCACATCATGCGCGAGCTTCCCTTATGATAGCATTTAGAGAGGTGTGTTTAAGTAAATTAACATTTACGAAATTAAACTCATTTTCATTTCCATTAATCACATGCGTTTCATTTTATTTGAAACCATCATCTTTGAACATTTATTATTCATTTTCATCATATTTTTAAGTCCCGAAGTATTCTCCAAACAATCCCCAAAATCTCATAAGTCCCAAGGTTTCATACACCTCAATAGGGCTTATAAAATCTCCACATATGGGCTTAGAACTCTAAATTCCAATTAACTTACCAAATTAAAAGTGACGCCTAAACATCACTTTAAGTACCCATGAATTAACCCCAAGGGATCCCATTCAACTATAGGGTAACGGCCAAACTCAACTAAAACTCTAGGATCTTATGCTTACTTCATACAAGAAGATTCCTAGGTCCTAGTCCTAAGGAAAAGGGTCAAAATTCAAAAATAAAAACAAAGGAAAATTTACAGGGTATCTGAATCGATTCGGACTAGCCGAATTGATTCGGTCAGGAAGTGAGTTTCTGCATAATTGCTGAATCGATTCGGACCATCCGAATTGATTCGGTCGACCAAGACTTGGACACTGCCTCAAGGCGAATCGATTCGGCCAGGCCAAATCGATTCGGTTCTACAGAAATGCCAAGTTTTGGCTATGGAGTCTTGGACTCCAATTTCTACCCAACTTCCACCAACTCAAATCCTTATCATTTAATGCTACCAACTAATCATAAATACATCCAATAACCATAATTTACCTCAAAATCATACCAAATCAACTTCCAAATATCTAAAGCCCATAAATCAAATAAAGAACCCTAACTTTCATAAACCATACTTAACCACAACTATCAATGCTAATTAATCCACTTAAATCATACAATAGCAAGTAGATAACTTGCCTCAAGTTCGCAAGTTCAGATTTTGATGAAGATGCATGCAAGATTGGTCTCCAAATCTTTAATTTCTCACTTTCTCCACAAGTTACCTTCCTCTCTTTCTTTCTCTAGGTTTACAAATTCATTTAGGGAAATAGTGACTTAATCAAGACATAAATCGTGGCTTAGGATCAAAATTCCAGCTTAAGTGATTAATATGCGATAAAATAATACGCAACTACTCATTTAAGCTACAACCAGTCAAAAGTGCTCGGAATCTCAAAATACAATATGGCACATAATTTGACTATCTCGCACCTCCCGGGACTAACTACACCCTCCAAATTATCATTTGGAAATTTTATAATTCATTTTAGGTTCCGATTTCATTTTTAAGCCAAATGTCATTTTAATTCATGTGACATTATAAAACACAACATGGCAATATTCACCTATACTTACGGTAAATATGCAACATCATAGTAAATATTAACTTTTCTTTCTTAAATTAATACTTACTCTACATGCCAACATTTTATATCCCATTACCATACCTAGTAAATATATATAAAATAGGACCTCAAAAGCGAGGATTGTTACAGAGGAGTCCTACTGTCTACTCGGATTTTGATTTAATTAATCACATGCATGAATACTCTATTCCTTTCCTTTAGTATTATGCGTTTAAAGTGTTGCCTAAACTCTAAATTTCGTATTTTTCGTAAAATCAATTAGCAACCTAATTGGAGAAAGTGGACACTAAATCTTGGGGCTGTTTTTATAAAATCTCTTAAAATGAATAATATTCATAACCCTTGGGTACTTAGGAATCATGAGTAAATTTTGGTTTTTACGGGTGTAGGTTGCGTGTAGAAAAATCCTAGTTTTGAATTAAATGAATTTTGGGGCGTATAACTCATTGTAATTTGTGTTGAGATAATGAATTGGAATTATGATGTATTAGCGATGAAACCTCGGTGTATTTAATTTAAAATAATTAAGTGGGATTAATTGGGTGTTTATGAAGAAGTGTTAATTAAATTAAGATTTAATTGAATTGGGCTATCAGGCATAGTTTTGTACATTGTTTTATCATGCATAATTGGGTGAATTATTGGTATTAATAAATTACCCTTGTGACGACGGGTGGTTGGATCTTTTTTCTCCCCCTATATTTTAGGATGCCTTCTATGTATGGGAATAGTTGGTAGGCCTTTTGATAATTTACGCCTTCTAGGTATAGGACTAGTGAGGGAAGATTATTACGACTTTATTATATAGTAGGTGGGATCATTTTTGATTTTTTATGGGATCATTTTTGGTGTTTTATCGTCATTATGCTAGCCAAGGCATGAGACTAGGTCAATATTTAAGTTAGAAATTCATCCTATACATAGGGTAGGACATATTGATAACTCTGGGACCCTTAGGTATGGGACCAAGGGGTATTATGATGATATCACATCGATAGTAAGGGTGGGGGAATTGGTTAATAATGAAACTCACAAAATAAGAATTAATACCTAAGATAATAAATGGGTATTAAAATATATCGGCGTTGTTAATAACGTGTAGGACCGACAGTTTAAAATGGGTTGGCTGGTTATTTCGACGTGTGGGTGTGTGACGTCTGAATAATGTGCAGGGCTGACAGTTTGAACGGGTTGGCTGGCTATGAAGACGTGTCGTGTATGGAACCTCGTGCATAACGAGCTGGGATGACAGTTTAAATGGGCTGGCTGGCTATGGCCAGGGGAATTTCAGGTGGTGTTGAATGTATTGTGAAAATACCGTAATGGTTAATAAAATCGAGTTATATATGATAACTTTGGGTTAATTGAATTAAATTAACACTTTGGGCTTGTGGGATAATTAAAATAATATTGGTGTGTTCATATCAGAATCTCTGGGGGTGGTTAGTAATATATTTTTCCCGCATTTAATTATACTCCTAATTAAAATATTCTATTATGATATTTATTGCATATAATGATATAATCTGGGTTCACGGACCCTATTTGAGGGGAGTAGTGTGTATTCATGCTCGGGGATCTAACCTCGTGCATTGACTAAATTTTCAGGTTATGTATTGGAGAAGCTATGTAGGATTATCGGAGTTTATCAATTGGAGGTGCAGCTGGAGTTCATTCTTTTTATTGCTTTATTTAGTTAGGCTTTCTTCTCAGTTGTATTTTATTATGAGACTTCATTTGGGTTTTATTGGGCCATTAGGTTCCAAATTTTTTAAAGGTTTTCAGTTGGATTATTTACAGTTGGTTTATTATTCAGATTTTATTTAATCCTTATTGGAGATTTGTTTTACTTGGAGTTTTAGCATGTGATGGATCTTTTATCTCTTAGTTGCTGTTATCTTTTGGGATTGATTCAATTATTTATCTTGTGCATTGATTTATATATGTCTTATATCTGTCTCATGTTAAGAATGGTATTTATTTACTCACGCTCTACACGGTTCGGCAGCGGTGGCTGGCCACCCCGTCTGTCGAATTGCACGGGGTGTGACAAAAAACTTGGAAAATGATTTATAACTAGCTTAGAGTATACTTATGAAATTAAAAGGAAAACAATAAATAAATAAATAATGAAAAATGAAAGACAATTAAAAGTAATCTAAATGCTTTTTTGGTTGAGTCATTTCTCCCACTTTCTCCCTCTTTGGCCTTATTGCTTATTTATAATATTTCTTCCCCATGCATTGTAACTGCCATTGTAACTGCTAGGTAGTTTTTTTCACCCATTTTGTGTTTTCCACTGTGGTGAACTAAAGCCCCATTTAGATATTTATTCTGAATGAATGCACTCCAATTCGTACAAAGTGTTATGCATGCACTCTGAACCTAATATATCTTTTCTAATAATACTAATCGACCAGTTTTTTAAATGAATATTACGTGGAAGTTCTTTATTGGATTGTGTTAGTATGGTGTAAACATACCCTTCACACTAATTGATTTTTTGGAGAAGATTAATTAATGGCCTTTTTAACTTCTCGAAACCATGAACCAATGTTTAATATTTATGGAGCTCTATATAAGTACACTTCGGTTAGGGTTATCACTTTCTTCATTAATCATCGTCTTTTCTTCATTTTCTGATCTTCTTATCTTCTCAGTTCTTGCATTTTCTTTTACAATGATGTTTTCCTATCATGCATTTGAGTGTAGCACCGTTTGTACACGTGTCCTTCCAACTGATTCACAAGCTGAATTTCCAGACCCTTGTGTGAAAGCTTCTTCTACTGGATGTCCTTCAATGAGCACCAGTTAACATATGGGTTGATGGCTAGGGTACTTGGGATGATGCAAATACAAAAGCCCCTTTCTATAGGCCTCCCAGTCCATATGTACATATTTTTGATTGGTTTTAAATCATTAATTCTTTAGTACTGTTATCTTTGAGCCAGAATGTACTAGCACTTTTGTTCTCAAACTCTTTAAGGGTTGGGTTGATTGTTATTTTTCTTTTCTAGTCTTCTATGTGGGATCTGAATCCCCTTCTTTTGGGAAAAAACCTCTATTTGGGGATGAATATTTGATGAAGAGGCATTGAAAATGGTCCCTGTTGATGTAAAAAACTAGATCGCTCTAATTATTCAATCACAGATAAATAAATAAGACAAAGACTTTTAAAGTGGTTCGGCTAGGAATAAAGCCTACGTCCACTGTTATGTTATTGCTGAGTGTTTGTGGAATTCTTGATTACAAGTTCTCTCAAGAAATTCCGGTCCCTTTGAATGGGATTGATACAAGGTATTTATAGCCTCAAGGCTGTACATGAAAGGTCCAATACGTTAAATGATATACATATGAATGGGTAATACATTTAATGCAGCGTGTGCGTCAAGAATCTAATGAATAGTTAAACAGTTGTCCGTCTGATAATTGATGACACGGCCGAGGTGCAGTTCGGACCGCCTTAGTTGCTCATTGATCAAGAGTTCCTCGGAGTGCTTAGAGTATCTCGGGATGATGGAGTTCCTCGGATGGAGTTCCTCGGCATGATAGAGCTCCTTGGTGTATTCTCGTTGCTCGGTACCAACCATGGTTGTTCAGTAAATGATCTTCCTCGCTGTTATTGTGCCACGTAGATCGACACGTGTCTTCATACTATTCGTCCACATCAGCATATTAATTTTGGTATCAACAGAAGCCCCCAATGTTTCATATTTCGAACTTTGAGGAGTATGGGACATTCTTTCTCGGTATATTAAATGACCTTCCTGGGTTTTAGGAGCATTGTATTCAAATTTCTTTCTCATTTCGCAGTTTCCGCCTTTTTTACAAGCGCTTCGATCTTCGTGCAACTTTTATCTTTTTAGCCGCCGGAAGTTCAGTAGTTTCTTTTTAGTAATCATTTCTTTCGCCGCTTCCCAATGCAAAATATTTAAACTCCTTTGGTAACCATACCGTCGTCTACACTTTCCATTTTTCTGCATTCAAGTTTTCTATTCTCTTCCTCTCTCTTGTGTGTTCATCATTGTTTCCGTTCGTTGTCAACATATCTCCTTTCTTTCTGTAAGATCTTCTTCCTTTCTTCTGCATCTCTTTTATTCAATATGGTTTATATTGTTGAATCTGCTGAGAAATTTCGTTCTGACTTTTCCATTCCTTCTTGGGTAATTCTAGAGGTTCTTTCTGAGCCTTTAGATTACTTTCGATTGGCTGAGGGACATTGGTTCCCCAGTCTTTTCATTGCTGAATGTGGTTTTTCTTTTCCCCCAAACCCATTATGTCTTGAGTTTTGTCAATATTTTGATCTTGTTCCTGCAAAAATAGCCCCCAATTCATGGAGAATAATTAACGGGGTGCACAAGTTAAATCTAACTCATGGGACTCGTATAGGGATCCCAGAAATCATGTACTGCTATAAATGGGCCACTTTAGATAATGTTTATTATTTAAAAACTAGGTTTTTAAATAGAGCCCTTGTAGTTAACCTCCCTGATTCAAATAGAGATTATTTTGAGCATGGGTTGGTCATAAAAAATTGGCAACACGCGCCTTTATCTGGGAATGAAGTATACAATGGTCCCAGATGCCCCCCATACGGCAATGGGATAGGTTTATTTTTCATTTTTATTTTACTTATGAAATTGCGTTTTCATCATGTTTGACAAAATGTATGACTGAGATTTATGTATTTATTTGCAGTTGATAGTAAAAGAAAAACTCCAAAAGAGTCGGAAGTGAATATCAAGCATTTAAAACTTATCTGGAATTTGCACAAGACTATTGCAGACGAGCATATTAGGTCTGCATCATATTTGCTGCAGTATAAGAGCTACACAACCTCTTATACTGCTCGCCCTGTTGAACCAGCCTCAACACCAGAAAGTTCATCTTCAGATTCTCATATTCCCCTATCTCAGAGAATGGGCAAGAAAAGAGCTCCTCCTGCTCTATTTGGTGAAATTTCTTCTGCTGTTGGAGCAAAGAAAGGCAAAATTGATGTCCCAGAGGGGACTAAAAAAATAGATGTTAGTTCCTCCAAAGTTGCCGAGAAGCCCCCAGTGGCCCCGAGCAAGAAAAGTGCTAGTGCTGATGTAATTACAATATCTCCGACCAAGACTTCTTCCTTGGTTGATGCTGCTGACCCTCCTTTGAAGAGATTGAGGAAATCATCTTCGGTTAATCTTGCTGGAACTGCATCTTCTCTACCCGCTGGTGGTAGTAGTGTTTCAAAAATCCTTCTTCCGAGTTCTTCAACGAGCTCAGTTATACCTGAGGTTCTCGGGGTTGATGAAAAGATTCCTAGGGATACACTGACATCCTTAGCTGCTCGCCATCTTTCTTCAGTAAATTTCTCATACCTTTGGTCTTTCTTTCTTTTTCTTGATTTCTTGCATTTGTATTGACTTTATTGTTTTTCTTATCTTTCAGCTGGTGAACTGTTTCAATACCATCGTGAAGAAAGATCAAGCTATTAAAGCTTCTAGTTCCTCGTCCGATGTTGACGATGCCCTCTTGGGTTTAGCCCAATCTGTGAAAGAATCTCGCCAGCAGTACGTCGAGGAGAAAACTGCCTGGGAGAAAAAATTGTCTGCAGCCGAGGCTGACAAGATGAAGATGGCTGAAACCTCCAAGAATTTGGAGGAGAAGGTGAAAAGCTTAGAGGTCAATCAGCAAAGGTGCGATGACCAACTGAAGAAGGCAGAAGAAGAACTGTCTATCCTGCGAGACATCAAAATCCAGAAAGAACAATTGGATGTCAAACTCTCCTCGGAGAAGTTGAAAAGAAAAGTTGCAGTTAGGAAACATTTCAGTGCTGGTTGGGAGAAAGGATGGGATAAAGGGATTGCTGCTATGACATCTCAAGTCAAATATGGGGAGTTGAAATACTTCTATGATTGTTGGGTAGCTGCTCTACAAGAGCTAAAAATCCAAGACGATTCTGAGCTATTCCAAAGGCATCTCCCTGGTCCTCCTCCACCAATTGTGGAAGAAGAAGAAGATGAACCTGCTTCAGATGAATCTTCCATGGCTGTGGATGTCCCAATCTCTGCTTCTCAACCCTCTGTCATTGAGGATATTTCTTCTATGCCTCCTCCTGCCGAGAAGATTTCTGCCGATCAAGCTGTTGTTATCACCGAGCAACCGAGCTCCTCGTCCCAGCCTCCCGAGAAAGTCTTGGGAGACAAGGAAAAGGTGTGAAGTTGTTCGGTATCATTTCTATCTTTGATCATTTGTAATCGAACAATGTAATCCTTTTATGATCTAATAAAATACTTCTTTACTCATTGCTGTTATTGATGATTCTTTGTTGATTGTTGTCTTTTTCTTGTCTTTAGTTTGTTGCTAGAATGGAACTAATCTCTTCTCATGATACCGAGCTGATGCAGCAATGTCACCAATACTATAGGGCTGGTCATACAAACCTTAGTTCTTCTGAAATTGCTGACATTCTTGGTCATGATGCTTCAGAACAGGCGACTGAGGCTTATCGGTACTTGAAAGATTTACTCGACCGAGCTGTAGCTAACAATGTCGCTTATTATGACTTGATTGAAGAGCTGCATTATTCCTTAGAGGATCTCCAAGGCCAGCACAATGAATCGATGGCTTCATTACACGAGGAATATGAAAATAGATATCAACAACTTTCCTCTGATACAGGTCATAAAAAGATCATTGCTGCATATGACATTAGGGAAAGGACCCTAAAAGGTGAAGTTGAAGCCTGCCGACAAATTGCCGAGATCCTGGAACAAGAAAATAATAGTCTGCAGAAAAGATTGGATCAATATGAATCCGTTGCCTCCTCTTCCACTGCATTAGTACCAGTTACTGATGAAGGTTTTTCATTTCTAGAGGTTAAAAACGCCAAACTAAGGCAAGAGTTGGATGACTTGAAAAAGTCTATTATTCCTGTGACTGCTCGGGGACGAGGAAGGAGTTCTCGGGGACGAGGAAGAATCGTCGAGGAGCAAAATTCTCCAGTTGCTTCTCGGAGCCGATCAAGAGTTCTTAGCCGTAGTGTTGAAGAATCTCGCATCCAATCTACTCTGGAAACTCAAGCATTCCAACTGAATGTTAAGGATCGTGCTCTGTCTGATTTGTCTAAGAAAAATTTATCTTTAGAGGATCAATTGGCTGCGATGAAGTCTGATCTGAATAATAAAGATGCTCTTATCAAGAACTTTCTCGAGCAAGTAGATAGATTAACTTTCCAATTCCATAAACAGCCTCGGGAGTTCTGGAATGCAGGCTATAATGAAGCTCTTTATCATTTGGATGCTCGCATTGAAAATGCTAACAACGAAGGTTATAAGCAGGGATGGTTGAACGCCCTGGGTGTATTAAAATTGGAACGAGGTCATTATTTATGGGATTATCATG
The DNA here is from genome assembly GCA_949130495.1 of Sambucus nigra. NCBI lineage: Eukaryota > Viridiplantae > Streptophyta > Magnoliopsida > Dipsacales > Adoxaceae > Sambucus > Sambucus nigra. Next base: position 571,942,797 of record OX422217.1, read on the forward strand.
CTCCTGGATTGCTAGACTTGCCTGTTCCTCCCTATAAATTGGATATGGCATGGATTCCTGCTCGTTCCATTCCTCGGAGTTTGATCTCTAAATATCTTGGTGATTATAACCTTCATTCTCAAGTTGAAGTATCTCGTCCTGAGCACCTGTTGGACACTCCTACAATAATGAATGTCAGAATGCTGAAGGACATGAACTTTATTAATTCTCCTCTTTGTCTAGAGGATCCTCCTGCCGGCGAGGAACCTGTCTCAAAAGACAAAGGAAAGAAACCAATAGAGTAGGAATCTTTAATGTAATAGTTAGCACATACATGTAACATGTAATACATTTTTATCTTAATGAAAGAATTTCATTTTCTGTTTTGCCAATAGCTATTTTTCTGTTTGCAAATTATATGGTTCATCAACCAACTTAGAATTTATAACAAGCATAAATTGTTCAAAATTGTTTCCAACCAACCAAAGTGGATAAATAATGTTTGTCGACCAACCACAGTTGATGGGTTTCTATCCCCGACCAGCCATACTTGGTTCAATTTTAAAATATAAACATGTGTCCGACCAACTAAGGTCAATACTTTTGTCCTCATCGACCAACTACAGTTAGTGGGTTTTTATCCCCGACCAACCATACTTGGTACAGTTTGGAATATTTTGTTCTTCAAAGAACTTTTTGTAATAATGTTACCTCCCGACCAACATAAGCTGTAATGCGAGAGTATATAAAGTCTTACCAACCGTAGTTGATCATGCTGGTATACACCTCCTAATCAAAGGAGTAGTAGGGTTCTTTCGAACTTTTTGGCTCCTTGGAGCATGTCCTCCTAACCAAAGGAGGTTGGCTACTTATAGCACTTTTGCTCCGTAGAGCGCTCCGTAGAGCTTATCCTCCTAACCAAAGGAGGTTGGCTACTTATAGCACTTTTGCTCCGTAGAGCGCTCCGTAGAGCTTATCCTCCTAACCAAAGGAGGTTGGCTACTTATAGCACTTTTGCTCCGTAGAGCGCTCCGTAGAGCTTATCCTCCTAACCAAAGGAGGTTGGCTACTTATAGCTCTTTTGCTCCGTAGAGCTTGGCTCCGTAGAGCATGGCTCCGTAGAGCAGTCTTCTTCTTGTTATCAAGCAGTGTAGTGTTCAACACTAATATTCCCCGAAAAACTTTCAACAGAAAGAAAATGGTGAACCATCCTCGCTTTATTCATAATGAAGGAAATACTTTACATTTTACATTAATGATAATACTTTCGCAGGTGTTCAGCATTCCATGCATTCTGAAATTCTTCTCCTTCTAGAGTTGTTATTCTGTAGGTTCCAGGTCTAACAACCTCTGTAACTCGGTAAGGTCCATGCCAGTTTGCTTCCAGTTTATTCTGTTTCTGAATGACTTTCTTCAGCACATAATCACCCTCCTTCAAATCGCATTTCTTCACCCTTTTGTTGTAGAATAGAGCTGTTCGTTGTTGATAAGCAGCATTCCTAATGGCTGCCTCTTCTCTTACTTCTTCGAGCATATCCAAATCCATTCTTCTCATCAAGTCACTGATCGGAGAGTTGAAATTCAGCACTCTATGTGTTGGGAGACCCAACTCGGCCGGTATCACAGCCTCACTTCCAAATGCTAGCATATATGGTGATTCTCCAGTTGCTGCTCGGGGAGTTGTTCGGTAGGCCCATAATACTGATTGGAGCTCGTTAATCCAATTTGCTTTAGCTTCATTTAGCCTCTTTTTCAACCCATTTAGTAATGTTCTGTTCGTCACTTCAGTCTGTCCATTGCTTTGGGGATGGCCTGGTGCTGAATGAAACTTCAAAACGTTCGACTGATGACAATAGGCAGCAAATTCTTCATTATCAAATTGTGTTCCATGATCTGTGATGAAAGCATGAGGGAGACCATATCGACAAATGATATTCTTCCATACAAACTGGTATACCTTCTCGTACGTCATATTGATAAGAGGCTCAGCTTCCACCCACTTAGTAAAATAGTCCACTGCAACTACGAGATACTTGAATCTTCCTCGGGTGGTCGGCAGTGGTCCAACCAAATCAATTCCCCACATGGCAAATGGCCAAGGGGAAGTTATTGGTGTTAGCAATGCTTGTGGAGTTCGTCGGATGGAGGAAAAACGTTGGCACTTGTCACATTTCTTGGCATAGGCTATACAATCAGCCCTCATTGTCGGCCAGTAATATCCCTGTGTCATCACTCTTTGTAAAAGTGTTCGACCTGCTACATGAGCTCCACAAGATCCTTCATGGATTTCTTCAATCAATTCTTTCACCTCGGTGGGATGTACACATCTCTGCAAACCTGCCATAATTCCTCGTCTATACAAAATACCATTAGTTAATACATACCGAGCAGCTTTATACTTCAGTTTCTTGGCAGCGAGTTTGTCCTCCGGCAATTCACCCTCTTCAACATATTTCCTGATTGGATCCATCCAAGATGGTCCTAAATCAAGGGTAATCACATTCGTTGTCAGATCTTCATCTATGCTCCGACCTTCTAATACTTCAATCGGTATGGTTCTTCGTATCTCGGTACGAGTAGCTGATGCTAGTCGGGCCAGTGCGTCTGCTTGTACATTCTCCATCCTCGGTATTCTCACCAATTGAATGGCATCAAATTCTGTCAATAATTTCATCACCTTTGCATGATATTTGATCATTAAGTCTCCTTTAACCGCATATATTCCCATCATCTGATTCACAATTAATTGAGAATCACTGAGTACCATCACTTGTTGTGCTTCCATAGTTTTTGCTAGATTAAGACCTGCTATCATGGCCTCATACTCCGCTTCATTGTTAGAGGCTTTGAATTGGAATCGCAAAGCATATTCCATGTCAATCTCGTCTGGAGTGATCAAAACAATTCCTGCTCCACAACCAGCTGTGCAGGATGATCCGTCTACATATAATCTCCATGTAGGTATTTCGTCTTCAAATTTCTTATCTGTCAGAGTTCCTCGATAAAATATCTGCTGTTTTCTTCCATCATCCCCCGGTATCTTTCGCTCCTCGTCAGTCATCTGCTCGTACCCTTTTACCAACCGTGGTTGGTCTGAGTTTGAATATAATGATTTCTCTACATCCACAAGTCCTTTTACCAACCTTGGCTGGTTTGGACCTATTTCTGCTGATCCTGTATCGTCCACAGGTAGGTCAGCAAATGTTTCTGTTGATCCTGTATTGTCCACAGGTAGATCAGCAGATGTTTCTGTTGATCCTGTATCGTCCACAGGTAGATCAGCAGGCACCTTTTGCTCCTCGGGGGTATCAGGGTACGTGAACTCTGCTATAAAATCTGCTACAGCTTGCCCCTTGAATGATGATCTGGGCTCATACACAATATCATATTCACCAAGTTCTACTGCCCAGTACATCAGTCTCCCTGATTTTTCTGGCTTATGGAGGGCTTGTCTCAATGGCATATCAGTATAAACGATGATGGTATGGGCTTGGAAATATGGCCTCATTCTTCTACTTGCTTCAATTAGTGCCAATGCCAATTTTTCTAGCTTTGGGTACCTGATTTCTGCACCTCGGAAAGCCTTACTTGTGTAATAAATTGGCTTCTGGACTCCATTCTCCAATCTGATCAACGCTGAACTAACTGCGTTCTCTGATACTGCCAAATACAAATACAACTTTTCTCCTGTTATTGGTCTGGACAACAGTGGAGGTGCTCCCAAGTATTTCTTCAAGTCTTGAAAAGCTTTTTCACATTCCTCATTCCATTCAAAGGTTTTTCGAAGTGTTTTGAAGAATGGTATGCATTTATCAGTTGCTCGAGATACAAATCTGTTGAGCGCTGCAACTCGTCCGGTAAGACTCTGCACTTCTTTCTTCGTCGTCGGAGATCGCAGCCCTAGAAGAGCTTTGATCTTATCTGGATTTGCCTCAATACCTCGCTGATTGACGATGTATCCGAGGAACATTCCTTCTCGTACTCCAAAGGTGCACTTCGTCGGGTTAAGCTTCATTTGGTATTTATCCAATTGATCAAAAGTTTGACTCAAGTCAACCAAATGATCAGCAGCTTTCTTGCTTTTAGTGAGCATGTCATCGACATAGACCTCCATGTTGCGGCTGATTTGTTCGGTAAAAACCTTGTTCATCAACCGCTGATATGTTGCACCTGCATTTTTTAAACCAAAAGGCATAACATTATAACAATAAGTTCCCCTAGGGGTAATAAAAGAAGTACTTTCCCTGTCTTCAGGTTTCATTTTGATCTGGTTGTAGCCAGAGTAAGCATCCATGAAGCTGAGTAGCTCGTGTCCCGAGGTAGCATCCACCAGTTGATCAATTCTGGGCAATGGAAAATGATCCTTGGGGCATGCCTTATTGAGATCGGTGAAATCGACACACATTCTCCATTTGTTGTTTTTCTTCTTTACCATCACCACATTAGCCAACCAATCTGGATATTTTACATCTTCAATGAATTGGGCTTTCTGGAGTTTCTCGACTTCCTCTTGTATGGCTTGATTCTTCTCGGGACTAAACACCCTTCTTCTCTGCTTTACAGGTTTAATCTCCTTATTCACATTGAGTTCATGACATAAGAAGTTTGGATCTATTCCTGGCATGTCTTCATGACTCCAAGCAAAAGTATTTTTCCTATTCTTCAAGAAAGTTATCAACTCCTCTTTTATTGACATATCCAACGATGAACCTATCTGGGTTATTCGTTCAGGATGTTCGTCGTCCAGAATAACATTTTCTGTAGATTCTACCACTTGCCCTTTCACAAGTTGGGACTCATCTCTAGGATCAAGAGTTTCAATTTCTGTACATTCATCCACTTGATAAGTAGTAGTCTTTTTCATCGATCCTTCTAGTTCTTCTTGCTCGGCCGACGAATAATAGCATTCCCGAGCTACTTTTTGATCACCTTTCACCACTCCAACTCCAAAATTTGTTGGGAATTTCAAACATTGATGTACTGTAGAAGGAACGGCTTCGAACTTCTTCAATCCAACTCTTCCCATGATGATGTTGTAGGCCGAATGCACATTCTTATCCATCACAAAGAATCGTATTCTTTCTGTTCGACAAACAGGCCAGGTTCCAATGAATATATCCAACTTGATCGTCCCAAGTGGAAAAACTTTCTCGCCAGCAAAACCCAGAAGGGGTCTGTGATAAGGTTCCAATTGAGATAATTTCAAATTCAGGCTATCAAAGCATGAATAGTACATGATGTCTGCCGAACTACCATTGTCTACCAACACCCTTGAAATGATCACGTCCTTCATTCTCATTTTGATCACCAAAGGATCATCATGAGGGTAAAGAACACCTGCCAGGTCGTTTTTTGAAAAACCAATTACTAGCTTCTCTTTGTTTACCTTCCTCGGACGATCATCTTCGGCCAAGTTTATTCGCTGAATATATGAGCAAGCTTGAGCCTCTCCGAGATAAGCTTTTCTTTCTGCAGTAAGGTCTCCTCCTCCTGCATCTCCCCCTGTAATAACGTTATAATGAAATGATCCAAAACGTATGGAAAATACCTCTCGTTCAGGTTTTCTTGGCTTCTTGGGAAGATCGGGGTCATCATCTGGATCCTCTTCATGGTCCCTCCTCTTTTTCTCCTCTGCACGACGAGGAGATCTAGATCTCTTTCTAATTCTGTCCTCATTTGTCCTCTCACCTCTGCGATCTACATACTTTGATAATTTTCCTCTTCGAATGAGTGTTTCAATCTCGTTCTGAAGGGCTATACAATTTTTGGTCATATGGCCATGATCTTTGTGAAACTCGCAATATTTGGTTTTATTCCTCATGTCTGGATCTGTCTTCAGTTTCTCTGGCCATTTGATTTCCTCGTTATTCCTGATCTCTTCTAAAACATGATTAATACCCATTTTCAATGGAGTATAATTATCATACTTCTTTAGGGCTTCCAACTTTATCCTGTTATTCCTGGAATGTTTGTCACCACCATTACCTTTCTGATCTTTCTTCTTAGAGTTGTCGACCTCCACTTTAACTTCTTTATCCATATTCTTCTTCGCAGTCATAGCCTCCTCGGCATTCATGATTTTGGCCGCCTTTGCCATCAATTCCGACATATTTTTAGGCGGATCTTTGGCCAGAGTATAGTATAGCTTGTTAGGCAGCAAACCACTCATCAAAGCAGTGATTGCTGTCTTTTCTTCATAATCTATGACTTCCAACTTCTCGTTATTGAAACGAGTTATGTAATCTCTAGTACTTTCTCCTGATTTTTGTCTAACACTTAGTAAGTGCGCTACTCGCTTTACTGGTTTTGCTCCAAAACAAAAATTACCAATAAACAGCTCGGCTAACTGAACAAAAGTTGAAATCTTACCCCGAGGAAGATTATTGTACCATATCTGTGCAGATCCGGTAAGAGTTCCCGAGAATGCTCTACACCTCATCTCGTCGGGGACAGCATATATATCTGCAGCAGCTTGGTACTGTTCTATATGAAGTACGGGATCTGTCTTTCCATCGTACTTGGGGGTCACTACAGGTGCTTTGAATTTCGACGGTGTAGGGAAATCCACAATGGCTTGCACAAAAGGTGTCCCTTGAACAAAAGTTCTCTGTAAGGGGTTCCTCGCCTTAGCCATTTCTCCCAATCTATCCTCCAATCGTTGAATGGAACCTTTCCATGCTTCATTCCCTTCCTCGGGCCGCTTAGTCCGAGCAACTGATTGCTCTGACGTAGCTTCCTGAGATTTATCTCGACGAGTAATTGGTCGTGATTGTGCAGATCCTTCTCTCAAACTTGGTGGTGGTCGAAAACTTCCTGATGGAGCCCTAGGTGGACTCATGTTCCTCCTTGGTCCTAACCGACTGAAAGGAGACACCCTGCTTAATCTTTCTAAAGCGCTAGTTCTCTCCGGAGAAAGAGAGATATGTTGATCTGTATCCGTAGCCCGTATTGATGAAGTTCGCCCAGGTTGATAAGAAGAATCATTGGATTCCCCATTGCGATATGACCCAATACGTCTGGATCGTGATTGCCCATGATCAGTCCTTTGCCCTGAATGAGTAGGTACACCGCCTTGAAGAGTTTGAAGGAGTTGCCTCATAGATTCTTGCATGGCGGTTTGTCCCTGAGCCAGATTCATCATAATTCCGGCCAGATCTGGAGATGCAGATGGATTTGGAAGATTTCCAGTATTTCCAGCATTTCGATTACTGGATTCTGGATTATCTGCCATTGGTGATAAATGATTTTTATGAAAAACGATAACAACAGTCGTTTCCCACAGACGGCGCCAATCTGTTGATGTAAAAAACTAGATCGCTCTAATTATTCAATCACAGATAAATAAATAAGACAAAGACTTTTAAAGTGGTTCGGCTAGGAATAAAGCCTACGTCCACTGTTATGTTATTGCTGAGTGTTTGTGGAATTCTTGATTACAAGTTCTCTCAAGAAATTCCGGTCCCTTTGAATGGGATTGATACAAGGTATTTATAGCCTCAAGGCTGTACATGAAAGGTCCAATACGTTAAATGATATACATATGAATGGGTAATACATTTAATGCAGCGTGTGCGTCAAGAATCTAATGAATAGTTGAACAGTTGTCCGTCTGATAATTGATGACACGGCCGAGGTGCAGTTCGGACCGCCTTAGTTGATCGTTGATCAAGAGTTCCTCGGAGTGCTTAGAGTATCTCGGGATGATGGAGTTCCTCGGATGGAGTTCCTCGGCATGATAGAGCTCCTTGGTGTATTCTCGTTGCTCGGTACCAACCATGGTTGTTCAGTAAATGATCTTCCTCGCTGTTATTGTGCCACGTAGATCGACACGTGTCTTCATACTATTCGTCCACATCAGCATATTAATTTTGGTATCAACAGTCCCCAAAGGACCTTTTGATTTGTGTCACTCTATTTGTGTTTGCGATAAATCTTTTCCAACTCCTCCCATTGATGACTTAGCTGAGCATTATGTAATCATTCACCCCAGTTCGCCTTTAAATTACATGCATCAAGAGACATATTCATTTTTTTACCACACTTTTAGGGGAGATTATGCCTGGTCTTTTCCTATTAACTAGTTTTCCCTTCTTAGTCCACCTCACGTAGAAACATGAGTACTTCGGCCTCTTGGAATTATGAAACTTATGATATGTAATACCCCGTATTTTCGTGATATTTATTTTTGGGGATTAATTGAATTAAATGTGTATTAATTGAAAATTAATCCGGATAAAATATTAACGAGATGTGAGTTAGTATTTGATTATAATGTGTATATATGGCAATATATGAATATTGGAACTATTGAAATTGTCGGGAGATTGAAATACGGCAATTTGGGAAATTTTGTTGGGACGCGCGTGACAGTCGCGTCAGGAATATAATTATTTGAATTAAAAAGTGAATTTTATTTTATCACCCGTATGGTCATTTTGAGTGCGCCAACGTGTTCGGAAGGGTCGAAATAGTCAGAAAACACTAGCCGGGGGTTAAGTTTGGGTCCCGGGGCATTATTGGGCCATACCGGTAACTTATAAGGGCATTTTGGTAATTTCGGAAATTGGGTAATTAAAACCCACGAAAATTAGAGTTAAAAATCTGACTTAGTATTAACCCACTAAGCCATTTCCAACCCCAATTTAGGTAGTGGGCTACGGGAGAAGTTAGAAACCTTATAACTTGGCAAAAAACCAACCCCACCTCCATTAACACCTTGAGAAGAACTTGTAGAGAGAGAGAGGAAGAGAAGGATTCTGTAGAGAGAGAGAGAGGACAGATTCAACCTTCAATTCAACCTCAAATTCAGAGAAAGATTAAGGCAAGTGGTTTAATTCCAATTGATTTAATGCTATGCTTTTCCATGTTTAGGAAATTATCAAATTTATCTTGGAAGATTGATTAGACCTATGAATTTGAAGATGTAGAACTATGAACTATGTTAGGGACAGCATGAAAAAAAAACTTTCTGGACGAATTATGTATTCAAAACAGAACCATTGATGATCTAAAAATGTATTTTAGAAGAAGTTTATTAATGTTCTTGAAAGAAATAGAAAACTGGAATTCTTGATGAAGATTTGATCTAAACAAAGCCCTTGAATGATGAATTATTGGTTTTAGAACGTTAACACTGTTGTAGGATGATTGTATGATGATATTATAACGTATTCTTGGAGTTTCATGCTTGTTAATGGTGTTTTGAGATGGTTTTAAAACTGCAAAACGAAGCAGTCCGCAGCCTACCTGGTGCGTTCGATCGATCGACATTCTTCAGTCGATCGATCGACCACCATCGATCGATCGAAGGTCAAGGTCGATCGATCGACCTTCCCAGAAAGAGTAAAATTTCCCCTAGTTAAATTTTAATGATGTTAACCCTTGGAAAATATTATTGGTGACCTTATGAATATCCTTAGACTTAAGGAAGACCAGTAGGTACGGTTATAAAGTTCGGACCTTAATTAGAATTTAATTTGAGAAATTATTCTAAAAGCTATTGAAGCTCGATAAGTGAGATAATATTAGGATTAATAGAGTAGTTTTGAATAAGTTGATGAATTGAGGTTTGGGGCAGAAGTAAGGACCTTTAGAACAATGATGTAATATGTGGGTATATTAGGAAACTTAATAACTCCTTTGAGATAAGTTTTAAGTATAAGAATCTACGACGTGAGATGTGTCGACAGTCTATATTATATATTATCGGAAGACTAAAAATGTATACAATTGGAATAATGGTATAAGGACGTAGAAAATACCTTTATTAATATTGAGATATCTAAGTTGTGTGCATGCTTAGTATATAATTATGTGTATGACATACCTACCATACTTGCTATCACGGGAGGTTTACGTTCGCTTAGGGTCTTCTAATCCTTGTGTGCCCGGATTTAGTTTGGTACCTAGAGGACATAGTTCAAGGGAACGACTTAATTGTGAGTTATTAAGCCAGCTGACTATGGAGCGTAGGTATGTACGTGACCATGGATATATTGAATTATATTCGCCTCCATTTTTGTGTGTGGTGTTTATTCTAACAATTCCTGAGAGATTCGGAATTTGTAATCCTTATGTATGTGATGTACCGGGATGGATAGAAGAGTATGTGTGCACCACAGCTTAGCCTCGGGGTGCTTGTATAGTATATTTATGATGTGAATAATATACGGTTCAATAAAAAGGAATTTGTTATGTTTAAATTGCGAGAATAATTTATAGTAACTACTTGTAGAGTTAAAAAGGGAATAACATGCCGTGGATTGTAATGCTAACAATTGAGAATCCGAGTTCAAGTAAAGCTATCTATTTAAATAATAACATTGGGAATTCATATTGTGAATCGAGTAGTTGGGTTAGAAATTTATGATGGTTTAGTTAGATAAATAACACATGAATGGGTACAGGAACGTTAGGAGTGCACTGTTAGACGAGAGGTGAGTATTTCATGTGAGAGCACGTCCTAACATGTATCTTGCATTTATTGTTTTAAATGTTATTAAAGCACTTGCTGTTTTTAAAAATACTCTCTACATTCGGGCTCTGACCCATTTGCTTTCAAATCTATCTTTTGTGACACCCCGACTAATTAAATACCGGGTAGCTACTCCTTTATAAAATTAATTCAAAATGCCAAGTTGGCTCAGTTAATAGCATCACTGTCGAAAACATTTTATTATTTCTAACCACCTAGTATTTAAAAAGAAAGTTGCCAAATTTTAATTTAAGTCTGATTAACATGCAACAAGTGTAATGAAGAAATAGATAACACCATTCACCATATTGAAGTAAAACGAATAACCATCACAATAAAGTAAATAATGGTCTGGAGGAAACTCCTCACTACAATCCCATAACTGAAATGATCAACTGAAACTGAAATAAAACATGCTAAAGTCTGAAAACTGAAATATAAAAGATGTCTCTAAAGAAATGGGCAACATGCCCTACAACTGATAGATGGTGACTCTGGAATCCAAAAGATAGAAGCGTCTACATGCAAATCCCTGTAGCTTCCACAAGCAGCTACAGCTCGTCACCTGAATGAGTATTCTATGCTTGGTGTCCTTGTGGCTGGGCACCTAAAATGGTTTTACAAAGAAAAAGAGATTTGAAAAGCAAACGGGTCAGAGCCTGAATGTGGAGTTATATTTTAAAAACCTGCAAGTGCTTTAAAAACATTTAAAACATTAAATGCAAAGTACATGTTAGGACGTACACTCGCATGATATCCTTACCTCTCGTCTAACTGTGCACTCCTAACGTAAGTACCCATCTATAACGACCCATACTACTAGCTAACTGACAACATAACTAGCTAGACTGCCAAAGGATCTACCCATATAACTCGGTTCCCTTTTACATAACAACGCTCGTAATTAAATAGAGGATTAATGTAAACTCAGTTACTAAATATGCCATTGATATAACTATCAGTTAACTCGTTATATATCTCGAATAATACCGTAATATTTTTACAACATTAACATGAGGATTCCCATTAATTTAATGTATATTATTCATAACATAAATATACAATACAAGCACCCCGCAATCTAAGTTGTAGTGCACACATACTCTGCTATCCATCCCGGTACATCACGTACATAAGGAATACATATTCCGAATCTCTCAGGAATAGTTTACCGATAACAACATCACAAATAATGGAGGCGAACACAGTCACCATCACATGGGTCACGCACATACCTACGCTCCCATGATCAGCGGACTTATTAATATCAGAATAAGTCTTTCTATGACCTATGTTCATCGAGGTAACCAGTCTAAATCCGGGAAACACAAGGATTAGAGGGCCCTAAGCGAACGCAAACCTCCCGTGATAGCAAGTATGGTAGGTATGTCATACACATCAAATTATATGCTAAGCATTCACACATCTTAGATATCACCATATTAATAAGGTATACTCTACATCATTATACCATAATTCCAAACTTATATATTTCAAGTCCCCCGTTAATATAAAGTTAAATTGTCGACACGTCTCACGCCGTAGTCCCTTATCCTTAAAACCTATCTATAATAGATTATTAGGTTCCGATTATTCCCAAATATAACATCTTTATTCCTAAGGTCTTTACATCTCCTCCAAACCTTATTTCATCAAATTACACAATTTTACACTATTAACCCAAACGTTATCTCACTCATCGAATTTCAATAATCTAGAAAAATTCCTCGAATTGCATTCTAAATAAAGTCCACTATAATAATCACACCTACTGGTCTTCCTTAAGGGTGAGGGTATTCATAAGTTCTCCAAACATATTCTCCGAGGGTTACCACCATTAAAATCAAATTTAAGGAAAATTTTACTCATTCTGGGAAGGTCAATCGATCGACCTTGACCTTCGATCGATCGATTGTGGTCGATCGATCGACTTATGAATGTCGATCGATCGATCGCACAGGTATGGCTACGGACTGCTTCGTTTTACAGATTTGAAAACATCCCAAAACTTATTTTTAAGGCATGATTCTCTAGTATAACGTTATAGTAATGTCATATAACCATCCTACAATATTACTAACGTCCACAAATCAATATTTCAACAACTAAAGGCTACATATGGATCAACCTTCATCAAAAACCTAGTTTTCTAATTTATCTCAAGAACATTCATAAACTTCATCTTAAATCCGTTTTTGGTATAGCAAAAGTCAGTAATTCTCTTAATATGATTTTCTAGTAACATTCTACATGCAACCTATATCCCAAAATTTAAACTAATAACTCCAATCTTATGGGTTTTTCATTATCTTCCAAGAACACACAAAGTTTTTGAATAATCTAACATGGAAGAAGCATTCTCCGAAGTTTAAATGGAATAAATCACTTGCCTTGATTGTTTCTGAATCTGGTGTTGGATTTGTAATCTCTTTCTGCAGATTTTCTGCAGAATTCCTCCTCTTTCCCTTCCTCTCTAAGCTTTCTTCTTCCAAAGATGGCTATGGTGGCTAGGGTTTTCTTTGGGAGAGTTGGAAGACTAAATGATAACCTACGTAGCTTATGGGGTTAATAAAGGTTGGTTGGGTCAATTCCTTATCAGATTACAACTCTCAATTTTCGTCACTTTTAATTACCCAAAATACCAAATTACTAAAATACCCTTTATGGTGCCGGAATGGCCTAAAAATACCCCGGGACCCAAACTATACCCCCGGCTAGTGTTTTCTGACTATCTCGACCCTTCCGGACGCGTTGGCGCACTCAAAACGACCATACAGATTATAGATTTTCAATTCACTTTTAATATCAAAATATTATACCGTGACGCGGCGGTCCCACGCGTCTGAACAAAATTTCTAAAATGCCGTATATAAATCCCACGACAAATTTTATAATAACAAGTTCATATATAATCATATATGCACATAATCAAATACTAACTCGTATCACATTAGTATTTTTTTCCCGGATTAATTTCCAATTAATACGCATTTAATTAATTAATCCTCAAAATAATTATAGTCAAAAGTACGGGGTATTACATCTTTTTGTAAAAACCATTTTTAGGTGCCCAGCCACAAGGACACCATGCATAGTATTTCCAGTCAGGTGATGAGCTGTAGCTGTTGTGGAAGTTACAGGGCCTTGCTATTAGATGCTTCATTTGCCTTGACTCTATATTCAGATTTCATCAGTTGTAGGTCATGTCCCATTTCTTTTAGAGACATTTCATTTTATATTTCAGTTATTCAGACTTTGGTTTGTAATTAATTCAGGATGCAGACTTGTTTTATTTCGTTTCATATTGGGATTGTTGTGAGGAGTATTTCCTCGAGACTCATCTTTACTTGTTGATTCATTATAGTTGGACTTTATCGTGAATGGTTGTGTTACATTTCTATATTTCATTTATTGCATGTTAATCAGATTTAATTTAAAATTTGACAACTCACTTTTTAAATACTAGGTGGTTAGTAATCATTAAATGTTTTCGACAGTGATGCTATTAACTGGACCAACTTGGCATTTTGCATTGATTTAATAAAGGAGTAGCTACCCGGTATTTAATTAGTCGGGGTGTCACATGATACTCCTAAGTAGGGAATTCCTAGTGGTTCATTTCATACCTTTGTTTAGAATTCATATTAGTTTGTTTTGAATTTCATGTATACTAGCCTATTCCTTACTGAGGGAAACCTTAATCGAGAAGCTCTTCAATTTCTAATTATTCGAACTAGAATGTCTCCTTTCCCCTTTTATGGCCTTATTTCTCAACATCCTATTTTAGGATAGGATGCTTTCCATAATTTTCCATATATGGGGGAGGCTTCTCTACAAAATGCACATCTTATGAGTTTACACCTTCTAATATAGATGTCAATAAGGCTTTGGAAGCTCTTCATGCCTTTTCCCATTCCCCGCCCCCTTCCATTCTATTGAAGGGCTATGAAATGAACAAATTTTCTTGGGCTGGCATAATTCTTGAAACCTTTCATGTTTGTCCCCATAGCCTTTAAATTCATACTTCCCATCTATTCTTATCTTTTTTTCTCCATTAACAAGTTAAGATGCTATTCATGTGATCTTATAAAGCCTAAGATGCACCTTGAAGGTCATGTTGATGTTTTCTCTCAGTATAAAGGATTTTGGAGGAGAAAAATCATTGAAAGGAGGCGTACATAAATAAACTCACACATGGTATTGAATTGGGGCTTCGATAATTATTTGTAGATGAGGTTATATCGACACTCTATCTTTTCAAAAGTCAGGTAGAAGATGCGGTTTCTCATTTCTTGGCCCATAAAACTTTATTTTTGAAGGTGTTTGAGGCTCTCTCTTACATGGATTTAGAGGGTAATTGTATTTATTACAAGTGGGATACCTCCATAATTTTGTAACTTATGGATTTCCTGATTTCTTTACAATGCAAAGTCTTTTAGTGATTTCCTTTTCTCATTATTGATGAAAGAAAACTTTTGTTATAAATGATTACTACCGGTTTTCTTCTTTATTAAACCAATTTTACATATTTAACTTCTCTATATTGGTATAATTATAAAATTTAACCAAAATTATAAATTAAACATGGCCTATAATAGTTTTAAGCCTCTTTAAATTGGGAACCAAATATGGTAAAATGAATAGAATAAATAGCAACCCTTGCTCTGAAATAATCTATTGAACTGGGGATGTCCATAACATCGTTACAATATAGTCTTTTATAATGAAATAAAGTTAGGTAGTCTCTTTTTTCTTTTATAAACGGGTATTTACATGGGCTTCCCTCAATATCATGTTCATACCGTTGTATTGAATGATCCCAATTGGTTAGTTTCTTTACACTTTGTAAACCCTCAATTTGGTGAATGCTCAAAGTTTTTTTAAGTGCATGAACTATTTATTGGTAGTGGATCCACCAAATTTACCAATTCGTGTGGAATAATCCAAATTATAACTTTTATTTGTCAAAATGGATAATCAATTAAGATATGGACAACATTTTATAATTCTATTTTCAGCCAAAGCATTTGGGACATATTGGGATTTCAATCACCTGGTTATTAAGTTATTTTGGTCATTATCGCATTAAAAACCAATCATGCTAAAACCTTGGGAACATGTATCCACCAAAAGTGACGGGTGCCTTTCCACTTCGCCTTACCTACACTTTTTAGAGGAAAAATCTACACACATGGGTTGTGGCCCACTTGCTTTGCCTTTTCATTTACATGTAGAGTACGCGATATAATCCTCCTTCTATTTGTCTTCTTTTTTACCATTAATTCTCTTATTTCTAGAAAACCCTTAACCATTTACACTCTTTTTAAAAAACCCTTCCCCAATAATGGCAACTAACTCTTTTAAGATTAACGAGTTTCTTGATTTCTAAGAAACACTCAACTGATTTTTTTCCAGTTCCTTAGTTTTATTAGGGGATATTATTTGGCCTATTATATCTCCTATTAGAGTATCCTTCACCACTATTGGTCCCTAATTCCACAAAGAGCTTCCTTTATCATCTTTTTGTTATTTTCCCTAATGGGGGGAGCACACGCTTTTATTCCAAGAGTTGGGAACCCTATAAATACACGATTCATTTATTTTCAGGTATTAGCATGAAAGGTTAGGAGCCAACAGGGTAGCTTGTGAGGCCTAGATGCAATGAGTGACACGATTGGTGGCACTCATAAGTAATGACATGGAAAGGTCACGCATATTTGAAGGCATCAATCTTTGCAAAGAGGACATTTAGTTTGATCAATTCATAATTTCTAATGTCACTTGCTTTTGGAATTCAACATTTAATTGCTTCGAGTTAAATTTTGGCATGGTAGAGTGCACTTTGTTAGATATCTACCAATTGACTTCATTCAAGTCTATTGGCGAAGTGGTACATCCCCTTATGTCTAAAGTCAACCCCTCATGTGATTTGGAAAATGCCGACCTAACACTTGCCTATTCGACCTTTATGGATGATCGTATGAAAAATATTAGTCATCAAACAAGAAGAGGATTATTGTCTCTTCTTTTTTTGGATTGTGGGGAATGTTTTCCAGGCTAAGTCTTAAAGAGTTACGTTAGAGTACTATTTCTTGGTAGCTCATCTCTTTGGGGGTAAAGATTTAGGTCTGGAACCTTAAGTTTTGGCTTCCCTTTATATGGATTGTTCTGAGGTGGTGGAAGATCCATTCAATATCACTACGTATGGACCTCTATGGATTTTGCATATGTGGCCTCATGACTACTTCCCAGATATGGGTCACGTAGCCCTCAATTCCCACATCAGCCTTTGTCACACATTTATCGCTCAAAACCCTCGGGCAAGAGTTTCAAACAGCTTATAATTATATTTAAGAGTCTATTAAAAGTCATCCCTCATTCCTTTTTCCATCCCTTGCTTCATCCACTCAAGTATCTTCTTTGGCTAATTCCATTTTTACATAACACTTTTCCACATGATTTTAATATTTTTTGGGCCAATTTTTTTATTTCTAAAAACTTATATTATAGCGCTATTCCCTATCCCTAATCATATTCAAACAAAATGATTATGTATAAATTCCTACCTTGTTTGTAAGCAAACTTGGGTTCTATCAATCCATTACAGTACCAGTAATAAGCCAAGTGAATTTAAGCATATTCAACAGAGTTCCATCATCTTCAAAGGCAACCCTCCTCTGTGAAATGGATAAATACCATAGAGTTCGAAGAAATTTCTACATTTCTAGAGTTATATTCCCTGTTGATATGGTTTCAGTCTTTCATAAGTGGTGGTTTAAGTATGGAAAGGTCTTTTTAAATCCCTTCCAATCAAGGAAATACTCGTTGAAGCCTTCATCTTTAGGTAAAACTTCAATTGTTTCCTTTAGTTTCCATAATTTCTTCCATTGGGCTAAGTTAGCCATTTGAAATTTGATTTAATCTCCCCCTATTGAGGAATATGACTCCCAACTCTTTAAGAAAAGGAAAATCACCACTAAGATTAAGGGAGCTTTGGAAGAAGAATCTCCGAAGAAAATGGCAAAGGTAAAAGAAGAGGATGCCCTATTATAAGACCCAAAAAATCACAGTCATCCTCCGATAATCCAGGGAGTAATTCCTGTAGCATTGGTGATTCCCTAATTTCCATTATGTTCATTGTTCCCACCAAGAGATGTATGAAAAGAAGAGCAAAGTGGAATATGATCCCAATTCACTCTCCTTGTAAACCGGTCTTTCATCCTTGTACTATTATTCAAATTTATTTTGGCATTAATTCAACCATTAACTTTGTCTTTGAATTGTATTTCTTACTTGTCATGTTCTATTGAGGAAGGGAAAGAGGAATGTAACACTCTAGATGACACACACACACACACATATATATATATATATATAGTCCCATCCAAATGACACTCCAAGTATCAACCAGTCTCCTACATTTTGTCTTATAGAATACCAATCACTCCAATAACTCCAGTAGGAAGGTGTCGGACTCAAAGTTCAAGGCATTAAACTGAAGATCTAGGGGTAGGTATATTGGTCATAAACGACAATCCTATATCGTCTCGGCATCAAGTGTGGTAAAATGCACCAGACAGACACCCCACGACTGAAGTTCTTCCAATGCTGAATGGTCTCATGTTCACCAAGACTAATATCCTTACATATGTTATCATGTTCTGGGAACTACTTGGATACTCATCTTAAAATGTCTTTGACATCCCTATCCAGGTACTAAAAATCTATTCCCCTTAGATCTCAATCGTAGGACAGATAATAAATCAGATAAGACATATATCCTAGCCATTTAGGGATCAAGAGCGACTAATATAAACCTCATATTTCTACTTACACAGAAGGCTAAGGTTTAAGGTGTAATATATATATATATATATATATATATATATATAGTCTCATGTTATATATTAGTCTTGATAGCATAGTCTCATCTCATAGATTGGTCCAGATGATACTCCAAATGACATGAAATCATCTCATAGACGGGTCTAGATCCAGATGACATAGTATTATCTCATAGACTGGTCAAGATGGCACTCAATATGACACAGTCTCATCTAATAGACTAGTTCAGTTAACACTGTAGATGACACAATATTGTGTTATAGACCAATCTAGATGACACTCAAGATGACACCGTCTCATCTCATAGACTGGTCGAGATGACACTCCAGATGACATAGTCTTATCTCATAGCTTGGTCTAGATGACACTCTAGATAACATAGTCTTATCTCATAGACTGGTCGAGATGTCACTCCAGATGACATAATCTCATCTCATTGACTACTTCAGATGACACACTAGTTGGTATAGTCTTGTTTCATAAACTGGTCTAATGATGATCCATATAACACTCCAGAAACTAACTAAGCACTGTAATCTTATCTCATAGATGAGACCAGCATTCTTACGCATATGAATGTTAAAATGTCAACCTCAGATGACATTAAGATCAGGGCTTCAGACTCAAGAGTAAGGAAATATCTATAACGATTAGATAATAGTGCATGACGGTCCAAATAATGCTCTACTTATGATGGTCAGATGATTATCCCACCTGATTTAGATAATAGACATAGTGTCAGGTATGGAGGATGGCTCTTGGCTTGAAGACACATATCCACTTTCATCCAAGATAAAACTATATCATCTCTTTGGACATGCATGATAGAGCATGGAAATCATGACGAGTGACTTTTAGTCATCTCCACAAAAAACTGTTATCGAGACCAATCCACTTGAGGTAATCTTCACTATGATGACATTACTTAAAGAAAAAACAACTCGCATTCTCTCATAGTGTGCCACAACCACCAAATATGTGAGTTTATTATTGGGGTATGACACTGCGCATCACCACACAATATAATATCACTTCATCTCCTTCACTATGGGAGACTGATATATGAACTTTTACTCTGAAAAAATTATTCGAGAGAGAGAGATTGTATTTATACCCATTAATGGTGTTTTATTCCCAATATAATGAAACATTCCCATACCTTACACATTGGATGTAGGCCAATGAATGAATTACTTATATGCTTGCATTTATCTCCATGTATTATATCTTCTTCTATAATTCCTATAAATAATGTAATCTTATTCACCTATGCATAACTCTCTTCTTGAGTAAATCATGTGTATCGTTTTTGTATCATCACTTCCTTTCGAACATCTAAAGGTACCACCACCAACATCCCCATCTCACCATCATATGGGGGACTAAAATGATATTCCAGCTTTATCCCTTCAGTTATCTCTAATTTCTCATGTGGGTGAAGGAATAATCTCTGAGTAAGTGGATATCTCTTTGCCTTTGCTCCCAACTCAAAGTTAAGGAATTAAAGTGCCTAATCTAGAAAGCGATCCCTTAGAGAATACTCTTCGAACTTTCAAGGATTTACCAACCCCGATGGACTTTCTCTACCTGATATCACTTTTTCTTTGAAGATTTATCCTTAAGGAAGGGCACCTCCACCAGCAGTAGATCAACCTAAGGGGTTTCCCCAAGATATAAAAACCTTATGAAGTATCCACTTTCAGGGAAAAATATCAGAGATTTTGTCCAAAGCTACAGTCCAACCTACGGCAATAAGGGATGGGAGTGTAAAGTAATAACTACTGAGCTTTATCTAAGTCCAACATGCTCCTCATTTTTTAACATTTACAAACTTCTTAAGCCTTGGAGCTCCTTAAAAGATTCATTAAATTTCCATTTTAGGATTCGGCTAATTTTTTCTTTGCTAGTGGGCTTAGAGCAACCCACTCTTGTATTTTAAGGATGTAAGGCATGGATAATAGCTTATTAAGAGATATGCATTTAAATATACATTAACTCTCTTATCATATTGTCACCATGGCTCAAGTTAAGGTTGAAGATAATGCCTTATTTATAGGCAAATCCTATTTTATAAGTCAAAGAGCAGAGGCTTCCAAGGGGTTGGATGATCTAAACTCCATTTGAAGTAGGAAATATGATCTATTACTAGTAAAAGAGGAGTTAGAGAGGCAACTATATAGAGGAAACATTATCTTAAAGCAACCATGGTTAAGGAGGAATATAGACAAGATAGGCTTATTCAAATGATTGGAGAGGTCCAAGTGTCCACTCAAAATGCAGCCCAATTTGATGCTAAGAATGCTGACATCATAGCCATGAAAATTTCCTATAACAAGTTTTGGACTTATTTTAGACTCCTTGTATTTAACAATTTTCATAAAATGTAAACTTTTTCATATTACTCAATGAAATTATGCATTTTGTTCTTGCTACCTAGCTTTCTAGATTTTAGGATAATAAGGCTTTAAGAATCTTGCCTTTATTTTACTCATGTGAACATAGCCATTTATGTTTATTAAATGGTATGATTCTCCTTTAAATACTCTATGCAGTTGGAATGATCTTTCCCTTTTTGGGGACCACTTTCCATAAGCAGGATCTTTTGAGCCTATTGGTAGGATAATTTTCCAAACTAGATCCCCCTCGTTGAAGGCTTTATTTTTTTCCTTTTAATTGTAACTATAAGGTTTTTTCTTTTTTTTTTGGAATAAGATGTTATTTAATCTCTCACCCTCTCATCATATATATTTTTCAATTCCATATACATGGCATGTTCATAGGCATCTACAATCAAGTTATTTTGGGCTACAACTCTTAGTGAGTTCAAAGTTATTTCTACTGGGAACAAAATCATGTCCATAGGTTAATGCATATGGCGTTATTCCAGTACTTGTCCTTTTAGAGGTCAAATAAGCTCATACAATTTATGGCAATAAGTTGTGCCAATCTCTAGGATTTCTCTCCATTACTTTTCTAAAATTGTCTTTAATTACTTTATTTATGGCCTCTACTTAGCCATTTGATTTGAGAAAATGAAGGTGCATATTTAATTAGATTTAATCGTGGCATGGAAGTGAATTCTAGCACCATTTCCGATTCAATTGCATTGTCTGAGGTTATGGTCTTTTGGATTCCAAACCTGTATACAATATCTTATAGAAAATCTAACACTCATTTTGGGTAATTGATTTTATGTATTTTTCTTTTACCCACTGGGTAAAGTAGTTAGTTGCAACTAAAACGAAGTTGTGTAGCTTCCAATAGAGAGGATATATTTTGCCAATAACATCTATTCCCACCCTCTAAAAGGACAAGGCTTGACCACATATTATAAGTCCACGACAGACATGTGCTTCAAAGGAGCATGTTGTGGAAAGCTTTGGCATTCTTTTGCATGTTTGATGCAGTCTTTTAGGATCAACGACCTTTAAAACCATGTTTTCCTAATAGACATCTCATTTATGTCCAACTTCGTGAGCCCCACCAAGATATTCATGGACTTATGTTATGGTTATTACCCATTTATTTTTGTTTGAGAATTCGAAGATTTCTCCATCAGTGCCTCCTTTGAATAACTTATTATCTCACATAACATAGTTGATTACCCTAAATATAATGGTCCTATTGGTTTTGATGTTTGGACTATTCAAATATTTGATTATCGGTCATTTCTAATCTTCTTGAACATTGATATTTACAATTTCCATAATTGGTTGTTGTCTATTTTAAAGTAGAGGCAGAAAACCATAAATAACACGAGTATTAAGTTTGGCTTCATAGTCACCGTCAAGCTTGAAGATTCCTGATTTTTGAGCCATTTAATTAGCCTCATTATTTAGAAATCTGGGGATGTAATTTACAGTAACTTCATCAAATATGGATAACAAATTCAAGCCTACTTGGTTTTACAAACCCAGGCCATCATGAATACATCTATATTCCCCAATCAACTGTCTTATAACCAATTGGGAGTCTTTAATGATCTCAATAATTAAAGCCTTAAAACTTTGAAGGATCTCTAATCTCATTATTACAACTTCATATTCAACATAGATGTTGGTACGAGTATTTTCTTCTAGCCTATAACCATTTTTTGTTTTGATTTTTTGGGGGATTCTATTACTATTCTAATTTTTTACATTAGTTTTGTCTTTGAACCATCGAACAAAAGTTTCCAAATGCTTAGAGACACATATCAAATCTTATACTCTAAATTTGGTTCATCCTTACATTGATGATCTGCTAAGAAATCAAGCCAAGCTTGACCTTTAACTGCCTTTTTAGGTGCATTATAAAGAAAAAATTCAGATACATCTAGAACCCATTTACCAAGTTAACATGTATTCAAGCATATCAAATTGTGAAATCACATACATTTCTTTAGGCAACCAATAATATATTAACTCTTTGGCATCAAAGTACAATGTGAAACATAGATTTTCCATTATTGAATATCTTCATTCATAATCATTTAAAAACCTACTTAGGTAATAAATGGATTGTTCTTTGTGGCCTTTAGAGTCTTGAGCTAGGAAGACTCTAATAGATGCATTAGAGGCTAAAATGTATAATTTCAGTGGCTTGTCTTCTTTTAGGGGTGCCTAAACAATTGGCTTGACTAGGTACTCCTTGATAGTTTGGAAAGCATATGTTCATCCTTCTAATTCAACTCCTCGTGGGCTTTTATCTTCAAGACAAAAGAAAATAACTTATTTTTTCATGAAACATTGGAAATAAGTGCGTGGACACCTATGTATATACACTTGCCTCGTGGATATAATCTGAGAACGTGTGTGCTCGCGTTCAAATGATCAAATTATATATAAAACCCTTTTAGCACAAACAAACCCTAAACAAGCAGCAGTATGTGATTGAATAAGATGTTAATCTAAGCAAGAACATTCAAACACATGCAATTAAGGAAAAATCCCCCACAGGGGCAAAACCATTTATTTTCACTATAATTTGTAAGAAAACGGCTTACAATCGAATTACAATGAAAATACAAGTTGACTAAGAATTACCCTCAGGTATCGGATTCTGTAGTCGCAGCTGGAATTATCCCTTTCCAGTAGGGCTGCAATGGAGAAGAAGAACGGTCTCCTCCACAAGGGTTGAACTGCAAAACTGCGTTCCTGGGTTACCAAAAGGATTCACAAATGTATGGATTTTGTGTGAATCAAAATACCTAGAGTATTGGTACTCAATAGGTGAAGACTTAGGGCTTTCTCTAC
Source organism: Sambucus nigra (assembly GCA_949130495.1). NCBI lineage: Eukaryota > Viridiplantae > Streptophyta > Magnoliopsida > Dipsacales > Adoxaceae > Sambucus > Sambucus nigra. The sequence goes on from OX422217.1 coordinate 571,966,329, forward strand.
TCTGAAAATCGTGTATAGAAGTCTTGGAAAAACCACTTCCCATAGTGGGACTAAATAGGAGAACTTGAGCCCTAAAATTCGTAACATGATCTGAACACGTTCTGTTTGAAATTATCCTCGTCGGATCGGTCCGGTCTCTTTAGGCGGATTGGTCCGGTGACATCGGATCGGTTCCTTTTTGAAGGCGGATCGATCCGGTTGGCATCAGATCGGTTCGACTTTTTAGCTTCATCGGTTCGCTATGGATCCGGGGTACACTGGCCTCACCTCAGCAGGCGGATCGGTCCGGTCTCTTTAGGCGGATCGGTCCGGATGAACCGGATCGGTTCTTTTATCTGGGCCGGATCGGTCCGGTCTGTTCCCTGATTCGTTTTCTGCCTTTGATATTCGGATTCCGTTGATGAGCGTATGATTCTTGAATTTTCTCAACGGTGTAACGGCGTACGACATATAAAATGCCAATGGACAAAAATGTCCTTACAAATCTCCCCCTATGTCTATGCCGGTACAAACATAAAAACAAACATCCGAATTATCAATCATAAAAAATTGCCTATACAAATCTACCCTTCCATAAACCCAAAACTGAAAGAGTACAAGTGAATAAGACTGCATCGTTTGATCTTCAAATCTTCAGGAATCTCAAATCTTTTCTCATCAGGGTGTGCAATTCAGAGATCATCAATGTAGTACCTACACACATGAGATAAAGAAAAAAATACCAAGTGACGTATCGAGTTTGAAATGAGATAAACATAGATACCAATATATGATAAGCATAAGTCAAATCTCAAAACTCCCCCAAAATTCAAACTCCCCCATAAAATGATAATTCTTTCTCCCCCTTTTTATGATGTCCCCAAATAGACAAATAAGAAGAATGAATCAAACAAGCAAAATTGGGGTGTCACGGTATACAAAAAATACACAAACTATTTTTGTTTTTTTGTTTTTTTTTTATTTTTTATACAAAAAATAGATACCATTTTGAAAAAAAAATGTAAAACATGATACAAAAATCACACCATGGATTTAGACTCAAACAACCAAGTCATGGAAACAGAATGAATGGGTGTGAACACATTCGATAGGTAAATCAACTCAATCAATCATATGTGCACGATGCATACGTGAACTCCTAACAAATGAACATCAAAGGTATCCTTAGGTGTAAAAATTTGTTGAATTTAGATGAAATCGACTTATGCAAATCAATAAATCTAAGTCAAATGATTTCCACACCAATAACGTCCAAAACTATATAGCGCATTTTCAAGAATTTCAAGGACGTGCAAACCCGTTTTAAATTCTCCAACCAAACTCCCTCATATATATTTTCTTTTAGAGGTAATCTAAATTCTCAAACTTTGGAGAATTGGTGCAAAAACCTAAATGGCCCATAATTTGGCATGAATTTTTTTTTATTGCCTTTAAATTTTTCGGGCTCTTTTAAACCTCTTTGGATCTCGGATAATAAAATTCCTCCATTTTTTAGGTCCAATATAACGGTGGCTTAGTATTCGCAAAGGCTAAAGAACCTTTCGCAGCCCTTCCCCGTTTTTCAAACAAAGCACACAAACTCACAAATCGGTTTTTATATGCACAATTTCCTTACAAAAATTTATCGCGCTTGGTTCGTTTTAAGGACAGGATTGAAGTGAAAACACCCAACCAACATGTGATAAGACAAGCACAATAATCAAACAAATCCGTGCATGTGTGCAATAAAGGAAACATGAGTCAAACATGTAGGAAGAAACACTTAATCACATCTTAATGACTCCAAACATTATAAAGCACATGGATGAATTGACCTATTGTCTCAAAATACTATCAAATAGTCACATGAAAATAATGGAATGATGTAGTGAATTGGTCATCCAAAGTGTTCATCCATAAACGGTGCAAACAAAATACAAAAATCTTTTTGGATTTTTCAAAAAATTTGTCAAAAAAAAATCTTTTTGTATTTTTTCAGAATTTTTCAAACAAAATATACAAAAATGATACATACTAGCAATAGGAAAACAATGTCATCATGAAAATCACCCTATGCTAGTAAACAAGTCAAACCTCAATCATTAGGTGCGGAGGGGTTTTCCAAAGGTGGTGACAGCTTATGAAAAACCTCCATCAATTCTTGTGAAGTTTTGACTAAAAACTTAATTTGCTCACCTAAATGTGCAAACTCTCTCATCTACTCTCCGGGAGCATGTAAAGTATCATGTGTGGGTGCATGTGTGCCAGAAACACGTGTAGAAGCAAAACGTGACACATACCCCAACTTAAAGCAAAATTCCCTAAGGTGTCCTCTCCTCTTGCAATGTGAGCAAACATAAATAGGCCTAGGAACACCTCTCTCAAAAACACTAGGACGCACTTTCCTAATAGGAATGGGACGCCTAGGTGGGTTAGGGTGAGACATATGTGAAACTGTCACTAAAGTGGGAACCGGCTCGGGTGCTAAGTGGGAAGAAGAGGCACCGTCATGACTTATTCCAAACTTCTCACCTTTACCCTTAAGAACCACCTTTTCAACCTTCTTAGGTGCATTCTAAAACTTGACTTTGACCTCCCGGGCACGTTCGAGATCACTCTCGAGTTGGGATACACGTGTCGTCAGACTAGACAACGTGTCGGCCAAATCACACTTCTCCTTTCTCAAAACCTCCTTCTTTTTTTCCAAATCTAAAACCCGATGACCTAAATCCCTATTATACTTCTTTGTTTTCAAGGTCTCGGTGTACAAATCTCTAAAAGATTTTTGGAGCTCACTTTCATCTCCACTTTCACTCTCATTTTCTCCCTCACTTGAAGCGCTAAAACCATCACTATCACTTTCGTGTGCACTATTGTGGGACAAGGTGGGTGTGCTCACACGACTAGAAAAAGCTACAAAATTCTCACCACTAGTCTCATCACCTTCACCTTCACTACTATCACTAAGTGTGGCGGGCATAGCTACTTTCTTTCCTTTCTTTCTAAGCCACGTAGGACACTCAAACGACTTATGTCCCTTACCCCCACATTCAAAACAAGTGATGTTCTCAAAATCTTCCTCACACTCCTCATCGGATTTATTCTCTTTTTCCCTCTCACCACTTTCTTTGGCCTTTCCTTTCTTTTTATTTTTCTCAAAAAAATTCTTTTTATTGGAAGAATTATTTTTGTTCATGTTGAGAAATTTTTTAAAATTTTTCGCAAACAAGGCCATATCATTAAAATCAAAATCTCCCTCAGAATCGGACTCACAAACTTTTTCTTTCTTTTTCTTAAAATGAGTCTTTAAAGCAATGCCATTATCCTTAGCCTTAATGGTTTTGGGAAACATGTCAATTTCATAAGTTTGCAAATCTCCTACAAGTTCTTCTAATTTTAGCGTATTTCAATTACCCATAGAATTTAGCACAATGACTTTAGGGATAAAACGCTTAGGCAAAGAACGAAGAATCTTTTTAACAACTCTAGCATTAGGAATATGTTCACCAAGATTAAAGCTAGTATTCACAATGTCAGAAAGTCTAGCATAAAATTCATCAAAGCATTCAGATTCATGCATGGTGATAGTTTCAAATTGAGTTGTCAAATTTTGCAACTTAGACTCTTTCACAGCATTAGTTCCTTTATGGGTAAGTTGTAAAACATCCCATGCCTCTTTTGACGTGGTGCACGTCATTATGCATTTGAACTCATCAGGTGTGACAGACCCAGAAATAGCACTAAGACCCTTAGAATTAAAAGAAGACCATTTAAATTCTTCATCAGTCCAAGAAGTGTCAGGTTTCAAGTTGGTCACATTATCAACAGTCACGGTGGGAGGAGTCCACCCTCGTTCAACCAAAATCTAGACACGTTCATCAATGGCTTTTAAAGCCGACCTCATACGAGCTTTCCAATAAGCATAATTTGTCCCGTCAAAAATAGGCATTTTATAATATGACTTCTCCATTTGAATACGTACTTTTTCAAAAATCAATTTTTTCAGAAAATTGATATCTTAGAAAAATTTTGCGGAAAAAGGAATACGCGATAGATTAGCGTAACCTGCTCTGATACCAATTTGAGAACGTGTGTGCTCGCGTTCAAATGATCAAATTATATATAAAACCCTTTTAGCACAAACAAACCCTAAACATGCAGCAGTATGTGATTGAATAAGATGATAATCTAAGTAAGAACATTCAAACACATGCAATTAAGGAAAAATCCCCCACAGGGGCAAAACCATTTATTTTCACTATAATTTGTAAGAAAACGGCTTACAATCGGATTACAATGAAAATACAAGTTGACTAAGAATTACCCTCAGGTATCGGATTCTATAGTCGCGGCTGGAATTATCCCTTTCCAGTAGGGCTGCAATGGAGAAGAAGAACGGTCTCCTCCACAAGGGTTGAACTGCAAAACTGCGTTCCTGGGTTACCAAAAGGATTCACAAATGTATGGATTTTATGTGAATCAAAATAACTAGAGTATTGGTACTCAATAGGTGAAGACTTAGGGCTTTCTCTACTCTAGAAATCGTGTATAGAAGTCTTGGAAAAACCACTTCCCATAGTGGGACTAAATAGGAGAACTTGAGCCCTAAAATTCGGAACATGATCTGAACACGTTCTGTTTGAAATTATCCTCGTAGGATCGGTCCGGTCTCTTTAGGCGGATCGGTCCGGTGACATCGGATCGGTTCCTTTTTGAAGGAGGATCGATCCGGTTGGCATCGGATCGGTTCGGCTTTTTAGCTTCATCGGTTCGCTATGGATCCGGGGTACACTGGCCTCACCTCAGCAAGCAGATCGGTCCGGTCTCTTTAGGCGGATCGGTCCGGATGAACCGGATCGGTTCTTTTATCTGGGCCAGATCGGTCCGGTCTGTTCCCTGATTCCTTTTCTGCCTTTGATATTCGGATTCCGTTGATGAGCGTATGATTCTTGAATTTTCTCAACGGTGTAACGGCGTACGACATATAAAATGCTAATGGACCAAAATGTCCTTACATAATCCGACGACCTCGAGCCGAATCCCGCGGAGGTAGGCCGGAATCTCCCCTTTTCTTCCTCTTTTCTTCTTCCTCTCTCTCTTTTTTTCTCTTTTCTCTCTATTCTCTTGCCTTCTCCCTCTTTAAATAGGAAGAAAAGGGTTTTTAACCCTTAAAACCCCAAAACGACTCATTTACCCAATTACGAGTTACTTTTACCTCTAAAATTACCCGAAACTCATTTTCGAAAATCGAACACTCTTTTCCGACTATCTCGGACATTCCGAGACTCACGGCGCAGTCGAAATTCCCATCCGAGGTACTTGACTGCAAATCACTATTCCAACCCAAAATAAATAAATGCGAGTTTTCTAATTAAAAATCTTACCTCGTGTCGCTTTACTCAACGGCGACATATAATTAAAATATTTCGACCTATATAGTCCCAAAAATAATTACAACTTCCATTGAAAACCACTAAATCCTCGAGAATCCCCAAAATCACTATTTAGGGAAATTCCCCAAATTGCCAATTTATTTTTATTTATGGAATTTAATTGTCTCCAAAAGGGCGGGTTGTTACACAGATCAGTTACAAAAGAAATGAACTAAAAGCTTACTGACTTTCCTTCAGAAACTAAAATATTTGCAGCTATTAGAAGCCTCGACTCTAAAAGTGCCCCACGGCCAGATGGTTATGGTGGATAATCTTACATCAAATTTTGGGAAACCATCAAAGTGGATCTTATTAACTCCATGCATGCCTTTTTTGTAAGTGCCGATCTTCCTAGAAGCTGGACTGCTACTAATATAGATGCCATCCCCAAAACAAATAATCCCATAACTTGTGATCAATTCAGACCAATAAGTCTTTGTAATTTCTCTAATAAAATAATCTCAAAAGTCCTAAGTGATAGACTATCCACTATTCTCCATCTTTTCATATCCCCTAATCAGAGTGGATTTGTTAAGGGTATGAATATTCAAGATAATACGTTTTTATCCCAATAAATGGTTCAATACATAGGGAAAAAAGACCATGGGAACAATTTTATCATGAAGTTAGATATGGAAAAGTCATATGATAAAGTCTATTGGCTATGTCTATGTCAAATTCTCAGAAGATGTAGTTTTAATGACTTTTTTATCAACATGGTTTGCAGAATTATTTCTAATAACTAGTTTTCTCTTAATATCAATGGCCAAAGAAAAGGTTTTTTCATTCTTCTAGAGGTCTTAAACAAGGAGATCCATTGTCTCCTAGCCTCTTTATTCTTGCTGTTGAAAGTCTTAACATAAACATTGATAAGCTTTTTCTTTTGAACAAAGCCATTCCCTACTCTCATCCTAAAAATCGTTGGCTAAACTCTCATTTAGGCTATGCAGATGATATTGTTATTTTTACAAATGCGGGTTGTAAAAGTCTAAAAGCCATTATCAATCTATTGAAGAATTATGAAGACACTTCAGGGAAAATAGTGAATTACTCCAAAAGTTCCTTTTATGTGGATAATAAAATCAGCCCTGCTAGGAGAAAATCAATAGAAACATATTCTAGTCTGAAACATAAAAGTTTACCTATGAAATATTTAGATTCCTATATCAATAAACACAGACATAAATTGATTCAATTTTCAGAATTAATTGTAAAAATTAGAGACAAGCTCAACATTTGGTCTTCAAAATTGATCTTTCATGCAGGTAGAGATGTTCTAATAAGACATGTTCTAACTTCTATCACTGTCTATACCTTGTCAGTTCTTAACCCATCTTAAATTCTGAAAAGATCAAAAACAATATTTGCTAAATTCTTATGTGGAGGTAAAAAGAAAGAAAATCCATATCAATCTATAAAAGGGTAGGAACCATGTTTCCCTTTTGAAGAAGGAGGTCTAAACTTTAGAAGTTTAGAAGATATCATTACAGCCTCTAATCTAGAACTTTATTGGAAGTTTAAATTTGATGAAGGTCTTTGGGCTTCCTTTATCAGACAAAAAATCATAAAGGTTTATTTATTAAACATGGATCAAACATTGTCAAAAGAGTTGCAAATATATCTCAGTTAGCAGAGAGTTTCATTGATGAAGAAAATAAAAGATGGACTCCATCATTTACTGGAGAATTTTCTATGAAATCTGCTTTTAATGCTTGTAGGAAGTCAAAGACTTCTTCTATAAGTTAGAAAATAAATTGGTCATCTGAATGTCCAATGAAAATTTTAAACTTCATTTGGAAACTTCTTAATAACCCAGTGCCATTTGAGAATGAAATTCAGAAAGCTGGCATTAGAGTGGCTTCCGTTTGTAGATGGTGCTTATTTAATGAAAATAGTGCTCAACATGTTCTATTAGAATGTAACCTACATAAAGAAGTTTGGACTTATTTCTCTAAAATGTTTGGATTGATCCCTAATTATTTCTCATGCGGATCTATGCTTCTATTATGGTGGATGATTGTAAACAAAAAGGATTATCAAAAAACTCTGTTTGCGCTTATTCCAAAGATTAATTTTTGGGAGTTTTGGAAGGATATGCACAAAAGATTGTTTGAAAATATTAATTCCTCATCTACTTTCATTATACATCAAGTGATTAAGCTCACAACTTCTATTCTTTATAACATTAAGCATTATGATAAAATCATCTTAGAAGATATCAAAATTGTTAATTGTTTTAACATTAAAAATTTTCCAAAAATTGTCTAGATTATCAAATGTGTATGGTCTAATCCTCCTATAGGACACTTTAAATTAAATATTGATGGTGCCTCTAAAGGCAACCCTGGTCCAATTGGTATTAGAGGTGTTATTATAGATTCTACATGTATATTTATTACAGGTATTGAGAAGACAATTGGTTTTCATAACTCTTTTTTTGCAAAAGAAATGGCTTTAAAAGAAGGAATTCACTTAGTGTCTCTTTTACATATTCAAAGGGTAATTATTGAAACATATTGCAAATTCATCATAGATGTTCTTCAGAAGAAAGATAAACCTCCATGGCAAGCTCAATCAATTCTTGAAAGCATTCAACTATCAAACCAAATGGAAATTACTCATGTTTGGAGAGAAATAAATTCAGTAGAAGACTTTCTTGCTTTAAGGGCTGCTACAAACAACATTGATTCTACAGAAGTTTTAAACTCTTCCTCAACTTGCAAAAGGACTCCTAAAGATGGATATTCTACATGTTCCTCAAATAAGACATAGAATAAAAAATTATAATAGTAAAAAATTGTAATGGGGATTTGATAAATCCCCAAGTTTGGTTTTAGTTGAAGTTTTCATTAAATGTAATGGGGCTAAGATAAAGCCCAAGATTTCTTTAATTCTTCTAGAGTATCGGACCCGACCTCTAGAAGTACGATAGCTTGGGTTTGTTTGAACCACGGAGAGGTTGTTTCTCCTTTATATTAATAAAATTTGTTGGGGTACTACCCCTTTTTGAGAGAAAGGATATAAATAGTAAAACATATATACAAAAATGAATCCAATAGAGTAGAGAATGATTTCTTAAAAAATAAATCAAAACAACCAAGATCTACGTGACTGTAGCACTTTAAACTAGATCTTCAAGTTTCTATTAGAAGAAATGAGATCTAATTTTAGTGAGGCTATTTGGATGAGAGATTAAAACCAAAGAGGATATGAACACCAGAAAATTAGAAGACCCTAACACTCTAAAAAATTATTTTCTCTAAACATTTTGGTGAGTATGGTTTGGATTTACGAATTTTTCCTCTCATTTATTTTCTCTCTATTCTCTCTCTCTCTCTCTCTCTCTCTCTCTCTCTCTTCTCTCAGAATTTTGATCTCCCAGAATATTGTAAATGAGAGGATGAAGGGTTATATTTATACTGAGGTTGGAAGTATCTGGAAACATGAATGAAATCAACGGCTTAGATTAAGTCTAAACGTTTGAATCTAAATCTTTTAGCTCACAATGCACTGCCTTTCAACGTACACTGATAGGTTCAAATGGTTAACACATGGATTAAAATTAAACTCATGCAGACCTTTGATTACACCGATCGAACAAACCAAATTGATTATAATGTATGTGAGTGTGAAAAAACACAAATCGAACCATTCTAAAATCAACACGTGTAAGGCTAAGATTGCTTATAAACTGCGTGTTTTGTAGTTTCAAAAAATCCCATTATCTACCCCAATATTTTAAAGCACTTTTGGATTCTACCCAAGGCAATTTTTAGGCAGAAAAATATTTACAAATTAGACCCAAACATTTTAACATACTAATTTTAATTTCTTAAAAATATATTTTAATTGTTTTAAAAAATTCCTAAAAATTCTAAATAAATGTAGAAAAATCATTTTGAGCCAATGTGACACACACACCTCATATATGTAATGAAATACGAAGAAATGCAATCCTAGAGTGTTATGTTGCTGGTTTTCTACCGTGACGATCATTATTCTTCTTGTTTGATGTAGACTTTCTTGAAATTCTTGAAGATGCAATAAAGGGAATAGGATGACTCAAATTTCCTCTTCTTTTCCAAACTAGAAAATCTCGTATATAGTATAGAATCAAGTGAGTCAACTATATAGTGTGCTTAAATCTCCCCTTTTGTAAATAAGAGACAAAATCTCCTTTGAGTCATCTACGACTCGTAGGGATAATAAAAAAAATAAGAAAACCTTATTCCTATTCAAAATTTTATCTACCAAGGATCATAGAAATGAAAAGTACATAACTCAACTATATATCGACCAATACCCTAAATGTGCCTGATGAAAGTAATGATATTGAATCCCTAAAAAATAGAACAATATCAAGGCAAGGATTAAGGATATTAGTTGAATTATATATTAAATGTTCAAGATGAACTTTAATATCTCTCCCCCATTTTGTCTCAAATTGACAAAGGGCAAATAATCACAAATAAGCATATATGAAGAGTAAAAAAAATCAATCATCCTAAAGTCTACAACAAGTCACTTCACGAATCTCCTAAATTAAATAGATATAGGAGGCGTCTTTTGTAATTTTTCAAATGACCGTGCCCTATATCCTGGAAGACCAATTATAAGCACGAGAGTAACCGGAGTATATAATAATAGGTGATAAATCTTATTCAGGCATCATCATACCATTGAATTTCCTTAATGATTCAAATCGTATATTATCCAAAGGTTTAGTAAATAAATCAGTTAATTGATATTCGATAGGTAAATAGTTTATCTCCAATTCTTTTGTTTCAACTAATTCTCATATAAAATGATGTCTTATTTTAATATGTTTTGTACGGGAATGTTGAACAGGATTCTTAGAGATATTTATCGTAATTTCATTATCGTAATATAGGGTTAGTTTGTATTCTTTAATGCCATAATCACTAAGCATTTGCTTAATCCATATCAATTGAGCACAACAGCTTCCATCTGTTATATATTCTGATTTGGCTGTGGAAAGCGACTTGCAATTTTGGTTTTTACTACTCCTCCCTACTAAATTATTACCTATGTAATAACAAGCGCTCGATGTGCTTTTATTGCCATCATAATAGATAGCCCAATCAGCATTGGTATATCCTATAATAGTGCTATATGTGTCATTTGTGTACCATATTCCTAGATTTAAAGTCCCTTTGACATATTTTACATTCCGTTTTACACATAGTAAGTGACTTTCCTTAGGTGCGCTTTGTTAGCGGGCACACATACATATGTCATACAATATATCTAGACACGAGGCTATAAGGTATAACAGTCTACCTATCATACTTCTATATAGGGTAGGATCTATAGGTTTCCCATGTCCATCTTTAGATAATTTAACTGACGTACTCATAGGGGTACTAGCATCTTTGGCATTTTTTATCCAAATTTATTTACTAACTCTATAACGTATTTTGATTGAAAAATAAATAATCCTTTTGAATTTTGCTTAACTTGAAGTCCTAAAAAGTATTCTAGCTCCCTTATAAGCGACATTTGGAACTCCTCGCGCATAATCTATGAAACATATTTAACCTAAGATGGGGAGGTAGAACCAAAAATGATGTCGTCTACGTAAGTTTGGGCAATTAAGACTTGTTTGTTAAAATACTTAACAAATAATGTCTAGTAGTTTCCACCTCGTCGAAAATCTTTATTGATAACAAAGGCCAACAAGCGTTCATTTTCGGCCCAGGGGAATTGCTTTAAAGCACATAATGACTTTTTCAATCGATAGAGATGATTTGGGTAATGAGGGTTATTGAAGCCTTTTGGTTGTTCGACATAGGTCTCCTCTATCAAAATTTCATTAAGAAATGCATATTTAACATCCATTTGATAGAGTGTGAATTGTAAATGACAGACTATAGCTAAGAGTATTCGAACATATTCAAGGCGGGTAACAGGGGCAAATGTTTCCTCGAAATCTATTCCTCCAACTTGACCATATCCTTGGGTCACTAATCTAGATTTATTTATAACTATTATCGATGTCACATCTGTTTTATTTTTAAAAATCAAACGTGTTCCGATAACCTTTTTATTTTCTAGCCGAGGCATAAGATACCACACGTCATGACTTTTAAATTGGACGAGATCTTCTTTCATAGAAGTTATCCAAAATGAGTCATTAAGTGATTCATTTACATTCTTTGGTTCTATTAGGGAAACAAAGCATGCAAAATGAGAAATATTTCATAGTTGAGATCTTGTACGAACAATCTCATAAAGGTTACCAGCCACTTTATCTAATGGATGATCTTAAGAAACCTAGTTAGGAACTTCAGGGGTCTCAATTGGTAAAGAATCAACTATCTCTGGCGAGTCATAGGTAAAATTATTTTTGGACTCATCCACTATAGTTGTTTCTTTATTTTTACTCTCAACATTATTGTCGCTCACTATCACATTTATAGACTCCATCATAGATTTGGTACATAAGTTATAAACACCATAAGGGCGACTGTTAGGGGTGTAACCTAAAAGTATTACTTTGTCACCACAGGATTCAAATTTAGACAATTGTTCTCTGTCTTTGCAAACAGAGCAATCACTCCTAAATGTTTGAAAATATTTTAAGTTGGGCTTTATACCATACCAAAGTTCATAGGAATTCTATTTGGAATTTTTCCTAAGGTAAACCCTGTTGATTATATGACATGATGTCTGAACTTCCTCAACCCAAAAGTATTTTGACAAGTTCTTTGCATAGATCATTACCCTATCCATCTCTTGGATTATGCGATTATTACGCTCGGCTACACCATTCTACTAGGATATTTTAGGATAACTGAATTCATGTTTATAACCATTATAGTCATAATATTCTGTTACACCCATGTCTTTAAATTCATCTCCTTTATCGCTACAGATTCGATTTACTTGGGTATCTTTTTCATTCCCAATACGTAAAAGAATTTTCAAAAATGCACGAAATGTGTTAGATTTTTGTTTAAGGAAACCTACCCAAGTGAATCGAGTGAAATCGTCCATTATAACTAAAATGTGACTATTACCACAAAGGCTTACAGTACCAGAAGGACCCATTAGGTCCATGTGGATTATCTTAAGAGGTTTTGTTGTTAAGGTGTCTTTAACCTTCTTGTGAGCAGTTTTAACAGTTTTCCCTCCCTAGCAAGGCCCACAAAAATTGTTTGAAATAAGTTTTAGTTTGGGGAGACCTCTAACTATCTTTTGCGAGAATAATATGTTAAGTTTATCGCAATTTATGTGGCCCAACCTGTTATGTTTGATTTCATTATCAGCGATTCTGGAAATATTACAGATCCCGGTATCCGAATTTACTATGTAACAGTTGTCTAGAGTTCAGAGACTAGTAAGAATGCAATTACCATTCTCACTACAAAAATTTGTAGTTTGATTTAGAGAATGTGACTGTATGGTTGGAGTCACAAAATTTTGATATTCTTAACGAATTAGCTTTTAGACATTTTACTAAAAGTACGTCTTTGAGAATATGTAGTCCCTTTTCTTGGAGTCTCCCTTTACCTATGGCCTGAGCTGATACTCCGTCTCTAAATAGAACCTTTCCTCCTAAAAAGTAAGATATTTTGGATAGTTTAGTATCTTCTCCGATCATATTTTTGGAACAACCTGAGTCTAATTACCAATCAGAAGCAATGTGATTATCTTTCAAAGAACTAATCACAATATTGCACTTCAACTGGGGTATTAGATCATCTTTTCTAGTCCAAATAGCTAGAGTTTTAATAGGTTTATAAGCATTTGCTCGAGTTTTAAAAGTTTTGTGCGCTTTTGCTTGGTTTTTAAAGGTTTGAGAGCATTTGGTTTAGAAATGAATCTGGGACTCTTTCTCTTGGACTTCTTTTTAGCTTTAGATCATTTGTTCCTATTTTTATAGTTAGAGTTATTGTTCGGATGCTTATGGAGAATGTAGTTATTCCTGTTCTTTCTAGAATATTTAAAGTCTTTGTAAATTGGTGATTGAAAGATAGGCTTATATAAACGCTTTTGAAAACATTCTTCAAAACAATGTCCATAAACATTACAATATGTACAGTAATGTGGCTTGATAGTTTCTTCACATTTTGAAAATCTTTGAAAATAGGCTTGTCCATTTGTTAGACTCTGACCATATGTCTAACTGCAACAGGTTGAAAAAAGGAATCTATTTTCCTTATAAGGGGCAAACGTATTTGGCCTTAGGCTCAACAGTTGGCTTAGAAAAAATTCCCATTGCAATGTCTCGCCCTTTTCCTATTTATTAAATTCATCTTTTATAGCTTGAAAATATGCACATGGGTCCATATGTCTTTTACCAGAAGACACAAATTTGATATTTTTGAAATTTTTATTTTGTGTTTTAATTTTTTGTTCAAACCCTATGCCTATTTTATCTTTAGAATTGGTTTTATATGACGCTACACAATCTTCAAAACAATTGTCATTATTTTTAAATTTAGAAAACTTCTTGAAGACACTTGAAATGTTATCTTTTGTTGTTCCAATTACAAGAAAGTGTATTTGTATTTCTTTTCCAAAATTTCATTTGATTCTGAAAGATCTTAGATTTTTTCAAGAAAAGTCTTAGTTTTGTTTCATAGGCCAGAAATTGAGTGGTATAATCGTTAGCACTCTATTTTACCATAGGACTTAGGGCTATAAGTTCTCGGTAAGGTCCTTGATGGAGTTTTCAAATTTTGTGCTCTTCCTAAGAGTTTTAGTGTACAGTGCATGAATGTTAGGCAGATCGTCATTATCGAAATCACTAAGTGTGGTGTGTGAATTGTCCCCTAATAATTCACTTTGCATACTCACGCACACATTTGATTCATCATTCAAACATTCCCTCTAACTCACCTCGATGAACTACTAACAGTATCAACAACATTAACAGAATCTAGGCATGGAGTAGATAAACCAGCAGGCAAGTTATCACAAGAAATATAGGATTAGGCATTTTAACATCAAGTTCATCATGATTTGTAGACATATCATCAGCATATATAATTTTTGTAAAAAAGGACATGCAAGGGTCAAAGATATTGTATGATTCAGTCTCATCTTCATCAGAATCGCTTGAATATTCCCAAGTCTTATAAAGATTGACCGTATTTTCTGTTATGTTTCAACTTAATCATACAGTTACTAGATATGTGACCTAATTTAGCACATTTAAAACATTCATTATTTTTAAGGTCTCTATTAGGTCAATTACTGTTCTTAGTAGTGTTTTTATCGTGTCTTCCCTCATGAGGTTTGTTATTAGAAAAACTTGGATAATCAGCCGTCCCTTATTTAAAAGTAATTTTCTTTCTAAACTTAAGAACTTTATTAAAATGTGTAGACATAAGGGCAATCAGATTGCCCAAATTATCTAAGTCACACTCCTTATCAGAGTCCAAGTCAAGGTTAGGGACAAAAAACTGAGGTGCATTCATCCTAGACTGAAAAAAAACCTCAGGACTCGTGTGATTCTGTTGATTATTGGAAAGATGTTTCTTAAATTCTAATTCCATTTCCACAGTTCGAAGCTTGCTACTGAGGAGTTCTGAAGTTAGATTAGGATCGTCCATCTCCTCAATTGCATAGAATTTGTTGTCAAATTTAAGTGGAAGTGATCTTCGAATTTTAGACACTATCTCTCTCCTATCATATATAATACAATTAGCATGAAATTTCGTAACAACATTAGTCAACCTTATGTAAAATTCACCAAATGTTTCAGTCTCAGCTATTAGATGTGTGTTATACTATTGGATCAGCATTTGGGTACTTGTAGCCTTAACATGGGTATGACCTTCATGGGAAGTGACCAACGTGTCCCAGGATTCCTTTGAGGTTGAACATATTGATATTTTTTTAAATTCATGTTCATTGACTGACATAAATATAGCATTCTTTCCTTTATTATTACTCAGAGAGGTAGATGTTTGTTCTTTAGTGAACTCGCTTAGGAGTTTTTTAATTCTTACAGTACTACCCTCTGCAACAGGCTTAGTTGGATGTGTATATCCATTTTCAATAGCATCTCAGACATCATCTTCGAAAGTCCCTTTGATGAAGGCTATCATCCTCACTTTCTAGTAAGGAAAATTAGTCCCATCGAAGAGGGGAGGCCTATACAAATTTCCCAGTCTCTCAAATTTTTCGTCTATAGACATTAGTTTTTGAAAATAATTTCAAAAAGCACAGGATCTTAGATAATTTTTTAAAAAAAGTACACTTTTCTGATACCAATTGAAAATCTCTTACTCAGTTATTTAACAAAAGTTAAATCAGTTAAGTACGATCCAATTTTCCTTTTTCAGAAAACTCTTTCCTAAAACAAGATTAGAACACAAGATGTGTTTAAATGTTATGAATAAGATGTTCAGATTCTTGAAATTAGTTTTTAATTTAAAAGCTAAGTCTAGATATGCATTGTAGGATTAAAGAAGTAAAAAACACACATGCAAGAGAGATTTGAAAACGTGGTAAAATCCCACATAATTGGGGAAACATCGAAGGAGGTCTCTACACCTCAAAACAAAAAATCCACTAAAATAGAGTTTTAGGTTACAAGCATTTAACGAGCTAAACACACATTAGCAGACTTATTAGTCAAGAATTATACCAGATCCTTTAGGTTGTTCTGAGTTCTTTAAGGCTCTGAAGTGGTTATCGTCGTTCTTTAGCTTGGCTCATCTTATCCTTAGTCTTTATGTCGACTCAGATGATCGAAATCTCTAAACCAACGACACTGTTTAAGTGATGTTGTGTGATTGTGTTATGAGTGCAGTGCCTAAACACATGCGTGAACTCACACGCTTAGTACAAACAATTTTCTCTGTTTTACAAATTGTTCTGAGTATGAAATGCAACTTTCACACTACTAAAATTAAACTTGATCTTTATCACTGAATATTTTCAGATCTGTTAATCTCAAGAATCTATAAAACATAGATTCTATAGATCTTATTTATGTATAATATTTTTTGAACTGAAAAACCAACCTAGATCTGAAATAGCAAGTTATTACTTTAGTTTTGTAAAACTAGAGAGCTGTTGGAAATAAAAAGTAAAACATATATACAAAAATGAATCCAACATAGTAGATAATGATTTCTTAATAAAAAAATCAAAACAACCAAGATCTCTATGATTGTATCACTTTAAACTAGATCTTCAAGTTTCTATAAGAAGAAACGAGATCTAATTTAGGTGAGGCTGTTTGAATGAGAGATTAAAACCAAAGAGGATATGAACACTAGAAAATCAGAAAATCCTAACACTCTAAAAAATTATTTTCTCTAAAAATTTTGGCAGAGTATGGTTTGGATTTAAGAATTTTTCCTCTCTTTTATTTTCTCTCTCTCTGTCTCTCTCTCTCTCTCTCAGACTTTTAATCTCCCCAAAAGATTGTAAATGAGATGACAAAAGGTTAAATTTATACTGAGGTTGGAAGGATCTGGAAATACGAATGAAATCAACGGATTGGATCAAATTTAAATGTTCGAATGTAAATCACATGGCTAACAACGCACGACCTTTAAACGCGCGCTGATTAGTTCAAATGGTTAACACGTGGATTGATCTTAAACGCATGTAGACCTTTGATTACACTGATCGAACGAACCAGATTGATTATAACATAAGTGAGTGTGAGAAAACAGAAATCCAACCATTCTAAAATCAACACGTGTAAGGCTAAGATTTCTTATAAAACGCGTGTTTTGTAGTTTCAAAAAATCCCATTTGCTACCCAAATATTTTCAAGCAATTTTGGATTCTACCCAAGGCAATTTTTAAGCAGAAAATACTTACAAATTAAACCAAAATATTTTAACAAACTAATTTTAATTTCTTAAAAATAGATTTTAAATGTTTTAAAAAATTCCTAAAAATTCCAAATAAATGTAGAAAAATCATTTTAAGCCAATATAAGACACACCTCATATATGTAATGAAATATGAAGAAATCAAATCCTAGAGTGCTATGTTGTTTGTTTTATACCTTGAGGCTCATTGTTCTTCTTGTTTAATGTAGACTTTCTTGAAGTTCTTGAATATGCAATGGAGGGAATATGATGACTCAAATTTTGTCCTTTTTTTCCAAACTAGATGAGCTCCTCTGTAGTATAAACTCAAGTGAGCCAAATATATAGTGTGATTCAGATTTTCTTTTAACAACTTCTTTAGACTTATTTTGATCAACCTTCATTCCCTTTTGGTGGACCAAATATATAAGGAAATTTTCTATAGAAACTCCAAAGGAACATTTTAAAGGAGTCACTTTGAGTTGGTAAAGCCTTATTTTATCAAATTATTTTTAAGTTATGTTATATGATTGAATGTTGATTTTGATTTTATAATAATGTCATCAATATAACACTCCAAAAAGGTTCTAGCCATATCATGGAAGATGGAGTTAATCCTTCTCTGGTAGGTATCTCCTATATTTATTAATCGAAATGGAATTTTGATCCATTTGAATATAGCCAAATTTTTGAGCCACCTAAACGAAATTTGTGCACGTTTTCTTCTGCTATGTAGATTTGGTTCTAACTAATGTGGCAATCCATCATGGACATGATAGCATGATCAACTGATATATCAACTAATAAGTCTACTAGTGGTATTGTATATTCATGCTTTGGGGTAGCTGCATTGAGATACCTGGAATCAATGGAGACCCTTAATTTGACGTTCTTTTTTAATTACACACACTATATTAGAGATCCATACAGCTTCCCTATCTATACGAATGAAACCAACTTGGATAAGTCTTTCTATTTCTTCCTTAACTTTGACAGTCACTTCTGGTGTCATTTACCTTAGTAGCTTATTTATTAGTTTATATCCCTCTTTGATTATAAGCCTATATTTCACCAATTTTCTACTTAAGCTTGGAAATTCATCATACTCCCATTCAAAGTATTCCTTATATTTGTGAAGAAGGTCTATGACTAATTATTGGTGCTCTTTGTTATTATTTGTGTTGATTTATGTCACCCTCTTATCTTGATCAATACCTAAATTAACCTCTATCAAGGAATCAAGTTGGCTCACCATTATCTCTTCACGTTCAATAGGTGAATTTTCTATGTCACCACTTCCTTGAATAGCCTTATTATCTACATCCTCTTAGAAGACATAGTCAACCCAATTAATTGTGTTTTCCTCACAAAGTCTGGTGGTTAACTCTATATCCTTAAACTTATATAAAATCATGGCCAAACATTCATTATCCTGCTAATGCTAATGGGTGTATGAACCATTAAATACTCATTTTTTCCTCCTTAGTCGGCCCCATTAGTCTAAAAATAAGTTCTGATTCTAAGGCACCAAAACCTCTACTATGACTGATCCCATTTTTTCTCATAGATCCTAACCTCCACACAGTTGGAAATTTCATGGAAAGGTGCTGGACCAACTTCAACTTCCTCAATAAGTCCATCTTCTTTCATTAAGACTAGTTTGTAATGCACATAATTCACTTGTTAGAATGTATCCAATCTCTACCTAATAATTCATTAAAGATAGGTTTGCCCTCAATTATGAAGAGTGCAATTTTATCTTTTTTGGTGCCTACTTCAATATCTATGAATAGCACACCTTTTGTGGACTTTTTATCTAATGAAATTTGGGATACTAATTTGATTCTGCACCAGTTTTACATTTTATTTGCTAATTTTGTGTAACGTGGAGAATGGCATGAGGTTAACTACAATCTAATTATCTACCAATAGTTTACTAATAAGTACGCCATTTATCCTATTTTACTAATAGTGATTTTGTATGGTGCGTATTTTATTTTGCTTGGTTTCTCTAACTCATACACAATATCCATTATCGAGACAAATAAATTAAAATTGTCTACCAGAAATTCATCTTCTCGATCCACTTCCATAGCTGGTACCACCTATTACCCACTAGCTTCGAACCTTCTGGGAAGGATCACAAACGTGTTTATTAGCACTTACTAAAGTAAAGAGATAACTTGGATGAATTATTTCTAATCCACTTCTAGAGATGGTATTATCACATCAGCTATCATCATTTCTCCTTTCTCTTCCTCATTCTAAGAGCTTTCTTCGAATGAACTCTCTTCATCCATGCTCATGGTCTTTTCCAAAGACTTTAACATTTTTGTTAACAGGTTTGATTATGTGGTTTTCCTCAAGTTTTCTGTGAAACCTTATTTTAGGCTTTAAAGATGACGATTCAAGATTTAAAGTTCATTAGTGTTTAAAATTTAAGAGTCCTCTTTCTAGGCCATATACTTTCTATGGATCCTTATTTATTGAGTTTTAGAGACAACAACTTAAGGCTCACTCCTTTTTATTTTGGTTGTTCCACCACGTGCCACTTCCCAAGGGCCACCTATTTATGCTTGACAATGATTGGACTCTTTAGAATATCATTAAACTGTTCCTAAATTTTTGGGTCTTGAGTGATGAACCCATATGGTACACCCTTGACATTGACAGAAATTTTGGCACTTTTATTGGACCATACATATTTTTCTGATAATCAGGTTTGGTATTCTTCAAGAAAGTCTGACATGTTAGTTATTCCTTAGTATTTTAGTACTTCCATAAGGTTGGAAGGGACCAAAGTTTGGTCTATTAGGAGGCCTTCTCTCAATATCTTGTTGTTCCATAACTATTAGGGCTTTAGTTACATTTCCAATATTCCCCTTCTTCACATTCATTTTTTGCTAGATTTATTCTTTCGAATCCAATAATCGACACGTCTCAGTATAACATTATCCACATCTGATGCATAGGTGTTTTAGAATATTTTAGTCAGGATCTTCAATATCCCCAAGCTCCAAACCCTTAGGTTCTGACTTAGTTTTGACTTTAAACATTACACGCCCTTATTCCTAGACAATTGAATTGACTGCACATTAGCTCCTAATTCTTTAATCTAAGGAAAATGGTCTTCATCCACCTACATTGTGCTTTATTTTTCTGCAGGGAACTTGATTTTCCCCCACTTTATTAATTCTTCAACCCTATCGTGAAATACAAAGAAAGCATTAGTCGAATGAGGAAACTCATTTTTCCATTTGCAATAGCTTTAAATTTAATGTGACTTTTTAATATCATCTATCGGTTTTAACATTCTAGCAATTAAAAGGAAATCAGCAATATCTTCAACTTTAGCAATATCAAAAGAATATTTTTTTAATCATTCCTTTTGATTTTCATGCAAAGGGTTTTGCATTATTATCCTTCGGAACATATGGTTCACATATTAGTGTTTTAGTTCATATAATTTCAGTGTCCTCTATGTTGAAATTAAGATATTTCTATATGTTTTAAAGGAATAAATATTCCTATCGAACTCTACCTCAAGAAGAGCATAATATTTAGACACTTTGTCGGCTAATTCCACCAACTCTCTAAATTATTTGCCATTAAACTTCTTTCATAGATAAAATTCTAGACCATTTTGTGTCAATTTTAAAAATTCAAATTTTAGTAGAACTATCTTATATTTATTCATAGACCTGCTGAAACTATTTATAAATGCAATAGACTTTTTATCAGACTTTTATGTTAGCCTAGACAAATCATCCATTAACACCTCTGGTTTAGTTTGGAAAAACTGTGAACGGAATAAATCTTCCATTTGTTGCCAATTGGGAATAAAGTTCGGTGGCAAACTTATGAAGCACGGGAAGGTTGCATCTGATAGTAAATTTGAGAACAAACATAACCTTAAATGACCATTTTTGCATTTGCGTACTTTTTAATGAACCGTGGAATTTGTTCCACTATTGAATCACTTCCATACCCTGAGAAGAGGGTAAAAGCTGTGAATTTGAACCCTTTAGGAAGTTCAATCCTATCCACCCATTCTGGGTATGTCTTTCTATATATTGGAGTCTGTACCCTAATTTATTGGTCCATAAACGTTTTATATTAGATCTATGATCTCATTCCTCCCGACTCCTCTAGGCAGTTGCCTGCTTTGTGGATCTGTTATTTAGTTTACCAAAGTAATTGGTTGTACCAAGGGTGGTGGAACCTATGTAGGTGTAGTTCATTCTATTTAGAAGGGAATGGGTTATGATATTTTTAGAACTTAATTGTCTAATCTTCTAAGGTTCCTTAACCCCCAAGTTATTGTTCGAACAATTGATTATTGATAACTCCATTGCTGGAATAATTTGCGAAGCCTTAGTTAGCCTCATTTGGGAAACACCTAGTTCTTCCCACCTCTGGAAGAGATGTTATCCTTATGGGGTTGTTAAAACTCATCTGTTAGTAAGTATTATAGGGTAAAACTACTTCCATAGAATTATTGGTGGTTAAACAAGTGGTGTTAGCATATCCTCGACTATAAAGTTATTTCCAAAGTTTGTTTCACCACTTTTAGGTCTATAATACATGGGGTGGTAAGGGTTTGGTTCTGTAGTCACATTCACACCAAATTATAGCGTGTAGGTTTGACTACTATTAGGCATTCAATTAGGTAAGGAAATCTACTAGTGACTATAGTTATCATGGTGTTGAGATTATGAAACGTGTTTCCAAATTGAAGAAAAATTAGGTTCAGTTGGTCGATCAGCTGGTCTTGTATATTTGCAGACCCACCAACTAATGGTGTATTTTTTACATGGCTGGCTCTTTCATCCATTGGCATGTTCATTTACTGATTGTGAGCTATTGGTTCTAACTGTTGAGTTGATTTGACCATTGTTTTCTATGAAGTGGTAACTTGTTAATCGGTAGATCAAATCTCATCAACATAGTCTCTTATATCTTCGCTATAACTTGTCATAAAAAAGTGTAACCATTACATAGTAACGATTTCCTACTTATCATGCTAAAAATATTTTTGGGTTATTTGCATTGGGCTTGGTTAATAATTAATCTTGCGAGTGTGCCAGATAAGATTTTTCGTCTTGTCAACCAAAGATCGTAGCCTAGTGTTAATTTCCAACCGATTTTGTTGCGTTTGATGCCTCAATTTAGATGACTTATCCTTCCCTTACAGAAGACTCAAAGTTTATGCTTCCCTTGCGGAAAACTCAAAGTAAGTTCTAGATTGTAATGGCTAACTAGAATAAAAATAGTAAATTACATGAACTGAAGTAAATTGAGGCATCAAACGCAACAACATCGAGGCAAATTTCATGAAGTGAAAGTAAATAAAAGCTTTGTAAATATAAAAAGAAAAATGTTGCTAAACTTGAGATTTGTAAGTAAGTGTATTTCATGTATAGTAAAGATTTGAAGAAATTAAAAAACAATAAAGGCAAGGAACTTTAAATAAACTTGAAGAGAAGAGTTAACAACTACCTTACAGTCTACTTGCAAAATTGAAAGGGAACCAGTACGTAAAGTAACAAAAATAAAGAAAAGACGATGAAAATAATGTAAATATGATTTTGGTGTGGGTAAATTTCTTCCACTTTCGCCTTATTACTTATTTGTAGTATTTCTTGCCCATACAATGTAATTTCCATGGAAACTGCTATGGTAGTTATTTTACCCATTTTCATTTTCCCTATTTGGTGCACTAATTCCCCATTTAAATATTTAGTGTGTATCCATACACTAAAATTCATGACAAGTGTCAAGCATGGGTGTTGAGCCTAATATATATTTTCTCATAATATTAATCGACCATTTTTTTCGGTTAGCAACGCTTTATTGGATCGTGTTAATATGGTGTAAATAAGTTTGGCAACAAAAGTTAAGTAGAAAATCCATGAAAGATGTTCAATATCCAATATTCATCGATGTCTAATAAATCAGAGTCTCTCTATGAAACGCTATATGAAATTAAGAATTTTGGATTGACAATTCATAACTCAAATTCTTTTACAAATAATTAAGCCAACTATAGTATAATAATAAATTTTCACATTTTAAGCGTATGCATACTATATATAATTTATCATGCATAAAAATTATAGAAATCTACTCTAAAATCTCTATGGGTGGGTAGCTAAGTGAAAAATTCATGTATATAAATATTTATTCAGCGGTCCCTAGGTTTGAATTTTTTTAGCATCGAATCCTTATTGATAAAATAACATCAGAGTGCCAACATTACATTGTAGTATATAAATAATATGGAATCTATGAAATTGATGATAATTTATTTTACACTTAGTATTTTAAAGGTCCTCAAACTCCTCAACTGCCTCCAGGCCAAAGCAAAGGTCTTGCAATTGACCCCTAACATCAAACAGACTACTACTTGCCTTTTAAGACCGTTGATTCTCTCAAAATAAAGGAGTAATACTGTAGAAGACCTCAGTCATGTTTCCCTCCTCTTAAAAGGATCAACCATCCCAGCACATCTCCTCAAACAAGCTCAGAGACCACAACATTAAGTTTTTGTCATGACTTATGCTCAGAAGAGGCATCCAATTGAAGAGAAATTACTTACTGAGGTTGACCAAGCCTCAACCCTAAGGTGAGTCAATGTGTACTACCTCAAGACCATCTTAGAGTATCTGTACGACCATTCGAAACCCTGTAGACCTATAGAAAGGCTCATGCAACCAATATGAGGAATAGGTGAAAAAAAATCACTATTTCACCTACAGCCACTACCTAACTCCACTTGCATTAAATACTATAATATGCATTTAATGCACATAGTAATAGTCTTATATCACCTGTAAACACTTTGGCTAAAACCCTACCACTTTTCTGACACACCACCACCATGTTGCACTAGTCCACTCGTTACCTTTCTGGGTTTTTATTTATAAGTAAGAAGTTGATCGAAGATTAAAGACACATTCAATCAACCAAACATACAGAGAATCAAGAATTCTAAGAATCTACAAGTGTTTTATTCTATATTTCGTACTCGTAGACCACTGTTATGAGTTTATATTGGCAACTTAGATCATTTTTCCACTGTTGAGATATCTTATATATCTTATCGAACCCTAAATCAATACTTAGGAACCCTTAGAGAAGTCAATCAGTTACTTCCTAATGCCCTTTGGATTGTTCACAAAGGTCGAAAGACCTCAGACTCTCTTGACCAAAGCTTTAGAGGTCTCATAGACTGTAATAAACTGACTCACATTATAATACACAAGTAGAACACATTTGACAGTGGACATAGGACCTTCATCAAAGGTCCAAACCACTTTATATCATTATCTCACACTTTAACACTCCTCTCCTCTTACCAGTCTGAGGTCCAGAGGGGAGCACTTGTGGGTCTAAAGTCACTTACGGTTTTAACACCCATCGTATAATAACAACGTTATGTTAACATTGAAACATATAGAATAAACTTGCAATTTATAATAGGTTAAAATAATAATAATAATAATAATAATAATAATAATAATAATAATAATAATAATAATAATAATAATAATAATAATAATAATAATAATAATAATAATAGTTTAATAAACATGAATATTCACTAAATTATCTTAATTTTTAGAGAACGAAACATAAATGCCCCAAGAAATATAAATAAAACACTTACTTTGCTTATATACATCTTATGACTTTTGATTATGTGATTTGGTTAACAAACTTTTTAGATTTTCAATGTCACACAGAATTAAATTGAGTCCAATGACTCAATGACTATAATACATTACATATATTATTATATATATGTATATTTAAAATTATTTTATTATATAATTAAAATGTAAAGGTTGTCTACTTTGTAGTGAAAAAAATTAAATTTGTATTTATTATTTTTATAATGGTTTAGTGTCTTGACGATTAATTTGCCAATTCTAATGAAAATGGAGTAATTAGGCCTTCTAGTTAAAAGGTTGGGTTGAAAAAAGAGTTTATCGATATGCTTTTATTATTTTTTTCATAAAAGGATAAAATTAATATAACTAACAAAGGATATGTTATAATGTTTTTTAAATAAAACTCACAAGGAGCTACTATTTTATTAAAAGAATATAAAGTAGGTGGATGAATCTTCCTAGCACCAAGGCTAATAAAGAAAGTGAAATGAAATTCTAACTACTAACTACTTCTTCCCTTTCACTGATGTCCGACGAGTCTCTGCAAGATTGTAGTACTTCTTTATCCTCAATAGTTTTTCATCATTTTCTTTATGAAATTTTTTCACAAGTACCACGTATTGAAACTCATGTTCAACTTAATTTTTAATATTCGATTTCAAATGGGCAAGGCCTTGTTCAATTTCTAGTTTATCTTTTTCCTCCACTTTTTGAATGGCCTCTTCTCGTAACTTTTTATTGATTTCATCTTGTTGAAGTTGAAAAGATTTTGAACCTTTTTTTTATTTTCCATGGAATGTTTTACACCTTGTATTTTTTAGGATATAGAATTTAATTAATTTGGTGATAAAGGATTTAAATTAATGTGGATGATTTAATTTATTTGGTGAATTCATATTTAAGAATTCATTTTTTTTAATTACATGTGCTGTAATTTGAGTTCGAGGTTGGATATTTTAGTAGAGTGACTCGGATAGCGACTCTGAGTGCACATTTAATTCTAAATAGGTCGAGATAGTCGAAAAAGAGTACCAGGGGCTAGTAATTGGGTCTCAGGGCATTTTTAGGCACAACCGAGCTCACACGGGGGTGTTTGGGTCATTTTAATTTGGCACATAGGCTTAATTTTAGGATTATAACTATAAAACCTACATTAGGGAGTTTGTGGCAGACACAACTCCAAAAGAAAACCCTATTTTTGCTGAGGAGGAGAGATGATCAATTAGGAGAGTTTTTGGGAGCCAAATCAAGAAGAGGAGTGTGTTCTTCGTTGAATATCCATCTACAACAAAGGAAATCAGACCTTATAAAATTACCCAGGCAAGTACTTAAACTTGCTTTTAATTTAATTGCGGTATTACGATTCATATCATAGTGGGTGTAAATCAAAATTTGGTTATGGGTGGATTGTTGCATAAATAAGGTTCTTATGAATTGAGTAGTTATGTTAAATTAAAGTTCAACTAAGGTGATATTATGATTCAGTGTTGTAGAAATTTAAAGTATGAAAGGAACCCAAAAGAGGGTGTGAGTTAATTGGGGCAATCGAACCAAATTGTAGAAAACAATTTCGTTGAAACTCATGGAAACCCCAGACATGGAAATTTAATATTTTGATAAATTGTTGATGTTTAAAGGTTATTTTGAGGATTAAATCCAGTATTAGATGAGTGTATTAGGTTGATTTTAACCGAGTCAAGGTCGATGAAGATTTCAAAGCTTGTTTGAATTCGTTAATGGCAGAGAGAGGAACAAGGAAGAAGAAGTGATCAGCGTTGCGTTAAACGACTTTGCAAGTCATTTGAACGACAATGCAAGTCCTTCAAACGATAGTGGAAGTCATTTAAACGATATTAGTATCTCATTCGAATGAGGTTGATATCTCATTCAAACGACCTTAGGTTTCGGGCATTGAGATAGATCTTTTCGTTACGAACGCGTGGCTGCCAGTTTCATATTTTTCTAATTTTTCTTTTTATGATTTTATTACAGAAGGGTCTCTATAACCGAAATCCTTTGTGAGAAATCAAATATGGATTATTTAGGGATGTCCCTAGGTGAGTGTAGGACTTCGAAAAATATTAAGGAACATTATATTTACCTTGGAATTGGATGGGAATGAATTCATGGCATGGATTTATAGTGTTTAGGATGAACAACACTCAAAATAAATTAACGGATTCGAATGGAAATTTCAGATGAAATTAGGATATAGGCTGGATTAAGATGTTCTTAGTATCTTGAATAAAAATATGAATGTAAGTTAATACTTATGGAATTAAGAGTCGGGGTTGTGACTCGGATACTTTTAGGCGGAGTGCTACGGGAGTTAGGCAGGAGCTAGCCGATTTAATTTATTATAGAGATATATAATAAATTATTGAATATTAAAATTAATGAGGAGTGTTAAGCTTGATAGTGGGACGTTGTGTAATGAATTCTAAGAGATGAAGTTACGGATCGAATGAGTGAGTATGGGTACTGTAGTTGGGTGATACAACTTGAATGAGAAAGTTGTGTGATTAATTAAATTACAAGTCAGACTATATACTTGGGTATTTTGTGCTAGTTCTACGGGTGTTAAGCACGGGTTAGACGGACTTTATTAAATATATGTATACGGTTATGTGTGATAGTGTGTGTGATAGTGTGTGTGTGTGTGTGTGTGTGTGTGTGTGTCTATATATATATATTTGTGTGCTTTATAAATATCGATGAATGATATTTATAGGAATACATACCCCTCTAGTGCTATCATAGGAGGTTACGCGATGTGAGTGAATCCCCTGGCTTGAGGAGCAGGGAGAATATAATCCCCAGGTCATATCACATTTTTTATTGCGTGATTTATTAGAGGTGAACCGCTTTGGGTATGATTCGGTTTCATTCTCGATGAAAGAATATAACCGCCTCCACTACGCTTATTATGTTTTTACCAAGTTCGGTGTGAGCTAGTTCAACTTGAGGTAGCTGGGTTAGAGTGAACATACCTAGAACATGATAACATTTAGAGAAAGCATCTGGTGAGTTATTTCTTAGGAGGATGAATAGATACTTGGAATGTGTGTGAATATTGTAGTATACTAGTACGTACATAAAATGAGTAGATAATTATATACGGGATTAATACATAAGTGTGACTATATTTCTTATATGAGTAATGTGAAATTTATATGATTTAAAAAGGGGTTTCTTATATAACTAGTGTGGAACATTATATGAATTGAAATAGTTGAACTGATTAATAAGTTAATGAGTAGATAACTTAATAATAAAAGTACGAATACTCGGATTAGAGTTGTGTGATGGCAAGAGGTGTGGTACGACTAGTTAGGTGGGGTATCTTAGCTAGGAAGGTTAGCAGGCAAGCGTTAGTTGTGCACACTAGATGAGGGGTGAGTTATACGGCAAGTGAGTGCGACCCTAGCTTCAGTATGAAGAGTGAGCATGCATATTTAATTATTATAATTTAACTTCTTCTGAAATATTTTTAAAATGTTTTACTTGGGTTCTGACCCGTGTCAAAAACTTTTTCAAAACCTTTTCGGTGTCCAGCCACAGATATGACCAATTTAAAGATTCTATCCAGGGATGCAGAGCTGCATATCATGTGGAAGTTGTAGGAGTTTTCTATAAATGCTTCATTTATTTATTCCTAGTGTAGTATCTTTATTTCAGTACTCATTTGGTCATGTCGCCTTAGATTTAGTATTCAGTTTATTTATGTTACATTGTGTATCCATGTTATGATTTCAGTTTATTGTTGTATGTCATTGTTGAACCAATAATTGATTCAGTCCTCTTTACTTATATCATTCATTTGTGTTGGATTTCAGTTACCAATTTGTGTGATGGTTTAATTATTATTTATTTCTGCATGTTGTTAATTAATGACAGATAAAATTTGGTACCAGTCTATTTAAACTACTAGGTGGTTAGTAACTTTTAAAAAAAATCGATAGTGATGCTAAGAATGAGCCATATAAGACTAACGTTTTATTTTGATCATGGGCTGGCCACCCAGGATTTTAGTAGGTGGGGTGTCACAGAATGACGAGTTGTGGGTAGGATGTTATCTTCATTAAATTGATCCTGATTATATGATTGCGTATAATAAGAGAAGTATTGGGATTTTTGCCTATGTTTTTGAAAATATAATCAATTTCGTTATTTAAATCATGATCTTATAATGTAACCGTGTCACCTTTATTAACTTGAAAAGGTGGGTCTTCCACTTATAAATCATCCCAGTTATGATTCGTTTCCATATATTGGCGAATTATTTGTATTTGGGATGGTTTATCCCCCACCATGACATCATCTTGCTCAAAAGGATATTAGTTTTCTTGAGATGTTTTTTTAAGAAAATTTATTATATTAACAACTGTATGAACATCATCCATATTTGCTACAACCAATTAATGCTTATTAATAACTTTATTATTCATCATCGAAAAATACGAAAGAACCTGTATTATTGGGTTTGCTGAAGTAAATTTCTCATCTTGAGGAGCACTATTGTTTTACATAAAGTGCACTAGTTTGATACACCATAACAGTGTCAAATTATTTGTTGTTTGGAATATCCTCTAACATAAAAATCTTATAAGAATCCATATTATTTAGTCCATACTCTTCCATAACTTTGATAGGTGTAGGAGTCTCAACTTGATTTTAAAAATTCTTTCTAAAGAATTGGGATTTCCGGAACTCCTTCCATCCATGTCTGGTAGTTTTTCTCTTGAAAACGAATTTTAAACATGCAAAAATAATAGATAATCGAATATGAAAATATATATGTATATATGTACGTAAACCCACATTTTATTTTATTTATATTGAATTTCATTTGAATAAAACAACTTCCATTAGAAAAACATGAGATAATCTATACAAAAATTAATTTGAAAGACAAGATACATTCAAATATTGTTTTTCGGCATTCGTTGACACAAATCCAAAAGTCCTTTACCACATTCGGCACCTTATCATGGAAAATTTTTGGTAACTAATGGTCAAGTACTAACTTTCAGGTTTCCATAGAACATTCTAAATGAGAGTTGCCACTTTTCAATCGAACGTGCTGTAATACCAAGTATTTTTCTATGCATTATTAAAATTATAAAAATTAATTATATATGCCTTTCGTGAGGTGTGATGTCACTATTTATATTTTTACGCATTATATCATTCGAATTTGAAATTGAACTTAATATACAATCATTCATATTACATAATTGATAACTTAATATTATGATAAATCATAACTAAATAATTGATATTTTGAGTCATACCAGGATCATATCTCAAGTTGAATTTTTTAATGTTTTAAATGTACGTTTTTATATAATATATTGGGATTTAAGCCCATTAGGTTGGTACATATCTTAAGAAGAGTCATATGTACTTTAGGACATTATTTGGGTTCATTTGGTTGTGGGTTCATTGAGATCCCAACCCAATTTCGTGGGAAGCTAGGTTAAGATGCCATTTGAGATAGCCTAAAAACATGTTAAAATCATAGAAACCCTAGAGGTATGGAGGGATGAGGTACCAAGAGTGGGAAGAAGAATTAGGGGATTGATTTCTCAATCTACCCATGAAGAAAGTTTACTTGATGTAGGAATTTTATTGTGTTTGTGTTAGAATTAGTTAAATCATCTGGAAAACTATTTTTAGTCAAATCCCTAAATAACTTAAAAAATACGTTAAATTATTGTTCTTATTAGTAAGAGATCCCATGAATTTGACCTTGAATATGATTAGTATTATTGGAAATAAGTTAACATCTTTGAATCAACTGTAAGCCACTTGTAGTTTTAGTGAATTTTAGCTAAAATGATACTAACTAATCAAAATTTAAAAAACTACGGTTCTTTAGTTAAAACCTGAAATTAATCCTTTTAATCATGTTAGGATAGTTTGAAATATGTTGATATAAGTTAAGGTTGATGTTATATCACTTACATAAGACATATAAGGTTTGTATTTATGCTTAGTGAATTTTATATTGATTAAGGAGTATTTTGGGAAGCCATTAAGTGGTAGTGCGAGGTTAGAAAAGGGGCGAATTGATTAAGTTCTTGGGTTACGAAACTTAGAAAATCCATACCTTCTTCGTTTAAGATCAGATTGATGCACAGTTGGATGATGCTCTAACGTTGGGTCTTTTGGCACCATACAAATGTTATAATGTGAAATGAACTAATTCCACTTGAAAATCATCTAAACATCGTGGCTTGCATCCTGAACACCTATAAAAGCTCAAATAGACCTTTAAAAATATGATATTTTTATTGTAACTCACCAAGTAGGTTTTATGAGGATGTAAAATATTATGGGAAGTATTAGTAGGGATTGATACCTAATTTAGAGTGATAAGCACCCAAAATTGTACATTTTATACCCCGAATAGACGTACTTTAGTTGCTAATTCTCGGTACTTTGGGTCTTATGTGCTTTATTGTGTATTTTGTAGGTTGAATGCACGTTGCGGTGTTCAAATGCGTATTTCGAGGCAACTTGCAATAAAATGAGCTAATTCCCTCCACCATAACTTTACCCGAGCCTAAACCTAGCCCAAACCTACCCCGAACCATGTGTATGTTTAGTTTGTGCCCTTTTATATTTTTCTTAGATTTTTAGTTTGAATCGTTTTATTTGTAGGTTTTATTTTAGATTTATTTAGGTTTATTTTCTATTTGTATATTTTATTTTTATAATTTTATTTTATTTTGATTTTTATTAGTTTTTAATTTTATTAAGATTATTTTTTAGGAGTTTATTTTTAATTTTATTATATTTTATTTTTTTGTATATCTTTAGTTTTTATATTTTTCTTAGGTTTTTACTTTTATTTCTTTTAGTTTACGTTTATTTTATAGATTAGAAGTTTTATTTTAATTTTAGTTTTTACAGATTTTATTTTTTTAGGATTTTAGTTATTTTCATTTTCATTTTTTTTGGGTCATAAGTTAAACACACATATAACCCCTCACACCTAATTACCACACTCCAGTACACCTCAAACCAAACCTTCACCCACACCCAAATTCCCCTACACCTCACCACACACCAAATCAATCACCAATAACACTATTCATCATCATCTCACCATCTCACTCTCTCTCCTCCCTCTTCCCCCATTAACAAACCACAACAAACTCTTACCCGGATGCGACCAAATCTGATCCAAACAAACCCGAGACCCTTACCCGTTCTCAACCACTGCCACCACCCGGTAAGAACCACCATTCCCGCAGGCGAGAAACCCACCATCTGCGAGCCAAACTCCGCCCATAACCCGAACTTGCTCAACGTTCTCCATCTCCGGCAATGCCTGAACCCGGAGTCCCGTTCCCCTTCGCCCAAACCTCCATCCCGATGTCTGACCCCCAACCTTCCAGCCATACCCTTGGCCACTGCCCCGACGTCACCCCACCTCGAACCCAGCATCCATGGCCGACCCATCAACTCGAAACCCGATTCCAGATCCGCCAACCTCAAACTCGCAACCCAGCTGCGACCCATCCACCCAACCTTTTCAAACCCAACCAAAAACCCAAACCCATTTCCATTCTTCTCCATAAGCCACGACCTGTTCAAAACCAAATGCCAAATAAAATGACCATGTGTTTAATAACCCAACTTAAACCATTTACCCCCTTTTACCTATTATACCCCCAACTACTCACTTTACCCAATTTCAAAAATACCCTCATATGCAAATATAATTTTATTCCCTCACCTCACTGCCCATATGACCTCACACAACCCATGCACATGTGTGCATAATTCCCTAGATACCCTCACCCAAATACTTTCCATATCCCATACACCCCTGTCTTCTCATTTTTACCCCCATGCTCCATACCTACTATTTAAAGAATGGAAGACTCAATTTGAAGAAAGCTTGAGAATAGGAATTAGTAGAGAGAATTGTAGAGAGTGAAACACCTTTTTTTTAGTTTAGTTTTTTTTTAAGGTTATAATTTATTTTTTATTTTACTTTTTTAGATTAGTGAGAAAAATAAATTAGTGAGAATCCATTTTTGAGTGTAATTGTTGATGTAATTTTGGTTTGGTCGCACAAATTGGAGGGATGTAAATTGCAAATTCAAGGATTGGAGTCCAATTACACTCAAAGAGATTTGGTTTGATTGTTCTTCTCTTCTACTTTATTTAATTAGCCTTTGATTATTTGATTATCATGTTTGATATTATGTTAGGCTAAATTCCCTTCCAAGGGGTGGGGTGAACCCTTATTTAATGTTATTTTAATTTAATTAGTTTGATTACTTGAAAATCCCCTTTGAATATCAATTTTGATCCCTCACCCTTAAATTTATGCCTCGAGAGAGGGTAAATGATTTTCGAGAGAAAATCAAAATTCTAAGTTATAATACTCATTTTAGATTCGAACTAGAGATAGGGGTTTCTTAAGTGTGGTATTATTCCTTGAATTGAAACTATATTTTCATTTTCTAGATTTACATAAATTTTGATAAATCGATCCTAGCGGGTGATTAATTAAAAGGAGTGTAAATCTATTTTCTAGAGTTGTGAGGGGTTAAACTTAATTTTCTAAAAGATTACTATTAAAATTACACTTGCAACGAGAGTTGATTTGTGATTTGGAAGAATTCAAATAATTAAATTAATTAATTAGAATAACTAAAATTTGTGGTGTAATCCCATTCCTTGATTGTTTTCACAATTATTTACCTCACTTTATCTCTTATTTTAGTGTTAGATTTTATTTTTCACTTTTAGTCACTTTCTAGTTAGTTGTTTTCATCTCACATTTTAGTTTAGTGTTATTTAACCTCACCTAACCTCACCCAATTGTTTTAATATTTGAAAAGATAAAAAAAAATTAGAAAAGTGAAAAAGCACAAAAAGAAAATAAAAAGTGAATTACAATTGAGTTTGTCTCTAGTTTACCCCTTGATGTGGATTGATACCATTACTTACCTCTACACTTGAGATTGATATTATTTTGTAGGTATTTGAGGATTTTGATTAGAGGATCTTTTCAAACAATGACAAAAAATATAGGCAAAAGTTCTTTTTATCAAATGGCGTCGTTGCCATTCTTGGGAGAATGAAGCACTCAGAGCGGATTTCAATTTGTAGTTCAATTATTTTTTGCACTTTATTATTTTTTGTAACATTTTCTTTATTTTAGAAGACTTGTATTAGGTTTATTTTATCATTGCTTGTATTGCGGCGCATAGAGACACCTTTATTTTATTTTTCATTTTTTAAAATTGTACTAATAGAAGACAAGCATGATTGGGAAACCGGACAAGGTAGGGAGAGGGCATCCAAAGGCGAGAATTTAGAAGCCTCTATACCTTGGGTCGGTAGGACACCCGGGGCCGACTGAGATAGGCGTGATCTCCCCCCGGTCGACTCAAATTTTTCAGCACCCCACGACTTAAAAATCGTGGGAGGTATATTTCTCTAACCCTCGCGCCTCTCCTGTTAGCGAGTCAATTCTTTTGTGTGATTTTTGTGCTCTAATTTGATTTTATTCTTGCATTTATCTTCAAATGGTGTGATGAATTAATTAATTAAGACCTACACTCGGTCACTCATGAGAAGGAACATCATCACCGACTCACTCGATTACCAATTGTGTCCTACCCTAGCCATCATTAAATTTAAAATCAATTAATTAGGTAGCCCACTAGGACAATATTTTTGCAAAGGTGATCACTCAGATAATTTCCGTGATTTTTATTGCTCGCGGACTTAATTAAAATTTGACTACCCTTTCATTAAATTTAAAGATAAAATTGGCTATGTGCAAGTTAGGAATTCTTTTTGACGTGTGTGTGTCCAATTTAATTTTTCGGTAGTCGAATTTTAGTTAGTCCGTCCAATTCAGAGAGTCCAAAGATTTTTCCACTCTTTTCTTCCAAAAAAATTCAAAAATATTTTCTTCCTTTATTTTTCCAAAAAAAATATATTTCCTTCGTTTATTTTTTTAGAAAATCAAAAAACATTTTTTTCCTTTCATGTTAGAAAAATCCAAAAATATTTTCTTCCTTTTTGAAAAATTTAAAAAATCCAAAAAATATTTTTCTCCTCATGGTCGAAGAACGTCCTTTACGGGACTACTTTGGTCATTTCCCATTGACACACGACACGTGTGAGAGTGATCCCGAGCTGTCTCTTTATGAGATACTTAGTGGTCTCACCTCTCTCACGAGTACCGTTGGTACTCTTGACCCATCTATGCACGCACCTCATATTCCATCACCATCGATGTCAAGTGTCGACGTATCGCATACTTTGTCATGCACCCATTGTTATTATGCCGATCACATGTCCCATGAGTGCCCTTACATTCCATATCCATCCGAAGCCACCATGGAACATGTGTATCCATATGAAACTGTTGCAGAACCCACCTCGGCCTACTATCCTGATATACCTAATCTCGAGTTGTGTGAGTACCCGAGCTATTCGTGGAGACTTGATCATCTTTCCATGCAATACGAATCCCAGCCCGATGTTGTGGATCCTCACACGTTCCAACAGTCGTCATGAAAACCTTGTGCACCCATTCACGATCAGTACCCTCACTACGCACCCCATGAGTATCAACCATTTGTCCATCACGAAAGCGATCCTTTCGTGTATGATGAACTTGGCTTCGCTCCACACACTTCATACAAGTATTCTCCGTACAGTCATGATAATAACGAGTTGTGTCCACCTCAACCATCTCCAACAACTGTCACTCCAACACCATCCTCCACATTCGCTCTCGAGGCACTCTTGCAAAAGTTCATACTTGAGCAAGAGCAAGCCACTCAAATTCAAAATGAAGCACTCCAAAGCCTTGAACAAAGATTAAATTAAATTGAGTGTGAGCGAGAGTCGTATGTCACCCCAAGTCAACCCATTGTTGCCCCCATGTGGAGTGATGATGCGTCGTCTTATGCCACCAATTTTGAGTGCGACCAATCCTACCACCCCGAGAATCTCGAAGTTGAGACCATTCCATGGTTCGGGTCCCAAGTCGACAATTGTGTTGACTTACCTTTCATTAGTGAGACTGATTAGCTTCCACCATATCCATATGAACCCCACCTTGCGGTTCACGTTTCCTTTCCCGCCAAATCCAAAAAAATGCTCGAGTCTATACCTATTGTGCCCACAGTGTGTGTTCTCGAGGAACCACTTCATCCTAGGTTAGCTCCGGCTATGAGTGATCACCATTTTCCCGAGATAGAATCCGTGATAGCTCCTAACTATCCAGATATGAATGATGTCCCACCATGCATGGCTCCTATTGAGTCTGATA
The DNA here is from genome assembly GCA_949130495.1 of Sambucus nigra. Classification (NCBI taxonomy): domain Eukaryota; kingdom Viridiplantae; phylum Streptophyta; class Magnoliopsida; order Dipsacales; family Adoxaceae; genus Sambucus; species Sambucus nigra. Next base: position 572,002,534 of record OX422217.1, read on the forward strand.
TTTCTTGTGACTTCTCTATCTCCGATCTTGGTGCCTCGTTTGACTCACCCACCACATTCACCGATGCTACTCTTATGGAGAAGTTGACCACTCCATCTTTAGAAACCACACTCCCTTGTGAGTATTCCTTTACTCCTCCCAATGAGTGTATGTCTCCCACGCTTGAGTTGGATCATCTTCCTCCACCATTTATCCCACCCGACCAACCCATTGTCCATTCTACCTCACCACCTGGTTTGGATCTTGATTTTACACATTTTAAGTTTCCATCTACATTTTTAGATCCTCACCTAAAACCATCCTCCACCTTTCACCAGAGTATTTATGGTTCTACTATCCACCGTGACACCGAGCTTGTTACCCCATGCACACCACTCTCATGTGGTGTTGATTTTTCTTCTCGACAGCTCTCTGGCGTGTCACGACACAAACATTATCATCGCCCATTCATAGAACGGTCATGTGATTTTTATGAGCCCCGCCCCATTACACTTTTCAAATCATTTTGCCTCCCTCACCAATTAGAGCACCATGCTTATAGGGCCTTAGTTGCCCTCACCTTCCAGCTCAATAAGACCCGTGATCGATGCTTATTCTCCCATACCTTTCTTATCATTACCTTAATACCCACTCACCCATGGTCAAACGATTTTTTGCATCGCGTGATGCACTTTTCCATACAAGTGCATTTACCCGTTGTAGCCTTTATCCAACAATACTGATGCTTCAGCCTTGTTTGGGGGTGATTCTCATCACCCAATTTTTCTGCCGCCCTGCACTTTCATAGCTTTTATCTTTAGGGTGAGAATGGTTCGGTCTAGCTGAAGACATTAAACTTAGCGCTACCGGGAGGCAGCCTGCGTTTCTTGTACTTGTCTCATCCTGTTTGGGGGTGGTGTTTCACATAACCCTATGCTTTATCCTGTTTATGCTCTTGTACACATTTTGTTATCTCATTTCTTATTCAGGTTTCATTTTGGCTTCATCTTTCCACTTCATTAGCGGTTGATTCTGGTAATCTCTTTTCTACCTTATGCTCTCAATTTTACAAATCATTTTACTTAACATCGAGGATGATGTTCCTTTTTGTTTGGGGGTGGGAAATTTTATCAAAATCGTACCTCTTTTGAATTTTTTTGATTTTTTTAACTTGATTTTTAAAATTTCGTGCAGTTTCTTTCATCTCACTCATTGATGTGAATTTTCAATCATCCATCTTTCAAAAGTCTAGAAATCAAGCTAGAGAATATTTTTTCTAAGTAGCTTATGTAATACATAATAAGGAATTTTGCACCATGAATTTCTAGACTCAACAAAAATTTACGCACTTATCACGTCACTGCAATTTAGAGTTGAAGAGTATTATAATTATGAAGAGAACCTTAAGGATCACTAGTAGAGACTTTAGCTTGTGAGATTCGTGCCTTTCACCTTTCAGAGAGTTTTACGCAATCTCCGAGTCACAAGTTGATTTAACTTCCTTTGGTTCCGCACTTTAAATTGTTGTATGATCTCATTATTTTTCATTAAAATTTTGGCTTGATCACTGAGAACGACATCAGTTTCGAGTTGTAAGAAACAATTGTCTTGAAATTTATCCCGAATACTAGATTCCCATCCATACACATACCATTCACTTTACCCATATTCTTCCATATATTCCCCACACCATCCATATATCACTCCATCCATATATCATCAATCATCATTTTGAGAAATAGAGTGTTTTCCAAATGTTAAATGTCTTAAGTGTTGGCTTGAAAAGAGAGAGAAAAATAAGAAAACAAAATAGCAAAAATATCATAAATAATAAAAAAACGAATATAGAGAAAAAGAAAAGAAAAGAAAAGAAAGAGAGTTTGTAGTTAGTAGTTGGTTTTGAAATAAAGGCATGTTCTTCATAGAACACTCTTCTATCGCATCTATCATTCCTTATTCATCCATACATCACCATCCAACCTCATACCATCCTTCCCATCTCATTTCCCCTCACCCATATATATTAATGTTTTCCCCGAGGTGTTCGGGCAAATGAAAGTCAACGTGGTGAATAACTCGACGTTCTCACTATTGTGGTTAGCATTCTTTCATGAGATCATTTTTCTTTCTAATTGTTCGTTCTTTCTTATGTGTGCGTTGCTTACATTTACTCACCTCCTCATACACAAGAGCGATACACTTACCCATATCTCGAGAGTTCGTTTGAGAGAGTTATATCAAGTGAGATTTTAAGTTGAAGCGTTAAATCCGAAATGGAAATCTAGGAATTACTCTTGATACTCGACCCGTTTTTACTGATTCACACTACACACATTGAGTTCTAGGAAGGATGTTCCTTGAGTTTTTACTTAGCTAAACTTTTACACATTCTAGCTTGTATTTCTCAAAACATTTACCTCGTCATGGATTGTGTGATTATTCTATGTCTAATAATAGATCGACTGCCTTTGCAAATAAAAAATTTTGTGGGTATATTCCCTGCAAACCCTCATGAGACAAAACTCGTCATGTAGGGCAACTTATAGGTTTAAAGGCTTATTGCACATGCTAAGTGCAATCGCAAGTACCCGCGAAAGTGGTACACTTTTGGTTTCTTGTCTTTCTCTCTCTCTATCTTTTTGCTCTAGGACTAGCAATTTTCTATTTGGAGGTGGTGTGATAAGCACCCAAAATTGTACATTTTATACCCCGAATAGACGTACTTTAGTTGTTAATTCTCGGCAATTTGGGTCTTATGCTCTTTATTGTGTGTTTTATAGGTTGAATGCATGTTGGGATGTTCAAATGCGTATTTCGAGGTAACTTGCAGTAAAATGAGCTAATTCCCTCCCCCGTAATTTTACCCGAGCCTAAACCTACCCCGAACCATGTGTATGTTTAGTTTGTGCCCTTTTATATTTTTCTTAGATTTTTAGTTTGAATCGTTTTATTTTTAGGTTTAATTTTAGATTTATTTAGGTTTATTTTCTATTTTGTTTTTATAATTTTATTTTATTTTATTTTTATTAGTTTTTAGTTTTATTAAGATTCATTTTGTGGAGTTTATTTTTAATTTTATTATATTTTATTTTTTTGTAGATCTTTAGTTTTTATATTTTTCTTAGGTTTTTAGTTTTATTTCTTTTAGTTTACGTTTATTTTATAGATTATAAGTTATATTTTAATTTTAATTTTAATTTTTATAGATTTTATTTTTTTAGGATTTTAGTTATTTTAATTTTCATTTTTTTAGGGTCATAAGTTAAACACACACATAACCCCTCACACCTAATTACGACACTCCAATACACCTCAAACCAAACCTTCACCCACACCCAAATTCACCTACACCTCACCATACACCAAATCAATCACCAATGACACTATTAATCATCATCTCACCATATCACTCTCTCTCCTCTCTCTTCCCCCATTAACAAACCCCAACAAACTTCTTACCCGAATGAGACCAACTCCGATCCAAACAAATTCGAGTCCCTTACCCATTCTCAACCACCGCCACCACCCGGTCGGAACCACTATTCTTGTAGGCAAGAAACCCACCACCTGTGAGCCAAACTCCGGCCACAAGCCGGACTTGCTCAACGTTCTCCATCTCCGGCGATGCCTGAACCCGAAGTCTTGTTCCCTTCGCCCAAACCTCCATCCGGATGTCTGACCCACAACCTTCCAACCATACCCACGACCACTACCCCGGCATCACCCCACCTCGAATCCAACAGCCATGGCCGACCCATTAACCCGAAACCCAATTCCAGATCCGCCAACCTCAAACTCACAACCCAACTGCGACCCATCCACTCAACTTTTTCAAACCCAAACCCATTTCCATTCTTCTCCATTAGCCACGACCTGTTCAAAACCAAATGCCAAACAAAATGCCCATGTGTTTAATAACCCGACTTAAACCATTTATCCCCTTTTACCTATTATACCCCCAACTACTCATTTTACCCAATTCCAAAAATACCCTCATATGCAAATCTGATTTTATTTCCTCACCTCACTTCCCACATGACCTCACACAATCCATGCACATGTGTGCATAATTCCCTAGCTACCCTCACCCAAATACCTTCCATATCCCATACACCATTGTCTTCTTATTTTTACCCCTACGCTCCATACCTACTATTTAAAGAATAAAAGACTCAATTTGAAGAAAGCTCGAGAATAGGAATTAGTAGAGAGAATTGTAGAGAGAGAAACATGTTTTTTTAGTTTAGTTTTTTTTTAGGTTAGAATTTATTTTTTATTTTACTTTTTTTTAGATTAGTGAGAAAAATAAATTAGTGAGAATCCATTTTTGAGTGTAATTGTTGATGTAATTTTGGTGTGATCGCACAAATTGGAGGGATGTAAATTGCAAATTCAAGGATTGGAGTCCAATTTTACTCAAATAGATTTGGTTTGATTGTTCTTCTCTTTTACTTTATTTTATTAGCCTTTGATTATTTGATTATCATGTTTGACATTATGTTAGGCTAAATCCCCTTTCAAGGGGTGGGGTGAACCCTTATTTGATGTTATTTTAATTTAATTAGTTTCATTACTTGAAATCCCCTTTGAATATTAATTTTGATCCATCACCCTTAAATTTACGCCTCGAGAGAGGGTAAATGATTTTTGAGAGAAAGTCAAAATTCTAAGTTATAATACTCATTTTGGATTCGAACTAGAGATAGAGGTTTCTTAAGTGTGGTATTATTCCTTGAATTTCAACTCTATTTTCATTTTCTAGATTTACATAAATTTTGATAAATCGATCCTAGCGGGTGATTAATTAAAATGAGTGTAGATCTATTTTCTAAAGTTGTGAGGGGTTAAACTTAATTTTCTAAAAGATTAATATTAAAATTACACTTGCAACGAGTGTTGATTTGTAATTTTAATATTAATTTGGGAGAATTCAAATAATTAAATTAATTAACTAGAATAACTAAAATTTGTGATGTAATCTCATTCCTTGATTGTTCTCACAATTTTTTACCTCACTTTATCTCTTATTTTAGTGTTAGACTTTATTTTTCACTTTTAGTCACTTTGTAGTTAGTTGTTTTCATTTCACATTTTAGTTTAGTGTTATTTCACCTCACCTCACCCAATTGTTTTAATATTTGAAAAGATTAAAAAAAAAAGTGAAAAATCACAAAAAGAAAATAAAAAGTGTATTACAATTGAGTTTGTCTCTAGCTTACCCCTTGATGTGGATTGATGCCCTTACTTACCTCTACACTTGAGATTGATATTATTTTGTAGGTATTTGAGAATTTTTATTAGAGGAGATTTTCAAGCAACGACGAAAAATATAGGCAAAAGTTCTTTTTTTCATAGAGACGTAGGCTTTCGGGGCTAGAAATCAGAATCTAAAGATATCAAGATATGCTTAGAGGGTATAGTACTTCGATAGTTTAGAACACATCTTTAATTATCGATAATGGTACAAATTAATTGGAATGACCCTTGAGAATAATATATAAGAGCATACCTAGGCTGAAGGTGAGACCTTGTGATTTTGGGCTTATGGCGTATTAATTTGTGATAGTTTATGTCTCTTGTTATGTGTTTTTACTTTAAATAATACCATGTGTTTGTACATGTCGAGATCATACTTATATTGATATTAGTACAAATTTCTTATGCATGTCAGGATCGTACATACATGGTCATTAATGCAAATTTCTTGCACGTGTCAAGATGGTACTCACATGATTATTACTCCAAATTTCTTTTACCTATCGGGATACAACTCACATGGTTATTACTCAAAATTTTGTGTACTTGTTAAGATAGTAATTACATGGATATTACTCAAAATTTCTTATAGGTTTCAGGATCGTACTTGCATGGATATTAATCCAAATTTATTCTACGTGTTAGGATCCTACCTACATGGATATTAGTCTAAATTTCTTATACGTGTTGGGATCATACTTATATGGATATTAGTACAAATTTATTATGGGTGTTGGGATCGTACATATATGGATATTAGTTCAAATTTCTCATACATGTCAAGATTATACTTATATGGATATTAGTTCAGATTTCTTCTACGTGTCTGATTTGTAAGCATATGGATATTAGACGTGATATGACATTATTCCTACTTGATATTTTACTTTATATGAGTAATTTGGTTTAGACATTTAAAATTTTAATAATGTTCAAAAGATATGAATAGTAATTAAATATTGGGCTCATAGGGTTTTTGAATAGACGCATGTGATATCTAGGGTTATTTGGGTTAGAAAAACCTTGAAACAACCAAAAAAAAATATGAGGATAACACATAGTTATTATTGTAGACCAATTTTAGTTGATTTCTTACTCAATTTAAACTTTTTGTTTACGTTGTTGTTGAATCTTTTTTTCAAATCTTAGGTGATTGTGTTCCCATAAACATTGGCTAATCATTGGAGGTTTATCTCTAGCAGTGCTCCATTCTTCATTCATAGGATGTAGGAGTCGAGAAATGTACGTCATCTACTTTTTGTAGTTATTTTTGTATAGTAAGAGATCTTTCATGTAAACTTGTAATCAAGTTGTGATTATTGTATTTTTAGATACATTTTTCTAGAGTTGGTTTTAGTTTGTATCGTTAGATGCATGGTATCAGAGATAGTTATTAGTAATTTAATATTTTATTACATAGTATTATATCTACTTGTTTCGTTTTAGTTATTTCATTATGTTAAGAAAGTTACCAGATGCTTTTTATTACCATTTTGTATTAGATCTGATCATTCTATTTAAGAATTTTATTGGGTGTGACAGTTAGTATCAAAGCATTTTAGGTTCTATTGTCTAAGGTTCTTTAGAGCATACATCTCTTTTTTGCATTGCATTCTTTGAATACTTTAGAGATTTACTGTTGAGGATTTGTACTACGTATAACGATGACTGCTCAGAGGATTTTACACCATTGTCCTAGATGAACAATTAAAATAAGATCAAGTGCATCGACAGGGTTCCTTATTTGGATTTTTCTTATGAGATGTGCCACGCATGAGGTCGACATTGGTCGGGAGTTAGACACTTTTGGGCATAAGACCCTTAGTATGTGCTTATCTTGTGGGTTGAGGGGAAATTCATCCACTCACCATCCATAAGAGCATTAAATATAAGTTTTGAAGACCTTTCTAGGGTGACCACACGGTGGATAGTATGAGGGGGAATTCAAATATCATTATCTCTCTTAATTGAGAGAGACTGGCATAAAACCAAAGAAAGATATCCGCATAATTTGTAAGTAGTTGTGTAGACATGTTATGTTAGTACATTTTGCATAAGGGATTCAAATGGTTTTTTTTCCCAAATTATACTCAAGAAGGGGGCGAATTGAGATTTTGCAAACTTTTCGGGTTAAATTGAAATTACAAAAAATATTTAATTTGTAGCACGTAATCCAAATTTTAGATTAATAAACCTTAAATGATTAAAACCAAGAATATCAAATAAATGCAACCAATTAATTTAAACAAGCTAAAATGCACACTTTAACACTTCACAAATATTAAATTAATTTTCGTATTTAATATAAATTTATATTCTGAAATTAATTAATTAATTCAAAATAAATTATTTTAATCTTAAAATAAATTTACTAATTTTTGGAACTAATATATTTGCAAATTTAAGTACTAAAAATATCAATTAAAGTGAGCACAAATAAATATGCAAATAAAGTGTGAAAAAATAAATAACACCGAATTTAACGTGGTTGGGCCAAAACCTGACCTACATTCCCGTGCCTAGAGCAGCTCCCGTCTCCTTGCGCTTCGCTATCCTCGATCCACTTGACAATAGGATCAAACCACCGCTTTTACAAACACTTGAAGAAAATACCAGTTCGAAGATCTTGGTCCACTTGAGGGTAGGCACCAATCACCATTACAAACCGAAGCTTCAACAAAGCTTCTAACAAATCTGAATTTTTCGTACAATGTAGAATAATGTACTCCTTAAAATACAATTGGTTATCTATGTTTCTTCTTCTTTGATGAGACTTCAATAAATAATGTTTGTGTACGCTCAAGTCTCCTTCTTTAATGATTATGCAAAATGTAAAATTAATTGCTCTCTTGAATATGTAGTAGCGAAGTAGTAAATTTAAATACTCTCAATAATTTCTCTTGCACTTGATCATATTTTAATTCTTGTGTCTTCAATGGAGAGCTTTGAATGTTTAAATAAGTCTTTAAAACTAGCTGTTAGACACATGCTTATGAACATTAAATGCTCTTGATTTTTTTTGAGATGAAATATCTTGAAAAAAATGATCGAAAAATCTTCATTTTTGTTTCTCAAGAAAGACGCTATGACATATGCCAAAATAGCTTCTTGTTAAAATATGTTAGTCCAAGAGAGATAGAGATACAATAAAATGAATCGTAAACCATTTTGACGGGTTTATGAGAGAGTGAATCAGATATAGTATTTAGCTTCTAAAAATAAAAAGTCCTGCAGATAAAAAGATACAACATGTGTGTTTACATACTATTATTTAAAGTTTGTCCGAAGATACTAAAAATTTGCAAGGCTTGAGGATGAATTTGAAACACTTCAAAATCAAAAAATCAGACCTAAAGTAAAGTAGCTGCCAAGGCATCTTTGCATCTTTCTTATAGGATACAGTGCAAGAAACCAACAGTTTATGAAATATATATACTTATACATATAAAAGTATTTACTTATACCAAGGTTTCTATTCACCAACAATGGCAGTGTACGGGCGAAAGTTAATGGATGGTACAAAACAAAACGCGTGGTGACTTAGTTCCTTTTACCAAAATAAAATTTACAACTGCCAAAAGGAAATGAGTCTGTCATGAGTATATAACAGTCAACAAGGTGGCGTAAGATTGTAACAATCATGCGTCGATACATAAATATATATTTATTTACAATCAAGTATTAAAAATGTGGATCAAGGTGTAAGTAGATATCAACACTACTCAAGGCTAGGGTTGTTCGCGGTCCGGTCTGGTCCGAGTTTAAAGTATTTTTGGGACCGGACCGTATTAATCGGTCCTAAAAAATTATGAACCGAGATCGGACCAGAATAGTCGGTCTCGGTCCTATTCGATTTTCAAGTGGTTCATGTTCGGTCTCGGTCCTATTCGGTCCACTCATAAAAACAGCACAAGTGATTTCATACTACCTACCAATAGGCACCAATCAAATAATAGTCCTTTGGTTACAAACAAATAAGTGACAAGTGATTACAAAGAAATAACAGACAACCTAAAACCAAACAAACAAATAATAGCCATTTGGTTTTTCTAATTTCATAATACAGTAGGCACCAAGCAGTGCACCAATTTTGACATTTATAATTTCACTTAGGGTAATTACAACTAAAATTTATTTTCTGATTTTGAGAATTTTGAAGTTGTAATTACAACTTAAGGTAATTACATTCCGACATTTCTGATTTCAACATGTGGCGACAAAAAAAACTTCATTTCTGATTTCAACATCTCGGCTTCCAGTTCAAAATTCTTACAAACTTTTTTCTCCCTAAAAATCTCATTCATTTCTGAAAAAAACTGATCTACTTTAACACCAAATTAGACAGAGTCTCTAAAGCTAATAAATGGTGCTTTACAACTATACATTTTAATTCTAATGTTGTTGTTCAAGATGAGTTCTTGGAGACCCAATACTAGAAAAAGTTGGGTTCTATTGACAAATAACATTTCTAATTTCATACTACCAGTCCCTACCATATTTTTTATTTCATACTAACAGATCCAACTTCGTCTTGATCAGATTTTATGGATGAGTTTTGTAAAAAAAAAAATAACAGATGAAATATGAAATCTCCCTTGATCAGAAATGTACCTATACGAAAGTGGAAGGATTTGTTTGCTGTCGGAGGAGAGTGAGGGAAGGGAGAGCAGCCGGCCGTAGAGAGCAAATCTTGGCTTGCACCTAGATAGAGAGAGAGAGAGAGAGAGAGAGAAGAGAAAATAAAAACTTAGGGTTATGTTGGGTTTGGTTGTGTAACAAAAGTAGCGTGCTTGTGTGGGTGTGCTGACCGTGTGGGTAGTGGTACTACTAGCGTGCGTGCGTGCGTGTGTGTTATGAAAATATATATATATATATATATATAATGAAAGCGGTCCGGTCCGGTCCAAACCCGAATTTTACGAGCCAAGACCGAAACCGAACCGTATTATGCGGTCCTAAATATTTTTAGACCGAATTAAAATCGAATTAAAAAAGACCGCAAAAGCGTGTTCGGTTCGGTTTTTTCGGTCCATTCGGTCTATTCGGGTTCGTGCACATCCCTACTCAAGGCAGTTTACAACGTAGGTAGTGGGGTCCATATTACAAAAGAAAAGCTTGAATCAATTTTGCTCAGAGTAAAAGTATATATAAACATTATAAATCACATCTTATGAGGCAGTTAAAAAGTAAATTAAAAAAATTGTTGTATGGAACGAGTAAAAAAACTGTAATATATAACGTAACATATGTATATAATAAAATAGGTATAGGTGTGAGTTTTAAGTAGGGGTGAAAGCGGTACGGGTTTTTACCGTATCGTACCGTTTTGGTCCGAAAAAAAATGGTTTTGGTTTCATATATTAAAATATCATAAACTAGTCTTATCGAAACCGAAATTACCGCAAAAAAGTTGGTTGGTTTTGGTTTTAATATTTAAAAAATCGATTTATCGAAATTACCGTACCGAATTTACTGAAACCAGAAAAAACCGTACCGAAATTACCATACCGTGCCGAATTTAACGAAACAAAAAAAAATCGTACCAAAATTACTGTACCGTACCGAATTTACCAAAATTACTGAAAGATTTTAATTTCTTCAAAACAAATTAAAGTAAGTTAATCCAAGTCCTAGAATTTGCCTAATTCATAATATTCAATTATCCAAAGTTAGGCGAAACCAATTTTAGCAAATGACTTGAATAAACCAAATTTACCCAATATTTAATTTAGTCCCAAATTAAATGAATGTGATAATTAAATCAAATTTTATCTTGAATTTATTCTAAGCATGCGTTCCAAATTATGATGCAAGATAAAATAAACAATATCACACTACGCCGAGATGTATGAGGAAAAACCCAAGACGGGAAACAACCTCGGACGGCCCTAGCCACAAGTCCACTAGATATGGAATTACAATTACAAGACAGATAGACTTACAACGACTGACTCGATCCCTCTCAAGCCTCGACGCTTCTTCTCGTAGAAACCTCTTCCTAGCGAACAACCTCGGAACACCACCGCGGTCTCGGAATCCACCGATGGGACTTTATATGGTCACCGTCACCCAAGCATGGAGCCTTTCTCCAAGTGGGTAGAATCTTCAACAAAAAGTCTTCTTCTTTGATGGATGAAGAAGCAAACCAAAACTTCTCTTCTTGAATTCGGTAGAGATAAACCGGTGCCAAAACTCCAAGTAAAGATATGTATATAGAACTTGGATAAACAACTATTGGGTGTAAACACTAGAGTGTGTAGGATTTTTCATTAAAGAATAACACTCAAAACTTGATCTTTTTCCTTAAACAAATTTTCTATAAAAACACTCTCTAGGAGTTTGTATGGTATGAAAAAGATACCCCTTCAAAAATGATTCCCGTCCTTAATAAAGTCTTAAAAAATCAGTTAAGAAACAAGTGGGGAAATGGGGTGAAAACTGCCAAAAACTGCTCAAAACTGTTCCCGCGCTCGCATCTCGTTCGAACGAACTTGACTCTCGTTCGAACGAGACTTCTAACGAGTGACCAGACTGGGCTCGTTAGAAACTCGTTAGATATCTCGTTAGAACGACCAAACTCGTTCGAACGACATATCGAACGACTGACCAGTTTAGGTTCGTTGGAAAACTCGTTCGAACGAAACCTGGTTCGAACGAAAAAACTCGTTCGAACGACATATCGAACGACTGACCAGTTTAGGTTCGTTGGCAAACTCGTTCGAACGAAACCTGGTTCGAATGAAAAACTCGTTCGAACGAGACTTCGAACGACTTCCAGAAATTTTTGATAAATTCAATTTTTGACCCAGAAACTTTGTGTACTTTATTTTAAAGTTTCAATTAAATTATTCTGAAAGTAAAACATGGTTTTTTATTAAACCTAACACCCAATAAATATTTTTCCAAGCTCCTATATAAATATAATTACATTCATACCTTGGGAGCATGGAACCTTGGTTGATGACGTAGAAACGAGGCACGCAAACCGGCATTTTGATGAAGCTTTAAATTCTTTGCCGCTACGTCTTCAACACATACTTCATAGGCTTGAGAATATTACAATTAAATACTATCCTATGAATAAATGTTTTTGTCCGGAATTGAGCCAAAACTACATATGGACTCAATTGAAAATTTGTATCCTCACAAATCTCCCCCTTTGGCTATTCCGGGACAAAAACCAAAACAAAAATCCTAAAGGGCCGTCAAGCTCACTAGACTCAAAACATAACCCGCCCATTCTTGACTCAACCCAAGGATTAAACACTTTGCCTTTTAAAGTTGCCGCTTTAGTAGAATACCTGCACACTTAAGCAAACTCATCAAATGCATAGGGAATATCAAAATATATTAATCGCAATTAATTAATTACTCCCCCTAAAATAATTCTCCCCCTTTATCAAACAATGACATTTACTTAGAAAGACGTCTCCCCCTAATTTCTCCCCCTATCATCATTCTCCCCCTTTTTGTTCGGGAATAGGCAAAGAATAAAGAACTAATAAACAGCATGTGGAAGCTTAAACTGAAAAGACATGAAAGCATATGGGCAATAAAAGCAAGGCAAAGACAAATAAATATCATATATATAGATACGAAAAATATACCAATAGAGCACTTGCATATATATATATAGATATAAACACACACATGACACAAAATACAATAAGTTTGCACACTCGTATGGAAAAAATGTGTCATATGGAAACCGAAGTGTAGGGGTGTGTACTAGCAACAATTAAATTTAGACCCAAACACTTAAGAAACGTTCACGGAGTTCTCATTTGAATGCAAACTTCATCACAGTTAAATATAACCTCATGTGACAATATAAAGTTTGAACTCAATGAACAAACATACACAATGCATACAAGCCTAGCATGATGATGATTCTACAAACCAAATAGAGTCATGACATTAAAGACAACTAGGATAAACGGACATTGTGCAAACCGTTGATATACCATCCAATTCTCCCTCAATGAGCATATATATTCTTTTGTTTTTGAATGAATATATCAAACAAACATAGGCCTTGGCAATTGCTTTCTGTTTAATGCCAAATATTCTGTTTTTAGGCCTTTGAATCACGTATTTCTTTTAGATCCAATCAACGGTGGCTTACTATCGCAAAGGATTTAATTCATCCTTTCGGAGCCCTTCCCCATGCATATATTAATTTATCATGTTTTCATTTTTCACACAAATCTCACATGCAACGGATTTTGACATGCACTAGTCCTCCTAGGTCATAGATATGTAGATGACTAGATTGATAGGAGAACACCTCAAAAAGCTCAAATATAACATGTGACATTAAGATTTCAAAAAAGCTCGGGCATGTGTGAAAAGAGGCATATGAAAATAGAATCCATTTAATCAATACAAAATCCAACTACTCCATATAAAGCATGGTAAAGAAAATTTTAAGGATTGAAAATCTAAACCAAAAGTTCTAGCCACGTGGGAGCGTAAAAGATGGGATTCAAACACAAATATATGCCACATAAAGTGTGTCAAACTAAAATACACACATAAAACATCTTTTTGAGTTTTTAACATTTTTAATCAAAAATAAATATTTACTCAAAAGGACAAACAAAAAATCATTTGTATTTTTCATTAAGCTTAAATGAAATAAATATAACACAAATGATAAACAAAAATCTTTTCATATTATGCAGTCAATTCAAACACAAAATATAATACAAAAAGATAAACAAGTCATAATTTCTAGCATATGATATGAAATGGGGCAATGACTAGAAAATGACTAAACAAGCATACATTTAGCATATGAATATAGCATGAAGTACAAACGCTAAAGTATGCAAACACTAACACATTCATCCATTAGATTTAGCAAGGGAGGAAGCATGTGAAAGTAAATGAGAATCAAAATCCCTATTTTGTAAGGCAATCAAGTCGGATTTCCTAACCCAAATTAATGAAGAATGACTATCTTGGGGTGTAGGAGCTTTAACTACCGTGGTTACTTTACTATGGGATTTTCTAGGAATTCGTTTAAGATCAAAACAATATTTCCTAAGATGACCTTTTCGACCACAAAGTGTACAAGTAAGAACATGTCGAAAAGATTTGCCTAAGGAGTGATCATTAAATGTATTCCTAGTTGATTCTCCTAAAACATTGGTTTGGGCATTATGAGTAAATTCATTACAAGTATTGAAGCCTAAACCACAAGTGTCATTTTTAATTTGGATCGTTCCTAACATTTTATCAAGTTTTTCCGAACGACATTCCAAATCAAATTTGACATTACTAGAATCTTTTAATTTATTTTCCAATTCTAAAATGTTAGATTCTAGAAAAAAATTACGCTCTTCAAAAGCAAGAAGCTCCTTTTTCAAGGATTCCATTAAACTCCTAAGGCTATTTCTTTCGCCTTCTACATAATCAAGCTTCTCACGAAGAGTCCTCTCACGTGTCCTAAGGTCTTCTATTAAGGCACTATCATCAACGACCTTGACACTCTTTCTTAAACAAGCTTCTAACTTCAAATTAGTTCTTTTCAAATTAATTGATTCTTTATATAATTCATGAAAAGCATTTTGAAGTTCACTCACATCAACCTCTTCTTCATTTTCACTCTCTCTTTCTTCTCCACTCTCACTATCATTAAAAACAAGGGAATCATGAACAATGACCTTGGAAGTGGCATGTGCTATCGTGTCATCAATCGATGAGTTCTCATTATCACTCACATGACTAGCCATAAAAGCCACAAAATTTTTCTTAGTGGGGGAATCGGGCTTTTCTTCCTTATCACTATCACTAAGGGTTGCATTATATGCAGTGGGTCGTTTACCCTCTTTCCTTAGTTTAGTGGGGCACTCATAAGCTCGATGGCCATAACCTTCACAACCAAAACACTTGTTAGACTCGTCCCTATCTAAATTGTCATTACTAGGTTTAGGGATCCTCTCGGCTTTAGAAATCTTCTCGCTTTTATCATGTTTAGAAGTATCAAATTTCTTAAAATCATTTTTAAATTTATCTTTGTTAAATTTAAGAAATTTTCTAAATTTGCGAGCAAACAAAGCCATATCTTCCGAGTCACTTTCACTATCGCTCTCTACTACTTGTTTGACCTCTTTTCGGGCTTTTAAAGCAACACCCTTTTCAATTTTCTTTTCAGTTTTAGAGGGAAACATATCTAGTTCATAGGTTTGTAAATCACCTACAAGCTCTTCTAATTTCGTAGAGGCTAAAGTGGGTAAAGAATTTAAAACGGTCACTTTAGGAATAAATCTATCGGGTAGGGACCTCAAAATTTTCTTTACAACACGGTCGTCAGGTATTTTTTCTCCCAAGTTAAAGGATGAATTAACAATATCAGAAAGTCTAGCATAAAATTTATCAAAAGTTTCTTTTTCATCCATTTTGATAGTTTCAAATTGAGTGGTGAGGTTTTGGAGTTTTGAAGATTTAACGACACTAGTTCCTTCATGAGTTAATTGTAAAATATCCCAAGCTTCTTTAGCGGTTTCACACGTCATAATGCGTCGGAATTCATCCGGTGCGACAGCGCTAAATAAGGCATTTAAACCTCGGGAATTAAAGTTAGCAAGTTTAAACTCATTTTCAGTCCATCTATCGGCGGGTTTGATAACACATTCATTTTCAACTAAATAGGTTGGTGGGGAGTACCCGTTAACAACAAACATCCAAACTCTCTCGTCGATAGATTTTAGTGCCGATCTCATTCGCGCTTTCTAATACGCGTAGTTTGAACCATCGAAAATAGGAAATTTTGAAAATGGGGAAAAATCCATTTTAGCCAAAAAATAAAAGGATCTTAACGAAATAATTTATCGTTTTTGGCTCTGATACCAATTTGAAAGATTTTAATTTCTTCAAAACAAATTAAAGTAAGTTAATCCAAGTCCTAGAATTTGCCTAATTCATAATATTCAATTATCCAAAGTTAGGCGAAACCAATTTTAGCAAATGACTTGAATAAACCAAATTTACCCAATATTTAATTTAGTCCCAAATTAAATGAATGTGATAATTAAATCAAATTTTATCTTGAATTTATTCTAAGCATGCGTTCTAAATTATGATGCAAGATAAAATAAACAATATCACACTACGCCGAGATGTACGAGGAAAAACCCAAGACGGGAAACAACCTCGGACGACCCTAGCCACAAGTCCACTAGATATGGAATTACAATTACAAGACAGATTGACTTACAACGACTGACTCGATCCCTCTCAAGCCTCGACGCTTCTTCTCGTAGAAACCTCTTCCTAGCGAACAACCTCAGAACACCACCGCGGTCTCGGAATCCACCGATGGGACTTTATATGGTCACCGTCACCCAAGCATGGAGCCTTTCTCCAAGTGGGTAGAATCTTCAACAAAAAGTCTTCTTCTTTGATGGATGAAGAAGCAAACCAAAACTTCTCTTCTTGAATTCGGTAGAGATAAATCGGTGCCAAAACTCCAAGTAAAGATATGTATATAGAACTTGGATAAACAACTATTGGGTGTAAACACTAGAGTGTGTAGGATTTTTCATTAAAGAATAACACTCAAAACTTGATCTTTTTCCTTAAACAAATTTTCTATCAAAACACTCTCTAGGAGTTTGTATGGTATGAAAAAGATACCTCTTCAAAAATGATTCCCGTCCTTAATAAAGTCTTAAAAAATCAGTTAAGAAACAAGTGGGGAAATGGGGTGAAAACTGCCAAAAACTGCTCAAAACTGTTCCCCCGCTGGCATCTCGTTCGAACGAACTTGACTCTCGTTCGAACGAGACTTCTAACGAGTGACCAGACTGGGCTCGTTAGA
The DNA here is from genome assembly GCA_949130495.1 of Sambucus nigra. Taxonomy (NCBI): domain Eukaryota; kingdom Viridiplantae; phylum Streptophyta; class Magnoliopsida; order Dipsacales; family Adoxaceae; genus Sambucus; species Sambucus nigra. The sequence goes on from OX422217.1 coordinate 572,019,593, forward strand.
AACTCGTTAGATATCTCATTAGAACGACCAAACTCGTTCGAACGACATATCGAACGACTGACCAGTTTAGGTTCGTTGGAAAACTCGTTCGAACGAAACCTGGTTCGAACGAAAAAACTCGTTCGAACGACATATCGAACGACTGACTAGTTTAGGTTCGTTGGCAAACTCGTTCGAACGAAACCTGGTTCGAACGAAAAACTCGTTCGAACGAGACTTCGAACGACTTCCAGAAATTTTTGATAAATTCAATTTTTGACCCAGAAATTTTGTGTACTTTATTTTAAAGTTTCAATTAAATTATTCTGAAAGTAAAACATGGTTTTTTATTAAACCTAACACCAAATAAATATTGTTCCAAGCTCCTATATAAATATAATTACATTCATACCTTGGGAGCATGGAACCTTGGTTGATGACGTAGAAACGAGGCACGCAAACCGGCATTTTGATGAAGCTTTAAATTCTTTGCCGCTACGTCTTCAACACATACTTCATAGGCTTGAGAATATTACAATTAAATACTATCCTATGAATAAATGTTTTTGTCCGGAATTGAGCCAAAACTACATATGGACTCAATTGGAAATTTGTGTCCTTACAATTACCGTACCGAATTTACCAAAAATAGAAAAAACTTGGTTTTGGTTTTGGTTTTGGTTTTGGTTTTAATATTTAAAAAAGTTGGTTGGTTTTGTTTTTGGTTTTTTGGGACTTTAGTGTTGTTTACCGAAACCAGAAAACCGAAACCATAAACTAGAAAAAGCCAGAATTTATCGAAACTAGAAAAAACCAGAAGAACCCAGAAAAAACCAAAATTTATCGAAACAAAAAAAAAACGAAATTACTGAAAAAACCAAAATACCATCCGGTTTGGTTTTCGTATTGATTTTGGTGTACCGGGTGGTAAACTGGTACGGTTTGATTTTACCATCTAGAGTTTGGTTTTGATATTGGTATCTACTATTTACCGATCAAACCGTACCGCTTACACCCCTAGTTTTAAGCTTTAAGATGTGTCCATAGTCTGAGAATGAAACAACACATGTCAGATGGTATAATGTATTATAACAATAATGATTTAGACTTCACAAGGTTACAGGTGAGACAACATAAAAGATAACATATATAGGGGTATTACTACAGTGACCCCCATTTTGTACCCCCGTTTTGTACCCCCTAATAAGACAAGGCAATAGCAAGTTGTACTCTATGTCCTGGTGGAACCCATAACAATAAGGTATAAGCATTTAAAGCAGAGAGTATGGATGGGGGTACATTTTGGGGGTACACATATCTTTATTATATATAAAGATTGTTATACGTATATAACGTATATAAGTATATAGTAAATATATAATATATAAATCACTTCTCAAGTATGATATGATCAGCCAAAAAAGATGGAGGTTGGTGCAGACCTATGTTCACTCCTGTTCAGTGGCGGAGTCAGAATTCGGAGTTAGTGGGTGTGAAACTGTTTGACGTACCTCGGGAGTTCGGGGACGGAAGCCTCCGAGGCGATTGTTTTTGGATTATTTGTACTATTTTGGGCATAAATCTAGTACTAAAGAAAATTTCAACAAAAAAAACATGCATTAATATTCAATTTCAATACTTAAAACCATTATCAAAATGAAATAGGATAGTTATTACAATGCAACTCTCCTAGACTTCATTTTTTGGAAAAATTGAATGATATGTTCAGTGTCAATAGCATTCAACACATCTCTTTCGATATATTAATCAAACATAATTAATCTAACTTAAATAAGTTATTTAAAATTAATAGAATTAATGGAAAATGATTAATCTAACATAAAAATCAGAATTAATCTAACATAAACTTTGTTGGAAAAATATTAACACATTGATGTTGAAATTTATTATTGAATTTATTTAATAAATTTATTCAGTAAAATTTTAATCACTTTGTAAATTTCAGTAATAAATTCAGTAATAATTTCAGTAATAAAATCAATGTAATGGAGGAGAAAATTTTCAATAATAATTTTTATCTTCAACTAGGGTCCGTAATAATTTTCAGAAATAATTTCAGTAAACTAGGGTCGTTCACATTCAGGAATTTTTTATCTTGAATCCGTTAATATGCTGTAGACTAATAAATATGTAAATGGTGGAGAGAAAGGGGACTTACCTTTTGTTTTGTTCTTGAATGTAGAGAGAAGACAAAACTTTGATTGGGTTGAAAAACTAGGGCCGACTGCTGTTGTATATATATTGACTTAAGTTTCAAAAATTACCAATTTTAAACTTAACATTTAAGTTATTACACACATGTATATATATATAACCCATAAATCCAGTGCATGCGCCCGCAACCTCTCGGTTGTATGTGGCTCCACCCATGCCCCTGTTCCAAGATTGTGATTTGCAGCACACTTCTACTAGTAGCACAGAGGCCTAAGAAGAAGGACAAAAATTGTTGAATGGAAGTAAATAGAGATATGTAATGTATAAAACAAACTTCTCAAAAGAAACATGAATAAACATTTACATCTTCAAGGCAAGTAGTATATAAATCGGATAGTATAACATTATAAATAGGTACAAGTAATAAAAACATTTCTACAATAGGTATGTATAAAGGAGCAAACTAAATAAGTTAAAAAAAACTATCACACCTTGATAGTACAAATATTAATTTGTTGTAGTAATTAAAAGTAATATACATATATATAGATAAATAAAAGTATAATATGTACCTAAAAATTATTTTACATGTCCAAATAGTTAGACGGATGAGTATAGAAGTACATAAATATTATGTATATAAATATGCAACTGTACAACTAAGTGAATAATAAGACAAATAATTACACACACATAAATAATGATAACTATACTCAAAATTACACACACATATATATATATATAAAGAAATATTTACATAGTTACTTAATACTAGTTTGTTTGGAATCATCAAAATCAATATATTACATTAAACAAAAATATACATTAATTATAATTAAACTAACTTAATATTAATTAAAGGGTTAAATACATTTTCATTTAACAATTTTTGTGGATGATTGTTCTTCACCATTTTCCTCTAGGTGGTGGAATTCGTCCATCTATATTGCCAGGATCATTATAAGTTTCTGAAGGATGAAGTCCCTAAGATTTATATTAAGTCCAGTTTCGGTCGAAATACTAAGGATGTTGTAGGGTTATCTCATGCCGAGGAGGAACTCACCAACAAAAGTCACCACACTAAGGGAGGAGACCCTAAGTGTTCCAAGAGAACATAATCAGGGTTATCATAGCCATTGGATCCAAGAGATTTATGACCAATGGGACCATAACCAATAAAATTAAGTTCAATGAGGCCATTTTTAGCAGAATCGATCGTGGAGATAAGGCCAGTACGATCTTCAATAGGATAACCATTTCGATGTTTCCTTTAGATGGAAATTGTTACACTTGTAGCCAGTGAGGTCATTTATTTAGTATATGCCAAAGGAAAAAGTATTTTTATTTGAAGTGGCACCGAGAAATGGTTACGACTATGTTTATACCTCACGCACATAAGTCTTACTTAGACAGGGATGAGTTATTGTACTCTCCTTTTTGCATGTTTACTATGATTACAAGATATATAGATTTTATCATTGATCTAGATTTACTATGTGGATACATACCCTAATGGGTAGAGGATGATTTTTATCGGGATTGTGGAGACATGGCAGTATGTTTGGTTAACTTCATACTCAACCATTTGTTGATTTAGACATTTAGTTTTATGAATTGATTATTTATTTTTTATTAGTAGCTATATATTACACTTATATCAACTATCGGAGTACGCTTTTATGTTACCATTTTTGTTAGGGGAGGGGATGTTTATTATAGTTACTCTTAGGCTCAAGAGAAGGCCTATTGCATACTGGTATTTTTGACATGGGAGAACCAGATGGAATTATGTTTTCTTATAGATGTTGATGACAGTTTGAAGTTTTCAGTTGTAGTTTTATGGGTCTTGGCCACTGCTTACACTAGAGACTACTTTTGGCCTTTGTGTTGTTGGAAATAAGCTTTCAAAGACACTCACACAACTATCTTGTATTTTTCACTCAAATATTATTATAAAGAAGAAAACACTCTTACAACTTAACTTCTCTCTATTACAACTAATAAGCTTTGTTTATTATCTTCCTTGTTGTTTGATGATTCTAAGAACTCAAGGATGATGGCTATTTATACTGGAAGAAAATCAAATGCACTCAATGTGGTTCAAATTAAATTACTCCACATATTCATAAGCCACACAATTTTCTTCCACTAATTCAACCACTATGAAGAACTAAGAACAAATAAACACTCCTTACCTAACACCTTACCTAACTTAGGATGCTTCTTAGAAATTGGTTGATTAAATATAAAACAAGTTTATATTTTCAACATGTGTTACACTTGTTAGAAGTGCATATTAGTTATGTCGCCTCTATATTTAAGGATAAAGTGCCATGGAAGAAGGTAACACAACCTAGAGCCGAAGACGTTATATTGAATAGTATGTTATTTCGGAAAAAATCATGTACTGTATATTAAAACATGGACGATTCGATTTCTTGATTGGATCACCAAAAGTTGATCATGTTGGGATGTGGAACAAGTGTTCGTTTATGTATGTCGACGACCTTTTGGGTCATTTGAAGAGAAGTGTAATTTCTATGATAAGTTCATCATTGGGTTTAATGATTGACCCTGTTAAAGTGTAAACATTCTCATTACGTCCTATTTTTGGGTCACGGGTGGTTCAGGTCCAAATATTGATCTTTTAAGCGGAGACGGGGTGTAAGATATAATTGGGAGGGGTTACCTTTTTTCATTGACCAAAGTATAATGTTGTATTTCCAAATGAAATTATATTTGTGAGAGGGTCCAAACCTACGAGAAATAGTTTTGACTAAGTTGCATAATTTATTGTATGTTGTACACTACAAGGGGGACTAATTGTATTTTAAGATGATGGGTTAGTATTCATAGTAAAGTGGAGTGGTTATTAGCATAATTGGTATCTAGGTTGGCCTCTCCACTAGTGAAAGTAGAATGTCAAAGACACTTAAAGAGCTATATTTCCCAATAATTCATGTGAAGAAGCAGGATTATAGATCCCTATTAACTTTTCGTAGGACACAAAAGTAGCAATGGGTGAACATGGATCCATCTGTTTCATTTGAGTCACTTTGGCCAAGTTGAGTAAGTGATAAGATTTAGTAAGTGGTTGTATGAGAATGTGTTCGGTATACCTCAGAAGAAGTGGAGTTCGTAATAGATCACATGGAGACTGCCAGAGCAGGAAAAGGATATTTTAAGTCGAACGAAAGAATGATTTGGGTTCCTAGGAGATAGGTCAACTGGTTGGATGATCAACTAGAGTATGGGGATTGTGAATTTAAGATTCCAAGGAGAAGTAGGCATTATGATGCATAGATCCTTTTTACACTTGTGTATAGGTCTCAAGCAAATATCATTTGACAATACCTTATCACCTTCAATGAATATAAGATGTTTCTATAAGCACATAATAAAGAGAGTTATTTAGGGATAAGTTGATGTTTCAATTGTTGGACTAGTTGGATGAACATTATCCGAATGTAATACGAGAGACCTTAGTGTGTATGGGGTCGTAGGGTGAGTAGATTTTGTATAGAGTGTGAGATCACTGTGAGCTAGGTATTATTTGACTTTAGAGTATAAGTATAATGAATTCCAATTTTGAGGACGAACTTCCTAGTTTCAGAAGGGAAGAATATAATGCTTTGTATTTTTCTATTGATTATTTAACATATAAAAAAAACAATTATATATGCTTGTGGTGACATGTGATGTCACTGTTTATATTTAAATGTGTTGTAATATTCAAATTTAAAATTGAAGTTAATATATGGTAATTCATAACTACATAATTAATAACTTAATATATAGTAATTCATAATTAAATATTTGATATTTTGACTCATACAGGATAAATACTAGTCTTTGCAGCATAATATCTCGAGTTGGCTTTCAGGACGCTTAAAATGTCCGTTTTGACTTAATATATCAGAATTTAAGTCCATTGGGTTGGTACATAACTTCGAAAGCATTTAAGAACATTTAGAAAGTTATATGGGTTCATTATGTTAGGGGTTAAATGAGTCCCAAACCCATTTTTTGGGAAGATTGGTTAAGAGGCCATTGGACATAACCTAAACACATGTTAAACAATTAGAGAAATCCAAGAAAGATGGAAGGAAGAGGAACCGGGGAGTGGGAAGAAGCAGTGGGGTATTGATTCCTCAATCAATCCGTAAGTAAAGTTTACTTACTACAAGAATTTGATTGTGGTTGTGTTTAATTAACAGTTATTCATTTGAATCTATATGAAATCACGTGGAAAAATTATTTTAAATGAATACCTAAATAACTTTAAAAAATAAGTTAAGTTGATGTTAGTATTAGTTTGAAATCCCATGAATTTGACTTGAATATGATTATTATTGTTGGAAACATGTTAACATATTTGAATCAAGTGCGAGCCCTTTAAATATTTTGTAAATTGAATCTAAAATGAGGCTTAGTAGTTAAAAGTTACAAAACTAGGGTTCTTGAGTTAAAACTTGAAATTAGCCCCTTCAATTATGTTAGCATAGTTTAAAACATGTTCATATAGGTTATTCTTTATTTTATAACACTTATATATGATGTATAAGGGTATATATTGCTTTTAAGATGATTTTAGGTTCATTTGAGAGGATTTTAGGCAGCCATTGAAGTGCTGGTGCGAAGTTAGAAATTATACAGGGCGAATCGATTCAGGTTACAAAACTTAGAAAAGTAAAATGGCCATAACTTTTCGTTCGAAAAAGGGATTGATGCATGTCCAGATGATATGCGCAGATAACTTAATTCTTTAGATGTTAGTAGTATGGTACCATAAAAATAGTAGCATATGAAATGAGCCAATTCTTCTAGAAGATGAAGGATGTGTTGAAACCTTATCGAAACACATCCAAACATCATGAACACCTGTAAAACCTCAAATAGACCTTGTAAAAGATGATATTGCAATTTTAACCTACCAATTCAGTTATAGGATGATTTACAATGTTATGGGAAGTATTAGTAGGGAGTGATACATAATTTAGAGACCTAGGAGTCCGACTTTAGAAACGAGAAATTAATTATATCAAGATATTCTTAAACGGTGTAGTAATCTAATAGTATAAAACACATTGTTGATGTAAAAAACTAGATTATATCTAATTAATTAACCACAGATAAACAAGGTAATAAATAAATAAGACAAAAGGATTTTTAAAGTGGTTCAGCCGTATGAGAATGGCCTACGTCCACTATTTTTGTATTGCTGACTGTTTGCATGGAATTCTTGATAAGTGGTTTATCAAGAGATCTAGAGTCCCCTTCTTATGAGGAGGTTACAATGTATTTATATCCTTGAGGCTTTACATATGAAAGAATAATGCGTTGTTGTCCAGTAGACATACACATCTGTATGATAATAATGCGCATTTAATGTGTAGCTGTCTTTTCATGAAGTAGCTTGGGCCGCCTAAGTTACTCGGTATGCTTAAGTTACTCGAACCGCCTAAGTTGCTCGGTACGCCTGAGTTGCTCGGGGCGCCTGAGTTGCTCGGTGATTGTATGTTTTTCATTAAAAGTTTTTATATTTTCCACGTAGATTGACACGTGACTTCAATTGATTGATCTAAGTTAGCAGACTAAATTTGGTATCAACAGAAGCCCCCAATGTTTCACAGTTGAGGTTGAAAGAGAGTGTGGGACATTTTGCTTGAAAATTGCTTGAATTATTGATCTTCATGGATTTTAGAAAAAAATTATAATTCCTTTTTGAGTGCATAGTATCAAGCTTCATAAATATTTTGAATTTTCCTGATCACTTCGATATTTGTGCCCTTTTCTTCTTTTAGCCGCCGCAAACATCTTCCCTTGTAATCATTGCCTTTCTCTATTCCCAAGGTAAAGTATTTCAGCGTGACAGAAATCATATCGTCTTTCACTTTTTCAAATCTGTATCTTTGAACTCTTCATTTTCTCTCTATCTTGTGCCTTCGTTCTTTCCATCGTTCATTTGTCAACTGATCTCTCTTTTTCTGTAAGATTTTCTTCCCTCTCCTTTATTTACTTTGTTCATCATGGTTTATCTTGTTGAATCTCTGGAAAAATTTCGGTCTGAATTTTCAATCCCTTCATGGGTTATTTTGGAAGAACTTTCTGAACCTTCTGATTATTTTTCTTTGGCTGAGGGACATTGGTTCCCAAGTCTTTTTGTGGACGAATGTGTCTTTTTTTTCCCGCTAAATCCCCTGTGTTTGGAGTTTTGCCAATATTTTGATGTTGTACCTACAAGAGTAGCTCCAAATACATGGATGATATTTAATGGCGTACATAATTTGAATCAACTTCATGGAACTCGATTAGGGATTCCAGAGATTATCTACTGCTATAGATGGGTTGTCAGTGATACTAAATTTTATTTAAAAACTAGGTTTTTGAATAGAGCTTTAGTTGTCAATCTTCCTGATGCCAATAGGGATTATTTTGATCATGGGGTTGTGATGAAAAATTGGCAACACCCTCCATTAAATGGAGATGATGTATACCAAGGTTCCAGGTGTCCACTTTATGGCAATGGGATAGGTTGTTTTTATTTTTGAAATCTTGTTTTCTTTGTATTTGATAAAATGCATCACTGACAATTGATTATGTTTGTTACAGTTGATAGTAAAAGGAAATCTCCAAAGGATGCTGAGGTTAATATAAATCATTTAAAACTTATCTGGAGCTTGCACTAGTCTGTTACCGAGGAGCATACTAGATCTGTTTCTTACTTGCTGCAGTATAAGAGTTACACTTCATCTTTCACCGCTCGTCCTCGTCCAGTGGTGGTTGATCTTGACCAAGTACCAGCCTCTGAGACTAGTGTGGAAGGTTCTTCCTCTGAATCGAATATTCCTATCACTGATCTGATGAAGAAGAGAAGAGCTCCTGCCTTTTTTGACAAATCTGCCTCTGCTACTGTGGAGGCAAAGAAGAGTAAACAAGATGTCCCAGAAGAAGGGACAAAAAATATAGATGTACTTCCTCCTGTTGCTGCCAAAGAAGCTGGCAAAAATCCCCCTGTGGCTCCAAGTAAGACTGTTGCTATCTCTCCTTCGAGTGATGTTGTTGTTATATCTCCAATAAAGACAACATCTTTAATTAAAAATGCTCCAGCTCCTCTGAGGAGATTAAAGAAAAGCTCTTCTGAGAGACCTGCTGAACCTATATCCCAACCTTCAAATGTTGAAGGTAGTGTTCCAACTCTTGTTCCTCCGAGCTCTGCTGTGGGCTTGGTAAGATCCTGGACTGTCCCAGAAGTCCAAGGCATTGAAGATACTCTTTCACATGAGAGAATTACTACTCTGGACGCCCAACACATTGCATCAGTAAGTATTGTTATCCTGAGTCTTTTACTTTCTAATATTATGTTCATACATTGACCTAAAGCTCTTTCGTTTTTTAGCTAGTGACGTGTTTCAGCAGCATTTTGAAGAAGGATGAAGCTATTAGGTCTTCAAGCTCCTCGGGTGGAGTAGAGGAAGCTTTTATTGGTCTGACCCAACCTTTGAAAGATTGTCGTCAAAAGTACGAGGAAGATAAAGGTGCTTAGGAGAAGCAATTTAAATTCATTGAGCTAGACAGAGATCAAGCTGTGAATGCTTTCAAGGAGTTGGAGAAAAAGTTGAAGGAGTTTGAACAGAGAAACAAGGAGCTTGAGGTTAAGATTAAGTCGATTAAAGAGGAAGTTGTTAAACTTCAAGATGTTGAGTGTCAGAAAATGGAGGTGGAAGAAAAGCTGAAGTCTGTCGAGGAGATCCTTAGGGAAAGTAGCTCCTCAAAGAAGGCAAAAAGGAAAGCTGCAGTAAAGAAATCATTCAGCGTTGGTTGGGACAAAGGATGGAACAAAGGCCTGGCTGTGATGTCTTCTCAAATGGAGTATGCCAGTGTCAAATACTTTAGGGATGGATGGGTAGCAGCCTTGCAGGAGCTAAAGGTTGCTGAGAATTCTGAGTTATTCCAGCCGCACACTCATGGCCCTCCGTCCTCTCCTGGAGAAGAAGAAGAGGATAAAGCTTCTTCAGATGAATCTTTTATGATGACTAGAGATCAGGTCCCCACTGTTCCTATTTTTCAAACTTCCGAGAAACTCCAACCAACCAGTACTTCTATCGAGCAACTACCATTGTCTTTCGAGCAACCAACCCCTTCATTCAAATTATCTGAGGAAGTCGTAGGAAACAACGAGAAGGTGTAAAGTTGTTCGGGCTTTTTATTTTGTTGTTTTCTTTGATGTAACCTTCAACTATGTATTTTCTCTTATGATTAATAAAAATTCAAACTTTGGTTGTTCGTCTTGAATTTCTCTTTTACTTACTCTGTCTGTATCATTATTGATTCTTTTTATTTTTTCTCTTTGCTAGTTTATGGCCAGGATGGATCTCTTATTAGCTCATGATACAGAATTGATGAAGAAATGCAACATGTAGATCTTAATGAGGACCAGATAATTGATATCCTCGGATCAGGTGCTTCTGACCGAGCAGTTGAAGCTTATCAATACTTGAAGTGCTTGCTTGATCGTGATGTTGCCATCAATGTAGCCTACTACGAGATGATTGAAGATCTCCAAGGAACGATCAAGGAACTTCAACAATAGTATAAAGAGTCTTTTACCCTTTTACATCAAGGATACGAGAAAAAATATCAACAATTGAGTGCTGGCAAAGGGTATGACACATTCATCTCTGCTCATGAGAAGAAACAGAGTGTTTTGAAGATTGAAGTTGTAGAGCACAGGCATATCTCCAAGTTATTGGAGCAGGAGAACATTGCTTAGCAAGAGGAAATAAAGCAACTCAAATCTGCTGCTTCTTCTTCGGGAGCCTTGGGCCCAGTAAATGATGATGGTTTTTCATTCTTGGAGGTATAAAATGCTAACTTACGAGATGAGTTAGAGACTTTGAAATGAGCTGGACCCTCCACATCTACTCGTGGTAGAGCAAGATCTTCTCATGGACAAGCTAGGGCTGGTCAGGTCACTATTGAAGGAGCGAGAACGTAGTCATCTTTAGAGAATCAAGTCGTTCAGTTGATGGCGAAGAACCAGGCCTTGGCAGAAATGTCTAAGAAGATTCTGAACTTCACCGAAAAACTCTCTAATCAAAGCTCTGCTCTGGAAAGTAAAGAAATTCTAGTGAAGAAACTTCACGAGCAACTTAAGAGGTTAACTTATCAGCTCCAGAAGCATCCTAGAGAATTTTGGATGGCTGGGTATAACGAAGCTCTGTACCATCTCGATGCTCGGTTGCAGCAGTCAAATAATGAGGGATATAAGTAGGGGTGGTTGAATGCCTTGTGTGTGCTAAAATTGGAGCAGGGCCATTACTTATGGGATTATTATGATCCTGGGGTGCTCGATTTTCCCGTGCCTCCTTTTAAGCTTGATATTAGTTGGATTACTGCTCGTGCAATTCCTCAATGCTTGATTTTAAAGTACCTCGACGATTACAGTCTTCATGCAAACTTTGAGATATCTCGCCCAGAGCACTCGCTTGATCGGCCCTCCATAATGAATGTTAGAATGCTGCGAGATATAAACTTTATAAATTCTCCTTATGCATTAGATGATCCTCTAGGTGGGGTAGAACCTGTTTCAAAAGCAGAGGGGAAAAAACCCATAGAGTAGGATATTCTTATGTAATGAATCAGACTTTTCACATCATATGTAATTTTACTTGATTTGAATGAAGAAATTTTTAGTCTTTTGCCATTTCATTTTCTTCTAAATAATTTGTAGAATGTCCTTGCTTGTTGGTTGGTAAATATATATACGTATATACTATATTTATCCCATTTGTTGTTTGATTATAGTGACTTGTCACTCTTTGGGCCTAAGCAATGGAATGATTTGTATCCCATATTCCTGCTTAGTTGTAGTAATCTCATATGGATTAACTTGTTGCCTAGACAGTGGATGCCCCAGGAGGTCGTCCAGCTTCTTTCCTAGTTTTCCGACCAACTGGAGTTGGTGGTAATTGAATTTCCGACCAATCGGAGTTGGTGGTAATTAATTTTCTGACCAACCGGAGTTGGTGGTAATGAGTTCCCGACCAGAGTTGGTGGTAATTGATTTGCCGACCAACTGGACTTGGTGGTAATGAGTTCCCGACCAACCAAAGTTGGTGGTAATTGATTTGCTGACCAACTCGAGTTGGTGGTAATGAGTTCCCGACCAACCGAAGTTGGTGGTAATTGAATTACCGACCAATCAGAGTTGGTGGTAATGAGTTCCCGACCAACCGGAGTTGGTGGTAATTGATTTGCCGACCAATCAGAGTTGGTGGTAATGAGTTCCCGACCAACCGGAGTTGGTGGTAATGAGTTTCTAACCAACCGGAGTTGGTGGTAATTGCTCTGAATTTGGGTGGGGTTGTGTAGTGTGTAGCACTAGTATTCCGAAAAAACTTTACCAAAAAGGAAATGGGGGTGAAACATCACTTTATTCATTTTGAAAAAACTGTGTTACATAAGAGTTTTAGCTACTGATAATACTTGCGTAGATGCTCTGCATTCCATGCATTCTTGAATTCTTTTCTTTCCAAGGTTTCAATCCTATATGTCCCTGGGCAAACAACTTCTGTTACTCTGTCGGGTCCATGCCAGTTGGCTTCCAGTTTGTTATGCTTTTGGATCACTTTCTTCAGCACATAATCCCCTTCCTTCAAATCACACTTCTTCACTCTTTTGTTGTAGAACAAAGCTGTTCGTTGTTGATATGTTGCATTCATGATTGCTGCTTCTTCCCTAACTTCTTGGAGCATATCCAGGTCTAATCTCCTCATCAAGTCACTGACAGGAGAATTGAAATTAAGCACCCTATGCGTGGGTAGGCCCAATTCAGCAGGTATGACAGCCTCACTCCCAAATGCCAGCATGTATGGAAATTCTCATGTTGCTATTCGTGGTGTGGTACGATAAGCCCACAACACAGATTGTAGCTCGTTAATCCAATTTCCATTTGCATCATCCAGTCGTTTTTTCAAACCATTCAGTAGCGTTCTGTTTGTCACTTCCGTTTGCCCATTGCTTTGGGGATGGCCTAGTGCAGAATGAATCTTCAGTACGTTGGATTGATGACAATATGCAGCAAACTCCTCGTTGTCAAACTGGGTTCCATGGTCAGTAATGAATGCATGTGGGAGACCATATCTGCAAATAATATTCTTCCAAATAAATTGATAGACTTTGACGTATGTCATATCAATGAGAGGCTCATCTTCCACCCATTTAGTAAAATAATCCACAGCAACCACGAGGTATTTGAATCTTCCCTTGGTCGTTGGAAGTGGCCCGAACAAGTCTATACCCCACATGGTGAATGGCCAAGGGGACGTGATGGGTGTTAACAATGCCTGGGAGGTTCTTCATATAGAGGAGAAATATTGGCATTTATTGCACTTCTTAGCATAAGCTACGCAATCAGCTCTCATCGTTGGCCAGTAATACCCCTGCGTTGTTATGCTTTGCAAAAGCGTCTGACCTGCTACATGGGCTCCAAAAGACCTTTCGTGAACCTCCTCGATCAAATCTTTCACTTCAGAGGGATGGACACATCTTTATAGAGCTGCTATAACTCCTCGTCTATACAAGATGCCATTGGTCAATACATAACGAGCGACTTTAAACTTTAGTTTTTTGTCTGCGAGTTTATCAATTGGAAAAGCCCCCTCTTCAATATAGGCTCTGATGGGGTCCATCCAAGATGGTCCCAAGTCGAGGGCAATGAAGTTTATCATCAGATCTTCGTCTATGCTCCGACCAGTCAGGATTTCTATTGGGATTATTCGTCGTAGCTCGGTGCGTGTGGTTGATGCTAACCGAGCTAGGGTGTCTGCTCTCGCATCCTCTAGTCTTGGTATTCTAATCAACTAAACTGAAGTAAAACTCGATACAACCTCCATTGCTTTTGCATGATACTTGATCATTAACTCTCCTTTTGCTACATACACCCCCAAAATTTGATTTACGATTAACTGGGAATCGCTGAATACAACTACCTATTCTGCCTTTATGGTTTTGGCCAGATTTAGACCCACAATCATAGCTTCATATTCGGCCTCATTATTTGAAGCCTTAAATTGAAAGCTCAAAGCATACTCCACATCAATCTCATCCGGACTGTTTTAAATAATTCATTCTCCAATACCTGTAGTGCATGAAGAGCCATCCACATACAAATTCCATACCGGTACTTCATCATCAAATTTTTGATCAGACAGAGTTCCTCAGTGGAATATTTGGTGCTTCCTTTTGTCCTCCTCCGGCACTTCTCGCTTCTCGTTGATCATCTTCTCTTACTCGTCTATCGACGTAAGTTGGTCGGGGTTTAAATTTGATGATCCTGTAACATCCACAGGTTGGTCTGTATTCAACTCCTGTTGTTCGAAAGCATCTTCCTGAGTAAACTCTGCGATAAAACCCACTACTGCCTGCCCTTTGAGCGACGATCTAGGCTCATAAACTATATCATATTCACCAAGTTCTACTTGCCAGTAGATCAATCTTCCTGATTTCTCCGGTTTATGCAGAGCTTGTCTTAAGGGCATATCGGTGTACACCACTATAGTATGGGCTTGGAAGTATGTCCTCATCCTTCTGCTTGCTTCAATCAGCGCTAGTGCCAACTTCTCCAACCTTGGATATCTGATTTCTGCTCCTCGAAAAGCCTTTCTGGTGTAATGGACTAGTTTTTGTACTCCTTCCTCCACTCTTATCAACACTGATCTCACTGCATTTTCTGAAACTGCCAAGTACAAGTATAGTTTTTCTCCCATCACAGGTCTAGATAATAATGGAGGTGTCCCTAGATATTTCTTCAATTCTTGAAAGGCCTCCTCACATTCATCATTCCACTCAAAAGTTTTTCGGAGTGTTTTGAAGAATGGGAGACATCTGTCTGTTGCTCGTGACACGAATCTGTTGAGTGCTGCGACTCGCCCTGTGAGACTTTGCACTTCCTTCTTCGTAGTTGGAGATCGGAGCTCCAATAGGGCTTTGATCTTTTCAGGGTTCGCCTCGATACCTCGTTGGTTAACACTATATCCGAGAAACATACCTTCTCGTACCCCAAATATGCACTTGGTGGGATTTAACTTCATTTGATATTTCTCTAGTTGATCAAAGGTCTGACCTAAGTCAACTAGATGATCAGCAGCTTTCTTGCTCTTTGTCAGCATATCGTCAACATAAACCTCCATGTTATGACTGATTTGCTCCGCAAACACCTTGTTCATCAGCCGCTGATATGTTGCACCTGCGTTTTTAAGTCCAAAAGGCATAACATTATAGCAATAAGTTCCCCTTGGGGTGATAAAATAGGTATTTTCCCTGTCTTCAGGCGTCATTTTAATTTGGTTGTACCCAGAATAAGCATCTATGAAACTCAACAATTCATGCCCCGAGGTAGCGTCCACCGGTTGATCGATTCGGGGAAAAGGAACATAATCCTTTGGGCATGCCTTATTAAGATCAGTGAAGTCCACACACATCCTCCACTTATTATTTTTCTTCTTTACCATGACCACATTTGCTAGCCAATCAGGATATTTGACATCCTCAATAAAAAAGGCTTTTTGTAGTTTCTCTACTTCTTCCTGTATAGCTTGGTTCTTTTCAGGGATGAACACCCTTCTTCGCTACTTCACTGGCTTGACCTCCTTGTTTACATTGAGCTCGTGGCATAGGAAACTCGGGTCTATCCTTGGCATGTCTTCATGACTCCATGCTAAATTCTGCTTTCTGCGCCTTAGAAATGTTATCAATTCCTGTTTTATTGATACATCCAATGACGCACCAATTTGGGTTGTTCGTTCTGGATGTTCGTCGTCCAGAATGATACTTTCGGTAGCTTCCATGACCTGTCCCTTCATGAGCTGAGACTTGTCTTTAGGGTCTAACGTTTAAATCTCTGCATCTTATATTTTATCCACTTGATAAGCAGTAGTCTTCTTTCTGGATTCTTCGCGTTCCTCTTATTCGGCAGATGAATAGTAGCATTCCCGAGCTACTTTCTGGTCACCTTTCACCACTCCTACTCCAAAGTTGGTTGGGAATTTTAAACATTGATGTACAATAGATGGTACTGCTTCGAACTTTTTTAGACCTACCCTTCCCATGATGATATTGTAAGCTGATTGGACATTTTTATCCATTATGAAAAAGTGTACTCTTTCTGTTCGACAAGCAGGCCATGTACCGATAAGCATATCCAACTTGATCGTCCCAAGTGGAAAAACCTTTTCGCCAGTAAAACCGAGGAGGGGTCTATGATAGGGCTCCAATTGGGCTAATTTCAAATTCAAACTATCAAAACATGGGTAGAACATGATGTCTGTTGAGCTACCATTACCCACCAGTACCCGTGAAATTACAACTTCCTTCATTCTCATCTTCATCACCAATGGGTCATCATGAGGATAAAATACACCTGTCTTGGTCTTTTGGGGAGATCGGGGTCATCTTGATCATCTTCTGTATCTTCTTCGTGACTTCTTTTCTTGTCTCCTTTTGCTCGATGAGGAGACCTAGACCTTTGCCTTCTTCGGCCGTTGGTCTTTCCACCACTTTGGCGATCAACATAATTATCCAATTTTCCTCGTCTGATGAGTGATTCAATTTCATTCTGAAGAGCTATGCAATGTTTGTTCGTATGACCATGGTCTTTATGGAATTCACAATATTTGGACTTGTCTCTTCTGTCAGGATCTGCCTTCATTTTCGCTGGCCAGGCTAGCTCCTCTCTGTTCTTGATCTCCTCCAGAATGTGATTTATATCTACCTTTAAAGGAGTGTAATTTCCAAATTTCTTCGTCTGCTCCAGTGCTTGCTTTCCTTTCAACTGCTTGTTGCCACCATTGTTTTTCTGATCCTTATTTTCGGTTTTATCATCTTCCACCTTGGTCTCCTTAGTGTCTGCATTCTTCTTCGCAACCATAGCTTCCTCGGCATTCATGATTTTGGCTGCCTTTTCCATCAGTTCTGCCATGGTCCTAGGCGGATCTTTGGCTAAAGTGTAGTAGAATTTATCTGGAAACAGTCCACTCATCAAAGCAGTAATTATTATTTTCTTCTCGTAATCAATTACTTCAAGTTTCTCATTATTGAAACATGTAATATAGTCCTCGGTGCTTTCACCTGCCTTCTGTCTAACACTCAGCAAGTGTTCTACTCGTTTAACTAGCTTCGCTCCAAAACATAAGTTCTCGATAAAGAGCTCTGCCAGTTGAAAGAAAGTCTCAATTTTCCCCTGAGGAAGGTTGTTGTACCATATCTGAGCTGATTTGGTAAGAGTTCCTGAAAATGCCCTGCATCTCATCTCGTCTGGAACTGCATAGATATAGGCAACTTGGTATTGTTCTATATGAAGGACAGGGCCAGTCTTTCCATCATACTTAGTCGTCACCATAGGAGCTTTGAATTTTGATGGTGTGGGAAAATCCACAATTGCCTGTACAAATTGTGTCCCTTGGACAAAAGTTCTTTGTAGAGGATTCTTGGCCTTAGCTATTTCCCCTAATCTGTCCTCCAACCTTTGAATAGA
Source organism: Sambucus nigra (assembly GCA_949130495.1). Lineage (NCBI taxonomy): Eukaryota > Viridiplantae > Streptophyta > Magnoliopsida > Dipsacales > Adoxaceae > Sambucus > Sambucus nigra. The sequence goes on from OX422217.1 coordinate 572,037,282, forward strand.
GCCCTTCCATGCATCGTTTCCCACCTCAAGCCTATTTGTTCGAGCAACTGATCGCATTGAGTTTTCCTCTTGGGATCGAGCTGCTGGTTGTGATGGTGCAGAGCCTTCCCTTAGATCGAATGGTCATGGGGAGTTCCTCTACACTATCCTAGGAGGACTTATATTCTTCCTAGGGCCCAAATGATCAAAAGGAGAGACTGTCACGTCCCCGACCCGAAAATAGTAAGGAACGAGTGTCTTGACATGCCACCAAGGCATCCAATATTCTGGCCTTAAATTTTTTTTTTCTTTTAAAATATTTGTAGCGGAAGTATAATCACATGGTTATGAATCGTAAAATAATGAAAGTGAAAGAATTACATCATCAGAGCTTTCTAAAGGGAACTTCATTTGTATTAAAATATCAATGAGTTACAACTTGACACAAAGAGCTAAACATGCTCTATATAATTAAACAAACTTCTACTTAAGGTAACAAAAAGAGATTTAAAAGCTAAATCTTCAACATAGTCCTTTTTTGTTCCATCCACGAGCTTAATTATTTCCTGAAAAATGGTTATTTATACAACGTCAGCTAAAAGCCGAATGAGATTCAATCTTCAACATTCCAGGGTTTTTCAGAAAACGAATACCTATTCAATTTAGAACATAAGGTATATACATAGAGATAGGAATTTCAAGTAATATATATAAAGTAAATGACAATATATATATTCAGAATAAACATTTCAGAACGGAGCAGATAAAACAATTGAGCATATGTCAATTATTCAATTTTAGTGGCCATGTACACTCTAATACCCAGACAAATAGTGTTACCAAATGTTTCCACCCGGTAACATCACAGACAGATAATCATGATTTCTGGAACAACGCCTTGTTTAGGGCACACCAGCGATAAACCAGCTGGGAAGGTACCACCCAAATATTTCCACCCGATAGTCAAGGCTAATATACTAAGAGAGTTTCCATAGGACGAATTAATAATTTCAGAATTCAAATCAGATGTTTATATGGAGAGATATAAACATATAACAAACGACGGAATCACCGGTATCAGATTCATTTTGAGAATAAAAGCATTTCAAAAAATATACATAGTTTGTATAATATAATATAATCAAAATGCGCAAGAAATTGCATGGAGTACTCACTTAAAATAGAGGTCGAAATTATAGATGATGAGTCTTCGATCTCACGTTAATCTAACAAATACAATAAAGGTTTAAGTATATGTTCTAAACAAGGTCTAGTCTATATATTGTATGTTAATAGTAACTTGTTTCAAAGGATTACTAAAAACCATTTTCTTAACTTTTAAAACTTATTGATCGTAATTAAAGGATTCAATTCATAGTTCTTCCTAATCAGTCGGTTCCCAGTAGAGATGGAGGGTCACAGGGGCACCGCTTAAATACCATCTCCTCTAGACAAAACATTTTCGGATTCATTCATAGTAGATATGGAGGGTCACAGGGGCACCACTTAAATACCATCTCGTCTAGACAGAATTTCACCGGGCCTGACTTTGGAATTACTTAAATGGGATTCCATAATAACGAGCAATTTATTTTAAAAAAATCATTTTTAAAAGCGTATATACAATTTCAAACAAGTTTACATGAAAATAAAATCAACTTGGATTTCTTCTAAACTTTAAATTTTGATTAGTGAAGTCCTTAGTGTATTTTACCAGCATAACTACTAAGTAAAGCTATAAAACACAAAATTAAAACTATAAAAATACATTATAACATTTAAATAAAATCATACCTACGAAACGAATTCTTTCTTCGAAATTATAGAACTCCTTCTTAAGATATTTCTCAAGCTTTCTATCACTCTTTCTTACTATAATTCTCAAGGAATTGGTGTGAGTTTCAAATGAACCCTAAGGCCCTATTTATAGGTTTCCAAAAGTATTATGGTGTTGACACGTGTCTAATGACTAGGCTTTTTGGAGTGGTGATTCAACACCTAGGTGTCACGATCCGGAGTGGTCTTGGAGTGTTAATATCACCAAATGAAGACAAGTGTTTTAGCTTTCTCTCTAAAGGTGACATGTGTAAGGTGGAAGTGACCAGCACGTGGTGGAAAGGTGATAAGGGTATAAGGGTCATTTCACACATGAAGGGTATTTTTGTAGTTTCACACTATATATTTTGAATATTTCTTAGAGGTCCTTAAAAATATTTTATTTACAAAATGGCCCATTTTATATTTTATTTTAGTCCTTAAAGTTTCATAAAATTGTATTTTCTACCCCAAAGCTTATTATTTGCCTTAAGATATGTCATAAGACTTCGATTTGACCCAATTTACAGTTGATTCTTCGTAATTAAAAATGGGGTTTATTATATTGATAGCCAATAATACCACATATCTAATAATACAACATTTATAAGATAATAAGTAACACAAGAGTGTAAAAACAAACTGTATATATAAAAGTGGGGTCATTACATCCACCCTCCTTATAAAAAGTTTGGTCCGCAAACTTTACTTGCATTAATTTCCAAAAAGGTATGGATATCTCTCCTTTATTTCATCTTCCCGCTCCCACGTTGCTTCTTCAACAGAATCATTCCGCCATAATACTTTAACTAGTGGAATAACCTTGGTTCGTAATATTTGATCTTTATGGTCCAAAATTTCCAAAGGATGCTCAATGTATGACAAATCTTCTCTAACTTGAAGAGGCTCATGACTTAAGATATGTTTTGGATCTGGGACATATTTATTTATCATTGATACGTGAAACACATTATGTACACTAGAGAGTTTCGGTGGTAAGGCTATTGTATACGCAATAACTCCTATCCGTTCAAGGATTTCAAAAGTACCTATGTATCTTGGGCTCAACTTCCCTTTATTCCCAAATCGTATTACTCCCTTTGCAGGCGATACTTGTAAGAACACATAATCTCCTCTTTGGAATTCTAACTGTTGGTGTCGATTGTTAACATAACTCTTTTGACGGCTTTGAGCGGTTCGAAGTTGGTCTTGTATTAATTTCACCTTCCTTGTTGTGATCTGAATCAATTCCGGTCCCAATAATTTTCTTTCCCCAACTTCTACCCAACATGTAGGGGAACGAAACCTTCTACCATAGAGTGCCTCATACGGAGCCATTTGAATACTTGCTTGATAGCTATTATTATATGCGAATTCCACTAACGGTAAATGATCATCCCAATTCGCTTTTAAATCAAGTGCACATGCCCTAAGCATATCGTCTAAGGTTTGAATAGTTCTCTCTGATTGTCCATCCGTTTGAGGATGAAAAGCAGTGCTAAAATTCAATTTTGTTCCCATGGCTTCTTGTAGGCTTTTCCAGAACCGAGACACAAATCTAAGGTCACGGTCAGAAACAATTGAAATTGGGGTTCCATGAAGCCTAATAATTTCCTTCACATATAACTTAGCTAACTTTTCTAAAGAATGGGTAATCTTAATGGCAAGAAAATGAGCAGATTTAGTTAGCCTATTAATAATTATCCAAATAGAATCATTACCACTTGAACTCCTTGGTAAACCTATCACAAAATCCATAGTGATATGTTCCCATTTCCACTCAGGGATAGGCAGTGGTTGTAGCAATCTTGATGGTCTTTGATGCTCAACTTTTACTTACTGACAAACCAAACACTGAGATACAAATTCCGCTATCTCCCTTTTCATGTTATTCCACCAAAACACTTCTCAAATATCTCTATACATCTTGGTATTTCTGGGATGAAACGTGAATCTCGAGTAATGTCTTTCCTCTAAAATTTTCCTCTTTAGTTGGGCATCATGTGGAACACACACTCTATTTCCAAACCTCAATATATCATCCCGTATCGCAAATTCCTTTCCCTTCCCTTCATTAGCCTCTTCTCTAATCTTCTTCAGTTGTGGGTCATTTACTTGTGCCATTTTGATCCTTTCCATCAATATGGGTTGTACTTGTAAGTTTGCAATCATTCCACCTTTACTATAAATACGAACATCTATTTCCATATTTCTCAAATCCTTTAATAGAGCCTCTTGGTTTGTAATAAGAGATGCTAAATTTGGTGTAAGCTTCCTACTTAAAGCGTCAACTATTACATTAGCTTTCCCTAGGTGATAATGAATATTCAAATCATAATCCTTCATCAAATCTAACCACCTCCTTTGTCTCATGTTCAATTCTTTTGAGTAAATATATATTTCAATCTCTTATGATCGGTATAAATCTCACAAGTCTCACCATATAAATAGTGTCTCCAAATCATAAGAGCAAAAATTACAGCTGATAATTCTAGGTCATGGGTTGGATAATTTTGTTCATGTGGTTTTAACTATCTTGAGGCGTAAGCAACTACTTTTCCATTTTTCATTAACACAAATCCTAAACCATTTTTTGAAGCATCACTATAAATTACCAATCCTTTCGTACCTGAAGGAATAGTCAAAATTGGGGCAGTCACTAATCGATTCTCAAGTTCTCGAAAACTTTTCTCGGCTTCCTCAGACCATTCATATTTTACCTTCTTTTGTGTTAACCTAGATAGAGCTTTGGAAATGCTAGAAAATCCTTCAACAAATCTTCGATAATAACCTGCTAATCTAAGGAAACTACGAATCTCACTCACATTAGTTGGTCTGGGCCAATCTAGTATAGCCTAAATCTTTTGAGGGTCAACTGACACTCCCTGTTTGGATATGACATGTCCTAGAAAAGAAACACTAGGAATCTAAAACTTACACTTCTTTAACTTTTCATATAATTTCTCTTTCCTAAGGATTTATAATGTTGTCTCTAAATGCTTCTCGTGTTCTTCAATACACTTAGAATAAATGAGAATGTCATGAATGAAAACTATAACACATTGATCCAAATATTTCATAAATAATCTATTCATCATATCCATAAAAGCGGCTGCTGCATTAGTTAGTCCAAATGGCATTACAAGAAATTCATAGTGACCATATCTAGTACGAAAAGCTGATTTTGAAATATCATCATCCTTAATCTTCAATTGATGATAGCCTGACCTAAGGTCAATCTTAGAGAATACTTGTGCACCTTCTAATTGATCAAACAAGTCATCTATATGAGGTAAGGGGTATTTATTCTTAATGGTTACCTTATTCAGTTCACGATAATCTATACATAGTCTCATTTTCCCATCCTTCTTTTTCACAAATAATACTGGAGCACCCTAAGGAGATATACTTGGTCTGATAAAACCCTTGTCTAAAAGGTCTTCTAATTGTACTTTTAACTCTCGTAATTCTAAAGGTGCCATACGATATGGTGGTTTTGAGATTGGTATAGTTCCATTAATAAGGTCAATGGTAAATTCTATTTCTCTATTAGGAGGTAGGCCTAGTAAATCATCTGGAAAAACATCCGTATATTTCTTAGCGATAGGAATATCTTCTAAGCTAGGCCCTATCATCTGTAAACTGGTAACAGTTGCAAGAAATCCTTGACACCCCTTCTTAAGAAAACTATAGGCTTGCATTGCATAAATAATACACATCGGAGATATGATGCCAGTTCCTTCAAAACTAATTTTTTGTTGGTGAGGGATTTGGAAAGTAACACTGTTCTCAAAACAATACACCTTAGAATGATATGATGCTAACCAGTCCATCCCCAAAATGACTTCAAAATCTCTAATGTCTAAAACTATTAAATGAACAAATAGTTTATGACTATCAATGTCTATGGGGCAAGCCTTGTATACTAATTTACCCATCAATAACTCACCCGAAGGAGTAGAGATGTGTATGTTATGATTCAAGGGTTCAGTCAATTTATGAAAGCGATTTAATACATGTATAGATACAAACGAATGGGTAGAAACGGGATCTATCAAAGATTTAAAAGGTTGTGCACATATAGAAAGTGTACCTGACACTACCGCATTGGAAGCTTGGGTATCAGAAAGTGAAAAAACTCTACCCTGTCTTCCTTGATCCTTATTTTCACTTGAAGGCTTTATTGGAACCCTTGCTGGGTTTGGGCAGTCTTTTATCTGATGTCCTTTCTGTCCACATCTAAAACAAGCTCTTGAATCATTGTAACAAGATCGTCCTCCATGAATCTTTCCACATTGTTAGCATATCTGGTTATTATACTCTTTGTTATCACTAGATCCCCCAACATTGGATGTGTTCCTAAAGAAATTTCTATTATTCGAGTTCTTTCCTTTTTGTTCCCCAAACTTCCTCTTGCCATCTCTAATTCGATTGTACTCCTCACCATCCCTCTCAACTATTGTAGCCCTAGTCGTGACATCAATATATGATGTTAATTTTAGGATGGAAATTTGACTACGAATATTCAACCTTAACCCACGCTCAAACTTCTTCGCTCTTAAAACATCAGTTGCTACAACATGACGTGCAAAATGGGATAACTCAGTAAACTTTGCCTCATATTGACTAACCGTCATATTCCCTTGCACCAGACTCATGAAGTCAGCTGCCATTTCGTCTTTCACTGTTTTCAAAAAATATTTTTCATAAAAGATTACTAAGAAATCATTCCAACCTATGTAAGTATTCCTTTACCCATGTATTCTCTTAGTCATTCTCCACCAATGTTCGGCCTCCCCTTCTAACATAAATGTTGAAAATGACACCCTTTGTTCATCGGTACACTTAAGAACATCGAGTATCTTTTCCATTTTCATCACCCAACTTTCTGCTTCGGTGGGGTTAGGAGTACCTTTAAAAGATGGAGGATTAAACTTCTTGAACTGTTCAATAGTACATCTACTTAGTTCAAGATTCTTTGGTACTCCATTGTTCACCTGCTGCTCCACAATCTTTGCTAGACTTTCAATTGCCTTGTATGCACCTTCCAGTCCTTCTATACTCGAATCACTAGTTCCCATTGATGATCTTCTCTTGGTCATTTTCTACAGTCATGGCCAAATGTAAGATCTACTATACTATATCAATATTGAAAACTGAAAGACCAATTATAAATAATATAACACATAGGGAGGGTTATCACATAAATTAGATTTTCTCATACTATCTCCTAAGGATGGAAACATAGAATCTACAACATTCGAAACCTATGCTTACTAGTCTACGGGTTCATAACCTATGCTCTGATACCACCTCTGTCACGTCCCCGGCCCAAAAATAGTAGGGAACGAGTGTCTTGACATGCCACCAAGGCATCCAATATTCTGGCCTTAAATTTCTTTTTCTTTTAAAATATATGTAGCGGAAGTATAATCACATGGTTATGAAACGTAAAATACTGAAAGTGAAGGAATTACATCATCAGATCTTTCTAAAAGGAACTTCATTTGTATTAAAATATCAACGAGTTACAACTCGACACAAAGAGCTAAACATGCTCTATCTAATTCAACAAACTTCTACTTAAGGTAACAAAAAGAGATTTAAAAGCTAAATCTTCAACATAGTCCTTTTTCATTCCATCCACGAGCTTAATTATTTCCTGAAAAATGGTTATTTATACAACGTCAGCTAAAAGCCGAATGAGATTCAATCTCCAACATTCTAGGGTTTTTTCAAAAAATGGATACCTATTCAATTTAAAACAGAAGGTATATACATAGAGATAGGAATTTCAAGTAATATATATAAAGTAAATGACAATATATATATTCAGAATAAACATTTCAGAACGGAGCAGATACAACAATTGAGCATATGTCAATTATTCAATTTTAGTGGCCATGTACACTCTAATACCCAGACAAATATTGTTACCAAATATTTCCACCCGGTAACATCACAGACAGATAATCATGATTTCTGGAACAACGCCTTGTTTAGGGCACACCAGCGATAAACCAGCTGGGAACGTACCACCCAAATATTTCCACCCGGTAGTCAAGGCCAATATAGTAAGAGAGTTTCCATAGGCCGAATCAATAATTTCAGAATTCAAATCAGATGTTTATATGGAGAGATATAAACATATAATAAACGAAGAAATCATCGGTATCAGATGCATTTTGAAAATAAAAGCATTTCACAAAATATACATAGTTTGTATAATATAATATAATCAAAATGCGCAAGAAATTGCATAGAGTACTCACCTAAAATAGAGGTTGAAATTATAGATAATGAGTCTTTGATCGCACGTTAATCTAACAAATACGATAAAGTTTTAAGTATATGTTCTAAACAAGGTCCAGTCTATATATTGTATGTTAATAGTAACTTGTTTCAAAAGATTACTAAAAACCATGTTCTTAACTTTTAAAACTTATTGATCGTAATTAAAGGATTCAATTTATAGTTCTTCATAATCAGTCGGTTCCCAGTAGAGATGGAGGGTCACAGAGGCACCGCTTAAATACCATCTCCTCTAGACATAATATTTCTGGATTCATTCCCAGTAGAGATGGAGGGTCACAGGGGCACCACTTAAATATCATCTCATCTAGACAAAATTTCACCGGGCCTGACTTTGGAATTACTTAAATGGACTTCCAAAATAACGAGCAATTTCTTTTAAAAAATCATTTTTAAAAGTGTATATTCAATTTCAAACAAGTTTACATGAAAATAAAATCAACTTGGATTTCTTCTAAACTTTAAGTTTTGATTAGTGAAGTCCTTAGTGTATTTTACCAGCATAACTACTAAGTAAAGCTATAAAACACAAAATTAAAACTATAAAAATACATTATAACATTTAAATAAAATCATACCTACGAAATGAATTCTTTATTCAAAATTATAGAACTCCTTCTTAAGATATTTCCCAAGCTTTCTACCACTCTTTCTTACTATAATTCTCAAGGAATTGGTGTGAGTTTCAAATGAACCCTAAGGCCCTATTTATAGGTTTCCAAAAGTATTACGATGTTGACACGTGCCTAATGACTAGGATTTTTGGAGTGGTGATTCAACACCAAGGTGTCACGATCCGGAGTGGTATTGCAGTGTTAATATCACCAAATGATGACAAGTGTTTTAGCTTTCTCTCTAAAGGTGACATGTGTAAGGTGGAAGTTACCAGCACGTGGTGGAAAGGTTATAAGGGTCATTTCACACATGAAGGTTATTTTGGTAATTTCACACTATATATTTTGAATATTTCTTAAAGGTCCTTGAAAATATTTTATTTACAAAATGGCCCATTTTATATTTTATTTTAATCCTTAAAGTTTAATAAAATTATATTTTCTACTCCAAAACTTATTATTTGCCTTAAGATATGTCATAAGACTTCGATGTGATCCAATTTACAGTTGATTCTTCGTAATTAAAAATGGGGTTTGTTATATTGATAGCCAATAATACCACATATCTAATAATACAACATTTATAAGATAGTAAGTAACACAAGAGTGTAAAAACAAACTATATATATAAAAGTGGGGTCATTACAGAGACTCTACTTAACCTTTCTAGAGCACTAGTCCTTTCTGGAGTGAGAGTGACATTTCGATGGGAATCAGTAGCTGATACTGATGAAGTCCGATCAGGTTGATAATAAGGATCATTAGATCTCTCACTACGATATGATTCGGTGCGTCTAGATTGAGATTCCTCTGGGAATAACATTCGCCTAGTTCGTGAAGAGGGTAAATATGTATTTCTCTAAACACTTCGTTGTCCTGATTGGGCTGGTACTCCGCCTTGAACAATTTGTATAAGTTGACGCATGGTTTATTGCATGGCCGTTTGGCCTACGACTAAATTATCCATTATACCCACCAGATCTTGAACATTTGGGGGAGTAGAAAGGTTTAGAGGGATCCCAGTGTTTCAATTACTAGATTCTAGATTATCAGCCATTGATGATGAATTGTTTTGGTGAAAAATGCTAAGTACTGTCGTTTCCCACAGACGGCGCCAATCTGTTGATGTAAAAAACTAGATTATATCTAATTAATTAACCACAGATAGACAAGGTAATAAATAAATAAGACAAAAGGATTTTTAAAGTGGTTCAGTCGTATGAGAATGGCCTACGTCCACTATTTTTGTATTATTGACTGTTTGCCTGGAATTCTTGATAAGTGGTTTATCAAGAGATCCAGAGTCCCCTTCTTATGAGGAGGTTACAATGTATGTATAGCCTTGAGGCTGTACATATGAAAGAATAATGCGCTGTTGTCCAGTAGACATATACATCTGTATGATAATAATGTGCATTTAATGCGTAGCTGTCTTTTCATTAAGTAGCTCGGGCCGCCTATGTTGCTCGGTACACTTAAGTTGCTCGGACCGCCTAAGTTGCTCGGTACACCTGAGTTGCTCGGGGCGCCTGAGTTGCTCGGTGATTGTATGCTGTTTGTTGAAAGTGTTTGTATTTTCCACGTAGATTGACACGTGACTTAAATTGATTGATCTATGTCAGTAGACTAAATTTGGTATCAACACACATATTGAATCACTAGGAAGGGTAAATATTAAATGGAATTACTGTTGCAAATAATAGATAAGAGCAGACATTGGGATTTTAGGTTTATAACTTATTAATCTGTGATAGATTATGTCTACTGTTATGTGTTTTTATGTGTAAGCACACAATGTGTTAGTATGTGTCCGGTTCGTACTTATATTGATATTAATTTATATTTATTATATGTGTCATAATCATACTCACATGGTTATCCCTCCAAATTTCTTATGTGTCAAGATCATACTTACATGGAAATTACTCCAATTTTCTTATACGTGTCAAGATTGTACTTACATGGATATGAATCCAAATTTCTTGTATGTGTGATGATCATACTTTTTATGTTTTGGTGTCATACTTATATAGATATTAGTTTAAATTTCTTGTATGTGTCAAAATCTTAATGACATGGATATTAGATCAAATTTCTTATACGTGTCGAAATCGTACTTATATGGATAGTAGTTCAATTTTTTTGTATATGTTAGGATTGTTCTTATATGGATATTAGTTCAAATTTCTTGTACATGTCGAGATCGTGTCCATTTGGTTATTCAACTTCAAATGATCTTATTCTTACTTGATATTTTACTTGAGATAGGTAATTTAGCATAGACATTTAAATTTTTAATTATTTTCAACAGATATGAATAATAATTCAATATTGGGTCATAGGGGTTTGGGATTAGACACATGTGATATCTAGGATTGTTTGTGTTGGTATAAATTAAAAACAACTAAAATATATGAGGATAATGCATAGTTATTATTTTATCCCAAATTCACTGAAATTGTTACTCTTTATAAACTTGTTTTCTATGTTGTTATTGAATTTATTTGTACAAGTCTTTGGCCATTGTCTTGGTCTTTTTCCATTGTGCTTTCATAGATTTGGGCTGATCATTGGAGGTTTATCTGTCGTGATGTTGTGTCAGGTAGTGTAGCTCATCGACTTCTTGTAATTAATTTTGTTTCAGTGAGAGATCTTACATGTAGACTCTTAGTGAGGGGTAATTATTAAATTTTAAGATACATTTTATATTCTAGAGTTGGTTTTATTTTGTATCTTTAATTTCATGATATAATTAGTAACTCAATAGTTTATTGTCTCTTATTTTATCTATTTATTCTCTTTTAGTTATTCCATTATGCTAATAATGTTAGCAAATGTTTTTTGGTTCTTGTGATTTTTGTATTAGCATAATGATTCTATTTATGAACTTCACGGGGTGTCAATCATGTTAAATGAGATTTGTTACAAAAATCTCCAAATATCCTTAAGAACTTAGGCGAGAAACTGTGGAGTTAGTACACATTCAGTGCCTTGTTCCGTCGATAAAAATGTTAAATTTGTTGCACCATAATCAAAGCCTAGAATTTTTGAAGGATATTTAGCCCTCTATGGCAGGATGCCTAAGGAGAAATATTTCTATTTTTTACCACTTTTGTTTTTATTTTTCAACATATTTGATTTGTTTACAAAACTAGAGCTGCTGTCATACGTACTAAGTATACATACTTGCTGCCTCAAACCTATTTTTGTAAAATATCAAAAAAATATTTTTAAGTTAAGTTTTTTTATGTGGTATTTAATCATTTCACGGGACCCATATAAAAAAATCAGCTCAAAATAACTTTTTTTGCTATTTTAAAAGAATCGGTCAAACTTTCGCATCTTTTAAAGTACTTTAAAATCTGCGAATGTTTGATCGATTTTTCTAAAATAGCCAAAAAAGTGATTTTGAGCTGTTTTTTATATGGGTCCCCTGAAAAGTTTAAACATCATATAAAGAAATAGGTATGTATACTTGGTATGTACGGGAGCACACACACACACACACACACACACACACACACACACACACACACACACATATATATATATATATATATATACTAGCGTATGCCCGTGCCTGAAGGCACGGCGACAATTTTTCAAAGTACGTAATAAAGAAACGCAAAAATTTCGAAGTGCAATTTTAAAACAATGTCAAATAGTCCAATAACATTCAAATAGTCTAGATTCATCAAATAAATTCACATATAATACGAAATATACAATATTCATCCATCGAATTCACATTATCTCAAAAGAACAAAGTGTCAAGTTTTTTAAAAAATTGAGCATAATCTACTTTGTTTATAGAACTATTCACCCTACTTAACAAATAACAAATAATCCAACATCCAAATTGTCTAAATTCTTCAAACAAATTCGCATATAAAATGAAATATACAACATTTACCAATCAAATTAACTCTCTCAAAAAAACAAAGTGTCATTTTTTTTAAAAAAATTGGGCATATCTCCTTTGTTTATTGGACTATCCACCCTATTTAAGGGGTAACAACAAATCCAACAAATTAAAAAAAAAATCCCAAATTCGGAGATGGGAGATAGAAGGCAGGGAAAGGAGAATATGTGGGACTTCCTCAAAATGTTTGTGCCATGGTGCTTCTAGATTAGGTGCTACTACTGCTGTCTTCCCATCCTTCTTCCCACCTATGGCCATTATCACTCTCTCCCTCTCGGTTTTCTATACGATTTGACAAACAATAAACATAATTAATCAGTTTCTCGAAGGGGAGAGTGGACGAGGCAGGGGGCGCGTGTGCATGTATGCATATATGCAGTGCATATATGCATATACACTAGTGTATGCCTGTGCCTGAAGGCACGACGAAAATTTCCAAAGTACGTAACCGTGAAACGACGACAATTTTTCAAAGTACGTAATAACGAAACGCAAAAATTTCGAAGTGCAATTTTAAAACAATGTCAAATAGTCCAATAACATTCAAATAGTCTAGATTCATCAAATAAATTCACATATAATACAAAATATACAATATTCATCCATCGAATTCACATTGTCTCAAAAAAACAAAGTGTCAATTTTTTTTAAAAATTGAGCATAATCTACTTTGTTTATAGAACTATTCAAACTACTTAACAAATAGCAAATAATCCAACATCCAAATTGTCCAAATTCTTCAAACAAATTCGCATATAAAATGAAATATACAACATTCACCAATCAAATTAACTGTCTAAAAAAAACAAAGTGTCAATTTTTTAAAAAAAATGGGCATATCTCCTTTGTTTATTGGACTATCCACCCTATTTAAGGGATAACAACAAATCCAACAAATTAAAAGAAAATCCCAAATTCGGAGATGGGAGATAGAAGGCAGGGAAAGGAGAATATGTGGGACTTCCTCAAAATGTTTGTGACATGGTGCTTCTAGATTAGGTGCTACTACTGCTGTCTTCCCATCCTTCTTCCCACCTATGGCCATTATCACTCTCTCCCTCTCGGTTTTCTATACGATTTGACAAACAATAAACATAACTAATCAGTTTCTCGAAGGGGGGAGGGGACGGGGCAGGGGGCGCGTGTGCATGTATGCATATATGCAGTACGAGTGTGTGCATGTGTGCGTGCATGTGTGTTTGTGTGTGTGTTTATGTGTGCTTGTGTGAGTGGGAAAGGGGGAGGGGACAGGCAGGGGGCGCGTGTGTGCATGTGTGTGTGTTTGTGTGCGCGTGTGTGCGTGTGTGAGTGGGGAAGGGAAGAGGGGAGGGGTGGGGGCGCGCGTGTGCATGTGAGTGTGTGTGTTTGTGTGCACGTGTGTGCGTGTGAGTGGGGAAGGGGGAGGGGACGGGGCAGGGGGTGCATGTGTGCGTGTGTGCATGTTTGCGTGTATGTGCATATATGTAGTGCGCATGTGTGAGTGGGGGAGGGGACGGGCAGGGGGCGCGTGTGCGCGTGTGCTCATGTTGTGTGTGTGTGTTTTTATGTGCGTGTCTGCGTGGGGAAGGGGGAGGGGATGGGCAGGGGCGCATGTGTGCGTGTGTGTGTATGTTTGTGTGCGCGTGTTTGAGTGGGGAAGGGGGGAGGGGACGGGGCAGGGGCGCGTGTGTGCGTGTATGCATATATGCAGTGCGAGTGTGTTCATGCGTGTGTGTTTGTGTGCGCGCGTGTGAGTGGGAAAAGGGGGGGGGGGACGGGAAGGGGGCGCGTGTGTGCGTGTGTGGGTGGGGAAGGGGGGAGGGTACGGGAAAAGATTTTATTTAAGATTAAACAGGTAAATAGAGGTTTACTCATAGGTCCGGGACTAAGAATTCGTCAACTTAGTAACCGTGTTTTTAAACTTTAATGCGCTTGCTTTTGTAAAAATTGTAGCGTGCAGTCCTTGTAAAAATTGTAGCGTGCAATCCTTGTAAAAATAAATCTGAAATGTAAATAGTAACTATATACCTAATCAAATGGTCCGAAAAACTGGTGGAACACACGAACACCAGCAAACAACAATAAATAACTGCACAACACAACACATCTCTGTCATTCAATTCAGCTCCAGGCGATAATCCCGTGTAAAGTGAAAAACATAATTAACAACTTAGAATGAACTGTTCCATAAATAATTCAAATATATAATCGGAAAGAACAATTAGAGGAATTGAAATTTCAAATAACTGTTTTATAGAATCACGATTAGGAATAGGTTTTTTGACCGATCTTATACATGCGATACGATTGCATTGTTATGGCTTCTATTGCCCATTGCCAATCTATATTTAAAATAATTAGAAGAGTAACCGTGAATATGCATTTGCAGCCAATATGAGATAAAATAGAATGGGAAAATATAGGCATAACTAATGTTTTGCAAATAGCGCATTGCGTCTTGGATTCGATCAGCTTTATCAAGAAGCTCTAGGTGGCGCGACATGGAGATGGAACACAAAGGAAATAGTTCCTACCTAAAAACAAATTGCAAAACGGGGCATGAGCAATGGATGAACAAATTACAAAGGAGGGCATGAATTATACTTTGTAGCATGTTTATCTTTGTTTCTATAAAAAGTTGCATTCTGAGAGTTTTGAGATCCAGAAAACATGTTGAATAGATTTAACAGTTTGGCATCTACAAATTATATTCCTTTTGAAATAACATGGAAAAAAGATTAAAATTCATACTAACATTCAAATATTGACAATGAATCTACCTAAAATATATTCAACCCTAAAAAAATGACACAAATGCTAAAGAAAAGCACAAATAAAAGTCAGAAACAAAATTACCCCTAAAGGAACTTTGGACCTCAAATATCTTGACACTTTGAACACAAATGCCAGATAATGTTGAAAAAACAACATCGGGGACTCGAATAACCTAAAATTGTAAAATCAAAACGAAAACTCTAAAATCTAAATTGGAAATACAAATCAAATCCCTAAATGTTCGGTCAAACTAGATTTTCATGAACTTTTTTCAGCACTCGTAGAATAAATCCATTTCAAAATGATATGAATCAATGCCAATATAATTTCCACCAAATACTCGGTCAAAAAAAATTATGTCAAATGAAAATTAGCGATATTAAAATTAGCACTTCAAGATCAACCTCGATGTGCTGCAGAATCAGTCCCAACATTTGAAACCACGCACATTGGTCCCAACGCTTGATTCTTTTCGTCATGTTTCCACAATTAACTGTGCATAAGATTCCACCTCATTTGACCCGGAAGAGGGTACGTCTTCCTCCATAGGAAGTGAGTAGTATCCCCACATTAATAGCTTGTTCACTTCCTCTATAGGGTATAAGCATCACGGGATGAAAAAAATTCAGGGGCCAATTATCTAAAACACACAAAGTTAGAAGAGAGATTTTTATTGGTAGAATTAGTTAAGAATAGACGGGCGCAGAGAGTGAGAAGAGAACTGTGTGAGGCCACATAACTATGAATTGACTCTTCAGTAGTGCCCAAGCTCAAATCCATCCGAGCTTAGGCTTGGTCCTGATCAGCAACCAACTGCTCCAACTGCTTCTCAATCGCCTAGATTTCCTTGCTTCTTTTATCGCACAGCTATTTGATATGTTTTCCATGCTTCTCAACCGCCAAGAGTTCCATGTTTCTCAACCGCCAAGATTTTTAACAGAAAAAAATGGTGCAACTAGTAACAAACAAACAATTTCTATATCAATGTAAAAACTGCAATAACAACTACTAAGAAGTAATGACCTAGTATCCCGCAAAGACAGATTTGACAGGGATAATACAAAGAAAGGGAAAAAAATAATAGTAAAAGCCATAATACTTCTTCGTAAACATACCCTATGACAACTTACAATAATGAACATCAGATCAACTACATCTTCGTAATTGTCCCCAAACATCAACTGAACTGACCTGCAACACATAGTAGAATACTTAGCATCAATCTTAAACGTAGGGCTTTAAGAAACCCAAAGTTAAATACATAGAAGTTTAATTAATAATAGAGGAACACAGAGGTTTATTAAAGAAGTTGATAAAATAGAGGAGGAACAGAGAGATTTCATTATTAATGTTGTAAGATACATCATTTCATCAATACATGGTCTAGTTTGGTTCTCGACAGTGAATTGTACAATGATCGGCTCGGTGTCCACATAAAGAGAACTTAGCAAATAAAGACAAAAACTTCAATGAAATTCATTCCAAGCTAACATCAATGTGTGTGTTTGATGTAAAAAGCGAATGACAATCGGCTCGGTGTCCACATAACTTGTAAATTTTTTTTAGAAAAGATACTTAACTAATCCAGTATGATATAAACAAAATGATGATCGACTCAAATAACAATACAATTAAACTAAAAGAATTAAACAAACTAAATGGCAAAATCGATAATATACATCACTGTCAAAATCAAAATCAGAGTATATCCTATTTATTAGTATGCCTATAAACTTTAAACCTCAAATGTTTACATATACACGATATTAAAGCCAAATGTCAAATTATTTCACTTATTTTAATACGAAGCCGTGTCGTTATTATGTCGAAGCTGTGTAGTGATTGTGTCGAAGCTTTGTCACAGTCACTCTCGAGGAGAACATGCCACTGGGTGACCAATATATGAAATAGCTCACACTTAGTGACCAATATACATCTTAATTTTCACTGAAATTAGTTCAACAATACAAACTAATGTAGAAACCATCGAACTAGAACAGTAATGTAGAAATAAAACAAAAATCTGAACAGATAAAACAAATGCATATTTATGATATCGGAGGCCAAATTTTCTTTCTAAGCCCCACCAGCATAAAACTGAACAGATAAATGGGGAACAACAAAATAGGATATAAATACAAAATTTCATCTGTAACCTAGAAAAACACAAAATATAAGCAGTGTTGAGTCCCATGTGAGCTTTGAAATCCTTACCAGTCCCCAGCTGAAATCAATGCCCATTATGAAGTTCATGTATTTGAAAGTCTTGTGAAATCAATGCCGAGTTCTTCATCTCTTATTTTTCTCTCTTTGATCCCAAACTCTATAATACTCTGCCTGATCCAAACTCTATAATACTCTACATGAAAAAGGATAATATAAGTACTTCTCATAGAATTGACTACAAATACCATATTCAATCATTAAAGGGAACGAAAAAGGATTACACCATAACCGTGGAAAGGGAGGTCTTAAGGAGGCGCAAAAAAGAAATGATGTGTATGTGTCTATATCCACTATACCTTTCACATTTAAAATAAAAAAGAAATGAAGTTATACAACAAACCCAAACAAAAATCAATATAATCATACAACTCAACGTCTCTTAAATAAATTAGAAGTTAAATAAAACCATAGAAATGTCTTCAACCATAGAAATAAATTAGAAGCTAAATAAATTAGAAGTTTTTCTACTAACTTGAATAATATGCTTAGAAATGTCTTAAACAATAATTGAAAATAGTACCTCAAAATATGCACCGATCAGTGTAAGAAAGAAACCTTCAAAACCCCTGGTGCTCATAAGGTGAAGTACAGAAAACCAAAGCGCACAAACCCCAAGACTTTTAGGCTAAGAACCGATGAAAGGGGGAATTCTTAAGGAAGCGAACTTGAAAGGAAAAAATCATTTTCATCCGTAGAAAGAACCTGCTATACACAGATAAATGAGAAGTGCTATGAAGAAACTAAGTGAAATAATGTTGTGCTTAAAGGTAATATAAAAGAATCAGAGAAAAAAGTTCCAAATGTTGAACTGAAACAAAATAGAGCAGCAGCCCTTAGGATTTCAAGTGGGAAAATTATACAAAAATCATTCAAATTATTACATTGCAAACCCAATCATATGGCCTCTTCAATACTTTAATACATCAAGGGCAATGCAAGTAAAAAATTAGCTAATAAATCAAGACATATAATATTAACTCTGCAATGACAACTTGCTATGCCGCAAGGGAGGGCAATTGCTTCTTGTCAAATGAAGCGTGGCCAAAAACTCAGTTTGATAATAGAAACTTCGTCTAAAGTATCAAAACTCATTGAAAATTTCACATAGTTTTATTTACCTACAAAGTATTACAGATAACAGTAGTTGTATTCGCCCATGATGAAAATTTCCAGGGATGTACTCACAACAGCATATTATGTTGTTACCATTATTCATTTGAAAAAAATGGTGGGAATCTATTTAACCTCTGTTTCTAATAAATTAGTATGTTTAGGTATTGAATTCATATAAAAATGAGGGCATGATTGAGGGCGTGGGAGGGCGGCACCGTTGGAGGAGGGCGTGGGAGTGCGACAATGTTGGAGCATATAAGAACAAAAAAAATACTCCAACATTCAAAACAAAATCATAGTCCAGGGTGATAGTGACAACGCACGTGATGCGAATAAATTTTTTCGTCGTACCAACTACGTGAGACTAAAACGTGATAGTGACAACGAATGTTCATAACTATAATTAGTTATCTAGACACCACTAAATCTTCTATAATACACCTCAATCTCAATTTAAATGTTACACATCGCAATTGAAAAATCGAGTACTTGAGCACTAAATAAATGTAATTAACACAATAATACAAAAAGTCAATACCCAACTAACAAAACTCCAACTAATTTGACAATTTTCAAACACTTCGGGTAAAAACTTTTTTTTGGTGAAATGTGAATTATCATCTAACCAAGCAAAGAGTGGAACAAAATCAAAATAAAAAGAGGAACACAACCAAAACAAACTTCCATCTGTGAGGTGTGATGGACCAAAATTGAAACTATCAGACCCCCAAACATTTGGAAGTTTGCAATAAAAATATAAAATCAAAATCCATCACAAATAAACATTTGGAAAACTCATCGATTAAAAAAAGAAAAAATGGTTTACCTAATTTGAGAACACGTGATTTAAACCGTAAAAAACCCTAAGTTAGAAAAATCCAATCCTATATAAACCCCAAATAAAGTATACCTTATTTGCTGATTTGAAGAGGGTAAAACCCCATAAATATCTCCATGGCCTCTACTACATTTTAACAAACATATAATATACCAATTATGAACCATAAAACCCTAAAAAATTGGTAAACTCGTCGATTTAAAAAGGAAAAAGAGGGCTATACCTTATTTGAATCGTGTTGTGGTGAATCAAGGGTAAGATATCTACAAAAAATAGAAAACACATGATTTAAACCATATATAAAAACAAATTCGAAAAAGCATTCCTATATAAACCCCAAATAAAGTATACCTTAATTGCTGATTTGAAGAGGGTAAAATGCCATAAAAATATATCCATGACCTCTGCTACATTTTAACAAACATATAATGTACCAATTATGAACTATAAAACCCTAAAAATTGGTAAACTCATCGATTTAAAAAGGAAAAAGAGGGGTATACCTTATTTGAATCGTGTTATGGTGAATCAAGGGTAAGATATCTACAAAAAAACATAAAACACATGATTTAAACCATAAATAAAAACAAATTTGAAAAAGCAAACTCTAAGTAAATCGCAGATGTAGTATACTTGATTTGTTGATTTGAATAGGGTTCCAACATTCGTAAAGCATAGAGAGAGATATATGGTGGTTTCGTAATTCAAATAGAGAGAGAGAGAGAGAGAGAGAGAGAGAGAGAGAGAGAGGGATGTCATGGTTTGATGAAAAGAGTCTGCAGATGGGTTTGTCAAAATATGTGAGAATAGGTTGAAAATGTGTCATTGGAAGAAAGGGAGAGTGATTCTAAATTACCCCAGATTTTGAATTAAAGTGGAAGTTTGATGAGTAAAAAAGAGGGGGAACCAAATAATTGAGTGGTAAGTTTGTAAAAAGAAAATAGATGTGATCTGAACCATTAAAATGTGTAAAAATATGTAAGGAGGTGGCATCGATCTAGACCGTTAAAAATATGTACATTTTCAAAAACCAAGCTAACTTATTATATATATATATATACCAAGAATAGTCTCGTCCTAGGACTTGACCCCTTGGCCAAGGCCGACCAGTACCAGAATGTACGATTGAGTGAGTAATGACTCAGCTCTAGGCCTTACACTAAGTGCCTCATCCTCAGCCTCAAGCTCAATATAAGGGGACTCATCCTCATCTCAGGACACATCCAACAACATCAACGTTAGCAGTGTTATGACTCAAATGTCCTCAGCCTCCAGCAGAGCACCTGATGCCTCGTGCTCATCTCAGGCCATAAATAACCAAAACAACGTCTTATGGTTCAGGCACTTTCATCTCAGGCACTCTCGGCCTTGTCCTCACCATGGAGGACGAGGGCCGACCGAAGACCTCAACATGGAAATCATCACGTTATCAGAGAATCCTACTCGACATCTCAGCCTCAGCATATCCCAGACGGTCAAGGGAAGATAGTTGGTAGAGTGTGTGGATTGGGGCACGCGTGGAAGAGTGCGCGTGGGTTGCAAATCCAACGTGCATAAAACCGTTATAATCAGATCTCCCTCACACTTGAGGGAACATTTCTTAATCATAACTTACATGCATTGTTGATAGGTGGCTGTAATATATTGGTTATCTCATGTTGTACATGCCTATTACATGCTTGGGGTACACACTGCACCACCCCAGCATAGCATTATATATACTTGTCTCCTTCTACCCTGAGGGGAATCCTTAATTTAAAACCCTAAAAGAACTCTATTCAAATTACAGTAGAAAGAGAAAGTTGAGTGCATTGTAATCCAAGGAAATTAGATCCTAGCCTAGTTTGATAGTAAAAAGTCACTCACATGCACGGTAGAGTAGGCATAGATGGGCTGAACCACTTATGTTACTGTCTTTCTCCTCTTTGCCTCACCTCCTGCTTAATTTATATTGTTTTATTTTTACCATCGTTGCACACTTGAGGTCCTAGTGGAGTGAGTTATCATTCATTTACTTGGTGGTACCATATTTGGCACTATCAGTTGATGACATCTGTGGGAAGAGATATCATCGTCTTTTTCCTCTCACTTTCAGTTGCACCTCACCGGATTCTCTGGTGGTGGTTTTAACTCCACTTTTGGATGGGTTTAAACCACCATTGAAAAAGCTTTGGTTTGAGTTTCTCAAGCTTCTATACATCTCATTCATCTCATCTAGTACACCTCTTGCTCTTTCGTTCACCGGATTTCATGGCATCATATCTACCACCAGGTGGTGGCCCTAGCTCCAGTCAAGCACCGCCACAATTTGAGATGGTAGACATCGCAAAAGTGCTTCACTCATTGGCAGTAAGTGAGCCTTCATCCAAAATTTCTTGGTCAGTCCCACTGGTGCTAAGTCGAAGATGATAACTCCATCCTCCAGGGAGGGCATACATTAGGCGATTGGGGGATCACCCCCGACCCCATAGAATGATGAATCACTGTAACAGATGCGAAGAGAGGTTGTTGACCCCAGGCATCTATGCTTGGGGGTGCAAGGTAAAAAAGATGAAGACAATGAGTATGATGATGACCCAAAGTGTTGGGAACCATACAAAATTTTAGGAGATACTGTGCGCCCTGTTCAAGATAGTAGGGGAACACTGCAAGGTCGAGCCAAAAATAATGGTTTTGTTCTTTAGCGTTTGATAAACTCAATTGAGGTTCCACCTTTGACATGCTTGACTACGTTAGTGACCTTAGATACCGGCTATCCAGTACTCACAGTAGGGCAAGATCAAAGAAATGGAGGATATGCTGACAGAAGACCCTCCTATAGCCCAGGTGAGGAGCAACGTGAAGTCAATAGCTGATTAGGCATTAATTCTTCCAAATTTATCCCCTTAATTTAGTAGCTTTTAGCACGTCAGACTATGTAATTTGTATTGAATTATCTCATATATGTGGTATTGACAATACCTACATAGTGCTTCGAGTTTTTTTGTATTTTTCTTGCTTTTTACAAGTATTTAATGCATGTGAAGATAAGAGGAATCCAAGATCGAGAAATCAGGATTGGAATAAAAGTCAGAGGGCAAAATGGTCAACTCACACCTAGAGTTCGGACAAGGGACCAACATGGAAATTTAAGACCTCACGTCTACTAGTACGTAGGAAGAAATGGAATCCCAAATTGAGCCTTGAGTGAGAAGTTATTAAGTTCCAAATGTGAGAAGAAAATCAAGAGAAGAGAAGAAAGTAAGAATTCCATAACCAGACTGGACCGGGGTTGGTAAAAAATGAACCAATCTGGGAAGCATGAAGACTCAATATAATTTTGCCTCCTGAACCGATCCAAATACTTATGAAAATGAAACGGTCCAATGCCTTTAAGAGCTATGCATAAATTTGGCTCTCGAATCGATCCGTTATAGAAGGAAAACAAAACAATCCGGATGCTAATAGATCGAACCGAAGATCCCCGTCGGATCGGTTCGAATGAGATTTTTTTTTCTAATTAAGAGTTTTACTTTGCTACAACTCTTGTAAATTTTGTTGTGTATTTAATTTAACCTGCTGCCATTCATTAAGGGGTTCGATTATTCCTAGTTATAGAGGGCTCTTGCATCCAAGAACCCTAGGTTTTTATGTTTTGCAACATTTACTCAAGATTCAAGATTTAATTCAAGATTCCTTTGTTCCAAGTATTATTTATTTTTTGCTTTAATTTTCTTTCATATTTTAGCTTAATTAGTCATTAAATTTAGGTTTCAATTCTTACTTCCAAATTTCTTCTCAATTTCTCACATAACTATGGATTTTTAAAAAGTTAGTTCCGAGGTAGTATTTACTTTAATTATGTCCAACTAAGTTTCCAAAGGTTGGGATGCATGACCCCGACCTGATATAATTTACATGTGTAGAAAATAGGTTTTGAATTAAAAAATTATTAGATCGTGTTATGTAGTACGCACAACCTTCATAGGTCTTTTGACCTCGTTTACCCTAGGTAATCAGGGTGTTTAAGGATGCGATGCGCGTGTTAGCTATCCGACATCGCTTTATTCTTACCTTTGATTACACATGATGCGGGATAATACCCTCATATATGTAATGCTTAGGATTACTAAATACTGGGTTTAATCAACTTTCTAATTCAAAAGCTAGTATTTTATCCATTAAATGTACTAGGGTTTGGGGGATTTTATCCTGACCTATCTTTCCATTACTCATAATTAATTCACCCAATAGATTTATTTTTGCGCATTTAGTTTAATCAGTATTTAAATTTCCTTTGCATTTAGTTAGAAGTCATTTGGTTCATAATTAATCATCTTTTTCACTTCTTTTCGAGAACCAATTTACGGTTAGTCTTCTGTTCCTATATCGTCACGAGCTTTCGTTCTAGTTCCCTATGGAGACGATCCCGACTTATCGGATTATTACTTGAGAGACATGCTTGCACTTGAGCCTATATAGCACACATACTAGATGCACATTTGTGGCCGCATCAGTTTTTGGCGTCATTACCGGGGAATTAGGTAGATTTTAGTTTAGTTGATTCAATCCCAAATTTGATTCCAAAATTTAAAAAGCTAAAAAAAATTATAAAAATAAAAAAAATTCAGAAAATAAATAAATAAAAAGAAATCATCTCTCAAAAGCCCTTTCATGCAAAAATAAGAACAAACTCCTCAAAATACTCCAATAAGAATTCACGAAAATCCCATCGTTGAGTATAATTCCGAAAGCCGCCATACCCCTCACGTTCCACAATTCTGGGCTCCACCTCCTACCCCTCCAAACTCTTTCACGAGTCACACGCTGAGTCACACGTCTAGAACACTGAGTGAGGATTCTGATTCCATTAGAAAGAGAGTCATGTAGAATATTGCTAGTTTCGGTACAGGTGAGGGAAACCTACCGTATCGTCCCATGAAGGAACTCTTATTTCCTGAGAGAACTGTCATACCTGAATGCATTGTACTTCCGTACAATGAAGTAAAATTCTACTTTTGTAATTGGATGATATAGATTCTTTGAACTTTTCATGGCATGGATTCAGAGAAGCCATATTTCCACATCCGCGAGTTCGAAGAGGAGTGCAAAACTTTTAGTGATTAAGCTTGCACGTAAGATCTCGTTTGCCTAAAACTTTTTCCTTTTTACTTAAAGGATTAAGCTAAGACCTGGCTTTGGTCTTTACCACCGAACTCTATTATATCATGGAAGGATATGCAGTCCAAGTTTCTCTCGAAGTTCCTTCCACCAAATAAAACTAACTCCATCAAGGCTCAAATTCAAGTCGTTCTACAATGAGATAATGAGCCATTTGATAAGTGTTGGGAACAATTACAAGAGTTGGTTAATTCTTGCCCCCGTCATGGATTTGAGAAACAGCACCTTATCTCTTTCTTCCATCACGGGCTTACGATAGCGTCTAAACAACTTGTTCAAACAATGTGTGAAAGACCTTTTTGGAATTAGATGCGAGTGACACTGAGGCTCATCTTAAGTATGTCGTCGAGACTACACAAGACTGGGACACATCCGATCCTAATGCCCAAAACTGACCTCGATAAGTTTCCACTAATTCTGATGCATCCGGTCTATATCATTATACCTTAGTAGACCAACGACTTGATCAATTTGAGAAAAGTATGAGGGATCTACTTGAGGTACAACTAAGAGAATCTATCGGATCCACC
Source organism: Sambucus nigra (assembly GCA_949130495.1). Classification (NCBI taxonomy): domain Eukaryota; kingdom Viridiplantae; phylum Streptophyta; class Magnoliopsida; order Dipsacales; family Adoxaceae; genus Sambucus; species Sambucus nigra. Next base: position 572,062,545 of record OX422217.1, read on the forward strand.
CATGCTATGAAAGAAAATATGTGTGCCATTTATGAGGCAGAACATTCAATAAAAGAATGTTCGACGATACCCGCCTATAAAGCTATGCATACCGAGCAAGTGGAAGCTATATGAGGGTTTAAGGGAAATTTTAACCCCCCTCATGGGAACTCGTATAACCCTTCAGGGAGAAACCATCCTGGTTTTGGATATGGGTAACAACAAGCTCCATTGAATCCACATTCATATGTTGCCTTACCTTTACCCCCTCCTCAATTTCAGCAAGCCCCACCTACGCAAGCACACATGCAAGCTCCACCTACAGGCCCATATATTACCCCACCGCGGAGGACTTTTGATGACAACTTAGCCTAGTTTACCCAATCTCAAAATGCAACCAATGCCAAGTTTGAGTGCATGTTCACTGTAATGTTTACGAGCTTATCTAAGTTTCAATATTCGATGAGTTTCCAAGAAAAAGGAAAATTTATGGCTCAAGGGCAAAGACCTCCCCAATGTCAAGCGAATGTTATCTCTACATCTTCTGATCAGTAAGATAAATGCCAAGCCGTCAATGGGCGATTCATTGATTTATCACCTCCCCCACAAGAGAAATCTAAAGACAAGGAGGTTTTTACCGACACGAAAGAGGCCGAAGATTCCCCCTTGAATGAGAGTGACAAGGAAGACATTAGCGAGCCCAAAGTTATTTTGAAACCACCAACTGCTGCTCTATTTCCTTAACGGTTGTCTCCACCTCAAAACCGAGCCTCGCGTGTAGATATGCTAGATGTTCTTAAGCAAGTGAAGATGAATTTTCCATTCCTTTATGCCATCCAACAAATTCCTTCTTGAGCCAAGGTCATTAAAGATCGTTTGACTTTGAAAATACGACTAAAGGTGAAGAAAAATGTCTTCCTAGCACAGAATGTGAGCTCCGTTCTACTTAACGACCTTCCACCCAAGTTTAAAGATTCGGGTGCACCCACGATCTCATGTGTTATTGGAGAACATCGAATTGAGAGAGCCTTATTGGACTTAGGTGCGAGTGTTAATATACTTTGCTATTCCATTTATAAACAACTTGAGTTAGGTGACCTTAAGCCGACATGAATCACTCTCCAATTAGCGGATCGCAGAGTGAAGGTGCCTCGAGGGATTGTTGAGGATGTGATATTCCAAGGGGACACTTTTTACTTCCCGGTAGACTTTGTCTTTTGGGACACGAAGACCTCTATCCATTCTAGAAATCATGTTCCCATCATTTTAGGCCACCCATTCTTAGTTACGTCTAATGGCTTAATCAATACAAGAAATGGGCAAATGCAACTCACTTTTGGGAACATGACCCTCTAGACAAACATTTCAATGTTGCTAACCAAATGGGTGACGAAAATGAATCGATACAGTCGAATTCATAGAGGAGGTAGTATAAGATCACATCGAGAGAACCATGGGTGGGGACGTGTTACAAGCATGCCTAGTGAGAGGTGATGAGAGTGAGGTCCCATACACCGAGTTTGAGCAAGAGGTAGAGGAGTTAAAGATGTTAATTGGGTTTCTAGATTTGAGGAACTACCCTCGAGGGATTCATGCTTGACACCTTTCGAAGAGAAATTTCCTACCCTCGAGGTTAAGAAACTACCCTCTAATCTGAAATATGCGTTTCTAGGAGAGGATGAGACATTTCCCACTATTGTCTCCTCTAGCCTAGATGAAGAGCAAGAGGTTAAGTTCCTAGAAATTTTGAAGAAGCACAGAGGTGATATTGGTTGGTTTATAGAGTATTTTAAGGGTATAAGTCCCCTGATTTGTACCCATAAAATCTACCTTGAGGAGGACGTGAAGCCCTCGAGGAAAATACAAAGGTGACTAAACCCAACCATGAAAGATGCTGTTAGAGCGGAAATTATAAAGTTGTTAGATGCCGGTATTATCTACCCTATCTCGAACAACAAATGGGTTAGCCCAATTCAAGTTATCCCAAAGAAGTCAGGAATGACTGTGGTCGAAAACGCTAAGGGATAATAAATTCCTCAACACACCACCACCGGGTGGCATGCTTGCATTGACTACCAAAAACTCAATGCCGAGATGAGAAAAGATAACTTTCATCGACCAAATGCTCAAACGCATAGCGGGCCACCCATATTATTGCTTTCTTGATGGTTATTCCGATTATAACAAAATTGAGGTAGACATACTAGATCAAGAAAAGATGACTTTTACATGTCCATTTGGCATGTTTGGTTACACAATTATACCTTTGGATTGTTCAATGCTCCCTCTACCTTTCAATGGTGAATGTTAAGTCTCTTTAGTGACATGTTAGGGAGAGGACTAGAGGTTTTCATGGAGGATTTCAGCATTTTTGGCCCCTCTTTTTACCAAAGTCTAGCGAATCTTGAATTTTTTTTATCCCGGTGTGTGGAGAGGAACTTAGTCCTCAATTGGGAAAAATGCTAGTTCATGGTTACCGAGGTCATAGTTCTAGACCACATAGTCTCACCCAAGGGAATAAAAGTTGACCGAGCAAAACTAGATGTCATAGCTAAGCTTCCCCCATCTAAATAACTAAATGATGTGCGCTCCTTCTTGGGTCATGCAGGTTTTTATAGACGGTTTATCAAGGATTTTAGCACCATCGCTAGACCCTTGAGTAACCTCTTTATGAAGGATACCCCCTTTGAGTGGAATGACGCATGCCAAGAGGCTTTTGATATTTTAAAAAGCATGCTATTTTTTTCTCCCATCATGCAAGCTCCGGATTGGTCTCTTCCATTCGAGCTTATGTGTAATGCTAGTGATTATGTGATTGGGGATGTTTTGGAGCAAAGAAAAGACAATAAATCTCATGTCATCTATTATGCTAGCCGGAATTTAACCGGGCCACAACTTAACTACTCTACCACGGATAAAGAGTTCCCCTATAGATTATTTTTACTTTGGAAAAATTTTGCTCGTACCTTGTTGGGTCACCCATCACTTGCTTTATCGACCACACGACCCTTAAATATCTTTTTACTAAGAAGGATGCAACGCCGTGCCTCATAAGGTGGATCCTACTCCTACAAGAGTTTAATCTCTCTATAAAAGATAAGAAAGGGGTAGAAAACATTATTGCCGACCATTTGTCACGGCTCTCGTCTGACTTGCCTAGTGATCCAATACCCATAGACTAGTATTTTTTGAATGAATAACTCCTTGCTACTTTTTCTCTACCTTAGTTTGCGTACATCGTTAACTATCTTGTCACGAGATCCATTCCTCCTGGATGGACACCGCAAGAGAAGAAAAAATTAATCATTTGGTCTTGAATGTTCTTCTATGACGACCCATTCCTATTTAAATATTATGCGGACCAACTCATCCGAAGATGCATACCGGATGAAGAAATTCAAGATGTGATCCGATTTTTTCATATGGAAGCTTGGGGAGGCCACTTCTCCAAGAATAAGATGGCCACTAATATTATGGAAAGCGGCCTATATTGGCCCACAATATTCCAGGATGTGAACGCCTATTACAAATCTTGCGATAGATTCCAAAGGATGGGAGATATTTTGTGCCGCGACATGATGCCTATAACCCCTATACTGGTCATTGAGTTATTTGATTGCTGGGGTATTGAATTCATTGGACCATTCGCTCCCTCAATCGGTTTCTTATACATCCTCATCGTGGTAGACTACGTCTCCAAATGGTTGGAGCCAGTAGCTACCTGGACGAATGACGACAAGGTGGTGATTAAGTTCCTACAACAACACATACTTTCTTGCTTCGGTGCTCCGGAGGAGCTCATAAGTTATAATGGAATGCACTTTTGCAATAGGCTATTTGAAAAGTTAATGAGAAAGTATGGGGTCATCCAAAAGGTCGGGACACCTTATCACCCTCAAACAAGTGGGCAAGACGAGCTAGAGAATCATGAGATAAAAACCATCCTTGAAAAGGCCGTCGATCCTACTAAGAAAGATTGGTCACTTCGATTAAATGATGTGCTATAGTTTTACTGTAGCACCTACAAAAACCTCCTCGGGATGTCCCCATTTTGTTTTGTCTATGGCAAGACTTGAAATCTCCCCGTAGAGCTAGAGCACAAAGACTATTGGGCTATCAAGAGGTTGAACTATAATCTCGATAAAGAGGGTGAAACTCGCAAGCATCAACTAAACGAGTGGAAGAGATGCCTAATAATTCATATGATAATGATAAAATTTCAAAAGAACGAATGAAACTCATGCATGACTAGATTATTTGATGCAAAGAGTTTCATCCGGGACAAAAAGTGCTTATCTATAACTCTCGATTACACTTGTTTCTCGGTAAGTTACGTTCAAGGTGGACATGTCCATTTGTCGTTAGAGAAGTATTCTTCCACATAGCTATAGAGTTGGAAGATGCAAAATGGGGAAATACTTTCAAGGTGAATGGCCAACGTCTCAAACCGTACTTTGAGTCGTGCGTCGAAGAAGCTGACACCATTTGGTTATCGGACCCCATCTATGGGGACTGAGTGAGAAGTACGAGAAGGAAGTCACACCCTGGACGCTTATGGGGTGATTCTTGTGTACAGTAAACGTGAGTCGATTAGGTTAGTTAGAATCATTAGGTATAGGACACATAGGATAGGTACGGGGGAACACACTTTGAGAGCGAGCCTAGGTTTTCGGAGCAAGCACTGAGTGAAGTTAGTTTCATTATGTATATGTATAGTTGTGGGAGCATCCATAGAATGATCTGTAAGTATAGTTGTGGGAGCTTCCATAGAATGAGAGAGATGAGTGAAGTCTTCAAATTGGGGTTTCAGCATATTTCAGGGGTCCAGACCGGTCTGCCCTTAGGGGACCTGATCGGTTCCCTTTTGAGAAAAATCAAAATAAAAATAGCACCGAGCAGGTTCGGTCCTAGGCACCCGGATTGGTTCGGCTTTAGGGTATTTTGTTCCTTCCCAAGATACAACCCCCATTCCCCAATCCTTATTCCTCCCTCCCAATCCGTTTTCCCTCTTCCCCAAACCACCATTTCCCTCCCAAAATTCACCCGCCCTTCCCTCCAAAACCCTTTTCTCCCAAACCAACATTTCCCTCCACAATACCCACCTATAATTACACCCTTACCCTCCCTCTTTCCACCACAACTTATCTGTAATATCCCGTAATTTTATGACTTTTAAATTGAGAAAAATTAAAAGTTAATGTGCCAAATTATTGGGGATGAATTGGAATTAATTAATTAATCAAATAATTAGGATTAATCCGGATTGAATATTACAATGATAAGAGTAATATATTATTGAATATTACTTAGTGATATATAAGTAATATGTGAATATGATAATTATGAATATTGTCGTGAGATACAAATACGAAAATTATATAACTTAAATCAGGACGCGCTTATGAGTCGTGTCAGGACTAAAGTTGGGTAATAAAATTTAAATAAATTAAATATCATTCGGATGATCATTTTGAGTACACCGTTGAGTCCGGAAGGGTTGAAATAGGTAGAAAAGTATAACCGAGTGTTTGATTCGGGTCTTGGGTCAATTGGAAGATAAAAGGACACCCCGAAGGAGCATTTTAATCATTTGGCTTGGGAGATGAATAGTATCCACGTTTTTTGTCTTTTAGCTAGCCTTGGAGACTTGTTATATAAGTTGGTTTACACTCTACGTATGGTTCATTTCATATATTTTCATTTGTGAGTTCTTTGAGAGAAAGTGAAGAGACTTTGAGAGAAAAGAAAAGTCACCTTGTGGAGAGGAAGAGTTGCCTTGAAGAAGAAGAGTCATATTAGGAAATCAAAGGGGACAACCACCACAAACCACCATCTCTACACCTTGCACAATTGCCAAAAAGTCATTGGAAAAAGGAAAGAGGAGGTTCTAACATTATCTTCTCCAAAGGTTCAGACCTACACTAAGAGGCAAGTGATTCTTGCTCAATTTCAGTGATTATAATATCCATGTTAGAATAGGATTTTTGTTGGGGTTATGAAGTTATTAATTTGGGATTACAATCATTCATAAATCTTGTTTAATGGATATGCAAATTCATGTAGTTGATTATTCACATGTAGAGGTTATGAACATGATGAACTTGTTAGGATGAACTTGTAGAAAAAAATATATGTTTATGGAGAATATGGAAAATGATGATAGGTATTGCATGTAGATAAATCCTACTCATGATTGAATATGAAATTTGATGATTTAGAGAATAAATCATAATTCTAAATTATGGGTTTTTAAGGTGTATAAAAATGGAGAATTTAGATAATTGAAATTTTGAGGGTTAATTCGGTTTTATGTTAATTTCCATATAAACTTGGTGATTTAGATGTTTTTCCTTGTATTAAAATTACGCATAATCATGTAGAAATGATGTTGAGATATTTGGGATTCGTCAGAATATATTTCGTGTGAGTTTGGGTGAAAGAAAATGGATAAAACGCATGAAGAATTGTTGAAAAAGGACGAACATTGTATGATAATTTTAGGACTGTTTTAAGAGGAAATTGGAAGTTTGCATGCGAGTTTTGTATAAAATCACGTTCTGCACAACTTTGCAGTTTTAAGTTTTTTCAAAATCAAACCAGAAAAGACTCAGATTGTAATTTTATATTTTTGGTAAGAATGTACCTTTATCAAAAGACAAAAAAGGTTTCGAAAATGGTAATTTGGCGATGGTGAGATTTTATTAATTTCGATACTTTAACAAGGAGTGAGGGACTTGGTTTAATGTTGGAAGATTATTTCGATTTGAGGATTAAATTTTATGAGAGATATCTACATAACTATATTGTGATTTAGACGAGAATAATCGTTATATCAAATACGGGTAATATTTATGATATATTTACGGGTACTTGGGTCGGATAAAATACTATGTGAGTGATAACTACATAATAAAATATACGATGATAATCGTGATTAGTAAGTATGAGTGGTATTCAAGAAATACGACGGGTACTTGGGATAGGATGAATTCCTAATATGATATAGGTCGTGTGAGTACCTAACACTAAATAGGTAGATGATAATGCCTATTTGATTGATTGATGATTAAGTGTATGACATACCTAGCTTACTCGCTATCAAGGGAGGTCCGTGAGTGAGGGCAGTCACATCCTGATGAGCCTATATATGTGGGATCTTTAACTTGTTGCTCGAGAACATAGGACTTAGGTCGATTACCATTAGTGAGAATAATGTTATAGAACGATCATTTGGGTGCATAGGTATGTGCATAACCCAAAGGCTTAGGACTATGTTCGCCTCCATTATTTGTGATTTAATATTTATGGTTCGAGGGATCTTTACCGAACCTATAGTCCCCTATAAAGTGACGCGATGTATTGGAATATGATAGCAGAGTAATGAATCACCGCAGTTGTGTCTCGGGGTGCAGTATTATATATATATATAGTGAATGTATATATATGCATATGATGATATCTACTGTGTGGCTAAAGTAGAATTGAAAGATAATGATATCTGAAATTAATTAAGTATGAGAACACTTAATTGAATTGAATTAATAAGGGGCTTATCCATGTTGAATCTAAAAGGATACATATGATATTATTACATGTATTGCGAGAGTAATATGTGGGAACGAATTGGGATATGGTTAGTGGATACACTGGGATGAACTAGTTAGCATGAGACTGTAACTAGTTTGGTTTAGAGGCACGATAGGCGTGCACTCTAGATGAGATGTGATAATTTCAAGAGAGAGTCCGACACGCTAACATGCATATAATAACTGATGGATATAACATTTATTCACTTGTTGTTTTTAAAACTGTTTTCACTTCGGGCTCTGACTCGTTTACTTGCACATTCTCATCTCTCTCTTCTATTCTCTCTCTCTCTCTCTCTCTCTCTCTCTCTCTCTCTCTCTCTCTCTCTCTCTCGCTCTCTCTCTCTCTCTCTCTCTATATATATATATATATATATATATATATATATATATATATATATATATATATATATATATATATATATATATATATCAGGTGTCCAGCCACATGGACACTAGCCATAGAGGATTGGGTCTATTGACGATGTTATGGAGTTGTGGACCTTGTTTAGACACTTTCATATTCTTGATTCATACTCTATAGTAGTTGATCTTTCATTTAGGGCATGTTACCCACAAGGATTGTAGTTATTTCCTTTTTATCCGAGTCGGATTATATTCTTATGTCACTTTGGTACATTTGGTATTGTTGGGATTATTGTATTAAGATATTTTACTGGAAAGTTTATTCCAGTTGATTTTAAATTCCATTGTGATGTCTATTCAGTTATTATTCGTTGTGTGAATGGTTTGTATTAAATGTTTTATGTTATTTAAAATGAATTTTTTATGAAATTAAATTGGAAATATTTTAACAACCTACTTACTTGGATATTAGGTGATTAAATATTAAGGAAAAAAAATATTTTTCGACAATGATGTTAAGAATGAACCTACTGTATAATCTGTTTTAATTGGGTATAGGACTGATCACCCGGTATTTAATTAAGTAGGTTGTTACATTCTTCTAACTCTCATACTCTCTCTTCACTACAGAAATATTGATTTTTCCCGACATTAATTAAATGCCGAAAAAAGTACTAAAAATGCCGGTAACACTTTTTGCAGAACTTTTGGCGGCATTTCCACAAGTGCGGTAATAGCCAATGTGGTAAAAGAACAACGACATTTTAAAAAATGCCGCAAAAAGTTAGCGTCACTTTTGGCGGCATACCCACAAGTGCGTTAGACAATGTGGTAAAAGAACAACGGCATTTAAAAAAATGCAGTAAAAAGTTAGCGGCACTCATGGAGGCATTTCCACAAGTGCGGTAGCCAATGTGGTAAAAGAACAACGACATTTTAAAAAATGCAGCAAAAAGTTAGCAGCATTTTTATTAATGCTGGTAATAACCTTTTAACAACATTAAAAAATGTTGATAATAACCTTTTTCAACAACTATTAATGTTGAACACACTTTAGGCGGCTCAAAAAAAATGCCGAGAATAAATATAGTTGCATTAAAGAAAATGTTGACATTATTTTCTAATATATATGACTTGGAACAAGTGTTAAAAAATCAATTATAAGAAGTATTGAATTTATGTGCAAATACATTACCATAACATTAAATTAAGGGGCAGTAATCAAATTAAAATGTCATTAAATTAAAACCAATAGCATTCATCGTAAATTAATATAATTATTCTTGGAACAATTGTTCATCCACAAAATAAAATGTATCATTTGTCCAATAAGAAAAAGCGGAGAAACATGAAGCGAAATGAAATTTTATATAATGTACGATCCTTCTTCATCGAAGTCAAACATCATCTTCGACCTACAAATAAAAAGGTCAATCATTAGTCATTGATACTTATTCTTTACTATTTTAATTAAAAAATTAAAAATAAAAATTAGTACATTAGCAATATGCCACGCTGCAGTTGAATGATGAACATATCCAATTGTGGACTTATTTCCATAAGGTGTAGGCAATGGTTCATATGTTACAAATGTTTTCTCAATATATACTTCCCAAAAGTCTTCACCCAGTGGCGTACCCCCTACTTTTGTTGAAGGGTCCTTGCTCACAATGAATCCACGTGCCACAACCACTTTTGCAAGTCCGAAAGTAATAAGGTCTACAATTTTAGGAAGTGAATTATTTGAGACCCTTGGTCGTGGTTGATGGTGCTTCTTCTTCTTCTTTGATGTTTCTTTCTACAAACAAGATGAATATGTCATCAACGATGTATTTCTGGAAAAAAGCCGACAAAGTTTGATTTGTTTTTAAGACATCCCAAAAATTTTAAGACTATATACAACCAAATAAACCAATAACCCAATGTCAAGTATAGATAGACTCCACAAGAAAGCGCAGATATATTGTGCCCTTTAAAATCCTTTAAATTAGTAACGTACCTGAATTGAAGTAGCATTCGTTTGCTCACTAACACGAGCAGCAGTCTCGGGGGCAGCTAAGTGTTGAGAATTCGCAACCTATAAAAAATGAATTATTTCAGTCATGAAAACGTAGTCTTAAATTATGATTTTAAAAAGTATTTATCTACTTACCTGTTGAGATAGAACTAAATGGTGATCTGATTGTGGTACCACTACAGGTTGAAATTGGTTGGTTTCTTTTAATTGTTGCTCGGGTTGCAAAATAGACCTATATGATGGTATGTTTTGCTCGTTGGAGGATTGATGAGCCTGTTAATAGCATAATTTAATATTAGAACATACATTTATATATATACACGATAATTAAGCACAAAAGATAAAGTGTGTACTTATTAACCTCTTTTGATACAACGGAAGGGTAAGTCATCATGTGTGTGCGATCAACTCAAACTGAGCCTCTAAATGATCCAATTTATCTTGGAATTCAGATCGAATATCAGATCTTAGTTTCTCATATTCTTTTTCATTAACCTTAGGCCACTTAGTTCCATGCACATCAGTTGGAGATGGTCCATGCCCATAAGCTCGACAATGACCGTGTTTATCAGGTCCCAGGACTTCATAAAATATCACGTCTTTACGACTAACAGATTCATTACAATCTGACGGAAGTTGATCTACTTTTGCCTCATTTTTGACTGAAATGAAATGATTCTTATTATATAAAATCAAAATTATAACCATTCATTCACAAAACCAAAACAGAATAAAGATCCCAGTATCTCCCCACCACTAATTTTATATGTTTCACATAATAATTTCATGCATAATTTTAACTTTCATAAATAATAAACTTATTTAATTATTAATTTAATCCTCATCCGTGTATGACATATATTATGCATTTAATGATATGAAACAATCTCATGCATGTTGCTTTTTATAATGGTTGATAAACATAAAAAGAATTTTGATTAATAAGTAAAATAATGTTGTTGAGATTTAAAAAGAAGGGAAGGAACATGGATGATATTTTTGTACCATTGTTTCCGTGGAATCCTTATCGATGGCTGAGCCATCGCTCCTCTCGTGTTTTATGATGTAAACATTAACCAATGAAACATTTTTACCTTGATCAGCCTCCATCTGCATAAACCCAATGAGTCGTAAGTCGTTACACAACAAGGAAGAGAGAAAAATGTTATTCACTATAATACCATCCATTACCACATCCCCATTCAATAGAATTAGTAATTAAACGTTTCTAAAATTATCTTCACTGTTATCCTATGAAGCACCAACAGTCTCCCAAAAGCTACAAGTCAACTTTCACACGAGTCCGACATGCGACATGCTCCGACATGTTGTTGACACGCTAGGACATGCTGGAACATGTTTGGACACGTTGTCGACACACTGGGACACGCTGCCCACATGTAAAATGACACTTTTTTTATTTTTTATTTTTCAAATTTTTGTTCTTATGTGATTATGATTCTGCCTTATTTATGGCTTTTAATGTTAAAGTGTGTTTTAATTTTGTTTTATATGGTCCATTTTCATAATTTCATGTCAAGAATGCTCTAATAATGTATTTTATGGAAAAAAATATGCTTTATTTCATTAATATATATATATATATATATATATATATATATATATATATATATATATATATATATATATTATATATTTTACGTATCCTAGCGTGTCGTATCCTAGTTTTTTAAAAAATCACGTGTCGCATGTCGTGTCGAAACAAGTATTACGTGTCGAGTCCGTGCTTCATAGCCTCTGCCTTAAAAAGGACACGAAGGCTTTCAACACGAAGCTCTTTTGACAAGGTTGAATCCACCAATTAGTTTTGACAAACAAATTCAGGTTATATCTTTGGAAAGAACCAAAAAACAGAGGAACTTGCATATAAACACTGAATTTTTTGTTTTAGACTTACTATTTGGTATGTGTGTGCGCTTATGTTTGCTTTTTCCAGTTTTTACAAGAAATTTCCTTACTGAAAATAGAGGAACATTAATACAAACTCTAAACTTTGGGTTTTAGACTTATTGTTTAGTACATGTGTGCCTATGTTTGGTATGTGTGCACGCTATTTCTATTACTTCTTGAATAGACAAATCGTAGACTAATCCATAAAATCTAAATACATTACAGAAGGTTGTATACGAGAATGCAAAAATGAAAACACTATTTTTAAGGCTCTTGAATTGGTCCCAATGCTTCGGGTTCTCTATGATCTCTCTTGGAATATGGTATGCGTTCTCTTTATGTACACGAAGTTACTCAATTTTGTGCTATTTATTTAATATCGTGAGTATTTCATAACATATATTGAAAAGGCCACTCCATTCAATTGACAAGAAGCTAGCATGCCAAATATTTGGTGTTCTTTAATTGAAAAATCCATTCCATCAATGCCAAATACAACAGTAAGGTCTATTCGGCAGATGGGGAAACCATTTTAGGATTTTATCTCAGATTAGGTTATGAAATTGAACAACTAAGAGATACATCGATCAAGATTTCCAGTGAATCATGCTGAGATGATAACGGTTGGAACACGTGTTTGTAATGAATGTTATGAAAAATTAGTCACATTCCTCTTGTACTAGTTCCGAATTTCATTTCATTGCCAAGATATCGTCTCCCACAAGATGCATCTAAAAGGGAATATAGTTGGTACTGGTATGCTTGTCAGACGCAACACCATAGTGAGGAACATGTAGCATAACTATGAAGCACGGACAGAGTATTGTAGACATGATGCTGACATTGAAGACGCGACAAATCTGAAGAAATTAGGACATAACAGGAGGAAGACACGACACAATTTAGGATATGACTCCTAAATGTCATTTTCAAGCGTGTACTAGTTAACTTCATAACCTAAGAGCCTGGTGAGGACACGATCCTTCCCTCAGGTTACATCGATACCTTTGGAGTTATTAGCGACTTTTTTCATGCCACTTAATTCATGTTTTTAGCCACCAAAACTCACTTTTAATCCCAAAACGAGTATTTACTATTCAATTTAAAAAACAAACGTTTACTAGTTAACTTAAAAAATCAACTCCTATGAGAATACGTGGCCAAACCTTGTGAAGATGAACCTTTAGAACTGAAAAGGCCTCCTATATCTCAAAGAAGTATAACAAGGTCAGTTTCACTGCAAAAAGAAACTCTACCTAGCCTTTAAAGTACGGTTGGCTAGTCAGACACCTAAAAGTGTTAACACCAAGCCATTACAATGTAGACCAGTGAACATATTTAAAGAACTTTAATTTTAGCATAATTTAAAATGGGGGGAGAATCGTGTAATACTCATGGGCACACCGTGAAGACCAAACAATCTCTTAAAAGTACCATATTGCAACATGGGAATCATCCAATGTCATTCTACACGGAATAACGAGGCGGGTTTGGCTAAAAGCGACCCCGTTACTCCTCCCCACCCCAAACCCGTTTAAAAACACCATGAGGGCCCTAAACCCACCCCAAAACATTTTTTATGATATTTTCTAACTTATTTTTTTCAACTATTTTAACTAAATTCAAGTTTTTTTCATGTTAAACTAATAAAAAATGAAGTCCTCTAACTAAGAGTGCTTTAATTTATTATTATGTCAAACCAACTAAGGTGCATAGATTTAAGCAAAATATTTGTTATAATACCCATTATTAGGCTTGGCTCAGCTGTATGATTTTTATGTGTTCGATTTGATAAGGATGGTTTAGAATTTTATATATATTTCGGGTTAATATACTTGGGATGGGAGGTTGCATAATGGCCTTCAGTGTTACATCTATTTTTTGAACTTTGTTTATTATTATAGAACATTGTTCTAATATCATTTGGAAGATTAGATATTGGAAAATTAACTATTCTGCCTCATCATTTCATCCACCATCTGTAGGAGGTGCTATATAAGTTGTTGATCTTTCTCCAAGCAGATAGTTGAGTTAAGAAACTCTTTATTTGTTAAAATCTCCTTTTATGTTTAGGATGAATATTTTATATTACTTTATCAGGGGTAAAGATACCAATACTTTATAATATTACTCTTGACACTATAAATATATTATTGAATCTGAATATTCAACCACAAAAGTCAAAAGATAACTTAAAGAACCTGTCCACCAAGCTTATATGCAGTGGCTATTACATAAACCTTAGATGCACATGGATGAGAAGGAACCTCGTCCGCTTTTCTTGGAAGAGCACCTTGACAAAGCTCTTCGGGCCGATGACAAGCATAAATTTGTCTCTTTTGTTAAAAATGTAATGGATTCTGATATACCTACTTTCAAAAAATTCCTAGTGCATAGACCTGAACTTTTAAGGGCAGCCTGCGAATGGAATTCAATTAGTTGTGCCACTGCACTGATCGATGGAGAAACGGATCAAAATGTGGATCTTAATTATCCATCTAATGTAGGATTTTATCCGCTACATCATGTAGCCAAATTTTTGTCCCCTGAATTAACAGAACAATTTCTTTCTCACGGAGATCGAACAAATCTCAGATGCCTGCTCAACCAGAAACCCCCACTCCATGTGGCAGTTAAAAGCTTTTTTATTTATTTTTTATTTTTTTAGGTGAAAACTGTCCTTTTAGGACTCTCATTTCATCTTGAATGTCATTGCGATAGTAGAACAAATTTTACTCAGCAAAATAGGCTTGTCCTTGCCTAGATTTTTTCCCGTTAAATACATATCTAACTTTTCCAAATCTCGATATGAATTTGGTAAAATGACAACAGCTACTTTGGAATTGCCATGTTAGAGAATAATTGATCTCTGCTTTACATTACAGTTTTCTAATTCAACTCCTCAGTAATATAGATTTCATGGCCCCCAGTTGAATTGCAGGAAAAGGAGGTACCCTTTTATGAGCCAAAGTTACAATAATGCTAGATTTTTCGAGCTTCCCATCCTTCTGCAGGCCTTCTATTAGCTTATAGATACTATCCACACTTGGAAACCAATTCTTTGTCATACTGTCTTTACACATTGTATACGCCAAATCAAACTCACCTCCTTTACAAAGATTGAATCATGGTTTGATAAATTTTGACATTGGGCTTGTAACCCTTATCTTTCAAAGCAGAATAAACCCTTTTTTCAATTTCAATATAACCAGCCCGGCAAAATCCTTTGATCACCAAATTATACGTAACCTCATCGGGAGTTATTTTATTATGGTGCATCACTTTCATCAAACCGTTAGCTTGACATGCCCGCCCCATGTCCACCAAATACTTAATCCTAACATTAAACGTGGCAAGGTTGGGCCAACATTTTCTATGAACCATAAGATTCCATAACCCATTTCCAATCTCACATCGATTAATTTTATAAAACGCCGATATCAGTGTAGTGTATGTAATCACATCAGGTAATATTCCCACTTTTTCCATCTCTACCATGACCAAGAAAGCTTTATCCAGTACACCTTTATCGTAGAACACCTTGATAACAATATTAACAGAAAAAAAATCCAATTTAATGTCGAATTTCGAAGGAACCTCCCTGAGAAATGACTCAATCATGTTCAAATCACAAGCTTGTGTCAAAACCTTGAGTGCAGCATTGAAAGACTTACTGTCCTACGGCATCCATATAAATGTATATCATAAAAAGTATCAATAGTAAAAAGTATCAATAATATGCTTAGTCATTCCATCCTTACCATACAACATTATAATCCTCATAATAAACCCTTCATGTCGACCCTGTGGCAAAGCCTTTTGATGCTCAAGTAACTGCTTTATGTAATCGAACCGACGTGCCCCGGATAACTGAGAAACCGTGTCCTCACACGTAAAATGGTTTTCTATAACAAGACTATTACGAGAATTATCCCTAAATAAGTGAAAGAGCTTTTCTGGGTCTCTCTCAGATTTGATCTTAATAAGGGCAGGTTCCTCTAAAGTTATAGGGTTTGTAGTGGTAGTGGATATAAGTGGAGCTTGGGTGGCATGATTTTTTGTGGCAAATCTGCGAACCATACGCAGAGAGAGCATATTCTAGTATTTATCTCTGATTAAAACATGCCCGCCAACAAATATTAAGTTATTGAACAATGCTGTAACATAATAATCATTACCTATAAAAAAAATAAGGTAAACTTAATGATTTTAAGGAATATAATTGAAAAGGGATGTGTTTATTGTATAAATATATGAAGCTAAAACCTAATGAGGCAAGAAATTGTATTTGTTACCGAGTGAGAGAGAGAGAGAGGTGGTTTTGGATCTTCAATCTCTACATCAAACCCCTCGTGGTAGTTAAAAACTTGCTTTTTTTGGATGAATTAAAAGAAGGGACTCCCAAACTATCAATTATCAAGTTGTTATGTCTAATATGCCTACCTATAATGAAAAATGTATTAATATATTTGAATTTCTTGTGTGGAAAACAAATGGGACTGAAGAGGAAATTTTGCATTATGCAAGGAATGGTAAACTGGTGGAGCTTACTGCCTTGCTCATTGTGGCATGGCCAAAGCTTATTGATCCCATTACAACAGTTCGTGAACATATTTTGATGTATAATGCATGTGTTGAACCATGAGGATAAGAAAGCAGTGAATGTGCTTGGACATAATTTACCCGAGGTGTTTGAGAGGGCAGGGGATGCTATCCAGGCATATTTTCGGCAAGATAAAACTTAGCTTAGCAACAACCAAGTGATGACAGAAGTTGTGGATTTGCTTCGACTATAAGGCTTTCTTGTGAAGCCTCGAGATACTTTTGGTGATGTGAAGTGGTTTAAGACTTTTACTCTTTGGTCATTTCATCCATTTATTTGGGTTTTCTTTCTTATTACACTTTTCCTATTCATTGTTTGCAATATAAAACTTCCTAATATTTTCTTTCTGCCACCTTACCTTATGATTGGATTGAGAAAGTTTTCGAGATGATACACTAAGAGGCTTCTTCCTCGTAGAGATTGAAGAATCTCATCAAGGGATCTAGGCATGTTATTGCGACACTATTCAGGGACAGGTTATAGAGGGCCTTGAAAATTATCTAATGATCGATTGAAGTTTCAAAGTTCTATTGAAGTTGAAGTAAAAGGGGTAGAGCCTTATCTACCAAATTTATCTCCTAGCAATTCATGGGCATTAGAAGCACCAGTTATCAGGAGGTGGTTAAGGTGCATATGATTACAATAAGTGCCATGTTTATGGTATGGATGTTAACTCCAACTTTTGATTTGATTTGATTTTGTTTATTCTTTTCTTTTGATTGTGTGGGTTTAAACTTATATTAGTTTGGGAAGCGAATTTGGAGCTGGGAACTGGAGGATTTTTTTTGCATTATTTTTTTATTCAATTAAATTTAGTTGAAAAGGGACATCCTCTTAGGAATATAATAGAGTAGGATACTAATATGTATTTGTCATGTGAACATATGGAGTAACTCAATTTTGTAACCAATCCTCTGATCTTATGACAATAGAGATGTACATAAGCAATTTTTGTGTGTATGGTGCACATGCAACTTGTGGATTCCCGACGGGGTCGTAATGAGAAATAAACGATCCTTGTTTTTGTTTTCATATAATGCAATTATTTTACAGTTTTACATGATTTTTGTCCAATGTGTTGTACTTTACGAAGGGTTTATCTTATCTCCCACTCCCAATCACCCCAAAGATCAAAAGTGCGAATGAATGGCCCCCTCCCTCACAACCAATAATATAAATAGAATAACTGCTTGGTCACAGCAGCGCAGCAGGGAAGCACATAATTGCTTGTTCCCCAATAAGCAATGCAACATGATATTTCCAGCACATCAAAATACTCTATAGATTTGGACCATTTCCTACTTGTTCTTTGGCATAACTCTAGCTTCCTAAAACCGATCCAAAGGGGCAACAAAACCCAAGGGTTTAATAAAGTTCATGTGAAAAACCGAGTACACCAAAACAGATATGACCCACCCCCAAACTAAACAACAACTTAAACCCACCCACATCTCCACCACTCAAACTCAATGCCATCTATAACACAACACGTTATTTCAGGCCCTGTGTAACATATGAGGAAAATAACATATATATGTACATTTTTCCTTAAAATTTAGGATGATTGACTGAAATAATAACATATGAGATAATTTTATAAGAGTTCCCATGATAATTGTAATAAAAAATACATATCTCAAGTTCCTTGAACATAAACACAACACATAAACAAACATACCAAATATATGTTGAAGCATGTATCAGTCAACTGAGAAAAAAATTGTAACAGACTCAAATACAAAATTATAACAAAATAAACATATAATGAAATCATAACATGTGATGTAATTTGATAAGAGTCTCCTCGATAATGGTATTTAAAAATACATATCTCAAAGTGTCATGTTTAACAAAACTCTATACAATTGAAACAAACATAATAAAGAATTATTGAAGTATTGGATCAGGTTATCTAATAAATATTCGCAGTCTTTCCTAATGGCACGAATGCACCCGTACTATTCAAATGCTTCATCAATAGAGATTTTAACACTATCTGTTACGTTTCAAAGCCATGGAAGATTCAAGATTTGGCTTATGGGCCGAGTATGAATCACGGGGATATGACAATGTGAAAGATGAATCAAACGTGTCAAATAATTACTTATGAGACAGTTATTAATAACTACTTATGACAACATAATAACTTATTATGTTGTTAAATAAAAAATACCTTGATAAATTGATAACCACCAATACCAAAGCTGTCAAATGCCTCATTTCACCAACAAGAGATAAAATTTTGGGTCTAGAAGGAACTTTATAACTGCAATTTGAGCAACATCCATTCAATATGTGAGTGAAAATCCTTATTTTATACTATAACATCACACATTGACTAAAACCTATACAGTAGTAGATGTAATCGTCAATAAAAGGCAAGAAATGTAAAATGAAACCATTCATTAATCATCAATAAATACATAAATTAAACTAAAAACAAAATGAACTTTACTCTGTATCAATATTTATCCATTCATACATATGATATGAAACAAAAAAAATGCATTGAGTCATTACTCATTTTAAAAATATTAAACTAAGAAAAGAATGTCAACTTTTGGGAACATCTAAGCATCCTTAAAAAATAAAACCATTCATAACTGGAAAATTCATGTCAATTGTCATCTTTATCCATTTCATCGTCAAAATCATCACTTTCAATATCATAATCATTACTGGTCTCCTCATTTTCATCACTTTCATCTAGATCACTCTCATTATCTTCCTCGTTCGCATCTGAATCATCTTCATAAGTCTCAGAAACATCCTCATCACTACAATCCAAATCAATACCAACACGGATATCATCACTTCCATCTATATCAACTATGTTGTCAACAGTCATTGCCTCCACACAAGCCCTAACCCATGTAATATTCCCATCATGGTTGATTAGAGTGTCATCCAGTTGCTGGATGTTGTACGGCTCAACTTCTGCATCTATTGTGTCATCTTTATAAGTATCTTTACCATACATATCATATAAATCTCTCGGTGTCATCTTCACGACAGCATGCCAATCTTCTTCAATCGGGTCTCGCACATACCAAATTTGTTTGGCCTGAGATGCTAATATAAATGGTTCATCTGACAGTCGATTATGCTTGTATAGTGAATGTTTGAATTTCACTAATGTGAACTCAAAATCATCCTTTGTTGTCCCAAAATGGGTATCAACCCAATCAAACTTGAATCGCACAAACTTGAAATCATTTGAATAGCACAATTCAAATATATATGTTAATACTCCATAATATGTTACATCCCCGAAGCAAGTCGTTTTTCCTTTGCATTTGCAAAACTTTCGATGGTAGCATCAAGCATAACTCCACTATTCTGAGTATTCAATATTCTCTCACGCTGCTTTGTGCAAAACCTAAAACCATTTACAATATATCTCATGTATCTTCTACCCCATTGGGAGGGGACTGAAGCCAAAATTGCAACTTCCTTTGACACCTCACCCTCATTTAGATTCCGTACCAAAAAATTTTCGTATGATTGAGTAATAAAAATTAGATGTGTAAAAATTAAATGTATCATTAGCATATTAAAATGTGGTTACATATAAATACAAGATGACTTACATGATTCCCAAATCACTTGGGAAACGTTTCATTGTGAATGCGGTTAATTTTTAGTGTCCCACACGAGGTCTCTCATGTTTTAGCATTGTTATATGTTTCCTGTAAAACATATATCTATAAATTGAATAACGTAGAGGGATATTTAATCACATAAATTTTAAACTCCATTCAAATGTTATCTTACTCGTGAAAAGGCTTCACTACGACGGAGTCGAATAACACGTACCGATGTGCTTGTGAAAACGAAGTGTCATCAAGCATAAATGTTACTCCTTTACCTAATGTACAACCTATTGAGCTTGAGTTGTCATCGGCTTCATCATTTGGTAAAGGTCGATTAAACTTACTCTCAACATCACCCAGGAACGTCGCACAGAATGTCGTGCATTCCTCTGCTAGGTATCCTTCAGCAATTGAACCTTCTGGACGACTTCGGTTACATAAATATTCTTTTAGTCTGAATAAAAAACTGTTCGTCATTGTAAAAAAATTAAAGTAGTATTTATATGCATTAATTTAGGTGACACGGACATAATGCGCATACGAAACATACCTCTCGATGGGATACATCCATCGAAACTGTATTGGTCCAGCAATCATTGCCTCCTCAGCTATTTGGATTGTCAAATGCTCCATAACATCGAAAAAATTTGGGGGGGGGGGAAGATTTTCTCAAGATGACAGAGTGTAAGAGAAACACAATCTTGCAAATATTAATAGTCTTTGAAGGTCACTATCTTTGAAAAGAGCTGGCAATAAAAATTACATAATTCAATCAAAGACGTCTATACATTCGTAAGCAGTGATTTCCGTACTGCTAGCGGGACGAGTTGTTGCATTATGATATGATTATCGTGGCTCTTAAGTCCAGAAATATTCCGGTCTTTAATGTTTACACACCGTGAAATAGTAGATGCATAACCATATGGGACTTTGACATTCTTTAAAACCTTACAAAGTATGTCTTTATCACTTTTACTCATTGTGAGGCATGCTGGTGGTAATTTTTTTTTTTTATTTTTTAAACAAACTACTCAATTTATTTATAGATGGAGAAAAAGCCTCTCCAAAGGCACTTACAAGCGCTAAGGCATGAAAAAAAAAATCTAAAGCCAATATAAAAAAGATTTAGGTCCTACGATTCCTAGACCGCGTTCGCTTGCGGACGACATTCCAATTGTCCTTTTTCCCAGAAGGATTTATATCATTCGAAATAAGATCAGAATTCACCGCAGATGAGGAATTAAGTTTGGGGAGGTCCACGAATAAATCAGTGCCGCGATCGTCGTGAATTTTTACACTAATAGGATTAACTTGGGAGATAGTTTCATCACTTTCATTGTGCAAAATAAGTTTATCTCCAATTAGAACGATGGAATCGCGCTGGATTAATTGATGAATATTGCTTCGTTTTTTACTCTCCAACTTTCCACTTATATTATCCAACTTTTTTTCAAGAATATTTGGAGTATCAGATTCCAAATTCTTAAACTTATCCCCAGGGGTTGACGCTACCTCTTTCACATAAGGAATATTATCATTCTTTCAGCTAATTGAAGGCCCTCATACCTTGAGTCTGTATGACTTTTACCCAAAAATTGATTTGTTACGGTTTGGCCTTCTTTCCCTCTAAATTTAATAGCTTCCATTTTTGACTCATGTGCTGACTTTTTTGCCAGCGCATTTAACACGTTTTCCTCATCAGTAACGATAACAAAATTATCCGGAATGGTAGCCAAAGGGCTGATATTTAAAACGTTTTCATCATCCATATAGTTAACTTGTTGAGATTTTTTTGCTCCTAAAAAATCGGCTTGTTTAGTAAGCTCCTGATTTTCCTCGCCATCTTTGAAAGTCCTCTCACCGGAGCATCCTCCTCCGAGCACTTTCCGATTAGTTACACCAGCAAGTATACCATTTTTTCCAGAATTCTTGTATGGTTTGGTGACAAGTCAATATCATGTCCTATTTTACCCATAGACGCAGCAAGGACAACTGCATTTCCCATCTCGTCATTTGAATTATGACAGCGTGATAGGACCTGTTGAGACTCCGGAGTTGACTATTTAACTTCAGGGTCACATGGGTTTAAAGGAGAGAGAGACGTATCCCCAACTTTTTCATTAATAATTAAATCTTTACTTGCAACCCCCATAACTTGAACTGCATAAACCTCTTCTTCATCCATTGTTAACACTTTACCCTGAGTTTTTGTTGAGCTTTTTGAAATTGGAAGGGATTGGTGGGGACCCGAGTTAATATGATATTTCTCTTTACTTTTGTTTACATGATGATATTCTTCTACAAACCTGGGAGCTTTAAACATGCACTGAGATTCACAATGACCCTTTTTTAAGCAGTAACTACAGTAAGAGGGGAGGTTTTCAATTATAACTTCTTGCCAAAAAACCTTTGTTGCCACACCCAATCCAAACTCTTTTTGGGAGAGTTTTTATAATATCCACTTCAACACATACTCGAGCAAGACTAGGTCGATTCAACTCAGCTGTAGAAGAATCCATTCTCAAAGGTTTACCCACCAATTTAGCGATGGAATATAATGCTGGCTTTGCAAAAAAATGGATAGGAAGTTTGGGAAAATTAATCCATATTGGTGTGATGCTACTTTCAATCTCAAGATGAAAATCAGTTGACCATTTGAAAATCCTTATAGGGTATCTTCCTATGTTCCAAGATTCCCTCATCCACAAACGTGCATAATCCTCCTCATGATTAAGTTTGATCAAAATATGTTTTTGATCTAATAATCCTATAGTGAAAGATGATTTGAGGGAGAAGTTTAGAAAGATCTTATGAATAAACTCCATTTTAGGCCTCCCATGTGAAAACTTCCCTACAAGTGTATGTTGGAATGGCTTGGATAATCTTTCTATGTCTTCTTCTGAGAATATTACTGCAGGTTCTCCTCTAAATAAGGATGATCTTTTCAGCTCCAGTTCTTGAACATCACTAGGAGTAGCAGCAACCACCGAGGCAAAAGATCGATTCCAAGTATTCTTAGGGTCAGGTGGATTAGGATTTGTAGTAACCATGGAAGCCATCTCAGAAGGTTTGGGTTTTCATCTCTCCAGAGAGAGCGTGAGCCGACTTGTTGGTGGTAAATATACTTTGCTATCTGGCAAGATCTTAGGGTGCAATGTTTTTCGAATACCCATGTTCTCAAGGTCTCGGTGAGCCTTTATATTGTCTTTTGATTTTCCATCAACATTTAACAATGTCCAAAGTATTTTATCGCAAACATTTTTCTCCACATGCATAACATCAAGATTGTGACGAATCACGTTATCCTTCAAGTATGACAACTGAAAGAATATGCTTTTTTTTCTTCTAATTTAGAGAACTATCATAATTCCCATCACCGTCGATACTCGTTTTTCTCTTCTTCGTCGCCGATGAGTGACCCTTCTCATTACTTCTTTCCATTACCTCTAATTGCTCCAAGATATCATCCCCAGATACTTGAGTGGGCTTCACTTATCATTCAACTTTCCCATCAAAAGCTACGGTATCATTTCTGAATTTATGGTTACGATCCAACCACCGATGATGACCCATATAGCAAAATTTCTTCCCATTCCTTAACAAATGTGAACGAGTGTTCTTGTTGTAACAAGGACAAGATAATCTCCCTTTTGTACTCTAACCTGGCAAGTTTGCATACACAGTAAAGTCACTAATTGTCCACATTAACAGTGCACGCATACAAAGCATTTTTTCAGTCGTTGCATCGTAAGTAAGTATGCCATCATTCCATAATTCCTTCAACTCATCGATAAGAGGCTGCAAGTAAACATCAATATTATTTCCTAGGCGACCGTCAATCAACGTAGACAATATAAGATAAGGTTTTTTCATACACATCCATGGAGGCAAGTTGTATATCATCAAAACAACGGGCCACATGATATGAGATATGCTCATTATTTTAAAAGGATTGAAGCCATCGGCTGCTAGTCCGATCCTAACATTGCGCGAGTCACTAAAAAAATTGGGATTTTATTGATCGAAGGTTTTCCATGCTTTAGAATCAGACGGGTGTCTTAATATGTCATCATCATCGCATTCCTCCGCATGCTATCTCATAAGGAAGGCTGTTTTCAATGACATAAATAATCTCTGAAGCTTTGGTTTTAGTGGAAAGTACCTAACAACCGTTGCGGGAATTTTTAAACCCCTGCCTTCTTCATCATCAGAATCACCCGGAAATTGCCTCCATCTTGATGTATGACATACTATGCAATCCTCACGATCTTTGTTCTCTTTCCAATACAACATACAATCATTTGGACATGCATGAATTTTTTGATAATCAAACCCCGTATCATTTACCATATTTCTTACTTGAGAGTATGAACCTGGCAGTTTCTCACCCTCCGAAAGTGCCTCTTTTAAGAATTGAAGCAATGCTGTAAACAACATGTGGCTCCACTTATAAAGTGTTTTCATATGAAATAGCCAAAAAATAAATGAAAGTGATGAGAAAGATTTGCAACCAGGGTACAACTCACGTTCCCCATCTTTTAACAACTTGAAAAATGCTGATGCATTTTCATCCATCCATTCCTGGTCTTCATACGTGTTATTACATTGCATACCCTCTTCATTTCAATTTCTGAATATATCATGTAGTAGTCAAAACATATCATCTCTTGTATTCGAGTCATGCACTTCGTCCGCTCCACTAGTTCCCATTGTGTATGGAGCACCTTTTACGTGATAAATCCACCTAGTGTAATTCTTAACAAACCCATGTATGATGAGATGGTCGTAAATAACTTCTCTTTTATGGCTAATGGTATTTCGACATTTCTTACAAGGGCACTTGATCAATAGCTCGGGGTATTTATTGGCAAATGAAAAATCAAGAAACCCATTAACTCCTTTAATATAAGATTGAGAAACTCTTGACAATTCCATCCAACTCTTATCTCTATCCATTTGAAAAGATTGTTGATTACCTCACTATTACAAAAATTGTTCTTAGATTTATTAGGAACATTCATAAAAAAATACAATAAATAGAAAAAATATTAAACCATAAATCATTAATATGCTCCTTCAAAACTATGTAAATTTACAAATAGTACGTCTTTAAATATAACACCATTTGGAAATGGACTTATATGAAAAATACCGTATTTAGTGATATAAAATGAAGAAACTTAACTATCAATATATTTTAACCTTAATTAGTTAACAACAATTAAAAAAACTCACTCATAACATAATCAATTACTAAAAGATATTAATGTAGCAATGAATCACGACACATTAAGAAGAAGACTATGCCTAATGCCTAAACAGTTTATCTTAAACGAAAACAATGTACAACTACTGAATACCCCAACACAACAACTCACATCAAGACTTAATTTTCTAAAAGCTAAAAAGATTAAACACAAAATAATGCATAAGGCCCTCGCTTAAAAAACAACTTTAGTAAAAAATAATCATTACGAAAAATAAATCTCCTTGTCAATAATGAGATAGCACAATTAAGTCATAGAATCTAGATGAAAATGCTACTAAATCAAATTGTCCAAATTAGAAAGTAGTATTAAAATTTATTTATTATCTTAAAATTCAGCACATATTTAATGAATAAAGGATCTTACTAAATTCAACTGCAATGTAAAAAACTAATTTTGTTAAGATACCATCACAACAACATTAACTACAAAACAGAAAATATACAAACTAAGTTGAGTGACTGAAAACATTATAAAAAAAATTCGTACAACTGTTTGGGACAACAAGTATCTTGTCAAACTCTGACGATTAGCTCTAACTTGCAGCCTGGACATTATCATATAAACGTAAGATAAACTAGTAATTCTAAAATAGATTAAGTCAAGACGAATAAAGACATGTAGACACATCTAATTTTTATTTAGAGCTTGTAAGTTTTGTGATATCAAACTAAAAGGCTAATGTGATACATATATACCTACACACATAAATACACACATACATATGCATGATAAATAATATGTACATATCAAACTAAAAGGATAATGTGACACATACATATCCTCACATGAATGCACACATACATAAACATGGGAATATATATATATATAACCCTTATTGTAAAAAAACACATTGATTTTGATGATTCAAATAATACTAATCAATTAAAACAAGGGTATAGGAGTTACACAAAGATGATATCATAGGGAGCGATTTAAGTTTACGTTTAACTACGTTGAAGTGGACTTTTTTAATCAATTGAAATAAATGAAAGAGTGAAAAAAAATTGGTAGTTACCAAAAATAGATGAGAAGATCCAAGTAAGTATGCTAGGTCGTGGATAAATCTCATCTTATCTATACTTCATCTAATTATATAAATAGAAACAAAAAAACAGCGACGACCAAGAAACAAGACCAACGTAAACAATAATATTAATATAACAATGAATTCAATTTTCCTAGAAATTTCTACTTTGTCATTCTCAAGATTCAAAGCAACAATTCTAGATATTTTATAAAAACTACAAAAACTCCATAAAAGTGGTCAGTAAAATTGAGTATAAATTTCACCAACTTGAACCAAACTAGTAGTAGATTGACTAAATTTGATTGATAACCAAAAAAAGAAAAAAAATGCATTGAATGATATTCAAGCCATTTACCAAAAAACAAATCTAAAATAAGCCGCCAAAGTAGAACTGGAAAACCTCGCCCATTTAAGGTGTGTCCACCCAAAATAGCCCACATGTTAAAGTCATGAGACCCATATTTTGAAACTCAGGCTGAATAACGGCCCACATAGAAAATAGCGGGTTGAATGTGGGCCACCCATTTATATCTTAACTTAACCTAACTGTTAAACCAAAATTCAATGCTTGAAAATAGGTTAGCCCGATCAAAACCCGACCCGCCTGTTACCTCAGCTCATATTTGAGCCGCTCAAGACTGACCCAGCCCATATTCGACCCGCCCAAATTAAGCCCAACCCACCCTATTACCAGTGCTGCGCCAAAGGTTCAAACACAAATACACTCAAACAATAGTAATTATTTATCAGGAGCTTATATCCACACATCTGAGATATATAGATTGATTTGAAACTACCCAAATGCAATTCTTCTAAAACTAAACAAAAAAAATCAGTAAAAACTCACAAAAAAAATCTCTCGCTCACACACATATAAATTAATTTGTGTTTTGGATTCATGATATATATATATATATATATATATATATATATATATATATATATATATATATATATATATATATATGGCATCAACACAGTTTAATTCTTAAATAATAAACAATAACAGAATAAAAAAAATGTCAAAATATTATTGATTTATGATATATATAGAGAGAGACAAGGAGAAGCAATCAAAACCCATCATATTGACCGAAATAACTAAAAAAACATTAATGATCCAAGAAAGTGATGCAGTCTTACCTAATACGAACAGGTCCAAGACATTCTTCAAAGAAAAATATCGAAATATATAGAAATAAATTAAAAAATAGCAATAATACAAGAAAAATATCCAAGATACTCTTACCTAGGACGAACAACAATGATCCAAAAATGATTAAAAAAAGAGCAATAATCTAAGAAAACTATACCGAAATAAAAAATAAAAAATACGCAACTTACCTAGGACGAACAGGTCCAAGCCGTCTTCAAAAAGCAAAACACGACTCAACCAAGAAAATGACACCGTCTTCAAAGTAAAAAATCGCAAGAGCAGCCCCAACCAAGAGGATTGAGGATTATTAGGTCAAATTAATTTAGGGGAGAGAGGTTTTGGAAGGATTGGGATGGTGGATATTCTTCTGGAGGAAGAGGCGTGATGGGAGAGAGTAAGTGGCAGCTCATACAAAAGAAACGTGGGTATATTTTTTTTTAAGAAAAAACAAACACCCGCCAAAAACTAAGGAATTGGCGTTTTTTTTTCACTTTTAGTGGCACTAGTTATGAAATGCCTAAAAAATATCACATTTATTTCAGCGTTAATTAAAAAATGATGTACTTATGCAGCACATCAATATAAATGCGGTAAATTTTCAATACTTATAAAAAAATGCTGGTAAAAAAACATTGTTAGCATTTTTAAATAATACCGAGAAAAAGGTGTCGGAAAAAACTAGTTTTCTGGTAGTGCTTCCAGATTTCTAGTGTCCAACCACTGCTGTGTAATACCCCGTAATTCTGCTTAATTCGAAAAATACGTTTTATTTAAATTACGTGAGTAGAGTAATTTAATGTGACTAAATACGTTTTATTTAAATTACGTGAGTAGAGTAATTTAATGTGACTAAATACGTTTTATTTAAATTACGTGAGTAGAGTAATTTAATGAGAGTTTTATTTAAATTACGTGAGTAGAGTAATTGAATGTGATTAAATACGCTTTATTTAAATTACGTGAGAAGAGTAATTTAATGAGATATTATGTTAATAAAGATGAATATGACGATTAAAAATTTACTAAATGTGAGTAGTAAATTTTCAATGTTGATATGTACGGTCTAATGACTATATGGACGTACCGGAGTTATCTCAACCGAGTGTCGCGCGTAGGACAAAAATTAAGGATGAGAGTAGAAAAATATTTAAGAGACTCAAACGATAATTTAGAGTCCACAGTTGATTCCGAAAGGGTCGAATTAGTCAAAATAGTGTACCCGGGGGTACTAGTTGAGTGCCGGGTCATTTTCGGGCTAAACCGGGACCATTCGGGGGCATTTTGGTCTCTTTACAATTATGGGAAAGAAGACCTACGAATTTTGTAACCCTAGATCAGATTATAAGATTGGAGGCTACGGTTAGACAAAAAGTTATACACCATAGCCATTAGAGAAGAGGGAGAGAGACAAATTCCTAAGGCAAAAAAAGGAAGGAAGGATCATTTTAAGGAGATTTCACCACAAAGATTGTTGGGAAGGAGGATTAAAGTATCAAAATCATCAACCATCATCAACAACCACGAAATCAGACCCTAAAAATCATAAGGCAAGTGGTTATTTACAAAATAATTGAGTTATAATACCCATAATTAAGCTTTAGTAAGAACATGAGTTTTATGATATTCTTGGGAATAAAACAATTGATTATGATCCATGATTGATAAGGATTGCATGTAGGACGTTTTTAGATTTCCAAGTATGTTGATATCATAGAAAACTTGATGATAAACTTGTAAGAAAATCTGGAATTTGGATGAAAGATATAAAGAATGCAGTTTTAGGGTTCTTAAATATTAAAGAGATTTTTAGTTAATTTGGCCAAGATTTATAATGATTTTGTTGTTTTAAATCGTTAGTAATCATCCCAGAACATGTAGGAATGATTAGAAATTATTGGTTGTGAATATGGTGAATTATCATGAAAGATAGAGAATTAAAAATGGTGAAACCCGTAGGAAGAAGATGAACTGGGTCTGTCACTGCTTGATCGATCGATCGACCCTTGAATGTAGATCGATCGAGCAGTCGATCGATCGACCATATCCCCTCGATCGATCGACCCTGGCTGGACTTTAGAGAATTTTGTGAATAAATCTCTTTAATTACCGTCGCTTAATGGGAACCTTAGAAATAATATTTTACCTGTGAGGGGACTTTAAAATTACCAGTAGGTGTATCATTAGGTTTCTCCACAAATGATTAGTGGAAATTTTGGAGAAATGGATTGACGAAAGAACGATCGATTTAGCCGTATGTTGAGATTTTTAGAATTTAATTACGGAACGAGTGAGATTTAAATTCCGGAAAGAAAATACCAGTAGGTTAAAATTAACTTAACTACTGAATTAAGGGAGGGGTAACTAGGGCCCTTAGAGTTGTGTGAATACTCGAATAAATACAATAGTGAAATAAATTGTAATTAATAATTACGACGAATATAAGTAAATATATTATGTACGGGTATGATTTGTTAGGTCGGGTGTGTACCTACTAGATTATTTAAAAAGTTTGGGTTAAGAGAATATTACCTAAATTGATTATGTTAGGGTCGATGTGACATTCCGAACTAACATAAAATTATTATATATTTGGGGTCGATGAAAAATGCCGAACCAAACTTTGAACTGGTGTCGCGATGAAAGAGTCCCGAACCAGAATATGTGAATATATTTATATTTTTAAATAGTTGGGGTCGATGGATCATTCCGAACCAACCTTCACTTGGGGTCCATGAATTATTCCGAACCAAGAGTCCATTATGTGTAATAAAAGGATATGTTAGTGGTAACTAATATTAAATACATTGTTGTGTGATAAAATGTATTCTATGTGCATAATCTACTAATTTAGAATAGTAGACAATGAAATGAAATGTAAATATCTTAGTAATAATTTATAGCGTGATGTAATTATTACAAGAATAAGGACAACGATCAGTAAAGGAGTTAACTACGGTTATGGGTAGTATAACTAGGAAGACTAAGTATCCTCGATAGTTACGTACTACGTAAGAGAGGTGAGGAAGTTCAAGGGAGAGTGCGAAACCTTAATATGTGTAATCAATAACTTAATTGTGATAACTGCTTGCAAAATCTTTTCAAATGTTTTGAGTACTAACACTTGCTATGTAAAATTTCAAAAACCTTTTAGGTGCCCAGCCACAGGGACAGCCAGCATGATTTCATTTCCAGAGATTTGGGAGCTGTAGCAAGTGTGGATGTTGCAGGGATTGTTTAGACGCTTCTTTTCTTTTTCCATTCTAGTGCAAGATCTCAGTCTTAATATTCTTAGTTGGGACATGTTGTTCTACCTTTACTATTACAGTTTATTCTAGTCATGGATTTGTAGTTGTCTTTTATTGGCCGTGGTTTTCGGCAAGACTTTACCTGCTTTCAGAGTATTTTTACAAACTGCTTGTTTATTACTAGAATTTGTAATGTGGTTGTATGGGGAATGTTCTATTTTAAGAAGGATAAAATTTGGCACCCGTTTAATTTCATTTAGGTGGTTAGTATATAAAAAGGCATTCGAAAGTGATGCTAATAATGAACCATTTAAGAAACCTGTTTAAATTAAAATAAGGCTTGATCACCCAAAGTTTAATTAGGCAGGGTGTCACATGCTGTTACACATGGAAAACCGCATCCGCCCCTAAAATATAACTCTGTCGAAGTTATTGACCATGGAAATGACTCATACCGCTCTAATGAAGAACAAATATGGACTGAACATTTTTTCGGTCAATCTCATAAACTGCATATGGAGAGCGAAGTGTACTGAACCGAGTCGCCAAATTCTGTCACCAACCTGCTCCTTCCACGGAGTGGGTGTCGGTTCCTTAAAGAGCCCCACGATTCGGTGTGGTCAGCCGAGGTGCGAGCTTTCTATGGCACCTTTGTTTGCAGCGGTGACTTTGCTTTCGAGGCGTTTGTTGATGGCCGAAGCATTCCATTATCCTTTGTGATTTTCAACCGAAAACTTGCGAAGAAGGATGTACCGAGATAGGCCCAATTCACATATCAAATTAGTCTCGCCCCACTCAACAAAGCCGTTTACATTACCCTATAGCACCTGGCGAGGTTTGGACCACTGAAACATTTTCGGTGGGCCGTATGAGCAACAAGGCGCGCATCACCTTCCAAATCATGTGCGCAAATATCCTACAAACCTCGAACGATTACGCACTGTGCCCCATATAAAAGACTCTCGTGGATCACTTTTTTCACCCCCACCACAACGATCCACCTGTGCCACATTATTTACAAAGACATATTTTATTCGGACTTGGACGAAAAGGGAATAACCCTTCTCCCGTATGCCCGGCTCATCACATCCATACTAGCCGACACCGAAATTGAACCTCCAATCGTGTTTCCTCGCTTTCCCAACCCTCTTGGGAAGGGAACCCGTACTAAAAGCGAGAGACAACGGGATATTATCCATGCACGACAGGTGGAGGAGGCGGGTGGCGATGATGATGATATCGAGACGGATGATTCAGATGATGATGTATTCGAAGAGGAAGCAGCTGGGGACACCGACGTAGTTATGGGTGAGGGCGACGAGGAGGAATATAACGAGGATGACGATTCAGATTTTGATCCCTGGGGAGCCGAGTTTGATAGGAGAAACACAACAGTAGAATCACGATTCGATGGGTTTATCAATCAATACAATGCTCACCGGGAGGAGGACCGACGAGCATATTAGGAAGACACGAGCATGTTATATCGACTCCAAGATGAAATGTACCGTATGACCATAAGTTCACCTCCCTCGGATTATTTCTATGACCCGTACAACCCAAATGCTCTCAGCCCTGCTCACTGTCCCCTTCAATAGGTTGATCTTCCTAGGTTGCTTATGTAATGTGTCATATTTCCTATTTCCACAGCTTTTGTATGCTTGTTATATATAATGTATATTAGATTACCTATTAATGCGTGTCTTATGATTACTTATGCGTGTATTGCATTTTGTACTTTGTCCCATTTTATTTGTTTCTCTCCTTAATTTCGCTTTGAGTCCTTTTTGCATTGGGACTTTATAAAAATCTAAGTTATCGGGGCGCTTCCAAATTTGACAAAGTTCAAAATGCCCAAAAACCCCACAAAATAAAAATAAAAATTGAAAATTTTCCAAAAATCAAAAAATATTTTTCTTGAAAGTAAAGAAAAATTGAGATTTAAATTTTTCAAAAATATCACCGAAGTTTTGTTTTAAGTCTCAAATTTGTAAATTCAAATACACTAAGCCAAAATTGTCCAAAGATGGAAATTGAGTGAAATTTGACGACTTAACAATTAAGTGTGGAGATTAACCAACCCAGTGAGATTTCGAGCCTATCAATTTTTTTTTATTTTCTAAATTAATCCGAGTTAACAGTTAACCTGTTCAATTCAGCATTTAAATAAGTCATTGAAGATCTCAATACCCTTGTTTTGATCGGTTACAAGAAATATATGAGATGTTGTCTTGAAAAGGGAGCTAGCATATCTCTAAATTAAATTAATCTCGAGACATATATGGTAATATGATTAGTAATTTGGACAATAAAGTAGGCCGTCGTTTGTTATCCAAAAATAGTAACCATAAAAAGTTGTGAAAAAATTTCCCTTTCCTTAACCCAATTTAAGCATAATAAAATTTTCCCTTTCGTTTAATCACCTAAATAAACCATATAGCCCGGAATTGTGAAAAAGGAAAATTCAGAAATTAAATCCAAACGGTGCAATGAAAAGGGGAAAGAAAGAAAAGTGTTAAACAAAAATAGCAAGAAGAGAAAAAATATGTGAAAAAAATAGAAAAAGAAGAGAAAAATGAACAAAAGTCCGAAAAAAGCATCAATGGACATCATAGAAGATTTTTCAATGCCGAAGTTCCCATTTTTACCCAATACACCTTAAAACCTCGAAAAAAGTCCTAACCGAGTCCGGATTGTGAAATTGATTACCGTGTGGAGAGCTAAAGCACAAAAATATAATATAAGAGATTAACCGGTGTGTATAAGAGGCAATGTCCCCATTTCCCAACGAGCATTTGGGTAAAAATAGGAAACGGGAACCTTCCGAGTGATTCGTTTGTGAGAGTATCCAGTAAGCATTTCAATCGAAATGAATTTTCAAAAAAGTAACGTAATGATGAGATTTGAGCATATAAATATATGGTGATTATTTTTTGAAAAGTTTGAATTATACAATTTTTAGGTATTTTGAATTTTATTTCAGTCAAAAATCAAATTTTATGGGTATATTCACTGCAAACCCTCACGAGACAACACTCGTCCTACTAGGGTAACCTAGGGGTTTAAAGACTTGTTGCATACGCTAAATGCAATCGCTTGCCCGCGAAAGAGGTGTTCTATCCTAATAAAATGATTTTTAAGAGTTGAGCATTGGTTAAGTTCTTTTACATTGCTCGAGATGCATAAAGTTCAAAGTTAAGGGGGTTTGATTAGGCATAAATTCTTTCGAATTTATCCCCTTAATTTTTTAGCTTTTAGCACCTTGAACTATGTAATTTGTACTGAATTATCTCATATATGTGCTACTGACAATTCCTAAATAGTTCCTCGAGTTTTGTGTATTTTCATGCTTTTTACAGGTATTTAATGCATGTGAAGAGGTGAGGAATCCAAGACGATCGAGAAATCAAGGGTGGAATGAAAGTAAGAGGGGAAAATGATCAATTCACATCTAGAGTTATAATGAGGGACCAACATGGAAATTGAAGACCTCGCGTCTACCAGTAAGTATGAAGAAACAGCATCCCAAACCGATCCCTAAGTGACAAGTTGTTAGGTTCCAAAGATGAGTAGAAAATCACGATAAAATAAGAACGGAAGAATTCCAGAATCGGACCGGATCGGGGTTGGTCAAAATCGAATCGATTCGGGAAGCATGAAGACTATGTATAAATTTAGCTCCCAAACCGATCCGATTACTGATGAAAATGAACAGGTTCGATGCCTTTAAGAACTTTGCATAAATTTGGCTCCCGAACCGATTTGTTAAAGAAGGAAAATGAATCGATCTGGATGCTACCAGACCTAACCGAAGATCCCTACCGGACCGATTCGGATGAGATTTTTCTTTTCTAATTAAGAGTTTTACTTTGATCCAACTCTTTAAATTTTGTTGTGTATTTAATTTAAACTAGTTCCAGACATTAAAGGGTTCGATTGTTCTTAGTTAGAGAGGGCTCTTGCATTCAACAACCCTAGGTTTTTGTGTTTTTCAACATTTAGCCAAGATTCAAGATTTAATTCCAGATTCCTTTGTTGCAAATATTATTTAAGTTATGCTTTTAATTGCTTTCATAGTTTAGCTTAATTAGTCATTAAATTTAGGTTTCAATTGTTACTTCCAAATTTCTTCTTAATTTCTCACATAACTATGAATATCTGCAAATTTAGTTCAGAGGTAGTATTTACTTTAATCATGTCCGACTAAGTTTCCAAGGGTTGGGATGCATGAACCCGACTTGATGTAATTTAAATGTGTAGAAAATAGGTTTTGAATTGAAAATTTATTAGATCATGTTGTGTAGTACGCACAACTGTCATAGGTCTTTTGACCTCGTTTGCCCTAGGTAACCGGGGTGTTTAAGGATGCGATGCGTGTGTTAGTTATTCGGCATCGCTTTATTCTTACCTTTGATTACATATGATGCGAGGTTTTACCCTCATATATTTAATGTTTAGGATTACTAAAAACTGGGTTCAATCAACTTTCTAATTTGAAGCCTAGTATTCTATCGGGTAAATGTACTAAGGTTTGGGGGACTGTATACTGACCTATCCTTCCATTATTCATATTTAATTCACTCTATAGATTTATTTATGCACATTTAGTTTAATCAGTAGTTAAATTTCCTTTGCATTTAGTTAGCAATCATTTACTTCACAATTAATCATCTTTTTCACTTCTTTTTGAGAATCAATTTAGGGTTAGTCTTCTGTTCCGACGTCGTCACGAGCTTTTGTCCTTGTTCCTAGTGGAGAAAATCCCGACTTATCGAATTATTACTTGAGAGACAGGCTTGCACTTGACCCCATATAGTATGCACACTAGATACACATTTGTGATCGCGTTAATAGCCGTCAGAGAATGGCCAACCGTGAACCCGTCAAGCGGCAGGCCGAGAGGGAAGGGGACGAGGACAATGCTTCTCTGGCTGAGGGAGATAGTTCATAGTTGCTGCTATTGATAAACCATGGAATATCTCTATCCAAAAAATAGAGTTCAAGATTGGAGATTTGCTGAAAAGATAGGACCCTTTATAGAGGTGGTATATGGAAGGGTCGCCATTTTTTTCCCGAACTGTGAGCTATCCTACCCGTACTAAGTTCAAACCACCGGTGGTGACACCAAAATATGATGGGAGTACCAATCTAGTCCACCATGTTGATATGTATCAATCTGCTATAAACATATTCTCGGTCTCAGACGAGATGGGGTATAGAGTATTCTCGAGCACCCTGATCGGTGCTGCACATATACTTTTCTTCCTAGAAACTCAATAGAGAAATTCAAATAATAGGCTGAGAGGTTCATTCATAATTTCTATATTGGGGTTAAGCCGATTAAAAATACTACTCACTTGTTGTATGTATAGAAAGGTAATAACGAGTCTCTGCGGGACTATATTCCCCGTTTCAGCAAGGAGACAATATAAATGGAATACTATCTGATGGGAAGTTTATAGAAAGGAACACTCTCGTGGAACTTGGCTGAGGACCCTCTAAAGTCCATCTCACAATAAAAACTGAAAACGCTGGGAACCCCAGGAATTGAAATAATCTCACAATTAAAATATAATTTCCTTTTAAATAGGTGCGGAAGCGTAAGGTGATGGTTCAATATAAACAACAGCAAATTTAATTTCTTTAAACAAAATAAATCTTAAACAAAGTGAAGTGAGATCAATCAATTATTATATTCACCAATTAATTAAACCAAGTCCTAGAATTTGCCTAAGTCAAAATTAACAATTAACCAAAGTTAGGCGAAACCAATTTTAGCAAAGGACTTGAATAAACCAAATTTAGCCAATATTTATTTTAGCACCAAATTAAATGAGTGTGATGATTTAAACCGAATTTTATCTTGAAATTATATTAAGCATGCGTTCTACGTTATGAAGCAAGATAAAATAAACAATATCACACTACGCCGCGATGTACGAGGAAAAACCCAAGACGGGAAAAAACCTCGGACGGCCCTAGCCACAAGTCCACTAGATACGAAATTACAATTACAAGACAGATAGACTTACAATGACTGACTCGATCCCTCTCAAGCCTCGACGCTTCTTCTTGTAGACACCTCTTCCTTGCGGACAACCTCGGAACACCACCGCGGTCTCGGAATCCACCTATGGGGCTTTCTATGGTCACCGTCACCCGACCAAGGAGCCTTTCTCCAAGTGGGTAGAATCGTAACAAAAAGTCTTCTTCTTTGATGGATGTAGAAGAAAACCAAAACTTCTCTTCTTGAATTCGGCAGAGATAAACTGGTGCCAAAACTCCAAGCAATTTGATATGTAAATAAGAACTTGGACTAAACACAATTGGGTGTAAACTAGAGTGTGAAGGATTTTCTCTTTGAAAAATAACACTCAAAACATGAACATTTTCCTAAACTATTTTTGCTCTCAAAAACTCTCTAAGAGATGGAAATATTTTGGAAATGTTAGTTTGGAAAATGTGATTCCCGTCCTTCATAAAGTCTGAAAAAATCAGTTAAGAAACAAGTGGGAAAGTGGGATAAAAACTGCCAAAAATTGCCTAAAAACTATTCCCGCCTAGCAGTTCGTTCGAACGACATTTCGTTCGAACGAACTCTCGTTCGAACGAGACTTCTAACGATGCTCCAGTTTGGACTCGTTAGAATCTCGTTTGAAATCTCGTTAGAACGAACAATCTCGTTCGAACGACGGACCAATTTAGACTTGTTGGCAAACTCGTTCGAACGAAACCTGGTTCGAACGAAAAACTCGTTCGAACGACATTTCGAACGACTTCCAGAATTTTTACAAAATTTGATTTTTGGCCCAGAAACTTTATATACTTTATTTTTAAAGTTCTAATTAAATTTTTCTCAAAGTAAACATAGTTTTAATTAAACCTAACACCCAACAAACTTTGTTCCAAGCTCCTATATAAACATAATCGCATTCATACCTTGGGAGCATTGAACTATAGATGATGACGTAGAAACGAGGCAATCAAACCGGCACATTTGATGAGGCTTTATACTCTTTGCCGCTACGTCTTCAACAAACACATCATAGGCTTGAGAATATTACAATTAAATACTATCCTATGAAAAAATATTTTTGTCCGGAATTGAGCCAAAACTATATATGGACTCAATTGGAAATTTGTGTCCTTACAAATCTCCCCCTTTGGCTATTCCGGGACAAAAACCAAACAAAAATCCTAAAGGGCCGTCAAGCTCACTAGACTCAAAACATAACCCACCCAAACTTGACTCAACCCAAGGATCAAACGCTTTGCCATTGAAAGATGCCGCTTTAGAATAATTCCTGCACACTTAAGCAAACTCATCAAATGCATAGGGAATATCAAAGTATTAAATGCAATTTTAATTAATTACTCCCCCTAAATTAATTCTCCCCTTTATCAAACACATGACCTACTTAGAAAGACGTCCCCCCCTAAGATAAATCTATAAATCTCCCCCAAACTAAGATACGATAAGAATAGGATTAGATACCATTACTCCCCCTATCATCATTCTCCCCCTTTTTGTTCAGGAATAGGCAAAGGATAAAGAATAATAAACATAAAAGCATGTTGAAGCTTAAAGTGATAAGTCATTAAAGCATATGGGCAATAAAAGCAAGGCAAAGACAAACAAATATCAAATATATATATATACTATAAATATACCAATAAGTACTTGCATAAATATATAGATATAAACCCACACATGACACAAAATACAATAAGTTTGCACACTCGTATGGCAAAAATGTGTCATATGGAAACGGAAGTGTTGGGGTGTGAACTATTAACGATTAAATTTAGACCCAATCACTTAAAACATGTTCACAGAGTTCTCAATTGATTGCAAACTTCATCACATTTAAATATAACTTCATGTGACAATAAGAAGATTGAACTCAATGAACAAACATACACAATGCATACAAGCCTAACATGATGATGATTCTACAAACCAAATAGAGTCATGACATTAAAGACAACTAGGATAAACGGACATTGTGAAAACCGTTGATATACCATCCAATTCTCCCTCAAAAAGCATATATTCTTTTGTTTTTGAATGAATATATCAAACAAAAATAGGCCTTGGCAATTATTTTCTTTTAAATGCCAAAAATTCTATTTTTAGGCCTTTGGATCACGTATTTCTTTTAGATCCAATAAACGGTGGCTTACAGTCGCAAAGGATCACTTAGTCCTTTCGGAGCCCTTCCCCGTGCATATTTATTATCATGTTTTCATTTTCACACAAATCTCACATGCAATGGATTTTGACATGCACTAGTCCTCCTAGGTCATAGATATGTAGATGACTAGATTGGTAGGAGAACACCTCAAAAATCTCAAATATAACATGTGACATTAAGATTTCAAAAGAGCTCGTGCATGTGTGAAAAGAGGCATATAGAAATAGAATCCATTTAAACAATACAGAATCCAACTACTCCATATAAAACATGGTAAAGAACATTTTAAGGATTGAAAATCTAAACCAAAAGTTCTAGCCACGTGGGAGCGTACAAGATGGGATTCAAACACAAATATATGCCACATAAAGAGTGTCAAACAAAAATACACACAAAAAAAAATCTTTTTGAGTTTTTAACATTTTTAATCAAAAATAAATATTTACTCAAAAGGACAAACAAAAATCATTTGTATTTTTCATTAATCTCAAATGAAACAGATAAAACACAAATGATAAAAAAAATCTTTTTATATTATTCAGTCAATTCAAACAAAAATTATAATACAAAAAGATAAACAAGTCATAATTTCTAGCATATGATATGAAATGAGGCAATGACTAGAAAATGACTAAACAAGCATACATTTAGCATGTGAATATAGCATGAAGTACAAACGCTAAAGTATGCAAACACTAACACATTCATCCTTTAGATTTAGCAAGGGAGGAAGCATGTGAAAGTAAATGAGAATCAAAAACCCTGTTTTGCAAGGCAACCAAGTCGGATTTCCTAACCCAAATTAATGAAGAATGACTATCTTGGGGTGTTGGAACGTTAAATACCGTGGTTACTTTACAATGGGATTTTCTAGGAGTTCGTTTAAGATCAAAACAAAATGTCCTAAGATGAGCTTTTCGACCACAAAGAGTACAAGTAAAAGCATGTCGAAAAGATTTACCTAAGGAGTGATCTTTAAATGCATTCCTAGTAGATTCTCCTAAAACATTCGTTTTGGCTTTATGACTAGATTCATTACAAGTATTGAAGCCTAAACCACAAGTGCCATTTTTAATTTGGACTGTTC
This sequence comes from Sambucus nigra, assembly GCA_949130495.1. Classification (NCBI taxonomy): domain Eukaryota; kingdom Viridiplantae; phylum Streptophyta; class Magnoliopsida; order Dipsacales; family Adoxaceae; genus Sambucus; species Sambucus nigra. Next base: position 572,102,580 of record OX422217.1, read on the forward strand.
CTAACATTTTATCTAGTTTTTACGAACGACACTCCAAATCAAATTTGACATTACTTGAATCTTTTAATTTATTTTCCAATTCTAAAATGTTGGATTCTAGTAAAACATTTCGCTCTTCAAACGCAAGAAGCTCCTTTTTCAAGGATTCCATTAAACCCCTAAGGCTATCTCTCTCGCCTTCTACATATTCAAGCTTCTCTTGAAGAGTCCTCTCATGTGTCCTAAGGTCTTCTATTAAAGCACTTTCATCAACGACCTTGACACTTTCTCTTAAACTAGCTTCTAACTTCAAATTAGCTCTTTTTATTTTAATGGATTCTTTATAAAGTTCTTGAAAAGCATTTTGAAGTTCACTAATATTAACCTCCTCTTCATTTTCACTCTCTCTTTCTTCTTCACTCTCACTATCATCAAAAATAAGAGAATCATGTATAATGACCTTGGAAGTGGCATGTGCTATCGTTTCATCAATCGATGAGTTCTCACTATCACTCACATGATTAGCCATAAAAGCCACAAAATTTTTCTTAGTGGGGGAATCGGGCTTTTCTTCCTTATCACTATCACTAAGGGTCGCATTATATGAAATGGGTCGCTTACCCTCTTTCCTTAGTTTAGTGGGGCACTCATAATCCCTATGGCCATAACCTTCACAACCAAAACACGTATTAGACTCGTCCCTATCTAAATTTTCATTACTAGGTTTAGGGATCTTCTCGGCTTTAGAAATCTTCTCGCTTTTATCATGTTTAGAAGTATCAAATTTCTTAAAATCATTTTTAAATTTATCTTTATTAATTTTAAGAAATTTTCTAAATTTACGAGCAAACAAAGCCATGTCTTCCGAGTCACTATCACTATCGCTCTCTACTACTTGTTTGACCTCTTTTCGGGCTTTTAAAGCAACGCCCTTTTCGATTTTCTTTTCAGTTTTAGAGGGAAACATATCCAGTTCATAGGTTTGTAAATCACCTACAAGCTCTTCTAATTTCGTAGAGGCTAAAGTGGGTAAAGAATTTAAAACGGTCACTTTTGGAATAAATCTATCGGGTAGGGACCTTAAAATTTTCTTTACAACACGGTCGTCAGGTATTTTCTCTCCCAAGTTAAAAGATGAATTAACAATATCAGAAAGTCTAGCATAAAATTCATCAAAAGTCTCTTTTTCATTCATTTTGATAGTTTCAAATTGAGTGGTGAGGTTTTGGAGTTTTGAAGCTTTAACGACACTAGTTCCTTCATGAGTTAATTGTAAAATATCCCAAGCTTTTTTAGCGGTCTCACACGTCATAATACGTCGGAATTCATCCGGTGTGACAGCGCTAAATAATGCATTTAAACCACGGGAATTAAAATTAGCAAGTTTAAACTCATTTTCAGTCCATCTATCGGCGGGTTTGATAACACGTTCATTTTCAACTAAATGAGTTGGTGGGGACCACCCGTTAACAACAGACATCCAAACTCTCTCGTCGATAGATTTTAGTGCCGATCTCATACGCGCTTTCCAATACGCGTAGTTTGAACCATCGAAAATAGGAAATTTTGAAAATGGGGAAAAATCCATTTTAGCCAAAAATTATTTAAAAGATCGTTAACGAAATAATTTATCGCTTTGGCTCTGATACCAATTTGAAAACGCTGGGAACCCCAGGAATTGAAATAATCTCACAATTAAAATATAATTTCCTTTTAAATAGGTGCGGAAGCGTAAGGTGATGGTTCAATATAAACAACAGCAAATTTAATTTCTTTAAACAAAATAAATCTTAAACAAAGTGAAGTGAGATCAATCAATTATTATATTCACCAATTAATTAAACCAAGTCCTAGAATTTGCCTAAGTCAAAATTAACAATTAACCAAAGTTAGGCGAAACCAATTTTAGCAAAGGACTTGAATAAACCAAATTTAGCCAATATTTATTTTAGCACCACATTAAATTAGTGTGATGATTTAAACTGAATTTTATCTTGAAATTATCTTAAGCATGCGTTCTACGTTATGAAGCAAGATAAAATAAACAATATCACACTACGCCGCGATGTACGAGGAAAAACCCAAGACGGGAAAAAACCTCGGACGGCCCTAGCCACAAGTCCACTAGATACGGAATTACAATTACAAGACAGATAGACTTACAACGACTGACTCGATCCCTCTCAAGCCTCGACGCTTCTTCTTGTAGACACCTCTTCCTTGCGGACAACCTCGGAACACCACCGCGGTCTCGGAATCCACCGATGGGGCTTTCTATGGTCACCGTCACCCGACCAAGGAGCCTTTCTCCAAGTGGGTAGAATCACAACAAAAAGTCTTCTTCTTTGATGGATATAGAAGCAAACCAAAACTTCTCTTCTTGAATTTGGTAGAGATAAACTGGTGCCAAAACTCCAAGCAATTTGATATGTAAATAAGAACTTGGACTAAACACAATTGGGTGTAAACTAGAGTGTGAAGGATTTTCTCTTTGAAAAATAACACTCAAAACATGAACATTTTCCTAAACCATTTTTGCTCTCAAAAACTCTCTAAGAGATGGAAATATTTTGGAAATGTTAGTTTGGAAAATGTGATTCCCGTCCTTCATAAAGTCTGAAAAAATCAGTTAAGAAACAAGTGGGAAAGTGGGATAAAAACTACCAAAAACTGCCTAAAAACTATTCCCGCCTAGCACTTCGTTCGAACGACATTTCGTTCGAACGAACTCTCGTTCGAACGAGACTTCTAACGACGCTCCAGTTTGGACTCGTTAGAATCTCGTTTGAAATCTCGTTAGAACGAACAATCTCGTTTGAACGACATTTCGAACGACAGACCAGTTTAGACTTGTTGGCAAACTCGTTCGAACGAAACCTGGTTCGAACGAAAAACTCGTTCAAACGACATTTCGAACGACTTCCAGAATTTTTACAAAATTCGATTTTTGGCCCAAAAACTTTATATACTTTATTTTTAAAGTTCTAATTAAATTTTTCCGAAAGTAAACATAGTTTTAATTAAACCTGACACCCAACAAACTTTGTTCCAAGCTCCTATATAAACATAATTGCATTCATACCTTGGGAGCATGGAACTATAGATGATGACGTAGAAACGAGGCACGCAAACCGGCACATTTGATGAGGCTTTATACTCTTTGCCGCTACGTCTTCAACAAACACATCATAGGCTTGAGAATATTACAATTAAATACTATCCTATGAAAAAAAAAATTTGTCCGGAATTGAGCCAAAACTATATATGGACTCAATTGGAAATTTGTGTCCTTACAAAAACACCTTTTTATACGCACACACACACACACACACACACACATAAAATAAGTCCCCGGTTGGATTAATGGGATAAAACCCATCCCTCATTTTTCATACGAACTACGTGGACTTTGATGCCTCTATAGGCTACGTAGGCGTCTCGGGGTAAAACTCGAGACTCGATTCCTACTTTTTCTATTTTTCTATTTTCCTAATTCTTTAACTTAATTCTCTTAGATTATACATATTTACGTATACATATATTTGTTCTTAGTAGCGTATTATTCCATACGCGTTATCGTTCCATTATAACGATCAAACACAAGGATAATCGCATAAATCCTATTTTCTAATATTATTTTTAGGAAGATTCCTACAAATGACTCGCTCTATCTCTTCCATGATACAAGTCGATGATTCGCATCTCCATTACATATACACATGCACAAATACCACGGGGAAATAGAGGAAAATAATAAATCCATGAGAGACCGCAAGGGAGAAATGGGTGCCTAACACCTTCCCATTTTGTAACTTAGCCTCCGAACCTTTCTTGAATCATTTTTGGTTTCATATGTATCAGTATGTCTTTGATGTTGTCCTTTGGGATGGCTCTAATTTCTTTTGTCTGTTTTGTGTAAAATAGACTGGGAACTCCATCTCTCAAGATTTTTCACCTTATCGATGACAGACGAAGTGCTGCTAGAGGTATGCACGAGACCGAGATCCTCTCACCATAGAGACACATCTCCCTCTCTGCGCGAAAATCAGGGATGGCCACAGTGGCGACTCCGCTGGCGGCTCCCATGGATTTTTTATTTTCTTATATATTACCTTATTTTTCATGTTCCCCTCTATTATGCATGTGTACCTCATGCTTATGCTTCTATTCACACACTTGTAGAAGATTCTCCATGTACACTTCGCACCACGTGCACCTAGGATCACGTATATTCGCATGTTGCACACATCACTTATCCATGCTTGGTATACTATTGGTACTTGTACTTTGCTCCCTTTCTGGCATGATCAAGAAAGATACTCTCATCATAAGATACTAATAAGAGAATCATGCGTAATTCACACAAGATCACCAAAGAGCATTGTTATTTACCAAATTTTGTCCAGTAACTGGAGGGTCACTTTGTGATGGGCGCTGGTTCGATAGGGCGCAGTTAGCCTAAGCGATATGATTCTCACCTTCCATTTGCCAAGTACCTTCGATGTATATCGAATGGTTCCCTAGCATCGTACCGCTTGACCGAAGTCATGACGGGAGGTATATCGTTGGGAACTCGTTCACGTATGCCGAAAATATCGAATTCACGCTCACACGTACCGTCCCCATGAGGTATATAGTGAGGCAATTCACATACACTCAGGTATATCAAATGGCTTGTCCACATGTACCGATTTCCCTCAAAATCAAGACGTATATCGTGGAAGTCGCGCCAAAGGGGGAACCCTTTCCAATTCACCCAACAAACTGCATACCCACATATAGGTGTCAAGCTTAGGACACACATGTTAGATTGCCGGTTTCGACCCGGAACTCTGGGTTGGTTTGCCGCCCAAATTTTTATTCATTTTTAAATGGGACCCTGTCCGTGAGACTGGTTAAAAGTCCAACCATAGCTTTGCATATGTTACGAACCCAACTTTTCCAGGCTCGGGTCCCGTCCGACATTTCATTTTGGATTTAGGAGAATTTAATACAAGTGAGAACATAATAATTATAATAAACATGCTGAGACCCGTCTCCCAAAAATATTTCTCTTTTATTTATCAAAATCTAAAAACATTTCCCCTTTCTTTATCCAAAATCAAAAAACATTTCTCTTTTCTTTATCAAAAATCCAAAAACATTTCTCCTTTCTTTCTCAAAAATTCAAAAATATTTCTCCTTTCTTTATCAAAAATCCAAAAACATTTTGTCTTTTAATCTAAAAAAGAAAAAAATGTCAAAAATATTTTTATTCTTCTTTTTTCAAAAATAAATCCCATTTTACGCCTTCTCACGTCGATTGCACGCCCTTGGCCTCACTCCTTATTGGCTTCGGTCTCCAATCAAATCACCCTGGATTTTTGTCCATTTCCCTACTACTTCTTCTGAGTCCGTAATCCATCCGCTTTCCATGGAGAACACATATCAAGTACCAGTTGTGCAGCCAGATCTGACGACAGTCATAGCTCAGGTTGTGTCTAAGATTCATAACCTCCAGAATGAGGTCCGAGAGATGCAACGAAACCAGGTTCCTATTCCGCAAGATCCCGAGGACCTATTCCCTCGTGCTATGGGTCCACCCGAGCCTATCTGGGTTCTCGAAGAGTATCAACACGCTCCATGTGCCCCTCCTGCTAATGGGCCGCCGCCTGCCCAACTTCCTATGCCAAACCTTTCGCAGTCTGAGCTAACTTGCCTATGATCATTAATCCAAAAGATGAAGAATTGAAAAAGGTCAGAAAAGATCTCAAGATTCTAACTAAGAAGTTCGACCAAGTCAGAATCTCTGGGAATTACATGGACTACACACAGATGTCTCCTTATCCTAAAGTGAGGTTACTCGAGAAGTTCCATATGCGAAATATCGAGAGATTCAGAGGAAGTGGACCCACGATTGTTCATCTTCACAGTTATCATCGTTATATTACTCTTCTAGGTGCTTTCGAAGAAGTGATGGCCCAATTATTTCAGCAAACTTTGAAGGATAGCGCCCTCCAATGGTTTTTGTCTCTCGAGGAATCCAGAATCCGTAGCTAAGAGGATGTAGCCCGAGAATTCATGAGGAAGTAAAAATACAACGAAGAGCTTGAGATTTAAAGCTTCTCAAATAGAAATCTGGGGAATCAATCAGTAACTTCATAGCCCAATGGAGGGATTCAGCAGCCACCATGTACAATCGTCCATCCGAAAAAGAACAAGTCAGCAGAGTGAATATTAACTTCTTACCCCATGTCCGAGCAACCGTGGGAGGATAATACTATCCCCACTTCTGATCTCTCAGAGAAGTAGGAGTAGAAATCGAGGAAAGTCTTGCTAAAACATAATTTGAACCATAAAAAGTGTTTGGACACTTCACTCCTAGAAAATATGACAAACCTTTCAATATTGCAGTCTCAACCATCAACAACATCTCTCAACCAACCACCTTGTGGGCACCAAAAAGCTGCCATATCCCATTCCGAAAGGAATACACCGAGCTCCATGCTCCCCTCTCCAAAGTTTATCAAGCCCTGTTAAGCCAAAACCTTATCAAATCGTTGGATCCCCGTCCATTACCAAATCCACTTCAAAGAAACTTCAAGACAGATGCCCATTGCGCCTTTCACCAAACTGCTGGCCATACCACCGACCAATGCTTTCACCTTTGACACATAATCCAAGGTCTAATTGCCTGGGGCACCATTACCCCACTAGCCAATCCGAAGCCAAACACTACTCAATACCCACTCCCAAATCATGCCAACACCATCTTCCTAGATAAGAACCCAAAATTTAATCCCTCAACTCAAATCACATCCATATACTCTCCCAAACCTCTCCAAACTTGCCCATATTTCCTCCTACACCCTGCTAGCCTCGCTGATCAGCCACTGTCACTCCTTACCAGAGCATGCATCGATGTCCATACCCTTCTGAAAATGGATGTATGGAATTATTATAAGTATTAAACCAACTCCTAGAGTTCAGGCTGAAATTGCCCTCGGAGATGATCATTGATTGCCAAAGGTTTAGTATGTTGTTCTTGAAATCACGGGAATGGGCTCGAAAGTCATACAGTTGGGTGTTACCAACCCATGAAGTCATCCAAGATGACGTTGTCCATATCATAGCAAAATTATTCAAGCAAACCAACAATATTTGCAGTATGACTGAGTTACTTGATACTCTGAAGTTACAATGGCGCCTAGTCCCTTCACCCTTACATCTCCCTACATAATGGAAGGACCTATACGAAGAAGCCATTAAAGTCATATAATGCATTGATTTTACATGGAAAGACAGAATTATAGCCACCGGGTGGGGGGAAGGATTCAAAGATTCAAATAGAGAGAAAGCTTCAAAGAAAACTGGCCCGCTAGCTGACATGTGTGGGATGATATCATTTGAAGAAATCCTCGGAGAAATAAACAAGATGGCAGAACAACCCGAGATTGACAAAGAAACAGGGTTTATATTCTTCCCTTCTTTAGTAAATCACATGACCAGAGCAGGAAGGCATTACCAGATCCCAAGCTTACTACCAGCCAATGATAAAGGGAAGGGTATTGAAAACCTTCCTATGCCATAGATGACCCTCGAGGATAGTAATATCCTCGATCAACTGAAGAAAACTCAAGCTAACATCACTCTATGGGGGCTTTTCATGTCTTCCCAGCCGCACAGAAATGCTTTTATCAAGTTGCTCACTGGACCCATAGTTCCTCCTTCTACCACACCAAAAGAAGCGATAAATTTAGTCGGATCCTTGAACTCTACCCGAATGCTATCCTTTTTCGAAAAAGAAATCCCCAGAATCGGTCCAAACCATAATCATGCACACAACATTTCCGTCGAAATTATGGGGAATATCATACCACTATCTTTTGTCAATAATAGATCCGCCTTGAATGTCTGCCCATTAAGAACCTTGAAATGCTTAGGACTAAAGGAAAGTGACATCGTTCCCACCTTCGTTGATGTATGTGCCTATGATAATACCCTTCGAGAAGTGATGGGATCCATAAAACTTGTAATAGGGGCTGGCCCTATAAACCCTGTCATTGAATTCCAAGTTATTGACATCCCATCTTGTTTCAACCTGGTGCTTGGACGACCTTGTCTCCACATTATCAAAGGTGCGTCTTCCTCGCTCCATCAGAAATTGAAGTTCTTCACCGACGGATGAGTTATCACTATTCTGGGTGACGACGACAATGCTGAGAGTGTAAGTACCAACAATCCAATCATTGAGATACAACATGGGCCAAATGATATGCTCCTATTAGCATTTTGAGTTGAGCCACTTCTACTCTTGATAGGGGACGATTTTAAAGAAAAGGTTTGTCCAGAATATGACCCTCATGGCAACGTTAATGTGATTAACGTGCACTTCATGCCCGGACTGGGACTAGGAAAAAGACAGTAAGGGATAATTAAGCCCATTGTGCTAAAAAAAATCTTTCCCTCCTTGTGGTTTGGGGTATCAACCATTAGAACAAGAGCTCAGAATAATCCGCCAGTCTCAACCAAAAAGAAGACTAGACTGCATCCAGACTATCCCAGGTGACTCTTTGAATAAACGATTCATCAAAGAGGGCGAAGAATTCCCCTTTTACGTCTTCCTAGAACCATGGTATGACCACACAGACAAGAAGATGAAGCCTGGAATGGAGATCGTTTTCCAAGAAATCTACCCATGGGCCGAAATTTCTCGACACAATGTACAATCGCTCATCAAAGATACCGAAGATTACGAGAAAAGTGAATCTGAGGATTTATTTAACTTACAGATACTGGGGCTGACACTCTGCATGGTTCATTCAAGCACTACATCATTGGATCCATCCCACTTGATTAAAGTTATTGATACACCTCTCCTCGACTATCATGCTGCGCTAGTTCTACCTGTTGAAATACTGCCTAACCCCAATATTTACCCCATCTCTTCTTCTGTTGTCTATCCTTGCCCTAATGTAATCGAGACCTCCTTTAATGAGGTTCTCAATGATGTTTTTCCTATCAATGAAATAAATGAAGATTTTGAGTATCTTGTTATGCCTTATGTTAATTGTTTAGATTCTAATCAAACTTTTGATGATGATGATGACTTTGCAAATGAATAATTATTTACTAATCTAAATAAGGTTAATAACAAACAACATAACCATGTTCAAGTTAATGAAGAAGAAACTATTGTTGTTAACCGCGGTTCTAGTATCCAACTGTGCGATATTAGGATAGGGGATACCCTTGACGAGCATGAGCGCGCAAAACTCAAAGAATTATTGAAGGAATCCGTGAATGTATTTGCATGGTCCTATGATGATATGATCGACATTGATCTTGAAATAGCTCAACATGAGATCCCCACTCTTCAAGATTATAAGTCAGTTAAACAAATGTTGAGAAATCTCCGCACTAAATGGTCGCTCAAAGTCAAAGAAGAAGTGCTCAAACAGTTGAATGTGGGCTTTATTCGCGTGATCGAATATCCTACATGGCTAGCCAACATAATGCCCGTGCCAAAATCAGGAGGGAAAGTTCAGATGTGCGTAGACTACTGGAACTTGAAAGAAGACTCTCCGAAGGATGATTACCCACTACCCAAAATCGACATGATCGTGGACAACACCGCCAGTCATGATCTTAAGTTATTCATCGACAGGTTTGCCGATTACAACCAAATCAAAATGCACCCAGATCACCAAGAAAAGACCGCGTTCATCACCCCATAGGAAACCTTTTGCTACACTATTATGCCATTTGGTCTCAAGAATGCTGGGGCTACCTATCAGAGGGATGCCAAAACAATCTTGCATGATATGATTCACAAAGAAGTTGAGGTTTATGTGGCTGATATGATTATCAAATCCAAAACTAGAGAGGGTCATGTTCCCTCTCTCTGGAAATTCTTTGAATGACTATGACGGTATCAGATGAGACTCATTCCACATAAATGTGTCTTCGGCATTACTAAGGGGAAGATCTTAGGATTCATGGCCAGTGAGAAGGGGATAGAAGCAGATCTTGTGAAGTTAAAAGCCATACTTGAGATTCCACCTCCCCAAACGGAGAAAGAAGTCAGTGGATTCTTTGGGAAATTTTAATACATCAGCCGGTTCATCAGCCAGCTAACTCCATCTGCGAACCTATTTTTAAACTCCTCCAAAAGGATTCAACCAAGGTTTTGAACGACGCCTGTCAAGAAGACTTTGACAAAATCAAGCAATATCTGACCCAACCTCCGGTACTCATTCTACCACATCCTCGTCTCCCCTTACTCCTATACCTAACCACAACCGACACTACAATTGGGGCTTTGCTAGCCCAATACCCTGAAGAATCCCACAAAGAAAGATCCATCTATTACGCCAGTCACAAATTGACCAGATACGAAGTCAACTACACTGCTTTGGAAAAGGCATGTGTCACACTTATTTGGGTCACCCAAAAGTTACGACACTACATGCTCGCCTTCCCCATCAAACTTCTATCCCGAATGGACCCTATCAAGAACCTGCTTGAGAAACCTGCCTTATCCAGCCGAATGGCTTGATGGTTGATGCTTCTAGTTGAGTTTGATATCGTGTACGTCATGCAAAAATCCATGAAAGGAAGAGCCATCTCTGGCTACCTCACTGACTACCCCATGGAAGAAGCTGATGTTTGGATCTCTGAAATTCCCAGATGAAAACATCCTCTGCGCTGCTCAAGATGACCTTCGATGGAAAATGTTCTTTGACGGCGATGCCAATAAAAAGGGATATGGCATTGGGATACTTATAATAGCCCCATATGACTCCCATACTCCCATCGCTAATGATATGCCTAAAGTAAACCCTCTTACTCAGAGAAACTAACATCGGCCAGTCTCACAGCCAAGCCAAGGTGACCAGAAGCTTATGACAACCATCAATAAGGTCGTCTCACATAATGTTGGCCCCCTATACACCAACCTTGGCTGTTCATCAGCCGAGGTCAGCAAAGTCTCATGGGTTAAATCATCGGTCAACATCATCATCGGCCCCAACTGACGTTGCAGTCGTCAGTCAAAATTAGTAGTTTTGTGGGCTCAATCATCTGCTAAAGTCATTATTAGCCCTAGCCGACATTGCATCTACCTCATACCTAGCCTCAGTCAGCCCTCCTAGTAGAGGTCATCATGGACACAAGGCAGCTACATCTGACTCCATTAACCTCGTACTTGTCCACACCGAGGTTGTACCAGTCAAGCACATAGGGCCGATCATTTACAAGTACATGTAAGGTTTGGCACACGTGGACAAATCAGTTATAACCTAATTATTCCCCTCATGTGAGGGAATATTGAGGTCATCTTTATCTACATAAGATCATCTAGGTGTCATTCTCGTACTATTCGATTCTCATGCACATACTCATTGCATGTATGGGGGTACATTACACCCCCAGGAACTATATATAAAGATTATCATATACCTTGTAAAAGGATCCAAATTACAACCCTAGCTGAAACTCTATCATTTTATATGGTAGAGAGAGAAATCTTGAGAGATTGTATCTAGGGCCATTAGTGCCTTCATCTAATGATATTGCTAACACACTCACAGTGGACATAGGCTAGATTGGCTGAAACACTTATATATTGGTGTTCGTCCATTTATCCTCAGCTCATTCTACTATATATTACACTCTTGTGCTGCCATTGTTATCACTTGCTTAAGCTTGTCAACACCTTATCTGGTGGTGCTGTTTCCAGCATCATCAGCTATCAAATTATATTTCCCCTGCACCAATAACACGAGTGAATACGAGGCTTGTACAGTAGGCCTCAAAGTTTCTCTCAAGAAAGTTATTCACTGCCTAGATGTCTATGAGGATTCTGCCCTTATCATCGGTCAAGTGCTCAGAAAATGGAATTTCAAGGACGACAAACTCCAACCCTTACATGTCCACTTAGAAGAACTAGCCTCCCAATTCCAAGATATCACCTTGCACTCCCTACCTCGAGCAAAGAATAACCTAACCGATGCCCTTTCTACCTTGGCCTCCATGGTGGACATGCCCAAAGGAATAACAATGGCCCCCTTCCTAGTTCAAAAGCAAGATAAACTAACCCACTACTACCACATTGAGCTCATCACCAAAGAAGATCCTGAGGTAGCCAACTGCTGGTACTATGATATCTAGCACCTCCTCAAGCATGGTAGGTATCCCTAAGGTTCCAACAAGAAATATCGAGCAACCCTCCGAAGACTGGTTGCCCAGTACATTATCTGTCATAAAGCACTGTTAAAAATACTTCGATAGAACCCATCTACACCGCATCGTAGGGGTGACATTGAATAAATAATGCAGAAGATTCACAGCGGGGAATGCAGACCCCACATGAACGGTCACATGCTTGCTAAGAATATCATCCGACAAGGCTAATACTGGACCACCATGACCCAGAATTGCATCGCCTATGTCCGTAGATGCCTCAAATGCCAACAGCTTTCCAACCTTCAATACTTGCCACCGCGAGAATTATACAACATGACTTCTCCACGGACGTTCTCCACCTAGGGCATCGACATTATAGTGAAGGTTACACCCAAGGCTTCCAACGGGCATGAATTCATCCTAGTTTCCATTGATTACTGCACCAAGTGGGTCAAAGCGGAGTCATACGCAGTCCTGAATGCCAAAAAAGTGGCCAAATTCATCAGGAAGAACATCATTTGCCGATATGGCATCCCGCACGAACTAGTGTCAGATAACGGGTTGCACTTCGAGGCAGAAGTCATAGAAGTGGTCAACGAGTATAGGATTAAGAGACACAAATCTTTTTCCTATCGACCTCAAACCAATGGTGCAGTCGAAGCAGCCAACAAGAACCTCAAATCCATCATTAGTAAGATGAATGAAATCTATCGAGATTGGGCTGACCGAATTGTTTACGCCCTTTAGGGCTATCGAACTTCAATCCAATCCTCTACTAGGGCTACCCCTTACTCTCTGGTCTACGGCATGGAATCAGTCCTAGCTATTGAGATAGAAATCCCTTCGCTTCACGTCATGCTCGAAAGCCAAGTCAATGAGGAGGACTGGCATCAAAGTCATCTCTACGAGCTATCACTCTTGGACTAAAGGAGACTAAAAGCATTGTATCACATACAAGGGTACCATCATCGAGTAGCGCATTCATTTAACAAGAGAGTCAAGGATTGCGGTGTTTGATAAGGGGACTTAGCCCTTAAAGAAATCATTAAACCCATCTGGGACCCCAGAGGGAAGTTCAAGCCCAATTAGAGTGGCCCCTATATTATAAAGAAGATCTTGTCCGGGGGTGCCACTATGCTCACCAACCTTTATGGAGAAGAGATGGATCGTCTAGTCAACCTGGAACGTCTCAATAAATTTTACCCCTAGTCCTAAACCCCTAGTCCCTTCTATTCTAAAAAAAAAACTTCATTTCCCTCTACCTAGAACTACATGGGCCTGATCCTCTAAAAAACCATTTTATTTCAAAAAAATTAAAACTTTTCAAAACCCCCAGAGTTACGTAGGCAGCTCATGCATCCTACATGAGCATGACCCTTTCTTTTTTACAAAAACCTACTCTTTTCTTATCTCCGAGAATGACAGTTCATTCTAACATATACTTGAATAAAAGGACTATGCATGCCTTAGCGATCGGTATAGGTAATTCAGAATACAAAATTCATCAAAAGGCACAGTTGGATGATCAAAAACTTATTTATTTCACTAATAATAAATTACAGTGCAATTACATAAGAAAAGGAGAGGATAACTCCCTTCCCCCTACCTTCCTAAAAAGCCAAATAAATTCCCAAATTTACTCCCCATTACAAAATAAACTCTCCAAGAGTCCTACCCACATCTACCAGAGGATCCCACTCCATCATCATCTACATCCTGGGGTCCCTAATCTTCCCCTTCCTGAATAGAGTGCCACAGATGCTCCATAGACCGATAAGCTCGAACCAACCTCGAAAAAATCACAACACCTCCCTCCATGGTATCAAATAAGACAAACCACCTTTGTTCGGTCTCCACTACCAACATATTGCTAACTACGCTTATCCACAACCACTTCATATAATCCCCAGGAATGTGCCAGACTCTCCCAACAGACTGAGAAGGACGGGTCAATGTACGCCGACTTTCCCACAGAGAGCCAAGGTGCATGCGCAGACGCTCTGTCAGATCTTCTACCGGAAAGAAATCTAGTGTCCGAGGTGGCACGACCTACTCCTAGAAAAATTGGCGCAGAATCCGCCAAGGTAAATAGAAAGAGGTCTATCTGAGACAAACCGGCCGAACGTATGAGTATTCCCCCAGCTCGAGAATAGGCAGCAGTTATCCCCACCAAGGCACTGACTAGTGGAGACTTAGAGCCCCGTGATCCACAAACCAGTTCTCCCATCTCTCGATATCCAGGCCAACACTGATAAAATGGCGCAAAAAGAAGTTGGGCACAACCGACAAAGGATATTCTGGAGGAGTCATCAGGCAAAATCTTTCAGATAACCACCTGAACAGCATCACAGGGCTACCCCTCAAAAAGTAAGAACGGCCTTCTCGCCCGGCATCCCTTTCTATCTTTGTATAATTTCTCATTTTAAATAAATAAAACTTTCCTTCAATTCCAAAAAATATTTCTTTTCACGATCTCAACAACAAAGTAAAAAGCACATATGCATTAATTCATTCATTTCCTAATAGAAGATAATAAATAACTCCATTGCATTGCATATATATTTTTTTGTGTTACATCAATTTTGCAGGAAATAAAGAAAAGCAGGAAAAAACAATCGAACTCAGCCCGAAACCACATTCTCTCTCTCACCTACCCTTCCCCTCTCTCTTTGTAAGATCTCACATCCTTGTGACGCACTCTCTTTACCCTGCAGCGAGATGACGCACCACTGCTACCTGAACTATACTCCCCCCAGATGAGGCATAAGGCACCAAGAAAGAAGGAATAGGAACCGAATCCCGAATATGGGTAGTCACCGAAGATATCCAGTCCCTAATGTTCCATAGCCAAGTTGTGGACACCCGGACTTGCTGCAAGAAAAGGAAGAATCGGTATCAAGCAAAGAAGATCAAAAGAAACCAGAAAAGAAAAAAGAAAAAAATAGAAAGGTATACCAAAGGATGAAGAACCGCCTCTGTCAAGCCCAACTCCTCCAGGTCCATCGCATGAGGACAATGCAACATAGGCACCATCCTTCCATCAGCCCGCCGAATGTTTTAGGAAGGGGTATGCAACTGCACAAAGGGAATTTCCGTAGTCACCGCTACTACAGATGTCGATGGACCACCACCACTGTGGGAGGACCCCACTGGACGACTCAAACCCGCATGAGGGAAAGAAAGCACATCATATATGCTAGGTTCCATCATCCAACTCGTCATAAAGTCCATATAATCATACGTCATAGTCGTGTTAGTGTACAATAAATAGGACTCGCCAATCATCGCCGTAATCATCGCGTCCTATGGTAACATCCGCTCCCGTCTCATAGACATTGGGGGCCTCGTAGGTGGCACTAACACCTCCTCATCGGCAATCTGTCAAACCAACCTCTCCCCGAGATACTAGGAGTGGAAAAATTCATGCACCAGCAAACGCCTCATTTGCGCATTCACCCTAGTCGACCCTAGATTATGTACTTTTAGGACATAAAATAATATTGATTATGGATATAGGACAACAAATATTTCGTTTCCATTTTTAGTCCTTATTTTCAAATTAAAGGGACACGTGACATGCTGTGATTGGTTGACATTTTATGAATATGGGTCCGCGCCAACGGCTTTATTCAAAAATAAGGACTAAAACTATAAATAAAATATTTGTTGTCCTATTTCCAAAATACATATTACAATAGGTACTAAATTTACAAAGCCAACCGTCCCCAAAGGGTAAAAGGTCACCTGAAGAATCCCCAACAGATATAAGTCAATATGGAATCAGAGTACACAAAGACCTAGACTGAAAAGGGAAAACTCTTACCCTATCACTGGTCAGGCCATTTAAGACCCGACGCACTGCCTCCAGAGAAAGAGACTTCCTCGACTGCCGATTGGCCTTCTGCCACCGATACAACTAGTAAAAGTCCCTAGCAGTCGTGTCCTTAAAAGAAACCAACTGGGTATTGTACCCAATCACCTCATAGAACCACATCTTCCAAAGATAAGAATCCGCGATCAAAAAGAGACGCACAAGGAAAATGCGAATGCATGAAAGGAAAATGCGCAAAATAAAGAAAACATTAAGAAGATACGTGGCTCTATTAAAAGAGAGCCAGTAGCCCCAGCTAAATGCATCCAGAGAAAAATAAAGGGTCACCCAAGTCAGGCTCCCCCAATCATAGAGATGGATGTTCGAAAACATCCTCAAGTATGGTAAAAATCACAAGTGGACAACGTCGCCGCTCAACGCCACCAAAAATTCTCCCAACACAAGAAAAATAAATAGTCGGGCCATCTTCCTCACCTGCCGCCCATCCTCCATATCAATCACCCTACACAGTAAAACATACCTCAGCAGAGACAAACGAATAGAGTCCCCAGATACTATCCTCCCAACATCACCTAGCGCCGCCTGCACTGCCTTCGACCGCACCCATAAAGAACAATCCACCTCTATCTGCTCTCCATCACAATCTAACCCCAGTAGTTGTTGCACATCTATGGGAGTCACACTCATCTCCCCAAAGCCAAAATGGAAGGTATGGGTAGTGTCCCACCACATCTTCCCGAAAGCACATAAGATAGCCGTCGAATGAGGTGTCTCATCCAGCACAGACGCTAGCCTCCCAAAACCTGCTGATGATACTACCCAACACACCACAGGTTGAAGGTGCTCCCAGCCATCCTTAAGCCTCGATGTCCCGCATTCATGCATAGTCGACAAAGAAACATTAGACTATAAAAGAAAAGAATTTTTTTTGTCAAAATCCAAGAAAAAAGGAAATCACTAAAAAATAATGCCAAAAGTCATTTTGTACTACATAACCATTAGGGTCTACCACCTTGGAAGAACGATGACACTACGACTCCCGCAGTAAAGTCCGCTCATCCTCAACCGGCTCAAACACATCAAAAGAATTCTCACTCCCCAAAGAAAGAGGAGCCCTAACCCTCCAATCCATATTCTCCCAGTCATCAACAACTAACAACTACCTGTGTGTCGCAGTGATCATAAAAGTGGCCATTTTTTAGGTTACGGAATGTTAGGATGATTCACGGAAGAAAATCACAGAGAGAGAGAAGGCAAGAAGCTGTGAAAAATGAGGGGAACTCCCCCCTTTTATAGGAAGCCAAGGGTCATGCCGATCGGCACTACACCCCCACCTACCGATCGGAACTGACCTTCCACCTTCTTGAGGTAGTCCAAAATTATGTGCCACTACCGAATGGCACCTCCACACCTTGCCGACTGGCACCCCCCTTAAATTTTCGTACAAAAATTCCTAGAAAATACCAAAAAAACTTGAAAAATCCTCAGAAAATTCCTAAAAATCAATGGGAAGATTTAGAACATTTTCACCAGAAAATTTCACACTCCCTCAAGCGGAACCCCTACTTCCCAAGCAGAACTCTCAAAAGCTAAGTGAAACTCTCCCCGGCAACGTCCCTAGAGGAACCCTAAAGAATCCCAAACTTTATGTTATCTCCTATTTCCCAAAAGTCTCAAATTTCCCTGAGCAAAACGTCCAAACCCTAGATAACCTAATCACTTCCCCAGTGGAATTCACAACATCAAATTAGTTATTCCCCTATAAAGTCTCTAGAAGACATGAAAGTTTCCCCATCAATCAGCTCTCCAGCTCAAATCAAAATCACGAGGTAATTTCCCGAATAGCGTTCCCCGATAACATTACAATTTAAACCCTCAGAATTGACTTTGACCCGCAGAATTGGTCATTACAACTTAAGCCCTTAGAATTGGTCATCATAATTTAAGCCCTCCGAAATTTCTTTGACCTATAGAATTGGTCATTACAATTTAAGCCCTTAGAATTGGCTTCGACCCGCATAATTTGTCATCACAATTTAATCCCTCAAAATTGGCTTTGACCCGCATAATTGGTCATTAAAATTTAAGCCCTCAGAATTGGCTTCGACTCGCAGAATTGGTCATCAAAACTTAAGCCCTCAGAATTGGCTTCGACCCACACAATTTTTTATCACAACCTAAGCCCTCAGAATTGGCTTTGACCCACAGAATTGGTCATTACAACTCAAGCCCTCAGAATTGGCTTCAATTGAAAGAATTGGTCATCACAATTTAAGCCCTCAGAATTGGCTTTGACCTGCAGAATTGGTTATCACAATTTAAGCCCTCAGAATTGGATTCAACCCGCAGAATTGGTCATCATAATTTAAGCCCTCAGACTTGGCTTCGACCTGCAGAATTGGTCATCACAATATAATCCCTCAGAATTGGATTCGACCCGCAGAATTGGTCATCACAATTTAAGCCCTGAGAATAGGCTTTGACCCACAGAATTGGTCATCACAACTTAAGCCCTCAGAATTGGCTTTGAATCGCAGAATTGTTCATCACAACCCAAGCCCTCAAAATTAGCTTCGACCCGCATAATTCATCATCACAAACTAAGCCCTCAAAATTGTCTTCAACCCTCTGAATCGGTCAACCTCATCCTTAGGTCCCCTGAATCGGCCTCGACTCTCTAAATCGATCATACTCATCCTTAGGTCCTCAGAATTGACCTCGACCCTATGAATCGGTCATCGTCATCCTTAGGTCCTGAGAATCGGCCTCGACCCTCTGATTTGGTCATCCTCATTCCTTAGGTCCTCAGAATCAGCCTCAACCCTCAGAATTGGTCATCCTCATTTCCTTAAGTCCACAGAATTGAACTCTTTCAAAAGTCATCATGCGGTGTATATTCGATGGCTATCATTTTCTCAAACTCACCCGTCGAGGGGTTCTATAGACACCCCATTCTAGTAGCCCCTACATCACCACAAACCAATGCCATGTTTCGAATACGTACCTAGAGGTCATCGGGCGCTCTCATGCTCCATTTGACCAAAATTCAAAGTCTTCAGCTTGACTGAGACTGAATAAATCCTCAAAGGGCACTAAAGCCCCTTTCCAACGGTCTACCCCATGCGCGATTCTGACTTACAATGCGAACGAATGACCCATTTTCCCCTAAAACTTGATCAGGAGGCCACCAGATGCTCCTAGAATCCGTTTGACCAAAGTTAACTCTTCAGCTTGACCGAGGCTGAATGAATCTTCAAAGGCCACTCAAACCCATTTCCAACGGTCCACTCCGGGCCCAATTCTGACTTATGATATGGACGGACGATCCATTTTACTCCGAAAGGTCATCAAATGCTTTTGGGACCTAGTTGACCAAAGTCAACTCCCCAAACCAAGTGAAACTCTTTGTAATGTCGAAGTTCATCTCCTATCCTTTACAACGGTCTGCCCTATGCACAATTCTGACTTACCATGCGGACGAACGATCTGTTTGCATCCGACAATCCCCTATCCAAAGGACCGACAAGTGCTTCCGAGCCACACTTTGCTTAAAGACAACTCCTAGACCCGAGATCAGTCCAAGGAATTTTGAAGGTCTCTAAAGTATCTTTATAGCGATATGTCCCGTGCACGATTCGAATTAATGGATTGCGTTTTACAACCATTTTTCCAAAGGAATCTGAAAGAGACTGCCAAATGGCAGGTTCAAAATCCTGCCTATTGGAAGTGTGCCTAAAGATACCTGCCTATTGGCAAGACCAGACCATGTTGATCGACAATGCCCTGGCCCTATAAAAGGAGGGCTTCACATTATTAAAAAGGACCCAAGATCTGAGATCCATCACTCTTAGTGAACTCAGAAAACCTCTCTCGAATTCAACGTAATTTCTACATCCAAATACCTTTTCAACCCTCACTTTTCATCATCTTTTTCATCAAACATGGTGAATTAACAATCCTTCATCATCATCCAAGTGCGAGGGATGCTTTCCAACATTCAAGGTCAAGCTCAAGATCTTCAAAGGAGCTCCAACTTTCTTAACTCTCTCTTTAAATTCTCTTGAATTCGTATTAACTTGTTTTATTACTTAACACTTTGTCACCATTTCACATACCATAATATACTTTTTATTTTAGTATTATTTCAAATCTCTTATTTTTCATTTAAAAAAAACCCAAAAACCAAGAGAAAGAGGGTTTACTCATAAATTCCAAACGGGAATTCTCACACTTTTCTCACAACTAAAACACCATTTTATACACACACACACACATAAGATAACTCCCTGTTCAGATTTATAGGATAAACCCCATCCCTCGTTTTGCATACGAACTACGTGGACTTTGATGCCTCTATAGGATACATAGGCATCTCGGGGGTAAAATTCGAGACTCGATTCCTACTTTTTCTATTTTTCTAATTTCCTAATTCTTTAACTTAATTCTCTTAGATTCTACATATTTACATATACATATATTTTTTCTTAGTAGCGTATTATTCCATACGCGTTATCATTCCATTATAACGATCAAACGCAAGGATAATCGCGTAAATCCTATTTTTTAATATTACTTTTAAGAACATTCCTACGGATGACTCGCTCTATCTCTTCCATGATACAAGTTGATGACTACCATCTCCATTACATATACACATGCACACATACCACGGGAAAATAGAGGAAAATAGCAAATCAATGATAGACCGCAAGGGCGAAATGGGTGCCTAACACCTTCCCATTTCGTAACTTAGCCTCCGAACCCTACTTGAATCATTTTTGGTTTCATTTGTATCGGTATGTCTTTGATGCTATACTTCGGGATGGCTCCACTTTCTTTTGTCTGTTTTGACTAAAATAGACTCGCAACTCCATCTCTCTACATTTTTCACCTCAGCGACGACGGCCGAAGTCCTCCCGAGAGGGATGCGCGAGACCGATATCCTCTCACCATGGAGACACATCTCCTTCTATCCACGAGGATCCAGGATGGCCACACCATGACCACACGGTCAGTTCCTGTGAGCTACATTGGTCCCATGATAGCGCCTCTCACAGGCACATTTGGGGGGGTTCTTTGTGTTTTCTCCCTCTAACGGCATGTTTTTAAGCCTAATTATAGATATTTTCAAATTATCATCTTATTCTCAAATTGGGAGTCTCGTGACCACACGGTCAGTTCCTACGAGTTACAATTGTCTCGTGCAAGGTGTCCGTGCTACTCACAGGGCAGTTTGTGGGTGTTTTTGTTTCTTTCCCTCTAAGGTAATATTTTTAAGCCTAAGCCCATATATTTTCAAATTATTATCATATTATCAAACTGGGGTCCCGTGACCACGTGTTCAGTTCCTATGAGTTACATTAATCTCGTACGAGGTGTTTGCACCTTTCACGAGGCCATTTGGGGGGTGATTTGGGTTTTCACCCTCTAAAGACATATTGGCAAGAAAATCTTCCTTTTCCGGCCTTATCAAATGTAGCGTGTTGTAGAGCTCATTGAAATTATTTCGGCAAGGAGTTTCCGATAATATGATGTGTTTTTCCATTTTGAGTTTGATATAGTATTAAAAATACAACTCCTCTTATTACGGGGAGTGTGGCCTTCATCATGAACCACCAATCTAGGACAAACCAATAGTATTTTCCCCCATTCTTGATGTTTTTCATTTACAACACTCCTTTTCCCTTTCTTTGAGTGTTCCTTCACCGTGATTTTCTCTCCAGCAAGATTCTCATACAAATTACAGCTTACTTCCAGGATGCTTTGGTCTTTCTGCCACGAATACATCTTTGTCACGCATAAAACTTATTTACTCACACACATTTTCTCTTGGAGAAGCTTAAGATCTATATTTTCATTTTTAGATTTCTTAGGATTATTGAGGTTATAAATTGGGTATTTCCATATTTCCATTTTTTGACAAAAAATGGAAAGTTAACTTCCCATTTCATAAGCTCAACAATCATAACAAATCTAGAAATGAAAATATATATCTCAAGATTCTCTAAGAGAGAAGGTGTGCGAGTAAAGAAATTATACGTGTGAAGAAGGTGTATTCATGGAAGAAAGACCAAAGCATCCTGGGAGTAGGCTATAATTTGTATGAGAAGATTTTCGGAGAGAAAATAACAACAAAGGAACACTCAAAGAAAGTGAAAAGGAGTCTTGTAAATGAGAAACATCAAAAATGGTGGAAAATACTATTGGAGTGTCTTGGATTGGTGGATCTTTATGAAGGCCACACCCCCCGTAGTGAGAGGAGTCGTATTTGGAATACTCTATCAAACTCCAAATGAGAAAATACATCATATTACCTAGGACTCCTTTCTAGAACAATTTTAATGAGCTCTACAACACATTGCATTTAGAAAGTTCATAAAGGGAATATTTTCTTGCCAAAGAGGACGTATTTTCTAAGTCAAAGAGAAAATACTTCATAAAGGGAAAAGCCCAAGACAAAGGGGATTTAGTTTACAGTACAAGTGGGAAAAATCCAATGCGAAGCGTTAGGGCCTCTTTCGGGGCCGTTTAGGGGGGTGTTTTGGGGCTTCTCCCCCTAACGGCATGTTTTTAAGCCTAATTATAGATATTTTGAAATTATCGTTGTCTTATCAAATAAGGGGTCCCGTGATTATCCAACAACTAAAATCAAATAACAAGCCAACAAAAAATAATTATCCAGTACTCTTTCTAATATACTATCCAACAACAGGCCAATAACAAATAATTATCCAATAACTAAACCAAACAAAACCAATAAACAATCTTGTCCAGGAGTTGGACTAGGATGGACATCAGATCTGGATGAATATTCGGTGATTGATTAACATTTTCCATGAATAACTTGTGAAGGTGATCCCATATTTGATTAAAGTAGCAGAGGAAGTAGTGGATCTTCGAGGTGGTTTGACGAAACACCGAAACCAATAGGGTGTCGGTCTTAAGTCATATATGCGATTGACCTAAGAGGGAAAAATGACTTTAGTTTATTTTTTAAGGGAAAATGGAGTATTTTTGGTATTTGGGAAAAAATGGGGGAAATATGTTTTTGAAAATAGTGGAAAAGGGAGAACCTCAACATGTCTATTATTATTAGGTTTCACTTGTATTATGTTTGCCTAAATGCAAGGAAAATTTAGAACAAGATCCGATCATGGGGAAAGGATAGGGTATAAAATATAAGACATGGTTCGACTTGTTTACAGGCTCATATAGAGGGTCCTATTTTTAAAAAAGCACAAAATAGAGAAAAAATCTAGGCACTATGGCCACCTAGAATTTTGACATATTTTCGCATGGTAACCAACAATTTAATTATGAGTGTCCTAAGGTTGCCGCCTATATAATGTTTATGCATTTGGTGGGTTAGTGCAAGGGTTCCCCCCTTTGGCATGACTTTCATAATATACCTCTTGCATAAAAGGGCAATCATTCATCGGTACGTGTAAACAAGACATTTGATATGCTTGTGTGTACGTGAGTTGCCTCATCATATACCTCCTGAGGATGGAATGTGTAAAAGAGAATTTAATATATTTGATGTACATGAACGAGTTTCCTACTATAGAACTCCCATTGTGGGTTCGATCAAGCGATACTATGCTAGGGGAACCGTTCAATATACGTCGAAGGTACTAGGCTAATGGAAGTTTAGAATCATATCTCTTAGGTTAACTAGGCCCCACATGACCTGCACCCTTCACGAAGTGACCCCCTGTATGGGAAATTTTTTTAGTCAATATTGACATGCTCTTGTGATGTAGTGTGAAGAAAGGCATGAATGTTGATTAGTACCAAAGTAAGGGGAGTACTACCACTATGAGGGAGAATATACAAATAGCATGATATGAAAAGTAAGGCTAACATCAAACATTAAGACTATACTAAGCATGGTGGCAGGTAAGCATCTGAAAATACAAGTGAGTGAGGTGTGTAAGGTGACAGAATGACAGAGGAATGGTGTGAGTGAAGAAGTATGTGGATATTTACAAGTGAAGTTGTGTGCTAGTGAGACTAAGCATGGATCACCTAAAATTGGTGTGTCATATGTTCAAGTGAGCATGGATATATATGTAAGTGAGGGAAGTGAGGGTGTGTGCTAGTAAAGTTAAGAATGGATGATCTACAAATTGTGTGTCAGATGTGTAAGTAAAAGTGAAACTATATACAAGTATAAGTGTGTGAAGTGAGCATGAAGATTATATACAAGTGGGTGTAAAGTGAACCATGGTGAGAATGTACAAGTTAGTGAATATATATATATATATATATGAGAGAAGAGAGCATAGTGGAGATAAGCATGAGATAAATATGAAAGAAATAAGCAAGGGATTAAATGGAACATACAAGTGGAAGCATATGTACACATGTAGAAAATAAGGAGAGTAAAGAATAACATCCATATAGAAATGAAGTCTAATCCTCTAGAATAGTCCCAAGCATAGTCGCCATTTGTGACCATCCAGGTCGGATTCCTACGACATGGTCTTGGGCCTTGAAGTCGGGACGAGGTGAGGAAGAAGGTTCTTTCTCTCTCTCTCTTTCCTTTTTTGAACTTTCACATCTGGATGATTCGAGGACGTGGAGATCCCCATTCCACCACTCGTGTCGCTGTCTTCGAAGTATAGCCTGGAATATAAAATCGATTGTTGTCAAATGGGGGTAACACGCAAAGATTGAGTCGCCAGCCTATTTTTGCTCAAAACAAGAAAAAAAATGTTGTTGCCTCAAGAGAACGGCATCAAGGTCAAACTAATGCATATGAAACCAAGTGATTGGAAGGTTCAGGGACTAAGTTACGAAATGGGAAGGTGTTAAGCACCCATTATGCCCTTTTAGTCTTTCATTGAATATGTTAATCTTCTCCTTTTTTTCTCTGTGATGTGTGTGAACATGTGTATAATACCATTAATGCAAGGATAGAATTATCCGACTCGTGTCATGGAATGTATGGAGAGGACTCATCCATAGGAGTGTACCCAAAAATAATAATAATAAAAATGTGATAAAATTATTCACCAAATCACGAATCGCTATGGAAGAGGTAATGTGAACATAGAACGAGACACAAATATGTAGGAGTCCAAGACTCGAGAAAATAGATATAATACAATATAAAAGATAGAAAATTAAGGGGCGACTCGAATCTCGGGATTGGCCTAAGACACCTACGTACCCCAAGGGAAATCAAAGGCCACATAGTTCAAAAATAGCATATGGATAGGGTTCAACCCATATATCTAAATGTAGGACTCCTCTTTTGTGTTTTTGGAGAAAAATATATGTAAGTGTGAAAATGGAAGTCTTACTTTTGGAATTTATGAATAAACTACCTTTTTGTCTTTTGGGGGATGAAAATAAGTTGTGTGCAATAATACTAATAAAAAGTGAATATTATTTGATGTGATATGCTAAAATAGAACTATGGAATATCACAAAATGAGAATAAAGTGAATAATAGCACTTAAATGAATAAAATTATAAAAGAGCGAGGGATGAACCTCCTTAATAGATCTTTATGGCTAATTTAGAATGTGAGTATGTTGATTTTTGTAATGGTGTCAAAGTAGTATGGTTGGATGAGTTGGGTCGTTATGTGAAGTAAGAAAGTGAGATGAGGGAATATTGGAAAATGGACTTTTTTGGAAAAGGCATGGCTTTGAATTCGAGGAGAATGATTGTTAACTCATGAAAGGGACCTCCTTACAAGGGTGAATATAACAACCCCCATTTTCTCACGTAAAGGTTGGCCAGCCACAATACGCCAAAGATGGGGCTTATCAAAAAAATTTACCATCCTTAGCACCAAAATAAATATAAGTATTGCTTTTATTATTCACCAAATTTCATAATTAAATAACAATGTCTGAACAAACTGATTTAATGCATGAATACAAATTGAATCATTATACAATGTTCATAAAATAATACAAGTCTAAACGGATATAAATACATCATTGGGCTTATGCCCATACAATTTCTATATGAAATAAAATAGCCAAATGAAAAAGTACAACCTATACTAGAATCAATGGAATGGAATCTGCTACGTCCAATGCAATTGCAAGTCTGATCCATCATTAGTCCTACTGTCCTTGTTTATAAGAATACTTAGGGGAGTTTTTTTATAATTTTGGGTCAGAGCGCTAGAGTTGCAAGGATTCTTCACCAATAAATATGAAAAATGTAACTAACTACTAAATATCATCTCTCCATTAACGCTCGCATGTATCATGTATCTCACCTCTCATCTAGAAGAAATCCTACTCGCATCCTCAAAAAAATATCAATTATGAATTCCAATGTTTAAAACTGACAGGTAACAATGAAGCTATCTAGCCAAACATCAACTAAAAGTTAAATCTAAAACTATAGTCCCTAGTTTAACTTCATATTGTTTAACACTAATAAATGTATAATTTTAGTGTATAATTTTATGTTAAATAACGTTCCTTAATTTTAACCTATCTCGTAAGACTATTAAACTATTATTGCACACCAATTATCGTCTACGCCATTAGACTATAGGCTGACTGCCCAATTCTTATTCTTATTAATAATTGTCTACCATATTAAACATTAAAACCTAGTTCTGTTAGGAATTATCCACATATCTATTTCAATCCAACTTTGTTACCATCAAGTATTGTCTTCATCTATACACTGTGAGAATGTAGTCCCATGCAAGGCACACCATTATGTGTATATAGATAAATACATCTGTCCTCGTCTATGTAAGACATACGAAGGCATATATTTTTGGCATCCTATTTGTGCTCTATCGGTAATACCTAGAGGGGTACCTCATCCTCAAGTGGGTAACAACAAAACACAAGCAAGTGGGGCGGTATCTATGCAGTACACCAAGTCATAGCCCATAACCAAGGTTTGACTAAGATCCTAGCATCAACACCTACCTCTCGTAAGTGGCACTGCTACATAGTACCTATAATATGACCTAACACTACATCTAGCCCATGTGTGTCGACATGTGATCCGATCCCAAATGCGTCGGCAACCCCAACCAATAGGACGGTCCACGAATTCAGGTATGGCAACACAAAATAATATGATACATACTATAATTCAATATGTATAAGTAGTTACTCTATAACTACTTTTACAACAGAAATATCCATCCATATAAATATAGTCTTCTTGTCTTAATTATAACGTTTTAGTAGGTTATTACACAAACCATTATTAAGTCTCTATCCTACGACTACTCCCCAATTAAATATTAGATCACATAGAATGCCTCCTAGTCTTAATAATCATATTTATTTGTCCATCCATATCTAGGTATAGTTATCCTAAACTAACCTTCCCAAAACTATTATAGGTAAACTAAGGTCTAGTTGTTACCAAACTACCCTTACCCACACTATTTATGATTTTTAACATGTTGCCTTCTTGGCTTAGACTAAATCCTTCGAGATTATTAATAATCATTCACTTATTGTTACCTTTTCGATAAGGTTTACGTGTACATATACAAAAAATACACTAATATGTATAAGTATTTTCACCCTAACAACTGCCATGATCAATACTAACCATTTTAACTTAGCCCATTATGCTCAGGGTTCACTTCTACTTAGTATCTTTATATGGTAATAATTTGAGGGAACTAACCATTAATTAAATTCTCAAGCGTTCGACTAATCTATAATAAGTATTTATTTTATTCAAACCTACCTTGAATTAATCATAATAGCCTCGTCGTATCTTTTAGGTTCTTATCATCTATGTGACCCTACCAAAATTTCCAAATCATCTATTCCGTATAACGTTACTCAAGATTTCTACATAAATCATTTCATTTATATAGTTACTTGCATTTCAAGTCATCATGCATGCACTACCATAACATCAACCCATCCCGGTTTAAAAATATATATAAGTTAGTAACATTATCATTAATATCTTGCAATACGTCTCTATCCTCCACTTTGATAAATATGGTCTTGCACACCCTTTTGTAGAGAAATGAAAACTAATAAAAAAATATGTGATTGGTACCCACGAAATTGTAATGAAAAAATTTGCAAGCATGATCCCCTCATCGATTCGGTAGGGAGATCGAACTGATTCGGTTTTACCAGTAAGCCAAGAACAAGTTTCTTCTAAGATGGGATTTTTCCAAGAAAATTAATATGTCTCTAATCCTCAAAAGGCTTCAAAAACTTAATATATAAGATGCATATGATCTTCAAAACAACATGGGATCATTCTAAACATGATTTAACATCTAAATAATTTTTAAATAAACTAAAATATTCAACAATTATCAAGAATTTCTAAGCATGCAATTTCTAAAGTTTCATCTTAAATCTCAACATTTCCTTTCTTCCAGAATATAATGTCAATATTACAACATAATTTCTCCAATCAAATCAATAGATTACATAACATCAAATCATATATAACTTGGGATTTATGGATCTACATATGTATCATCTATTTTTCATCAATTCTTGCACAATTTAAAGAACCTCTAGATATGCAGCCCTAAATCATGATTCAAATCATATTCTACATGGATTGAACAACAATACAAGAAAGAACATTTTGAATAAGAATATATGAGAATCATACTATTATGTTATCTCTCAACCACTTTCCACATTATTATGTCATCAATTCTTACTTCTACTTTGTTTCCTACACTTTCCAAGGTAGTACTTCCACGAATAATACTATTATGTTATCTCGCAACCACTTTCCCCTACATAAAAGGGCCTTGCTCCGACTTGAGCATAACCCGATTTATCCCATAATTTTGAGTTTATTAACACGCATCTACCTCCTTGAGTTATTCGAAACTTTAAATCACACTCACATGTTTTTCCCTAAGAATACTTAAATTTCAAAAGATCCTTACATGACCTAATTTCCCATTGATATTCATTGTTTTAAAACTAGGCTCACCCATAAAAATTTCTCACAATAATCCTCACGACTAAGGTGAACATCAATTTCTCATCAATCTTGTCTTTTAAACATGACCACAAATCATAGCATTCCACATAGAATTAAAATATTCCAAGAATCTATAAGTCCATTCCTAGGAAAAAATATCATACTCAAACATATCTAAGCTCGACATAAGCCTCCTAGTATGCATTTTTGTACCTCTACACACCAAAGTGATACTCTCCCTTATCATCCACGGGTCTCCAATGTAAAACGACATCCTAAATATGAAGTCCATATTCTCTAATGTACTAACAAAATCCAAATGAACACTAAGTCCAAATATCCATCAAATCATATCATACACACTCCAAAGAAGGGAAAAACACATCCTTTATCACTGATACTATCAGTAGTCCCTTTTTCGCAAATAAATTCATCTAAAACTCGATAACCCTCTTGTTGTGGGTTCTGACCTTGAAGACCATACTTGTTATGACCATCAAAAGCTTAATATCCTCTACATAAACTACCCACTGGGAACCCTTCAAATTGTTAGGTCCTTTAACAAATGTTATCGCCGATCGTGCCATGTTGGCACATCGTCAAAAAATTTATATCTATTCTCTAACTCATCCTTCATTTTTTATTTGGAGAAAAAAGTGTGGGAAAACTTCCCTTCGGACTTCACCTGGAGAAAAATCACTACATAGTTGGTCCCTCCCTTCCATCATGGTGATGGACCTCTAATATCATAATGCTTCTCTTAATAGTTTAAATGAACTAACCTCTACTTGTGTAAATATCCTGTAGTATCACATTCCTTAATTTCTCAAAATGTTTCCCTTTCAATTACTAGACACCAAATTACCCGAACTTCTCGCAATTGTAGAAAGTAACACACACTAAGGTCTCTATGGATCTCTCTCCAAAATTGAACCCTTCCCAAACGGGTAGTAATGACTCACAAAGAATACAATGATTCCTAATCATAGATCTCTACATCAAAGGACGCAACATAGAACGTAACGCGATCAACACAGATCCTAAGGAGACTAGAACCGTGCTGTGATACCAACTGTAGCAACCCCCATTTTCTCATGTAAAGGTTGGACAAATAGAATATGACGAAGATGGGGCTTATTGACAATTTATACAAAAAAATATAAATGTTGCTTTTATTATTCACCACATTTCATAATTAAATAACAATGTCTGAACAAACTGATTTAATGCATGAATACAAACCGAATCATCATATGATTCTCGTAAAGTAAATAAAAGTGTAAACTGATATAAATACACCATTGGGCTTATGCCCATACAATTTCTGTATTAAATAAAATAACTAAATGAAAAAGTATAACCTATACTAGAATCAATGGAATGGAATCCTCTATGTATAATGAAACTGCAAGTCTGATCCATTGTCAGTCCTGATGTCCCTATTTATAAGAAGACCAGGGGGAAAAACATTTATAATTTTAGGTCAGAGCCCTAGAGTTGCAAGGATTCTTCACCAATAAATATGCAAAATGTAACTAACTCGTACTGCATACCTCTCCATCAACGCTCACATGCATTGAGTATCTCACCTCTCATCTAGAAGCAATCCTACTCGCATCCTCAAAAAAAATATCAATTAGGAATTCCAATGTCTAAAACTGACATATAACAATGAAGCTATCTATGCAGTCATCAATTAAAAGTGGGTGTTACATCTAACAGTATAGTCTTCGGATTAACTTCATATTGTTGACCACTAAGTTTTGTATAATTTTAGTCTATATTTATGTGTCAAATAATGTTCCTTAACTTTAGTCTATCGCGTTAGACTATTTAACAATTAATTCAAGCCAATTATTATTTGTGCCATTAGACTGTAGGTTTCATTCTCTTTAATTACTGTCTACATCCTTAGACTTCTTAATTCTCACAAAACCAAAATGGGTTATTAGTAACACACTTTTTTTAGGATTACTAACACTACTAGAACATTAGTGTGGGTAACATTCTTTTATAATTAGTAATAATTCGTAAGTGTTACTAATATATATTTAGTATATTAAAAATGAAAGGAAAAAAAAACTAAAACGAAAGACGCGCTTACCCTAACTTCTCAAATCGACCTGCTAAAAAAACCTCTCTCTGCTGCGGACCTTCTCTCACCCTCTATCAGACCTGCTGTCAAATCGACCTTCTCTGAAAAAAGACTCACCTTCTCTCTAAAAAAAACCTCTTCCACTTTTAGAAAATCCTCCCAATGGCGATTTGAAACCTTCTCAGGCCGTTGTTCGTCCTTCTTCTCAGACCATTGGAACCCTTTCCTCTGTCATTCTTCCCCTATCATTCGCAATTTTGAAACCTTCTATGGTAAGTATATGGTTTGATTCGTAATTAGATTATTCTCTCTAATATATCATGGGTTGATTTGTAACTTTGAAACCCTAGTTTTCCAAAAGTAGGGTTGTTTTTCATTTAAGGTTGTTTTTTTCTATTATGTATTCTCTTTTCAGTTCATAATATTTGTAGTTTGTATATATCAATTTTGTTTATTTTGGAGCAAAATGTAGAAGTAGGTTTGAAATTGACATAGTACAAGTCATAGTTGAGGTTTTAATTATGGCTTAAATAGAGATTCTTAGTCACCATGTTTACAAGAGGAATTCCATTGAAAAACTTGTGAATCTTAGCAATAGTATATAATGTTAATTATTTTTACTTTTAATCAGTCTACTATTTAAAAGTAGCTCAACTATTTGAAGATTATATGTCATATTACCTCAACAATCCTCCCTCTAGGTAGCATTGGTCAAAATCTTTTCCGTTTTTCTTCGACAGAGCAAATACTATTCTGAAATGATTATTAAGATGCATTTTCTTCCCTTGAAAATCTATAACTCTTTTGACTTGTGCAGGTTATATGGATTGAGAACATGGAAGTGCCTAAATTGAATTGGCAAGATAATATTAACATTGGTATCATCAATTCATACTTCGCGTTCTCTGCAAAGCTTTCGAACACTCGTATGGAGGTTGAAGCGAACTTTCCCCAGAAGAGCAAATACTTTT
This sequence comes from Sambucus nigra, assembly GCA_949130495.1. NCBI lineage: Eukaryota > Viridiplantae > Streptophyta > Magnoliopsida > Dipsacales > Adoxaceae > Sambucus > Sambucus nigra. Next base: position 572,134,543 of record OX422217.1, read on the forward strand.
AAGATGGTTGTGGACTCAACAGGTATGCTACAGGGTGTTTATTTTATTAAATAAGACCATACTTCTCACAATCACTAAGTCTTAGTGTAGCATAGCCCATTTATAATACACTCTGCATTGATATTTGTTATCATGTTACCAAATTTGGTAAGTAGTTTATCTCTTAAAATAATTTAACTATGAGCTAAAAAGGAGAAAACGGTAGAAAGAAAAGGTGTGTATGGTAACCAAAGATTCTCTTCAAAGGTATTATAGCTGGGATAACTGCACACTGGTGAGTAAACATTTGTAATGTTATTCGCCTCCATTCTCTATAAAGACTATGAGGGAGATTAAATGTTGATAAAAGACTTTCATTACTATAGTAGTGATATGTACACATAAATTAGAAGTATACTTATTCTACTTGAGTGATTCCCACCTTTGTATGGAATGTCAGACGTTACCCCACTAAGACGTGAAAACTTGACAGTGAGGGAAATATATCGAGTAAGAATTATGATATGCGTCACAAAAAATATTATCCAAACCTCCTCCAAAATAGTGATTTATTGCATTACCTTATGTTTGTGTAGTGCTAGAAACTCGAGAGGTTGAAGTCGTTGTGTAAAATGTTCTTCTACTTCCAACCCATCGATGTTAAGGTCTCTCTCTCTCTCTCTCTCTCTCTCTCTCTCTCTCTCTATATATATATATATATATATATATATATATATATATATATATATATATATATATATATATATATATATATATATATATATAGTGCATTTGTATTAGTTGTGTGATTTTTACTTGCAATGATTTTTGGTTTGATCTAATGCCTTTGTGTAAATTTGGGATATCGAATTAATGGTGATGATGAGTGTGATTTTTCTTCGAGCATATTGATTCTTACTTATTTGTTGATGTTCCCTTTTTTGCTTGTTATTTATATAATTAAGAATTTGTCATAATTACGGTCTCATAGAATGACAATGTGTCTGTGTGTTGTGTTACTTATCTATTTTGGTATTGCACATAAGAGAACTACGATTATTATATGACAGAGCTTCTTCTATGTTGCTTACTTATTGTACATTAGATAACATTATTACTGTGTAACCTTTGCTCTATTGATTACTTAGTGTTAGATTTTTGAAACTAAGCTTTTGTATTGATCTAGACACAAATATTTTGTTCAATTTTTTGCTCTCTTATTTACTTAGTATGGACAAGGAATCGGTATGAATAAAAGATACGTCTTCTAAGCACTCTTTTATTCAACTAATGCGTGAAAAATGTTTATTAAACTTTTTCTCACTTCATCACACCTTTATCTCTCTTCATCTCTTCTTCACACCATAAACAAAAACAAAACATGGCCACTGCAGTCAGTGCTGCAGTCTTTCTCCCATCTTCCACATCTTCTCCCCTTCAAACCAGAACCTCCATCATCTCACCTGAAAGAATCAACTTCATCAAGGTTTATATGGGCATGATTATTATTATTATTATTAAAAGTAATTACTCGGGGTTGTGATATGGATTTTTGGTTATGCAGGTTCCATTGTACTACAAAAATGTATCTGTTAATGGGAAATTGGGATCCATCGGAGCCCAGGTCACAATAGAGGCTCCAGTCAAGGTTGAGAAAATCTCCAAGAAGCAAGATGTAGGTGTGATTGTCAACAAGTTCAAGCCCAAGAATCCTTACACTGGTAGGTGCCTTCTCAACACCAAGATCACTGGTGATGATGCTCCCGGAGAAACTTGGCACATGGTTTTCAACACTGAGGGTATAATGGCCTTTAACCCTTTTGTCTTCTTTTATTTTTTAAAATATCATTTTTTTTAAGTTATTTTGGAATTGATTTGTTGATTTGGGGTGATCAGGAGAAGTACCCTACAGAGAAGGTCAATCGATTGGGGTAATTCCTAATGGTATTGACAAGAATGGGAAGCCTCACAAGCTGAGGTTGTACTCAATTGCTAGCAGTGCCCTTGGTGACTTTGGGGACTCCAAAACTGTAAGCTTTTAATTGAAAATTTATATTTGGTATTGCAGTTTTATTTTCGACATATTATCTTCACTGGATTATGAATTTATAGACTGCGTATGTTAAAAATTGTCTATATCATCTAACAAAACGGGGCATTTGTATCAAAATTTTATCACACACTTAAAATTGATAATAAGTTTTGAGGAATTTCTTTATGTGGTAATTATTTCAATTGCATGTTTTATGGTAGCACCTTTTCAATTTGAGGTGATAAGTTCTACTTACTCTGTTGCATGTTTTATGATAGCACCTTTTCAATTGCATGTTTTATGGTAGCACCTTTTCAATCATAATCAGCCATATTATTTCAATTGCATGTTTTATGTATAAGCATTTACATTTTAGCCAAACTTAAATTTGGATTGACCCACAGGGCATTCGAGTGCATGCAGTTCCAAGACTAGTTGCAGATTATGAATAGCTTTTTGATGATTATTTTGCTAGCATTCTGCACGTGTTCTTGCTATTTGAGAGAACATGAGTTTTTTCTTGCGAGAAGAGACAAAAGTTGGGGTTTAAAACTGCTTCATATGGCATCTGTCAGGCTTAAGAAGCAACAGATTGTCTCTCTCGACACTCAAGGACTCGACTATTATCTGTGGTCCTATTAGTATTTTACATATTTATTTTTTTTCCTCAATGCTTGTTCTTTTTGGTTTTATTATAATTCCTTTGTATATCTCTTCATACAAGCTGGTGTACATTTTATGGTACATTTGTATTTTAAACCTGTAGCTTCTACAAAGAGGCAAATTCCAATTAAAGCTCAAGTCCTCATTGTATTTTGCTTCTTCTGAGCCATAACCAGTGATTTGTATTTTAAACCTGTAGCTTCTACAAAGAGGCAAATTCCAATTAAAGCTCAAGTCCTCATTGTATTTTGCTTCTTCTGAGCCATAACCAGTGATTTGTATTTTAAACCTGTAGCTTCTACAAAGAGGCAAATTCCAACCATATGGACGTAAATAGTCTACATTTGGGGTTTATACAGTGTGTGATAACAAATGATTCCATTTTAATTATATCAGACGTGAATGTACCAACCCAGCCTAAGAATGGATTCATATAAAATTATTGGATTCCATTAGAAAAAAATTAATGACAAATTACTTTTTTTAAACATTCTTTGTAAAAAATTCATCGAAAATAGTGCATACACAATATCCTTATTATTTGAGTAATACTTCTTTGACTCTTGATGAGGACTCGAAGTATGGGCTTCCGTTGGCATGAATGATATAATCTTATTGTTAAATATCCTTATGATGCAGTTCAATGATAGAACAAGACCCCACACACAAATCAATGCGCTATTTGCATTATTCCCCTATGTTGAGTGCTATCAAAGGTCTATAGAATTACTCATTATTTAGTTTCTAATCGGTGAAATTTATTTGTGGGGCTAGTGATGCAGGTCACGTTGTAAAATATGCAGGCATTGGGGATTTCATTGAGGATAAAGTTCCAAGTTTGAAGCATTTCATGAGTAAAGGAAGTGATAATTAAGAATATAACGTAGAGTCTCTAGTAGCTCTTTCAAAAGCCATGCGATTGCTTTAAAGGTGCTGGTCAGCAAGATTTTCTTGAATTATTATAGTCGTAAATAAACCTTTTTCTTCATGTGTTTGCTCTTAGATTAATTAACTTTTACACCACAGGTATGAATTCAAGAATAATCATGGTGAATGGGTCACCACAGTTAAACCTGATTTGGGTAATGGAATATCAGAATGGGTATGGGAAGCCCTTGGGGCAGCAAAAGAAGACATTACCATCTTCCACTCCATAAAGATGGAATTATGTGCTGCTCTTACTGCTCTCTTAGGGGTACTCTCTCTCTCTCTCTCTCTCTCTCTCTCTCTCTCTCTCTTTAAACCAAAATCAGTGGTGTTATATTCATTCAGATATTAAGAAGAATTTTTTTGTCATACTTCATTCCTCTAAACTCTTAAAATTTATATTCATTCCTCTAAACGCTTAAAAATTCAAGTTGGTATCAATAGATCAATTTTGTATTACAACCACTACATGTTGAGAGTTTTTCATTTAGTACATTTTAACTCGTGTGTTATATATGCTATTGATTTGTTTAGTTTACGAACATTAATCATATGCAAGTTATTCTCGCTAATAATTTTTTTTGCCTCCTTTTCCACTGTTATTAATCTAATATCTCCTACGAGCTGCAAAATAGAAGGCGTTATTAGTTAGAATATAAATCTCATATTAAAAAATCAAAATGTTCCATCATAGTATAGATTATGTTATTATAGCATATTATTTCATGGTCAAATTACTCCAAACCACCTAATATAATTTGTCCACATATTTAGCTCAGTCATACAGACACGAGGGCACTTGTTGATAATTTTAAATCCTACAAAGTCTTGAACCATAGTATGTAATATCCCGGGCCTCTCCACTCATCCAATTGGTTGTTTGATTCCCCACCTTAAATAATCATCATCATGATCCATGGTTTCAATTTCCTCCCTTTTATGCTCTTTTTTTTCCATGAAAAATAATTGTATAGGATTGTGGCATACTCGCAATCCCTTCCGTTCCTGGGCCTCCACTAAAACTACAAACAGATCTATCTACACTGGAAACATTTCGTGTCAGGGCTTTTAGCTTGTTGTCCATTGTTGGGGTATCTGGAATTTAAGTATATATTATTCATAATTTTCATCCTCTATCACCATAAAATTTATAAATTGCCCCCTCTCTCTCTCCTTCTCTACCTTTAGATTATATATATATATATATATATATATATATATATATATGTGTGTGTGTGTGTGTGTGTGTGTGTGTGTGTGTGTGTGTGTCTTCATCCTCTATTAGCATAGAATTTGTACAATTCATCAGAATTTGGTTCACTCTACAGGTGAGCATACCACTAGGGATGTACGATAATCTTCCCATGGCAGTTTCTTTATTGGCAAAACATGGCTCTATTGGGTTCCTACTGAACATTGTTGAGACCCTGTACAACACCCTAAAGGAGCAGGTTGAAATTGCTGAGATACTCAGTTACTGAATTCAGTTTCAGCAGTGATATATGGCTGTAAGTTCCATTTTCTAATTCATAATATCATCTTTCACAATTAGGTGAGGTTTTCATCTTTCACAGTTATGTGAGGTTTTAACTAATAGAATGTAGTCCAGATTCTTTTATCTAATATGATGTGGTTCAGGTCCGTGATTTCGGTAAGGTATTTGGACCTCATCCAAATACTCTTATTCATCGAATGACCGGATTCAAAATGCTCCCATTTACCAATGGACTTTTTCGTATATCAAGAAACTATGTGGACTTCACTCAATTAATAATGTTTACAAGGGACCTTTCTCTAACTTTCTAATTTTTTTCTAATATGTCCATTATTCCATATTTAGACTTAAATACAGTTTTAATTTTATTTTGACTTTCCCAAGTATCCGTGAGTGGGAGGTTGAAATTTTATTTTTGGACACTGGGCTCTCTTTTAGTTCAATACCTTAATTTGAGAATTTGTACTTTGGTCTCACTCTCTCTATGGACTGTTTTTGTGTATGGACATTTATATATCTGTACACACACACACACACATATATATATGTACATCATCATCATCCAATGTATAACTAATTATGTCTTCAGTACATTGAATTAGAACAATACTGATTAATCAGTATTGCTAAACAAAGGCAGAAACCTAAAGAAATCAATCCAAACAAAATCTCATTCCTCTCATTTCTCAACAACTTCATAAATCTCCTAACTGAATTAATCGGTATTTTTCTTATTATAACTTCTAGTTCCTTTCAATTATAGTTTAATTTGAAAAGATCTTGATGTTCTAATATTGATTATCACCTGCTCAGATGCTTTCTTCCTCTGATAACTGCTCTTATTTTTTTGTTTGAAGGAAGAATGATGTCTCATTTTATATCGAGAGAATTTCTGAGAACAGATTCAGAAAATGAGGTTACTTATTCTTTCCTAATAGATATATAAATATAAATAAAACTCAAGATAGCTTTAGCGTTCCTTTAAAATTCACCCTGTAAGAAATTGATAATTGGACATTAAGAATTAAGGGTCGGGGTTGTTCACCCTGAAGCTCTTATGACTCTCTTGAACAAAGGATCAAAAGGAATAGAGTTGTTCTTTTTATGGAATGAAGGAGCTGACTTGGATAGATCTTCAGAACAGGTGTTGTATTTGCTAATTTTGACTTTGAGAGCATGTGCCTCCTTTTTCTTCTTTAATTTTTTCTCTATCCAACTTGCAAAATATATGGGTTCTTCCATCATAGGGACTGACATGTTAATTGCTTCATTACCAGGGGAGTAATCTTTATAGTAAGCCTGGTGTTTGTTGATTTTAGGCTGGTCTGTGGATTTTGGGGATAAGTTACTGTACTTAATGATGGTCAATTCCTCATTTCACATATCACAGATATGAATCTTGTCCATTTTATTTTGGCTCTTGTTCCTAGGTTGTTGATTCTTCAAAATTATAACTTATCCATAGTTACTGATTCTTCAAAATTATAACTTCTCCAAACAGTTTCACAATCAGTTAAAAATCTTTATAGTTAAGAATCTCCACAGCCAATTTACCATAATAGCTTGTTTGTATTTAACTTTTTTTTAATGCCTTTGTGATAATGTCTTAAGTAAGAATTCAAAATCATATAGCTAAGTTTTTTTCTTGATGATAGAAAATGACAAAGAAGATTCTATTTTTTTTTCATATTTTCCATCTAATTTCTTGCACGCCTAATATGCATATCTGTAATACTTCACAGCTGAAACAAAGAAAGCATACGCAAGTTCACAATTAAAACAAGAATCAAACCTTTTATAACCTTCAACCTATTCACTTCACATATAACCAGCCTATTACTCTTCCACAACATTCACCAATTCATACTCCACTAGAGATAGGTTGTTATCCTCTTTCACTATAAAATTTATTGGTTTTGTGACCTCGACGTGCCCCCATTTGTTAACTGCTAGCCTCATTGACCCCCTTAAACATGTAAATTTTCTTGTTTAGAAGAATAATAGTGGCATCCCCTTAAACATCTCCCTTATGAATCATCTTCACATTTATATCCCTGAGGTATATGCTGAATTATTTATTTTCTTGACCAGTCGTAATGATTTGCAAACAATCAGTTATGATTGATTTTTGTTGTCTGATTTTCATGGGTCTCAGCTGTTTCCAGACCTGAATAAGATTGTGTTCTTGGACAATGATGTTGTAGTACAACGTGACTTGTCATTTCTATGGGAGTTGGACCTCAATGATAAAGTTGTTGGTGCAGTTTTCAATGTTTCAGAGGTAGGAATTACTCCCATCAATTCAATCTTCGGTTTGGGAATCGGTTGTTTGGCCTCTTGTTAACGAATCAATGAGAGAAGCAATGCCAGTTTCATTAAAATAGAGTAAAAGTGGTGAGGAGTTGGCAATCACAGCGTGTTCTGATGATATGCTTATTATATATATGTTTTTTACAATGTTTGTGCAATTAATTTTGCTGTTGGATAATTTTTTGTATTAAAATAATTTTTTGTATGACCAAATGTTGATATTATAACTAATATGATAATTTTATTTTATTTGACAGAATGTCATTTTTGGATCCTCATCAAGCTTCTAGCGTTGCGGGTTGCGGCGTTGATGACGATGATAACATAACGGACTTCTTTTTTTATATTTCATTTGATTGGTTATAATATAAAAATATCTCATTTGTGGATGATTGTATTGGGATGTTATATTAGATGATTTTATTAAAATAATGTAACTTTCGGGACGATTGTATTATGATGTTTCATTTGTTTGGTTTAACCTTCTCTTGTAAATAAAGAGTGGAGGCTTATATAAATGTAAATGTTGAATATAATACCCTTGTTTTTGTGGACTATTTTTGTATATGTTCTTAGGATTTAAATAGTCTGATAAGAATAATTGAATTTGTTTAAATTCAGGATATTGGATCTTGAATAATTTTTTTTAAATATGTATTAATATTAGTAACAGAACTTTACCGTTACTAATTCAGCATTTTACCGTTACTAACAAAATTTTCCGTTACTAGCTTCGTGCCCCCACGCCTTTTTTCTAACGGAAAAATTGTGTTACTAATATTTTTAGTAACGGTAAAATTGCGTTACTAATGGTGTGTTTTGGTGTAGTGTCTTATTCTCATTAATAATTATCCACCACATAAAACATTAAACTTAGTTTTGTTACCAATTATCCACATCACTATGTTAACCCAACATTGTTATCATCAAGTATTGTCTACATATATACACTATGAGAATGCATTCTCATACAAGGCACACCATAATGTGTATATAGATAAATACATATGTCCTCATATATATATGACACACGAAGACATCTATCTTTTTTCCTATTTGTTCTCTATCGATAATACTTGGAGGAGTCCATCATCCTAAAGTGGGTAACAACAAAACACAAGCAAGTGGGGTGGTACCTATGCAGTACACCAGTTCATGGCCCATACCCAGCAATGACTAAGGATCCTAGCATCAACACCTACCTCTCGTAAGTAGCGCTGCTATGAAGTACCTGTAATATGACATAACATTATGCCTAGCCCACCTGTTCCGATGTGTGCTTCAGTCCCGAACGCGCGTGAAACCCCAACTGATAGGACGGTCCACGAATCCTTGTATGTCCACACAAAATAACGTAATACATACTTTAATTCATTATGTATAGCAATTACTCTATAACTATATTTACCCCAGAAATATCCATCCATTAAATGTAGGCTTCTTGGCTAATCATAACATTTTAGTAAGTTATTACATAACCCATTATTAAGTAGCTACCCTACGACTACTCCCCAATCAAATATTAAATCACATGTAATGCCTCCTAGTCTTAATAATCACATTTTATTTCTCCATACATATCTAGGTATAGTTATCCGAAACTAAACTTCCCAAAACTATTATAGGTATAGTTATCCCTAAATTACCCCTACCAACACGATTATAGGTATAGTTATTCCTAAACTACCCATACCAACACTATTAAAGATTTTAAACATATTGCTTTATTTGGTTGGACTAAATCCTTCCAGATTATTAGTAATCATTCATTTTTACCTTTTCGATAAGGTTTATATGTACATATATTAGGAATCCACTAATATGTATAAGTAGTTTCACTCTAAGTACTGTCATGACCGACACTAACCATTTAAACTTAGCCCACTAGGCTTCGGGTGCACTTCTAGTTAGTATCTTCATATGGTAATAATTTAAGGGAGCTAACCATTAGTTAAATTCTCAAGCATTCGACTTATCTCTAATAAATATTTCTTTTATTCTAACCTACCTTGAATTAATCATAATAGCCTCATCGTATCTTTTAGGGTCTTATTATCTATGTGCCCCTACCAAATTTCCAAATTATCTAGGCATATCCCTGCCTTTTAATATATTTATTTCGTTTAACGTTATTCAAGAGTTCTACATAAATCGTTTCCTTTATACAATTACTTGTATTTTAACTCATCATGCATTCACTACCATAACATCAAACCATCCTGGTTTGACGATGTATATAAGTTCATAACATTATCATTAATATCTTGGAATAAGTCTCTATCCCTCACTTGGAGAAAAATGGTCACGCACACCCTATCGTAGAAAAATAATAACTAATTCAAAAAAAAAGCAGTCGGTACCCACGCGATCGTAACGAAAAAATACACAAGCAGGTGCCTAGAATCGATTAGGTAGGGAGACCAAATCAATTCAATTTTCCCAGTAAGTCGAGAACAGATTTTTTCATAACGGGATTTTTTTAACAAAATTATTATGTGTCTCCAAAAGGTTTCAAAAAATTAATATATAGGATGTATATGATCTTAAAAACAACATGGGACCATTCTAAACATGATTAAACATCTAAATCATTTTTAAACTAACATTAAATATTCAAGAATTCTCAAGAATTTCAAAGTTGCAAGTTCTAAAGTTTCATCTTAAATCTCAACAATTCCTTTCTTCCAGAATATCATATCAATCTTACAAAATGATTTTTCCGATCTAATAAATAGATTACATAACATCAATTCATATCTAACTTGGGATTTATGGATCTACATATGGATCACCTATTTTCTTTTATCAATTCTTGCACAATTTAAAGAACTTCTAGATATGCAACCCTAAATCATGATTCAAATCCTATTCCATATGGATTGAACAACAATACAAGAAAGAACATTTTGAATAAGAATATCACTAGAATCCTTCCTTGAAAATAGCAAAGGAGCCTCTTTTTTCTTCCTCCTAGAGTGGTTCTTCCTCTTCTTCTTGGGTGGGGGGTGCTTTGGGTTCTTAGATATAACTCCCAAGGAGTGGGTTAACTCTAAATAAATAATATTATTCTTCAAATTCCGAGTTGGGCCTTACGCCACAACTTTAGACCCCGAAATGATCCCAAGTACATTATTAACTTAGCTCGATAACTACCTCCCCACACACACACTACATACATACATACATATATATATATATATATATATATATATATATATATATATATATATATATATATCCCCCGAAACGATTCCTAAGGTTCTATCTAAAATGTCCTAGTGAGCTCGTAATGGCTCCCAAAGTGTGTCCCAGATATTTTTATTGACAAATATATTTTAATGATGACGTGACACATGTAATTCTTCTTGTTTAAAAAAAATAAAAATTCAACTTAGATTTAATCAAACCATTAAGGTCCAACTCTAAAATTTATAAAAATAATGAGTCTAATCATCCACAACCTTCATTAATTTATTCCACCGAATTAAATTAATTCCCACTAAGTTTTATTCCTTTCCAAAAAATACGGGGTATTACAAGTGATGTAATGGACCTTTATAGTGGAATTTGGGGTTAAAATGGGTGTCGATCGGCATGGCCCCTGGGCTTCCTATCGACATAACTCCCTCCTTGCTGGGCAAGTAAATGCATACCCTACCGACAGGATGTTTAGGTTGCTTGTAGGGAGTCTAGAATGAACATTTTTAGAAAAATCAACATAAAATGCAAATCGTAAGTCCGAATCGCGCACGACCGGAATCATTAGAAAGAAAATTTGGAGACCTTCAAGAATCCATTGAGAAATACCGAGTTCGGGAGTTGACCAATGTCGAATGAGGCTAAAAATTGTATGATGGTCTCTAAACGAGGGGTTTTCGGAGGAAAACGGATAATTGATTCGAACCTTGAGGTTGATTCTTGCATAACAAGGACTTTAAGAAAGTATATTTGATCGGTTTACAGATTTAACTGAGGTAAAATGGGGCCTAGAACCACCCGATGACCCTTTGAGTAAAATGGGTCATTTGTCCAAATCGTAGGGCTGATTCATGCATAAGACGGACCATTGGAAAGGGTATTCAAATACCTTTAAGGATACAGTGAGATTCACTCAAGTCAGAGAGTTGACTAAATTCAAATGGGGATCAATCCTGATGGCCTCTAGATCAGTACTCGAAGCTTTAAAAGAAATAATGGCCCAGATGTTCCAACAAATTTTGAAAGAGCGTGCTCTCTGATGGTTTCGGTCTCTTGAAGACTCCAGAATCCTTATCTTGGATGATGTAGCTATGGAGTTCATGTCCCAGTACAAATACAATGAAGAACTAGAGCTCACACGCAGATACCTATAGTTTCTCAAGCAAAACCCCGAGAAATCATTCAGTAGCTTCATTTGGAGGTGGAGAGAGAAAGCCACCACTATGACTAACAGAACCACAGAGGAAGAACAAGTGATCATAATAAAGAACTTAGCACCACATATTCTAGAATCTATAGTAGGATAGTACTACCCACACTTCGGAGCCCTCCAAGATGCAACTGTGGAAATCGAAGAAGGTGTTACCAAAGTAGAGTCTGAACCAAAAAAAGTTGACCAAACAGTTTATGCTTTGGAGTATGAAAAGCCTCAAATACCTCAGTCTCAACCATCAATAAGATATCAGAACCTTCCAATTCTTGGGAAATTAAATGTCACCCCAATCTTGTCAAAAAGAATACACTCAACCCCATGCTCCCCTATCGAAAATATATCGAGATATTCTAACTTGAAACCTCATCAAACCCTTGGAAACCAGATCATTGTGAAATCATCTTCCTAAAAACTTCAAACGAGATGCTCTCTGCGACTTTCACCGTGTCATAGGACACACCACCAATAAATGCTTTCACCTCATAAACATAATCCAAGGCCTTATAAATGGGGGTAATATTGCCCCAATAGCTGATCCCAAACCCAACACCATCCACAACCCTATCCCAACACATGGAACCGAAAAAATGCCATATTCCTTGAAGATAACCTCAAATTTGACACTTCTACCTAAATTGTGACTATTAGAATACCCGAAACCTCAATAATCTCACCTAAACCTCTCAAGGTCGGTCCATAATTTCTCTTGCACCACACATGCTTTTTGATCAACCTCTATCACTCCTCACGTGAGTCTGTATTGTCGTTCACACCTAATCATTGGGGAGGTATGGAATTGCCTGTAGTACTTGATCAACTCCAAATTTTAGGGCTAAAACTGCCCATAGAGATGGCCATTGATTATGAGAGATTTAGCGGCCTATTCATGGACGCTAGAAAGTAGGCTCAGGAATCAGACGACTGGGTGGTACCCGTAGAAGAAATTAGTTTGGATTATGTCATAAAGATCATATCCGGTATGTTTTCCGACATATGCAGCATCCACGGGTTACTCACACCATTTAAACTTCAGTGACGTTTGGTCCCTTCAATTTTGAACTTCCTTAATGAGTGGGAAGACTTGTTTGATGAGGGTGTGGAGGTTATCAAATGCATCGATTATTATTGGTAAGAGGACATTGTCACCACCAGATGGGGGGATGAATTCGATAGCCTAGATGATGATTTAAATAATGGAGAACTCAGTTTAGTTACTAACTTGTGTGGAATGATCTCTTTCAAGAAATTATTGGGAGAAATAAAAAAAAGTGTCTATTGAGCATGAAGTGGATGAAACCAAGGGTTTCTTGTTCTTACCCACATCTATTAACCACATGACCTGATCCGGGAATATTATAAAGATCCAACTCCACATTCAACGGGAAAAAATAAAGGGATGGTAGTTATGAATATCTCCTAATGCCAGAGAGTACCATTGAAGAAAGTACCATTTCAAGAAACACCAAGAGAACATCACCTTATGGGGTATTTTCATATCCTCCTAATTTTACCATAATTCTCTGATAATGATCATCACAAGACCCATTATTTCTCCCTCTACCACTCCCGAAGCAGTTGTTAATATGGTTGGATCCTTGACCTGTACCAGACTCCTCTTATTCTCTAAATAAAAAATCCCAAAATTTTTCCCTAATCACAATTATTCTCTCAACAGCTCCGTCGATATTTTAGGGAAGACAATGATCTTTATGGATCCACTCTCAATGCCGATCCACTCAGAACCTTCAACTTCCTGGGATAGATTGTCAGTGATATCACTCCCACATCTGCCACTGTATATGCTATGACAACACCCGTCAGGAAGTGATGGGTTTTATAAAGCTTAAAATTGGGGATGGCCCAACCAACCGTTTAATCGAGTTCCAAGTCATCGATATACCTACCTATTTCAATCTAATCCTTGGCCACCGATGGCACAACAACATGCGATGTAAGAATTATAATCTCAAGGGTGGTTCCAAACAAAAACAGCAATAACAATTTTAAATGTGAAAGTTAATTTTAAATTGAATTTATCTTTTCATCATAATCATTCATCTATGGTGATAAAATTTATAAATAAAACATGCAAATATGACAAGGCTAAGTTTCAGGAAAAAATCCCAAAGGGAAAAACCTTGATTAACTTATAAATTTACAAGAGAGTCGACTTACAAACCACTTGATATCCCTCACAAGTATAATGCGCTATTTTTCAAAAATCTCTAAGGAGCAACAATAATGATCCTTGCAAGAATCACATGGCCACAGTCCTCCGTTAGCCATAGCCTTCATATTCAATAGTGAATCCCCACAGATATCAGAAGTCAGTAATGGAGATCCTCTCCAAAAAAGGTGTATGCAATGATACAAAACTTTCTAGGGTTCTAAACTAATTCACAAGAATAATATTCAAGGATGTTTTGTTGGGAATTAAAACCACTGTTTTTCAACGCAAAAAGTGAAGAACTTTTGCAAAGGATATGAAAAAAATATTTTATCAAAAGTCTTAAACAATCTGAACACGAAATAAGTATTTATACAAAACATAAGGTGGCACGTCGTTTGAACGAGTTGATTTGGTCGTTCTAACGACATAGGCATGTCGTTTGAACGAGATGTCATTTCGCTACTAATAACCTAAAAAAAACAAAATCACTAGCATATCGTTTGATCCAAAATCGACCCAAGCTTCAAACTAGGGATCTAACGACTTGGTAATGTCGTTTGAATGACATTGGGATGTCATTTGAACGACATAAACAAAAAATTTCTTTTTTCAAACTCCGCCTACAGTATCTCAAAAACATATTTTTGAAAACAAAAATTTCTTGTTCGTTTTTAATAAAAATAAACATCCCAAAATATAATTTTGCAAATTAATTTAAACTCTAAATTGTTTAATACTTTATCAGGATATCGGGAAGGCTTCAAACTTGGAGATGCTTAATTTAAATTTCTCTTGACGGTGCATGACTATTTATAACGAGATACGCCAATCTTGATTAAAGCTATGCTATGAAAAATCCTAGAAAAATTATTCTTACAAATCTCTCTCTTTGTATGCTACAAAATAAATATTACCAAATAACAAATTGAAATCAAAATCTCCTATTACAAAGATACTGACACCCTTCCTAACCCTAGAACAGAATGGTATAAGTCCCTTTGTCTTCAAACATCTTCTTCTTCTTTTTGACAAACTTTGTCTTCATCGGTGTGTCTTGAATTCCTCTTTAAATGCCTACACACATCAGACAACAAACATATACTCTCGTGACGCAAAGACTTTAAAACAAAATGAGACTCATAAATAAATACTCCCCCATAATTCAAACTCATAAAAACTCCATTTTAATTTTGTCTTCTTGTTTGTTTTTATCCAAATAGAGAAATCGACAAAGAAGTACAATAAAAACCATGAAATACAAAGCATCACGGCGAAGATAAGATATCATCACATAAAAATATAAATCAAGCATGTGTAATGATCATCTTAAAGGTAAACGAACACCAACTATTTTTGAAAATTTTCAATTTTTTTAAAAAATGTAAAATTTATAAAAAGATCATACAGTACCCAATATAATATATGCAAAATGTATCCAAGGAAACCCAACACACAAATATAAGTATAAACGATCGAAAAACATGACAAAAAACACATAAGCTTTACATACTAGCATAGTATCGATGTGTCCAAACATGTGGAATGGAATATATGTATGTGAACTAATAACAAAAGAATTTTAACCCAAATACTCAAATATGTTCAAGAAGTTCTAATTGATCGCAAAACTTTATCAAACTAAGATTTAGTCTCAATTGAAAAATAACGTTAAACTTAATGAATTAAACAAGCATAATTCACACAATCCTAGAATATTAATGATTCTACAAATCAATAAGATCATGAAAAAATAAGCATAACTAGGATTCATTATTATCGTGCAAACCCATTGATATTTCGATCCAAAAACCCTCAAAATATAACTCTTTTCTTTTCTTTTCTTTTGAATGAACATATCAAACTAAACTCATTGGCACATTTTTGGCATAGTTTCTTTTTATTGCCTTAATTTTGTCTTGGGCTCTTTTAAACGGTGGCTTTCACGACAAGTTCATTATAATCTCGTAGCACTTTCCTGAGAACACTCTTCATTTTTTCAATATTAAAAAAATCCTCACAGGAAACAATTTTTACATGCAGAAATCCTACATAGTCAAATAAACACGTAAATGAAAAAATTGATAGGAGAACATCTCATCAATCTTAAATATACGTCATGAAGTCAAAATTCAATGAGCTCGTGCATGTGTGTGGATGCATAAACAAAGTCGAATCCATAAAGAAAATTAAGTTCGAAACAACTCCATAAGCATGGTTAAGATCAATTTAAGTATCTAAAGTAATAACCAAATGTCCTAGCCACATTTAAATTTTCGGATGAATTGGATTCAAATACCCAAATATGCAACACCAGATGTGTAAAACTAAAATACACAAAGAACCGAAATTCTTCTGGAATTTTTGAAAAATATTTTTCAAAAAACAAAATCTTTTTCTATTTTTTTCAAAAAATATAAAAAACCAAATTTGTTTTTGTATTTTTCAATATGACTAAAAAAATAAAAATATAATAAAAAACGTACACATGTCATAACACTAGAAAACATATATCATGAAGCATAAGTAGAGTATGATAAACAAAATCATGCAACCAATTATTCATATGATATAATAAATGAAACATCTTTTGCAAGCATGTGAGAATCAACCAGTCTAAGATTTAGCGTCTCCAAAACAAATTTCCTAACCCAAACAGGTGTATACCTAACTCGAGGGTTTATGGGAACTGATGGGACACTATCCTTAAACTTACTAGGACCTCTTAAAAGATTAAAACAAAAACATCTAAGGTTACCTTTCCTACCACAATGTGAACATGTGTAAAAGAGAGTAATGTTAACTATGGGTTGACCTTTTCTAATGTCCTTGGTTTTAGTTGAACCGCTAAAACTAATAATGGTCTTGGATTTAACAAAGCAAGCATTAGAACAAGACGATCCATTACTATTACTATCAACATTTCTTGAGTCATTTACATCATTTTTTAACTTCAAAATTTTTAACTTAAGAAAAGAACTAGACTCTTCTAATTTTAGGGGCTCTTTCTTCATATTTTCAATCATTCCTATAAGATTATCTCACCCTTCGTTAATAAAAAAAAATTATCCTTAAGAGCCTTCTAACGTGCCGTAAAATCATTAATTAAATTATTTTTATCCTCATTGGCACAAACACAAACCCTGAAAATTTTCAAGTCCTCCAATTCTTTTTCTAAAATAAGGACTCTATTATCACTCTCCTTTTTGGCCATTTTTAAAATACTAAAACCATGGTGCAAGACAACAAACTTCTCACGAACAATATCTCTTTGATTTTGAATAGATTGTAAAAGTTCCAAAACGTTTTAAAAATGATTTTCAAGAAATTCAATTCTTTCGAAAAACTTCAAATTCAAATGGGAATCCATCGAGAGACAAAAACACAAGCATGGGAGAGAAGAATAAACAACGACCCAAAAAGCAGATAAACAAGATCAAACACAATAACTTAGTGCAACCTATTCTGAAACAAATTTGTAAGCGGTATAATCTCAAAGGTGTTTCTAAACAAAAATTGCAATACCAATTTTAAATGAGGAAGTCAATTTTAAATTGATTTTATCAATTTATCATAATCATTCATCTAGGGTGATAAAACAGATAAATCAAACAAGCAAATATGACAAGGCTAAGTTTCAGGAAACAATCCCAAAGAAAAAACCTTTATTCACTTAAAAATTTACAAAAGAGTCGACTTACAAACTACTTGATATCCCCCACAAGTATAATGCGCTATCCTTTAAAAATCTCTAAGGAACAATAACTATGATCCTCACAAGAATCACATGAACGCAGTCCTCCGTCAGCTTAAACCTTCGTCTTCAGTAATGAATCCCCGCAGGTATCACAAGTCAGGAATTGAGATCCTCTCCACAAAAGATGTATGCAATAATACAAAACCTTTTAGGTTTCTAAATTAATTCAAAAGAATAATATTCAACGATATTTTGTTGTTAATTAAAACAAGTGTTTTTCAACACAAAAGTGAAGAACTTTTGCAAAGGATATGCACAAGATGTTATGTCAAAACTCTTAAACAATATAAACGTGAAACATACATTTATACAAAACTTAAGGTGACGCGTCGTTCGAACGAGATGTCATGTCACTACTAACGACCTAAAAAAAATCAAACCAGTAGCATAACATTTGATCCAAAATTGATCCAAGCTTAAAACGAGGGATCAAATGACTTTGTGATGTCGTTTGAATGACATCGGGATGTCGTTTGAACGAAATAAATGAAAACTTTATTTTTTTTAAACTCCGCCGTGAGTATCTAAGAAAACATATTTTCGAAAACAAAAAGTTCCTGTTCGTTTTTAATAAAAATAAACATCACAAGATATAATTCTGCAAATTAATTCAAACTCTAAATTGTATAATACCTTATTAGGATGTCGAGAAGTCTTCAAAGTTGGAGATGCTTGAGTTTAGTTCGTCTTGTCGATGAGTGACGATTTGTAATGGGATACGCCAAACTATCTTAAAGCTAGGCTATGAACAATCCTAGAAAAATTATTCTTACATCCGAGGAGTATCTTTCTCTATCCATCAGGAGGTAAAGTTCTTTACTAAACGTCAGGTCATTACTATCCTTGGGGATGATGATAGCTCAGACAATGCCAACACCTGCAACCCAATATTAAAGATTCAATATAGGACCAATGACATGCTCCACTTCGACTTAAGAATTTATCCAGTCAATATCCTAATGGGAGAAAATTTTAACGATCGGGTTTATCCAAAACACATCCCTCATGGAAACATCAATGTAAACCAGATGTTCAAGAATATAGACTTCATGCCCGTAATGAGGCTAAGATGGCACTAGAAAGGGATCCTTGAGCCAATAGACCTAAAGGAAGCCTTTCCTCTATATAAAATGGGCTATTAATTTTCACCGACCGAACTTAAAGTACTCCATCAAAAATGATAGAAAAGAAGACTAGAAGATGAAAAAACCATCTCGGGAGACTATCTAAATGTAAACTTTATCAAAGAGGGTGAAGACTTCCCCTTTTGTTAAGTCTCTGAGACATGGTATGACCCCACTGAGAAAAAGAATAAATCGGTCCTAGATATCTTCTTCTGAGATTAAAATACCTATGGTGAACAATGGAATCACGAGATGAAATCTCTGACTAAGGAAAACGTGGAAGTCACTGAGAACTCTAAGGGGAGGGAATTTGAGGAATCCTTTGACCTACAGACACTGTGGTCGAGTCTCTTCCTGATTCACCAAGATGTTACGTAATCATACCTATTCGCCAAAATCAAAATTGCTATGGTACCTCTTCTAAACTGACATGCCATCTCCGTCCCGCCTGCTTGATACTAGAAAAGCCCTATTGCTTATCCCATTCAATAAACCTTTGCACTTGAATATGTTTCTCTTATTTCTGATGTCAATGTAAACGGGGCCTCTTTTGCTGACGTCCTCAATGTTGTATTCCCTAATAATGAAATAAACGAAAATTTTGAGTATCTTGTTGTGCCTTACATTAATTGCATTGACTCTAATCAAACTTTTGATAATGATGATTTTATAAATGAACAATTCTTAATTGATCTTTATAAGGAAAATAATAAACAACATAACATCATTCAAACTAATGATGATGATATTGTTGATATTAATCTCGGTTCTACACTACACCAAAAATAGTAATTTGGCACACCCTGAAATTAAAAATCGGGCACATTTCAAAACTATGCCAAATTCTGGCACGATTTAATGACAATCTAGCACACTTTAAGACAGTGCCCAAATTTAGCACTGCTTAAAAGTGTGCCAAAATTGAATACACTTACTAAAATATGTAATAACCAAAAAGAATCATTGAAGAAACTTTGCTCATTCCCGCTCACCTTCACATCTCATTCCCTCTCTCAGTTCTCCACGGTCTCCCTTTTTCTCTCTCTCGGGCCAGCTCTCTCTCTCTCTCCGATCAGTGGATCCCCTTCTCTCAGCTCTCTATCTCTCCACTCAAATCTCTAATTAGGTAATTTTATAAAATAATTTGTATTTTTCTAAACCTAATAAGTCAAGCTCAAACTATTCAGCTAACATGGGGGACATAGGTTTATTCTCAGTAACCTACCATATTACTAGATTTTGAGGCCATTTTAGATCAAACCCAAGAGAGGATTAATGGTTTGATGATTTTATAGGCTTTAATTATTTTGATAAATACACATTAATATTGTAGTGCCATTTAGTTCAATGGCAAAGAAGTCAAACTCAAAAAGGTGGAAATATAACTACACACACAAAATAATATAATAGTGTGAACTAAATATTACACCTTGTTAATTGTTATTAGTGTATGTTAAGAGATGCCTCTATTTTCATGTGGATAAAGATTGGTTTTCTTGATTTTCTCTGGAAAGGTATTCACAATGTGCCAAAATCAGGGTTCAAAGGATTCTTGGAAAGTATTATTGGAAAGGTATCAGATTTGATCCTAGAGTTTATGCAATCCGTGATTTGATTCGTGTTTTTCATTTTTAGGGTTATATATATATATATATATATATATATTGTGTTTTTTCAATGTGTGAGTTTTTGGTAGAAATTGAATGTTAGTAATGAAAAAAAAATCATTGATGTTTGGACAGAGCTTAAGATCTTTTAGTGGTAATCTATGTTTTATGTTCTTAACCTCCTATTTAAAATTCATATTTGTTATGATTCATATAGGTTATGGAGTTTTGAGAAAAATTTAAGTGTTAAACATTCAATAATAATGTAAAAAAACAAATTGAAATAGTAAGTAGACACCCCCACTAATTAAATGGATAAATGAGATTTTGTGTTGAAAATTTAAGAAAAAGAATAAAAAAATATTTAAATAGTAAGTGGACATTAATGGTAAACATTCAATAATAATGTTACACATGTAGAAAAACCCTAGACCCATTCAAGAGGTCTCACTACGACTGTGGTGAGAACTCTTGAATTGTCCCATTTTTGGACAGTTGGAAATGCAAATGTTTATATGGTACATAATTTTTGTGTATGTCCTATTTTGGAAAATTTGGTGGTATCTCTTTATGTTCTTTAGGTGCATACTAGACTAATGTAGTGTTTTGTGTTTTCTTAGTTGAAAAATTTAAGTAACACATGAACACTCCCAATTTAAGTTGTTTACTTCAAGAACTGTAGGGAGATGCTCGCAAAATTTTCCAGATTTGAACATGTCATGAGACATTATGAATAGTACAAAATATGAATTTTCGAATGGGATAGGACCCCTACCCTATAGAGGAGATGGAGGAAATATAGGAGGTAATATATATACATATTTACACTTAAATAAAAACTTAAATATATCTACAGTAAGCATTTACATCATATATGTGTTCTTTAAACTTATTAGGATGTCGTCGGGAATCAACAAAGAGTGGATAAACGAGAAAAATATCGAGACCGATACGTATAGACATGGGGTGTTAGAGTTTCTACATTATGTTCGTAATAATAGTTTGAATGCTAAACATTCATGTCCCTGTAAAAATTGTCAAAATGGTAAAGGACATGTTGTTATAGATGATATATTCGTTCATTTAATGACATATGGTATGGACACGAACTATAACTTATGTCATTTTCATGGTGAGATATTAGTTGTTGATTAAGTCCAACCACCACCTCAGTTTATGACACCGATAAACATGTTGATGTGCACAATATTCCAATTCTGAATGATCTTGTGAATGATGCTTGTGATATGTTTACGGGTGAAGCGGATCCTAGTGAACCTAATTGTGTAGGTAGTGATGAAGCCCCCCCCCCCCCCCCCACACACACACACAACTTTTAAATTCACAATGATTCTCACACACATAAATAAAAAGGCATGAAGTATGATCGTTTACATCAACTACTGGTTCTTCGCGTCATAAACATAATGTATGCAATTATAAAGTTCAATGATTTGAAAACATAATTAAATTTATCGGATGGTTCTACAGGTGGAATTATTAGATTGTCAAATGAACTAATTACTGAAGGGAAAAACTTGACAAATAATTATACAGAAATGAAAAACATTGTTACAGATCTCGGCATGGGTTATGTTAATTATGACGTATGCATTAACAACTGTATGTTATTTTGGAAAGAGCATGAAAAATCTAATATATGTATAAAATATGGTTCTTTACACTACAAGTTTACTTCTGTAGATGAGGACGGGGTAGAAATTCAGAATACTAATGGAAAAAAATTAGACTAGGGTTCCTAAGAAGGTAATGCGACATTTCCCTTTAATCCCTAGGCTAAAACGGTTGTATACCATAAAATGGATATCAGAGAAAATGACTTGGTACGCTCATGCAAGCTGTTGTTTGGAATTGTTTTTGTCATCCCTAAGAATCAGCAGAATGGGTAAATTCAAACATTATCTGGGGAGATTTTGCAAAAGATCCGTGCAATATTCGACTTGAATTAGCAACTGATGGTTTTAGCCCGAATAACATGTTTGGCCGTAAGTATAGTTGCCGTATAGTGATAATTCAACCTCCCAACCCTCCTCCATCAATGTGTATGAAGAGGGAGTTTTCAATGTTGTTTGTATTGATTCCCAGGCCAAAGTCACCATCAAGTAGTATTGATGTCTTCATGCAACTGTTGTTCGATGAGTTAAAGTTCTTATGGTCTGGAGTTGAGGCTTACGATGTGAACAAAAATGAGCAATTTCAATTAAAAGATATGTTGATGTGGGGTATTCGTGAGTTATATCTTATGGTATGTTAGCAGGTTGTTCAACTTAAAGTTACAATGGGTGTCATGTTTCTTCTATAAATACACCTTCTCAATATCTTCCTAAGTCAATGAAATGTTGTTACCAATAATCTCGTATGTTCCTTCCTGAAAACCATCCTTATAGGATTGACACGTCAAAGAAGATATTTAATGGTAAAATGGAGGATGTTATGGCTCCAAGAAAGTTAACAAGTGCAGAAGTTGAGCAGATAGTGTCACTTATCGCTCGAGAAGGGATTGGGAGAGAGTGGGAGGGGGAGGGAGACAAAAGGTAAAGGAAAATGGGAAGGGGAAGGGTAAGGAGAAGGATTATGTCATAATGGAACATGGTAATTATCCAAGTGAGGGTGAAGATGAGAATCTAACGGGTACCGAGGGTTTTTCAAGGAGGTCAATTTTCTTCGACTTAGAGTACTGTAAGGATCATGATATTAGACATAATTTATATGTTATGCATGTTGGAAAGAATGTCACATAGACTCTTTTAAGTATAATACTCTCGGTGAAAAAATCATCAAATAAAGATACGGTTAAAGCCCATGAAGAGTTGAAAGATCATTTGAATCGTAAAAGAAAATTATGGAAAAAGATGTTGAAGGCAGTAATAAAAGGTGGATTCCAAAGGCACCGATTGTATTTTCATCAAATTTCAGCAACAATGTTAACCTTGATCGACCTGGATTTACCAATCTCAAGTTCCACGATTATCACATCATTTTGCAACGGTTGCATCCTGCGTTGCTTATGCATTCATTTTCGGATCATAAGCCTTTGTTTAAAGTTATACAACGGATAAGCATATTCTTTAACGTGTTGTGTGACAAAGTGATATTTAGGGAATATCTTTTGAAGGTTAAAAACGCATTAGTAGAGGCAATTTATGTCTTTGAAATTTATTTTCCACCTGTCTTTTTTGTGGTGATGATCCACCTCATGCACCATTTAGCCGATGAAGCTTTGACTGTTGGGCCACCAAGATATTGGGCAGTGGGGTTATTTGAGAGAGAAATGGGAAGATATAGAAAGTGGTCACGGAAAAAGAGGTACATTGAAGGGAGCATTGCTAATGCATATTTGTTACATGAAGCTTCTTTGTATGCCATGGAGTACATATCAAAAAAAGGTGAAGGAACTCATAAGAGGAATCTTGAGGATTTTATTGATGATGAGTTTGATGACTCAGAATGTCAATGAGCATTAGGTAAAAGTAAATAATTGATCTTACATAATGTACAATATGAGCAAGTACGAAGATGGGTTTTATCTCAATGCAACAGTGTTGATGAATGGAGAAGCTATACATTTAGTTCTATATTAACTCATATTAATTGATTGTACTGTGATATTTCTTAATATAAACTAATTTCTTGTTGAAATTTTATGGTAACTGAGACTTTATCAACGCATAGAATGGATGATTTCACCCCATAGCTAAGGACCGAGGCAAGTATTTTTTTTTATACGTGTACTTATTTATCAACCGTATTTTTTTTAATGAAACTCTAAAAAAATTATCGTTTCATTACAGGCCTCAAGATATAATGATACAGAAATTTTGCCATATGTCAATGGTCCACTCGATATGGTTACCAGTTATGAGAAATTTCAATGCAACGGGTACAACTTTTGTACTTCTACACATGAAGAGAATCATAACTTTCAGAGTAGCGGTGTATCCACTAAGGCCTTTAATAGGAAGGGGATTATGACAACCTTTTATGGAGTTATTAGACAAATACTCGACCTCAATTACATTAAGTTCACACATATGGTGTTTTATTATGATTGGGTAGATGTTGATGACAAGAATGCTTGAAAAGTTAAACCCGCCTCAAAATTAGTGATGGTGAATCTTAGTAGTCTCATGAGTAAAAATACCATTCACGACGATACGTTCATCCTTGCATCTCAAGCAATTCAAGTATTTTATTGTCAAGATGTAAAGCTGAAGGGGTGGTTAGTTATTTTACACTTTCCCAAGAGACTGACAAAAAAAATAGATGCGATTGATGTTGATCGTATGATGTATGGCTCCATTCTCGAGGAAAATTATAAATTGCTTGACATTTTGGACACTGATGAAGTGTTCTAGTGCAATGATTTAGTTTTGAACTTGTTTTTGAATATGAAATATTCTATTTTTTATTATTTTGAATGGGTAATATTCTATTTATTTCGTTTGTTGTTGTTGTAAACATTTAATAGCTTGTGTATGGATATTTGAACTTGTAATTTTATGTTTAATGATGTTTGAACATGTAATCTTCTTTATATTGCTATTTGAACACGTAATCTTCTTTATATTGCTATTTTAACATGTAATATTCATGTTAATGTTTATTCGGATTATTTTGGTGTCCAATAGTCATTTTTTTCCAAATAAATGCCTCATATGGGTGATACTTCGCAACCATCACCAAGTGGGGTGACACCTATAAAAAACTCTCGTTATAAGGTTGCTTCGGGTCCTTCGAGAGCAGGTGATGACTCTTTCGCTAAGAAATTAAAATTTAATGAGCACGGCCTTTCAGTTGGTGAAGATTCACATACTCTCTCAACTAGGTTGGGAGAATTAGCAAGGACACATGTTCCTATTTCTTATATGAGCCGAAAACAAGTGGATGTGTGATATAAGAACTAATTTTGGTCATCGTTCATGGTATACTATTTTTTACTTTTTCGAAGAATGTAATAGTTAGTAAATTTAATTATGTGATGTTTTAATTTTATTTCTTCATATATTGTAGAAAGAGTCCCCGGATGTGCGCGAAATTCAGAAGATTGTGTTTTTGAAAAAAAACGAACGATGCTTGGAAAAAGTTCAAGTCAAAGCTAAGGGTTAATTTGACGGATGGTGATGTTGGAAAGTGGAAGGAGAAAGTGCCACGAAATGTCAAATCTTAGGACTGGGAGGTGTTTTGAAATAATGAAGCTTTAGAGGTTCAAAAGACTTTGCGAAGAAAGAGAAAAGAGACTAAACAAAATTATGTGAGAAAGACAACCCATAACACAGGTCGTCATGGTTATCCCGAAGCTTTAGATAATTGGAGAAAGAAGCACGGGCGTGCACCCACTCATGTTGAATTGTTGTTGGCGACTCATATAGTCAAAGGAGGTGGTTATGCCCCTCATGATAAAACATTTGCAGTAATTAAAATTTTTTAATCTTCATTTTGTCCTTAAAAAAGTATCGTATCATTATCATCAAACTAATGTTAATATATTTTTGTACAGGACCAAATTAAATTTCATTTGGATGTATACAAAGAGAGTGGTCAGGAGGAGACCTCATTGTGTTGGGTCCACAATTTCGAGAACCGCTATATTAGGGTCGGAATTTACTAAATAAATGCTTGAAGAGATGAAAGAGGACACCCGAAATTGGAAGGATCATGTTTATGACCTTAGGAGTAAAATGGAGGGGATGAAGTCCTCATTATCACAATTCATTACTGACTTCAAAGTTGGGAAATTTTCAGGTGTTGGACTAAACATTCAGGAGTTACCTACTTTAGAAACTAGAACTCCTTCGTTTTCTCTTTCCTCCCCTCCATTCGAGGTTCCAAATTTCACCTCTCTAATTGAATGAAAAATACTATCCCACATGTGAACTTGTTGGTTATGGGAGGAAAATGCAACTAGGAGCCGTCTCTACCATTCACTTCCATACATTGAGAAAGAATGTTGCGAGTTTTACTTGATGACATCAAAGTGCTTGAGTATCCAGTTTGGGGTGGAAAACAAGCTCATTGCAAGAACTTG
The DNA here is from genome assembly GCA_949130495.1 of Sambucus nigra. NCBI lineage: Eukaryota > Viridiplantae > Streptophyta > Magnoliopsida > Dipsacales > Adoxaceae > Sambucus > Sambucus nigra. The sequence continues at coordinate 572,161,061 of OX422217.1, forward strand.
AGAGATGTTGGTAAAAATAAAATTATGTATTTTCTCAACGACCTTTGTCCTCCCATTGGTGACACCGACTAATAGTTGTCTTGGTGCTAATTAGTGGTATTGCACCGAATTTTGTAACTTTTGTGGTATTGCACCAATGTTTATAACTTTCGTGGTATTGCATCAACTTTTGTAGTCCTAAGTGTAAAAGTAACTATCGCTTCTGACAATATAACTCATATCTTTGTTTTGCTTGTCTGCATATTATATATGCATTTGTGGTGTTGTGATAAAATATTATTATGGATGTAATGCATATTATATTTGCGTTTGTGGTGTTGTGACATGGATGTAATGCATATAGATCTTGGGGATCGTGATCATGTGTCTATAAAGGTACGTAGATAATGCATGTAGCTCTTGAATGAAATTTCCTCTTTAATGAATTTCCTCTTATATGAACTAGTTATATGAAGAAGGTACTCGTTGCCTCTTCTTGTTAACTTTTAGGTCTTTTTTCGTCATTCAACGCACATTTCACTTGAATTTGTTTATTAACTAGATGGTTTATTCAATTTACATTTTGAATCACGGATCAAACATGGAGCAACACCAACATGATTTTCTCCTTTTCATTTTAGTGTTCGTATTTTCTTTTCATTTCAGGTTTTAATCCAAGACCAATCAAACTGGGAATTAATTTTTATGGTATGAAAATTATATGGTGAGTTAAATTATGTTTTCATATCCTATAATAATATGTTCATTTTGAAGTTCTTATTGGGATTTATTCATTTCAAGTTCATATGTTCGCTATGTCAGAGCACTGTAGAAATATGGGCTTTATTTGTTTGTGTTGGTGCATCCGTACAATAGGTATGAGGTTTGATATGTCCCTTTCCCTCTATTGATGGTTTTTTTTCTCTTTTTCATGTTTGAATGCGAATTTTTAATCTAACCAACTTCATTAAACACCCATCGGTGCAGCATCTGACGAAGATGAATGTGAAGCAAAACTTAAAGAGATGGAACTAGCTGGGTTGGAGGAAAAACTTCTCCAACTTGCCACAACTGCCCATGCTTCTCCCATTTATGTGTTAGCTCGATGGCACCAGCAACTGAACGATCCAGCTCTCAGCATCACCTAAACTCATGATACTTTCATAACAGTTGGGCATACATGAATGATTGTTTAGGCGTGAAATATTCCTTTTATTTGTAGCGCTAGCGTGCCTCTATCAGATCGTAAACATTGCCACTTACCTGTTCACCACGATACTCGAGAACCATTTATCCTCAAGTATCATAGTGTATAATATGATATGTAATACATATTATATACTATAGGGGCAGTACATATTATACATTATGATATGTGCTGTATAATATGTAAGGGTAGTGCCCTCTGTTCAATATGAAGGAAAAGTGCCCTCTGTATAATATGTACGGAAAGTGCCCTCAAGTATCATAGTGTATAATATGTATTGACCTCAAGTATCATAGTGTATAATATGTACTTCCCTCGATTGATGTTCATTGTGTTAGGTAATTTAGAACAGTCACATTTTTATTTTATAGATTTAAGGTGAATGGATCGATCAACTCATATTCCATCATATGTTTACAAGCACGGTAGCACAAGCACAACATGGTAGTAAAAGGTATTATCTTTGTAATGGTTGGGAATTTTAGACTACCCATTATCAAATAAAATTTAGTATATTTCAATATAATGCCAATACACTCAAAATTTTGCATTCCCCAATACATGCCCTAATGATGTAGAACTCATAATTTGCATATCATAGATTTTGACTTCATAATGTTACTCTGAAGCTAATTATTTGTATTAATTTGTTCTATTTTGATTTTTTTTTCAGATCTCAAAAGGATTTTATTTTGATGAAAATGATGGTTGTTCGAATTTCAGTAGGGTTTCAACCGAGTGTCGATGGTGTTTTTCGGTGGTCTGAAAGTGAGAAGGAGATAATGGAATGTCATTAGACTTTATAAGGTTGCAATGTTAGTTTTTCAGTTGGTGTGTTGGTATTTATATCATTTGGTATGTTGGTATGTTCTGTTCTTGAGTTGATGTTCTAAAGATGAGTCATTTTTTTGAAATTGTCGTTCTGGATTTTGACTATGCAAATGTTTTTGTGCTATTAGACTCATCTTAGTTCAAAATGATTCAAATGGTTCTTATTTATCATCTTACACTCATCATGTACAAACCAACTGATATAAATACACAGTGGTCTCTTTAATAAATCTCATTAAACTTACTTTAAGGTGCAAGTACATTTGGAGTCGAGATCTAGAGCAAGACCATTCACATATTCGGAGTCCAACTTTAAAGCAGGTATATATCTCACTAAACTACTGAAATGTACCTATTAATAAATGGATCTAAATACCAAAAGTTTAATGTACATGTTCTAAATACTAATATTTAAGCCCTCTAAATCCAAATTAAATAGTTTATAACAAGCCCTCTTAATTCTTCAATCCCAACTTTAATTAAACTGGGAATTTAATGTATCTTTTGTATTTGTAATGAGTTAAACATATGGAAAGTAGGGGATTGGTTCATCATCAGTGACTCCTAGAATGAGTGCTCGACTGAAAACTGTTTAATCAGGTGCACACTTTTAACGATGAGAAATCATATTATTTTTTTAGCACTACCTTGTTAGTCAAAATTATACTGTGGTACTATCATAATGTTTAGAATTTTGCTACTTTTCATTCCTAAATGTCACCTTCAGTAGAAAAAACATTTACCCCTAGGATGAGCAATTCGATAATTAGTCGTATGCGTTTAGTCATATGCTTTATTAATTAGTCGTATGCATTTATTCATATGCTTTAATAGTTTTAAAATTTCTCCATATTCCATGATTAGTTTTACAAGTTGTCCCATATCTCAAAATTAGATTTACAATTAGTTTATGTACTACATTTTTCAGGATTTGGAAATCGTTGTTCAAGGGTCCAAAAAGAACACATTGGACTATCTTTATCACACTTTAGAACAGGTAAATATGATTTTTTCATAATGAAAGTGATACTTTGATAATTGTTGAATTTAGTTTTTAGTCTGATCCACTAGATCGGTTATGGTTTGGGTTGTCCTATTAATGGTCCACTTATTATCTACAAAGGTCAGTCTGTGTCGACTAGAGGCATACAAACTTCAAATCCACTCTATTATTGGATTCACGCAAGCTTGAAGTGAGCGATACAAGTTGCATGATGTAATTGTGGACGCCCTTTGAAACATGCCTGGGTTGTGATTGTGGATTGGTCAAGATGACACATGTTCTGGTTGGATGAGAGAGCAGTTCCTAAGAACCTCCCAGATAGCAATTATTTGTTGGCCTTTGATGGTTTTATATCCAAATTGAGATTTTCTTTGTTTAATACGCTTTGTTTTTCAAAATTAATACAAGATTTTGAATACATTAAGTTTCAATTTGCTTCCATTTTTAAATTGTTAATATGTATATAGATTAATTACTGTAAGTGAATAGTACAGATTGTTATTCTATTAAGAGGATAATTAAAGAAATTTTCTCCGATGAGAAATTTCTTTTAAATCATGGCAGGAGATGGACTGATAAGGTATTACAGAACAACACTACTGGTAAAGATGCATTAAAAGGGTGGTTGGTGGCTGCATATGCTGCAAACTGGTGGCTGGTGGCTACATATACTGCAAACAGGAACTTCATTCGAACTAAACGACTAAGGTTTGTCCAGGAAAACCAAAATTCAATGGTGTGCTCCCTTTTCCCTTTTGCATTCTTCTGTCTACACTTTGACACCTACCTTGCATGTTATCGCCACTCACGATACGTCACCTTGTTAGTATTTAGAGTGTGCTCTTTGCCACCCACCTAATTTGGTTTTTTTTTTGTTTTGTAGATATTTGGTTATGCAAATAAGGTATAGCTTCTGATCTCTCTTTACAGTTATCTATTTTTCTTCAGTATTGATGGTATCATATCTCTTTGATACATTTTCGTTTAAGATTTAAGGTCAAATAGGGCCTGTTTGGGTTTGGATATATTGGTTTAAAAGAATGGGTTACTAATTTGTTGGGAGTTTTTTAATATTTAGTAATTTTTTGTGTATCTTTTGGGTTTACCAATGTTATACTCTTTTTGTGTCTGATCAAAAAAAAATTTAAGTTTGGGATTTTTTTGGGTTTCAAATATTTTTCACCTTTCTCTATCTGAAAAAATCTTAAAATAGTAATTGTAAATTTCTTTCAAATTCAGTAACTATAGGGAAGTCTTGGAGATTATTTCAAGTGGTTAGAAATGTTTGAAGATGTTGACCTTGTCATTTACTGTGTAGCTTTGACTGACTACGATCAATTCATCCGCGAAAGAAATGGAGTTTCCACGAACAAGATGTTGGCAAGCAAGAATATCTTCAAAAGGATCGTATAGGTTGTTAGCCTTCAATCTTGTCAAATGATAAGAATTAATTACTCTTTTTTGTTTAGAACTCATTGGAAGTTCGATGGCTATGCATATATTGAGATAAATTTCATATGTATTGACATTAATTTTATATTAATGGAATATGAGACATTAATTTTTAGTGGGCTTATTGTATGTTTATTAGTGTTGTTGCAGACTATTTGTATTGTTTTACTATTTTTTCCACGTTGGTTTTATATTATTATTGAATTTTTATTATTCTAAAATAGGTACAAAAAATAGTGGAAATTTTGCTATTTTTTTTGGGTAGTATTATTTATAATTATTTTTTTTCTTTCATCCAAAAATTTGGCATAGTTCAAAATCGTGCCGAAAGTGTATCAAATTTTGACACTGTTTTGAACTGTGCCAAAAGTATACCAAAATGTACTCAATTTGGCACAGTTATAAAGTGTGCCAAAAGTGTGCCAGAAATATTAAATTCTGGAACGGTTTTAAAATGCGCCAGAAGTGTTCCTATTTGGTCAAATCTAGCACACTTTTAAATCGCGCCAGAAAAAAATGACCATTTTGGAACACCTGATTCTGGTACCGTTCAAAATCGTGCCGGATTTGATCTGGTACAATTTTAAACTGTGTTAGATTGATGTTTTTGGTGTAGTGCTACTAGCCATATGCAAGAGATTAGGATAGTGTCCACCCTCAATAAGAATGAGCTGGAATAATTCGAAGAGTTGTTGAAAGAATTTGTGGACATCTTTGCACGGTCCTACGATGACATTCTCGGCATTGACCCAAAGGCATTCTCTGAATTAAAATCGATCAATTAGAAATTGAGGAATATCCAAACCAAATGGTCCCTCAAGATCAAAGAAAAAGTAGTCATGTAGTTGAACGTGGTTTTCATTCGCATATTCTAATACCCTACATGGCTTGCAAACATCATCCCCGTGTCGAAATCAGGAGGAAAATTACGCATATGTGTCGACTGTAGGGATTTGAATAAAGCATCCCCAAATAATGATTATCCTCTGCCCAATATTAAAATTATCATGGATAACACGGATAGCCACACCCTTAAATCATTTGTCAACAGATTTTCCAGTTACAACTAGTTCAAAATGCACTCTGACTAACGAGAGAAAACTGCCTTCACCACCCCCTGAGGAACTTTCTTCTCTGTAATCATGCCATTTGGGCTAAAAAAAATCGGTTCTACCTACCAAAGGGCCTCCATAACTATCTTGAGTGACCTCATTCACAAATAGGTCGAGGTCTATGTTGGCGAGATGATCATCAAGTCCAAGACTTGAGAAGGCCACATCACTGTCCTAAGAAAATTATTTGAGCGACTATGACTGTACCAGATGCAACTCAACCTACAAAAGTGTGTCTTTGGCATCACTAAGAGGAAACTACTTGGATTGATGGTCAGTGAGAAAGGTATTAAAGCATATCCCGCCAAACAAAAATCCATACTCAAGATGACACCACCCTGGATGGAGAAAGAAGTACAAGGGTTCCTGGGTAAGATATAATACATCAGTCGGTTCAATAGCCAATTGACTTCTATCTACGAGCCCATTTTCAAATTCAAAATGACTCAACAAAAGTTTGGAACGAGGCATGTAAAAAAGACTTTGACCAAATCAAGTGATACCTCACCCAACCTCCGGTGCTATGCCTTTACAATCAGGTATCCCCCTCCTTCTATACTTGATTGTCACTGATATCTCAGTAGGGGATTTAATAGACCAATACATTGAAGAATCGGGAAAGAAAATATCCATCTACTACGCTAGTCGGAAGCTAATCGGGTACAAATTTAAGTACACTACCTTGGACATTACATGCTTGCTAATCCCATTAGACTAGTATCCTGAATGGATCCTATAAAGTACCTACTAGAAAAACCCACTCTATCAAGATGAATGAATCGTTGGTTGATGTTCCTAGTTGAGTTTAACATTGTGTACATCACACAAAAAGCCATGAAGTTGAGGTCCATCTCCGATTACCTTGTCAATCATCCAATGAATAGAACCGAGGGTTAGGTCTCTAAATTTCCAAATGAATACACCCTTTGAACCACTTGGGAATATCTCAGATGGTCGATATTCTTTGACGGAGTTGCCAATAAGAAAGGCGATGGCATTGGGATACTCTTGATCTCTCCCGATGTCTCTCACACCCCCATTTCCATCAAACTAAACTTCCTTGAACTAATAACATTACTGAATATAAGACATGCACCATAGGGCTAAAGATATCCCTCAAGAGAGGAATCAAGCATATAGACGTCTATGGGGACTCTCACCTCATTGTCGGACAAATCCTCAAAAAATGGAAAGTAAAAGATGAAAAGATCTAACCCTTCCATGCCCACCTAGAAGAGATTGGCTCCTAGTTCAAAGACGTCACCTTCTATTACCTTCCTTGTTCGAAGAATAACCTAGTAGATGCCCATGCAACCCTGGCCTCCATGGTCGATATGTGAAAAGGAGTAACAATAACCCCTTTCCTGGTTCAGAAACAAGCTACACCCATTTATTATTACCAGATCGAGATTATGGCCAAAGAAGACTTTTACATGGTAGGACTATGGTACTATGACATTTGGCACCTTCTCAAACATGGGACATATCTCCAAAATGAAAACAAGAAAGACCATGCAAACTTTTGTAAACTAGTTGCCCAGTACATTATTTATGGTAAAGGACTTTTCAAGAGAAACTTTGATGAAACCCATTTGCATTGCATAGTAGGGGCTGAAATTGAAGGAATGATGTAGAAAAAACAGAGTGAGGATTGTGGGACCCATATGAACGGTGACATACTTGCTAAGAAAATTATTCATCAAGGGTACTATGGGACCACCATGATCCAAGACTGCATATGTTTGAAGATGCCTCAAATGCCAATAGTTTGCCAACCTTTAATATTTTCCTCCTCGGTAATTTACAACATGACCTCTCTCTGGCCCATTTTTACCTGGGCCTAGACACCAAAAGGAAGGTCACGACCAAATCTTCAAACGGGCATGCGTTCATGATGGTTACCATTGACTACTTCACGAATTGGGTCAAAGCCGTGTCATGTGTGATACTAAATGAAAATAAGATGGCTAAGTTTATCTGAAAGAATATCATATGTTGCTACGCGGTCCCCCATGAGTTGGTATCAGACAATGAACTCCACTTCAAAGCCGAGGTCACAAGTTAGTCGATGAATATGGAATCCAGAGACATAAATCTTATCCTTGCCAACTCCAAACCAACGGTGTTGTCGAACCCACTAATAATATAATTAAAGCCATCATCGATAGGTTGATTGAAAGCTACAAATACTAGGCCAAATAGATCCCATATACCCTTTGGGGCTACCATACCTATATAAAGAAACCTACTGGGGATACCCCTTATTCTCTGGTATACGGTATGGAGGTGGTTCTCCCCGTCGAGCTAGAAGCACCTTCTCTACATGTTATGCTCAAAATTAAATTCAGTGAGGAAGACTAGCATCAGAGCCTCCATAGCGAACTATCACTCTTAAATGAAAATAGACTCAAGGATATATACCATATACAAGGGTAGCATCGTTGGATCGCATGATCATTCAATAGGAAAGTCAAGAACCGCGATGTTTAAGAAGGAGACCTTTCCCTCAAAGAAATTGTAGAACTCATTTGGGAACCCAGAGCGAAATTCAAACCAAATTGGAGAGGTCCCTACATTGTGAAGAAAATCCTATTAGGCGGCGGCATTATGCTTACAGATCTCAACATAGAAGAGATGGTGCATCCAATCAATCTAGACCATCTCAAGAAATTCTACCCTTAATACTAACTCTCAGCACGCTATGTCTCTTTTAACCCACCTTATATTCTAAAAAAGTGTCTTCATTTCCCCCAACTCAGAACTACGTGGGACCTGATCCTTTGAAAACCCATTTTTAAAATGAATCTCACAAATTTTTAAAACCCAAAAGGGTATGTACAAGCCCATACAAGTTATATGGGTGCGATCCTTTATTTTTCATAAAATGATAATATTTTCTTCCCCTGAAAATGGTGGTCCATCTCATCATTTACATGAAAAAAGTATTATGTATGCCTTAGTAATTAATATAGAAAATTCAATACAAAATTCATCAAAAGACACAAGAAAACATGCCAAAATTACTTTTTCAAATCTTGGCATATAATTATTACATGAAATATCAGGGATAGTAGTCAAACTAATCGTTCTCCTCCTAAACCTTCATTACAACCCACGAATCCCTACCAATAACTAGATTTACAAAGAAAATTCCAAGAACATACCAAAACACCTCAACCTACACCTACCCAAATTTCCCACAAACACAACCAGCTTTACACAAAACTTATCCTTAGCTACCTGATGGCCCTGACTCATCATTATTACTTGCTCCTGGAGGCCCCCAAGTGTCCCACTCCAGATTAGTGTTCTAGATGCGCTCCACTCAACGGTACGCCTTAATAAGCTTTGATGAAACCACCACACCTTCCTTCATGATATCAAAGGTGACAATCCATCTTTGCCCAATTTCCTCCTCCAAAGTCTTCCCAACTACCCGCTTGAGTAACCACTTCAAGTAATCCCCAAACAAAAACTAGGACCATCTGATGGATTGTTATGGATGGGTAGATGATCGATGATGCTTCCATAGGGGCCCCAGAATCATGCTTAAGTACTTTGTCAAGTAATCCACCGAAAAAAATTGCTTATATAAGGAGGCTTGATCTTCTCCCATCCTACTTGGCACAGAAGCCACCAAGGAAAATAGAAGGAAGTTTAGCGACCTAGTATTTCCTTAATAGTAAAACAGGTCACAAATCAACTCATCACGACACAGACCAATGAAGGCATCGAGCCCCATGCTCCACGAACCAGTTAACCCAGTTCTTCGTGAAAGGGCTGAAACTAAAGAAGGGTCTAATAAAGAAATTGGGAACACCTAATATAGGGTAATATGAGGAACCTCAAGGTGAAATATCTCAGAAAGCCATATGAATAGCATGATAAGGCCCCCAAAGAAACTCATACCGACCTTCTTTCCATGCATCCAGTCCATTCAAAGTCTCCCCAAACACCACTGTTATAGGACTGCAGTGGTATTACATCCACGCCACTACTTTGGACATCTGAGAATCAACCGCCAGGTCACCTGTCACCAATAAAAACCTAGTAGTCGGGCCCAAATCTACAGCTCCATCAAAATCAACATCATAAAAATCCCTTTGGTACACCGAGTCCATAACTTTCAGGTGGATGATATTTTTTCTGTGAACTAATGTCTGAGAAAGTGAGAGGGAGATACGAAGAAACTCTGCTAAAGACACACGAGGAGAATGGGAAACATTGGCCATAGCCATTGCTACACTAGGGCTGATACCCAGCATCGTAAAAAAGTCATCATAGGTGGGGCACGCCTCATTTAAGCCTAACCTAAAGAAATGGTCTTTAGGGTACAAAAAATGTAATGTTGCTTCTAGAAGATTCCATTCTATGCCTCGGATATCTGGAGAGACATTTACAAAGAAAAAGGAAGCTACAAAAGAGAGAATGAGAAAGATGGTGAAGAAAACATCCCAAAACCCCTTTTTATACTAAAATGTCCCCACAAAGAGACGAAGCATTCAAAGACTCACCGGTTTCCCTACCCCCGTAGTACACAAAGTACATAAAAAGTGCAATCAAAGGCAAAGGAGTGATTTGGACTTGACCCTTATTCCGATAGGCGGGTCAAGGGGTATGTCGATCACCAACCCATCTTTTTTTTGAAAATCCCTTTTTCCTCTTTTATAAAAAAACAATTTCCAAAATAAAAAAAAATACTTTGAAAAAAATAGTCAATCTTTGTGTTGTTTCTTTTCGAAAAGTTATTACTTTCCCTTTTTATAAGTAATTTCTAAAACATTTTCATTTTACTTCAAGCCCCTTTGTCATTTTTATCCCTATCTTTGAAAAATAAATAAAAAAGCTCAGCAGTAAATTAAAACTTCATATGGACTAAGCTACTAAATAAAGATAATCAAACGAGATGCATCTCTTTATTTCCTTTTTGAGGCTCTTTTTAGGTACAAAGCCACTAAATCAAGCATATATCATGGCCAAGCTCCCCCACTTACAACAAGGGATCTGTAAAGAAATCCCCAAAGGAAATAACTAAAAATGGATGCCACATCTCCCTCCATGATCTATTTCACCACCCTCTCTCTAAGGTAGCAGACATACCCAAACTTATACCCTAATAGCCTCTGCATCTAGACTTGCATATCTGTAACCTCCGCAACCATCGAAGACAAATGCCAAGGGTAGAAGGTCACATATATCTTTGGTAAAGAGTCAAAAATCTACACAGAAGAAAATTTCTAAAGCCATAGAAAAGACAAAAAAGGTAGTAACCTTTCTCCCTCACCAAGAAGTCCAAGAGTTCGTGTCCTATGCCGATAGGCACCTCCCCAGACCTGGTTATTGGCAGTCCCCTCCAAATTTCATCCAAAAATTTTCTTAAAAATTCCTAAAAAAATCACTGCAATGTCTAGAACATTATTTCTCCAAAGAAAATCCCTTTTCGAGCACCTACAAACTCTCATAAATCTCTGAAATGAGCAATAATGTTAACTTTTGTCATCAACATTTCCTCAACGGAACCAAAAGTGTGCTTGCACTAGAAACCCCCTACACCTTCCTTAAGGGAACCAAGAATCCAAAGTGCACCTGCACAAACTGAAGGTCCTTAGAATTTACCACAACATATTTAGGTCCACAACATCGACGTCAAATATCCACATAATTGAACTCAACCCGCAGAATTTGTCACTATAACTTAAGCTACATTGAATGGACCTCAACATGTTGAACATGTTATCTCACTCTTTAGTCCTATAGAATTTACCTCGACTTGCTGAATCGGTTTCTGCATCCATAGGTCTATATAATCAACCCCAACCCTCTTTAAGTCCACAGAATTGACCTCGACTCGCAGAATTGGCTGTCATAACTTAAAGTCCACATAATTGACCTCAGCCTGTAAAATCGATAACTATAACTTAAGGTTTGATAAATTGGACTCAACTTGGTGAATCGATCATCCTGAACTTAGGTCCGCATAATTGGCCTCAACCCTTTGAATCAGTCATATTTGTCACCTAGGTTTGTAGAATCAACCTCAGTCATCCTCTCGAACATCAATGCGATGAAAGTGTTTTGACTTCCCTCACTAGTTCCAAGTTTTCCCATCGAGGGGCTTTATAGACATACCATCATAAGAACCCATTAAGAACCTCCTAAGGTCCCTAACACTCTCTCATTCACTATAAACCCTAGGTCACACTCCGAGTACTGATCTGGAGGCCACTGGGCACTCTCGGGCCTTATTTAACTTTGTTCAACTCTCCAGCTTGAGCGAAGCTCAATGAATCCTTTAAAGGATCTGAATCCCCTTTCCAATGGGTTGTTTAGTGTGGGAATCATCCTCACAATCTGCATGAATGATCTGTTTCACTCTGAATACTGATCTAGAGGCCAATGAGCACTCCTGAACCCTGTTTCACTTCGTTTAACTCCCTGACTTGAGTGAATCTCAACGCCTTTCCAATGGTTCAACCCCTGTGAGAATCGACCTCACAGTTTGGACAAACCACCCATTATACTCCAAAGGATCACCGAGCACTTTCGATCCCCATTTGACCTTAGTCAACTCTCTAAACTGAGCGAAGCTCAATGAAATCTCAAAAGGAAGTGAAGTCCCTTTTCCAGCGGTACATGTCGTACTCAAATCGGCCTCACGGTTTAGATGAAAAATTCATTTTCCTTTACCCCCCATCTAGAGACTATTGAGTACTTCCAATCTGCATTTAACTTTTCTCAACTCATGGACGCTAGATTGGAATAATGGATTCCTGAAAGGATCTGAATTCCCTTTCCAATAATCCCATCCATGCACGATTTGGACTAACAGTTTGCATTTTATGCTCGTTTTTTTAAAAAAGTTCGTTCCGAACTACCTTTAAGCACCCCAGACACCCTTCCTATCAGCATGGGGTACTTTTACTTTCCCATCAAGGCAGGATTTATGCTAGTAGGAAGGCCAGGGGCCATGTCGATTGGCACCCTTTTAACCCCATATTCAACTATAAAAGGTCCATGACCCTTGCAAGGGGGTCCGTTTTTAGCTGTCATTAAACATTCTACTGGAATTTAGATCCGTCCCTTTTCCAAAAAGGTTAATTTTATAATATTACCTCACCTCACATGCTTACCTCACTTAGCCCCCCCCCCCCCCCAACACACACACACACCTCATTCAACCATAATATCTTCACACTACTATAAAAATCAGCATACTTATATGCTAAATTAAGCCATAAAGATCTATTAAGGAGGTACATCCCTCACTCTTTTATAGTTTTATTCATTTAAGTGCTATTGTTCACTATATTCTCATTTCATGATATTCCATAGTTCTATTTTATCATATCACATTAAATAATCTTCATTTTTTATTAATAGTTTTGAACACAAATTATTTTCATAAAATCCAAAAAAAGACAAAAATTGGGTTTATTCATAAATTCCAAAAGTAAAACTTCCATTTTCTCACATTTTCACACTTACATATATTTTTCTCCAAAAATAAGGGGGAGAAGTCCTACATTTGGATTTATGGGTTGAATCCTGCCCCTATGATATTTTTAAACTATGTGGACTTTGATGCCCCTTGGGCTACGTAGGCGTCTTGGTCCAATCCCAAGATTCAAGTCCTTCCCCTTCATTTTATATCTTTCATATTATATTACATCTATTTTCGCGAGTCTTAGACTCCTACATATTCGTGTCTCGTCTGAGTTGCACATTCCCTCTTCCATAGCAATTCGTGATTTGGTTAATACTTATATCATATTTTTATTATTATTTTCAGGTACACTCATACAATGAGTCCGCTCCATGATGCGAGTCGGATAATTCCATTCTCCCATTACTTATATTATACACATGTACACACACATCATGAAGAAAAAAAATGAGAATATTAACCTTGCCCATGAGATAGCGAAAGGGCATAATATGTGCCTAACACCTTCCCATTCCATAACTTAGTCCCCAGACCTTCGAATCACTTGGTTTCGTATGCATCAGTTTAACCTTGATGTCGCTCTCTCGAGGCAGTGAAATGTGGTTGCCTATTTTGAGAAAAATAGGCTGGCAACTCAATCTCTTCTTATTACCCCCATTTGACGACGACCAATTTTATATTTGAGGCTGGACTGCAAAGACGCCAACACAAGTGGTAGAAAGAGGATCTCCATGTCCTCAAATCACCCATATGTGCAACATCAAAAAAGAAAAAAAAAAGATAGAGAGGGAGGGAACCTTCTTCCTTCCTTCTTCCTCCCATCATCCTGACTTTGAGGTCCGAGCCCGCACTGGAGGAATCCGACTTGTAAGTCTATAGTCACCATTACTACTATGCCCTCTAACCATAGTATGGTTAGACGACCAACACTATGTAATACCCTGTACTTTAATGAGTATTTAATTTCCATGGGTGCATTTAATTATTAATTAAATTCGAGAGATTAAATTGGTTTTGTTAAATATTAATTAGCGAGAAAAGGATTAATATTTATTATAATTACTATTTACTTATATGTCATAAGTAAATTGAGATTCCATTTATAGTATGTCATTTATGAGTGAAAAGTGACGGTTTATTATATTATGTCGATAGATATTTACATCGGTGGATTTATATATTTATGGGCGATGCATATTGTACGCAGGTGTCGGGCCCAGTTAATGAGATGATGATATATTTTCAGTTCTCTGACTTTGATGTCATTTTTGAGCGCATCGATGATCCACAATGGGTCGAAATGGTCCAGAATAGGTACACGGGGCTTATAGTTAGGTTTCGATGGATTTTTAGACATAGTAGAGACCGTATAGAGATATGAGTATCTATTTATGGATACACTTAAAATTGTAATTAGGGTGTGATTAGGGAGTATTTAAGGATGAGGAAGGTGGATGATGATAGCCTCACTTTTGCCTCTTCATAATTGTGATTAAGGGAGAGATTAAGAGAAGAGAAAATGGAAGAAAAGAGAAAAGAGAACCTTGGAGAAGAGAAGAAGAACATCTTCAGATTTAATCATCTAGTCGAGACTTCAGATTCAAATCTAAAGACAAGTGTTTATTTTCTTTCCATTGCAATTTTTGTGGTTAATTACGTTCACAATTGATTAGGAACAAATCTAAAATTTAATAGATGAAAACTTTAACAATTAATTGAAGGGATTTAAGTTGTGTCTATCCTCTGATTATATTTGATAATGGTTTATAATGTATAGATGAAAAATTGATAATATTAATCTAGAATGATGATTATGAACACGAGAGTATTGATAGGGTGTTAGAAATCAATAAATTTAAAGGTTTGATTAATTATGAGTTGTAAGAATTGATTGATGTTTCAGAATCCTAGGTCTTTAATGAGGGATTCGGGTTTAATTTGGTATTAGAATGCTTCATGGTTAGTTATATATTGATGTAGGATATATATTTGAATTTTTGGTAGGCATGAAACCTTCATTGGAGGGTTGTCTTCCCAGCAAACCAAACCGGTTCGCTGGTGGAGCGAAAAGATTCGGTTGCCAAGTTACCTGGTTTGGTTTGCTAGCTTGTCCAGATTTTTATTACGCATTGCCCTAACCCGTTAGATCTTGGTAAATGGGCATATGGTCTTCCGAGGTAGATTCAGACTATTGGGCAATATTATTAGGGGTTGGTACATGTGTTAGGCCAATGGTTAGATTGGTTCGTGTAAGGAGAACCAGAATTCAAGTAAGTAAACACTTATAACTATAATAGAAAATTCGGTTTGGACTTAGGGGTTAGTACACTAGTACGTCGTGGTACTTACGTACATAATATATATATATATGTGTGTGTGTGTGTGAGAGAGAGAGAGAGAACACACTCAAAATAATAACAGGTGGCCAGCCCAATACTAAAATAATTAGGAATCACAAGTGGATCATTCTCAGCATCAACTGATGATTCTAAAATAAACACGGTTGACTACCCATTACTGCAAAAAGAGGGTGTCAAAAATTTTAATTCAAAACATTTTATTACCAACTAAAACAACCATGCAACAACTAACCAACAACATAACTCTACATTAGATAAGAGACACACACAAGCTTGAATAATATAAAGGAGATTAATACAAGAGTACAACATATAATACCCGAATATGCTGTCGGGTCACAGACAATACAATAAATTGGGAGAAAAAGTATAAAAGTGCTACTCTACAACACTTGGGTATAAACCCGATATACAAACTGAATCCTAATATAGATACACAATGATAGGAGTCGACTATAACAAAAATACTGCAACAGTCCGCTACTGCTACAACTCCACAACTAAACAGGATAGGTATCAACATTGGCATCCTAGCGGAAGAACACCTAAAATAATACAATATATATATATATATACGGGGCAAGAGAAAAGATAAACGGGTCAGAGCCCGAGGTGTGAAAACATTTTATAGAAAGTGTATTAAAATGCATAATAATTAAAAATGCATTATGACATGATTAAAGTGGAGTCGCATTCTCCATAAAATCCATCTCACCTCTCCACTAAAGCGCGCAACTAAACGTATGCACATGATCTCCAAATAATTGCCCGAATCTGTCTAAGGGAAAAGGAATCCAACTTATTCCCAATCTATATACTCATCTAAATTCCATCTAAAACATGTCCTTCAATTTATAACATTATCGATCTCAATTATTCGCCACTATCTAAACATGTGAAATATACATAAACATTCTCTTTTACTAGAAATTCTCATACATATATATACATAAATATATGAGTTAATGGAATCGAAGGGTTAAGAACTAAACTTCTCCCAAATCTCAATACTGCACTACGTTTCGTGCGTGGGACGTCTCGCAAAGCGAAATATAAACAAGGACCCCCCGTTACACGACTCGTTGACAGTTTTGATTTTCGAGATTCATTATGCCCTCAATGTAGATTCATATAACCCAAATTCTTATTACCTAATTGATTAATTTATTATTCCCAATTCTCAACAGTGCGCGACGTTTCATGCGTGGGACGTCTCGCAAAGAGAAATTCAAACAAGGAACCCCCCCCCCCAATACACTATTCTTAGGCACTGTCGATCGTCGAGATACTACTACTATAAATATGAGCACTAAGGACTAACTTCTCCTAACTCTCAACATTGCGCTGCGTTTCGTGCGTGGGACGTCTCGCAAGCGAAATCCAAACAAGGAACCCCCCGATACACTACTCCTTGGCAATGTTGGTCGTTGAGGTCCATTATGCCCTTGATACCCAAGGTACTATATGTACCAAAACTAATTACTCTTCATTTTCTCATAATTGATTTATGACTGATTAAGTCCGGCTACAATCTCCGGGAATGAGATTCAAACAATCTTCTTATGTCTCTTTACTCTAGAGACAAATATCTTATATCACATAATCATATACAAATATAATAATAACCATCCAAGCGAGCTTTAATTCGAGGATGCAGGATCTCAATCCTATTATCTTTCAGGGCATCACTCATATCTCATCCTGGGGACCAGCTGTTGGACTAAATATCACCGACATCGCGGCCAACACATATACACAACGTCCAGGAAGCGGTCATAGTTCCTAACCGGCAAGTGAGAACGACACATACCCACGAATTCTCACCCACAAAAATATAATCAGATAAATAAAATGGACGACTATGACCTGGGGAACATCCACACCCTGCTCCTCGATCCAGGATGCTCACCCTCATCGCGTAACTTCCTAATGATAGCAAGGATGGGGTATGCTTCACTTATATATATATCGTTCACGTAAGATATACATACATCATCACATCGGATAAATATATACCATGACATAAGGTATGTATATTACACCATTTACATACACGTATTACGCTCTTAGGCGCAAATGAAAAAATATCATTATTTAGTATATTTACTCTCGATATACTATTTCTTAATTGAAGTTCCTACCTCACTTCTATTTACGTTGAGGATATTCTCTATATCCTAATGCACCCCGATCAGCATTTCTCATTTATGTGAGACATCTCCCACGTTAATTAGCCATTAAGGATATTTTCTATATCCGTATGCTCATCTATTAGCATTTGTTATTCTCATTTCATAATATGGTTTAATCAATCGTATGAACCTTTAAAGTGATCCAATTTCGGGATTAAATTCCAAAATCCAACATCACTAGGAGCATTCTCACTCTTTCATATAATTCTCTAATTATCTCCAATTAGCAATCTCAATGGTAGTGGGCTTCCCCACTTAGTCAATACGATATTCTCTAATCGGTATACTCTCGAACTAAACAATATAACTCCAATAATCTTTCATAAGGGAAACTCCCTAAAAGTCTCTAAAACATACTTCTCATAAATCCTATAGATGTTCCCAATCGATAACCTTAAACGAAACGGGATGAAATTCTCCTTAGAAATAGATCTCCAAAAATTCCCCTGTTTTCGAATCGATTCGGCCCCTCCGAATCGATTAAGCCCCAACAGCGAATCGATTCGGCCCCTCCGAATCTATTTGGTCCAATGGACCTGAGAGTCTGCAACATACCGAATTGATTCACAAGGGGCGAATCGATTCGGCCCAAAAGACATGTAGGTTCTGCAACAGACCGAATCGATTCGGTAAGCTCAGCAAGCTACGAAATGGGTTATTTTCTTCAAAACCCAAATTTCCCAATAATTAATTATATCATCATCCAACCATTTCTCTTCAACCCAAATACATTATTAACATCAAAACTCATTAAATAACCCAACCAAACAAATTTTTATACCCTCAAATTCATTTATACACCTCAAATGCAAGATTTACTCAAATTTCTAGGTTTTGACCACTAAACCTAAAATCCATTAATTCGGTCCACAATTCATCAAATAAATGATACACAACAATTATTTAGCAAGTTTAATCACTTGCCTCAAGTTCTTAGGGTCTGAATCCGCCTCAAGATCGCGTAATGGCCAGAAATCCCACTTTTCTCCTCTCTCTCTTCTTCTTTCTTCTTCTCTCTTTCTTTCTTTCTTTCTTTCTATTTCTCTTTCTCTTTAAGGAGAATGAAATCTCCCATAGTCATTTTAAGCCTTAATTCCAAGATACACAGCTTTAAATGATAATACACAATTTAAATGACTCGATAACATTAATTCGAGCCAAACGAACTTAAAATATTTCAAAACCCAAATAGACCCCAAGTACAGTCATTTCGACTTTCTCGACCCTTTCAAAAACAATGGCACCCTCAGAATTGTCATCCGAATCACTTTTTGACAACCTCAAATTTTGACCTCAAATGCAAATTTAATTAATCTCCAATTAAATTAATATTTATTTCTTCCAAAAATAAATAAATTATTGTCCCAAAAATCTCGAGTTATTACAGACTTCCCCACTTACAAGAATTTCGCCCTCGAAATTTAGTTAAACCGAATACTCCAAAGCTCAACGAGTTCCTATTACACTCATCCTCACTAACACTATATCCAATCCTCCCACTTCTCACAACGAATTATTTTTAAATGTTATAAAACCAATTATAACTACTAGGGCACCCATACACCCTTTATTCGAGCTCTACTCGTATAAACATAATTAGGCTTCACTTTCCTCAATAGAACCATAACTCAAAATATATATAAATTACACTAGCATAATAATGGTATAAAATTTTGAAAGGTCCAAAGATTTAACCCCTCTTAATTCTTGACATTCGCCACTTTCATGCGGGGGAGGTCTCGCAAGCGAAATCCAAACAAGGAACCCTCCCAATACACTAATAGGTAGCGACGTCGGGGATTGAGAGTGTTAGATCGGGACTAGAGTTTAAAACATATTGTGTAAATCATTTGGATGTGGCCCAAAGGCCTATAAAAAGTTTTATTTTGAAAACAGTTTATTATAAAAATGGTTGATGTCTTTCGACATTAAAATAAAATACCTTATGCCCAAGACACAAGGTTTTAACAATTATCATACTCATAACGATATAGTTCTCACAAATTGTATAATTATGAGATAAATCTCTTACTCGTCAATAACCCACTAAATCTGAATCATTTCAGTCATAATAATCTCTTATCGTAATAATATATTGCCATACACTAGGCTCTTCCATAGCTTGAATATGACAATGATATAAGTCTAGCACGACTATAAAATAAGTAGCTTTATATTTACTACTTAACACATTACAACAATTCTTACATTCATTACAAAGTGGTAGCTCTCTATGAGTATATCACAAAATTATCTATTCTCCCAAAAGATAATAACATAAGAGTCTTACTTGCTCAAAATTCCCTTACGGGTCATTCCATACATAATAGGGTTATAACACTACCCTCTCATAACTATCTCTCATACGATACTTACAAAACTTCATATAACATAATCCTATTCACAAAGGAAAATAGCTTACATAATACCTTTCTAGTCCGATTTCTTCTCCTCATCATTGGGTTCCCACACAAAGTCTCCTGGCCTATAATGGCCTCAAATCTATTGTAGGGGTTTCAGATCCAGAATTTCTTCAAAATGTGGTCCTTTACCTATTTTAGGACAATCTCTCTTCCTATGACCAAAATCTTTACAAAAGAAACATCTACTCGCAAATCCTCTCTGCTCATAATGGGGAACAAAACGTTGTTGCGACCCTCGAAAATACTGCCTATACCTTCCAGCCTCACTGGTATTCTCTTTACTAAACCTACTTGATGAACCCGAATATCTAAAGTTCTTACTCCCGTGTGAATGAAGACAATATTCATGACACTCCAACAGCGCCGCATTCACTACCTCAACGAAAGTCACTAATGTTGGGTTCTCTAACAATTTCTTCTGTATTTTCCCATTCAAACCTCGCATAAATTTTGATATACGCTTCTCTTCCGTATTTACCTCATCAGGTACTAAATTCGCCAATCGAGTAAACTCCTCTTCAAACTCAGCTGCCGTTCTATTTCCTTGAAACACATCTATCAGTTTCCTCCTCATTTCCTTCTGAATTGCGGAAGGAAAATACCTTTGATCAAAAAGTTCCCAAAAATCTGTTATGGGCAATGTATCTCTCTGTTCAGATGTAGTGACAGACTCCCACCACTGGAGAGCTGATCCCATTAACTTAAAGGTGGCAAGAAGTTTCTTTTGTACCTCACTACACTCAACCATACGGAGGTTCCTTTGCATACTGTTCTTCCATCGACTTGCAGCCATCCCATCAACTCCCCCCGAAAACTCTGGAGGATGCCCCTTACTAAAATTTTCCTTCACTCTTTCCCACATGGACAATCCAGGTAGGGCTTGGGCTACTTGTACTACAGGTTTCTGCGCCATCGCAGAAATGGCAGTAGTTACTGCTTGTGCCACAATACTGTCGACTTCATCTGTAGTCATAGTCCTTTGAGGCATTTGGGGTTCCACATTCCAAGCCCCTTTATTCGCACTGCCTAGACGACCTCTCTTTGGTGGCATATGAAGCAAGAAAAATTCTAACAAAATGCCTTTCAAATGTTTTCTCATTACAGAAGAAAATATGGACGTATGAACACAACAGTCCTATTAATAGGGCTCTACATCAAGAATGCTTACGGAAGATTGCAGTAACCCACACAGACCCTAAAGACACTAGAACCTGATTCTCTGATACCATCTGTGACAACCAGCTCAAAATAATAACGGGTGGCCAGCCCAGTACTAAAATAATTAGGAATCACAAGTGGATCATTCTCAGCATCAACTGACGATTCTAAAATAAACACAGCTGACAACCCATTACTGCAAAAAGTGGGTGTCCAAAATTTTAATTTAAAACATTTTATTACCAACTAAAACAACCATGCAATAACTAACCAACAACATAACTCTACATAAGATAAGAGACACACACAAGCTTGAATAATATAAAGGAGATTAATATAAGAGTACAACATAAAATACCCGAATATGCTGTCGGGTCACAGATAATACAATAAACTGGAAGAGAAAGTATAAAAGTGCTACTCTACAACACTTGGGTATGAACCCGATATACAAACTGAATCCTAGTATAGATACACAAAGATATGAGTCGGTTATAACAAAAATACCGCAACAGTTCGCTACTGCTACAGCTCCACGACTAAACATGATGGGTATCAACATTGGCGTCCTAGCAGAAGAACACCTAAAATAATACAATATATATATACAGGGAAAGAGAACATATAAACGGTTCAGAGCCCGAGGTGTGAAAACATTTTTGTAGCAAGTGTATTAAAATGCATAATCATTATAAATGCATTATGACATGATTAAAGTGAAGTCGCACTCTCCATAAAATCCATCTCACCTCTCCACTAAAGCGCGCAACTAAACGTATGCACATGATCTCCAAATAATTGCCTGAATCTGTCTAAGGGAAAAGGAATCCAACTTATTCCGAATCTATATACTCGTCTAAATTCCATCTAAAACATGTCCTTCAATTTCTAACATTATCGATCTCAATTATTCACCACTATCTAAACATGTGAAATATACATAAACATTCTCTTTTAGTAGAAATTCTCATATTCTAGTTATGACATATATATACATCAATATATGAGTTAATGGCATTGAAGGGTTAAGGGCAAAACTTCTCCCAAATCTCAATACTATACTACGTTTCGTGCGTGGGACGTCTTGCAAAGCGAAATCCAAACAAGGACCCCCCGTTACACTACTCCTTGACAATATTGATTTTCGAGATTCATTATGCCCTCAATGCATGATACATATAACCCAAATTCTTATTACCCAATTGATTAATTTATTATTCCCAATTCTCAACAGTGAGCGGCGTTTTGTGTGTGGGACGTATCACAAAGCGAAATCCAAACAAGGAACCCCCCGATACACTACTCCTAGGCACTGTCGATCGTCGAGATACTACTACTATAAATATGAGCACTAAGGACTAACTTCTCCTAACTCTCAACATTGCACTGCGTTTCGTGCGTGGGACGTCTCGCAAGTGAAATCCAAACAAGGAACCCCCCCCCCCCCCCCCGATACACTACTCCTTGGCAATGTTGGTCGTTGAGGTCCATTATGCCCTCGATACCCAAGGTATTATATGTACCATAACTAATTACTCTTTATTTTCTCATAATTGATTTATGACTGATTAAGTCTGGCTACAATCTCCCGAAATGAGATTCAAACAATCTTCTTATGTCTCTTTACTCTAGAGACAAATATATGATATCACATAATCATATACAAATATAATAATAACCATCCAAGCGAGCTATAACTCGAGGATGCAGGATCCCAATGCTATCATCTTCCAGGGCATCACTCATATCTCATCCTGGGGACCAGCGGTCGGACTAAATATCACCGACATCGCGGCGAACACATATACACAATGTCCAGGAAACAGTCATAGTTCCTAACCGACAAGTGAGAATGACACATACCCACGACTTCTCACCCCCAAAAATATAATCACATAAATAAAATGGACGACAAAGACTTGGGGAATATCCACACCCATCTCCTCGAGCCAGGATGCTCACCCTCATCGCGCAACTTCCCAATGATAGCAAGGAGGGGGTATGAATCACGTATATATATATCGTTTACGTAAGATATACATAAATCATCACATCAGATAAATATATACCATGACATAAGGTATATATATTACACCATTGACATACACGTATTACACTCTTAGGCGCAAATGAAATAATATCATTATTTAGTATATTTACTCTCGATATACTATTTCTCAATTGAATTTCCTACCTCACTTCTATTTACGTTGAAGATATTCTCTATACCCTAATGCACCCCGATCAGCATTTCTCATTTATGTGAGACATCTCCCACGTTAATTAGTCATTAAGGATATTTTCTATATTCGTATGCTCATCTATCAGCATTTCTTATTCTCATTTCATAATATGGTTCAATCAATCGTATAAACCTTTAAAGTGATCCCATTTGGGGATTAAATTCCAAAATACAACATCACTAAGAACATTCTCACTCTTTCATATAATTCTCTAATTATCTCCAATTAGCAATCTCAATGGTAGTGGGCTTCCCCACTTAGTCAATACGATATTCTCTAATCGGTATACACTCGAACTAAACAATATAACTCTAATAATATTTCATAAGGAAAACTCACTAAAAGTCTCCAAAACATACTTCTCATAACTCTTATAGAGGTTCCCAATCGATAACCTTAAACGAAACGGGATGAAATTCTCCTTAGAAAAAGTTCTCCAAAAATTCCCCTATTTTTGAATCGATTCAGCCCCTCCGAATCGATTCGGCCCCAACAGCGAATCGATTCTTCCCCTCCAAATCGATTTGGTCCAATGGACCTGAGAGTCTGCTACATAGCGAATTGATTCGCAAGGGGGAATCGATTCGGCCCTAAAGACCTGTAGGTTCTGCAACAGACCGAATCGATTCGGAAGTCGATTCGGTAAGCTCAGCAAGCTACGAAATGGGTTATTTTCTTCAAAACCCAAATTTCCCAATAATTAATTATATCATCATCCTACCATTTCTCTTCAACCCAAATACATTATTAACATCAAAACTCATTAAATAACCCAACCAAACAAATTCTTATACCCTCAAATTCATTTATACACCTCAAATGCAAGATTTACTCAAATTTCTAGGTTTTGACCACTAAACCTAAAATCCATAAATTTGATCGACAATTCATGAAATAAATGATACACAACAATTATTTAGCAAGTTTAATCACTTGCCTCAAGTTCGTAGGGCCTGAATCCGCCTCGAGATCGCGTAATGGCCGGAAATCCCACTTTTCTCCTCTCTCTCTGCTTCTTTCTTCTTCTCTCATTCTTTCTTTCTTTCTATTTCTCTTTCTCTCTACGGAGAATGAAATCTCCCGTAGGCATTTTAAGCCTTAAGTCCAAGATACACAACTTTAAATGATAATATACAATTTAAATGACTCGGTAACATTAATTCGAGCCAAACGAACTTAAAATATTTCAGAACCCAAATAGACCCCAAGTACAGTCATTTTGACTTTCTCGACCCTTCCGAAAATAATGGCACCCTCAGAATTATCATCCGAATCACTTTCTGACAACCTCAAATGCCAATATAATTAATCTCCAATTAAATTAATATTTATTTCTTCCAAAAATAAATAAATTATTGTCCCAAAAATCTCGGGTTATATATATATATATATATATATAAAGTCTCCATTAAGGACTCGTTATGGTGCAGACCCCGGTACATAACCTTTTTTTAAAATAGTAAAAAAATTAATTTTTGTATGAAACTTCATGAATATGATGTCAACGGTTAGAAGATCATCTCCAATTTTTTTTATCAAAAAATTCAATCAACAAAACCATTGAAATGAGGTGATATGTAAAAAAATGGTATAAATATTCATTTTCAACCGTTGAAATGTTGGGTCGACGCCAACCACTTTGTTGATTGAATTTTTTGATGAAACTACATGGATATAATCTTCTCACTGTCGAGATCATATCCATGAATTTTCATCAAAAAATTCAATTAAAAAGTGGATGAGATGATCACCAACATTTCAATGGTAAAAAATGCATATTTATACCATTTTTTACATATCACTTCATCTTAATGGTTTTTTTACTGAATTTTTTGATGAAAAAAATTGAAGATGATATTATCACCGTGGAAATCATATCCATAAAGTTTCATCAAAAAATTCATTTTTTTACTTTTTAAAAAAAAATGGTATGTATGGGCGTCTGCACCATAAGGAGTCCTTACAGGAGAGGGTCTCTCTCTCTCTCTCTCTCTCTCTCTCTATATATATATATATATATATATATATATATATATATATATATATATATATATATATATATATGTGTGTGTGTGTGTGTGTGTGTGTGTGTGTGTGTGTGTATGTGTGTGTGTGTGAACGTGTTTATGAGATATTGTGTATATATCTATTTATAGCACATGTGTATCTATGGTATTATATGGTGTGTATATCTATTTATAGCACGTGTGTCGGTATTTTTTATTCATAAAACAATCCTTGGTGAGGGTAGTATTTATTACCTAATGTTAATTATTAGAGGGATGCACTTTAGTAGCGGTTATTGTCCTTGTTAGACTACGTAGCATGATTTGGATAATAAAATTACTATGTTAGGTACGCATTATAGATGAGAAGTGAGGATAAATCTCATGTGAGTCCGATCAATGACTTAATTATGAAGGTAATACACTACATCATCATCATGCTTACCTTAGTCCCACTACATGGGGTCGGCCACATGGATTCTCCTTTTCCATTCTAGTCTATTTTAAGAAATATTTTCATTCAAGTTTAAATCATTAAGATCCCTCCTAATAATTTCTTCCCATGATAGCTTAGGGTGTCCCCTTCCTCTTTTACTCTCAATTTTCAATAATCTTCCTCTTATTGTAGGTTCATTTATTGGTCTATGCCATACATGTCTGTACCGTCTAAGTCTAATTTCTCTTAATCTATCACTAATGGGAGCTGCTCCTAGCTTTTCTCTTACATACTGATTTTTAATCTTGTCATTTCTAGTAATTCCTATCGTCCATCGAAGCATCCTCATATCACTAATATGGAGACTTTGTTCATGTTTTTTTTAAATCCCAACATTCCGCACCATAGAGGGTTGTTGGCCTAACAACTATTCTATAAAATTTTCCTTCTAATTTGTTAGTTATCCTCATATCGCATAACACCCCACTTGCTCGTAACATCCTCATCAATATCATCATTACTTTGAATCACTAAACCTAAATAACAAAATTTATTGGTTTGATTCATCACTTTATCTTCAATATTTAATATTATGTTATCCGATGCCTCATTATTAAATTTACATTTCATAAATTTAGTTTTATTTCTATTTATTTTTAGTCCCTTCGATTCTCAGTCATTTCTTCAAGTAGCTAATATCATCGCTAATGCCTCATTTGAAGTGTCTACTATAACTATATCATCCACAACGACATACACCATGGGACATCTTCTTGTATATTCTTAGTAATCTTATCAAATACTATGGAAAATAATTAAGGACTTAAAGACGATTCTTGATGTAGGCCCACTTTAATCATAAAATCATTAGTTTCTTCACAAATAGTTCTTACTTTAGTCATTGTGATATCATACATATCTTTAGTCATTGTATATTAATGTTATTATGGTGTTTTTCCTCCACTCATCTGGCATGTTTCCTTCTTTTAAAATTTTATTAAATAAATATGTTAAACATTCTATCCCTATACTTCCAAGGGTTCTCCACCTCTATGGGTATTTTATTTGGGCCAACTGGTTTATTCCTTCCCATTTTTCTTATTAATGTATCCACTTCTTTTTCATTAATCAGACATATCATTCCTATATTCGGTTCTATGTTCTCAACATCTTTTTTGCTATATTACTCATCCAATAATCCTTGAAAATATTGTTCCCATCTATCTAGAATTTCTTTATTGTTAATCAATATATTTTGATTTATGTCTTTAACACATTTAATTGGACCCACATCCCTTGTCAATCTATCAATATTCTTTACCAATTCATATATCTACTTTTCACCGTCCTTAGTACCTAATTTACTATAAAGATTATCTAGTGCGTGTTGTTATGCAATTCTAACTATGGTTTTTACTTCATTTTTTAATTTCTTATCCATTTCTAAGTCTTCTTGATTTTTACTCTTTTGCCACTCTTTGAAACATAATCTTTTCTTTTGTATTATCTTTGGTACTTCCTCGTTATACCACCATGTATATTTTTTATGGATATTTTTCCTTTAGTCTTTCCTAAAATTTGCTTACCAATTTTCTCAATATCATTCGTTGTTCTTGACCAAATGGTGTTAACATTGTGGTCCCAATGCCACTTCATGTTTAACACTAACTTCTACCTAATTTATATCTCTTTGCATCCCTTTGACTCCTTCCATTTTATATTTTGAACATTTATTTTCTCTTTTTGGTACACAAATCCTTGAATGGCTAAATCTATAACTAATACGCGATGTTGATTTATTAATCTTTCACCTGGTATAACTTTATAATTTTTGCATGTCTTTAAGTCTCTTCTTCTAAGTAAGAAATTATCTATTTGATTTTTATTCTCTCCATTGTTAAATTTTATTAAATGTTCTTCCCTTTTTTTTAACAATGTGTTTGTTAACACTAGTTCGTATGCCTTAGAAAATTCTAAGATAGTTTCCCCTCCTTCATTTATCTTACCAAAACCACAACCTCCGTGTTGTCACAACCCGCCTAAAATAATAACGGGTGGCCAGCCCTATACTATATTAAATCAGGAGTTTCAGATGGTCCAGTCTCAACATCAACTGTCGGTACTATACAATATAGGACTAACTACCCGAAATCACATAAGCGGGATATGAAAATTTAAATAGAATGTGCAACAACCAACCAACTAACACTACTAATGAAGAAAAGAAAAATGCATGAAAGAACTAAGATAAATGAAACGCTAGAAGTAAAATGAACTAAATAAATACAACCGAATGTACTACACAAAGTAGACCCGAATAAGCTGTCGGGTCACAGCCAATACAATAGCTGAAATGGAATAAATACAAACATGTATATAAATATCCCTTGGGTACAAACCGGATATACAACTTGAATCCTACCTAAAATTTTAAAGAAGTAGGAAGCGGCTACATGAAACATCCCGCAACAGTCCGCACCTGTCACGGCTCCCAAGACTCTGGATAGAAAATCATCCGGCATCCATGCGGTAGGATACCTGTGGTAATATATATATACAAGGAGGAGAGAAAAGTAAACGGGTCAGAGCCCCGAATGTGAAAAATATTTAGCAAGTGTGTTAACCGTGCATAATAATTATCGGTGCACTTATTTCATAATTAAAGTGGAACCGCACTCTCGTGGAACCCCAACTCACCTCTCATCTAAAGGCGCGCACCTATTCGCGTCCCCAAGTTAGTTAAATTACCCCCAATGATATCAGGACAACCTAGCTTATCATAGGCCTAGCCTATAGCCACGAGAGCTACTTTCCCGTCATAATCTAAGGATCCACCCTTTCTAATCCTACTAGTTTATGATTACAACAATTATGCCATAATAGGCTTAATGGATACCGATTTATAATTACATGAATTATAATTCTTAATACGTTACCCCTATATATATATATATATATATATATATATATATATATATATATATATATATACATATATATAGGATAAAATATAAGAATTTATTTTTATCATCATGCACATGGAATATTGGCAAAACTTCTCTCTAATCTCAAAATTGTACTACGTTTCGTGCGTGGGGAGTCTCGCAAAGCGAAATCCAAACAAGGAACCGTCCCGTTACACTACTCCTGACAAGGTCAAGACCAGAGATCCGAGATGCCACAGATAGAACTACTTCTCTCAAATCTCGACATGGCACTGCGTTTCGTGCGTGAGGTGTCTCGCAAAGCGAAATCCAAACAAGGAAATACCTCGTTACACTACTCCTGGGCAACGTCGATCCTAGAGATCCATAATCCTTAACATACAATTTAATACCACCATAACTACTAAACTTTTAAACTACAAGAAGAAAACAACTAAAAATCTCCAATAATATCCTTGGGATGATGTAACCGAAGTATTCCTCAAATACGATACATCAACCCCCAAATAACCTGGTACACCATAATCATCCAAGATGTACCCCACGAAAATACCATATCCTTTCATCTAGGATATATAAATATATATATAGGTATTTTATTCTCACCATATATATATACATGCCATCATCCATACCCATGACCAAGTGTACATACCATATATGATGTACAAAGGCCATGCACATATAATACCCGGCTATATATAGCGCCGATAAAACTGCATCAATGCTATCATCTTCCCAGAGTCCGGCTCACGTAACAACTGGGGACCACCTAGTGGGGATCAACGACACCCACCTCGTGGTAACACACACACACGACGTCCCCGGAAGCGGTCATAGTTCCAACCGGCAATGAGACGAAACATACCCACCACGTCTCATCCCAAAATACATATCTATATCGTATAATAACACAAGGGACGACTATGACCTGGGGAATATCCACGCCCTGCTCTATATGCCAGGATGCTCACCCTCTGCGCGGAAACTTCCCAATGATAGCATGAGCGGGGTATGCTTAACCACATAAGTATATATATCGCTCACATACGCAATATACATACATCCATATGATCCCATCATATGATCCAATATAATAAACCATCATATACGGTTTAAATATCCATACCATGTATGTCCACAACATAAATATATCCATATATATTCACATTCATACATAGATATATGTACATATATTCACACATCGCTATATCAATATATATACAAACTAATCCTCATTCATATGTATAAGATATATAAACCCGGCTATAAGTATACATAATCCTCAATATACAAGCCGTCACCACAATTTCCATTAAATGTACCTCGATATGTGAATACAATCCCTCACTTGAAACATATTCAATCATTTTTCCTATGATGAATAGTCTCCCAAAACCATATGTATATATCTATACATATATATTCAACATTAGGGTTATCACCCAAGAGTTTGTGTAGGAATCCATCACTACACATTTCATCCATATCCAAAAATACATAATTACCTTAGTACTATTTAACCATAGGCACACACATGACTTAATAGTCTAAAACCTCAATTTATTCCAACCTCATTTCAAGTATTGGAATCTCAGTGGTCATATCCCCATGATTACGTGTAAACTAATCCTACTAGAATTTATGCTACCGCTTATTCTAGTCGATAGTACGATTCCAAAGCGTTCTCAATGTCACCTATGGTTCGAATAAGTCTATGTAACCCTTACTCCTATTGAGTTATCTAAGGATATGAGACCCCTTACTCTTAAAGAGTATGCAACCACTCTCTTCCATTTGGCCCCAAATTATAACTTAACCATACCCTATCCTTATAAGGATTTGACATAGATGTCGGCCTAGAAATTTCACAACATACATGGATATTTCTTATCCAATGATTCCAAGAAGTTCCCACTATCGGATACTAAGTGAGAGACCCCCTATAAGTCACCAAAAGATATCTCTTACTTTATAAGAGAGAACCCCAAATCAACAAACCCAACCAAAAAGGGCTAGAAGTCATCTTAGGAAACCCATAAAACAGCCCATTAAGGAAGCCCCTAAGAATAAACTCCAAAAGAAAAGGGGGAGGAGAAATCCATGTTTTGGGCTAAAAACAGGGGACCGGTCGACCGGTCCCAGACCCCCGGTCGACCGCGGGTCCATAATTTGCCTACGAAGAAATGCAGTAGGCTTTCCGTTAAGGGGCGGTCGACCGGTCCCCAGATCGCGGTCGACCGGCCATACCAGTTAAGCTGGCCGATTTCCCTTTCTCACCAAACCCACGAAATTAATACCCAAATATCATCACAAAGCCCCCAAATCTTTAACCCAATAATGTTATTAACCAGAAAACCCATCCTACATCTCATCCCAACCATTTATATGTGATTAAACCATAGAATAACATTGATTTCAAGATTTAAACCCAAAAATCTAGGTTTTGGTATTTATACCCAAAAATCCATTTATTTACCCCCCAAATTATGAAGTGAAATACACAAATAGCTATTTAGCAAGATTAAACACTTGCCTCAGATTTTTAGAGGTTGGATCGTCCTCGATGTCGCGGTTGGGCCAGAAATCCCCAAGCTTTTCTTCCTCTCTCTCTTCCTTTCTTCTTCTTTCCTTTCTTCCTCTCTCTCTAGGGCTTTCTCTCTTTCTCTCAAATGAGAATGGCTTAATCCGTAAGCCACTTAAACCTTTAAAACAAAATCCCAATTTTAAATGTTAATACACACTTTAAATGACTCGTTTACTCCAATTCAAGTCAAAATAGCTTAAAAACATTCCGGAGCCGAAATAAGACCCAATGACAGTCATTTTGACTATCTCGACCCTTTCGGGATCGATGGTACCCGCAAAAATATCATCCGTAATACTTTAAAATATTCTCTATTTTTGGGCCTCAATTCCCAAATTTTGAAATTCTCCAATTTAATTAAATTTTATTTCCCCAAAATTTAATTTCTCAGTCTCCAAAAATCGAGGGTTGTTACACACTTCCCCCCTTACAAAAATTTCGTCCGCGAAATTTAAGACATGCCTAGGACCTCAATATCATCTAGTCCTCACATCAATCCTTAGGATCACTATACCGATCCTTCCTGGTTCTCATATCGAACCATACAGTTTAAAAGCAACTACTACCCAGGGCGCCCATACACCCCGTATCCGAGTTTCCACTCGTAAAATTATGATCAAGCTCTATTAGTCTCAAATCATAATATAACCCTCAGCAATATGATCTATAACAACATACTAAATATATACAAGTTTAAAACTTCCCAATGGTAGAACTCTCCTCAATTCCTGACCCTAGCCACCTTCGTGCGGGGGAGGTCTCGCAAGCGAAATCCAAACAAGGAACCCTCCCAATACACTACTGTGTAGCTAGGTCGGGGATTGAGATTAGTTGAACCAGGGTTAAGGTTTTATAAAAGAAAGATTTCCATATAATAGATATTGCCCGAGGGCCTAAACAACCATACCAAAAATCCGATGTAAATATATTCCGCGTCTTTCGACACGCCAAACAAATACCTTATGTTTAAAACACAAGGCCTCAATAAATACAATATTGCTAACAAATATATAGTTTCAAAACTAGCTCAACTATGAGCTAAACTATCCGCTCCTCATAAATCTACCAAACTCTGAACCTCTCAGTTATGGAATTCCTATACATCATATCAACACTTATATGTAGAAATAAATTCTTCCCTCAATGGGATACTTCCCTACGATTTCGTTACGAGGTGTAACATCTCCAAAGATGCCATATAAAGGCCACACTTGCACACTTCCTCCTCTAGGAAAATTCCATACACCCTAGCGGTGTAGTGGCTAGCTACTCATCACACCTCACACGCGACGTTCCCAATATCGCACAAAGCGTAACTTAAACCCAAAGAAAGGTATTCTACCTTACATCTCCGTAACTCAAGGGTTTCCCCTTGTCCTAGAATCTCAACTCAGGGTCCTCGACTTCTTCCAGGACAATCATTATCCCTAAGCCTATTTCTTCACAAGAGAAACATCTTCCTCAGAACCCTTCCTAACCATATTAAAGGGCAAGGCGCGATTGCAACTGCCGAAAACTCCCTCCGTCCTACACAACGAAACTGAGTCTCCAAAGGCATTCTCCCTCATCTTAGAAGGCGATACTCCTGATATTGGGATAACTACACCAACCTCACCTCGGTAAGAGTCACCAGCATTAGGTTTCCTAACTAAGGTTAACAGATTCTCAATCTAAACCGCCCAAGGACTACACTACATGCCTCTCCTCGAACTTTCCTTACTAAGACCAAGATTCGCCAATCGAGTAAATTTTCCTTTCTTACTCGACTGCCGATAAATCACTTCGAACCACTGCTAGAAATCTCCTCAATAACTCCTCCGAAACCGGGGAAAACAAATACCCCCGATTGCAGTGTACCCAAAATATACTATGGGTATGGTACTTCTAATCTTATCCTTTCCTAGACGACAAAATCTAGGCGACTTCTGAAACGAAACAAGAGCAACTGTTATCAGAACGCCAATCAAGTGAATATACTTCACAGAAGAAAACAACGCAGTGAACACAACAGTCCTATTTATAGGGCTTTATGTCAAGAACGTTAACGGAAGAATCCATAACTCGCACAGATCCTAAAGATTCTAGA
Source organism: Sambucus nigra (assembly GCA_949130495.1). Classification (NCBI taxonomy): domain Eukaryota; kingdom Viridiplantae; phylum Streptophyta; class Magnoliopsida; order Dipsacales; family Adoxaceae; genus Sambucus; species Sambucus nigra. The sequence continues at coordinate 572,194,525 of OX422217.1, forward strand.
ACCTGATGCTCTGATACCATCTGTCACAACCCGCCTAAAATAATAACGGGTGGCCAGCCCTATACTATATTAAATCAGGAGTTTCAGATGGTCCAGTCTCAACATCAACTTTCGGTACTATACAATATAGGACTAACTACCCGAAATCACATAAGCGGGATATGAAAATTTAAATAGAATGTGAAACAACCAACCAACTAACACTACTAATGAAGAAAAGAAAAATGCATGAAAGAACTAAGATAAATCAAACGCTAGAAGTAAAATGAACTAAATAAATACAACCGAATGTACTACACAAAGTAGACCCGAATAAGCTGCCGGGTCACAGCCAATACAATAGCTGAAATGGAATAAATACAAACATGTATATAAATATCCCTTGGGTACAAACCGGATATACAACTTGAATCCTACCTAAAATTTTAAAGAAGTAGGAAGCGGCTACATGAAACATCCCGCAACAGTCCGCACCTGTCACGGCTCCCAAGACTCTGGATAGAAAATCATCCGGCATCCATGCGGTAGGATACCTGTGGTAATATATATATACAAGGAGGAGAGAAAAGTAAACGGGTCAAAGCCCCGAATGTGAAAAATATTAATCAAGTGTGTTAACCGTGCATAATAATTATCGGTGCACTTATTTCATAATTAAAGTGGAACCGCACTCTCGTGGAACCCCAACTCACCTCTCATCTAAAGGCGCGCACCTATTCGCGTCCCCAAGTTAGTTAAATTACCCCCAATGATATCAGGACAACCTAGCTTATCATAGGCCTAGCCTATAGCCACGAGAGCTACTTTCCCGTCATAATCTAAGGATCCACCCTTTCTAATCCTACTAGATTATGATTACAACAATTATGCCATAATAGGCTTAATGGATACCGATTTATAATTACATGAATTATAATTCTTAATACGTTACCCCTATATATATATATATATATATATATATATACATATATATAGGCTAAAATATAAGAATTTATTTTTATCATCATGCACATGGAATATTGGCAAAACTTCTCTCTAATCTCAAAATTGTACTACGTTTCGTGCGTGGGGAGTCTCGCAAAGCGAAATCCAAACAAGGAACCATCCCGTTACACTACTCCTGACAAGGTCAAGACCAGAGATCCGAGATGCCACAGATAAAACTACTTCTCTCAAATCTCGAGATGGCACTGCGTTTCGTGCGTGAGGTGTCTCGCAAAGCGAAATCCAAACAAGGAACCACCTCGTTACACTACTCCTGGGCAATGTCGATCCTAGAGATCCATAATCCTTAACATACAATTTAATACCACCATAACTACTAAACTTTTAAACTACAAGAAGAAAATAACTAAAAATATCCAATAATATCCTTGGGATGATGTAACCGAAGTATTCCTCAAATACGATACATCAACCCCCAAATAACCTGGTACACCATAATCATCCAAGATGTACCCCACGAAAATACCATATCCTTTCATCTAGGATATATAAATATATATATATATAGGTATTTTATTCTCACCATATATATATACATGCCATCATCCATACCCATGACCAAGTGTACATACCATATATGATGTACAAAGGCCATGCACATATAATACCCGGCTATATATAGCGCCGATAAAACTGCATCAATGCTATCATCTTCCCAGAGTCCGGCTCACGTAACAACTGGGGACCACCTAGTGGGGATCAACGACACCCACCTCGTGGTAACACACACACACGACGTCCCGGGAAGCGGTCATAGTTCCAACCGGCAATGAGACGAAACATACCCACCACGTCTCATCCCAAAATATATATCTATATCGTATAATAACACAAGGGACGACTATGACCTGGTGAATATCCACACCCTGCTCTATATGCCAGGATGCTCACCCTCTGCGCGGAAACTTCCCAATGATAGCATGAGCGGGGTATGCTTAACCACATAAGTATATATATCGCTCACATACGCAATATACATACATCCATATGATCCCATCATATGATCCAATATAATAAACCATCATATACGGTTTAAATATCCATACCATGTATGTCCACAACATAAATATATCCATATATATTCACATTCATACATAGATATATGTACATATATTCACACATCGCTATATCAATATATATACAAACTAATCCTCGTTCATATGTATAAGATATATAAACCCGGCTATAAGTATACATAATCCACAATATACAAGCCGTCACCACAATTTCCATTAAATGTACCTCGATATGTGAATACAATCCCTCACTTGAAACATATTCAATCATTTTTCCTATGATGAATAGTCTCCCAAAACCATATGTATATATCTATACATATATATTCAACATTAGGGTTATCACCCAAGAGTTTGTGTAGGAATCCATCACTACACATTTCATCCATATCCAAAAGTACATAATTACCTTAGTACTATTTAACCATAGGTACACACATGACTTAATAGTCTAAAACCTCAATTTATTCCAACCTCATTTCAAGTATTGGAATCTCAGTGGTCATATCCCCATGATTACGTGTAAACTAATCCTACTAGAATTTATGCTACCGCTTATTCTAGTCGATAGTACGATCCCAAAGCGTTCTCAATGTCACCTATGGTTCGAATAAGTCTCGGTAACCCTTACTCCTATTGAGTTATCAATTGTTCCTTAGACTGAACATTTCTATCTAAGGATATGAGACCCCTTATTCTTAAAGAGTATGCAACCACTCTCTTCCATTTGGCCCCAAATTATAACTTAACCATACCCTATCCTTATAAGGATTTGACATAGATGTCGGCCTAGAAATTTCACAACATACATGGATATTTCTTATCCAATGATTCCAAGAAGTTCCCACTATCGGATACTAAGTGAGAGACCCCCTATAAGTCACCAAAAGATATCTCTTACTTTATAAGAGAGAACCCCAAATCAACAAACCCAACCAAAAAGGGCTAGAAGTCATCTTAGGAAACCCATAAAACAGCCCATTAAGGAAGCCCCTAAGAATAAACTCCAAAAGAAAAGGGGGAGGAGAAATCCAAGTTTTGGGCTAAAAACAGGGGACCGGTCGACCGGTCCCAGACCCCCGGTCGACCGCGGGTCCATAATTTTCCTACGAAGAAATGCAGTAGGCTTTCCCTTAAGGCGCGGTCGACCGGTCCCCAGACCGCGGTCGACCGGCCATACCAGTTAAGCTGGCCGATTTCCCTTTCTCAGCAAACCCACGAAATTAATACCCAAATATCATCACCAAGCCCCCAAATCTTTAACCCAACAATGTTATTAACAAGAAAACCCATCCTACATCTCATCCCAACCATTTATATGTGATTAAACCATAGAATAACATTGATTTCAAGATTTAAACCCAAAAATCTAGGTTTTGGTATTTATACCCAAAAATCCATTTCTTTACCCCCCAAATTATGAAGTGAAATACACAAATATCTATTTAGCAAGATTAAACACTTGCCTCAGATTTGTAGAGGTTGGATCGTCCTCGATGTCGCGGTTGGGCCGGAAATCCCCAAGCTTTTCTTCCTCTCTCTCTTCCTTTCTTCTTCTTTCCTTTCTTCCTCTCTCTCTAGGGCTTTCTCTCTTTCTCTCAAATGAGAATGGCTTAATCCGTAAGCCACTTAAACCTTTAAAACAAAATCCCAATTTTAAATGTTAATACACACTTTAAATGACTCGTTTACTCCAATTCAAGTCAAAATAGCTTAAAAACATTCCGGAGCCGAAATAAGACCCAATGACAGTCATTTTGACTATCTCGACCCTTCCGGGATCGATGGTACCCGCAAAAATATCATCCGAAATACTTTAAAATATTCTCTATTTTTGGGCCTCAATTCCCAAATTTTGAAATTCTCCAATTTAATTAAATTTTATTTTCCCAAAATTTAATTTCTCAGTCTCCAAAAATCGAGGGTTGTTACACGTGTATCCTTGGATAACCGTCCCTTTGTACTCCTACATGCCCATTCAAGTCACCCCTTAAAATATGTTTTCCTGCGTAGGAATTTGTTGTAATATTTCATCCAATAATTTCCAAAATAATTTATTTACAATTTCTTCTAAAGATCCTTAAGGTGCTTAAGTACTTATAATATTCAATATTGTTTTATCTAAGACAATATTAATGCTCATTAATCTATCTCCCTATCTTTTAACATCTACCAACTTATCTTTCATATAGTGATCAACAACAATACCTACTCCATTTCTACGATTATCTCTCCCTCCTGAATAAAATAATTTATATCCTTCTCCTATCTCTCTAGCATTTTCACCCTTCCATTTAGTTTCTTGTATGCATGTTATGTTGATTCTTCTTTATTTTAAGGTATCCATAAGTTCATTACACTTTCCAGTTAGTGTTCCTAAATTTCTGGTACTAAATCTAATTTTATGTATTCTATTTTTATTTGTGTTTTTTATTTTAACTAGATAATTCATCATCATAATTTAACATAAATTTTAAAGTCTGTTGTCAACCTGACACTAACCCACCTCGGTTCGCATCCGGGCATGGGCACACCAATGGTAGAGCCAAACGATTACTTAATTAGTTAATTAGATAATTAATTAACTACTCTTACAAATTAATGCATTAAATAAATGAGCTAAAACTGAAGTTAAATAATACAAATGTGCCTTTACATATGATAAAAATAATAATAACTCTAGATCGTAAACATTATATGTTCATACAGGGTCAGCAGGGTGAGTTCTTTAATACCATTGCGAGCAGTAGCTGTGGATGCTGCGAGATTTGATTGTAGCTGCTTCAGCTTCTTCCTATCCAAATAGGATTCAGTTTTATTTCCAATATTTACTTTTAGACGCGTTTTTCGTAGTTGGATATGATTTTATTCATGTGAGAGATTTTAGTTATTTATCAATTTTTATTTACGTTGGATCATTACTTGTAGTGATCGGTGGTTTATTCAGTTCACGTTACTTAGTTTATGCTTATCAGTTATTCTATCTTTTCATTTGTATGTATGGTTTCATTTCTTTTATATTATATTACTTGTTGTGTCAGTGATAGTAAGAATGAAATCATATTGGATTCATGTTTTATTTTAATAAAGAATTAATCATCCGGTATTAGCATAGGCGGGGTGTCACGCACTATCTGTGACCATAACTCGAATTTATTTGAAGAAGGAAAAAACCCTTTTCGATCATAATCAATCGCCAAGTTTTGGGGGAAATCATGAGAGAAATAAGTCCACCATGCATGTGAAGAGGGAACATTCCTCATGATTCAGTCAAAGACCTCATCCATGAAGATAAGGACTATTGGATCTAATTGACTTACGAGAATCAAGGAATAAGGTACAATTGATTAATTAGAAAGAATTGGCACACTCAAATGATCTTTCTTTTTTATAAATATAACCCTACACCCGAGGGGAAAAGGGAATGTAATCATAACTATTCGAACTAGATTGATATAAAAGAGAAAACCTTCCATGTACATTGTCACATTGTTGAACCACATAAATATTGTTCTTGTGTGACTGTGCATAATTTTTTTTATTTGGTTATTTTTATGTTAGACCATAATTAGGAGGATTATACCACCTTAATTTTAATGTGAAATATGTCCATTGATCTTACCTTCGATTCCACATGCCAATTCTCATTAGGTTCACTTTTTATTTCTATCATTCAAGTTGTCCTTCTTATATTTTAATTACATATTAATTAACTTTTGTCTTAATGTTTTCTTATTCTTATTTGCATAATATACTGAATTACCTTAAACCATGATATTGAAAAATTCAAAATATTTTAATATCGTGTTTTTATATATGGGATATTATAAATTTAATTTATGAAAACTTTGTATACCTTAATCATTTTGATTTTAAGATGTTAGGATAAACTTCGTCATATATTATTTATTTTTATCCTATATCCTGTTTCTGTATACATTATGTATTATTCTTTCTTGACCTATGGATATTTTATGAACTTTTTCACAATCCTGGTTTCTTAGACATATTTTATATATGTTTGTTTGACTATGGTTTATCATTTGATTATAACATTTTGTCGTATGCATGTCTATTTGTATGTTGTGTGATTTATGATTTGATTTATTAATTTAAATTTCTTTTAATCCTAATCACTTTTACTGTTGTACTTATTTTGGTGTTAAGTACATTTTATGTGCATGTGTGTGTGGTTGTGTGTGTGTGTGTATAGATATATGTTACATATATATATTTATTTATTTATCTTGGTACGTTAGTTTATATGTGTAGTTGGCTTATTGTATTTTAATTGATGCTTAATGCCTTTATCTATCGTGTCATTTTATTTATACCTCGTATTATTATTCTATGGTTTACAACTGCTGACATACATAACATTTTCGTACTTATGCAAGTTTATATTTAACATTATATTATAAATTATATTTTTTATGCCCTTGTTGATTTATTTTTTTCTTTTTTTCATGTTTACCTATATCCATGTATAAAAAGAGGAGTGAGAGTGGATACTCTTAAGGATAAAAATTATTGCCAAGCTAAAAGATAAGTTTTCATATTGTAAATGGAAAAAATATATCACTAAAGTATATGAGACGGAGTTTTACCAAGTTTGGAATCAAATCAATTTTTATCCTCTTATCACGAAATGTGAATCAAATAAAAGAAAAGTAAAACCATCACACAATATTGTTATACGAGGAAAAAATCAGTAATGGGAAAAACATTGGCCCATTGTACTAACGTGCCCACTTACATAGTTAAAATATAGCTCATACTCCATCATAACTTATTTTAACACTTTTTCATGCCTTATCTTCCGACATGGTAAGGAACCAGTATTTGAAGAATGCTATACAACTATGACAATCTTCGCCTGCAATCAAACCCTTAAAATTCAACCTAACTCAAATATTATTTATAGTGCAGATAAATTTTCTAAAGGAAAATGATCTAAGATCATCAACAAAATCGACACTAGGATGTGTGAGGGTATCCTGAGGTTTTAAAGTGTAAGGGATGTGTTTGGTCACTCTAAACTCAAAAAAAAAAATCGAACTCGAGAGAAAGAAAATTTTACTCTTGAAATGATATGTTTAGTTCTTGTGTAATGAACAACGAAATCTAATAAATTTTTTATAACAAAGGAGAAAAGAGTTTTAAGAACATTAAATGAAGAAAAAATATTCACTCTAAAAAATTATGATGTTAGATTGGATGCAAAAAATGGCTCCTTTCATTTGTTATTAGAATGATGTATTATACACAAGCAATATAATAAGGAGGAAATTTTTTATGCCAGTGTTAGGTTGGGTTATTGTTCCACTGGATTGATTTGTTTGTGTGTTTTAATTGTGTGGGAATGTGTCAGGCACGGTTATGGTCTTGCCTGCCAATTCGATTGTCTTACCCTGGCGATAATGAGGCAATTATGTACTATCATATGATGCTTAATTAAGAAGAGTTTTTCTCCAGATTTAGGATATTTAATAGTGAGTTCTACAAAAGTTAAAACAAACGATAATCTAAGAAAAAAGATGTAAACTGCAAAATTAAAGACGAAAAGAAGGTTTGAACAGAATAAAACAGTGAAGTGAAGTAAGTAAACTAAAAGAAAACCGTTTAAACTAGGAAATGTAAAGCATGTTACACTAAGAAAACTATAGACAATTTAAATGTAAGGGATACGAACTTTTCATAAAATATAAAGATAATTACAAAAACTCTACCTTACAAACTACTTCAAATAAGAAGATAAATTGTAAATAAATAAAAATAAATGTAAATAAAAGAAAAAAGAGTTTAAACAAGTAAATGTAGTTTTTTTTAGGTAGTCCTCTTTTCCTTCGTCCGTTAGATGTTTAATGATAGAGTCCATTACCCATGAAACTACTACTATAACTACTGAATGGTTACCCATTTAAATGTTGTCACATAAGTACACTCACGTCCCCAAAATCTCTACCTAAGTATTCTTCCCACGATCAAGGTCTTGATAAGTGCTAAGAGTTAGTGAAGACATTTGTATTAAACTAACCCATTATAGTTCTTAGCTATATATATCAGTTTATATTTACGCGTGACTATGCTCTATTGGCCGGTAAATATATGATTTAAACATACCCCCACACTAATTGATTTTTTGGGAAAAATTAATTCGCGGACTGTTGATTTTTGCACGCTTAATCCCCACGTTCATTCATCATTACTTTGGGGTAAATGGTGCTTAAATAGAAACCTTTTGGTGATGAAAATATCTTCATCACTAATCCCTTAGTCTCTTATTCTCTCAACTGAGCTTATTTTATTTATCCACCCATCATCTATGTATCAATAATGGCTTCCAAATAATATAACAATGACAAATATTAGATCAATTTTGAGCTTGGATCCACTTCAAGCCTAATAAGAGACAGTGTGTATCCTTGTATAGCTATGTTACTACCTATTTAAATTAGTTTGGTGGTGATAAATACGATCAAGTTGGTGTCTAGAACACTTGTAGTAAAGATGGTTTTATTAAACATGATATATCTTTGTATAATGACATCCCTGCTCCATTTACTTTGGGTGGAATATTTTCTAGTACAACTATAAGAACAACTACTTCGATCAGATCACCTCAGAATGGAGATAAAGAAGATCCTAATAATGCCATGAACAATGGATCTTGTGATGAAAATATGGGATAAGCTAATGAATACGGTTTCGACTACCACATGCATATCGAATGGTATAAGCTAATGAATCAGGTTCAAACTACCTCATGCATATCGAGTTGTAAGAAATATTTATCTTGTAATTTGTCCCGAGAAACAAACGAATAAGGTTCCAACTACCACATGCATATCGAGCTGTAAGAAACACGTGTCTTGTAATTTGTCCCGAGAACCAAACTTTTCTACCTACATATTACCATTTTCCACATTATATCACCATTCACAATCCTTTACCCATAAATATCCTCTCCCCCACCACCATTCATATATCATTTTCCATCATTACCATTTGTTTTGAGAAAAAAATAGTGGTAGAAGCACTAAATGTAAAAATGTCTTCATATTTATTATAAAAAGAAAAATGCATCGCAAGAAAAATAATATATATATATAAAGGATAAAAGAAAAAATGAGATCAAAATTTGTGAAATGAAGATATAAATTGCTAAAGTTATAGACCACTCTTCTCAAAATCCCTAAATCATTATATCATCCATCTTACCCATCTCATTTCCACTCATTTTTTACAATGAACCCATTTTTACCCATGGTGAGGTGTTAGAGCTAATAAAAGTCAACATGGTGAATAATTGGACGTTCTCAAAATAGTGGTTGGAATTCTTTCATGAGATCAATTTTTTTCATGTATCCATTCTTTATCATGTGTATGTGAGGCGTTTGATATTGTTTACATTTACTCACCTCCACACACATAGAGATACACACTTTGCCAAATCTCGAGAGATTCATCTGAGAGAGATATATCTAGTGAGATTTGAAGTTGAAACGTTGATTCTAAAAGCAATCAAAGAATTACTCTTACGATACTTAAAATCATTTTAATTGATTTCACACAACACACACTAAGTTCTAACAAGGATTTTTCCTTTTCTATTGAGTAACTTATCTTTTCATGCACCTCATAGTTCATTTTACGTATTCCTTGAATTCTTTAATTATGGGTTATGGGATAATTCTTATGTCTAGTTAGAAAGTCACGTCTTGTCAATAAATATATTTTGAATTTTCTGGTATATTCATTGCAAACCCTAACGAGACAATACTCATCCTCTAGGGAAACCTATAGATTTTGCGACTTAATAAAAATGCTAAGTGCAATCGCAAGTACCTATGAAAGTGGTATGATTTTGGTTACTTATACTGGTTTTTCTCTATTTTTATTCGAGGACGCCAAAGTTCTGTTTGAGGAGGAGGGTGCGATTAGCACCGAAAATGGTTATTTCATCCCCCAAGTAGACTCATTTTGATTTTAGTTCTCACTAATATTTTCCCTCTGTGTGTGTTTGTTTCTTTTGTAGGTCAATGCGCAGTTGCGGCTCTAACAAATGCATAACTCCAAATAAAGTGCTAAAGTCAGATTTTATGTGATCCCAGTCAGCCAGTTACCCATTAAATTTTGTCCCAAACCATGTCCCTTGCCTTCCCTAAACCTCTCGTGTGTCGTGTGTATGTATTTTGTTATATGTGTGTATAGTATACTATTATATATGTTATTATTATTACTAATACTAGTTGTATATACGCATATATGTTTATTATGATAGGTATGTCATTTTTATTTTGTTAATTTGTATATTACTTTATTTTTTATTTTTATATTCAAGAATAATGATTTGAGTCTCAATCAAATGTCCTAAGTCATCTCCTAAATGACTGAAGACAATGTTAAAATTTTGTACCTTTTTATGTTAATAATGACACGGTACAATATTTTAAGGGTATGTAAATTTATTTGAGGTGATTTGGGGGTTGCAATTAGGACTCATAACATTACTCTTGAGTGTTTATGTTTACATATAAACACACTCACCCGTCACCCACCAAGCTCATACCCAAAACCCAACCATGCTCGAAACTGAGCTTACTCGAGTAAACACTCAGGAAACCCACGGTCCTACCCCTAAATATCACCCTCCAAAACCCTCAAAACCCATTCTAAAATGTAACAACACATAACCCAAACAAAACACATATTACTTTCCCACTCATGCACCCCAAAACCCAGTTATAACACCCCCCCCCCCACATACACACACACACACACACACACACACACACACATATATATATATATATATGGGAGAGGGGTGTTTGAATAGTGTCAACAAATTAACGGTTGAGATCGAATTTTTTTGGGGATCTAAAGGTGTGAGATTGTGCCATGTCACCACTTACCATTATGACATGGCAAAATCAACACAGCCTCAAACCCAAAAGTCTCGCCCAGTTCAATCTGCCTCGAGCGCCCCAAACGTCCAATCTTTCACTCACTCTTCCCTTTCAAACCTACTACCTTACCTCAGAGTCTCTTTCCAAAACATTCATGATCTCTCCCATTTTCAACCTCTCTTACCTATTCTTGCGTCCAAGCCAGCTCTATACGAAAGCTATATTCATTTTTCGATTGGTGAGTTTTCTTTGAATCATTTGGTATTTCGGTTTTCATTTGAATTTTATTTATCTAACTATGTTATTTGTAATAGGATTTCAGTCCGTGGCTATTTTTTTCGTCCAAACAAACTATTTGTAATGTTGGTTTCTTGAGAATGATTTTAGGTTTACAATGGTTGGATTTTGATTTATTTTTAGGTGCAGTGTACTTAATTTATTTGTTGGCTATTAACATTGGTTGGATTTTGATTTATTTGAATCTGCTATTTACAAGGTTAGTTCTTACTAACTTTAAGTTCTTATTTGATTATTTAAATTCATAAACCATTGGATTTTGATTTTTAGGTTTACACTGCTATTACCATTGATTGGATTTTGATTTTTAGGTTTACCCTCCTATTTTTAAGTTTACCCTGCTATTTTTAAATTTTTAGGTTTACACTCCTATTTTTAGGATTACAGTGCTATTTAAGTTCTTATTAACTTTATCATTTGTTATATTTGATAATTTTGTAGTCTATTATCATTGAGTGGACATGAATCAGATAACCCTTTTTAAATAGCTCGAACACTTCCATAGCAGAAACACGGGTGTTGTCATCCGTGATGTATCTGAACTGGACATCATTCGTACAGAGGTAACTTCAACCATTTTTTAAATAGCAGAGCAATTTTTTGTTATACCAGTTATTTTATTAGCAATTTTTGGTATTAACAATTTTCGGGGGTTCTGCTATTTTCTTACACCGCTATTTTATTTTCAGAAGAGAAAACACGCAGAGCAATTTTTGGATAACGGAAAGGGGAAAAGGAAAGAGAATGACCCCCCTTACTTGATTTGGTTCTTCTTTCTTCTGTAATGAAATTCAATTTTCACACAATAACCCTTTGATTATATTTAGACTTAATTTCCTAATTATATATTAATTAGCAGGAATTTCCACCGACTTCTGCCCGCATATTGGCTCAAAGATGCCGTCGCGAACAAGAACGGTCACAAAAAGAAGCCAGTGTTTCCCGACCTACATCAAGTCGCGTTGATACTAATTCTCCGTTTCTAAGCACACCTACACTGCAATGTGGCCTTTGCGAAACCAGACCCCTATATCAAACATTCGTACGAACATTCCAGAGCAACTTATGGGTAACCTTGAGTCGGTGCGATTTTTTGTAATTTGTACTTAATTTCATTTTTTAAACCATATAACCACTGCAATTTTGAGTTTTCATTTTTTATTCTCCGTATCCGCAGGTATGTTCAACTTCCTACATCGAAAGACACACTTCCACCTTAAACGTGCCTACGGTGTGACGTTTCTTCCATTTCCATATTTATTATTATTTTACTTTCATTATCTTTCGTCTTCATTTACTAACTATCTATAACGTTGCAGGAAATTCCACCTACTTCTGCCCATATCTTGGGTCAGAGATGCCGACGTGAACGAGAACGATCTCAGAATGCCGCCTGTGTTTACCGTTCGAAGATTTCTCCGTTGCTGAGCACCCCTACACCGCAATGTTACCCTTTGCATAATCTCACCCCCGTATCAAACATACTTACGGATATCAGCCGCGTAATCTCACCCCCATTTTAACATTCTGATGATCCGGTTCAATTTGCCTCTTTGGTTCAGTCGCGTAATTTGAACTTAGATTTCGATTGTAACATACTAACGACGGATGTAACTTCGTCTCCAAGAGTTGTGCAACAAGAATCGTCTAATCAAGATACAACTTTTAATTCAGATACTCCCCCATTGGGAAATAATATACCATCGACATTTAGGTACATTTACCTACTCACTTCTTTATTTAAATATTTGGTTGTTTTTTGCATCTCTTACACTATGTTTAACAAATAATCTTTTCCTCCATTTTAGGACAGGGAGACCATCCTTCCGAAATGAATCCAGTAGTAGGGCACGAGGTCGTGCATATGATACGTCGGGAAGACATGATTTGGGACCTATGAATGTAATATGCTCTCACTGTAGTGCATTACACTGGATGGATGAAAGGTTGTCGGGGTCCTCAAAGATAAGACCTCTATTTGGGAAGTGTTATTGGCAGGGCCAAATTTGTTTACCTTCCCTCATTGAACCCCCGCCTAAAATTAAGCTTCTATTTGAGGGTGATGATGATCGGTCTAGATCTTTTCGTACTTATACAAGAGAGTATAATGCTGCCAATGCATTTACGAGTTTAGGTGTTCAGATGGATATCCGGGTCCTCCATGGCAGGGGTCCATCGATTTTTACGATTCACGATGAGCTTCGTCATCGTACTAGATCCTTATTACCCGATGTTGGTCACGAACATGATGCAACTTACGCTCAATTATACATTTACGATCCAGATGTAGCTTTAGATATTCGTCACTAGAGAAATCCTCATTTGAAGAGGGATGTCCTCAATACAATACAATAATCTTTGTTGGAGAAAAATGCATTCAAGACTAAATATCATGAGGCATATGGTACTTTGGATCACTCAAATAGGATGGGCCATGACTTAAGTGCTTACCTTCATTATAGTTGTGCAAAGGACCGTCGCACGTACAATTTGCCATCATCCGATGAAATCGTAATTATTTTACCTAGGGATGGCTCCAACGTCAGTGGTATACGAGATATTATTATTCGGCTCAAAGGCGGTAATCAATTAATGCAAATTAACGAGTGTCACCCTGCGTATTTACCTTTGCATTACATCTTATTGCTCCCTTACGGGGAACTTGGCTGGCACTCAGAGATGAAGTTATGGGATGTGAAATGTTTGACTGAATAGACTAAGCGTTTAACTCAATTGAATTATTATTGTTATCATTTGTTTCAACATGCTTCCGAGTACTCCACCCTCTTTAAAGGGGGTAAATTGTTCCAAGAGTTCATTGTTGATGCATGGGCTTCTACCGAGCAAAACCGTCTAACTTATTACAGACTTAATTAAGGAAAACTTTGGGCGAAGTTATACAAAGATCTTAGTGACAATATGTCGAATGGGTTACAACCAGATCAGATTGGTAAACAGATGATTCTACCATCGTCTTTCACTAGTAGTGTGAGACATATGTTTGAGATTTAACAAGATTCGATGGCCATCACATGTTTCAACCAGCATCCTGATGTTTTTCTCACCATGACCGCAAATCCAAAGTGGCCAGAAATTACAAAGGAATTGATGCCTCATCAGAATGCCTTGCTTCGTCCCGACTTGGTTGCACATCTTCACAATTGAATTTCAAAAGCGAGGTTTACCTCACATGCATGCTTTATTATTTCTTGATGGTCCGAACAAGATTAAAACATTTGCCCATGTCGATAATATAGTGTGTGCTGAATTTTTGTTCTTGGACGATGATCTGACACTTTTTGAAACTATTTTGGGTTGTATGGTTCATGGACCGTGCGGTTCACAATCTCCTCAAGCTCCCTGCATGGAAAATGGTAGATGTATGAAGAAATATCCTAGGGATTTCGCAGACTCCACCACAATGGATAAAGATGGGTATCCAATTTATCGGCGTCGTAATGATGGTCGGGTGTTTACTCTTACAAATGGGGAAAAAGTTGATAATTGAGATGTCGTTCCATATAATCCACATCTCAGTCGGATGTTCAATTTCCACATCAATGTTGAAGTCTGCGTTGGGTTCCGATGCATCAAGTACATACACAAATACATTTACAAGGGATACGATCGCACCACTATGGTCTAAGGAGGTGTAGATGAGATCTAACAATACTTAGATGCTAAATATATTGGCCCACCTGAAGCTACTTGGCAGATATTGGGTAATCCAATGCATGAAGAGAAACCTTCTGTTACGCGATTGTAACTTCACCTCCCGGGTATGCATAATGTTGTTTTCAATCCAAGTGAGTCGATGGATGAAATTGTGTGCAGGGCTTCAGTTCAACAAAGTTCTTTAACGGCTTTTTTTGCATATTTTGCATCGAATGAAGACGCGCGTGCATATACTTATCAAGAGTTTCCCCAACACTATGTTTTAAATAAGAATTCAAAGACTTGGACTCTAAGATCAGAAAATGGGGGTTTCGCAATTGGTAAGATGTACCATGCCATCTCAAACTCAGGAGAAAGATTTTAATTGCAACTAATGCTAATCGTTGTTACAGGGGCCGCGTTCTCTTGAGTTCTTACGGACTGTCAACAATGTCATACACGATTCTTTTAACTCGGCGTGTGTGGCTATGGGGCTTTTAGAAGATGATGACGAATGGGTGCAATTTTTACAAGAGGCGGCGATAATGCAGACAGGTTATCAACTCCGAAGACTATTCTGCATTTTACTCACCCAGTGTTTCCCTTTAAATCCGGGTCTGCTATGGGATCAGTTTGCATTGGATATATGTGATGACCTTGCGCACAAGCTCCGTAGCTTATTCACTATTCCATGTCCAATGGAAGTCGAAGTAAAAAACTACGGTTTGTATCTGTTAAATGAATTGCTATAGGAGTCAGGCAAGAGTTTGTCTGACTTTCCTCCGATGCCACTCCCTATCAGAAATTGGAGTACCTCTAGAGAAAATTGACTAATATGGGAGCATCGTCAGCTTCAATTTGATACAAACCACTCAATTGTGCAAGCTAACGTTGATCGTCTTAATCCAGGGCAACAAATTTCTTTCGCAGAAAAAACTAATTATGTGTTTGAGGGTAATGGAACAACTTTCGTTTTGAATGGTGGGGCGGGAACGGGGAAGACATGTTTGTATAACACAATTTTTGCGGTTTTTCGTGGTCTCAGACATATAGTGATTAGTGTTGCCTCTTCAGGAATTGCTTCCTTATTATTGTTCGACGGTCGAACTGCTCATTCGACATTTTCTATTCCTCTTGACATTCTTAAAAATTCTAATTGCGGGTTTGCAAAACAGTCGATTAAGCAGAGTTGTTCAAACTAACGAAGCTCATAATCTGGGATGAAGTGCCAATACAACATCGGTTTTGTGTTGAGGCAGTTGATTGATCGTTACAAGATATATGTAATAATAAAAGACCCTTCGGGGGAGTCACAGTGGTGCTCGGTGGTGATTTTCGTCAAATATTGCCCCTAATTCCTAAAGCCGTTAGAGAGGAAATCGTTGTCGCCTCTTTAAGGCGATCCACGCTATGGAAAGATATACATGTTCTGACCTTAAACTCCAACATGCACTTCAATAATACCGAAGTTGAAAGTTTGCAATTTTCGAACATCTTGACTGAGGTATAATATTATATAGATAATCATTTTGACACTGTTGTTTACATACAATATATATATATATATATATATATATATATATATATATATATATATATATATATATATATTGTTCTTTTACTTACTTCTCTTTTTCCTCCAGATTTGGACTAGCCCAGAGGAAACTGTGGTTATGCCTTCGACACTACGCCATTGTAAAAGCGTTGAGGATTTAATGGGGGTTGTATACCCATTATTGCACATGGAGGGAACCGTTACCTCTACCTTCCTCAATGAAAGAACAATTCTTTCGGCTCGCAATGACGATGTGAATGCCATAAATACAGTCGCGCTCAGTATTTTCCCCGGTGAAACAGTTACATACTTTGCTGCCGATAAATTGTGCCCTGATGAAACTAATTCCAGCATGAGTAACCAGTTCCCAAATGAGTTTCTAAATGCCCTTAACCCATCGGGGTTACCGCTGTTTAAATTGGACTTGAAAGTTGGAAGCCCAATAATGTTGCTACGAAATATTTTCCCGAAAGATGGCCTTTGTAATGGCACCCGCTTGATAGTTACAAAATGTTCTGAGCATGTTATTTAGGCCCAAATCCTTACTGGTGAAGAATTTGTCATATTAGTTTTCATTCCTAGAATCTCTTTAACACCTTCCTCTGCTAAAATGCCAATTAAGATGACGCGTCAATTTCCAATCAAGTTGGCCTACGCCATGACAATTAATAAATCGCAGGGCTAGTCCGTCAATTATGTTGGGATTGACTTGCGCACTCCGGTCTTCAGTCATGGCCAATTGTATGTTGCATTATCATGTTGCACGAATGCTAAGCGTATATCTATCCTACTTCCCACTGATGAAGGGAGTTCAACTACTAACATTGTATATCCAGAGGTTCTCTTATAATCATTTTTTTATGTATGTTTTGATGAAGGGAGTTCCAAATAGCGATATCTTCATTTTTGTATGAACTTTTGGTACTATTTCCACCCATGGTGTTTAATTTAAACTAATACTATTTTGGAGCTATTTATTTAGTTTATTCAAACAGAGTGCCAATTGTATGTTGCATGGTATGTTCTCAAGATCATTTTCTTTGTACAGGCCTTTTGAATTGGAAGATGGAGCAGTGATGTCCTATAAAAGTGATGTCATGAATTCTGAGATTTACTGATTCATACTTTGGTTGACAAAGTTAATGCATTGGCTCATCTATGTTTGGGCAAGTTTCATGGAATGATTGTACATTAGTTGAATGATTGTACTTTTCCCAAGTTTGTATATGTTATTTATAGGTATAAATTGAATTCGCAGGCATTTTATCTCCAGTCAGACCATCATATAACAATATGTTCATTTTGAAGTTCTATCTGGGATCTATTCAATGTTCACAATCTCATATTCGGTATAGAGATGATTCGGAGATCATTCAATCTTATTTGTTCATCTGTTTTAATTTTAAAGTTTGTTTTTGTCTATTTGCATCATTCAATAATTATGATTTGATCAGGTGAATAACTGTGATTTGATCAGTTTGGATTCTTTTACACACCAAAGGTGTTTGGAGAGTGAAGTTGGTACAGAGGCCTTGATTAAACAAATGAGGATGGCTGCCAGTTTAGCAAAGGTCCCAAACACTAGGATGAGGAGTTATTGGGGAGTGAGTTTAAAGTTGAAGCGAATTTTCAGTGATGTGTTTAAATTTCATATTGATCGAAAGAGTGAAGTAGAATCTGTTGAAGTTGTATAACAGCAATTCAGCTCATTTGGTAAAATGGATGCTCTTCATCCAATTGACTTTTATTTTAGTTGGTACATGAATTGATAGAGAAAGCAAATCTGAATCGACATGAAGTTAGAGACACTGTTGTTGAAATTGTGCTCACTCGCGGCTCCCAAAACGTAAGTGAATATAGGATGGCTCCATTATACTCTTTAATATTTCTGCATTTAAAGTTGTATATATTTTCTTGATGCTCTATTTATAAAATATTGATCCAAACTCCTTTTCTTTTCGGATTTGTGCAGCTATGTCATTCAAGAAATTAGCCTTTAAGTATCACCCTAACGTGCCACCACATGCCCAAACAAAGGAGTACACGAGGAGGCTCATTCGAGTACAAGATGCTTATGAGACTTTGTCAAACGAGCATAGTATAAGCATGTTGGCTTTGGCAACGAGGCAGTAGCATGTTGGCTTTATCAGCGAGGCAGTAGTGTTATTGTCATGGCAGTGGCAGTAGCATTTTATGCACTGTAATGTCTCCTAATTATTTCTTCTGAAACTTGGATATTGGTGCTACATGTTGGGTTAGATATAGAATCTGAAATGATGATCTTATTTATGATGTTATAATGTGTACTCTTGATAGAATTAGTTGTATGCAAGTTTGGTGTTATAATGTGTACTCTTGATGGAATTAGTTGTATGCAAGTTGGATTAGCTCTACTCCATTAGTAATATATTAGGGATAAAACATGCTTCTTTTAATATATTAGGGAATTAGTTATATACAAGTTGGATCATCCATATATGTTGAGGGGCTATTGCAGATTGATTGTGGAAGTTGTCTAGTTCCGAAAATCATAGGAAAAGGGTCTATGAACCTGCTGGATATGGAGAAGCAATTTATAAAGGTTGTTGTAAAGAAAAGAACTCGGGTACATATATGCATTATTCCACTGTTATATGCATTGGTTGTTGACACATGCGTAGACGCACACTCACACACTCTCACGCACACACACCCACACATTTAAGGGCTTCGTGTGCCCCTCACAAAAGAAGCATTGCTTTTGCAAAAATAGGATCATAGATTTATTGAATTTTTTTTCTTCGTGTACCCTCTTTTTTTCTTCGCTTCACCTAATATGTCTTTTAAGCTCACATTTGTGCCCCTCTTTTCAAGAACATTTGTGAAAAAATTGAGATAAACCTATACAAGTGTCTCTAAATCTCACAATGTGTTATTTTATCCCGTCATTTTGAAAGATTTCATTTATTTTTCGTCATTTTGTGCAGACTTCTGTGGCTAATTTTTCATTGGAGAATTACGGCGGTATTTATCATTCAATAACACTAGCTCCACTCCACTTTTAGGCATATGATGAGCTGAATCGCATCAACAAGAGAGCTCATCATTAGACAAGCCTTATAAAGCTCTGAGAGCTGATCATATGAGACATATGCGTGTTTGGATCGAACTGGTAGCAACCATTTGGATTATTGTGTCTTGGCATATTACATTTACACCTCTATTGTGTTTGAATGTTTAATTCTGTTTGATCACTTATGTTGAATGTTCTGTTTGAATTCTGAGTTCTTCATGGAACTAATAAAGTCTTTTTATGACTGAGATTGTAGGAATGGATGTGGTTTATAAGATTGAAGCTGAAGGAATGAAAAGTGGAATGCCTAAAAGAAAAGTTGTGATTGCTGACAAATTTTTTTCAGGTACTAATCCCATGTCTCCACCGTTATTGTTTCCGTATTTTCTCTAATATGCATTTATATGCTTCATGTTTTCATTTAAGAAACGGACAAGGATATCTGATGGTGAGGTTTTATACTCTTCGTGGCACGACTGATTTTGAGTACATAGGCAAGGCTGCCCCAATAAAAAGGTGTAACATATATGTCTCTTAATCGATTTAGAGTTGTAGGTTTTTAACCAATGTGTCTACCTGTGACGATTGAATTTCATTTTTTTATTTTTATATAACACTCTTTCACTTGGTGCTTAGGCACAATCACTTGAATTTCATTTTTTTGTTTTGATTTGATTCTCGAGTACTGAAATTAGTTTCTCAAGTACTAAAATTTTATTTTTACATATAGGCTATCCTTATTATATTTGGCCTATTATTTAGCAAGACATTCCTTAATGTGGATGGTGCCATTCCTTGGGATATTTTAGGATATTTTGATATGCACATCTTATATAATATTTTTATTGATTCATTTAGTTCTAACTATATTTGTTTTTGTATCATGTCGCATTTTGAAAACTATGGACAATCTATATGGTGGAACATGTGGGACGACCTCAATTTGATATATATATATATATATATGTAATTTTTTTAACAACTTTGTTTTATTGTAGTAGTTATTGGATGAATTTGGATTCTTTGAATATTATTGGAATTATTATTATCTCTTAAGCAGGGTGGATAGTCCAATAAACAAAGGAGGTTCTGTCCATTTTTTTTACATTGACACTGTTTACTTGAGGCACAATGTGAATTAAGTTGATGAATATTGTATATTTAATATTATATGTGAAGTTTTTTGACGAATTTAAATTATTTGGATGTTGTTGGGCAATTTTTTATTCGTTAAACAGGGTGGATAGTCCTATAAACGGAGGAAATTAAAGCCATTTTTTTAAATTTTACTTTTTTATTTGTCGGGGAATGCCGTCTTGTGATTACGTACTTTGGCAAATTTTCGTCATGCCTTCAGGCACGGGCATATACTAGTATATATATATGGGGGACCAAATATTATCTCCGATGCCCTCTATTATCCTAAAAGTTAAATATATAACATACACACAATACATTTGGAGATAGAGGTAGTGATAGAAAATGAGGAAAAACAATTAGTGGAAGCTTTATCAACAATGGATATTATTTTTTGAGAGGGTGCTTGTTGAGAGTGTATTATCTTTAAAGGGGGAAAAGAATTCGTACATAGGAGAAAACACAGCTCCAAGTTTTTGTTTAGTTTTGTAGTGTCATTTTAGGAGGAGTGTAGTGCAATTGTTTTGAGTAATTATTCACAATTTTAGTGAGTTGAGAGTGAGCAGAATACTCTTGTGAAAGACAAATATTGACTTAAATGTTTACTTTTCAATTTGTTGTAAATTCATATTTTGTTGTGGCATGATTAGTGTTCAAGCTCGAGAGTTAATATCAAATGGAAGGAGACTTGGTTTAATGTTTTTTTCTTTCTATTTTATTATTTGTAGGCCTTTTTTGGTGTTATTATTACATTTTGTGTGTAATATACCAAAATGAAAGGCTAAATATCCCATTCATTGGGTGAGATAAAAACATTGGCTTAAATATTTATATTTTGAGTTTATTTATTTATTATGCCACTTCTAATATTAGCATTGCAATTTTACAATTCATATTTAAGCCCCAAGAGAGGGTGAAATATTTTTGAGAGAAAATATTAAATTTGACCTATAATATTTATTTATTCATTAAACTAGAGATAGATAATTTTTAAATAATATTGGAGTTTGAATTTCTCAACTCTAAAAATTAATTTTTAATGGTGTAAAATGCTTTTAGTAGATTTTACCTAAAGAGTTCTTTATTAGAGAATGTTTAAATCTAATTTTTATAGAGTTCATGAAATTTTGACATTAATCTTCCAAAAAGACTATGTTCAGATTTTTAACAAGAATTGATTTGTAAATTTAAATATGTCTTTGGGTATTTCAAATATATAAACTAATTAATAAAAATACAAAAGGCAAAGTGGCGAATTCTCAACTCTTTATTTATCTCCTACCTGTTTAGTCTAGTATCTCTCTCACTCTATCATCTTACTTATTTATTAGTGTAGTTAAATTTCAGCATATCGTTAGTTAATATAATCACCCATGAATATTATTTTTTAAATATCATACTAGCCTTTACTTTTATCTTTCCCATATTAAAACGTTGAACTGACACCCTTACTTACCATTATACATGTATTTTATGTATTTTGAAGGTCAAATGGATTTTAAATTGACGAGACTTGTAACGACACATATACATACATACAAAAGAAAAGTTATCAACATGATAACTTGACAAACATAACTATCAACGAATACGAGTACTAGTGGAATTAGATATTCATCCTTTGTAGTGGCTACATTTAATTTTTACAAGTCAATACACACTCTTAGCTTGCCATTTTTCTTAATAACTATGACTATGTCATATATCTATTCAACATACTTGGGGTTCTAAAGAATCTTTCCTCAACAAACTTTTAATTTCTTCTTTTATTTCTCTTATGACCGCTACGGTCATCTCTCATGGAAGTTATTTAACAGACTTGTATCCTTCATTGATTAGAAGTTTATGCTACACTAACTTATTGTCTAAAATAGGAAACTCATTATATTCCAAATATAAATATCCCTTGTATTAATATAAAAGGCCCACAACCAAATGTTGGTCTTCTTTGCTAAGGTTTGCACGCATGTATGTCAGACTTGTTTTGATCGGTTCCCAAGTTCAATTCCAAGGAATGACTCGATTAGTTTACCATAAATTATTCATATTCTGTTGGCTAACTTGATAGATTGCCACTATTCAAAGGAATTTCATCCTCTTTGTCTTTTTATAATACATAGTCAACTCAATTCATGATCATTTCTTCACTAATTAAGTATTTAGGCCCAACTCTCTGAATTTATACGACACAATGGCCAAAGTTTCATTGGACTTTTCTAAATAAATATGTGAAATACCTCTAGACACCACATTCTAGGACCCATAAGTCTATCCTTAGGTCCCTAACACTTCCCCATTTCACTAAAAACACTAGGTCGCACATTGAGTGCCGATCTAGAGTCCATCGGGCGCTCCCGCGCCCCATTTGACTACAATCAACTCTATACTCAGAGAAAAATCTCTTTGAATCCTCGAAGGTATACGAATACCCTTTCCAATGGTCCACCCCATGCACGAATTGTGAAAGGGACCCTTTTTGTGTGTGTTTCAAATAAAACTAATTTATTTCCAAAAGTTATCCAACTTTTAATTATGCACCAAACCAAGTTGTGAAAACCCAATTCTTACTTTAAACCAATTTTAACTTGATTAATCCTAAACATGCATCTAGTGATTAAATCAAGTAAAGTAAAGTAAAGAATACTCACAACGCCAGACGTATGAGGAAAAACCCAAGACGAGAAAAAACCTCGTACGGCCCAAGCCAGACAATCACTATGAAGAAAGGTTTTACAAGGTGAAAAGCCCCGGGTTTTAATAATGGCAAGATTAAAATATAATTTCCTTTTTAAAAGAATGCGGAAGCGAATATAAGTGATGGTTCAACAAATAAACAAGGCAGAGTTTTAATATCTTAAGAAACAAATTGAAACATAATTCAAGCCCTAGAATTTGCCTAAGTCATGATTAACAATTATTCAAAGTTAGGCGAAACCAATTTTAGCAAATGACTTGAATAAACCAATTTTACCCAATATTTAATTTAAGTCCCAAATTAAATGAGTGTGAGAATTAAACCAAATTTTATCTTGAATTAAACCTTAAGCATGCGTTCTAAATTTTGTGCAAGATAAAAATAAACAATGTCACACTACACCGCGATGTACGAGGAAAAACCCACTAACGGGAAAAAACCTCGGGACGGCCCTAGCCTCAAATCCACTAAAAACGGTATTACAAAATACAAGACAAAAGACTTACTTCCTAAACTCGAACCCTCTCAAGCCGTGATGCTCCTTCTTGTATCAACCTCCAATTAGCGGATAACCAACGGAGCTCCACCGTGGTCTCGGAATACACCGATGGGACTTTATATGGTCACCGTCACCCAATCATGGAGCCTTTCTCCTTGTGGGTAGAATCTCAACAAAAATCTTCTTTGTGATGGGGTGTAGAAGCAAACCCGAAACGTCTCTTGAATTCGGTAGAGAAAACCGGTGCCAAAAACTCCAAGCAATTGATATAAATATTGAAACTTGGATAAACAATTATTGGGTGTAAACTAGAGTGTGTATGAATTTTTCCTTAAAAATTAACACTCAAAACATGAACATTTTCCCTAAATAAATTTTCTCTCAAACTCTCTCTAAGAGATGGATATGGAATGGAAAAGTTGTTTTGGAAAATGTGTTTCCCACACATAATAATGCATGAAAAAGTTGGTTGAAAACCAAGTGGAGAAGTGGGGAAAAAACTGCCAAAAACTGCTCAAAACCGTTCCCGCCTGACGTCTCGTTCGAACGAACTTGACTCTCGTTCGAACGAGACTTCTAACGAGCGACCAGCCTGGGCTCGTTAGAATCTCGTTAGATATCTCGTTAGAACGAAAACTCGTTCGAACGACATATCGAACGACATATCGAACGACTGACCATATTAGGGTCGTTGGCAAACTCGTTCGAACGAACCTGGTTCGAACGACAAAACTCGTTCGAACGAAACAGGTTCGAACGACAAAACTCGTTCGAACGAAAAAACTCGTTCGAACGACATTTCTAACGAACGACCAGAAAGTTTATAAAATTCGATTTTGGCCCAGAAACTTTTATATACTTATTCTTAAGTTTCTAATTGATTCTTTCTGAAAATAAAATGCAGTTTTTATTACACTTAACACCCAATACATATTGTTCCAAGCTCCTATATACATACAATTACATTCATACCTTGGGAGCATGGAACCTTAGTTGATGACGTAGAAACGAGGCACACAAACCGACATTTTGATGAAGCTTTAAATTCTTTGCCGCTACGTCTTCAACATACACTTCATAGGCTTGAGAATATTACAATAAATACTATCCTATGAATAAATGTTTTTGTCCGGAATTGAGCCAAAACTATATATGGACTCAATTGGAAATTTGTGTCCTTACAAATCTCCCCCTTTGGCTATTCCGGGACAAAAACCAAACAAAAATCCTATAGGGCCGTCAAGCTCTACTAGACTCAAAACATAACCCGCCCAATCTTGACTCAACCCAAGGATTAAACTCTTTGCCATAGAAAGATGTCGCTTTAGAATAATTCCTGCACACTTAAGCAAACTCATCAAATGCATAGGGAATATCAAAATATTAAATGCAATTAATTAATTACTCCCCTAAATTAATTCTCCCTTTAAACACATGACCTACTTAGAAAGACGTCTCCCCCTAAGATAAATCTCCCCAAACGAAGATACGATAATAATAGGATTAGATACCATTTCTCCCCCTATCATCATTCTCCCCCTTTTTGTTCGGGAATAGGCAATGGATAAAGAACTAATAAACAGCATGTGAAAGCTTAAAGTGTTAAGACATGAAAGCATATGGGCAATTAAAAGCAAGGCAAAGACAAACAAATATCATATATATATATACTTTAAATATACCAATAAGTACTTGCATATATATATAGATATAAACACACACATGACACAAAATACAATAAGTTTGCACACTCGTATGGCAAAAATGTGTCATATGGAAACGGAAGTGTAGGGGTGTGAACAAGCAACAATTAAATTTAGACCCAAACACTTAAGAAACGTTCACGGAGTTCTCATTTGATTGCGAACTTCATCACAGTTAAATATAACCTCATGTGACAATATAAAGATTGAACTCAATGAACAAACATACACAATGCATACAAGCCTAGCATGATGATGATTCTACAAACCAAATAGAGTCATGACATTAAAGACAACTAGGATAAACGGACATTGTGCAAACCGTTGATATACCATCCAATTCTCCCTCAATGAGCATATATTCTTTTGTTTTTGAATGAATATATCAAACAAGCATAGGCCTTGGCAATTGCTTTTTGTTTAGATGCCAAATATTCTGTTTTTAGGCCTTTGGATCACGTATTTCTTTTAGATCCAATCAACGGTGGCTTACTATCGCAAAGGATATAATTCATCCTTTCGGAGCCCTTCCCCGTGCATATATTAATTTATCATGTTTTCATTTTTCACACAAATCTCACATGCAACGGATTTTGACATGCACTAGTCCTCCTAGGTCATAGATATGTAGATGACTAGATTGATAGGAGAACACCTCAAAAAGCTCAAATATAACATGTGACATTAAGATTTCAAAAGAGCTCATGCATGTGTGAATAGAGGCATATGAAAATAGAATCCATTTAATCAATACAAAATCCAACTACTCCATATAAAGCACGGTAAAGAACATTTTAAGGATTGAAAATCTAAACCAAAAGTTCTAGCCACATGGAAGCGTAAACGATAGGATTCAAACACAAATATATGCCACATAAAGTGTGTCAAGCAAAAATATACACAAAACAAAATCTCTTTGAGTTTTTAACATTTTTAATCAAAAATAAATATTTACTCAAAAGGACAAACAAAAATCATTTGTATTTTTCATTAAGCTTAAATGAAATAAATAAAACACAAATGATAAACAAAAATCTTTTTATATTATGCAGTCGATTCAAACACAAAATATAATACAAAAAGATAAACAAGTCATAATTTCTAGCATGTGATATGAAATAAGGCAATGACTAGAAAATGACTAAAACAAGCATACATTTAGCATATGAATATGGCATGAAGTACAAAAGCTAAAGTATGCAAACACTAACACATTCATCCATTAGATTTAGCAAGGGAGGAAGCATGTGAAAGTAAATGAGAATCAAAATCCCTATTTTGTAAGGCAACCAAGTCGGATTTCCTAACCCAAATTAATGAAGAATTACTATCTTGGGGTGTAGAAACGTTAGCTATCGTGGTTACTTTACTATGGGGTTTTCTAGGAATTCGTTTAAGATCTAAACAAAATTTCCTAAGATGACCTTGTCGACCACAATGTGTACAAGTGAGAACATGTCGAAAAGATTTACTTAAGGAGTGATCTTTAAAAGTATTCCTAGTTGATTCTCCTAAAACATTGGTTTGGGCATTATGAGTAAATTCATTACAAGGATTGAAGCCTAAACCGCAAGTGTCATTTTTAATTTGGATCGTTCCTAACATTTTATCAAGTTTTTCCGAACGACATTCCAAATCAAATTTGACATTACTAGAATCTTTTAATTTATTTTCCAATTCTAAAATGTTAGATTCTAGAAAAAAATTACGCTCTTCAAAAGCAAGAAGCTCCTTTTTCAAGGATTCCATTTAACCCCTAAGGCTATCTCTTTCGCCTTCTACATATTCAAGCTTCTCTTGAAGAGTCCTCACATGTGTCCTAAGGTCTTCTATTAAGGCACTATCATCAACGACCTTGACACTCTTTCTTAAACAAGCTTCTAACTTCAAATTAGTTCTTTTCAAATTAATAGATTCTTTATATAATTCATGAAAAGCATTTTGAAGTTCACTCACATCAACCTCTTCTTCATTTTCACTCTCTTATCCACTCTCACTATCATTAAAAACAAGGGAATCATGAACAATGACCTTGGAAGTGGCATGTGCTATCGTTTCATCAATCAATGAGTTCTTATTATCACTCACATGACTAGCCATAAAAGCCACAAAAATTTTCTTAGTGGGGGAATCGGGCTTTTCTTCCTTATCACTATCACTAAGGGTTGCATTATATGAAATAGGTCGCTTACCATCTTTCCTTAGTTTAGTGGGGCACTCATAAGCCCTATGGCCATAACCTTCACAACCAAAACACTTATTAGACTCGTCCCTATCAATATTTTCATTACTAGGTTTAGGGATCTTATCGGCTTTAGAAATCTTCTCGTTTTTATCATGTTTAGAAGATTCAAATTTCTTAAAATCATTTTTAACTTTATCTTTGTTAAATTTAAGAAATTTTCTAAATTTCCGAGCAAACAAAGCCATATCTTCCGAGTCACTATCACTATCGCTCTCTACTACTTGTTTGACCTCTTTTCGGGCTTTTAAAGCAACGCCCTTTTCAATTTTCTTTTCATTTTTAGAGGGAAACATATCCAGTTCATAGGTTTGTAAATCACCTACAAGCTCTTCTAATTTCGTAGAGGCTAAAGTGGGTAAATAATTTAAAACGGTCACTTTAGGAATAAATCTATCGGGTAGGGACCTTAAAATTTTCTTTACAACACGGTCGTCAGGTATTTTCTCTCCCAAGTTAAAGGATGAATTAACAATATCAGAAAGTCTAGCATAAAATTTATCAAAATTTTCTTTTTCATCCATTTTGATAGTTTCAAATTTAGTGGTGAGGTTTTGGAGTTTAGAAGCTTTAACGACACTCGTTCCTTCATGAGTTAATTGTAAAATATCCCAAGCTTCTTTAGCGGTCTCACACGTCATAATGCGTCGGAATTCATCCGGTGTGACAGCGCTAAATAAAGCATTTAAACCACGGGAATTAAAATTTGCAAGCTTAAACTCATTTTCGGTCCATCTATCGATGGGTTTGGGAACACGTTCATTTTCAATTAGATGAGTTGGTGGGGAGTACCCGGTAACAACAGACATCCAAACACGTTCATCGATAGATTTAAGTGCCGATTTCATTCGCGCTTTCCAATACGCGTAGTTAGAACCATCAAAAATAGGAAATTTTGAAAATGGGGAAAAATCCATTTTAGCCAAAAAATAAAAAGATCTTAACGAAATAATTTATCGTTTTTGGCTCTGATACCAATTTGAAAAGCCCCGGGTTATAATAATGGCAAGATTAAAATATAATTTCCTTTTTAAAAGAATGCGGAAGCGAATATAAGTGATGGTTCAACAAATAAACAAGGCAGAGTTTTAATATCTTAAGAAACAAATTGAAACATAATTCAAGTCCTAGAATTTGCCTAAGTCATGATTAGCAATTATTCAAAGTTAGGCGAAACCAATTTTAGCAAATGACTTGAATAAACCAATTTTACCCAATATTTAATTTAAGTCCCAAATTAAATGAGTGTGAGAATTAAACCAAATTTTATCTTGAATTAAACCTTAAGCATGCGTTCTAAATTTTGTGCAAGATAAAAATAAACAATGTCACACTACACCGCGATGTACGAGGAAAAACCCACTAAGGGGAAAAAACCTCGGGACGGCCCTAGCCTCAAATCCACTAAAAACGGTATTACAAAATACAAGACAAAAGACTTACTTCCTAAACTCGAACCCTCTCAAGCCGTGATGCTCCTTCTTGTATCAACCTCCAATTAGCGGATAACCAACGGAGCTCCACCGTGGTCTCGGAATACACCGATGGGACTTTATATGGTCACCGTCACCCAATCATGGAGCCTTTCTCCTTGTGGGTAGAATCTCAACAAAAGTCTTCTTTGTGATGGGGTGTAGAAGCAAACCCGAAACGTCTCTTGAATTCGGTAGAGAAAACCGGTGCCAAAAACTCCAAGCAATTGATATAAATATTGAAACTTGGATAAACAATTATTGGGTGTAAACTAGAGTGTGTATGAATTTTTCCTTAAAAATTAACACTCAAAACATGAACATTTTCCCTAAATAAATTTGCTCTCAAACTCTCTCTAAGAGATGGATATGGAATGGAAAAGTTGTTTTGGAAAATGTGTTTCCCGCACATAATAATGCATGAAAAAGTTGGTTGAAAACCAAGTGGAGAAGTGGGGAAAAAACTGCCAAAAACTGCTCAAAACCGTTCCCGCCTGACGTCTCGTTCGAACGAACTTGACTCTCGTTCGAACGAGACTTCTAACGAGCGACCAGCCAGGGCTCGTTAGAATCTCGTTAGATATCTCGTTAGAACGAAAACTCGTTCGAACGACATATCGAACGACATATCGAACGACTGACCAGATTAGGGTCGTTGGCAAACTCGTTCGAACAAACCTGGTTCGAACGACAAAACTCGTTCGAACAAAATCTGGTTCGAACGAAAAAACTCGTTCGAACGACATTTCTAACGAACGACCAGAAAGTTTATAAAATTCGATTTTGGCCCAGAAACTTTTATATACTTATTCTTAAGTTTCTAATTGATTCTTTCTGAAAATAAAATGCAGTTTTTATTACACTTAACACCCAATACATATTGTTCCAAGCTCCTATATACATATAATTACATTCATACCTTGGGAGCATGGAATCTTAGTTGATGACGTAGAAACGAGGCACGCAAACCGGCATTTTGATGAAGCTTTAAATTCTTTGCCGCTACGTCTTCAACATACACTTCATAGGCTTGAGAATATTACAATAAATACTATCCTATGAATAAATGTTTTTGTCCGGAATTGAGCCAAAACTATATATGGACTCAATTGGAAATTTGTGTCCTTACACAAGGACAGATTATCCTTACTCAATGACTCGATCCCCATGGGTCTTGACGCTCCTTCTGATCTTCAATCGTTCTTCAATAGTGCCCACACATAAATTTCATCTTCTACGATACCTCCACAACACCCCACTCCATTGATGTCTCGGTGTCCACCGATAGGATTAATACGTCTTACGATGTTAAACACGATGTATGTCTCTTCTCCACCCCAAAACCAGCGATCACAAGTGTTCAATGATGAACAAACTTCAACTTTGGTGCAGCAAGATCACGTAAGCATATAAGAATGATAAATCGGATCTTTGCAAACTCTAAGGATGTGTTTAAGTCTTTTAAACCTTAGAAAATACGTGCAAACAAGTTTCTGGTTCATAAAACTATTTTCCAGAATGCAAATCTACAAAACTATGATGATATTCGAACTACCTGAGAACTCCGGGGATTGTGCCTTCTGAAAGGCATCCCTAACCCGCTACCATGCAGATGGAAGATGTGGTGGTACTGGCGCCACTGACTAAATTGGGGGTGGAGCCTGCTTCACTACCGCTAATGCGACATTCACCGCCAGAGCAATAATAGCGACTACCTCGGTTGCGTTCATCATCCCCTAAGACGGAGCTGCTGACTACTCAGCCTGGGCATTTTTATCTCGGGGTGCCCATCTCAGAGGCATCTGAAATGAGAAGGAAGTTTATTAGTCTACAGTTATTATCAAATCTCAAATAGCTGGACACATAAGCATAAATAAAAGAATACAACGATCCTAAAAATAGGGCTCTATATCAAGAACGCTAAGCTAGAAGCGAAATAAGTCGTACAGATCCTAAAGGACACTAGAACCTGATGCTCTGCTACCACCTGTAACACCCCGCCTAATTAAATATCGGGTGATCAGTCCTTTATTAAATTAAAATTAAGGTGAACGGTTGGTTCATTCTTATTATCACTGTCGCAAAATAAAATTTCCAATTTAAACACACTAAATAATTAATCTAAGTGTCAAAACCATATAAAACATTATTTCCATTTTATTAAATCCAGATATGAAAAACCTTCAATAATTAACATATTACGAATCACACGAATATTAAGGATGGTAATAAACGCCCAAGAATAACCATTCGGATAAAACCAATACCAAGTTTTAAAAACTACAAAGGAAAACCATCCTGACAGTAATCAAATCCCAAAGGGTAAAAATACTAAAGATAAATGAACATAAATCTCTGACCAATCCAACTGAATAAGGAAACGGGCGACACATGCCCGAACTAATTATAACTAAAATAAGAGTGGAATCAACAATGAGGTCGTCTAAGAAATGGTCTGCAACTCCCACATAAGTTGCAGCGCATCCAGTCCAAAGAACCTAAGCATGACGCCCCTGTGGCTGGGCACCTATAATATATACATATATATACAAGAGATAAGAGATTACAGGAAATAGTTTAGAGCCCGATTGTAAAACAGTTTAAAATTAGTTTAGCAAGTATTTAAAATGCTTACCAGCTAATGCAACAATCATGTTAGTATGCCACACTCTCTTGAGAAATTCTCACCTATCATCTAATGTGCACGCCTCTCTCCCTATTAATCCCAAAAGTTTATTTTAACTTAACTTTCCCATAAGGTTTCTTGCCGACAATTACTATGGCTCAGATGATTAATTTATATAAATTAAGCTCCTTCATATGTCTTATGTCATTTGAAATAACTCAGTGATGTCACAAAATTTCCAAACACTTAATATAAAGTTGAAGTATTTAAATCATTACTTAACTACTTTTATGCACAATAGAAAGTTCCCAGTTTCATGTCTATATATATTAATCACTCACATAATATATACTCTCAGCACCCCACATAAAATTTATGGTGCTGGCATACTCTGCTATCAAGTCCCTGTATCACTCGTACTAAGGGAAATACTAGTTCGGAATCACTCTCCAACTGTATTAACACAAAACATAAACAAATAGAGGCGAAGCATAGTTCCAACTCACTAAGAGGCCAGAACATACCCTCGTGTCTCTTAGGATCGTCTGACTATAAATCAGATAGAATGTACTAAGGAATACTATGTTCTAGGGTACAAGTCATTATCCCCCATAAAGGCCCAATCGAGATAAGACTATCCCGGTGCGGAAACCCCCGTGATAGCAAGTAGCTCGGGTATGATTTTTACATGCATATATAATATATGCACAATCACACAGTTATATATATATATATATATATATATATCACTATTCACATTTCTAAACTAGGTGCACCCACGACCCATAATTATAATTATCCGTTCTTAGTATATTTTACTCTATTACCTCGTATAACAGACTCGTCTCTTTTATTCTCATTTATAAGTTATTCCATACTTACTTCTTATCTCTCGAAGTATTTTATCTCCCTAAGTATGATTTCAGTAGGTACTCTCACTTACCATCTAGTCTAACTTCCTTACAAGTCTCGATCTTTTATTAAACGTTCTCATAATTTCTTATCTGTAAATCACTCCCCGTTAACCCTTAATTTCATCTTACATTAAATTCTCACTTATTGGGGTTTACCAAAACCCTACAGGTCCTATTTATATCCTAAAATGCTCTAACAATAATACTCAAGGGTTACTACGCATTTTAATCGGAATAAATCATCATAAGAGGAATATGTAATTTTCCAAAAGGGGTCGATCCTTCGATGGAAGGGGGTCGATCGATCAATGTTCTTGGGTCGATCGATCGATCAAGCCGTTATGGCAAAAACCGCATTAACCCAGTTAAGAAATTTCCTCTCCAACCTTAACCAAATCTCCATATATGATTCCCAAACTCCCAACAAATGATACTAAAAGTAATATATACCCTAATACGTGATTTCCTACATAAAATATGTCCGATTTCTTCAAGTATAACAATTTAAAGGGGTAAAATCTACATAAACTTCAAGAACCCTAATCTTTTCTTTAAATTTCAATTCTTCCAATTCTTTTCCAGATTTTCTACTTCTAAATCCATGAAATTTCGTGGTGTATCCTCTACATGTGAATTAGATGTCCAGAATATGATTACTTCTTCTACAACATGTGAATTTTAGTCTCAAAACTATACTTTCTTTCATGAAACAAGTTCTAAACAACCCTAGACTAACATAATTGAGACATTAACTAAAAATAAAGAAAGATTGATACTTGCCTAGGAATTTAGTTTCTGATTTGTGGAAGAAAGTGGTGTGGTTGCGTTCCCCATGGCGCGATCTACGATTTGGTGGTGGTGGTGGTGGCGGTGCAAACGGTGGAGTTTTTGGCCTTGAATTCCCTCGAAAGCTTTCCCACTTCTTCTCTAATGACCGTTCTTTGGTTTTTGTTTTGTTAACCGTAGATGACAACTCCTAAAAGTTGATATAACCTTGGGAAATTCGTGGGTTGAATTGCCCAAAAATACGAAATGTCCATAATGCCCTCCCGGGATGCTAATTAGGCCTAAAAATGCTCCGAGACCCAAACTAAACCCCCGGGTATATTATTTTGACTATCTTGACCCTTCCGGACACATTGGCGCACTCTAAATGACCATACGGGCAACTTATAATTTATTCACTTTTAATAATACTAATTTAATCTCGACACGACACAGGCGCGTCCCGATTTAATTTCCACAATTATCTAATTATATACTCGTGATAATTTTAATAAATTCGATTATACATATTACTTTATCCATTAAGTAATATTCAACAAAATCCCAATAATTACTAACTCTCATCACGCTAGTAAATATTTATAATAATTTTCAAATTAATATTAAATTAATATCTCAAATTAAATTTTAATAAATCCCCAAATTTAAAAGTCATAAAAATATGGGGTATTACATACTTCCCCCCTAATAAAGGAATTTCGTCCCAAAATTCAGAAAATAAGGCATACCTGGTAGGAATAACTCTGGATATTTCTCGCGCGTGCCTGCCTCACAATCCCAAGTGGATTCCTCCACATTATGATGCTCCCATTGGACCCGTACAAGTGGAACTACCTTCAACCTCAATCTCCTTTCGCTATGGTCTAGGATATTCACTGGTCTCTCCTTGTAAGAGCTATTGGGATGTAAGTCAATCTCCTCTATTGCGATGTGGGTGTGGGCCATATCATCCCGAAGGTATCGTATCAACGACGAAATATGGAATATATCGTGAATGTGGTGCAAGTTCTCTGGCAGCCCCAATCTGTATCCTCTCGATAATGGGAAATGGTCCCACGTACCTTGGGGTCAACTTCCCCTTCTTCCCAAACCTCATCACTCCTCTCATAGGAGACACGCGAAGTAATACTTGGTCCCCCACATTAAATTCTCAGAAAGACTGGTTTGCATCGGCGTAGATTTTCTGCCTGTCCTGGGCTTCCCGAATGCGACTCCTGATAAGCTCAATCCTAGCTGAGGTTTCCTGAATTACCTCTGGTCCGAGCAACTTATTGTCCCCCACCTCTATCTAACAAGTTGGAGAACGACAAGGCCTGCTATATAATACCTCAAATGTAGCCATGTCGATCATGAACTGATAGGAGTTATTATAAGCAAACTCCACCAGTGGAAGATACGGCTCCCATCCTCCTCTAAAATTAAGGACACACATGCGTAGCATATCTTCCAACATCTGATTGGTACACTCTATTTGTCCATCCTTCTATGGGTGATAAGTTGAACTCAATCTCAACTCTGTACCCATGGCCTCCTGAAATCTCTACCAGAAATGCGACACAAAAATCTTTTCTCTATCCCACACAATATCCAGGGGCACCCCATGTAGCCCAACAATCTCGGTAATGAACAACTGTTCATACTCTCCCGTGGTATAGTCCGTTCATACTGGTAGGAAATGAGCCACCTTGGTCAACCGGTCCACTGTAACCTATATGGAGTCGTGGCCCCGCTGTGATGTAGGCAGCCCAATAATGAAGTCTATGGAAATACTCTACCACTTCCACGTAGGTATCTCCAACGTATGAAACAACCTCGATGGTATCTGGTAGTCTACCTTTACCATCTGGAAAGTAGAACACTTGGACACGAACTCGGTAATGTCCTTCTTCATCCCACTCCACCAGTACTTCCGCCTCATATCCTGGTACATCTTATCTCCTCCGGGAGGTACCGTAAATCTAGACCCGTGAGACTGTTTCATCACTGCATGATGTAAGTCTTCCCCTTCTGGAACCACCAATCTCCCATTAAACCTCAAACCTCCATCGAAACTAACTGAATAGGACTCGGCACCCTCAGCCAAAATCCGTACAATCTATTCTTGACAAAATGAATCCACTGACTGTGCATGTATTACCCTCGTAATCGTCTCGGGTGTGACTATCATGACAGATATAAAGGAAAGGGCTACCGCGTCCTGGTAACCCAACTCTTTCCACTTCGCTTTCTAGACGTCCGCTACATCGCCTACCGGTCTACGTCTCAACACATCAGCAACCAAGTTAGCCTTTCTCGAATGGTACTGTATTTCGAAATGGTAGTCTTTCACAAACTCCAACCACCTGCGCTGACACATATTCAGCTCTCGCTAAGCGAATAAGTATTGTAGAGACTTGTGGTCTGTGAACAAGTGAAACTTCTCCCCCAACAAGTAATGCCTCCATATCCTCAATGCAAAAACGACCGCTGCTAGCTCTAGGTCGTGGGTGGGGTAATTTCTTTCGTGCGGCTTAAGCTTGCAGGAGGCAAAAGCTATAACCTTCTCCTCCTGCTGAAGTACTCCCCCGAGTCCCCATAAAGAGGTGTCTGTGTAAACCAGATACTCCACTCTCGGCTAGGGTAAAGCTAGAATTGGCGCCGAACTCAGCTTATCTTTCAGCTCATCGAAAGCCAATTGACAAGCATCGTCCCAAACATACAATACCCCCTTGCGAGTCAGATTCGTCAATGGGCCCTCTATATTTAAGAAACCTCAGATGAATCTCTTGTAGTACCCGGTTAACCCCAAGAAACTATGCACTTCCATCGGTGTCGTGGGTTGTCCCCACTCCCTTACTGTTGACACTTTGCTCGGATCAATCGATATCCCCAATTCTGACACAATATGCCCCAAAAATTGTACCTCTCGTAAATAGAATCGGAACTTCTCGTACTTAGCATACATCGAATGCTCTCGTAGAGTCTAAAGAACCTGCCTCAAGTGCTCAGAATGCTCCTCCTCAGTGTGTGAAAATATCAGGATGTCATCTATGAAGATGATGACAAACTGATCCAAGAACTCTCTAAACACTCGGTTCATCAAGTCCATGAATACGGCTGGAGCATTTGTCAGCCCAAACGGCATGACTCTGAACTCATAGGACCCATATCTTATCAAGAAAGCAGTCTTCGACCCATCTTTCTCCCAAATCCGTAGCTGATGGTATACCGATCTCAAATATATCTTCGAAAAAAGGTTACTTCTCTCAGTTGGTCAAACAGGTCATCGATTCGAGGCAACGGATATTTGTTTTGTATCATGACCTTGTTCAGCTCTCGATAATCCACGCATAACCTCAGTGAACCATCTCTCTTCTTCACAAATAAAACTGGAGTGCCCCAACGTGAGGTGCTCCTACGAATGAAGCCCTGACCTAATAGTTTCTCTAGCTGATCCCGTAACTCCCTCATATTTGCTGGAGCCATACGGTACGGAGCATGTGCTATCGGTCGAGTATTCGGCATCAAGTCTATGAAGAAATCTATCTCTCGACTGGGGGGCAGGCCCGATATTTCCTGAAATACATTGGAATACTCACGAACGACTGGGATCAAATCTAAGGGAATCAAGACCTCCTTAGAGGTATCCCCCTCTATATAATACAAATGAGCATAAGAGCCTCCCTCTGGGCAAGGCATGTCAACCAAAAATATCTCTTGCCCCAGAATGGCAAAGATAATACTCCCACCGAAATAATCTGTCATGGCTCTGTATGCGGTGAGCCAATCCATGCCAATAATAGCATTGTACTCATGCATCTCTAAGACTAACATGTCTGCTGGTAAAATCAAGCTACCAATCTCTACTCCCACACCCCGTCTTATAAAGAAAATCAAGAACCCATTGCCCAGTGGTGAGTCTACGCATGTCACAGTGCTCTCTGATGTGTCTAATATCCTAAGGCCTTTGCAAAAGGAGTAGCTATAAAATAGTGTATCGCCCAAGTATCAAATAAAACCCGACCCATAGTGCTATGGATAGGAAATGTACCCTCAATCGCGGGTGGTGCCTGAGGAGCTGCTGCCTGGTGGACGTTATAGACACGTCCGTACTACAACTGCCCCTGTTGTACCAGAGCTGCTGGGATGGCTGGTAAGGTTAGTACTTCAGTTGGCGTTGGGAGGGCGGCTGGAAAGAGTGGCCTCTGCGGCTCATTACGGGCACCCTGCAATTGTGGGGCCCTATCTCCCTCTGGATAATCCTGGAACCTATGTCCATTCTTACCACATCTGAAACATCGGCTCATGAAGTTACCTCCCCTCTGTCCCTGCTGACCATGGCCCTGTTGGTCGTTACCACCCTGCCACTGGCCCTGTTGGAAACGCTGTTAGCCCTGATGGCCCTGCTGTTGTCCCTGCTAATGACGGTGTTGGCCCTACTGGCCATGCTGATTAGACTGGCCCAGCTGGCCCTACCTAAATCCCCCAAATCCCTCCCTGGAATCACCTGATCTGAACCGCTTGGCAGGGTCCTCCTGATGGGAACTCTGCTCACTGTGATGAGTCTGCCCCTGGGCTGCTGGTGCCCCACCGGTACTACAACCCCCTATCCTGCCCTACTGACTGAACTCTCCTACTCGTTTCCTCCCATGTATAAGGAAGCGCTGATCCTGACAGTGTAATAAAACAGCATTGAGTACATTTGTGTAGGTACTCAATGATAGATTGACTATGAGGTGCTGACGGATCCTCTAGGCCAATCCATCTACAAATATCAGTATCTTCTTCCCCTCGGTGGGTGCCTCATCTAGCATTATAGTTAGAAGTCTTGTAAACTCATCCTCGTACTCCGCAAAATCCATGCTCTCCTACTTCAGATTCAGTAACTTCCGCCTCATCTCAGTCTGCACAGCGGATGGGAAGTACTTGCGGTTAAACCGCGCCCAGAATAATTGAATCGCGATGATGTCCCTCTCCTCTAAGGTGGTAGTGGACTCCAACCACTGTAAAGCGGCCCCCACTAGCTTAAAGGAAGCCAACAGCTATCTCTGCACGTATGTGCACTCATACATGCGAAAATGCCTCGGGATATCTTTCTTCCATTGGCTGGCGACTATGGTATCTAAACTACCTGAGAAGTTCGGGGGATGCACCTTCTAAAAGGCATCCCTAACCCTCTCCTATGCAGATGGAAGATGTGATGGTACTGGCGCCACTTCCTGAATGTGGGGTGGAGACTGCTGCACTACCGCTAATACGGCATTCACCGCCTGAGCAACAATAGCGGCTACCTCGGTTGCGTTCATCATCCCCTAAGCTAGAGTTATTGGCTTCTCGACCTGGCCATTTTTGTCTTGGGGTGCGCATCTCAGAGGCATATGAAATGAGAAGGAAGCTTATTAGTCTACAGTTATTATCAAATCTCAAATAGCTGGACACATAAGCATAAATAAAAGAACACAACAATCCTAAAAATAGGACTCTATATCAAGAACGCTAAGCTGGAAGAGAAATAAGCCGTATAAATCCTAAAGGACACTAGAACCTGATGCTCTGATGCCACCTGTGACACCCCGCCTAATTAAATATCGGGTGATCAGTCCTTTATTAAATTAAAATTAAGGGGATTGGTTGTTTCATTCTTAGCATCACTGTCGCAAAATAAAATTTCCAATTTAAACACCCTAAATAATTAAGCTAAGTGTCAAAACCATATAAAACATTATTTCCATTTTATTAAATCCAGATATGAAAAACCTTCAATAATTAACAGATTACGAATCACACGAATAATGAACATAAATGTCTGACAAATTCAACTGAATAAGGAAATGGGCAACACATGGCCGAACTAATTAGAACTAAAATAAGAGTGGAATCAACAATGAGGTCGTCTAAGCAATGGCCTGCAACTCCCACATAAGCTGCAGCGCGTCCAGTCCAAAGAACCTAAGCATGATGCCCCTGTGGCTGGGCACCTGCAATATATACATATATATACAAGAGAGAAGAGATAACAGGAAACGGGTCTGAGCCCGATTGTAAAACAGTTTAAAATTAGTTTAGCAAGTATTTAAAATGCTTACCAGCTAATGCAACAATCATGTTAGTATGCGACACTCTCTTGAGAATTTCTCACCTCTCATCTAATGTGCACGCCTATCGCCCTATTAATCCCAAAAGTTTATTTTAACTTAACTTTGCCATAAGGTTTCTTGCCAAAAATTACTATGGCTGAGATGATTAATTTGTATAAATTAAGCAACTTCATATGTCTTATGTCATTTGAAATAACTCAGTGATGTCACAAAAATTCCAAACACTTAATATAAAGTTGGAGTATTTAAATCATTACTTAACTACTTTTATGCACAGTAGAAAGTTCTGAGTTTCAAGTCTATATATATTAATCATTCACATAATATTTACTATCAGCACCCCACATAAAATTTATGGTGCTGGTATACTCTGCTATCAAGTCCCCGTATCACTCGTACTAAGGGAAATACTAGTTCAGAATCACTCCCGAACTTTATTAACACAAAACATAACCAAATGGAGGAGAAGCATAGTTCCAAGTCACTAAGAGGTGAACACATACCCTCACATCTCTTAGAACCGTCTGACTATAAATTAGATAGCCTATACCAAGGAATACTATTTTCTAGGGTACAAGTCGCTATTCCCCATAAAGGCCCAATCGAGATAAGATCGTCCCAGCGCAGAAACCCCCGTGATAGCAAGTAGCTCGGGTACAATTTTTACACGCATATATAATATATGCACAATCACACAGTCATATACATTTCACTATTCACATTTCTAAACTAGGTGCACCCACGACCCATAATTATAATTATCCGTTCTTAGTATATTTTACTCTATTACCTCGTATAACAGACTCGTCTCTTTTATTCTCATTTATAAGTTATTCCATACTTACATCTTATCTCTCGAAGTATTCTATCTCCCTAAGTATGATTTCAGTAGGTACTCTCACTTACCTTCTAGTCTAACTTCCTTATAAGTCTCGATCTTTTATTAAACGTTCGCATAATTTCATATGTGTAAATCACTCCCCGTTAACCCTTAATTTCATCTTACATTAAATTCTCACTTATTGGGGTTTACCATAACCCTACTGGTCCTATTTATATCCTAAAATGCTCTAACAATATTACTCAAGGGTTACTATGCATTTTAATCGGAATAAAACATCATAAGAGGAATATGCAGTTTTCCAGGAGGGGTCGATCGGTCGATGGAAGGGGGTCGATCAATCGATGTTCTAGGGTCGATCGATCGATCAAGGAGTTATGGCGAAAACTGCATTAACCCAGTTACGGAATTTCCTCTCCAACCTCAACCAAATCTCCATATATGATTCCCAAACTCCCAACAAATGATACTACAAGTACTATATACCATAATACGTGATTTCCTACGTAAAATATGTCCAATTTCTTCAAGTATAACAATTTAAAGGGGTAAAATCTACATAAACTTCAAGAACCCAAATCTTTTCTTTAAATTTAAATTCTTCCAATTATTTTCCATATTTTCTACTTCTAAATCCATGAAATTTCGTGGTGTATCCTCTACATGTGAATTAGATGTCCAGAATATGATTACTTCTTCTACAACATGTGAATTTTAGTCTCAAAACTATACTTTCTTTCGTGAAACAAGTTCTAAACAACCCTAGACTAACATAATTTAGACATTAACTAAAAACAAAGCAAGATAGATACTTTCCTGGGAATTTAGTTTCTGATTTATGGATGAAAGTGGTGTGTTTGCGTTCCCCATCGCGCGATCTACGATTTGGTGGTGGTGGCGGTGCAAACGGTGGAGTTTTTGGCCTTGAATTCCCTCGAAAGCTTTCCCACTTCTTCTCTAATGACCGTTCTTTGGTTTTTGTTTTGTTAACCGTAGATGACAACTCCTAAAATTTGATATAACCTTGGGAAATTCGTGGGTTGAATTGCCCAAAAATACGAAATGTCCATAATGCCCTCCAGGGATGCTAATTAGGCCTAAAAACACCCCGAGATCCAAACTAAACCCCCAGGTACATTATTTTGACTATTTCGACCCTTCCGGACACATTGGCGCACTCGAAATGATCATACATGTGACTTATAATTTATTCACTTTTAATAATACTAATTTAATCCGGACAACACACAAGCGCGTCCCGATTTAATTTCCACAATTATCTAATTATATACTCGTGATAATTTTAATAAATTCGACTATACATATTACTTTATCCATTAAGTAATATTCAAAAAAATTCCAATAATTACTAACTCTCATCACGCTAGTAAATATTTTAGTTAATTTTCGAATTACTATTAAATTAATATCTCAAATTAAATTTAATAAATCCATGAATTTAAAAGTCATAAAAATACGGGGTATTACATAATTGCCTCCTCAAAAAACATGTCGTTCGAACGATAGAGGAATGTCGTTCATGTGACATAGTATCTCGTTCAAACGAGAGCTAATGTTGTTTGAACGACAGTGCGAAAGTTTGACTTTTTGACTTTATGGTTAAAACGTCTCTTCCATTAAGAGATCCAAAAATGTCAAACTATTTTCGAGCTTATCAGAATAAAAACTTAGTTTAAACGTTTTAAAACATTTTTCTTTATAAAAATTACATCCTTATATTTTATAAAACAATTTCGTGCACCATTAATTATACGCATTAATACCTGAGTGATCTCGGAATGAAATTTACTTTGAAGACGAATAAACTAGCACCAATTAAACTTCGGCGTGATAAAATCATTGAAGCTTTGCCGCAATGTCTTCAATTTCTTCAATACGTCATAGACCAAGAGGGATCGTGAAAAAATAAAATCTCCCTATGACATATTACAAACACAGCTTTGTTCATGGAATT
Source organism: Sambucus nigra (assembly GCA_949130495.1). Classification (NCBI taxonomy): domain Eukaryota; kingdom Viridiplantae; phylum Streptophyta; class Magnoliopsida; order Dipsacales; family Adoxaceae; genus Sambucus; species Sambucus nigra. The sequence continues at coordinate 572,236,980 of OX422217.1, forward strand.
AAGTCAAAACAATACAGGAACTCAATTGGAAATTGATGTCCTTATAAATCTCCCCCTTTGACTATTCTGAGACAAAACTAAAACAGTGAAATGCCTAAGTCGGGCCATCAATCCGTATGATGCCTAAATCCCATCCCATAAATGCAAAGTGAAAAATACAAGACACGGACTAGATGATGTAGCACCGGCAAGCATGAACTGTCTAAATGTGATGTAGACTTGAAATCTCGAATCGCTGAAGCATACTTACACACATGAAACAAATAAACAAATACCCAGTGAAGTAAGGAGGAACAAATGAAACCAATATATATATATATATATATATATATATATATATATATATATCCAAATGATACCAAACGACAATAGATACCAATATGAATAATCTCTGATAAAATCATTTGTTAAACAGTTGAGCACAAATTTTGATGAACGTGAAAAAGATACCAATTTGTAAAAACAACAAACATCATTAAAATCCAGATAACAATATCTCAACAAATCTCCCCCTACATAACATACATCTCTCCCCCTTTTTTGTCTCGAATAGACAATCCGGTGAAAAGATAAACCAATGAAAGTATCTAGCATGAGAATATATCAATTTGAATCAATTTGAAATGGCTAGATTATCATGAGACAACCAGCTAAATAAGATTATGTAATGACAAATAAGTATCTAGTAAACCACGAATCACACAAAGAGTATAGCAATCAAATCAGGTGTGATAAACGGACGATAAGAAAAATACCAATTTTGAAATAAAAGAACCTGCATATAAACGCTTCAGTCCAGAAATGCTTCCATCAGTACCAAAAATATATCAAATTAAACCAGAGGACTGCAAACCAATCAGAAGTAAAGATTCAGCCTCTCGTTCGAATAAGCCAGGGACATCGCTCAAATGAGAAGAGTATGTCGCTCGAACGAAGGACATATGTCGTTCGCGCAACATGGAATGTCATTTGAACAACTTCGCGCGACCTGCCAAAATTTCCCAGATTCCCAGAAATATGATATGTTTTTGCCCAGTGAAAAAAATTTCGCAAAACAACTCCAGGAAGGGACTGACAGCAGCAAATAGTGTTCAAATAGCAAGCTTTTAACACAAAATACAAAAACGCATAAAACTAAAAATGCGAGTTACATGCAAATATAGTACCGATGTGCTCAAACATGGACATGGAATGAATGGATGTGAAACTACAACAAATGAGTCACAATTCCAGCACAACAAAAAGATCAAGAAGCTCTAACTGATAGCGATCAATCATCAAACTTTAGCATAGCCATATGACAATTAAAGTGTGAGCTCAATGAACTAAACATACTGCATGCACACAAATCAAGATTTTTGACGATTCTACAAATAATAGCGTCAAATTGTAATGTTTCAACATTAAGATTAATTGTGCAAACCCGTTTAAATTTTCTCCAACCAAACACCCTCATATAAACATACTTTTTCAAGTTCTTTTGAGGTTTCTATCATTCTCAACTTAGAAAAAAACTTATTGGCCCTTTTCTTTTGGGCTCTTTTAAACGGTGGATTTCACGACGAGGTAATTTTGAACTCTCGCAGCCCTTTCCCGTGAATCACTCATCATTTTTTAAATTCAAATCCTCACGGTAAATGATTTTTACATGCACACTTATTCTTAAGTCTACTTATGCATAGATGACAAGATTGAGATAAGAACGTCTCACCAAATTCAAATATGCAAGAGAAGTCAAACATCCATATAAACTCGTGCATATGTGCAATGTTGGCATATATAGAAAGTCGAATCAAAATGCATACCAACATCGAAACAACCCGATATAAACAATGGTAAAGATCATTCTAAGCATTAATAATAATGACCAAATGTTCTAGACACATGGATAATGAAACGATTGGGGGGGGTCCAAGCACACCAATATGCCACATCAAACATGTAAACTCAAAAACAAAAACAGAAAAACTTTTTGGCTTTTCAAACATATTTTAACTCAAAGAAAAGAAGATACTTTTTGGATTTTCAAAAGTTTTCTCAAAAATAAAATCTTTTTGTATTTTTCAATAGGACTCAAACAAATGAAAAGTAAAATACAAAATGATAAACATGTCACTATACTAGCAAGGAGTATATCATGAAGCAAACTAGTATATGACAAACATGGCAACACTATCATCCTTTAGATTTATCATGGGAAGAATAAAGTGCACCCAAACGAGAATCATGAAGTTTAATTCCTAAAGCCACTAAATCCGATTTCCTAACCCAAGTAGGTGTAAAATGGCGAATGGAGGTTTTGGGAACTCGGGCAACTTTATTCCTAAACTTCCTAGGAGCTTGTCTAAGGTCGTAACAATAACACCTGAGGTGACCTTTCCTACCACAAAACGTGCAAGTGAAGCGGTGGTGGGAATGATTACCTATATGTGTACCTTTTCTAACATTCCTATTGTTTCTCACACGTGAGGGGGTAATGGGAACAACTCTCTCATTAAAACATATACCTCCCCTATCTCCCTTAATTTGGACAGTGCCTAGGATCTTATCTAACTTCTCCGACCTAGGCTCCAAATCAAACTTAACTCTAGACGAGTCCCTCAATATCTCCTCCAACTCATGAATCCTATACTCTAGCAAACTCCTAGACACCTCAAACTCTAGAATCTTCTTTTTCAAGGACTCCATCAAACCACGAAGATTATCTCTCTTTCTCCACAAACTCTAATTTCTCCCTAAACTTCTTCTCTCATGCCCTAAGATCCTCAATCAAACTATCATTATTTTCTATGGCATGCTCATTCAACTTAGATTGCAATTTTGAGTTAGACTTTTTCACCTTCACCATTTCGGCATACAACTCATTAAACATATTTTGTAATTCTTTCATATATCTCTCCTCCTTGTCACTCTTTTCACCCTCACTAACATCGGGTTCACTCAAAACCTCCTCAGAAGTGTCATTCACATGAGGATCGTCATCGCTCACATGACATTCCATAAACGCAATGAAGTTACGCTCAATGGGGGAACTCTCTCCCTCTTTCGAATCACTATCACTTAAGGTGGCATTATATACGACGGGTTGCTTGACCTCTTTCTTAAGTCTAGTGGGACACTCCTTAACTTTGTGATCGTACCCCTCACACCCAAAACACTTATCCGACTCATCTCTCTTAGGCTTCTCAAACTTGTCCTTAGAGGTGGAGTCTACTTTGTTGTTCTTAAATTTTTCATATTTCTTGGCATCTTTCGATTCCTTTTGAAACTTAATAATTTTTTTAAATTTCTTTGCCAACGAAGAAACATCCTCAAAATAGGAATCAAAATTGGAATCGGAATCCAAAACATTAATTTCCTCCTTCCGAGTTTTCAAAGCAATACCCTTTTCTTTCTTAGGCACTTGCTTGGAGGTAATCATGTCGATTTCATAGGTTTTTAAGGCACCTACAATCTCTTCTAGTTTTGTTGACTATAACTTACCCAAGGACTTCAAAATGGTCACTTTCGCATCAAACCTACTAGGAAATGACCTAAGGATTTTCTTAATAAAACGGTTATTGGGAATTTTCTCACCTAGGTTAAACGACGAGTTGACAATATTGGACAACCTAGCATAAAACTCATCAAAAGTCTCACTTTCTAACATCCTAATGGTCTCAAATTGTGTAGTGAGATTTTGAATTTTTGACACCCTAACCATTCTAGTGCCCTCATGAGTGAATGCCAAAATATCCCAAGCCTCTTTTGATGTTTCACAAGTCATAATTCTATTATATTCTTCTGGTGTGACATTTGAAGAAATAACGTGCAAACCCTTAGAATTATACTGTGACAGTCTATGTTCAGTTTCGGTCCATGAATCGACAAGATTTAAAGTAGTGACATCACCTATAACAGTGATAGGGGGTGTCCAACCTTTCTCAACAGCTAGCCAAACACGTTCATCAATTGATTTTAATGCAATTTTCACTCTCATCTTCCAATACGTGTAATGAGTTCCATCAAAAATAGGAGTTCGAAAAATTTCATTATTTCCAAAATTCATCTTTGAAAACACACGGGATCACAAAACAAATAAATTATATTTTCTCGCTCTGATACCAATATGAAAGGGACCTTTTTTGTGTGTATTTCAAATAAAACCAATTTATTTCCAAAAGTTATCCAACTTTTAATTATGCACCAAACCAAGTTGTGAAAACCCAATTCTTACTTTAAACCAATTTTAACTTGATTAATCCTAATAATGCATCTAGTGATTAAAGCAAGTAAAGTAAAGTAAAGAATACTCACAACGCCAAATGTACGATGAAAAAACCAAGACTGGAAAAAAACTCGAATGGCCCAAGCCAGACAATCAGTATGAACAAAGGTTTTACAAAGACAAATTAGCCTTACTCAATGATTCGATTCCCACGGGTCTTGATGCTCCTTCTGATCTTCAATCGTTCTTCAATAGTGCCCATGCAGAAATTCCATCTTCTACGATACGTGTCCACAACACCTGACTCCACGAATGTATTAGTGTCCACCGATAGGCTTGATACGTCTTATGAAGTTTAACACGATGTCTGTCGCTTCTCCACTGCAAAACCAACATTCACAAGTGTTCAATGATGAACAAACTTCAACTTTGGTGCAACAAGATCACGTAAGCATATAAGAATGATAAATCGGATCTTTGCAAACTCTAAGGATGTGTTTAAGTCTTTTAAACCTTAGAAAATATGTGCAAACAAGTTTCTGGTTCGTAAATCTATTTTCCAGAATGCACACCTACGAAACTGTGATGAAAATACTATTTAAATAGGATTTAAACGCCACCTCAAAAAATGTGTCATCCGAATGACAGACGCATGTCATTCGTGCGACATAGCATCTCGTTCGAACGAGAGCTAATATAGTTTGAACGACATGGCAAAATTTTGACTTTTTGACTTTATGTTTAAAACATCTCTTCCATTAAGAGATCCAAAAATGTCAAAATCTTTTCTTTATAAAAATTACATCCTTATCTTTTATAAAACAATTCTGAGCACCATTAATTATACGCATACATAACTGAGTGATCTCAAAATGAAATTAATTTTGAAGATGAATAAACTTTCACCAATTAAACTTCGGCAAGATAAAATCTTTGAAGCTTTGTCGCAATGTCTTCAATTTCTTCAATAAGTCAGAGACCAAGAGGGATCGTGAAAAAATAAAATCTCCCTATGACATATTACAAACACAGTTTTGTTCATGGAATTAAGTGAAACTAATACAGGAACTCAATTAGAAATTTATGTCCTTATAAATTGGCATAACGGTTCGGACAACCGATCATTTTACTACAAAAAATCGATTCAGAGGCCACTAGGCGTTCCCAGGCCTCAATTTGACCCCAACCAACTTAATTCTCAGATCGACAGATCTTTGAATCTTTGAAGGGCACTGAAATCCCTTTCCAATAGATTGCGTCGTGCGCAAAATAGCATAACTATTCGGACGAATGATCAATTTTCCCCCAAAAATTGATCCGGAGGCCACCGGGCGATCTCGGGCTCTGTTTGGCCAATGTCTACTCCTCAACTCCAATGATATTGAATGAATATATTAAGGCTACTGAATACCCTTTCAGACGGTCCACCCCATGCGCAATTCTGACTTACGGTGCGGACGAACGATCCGTTTTACTCTGAGAGGTCACCATGTGCTTCTGGGCCTCGGTTCACCAAGGTTAACTTTCCGAACAGAGTGAAACTCTTTGGAATGTCTAAATAAATCTTCTAAGATTTCCAACGGTCCACCCTGTGCATGATTCTGACTTACCATGCAGATGAATGCTCTGTTTTCGTCCGACGATCTCCCGTCCAAATGACCGACGTGAGCTTTCGAGACATATTTGACCCAAAGTCAACTCTTGAACCCAGGAGCATTCCCAAAGACCCTTGAAGGTATCTAAACTAACTTTTTAACGGTATGCCCCGTGCACGATTCGAATAAACAGATTACATCCTATGACCATTTTTTCAGGAAGATCTGCAGGAGATGGCCAATTGGCAGGTCCAATTCCTTGCCTGTCGGTAGTGTGCCTACGGTCACCTACTGATAGGAAGGACTAGGTCGGTGCCTATCGGTAACTCCCTAACCCTATAAAATTAGGGCATGACCTCACTACTAGGCAACCAAGACCAGAGATCCATCAGCATCAGTGATCTCAGCAACATTCTCTCAAATCAGCGAAGTACCTCCATGTGAAGTTCCACTAAAGCTTTCGTTCCCATCCTTTTAATAAACAAATTAGCAAAATTATCATTCTCTCTCATCCCACATTCATCTCACATTCAAGGGAGATCAACCAAGATCAAAGATCAAGCTTCAAAGAAGGTCCAATTGCTTCCTTTTCTATTTAAATTCTTTATTTTGCATAAATTTCATTAGATCCATAATTTAGTTCTTACTTTATCTCATAAACATTAATATCTACATTTTTATTAGTATATTGCACATGCTTTATTTTCTATTAAAAAAAAACAAACAACAAGAGGGTTACACCATAAATTCCGAATGGGATTATCCATCACACTTTTTCAAAACTAAAAAAGTATTTTTCAACTCACATACATATAATAAAATCCCATTCAGATCTATGGGATAAACTCCACCCACATGCCGCATCTGAACTACGTGGACTTTGATGCCCTTATAGGCTACGTAGGTGTTTCGTTTTAAAACCCAAGACTCGAGTCCATTTTCATAAATTCCTCATTTTTATCATATTATAGGTGTTTCAGATTAAGACCTGAGACTCGAGTCCAATTTTCCTAAATTCCTCATTTTTATCATATTCTTGCATTAATATTCATATTATGTCTGTTAGCATTTCATCCAATACATATTATCGTTTCATAATAACGATCAATATTGCGATAAACGCATAAATCATATTTTCTATATATTATTTTAGGGAACATTCCTATGGATGACCTCACTCTATCTTTTCCATGGTATGAGTTGAACGATTTCAATCTCCATTATATATACACGCACACACACTTCATGGAGAAATAAAGGAAAACAAAAACACAAGCCCAAGAGAGACCGAAAGGGTGGGATGGGTGCCTAACACCTTCTCATTCCGTAACTTAGTCCCCGAACCTTCGAACTATTGGTTTCGTATGCATCAGTTTGTCTTCGATGCCGCTCTCTCGAGGTGTCAACATGTTCTTTTGCTTGTTTTGTGAAAAATAGGTTAGAAACTCCATCTCTTTACATTAACCCCACATTGACGATGACCGAAGCCTTCCTAACTACAAAAGGGGGCGCGAGATCATTCGTATCCCCGCCTCAGGCACGCGATCTCGATCAAGATGGCCACAGTGACGACTCCGCTATGGACTTTTTCATAAGAGGACTAGACTCTGTTTTCATGGGGGTTTTTTTTTCTTGTGTGCGTATGCACCTACCTGTATGTACCCTTTTCTCTCCTCTATTATTTCTTGCACATATACCTCATGCTTGTATCACTATTCACTCACACACTTATTGAAATCCTCCATGTACACTTCACACCATGTGCACCTAGGATCACTTACATCCCAAGGTTTCACACACCACTTAGAAATCCATACTTAGGTGTCACTGACACACACCGCCACATATCACAGTTATGTATATCCATGCTCACTCACACTTATCACAGACCACTTGTAGTTGATACATGCTTAGGTTCACTGCCACACACTCACTTGTAGATAATTACAAACCACTCACTCTCACATATCCACGCTTAGTATAGATTTACTTACTTATACCTTAGTCCCTGCTTGGCATGATTCACATCAAGAAAGATACTCTCTCACTAAGATATTAATCAAGAATCATGCATATTGCACACTAAATCACTAAAGAGCATTGTTATTGATCAAATTTTGTCATGTAATTGGGGGGTAACTTCGTGATGGGCACTGGTCCAGTAGGGCGCAGTTAGACTAAGTGATATGACTCTTACCTTCTATTGGCTAAGTACCTTCGACGTATATCAAACGATTCCTTTTGCATCGTACTGCTTGACCAAATTCATGATGGGAGGTTTATCAAAAGGAACTCGTTCAAGTACATCGAGTATATCAAACTCGCTCTTACATGTACTGTCCCCACGAGGTATACAGTGAGGCAATTCACATACACTCAAGTATATCAAATGGCTTGTCCACATGTACTGATTGCCCTCAAAAGTAAGACGTATATCGTGGAAGTCATGCCAAAGGGGGGAACACATTCCGATTAATCCAACAACTGCATGCTCGCATATAAGTGTCAAGCCTAGGGCACTTATATTTTATTTTTCGGTTTTAACCCGAAACTCTATTGAAATGCCGGGTCGGCATGCCATCCAAATTTTTGGGCAATTTTTAAAATGGGACCCTGCCCATGAGCCTGCTGATAAGTCCAACCATAGTTTTTACATATTTTTCAAACCCAATTATTCTAGGCTCGAGTCCCATCCGACATTTCTTTTTGCATTTAGGTAGACCTAATAAGTGAGAACCTAGTAAACATAATAATAATCATGTTGAGACCTGTCTCTCGTCTTTTTCTTCTTTCTTTTTCCAAAAAATGTCCAAAAACATTTTTCCTCTTTTATCAAAAATACCCAAAACATTTTTCCTTCTTTATTCAAAAAATATTTTCCTCCTTTTTATCCAAAACAAAATTTGTCCTCATCTTTTCCAAAAATGTCAAAAACATTTTTCCTTCTTTACTCTTTTTTAAAAAAATAAATCCATTTTTTCTTCACTTCAGGTCAATCGCATACCCTTGGCCTAGATCCCTATTGACTTCGGTCTTCAGTCGAACTTCCCAAAAGATCCATTACTCCCCTCACTTCCTCCAAGTTCAGAATTCATCAGCTTTCCATGGAGAACACGGACCAAGTACCGAATGTGCAGCCAGATTTGATGATGGTCCTAGCTCAACTTACTACCAAGATCAACAACCTTCAAATCGAGGTTCATGGAATGTAATAAAATTGGGTCCCTATTCCCGAAGAGCTCGAGGTAATCTTCCTTCGCGCTATGGGTCCACCTATACCCGAGCCTATTTGGGTTCCTAAGGAATACCAGCATGCTCTGCGTGCTCCTCCTGATAATGGGTCTCCGCTAACCCAGCTTCTTATGCCTAATCTTGCCCAGATAGGGCCTAACTTACCCGTGACCATTAATCCAAAGGATGAAGAGTTGAACAAGGTTAAGAAAGACCTTAAGATGTTGACTAAGAAATTCGACCAAGTCATACTCTCGGGGAATTAAATGGACTACACCCTCATGTCTCCATTTCCTAAAGTAAGGTTACTGGAAAAGTTCAAGATGCCCAACATCAAGAAATTTGGGGGTAGCAAACCCCCGATCATTCATGTTCGCAGCTATTAACGATCCATAACTATCCTAAGGTCCTTCGAGGAAATAATGGACAAAATATTCTAACAAACCTTGAAGGATAACTCTCTCCATTGGTTCTTATCTCTCGAGGAGTCCAGAATCCGTAGCTGGGAGGATGTTGCCTGCGAATTCAAGTCACAGTACAAGTACAACGAAGAGTTAGAGGTTAGCCTCCCTAATTTAGAGTTGCTCAAGTATAATCCTAGGGAGTCAATCAGTAACTTCATAGCAAGGTGGAGAGAGAAAGCATCCACCATGACCAACTAGCCTTTCGAAGAGGAGCAAGTTAGCATTATGAAGAAGAATTTCCTACCCCATGTCCGAGTGATGATGGGAGAACAGTACTACCCTCATTTTTTAGCCCTTCGAGAAGCAGGAGTAGAGATCAAAGAAGGTCATACCAAGACAGAAGTTGAGACAAAGAAAGTATCTGGACAATTCACTCCTAGAAAGTTTGAAAAGCCACTCAATAACGTAGTTTCTGCCATCAATAACATATCTCAGCCTTGCACTTCATGGGCACCAGAAAGCCTCCCTAACCCATTCCAGAAGGAATACATTGAGCTTCATGCTCCCCTCTCCAATGTTTACCAAGCCCTCTTGAGCCGAAACCATATAAAACCATTAGACCCTTGTCCATTAACAAACCCACTTATAGAAATTTCAAACCAGATGCCCAATGTGACTATCACCAAACTACTGATCATACCACTGACTAGTGTTTCCACCTACAAAATATGATCCAAGGCCTGATTGACCGGGGTGTCATCACCCCAGCAGCCTATCCTAAACCAAACACTACCCACAGTCCCTTCCCGAATCATGGAAATGCCATCTTCCTTGAATAAAACCCATAATTTGATCCATCTACCCAGGTCATACCAATCAAATCACCAATCATACCCATATACTCTCCTAAACCTCTCCAAGCATGCTCAAACTTTGTCCTACACCCTACCACCTTCACCGATCAGGCTCTATAACTCCTTACCATAGCATATATCACTGTCTACTCCTGTTCTAGATGTAAAGATATGGAATTATCAGAAGTGTTGAACCAAATCCTAGAGTTTGGGTTAAAATTCCCCTCTCAGGTGACCATTAACTATTAGAGATTCAGTATGTTGTTCTTAGAAGCTCAAAAATGGGCTTAAGAGTTAGACAATTGGGTGGTACCGACTGATGAAGTCAGTTTAGATGATATGGTCTAGATCATGGTGGATTTATTCCGATAGATAAGTGATATTGGCAGTATATCTAAGCTACTCAATGCTTTGAAACTATAAGGGCATCTGGTCCCTTCGCTTCTACATCTCCCCTCCAAATAGGAGGATTTATATGAAGAAGCTATTAAAGTTGTGGAGTGTATTAACTTTTCATGGAAAGATAATGTCATTGCTATCGCATGCGGGGACGAATTCAATAATTCAAAATAAGGTCCAGGAAAGGCTAGTCCGATAGTCAACACGTATGGCATGATATCATTTGAGACGCTACTAAAAAAGATCAACAAAGTGTCTGAACTACCCGACATTAATGGGGAAATAGGGTTTATGTTTTTCCTCTCTTTTATGAACCACATGACCATGTCAGGGAGGCATTACCAAATCCCACACCTGCAACCATCAGCAAGCGATAAAGGAAAAGGTGTCGAGAATCTTCTTATGCCAAAAATGACCCTCTAGGAGAGGAAAATCCTCATTCAGTTAAATAAAATGCAAGCTAACATCACTCTATGGGTACTCTTTATGTCTTCCCAGTTGCACCAGAATGCACTGATCAAGCTACTCACAGGACCCACAGTTCTTCCTTCTACCACGCTAGAATAGGTAGTGAATCTGATCGGATCTCTAACCTATACTAAAATTCTTTCCTTCTGTAAAGAAGAAATCCCCAAGATTGGAACAAACCATAATAATGCTCTTAACATCTCTGTCAAAGTCATGGGAAAGAACTTTCACTTGTCAATAATGGATTAGCTATGAATGTCTACCCGTTAAGAACCCTCAATTGCTTTGGACTGAAAGTAAGCGACCTTGATCAAACCTCTATCTCAATACGTGCCTACGATAATATCCGTCGATAAGTGATTGGGTCCATAAAGCTTACAATAGGGACTGGCCTTATAAATTAGATTATTGAATTCAAAGTCATCAATATCCCAGTTTGTTTCAATCTACTGCTCGGATGACTGTGGCTCCATAGCATCAAAGGGGTTCCTTCTTCCCTTCATTAGAAAATGAAGTTCTTTGCCGATGGGAAGGTCATCACCATCTTTGGCGACGACGTCAATGTCGAGAAGGAAAGCACCAGCAATCTAGTACTTAAGATACAGCATGGGGCGAATGATATGCTTCTGTCAGGCTTTCGAGTTGAACCACTTCCACTCCCAGTAGGGGATGATTTCAAAGATATGATTTTTTTGGAATATAACCCCCATAGCAACATCAATGTGATCTAGATATTCAAGAACATGCACTTCATTCACAAACTAGGGCTGGGACGATGATAGTAGGAGATACTTGAACCTATTATGTAGAAGAAATCTTTTCCTCCTTACGATTTGGGCTATCAACCATAAACCGAATAACTCAGAATAATTCAACTGAAGAGAAGGCTAGAAAGCGCCAAGAATATCTCGAGAGATTCCTTAAATGAAAGATTCATCATAGAGGGTGAGTATTTCCCCTTTTGTGGCTATCCTGAACCGTGGTACGATCATGTGGACTAGAATATGAAACCTGAAATGGAAATATTTTTCAAAGACAGCTACTCATGGGCCGAGGATTCCCAGCATCAAGTGCAACCACTCATGGATAATACCATAGTTAATTTTGAGGGAAGTGACTCTGAGGATTCATTCAATTTTACAGACATTGGAGCTAACACTCTACATGATCCACTCACGGGCTACATCATTGGATCCATCCCGCCTGGTCAAAGCTTCTAATGCACTTCTCCTCAACTAGCATGCTGCACCTGTGCCACCTACTGATATTCAACTTAACACTGATGTTTATCCCTTTTCTCCTTCTTTAGTTGTTCCTCCTTACTCTGATGTAATCAAAACCTCATTTGATGAGGTTCTCAATGTTGTTTTTCCTATCAATGAAATAAATGAAGATTTTGAGTATCTTGTTGTTCCTTAAATTAATTATCTTGATTGTAATCAAATTCTTGATGATGATGATTTTGCAAATGAATCATTCTTAACTAATCTAAATAAGGTTAATAACAAAAAACATAACCGTGTTCAAGTTAATGAAGATGAAACTGTTGTTATTAATCTCAGTTCTAATAGCCAAATGCACGAGATTAGGATAGGGGCCACCCTCAATGAGCATGAGAACACGTAACTTGAGGAATTACTAAAAGAATTTCTGTATGTCTTTCTATGGTCCTATGATGACATGCTTGACATTAACCCCCAAATAGCTCCGCATGAGATTCCCACTCTCCCAGAATTCAAACCAGTTAAACAGAAACTCAGAAATCTCCGCACCGAATGGTTGCTCAAAGTTAAAGAAGAAGTGGTCAAACAGTTGAACATGGGTTTTATTCATGTGATCAAATATCCCACATGGCGAGACAATATCATACCTTTGCCGAAATTAGGAGGGAAGGTTTGCATTTTTATAGATTATCGAAACTTGAACAAGGCCTCTCTAAATGATGATTACCCGCTACCCAACATTGAAATGATTGTGGATAAAGCGTCCAGTCAAGCGCTCAAGTCATTCATTGATAGGTTTGCTGGATACCCAGATCATCAAGAGAAAATCGTGTTCATCACCCCTTGGGGAACCTTTTGCTACACTGTCATGCCATTTGATCTCAAAAATGTAGGGGCTACCTACCAGAGGGCGACCACAACCATCTAGCACGATCTAATACCCAAGTAAGTTGAGGTCTATGTGGATGATATGATTATCAAGTCTAAAACTAGGGAAGGTAATATTCTCACTCTTCAAAAGTTCTTCGAAAGACTGTGATAATATAATATGCGACTTAACCAATAAAAATGTGTCTTCGGTGTTACCAAAGGAAAACTCTTGGGATTCATGGTTAGTGAGAAAGGGATAGAAACAGATCCTGCCAAGCTAAAAGCCATACTCAAAATTCTTCCACCTCGAACAGAGAAGGAAATTCGAGGATTCCTTAGAAAATTATAGTATCTTAGTCACTTCATGAGATAGTTGACTTCTGTGACAACCCGCTTATCAAAATAAGAGGTGGCCAGCTCGATACTCCAATAATAACAGGAATCATAGATGGTCCATTATTATCATCATAGAAATACAATAAGTATACGAGGTAACCACATAATATTTTATAAAATGGATTGTCAATGTATAAGTTAAAGAAAACATTTAAACAATGCAATTAAAAAGGAGGTGGATATAAATAAAGACAGAACATAAATCGGCAACTATATACAACAAAATAACCGAATAAGTTGTCGGTTAATTGGCATATACAATTGGGTTACACCCAGTATTAAAGTACAATATCACATTATATAACACAAGTACAAAACTCGGGCAACACGCCCGGAAGTGCAACTGATCATAACTAGAATACAAAAAGATGGAAGCGTCTATATCAAAATATCCCATAACATCCGCAAAGTCTTATGGCTCCAAGACACTGGAATAGGAAAGTTAATACGGGCGTCCTTGCGGTGGAACACCTGATCAATATAAGATTCATGCAAACCAAAAAGATATAAGTGGGTCAGGGCCCGGTTTGATATGATCACCATGGGAATAAAATGCATGACAGTTATGAACTTTTCAATATCATGAATAAACTTATCTCGCTCTCCTCAAATAATGATAAGAATTCTCACCTCTCAATATAAAATCACAACCTAACGTAATATCAATAACAATGATCACTATTCATTTATGCATGAGAATTATAAATAATTCTTACTTAATAAGATTCCATTTTAGTTGTACACTATTTAACTTCACAGTTCCTCTTCTCTTTAGGAAACATATTCAAAGCAATTTATTTCAAAAAGTGCTTTACTATAAATATAAGTTCCACTTTAATAAGAATAGCTATAATCACAACATATAACGATTCTAAGACCATCCTTCTGAGTGTCCCCACTGGACGGGCCCCTAAATAGCTATCATCTTCCAGGGCCTATCACACAAGACAACTTGGACATCCTACATCGCGTGACGTCGGAAAGTGGTCATATACCTTCGACAGAGAGTCATAACCACACCCGGAATTACCTCACTTCGAACAATAATCACACAATATATAATAACTGGTCCTATGGACGAGGACTATATTCACCCTGCCTTCACTAGCCAGGGGACTTCACCTCATGCGCGTACTTCCCCTATGATAGCATTTAGAGACGTGTGTATATACAAATTATCATTTACAATGTGATTTCATTTTTAAAATATACATTACTTTTTATTCGGAGCCATCAGTGTTGAAAGTCGTACTTGTAACCCTCAATGGTTAATTATCTCCAATATAAATCTCCATGAATTAACATTCATTCCTCAAATTATAATGTATGACATTACATTAACCCAATTCTATAAGTCCACAGTATCTCACTCTAACTCTCCCTACGTCTAGACTAGTTTATTTCATAAAAGAATCATTTATCTTCCTCTAATTTAACTAACTAAATTAATTCTCGAACTAAGCCCCAACTGTCATTTCTACTTAGGTTCTTAAATACCTTAATACTAGATTCTAATACTCTAGTTTTACTTCATTTATGACGTTTCCTAAGTTCCTACCTTAAAATAAAGAAGCTAAAGAAAAACAAGGATTTAGGGAGAAAAACCGCGTCTCAAAGATTTTGCCTAGAAAAAAATGCAGTAAGCTCATTTTGGAAGGCCCGATCGATCGGTCCTGGGACTGCGACCGATCGCGCTCAATTTTTATTCATACACAAGAAAGAAGTAGGCTTTCGCCCGAAAGCATGGTCAGCCGGTCTTGGGACCGCAGTGGACCGCGCCTAACAGACCCTCGAAAATTCCTTCTTCTACAATGCCCAATCCAACACCTAAAATCCTTATTCCTACACTCCCTTCACTCTCATCAACCCACAACATAACCACAACAATTATACACCAAAATAAGCCCATATAACCAACTTAAATTACACAAACTCCAAGATCTAAGGTGTAAACATCCAAAGATACCCAAAACCTACCATTTATTCCAATTCTCCAACTACACAACTATCATAACTAATTATTCACATTAAATCATATACTAGCGAGTAAGAAACTTGCCTTAAGCTAAAATCTCGAATTCCTTTCCTGTAGGAGCAAGATTAACCCAAATTTCTTCAATTCTTCTTCTTTCTCTTATTTTCCCCAAATTCTCTTTCTTTCTCTTTATTTCTAGGCTTAGAAAGCACACACATGAGAAATAAGAGGGTTACAAGACCTAACATGTAATTAACATTAGTGTCCCTCTTTAAATGCTAATACACCAATAAAATGACTCGTAACTACATAATTAAGTCATAATCTGTCAAAAGTGCCCGGAACTTAATAATACAATATGGCACTTATTTTGACTATCTTAAATATTTCGGTACTAACCACACCCTCTAAATTGGCATCCGGAATAATATAATTCATTTGAAGTTCCAACTTCATTTAAACCATAAATGTCGTTTAAAGCCAACGACGTCATGAATCGTAACATATTGCTATTTACATTCATATAACGGTATATATGCGATATCTAGTAAATATTATCTTTTAACTTACTTAAAACAATATTTACTCCAGTTTCCAATATTTTATATAATTACCTCACATGGCAAATTAATATAAAATCAATTACTCAAAAGTAAGGGTTATTACATACTCCCCCCCCCCCCCCTATAAGGGAATTTTATCCCCAAAATTAGGCGTACCTTGCAAAAAGAGATGCGGATACTTTTCTCGCATATCGTCCTCACACTCCCACGTTGATTCCTCGGCATTGTGATGACCCCATTGGACCCGAACCAAGGGCACCACTCGAGATATTAGCCTACGCTCCCCATGCTCTAAGATTTCAACTGGTTGCTCCTCGTATGAAATATCGGGCTGCAATTCGATATCATCCAAAGGAATGTACCAGTGAGCTCCTTCACACCTCTTATACTTTTTCAAGGATGAAACATGAAACACATCATGAATCTGTTGTAAGTGTTCCGGTAAGGCAAGTTGATATGCTACTGGGCCTACCTTAGCAATAATGGGAAAAGGTCCAACGTAGCGCGGCGTAAGCTTTCCTTTCTTCCCAAATCCCTTTATACCCTTCATTGGCGATACTCGCACCAAAACTTGGTCTCCAACCTCCAACT
Source organism: Sambucus nigra (assembly GCA_949130495.1). Classification (NCBI taxonomy): domain Eukaryota; kingdom Viridiplantae; phylum Streptophyta; class Magnoliopsida; order Dipsacales; family Adoxaceae; genus Sambucus; species Sambucus nigra. The sequence continues at coordinate 572,253,756 of OX422217.1, forward strand.
CCACATGCCTTCTATTTGCATCAGTATAACTCTTTTGACGATCTTGAGCTATTTGGATGCGATTGCGAATAAGTTCAATCTTCGAAGATGTATCTTGGATCATTTTAGGTCCAAGAAATTTATTATTCCCTACTTCCAACCAACAAGTAGGTTATCTAAACGTTCGACCATATAATGCTTCATAGGGTGCCACCCCGATAGTGAATTGGTACGAAATATTATAAGCAAATTCGACCAAGGGAAGATATTGTTCCCAACCTCCTTTGAAATCAAGCACACACATTCTAAGCATATCCTCTAACATTTGGTTGACTCTTTCTGTCTGCCCATCTGTTTGAGGGTGGTAGGAGGTACTCAACTTCAATTCAGTTCCCATAGCTTCTTGAAAACTTTGCTAAAATGGGAAACAAAAATTTTGTCTCGATCGGAGACTATATTAATTGGCAGCCCGTGGAGTCTAACAATCTCCGCAATAAATAGCCGAGCATAACGAGCAGTATTGTAGTTTGTACGTATCGATACGAAATGTGTCGACTTAGTTAAGCGATCAACGATAACCCAAATGGAATCATGACCAATTTGTGACATTAGTAATCCCGTGAGGAAATCCATCGAGATGCTTTCCCACTTCCATACCGGTATTTCCAAGGGTTGTAATAATCCCGTCGATCGCTGATGATCTACTTTCACCAGTTGACACGTAGTACATTGGGAAACAAATTAAGAAATGTCACGTTTCATACCCGCTCACCAATATTGACGGTGCATGTCTTGGTACATTCTGTCATTACCAGGATGAATTGCAAATTTGGACCCATGAGATTCCGTCATTACGGCCCGCCTTAAGTCCCCTTCATCTGGGACAACAAGTCTCCCGTGGAAACGTAACCCACCCTCAAAACTTATAGAGTAGGATTCCGCTCCCTTAGTTAAAAATTGGTGTATACGGTCTTGAAAAATTTTGTCCCTTCCTTGAGCTTCCACAGCCTTTGCCACTATAGTAGGCGTAACGGTCAACACCGGCATAGAATCCCTTGTAACAGCGTCCTCTTGGCTAGGCTCCTTCCATTTAACCCTCCATACCATGGCTAACTCCCCCTCGAGTTTTTTACTCAAAGCATCCGCTACAACATTAGCCTTACTCGGGTGATAATGAATATCAAATTGGTAGTCTTTCACAAACTCTAACCATCGACGTTGTCGCATATTCAAATCCTTCTGTGAAAATAAATATTGCAACAATTTGTGGTCTGTGAAAAGACTAAATTTCTCCCCCAGGAGGTAATGTCTCCAAATCTTCAAGGCAAAAACCATTGCAGCAAGTTCCAAATCATGAACTGGATAATTCTTCTCATGGGGCTTTAGCTTGCGAAAAGCATAAGCAATAGCCCGATGCTCTTGCTGTAACATACCTCCCAACCCTTGCAAAGACGCGTCCATAAAGACCAAATATTCCAAACTCGGCCTCGGTAATGCAAGTACAGGAGCAGAAGTCAACTTATCTTTCATCTCATCAAAAGCTAGCTGACAAGAATCATCCCAAACAAACCTCACTCCTTTCTGAGTTAAATTTATCAAAGGGCTAGAAATCTTAGAAAATCCCTTGATAAATCGGCGATAATAGCCAGCCAAACCCAGAAAACTATGAATTTTGGTAGGTGTTGTGGGATGACCCCATTCCCTCATCGCAAAAACTTTACTCGGGTCTACCGAAATACCCTGAGCTCTCACAATGTGACCTAGAAATTGTACTTCCTGCAGCCAAAAACCACACTTTTCAAACTTGGCATACAATTGATGATCCCTCAACGTCTGCAGGACCACCTGTAAATGCTTATCATGATCAGCTTCCATTTGAGAGTAAACTATAATGTCATCAATAAATACAATCACAAACTGGTCTAGGAAGTCTCGAAACAATCTATTCATAAGGTCCATAAACACTGTGGGGGCATTGGTTAGCTCGAAAGGCATAACTAGAAATTCTAGGACCCAAATCTAGTTAGAAAAGCAGTTTTGGACACGTCTTGCTCTCGTATCTGCAGCTGGTGATACCCCGTCCTCAAATCTATTTTAGAGAAGTACGACGCTCCCCTAAGTTGATCGAACAAATCATCAATCCGAGGTAGTGGGTATTTGTTCCTGATGGTGACATTATTCAACTCCCTGTAATCAACACACAACCGGAAGGAACCATATATCTTCTTTACAAATAATACAGGAGCTCCCCATGGCGACGTACTATGCCTAATAAACCCTTGTTCTAATAACTTCTGAATTTGATCTTTTAACTCCCTCCTTTCCACAGGAGCATACGGTACGGATCCCTAGCAATCGGTCGCATCCCTGGAGATAAATCAATCACAAACTCAATCTCCCTACTTGGAGGTAAACCCGGTATTTCCCTAGAAACATATTTAAAGTATCTAACAACTGGAATTGAATCTAAGGAAACAACTACATCACGGGAAGTCTCCTCCGTAATACAATAAAAATAAGCGCTAGAACCTCCCTCAGAACGAGGCATAGCTACTAAAAACATATCTTGCCCCAGAATGGCAAAGACTATACTCTTCCTATAATAATTTACTATCTCACGATACTTCATTAGACAATCCATACCCAGGATTACATCATACCCGACCATATCAAGGATGAGCAAATCAGCCTCAAAACACAAGTTACCAAGATTTATTTCTACTCGCTTACAAACAAAGAAAATGAGAGAACCATCACCCATAGAAGACTCAACACTAGTGAAAGTAGTTTTCACAGATTTAATTAGTTCCTTTGATTGAGCAAAACTTCTAAAAATAAAGGAGTGCGTCGCACCCGTATCAAATAATACACGACCTATATGCCCCTGAATGAGAAATTTACCCTCAATGGTTGGCGGTGCTGGCGAGGCTGGAGGAATCATAGCATCCTGTATATGATAAACACGCCCATACTGTAGTTGTCCTTGTTGTGGAGGGACGGCTGGATTAAGCAATGGCTGAGGTAACTGCACCTCCTGATGCTGTGGAATTCTAGCAAACTATCCCCCAATCAACGGTGGACACGCCTTCCTAAAATGACCCGGCTCCCCAAAATGAAAACAACGACCCGTCATATTTTCCTGATTACGGCCCCTATTGTTTCTAAACTACCTAAAGCCTTGGCCCAGATGGCCTAGACCCCTATTGTTATCCCTACCTACCTGAACTACCTGTTGTTGTTACTGGGCACCTTGACCGTGCCTAAAATTACTGCCTCCGAAATTAAATCCCCCTGAACGTTTACTTTTGGACAAATCCCCCTGTTTGGTGTCCCTTTTCCTTTTGCTTACCTCCCGATGATTGGGGCGAGGGTAGTGCTCCACCTCCTACACCATTGCCTCCTGGCTTACTCGCTTGCCCCATAACTAAAGCTTTCTTACCTCCTTGAACATGCAATCGATGATCTTAACAATGAAGTAATGATGCATTCATCACATCCCCAAATGTTTGTAAGGCTGGATTACCCAGCAAGTGTTGTCGTATCCTCCAATGTAAGCCTCCAATGAACTTTGATATTCTCCTCCCCTACGGAGTTACCTCATCCGGCACAAAACTAGCCAAACGAGTGAACTCCTCCTCATACTCTGCCACCAAACGTTCACCTTGAACTATATCTTGAAGCTTCCTCCTAATTTCCCTTTGGACTGCCGGAGGAAAATATTTTCGATCAAACAAAACCCAAAAATCAGTGATAGTCATAGTATCTCTTTGCTCTGGCGTGGTCATCGACTCCCACCAATGTAAGGATACTCCAACTAGCTTAAAAGTGGCAAGGATCTGTTTTCGTTCTTCACTTTAGTCTATCAAGCGAAGATGATGTTGCATATCCTTTTCCCATTGGTTAGCTACTATCACGTCGGAATCTCCTTGAAATTCCGGGGGATGGCCCTTTAAGAAAGATCTCTTACTCTTTCCCACGGAGAAGGTCCCATGGGGGATTTTACTTCCTGAGCTCGTGATTATTGGTCTTGTGGCAATTGATGAACCACGGCAGTCATCGCAGCATTGAACGCCTGGGCCACAATGTTGGCTACTTCATCGGCATTTATAGTTCCTTGTTGTGGCGGTGGAGGACCTACATCTTCTTCTACAACTCTATTTCTTCTTGCAGGGTGACCTCTCTTAGGCGGAATCTGAGACGAAGTAATAATATAAATTAAATACTATTCTAAACAATTTATATTGCAGAAGATCGCAAATATAGGCAAACAAAACAGTCCTAACATTTAGGCTCTATATCAAAGAACGCAACGGTAGAATGTGACAAGTCCACATAGATCCTAAAGACTCTAGAACCTAATGCTCTGATACCATCTGTGACAACCGCTTATCAAAATAAGAGGTGGCCAGCCCGATACTCTAATAATAACAGGAATCATAGATGGTCCATTCTTTGCATCACATAAATACAATCAGTATACAAGGTAACCACACATTATTTTTAAAAACGGATTGTCAATGTATAAGTTAAACAAAACATTTAAATAATCCAATTTAAAAGGAGGTGGATATAAATAAAGACATGACATAAATCGGCAACTATATACAATAAAAGAACCGAATAAGTTGTCGGTTAATAGACATATACAATTTGGTTACACCGAGTATTAAAGTACAATATCATATTATATAAAACAAGTACAAAACTTGGCCAACACTCCCGAAAGTGCAACCGATCATAACTAGAATACAAAAAGATGGAAGCGTCTATAGCAAAATATACCAGAACATCCGCAAAGTGTTATGGCTCCAGGACACTGGAATAGGAAAGTCAATACGGGCATCCTTGCGGTGGAACACCTGGTCAATATAAGATTCATGCAAAACAAAAAGATATAAACGGGTCATGGCCCGGTTTGATATGATCACCATGGGAATAAAATGCATGACAGTTAGGAACATTTCAATATCATGAATAAACTTATCTTGCTCTCCTCAAATAATGATAAGAATTCTCACCTCTCAATCTAAAAGCACGACCTAATGTAATATTAATAACAATGATCACTATTTATTTATGCAGGATAATTATAAATAATTCTTACTTAATAAGATTCCATTTCGGTTGTACATTATTTAACTTCACAGTTCCTCTTCTCTTTAGGAAACATATTCAAAGCAATTTACTTCACAAAGTGCTTTACTATCAATATAAATTCCACTTTAATAAGAATAGTTATAATCACAACATATAACGATTCTAAGACCGTCCTTCCGATTGCCCCCACTGGACGCGCCCCTAAATAGCTATCATCTTCCAGGGCCTATCACACAAGACAACCTAGGTATCGTATATCGCGTGAAGTCGGGAAGTGGCCATATACCTTCGACAGTGAGTCATAACCACACCCGGAATTACCTCACTTTGAACAATAATCACACAATATATAATAACCGGTCCTATGGCCGAGGACTATATTCACCCTGCATTCACTAGCCAGGGGAATTCACCTCATGAGCGTACTTCCCCTATTATAGCATTTAGAGATGTGTGTATATACAAATTATCATTTACAATGTGATTTCATTTTTAAAATATACATTACTTTTTATCCGGAGCCATCAGTGTTGAAAGTCGTACTTATAACCCTCAATGGTTAATTATCTCCAATATAAATCTCCAGGAATTAACATTCATTCCTCAAACTATAATGTATGACATTACATTAACCCAATTCTATAAGTCCACAGTATCTCACTCTAACTCTCCCTACGTCTAGACTAGTTTATTATAGAAAAGAATCATTTATGTTCTTCTAATTTAACTAACTAAATTAATTCTCGAACTAAGCCCCAACTGTCATTTCTACTTAGGTTTTTAAATACCTTACTACTAGACTCTAATACTCTAGTTTTACTTCATTCACGAAGGTTCCTAAGCTCCTACCGTAAAATAAAGAAGCTAAAGAAAAATAAGGATTTAGGAAGAAAAATAGGGGACCGGTCGACCGGTCTTAGGACCGCGGTCGACCGCGTCTCAAAGATTTTGCCTAGAAAAGAATGCAGTAAGCTCATTTTGGAAGGCCCGATCGATCGATCCTATAACCGCGCTTGGCCGCGCTCAATTTTTATACTTACACAAGAAAGCAGTAGGCTTTCCCTCGAAGGCCCGGTCGACCGGTCCTGGGACCGCGGTCGACCACGCCTAGCAGACCATAAAAAATTCCTTCTTCTACAATGCCCAATCCAACACCTAAAACCCTTATTCCTACACTTCCTTCACTCTCATCAACCCACAACATAACCATAACAATTATACACCAAAATAAACCCATATAACCAACTTAAATCATACAAACTCCAAGATCTAAGGTTTAAACATCCAAAGATACCCAAAACCTACCATTTATTCCAATTCTCCAACTACACAACTATCACAATAGATTATTCACATTAAATAATATACTAGCAAGTAAGAAACTTTCCCTAAGCTAAAATCTCGAATTCCTTTCCTGTAGGAGCAAGATTAACCCAAATTTCTTCAATTCTTCTTCTTTCTGTTCTTTTCCCCAAATTCTTTTTCTCTCTCTTTCTTTCTAGGTTTAGAAAGCACACACGTGAGAAATAAGAGGGTTACAAGACCTAATCGTGTAATTAACATTAGTTTCCCTCTTTAAATGCTAATACACAAATAAAATGACTCGTAACTACATCATTAAGTTATAATCTGTCAAAAGTGCCCGGAACTTAAAAATAAAATATGGCACTTATTTTGACTATCTCAAATATTTCGGCACTAACCACACCCTTTAAATTGGCATCCAGAATAATATAATTCATTTCAAATTCCAACTTCATTTAAACCATAAATATAGTTTAAAGCACAACGACATCGTGAATAGTAACATAATGCTATTTACATTCACATAATAGTAAATACGAAAAATCTAGTAAATATTATCTTTTAACTCACTTAAAACAATATTTACTCCATTTTCCAATATCTTATATAATTACCTCACATGGAAAATTAATATAAAATCAATTACTCAAAAGTAAGGGGTGTTACGACTTCCATCTGTGAGCCCATCTTTAAGCTCCTCCAAAAAGATTCGACCAAAGTCTAGAATGAAGCTTGCTAAGAAGCCTTTGACCGTAAAAAGCAATACCTAACCCGACCTCCGGTACTCATGGTACCGCAACCTGGTCTTCCCCTACTCCTATACTTAACTGTTATAGATACCGCAGCTGGGGCTTTGATAGCCTAGTACCTTAAAGAAACCCGCAAACAAAAGACCATCTACTATGCCAGTCGTAAGTTGGTCAGGTATGAAGTTAACTACACAGCTTTGGAGAAAGCATGTGTCGCCCTAGTCTGGATCACCCAAAAGTTGTGGCACTACATGCTACCCTTTCCCATCAAACTAATATCCCGAATGGATCCCATTAACTACCTAATATACCCATATATACCCTCGGCCAGGACGAGGGCGTCCTCCACCTAAACGAGGCCAAGATGATCTCTCAACCAATATCAGACAACCCTTCAAGGGGCCGACCCCCCATCAGGCCCAGACGGCCCTTCAAAGGTCCAACCCCTCATCAGGCCCTGACGACCCTTCAAGGGGATGACCCATGATCATAGCTCAGACGACCCTTAAAGGGGTCGACCCCTCATCAGGCCTAGATGACCCTTTAAGGGGCCGACCCCTCATCATGGTCTGGAAGACCCTATGAGGGTACGACTGTACGAGACCCAAGCTAGGCTAGACTCGCTCCCAGGAGGAACTTTTCCCTCGGCCTCACATCATAGGCCGAGGGTGACATTATCACATCGCGTGATATGGGAGATGCGTGGAACGGTGCACGTGGGACTCATATGGCACGTAGAAGACTGTTATAACAATATCAACCCCTCACGTGAGGGAATATTATGTCATCATTAATCACAGGTGTCAGGAAGGGATTGGCTAGATCATAACTCACATGCACCATGCATGCTTGGGGGGGGTACACTACACCCTCCAAGCCCTATATATACTTGTCACCTTCAACCTTGTAAAGGGATCGATAATTATAACCCTAGCTAAAACTCTGCTTGTACACAGTAGAGAGGGAAAGTGAGCTTATGTGCTCTGTATCCAAGGCCATTAGTGCCCATACTTAGTGGATCACACACTCACAGTGGATGTAGGCCTAATTGGCTGAACCACTATACATCATTGTTTTATTCCTCTTATACTCATCCCCTTCTATACACTCATACATACATATCTCTATGGTTGCCATTGTTATCACTATTTGAGCTCATCATCACTTATCAGGTGGTGATGAATCGTAGCATCATCAGTTTGGCCCCATATGTGGGAAGGAGAAGACATCTCTTCCTTTGTACAACTTGACCTCACCGGGCATTCTGGTGGTGAACCAGTTCTCCGCCTTTGTGGAGTTGTTTCACCATTGAAAGAGACCCATTAAGGTTCTCAATCTTACCAGTCTTTTCTTCAATTCAGCTCTTTATAGCTCAAATATATGGCACCGGAGATGCCACCGCCACCTCTCCCTCCACCGGATAGTGGGGTGGGACCCAGTTCCAGTCAACCACCACCTCAGTCGGAGATGGTTGATGTGGCGACCGCCTTGAAGTCTCTGACAGCAAGCCAGCGGATTATGCAGGAGCAGTTTACTGCTCTTAGCCAAAACATATTAAGACCTCCAGGAGTCTTACCGGAGATGATTACTCTGGCAGCAGGTCAGGGGCAATATGAGGCCAGGAGATCATCCCAGGCACCACGCAAAGACTTGCAACCTCCACAGCGATAGAGGGATGTTGCTGACCCCCGGCGCCTACGCCTGGGGAGGCAAGGAAACCCTTGTCCAAAAGACAGATATGATGATGTGGAGAGGGAAGAGGCCCCTATAGAGTGCTGGGAGCCGTATGAGGTCTCCAACAATACTGTGCGGCCTATCGAGGATAGCAGAAGGAAGTGTGGAAGGAAAAATCCTGACGATCACCCGAGAGGCTCTACTTTTGATCGTCTGAGCAGAGGGTCGGCCTTTGAGAGGCTTGGTCCAATAAATGACCTACGAGAAAAACTATCCCGATCGATAAGTGTTGCGAGGTCCAAAAAGGAGGCAACAGATGGCCGACCCCACGGGGGCCGACCCCATGGATGGGATGACGATCGGGAAGAAATAAACAGCCGACACAGACCTGCCACAGCAGGACCCTATGTTCACCTCAAAGACGCGATAGGGGATAGCATCAGCCAGGCTGACCCTACGAGGCCATGGAACGCATCGATACAAAGGCTGGAGGATAAAATTGGTGACATCCTAAAGAGCCGAGACCCTCTTCAGAGAGGACACTCCATAGGCTCACCCTTTATGGTGAAGATAGCCAACTTCCCGATGCCATCCAAGTTTAAGAAACCTGTGATCACCCAAAGCTGTGACGGGAGTACCAACCCTGTCCATCATATTGAGATGTACCAATCAGCGACAGACATATACTCTATCTCAGATGATATGAGGTGTCGTGCCTTTTCTGGTAGTTTAACTAGGGTTGCACATGTCTAGTATATGTCTCTCCCAAAGAACTCCATTAAAAACTTTAAGCAGTTAGCGGACCGGTTTATCCATAACTTTTGCTTCAGAATGAGGCCACAGAAGAAGACCACGCACCTTCTCTATGTTAAGCAAGGCAAGAACGAGTGTCTAAGAGACTACATAGCCAGATTTAACAAGGAAAACTTAGAGGTAGAGGACTATGAGGAAAGCATAGCTATGACAGCCCTTATTGGGGGACTCCAAAAAGGGAAGCTGCTATGGAAGCTTGCTAAAGACCCTTCGAGGATGATGGTTGAATTGCTGTTAATAGCAGGAAAGGTTATGAACGCTGAACAGGCGATGGCAGCAAAATATGAAGATGAAAAAGGAGGCACCCGTGGGGGCAAGTACGAGAAAAATAACAAAGAGGGGAAAAAGAGGTCTATAGATGACAAATTCGCTGATTACACCCCTCTGACGGTCAGCTGCGAACATATTCTGAATAAGATCAAGAGCGATCGTTCCTTAAAATGGCCTGAGAAGTTGAGGGTAGCCCCCACAAGAGGAATAAAAATTTATGGTGTGAATTTCACCAAGACCATGACCATGTCACCGACAAGTGTTTTTCTCTGAAAGATGAAATCGAGAAAATGCTAAAAGAATGGAAACTTAGGAAGTACGTTGATATAGGTGTCTTCAAAAGGGGACGAGGGGATGACCCCAAAAAGAAGAGACGTGATGCATGCCAAGAAGATCCTCCAAACAGAAGGGACGACCCTTTAGATGATGAGGACGACCCTAACCTCCCATCGAGAGACGACCACGGCCCTATAAAGAGACTTACTATGATCTCACTCGGTATTGGGATTATTTTTAGGGGACTGGAAGGAGGAGGATCAGAGGTCGTAGACAGGAAGGCCCGTGTAGCTGAAGCCAAGGAAGTGACAAAAGTTGTACACTCAACCTCTTTTGAAGCAAAGTCAGAAAAGAGGAAGAAGGTTGACATGGATACTCTGATAGTGGATTTCTCAAGAATGGACTTTAAAGGCCTCTTAGCCCCATATGATGACCCTCTCATCATCACTACCAGGGTACACGGATGTGAGGTGCCGAGGATCTTGGTAGATGGGGGTAGCTCTGCATATATGATGTTTTGGTTGTGCTTCAAATCCTTAGGCCTCAGACGTGCTAGACTCGTCCCATACCATCATCCATTGATTGGGTTCAATGGGTAAAAGGTTCATCCTTTAGGAGTATATGAGGCTGATGTCAGGATGGGGGAACATTGGCCGAGATGGCTTACTAGGAAGGTCAGCTTCTTCGTGATGGATGAACATGTCTTCTCGGCCTACAACATTATACTGGGGCGAGTAGCCCTTACGGGGTTTGAATCTGTGCCATCTACGATTCATCAGATGATTAAATTTCCAACCCCTTACGGGGTAGGGGAAGTTCAGGGAGACCAGACGATAGCACGAGAATGTTACTTCAACTCCGTCGAAGAAAGAGAGGTACACAAGAAGGCAATAACCACTTACAATATTGATACCCTCGACCCTAGGGACGAGACAAAGCTGAAAAAGGAGAAGCCGCGAAAGAAATATAATCCATCATCCTCAATGAGGATGAAATGAAAAAAAACCGTCCAAGTCGGTAAATCTCTAAAGCCAAACATCAAAGAAGACCTCGTCAAGTTGTTAAGGAGAAGACAAAATGTCTTTGCGTTGAGTCATGCAGATAAGCCGGGGATCGACCCAGAAATTATGTGCCACAAGCTCAATATGGTAGAGGGTGCAAAGCCAGGAAAGCAGAAGAGGAGAATTTATTCTCAAGAAAAGTATGAGGTCAAAATGGACGAAGTTAAAAAGCTGGAAGATGTCGAGTTTATCAGAGAGGTCATCTACCCCGAATGGCTGTCCAATGCAGTCATTATCCCAAAAGCCAACGAGAAGTGGAGAATGTGTGTGGACTTCACCGACCTCAACAAACATTATCCCAAAGACAGCTTCCCTCTCCCCCATATTGATCAGATTGTAGACACTACCGCAGGCCATGAGCTAATGAGTTTTATGGATGCCTATTCAGGTTACAACCAAATCTTTATGAGCCCTAAGGACTCGGAGAAAATATATTTTATTACGGACAAGGGGACATACTGTTATAGGGTCATGCCCTTTGGCCTGAAGAATGCGGGGGTAACGTATTAGCGCCTTGTGAATAAAATATTTGAAGACCAAATTGGGAAGTCTATGGAGGTTTATGTAGATGACATGATGACCAAGAGTTTGAAGGCAGAGGATCATGTGGCCGACCTCAAGAGGACCTTTAACATGATGGACAAGTACCGGATGAAGCTCAACCCAGCCAAATGTGTCTTTAGGGTTGGGGCGGGGAAATTCTTGGGGTTCATCGTGAATCAAAGAGGCATTGAGGCCAATCCTGAGAAGATAAAGGCCCTCCTAGAAATAAAGACCCCCAAGACCATTAAAAACGTTCAGAGGCTCACGGGACGAGTGGATGCTTTGAATAGGTTCGTGTCAAGAGACACAGACAAGTGTTTATAGTTCTTCAAAATTATCAGAAAGGCATTTGAATGGAACGAAGAGTGTAACCAGGCTTTCAAAGAATTAAAGTTGTACCTAGGGTCTCCCTTACTGTTATCATGACCAGTGCAGGGTGAACGACTTCATGTGTACCTAGCTGTCTCAGAGTCAGCTATCAACGCAGCAATCGTCAGAGACGAGGATGGGGTCCAAAAGCCTGTGTATTTTAACAGTAAGGCACTCCAGGGGCAGAGCAAAGATACCCACGAATGGAGAAGTTGGCCTATGCCTTGATTCATGCATCAAGAAAGATGAAGTCATACTTCCAGTCCCATACAATGGTCATCCTCACTGACTCTCCTCTTAGACAGGTCTTACACAAGACAGAAAAATTAGGTAGATTAATGGCATAGGCTATAGAGCTGGGGGGGAGTTCGACATTGTGTATCAACCTAGGACGGCCATTAAGGGGCAAGCATTAGCAGTTTTATGGCTAAATTTACTTGGGAAGATGATGAAGCTGAGGATGAGAGCCTCGGGAAGACAGATACTCGACGAGGCAGACTCGCCGATACACCCGCAGATAAGGCTGAAACAAGCACCGCTAGAGAAAAAGTGGCCAAGAATAAAGAGGGAAGATATCTCTTTAGACAGGGGTCCCTCACCGAGGGAAATTTCTCAGAAGAAGAGACTGTGTGGAGCCTCTTCATTGATGGGTCCTCCTGCGACAGCGAAAGTGGGGATGGATTAATAGTATCAGCACCTGATGGCATAGACATTGAGTAGGCCCTGAGGTTCAACTTTAAGGCCTCCAATAATGAGTCTGAATATGAGGCCCTGATAGCAGGCCTCTCCTTGGCTAAGTCTCTTAGTGTCGGCCAGATCTTGATCCATAGTGATTCAAGACTAGTGGTGAATCAGATACTAGGAACCTACGAGGCTAAGGATGAGAGAATGGCCAAATATCTTGAAAGGGTAAAGGCATTACTGAAGAGCTTTAGAGAAGTGAAATTGAAGAGGATACCTAGGATTGATAATGGCCAGGCTAATGCACTTCCTAGGCTGGCCTCGCCAACTAGGACAGATATCAGGAGGATAGTCCCAGTGGAAATTTTTCTTCGACCAATGATTGAAGATGCGAAGGAAAAACTTGGCACTTGCTTAAATATCAATAGGGAAGCTTCATGGATGGACCCTCTAATTAGATACATTAAAGAGGGGGAGATGCCAAAAGCAAAATAAGAAAAAAATAAGTTAAGATATAGAGTCGCAAAATTCACAGTCATCGGAGACACCTCATACAAAAAGGGGTTCTTGCTCCCCTTGATCAGATGTGTGAACTCGTCTGAGGTCCCCCGCATCTTATAAGACATGCGCGAGGGGTCATGTTCGAGCCACATTAGGGGCAGGTCTTTAGCGAAGAGGGTAGTAACCCAGGGGTACTAGTGGCCGACCTTGGGGAAAGATGCCACGGAATATGTAAAAAAGTGTGATAAATGTCAAAGATTTGCCACCATCCCTCACCATCCCCATCATCCTCTTACCTCCATTACATCCCCATGGCCATTTTTAGTGTGAGGGATCGACCGGGTAGGACCCTTGCCTAGGGCCGTCAATAACTATCGGTACCTCATCGTAGCAATTGACTATTTTTTAAAATGGGTGGAGGCAGAGCCGATGGTCACAATTACCGAGCAGAAGACCTTCCAGTTCATCTGGAAAAACCTTATATGTAGATATGGCCTCCCCAATACCCTCATCTCAGATAACGGGACTCAATTAAAGAATACATCTCTAGAGAAGTACTGTGAAAGGGTGATTATCAAATAATTCTTCTCTACCCCAGGTCGACCTCTGGCTAATGGGCAAACGGAAGTTACAAATAGGACAATCCTAGCGGGATCAAGAAGAAACTTGAGGAGGCAAAAGGAAGATGGGTTGAGGAGTTATATGCTATACTGTGGGCCTACAGGACAACGGAAAAGACCTCTACCGGAGAAACCCCGTTTATGTTGGCTTATGGCTCAAAAGAAGTCATCCCCACCGACATTGGGTTTCCTACCCATAGAGTCCAAATGTATGGCCCCCAGAGAAATATGGAAGAGAGGAGACTTGACTTAGACCTGATCGAGTAAAGGAGGGAAGACGCCGAGATAAGGCAAGCTGCCTACCAGCAGAGGACTGCCAGGTTTTACCACCAGAGGGTGAAGCAGAGGCCAATCGCAGTGGGGGACTTAGTCCTAAAAAAGACTTGGCAAAAGCCTAACAAGCTCCACCCAAATTGGCATGGCCCATATAGGGCCATTGATGAAGTTGTCCCTGGAACCTATAGACTAGAAAACCTAGAAGGGGAACCCTTTTCCAACCCCTGGAATGCAGATCATTTGAAGAAATACTATCAATAATTTTGTAACGTCCTATCGGACCATAGTTGTAATGAATGTGTTTCTCCAACAGAACACTTAGAATGTTAATGAGAATGTCACATTAGTCCCTCATTTTGTGTTTGATTAATTTTAGTATGATTGGGGTTATACTCATTAAAACAACCCTTGGCTATGATGAGGGAAAATGATGGGGACAACCCCTCATTCACCCTCGAGAAAGACGAGGGGGACTTGAAATTTAAAACATCATTAAGTTGGTGGAAACCACCCTCGGCTATGATGAGGGCAAATGGTGTGGACGGCCCCTCATTTACCCTCAAGAAAGACGATGGGGGAATTAAAATTTAAAACATCATTAAATTGGTGGAAACCACCCTCGACTATGATGAGGGCAAATGGTGGGGATGACCCCTCATTGACCCTCAAGACGGACGAGGGGGGACTTGAAATTTAAAACATCATTAAGTTAGTGGAAACCACCCTCGGCTATGATGAGGGCAAATGGTGGGGACGACCCCTCATTTACCCTCAAGAATGATGAGGGGGAACTTGAAATTTAAAACATCATTAAGTTAGTGGAAACCACCCTTGGCTATGATGAGGGGAAATGGTGGGGACGACCCCTCATTTACCCTCAAGAAAGACGAGGGGTGACTTGAAATTTAAAACATCATTAAGTTGGTGGAAACCACCCTCGGTTATGATGAGGGCAAATGGTGGGGACAACCCCTAATTTACCCTCAAGAAAGACGAGGGGGGACTTTAAATTTAAAACATCATTAAGTTGGTGGAAACCATCCTCGGCTATGATGAGGGCAAATGGTGGGGACGACCCCTCATTTACCCTCAAGAAAGACGAGGGGGAACTTGAAATTAAAACATCATTAAGTTGGTGGAAACCACCCTCGGCTATGATGAGGACAAATGGTGGAGATGACCCCTCATTTACCCTCAAGAAAGACGAGGGGGACTTAAAATTTAAAACATCATTAAGTTGGTGGAAACCACCCTCGGCTATGATGAGGGAAAATGGTGGGCACGACCCTCATTTACCCTCAAGAAAGACGAGGGGGGACTTGAAATTTAAAACACCATTAATTTGGTGGAAATCACACTCGGATATGACGAGGGAAAATGGTGGGGACGACCCCTCATTTACCCTCAATAAGGACGAGGGGGAGTTAATGAGATGGTAAATTTAAAACACCATTAAGTTGGTGGAAACCACCCTCGGCTAGGATGAGGGCAAATGGTGGGGACGATCCCTCATTTACCCTCAAGAAAGACGAGGGGGACTTAAAATTTAAAACATCATTAATTTGGTGGAAATCACCCTCGGCTATGATGAGGGAAAATGGTGGGGACGATCCATCATTCACCCTAAAGAAGGACGAGGGAGGAGTTAATGAGATGGTTAATTTAAAACATCACAAGATAAATCATATAAGAGACAAGCATAGAAGACAGAAAGAGACATGATATTATAAACAAAGGGTTACAAATGCTTGTTCAACAAAAATAGAGTACAAGAATATTTGTTACATGAAGAGGGTATGGGCTACAAACAGCCACCCTATTGAGCAACATTGGAGAGCAATGTTTCAACGTTAATTATAGGAGTTTCTTCAGCGACCAAAATGGGTCGGTCCTCAGATGTGCAGATACCTTCGACGTGCACTTGGGACTCCACATGGGCTAAGGCCTCAGCAATAAGAGGATGATCCAACTAAACTGCCTCAAGAGAGGGGCGGACAGATGATACAGCATCAGCAAACTTAAGGACGACCCACCGAGAGGTCGTCCTGATCCCCCTCTCTAAGTATTCGAGACCGAAGCCTTGAAACTCGTCTGAGAGTTTGTAGGCCTCCACAGCATCGGCCTTGACCTTCTTCACTACCTCGAATAGCTCGCCCTTGAACTAGGCGTTCAGGGCTTCTTCCTTCGCCTTGAAGAGGTCATCCCTCGCCTTCAGATCTGCATCGTGCTGCTTCATTAGCTCATCAAGGACCCTTGCATGTTCGGTCCTTGCACTATCTAACTCGGCCTTTGTAGTCTCAAGCTCGGTCTTCAGATCGGCCTCATGCTGAATAGCCCTCTCGGCCTCGTAGAAGTTTTGTTGGTTCTCTGCTAGCCATTTAGTAGCTGACGTAAAGGCACAAACAGACTGCACAAAAAAAGGCACATGTTAAGGGGCCAAGGGAACAGTTAGTGAAAAGTTGACTAAGGAAATGAGGTAAAAACAAATACCTGGGCCAGAGTATCCATACCGTAATCGTATACCTTAGACGGGGGAATCTTTGACAAGAATTCATAGTTAGCGACCGAGGGAGCGGAAAACATCGAGGCCTTGGATGCCCTCAGGTTGGCTATGAGGGAAGACGGTCCAGCCTTCAAGAATGTCAAGTTTTGGGACCAAAAGGCCCCCATGCTGGAAGAGGAGCCGGTCCCCTCGGACTCCTCCACCCTCGCCCTCGTCCTAGAATCCGACCGAGGATCGATAGGAACTTCTGGCCCCTTTCTTTTATGGCTGTCAGCGGTTGGTTCAACAGGTTTCGGCCCCACGGCCTTTGTCTTCCTCAGAGCCTGCTGAGTCTCTTTGCCTTTTTCTTACCCAGACCAGACAGCAAACTTGGCACAGTCATCTCCCAGAGCTGATCAGATATGTTTGCAGGACGACCTGAAAGGGAGACGATACTTCAGAAAGATACAGTGGCAAAGAGGAAGCACTTAGAGAGAATGAAAAATTGAGCAAAAATATACTCACATAATTCTGTCAGGGGGCCGACCCTCAGACCGACTTCTTTGAGGGAGCGGGGGGTCATCAAGTCTTCAAATTTAGCAGGAGCATCCTCCTTCCTGTAATACCCCGTATTTTTATAGCTTTTAAATTATGGGATTTATTAAATTTAATTGAGATAAATTAATTTAATTTTAATCCAGAATGTTGCTTTAAATATTTACTAGCGTGACGAGAGTTAGTAATTATTGGAAATTTGTTATGTGTTGAATATTACTGGATGAGTATAGTAATATATAAGATTTAATGTTATAATATTGTCACGTGTGAATAAAATGACAATTATGGAAATTTAAGTCGGGACGCGCCTGTGTCGTGTCGGGACTAAATATTTTTAAATAAAAGTGAATATCTTATAAGTTATTCGTATAGTCATTTTGAGTGCGCCAACGCGTCCGTAAGGGTCGAGATAGTCAGAAAAGTGTATCCGGGGGTTTAGTTTGGGTCTCGGGGCATTTTTAGGCCTAAGTGGTACCCCGGGAGGGCATTTTGGACATTTCACATTTATGGGTAATTAAACCCACGAAAATTCAAAGGGTTATATCAGATATCTGGATTGTCATCTAGGGTTAGAAACTCTAAACACAAGTGATGGCCATAGGAGAGAAAGGAGAGAGCTCTCAAGGCAAATTCGAGGCCTGAAATCCACCCGTTTGTTCCGCAACCACCACCAACGCGTAGATCGCGCAACGGGCTACGCAACCACACCAAAAACATCTGCAAATCAGAACGTCAAAAATACCAGGCAAGTGTTTATATTGCTTATTTCATTGGTGCAATTTTCATATTAGTTTAGGAATGATTAGGGATGAAATATATGGAAGAAAACCCAAATTGTGATAGGAATTTGCATGTAGTAAAGACTTAAACCTTATTCTGGAAGTCTTTTGTGATGTAGAAGAATAATCCACGAAATTTTGGTGTAAATAAAAAAGAAATTCTGGGATAAAACAGATTAGAATCATGATTTAGAGATTTTTAGGGTTCTTGAGTTTTAAATGAATTTCGGTATGTTTAATCCATGTTTAGTGACGTAAATTGGCATGCTTTACGTAGAATGTGTATCCTATCATGTTAGGATGTTAGTGGTAGAATTTTTTAGACGTTTGGGATCGGAAAATATGGATTTGGATGAAGTTAGATAGTAGAACCCGTAACTGCAATTCTGCAGAAATCAAAATACCTGCTTGATCGATCGATCGAGCCAGAGCATCGATCGATCGAAGGTTCGATCGATCGAGCCCTAGACCTCGATCGATCGACCCCTCCTGGAAGACTCCTATTTCCCTTTTTAGTGAGTTAAATTCAATTTATTGTGAGATAATTCTTGGGCATCCTTAATAAAATGTTTTCGGAGATAGGGAAGACCAGTAGGACATGTGAATAGATTTTGGGACCCTTAATGTCGGGCAAAGATTGTATTTTGGGATAATTACATAAGGGTCGGTGAATTTATGATTTAAAGAGAGAGACACGTAAGAGAGTTACATTGGGACAAATGTGTATAACTACTGAATTTTATAATTAGGAGGATAGAATCCATGAAGCGTTATGTAGTAAGTGGAAAAGTTCCTCAAATTAAAGTAAGATGTGAATGGTTATACGTGATAACTATATTATGTGAAATAAATGCGAATGACGTAATTATGGGAATTGAGAATTTACCCATTATTGATATGGTAATATTAGTATAGTTATATGATTGTGTATTCATATACTATCTATGTGTGAAAATCATGCCCACCCTACTTGCTATCCCTGAGGTTTCCGCGCTGGGACAGTCTTATCTCGATGGGACCTTTATGGGGGATATTGACTTGTACCCTAGAAGATAGATATCCTTGGTAAAGGCTATCGGAATGATAGTTCAGACGGTCCTAAGAGATGCGGGTATGTGCTTTCCTCTTAGAGACTTGGAATCTATGCTTCGCCTCATTTTGTTTGTGTATAGGTATCCTTGGTACAGGCTATCGCAGTGATAGTTCAGACGGTCCTGAGAGACTTGGAATCTATACTTTGTCTCAATATTGTTTTGAGTATGTGTTAATACAGTTCGAGTGATTCCGAATCTGTATTCCCTTAGTACGAGTGATACGGGGATTGGATAGTAGAGTATGCCCGCACCATAGTTGTTATTTGGGGTGCTGTTGTGATATATATATTTTTATGAGTAGTTAATATATATATGAAATTCTAAAATCTGGAACTGCCTACTGTGATGAGATATGTAGGACATGGTTGATGACTCAAATTGTAAATACTTGTTTTGAGAAAGTATAATGTGACACTGGAAAACTTTATTGATTTATAAAGTTAAAAATGAGAACCTTGGGTTGCTAATTGAAATATCCTTTTCAAACAATTGAATCGTTAAATTTTGAATCTTACGAGTAAGCTAAGATAAGTTAAATCATTGGGAAGATTAGTGCGATAAATGATAAGACAAACCGTTGGGAAGGTTAGTGCGATAGGTGTGCACATTAGAAGAGAGGTGAGAATTTCTCAAGGGAGTGTCGCACTAATATGTTGTTGCATCGGCCTGTATCAATTTAAATACTTGCTAAACAATTTTTAAATCATATACACTATCGGCCTCTGGCCCGTTTTTTTCTCTCTCTCTCTCTTGTATATATATGTATGTATTACAGGTGCCCAACCACAGGGGCGTCTTGCTTAGGATCTCTTGGAAGGAACGCGCTGCAACTTAGGTGGGAGTTGCAGGTCTCTTGATTAGACGACTTCGTTCACTCGGATCCACTCTTAGTACTTTCATCTAGTTGGGCATGTGTAGCTCTTTCCATTATTCCGTTGTTATTGGACATTTGTATTTCAGTTATTTCCAGTATTGTTACTATGGGATTTATTCAGTTTGGATGTGTGACTTTAGATTTCGTATGTTGACATTCGATTGACGAATGTATTAAATTAATTGGATTATGTTGCAGAATTTAATGTGGTGTGATTCTTACTTATTGAATGTTGTTAATAAAACAAATGATTTTTCTTTAAATAAAATTTGGAAAGTATGTATGAAAATGGTTTTGACACTTAGCTTAATTAATTAGGGTGTTAAATTGGAAAATTTATTTTCGACAGTGATGCTAAGAATGGACCAACTGTTCACCTTGATTTAATTTAATAAAGGAGTGATCGCTCGGTATTTAATTAGGCGGGGTGTCACACTTCCCTTGCTCCCTTAGATAATCGACTATGTCATTTTCATCCAAACTAAGTCCAGGGTCTGACCTAGCCTTCATAGAAGGGTTGGACCATCTCCTTCGGACTCTCGGATCGTCGTCCAAAGGCTGGACCCTGGTGTCGAATTCCCAATCCCCGGAAATGAAGAAAAATATCTTCTTCCAGTCATGGTTAGAGGTTTGTGCCACGTGGAGAAGTTTTTTATCAGACTTCCTCGCCCCCCAGATGATAGTACCCAGGCTGTTTGGACGAGGAAGTGATATTGTAATAAGCTAAGAACACATCGGCCGAAGGCTCGTCGGTGAAGGTATTTTTCCTCAAGGATACATAACCGAGGATAGTCCTCCAGGAGTTGGGAGGAAGTTGAGAGGGGGCAACGCCGAGGGAAGATAATATGTCGACTATGGCAGGGTGCAGAGGGAACCTAACACCCACCCTGAGCATATGCTCATAAATGGCAACTTCCCCCTCATCCCCCTGGAAGACCCTCTCGTCTGGATTGGTGACCCTCATAGTTACATTAGGTTGCACACCAAATGTATGCCTCCACAGTAAGAGGTCGTGATCCCTAATGGTGGAAACATAAGCTGAGGCGTGGGAGGTGTCAACTAGGTCAGCGTCCGAATTCTCGCCATCGTCCTCAGCCCCCTCTCCCTCAGATCCCTCGGCCTCATAACCTATTATAGGTCCACTGAGAAAGGCCATCTGGAAGGCATGAGGGTACAATATTGTCACGGGAACAGCCTTGGAAGGGACCACCCCCTCGGCCTGTCGGCTTGGGCTAAGATCAGACGTCTCTCCCCTCCTAGAAGGCCCAGTGCCTGTTGGTGACGATGCTCTCTCATCCATCTCTCCTTCGTATGAATGAATCTCGGATGGAAGAAAAGACAACCCACAGGACTCAGGGGGTGTTATTGTGTCTAATGGAATGGGGAAAATGGGTTGTACCCAATTAGGGTTGGCCCCTCGTCTTCTCTCGTCCCCTTCCTCTATTCTCCTAATCTCTATGAAGAACTTCTCTCTCAGGGATGGGAATTCCTTGGCTAAATCATAAAGACTCCTAAGCATTAAGGGTAAGACCCTACACTTAGAAGAATTTGGCTAAGCTAACTACAAACAGTCTCATAATTGACTAAGTTAGACTTTTGGATTAAAACCAAAGAAATAAAGGGTTTCGATCAAGAACACTCAAGAACAACTCGCCGGAGAATAACGCGGGAAGGATATAAAACAGCGAAAGAAAAATTGAGTAATACAAGCCTAAAGAAAGAAAGCAAAAAACAATGAAAGATAAAGAGGGCACTAGGACAGAGAGATTACCTAAGAAAGAACAGTGAGACTGCCAAGCTCGAAATGCTGAAGTTATAGAAATGGCGGTTTGAGACTGTTGGGAAACTAGAGAGAAAGCTTGGGCGCGAAGAATAAGGAGGAGAAAAGAAAATATTTTAAAAAAAACCTTTATATACCTTGTTACCAGTGGTCCCAACAATCAATACAGGGCACAGCCCATGAGGAAATACATCATTAGGGCACAAAGTCCCAAGCAAAGTGTGCAGCCGCCACATTTGGGAAACTGGAAGGATGATGGATATCTACCGAGGTGTCAAATCAGCTCGACAGGTGTTACTCATCAAACTGATCATACACTTGTCTAAAAAGCAGCACTATCCCTCAGCCATCTCAACAACATCGATGGTTAAGGGCTGGGAGGTGATTGATATACCCATATATACCCTAAGCCAGGCCAAGGGCGTCCTCCACCTAGACGAGACCAAGACGATCTCTCAACCAATATCAGACGACCCTTCAAGGGGCCGACCCCCCATCAAGCCCAGACGACCCTTCAAGAGGCCGACCTCTTATCAGGCAAGACGACCCTTCAAGGGGACGACCCATCATCATAGCTCAGATGACCCTTCAAGGGGTCGACCCCTCATTAGGCCCAGACGACCCTTTAAGGGGCCGACCCCTCATCATGGTCTGGATGACCCTATGAGGGTACGACAGTACGAGGTCCAAACTAGGTCAGGCTCGTTGCCAACAGGAACTTTGCCCTCGGCCTCACATCATAGGTCGAGGGTGACATCATCACAGTGCGTGATTTGGGAGACGCGTGGGACTCATATGGCACATGGAAGACCGTTATAACGATATCAACCCCTCACGTGAGGGAATATTATATAATCATTAATCACAGGTGGCACCTCCAGGTGTCAGCAGGGGATTGACTAGATCATAACTCACATGCACCATGCATGCTTAGGGGGTATACTACACCCTCCAAGCCCTATATATACTTGTCACCTTCAACCTTGTAAAGAGATTGATAATTTTAACCCTAGCTAAAACTCTTCTTGTACACATTAGAGAGAGAAAGTGATCTTATGTGCATTGTATCAAAGGCCATTAGTGCCCATACTTAGTGGATCACACACTCACAGTGGATGTAGGCCTAACTGGCTGAACCACTATACATCATTGTTTTATTCCTCTTATACTCATCCCCTTCTATACACTCATACATACATATCTCTATGGTTGCGATTGTTATCACTGTTTGAGATCATCATCACTTATCTGGTGGTGCTAAATCGTAGCATCATCACTACCTACTCGAAAAGCCCACCATGTCCAGTCGAATGGCTTGTTGGTTGATGATTTTGGCCGAGTTTGATATTCTATATGTCATGCAGAAAGCCATAGAAGGAAGATTCATCTTTGATTACCTCGCAGACTACCCTATGGAAGAAGAAGATGTTTGGATTTCCAAATTCCTGGATGAGAATATCCTTTGTACATCACAAGAAGAACTTCGGTGGTAAATATTCTTTGACGGCGCTGCCAATAAGAAAGGGTATGAAATTGGGATACTCCTAATTGCCGCCGATGACTCTCATACTCCCATTGCCATCAAGCTAGATTTTACCTACACTAATATCATGACGGAATACAAGGCGTGCACGGTAGGCCTTAAAGTTTCCTTCAAGAAAGGAATTCGATACCTTGATGTCTATAGGGATTCATCGATCAACTACATAGAAAATAGAAAGTTAAGGACGAGAAACTTTTACATTTATATGCCCACCTAGAAGAGCTAGCTTCCCAATTTCAAGAAATCTCTTTACACTACCTGCCCCGAGCAAAGAATAACCTAAATGATGTCCTTTCTACCTTAGCCTTTATGATTGACATGCACAAAGGAATGACCATGGCCCCTTTCCTTGTTCAAAAGCAAGATAAACCAACCCACAGCTACCACATTGAGCTCATCACATAAGAAAATCCCGAGATAGACAACTACTGGTACTATGATATTTGGCGCCTCCTCAAGCATGGTAAGTATCCCCAAGGTTATGACAAGAAAGATCGAGCACCCCTCCGTAGACTGGTTACCCAGTATATTGTCTGTGATAAAGCACTGTTCAAGAGAAACATCGATGGAACCCATTTGCCAGGGACTGGTATTGGAGAAATAATGCAGAAAATCCACAGCAAGGAATGCGGACCCCACATGAATGGCCATATGCTCGCCAAAAAAATCATCTGCCGTGATTACTACTGGACTACCATAATTCGGGATTGCACAACCTATGTTCAAAAAAGCCTCAAATGCCAGCATTTTTTCAACCTACAACACTTGCCTCCACGGGAATTATATAAGATGACTTTTCCCTGACCATTATCCACATGGGGCATTGACATCATAGGGAAGGTTACAACCAAAGCATCAAAAGGACATGAATTCATTCTGGTTGCCATTGACTACTTCACTAAATGGGTCAAAGCTGAGTCATATGCAGTTCTAAATGCCAAGAAAGTGGCCAAGTTCATACAGAAAAACATCAACTGTCAGTATAGGGTCCCGCATGAGCTGGTATCAGATAACTGGTTACACTTTAAGGAAGAAGTTATAGAGGTGGTCGATGATTATGGGATTCAGAGACACAAATATTCTCCCTACCAATCTCAAACCAATGGAGCAGTTGAAGCAGCCAATAAGAACCTCAAAACCATCGTCAGTAAGATGATCAAGTGAAGAATGCAAAATATTAATTGCCTTAGTGGTTTTCACAAATTCCCTAATTTTAAACAACTTTTAGTTCATCCCTAAAAATATGCAACTACGTGTCAAAACAAATTGAGTAAGCATGTAACATAAAAATTCAGGAAAAATTCCCGAAGCGCAAAACCTTTATTTCTAGAACTTTGACAAGTTTATAAGACCATTGGCTTACATACAACCTAATAATCTCCCACAAGTGTAACACACGATGTCTTTGTCAAACCTTCAAAGCATCGGCTAGAAATCAACAATGGTTCACACACAACTATATCACAAGGACACGCAGTCTTCAACAAACAATCAACACACAGAAGATCCTTAATGACACGCAGTCATAAACTTCATAGAGACTCACTCCATAATAACACGCAGCTCTCGGTTATATAGATCTCCCCACAAAGGATGAACAATATCAAAGTATGTTTTTTGGGTTCCAAAACAACTCACATAAAGATTGAGATTTATTTTTGAATTGTAAACAAATAGGGTTAGATCCTAAAAGGAGAAAACCTAAATCTGCTATTTTTGCAGTTTTGTGCAGAATAAAATCATCAGGTCTCTCTATAAAAATAAAGTTGGAAAAGCCTATTTATAAAAGACTTAAGGCGGTGGGTAGCTTAAACGAGATAGCATGTCATTTGAATGAGATCCACTGTCGTTTGAATGACAGGTGGAACTTCGCGCGACATGCCATGTCGTTTGAACGACATAGGTTGTCGTTCGAACGAGCCTTATAAAAAAATTCTTTTTCTTTTTCCAGTAAATGCACCGCCTGAAAAACTCGGAAAATATGTTTTTGACTAAAAACATTTAAAGCACCGCTCCAACACTTAGAAAATATTGTTCGAAAAATATCCCATTACTCTAAGTGCATTATTAAGGTACTCTAAAACGTAACCTTACCAAAGTTAACCTTGCGGATGCTGTTTGTTGAAGAACCTTGATTATTTGGATCTGTCTTGATGTGATTGTGATCTTGAACTTCTTTGATGGTGTAGCAGTATACGGCATATAAATTGATAATGGAAAAAAAATTCCTTACAAATATCCCCCTATGTCTATGCCGGTACAAAATAAAAACATCTGAATTATCAACCAAAATATGACCTATACAAATCTACTCTCCCATGAACCCAAAATTGAAAAGGTATATAACAAGTCTTCAAACTTTTGAAATCTTCAACAAACTTCAAACATTCTTTGTCATCATCACGGTGTGCAATCTAAAAATCTTTAATTTTACCTACACACATACATAAACTCCCCAATAACGTATTATAATGTATGATATTTGGCGCAAAAACTTCATGACGTATCGAGTTTGAAATGATATAAAGCATAAACATGATAGCATAATCAAATCTCCCCCATACATAAACTCCCCCATTATATCATAATACACCCCCCCCCCCCCACCCCACCCTTTTTATTTGTCTGAAATACATAAGAAAAAGATTAAATCACATAAAGCAAATCCAGGTGTCACGGTAAACCAAGCAAACAAACTATTTTTGTATTTTTCAATTTTTTATTAAAAAAAATGATGTTACAAAAATCACACACCATGAATTTATACTAAGATAACCAAATCGTGGAAACAGAATGAATGGGTGTTAACAGATTCGATAGGAAACAAAATTCAATCAAGTCATGTGTGTATGATGTATATTGTGTATTCCTAACGAATTAGCATCAAAATCGTCCTTAGGTGTAAAAGTGTTGAATTTAGATGGCATCGTCTTGAATCAAAATCAACAAATCAAAGTCTACATGATTTTCACACCAATAACATCTAAAAACTTTTTAATGCTTTTTTAAGACTTTTTAAGGACATGCAAAGCCGTTTTAATTCTCCAACCAAACTCCCTCATATATATTTTCTTTTTGAAGTGATCTAAATTCTCAAACATTGGATAATTGGTGAATAAACCTAATGGCCCTTTTTTGGCATAAATTTCTTTTTATTGCCTTTAAATTTTTCAGGCTCTTTTAAACCTCTTTGGACCTCGGATAATAAAAATACCTCAATTTTGTAGGTCCAATTAAACGGTGGCTTGATCGCAAAGGATAGATGTGTACCTTTCGTATCCCTTCACCATTTTTTAAAATTCACACAAACTCACGGCAAACGGTTTAAAACATGCACACCTTTTATTATCTTGTTTTATCGCATTTGGTTTGTTTTAATAGACAGAATTGAGATGAAAACACGTAACCAACATGTGATTCGACAAGAAAAATATTCCAACAAACTTGTGCTCGTGTGCATTAAAGGAAATACTGAGTCAATCATGTAGGTAATAACACTTAATTACCTCTTAATGACTCCAAACACTATAAAGCACATGAATGACATAACATATTATCTCAAAACACTATCAAATAGTCACATGGATATGGCATGATATTGTGACTTGTTCATCCTAAATATCAATTCATATAAGGTTCAAGCAAAGTACAAAACTCTTTTTGAAGTTGAAGACACCCCATTCTGTTACCTCCTAACTCTCCTTAGGTCCCTAGTACCTCCCTCCATCACTACAAACCTAGGTCATATCCCGAGTACTGACCTAGAAGCCAACGGGCACTCCCCGGTTCAGTTTCACCCAAAGTCAAACTCTTCATCTCGATCGAGACTGAATGAATCTTCGAAGAGCACTGAATACCCTTTCCAATGGACCGCCCCGTGCGCGATTCCGACTTACCATGCGGACGAACGATCCGTTTGCGTCCGAAACTTAACCCAGAGGCCACCGAGCGCTCCCGGGCTCTGTTTGACCTATGTCAACTCTTCAGCTCAACTGAGGATGAATGAATCTTTGAAGAGTACTGATTCCCCTTTTCAACTGTCCAACCCGTGCGCAATTCTGACTTACCATGCGGACGAACAATTCGTTCGACTCCGAGAGGTCATCTAATGCTTCCAGGGCCCGATTGACCAAAGTCAACTCCCCAAATCGGGTCAAAATCTTTGGAATGTATAAGTACATCTCCTAACCTTTCCAACGGTCCTCCCCGTGCGTAATTCGAACTTACCATGCGGACGAACGATCTGTTTGCATCCGAGCGATTCCCCGTCCAATGGACCGACAAACGCTTCCGAGCCATATTTGACCCAAAGTAAACTCCCTAACCCGGGAGCGGTCCAAAGGACTTTCGAAGATCTCTAAATTACATTTCCAACGGTCTATCCCGTGCATGATTTTGACCAACGATTTTCCCTCGACAATCGATTTTCCGAAAAGGCCTGAAACACACTGCCAAATGGAAGGTTCCAGACCCTGCCTATCGGCAGGTGCCGATAGGCAGGAATGGGTCTATGCCGATCGGCAGTGACCTGAACCTATTAAAGGAATCCTTCACCTCATTTGCAAGAGGAGCCCAGATCTGATAAGAATCGCTCTTAGCAAATCCCAAAAATCTCTCTCGAAGGCAGCGTGATTTCAACCTCCAAATCCCTTTTTTCCTTCCCCTTTCCATCATCCTTTTCATCAAACTTGGTTAATTAGCCACTCTCCATCATCATCCAAGTGCAAGGGCTGCTCTCCAACATTCAAGATCAAGCTCAAGATCTTCAAGAAGGTCCAACTTTCTCAAACTCTCTCTTAAATTCTCAATAACTTGTTTTCTTACTTAGCACTTTTATTATCTCATCTCACACATCCTAATATACTTTTTTATTTAGTATTATTGCACATCTCTTATTTTCATATAAATAAAACCCAAAAAATAAGAAAAAAATGGGTTTGCTCATAAATTCCAAATAGGGATTCTCATACTTTTTCTCACACTTTTTTCACAACTAAAACACTTTTTTTACACACATACATACACTTACAAATAAGAGATCCCCCATTTGGATTTATGGGATAAACCCCACCCCTCGTTTGTATGCAAACTACGTGGACTATGATGCCTTTAAAGGCTACGTAGGCATCTCGGGGTAAACCCCGAGACTCGAGTCCTCTCTCTCACCTTTTCTTTTACTTCCTATTTTCACTAAATCTAATCTTCTTATATTCTATATACGTGCCCTTAGTGACGTATTGCTCCATATGCGTTATCGTTCCATTATAACGATCAACGTAAGGCTAATCGCGTAAATCTTATTTTTCTAATATTATTCTTATATCTTCCTACGGATGACTCGCTTTATCTTTTCCATGATACAAGTCCAGGATTCCTACCTCCATTATATATATATATATATATATATATATATATATATATATATACACACATGCACACATATCACGGGGGGAAATATAAAGGAAAATAGCAAATATCCATGAGAGATCGAAAGGGCGGAATGGGTGCCTAACACCTTCCCATTTCATAACTAAGCCTCCGAACCCTTCTCGAATCATTTTGGTTTCGCATGCACCAGTATGTCTTTGGATTCCATCCTTCGGGATGGCTTCCCTTTTTTCTTTTGTCTATTTTGAGTAAAATAGACTGGCGACTCTAAATCTCTCTACATTTTTACACCTCATCTCAAAAAGGACGCCGGTCGAAGCGCTCCCGAGAGGGATGCGTGGGACCCGAAGGATCCTCTCCCTTCGCGCGCCCACCCCAGCGCGACGAGGATCGGGGATGGCCATAGTGGCGACTCTACTGGGGAATTGTGTTTGTTTTAAGGGCTTGACTCTATTTACATGGATGTTATATTTATTTATGTTTCCCCCCATATCTACATGTTCCCCTTTTCCATGTGTATCCCATGCTTATGCTTATGTTAACACACTTGTAGAAGTTTTTCCATGTACACTTCACACTATGTGCACCTAGGATCACATATATCCCCATATTGCACGCATCACCCATCCATGCTTGGTGTACCTTTTTTGGGTACTTATACTTTGCTCCCTGTCTGGCATAATCTAGAAAGGCATTCTCATCATAAGATACTAATAAGAGAATCATTGATGATTCACACAACATCACCAAAGAGCATTGCTATTGATCAAATTTTACCCAGTAACTGGAGGGTCACTTCGTGATGGGCGCTGGTCTGACATGTCGCAGTTAGCCTAAGCGATATGACTCTCACCTTCCATTGGCCAAGTACCTTCAAAGTATATCGAACAGTTCCCCTGCATCGTACAACTTGACCGAAGTCATGACGGGAGGTATATCGCAGGGAATTCGTTCACGTACGCCGAGTATATCGAATTCGCTCTCACACGTACCATCCCCACGAGGTATATGGTGAGGCAATTCACGTACACTCAGGTATATCAAATGGCTTGTCCACACGTGCCGATTGCTCTCAAGAGCAAGACGTATATCATGGAAGTCACGCCAAAGGGGGAACCCATGTCGATTCACCCAACTAACTGCATACCCGCATATAGGTGTCAAACCTAGGACACGCACTTTAGATCGCCTGTTTCAACCCGAAACTCTGCCAAAATTTCGGGTCGGCCTGCCACCTAATTTTTGAGCATTTCAAAATGGGGCCCTGTCCGTGAGCCTGGTTACAATTCCAAACCGTAGCTTTGCATATATTAAAAACCCCACTTTTCCAGGCTCAGGTCCCGTCCGGCATTGCATTTAGGAGAATTCAATACAAGTAAGAACATAATAATAATAATAATAATCATGCTGAGTTCCGTCTCCAAAAACAGTTATCCCTTCTTTATCAAAAATCCAAAAACATTTCTCCCTTCTTTATCAAAGATCCAAAAATAGTTCTTCCTTTTTTCTCAAAAATAAATCTCATCATACGCCTTCTCAGGTCGATTGCAAGTCCTTGGCCTGGCTCCCTATTGTCTTCGGTCTTCAGTCAAAACACCCCGGAGTTTCGTCTGTTCCTCTACTACTTGTTTCGAGTCTGAAATCCATTCACTTTCCATAGAGAATATAGATCAAGCACCAGTCATACAGCCGGATCTGATGACAGTCCTAGCTCAGCTCGTGTCCAAGATTGATAACCTCCAAACTGAGGTTCGAGAAATGCAACGAAACCAAGTTCCAATTCCTCAAGAGCCCGAGGCCCTATTCCCTCGTGCTATGGGTCCAACCGAGCCTATCTGGGTTTCGGATGAATATCAGCACGCTCCACATGCCCCTCTTGCCAATGGGCCACCACCTGCCCAGCTTTCAATGCTAAACATTTCCCAGCCTATGGCTAACCTGCCTATGGTCACTGATCCAAAGGAGGAAGAGTTGAATAAAGTCAAGGAGGATCTCAAGATGCTCACTAAGAAGTTTGACCAAGTCAGGATCTCTGGGAATTACATGGACTACACCCACATGTCTCCTTATCCTAAAGCGAGGTTACCTGAGATGTTCAAGATGCTGAATATGGAAAAGTTCGGAGGGAGTAAACCCCCAATTGTTCATCTTCATAGTTATCATCGTTCCATGACTCTACTAGGGGCTTCTGAATAAGTGATGGCCCAATCATTTCAGCAAACTTTGAAGGATGGTGCCCTCTGATGGTTTTTATCTCTTAAGGAATCCAGAATCCGTAGCTGGGAGGATGTAGCTCGAGAATTCATGTCGCAATATAAATACAATAAAGAGCTTGAGGTCACCCGTCGTGATTTAGAGCTGCTCAAACAGAATCTAGGAGAATCAGTCAGTAACTTCATAACCCGGTGGAGGGAACAGGCATCTACCATGACCAATCGGCCATCTAAGGAAGAACAAGTCAACATGGTGAAGAAGAACTTCTTGCCCCATGTTCGAGCAACGATGGAAGGACAATACTATCCCCACTTCCGAGCTCTCAGAGAGGCTGGAGTGGAAATCGAGGAAAGTCTCGTTAAAATAGAGGTTGAACCGAAGAAGGTGTCCGGACAGTTCACCCCTAGAAAGTATGACAAGCCTGCCAGTGCCACCGTCTTAACTATCAACAACATCTCTCAACCAACCACACCATGGGCACCAGAAAGCCGCCCTGCCCCCATCTGAAGGGAATACACTGAGCTTCATGCTCCCCTCTCCAAAGTTTACCAAGCCCTGTTAAGCCGAAACCTCATCAAACCCTTAGATCCACGTCTATTGCCAAATCCACTCCCAAGATACTTTAAGACAGATGCTCATTGCGCCTTTCACCAAACTGTCGGCCATACCACCGACCAATGTTTTCACCTTCAGAACATAATCCAAGATCTCATTGATCGGGGTACCATCGCCCCACCAGCCAATCCTAAGCCAAACACTACTCACAATCCACTTTCAAATCATGCCAATGCCATCTTCTTAGAAGAAAACCCAGATTTCAATCCCTCAACTCAAATCACACCCATATACTCTCCTAAACCTCTTCAAATTTTCCCATATTTCCTCCTACACCCTACTAGCCTCGCTGTTCAGGCACTGTCACTCCTTACTAGAGCATGCATCACTGTCCGTACCCGTTCTGAAAATGGAAGTATGGAATTGTCAGAGGTGTTGAACCAACTCCTAGAATTCAGGCTGAAATTGCCATCACAGATGGTCATCGATTGCCAAAAATTCAGCACAATATTCTTGGAGGCACGAAAGTGGGCCCAAGATTTAGACAAATGGGTGGTACCAACCGACGAAGTCAGCTTAGATGATGTTGTCCAGACTATGGCAGAATTATTCAAGCAAACCAATAGCATTTGCAGTACCACCGAGTTACTTGACACTTTGAAGCTACAAGGGCTTTTGGTCCCTTCAATCACAAATATCCCCACAGAATGGGAGGACCTGTATGAAGAAGCCGCTGAAGTTGTGGAATGCATTGACTTTACATAGAAAGACAAAATTGTTGCCACCGGATGGGGGGAAGAATTCGAAGATTCGAGCGAAGAACAGGCTTCAGGAAGAGTTGGCCCAGTAGCCGACATATGTGGGATGATATCATTTGAAGAACTCCTCGGAGAGATAAACAGGGTGGCAGAACAACCTGAGATTGGTGAGGAAATGAGATTCATGTTCTTCCATTCTTCAGTAAATCACATGACCAGATCAGGGAGACATTACGAGTTTCCAAACTCACTACCAGCAAATGACAAGGGGAAGGGCATTGAAAACCTTCCTATGCCAGAGATGACCATTGTGGAGAGCAAGATCCTTGATCAACTGAAGAAAACTCAAGCTAACATCACCCTATGGGGACGTTTCATGTCTTCCCAGCTACACAGAGATGCTTTAATCAAATTACTCACTGGACCCACAGTTCCTCCCTCTACCTCACCGGAAGAAGCGATAAATCTGGTCGGATCCTTGACCTCTACCCGAATGTTATCATTCTCTGAAGAAGAAATCCCCAGAATTGGGACAAATCACAACCATGCACTCAACATCTTCGTCAAACTAAAAGGGAAAGCCATGCCACTCTTCCTTGTCGATAACAGATCCGCCTTGAATGTTTGCCCTCTGAGAACCTTCAAGTGTTTAGGCATGAAAGAAAGCAACCTCTCTCCAATCTCCGCCGCTGTACATGCCTACGATAATACCCGCCGTGAGGTGATGGGATCCATGAAACTTGTAATAGGGGTTGGCCCTATAAACCCCGTCGTTCAATTCCAAGTCATAGACATCCCAACTTGTTTTAGCCTGTTGCTCGGACGACCCTGGCTCCACAATATCAAGGGTGTGCCTTCCTCACTCCATCAAAAATTGAAGTTCTTCGTCTATGGGCGAGCCATCACCATTTTAGGCGACAACGAAAATGTCGGGGGTACAAGCACCAGCAGTCCAATTCTTGAGATACATCACGGGTCAAGTGATATGCTCCTATCAAGATTTCGAGTTGAGCCACTCCTACTCCTGGTAGGGGACGATTTCAAAGAAATAGTTTGTCCAGAATATGACCCTCATGGTAACGTCAATGTGATTCAGATGTTCAGAAACATGCACTTCATGCCCGGACTGGGATTAGGGCAAAGGCAGTAAGGGATACTTGATCCTATCGAACTGAAGAAAGCTTTCCCTCCTTGCGGCTTGGGGTATCAACCATCAAAGCAAGAGCTTATAATGATCTGCCAGTCTCGACCAGAGAGAAGATTAGACTGCATTCGAACTATCTCAGGAGACTCCTTAAATGGACGATTCATCAAAGAAGGTGAGGACTTCCCCTTTTGCGGTTTTCGAAAACAATGGTATGACCACACAGATAAGAAGATGAGACCGGGAATGGAGATCTTTTTCCAAGATAGCTACCCATGGGCCAAAATATTCTCACACCGTGTACAACCGCTCATTAAAGATACCAAAGAGACTGAGGAAAGTGATTCTGAAGATTCCTTCAACTTACAGATACTCGGGATGGCACTCTACATGGTTCATTCGGGCACTACATCAATGGACCCATCCCTTCTGATTAAAGTTATTGATACACCTCTCCTCAACTGGCATGCTGAGCCAGTTCTACCTCTTGAAATCTCCCCTAACCCCAATGTTTACCCTATTTCTTCTTTTGCTGTCTATCCTTGCTCAAATGTAATCGAGACCTCTTTTGATGAGGTTCTCAATGTTGTTTTTCCTATCAATAAAATAAATGAAGATT
Organism: Sambucus nigra; assembly: GCA_949130495.1. Classification (NCBI taxonomy): domain Eukaryota; kingdom Viridiplantae; phylum Streptophyta; class Magnoliopsida; order Dipsacales; family Adoxaceae; genus Sambucus; species Sambucus nigra. Next base: position 572,287,758 of record OX422217.1, read on the forward strand.
TTGAGTATCTCATTGTGCCTTACATTAACTACTTAAATTCTAATCAAGCTTTTGATGATGATGATTGTGCAAATGAATAATTATTAACGGATCTAAATAAGGTTAATAATAAACAACATAACCGCGTTCAAGTTAATGAAGAAGAGACTGTTGTTATTATTCTCGGTTTTAGTAGCCAACTGCATGAGATTAGGATAGGGGCCACCCTTGACGAGCATGAGCGTGCACAACTTGAAGAATTGCTGAAAGAGTTCGTGGATGTCTTCACATGGTCCTATGATGATATGCCCGGCATTGATCCTGAAATAGCTCAGCACGAGATCCCCACTCTCCCAGATTACAAGCCGGTTAAACAAAAATTGAGAAAACTCCGCACCGAATGGTCACTCAAGGTCAAAGAAGAGGTGGTCAAACAGTTAAACGTGGGTTTCATTCGGGTGATCGAATATCTCACATGGCTAGCCAACATTGTACTTGTGCCGAAATCAGGAGGGAAGATTCGAATGTGTGTAGATTACCGAGATTTAAACAAAGATTCTTCGAAGGATGATTATTCGCTACCCAATATCGACATGATAGTGGATAACACAGCCAATCATGCACTCAAGTCATTCGTCGATGGGTTTGCCGGATACAACCAAATCAAGATGCACCCCGACCACCAAAAAAATCACATTCATCACCCCATGGGGAACCTTTTGCTACACCGTTATGCCATTCGATCTCAAGAATGCTGGGGCTACCTACCAAAGGGCTGCCACAACCATCCTGTACGATCTGATTCACAAGGAGGTCGAGGTTTATGTGGATGATATGATTATCTAGTCCAAAACTAGAGAAGGTCATGTTTCCACTCTCCGAAAGTTCTTCGAACGACTGCGACGGTATCAGATGCGACTTAATCCACAGAAGTGTGTCTTCGGCGTTATAAAGGGAAAAATCTTGGGATTCATGGTCAGCAAAAAGGGGATAGAAGCAGATCTTTCAAAGCTGAAGGCCATACTTAAGATGCTACAACCCCGAACAGAGAAAGAAGTCTGAGGTTTTCTTGGGAAATTACAATATATTAGTCGGTTCATCAGCTAGTTAAGCTCCATCTGTGAACCGATCTTCAAGCTCCTTCGAAAGGATTCAACCAAGGATTGGAACGAGGCCTGCCAAGAAGCTTTTGACCGAATAAATAATATCTGACCCAACCTCCAGTGCTTATGCCACCACAGTCTGGTCTCCCTTTACTCCTATACCTAACCATAACTAACACTGTAATTGGGGCTGTGCTAGCCCAATACCATGAAGACTACTACAAATAAAGAGCCATATCTCGTGCCACCTCAAATGTGGTAGATATCCCCAGGGTTCCAACAAGAAAAATTGAATGACTCTTCGAAGACTAGCTACCCAGTACATCATTTGTCATAAAGCTCTACTCAAGAGGAACTTCGATGGAACTCATCTATAGTGCATCGTAGGGGTTGAGATTGAGAAGATAATATAGAAAATCCACAGCGGGGAATGCGGGCCCCACATGAATGGACATATGCTCGCCAAGAAGATCATCCGATAGGGCTACTACTAGACCACCATGACCCAGGACTGCACCGCCTATGTCCAGAGGTGCCTAAAATGCTAATAATTCTCCAATCTTCAACAACCCCTCTGCGAGAATTATACAACATGACCTCTCCCTAAACGTTCTCCACTTGGGGTGTCGACATCATAGGGAAGGTTACACCAAATTCTTCAAACGGGCATGAGTTCATCCTGGTTGCCATTGATTATTTCACCAAATGGGTCGAAGCTGAGTCATACGCAGTATTGAATGCCAAGAAAGTGGCCAAATTCCTTATGAAAAATATCATCTGCCGATATGGGGTCCCGCACGAGCTGGTATCAGACAAAGGGTTGCATTTCGAAGCAGAAGTCACAGAAGTAGTCAACGAGTACGGGATTCAGAGACACAAATCTTCTCCCTACCGACCTCAGACCAATGGTGCAGTAGAAGACGCCAATAAAAACCTCAAACCTATCATCAGCAAGATGACCGAAAGTTGTAGGGATTGGGCCGACCGGATCCCGTACGCCCTTTAGGGCTATCGAACCTCAATCTGAACCTCTACTCGGGCTACCCCTTACTCCCTGGTCTATGGCATGGAAGCAGTCCTACCTGTGGAGCTGGAAATACCCTCGCTACGCGTCATGCTCGAAAGCAAAGTTAGTAAAGAAGACTGGGGCGAAAGCCGTCTTGATGAGCTAGCCCTCTTAGATGAAAGAAGATTAAATTCTCTTTACCACATACAGGGGTACCATCGTCGAATAGCGCGGTCATTCAATAAGAGAGTCAAGGATCACGGTGTCCGAGAGGGAGACATAGACCTCAAGGAGATAATAGAACCCATCTGGGACCCCAGAGGGAAATTCAAGCCCAATTAGAGCGGCCCCTACCTTGTGAAGAAAATCTTATCCGGCGGTGCCGCCATGCTCACTGACCTAGATGGGGAAGAGATGGCTCGTCCATTCAATCTGGACTGTCTCAAAAAATTCTACCCCTAGTCCGAAATCTCGGCGCGCTACGACTCTTCTCATCCCCCTTCTATTCTAAAAAAAAAAAAAAATCTTCATTTCCCTCTACCCAGAACTACGTGGGCCTGATCCTCTGCAAAAACTATTTTCAAATAGATCAAAAACTTTTCAAAATCCCAGAGGTACGTAGGCAGCTCATGCACCTCACATGAGTGTGACCCTTTCTTTTTTACAAAATACCATTTTCTTTTCTTACCTCCGAGAACGGCGATTCATTCTAAAGAGTACTTGAACAAAAGGATTATGTATGCCTTAGCGATCGGTGTAGATAATTCAAAATTACAAAATTCATCGAAAGGCACAGCTGGATTATCAGAAACTTGTTTATTTCATTAATAAAAAAGTTCAGCACGGATTACATAAGAAAAAGGAACGGATAACTCCATTCCCCCTACTACCATAAAAAAGCCAAATAACATCCCCACATCTGTTACACAAATAAACTCCCCAGGAGTCCCACCCATAGCCACCAGAGGAGCCTGCACCCTCATTATCTAAATTCGGAGGTCCCCAAGTTTCCCTTACCTGAATAGAGTGCCGTAAACATTCCATGGATCTATGAGCCTTAACCATCTTTAAAAAGACCACAACACCCCCTTCCATGGTGTTGGATAAAACAAACCATCTTTGTCTAGTCTCCACTACCAACATCTTGCTGACTACTCTCCTCCATAACCACTTCATATAATCTCCAGGGACATGCTACACTTTTTCGACAGATTGGGAAGGACGGGTCGACGGATGCCGATTTTCCCATAGAGACCCAAGCAACAGACGCAGGCACTCAGTCAAATCTTCTACTGGAAAGAAATTTGTGGTCCGAGGGGGCACGACTTGTGCCTAGCCGAATTGGCACAAAAGCTGCCAAAGGAAATAAAAAGAGGTATGTCTGAGACCAACCAGTTGCACATATGAATACTCTCCTAGCTCCAGAACAGGCTGCAACTGTCCCCACCAAGGCACTGACCAATACAGCCCACGAGCCCCATGCTCCACAAGCCAATGCTCCCAGTTCTCAACATACAAGCCAACGCTGATGAAGTAGCGTGAAAAAAAGTTAGGTACAGCCGATAAGGGATATTCTGGAGGAGTCGCCAAGCAGAATCTTTCAGACAACCACATGAACAGCATCACGGGGCTACCCCTCAAAAAGTCAGAACGACCTTCTCTCCAGGCATCCAGGCCATTCAGAGTCTCCGCCAGTATCACTGCCGCAAGATTATGACGATATGACATCCATAAAGTAATAGCTGCAAGTTGTGGATCCACTTGCACCTCCCCAGTCACCAGCAGCAATTTGGAAACCAGACCCAGAACAACGGCTCCAGCATAGCCATCATCACTTACTTCCCGTAAATGCACAGACTGCAGCACTGCCGGGAGGGAGATCATTCCTCCAGCAACCAATGATCTAGCTAGTGAAGGCAAAATATGAAGAAGCCCGACCAACAAATCCCTGGGAGAGCGGGAAAATTCGGGCAAAGCCACTGCAACACTAGGGTTTACACCCAGTATGGTAGAAAATTCCTCGTAGGTAGGACAAACATCTTCCAAACCAAAGCGGAATACATGGTCTTCGGGTACCAGAATTGTACCGCCGCTGTCAGCACGTTCCACTCAACAGGCCGATTGCGCCACAAGGAGACTCGACGCATGTTGAAAGCATCGTAGTCGACATTATTAGACCACATTGCTTCTAAAGTTTCAAGGTAGTTGACAAACTCAATGCTACCAGGGAGAGCCAGCTAAGAGACGGTGGGCAAGTAAGTGAAAATGCAAAGGTGTGATGAAAACACTCCACCCTTACCCCTTTTTATACTAGAAAACCCTCACAAGAGACATAATACCTGCAGAAATCGAAAGGAATCCTACCCCACAAGGTACCAAAGGCTGAAGAGGGTACTATTCAAAGCTTTGAATTGATGGGACTGGACTAAACTGCCGATTTTTAGAAATTTCCCTCTTTTCCTCTTTTGTCAAATCAGAAAACTCAATAAAAATAAATTGACATTCTCAACAGAATTTCAAAATCCCTTTTTATCCTTACAAAATTTCCCCCTTTTTAATCAAAACTTTACTTCAAAAAAATTCCAAAAATATTCCTCTTTACGGTCTCAGCAGCAAAGTAAAAAGCGCATGTGCATGCATTCATCATTAAATAAAAGATAATAAAAAAACTCCATTGCATTTCATCAATTTGTGTTTTGTGCTACATCAATTTTGCAGGAAATAAAAAGAAAAAGCAAAAACAACGGGACTCATCTCGAACCCACATTATATCTCTCTTTAAGAGCTTCCACCCCTGCGACGTGCTCTCTTCCCCCTACGGCGAGACGACGCACCACCACTACTCGAGCCAGAGTCCTCTCCAGATGAGGCAGACGGCACCAAGCAAGAAGGAATAGGAATCGCATCCCGAATATGGGCAGTCGCCAAAGATATCCAGTCTCTGATGTCCCTGAGCCAAGTGGTCGACACCCGGACTTGCTGCAAGAAAAGGTGAAATCAGTATCAAGGCAGGGATGACCAAAACAGAAAAGAAAGAAAGAGGGGAACAGAAAGGTATACCGTAGGTCGAAGGACCTCCTCTGTCAAACCCAACTCCTTCGAATCCATCGCACGAGGACGGTGCAACATAGGCACCATCCCTCCATCAGCCCGTCAAATGTTGTACGAAGGGGTATGCAACCGCACAAAAGAGACCTCCGAGGTCACCGCCGCCGCAGATGCCGACGGACCACCGCCGCTGTGGGAAGATCCCACCGCCCAACTCGAACCCGTCGGAGGGAAAGGCAATGCATTATATATGTTGGGCGCCATCAAACAACTCGTCACAAAGTCTATATAATCATACGGTGCAGCCGTATCAGTGTACAGCAAGTAGGACTCGCTGATAATCATCGCGATCCTCTCATTTTCTGACAGCAGTCACTCCCGCCTCATAGACGTAGGAGGCTGTGCAGGTGGCACCACCACCTCATCCTCAAAAATTTGACGAACCACCCTCTCCCCGAAATACCAGGAATGGCCGAACTCATGCGCTAGCAAACGCCACATCTGCGCGTTCACCCCGGTCGCCCCCGCGTCCTGAATGGCTGTCCCCCAGGGATAAAAGGTCACCTGAAAATCTCTAAGCGAGTATAAATCAATACAAGATCAGAAGGTGAAAAAACCAAGACTGAAATGGAAAGAGTCTTACCCTACCACTGGTCAGGTCATTCAAGACCTGACGCACCATCTCCAGGGAGAGAGATCCCTTCGACTGTCGATTAGCCTTACGCCATCGATACAATCGACAGAAGTCCCCAACAGTGTTCCAATCACCTCATAGAACCACGTCTGAATTCATAAACAAAAAGATGACTCATAAGGAAAAATGCGAATGCATGAAAGGAAAATGTGAATGCATAAAAAAAATGCGAATGCATGAAAGGAAAATGCGAATGCATGAAAGGAAAATGAGAGAGCATGAAAAGAAATGCGCAAACTAAAGAATACCTCAAGAAGGTACATGGCACCAGTAAAGGTCTGCCAGCAGCACCGGCTGAATGCATCCAGAGAGGAGTAAAGGGTTGCCAAGGTCAGACTCCCCTAATCATAGAAAGGGATGTTCGAAAACATCCTCAAGTACGGTAAAAACCATAAATGGACGACATCGCCGCTCGACGCCACCATGAAACCTCCCAATACCAGCAAAATGAATAATCGGTCCATCTGCCTTACTTGCAGCCCATCCTCCACATCAATCACCCTGCTCAACAGAACATCCTTCAGCAGGGACAGCCGGATAGAATCCCCAAAAACTATCCTCCCTACATCAGCAAGTGCCGCATGCACTGCCTCCGGTCTCACCCGTAAAGAGAGATCCTCTCTCTTCTCTCCATCGCAATCCAACCCCAGTAGCTGCTGCGCATCTATAGGAGTCACAGTCATCTCCCCGAAGCCGAAATGAAAGGTGTGGGTAGTATCACACCACCTCTCACCCAAAGCGTACAAGACCGCTGTCGAATGAGGCATCTCATCCAGCAACAATGCCAACCTCCCAAAACCCGTTGATGATACCATCCAACACACCACAGGTGGGAGATGCTCCCAGACATCCCTGAGCCCCATTGTCCCATGGGCACGCATGCATGTTCTTCAAACAAATATCAGACTGGCAAAAAGAAAAGTCTCATCAAAAGCCAAGAAAGAAAGAAAAATCACCAGAAAGAGAAGAATGACAGAGGTCGGGTTACTTACATAACCACCGGGACTCACTCTCGAAGAGCGATGATGCGATGGCTCCTGCAGCAAGGTCCGCTCATCCGCAACAGGCTCAAACGTATCAAAGGAGTTCTCACTCCCCAAAGCAAGAGGCGCCCTAGCCCTCCACTCCACATTCGTCCAATCATCAACGGTCAACCACTCCTGGTGGACTGCAGTGCTCATAAAAGCGGCCATTTCTTGACGATCGAAATGCTAGAACGATTTGCAGAAGAATCGCAGAGAGAGAGAAAGCAAAGAAACTGTGAAAAAAATGAGGGGATTCACCCCCTTTATATAGGATGCCAAGCGCCATGCTGATCGGCACTGACCCCTTGCCTTCCCTAGGTAGCCCAAAAGTCTGTGCCACTGCCGAATGGCACCCTTCATACTATGCCGACCGGCACCCCCATTAAATTTCGTACATAAATTTCCAGAAAATACCAAAAAGGCTCGAAAAATCCCCAAAAATTCCTAAAAATCCCACGAAGGATTCAAAGCCTTTTCACCAAGAAAAATTCACGTTCCCTCCAGCGCAACCCCTCTTTCCCAGCAAAATCCTCAAAAACCAAGTGAAAACTCCTCCAGGCAAAGCTCCGGAGGATCTCTAAGGATCACCTGATCACTTCCCCAGCGGAATTCTCTTACAGCACCCAAAATAGGTTGTTCCCCCCCCCCCAAGGTCTCCTAATGAAATAAAAGCTTCCCCAGCTATCAGCTCCCCAGCTCAATCAAAATCACAAAAAACTTTCCCCAGCAAAATCAAAATCCAATCTCCAAATTGACCTCGGTCTTGAATCGTCACCTGAGTTGGGTCAGAATTGATCCCGGTCCTCGGTCCTCACCACTTTCTAGGTCATAATTGACCTCGGTCATGGATCGTCACCTGAGTTGGGTCAGAATTGACCCCGGTCCTCGGTCCTCACCACTCTTAGGTCAGAATTGACCTCGGTCTTGGATTGTCACCTGAGTTGGGTTAGAATTGACCCCGATCCTCGGTCGTCACCACTCTTTAGGTCAGAATTGACCTCGATCTTGGATCATCACCTGAGTTGGGTCAGAATTAACCACGGTCCTCAGTCTTCACCACTCTTAGGTCAGGATTCACCTCGGTCTTGGATTGTTACCTGAGTTGGGTCAGAATTGACCTCGGTCCTCGGTCGTCACCACTCTTTAGGTCAGAATTGACCTCGGTCTTGGATCGTCACCTGAGTTGGGTCAGAATTGATCCCGGTCCTCGGTCGTCACCCCTCTTTAGGTCAGAATTGACCTCGGTCTTGAATCGTCACCTGAGTTGGGTCAGAATTGACCCCGGTCCTCGGTCCTCACCACTCTTAGGTCAGAATTGACCTCGATCTTGGATCGTCGCCTGAGTTGGGTCAGAATTGACCCCGGTCCTCGGTTGTCACCACTCTTTAGGTCAGAATTGACCTCAGTCTTTCATCGTCACCTGAGTTGGGTCAGAATTGATCCCGGTCCTTGGTCGTCACCACTCTTTAGGTCAGAATTCACCTCGATCTTGGATCGTCACCTGAGTTGGGTCAGAATTGACCCCGATCCTCGGTCTTCACCACTCTTAGGTCAGAATTGACCTCGGTCTTGGATTATCACCTGAGTTGGGTCAGAATTGACCTCAGTCCTCGGTCGTCACCACTCTTTAGGTCATAATTGACCTCGGTCTTGGATCGTCACCTGAGTTAGGTCAGAATTGATCCCGGCCCTCGATCGTCACCACTCTTTAGGTCAGAATTGACCTCAATCTTGGATCATCACCTGAGTTGGGTCAGAATTGACCCATGTCCTCGACCGTCACCACTCTTAGGTCAGAATTGACCTCGGTCTTGGATCGTCACCTGAGTTGGGTCAAAATTGACCCCGATCCTCGATCGTCACCACTCTTTACATCAGAATTGACCTCGGTCTTGGATCTTCACCTGAGTTGGGTCAGAATTGATCCCGGTCCTCGGTCGTCACCACTCTTTAGGTCAGAATTGACCTCGATCTTGGATCGTCACCTAAATTGGGTCAGAATTGACCCCGGTCCTCGGTCGTCACCACTCTTAGGTCAGAATTAACCTCAGTCTTGTATCATCACCTGAGTTGGGTCAGAATTGACCCCGGTCCTCAGTCATCACCACTCTTAGATCAGAATTGATCTCGGTCTTGGATCGTCACCTGAGTTGGGTCAGAATTGACCCCGGTTCTCGGTCGTCACCACTATTTAGGTCAGAATTGACCTCGGTCTTGGATCATCACCTGAGTTGGGTCAGAATTAACCCCGGTCCTCGGTCATCACCACTCTTCAGGTCAGAATTGACCTTGGTCTTGGATCGTCACCTGAGTTGGGTCAGAATTGACCCCGTTCCTCGGTCATCACCACTCTTTGGTCAGGATTGACCTCGGTTATTAGACCTTCACCCTAAGCCCGCAGGATCGGCTTTGACCCACAGAATTGGTCATCCCCCAATATCACTTCAGGTCCTCAAAATCGACCTAAACCTTTGATCGTCGTTCCATCCCCATCACACCCCTTAGGTCCTCAGAATTGGCCTCGACCCTCTGAATCGGTCATACTCCCTTAAAAGCATCATGTGGTGTCTATTCGACGGCTATCATTTGTTCTAAACTCACCTATCAAGGGGCTCTATAGACACCCCATTCTGTTACCCCCTAACTCTCCTTAGGTCCCTAGTACCTCCCCCCATCACTACAAACCTAGGTCATATCCCGAGTACTGACCTAGAAGCCATCGGGCACTCCCCGGCTCAGTTTGACCCAAAAGTCAAACTCTTTATCTCGATTAAGACTGAATGAATCTTCGAAGGGCACTGAATATCCTTTCCAATGGACCGCCCGTGCGCGATTCCGACATACTATGCGGACGAACGATCTGTTTGCGTCCGAAACTTAACCTAGAGGCCATCGGGCGCTCCCGAGATCTGTTTGACCTATGTCAACTCTTCATATCAAATGAGGATGAATGAATATTTGAAGGGAACTAAATCCCCTTTTCAACGGTCCATCTTGTGCGCAATTTCGACTTACCATGCGGACGAACGATCCGTTTGACTCTGAGAGGTCACCGAACGCTTCCAGGGCCTGGTTGACTAAAGTCAACTCCCCAAACCGGGTCAAACTCTTTAGAATGTCGAATTACATCTCCTAACTTTTCCAACAGTCTTCCCCGTGCGTAATTTGGACTTACCATGCGGACGAACAATCCGTTTGCGTTCGAGCGATTCCCCGTCTAATGGACCGACAAACGCTTCCGAGCCACATTTTACCCAAAGTCAACTCCTGAACCCGGGAGTGTTCCAAAGGACTTTTGAAGGTATCTAAATTACCTTTCCAACGGTCTATCCCATGCGTGATTCTAACCAACGGTTTGCCCTTGATAGCCGATTTTCCAAAAAGTCCTGAAACACGCTGCCAAATGGCAGGTTCCAGACCTTGCCTATTGGCAGGTGCCGATAGGCAGGAACGGGTCTATACCGATCGGTAGTGACCTGAGCATATAAAAGGAGGCCTTCACCTTATTTGCAAGAGGAGCCCAGATCTGATAATAACCGCTCTTAGCGAATCCCAAAAACCTCTCTCGAAGGCAGCGTGATTTCAACCTCCAAATCCTTTTTTTCCTTCCCTTTTTCATCATCCTTTTCATCAAACTTGGTGAATTATCCACTATCCATCATCATCCAAGTGCAAGGGCTGCTCTCCAACATTCAATATCAAGCTCAAGCTCTTCAAGAAGGTCCAACTTTCTCAATCTCTCTCTTAAATTCTCTTAAATTCTCAATAACTTGTTTTCTCACTTAGCACTTTTATTATCTCATCTCACACATCCTAATATACTTTTTTATTTAGTATTATTGCACATCTCTTATTTTCATATAAATAAAACCCAAAAAACAAGGAAAAAAAGGGTTTGCTCATAAATTCCAAATAGGGATTCTCATACTTTTTCTCACACTTTTCTCACAACTAAAACACTTTTTTTACACACACACATACACTTACAAATAAGAGATACCCCATTTTGATTTATGGGATAAACCCCACCCCTCGTTTTGTATGCGAACTACGTGGACTTTGATGCCTTTATAGGCTACGTAGGCGCCTCGGGGTAAAACCCGAGACTCGAGTCCTCTCTCTCACCTTTTCTTTTACTTCCTATTTTCTCTAAATCTAATCTTCCTATATTTTATATACTTGCCCTTAGTGACGTATTGCTCCATATGCGTTATCGTTCCATTATAACGATCAACGTAAGGGTAATCGCGTAAATCTTATTTTTCTAATATTATTCTTATATCTTCCTACGGATGACTCGCTTTATCTTTTCCATGATACAAGTCCAGGATTCCTACCTCCATTATATATATATATATATACACACACACATGCACACATATCACGGGGGGAAATATAAAGGAAAATAGCAAATATCCATGAGAGACCGAAAGGGCGGAATGGGTGCCTAACACCTTCCCATTTCGTAACTAAGCCTCCAAACCCTTCTCAAATCATTTTGGTTTCGCATGCACCAGTATGTCTTTGGATGCCATCCTTCGGGATGGCTTCCCTTTTTTCTTTTATCTGTTTTGAGTAAAATAGACTGGCGACACTAAATCTCTCTACATTTTTACACCTCATCTCAAAAAGGACGCAGTCGAAGCGCCTCCGAGAGGGATGCGCGGGACCCGAAGGATCCTCTCGCTTCGCGCGCCCGCCCCAGCACAGCGAGGATCGGGGATGGCCACAAAATTTTTCAAAAATTTTATCAAAATAAAATCTTGTTGAATTTTTCAAAAATTTTCATATAAAAAACCAATACAAAAAGTATATGTCAACACACTAGCAAATATATATCATGAAACCACAACTAGTGTATGACAAAAATCATGCAAGAAATCAACGATATGAAATAGCAAGTGATGAATCATGTGCAAGCATGTGAGAATAAAAACATCTAAAGTCTAACGTATCCAAAAGTGATTTCCTAACCCAAACAGATGTGACACGTCGACACGGGGTTTTGGGAACCAACAAAATACTAGACTTAGACTTTCTAGGATCTCTTCTAAGATAAAAAGAAAAAAGAAAAAAGAAATGCCTATGGTGTCCTTTTCTACCACAATGTGAACATTTATAAACGGGTGGAACGACACCTATGGGTTGACCTTTTCAAACATCCTTAGGAATGGTTGACCCTCTAAAACAAATAATGATTCTGGATTTTGCAATGGAAGAATTAAAACAAGACGATCCATTACCATCACTATACAAACTACTTGAGTCTTTGCAATCATTTTTCAACTTCAAAATTTTAAACTCAAGCAACATATTAGACTCTTCCAAAGTTAGGGATTTCTTTTTCAAATCCATCAAACATAACAGTTTATCATGCTCACTTCAATTAAAACAAACTTATCCCTAAGAGTCTTTTCATGTTCCGTAAAATCATCGATTAATTTTTTATCCTCGACGTCACAAAGGAGAACCCTAGAATTCTTTAAGTCCTTCAATTCTTTTTCTAAAAATAGGACTCTATCATCACTCTCCTTTTTGGCAACTTTAAAAGAATCAAAGTCAATAAAAAAATTAACAAAGTTCTCACAACAAATATCACTTTGAGTTTGAAACCTTTGCAAATATTCAAACTTATTTTTAAAAAGAGAATCTTCTTCTTCAAAATTTTAATTCTTTTTACAAAGTTTCAGATTCAAAAGAGTTAATTTTCCCGCATTGTCGTGAACATTATCAAACTCATCTAAACTAATAAATTCAAAAGTATGAGAATCCATCGAGAAAACAAATCAGGAGAGGAACACAAATAACCACCAAAAAAATTGCACTACAGGATTTACACAGTCAATTAGTGTAGCAGGCTCTCATACCAATTTGTAAAGGGTATGCACTCGCTTTAAAAAGCTATGATACCAATTTGAAGAATGCAAAATATTAATTACCATGGTGGTTTTCCCAAATTCCCTAATTTCAAACCAATTTTAGTTCATCCCTTAAAATATACAACTATGTGTCAAAACAAATCAAGTAAGCATGCAACACAAATTCAGAAAAATCCCCGAAGGGAAAAACCTTTATTTCTAGAACTTTCACAAGTTTACAAGACCATTGGCTTATATACAACCAGATAATCGCCCACAAGTGCAACGCACGGTGTCTTCGTTAAACCTTCAAAGCATCGGCTAGAAATCAGTAATGGATCACAATCAACTATACCACAAGGACACGCAGTCCCGACACGTAGTCTTCAGCAAATAATCAACACGCAGAAGATCATCAATGACACGCAGTCATAAACTTCATAGAGACTCACTCCACAATAGCACGCAGCTCTCGATTGTAGAGATATCACCACAAAGGATGAACAATATCAAAGTATGTTTTTTGGGTTCCAGAAAAAATCACATAAAGATTGGGATTTATTTTTGAATTTTAAACAAATTGGGTTAAAGACCCTAAAAGGAGAAAACCTAAACCTGTTGTTTTTGCTGTTTTGTGCAGAATAAAATCGTCAGGTCTCTCTATAAAAAAAGTTAGAAAATCCTATTTATAAAAGACTTAAGGCGCTGGGTAGCTCAAACGAGATAGCATGTTGTTTGAACGAGATCCACTGTCATTTGAACGACATGTGGAACTTCGCGCCACATGCCATGTCGTTTGAACGACATAGGTTGTCGTTCGAACGAGCCTTATAAAAAAATTCTTTTTTCTTTTTCTAGTAAATGCACCACCTTAAAAACTCTGAAAAATATTTTTTGACAAAAAACATTTAAAGCTCCACTCCAACACTTAGAAAATATATTTTGAAAAATATCCTAATACTCTAAGTACATTATTAAGGTACTCTAAAACGTAACCTTATCGAAGTTAACCTTGCAGAGTATGTTTGTTGAAGAACCTTGATTATTCGGATCCGTCTTGATGTGAATGTGATCTTGAACTTCTTTGATGGTGTAGCGGTATACGACATATAAATTGATAATGGATAAAAATGTCCTTACATCAAGAGTTGTCGAGATTGGGCCGACTGGATCCCTTACGCCCTCTGGGGCTACCGTACTTTGGCGTGAACCTCTACTGGGGATACCCCTTACTCTCTAGTCTATGGCATGGAAGCAATCCTACCCGTGGAGCTACAAATCCCTTCGCTGTGGGTCACGCTTGAAAGCAAAGTCAAAGAGGAAGACTAGCATCAAAGCCATCTCGACAAGTTGTCACTCTTGGATGAAAGGAGGCTAAAAGATCTATATCACATACAAGATTATCATCACCGTATAGAGCAATCATTCAATAAGAGAGTCAAGGACCATGGTGTCTAAGAAGAGGACTTATCCCTTAAAGAAATTATAGAGCCCATCTGGGACCCAAAGGGAAATTCAAGACCAATTGGAGCTGCCCATATATTGTGAGGAAGATCTTATCAAGTGTCATAACTATGCTCATCGATCTTACCGGAGAAAAATGGCACGTACATTAAACTTGGACCGTCTCAAGAAATTCTACCCCTAGTCTGAAATCTCGATCCGCTATGATTATTCTCATCATCCTTTTATTCTAAAAAAGAAAAAGAAAGAAATTCTCCATTTCCCTCTACCTATAACTACGTGGGGCTTGATCCTCTAAAAATCCTTTTGCTTTCCAAAAATAATTTCAGAAAATTTTCAAAGCCCCAGAGGTATGTAGGTAGCTCATAACCTTTACATGATCATGGCTCCCTTCTTTTTACAAAATGCTATTCTATTCTTATCCCCGAGAACGACAGTTCATTTTAACGTATATATGAACAAAACAATTATGTATGCCTTAGCGATTGGTATAGATAATTCAAATGCAAAACTCAACAAGAGGCACAACTAGATGATCAAAAACTCCTTTATTTCATTATTTGAAATTTCGGTACGATTACATCAGCAAAGGGAGTCAAATGACTTCCCTTGTCAGACTACCCCTACCTTCTTAAAACCCAAATAAAAACAAGTTCCACTACACCTCAAATAACCCACAAATTATTCCCAAACACAGAAACACACCCATTACAAAATCTTCACACATCCTACCCGCAGCTGCCAGAAGAACCATCCCCATCATCACTCGTATCCTGGAGTCCCCAAACTTCTCCCACCTGAATAGAGTGTTGCAGACGGTCCATAGAATGATAAGCCTAGACTAGCTTGGGGAAAAACACAACACCTCACTCCATGGTGTCAGATATGTAAAACCACCATTGCCCAGTCTACATAGCAAGTATCTTAGCAACTACTTTTCTCCACAACCACTTCGTGTAGTCCTGTCAGATTCTCCTAACAGACTGGGATGGACGGTTTAACGGTCGATGATTCTCTCACAAAGAGCCAAGCTACATGCGCATATGCTCTGTCCGATCCTACACATGAAAGAAGTCCAGTGTTCATGGTGGCACAATTTGTTCCCAACCAGATTGGGGCAGAAGCCTCTCGAAAAAGTAAAAAATAGGTTTATCGGAGGCCTACCAACCGAACATACTAGTATTCTTCTAGTTATAGAATGGGAAACAACTCCCCCCACTAAGGCACTAACCAACAAGACTTGATCCCAATGTTCCACGAACCAATTTTCCCATCTCTCAATGACCAGGCCTACACTGATGAAATAAAGTGAAGAGAAGTTTGGCACCATCGAGAAAGGATACTTAGGTGGGACCGCCATATAGAACCTCTCTGATAGCCACATGAACAGCATTATAGGGCTACCCATCATAAAGTCATAACGACCTTCCCTCCAGGCATCCATACCATTCAAAGTCTCCGCCAATATCACCATCGCAAGATTACAACGATACGATATCTAAGAAATAATAGATCAAGTTTGGAGTCCACTAGTACTTCCCCAGTCATCAACAACAGTTTTGAAACAAGGCTCAGAATGATGGCTCCAGCATAGCCAACATCACCAACATCCTGCAAATGTACAGACCGAAGCACCATAGGAAGAGAATTCATTCCTCCCGTGACCAATGACCTAGCTGTCGAAGGTGAAATGTGTAGAAGTCCCACCCACAGCTCCCTAGGGAACCCAGAAAATTCAGGCATAGACACTGCAATACTGGGATTTATCCTAATCATGGAAGAAAATTCTTCATAGGTCAAACAGATTTTGTCCAACCCAAAGCGAAAAATATGGTCCTCGGGGTACCAGAACCCAACTGCCACCATCATCATATTCCACTCTATGGGTCGATTATGCCATAAAGATACTTGCCGCATGTTGAAAGAATTGTAGTCAATGTTGTAGGATCACATCTCTTCCAAGGTTTAAAGGTAGTTTGCAAACTCAATACTACCAGGGAGAGCCATATCATAAAATAAGAAGAAAGTGAGCAAAGAAGAATGTAAAGGAGAAGGAATGTGGAAGTGTGAAGAAAAAGCTCCATCCACACCCCTATTTATACTTGAAAACTCTACCAAGTACTAAGTAATTAAAGAAAGTGCAATCAAAGCCTTGGATTGATTAGACTGGACTGATATACCGATAGGCAGGACAAGGGTCATACTGATCGGCAACCCCTATTTTTGGGAAATCCCCTTTTTCCTTTTCTGTCAATATAAAAAACTTAATGATGATGCTGAAAATAGAACCACCAGGTAAGGTGTTTGTAAGCTCAATTCAATGTTAACAATGGTCGTATATAGTAGAAGGAGGTGAGGAGAAGAGGATCAACTCCAGAGTATAAGTGGTTCAGTCAATTAGGCCTACGTCCACTGTGCAAGGGTGTGATTAATATCACTGTATGAGGGCTCTAATGGCCATAGATACAAATCTCTCAAGCTTTCTCTCTCTACTGTATGCTTGGACAGAGTTTCAGCTAGGGTTGCTAATTCCGAATCTTTTACAAGGTAGAGTATGACCTCTATATATAGTGCCTGGGGGGTGTAGTGTACCCCCCAAGCATGCAATGAACATGTGCATGAGGATCGAACCAGTATGAGAATGACACCTGGCTGATCTCATGTAGATAATGATGACCACAATATTCCCTCACGTGAGGGGAATGATTCGGTTATAACTGATTGTGTACATGTGTTCCCAACAATACATATGCTGATAAGGACTCGGCCATCTGTGAATGGTCCCAACCTCGGCCTGGAAGAGGACGAGGTGGTGACCTTGGCTCTGCGGGAGAGCTGAGGTAAGGAATGTTGAGCTGTGATGTCGGCCTGGGCCGAGGTAATGGTAACGTAGCAGGAACATCGGTTGATCCCGAACCGAGATTGGTTATGATGATGGGATGGAAACCTCGGCCTGAACCAAGCTGAGGTTGCAAGCCTTGGATGACCGGATGGATAACCGCCCCTGTGGATTATAGAGACCTCACCTGCCGAGGTAACTAGTAATGTCGGCCTTGGCCGACCTTGCTTGGGACGAGACCGCTGGTTGATGATCTAAGGCCCTTCCAACATCGGCCATCTCCATGGCCGAAGTTGATGTCTCTGAGCCGAGGGGGTACATATAGCGCATATCACTTAATAAAAATAATTTTTATTCTAAAGGAATTTTGAATTTCCTTATCCTTATGTTTTTACTTATTCCATTTTAAATTAAAATATTCTCTCCAATCATTTTTAATTCTTTTTACGGTCTCAGCAGGAAAGTAAAAAAAGCATGTGCATTAGTCACTAAAACATAAATTAACAAAAAAAATCATTTCATTTGCATAGATATTTATTGTGTTACATCTGTTTTGCAGGAAAAATAAAACATACAACGGGACTCAGCCCTAACCCATTTTTTTCTCTCTCTCACTAACTTACATTTTCTCTCTCTCTTCACCTACAATCTCTCTCTCTCTCTCTCTCTCTCTCTCTCTCTCTCTCTCTCTCTCTCTCTCTCTTCTTTCTCTCTCTTCTCCTTCTCTTTATAGGATCTTCCTTTCCTACGACGCGCTCTCTTCCCTCTGTGACGAGATGACGTACCACCACTCCCCGAGCCATACCCTTCCTCAGATGAGGCAGATAGCACTAAATAAGAAGGAACCAAAATCGTATCCCGAATATGGGTAGTCACTGAAGATATCCAATCCCTAATATCCCTTAGCCAAGTGATGGAGACTCGAATGTATTGCGAAAGAAAATATAAATGAGACAATCAGTCAGTCTGAGGCAAAGAAAGAAATTGGGAAATCAAAAAGATAAAGAGATGAAAAATCTACCTCGGGTCGAAGGACCTCCTCTGTCAAGCCCAAATCCTCCGGATCCAACGCATTAAGACGGTTCAGCATACGCATGGACCCTCCATATACCCACTGAATATTGAAAGTATGAGTGGGCAACCGTACAAAAGGAGCCTCTGAAGTCGTTGCCGCCGCTGATGTCGACACACCGCCTACGTCGTGGGATGGTAGGATCCCACGAGCCAACTCGAGCTTGCATGGGGAAGAGGCATCACGTCATATATGATGGGTGGAATCAACTAGCTCGGCACAAAGTCCATATAATCATACATCACCATCGTGTCGGTATATGACGAGTAAGGTTCACCCATCATCGCCGCTACTCATGCATCATTCGACATCTCCCGCACTCACCTCATATACACTGGGGGCTTCCCCGATGGCATCGAAATTGCATCCTCCATAATATGTCAAACTACTCTCTCCATGAGGTACCAAGAGGGGAAACATGTGAATTAGGATTCATTACAACATGTTGTTGCCCATAACTAAAACCAGGATGGTTTTTCCAAAAAGGGTTGTAAGAATTACCATGCGGTGCACCGAAATTACCCTTGAATCCTCCTATACCATTTACTTGCTCTTGGAGAATAACTTTGTAGGCGGGTATTATCGGTCATTCCTCTATTGAATGACGCGCCTCATAAATCGCACACCCCTTCTCGACGGGGTTTGGGATGGATCCAGTTGGTCCTCTTGCACACACCTCAAGTATTTCTCGCATTCCTTTCTCAAGTAAATCTAGTTGACTGTCCATCATAGCGTTCTTTTCTACGTGAAATAGTACGGACGCCGATGGAGTGGTGGTCTCTTAACGAGTTCGATTATGAGAATTAGGGTCAGATGTATCCCAGGATTGGGTAGTCTCGACGACATACCTCAGGTGAAGCTCAGCATCGTTGGCGTCTAAGTCTAAAAAGGAACCATCACACATGGTTTCAACGAGTTGTTTGGAATTTATATTCATCCCATTATGTAAGAAGGAAATGATTTGCAGTTTATCAAATCCATGATGAGGGAACGAAGTGATTAACTCATTAAAATGCTCATAACATCGATCGAACAACTCATTCTCTAGTTGTCGGAATGTTTGAATTTGAGCCTTGATGGAATTCGTTCGCTGTGTAGGAAAGAATTTCTTGAGAAATTTAGATTGCAACTCGTTCCATAATGAAATCGAGTTTGGAGGTAAAGACCATAGCCAGGTTTTAGCCTTATCCTTAAGCGAGAAAGGGAAGAGTTTGAGGTGGATCACATATTTTGTGCAAGTTTGATCACTGAGGGTCTCGCACGCCTCCTCAAATTCCATGATGTGGAGATATGGATTTTCTGAATCCATTCCATGGTAATTGGGAAGTATCTGGATCATCCCATTCCTAAAGTGAAATTGCCCTGCATTATACGAGAGTAAAATGCATCCCGAAGTGACAGTGTGCTGGGGATATAAGATTTCTCTCAAAGGGCGGTACGGGATCTCTTCCTCACTGGCGACTGCACTACCGTGTTGTGACATGTCTCTCTCTCTTAAAGACTATGTGTCCTCACTTAGTATACTCGGAGAGTGCTCTTAAGTGTGTCCTAAGAGGGAAAACAGAGTGTTATTTGCAATTGAGTGTGACGGTGTCGGAGATGGAACCCAGAAATGTGGAGCATTAGGAGTGTGAGGGCTATCAGGGTCATACTTAACTATCAGGTTTTCGTGAATGCAGGTTGGAGTATTATGGGGAGTTGGAGTGAGTTCAGAATTTTGCATGAACAGGCTTTTGAGAGATGAAATATCTTTCTGTACTTTTGATCTTTTTGATTTTTTTTTGTATTTTCACTTTTTTTTTATGTTTTTGGATTTTTGGAAATTTTTGGTCAAAGTTTTAGATTGACTCGATCTAATCCTAAGTCTACCTAACTCCCCTGCAACGGCGCCAAAAACTTGACGCGACTAAGAATATGCCTCAGAAGTGCGTACTCCCTAGGCTCAAGTGCAAGCCTGTCGCTCAAGTAATAATCCGATAAGTCGGGTATCGATCCTCAGGAAAGTAGGAAAACAGAGTTGTAACGACGTTGGACAGACGAAGGAACCCTAACTCTGACTCTAAAGAAAAGGAAAAGGTTGGTGGAATAACTACACTATATGAAATTTTGAAAATGATTAACTAATGAACTAAAGTATGAATGGAATGCAACTATTCTAAACTACCTAAAATACTGATGATGATTGAATTAAAACTTGAACTATATGATGAGGAAAATAGGTCGGGGATACAATCTCTCAACCCTAGTGTGTCGCGAGTATAAAACTAATCTTAAATTTAAGAGATTAATCAGACCCAGAATTTAGTACTACCAAGCATTATATACATGAGCTTCAATCCAGCACCATACATAATCAGAGGATGAGTAAATCGGTATTGCGATAGCTACACTCGAATTGCACTATGAAGCATCCCGGTTACCCAGAAGCAAACGAGATCCAAATGTATACAATTGTTGTGTTGCTACGCAATACAGTCATGATAATTCCTTAAGTTTAGCGGATTAACTTTATACACATGCAACTATCACATTAGGTTGAGTTCATGTATCCCGACCTTAAGAAATCTAGTCGGACATGTTCAACTTAACTATGCATGAATTAATTATGTTGCATGCGAAAGAAATCATAATAAAACTATCTTGAAACATACAAAGAATTATTAGGAACCCGAAAATTGTTTGAATCATGTAATAAGAATAACCATGCAAGAACAATAATAAGAAGAATGAAACTTGGATTAAAACTTGAAAAGAAACCCAGAATGAATCAATATTGAAGCAACAATTCAAACTATGTTTCTAGGTGTTCTTCTACTTTTTTCTCTCCCAAAAACTGATCAAAACTATGAAAAACTATCATTTCTAAGTCATTAGCTTCGTACAAATACGTTTTAGAAGAAGTTGTAACAAAATGGGACTCTTTGGACCAATCAGCAGCCAAGGAAAAATTCGCGCATCAGGACTCCCAAACCGGAACCCCAGGTACCCTGAACCGGTTTACCCCCGAATCGGTTCGACCTGGGGTTCGAGAATTTTCGGTGGTTTTGGTTCACTTTTCCTCAATTCAACACTTAGAATTTTTTTCCTTGTTTTCCTCTTTTCTTCTTGGATTTTTCCTCAACTTCGAATGATCATAATTATTTCACCGTAGCTCGGATTTGGGTGACGTTTCTTTCAGTGTTATTGTTGTTTCGAACTCTTCAACTTTACAGTTGGCCTCACATCTGGGATCAAGCTGTAGAATTACGAAAATTCCCTTGAACTTTCCTTCTTAACATTTCTTTCTTTGTTTCGACTTCTCTTTCACACCGCTTGCATAGTTAACCTGTAAAACACAAAAGAGAAATACGAAACACGAAATACTCGCAAACGAAGGTTTGTAGAATAAATGTGAGTTAAATTCATATCAATTTCATCACTCGGGTTCACAAAGGTACTGAAATTAAGGGGATAAATATACAATATTTATGCCTAATCATTAAGCCTATAGAATTGGCTTCGACCCATAGAATTTGTCGCTTCTACTTAAGCAAGAAGAATTGGCTTTGACCCACAGAATTGGCTTTGACCCGCAGAATCGGTCACCCCTATTTTAAGCCCGTAGAATTGGCTTTGACCCACAGAATTGGTCACCCCTATCTTAAGCCCTCAAAATTAGCTTCGATCCTCAGAATTGGTCGCTTCCACTTAAGCCCACAAAATTGGCTTTGACCTCCCGAATTGGTCACCCCTATCTTAAGCTTGTAAAATTAGCTTCGACCGATAGAATTTGTCACTTCCACTTAAACCCGTAGAATTGGCTTTGACCCGCAGAATTGGTCACCCCATTCTTAAGCCCGTAGAATTGGCCGCTTCAACCTAAGCCCATTGAATTGTCTTTGACCCGCATAATTGGTCACCCTTATATTAAGCCCACAGAATTGGTCACTTCTATATTAAGCCCACGGAATTGGATTTGACCCGACGAATTGGTCACCACATGAACGAAACAGCATAACCGTTTGGACGAACGATCAGTTTCCCCCTAAAAATTGATCTGAAGGCCACCGAGCGCTCCCGAGCTCCGTTTGACCAAAGTCAACTCTTCAGCTCGAACGAGACTGAATGAATCTCCTAAGGTAACTGAATACCCTTTCTAACAGTCCGCCTTGTTCCCGATCCTGACTTACGGTGCGGACGAATGATCCGTTTTACTCCGAGAGATCACTAGGTGCTTTCGGGCCTTGGTTGACCAAGTTCAACTTTCTGAACCGATCAAAACTCTTTGAATGTCAAAATACACCTACTAACATTTCCAACGATCCATCCCGTGCGCTATTCTGACTTACCATGGGGACGAACGATCCGTTTCCGTCCGGCGATCTCTCGTACAAAGGACCGATGTGTGCTTCCGAGACATATTTGACCCAAAGTCAACTCCCGGACCAGGGAGCTGTCCAAAAGACTCTTGAAGGTCTCTGAAATACCTTTCTAACGGTATTCCCCATGCACGATTAGAATCAACATATTACATTCTACGAACGTTTTTCCAGGAAGATCTGCACGAGACTGCGAATTGGAAGGTCCAATTCCCTGCCAAACGACAGTGTGTCTAGGATTACTTGTCTATAGGTAGGACCATAGCGGTGCGGATCGGTAACCCCCTGAACCTATAAAAGTAGGGCATGACCTCACTACCAAGCACACCAAGCCCAGAGATCCATCAGCATCAGTGATATCAGCAATATTCTATCGAAATCAGCAAAGTTCCTCCATGTGAAGTTCCAGTCAAGATTTCATTCCCATCCTTTTCATACCCAATATATCAAAAATCTCATTCTCGCTCACCCCACATTCATATCACATTCAAGGGAGCTCATCCAAGATCAAAGATCAAGCTTCAAAGAAGGTCCAATTCCTTCCCTTTCTATTGAAATTCTTTATTTTGCATAAATTTGATTAGATCCATAATTTAGTTCTTATTTTTAGTTCTTACTTTAGTTCATACACATTAATATTTATATTTTTATTATTATATTGCACATACTTTATTTTCTATAAAAAATCAAAACAAGCAAAAAGAAGGTTACACCCATAAATTTCGAACGGGATTATCCATCACACTTTTTCAAAACTACAAAAATATTTTTCTACACACACACATATAATAAAATCATGCTCGAATCTATCGGATAAACCCCACCCCCATGTCGCATCCAAACTACATTGACTTTGATGCCCTTATAGGCTATGTAGGCGTTTCGAATTAAAACCGAAACTCGAGTCCAATTTTCAAATTTTCCTAAATTCCTCATTTTTATCATATTCTTCCATTAATATACATATTATGTTTGTTAGCGTTTCATCCAATACATATCATCGTTTCATAATAATGATCAATATCGCGATAAACGCATGAATCATATTTTCTATATATTATTTTAGGAAAAATTTCTATGGATGACCTCACTCTATCTTTTCCATGGTATGAGTTGAACAATTCCGATCTCCATTATATATATACACGCACACACAATTCACGGAGAAATAAAGGAAAACAACAACACAAGCCCATGAGAGACCGAAAGGGCGGGATGGATGCCTAACACCTTCCCATTCTGTAAGATAGCCCCCGAACCTTCGAACTATTGGTTTCGTATGCATCAGTTTGTCTTCGATGTCGCTCTCTTGAGGCGGAAACATGTTCTTTTGCCTGTTTTGTGCAAAATAGGCTGGTGATTCCATCTCTTTACATTAACCCACACTGAAGACAACCGAAGCGTTCCTAAGCACAAGTGGGGGGCGCGAGACCTTTCGAATACCCGACCCAGGCTCGCGATCTCGATCGGGATGGCCACACTATCCATTAATCAATTGTTTTTTAATTTCGTTTGGTCCCATCAAATAAAAGGCGAATTATTCTCAAGATTCATCTGAGACTTCTCCTTCTCATGCCTCAGGAATTAATGTGTCCACCTTAACAGGACCCATATTTTCCTTTTAGAGTTCAACTTCCACATAATTAGAGCTGGTGTGGAATCGCAAAGGATTTTCTTCAACCTCCTTTACATTTCCATCCTCCTTGATCAACTATAATTTCCGATGAATGTAATAAGGGATACATTTGTTAGAATAAATCCAATATCTACTAAGTAAAATCATTAAAGCTTAGTTTACCATAGACGATAAATAAAGAAGTTTTCGAATTTTTAGTCCCTACTTCAATTTTTTTGGACCGAGATCGGACCGATTAATTTAGGTAACCTACTAATTCGGTCTTGACTTTTTTCAGGTCAGTTCGGGTAAAATTAAGTCCTGATCTATTTTATATTTTTTTTATTTTTGATGAAGGTTTTTATCTATTGTTCTCAGGTTTTTATCTATTGTTCTCAAATATATATATATATATATATATATATATATATATATATATATATATATATATATATATCATCAATAAAAATGACATTCAAGCATTAGCTAACCAATGCTTGAATGTCAAAAACATATTTCATTGGTTGTAATATCTCAAAAACATATTTCATTGGTTGATAACCCTTTTGTATGTTTCGTTATTACAACCGTCGTCATTCGTTGTTACCATGGTGTTTCTTTCGTATTGACAATTATACCCTTTATATGTTTTCTTGTAAAGCAAGTTGACAAGTTGGTTAATCTCATAATATTGTCACAATTAGGAAATTGTATTGAAAGAAAAAGAAAAGTAAAGAGTTGGAGTGATCCGGCCTAAGGCCCTATTTGATAGTCTTTTCCATTTTTTAAGTTGTTTGAGACTCTTAATTTGTTTCTCATATCCAACACATCTTAAGCATAATTTGTTACCTTTGGATGGAAAGCAATTTTTTTTTGGGGGGGGAGGGAGGGAGGGGGAGAGGACAAACAGATTTTTGATTGTCACATATGGGTAACAAATCACTCAAAAAAAAAAATTAACTTTATATATTTTATAAATATATAAACATATATTGTTCATAAATTATAAATATAAACATTTCATATATTTCATATATTTTAGTATATATCCATATTGTGTATATTTCATATATGTATATAATTTTAATATTTAAGTATGTACGTATATTTTGTATATTGCATATATTTCATATATTTTCTATATTTAATATATTCCATATATTTAAATATTTTGTGCTTATATTTTATATATTTTAATATATATTAATAGTTCGTATATTGTGTATATTTAATATATATATATATATATATATATATATATATATATATTGTCACACATTACGAAATATATGAAATATACAAAAATAAATATATAAATATATGAAATATAAAAAAAATATTTAATATACAAAATATATTAATTATTTCAAAAATATACGAAAGATATGGAATATACGAAGAAAATATATGCACATACGACGTATTTAAGAATTATACAAAATATATAAAATATTTGAAAAATATATTAAATATACGAAATATATGAGAATATATTGAATATAAGAAATATATGAAAATATACAAAAAATATAAATGTACAATATATATATATATAACATATATATTCTGTAAATAATATATTATGTAAATAATATATTATGTAAACAAATTTTTCTCGTTTATTTTTATTTTTCAGCATGTGTTTGATAGAAAATGTAGGAAATATATGATTTTCGAACTTGTATCAAAGAGACACGTGTTGAAAAATACTCATTTGTCTTGAAATTATTTGCCCTAGAGTCAATTGTTTTAGAATCATTTGCATTTTTCCACTTTTCTATCAAACAGGGTCTTAGTAGTGATAAAGTGCATCCATTTGTATTTGTCATCCCTGGGTGCCTTGAGTTTGAATCTTTCTTTGGAACTCTTTTGAGGACTCAAAATTTTATAAAGAATATTTTTATATATGTATTTTCTTAAGATTTTTAAAAATTAAAGGGCTTTGCCTCCTTAAATTTTTTTGAAATATATTAATAGTCACCCCTCAAATGAATAAAGAACTCCTTAAAATATATATGCCAATTTATAGTTAAAGGTCAATATTTAGTTCTTATTTATTGCTATATTTACAAATTTTAGACATATATATATGTACAAATAATTTCTATGGATACATTTTTAGTACATTTATTGTTTTTTTCTATTAAAAAAAATAATAATTAACTAACAAAAGTTTGGTTACTATTCATCAAGATTTTGCCCTTTAAGATCAAATTCCTGAATCCGTCCCTTCTTATAATAAAGTCAATTGGATATAGGTACTCATTTTAGCAAATTACCTTTATCTAATTTATTTCAAGTATGCACATAAAATTTAATAAGACAATATAATTTCAAAACATAATTTAATTATTGTTAACTTAGATGTACACTTTAGTCAGTGATGCCAGAAAATCCCATACATGTGGGTGATGGTTGGAAAATTGCTATCTTTATTTGTTAATCAATTTGTATTTAGTAATGGGATAGCGAGTTGAGGTAAATGATCAAGAACATTTGATGGTTTATTATTTGGGTCAATTAATGTATAATCCCCAACATAAGTATGTAAAAAAGACATTTATTTTTTGTTTAATCCATTTAGTTCCACATATGCCCATTCATCAAATACTCTCTTATTTTTAAATGTTCGTGACATTGGCACCCACCCCACCCCTCACCTCTCGTCGGAGCTCCGACGACACCCATCGGAACTTCGACAACCCTCGTTGGAGCTTCGATAGTTGGGTTTTTTTTTTTTGGGGGGGGGGGGGGGGGTAAATGAGTTTGTGTATATCCTTTGGAATAAATAAAAAGGCTTTGACTAAATATTTATTAAAAAAATATTTAAAGGACTATTCATCGATTGACACTCAATATTTTCCCATTGTGTGATGTTAGTTTTTTGGGCTTCATATTTGTGATAGTTTTACAAATAATCTACTACAGATACATGATTGAATATGATGAAAAGCTCGAGTTATGGGATATTATTGGGCCTATTATATAATACCTTAATTATGTGGAATATTAACCTACTTGTGTAGAATTTCTTATTGGGCTGTGATGGTGAAGCCTATAAGGATTATGCTTTAATGTATAAATCCCCTCTCCTTTCTTATAAATATATGCCATAAAGTTCTCTATGTATCCCATCAAAAACATGGAGAAACCAACAAGAGACATAAAAAGAAAAGGAGAGGAGGATCCATACATCGTCACTATGGCCTCTTAAGGTATGACTTATTTTTGAATTTTTAGCAGTGTATTCCATATTCTAAATTTCTGTCTTTAGCATTTCTCACATATGGTATCAGAGACAATAATTTAGGATAAGAATCGCTTCAATTATGCAATATATATTCGGATTCTTAAAACACTTTTAAAACTGTTTGGGTATATTTTTGGACGAATATTATAGTGTTATCAAAACTTGATGAAACATGTATATATATATATATATATATATATATATATATATATATATATATATATATATATATATATATATATAGAGAGAGAGAGAGAGAGAGAGAGAGAGTCCGGCTCTCATACGGACTTAGTTTACAGACCTACTACCGTCTAAGAATTGACTAGGGACTACTTTATCTTTTTAGGACCACCTTTTGGGATCGCAATGTCTTTTATTATCTTTTGTCTTCTTCTAAATTTTAGGGAATATAAATTTTTACCCCTATAACTTGTAGCGTCTTCAATCTTTATATAATTAATCTAGGAGTCTAAGAGAAGTTTCCGAACTGCTACTTCTCCGGCTTCTTTCGTCACTATCGTACTGAAATTCTGAATAGCGGGGATTATATATATAAATACTTTCGTCAGGGAGTCTAGAAATTACAAGCGGTTTTGATGGAAAATATTATAATCTTAAATACCTTATACGGTATCGTGGGTTTATTAGTCTAGTTTCTTTATATATCTGATTAACAATCTCTATTATATCATTATTTATAAATTCGTCTAAATTATTACCACCATAGGATGACAAAAATCTACGGCATGTTCTAGGGGCAGCTGTTTCTACATTTTTTAGGAGATGACGGATTCCTCCGTCTCTAATTAAAATAGATTTGGTTTCTTCTAGCCTTAACTTTAATACGTCTATACTATCTTCAAGTATTCTAGTGTATTCTAGATATTTTTCAGGTCTTGACAGTTCTTCTTCAAAATCTTCGGTTCTTAATTTTTGTCTAAAGAGATCACGGATCCATGTTCTAATTATTTTTATTCTAGGTACTTCTCGTGTTAACCACTCAATAGCCTGGTTTATATATTTGAAAGTACCACCTGCGTATGTTAAAGCAGATTCTATAAGTTCTTTATCTTTAGGGTCGGTAAGAGTCCAATCTTGAATTTCTCTACTTAAGTCTAAACTTATTTGATTAACAAATTCTAAAAATTTTGTAGTGATTTGTAGGCTCATATAAATTTCTTTTCAAATAATAGTATGTAAAATAGTTAAGGGTTTTATTTGAGCTATACCTTCCTTCTGGTCTGTAATATCTTTATCTTATTCCCTTTGTCTCTTCATCCTTGTTACTATTCTTCTCCGGTCTCGGCCTCCTGCAACTTTCTCTTTATGTGTCGCACCTCAATCCACTATTTTGGCATTGTACCTGTTTCCTGCCTGTACGCCTTCACGCCTAACGCCCACCTGGCTAACGGCTCACGGAAAATCGGCACCTGACAACGGTTCAACAGTAAAACACCTTGTGTGCTACACCATAGGTTCCACACAATAGTCCTCTAGGAACAGAAAGTTTGAGACGATTTAGAAAATAATAACAACTCAACATAAGAGCTGGAAAAAAAATTCTTTTAGTATACATCATAAGTAATTACAACTCTCCCCTCTCCCCTAACTATGAGAGGTTTACTCACTCATATAAATATTACTCTCTAAGTTTACACACTCTTTCTAACTTCTCAACTTCGATATCTATTCTTACTCCCTACCTCTCCTTTTATAGCATAAGGAGGCTTATAGATGACTGGTAACCGATTACAAAAAGTGATCCAATTGAAAGCATACAATTATTAAAGAGAAATACAATAATAAAAAGTTTGAAGCTTTGGAATCTTTTGAGTCTTCACGTTTTTGCCTTTTCAAAAGCAATCTTGACGTTTTGCAATTATCGTGCACCTAACGTCTTCAGCTATCTTCTTTTATCTTTATAAAAGGAGGTTGTCTGGGCCCATATGGGGTAGGTATGAGCTGTCTTCTTCTTCATACTGCAAGAAAATCTAGATGGGTCTTATCGTCTTATAATAATGCATAGGTCTAGAGTAGGGCATCTTCTATCCTCAATAATTCTTCTACTAATGAAGGGCTTGTCTTTGTCCCATCCGTGTCTTCTTTTACCTTGTCTTGGTCTGGGAGAGCATTATTGTTGAAAAATTCATCAATGAGGCCCATAATTCTAAGGCTAGATGGTAAAGCTATCTCTACCATTTCCTTGGCTTATTTCTTGAGACTTCCATTGAATGGCTCATCATCTTGGATTATTATTTCTTCTTTGTGGTAGGCAGTGTACCATCTATCTTCCCCTGTCAACAATTTCATGATTTCTATTGTCTCCATAGCTTGAGCAATCTGAAGCTTGGACTTATCAACAGTTAAGTCTTTAGTTTCGTCTTCAGATAGAATTTCCACATCTTCGAATGCATAATTGGAAAATCTAATAAGTCTGAATCCCTCACCTCTCATTCCTCTATAGGAACTTGGAGCAATCTGATATATCCTGGCAAACAGGGGAAGCAAGTCTTCTACTTTTTTTATGTACTCGTGGACTATTTTTCCAAGAGCAATAGAGTCTTCAATGTCTGAAAAGTCGTATGACTGTGTGATAATTGATTAAATTAAATTCGCAAATTTCCAAGTAAAACTTATTTAATTAGAGTCTACTTTTAAATTAACTAAATATAGCTCCTAAACATGCATCTAAATCAACCCATCAAATATAAAGCATGTGATACAGTAAATATGCTGAGACACATATTTCAGGAAAAAACCTTTCGGGTAAAACCTTTATTTCACTATGAATATATAAATCATAACTTACAATTACATAGAGAAATCTGCAATGGATCAATTCGCAGCCAACCCACAAAGGCACGCAGTCTTAAACTCAACAAGAGAATACACGAAGTACCCTCCAAGGACTCGCAGCCTAATCTTCAGCAAAGAATCTTCACGCAACAAGATCCTCAATGACACGCAGCCATATGTTTGTAGAGACACACTCCATGAAAGATGAACAAAACAAAGTGTTCTTGGGTTCCAAAAGATTCACAAAGGTTTGGCAATGTGATGTGAATCAAAACTTGAGGGTTGGGACTCTAAGATATGAATACTTGAGGAGATAGAACTCTCAAAAACGTCTTTCCAAGTCTTATGAAATAACTCTCCTGAAGTTAGCTTTTATAAGGAAACAAAACAAAGTTTTAAAAATCTGCAACTCTTGCTAGCGTTAGGTACCCCGAACCAGTTCGGGTGTACCGCGAGCTAGTTTGCCCCCTGATAAGCACCCAAACTGTACAATTTATACCCCAAATAGATGTATTTTAGTTCCTAATTCTCGACAATATGGGTCTAATATGCTTAAATGTTAATTATGCAGGCCGAATGTCCGTTGCGGTATTCAAACGCGTATTCCAAAATAATTGTGCATTTTATGGAGCTAATACCCTTGTCTCGTACCCTAGCCTACCCTAAACTTGTCCCTAAACCGTCACCCAAGCCTCGTGTGTGTTGGTTTGATCCCTTTTTATTTTATTTTAATTTTTTTAGATTTTTATTCAGTGTCGTTTTCTTTTTTTAGATTTATTTAGTATTTTCTTAGTTTTATTTTCAATTTTTCTATTTTATTAATTTTATTTTATTTTATTTTGATTTTTATTAATTTTTAGTCTTAGTTTTTATTTTATTTTATCTTATTTTGTTAGGATTAGAATTTTTAGGATTTCATTTATTTATTAGTTTTTACATTTTCTTTTTAGGATTTTAATTTTAAGTTTTATTAGATTTTATTTTATTTCTTTTTAGTTTCATTTTTTTTAATTGAATCTTTATTTTATTTTTAGAGTAGGAATTTATTTATTTTTAAATTTTTAATTTTTTTAATTTTAATAATTTTATTTTTAGTTAGTTAGTGTCATTATTAGGTGTTCAAATTAAACTCACACACCCTCTAACCCCACATCCTCACCATACACCCTACACCTCACACACACCATAACCTACCCCACATCATCTTCTCCAACTCACCCACCTTCTCTCTCCTCCATTTACCCATATCTCCACCTCCATTAAAACTCAGGACCACATCCAACTAACCAACCAAACCAAGAACCCCCTGCTTGCCCCAGCCCCGGCGCCGACCACCTGTCGGCCCTTCCAATACCCACCGCCGGTGGTCTCCAAAATCGGCCTGCGCCGCTGCCTACCCCGCCGGCTGCCATGGCCGAACTGTTGAAGCGTTAAGATTTAGTTGCATTTACTGCTTTGTATATGTTTTTCTGTTAATAATCTCCTACCTGTTAGGGTGAGTTGTTAGTGCTGTTAGTGTTGCTGTTAGTGTTTGAATTGGTCTTAGACCTTTACCACGTTTTTAGGTAGTGCTAAACGTGGAGTTTGTTTGTATCTTATTTCCTTGTAAAAGGGCTTGTATAAAGCCACAGTTAGTGATTGAATAATATAGAGCTTTATCTCTCAAACAGTGTGTTCTTTAATCAGTTTATCAAGTGATACAACAAGTGGTATCAGAGCCCCATCACAGGGGCCTGGTTGAGTGTTCTGAGAAACTGCAGTTTCTTAAAAGGGAGAAGTAATAGTGAGAGATCAGAAAAGGAGAGAAGAGTCAGAGTCATGGCAACAGATAACGGGAGCTTTGTTCAGCCGGCGATTCCGCGGTTCGATGGTCATTACGACCATTGGGCTATGCTTATGGAGAATTTCCTCAGATCGAAGGAGTATTGGGCTTTGATAGAGAACGAGATACCCGCATCAACAGCAGGGGCAACAGAGGTGCAACGTGAGAATATTGCAGATCTGAAACTGAAAGATCTAAAGGTCAAGAACTATTTATTCCAAGCTATAGATAGAACTATTATTGAGACCATTCTCAATAAGGAAACTGCAAAAGCCATCTGGGATTCGATGAGACTGAAGTATCAAGGCTCCACCAAGGTGAAACGTACTCATCTACAGGCTTTGAGAAGAGAGTTCAAGATTCTTGGCATGAAGGAGGGTGAAAAAGTAGTTGAGTATTTTTCCAGGACACTGACTATCGCAAACAAGATGAAAGCACATGGAAAAAGAATGGAGCAGAGTGTGATCATTGAAAAGATTTTGAGATCGATGACTCTCAAGTTCAATTATGTTGTGTGTTCCATAGAAGAGTCCAATGATCTCTCCACCATGACCATAGATGAGCTTCAGAGCAGCCTGTTAGTCCATGAACAAAGGATGCAAGGACAGAAAGAGGAAGAACATGCTTTGAACATCACCAATTTAGAAAAGTTTAGAGGAAGAGATGAATACAGAGTTGAAGGGAGAGGAAGAGCTCGTGGAAGTTTCATAGGAAGAGGTCGAGGCAGGGGTAGGCAACCATTCACTGAAGATCATGTGGAATGCTTCAAGTGCCACAAACTAGGGCATTTTCAATACGAATGCCCTAGTTGGGAGAGAGGTGCAAACTACGCGGAGTTGGATGAAGACAAGGAGATGCTACTAATGTCATATGTCAAAATGAACAATTCAATAAAGGAGAATGTATGGTTTTTAGATTCCGGGTGCAGCAACCACATGTGTGGTACTAAGGAATGGTTCTCGGATCTTGATGAAAGGTTCAGGCAGTCTGTAAAGCTTGGAAACAACTCAAAGATGATGGTGATGGGGAAAGGAAATATAAGACTTCAAGTGGGTGGCATAACTCAGGTAATCACCGAAGTTTACTTTTTACCTGAGTTAAAGAATAATCTTTTGAGTGTTGGCCAACTGCAAGAAAAAGGTCTTTCCATCCTAATTCAAAATGGGATATGCAACCTTTATCATCCGAAGAGGGGATTAATTATGCAGTCCAAAATGTCAGCAAATAGGATGTTCGTTGTGTCGGCTTCGGTGATGCCTCAAGTCACAACAGGCTTTCAAACTGTGACTGAAGACAACTCGCACTTATGGCACTGTAGATTCGAGCATCTCAGTTTCAAGGGACTAAGAACTCTCATCTACAAGAAAATGGTGAGAGGACTACCAATTCTCAAAGCTCCACTAAAGGTGTGTTCTGACTGCATGGTGGGGAAGCAGCACCGAGAAGTAATTCCTAAGAAGAGCATGTGGAAAGCCTCACAACGTCTTCAATTGGTTCATGCCGATATCTGTGGACCCATTAAGCCTGAATCACATAGCCACAAAAGGTACTTAATCAACTTTATTGATGACTATAGTAGAAAGACCTGGGTTTATTTCTTATCAGAAAAGTCTGAGGCCTTTGGTGTGTTTAAGAAGTTCAAAGCACTAGTTGAAAGGGAGACTGGTAATCTTATTTGCTGTCTACGTACTGATAGAGGTGGAGAATTCACCTCGTTGGGGTTTAATCAGTTTTGCAGTACAAATGGAATAGCTAGACAGCTTACTGCTGCTTACACGCCTCAACAAAACGGGGTGGCAGAGAGGAAAAACCGTACTGTCATGAACATGGTACGTAGCATGCTGTCAGAGAAGAAGATTCATAAGGAGTTTTGGCCTGAAACTGTTAATTGGGCGATACATGTATTGAATCGGAGTCCAACCTTAGCTGTGAAGGAGGTAACACCTGAAGAGGCCTGGAGTGGTAACAAACCTATTGTGCATTATTTTAGAGTATTTGGATGTGTTGCTCATGTTCATATTCCAGATGGTCAAAGAACAAAGTTGGATGATAAGAGTGTGAGGTGTGTCTTGTTGGGTGTAAGTGAGGAGTCGAAAGCCTATAGGCTATACAATCCAGTTTCGAAGAAGGTAATGATTAGTAGGGATGTGGTATTTGTTGAAGATGAGAAATGGGATTGGGGAGGAAGCACTGATAAGTTGAAAGGTGATGTATTGGAATGGGGTGATGAGGAAGAAGATGGGAATCTAGAAGATCAAGCTGAAGAAGGTGTGAATTCCGAAAATGAGGAAATAGAAGGAGGTGGTATTAGTCCTCCATCTGATGAATCAAATGAAGAAGGTGCTTTGAGTCCAATTCAAGGGAGGAATAGAAGAAAGCCTTCTTGGATGCAAGATTATGTGTGAGGTGAAAGTTTATTATCAGAGGAAGATGAGATTGAGAACTTGGTGATGTTCACAGCTTCTGAAGACCCTGTATCATTTTAGGAAGCTGCTAAGAGTTTGAAGTGGAGAGAGGCCATGAAATTGGAGATAAAAGCCATCGAAGAGAATGAGACCTGGGAGTTAGTAACTTTACCAGAGGGAGCAAAGAAAATAGGGGTGAAATGGGTGTACAAAACCAAGCTTAACGAGAAGGGTGAGGTGGACAAGTTTAAGGCTCGTCTCGTGGCAAAGGGTTACTCACAGCAGCATGGTATCGATTACAATGAGGTGTTTGCTCCGGTGGCCAGATGGGATACTATCAGAGTGATTCTCGCTCTTGCAGCACAAAAGGGTTGGTGTGTGTATCAATTGGACGTGAAAAGTGCGTTCTTGCATGGAGAATTAAATGAGGCAGTGTTTGTTGATCAACCACAAGGGTTCGAAAGAAGGGGGGAAGAACACAAGGTTTACAGACTTAGGAGAGCACTGTACGGACTCAAACAAGCTCCCCGAGCGTGGTACACTAGAATTGAAGGGTACTTCATTAAAGAGGGCTTCGAGAAATGCTATTGTGAGCATACACTGTTTATAAAGACTGAAGATGGAGGTAAGACTCTCATTGTGAGTCTTTATGTAGATGATTTGATTTTTACTAGAAACAATGAGGATATGTTTGTGAGATTCAAGGAGTCAATGAAGAAGGAATTTGCCATGACTGATCTTGGAAAAATGAAGTATTTCCTTGGTGTAGAAGTCATACAGAATGAGCATGGAATATTTATCAATCAGAAGAAGTATGCACATGAAGTGTTGGAGAGGTTTGGGATGCTGAATAGTAACTCGGTGAAGAATCCAATTGTTCCAGGGTTCAGATTATCAAAGAATGGAGGAGCTGCTATAGATGCAACAATGTTCAAACAAATGATAGGTAGCCTCATGTACCTGACTGCCACAAGGCCGAACTTGATGTATAATGTTTGCTTGATTAGTAGATACATGGAGAAGCCCACTGAACTACACTTGCAAGCTGCAAAAAGGGTCCTAAGATATCTGAAGGGAACGTTTGAGCTAGGAATTGCTTATAAAAAAGGTGGAGAAGAAGAATTGGTGGGGTTTGCTGATAGTGATTATGCAGGGGACATTGATGATAGGAAAAGCACTTCAGGTTACACCTTTATGCTTGGAGCTGGAGCAATTTCATGGTCTTCAAATAAGCAACCAATTGTGACCTTGTCTACTACAGAGGCCGAGTTTATTGCCGCAGCATCTTGTGCGTGCCAAGGAGTTTGGTTGAGGAGAGTTCTTGAGAAGCTGGGACATATACAAAGTAAGTGCACAACAATTTATTGTGATAACAGTTCAGCCATTAAACTTTCGAAGAATCCAGTCATGCATGGGAGAAGCAAACACATAGATGTGAGATTTCATTTTTTGCATGACTTGACAAAGGAGGGAACTGTTGAGTTAGTGCACTGCAGCACACAAGAGCAGCTTTCAGACATTATGACAAAGCCTCTCAAACTGGAAGTGTTCTTGAGGCTGCGTGATAAGTTGGGTATGTGTTCAAAATTGGAGTAAACTCAGTTTAAGGGAGGATATGTTGAAGCGTTAAGATTTAGTTGCATTTACTGCTTTGTATTTGTTTTTCTGTTAATAATCTCCTACCTGTTAGGGTGAGTTGTTAGTGCTGTTAGTGTTGCTGTTAGTGTTTGAATTGGTCTTAGACCTTTACCACGTTTTTAGATAGTGTTAAATGTGGAGTTTGTTTGTTTCCTATTTCCTTGTAAAAGGGCTTGTATAAAGCCACAGTTAGTGATTGAATAATATAGAGCTTTATCTCTCAAACAGTGTGTTCTTTAATCAGTTTATCAAGTGATATAACACGAACCGCCTCTCCTTCCCTCGCCTCTCTCCTGCTACCCAGCTTCATTCACAACCCCCTCATTAAAACTCAAGACCATATCCAACTAACCCACCAAACCAAGAACCCCCTTCTTGCCCCAGCCCCGGCGCCGACCACCTGCCGGCCCTTCCAATACCCACCGCCGGCGGTCTCCAAAACCGGCCTGCGCCACTGCCTACCCCGCCGGCTGCCATGGCCGAACCGCCTCTCCTTCCCTCGCCTCTCTCCTGCTACCCAGCTCCGTTCACAACCCCCTCAACCCCTCGCCCAGTCCGCGACCCAAACTCCAGCGCCTAGCCTCTCTGGCAGCGAGCTAAACCCAACCCCTGTCGCCGGACCCACCTGAAAACCTGCCGGCGACAAACGCCGGTTGCTACCTCTCTCTCTCCTCGACCGAAACCGCGCCGGCGACATCTCGGCCCAGCTACAAACCCCAAACCAAACCCATTTTCCTTTTTAATCCATCTTTTCCAAACCATTTATCCCACCCACGACTTTTCCACCTGCATAAAACATAAACCAAATGCCAACAAATTCCCCCATGTGCCACTTAAATCCCTTAAAACCAATTTACCCAAATACCCTTAAAAACCCCCCAACTACTAATTCTAACCCAACATTCCAAAAATTACCCCTCTAACCTCATAACCCACATGCTCCCATGTGCACCCAAATGCACATTTAACCCAAATCTGATTTTTTCCAAATATCCTCACACCCCCATGCACATGTGCTCTCACATTTCCCACATGTTCACCATAGCCAATTCCCATTTTTACCCCCATGCTCCATGCCTTGTATAAATTGAAGAGGAAGACCCATTCTCAAAGGGATCTCAAAATTAGTTTTAAGCTAGGTGTGATAAAATTCTCCCCACCCCTCTATGTTGAGTATTTGCATTTTTAGCAAATATCTCAATATAGAGGTGTGTGTTGAAAATTATCTCTAGGATAAAATTCACCCCACCCCTCTATTATGAATTATTGCATTTTTAGCAATTAATTCAAAATAGATTGATGTAGTGAAATTTATCCCTTATGGGAGGTAAATTCTAACCCATTCCTTTATATTGAGATTTTGCATTTTTAGCAATTACCTCAATATAAATTAATGATCTAGAATTTATATCTTTGGGTGAGTTCTAATGTACAATTTTATAATTTTAGGATTTGCATTTTTAGCAAATCTCTTTTATTATTTAATTGTCCATTATGAATTCATCCACTATCCTTTTTATTTTTATTTTGTAATTTTTAGTTTAGATCAAGAGCTTAGAGATAGGAATTTGTAGCGAGAGAAAATACCATTTTAGTGTTGTTTTAGATTAGAATTTTTATTTTATTATTTTTAGATGGTGAGGAGAAAATAAATTGTTGTGAGGATTAAATTGAGTGAGATTCTTGATGTAATTGTGTTTGAATCATTCAAATTAAGGGATGTGAATTTCAACTCAAGGAATAGAAGTTCAATTTCACTTCAAGAGATTGGGGTTTGATTGTTTTCTTCTCTTCTCATTTATAAATGCCTTTGATTATTAATTTGTCATATTTCATACCATGTTAGGCTAAAACCCCTTTCAAGGGGTGGGGTAAAACCCTTATTTGATGTTATTTTATTTTAATTAGTTTAATTACTTGAAAAATCGCTTTGAATGTTAATTTTGATCCCTCACCCTTAAATTTACGCCTCGAGAGAGGGTAAATGATTTTCGAGCGAAAATCGAAATTCTAGTGATAATACCCATTTTAGATTCGAACTAGAGATAGGGGTTTCTTAAGTGGGGCATTATCACTTGAATTTCAACTCTAAATTTATTTTACAAGATTGACATAAATTCTAATTGATCGATCCTAGCGGGTGATTAATTAAAAGGAGTGTGGATCAATTTTTCTAGAGTTGTGGGGTGTTAATTTTAACTTTCTAAAAGATTACTATTCTAATTACACTTGCAACGAGAGTTGGTTTGTAATTTTGACATTAATTTGGGAGAATTCAAATAATTAAATTAATTAATTAGAATAACTAAAATTTGTGGTGTAATTCCATTCCTTGATTGTTCTCACAATTATTTACCTCACTTTATCTCTTATTTTTAGTTTAGACCTTAATTTTTATTTTAGTCAATTTCTAGTTAGTTTTCATCTCACACTTTATTTTAGTTTAGTTTAAACGTCACCTCACCCTATTGTTTTAATATTGAAAAAGCTAAAAAAATTAGAAAAGTGAAAAAGCACAAAAAGAAAATAAAAAGTGAATTACAATTGAATTTGTTCAATTTGCTTTACTCCCTAGAAAGTGGATTGACATCCTTACTTACCTCTATACTTGAGTTTATATTATTTTGTAGGTACATAAGGTTTTGATTAGAAAGGCTTGTTCAACAACGACATACACGCAAAAGCATAGTTATCAAATGGCGCCATTGCCATTCTTGGGATCGTGAAGCACTCGGAGCGGATTCAATTTTGTGATTTACTTGTATTGCATTTTTTTCATTTTTAGTACCATTTTTGCATTTTTGCATTTTATTAGAAGGATTGTATTAGGACTTTATTATCATTGTTTGTATTGCGGTGCTTAGAGACACCATTTATTTTCAATTTAAAATTGTAATAATCGAAGACAAGCGTGATAGGGAAACCGGACAAGGTAGAGAGAGGGTGTCCAAAGGCGAGGATTTAGAAGCCTCTCTACCTTGGGCCGGTAGGACTTCCGAGGACGACTGAGATTGGCGTGATCTCCCCCCGGTCGATTCAAATTTTTTGGCACCCCACGGCCTAAAAATCATGGGAGGTACAATTCTTACACCCTCGCGCCTCTCCTGTTAGCGAGTCAATTCTTTTGTGTGCTCTTGTGTGCTTTAACTTGATTTTATTCTCGTATTTATTTTTGAATGGTGTGATGAATTAAATTACTAAGACCTACACCCGGTCACTCACGAGAAGGGATTTCATCACCCGACTCACTCGCTTATCATTGTGTGCTACCCTAGCCATCACTAAATTTAAAATCAATCAACTAGGTAGCCCACTAGGAGAATATTTTTGCAAAGGCGATCACTAAGAGATTTCCGTGAATTTTTATCGCCCACGGACTTAATTAAAATTTGACTACCCTCTCACTAATTTTGAAGATAAAAATTGGCTATATGCTAGTTAGAAAATTTTCTTGACTTGTGTGTGTGTCCAATTCATTTTTCGGTAGTCGGTTTTAGTTAGTCCGTCCAATTCAACGAGTCCATATTTTTTTCCCCACCTTTTCTTCCAAAAAAAAAAATCCAAAAGAATTTTCTTCCCTTATTTTTAGAAAAATCCAAAAATATTTTCCTTTCTTTTGAAAAAAATTTAAAAAACTTCAAAATCAAAAAAATATTTCTCTCCACATGGCCGAAGAACGTCCTTTACGGGACTACTTTGGTCATTTTCCATTGACACATGGCACGTGTGAGAGTGATCCTGAGCCGTCTCTTTATGATATTCTTAGTGGTTTCACTTCTCTCACGAGTACTGTTGGTACTCTTGACCCATCCTTACCTGCACCTCCTATTCCATCACCCTCGGTGTCATGTGTCGGCGTATCTCATCCTTGTACACCCATTTCCGATCAGTTCCCTCACTACGCACCCCATGCGCATCAACCATTTGTCCATCACGAAAGCGGTCCTTTCGTATATGATGTACTTGGCCCCACACCACACACTTCATATGAGTATTTTCCATATACTCCCTATTGCAGTGAGTTGTGTCCACCTCACCCACCGCCGCCACCCGTCACTCCACCAACACCTTCATCCACATCCGCTCTCGAAACCCTCTTACCAAAGTTCA
This sequence comes from Sambucus nigra, assembly GCA_949130495.1. Classification (NCBI taxonomy): domain Eukaryota; kingdom Viridiplantae; phylum Streptophyta; class Magnoliopsida; order Dipsacales; family Adoxaceae; genus Sambucus; species Sambucus nigra. The sequence goes on from OX422217.1 coordinate 572,327,840, forward strand.
TACTTGCGCAAGAGCACGCCACTCAAATTCAAACTCAATCTCTCCAAAGGCTTGAACAAAGGTTAAATGAATTGGAGTGTGCGAGAGAGTCGGATATTCCCATGGCCCCACCCATCGTTGCAACCGAGTGTGACGATGCATCGTCTTGTGCCACGAATTTTGAGTATGACCAACCCTATCCTCCCGAGAATCTCGATGTTGAGACCATCCCATGGTTCGGGTCCCAAGTCGATAATTGTGTTGACTTACCTTTATATAGTGAGCCTGATCAAATCCCACCATGTTCACATGAACCCCACCTTGCGGTTCCCATTCACTCTCCCTCTCCCGTCATATCCAAAAAAATTCCCGAGTCTATACCTATTGAGCTTCACCCTTGTGTTCCCGAGGAACCAATTTATCCTAGGTTAGCTCCGGCTACGATTACTCACCATTTTCCCTAGATAGAATCCGTGATAGTTTCTAACTATCCGGATTTGGATCCTATTCCTCCATGCGTGGCTTCCGTTGAGCCCGATATTTGTAGTGATTCTTCTATCTCCGATCTTGGTGCCTCGTTTGACCTACCCGCCCCATTTACCGATGCTACCTTTTTGGAGAAGTTGATAACTCCATCTTTAGAAATCACACTCCCTTGTGAGTATTCCTTTACTCTTCACAATGAGTGTGTGTCTCCCACGCTTGAGTTGGATCATCTTCCTCCACCATTTATCCCACCCGATACACCATTTATCCCACCCGACCCACCCATTATCCCTTCCACCCTACCACCTGGTTTGGATCTTGATTTTGCACATTTCAAGTTTCCATCTACATATTTAGATCTTCACCTAAAACCATCCTCCACCTTCCACGAGAGTTATGGTGATACTCTCTACTTCCGTGACATCGATCTTGTTCCTCTAAGCCCGCCACTCTCTTGTGGTGTTGATTTTTCTCAACAGCTCCCTGGTGTGTCACGACGTGACCATTATCATCGCCCATTCATAGAACGGTCGTGTGATTTTTATGAGGCCTATCCCATTCCACTTTCCCCACCATATTTCCTCCCTCACCAATTAGAGCACTATGCTTATAGGGCCCTAGTTCCCCTCACCTTCCGGCTCAATAAAGCCCGTGACCGATACCTATTCACCCTCACCCTTACCCTTTTTCCCACCCGCCCATGGTCCACTGATGCTTTGCATCGTGTGATGCACTTCGCCATACAAGTGCATTGACCCGTTTTAGCCTCTATCCAACAAGACTGACCGTTAAGTCTTGTTTGGGGGTGATTCTCATCACCCGATTTTTCTGCCACCCCGTGCTTTCATAGATCTTATCATTAGGGTGAGATTTCATCGGTCTGGCTGAATACATTAAACTTAGCGCTACCGTAAGGAAGCCCACGTTTCTTATACTAGTCTCATCCTGTTTGGGGGTGGTGTTTCACATCACCCAATGTTTTATCATGCTTATAGACTTGTACATTTTTTTTTTCTTATATCACTTACTCAGGTTTATTCTTGGCTTCACATGTCTACTTCATTCACGGGTCATTCTGGTAATCTCTTTCCTACCTTATGCTCTCATTTAAAAATCATTTTACCTAACATCAAGGACGATGTTCCTTTTTGTTTGGGGTGGAGAATTTTATCAAAATCGTACCTCTTTTGATAAATTTTGATTTTTGAACCTGACTTTTAAAATTTCGTGCAGTTTCTTTCATCTCAATCATTGATGTGAATTTTCAATCATCCATCTTTCAAAAGTCTAGGAATCAAGCTAGAAAATATTTTTCTAAATAGCTTATGTAATACATAACAAGGCATGTTGCACCATGAATTTCTAGACTCAACAAAAATTTGCGCACTTATCACGTCACTACGGCTTAGAGTTGAAGAGTACTACAATTCTAAATAGAACCTTAAGGATCACTTGTAAAGACTTTAGCCCGTGAGATTTGTGTCTTTCACCCTTTTAGAGTGTTTTACGCAATCTCCGAGTCACAAGTTGATTCAACTTCGTTTGGGTCCGCACTTTAAATTGTTGTATGATCTCATTATCCTTCATTAAAATTTGGCTTGATCACTGAGAATGACATCACTTTCGAGTTGTAAGAAACACGTGTCTTGAAATTTGTCCCGAATACTAGATTTTCATCCATACACCTACCACTTTTCCCCATATCATATTCCCATTCATTTCACCCATTATCTTTCCATATTTTTCCCATCCATATACATTCCCCACACCATCCATTTATCATTCCACTTATATATTATCCTTCATTTTTGAGAAAAAGAGTGTGATTTCAAATGTAAATGTCTTCATTGTTGGTTTGAAAAGTAAGAGAAGAATAATAAAAAAAAAACAGAAAAACAGAAAAATAGGAAAAATAGAAAAAAGAAAAGAAAAATAGCAAGAAAAAGAAAAGAAAAAGAAAAAAAAAAGAGAAAAGAAAAGAAAGAGAGTGTAGTTAGTTATTTTGAAATAAAGACATTTGTGCCTAAAGCAAGATTCTAAAAAACGCGGGACGTGATCGAGGCGTGGAGGCCAAGCCTTAAGCCTTAGAAGCCTAGGCGGGCCTTGGCGTTTAGGTCTTTTTAATATATTTTAATATTTTTTAACCATAACAAGGCTATTAAAATACTAAAATTGTACATATCATAAAAATATGTCTGAATATTTGCAAATAAAAATACTATTTGATTATTTTGGATGAGATAATGGTTTGATTTGCAAAAAGATCTTTAAAAGGCGATATCGTTTCACTAAAGCATTGTTGTTTTTAGAGAAAAAGTAAGCCTTAAGGGTTTTACCAAGCATAAGGCGTCAAAATCTTAAGGCGGGGCATTTCTCCCAAGCCTCAAGCCTAGGCGTGCCTAGGCGGAGCCTAGGCGGGTTTTTTAGAATAGTGGCCTAAAGTATAGAACACTCTTCTATCATATACAGTCATCCATCATCATTTATCATTCATATCACCATTATATCCTACATACCACATCCATACATCATCCCATCCATCATACCACACCTTATACCATCCTTCCCATTTCATTTTCCCCTTACCCATAATCATCCATATGTTCCCCTAGGTGTTCGGGAGAATGAAAGTCGACGTGGTGAATAACTCGACGTTCTCACTATAGTGATTAACATTTCTTTCATGAGATCGATTTTCTTTCTTATTGTTCGTTCTTTCTTATGTGTGTGTGAGACGTTTGAACTTGCTTACATTTACTCACCTCCTCACACACAAGAGCGATACACTATCCCTAATCTTGAGAGTTCGTTTGAGAGAGATATATCCGTGAGATTTGAAGTTGAAGCGTTGATTCCGACAAGGCAATCTAGGAATTACTCTTGTGATATTCGACCCGTTTTGACTGATTCACACTACACATGTTGAGTTTTAGGAAGGATGTGCCTTGTGTTATTTACTGAGCTTAAACTTTTTACACTTCTAGCTTGTATTTCTGAAAATATTTCTCATGTGATGGATTGTGCGATTATTCTATGTCTAATAAGAGATTGACTGCCTTTCAATAAATTTTTGCAAAATAAGAATTTTGTGGGTATATTCTCTGCAAACCCTCACGAGACACAACTCGTCCTGTAGGGCAACCTATAGGTTTAAAGGCTTGTTGTACATGCTAAGTGCAATCGCAAGTGCCCGCGAAAGTGGTACACTTTTGGTTTCTTATCATTCTCTTTCTCTCTATCTTATTGCTCGAGGACTAGCAATGCTCTGTTTGGGGGTGGTGTGATAAGCACCTAAAACTGTACAATTTATACCCCAAATAGATGTATTTTAGTTGTTAATTCTCGACAATATGGGTCTTATGTGCTTAAATGTTAATTATGCAAGCGGAATGTACGTTGCGGTGTTCAAACGCGTATTTCAAGGCAATTGTGCATTTTATGGAGCTAATACCCTTATCTCGTACCCTAGCCTACCGTAAACTTGTCCCTAAACCGTCACCCAAACCTCGTGTGTATTATTTTGATCCCTTTTTATTTTATTTTAATTTTTTTAGATTTTTATTTAGTGTCGTTTTATTTTTTTAGATTTGTTTAGTATTTTCTTAATTTTATTTTCTATTTTTTTATATTATTTATTTTATTTTATTTTATTTTGATTTTTATTAGTTTTTAGTCTTAGTTTTTATTTTATCTTATTTTATTAGGATTAGAATTTTTAGGATTTCATTTATTTATTAGTCTTTATATTTTCTTTTTAGAATTTTAATTTAAAATTTTATTAGATTTTATTTTATTTTTATTTTATTTATTTTTAGTTTTACTTTTTTAATTGAATCTTTATTTTATTTTTTGAGTAGGAATTTATTTATTTTTAAATTTTTAATTTTTTTAATTTTAATAATTTCATTTTTAGTTAGTGTCATTTTTAGGTGTTCAAATTAAACTCACGCACCCTCTAACCCCACATCCTCACCATACACCCTACACCCTACACCTCACACACACCATAACCTACCCCGCATCATCTTCTCCAACTCACCCACCTTCTCTCTCCTCCATTTACCCATATCTCCACCTCCATTAAAACTCAAGACCATATCCAACTAACCCACCAAACCAAGAACCCCCTGCTTGCCCCAGCCCCGGCGCCGACCACCTGCCGGCCCTTCCAATACCCACCGCCGGCGGTCTCCAAAACCGGCCTGCGCCGCTGCCTACCCCGCCGGCTGCCATGGCCGAACCGCCTCTCCTTCCCTCGCCTCTCTCCTGCTACCCAGCTCCGTTCACAACCCCCTCAACCCCTCGCCCAGTCCGCGACCCAAACTCCAGCGCCTAGCCTCTCTGGCAGCGAGCTAAACCCAACCCCTGTCGCCGGACCCACCTGAAAACCTGCCGGCGACAAACGCCGGTTGCTACCTCTCTCTCTCCCCCACCGAAACCGCGCCGGCGACATCTCGGCCCAGCTACAAACCCCAAACCAAACCCATTTTCCTTTTTAATCCATCTTTTCCAAACCATTTATCCCACCCACGACTTTTCCACCTGCATAAAACATAAACCAAATGCCAACAAATTCCCCCATGTGCCACTTAAATCCCTTAAAACCAATTTACCCAAATACCCTTAAAAACCCCCCAACTACTAATTCTAACCCAACATTCCAACAATTACCCCTCTAACCTCATAACCCACATGCTCCCATGTGCACCCAAATGCACATTTAACCCAAATCTGATTTTTTCCAAATATCCTCACCCCCCCATGCACATGTGCTCTCACATTTCCCACATGTTCATCATAGCCAATTCCCATTTTTACCCCTATGCTCCATGCCTTGTATAAATTGAAGAGGAAGACCCATTCTCAAAGGGATCTCAAAATTAGTTTTAAGCTAGGTGTGATAAAATTCTCCCCACCCCTCTATGTTGAGTATTTGCATTTTTAGCAAATATCTCAATATAGAGGTGTGTGTTGAAAATTATCTCTAGGATAAAATTCACCCCACCCCTCTATTATGAATTATTGCATTTTTAGCAATTAATTCAAAATAGATTGATGTAGTGAAATTTATCCCTTATGGGAGGTAAATTCTAACCCATTCCTTTATATTGAGATTTTGCATTTTTAGCAATTATCTCAATATAAATTAATGATCTAGAATTTATATCTTTGGGTGAGTTCTAATGTACAATTTTATAATTTTAGGATTTGCATTTTTAGCAAATCTCTTTTATTATTTAATTGTCCATTATGAATTCATCCACTATCCTTTTTATTTTTATTTTGTAATTTTTAGTTTAGATCAAGAGCTTAGAGATAGGAATTTGTAGCGAGAGAAAATACCATTTTAGTGTTGTTTTAGATTAGAATTTTTATTTTATTATTTTTAGATGGTGAGGAGAAAATAAATTGTTGTGGGGATTAAATTGAGTGAGATTCTTGATGTAACTGTGTTTGAATCATTCAAATTAAGGGATGTGAATTTCAACTCAAGGAATAGAAGTTCAATTTCACTTCAAGAGATTGGGGTTTGATTGTTTTCTTCTCTTCTCATTTATAAATGCCTTTGATTATTAATTTGTCATATTTCATACCATGTTAGGCTAAAACCCCTTTCAAGGGGTGGGGTAAAACCCTTATTTGATGTTATTTTATTTTAATTAGTTTAATTACTTGAAAAATCGCTTTGAATGTTAATTTTGATCCCTCACCCTTAAATTTACGCCTCGAGAGAGGGTAAATGATTTTCGAGCGAAAATCGAAATTCTAGTGATAATACCCATTTTAGATTCGAACTAGAGATAGGGGTTTCTTAAGTGGGGCATTATCACTTGAATTTCAACTCTAAATTTATTTTACAAGATTGACATAAATTCTAATTGATCGATCCTAGCGGGTGATTAATTAAAAGGAGTGTGGATCAATTTTTCTAGAGTTGTGGGGTGTTAATTTTAACTTTCTAAAAGATTACTATTCTAATTACACTTGCAACGAGAGTTGGTTTGTAATTTTGACATTAATTTGGGAGAATTCAAATAATTAAATTAATTAATTAGAATAACTAAAATTTGTGGTGTAATTCCATTCCTTGATTGTTCTCACAATTATTTACCTCACTTTATCTCTTATTTTTAGTTTAGACCTTAATTTTCATTTTAGTCAATTTCTAGTTAGTTTTCATCTCACACTTTATTTTAGTTTAGTTTAAACCTCACCTCACCCTATTGTTTTAATATTGAAAAAGCTAAAAAAATTAGAAAAGTGAAAAAGCACAAAAAGAAAATAAAAAGTGAATTACAATTGAATTTGTTTCATTTGCTTTACTCCCTAGGAAGTAGATTTAGATTGATACCCTTACTTACCTTTATACTTGAGTTGTTATATTTTGTAGGTTCAAGGGAATTTTGATAGAAAGAAGTTGCACAAAGACAAAATCTACATTAGAGGCAATTTTTATTTTTATCACCCCCCGAACCGGTTTGTCCTTCGGTTCGCAAAAATTTGCTGGTTTGGGGCATAGAGAACTCAGCATTTTTCCAAGTCGTTTTCTTGGAATTTTCCCCATATTCAAAGGGCCATAACTTCTTCACCGTAGCTCGGATTAAGGTGTCGTTTCTTCCATTATCTTTGTTGCGGCGATCTATTCAACTTTCCAGTTGACTGGTCCTTCAAAATATGGTTGTAAAATTACCAAAATGCCCTTGAACTTCCATATCTTGCCTTATTTCACTATTTTGACTTCTCTCGCGTACCACTTGCATTAAGTCCCTAAAATCGTGGAACGTGAAGTAATTGAGGCAGATGTGGGATACATGATGGAGATATTGAATGCTTGATTCCTGGAATTTGGATTGAGTCCGTCGTGTGATATCGTGAATAGACGAGCCAAATGTAGTGGCGTACGACATACACAAATGTAATATGTTGGATATGAGAAAAATGTTCTTACAATGTCTTTTATCTGAACGAGTCTAATGAACCCTGGTCTGCAAGAGTTATATGAGCCATATCTGATTTTCCAAAAAGATATAGTTTTGGAACGTCTTTGAAGAAACCTCTAATCATTAAGGCATCTCCATTTATTTTTGATAATAACATATTAAAATGATCAATAATGTTATTAGTTTCTTTTTTAAAGTCTTCTGTCAGTGGGAGATTATTATGACCAAATGGTATAACAATCTTAGTCTTAAAAGTCTTTTTCTAATAACAAAAATTATCAGTTGGTCTAATTTTGGAAGATTCTCCAGGGGTCTGAGCATAAGTCTGTGTCTATGGTCTAGGAGTAGCAATCCCACTAAGCTAGGTTACTGCAAGTCTTTGAAGTCTCATGAATCTAGCAACAACTACCAGATTCTACTTGATTCTATCCAAAGTCTATTTTTGACATTACACCAAAGGGCGTCTATGAGAGTATTTTCATCTTTCGAAAATTCTTGTCTAAATTTTATCAAGTCTGGATATCTTTGATCAGGTCTATATTAGGGAATATACATTTTCCCAATGAGTATATTTTGAACAATAATCTCTTGTCTAGATTTTCTAGGAGGAACTAAGATATCATCAAAGTTATCTAGGATTAGTCTTTCTTGAGAGTCTTAAATATGAGTCTGTCTTTGTATTATACCAGCATTTGGTCTTACGCGTTTAAGATAGTCTGCAACGTCTTCTCTGTTCAGACTATTTGTTCCAGAGGAACTCATATTGTCTAGGTTTTCTGTTTGCAACATAAAATGTGAAATCATATTAGTGTTAGCAAACATTGGTTCTCTTGATATGATGTCTGGAATGGTATTTTACAGAGAAGTCATAACCATTAAGCAATTGCTGTCATCTAATAAGTCTATTAGTCCTTGATTTGGACAAGTCTAAATCTCTAAATTTTACTGCATAAGAAGAGTCAGTATATATAGTAAAATGTTTGGGCCTAAGAAAAAGCATATATTTTTCTATTGCCCTTACTATGGCTAAAACTTCTTTTTCATGGGCAGTGTATCTTGTTTCTGGGTCTGTAAAGGTTCTAGAGCTATATCTACAAAGCTTCTTCTTTTTTTTCTGATGATCAATAGCAAAGTATACTGATCCCTATTGTTTACCAGAGCCATCTGTTTCTACTATAAAGTGGTCTTCTGCATTAGGCAGTTCAAGTAAAGGAATATTCTTGACTGCATCTTTAATCTGTCTTATGACTTTAAAATCATATTTGGTCCAATAAAAAGGATTAGTTTTGTATCTTCCTTTTAATTTGGATGTTAGGATTTGTCTTTTTGAAGCAAGGTCTTTAATAAAGTCTGTAGCAAAATTAAGCAATCCTAAAAATGATTGTAATTATTTTCTATCCTTGAGTTGATCTAAAAACTCGAGAATATTTTTAGTTATGTATTCTGCTAAGGATAATTTTCCTTTATTAATATGCATTCCCACAAAGTCTATCTCAGTCTGAAATAATTGCATTTTCCTTTCAAAAATAACAATACCATATTTGTCTAATTTTAAAATAATCTTTTTAAGATGGTCTACATGATATGTCTCAGTCTTACTAGCTACAAGAATGTCATCTATGTAAACAAGACAAAATTCTAAATAAGGTCTAAATATATTATTCATTCTTCTCAGGAATACTTGAGGAGCATTCAAGTATCCAAATGACATTACTAGTCATTCGTATTTTTCTTGGGGCACACTAAAGGTTGTCCAAGTAATACTGTCTGGGTGCATCTTGATTTGCCAAAAGCCTGATTTGCAATCAAACTTACTGAATATAATTCTATCTTTAATCAAATTGATTAAATTATTCTTCTCTGGTATCTCATAAGAATCAAATTCACAATTCTTATTTAATTGTCTATGATCTATAACCATACGTTTTTTCCTCTTTTTAGTTCAGATTCATTTTGAACATAGAAGGCTAGGCTATTATGTCTACTTTTACTTTCTCTAATAACGTCTAACCTAAGCATTTCATCTATGTCTTTTTTGAATTCTTCCATGTCTTCTTGCGAATATCCTTTTTTATAGGTTCCACCGTTAATAGTGGCATCTGGGTTAATAGGGATAATTTCATAATAGCTTTGGTCTTTATCCCACTTAGCAATGGGATTTTTTCCTAAAGTAGGCTCTGCTAATTGCCTAATCTTTTCTTTTTCTACATCTATATCCATTTTCCTTTATTTGGATATAGCTTGAACCTGTAATAAAGTGTGTTGGCTCGGTCTAAAATGCCTTGTTGTATAAGCGTTATTTGCTTATGACACTTTTAGTCTGGACACTTACATTCTTTTTTAAGGTATAAGGCTTCTTGTTGGGTTGTTGGTCTATGTCCACCATGCTCAGCTGAAGAACTATGATGTTTTATGGGTCTACAATTGGGTTTGACCTGCATAAGGTCAAAGGCAATCTTGTGATCTATTAGAGGAGCTTTAATATTAAATTCTTCTTTATCAATAATTAATATCTTATCGTTATATTGAGTATAAGGATGATATTTACCAATAAAATCTTGTCCTAAAATAATATTTCCTGTGAAACTAAGACGAGGATCCATTATCCAAAATCGATGATTAACGATTTTATTGGTCTGATTTCCTAATTTAAAACAAATAGGAATAGTATGGAAATATAAGGTAAATGGATCTCCATTAACCACTTTACCATAAATTTCTTGAGTACTTTCTAAAAAATAGTCTTCAGGGAAGGCATTAGCCTTGCAAATACTCTGAGAGCATCTTGTACCTATAAAAGCTGAAAGTCTTTTAGGATAGTATTTGTGTTGAACAAATAATTCTACAAAACAAGCATGTGGTTTAATAGAAATTCCTAAATTATTCTTTTCTAAAATATATATTCCTTTATGGGTGTTGATACCAAATTTAGTCTGCTGAAGTGGATCAGTTAAGTGGAGACACGTGTCAATCTGCATGGCACTTACAAACATTTCTGAACAACACCTTGACTTCGAGGAACTCAACCTCCCCGACCAACTCAGACATTCTGAGCAACAGGTGCTCTCCGAGGAACTTTACTGTACCGAGCAACTCATGAATACCGAGCTACTTAGGCGGTCCGAGCTGCATCTCGTACAGAGCATTAATGTTCGGATAGTCAATAAATCAACTGCGCATTAAATGCTCATTATTATCATACAGATGTATACGCCTATTGGACAGCTATGTATTACCCTTTCAGATTTACAGTCTGAGGGCTATAAATACATTGTATCATCCTCATTGTAAAGGGGACTCGGAATTTCTTGGTAAAACCTGTAATCGAGAATTCCCAAACAGTCAGCAATAACAAAACAGTGGATGTAGGATATTCCTTTAAGGCTGAACCACTTTAAAAATCTTTTATCTTGTTTGTTTTTTATCTGTGATTGATTAGTTAGAGATAATCTAATTTTTTACATCAACAGATTGGCGCCGTCTGTGGGAAACGACTGAAATTCTCATTTTTTACCAAAACAATTTATCACCAATGGCTGATAATCCTGAATCCAGTAATCGAAATGTTGAAAACCCCCTGAATCTATCTGCTCCTCCAAATGTCCAATATCTGGCTAGAATTATGGCAAATTTGGCTCAAGGTCAGACGGCTATGCAAGAGACTATGCGACAACTCATGCAAACTATCCAGGGTGGAGCGCCGACCCATTCAGGACAACGAAGTGTTCAAATAAATACCTGTTTAGTTTCTTCGCGTATTAGGCAAAGCGATTCATATCGCACTGAGAAATCTGATGATTTTTCTTATCAATCGGGTCGAACTTCGTCAGTACAAGCCACAGATACTGAACAACACATCACTCTCTCTCCAGAAAGGACTAGTGCATTGGAGAGATTAAGTAGGATCTATCATTTTGATCGATTGGGCCCTAGGAAGAATAAATGTCCTCCTAAGGCTGTGTCGAGAAACTTTCAACGACCATCTGATCTAAGAGAGGGTTCTGCCCAATCACAACCAGTTGCTCGACAATATAGATCCCAGGAAGCGACTTCAACACGATTAATTGCTCGAACCAATAGGCCCGAGAAAGGAAGTGATGCATGGAAAGGCTCTATTCAAAGGTTGGAGGATAGACTAGGGGAAATGGTTAAGGCCAAGAATCCTCTACAAAGAACTTTTGTCCAAGGGACGCCTTTTATACAGGCAATTGTGGATTTTCCCACACCATCGAAGTTCAAAGCACCTGTTGTGACCCCTAAATATGATGGAAAAACTGACCCTGTCCTTCATATAGAACAATACCAAGCTGCTACTGACATCTATGCCGTGCCAGACAAGATAAGATGCAGGGCATTTTCGGTAACTCTTACCGGATCTGCACAAATATGGTACAATAATCTTCCTCAGGGGAAGATTTCAACTTTCTTTCAACTGGCCGAGCTCTTCATTGGAAATTTCTGTTTTGGAGCAAAACCAGTTAAACGAGTGGCACATTTGTTAAGTGTTAGACAAAAAACAGGTGAGAGCACCAGGGATTACATAACTCATTTCAATAACGAGAAGCTCGAAGTTATTGATTACGAGGAAAAGACAGCAATTACTGCTTTGATGAGTGGACTGTTGCCCAATAAATTATACTATACTTTGGCCAAAGATCCACCCAGAACCATGTCAGAACTAATGGCAAAAGCGACCAAGATCATTAATACCGAGGAGGCTATGGCTGCGAAGAAGAATATGGACACCAAAGAGACCAAGGTGGAGGTTGATAAGGCTAAAAAGAAAGAACATAAGAACAATGGTGGTGACAAGCAGTCAAAAGCAAAGCCATCATGGGAAATATTGAAGAAATTTGAAAATTATACTCCTTTGAAAGTAGACATAAACCATGTCCTGGAAGAGATCAAGAACAGCGAGGAACTAAACTGGCCTGAGAAAATGAAGCCAGATCCTGACAAGAGGAATAAGGCCAAATATTGCGAGTTCCATAAAGACCATGGTCACTCATCAGACGAGGGAAGTTGGCCAAGTATGTTGATCGAAGAAATGAAAGAAAAAGAAACGACCGAGAAAGACAGAGGTCTAGATCTCCTCGTCGAGAAGAAGAAAACAAGAAAAGAGATCATGAAGATGATCCAGAAGACGACCCCGATCTCCCCAAGAGATCAAGACAGCCAGAACGTGAGGTATTTTCAATTCGTTTTGGATCATTTGATTGTAACGTTATTACAGGTGGAGATGCAGGAGGTGGGGACCTTACTGCGAAAAGGAAAGCTTACCTCAATGAAGCTCAAGCTTGTTCATACATTCAGCGAATAAATCTAGCTGAGGATGATCGCTCGAGGAAGGTGAACAAAGAAAAACTGGTCATTGGTTTCTCCAAGAACGACCTCGCAGGTGTACTATATCCTCATGATGATCCACTGGTGATCAAAATGAGGATGAAGGAAGTAATAATCTCAAGAGTACTGGTGGATAATGGTAGCTCGACGGATATCATGTTCTACTCATGCTTTGATAGTTTAAATCTAAAGTTGTCTCAGTTGGAACCTTATCACAGGCCCCTCCTCGGGTTTGCTGGCGAGAAAGTCTTTCCACTTGGGACGATCAAGTTGGATATGTTCATCGACACATGGCCTGCTTGTCGAACAGAAAGAGTACGTTTCTTTGTGATGGATAAGAATGTCCAGTCAGCTTACAATATCATCATGGGAAGGGTAGGTTTGAAGAAGTTCGAAGCAATACCATCTACTGTACATCAATGTCTGAAGTTTCCAACCAATTTTGGAGTAGGAGTTGTAAAGGGTGACCAAAAAGTTGCTCGAGAATGTTATTACTCATCTGCCGAGCAAGAAGAACTGGAGGAATCTAGGAAAAAGACTACGACCTACCAAGTGGATGAAGGTGCAGAGATTTAAAGATTGGATCCTAGAGACGAATCGTAGCTCATGAAAGGTCAGGTGGTGGAAGCTACTGAAAATATCATTTTGGACGACGAGCACCGGGAACGAACAACTCAAATAGGTTCGTCGTTAGATACCTCACTAAAACAGGAATTGATAGTTTTCCTAAAAAGCAGAAAACAAACTTTTGCTTGGTGTCATGAGGATATGCCAGGAATAGATCCAAATTTCTTATGTCACAAGCTCAATGTTAATAAGGAGATCAAGCCAGTGAAGTAGAGACGAAGAGTGTTCAGCCCCGAGAAGAACCAAGCCATACAAGAGGAGGTCGAGAAGCTCTAGAAAGCTTACTTTATTGACGATGTCAAATATCCAGACTGGTTGGCAAATGTAGTAATGCTGAAGAAGAAAAACAACAAGTGGAGGATGTGTGTAGACTTTACCGACCTTAACAAGGCATGCCCAAAGGATCATTTTCCCTTACCCCGAATTGATCAATTAGTGGATGCTACCTCAGGACACGAGTTGTTGAGCTTCATGGATGCTTATTCTGGTTACAACCAGATTAAAATGAAACCTGAAGACAGGGAGAGTACCTCTTTCATTACCCCTAGGAGAACTTATTGTTATAATGTTATGCCTTTTGGTTTGAAAAATGCAGGTGCAACATATCAACGACTGATGAACAAGGTATTTGCAGAACAAATTAGTTGCAATATGGAATTTTATGTTGATGATATGCTGACGAAGAGCAAGAGAGTTGCTGACCATCTAATTGACTTAGGCCAGATCTTTGATCAACTAGATTAATATCAAATGAAGCTGAATCCCACCAAGTGCATATTCGGAGTACGAGAAGGCATGTTCCTCGGGTATATTATCAACCAACGAGGAATCGAAGCAAACCCAGAGAAGATCAAGGCTCTATTGGGACTACGATCTCCAATGATGAAGAAGGAAGTACAAAGTCTCACTGGGAGAGTTGCAACACTTAATAGATTTATATCACGAGCAACAGATAGATGCCTCACATTCTTCAAAACACTCCAAAGAACGTTTGAATGGAATGACGAATGCGAGAAGGCTTTTCAAGAATTGAAGAAATATCTGGGAGCACCTCCACTGTTATCCAGGCCAGTGATGGGGGAAAGATTGTACTTGTATTTGGCAGTGTCGGAGAATGCAGTTAGCTCGGCATTGATAAGAATGGAGGATGGAGTGCAAAAACCAATCTATTACACTAGCAAAGCCTTCCGAGGAGGAAAGATCAGATATCCAAGACTGGAAAAATTAGCACTAGCATTGATCGAGGCAAGTAAGAGAATGAGGCCGTACTTCCAAGCTCATACCATAGTTGTGTATACTGATATTCCATTGAGGCAAGCTCTTCATAAACCAGAAAAATCAGGGAGATTGATGTACTGGGCAGTAGAACTTGGTGAATATGACATAGTTTATGAGCCTAGATCGTTACTAAAAGGGCAAGCAGTAGCAGATTTTATAGCAGAGTTCACCTATCCTGATACCTCCGAGGAGCAAAAGCTGCACACCGACCAACCTGTGGATGTTACCGGATCATCAAATTTAACCCCCGATTAACTTAAGGTGGTCGGCGAGCAAGAGAAGATGGTCGACGAGCAGCAAGAAGTGCTAGAGGAGGATAAAAGGAAGCAGCAAATATTCCACCGAGGAACTCTGTCCGATGAAAAATTTGAAGACAAGGTACCTATATGGAATCTATATGTGGATGGATCATCTTGCACTACAGGCTGTGGGGCAGGGATTATTTTGAACAGCCCGGATGAGGTCGATGTGGAGTATGCTCTGCGCTTCCAATTCAAGGCTTCTAACAATGAGGCTGAATATGAAGCTATGATTGCAGGTCTTAATTTGGCAAAAACCATGGGGGCAGAGCAAGTTATTATATTCAGTGACTCGCAGTTGATTGTAAATCAAATGATGGGAGTATATACAGCCAAAGGAGAATTAATGATCAGGTATCATGCAAAATCGATGGAGATTTTATCAAGTCTGATGCCAGTGCAGATAATTAGAATACCAAGATTAGAGAATGCCAGAGAAGATGCCTTAGCTCGGTTAGCTTCAGCCACACGCACTGAGCTACGAAGAACAATCCCAATAGAAGTCTTGGCTAGTCGGAGCATAGATGAAGATCTGATGATGAACTTTATTACCCTTGATTTAGAGTCATCTTGGATGGATCCCATCAGGGCATATATTGAGGAAGGGAAATTACCAACTGACAAACTCGCAGCCAAGAAACTGAAGTTTAAAGCTGCTTGTTATGTATTGACCAATGGTGTTCTATATAGACGAGGAATTATAGCTGGCTTGCAGAGATGTGTACATCCCACCGAGGTGAAAGACTTGATCGAAGAAGTTCATGAAGGGTCTTGTGGAGCCCATGTATCAGGTCGGACACTTCTGCAAAGGATAATGACGCAGAGATACTATTGGCCGATAATGAGGGCTGATTGCATAGCCTATGCCAAAAAATGTGACAAATGTCAACGCTTCTCTACTATATGAAGAACTCCCCAAGCATTGTTGACACCCATTACTTCCCCTTGGCCATTTTCCGTGTGGGGAATTAACTTGGTCGGGCCACTTCCAACGACCAGAGGAAGGTTTAAATATCTCGTCGTCGCAGTGGATTACTTTACTAAGTGGGTGGAAGCTGAGCCCCTTATCTATATGACATATGACAAAGTGTATCAATTTATATGGAAGAACATCATTTGTAGATATGGTCTTCCTCATGCATTCATCCCAGATGATGGAATCCAATTCGACAACGAGGAGTTTGCTGCGTATTGTCATCAGTCGAACATATTAAAAACCCACTATGCTCCAGGCCACCCTCAAAGCAATGGACAAAATGAAGTGACAAATAGAATGCTGCTGAATGGCTTAAAGAAAAGATTAAATGATGAAAAGGCAAAAGATCAACGAGCTACATTCTGTACTATGGGCTTATCGTACTACTCCACGAGCAGCCATAGGAGAATCTCCATATATGCTGGCATTTGGAAGTGAAGCTGTTATACCTGCCGAGCTGGGTCTCCCCACACACAGGGTGCTGAATTTAAACTCTCCTATCAGTGACTTGATGAGAAGATTAGATTTGGATATGCTCAAGAAAGTTAGAGAAGAAGCAGCAATCAAAAACGCTGCATACCAGCAACGGACAACTATGTTCTACAATAAGAGAGTAAAAAAATGCGACCTGAAAGAAGGAGACTATGTGCTAAAGAAAGTAATTCAAAAGCACAACAAATTGGAAGCTAACTGGCATGGGCCCTACAGAGTAACAGAGGTTGTTCGACTAGGGACGTATAGAATCGAAACCTTAGAAGGAGAGGACTTTAAGAATGCATGGAACGCAGAGCATCTGCGCAAATATTATCAGTAATGTAATCTCTATGTAATGCAGTTTTCTTCGATATGAATAAAGTTTTAGATATTTCGCCCAATTCTCTCCTTTTGTTGAAATTTTTTCGGAGTATTAGTGCTACACACTACGCATCAAGCCTAGAAACACCAACTACGGTAAAATCCACCAACTATAGTTGGTCGGGAATAAAAAAATTTCCATAAATACCAACTACGGTTGGTTGGGAAGAAAATCCACCGACTATAGTTGGTCGGGAATAAAAAATTTCCCAGAAATACCAACTACGGTTGGTTGGGAAGAAAATCCGCCAACTATAGTTGGTCGGGAGTAAAACAATTTCCCAAAAATACCAACTACGGTTGGTTGGGAAGAAAATCCACCAACTATAGTTGGTCGGGAATAAAAATCTACCAACTAAGGTTGGTCGGGAACAAAAAACCACCAACTACGGTTGGTCGAAAACAGTTGGTTAAACAAATGAAAGTCATTTCAGGGCTTAAAATTAAAAAGTGATAAATTTTTTATACTTATGACATTTTAGATTACCACCAAATTTGGTCGAGAAACAAAATATCACTAACTCTGCTTGGTCATCAGATAATTATCATCAATTCAGATAGTTAACAATAATATCTTTATCTTTTCAACAAGATATACATGCACATTCATTATAAATGTCTTACAAAATATTTCCAAAGACAATGACAATTAAGATTCCAAAGAAAACTATAAGTTTTTCATTAAATCCAGAACAAAATACATTGAGAAACGAAATACATATTATATGAGAAATTATTACATCAAAAATCCTATTCTATTAGTTTCTTCCTTTCTGCCTTTGAAACAGGCTCTACTCCAGCAGGAGGATCATCTCAGGCATAGGGAGAATTGATGAAATTTAGATCTTTAAGCATCCTGGCATTCATTACTGAGGGACGATCAAGTAAGTGTTCAGGGCGAGATATCTCGAAATTGGAATGAAGACTGTAGTCACCGAGATACTTTGAAATCAGACATTGAGGAATGGCCCGAGCAGGAATCCAGCTCATATTCAGTTTGAAAGGTGGCACCGGCAACTCGAGCAACCCAGGGTCATAGTAATCCCATAAATAGTGACCATATTCCAACTGCAGCACACCCAAGGCATTCAGCCATCCTTGCTTGTAACCCTCATTATTTGCATTTTAGATCCGATCATCTAGATGGTAGAGGGCTTCATTATAACCATCCATCCAGAACTCTCTCGGCTGCTTGTGGAATTGATAGGTTAACCTCTCCAGTTGCTCGTGGAGGTTCTTCGTTAAAAGTTCTTTACTCTCTAAGGCAGACTTTTGTGCAAAGAGCTGCTCATCCAGATTCAGAATCTTCTTGGACATCTTAGCTAATGCTTGATTATTCGCCACCAATTGGAATGCTTAATTCTCCAAGGCTGCCTGCGTTCTAGCTTCTTTAATAGTAACCCGAGCAGCCCTTGCTCGTCCCTGAGAAGCTCTTACTCATCCGCGAGCAGAGGTAGAAGGACCAGTTCTCTTCAAGGTTTCCAATTCGTCTCTCAGATTGGCATTTTCGACCTCCAAGAAAGAAAAAACTTCATCATTGACAGGAACCAAGGCTCCTGAGGTAGAGGCTGTAGATTTCAGCTGAGATATCTCTCCTCGTAAATTATTATTTTCCTGCTCTAACAATTTGGCAATCTGCCTATGCTCTTCAACCTCGGTCTTCAAAGTCCTTTCCTTTATATCGTAAGCAGCAAACAACTTATCGTATCCCTTATCAGCACTTAGTTGCTGATATTTCTTCTCATACCCCTGATGGAGAAGGATAGTAGACTCCTTACACTATTGTTGAAGTTCCTCGAGGGTACCCTGGAGATCTTCAATCATCTCATAGTATGCCATATTATTAGCAACTGCACGGTCGAGCAGGCATTTCAAATACTGGTAGGCTTCAACTGCTCGCTCCGAAGCATATGGACCGAGGATATCGACGATTTGAGATTCATTCAAGTCAGCATGGCCAGCCTTAAAGTAGTCGTTATATTTTTTCATCAGTTCTGTATCATGGGCTGACAAGAGTTCCATTTTAGCCATAAACTAGTAAAGAAAAGAGATGGAAAGAATCAATCAAATGCAGACAGAGCAAGAAAAAGGGAGTTAAGTTGCACAACCAAAAACTTCAAATTTTATTACATCATAAAAGAAGTACATAGCCCAAAGTTACATTTAACAAAAAAGCAAAGAGAAAAAGTCCGAACAACTCTACACCTTCTCCTTGTCTCCTAAAACTTTCTCGGGAGGCTGAGACGAAGAAGTAGGTTGCTCAGATGGCATAGAAGGCTGCTCGGAGGGTGTTAGAAATTGCTCGGTCGAAATGCTGGTTGGTTGAAGTTGCTCGCAGGAGGCTTGGACAATCGGGGGATGAAGAATCTGATCTCCGATCACCATAGAGGATTCCTTAGAAGAAGCTTCGTCTTCTTCTTCCCCGAGAGAAGGAGGGGGGCCAGGAATGTGTCGCTGAAATAGGTCTGAATTCTCATTAACATTCATCTCTCTCAGAGCAGCCACCCAACCGTCCCTGAAATATTTAAGGCTTTCATACTCCATTTGTGAGATTATGGCAGCCAAACCCTTATTCCAACCCTTGTCCCAGCCAGTACTGAAGGACTTCTGAACGACAAGTTTCCTCTTCGCCTTCTCAAAGGAAACTCTCCCAGTCATGAGCTCCTCGACAACTTTTAATTTCTTTTCTGCCTCTTCCCTCTGGCGATCCGCTTCACGGAGTTTGCCTAACTCCTCTTCAGCAGCTTTAAGCTTGGTCTCAAACTCTCCAGCATTTTTGAGATTTTCCTCAAGCTCAGTATTCTTCTTCTCACATTCTCTCATTTTCCTCTCCAACTCCTGAGAGGCCTCCACAGCTTTCCCTTTCTCTTGCTTAATAGCTTTTAATTGCTTTTCCCAAGCAGTTTTATCTTCGTCATACTTCTGACGAGAATCCTTTAATGAATGTGTCAGACCTACAAGAACTTCCTCTACACCTGACGAGGAGCTCTATGCTTTAATAGCTTCATCCTTTTTCAAAATGGTATTGAAACAAGTTACCAACTGGAAAAAGAAAACAATTGTAAGTCGGTGCAAGTACATAATATTGAAAAGTGAAAGTTTAGATTAGTAATACTTACTGAGGCAATATGTTGAGCTGCCAAGGTGTGAAAGTTTAGATTAGTAATACTTACTGAGGCAATATGTTGAGCTGCCAAGGTGGTAACCCTATCCCGGGAAAGAATGTCTTCAAGACCTTTGATTTCAGGGATAATCCAAGACTTCACAGAGCTCATGGCAGAGCTCGGAGCAACGAAAGTGGGAACACCACTTCCCGCAGTTAGAGGCTGAGAAATGGATTCAGCCACTTTATCTAAGGAGCTTTTCTTCAACTTCCTAGTGGGAGCAGGAACATTCTCGACCAAGGATGTTGTCTTGGTCGGTGATATAACTATAACCTCGCTAGGAGGGGAAACAGCTGCAATCTTGCTTGGAGCCACAGGGGGATTCGCGGCAACCTTCTTAGTAGTAGCTGAAGGAGGTGCCTCAATTTATCTTGTCCCTTCTTCTGGGACATTCTGCTTACTTTTCTTTGCCTCTCCAGCAGTACAGGCAGACTTATCGAAGAGGGCAGGAGCTCTTCTTCTCTTCATTCTGTCGCTGAGAGGAATATGCGATTCAGGAGAGGAACCTTCAGAAACTGGTGTTGGTTCTATGTTACTTATCACTGGACGAGCAGTGAAAGATGAGGTGTAACTCTTATACTACAACAAGTACGAGGCTGATCTGATATGTTCGTCAGCGACAGTTTGATGCAAACCCCAGATAAGTTTCAGATGCTTTAAATAACTTCTGTCTCCTTTGGAGACCTTCTTTTGCTGTCAACTGCAAATAAATAAAAATCAAATATCAGTGACGCATTTTATCGAATATAAAGAAAACATGATTTCAAAAACTAAATAAAATAAAAAGAACCTATCCCATTGCCATAGGGAGGGCATCTGGGACCCTGATATACGTCGTTTTCAGTTAATGGAGCATGTTTCCAATTTTTCATAACAACCCCATGCTCGAAGTAATCCCTGTTGGCATCTGGGAGATTGACAACTAAAGCCCTATTTAAAAACCTAGTTTTCAAATAAAAAGTACTATCACTGACAGCCCATCTATAGCAAAACATAATCTCTGGAATTCCTAAACGGGTTCCATAAATTTGATTTAACCTATGGACTCCATTAACTATTCTCCATGTATTGGGGGCTATTTTTGCAGGTACTACATCAAAATATTGATAGAATTCCAAACATAAGGGGTTTGGAGGAAAAGAAAAGCCACATTTGGCTACAAAGAGAATGGGGAACCAATGTCCCTCAGCCAAACAAAAATAATCAGGAGGACCAAAAAGTTCTTCCAAAATGACTCAGGAAGGAATAGAAAAATCAGAACTAAATTTATCAAGCGACTCAATAAGGTAAACCATGATGAACAAAGAAAATAAAAGAGAAGGAAGAAGATCTTACAGAAAAATGGTAGATCAGTTGATAACGAACGATGGAAGGAATGAACGCACAAGATGGAGAAGAAATGGAGAGATCAAAGATAAAGATTTGAAAAAGTAAGAGACGATAGGATTTTCTGCAACGCTTAAATACCTTACCTTGGAAAGGGGTAAAAATAATGATTACAAAGAAAGACGTTTGCGCTACCGGAAGCTAAAAGGACAAAAAAGGCACGGAGACCAAAGCAGTGGGAAAAATTCAAAAAGTCTGATTCTATGAATTCGAAAGGAAAATTAAATACAAGGAAAACACTCCTAAAATTCAAGATGACTATTTAATCCCGCCATATTTCAAGAAGAATGTTCCACACTCCTCAACCTCGAACTGTGAAACATTGGGAGCTTCTGCTGATACCAAATTTAGTCTGCTGACGTGGATCAGTTAAGTGGAGACACGTGTCAATCTACATGGCACTTACAAATATTTCTGAACAACACCTTGACTTCGAGGAACTCAACCTCCCCGACCAACTCAGACACTCCGAGTAACAGGTGCTCTCCGAGGAACTTTACTGTACCGAGCAACTCATGAATATCGAGCTACTTAGGCGGTCTGAACAGCTTAGGCGGTCTGAGCTGCATCTCATACAGAGCATTAATGTAAGGATAGTCAATAAATCAACTGTGCATTAAATGCTCATTATTATCATATAGATGTATACGCCTATTGGACAGCTATGTATTACCCTTTCACATTTACAGCCTGAGGGCTATAAATACATTGTATCATCCTCATTGTAAAGGGGACTCGGAATTTCTTGGTAAAACCTGTAATCGAGAATTCCCAAACAGTCAGCAATAACAAAATAGTGGACGTAGGCTATTCCTTTAAGGATGAACCACTTTAAAAATCTTTTATCTTATTTGTTTTTTATCTGTGATTGCTTAATTAGAGATAATCTAATTTTTTACATCAACAATGGGGTTTATCTATAAATCTAAGGATGTTAGGTCTTCTGCACTATTATTAGAGCTACTATCATCTAACTCATAGGAAATTCCTTTTCCTTTTAAGTCTTCATTTTCTTCTAATCTTTTAACTATATTTCTATCAATGTCTTGATAATATGTTTTAATATCTAAGTCTATTTGAGTGTCATACTGGCAGGTATAAATTGCTCTAAATCTAGTTCTCCAACAGTCTTTAAGGTAGTGTAATTGACAAATAACATTAACCATATATAATTATGTTTGTATAGTCTCAAAGCATTCTACCCATATAAAGTCTTACTTGCTACATTTTATTTCAAATGTGCAATAATGTCTTTCATCAAAGTAACATCTAGGTATATAGGTTAGTAACTCAGGATTACTAACTGTCCATCTTTTCTTTAAAAAGGGGCTTAATATACACTTATACCAATCTTTTTTAAAGTCTATATATTCATTATCTAAATCGTCTTGATTAGTTTTCATCATATACAAGTCTAGCGTATCCTAAGAGTCTTCATACTCATCAGTATCACTATATTCTTCCGAATCACTATCTGTATATGCGCTATAGATACTAGTATTATCATCATCTTCTATATCTGATATTTCTATAGCATATATGATGTCTAACTCTTCTTGATCTGCATAGTCTAATATTGTATTAATGATCTTAATACCTTCTTTATCTTTCTTACAAGGGCAATCTTTAACAAAGTGTCCTTCTTTATTGCAAGTCCAGCATTCTTTGATGGTAGTCTTCGATTGAGCTACATCTTTGTCTTTCCTATAATTAGGAACCTTCTTATATTTACTAGTATTCTTCTTAAAGTATCTTCTTTGTTTAAATCTATTTTTCTTAGTCTTAGGGTTTTTTTCTCTAAAGGTAGTAGATGGTCTAAATTTATACTTTTTCGAAAATCTTAAAGGTCTAGTTTTAAACCTCCTATGGTTCTATTCTAATTTCTTTTTGAATTTCTTAGATTCACTACCACATCACCATTGGATTGGAGCGATTTCTCTTTCATCCTTGATAGGAGGGATCTGTTTGAAAGTTTCTTCTATCAACTTTCCTTGAGCTATATCTCGTCTCTTAGATATGATATAGTCTTTGGCGAAATTGATTCTTTAACCAAGGGAGTTATTATTAACTCTAGGTACTCCTAGCCAATTCCTATATTCATTAATTAGGATTTATCTTATGACTGGTATCTTTATAAAGTATTCATCTTTTAAGGTCTCTCCAAATTCTTTAATTTGGTAATATAGCTACTCATAATTATTGCTATATTCATTTATCTTATCTAATTTACAGATGCTAAGGAGGGCTAACTTAGTTTTAGCTAGGTCTTGTTCATTGATTTGAGCTAAATATCCAGCTCCAATGAATTCTAATGTGAACAATTGAATGTATTCTTCAATTGATCTTTCTTCTAAGTTCTCCTTCATTTTTTCAATCTTAGTTAAGGGGTCTTCATCTCTAGCCTTTCTTAAACTATCTAAATAGTCTTTTACAATACCTCTAATTGATTGCTTAGCGTATTCTTTACATGAACTTGCATCCCATTATTCATTAGATGCAAAACACATGTTCATATGATTACGCCATTCATCTAAGGCTTTCTTCCTATCTTGGACATTATTTAAGTTAAGGTATATCCCTACTGGATTTATGGCTGGACTTGCCATGGTCTTAAGAGGAGTAAAACTCTTGACACTAGTTGGAAAGTCTTTTATATAATAGGGTTTGGTTTTTACTACAGTGTTTGAGTATATAATAATATTTATTCCTATTGGTTTACTAAATAGTCTAGGAGCATCTTCTAGCCTACTACTACTTCCTATCTCTTGTTTATTAGGCTCTACTTGTGTAGCTGGCATTAGTCTTTCTTCTCCTTGTTCTATTAGTCTTCAGTTTCTAAGAAGTTCCTTTGTGTTCTTAGATTCTTTTAATTTTAATATACGGTCCTGGGTTATCATATTAAATCTCTTTCTTGAAATGTAACAGAATGACTTTTCTTAAGGTGGTCTTTAAATGTCTTCATGTCCAATTATAAGGGTTAATGTCCAAAGTATTGGATCCTAGCTTTTTCTTTAACTAAGTCTTTGTTTTCAAATGATTGTCTAGGTCTAATTATCGGGGCTTGTCTTAGTAAACTAGCACTAGTCTTACTACTACATTCTTCTTCTGAAGGATTATTGCTTATGGCTTCTCCCATATTCCTAAATTTAATTTCTTCGGTCTGGATATTCTTATTGAAAATCTTAGGCGGACCAAACTAGATAGTAACATTTCCAGTGACATCGTCTTAATTAATAAATAAAGGTTTATTTTGTATAGTCTTAGTTTCTTGAAATTCTGGCAACTGCCAAAGGGTCTTAGCTTTTTCTTTCATATGTCGAGTATTCTTAATACTGTAAGTATGATTATAGTCTGAAACATTAGTTCTAACTAAGATTTTTTCATTAAGTCTACCGCTAGGAATTCCCGATTGCATTCCTTCATAAGGAAATTGGGATAACTTCACATAGCTCTGGAATTTTATATTTATATTAGCGTCTGAGATAATATAATCTTCATAGCCACTAGCATATAAGATTAACTTAAAATGTTTGGTTGTGTCTACGATTATTGTAAATACCGGAATGACATTAAAGTATCCTATGTTGTCTGACATTTCTAATTGGGCTATCCCAATAAGGCTTTTCTCAAAATCTTTCCCTCTTTTATCTACTAAACAATATAATATGTTGATATTATTCTGAGGTCTATGTAATCCTTGGATTCTTGCTTGAAAAAGTCCAAAGGTTAGGAATTGGAACTTCCTATCAGTTCCTCTAGATCTTAGCCATTCTGAGTCAAATACTTGGAGCTCAGTATAGGATTTGTCCAAAACATAATTCCTACAATGGTAAGTCATGTTATAATTAGGAGTCTTAGGAGTGGAACCTTCTTTAAACAAGTATATATATCTGGAAGTTGTCCACTATGAATGGAATCTTCAACAATCTTCGAGTTAACTTCACCCCATTCCTTCCATTGGATAGGATTGGTGAAATTCCTCTCCTTTCACCATGTTCTAACATTGGAGGATGAATCCTTAAGTCTTTGGATAATACAATTACTCTGTCCAATATTTGGGATAGAGCTAACTATCTTACTAGTTTTATCTAATCTGTCATTTATGACACTTCTACCTATGGTCTTCCTTTCTCTAGTTTCTATAGGAGGGGATTCTCTAAATGTACAGGTGGCTACCTATTTTTGTTCAAGTCTTTTTTTAATTTTTTCTAAGAAGTCTGAATAATCTTTTTATCCGTGTAAGGATTTCTTCTTTAAAATTCTTATTCTCTTTTCTTATCTTCTCAGAAATTTCTTCACTATGTCTGGCTAGAGAATTAACTAAGGACTTGGCAACATTAGTAATATGGTCTTTTACTTCATTATCTTTTTCTTGTTGTTGCATAGATCTAATTTCTATGGATGCTATAGTTTTTTCTATTTTATCTAAACGGGTTAGAATAAAAGGAGAGTCTATTTCTACTTGATAAGCTTTATTAAATATAGCCTTAATTCCCCTTATAATTTCTTTGTATTTTTCTTCTACTTGGGCCATGTTTAGTTTAAGTTCATTAATAATACTATCCATTTTGGATAGGTTATGGCTTTCCATATTATTAAGATAATTTGCAAAATTTTGTTGGAATTTAACAAAGTCTGTGCAGAAGGTGGTTAATCTTTCTGTCTTAGCTTTTAAATCTAAATGTAAGTCTTTAACAAAGCTACTGTTATAGTCTTGGGTAGCTTCTATGGATGTAAAAATTAAGTTTAATCTTTCTAATATAAGTCTAGTTGCTTTAGCAGCGTTGTCAATCTCATTTTCATTTATCTTATAATAAAATCTATCATCATTTATCTTTTCTAAAATTCTTTGATAAAAATCTGTTAAGGTCTGAATGGAAAGGTCTCCTGGTACCTCATTCCAGTGTGATTTAATTATCTCCATTAGGAAGATAACTATCTAATCTAGGTATAATCTTAGCTTGTTCTTTGATAAGTTTAATTAACTCAGTGTCTTGATTTTTAGTTAAAGTTTTAATTTCTAAAATGTCTTTGTTAAGGACTTCTATATGATTAGTCTTAATATTTTTTCTTGTAAAACTTGTACTAGGTCTATTGGGATTTGATTATCTATTTCAAGTAGTCTTTTTTATCTCTGTTTCTAGGGTTTGAGTGTCTGTTATTAATTGTCTTAATATAAGGAGTATACACTTATTTTGGTCTATTGTATTATTAATAGCGCCTGTAGTAACTTGTCTACTATCTGCGTGTTTGGATGGGATGTGTTCAGTATGTGAACAACCGTCTATGTGAGAGGTTAAACAACTTACTGGGTCTAAATCAGTTATGGGTATGGGATGGTAGTCTGGGTTAGTTCCAAAAATATCTTGGTAAATGCGAGGGATAAATCCCAAGGGCATTAAAGTCTTTTTATTATAAATCTAAAAGGAGCGTCTTATGGCTCTGATATCAAAATTAAGGTTTTGGTTGGAATTTGGTGAGTTTCTAAAGTCTTTAAGGTCTTGATACCAATTTGGGTCTAAACTATAAATCTTTTAAATATATAGTCTTAAAATAAGGTTTTAATATAAGACAAGAAGGGGACCATCTAAAGAAAATAATAAAATTCTTTGGGACCACGGGGGACCACTTTTGAGATACGGACAAAGTCTGCACGAAAGTCTAAACAGTTGAGTCCGCACCAGAGATTATATATATATATATATATATATATATATATATATATATATATATATATATATATATATATATTATGTGATTCATAATTTAATAATACCAAAAGTCAATTTGGTCAACAAAAGGGTACTCCAAATACTAAGAGTCAATGTTATTTAGGACGGTTATTTAAAGGATATCTTTGATTAGTTGAGGATTTAAGGACACTCGGGTATCTACTGTGATTGACGATTAGATTAAGTGACTCTTGGAGTTTTGGGTGCTCTCCATACCTAAGTGTTGCAACTCGGTTTGATATGTTTGTAAATATAACCCTTTTAAGCACTAAAACTTTGAACGAGCATAAAATGTTTGTTCTTGCGAGCTCTAATATTGTGTAAGAAATTAATAATAATAAATTGTATTTATTATTATTATTATTATTATTATTTTTATTATTATTATATATGTCTAATGAATTAAAATTTTCTTTTTGCAAGACGCCCCAAAAACAAATTTAAACATTTTATTACGTACAAGTATACACACAAAAAAAATTGGCATCCTTGGGTTATGACAGAATCATCTACCCAAAGGGGATAATTATATGCCACAATTTTTAAAGGTGACATGAAGTGTGTTAACATGATACATTGGTCTGGAAAAAAAAAATTATGCCTAAATGTGATGAGACTTTATTGGTTACTTTTATGTGACCATGTTAATCAGCTTCATGATTAAGAGAATAGTGTCTTGTGGCGCTTCGTGTTGTAAGACCAAATGTGACTACATGGTGACGAATTTTGGACTCTTAATGATCCTGTAGAATTTATTTTAATGGTAGACCTTATTGCATGTTGTGTAGTATGCCCAAAGGTGTTTGCACAATGATGCACCAAGGAATCATTCTTGTTATTTTGAACATTATTCCAAAAAAATGTATTATCTCTGTTGCTTGAATGGTTTAATTTTTTGTATAATTTTATTATGAAATCTTTGAATCTCTCTTCTCTCACATCTATTGTGCCTCTAGATGGTAGTATTTCTAAGTACTGGAAGAGTGACTTAGAGATTACCTTAGGCCTCGTAAACCTAGATGTAGTTATCCTAACAGATTGCCCTTCCCAACCAATTGAAAATGACACTGGCACTAGTTTGATCCATCTTGAGAAATGGAAGAGAATAAATATTTATCACTCATGATTATCAAGAAATCCATTACCTTCAACCTCTTAGCTCCCAATCTAGATTCACCTATTACTAAAGAATTACTTACAAATGTGTCTACCAAATTTCAAGAAACTTATATAGTTGAAATCGATGTCCTTATGAAAAAATTTACCAAGATAAACTTTGAGAGTGTTGGTAAAATTAGAAAGTATATTCTATCCATGGTCAACCCAGCTAAAAATCTAACAACCCTCAATATTCCTCTACCTGATGCTTTTGTTGTTCACTAAGTTTTGAGATCTCTCCCTCATGAGTTCAGCCAACTCAAAACTACCTATAATGAACTGAAATATAAATGATATATGAATGATCTTATTCCTACCTGCTCTCATGAAGAGTAAAGGATACGCAATGAATCCACTACTGTTGTCAATCTCATTGTCCGTAACAAGTCCAAGAAGTTCACTTCTTCATCCAATCCATCCCACATCCTTAGTTCCTCTCATTCCAAGTTCAAGCACCAGTCAAAACTCCAACAATTCCAACCAGTCTGGAGGTTCCAAGCCCAAGATATGAAAATATGAGTGCAATTTAAGTAGCAAGAAATGGCATTGGAAATCCACTTGCCATGAGTTTCATAATGGCGGGAAAAAGAGAAGAGAAATACAACAAGATTTGAAACCAAGGGGAAACCATGTAAAGAATAAATAAACTTACCTCTATTTTGGAAATGGAGTTAAAGGTTAAGTGAAAATGATTGAATACGTGTCCTTTAAATTGGGGAGCAATTATCTTCTTCTTTTAGAAAATGTTTTCTATGTACCATATATGGGACATGATTTAATATCTATCTCACTTTTGGATGAACGTGGTTATTTCTTTTCATTTGGCAATAATAAAATTTCGGTTAATATTTAAATCTATTGTTGTTAGTGGTGGTGTCCTTTCTAATGGCCTATATCATTCAAGTGTTTCATTGTTTCATGAATATTTACTTGTTACATTATCTAGTAAGAAAAAATATTTGTCTCGTGACAACTCATATGATCTTTGGCACAGACGTTTAGGTAATATTTATAAAGAACTCATCAATAATCTAATCAAAGATAACATCATTCCTTCTCTTAATTTGGCAACACCTTTCATCGTATTAAGGGGCATATACCAAATAATCCCTCTCATATTTTTTAATACACGCTTAATCCAAGTCTTTTTTATTTAAGTCCTTCACCATGCCGCTGGCGCGGACCTTTAAAAACAAGAGAATATTAGTTAAATGGGTGTTTGAGGGACTTTTTGGTACAAAATTAAAGGACTGGACTAAATATGTATTAAAAAATATTGGAGAGACTTTTTGATATTTGATCCTATTAAATTTGCAAAAGGAAAAACAACCAAAACCATAAAGAAAGGGTCCACTCATTGTTTTATAACCCTTGAAATAACCCACACCGGTATTAGTGGTCCCTTTATCTAACCATTTATGGAAATATATTTTCCATAACATTTATTGATGACTTATCTAGTTATGGCTATCCTTACGTGATTTATGAAAATCTTCTGCTCTTGAAAGATTCAAAAACTGTAAAACTCAGGTAGAAAAACGTTTGCGGGGGCTATCAAAATTATAAGGCTTAATCATGGGAGTGAGTAATATGTAAAGTACGATCAGACCAGGCAAAACCAAGTTTGTTGAAAGGCAAAACCAAACCTCAAAAGATATAGTGAGAGGTATGATGAGTAGGACTAATCTTCATGTTTTTTTCTCAGGAAAGGCTTTGAAATGTGTACTTTACATCATTAATTGTGTTCCTAGTAAGGAAATATCCAAAACTCCTTTTGAGTTATTGATTAGACGAAGACCTTTTTTAAACAACTTCCATGTTTGAGGCTATCCAGCCAAAGTAAAAATATATAACTCTGACCAAAAGAAACTTAACCCAAAAACACTTCTTGTTTATTCCTTGGCTACATCGATAGGTACAAAGGCTGTAATATCTATTGTCCTACTAGGGGTACCAATATTGTTGAGTCTAGAAATGCAGTCTTTTTGGAAAATTTATCACAGGATCATGAAAGTAGTCCAATCAAGAAGATTGACATCCAAAATGAACGGGTTACCATTCCAATACTTATTATTCTAGAAAGGGGAGTAGAACCTAGATAACTAACAATGCATATTGAGCAAGCCACGCATGCATAACCACATCATGAGGACAATTATACACAACATCGTCTATATTCAGTTGTAGAAGATGATGTTAATGAAAATGAGCCACCTCTCATAAGATCAACTAGAGAGAAAAGTATTAAGACTCCTACATATTTGGCGAATAATGACCAAATGTCTCACTCCAAATAGTCTAATCCTACCTATCCGAAAGATAATAATGAGCTCCTCCTATGAACCGTGCAACTGAATGTGGCTAATAAAGATATGTCTTTGAAAATAGTCAGCCGTAAATATCTCAACGTTCTCATCAGTTAGCTGGTTTATTGGTTTACCATTTTATAGCATGTACTCCTATAAATGTAGCTCCATGCGTGTAATTTTAATCAATGAGAGCAGTTCTAATATTTGTTCTACATCACCTCTCTTTTAACAGATATATTCCATTGTTTATATGTGAGTTCAAAAGTCTTTAAAGTCTAAATTTTAACATGGTATCAGAGCAGTAAAGCTCTAATGAGTAATCTCAATCCTCGTGGTTCACACAGGTATACTGAATCTCCAGCGGCAGTGGCCACAATCAATGCTACTGTCCACCGGGTATAAAACAAGATGGAGGTAGCTGCTTTGTCGTCAAAACTATGACGTCGTCGCCACGACAGGTTGTTTTAGTCAAACAACGTTTCGGTCATACCACAGTAACATGTGCTCACGCGAGTATCGCCGGAAATGCAAGACTTCCTTGGCGGAGTCCTAGAGATCCCAAGAACACAAGCCCAGATCTAGTAGCAAGGCTGCTTATTTTGTGCACGGGTTAAAAAAAATTTGCAGGAAGTTAATGAAATGATTGCCTAACCCCTAAATGATGAATCTTACAAGATACGTACAAAGAAAGTTCTCATTTATTTTTTCTCACTATTCGTTGCATGATGTTTCTTGGAGCAATTTTTTGGCCCAGCTTAGCTTTGTGCGACCAAGACATTAAGGAGTATAAGTGTTGGGTAAATATACACTGGTGGCATGGCTTCTTTTTCGTCCCTTCTGTTACCTGTGAATTTTTCTAAGGATACTTCGTTTGTGAAGATGGGTTTCTCATTTAAAACTAATGGTTTTCTCTAATAACCATGGTGCATTGTTTAATTTTTTGGGGGAGACAATTGATCCTACAAACGTTAAGCATTACCCTTGCAATATTTTGGTGTCAACTTTATCTCAAGGGGTATATGTAGCAGTAGAAAAATTCTTTTATTAAAAAAAAAATAATAATACAGATTACCTGGAAGTTAACCCCCATTGAATCATGTGCACCCTTCACATGATTCGATAACTCAACGGGACCCTGGATCCATTATGATCAAGCCCAAGTCTAAAAAACATAGATCCTCTGAATCCATTGCGATCAAGCTCAAGAAGAAATAACCTTTGAATCCATCGTGATCGAGCTCATTTTGGCCGAATAGGCCCATTACAGATGTTGGTCTAGCCAAAACCAACTATTAAGCCTCTGAATCAATTTTGATCAAGCTTATTCAGTCTAAGAGACCTTATTATTTTTTTATAAAGCTGAGCATCGCGTCATTGCATCTGTCGTGACGGAAATCAGTGGGTTTTATTTATTTTCAAGGTTTTTGGTGACAGTGGAGATCTTCTCACTCGGTTGGATCGCACTCATAACAAAACCTTTGTCAACTCAGCGATTTCAATTTCTTCGTGACAAGCTTGGTGTGAGCGTTGCATCGCATCTTCGCTTGCGGGGGAGTATTAAGTCTCCTACATATCTGGCAAATAATGACTAGCTGGCTCACTCCAAATAGTCTACTCCTACCTATCCGGAAGAAAGTAACGAGCTCCTCCTATGAACCGTGCAGCTGAATGTGGCTAATAAAGATATGCCTTTGAAAATAGTCAGCAGCAAATCTCTCAACGTTCTCACCAGTTAGCTAGTGTATTGGTTTACCATTTCATAGCTTGTAATCCTATAAATGTAGCTCCATGCGTGTAATTTTAATCAATGAGAAAAGTCCTAATATTTTTTTCCACATCACCTCTCTGTTAACAAATATATTCCTTTGCAGTGGCGGAGCCAGAAATAAAAGCTGGCCTAGGCACGTTAGGAAATTTACGGGGGTTAGGGGGCGGTAGCCCCCGATTTTTTTTTTGGAGTAGTACTTATAAAAATATTTTAACTGCATAAAAATTAACATATAAATAGATGAATTACAATGATTTAAAAAATAAAACATCATTACAAAATGATACTAATGTAAGTTCATACAAAACTAGATAGTTGTCATTACATTCTACAAAATTCCTCTACGATTTTTCATTTTCTGAAAACGATTCACGATTACATCATTGGAAATTACATCAAACACATCATTTTCAATGTATGCTATGCAAGTATCACTCAACCAAGCATCCCCCATGCAGTTTCGGAGATCAGTCTTGATGATATTCATAGCGGAGAAGGCCCTTTCAACTAAAGCAGTAGAAACCGAAAGAATTAATGACAATTTCAAAAGCCTGTAGACCAGTCCATATGCTAGATGTTTTCCTTTCTCAACCATCTTCTTAGCCAATCCACTTATTCCCTCCACTTCATCAAAGTGCCTATTTGACTTAACATCAAATTCAAAATTCATAAGTTCATCCCGAAGTTCAATACGTTCTTCCTTCGTGAAATCTTCAGTATAAAACTCAGAGAGATGAACCAACAAATTTACATCAAAAGCAGCAAATTGAAATTTAGGATCAAATGCGGTCATACATATAAGCAATTGAGAATTCACCTCATCAAAACGGTGGTTAAGTTCAACAAGTTGCTTATCCACACATCGGTAAAATATGTCCACTTTATAATGATGTAAATTTGTTACCACTGGACCTCTCCTTACCCTCCCTAAAAGACAAAAATTATCTTCCATGTTGGGAACCATAATCTCATATTTAGTACAAAAGGAAGATACTTCCAACAATAAATTACCCCACTCCTCATCCCTCATTGTTTGGAAACGACCCTTAGAAACTCTCACACAATCCATTGCATTTACAATATCTTGATCCTTCTTTTGCAATAACTTTGAAAGTATATTAGTTATTGAAAGTACATTCTTCATAAAATGCATGTTGAAGACAAAATCAAAAGTTTGCATCTTCATTTGCAAGGCCACTGCTTCACCTCTTCTATTCGTACCATTATCTCCCAATTCATCCAAAACATCCACGACGGACCCAAACATAACCATCAAATTAATCAAAGTCCCATAATGTGAATTCCATCGTGTATCGCCTGGTCGTTTCATGGAAGTTTCTTGATTTAACCCGCTACCAGTTGATGTCTCACCGAGTTCTAACTGATTGAAAATTTGCTCAACCTCTTTCTCTCGTAAAATGTCTCGTCGCTTACATGATGCACTAGACATATTCACTATCATATTCACACTAAAAAAGAACTCATCAATGTGCTTAAGATCTTTTACGACTTTTACTAGTGCTAATTGAAGTTGGTGTGCAAAACAGTGTACATAGTATGCCGACTTGTTCTCCTTCAAAATAAGTGATTTTAGCCTGTTATATGTCCCTTGCGCAAGGGACATATTACTTTCCTTCAAAGTAATATGCATGCATATTACTTTCCCCATCATATCCTTGACCCCACAGATTTTTTATACTTAAGTTGTGTTTGTTGAAAAATTGATCTAGTGAGGCCTTTAATGACAAAGACGTAGTATCAGGAACATGGACCATGCCCATAAATCTTACAATCACAAAACCCCTCTTATCCACATAACGCACAACAATAGCCATTTGTTCTTTAATCGACACGTCTCGTGCTTCATCAACTAATATCGCAAATAAATCCCCCCCCAAGATCATTTAATATTTTTTTAATAACCGCATTTGCAATTGCATTTACAATATCTTTTTGAATATCAGGAGATGTCAATTTTAAATTTTTAGGAGCATTGTTAAGTACAACATTATTAACAAATGCCTCTCTACGAGCAAGAAATTCCAGGAGTTCAAGAAAGTTACCTTTATTCCTCGAGTTTTCTGATCCATCATGAGAACGGAAAGATAACCCTTGCCTCAACAAAAATCGAACCACATCAATTGTGACAACTAACCTTCGGTGGTACTCAACTCGACACTCCTTCGATTGCTTATGAATTATTGTCTCAACATGTTGATTCATCAAATTCTGACTCTTCATGTACGCCGTGTGATGACCAATACTACTAGCATGCTCATTTAGCCTCCGTTTGCACTTCCAATTACTAAATCCACCCTAACAAATACATCACTTTTATTTCTTTCAGGAAACTCATCAAAAAATAAGTAACAAACCAAACAAAAAGCGGAGTTCTCCTTCACACTATATTCCAACCAAGTAGGAAATTCAGCAAACCAATCAGTGTTGAAACGGCGAACTTTGTTTCCAATATTTATTTTAGGAAATGTATGCGAATATGGTTGGCAAGGACCCAACTGCAAGTATGATCGTCTAATTTTATCTTGATCATTAACATCATAATCTGCAATGTGCGGCCGTAAAATAGGATCGGAGGGAAGATTTGACAAGTCAATACTAATGCGGCTTCGAATGATTCTATTTGGGCTAGGGTTGTTTTAAACAACATTGGTATCAGATGGAGTGGATACTGGCGCTTCGACTGAGTCTTCACGAGCCCTTTTAAAAAATCTCTCCATTTCTGAATAAATAAAATTCAACAACATTTTCAGAATAACATATTTATACAAAAAAAATCCAACAACTTCATCAAAATGTTTATTAACAACTAAAAATTAACAACAAAAAACATACCCAAACATATCCAAACATTTCTATTAAAAAACATACCCAAACATTTTCAGAATAAAATTCAACAACAATTTCAGAATAACATATTTATACAAAAAAAATTCAACAACTTCATCAAAATGTTTATTAACAACTAAAAATTAACAACAAAAAATATACCCAAACATTTCTATTAAAAAACATACCCAAACATTTTCAGAATAAAATTCAACAACATTTTCATAATAACATATTTATACAAAAAAAAATTCAACAACTTCATCAAAATGTTTATTAACAACTAAAAATTAACAACAAAAAACATATCCAAACATTTCTATTAAAAAACATACCCAAACATACCCAAACATTTCTATTAAAAAGCATACCCAAACATTTTCTATATAAAATTCAACAACATTTTCAGAATAACATATTTATACAAAAAAAATCCAACAACTTCATCAAAATGTTTATTAGCAACTAAAAATTAATAACAAAAAACATACCCAAACTATCCAAACATACCCAAACATTTCTATTAAAAAACACACCCAACAATCAGCATCAACAGCTATCAAAATCAGCAGCAATAACTGTCAAAAATGCCAATGAAGATGCCAAAATCAGCAGGAAGAATGGAGTCTCTCTAGGGAAGAGACGGAAGAGAGAGAAAGACTAAGGAGTGGGTAAGTTTGGTTTGCTTTTAATTTAAGGACCATCCGTGTTTTTTAGGTTTGAAAGATTTTGTTATTTTTAAAATTGCCTCAATATCTTTAAAAATTTATAAATCATACCTGTACAAAAAAAAAAAAAAAGTTACTTTTGCTGGCTGGGCAAGTGCCCAGGTCATAAGCACAGTCCCTCCGCCACTGTTCCTTTGTTTATATGTGAGTTCAAAACTCTTTAAAGTCTAAATTTCTACAAAAAGGTCTACCTTTTTATGATTATTACATAACATATGTTCTTGAGAATAATTGTGATGTGGGATTGTGTGTCGATCAACTTCTTATCAATCCGCATTGTCTAGTCCTCATTCAGCCAAATTGATTGAATCTATGAATGAAGAAAAGTTGTCTATGGATCGCAATAAAGTGTGGGAGCTCATTGAACTTGCTCATGGTTGTAAAACTCTTGGTAACAGGTGGGTTTGCAAAACTAATATGGATTCTCATGGAAATGTGGAGATATATAAAGCCATATTAGTAGTGGCAAAGCGTTTTACTCAAAATAAAGGTGTTGACTATAATGACACCTTCCCCCATATGTCCACTAAAAAATGATTTAGAATTATTATGTCTTCGGTAGCCCATTTTTATCTTGTGGATCTGAAGATTGCATTCCTTAATGGAGACATTGATACAAACTTTTATATAAATCATCCTGAGGATTTTAAAGATTCATACAAGGCTCATATTGTGTGCAAATTGAAGAAGTCAATTTACGGACTTAAACGGGAACTAAGGCAGTGGTACTTGAAATTTGATGAGGTGGTGACATAGATCATTACATATATTTCAAGGAAACGACAACAATTTGATCATTATTATTATATTACTTGCTAGTAACGAATTGGGGTGTGCTCCATGATACGCATCATAATTTTTCAGACTTTGATATGAAAGATCTTGGTGCTGCATCTTTTATTCTTGGAATTGAGATTCACATAAATTGTTCTTGTGGGATATTAGGACTATCTCAAATTCCATATATATAGATCGTGTTCTTAAGAGGTTCTGTATAGAAACTTGTGCTTCTAGGATTGTTCCCATTATGAAGGGTGATAGGTTCAGTAGAGATTGGTATCTAAGAAATGAGCTGGAAAGGGAAGTACGAAAAATTTTCCTTACGCTAGTGTTGTTGGGACATAGCTTTTTTGTAAGCACTCTTAATAAATATATATGTATAATCTAGGCTCGGATCACTGAGACGTTGTTAAGAAGGTTATGACATATCTGAAGAAGACTCTGATTATATGATTGCAAAATTTCATTTCTGGTTAAGAGTGGTTGATTCTTTTTCAAGTCATCTTAATCTATTTTGTGATAATAATTATGCCATAATATTTACTAAGAACAATAATCTTATAAGAGGTTCCAAGCACATTGATCTTAAGTATTTGCGTGTTCTAGATTGGGTTACTGAAGGCCTGGTAGATGTAAGGCACTTTGGCATCGATAGCATTATAGTAGATCTCTTCATCAAGGGTTTATCTCCCACTGTTGTTATGAAACATGCCATTAGTATGGGAATAATGGAGTCTTTTGATGTACTTGGTTAAAGTGGGAGTAATTGGTTTTGACTGGTGTAATATTTAAA
Organism: Sambucus nigra; assembly: GCA_949130495.1. Lineage (NCBI taxonomy): Eukaryota > Viridiplantae > Streptophyta > Magnoliopsida > Dipsacales > Adoxaceae > Sambucus > Sambucus nigra. The sequence goes on from OX422217.1 coordinate 572,365,289, forward strand.
GATTCAGTTACATCTCCTATCTTGATGCATTAAAATAATTATTTTTGTTTATTATGCTTATTTTGACATATAATTGTTCACATCAAATGCATTTTATCTCAATATATAAAGTTTATATAGTCTCCGGGAGACATTGACTTTCATAGTGAAAGTTATTGGTTAATCACATGTTAACTCTTATAGTAAGATTCAAGTTTTGAGCATGTGCGCATATGTGTATTCTCATAGTGAAAACGTTTAGTATTGAGCATGTGTGAGTGATTCCATAGTGTAAGACTTGAGGTCATGTTAAAGACATGTTTGCCTTTTGAATCATTCTAGGTTTTATGCATACTGTCGTGCACAAGTCATTCGTGGATCCTTATGGTTAGGAACATACCATGAAGGTTTTATGAGCTCCATTATTACACTTGTCATAGTTGCAGACTATATTCATAAGAATGATTAGCACGTGTAACTATGGAGAGGTCTTATGCTGTTTAAAGGAAAAATGCTTCCATGATTCGGTGTTGGCATTTTCATTCTGAAAATTGATGACTGAGGTAATTCATTCAGTCATAAATTTATTTGGCCAAAATTGTGTATTCACTTGAGTAGTCATTTTCAAATAATTATGTATATATAAATATTCACCCAAGTGGGTGAATGTTAATTTATTCGGCTTCATACTTGTAATTATTTTATAAATAATCGGTGAATGTCCGTGACTAAATGAATATGCGGAAAAGCCCGAGTTATTGGATATTACTGGGCCTGTTTTGTAATACCTTAATTATACGGAATATTATCCTATTCGTGTGGAATTTCTTATTGGGCTATGATGGTGAAGCCCATAAGGTTTAAGCTTTAATGCATGGATATCCTCTCCTATCTCATAAATATATGATATAAAGTTCTCCATATATCCCATCAAAAGCTAGAGAAACCAAAAGGAGGCATAAAACGAGAATGAGAGAAATATGCTTACATTGTCGCTATGGACTCACAAGGCACGCCTTATTTTTGCATTTTTCTAGCATATTCCATATTATAAATTGTTTTCTTTAGCATATCTGACATAAATTGTATTCTAATGGTGTAGCATCAATGCTATATATGACAACATAGTTATTTTTCACTCTGAAATTCATTGCTGATCAAAGATCCTCCTAATGTAAACCGATCTTCAAAAAACTCATACTTCTTATTCGTTGTATTGTTTGATTTGAATAGGTGGGACTAGCATGTGCACTTGATACATTATGTGGCCAATCCTATGGGGCAAAGCAGTATCATATGGTCGGCATACACATGGAGAGAGCTATTGTTATTCTCACACTTGTAAGCATACCCCTTGCAGTCATCTGGGAAAATACTGGTTTCATTCTCAAAGAATTAGGCCAAGAATTCACCATATCAAAAGAAGCTGGGCTCTATGCACACTACATGATCCCTAGCCTTTTTGCATACGGACTCATTCAATGCCTCGTCAGATTCTTACACGCCCAAAACATTGTTTTCCCAATGATGTTAATATCTGGGGTTACTACTTTACTCCACATCCTCGTGTGTTGGATATTGGTGTTCAAATCTGGCCTTGGTAGCAGAGGGGCAGCCTTGGCAAATTCCATATCTTATTGGATAAATGTGTTACTATTAGCACTTTTATGTAAACTTCTCTTCTTCTTGTAAAAAGACTTGGACTGGATTCTCAAAGGAAGCGTTGCATGATATTCTTAGTTTTCTTAGACTAGCTATACCTTCAGCCGTTCTGGTCTGGTAAGTCTTTTCTCTCATTTTTAGTTCGACCTTTTAGGCAACTTCAGAGATTTCACACACACACACACACACACACATATATATATATATATATATATATATATATATATATATATATATATATATATATATATATATATATATATGTATGTTGATGTAAAAAATTAGATTATATCTAATTATTTAATCACAGATAAATAAAATGAGACAAAGAACTTTTAAAGTGGTTCAGCCTTATAAGAATGGCCTACGTCCACTGTTTCTGTTATTGCTGACTATTTGGGAATTCTCGATTACAAGTTTTCTCAAGAAATTCCGATCCCCTTACAATGAGGATAATACAATGTATTTATAGCCCTAAGGCTGTAATGTGAAAGGGTAATACAATTAATGCTCCTTAAGCGTATACATCTGTATGATGATAATAATAATAAGCATTTAATGCGCAGTCAAACTGTTGGTTATCCGGCTATTAATGTTTTGTCCGAGGTGCAGCTCGGACCGCCTAAGTTCCTCGGTGCTCAAAAGTTCCTCGGTGCTCAAAAGTTCCTCGGAGAGTTCTTGTAGGTCGGAGCGTCTGAGTTGATCGGGGAAACAGAGTTCCTCGTTGCAGTATGGTTCCTCGGAGTCGAGGTGTTGTTCGTAACTGTTTGTCGTTGCCATGTAGATTGCCACGTGTTTTCACCCAATTGAGTCATGTCAGCAGACTAAATTTGGTATCAACAGAATCCCCCAATGTTTCATAGTTCGAAATTTGAGGAGTGTGGAACATTCTTTCTCGATATATGGCGGTTTTAAATGTTTATCCTAAAATTTAGGAGTATTTTCTCTTGTATTTATTTATTCTTCCAAATTCTTAGAATCACTCTTTTTTGAATTTTTCTAACTGCTTCGATTCCCGCGCCCCTTTTGTCTTTTTAGCCGCCGGTAACGTAACCGTCTCTTTTTGTAATCATTACTTTTACCCTTTCCCAAGGCAAAGTATTTAAACGTTTGCAAAAAATTCCATCGTCTTCTACTTTTTCAAATTTGTCTCTTTGAGTTTTCCATCGTCTCTCTCTCTCCTGTGCGTTCATCTCTTCCATCATTTGTTGTCAACAGACTCATCTCTTTCCTGTAAGATTTTCTTCTTTCTCTTTGATTTCCTTCTTTCATCATGGTTTATCCTGTAGAATCGATTGATAAATTTCGCTCTGATTTCTCTATTCCCTCCTGGGTTATTTTGGAAGAGCTTTCTGAGCCTTCAGACTATTTTCGTTTGGCTGAGGGACATTGGTTCCCCAGTCTCTTTGTTGCTGAGTGTGGCTTATCTTTCCCCCCAAACCCTTTATGTCTGGAATTATGTCAATACTTTGACGTAGTTCCTGCAAGAATAGCTCCCAATACGTGGAGAATAGTTAACGGTGTTTATAGATTAAATCAAATACATGGAACCCGTATAAGAATTCCTGAAATCATGTTTTGTTATAGATGGGCTGTGAGTGATAATACTTTTTATTTAAAAACTAGGTTTTTAAATAGAGCTTTAGTATTCAATCTCCCAGATGCCAATAGGGACTACTTTGAGAATGGGGTTGTTATGAAGAATTGGCAACACCCTCCATTAACTGGATATGATGTTTACCAGGGTCCCAGATGTCCTCCCTATGGCAATGGAATAGGTTGTTTTTATTTTATTTTATTTTATTTTATTTTCAAAATTATGCTTCCTTTGTGTTTGATAAAATGTGCCACTGATATTTTAATTTTGATTTATTTGCAGTTGACAGCAAAAGAAAATCTCCAAAAGAGGCAGACGTTAATATAAGGCACTTAAAACTTATCTGGAGTTTGCATCAGACTGTTGCTGATGAGCATATTAGGTCAGCTTCATATTTGCTGCAGTACAAGAGCTACACCTTCTCTTTTACTGCTCGTCCAGTGATAGGCGACGCAGAACCAATACCAGCCTCTACCAGTTCTTCACCTGAGTCACATATTCCTTTGAGTAAAAGGAAGAAGAAAAGAAGACCTCCTACCCTTTTTGAGAAACCTGCCTCTAGTGCTAGTGAGGCAAAAAGAAGTAAGCTTGATGTCCCAGGAGAAGGGACAAAGAAAATTGATGCACCTCCCTCGGCTGCTCCTGTGAAGGTGGTCGAGAAGCCCCCAGTAGCCCTGAGCAAGGTTGTTGCTCCAGGCGAGGTGATCGTCATTTCTTCGACTAAGACTACAACATTAGTCGATAAAGTTGATGCTCCTCTGAGGAGGCTGAAGAAAGGCTCCTCTGTAAATTTGGCTGAATCCATCTCTCAGCCCCCGACTAGTGGTGTTCCCACTTTTGTTCCCCCGAGCTATGATATGAGCTCGGTGAAGACTTGGATCATTCCCGAGATTCAAGGTATTGAAGAAAACCTTTCCCGGGACACTGTTACCACATTAGCAGCTCGTCACATTGCTTCTGTAAGTCTTATAGTCTTAAATTTTCATTCTTTCCTTTTTATATCTGTGCCCTGACTTGCTTTCGTTTTCTTTTCACAGTTGGTGAGCTGTTTTAATACAACTTTGAAGAAAGATGAAGCTATTAAAGCTTCAAGCTCCTCGTCTGGTATAGAGGAAGCTTTGGTAGGCCTAGTGCAGTCTCTGAAAGATTCTCGTCAGAAATATGATGATGATAAGGCAATTTGGGAGAAAAAGCTTACTTCGACTGAGCAGGAGAAGGCTCAAGTTATTGAGGTCTCCAAGGGGTTGGAGAAAAAAATGAATGATTTGGAGAAGAAAAATAAAGAGCTCGAAGGGAAGCTCAAAAATGCTGGGGAGCTTGAAAATAAGCTCAAGGCTGCTGAGGAGAAGTTGGGCCAACTTCGGGAAGTAAGTCGTCAGAAAGAGGAAGTTGAGAATAAACTAAAGGCTGCTGACAATCTTCTTTTCGAGAAGCTTTCCTCGGAGAAGACAAAGAGGAAGTTGGCTGTGAAAAAATCTTTCAGTGCCGGCTGGGACAAAGGGTGGAACAAAGGTTTGGCTGCCATGATGTCGCAAGTCGAATATGGCAGCCTCAAATACTTTAGAGATGGATGGGTCGCTGCTCTACAAGAAATAAAGTTGATGAAACTTCTGAATTATTTCAGCGACACATCCCTGGCCCCCTTCCAACTCCTGAAGACGAAGAAGAGGATGAATCTGCCTCTGAGGAGTCTTCCATGGTGATGGGAGATCAAGTTTCTCATCCCCCAGCCATCCAGCCCCCTAACGAGGAACTTCAACTACCTGCTACTTCCTCCGAGCAACCTCCAGCACTTCCCGAGCAACCTACCTCCTCGTCCCAACCTCTCGAGAAAGTTTTGGGAGATAAGGAAAAGATGTAGAGTTGTTCGGATTTCTCTCTCTATTTTATTTTTCTTTGTCAAATGTAACTTCTGAACATGTAACTCTGAACCTTGTACTTCTAAACTTTGTGATGTAATAAAATTTGAACTTTTGCTTATGCATACTATTGATTCTCTTCTTCATGCTCTGTTTATACTCTTATTGATTATTATTTTTTCTGCCTCTACTAGTTTCTGGCCAGGATGGAATTATTTTCTGCTCATGATACAAAGTTGTTAAGGCAATGCAATGAATATTAAAGCCGATCATACAGACATGAGTGCAACTCAAATTACTGACATCCTCGGTCAGGGTGCTTCAGAGCAAGCTATTGAAGCCTATCAATATTTGAAGTGCCTACTCGACCGTGCAGTGGCTAACAACGTAGCATACTATGATATGATTGAGGATCTCCAAGGAACTCTTGAAGAACTTCAGCAACAATATAAGGAGTCCACTGCCCTTTTGCACGAGGGGTACGAGAAGCAGTATCAGCAAATCTGTGCCGATAAGGGATATGATAAAAGGTTTGCTGCTTACGATGTGCGGGAGAGAACGTTGAAGGCTGAGGTCGAAGAGCACAGACAGATAGCTGAGTTATTAGAACAAGAAAATAATAACCTGCAAAGAGAGGTGTCTCAGTTGAAGTCTGCAGCTTCCACCTCAAATGCTTTGATCCCAGTGACTGACGAGGGATTCTCGTTCTTGGAGGTCAAAAATGCCAACCTGAGGGATGAGTTAGAAACCTTGAAGAGGTATGGCCCTTCTACATCTACTCGAGGACGAGCAAGAGCTCCTCGAGGACGAGCAAGAGCTCCTCGGATTCGTGTCGAGGAACAGAGGACTCAATCTGCTCTAGAGAATCAGGCCTTCCAACTGATGGCTAAGAACCAGGCATTGGCTGAGATGTCTAAGAAGATCAAGGATCTGAAAGAGCAGCTTTCTGCGCAGAAGTCTATCTTGGAGAATAAAGAACTCTTTATCAAAAATCTCCACGAGCAGCTGGAAAGATTGACATATAAATTCCTCAAGCAGCCCAGAGATTTCTGGATGGCTGGCTACAACGAGGCTCTCTACCATTTGAATGATCGTATCCAAAATGCAAACAATGAGGGTTACAAACAGGGGTCGTTGAATGCCTTAGGTGTGCTGCAACTGGAACAGGGTCATTACCTGTGGGATTACCATAATCCTGGGCTGCTCGACCTACCAGTGCCACCATTCAAGCTTGATATGAGTTGGATCCCTACTCGGGCCATCCCTCGGTGTCTGATTTCCAAATACCTCGGCGATTACAATCTTCATTCCAATGTCGAGATATCTCGTCCCGAGCACCTACTAGATCGACCATCTGTAATGAATATCAGGATGCTTGAAGATCTTAACTTCATAAATTCCCCTTATGCTTTAAATGATCCACCTGCTGGCGAGGAACCTATTTCAAAAGCAGAGGGGAAGAAACCAATAGAATAGGAATCTTAATGTAATAAATTTGTATTTCGTTCTTGATGCATTTTGTTCTACATTTAATGAAATAATTTTATTTACAAATCTTGACTGCTATTGTCTTGTAATTATAAAACACTTTACATTTGTGCATGTATATCTGTTAAAAAGATAACAACATTGTGTAATTTGTCGATCAACTAGAGTTTGTTAAAACTTATTGTCGACTATCTTGAATTTGTGGTAATCATTTGATGACTAACCAAAATTGATGATATTTTGTTTCTCGACCAACTTGGTAGTAATTTAAAAAGTCACGAGTATCAAAAATTTTGCTCGATCACTTTCTCGTACTCATAAAATGTTTCCGACCAACCAAGGTCGGTAAATTTTTCTTCTCGACCAACTACAGTTAGTGGGTTTTTCTTACCAACCAATATTTGGCACTTTTTGGAATAGTTTTACTTCCCGACCAACCTTAGTTGGCGTTTTCGAGAATATATTTACTTCCTAACCAACCAAGTTGGTATTTTTGGGAATAGATTTACTTCCTAGCCAACCAAGTTGGCATTTTTAGGAATAGTTTTACTTCCCGACCAACCTTAGTTGGCGTTTTCGAGAATATATTTACTTCCTAACCAACCAAGTTGGCATTTTTAGGAATATATTTACTTCCTAACCAACCAAGTCGGCATTTTTAGGAATATATTTACTTCCTAACCAACCAAGTTGGAATTTTTAGGAATAGATTTACTTCCTAACCAGCCAAGTTGGCATTTTTAGGAATATATTTACTTCCTAACCAACCGAGTTGGCATTTTTAAGAATAGATTTGAGTAGTCCGAGTTTTGCTGAGTAGTGTGTAGCACTAGTATTCCGCAAAAAATTTCCAATAAAAGGAAAGAAACTGGGCAGAACATTGTCACTTTATTCATACTCATGAAACTGCATTACATGAGAGTTTACATTACTGATAATATTTGCGCAGGTGCTCTGTATTCCATGCATTCTTAAACTCCTCCTCCTCTAAAGTTTCTATTTTGTATGTCCCTGGTCGAACAACTTCCTTAACTCGGTAGGGTCCATGCCAGTTGGCTTCCAGTTTGTTGTGCTTTTGAATCACCTTCTTTAGCACATAGTCTCCTTCTTTCAAGTCGCACTTCTTCACTCTCTTTTTGTAGAACAAAGATTTTCGTTGCTGGTAAGCAGCATTTCTAATGGCTGCTTCTTCCCTAACCTCCTCGAGCATGTCCAAGTCTAACCTTCTCATTAAATCGCTGACAGGGGAATTGAAATTCAGTGTTCTGTGTGTTGGGAAACCCAATTCGGCGGGTATAACAGCTTCACTTCCAAATGCGAGCATATATGGAGATTCCCCTGTTGCTGCTCAGGGAGTAGTTCGGTAAGCCCATAACACTGATTGTAGCTCGTTGATCCAGTTTGCTTTCGCGTCATTCAGTCTTTTTTTCAAACCATTCAGTAGTGTTCGGTTTGTCCATTGCTTTGAGGATGGCCTGGTGCCGAGTGGATCTTCAAGATATTTAACTGATGACAATAGGAAGCGAACTCCTCGTTGTCAAATTGTGTTCCATGGTCTGTGATGAAGGCATGAGGAAGACCATATCGACAAATGATGTTCTTCCAAATAAATTAGTACACCTTGTCGTACGTCATATCAATGAGAGGCTCAACCTCAACCCATTTAGTAAAATAATCCACAGCGACCACGAGATACTTAAATCTTCCCCTGGTCGTCGGCAGTGGCCCGACCAAATCTATTCCCCATATGGCAAATGGCCAAGGGGAAGTAATGGGTGTCAATAACGCTTGGGGAGTTCTTCGGATGGAGGAGAAGCGCTGACACTTATCACATTTCTTAGCATAGGCTATGCAATCAGCCCTCATCGTCGGCCAGTAGTATCCTTGAGTCATCATTCTTTGCAAAAGAGTCCAACCTGTACATGGGCTCCACAGGACCCTTCATGGACCTCTTCAATCAAATCTTTTACCTCGGTGGGATGCACACATCTTTGCAAACCTGCTATAATTCCTCGTCTGTATAAAATACCATTGGTCAGTACATAACGAGCAGCCTTAAACTTCAGTTTCTTGGCTGCAAGTTTGTCAGTTGGTAATTCCCCTTTCTCAATATATGCCCTGATGGGATCCATCCATGATGACCCTAAATCGAGGGTATTAAAGTTTATCGTCAGATCTTCATCTATACTCCGACCAGCTAAAACTTCAATTGGGAATGTTCTTCATAGCTCGGTACGAGTAGCTGATGCTAATCGAGCTAAGTCATCTGCTCTTGCATTCTTCATTCTTCATATTCTTACCAGCTGAATAGCAACAAATTCCGACACCAATTCCTTTGCCTTTGCATGGTATCTGATCATTAATTCTCCTTTAGCTGCATATACTCCCATAATTTGATTTATGACCAATTGCGAGTCACTGAAAACAATAACTTGTTCTGCCCCCATAGTTTTTTCCAAACTAAGACCTGCAATCATGGCTTCATATTCAGCCTTATTATTCGAAGCTTTGAATTGGAAACGTAGGGCGTATTCTATGTTGACCTCATCTGGACTATTCAAAACTATCCCTGCGCCACATCCTGTAGTGCAGGATGAACCATCCACATACAGACTCCATATAGGCAACTCGTCTTCAAATTGCTGATCTGACAGAGTTCCTCGGTGGAAAATTTACTGCTCCCTTTCACCATCTCCTGATATTTCTTGTTGTTCGTCGATCATCTTTTCTTGCCCTTTTACCAACCTAAGCTGGTCTGGGCTTGAATTTGATGATCCTGTAACATCTACTTGCCCTTTTACCAAGCTAAGTTGGTCTGGGCTTGCATTTGATGATCCTGTAACATCCACAGGTTGATCAGCGAGCAATTTTTTCTCCTCGGGGGTATCAGGATAGGTGAACTCTGCTATAAAATCTGCTACCGCTTGCCCTTTTAGCGATGATCTGGGTTCATAAACTTTATCATATCCACCGAGTTCTATTGCCCAGCACATCAACCTTCCTGACTTTTATGGTTTATGAAGGTCTTGCCTCAATGGCATATCAGTATATACTACTATGGTATGAGCCTGGAAGTATGGCTTCATTCTTCTACTTGCTTCGATCAATGCTAGTGCCAATTTTTTCAGCCTTGGATATCTGATCTCTGCTCCTCGGAAGGCCTTACTTGTGTAGTAGATTGGTTTTTGTACTCCATTCTCCATTCTTATCAATGCCGAACTAACTGCATTCTCGAACACTGCCAGATATAAGTATAATTTTTCTCCCATCACTGGCCTAGATAACAATGGAGGTGTTCCCAAATATTTCTTCAAGTCTTGGAAAGCCTTTTCACATTCATCATTCCACTCAAAAGTTTTTCTGAGCGTCTTGAAGAATGGGAGACATCGATCAGTTGCTCGCGATACAAATCTGTTGAGTACTGCTACTCGTCTTGTAAGACTTTGTACCTCTTTCTTCGTCGTTGGGGATCGCAGCCCTAACAGAGCTTTGATCTTTTCAGGGTTAGCTTCAATGCCGCGCTGATTGACAATGTACCCAAGAAACATGTCTTCTTGTACTCCAAATGTGCACTTCATCGGGTTCAACTTCATTTGATATTTATCTAGTTGATCAAAGGTCTGGCCTAAGTCAACTAGATGATCAGCAGATTTCTTGCTCTTTGTCAGCATATCGTCAACATAGACTTCCATATTGCAACTGATTTGTTCTGTAAACACTTTGTTCATCAGTCGCTGATATGTTGCACCTGCATTTTTCAAACCAAAAGGCATAACATTATAACAATAAGTTCCCCTAGGGGTAATGAAAGAAGTACTCTCCCTGTCTTCAGGTTTCATTTTAATCTGATTGTAACCAGAATAAGCATCCATGAAGCTCAGCAGCTCGTGTCCCGAGGTAGCATCCACTAGTTGATCAATTCGGGGCAGCGGAAAGTGATCCTTTGGGCATGCTTTGTTGAGGTCGGTGAAGTCTACACACATCCTCTATTTGTTGTTCTTCTTTTTCACCATCACCACATTTGCTAACCAGTCTGGATATTTAACATCTTCAATAAAGCAAGCTTTCTGGAGCTTCTCGACTTCATCATGTATAGCTTGATTCTTCTCGGGACTGAATACTCCTCTTCTCTGTTTCACAGGCTTGATCTCCTTATTCACATTGAGTTCGTGACATAAGAAATTTGGGTCTATCCCAGGCATATCCTCATGACTCCACGCAAAAGTTTTCTTTCTGCTTCTTAGGAAAGTTATCAATTTCTGCTTTAGTGAGGCTTCCAACGACGAACCTACTTGAGTAGTTCGTTCAGGGTGCTCGTCGTCCAGGATGATGTTTTCAGTAGCTTCCACCACTTGACCCTTTACGAGTTGCGACTCATCTCTAGGATCCAATGTTTCAATCTCTGCACCCTCATCCACTTGATAGGTAGTAGTCTTTTTCCTTGATTCCTCCATTTCCTCTTGCTCGGCGGATGAATAATAACATTCCTGAGCTACTTTTTGATCACCTTTCACAACTCCTACTCCAAAATTTGTTGGAAATTTTAGGCATTGATGTACCGTAGATGGTACAGCCTCGAACTTCTTCAATCCTATTCTTCCCATGATGATATTGTATGATGATTGAACATTCTTATCCATCACGAAGAAGTGTATTCTTTCTGTTCGACAAGCAGGCCACGTACCAATGAATATATCCAATTTGATCGTCCCAAGTGGAAATACTTTCTTGCCAGCAAAACCGAGGAGGGGTCTATGATAAGGCTCCAGTCGAGATAGCTTTAAATTTAAACTGTCGAAGCACGAGTAGAACATGATGTCTGCCGAGCTACCATTGTCTACCAGTACTCTTGAAATCATTACCTCCTTCATCCTCATTTTTATCATCAATGTATGAGCAAGATTTATTCTTTGAATGTATGAGCAAGCTTGAGCCTCACAGAGGTAAGATTTTCTCTTGGCAGTAAGGTCTCCTCCTCCTGCATCTCCACCTGTAATAACATTACAGTCAAATTACCCAAAGCGTATTGAAAATACCTCACATTCTGGCTGCCTTGGTCTCTTTGGAAGATCGGGGTCGTCTTCTGGATCAACTTCATGGTCTCTCTTCTTGTTCTCCTCTGCTCGACGAGGAGATCTAGACCTCTCTCTTGCTCGGTCGTTATTTCTTCTATCATTCCTCCGATCAACATAATTTGCCAGTTTTCCTCGTCTGATGAGTGTTTCAATCTCATTCTGAAGAGCTATGCAATTTTTAGTCATATGGCCATGATCTTTGTGAAACTCGCAATATTTTGCCTTCTTTCTCCTGTCAGGGTTTGCCTTCATTTTCTCTGGCCAATTTAATTCCTCGTTGTTCTTGATTTCTTCTAGAACGTGGTTGATGTCTTTCTTCAAAGGAGTATAATTATCAAATTTCTTCAATACTTCCCATGACGACCTTGTTCTTGAGTGTTTTTCACTACCATTGTTCTTATGCTCTTTCTTCTTAGCTTTATCACCTTCCACCTTGGTTTCTTTGGCATCCATATTCTTCTTCGCAGCCATAGCCTCCTCGGCATTCATAATCTTGGCCGCTTTTCCCATCAGATCTGACATAATTCTAGGTGGATCTTTGGCCAAAGTGTAGTATAACTTGTTGGGCAGTAATCCACTCATCAAGGCGGTAATCGCTGTCTTTTCCTCATAATCAATGACTTCGAGCTTCTCGTTATTAAAACGAGTTATATAATCTCTGGTACTTTCACCAGCTTTTTGTCTAACACTTAACAAATGCGCTACTCGTTTAACTGGCTTTGCCCCAAAACAGAAATTCCCTATGAATAACTCGGCCAGTTGAAAGAAAGTTGAGATCTTACCCCGAGGAAGGTTATTATACCATATTTGAGCAGATCCGGTAAGAGTTCCCGAGAATGCTCTGCATCTCATCTCATCTGGAACAACGTAGATGTCGGTTGCATCTTGGTAGTGTTCTATATGAAGGACAGGATCGGTCTTTCCATCATATTTGGGGGTCACAACATGTGCTTTGAATTTTGATGGTGTTGAAAAATCTACAATGGCCTAGACAAAAGGTGTTCCTTGAACAAAAGTTCATTGTAGAGGGTTCTTAGCCTTATCCATTTCCCTAATCTATCCTCCATCCTCTGAATAGAGCCTTTCCACGCATCGTTTCTTTCCTCGGGCCTGTTGGTTCGAGTAACTGATCGCGTTGATGTGGCTTCCTGGGATCTATCTTGACGAGCAGCTGGTCGCGACTGGGCAGATCCTTCCCTTAAGTCTGATGGTCGTCGAAAACTCCTCGATGCGGCTCTAGGAGGACTTTTGCTCCTCCTAGGACCTAATCGATCAAAAGGAGATACTCTGCTTAATCTTTCTAGTGCACTAGTCCTTTCTGGAGAGAGAGTAATACGTTGTTCAGTATCTGTGGCTCGTACTGACGAAGTTCGTCCAGGTTGATAAGAAAAATCTTCAGACTCCTCAGTACGATATGAATCGGTACGCCTAGTACGCAAAGAGGGTAAATGGGTATTTCTTTGAATACCTCGCGATTCTGAGTGGGTTGGTGCACCGCCATGGAGGGTTCGTATGAGTTGTCGCGTCGTTTCTTGCATGACTGTTTGGCCCTGGGCCAGATTTGTCATTATTCCCCAGATCTGGAATATTTGGCGGAGCAGATGGATTTGGAGGGCTTCCAGAGTTTCGATTGCTGGGTTCTGGAATATCAGCCATTTGTGATTAATTGTTTTTAATGAAAAACGATATTACCAGTAGTTTCCCACAGACGGCGCCAATCTGTTGATGTAAAAAATTAGATTATATCTAATTATTTAATCACAGATAAATAAAATGAGACAAAGAACTTTTAAAGTGGTTCAACCTTATAAGAATGGCCTACGTCCACTGTTTCTGTTATTGCTGACTATTTGGGAATTCTCGATTACAAGTTTTCTCAAGAAATTCCGGTCCCCTTACAATGAGGATAATGCAATGTATTTATAGCCCTAAGGCTGTAATGTGAAAGGGTAATACAATTAATGCTCCTTAAACGTATACAACTGTATGATAATAATAATAAGCATTTAATGCGCAGTCAAACTGTTGGTTATCCGGCTATTAATGTTTTGTCCGAGGTGCAGCTCAGACCGCCTAAGTTCCTCGGTGCTCAAAAGTTCCTCGGTACTCAAAAGTTCCTCGGAGAGTTCTTGTAGGTCGGAGCGTCTGAGTTGATCGGGGAAACAGAGTTCCTCGTTGCAGTATGGTTCCTCGGAGTCGAGGTGTTGTTCGTAAGTGTTTGTTGTTGCCATGTAGATTGCCACGTGTCTTCGCCCAATTGAGCCGTGTCAGCAGACTAAATTTGGTATCAACAATATATATGATCTTCATTAAAGAGATTGAAATATATATGATCTTCATTAAAGAGATTGAAAAGGACTAGGGAACATGCATAATGGTGATAGCTTACAAGGGGATGTAAAATGAGCTTACTTTTTCTAAAAGTAAAAATTAAAATATGTTGAAACTTTGATGTTCCGTTTGGAGGCACATAATTGGAATTGCGTTGAATTCTATGGAATCGAATTGGAATTCTAATTATGCAATTAGAATTCCAATGAATTTCAATTTCATGGTGCTATAATTCAATTGTTAGTTCATTTATATAATCCATTTCGAATTCTTTCAAATCCCTTATTTGGATCCTTATAAATTCTATAAAAAATAGTTTTGTGAAATATAAACAATAAATTTTCAAAAACATTATAATTAAAAAAATGAATCAAATCACATCCCACCTTTAACCAGAATTAAAATAATACACACACACAAATAAAAAAATTAGTGATTAGGTAAGGGCTTCCCACACAAAATAAATATGCGGATTCTTGATATGGGGAAAATTGTCTTTATTTCTCCCCTTACCCTATTACACAAAACAAAACAAAATGTTACAACCTTAATTACTTTCATAAATGCACAATATATTTACAAATAAACTCCATCATAGTTAATCCTTACTTGAATCCACAAAAAACTTACAAAATAAATGCAATCACTAATTAGCTCCATTTCGGGGCACATTACCCCAAATAAAATGCAACACGGCATACAATCATATTTGTTTACCTTACTCTAACATAATTAACACAACACGGCCTAAACAAAGCATAACTTGATATGAAATTCCAACTTATAGCTCACACGAAAACAATCCAAAAAAGACGATACAACATAATTTTTTAACCTAACACGATGCGCCACACCTAAAATATGACAAAACACGAAATTATTTTTACGTAACATGAACACGATTCAAACAAAATGCGGCACACCACGAGATTTTGTTACATAAACAAACACAATCCAAATAAAACGTGACACAATATTACATCGTATTTTTTACCTAATATGGACACGAGACAATTAAAAATGACACTAAATATCTTTTATATGATACAAACACGATACAAAAAAATGTGACGTGACACGACCATGATTTTTTTGCCTAACAAGAACATAATCCAAATAAAGACACAACATAAAATCCTATTATATTTCCTAACACGAAGAAGTTCATATTTAAAAAATTACACGAACTTTTGTGTTTTTACAAACAACGTGTATACTTATTTTTTTAATGAACATGACCCGCTTAAAATGCCATACGACATGACATGTCACAAAATAATTTCTTTAACAAGACCCAAATAAAAGACACATGACAAGGCATGAAATCTTATTAGTTTTATCAAACACGATGCTATCCAATTAAAACGTGACACGATATAATATCTTCATTTTTACCTAATTCGAACACGACACAATGTCGTTTTATGTTGTTAAGATGACATGGAACTCCTTTAGGGGAAAAAAGGTTTAGGAACTTTGTAATCACAACATTAAATCTACAAATTTTTATCAAAATTACTTGTTATATATGGAAATAAAATATTATGTGGCAATATTACTTTAAAAGAAAACAAAGAATAAAAAGAATTCTGAAATAAAAATGTATAGTCTATGGTATGAATCCAACCTTCAATCTCTTTTAAAATATGAAAAACATTTAACTTTCAGATATATATTTGGATAATTTTCATACAAAACATTAAGATATATATATATATATATATATATATATATAAAGTCAGGCTCTTCAACATACCTCCTAGCAACATACCCTTTTTTTTAAATAGTAAAAAGAAATAATTTTGAGATGATATTTTTTATATGGGTTCATGATATTTCAATGTACACCTATAAAAAAAATCAACTGAAAATATTAATTTTTGTTATTTTTAAAAAATAAGTAAAAAAAACTATCAGTTTTTACCCTTTAAAACTGCCAGTTTTTTTACCCACTTTTTAAAAATATCAAAACACATTATTTTTTATCTGAATATTTTTACAGGGACACATTTAAATATCATGAACCCATATAAAAAACATTAACTCAAAATTATTTTTTTTACTATTTTAAAAAAATAGGTATGTTCATAGGTATGTTTAATGAGGCTATATATATATATATATATATATATATATATATATATATATATATATATATATATATATATATATATATATATAATGCTCTTGTGCGGACTACTCCGCATTTTAAGAATGAGGACTAGACATGTGTCACCTAATGGTGCGCCTAGAAATTATCGCTTAAATTATAGGTACACTCTCTCTCTTTTTTGGGTTCACCGTTAGGTGACACATGTCCGGTCCGCACTCTTAAAATGCGGACTACTCCTCACTAAAGCACAGGACTGTATATATATATATATATATATATATATATATAGGACATCTTCTGTAAGGACTCCTTAGGGTGCAGACTCCCGTACATACCATTTTTTTAAAATAGTAAAAAAATGAATTTTTTAATAAAACTTCATAGATATGATCTTCATGATATGAAGATCATCTCCAATTTTTTTCTTCAAAAAATTAAATAAAAAAATCGTTGAGATGAAGTGATATGTAAAAAAATGGTATAAATATGCATTTTCGACCGTTGAAATGTTGGCTATCATCTCACCCATTTTTTGATTGAATTTCTTTATGAAACTTCATGGATATGATCTCGATAGTGAGAAGATCATATCCATGAAGTTTCATCAAAAAATTTAATCAATAAAGCGGCTGGCGCCGACCCAACATTTCAACGGTTGAAAATGCATATTTATACCATTTTTTTACATATCACATCATTTCAACGGTTTTTTTATTGAATTTTTTGACGAAAAAAATTGGAGATGATCTTCTCACCATGGAGATTATATCCATGAAGTTTCATCAAAAAAATTATTTTTTAACTATTTTAAAAAAATGGTATGTACCGGGGTCTGCACCATAAGGAGTCCTTACAGGAGACTTTCTGTATATATATACACATATATATAATGCTACTCTTGTGCATATCAGTCCGCATTTTAAGAGTGCGGACCGGACATGTGTCATCTGACGGTTAATCCAAAAAAAAGTGGCTAAATTATAGGCACACTCTCTATCATTTTTTAACTTACCGTCACGTGACACATGTCCGGTCTGCACTTTTAACATACGGACTGATATGCACAGAATAATTTCTTTTGTATTTTAAAAAAATGGATCAATATTAGATAATTTTTAAACTACTTAAAAAACTGTCATATATTAACTCATTTTTTTAAGTATTAAAAAAATCATTTCGAGCTGATTTTTTTTTATTAAGAATACTCTTAAATGTTTAAAATCCACACAATACACGTTTGTTTTTATTTTTTTTCAACACCACACAGTGAGATTTTGTTTGCTTTGTGTATTTGGCAGTGACGAACACTCTAAATGGCCTTAACACAATTGCTCACTGTTACAATTTTTGTTAAACATTAACCTATTCTCTGTTGCTTAGTAATGGTACGGTTCATAACATGTTTTGTTGCATTTCATGTTGTCATTATTGTACTACCATTGTCTAGATTTTCATGCATTTATTACCATGATTTTGAACAGCTTGGAATTGTGGTCTTTTGAGCTGATGGTTCTACTTTCTGGTCTTCTTCCTTGTCCACTGTTAGAGACCTCTGTTCTCTCAATCTGGTCCGAATCCGTTTGTTTATTTTCTGGTTTCTGTTTTGAAAATGAATGAATTCTTGAATTGGGGTCTACGATATTGTGTTTACCAATATAACTTTACTCTATACACAGCCTTAATACAGCTGAAACTCTCTGGACGATCCCCTTTGGACTCGGTGGCTCTCTAAGGTCAGTTGTGCAAAAAATGAAAAACGATTAATTTACATTTCAGCCCAAAAAAAAATTCCAACCAGTTATTACTTATTATTTTTTACAACTTTCAGTTTGTGCCTATTATACAATTTTGTTTTCTGTTGAAATTTCAAACACTTTTTACATATTGTGTTTTAATCTTAAATTAGCACTCGGGTCTCAAATGAAATCCACAAACTGCGCGGTTAGCAGTTTATGTGATCTTAGTAATGGCGGTTACACAGAGCATTTTGGTTGGCCTGTTTCTGGTGTTGTTCCGTAACATATGGGGATACGCTTTCAGCAGTGAAGTTGAAGTGGTGAAATATGTAGAAACCATGCTGCCAATTCTAGCTGCATCAAACTTATTGGATGGCCTCCAGTGTGTTCTTTCAGGTCTTCTCCACAGTCATATATACACACACACACATGCATATATTCAATCCGTCCCAAATTAAAGGTCGGGGTTTCCTTTTAGGACGGTATCAGATTTTGAGTCCAAAAAAAAGTTTATAAACCGAAATTCTAACATCACTTGAGGTGTAGAAACTCAACAACTACGTTGATTTGTTCTGTTAATATTAGTGGGAGGTTAGAATTGTGTTAATAGTGTTGATTTGTAAAAGAACTCGTTATTTTGAACTAAGGGAAATACTTTGAGGAGAACAAACATACGAGTAAGTTTGACATAAAATAATGGAGAGAAAAGTACATTTTGACTGCCTTCCTTACCTATATGATCTTCAGTCCAACTTATCTAATCGAGATAAGAAAATGCACCCGTAGTCATCAACTTCAAGTTCTATCTAATGATTTTGTTTACTCTGATCTAGCCGAGGTATCTGAATGGATATTAATGTACGCTTCATTAATGACATTTAGGCTTTGTTAGAGTATGTGGTTGGCAAACCATTGGTGCATTCATCCATCTTGGAGCATATTATCTTGTGGGTCTTCCTTCGGCTGTTTTATTCGCTTTTGTATTACACATCGGAGGAAAGGTAACCTAAATGCCCTTTTATCTTTCTTGTTATGCGTGTTCTGTTCTTTTTTTCATACTCACTTCATGTTTGTCCAATATGTATTTATAGGGCCTTTGGTTGGGGATTATTTGCGCACTCACCGTGCAAGTATTTTGCCTTTTCATCATTACAATGCGCACTAATTGGGCGGAAGAAGTAAATGTCTATCCTTTTCAATCAATTTCTCACTCCTCCTCCCACCCCCATCTCTCCCTTTCGTATTTAATGCTTGATTTTGTTCTTTTTAAGCCAATTTGAGTACTCTCTTTCTTGTATAGGCAAAGAAAGCTAAGGATAGAGTTTACAACTCTTCAATACTTGTGGATATTGTGTCACGAAGCTGAAATGTTACCCCAAAATTACCGTGGAGATATTTTTCGATAATGAAGGGTTATGAAATGGATTGATATATGTGGTAAAATATATAAAGTTGCTGTGAGCGAAGGAAATAGTAGCATTTTGTTGTAGAGTCAGGACACTGTGCTTATGGTATATATTCCTCAGTGATCATTGGTTTTACATAATGGTAGAGTTAGAGGTTCGAGGAAGTGATCTATTTGTAGCTCTTATATAATAATTCATACAGTAAACTATCCTTCGTGTTTTCATGTATCATATTATGTATTAGAGGCTTATGGATAAAATCCTTACTCAAAGATAAAGCTCCTTATCGAGAGATTAAATGAGAAATGAGAGAAGGATTCATCAAAGATTAGTGACATCACAAAAGAGTATGAGGAGTCAAATAAGCTTATTCAAGTTCAAGGCAAAGTGGAGCTTAATCGAACAATGAGGAAGCTGACCAGAGAAAGCCAATTAGATTTATCATGTATATTATCAATTTTATTATGTATTTATAAGCTATGTTTAAATATTGAGATGAGGTTACTCGGTACTAATGATGGACCAGGTCTGACAGGACCTAGAAGAGCTTTCATGCATTACCGAGCAATCTCATTGGAGAATCTCTAAGGGAACTAGTTTAGAATATAGAGATCAAGGCAACTTTAAAGCATGATTTAACCATTTTAGAGACACTAGGTAAAACACCTACCTTAGCTTGATTGAGCACAAATCGAGCTACCATGAGTAAACAACCTTGAGCTTATTCGGTTACCTACCATTGAGTTTTGGCACCAAATTGAGCATCTTTCTATAAAAGATCTGAGTAATGTCATGCCATACCTGATACATGTCAAATCAGATTTAACTCAAACAGTGGTGGTTTGGTAAATAGTTGGTTAGTTTGGCGTTGACACACTGTGGCGCCACGTAATATAGCGGTTGGTCACTCGAGATTTCACTTTGCATTTTATGCTTATGACATGTTAGGTATGGTTGTCTGACCCGACATTTAATGAACCTGAGATTCTGTGCGAGAGAGCTGAACCTATATGTACCCCTTTTGTGCAGTTTGAGAGACCACGTGATCTTTAAGTCGAAAGATCACTTTGATAGAGTTATTACAAACTAAAGCTTTTAATTCCCGCCACTAATGCTTTACCCAATTATGATAAAAAAAAACACAAGCATTTATTGATCTTTGACTCTCATTCCTTCGTACTTTGGTATTTGAGTTTCGTACTTGAGGTGTATATAGAGTGGTTGTCTCTCTCTCCCTCTTGCCAGATGCTATCAGAGGTTCATTTACTGCTTTAACATGTTGAATTTATTCCAATTGATTGAGTTATATACGTGAGGTTATTCCTTATTATTTTAGAATGCATTTATTATTGTGTTATCACCATTAATACAGGTTACGCCTTCATTTATCTCTAAGCACTCTAGTATTAAGAGAATTAGTATCTTACATTTGGAGACACTATTGGGGAGATATTATCTTAGAAATGGCCAATGATAACATCAACTGCACCTTCAATTTTGATTATTTCCAGTGTCAGGACGAGGAGAATGACCAAGTTCCTCCAGTTGCTATCGTTACAGGAATTTTTCCAATGGGACAAGCTTTCACGAGCTCTGTAATGGGCCCCACTTAAATGAACCATATCATGGCCAAGTTTATGGAGTTTTTGCAAACTCAACCAGGGATGGACCTGTTTAGAGGCAGCGATGGACCCTAGTTCTTTTATCACGCCACTGGCACCACCTATTACTCCTTCGATAGGAACACCCGTTATATCTACAAGACACACTGGTCCCTTTGTGATCCACCTTGTTGCTATACCAACCGTTGAAGCACATGTTGTTATCAAGGCTTCACATGTAGTTGCTCTGCCACATGCTATGACAGTGGAGGCAGTTGTCTCACCTTCTTTAATCATAGAAGAGATAAAAAAAGGATATAATGAAAATATTGGTGTCAGCTTCACAAACTCCCAAGGACGCAGCATCCATTTATGATGATTCCATACTCCTTATCCAAAAGAGTATATCGATGAACCTCATCCCCAAGGATACATTCCCCCAAATTTTGAGAAGTTTAATGGAAAAGGGGAAACCCGAAGGATCACATTAAAAGATTTGTTGAGCACCTTGGTGCTAATTATAATAATAAAAAGTTGCGTTTAAGGGAGTTTTTAAAATCCATCACTGATAAATCTTATAATTGGTACTCTATTTATCCCTAAGGAGTGTGGCAACATGGTAGGACATGCATGTCCAGTTTCTCCAGAAATATTCTTAGAATAAAGACGAATTTACAGTTACCTAGCTTGCTCGTGAGAGACAAAGGCCGGGGAGGAAGTTATGAGCTACATCAGATGGTTTAGAGAATTATCGTTAGATGTGAGAGAAGAGGATGTAGAGAGCAAGCTTCTATAGATTTGCATTGATGGGTTGCTGCCAGAGTATATTTATCGCTTAATCAATGAGACTCATAAAGGCACATTCAAAGCCTTCACGAAAGATGCTAAAAACATCTCGTTGATTATTCGTCTCAACCCTATCTTAACCAATATTGTGTTTTAAGTAACAAACAGGTCAAGCTGGGAGAGGAGGAAAAGCTCCATGAGTAAACACAGACAGGACTAAAAATACTCAAGGTGGCGATGAGGAAAAAAAGAAGAACAATAAAATAAAGTTTTGATCGAGAGGATCCACCTACTTTGCCTTGCACCTTTACAAAGGTAGTTATTTTTTACAATAATATGGAGGCAGGTGGTTTAATCTTTCCTCTTAAGAATTCACCATAATATTCTCCTGCTGTAAATGTTAAGGTTGGCCCAAAATATTACCAAGTTCATTGGAGAGTTTTTCATCAAACGACATCATACTTCGCCTTACGAAAAATCATCAAGAAAAATTTATTGGTTTTAACCTTGCAAATTCCTCAAGGTAATTGTAGACACCTCATTCTGTTACCCCCTAACTCACCTTAGGTCCCTAGTACCTCCACTCATCACCGCAAACCCAGGTCATGTCCCGAGCACTGATTTGAAAACCATCGGGCACTCCCCGGCTCAGTTTGACCCAAAAGTCAAACTCTTCGTCTCGATTGAGACTGAATGAATCTTCAAAGGGCACTGAATACCCTTTCCAACAGTCCACCCCGTGCGCGATTCCGACTTACCATGCGGACGAACGGTCCGTTTACGTCTGAAACCTGACCTAGAGGCCACCGGGCACTCCCGGGCTCTGTTTTACCTAAGTCAACTCTTCATATCAACCGAGGATGAATGAATCTTCAAAGGTCCCTAAATACCCTTTCCAACGGTCCGCCCCGTGCGCGATTCCAAATTTCCATGCGAACGAACGATCCGTTTGACTCCGGGAAGCCACCGAGCGCTTCCCGAGCCCGGTTGACCAAAGTCAACTCTCCAAACCGGGTCAAACTCTTTGGAATGTCAAAGTATATCTCCTAACCTTTCTAATGGTAGGCCTCGTGCGTGATTCAGACTTACCATGCGGACGAACGATCCGTTTGCGTCCGCACGATTCCCCGTCCAATAGACCGACAAACGCTTCCGAGACATATTTGACCCAAAGTTAACTCCCAAACCCGGTAGAAGTCCAAGAAACTTTCGAAGGTATCTGAATTACCTTTCCAACGATATGCCCCGTGTATGATTCTGACCAATGGTTTGCCCTTGGTGGCCAATTTTCCAAAAAATCCTGAAGCGCACTGCCAAATGGCAGGTCCCAGACCCTGCCTATCGGCACATGCCGATAGGTAGTGCTATGGCAATGCCGATCGGCAGTCCCCTGGGGCTATAAAAGTAGGTCTTCACCTCATTTGCAGAAGGAGCCCAAATCTGATAAAAATCCCTCCCAACGAATCCCAGAAACCTCTCTCACAGGCAGCGTGATTTCAACTTCCAAATCCTCCTTTTACTCCCACTTTTCATCATCTCTTTCATCAAATTTGGTGAATTAAACAATCTCCATCATCATTCAAATTGCAAGGGCTGATTTCCAACATTCAAGATCAAGCTCAAGATCTTCAAGAAGGTCAAACTTTCTCAAACTCTATCCTAAATTCTCTTGAATTCCCAATAACCTGTTTTCTTACTTAGCACTTTTATTATCTCATCTGACAAATCCTAATATACTTTTTATTTAGTATTATTGCACATCTCTTATTTTCATATAAATAAAACCCAAAAACAAGAAAAAGAGGGTTTGCTCATAAATTCCAAATAGGGATTCTCACACTTTTTCCACACTCTTCTCACAACTAAAACACTTTTTTTCTACACACACACACACACACACACACAAATAAGATATTCCCCATTTGGATTTATGGGATAAACCCCACCCCTCATTTTGTATGCGAACTAAGTGGACTTTGATGCCTCTATAGGCTACATAGGCGTATCGGGGTAAAACCCGAGACTCGAGTCCTTTTTCTCACTTTTTACCTTATCTTCTATCTTCTTTTTTAATCCATTTTCCTTATATGCTATATACTTGCTCTTAGTGACGTTTTACTCCATATACGTTATCGTTTCATTATAACGATCAACGTAGGAGTAATCGCATGAATCTTATTTTTCTAATATTACTCTTAATATCTTCATACGGATGACTCAATTTATCTTTTCCATGATACAAGCCGAGGATTCCTACCTCCATTCTATATATATACACATGCACACATATCACGGGGGGAAACATAAGGGAAAATAGCAAATATCCATGAGAGACCTAAAGGGCGGAATGGGTGCCTAACACCTTCCCATTTCGTAACTAAGCCTCCGAACCCTTCTCGAATCATTTTGGTTTCTCACGCACCAGTATGTCTTTGGATGCCATCCTTCGGGGTGGCTTCCCCTTTTTCTTTTGTCCGTTTTGAGTAAAATAGACTGGCGACTCTTAATCTCTCTATATTTTTTTACAAACGACGCCGGCCGAAGCGCTCCCGAGAGGGACGCGCAGGACCCGAAGGATCCTTTCCTCCACGCGCCCGCCCGCGGGGATCAGGATCGGGGGATGGCCACAGTGGAGACTCTGCTGGGGATATGTGTTTTTTCTTGTGGGCTTGACTCTATTTACATGGATGTTATATTTGTTTATGTTTCCCCCCATATCTGCCTATCCCCCTTTCTCACATGTATCCCATGCTTACACACTTGTAGAAAAATCTCCATGTACACTTCACACCACGTGCACCTAGGATCACATGTATATCCCATGTTACACGCATCACCTATCCATACTTGGTGTACCTTTTGGGGTACTTGTATTTTGTTCCATGTTTGGCATATTTAAGAAAGGCATTCTCTTCATAAGATACTAATAAGAGAATCATGGAGGATTCACACGATATCACCAAAGAGCATTCCTATTTACCAAATTTTACCCAGTAACTGGAGGGTCACTTCGTGATGGGCACTGATCCGGTAGGTCGCAGTTAGCCTAAGCGATATGACTCTCACCTTCCATTGGCCAAGTACCTTCGACGTATATCGAACGGTTCCCCCGCATCGTATCGCTTGACCGAAGTCATGACGGGAGGTATATCGCAGGGAATTCGTTCATGTACGCC
Source organism: Sambucus nigra (assembly GCA_949130495.1). Taxonomy (NCBI): domain Eukaryota; kingdom Viridiplantae; phylum Streptophyta; class Magnoliopsida; order Dipsacales; family Adoxaceae; genus Sambucus; species Sambucus nigra. The sequence goes on from OX422217.1 coordinate 572,390,098, forward strand.
GAGTATATCGAATTCTCTCTCACACGTACCGTCCCCACGAGGTATATGGTGAGGCAATTCACGTACACTTAGGTATATCAAATGGCTTGTCCATATGTACCGATTGCCCGCAAGAGCAAGACGTATATCGTGGAAGTCATACCAAAGGAGGGAACCCATGCCGATTCACCCAACCAACTGCATACCCGCATATAGGTGTCAAACCTAGGACACGCACTTTAGATTGCCGGTTTCAACCCGAAACTTTGTCGAAATTCCGGGTCGGCCTGCCGCCCAATTTTTGCGCATTTTTTAAAATGGGACCCTGTCCGCGAGCCTGGTTACAAGTCCAAACGTAGCTTTGCATATATTAAGACCCCCACTTTTCCAGGCTCGGGTCCCGTCCGGCATTGCATTTAGGAGAATTAAATACAAGTGAGAACATAATAATCATGTTGAGTTCCGTCTCCAAAAAACATTCCTCCTTCTTTATCAAAAAATCCAAAAACATTTCTCCCTTCTTTATTAAAAATCCAAAAACATGTCTCCCTTATTTATTAAAAATCCAAAAACATTTCTCCCTTCTTTATCGAAAATCCAAAAATAGTTTCTTCCCTTTTTTCTCAAAAATAAATCTTATCCTACGCCTTCTCAGGTTGATTGCAAGCCCTTGGCCTAGCTCCCTATTGGCTTCAGTCTTCAGCCAAATCACCCCGGAGTTTCATCTGTTCCTTTACTACTTCTTCCGAGTCCGGAATCCATCCATCTTCCATGGAGAATACAGATCAAGCACTAGTCATACAACCGGATCTACCGACAGTCCTAGCTCAGCTCATGGACAAGATTGACAACCTCCAAGCTGAGGTCCGAGAAATACAACGAAACTAAGTTCATATTCCTCAAGAGCCCAAGGCCCTTTTCCCTCGTGCTATGGGTCCACCCGAGCCTATCTGGGTCCCGAAAGAATATCAGTACGCTCCACGTGCCCCTCCGGATAATGGGCCGCTGCCTGCCCAGCTTCCGATGCCAAACATTGCCCAGCCTGTGGCTAACCTGCCTATGGTCATTGATCCAAAAGAGGAGGAGTTGAACAAAGTCAAAGAAGATCTTAAGATGCTCACTAAGAAGTTCGACCAATTTCGAATCTCTGGGAATTACATGGACTACACCCATATGTCTTCTTATCCTAAAGCAAGGTTACCCAAGAAGTTCAAGATGCCAAACATCGAGAAATTCGGAGGGAGTGGACCCCCGATTGTCCATCTTCGCAGTTACCACCGTTCCATGACTCTCCTAGGGGCTTCCGAAGAAGTAATGGCCCAACTGTTTCAATAAACTTTGAAGGATAGCGCTCTCCGATGGTTTTTGTCTCTCGAAGAGTCCAGAATCCGTAGCTGGGAGGATGTAGCTCGAGAATTCATGTCGCAGTACAAATACAACGAAGAGCTTGAGGTCACCCGCCGTGATTTAGAACTGCTCAAACAAAACTCTGGAGAATCAGTCAGTAACTTCATAGCCCGATGGAGGGAAAAAGCAGTTACCATGACCAATCGGCCATCTGGGGAAGAACAAGTCAACATAGTGAAGAAAAATTTCTTACCCCATGTTCGAGCAACCATAGGAGGAAAGTACTACCCCCACTTTCGAGATCTCAGAGAAGCAGGAGTAGAAATCGAGGAAGGTCTTGCCAAGATAGAAGTTGAACCAAAGAAGGTGTCTAGACAGTTCACCCCCAGAAAATATGACAAGCCTGTCAGTGCCGCAGTCTCAACCATCAATAACATATCTCAACCAACCACATCTTGGGCACCAAAAATTTGCCCTACCCCCATCTGAAGGGAATACACTGAGCTTCATGATCCTCTCTCCAAAGTTTACCAAGCCCTGTTAAGCCGAAACCTCATTAAGCCCTTGGATCCATGGCCATTGCCAAATCCACTCCCAAGAAACTTCAAGACTGATGCTCATTGCGCCTTTCACCAAACAGATGGCCATACCACCGACCAATGCTTCCACCTTCAAAATATAATCCAATATCTCATCGATCGGGGTACCATCGCCCCACCAGCCAATCCTAAGCCAAACACTACTCACAACCCCCTCCCAAATCACACCAATGCCATCTTCTTGGAAGAAAACCCAGATTTCGATCCCTCAACTCAAATCACACCCATATACTCTCCTAAACCTTTTCAAATTTGCCCATATTTCCTCATACACCCTACTAGCCTCACTGATCAGGCACTGTCACTCCTTAACAGAGCATGCATTGCTGTCCATACCCGTTCTGAAGATGGAAGTATAGAATCGTCAGAGGTCTTAAATCAACTCCTAGAGTTCGGGCTGAAATTGCCCTCACAGATGAATATCGATTTCCAGAGGTTCAGTGCACTATTTTTAGAAGCACGGAAATGGGCCCGAGAATCAGATAGTTGGGTGGTACCTACCGACGAAGTCAGCTTAGATGATGTTGTCCATACTATGGCAGAATTATTCAGGCAAACCAATAACATTTGCAGTATCACCGGGTTACTTGACACTTTGAAGCTACAAGGGCGTTTGGTCCCTTCAATCACACATATCCCCATAGCATGGGAGAACTTGTATTAAGAAGCCGTAGAAGTTGTGGAATGCATCGACTTTACAGGGAAAGACAAAATTATTGCCACCAGATGGGGGGAAGGATTCGAAGATTCAAGCGAAGAACAAGCTTCAGGAAGAGCTGGCCCAGTAGTCGACGTATATGGGATGATATCATTTGAATTACTCCTCGGAGAAATAGACAGGGTGGCAGAGCAACCTGAGATTGACGAGGAAACAGGATTTAAGTTTTTCCCTTCTTCAGTAAATCACGTAACCAGATCTGGGAGACATTACCAAGTTCCAAGCTCGCTACCAGCAAATGACAAGGGGAAGGGCGTTGAAAGCCTTCCTATGCCAGAGATGACCATTGAGGAGAGCAAGATCCTTGATCAACTGAAGAAAACCCAAGCTAACATCACTCTATGGGGGCTTTTCATGTCTTCCCAGCTACACAGAAATGCTTTAATCAAATTACTCACTAGACCTATAGTTCTTCCCTCTACGACACCAGAAGAAGTGGTAAATTTGGTCGAATCCTTAACCTCCACCCGAATGCTGTCCTTTTCTGAAGAAGAAATCCTCAAAATTGGGTCAAGTCACAATCATGCACTCAACATCTCCGTCGAAGTTATGGGAAAGTCCGTGCCACTCTCTCTTATCGATAACGGATCCGCCTTGAATGTTTGTCCATTGAGAACCTTCAAATGTTTAGGCCTGAAAGAAAGTGACCTCGCTCCAACCTCCGCCGCTGTGTGTGCCTATGATAATACCCGTCGTGAGGTGATGGGATCCATAAAACTTGCAATAGGGATTGGCCCTATAAACCCTGACGTTGAATTCCAAGTCATAGACATCCCAGCTTGTTTCAACCTGTTGCTCGGATGCCCCTGGCTCCACAAGATCAAGGGTGTGTCTTCCTCACTCCATCAGAAATTAAAGTTCTTCGCCGACGGGCGAGTCATCACCATTTTGGGCGACGAAGAAAATATCGAGGGTGCAAGCACCAGTAGTCCAATTCTCAAGATACAGCACAGGTCAAATGATATGCTCCTATCAGGATTCTGAGTCGATCCATCCCTACTCCCGGCAGGGGACGATTTCAAAGAAAGGGTTTGTCCGGAATATGACCCTCATGGCAATGTTAATGTGATTCAGATGTTCAGAAACATGCACTTCATGCCCGGACTGGGGCTAGGGCAAAGGCAGCAAGGGATGCTTGAGCCCATCAAACTGAAGAAAGATTTCCCTCCTTACGGCTTGGGGTATCAACCATCAGAACAAGAGCTCAGAGTGATCCGCCAGACTCGATCAAAGAGAGGGTTAGACTGCGTCCGAACTATCTCAGGAGATTCCTTAAATGGACGATTTATCAAAGAAGGCGAGGATTTCCCCTTTTGCAGTTTTCCAGAACCGTGGTATGACCATACAGATAAGAATATGAAGTCTGGAATGGAGATCTTTTTCTAAGATAGCTACCCATGGGCCGAAAGTTTCCCACACCGCGTATAACCACTCATCAAAGATACCGAAGAAATTGAGGAAAGTGACTCCGAAAATTCCTTCAACTTACAGACACTGGGGCTGGCACTCTGCATGGTTCACTCAGGCACTGCATCATTGGACCCCTCTCATCTGATCAAGGCTGCTGATACACCTCTCCTCAATTGGCATGCTACACCAACTCTACCTGTTGAAATCCCACCTAACCGCAATGTTTACCCTATTTATTTTTCTATTGTCTATCCTTGCTCAAATGTAATCGATAGCTCTTTTGATGAGGTTCTCAATGTTGTTTTTCCTATCAATGAAATAAATGAAGATTTTGAGTATCTTGATGTGCCTTACATTAATTGTTTAGATTCTAATCGAACTTTTGATGATGATGATTTTGCAAATGAACAATTCTTAACTGATCTAAATAAGGTTAATAATAAACAACATAACCACGTTCAAGTTAATGAAGAAGAGACTGTTGTTATTAATCTCGGTTCTAGTAGCCAACTGCACGAGATTCGGATAGGGGCCACCCTTGACGAGCATGAGCGCACACAACTCGAAGAATTGCCAAAGGAGTTCGTGGATGTCTTTGCATGGTCCTAGGATGATATGCCCGGTATTTATCCTGAAATAGCTCAGCATGAGATCCCCACTCTCCCAGATTACAAGCCGGTTAAACAAAAATTGAGAAAACTCCGCACCGAATAGTTGCTCAAGGTCAAAGAAGAGGTGGTCAAACAGTTGAATGTGGGTTTCATTCGAGTGATCGAATATCCCACATGGCTAGCCAACATTGTACCTGTACCGAAATCAGGAGGAAAGGTTCGAATGTGTGTGGATTACCGAGATTTAAACAAAGCCTCTCCGAAGGATGATTATCCGCTACCCAATATCTACATGATCGTGGACAACACAGTTAGTCATGCTCTCAAGTCATTCGTCGATGGGTTTGCCGGATACAACCAAATCAAGATGCACCCCGACCACCAAGAGAAAACCGCATTCATCACCCCATAGGGGACCTTTTACTACACGGTTATGTCATTCGGTCTCAAGAATGATGGGGCTACCTACCAAAGGGCTGCCACAACCATCCTGCACGACCTGATTCACAAGGAGGTCGAGGTTTACGTGAATGATATGATTATCAAATCCAAAACTAAAGAAGGTCATGTTCCCACTCTCCGAAAGTTCTTCGAACGACTGCGACAGTATCAGATGCGACTTAATCCACAGAAGTGTGTCTTCGGCATTACAAAGGGAAAACTCTTGGGATTCATGGTCAGCGAAAAGGGGATAGAAGCAGATGTTGCAAAGCTGAAGGCCATACTTGAGATGCCGCCACCCCAAACAGAGAAAGAAGTCTGAGGTTTTCTTGGGAAATTACAATACATCAGTCGGTTCATCAGCTAGCTAACCTCCACCTGCGAACCTATCTTCAAGCTCCTACGAAAGGATTCAACCAAGGTTTGGAACGAGGCCTGCCAAGAAGCTTTTGACCGAATCAAACAATGCCTGACCCAACCTCCAGTTCTCATGCCACCACAGTACATCATCTGTCATAAAGCACTACTAAAAAGAAGTTTCGATGGAACTCATTTGCACTGTATCGCAGGGGTTGACATTGAAAAGATAATGCAGAAGATCCACAACGGAGAATGAGGGACCCACATGAACGGTCATATGCTCGCCAAGAAGATCATCCGACAGGGCTACTACTGGACCACCATGGCCCAGGATTGCACCGCTTATGTTCGGAGATGCCCTAAATGCCAACAGTTCTCCAATCTCCAACATCTACCTCCGCGGGGATTATACAACATGTCTTCTCCCTGGCCGTTCTCCACCTGGGGTATCGACATCATAAGGAAAGTTACACCAAAGGCTTCAAACGGACATGAGTTCATCCTGGTCGCCATCGATTACTTCACCAAATGGGTCGAAGTTGAGTTATACGCAGTGTTGAATGCCAAGAAGGTGACCAAATTCATCAAGAAAAATATCATCTGCCGATATGAGGTCCGGCACGAGCTGGTATTAGATAACGGGCTGCATTTCAAAGCAGAAGTCACAGAAGTAGTCAACGAGTATGGGATTCAGAGACATAAATCTTCTCCCTACCGACCTCAGACCAATGGTGCAGTTAAAGCCGCCAATAAGAACCTCAAAGCCATCATCCGCAAGATGACGGAAAGCTGTAGGGATTGGGCCGAACGGATCCCATACGCCCTCTGGGGCTATCGAACCTCAATCTGAACCTCTACTGGGGCTACCCCTTACTCCCTGGTCTACGGCATGGAAGTATTCCTCCCTGTGGAGCTAGAAATACCCTCGCTACGCATCATGCTCGAAAGCAAGGTTAGTGAAGAAGACTGGTGCCAAAATCGTCTTGATGAGCTAGCCCTTCTAGATGAAAGAAGATTAAAAGCTCTCTATCACACATAGGGATACCATCGCCGAATAGCGGGATCATTCAACAAGAGAGTCAAGGACCGCGGTGTCCGGGAGGGGGATTTAGCCCTCAAGGAGATAATAAAACCCATCTGGGACCCCAGAGGAAAATTCAAGCCCAATTGGAGTGGCCCTTACACTATGAAGAAAATCTTGTCTGGCTGTGCCGCCGTGCTCACTGACCTAGATGAGGAGGAAATGGCTCGTCCAGTCAACCTGGATCGCCTAAAAAAGTTTTACCCCTAGCCCGAAGTCTCGACGCGCTGCGACTCTTCTCATCTCTATTCTATTCTAAAAAAAAAGAAAAAAAAACTCTCCGTTTCCCTCTACCCAGAACTACGTGGGCCTGATCCTCTACAAAAAACCACTTTTAAACAAAAAAAAATTCAAAAACCCCAGAGGTACGTAGGCAGCTCATACATCTAACATGAGCATGGCCCCTTCTTTTTCACAAAAATATATTCTTTTCTTATCTCCGAGAACGACAGTTCATTCTAAACATCTACTTGAACAAAAGAATTATGTATGCCTTAGCGATCGGTATAGATAATTCAAAATATAAAACTCATCGAAAGGCACAGTTGGGTGATCAGAAACTTGTTTATTTCATTGATAAAAAATTACAGTACATATTACATAAAAAAAAGGGACGGATAACTCCCTTCCCCGCCACCATAAAAAGCCAAATAAAATCCCCACACACATTCCCTATTACATAAATAAACTCCCCAGGAGTCCTACCCACAGATACCCGAAGAGCCTGCACCCTAATCATCTATATCCTGAAGACCATAAGTTTCCCCTGCCTGAATAGAGTGCCGCAAACATTCCATGGATCGATGAGCCTTAACCATCTTCGAAAAGACCACAACACCCCCTTCCATGGAGTCAGATAAAACAAACCATCTTTGACCAGTCTCTACTGCCAACATCTTGTTGACTACTTTCCTCCACAACCACCTCATATAATCTTTGGGGACATGGCAAACCTTCCCAACAGACTGAGAGGGACGGGTCGACGGACGTCGATTTTCCCACAGAGACCCAAGCAACAAACGCAGGCGCTCAGTCAAATCTTCTACTGGAAAGAAATTTGAGGTCCGAGGGGGCACGACTTGCGCCCACCAAATTGACGCAAAAGCCACCAAGGAAAATAAAAAGAGGTCTGTTTGAGACCAACCAGCCGCACATATGAATACTCTCCTAGCTCCAGAACAGGCTGCAGCTGTCCCCACCAAGGCACTGACCAATACATCCCACGAGCCCCATACTCCACAAACTAATTCTCCCAGTTCTCAACATACAGGCCAACGCGGGTGAAGTAGCGCGAGAAGAAGTTGGGCATGGCCGACAAAGGATATTCTGGAGGAGTCGACAAGCGGAATCTTTCAGATAACCATATGAACAGCATCACAGGGCTACCCCTTAAAAAGTCAGAACGACCTTCTCTCCAGGCATCCAGGCCATTCAGAGTCTCCGTCAATATCACCGCCGCAGGATTGCGACGGTATGACATCCATGAAGTAATGGATGCAAGTTGAAGGTCCACTTGCACCTCCCCAGTCACCAACAGCAATTTTGAAACTAGGCCCAAAACCACGGCTCCATCATAACCGGCATCACCTACTTTAAAATTTCCTCCTTTCCTCTTTTGTCAAATCAGAAAACTCAATGAAAATAAATTGATATTCTCAACAAAATTTCAAAATCCCTTTTCCTCCCTATATGATTTCCCTTTTTAATTAAAACTTTCCTTCAAAATATTCCAAAAATATTCTTTTTTATGGTCTCAGCAGCAAAGTAAAAAGCGCATATGCATCCATCCATTCATCATTAATAAAAGAAAATAAAAAAACGCCATTGCATTGCATATATTTGTGTTCTGCGTTACATCAATTTTGCAGAAAATAAAGAAAAAGCAAAAACAACGGGACTCAACCTGAACCCACATTCTCTCTCTCTCTCTCTCTCTCTCTCTCTCTCTCTCTCTCTCTCTCTCTCTCAAGAGCTTCCACCCCTGCGACACGCTCTCTTTCCCCTACGACGAGACGACGCACCCCCACTACCCGAGTCAGAGTCTTCCCTGAATGAGGCTGACGGCACCAATCAAGAAGGAACAGGGACAACATCCCGAATGTGGGCAGTCACTGATGATATCCAGTCTCTGATGTCTCTCAGCCAAGTGGTCGACACCCGGACTTGCTGCAAGGAAAAGGCAGAATCAGTATCAAGCAAAAGAAATCAAAAAGAGGAAAAGGATCGAAAGGTTTACCGCAGGACGAAGGACCTCCTCTGTCAAACCAAGCTCCTCCGGATCCATCGTAAGAGGACGGTGCAGCATCGGCACTATCCCTCCATCAGCCCGCCGAATATTGTACGAAGGAGTGTGCAACCGCACGAAAGGAACTTCTAAAGTCACCACTGCAGATGTCAACGGACCGCCGCCGCTATGGGAGGACCCCACTGGTCGACTCGAACCCGTAGGAGGGAAAGGCAAGGCATCATATATGCTGGGAGCCATCAACCAACTCGTCACAAAGTCCATATAGTCATACGGCGCAGCCGTATCAGTGTACAATGAGTAGGAATCGCCGATCATCGCTGCGATCCTCTCATCCTGCAACAGCTGTCGCTCCCGCCTCATAGACGTAGGAAGCTACGCGGGTGGTACCACCACCTCCTCCTCGGCGATCTGACGAACTACCCTCTCCCCGAGATACCAGGAATGGCCGAACGCATGCGCCAACAAACGCCTCATCTGCGCATTCACCCTAGTCATCCCCGTATCCTGAATGGCTGTCCCCCAAGGATGAAAGGTCACCTAAAAATCCCCAAACAGGCATGAGTCAATACAAGATCAGAAGGTGTAAAAACCAAGACTGAAAAGGAAAGGACCTTACCCGACCACTGGTCAGGTCATTCAAGACCTGACGCACCGCCTCCAGGGAGAGAGATCCCTTCGACTGTCGGTTGGCCTTATGCCATCGATACTATCGGCAACAGTGTCGTCCTTCAGAGCAATCAGTGGGGTGTTGCACCCAATCACCTCATAGAACCACATCTGAATTCACAAGCAAAAAGAGACGCATAAGGAAAATGCGAATGCATGAAAGGAAAATGCGAATGCGTGAAAGGAAAATGAGAATACATGAGATGAAAATAAACAAAGTAAATAATACCTCAAGGAGATACGTGGCTCCAGTAAAAGTCTGCCGGCAGCACCGGCTGAATACATCCAAAGAAGAGTAAAGGGTCGCCAAGGTCAGACTCCCCCAATCATAGAAAGGGATGTTCGAAAACATCCTCAAGTACGGCAGAAACCACAAAAATGGATGACGTCGTCGCTCGACGCCACCATGAAACCTCCCAGCACTAACAAGATGAACAACCAGGCCATCTTCCTCACTTGCAGCCCGTCTTCCACATCAATCTCCCTACTCAACAGAACCTCCTTCAGCAAGGACAAACGGATAGAATCTCCAGAAACTATCCTCCTCGCATCACCAAGTGCCGCATGCACTGCCTCCGGCCTCACCCGCCAGGAGCGATCCACCTCTATCTGCTCCCCGTCACAATCCAGCCCCAGCAGTTGCTGCACATCTATGGGAGTCACCGTCATCTCCCCGAAGCCAAAATGGAAAGTGTGGGTAGTGTCCCACCACCTCTCCCCCAAAGTGCACGGGACCGCTGTCGAATGAGGCGTCTCATCCAGCGCAGACACCAACCTCCCAAAACTCGCTGATGACACCACGGGTGGAAGATGTTCCCAAACATCCTTAAGTCCCGTTGTCCCACGAGCACGCATGTTCCTCAAGGAAATATCAGACTGGCAAAAGGAAAAATCTCATCAAAAGTCAAGAAAGAAAGAAAAATCACCCAAAAAGAAAGGAATGCCAAAGGTTAGGTTACTTACATAACCGCCGGGAATCACTCTCGAAGAGCAATGACGCGATGGCTCTCACAGCAAGGTCCTCTCGTCCGCAATTGGCTCAAATGCATCGAAAGCATTCTCGTTTCCCAAAGCAAGGGGCACCCTGTCCCTCCAATCCACATTCGCCCAGTCATCAATGGTTAACCACTCCCGGTGGACTGCAGTGCTCACAAAGGCGGCCATTTCTTGAAGATCGGAACGTTAGAACAATTCGCAGAGAGAAATCGCAGAAAGAGAGAAGGCAAGAATCTGTGAAAAATGAAGGGGATTCGCCCCCTTTATGTAGGATGCCAAGCGCCATGCCGATCGGCACCCCCCTTAAAGTCCGTGCCACTGCCGAATGGTACTCCTCAGTCTATGCCGGCCGGCACCCCCCGTAAAATTTCGTACAGAAATTCCTGGAAAATGCCAAAAAACCCTAAAAAATCCTCAGGAAATTCCTAAAAATCCTTAGAAGGATTTAGAATGTTTTCATCAAGAAAATTTCGCACTCTTTCAGGCAAAACCTCTTTTTCCCCGACAGAACTCTTAAAATCCAAGCGAATGACCTCTCGAGCAATGCGCCCGGACCACCTAATCACCTCCTCGGCAGAGTTTACAACCTCAAACCGATTATCTCCCCAACAATCAGCTCCTCCGCTCAAATCAAAGACACAAAGCCTCCCCAACCATCGGCTACCTGGTGCGAAACAATATCGCACGGTACTTTTCCCAGCGGAATTCAGAAGAATAACTCGCCCCAGGCGATCTCTCCCCAAGGACGATCCAAAATCTTCCCCAGCTCATTCATCGTTCCCCAGCGGAACCTCAAATCCAATTCTTATCCCCAGCGGAACCTCAAATCCAATTCTTACCCCCAATGGAACTCTTTTCTTTTCCCAAGGAAATGCAATCACTCTTAGGTCAGACTTGACCTCGGCCTTGGATCGTCACCTGAGTTAGGTCAGAATTGACCTCGGTCCTCGGTCGTCACCACTCTTGGATCAGAATTGGCCCTGGTCTTGGATCGTCACCTAAGTTAGGTCAGAATTGACCTTGGTCCTCGGTTGTCACCATTCTTAGGTCATAATTGACCTCGGTCTTGGATCGTCAGCTGAGTTAAGTCAGAATTGACCTCGGTCCTCGATCGTCACCACTCTTGGGTCAGAATTAGCCCCGGTCTTGGATCGTCACTTGAGTTAGGTAAGAATTAACCTCGGTCCTCGATCATCACCACTCTTGGGTCAGAATTGGCCCCGGTCTTGGATCGTCACCTAAGTTAGGTCAGAATTGACCTCGGTCCTCAGTCGTCACCACTCTTAGGTCAGAATTGACCTCGGTCTTGGATCGTCACCTGAGTTAGGTCAGAATTAACCTCGATCCTCGGTCATCACCACTCTTGGGTCAGAATTGACCCCGGTCTTGGATCGTCACCTGAGTTAGGTCAGAATTGACCTCGATCCTCGGTCGTCACCACTCTTGGGTCAGAATCGACCCCGGTCTTGGATCGTCACCTGAGTTAGGTCAGAATTGACCTCGATCCTCGATCGTCACCACTCTTGGGTCAGAATCGACCCTGGTCTTGGATCGTCACCTGAGTTAGGTCAGAATTGACCTCGTTCCTCGATCATCACCACTCTTAGGTCAGAATTGACCTCGGTCTTGGATCGTCACCTGAGTTAGGTCAGAATTGACCTCGATCCTCGGTCATCACCACTCTTAGGTCCTCAGAACTGACCTCGGCCCTCTGATTTGGTCATCCTCACTTCCTTAGGTCCTCAGAATTGACCTCGACCCTCTGAATTGGTCACCCTCGCTCCTTAGGTCCTCAGAACTGACCTCGACCCTCTGAATTGGTCACCCTCGCTCCTTAGGTCCTCGGAATTGACCTCGACCCTATGATTTGATCATCCCCGACATGCTCCTTAGGTCCTCAGAATCGACCTCGATCCTCTGAATCGGTCATCCTCGCTTCCTTAGGTCCTCAGAATCGACCTCGATCCTCTAAATTGGTCATACTGTCTCGAAAGCATCATGCGGTGTCTAATCGACGGCTATCATTTGTTCCAAACTCACCCGTCAAGGGGCTCTGCTGACACCTCATTCTTTTACCCCCTAACTCACCTTAGGTCCCTAGTACATCCACTCATCACCGCAAACTCAGGTCATGTCCCGAGCACTGACCTGAAAGCCATCGGGAACTCCCTAGCTCAGTTTGACCCAAAATTCAAACTCTTCATCTCGACCGAGACTGAATGAATCTTCAAAGGGAACTGAATACCCTTTCCAAAGGTCCACCCCGTGCGCGATTCCGACTTACCATGCGGACGAACGGTCCGTTTACGTCCAAAACTTGACCTAGAGGCCACCGGGCGCTCCCCGGCTCTGTTTGACCTAAATCAACTCTTCAGCTCAATCGAGGCTAACTAAATATTCAAAGGGCCCTGAATACCCTTTCCAACGGTCCTCCCCGTGCGCGATTTCAACTTTCCATGCGGACGAACGATTCGTTTGACTCTGGGAAGCCATCGAGCACTTCGCGGGCCCGGTTGACCAAAGTCAGCTCTCCAAACCGGGTCAAACTCTTTGGAATGTCGAAGTACATCTCCTAACCTTTCCAATGGTATGCCCCGTGCGTGATTCGGACTTACCATGCGGACGAATGATCCGTTTGTGTCCGCACGATTCCCCGTCCAATGGACCGACAAACGCTTTCGAGCCATATTTGACCCAAAGTCAACTCCCGAACCCGGGAGCGTTCCAAGAGACTTTTGAAGGTCTCTGAGTTACCTTTCCAATGGTATGCCTCGTGCGCAATTCTGACCAACGGTTTTCCCTCGGCGGCTAATTTTCCGAAAAAGCCTGAAGCGCACTGCCAAATGGCAGGTCCCAGACCCTGCCTATCGGCACCTGCCAATAGGTAGTGCCATGGAAATGCCGATTGGCAGTCCCCTGGGGATATAAAAGGAGTTCTTCACCTCATTTGCAAAAGGAGCCCAGATCTAATAAAAATCACTCCCAACGAATCCCAGAAACCTCTCTCGAAGGCAGCGTGATTTCAACTTTCAAATCCTCCTTTTACTCCCACTTTTCATCACCCCTTTCATCAAATTTGGTGAATTAAACACTCTCCGTCATCATTCAAAGTGCAAGGTATGCTCTCCAACATTCAAGATCAAGCTCAAGATCTTCAAGAAGGTCCAACTTTCTCAAACTCTATCCTAAATTCTCTTGAATTCCCAATAACTTGTTTTCTTACTTATCACTTTTATTATCTCATCTCACACATCCTAATATACTTTTTATTTAGTATTATTGCACATCTCTTATTTTCATATAAATAAAACCCAAAAATAAGAAAAAGAGGGTTTGCTCATAAATTCCAAATAGTGATTCTCACACTTTTTTCACACTCTTCTCACAACTAAAACACTTTTTTTCTACACACACACACCCACAAATAAGAGATTTCCCATTTGGATTTATGGGATAAACCCCACCCCTCGTTTTGTATGCGAACTACGTGGACTTTGATGCCTCTATAGGCTACGTAGGCGTCTCGAGGTAAACCCGATACTCGAGTCCTTTTTCTCACTTTTTACCTTATCTTCTATCTTCTTTTTTAATCCATTTTCCTTATATGCTATATACTTGCTCTTAGTGACGTTTTACTCCATATACGTTATCGTTCCATTATAACGATCAACGTAGGAGTAATCGCGTAAATCTTATTTTTCTAATATTACTCTTAATATCTTCCTACGGATGACTCGCTTTATCTTTTCCATGATACAAGCCAAGAATTCTTACCTCCATTCTATATATATACACATGCACACATATCACGGGGGGAAACATAAGGGAAAATAGCAAATATCCATGAGAGACCGAAAGGGAGGAATGGGTGCCTAACACCTTCCTTTTTCATAACTAAGCTTCCGAACCCTTCTCGAATCATTTTGGTTTCGCACGCACCAGAATATCTTTGGATGCCATCCTTCAGGATAGCTTCCCCTTTTTCTTTTGTCTGTTTTGTGTAAAATAGACTGGCGACTGTGAATCTCTCTACATTTTTTCACAAACGACGCCGGCCGAAGCGCTCCCGAGAGGGACTCGCGGAACCCGAAGGATCCTTTCCTCCATGCGCCCGCCCACGGGGATCAGGATCGGGGGATGGCCACAGTAATGTCAATAATAATCCATTTCCAATACATGGGGAAAATATGGTGATTGCATTTGATCAAAAATATGAAGCTAAAATAAGAAGGAAGAGTGAAGAGGAAGAAGAGTTATAAGATGTTTATGATAGTTGTTTGGTAGTCATGACCAAGTGGTCATTGCCTGTGATGAAGTAAGTATTATAGATAGTGAACGCGTTCATCAAATGATGGATTATGAGGTTGATCCAAGCTTGGAATATTAAGTTATATCGAAATCACCAAAAGTTGTGTCATTCTTCGACGAGGTTGGAATGTTCTGCGATAGAAGACCAGAGATCACAAAAGATATCTTGGACATAGCAAGGAAGAATGATGTTCCATCGCAGAGATGGAGAGGGCCTATGGACAGGTTGGGGTGAAACTTTTTGTCGGAGTTATCATTCTCAAACGTTGATAGACCAGTCAGGTGCCCTAACAATTAACCTTTATATGTGATTTCTAGAGCTTTGATGAACGGTGGTGCCTCGATTAATATCATGCCAATGAGGTCTTTTTACTCATCCAACATTTTAGATCCAGTGTTGATCACAATGCCTCTTCCCATTTCAGGCTATTACAACTAATGTGACGCCCCATTTTCGAAGGTCAATGCAGAAAACCTTTTTATTCTTTGATATATTTTAATCAAATCCACCTTTTAAAATAAAATCTTGTTTTAAGATTTTTGCCATAAAATTCATTAAATCTAATTTAATAAAATGATGTCCAACTTAGTGAAATCTATAAGAACACTTAAAATAAAAGAGTTTTACACACTTCATATAATAAATAACAAATTAAGAAATTCCATGTCATCTTGTCTTATTACAAACCGAATTTAAAATACTTCCAAATAGTTCCAAATAATTCCAATAAAATAAAAATTCCATTAAAGAAACACATTTAAAGTAAATAGTAAACAGAGCTCTACTAGAGCGTAAATCCTTCTTTGTCTCTCATGGTTTCCTTGCCTTTATCTTTTCCCGAAATAACTGGGGAGTTTGGCAAAATGGTGGGATATGAGCGTGCGCCCACTAGGAGAAATACTCACAAAGTAATACGTACAAATAATATTTATACATAGAAAGTATATTTTAGCAATTATGAAATCATCCATCATTTGATTCAGTGTTCTCATGCAAAATATAATGTGACATGCAATTGAAGTTCTGACCATATAACCCGAGCAATAAGACCACTCGCACTTAATTCTTTCTTTTAACAATACAAGTATCTCGTTAATACAAATCATTAGCTTAATTTCACATTTTTCGAACTTTTTTCATAAACTTGCATTTACATTAATGAGCATCGTCGTCAAAATATTCTTATCACTTTCTTAATCGAGGTACCAATCTATGAGTGTTATACGGACTATCATCGACTCCCATCATGCTGGAATATGCTACTGATCATTTGTTTGGGATCTAAGCATTAATTCGCACCCTAAGACTCCAAGCCCTTCTTAAATTTTTGGTTACCTCCGAGGGCCTTTTACTTGTTACATCTTTGTAACCCTTTTTTCTTTCTTTCTTATTTACTTTTAATCATTTTTCCTTTATTTCCCTTTTTACTGGCCTATGGGGATAAATACCCGAGACTAGACAAATGCTGACACACTTTATTTCTAAGTTTCACTTTATTACACTTTTCACTATTCACGCACACTCTTAAACTTGCGTTTTATACTTTTTACCAAAAATACTTCTCATCTTTACTTTACAAAATATAATTTTATTCACCACATAAAATCCAACTCTTTTAACTAGAGTCCTTTAGTTTGGAAAGTATATTCATAAGTCCAACCATTTCATGAAAATGACACTTGTACACTAAAACATCACATTTGTCATTTCAAGACTTATATTTCCAACTTATTGACTTTGCACCTTTTATATTATTTCTATCATTTTATGTGGTCATAATATTTCATTTAATACTGACTTTTCAAAACAATACTCATGTTTGCAAAAAAAAATAAAAAAAAATAAAATATATATATATATATATATATATATATATATATATATATATATATATATATATATATATAGAGAGAGAGAGAGAGAGAGAGAGAGAGAGAGAGAGAGAGATTAAATCCATACTTTACATAAAATGACACTTTTGTACTAAAAACTATACTTTTGACATTTCAGAACTTATTCTTACAAATTTATAACTTCTCATTTTGGACTTTATACCCTTGTCATTTTATGTGTAAATATTATTATATTTACTATTTTAACGACAACACTTTATTATTATCACTTTTAGTCCCTTAATTCTTAAACGTTTTTAACTTTTACCACGTAAATTAGCATCATTTTATGTGATCGATATGCTGATATTTTCAACATTATTATTTCATATTCTAAGGTTTATTTAAATCTATTTTCAACATAATGAATCCATTTATCCCAACCACATGAGTTTATATTCATGAATGTAAGGTTTTATACCCATAAAACCTATATATTCGCCCTAACATTTCTTCATCAAGTTCAACTTAATATTTGACATGAAATAACCAGTTTAAACATGGTTTTCATAAAAGAATAACTGTCATAAACATTTTGAAATTTGAACTTAATTCTAACGTAAAATTTTAACCATTTTTGTCACATCTTTGTCAACATGCATTCATATATAGTGATAATAAACACAAATAGTCATGTAAATCATATATATGTATACATATAACTAGCATGCTTGATTTTAAACTTAAAAATAATGTAGAACTCCTACCTCTTGATGATATAAATTATTTTAATGAATAGGTTGAAAGAATATCCAAATAAGCTTCCTACTTTCAAGCTACTTGAAAGCTTTCTTCTTCAAATAAACACCCCCAATACCCTCCTTAAACCATACTAATTGAAAGGTAGAATGGTTGTCTTAAAATCTTGGTATATAGAAAGAGTATAGAGGACTCTGGCTACTGATTCTGATCAAGGAGTGAATATTTAAAATCGTGCCTAATGTTAGCCCAAACTCAAAAGGATTTGAGGAGGATTTGTAAGGACAAAATCTCACATTCTCCCCCTTTTTAAAGTCTCCAAACCCATCCTAATGACCCCCCCCCCCCCCCCAAACCCCCACCCCCAATAATCAATAATTGTTCCACAAGTATAATATGGTAGGAGGCCAGATAACAAATCCAAAAATCTTATGAGGGTTGGTTCCTTTGCCCCCTAAATTATGAAAAAAGTTGAAAACTTAAAAGAAACCAAAGTGGGTGGCAACTTCAGACAGTAAAACACTCTTAAATCAGCCTAACTATTTTTTAGACGTTGCCAAAGAAGGAAAAGTTGTTCAAAATTTAATTTTTTCAATGGTTTCTGAGCACTTTTAGTTTTTGACAAAAAACCCATGTATTTATTTATTTATTTATTTATTTATATCATCATTATTATTTTTCTTTGAATTTCCTTATTTTATCCTTATGATATTATAATAAATAAATAATTATAAATATTTAAATTATTTAAATTTATTTATTTAATTCCATTAAAGTTTGTAATTCAATTTAACACGCATAAAGCGGCACGCGATATTTTTGGATGTTTCTTCTTAATTTTAATTACAAGATTATTCTAATACGATTAAGATCGTAATTTCTCATAACATGATTTATCATTAATTTACAAAAAAAATCGAGCATTACAACCAAACTTCCAATTATGTGGGTTGTTTTAATGTTGGAATAATGATGGGCATTCTCCCATCGCACATTAAATTCCATGTAATTGATTCAGCTACTTCCTACCATCTTTTGATATAAAGAATTTGGATGCATAATCATTGACTGGTTCCTTCAATGTACCATCAATGTGTTAAGGACAACGTGAATGGAACTGGGGTCGTCATCTGAGCAACCAAGAAGTCATTTGCCATAGATGAAAATCATTTGCTAGATGTTGCTTTTCAAACAAATCTTTACGATGATATGCTCATTCTGATAATGTGCATCAAAGGTGTTCGGGTTCCTATGATCAAGGAGAAATTAGGACCAATGGTACCTTATGAGGAAATAGAGAAAGTCATACAAGTTATTGAGGGAGTAAACACGATTGTCCCCAAATCCTAAACTGTCACTAAATAACTAAGATATAGAACACAACCAATGATTGACCTGATAAGCATGAAGTAAAATGCCAGATTGTGTTGAGTAGGTTTTCTAGACCTAGAATGGAGGAAGAGGAGAATGCAAGGAAGAGGAGGGAACTTGCACCTCCTAAGTGAAAGTGCAAAATAAGTGTTACTTGAGGATGGAAGTGTGGTGTATCACCTTTGAAGATATGAGTGGGCAACCAGTGAAGCTATCCTAGAGTATGAGTGGTTCTTGGTGGAAAATCAAGGGAAATGTATTATTATTGGAGACATTGAAGATAAGCCTGAGTGCATGTAAGACCACCAAAAACTCAAAGTACAAGAGTTAGAGCAGATCGATCTGGCTAAGGGTGATGAGGAACCAAGACCAATATTCATATAAAAACCTAAAGGCCGTGAAGAACTTAAAGTTGATCAAGATCATCCAAGAGTATAAAGATTCATTTGCGTGTAAGTAAACTAAAATGCTTGGACTGGACCAAGATATGAGTTACCATAAGTTAATATTATGCCCTCGACTATTCCGGTCAAGCTAAAAACCAGAACGTACAGACCTGAGTTAGATCTCGTAGTAAAGGCTGAGGTGGAACGTTTATTGGTAGTTGGATTTATCAAGCCAATTCAACATCTAATTTTGATTTCTAGAATTGTGCTAGTGGGAAATGAGGGTAAAAGTCAAATTCTCATTTATGTTGACTTTAGAGATATCAATAGAGATTGCCCCAATGATGAGTTCCGTATACCTTCAATTAACAGTGTGATAGATTCAACAAATGGTCATGATATGTATAGCTTTATAGATGGCTACGCGGGGTATGAATAGTTAATGATGGATCCATCCAATGCAGAGAAGACATATTTTAGGCCTTGTTTTGGCAACTTCATTTATAATGTCATGCCTTTTGGTCTAAAAAATGAAGGGGCAACTTACTAAAGAAAAATAATGGTTATTTTCCATGACCTCTTTCATGGCATTCTGGATGTTTATATGGATGATTTGGTGATCAAGTCAAATTAATAAGATTAACCCATTGCAGATTTGATAAAATACTTTAATAGATGTGGGAAATACAAGCTAAAGATGAACCCACTCATATGTTCTTTCGGTGTAATGAGTGGGAAATTCTTAGGGTTTATGGTGGATCGATAAGGTGTTCAGATGGACCAAGATAAGCAAGATCCAACTTTAACATGCTTTTTTCCAAAGACATAGAAGACTCTAAATATTTTCCTCGATAATATTTCCTACTTGAGAAGATTTATCATAGGTCTATCTGAGATCATCTCAACATAATTCTTCCTTCTTTAAGGAAGTTTTCACTATAAGAAGTTATGGGGATGATTGTTCAGATGCACTGGTGTAGTGGAAGCTCAAACACGGTTTAAAAAAATCATGAGGATTATTGTGAGACCATTGGTATTACTCTATATAAAAGAATTCAAAGAGAGTGGTATTTTTGGCCTACGGTGAAGTAAGATAGAACATCAATATAAAGAGAATGTGTTAAATGTCCATATTTCTTTCAACCAACTGAGTGCCACTCTTTGGAAGGTCAAGCGAAATGAAGGTGACCTTACATTGATTCTATCAAGGATGGATTTGTTCAAATGGAGAAATAATATTCCATTAGAATTAGGAGAAGTGATTCAAGGTTCTACATATACGGGGAAGAGCTTCATCAAAGAGGATACTTCAACAGGCCTTTGTGATGCATTATAAGAGAGGGAGCAAATGAAGTCGTCAAACAAGCCCACGATCCATATCATATTGGAGGATACAAATTGTATTATCAACTTATAATACTTGGTTATTATTGGAAAATAATGAAAAAGATTCATCTAAGTTTTTTTGAAAGTGCAAGGATTGACAGCTTCTTTGAAAGTTTATTCATGGTCTATCGGTGAAACTTTATTTCATGGAAATTCCCTATCCTTTGCATACTTGGGCATTTGACCTTGTGGAAATAATTAAACCTACTTATAGGGTTAAAATATGGATCCTCATGGTAATTGAGTGCTTCACCAAATGGACAGAGGCAGTACCTTTGAAGAGAGAAACAACATGTGTGGTTGCACAGTTTATTAAAGTGTACATCATTTGTCGATTTGGAATTCCTACGATTATTTTCTCAAATAAAGGAACTCCATTTATAAACAAAAATTTGACCTTGCTAACTAAAAAATGATACATTATCCACCATACTTCAACAGTGGCTTATCGTAAAGGCAATGGTCAAGTTAAGGCCACTAACAAGACTTTGATTAACATTTTAGCCAAAATATGGAAGATTTTCTTGGTGCATGTGATAATAAGTTTACCATGGTATTTTATCATTGTCGAATAAGCAAGAGGAAACCAATAGGATATATACCTTCTTCCTTAGTCTATGGAGTTTAAGAAATTCTTCTAGTGGAATTAGAAGTACCTTATTCAAGATATTCCTTGCGAAGTAGCATGGTTCCACACAGTAGGCACATTCAACTAGAAACACTACATGAATACATAGATAATACGAGGAGGAACTTCCAAATTTACATGAAACAATTCTCTATAGCTTATGAGAACTTATTAAAACCAAGAAAATTCGTAAAAGGTGACTTCGTGTTGAAAGTTGTTATGATCCCTATTAGAGGACTCCCTTATGCCAAAGTTTGCAGAAAATTGGGAGAGACCATATGTTGTTAGGGAGGCACATGATTCTAGTTACTATTTGATCTCACAAATCGAGGACGATAAATCTTTAAAATTTAATAACAAATGGATTGAGGTTAATTACATGTTTAGAGAACACATGTAATTTTGTTTTGATTATTCTTAAGTCTTTTTACACTTAGAAATTTCTACCAAACACATGTAAAGTTAGATAACAATTTTTTATATAAAAATAAGTGTTGAAGAAAGAAAATGAGTAAAGTACACACATGATTTAAGATCAAACTTCTTTTTTATTTCACTTGTATAATTCAGTTACATTGTAAAAAAATTAGGACTACTATCCATAAACACAATCAGAAAAATGAAGTTATACACTAGGAAGAAACACAGATCGGGAGAAGTGAAGTAGCCCTCAGGAAGCGAAGAAGATAATCTCTAGCAACAGGCATATCATAAATATGCGATTCAGCTTTAGCCTTTAGCTTTAACTTGGCTTCACATTTGCTTTTGCCTTTAGCTAGAGCTTATTCGGTTGTTGTTATTTCATGGTCACATTCTTTAAGTTGAGGAGCAAGTTCCCTCATGCTTCTTGATTCAACCTAAGATCTTCTATATTTTTAGGTATTAAGATCAATATGTCACTATTTGAGGATCTTTGAGATATTTTAGCCTGTTGATGACCACACAAATTTAAAGCCATCATTCCGCTGGTCTTTAAGATTTCTTAAATGTTAATTTAAGGTAGATTTGTATAAGGATGAAATCGACATATTCACAATTTTAGATAAAATAGTTGCCTTTCCTTGAAGTCTATAGCCCATGACGATATTATTAGGCCTCACATAATCAGAAACGAAAGTGTCAAGATGAGAATCAATGAGTCAATCCAACACAGTGCATAGGGAACCTTAAATGAAGGGGTAACTTTGAAGCACCTATCAATAAAACTCAGCTGGAACAACGCTTGGCATTGGAACACCACAGATAAATTCATTTTTCCCCTTATGAACATTAGTTGTGGAGCCATGACCACTCTCATTAGATGATTCATCGTGCAAGGAATACTCTATCACATGATCAGTATCTATTAGTCAGTACTTCGGGAGGGATATTTTCAATCACATTCTGCAAAAAAGGACGAACAAAAAGAGTTATCTAGATTTGGTGAAATGTTTTTTTTACCAAATTGATAAAACGATAAAATCTTAGCAAAAGAGTTAAGCTAATTCACCAAGATGGTGCATTTTTAGAGTTACATACCCAAGCAGGGTACATCACAAATGAGGTGACAAAAGTTAAATTTTTTGTGAACTTTACTCAAACAATAAAGCAAATCACCAAGCAGGTGTAATTTTAGAAAAACCTTTATCCAAGCAGGGTGAGTCATTAAGTAGGTATTTATTTCGAAAAATATGCCCAAGGAGGATACATTCCAAAGAAAGTGTATGTTTAGATAAAATATCTCAAGTTGAGTACATTACCAAGCAGGTGTATGTTTAGAGAAAACATCTCAAGTTGAGTACATCACTAAGCGGTTGTATGTTTAGAAAAATCATTCCGTATGAGGTTTTGTTACTAAGGTATATCCAAACGGGACATAACTCTAAGAAAAACCAAAAGAGTATTAAGAATGGAATAAATTCCATATATATAGTCAGGGGGTGTGGGAAATTTTACCTCATAAACAAGTTATTACATTTGGTGTTAAACTTGAGAAGATTGAGATGGAATAATGGATAAAGTTTATGGACGGTATGCTTCCTCAGATTGAGCTTGAACATCTACAGTTGGAAGACCCTTAGTAGCCAAAATGATATGCTCGGTCGAAGCATCCATAACCTCCAAATATTAAGGATCAATGTCCATTGGGGCTAGTTTAAGCTCAACTGAATGAGTTATTTATTCTCTCTCTGTTCCTGGAAAGATAAAACAACATAAATAGAGCTTATAATGAGTTCACAAATAAGAAGGCTAAGTAAAAGTTATAAATTTTTCTTATAAGGAACATACCTCAACAATGATTAAATGAACAATGACAAGCTTATTCATAGACACCATATAACCAGGTATCCTAACAGGAATTTCCATTATAAGTCTTGACTTCACAAGACTAGAGGAAGGATTTCCTCATTTGACGTCCTCGGAAAGACCACTATATCCAAAGAGGGGACATAGTGTGGAATAACGTCATCCACCTGCATTCACAACATTCAATTAAGTCTGAAGAAATACAAACGTTGGTATAAACATTAAGTGATCAAGACAAAAATCTACAAAAACTACCTCAGCTAAAGGAGTTGGAGGAAAAACTACCAATGGTACTCAAATTAAACTAGGGGAGAAATTATGTTTGAGGTCTTAGTAGTTTCACTTGAGCCTCAACTGCTTCCTTGCTCATGCGCTCATGAGAAATTTTCTCACCACTGAAGAAGCACATCTAGACACAGAATGCCTTGAACGAGTTTGCCTAGTCCTTGATTTTGGGGGGAATGGAAAACTGGGAATGATATCAACATCAACGATTGGGATCAAAGGATCCTTTGTGGAAGGACTATCATTAGGAATATACACAACTAACACAGATTATGGATGAATATTTTACAGAAGGAGCTACAAGTTAGATAAATTTGTTTCAAGGAGAAAAAATTCAACACTTAAAGAAAATTTTAATCAGAAAAAGTTTATAGTTGCGAAAGAGCTAAAAGATTTACCTATTGAGTCTCGCGAGGAGACATAGGGAGATTAAACTCAGTGGAAACATCCATCTCATCACCACTTGGTTTGTTATCTAATACTTTCGTAGGGGAGCCTGAGGGTGTGGGAGTTGGAGTCACACGCTTTCCACTTGCTCTTTTCTTCAAAGTTTTTTTTTTTGCATTTAAAAGGTGTAGCGAGGGGAGATGTTTTCTTTGTGTTCTCATCAAGAGCAACCTTTTGTCTAGAAACCTAATAGATAACCAAATCATGACATGGGAGTTTACTATTCATAACATTTTATATCATCATGTGCACTAGCAGGATTGGATTCCATCTTACTTAGAAGATGAGATTTCATAGATTTCACATTTTCCACTAAAACTAGATTTATGGTAGGAATGGGTTCTAGAGGAATATTACTAAGGCTACAGGAACCCGTGGTGGCCTTGGATCTTTCGAGTGTTTTGGGGATAGTCTCCGCTTGATGAACTTGCAGCTTTTCTTTTCATTCCAGCTGCGATTGAAGAACCTTCCTTTCCTTTCCTTTAGTTTCGCAGCAGTGTAACACCCTTATTTTTAATAAATTAAAGTAATTATTAAATATTGGGTCATGTAAAAGTTTATCATAAAATTAGTTACACACTTTGCACCGTACGAGTCGTATAAGGGCCAAAAAAAATTACGTTTCAAACAAAAGTTCCACTTAAAAGTTTACATGCAAAATTTTATATACACTATACGAAAACTCAAAAATATAAAATACGAGATCGTATATCGTGTTCGGGGTTGTCTTAGTGCATGTATGACGCACATGCATAAAAAAGATAATAAATGACAATGTTGGTGTTTAACCTTAAACGACGAAATAAAAATATGTGAACCGCTCGTATTGTGTCAATAGCATATAATAACTGTCGAGGACATATATTTTAAGGGTATTTCTATATATGGGATACAAGCCTTATTTCAACAAAGTAATATTTTTGGCAAGAAAAATATAGGATGAATAGTAATTTCGAAAATGGTTTAAATATTACTTTTATTCGACCACATTGGTTAATTTAAGAATTATAATGGTACAAAAATTATAAGAGCCCCTATTTTGGTAAAAATATGCCATTTGTTGAAAAAATGGATTTTTCTTCAAAAAATAAATATGCTCAGAATATTCTAAAAACAACTAGAAAGATGTAAAATTTTATTCGGACAACTTTTGTGTTTACACTTTCTCATAAAAATTCATCTAGATATTTTGTTTTGGGAACTTTTAGTTCCCAAACTCACAAATTAAGTTAAGGGTGCAATAGTGGCATTTATAATTGAATTTAGTATGTATAGTTTTATACATATACTGGAATTATATATATATATAAAGGAGGGATGTGAATATCATTTAAGCATTTACATATATAGATTTTATTAATATTTTAGAAGGTTACTAGACGTTAGTTTTGTTATATGGATAACAATTGGAATGTATATACCCATACATAACCTTTGTGAACCATTGAATGGATGAGGAATGTGACAAGGGGTCCCACACTTAATGATTAAACCAAAAAAAAAGTAAGGCATTAGATATGGGAGAATGATAGCTTAGGAGGGAATCATGTAAAGAAAGTGGTACCATGTGGGAGGCTAGTGAATGAATAATGAGAAAAATATCAAGGTAGATAGTAATTTGGCATGATGATTCAAAATTAAACAATGGAAAGGACTACATATTAAGTCATCAATTTTGGGTATGTGGAAGAATTATTATTGTAGAAAATTTTGGCTTGCATGTGTTAGATGAAAGGAGGAAAATACACATGTATTCTTAGCCGACTATAGTGGGAGGAGAGGACATTATTTATCTCCATTTTATATCAATCCATAAGATTACTAGGGACCATATATCTTTCTCTTAAATCACCCAAAGATGTCCACACCATTTCATGAATTAGAAACTCAAACCCACATCTTTTCATTTGAGTAAATACTAAGAGGAAAATTACATTATGTTGGGAGTTTGTTGTTATGTATGGGAGTTGTCATGAAGTTGGGTTTTCAGAACATATTTCTTTGAGTTTGGGAGTATTATTTCTTGTACTTTGAAGCATTTTAAAAAAATTTGAGGCATTCCTTGGAGTCTATTTTAGAGCTTGAGGAGGTATTTTCCTTGGAGTTTTTCTTCTTTTAGTGAAGGGTTTTGCACTCTATTTTCCTGTTTAAAGACAAAACATGCTAGATATATGTATGATTAACATGATTAGATAGGCTTATTGTCACAATATATGAACTTATGAGAAAGAATATGTGATAAAAATGAATGAAAGCCAAAGATTAAAAGAAGGTTAAATTTCAGAATGTTTAAGCAAATTATTTCTTGTACAACTCATGTAAAACTTGTTGATTTCATGGTATATATATATATATGGGGGGGATTATGGGTATAAAACCTTACATTCATGACATAAACTCACGTAGTTAGGATAAATGGTTCAAGTATGTTGAAAGTGTATTAAATTACGCTTTTGAAGATGAAATGGTAAACTTGATAATTTCAGAATATTAATCACATAAAATGATATAATTTATGTAAACAAAGTTTGAGAATCTTGAAGAAAATAAAGTAAATGGGTGTTAAGTGTAAAAGTGTTAATAAAATTATTTATGGACCAAAAGTATAATTTATGAAATAGTGGACTAATAGTGAAACTAGTAAAGTGTTTTGGACAAAAGTGTGAAATGATGAAATATGAACACATAAAATAATAAGAAATGAGGAATAAATTGTAAAGTTAACCAGTTGAAAATATAAGTCTTGAAATGACAGAAGTAATGTTTTAATATGAAAGTGTTATTTTATGTGAAAATAGGAACTATGAATAAATTCTCCAAATTAAAGGAATCCAATCAAAGAGTTGGGTTTTATGTGGTGAAAAATCGCGTTCTGAAAATTAAAGATGAAAAAAATAATTTTTTGACACAGTGCATAAAATGCAAGTTTACAAGTTTGCGTGAATAGTGAAAAGCATGTAAAAGCGTATAAACGGATATTCATACTCAAAGGTTTAGTTTTGCAAGAAATGATAATTAAAGTTGTTTTCAAAGACGCAATACCGATTTAAAGGTAAAATGAAAACGTAGTTTTAATAAAGTGTGAAACTTAGA
Source organism: Sambucus nigra (assembly GCA_949130495.1). NCBI lineage: Eukaryota > Viridiplantae > Streptophyta > Magnoliopsida > Dipsacales > Adoxaceae > Sambucus > Sambucus nigra. Next base: position 572,417,336 of record OX422217.1, read on the forward strand.
AATTAAATGGCGGGACTAGTCGCGTCCCGGCTATTTGGCCTTATCGACTGCTAAAAATGAAATAAAATAAAAAGGCTTAAATGCGAATTAGAAAGAAATAAAGAATAGGATTACAATGATGTAACAAGTAAAAGACACTCGGAGGTAACCGGAAAATTTAAGGAGGGCCTGGAGCCTTAGGGTGCGGCTTAATTTTTAAACCCAAAATCACTTATCAGGGGCATTTTGTGGCCTAATGGCAGTCAATGAAAGGCCGTATAACACTCATGAATTAGTACCTCGACTAATCAAGTGAAAAGATAAGACGCACATTAATGTAATAGCAAGTTCATGAAACAACCTGGAAAATATAAAAGTACGATAATCATTGAATTAGCGGGATACAAGTGGTATTAAAAGAAAGACTAAGTGTGAGTGGGCTCATCGCCCGAGCTGCATAGTCAAACGTCAATTGCATGGTTACGATACAACTCACATGAGAACACTAAATCAAATAAAGGATGATTTTATAATTGCTAAAATACATTACATTATATATATATATATATATATATATATATATATATATATATATATATATATATATATATATATGTAAGTAATACTATGTTAGTATTTCTCCTACTAGGCACACTCTCTTACCCTACCATTCCCCCCCCCCCCCCAAGGTACTTCACCTAGAGGAAACGAAAAGGATAACGTAAAGGGAAAGAAGAGTCATCAACGCAATTAGACCACTGCCACTATTCATTTTAATTTTGAAATTTTATTTGGAACAATGGTTTTTATCATTTGACTTTGATGCAAGTACTTTAATTTTGGGAGTATAATAATCCAGGACTATATGAATTCCACTTTAGTCATTATTTATTCCATTGAAATAACAAAACTCTTTTATTTCAAGTGTTCTTATAAATTTCATAAGCGATACATCATTTCATTAATTAAGTCAATTTTATGACACAAATGAATAAAGCGAAAGTTCATTTCAAAAGAGGATTTTCTTAAATGAAATCAATGTATAAAAAGGTTTTTCGCTTTAACAACCAGAATTGTGGAATCACAACTTGGTATCAGAGCATAGGTTTACATGAGTGTCGGAGTGTGTGCTTATGTTTTGTTTTCCTTTAATAGTGAGTCTTTATATTCTATCTATACTAAACTATTACTTCTCTTTTAAAATGGCTACACGTAGAAGGGGTATGATGGTTTGTCGTTAGGATAAATTTTGGTCCTTTGACATTCAATTTGACTCTGTAAGCTCAAACTTATAAGGTTAGTTAGGGAATTCAAATTGTTTATGCATATGAGTGAGACATCAAGATATGAAGGTTTTTCACGCTAATGATAGCAAGATAAGTTTATAGAGATCATCATTGGTAGTTGTGAATAGAATTAGGGATAGTATAGTGAGCTATTAGTTTCAAGGATCAGTGTCACGACATGATGGTTAAAGTGGACCATTTGGAGATAAGTGATTCCTTCTAATCGTTAAGGGCAAGACATCAATGACAAACTAGTGGCGGGTTGATGTGATTCTTTTTTAAGTTTGCAATACCTTGTTAAGTTACCATCCCCATAGTAAGATATTTCAAGATGAAATGGTAAAATACGTGCCATTATGGTCTAATGGACATAGTAGGATCAAAGAAGAGTCAATATTTGGAACGTGCCTTGTCGCACATCCTAAATGTATTTAGGGTGTGAAGTGCAAGCAATGTTACTATAGGTCCCTATCTTGGGAAATATGGATAATGCATCAAAATAATTGAGGTCTTTAGTGAAAGTCCGTGGTGTTAGGTTGCTCTAGCATTGTTATGTGTAAAATGTATGAAACATAATATACTTTAATTTCATGTGATCTCTTGGTTGACTTAGGCTTAGTAGTCTGCAGCATTTTGACTGGTGATATTATAAGTAGTTTCGGTAAGCGAATGATTGTAAGTGAACTATAAACATAGAGTTGGCTTGGTCTAAACTGGAACAAACAGTGGGCATACAATTAGTTATAAAACGTTAATGATTGTTTGAATTTACGTCATGATAAATTATCATGGGCAGCATCGATACATACTACAAGTGATTACACAGCTATGTGTTTTCGGTGGTATAAAAAATAAGTTACCTAAGCTTAGATTTGGGAGTAAGGCGAGGACTTGGAACTTTTGCGAAATAAAATTTTAGTAATAAGAATCAATCGAGAGTATATGATAATTTATTGGTGTAAATGCATTCAGTATAAAGATTTTGAGAAATAGAAGATGACTATATTATTGTGGGTCAATGTGTAAGTTATGATTTCTAAGGTTGAAATCAGGAATGACTCGTATGTAAATAGCATAATTAATTATGGTCATTTAACTAAGAGTGCATTATATGGTCATACGGATTGGTTGCATTCCTAGGTAATGAATTAATAAAGGTTTATTGTCATGTCCTGAATAGCTAGGCATTTTAATAGATATGTGTTAATGATTATGCATATGAAATTACCACTTAAGTATAAGGCATTTTAAAGGATAAGTGTTTTAATTTTTTTAAGAATTGGAGATATTATTGCACGAAGGGAAAACAGCATGGATGCATAACTTCGAGAAAATGAGATTAAATCACATTATGTTTGAGAAACGCCTACTAATGAATTGTTCAAGTAATTAAAATTTCAAATGGTCACGTTTTTCCCAAGGTCGGGTCTAGACATGGAGCGACCAACCTAGTTAGAAGGGTAATATTAGGATTAGGATACATAGAACCTTCGGTGTTTTGGGAAGGTTAGTCCAGTGTCTTAATGGCTTATCGTTAGTGTCATAGTAGTCTTGTTCACAATGTGTTTTTGATTTGTCACACACAATCAGTGGAAAATTTATAGGTCTTCATTATAATGTTATTTTGTGATTATGCCCATATCAATCATAGGCAAGGGACAAGATGTTCAATGACAGAGATAATTTTTTTATTCAAAGGTGTGTACGATAAGACACGAGATGGAAGTAACCACTTGGGAATTAAAGTCGATCTTGTATAAGAGTTATCAAGAATTACTCGCATAACAACAAGATTGTAGATTAATTTACGGACTAAAATTTCCTAAGGGAAGAATGTAACACCATGATTTTTAATAAAATAAAGTAATTATTAAATATTGGGTCGTACAAAATTTTGACATAAAAATAGTTACACACGTTACATTGTATGGGTCGTAAAAGGACCAAAAAGAATAATTTATGTTTCAAGCAGAAGTTACACGTAAACATTTACATGAAAAATTCTATATAAACTATACGGAGGTTGAAAATATCAAATACAAAATTGCATGTCGTGTTGGGACTTGCCTTGGTGCATATATGACGTGCATGCATAAAAAGGATAATTAATGGCAATGGTGGTGTTTAACCTTAAACAACGAAATAAAAATATGCGAACCACTCGTATTGTTTCAATAACATATAATAACCGTCGAGGACAAATTTTTAAGGGTTTTTTATATATGGGGTACAAACCTTGTTTTAGAAAAGTAATATTTTTGGTAAGAAAAATATTGGATGAATATTAACTTCAAAAATGGTAATTCGATGAGCAGTAACTTCAGGAATGGTTTAAATAGTACTTTGATTAGAACACATTTGTTAAGTTAAGAATTATAATAGTAAAAAAATTATAAGAGACCCTATTTTGGTAAAAATTATGACACCCCGCCTATTCTAATCCTAGGTGATCAGTCCATTATTAAATTAAACACGAATCTTTAATGGTGTCATTCTTAGCATCACTGTCGGATTTTAATTTAATTACTACTACCCTAATAGCCCGGTGTCAAACTTTTAATCTTAATTATTAACATGCAATAAATAAAATCGGAATAAATATATCATTCACTATTTTCATACACATAGTAATGAATAATGAGATAACGACATAAATAAGTAAATGAGTCTGGAATGACATTCCAGGGAAAATCCAAACACAGTCATCTATAAGTAATGTCTAAATTAATACTGGAAATAAACGGAAATAACTGGAAATACAAAGTCAATTATGAATGGGAGACATTCCCAACTGTGATAAGTAAAGATAACTAAGAACTGAATGAAAGTGGAGGCATCTAACAGCAAGGTCCTACAACTTCCACAGCAGCTACAGCACGTTGAATGTAAGAACTCCTATGCCTAGCGTCCATGTGGCTGGGCACCTAAAATGGTTTTTTACAAAAAGGATTTGAAACGAGTCAGAGCCCAAGTAAAACAGTTTGAAAAAGTTTAGCAAGTGTTTAAAATGCATTAAGATAAGATATTAAATACATGTTAGTACCGCGTGCCCTCACTTGAGATCCTCACACCTCAACTAATGTGCACGCCTAATGTGCTACTCTAACCCACCTAGTTATGCTACTCACCTAACTAGTCTGGCTTACATCTCTTCGCATCAAATCATTTATAGTGCCCACCCGTATTTCCCATACAATACTTCCCGCAAGATTAAGCCTTATAAGAGGAATTACCCCACCCACGATTTAGATTTAGCGGTAGTCGTGTTTGCGTTGCTGATTTGGAGACACTATTTGTTATGAGAGAGATTTGGCATGTTCACCAATCATAAGTCATTGCAGTACTTGTTCACTCAGAGAGAGATGAATATGAATCAATGCAAGTGGCTTGAATTTGTTAAAGACTATCAGTTTGACATCCAGTATCACCCGGGAAAGGCTAACATGGTGGCAGACGCGTTGAGCCGCGGGCCAGTAGGAGATGTAGCTGAAGTTTGGAAGGCAAAATGGAAGGAGTTGGGACATCAAGATCAAGCAGATTGTGACGAGGGGGGTACAGGCACAGGAAGGAGATTCTTTTTGTCAGGATCGGATTAGACAGCTTCTAGTCGGGGGAGCCGAGTCATATTCTGTGAGTTCAAAGGGAGGTTTACGATTCAACAGGAGATTGGTTGTGCCAGATGGAGAGGATTTATGACACACAGTGATGGCAGAGTGTCACGGGTCATGATTTGCGGTACATCCTAGAGGGTATAAGATGTACCAAGACATGAGACGACAGTACTGGTGGGGTGGCGTGAAGAGAATTATTGTCGAGTTTGTTTCGAGGTGTACCACTTATCATTTAGTGAAAGTGGACCATCAGAAGTCGCCAGGGGTTCTAAAACCGTTAGAGATCCCAATGTGGAAATGGGAGAGCATTTCCATGGATTTTATTATTGGGTTGCCTACTTCACAGAGAGGTCGCAACTCCATATGAGTGATAGTGGATCGATTGACCAAGGTATCTCACTCCCAGTTCGGACTAATTATACTACGGGACAGTATGCCCAGATTTTCATTGATGAGATAGTGAGGTTGCATGGGGTGCCATTAGATATTGTGTCCAACAGGGACAAGATTTATGTGTCTCAATTTTAGGAGAGTTTATAGGAGGCTATGGTTACTGGTTGCAATTGAGTACGGCTTATCACCCGTAAACGGATGGGCAAACGGAGAGAACTAATCAGATGTTGGAAGATATTCTATGAATGTGTATCCTCGATTTTGGGGGAGGTTGGGAGCAGTATCTTCCACTGGGGGAGTTCACATATAATAACTCCTACCAGTTCACGATTGGCATGGCACCATTTGAGGCATTGTACGGTAGTCCTTGTCATTCGTCCGCTTGTTGGTTGGAGGTGGGGGACAACAAGCTTCTCGGGCCGAAGTTAATCCAGGATACTTCGGCCAAGATTGAGTTGATTCGGAGCCGTATACGGATAGCCCAGGACAGACCGAAGAATTATGCGGATGCTAAGCGGTACTTCTTGGAGTTTAATGTGGGAGATCAGGTGTTGCTATGTATATCTCCTATGAATGGGATAATGAGGTTCGGGAAGAAAGAAAAATTGGCACCGAGATACGTGGGGCCATTCCCTATCATTGAGCAGATTGGGCCAGTTGCATACAGACTAGGGTTGCCGGAGCACTTACATCGAATTCATGATGTATTTCATATTTCCTCGCTGAGGCGATATCTCCGGGATGAGTTGGCTCACACTCACATTGCTTTGGAGGAGATCGATTTGCAGCCCGATATTTCATATTAGGAGAGGTTGGTTGCTATCTTAGACCATAGCGAGAGGAGACTGAGGTCAAAGGTAGTTCCACTTGTAGGGTTCAGTGGGGGAATCATAATACCGACGAGTCCACATGGGAGAGCAAGGATGAGATGCGCGAAAAGTATTCAGAGTTATTCATACCAGATATTTCTTTTTTTTTAATTTCGGGATGAAATTCCGTTATTAGGGGGAGTATGTAACACCCCTTAATTTTATTGATTTTTATTGGGAATTAATTGGATTAATGAAATTATATTTTGAAAATTAATCCAGAAAAATTAATATTAATTAGCGAGATAAGGGTTAATATTTATTTATATTGAATATTACTTAGTGAATGAGTAATAATAATGATAAGGAAATATTATAATTGTCGTGAGTGAGAAATACGAGAGTTACTGTAAATTTAATCGGGACGTGCGTGTCATTCGTGTCGGGACTTAATTTGGGAAATAAAATATAATTTCAATTTTGATATTCCATTTGATCATTTTGAGTACACCAGTGTGTCCGGAAGGGTCGAGCTAATCAGAAAAGTCTATCTGAGGGTTTAGTTTGGGTCTCGAGACACTTTTAGGCCAAATCGGCACCCCGGAGGGGTATTTCAGTCTTTTGAAATTTTGGAGAAAATAAACCCACAAAAAATTAGAGGATTATATCTAATAACACGTAAAGGGAATTAGGGTTATCAGTTACCAAACCAAAGGGAGAGTCACAGGCGTAAGAAGGAGAGTTGCTCCTAGGGTTCCAAGGCTAAAAACCACCTTCTCGCGCCACCACCGCCACCGAATTGTAGATCGGGAAGAGGAGAACACAAATCTCACCACCAATTCTGTAGAAATAAGACTTCCAAATTAATTCAAATGTTTATCTTACTAACTTTTGACTTGATATACCATCCATGTTAGAATAGGATGATTACCTTATGAAATTTATGAACTTTGAACTTAAAATTAGAGATTTAAATTCAATTCTTGGGTAGGAATGATAATATATTTGATCCCTTATACATGTAGGATGTAATAATGAGGAATATCATGAAATTTGGGAAGAAATTTGGACTTATATTTAGGTTCTTGAACATGAATAATAATCTAGGGTTTTAGAAATTAATCTTGATTAAATCTGATTTGAGGTTGTTCTGTAAAGATTTAATGATTCTTATACGTTCAAAATCATTGATACATATTATTATAATGTTAGAAACCTTTGTTTGGGAGTTTGGGAGAGTGTAATGTTGGGTTGGAGGTTTAACAATGTTGAATTCCTGTAACAGCGTAAGGAAGAAGATGATAACTGCTACGGCGAATCGATTCGGCTCCTTGGCCGAATCGATTCGGTTTCCTAGATTTGCACAATTTTCCCTTTTTTTCTTAGAACTAATGGGAAACGTTTGGGTTGGCCTTTGAATTAATTTTAAGATCCTAATGAGAGATATTCTATTTACCAATAGGCTAATGTTCGGTTTGAGATTGGTCGCACGAGGAGAGTTTAAGACTAAAATTAATTAGGCTTAACGGGTAATAAAATCTTATTCAGATAATGATTTCTTATCATGGAAAATTAGGGGAATGTATAACCAAGACTAGTAGGCCTTGAGTGGGATTGCCTACTGAATTTACTTAAGGGGCACTCGGCAATCATTTGGGTATTGGGAAACACTCAGGATTATACCATGAGAAGTATTACGCTATGTAGAATATTCGAGAGTTACTATACTACATACGGGGAATATGATATAGGTTATGTGTATTCCTATGATGATGTTATATATATATATATATATATGGGTGGTGTATATACCTATTGTTTGATTTTTATGTGTCATTATACCTATGTTGCTTGCTATCACGGGAGGTTTCGCATCGTGGCAATCTTATTCTGATGAGCCCAATTGGGGGGATATTGACTTGTACCTCAGGACATAGAACTTAAGGATTTAGCACCACTTATGTGAATGAGGGTGTGACTGGTCATTTGGGTGCGTTAGTTATGAGCGTATCCCAACGATTTAGAACTATGTTCGCCTCTAATATTATGCGATTTAATTTATGGTTTGAGGGAGATTATCCGAGCCAGTGTTTAGTACGTGATGTACCAGGACTTGATAGCAGAGTATGATCGCATCGCAGGTCTCCACCTAGGGGTGTTGTATACGTATATATGATAAGAGTGATAAATGTATATATACATGTGATTGATCCTACTACGAGTGTATTAGTAGATAAGATAGATAGTGATATCTAAATTAACCAATATGTACGAAAACTAAATAATTTAGTAGTAATTCCTGATGAATAGAAAGAGTTAAAAAAGGTAGTATCGTATTGTATAGGCAATATGGGTGGGCACTATAAACGATTTGATGCGAAGAGATGTAAGACAGACTAGGCGGGTAGCATAACTAGGTGGGTTAGAGTAGCACGTTAGGCGTGCACATTAGTTGAGGGGTGAGGATCTCAAGTGAGGGCACGCGGTACTGACATGTATTTAATATCTTATCTTGACGCATTTTAAACACTTGCTAAACTTTTTCAAACTGTTTTACTTGGGCTCTGACCCGTTTCAAATCCATTTTATAGAAAAACATTTTAGGTGCCCAGCCACAGGGACACCAGGCATAGGAGTTCTTACATTCGACGTGCTGAAGCTGTTGTGGAAGTTGCAGGACCTTACTATTATACGCCTCCACTTTCATTCAGTTCTTAGTTATCTTTACTTATCTCAGTCGGGCATGTCGCCCATTCATAGTTGGATACTATTGGCAGAGACTTTTTATTTCCGGTTATTTCCGTTTATTTTCAGTATTGATTTAGACATTACTTATGGATGACTGTATATGGATTTTCCCTAGAGTGTTATTCCAGACTCAGTAACTTATTTATGTCGTTATCTCGTTATTCATTACTATGTGCATGGAAATGGTGAATGATATATTTATTCTGATTTTATTTTTTGGACGTTAATAATTAAGATTAAAATTTGACACCGGGCTGATGCTAAGAATGACAGCATTAATGATTCCTATTTAATTTAATAATAGACTGATCACCCAAGATTAGAATAGACGAGGTGTCACAAAAATGAGCCATTTTGTCGAAAAAATAAGTTTTTGTCAAAAAATAAAAATGCTCAGAAAATTCTAATAACCTCCAAGAGGATGTAAAATTTTATTCTAGACAACTTTCATATTTTACACTTTCTTAGAAAAGTCACCTAAATATTTTTGGGCACCTTTAGTCCCAAAACTTAGAAATTAAGTTAAGGGTGTAATTATGATATTTGTAAATAAATTGAGTATATATATATATGTGTGTGTGTGTGTGTGTGTGTGTGTGTGTGTGTCTCTGTGTGTGTGTGTGTGTGTGTGTGTGTGTGTGTGTGTGTGTGTGTCTCTCTATGTGTGTGTGTGTGTGTGTGTGTGTGAGAGAGAGAGAGAGAGTATGTGTATACATAAAGGAGGGGTGTGAATATCATTTAACCATTCACTTATATAGATCTAATGAATGTTTTGGAAGGTTACTAAATGTTAGTTTTGTTATAACGATAACAATTGGAATGCATATACATGCAAGTAACCATTGTAACCCATTGAATGGATGAGGAATTTGGCATGGGGTCCCACACTTAATGATTAAACCACAACAAAATTAAGGCATTAGAGGTGGGAGGATGATAATTTAGTTCGGAATCATGTAAAGCAAGTGGTACCATGTGGGGGGGGGGGGGAATGAACAAAGAATGAGAAAAAGATTTAAGTAAAGAGGCATTTAGCGTTTTGTTTCATAATTAAACAAAGGAAATGACCACATATTAAGGCAACAATTGTGGGCATGTGGAAGAATTATTATTGTAGGAAAGTTTTGCTTGCATATGTTAAATGAAAGGAGGATAATACACATGTATTCTTAGCCGACCACACTGGGAGGAGAGGACATTATTTGCCTTCATTTTTTATATCAGTCCATGATATTACTAGAGACCATATATCTTCGCCTCAACTTGCTTAAATATGTTCATGCCATTTCATGAATTAGAAACTTAAACCCACATCTTTTAATTTTTGTAAATACTAAAAGGAAAATTATATTATGTTTGGAGTTTGTTGTTATGTATGAGAGTTGTCATGAATTTGGATTTTTAGAACATATTTCTTGGAGTTTTGGAGTATTATTTCTTGGAATTTTAGGTATTTTGAGACATTTTTGGCATTACTTGGAGCTTTTATCGAGCTTGAGGAGGAATTTTTCATGGAGCTTTTCTTTATACTTTGGATGATTTCTTCTTTTAGGTAGGGGTTCTACACTCTATTTTAAGGTTTAAAGAAAAGTATTGTAGATATGTATATATACATTATTCACATGATTACATATTCTTATTATCACTATATATGAACTTATGAAGAAGAATATGTGATAAATATGGATGAAAGTCAAAGATTGAAAGAAGGTTAAATTTCATAATGTTTAAGAAAATTATTTCTTTTACAAATCATGTAAAACTTGTTAATTTCATGATAAATATTATATTGAACTTGTTGAAGAAATAGTAGGATGTATATTGGGTTTTATGTGTATAAAACCTTACATTCCTGAACATAAACTCGTGTAGATGGAATAAATGGGTTAAGTATTTTGAAAGTATATTAAAAAGATCTTTTGAAGGGAAATGGTAAACTTGATAATTTCATAATATTAATCACATAAAATGATACAATTTTTGTGAACAAAGTTTCAGAAACGTGAAGAAAACAAAGTAAATGGGTGATAAGTGCAAAAGTAGTAAAAGTACAGTATTTGGACCAAAAGTATGATTTTATAAAATAGTGGACTAAAAGTGAAACTAGTAAAGTATTTGGGACAAAAGTGTGCATGAACACGTAAAATTATAAGAAATAAGAAAGAAATTGTAAATATAACAAGTTGAAAATTTAAGTCTTGAAATGGCAAAAGTAATGTTTTAGTACGAAAGTGTCATTTTATGTGAAAATAAGACTTATAGATAAATCCTCCAAATTAAAGGAATCTAGTCAAAGAGTTGGTTTACTGTGGTAAAAACTTACGTTTTTAAAATTATATATGGAAAAAGCATTTTTGGCAAAGTACATAAAATACAAGTTTACAAGTGTGCATGAATAGTGAAAAGTACGTTAAAGTGTATAAAGGATATTCAAACTCAAAGGTTAAGTTTTACAAGAAATGATAATTAAATTTGTTTTCAAAGAGGAAATACTGAGTTAAAGGTAAAATGAAAACATACTTTTGATCAAATGTGAAACTTGGAAATTAAGTGTTAGGACTAGTCTCATCCCAGCTATTTGGCCTCATCGGCCAATAAAAAGAAAATAAAGAAAAAACTCTTAAAAGCACATAAGAAAGAAAGAAATAAAAGGATTACAATGATGTAACAAGTAAAAGACACTCAAAGGTAACTTAGAAATTTAAGGACGGATTGGAGCCTTAGGGTACGGCTTAATGCTTAGACCCACGTGAAAAGATAATTCTGAGCATTGTGCTCATTAATGTAAAAGCAAGTTTATAAAATAGCTTAAAAATGTGAAAGTACGTTAATGATTGAATTAAAAGGATACAAGTAGTATTAAAAGAAAGATTAAGTGTGAATGGGATCATTGCCCAGGTTGCATAGTCAAAGCGTCAACTGCATGGTTACAATACCACTTGCATGAGAATAATAAATCAAATGAAGGATGACTTCATAATTATTAAAATACATATATATATATATATATATATATATATATATCTTTGTATGTAATACTCTGATAGTATTTATGCTAATGGGCTCATGCTCATACCCCACCATTTGCCCCCCACCCCCACCCCTAGGCACTTCAGCTAGAGAAAACGAAAGGGATAATGTAAAGGGAAAGGAGAGTTATCAATGGAATTAGACCTCAGCCACTATTCATTTTAATTATATAATTTAATTTCGGACAAGGGTTTTTAACATTTGACTTTGTTGCAAGTACATTAAATTTGGGAGTATAATAATCTAAGGTTGTATGAATTCTACTTCAGTCATTATTTATTCCATTGAAACAACAAAACTCTTTTATTTCAAGCATTCTTATAAATTTTATAAGGTGGACATCATTTCATTAATTAAAGTAAATGAATTTTACGACACAAATGAATAAAGAGAATGTTTATTTCAAAAGAGGATTTTCTTAAATGAAATCGATGTATAAAAAGGTTTTTCGTTTTAACACCCAAAACTGTCGGATTATGCGCTTACATTTCGCTTTCCTTTAATAGTGAGTCTTTATATTTTTTCTACACTAAACTACTACTTATATTTTAAAATGGCTACATATAGAAGGGGTATGACGGTTTATCATTGTGATGAATTTTGATCCTTTGACATTCAAATTTGACTTTGGAAGATCAACCCTATAATGTGAGTTAGGAAATTCGAATTGTTCATGCGTACGAGTCAGACATCCGAATATGAAGGTTTCCTGTGCTAATGATGGCAAGATAACTTTATAGAGATAATCATTTACAGTTGTGCATGAAATTAGGGACAGTACAGTGAACTATTAGTTTCAAGGACCGATGTCACAACATAACGGTTCAAGTGGACCATTTGGAGATAAGTGATGCCTTGCAATGGTTAAGAGCAAGACATCAATGAAAAAGTAGTGAGGGGTCGACGTGATTCTCTTTGAATTTGTAATATGTTGTTAAGTTAGCATAGTAAGTGGTGACCCCTGGTAATAGATTTCAAGATGACATAGTACAATGCATTCCATTATAGTGTAAAGGACATCGTAGGATCAAAGAAAACTAGATATCTGAACCATGACTTGTCTCACATCCTAAATGTATTTAGGGTTTAAAGTGCAAGCAATATTACTAGTGAGCCCTATTTGGGAAAATATGGTCGATGCATCACGGTAACTAAGGTCTTTAGTGAAAGTACATAGTGTTAAGTTGCACAAGCATTCATATGCATGAATAGTATGAAAGATAATAAATTGTCATTGCATATGATCTCTTGGTTGACTTAGGCTTAGTAGTCTTTGGCATTTTTACTGGTGAGATAATGCGTAGTTCAGGTAAGTGAATGATTGTAAGTGAATTGTAAACATAAATTTGACCTATTCTAAACTGGGACCAATAATGGGGACACAATGGGTTAGTAGACCTTAATGATTGTTTGACTTCACGTCACGATAAATTGTCATGGGTAGCATCAGTACGCACTACAATTGAATAGACAATTACGGGTTCTCGGTGGTATAAAAAATAAGTTACCTAAGCTTAGATTCGGGAGTAAGTCGAGGACTTATAAAGTCTTTGATAATGTATTGGTGTGAATTCATTCAATATAAGGATTTTGAGAAATTGGAGATGGCTAGAATATTGTGGGTCGATGTGTAAGTTGTGATTTTGAAGGGTGAAATTAGGAATGACTCGTACGTAAATAGAATAATCAATTATGGTCGTTCAACTAAGAGTGTATTATATGGTCATACGGATTGGTTGTATTCCCAAGAAATGGATTGATAAAGTTTATTGTCATGTCCCGAACAGTTAGGAATTTTAATTGATAGGTGTTAATGATTATGCATATGAAATGACCACTTAAATATAAGGCATCGAAAAGGAGAAGTGTCTTAATTTTTGTTAAGAATTGGAGATATTGTTGCACGTACAAAAAATGGCACGAAAGCATAACTTTAGGAAAAATGAATTAAATCGCGTGACTCAATTTTTGAACTATTTATTGATGATTTAGTGAAGTAATAAATTTTTTAAATGGTCACGTGTTTCCCAAGGTCGGGTCTAGACATGGAGTGACCAGCCTAGTTAGAAGGGAAATATTTGGATCGGGGGACATAAGACCTTCTGTGTTTTAGGAAGGTGGACTGGTATCTTAAGGGTTTAGCTTCACAGTCATAGTAGTCCAATGTTCACAATGTGTTCCACATTTTTAATGTCAAAAGTGTGCTTTTGATATTGTCACACATGGTTAGTGGAAACTATATGGGTCTTCATGATAATTTTATTTTGTGATTAGTCCCATATCAATCATAGGCAAGGGAAAATAGTTTCAATGATGAATACAATTTTGTTAATCAAAATCGTGTAGGATAAGACACGAGACAGAAGGAACGACTTGGGAATTAAAGTCGAGCTTGTGTAAGAGCTATCCAGAATTACTCGTATGAGCGAGAGACTGTAGTATAATTTAAGGGACGAAATTTCCTAAGATGAAAAGAATGTAACACACTAATTTTTAATAAAATAAAGTAATTATTAAATATTGGTTCGTACGAAAGTTTGACATAAAAATAGTTACACACGTTGCACCGTATAAGTCGCATAAGGACCAAAATGAATAATTTACGCTTCAAGCAAAAGTTCCACGTAAAAGTTTGCAAGTAAAATTTTATATACACTATATGGAGATTAAAAACATCAAATACGAAATCGCATGTCATGTTCAGGCTTGCCTTGGTGCATAAGTGATGTGCATGCATAAAAAAGATCATAAATGGCAATGGTGGTTTTTAACCTTAAACGATGAAATAAAAATCAGGGAACCACTCATAATGTGTCAATAACATAAAATAATTTTCGAGGACATATTTTTACAATTATTTTTCTATGTGGGGTACAAACCTTATTATAGCAAAGTAATATTTGTAGTAAGAAAAATATTGGATGAATAGTAATTTTAGATATGGTAATTCGATAAATAGTAACTTTGGAAATGGTTTAAATAGTACTTTGATTCCACCACATTGGTTATCTTAAGAATTGTAGTGGTAAAAAAAATTATAAGAGACCATATTTTGGTAAAATGCGCCATTTTGTCAAAAAATGAGTTTTTCGTCAAAAAATATAAATGATCAGAAAATTCTAAAAATCTCCAAAGAGATGTAAAATTTTATTCTGGACAACTTTTGCGTTTACATTTTCTCAAAAAAAGTATTCTAGATCATTTTTGGGCATTTTTAGTTTAAACACACACACAAATTAAGTAAAGTGTGCAATAATGGTATTTGTAAATTAATAGAGTATGTATAGTTATATATATATATATAGAGAGAGAGAGAGAGTATCTTATGAGGTCCCCCATTTTGAGGTGTCCCTGAATGAGATCCATTTTTTTTAAAATAGTAAAAAAAATATTTTTGGTTTGATTTTTTTTAAGGTTTTTAAACATTTCAGTAGGACCATATAAAAAAATCATCGCAAAATGATTTTTTTAATATTATAAAAAAATCGGTCAAACTTTGTCAGTTTTTAACAGCTTAAAAACTGACACAGTTTGAACGATTTTTTTAAAATGGCAAAAAAAATCATTTTGAGTTGATTATGTTTTTATGGTTCTACTGAAATGTTTAGATATCATACAAAATCTGCCCAAAAATATGTTTTTACTATTTTAAAAAAATGGACCTCATTCAGGGACCTCAAATTGGGACCACACTTGATCCTCTCTCTCTCTCTCTCTGTATATATATATATATATATATATATGTATGTGTGTGTGTGTGTGTGTATGTGTGTGAATATCATTTAACCATTCGATTATGTAGATTTTATGTTAAGATTCTATCTTAGATGATCTATAAAAGTTTCAACTCATTCAACTACTCAAAGAGTACGTAGACGTCTTTGCCTGGTCATATGACAACATGCTAGGAATTGACCCTAAATCATTGTCCACCTCATGACAACATATCTCGATTCCAAGCCAATCAAATAAAAACTTTGGAAGATCAAACCAAAATGGTTCTTCAAGGTCAAAAAATAAGTAATAAAGAAATCCAGTGCAGGTTTTCTAAGGGTGGTTAGTCCCGTACATGGATTGCTAACATCATATGTGTCCCTAAAATAGGAGGGGGATAAGGATGTGTGCTGACTATAGAGGCTTGAATAAAGTCAGGCCCAAAGATGATTATTCATTTCGAAATATCAGTAGGATCATCAAGAGTATTATTAACCATGCCTTGAAATCATTTGTAGATGGATTTGTTGGCTATAATCAAATTAAGATGCACCCAAACTATCAAGAATGTTGGAGCTACTTACCAAGGAGGATCTATTACTTTTACACGTGGCATGATCCATAAAGAGGCCAAAGTATACATGGATGACAATATCGTAAACTCTAAAATAAATTAAGGGCATGTTCCAGCATTAAAAAAATTATTCCCGAGACTAAGGATGTACTAGATGCGCCTGGATCCCTAGAAATGTGTCTTCGAAATTTCTATAGGAAAGCTACAAGGGTTCCTCATCAGTAAGAAGGGAATCGAGGAGGACCCAACCAAAGTAAAAGTAGCAATCCTGGAAATGTGATATCCACACATCGAGAAAAAGGCAAGTTGTTTCTTAAAAAGACTCTAATACATTAGCAGGTTTATCTCTCGGATGACCACAATGTGTGAATCGATCTTTAAACCGCTTTGATAAAGTTCTACCAACATATGGAACTCTTTGTACCAAAAAGATTTTAATATGATCAAGAAACCCTTGACCAATCCCCCTATATTGGTCTCACCTCCACTGGATACCCACCTCTCCTATACCTTACGGTCACCGACAAAGCAGCGGAGCTATGGTGGCCCAATATATTTAAGAGTCATGAATAGAGTAGGCCATATGCTATGCCAATTGAAAACTTATGGCCAAGAAATTTTATTTATCCCTGGTGTGTGAAACATAAAAGTTGAGACACTATAAGATTGCCTTTAAAATCAAATTGATCTCATGAATGGATCCCTTGAAGTACTTACTTTAAAAACCTGCATTGACAAGCAAAATGGTCAAACAGCTATCATTGCTTACAGAATTCGACCATGAGTATATACACCCAAAGGAAATTAAAGGATGAACCATCGCGAATTAGCCGGTTGTCTATCCTTTTCTAGAACAAGACAAGGTTACCGCTAATTTTTTGGATGAAGACATTCTGAGAGCCAAGACGAATACATATAGAAGTTGTACTGCGATGGCGCAGCTAAAAAAAATATGGTATTGGAAAGTTATTGGTTTTATTGGATAAGAAGCACCAACCTATAATTATCAAGCTAAAATTTGATTATACTAATAACATTATTGTGTATGAAGCTCATATTATAGGGATGAAGGTAGAGCGTGACAAAGGAATAAAAAGGATCGATGTGTTTGGAGATTCTACCCTCATTGTCTTCTAGATCTTAGGACATGGTAAGATCAAGGGGGAAAATGTTTTTCCATATCTTGAGTACTTGAAGGAAGTAACTTCCCTTTGTCGAGGATGTCCAATTCTTTTACATCTTAAGATCTTGAAACTATTTTGATTATGACTTGTCTACTCTTTCCTCTATGGTAGAAATCCCCATAAAATGGATCGAGGACTGGTTGATATATGCAAATAGGAGTGACCTGAATTCACATACGAAAATTATGTGATCGAAATTACGGATGAAGGGAGACGGTATCAAGAAATAACTCATTTAAAAAGGAAAATATCCCCCAGGGTCCAGTAAAAAATACAAAATGGCACTCAAATAGTGAACCACTTAATTCATTATATGCATTGGGCCGCTGTTCAAAACACACTATGATGGCACTCATCTATGATGCCTTGATAAAGACAAACCAGGAAAACTGATGGAAGAAATCTATAGAGGAGAGTGTGACCCTTACATGAACGGTCACATGCTATAAAAGATAATCATACGTTAAGGGTATTACTTGAGAAACCTTCAATATGATTGTAGAAAATAAGCCCAAAGATGTCCAAAGTGCCAAAAATTCACAAATTTAAAACATTTGCTTCCAAGAGAATTGTACAACATGGCGTTACCCTGGCCATTTTCAACTTTGGGAATCGACATCATCGAAAGGTCACTCCAAAAGCCTTCAATGGTCATAAGTTGATTATGGTAGCCATTGATTAGTTCATCAAGTGGGTTAAATAAGAATCATATGATGTACCGAATGCAAAGAAACTAGCCCAATTCATATGAAAGAACATGATTTTCAGATATGGAGTACCCTTTGAATTATCTCTAATAGTGGAATGCATTTTGAAATAAATATCACATAACTCAAACAGACTTAAATAGCTAGAAGAAAAACTCTTCCTTAAGCTCTATGAAATGAATAATCGATTCATGGGTAACGAAGTGGGCCAGCTAATACGGAGAAGATAAGGTATCCTTAATTAAGATCAACCTTTCTAAGAGTCATATGTACAAGAGCTATGGGCTTCCCTAAAGATAGGAACATTATCGAGAATTATAAATGGACAGACCATTGATGGTCTCAACCAATATTAAGGGTACTAGGACCTACCTTCCTTCATTTTCAAGACTAGATCAGTTAAACAAATATCAATGTACGTAGTACTTGTGATCGGGAAATACTAAGTCACCAGAGCCAAAACTAGGGCACCTTTTTTACCACCCCTGTAACTCCTCTTCGGAATGTCATACAAAAAGAATGTAATCCCTGCCATGAGGTTAACGCCCTCATTGGTAAGAAAATCATGAACTGTGAGGTGATCCGTCTCTAATAGTTTATGAGAGAGGATTTCCCCTTGACCCGATAAGGCTCCACTATGGGTTGGTCTACATTATAGCCCATCAAAATGATATAGTCTTCGAAAGTTGGGCAATCTCCACCAATGCGAAAGGAAAGATGTGATCTTTTGGATACCATAAGTGAGCATCAACCTATAGAAAATCCTAATCAATAGTAATGGTTCTCCAAGACAACAAAGGGATTAAGCCATAACTTTATATACCCAAGAGACACCAATAATGGAAATTGTGGATAAAAGACTCCAGCTGACAACTGAGAATAGTTTGGTAGTTAGAACCTAAAGGAGATATCTCAAGAAAGATATGCAAAGAAAAGAAGGTTTTTTATGGCTATGAGAAAGAAGAGATGAAGGTGTGAATTTCCAAACTCAAATTATGTCCCTATTTATATGGAAGAACCATAAATGCAAGGAGTAACCAATTGATCCTCCGGAATAGACCCTAGGACTGATTGGTCGTCCTGTTAACAGAGAATCTATAGCGTGCTCTTGGAGGCCTGCAACACTGCAAATACAATTGAAATGACTTGTTATGAAAATCGAAATTGTAATAAATCCAAAATTGTGGAAATAATACTTTTCCATTTTAGTTTGGATTTTGTCTATTATACATTTGCTTCGTGCATGTGTCACACAATTAAATAAAAATAAAATGATACGAAATATAAAAAATGCGTTAACTCAAAAAGAACATTTCCCAAATATAATTCTCCTTATTTTCGTTCATTTATATATATATAAACTATTTTTAGGAAATTTAGGACAACCCTTTTAATCCTCAAAAGGAGAAAAATAATACCTAAAAAAGAAAAATAAAAAAATACGATAATATATTATAAAACAGCTGTCGTGACCCACAAATGAAGAATCTCTGCCATCCGTATCATCATCACTTTAGTCGGATGCTAACATCGGCATACGTATACCCTCATAAATCACTGGACCGCCCCTGGGAACCACGGGAGATGCAAGTCCCCTAAACTAAGGACGCACCCTCCGAAAAGACTCAGGTATGTCCGTTATGGAAGCTCCATGGGTCAAAGGACCAAAGGTTCCCTAGGGGAAGAAATTTGAGGAATCCTCGATCACTGGATGACCAAGGTCAGAGTCTCTAATCAACCTATGAATGAAAGGTAAGTATGAACTATACACCAAAAATGCCAAAATGGCACCCTTCATGCGGCCAAGGTTATCACGGTAAAAAACTGTGACAAAAAAATACACATTTTTTGTCACGGTCAAATATCGTTTGTTTCTTATAGATTGTTATCAGAGCGGGTTGCACTATGTTATTGTGTTAGATCCTTGTTTAGTTATTTTTGGGTGGTTATTTATTCATCTCTCTTGGTTTGTTTTTCTCTCTATGGATTCTCCGAGTTTTGATGAATTAAATCTTTTGAATTTGAAGTTTGCAAAAAGAATTAAAATCCTTGAAGAAGAAAATTCTCATTTTAAAAATATGATTGAATATTTGCAAATGGTTCAAACTCAAAGAGATATCTGTCGTGAGAAGTTTTTTGGCTTGTAACTTTGAAGATTTAAAATTGGCCAAAAAGGAAAATGATGATAGAGTCCTTATTTTTTAGAAAGAATTGGAGGACTTAAAAAATTCTAGGGTTTGTGTTTATGCCAATGAGAATAAAAATATTGTGATTAATTGTTTTAAGGCACGTGAGAAGACTCTTAGGGATATATTTTCTCTCATTGAGGGAGAGCGAGATAACCTTCTAGGAATGATTGAACATATGAAGAAGGAGTCCCAAAAATTGGAAGAGTCAAATTCTTTGCTTGAGTCTAAAAGTTTGAAGTTAAAAGATTATTTAAAAGACTCAAGTAATGTTTATAGTAATGGTACTAGCTCACATGTTTCTAATGCTTCGAGTGTTAAAGCCAAAACCATTGTTTGTTTTAGAGGGTAAACCAAAACCAAGGATATTACAAAAGGTCAACCCATATGTGACATTCCTCATGTTTACACATGTTCACATTGTGATAGAAAAGGTCACCTTAGGCATTTTTATTTTGATTTTGGAAGAGGTTCTAGGAAATTTAAGGATAGTGTCCCATCGGTTACATTAACCCCTCGAGTTAGATATATACCTATTTGGGTTAGGAAATATATTTTGGAGATGCTAAATGTTATATTGGTTGATTCTCACATGCTTGCATATGATATTTCACATGTTATTTCTTATAGATGATTGCTTTCATAGTTTTGTTTGTCATACGCTAATTGTGCTTCATCATATATACTTGCTAATGTTATGACATGTATACTTTTTGTATTATATTTTTCTTTTATTGAGTCATATTGAAAAATACAAAAAGATTTTTGGCATTATATATTTTTTGAAAAATTCAAAAAGATTTTTGGTTTTTGTGTATTTTAGTTTTACACATTGGTATGGCATATTGGTGTGTTTGAATCCAATTCACTCTAGAATTTTCATGTGGCTAGGACATTTGATGATGACTTTAAATGCTTAGATTGATCTTAACCATGTTTATGGAGTTATTTTGAACTTGACTTGCTTTATGGATTCGACTTTGTATATGCCTCCACACACATACACGAGCTTATTGGATTTTGACTTCATGATGTATATTTGAGCTTGGTGAGATGTTCTCCTATAAATTTTATCATCTACATGTTTATTTGATTATAAAGGATTTGTGCATGTAAGAATCGTTGCCCATGAGGATTTATATTGCATATAAAAAAAATGATGAGTGTACACGGAAAAGGGCTGCAAGAGTATAATGAACTCATCGTGAAAGCCTCCGTTTGAAAAGAGCCTAAAAATAAAGGCAACAAAAATAAAAATATGCCAAAAAGGAGACAAATAGTTTAGTTTGATATGATCATTCAAAAGAAAAGAATGGAATAGAAAAATATGATCATACTTATATTTTGAGGGTGTTTGGATGGAAATAATCAATCAGTTTTCACAATACAATGAATCCAAGTTAAGCTTATTTTATCATGACGCTATTGATTTGTAGAATTATTAATACTTTAGGCTTGTGTGCATTGTGTTGGTTTTGTTCATTAAGTTGAACTTTATTTGTCAATTAAGGCTAAAGCTTAGTTTGATAAAGTTTTGCGGTCAATTAGAACTTCTTGAACATATTTGAGTATTTGGATTGTAATTCATTTGTGTCTAATTTACACCCATTCATTCCATTCCACGTGTTTGGACACATTGATACTATGCTAGTGTGCAAAGCTTATGTGTTTTGTGGTCATTTATATCTATATATGTGTGTCGGATTTTCTTTGATATATTTTTCATATACTATATATGGTATTGTGTTGTATTTGGGAAATTTTTTTTTTTAAAATTGAAAATTTTCAAAAATAGTTGGTTGTATTTGCCTTTGAGATGATCATTACATGTGCTTGATTTATATTTTTATGATGATATCTTATTTTCTATGTGATGCTTCGTATTTCATGTTTATGTTTCTACTTCTTTGCTTATTTGATTATTTTGGATAAAAACAAAGGGATAGAGCAAATTAAAATGAGTTTGATTTATGGGGAAGTATTTATTTATGAGTTTTATTTTTCTTTAAACTCGAAGCGTCACAAGGGTATATATTTTTTATCTCATGTGTATAGGTTCCATTTTGCAAAATTCAAGACACGCGGATGAAGATAACGTTTGGTAAGAAGAAGAAGTTGTGAAGACAAAGAGACTTATTTCATTCCGTTCTAGGGTTGAGAAGGGTGTTATTATTTTTGTCATAGGAGATTTTTTATTTTAATTTGGTGTTCGATCATGTTTGTTTGTTCTGTACCAGAAGAGCCAAAGGGGGAGATTTGTAAGAAAAAAATTTCTAGGATTGTTCATAGCATAGCTATAGGCTAGTTTGGCGCATCCTGTTATTAATCGTCACGCACCGAGAAGACGAACCGAACTCAAGAATCTCCAATTTTAAAGACTTCCCTACATCCCTATAAGGTATAAAATGATTTAGAGTTTGAATTAATTTATGGAATTATATTTTGGGATGTTTATTTTTCAAAAGATGAACAGGAACTTTTATTTTTGAAAAATATGTTTTCTAAGTTTTTTGTTGGCGGAGTTTTAAAAATCGTTTAGGCCATTCAAACCACATTGAGATGTCATTCTAACCACAATGACATGTCATTCTAACCACATCCTTATGTCCTTCAAACGACATCCTCAGGTCGTTTGATCCCTCGTTTGATGCCCAGGATCTCATATGGATAAAATGAGAGGATACTGGTTTGTTTTTTAAGAGGTCGTTAGATAGGTCATTCGAAGTACTTCAAATGAGATCTCAATCTCGTTTAAATGACCTTATGATCTCGTTCGAACGATGTGCCATCTTAAGTTTTGTATAAATACCTATTTCGTGATTTAAATGTTTAAGACTTTTAACATAACGTTTTTTACATATCCTTTGCAAAAGTTCTTCACTTTTTGGGTTGAAAAACACTTATTTTAATTCATAACCAAACATCCTTGACTATTGTTCTTGTGAATAAGTTTATAACCAAGAAATTTTGTATTTTTGCATACACCTTTTGTGGAGAGGATCTCCATAGCTGACTTGTGATACCTGCAGGGATTCACTGCTGCTGAAGAAGGCTGAGGCTGACGGAGGACTGTGATCACGTGATTCTTGCGAGGATCATAGTTATTCCTTAAAGATTTTCAAAGAATAGCGCATTATACTTGTGGCGGATATCAAGTAGTTCGTAAGTCGACTCTCTTGTAAATTTCTAAGTAATTAAAGATTTTTCCCTTTGGGATTTTTTCCTGAAACTTGGCCTTGTCATATTTGCTTGTTTGATTTTTTTGTTTTATCACCATAGATGCATGATTAGGATAAAAAGATAAAATTTGTTTAAATCTGGCTTTCACATTTAAAGTTGGTGTTGCAATCTTTGTTTGAAATCACCCTTGCAATTATTTGCCTTTACATGCTACCATATGCTCTGGCCAGTGATTTTGGGTCTTCACCCTAGGGCTCCAGACCCTTCTTAATTACTATTCGATCTCATCTGAGTCCATGTTAATCTGTTTTAATATTTTTACTAATGTCCACATTATTCCTTTACTTTCACCATTATCATGTCATTTCATTCATTTATCTATTTTTCATAAACCAATCGCTAAGGTCAAATGACGAAGTCCAACCACAAGGATCCTCTATTTTTTATCAAAATTACCTTTTAGCCTTTCATTTATCGAAATCTTGTGAAAACATCATGGCATTATAAATTGTCATTTTACATTCGAAACCACCTTTCATGATTTTTTGTCCAGAAATCATACATTATCCTTTTTCTCCAAGAAAGTCCCATTTCTTCATATTTCTTTTCAAGAAACATATTTAATGTCATAAAGACCATTTTTACAAAATCTCCATCTTACCCTTACACCCAAACGTTGCATTAAATATCATTTTTTCTTCATTTTACCATGATTTTACAACATACTTAGCGCTGATTTTCCAACCTCTTTATTTCATCAAGAAACCCATTTTTAATTCCACATATCATGTCTATAAGTCCTTGTTTAATATGCTACAACATTTTAAGCATTTTTTGGAGGATCTCAAGCCTAGAAATCCATTAAATATGCAACTAAACACGATATTAACATGGGAATATATTTTCATGCTTATTTCCTTATTTTTCCAAGATTAAAATACTGTTTGTTCATCAAAAGCCATTTTTAACTTAGTTTTCTCAAAAATTCCATTTTTGCAAGAAAACCTTTAAATAGACATACTAGAAAATATTTTTGCAAAATAAACCCTTCTAGCAAGCATCCTAATAGCTTTTAATCTTGAAAACACTTAGAGAAAACCCTACCTTAGATTTGAAGAGGATAAACATAAAGGAAAATACTTGAAAGCTCCTAAAAACTCCAAAGCTCCAAGAAAGCTCCAACAATGACTTCTTCAACCCAACTTCTTCTTTAACTAGGCTTGAAATGGGTGATTTAGCCTTGAAAAATCATGGAAAATGCTTGGGGTAGAAGGGAAAACTTTGAAAATGGTGAAAATGGGTGAGGAATGGGAGAGTTTAGGTTTAGATAGAGAGAAAATGGCCTCTCCCACCCTCTCACCTCTATTTAAACCCACCAATACTAAACCTATTAACCAAGGGTTAAACCCATGTTGACCTGAGCTGCTGAGAGCTCCACAACGCAGCAAACCCAATGCCTCACATGGTGACAGCACAATAAAATGTGCAAAAAAATCTTATTTTTACCCGGTCGTTCGAATGACTTGGACCTCATTCGAATGAGATACCCTCTCATTCGAATGAGAGTTCTAACAAGGGCAAAATGTAGGATTTAAAAGGCAAAGGAACCCACTTCATTCGAATGGGAAACTAATGAGAATGTTCCAATGAGATTCTAGAGAATGATGGAAATCGAACAGTTCCTAGTCATTCGAAGGTCGTTCGAACCTCATTGGAACGATAGGACCTTTCTCATTTGAATGGTGTGTCACAAATCTCTGTAAACCAACTATAGGACATTAAATACCCAATTTAGATTGCATAAAGGCCACAAGTATAGCTCAAACTTAACATCCATTCATAATATATGGTTCATAGCCCAAGGGCATACAAATTACAAGGACCAAAGTACAAATCTCGGGCATGAGTGTTACATATCCTCTAAAAAGAGCGGATGGGTGAGACATACAAACTCAGGGATGTGTAAAGTAGAGATGTTAACGAGTTCCTAAAATTTGTAAAGAGGTTTCTCAATAGTGAAGAGTTCATCTATCCCTGCACACATTGTAAAAACGGGAAACTGTTTGAGTGGGAAACATATAAATTTGCTTCGATAGGGTATACAAGACGATTACCCAATGTGGGTTTTTCACAGGGAAATTCTTTACCCCTTTGTCCCTGAACAATTAGGTGTTTTTGGTAAACAAGGACAATATCCTATGGCTGAACGAGCAAAGCGGTGTTCGACATGTTAATCGCATGATGGAGTCGTATGTTTTTTGGCCGACTAAACTTCTGGAGACATTTCGAGTTCTTATCTCTTAATTGACATTAAAATTATGTGATACATTTGTTTTTAATGCTCCTAGCATTAATTTTGGTGTGATGAAATTAATTTCTCATATGATTGTGGATGTTGTTATTTTATTGGAAATATATAATGTTGAGAGGGTACATTTAAAGCAAGTTTTTCTATTAAGGAGTGTTTGTATCCTAATAATTTATTTTTGGTCCCAAGGTTGTCACGATCATAGACGATGACAAATCCCTAACATTTTTTTAGGGCTTGCATGTTCTATGACTATTGCAAAAGCATTGACATTTTCAAAAGTTATGTCATGGTCCGCGAAAACAAAGACTTACCAAGGTCCATGACCGTGATGAATATTTTTATCACCCCTTAATGTGTCACGGTCAATGAAAATCGGGCTAAAACTCGTCTCAAAATTCTCTTTGAAATAAGATTTTGAGGAAAAAATCATGTCAACCCCTCCATATCGTTGCAAAGGCTCGTTATAAAGGTCATAAGAGCCCTTTATATTTGCCCGTTTCACGAATCCTCAACACTTTCTCTTAAATTCTTCATGAATTTCTCTTCAGCCCCAATCCAACTCATGCCAAATTTATCCATCCCAAAACCCAAGTTCTTGGTACTCTAAATTCCTTCACCTTTTCACCAATCAGCCTCAATATTCACCTTTAACATTAGGGTTCCAATATAAAACATAGCCTAAAACATTACTTAAGGTCCAGTTATACAAAAATTAGAGTTTAACTTAATTTTTAAATCAAAAGTCCACACGTACATTATTAACTCTAGTTCCATTTTCTAATTCATTACAAGTTTCAATATTGTATTTCAAATCATTAATTTAGTTATTTAAATTACGAAAAATAATGGGTATAATAACTATGCTTTTCACACATATCAAAGATGGATTATCCTATCAAGTTGTCGGTTTAAACAATTCCTTCAACTAATGATCTAATATCCCCTTTTGTTTTTTTTACTCATTCTTTATATTATTTAGATATAATTAAAACTGTGAGTATCCATTCGTCTGTAGATCGGACTTGTCTAAATTTATATATTTC
Source organism: Sambucus nigra (assembly GCA_949130495.1). Taxonomy (NCBI): domain Eukaryota; kingdom Viridiplantae; phylum Streptophyta; class Magnoliopsida; order Dipsacales; family Adoxaceae; genus Sambucus; species Sambucus nigra. Next base: position 572,444,091 of record OX422217.1, read on the forward strand.
TAAAGTTTTTACTTGTGATTGTTGAATTTACATTAGGCTCTAACTAATTTTGTGATCTTGGATATTCTTCATCCTATGTTAGCATCTAGTTATTCTATTTGATGCAAAATCTAAATAATATTTTATGTATAAGAATCTTCTTGAATATTTTTTATTTTAACTTCGAGGGCTTCAAGATTTTGCCTTATAATATTAATTTTCTTCTAATATGTTTTTCAGTATTTTTTTTATACTGGAATTTGTGCTTGTTAAATATATTTGGTCGATCTTATTATATAATAAATCTATTTGTATTAATACTTTCTTCAAATATTTCTTTGATATTATGGAGTAATATATTTGGTTTATTGTATTTATAGTCGCAGAAGAGTTATTTTAAAGGATGGTAAACGGGGTGGGAAGCAGCAGGGGGAGATGACCCCATCCTTGTCTTCACCCCCATCCTTGTCTTCACCCCCATCCTAGTTTTTTCTAAGTCAAGGGATTCGCGTTGGGAATTTAATCAGGGGTAAGGTTCCCGCGGGAATCGAATTTGGTAAAAAAATAAAAAATAAATATTTCTAACTCGTTTTAGTTCTTCATTAAAATTTTAATTATATATATAGATATCAAAGAAACTAATTTGTAACACAATTTTATATTGAAAGTTTATTATAAATTCCTTTTACTTCTAGAGTATAATATGAATAATATTAGTCATATATTTATTTAAAAAATATAAAACACATTATGGAAGCTCTGAGAAGAACATCGAGGATTCCACGGGGAGGGGACCCTGTTTCCCATACCCTCCATGAACACGTATCGGGATTAAAATCAATCCTGATGTCCATACACTCTATATAATTCCCCTTAACCCTATCATGTTAGGGGTTGTCCCTGGGGGACTCAAAATCATTAAGAATTTTAATATCACTAGTTTTTGTAGGGTTTGACTAGAGTTCTCGAAAATCATGTTATTAAGTTTTATTATTCTGTTATGGGATATTTTGTTTTCTTTTTATATTTGAATGATGTTTAATAATTTCATACGATGTGCCAATTTGACACTAAACTTTATCTAACATCACATTACTAACACTAGAAAGATTATCAAATGTAATATATTTTGCTAGTATGTTATTTATATGCCTGCAACCTGCGTCATTGTTCTCCCAACAATTGTTATGCGATTGTTCAATATCAATAATATGTTGATAATTAAGATTTTGTAAGATCCAATTTTCAATTTAGGAATTAATTTAATTTATAGGTCTCGATCATGAGATCTTTTAATCTCAACGGGGCTTTAATACCAATTTTTAGGGTTCAAATCTTATTCTTTAAAGTTAAGAGCGAACTAGTATAATTCTTAATGGGGTAGTGTCCGAACATTACAAGATGATGATGAACTTGTTTGATTATTTCATTAAAACATGAAATCATAAACCTATGAAAATGAGGTAATGGCTTCAAAATCCAATAAATCCCAAAAGGGGGGTGAATAGAGTATTTATAAAATCAATGTCAGTTTGAAATTTCCTTTTGCCTAATAGACATATGGAGATTTACTATGCATATTAGAAACTAAGTGAAAAACAAGAGAAATAATAAAGAGAGAGTAAAATATACTTTGCAAGCTGAGATATTTAAATAATTTAGCCTTACCTACATCCACACTCAGCATGGAAGTCGAAAACTTCACTAGCTTCGATTCACATGGAACCAAAAATTTATAAGTAATTATAACACATTGAAAAAAGCATACATATGAAAGCTCATAAACAATATCTCAGTCCCCAACTCCTCGTAATTTTGACACTAGCGATGAGAATATACAATGAAAATTTGATTATAAAGAGAAAATGAAAAATTATTTTTGCACGAATATCTCTAATAGTATACGGTTAGTCTGTTGTTAAGTAGAATTCTTAAAGAGTGTGACTACTGATATGAGATTTTATCTTTATCTTCTTTTATGAGAGAAAGTTTTATAATTTCTTATCATCAATTTTAGTTTGGCATTTTTCGTTACATCTTATTTATCATTTACATTCTCAAGTGCATCAAGTGAAGCCAAGTTAGTGACTAAATGTAACAATCAAAGATCGAAAGAGTTGAGATTCGCACTATAATCATCGGGAAGGTATATGGTTTTGATTATGCGTAAACACTTTATTCAGGGGTTCCTGTTATGAAATGTTCATGACTTGTTTTTAAAATGGTTTTTCAAAAGGAAAATATTTTTATTTTTTAAGTCGTTTGTACGACTTTATGTCTTCGTTCAAACAATATTGAGAGTTCGTTCAAGGGAACTTCAAACTAACATCAAAATATAATTTTATGTTTACAGAATTAATATCGTTTGACGCTGATTCAAACGAGATTGGATGTTCATTCTATCGAGTTTTACCTTGGTTCAAATGATTTAGCTTTTTAATTCAACGAGGTCCAGTTTCGTTCAAATAAGTTTTATCAAAATTTGTGCCGCCTCAAAATTTGTGTTTTCTATAATAAGTGGTCTTGAGATCAGCTTTTCTAAAAACTTTTTGCAAGATTTATTTTCCCATACATATCCAAAAGATCTCCAAATCCTATTTTGTTTAAATCTCTTTTATTTTCCAAATCCAAACCCTTGGATGATTTTTTGAGCATTAATCAAGCCCTAGAATAACACCATACTTGTCCATACCCTTGTAGACATGATTCTCTACTGTGGAAGATAGGAATACTAATTCCTAATGTTGATCGGTGGATATCGAGGCAAGTGAAGCTTTTTATGGGGCGTTGCTAGATCTACACTATTTTTTGTTGACAATAAGAAGTCAAGACATTGGTGTGTCACTTATTGCAGCTATAAGTTTTGTATGTCTATAAAATTATCGTTCTATAATACCCAGTTGTAAATAGTTTTGAAATATAGGTTTTGATTAAACGAAACTTTTCCTCATCTCTTATCTTTTGTTTGTGGGTTGTTTTCATTTAGTTTCAACATCTTGCATGTTTAGGTTCACCTAATTTAACAAGGTAAAATCTGGACTAAATAGAATTTGATTTATGTATATGACCTAGTCTACGATTTATACATATAACCGGACCGCTTTATGTTTCTCAAATTGGTATCAGAGCGTGTTTCTACAAGTTACTTAGATAAATCATGGTGGTTATATGGATAACTCATGAAATAGGCCTACTAAGTTTAATGGGTCTAATTATGCCTAATTGAAAGCTTTAATGAGATCGGTTTTGAATTCAATCGATGAGAGAATATGGATTGCTATTAAAAAGGGTGGACCCCACCCACAGTGGCTAATGAAAATGTCATTAGTCTCAAGCCAGTCACTACTTGGAGTGAGAATGATTTTAGATGGAGTAACTTTAACTCTTGAGGCTTAAGTGCAATTTTTGGTGTTGTCACACCCAATGAATTTTATCGTATCATGATGTAAACTAAGTCTAGAGAAGTATGGGATATCCTCCGACTCAAACACGAGGGTACTAATGTTGTGAAAGCCTCTAAGCTTCAAAATCTCACCACACAATTTGAGACAATATGCATGAATGAAACTGACACTTTTGATGAATTTTATCCACTTTTGTCTAATATTGTGAATTCTAGTTTTAATTTAGGTGAGCAAATTCCTAAAGTGATAGTGGTTAAGAAAATCTCTCCCGCCTCGTTTAGTGCAAAAGTCACTATCCTAAACTCTTTGAGAATTTTAGACATGATTAGGTTAGATTAACTCATAGGTGATCGTCAGACTTATGAAATAGACGTGTTCCCCAAAACCGAAAGAAAAAGGTACAAACACATACTCTTAGTAGCTTTGCTCGCTTGTAAACTTTTTCGCATGTTGCAAACTTTTACAATTAACTTCCTTTAAAAATATTAAATATTTTGGCATTATTGACTTGAAAAGCATTAAAATTCATGGCATTTTGCATATGTTGAATCAATTTCAGTTCCTTCAACATTCTTACACCTATGGATGAATTGAGTTCTTTCTTTAGGAGTATCTCTTTAACTTCGTGCAACTTTTCTACATATGCCTATGTTGATATTACCGTGCATTAAGTTCACACAATTTCATTCAATTTCCATGATTCGAATATTTTCGTGCTACTCCATGGTGTGATAGTTTTTATTTGTACTTATATGTGCCTTTTATACTCAAAAATTTTTAAAAAAAAACTTTAAAAATAGTTTGTGGCTTCATTACAGTCTCATCACATATGCTTAATTGTTTATTCTTTGTGACGATATTTCCTATTTGGATTCACATGACGCTAACATTTCAAAATTAGTTTATAAGCCTTTGTCTATTATGGACAAAAGGGGGAGAACATATAGGGGATTTGTTTTTTCTTTTACCTCCATTCGTTAAGGTCTTTTCTGCCTTGATGATTTCATTAACTACACGATGAAGACTTTCACTTGAATACAATGTCACAAGTGTATTTTCCTTTTCGAGTTAGGAGGACATTAGTTGTACTTATCTTAGGGATTATTTATTTTCAGTTTGCATTTTGTACTGGAATATCCAAAGATGGAGTTTTGTAAGAGGAAGTTTTATAGTTGATCATCATCTAAACCCCCTAAATACCTCCTTAACACTCCTCCTATCATAAGACCCTAGTTCCTACTCTAAACCCTAACCTAGAGGCCATCGCGCGCTCCCAATCCCCATTTGACCTCAGTTAACTCCCCAACTTGATTGAAACTCATTGAACTCTCATGGCTCTGAACACCATTTCCAACGGTCCACACCATGCACGGATCGGACTCACAATTTGTGCATATTTGCCTTTTTACTTCGAGAACCCCTGATCTAGAGGACATCCGGTGCTTTCGAGATCTGTTTGATTTTAGTCAACTTTTAAACACAGGATTGGATCAATGGATTCTTGTAGGGATTCGAATACCCTTTCCAACGGTCCCATCCATGCGTGATTTGGACTTACAATTTGTATTTTATGCCAATTTGTCCGAAAAAGTCTGTTCCGGACTGCCTATAGGCACCCCAGACCCCCTGCCTATCGGCAGGGTGTACCTTTCTTCACTCTGAAATTCTATTTTTCTAAATATTCTCTCCATTTTCTTACATCATTCCCATCCATCTTTCATTACACATTTTACTCGTACCTCACCCTCATCCAACCACCTAAAAATCAGCCCCCTACTACTACAAAATCAAACTTAAAGTTCTATAAAAAATTTATTCTTATCCATTTACAACTCATTCAATTAGTATTAGTTATTTACTTTTATTTCCACTTTTTATATATCTTTGTTTTATTTCTTCACTTCAAAATAAACCCCACTTTTTATTATTTATTACACACAAATATTGATTTCATAAAATCTAAAAACCCAAAAAGAGGGTTTTCCTATAAACCCTTAACTAGAATTTCCTCATTTTCCACACTCCCTACACTTGCGCACATTTTCCAAAATAAACTAAAGTAAGTTTTAACTTAGAGGCCTCATTTTCGAACTATTTGGACTTTGATGCCTTTTTTATGACGTAGGCCTCCCGAGCCAATTTTGGAATTCGAGTCCTATTTTCTCATTTAGTCACTTAATATTTTCTTGCGTTTAGTAGTATTGCATATATGCGTACACCTACATATCGATGTTTTCGCTCGATATACACATTCACTTCTTCATAGTGATTTATGATTTAACGTATACTCGCATCATATTTTTATATTATTCTTTTGTACACTCCTTAGAATGATTTCTCTCCGTATTTCCCATGACGTGAGTCGGATGATATCTTTCTTTCATTATTCATACCGCACACATGTACACACGTATCATATTTTGGAGAAAATTGGAACATTATCATAGCCCATGAGAGACCAAAAGGGTTGAATGTGTGCCTAACACCTTCCCATTTCGTAACTTAGTCCCCGAACCCTCGACTCATTTTAGTTTCGTACGCATCAGTATGTCTTTTGATTCCGTTCTCTCAAGACGGCTACATTTTATCCTATTTTGAGAAAAATAGGCTGGAGAATCCATTTTTACATTTTTATCCCCCTTTGACGACGGTCGCTTTATATTCGTGGTAGCCCACAAAGATCAGTGCGAGTGGTGGAAAGAGAATTCCCTTATACTCGAATCACCGTACGCGAGAGAGAGATATTTCTCCTGTTTTCTCTTCCCTTTAATTTTAGGGACGGTCCGAGCCCAAAGAAACCCGACCTGGATGGCCACAATGGCGACTCTGCTTGGGACTATTTTTAAAGGACTAGACTCTATTTCACATGAACTTTGTTTCCTTTGCTCTCCTCTCTTTATAATTTTCTATATGTGTACATATGCCTCCACTTGTATGTTCTTCTTACTCTCGTACTTACATATTGTATATATGCCATGTTCATGTCATAATATTCATATCTTTCTCTCCACCATGATCTTTTCTCATCACATGTATATATCATCTTCTTATCACATGTTTCACCCTTTACTTACTTGTATATATTCACCATGTTTCACCCTTTATTCACTTGTATATATCACAATGTTTCACTCCACACACTCTCACTTGCACATGATTCACTCCACTTGTAGATATCCATGCTTAGTCACACTAGCACACACTCTCACATTCTTTTCACTTGTATATAGTTTCATGCTCACGCATATGTTTCACACACCCCTTGTAGATATTCATGCTTAGTCTCACTTGAACATACTTCCACATTTCTCTCGCTGTATATATCCACATACTTTCTTCACTCACATATATTCTCATGTCACTCTCTCACCTTGCACATATTTCTCACTCACTTGTGTATATCCACATGCCTCACATTTTGTATGTAAGACTATGCTTTCTATAGTCTCCATACTTCATGTACATACTTACTAGTTTCGCTCTCCATGTTTATCCCCCATACTACTTGTATACTCTCCCTTACAGTGGTAGTATTTCTCTTATTTAGCATATATACAACTCCCCGTATGATTCTAATTAAGACTCATGCATTCTTGCATACTACACCACTTGAGCATTATAATATTGACCAAAATTTTATCCCATATTGGGGGTCACTTCGTGATGGGTGTCGGTCCTGCAGGGCACAGTTAACCTAAGCGATATGATTCCCACCTTCCATTGGCCTAGTACCTTCGATGTATATCGAACGGTTCCCCTCACATCTTATCTCTTTACCAAACTCTTAACGGGAGGTATATAGCAGGTAACTCGTTCATATACGTCGAGTATATAGAATTCGCTCTCACACGTACTATCTCTATGAGGTATATCGTGAGGCAATTCACATACACTCAGGTATATCAAATATATTATCCACACGTGCAGATGAATGATTTCCCTTATAGGCAAGAGGCATATCATGGAAGTCATTCCAAAGGGGGGAACCTTTCCCCTAACCCACCAATTGCATCAACCTCATATATGTGTTTACCCTAGGACACTCATACCTAGTTTGTCGTTTACAATACGAAACCCTACCTAAATTTCGGGTCACCTTACCACCTAAATTTTCATGCTATTTCTCCCACTTTTAAAACAATACCCTATTCATGTATCTGGAAAAAAGTCAAATCGCGCCTTGTATCATGTAACCTATCTTTTCCCCAAACACGGGTCCTATCTAGAATTTTTCTTACATCTTAGGCAAAGAATAATACAAGTGGAACCTAATAATAATAACCATACTGAGGATTTTCCTTTTTTCCCTCTTTTTAAAAAGATATACCAAAACCCTTTTAAAAAAAGATATATGTACCAAAAATATTCCTCTTTCCCTCAAAATAAACCCAAAAATATTTTTTTCTCTAAGTTGTGATCACCTACCCTGATTTTTGGTCAGGCTCTTTATTAGCTTTGGTCTTTCGTCAAACCACCCCGAAGCTCTATTGCTTCCTCTGCTGCTTCTATAGTATTAGATTTATCCTTCTAAAGGTTATTCATGGAAAACATTGACCAAACTACGAATGCTCAATAAAATTTGATGACCATCCTTGCCCAACTCAGCACTACGATTGATAACCTCTAGGCAGAAGTCAAAAAAATGAAACGACATCGGGTTCAAACTCCTGAGGCTCTCGAACTTGAAATCCTCTTTCTCCGTTCCTTGGGTCCACTAGCTCCTGAACTAGTGTGGCTTCCAGAAAAGTATCAGCATGTCGCACATGCCCCACCTACCAATGGGTCGTCGTCGGCTCACCTCCCAATACTGATTCTTGCCCAGCCAGGGTATAATCTACCAGTAACACTAGATCCCAAAAAGGAAGAACTAAATAAGGTCAAGAAGAACTTTACGTTTCTATCTAGAAGGTTTGACCAGGTCAAGATCTCATAGACACATGGACTACACCCATATTTCTCCCTATCCCAAGGCCCGATTATCGAAGAAATTTAAAATGCCAAATATTGAGAAGTTTAGATGCAGTGGGCCTCCAATTATGCACTTACGTGGTTATCATCACGCCATGAATCTCCTTGGGGGTGTCGGAGGAGGTAATGGCCAAAATGTTCTAACAAACCCTTAAGGAAGGTTCCCTCAGGTGGTTCTTATCCCTCGAAGAGTCTAGAATTCGTAGCTAGAAAGATGTAGCAAGAGATTTCATGACATAGTATAAGTATAATGAAGAGTTGGAAGTCACCCATCGAGACATAAATCTACTCAAATATAATTCAAGGGAATTAGTTAGTAGCTTCGTAGGGAGGTGGAGAGAGAAAGCTACTACCGTGACAAACCAACTATTAAAGGAAGAACAGGTGAGCATAGTGAAAAAAATTATTTCCCCATATCTGAACTTCAATGGGAAGTTAGTACTACCCTCACTTCAGAGCCCTTCGGGAGGCTGGGGTAAAAATTAAAGAAGGGTTTATAAGTCATAATGCGGAATCTGAACCAAAAAGTCTAACTTGGCAGTTCACACTGTGAAAGTATGACAAGTCGGTCAGCACTTTAATCTCAACCATTAAGAACATATCCCAATCTGCCACTTTTTGAACACCTAAAAGTCATCCTAACCTAGCCAAAAAGGAGTACACAAAACTTCATGTTACTCTAACAAAAATGTATCAGGTCCTTCTTGCCCTAATCATCATTAAACCTTTGGAACCCCGACCATTTTTAGATCATCTTCCCAAAAACTTCAAGCATGACGCCCATTGTGATTTCGACCAAATCGCTAGCCATACCACTAATCAATGCTTCGATCTCAAGAATGTTGTTGAGAGTCTTATAAATAAGGCTATCATTTCCCCACCAGCCAATCCTAAGCCTAATACCACCCAAAATCGTCTCCCATCACACAAAACTGGGGTGAATTCCATCCTTTCAGAAGGAGATCCAGAATTCGGCTCCTCAACAAGAATCAAGCCTATTGAAACATCCATTAAAACTATCATCTCACCTAAACCCCTCAAAACCTTTCCTTCATTTCTCCTGCATCCTGCAAACCCTATCAATCAAGTTTTATCACACCTTACTAAAGCCTATATTTCCATTCGTACTTGCTTAGAAGGGGAAGGAATGCAACTGTGTGCGATTCTAGATCACTTTCTAAAGTTCAAGATGAAACTTAGAGATGGCCATTAACTTTGAAAAGATAAGTGACCTATCTATAGAAGTCTAAAGGTGGGACCTAGAATATGATGAATGGGTTGTGCCCGCGAAAGAGTTCAGCCTAGATGAAATTGTACAGGTCATGTCAGATATGTTCCTCCATAAGTGAGAGATATTCACGGTCTCCGAGTTGCTCATGATTTTGAAAATTAAGGGTGCTTGTTCCTTTAACTCCATCACTTACCCGGTGAGTGGGAAGATCTATAACAACCGTGCCTGAGATTTATACCTCGTTCTCTATAATTTGTATGTCTTTGAGTTTTGGGGCCATGAAATGAATAAAATGGATAGATGTTAAATTTGAACTATCTTTGCGGCCTTCGTGCAATTTAAATTGGAATTTTATGGCTTGAAGTTATTATGCAGATTTATGGATGTCTTTTGAATGAGTGTCCAGTCATTCGAATGAATAAAGCTTGTCGTTCGAACGAGTCTCAAACAACCATCTAACGACAAGGACTGGAACGATTTCCATCATTATCTGGAATCTCGTTGGAACGCCCTCGTTCGCATAAGGTGCGCTATCGTTCGAATGAGGAATTATTTCCTATTCGAACGAGTGGGTGTTTGACCTATTTATAGCCTACGTTTAACCTGCGTTAGATCTCTCGTTCGAATCAGAGGGGATCTCATTCGAACGAGATCCAAAGACTTTTGAACGATCGGATAAAAATCAGAAATTTCTGCACATTTAAGTGTGCTGTCATGACGTGGATCGTTAGATTATATGAGTAGTCGAGCTCTCAGCGGCTCATATCAAAATGTGGGTCAATAGGAGGTTGGATAATTGGTTAATGGGTTAAGTGTTTGTGGGTTTAAATAGAGGTGAAAGGGGATGGTGAGGCCATTCCTATCAGATTTTTTAGCTCTCTCTTTCCAAGCTACACTCTTCCATTTCCAGCCCATTTCCACCATACCGAAGGTTTCCCCTTCCATCCCAAGCCTTTTTATAGCTATTCCAAGGCTAAATACGCCCATTTCAAGCCTAGTTGAGGAAGAAGTTGGGTAGAAGAAGCCATTGTTGGAGTTGTCTTGAAGAAGTTGGAGCTTTCTTGGAGCGTTGGAGTTTTTAGGAGATTTCAAGTCATTCCCTTTAGTTTCTCCTCTTTAAATCCAAGTTAGGGTTTTCCTCCAAATGTTTTTCAAGATTAAAAGCTATTAGGATGCCTGGTTGAAGGGTCTATTTTTGAAATAATAATTTTTAGTATGTTTATTTAAAGTTTACTTACTAAAAATAATTTTTTTGAGAAAACTAAGTGTAAATGGATTTTTGAAGAACAAATGGTATTTTAATCTTGAAATATGAGGAAATGAGCACCAAAAATATATTTCCATGCTAAAATCGTGTTTGGTTGCATATTTAAGGATTTCTAGGCTTGAAATCCTTCTAAAAATGTATAAAATCTTGTAGTATGTTGAAGAAGGACTTACAAACATGATATATGGAATTAAAAATGCATTTCTTGATGAAATAAAGAAGTTGGAGACATTAGACATAGATATGGTGTAAAATGAAGATGAAATGACATTTAATACAGTATGTGTATGAGGGTAAAGTAAAAATTTTAGTAAAAATGGTCTTTATGACATTAATATGTTTCTTGAAAAGAAATATAAAAAAATGGGATTTTCTTGGACAAAAAGGATAATGTATGATTTTCGAACATAAATTCATGAAATATGGTTTTGAATATAAAATTACGATTTGTGATGCCATAATGGAAAAAATATGTCTTTTCATAAGATTTTGATAAGCGAAGGGTAAAAAGGTAATTTTGGTAAAATTAGAGGGTCCTAGTGGCTGGACTTCCTCATTTGACCTTGTCGGTTGATTTTGTAAAAAAGGCAAATAAATGAATGAAATGGTATGAAGACGCTGAAAGTAAAGGAATAATGTAGAAATTGGTAAAAATGTTAAAGCACGTTAATATGGACTCGGAGGAGACCGATAAAGAATTAAGGAGGGCCCGGAGCCCTAGGGTAAAAAAATCCAAAATCATTGGCCAGATCATATGGTGGCATAGCCGGTAGTGTGTAGCTCGTTAAAGTATGTGGTTATTTGGAGGATTCCATCAAAGGATAATGGAAATGAAAATGAATTTAGTTGTGCTTAAGGAATGTAAATAAGGCAACCTAATAAAAAGGAATAAAATGGAGACTAAGGAATAAAATAAGATTAAATAGTCTCTAGACTACGTAAAGGGTGGCATGAAATGGTTAAGTGTGAGTATGAGCGCAGCAGTTGGGTGCATTGTATTGTAGTTGCATTAATACTGGCTAAGTTGATAAACGTTTTCAAAATTATTTAAAATACATGTTGTATGTATGGTATTTTCATAAAAAAATGTATAGCTTTGTATTTCTCACCTTGCTGAGCTCGTCAACCCTGATTTTTATGTTAACCCCCCCCCCCCCCAAGGTACATCGAGTAGGGACATTCGCAAGGACGTCGGTAAGGGCCCATGAGGGCAACCGTCATCGTTAAAAGTTCTACTATTATATTTAAAATTTGTCTTTTTGAAAACAATGGATTTTGTATATTCTAAACCACTTTTATTCGGGCCTTGGGCCAAGTGTTTTAATAATATAAGGACAATCATGATTTATTTCTTATTTATTAAGCATTGTTGGATTCAACAAATTTTCATAGTTAGACCTTATTAATCAATCTAACCACATAAAGTGATCACTACTTCTCAAATTAAAATCGGTAATTGAATCCTTATAAAATGGTGCAACTAAAGGATTTTTCTTGAATAATAAAATTGTAATTCCCCCCCTTTAACTCCTTGGCTCGGTGTGGGTTGACCCGACAGTGACCCAGACCCGGGTCGGGGCATTAGAAATGGTAAATAGAATTCTCGGGTGTGACGGAGTGTTTTTCGTTTCAGTCGTAGTTATTGTTTTAGTTACTCTTTAAAGTTAATTTTTTCCTCTATCTATTTCATTTCGTATCATTGTGTATAAAAATTTCCCTTCTTGTGTAGATGACTACACGTCACGATAGGGCTAGCGAGACAGGAAACAACGAGCTCTGATGCATGGAGCAGGTCGTACGTCAACTCGCCAACTCCCTCTCTCAGCAACAGAGAGACATCCGTAATGGGATGATTGAGATCACTAACTCATTCTCTATTCTGAAGAGTTCAGGAGGCTGCACCCACCCACCTTTAATGGGACAGCTGGCCATAACATTGCAGCGGAGTGGTTCGATGAGGTCACTTGGGTTATGGAGATTCTTGATGTTCTAGACGGGCAAAAAGTCAAGATAGCGACCTTACAGCTCACAGAGCAGACACGTGCTGGCCACTGTGGTAGAGACTATAGACTGGTATAACTTCAAGGTCACATTTCTGGACTAGTACTTTCCCCAAGCATTTAAAAAATCCAAGAAGGGCGAGTTCCTACGTTTAATTCAGGGGAAGATGTCAGTGAATGAGTACCAGGTCAGGTTTGAGAGTTTGTGCAAGTACGTGGATGCAGTGCATAAGGATGAGGCCAAAAAGACAAGTTTGTTTATCAAGAACCTTAACCTCAGTATTCGACGAATCATGGTTAGTTTCGATCTGCCAAACTTCAGAACTGCGATGAATAAGGCCATTAAGTTAGAATTAGAGGCATAGGTTGGCAAGGCCATCACAAAGAAGAAGACGGAGCCCATCGGGTCCCAGTGCAGTGGTAATAAGAAGTCTAGAAGTGGGGTTCAAGGCTTCTTTACGAAGCTAGAGGCCGCTAAGGGGGTTGGCTCATCATCCGCCCAGTGTACCAGCGACAAGAGTCCCATAGCCCCTACTAAGAGGGCTTGATTTGCGTGTGGGTACCCTTATCACTTCAAGAGGGATTGCCCGCAGAGAGCTTCGAGTAACCATCAAGGTAGTTAGCAAACTATTAATTATGTATCGGGGAGAAGTTCTAGTTATACGGGCCCCACCCAGTAGCAACCGCAGCAGTTTTCCTCTAGGTATCATCAGCTAGAGAGGCACAACATCAAAGGTTCACGTCCTAGCCAGGGGCAGAGCTTTCGTAGGCCAAGCAGGTTCTCGGTGGCCAGAGCAACAAGTTTCATCTTGGATGCGCCTATTCCATGTCATAGTTTGCACCCCCTTCCGCTGAACCATCTGTGATGGAAGTTATGATTCTTTTGTTCAGCTTATGGACAAAGGTAATGCTTGATTCAGGCGCATCACATTCATTTATATCAAGATCTTTATCATTCATTTTGGGATTAGAGGTAGATCAGTCTTACCCTCCTATCTTCATAGGAGTCCTGGTTGATGGCGGTATAGTTCATGATAGGGTCTGCCGTAGTTACGTGCTTATGGATGGAGATTATGTTCTAGAGTATAACCTAATTCTCACGGACATATATGGGTTGGAGGTGATCCTTGGCATGGATTGGATTTCGTGTTTTGACGTTACCATCGAATGCCATCATCATAGTGTCTCGATATTTCTTCCAGACGGGTCTCACCACCATTTCAATAGCGAGCAGGACATTGGTTGTTCTTGTAAGTTTTCCACCGTATGTGAGCAGAAATGGTACTTCAATTGGTTTAGTAGTATGGTGGCTTAAGATGCGTCGGACGGTATGTTTCTAGACTACCTTGTAGTACGGGAGTTTCCTAATGTGTTCCCCATTAATCTTCCTGGTTTACGCCCACACCGAGAGGTGGACTTCCCTATAGAGGTGCATCAGGGCGTGTCGCTTATCTCTATACCACATTACAAGATGGCTCCAACAGAATTGCAGGAGTTGAGGGTTAAGTTGGAGTAATTAATTAGCAATGGCTTCATTCGCCCTAGTGTGTCCCCTTAGGTAGCTCTGGTCCTCTTTTCTAAGAAGAAGGATAAATCCATGCGGCTTTGCATTGATTATAGGCAGTTGAACAGGGTAACAGTGAAGACTAAGTACCCTATGCCTCGTATCGATGATTTATTCGACTAGTTGTGTGGGGTAGGTAGGTTTCTAAATATTGACCTATGATCCGGGTACCATTAGTTGCGTGTCAAAGAGGAAGAAATTCCTAAGATAGCGTTCGGTACTCGGTATGGGCACTATGAGTTTCTAGTAATTCCCTTTGATTTGATGAATGCCCCAGCGAATTTCATGGATTTGATGAACTGTATTTATCTCCTTTACTTAGACCGATTTGTAGTGGTCTTTATAGATGATATACTGGTCTACTTAGCATCGAATGTGGACTATGAGGAGCAGCTTCACATGACGTTGCAACTACTCAGGAAGAATAAGTTATACACTAAATTCAGTAAATATGAATTTTGGATAGATGAGGTCAAGTTCCATGGCCATGTGGTTTTTGGCGAGGGCATTTTCATTGACCCTTGTAAGATCGAGGCCGTTTTATGTTGGGATAAGCCAAAGGTAGTCATGGAGGTGCATAGTTTTTTGGGTTTGGTCAGTTACTACCGTAAGTTTGTGCAAGACGTCTCGAGAGTTGCATTGCCTCTCACCCTATTGACTCAAAAAGATGTGCATTTTGAGTGGTGTGAGGATTGTGAGTCATCTTTTTAGGAGTTGAAGGTTTGGTTGACTTCAGCACCTATCCTTATCCTTCCAGAGCATGGCAAGATCTATACCGTGTATTGTGATACTTTCGGGTCAGGACTTGGTGCAATATTGATGCAGAATGGTCAGGTGATCATTTATGCATCCCGTCAGTTAAAGGTGCATGAGAGGAATTACCCTACCCATGAATTGGAGTTAGCCCCTATGGTGTTCGCACTTAAGAGCTGGAGGTACAACCTATACGGGGAACGATTTGAGGATTTTTCTGATCATAAGAGACTCTAGTACATTTTCACGTAGCATGACCTCAATCTTCGTCAGAGAAGATGGATGGATTTGATAGAGGACTATGACTTCTCCTTAGAGTATCATACCAGTAAGGCTAATGTGGTGTCCAATGCTCTTAGCCAAAAGTTTAGGCTTACAATGGAAGCAAAGAAGTGCTATCGAGCAAAGATACTCGACTAACTGTAGAAGTTAGACTTGCATGTCCAGTGGGGTTACGATAGGATGTACCTTTGGGGAGTAGTGGCCAGGACACTCATCCAACAGAAAGTTCTAGACGCTCAATCACGTGATCCTGAGTTTGCACATTACCGTGACCGTATTTAGAGCGGTGATGTGTTTTGCACTCTTACCGTCGATAAGGATGGTGGTGTGCGATACAAGGGCAGGTTGAGTGTGTCGATTATTGATGAGCTTCAGAACGAGGTGATGGATGAGGCCCATCACTCACGCTTCAGCATACATTAAGATGCTACGAAGATATATAAGGACTTAGGCAGAGACTTTTAGTGGTTCGGTATAAAGAGGGATGTGGTGATGTATATAGCCAAGTGCTACACTTGCCAACAGGTGAAGGTGGAGCACAGGAGGTCGGCAAGGCTGTTACAACCACTACCCGTAGTAGAGTGGAAGTAGGGGAACATTATAATGGACTTTGTCATAACTTTAGCACGGTCTAAGCATGGTCACAACACAATATGGGTTATAGGGACCAGTTTATAAAATCTGCACACTTCTTACTGATTAAGGTCATAGACAATGTGGCTAAGTTGGTGAGGTTATATGTTCGACAGATAGTCTTGCTTCATGGTTTTTTGCTCTTGATTATCTCGGATAGGGATCCCTGATTCGTATCCTAATTTTGGAAGAAGTTTCAGCAAGAATTGGGCACCAAGTTGAGAATGAGTACAACATATCACCCTACAACAGATGGGTAATCAGAAGGAACCATCTAGATCTTGGAAGACATATTGGGAGCCTGTGTGCTTGATTTTCAGGGTAGTTGGGCTTAGAATATGCATCTGGTAGAGTTTTCCTACAACAATAGTTACCAGGAAAACATTGAAATGGATCCCTATTAAGATCTTTATGGGAGGTCGTGACGCTCTTCGGTTTGCTGGGAGAGGTGGATGACAAGCATCTCACCAATTCGGAGTTGATCAGAGAGATGATCGAAAAGTTTGGGTAATTCGACAGATACTTATGACAGCTCAGAGACGACAGAAGAATTACGTTGATAATCGATGGATACCTCTGGAGTTTGAGGTTGGTGACCATGTGTTATTGAAGGTTAGAGCTAGGACCGATAATCAGCGATTTGTCCAGAAGGTAAAGCTCGTCCCTCGATATATTATTCCCTTTGAGATCCTAGAACGGATCGAAGATGTGTCGTACCGCTTGGCGTTACCTCCTCAATTATTCCAAGTTTATATTTTGTTCCATATTTATATGTTAAAGAAATGTTTTTGTGATCCCCAACAAGTCATCAACTAGAACCACATTGAGTTGGATAAAGATGTCATATTTATTATGCAACATATGTCCATCTTGGACCGTGAGGACAGAGTCTTGCACAATAAGGACATTTTGTTAGTGAAGGTTATTTGGGAGTGCTAAGGTGTTCAAGGTGTAACTTGGGAGCACAAGTCAGAGATGCATGACAAGTCCCGAAAGTCTATGCTTAGCTTGGTTGTTCTGATTTCGAGGAGAAAATCTCCTAAGGAGGGAAGAATGTAACAACCGTGCTTGATATTTGTACCTCATTCCCTATAATTTGTATGCCTTTGGTTCATGAACTGAATATAATGGATGGAGGTTAAATTTGAATTATCTTTGTGGCCTTCATGCAATTTGAATTGGGATTTTATGGTGTAAAGTTGTTATGCGGATTTATGGTTGTAGTTCAAAGAGTGGCCAAGTCAGTTGAATGAGGAAAGCCTATCGTTCGAACTAGGTTCGAACGACCATCTAACGATAATGACCTAAATGATTTCCATCGTTCTTTGGAATCTCATTGGAACGCCCTCGTTTGAATGAGGTGCGTTGTCGTTCAAACAAGGAGTAGTTTCCTATTCGAATGAGTATGTGTTTGACCTTTTTATAGCCTACATTTGACCCTCGTTATAACCTTCGGTCGAAAAAGGGGGGATCTCGTTCAAACGAGGTCCAAAGTCATTCAAATGATCAAACAAAAATAAAAAAAATTTGCACATTTAATGTGATGTCGCGGCGTGGATTTTATTTTAGATGAGTTGTCGAGCTCTTAGCGGCTCAGATCAAAATGTGGGTCAGTAGGGGGGATGGACCATTAGTTAATGGGTTAAGTGTTTGTGAGTTCAAATAAAAGTGAGAGGGGATGGAAAGGCCATTCCCGTCAGATTTTTGAGATCTATCCCTCTCTCTATCTCTAAACTACACTATTCCCATTTCCACCATCCCTAAGGTTTCCACTTCCATCCCAAGCCTTTTTCTATCTATTCCAAGGCTAAATACACCCATTCCAAGCCTAGTTGAGGAAGAAGTTGGGTGAAAGAAGCAATTATTGGATCTCACTTGAATAAGTTGGAGCTTTCTTGGAGCTTTGGACTTTTTAGGAGCTTTCAAGTCATTCCCTTTAGTTAATCCTCCTCAAATCCAAGGTAGGGTTTTCCTTCAAATGTTTTTCAAGATTAAACTCTATTAGGATGCATACTAGACGGGTCTATTTTTGAAATAATAATTTCTAGTATGTTTATTTAAAGTTTTCTTGCTAAAAATGGGATTTTTTAGAAAACTAAGTGTAAATGGATTTCTGAAGAACAAATGGTATTTTAATCTTGAAATATGAGGAAATAAGAACCAAAAAAATATTTCCATGCTAAAATCGTGTTTAGTTGCATATTTAAGGGTTTCTAGGCTTGAAATCCTTCCAAAAATGTGTAAAATATTGTATTATGTTGAAGAAGGACTTACAAACATTATATATGGAATTAAAAGTGGGTTTCTTGTTGAAATAAAGAAGTTGGAGACATTAGCCCTAATTATGTTGTAAAATCATGATGAAATGAAGATGAAATGATATTTAATACAACATATGTGTATGTGGGTAAAGTACACATTTTAGTAAAAATGGTCTTTATGACATTAAATATGTTTCTTGAAAAGAAATATAAAGAAATGGAATTTTCTTGGAGAAAATGGATAATGTATAATTTTCGGACAGAAATTCACGAAATATAGTTTTGAACA
This sequence comes from Sambucus nigra, assembly GCA_949130495.1. Lineage (NCBI taxonomy): Eukaryota > Viridiplantae > Streptophyta > Magnoliopsida > Dipsacales > Adoxaceae > Sambucus > Sambucus nigra. The sequence goes on from OX422217.1 coordinate 572,462,722, forward strand.
TAAAATGATGATTTAAGATGCCATAATGAAAAAAAATATGTATTTTCACAAGATTTCGCTAAACAAAGGGTGAAAAGGTAATTTTGATAAAATTAGAGAATCTTAGTGGTTGGACTTCCTCATTTGACCTTATCGGTCGATTTTGTGAAAAAACGGATAAATGGATGTAATGGATGAAAACAGTGAAAGTAAAGGAAAAATGTGAACTTTGATAGAAAGGCTAAAACACATTAATATGTACTTGGAGGAGAAGAAAGAATTAAGAAGGGCTCGGAGCCTTATACACCCAAAATACTGGCCAAAGCATATGATAGCATAGCCAGAGGTGTGGAGCCAATCAAAGTATGTGATTATTTGGAGGATTCCGCAAAAGGATCATGGAAATGAAAATGAACTTGGTTGTACTTAAAGAATGTAAATAAGACAACCTAATAAAAAGGGATAAAATGGAGACTAGGGAATAAAATAAGATTAAATAGTCTATAGACCCGGTAAAGGGTGGCATGAAATGGTTGAGTGTGAGTATGAGCACATCACTCAGGTGCATTGCATAGTGGTTGAATTAATACTGGCTAAGTAGATAAACGTTTTTGGAATTGTTTAAAATATATGTTATATGTATAGTATATTCATAGAAAACGTATAGCTTAGTATTTCCTACCCTACTGAGCGTTAGCTCACCCCTTTTATGTTAAAACCCCCACAACTCAGGTACATCAATTAGGGACGTTCGTAAGTATGCCGGTAAAGCCCTTGAAGGCAACATGCATCGTTAGAAACTCTATCATTATATTTAAAACTTGTCTTTTTAAAAACAATGGATTTGGTATATTCTATACCACTTTTATTCGGGCCTTGGGCCAAGTGTTGTAATAATACAGGGATAATCATGATTTATTTCTTATTTATTAAGAATTGTTGGATTCAACAGATTTTCATAATTAAGCCTTTTTAATCAACCTAACCACATAAAGTGATCACCATTTCTCAAATTAAAATCGATAATTTAATCCTTATAAAATGGTGCAACTAAAGGATTTTTCTTGAATAAAAAAATTGGACTTCCCCCCTCCCTCTTTAACTCCTTGACTCAATATGGGTTGACATGACGGTGACCCAAAATCGGGTCGGGGCTTTACAATATCTGTATGGTGAAGCCGTAGAGGTTGCTGAGTCTATCGATTTTGTGCAAAAAGATGGCATTGTTGCCATCGGATGAGGGGGAGATTTTAATAGTTCAGATAATGTATTAAACTGTAGGGAATCCAACCCAATCTCTTTTTTGTGTGGATGATTTCCTTTGAAGAGTTACTAAGGGGTTAACAAGGTATCCATGGAACCCTAAGTAGATTAAGATATAGGGTTCTTGTTCTTCCCTGCCTCTGTTAATCACATGACTCGATCTAGGCGACGCTATAAGGATCCAACTCCTCCATGAACGGTAACAAATGAGGGAAAAGGATTCGTTGAGGAACTCCTGATGCCAGAGATGACAGTTGAAGAAAGTAGGGTCCTTGACCAGCTCAAAAGACTCGGGCCAACATCACCTTATGGTATCTCTTTATGCCCTCCTTGTTACACAGAAAGGCCTTGATAAAGCTCCTCATGGGACCTACAGTTCCTCCCACTACCCTTCCTGAAGAAGCATTGCATATGGTCGGATCACTGACTACTACCAAACTCCTCTCCTGGTCTAAAGAAGAAATTCTAAAAATCGGTCTTGATCACAACTACGCCCTCAACATCTCCGTTGAAGTCATGGGGAAGACGGTTCCATTGACACTTGTAGATAACGGGTCTGCCTTCAATGTCTACCCACTCAAAACCCTTAATTGAATAAGGATAAAAGTCAGTGTTCTCACTCCCACATCCACCGTTGTGCGTGCTTGCCAAAAATTTATGGGTTCCATAAAGCTTACACTAGGGAATGGCCTTATCGGCCCTCAGACAGAATTCCAATTCATCGACATCCCGCGTGCTTCAACCTTCTCCTTGGACGCCCATGGATCCATAATATATAGGGGTATCTTCTTCACTCTACCATAAATTGATTTTCTTTGCCAATGGTCAATTCATCACAACTCTTGGGGATTACAACAATTCAGATGGTACCATCACCAGCAAGCCAATACTAAAGATTCATTACGGGGCCAATGACATGTTTCTCTCCGATTTTCAGATCGACCCACTTCCTATACCAGCTGGGGATAATTTCAAAGATCGAGTGTGTCCATAGAAAATACCTCATGGCATTTTCAATGCAATTCAGATGTTCAAAAACAAACACTTTATGCCCGAATTGGGGTTGGTCGATGAAAATAAGGAATTATCGAGCCAATAGTTCTTAAGGAACCCCACGCGGTCTGGGCTTCCAACCATCACCGACTGAATTCAAAGAACTCCACCGGCCCTATCATAAGAGAATCTTAGAAAATAAGGAGATAATATTAGGAGACTCCCTAAACGGGAGGTTTATCAAGGAAGGTGCGGATTTCCCTTTTTGCGGAGTCCTAGAATTATGGTATGACCCTATAAAGAAAAAGATGAAACGGGGGATGGAGATCTTCTTCGGAGACAAAGTCTATTGGGATGAAGATCATAAGCATGAGGTAGAGCCTCTAATAGATAGATCCCTGGAAAGTACCATAAATCTCGACGATAGTGATACTGACGAGTTATTCGACCTGCATACACTGGGCTGGATCTTTACATGGTCCACCTGAAAGCTGAACTATCTGACCCGTTCGAGAAGATCACCATTATTGATGCACCCATCCTTAACTGTCATACCATTCATGTCCCTCCTTCACAAGTCCAACTAAACCCCATTGTTCATCCTCTCCAAGAAATACCTGATCCTACTGTTTCTTTGTAATAACCAGACTTTCTAATCGTATCTATCAACCGACCCTAATCACATATATTCATTATTTCATCCCTCATAAAGTATTCAAATTCAAAAGCCTTCTAAATAATAATGAAATTATCCATGATGCCCCATAACTTTACTAAATTAAGCTAGACACCCTGAAATTTCAATAATTATATACTAGACCCTGAAAATTTCAATCTAACATAACTTGACTTATATTTAACCCCTAAACCCCAACCTTATATCAAATTAATTCTCTAGACTTCAACTAACACAAAATTAGAATTTCATCTCTTAAGACTTTTTGAAACTACATAAATACACCTAAACTTCATCAAAGTACACTTTTAAGGCTATAAATGCATATACTTGACCAACTAAGGACTGAACACCAAAGTTTGAATAATTGACTTTGCCCCAATTTCAATAAATACTTATATACCCAAACATTGTATACAGAGAATCAAGTACCATCTACTCCCGATATCCTCTTTTGATCCATAAGTCGTACAAAATACCGAGCAAGTAGGTTTTTCTACCTTTTCAGTAGTAAACTTTGCGTATTTAACATAATTCTATTGTTATCACTATGAGATAGCTCCTATTTACTCATAGTATGTGCATGTTATAATACTGTCATACTACATATATTATTAAATATTATCGATATCTGAATTTAAATATGGATCAATTTAACCCCTCTCATCTAATAACTAATATCATGTTCCCTATTGATTCAGTTCACCCCTTCACCTTTATGCAAATATTTATATTATGAGCATCAGTATTAGCTAGGGAGTAGACTAATGTGTTATCCCACAGAACTTTCTTCTTGGCCTAATGGTCTCAGATGTTTGAGAGCCTAGATTATTTTTACATACGTATGAGTGTCACTTTAATTGTGTGTTTAGCCGGTTACTTTTCCCCAAAGGTTTTGGGTTGATTATTATTTGGTTTTACTAATGGCTTAATTATTTCTTTACCAATTAGTGAACTAGTATGTATGGAATTACTAGTTCAAAAATCATGGACTTTCTTTATATGATCTGTAATGAACTGGTAAGTATGGGATTAGTAGTTCAAAGATCCTTGATTTTCTTTATGTAACCTTTAATAAACTGATAAGTATGGGATTATCAGCTTTAATTCTTTAGCATTGCTATACAAACAATGAATTATATACACACTCCAACTCCCATCAATACATATACTTGTTATAGAATTGGTAAGAAATGCTTAGTATATTTATGCTAATTCCTTTTTCCTCCAGATGAAGCAAGAGAGAAAGGATAATATATCTTCCCTTTTAGAGACAGATATCGATCATCTGTTTGCATATGTGATCGTGTGGACAGAGAATAAACCATATGGGAGCAAGGAGTGGCACTTTTCCGTTTTCTACTTTATAGTCCGTGTTAAAAAAATGTAATTCACCCCTACGGTGATACTGCCCTATGTATACTATTTTAACAATGAATAAAGTTATGTTATTCCGCCTTAACTTTAATTCATTACTTTATGTATACTCTTTTGTGCATTCATACCAAAAAGCAGGGTGTGATAAGTTGGCATCAGAGCATGTTTTAAATTTAACATATCGTCGGGTTAGCATTTTATACGGAAAAAGAAATTTATACAATAATATTTATTTTATCTTTTCGTAACTTCTTTTATTACTATTATATGGTAATTACATTTTGCATTATGGATACTTGGGATACTTTTCTGTTCAATGTGGATATTGATCTGAATAACCATTGGGAAACTAGACTCCGGGAAGAAGCGTTAGCAAAGTTATGAGAAATGATTCGTTCAGTAGAAGAAGATTGGGCAGGTTGCAGTAGCGATGTCAAGCGGTTAGTACTAACTAATAGAGTTTTAAGTGAAATGCAAGTTATGAGAAAAGTAGATGACCAAGTAAACGATCCAGTGATATTTCAAGAAGCTATCAATCTTGCCCTAACAGATGCTCCACCGACCCCACCTATGTATTCAGATGCGACATCAAATGGCGAAGTGCATGGTGGTTATTCTCCTGACACTAGTAATGACTTGACTGATGATTCCCCACACCAAGAAGATTACCTAGTTATTCCAAAATCCTACTATGATGACGAGATTGTTGTTGGTACTTAAAATCCAAAGTTAAAGTTATCTCCTGATGTAGATAGCATAATAAATTATTGTACATAGTGTGTCATACTAAGCCTTGGGATATTAACGAACTGCTATCATTAAGAACTAATGTAGAATTAGTGTCACATCCCAATTTTATCGAGGGTGGGGGTTAACCTGATAATTACTAAATCATAAATAAATATGAATAGTGAAATAACGGAGGCATTTATTGATTCTCAAATGTGTTACAACTGAAATCTATGAACAATACAAAAGTATTTATCTTGCTAACTAGGATCCTTTTCTTCTAATATGACCTTTCTTTGTCTCTATGCATCAGCTGATCTCTAAACTATTCATCATGGCCTATTGGTACCTGTGTACAATAACTGAAAGAGAAGGAATAAGTAAAACTTTTCCTAGTAGATAATTCTAGTTATATAACAATGTAAATATGGGAATTTGTTTAAATAGCATAACTGGGTCTGAAATGCTCAAAATATAAAATAGTGTATGGCAATCTGCAGCAACGGGAAATATCAACAGGACTAAATAGGGGTATACTGAAGTTTGCGATACATGAAAAAATTGTATGGTGATTATAATCGGACTGGTGTTTATCAAGTTATAAATAAGGTTCAGATTATAACATGATAACCCATAAATTATCGTTTATAGGGAATGCAAATGCGTAGACATACCATTATAATATTGCTCAAGGCATAAAATGCACTTGAATAGGTAATCCCAAATAATTGGAGAATAACCAAAAACTTGGCACACTTAGCTAGAGTGGCACTCATACGTAGAGCAAATATAACAACAAGGCACTCAACGTCTGAGTCCTTCAGGCCAATTAGAGTTACCGAGGGTTTACTAGGTTTAATCCCTCGATCATAAGGTATGCTACTAAAGGTTTCACTGATAATAGTTATAAAATGGCAGGCTATGCTGCAATCAGATAATTGAAACCAAAGTTTAATAATATGCAGGATATATTGTAATATGGTAAAATAGTTTAAATCATTATTCAACAGGATACAGTGGTGTACTGCAATCAGGACAATATACTGAAATCAAATAGGTTATCATATTAGGTTGGCTTAAATTTAATCAGATAAAAGATTGAATCAATATTCACGGTACATTTGAACTATCAAAGAGTTCATAAATGAGAATACGAGTTCAAGGCTATCACATAGTGATATAACAAGAAGCAATGTCAAAGACATAAGTTCAATTTATAATAGTGAAATAGAATCACCTAGCAGTGTTTACGAGATTTTTGTTGTTATTCATGGATCTTTCATTGTTGCATTCCAGTTCCCGTAGTTATTTGCTCAAGGATTTAAATGAGAGTGGTTATATCTGTGTTTGGGAAGAATGATTTGGGTTTATGATATCTGACATATTGCGGGTAATACGAATAAAATTTATTCTTTAAATGGTGAGAACGTATGTGCTTGCGTTCAAATGATAAAATTATATATTAAACACCTTTTAACTCAAACAAACCCTAAACATGCAACAATATGTGATTGAATAAGATAATGAACTAAGCAAGAACATTCAAACACATGCTTGTGAGGAAAAATCCCCCAAAGGGGAAAAACCATTTATTTTCATTATAATATTGTAACTGTACAATTTCGGATTACAATGAAAATATAAGTGACTAAGAATTACCCTCAGGTGTCGGATTCTGTAGTGGGCGGCTGAAAATGTCCCTTTCCAGGAGGGTTGCAATGAAGAAGAAGAAGAAGAACGGTCTTCTCCACAAGGATATGAACAGCAAAAATGTGTTCCTGGGTTATAAAGTGATTCACAAGTGTTTGAAAATTTGTGTGAATCAAAAAACTAGAGTCTTGGTTCTCAATAGGTGAAGACTTAGAGTTTTGTGCTCTGAAAATCGTGTATGGAAGTCTTGGAAAACCACTTCCCGTAGTGGGTTTATAAAGGAATAATCATGGCCTAAAAAATCTCTGCACGATCTGTTTGAGATTATCCCAGGCGGACCGGTCCGGGTCTGAGGTTGATCGGTCCGGGTAGGCGGATCGATTCTTTTTATTTTAGGCTTCTTCGATTCGCTTGCGGTTCGAGGTGTACTGGCTTTTCAGCAGGCGGATCGGTCCGGGTATGAGGCGGACCGATCCGCAGGTGGATCGGTTCTTTTATTCTGGGCGGACCGGTCCGGCCTGTCAGACTTTGATTCCTCTTCTTCTTTTGATATTCGAATCCGTTGATGACTACATGAATCTTGAATTTCTTCAACGGTGTAACGACGTGCGACATAACAAATTGATAATGGACAAAAATGTCCTTACAAATCTCCCCCTATGTCTATGCCAGTACATACATAAAAATAAACATCCGAATTATCGAACAACTAAAAATGCCTATACAAATCTACCCTTCCATGAACCCAAAACTGGAAAGATACAATTGAATAAGACTTCAACGTTTGCTCTTCAACTCTTCAGGAATCTCAACACTTTTCTCATCAGGGTGTGCAATCCAATGATAATCCATGTAGTACCTACACACATGAGAAAAGACAAAATACCAAGTGACGTATCGAGTTTGAAATGAGATATCAAATGAAGAAAGCATGTTGTATCAAATCTCAAAAACACAAAACTCCCCCAAAATATCTCCCCCTTTTTATGATGTCCCCAAATAGACAAATGAGAGAAATAAAGCAAAATAAGCAAGTGCGGGGTGTCACCGGGATAAAATCACACCATGAATGAACACAAAAACAACCAAGTTGATGATAGCGTAAATGAAGTGGTGTGATCAAATTCGATAGGAAAATCAATGCATACAAACATGACATATGTGCACGATGAATATTGGATACTCCTAGCGAATGAACTCAAATGCGTCCTTTGGTGGAAAAAAATGACAATATAAGATATTGACTCAATCAAATCAACAAATCAAAGCTCAAAGTGATTTTCACACCAATAACGTCCAAAACTATTTATGCTTTTTCAGGAATTTCAAGGAAGTGCAAACCCGTTTAAAGATTCTCCAACCAAACTCCCTCAGGTATATATTTTGAATAGAGGTATTCTAAATTCTCAAACTTTGGAGAATTGATGGTGAAACCTAAGTGGCCCATATTTGCCATGAAGTGATTGTTATTGCCTTTAAATATTTTCGGGCTCTTTTAACCTCTTTGGACCTCGGATATTAAAATTTCTCCATTTTTTAGGTCCTTTTTAACGGTGGCTTTTGCGCAAAGGATAGATGATTACCTTTCGCAGCCCCTCCCCGTTATACAAAAACACACAGTCACACCAAAATGTTTTTTGCATGCATTCCAATCTTGTCAAGTTTTATCGCATATTGTAAGTTGAATAGACAGAATTGAGATGGAAACACTCAATCCAATATATGATAGACAAGTGCAATAATCAAATATAGTTGTGCATGTGTGCAATAAAGGAGATAGGAGTCAAACATATAGGAAGATATCACTAATTACATCTCAAAGACTCCAAACAATGTAAAGCACAAGGATGAAATGATGTAGCCTCGCAAATCTCTATCAAACAATCACATGGATATATGGAATGAAGTTGTGACTTGGCTATCTTAAATGCTCATCCATAAAAGGAGCAAAAACAGAAATCTTTTTGGATTTTTCAAAAATTTTAGTAAAATAAAATCTTTTTGTGCTTTTCGTAAAAATTTTCTTAAAGGAAAATCTTTTTGTATTTTTCAAAAGAAATATAAAAAGCAAAAAGAATAAATAAATAGTTGTACAACTAAGCAATGGTACATATAAAACAGACTAGCAATAGGAAGCATATGATATGAACATGAAGAAACATCATATTCTAGACATAGACCAACCCCTCAGTCAAATGTGCAAATCCTCAAAGACTTCCTAAGACTCTCAAATCTAAGGGCATCTAAAGGTTTCATGAAAATGTCGGCTAACTGACGGTCGGTGGGAACAAAACTCAGGGATACAGTGTTCTCCTCAACTAATTGACGAATAAAGTGCTCACGTATCCTGATGTGCTTGGTGCGCGAATGCTGAACTGGATTGCGGGATATGTGTATCGCGCTCGTGTTGTCACAGGAAATGGTCATGGTGTCCTGTGAAATCCCATAATCCTCCAGCATTTGCTTCATCCACAAGAGTTGTGTGCAACAACTCCCGGCGGCTATGTACTCAGCCTCCGCAGTGGAAAAAGAGATGGAATTTTGCTTCTTGCTCAGCCAGGAGACAAGAGAAGAACCAAAATAGAAACACCCACCAGAAGTGCTCCTACAACCATCTACATCCCCGGCCCAATCGGCATCCGAATAGGCGGACAAACGGTCATCGGTATCAAAGGAATACCAAATACCGTATGAGAGATTCCCACTCACGTATTTAATAATAAGTTTTAGAGCAAGTAAATGTGACTCTTTTGGGGACGCCTGATATCGCGCACAGACTCCAACACTAAAGGCAATGTCGGGACGACTGGAAGTCAAGTAGAGAAGACTACCGATCATAGTCCGATATAAGGTTTGCTCTACGTCCTTGCCTGAAGTGTCCTTACTAAGCTTGGTAGTGGTACTCATAGGTGTACGTGCATGCTTAGCGGAGTCTAAACCAAATTTCTTCACTAGGTGTCTAGCATACTTGGATTGGGAGATGAACATCCCATCCTCTAGCTGACGAACCTGGAGACCAAGGAAGAATGTAAGCTCACCAACCATGCTCATCTCAAACTCACTTTTCATCTCCTCCTCAAAGTGGTGAGCATGCTAGGAGCATGTGGATCCAAAGACTATGTCGTCCATATAAACCTGGGCAACCAAAATAGCACCGTCATCTCTCCTGACGAACAACATTATATCTACTCCCCCTCTCTTAAAGCCACGAGCTAAGAGATAGGAAGTAAGCCTCTCGTACCAAGCACGGGGTGCTTGCTTCAAACCATACAAGGCTTTCCTCAGATAGTAGACGTGCTCCGGGTGCTGATGGTCTTCAAACCCTTTTGGTTGTTCCACATAAACCTCCTCCTGTAGAATGCCATTCAGAAAGGCACTCTTGACATCCATCTGATATAACTTGAAGCGCAGACGACATGCGATGGCGAGCAGAAGACGGACGAACTCAAGCCTCGCAATAGGAGAAAATGTCTCCCCAAAGTCTACACCCTCTATCTGTGTGTAGCCTTGAGCGACCAACCTAGCCTTATTTCTGATTATGGTACCATTTTCATCCATTTTGTTCTTAAAAATCCACCGGGTACCTATCACATTAGTCTCACTAGGTCGGGGGACTAGTTCCCAGACATTGTTCTTTTTAAACTGAAGCAACTCATCCTGCATAGCAGATATCCAGTGTTCATCCTTGAGTGCTTCTTTATGGTTTTTGGGCTCGACTTTGGACGTGTAGCAAAGATGGCTAACAACATTCTCTAGCTGAGCACGAGTCTTGAACCCTAGAGTGGGATCGCCAATAATGGTAGACGGGTCATGACTCTTGCGAACCCAAGCAGGTGTGTCCCCTAGCACAAGAGTAGGGTCCACAGAGTGTGAGAGAGGAACAGGTAAATCACTGTGAGAACAATCCTCATCCTCACACTGAAAGTTAGGATCAATAACCGTCGTAGGTTCGTCATCTTGCACGGTGACGTTTATTGATTCCATAACCTTAGAGCTCTTCAGGTTAAAACCCGGTACGCTCTGATGTTTGATGAATATCCTATAAATATTCTCTCGTCGCTCCGGGAGTCGAACTTTCCTAATTGCTCTCTATCCCGTAGGATGTAGCATTTACTCCCCAAAACACAGAAATATGCCAGGTTGGGCTTCTTGCCAGTCCACAACTCATAAGGAGTCTGAAGTGTGTGTGGATGCAAATAAACCCTATTCACCGTGTGGCATGCAGTAGACACTGCCTCTACCTAAAATTTCCTAGAAACTTTATGACCTAGAAGCATAGATCTAGCCATTTCTTGGATCGTTCTATTCTTTCTCTCAACAATCCCATTTTGCTGAGGAGTTCTCACAGCAAAAAACTCATGTTTGATCCCGAGGCTATCACAGTAAAGATCTACCTTTGCTTCTGTGAATTCAGTGCCATTGACACTACGCATCCTATTAATATTGACACCGTGTTGATTTTGCAGGACACGGCACTTGGTCGTTAAAAATTCTACAGCATCGGATTTCTCTCTCAGAAAACCTACAATGGAGTACCTGGAGAAATCATCTACCATCACGAGGATGTACCTCTTACCACCTAGACTCTCAGTACGAGTGGGACCCATAAGATCCATGTGAATCAACTCAAGAACACAAGAGGTGGTAATGGAATGCAACTTCCTATGGGGACTACGAATTTGTTTTCCCATCTGACAGGGTCCACAAACGGTCGAAGTTGACTTTCCAAGAGATGGTAAGCCACGTACTAGGTCCTTTTTAGCTAAGCGGTTGAGATCTCTAACGTTCACGTGACCTAGACGTTGGTGCCACATATCCATAGGAGTGATCGTGGCGTTGTTGCAGACAAGTGAGGACGTGGGATCAGTCCCATAACAATTATCCTCGATCCTCACCCCTTGCATCAAAAGTTTACCGGCTTAATTGTAGACTTTACACGCGTCCCGGTCAAACTTTACTGTAAAGTCAGTGTCGCACAGCTGGCTAATGCTGAGAAGGTTTGCTTTCAAACCTTTGACGTACAAAACTTATAGCTTAGGGAATCCAGGTAACTCGACAGTACCATGTCCTATAATGCTAGACTTGCTCCCATCTCCAAAGGTGACTCTGCCATCCTGATAATCCTCAAGAGTCGTAAAAAATGAGGCATCACCTGTCATATGTCTGGAGCACCCACTATCAAAATACCACTGTGAGGTATTTTGTGCTTTGAGAGCAACATGAACAACAAAGGCCTTTTTATCTTTCTTAGGTACCCAAGCAGAGGTGACCTTTTGTTTGCCTTTGTTGTTGTTGGTTTTAGCTGGAATGTGAGAAGCATTCACTAACGGTAAAGACATTCGTCGGAATTCTTCCATCAAACTCTGAGATGTGGCAGCTAAGAACTCAACTCGCTCTCTCAGACTAGAAAACTCATGAGTATGACGTGGTGGAGCATTAGTACGTCGTGTCCGACCCATGCTATAGCAAAACTCCCTAAGGTGGCCTTTTCTTTTGCAATAAGTACAAAAGAACACAGTCAAAGGCAGACCTTGGTTTGCCTTTCTTGGTCGAACTCTCCTTCGAGGTTTTTGACGATGGCCATAAGGAGTCGTAGTAAACTCAGGAACTGGTCCAGGGGTAATTTGGGATGTGGAGGCACCATCATAACCAATTCCTTGCCGATCACCAAAACCTAAAGCGGGGCCGAGGAGCATCTTTCCCATTTTCCCGGATCTGTCCTCGATTTGTACCTTGACTTCCCGTGCTTTCTCAAGATCATGAGTCAGATGGGCAACAAGGGCTTCAAGTTTCTTCCGAGTATCCACGAAGGAATGGAGCTGACTCGTAAGACTAGCCACTTGTTTAGTCAAATCCCCTCTCTCTTTCTCAAAAACACTTTCTCTCTCTCTAAACAAACTCTCTTTCTCGACACAGGTAGATTCTCTCTCTCTCAGGGCGGTGAAGATGGAGTATTCTCTCTCTCTTGCCTTTCTTAAATCTTCCTCTAAGCCGGTGATCTTAAGAACTAGCGCTTTGTTACGTTTTTTAGTTTTAAATCACTCAGAATATAACTCAGCGTAGGCGCGTTGAATATCACTCTCGCTCTCACTTGAGTCATCCTCCCCCTCACTCACATCGATCTCACTATCGAGGTGTCACTGTGAAGCATCATCCTCATCGTCGTGAAGAGAACTAGGAGTGCTCACTTGACTGGCCATGAATCCGGTGAAGTTACACTCATGCGGTGACTCATCTCCTGAATCCACTGTCTCGACCTCACTGTCGTCGCTAAGAGTAGCATTAAGGACAGCTTTTCCTTTCTCTCTATTCAGACGAGTGGCACACTCAAAGGCTCTATGACCCCTACCATCGCACTCAAAGCATCTCTCACTTTCGTTCTTAGGAGGATTTTTGGAATCTTTTTCATTTTTCTTTTCAAACTTATTTTTCTCAAATTTCTTTTTATCTTTAAAATTGCCATTTTTCTTAAATTTGAGAATCCTCTTGAATTGTTTTGCAAAAAGAGCCAAATCATCTAAGTCAAAATCACACTCAGAATCAGACGTGTCAGTCTCTCTCTTTCTAGATGACTCTACCCTCTTTATAGCCGACCTCTCACTCCTTCTCTCTTGGGAATTAAGTGCAATTCCCTTATCTTTAGATTTAGCAGTTTTAGGGAACATATCAATTTCATATGTTTGCAAATCTCCTACAAGTTCTTCCAATTTTAGCGTATTTAAATTACCCATAGAATTTAGCACAATGACTTTAGGGATAAAACGCTTAGGCAAAGAACGCAGAATCTTTTTAACAACTCTAGCATTAGGAATATGTTCACCAAGATTAAAGCTAGTATTCACAATGTCATAAAGTCTAGCATAAAATTCATCAAAGCATTCAGATTCATGCATGGTGATGGTTTCAAATTGAGTTGTTAAATTTTGCAATTTAGACTCTTTTACAGCATTGGTTCCTTCATGGGTGAGTTGTAAGAAATCTCATGCCTCTTTTGACGTGGTGCACGTCATTATGCGTTTGAACTCATCAGGTGTGATAGACCCAGAAATAGCACTTAGACCCTTAGAATTAAAAGATGACCATTTAAATTCTTCTTCAGTCCAGGAAGTGACAGGTTTCAAGTTGATCACATTATCAACAGTCACGGAGGGAGGAGTCCACCCTCTTTCAACCAAAATCCAGACACGTTCATCAATGGCTTTTAATACAGATCTCATACGGGCTTTCCAATAAGCATAGTTTGTCCCGTTAAAAACTGGCATTTTATTATATAACTTCTCCATTTGAACACGCACTTTTTCAAAAATCAATTTTTTCAAAAAATTGATATCTTAGAAAAATTTTGCGGAAAATAGGAATACGCGATAGATTAGCGTAACCTGCTCTAATACCAATTTGAGAACGTATGTGCTTGCGTTCAAATGATAAAATTATATATTAAACACCTTTTAACTCAAATAAACCCTAAACATGCAACAATATGTGATTGAATAAGATAATGAACTAAGCAAGAACATTCAAACACATGCTTGTGAGGAAAAATCCCCTAAAGGGGCAAAACCATTTATTTTTATTATAATATTATAACTGTACAATTTCGGATTACAATGAAAATACAAGTGACTAAGAATTACCCTCAGGTGACGGATTCTGTAGTCGGCGGCTGAAAATGTCCCTTTCCAGGAGGGCTGCAATGAAGAAGAAGAAGAAGAAGAAGAAGAAGAAGAAGAAGAAGAAGAAGAAGAAGAAGAAGAAGAAGAAGAAGAAGAAGAAGAAGAAGAAGAACGGTCTTCTCCACAAGGATATGAACAGCAAAAATGCGTTCCTGGGTTGTAAAGTGATTCACAAGTGTTTGGAAATTTGTGTCAATCAAAAAACTAGAGTCTTGGTTCTCAATAGGTGAAGACTTAGAGTTTTATGCTCTGAAAATCGTGTATGGAAGTCTTGGAAAACAACTTCCCGTAGTGGGTTTATAAAGGAATAATCATGGCCTAAAAAATCTCTGCACGATCTGTTTGAGATTATCCCAGGCGGACCGGTCCGGGTAGGCGGATCGATTCTTTTTATTTTAGGCTTCTTTGGTTCGCTTGCGGTCCGGGGTGTAATGGCTTTTCAGCAGGCGGACCGGTCCGGGTATGAGGCAGACCCGTCCGCAGGCGGATCGGTTCTTTTATTCTGGGCGAACCGTTCCGGCCTGTCAGACTGTGATTCCTCTTCTTCTTTTGATATTCGGTGTAATACCCCGTATTTCTGAATATTCCATTTAATTAGATTGGAAAATTAAATGAGAAAATATCGTCTTGATTTAAATTACGTAAGAGTAGTAACTTTAAGAGTTTTATTTAAAATTGTAATTATGGTAAATAATTACTTAACGCGTGTAGACCGTGTTGGGGTGAGAACGAGTAATATTTTTTAAGTGACTCAAATGATAATTTAGAGGTCACCAATGAGTCCGGAAGGGTCAAATTAGTCAAAATAGTATACCCGGGGGTACTAGTTGAGTCCCGGGGCAATTTTGGACTAAACCGAGACCGTTCGGGGGCGTTTTGGTCTTTTAACATAAGAGGGTATGGAGACCTACGAAATTGAGAGTTTTATATCAGCCGTATGATAGATGAATTAGGGTTAGAACACCCATGACAACACCAATACCATTAGAGAGAGGAGAGGCACCACTTTCTAAAGCAAAAAGAAGATTTGGGAAGGATTCAAAGGGGTTTCTACCATCAACTTTTTGGGGAAGAAGGATTGAAGGATGAAGATCATCAATCATCAACAAGAACCACGAAATCAGACCCTACTGATCCTAAGGCAAGTTGTTTATTGCAAATTTTTAAAGTTATAATACCCATGTGTAGGGTTTTTGAATAGTTTTGGTTAAATCAATATTTTGATTGGAGAAAGATGATATTTATGCATGTTGGGATAGGAATCGCATGTAGAATGATTTAAACTATGTAGAGGATTAATATTCAGATTAGACTTGATGATTTTCGGAATAAAAATCTGGATTTTGAATGATAATATGGGAAGAACACCATAACTAGGGTTTCAAGAAATTCTGAGTTTTAAATTCATTATTCTTTAAAGTAATTGGAGTTTTGATGTAATTGACACGTTAGAAACTGTCCTAGTATATGTGGAAATATGTTAGGATCATTGGGTAAAAGTTTGGTGGACAATAATGGAGTTTGGAAATTTGTTAATGGAGGAGAGGATCAACGAAGAAGACAGACTGCGTCTGTCCCTGTTCGATCGATTGATCGATCTTGAACTATCGATCGATCGACTATGTCGATCGATCGAACCCAGCCGTCGATCGATCGACGCAAGCTGTTTTCCCGAAAATTTTGTGTTTAATCCTTCGTTGAGTTCGGGAATGAATGGGTATTCTAGGATTTACATTAGACTTATATGGGAGTAAGAATAAGACCAGTAGGTATATTGTTGAGGTTCAATAAGGCCATTGGGTGTAGGGCTTGGATTATGGACCGAGGAGAATAATCCGATTTAGTAGAGTATCGGGGACTTCGGAAATTGAGTTACGGAGCGAAGTAAATTCAATTTAAGTAATAGACCAGTAGGGTAAGCAATAACTACTGAAATTATATGTAAGGGGTAACTAGGACCCTTAGAGTTGTGTGAATACTCAAATAAATACGATTAATGAGATAAATCGTAAAGCGAATATTGTACGGTAAATATATGAGATTAAAATATTACGTACGTATATAATTAATAGGTCAGGGGTGTACCTACTGAATTATGTGATCTTTTAGGTAGAGAGATTATACCTAAATAAATTATGTTAAGGTCGATGAGACATTCCGAACTAACATAAAGTTATTATAAGTTTGGGGTCGATGAAAAATACCGAACCAAACTTTGAACTGGTGTCGCGATGAGAGAGTCCCGAACCAGAATATGTGTATATATATATTTTTAAAAATAATTGGGGTCGATATATCATGCCGAACCAATTCTTACTTGGGGTCGACGAATCATTCCGAACCAAGAGTCCTTTATGTGTATAAAAGGGGCAAAATAGCAGTGACTAATATTTAGTATATATTATGTGTGATATATATATACCTGATGATATTCTACTTCCGTGTATTAGTAGATTGATATATTATGTATTTAAAGATACATACTGAATTGGTAAGTTAAGTAGTGAAACTTAATTACGAAATGAACCTTTAGATAGAGAAAATCTATTTAGTAATTCAAGTAGCGAAACTTAATTACATAAGTGGGAAAGTCAACAATTGTGAAAATTGTAGTAATTTTAGTAGTGAAGTTAAATGAGAAGTCTTGAAAAATAACATAGATGAAATGTTACTTGAGAATTAATTAACATACGCGAGATGTTAGTAAAACGGTTGTACTGTATGGGCGGTACTGGAACTTGGGTACAGATAAGTTCAGTTTACTACTTTGGTTTTAGTTAGCTTGAGAAGTATGGCTAGACAAACTAAGTGTGGAACGTTAGGTGTGCACCAAAGATTAGGGGTGAGTTAACTCAAGAGAGTGTACGAGAACCTAACATGTGTAATCAATAACCGCATTTTATATTGTGATAAACGCTTGCTAAATATTTTCAAAATGTTTTGAGTACTAACTCTTGCTATAAAATATTTTCAAAACCTTTTAGGTGTCCAGCCACAGGGACGCCATGTGTGATGATTCCATTCCAGACTCGGAGCTGTAGCACAGTGGATGCTTACAGGATTTGACTAGACGATATCTCTCATTCAGATCTAGCACAGGATCTCGCACTCTTCTATGTATGGACTTGTGGTCCGGTATTAGTCTCAGATGTTAGTTTCAGACTAGTGGTTATTCTTTTGTTGTTTGGGATTTTTAGCCGATGGTTTATTCGGTAATACTTTTGTTCTGTTGTACTTTTACTTTGATGTTTGAATTATAGTACATGATTATTTGTACCTTGTTCCGCATGGTCGATTTTTCTGTTTTAAGAAAGATAAAAATTTAGCACCGGTCTAATTTTACTTAGGGGATTAGTAATTAAAAAGTTTTCGACAGTGATGCTAAGAATGAACCATTTGAGAAACCTGTTTTAATTTAATGAAGGCCTGGTCACCCGATGTTTAATTAGGCGGGGTGTCACAGATGGATCCGTTGATGACTGTATGAATCTTGAATTTCTTTAACGGTGTAACGGCGTGCGACATAACAAATTGATAATGGACAAAAATGTCCTTACAAATGGAATCAAGGGATTTAATTTGTCTAGATAAATTGAATAAACAACAATTTAATATTTTATAAAAATATTAATCTAGTCAAATATTTGGTTTACTATTTTACAGTGTTCTAAAAAACGCGCCTAGGCGGCGCCAAGGCGCGCCTAGGCGCGAGGCTTTTTAGATACGCCAAGTTTTGGCCCTAGGCGTGGATCAAGGCGTGGTCAACGATGGTCAACGTTTTTTGGGGCAAGGCGTGAAAAAACGTGCGTTTTTTGGGGGTAAGGCGTGAAAAAACGCGAGTTTTTTAGAAGTAAGGCGTGAAAAGACGAAATTTTTTTGTATTTTAAAAAAATAGTATTTTAATTTACAAATATTTAAACATATTTTTAAGGTATGTACCAATTTAGTATTTTAAATAGCCTTGTCATAGTCAAAAAATATTAAAATATATTAAAAAATGCCTGAACGCCTTTTCACGCCTTTTTACGCCAAGGCCCGCCTAGGCTTCTAAGGCTTAAGGCTTAAGGCTTGGCCTCTACGCCTTGGTCACGCCCCGCGTTTTTTAGAACCTTGCTATTTTAACAAAATATCCAATTTTATATGAACGTAAAGACCTGTTTTCAAATATTATCCCGATATGTGATTCCAAAATATTGATTTTCAAAGTTGGTCAGAGATTAATTTCTTAACCGAATTAATTAAAAAAAAAAATTTTAATCTGCTTGAGTGTTGATGTTTACTATTTCTCATCGGTCATATTTTATATTATCCGAGTATCAACATTTGGTACGGGTAGTATAAAATTAATCTTTGTGACACAAATAAAAATAAAACTCCCTTCCTTATTTGGACAATAAACCAGTGGTCATGCCACTTCCAATATTAGTCAA
Organism: Sambucus nigra; assembly: GCA_949130495.1. Classification (NCBI taxonomy): domain Eukaryota; kingdom Viridiplantae; phylum Streptophyta; class Magnoliopsida; order Dipsacales; family Adoxaceae; genus Sambucus; species Sambucus nigra. The sequence continues at coordinate 572,481,492 of OX422217.1, forward strand.
CACAACACAACAATTTGTCCAACTCCTACATAATTATATTTTTTTTAAATGGCTCATAATAGCCTCTCAGATTATAATGACATAATTTTGAGTTGTTTGGGGTCGTAATTCGTTTAAAATGTACTTTTAAAAGAAAAGTGACAATTTTATTAGGAAAATGACAACGAGTCAAATACACATTTTAGAAAAAATATGATTACTCATACGTGTGCGAGAGTTCATTTTTACGGCATTTCTATATGTAATCGAGTTCGTGGATAATTATTTAAAAATCAATAATCCAATAATACCCACTTGAAATTGTGTTTTCAATGTATAAGCATATGTATGTATGTATGTATGTATGTATGTATGTATGTATGTATGTATGTATGTATGTATGTATTTATGTATAGATACATGTATATAAAAAAATAAAAATAAAATGAAAACAGAAAACGAATTGTAGCAGGTATTAACCAAACCCACCCAAAAATGGGTTTTTCCCGTCGCCGGCCCCCACCATGGAAATGGGTGGTGGTTAGGGCGTTTAAACCATATACACACACTGACATTCACATACATACACATTCCTATATATATAAACGAAGAAAAACTCAACAGCTAACCCAAACTGAGTTTTGTTGCTGGCGGCCACTACCATGGAAATGGGTAGTGGTCGTAGCTTCAAATCTCCCATACACACGCACATACATCTACATAATATATCCATGGCAGCAAGAAAGTAAAAAAAATGAAATCAGATAAAGAAGAAGGAGAAGCCGCCGGTGGGATAGGGGAAAAAGGAGGCAGGTCCGGCGGTTGGGGGAATAGGGAGAGAGAAGTCGGCGGTGAGGGGTAAAGGGAAGAGGCAGCGAGTGTGAGTTTTTATCTGAGAGAGAGATGGATTCACGATTTTTAAAATGACAAAAATAAGAGGTGTGTGTGAAAACAAAGGTGTTGGCTTCCTATTTATACTCTTTAGTGTAGGTACAGTCATCATAGGATAATTACACAAGTGGGTGCATTTGGTACTCGCGTACAATTTTTAGCGGTATTAATTTTTATAATTTTTTAAATTCCATCCAACTATAAATTAGTATCGGGGCGCGTAAGACATATTTATGTATTTTTTTTTTGCATTGAAAGTACTTTTGGATTACACTAATTTATACACGCTTTAATTTGAATCATAATTAAAAATAATATGTTTTAAACTCGTTCTACTATCCGTTTTATATGAAAAATATTCTATTTTGAGCAAGAGAATACACGTGTCGACCCTTTTTTCATGTTACGGACAATACGTACGGGTTGTAAGTGTCGCGAAAATTATAAATAGTTCGTAAAAGTCAATTTGACACATAAATAATTTAATTAAATTAAAATAAAAAAATCAAGGTATTACAATTAGTATGTGATATATAACTTTAATGTATCATAAACTTATCTTGTATAATATAATAGGCTTATGACATATCCTTGTTTTATGATTCTTATTATTAAAACTGTTCTATTATATTTTAGGATGGTTAGTACTCGAATTCCCTCTGCTGGAACTCAAACTGAACAGTTTCGAACTGAAGGAATCATGCGATGTCTTCAGGAACTCACTTCTTTAGCCCGAAAACAACAAACTTCCTGTTCTACTCCAGAGGACATTTCTGAAGAAATTCGTAGGATGAATGCCCTTAAAGAATTTTTGAGACAACGACCTCCATTTTTTCTTGGGAAACCAGGTGCCAGTGAAGTCGGGAAATGGATACGTCAGAATATAAAAATTCTGAATGGAATAAGTATAACAACTAATCTCCGAGTAACTTTAGCAGCCTATATGTTTGAAGGTGAAGCTGGTTTATGGTGGCAAGCAGTGTCACATAACCAGAACGTTGTTAATTTTACTTGGGAGCAATTTGAAGATATTTTCTTCAAAAAGTATTTTCCCGAGGCTCAACGAGATTAACGATCTCTTGATTTCTTAAAATTGCAACAAGCCCATCCATCTGTAGCCCAGTACGAAGCCAAATTTACCGAGTTATCACATTATGCCCTTGAGTATATAGATGTTTAGATAAAGAAGTGAAAGCGATTTCAAAGAGGACTACATCCAAGAATCAAGAATTCGGTCGCTCCTTTACAAACCCATGAGTATTCTCAACTTATTGACATTACAGCAATTGTAGAACGAAATCCTTCTGCCATAATACGATATTCTCCCCCCGTTACTAAAAATAATTATGTTATTAGAACCCCACCTCAATATCGACCTCGACCCTATCCAAATTCGAGTGGATAAGCTTACTCTCAGATCCGTTATAACACAATTCGTTCAATTATTCGTTGTCATGAATGTCACAAAGTTGGACATATTTGGCCACAGTGTCCTGAGTTAAGATTTGTTATGATCCGTCGTCAGTTAAACAATCCCTCACAAAATCAAAAATCTCGTCCTATCTAAAATCAGCCTAAGCCAAATCCAGTTAAGGAAATTGTGCCAATATTGAGTCGGGGAAAGAATTATGCAATAGTGCCTCACGAAACTCCCATGACGTGATAGAAGGTATGATATTTTTCCAACATCTTACTGCATATGTTTTATTTGATTCAGGTTCAATACATTCCTTTATCAGTATTAGACGAGCAAAATTATTGCAATTACTACCTACATCATTAAGTGCTCCGTTGGATATTGAATTACCAATAGGTGAAATCAATACACCAACACAAGGTTATAACAATTGTGGAATTCCGCTTGGTTTAGGAACACTCCTTGTTAATTTGATAATTTTAGATATTTGTGGTTTCGATATTATTATCGTAATGGATGTTCAGCCAAGACGTCATGCTTATATCGATTGTCATGCTAAGAAAATTTATTTTTGAAACGAAGACAATTGTTCTTTTGAAGGACCAGGTCCGTCTGAACCATCAAGTTTCCAAATTTAAATCTCTTATTTAATTCCTAAGCTTTTGGAATAATTCAAAGATGTTTTTCCCGAAGAATTACTAGGATTACTCCCTCTCGAGAAATCGACTTTAGTATCAATATTTATCCTAATACATTTCCTATTTTGATACCTCCGTATCGAATGGCTTGTTTAGAACTTTGAGAACTTCATACCCAATTAGATGACCTTATTGAAAAAGATTTTATTGGACTTAGTTCATCTCCTTGGGGAGCTCAGGTATTATTTATCAAGAAACATTATGGAAGTTTTAGATTATGCATAGACTATCGTAACTGAACTCAGTAACTATTAAGAATAAGTATCCTTTACCCAGAATAGGAGATCTATTTGATCAACTTCGAGGAGCAATGGTCTTTTCTAAAATAGATTTACGACCCGATTACCATCAATTACGAGTTAGAGAAGAAAATATTTCAAAAACTACATTTCAAACTCATTATGGACATTTCCAATTTACCATAATGTCATTTGGGTTTATCCAATGCACCCGCAGCTTTTATGGATCTAATGCATAATCTTTAGGCCTTTTCTTGACCAATTTGTTATCGTTTTCATTGACGTTATTCTTGTTTATTCTCAAAATCTAGTAGAACATGCCCAACATTTAGAAGAAGTTTTACGTACTCTCAGAAACCATCAGTATATGCTAAGAAGAATAAATGTGATTTTTCAATGAAGGAAATAAATTTTTAGGACATGTGATTTCTGAAAATGGATTCCAAGTCGATCCAGTCAAAATTTCAGCCATTTTAGAATGGAAAAATCCTACCAATATTACTGAGATATAGAGTTTTATAGGATTAGCGGATATTACCGTCGTTTTTATAGAAGGATTTATCACATTGCTCTCCCCCTTTTAAAGTTAACTATGAAGGAAGTTCTATTTTTATAGACTGATGAATGTAATCAATCATTTCGAATTTGAAGGACAAATTAACCACTACTCTTGTCCTCACCATTCCTTCTAGTGATGTAAGCTACGGTGTATATACCGATGCCTCAATGCAAGGGTTAGGATTTTTGTTAATACAAAATGAGAAAGTTTTAGAGTATGACTCACGATAACTCAAAACTCGTGAACTTAATTACCCTGTCCATGATCTTTAATTAGCAATTATAGTTTTTGCGTTAAAAATTAGGCGTTGTTACCTTTACGGTAAAAAATTTTGAGTCTTTTCTGATCACAAGAGTTTGAAATATATTTTTACTCAAAAGGACTTGAATTTAAGACAACGACGCTTGATAGAATTTTTGGAAGATTATCGGTTTAAATTATATTACCATCTAGGCAAAGGCAATGTAGTAGCCGATGATTTAAGTCGAAATTCAGTTGGAAGACTCCACACTTTAATTTCTTATGATATTTTTGCTACCATAGAGCAATATGACCTTCGATTAATATCCCCTTTCACAAAATTTTCCAACATCATTGCTTATCCCGAATTAAGAGAAAAAATCTTAATATAACATACCCAAGATTCTTTTGTACAAACCTTTCGAGATAAAAATCCTGACTTCTCATACGATAAGGAAATAGGTTTACGATTTAAAAATAGATTGTATGTACCTAATGATTCATCTCTTCAAGAATAAGTATTGTAAGAAGCCCATCGTTCGAAATTTATGATTCACCCCGGAAGTTCAAAAATGTACCACGCACTAAAGAAGCAATATTTGTGGCCAAATATGAGAAATGATATCAAGAATTTTTTAAGCAAATGTCTTACTTGTCAACAAGTAAACATAGAACACCAATACCCTGGTCCTTCAACCCTTACCAATTATCGAGTGAAAATGGGATCATATTACCATGGATTTTGTCAGTGGACTACCTCATACATCCCAAGGATATAATTCCATTTGGGTAATAGTAGAGATACTCACCAAATCTGCTCATTTTCTACCAATGAAGACAAACGACTCATTTCAAAAGCTCAGCAAGCTCTACATTCGAGAAATTATCCGATTACATGGAATTCTTTTGTCCATCATATCAGATAGAGATTCCCGTTTTGTACGAAAGTTTTGGTAAGCACTGCAAACCACTATGGGTATTAAACTTCATTTAAGTACCACATTCTACCCACAAACAGATGGACAATAAGAAAGTGCAATCCAAATATTAGAAGATATGCTCGAGCTTGTACGTTAGATATGCCCGACAACTAGAATGTACATTTACCCCTTGTTAAATTTTCATATAACAACAGTTATCAAACCAGTATTAAAGTTTACCCCGTTTGAAGCTTTATATGGAAGACCGTGTGAATCACCTGTATGTTGGATAGAATCAAGAAGTAGTAAACAATTTGGTCCAAAATAATCCAGGAAACCTCTGAGAGAATACAACAACTTCGAGAAATATTGAAGACAGCCCAAGATCGTCAAAAAAGTTATGCAAACCAGCACCGAAAACCCTTAGAATCTCAAGTTAATGACCTTGTACTTTTTAAAGTTTCCCCCTTGAAAGGAATCTTACGCTTTGGAAAGAAAGAAAAATTAGCTCCAGCTATATTAGACCTTTCACAATTTCTAAACGAGTTAGCTCAGAAGCCTACCAATTAGAATTACCTGTGGAATTATCCTGTATTCATAATGTATTTCATGTGTCTCAACTACGCCAGTATATTTGTGATCCATCTCATACCATTATGTGGCAAGACATCTCAATCGAACCAAACTATGAATTTGAAGTACACCCTATCCAAATTCTAAATCACCAAGTGAAGAACCTCAGAAATAAGGAAATCCCCACAGTTAAACTACTTTGGAGAAATCAAAATCATCAAGAAGCCACATAGGAACCAAAACAAGTTATGAAAGATCAATATCCCGACTTATTTAAAGGTAAATTCGAGGATGAATTTTTTTTAGGTAGGCTGACTGTAATAAACAGACTTTCGAATCGAATCTATTAACCAACCCTAATCACATATATTCATTGTTTCAGCCCTCATAAAGTATTCAAATTCAAAAGTTTTCCAAGAAGAATGAAACTATCCGTGATGCCCCATAACTTTACTAAATTACCTAGACACCCAAAAATTTAATAATTATAAACTAGCCCCTGAAAATTTCAATCTAACATAACTTGACTTATACTTAACCCCTAAACCCCAACCTTATATCAAATTAATTCTCTAGACTTTAACTAACACAAAATTAGAATTTCATCCCTTAAGACTTTTTGAAATTACATAAACACACCTAAACTTCATCAAAGCACACTTTTAAGGCTATAAATGCATATACTTGACCAACCAAGGATCGAACACCAAAGTTTGAATAATTGACATTGCCCCATGTCCAAACAAGCCTACACGTTAGCAATAGAAGCAAAAAATCACATGTGTACACCATGCACACATGTGAGGTACACTAATCAAGCTAGAAAACTTCACATATTTAGTTCAAATCCACCACCCTTCTCAACCAATGACTCTCCTGATCAAACATTATAAACACCCCACGATTTCCTCAGTTCAAACTCACCCCAACAGTAGTTTCAAAACTCGAATTTTTCACTCCAAACAAGTACACTATGATTTTATGTGTTATATTCAGTTCTTTTAGTTTCAATTGATTTCTGTGTTGTTATAATGCCAGAATACATCAAAACAGTAGAAATCTTACGTAAAAAATAAGCCCTAGGTGAAAAATATGAAGTTTCCACCATTAAAGCTTGAGCTTTAATGGTGAACCTCAAAATAATGTTCAAAACTTAGGTTTAAAGCTTTGAATGTCTACATTAGAACCTTAGGAACTCAAGTGTAATGATCAAATCCCATGAATGTGCATAATAAGCTCTAATTGATTGAAAATGTAATTTGAACCACAAAACTGAAAATCTTAAATTCTCCCTGTATAATCAATCTCAGACCTTAAAATCAAAACCAAACTAATCCTATACATAGAAAATAATAAACGATGTTCATTGCAATCCCTGTGATATCCTTGAAATCCACGAATTTAGGTCAATATTTCAATAAAACACACAGCTATGGAACTTTAGATATACAACATCTTAATCCACAAAACCTATATATTTGAATTCCTTATGAAATTTTAGGTTGAGTTTATTAAGAAATCATCAAGAATGGTTTAGAAATGAAGGATAAATCTCAGGTAAAAAATCAGAAACCCTAAAGTCAACTGTCGAGCGGATTGTAATGACCAAATCCCATGAATGTGCATAATAAGCTCTAATCGATTAAAAGTGTATTTTGAACCAAAAAACTAAAAATCTTAAATTCTCCATGTATAATCCATCTAAAACCTTGAAATCAAAACCAAACTACTCCTACACATAGAAGAAACCAAACTATGTTCATAATAATCCTTATCGTATCCTTAAAAGCCACGAATGCTAGGTCAAAATTTCAGTAAAACACACAGTTATAGACTTGAGATATACCGCATCTCAAGTCATAAAACCTATATATTTGAATTCCTAATGAAATTTTAGGTTGAGTTAGTTAATAAATCATTAAGAATGGTTTAGAAATGAACGAAAAATCTTAGGTCAAAAATAAAAAACCCTATAGTCAACTGTTGAGGGTAAGAAGATGAACTTTTTTAACATAAACTTTGACCTCGCGTGTGAGAGCGCGTGGCCAATTAGAATTTTCAGATTTTTTTCCCAATATTTTTATGTTATTTTTCTAATCAAAATGGTATAAGGTAAGGCCATGTTTGGTTCAGCCTAACCTAAGTTATGAAAAAATGAGGTTTTAATTTTGAAATATTTTTCCTAAATTACAATTTGACCCCTACTGACTTTTTCAACTTATGAATTTGAATCCCAAACTTTTTCTATAGATACTTGAAAATATTTTAAGACAAAAAGTCTCCTACATCAAAGTTCAAATATGAACTTAGGTTCAAGATTTTAAAGTCCCAAATTATTTACAATTAAGCCCCCAGAACTTTAAAAGATACATTTTTTTGTATAAACTCACCAACCCAATCCTAATTCCAACAAATACTTATATACCCAATCAATGTATACAAAGAATCAAGTACCAGATCCTCCCGATATCCTCTTTTGATCCATAAGTCGTACGAAATGCCGAGTAAGTATGTTTCTCTACCTTTTCAATTGTAAACTTTGCGTATTTGACATACTGCTAGTGATATCACTATGTGATAGATCCTATTTATTCTTAGTACGTGCATGTTATAAGACTGACATAATACATACTTTATTAAATATTATTGATATTTTAATTTGAATATGGATTAATTTAACCCCTCTCATCTAATAACTGATATCATGTTAACTATTGATTCAGTTCACCCCTGCACCTTTGTGCAAATATTTATATTATGAACATCAGTATTAGCTAGGAAGTAGACTAACGTGCTATTCTACGGAACTTTATGCTTGGCCTAATGGTCTCAGATGTTTGAGATCCTGGATTATTGCTACATACATATGAGTGTCACTTTAATCATGTGCCTAGCCAGTTACTTTTCCCCAAAGGTTCTGGGTTGATTATTATTTGGTTTAACTGATGGCTTAATTATTTCTATACCCCTTAGTGAAATGGTAAGTATGGGATTATTAGTTCAGAAATCCTTGAGTTTCTTTATATGATCCTTAATGAACAGTTAAGTATGGGATTATTAGTTCAAAGATCCTTGATTTTATTTATGTAACCCTTATTAAACTGATAAGTATGGAATTATCAACTTTAATCATTTAGCGTTGCTATACAAACACTGAATTATATACACATTCCAACTCTCATCTATACATATACTTGTTATTGAAATGGTAAAACATGTTTAGCATATTTGTGTTAGTTCCTTTTTCCTCCAAATGAACCAGGAGAAAGAGGATAATATCTCTTCCCTTTTAGAGACAGATATACATCATTTGTTTGCATACGTGATCGTGTGCGCAGAGAATAAGCTATATAGGAGCAAGGAATGGCATTTTTCAATTTTCTACTTTATAGTCCGTGTTAAAAAATATAATTCACCCTTGTGGTGGTACTACCTTATGTATACTATTTTAATAATGAATAAATTTCTATTATTCCGCCTCAAATTTAATTCATTGCTTTATGTATACTCTCGTGTGCATTCATTCCAAAACGCAGGGTGTGATATTTTTCTCCTATTTCTGATGTAATTGTGAACGAGGCCTCTTTTAATGAGGTTTTCACCGCTTAATTCCCTGGAAACATTTTCAATGAAATAAATGATGATTTCGAGTATCTTGTTGTGCCTTACATTAATTATCTTGATTCTAATCAAACTATTAATGAAGAAGATTTAATGAATGAACAATTCGTAACTTATCACAATTTGGAAAAAAAATTAAAAAATATAATCGCATTCAAACTAATGATGATAAGACTTTTGTTATTAATCTCAATTCTAATAACCATCTGCGCGAGATTAGAATAGGGTCCACCCCTGAGGAGCATGAGCGGTCATAGTTTGAAGATCTTCTGAAAGAGTTCGTGGACGTCTTCACATGGCCCGATGATGACATGCCTGGAATTAACCCAAAAATAACACAACATGAGATCCCTACCTACCCAGAGACCAAACTTGTCAAATAGAAATTGAGGAAGCTCCGGACAAAGTTGTCCCTCAAAGTCAAAGACGAAGACAAAGTGGTTAAACAATTAAACGTAGGCTTCATTCGCGTGGTTGAATATCCTACATGGCTTGTAAACATCGTCCCCGTGCCAAAATCGAGAGGGAAAGCCTGTATGTGCATCGACTATCGAGATTTGAATAAGGAATCCCCAGAGGATGATTATCCTCTGCCTAACATTGACATATATATATATAGATAACACTGCTAGTTATGCCCTCAAGTCATTTGTCAACGTTTTCATTGGGTATAATCAGATTACGATGCATCCTGACCATTAGGAAAAGACAACCTTCATCACCCCATGGGGAACGTTTTACTACACAGTTATGTCGTTCGGTCTCAAGAATGCTGGGGATACCTACCAAAGGGATGCTACAACTATTTTGCATGATCTTATCCATAAAGAAGTCAAAGTCTATGTCGACGACATGATCATCAAATCTAAGACTCGGGATGGTCACATTTATACCCTCCAAAAATTCTTCGAGCAACTATGACAGTAGCAGACGCGACTTAAACCCCAGAAATGCGTCTTTGGTGTCACCAAGGACAAACTTCTCAGATTCACAGACAACAAAAAAGGGATTGATGCGGACCCTACCAAATTAAAAGTAATACTCGAGATGCCATCACCCCGGATAGAAAAAGTAGTGCGTGGAATCCTAGGTAAACTTCAATACATTTGTCGATTCATTACGCAACTGACCTCTATCTGTGAGCCCATTTTTAAGATTTTACAGAAGGATTCAACTAAAGTTTATAATAAGGCATGTTAGGATGCCTTCGATCGGATCAAATGATACCTTAACCGACCTCCGGTACTCATGCCTCCATAGCAAGGTCTCCCCCTCCTCATATACTTGACTGTCACTGACACCGTAGTAGGGGATATATTGGACTAGTACATTAAGAATCCCATAAGGAGAGAGCTATCTACTATGCTAGTCAAAAGCCAGCTAGGTATGAGGTAAATTATACCGCATTAGAGAAGGCGTGTGTCGCCTTAGTTTGGGTCACACAGAAAATTCGACACTATATGCTCGCATCCCTTATCAAATTAGTATCCAGAATGGATCCAAGGAAATACCTGTTAGAGAAGCCCATCTTGTCTAGCCGCATGGCTTACTGGATGATGTTTTGGCTGAATTTGATATCACATATGTCACGCAGAAGGCTATGAAAGGGAGAGATATTTTTTAATACCTTATCGATAATCCCATAGAGGGAACTGAGCTTTGGATTTCTGAATTCCTAGATGAAGACATATTCTATACCTCTCACGAGGACCTCATATAGAAAATGTTCTTCGACGGAGCTGCTAATAAGAAAGGGTATCCCCCGATGATTCCCACACTCACATTGCCATTAGATTGGATTTCTCTTGCACCAATAATATGATTGAATACGTGCCATGCACCATAAGGATCAATATTTCCCTTGAGAAAGAATCAGATGCATGGATGTCTATGGAGACTCATACCTCATCGTGGGGAAGGTCTTCAAGAAATGGAAAGTTAAAGATAAGAAGCTCCTAATCTACCACGCTCACTTAGAAGAGCTCGCCTCCCAATTCAAATATGTCACCTTCCATTAACTCCCTCTCTTTAGGAATAGCCTAGCTAATTAACTAGAGGCCTTAGCCTCTAGGGTCGACATGCCGGAGGGGATAACAATTGTCCCCTTTCTAGTCCAGAAATAGGTTGCACCCACTCACTGCTACCACATTAAGCTCATTAAAAAAGAAGATCCGAACATGAAAGGATTGTGGTATTGTGACATTTGGAGCCTCCTCAAACATGGTAGGTGTCCTCGAGATGCTAATAAGAAAAATCGTGCAACCCTCTGGAAGATGGATACTCAGTATGTCGTCTGTAACAAGGCACTCTTCAAGAGGACTTTCGATGGAACCCACTTGCATTGCATAACAGGGGCTGGTATCGAAGACATTATGAAGAAGATCCACAGTGGGGAATGTGGACCCCACATGAACGATCATATTTTTTCCAAGAAGATTATCAATCAAGGATATTACTGGACCACCATGGTTTAAAGTTGCACTGTTTATGTCCGAAGATGCCTCAAATACCAACAGTTTGTTAACCTTTAGCACTTGTCTCCTAAGGAGCTGTATAACTTGACTTTTCAGTAGCCCTTCTCTACCTAGGGCATAGACATCATCAGGAAAGTCACTCCCAAAACTTCAAATGGGCATAAATTCATCTTGGTCACCATTGACTACTTTACAAAATTGGTCGAAGTCGACATACGCGATACTGAATGGGAAGAAAGTAGACGAATTTATCAGAAAGAATATCATCTGCCGCTACAGAGTCCCCCACGAATTGGTGTCAGACAATGGGCTCCATTTTGAAGTTGAGATCATAGAACTAGTTGACGAGTACAGAATCCAAAGGCATAAGTCCTCTCATTACCAGCTACAAACAAATGGCATTGTCGAAAATGCCAACAAAAGTTTCAAGACCATCGTTAGTAAGATGACTGAAAGCTACAGAGACTGGGCCGATTGGATCCCATATGCCCTCTAAAGCTACCGTACCTCCATCGGAACACGCACTGGGGCTACTCCCTATCTCTGCTTTACGATATGGAGGTGGTCCTTTTGTCGAACATGAAATTCCTTCTCATTAGGTTATGCTCGAAAGTCAAGTCACTAAAGAAGATTGGCATCAAAACTGCTACGATGAACTTGTGATATTAGACAAAAGGAGGTTGAAATCCCAATATCATGTACAAGACCATCGTCGTATTGCGCAACCATTCAATAAAATAATCAAGAACCGCGATGTCCAAGAAGGAGATATCGCTATCAAAGAAATTGTAGAACCTCTTTGGGATCCGAGAGAAAAATTCAAGCCCAATTGGAGTGGCCCCTACATCGTAAAAAAATCATATCTGGTAGTGTCGCTATGCTCGCAGACCTCGATGGATAAGAAATGGTGCGTCCAGTAAACTTGGATCGTCTCAATATATTTTACCCCTAGTCTGATCTATTATCGTGCTATGAATCCTCTCACCCCCTTCTATTATAAAAAAAATCTCTTCATTCCTCTCTACTCAGAACTACGTAGGATATAATCCTCTCTCAAGAATAACACCTTTTCAAAAAAAAGAAGCTCAGAATTTTTAAATCCCACAGAGATACGTACGTATCCTATAAGACACGCATGGTCGCGATCCTTTGTCTCTCACAAAATACTATTATATTCTCCCTCCGATAACAATAGTCTCCCTCACCATTTAAACGAACAAAAGGATTATGTATGCTTAGCAATCGGTATAGATAGTTTAAGCAAAAGAATTCATCGAAGACACAAGAAAAGACGTTGAAATCATTCAACTTCATTAAAAAAATAAGGGATACAGCTATTACGTGAAATATCAGTAATGGTAATGAAAACAGTCGATTCCCTTACAAGCCTCACAAAAATGTCAAAACCCAAACATCCCACTCCCTTACAAGCCTTACAAAAAATATCAAAACCCAAATAACCCACATCATTACAAGCTTCACAAAGATCGAACCATCTCAAAACCTACATAACCTTCTCACAAGCTTCACATTACCATGGCATCCCCTCTCGTACCAAGGGCATGTCCTCAGTTGTCGGACAACCCCGCTTTATCGTCATTGCCTACCCATAAAGGGGCCCAAGAATCCCAATCCTGGTTGTGATTCGATATCCTCTCCGTGCGATGATAAGCCTTAATCGGCTTGAATAAAACCATGACACCTTCCTCCAAAGTTTCGAACATCACAAGACGTCTCTGACCAGTCTCTTCAGTAATAATATTCGCACCCACCTGCTTCCACAACCACTTCAAATAATGCTATAATATGGACCCATCCCCCCCAGCAGATTGAGACAGATGGGTAGACGATCAGTAGTGCTGCCACAAAGGCCCTAATATCATTCTCAGTGACTCAGTCAAGTCCTCTATGGGAAATAAGTTGGTTATACATGGAGGAAGGATTTTCCCCCATCCCGCTTAGCGCAGAAGCCATCATGGAAGATAGAAATATGTCTAATGAAGGCCCACTAACCGCATGTATCGGTAATCACCCAGTTCCAAGATAGGCTATAGATTACCCCACCACGGTACAGACCAGCAAAGACTCCTGGCCCCATTATCTACAAGCCAATTCACCCAGTTCTTCATTGACGGGTCAAAACTGAAGAAGGATCGAGAAAAGAAATTGGGAACGCCCGATAGAGGGTACTCGGGAGGGGTCGTTAGGTGCAATCTCTCAGACAACCACATGAAGAGAATAATACAGCTCCCTCGAAAGAAATTAGACCGAACCTCCTTCGAGGCATCGAGTCCATTCAGAGTCTCTGCGAGCATGACAACAACTGAATTGCAGTGGTAATACATCCACAACACTATCGTGGCTACTTGAAGGGTCAACCATTATATCGCCTGTCGCCAAAAGTATCATGGAAGTTAATCCTAGGGCTACGACACCAGTAAAGATATTATCAGTGAAATCTCCCTAGCACACCGAGTTTAATACCGTAAGGAGAATGATACTTGACCCATGCACCAACAGTCGGGAAGCTGAGGGAGATATGTGGAGCAAATCGGGTAATAATACCCGAGGAGAATGAGACAAATCTGGCATAGCTTCCACAACACTTAGGTTGACACCTAACATAGCAGAAAACTCCTCATAAGTGGGATAAACTTCATCTAGTCTGAATAAAAAAACATGCTCTTTATGATAGCAGAATTGAATCTCCGCTTCCAGAAGATTCCAGTACAGTTATGCCATAAGAAGATATGGTGTAGTGTGAAAGCTTCGTAATTAATGTTGTAAAGGCACATGGACTCAAAGCCTTTGAGATAAGCGAAGAAAGTTTCAGACATCGAAAGTCCCATTTCAGAAAAAGAATAAATATTACAAAAGAAAGAAGTTTGAATTGTGATGATGAAAACCCCCCATCAAAGTCCCCTTTTATACCCAAAAGAACTCATAAACGACAAGCAACCCGAGTTACTGCCAGACCCTCTGATCCCAAGTACTCATAAGTACATGGGAAGTGCAATTAAAGCTGAGGAAGTGATTTTGACTTAACCCTTATGCCGATAGGTAGGCCAAGGGGAATACCGATCAACACCCCTTATTTTGAAAATTCTCCACTTTCCTCTCTTGTATATATCATTGCCAAAATTAAAAAAAAAACTTTTATTTGTAAAGAATTAACCTGTTGGTAAAATTTCCTTTTTAAGTCATTCTTCTATTTGTTCTATTTTATTCCATCTTATCTTTGCAATAAATAAAACCTCTGTAAAAAATTAAAGTGCGTGTAGAGTAAGCTATTAAATCCAGATATACAAATAAAAAAATGCATCCTATATATTAACTTGTCAAAAATGATTACATTATTTCTTCAGGTACAGAAAATAAAAAAAGAAAAGATAAATGAGGATGCAGTCCGAACCCTCCAAAACCTTAATAAAACCTCCACGTCAGGCGCCCCGATGAACATGTTTCCCTCGGTGACGTGCGATAAACCCTTTACTCTCGGAATTGGATCTCTCCTCAGATGTAGCCAGTGGCACCATGCAGGAACTGGCCAACTTCCTCACATAGTTGGACACTGACGCTATCCTGTCCTGAATGTCCCGCAACCAGGTCATCAACATGTGGATAGTCTGCAAAATAAATAAATCACCAAAGGCAAGCAAATCAATAATGAGAAGAAGAAAATCAAAAGAAGAAATATGAAAATAAGAAGAGAAGCTATACATCTCTTCGAAGAGCCTCCTCAGGAAGACCCGCGAAGCCATTTATCTTCACATGAGGACGATGAGGCACCAAGACCATCTCCCCATTGCGCACCCGAATATTATAAGAAGGGGTGAAAATGTAGTGGAAAGGAACCTCCTTCGCTTCCGCCGCTACATCTCCCCTCGTGCCGTGGGCCGATATCGCTAGTACGCTAGTACCCCTCCCAGATCCCACTGCAGGTGGAGGTATATTCTCCACATCATAGATACAGATAACACCGACCAACTGGTCATAAAGTCTTGGTAGTCACAACCTGTCGTCAATTCAGTATAGTGAGTATAGGTCTCTCCCTCCATCGTCGCCGCCCTCGCCTCGTTGGACATATTCTTCACCCGCCTCATATACTTTGGGGGTACCGACGGTGGGTCCTCCATGACAACCTTCATCAACTACCTCTCAACCCTTTATCCTAGGTACCAGACGTAGCCGAACTCGTATGCCATCAGCCTCCTCATCTGGGCATGCATGCCCGTGATTCCAGCGGCCCTTAAAGACAAACACCAGGGGTAGAAGGTCATCTATTTCCCAAGCAAGAGTCAGTAATCCACCAAAGTGCAAACAGAGTATTGAAACTACAAAAAAGATAAAACCAGAAGCCTAACTAATTGCTCGTCAGGGCATTCAGTGCGGCCCGCACATCTTTTAAAGACAGGGACTAGTTCGAATGCCTGTTCGACTTCCTCCACTATTACATCTTGGATAAATTACTAGGATCACTCACTTTCAGGGATATCAACCCGATGGTATGCCCGATCAATTCATAGAACCATGTTTTCAGAAGGTAATACAAATGTCAAAATGAATGAAAAAGACAGGAAGAAAATAAGAGGAAATTGAATTTAAATATTACCTCCAATGGATACATGGGCCTGTCAGCAATACTGACTGAAAGCCTCCAAAGAAGCATAGAGGGATGCCAGCATAAAACTCCCCCAGTCGTACAGTTGGATCTCTGAGATAATCCTCAATAATGAAAGAAACCACAGGAGGACGACATCACCGCTCGTCGCCACCAAAAACCCTCCCAATATAAGAAAAATAAATAAGTGGGCCGCCTACCTCACTTGTCGCCCGTCGATCTCATCAATTCGCCTAAACAGTAAGGTTTCCGTTAGCACCGATATGCGGATAGCATCCCCCGACACAATCCTCTCTATATCACCCAAGGCAACTCGCACTGCCACCTCAGAAATGCTCAGATTATGGTTTACTACTATTTACTGGACCTCGCACTCCAGGCCCGTCAATTGATAGATGTCCAAAGGAGTGACCGTCATCAACCCAATGCCCAAATGGAATGTGTCGGTCGTGTCCCACCACCTCTCGCCCAAGGTGCACAGTATTGTTGTGGAACGTGGTGTCTCATCTAAAGTTACCGCCAATGGGCCAAATCTAGTAGCCTCTACAATCAACCAAACAGCCACAGGAAGGTGTTTCAACACTTTTTTCATCCCAGTTGAACCACGGGAGCGAATGCTCAATGAAGCTATGTCAACTTACATAAAAACCAAGAAAACCATTCAACATCCCAAGGATAAGAAGAAAAAGGAAAAGAGAAAATGGAAACAAAGAGCAAACGCTTACATAGCCATTAAGTTTCTTCATCCTCAGGGAGCGATGATGTATTGGCTCCCACAACATAACTCTTTCATCAAGAATGGGCTCGAAGTTGTGATAAGCATTCTCATTCCCCAGAACTAGCGGCGCAGTAGCACGCCACTCCAAACCTTTCCAGTTATCGATGGCCATCCAGTTGTTATCAGAGGAGACCTCTATGAGTTCTTTAGAGAAAATAGACTCGAAACTGATTGCTAGAGAAAAAGCAAGAGATTCACTAGAATGAAGGTGTGAAAAAATAAGGAGGGTCACCCCCATTTTATAAGGGACTAAGGGGTATGCCGATCGATAGTCCTGTAACATCCGTACTCGAAATATGAGATCTTAATTCTCAATTTAATCCCTCCGAGAATATATAAATTCAAACATATTCAAAATAAGGATTAAACTACTTTATAAAACCTATAAAATTTCCAAATTAACAAAGGATCCCTGAAGTTTTAATAATTTCAAATTAGGCCCTCAAAACTTCAAGTTATCATAACTTAACCTACACTTAACCCCTAGATCCAAACTTCATATAAAATTTTCACTATAAATTATGGTTTTAACCCCTGTAACTTTCTAAAATTACAAAAATACTCCTAAACTTTACCAAAATCACACTTTAAGACTATACAAGCAAAAATATTATCAACCAAGGACTGAAAACTAATTATTTGTCATTTACACAAAACCTCCTGTCCACCTAAGCCTCCACATAGCAGTAAATGCTAAATAGCATAAGTTTGAACCATGCAAACATGTGAGGTTCAATTATCAAGTATTTTAACTCTCTAAAAATAGATAAAATTCACCTCTCATTCGAACCAATCAACTCCCCTGCTCTACACTATAAAACCCCACGAGCTCAGCCATTCAAACTCACCTCATCAGTAGATTCAAAAACTCGAATTTTACCTCTAAATAGGTAACCTATCATTTTATGCATTTCATTCAGTTCTCCAAATGATTTATGTGTAGAAATTATGCTTATAGCACTCTTAGCAGTAGAAACTTTACGTGTAAAACAATCCTAAGGTGAAAAATATGAAAATTCCACCATTAAATCTTGAGCTTTAATGGTGAACTTCGATATAATGCTTATAACTTAGGTTTGCAACTACGAACTTATTAATTAGAACCTTAGGAACTCTAGTGCAATGATCAAAACTCACAAATTTACACAACAAGCTTCAAAGTGTTTTCTGAACCAGAAAACTCAAAACTTCGAATTCTCCTTGTATAATATACCTCAAACCCTGAAATCAAAACCAAATTACTCATAAACATAGCAAAAACAAAACCATGTTCATAATAATCCCTGCTATATTCTTAAAGTTATGAATGTAAAGTCAAAATTCAAAAAAACACAGTTATGGAACTCAATGTACACTGCACCTCGATTCATAAATCCTGTATATATTTGGATTCCTTATGAAATTTTAGGTTAAGTTCGTTTAGAAATACTCTTAAATGGTTTAGAAATAAGGGAGGTATCTTCGGACAAAAATTTGAAACCCTAAAGTAAAAAATCGAGAGGTTAAAAATGAACCATTTGACTAGGAACCTTGACCACACGCGTGAGGGCGCGTGGCCAATCAAAATTTTTTGATTTTTTAAAATATTTTTATTTTATTTTTCTGGTCAAAATGGTATAATGTAAGGCTGTGTTTGGTCAAGCCTAGCAAAAGTTATGGAAAAATGAGGTTTTAGGTTTGAAATATTTTCCACGATTTATAATTTTACCCCTCCTGACTTTCAACTTATGAATTTGAACCTCAAACCTTGTTTATAAGCACTTTAAAATATTTTAAGTCAAAAAAGCCTTACACCAAAGTTCAAATTTGACATTAAGTCCAAGATTTTAAAGTCCCAAGTTATTTACAATTAAACCCCCTGAAACTTTAAAAGATATAGTTTTTTAGTATAAATTGACCAAAACCAAATCCAATTCCAACAAATACTTATTCACCCCAACATTGTATACAGATAATCAAGTATCAGATCCTCCCGATATCCTCTTTTGATCCATAAGCAACTCAAAACTACCAATTAAGTAGGTCATTTGATCTCTTTGCTAGTAAACTTTTGCATACTTGTTAACTGCTATTGATATCACTCCATGATAGCCCTATTTGATTCCAAGTATGTGTAAAAATTACCATACTCATATGTTACTATATCACTGATTGTTTTAATTACGATCAATTGGATCAAGTTAATTATCATCTAATAATTGATATCATAAAAATTCGTTGTAACGATACAGTTCATCTTGCACCTTTGTATAATACTATCTATTTTATAAGCATAAATAATAACTAGGGAGTAGACTATTGTGTTATCCCACAGAATTTTTCTACTTGGCTTATGGTCTTGAATGTTTGAGATCTCGGAATTCAGTTACATACGTATAAGTGCCACTTTAATCGTGTGCCTAGCCTGTTATTATCCGAAAGTTTTGGATTATTTATTATTTGGTTTTACTGTTGGCTTATTTAATTCTATACCCCTTAGTGAACTGGTAAGTATGGGATTATCAGTTTAGAAATCTTTGACTTTCTATATAATAAACTGGTAAGTATGGGATTATTAATTCAAACTCCTTGACTTAATGTTATTATTAGGAACATTTATATCTGATACACAGTGATTCTATATACACTTCACCTCTCATCTATACAGATATTTGTTATAAAATTGTTAAAGCCTTGTTAGCATATTTGTGCTAATTCCTTTTTCCTCCAGATGGTCCAGGAGAAAGAGGATTGTATCTCTTCCCCTTTAGAGACAAACACCAGTCACTTGTTTGCATATGTGATTGTATGGACGGAGACTAAGACAGATGGGAGCAAGGAGTGACACTTTTCTATTTTCTACATTATAGTTCGAGTTGACAAATAAAATGTAATTCACCCCTATGGTGGTAATACATTATGTGTACTATTTTTATAATGAATAAAGTAATGATTTTCTCTTTAAATTTAATTCATTGCTTTATATATACTCTCTTGTGCATTTATACCAAAAAGTAGGGTGTGACAAGTTAATATCAGAGCACGTTTTAAATTAAACATATCGCCGGGTAAGTATTCCATACGGGAAAAGTTTATAAGTTATTAGTTATTTTATCTTTTTGTAACTTCTTCTATCACTATTATATAGTAATTCCATTTTGCAACATAAAAATATGTGACCCATTTCTATTTAATGTGGACATTGAACCAATAAACCGTTGGGAGAATACAGTCCGAGAAGAAGCACTTACCAGGCTTAGAAAAATGATTCGTGCGGTAGATGAAGATTGGGTAGGTTCCAGTAGTGATATAATGCGACTATTATTGACAAATCGAGTGTTAGGTGAAGTTCAAGTGATGAGGAAAGTAGAAGATTATGTTAATGATCCAGTAATAATTCAGGAAGCAATAAATCTTGCTTTAGCTTATATACCACCGACTCTACTGATGTACCCAAATGCTACTTCTAATAGTAAACTTCATGGTGGTTTATCTTCTGACACCAGTGATTCGACAGATGACGATCCCCTAGATACCGATGATTACCTTGATATTCCAAATTTCGACTCTTCAAAAAATGATGCTACTTTTCCCACCTGAGGAAAATCCAAATTTAAAAGAAACTCATCTCTCCTAATGTTATATAGCAAAATAAAGTATTGAACATGGTGTGTCCTACTAATATTTAGGAGGTTGATTGACTTTAAATGTTGTAGCATAAGTATTAATGTAGATTAAGTAGTGTGATATAACTTTATTGTATTATAGAACTCTATCTTGTATAATATAGTAGGCTTGTGACACATTCCTGTTTTATGTTCTTATTTATTATTGTAACTGTTCTATTACATTTTAGGATGGTTAGTACTCGAATTCCCTCCACTGGAACTCAAACTGAATAGATTCAAACTGAAGGGATCATGCGATGTCTTCAGGAATTAACATCTTTAGCCTCACAACAACAAATTCCCCATTCTACTCTACAGGAAATCTTAGAAGAAATCCGTAGGATGAATGCCCTTAAGGAATTTTTGAGACAACGACCTCCGTCATTACTTGGAAAGCTAAGTGACATTGAAGCTGAGAAATGGATACGCCAGATTATGAAAATTCTGAATGGAGTAGGTATAGCTGCCAATCTCCGAGTAATTCTAGCGGCTTATATGTTTGAAGGTGAAGTTGATTTTTGGTGGTAAACGGTGTCACATAACTAGAATGTTATTAACTTTTATGTGGGAGCAATTTGAAGAAACCTTCTTCAAAAAGTATTTTCCCAAGGCTGAACGAGATCAACGAACTATTGATTTTTTAAAATTACAACAAGAAAACCCGTCCACAGCCCAGTACGAACCATAATTTACCGAGTTATATTGTTATGCCATTGAATATGTGGATACTGAGATAAAGAAATATAAGCAATTTGAAAGGGGACTACCTTCAAGGATCAAGAATTCGCTCGCTCCTTTAAAAATCCGCAAGTATTCTCAACTTATTGACGTTGCGACAATTATGGAACAAAATTTTTCCACCGTGGTACGATCTTTCCCCCGTTACTAGAAATAATCATGTTGTTAGGACCCCGCCTCAATCTCGACCTCAACCCTATCCAAGTCCAAGTGGACAAGCTTATTCCCAGATTCTCCATAACACAACCCGTTCATTAATTTTTTGTCATGAATGTCAAGAATTAAGGCATATTCGGACACAGTGTCCTAAATTAAGATCTCTTCCAGTCCATCGTCAGTTAGATAATTTCTCACAAAATCCAAATTCCCGTCTTATCCAAAACCAACCTAAGCCAAATCCAGCTAAGAAAATTGTGCCAGTCCCGAGTCGTGGAAATAATTGTGCGATATTGCCTACACAAAACTCCCATGACGTGATAGAAGGTATGATACTTTTTCATCATTTTCCTACACATATTTTATTTGATTCAGGATCAATATATTCCTTTATCAGTCTTAGGCTAGTTAAATTATTACGATTAATACCTACATCTATAATTGTTCCACTGGATATTGAATTACCTAAGGTTGAAATCAATACACCTACACAAGGTCATAGCAATTGTCAAATTCAACTTGGTTTAGGTATACTCCTTATTAGCTTGATAATTTTAGGTATTTATGGTTTCGATATTATTATCGAAATGGATGCTTTGTCAAGACATCATGCTTATATCGATTGTTAGCCTAAGAAAATTTATTTTCGAAACGAAGATAATTGTTCCTTTATATTTCAAGGATTAGGTCCGTTTGAACCATCAAATTTCCAAATTCAAAATTCTTCGTTAATTCCAAGAATTTTGGAACAATTCGAAGATGGTTTCCCTAAAGAATTACCAGGATTACCCCCTTCCTGAGAAACAGAATTTAGTATAAATTTTTATCCTAATACTCTTCCTATTTATATACCTCAGTACCGAATGCCTCCTTTAGAATTTCGAGAATTCCATACCCAATTAAACGATCTTCTTTAAAAAGGTTGTATTCGCCTTGGCTCATCTCCTCGGGGAACTCCTGCAATATTTGTCAAGAAGCGAGATGGAAGCTTTAGATTATGCATAAATTATTATAAACTGAACACAGTAAGTATTACGAATAAGTATCCTTTACCCCGAATTAGAGAGATCTATTTGATCAACTTCGAGGAGAAGAGGGTCTTTTCTAAAATAGACTTATGATCTGGTTACCATCAATTACGAGTAAGATAAGAAGATGTTTCCAAAATTGCTTTTCAAACTCGTTATGGACATTTCGAGTTTATCGTAACGTCTTTTGGGTTAACCAATACACCCGCGACTTTTATGGATCTTATGCATAGAATTTTTAGACCTTTTCTTGATCAATTTGTTATCGTTTTCATTGATGGTATTCTTGTTTTACCTAAAATCTAGTAAAACATTCCCAACATTTAGAGACAGTATTAGGTACTCTAAGAAACCATCGGTTATATGCTAAGAAGAGCAACTGTGATTTTTCGATGAAAGAAA
Source organism: Sambucus nigra (assembly GCA_949130495.1). Taxonomy (NCBI): domain Eukaryota; kingdom Viridiplantae; phylum Streptophyta; class Magnoliopsida; order Dipsacales; family Adoxaceae; genus Sambucus; species Sambucus nigra. The sequence continues at coordinate 572,504,473 of OX422217.1, forward strand.
TAAAAATTTTAGGACATGTGATTTTTAAAAATGGAATCCAAGTCGATCCAGCTAAAATTTCGGCCATTTCGGAATGGAAAATTCCTATTAATATCACCGATAGAAAGAGTTTTCTAGGATTAGCTGGATATTATCGTCGTTTTGTGGAAGGATTTCCTCGTATCACACTTCCCCTTTTAAAGCTAACTAGAAAGGAAGTGCCATTTGTATATACTGATGAATGTAATCAAGCATTCCAAATTTTGAAGGGCAAATCAACTACTGCTCCTGTCCTCACTATTCCTTCAAGTAATGTAAGCTACGATGTATATACTGACACCTCATTGCAAGGATTAGGATGTGTCTTAATAAAATATGAGAAAGTTGTAGAGTACGGGCCACGACAGCTCAAAACTCATGAATGTAATTACCCTGTCCATGATCTTGAGTTAGCAGCTGTAGTTTTTGCTTTAAAAATGTGGTGTTGTTACGTTTATGGTGAAAATTCTCAAGTCTTTTCGGATCACAAGAGTTTGAAATACATCTTTCCTCAAAAGGACTTAAATTTAAGACAACGACGTTGGATAGAATTTTTGGAAGATTACTGATTTAAATTAAACTACCATCCAGGTTAAGGAAATGTGGTAATCAATGCTTTAAGTCGTAATCCAGTAGGAAGACTCTGTACTTTGATTTCTTAAGATATTACTGCTACCATAGAGCAATATGATATTCAATTAATACCCTTGTTTTCAAAATTTTCCAACCTCATTGCATATCACGAATTGAGAGAAAAAAATCTTAGTTCAATAATCCCAAGATTTTTTTGTGCAATCCCTTCAAGATAAAAATCACGACTTCTCATATGATAAAGAAACAAGTTTACGATTTAGAAATAGATTGTATGTACCTCATGATCTATCTCTTTGAGAAGAAGTATTACAAAAAGCTCATCGTTCTAAGTTTATGATTCATCCCGAAAACTCCAAAATGTACCATGCCCTAAAGAAATAATATTGGTGACCAAATATGAGAATTGATATCGAGAATTTTGAACGAAAATGTCTTACTTGTCAACAAGTAAAGATAGAACACCAGCACCCTGGTGGACTCCTTCAACCCTTACCAATTTTCGATTGGAAATGGGATCATATTATGATGGATTTTGTCAGTGACCTAGCTCATACATCCGAAGGATATAATTCTATTTGTGTAATAGTAGCCTGACTTACCAAATCTGCTCATTTTTTGCAAATGAAAATGACCAATTCATTTAAAAACTCAGTAAACTCTACATTCGAGAAATTATCCGATTACATGGAATTCCTTTATCCATCGTGTTAGATAGAGAATCCCGTCTTGTAGGAAAGTTTTGTCAAGCACTATAAACTGCAATAGGTACTAAACTTCATTTGAGTACCGCATTCCACCCATAAATGGATGGACAGTCGGAACGTACAATCTAAACATTAAAAGATATGCTACGAGCTTGCGCGTTAGATAATCCCGATAATTGGAATGAAAATTTACCCCTTGTTGAGTTTTCTTATAACAATAGTTATCAGTTAAGTATTAAAGCTGCCCCATTTGAAGCTTTATAGGGAAAACCCTGTCGATCGCCTGTATGTTGGATTGAATCGGGAGATAGTCAATAATTTGGTCCCAATATAATCCAAGAAACCACTGAGAGAATACAATAGATTCGAGAAAGATTGAAGATAGACCAAGATCGTCAGAAAAGTTATGCAAACGAGCGTTGAAATCCCTGAAAATTTCAAGTTAATGACCAAGTATTTTTGAAAGTTTTTCCCCGGAAAGGAATTTTACGCTTTGGAAGGAAAGAAAAATTGGCCCTCAGATATATTGGACCTTTCACTATTTCTAATCGTATTATCCGTGTAGCCTACCAATTAGAATTACCTGTAGAATTATTCAATATTCATAATGTATTTCATGTGTCCCAGTTGAAGTATATTTCAGATCCCTCTCATACCGTCACATGTCAAGAAATCCCTATCAAACCAAACCAAGAATTTGAAGTATGCCCTATTTAAATTTTGGATCGCCAAGTGAAACGTCTCAGGAGCAAGGAAATCCCCCAAGTCAAAGTACTTTGGGAAAATCAAAATCAATAAGAATCCACATGGGAACCATAGCAAGTTATGAAAGACCAATATCCTAATCTCTTCTAAGGTAAATTCGAGGACAAATTTCTTTTTTAGGTAGGTAGATTTTAAAATCCGTACTCGAATTATGAGACCTTAATTCTCAATTTAATCCCTCCCAAAATATAAAAATTCAAACATATTTCAAAGAAGGATTAAACTACTCTATAAAGCCAATAAAACTTCCAAATTAACCAAGGATCCCTGAACTTTTAATAATTTCAAATTAGACCCTGAAAACTTCAAACTATCATAACTTAACCTATACTTAACCCCTAGATCCAAACTTTATATCAAATTGGCCCTCTGGACTTCAATTCACTAGAAATTATAATTTTAGCCCCTATAACTTTCTAAAATTACAAAAATACACCTAAACTTGACTAAAATCACACTTTTAAGGCTATACAAGCATAAACCTTATCAACCAAGGACTGAAAATCTATTATTTGTCATTTACACAAAGCCCCATGTCCACCTAAGCCTCCACATAAGCACTAAATGCCAAATAGCCTGAGTTTGAACCATGAAAATATGCGAGGTTCAATTACCAAGTATTTTAACTCTCTAAAAATAGCTCAAATCCACCTCCCATTCAAACAAATCATCTCCCATGATCCACACTATAAAAAATCCACGAGCTCAGCCATTCAAACTCACCTCATCAGTAGATTCAAAAACTCAAATTTTCCCACGAAATAGGTAACCTATCATTTTATGCATTTCATTCAGTTCTCCAAATGATTTATGTGTAGAAAATATGCTTATAGCACTCTTAACAGTAGAAACTTTACGTGTAAAACAATCCTAAGGTGAAAAATATGAAAATTCCACCATTAAAGCTTGAGCTTTAATGGTGAACTTCGATATAATGATTATAACTTAGGTTTGTAACTATGAACTTATTAATTAGAACCTTAGGAACTCTAGTGCAATGATCAAAACCCACAAATTTACACAACAAGCTTCAAAGTGTTTTCTGAACCAGGAAACTCAAAACTTCGAATTCTCCTTGTATAATTCACCTCAAACCCTGAAATCAAAACCAAATTACTCCTAAACATAGTAGAAACCAAACCATGTTCATAAGAATCCCTACCATATTCTTAAAATCTACGAATGTTAAGTAAAAAATTCTGAAAAACAATTATGGAACTCAATGTACGATGCACCTCGATGCATAAAACCTATATATTTGGATTCCTTATGAAATTTTAGGTTGAGTTTGTTTAGAAATAATCTTAAATGGTTTAGAAATGAAGGAGATATCTTCGATCAAAAATCTGAAACCCTAAAGTCAAAAATTGAGAGGTTGAAGATGAACTATTTGACCAGGAACCTTGACCACGCGCGTGAGGGCGCATGGCCAATCAAAATTTTCTGAAATTTTATTCAATATTTTTATTTTATTTTTTTGGTCAAAATGGTATAAGGTGAGGCTATGTTTGGTCAACCCTAGCCAAAGTTATGAAAAAATGAGGTTTTAAGTTTGAAATATTTTTCCTAGACTAAAATTTGACCCCTCCTGACTTCTTCAACTTATGAATTTTAACCTCAAAGTTTGTCTATACGTAATTTAAAATATTTTGAAGTCAAAAGTCTTATGCACCAAAGTTCAAATTTGACCTCAAGTCCAAGATTTAAATTCCCAAGTTATTTATAATTAAACCCCCTGAAATTGTAAAAGATACAGTTTTTTAGTATAAACGACCAAAACCAAAACCAATTCCAAAAAATACTTATTCACCCAAACATTATATACAGATAATTAAGTACCAGCTCCTCTCAATATCCTCTTTTGATTCGTAAGCAGTTCAAAACTACCAATCAAATAGGTCATTTTACCTCTTTACTAGTAAACTTTTGCATACTTGTTAACTGATATTGATACCATTCCATGATTTCCCTATTTGATTCCAAGTATGTGTAGAAATTACCATATTCATATGTTATTATATCACTGATTGTTTTAATTACGATCAATCGGATCAAGTTAAACCCTTCTCATCTAAAAACTGATATAATAACAATTCATTGTAACGATACAGTTCACCTTGCACCATTGTAAATTATTATTTATTTTAAAAGCATTACTAATAACTAAGTAGTAGAATGTTATGCTATCCCACATAATTTTTTTGCTTGACCTATGGTCTCAGATGTTTGAGACCCGGAATTTAGCTACTACGTATGAGTGTCACTTTAATTATGTGCCTAGACTATTATTATCCAAAGGTTTTGGATTATTTATTATTTAGTTTTACTGAACTGGTAAGTATGGGAATATCAGTTCAGAAACCCTTGACTTTCTTTATAATAGACTGGTATGGGATTATCAGCTCAAATTCCTTTACTTAATTTTATTATGAGGAACATTTATATTTAACAAACACTGAATTCTATATACAATCCAGCTCTAATCTATACAGATATTTGTTATAAAATTGGTAAAGCATGCTTAGTATATTTGTGCTAATTCCCTTTTCCTCCAGATAGCCCATAAGAAAGAGGATAGTATCAATTCCCCCTTTAGAGATAAACACCAGTCACTTGTTTGTGTATGTGACTGTATGGGCGGAGACTAAGACGGATGGGAGCAAGGAGTGACACTTTTCTATTTTCTGCGTTATAGTTCGATTTGACAAATAAAATATAATTCACCCATGCGGTGGTAAAACACTATGTTACTATTTTTATAATGAATAAAGTTATGTTTTTCGACTTAACTTTAATTCATGGCTTTATATATACTCTCTCGTGTATTCAAACTAAAAACAAGTGTGTGACAAGTCCCATGAACCTGCCTATCGGTAGTGACCATTCACCTCCCCCAAGAAACCCAGGAGTCCATGCCATATCCCGATAGGCACCCCCTAGCTATGTCTATTGGTAGTCCCCTCAAAAATTAATTATAAAAATTGCAAAAAAATCCAAAAAATTCTGAAAAAATTCCCCCCCAAATCCCTGCAAGGTCGAGTACACCACGACTCCGTGAAAACTCTTTAAGAATCACTGAACCATTTACAAAGATCTTATAAATACCTAGCAGGATCAGTAACAAAATACACCAGCACTTATAAAAGCTCTCATCACCAGTATACTCCCCAGCATAATATAAATCCAAGTGCGCCTGCACTCGCAATACCATCACCATCCCCCGCGGAGTCGAAATTTAAGAATGCTCCCCATGAGTAACTCTTTAAATCCTCATAATTGACTTAGGTTAGCAGAATCAACCTAGACCCTCTGAATCAGTCATCCTTACTTTTCAGGTTCGCATAATCGACCTCGACCCTCCAAATTGGTCGCCCCAACTCTTTAGGTTCATATTATTGACATAGGTCCGTAGAAACAACCTCAACCCTCTGAATTAATCATCTCAACTCTTTTCATTCAAAGAATCGACCTCGACCCTCCGAATTGGTGCCCCAACTCTTTAGCTCCACATAATTAACCTAGGTCTGTATAAATGACCTCGACCCTCTGAATCAGTCATCTCAAATCTTTAGGTCTGTAGAATCGACCTTGACCCTCTTAATCGGTTACTTAACTCTTTAGGTCCCTAAAACCGGACCTCGACCGTTTGAATCAGTCATCCTAACTCCTTAAGTCCATAGAATTGACCTTGACACCCTGAATTGATTATTCTAACTTTTTAGGTCCGCGGAATCGACCTCGACCCTCTGAATCGTCCATCTCAACTCCTTAGGTCCACAAAATTGACCTCGACACTCTGAATCGGTCATATTAACTCTTTAGGTCCACATGATGGACCTCGACCCTCTGAATCGATCACCTTAACTCTTTAGGTATGCTGAATCGACCTCGATGCTTTAAATCGACCATCTTCTAAACCCCGATAGGGTCCCCCATCCCTTAAACATTAATGAAGTGTTTATCTTTCGACGACCTCCGCTTGTTCCAAGCTCACCTGTCGAGGGGCTCTATAAACACCCCATTTTGGTACCCCCTAAATACCTTCTTAACACTCTTTTTCCCATCATAAGACCTTAGGTCCTACTCTAAACCCTGAACTAGAGGCCATCGAGTTTTCCTGAGCCCCGTTTGACCTCGATCAACTCTCCAACTTAAGTAAAGCTCATTAAACTCTTGTAGGTCTCTGAATACTATTCGCGAATCGGCCTCACGATTCATGCATACTCACCTTTTTACTTCAAACCCTGACCTAGAAGCCATCGGGTGCTCTCAAGCCACCTTTGACCTCAGTTAACTCCCCAACTTTAGCAAAGCTCATTGAATTCTCATAGGTCTCTCAATACCCTTTCCAACAGTCCATAGCATGCATGAATCGGTCTCACGATTCATGTGTACTCACCTTTTCACTCCAAACCCTAATCTAGAGGTCATCGTGTGCTCTCGATCCCCTTTTGACCTTAGTCAACCCTCCAAACCAAGTGAAGCTTATTTAAGTCTCATAGGGATCTAAATCCCTTTTCCAATGGTCCATATCGTGCGCAAATCTGCCTTACGATTCGCGTATACTTGCCTTTTTACTTCGAAACCCCCTCGTTCAGAGACCATTGGATGCTTTCGAGCACCATTTGACTTTGGTCAACTCTCAAACTTGGCATTGAATCAATGGATTCTTGTAGGTTTCTGAATACCCTTTTCAACGGTCCCGGTCATGCACGATTTGGACTTACGATTTGCATTTTATGTCCATTTTTCTAAAAAAGTTCGTTCCAAACTACATATAGGCACTTCGGACCCCCTGCATATCAGCAAGGTGTACTTTATTTTGCCAGCAAGGCAGGGATATGCCGATAGGGAGGCCAGGGTCTATGCTGATTGCCCCCCTGAAAACCTATTTTTTTACTATTTAAGGAGACTATGATCTCATTCCTAGGGATCCCTTTTTGAAGTCAGAACATTCTCCTTGAAATCACTGCACCAAAATTACATTTTTCCAAAAATTATCTCCATTTTTTACATCATTCTCATCCATCTTTCATCACACTTTTTATTCTTACCTCAACCTCATCCAACCATCTAAAAATCAGTCCTTAGCACTATAAAATCAGAATTAAAGTTCTATAGAAGGTCTATTCTTATCCATTTACAACTCATTCAATTAGTATTAGTTATTTACTTTTCTTTCCACTTTTGATATATCTTTGTTTTGATTCTTCACTTCAAAACTAATCCCACTTTTTATTAATTAGTACACACAAATCTTACTTTCATAAAATCTAAAAAAGCCAAAAAGAGGGTTTTCTTATAAACCCTAAACTAGAATTTCCTCATTTTTCACACTCCTTACACTTGCGCACATTTTCTAAAAAGAAACTAAAAGAAGTTCTAACTTAGGATTAATGGGTTAATCCCCAACATTGTTCATTTTCGAACTACATGGACTTTGATGCTTTTTTGGCTATGTAGGCGTTCCGATCCAATCTTGGGATTCGAGTCCTACTTTCTCATTTAGTCACTTTATGTTTTCTCGCATTTAGTAGTATTGTCGATACGCGTACTCCTACATATTAATATTTTTGCTTGATATACACATTCACTTCTTCATAGTGATTCTTGATTTGATAGACACTCACATCATATTTTTATATTATTATTTTATACACTCCTTAAAATGATTTTACTATGCCTTTCCCATGACGCGAGTTGGTTGATTTCTTTCTCTCATTATTCACATTGCACACATGTACACACGTATCAAATTTTGGAGAAAAGGAGAACATTATCATAGCCCATGAGAGGCCGAAAGGACGAAATAGGTGCATATCACCTTCCCATGATGTAACTTAGTCCTCGAACCCTCAACTCATTTTGGTTTTGTTGGCATCAGTGTGTCTTTTGATGTCATTATCTCGGTATGGATACATTTTTTGCTTGTTTTGTGCAAAATAGGCCAGCGACTCCATTTTTACATTTTTCTCCTCCTTTGGCGACAATCGATCTATATCTGGGGCGGTACAGAAAGATCAGCATGAGGTACGAAAAGAGGATTATCTTATCCTCGAATTCCCACACGTGTAGAGAGAGAGAGGGGGAGAGAGAGATTTCTCCAATTTTCTCTCCCCCTCTAGTTTGGGGACCGACCCGCGCCGAAGGAACCCGGCCTGGATGGCCAAGTTTGTTGCTTCATTAGAGTCTCATCATATACGCTTAATTATTTATTCTTTGTGATGATATTTTCTATTTGGATTCATGTGATGTTAACATTCCAAAGTTAGTTTCTAACCCTTTGTTTATTATGGACAAAATGGGAGAACATATTGAGGGTGAGGTTTGTGTTTTCTTTAAACTTCATGCATTCGGTATTTCGTTTGCTTCATGTGTGTAGGTATTTTTTTGCCTTGATTATTTCGTGGACTATACGATGAAGATTTTCAGTTGAAGATAATGTCACAATTGTATTTTCCTTTTTGGGTTTGGGAGGGCATTAATTGTACTTGACACACCCCAACCCAGTTACTCATAATTAAGTTTGAAACTGAAAGTGAGTCAAATCATAATTACCTTAACCAAGCAACAAACACAAGTATCCTTTTTCAGTATCAGTATGAAGCCATAACACTAAAAACTTTTCAAAATTTTAAAGTAACCATGCTTGTTCAAACTTGCTCAAAGGATAAGTAGGATTAAATTACCCCTTTTTAATTTGACCCGAAACATGGTTATACGCATCCCTTGCTAACCCCACCCGACCTCCTAGATTTGGCAGTGACATTTCATTACCTAAAAAAAAACATAACATAGGAATCGTGAGCAAAATATCTCAGCGAATGCATTACTACTACATTAGTGCATAAAATTAAATGCAATAAATCGTATTTATGTAACAATATAAAACATCTCAACATCTCTTAGCTGTTAATAAGCCATAACATCTCTTGGCTGATAATAAGCCATAACATCTCTTGGCTGTTGATAAGCCGTAACATCTCTTGGTTGTTAATAAGCCATATCATCTCTTGGTTGTTGATAATCCATAACATCTCTTGGCTGTTGATAATCCATAACATCTCTTAGTTGTTCATAAGCCATAACAACTCTTAGCTGTTGATAAGCCATAACATCTCTTGGCTATTTATAAGCCATAACATCTCTTGGCTATTAATAAGCCATAACATCTCTTAGCTGTTAATAAGCCATAACATCTCTTGACTGTTAATAAGCCATAACATCTCTTGGCTGTTAATAAGCCATAACATCTCTTGGCTATTAATAAGCCATAACATCTCTTGGTTGTTGATAAGCCATAATATCTCTTGGCTATTAATAAGCCATAACATCTCTTGGCTATTAATAAGCCATAACATCTCTTATAATACATGCACATCATATCCATAATCAACTCAGTAAGTACGACATATCCTAACAATAACTCAATAAGTACAACATATCATATCCATATTCAACTTGCTAAGTACGACATTTCATTTTTGTAATCAACTCGGTAAGTACAACATATAATATCCATAATCATCTCAACAAGTACAACATATCATATTTATAATCAACTCGGTAAGTACAACATATATCATCCATAATCATCTCAATAAGTACCGCATCTCATATTTATAATCAACTCGGCAAGTACAACATATAATGTCCATAATCATCTCAATAAGTACCACATATCATATTTATAATCAACTGGTTAAGTACAACATATAATATACATAACCATCTCAATAAGTACAACATCTCATATTTATAATCAACTCGGTAAGTACAACATATAATATCCATAATCATCTCAATAAGTACCACATCTCATATTTATAATCAACTGGTTAAGTACAACATACAATATTCATAACCATCTCAATAAGTACAACATCTCATATTTATAATCAACTCGGTAAGTACAACATATAATATCCATAATCATCTCGATAAGTACCACATCTCATATTTAAAATCAACTCAGTAAGTACAGCATATAACATCCATAATCATCTCAATAAGTACAACCTCTCATATTTATACTCAACTCGGTAAGGACAACATATCATATCCATAATCATCTCAATAAGTACCATAGCTCATATTTATAATCAACTCGGTAAGTATAACATATAATATCCATAATAATCTCGATAAGTACAACATCTCATATTTATAATCAACTCAATAAGTACAACATATGACATCCATAATCAACTCAATAATTAAAGCATCTCATATTTATACTCAACTCTATAAGTGTTGATACCAAATTTAGTCTGCTGACGTGGATCAATTATGTGGAGACACGTGTCAATCTACATGGCACCCGCAAACATTTTTTGAGCTACACATTGACTCCGAGGAGTTCAATCTCCCCGACCAACTCAGGCGCTCCGAGCAACAAGTGTTCTCCAAAGAACTTCATTGTACCGAGCACTCATGTATGTCGAGCTACTTAGGCGGTCCGAGCAGTTTAGGCGGTCCGAGCTCTATAGCGTACAGAGCACTCATATCAGGATAATCAATAGGATGACTGCGCATTAAATGTTTATTATTATCATACAGATGTACAGGTCTACTAGAGAACAGCTCATTGTCTTTTCATTTGGTACAGCCTCAAGGCTATAAATATTTTGTAATCTCCTCATCAAAGGGGACTCGGAATTTCTTGGTAAGACCTATTATCGAGAATTCTAAGCAAATAGTCGGCAATAATAAAAACAGTGGACGCAGGCCATTCTTTCAAGGCTGAACCACTTCAAAAATCTTTTGTCTTGTTTATTTTACCTGTGATTGATTAATTAGAGACAATCTAATTTTTTACATCAACAGATTGGCGTCGTCTGTGGGAATCGACTGTAATTGTCGTTTTTCACCAAAACCATTTATCATCAATGGCTGATCATCCAGAATCCAGTAATCAAAACGCTGGGATTCCTTCAAATCCATCTACTCCCCCAAATGTCCAAGATTTGGCTGGAATAATGGCTAATTTGGCCCAGGGCCAAATGGCCATGCAAGAGACTATGCGACAACTCATGCAAACTCTCCAAGGTGGAGCGCCGACCCAGTCAGGACAACGAAGCATTCAGAGAAATACCCGGTTACCTTCTAGGCAAACGTTATTCTCAGACGCATCAATTCATATCGTACTGAGAGATCTCGTGATCCTTCTTATCAGCCTGGACGGACATCCTTAGTACGAGCTACAGACACTCAACAAAACATCACTCTATCTCCGGAAAGGACAAGTTCTCTTGAAAGGTTGAGTAGAGTCTCTCCTTTTGATCATTTGGGTCCTAGGAGGAATAGAAGTCCCCCTAGGATTATACCAAGGAACTTTCAACAACCATCTGATTTAAAGGAAGGCGCTGCCCAATCACGACCAGCTGCTCTTCATGAAAGATCCCAAGAGGAAAATTCAACACGATCAGTTGCTCGAACCAATAGGATCGAGGAAGGAAATGATATATGGAAGGGCTCAATTCAAAGGTTGGAGGATATATTAGGGGAGATGGCCAAAACCAAGAATCCTCTACAAAGGACTTTTGTCTGAGGAACACCATTCATACAAGAGATTGTGGACTTTCTTACACCATCAAAATTCAAAGCCCTTGTGGTGACACCTAAATATGATGGAAAAACTGATACTATTCTCCACATAGAACAATACCAAGCTGCTGCTGATATCTATGCAGTTCCAGATTAGATGAGGTGCAGGACATTTTCAGGAACTCTTACCAATCTGCTCAAATATGGTATAACAATCTTCCTCGGGGGAATATTGCGTCTTTCTTTCAACTGGCCGAGCTCTTTATTGGAAACTTCTGTTTTGGAGCAAAACCAGTTAAACGAGTAGCTCACTTATTGAGCGTTAGACAAAAGGCAGGTGAAAGTACCAGAAATTACATTACTCGTTTCAATAACGAGAAACTGGAAGTAATTGACTATGAGGAGAAAACTGCGATTACTGCTTTGATGAGTGGACTGTTGCCCAATAAATTTTACTACACTTTGGCCAAAGATCCGCCCAGGACCATGTCAGAACTAATGGCAAAAATAGCCAAAATCATGAATGCCGAGGAAGCTATGGATGCGAATAAGAACATGGATACTAAGGAGACCAAAGTTGAGAAGAAGGAGCAGAAGAACAATGGTGGCAATAAGCAATCAAAAGCAAAGAAAACGTTGGAACAATTAAAGAAATTTGGAAATTATACTCCCTTGAAAGTAGATATAAACCACATTCTGGAAGAGATCAAGAGCAGCGAAGAGCTAAACTGGCCTGAAAAAATGAAGACAGATCCTGACAAGAGGAATAAGTCCAAATATTGCGAGTTCCATAAGGACCATGGTCACACGACCAAAAACTGCATAGATCTCCAAAACAAAATTGAAGCACTCATTAGACGAGGAAAATTGACCAAATATGTTGATCGTCAAAACAGTGGTCGAACCAGAGAACGAGGAAGGCGTAGGTCTAAATCTCCTCTTCAAGCAAAAGAAGACAAGAAAAGAGATCATGAAGTTGATCCAGAAGATGACCCCGATCTCCCCAAAAGACCAAGACAGCCAGAACGTGAGGTATTTTCAATTTGTTTTAGATCATTTGATTGCAATGTTATTACAGGTGGAGATGCAGGAGGTGGAGACCTTACTGCAGAGAGGAAAGCTTACCTCAATGAGGCTCAAGCTTGTTCATACATTCAGCGAATAAATCTAGCTGAGGATGATCGCCCGAGGAAGGTGAATAAAGATAAACTTGTCATCGGTTTCTCTAAGAACGACCTCGCAGGTGTGCTATATCCTCATGATGATCCATTGGTGATCAAAATGAGGATGAAGGAAGTAATGATCTCAAGAATACTGGTCGATAATGGAAGTTCAGCGGACATTATGTTCTACTCGTGCTTTGACAGCTTAAATCTAAAATTGTCTCGGTTGGAGCCTTATCACAGGCCCCTCCTCGGTTTTGCTGGCGAGAAAGTTTTTCCACTTGGGATGATCAAGTTGGATATGCTCATCGGTACATGGCCTGCTTGTCGAACATAAAGAGTGTATTTTTTCGTGATGGATAAGAATGTCCAATCAGCTTACAATATCATTATGGGAAGGGTAGGTTTGAAGAAGTTCGAAGCAGTACCATCTACTGTACCTCAATGCCTAAAATTTCTAACCAATTTTGGAGTAGGAATTGTAAAGGGTGACCAAAAAGTAGCTCGGGAATGCTACTATTCATCTGCCGAGCAGGAAGAGCTGGAGGAATCTAGGAAAAAGACTACTACCTATCAAGTGGATGAAGGGGCAGAAATTGAAACATTAGATCCTAGAGACGAGTCGCAGCTCGTAAAAGGCCAGGTGGTGGAAGCTACTGAAAATGTCATTCTAGACGATGAACACCCGGAACGAAGGACTCAAATCGGTTCGTCGTTGGATGCATCAATAAAATAGGAATTGATAATTTTTTTTAAAAGCAAAAAACAAACTTTTGCATGGAGCCACGAAGACATGCCAGGGATAGACCCAGCCTTCCTATGTCACGAGCTTAATGTGAACAAGAAGATCAAGTCAGTAAAGCAAAGAAGAAGAGTGTTCAGCCCCGAAAAGAACCAAGCTATACAAGAAGAGGTCGAGAAGCTTCAGAAAGCCTGTTTTATTGAGGATGTCAAATATCCTGATTGGCTAGCTAACATGGTGATGGTGAAGAAGAAGAAGAACAAGTGGAGGATGTGTGTAGACTTCGCCGACCTCAAGAAGGCATGCCCAAAGGATCATTTTCTTTTGCCCCGAATTGATAAACTGGTGGATGCTACCTCGGGGCATGAACTATTAAGTTTCATGGATGCTTATTCTGGTTATAACCAGATTAAAATAAAACCAGAAGACAGGGAGAGTACCTCTTTTATCACCCCAAGGGGAACTTATTGTTATAATATTATGCCTTTTGGACTTAAAAATGCAGGTGCAACATATCAGCGGTTGATGAACAAGGTGTTTGCTGAGCAAATCAATCACAATATGGAGGTTTATGTTGATGATATGCTGACGAAGAGCAAGAAAGCTGCTGATCATCTAATTGACCTAGGCCAGACCTTTGATCAATTAGATAAATATTAAATGAAGTTGAACCCTACCAAGTGCATATTCAGAGTACGAGAAGGCATGTTTCTCGGGTACATTGTCAATCAACGAGGTATTGAAGCAAACCCTGAAAAGATCAAGGCTCTATTGGGGTTACGATCTCCAATGATGAAGAAGGAAGTGCAAAGTCTCACAGTGTGAGTTGTAGCACTTAATAGATTTATATCACGAGCAACTAATAGATGTCTCTCATTCTTCAAAACACTCTGAAAAACGTTCGAATGGAATGATGAATGCGAAAAGGCTTTTCAAGAGTTGAAGAAATACCTGGGAGCACCTCCACTGTTGTCCAGACCAGTGATGGGAGAAAGATTGTACTTGTATCTGGCAGTTTCGAAGAATGTAGTTAGCTCAGCATTGATAAGAATGGAGGATGGAGTGCGAAACCCAATTTATTACATTAGCAAGGCCTTCCGAGGAGCAGAGATCAGATATCCAAGACTGGAAAAGTTGGCACTAGCATTGATCGAAGCCAGTAGAAGAATGCAGACGTACTTCCAAGCTCATACAATAGTCGTGTATACTGATATGCCATTAAGGCAAGCTCTTCATAAACCAAAAAAATCAGGGAGATTGATGTACTGGGCAGTAAAACTTAGTGAATATGACATAGTTTATGAGCCTAGATTGTCGCTTAAAGGGCAGGCAGTGGCAGATTTTATCACAGAATTCACCTATCCTGACACTTTTAAAGAGCAGAAGTTGAGTACCGACCAGCCTATGGATGTTACAGGATTATCAAATTTAAACCCCGACCAACTTAAGTCGGCCAACGAGCAAGAGGAGATGGTCGACGAGCATCAAGAAGTGTTAGAGGAGGATATAAAGAGGTAATAAATATTCCACTGAGGAACTTTATCCGATCAAAAATTTGAGGATGAAGTACCTATATGGAATCTATAGTGGATGGCTCATCTTGCAATACAGGCTGTGGGGCAGGGATTATTTTAAACAGCCCGGATGAGATTGATGTGGAGTATGCTCTGCACTTTCAATTCAATGCTTCTAATAATGAGGATGAATATGAAGCTATGATTGTAGGTCTGAGTTTGGCAAAAACCATAGGGGCAGAGCAGATCATTGTATTCAGTGACTCACAGTTGATCGTAAATCAAATGTTGGGGGTATACGCAACAAAAGGAGAATTGATGATCAAGTATCGTGCGAAAGTAATAGAGATTGTATTGAGCTTCAACGCAGTGCAGTTAATTAGAACACCAAGATTGGAGAATGCAAGAGCAGATGCCTTAGCTCGGTTAGCCTCAGTCACATGCACCGAGCTACGAAGAACAATCCCAATAGAAATTTTGGCTAGCAGGAGCATAGACGAAGATCTGGACATAAACTTCATTGCTCTTGATTTAGGACCATCTTGGATGGATCCTATCAGGGCCTATATTGAGGAGGGGGCATTACCAACTGATAAACTCGCCACAAAGAAGCTAAAATTTAAAGCTGATCGTTATGTATTGACTAATGGCATTTTATACAGACGAGAAATTATAGCAGGTTTGCAAAGATGTGTCCACCCCTCCGAGGTGAAAAACTTGATTGAAGAGGTCCATGAAGGGTCGTGTGGATCCCATGTAGCAGGTCGGACACTCTTGCAAAGAATGATAATGCAAGGGTATTACTGGCCGACGATGAGAGTTGATTGTGTAGCTTATGCCAAGAAATGTGATAAATGTCAACGTTTCTCTTCCATCTGAAGAACTCCTCAAGCATTGATAACACCCATCACGTCTCCTTGGCCATTCGCCATTTGGGGAATAGACTTGGTCGGGCTGCCTCCAACGACTCGAGGAAGATTTAAATACCTTGTAGTCGCTGTGAATTATTTTACTAAATGGGTAGAAGTTGAGCCTCTCATTGATATGACGTATGACAAGGTGTATCAATTTATTTGTAAAACTATCATTTGTAGATATGGTCTTCCCCATGCATTCATCACAGATCATGGAACCCAGTTTGACAACGAGGAGTTTGCTGCATATTGTCATCAGTCAAACATACTAAAAACCCACTCTGCACCAGGCCATCCCCAGAACATTGGACAAACTAAGGGGACAAACAGAACGCTACTGAATGGTTTAAAAAAATGACTGGACGATGTAAAGGCAAATTGGATTAACGAGCTACATTCTGTGCTGTGGGCTTATCGTACTACGCCGCGAGCAGCAACAGGAGAATCTCCATACATGCTGGCATTTGGAAGTGAAGCAGTTATACCTGCTGATTTGGGCCTGCCCACACACAGAGTGCTGAATTTCAATTCTCCTATTAGTGATTTGATGAGGTGATTAGACCTGGATATACTCGAAGAAGTTAGAGAAGACGCAGCAATCAAGAATGTTGCATACCAACAACGAACAACTGTGTTTTACAACAAGAGGGTAAAGAAGTGTGATTTGAAGGAGGGAGACTATGTGCTGAAGAAAGTAATTCAAAAGCACAACAAATTGGAAGCTAACTGGCATGGACCCTACAGAGTAACAGAAGTTGTTCGACCAGGGACATACAGGATTGAAACCTTGGAGGGAGAAGAATTTAAGAATGCATGGAACGCAGAACATCTGCGCAAGTATTATCAGTAATTGAAATCCCTATAATTCAGTTTCTTCAGTATGAATAAAAATTCTGGATGTTTGGTCTAATTCTCTCTTATTGTTGAAATTTTTCGGAGTATTAGTGCTACACACTACGCATCAAGTTCAAAATAAAAATCCACCAACTACGTTTGGTCGGTAAATAAAAATCCACCAACTACGGTTGGCCGGTAAATAAAAATCCACCAACTACGGTTGGTCGGTAAAATAAAATCTACCAACTACGGTTGGTCAGTAAAGTAAAATCCATCAATTTTCTCCAACTCCGGTTGGTCAGCAAAATCAATTTTCTCCAACTCCGATTAGTCGGGAACAAAAAAAAAACCTCCAATTTCGGTTGGTCAGCAAATCAATTTACAATCAACTCAGGTTGGTTAAGTTAAACAGGATCATGGGATATAAGTCGTATTATTGCTGAAGATCAAAGAGTGATAAGTCACTATGGTCAAAAAATAAAACAGAATGGACATATCAAAATATGCATATATTCACAAACAAAGATATTCTGCAGAATGTTTAGAAGAATATGGAATAGCAGAAGATTAAATTTCTTCATTTAAAACAAAAAGAATTACATATGCTGTGAAAAGTACAAGTTATTACATAAAAATCCTACTCTATGGGTTTCTTTCCCTCTGCCTTTGAAATAGGTTCTACTCCAGCAGGAGGATCATCTAAATTTACATCTCGAAGCATCCTGACATTCATTACAGATGGCCGATCAAGCAAATGTTCTGGGCGAGATATCTCGAAGTTTGAATGAAGACTGTAGTCGCCAAGATACTTGGAGATTAAGCACTGAGGAATTGCCCGAGTAGGAATCCAACTCATGTCAAGCTTAAAAGGAGGCACGGGCAGCTCGAGCAACCCAGGGTCATAATAATCCCATAGATAGTGGTCCTGCTCCAATTGTAGCACGCCCAGTGCATTTAGCCATCCTTGCTTGTACCCCTCGTTGTTTGACTGCTGGATTCGATCATCGAGATGGTAAAGGGCTTTATTATAACCAGCCATCCAAAACTCTCTGGGCTGTTTGTGGAACTGGTAAGTCAACCTCTCTAGCTACTCGTGAAGATTCTTCACCAGATTTGTTTTATTTTCCAAGGCAGAGCTTTATGTAGAAAGTTGCTCGTTGAGGTTCAGAATCTTCTTGGACATCTATGCTAAGGCCTGATTCTTTGCCATTAACTGGAATGCCTGATTCTCTAAGGCTGATTGAGTTCTTGCTTCTTCAATTGAAACCCGAGCAGCTCTTGCTCGTCCCCGAGAAGAAGATCTTGCCCGTTCACGAGAAGACGAGGAGGGTCCAGTCCTTTTTAAAGTTTCTAACTCATCTCTTAAGTTGGCATTCTCTACCTCCAAGAAAGAGAAACCTTTGTCGTTGACAGGGACCAAGGCTCCCGAGGAAGATGCTGCAGATTTTAGCTGAGATATTTCCTCTTGCAAGACATTATTTTCCTGCTCCAACATTTTAGTAATCTTCCTGTGCTCTTCGACCTCAAGTTTCAGAATACTCTCTTTCTTCTCATAAGCAGCGATAAACTTATCATATCCTTTGTCAGCGTTTAGTTGCTAATACTTTTTCTCATACTCCTGATGCAAAAGGGTACGAGACTCCTTATATTGTTGTTGAAGTTCCTCGATGATACCCTGGAGATCTTCAATCATCTCGTAATATTCCACATTGTTGGCAACTGCACGGTCGAGCAGGCACTTCAGATATTGGTAGGCTTCGACTGCTCGTTCAGAAGTATCCGGACTAAGGATGTCAATGATTTGAGCTTCGTTCAGATCTGCATGACCAGCTTTGAAGTAGTCATTGCATTTTTTCATCAATTCTGTGTCATGAGCTGATAATAGCTCCATCCTGGCCATAAACTAGCAAAAGAAAGCCATAAACAGGATCAATAATGATAAAGACAGAGCAAGAAGAGGAAAGTCAATATGAACAACCAAAAGTTTGAATTTTTATTCATCAAAAGGTAAATACAAAGTTCAAGGTTACATTCAAAAGAAATAATAAAATTAAAACCCGAGCAACTTTACACCTTCTCCTTGTGTTTTACAACTTCCTCGGATAGCTGGGATGAGGAGGTTGGTTGCTCGGCAGATAGTGGCAGTTGCTCGGCTGAGGTACTGGTAGGATGAAGTTGCTCGTAGAAAGCCTGAACAACTGGAACAGGAGAAACTTGATCTCCAATCATCATAGAAGATTCCTCTGAGGAAGCTTCGTCCTCTTCTTCTTCTCCAGGAGAGGGAGGAGGACCATGAACATGTTGCTGGAATAGTTCAGAATTCTCAGTGATCTTTAGCTCCTGCAGAGCTGCAACCCATCCATTCCTGAAGTATTTAAAGCTCGTAAACTCTATCTGAGAGGACATGGAAGTTAGGCCTTTGTTCTAACCTTTGTCCCAACCAACGCTAAAGGACTTTTTGACAACTTTTCTCCTTTTTTCTTTCTCCGAGGAGGTCATTTCCCTAAAGAGCTCCTCGACAGCCTTTAGCTTCCTTTCCACCTCTTCCATCTGGCGATCAACCTCATAAAGTTTACCAACTTCCTCTTCAACAATCTTGAGCTTACTTTCAAGCTCCTCAGCATTCTTGAGCTTCTCCTCAAGCTCTTTATTTTTCTTCTCAAATTCTTTCATTTTCTTCTCCAACCCCTTGGAGACCTCCACAGCTTGATCTTTCTCTTGCTCGATGGACTTGAGTTGTTTATACCAAGCCACTTTATCTTCTTCATATTTCTGACTAGAGTCCTTTAAGGATTGAGTCAGACCAACAAAAGCTTCCTCTACACCTCCCGAGGAGCTTAAAGCTTTAATAGCCTCATCCTTCTTCAGAATACTGTTGAAACATGTTACCATCTGAAGATAAATAATCTTGAGTCAATACAAGGACATATCAGTGAAAAATGAAAACTTAGACTAGTAATACTTACTGATGCAATATGTTGAGCTGCCAAAGTAGTGACCCTATCACGGGAAAGAGTATCTTTAATACCTTGGATTTCTGGGATAATCCAAGACTTCACAGAGCCCATGGAAGAGGTCGGAGGAACAAAAGTGGGAACACCACTCTCAACACTTAAAAGGAGGAAGGACAGGACCAACAAGCCTCTCAGACGAACTTTTCTTCAATCTCCTCGAGGGAGCATGAACAGTTTCAACTAAAGACGATGCCTTTGTTGGAGATATAACGATAACCTCACTTGGAGGAGAGATAGCAATAACCTTGCTCGGAGCTAAAGGGGGCTTCTCACTAACCTTCTGGGCAGCATCAGAAGGAAGTACCTCTACAGTTTTCACCCCCTCTTCTGGGATATCTTTCTTGCTTCTCTTTGCCTCCACATTGGTAGAGTCTGATTTGTCAAAGAAGGAAGGAGCTTTTCTTCTCCTCATTATATCACCAAGTGGAATATTTGACTCTGAAGAAGAACCTTCCACACTAGTATCAGCAGCAGGTACTTAGTCGATGTCAACCACAACTGGACGAGCAGTAAAGGATGAAGTATAACTCTTCTACTGCAACAAATAAGAGGCTGATCTAATATGTTCGTCAGCAACTATTTGGTGTAAACTCCAGATAAGTTTCAAATGCCTTAAATTAACATCATCTTCTTTGGGAGACTTTCTTTTGTTGTCAACTGCAAATAATCAAAAATTAAATGTCAATGACACATTTTATCAAACACAAAGAAAACATAATTTCAAAAATAAAAATAAAAACAACCTATCCCATTGCCATAAGGAGGGCATTTAGGACCTTGATATACATCATATCCAGTTAATGGAGGATGTTGCCAATTTTTCATTACCACTCCATGTTCAAAATAATCCCTGTTGGCATCAGGAAGATTGACAACTAACGTCCGATTCAAAAACCTAGTTTTTAAATAAAAAGTACAATCACTAACGACCCATCTGTAACAGTACATTATCTCTGGAATCCCTAAACGGGTTCCATGATGTTGATTTAACCTATGAACTCCATTAACTATTCTCCAAGTATTTGGCGCTATTTTTGCAAAAACAACGTCAAAATACTGACAGAATTCCAAACATAAAGGGTTGGGAGGAAAAGAAAAGCCACATTCGGCCACAAAGAAACTGGGGAACCAATGTCCCTCAGCCAAAGAAAAATAGTCAGAAGGTTCAGAAATTTCTTCCAATATGACCCATGAAGGAATTGAAAATTCAGAGCGAAATTTATCAAGCGACTCAACAAGGTAAACCATGATGAACAAAGAAAATAAAAGAAAAGGAAGAAGATCTTACTGGAAAAGAGTGAATCAGTTGACAACGAACAATGGAAGAAACGAACGCACAAGATAGAGAAAAAGTGAAGAGTTTTAAGATACAGATTTGAAAAAGTAAAAGACGATCGTATTTTCTGTAGCGCTTAAATACTTTACCTCGGGAATGGGGAAAAACAATGATTACCAGAATGGACGATTGCGTATTCGGCGACTAAAAAGAAGAAAATGGCACAAAAACGAAGCGGTTATGGAAATTCAAAATACTTTAAAAGCCTGATACTATGCACTCAAAAAAGGAGTTATATACTACGAAAGTTTGTCTAAAATCCATAAAAACTGGAAGTCTAGGCAGCAGAATGTTCCATACTTTTCTTCAACATCAAACTACGAAACATTGGGGGATTCTGTTCATACCAAATTTAGTCTGCTGACATGGATCAATTATGTGGAGACACGTGTCAATCTACATGGCACCCACAAATATTTTTTGAGCTACACATTGACTCCGAGGAGCTCAATCTCCCCGACCAACTCAGGCGCTCCGAGAAATAAGTGTTCTTCGAGGAACTTCATTGTACCGAGCAACTCATGTTTGCCGAGCTACTTAGGCGGTCCGAGCAGCTTAGCGTACAGAGCACTCATATCAGGATAATCAAGAGGATGACTGCGCATTAAATGCTTATTATTATCATACAGATGTACAGGTCTACTAGAGAACAGCGCATTATCTTTTCATTTGGTACAGCCTCAAGGCTATAAATATTTTATAATCTCCTCATCAAAGGGGACTCGGAATTTCTTGGTAAAACCTATTATCGAGAATTCTAAGCAAACCGTCGGCAATAATAAAAACAGTGGACGTAAGCCATTCTTTCAAGGCTGAACCACTTTAAAAATCTTTTGTCTTGTTTATTTTATCTGTATTTGATTAATTAGAGACAATCTAATTTTTTACATCAACGGTAAGTATAACATATAATATCCATAATGATGTATAAATACATCTTACTAGTGAGTACACTCACCTTGGCCACTTCATGTGTTTTTCCCTGCCTTTGTCTGGCACTAGTTCAACCAATTCTTATTCCCTTCCACATATTCATTCTTACAATATTAGTATCATCATAAGGATGTTAACGATCCAAAGGGAAATTAAACTTAACCCAATTTATAACCATCATATAACCCCATTCCAATCATACATCGTAAATGAAGTCCCATCCAATTTCATGTTAAAATATTTAACATATCCGATCCATAGCCCAAAGATACTTTAATTTCTTCTTGGTAATACAATTATTATCATATTAGGTTGATAATATAAAATACAACACATCATTTCAAGTTTCCTAGACTAAGATGTGTCCATTTCTTTATTACAAGGCAAATATGCCCTATAGGCTCTTTTATCGTTCAGTCAACTTCCAGGAATTTTCATAATTTTTATACATCATAACTTCCTATGATATTTCACCCAACATCCATCAATAAATTTAACAAAATAAAATGAAAGTTTCATAATTTTTAAGGTTCATTTGTCGTGCCAAGCAAAACATCGAACACCTGGTGTGCATACTTACACTTTTGGGGCAGATTTTATACCCGAATCTCAAACTATCACCAATGATTCATTTATTGGTATTTTCAGATAATTTTAAGATATGTCACACACATATGAGTCCTTGTTAATCTGCAATTGGAATCAATCAATTCCAGTAAGTATACAAAAAGATATGGAAGTTTGAATAAACAAGGTTTCTAAACAAAACAATTTCAAGGGTTTACACATTCAACTTAACTTAAACTTTCAACTAACCACACATACATATTAAGGGCATAAAGTTTAGTAAAAAATGATGATTTCTATCATCTATAACAGTAATATACGAAAAATAATAAGATTTGCAGTTAGGATTACCTTCGAGGCTTTTACGTATTTTCTACGGATTTTTCTCCAATTTTTCTCCTCACTTTTTCTTCCTAACTTTCCAATTCTCTCTTCCTCTTAAGCCAAAATCTTTAATGGCTGAAATATGCTGAAGGAATAGCTTATTTCAAGCCTTCAAATTCGTCAAAAACCCACCTCCTTCCTCAACCAATCAAAATTCACCATTTGTTAGCCTAATAAGACGAAATATCATTTAACGAATTGACAAATTTGCCCTTGCTTCGTAATTCCAGCATAACTTCTTGCTCGGACCTCCGTTCAACACACCGTTTGTTGTGTTACAACCGTAACTCACATATATACAAATATCTAGTTTTCATCTCAAGTCAATTATTATATTATAGTGTCCAAAACTAGTCCCGAACTCGAACATTCCTAACGAAGACTTCACAAATTTGGGTTTGTGACTAATTCAATATTTCATAAGTTATCAAAGTAGAATTAGACTAAACATAATAACTTAACATTATATATTCTAATAACACATTATCTCCATCCCATACAGTAATCATTATTTAAACATGGTTTATCATAATCATATCCGGGTCGTCACAACCTTCCCCTCTTAGAAAATTTCGTCCCCGAAATTTAGGATGAATTTCACTTATCAACCAATTGGGGATACTATTTTCTCATTCCATATTCCCTTTCTCAAGTTTATTATTTGATTTCATTGATACTCCACAACACTTTAACTACGGAACTAACTTTATTCCCTAATACTTTTCTCCTTATGACCAAGAATTTCAACCGGCTCCTCGATGTACAACAAATCTTCTTTCATAATAACTTCAGTTTCTTTATCATTACACGTAAGAATAATCGTCTAATGATTTCTTATTAAAGATAACCAATCCCCAACTCATATATTACTTCATACCTTTATATACGTATGTCAAACATTCATACATACTAGATTATCAGTTGTATCATCGTATATTCACAATAAGTGAATATTCTTAACAAACCTAGTATAATTCTTTACCTTTCTTCCTTCATTCCTATTGTCTATCCTTATCATCGTGTAATATTTCAAATCATAAATATCATATTACCAGATTATCTTACTACACGGCATATTTCCATCTTCCATTCAACACGAAATACACGTGTTTGACTTTAACTACTATCCATATCATTTCTGATGTTTAAGAGTATGTCAAATCTCGTCCTTATAATTTCTTAAATTAAATATATCCTCACTACTTTTCATATATCAAAACTGTACAATCTTTCACTAAATGTTTATTCTTAGCCAAGATTTCATATTCACGTTCATGTATATTGTGCAGTCATGCACTGTGAACTTAATATAACTTCTCACTATATTCCCCTTTTTAGTATCGTATGATTATTCTTTAACTAAACATACAACGACTTTAACGAGTCATTTATCTGGCACAATAACTTTACAATCATAATCTTACCCCAATCCTTATTAACATTATAGTCTTATGCAACATTATTAATACACACACCTTACCCGTTTGGTAACATGGACATTAAATATAACATCACCAGTGAAAACTTTAACCACACATACCAACCCCATAATACTTAACTATTACATGTCGTATTTCTTTCAAATAACTAGATCAAATACCTTAATGTATTCCATTATGGTATCTCACATAACATCTTATCCTTACACATACTTCTTCGTGACTCCATATAATGTCAATCATATTCATTATATGTCATACTCTTAGTGATAACACGTACGTACAATGATAAAATACAACTCAATATCCACCCAAACCTGTTATCGATATTCCAACCCGATTAGCATTTTTCCCAAACTCATAAACAACACATACTTAAAAGGGCTCCCCAATATTTTTAAACTTCCAACTCTTTAACACCTCGTCTTAACTTTACTATTCATATAAGCATTTTAAAACATCCCAAGAGTAATATTCACTACCTATACTCATACTATTAAAAATATATCTTAACTCTTATCACTCTTTCCTTCTACTTATCATAATTCAGTATGAACCCATATTCAGATCAATAATTATATATTGACTAGTAATTCAATTTCAGACCATTTCATATATTAAAATTATACATATATAACTATTGATCCTCTCACTTCACCTTTACCATGTGAATCTTCATTTTATTCACACTCTAATAATTTACTATCTCATCCTTTAATGGAATATGGGTTCCCGTACCTCACTCTCCCACATAAATGGGCACACACCAAATCATGGTTTAATTAGTTACACAACTCAAGTCTATATTCCAGTATAAGAAGAGATTACTTCTGATACTTCACAATTTATGTATATCACATTTCGTCTTTAAAAATTTTCCTTCAATGACATGTTTGTCAATACCACAAATAAAACAATGCAATGATTCAAATTAAAATACCTGTATTCGCTGTCATCCCCGAATAAACCCTAACATCTCATTTCCATTCCTGCAAGATCCTTACATTTCATATCACATACAACAATATATATATATATATATATATATATATGTATAACTAACAAATGTTAGTCAATAAAGCCAATTTGCTTATGACTCAAAATAATTTCTACTTCCACTGCCAAATCTAGGCGCTCCTCACCCCAAAACCTCTAAAACCTAGGCTCTGATACCAAAGTTAACACACCCCAACCCAGTTACTCATAATTAAGTTTGAAAGTAAAAGTGAGTCAATTCATAATTACCTTAACCAAATAATAAACACAAATATCCTTTTTCAGTATCAGTATGAAGCCATAACACTACAAACTTTTCAAAATTTTAAAGTAATCATGCTTGTTCAAACTTGCTCAAAGGATAAGTAGGATTAAATTACCCCTTTTTAATTTGACCAAAATCATGGTTTTATGCATCCCTTGCTAACCCCACCCGACCTCCTAGATTTGGCAGTGACATTTCATTACCTGAAAAAAAAACATAACATAGGAATCGTGAGCAAAATAGCCCAGTGAATGCATTACTACTACACTAGTGCATAAAATTAAATGCAATAAGTCGTATTTATGTAACAGTATAAAACATCTCAACATATCTTGGTTGTTAATAAGTCATAACATCTCTTGGTTGTTAATAAGCCATAACATCTCTTAGTTGTTGATAAGCCATAACATGTCTTGGCTGTTAATAAGCCATAACAGCTCTTGGCTGTTGATAATCCATAACATCTCTTGGCTGTTAATAAGCCATAACAACTCTTGGCTGTTGATAATCTATAACATCTCTTGGCTATTTATAAGCCATAACATCTCTTGGTTATTAATAAGCCATAACATCTCTTGGCTGTTAATAAGCCATAACATCTCTTGACTGTTAATAAGCCATAACATTTCTTGGCTGTTAATAAGCCATAACATCTCGTGGCTATTAATAAGCCATAACATCTCTTGGCTTTTGATAAGCCATAACATCTCTTGGCTATTAATAAGCCATAACATCTCTTGGCTATTAATAAGCCATAACATCTCTTATAATACATGCACATCATATCCATAATCAACTCAGTAAGTACGACATATCCTAACAATAATCAACTCAATAAGTACAACATATCATATCCATATTCAACTTGGTAAGTACGACATCTCATTTTTGTAATCAACTCGGTAAGTACAACATATAATATCCATAATCATCTCAACAAGTACAACATATCATATTTATAATCAACTCGGTAAGTACAACATATAACATCCATAATTATCTCAATAAGTACCACATCTCATATTTATAATCAACTCGGTAAGTACAACATATAATGTCCATAATCATCTCAATAAGTACCACATCTCATATTTATAATCAACTGGTTAAGTACAACATATAATATCCATAACCATCTCAATAAGTACAACATCTCATATTTATAATCAACTCGGTAAGTACAACATATAATATCCATAATCATCTCAATAAGTACCACATCTCATATTTATAATCAACTGGTTAAGTACAATATATAATATCCATAACCATCTCAATAAGTACAACATCTCATATTTATAATCAACTCGGTAAGTACAACATATAATACATAATCATCTCGATAAGTACCATATCTCATATTTAAAATCAACTCAGCAAGTACATCATATGATATCCATAATCATCTCAATAAGTACAACCTCTCATATTTATACTCAACTTGGCAAGGACAACATATCATATCCATAATTATCTCAATAAGTACCATATCTCATATTTATAATCAACTCGGTAAGTATAACATATAATATCCATAATCATCTCGATAAGTACAACATCTCATATTTATAATCAATTCAATAAGTACAACATATGGCATCCATAATCAACTCAATAAGTAAAAAATCTCATATTTATACTCAATTCGGTAAGTACAACATATAATATCCACAATGATGTATAAATACATCTTACTAGTGAGTACACTCACGTTGGCCACTTCATGTGTTTTTTTCTGCCTTTGTCTGGCACTGGTTCAACCAATTCTTCTTCCCTTCCACATATTCATTCTTATAATATTAGTATCATCATAAGGATGTTAACAATCCAAAGGGAACTTAAACTTAACCCAATTTATAAGCATCATATAACCCCATTCCAATCATACATCGTAAATGAAGTCCTATCCAATTTCATGTTATAATATTTAACATATTCGATCCATAGCCCAAAGATACTTTAATTTCTTCTTGGTAATACAATTCTTATCATATTAGGTTGATAATATAAAAGACAACATATCATTTCAAGTTTCCTAGACCAAGATGTGTCCATTTCTTTATTACAAGGCAAATATGCCCTATAGGCTCTTTTATCGTTCAGTCAACTTCCGGGAATTTTCATTATTTTTATACATCATAACTTCCTGTGATATTTCACCCAACATCCATCAACAAATTTTACAATACAAAATTAAAGTTTCATAATTTTTAAGGTTCATCTGCCATGTCAAGCAATACATCAAACACCTGGTGTGCATACTTACACCTTTTGGGGCAGATTTTATACCCGAACCTCAAACTATCACCAAAGATTCATTTCTTGGTATTTTCACATAATTTTTGGATATGTCACACACATATGAGTCCTTGTTAATCTATAATTGTAATCAATCAATTTCAGTAAGTATACAAAAAGATATGGAAGTTTGAATAAACAAGGTTTCTAAACAAAATAATTTCAAGGGTTTACACATTCAACTTAACTTAAACTTTCAACTAACCACACATACATATTAAGGGCTGAAAGTTTAGTAAACAAATGATGATTTCTATCATCTATAACATTAAGATACAAAAAATAACAAGATTTGCAATTATTACCTTTGAGGCTTTTACGTATTTTCTACGGATTTTTCTCCAATTTTTCTCCTCACTTTTTCTTCCTAACTTTCCAATTCTCTCTTCCTCTCAAGCCAAAATCTTTAATGGCTGAAATATGTTGAAGGAATAGATTATTTCAAGCCTTCAAAGTTGTCAAAACCCCACCTCCTTCCTCAACCAGTCAAAATTCACCATTTGTTAGCCTAATAAGACGAAATATCATTTAACGAATGGACAAATTTGTCCTTGCTTCGTAATTCCAGCATAACTTCTCGCTCAGACCTCCATTCAACACACCGTTTGTTGTGTTACAACCATAACTCAGATATATACAAATATCTAGTTTCATCTCAAGTCAATTATTATATTATAGTGTCCAAAACTAGTCCCGAACTCGAACATTCCTAACGAAGACTTCACAAATTTGGGTTTGTGACTAATTCAATATTTCATAAGTTATGAAAGTAGAATTAGACTAAACACAATAACATAACATTATATATTCTAATAACACATTATCTCCATCCCATACGGTAATCATGATTTAAACATGGTTTATCATAATCATATCCGGGTCGTCACAGTACTTATCTTAGGGATTATTTATTTTCAATTTGTCTTTTATATTGGAATAGCCAAATGGGGGAATTTGTAAGATCAAGTTTTATAATTGCTCATTATCTATTTTATTTTGGAATAGTCCGTTGCATCTTCATCATCATGTACATTCTCAAGTGATTCAAGTGAAGACAAATTAGTGACCAAACACAACAATCGAAGATCAAAAGAGTTGAGATCGTCGCTATAATCATCGAGAAGGTATATAGTTTTGATTATGCGTAAACATTTTATTCAGGGGATGCTTGTATCAAATGTTCGAGGCTTGTCTTTACAATGATTTTTCAAAAGAAAAATATATTTATTTTTTATGTCATTCGAAAGACCTTATGTCTTCGTTCGAACGAGATTAAGAGTTCGTTCAAACAAACATCAAATGATAATTTTATGTTTACACTACTAATATTGTTCGAAGCTTATTCGAAGTTGGTTCGAATGAGATTGGATTTTTGTTTAAACGAATTTTACCTTGGTTAAAATAAGTTAACTTTTTCATTCGAACGAAATCCAGTTTTCGTTCAAACGAGTGTTTTTAAAATTTATGCCTCCTCGAAATTCGTATTTTCTATAAAAGGGGGTCTTAGGATCAACTTTTAGCGGAACATTTGGAGAAATTTGTTTTCCCATGTATATCCAAAAGATCTCTAAACCCTAGCTTGTTTAAAACTTTTTTATTTTCCAAACCTAAACCCTTAGATGATATGTTGAGTATTTATCAAACCCTAGAAGAACACCACACATGTTCATACCCTTGCAATGTTGATTCTCTATTGCTAAAGATAGGAATACGAATTCTTGTGGCTGATCGGTGGATACCGAGGCAAGTGGAGCTTGTTGTGGGGTGGTGCTGGATCTGCATTGTTTGATGTTGATAACAAGGGGTGAAAACACTAAGTGGAGATATAAGTTTTGTAAGTTTTCAATTATCGTTCTGTAATACCCAGTTGTAAACAATGCTAAGATATAGATTTTGCCCAAAAGGGATATTTCCTCATCTCATATCTTCTGTTTGGGGTTGTGGTTTGTTTTCATTCAGTTTCAACATCTTATATGTTTAGGTTCACCTAATTTAACAAGATAAAATCTGGACTAAATAAAATTTGTTTGTGTATGTGTGACCTAGTTTACGATTTGTAACAACAAGTCTTATAATTGCTCATCATCTATTTTAGTTTGGCATATTTCGTTACATCTTCATCTTCATGTACAATCTCAAGTGCTTCAAGTAAATACAAGTTAGTGACCGAATGTAATAATCGAAGATCAAAGGAGTTGAGATCGTCGCTACAATCAACGAGAAGGTATATGGTTTTATTATGCATAAACACTTTATTCAGGGGTTACTTTTATAAAAGTTTGAGGCTTAGTTTTAAAATAATTTTTCAAAAGAAAAATATTTTTATTTTTCACGACGTTCGAACGAATTCATATCTTTGTTCGAACGAGATTGAGAGTTCGTTCAAATTAACTTCAAATGAACATCAAACGATAATTTTTTTATACCAATTTGAAGTTGCGCTAGGAGACAATACGAAGGGGTGGTCTAAAGTATTTTTAATTTTTTCAAATTAAATATTAAACTTAAGCAAAATTAACCCAAATTGAACTTTGCACCATTTTTAAACCAAGTTGTTATAATAAAATGTTTTAACAAATTTTATCTTAATCTAAAACAGTCATATAGATGATAGCTGATAAAATAAATAAATAAAACTACAACACACCGATGTAGGAGAAAAATACATAACGAAAAAAGACCTTGGATGGCCCAACCACGCAATTCACTATAATTACACAAGTTAAAAGATGATCAAAGAGACTCAAGTAGTGCTGGTAGTGTTGGTATTGGCTTCCATGATTCTAATGCTTTTATTGCTAAATCTAAGACAATCGTTTATTTTAGAGGGTCAACCATAACCCAGGGTATTAGAAAAGGTCAACCCAAAGGTTCTATTCCTCTTCACATCTACACGTGCACACATTGCAGTAGGAAGGGTCACCTTAGGCATTTTTGTTATGATCTTAGAAAAGACCCTAGGAAGTTGAAATATAATGTCCCCGTGATTCCCAAAACCTGACGCGTTAAGTATTCATCTACATGGAGATCGGTTTTAGAGGCGCTAAATGTTAGACTAGTTGATTCTCGCATGCTTGCACGTGACTCTTCACATGCTATATCTTATGGATGATTGCTTGCATATTTTTATACACTAGTTTTGTACTTTATGTTATATGTTACTGCTAGTGTTATTACGTGTTTATCTTTTGTATTTTGATTTTCCATTTTTTAGGTCTTAATGAAAAAAATACAAAAAGATTTTGTTTGGCTTTTGAGTTATTTTTTTCAATTTGTATTATTTTTAAAATGTTTAAAAAGTCAAAAAGATTTTTTATTTATTTGTAGTTTATTATACACATTTTGTGTGGCATATTGGTGTGTTTGAATCCACTTCATTCCATGCTTCCATGTGTCTAAGACATTTGATTATGATTTTCAATGCTTGAATTGTTCTTAATCATGCTTGCATGGAGTAGCTCGATCTTGATCTGCATAACGAATTCACTTTGTATATGCCTTTATACATACATGCACGAGCTCTTTTGAATTTTAACTTCACATGTTATATTTGATCTACGTAAGATGTTCTTGAGAATGCCTAAAGTACCCCAACGTTTTGAAGAGAGAAATATCATCAATTTTAATTTTCACAATTTTAATAGACTTAGCACCGATTAAATCCACAAGTGTTGTATGAAATATTTTTGCCAATTTTAATCTTGTCCTTAGCATGTATCTAGGTGAGAATAAGTAAGAATAAAATAAGCAAACCATAACATGACGATGTACGAGGAAAATCCACAACAGGGCACCGCCACCACACAAGTCCACTACAATATAGGTCTATAACAACATAGACTTACTCACAGACTCGATGCCTTCAAGCCTTGATGTGATTTCTCAATACTTGTAACCTTCTTCGCAGCCACTGTTGAACACCTTCCAACAGCCACATAATGCAGGAGTGTTCCCACGTTTCGATATCCACTGATCTTATTTGTCTCGTGACCAGTTCAATCGTCGCTCAACATAAACATGATTTTCACCACTCCAAATGCTTACAGTATGAAGAGAAAATAGATATGGTGCAACATAGAAAAGATCTCAAATAGACATATAAATGTAGGATTCTTGGATCTAAAACTTGGGTGTAAACTAGTGTTTGAGAGGCACAAAATTTATTTGGAAAAACATTTTCGCAAAAGACCTCTTCGAAAATTGATGCCAAACCTGAGCATTTATAAAAAAGATGAATTTTAAGGCGGCATGTTTTTCGAGGTAACTCCTTCGAATGAAAAAATATGTTTCATTCGAACGAAAATCTTATATCGTTCGAACCAACAAAAACCTCGTTAGAACGAACACTTAATCTTGTTCGAACCAACTCCGAACATGCTTCGAACGATATACCTCTGATTAACAAAAGTACCTCATCTGATGTTCTTTTGAAGGTCGTTCTAATGACATTCACATCTCGTTTGTTCGAACGAACTAAAACCAAAAAATATTTTTCTTATAAAAATCTATATTACGAAAAAGGCCTCAAACAACTTTTATAAAACAACACCCAAACATATCCATAGATCAAGCACTAATATGCATTCATACCTTTATTGAGATCCCTCAAATGTCGAAGATGAAAACTCGACACGCAATCTAATGTAACCTTGATGAAGATTTAGCTTTTTCGCATAGTCTTATATCACAAATCACAGGCAACCTCCCCAAGGTCAAAACTGTGTTAGCTTTAACACCGATAAAAATCAAGAGCAATGTAGCACGGTAACCACTCTGCGTAATGGAAGAGTTATAAACTTGTCACCTCCTCCACACGATGTGCAAAAATATAAAGAGGTTTCGCCCCGCACGAAAGAGGTCAAAGATGCCCATTTAGAAGAGAGTGAAAAAGATGACACAGTTCGGCCCGAGGTGGTAGTGAGACCACCTAAAGACGCACCATACCCTCAACGGTTGGCTCCTTCTCCTAAAGAGGCTACCCGTGATGAAATTTTAAATGTGCTTAAGCAAGTGAAGCTTAATTTACCTTTTCTTGAGGCTATCAAGCAAATTCCCGTGTATGCAAAGTTTCTCACGGACTTGCTCATGGTGAAATCTAAATTAAAGTAAAGAAGAAGGTGCCCTTAGCACAAAATATGAGTTCGGTACTTTCGAGTGACTACCTACCGAAGTTTAAAGATCTGGGAGCCCCTACCATTTTATGTATTATTGGAGATAATAAAATCGAGAGAGCTTTATTAGATTTAGGGGCGAGTGTCAACATTCTACCCTATTCTATCTATAAGAAGCTTGATTTGGGAGATCTTAAGCCCACAAAAATTACTCTTCAACTTGCGGATCGTTCCATGAGGATACCTCATGGGGTAGTTGAGGACGTGATCGTCCAAGTCGACACTTTCTACTTCCCAGGAGATTTTGTCATTTGGGACACGGAGCCCTCCTCCCCATTGAGTCATTATGTTCGTGTTATTCTTGGTCATTTGTTCTTAGCAACAGCTAACGCGTTGATTAACATGCATAATGGGCAAATGCAACTCACGTTCGGGAACATGACACTTGAAATGAATATCTTCAACATCACCAAGCAAGAGGGTGATGTTGACGATTTACACGAATCGGATCTTATCGAGGAGGTAGTACACGAATGAATTGAGGGAAATAATTTTGATAATCCACGTGAGGCATGTTTAGTGACGGTTATTGAGAGCGGGAGAGATAACTTTGATGAGAGAGAGAGAGAGAGAGAGAGTACTTTTGAAAAGAGCTTAAAAAATTTTGAGAAAGAATTTGGGTCGACCTCAATGTTGAAGTCCAAACATTATTGTACTCTTTTTGTCACTTAAAAGATAGCGAATGGAGAGATAAGATAGATCAATTCCTTCTTTACAAATGTCCACCCATGCCTTTTGAGTTCTCGGAGGATATCAGTGACATGGCCAAAGTTTTGTCCTATCTAGAGCTCGATCCATGCATTCTCAACTTTAAGAGAAATCTCGGCTTAACACATCACTCGATATTTGAGGATGATAGTCTCTCCAAGTTCGGACAATTATGCTATAAGGTGATTGGGCACCTCGATGATTTCACTCACCTTAGTCATCATGTGCCTCGAGATGCCCAATTTTTCTGTTAGGTCGATTCCCAATTGTTTTGACTTTTGATTTATAGTATGGGGGAGATGGAGACGAGTTTGTCGAACCCCGTACACGGGGTTAGGTAAGTTTTAGGAGAGAGAGGTTGTCTCACCCCCGATGCGTATGGGGTGAATATTTTTTGTTGTATTTTTGAGTCGTGTGTTGATATTATATAGTGTCATATTGCATCTTAAACTTTTCTTGTTTCTATTTTGCACTCTTTCTTTTTCTTATTTAGATTTTAGTCCTTTTGATTGAGGACAATGCAAAAGTCTAAGTTGGGGAGGTAACAAGTGAGTCTTTCAAACTTCACAAATTTTAAAATGCCCCCAAAAATTGAAAAATGTCAAAAAATTCGAAAATTTCAAAAACATTTCCAAAAATATTTGAAAATTTTCGAAAAAGTCAAAAATATATTTTTTTTCAAAATAAATAAATTTTGGGATTTATAATTGTTGATGTAAAAAATTAGATTGCTCTAATTATTCAATCACAGATAAATAAAATGAGACAAAGATTTTAAAGTGGTTCAGCCTTATAAGAATGGCCTACGTCCACTGTTATGTTATTGCTGAGTGTTTTGGGAATTCTCGATTACAAGCCTCTATCAAGAAATTTCGGTCCCTTTGAATGAGGGTGATACAAGGTATTTATAGCCCTTAGGCTGTACATGAAAGGGGTGATACATTAAATGATATACATATGAAAGGGTAATACATTTAATGCAGCGTGTGCATCAAGATGATAAACATTCAATGAATAGTTGAACTGTTGATTATCTGGCAATTAATGCTACGCCCGAGATGCAGCTCGGACCGCACCTTAGTTGCTCGTTGCTCAGGAGTTCCTCGGAGTGTCGAAGTACCTCGGAGTGCTAAAGTTCCTCGGTGTATCCTCGTTGATCGGAGAGAACATGAGTTGGTCGGGGAAATGAACTTCCTCGTTGCTATTGTGCCACGTAGATTGACACGTGTCTTCGTATTATTAGTCCATATCAGCAAATTAATTTTGGTATCAACAATAATCTTCAAAAATATCACTAAATTTTTGTTTGAAGTCTCAATTTATAAAAATTTAAGGCACTACACTAAAATTGACCAAAACGGAAATTGAGCGAAAATTGATGACTTAACGAATAAGTGTGAATATTTTTAACCCGGTGAGATTTTTGAGCCTATCATTTTTTTTCAAGAAATTAAATCAATCCGAGTTAAAGGTTAACTCAAAGTTATTTTCAGTGTTAAAACGTTGTTGATGATCTCTAAATCTTTGTTTGATCGGTTACGAAAAATGAGTGAAATATTATTTTGAAAACGTGCTAAAAATGTCTCAAAATTAATATTAATCTCGAAGCGCATATGGTAAGGTGATTAGTAATTCGGATAAATGAAGTTAGGTCATCGTTTTTTCACCTAAAAATATTAGTCATAAAAATTCGTGAAAAATCATCATTTTGCAAGCCAATTTGAGCCTAATAATTTATAACCTTTTTGTTTGATAACCCGAAAAATCTAATTAGCTTGGATTTGTGAAAATCGAAAGATCCATCAATTAAATCCATATAGTGCATAAAAAGGGATAAGAAAAATAGAAAAAAATGCTCAAAAAAATAGAAAGACAAGAAATGAAAAAAATTAGAAAAAACATGAGGAAAAAAATATAATGAAAAAAAAAAGAGAAAATAAGAAAATGCCCGAAAAAGTGCCAACAGATATTGCAAGCAAATTTTCAACTCCGAATTTCCCAAACATTCCTATTTTTACCCAAAAATACCTTAACCCAAAAAATTCCTAACCAAGTCCAAATAACGAAATCAATTACCACGAGGAGAGCTAAAACATGAAAAGATAAAAAAAGACAAAATGGTGCGACTAAAGAATGGTGTTTTTCCATTTTTCAATGTTCGTATTCCGTTTATGAGATCTTTCCACCATAAAATTTTCGTCTTTCAATTTGTGTGCGTAAACTCGTGTCCATTACATTTGCTCTTAATATCACGCATGCTGAGAGAAAATAGCCACAATCCAAGTGATTCGTTTGTGAGTGCATTCCATGAGAAATTGAATCAAAGTGAATTTTTAAAAAGTAATGTAATGATCAATCGGTGGCAGTTAGCGGTTTAATTTTTGTCTTTGCACACATACACACACACTATGAATTGAGATTTTAGCGAATAAAATTTTGAATCGACTATTTTTTGGAATTTAAATTGTACGGTTTTTAGTTAGTTTGATATTTTTTCTTTGAGTTTAAAAACGAAATTTGTTGGTAAATTCACTGCAGATCCTCACGAGACAACATTCGTCCTTCTAGGGTAACCTAGAAGTTTAACAACTTGTTACATACGCTAAATGCAATCGCTTGCCCGCAAAAGAGGTATCATATCCTATTACTTGTTTGGAATTCCAATTAAACTCATGTTGTCATTCTTTTACATTGCTCGGGATGAGAAACATTCTAAATTAGGGGATTTGATTAGGCAAAATATTTCATATTTATCCCCTTAATTTTGGTATTTTTATGGTCCCGTGCATTGCGTTTAACTCGAATTTATTCTATATTTATGCTGCTAACCCTTTTTGGAGAGTATTTAATATTTTCTGTATTTCTCTCTTGTTTTACAGGTAATTCGTGCAAGTGAATGTGAGAGAAAAGCCGAAACGGTGAAAGAAATGCAAGAAAGGGAAGTCAAGGACATTTTAGTAAATTTTCAGCAGAAACTTGGAGGAGGAGCCAAAATTAAAGTTAAAGATCTTGAAGTCACGAG
This sequence comes from Sambucus nigra, assembly GCA_949130495.1. Lineage (NCBI taxonomy): Eukaryota > Viridiplantae > Streptophyta > Magnoliopsida > Dipsacales > Adoxaceae > Sambucus > Sambucus nigra. The sequence goes on from OX422217.1 coordinate 572,541,403, forward strand.
CACACTGGAAAAAACGACACCTCAATCCGAGCTACAGTGAAGAAGTTATGAGCAATTAAAGTTGAGATGAAAATCTAGGGGCAAAAGTGCAAATAAGAAGAAAATCGATCAAAACAAGGCCCTTGGATAGAATCCTGGGGCGAATGGGTTCGTGTTTACTATTAGTAATGGACTAGAACCGTGACAAATATTGAAGCGAAATTTTTAGTTTGGACTTATCTTTTAGCCAAAAGAGTTTTTGAGTTTAAGGACTCTTCTATATGACTTCTAACATATATATTTAGTCATTAGGGTTCTTTTAACATAGATTTCATTCATTGTAAAACTAATAATCAAGGATGAACATCTAAGGGAATAATTTACATGTTTTGCACCTTTAATTCTATAGTTTTTCTCATTTTTCTTCAAGCTTTGCTATTCTTCTTGCATGTTGATGTTTTTCAATCTTGGTAACATTTATTTCCAGCACTTTTACTATTTATTTCATTATGTTTATATGCTTGTTATTGGATTCTTACGTATTTAATACAATCATGTCCGGCTAGATTCATAGAGAGTTGGGGAACATGAACCCAACCTAGGTTTTTGACGTTAGATATAAAATTCGATGTGATTGTATGTTTAATTGTTATATATTTTATTGAAACAAATATTGTAGATCTCTTAACTCAGTTTATCGTAGGCAACCGGAGTATTTAAGAAAGCAATATACTTGTCAATAATTCTGTCATTCACTTTAATTGATTTGTTGACTAGATATTGTGCGGATTGATACCCCCGTATATTTAGTTCTTCTAGTTAATTAATGTTCTTATTTTCATTAAATATATAGTTGTCAGGAATTTTATATCTAATGAAAATATATACGGTTCGAAAAATTGGATCCCAACTCCAATTTTTCCCAATAGTTTTCTAAAATTCAAATTTGAGTTTTTATTTTCTTTAAATTAGAAATTGCACTTGCTAGTTAGATTTCTTTAGTTAATTAGAATTCTTCCAAAAATCATCACCTTTTATTTTCTTTTCGAGAGTTAATACTTAGATTTTAGAAGCCTACCTTATAGTTGTCATCACGATTTTTGTCCTATTCTCTGAGGATTCGACCTCGACTTACTAAAATTATTATTTGAGCGATCGACTTGCACTTGAGCTCTAGGTACACACGTAGCATACACATTCGGCGTCGTGTTAGGCGACCTTTACTACGGACCGCAGTTGGGCTATGATTAATGTCATTTTCTTTGATGATTGTTTCCACATTAGGATTTCCACTAAGTGATGATGTTTGAAATTGACCAACTACATCCGCAAGACTTTGTTCACTACTTCTACATGCACCACCCTCTCTTGTTAATTCATTTACTAAGCACTTAGTCCAAAGCATCACCAATTTTGTTTTATCTTCTTTATTAGTTGCTAAGTCTACCGCTACATAAAAATCATTGCACATCCTATCAAAATGCTCATTCTCAGTGTGAAATTTCCACTAAGAGTATATAATTTTAACCTTTGCGTGGCACCTCTTCACGTCTTTGATGAAGAATGTACTTCTCAGGTACCGTTTGAACTTTTTGATTAATTAATATTGTGATAGCATGACTACAAAATATTCCCCTAAACTCAAATAATCGACAACTGCACTTAATTTCACAACCCTCCAACTTAAACCCAACTATAAATTTGACATGCCGAATTGTCTCTCCAATCATATTTTCGGATATGTTATACACAACGCAATCACATTCCTCTTTAATATAAACCACATCGCAATAAAGCTTCCCAGTCAACTCCTTTTGGAACTTTAAATTTCATAGTGGTGTAAGCATCTTGAAACTATTACTCGATTGCATAACGGGTAATGCACGAGATAGAGGAATGGAAGGAGTTAAAGTCATCTTGATCTCTTTTTCTACCTCTCTTCCTAACGCATTCTCATATTGCTCGACAAATTATTTCAGTGTCATCTTTGAGTTCGCATAACCATCGAAAAAGGCATTGACACTCTCACTTTTTTGAGTCATTGACATTACCGCCCAATAAGTACTTTTTACAAAAGATGGAACCCAACGATGCCTCTCTTCGTATAACCCACTCAACTAATCATTATCTAGAAGCTGAAATTTATTAAAAAAATTGCTCCAATAACATTCAAATTCCTTAGGTGTCAATGAATCATACACGACATGTTGCATTACATACTTCATCGACTCATCATAACATGCCACAAGCACCATCGATGTTTTGTATTGGGGATGACATCTTCAATGATATTCTTCATTGCTCTATCTTGGTCGGTAATTATTGCGATTGGAGCACGATCATTCATACAAGTAATCCAAGCTATAAAAAGCCAAGAGAATGTTTTAACATCCTCATTCGATATCAATCCATAACCCAAAAGGGTTGATTGCCCGTGGTGATTTACGCAAACAAACGGAGCAAAAGGCGTATCATACTTATTGGTTAAGTATGTCGTATAAAATGTAATGGCATCTCTGAATTCATCATATGTTGTCCTACTTCTCTCATAAGCCCAAAATACATTTTTTAACCTACCTTCATCGTCCAAATCTATCAAATAATAAAAGTTGGAATTATTGTCTTGTATCTTCATAAAGTAGTCGTGAATTGCCATAGCATCACCCTCCCCAAGCCTCAACCACCTAAATTTAGCAATGAAATTGTAGTAATCGTTTTCCAAAAAAAGGACATGCTCATGCCCACCCGCTTCGACCAAAATTGAATTAAAATTCTTGTTTGGACGGATTCCATCCTTATCATTTATTTCAAGTCTCCTTTTAACATAAGATCTCATGACCCGATTATTCTTGTAATATCTTGATTTTTCGGGGCTCACCAAATGGTTGTGTTCAAGGAATATCGTAGACACTTGCCACTTCCAACCGGGACATATAATAGTTTGAAGTCTAGCCTTGCAATTAGTTTTCGCAAGTGGCCGCCTTTTGAATGTATTGGTGAATTTACTTTTAGGCTTTCCACAATGAGAGCACGCAAAAACTACAAAATTGAGCTCCCCATCATCATCTTTTCCCGAAGATCTTTTTTTTATGGGAAATCCCTTTACATTAGCGTATTTCTTATAGTACCAATATACCTCTTCAATGGTATCAAATTCCATCCCTATTTCTAGGTCTCTTATTTCCCCATCTTCAATTCATCCTTTTCGCTACTTAAGGAACCTTCAGAAGTTATTTTTTTCATTACTGCAATGATAATAACAATTACAAAATTATTCATTTCAAATGCATTCTAATGTAAAAAACTTGCAAATAGAGTAATTTGTAATTAATAAAATCAATATGAAAACCAAATTTTATAACGTGTTTTTTTTAAATTAAATTTTATAACATGTTAATCAGTTAAATGGAAACCACTCTCACCAACCAACGAGTTAATCAATTAAATCAAGAGGCATATACGAAATAGCCCCTCAAACATTTTTTGATATACGTTTAGTCCAAGTCTTTTTCTTTATTTTTTTCCAAAAAATCCCTCACCATATAAAGACACTAAAAAAAGGAGCTCCAGTGAGGGTCGCCGGAGCTCCGGCAGTGGGGGTGAGGGTGGGGAAGGTGGAGCAGAAATATCGCTAACGCGGACCTTTAAACGAGTGTTTGAGAGATTTTTTGAAACAAAATAAAAAAAACTTGAATTAAATATGTATTAAAAAGTATTTAAGAAACTTTTTGATAATTGATTCTTAAAAAAATGTCAATATTAATGAAAGGAAAATAAACCTCTCACTTCAACGTTTAATTAATCAATCTAATTTATTAAGGCCCCGTTTGGTTGTTCCCAAATTGTAAATTGACCAATTTATAAATTGGTTCATTTACAAATTGATCAATTAATTGTGTCTGGTTTCATTAATGAAATGATTCATTATTTGCTCCAATTTAGATCATGTGTAAAAATTAAAATTGGATCATTTCACTAAAAACGTGAAATGCATTCATTTGAAATAGGAGTCACATAAAGTGCATGCTCTTCACCCTCCCCCTCCCCCTCTCTTCACCCCCCCTCTCTCTCTTAATTTATTTTTATTTATTTTTTCTCATAAAACCTCAATATCAAGTTTAGATTACCAAACATTGCGTAAAATTGGATTTAAACTCATTTCAAATCCACTTATTTACAATTCACTAATTCACAATGAACCAATTTACGTAATCAAATAATTTACGTAATCAAACAGAACGTAAAGAAATGTATAGAAAATAAATGTATAGAAGAAAAAGAGAGAAAAAGATACCGGAACCTTTTTTTTTTAAACATCTATTCATAGATTTCATAAAGGGGCAACAAACTGTCAAATACATACAGTAGAAACAAAAACGGCCAAAAAAGCCAAAACCCAAATAAAAAAGGAACCATGGCTGAACAAAACCATCAGCCTACACAGTTCAAGAGTTGAAAAGAACTAAACCCCCCAAAAGTAAAACAACATCTATAGATAAAAGGAAAATGTTAGACCCACTGAGTGTTAGTATCGGTTTAATACCGGTAATTAGGGGTGTGTTTCAGATGGATCGGATCGGAATGGGGGTGTTCGGAAAAAATTCCAAAATTTTCGGAATTTTAAAAGCCTTTCCAATTCGGAAAAAATAAAAATCGGAATATCATTTTTTTTCCTATTCGGCTGATTTGGAATATTCGAAAATTTCAAAAATTATATTATTCGTAAAAATATCGGAATTATCAGTTATAATATTTTCGAAAAATATCGGAAATGTCATTTTTGAAAAGGATATTTTTAAAATAAAAATAATAATAAAACACTCCACTTTACATCACATATTCAATAAACTACAGAGCTATGTGAATGACAAGGCTATGCATCTCGTACCATTTTGAAAATGCAATAAACTACAGCATTGTGTATCTCATACCATTTTGGAGAAAGATCAATCAAGACTTGACTACAATACTAAGAAACTACAAAGCTATGTGAATGGAAAAATAAACTACTCTTTACCTACTTAAAAAAAGAAAATGCAAGAAATGTTAACAGCTCTAGCAGATCCTCTGTATCATTATTTCAGATACAAAAAATGAACAAAAGGAAGACGAGGGAAACTTAATATAAATCATCATTGAAATCTAAATTCGCGTAACAATTGAATATAATTTCGGATGTTGTCTTTCAATTTAGGATTTGTGTAATGTAGACGGTTAATATATATGGGTATATATTAACGGTTGAGATGGTTTTAAATGGATGATCAAGATTAAACTAATAAATAATAAATTTTATATATAAATAAGGGTAGTAAAAATGTATTAGAATAAACAAAAAATATCATTATTTCGGAAAATATTTTGGATGGATCGGATCGACATGATATTGGAAAATTCGAATCGGAAATTCAGAATCCATATATGATTTCCAATTCCATTCCAATTCTTTTCGGAAATTTCGGAATCGGAAAATTCGAAAATCGGAAAATTAATATGGTGCCAAAATTGGAAAAATTCGGATTGAAAAACAAAAAATTCGAAAGTTCGGAAATAACTGACACCCCTACCGATAATGCTTTATTTGTTTGTATTATAGTGTGGATCTCGCCGAAAAATGTTGTAGGTCCTATTAATATACAATCAAATACTAAATCGGTACTTGTACCCGGTAAGAGTATATTTATTACTCGAAAAATGAGATATGCACCGGATCCCTTTACCGGAATATTACCGGATGGCCCTTTTTTATTTTTTTTTCTTCTTTTTTTAGTTTCTTATTCTTTTAACAATTGTTTATATAAAAAACAGTTTTTTTTATAAAAAATAAATTTCCTATTAATATAAAAAACTGTTTTTTTATATTATTAGAATAGTTTTTTATTAGAATAGTTTTAATATAAAAACTGTTTTTTATTTTTTATTAGAATAGTTTTAGTATTTTTTTTGTTTTTTATATTATTTTCAACTCATTTACTCCCTCAAACACCCATTTACCCAATATGCTTTTATTTTTAAGGGTCCGCGCCAGCGGCACTCCTTATTTTTAACTTTTTTTTTTAATTTTACAACATTTAAAATAATTTTTGTATTTCTTAAAACTGTTTAAAGGTCCATCGTCCCTTTTTTTAGTGGATGTCAACTCATTTAGTCCCTCAAATACCCATTTACTTAATATTCTCTTATTTTTAAAGGTCCGCGCCAGCGACACCCATTATTTTTTATTTCTTAAACTGTTTAAAAATGTGGAAAAAAAGTTTTTATTTATTTATATTAAACTAAATTTTATTTTCTGATATTTTTTTATTAAAATTAAAATTAAAATTATTTGTTGAATATGGATTCGGGAACGTGAGTCCGCGCCAGCGACACTAACCAATCACGATGTCAATTGCGTTGATGATGTGGGTCCGCGCCGGCGCGACTAACCAATCGCGACACGTCATTTCAGTGTGTCGTGCCCGACAAATATTCTCTTATTTTTAAAGGTGCGCGCCAGCGGCACTCGTGATTGGTTCGTTTTGAGGGGTCGTATGGTGTGAGTCCCATCAGGGCTCAAAAATAAATCAAAACAGAAGGGACACGTCGCACATATTTAATTGGATTTGTGTGTGGTTGATTTTATTTTATGTTGGAGGGTACAATATACTCTTTGAGGAGTTGACAGTTTAACAAAGTTTTGGTGAAGATGAGGTTTTGATGAGTTGACAGGTTGTTGAGTTTTGGTGAGGATTGAGGTTTGGGGCATTTGATTTGGTGAGAGAATAGTTTAGTTTTCTGTAAAGAAAAATGAGATTGGTAGGGCTTACGGGAGGGATCGGAACAGGTAAAAGTAGCGTCTCCAATCTTTTTAAGGCTCATTCCATTCCCGTCGTCGACGCCGATCTCGTCGCTCGGGTACTTTAATTCTCTCTCTCTCTCTCCATTTCATAATTTGCATTAGTTTTAAGAGTTATAAATTTCGACACTAAAGGGCGTGTATGGGACATACTGCTTTTTGTTGGATAATATGATAGTCATGAATCGTTGATATTAATTAGTTTGTGATCTCACTGCACGCACCTTATCATTTATACTAGGATTAAATTTTGTGATATGGAATTTGAGGCCATTTCATTGGCCTTTGGATTTTCATGCGTCTTAATTATGTTTTCAAACCCTCTCTGATTGTTTGTTGGATTGAGGGTTATAAAGTTGTGCTGAGATTGAACTGGGTGCCCATCAACTTGAAAAATTCAGCACGAAATCTAATTTGTGAACACGATTGAGGTATAACCGTTGCCATATCAGCGCATGAACCTCAAGGTTTGATGATGAGTGAGAATCATGAAATGGTACATTACCAGATAATCCTTCCATAGCGAGGTCCATGAGAATGGCTAGCATCTCATTTTCTTACACGGACACTCCCAAGCTTATAGGTGCTACGCTAAATATGCTTGACTAGCCTCTTTGGAGTGCTGCTACACCCTTAATAAACCTTATGTAAAAGCCTATGAACCCCCTAAAACCTCTTACTTTTATCAGGACATTATAACACGTCTTCCGTCTTGGCTAAGCCTAAATCAGGTGAATGGAGTAGTCTGCTAGGTTGTGAAAATATCATTTAGACTTTTTAGCATGTAGTTTGTGAGCCCCAAACACTGACAACACTTGGTCCAAATGATGTAAAGAGCTTGAAATTGTTTATGTTTTCTCGAACCTGGAAAAGTTTCTTCTCTATGGAGTGGGTCCGTAAGTGACGTAAACTACACGTCAATGGCTAAAAAGAAATTCCAAACCCTAATTTTATAGAGAGAATCAAAAGTTATCTTATATATCAAGAATGGGAAAAGTCTCTTACAAATGAAGACTACATGGGGTATTTAAAGGGGGAAGTAGCTTAGACTCCAAGCAATGATTCTAATTACAAATATGACCTTAATAGCCATTATTACTTCATTCCCTAAATACCAAGCAAACAATTACTAAAAGAAAATACACCCAAATAAAGAAACTAAAAAATAGCAAAAATGCCATGGAATCCTAAAAATAGCACAAAAACTTCTAATTTCCATCATTCTCCCCCTCTTCAAAAAAGCTCGTCCTGGAGCTTGAAAAATGTGGGGACTCATGTGAAAATTTCAAAAATGTGTCAAAACTTGTGTGGGGCCAAAATTTATTCCGAAAATTAAGGAAGAGTTCATCCTACAACTTTTTTTCTTCTTCTCTTGCTTCACCCAATCAAACCCTAAAAGATTCCTCCTGGGTCAAAAATCATCGTTTCGGGGCACCAAAATGGGGTTTGGGTGAGAGATGGGCTATTTTAGATTCGGGTCGGGGCTGCAGGGAGGGTTCTTGGAGTCGGAGAGGGGCGATTGAGTGTTCGCGATCTTGGGCGGTTGTGAAGCAGGGGTTAGTGGCCGAAGCAGGGCGAGGTGGGAGGGAGGAATAATGGTTGGGTCGGCAGGCCCTAGAGGGTGATTTGGTGGCCGACTCAGGTCGGAAGAGGGGCGAAGCAATTTTTTTGGGTCGGGGGGTGAACCAGTGCGCGGGCAGCGGGGTAGTGGCAAGGGGTAGGGGAAGGTAGGGTTAGGGTTTTGTGGGGGCTAGGGTTAGGGTTTTGCAACTTAGCAAATTGTTGCATTAGGGCTTCTTGTTTTCTTGCTAATTCTTTCATTCTTCGATCGTGCTTCTCTTCCATTCTTGCCAATTGAGCTTTCAATTCTTGAATCTCTTCCACTTGAGGCTTGGAATTTCTTGGAGCCATCGAGAAAGTAACGTACGAATTTTTTGATACACTCGACACCCGCTCGGATACCAATTTGACGTAAACTACACGTCAATGGCCAAAAAGAAATACCAAACCCTAATTTTAGAGAGAGAATCAAAAGTTGTCTTATATTTTAAGAATGAGAAAAATCCCCTACAAATGAAGACTACATGGGGTATTTAAAGGGGGAAGTAGCTTAGGCTCCAAGCAATGAGTCTAATTGCAAATATGCCCTTAATAGCCATTATTACTTCCTTCCCTAAATACTAAACAAACAATTACTAAAAGAAAATACACCCAAATAAAGAAACTAAAAAATAGCAAAAATGCCATGGAATTCTAAAAATAGCCCAAAAACTTTTCCATCATTAAGTGAGATAGGAAGAAGGCCAATTGATCTCCATGGATTTGATGTGGAAAGTTTGATTGCAGAGGAATATGAGAAATTTTGAAGATAAGACGGTGGAGAAAGAAGCGTTATGGATGAAGATCAACTTTGTAGCATCACTTTGGGCATCTTAGTCTTTGTTTATCAACAGGGTTGATTTATCCTATTCAAGGAAATTGGGCTTCTGTTGTATAATAAGATGGGAATATCCGGTAGGCAAGAGACGTCCTTACAGGAAAAAGGTCCAATGCCTTTCGAGGAGGGGATGATTTTCTGTTTTATTATAAGATCGAAATCTCTGGTAGGCTAGAGACGTTCTTAAGGGAAAAGGTTCTTTCCTCTCTTTTATTCGTCTTTTATCTTTGCTAAGGTAATCTGCTGGATTACCTAACTTGTATTGTGTATTTAGGTTGGTAATTAAAGGGCGAATCCAGTGCACTAGGCTCCCGCCACTGCGGGGTAGGAGGGTTATATATACGCAATCTTAGCCCTGCATATGCAGAGAGGCTGTTTTCGCGACTCGAATTTGTGACCTCTAAGCTATGAAGCACCGACACTCTCCCGGAAGCCACGAGTCAGCTTTGACACGAGCCCGACACTCGACACGTTGCCGACACGTTGGGACATGGTTGGACACGATACCGACACGCTGCTGACATGATGGTCGACGACACGCTGGGACACTTTGCCGACACGTTGGGACACGTAAAATGACACTTTTTCTTAATTTTTTTATTTTTCATTTTTCATTTTTTTTTTCTTATGTTATGGTGATTCTGCCTTATTTATAAATTTTAATGTTAAAGTGTGTTTGAATTTTGTTTTGTATGGTCCATTTTCATAATTTCATGTTAAGAATGCTATAATAATGTATTTTATGGAAAAAAATTTGTTTTATTTCAATAAAATATATATTATATATTTTAACATATATTATACATTATACGTATCCTAGCGTGTCGTATCCTAGTTTTTGAAAAAATCACGTGTAGCGTGTCGTGTCGAAACACGTATTACGTGTCGAGTCTGTACTTCATAGCCTCCAAGTCACAATGGAGCGACCTTACCGTTCTCCAGGTGGAAGCAACGGGTTGTGGAAGCAACGGGTTGTGGAAGCAACAGGTTGGTAATTGATTTAATAAAATTGGTTTTATTTCTGATAGTAAAAAAAAAATACCAAAATATCATCGAAGAATACCAACACAAATTTCTTGGAGCATTGATCATCCCAAAGGGCATGACCCTAAATTCAAAACGATCGCTATGGGTCGGTCCTAAAAGTAGTCTTGTGGATCCCCTCTCTGGTTATCAATACCGTCTCTTAACAACTCCTTTATGGGTGGGGATGGAGAACTAATCTTTGATAATAGTATCATTTAGCTTATAACAAAACCTCCAACTATGATATATCTGTTTTTAAAGATTGGACACCCTATTTTGCCTCTAGACAGTAGGCCCAACACCAGGTTTGAGGATTATTTGGTGGTCATGACTCCGGATTGGAGAAAGACCCTTTGGTTCCACAATCATCTGGATAGTCATCTAGCATCTTAAGAATAAGTGGAGGAATTGTTACCTCAGGTGTTGAAGTGTCTGTAATGGTAAATAACTTTCTAATAAAGCCCTCTATAGTCTTCTACTCTTGCAAACATGTCCACAAATCACCACAATAATTCTCAGGCCGTTATCCCTTCTTTCCTTCATTTGTGCACATGACAGATTCTTGACAGGCAATACATTGCTGCCACTCTTTTTAAAGGACTCTTGCTCTTTTGTCCCAATGCTACTGGCCTTGTTAACCCAATTAAATGTGCTGCTAGGGCCACTTGCCCTTGAATACTGATCCACCGCTAGCAATCCCCCTTGAAAACCTGTAAATAATTGAGTAACAGGTTTGTGCTTGTTGTTAGTGGCCTCTGCCATCACATGAATTCAGGTATTCGCTATCTCCTGATACCAAAATGTCACAACTGCAATTTAGAAGCTCAATCACAGCTCTGCAACAATGGTGGATATGGAGAAAACTAGAGAGAGAGAGAGTTTATTAATGTAAATAAATATAGAGCATTTTTGTACTTTCTGCTTTTGTCAAACTTGTCCTATTCTTACCGATTAGATATTAGAGATAGTCTAGTGGATTCTAGAAGGTACCAATAGTATTTTCACAACACATGGGTGGCATCATCACTCATGATCTCACCTTCTAGAATTAGTCAGCACAAGTTTATGAAATTTCCGTCTCTTGAGCCTATAAATGTACACATTCCCAATACTATAGTGAGAGTGCGCGCTAAAGTTATTATATTTCTTGGTGCCATCGACGCATGTCGAGGTCTCGCTCCCTACCCTTAAATGAAAGAAAAAAGAACTAAGTATTAGAGTTTACTTTGATGTGGAAACATAACAACGGGTTTATTGTCTTTAGAATATTTCCCCTTATCTTATTTTATTCTATTATTGTATATTTTTATATTTTTTATTTTATTCATAGATTAGAAAAATTCATAAAGAAAGACATAATAAATATGATAAAATTATTACGAATATGTCCGTCGAATGATGAACAAGTATGGACGCAGTCACTCATAGAAAACGATATCAACCTCCCCATTGCGTATTGGTACTTATCGAGTATCGAATAAATCTGCGTTGCACTAAGGATCTTAGCCCGGTCTTGAGCGACACATCGCCCAACTTGAGATGTCCCTAATAACCCTCATTTGGGGTGTGAGTGTCCTTACCACTACCCTATTGCCCCTAAACACCACCGTTGCACCAAATTATAGCCATCTATACCAAACCATTTAGGTGAATGGTTTACACTTGTTCGATTATCAATCCTGCCGGTGGAGACATTTTTGCCGGTACCTAATGCTATCTTCACAGCATCTTGCACCCTAAGGTCGCACAAACCGCTTGGTTTTGCAAACTCTCCAATCAACCTTTGCGACGTTCACCGAGTCAGAATCAACAAAACCTAGACTCGTGACACCCAACAACCTCTATCCTTGTCAATTGGCAAAAAAGGGGTGATGGAGTCTTCGAAGCCACCCAACCCACTCGCAAGTTCTCTATCTGACTCCCCCACCCCCACCCAACAACAACAACCGAAATTACATACCCCTCTTCAAGAGCCTCTCGATGTTGTTTTGGTAGTAGTCCCCCCCCCCCCCCCCCCCCCCCCCCCAACCCCAACCCCCAAAATAAAAAATTAAGTTGCCCATGGTTCCATACGACTCCTAATCCACCACTTCAGCCCCTACACACGATTCGTGACAAGGGCCACAACCTATGCAATTGGTTTCAACGACCACACCCTCCTCCAAAGCCCCCAATCATATTTGGGGATATTGAGTATGAACCTCCAAGGGATTGAAAGATGAAGGAAAGGGAACATCTGAGCCTTACCTGTACTAGATAATGATTTCTAACGAGTTGTTGTCATTGGACAACCTATGAGTTTTGCCAATAATTTTCAAAAATACAATATTGTAAGTATAATGATATTTTATTGTTAATATTCTGATCTTACGCTCACCTTAGAACCGAAGCACTCACCTACTAATCACTCGCACTCTTATCTCCAAAAGCTAACAAACAAAAAATCCAAATATTAAAATTCCTAAGCCTAAAGTCTCTAAACAAAGTCGCCGCACAACAAGTACATCTCCAAAGTCCAAAGTGTCAGCTTATGGTAAAACTTCGCCCAAACTATGTCCGTAAGCAGCGGCCGGAGGTTCAACATTCAAGATCATTCTTCCATCAACACTTAAAGATCATTGTTTTTGTTGTTTGGATTTTTTCATTTATTGTTTGAAAATTAAATTCGTTTAACCCTTCCTTACATTATTGTATATCTTTTGAAATTTGATAATTGCATTTCATCAACATTCAAGCTCATTCTTTCAGAAACACTACATTTTGTTTTATCTTTTTTCTTGCCCATTTGTTTTAAACTAGATTTTAATTTTCTTTCCCTGTTTTATGGTTGTTTCATGCCATATTTTTGAGAACTTTTTTTTTTCTAAAAAATTATATGCAATATATTAACTGGGAAAAATGAGGTGAACCGTAAATCGACCCAAACCAAACAGAGAACTATATGTTCCTTTGATTCGGTTCCATTCGGTTCTGGCCCCAACTAACTCTTGGATTTGGTTTGTACTTTGTTACCACGATTACACAACTCATCAACTAACTAACATTCGTCCCGTACACGTGATTCCTATAACATAATTTAACAAGCTTTTGAAAAGAGACTGATGTGTACGAGAGGTTTCGAGGGCAAATTTGTAATCTGTTTAATTGTTACTTTTTTACTTTTTGTTTATTTTTTGGTTAGTTTCTTAGTTTAGCGATATTTGGATAGTTGAGGGTCTTATTCCTTAATCTTTAGTGCGCCTTTTTTAGACCTTTAAGTATTTTTAGGTTATCTTGGCTAACAAGATAGCTTTTACCTATAAATAAGGCTTTTGGCCAACTATTGTAGGCACTGTATTTTGGAGAATAGATGAATGTTAGAGAGAAACCCTGTTGTTATTTAATTCTTTAATTTCTTCATGTTGTTGTATTACATTGCTTTTGCTTACATCAAATTGGTATTGAAGCACCGTTTGTGATGGGGTTGCCAAAGTGTTGTAGAGCCATGTGAAAGGTTCGGAGTAACGAACGAACCGTTGCTCCACGTTAAGCGCCTCCTGCTCGCGCTTAAGAGGCACCACCCCTGTCTCCACTATTAAATCGTAGATATGGGATCCCAATAGCCATTGATCCCTTAACAAGCCTGTAATTCGTTGCAAAACCTTCAAAATCATCGAAACCCCACCAGATTCAGAGATCCCACCCTTTCGTCGTCGTCGGGTGACACTTGCCGATGAATGGCAAGCCCTGGCGATTACTCCCCAACTCTCCAATGTCAACCTCTTTAGTCACAGCAGTTGAAAATCCCTATAAACCTTAATCCGCTTAACGCCCTTCTGACCATCGTCGATGGTCGCCGAGATGACGCGGGGTTGATCGGACCCCAATAAAACTCTCATAGTCTGGCTAACCACATCATTTAGGGTTTTACTCTTGTTTCAGCACTTTCTAAGGGCCAAGACCTACTCTTTGAACTCATCGTGCGCATCCTCGTCTTAGGCGACTGTTGGCAACTCTTGCCAGCACCGATCGGAAAGGAGACAACCTCCGGAGGAGTTCCCTGCCATGTCATTACTTGTTAAAGCTGCTAGGGTTATTAAGAGGAGGGAGGCACGAAAAGGCCTACTCTTTGAACTCGTCGTGCGCATCCTCGTCTTAGGCGACTACTGGCAACTCTTGCCAGCACCGATCGGAAAGGAGACGACCTTCGGAGGAGTTCGCTGCCATGTCGTCACTTGTTAAAGCTGGTAGGGTTATTAAGAGGAGGGAAGCCCTAAAAGGATTGGTATGGGTTTCTTGTAGTGGGCTGACCCAACCTCTTTTGATGTCCAACTGAATGGGGCTGTTAAGTGGCCAGTTCCAAAATTTTTAGGGCAACTCCATTCCGAAAGCTGTATTGATATTTTTTCCAAGTTACAAACCCACTCCTGAAACTTTGATACATCTATAAACTCGCTCCTATACTTTGGAAGATTATTTGGACCCCCTTCCGTTGTTGAAATATACATGTTAGTGCCAAAAATTACTTACGACCTTACTTATGACCTGCCCTTCGTTTCCCGATTCCTCTTTCGAATCTATTTTGTTGAGCCTAATAATTTGATGATTATATACCCAAATGGGAGGCGGATTGCCAACAAACCCCAGGAGGAGTTCAAGTTGTGGGAGAATGATTAAGCCTCTTGATGCAATGAGGCATGAGTATTCGTTATGGGTGCATCTCATCGCTATGAGGTTCACTCAGTTCATTAGAGATGAAAAGACGGAGTATGAGGAGGTCGAGCGTGAGCGTGGGATGGAGTTATATGAGCTTTGTGCCTCTGCTAGTGATGTTGCCGGTCCTTTGGACTTGGGTGAGCTATATCCTTGGCTACATTCCTGTTGTTATTGACTATCGTCTTCCCACTACTTCCTTAACTCCAATCGGCACTTAAGTACTGATGTCACTGGTGACTATCTTGAGTATTGTTAGTGGGGTTTCTTTGATATATTCATCGATGACGACCGCATCACTAGCACTCTGCGTCGGGATTCAGAGGTTTTTGAGCTCGGGGACTTCTTTCCCATCTTCGAGGAAGAAGAGGTTTGGTTTCGTGTTGTTGATTTTTCGACATCTTTTCTGTGATCGGTTGGACGACTCACCCATTTTAGAGAGGTGAAGTCATATTTTATTGCCAATATCTTTCCACTTTTCAGGAGCGCGATGATTTTGCAGATGTCGCTTCTGTTGGCAGTTCTGAGTTCGACTCGTTAGCTGTTGCTATGGGATGGTGTGGATGCTTTCAGGTATGCGGACTCGATTTGAGGTACTTTTGTGTCTCGTTATGGCAAAATATCTCGGCTTTCGGCTTTCCGAGCTGAAATTGTTGGTTATGCATGACTCGACCCTTGTTTGCATCATTGGCCCTCTCCGAGGCGTTGGGATTTATGGCTACTCTCCCTAAGCCTATTTGCTACTCACTATGCATGCCGTTTTCGAGATTGGCTTCCCTTCTCAGATGGAGAGAGTGGCGGTGTTTGTATGCTTCCGTTGAAGATTAGCCCTCCCGATCTCATGCTCAGATCTAGCTTTTTTTAGGTGGGAAGAGTGTGATGTGCACGAAAGGATATGAGGGAATATTTGTAATTTTTAAAATTTTTACTTTTAACTTTGTCTCTTTTTGGTTAGTTCCTCAGTTTAGAGTTGTTAGAATAGCTTGAGGGTGGTATTCGTTGAGAATTTCTTTAGTGAGCCTTTTTTGTCTTTTTACCTTTTTCAGGTTATTTTGGCTAGTAACACAACTTTTACCTAAAAATAAGGCCTTTATCCAACAATTGTAGGCATTTGATCTTGGAGGATGAATGAATGAGAGAGAAACCTTTTATTTATTTATTTATTTATTTTATTTCCAAATGTTGTTGTGTTGTACAGAATTGCTTCCGCTTACACGAAAGACACTAATCGACATCCTAAGTTTGACTGAATTTTGTACAAAAGTACAAGACACCACTGTTTTCTTGAGCAATCCATCAGCTCATGACGTGTGCATGTCATTTTTTCTTATGTGTTTCCTTTCTCTTGTTTTCTTTAGTTCTCCAAGCACCGGTAGGAAGCATTTGTGTAAGCGAGAAATTGTTTAGTAGCTTTTCAGTGTTCTTTTTCTGTATATATTTTAGGATAAATATTTGAAGTTATTAAACATTTGACCCTATTTTAAGTGTTTAAAATACAAAAGAATACCCGCATGTAGGGATGGCAACGGGTCGGTTCGGGGTCGGGTTTTAACTCCCCATCCCCGTCCCCGTCCCCATTAGAAAAACCATTCTAACGGGGACGGGGATCCCCCCCCCCCCCCCGTTATAACGGGTTCGGGGATCACCGTCCCCGTTTAAAACGGGTATCGGGTTCCCCGCGGGGAACCCGTTTTAATATTTTTTTTTCCTCTTTAAGCAATACTCTTACCATTTTGATAAATTTTCAGTCTGAAATCAGTACTCTTACCATTTGAAGAAGTAACAGCCCTACCAATCTGAAAAAAAAAAAAAAATCCAATCAACTAAATCCCCATTTGAACTAACGACCAATCAACTGAAAAAATCCCAACTAAAATTGAAATCGTAACATTTCCAAAGTTGAGCAAAATAGTGTTACTTCTTCAAATGAAGTTTTTATGTACTGTCAAAAGTTTATTCAATATTGACATATAACTTCAATTGAAGTTATATGTTCAGTTAACTTCAAATGAAGTTATAGTTTTATTGACATCCCCTAAACATTTTTGAATTGAATATAGAACTTAAGGGACTTTATTTACAGTGTACAGGGGATGGGATGAATTGAATTGATAATCTTGTCAGTTATCTGAGATGAAGTTGAATTTCTGAGATTCGTAAGGGACTTTATTTACAGTGTACAGTGTACCTGAGATGAAGCGGCGGCAGCGGCGGTGTACAGGGGATGGGATGAGTTCGCTGGACAGCGGTGGCGGTGTACAGGGGATGTGAGGCGGTGTGCAGCGGCGGTGTACGGTGGCAGGGGACCTGAGATGAGTGAGGGGAGAGAGAGAGAGTTAGCGGCATTCGTGAGAGAGAGTGAGGTGAGGGAGAGCGTGAGAGAGAGGGGGAGTGAACAACTCAGTGAGGGGGGCGTGTGTGTAAAGAGGAGTCAGATTAGGTTTTTTTTTTTAGATGTTTATATACTTATATATTTATTGTAATATAAATATATATATATTTTATTATATATTAATAATTCGGGTATCCTTGTGGAGACCCGAGGGTATACCCGAAACCGACCCGAAATATTTTGGAGATTTTTTTTTTACTCCCCGAACCCGACCCGATCCCCCAAATTTCGGAGATTTTTCGGGGATTTTTTTTCGGATAACCGCGAGGACCCGAAATTTCGGGGAAAATTGCCATCCTTACCCGCATGTCCTAATAACGTGTCGTTAGCATATCGGAAATGTGTCCAAGCGTTTCTGACTTAAAAGAATTAAAAAAATAGGATACCCTGTGACGTGTGCCCCAGCATGTCCCTAGCGTGTCTGATTGTATCTCGTGTTTGACACATGTCTCTGTCTTCAGGAGAGTGTCCGTGCATCATAGTGTTTGATGAAGGCTTTAATGACGTGCAATGAAAACATCTCTCTGTTTCCCCCCTCCCTTATTCTTTGTCTTTATTCGTGTATATTTGGTAAAATAATGCAGAGCGTTCATTTACAGGATGTTTTAAAGAAAGGCACTGGGGGGTGGAAAAAAGTGGTGGCAGCATTTGGCGAAGACATATTACAAGTAAATGGGGAAGTTGATCGACCAAAGCTGGGACAAATTGTATTTTCTGATCCTGCAAAGCGTCAGCTTCTTAATAGGTACAGTCACACAGTTCTGGTGGATTAGGATGTCAAATGCGTAATGATTTTTACTCCATGCCCAACTCACTGAATTGCAGTATGGCAAAGTGTACTGTTTTCTCAGTTCATTTCATGGCTGCCGTGCACAATTAAAGCTTATGTTTGCATTTAGGATTTCTTGGTATCGTATGATGTTAACTGTTACCATCTTTAGAGAAAAGGATTCAAGTACTTTTTTTTTCATAAGCATAATATTCCTAGGGGATAGCCTAGTGGCGTGGACTCTTAACTCACAACCTGGAGGTCAAATCCTCTTTGTGCCACCTTTCATAATGTATATGGGAGGATCTAAACATACTCGGATTAGTCAGGCCCAAAGATATAAAAAAGCATAATATTCCTGGTCTTTTTAAACTTTGATTCTAAAGGGTGGCGTAGTTTACATCCGCGTTCTCATTCTATTTTATAAACATAGATGCTCCCGGGTGCGTAAATATATATATATATATATATAAATCAGTTTCTCTCCCTACAAGAAAGTTTGCAAATATTTCGTCAAATTAGAAGGATTTAGAAGTATGTGCAACATTGACCTATGGCATGGTTCAAAGTCTCGGTATCGGACACCCAATTTTCAACTCGGTTACTGTATCGGTCGCGACATCGGGCGATATGCAAAGATACGCTATTTAGAGAGCGCAAAAAATATGAAAAATTAAAAAAATATAGGATTAACAATGTGGACCGATCAAATACGTTCAAAACCATCCTTTAGTACGTATTGCATTGTACCATTGGTTATATTGACTTGTCAGATTCACTATTCCATAATAAATCAATATTAATATTGAAAAACAATCAAATGACACATAAAACTTGATAACAAATTTACATTGAAGATACATATAAATGATTACAATGTTTCGTCATTTTTATCTCCCTATCTAGTTGCGATATCGATCATACGGATGTGGATTGGGGTAATTTTCTCCAGTAGGATAAGGTAATAAATATGAACCATATTGATGCTCAGAGGGTTTGGGATGATTGGATGGATGAACCATAATTTGAAAATTGTGGCTGACAATCTCCCGACTGACCACTATAATGATAATATCCAAAACCTCTGCACTTAACACTATCAGTTGAAGATTCACCATAATACGTTCCCTGATTATATTCATAATAACCACCACCAGCTGTGCTGAGACTAGTAAATCCATAATGTTCTCTATGACGATCATAGTATATCCACCTATACTAGTAGATCTTGAAAGTTGTGCAGGACCATAATTATATGTGCCACTCCCACGCTATGTCTCTCATCGCGGTATGTATGATATGTCATTAAATCTATTATCGGTAATTGACCATCAAGACGTTACAGATCATATCCGCTTGAATACTCGTCACTACTAGGAAATCTCGCCAAGTTGTCTAAATGTCTCTGTTGTTCACTAATTCCTGAACGATACCCATGATTAGTGTCTTGTGTGGCATAGTAGTTTTCATCTCCTTGTGCCCACGTCATACCACCACCGTGTTGGGTATCATTATGGTAAAAACCACCCATTTGTTGGCTACCATCAACTCCACTCCCTTGTCGGCTACCACCAACAACTCCCCTACTAACATCTCCTGTACCACCACCTCGCTCATCATCATCGTTATCATTACCATAAGAATTGGGAATATCTTGCCAGCCATCATTACTATTACCACCTTGATCATCATCAGAACTGGAAAGAACACTAACTGGTTCCGGTTGATTGTGACCCCCCATCCTCCCTCCCCTTCACTTTGTTGAATACCTTCATCTTAACTAATTTAAGTCGTCGGTTGGTAAGACCCCTTCATTATTCTCCTGGATCCACTCATCCAAGATGTCATCCTCCCCAAATGTTGAATTCAAGTCCACTGGGTTGTAAAAATCTTCAGTATATTGCATGTACATCAAAAAATTAACTCTAAGTCTCGAATTGTAATGCATATACACTAATTTATGCAATATTTTTTATTGCTAATCGGTTGCGAAGTTTTGTATGGATAAGAGATCATGTGCTCCAATTTCTCCCACAACCCGACGATGAACCTGTTTGAATCAAATGCACCTAAGACTGGGGGCTTCCTTACTATAATTAATTCACCACTCAGCTGGAAGAGAAGTTTTAATTGCTCGTTTGATAAGATTTGAGCCAAACTCCCCTCTCCCATCCGTAAATAGTTTAACCTAAAAAGCAAACAAATCAATTTAGAAACAATACACGTATGAAATTAATATAACTCCATGGAAACGAATGTGATACTCATTTATTTCCGAGGCTTATTTTTGTACGCCTGGCTTTAGTTATTTGATAGCGTCTTTCAGCCCGGCTCTTATCTCAGGATGGTGTGAAAAATAATTCGAATATTGAAATACCAGATTTAAGAAATATCTTGCGACGTTCCAGTGCAAATGTCTCTCCCATCTTCCATCAATCTCTCGCCAAACTTCTTTTAGTTTTTGACAGTTGTCTGGATTGTTAGTTTTGCTTTGTTCACCCCTTCGAAAATGTCCGAGAGTGTAGGCTTTTTATTTGGGTCTACGATTTTCAAAAGCAAAACTAAGGGCGCCATAATCTTGGCAACTTCGGCAGTCCGTTGCCAGAGCTAGAATTAAATCCGACACTTTAGTGGCTGCACTCCTCCGGGTCTTCTCACGGTTGAATTCACGCCATTCATCTGTGATACACATTCGCTTCAACTGAGACTAATAGAAAATGAGTCTCTCATAGGCAATAAACTCTGTGGCGAATCTCGTAATGCCTTGTCTTGGCAACTCCCTATCTCTGGTATACTCCATTAAATTCACAACTTTTTGACTATTGTATATTAACTAGGTAGTTGATTTGGCATCGTTCAATACTGACTTGATTGACTTCATATTCCCAATTTCCTCAAGCATCAAGTCAAGACAATGTGCTGCATAAGGTGACCAAAACAAGTGTCTCCTCTTCACTATTAGTGACAATATGTACAACATGAGCCTCGCCAACTTCCTCCACAACTTTATTCATTAGGGAAAAAATATAATTTGCTGTCTTGATTTTGTTAGTTGTGTCAACAGAAGAGTGAAATATGATGTTGCGATCACAGTATACCATGAAGTTAATGATAGGCTTTTTTGTTTTTGAACTCCACCCGTCCCATATTCGGACCATTTCTCCTTTAGAGTTTCTATGTAAGCATCGACCCCTTCTACCTCCTCTTTTAAGTACGCATCTCCAATCTGATAACTAGTAGGCCTTTAATTCCTGGACCCACCTCAGCAATTGTATCAATCATATGTTGATATGCGGGACCACTATCAACTGCATGAAATGGGTTGACATTAAAATGAAAGAATTTGCTAATGGCCTTCTCGACCCTCTTCACTCCGCCTTTAGAGAACATAGACTTCACTGTTTTCTGATTAGACTTCTTCGACCTAAAATGAACACATAAATTCCTTTAGCACGTAATTTAAACCCCTCTTTCAATGATCACGATCTTGACACGTGCGATCGCTTAAGCCCAGACGTGGATGGCCTTGCCCCAGAAACATAATGTCTATGTTGTTATCATGCCATTCGTCGATTTTCTTTCATAGCAGCTTTCAACTGTGCTAATCCTAAATGAGTGAGCTCATTTTCATTAACGCTATCCTCGTCGTCGTTCTCCTCCTCCTCCTATCGTGTTTGCTTTCGCAAATTCTCTACTTGTTTCTCCTTCTTCCTCTTCTCAAGGACCCGTTGCTTGATATGATCTGTAAGAATTTTTTTCATCATAGTTGCTCTCTCTCTAGGAACATGATGACATGATTCAATATTTTCTTGCACTCCTGCCAAGTGATCTTTCAGTCTGGTAACACCACCATTAACGATTTTGTTACAGTAATTGCAAGCAACCTTCTTATTTCCACCAACAACAGTTCCATTCTCCCACCCAATATCTAGTTTATGAGCCATTCTACAAAATAAGGAGGATACATTGTTATTTTTCCCCAGCTATTTAAAAAAAAAAAAGATACATTGTTATTTTTTAGTAGAGTTATTTTAAAAAAAAAAGATGCAAATGTTATTTTTTTTAAAAACATTAACTCTACTAAAAAAAATAACATTTGCATC
Organism: Sambucus nigra; assembly: GCA_949130495.1. Taxonomy (NCBI): domain Eukaryota; kingdom Viridiplantae; phylum Streptophyta; class Magnoliopsida; order Dipsacales; family Adoxaceae; genus Sambucus; species Sambucus nigra. The sequence continues at coordinate 572,563,636 of OX422217.1, forward strand.
CTTTTAAAAAAAATAACTCTACTAAAAAATAACATTCACAATGTTATTTTTTTTAGTAGAGTTATTTTTACTAAAAAAGAATGCAGATGTTATTTTTTTTACTAAAAGTATACAACTATAATTTTAGTAAGAGAAAATGTTAATAGGTCCTATGGGATAGGCTTGCTATGTAACTTGAACATATCGGAGGGGTTGGGAGTTTTGTAGTAGGACTTTTTGTGGAGGTTGCACTTCATCTGATTTTTTTTTTGGTTTGCATATATGCTTTGATGCATGTTAAATTTTTGTATACTTACTACTTACCTAGCGACCTGCTTAAAATACCAAAAAAGAAAAAAAGGGTGTCAATATAACTATTTTCTTAGGTTAAGTGGTATCATTGAATGTCAGATCCCTAATTGGATTAAGAGTGTTGTTGTGATTTGACGCGAGTTATGTTTGAAATGGGATTTGGTCTATTAAGGTTTAGCATCTATATCAAAATTTACCGATTGAAAACCATAAACTAAATTGTTACTATTGTTCATGGTTGTGAAGCAAGGGTTGGTTGTTTATTTATTCATTATCTATATACCACTCCCTCCTTCCCAAATTAATAGTCGCTATTTGAAAGTCAACATCTTAAGCAAAAATTATATTTTCCAATATATCCTCCTAAAAATGATTAATACCTTTGAATCCAAGACACATACTTATTATTCTGTCATGGGTATTGTGCAGATGAATAACTTTGTAATCTCACTAGTTTTACATACTATTTTTAGAAACATGATTATTAGTTTGGGACGTACAAAAAAGGAAAGCAGGACTGTTAATTTGAGACGGAGGAAGTATATTTACTCTTTACTTGACAAAGTCCTTATTCCACGGCTGTATGAACAAATTATGTAAATAATTTCAGCGGTCAATAAAACAAATTTCATTTCAATCCTAGACAAACTTGAAAATCTGATAAGGCTTGCCTTGTTCAAATTATTAATATTTCAAGATTATAAACTATATCTTTTACATTCCTTTATGTTAATTTTCAGTCCATTAAACTTTAAATTGTACTGATTGGAAAAAATGAGAATTGCGTTGAATGGCTCTTTTCTATGAAGTCTTGAATTTTGGCAGTTATATATTTGTAGGCTGCTGGCACCTTATATTTCATCGGGTATTTTGTGGGAAGTTTTGAAGTTATGGATGAAGGGTTGTAAGATTATCGTTCTTGACATTCCCTTATTGTTTGAGGCCAAGATGGATAAGTGGACTAATCCCATTATTGTGGTATGGGTTGATCCCGAAACACAGCTTCAGAGACTCATGGCAAGAGACAGAACATCAATGGAAGATGCTAAAAACCGGATAAATGCTCAGATGCCTCTTGATTTGAAAAGGTCTAAGGCAGACATAGTGATTGATAACACTGGATCGCTAGAGGATTTGAACGAGAATTTCAGGAAGGTGTTAGCCCTGGTCTCAAAACCCTTGACATGGACTGAGTTTGGGCTTTCTAGACAGGGAGCTCTTTTGGCTTCTATATCTATTTTCGTTGGTGTTATTATATGCAGGAAAATGATAATGTGGTAATTGCTTTAGGTACTATTACTGTCTGAAACTGTGTAACGTCTGGGGTTATCCCTGTGATAGACTGATACGGATTTGCGCTTCATTCATAATTTAATTTCGTTGTGTATTTGATTTTATCTTGGAAATGGAAGACTCGTAAAGATGTTATAGACCAAGTTATCGAAGTGTGCAGTACGTATGTTTGGTAGAAAGTTATAAGGAGATGATTAAAAAATTTGCACCAGATCTTTTTTGTAAAATTCTAAATCTTTTACAGCTAAATGCTTTTATACTAAGTGAAGTTGAATTATTCCTTCAAAAACATCCAATGCATGTCTTTTGACGTATTACAAATGGACCATCTGAGGATTGATGATAGTTCATTTTTTTATTTGTAAGGCAGGGAACTAGATTGTCGCTGAGACTGGTGTCAATAGGCCCATAAATTCCCAGGTATTTATTTTCTTACTTTGGCATCGAGTCTTAATTGTTTGAAATCAGAATGATAATTTTTGGTATATATAAAAACAGGTTGTTGAGTTGGTTTACTGCACTTGTTAGTTATGTGTGACCAGTAATTATGTTGGCTTACCTGAAATAGTTGTCAGACGAAAGCAAAAAAAGGGGCTTAAAGCATGATGGTTTTTTATCATTTTTGCAATTTAGTTATCCTTGCCTTAGACCATCTCTATGTAAATTGCCAAACTTGTTTTGCATAACCATAATGAAAAAGTAGGGGTTCTAGATGATCGGGGAAAGTACCAGAATGGCGAAAACATTTGGTACTTGGAGCGCCATGAGAGCACCAGGCGGCATCAGCATTTCAACTGTTGCAGGGAGAGGTATTTCTTTTTTACCATTGCTGTAGTACTGTAACTGCCACCCCAAGTCTCCCCATGGCGCTTGAAATTCCCAAAGACTTGAATTATGCCCAATCGTATGATTGGTGCTCCATTTTGTCATTGAGGCATTTTGCCCCATCAAAATGCTCCGATGCTTTGGGGATGATCTTATATTCTCACACAATGATCTGTTGCAACTTTGGCCAAATCGTTGACTAGGCATGATAAAAAGACTAAGATACCCTTAAGAGTGTCAATGGGAAAGTAAAAATCCCTATTTTGATTGTATAGAAACACAACTCATACTAAACACTCCGTAAAAATTCAACCCCATGTATTAACAATGCCAAACTCCTTAAAAACCCATTAAACAAACAAATTGACATAAACACGGCGATTCTCGCAGCGGAACAACACCCAAAAGCAATATCAAAAGCCAAGTCAATCAATGAAAATTTAATATTAGTTGTGTTTAAAATGATAGGGGAAGCCTCTTTTAGTAAGTCTAACAAAATTAGGGAATGAATTAAAAAGGAAATAAGCTAAACAATAATTTTGCTACCTTTACCAACCCTTATAAAGTAACTATCTATACCAAACTTTATAATAAAATAAAACTCTTTTTTCTTCCCCTAAAGCCGGACCCCTCTTTCCCGCCTCTCCTATTTATGTCACTCTCCCCCCTTTTCAAAACTCAGTCTCGAGCTTAAAGGGGTTCGTCTTCGATATCCAGTGGCACGCGAATTCGAGCAATTAATGCCTCCCGTTGAACCTGCTGTTCAACTGGTTCTTCTATCTTCGTCCATTGGTTACAAGTACACTAGGCTTCTTTTACTTTGAACATTCCACCATCTTAAGTCCCATAGTAACACACTCGCACCATCTAAAATTGATTGGGTCGAAGGAGGGGTATTTGCAGACTTGGGTGGGGGCCGAGGGTGTTGTGGTTCCGCTTCCGCTTCCTTTGCTTAAGGCAATGCCTGGTAATAATCAGTGACTTAAAGAGCATAGTCCACTGCTTGTTGAAGCGACGAAATTTGTCGGAGGCTTAGTTTGGTTTGACATAACATTTGTAGCCGCCCCCCCCCCCCCGGCAAATTATGGTCAATCTTTTGTTCGGAATTTTCATTCAACTTGGCCCAAGTTCATAGCGAGTAAAACTTTTGTGTATTCCTTAAGGACATAGGACATTGTCGGAGGCCTTGCACTCTAGCAAAACAAGTCACTCTCATAGGAGTGAGATAAAAAGGCCATCTTTAAATGTTATTTCGTCTTGGGTCACGAATGCGCCTGCCTTTCTCCTGTCTCCTCCCGGCCATGAACAAAATCATCCCACCACACGCGACCATAGTCTTGCAATTTGGTCGCCACTAGTTTGACACACTTGGGCCTCGTTACATACTTATAGTCAATTACCTTTTCCACGCGTTGCGCCACTTGACAAATGCATCCGGGCTTAAATTCCCGTCAAACATGGGAACATAAACGAACTCAAGCCGAATGTCCCTGTGTAGCGCCTTTTCAAGGAGGCACAACATAAGCCCTATGTTACCATCTCCCTCCACCCTAGCCGGAGTAGGGACAAGGGGGTGGGGGTGGGGGTGGGGTGGGGGGTATTATCCCCCTAGGGCCTTGATTGCTGAGGTGTGGTGGTGGCGCCAGTAGCCCCATGTAACAACCCCCATTTTCCACGTAAAGGTTGGCCAGACACAATATGCCGAAGATGGGGCTTGTCTATCAATCTATATCATTCTCAGCATCAAACCATAATAAAACATTTGTATTTTAAAAACAACATGCACGATAAAACCGATATAATTAAACTGATAAAAATAATAAATCCAGCATTCAGATAGTAATAAAACTCCAACATAAGTACGACTGTCTCAAATGACAGAATAATAAACTTCGGGCTTATGCCCATACAATATCCGAAATAAATAACTGAAAGGAAATAGCAACCTAGACTAGAATCAATGAGTTGATATCTGATGAGCAATGTGTGACCGCAAGTCTGATATCTCGTCAGCCCCGTTGTCTTTGTCTAAGCAAACCTGGGGGGAAAAACATTTTATAATTTGGGTCAGCGCCTTAGAGTTGCAAGAATTAACTTACGAAATTAAAATGTAATAGTGCAGTTAATTCAAAGTATGGATTGCCCATCGGCACTCGCATGCGATAAGAACCTCACCCTTCATCTAAGTGTAATACTATACGCATATCAACCCAAGTCCCAAATGTGAAAGACTGATAACCGTAACAATAATTAATATCCGATGCATCTAACATAATTCATGTACCAAAGCTAATTGTCCACACGTACTTTTATTTCTCAAAGTAACCTTGCTATACTACCTACAAAAATAACATAACATCTATTATGCATTTTACGTAGTATTGGGTTCATTATCAATTGTCTACATAATTAGACTAAGGATTAGTTCTCAATTAATTTATATAATTATATATGTCCTTACACATATATACGACACATAAAGGCATCTACCCTTAGTGTCCCGTTCGTGCTCTATCGGTAAGTCCAGAGGAGTTCCTCATCCAAATGGACATCACAAAACACATACAAATGGGGTGGTCCCTACGCAGTACACCATTGCACGGTCCATACCCCAACGGTGACATTGGATCCCAGTATCTACACCTACCTCTCGTAAGTGGCTTTGCTACCTAGTGCTTAAAATAATGACCTACACAACGCCTCGCCCACCTGTGCCGACGCATGCTACGGTTCCGAGACGCACGTATTCCCAACTGATAGGACGTCCACAAACATAGATATATAAATAAATACATATTTTCACCACACAATATATATATATATATATATATATATATATATATATATATATAGGTAATTAATCTTATAATTACCCCCAAGAGTCCCATTCAACCTCCTATTAAAATTCCTACTTTAAGAAATAACCATTTAGTTAATTGTCAATTTTCCAAATGTATAAAATGGTGACACAAATCCATTTCAAATAAATTCTCCGCTCACTTGGATAGCCTTCCACATACTTGCTTGAGTTCATAAAAATCATTCGGAAGTTTCTCCGGTCCTCTACCCTGACCCGGATCCAGAGGCTGAATCGATTCGCCTCTAGGGCCAAATCGGTTCGCCCCAGACCAAATCAATTCGCCTTGCAGGCCGAATCGATTCGCGAATGGGCAGTAGCCCAGACCTGTTATAGTATTTAATAAGTTTGTTTGGCATTCCACAAGTTTATTTTGTTATTGAGGTTTCAGGTGTACACGCCGGATGAAATTGGAGGATTCTAGGATTATTTTGTTTGGCATTCCATAAGTATCTTGATGATTTTAAATTTATTGAAGGCATTTCCAATAGTGGATGTCGCGTGGCTGTCTAGACCGAAGCAGAAACACTACTTCTTTTAGAATCTGTTTTGAAACATGGTGATGTCTGGACCCAAACAAGTACAGTCGCTCCCCACTGAGTCTCGAGAGAGCACACAAACAGAGGATCAGTATCACAAGCTTAAGAATGAGAGTGAGCTGAATGGAGATGCTGAGAACGAAGGTTCTCTAAAGAGGGTATGCATTTCCCCTATTTCAGATGCCAACTGTTCAATGATGAAACATGTTACTCGCATATGTGCCATGGTTGGCCCACATGTCACAGTTTATGCTTCTGAGAAGAATGAGAGCTGCAAGTGCAACAGCTCTCGGTGCTGCTGTTGCTCATGCCAAGTTATTGGCAGATCAATGCGCCATGAATAGTGGTTTCGCATAGTCACAAGAGCTGCCTCATCATCATAGATGCTCATGATGGAAACAAACAAGTTTTACATTTTACATTAAGGTATTTCACTTCCTTTACCCTTTTTTATAATTTGTTATTATTAGAATTGCGAGTAATATGAAGCTGAGATGAAGAGATAACTGTGTTTGAAGAAAAACATGATTGGAAGTTCTCATTGGTTTGGATTCAAATATTATGAAATACTATTTTAGAAATTCAAAACAGTGACTGTAAAATTCCAAAACAGAGGTTTACAGACATTATGAATACCTTGTTTGAATATCCTGACATTATGAATACCTGTTTGTTTACACTCACTTATTGCATCTCTGTTATGCAAAAAATACTGTTTTAGAAATTCTTAATAATGAAATTCTTATTAGAATTCAGCGGTTTCTAAATTATGACATTATGTTTTTGGTTTGTTTCATTTGGGGAATGCGTTGTTCTCTATAATGCAATTTATTTGGAGTCAGCCTTAATGAGTTATATTGCACTATATTCATCTACATTCTTATTAAGTAAAAGTTAAAAAGGATTGTGATAACGACAAATGAAAAACAGCAAAATAAATTCTGTGGGTGTATTTGTAGCTTTGTTACTGTATGTTGTACACTCAATTAACTGTATTTGTATGTGTTTCTCAAACACTACATCCTTCATTTTCTATTGTTATTTCCATTAGAAATTAAACTTTTATAGAATTTTTTAGTTTTCGTTCACGCTGAAGTAAACAAGTATAGTTTTTTACTTATTTGTGTTTTCAGTTTTCTCAGTGAAGCCTGGAAAAATAGAAAGAACGGGTAAATGCAAGCTAATGGATTTAGGTGCTAATTAACCATCTTTGAAAGATGCCATAGGTTGTGGAATCTCTGCACCCATACCCTGTACCTCCGTCGCATGTGTGCTTTACAGGTTTTGGTAAGTACATTATTTCTTGAAGTAGCTTAACTCACTTGGAAATTCTAATGTGCTTATTTGAACTTTCATAGAAGCCCCATACATCATTTGGAAACAATTAAACATATTTTACAGTTTCAAAGCCCTACATTCCATGTAAAACCCTCCAACCATAGGTATTGTACAACAATCGATATAGTAAAATGACAAGTATCGCATGACTAAATCGCAAACAACACTATATCGAAGGCATATCGATTGGTATCATAGTCGTGATAGTGTTAGTCATATTGGTTTATATAATCATATCTTGAGATTTGTATCGTAGTCGTGACAGTATCGAAAGCTATTTCAATTGACTTAATATATTTTTTGTTTTGTATCAGGTCGCATTTTAAAAACTACGGACAATCATTACAGTGGAACACGTGGGACAACCTCAATTGATATATATGTGATTTTTTTTAAAAGAATTTTGTTTCTTTGAAGTATTTGTTTGATGAATTTAGACTTTTTGAATATTGTACGATTGGTCCTTACCCCCCCCCCCCCCCCCCCCCCCCCCGCGCCCCCCCCCCTTAAGCAGGGTGGATAGTCCAAGAAACAAAGGAGAATATGTCCATTTTTTTTTAAAATTGACACTTTGTTATTTTGATTCACAATGTGAATTCGATTGATGAATATTATATATTTTATGTTATATGTGAGTTTATTTGATGAATTTAGACTATTTGAATGTCGTTGGACTATTTGTTATTTGTTATGCAGTATGGATAGTCTATAAATAAAGGAAATTATGACCAATTTTTTTTTAATATTAAATTTTGTTTTGTTGGGGAACGAAATCTTTACCTTTTTGCAATTACGGATATTGAATTTTTTTACCGTTTTGCGATTATCAGCGTGCCGTTAGTCACGGGGATACCTTAGTATATATATATACTTTGAAGATAGTGCAACAATTAGTTATATTTCATTTATTATATACACGCACGTGCGCTGGCGCGCGCGCACACACACACATATATATTCTGAATATATATATATATATATATATACAGAGGCCCTCTCCTGTAAGGACTCCTTATAGTGCAGACTCCGGTACATACCATTTTTTTAAAATAGTAAAGAAATGAATTTTTTGATGAAACTTCATGGGTATGATCTCTATGGTGGGAAGATCATCTCCAATTTTTTTCACCAAAAAATTCAATAAAAAAACCGTTGAGATGAAGTGATATGTAAAAAAATAGTATAAATATGCATTTTCGACCGTTGAAATGTTGGCGATCATCTCACCCACTTTTTGATTGAATTTTTTGATGAAACTTCATGGATATGATCTCGATAGTGAGAAGATCATATCCATGGAGTTTCATCAAAAAATTCAATCATTAAAGCGGCTGGCGCCGACCCAACATTTCAACGGTTGAAAATGCATATATATACCATTTTTTTACATATCACTTCATCTCAACGGTCTTTTTATTGAATTTTTCGACGAAAAAAATTGGAGATGATCTTCTCACTATGGAGATCATATCCATGAAGTTTCATCAAAAAATTCATTTTTTTACTATTTTAAAAAAATGGTATGTACCGGGGTCTGCACCATAAGGAGTCCTTACAGGAGACTTTCTGTATATATACATACTAATGTTTTTTTAATTTTTTTTAAATTCACTGTTTTTAAAAGGTTAAAGAACTCTTCATTTTTTGTGCACTTAACTTAAAAAAATTGCTATTTTATTCTACTAACTCTTATTCTTGTTTCCTTTTTTTGTTTCAAAATTGCACTTAACTTGTACTTTTTATTATTTTAACTTAAAATAAATTTAAAAAAAATAACCAAAATGTTATATTATAAAAAAATTTATATGTGAATGCAACTAAAAAAATGATTTTGTCAATTTGATTTTGCATTGATTAATTTATTGCAAGGTTCTAAAAGGCGCGAGGCGTAGGGGTCAAGCCTCAATCCTTAGGAGTCTAGGCGTAAAAAGGCGTTTTTCCTTTTTTTATTATTTTAATTATTTTAAGGCTAGTAATATAATAAAATAATACATACTTTCAATTTTGAAAACATATCCATATGTTTGGTAGCTATCTTTCTCATATTCATGCTCCATAACCAATATTTGTCAACTAATCCTTTGTTTTTTAAAAAAAAATGTGCTTCAAGTCTTTTACCAAGAATAAGGCGTAATAAGGCGTAGGCGATGCGTTTCTCTCAAGCCTCAAGCGTAGGCGGGCGTTTTAGAACACGGATTTATTGTCATATTATAAAATTAACAATATTTAAATGAAAAAAAAATTGATTTTGCATTGATTGATTTATTGTCATATTGTAAAATAATCAATATGTTAAAAATGATTTTATCAAATTATTTCAAAAAGAAGTCATCTCGGGAGAACAAAAAATGTTTAACTATGTGAGAAAGTCTTCAAAGATGTATTTTTTGCAGTTTTATTTTGTATTTCTTTGGTACTTTGTTTTTATTGTTTTATTAGTATTTTTTTAAATATTATTTTGCTCTTTTTTTTAGAGGCTTACTCCTTGCCTCGCCTGGTGCCTTTTTAAACATTGTGTGTGTGTGTGGTGGTGGTGGTGGTGGGAGATACTCGAGGGTCCTGGACTAGTGATGCTGGGTGGATGAAGCTAGTAGTGGTGCTTTGAATAAAAAAATTGTGGATTAAAATTAGACGGTAATTAAGTCATTTCTTTGGTTAACCGTGTTTTGAGAGGTAAAGATTAGGAAGGGTTTTAATGTAACTTACTCTCATAAAATAATTGGGTGATTGATGCTCAAGGAGTTCAATAATGATCTTTACGTAATGATTTTTGCATGTTCCATAGGTAAGGACCTCACTTGTGTTACACTCCCACTATCAAAACATTCATATTTCTGCTCATCCTTGGGGTAAATTGAGCAACGTTATTGGAATATGGAGATGGGTGGGTTTTGATTACATTTTATCTTTGTTCCTGTGGAATATTTAAGAATTTAGACTAATGACACATCGTTGAAGTGGAACAACAGATGCAAATCATGCACATTCCCCAGATGTGTATCTCATCATCTTTAGAGTTTGGTAGTCATTGCCTAACAAGATGTAAAAAAGAAGAAGAGGACACCTGGGTATTTTAAGCTCTGAAAGTGGGCAACGTCGGTAATGATTAATGAAGTACATCTATGGTTAAAAGCTAAGATCCTGATAATAGTACGCGACAAGGTTTCTCTTTGCTTTAATTTTCTTTTCATCATAAGGCTTGTGAGAGTAGTGCCTAATACTGTCATGTTAAAATCTGCTTCAACTATCTAACATAGCCTTTTGCACTGCTTTGACCCTTTCGGCCTAGCCACTGAAAAGTTTTGGCGTGGTCCGGTTCCAAGTGGGGCAAGTCAATGTCAGTGAAGACATATTACGGTTTCGTGATTATATGTTATTGTATTCTTTTTTACAGGTTGAATATCTATCATACTAATCAGAATATCCTTTTGTTGAATCACTTTCTGTTTTCCCCACTTGGGATATGAGTACAAAATGTTGTCACAAATCGTTCTCACCTTTAATAGTACGGGAAAACTGCTTTTTGTAGAAAGTTGGAGAAGTGATATAATCTTCATTAGATTATTGAATGCGGTTTATAAAACTCTGAAGGATCAAATGTTATAATCTGATTATATGTTTGTTACAGAGTTTTGTATGTTTTTTAATCCAATGAAAAAGATTCCATAAGATTATTATATTCCGTCAAAGTTTTTTGTTCTGTTTCAGAATTTTATCTCCAAATGTGTAAATTACAGAAAGAGTAAAGTTCTACTGTTTGATATTTGATGCATTATGCTTTTAAACTTTTGTCCCAGATAGAGGTGTATTCAGGTTATTGATTAATTTTCATTGATGAGGTGCTTTTCATGACTATTGACTGTGTGCTACTATATTATGTATGGTAAAAATTGTCCCTCAATTATGTTAACTCTCTCTCTCTCTCTCTTTATATATACCTGTCTTATTCCACCCTGCCCTCTTAAATGCTTGCAAAACAAAGCTCTCCTTCCCTCTTTTCTCAACTTGAAACCTTCTCCATCCCTTTCAATCCTCTTTATTTGTGAGCGTGCGAGTGAAATGGCCAAAACACCAGGTGATGTTGCATCATCAGAACCCTTGAAATATCAGGTAAAATATTCATTATCCCTTGTCGTTTATCCACTTCAAACCAATCATTACTCTACATGTTTGTTCGGTTCAAGTTTGTATGGTTCCCGGAATCCCGAATTCGAAAAATCAACATGTAAGGTCTCATAATTCATGTGAAGAGTTTGACTCACATAATGCCAATTCACTTGTGAATGCTCAAATTTTACATGTGAATTTACCAATTTAGATTTTCCAGAATCCACAAAAACTTGAACCCAACGAGCACTTCGTATGTTTCTAGCTAGCATCTGATTCTCAGATTTTCCTTGTTTTTGTAGACATGGGTCTTAAAAGTCTCAATCCATTGTGTCGGCTGCGAGAAGAAAGTCAAGAAAGCCCTTCAAAGCCTCGATGGTAATATATTTTGTGTCTGTCTTCATTCTCTCCCAACTTGAGTTTAACTGTGTTATGTGGTTTTGTGTTATACCTTTGACAGAGACACCTAATTTTTTGAATAGTTATTCACACAATATTAGTATGTATTTTTTTGGTCAATTCCAGGTGTTTATACAACAGTAATTGATTCTCAGCAGCATAAAGTAACCGTTACTGGAAACGTGGACGAACAGACTTTGATCAAGAAGCTGCTGAAAATAAGGAAAAACGCCGAGCTTTGGCCAGAAATATTTGACAAAAAAGAAAATAAGTCCGGCAAGTCAAAGAAAAACAAGAAACACAACAGCTCCAAAGAAGATAGCGAAAAAGAACCTCATCTTGATGATGAGCAAAAAAATTCAACTGAGACAGTTGAAAAATCCGCCAATGATGAGCAAGCTGTGTCATCACCGGAGGACCCTAATGGCCCAGATGATCAGTCCCCACTGGAGGACGGAAAGGGTGGTCAAGAGGAAACAGCTCAGGGAGCCAATGGTGGTAAGAAGAAGAAAAAGAAGAAAAAGAAAGGGCAAAATGGTAATTTGACAAACAGTGAAGTTGGTGGAAATAGTGGCAATGTGTTGGTTGGGGCTGTAGAGCCACCCATATGGCCGACAAATCTTAACTCTTCATATCCGCAAATGTACCCGAATCCAACAAGCTACTATCCAAATCGTGTGTATGGACTGAGTTACAATACGGTGTATCCTAGTACTAGCTCTTCGTATTATGCTCCACCAGTTTATGATGATGATACACACTTGCACGCGCACTCGTGGACCTCATCGTCTGATCCAACGAAGGCATTCAGTGATGATGATGATGATGATGATGAAAGTGGGTGCTCAATTATGTGACATAAGAGTATGTGATGTCTGAGAATGAGTATGGGATGTCTGATAAACTGTACTAGTACAAGTGCATCAATAATGCTAGATGTAAAAGGATGCATAAAATAATATGACCGGTTTGATTAGTTATTGCGACGGTATACTTGGAAGTACGAGTTTTATTATCTAACGAATCAAATTATTGTTATATTATTTTTATATTCAATATTTATGCACCTTTTGTATGTCTAAAAGAATTATAAATGTGTTTGGGAGGGAAGGAAATTTTGTAGTTTTGTAGTTTATAAAACTACAAAACCCCTTTTATTTTGTAGTTTATAGGGTGGTTGAATGATTTGATGATTCCTAATTTTTACTACCTCTTTAGGTTCTCGCTTATAAGAAGAGAGTTGATGACAAAAGGATTGGGATTTTAGTTAATGGTTTCCCCTTTCGAATGCAAGCTGTATGATTTGCTGAAACCTTCTGTGGATGCCATTTAGCTTTTATTGTTTAGGGATACAAGAGATATACTTTCCACTAAAAGCTAGTTTGTGTGGTTTATTTGTAGCCTTTTAGTCTTTTAAATGAGTTTGGGATTGGGACCCATGGTAAGAACTTATGTAGACAGTTTTAGTTGAGATTTTGAGAATCTGATTTCTGAAGTCAGGGTGGGTGATTGGATTTCTCCAAAAGGTGATGGTGGTTGTAGTTTGGTTGGGGTTTTGCTAAACCTAATCCCCTTGGTACAGAATACCCAAACCTCCAAACTTGTTTCATCATCTCTCTTGTGGAAATTTGAAGGGAAATGTTCCTGATTCTTAAAGTACGAGAATTAAATGAAAAATCAAATGGTAATAAGTGGAGTTTTCAAGATATGGTGCAAGAGTTTGCTTTTTGATATGAGATTTTAGTCTCTTCTAACATGTCCTCACTCAGGGTGATCGAGTAAAATGCGTTGACTAATTATATCGAGTGATGTGAAATACTTGAGTTGTTAAATTATTAAATAACTTGCACGTACAATGTTAAATTTGGCGCTCACATCTCATAATCAAAACGTCAACGTGAAATATGATATTTTCAATGAATACTGCATAGCTCATGAAAAGATCAACAAAAAGTTAATTCACAAGCACAATTTTTTTATTTTATCAACATAAGCATTTGTTAATCATTTTTAATCAAAAGCTTATTAAAATATTATTTTCAACAATAACTTTGTTTTGGTAACACTAAATGCAAGGTTAAATTGGTGTTATCTAAGAATATATATAAAATAAAAATTCAAATTTCATAAGTGGAAGCTTGGGGGATTCAATTATCATAGGATAAAATCATGTAAATGCTATAACTGAAAATAAAATAACTAATGTATTAGCTTCTATGTTTAAAAGGCAGAAATCTTAAATCACATTCTTATTCTTATAAAACCAAACAAATAATCCACCATATCTGCACCTTCATTCCATTTAGAATATTCAGACGGATCATTCCCATTCTTCTGTCATGAAACAAAATGTGTAGGCCTATCCTATCCTGTTACATAATGTTCATCAAATTACACTAAATTAATTATTTAGAGGCTAGAGGGAGAGAGAGGTGTTCTAATAATATTGTTGATTTTTAATTGAATTGAAAGATGTGGTGATAATTAATAATTGCTAGTTTACTTGACGTAAAGCATGAAGAAAAAGTAAAGTTGAATCCAATGATGGAAAAATAACTTTAAGAGTGCCTTTGATTACAAAATTGGAAATCAATTGAAACATAGTTCATTTTTATAAAAAAATTGAAAAATGAGTGAGGAAAGATTGTAAGATCTTTTATTACTCTTATGATTTCCATGAGGTTCAATTTTCTACGTGTGGGTAAAAAATATTTTACTAGAATAAAAGAAAACGGATAGATTACTTGTTACATTTAATACAATTATTCCTATAGAAAATATTGCCACCACGCACTACAAGAAGTTACAAAATAATTAAAAAAATAGGATTTTTATATATAAATTTTTTTTGTAAACCCAATAAAAAACACCCAAATTAATTAAAATTCCAGGGGGGCTTTATATGGAGAATGATTTAGAGAATATATGGAAGCCCTACTTTAAAAGTTATCCCCTCAGGACCACTTTTTGGTCATGGTCAAGGAGAAGAACTTCTGGTCATATTAATCCTCATGTTTAAAGATAATATATTTTTTCATATCTATTTCCTAGCTAGCAAGCAGATGGATTAAAAGTGAATGAATTCGGACGGTAAAAGCTGGTTTATACACTATGGGGAAAAAGACTTGAAAAGAGAATATTGATCCAGGAAATATTGCATTGTCATATCGCTATCTGTGCATATATGAATTTCATATCAATCCGAATGAGATTTTTAGTGTTTGGAAATTGACACTGAAGAAGACTGAGTTCTAGTGGTTTCTTAATTGGTCACACTAGCATATTTGGTGCAACTTAGGATAGCAAGATGGGGGTGCGCAAGCCAGCCATGGGTTGAATCAGGCCTTAGGTCATCATATATATATATATATATATATTAATGGGTTAATAACCTTTTTCCTCTGAACATTAACCTCAATTTTATTAAAAACAGGAAATTACAGAAAAACATTTAAAAATATTTAAAGGATTTAAAAGAATTTAGAAAAACATTTAAGCTTTTGGAAATTATAGAAAAATATTTTAAGATCTGGAAATTACAATTAAAAATAAAAAAAATAAAAAAAATGAATTTAAAAACAAATCCCAAAATAATAGGAAAAACATTTAAAATTTGAATATTATTTAAAAAATAAAAAATCCGGAAATAATACAGAAAAAAAACATATAAAAAGTTCGAATAATATTGAAAAAAACTTTAAAAAATCTGGACAATATAAAAACGTTTAAAAAATCTTAAAATTCTAGAAAAAATAGAAATAGATAATTACTGAAAACAACATTAATAAAACCTAGTTTTGAAGCAAAATAGGTTTGACCCCCATTTAATTCCCTATACTGGGTCTAACCCTCGCAAATTGATTTTCTTAAGGTTTGGCCCTCATTTTCAACATTCCGTCTAAACTGCCGTTAACCCACATGTTTTTTAAACTTTTATCCCCAAATTGCCCCTCTTTATTGTGGGGCATTTCCATCCTGCAATTCATTTTGTTACCAAAATGGGAAAATTTCCACCCAAGAAAAAAAAATAATTTTCAGTTAAAAAAATCGTTTATAATGTTTAAAAATGTTAAAAAAGTGTTTATAATTAATAAAAATGCTTTTCAGTTAAAAAAAACTGTTTATAAAATGATTTTAAAAAAATGTTTAAAAAGGATTTAAGTTAAAAACATATATTCCCAAGAAAAAAAATACCAACAAAAGAGTTGGTTATAAATTTCATTTAAAAAAAAATGATTTTCAATAAAAGAAAATATAATTAAAAAAAAACATTTTCGGCCAAAAAAAAATAATTTTGACCAAAAGAAAATTGTTTCCCACCTAAAAAATTTGTGGCCATAAAAGAAAATATGTTGTTAACCTACTAATATGTTTTCCCAAAAATGCTTCCCCAAAACAAATTTTTTTCCAGCCAAAAAATGTTTTCCATTAACAAAAATAAATAAATTCCAACATAAAAATAAAAAAATAATACTAATTTAAGTCAAAAAAGTATTCCACTTAATAAAATGATTTTACAAAAAAGATTCTAAAAAAAAAGCTCAAAGCAGTAAAATTAAATGGGTTGTGATTAAAAATCAAAATGAAATAAAAAATTAAATGAAAATGAAAGCTCAAAGCTGTAGCAGATCTCGTAAAGAAAATGAAAATGAAAATGAAATAAAAAATTAAACCAAAAGAGTGTAGTAGGTCTCGTACAACTCTAACCCAAAATAGGTTTTGATCGCCGGCCATGGCTATGGCAGGCCGGAGCTCTGATTGCGCACACACACACACGCATGTCTACACACATAGAGAAGCTCAAAGCTTCATTTTAATGGCAGAAATGGAGAGAGAGAAGAAGAAATGAATAATAAAAAAAATGAAATAGGAAAAAAGGATAACGGTAAACCCATTTTGGTCGGAGGTGGTGGAGCTATGGTCGACGGTGGAGAAAAGAAAGTCGGAGTTCTGGTCGGGAAAGAGGGAGAGAAGGATAGCATCGGTTGGGTTTCCTAAAAAATACATCAAGAAATACAATTGTATTTCTTGATGTAATAACTTGAAACCCTTAAGGGTATAATTGGTAATAAATATATGGGTTAATGGCAGTTTGGACGGAATGTTAAAAATGGGGGTCAAATCTTAAAAAAGTTAATTTACAGGGGTTAGACTAAGTATAGGAAATTAAATGGGGGTCAAACCTTAAATGACCCATAAATATATTGTTTGACAGAGAAACCCAGATTTCTAGCAAAAAAAGAAGGTCAGAGTCAACGTGTTAGCCCATAAGTGGTATTCAAGCTCTGATTTTTGCAACTTTAGTCGTGACTTTTATAGGTGATCCATGGAGGGTCATCATTGATTACGTTTCGAAAATTCTCTCTCCCTCCCACATTTTTTTATGACCAACAAGGTGAGTTTATGAAGCTTTATTGCTGAAACTTTATCTCAATTTTCAAGAATTGAAATTAGGATAATTATGTTGGAGGATTTTACCCTCCCACTTCCTCAAATTCTCTCTCTCCCTCTCACATTGTTTTGTGACCAACAAGGTGAGTTTTTGATACTTTGTTGCTGAAACTTTATCTCGATTTTCAAGAATTGAAATTAGGGTATTTATGTTGGTGGATTTTTTTAGGTTTTGGATCAAATGGATAATTGGGGAGTTTTGTTTCCACTATTTGTTGAGTAATTTGGGCTATGGTCATGATTCATAATGGGGACTAAAGAGGTTTAATATTTTTAAAGATATCAAGATAGTGGATTGGGCATTCAATCACTTGAGAGAATGCCAAATATCCCTGGATTTCTCCATGTGTGGTAAAAAATTAGGACCATCATAAGTGAATTTTTTACTTGATTGAAAAATGTTTGAAATCTTATATACATCTATATATTTTACACACTCTTCCACATTTTAAACTCTACCTTTCTTACAATTACCTATTTTCAAAACCACTAAGATTAATAATAGAGATTTCAAGATATGTAAAGAGCTCCCTACATTTAAATTTATCACTGCAATGTTTTTAATGAATTAAAAAAATTAGTAGTAATACTCATTAATTATAAAAACATAACTACAAGTCCTCAATATGATACTGGTCAGCTCCTTCATAAATTTTTCATCGAAGGGAAAAAATACCTAAGCTTTGGTTTTTGAAGTTTATGTTTGGACACAGTTTGTACCTTATTTTTAGCATTTTCTTTTGTCCATTATATGTGGTTTTCTTTTTAATTCCTAAAATATCTTGGGTTTGCAAAAATATTACCTTCGATATAAATAAATGCAATCTATGATTTTAATTTCACCGAGTTTTCGCTTTCACAAATGTGTGGATCATTTTTTTTATTGCCTAATTCCATTCCTACTGCATGTATGTCACTCAAATTTTTTGGATATTATTTATTGGTGAGAAATAATTAAAGGTTTATTTTATTTAATATTTTAATTCATGAATATGTGAGTTTAGATGGTACATATGTACCATTATTACTTTTCATTGATTATATATTGGTTATTATGTAGGTTGTGGAAGTGGAGGGGATATCTTCACAATCTTGGTTCATAAAAGAGATAATTAGCTGATTTCAACTCATCATATTCTCTCTCTACGTGAGAGTTTTCTATCTGATTGAGCCCTCACTCGTATGAATTTTCTTCTTAGTTTTTATACCCACCTCTCTCTCTCTCTCTCTCTCTCTCTCTCCCCATGCTTACTTCACCACTCTTCTAACTTTATATCCCCTTATCTTTTACAGGCCTTTCTCATTATTCTTACCATCCATAAAGACCAATTTTTTAATCCTTAATGGCATACCCAAAGACTAATTTTTCAAATGAACCAAACCCTATAGAGATTTTGTCCCTTGAAGAGAGCCCCCTTGGGAACGATAACGACCCTGCTAAAACTCTGGTGGGGAGAGTCAAAGCGATAGAGGAACTCAACAAAACGGGTGTTTGCAATATTATTAGCGGCGCGTGGAAAACAAATAAGGGTTTTACTATAACCAAATGGGGAACAAACACCTTCATTTTCAGATTCGTAGATGATGATACTATGAAGAAAATCTTCGAGGGCGGTCCTTGGTCAGTTATGGGACATTTAACAATTCTGAAATAATGGAGTGCTGAGGTGGACATTGAAGATATGATATTCGATGAATGTGGGTTTGGATCCAGTTTCTCAACCTACCATTCAATAAACGTTCTATTGCCAATGTTGAAAAAATTGCTTCCACTGTAGGGGAGGTCATGGAAATTGAAGATAAAGTAGAGAATGAAATTTGGATGTTCAAGGTGGTGAGAGTCAAAGTGAATCCCAACCTAAACAACACACTCAAGAGAGGAGTTTATATACAAAGAGAAAATGCAAGCCCTAGCTGGTTGGCATTTAGGTACAAAAGGTAATCTAACTTTTTCTTTGAATGTGTCCGTATTGCTCATGAAAAAGAGGATTGTTGGTTGGAGAAAGAGGTGGACACGACCGGGGAGGGTTTCGGCCCTTATCTTAGAGCTGAGCCAAGTAGAGCTAACTTATTCTTCAGAGATTTTACAAAACCCTTAAAGACAAGTAGAGGAACGCCGGAGAAGATTAGGGTTGAAATGCCAAGTCAGTGGAGCGTACAATAGGAATGTTTAAAGGAAAATATAGAGCGACTTTGGCTGATAAAGAGGAAAGGCGCGTGGGCCAGAGGGAGGACACGATAGATGATGGGAGATTAGGGCTAACGTGGAGAGACAAAATTAGTGGAAATAGTGGCACCACTATTGGGGACACTGAAAATACCGTTGGAAACTTTCAAGACAACATTGATTACAACATGAGTCCTATTCCCCTACCACGATAGGTGGCAGGGGATAATTGAACGATCAACAACATGCATTTTCATACAGACGATAGCAGATATGTGTTACTCCCCTCTCTCAACACTAACCCTAAACCTATCAATCCAAGTTACATTAAACTTTATCTAACCCCTAACTTACGCCTTTCCAGACCTATATTATCCACACCAAATTATTATGTTACTGAACCCAATGAGGAGCAAACTAATAATGACCCCAAAATGCCTCTGACCAACCATAATAACCCAGAATTAAATCCCATGATAGATAATCCCTCAAAATCAAATCAACCTCACCTAAACCCATGATTTCAACCAACAACAGACTCATCCCCATCTCTCCCAAAGACTAACCTTGTTACACTTGATAAAACTCCCCCTACTACCTCTATCTTCAATACTTTCTCTATTACAGAAGAAGTGTTGGCCCCATACCTTGACTCCCTCTCCCTCAAAAGAAAGGATGAAAATAAAGAAGGTCACACTGGTTACAAGCCCAATAAAAAATGCGTCCAACCTCCCTTTAGGCTTTCCCTGTGAAGAATAAGCCCAAAATGAGGAAAAATTTTAGGGGGAGGAAAGTAACACAATCAAGCCTGAAACACAAGTCTAGAGGTGAACAAACTGACCAACTGACATTCATAAACCTGGAATTTATAGAGGTCCCTGTCTTGGGTATGTCTCAAACTGGCAGTTATGATGGTGTTTTGAATACGGACAACTATGGAGACCAAAGGGTTGTGGTGGCTGACCCCAATCAGCCACACGAGTAATGTTAATTCTCTCTTGGAATTGTCATGGAGTTGGGCGACCCCGAGCAATTCGTATGATGAAGGATATTATCAGATCCTATCGCCCCTCCATTGTTTTTCTAATAGAGATAAAAAACAAAAGACACAAATTGGAAGGTATCATAATAGCAACCAACTTGAATAAGTTCTTCTATGTTGATCCCATAAGAATATCTGTAGGCCTGGCCTTATATTGGAATGACTATGTTGATATTAAGGTGAGCCATTCGACCAAGAATTTTATCAATGCCGAGTGCGTTTTGGATGCGGAGAATCCAGAATGGATTTCCACCTTCATTTATGCATACCTGGATGATGCCAAAAGATGGTGTGTATGGGAAGATCTATTCTCTATTCCTAGGCATCCCAACTCTCCATGGCTGGTAATGGGGGACCTTAATGTCATTGGAGCGACTTGGGATAAGGAAGGAGGGTAGGAGGATAGTCGAAATTAGATAGAGGAGTATCACAATGTGTTGATAAGGGGCAATCTTCAAGAAGTTAAGTTTAAAGGCACTACGTTTACGTGGATCGATAAAAGAGAAGATAGGGATAACGTGAAGAAGAGGATTGATGGGGTTCTTATTAATTATGAATAAAGGAATATATTACCGGAGGCCATCCTCTTACACGAGACTATAAAGGGTTCTAAAGGGTTCTGATCACGGTCCGCTTGTTTTAAACTTTCTTCCCCAACTTAGAAAACTAAAATTTAAATTTAAGTTTGAATCCAAGTAGGTGGGACCTACTGAGAGTGAAGAAACTATAAAATAAGGCCGGGGAAGTGGTATTAGAGGATCGCATATCTTCAGAGTTTCTGCTAAACTCAAAAGCGTGGCCGGTGAAATGATTAAATGGAGGAAATGCCATTTTGGAAATATGCAATCTACCTTGAATGAGATTAACGGAAAGCTGGCCGTGGTCCAACAAATGTCTCCAACTGCGCATAATATTCAAGCAGAGACTTCTTTGATTGATGACATAGATAAAATCCTTATTAGAGAAGATAAACACTAGCACCAAAGATCTTGAATCAAGTGGCTGAAAGATGGCGACTAAAATACCAAGTTCTTTCACACCACGACTATTCAGAGGAGAAGCAAAAATCTCATTATCAAGTTACTGAATGATGAGGGTAGTTGGGTGAAAGATAAAGAAGGCCTTAAGTATTTGGTGCAAAACCACTTTGGAAGTCTGTTTAAATCTCAAGGTGCTAGGGACATGGAAGGGCCTTTAGCAATAGTTGAATGCATTATTTCTTCTAACATGAATACTGATTTATGTAAACCGCTTAGTAACACGGAGATTGCCCAAGACGTGTCTCAATTGGGAGCTACCAAAACTTCTAGCCCCGATGGATTCCCGGGGTTATTTTTCCAAAAATATTGGCATGTAGTGGGAGATGATGTGTGCAATGCCGTCAAACTTTCTTTAGACGAAATTTCCTCCTAAAGGAATTCAATAGAACCAACTTAGTCCTTATTCCAAAAGTCCTTGCTCCTACGATTTTAGACCAGTTTCGCCCTATTAGCCTTTGCAATTTTATATAGAAGATCATTTCCAAAACTATGTCCAATAGGTTGAAACCTCTGCTCCATGATCTTATCACCCCTAATCAAGCTGCCTTATTCCCCAACCGGGTAATTCAAGACAACATCATCATTGCTCACGAAGCCTTCCATTACCTGAAATTGGGAAAAAAGAGACAAAAAAAAGGAAGAAATGGCCCTTAATTTAGACCTAAATAAAGCTTATGATCATGTTAAATGGGACTTCCTTCAGCATGTTATGCAAAAGATGGAATTCTGTAGGAAATGGATTCATCTTATTATGCAGTGTGTCACCACTGTTTCATTCGCAGTGATTTTTAATGGGGAAGAATGCTTCGAGGTCAAACCTGAGAGAGGCCTTAGACAGGGGGATCCTCTATCTCCATACCTGTTCCTTATTGTTTAAGATGTGCTGTCCAGAATGATCACGAATTAAATGTTGAGCGGCCTTATATCAGGTATAAAATGAACAGAGGGTGGCCGACCCTTTCACACATCTTCTTTGCTGACGATTCCATCCTGTTTCTTCGAGATAAGTCTTCTGAATGCATGGAAGTTCTTATTATCCTCAACCAGTATGGGGTGGCCTGTGGTAAAAGTGTGAACGTTGCTAAATCAGGGGTTTGCTTTTCTTCCAATATTAATATGTGGGATAAAGGATCTATTTGCAATCTTCTCCAGATTAGTGAGATGAATCCCAAAGCTATGTATCTTGGCTTTCCTGCCTCCTGGGGTCGATCAAAGACCCACACCCTCTCTTTCATTTTGTATACGGTGACTAGAAAGATGAGAGGATGGAATCAACTTCTTCTCTCCCCTAGTGGTCGCAGTGTTCTTATTAAATCTGTTATTCAAGCTATTCCCACTTACATTATGTCTTGCATTATCCTCCTAAAGTTCATCTGCTACAAGATTAACTCCATGGTTAGCAAATTTTGGTGGGGAGGCTCAAAAGAGATGTTGATGTAAAAAACTAGATCGCTCTAATAATTCAATCACAGATAAATAAAATGAAACAATGATTTTTAAAGTGGTTCAGCCTTATAAGAATGGCCTACGTCCACTGTTATGTTATTGCTGAGTGTTTGGGAATTCTCGATTACAAGTTCAGTCAAGAAATTCCGGTCCCTTTGAATGAGGATGATACAAGGTATTTATAGCCCTTAGGCTGTACATGAATGGGTCGATTCATTAAATGAGAATACATATGAAAGGGTAATACATTTAATGCAGCGTGTGCGTCAAGATGATGAACATTCAATGAATAGTTGAACTGTTGACATTCTGGCAATTAATACTACGGCCGAGATGCAGCTCGGACCGCCTTAGTTGCTCGTTGCTCAGGAGTTCCTCGGAGCGCTAGAGTACCTCGGAGTGTTGCAGTTCCTCGGTATATCCTCGTTGCTCGGGGAGAACATGAGTTGGTCGAGGAAATGAACTTCCTTGTTGTTATTGTACCACGTAGATTGACAAGTGTCTTCGTATGATTCGTCCACATCAGCATATTAATTTTGGTATCAACAGAAGCCCCCAATGTTTCATATTTCGAACTTTGAGGAGTATGGAACATTCTTTCTCGGTTTATGGCAATATTGAATGATCTTCCTGGGTTTTAGGAGCATCGTATTTGAATTTATTTCCAAATTCAATGAATCCGTCTTTTTTCAAACTTTTAAGAGCGCTTCGATCTTAGTGACCTTTTTGTCCTTTTAGCCGTCGGAAGTTCAATAGTTTCTTTTTTGTAATCATTTCATTCGCCGCTTCCCAAGGCAAAGTATTTAAACTTCTTAGGTAACCATACCGTCTTCTTCTTTTTCCAATTTCCTGCATTCAAGCTTTCTATTTTCTCCTTCTCTCTTGTGCGTTCATCTTAGTTTTCGTTCGTTGTCAACATACCTCCTTTCTTCCTATAAGATCTTCTTCCTTTCTTCTGTATCTCTTTTATTCAGTATGGTTTATATTGTGGAGTCTGTTGAGAAATTTCGTTCCGATTTTTCCATTCCTTCCTGGGTAACTCTGGAGGTTCTTTCTGAGCCTTTAGATTATTTTCGATTGGCTGAGGGACATTGGTTTCCCAGTCTATTCATAGCTGAATGTGGATTTTCTTTTCCACCAAACCCATTGTGTCTTGAGTTTTGTCATTATTTTGATCTTGGCCCTGCAAAAATAGCCCCCAATTCATGGAGAATAATTAATGGGGTGTACAAATTAAATCTAACTCATGGGAATCGTATAGGGATCCATGAAATTATGTATTGCTATAAATGGGCCACTCTAGATAATATTTATTACTTAAAAACTAGGTTTCTGAATAGGGCTCTTGTAGTTAACCTCCCTGACTCAAATAGAGATTATTTTGAACATGGGTTGGTTATTAAAAATTGGCAATATGCCCCTTTAGTTGGAGATGGAGCATACAACGGTCCCAGATGCCCCCCATATGGCAATGGGATAGGTTTATTTTTCATTTTATTTTACTTATGAAGTTATGCTTTTATCATGTTTGACAAAATGTATGACTGATATTTCATTATGTGTTTGTTTGCAGTTGATAGTAAAAGAAAAACTCCAAAAGAATCAGAGGTTAATATTAAGCATCTGAAACTTATCTAGGGTTTGCATAAGAACGTTGCAGATGAGCACATCAGGTCTGCATCATATCTGCTACAGTATAAGAGTTACACAACCTCTTATACTGCTCGCCCTGTTGAACCAGCTTCAACTCCAGAGGATTCTTCTTCAGATTCTCATCTTCCTTTAAGTCAAAGAATGGACAAGAAAAGAGCTCCTCCTGCTCTTTTGGATGACATTACTTCTGCTGTTGGGGCTAAGAAAAGCAAAACTGATGTCCCAGAGGGGACTAAGAAGGTGGATGCTGCACCCTCCAAAGCTGCCGAGAAGCCCCCAGTGGCTCCGAGCAAGAAAATTGCTCCTATGGAAGTGATTACTATCTCTCCGACCAAGAGTTCTTCCTTGGTTGAAGCTGCTGAAGTCCCTTTGAGAAGATTGAGGAAATCATCCTCAGTCAATTTGGCTGAAACTGTCCCTTCTCTACCAGCTGGTGGTGTTGGTATTCCAACCATCATTCCCCCGAGCTCTGCAATGAGCTCGGTAAAAACTTGGATCATACCCGAGGTCCAAGGAATTGATGAAAAATTTTCTAGGGATATGCTAACATCCCTAGCTACTCGTCATCTTGCTTCGGTAAATTTCTCACACTCTGAATTTTCTTTCTTTCTCTGAATGCTTGCATTTTGTATTGACTTTACTGTTTTTCTCATCTTTCAGCTGGTGAACTGTTTCAATAATATCGTGAAGAAAGATGAAGCTATTAAAGCTTCAAGCTCCTCGTCAGGTGTAGAGGATGCTCTGCTGGGTTTGACCCAATCCTTGAAGGAATCTCGCCAACAGTATAGTGAGAACAAGGCTGTTTGGGAGAAAAAGTTGTCTGCAGTTGAGGCCGAGAAGGTGAAGATGGCTGAGATCTCCAAGAGTTTGGAGGATAAGGTAAAAGGTTTAGAGGTCGAACATCAGAAGTATGATGTAAAGCTCAAGAACTTTGGAGAGCTTGAAGATAAGTTGAAGAAGGCAGAGGAAAAGTTGTCCGCCCTGCGAGATATCAAGGTCCAAAAGGAAGAATTGGATGTGAAGCTCTTCTCGGAGAAGCTAAAAAGAAAACTCGCCATTAAAAAATCCTTCAGCGCTGGCTGGGAAAAAGGATGGGACAAGGGGATTGCTGCGATGACATCCCAAGTTCAATATGGGAAGTTGAAATACTTTCGAGATGGCTGGGTAGCTGCCCTACAGGAATTGAAGATCAAGGATGATTCCGATCTATTCCAGTTGCACCTCCCTGGTCCTCCTCCACCAATTGTGGAAGAAGAAGAAGATGAGCCTGCCTCTGATGAATCTTCTATGGCCATAGGTGATCAAGTCCCTGCCTCTCTTCCTGCTGCCAACGAGGACATTTCTTCCATGCCTCCTCCTTCTGAGAAAATTTCAACTCTTGCTGTTCAAGCTGCTATCACCTTCGAGCAACCAAGCTCCTCGTCCCAGCCTCCCGAGAAAGTCTTGGGAGATAAGGAAAAGGTGTGAAGTTGGTCGGTATCATTTCTATCTTTTATTATCACTTGTAATCAAACAATCTAATCTTTTGATGATCTAATAAAATACATTTTTGTTCATCTCTGTTGTTGATGATTTGTTTTTGTTGATTGTTGTCTTTTTCTCATCCTTAGTTTGTTGCTAGAATGGAACTGATATCTGCACATGATATCAAGCTGATGCAGCAATGTCACGAATATTATAAGGCTGGTCATACAGACCTTAGTACATCAGAAATTGCTGACATCCTTGGCCATGATGCCTCAAAACAGGCAATTGAGGCTTATCGATACTTGAAAGATTTACTCGACCGAGCTGTGGCCAACAATGTAGCCTACTACGACTTGATTGAGGAACTTCATTATTCCTTAGAAGATCTACAAGGTCAGCACAATGAATCAATGGCTTTGTTGCACAAGGAATATGAAAATAGATACCAACAGCTTTCTTCTGACACAGGCCATAAAAAGATCCTGGCTGGATACGATGTTAGGGAAAGAACTTTAAAAGGTGAAGTTGAAGCTTGCAGGCAGATTGCTGAGTTGCTGGAACAGGAGAACAATAATTTGCAGAAAAAGCTGGCACAGTATGAATCTGCAGCGTCATCTTCCACTGCTTTAGTGCAAGTTACCGATGAAGGTTTCTCGTTCTTAGAGGTTGAGAATGCCAAATTAAGGCAAGAACTGGACAACTTAAGAAAATCTGTTATTCCTGCGACTGCTCGGGGACGAGGAAGAACTTCTCGTGGGCGAGGAAGATCTGTTCAAAATGTTGCCGAGGAGCAAAGTTCTCTAGTCGCTGCTCGGAGTCGATCAAGAGTTCTTAGCCGTAATGTTGAAGAGGCTCGCACTCAATCTACTTTGGAAACTCAAGCATACCAATTAAATGCCAAAGATCGGGCTTTATCTGAATTGTCCAAGAGAAATCTATCTTTGGAAGATCAACTTACTGCAACGAAGTCTGCTTTGAATGATAAAGACGTTTTTGCCAGGAACCTTCACGAACAATTGGATAGATTAACCTTCCAATTCCATAAACAGCCTAGGGAATTTTGGATGGCAGGATACAATGAAGCCCTTGTTCATTTAGATGCTCGTATTGAACATGCCAATAATGAAGGTTATAAGCAGGGGTGGTTGAACGCCCTAGGTGTACTGAAATTGGAGCAAGGGCATTTTTTATGGGATTATCATGCTCCAGGGTTACTAGACTTGCCTGTGCCACCTTTCAAATTGGACATGGCATGGATCCCAGCTCGTTCCATTCCTCAGAGTTTAATTTCAAAATATCTTGGTGATTATACTCTTCATTCTCAGATTGAATTATCTCGTCCCGAGTAGCTCTTGGATACACCTTCTGTGATGAACGTCAGAATGCTCAGAGATGTTAATTTCATTAATTCTCCTCTTTGCTTGGAAGACCCTCCTGCCGGCGAGGAACCTGTTTCAAAAGCTAAAGGAAAGAAACCAATAGAATAGGTTTTTCAATGTAATAATTAGCACATATGTATAGCTTGTAATACATTTTTATCTTAATGAAAGAATTTCATTTTCTGTTTGCAAATTTGTATTGCGATTATCTTGTGTTTATCAAATATTTTTACATTTGTGTATATGTATCTGTTAAAAAGATAACAATATGATGTTGTTCATCGACCAACTTAGTAATCAAAATTACAAGTATCAATGCTGCTTAATCACTTAATAATAAAGTAATGAGTATAAAATGTTTAAACTGTTTCCAACCAACCAAGGTTGTTAAATTATGCTTGTCGACCAACTACAGTTGATGGGTTTTTACCCCGACCAACCATACTTGGTAAACTTTTTCCTAAAATGTATCCGACCAACCATGGTCGATAATTTATCCTCGTCGACCAAGTATAATTGATCACCGACCAACTATACTTGGTTCAGTTTGGAATTCTTTGTATTTTCTGGAATGATTTTACCTTCCGACCAACTTGTTGGCCTATTTTCAAATCAAATGATATTATTCTTCCCTCAACCGTAGTTGATCAGGTTCTTTCGAACTATCTTGTCCACTAGTTATCTTACCAACCTTAGTTGGTCACGCTAGTGTATACCTCCTAACCAAAGGAGTATATTTTTTGGTTCTTTCAAACTATCTGCCCACTAGTTATCTTACCAACCTTAGTTGGTCACGCTAGTGTACGCCTCCTAACCAAAGGAGTATATTTTTTGGTTCTTTCGAACTATCTGTCCACTAGTTATCTTACCAACCTTAGTTGGTCACGCTAGTGTACGCCTCCTAACCAAAGGAGTATATTTTTTGGTTCTTTCGAACTATCTGTCCACTAGTTATCTTACCAACCTTAGTTGGTCACGCTAGTGTACGCCTCCTAACCAAAGGAGTATATTTTTTGGTTCTTTCGAACTATCATCTTCTTTTTGCTGTCGAGCAGCGTAGTGTACAACGCTAGTATTCCCCGAAAAACTTTCAAACAAAGGAAAGGAAAATGGTGAAAACATCATCGTTTTATTCATATTGATGGAACCGTTGTACATTTTACATCATTGATAATACTTGCGAAGGTGTTCATCATTCCAAGCATTCTTGAATTCTTCTCCTTCTAGAGTTGCTATTCGGTAAGTTCCTGGTCGAACAACTTCTGTAACTCGGTAAGGCCCATGCCAGTTTGCCTCCAATTTATTGTGTTTCTGAATTACCTTCTTTAGCACATAATCCCCTTCTTTTAAGTCGCATTTCTTCACCCTTTTGTTGTAGAACAGAGCTGTGCGTTGTTGGTAAGCAGCATTCCTAATGGCTGCTTCTTCTCTGACCTCCTCGAGCATATTCAAATCCAGTCTTCTCATCAAGTCGCTGACTGGGGAACTGAAATTCAGCACTCTGTGTGTTGGAAGACCCAACTCGGCAGGTATTACAGCCTCACTTCCAAATGCCAGCATATATGGTGATTCTCCAGTCGCTGCTCGGGGAGTTGTTCGGTAAGCCCACAATACTGATTGTAGCTCGTTAATCCAGTTAGCTTTAGCTTCACTTAGCCTTTTCTTCAAACCATTTAGCAGTGTTCTATTCGTCACTTCAGTATGTCCATTGCTCTGAGGATGGCCTGGTGCTGAATGAACCTTCAAAATGTTCGACTGATGACAATAGGCAGCAAATTCCTCGTTATCAAATTGGGTTCCATGGTCTGTGATGAAGGCATGAGGGAGACCATATCGACAGATGATATTCTTCCAAACGAACTGGTATACCTTCTCGTATGTTATATCAATAAGCGGCTCAGCTTCTACCCACTTAGTAAAATAGTCCACTGCAACGACGAGGTACTTGAACCTTCCTCGGGTGATCGACAGTGGTCCCACCAAATCAATTCCCCACATGGAGAATGGCCAAGGGGAAGTTATGGGTGTCAACAATGCTTGTGGAGTTCGTCGGATAGAGGAAAATCGTTGGCACTTGTCACATTTCTTAGCATAGGCTATACAATCAGCCCTCATCGTCGGCCAATAGTATCCTTGAGTCATTACCCTTTGTAAAAGTGTTCGACCTGCTACATGAGCTCCACAAGACCCTTCATGGATTTCTTCAATCAATTCTTTCACCTCGGAAGGATGTACACATCTCTACAAACCTACCATAATTCCTCGTCTATATAAAATACCATTAGTTAATACATACCGAGCAGCTTTATACTTCAGTTTCTTGGCAGCGAGCTTGTCCTCCGACAATCCTCCCTCTTCAATATATGCCCTGATGGGATCCATCCAAGATGGTCCTAAATCAAGGGTTATTACATTTATTGTCAGGTCTTCATCTATGCTCCGACCTTCTAATACTTCAATCGGTATGGTTCTTCGCAACTCGGTACGAGTAGCTGATGCTAGTCGGGCCAGTGCGTCTGCTTGTACATTCTCCATCCTCGGTATTCTCACCAACCGAATGGCATCAAATTCTGTCAACAACTTCATCACCTTTGCGTGATATTTGATCATTAACTCTCCTTTAACCGCATATATTCCCGTCATCTGATTCACAATTAGTTGAGAATCACTGAATACCATCACTTGTTGTGCTTCCATAACTTTTACTAAGTTTAACCCCGCTATCATGGCCTCATACTCAGCTTCATTATTAGAGGCTTTGAATTGGAATCGTAAAGCATATTCCATGTCAATCTCATCTGGGGTGCTTAAAACAATTCCTGCGCCGCAACCTGCTGTGCAAGATGAGCCATCCACATATAATCTTCATATGGGTAACCCATCTTCAAATTCCTTATCTGACAGGGTTCCTCGGTGAAATATTTGTTGCTTCTTTTCATCCTCCCCTGGCACTTTTCACTCCTCGTTGACCATCTCTTCTCGTTCTTCAACCATCCGGGGCTGGTTTGAATTTGAAGTTGATGATCTTTCTACATCCATAGGCCCTTTTACCAACCGGAGTTGGTCTGGACTTATGTCTGTTGATCCTGTAACATCCACAGGTTGGTCAGCGAGCAGTTTTTGTTCCTCGGGGGTATCAGGATATGTAAATTCTGCTATAAAATCTGCTACAGCTTGCCCTTTCAATGATACTATGGGCTCATACACAATATCATATTCACCGAGTTTTATCGCCCAGTACATCAGTCTTCCTGATTATTCTGGCTTGTGAAGGGCTTGTCTCAATGGCATGTCGCTATACACAATGATGGTATGGGCCTGGAAATATGGCCTCATTCTTCTACTTGCTTCAATTAATGCCAATGCCAATTTTTCTAACTTTGGGTTCCTGATCTCTGCACCTCGGAAAGCCTTACTTGTGTAATAAATTGGTTTCTGGACTCCATTCTCTAATCTGATCAATGCCGAGCTAACTACATTCTTTGATACTGCTAGATATAAGTACAACTTCTCTCCTGTTATTGGCCTAGACAACAATGGAGGTGCTCCCAAATACTTTTTCAAGTCTTGAAAGGCCTTTTCACATTCATCAGTCCACTCAAAAGTTTTTCGAAGTGTTTTGAAGAATGGGAGGCATTTGTCAGTTGCTCGGGATACAAATCTGTTGAGCGCTGCAACTCGTCTTGTAAGACTCTGCACTTCTTTCTTTGTTGTTAGAGATCGCAACCCTAAAAGAGCTTTGATCTTATCTGGATTTGCTTCAATGCCTCGCTGGTTGACAATGTATCCGAGAAACATTCCTTCTCGTACTCCAAATGTGCACTTCGTCGGGTTGAGTTTCATCTGGTATTTATCCAGTTGATCAAATGTCTGAGCTAAGTCAACTAAATGATTTGCAGCTTTCTTGCTTTTTGTCAGCATATCATCGACATAGACTTCCATGTTGCAACTGATTTGTTCGGTGAAGACCTTGTTCATCAGCCGCTGGTATGTCGCTCCTGCATTTTTCAAACCAAAAGGCATAACATTATAGCAATAAGTTCCCTTAGGGGTAATAAAAGAAGTACTTTCCCTGTCTTCAGGTTTCATCTTGATCTGGTTGTAACCAGAATACGCATCCATGAAGTTGAGCAGCTCATGTCCCGAGGTAGCATCCACTAGTTGGTCAATTCTGGGCAATGGAAAATGATCTTTTGGGCATGCCTTGTTGAGATCAGTGAAATCAACACACATTCTCCATTTATTGTTCTTCTTCTTTACCATCACCACGTTTGCCAGCCAGTCTGGATATTTCACATCTTCAATGAATTGGGCTTTCTGGAGCTTCTCGACCTCCTCTTGTATGGCTTGATTCTTCTCGGGGCTAAATACCCTTCTTCTCTGCTTTACGGGCTTGATCTCCTTATTCACATTGAGTTCGTGACATAAGAAGTTTGGATCTATTCCTGTCATGTCCTCATGACTCCATGCGAAAGTTTTCTTCCTGTTTCTCAAGAACATTATCAATTCTTGTTTTATTGAAGCATCCAACGGCGAACCTATCTGGGTTACTCGTTCAGGGTGCTCCTCGTCCAAAATAACATTTTCTGTAGATTCTACTACCTGTCCTTTTACAGGTTGGGATTCATCCCTGGGATCAAGAGTTTCAATTTCTGTACCTTCCTCTACCTGGTAGGTAATAGTTTTTTTCCTTGATTCCTCAAGCTCCTCTTGCTCGGCAGACGAATAATAGCATTCCCGAGCTACTTTTTGATCACCTTTTACAACTCCTACTCCGAAGTTTGTTAGGAATTTTAAGCATTGATGCACTGTAGATGGAACTTCTTCGAACTTCCTCAAACCAACTCTTCCCATGATGATGTTGTAGGCTGACTGCACATTCTTATCCATCACAAAGAAGCGTATTCTTTCTGTTCGACAAGCAGGCCAAGTTCCAATGAATATGTCCAACTTGATCGTCCCAAGTGGAAAAACTTTCTCGCCAGCAAAACCCAGAAGGGGTCTGTGATAAGGTTCCAATTGAGATAATTTCAAATTCAAACTATCAAAACATGAATAGTACATGATGTCTGCCGAACTACCATTGTCCACCAACACCTTTGAAATCACCACATCTTTCATCCTCATTTTGATCACCAAAGGATCGTCGTGAGGGTAAAGAACACCTGCCAAATCATTTTTTGAAAAACCAATAACTAGCTTCTCTTTATTTACCTTCCTCGCACGATTATCCTCGACAAGATTTATTCATTGAATATATGAGCAGGCTTGAGCCTCTCCGAGATAGGCCTTTCTTTCTGCAGTGAGGTCTCCCCCTCCAGCATCTCCTCCTGTAATAACATTACAATCAAATGACCCAAAACGTATGGAAAATACCTCTCGTTCAGGCTGTCTTGGCTTCTTTGGAAGATCGGGGTCTTCATCTGGATCATCTTCATGATCTCTTTTCTTTTTCTCCTCCGTCCGACGAGGAGATCTGGAACGATCTCTAGTTCTATCATCATTTTTCCTTTCACCTCTGCGATCTACATACTTTGACAAATTTCCTCTTCGGATGAGCGTTTCAATCTCGTTCTGAAGGGCTATGCAATTTTTGGTCGTATGGCCATGATCTTTATGGAATTCGCAATATTTGGCTCTATTCCTCAGGTCAGGATTGGTCCTCAGTTTATCTGGCCACTTGATTTCTTCGTTATTCTTGATTTCTTCTAAAACATGATTAATACCCATCTTAAATGGAGTATAATTATCATATTTCTTCAGGAATTCCCATGACGTCCTATTATTCTTGGAGTGCTTGTCACCACCATTACCTTTTTGCTCTTTCTTCTTAGATTTGTCAACTTCCACCTTGGTTTCTTTATCCATATTCTTCTTCGCAGCCATAGCCTCCTCCGCATTCATGATTTTGGCCGCTTTTGCCATCAACTCCGACATAGTTTTAGGTGGATCTTTGGCCAAAGTGTAGTATAACTTGTTAGACAGCAATCCACTCATCAAAGCAGTGATCGCTGTCTTTTCTTCGTAATCTATGACTTCCAACTTCTCGTTATTGAAACGAGTTATGTAATCTCTAGTACTCTCACCTGATTTTTGTCTAACACTTAACAAGTGCGCTACTCGCTTTACTGGCTTTGCTCCAAAACAGAAATTACCAATGAACAACTCGGCTAATTGAATAAAAGTCGAAATCTTACCCCGAGGAAGATTGTTGTACCATATCTGTGCAGATCCGGTAAGAGTTCCCGAAAATGCTCTACACCTCATCTCGTCGGGAACAGCGTATATGTCGGCAACAGCTTGGTATTGTTCTATATGAAGAACAGGATCTGTCTTTCCATCATATTTAGGGGTCACTACAGGTGCCTTAAATTTTGATGGTGTAGGAAAATTCACAATGGCCTGCACAAAAGGTGTCCCTTGAACAAAAGTTCTTTGTAAGGGATTCTTTTCTTTAGCCATTTCTCCAAGTCTATCCTCCAATCGCTGAATGGAACCTTTCCATGCTTCATTTCCTTCCTCGGGCCGCTTAGTCCGAGCAACTGATTGTTCTGACGTAGCTTCCTGAGATCTATCTCGACGAGTAGCTGGTCGTGATTGTGCTGATCCTTCTCTCAAACCTGATGGTGGTCGAAAACTTCTCGATGGGGCTTTAGGTGGACTCATATTTCTCCTTGGTCCTAACCGACTGAAAGGAGACGCCCTGCTTAATCTTTCCAAGGCGCTGGTTCTCTCTGGAGAGAGGGTGATATGTTGATCTGTATCCGTAGCCCGTATCGATGAAGTTCGCCCAGGTTGATAAGAAAAATCATTAGATTCTTCATTACGATATGACCCGGTACGCCTGGATCGCGATTGCCCACGATCACTCCTTTGCCTTGAATGGGTAGGTGCACCGCCGTGAAGAGTTTGAATGAGTTTCCTAATTGTTTCTTGCATGGCGGTTTGTCCTTCAGCCAGATTCGTCATAATTCCAGCCAGATCTGGAGCTGCAGATGGATTTGGAGGATTTCCAGCATTTCCAGCATTTCGATTACTGGATTCTGGATTATCTGCCATTGATGATGAATGATTTTTGGTGAAAAACGATAGCAACAGTCGTTCCCACAGACGGCGCCAATCTGTTGATGTAAAAAACTAGATCGCTCTAATAATTCAATCACAGATAAATAAAATGAAACAATGATTTTTAAAGTGGTTCAGCCTTATAAGAATGGCCTACGTCCACTGTTATGTTATTGCTGAGTGTTTGGGAATTCTCGATTACAAGTTCAGTCAAGAAATTCCGGTCCCTTTGAATGAGGATGATACAAGGTATTTATAGCCCTTAGGCTGTACATGAATGGGTCGATACATTAAATGAGAATACATATGAAAGGGTAATACATTTAATGCAGCGTGTGCGTCAAGATGATGAACATTCAGTGAATAGTTGAACTGTTGACATTCTGGCAATTAATACTACGGTCGAGATGCAGCTCGGACCGCCTTAGTTGCTCGTTGCTCAGGAGTTCCTCGGAGCGCTAGAGTACCTCGGAGTGTTGCAGTTCCTCGGTATATCCTCGTTGCTCGGGGAGAACATGAGTTGGTCGAGTAAATGAACTTCCTTGTTGTTATTGTACCACATAGATTGACAAGTGTCTTCATATGATTCGTCCACATCAGCATATTAATTTTGGTATCAACAAGAGAGATTCAAAATCCACTGGTGTAAGTGGTCGAAGCTTACCCTTCCCATTAATCAGGGAGGCTTAGGATTCAGGGACTTCTCTTCCTTCAATATAGTCTTGTTAGCTAAAGAAGGGTGGGGGCTGATACAAAATCCAGATGCTCTTTGGGCAAGGCCACTAAAAGCTATTTAATTACCTAGAACATTCTTTATTGAAGATAAGAGAGGTAATAAGCATTATGCTATATGGAGGAGCATTCTGGAAGGCAGAGATCTTCTTATTAATGGGATGCACTGGAAAATGGGAGATGGGGCTGACTTCAAAATATAGGATGACAAATGGATTCCCTCTCTGGAAGGATTTAAAATAACCTCTAGGAAACCCCGGAAGCTTTGGAACATAAAGTCATGGATCTCATTTTCCATCTCTCTGGTGAGTGAAAAAATAGTCGAATTAGAGAACTGATGAGTAGAGAAGAAGTTGAGAAGATCTTACGTATTCCTACCTCTCATAATGGGGCCAAAGACTCCATGGTTTGGCATTTTAGCAAGCATGGGGATTATTCTGTGAAATCTGGATACATAGAAGCCACCAAAATTCTCAAAGAGAAAACTAGGCTTTCAGACACCTACTCCTCCTTTCAACTACACCCGAATCTATGGAAAGCTTTATAGATGATTGATATCCCTCCAAATATGAAGAACTTTATGTGGAAAGTGGCCAATAATGCCTTACCTAGCAAAGCAAACCTTTTCAGAAGGAAATGCTCAAGCTCTCCTCTATGTGCCATTTGCACAGATGGAGTGGAATAATTAGAACACATCTTCTTACGATGCTCCCATGCTGGTATTATTTGGGACAAGTGTGGTTTGAAGGAGTGTTGGAATGGTACTGATGCTAGAAGCATGTTTATATCGTTTTCAAATATTATTGAAAGAGAGAAGTTTGTTGTGACACGCCGACTAATTAAATACCAGGTAGCTACTCCTTTATTCGAATTAATACAAAATGTCAAGCTGGTTCAATTCATAGAATCACTGTCGAAAACATTTTTAAACAATTACTAGCCACCTAATATTTCAAAAGTGAGTTGCTAAATTTTATTAAATTAAATTAACATGCAACCAATTAAATTATAAGCTAACTATACCATATCCAGATCACAATCATAATAGAATAATAATGGAATAAATAAAATGATTCTGGAGTAACACTCCCCTGAATAATCCAAATAATGAATAAATCCCAATACAATGTCTGAATAAATAAATAAATCCCAAACTGAAAAGAAACTGAAAGTGTGAGAATGCTATCTCTAAATGGAAAGGGGGCGATATGCCCTAACTGATGATTGACCCATAATAGAATCAATTACAGAATGTGGAGGCCTCTAATATCGAGATCTTGTAACTTCTACAATAGCTACAACACCCCAATGTAATGGAATTCCTATGCTTGGCGTCCCTGTGACTGGGCACCTAAAAAGGTTTTATAAGAAAAATAGATTTGAAAGCAAATGAGTCAGAGCCCGAGGTGAAAATAGTTTAAAAATATAGCAAGTGTTTAAATTACAATATTTAACCACATATATTAAACATGTTAGTTGCGTACTCTCACATGAGTTTCTCACCCCTCAACTAATGTGCACGCCTAATGTATACCCTTAACCCATCCTAGTTATGCCGCTAACTAACTAGTCTGTACCACTCTGGCTTTCGCATTCTAACACAGGGTATCTACTCGTAACACCCAAACACGTCATATTTATATCCCATATTCACATTCATTAAATTACTTATCTCATGTGATAATTAAATTCTCACATTCTTATCGCATTCAAATATCTTAGTTATTCACATCTACTAAGTAACAGTGAACCAATTATAAGTTCATATACAAATCACTCTCAGTACATATATATATATATATGGAACCCCTAGGCTAAGCTGCGGTGCACACATACTCTGCTATCAAATCCATGTACATCATATACGTAAGGATCACGTGTTTCGAATCACACAGGAATCGTCTCAATACAAATCACACATATTGGAGGCGAACATAGTTCACATACCCATGGGTCACGCACATACCTATGCTCCCACGGTCAGCTGACTTCGCAAATAAGTCATTCACAGTCCTATGTCCTTAAGGTACCAAACTAAATCCCCTCCCCCCCCCCCCTCCGAAGGCACACAAGGATAAGATGGCCCTTTTTCGAAAACTAACCTTCGTGATAGCAAGTATGGTAGGTATGTCGTACACACAATAATCCAAATACTAAGTAATCACACAACTTAGATAATCATCATTTTAGTATAGGTATATTCCAGGCCCATAACGTATGTCTCACACATATAATAATATTGTCCCATTTATTCTACACAATAGATTTTAACGTGATAATTCTCGACGTATAGCTCCGAGTGTATATCCTATCCCAAAAAGTTACTAAGTCCTCCGCTAGTCTCTAAGGTTATCTAAGTATTTAAAGTTTCCCCACTTTTTGTATTTAACCTCAAATTATAATTGGAGCAAAATATATTCAGGTTCTCACAACTTACAATCGTACCTCATTAGTCGGATATTCGTAAATCTACCACTTAACCTCAATTAAACCTAATAATTTTCCGAGCTTCAAATACCATCCTACTGGTCTTTCCTAAGTACCAATATGCTCAATCAATCATCACTAAAGAGGTCTAGAGGTTGTAAGTTATTCAATTATTTAAAGGAAAAATACTTCACTCTTTCTAAAGGGTCGATCGATCGAAGAAATGGGTCGATCGATCGAAGAAATGGGTCGATCGATCGACATGCTTGGATCGATCAATTGATCAAGTAGTTATCAGCCCAGAATTCCTTTAACAGTTACGGGATTCCATCATTTTTACACCTCCAAATCACATTACAATGTCCCAAACTACCCAAATGAGTATACTAATCATGAAACCAACATTACTACACCAGTCTTAATGTTCAAGATTCATCAAAACATCATAGATTATCGATTTCTTGGATTAAAAGCCATTAATAACACTATAACGCTAGTTTTTCATCATCTCTTCAAAAATCTTTATAAACCTCAATTTAATTTCGTGATTTCTTAACTCTTTGTTTATAATTCTTTCCCTTAATGATTTCAGAAGGTCCACTACATGCAAACCTACCCAAGTTCATGGTTTAGTCTCCAATTTCACATTATCACAATTATTCAAAATTTGTCTTCAAATTCAATTTATCATGTTGAACATATGTAGTAAATCTTTGCACGATAAATCACTTGCCTGGAAAATAAAGATTTTGATCCTTTGAACTAGTCGGTATGGGAGTGATCCTCTCTTTTCGATCTATCCGGTGGTGGTGACGGTGGTGCAAAAGCCTCTAGGGTGGTTTCTTCTTTGGGAACTTTCTTGTTTTCTTCTCTGACTGCCATTATGATTTTTGGTTGTGAAAACCCTAAGTGACTCAAGTTTTGGCTAATAATATCAGTCTAAAATTCGTGGGTTACTATTTCTCAAAAAGTCAAAATGACTAAAATACCCTCTCGAGTTGTCGATTAGGCCTAAAATGCCCCGAGACCCAAACTAAATCCCTGACTAGTGTTTTATGACTATCTCGACCCTTACGGACACGTTGGCGCACTGAAAATGATTAGACGGATGACATAAAAATAAAATACTTTTGAATCCATTAAATTGGGTCCTGACACGACTAACACGCGCGTCCCAACTTAATTACCGAAACTACCGTATTTTCAACTCACGACCATTTTTATAAATTCAATAATCATATATTACCATAATCACTCATTAATATTCAACAACATTATTATAATAAAATACTAACTCTCGTCTCGCTAGCATTTAAATTCGGATTAATTTCTAATTAATTATCCCAAATTAATTTAATTAATCCCATAATTAAAAGCAATTTTATTTTATTAATCACATAATTAAAAGCCATAAAAATACGATGTATTACATAGATAAGTATGTAATACCCCATATTTTTATGACTTTTAATTAGTCGGGGTGTCACAGGTGGTATCAGAGCATCAGGTTCTAGTGTCTTTTAGGATCTGTACGGCTTATTATGCTTCCAGCGTAGCTTTCTTTGATATAGAGCCCTATGTTTAGGATTGTTGATTTCTTTGGTGAGATTTCATTCTCCTGCTATGATTTATATGATAGTGATTCTTATTTTCATTCGGGTGTGTTCGTGTGCCGAACGATGCAGTATGTCAGGCGAGGACAGTTGGGCGGACAACAGGAGGCAAGACTCAGTTGAGGTTATTGGGTATGTTCAAGAATGATAACCGTAGTTGAGGTCCCCCATTATTGTACAGAAATCCTGGATGGTAAAGTCGGCTTGGGCACAACATATGACATTATGGTACCGCTATAGTAGAAAGTGGAGTCGAATTAGACTCACCCAGCAAGGTTGGACTGGGAGAGAGTCAGACGAAACATTGAAGAGAACCAACAGTGGAAATTCTAAAAATGCGAAAATGGCATGTGTTAGCCAACGAAGGTAAAATATCCAAAGGTCTTGGGCATATGTCATAGTATGACTAATCGGGAGTGAAAATTTAGGTCAAAATTTTTCTTGGCTCGTAAGAGCAGAGTTACAATGGTGAGAGGCAACCACCACATTTAGAAGTGGAATGTTTTGTCAAGAAAAGGCGCATAGGTATGGTTTGACCATAAGTTCCTTCATCAGATGTTAGGGATAAGATGCGAACGTTGTTCTGAACTCACATAAGAGGGTCGGGCAGTGGTCACTTTGTGAAAAGAAATTTAATTAATTAGCGAACCCTGCACCGAATGAAGTAGGTACAATAGAGAAGAGGACATTAAAAGGGAAAATTAACTTACAAGAAAATTGCTAGCACTTCTGGGGAATTCTTCTTGGAGGGTCAATGCAGATGGTAACAATGTCGCGTTTTGTTAATATGGAGGTAAACGCTTCCTTGTGTGGGGAGCTACAAGAATCGAAGAATTTAGTCAGAGAGTAAGACAGGGGGAAACGGTGTTGGTGAAGCACCACAAGGGGGAGACCCATCAGGGGACCCATTTAAATTATTCGGATAGCAAAATTTTTATCGAGCGATGGTGATTTCAATAAGAGTTGTTGAAGCCAGTAGCATGTTCCTTAGGGCTATCAAAGCTAAGGGAGCAACAAAGGTAGCCATCAGAGTCGAGACTACCAAAGTCCGAGAGAAGGACAACCCTAAGATGGTCAGTGTGACCGGAGATAAGTGGAGTATGTGTAGAGATATTTTTTGGAGAGTGAAACCCGTACGTTAAAATTTTTCCGAAGCAAGTATAAGGATAAGGTTATGGTGCCTAGAAAGGGAAATAGTTATTGAAATTTTCGGTTTGGTACAGACAGGTGTGTTAAGTCCAGGAACCATTTGAGCAGCCAGGGCGATTGTCAAGGTAGAAGTATGAGTTATATCCTCAGATGATGAAGCGTGTTGTATGCGACATGAAAAAATTACAATATTTTTATTATTGCTATATTCGCATGATAGACGAGTTTAGTGCGTATATCGACAATGTTATTATCTATGTGAATATTTTTATGGTATAGTGGGGTTACCTTTAGCGTTATCCGTGGAGGATGAATGGGTATATCGATAGTGGTATATAATTTATTGAAATTACTCGTTTAGTGATGTGTTATACAAGTATGATATTATCCTAATTATGGTTTTATAATAATGATGCAGCCGATAGTGTGGGGTTATTGTAAGTCTATCGGGGTTACTACCTTGGTGTAAAATGTTTTGTTCTGGCGAGACCCCATTTGCGAGAGGGCTGGGCTCGTATTAATATATTTATATATATGTATATATATATATATTATCGAGACTTCGAAAGGTATAATGGTCTCGGATATTTGATCCTAGTATGTGTAGGGACTTTATTGATATGATTTAAAGTGTATTTGATTTACTGTTCAGCGGGTAGATTTAGCTGGTTATTAGAATTAACGCTCAGGATGTGGTAATAAAAAAAGTGCATTTTTGTATCACCCTTTAGAGACGTGGAAGTTAATACTGATAGTTGTATGTCCGGGGACGGGATTTTGAGAGCCCCGATTATATTTACATGATGTTTATGAAATGTGATTATCATCAATGTTAAGAGACAGTGTCTTTCGAAAAAAAATTCCTTATTTAAGTGTAATTGCGAAAGGAGATGTAACTTTGTTGTCAAGAGACGGGAATATAGGGGTACATGTTATGGATTGAGGGCTTAACGGATTCCGATGACCGACAATGCTAGGTAGTAGTGTATCGGGGGGGTCTTTGTTTGGATTTCGCTTTGCGAGATATCCTACGCATGAAACTTAGCGTAAGGTTGGTAGTAGGGAGATGTTTGACCATAATACTCTTTATTTACCATAATACTCTTTATTCACCGTCGGCCTCTGGATGAACCTTAGGCGAATAATTCCCAAAACAACATTCTTCTCATCCTGCTGATTCATGGGGACTCACGGTTAGAACTATCCGTAAGATCCCTTTTGAACCCTCAATTTCCATGAGGAATTCGACTTTAGTATCACTCTCCACTTCAGCGGTACTGCGGTACTCATAACTACTTATTATTTAGTAGTCGCCACCGAAATCCTTAACAATTACCATAGGGAGAGTGACCTATACTAAGGTCCTCATCCCAACCTTCTACCAGCTTCCCCAGCTAAGCCTCACCTCCTGCTGCCATCCAAGCTTCGCACACGATTCTCAAACGAGTGCATAAAAGATTTCTATAATCTTCTAACATGGCAGGAGAACGAAATCTCACAATAGAAATCAACAATCCTAGTCCTGAGGCTCTATAACAAATGAGAGCAACGCTGAAAGCGTAGTACGTCCGCAGAGATTCCTAAGGACACTAAAACCTGATGCTCTGATACCCTCTGTAACACCCCGCCTAATAAGATACCGGGCGATCACTCCAATATTAAATTAAAACAGGAGTTTCATATGGATCATTCTTAGCATCACTGTCGAAAATCCATTTAATTACTAATATCCTATTAGGTGAGCGTTGAAAACTTTTATCTAACTACTCCTTTTAGCGACCAATTAAAAACATCCACAATTAAATGCGTAATTGAACTGAAATGAAAATGAAATAAATTAAAATAACCGAACACTCGGTCCAAATATACAACCATATCGAATGCTGTACTGAAAGAATAAATAAATGCAATTGAGTCATTGGCTCGAATGTTTATACAGTACCTCCTATCTAGAGTACAACAATGGAAGCGTCTATCAAAAACCTGCACGCATCCACAGCTGCTGCAGCTGACGTCTGACTCGAAAGAATTTCCATCCAGGCGTCCCTGTGTCTGGACACCTATATATATATAGTATAGAGAAAGAAAGGAGAGTAGACAAACGGGTCAGAGCCCGAATGTTTGAAAATATTTTGCAAGTGCATAAATGCTTTATTTTTAGAAAAATAGTTTTATCTCATATTTAAATTGGTATCGCACTCCCATGAGATACCCCTCACCTCTCCTCTAACAGTGCACTCCTAGCGCATCCCTCTAAATATCCTAGTCAAGCTACCCTGCTAAACTAGTCTAATTTACCCATCTACTATCTACCCTAGATAGTCCAACGGATGTACTGAGGGCTAAACTTCACTCAAATCTCGACGCTATGCCATGTTCGTGCGTGGGGTGTCTCGCAAAGCGAAATCCAAACAAGGAACCCCCCGATACACTACTAAGCGGCAAGGTCGATCATCGAGATCCGCCAGTCCCTCAGTATAGAAAGATATATATAAATATATACACCGTAAGAATTTATAATATAAGAGCACTAAGGATTAAACTTCTCCCTAGTCTCAACACACTGCCATATTCGTGCGTGGGGTGTCTCGCAAAGCGAAATCCAAACAAGGAACCCCCCCGATACACTACTATGAGGCAAGGTCGATCGTCGGGATCCATTAAACCCTCGGTACTCGATTCATCCATTTATATATACATATACATGTTTTACCATAACCATCCGGATCTATCTCCCGAAATGAGAATCCATATACAAAGTATTTATCAATACTTATCATTTTTATCTCAAAACCTTCCATTT
The DNA here is from genome assembly GCA_949130495.1 of Sambucus nigra. Lineage (NCBI taxonomy): Eukaryota > Viridiplantae > Streptophyta > Magnoliopsida > Dipsacales > Adoxaceae > Sambucus > Sambucus nigra. The sequence continues at coordinate 572,606,719 of OX422217.1, forward strand.
CCCTTCTCATATCCAGGAAATGTATTTAAAAGCCAATTCATTATCATGAATTGCTTTAACAAATCATATACCTTTTTAAAAGCCAGTTTTATTATCATAAAAATGCTTTTCCTTTTCAAAATATCCCATTTCCCTTTTTATATTCAGGAAATGTATTCAAAGCCATTTTCATTATCATAAAAATGCTTTGCTCATAACATATGCTTCCACATCCCTTCTTCCATCCGGGAAGTGTTACCGAAGCCAATTTATATAACCCATTTCCCTTCCTATATCCAGGAAATGTAATTAAAGCCAATCCATTATCATGAATTGCTTTAATATATAACGTGTTCTAAGACCGGCCGTCCGGATTTCTCCACTGTGCGCGCCCCTAAATGGCTATCATCTTCCAGGGCCTATCATAAGACAACTTGGGATCCTACATCGCAAGACGTCGGGAAGCGGCCATGTGCCTGCGGGATAGTCAAGACCACACCCGGAATCTCCTAACCAGCGCTGAAAATATATATATCAACAAACGCTCACATGGCCTATAGGACTATATCCACCCTGCATTCATTAGCCAGGGGGCTTCACCATACGTACGCAAACTTCCCATATGATAGCGATTTAGGGAGGTGTGTATCCTCAATTTTAACAATTATGAAAATCATTTATTTACCGTTTTGAAAATATTCATTTTCATATTTTCAAAAATCATTTCCATCATAACATATATATATACCTAAATCACACAGTATATACATATCCTATATATTCTTCCTATAATATATATATAAACAGCCATAGTGGCCTATAGCATCTAGCGATGACCATAATCCCAAAGATTCCCTCCAGGAATCATAATCATGCATTCATATTAGCGTGATTCTAAATCCAAAGTATTTCATACTTTATTCAATACTAATTACCTCAATCATCTCCTAAAGGTTTATTTATCCTCAAAACCCTTATTTAGGAATCCCCATAAAAATCCCAAATGGTAATTCAACTCCCCATACTCTTAAAGGGAGAAAACTAGAAATTCTGACCTAAGCGAATCGATTCGCCCCTTTAGCGAATCGATTCGGGTGGGCGAATCGATTCGGTTCCCAATCCGAATCGATTCGGAAAGTATTCTGCAAACAGGTCTGTAAATGGCGAATCGATTCGGTCTGTACCCGAATCGATTCGGCCCATTGCAGAAACCCAATTTCCTTTAGGCGAATCGATTCGGCCTGTACCCGAATCGATTCGGCCAGTTCGAGGGCTACAGTTGGGCGATTTTTCAATCTCCAAAATACCCAAAATTCAATCCAATATCCATTTAAATCCTAACTTGGTTTTATTACTACAAACCCAAAGTTTTTATATCTCCTCAAATTCTTTAGAGGTCCTAACAATTCTTTTGAGAACCCCTAATATCTATCTCCAATAAGTTCTAACTAAAGATTTCAATCTCGGATAGCTTTCCGTAGAAAAATCACTATAAATCCAAAAAAAATCATAAAAATACGCGGTTAGTGCCCACGCGACCGCGTCGAAAAGATCTACAATTTTTATTTTTTGACCAAGAGCCGAATCTATTCGCCTCTAGGCCGAATCGATTCGGTAAGTACGCTGCCTACACTATTCATCGTCTTCTCCGAGACGGTTTTGGCCATTAAAGCTTCTCCCAAGCTTTTGTCGCCTCACCCAACGTCCTACAACCTCAACCAACTACAAATACCCATATATTAAGGGTTCTAAACATCATAGAACCCTAAATCACCAATTAATTTTACATAAAACCTAAGTTTCTCCAATTAACCAATTTTAGGGGTTTATTCGTTTTATCTCCCGAAAACCCGTTTTATCCACGAATACCCAACCCAAAATCATTAGGGTTTGTTATAACAACTATGATATGAGATATTTATGCTCAAAAATAAATAAAGCAAGTAAACACTTGCCTCGTGGATAAAATCCGACGTCCTCGAGCCGAATCCCGCGGAGGCTGGCCGGAATCTCCCCCTTTTTCCTCTTTTCTCCCCTCTCTCTCTCTTTCCTCTCTTCTTTCTCTTTTCTCTTCTCTTTTCTCCCCCTATCCCTCCTTTTATAAGGAGAAAAGGGTTTAACCCCTTTAAAAGCCAAAACCGACTCGTTTACCCAATTACGAGCCTATTTAGCTCCAAAATTACCCGAAACTCAATTTCGACAATCGGACACTCTTTTTCGACTATCTCGGACATTCCGAGACTCGTGGCGCAGTCGAAATTTCCATTCGAGGTACTTGACCGAAAATCACTATTCTAACCCAAAATAATTAAATGCGGTAGTCTTACTCAAAATCTTACCTCTTTTGTCGCTATACTCCACGGCGACATATAATTAAATTACTTCGACCTATTACTTCGGCCTAGAGCCGTGACCCACCCACTGCGACCCATTAATGAAGCTAAGTGGGATGTGCATAGCCGTGACCCATACCAAGAAATGGTCACGGCCCATAGCCGTGACCCTCAATCTGTGATGCGCGACCCTTTTTATCAACACTAGTGCTTGAATGAGGGATGGTCATGGCCCATAGCCGTGACCTACACCCAGAAATGGTCACGACCCTAAGCCGTGACCCTCAATGTGTGTACTTTCTTCTTTGTCATGCCATGGGTCACGGACTTGGGCCGTGACCCATCCGCGACCAAGCTTGGAGGGAATTTTGGCACGAGTTTGGCGCCAAGATGGTCACGGCCCAAGTCCGCGACAACAGTGATCGCGGACTTGGGCCGTGACCACTTCCAGAACATAGATAATTTAGTGTGATAATAAATATGGTCACGCCAAATATTGAGTGGGTCACGGCCCAAGTCCGCGACCAGCTGGTCGCGAACTTGGGCCGTGACCCACTGGGCGTGACCATTCGCAGGATTTGGTGTAGTGTACCCCGTATTTTTATGGATTTAATTATGTGATTAATTAATTGAAATTGCTTTTAATTATGAGATCAATTAATTAATTTGGGATAATTAATTGGAAATTAATCTGGATTTAAATGCTAGCGAGACGAGAGTTAGTATTTGATTATAATAATCTTATTGAATATTACTGAGTGATTGAGGTAATGTATGATTATTGAATTTATTAAAATTGTCATGAGTTGAAAATACGACAGTTTGGGTAATTAAGTTGGGACGTACGTGTCAGTTGTGTCAGGACCCAATTTAATGGATTTAAAATTATTTTATTTTTATTTTACCCGTATGATCATTTTGAGTGCGTTAACATATCCGGAAGGGTCGAGATAGTCAGAAAATACTAGTCGGGGGTTTAGTTTGGGTGCCGGGGCATTTTAGGCCTAACCGACAACCCGGGAGGGTATTTTAGTCATTTTGACTTTTTGAGGAATAGTAACCCACGGATTGTATACTGATATTATCAGCCAACACTTGAGTCCCTTAGGGTTTTCACAACCAAAAATCATAATGGTAGTTAGAGAGGAAGAAAAGAAAGTTCCCAAAGAAGAAACCACCCTAGAGGCTTTTGCACCACCGTCACCACCACCGGATAGATCGGAAAGAGAGGATCACTCCTATACCGTCTGCTTCGAAGGATCAAAATCTTTATTTTTCAGGCAAGTGATTTATCTTGCAAAGATTTATGTCATATGTTCTACATGATAAATTGAATTTGAAGACAAATTTTGAATAATTGAGATAATGTGAAATTGGAGACTAAACCATGAACTTGGGTAGGTTTGCTAGTAGTAGACCTTCTGAAATCATTAAGTGAAAGAATTATAAACTAAGAGTTAGCAAATCACGAAATTAAATTGAGGTTTATAATGATTTTTGAAGATATGATGAAAAACTAGGGTTATAGTGTTATTAATGACTTTTAATCCAAGAAATCGATAATCTGTGATGTTTTGATGAATCTTGAACGTTAAGATTGGTGTAGTAATGCTGGTTTCATGATTAGTATACTCATTTGGGGAGTTTGGGACATTGTAATGTGTTTTGGAGGTGTAAAAATGGTAGAATCCCGTAACTGTTAAAGGAATTCTGGGCTGATAACTACTTGATCGATCGATCGATCCAAGCATGTCGATCGATCGACCCATTTCTTCGATCGATCGACCCCTCTAGAAAAAGTGAAGTATTTTTCCTTTAAATAATTGAATAACTTACAACCTCTAGACCTCTTTTGTGATGATTGATTGAGCATATTGGTACTTAGGAAAGACCAGTAGGATGGTATTTGAAGCCCGAAAAATTATTAGGTTTAATTGAGGTTAAGTGGTAGATTACGAATATCCGACTAATGAGGTACGATTGTAAGTTGTGAGAACCTGAATATATTTTGCTCCAATTATAATTTGAGGTTAAAGACAAAAAGGGGGGAAACTTTAAATACTTAGATAACCTTAGAGACTGGCGGGGGACTTAGTAACTTTTTGGGATAGGATATATACTCGGAGCTATACGTCGAGAATTATCGCGTTAAAATCTATTGTGTAGAATAAATGGGACAATATTATTATATGTGTGAGACATACAATATGGGCCTGGAATATACCTATACTAAAATGATGATTATCTAAGTTGTGTGATTACTTAGTGTCTGGATTATTGTGTGTATGACATACCTACCATACTTACTATCACGGGAGGTTAGTTTTCGAAAAGGGCCATCTTATCCTTGTGTGCCTTCGGAGGGGGGGGGGGGGGGGGGGAGGGGATTTAGTTTGGTACCTTAAGGATATAGGTCTGTGAATCACTTATTTGCGAGTTGATAAGTCAGCTGACCATGGGAGCGTAGGTATGTGCGTGATCCATGGGTATGTGAACTATGTTTGCCTCCAATATGTTTGATTTGTATTGAGTCGATTCCCGAGTGATTCGAAACACGTGATCCTTATGTATATGATGTATATGGATTTGATAGCAGAGTATGTGTGCACCGCAGCTTAACATAAGGGTGCCATATATGTATATATGTACTGAGAGTGATTTATATATGTACTCGTGACTCGTTCACTGTTGCTTAGTAGATGTGAATAACTAAGATATTTGAATGGGCTAAGAATGTGAGAATTTAATTATATCACTTGAGATAAGTAATTTAATGAATGTGAATATGGGATATAAATATGACTTGTTTGGGTGTTACGAGTAGATACCTTGTGTTAGAATGCGAAAGCCGGAGTGGTATAAACGAGTTAGTTAGCGGCATAACTAGGATGAGTTAAGGGTATACGTTAGGCGTGCACGTTAGTTGAGGGATGAGAAACTCATGTGAGAGTACGCAACTAACATGTTTAATATATGTGGTTAAATATTGTAATTTAAACACTTGCTATATTTTAAAACTGTTTTCACCTCAGGCTCTGATCCATTTGCTTTCAAATCTATTTTTCTTGTAAAACCTTTTTAGGTGCCCAGCCACAGGGACGCCAAGCATAGAAGTTCCATTACATTGATGTGCTGTGGCTATTGTAGAAGTTACAGGATCTCGATATTAGACGGCTCCACATTCTGCAATTGATTTTATTCTGGGTCAATCATCAGTTAGGGCATGTCGCCCCCTTTCCATTTAGAGATAACATTCTCACACTTTCAGTTTCTTTTCAGTTTTGGATTTATTTATTTATTCAGACTTTGTATAAGGATTTATTCAGTATTTGGATTATTCAGGAGAATGTTACTCCAGACTCATTTTATTTATTCCATTATTATTCATTGTGATTGAATCTAGATGTGGTATAATTAGCTTATAATTTTATTGGTTGCATGTTAATTTAATTTAATAAAATTTGGCAACTCACTTTTTAAATATTAGGTTACTAGTAATTGTTTAAAAATATTTTCGATAGTGAGGCTATGAACTGAACCAACTTGACATTTTGTATTAATTCGAATAAAGGAGTTGTTACCCGATATTTAGTTAGTCGGGGTGTCACGTCTGTATCTTCAGGTTCGAAGGATCTTAAATCTCTTGTTGCCCCTCTCTGGTCTATTTGGGTAAATCAGAGTAATATCTTTTTTAATAGGAGCTTTCATCCCATTAATATCATCGTTGATAATATCTTCAATATGCAAGTCTCATGGGAGAACTATTTATCGAATAGGAATGATAACTTAGCTACCAACAACCCTGCATCTTTTGAGAGCTATAAGAGTACTCATCATGACCCTACGATCCCTACGTTCAGAGTTGGCGTAGCGTTCAGCCTTAGAGCATGTCCAACGGTGGGCAACAACAAAAGGCATAATACAAATGATAAAGTGAGTTTTGCCTTTCACCTCCCGAAAGTATACACAGTGGTGGTTTGTAAGGTATAATTGCTACGAACTTTTAAAGTTCGTAACAACTATATTTATGTTCTTACGAACTTCACAAGTTCGTAGGAACATAAATATAGTTGCTTCGAACTACAAAAGTTCGTATGAACCTAAAATATAATTGTTACGAACTTTATTTGTTCGTAAAAATTGATACGAACAAATAAAGTTCGTAGGAACCTTTACAAAATTTGTACACATTCTCTAGATTGGAGAACGCTTACAAATTCTTATACAAAATTTGTTCATTTTCTCCCACCACTGCAAACGCATAATTCTGAAAATTTACCAAATCTCTTATTTTCTTCTCCCCATTGTAGATGCTCTTAATACGAACTATTCAACTTTGGGTGGGATTCTACAAGATCATAATGGGCATTTTATCTTGGGTTTCCAAAAAACTCGATCTACGAATTCGGCTCTTTGCAGTGAGGCTTTGGCTGTACGTGAAGCATGCCTAGTAACCAAATGGTGCGAGGTTAAATCATTCACTTTGATTAGTGAACCCAGAGATTATCAACTGCTGCAATTGTTGTGGGGTGACCCCATGGGAAATTCGTCCCATTCTTGCTGATATTAAACAGATTATGGTCGGGTGGGATGTGACTTTTTGCTGGGTTCCTAGGCGGATGAATACTCTCGCCCATTGGATTTTGCCAAAATCCTTGTGCTTTTCTCAACGTTGGTTAGTCTGTTTCTCCCTCTACGGAGCTGCACTCGTTATTATCTAATTGATTTGGGTTGTGCCTTGTTTCTGTTAAAAAAAGAAACTAATCCTGAAGTATAATTTGGACGAATGCATAATATGATTTCATTGATGTGGTTATGTAGGCTTTGTTTGAGTCCAATCAAGATGTACAACTCATTCACACTTAAGATTGGTGTTATTTTATTTTGGAATGTTATCTCAAAATTAAGTGCATTCCGTTCTGGTGCAATCCTTTCTCTTCCTCTTAATATAATATATTTCCTGGATATCTACTTTCTTATTTCTATTTTTAATTTAAAATTTTCTCCACTTTATCATTAGTTGGTTATATCTTTCACTTATTTTGTTTGAACCTAGTTACTTATTTTTTGGATTGGTGAATGATTGTAGGCTAATGAAGATGGTGGTACACATTTGGTTATACCACCGTAAGAGAATAATCGCTTCAACAATAATTTAGTATCTATATATCAAATGCCTACATTTTATTCCCATGTAATTGTCATTTAGTTGTTGGTAGGCAATATGGATGATTTATTATTTCAGAATTTTAATTTGTTCTCGTCTTTTATGATTGATTGTTACTAAGAATATATTTTCTTATACCGTATGTTCTACATTATCTGCAAAATCGATATTTGTGATATCGACTTAGTTAGTAACAAATGCCAACTAACTTTTTTGATTGAGTTTTTGAATAATTCACAAGTAGTTCCATAATATCACAAAAGTAAACGATTGATAAGAAAATAGAATAAACATATTATTTGTAAAATTGATAATGTTTTGTGCGTAATAAAGTCTTGAAAATATACAAAGTACCAAATCTAGCTAGCCATCTAGCTATATCTCCATCTAACTTGATGTTCAAATACTCCATTACTGTATATGTTTCTTTAAACCCTTATATATATATATATATATATATACACTGTTCTATAAAACCCGCCTAGGTTCCGCCTAGGCTTGAGGCTTGGGAGAAACGCCCGCCTTAAGATTTTGACGCCTTATGCTTGGTAAAATCCTTAAGGCGTACTTTTTCTCTAAAAACAACAATGCTTTAGTGAAACGATATCGCCTTTTAAAGATTTTTTTGCAAATCGGACCATTATCTCATCCAAAATAATCAAATAGTATTTTTATTTACAAATATTCAGACATATTTTTATGATATGTACAATTTTAGTATTTTAACAGCCTTATTACGGTTAAAAAATATTAAAATATATTAAAAAGACCTAAACGCCTTTTCACGCCTTTTTACGCCAAGGCCCGCCTAGGCTTCTAAGGCTTAAGGCTTGGCCTCCACGCCTCGATCACGCCCGCGTTTTTTAGAACCTTGTATATATATATATATATATATATATACACGGAGTGGATCTCCAACATACCTTAAACAACATACCATAAAAGAACTATTTTTTAAAGTAGTAAAAAAATTATTTTGAGCTGATTTTTTTATACGGTATTGAAACATTTCAACGAACCTACAAATTTTTGCTATTTTAAAAAAATGGTCAAATATTTGTCAGTTTTTAATATATATTTAACTGATTTTTTTAAAATATCAAACACATTCATTTTGAGTTGATTTTGTTTTTATAGATTCGCTGAATGTTTAAATATCGTACAAAAAAATTAGCTAAAAATAATTTTTTTGCTATTTTTAGAAAATGGTCCGTTTTTTGGTATGTTGTTTAAGGTATGTTGGAGAGCATCAAATTTGTTTCCCATTTATAGTTAAATAATTTATAATGTATATTGTTACCTTGTATCTTTTTGTAAAATGATCCTAATGAATTATTGAATTGTTTTGTCCAGTTATAGTTTCCTATACCTTGATCAATACAATGGTGTTTTTAGTAGGATTTTATTATTTTTTGGACTGGGTATGCCAGAGTTCCCACTTTTAATGCTTAGATTAACTTCGCAGATACACGACACACGTGGGCATACCTAATAACTATTAAACCTGCCAACCAAAAAATAGTATGAAAACATGATTAATAATTTCAAATCAGTTGCCAATCATGAATAAAGTAAGAGAAATCCACAAAAACACACTGCACACCGTTTCTTTATGGAATTGATTAGATATAAAAATCCATAAAAACACACCGCACACATAGTTTCACACACGCATTGCATATACACTGAATAATTCACACACGAATTGTTCATAGAGTTTCATTGCGCAGACACACTTTGCAAATTTAATTCTACACAAAATGCTTCACACAGTGCACACATGCAGTTTCACATGCACACACTTCGCACACATTTTTACTGACGTAAGGCATAAGAGTTTCATGCATCATGCATTTCGCATAGAGTTTCACACACAATGCACACTGTATATACACATACACACACACATTGCATGCGCACTGCACACACAAACCAACACTATTTTAACAACACAATTACAAAAGCACTACACGTGCACACACTGCATTTACACACACACAATTTCACTCACACGTGTCATCTTCTTCAATAAACAAACACCTTAATTTCATGTGATATTATTAAGTTAGGTGATTGTCTGTCTACAACACTTGTTCTAAGTCCAAAACATGTTGGGCTCCAAGAAATTAACTCAAAGTGTTCCCTAAACTATTACAATACTATTACTATGCCAATGGGCTTTCATTTCGAATTTAATAACTTGATTGGATAGGTTTATATAACTATAAAAAAAATATCATTATGGGATTTAATTTTCAAAAATAGCAATATTCATACAAACTCTGAATGGGGGAATAATTATTTATTCCAAAATAATAGATAATGCACATTGATGCAAAGGTAAAGCAATTGGAATGTTTGCCCAGGGTTTCAATATAAAAACTTTTCACCCAATGGATCTTCTCATATGCGTGAAATATACACCGTAGATTTTTCCTTTAAAAAGGTGTAAATAATAATGCTTGCATAAACCCTGCTATTAATCAAGAAGATAGTTTTTTAGTTCACTCCACAATTAAATACATCAAATTAAAAAAAGATAAATACTAAAACATATTATTAAGAAACTAAATAGATAAGAAAAATGTTTAAGTAACCTAATTCCCTTAGTACTGTAGGAATATATGGAAGAAAATAATAGTGATCACTTACCATAATGTACTGTGGTACTACATAAATATTACGTTGTTAAAAAAATGTTAGATAATAAATTAACAGAAATAGTAAGTCCTAAAATTAGTTTAAAAGGTGTTAAGTATTCATAATAATAATTAGTTTGCATCATAATATGGGTAGAGAATGAATCCAATGAGTAATTTCAAGTGGGTAGAGAAGCTTGGTTATTTGATGTTTCCCAATGGGGAATTACAGTGTTAATCAAACTAAAAACATTAAGAAAAAAAACTGGATGAAAATCCTACTTATATTAAGAAAGAGCAATGGCTACAATTGAGTACAATCGAAATTTTAAAAAACGCGGTCGATTAAACACCTCGATTTACATCGCCATGATGTTATACGTGTTAGCATCATCCTGTTCAGTGTCAAAAAATTCATTGGAAAGTGAATAGAAAAGAAAGAGATTAAGAAAATATAATACCTTCTTTAAGAAATATATAAAGCAAAATTTATGGCCAAAAACATACCCAATATTGGCATAGTGATTACATGTTAGCATCGTCCCATTTGGTGTAAAAAATCAGTCAATAATTAGCTTCATAATCAAAATATCAGTGCAGAGGAAATAGAAAAGAAAGAGGATAAGAAAACATAATACATTCTTTAATAAAGAAAAGTATAAGGATAATGTATGTATAAAACATATCCAATACCAAAATATGTAGCCAATTTAAAAATTCCCTCGTCTCATTTTTTCGAATAAAGAAGATCAAGTTGTAACAACACCAAGAACCCAAAATGTTTTATTAATGAATGACCCAATACTAATTATACCCATATTCCCTACATTTTCTCACCTTACTAGTTTTGTTAACCTCAAAACTGATGGTTCACAAACACAATAACAACATATACAATGATTATAACTAAATGGATATCGTTCATAATACTAATAGGAATAAACACATCTTTTTGGTTGTTAGTCTAATAAACAAAGAGTGAAGTACTTCTATTATATGTAAAATACACTTTTAAATGTGATAAACATGTCAATAAAATATCAAAATAACAAAAACAAGTTATATAAAATTGTAACTCCCAAATGATTAAAATCGCAAAAGAAAAAAATGAGTATCATACTATATCTTAGGCCTCGTTTGATGCGCCGTATAAGGGGTCTGGATAGGATAGGATAAGAGTCGGATTGGATAGGATAAGGAAGTATCGTATAAGGCATATTCCAATACTGCGTTTGGAACAGTTCCGGATAAGAAGACAGGAAGGGATATAATAATACAATCCTGTGTTTGAAATGCTCCGGATATGATTAATTTATCTCCAGTTTTCCAAGAATACCCTTATTTTGTATTTAATATTTAAAAAAATACAAAAATATACTGTTATCACTTATTTTAACTCAATAACATATTTTTTAATACCTCCATAATGAAGCAAACTAAAATTTAAAATTGAAAAATCAATATACATATATATCGCATATATGTAACATATATACCTGCATAACTATATATATATACCTGCATAACTATATACTATATACATATATACCTGCATAACTATATAACTGCATAACTGCATAACTATATACTATATACATATATACCCGCATAACTATATAACTGCATAACTTTCTGGACCGGACCCATTTTTAGACCGTCTCCTGAAACACATGCTTATCCTGCATGTGCTTTCGGGGCCCCCCACTCATTCAATCACTTGCTTGTGATTGCAGCCATTCCCCGAAAAGGGAGAGGCGAGGAATCGTCCGCTCCCGTTCATGTGACGAACCGAACATCGTTAGGTCCCGAATTCTGCGAACAAGGGAAGCCTTGGCTTGTGTACAGGTTGGAGGAAGAATAACAGCAGCAGAGCCAAAGAAGACCTAACCTCGGTCGGAGATAGCAGCTCATGAACTGCCCTGCTCGAAGGGTCGTAGCCCGAACTGACCTAGCTGCAGAGGAGAAGTTTGACTTCCGAGAGCTGATCCTAGCTTGGACTGATCTTTGACCCTAGCTCCAGGCGCTTCACACTATATAAATATATATCGCATATATGTAACATATATACCTGCATAACTATATACATATATGTATATAGGTACCTGCTGTGTGTATATACATATATATATACCTGCATATAACAGGTATATATATATGTATACTTGCATATATATATCGCAGGTATATATTGTTGTGTATGAGGTATATATATATAGAGGCAGACTCCTGTGCACACTAAGTTTGCACATTACCTTTTATATATAGTAAAAAAAATATTTTTGAGTTGATTTTTTTGTGTGATATTTAAACATTTCAAGGAACCCATATAAAAAAAATCAGCTAAAAAAAACTTTTTTTGCTATTTTTAAAAAATCGGTCAAACTTTCGCAGTTTTTAAGCCCTTTAAAAACTGCGAAAGTTTGACCGATTTTTTAAAAATAGCAAAACAAGTTTTTTTGAGCTAATTTTTTTTATGTGAGTCCGTTGAAATGTTAAAATATCACATAAAAAAATTGGTGTGCGCCAGCACTAAGTTTGCACACTTTTAAAAGGTAATGTGCAAACTTAGTGTGCACAGGAGCCTGCCTCTCTCTCTCTCTCTCTTTCTCTCTCTCTCTCTCTCTCTCTCTCTCTCTCTATATATATATATATATATATATATATATATATATATATATATATATATATGTAACAGGTATGTATGTAACAGGTATAACAGGTATATATATCGCATATGTAACAGGTATGTATGTAACAGGTATAACAGGTATATATGTCGCATATGTAACAGGTATCTATCTATATATATACCTGCTGTATATATATACAGCAACAAGTATCTATACAACAATATATACACGTACCAGTTCAAACCTGATTGGTGAAATAGGTGATGAAGGAAATCGGTGAGGAGAATAGGTGATGAAGTCTCCTGTTATATTTATAAGGTTGAGAAACATCCGTAGGTAGGTATACATGATGAGGGTTAAGAATCCAAATTGTTTTGGAGTCTCTAACTTAATAAGGGCACTTTAGTAACTTTATTTACATGCTTGACACCGGATAATTTTATACCACCTTAGAGGTGGTTTTTTTTATCCCATTCCTTATGGGATAAGGAGCTCACTTAGGATAACTTATTCCATCTCATATCCTATCCCAAACTATACCAAACATTGGATAAGATATGTTAATCCTATCCGGACCCCTTATACGGCGCATCAAACGAGGCCTTAGGGAAAAAGATACCTGGAGATTCTGTACGGGAAAAATCTTTTTCTTGTTAACACATAGGTTCTACAAACATGTCGAGGCCGATGTGAATCGTTAACTGAAAGGAATTTCACGGGTTTAAATTGTTAATTAGAGTTTATATTCAAGGGGTCGAATCAACTACTGGAATTTCAATGGAAATGAAATAATTATTGACTAAAAAATGAAATAAAATAAAGTAAACATACCAGTAGCTGAGAGAGTGATCGAGCTTAACGCCTTTTATGGAGTTGAGGTTTATGAAGATTAAATGTATAGGGATTGGGTATGGTTTCATCAAAAGGGGGTGGAATTAATGGTGACTACATCTGCGGGTAGGGTTTTACAACATTCAGGCTCCATTGTGGGGATTTGTGGCCGTTGAAGACATGTAAGGGGTACGAGGGAGATGCAATATTGTTTTGGATACCGGAAAGATAGGGGTGAGAGATGATGGGGATATTAGTTATTTGTAAGAGACACATGCACACTCATATATATATATATATATATATATATATATATATACATAGAGAGAGAGAGAGAGAGAGAGAGAGAGAGAGAGAACCATATTGAGGAGGAAGGGGTAAGGAATGAAGGGAGGACGGTAGAAAGGTAAATAATCAAATTACTAGTGATAATATTGACATTATGGTTGTTCTAAAATTTTCTGCTCTTTTAGTATTAGAGGCTAGTTAGCTCACACGTGCATTGCACGTGAAACTTTGTGTTTTAAAATAGTTCGATTTATATCTATTAAATTGAATGACAAGTTTTTTGTTCGCCATAGGGGACATGATATATTATATTTGTCCATATTGATAATAAATTTACGATAATTGCAAATAAATTGACCATTTAATAGATGAAAAAAGTTGATTATCTTTAAATTACAAGTTTGGATGATAATGAAATTTCAAATCCAACTTCATGTTACATGCCAACCTAATTAATAACGAAGATAAGATTCCATGTAACTATAGCACGTCAAGTTTATTTTTTAAAGCCTTTGTAAGACAAACACATGGACAATCACAAGTTGCACTTATTAGCCGTTAAATGCACAATCATAACTCATGTACAACTTTTATTCCAATTTTGAAAGATAAATTTAGTTTTCATATGTAACAAAAAAATCCATGTTATGACTTTAATCCATATACAATTAAAAGTTACCATGGTGTATATTTATCTGAATAAGAAAAATGAAAAATGTCATTTTATTCTTCATGCACACCCAAAATACTTTACAATTCCAATACATGCATCCTAATATTGGGCGGGGAACATTCTCGGGCTCCAGTTGGGTTGTATAGCCAATGTATTGCCACGGCCAAATTTTGATTTGCCTATATTGAAATATTATTTCCATTTCTTCCCGCCTTGTCATTCCATTATTTTTGGCACGGTGATATAAAATAATTTCAATTTAATCATTCAAAGGAGAGGATTTATTTTTTGGAAATTTTGTATTTCAATAGTTCGAATGTGGGAATTTTGTGGTTGGAAAATATTTTTGAAATCGAAAATACACGTGAAGAGTTAAAAAACAATAATAAATTAAGGGATATTGTTGGATAGGAAAATGATAGTTGATTTGGAGGCTTTGGGAGAAGAATATTCGGAAGAGGATGATGAAATGGAGAGGATCAGGTTGGTTTTTAATAGACGACCAAACTAGCTGCGAGCACTAGCCGTTCATAGCCTATAGACTTCATACAATTTTATCTTCATTGTATTAGTTGATACGATGAAGATAAAATCATGTGAAGTTCTATCATTTCATGGTGCCCAAATGTTGAAAGGTAAAATATGCACAGTATAGGGTAGATTTACCTTGCGTGGCTCTCCACCATTGTGGATGCTTTAAGAGACCTTGAAGAAATAATAACAAGTTCATATATGTCATTAAGCATTTAAAATGAACTAAATGTATAATGTATACCATTAACTCTAGGAAACCAAAAATTTAAACTTTCTTATCAAATTAAAAAACATAAACAACTAAAAATGAACCAATTAGAACCCATAATAGCACAGTTCACAACACCAAAATTTCGCACTACAGTTGATCATAAGAGAATTATCACACCAACTAAAAATAGAAAATAATAAACATGCAAGTATGTTTGTAGACACGTATCTTTATTCGGTTTGTGTGTGACACGATAATGTGTAAATATATACAACTTATTCATTCCCTTTTTTAGCCTTATAATTGCATAATTAAATTTAATATTAAGTTAATTATGTCCATTCAATGATTTTGCTCTATTAATGTCTTCAACTCTCCATGGTTACATAAACAAAAAATTAATAAAAAAATCATTTGATAGTGGTAGACACCACATTCTAGGACCCCTAAGTCTCTCCTTAGGTCCATAATACCTCGCCATTTTACTACAAACCCTAGGTTATACTCTGAGTACCGATCTAGAGGCCATTGGGCACTCATGAGTCCCGTTTAACTCCGATCAACTCTATCATCAGAGAGAAATCCCAATGAATCTTTGAAGGGCTCTGAATCCCCGTTCCAATTAGGGGTGTTCAAAAAAACCGCCCGACCCGAAAACCGAATCGAACCGGCCCGAACCGAACCAAAACCGCCGGGTTTTTTTAGCCCGGTTCGGCCTACGGTTTACGGATATAAAAAACCGACCATGTCGGTTCGGTTGTCGGTTTATCCGTGTGAAAAACCGACTCAAACCGAACCGACCCGAAACCAATATATATATTAAAAAAAAACTAAATAACTTATATTTTATATCCAAAAACCATTACCCACCCTTAAAAACCGACCCAAACCGAAAACCGCCCTTAAAAAACCCGGCCCAATCATGAAACCGTTGAAAACCGACCCGAAACCGAACCGAACCGAAACCGCCTCGAACCGAAACCGACGGGTTTTTTCATAGTCGGTTCGGTTTCGGTCTGACCTTTTCCAAAACCGAACCGATCGGTTCGGTTTGAATTTGGGTCCAAAACCGACCCGAACCGACCCGTGAACACCCCTAGTTCCAATGGTCTTTACTGTGCATGAATTGACATCATGGTTTGGATGAACGAAACATTTTACTACCGAAAATCAATCTGAAAGACACCGGTAGTCCCGAGCCCCGATTTGAGCCCAATCAACTTCATCGTCAGAGCGAAAGCTTTTTGAATCTTTGAAGGGGACTGAATACCCTTTCCAATGGTCTACCCCATGCGCAATTCCGACTTAAGGTACGAATGAACGATCTATTTTACTCCGAGAGGTCACCGGGTGCTTTCGGGCCCCAGTTGACCAAGGTCAACTATCCGAATTGAGCGAAGCTCTTTGTAATGTAGAATTACATTGCCAAACTGGTCCAACGGTCCAACACGTGCACAAAATTGACTTACTCTTCGGACGAACACTCCAATTCCGTCTGACGATCTCCCGTTCAAAGGACCGACGTGAGCTTTCGAGCTACATTTGACCAAAAGTCAACTCCCGTACTCAGGAGAAGTCCAAGGAATTTCAAAGTGATCTAAATTACCTTTCTAACGGTATGCCCCGTGCGTGATTTGGATCAATAATTGTGTTCTACTACCATTTTTTTGAAACAATCTGAACGAGACTAGCGATGGGCAGGTCCATTTCCCTGCCAATCGGCAGTGTGTATAGGGTTACCTGTCGATTCGTAGGGCTGGGACCATGTCGACCGGTACTACCACTGACCCTATAAATAGAGGCCATGAACTCACTTTCAAAGCACACCTCGAATCCATCAGGATCAGTGATCTCAACAATATTCCCTTGCAATCAACGAAGTTTCCATATATGAAATTCCTTTTTATCTTATTCCCATCCTTTTCTTACCCAATTTGGCAAAATCTCATCCTCTCTCATCTAACATTCATCTCAACATTCAAGGGAGTTCATCCAGGATCAAGAACAAGCTTTAAAGAAGGTCCAAATCCTTCCCTCTCTCTTTAAATTTCTTATTTTTGCATTAATTACATAAACTC
Source organism: Sambucus nigra (assembly GCA_949130495.1). Lineage (NCBI taxonomy): Eukaryota > Viridiplantae > Streptophyta > Magnoliopsida > Dipsacales > Adoxaceae > Sambucus > Sambucus nigra. The sequence goes on from OX422217.1 coordinate 572,624,082, forward strand.
ATAATTTTGCTTTTACTTTAGTTCATACTTAGTAACATCTCACATTTTTATTAGTCATATCGAACATACTTTATTTTCTATATAAAAAAATAAACAAAAAGAGGATTACGTCCATAAATTCCAAATGGGATCATCCATCACACTTTTCGAAAACTAAAAAACATTTTTTACACATATACATATGATAAAATCCCGTTCGAATCTATGGGATAAACCCCACCCTTATGACGCATGTGAACTAAGTGGAATTTGATGCTTTAATAGTCTACATAGGTATTTCGAATTAAAATCCGAGACTCGAGTTCAATTTTCTAATTTTCCAAATTTTAATTTTCCCAAATTCCCCATTTTCGCATTTATAATATTCTTGTATTATCATAATACTTATTATATTTGTGATCTTTAGTAGCGTTTCATCCACCACATATTATCGTTTTCTTATAATGATCAATATCTTAATAAATGCATAAATAATATTTTTTATATATTATTTTGGAACCTTCCTATGGATGACCTCACTCTATCTTTTTCATGGTATACGATTCCGATCTACATTATATATATATGCACACACACTTCACGGGGAAATAAAGGAAAATAATAACACAAGCCCATGAGAGATCGAAAGGGCGGGATGGGTGCCTAACACCTTCCCATTCTGTAACGTAGCCCCCGAAACCTTCGAACTATTGATTTTGTAAATATCAGTTTGTCTTTGATGCAACTCTCTCGAGGCGACATCATGTTCTTTTTGCCTGTTTTGTTCAAAATAGGCTGGCGACTCCATATCTTTACATTTACCCCACATCGACGTCAGTCCAAGCGATCCTAGAGAATACGAGGGCGCGAGACCCTTTTTGTTTCTTCTCCCCTCCTTTTCCCCCGCCCCTCGGAAGAGAACGAGGATGGAGATAAAAATACGAGGATGGACACAGTGATGACTCCACTGGGGATAATTTTCATAAGAGAGCTAGACTCTGTTTGCATGGGTGTTTTATTTTTCTTGTGCCTTGTATGGTCTCTTTTTTCTCCTCTATTATTTTTGCACGTATATACCTCATGTTTATATCACGACTCACTCACTTATAGATACTTTTCATGTACACTTCACACTACGTGCACTTAGGACCACTTATATCCACATGTTGCACACACCACTTAGAATATCCATGCTCAGGTGTCACTAACACACACCTCCACTTATCACACTTATATATATTCATACTCACTCACACTTGTCGTACACCACTTGTAGTTGATCCATGATTAAGTTCACAACCACACACTCACTCATAGATAGTCACACATCACTCACATATCCATCCTTAGTATAATCTTCATGCTCCATGTTAGATTTACTTATTATACTTGTACATTATCCCCTGCTTAGTATAATGCTCATTATGACAGATAAAGATACTCTCTCCATAATGTACCAATCAAGAATCATGCATTTTTGCACACTGCATCACTAATGAGCATGGTTATTGACCAAATTTATCCCTTAATTGGGGTTCACTTCATGATGGGCGCTGGTCCGGTAGGTCGCAATTAGCCTAAGCGATATGACTCTCACCTTCCAGTGGCCAAGTACCTTTGATGTATATCGAACGAAGCCCCCCCACATCGTACCTCTTAACCGAAGTCATGACGGGAGGTATCTCACAGGGAACTCATTCACGTACATCGAGTATATCAAATTCTCTCTCCCACGTACTATCCCCACAAGGTATATAGTGAGACAATTCACGTACACTCAAGTATATCAAATGTCTTGTCCTCATGTACCGATTTCCCTCAAAAGCATGATGTATATCGTGGAAGTTATGCCTAAAGGGGGAACCCTTCCAATTAACCTAACAACTTCAACCCTCATATAGACATCAAATCTAGGGCACTTATATTTAGTTTGCCGGTTTCTACCCTAAACTCTACCGAAATAACGGGTCGACATGCTGCCAAAATTTTCACGCTATTTTGTCCTTTTTAAAACGAGACCATGCCTATGAGCCCGACAACAAGTCCAACCATGTGTTTTTCATATATTTTAAAACCCAATTTCCCAGGCTCGGGTCCCATATGACATTTCTTTTTGCATTTAGGTAAACCTAATACAAGTGAGAATATAATAAACATAATAATAATCATGCTGAAACCCGTCTCTCATTTTTTTTCTCTTTTTTTACTAAAAAGTGTCAAAAATATTTTTCCCTCTTTTATTGAAAATACCAAAAGCATTTTTCCTTCCTTTTGCCATAAATATTTTTTCCTTTTTTTTATCGAAAAACATTTTGTCCTCCATTTTCCAAAAATGTCAAAAACATTTTACTTCATTTTAAAAAATAACAGTTTTCTGTAACACCCCTATTTTTGGAGAATATATAATTTATTTAAATTGGTGATTTATGATTTAATTAAATGGGTGAATTAAGATTTATTTAATTCAGAGAATCTATTTAATTTAGTGATTTAGAATTTAAATTAATTCGGGAGATGTTAGTTTAAATTATTTCGTACTTTGAGGTGGAAATAAGATAATTTTATAAAGTGACTCAGATGGTGATTTTGAGGTAAAGGTTGGTTTCGAAAGTGTCAAAATAATCAGAATAGTATACTCAGGTGTATAGTTTGGGTCCCGTGATGATTTTAGACCAAACCGGCACCGTTTAAGGGCGTTTCGATCATTTGAGAATTTTGGGTTAGTGGAACTCCGAAAATTACAAGTTTATATCTGGCCATTAGAGAGGGAGGCCATATGAGAGGAAAATGAGGAGGGAACCAAGCTTCGTACACCATTTTCTACCTCGAACGTAATGGAATTGAGATTGGAGAGAGGGGAGAAAAAATATAGCATCAAACCAATGAGACCAGACCTGATATTGAGAGTCAAGTATTTGTCTTGCATTTATATTAAGCATGTTATAATATCCATGTAGAATAGGGTTTGATTTACATGTTTTTGGAAGATTTATATGAATTTTGGGTGGGTATATTCCATGAATTGATATTTTTATATGCTGGTGACATGAAATCAGAGGGTTTGGAATGATTTATGTGAATGAAATCTTGGTTCTTGATTAAAAGATGTGAAGGACATGAGAAACTAGGGTTTTATGTACTTTTAGAGGATAATTGATTCTTCGATTAAATTTGTGATGAATTAATGATTAATTTATGTTGAAAATCATTCCTATACATCCATGTAGTTATTAGTTATGTTTGTTTGAAATTTGGTGAGGTTTCGTGAAGGTCCGAGGTGTCAAAAACGGAGGAAAAACGTGTTAGAAAAGAAGAAGGTTCATTGATCTGGTACCGGAGGACCGGTTTGGTCTTGAGTCTGGATTGATTCGATTTACCTATTTATCAAAAATGAAATTTGTAGATCTTTTCGTTATGATCGCGTAGGCACCGACCTCGTATTTTTCTGATTTTTTTGAATTTGTTATGAATTTTCTATGGAAAGGTGTCCGAGATCGAAAATTTTAGTTAGAAATTAAATCAGGGTGTAGATGGTTTATGAACTATATGAGGAACTTTGGTGATGTGATTGCAACTCTATAGGGACTTGGAGAAGATCAAAGGGCAAATGGTTAAGGCCCAAGTAAATGTCAATGAGGGTAAAATGGTGTTTAAAACTTAGGTAATTAACTGACCATATCGCGTATAGGGGACTTATGATTTGAGGTTATGGGGACGATAAACGGTAACCTAAGATCAATACCCGTAGGTTAGTATGAGTTTAACTACTGAAATAACTTAAGTGACAATTGTGAACCTTCAAGTAGTAAGTGAGACTCGAGAACGTAAGATACGAAGTATATTTGTGAAACGGTATTACATCGAGTATTCAAGAGTTATAAAATATGTAGAGATTATTATTATAGGTTGAGTGTACACCTATACGGATTATTATTATAGGTTGAGTGTATACCTATACAGAGTATTATTATAGGTTGAGTGTATACCTATACAGATTATGTTTATAGGTTGAGTGTATACCTATATGGATTATGTTTATAAGTTGAGTGGATACCTATACATATTATTATTATAGGTGGAGCGTATACGCATATGGATTATGTTTACAGGTGGAGCGTATGCCTATATATATGATATTCATGGGTTATACGTATGCCTATGTGCGACATATGGATTAGGTTGTGTGTATACTTATTATTTGCTTTCATATGTGTGTGAACATACCTACGCTCCTTGCTATCACGGAGGTTTCCACGCAGTGGGCGATCCCACCTTGCCAATTCCAGGGAGGTCTGGATTTGTGCCCCAGAATATAGAACTTAGGGCGGCTCACTATGTGTCGTGTATTAGTGGGACCGAAGTATCGTTTTGGTACGTTAGGTATGTGCGTAGTCTAAAGGTTTAGAACTATGTTTGCCGCCATTGCTTGTTATTTGATTGATGGTTCGAGAAGACATTCCGAACCGATAGTCTATGATTAGGTAAGAGAAGTACTTGGACTGATAGCAGAGTACGCGAGTGCGCATCGATATGACCAGTTTGGGAGATACTGCATTATATATATATATATATATATATATATATATATATATACTCTTGGATGTTTAATCTTACCTATGTATGATAGTAAGGAGACTAGATATGGTGTATATCTAAATAATGATTTATCTACTTAAGTGTGATAGTAGTGGGACTAGATAGTGTATATCTAAAAGCAATGTTTAATCTACTTATGCCAGATAGTAGTGAGATTGGATAGTGTATATCTAAATAAAGATAAATCTACAAATATGTAAATAGTAAGAAGTATAGACAATGTATGTCTAAAGCGAAGTTTAAGTAGAGAAACTTAAGGAAAAGGTTGGAACGATAACATATGTGAAATGTTAATCGGGATTTAATAATAACATAAGGGAGATGCTAATTATTAATTATATTGAAGGAGTACTGTAATACAATTAAGTTAAAGAGAAATTTAAGTAAGGGCTTACTGAGAATTAAGGATATTCGGTAATGTACTGTATGGGCGGTATGGGTAAGCTAGACCAGCTAGTAGTTAGTTAGATACCTGTGACCTAGTTAGATTGGGTAGCATGACTAGGTAGGGTTAGAAGGAACTTTAGGTGTGCACATTACATGATAGGTGAGAAACTCAAGGGAGAGTATGCAGCCTAACATGTGTACCTAATAACTCTTCATTTAAATACTTGCTAAAGATTTTTAAATGGTTTTTACTGGGGCTCTGACCCGTACTTGTAAAACTTTTTCCAAAACCTTTTAGACGTCTAGCCACAGGGATGCCAAGCAGGATGATCTGTTCTAGGGATGCATAGCTGCAACACTTGTAGATGCTTGCAGGATTTGGACTTATTCGTTTAAGCTGATTCATTCTTAGAGTAGGATTTAGTTTAGTATTTTATTTGGGCGTGTTACCCAGCTTTATTTTATTTCAGTCAAACTCGGTAGTCATTTGTATTCAGTTGGACTTTATATTCAACTTGGGAACCGATGGTTTATTCGGTATTGTTTTATTCATTATTCATTAATGTTGAGTTTGTATTATTGTTGCGTGGATGGTTAGTGATTATAATTATCTTCCACATGTTATTGTGTGAACAAAAGATAAAATTTGGCATCAACGTTTTGAATACCAGGTGGTTAGTTAAATTTTAAAAAGTTTTTGATAGTGATGCTAGGAATGAACCAGATGTGACTCTTGTTTTATTTTTATGAAAGACTGATCACCAGGTATTTAAATAGGCGGGGTGTCATATTTTCCTCCTTCTCTTTCAAAAATAAATTCAAAATTTTCTCCTTCTCAGGTCGATCGTATACCTAACCCTTGGCCTGACTCCTTATTGGCTTTGATCTTCCATCGAACCACCCCGATGCTCCATCAGTTACCTCACTACTTCCTCTGAGTTCGTAATTCATCCGCTTTCCATGGAGAACATAGACCAAGTACCAAATGTGCAGCTAGATTTGATGACAGTCCTAGCCCAACTCACTACCAAGATTGACAATTCAAACCGAGGTTCATGAGATGCAACAAAAATGGGTCCCTGTTACCGAAGAGCCTGAGGTATTATTCCCTCGCGCTATGGTTCGCCCGCACCCGATCCTATTCAGGTCCCCGAGGAATATCAACATGTTCCATGTGCTCCTCCTATCAATGGGACATCGCCAGCCCAGGTCCCTATGCCAAATCTTGCCCAGCCAGGGGCTAACCTAACCGTGATCGTTAATCTAAATGAGGAAGAATTGAACAAGGTAGAGGAAGACATCAAGATGTTGACCAAGAAGTTCGACCAAGTCTGAATCTCTAGGAACTATATGGATTACACCCATATGTCTCCCTATCCTAAAATAAGGCTGCTGAAAAAGTTTAAAATGCCTAACATCAAGAAGTTTGGAGGTAGTGGACCACCAATTGTTCATCTTCAAAGATACCACCGAGCCATTACTCTCCTAGGTTCCTCCGAGGAAATAATGGAATGTTCCAATAGACTTTGAAGGACATTTCTCTCCGCTGGTTTTTATCTCTCAAGGAGTCCAGGATCCATAGTTGGGAGAATGTTACCTGCGAGTTCATATCACAGTACAAGTACAATGAAGAGTTGGAGGTTAATAATTATGATTTAGAGCTACTCAAACAGAATCCTGGGGAATCATCCAGTAACTTCATAGCAAGCTGGAGAGAGAAAGAAACCACCATGACCAAAAGACCTTTCGAAGAGGAGCAAGTCAGCATTGTGAAGAAGAACTTCTTACCCCATATTCGAACGACGATGGAAGGACAGTACTACCCTCATTTTTTATCCCTCTGAGAAGCAGGAGTGGAAATCAAAGAAGGACTTGCCAATATAGAATTTGAACCGAAGAAAGGGTCTGGACAGTTCACTCCCATAAAGTGCGAAAAGCCTACTAATACCGCAGTCTCAACCATCAATATCTCTCAGCACCCTAACCCAGTCAATAAGGAATATACCTAGCTTCACGCTCCCCTCTTCAAAGTTTACCAAGCCCTTTTAAGTCGAAATCTCATTAAGACATTGGATCCTCGTCCATTACCAAATCCACTTACCAAAAATTTCAAACGAGATTTCCATTGTGACTTTCACCAAACTGCCAGCTATACCACCGATTAGTGTTTTCACCTTCGAAATGTAATCCAAGGACTGATCGATCGAGGTATCATCGCCCCACCAATCAATCCCAAGCCAAACACTACCCACAATCCACTCCCAAATCATCTAAATGACATCTTCCTAGAACAAGACCCATAATTTGATCCATTTACCTAGATCGTATCAAGTAAATCACCCATCATACCCATATACTCTCCTAAACCTATCCAAGTTTTCCCATATTTTCTCTTACACCCTACCAGTTTTGTCGACCAGGCTCTGTCACTCCTTACTAGAGCATGTATTGATGTTCATACCCATTCTGGAGGTAAAGATATGGATTTGTCAGCAGTGTTGAGCCAACTTTTAGAGTTTGGGGTAAAATTTCCCTGCAAGATGACCATTGGCTGCCATAGATTCAATGCACTATTCTTGGAAGCTGAAAAATGGGCTCAAGAGTCAGACAATTGGGTGGTACCTATCTATAAAGTCAATTTAAATTATATGGTCTAGATCATGGAAGACTTGTTCCGATAGACCGATGATATTTACAGTATATCCGAGCTACTAGATGCTTTCAAAATATAAGGGCGCCTGGTCCCGTCACTTCTACATCTCCCCGTTAAACGGGAAGGTCTATACGAAAAGGCTATTGAGGTTGTAGACTGTATTGATTTTTCATAGAAGGATGATGTCATTGCCACCATATAGGGGGACGAATTCGATGATTCAGATGAAGAATAAAGTCCAAAAAAGAATAGCCTGATAGTCAACATATGTGGAATGATATCATTTGAGGAGATGCTAGGAGAGATTAACAAGGTGGCTGAACAACCCGAGATCGATAAGGAAGCGAGGTTTCTATTTTTCTCCTCTTTTGTGAACCATATGACCAGGTCAGGGAGGCATTACCAAATTCCATACCTGCCACCATCTGCGATCGACAAAGGAAAAGGTGTTGAGAATCTTCCTATGCTAGAAATGAGCCTTGAGGAGAGTAAGATCCTCTATCAGTTGAAGAAGACCCAATCTAACATCACTCTGTGGGGATTTTTTTATGTCCTCTCAGCTGCACCGGAATGCCTTGATCAAACTACCCACCGAGCCCACCGTTGCTCCTTCCACCATACCAAAAGAAGTAGTGAATCTGGTCGGATCCCTAACCTCTACTTGAATGCTCTCCTTTTTCAAAGAAGAAATCCCTAAGATTGGACCAAACCACAACTATGCTCTCAATATTTATATCGAAGTCATGGGAAATACTGTCCTGCTCTCTCTTATAGATAATGGATTAACTCTAAATATTTGCCCATTTAGGACCCTCAATTAGTTAGGAGTGAAAGTGAGTGAACTTGTTCCAACCTCTGTCGCAGTATGTGCTTTTGATAATACTCATCGACAAGTAATAGGATCCATAAAGCTTACAATATGGGTCATCCCTATAAATCCTATCATTGAATTCCAAGTCATTGACATCCCGACTTGTTCCAATATGTTGCTTGAACGACAATGGCTCTATAATATCAAGGGTGTGTCTTCTTCCCTTCATGAGAAACTGAAGTTCTTTACCAATGGGCATGTCATCACCATCTTGGGCGACGATGATAATGCTAATAATGCAAGCACCAACAATCCAGTACTAGAGATACAACATGGGGAAAATGATATGCTTCTATTAGGTTTTCTAGTTGAACCACTTCTACTCCCAGTAGGGGCGATTTCAAAGACAGGGTTTTCCTAGAATATAACGCTCATGGCAATGTTAATCTGATCCAGATGTTCAAGAACATGAACGTCATGCTCGAAATGGGGATAGAACAAAGACAACAGGGGATAATTGAACTCATTATATGGAAGAAAGCCTTTCCTCCTTGCGGTTTGGGTTGTCAACCATCAGCAGAAGAACTCAAAATACTCTGCCAACCTCGGTTGAAGAGAATGATTGAAAGCGCCAAAACTATATCAAGAGATTCCTTGAATGGAAGTTTCATCATAGATGGTGAAGATTTCCCATTTTTCGGCTTTCCTAAACCGTGGTATGATCATGTGGATAAGAAGATCAAGCCTGGAATGGAGATCTTTTTCCAAGACAACTACTCATGGGCTGAAAGTTACCAGCATCATGCGCAACCACTTAGTGAGAAAACCATAGCTGATACCAGAGATTTTGAGGGAAGTGACTCTGAGGATTCATTCAACTTGTAGACACTGAGGCTGACACTCTGCATGATCCACTCAAGTGCTACATCATCGGATCTATCCTTCCTGATCAAAGCTATTGATACACCTCTCCTCAACTGACATACTATACCTATTCCACCTGCTAAAATTCAACTCGACCCTGATGTTTATCCCATTTCTTATTCTCCTGTTGTTCCTCATTATTTTGATTTAATCTATGCCTCCTTCAATAAGTTTCTCAATGCTATTTTTTCTAACAATGAAATAAACGAAGATTTTGAGTATCTTCCCGTGCCTTACATTAATTGTTTTGATTCTAATTAAACTCTTGATGATGATGATTTTACAAATAAAAAATTATCAACTGATCTTAATAAGGTTAATAACAAACAACATAATCGTATTCAAGTTAATGAAGATGAAACTGTTATTATTAATCTCGACTCTAGTAGCCAATTACGTGAGACTAGGATAGGGTCCACCATTAATGAGCATGAGCGCGCACAACTAGAGGAATTACTAAAGGAGTTTGTGGATGTCTTTGCATGGTCCTATGATGATATGCTCGGTATCGATCCTGAGATCGCTCAGCATGAGATTCCAACTCTCCCACCATGCAAAGCGGTCAAAGAGAAACTGCAAAAGCTCCGCTCCAAATGGTCGCTCAAGGTTAGGAAAGAAGTGGTCAAATAGTTAAACATGGGTTTAATTCGTGTGATCGAATATCCCACATGGCTAGCCAATATCGTACCTGTGCTGAAATTAGGAGGAAAGGTTCGTATGTGTACTGACTACCAAGAATTAAACAAGGCCTTTTTGAAAGATGATTACCCACTACCCAATATCGACGATTATGGATAACACGGCCAGTCATGCTTTTAATTCATTCATTGATGGTTTTGCCGGATATAACTAGATCAAGATGCACCCGGATCATTAAGAGAAAATCGCATTCATCTAAGGATGGCAATTTTCCCCGAAAATCCGAATACCCGCGGATACCTGAAAAAAAATCCCTTAAAAATATCCGAAAATTCAGGGACCGGGTCGGGTTTGGGGAGTAAAAAAAATCCCTAAAAAATTTCGGGTCGGTTTCGGGTATACCCTTGGGTCTCCATGGGGATACCCGAATTATTAATATATAATAAAATATATATTTATATTATGATATTAGTAAATATATAAGTATAAAAGCATCTAAATAATAAACCCTACATCTGTTATATCTCACTCACTCTCACGCCGATCTCCCTCCCTCCCTCCCTCTCTCTCATGCCACTCACGTCGCTCTCCCTCACGTCCGTCGCTGTTCCTGCCTCATCATGCTGTCACCGTCCCTGCCTCGACACAGCGTCCCTATCCCTGCCTTATCTCAACTCCACGATCAACTGATTGTTAAATAATGCTGTTTTAGTTGATTGTTAAATCTTTTAGTTGATTTGTTAAATCTTGTAAGGTAAACTGATTTGCAGATTTTAGTTGATTTGTTAAATATTTTAGTTGATAATATTGTTATGCTATTTTAGGTTATTAGTAAGGGTATATTATTAATTAATGCTGTTTTAGTTGATTGTTAAATCTTTTAGTTGATTTGTTAAATCTTGTAAGGTAAACTGATTTGCAGATTTGCAGATTTGCAGATTTTAGTTGGTTTGTTAAATCTTTAGTTGATAATATTGTTATGCTATTTTAGTTGATTGGTAAGGGTATTGATTTTAGTTAAAGATGGTTTAGTTGATTGATAAGGGTATTGAGATGTAATTTAAAAGTAATTTTAAATTATTTCTAATTGAGATGTAATTTAAACCTCATTTTTACTTCGGTGCTTAAAGAGGAAAAAAATAAAAATAAAATCAAAATGGGTCCCCCGCGGGGAACCCGATACCCGTTTTAAACGGGGACGGGGATCCCCGAACCCGTTATAACGGGGAACGGGGCAGGGATGGGGAATGGTTTTTCTAACGGGGACGGGGATGGGGAGTTAAAACTCGACCCCGAACCGACCCGTTGCCACCCCTACATTCATCACCCCTTTGGGAACCTTTTGCTACACTGTTATGCCATTTTGGTCTAAAAAATGCAGGGGTTACCTACCAAAGGGATGCCACAACCATCTTGCACGATCTGATATAGAAGGAAGTCTAGGTCTACGTAGATGATATGATTATCAAGTCTATGACTAGGGAAGGTCATGTTCCATCTCTTCAAAAGTTTTTTGAGCGACTACGACAATATCAAATGCGGTTTAACCCACATAAATGTGTCTTTGGCGTTACCAAAGGAAAACTCTTTTGATTCATGATGAGTGAGAAAGGGATAGAAGGAGATCCTGCTAAGCTGAAAGACATACTCGAGATGCCACCACCCCGAATGAAAAAGGATGTTCGAGGATTCCTTTGAAAATTATTGTATATCAGCCGCTTCATCAGCCAGTCGACATCTATCTATGAACCCATATTTAAACTCCTTTGAAAGGATTCAACCAAAGTTTGGAACAAATCTTTCCAACAGGCCTATGATCGAATTAAACAATAACTAACCTGACCTCCGGTACTCATGCCACCATAGCCTGGTCTTCCCCTACTCCTATACTTGACCGTAACAAATACAACTGTTGGAGATTTTCTAGCCCAATATGTGGCCATCCCCGGTCCGCATCATGCGAGCGGGCACATGGAGGAAAGGATCCTTCGGGTCCTGCGCGTCCCTCTTGGGAGCGCTTCGGCCGGCGTCGTTTGAGATGTGGTGTAAAAATGTAGAGAGATTCAGAGTCGCCAGTCTATTTTACTCAAAACAGACAAAAGAAAAAGGGGAAGCCAGCCCGAAGGATGGCATCCAAAGACATACTGGTGCGTGCGAAACCAAGATGATTCGAGAAGGGTTCGGAGGCTTAGTTACCAAATGGGAAGGTGTTAGGCACCCATTCCGCCCTTTCGGTCTCTCATGGATATTTGCCATTTTCCTTTTGTTTCCCCCCGTGATATGTGTGCATGTGTATATATATAGAATGGAGGTAAGAATCCTCGACTTGTATCATGGAAAAGATAAAGCGAGTCGTCCGTAGGAAGATATAAGAATAATATTAGAAAAATAAGATTTACGCGATTACCCCTACGTTGATCGTTATAATGGAACGATAACGGATATGGAGTAATGCGTCACTAAGGGCAAGTATATAGAATATAAGGAAAATGGATTTAGAGAAGATAAAAAAGGAGAGAAAAAGTGAGAAAAAGGACTCGAGTCTCGGGTTTTACCCTGAGATGCCTACGTAGCCTATAAAGGCATCAGAGTCCACGAAGTTTGCATACAAAATGAGGGGTGGGGTTTATCCCATAAATCCAAATGGGGAATCTCTTATTTGTAAGTGTGTGTGTGTGTGTAGAAAAAGTGTTTTAGTTGTGACAAAAGTGTGAAAAAGTGTGAGAATCCCCACTTGAAATTTATGAGCAAACCCTTTTTTTCTTGTTTTTTGGGTTTTATGAAAATAAAAGATGTACAATAATACTGAATAAAAAGTATATTAGGATGTGTGAGATGAGATAATAAAAGTGCTAAATAAGAAAATAAGTTATTAGGAATTTAAGAGAGAGTTTGAGAAAGTTGGACCTTCTTGAAGATCTTAAGCTTGATCTTGAATGCTGGAGAGCAGCCCTTGCACTTGGATGATGATGGAGAGTGGCTAATTCACCAAGTTTTATGAAAAGGATGATGAAAAGTGGAAGTAAAAAAGGGATTTAAAAGTTGAAATCACGCTGCCTTCGAGAGAGGTTTCTGGGATTCGTTCAGAGAGATTTTTATCAGATCTGGGATCCCCTTGCAAATGAGGTGAAGGCCTACTTTTATAGGCCCAGGTAAGTGCCAATCGGCATATATATGTTCCTGCCTATCGGCAGGGTCTGGAACCTGCCATTTGGCAGTGCGCTTCAGGATTTTTCAAAAAATCGGCCGCCGAGGGCAAACCCTTGGTCAGAATCGCGTACGGGGCATACCGTTGGAAAGTTAATTCAGAGACCTTTGAAAGTAATTTGGACTGCTCCCGGGTTTGGGAGTTGACTTCGGGTCAAATATGGCTCGAAAGCATTTGTCAGTCCATTGGACGGGGAATCGTTCAGACGCAAACGGATCGTTCGTCCGCATGGTAAGTCCGAATCTCACACGAGGTAGGCCGTTGGAAAGGTTAGGAGATGTACTTAGACATTCCAAAGAGTTTGACCCGGTTTGGAGAGTTGACTTAGGTCAACTGGGCCCGAGAAGCGTTCGGTGACCTCTCGGAGTCAAACGGATCGTTCGTCCGTATGGAAAGTCAAAATTGCGCACAGGATGGACCGTTGGAAAGGGTATTCAGTCCCCTTCGAATATTCATTCAGCCTCAGTTGAGCTGAAGAGTTGACTTAGGTCAAATAGAGCCCGGGAGCGCCCGGTGGCCCTCTAGGTCAGGTTTCGGATGCAAACGAATCGTTCGTCCGCATGGTAAGTCGGAATCGCACACGGGGTGGTCCGTTAGAAAGGGTATTCAGTGCCCTTTAAAGATTCATTCAGTCTTAGTCGAGATGAAGAGTTTGACTTTTGGGTCAAACTGAGCCGAGGAGTGCCCGACGGCCTCTAGGTCAGTACTCGGGACATGACCTAGGTTTACAGTGATGAAGGGAGGTACTAGGAACCTAAGGAGAGTTAGGGGATAACAAAATAGGGTGTCTACAGAGCCCCTCGATGGGTGAGTTTAGAACAAATGATGACCGTCAAATAGACACCACATGATGCTTTTGAGGGAGTATGACCGATTCAGAGGTTCGAGGCCGATTCTGAGGACCTAAGGAGTATGCTGGGGATGATCAATTCCACGGGTCAAAGCCGAATCTGCGGGCTAAGGGTAAATGTCTAATAACCGAGGTCAATTTCGACCTAAAGAGTGGTGACGACCGAGGACCGGGGTCAATTCTGACCCAACTCAGGTGACGATCCAAGACCGAGGTCAATTCTGACCTAAAGAGTGGTGACGATCGAGGAATGAGGTAAATTCTAACCTAACTCAGGTGATGATCCAAGACCGGGGCCAATTCTGACCCAAGAGTGGTGATGACCGAGGACCGAGGTCAATTCTGACCTAACTCAGGTGACGATCCAAGACCGAGCCAATTCTGACCCAAGAGTGGTGACGATCGAGGACCGAGGTCAATTCTGACCTAACTCAGGTGATGATCCAAGACTGGGGCCAATTCTGACCCAAGAGTGGTGACGATCGAGGACCGGGGTCAATTCTGACCTAACTCAGGTGACGATCCAAGATTGGGGACAATTCTGACCCAAGAGTGGTGATGATCAAGGACCGAGGTCAATTCTGACCTAACTCAGGTGACTATCCAAGATCGGGGCCAATTCTAACCCAAGAGTGGTGACGACTGAGGACCGAGGTCAATTCTGACCTAACTCAGGTGACAATCCAAGACCGAGGCCAATTCTGACCCAAGAGTGGTGATGACCGTGGACCGAGGTCAATTCTGACCTAACTCAGGTGATAATCCAAGATCGGGGCCAATTCTGACCCAAGAGTGGTGACGACCGAGGATTGAGGTCAATTCTTACCTAACTCATGTGACGATCCAAGATCGGGGCCAATTCTGACCCAAGAGTGGTGACGACCGAGGACCAAGGTCAATTCTGATCTAACTCAGGTGACGATCCAAGATCGGGGCCAATTCTGACCCAAGAGTGGTGATGACCGAGGTCAATTCTGACCTAACTCAGGTAATGATCCAAGATCGGGGCCAATTCTGACCCAAGAGTGGTGACGACCAAGGACCGAGGTCAATTCTGACCTAACTCAGGTGACGATCCAAGATCAGGGCCTATTTTGACCCAAGAGTGATGATGACCGAGGATCGAGGTTAATTCTAACCTAACTCAGGTGACGATCCAAGAACGGACCAATTCTGACTTAAGAGTGGTGACGACCGAGGACCGAGGTCAATTCTAACCTATCTCAGGTGACTATCCAAGACCGAGGTCAATTCTGACCCAAGAGTGGTGACGACCGAGGACCGAGGTTAATTCTGACCTAACTCAGGTGACGATCCAAGATTGGGGCCAATTCTGACCCAAGAGTGGTGATGATCGAGGACCGAGGTCAATTATGTCCTAACTCAGGTGATGATCCAAGACCGGAACCAATTCTGACCCATGAGTGGTGACGACCGGGGACCGAGGTCAATTCTGACCTAACTCAGGTGACGATCCAAGACCGGGGTCAATTCTGACCCAAGAGTGGATAAAGATTGGCTTTTGATTCTGCAGAAGAAAGATCTTTATGATTTTGATCTGAGCTGGGGAGCTGATAACTGGGGAAGCTTTTAGGAGACCTCACAGGGGGAATAACCTATTTTGGGTGCTGTAAGAGAATTTCGCTGGGGAAGTGATCAGGTGACCCTTAGAGATCCTCTGGAGCTTTGTCGGGAGGAGTTTTCACTTGCTTTTTGAGGATTCTGCTCGGGAAGAAGGGTTCCTCTTGAGGGAATGCGGAATTTTCTTGGTAAAAAGGCTTTAAATCCTTCCTGGGATTTTTGGGAATTTTTCGGGGATTTTTTGAGATTTTCTGGTATTTTTTGGGAATTTCTGTACGAAATTTAAGGGGGGGTGCTGGTCGGCATAGTATGAAGGATGCTATTCGGCAGTGGTACATACTTTTGGGCTACCTCGGGAAGGCAAGGGGTCAGTGCCTATCGGTATGGTAGGGGGAGGTGCCGATCGACATGCGATTGGCATCCTATAAAAAGGGGGAGAATCCCCTCATTTTTTCACAGCTTCTTTTGCTTTCTCTCTCTCTGCGATTCTTTTGCAAATCGTTCTAACATTCCAATCTTCAAGAAATGGCCGCTTTTGTGAGCACTGCAGTCCACCGGGAGTGGTTGACCGTTGATGACTGGGCGAATGTGGAGTCGAGGGCTAGGGCGCCTCCTTCTTTGGGGAGTGAGAACTCCTTTGATGCATTTGAGCCTGTTGTGGATGAGCGAACCTTACTGCGGGAGCCATTGCATCATCGCTCTTCGAGAGTGAGTCCCGACGGTTATGTAAGTAGCCCGACCTTTGGCATTCCTTTCTTTTTTTTGGTGATTTTTCTTTCTTGACTTTTGATGAGACTTTTCTTTTTTCCAGTCTGATATTTCTTTGAAGAACATGCGTGCCCGTGGGACAACGGGGCTCAAGGATGTCTGGGAGCATCCCCCACCTGTGGTGCGCTGGGTGGTCTCATCAGCGGGTTTTGGGCAGTTGGCATCGGCGCTGGATGAGACGCCTCGTTCGACAGCAGTCTTATGCGCTTTGAGAGAGAGGTGGTGGGACACTACCCACACTTTTCATTTCAGCTTCGGGGAGATGACTGTGACTCCCATAGACGTGCAGCAGTTTCTAGGGATGGATTGTGAAGGAGAGCAGATAGAGGTGGATCGCTCTTTACGAGTGAGACTGGAGGCAGTGCGTGCGGCTCTTGGTGATATAGGGAGGATAGTCTCTGGGGATTCTATCCGGCTGTCCCTGCTGATGGATGTTCTGTTAGGTAGGGAGATTGATGTGGAGGACGGGCTGCAAGTGAGGCAGATGGCCCGGTTATTCATTCTTATGGTGCTGGGAGGTTTTATGGTGGCGTCGAGCGGCGACATCGTTCATTTATGGTTTCTGCCATACTTGAGGATGTTTTCGAACATCCGTTTCTATGATTGGGGGAGTCTGACCTTGGCGACCCTTTACTTTTCTCTGGATGCATTCAGCCGATGCTGCCGGCAGAGCTTGGGGCCACGTACCTTCTTGAGGTATTCTTCAGTTTGTGCATTTCTTTTCATGCATTCGCATTTTCCTTTCATGCACTCGCATTTTCCTTTCATGCATTCGCATTTTCCTTATGCGTCTCTTTTTGCTTGCAAATTCAGGCGTGGTTCTATGAGGTGATTAGGTTCAATACCCCACTGATTGATTTGAAGGACGACACTGTTGGGGACTTCTGCCGATTGTATCGATGGCGTAAGGCCAACCGGCAGTCGAAGGGATCTCTTTCCCTGCAGGCAGTGCGTCAGGTCTTGAATGACCTGACCAGTGGTAGGGTAAGACTCTTTCCATTTCAGTCTTGGTTTTTGCACCTTTTGATCTTGAATTGATTTATGCTCGCTCGGACATTTTCAGGTGACCTTTTACCCGTGGGAGATAGCCATTCAGGATGCGGGGGCGACCGGGGTGAATGCGCAGATGAGGCATTTGCTGGCGCATGAGTTTGGCCATTCCTGGTACCTCGGGGAGAGGGTGGTTTGTCAGATTGCTGAGGAGGATGTGGTGGTGCCGTCCGTGCAACCTACTACGTCTATGAGGCAGGAGCGACTGATGTTGGAGGATGAGAGGATCGTGGCGATGATCGGCAAGTCCTACTTGCTATACACCGATATGGCTGCGCCGTATGACTATATGGATTTTGTGACGAGCTGGTTGATGGTGCCCAACATATATGATGCACTGCCCTTCCCTCCGACGGGTTCGAGTCGGGCGGTGGGATCTTCCCACAGCAGTGGTGGTCCGTCGGCAACTGCGGCGACGGCGACCTCGGAGGTCCCTTTTGTACGGCTGCATACCCCTTCATACAACATTCGGCGGGATGATGGAGGGATGGTGCCTATGCTTCACCGTCCTCATGCGATGGATCCGAAGGATTTGGGTTTGATAGAGGAGGTCCTTCGACCTGCGGTATACCTTTCTGTTCCTTTCTTTCTTTCTTTCTTTTCTGTTTTGGTCATCCTGCTTTTGATACTGATTTCGCCTTTCCTTGTAGCAATTCCGGGTGTCGACCACTTGCTTAAGGGACATCAGAGGCTGGATATCTTCGGCGACTGCCCATATTCGGGATGCGGTTCCTGTTCCTTCTTTCTTGGTTTCGTATGCCTCATCTGGAGAGGACTCTGGCTCGGGTAGTGATGGTGCCTCATCTCGTCGTAGGGGGGAGAGAGCACGCCGCAGGGGTGGAAGTTCTTGAGAGAGAGAGAGAAAGAATGTGGGTTCGGGCTGAGTCCCGTTGTTTTTCCTTTTTCTTTCTATTTACTGCAAAATGATGTAACATAGAAAACAGATATATGCAATGCAATGAAGTTTTTTTATTATCTCTTATTAATGATGAATGAATGCATGCGCTTTTTACTTTGCTGCTGAGACCGTAAAAAGGAATATTTTTGGATTTTTTTTGAAGGAAGGTTTTTAATTAAAGAGGAGAATTAAAGGGATTTTGAAATTCTGTTGAGAATATCAATTTATTTTTATTGAGTTTTCTGATTTGACAAAAGAGGAAAAAAGGAAAATTTCTAAAAATGGGGGGGGGGGGTGCCGATCGGCAAGCACCCTGACCTGCCTATCGGCAGTTCAGTCCAGTCCCATCAATTGAAAGCTTTGAATGGTACCCTCCTAAGCCTTTGGTACCTTGTGGGGTATGATTCTTTCCGATTTCTGTAGGGATGATGTCCCTTGTGAGGGTTTTCAAGTATAAAAGAGGGAAGGGTGGAGTCTTTTCATCACACCTTTGCATTCTTATCTACTTGCCCACTATTTCTTAGCCTTGCAAGATGGCTCTCCCTGATAGCATTGAGTTTTCTTGCTATCTCGAAGCCTTGGAAGCTATGTGCTCTTATAATGTCGACTACGATGCTTTTAACATGTGTCGAGTCTCCTTGTGGCACAATCGGCTTTTTGAGTAGAACGTGCTGGTGGCGGCGGTACAATTCTGGTACCCCAAAGACCATGTATTCCTCTTTGGGTTAGAAGAAGTTTGTCCTACCTACGAGGAATTTTCTTCCATGCTGGGTGTAAATCTCAGTGTTGTTGCGGCTTTGCCCAAATTTTCCCGCTCTCCCAGGGATTTGTTGTCCGAGCTTCTTCACATTTCGCCTTCGGCGGCTAGATCATTGGTTGTTGGAGGAATGATCTCCCTCCCGGCGGTGCTACAGTCCGTTCATTTACGGGAAGTAGGTGATGCTGGCTATGCTGGAGCTGTTGTTCTGGGCCTGGTTTCAAAATTGCTGTTGGTGATTGGGGAGGTACAAGTGGACCCACAACTTGCAACCATTACTTCATTGATGTCATACCATCGCAATCCTGCGGCGGTGATATTGGCGGAGACTCTGAATGGTCTGGATGCCTGGAGAGAAGGTCGTTCTGACTTTTTGAGGGGTAGCCCTGTGATGCTGTTCATGTGGTTGTCTGAAAGATCTTGGCGACTCCTCCGGAGTATCCCTTATCGGCCGTACCCAGCTTCTTTTCACACTACTTCATCAGCGTTGGCCTGTATGTTGAGAACTCGAAGAATTGGCTTGTGAAATATGGGGCTCATGGATTGTATTGGTCAGTGCCTTGGTGGGGACAGTTGCAGCCTGTCCTGGTGCTAGGAGAGTATTCATATGTGCAGTTGGTTGGTCTCAGACAGACCTATTTTTACTTCACTTGGCGGCTTTTGCGCTAATTTGGATGGGGACAGGTCGTGCCCCCTCGGACCTCAAACTTCTTTCTGGTAGAAGATTTGACTAAGCGCCTGCGTCTGTTGCTTGGATCTCTGTGGGAAAATCGGCGTCCGTTGACCCGTCCCTCTCAGTCTGTCAGAAAGATTTGACATGTCCCCAAAGATTATATAAAGTGGTTGTGGAGGAAAGTAGTCAGCAAGATGTTGGCAGTAGAGATTGGACAAAGATAGTTAGTTTTATCTAACACCATGGAAGGGGGTGTTGTGGTCTTTTCAAAGATGGTTAAGGCTCATCGATCCATGGAATGTTTACGGCACTCTATTCAGGAAGGGGAAACTTTGGGACCTCAGGATGTAGATGATGAGGGTGCAGGCTCCTCTGGTAGCTGTGGGTAGGACTCTTGGGGAGTTTATTTGCGTAACAGATGCGGGGATTTTATTTGGTTTTTTATGGTAGTGGGGAAGGGAGTTATCCGTTCCTTTTTTTTATGTAATCCGTACTGTAATTTCTTATTAATGAAATAAACAAATTTCTGATCATCCAGCTGTGCCTTTCGATGAGTTTTTGTATTTTGAATTATCTATACTGATTGCTAAGGCATACATAATCATTTTGTTCAAGTATTTTTAGAATGAACCGCCATTCTCGGAGGTAAGAAAAGAATAGTATTTTGTGAAAAAGAAAGATCCGCACTCATGTGAGGTGCATGAGTTGCCTACGTACCTCTGTTTTTTTTTTGAAAATGTTTTTATCTGTTTGCAAAATAGTGTTTTTTTTTGCAGAGGATCAGGCCCACGTAGTTCTGGGTAGAGGGAAATGAAAAGTTTTTTTTTTTAGAATAGAAGGGGGATGAGAAGAGTCGTAGCACGCCGAGATTTTGGACTAGGGGTAGAATTTTTGAGACGGTGCAGGTTGACTGGACGAGCCATCTCCTCCCCATCTAGGTCAGTGAGCATGGCGGCACCGCCGGATAATATTTTCTTCATAATGCAGGGGCCGCTCCAATTGGGCTTGAATTTCCCTCTGGGGTCCCAGATGGGTTCTATTATCTCATTGAGGGATAAATCCCCCTCCCGAACACCGCAGTCCTTGACTCTCTTGTTGAATGATCGCGCTATTCGACGATGGTACCCCTGTATGTGGTAAAGTGCTTTTAATCTTCTTTCATCTAGGAGGTCTAGCTCATCAAGATGGCTTTGGCACTAGTCTTCTTCACTAACCTTGCTTTCGAGCATGACGCGTAACGAGGGTATTTTCATCTCCACAGGTAGGACTGCTTCCATGCCATAGACCAGGGAGTAAGGGGTAGCCCCAGTAGAGGTTCAAATTGAGGTTAGATAGCCCCAGAGGGCTTATGGGATCCGATCGACCCAATCCCTACAACTTTTGGTCATCTTGCTGATGATGACTTTGAGGTTTTTATTGGCGGCTTCAACTGCACCATTGGTCTGAGGTCGGTAATGAGAATATTTGTTTCTCTGAATCCCGTACTCGTTGACTACTTCTATGACTTCTTCTTCGAAATGCATCCCGTTATCTGATACCAGTTCGTGCGGGACCCTATATCGGAAGATGATATTTTTCTTGAGGAATTTGGCCACTTTCTTGGCATTTAATACTGCGTATGACTCAGCTTCGACCATTTGGTGAAGTTATCGATGGCAACCAGGATGAACTCATGTATGTTTGAAGCCTTTGGTGTAACCTTCCCTATGATGTCGATACCCCAGGTGGAGAACGGCCAGGGAGAGGTCATGTTGTATAATTCTCGCGGAGGCAAGTGTTGCATATTGGAGAATTATTAGCATTTGAGGCACCTCCGGACATAGGCGGTGCAATCTTGAATCATAGTGGTCCAGTAGTAACCCCGTCGGATGATCTTCTTGGCGAGCATGTGACCATTCATGTGGGGTCCGCATTTCCCGTTGTGGATTTTCTGCATTATTTTCTCAATCTCAACCCCTGCGATGCAGTGTAGATGAGTTCCATTGAAGTTCCTCTTGAGTAGGGCTTTATGACAGATAATGTACTGGGCGACCAATTTTTGGAGGGTCATTCAATATTTTTTTTTTGGAACCCTCGGGATACCTACCATGTCTGAGGAGGCACCAGATATCATAGTACCAACAATCGACTAGTTCGAAATCTTCAGTGGAGACAAGCTCAATATGGTAGCAATGGGTCGGTTTGTCTTGCTTTTGAACTAGGAAGGGAGTCATTGTTATTCCTTCGGGCATGTCGACCATGGAGGCCAAGTTGGCGAGAGCATCGACTAGGTTATTCTTTACTCGGGGTAGGTAATGGAAGGTGATATCTCAGAATTGGGAGGCTAACTCTTCTAATTGGGCATGAAAGGGTTGAAGCTTTTCGTCCTTGACTTTCCACTTTCTGAGCACTTGACCGATGATAAGGGCAGAATCTCCGTCGACATCAAGGTATTGAATACCTTTCTTGAGAGCAACATTGAGGCCCACCGTGCATGCCTCGTATTCCGTCATGTTGTTAGTGCAAGGGAAATCCAATTTATTGGCGATGGGAGTGTGGGAGTCATCTGGGGCGATCAGAAGTATCCCAATGCCATATCCCTTTTTGTTGGCATTGCCGTCAAAGAACATTTTCCATCAAAGGCGGTCTTGAGTGGTGCAGAGGATATTTTTATTTGGGAATTCGGAGATCTGGACATCTGCTTCGTCTATGGGGGAATCGATGAGGTAGTCAGAGATGGATCTTACATTAATGGCTTTCTGTGTGACGTACATGATATCGAACTCAGTTAGGAGCATCAAACATTGGACCATTTGGCTGGATAAGGCGGGTTTCTCAAGCAGGTATTTGATGGGATCCATTCGGGATACAAGTTTGATGGGGAAGGAGATCATGTAGTGTCGCAACTTTTGGGTGACCCAGACAAGTGTGACACATGCCTTTTCTAAAGAAGTGTAGTTGACCTCGTACCCGACCAATTTGTGACTGGCATAATAGATGGCTCTTTCTTTGCGGGAGTCTTTAAGGTATTGGGCTAGCAAAGCCCCGGCTGCAGTGTTAGTTATGGTTAGGTATAGGAGCAAAGGGAGACCAGGCTGTGGTGGCATGAGAACTGGAGGTTGGGTCAGATATTGTTTGATTTGGTCAAAAGCTCCTTGACAGGCCTCATTCCAAACCTTAGTTGAATCTTTTTGAAGGAGCTTGAAGATCGATTCACAGATGGAGGTTAGCTGGCTGATGAACCGACTGATATATTGTAATTTCCCAAGAAACCCTCGGACTTCTTTCTCTGTTCGGGGTGGTGGCATCTCAAGTTTGGCTTTCAGCTTTGCAGGATCTTCTTCTATCCCCTTTTCGTTGACCATGAATCCCAAGAGTTTTCCATTTATAACGCCAAAGACACACTTCTGTGGATTAAGTCACATATGATACCGTCGCAGTCATTCGAAGAACTTTCGGAGAACGGGAGCATGACCTTCTCTAGTTTTGGATTTGATAATCATATCATCCATATAAACCTCGACCTCCTTATGGATCAGATCATGCAGGATGGTTGTGGAAGCCCTTTGGTAGATAGCCCCAGCATTCTTGAGACCGAATGGCATAACGGTGTAGCAAAAGGTTCCCCATGGGGTGATGAATGCGGTTTTTTCTTAGTGGTCTAGGCGCATCTTGATTTGGTTGTATTCGGCAAACCCGTCGATAAATGACTTGAGAGCATGACTGGCTGTGTTGTCCACGATCATGTCGATATTGGGTAGCGCATAATCATCCTTTGGAGAAAATTTGTTTAAATCTCGATAATCTACACACATTCGAACTTTCCCTTCTGATTTCGGCACAAATACAATGTTGGCTAGCCATGTGGGATATTCGATTACTCGAATGAAGCCCACGTTTAATTATTTGACCACCTCTTCTTTGACCTTGAGCGACCATTCGGTGCGGAGTTTTCTCAATTTTTGTTTAATCGGCTTGTAATCTGGGAGAGTGGGGATCTCTTGTTGAGCTATTTCAGTATCGATGCCGGGCATATCATCATAGGACCATGCGAAGACATCTACGAAATTTTTTAATAATTCTTCGAGTTGTGCGCGCTCATGCTTGTCAAGGGTGTCCCATATCCTAATCTCGTGCAGTTGGCTACTAGAAACAAGATTAATAACAACGGTCTCTTCTTAATTAACTTGAACGTGGTTATGTTATTTATTATTAACCTTATTTAGATCAGTTAAGAATTGTTCATTTGCAAAATCATCATCATCAAAAGTTTGATTAGAATTCAAGCAGTTAATGTAAGGCACAACAAGATACTCAAAGTCTTCATTTATTTCATTGATAGGAAAAACAGCATTGAGAACCTCATCAAAAGAGGTCTCGATTACATTTGAGCCAGGATAGACAATAGAAGAAGAAATAGGGTAAACATTGGGGTTAGGGGAGATTTTAAGAGGTAGAACTGGCGCAACATACCAGTTGAGGAGAGGTGTATCAGCAACTTTAATGAGACGGGATGGGTCCATTAATGTAGTGCCTGAATGAACCATGCAGAGTGCTAGCCCCAGTATCTGTAAGTTGAAGGAATCTTCGGAATCACTTTCCTCAGTCTTTTTGGTATCTTTGATGAGCGGTTGTACCCAGTGTGGGAAACTTTTGACCCATAGGTAGCTGTCTTGGAAAAAGATCTCCATTCCCGGCACCATCTTCTTGTTTGTGTGGTCATACCATGGTTCTGGAAAACTGCAAAAGGGGAAGTCTTCGCCTTCTTTGACGAATAGTCCATTCAAGGAGTCTCCTGAGATAGTTCGGATACATTATAATCTTCTCTTTGGTCGATATTGGTGGATCATTCTGAGCTCTTGTTCTGATGGTTGATATCCCAAGCCACAAGGAGGAAAAGCTTTCTTTAGTTCGATGGGCCTGAGTATCCCTTGCTGCCTTTGCCCTAGTCCCAGTCCGGGTATGAAGTGCATGTTTATGAACATCTGAATCACATTGACGTTGCCATGAGGGTCATATTCCGGACGAACCCTTTCTTTGAAACCGTCCCCTTCCCGGAGTAGGAGTGGATCAACTCGAAATCCTGATAGGAGCATATCATTTGACCCGTGCTGTATCTCGAGAATTGGACTGCTGGAGTTTGCCCTCTTAGCATTTTCGTTGTCACCCAAAATGGTGATGACTCGCCTGTCGGCGAAAGACTTCAATTTCTGATGGTGTGAGGAAGACACACCCTTGATATTGTGGAACCAGGGGCGTCCGAGCAATAGGTTGAAACAAGCTGGGATGTCTATGACTTGGAATTCAATGACAGGGTTTATAGGGCCAACCCTTATTACAAGTTTTATGGATCCCATCACCTCACGACGGGTATTATCGTAGGCACACACAACGACGGAGGTTGGAGAAATGTCGCTTTCTTTCAGGCCTAAACACTTGAAGGTTCTCAATGGGCAAACATTCAAGGCGGATCCGTTATCGACAAGAGAGAGTGGCATGACCTTTCCCATAACTTCGACGGAGATATTGAGTGCATGATTGTGATTCGACCCAATTCTGTTAATTTCTTCTTCAGAAAATGATAGAATTCGGGTAGAGGTTAAAGATCCGACCAAATTTACCGCTTCTTCTGGTGTGGTAGAGGGAGGAACTATGGGTCCAGTGAGTAATTTGATTAAAGCATTTCTGTGCAGTTGGAAAGACATGAAAATTCCCCATAGAGTGATGTTAGCTTGGGTTTTCTTCAGTTGATCGAGGATCTTGCTCTCCTCGATGGTCATCTCTGGCATAGGAAGGTTTTCAACCCCCTTTCCTTTGTCATTTGCTGGTAGTGAGCTTGGAACCTGGTGATGTTTCCCTGATCTGGTCATGTGATTTACTGAAGAAGGAAAGAACATGAATCCCGTTTCCTCGTTAATCTCAGGTTATGCTGCCAACCTATTTATTTCTCCGAGGAGTTCTTTAAATGATATCATCCCACATATGTCTGCTACTGGGCCAGCTCTTCTTGAAGCTTGTTCTTCACTTAAATCTTTGAATTCTCCCCCCCATCCGGTGGTAGCAACTCTGTCTTTCCATGTAAAGTCTATGCATTCCACAACTTCAACGACTTCTTCATACAAGTTCTCCCATTCTTCGGGGATATGTGTGATTGAAGGGACCAAGCGCCCTTGTAGCTTTAAAGTGTCAAGTAACCCAGTGATACTGCAAATGCTGTTGGTTTGCTCGAATAATCCTGCCATAGTCTGGACAACATCATCTAGACTGACTTCGTCGGTTGGTACCACCCATTTGTCTGAATCTCGAGCCCATTTTCGTGCCTGCAAGAACAGTGTGCTGAACTTCTGGCAATCGATGACCATCTGTGAGGGCAATTTTAGCCCGAACTCTAGGAGTTGGTTTAAAACCTCTGATAATTCCATACTTCCATTTTCAGAACGGGTACGGACAGCGATGCATGCTCTGGTAAGGAGTGACAGTGCCTGATCAACGAGGCTAGTAGAGTGTAGGAGGAAATATGGGAAAATTTGAAGAGGTTTAGGAGAGTATATGGGTGTGATTTGAGTTGAGGGATCGAAATCTGGGTTTTCTTCCAAGAAGATGGCATTGGTGTGATTTGGGAGTGGGTTGTGAGTAGTGTTTGGCTTAGGATTGGCTGGTGGGGTGATGGTACCCCGGTCAATGAGATCTTGGATTATGTTCCGAAGGTGAAAGAATTGGTCAGTGGTATGGTCGGCAGTTTGGTAAACGGCACAATGAGAATCGGTTTTGAAATTTCTTGGGAGTGGATTTGGCAATGGATGTGGATCCAAGGGTTTGATGAGGTTTCGGCTTAACAGGGCTTGGTAAACTTTGGAGAGGGGAGCATGGAGCTCAGTGTATTCCTTTCGGATAGGGGCAGGGCGACTTTCTGGTGCCCATGATATGGTTGGTTGAGAGATGTTGTTGATGGTCGAGACGGTAGCACTAGCAGGCTTGTCATACTTTCTAGGGGTGAATTGTCCGGACACCTTCGTTCGTTCAACCTCTGTTTTAACGAGGCTTTCCTCGATTTCCACTCCTGCCTCTCTGAGAGCTCGGAATTGGGGATACTATTATCCTCCCATCGTTGCTCGGGACATGGGGCCAGAAGTTCTTCTTCACTATGTTGACCTATTCTTCCTCGGATGGCCGATTGTCATGGTAGCTGCTTGCTCCCTCCATCGAGTTATGAAGTTACTGACTGATTCTCCAGGATTCTATTTGAGCAGCTCTAAATCTCGACGGGTGACCTCAAGATGTTCGTTGTATTTGTACTACGACATAAATTCTCAGGCTACATCCTCCCAGCTACGGATTCTAGATTCCCCAAGAGATAAAAACCATCGGAGGGCACTATCCTTTAAAGTTTGCTGAAACAATGGGTCATCACCTCTTCAGAAGCCCCTAGTAGAGTCATGGAACGATGATAACTGCGAAGATGAACAATTGGGGGTCCACTCCTTCCAAACTTCTCGATATTTGGCATCTTAAACTTCTCGAGTAACCTTGCTTTAGGATAAGGAGACATGTGGGTGTAGTCCAAGTAATTCCCAGAGATCCTGACCTGGTCAAACTTCTTGGTGAGCATCTTGAGATCCTCTTTGACTTTATTCAACTGCTCCTTCTTTGGATCAACGACCACAGGCAGGTTAGCCATAGGTTGGGAAATGTTTGGCATGGGAAGCTGGGCAGGCGACGACCCAATGTTAGGAGGGGAACGTGGAGCGTGTTGATATTTTTTCGAAACCCAGATAGGCTCGGGTGGACCCATAGCACGGGGGAATAGGGCCTCGGGCTCTTGAGGAATATGAACCTAGTTTCGTTGCATCTCTCGAACCTCAGTTTGAAGGTTGTCAATCTTAGACACGAGCTGAGCTAGGACTGTAGTCATATTCGGCTGTATGACTGGTGCTTGATCTGTATTCTCCATGGAAAATGGATGGATTCCGGACTCGAAAGAAGTAGTAGAGGAACAGATGAAACTCCGGGGTGATTTGACTGACGACCTAAGCCAATAGGGAGCTAGGCCAAGGGCTTGCGATCGACCTGAGAAGGCGTAGGATGAGATTTATTTTTGAGAAAAAACGAAGAACTATTTTTGGATTTTCGATAAAGAAGAGAGAAATGTTTTTGGATTTTTGATAAAGAAGGGAGAAATATTTTTGGAGACGAAACTCAGCATGATTATTATGATTATTATGTTTTTATTTGTACTTAATTCTCCTAAATGCAATGCCGGACGGGACCCTAGCCTGAAAGAGTGGGGTTTTTAATATATGCAAAGCTACGATTTGGACTTGTAACCAGGCTCACGGACAGGGTCCTGTATTAAAAATGAGCAAAAATTGGGTGGCAGGCCGACCCGGAATTTCGGCAGAGTTTCGGGTTGAACCGACAATCTAAAATGCATATCCTAGGTCTGACACCTATATGTGGGTATGCAGTTGGTTGGGTGAATCGGCATGGGTTCCTCCCTTTGGCACGACTTCCACGATATACGTCTTGCTGTTGCGGGCAATCGATACGTGTGGACAAGCCATTTGATATACCTGAGTGTACGTGAATTGCCTCACCATATACCTCGTGGGGACGGTACGTGTGAGAGCGAATTCGATATACTCGACATACGTGAACGAATTCCCTGCGATATACCTCCCGTCATGACTTCGATCAAGAGGTATGATGCGGGGGAACCGTTCGATATACGTCGAAGGTACTTGGCTAATGGAAGGTGAGAGTCATATCGCTTAGGCTAACTACGACCTGTCGGACCAGCGCCCATCACAAAGTGACCCTCCAGTTACTGGGTAAAATTTGGTCAATATCAATGCTCTTTGGTGATGTCGTGTGAATCATGCATGATTCTCTTATTAGTATATTATGATGAGAATGCCTTTCTTGATTATGCCAAATAGGGAGCAAAGTACAAGTACCCCCAAAAGTACACCAAGTATGGATGGGTGATGTGTGCAACATGGGGATATACATGTGATCCTAGGTGCACGTGGTATGAAGTGTATATGGAGGAATTTCTACAAGTGTGTGAACATAAGCGTAAGCATGGGATACATATGATAAAGGGGAACATGCAAATATGGGGAAACATAAGCAAATATAGCATTCATGTAAATAGAGTCAAGCCCACAAACAAAAACACATATCCCCAGCATAGTCGCCACTGTGGCCACCCCGATCCCCGCCATGCGGGTGGGCGCATGGAGGAAAGGATCCTTCGGGTCCCGCGCGTCCCTCTTGGGAGCGCTTCGACCGGCGTCGTTTGAGATGTGGTGTAAAATGTAGAGAGATTCAGAGTCGCCAGTCTATTTTACTCAAAACAGACAAAAGAAAAAGGGGAAGCCAGCCCGAAGGATGGCATCCAAAGACATACTGGTGCGTGCGAAACCAAGATGATTCGAGAAGGGTTCGGAGGCTTAGTTACCAAATGGGAAGGTGTTAGGCACCCATTCCGCCCTTTCGGTCTCTCATGGATATTTGCCATTTTCCTTTTGTTTCGCCCCGTGATATGTGTGCATGTGTATATATATAGAATGGAGGTAAGAATCCTCGACTTGTATCATGGAAAAGATAAAGCGAGTCGTCCATAGGAAGATATAAGAATAATATTAGAAAAATAAGATTTACGCGATTACCCCTACGTTGATCGTTATAATGGAACGATAACGGACATGGAGTAATGCGTCACTAAGGGCAAGTATATAGAATATAAGGAAAATGGATTTAGAGAAGATAGAAAATGAGAGAAAAAGTGAGAGAAAGGACTCGAGTCTTGGGTTTTACCCCGAGATGCCTACGTAGCCTATAAAGGCATCAAAGTCCATGTAGTTTGCATACAAAATGAGGGGTGGGGTTTATCCCATAAATCCAAATGGGGAATCTCTTATTTGTAACTGTGTGTGTGCGTATAGAAAAAGTGTTTTAGTTGTGAGAAAAGTGTGGAAAAAGTGTGAGAATCCCTTATTGGAATTTATGAGCAAACCCTCTTTTTCTTGTTTTTTGGGTTTTATGAAAATAAAAGATGTACAATAATACTGAATAAAAAGTATATTATGATGTGTGAGATGAGATAATAAAAGTGCTAAATAAGAAAACAAGTTATTGAGAATTTAAGAGAGAGTTTGAGAAAGTTGGACCTTCTTGAAGATCTTAAGCTTGATATTGAATGCTGGAGAGCAGCCCTTGCACTTGGATGATGATGGAGAGTGGCTAATTTACCAAGTTTGATGAAAAGGATGACGAAAAGTGGAAGTAAAAAAGGGATTTGGAAGTTGAAATCACGCTGCCTTCGAGAGAGGTTTCTGGGATTCGTTCAGAGAGATTTTTATCAGATCTGGGCTCCCCTTGCAAATGAGGTGAAGGCCTCCTTTTATAGGCCCAGGTAAGTGCCGATCGACATATATCTGTTCCTGCCTATCGGCAGGTGCCGATAGGCAGGGTCTGGAACCTGCCATTTGGCAGTGCGCTTGAGGATTATTTGAAAAATTGGTCGCCGAGGGCAAACCGTTGGTCAGAATCGTGAACGCGGCATACCGTTGGAAAGGTAATTCAGAGACCTTTGAAAGTCCTTTGGACCACTCCCGGGTTCGGGAGTTGACTTCGGGTCAAATATATCTCGAAAGCATTTGTCGGTCCATTGGACGGGGAATCGTTTTGACGCAAATGGATCGTTCGTCCACATGGTAAGTCCGAATCGTGCACAGGGTGGACCATTGGAATGATTATGAGATGTAATTCGAAATTCCAAAGATTTTGACCCGGTTTGGAGAGTTGACTTTGGTCAATCGGGCCTGAGAAGCATTCGGTGACCTCCCGGAGTCAAACGGATCGTTCGTCCGCATGGAAAGTCGGAATCATGCAGGAGACAGACCGTTAGAAAGGGTATTCAGTGCCCTTCAAAGATTCATTCACCCTTAGTTAAGATGAAGAGTTGACTTAGGTCAAATAGAGTCCGGGAGCGCCCGGTGGCCTCTGGGTCAGGTTTCGGACGCAAACGGATCGTTCGTCCGCGTGGTAAGTCAGAATTGTGCACGGGGTGGTCCATTGGAAAGGGTATTTAGTGCCCTTTAATATTCATTCAGTATCGGTCGAGATGAAGAGTTTGAGTTTTAGGTCAAACTGAGTCGGGGAGTGCCCAATGGCCTCCAGGT
Source organism: Sambucus nigra (assembly GCA_949130495.1). Classification (NCBI taxonomy): domain Eukaryota; kingdom Viridiplantae; phylum Streptophyta; class Magnoliopsida; order Dipsacales; family Adoxaceae; genus Sambucus; species Sambucus nigra. The sequence goes on from OX422217.1 coordinate 572,655,021, forward strand.
TAGTACTCGAGACATGACTTGGGTTTACAGTGATGAAGGGAGGTACTAGGGACCTAAGGAGAGTTAGAGGGGATAACATAATGGGGTGTATACATAATACCTTTAATAATCCCATAAAGAGAGGGCCATTTATTACTCCATTCGTAAGTTGGTCGGGTACGGAGTTAACTACACAACATTGGAAAAAGCATGTGTCACTCTTGTCTGGGTCACCCCAAAATTACAACACTACATGCTTGTCTTTCCCATCAAACTCATATTCCGAATGGATCCCATCACGTACCTACTCGAGAAGCCTTCCATGTCCAGTTGAATGTCCTGTTGGTTGATGATTCTAGCCGAATTTGATATTGTGTATGTTACACAGAAATCCATGAAAGGAAGAGCCATCTCTGACTACCTCTCGAACTAACCTATGGAAGAAACTGATGTCTGGATTTTTGAGTTCTCGGATGATAATATCCTTTATACCTCCCAATAAGACCTTCTATGTCAAGTGTTCTTTGACGGCGTCACCAACAAGAAAGGATATGGAATTGGGATACTCTTAATTGCTCCTGATGACTCTCATACTCCCGTTGTCATGAAGTTGGATTTTCCTTTCACCAATAATAGTACTGAATACGAGGCATGCACGGTAGGCATTAAAGTCGCTCTGAAGAAAGGAATTCAATGCCTAAATGTCTACAAGGATTCAACCCTCATCATCGATCAAGTACTTAAAAGATGGAAAGTCAAGGACGAGAAACTTTTACCCTTCCATGCCCATCTACAAGAGCTAGCCTCCCAAGTCCACGATATCACCTTCCACTACCTGCCTTGAGCAAAAAACAACTTAGTCGATGACCTTGCTACCTTAACCTCCATGGTTGACATGCCCGAAGGAATAATAATGACCCCCTTCCTAGTCCAAAAGTAAGATAAACCAACGCACTACTACCACATTGAGCTCATCATAGAAGAAGATCCTCATATAGTCGACTGCTGGTATTATGATATTTTATGCCCCCTCAAGAATGGTAGGTATCCCTAAGGTTCTAATAAGAAAGATCGAGGAACCCTTTGCAAACTGGTTATCTAGTACAATGTCTGGGATAAAGAACTGTTCAACAGGAACTTCGATGGAACCCATTTGCACTGCATCGCATGGCTTGACATTGAAGAGATGATGTAGAAGATCCACGATGAGGAATGCTGACCCCACATAAATGGCCATATGCTCGCTAAGAAAATCATTCTAAAGGGTTAAGATTGGACTACCATGGTTCAGAATTGCACCGCCTATATTCAAAGATACCTTAAATGCCAACAGTTTTTTGACCTCCAACACTTGCTTCCACGGGAATTTTATAACATGACTTCTCCCTGGACGTTCTCCACATAGGGCATTGACATCATAGGAGGGTTAAACCAAAATATTCCAATGGGCATGAGTTCATCTTAGTTTCTATTGACAACTTCACCAAATGGATAGAAGTCGAGTCATACGCAGTTCTGAATGCCAAAAAGGTGGCCAAGTTCATTCAAAAAATATCATCTATCGATATGGGGTCCCGCATGAGCTAGTATTAGACAACTGGTTACATTTTGAGGAAGAAGTCATAGAAGTGGTTGACTATTATGGGATTTAGATACAAAAATCTTCTCCCTACCGACCTCAGACCAACAGAGCCGTTGAACCCTCCAATAAAACCCTTAAAGCCATCATCAAGAAGATGGCCGAAAGCTATTAATATTGGGATGACTGGATCCCTTACGCCCTTTGGGCCTACCGCACTTCAGTTTAAACATCTATTGGGGATACTCGTTACTCTCTAGTATATAATATGGAAGCAATCCTTCCCGTAGAGCTAGAAATCCCTTCTCTGCGCCTCATGCTTGAAAGCAAAGTCAGCGAGGAAGGCTAACATCAAAGTTTTCTTGACGAGTTGTCACTCTTGGATGAAAGGAGATTGAAGGCTCTATATCACATACAAGGGTACCATCGCCGAATAGCGCGATCATTTAATAAGAGAGTCAAGGACCGTGGTGTCTGAGAGGGGACTTAGTCCTCAAAGAGATAGTAGAGCCCATCTGGGACCCCAGAAGGAAATTCAAGCCCAATTAGAGAGGCCCCTACATTATGAAGATGATCCTGTATGGTGGTGCCGCTATGCTCACCGACCTCTATGGGGAAGATATGGGCCATCCAGTCAACCTGGATCGTTGATTGAGTGCGAAAAGTAGCGCGTGTAAAGACGCTAATCATTGTTTTTATTTCGCCAACTTAATACAAAAACCTAAGTTACTACTACACTTGCAGGGCAAGTCTAGCGGTAAGTCGGGTATCGAGAATCCACTGGGACTAGTTGCTAGAATTCAAGTGATTTAATACTCCGAAATAAAAGTGTAAAAGATGATTACAAACTAAAAGGAAAAAGATGCATAAAAGGAAATGTTAATCTAGGCAATGTATTGAAACTAGATTATGAAAGCGAGTAAAAGCTATAGGTTGTGTCGAATATCCCTCACTCGAGTTAATTAGTATAAAATGGTTACATGGGTCGACGAGTTATTACAAATGCGTCTCGTTTCGACAGTTAATTAAATCAAGGGTTGTTACTCCCTAAATCATCATAAAAGCCTAATAAGATTTTGGCGTCAACAAATATCTCGAAAATTATGCGCGAAAGGTCGTAAGCATGGGACATACATGATATGCCCCGTCAAATCTCTTAGGCGTAATAACTAGGACAACTCACTCGAAATAGACCTGTAAAATCCATCACCAAAGCAAAGCAACGCGTTGACTCAAGTGAGTTCAATTCAAGCACAACCTAATTTAAATTACCTAGAAAGCATGTTAAAAACGCGATAAATAAATGCGGTAAATCTACACTAGAAAGCAAGTAATCAAAGCATGTAATCAAAGCATGTAAACCTAATTTAGAAAGCTTGTAAATTAACTAGAAAGCAAGAAATGAAGAAATACAAACTATATTAAGGAAGAGGATGATGAATAGTGCAACATTCAATCGAAAAGGGTGTCAATCCAAGAACAATTGAAGAAGAACTCTTCAAAACCCTCAAAACCTAAGCTATTCTAACGTAAAAATGTTTTATCTACTGAATATCTTCTTATTACAACAAAAATTGCTTTATATAATAAGTTGGAATAAAAGAAAAGAGAAAAGAAAAGAAAAGAAAAATATCTGCAGAAAACAGGTGGTCGATCGATATACCATTTGGTCGATCTATTAATGGTAGAAATTATGGCAAAAATGGGAAGGGTCGATCGATCTATCATTTGGTCGATCGATCGATCAAGCAGGGAAGATTGCATTTTCCCCTGTTTTGGCTTGCATTTCTTCTCCGCTAAAATCGCCGTAACTTCTTCATTCTGAATTGGAATTGCGCACCGTTTATGGCCACGCGAAGCTTAAGAGGAGGGATACAACTTCCATGAAGATGCTGGGACAGGTGCCCAATCTATAAAATAACTAAAATGCCCTTGAACGTGCGATTACGTACGGAACTTCACTGGAATGCGTCCGAACTCCATACTTAGTACCTAAATACCTACAAAAGCCCAATTATACCTCATATAGCATGTTAACAATATAAACAAAGGTTGTCTAGTTAACGGACTTAAATATAGAGATTAAGGCAATGGAGGTGGCTAAAATGCGTAGGTTCGAGAGATGAAATACGCAATATTTTCGTATTATCAATCGTCTGAATAAGTTCTACCCCTAGTTCGAAATCTCAGTGCGCTATGACTATTCTCATCTCCATTCTATTCTTAAAAAAATCTTCATTTCCCTCTACTTAGAATTACGTGGGGCCTGATCCTCTAAATATCTTTTTACTTTCAAAAAATGAAACTAATTTTTTCCTAAAATCCCTAGAGGTACGTACACAGCTCATACGTTTTATATGATCACGATCCCCTTCTTTTTCATAAAATGCTATTCTTTTCTTATTTTCGAGAATGACAGTTCATTTTTATCATTTACATGAACAAAAGGATTATGTATGCCTTAGCGATTGGTATAGATAATTAAAATGCAACACTTCACCAAGAGGCACAATAGTAGAATTTTTTTATTTATTTCAATTCCGTTACAATTACCTAAACATAGGGAGTCAAACAACTTCCCTTGCCAACCTAACCTTAATTTCCTTAAAACAAAAATGAGCCAAATTAATCCTAAACAACCCTTCCAAATTTATTCCCAAACAACCAAAAGCTTCACAAAATAAATTCCTTAAGGATCCTACCAGCAGATTCCAGAAGAACCGGCCCCATCCTCAGCTACATCCCAGGGTCCCCAAACCTCCCCTTACTAAATAGAATGCAGCAAGTGCTCCTTGGAACGGTAAGCCTGGACGAGCCTAGAGAAAACAACACCACCTTCCTCCATGGTGTCAGATATGGAAAACCACCTTTTCCCGGTCTCCACAGCTAGCATCTTGGCAACTACTCTCATCGACAACTGCTTCAAGTAGTCCCCGAAAACATTTCAGAATCTAACAAAAGATTGGGAAGGACGGGTCGACGATCGACGATTCTCCCATAAAGGGCCCAACTACATGCACATGCGCTCTGTCAAATCCTACATAGCAAAAAAGTCTAGTGTCTGAGGTGGTACAATCTGCTCCCAGCCAAATTGGCACAAGTGCCGCCAGGGAAAGTAGAAAGAAGTCTACCGGAGGCCAACCAAGCTAATATACTAGTATTCTATCAATTCTAGAAAGGGCAGCAACTCCCCCCTCCAAGGCACTGACCAATTCAAGCCTCGAGCCTTGTGCTCCACAAACTAATTTTCCTAGATCTCAATGTCCAGGCCTACACTGATAAAGTTGCGAGAAAAGAGGTTTAACACAACCGGTAAAAGATATTCAGGAGGTATCGTCATACGAAATCTCTTCGACAGCCACATGAACAGCATAACGGGGCTACCTCTCAAAAAGTTAGAACGACCTTACCTCCACGAATCTAGGCCATTCAGATTCTCTGCCAATATCACCATTGTAGGATTACGATGGTACGACATTCATTAAGCAATGACTGCGAGTTTTGGGTCCACCTACAGTTCCCTAGTCACCAATAACATTTTTGAAATCTAGCCTAGAATGATGGCTCTAGCATAGACAACATCACCAACATCCTACAAATGAACATAATGTATCATTGTAGGAAGAAAAATTACTCCCCCATAAGTATTGACCTAGTCGTCGAAGGCGAGATATGGAGAAGTCCCACTTATAACTCCCGAGAAGATCAGGAAAATTCAGGCATAGCTGCCACAACACTGGGATTTATCCCCAATATGGAAGATAACTCTTCGTAAGTTGGATAGACTTCTTCCATCCCAAAGAAAAAAATATGGTCTTCAGGGTATCAGAATTCCACTGCTGCCATCAGCATGCTCCACTTTATAGGTCGGTTGGCCATAAAGAAACTTGAAGCATGTTAAAAGCATCGTAATCAATATTGTATGAGCACTTTGCCTCTAAAGTTTCGACGTAGGTAGCAAATTCAACACTTTTGGGGACAACCATATCTCAAAGTAAACAAGAAGAACACAAAAGAGAAGGAAGGTGGAGGTTTGAAGAAAATGCTCCACCCATGCCCCCTATTTATACTTGGAAAACACCAACCAAAGAGAATAAGCCCTGCAAAAATTGAAAAAAAACTTACCCCACCAAGTACCAAGCAATTGAAGAAAGTGAAATCAAAGCCTTAGATTGATTGCACTGGACTGACATGCCAATAGGCAGGACAAGGGGCATGCCGATCGACAACTCCCTATTTTTGGAAAATTCCCTTTTTCCTTTTTTGTCATAATATAAAACTCAATAAAAATAATTTTTATTCTAATGAATTTCGAATGTTATTCTCCTTATATTTTTACTTATCATGTTTTAAAATAAATTTCCTCTCAACTCATTCTTTTTACGGTCTCAGCAGTAAAGTAAAAGGAGCGTATGCATTAAGTCACTAAAAAAAATTAATAAAAACTTCATTTCATTGCATAGATATTGTTGTATTACACTTGTTTTGCAGGAAAATAAAAAAAATAATGGTACGCATCCCGAAGCCCCCAAACTCTCTCTCTCTCTCTCCTACATTCACTTTCTCTCTCTATCTAAGAACCTCTATCCCCGCGGCATGCGCGCTTTCCCCAACGATAAGATGACGCACGTCCACTCCCTGAACCAGACCCCTCCTTAGAAGTGGTAGACGATACCAAGAAAGAAGGAAACGGGATCAAATCCCGAATGTGAGTAGTCGTTAAAGCTATCTAATATCGAATATCCATTATCCAGGTGGTTGATACCCGGATGTACTGTAAGAAAAATAGAAAAGAGAAAATAAGTCAGTCTGAGGCAAATAAAGAAATTAAAAAATCGAAAGGCAAAGAAATGAAAGACATGCCACTGGCTGAAGAACGTTCTATGTTAGCTCCAGCTCCTCCGATTCCATCGCATTGGGATGATGCAGCATATGCACCGACCCTTCGTTATCTTTCTAGATATTATAAGAAGGAGGAGACAACCTCAAAAAGAGAACCTCCGAGGTCATCGCTGCTGCCGATGTTGATGCAGCACCTGCGCTATAGGAAGACCCCACTGGATGACTCGAACTCGTCTGGGGGAGAGGCATCACGTCATATATGCTGGGCATCGTCAACCAGCTTGACATGAAATCCAAATAATCATATGTCTCCACTGTGCCGGTATATAACGAGTAAGGCTCGCCCATCATCACCACCACCCTTGCATCATCTGACGTCTCCTGCTCTTGCCTCATGTATATCGGGGGACTCGCAGGTGGAACCATCACCTCGTCCTAAACCACCTGTTAGACTACTCTCTCCCTGATACCAGGAGTATCAAAACTCATCCGCTAGCAGCTGCACATTCCCCCTAGTCACATTCGTATGCTAGATGACCGTCTCTTAAGGATAAAAGGTCACCAGGAAAATCCCTAGCAGAAAAATCAGTATCTGAAAAGATCATTAAAGAGTAGTCTCAAAGAAAAGAAAGAAGGATTACCTGATCGCTCATCATGTCGTTCAAGACTTGACGCACTGCCTCCAAGGAAAGGGACTTCTTTGATTGTTGGTTGAACTTCGCCACCGGTACATCCGGCATAAATCCCCAATAGACTCGTCTTTCAAAGTTATCAATTGGGCGTTAAGCCCAATCAGCTCATAGAACCACATCTGCAAAGGACAAAAGGTCAGCAATCAAGAAAAAAATGCATAAAGGAAAATGCGAATACATAAAGGAAAATGCGCTAAGTAAATAATACCTCAAGAAGATACGTGGCGCCAGTAAAAGTTACCGACAACACCGACTAAAGGAATCCAAAGAGAAATAAAGGGTCACCAAAGTTAGGCTCTCCTTGTTAAAAAGAGGGACGTTCGAAAATACCCTCGAAAATGGAAAAAACCACAAGTGGACGACGTCGCCACTCGCCGCCACTAAGAAACCTCCCAACAAAAGCAAAATAAATAAATGGGCTAGCTATCGCACCTGTAGCCCGTCCCCCTCATCAATCCTCTGACTCAGTAATAAATCCCTAAAAAGGGACAGATGGATAGAGTCCCCAGAGACTATCCTCTCCACACTACTCAATGTCACTGTCATCGTCGTCGTCGTCACCACAAGGTCCTGTCCACCTCTATTTATTCCCCATCGCAGTCCAGCCCTAGCAGTTGCTGCACGTCTATGGGAGTCACCGTCATCTCCCTAAAATCAAAATGTATGGTGTGGGTGGTGTCCCACCACCTCTACCTCAAAGCGCAAAGAACAGCTACCGAATGAGGTGTCTCGTCCGGTGCAGATGCCAGTCTCCTAAAACCGGCTGATGACACCACCCAATGCACCACTAACGAAAGGCGTTCCAGACGTCCTTAACTCCCATCGTCCCTTGAGAATGCATGTTCAACATAGAGACATCAAACTATCAAAGAAAAAAAAGGAAAAAGCCTTGTCAAAACTCAAAGAAAAAGGAAATATCACCAAAGAAAGAAGAAAAAAAATACCAAAGGTCATCAACACTTACATAGTCGCCAGGGTTCACCACCCAAGAGGAATGTTGATGCGCCAGCTCACGCAAGAGATTCCTCTCATCCTCCACTGGCTTGAATAAATTGAACGCATTTTCACTGCCCAGTGCAAAGGGCACCCTAACTCGCCATTCCAAGTTCACCCAGTCGTCGACATTTATCCATGCCATGTGGGTTTCACCGCTTCAAAAATGAGTCATTTCTTGGTTTGGGAGTGCTAAAACAGTTTGCAGAAGGTAATGGCAGAAGAGAGAATGTCTGGAAGTTATGAGAAATGAGGAGAACCCGCCCCCTTTTTATAAGAAGCCAAGGGGCATGCCGATAGGTAGCTCTCAGCAACATACCGATCGGCACTGTCCCTTCACATGCTTGAGGTACCCCAAAAGATCGTGCCACTGCCGTTTGCCACCTCTCACACCATGCCGGTCGGCACCCTCCCTGAAATTTTATAAGAAATTCCTCCAAAATGATGAAAAATCCCCAGAAAATTCCTAAAATTTCCTAATGAATTTAAGAACCTTTTTCAGTAAAAAAGGTATTTTTACTACACTTACTTCCCTAGTAGAATACTTAATTCTCCTATGAAATTCCCAAAATCAATTGGATATCTCCCCGTTGATACCAAAAATTATCCACCTACGTGGACCAATTAGAAGTGAACAGTTGTCCTCTTATGTGGCCAAAATTCTAATCAGCAGATAGTAGCTCGGCAAGCATGCCGACCAACATAAAGAATGCCGACCATCAATACCAATGAAGCATCACCATATCAAGGATCTTACCACACATGGTTTATATAACTACTCGTCACATTCATTATGTACAGGTGTAAATGCTTAAATGTATAAAGTCATTCCATCCCTTGATATACGAACCCTTATTTTTTGAGTCATTATAAATACCTTGTATCCCCTTCATCAAGTGCATGGTAAAATGGATTCTAGGATATTCTTATTGACAAGAGTACCTAGCTTTCTATAACCTTTGAAATTAATACTATAACAATGGACGTAGGCTTTCTTACATAGCTGAACCACTTTAAAAACCTTTTGTCTCTCTGTTCTTTAGCATTATAATTTTTTTTTATCTGTGATTATAAAATTGGATAAAGTCTATTTTTTTACATCAATAGATTGGCACCGTCTATGGGAGCGTGTGTTAATCGCCGTTCTCAATCTTGTATATCCGTATTCAAGGAAAAATGAATGATCCAGAACCCAATGCCAGAAATGATGGTAACCCTTATATTCCATCTGCTCTGCCAACAGACCTAAATGGAATCCTTGCTAGCCTTGCTAGGAGTCAAGATGCTATGCAAGAATCAATGAGACAATTAGCCCAGTCACTGTAAGCCAGATCTCTATCCCTATCCAGACAACTGGCTGGTTTATCATCACGGAGAAAAATGTCACCCCCACCTTCGAGGCATAGCCGACATAGCTATTCTAGATCATCGCATGATAGAACTTATCAACCAGGAATCAGTTCCTCAATCAGAGCCTCGGAGTCTTCTGATGAACATTCTTTCACCCCTGAAAGGTCAAGCGTCTTAGAGAGATTGAGCCGAGCTTTGACTTTTAATCGATTGGGACCCCGAGCAAACAGAAACCCTCCTAGAGCATTATCTAGGAACAATCAACATCCAGCTGACTAGCGTGAAGCCACGATCAGATCAAGATCAAGCATTCGACGATCTGTACGCACCGAGTAGACTTCTTAGGAACATAGTTCAATACATACACGTAGTCAGGGAAATTGAGCTTTTTCGCATAAATATGGTGTAGGCAATCCTTCGTGGAAAGGATCAATTCAGCGATTGGAAGATCGGGTAGGAGAGATGGCAAAAGAAAATAATCCTTTACAATGAAGTTTTATTAAAGGATCCCCTTTTATTCAAGAAATTGCTACTCCATCTAAGTTTAAAGCTCTTATAGTTACTCCTAAATATGATGGGAAAACTGATCCAGTTCTGCACATTCAACAATATCAAGCTATCGCTGACACTTATTCGGTCCCCGATTAGATGAGTTGTAAAACATTCTCAAGCACCATAATAGGTTCTGCTCAAATATGGTATAATAACTTCCCCCGAGGATAAATTACCAACATCAACCAGCTTGCCGAGCTGTTTATTAGCAATTTCTATTTAGGGGCCAAGCCAGTAAATAGAGTAATCAATCTCTTGAGTGTAAGGCAGCAAGTAGGGGAAACAACCAGGGAGTACATTACTTGTTTCAATAATGAGAAATTAGAAGTGGGAGATTATGAGGGAAAAATAAACATCATTGCTCTCATGAGTGGGTTTCTTCCCAACAACTTGTACTATACTCTGACCAAATATCCTCCTAAAACCATGATCGAGCTCATGGTTAAGGAAGGAAAAATAATGAACACCAAAAAAGTAATGGCTGTAAAGCAGAATCTAGCCACAAAGACTGAGAAAAAATATTAGAAGGAGCAGAAGGAGCCGAAGCCAAAAAAATAGGATAAGCTCAAAAAGTATGGAACCTACACTCCGTTGAGTGTTAGCATTCACCATATCCTTGAGGAGATTAAAAATAATAAGGATCTTCGATGGCCTGAAATGTTGAAAGAACCTTCTAATAAGAGGGACAGATCTAAATATTTTGAATTACATAGGGATCACGACCATACACCATATAATTGCATCGCTTTGCAAAATGATATAGAATCTCTCATCCGCCGGGGAAAACATAATAAATTTATTGATCGATGTGAAAATAGAGAAGCAAGAGGAAGATCAAATTCTCCATGCAAGTCCAGATATGACAGGAAGAGAAACCATGAAAATGATTGTGAGTATGATCCCTATTTTTTGAAGAAACCCAAGCAACCAGAACGTGAGGTAGCTATGATTCGTTTTGATTAATTTGATTATCATGTCATTACAGGTGGCAATGCATGAGGAGGATATCACACTGCTGAAAGAAAAGCTTACTTGAATGGGGCCCAAGCTTGATCTTATATCCAGAGAATTAATCTGAACGAAGAAGCCCGACCTAGGAAGGTCAACAAAGACAAACTGGTGATCAGTTTTTCAAAGAATGATCTCTTTGGAGTGCTTTATCACCATAACAATCCATTCGTTATCAAATTCAGGATCTAGGATATTATTATCATTAGAATTTTGATTGATAATGGAATCTTAGTAGATATTATGTTCTACCCTTGCTTTCAGATTTTGGATTTGAAGCTCAGCCAATTGGAACCCTACGGATTTTTTGGTGAAAAAGTTTACCCTCTTGAGACAACCAAGATAGAAGCATTGTTTAACATTTGTGCGATAAGTCGTATAGAGAAAATATGCTTCTTTGTGATGGTTAAAATGTTAAATTTGCCTATAACGCGATCCTCGATAGGGTAGGATTGAAGAAATTTGAAGCGGTACCATCAATAATTCATCAATACTTGAAGTTTCCAACACACTTTGGTGTAGGTGTCATAAAAGGTGATCAAAAGGTGTCCAGATAATGTTACTACTCCTCAGTTGAGCAAGAGGATTTGAACGAATTGAAGAAGAAGACTACCACCTATCAGGTGGATACTACTGAGCCCAACTATGAATCTGAAGTTAAAACTTTAGATTCACGAGATGAGATAAGATTAGTCAAGGGATAGATTATGGAAGCTACTAAAATTATTATCATGGACGATGAAAAAAAAGAAATAACTACGCATATCCGTTCGACACTGGATCCAATCCTTAAACTGAAATTGATTATGTTTTTGAGGCAACGGAGATATGTATTTGCTTAGAGCCATGAGAATATATCTGGAATTGATCCCATTTTCCTTTGTCATAATCTCAATATCAATAAGTATGCCAAGATGATCAAGTAGAGATGAAGGGTTTTCAATCCCGAGAAGAATCAAGCTGTAACACCCCGTATTTGTAATGATTTTTAATTAGGGGATTAATCAAATTTAAAATGGGAAATTAATCCGAAATAAAAATAAATATTAATTAGCGAGACAAGGATTAATATTTGTTTATGTGAATTATATGTAATATTACTTAGTGAATGAATAATAAATGATCATGAATATATTAAAGTTGTCGCGGGTGAAATATACGACAAGTTACAATAATCTAGTCCGGACGCGCGTGTCAGTCATGTCGGGACTCAATTTAATGAAATAAAAAGTGAATTATTTTTAAGTCACTCCAATGGTCATTTCGAGTGCACCAATGTGTCCAGAAGGGTCGAGGTAGTCAGAAAAGTCTACCCGGGGATTTAGTTTGGGTTCCGAGGCACTTTTAAGCCAAACCGGCACCCTAGAGGGGTATTTTTAGTCATTTGTATTCCTGGGAGAAATAAACCCACGAAAATTAAAGAGCTATATTTGTACCCACATAAGAGGGATTAGGGTTATTAGTTACCAAATTCACAGTGGCCATTAGAGGGCAAAGGAGAGTCACCCCCAAGGCTAGAATCACCATTCTTACACTTCTCGCACCATAAACACCACCGTTGCGTAAAGCGGAGGAAGAGGAACACACCTATACCATTATTCTACAACGGACTAGACCTACTATTAAAGGCAAGTGTTTAAAATTACAAATTTATAGCATGTATGATAACCATGTTAGTATAGGATGAATATTCACATGATTATGTAAGAATTGGGTTAATACTTGGAGAATTAAAATGTGTTCTTGGATGATATTCATGTTAGGTTAAACTTCTTGATGCATGTAGAACAAAATTCTTGAATTAAGGTTGCCCACATGTGTAGAAATTCAGGGGTTTGTATGTGTTCTTGAGCAAAAGGATGAACTAGGGTTTTTAAAGAAATAAATTGGGAAAGTATAAAATTTATTGATGTAAATTGATGATTCAATGATTCTTGTACATTAGAAACCACCCATACATGTTAGTGTAATGTTTAGGATCATTCTTTGGGAGTTTGTGAATTAAACTTGGAGCTTTAGAAGTTGAAAATGGAGGAAAATTGCACCTACTGCAAAGCAGCATGCATCATAACTGAAGGGACCGGTCGACCGGGATCCCAGGGCCGATCGATTAGGGGTCTGGGTTCTGGCACGCGCGCGTTGTTGAGAGGTATATATATATATATATATATATATATATTTTTTTTTTTCTTATTTTTTTATTTATAATTTACTCTTTGGGAGAAACTTTAAATGTGAATCTCTTGGTCATAAGAACTCGGATTGATGTGCGTTCGCGATCACACGTAGCTAGTTTAATGGAGTAAACTATTATAATGATTAAATAATTCAAGAATAAATTAGGAAAGGTCTAAAATTCCCTTGAAGTTGTAAATAGTGAAACAACCTTCCCAAAATTGAAACATAAAAATTATAGGGACCTAGTGAGACAAATAAGAGCCCATTCGAGTATATAGGAGGCGAGAAGTATAATCCTATGGTTTAAATAATAAATGGAAGGGTGAATCTATTTTGGTATTGGGTCGATTGTAATACGTACGGGACATATATTTTATAAGTGGGATGTATGCCTATACTAATCTATCAACATAGTTTGTGTGAATACCTAATGTGTGATTATTTATATGTAATGGACATACCTATGATACTTTCTATCACAGGAGGTTCTCGTGTGTAAGAGGTCTTATCCTGATGTGCCATTTTCGATAATCTTTGACTCGTCTCTTAGAGCATAAAACTTAGGGTTGAGCATTATTTGTGTGAACAATGGTATGACCGGTCATTTGGATGCGCTAGGAATATGTGTATTTTAAAGGCTTAGGACTATGTTCGCCTCCAACGTATATGTGTTTGTATTTATGGTTCAAGAGTTATTTTGGACTGATAGTCCTTTATTTAGTACAAGTTGTATCGGGACATGATAGCAAAGTATGTATGTAACGTGGCTGAGCCTAGGGGTGCCGTATTAGTATCTATACTATATAGTGATGATGTATATATACTTGTGATGTAATCTACCGCATGGAGACCTAACACCCCTCTCTCTCTAGCCATCCAAAACTAATTAGGATTGCACGACCACCTCTCATTCCTCTCCTTATTCTTCCTTGGATCCCAAGCCTCCGGACCCAATGAAACCTCGGTACAAATCCTTTGCGCAAGTATTAAAGTCATCTGAAATAACTCATGCAATCCCTATTAAGTTGCTCTCTAAATATAAAGGGGACCAACCATCATGTTCTCTAATGAAGAAGTGGATCAACTTTCATAGACATTTAAGCATGCAATCATTGGTAAGTTTTCTCATGGTAAACCATCGATGAATTTTATTAGAATTTTTTTAATCATTTGGTTTGAAGGTTGCTTACAACATTGGCCTATTAGATTATAAGCATATTGTAATAAGGATTAACTGTGAGTAGGATTTTATGAGATTATGGTTGAAAGACACTTGGTTTATTAGAAAAATCCCTATGCGAACCTTTAAATGGTCTCCAAGATTTTGTACGGATCAAGAAAGTTCCATCATTCTAGTGTGGATTTCCTTCCCTAGTATTCGAGTTCATTTATTTGCAAAGGAAGCTCTCTTTGCGATTTCTCAAGCAGTGGGAGCCCCTCTGAAAATTGACAACTCCACAACCAATTTAAACATACCAAGTTTTTCCCATGTTTGTGTTGAATTAGATCTCCTCAAGCCTAAGACTAAGAGAGTTTGGATTGCTAGTGGTGATTTTGGTTTTTAGCAAAATATTGAATATGAATCTTCTCTGGAATACTGTTCTCACTGCAGCAAATTAGGCCACCAAGAAGGCAACTGTTTACTAAAAAATGATTCAATAATTCAAGAAGTGAGGAAAGGGAAGGAAAAAGTCATTAAAGAAGCAGGCACTAGCAAACAAGGAAAGCGACTCAAGGAATAAGAATGGTTTTCATAATTAAGGATAAGACATCTCCAGTCAAAGAAAAAAATAGCTGCACAAGAAATTAATAAAGATACCTCTAGTAAAGATTCAGTAGAGCAACAACAGAAGATTGTTAAAGATTTAAAAATGCCAACTCCATCTCTAAAGAATGAAAGGTTAGTTAATAGCCTTGGGGAAGCTAACAAGGGTACTGTAGAGAATAATTCTCAATAATACAAATCGGATGCAGAAGATATTGAAGAAGGAGAGTGGACTGATACATCAGAAGAAGAACTGGATATTGAAGGTTTGCTAAATTCCAAAAAATAACTACCAGATGATATAGAAAAACACTTCAGCTCGGATTCAAAAGAAGAGAAACACGAAGAGAAGATTATAAAAATAAATAAGATGGGCTCCTGCTCAGATAATGAGACTGCTGATAAAAAAGAGACAGTGTTGGCAGATCTGATTCAATTTTCTGAGTTGCTAACTGAAATGATTGATAATCATAATAAATCAAAGGAGTTGTCAAATAAGAACTGTCCTCTAAGTCCTAGTCCCCCTACAATAAAAGATATAAAGAAAGGTCAAATTTCCCCCAAAAAATGCTGTTATCAAGAGAAGAGTCACCAGATCATCCAATAATGGTCTCAAGAAGGTCCATATTTCTCAGTTTAAATGATTAAATCCCTTGTATAGAATGCCAGAGGTGTGGGGAATAAGTATACAAGAAGGAGATTAAAAAAGCTTTGTAAGTATCATAACCTATCTTTCCTGGCCATTCTGGAGCCAATAAAAGATGTTTCTTATATTGAACACCTGAGATTTATTATAAATTTTGAGGTAGGCTGTCATAATATTTCTTATAAAATTTGGTGTTTCTGGAGACATGGAGTAACTGGTGAAGTGATAGATGATGGAACTCAAAATTTACTTCTTAAAGTTGTTAACCTTCAATTTAAAGAAGAGATTGACATTAACATTATTTATGCTAAATGTAATAGGCAAGATAAAAAGGTTTTATGGGATGCTGTTGCAATGAGTTCTTCTTATTTTCACAGTAAACCAATGATTGTGATTGGAGATTTCAACATTGTTTCTTCAAGTGATGAAAGAGCTGTGGGTATAGATATTGATGTTAGAGGAGCAATAGATTTTAATGTATGTATTTATAGTTGTTCTCTTCATGACATGGGATTCATTGGATCTAAATTCACCCGGGCTAGAGAGGCCAGTGGTGCAATGATTTTTAAGAGACTAGATAGAGGGCTTATCAACTCTAATGGGAATGAAAGTTTCCCAAACTCTAGTATTATCCATCTAAACAGGAATTGTTCTGATCACAATCCCCTTCTACTCTCTATTCCTAAATCTGAGGAAATAATCATTACGCCTTTTAAATTCCTTAATGTGTGGAGTAATCATGAAGAATTTAAACAAGTGGTGAAGATGTCTTGGGAATAGCCTGCTACAGGTACAAAGATAGAAGTTTTTTCTTTCCAAATGAAGAGATTGGAGAGCACTTTGAAGAATTGGAGTAAAGAGGAATTTAAAGATATGTTTGTAGGGGTTACTCATTTGGAGGATAAACTTCTTCAAGAGGAATTATCTTTGGAGATAGATAATAGTGAAGCTCAAAGTATAAATTACTCAAAAGCTAAGGCAGATATGAATTTAACCTTAGCTAAGGAAGAATTATTCCGGTTTCAAAAATCTATAATGGATTGGTTGAAAGATGGAGATAGAAATACAGATTTTTACCATGCAAAAGTTCAGCAAGATAGAAGGAAGCTTAGGATTCAAAAAATGAAAAATGAAGATGGATCGTGGTCTGAGTCTACATATTGTATTTCTAACATATTTATCTCTTATTTTTTTAATTTATTCAATGCAGGTTCCCAAGAAGAAAGAGATAGGATAAAATTCATTCCTAAAACCATTACAAATGAGATGAATAGAAATTTGGGTGGTATTCCAGATGAAGTAGAGATTTTGAAGGCTATAAAAGACATGAATCATAATAGTGCTGCGAGTCCCGATGGTTTTTATGGTCCTTTTTATGTTTCTTATTGGGAGATCATCAAACAAGACCTCACTCTTGCCATTCAAGACTTCTTTCTAGGTGCTGATATTCCTAAATCTTAGAGTTCAACCCATATATGCCTCATTCCTAAAGTAGCCAAACCTTCCTTTTGCAAAGACTTTAGGCCAATTAGTCTATGTAATTTTAGCTACAAAGTTATATACAATATCATAAACTCCATACTAAGCCAAATTCTTCCTCTAATTATCTCTAAAAATCAGTCTGGATTTATGTCAGGCAGGAACATTCAAGAAAACATTTTGTTAGCTCAAGAGATGATGCACCTAATGGATTGAAAGATTTCAGGACGAAATACTATTATCAAGCTTGATATGACTAAGGCTTATGACAGGACTTCTTGGTTCTTCTTGATCAAAACTTTGAGAGATTTTGTTTTTTCAAAAACTTTCATGGATTTAATTTGGAGATGTATCTCCTCGCCTTGGTTTTCTTTGATTGTTAATGGCCAACCTAATGGTTTTTTCAAAACTTCTAGGGGGTTAAGGCAAGGAGACCCTATTTCTCTAAGCCTTTTCATTATCATGGCTGAATATTTTAGCAAGGGCTTAAATGACCTAATGTCTAGAAAGCTAATAAGTGCTTTTTCCCACCCCAAAAACTACCCTCTAATCAGTCACTTGAGTTATGCAGATGACATCATTATCTTCACTAGAGGATCTAAAAGGAGCTTATCCAATCTGATGAAGTTTTTACAGAGATTTGAATCTGAATCAGGACAAATGATCAGTAAAGATAAGAGCAGCTTCACTGTGAGTGTTAATAGCCATGCTTTGATGAGGAACAGAATTGCTGAAATTATGGAATTCAAGTTTGTTAAAGGTCCTTTAACTTACCTTGGTTGCCCTCTTTTTAAAGGTAAAAGAAAAGACATATATTTTGAACCTCTTGTCCAATCTATAAACTCTAAAATTCATAGCTGGAAGTCGAAATTCTTAACTTTGGGAGATAGATTAACTCTTATTCAAGCTGTCCTGTCTTCTATCCCTCTGTATACTCTTTTGGCCCTTAACCCTCCAAAGTTGATTGTTAAAACTATTGAAAAGTTTCTTAGTTCTTTGTTTTGGGGAGTCCATAAAGAACATGGGAGAAAATATCATTGGGTTAATTTGAAGTCTCTATGTTATAAAAAAAGGAGGGAGGTTTAGATATCAGAATCTTAGAAAGAGTTGTGAAAGGTGTTAATGTTAAACTAGCATGGAAGTTTAAGGAAAATAAAAGTTTATGGGCCAATTTCATGAACTGTAAGTATAGAAACTTCGAAATTAGGTTTGGTTCAATGACTTTTAAAAGAATACAATCCTGCTGGGACTTAATAGAAGGCAACTCAGAGGTGATTGATGGTTCTTTAGTGTGGAAACCTTCCTTATCTGGAGAATTTAGTTTTTCTTTAGATTTTAATCTCCAATGTAGACACAAAATTTCCTCATTGGATTTCAATTCAATTTGGCACCCTAAGATTCCTCCTAACCTGTCTATATTCTCTTGAAGAGCCCTCTCGAACTGTGTTCCTGTTGATTCTTTGGTGAAAAATCAAGGTATTAAGATGGTATCTAGATGCCAATGCTATTCTTCAGCTACTAAATCTCCTAGTCTTCTATTCATTAATGGACCTATTACTTCTCAGGTGTGGAATTTTTTCAATTATTTGATGAATATTATCAACAAGTCTTCTTCAACTAATGGTTCTATCATTCAATGGTTGATTCACTCAGGTAAGTCTAAGATTTCTAGATGGCTGCACAATAGCATTCTAGTGTGTATTTTGTGGGAAATGTGGTTAAGTAGGAATAAGTCCCTTTTCAAAGGTATCCCCATGAAACCTAACCTCATTATTCACAAAGTTATAACTAAAATATCTGAGCTCTCTAAACATTTTCAATTAAACATGGGTGACTGTTCTATTAATCAAGAAGCCTTCAAATATTTTGATCTCAAACAGATTCACTCAACCCCTTCTTTTTATCTCATCATTTATGGGCAAATCCTGGTATAGGGAGAGTTAAACTCAATATATGTAGTTGTAGAGATCATAATCTTCATATGGGAGGTGGTGCTATCCTAAGAGACTGTCATGGCAAATTCGTTTGGGTTATATCAAATTTCCAAGCTTCTAGTTCTTATCAAGAGGTTCAATTCCAAGCTATGAAAGAGGGTCTTCAATACAGTTCAGACAATAACATATTCAGCATAGACATTGAAGGTGATTCGAGAGGAATGATTGAGTCTTTCTCCTCATCTTCTGCTGCTCTAATTCCTTGGTTTGCTAGATCTAACTTCAAGTTGGTTCAAATTCTTTTTAAAAGGCTCTAATTCCTTGTTTTGTTCAATCTGAGTCTGCTCAAAATATGGAAATCAAGTGGCATCTCTACTATCTAAACATGGACCTTCTCATCATAGAATCACCTGCTATTCAAATCAAAATGATCTCCCAAGAAATGTCACTATTGATATTAGTCTAGATGCTCAATAATGTTGTTGCTTTTGTTTCTTCATATCTGTAAGCCATCTAAAGAGGGCTTATATCTCTAATTATAAATAATAATTTTATTTTTATAAAAAAAATCTACTGTGTGAACTTAGTGGATAATAAAGATAGTGAAATATGAGATAGTTTAAGTATATGAACACTTAACTGCTAAATAAGAAATTATTACGTGAGTTAAATAAACATGATACAATCAATTATGTATTACGAGAGAAATGCGGGTGGACACTATGAGTAATATTTTAAAAAGGGCTAACGTATTTGAGCTAGTTAGTTGTGATAGCAATAACTAGAAGTGGGTAGAAGTATGTTAGGCGTGCGCACTAGTTGAGAGGTGAGGTTTTCCATGTGAGACATGGGGAAACTAACATGTTTATTATATTTGATGTTAAGCATTTTAAATACTTGCTAAAATATTTTAAACTATTTTCTACTCGGGCTCTGACCCGTTTCTTGCAAATCTATTTTCTTGTGCATATTATATTAGGTGTCCAGCCATAGGGACGTCCAACTTAGGAGTTCACTGCAGCTTGACATGCTGCAGCTATTGTGGAAGTTGTAGGTTCTCGATATTAGATGCCTCCACTCTTATTTATTCATCATCCTATTATAGTTACTTCAGTTAGGGCATATTGCCCATTTCTTGTCATTCCTTATTTCAGAGATATTGTACCCATTTATTTTAGTTTGTTGGATTCTGTTTTATTTAGAAATTTATTATGTTGGGATTTTTGGCGGGAGTGTTTTATCCGGTCTCATTTGATTATTCAGACATTAATTATTTATCTTGTGGATTAAATGCAGTTTATTATTTAATTCAATTTGTTGTATGATAATTAACGAGGTTTAAAATTTGACACTAGCTTAATTTATATTAGGTTATTAGTAATTAACGTGTTTCAATAGTGATGCTAAGAATGAACCAACTGAATATTCTGTTTAATTTTAATAAAGGACTGAACACGTTATATTTAATTGGGCGGGGTGTCATATAAGTTATCCAAGAAGAGGTCGAGAAACTTCAAAAAGCTCAATTTATTTAAGATGTGAAGTATCCATCCTGGTTGGCCAATGTTGTAATGGTCAAGAAGAAGAATGATAAATGGAGGATGTGCATGGATTTCACTGATTTAAATAAAGCGTGCCCAAATGACCATTTTCCCTTGCCTTTAATTGATCAATTGGTGGGCTCTACGTCGGGACATGAGATTTTAAGCTTCATGGATGCCTATTATGGATACAACCACATAAAAATGAAATTTTAAGACAGGGAAAGTACAATCTTCATCACCAATCGAGGAACCTATTATTACAATGTAATGCCCTTTGGGTTAAAAAATGCCGGAGCAATGTATTAAAGGTTGGTGAATAAGGTCTTTGAAGAGCAAATAGGCAAGAACATGAAGGTTTATGTGGATGATATGTTAACAAAGAGTAAGAAAGCCACATATAATATCAACAATCTCAGTCAGACATTTGATCAGTTGGAAAAACATAAAATGAAGTTGATCCAGTAAAGATAAAAGCTTTAATCGAAAGAGGAATTTAAACATAAAAGATGTGAAGTAAACTTTAAGAAGGAATCTTCCTCGGCTTCATAGTTAATCAAAAAGTAATTTAAGCTAATCCAGTAAAGATAAAAGCTTTAATCGAAATGCAGTTGTCGACTTGCAAGAAAGATGTGCAAAGGCTCACCGGTAGAGTAGCAACTTCAAACAAATTTATTTCTCGAGCAACAGATAGGTGCTTATCATTTTTCAAGGTTTCGAGAAAGACCTTTGAGTGGAATACAGAATGTTAAGAAGCCTTCTAAGAATTAAATAAGTATTTGGGATCACCTCCTTTGTTATCCCGACCAATCTTGGGAGAGAAATTATACTTGTACCTAACTGTTTCTGAATCTGTGATGAGCTCAACTTTGGTTAGACTGGACAATAGGATCTAAAGACCAGTTTATTACACCAGCAAAGCATTCAGGGGAACCGAGATTAGGTCCACGATTGGAAAAATTGTCTTTAAAACTTATTGAGGCTTCGAGGCGTATGAAACCTTATTTCCAAGCACATACTATAGTCGTGTATACTGATCTGCCTCTTCGGCAAGAACTGCACAAGCCGAAGAAGTCAGGAAGATTGATGTACTGGGCAGTAGAGTTGGGAGAATATGATATTGTCTATGAACCATGGTCTTTATTGAAAGGCTAAGATTGGTCAGACTTTATTACTGAATTCACCTATCCAGAGGTTCTCGACCAACAAAACTTGCTTACCGAGCTGACTTCTAGAAAAGATAGGTAAACTGAAAATTAAGTCAAAATCATTGTCGATCAACCAAAGTCATCCAGAACTCAAGAAATGACCCAGAAATACACAGAGGAGAGCAAGAAAATATTCCATCATGGAGTTTTGTCTGAAGAAAGTTTCAACAATAATATTTCGTTGTGGAATTTATACATCGATGGTTCTCCATGTGCAACTGGAAGCGGAGCAGGTATAATTCCGAATACTCCTGATGATATTGATGTTGAATATGCACTTAGGTTTCAATTCAAAGCCACAAACAATGAGGCAGAATATAAAGGTTTAATAATTAGACTATATTTGTCCCATTCATTAGGCGCCGAGCACGTAATAGCGCACAACGATTCACAATTAGTAGTCAACCAAGTGCTTCATCTATATGGATTCAAGGGGGAGTTGATCATCAAATACTTTGCTAAAACCAACGAAGGTATTTCCAAGCTCTCAGTCGTGAAAATGCATAGGATTCCTAGAATAGCCAACGCCCGAGCAGATGCACTTGATCGGATGGCTTCAACAACCAGAATTGAACTGAGGCACATCATCTCAATAGATATCCTAACTAATCGGAACATTGACGAGGACTTAATGGCTAATTTCATTATCGTAGATTTTAGAACTTCCTGGATGGACCCAATTAAAGCCTATATTAAGGATGGCATCCTTCCACCTGATCCCAAAGAAGCCAAAAAGCTCCGATATAATGCAACAAGATATGTGTTAAAAGGGGACTATTGATCTCCTTGTTGTGCCGTGTTCATCAAATTGAAGTGGAAGATTTTATCAAAGAAGTGCACGAAGGATCTTGTGGAGTCTCATTCCACTGGTCGGTCATTGCTCCAATGAATCAACATTTAGGGATACTACTGGTCGACTATGAGAGAAAATTGTATAGCCTTTAGAAGAAAGTGTGATAAATGCCAACAGTTCTCTGTAATCTATAAAATGCCTAATGCCTCTCTCACGCCCATAACTTCACTGTTGGAGCAAATGCCCCCAAATTTTAAACTCAAATTATGTGATGGTTCAATGATATACGAAATTTTAATTTCTCAAAAATTATTTAATTTTCTTTACTTTAAAAAACACAATTAAACACATGAAAAATTAAATTAAACTTAAAAGTGAAATTAAACTACACATACATTTTAATTTTCACTTAAACAAAATTCAATTCAATTCAAGTTAAACAAACTAAGCATGAATATTATCAAATTAAATTAATGCCGGCTTGAATTAAATTAAACTTTAACCTTAACCCAAACTAAATTAGCACCAAATTAAGTAATTGTGTTTAAACCAGACTTTATCTTGATTAGAGCTAAGCATGCATGTATATGAGTTTGCAGGATAAAATAAACACAATCACACTACGTCGCGATGTACGAGGAAAATCCACAACGGGAAAAACCTCGGACGACCCTGCCTACAAGTCCACTAAGTATGGTTTTACAAATACAAGACAAAAGACTTAAAACACACTGAAGCACCCTATATCTTTGACTCAATTGAGTCTATATTATATAGGTGCTCATCTAGCTTGGAAATAGTGACAAAATTTAGTCATATCCTAGTCTACCAAAATGCCTTCAAACTTTACATTTGAATTCCTATAAAGTTTCTAAAGGTAGAACAACAACACATTCACCTAGGACTGCATTTATGTTTTGCATTCTTCATAATATGGGAGTGTGTGTTAAATCCCAATAAAATGATTTTCTACAATTTTTGGGATATTTTAAATAATTTTTGGAACTTTTTCAAATAATTTTTAAACATTTAAAATTAGTCTTTATAAAGTTTTGAGGCTGTTTTATTATTTCCCTAAGTGCCTAAAAATTTTCTTGGGTAGAAATCGAAAGCGCTATATAATATTATGGAGTAAATTTTAATTTTTTTCAACTTCAAAAACACGCGTTTTTCAGTTAATCTTAGCCTTACACGTGTTAGCATTATAACGAATAGATTTATGTTTTCTTTACCTCACATATCTGAGTCTTTACTTGAACCATTGGATCATTTTTATCAATGGTCTGCATATCTTCCAAAGCGATCCATGTGTTAACCCTTTGAACCAATCAGAGTGTGTTTAAAAGTGGTGCATCGCCAGCCATTAGATTTACTTCGATCGTTTGTATTCAATCCTGATCGTTGATTTGCTTCATCCTTCCAGAGCCTTCCATGATCTAGTATAAATAGGACTCATGTGTGCAACGTTTACGATCTTTAGATCATTTTTCACCTCTAAGAGAAAAAAGAGAGAAGAAAGAGAGAGAAAGAGAGAGGGAGAGAGAGAAATAAAACCCTAACCTAACTCTGGCCAAATTTTCACAAGAAAACCCTTCTGAGAGTTGAGCTAGTTTGAGATTTTGGAATATCCATCCTCTCTAGTTCTTAATCTCTTGTCCAACTAAGTCACACAGTTCTAATCTCATTTTCTTTCATAGAAAGTTGAGATTTGAGACTCTGTGATACATATCACGTAGATATTACTAAGTTTGATTTCTTCTTTCAAGAAATATTTATTTTGTTGGCTGTTTTAAAACTTTTATGTTGCTTTTAAAACCTAAACCAACAAAATCATTTCTTATTTTAGTTTATGAGAATATCCAGACCTAGATCTAGTTGAGATCTTGATTGGGGATTTACATTTTCATATATTTCACATTTTGTGAAATATTTATACATTTTTTAATAAAGAAAGTGTATAGGATCCTAGCGCTTTTATATAGCAAGATTCTCTCTTGATCTGCGGATAAGTATAAAGAGAAAAAAGTCTGAGAGTTTTGATCATACTGATTTTAGAAATTTTTGTTGCATATTAGAAATCTGTTTGTAATTTGATATTCGTTATGTCTGTAATAAGTGTGTGTGAGTTGCATGCATGTGTTAGGCACATCACATCACAACACTTTCACACTACACCACTAAAACGTGTTGGTAGAGAGATTTTGGACTTTAAGAGTTGACATAAAGCTAAAAGGAGATTAGTTACAAAGCTGAGAGAACAGCTACAACATCAAAGCCTCGGGAGAAGTCAAAATAATCCAGAGGAGTTGGTATATTTTTTGAACTTAGATTAAGTCTATTTGTGTGTTTAGATTGTTATATAGTTTTTAATCTGTTACTTTATTTTAGTGGTTTTTTTTCTGAGGTGTAGAGACCTCCGTGGATGTTTTCCCAATTGGGTGGGGTTTTACCAATATAAAAATCTTTATGCACTTACGTACTTAATCTTCCTCTCATCCCTTCCTATTGGCGTGTCGATTTAAAACTATTTTAGTTTTGGTTTTCAAAACTTGGCTACCTAATACCTGAAATATCTCATTCATAATTACTTTTTACACATCTTGAGTTAACTGTTTGTTTTAAGAAAAGAGTTTCCTCAAAAAACTGTTCGGATCCATTTAGAGTGTTTAATCTTGAATTAAACAACTTAAGTGGTACTTTTTCATACACGACTTGACTCCCTTCAAGCCACGATGCTTCTTCCTGCATCCACCTCCACCTCATCGATAACTCGAGAGTCTACCGGAATCTTGGAATCCACCAATGGGGCACAACTACTGTCAGCCCACACACGGTGACTTTCACCGTATGAGAATGCCGCACCAAAAAACTATCGCCTTTTTGGGGTAGAGAAGGAACCCAAACTATCTCCTTGTAAGGTAGAGAAGAAATTCGGTGCCAAACCATCTCCAAGCAAATAAAAATCCAGGTTCGTTCAAACGACTTTACAAAAAATCCTTAAATTGATTTTTAAGCCCAAAAACGTTTATAAAAAGTTCTAAAATGATTTTAGAGAAAAATAAAAAAGTCGTTGACGATAAAAGTTAATAAAAAAACACCCAAATAATTTTCCTTGCTCCTATATATATTAATGCATTCATACCTTTGGAGACCTAGGACAATGAGACAATGTTGATGACGAGAAATAAGGCACTTGAAACCAGCAATGATATCTACACTTTTGCTTGGCCTCATCATCTTCAAATTTTCAAACGTCATAGGCTTGAGGTACAACCAATATCTATCCTATGACTCAATGAGTTTTTTTCTCCAATTAAGCTAACACTACAAATTGACTCAATTAGAAATTTGCCCTTACAAATCTCCCCTTTTGGCTATTCCAAGACAAAACCAAACCAAAAATCTTATGGGCCGTCAAACACTCCTAGACACAATCCCACCCAAAAATGTAATAAAAAATAGACGCTTGACTCGACGCATAGATGCCTTGACTCTTTAACCAATTTGCTGCTAAAAGGAATTACCTTCACACTTAAACACAACATCGAACACATATGGAATATGACAATATAAAGTGCGTAAAATAATTTTTCCCCTTAATTAATTCTCCCCTTTTATCTAACATGATCCACTTAAGAAAATAGCGCTCTCCTCCTAAGTCAGATCTCAAAAACTAAAGGTTTAGATACCATTTGTCCCCCTTTTTGTTCAGGAATAGACAAAGGTTAAAAATAAAATAACTTATTTCTACTCCAATTAAAGAAAAAACTCCCCCTAAACTAAACAAGGGATATGAATAAGGAAAAATAAAACAAGTTAAACATGCAATGGTGCATAAAGTGAAAAGAGCATTAAAGCATATGGAAAACAATGAAGTACAACTAATCCATACGTAGATTAATAAATATCACCTATAATGTGATGACAAAAGATACAATTAAAATGTACTATGATAAGATTGGGATATCAAATGCAATTCACAACAAGATAGATACCAATCTTGAATTCAAAGCAAAGAAATACCATATATATAGGTACACAATTATACCAATAACGCACACGCACATATATATAGGTATAAACACCACACACGACACAAAATACATTATTCTTTCCACACTCATATGGCAAAAATGTATCTAAATACATGTGGTAAACGTAACTAAAGGGGTGTGAACTAGCAACAAAAAAATTTAGACCCAATCACCTAAACATGGTCACGGAGTTCTCATTTGATTGCAAAACTTTATCAAACTTAAATATAGCCTCATGTAACAATATAAAGTGAACCCAATGAACCAACATACACAATGCACACAAGCCTAGAATTTCGATGACTCTACAAACCAATATAATCATGACAAAATAGCTTAACTAGGATACAAAGTTATTGTGCAAACTATCCAAGCAAACTTTCTCATTAATATTCTTTTTATTTTTCTTTTCTTTATGAACATACCAACTAAACAATGAAGGCCTTGGCTAATTTTTTTATGCCAAAATTTTTAGGCCAAATTTCAATGGTGGCTTTTCACGCAAAGCCACCATTGATAAACAAAAACAACAACGGATAAATATTTTTCTTATTTTTTAAAATCTGGAAAACGGTTATTACATGCACAAATCCTCCATAGTCATAGCAACATGTAGATGACTAAATTGATAGGAGAAAATCTCACTTAGCTTAAATATACATGCGAAGTTAAATTTCAAATGAGCTCGTGCATGTGTGAATCGAGGCATATAAAAAGAGAATCCATTAAGCAAGTTAAAGTCAAACTATTCCATGCAAGCATGATAAAGAACACTTAAATATTGAAAATGTTAACTAAAAGTTCTATCCGCATGGAAGCGGATAAGATATTGGATTCAAACACAAGTATATGCCACACAAGATGTGCAAAACTAAAATACATATAAAAACACTTTTTGAGCTTTTAAAAAAATATCACCAAACAAAAAAATTCAACTCAAAAGAAAACAATTTTTTTTTTGTATTTTTCAATGAGACACAATAAATAAAAATAAATATAAAAGATACACAAGTCATAATTCTATCAACACATATACGATGAAGCAAAGACTAGAAAATGACAAAAAAACATACAACTAGTAAAAAAAAATCATGATGCACATAAGCTAGTGTATGTTAACAAAGCTAACACATGTAACCTTCAAATTGAACAAGGGAGGTATCACGTGCAAGAAAAGTGAGAATTAAAATCCTATCTTGTAAAGACACCAAATCGAACCTCCTAACTCAAACTAGTGAAGCGTTACACTCTCGAAATTTGGAAATTTTGTTGACTCTACCATTGGACTTCCTAAGACCCTTATTAATATCTAAACAAAATTTCCTAAGATGACCTTTTCAACCACAATGTGTACAAGTAAAGACTTGGTGAAAAGTAGTACCTAAGGATTGACCTTTGAAAGTGTTCCTAATAAATTCTCTCAAATTTATGGTTTTGGATTTGTTAGTTGAATCATTTTGAGTATCGAAACCAATACCACACAAGTTATTTTTAATTTGGACGATTCCAAGTATTTTATCTAATTTTTTGAACCTATATTTCAAATTAAATTTGACTCAACTTGAGTCTCTCAACGTTTCTTCCAATTCTAAAATACGTGACTCAAGCAAACACTTACTCTCTTCAAATCCAAGAAGCTCTTTCTTCATAGCCTCCGCTAAACCTCTAAGGCTATCTCTCTCACCTTCTACATAGTCAATCTTATCACGGAGAGCTCTCTCACATGCCCTAAGATCTTCTACTAAAACACTCTTATTATTTTCCTTGGCACGGTCTCTAAAACAAGCTTCTAACTTCAAATTAGCCCTTTTTAATTTAATTAATTCCTGATATACGAAAGGCCACTTGAAGTTCACTCTTATCAAACTCTTCTTCATTCTCACTCTCAATTACTTATCCACTCTCATTACCATCAAATTTTTAAGATTCACAAACAATGGCCTCAGAAGTGTTATTTATTAAGATGTCATCATTGGATGATTTCTCATTTTCACTTACATGACTTGCCATGAACGCGGTAAAGTTACGCTCAATAGGGGAATCAAATCCCTCTTCCTTTTCACTATTACTAAGGATGGAATTATATGAAATTAGTTACTTGCCTTCCATCCTTAGTTTAGTGGGACACTCTCTTGCCCTATGGCCATAACCCTCACAACCATAACATTTATTCGACTCATCCCTATTAAGATCTTCGTAATGCTTTGTAGGGAATTTTTTGGCTTTGTCATACTTATACTTATCAAATTTCTGAAAATTCTTTTTAAGATTGCCTTAAACTTAAGAAATTTTCTAAACTTCCTAGCAAACATAGCCATCTCATCTAAATTGATGTCACTCTCATCATCGGAAACTTATTTTTCCTCCTTTCGGGCTTTCAAAGCGATGACCTTATATTTATTCTTCTCGTCCTTAGAGGTAAACATGTCACCTTATAGATTTGTAAGTCACCTACGATCTCTTCAAGTTTTGTTGAGGCTAAAGTGGGTAAATAATTTAAATCGGTCACTTTTGGAATAAACCTATCGAGTAAGGACCTCAAAATTTTACTACACAATTTTCAGGTAACTTTTCCCCCAAGTTAAAAGATGGATTAACAATATCAGATAGTCTAGCATAAAATTCATCAAAAGTATCACTTTCGAGCATTTTAATGGTTTCGAATTGAGTGGTGAGGTTTTAAAATTTTGAAGCCTTAACGACACTTGTTCCCTCATGGGTGAGTTGGAGAATATCCCATGACTCTTTAGACGTTTCACACATCATAATTCGGCAGAACTCATCAGGTGTAACCACACTAAAAAGGGGATTCAAACCACCGGAATTAAAATCTACTAATTTAAGTTTATTCTCGCTCCATCTCTCTACATGTTTAGGGATACGCTCATTATCAACTAGACACGTAGGTGGAGATCACCCGCTAACTACCAATTACCACACCTTCTCATCTAGGGATTTAAGTTTCGATTTTATTCGCGCTTTTCAATACGCGTAATTTGAACCATCAAAAATAGGGAATTTTGAAAACAATGAATTTTCTATTTTTAAACCAAATAAAATTAAGGATCTTAACACAATAGATTAGCGCTCCCACTCTGATACCACTTGTTGGAGCGAATGCTCCCAAATTTTAAACTCAAATTATGTGATGGTTTAATTATATACCAATTTTTAATTTCTCAAAAATTATTTAATTTTATTTACTTTAAAAAACACAATCAAAAACATGAAAAATTAAATTAAACTTAAAGTGAAATTAAACTACACACACATTTTAATTTTTACATAAAAAAATTCAATTCAATTCAAGTTAAATAAACTAAAAAGGAATATTATCAAATTAAACTAATGCCGACTTGAATTGAATTAAACTTTAACTTAACCCAAACTAAATTAGCACCAAATTAAACTAATTATGATTAAACCTGATTTTGTCTTGATTAGATCTAAGCATGCATCTATGTGAGTTTGCAAGATAAAATGAACACAATCACACTAGGCCGCGCCCCAACAAGAAAAACCTCGGACGACCCTACCTACAACTCCACTAAGTATGGTTTTACAAATACAAGACAAAAGACTTACAACACACGACTTGACTCCCTTCAAGCCTCGATGCTTCTTTTTGCATCCACCTCCTCCTAGTCGATAACTCCGGAGTCTACCAAAATCTTGGAATCCACCAATGGTCCACAACTGCCGTTATCCCACACATGGTGCCTTTCACCATATGAAAACGCAGCAGTAAAAAACTATCTCCTTTTTGGGGAAGAGAAGGAACCCAAACTATCTCCTTGTAGGGTAGAGAAGAAACCCGGCGCCAAATAATCTCCCAACAAATATATATATATATATGTAACTTGGATTTAAACTAAACATTGGGTGTACGCATGTGTTCTTAGTAGAATTTAATTCATGAAAACTAAACACACAAATGGGACTTTTTGCTGAAAGTATTTTCCCTCTCAAAAGCTCTCAAATGATGCAAAATGTCTCTTATAAAAAGTTGTTCCCGCACTAATTTTATCAGGTAAAAAGTTAGTGGGATAGTGGGTGAGTCAGTAAGTTTTTAAACCAAAACTGTCAAACGATGCCGGTCGTTCGAACGAATTTTCAGTGTCTAAGTTCGTTCGAACGAGATTTCAAAAAACTTATCATTCAAACGACTTCGGTCCAACGACTTTCCAATGAGAAAACATATACAATATTGCACAATGTCATTTGAAGTTCGTTCAAAAGACCTTGGAATTTCGTTCGAAAGAGATTCCAGGTTCGTTCGAATGACTTTACAAAAAATCCTTAAATTGCTTTTTAAGCCCAAAAACTTTTATGAAAAGTTATAAAATGATTTTCTAAGAAAGATAAAAAAAGTCGTTGAGGATAAAAGTTTATAAAAAGAACACCCAAATAATTCCTATATATATTAATGCATTCATACCTTTGGAGACCTTGGAAAATCAGACAATGTTGATGACGAGAAGTAAGGCACTTGAAATCGGCAATGATATCTACACTTTTGCTTGGCCGCATCATCTTCAACTCTTCAAACATCATAGGCTTGAGATACAACCAGCATCTATCCCATGACTCAATGAGTTTTGTTCGGAATTAAGCCAACACTATAAATTGACTCAACTGGAAATATTCCCTTACATTCACCTTGGCCATTCGCTATTTTGGGAAATTATTTGGTCGGCCCACTACCGATCACCAAGGGCAGGTTCAAATATTTTGTTGTTATTGATTACTTCACCAAATGGGTCGAGGTAGAACCATTAGTAGACATTCCTTATAAGAATGTGTACCAATTCATTTGAAAGAATATCATATGCAGATATGGGCTACCACAGGCCTTCATTATGGATCATAGAACTTAATTCGATACCGATGAATTTGAAGTGTATTGTGTCTAGTCCAAGATCCTGAAGATTCATTCTCCACTAGGCCATCCTCAAAGTAATGGTAAAAAAAAAGTAACAAATAAGACTTTGCTCAATGGGTTGAAGAAAAGACTTAACGATGCAAAGGGAAATTGTATTAACGAGTTACATTTGGTTCTTTGGGTTTACAGAACAACATCGAGAACAACAACTGGAGAGCCACTTTACATTCTTGCATTTGGGAATGAAGCCATGGTACCAACCGAGATAGGTCTACTAACCCACCGGATACTAAACTTTGATTCTCCAACTAGTGACTTAATGCACCAACTAGATCCAGACATGTTAGAGGAAGTCTGAGAAGATGTTGCCGTGAGATACGATGCATACCAACACAGAACTACTTGCTTCTATAATAAAAAGGTTAGGTCGACCAACCTTAAAGGAGGTGATTATGTTTTTAAGAAGGTGATACAGAAGAACAAAAAGCTTGAGGCTGATTGGCATGGATAATATCATATTTTTGCTGTTATTAGATCTGGAACCTATCGACTTGAGACTTTGGAAGGGGAAGAATTCAAAAACCCCTAGAATGCCGAGCATCTTCGAAAGTATTATCAATGATTTATTGGATTTTTACTACTGTATTTGTTTTTATTTTATGAGTTAAGTTTCAATAAAATATTGATTTCAGTCCCCTGAATTTTTTTGATTTTTTTCAGAGTATGGCGATATAACATCACACAAAAATAAACAAAAACAACAAGTCAGAATGTCTCTTGCCGATCAACAATACATACATGCTTAATCATGAAAAATTCAAATGCTTGTAGCATAATTATTGCTTGCTCAAATGCAAACTTCATGTATAACTTCGTATAAACAAGTCACGAACAAGAAGTAGATATTACTTCATGTATGGATTTGTATAAACAAGTCAGGAATAAGAAGTCTTATCCGACTACGTTAAAGGAACACAATCCTAAAATGCTTAGTCAGCAAGAATAATTTACTTCATGTATGACTTTGTAAAAATGAGTCACGAACAAGAAGTTATTCACTTCATGTATGATTTCATTTAAACAAGTCAATAACAAGAAGTGTAAAACTTCATATACAACTAAAAATTTACAAACAAGTTTTACCCGACTAAGTTAAATGCAGCAAGGCATGTAAATATCCTAAAATACTGGGATACAAACATATATTCCTCATACACTTGGTCACTATTGATAACAAATGCCAAATTTAGATGAATATATCTAAGTGCATTAGTAGAATCAATGGCATTACAATCACAAGTTGACTTACTGATTAAAATAATCATAAGTTAACAACATAAACATATGGATTTTCATTCATAAAAATTGTATTACATTCAGATGAATAATATAATACATAAGAATTATTTAGTAGAAAATTTTCCTTCAGCTTTGGAGGTCGGCTGAGATGGTTGTACCCTTTCCATTATAGTAGGAGGATCATCCAAGGTATAAGGAGAATTAATGAAGTTAAAATCCCTTAGCATTCTTCTGTTGCTACTTTTCAGCACATTGATCAGGTGAGGAGGACGAACAATCTCATGAACATCATGTAAACCATAGTCCCCTAAGTATTTAGTGATCGGGCATCGGGGAAAAGAATCATTAGGGATCCATGAAGTGTCTAACTTGAAAGGGGGATTATCAAAATCTAAAAGACCAGGTTCATTCCAGTACCACAACTGATAATTACGATCATGCTTCAAAAAAGTCAAATAATTAATCCAACCCAATTTTTAGCCTTCACGATGGGACTGAGCAAGGTGATCATCTACATGACCTAAAGCTTCATTGTAGCCCTCCATCCACACCTCTCTATGTTGTTTATGAAATGAAAAGTTCAACCTTTCAACTTGCTGTTGAAGTTTCTTCAAAACACTATCCTTCACCTTCAACTGTGTGGACTAATCGGTAAGGGATTTGTCCTTAGCATCCAACTTTGCAGACAAGTCGATAATAGCCTGATTCTTTTCTTCTAGTTGGACATCTTGATCGGCTAAGGTTTTCTTGGTCCTAGCTTCCTCAATAGTTGGTCGACTCGTTCTTTATTATATGGAAGATTGCACAGGTTTGAATTTCTTCACAATTTCAAGTTCTTCCATCAGCCTGACATTCTCATTCTCCAAAAAGGAGGCACCTTCATCGTCACTACTAACAGAAGACTATTTCAAAGTTCTTAACTCACTCCAGAGTTTATTATTCTCCTCCTCAAGAGATTAGCGATCCCTCTAGCTTCATCAAGTTCACGATTCAACAAGAACTCCTTTTTCCTTGTATGCAAAGGCATATTTTTCTAGTTTCTTCTTAAAACCTTGACCTTCACTAAATGCCTTATACGACTTCATAGTCAGTATGCAGTAAAGCTTTGGCTTTATTATGGTCTGCTTGTAAGTCTTCAATCATCTTAGAATATGCAACATTATTGGCCACAATCTGATCAAGAAGGAGTTTGAGATAAGTGTATGCATCCCTTGCTTGATCAGAAGCGTCTACACTGAGCAAGTCTATGAATTCTTCATCTATCTAGTCCAAGTGACCAACTTTAAACATATTTTTCCATCGTTTGAGTAGTTCGGAACTAATGGAACCAATTTTTTCCATCTTGGAAATGAACTAGAAAGATAAAGAAATAATTGATCAACAATAAAAGGATACAAAGCAATAACTAAGCATAAAAAAAGTGACAAGTTAATTGAAGAAAATAATTCTTTCATTGATAAATGGCAATATTACAAAAAGGTACATTCGAACAAGAAAAAAAAAAGATAAAAGAAAGGTGCAAAATATAAATATTAGGGGCTAAACAAGTTTACACCTTCTTTTTACCCTTCTCTACCTCATGGTTTATCTTTTGGTCAGTAAGAGGGGCAGCAGAGTAACCAAGAGCTTTGTCTTAATCGGTTGGAGGAGCAACCCCAAACCTGCATCATCATCAATTTCATCATCAAGGTTGGGAGGAGATCCTAGATCGTGCATCAGAAATAACTATGAGTCTTCAGCAATACCAACTTCCCTTAAAGTTGCCGACCAACCTTCCTTGAAGAATTTTTTCTTTGTATACGCTATTTGAGCAGAAGTAGCAGAGATGACCTTATCCCAACCCTTGTTGAAGGAATCCTCTATAGTTTTATTTTATTTAGTATTCTCAACAGTAAGGTCAACAGACAGCTTGACTACTTTCTCTTCAGCAGCCTTTGCCCTGCGCTCAGCTTGAGTAGAAGCCAAGGTAGCCACAGACAAAGCATCATCAGCTTTCTACCGTGCTTCTTCGACAACTTTGATCTTTTCCTACCAAGACTTTTTTTGTGTCTCCAAAGCATGTTTGGACTCCTCCATGGATTTTCTAAGACCCTCAAAGGCCTCCTCTATGTTTCTCGAAGAAGAATGTAGATGATCGCCCCTCTCCAACATTTGGTTATGATCAACTAGGAACTCTAAGAAAAGAACCAAGTCAGTACAAATAAAAAATGACATGAATAATATCTGACTAACTTAAAATATGAAAACTTACCAAGGCTAAACTTTGAGTATCCCTCTCCTATAGTTTTGATCGGGATATGGAGGAAACAGCAGCTCTATAGTCTAGGAGAGTACCAACTTTAACTAACATGCTAGCCAAGCTAGGACTAAAGGCTATAGACCAGCCAATAGTAGATGGGACCTTACCAACCAATCTCAGTTGATTGTCATCAACAACCTTCTTAACCTGCTTATCAGTAGAACCTCTATTTAGTCTCTTAACGTGACCACAAATGTGTCTAAAGTGCGTGCTTTATAGGCTCAAGTGCATGCCTGTCGCGTTAGTAATAATATGATAAGTCAGGATCGTCTCCACAGGGAACAGAAATTGGCAGTTCTGAATAATGTAGGAAAAGCTTATTTAATCTTCAATTGATTCCTTAAAAGAAAAGGAAAGATGATGAGTGATGGTTTGAAATTTCTAATTGGTGATGAAATAAAAATTTAGAATGAGCTACGTGCACAAAAATAACTAAAAATTGTAAAGACAATAGATATGAGTATGAGAGGAAATAGGTTGGAATACAATCCCCCAATCCCTAGTAGTTTACCGTATAGAATACTAGAATTGTAAATTAAAATCT
Organism: Sambucus nigra; assembly: GCA_949130495.1. Classification (NCBI taxonomy): domain Eukaryota; kingdom Viridiplantae; phylum Streptophyta; class Magnoliopsida; order Dipsacales; family Adoxaceae; genus Sambucus; species Sambucus nigra. The sequence continues at coordinate 572,690,618 of OX422217.1, forward strand.
TAACTGAATCCAGTCTTTATAGATCCTAAGCATTACATATACGAGGGAACTAGCCCGCATCATATGAAATCAAAGGTAAATATAAAGCGGTGTAGAACAATTACACTTGCATAATATTCTTAAACATCCCAAGTACTTAGGGCAAGAGAGATTAAAAGATCTACTATGTTCGTATAATTTCCCTATACGATTCAGTCAATTTTTAATTTAAACTCTAGTTCTGCATGGTTAATTTACCTCAGGATGGGTTCATGCATCCCAACCCTTAAAAATTTAGCTAGACATGGTTTTGTTAGATGAAAACATAATTATAACAATGGAAGGAATCATAGATCTAAGAAACATAGCTTCAAAAGAGAATTGCAAAACAATTGAAAATCTAATTGAAAATAAAATAGAGAAACAAATAAGAGAATTGAAATTGATACTTGGATTGAAGATTGAAATGTGTAACCACAACTTGGAAAGAGAATTGAACTTGAATCTTGAATACTCCTTTTCTTCAAACTTACAAACTAGGGTTTCTAAAATATTAAATTGCATGTCCAAAGAGAACTCTCTCTCTTACTCATAGGGTTTGCCCTTTTATATATCTAAAAAATGACTCTTCCCATGCCTCTCCACACTTTACAACTAATAAAAATAAATTTTACAAGAAATTTCAAGTGTTGAAACTCTTCAGCTTCCAGAATTAATTTCAACTTTGACTTTCTGTCTTCAACTTTAAATGGGCATAACTTCTTCACCGTAGCTCGGATTGGGGTGCCGTTTTTTCCAATGTTCTTGTAATTTAGAGATATTCAACTTTCTAACTTTCACCACCTCTGGAATATGACTGTAAAATTACGAAAATGCCCTTCAACTCCCCATTTCTTGGTTTCTTTCACTGTTTTGCATTCTCTTTCGCACTAATTTGCATGAAATACCTGTAAAATACATAAGAGACACAAAATATGAAATACTTTCCAAAAAGGGTTAGTAGCATAAATATAATACAAATCCAAGCTATTTACAATGCACGGGACCATAAAAATACCGAAATTAAGGGGATAAATGTGAAGAGTCTATGCCTAATCAAACTCTAAGAAAAGAACCAAGTCAGTAAAAATAAAAAAAGATATGAATAATATATGAACCATTTAAAATATGAAAACTTACCAAGTCTAAACTTGGAGTAGCCCTCTCCCATAGTTTTGATCGGGACATGGAGGCAACAACAGCTTTATGGTTTGGGAGAGTACAAACTTTAACTGACTTGCTAGCCAAGCTAGGACTAAAGGCTATAGAAGAGCCAACAGCAGATGGGACCTTACCAACCAATCCCAGTTGATTGGCATCAACAACCTTCTTAACCTTCTTATCAGCAGGACCTCTGTTTAGTCTCTTAAGAGGAGACTCATCACCTTTGGGGGCTGGGGGCTTCTTGCTAGTCTCAACCTTATTCTTTTGGGCATTAGTATCAACTAGTTTATTGGCACCAATAGTGGAATACTCCTCCAAGAGATTCAGAATTTTCCTTTTTTCCCATGCTAACAGATAAGGGAATATCAGAGTCAAAAGAGGAAGTGACAACTTCAACACCAGCACCAACGAAGTTAGTTGCAAAGGAAGTAGACATTGGATCCCTCTCCAAGTCAATTACAATTAAAGGCACAACAATTATTGGCCGAGCTACAAAAGAGGTTATCGAGCTTTTATACTATAGAAATACATAAGCTGGTCGTCGATGATCTTTTCTTGTCCTTTAATTAAGACCCCACAAAAATTTGAGTTCCTCAAAATGTACTTCACCTGGTTTGGGGCACTTTCTCTTACGTTCTTCTGCAACAGAGCAATAAGTAGTAACAATTAGCACATATTAGAAAATAAATCTATGAATAAAGGCGAGAATCGAAATAATAATCTATCCCATTCCCTAACTGAGGGCATCTGGGACCATGGTAGACCACTCCATTCTCAAGACGAGCATGTTGCTAATTATTAACTATTAAAGCATGATTCCAATAATCTTTATTGGACAGAGGCAAATTCAACACTACTGCCGTATTGTCTTGTTTGGTTTTCAGATAATATGTCTTCTCCCTTGCAATAGCCCATTTATAGCAGAACATAATTGTGACACCCTGCCTAGTTAAATACCGGGTGATCAGTCCTTTATTAAATTTAAAACACAATATCCAGTTGGATCATTCTTAGCATCATTGTCGAAAACTTTTTATTAATTACTAACCACCTAGTATTTAAAAAAAGGTTAGATGTCAAATTTTAACTTTTTAATATAACATGAAAGCAAATTAATGATTAACTAAACATACACCAACCAATAACACTCTCATAAGAATTAAAGCGACATAATGAAATAAACTGAGTCTGGAGTAAACACTTCCAGTCTAAATCCCAAATACAATAATCTTAATGAAATAAAATTCCAAAACAGAAATATAAATGAATGTATGAAACCACAATCTCTAAATAAGAATGAGCAACATGCCCTAACCGGCATAAATAACTCTGAATGAATCAAGAATGAATGTGGAGGCGACTAATACCAATGTCCTGTAACTTCCACAGCAGCTACAACACGCCAACTGGATGGAACTCCTATGCTTACCGTCCCTGTGGCTGGGTAGCTTTCAATGTTTTACAAAAAAAATGGATTTGAAAGAAAACGGGTAAGAGCCAGAGTTGAAAACAGTTTTGAAATAGCAAGTATTTAAATGCATAAATACCAGATAATTATATACATGTTAGTCACGTGCTCTCACTTGAGATTCTCACCTCTTTAGTATTATGCACACCTAACGCATCATTATTACCCTTCCTAGTTACGTTAACCCACCTAAAGAGATTTTAATAGTTCTCCATCTATGCCAACTAACCTATTGTGCCCACCCGTAAAATAGAACTATACATTATGTGCTTCCTCATATTGTTAATTGATTCCAAGTATCTCATTAAACTATTAAGTTCTTACACTCTTAATATATAATGGCATCATCATTCTATTCACTAAACAACACAATAGAATAAACACGGTGAACATATATATAAAATTTCACTATTATAATATATACTAATACCACACCCCACATAGGCGAAACTAACGGTGCATTCATACTCTGATATAAAGTCTCAATAGCTCATGCCCATAATAAGGACTATCGATTCCGAATCTCTCAGGAATCATAATAAAATAAATCACACACAAACTGGAGGCAAACATGGGTCACGGTGTAAGGGGCACGCACATACCTACAGAAAAAGTTGTTACTTAGGCTGTTTAATACAAGATTAAACTATTGAAGTTACTCCAAACTATTTTTTTGAGGAAACTCTTTTCTTTAAATCAAAATAGATTAATCACAAGATGTGTTTAATAAAAATTGTACGAGATTTATTCAAGATTGTGTAACTAGTTTTGAAAAACAAAACTAAAAGGTTTAAATCATCACACCAACAAGAATGATATGAGGAGATGTAGAAAGATTAAGGACGAGGCGTTTTTAACGTGGTAAAACCTCACCCAACCGAGGAAACATCCACGGTGACTTATAAGTCACAAACCAAAAATCCACTACAACAAAATATAAAAGTTACAAACTATTTAACACACATGAAAACTAATGAGACCTATACAAGTTTAGAAATGTACCCACTAGTTTGATTCTAACTTTTCTGCAGTTCTGAAGTTGATGTGGCTTTCCCAGTTTGCTAACTTCCCCACTTTGTTCCAGTCTTTACGTCGACTCTTGTTAATTCAAGATCTTATATCCAACACTTCTGTGTTCTAGTGTGAAAAGTGTTTGTGAAAGTGTTCTAATACATGCATGCACACACACACACACACACACACACACACACACACACACACTTATATATACAAACAAGTCCTAGCAAATTACAGATCAGATCTAAATGATGCTATTTTCAGTTTCTTTCTTCTTTAGAAACAAAAAGACTTTATTTGACCTTTCAAATAAACCCAGAATCTAAGGCTACCTTGCTCGAAAGACATTTCAAGGTCTTAATCAATTTAAGAGGATTTTTAAAATATTTTTAAAATTGAAAACCGCCAATTGCGATTCCAACTAGGTCAACAGTCTTGTTTCATAAGAACTATAAACAAAAAATATATTTATTGATTCTAACATTTTGAAAAAAATTTACAGAACAGTAATCAACAAATGCGATTTCTCAAGATGAGAAACTAAAATGTCCAGATTTAAGTGTAATATGACATGCAATAATTAGATCTACTGTTTCTATGAAAGAGAAATAGAGATCTAACATAAAATGTCTAAGTTGGACACAAGATCTCGAACACAGAGGATAACACCCTTTAAACAACCTTCAAACCCCCACCAACAACACTCTCAAACACACAAGTATAGTGTTTGGTTAAAACTATTTTGGAGAAATGAGTTTAGGGTTTGAAAACAAAATAGGGTTTGGACGATTTAGGGTTTCTTTCTCTCTCTGGTTTATCTCTTCTCTCTCTCTCTCTCTCTCTCTCTCTCTCTCTCTCTCTCTCTCTCTATTTGGACGAAATGGCAAAAGTTCCCAAATGCTAAGGGTAAGCCTCCTTATATAGTAGGCTAGGAAGGATCGAGAAGGTTTATGCAAATCTAAAGGCTGAGATTTTAGTCTTGGCCTTTTGACTTTGATCCAACGGTTAAACATGATCGATGATTTAAACGCACGCTTATAGGTCTAGAGAGGTTCATAGGGATTAAGTTAAAACGCATGCAGAGCGTTGATTACAGAGATCCAAGGGATGAGATAACACAAGGGTTTGAGTCTTGAAACAAACACAAATCTAGTCGGTATAACATGGACATGTGTAGGGCTGAGATGAGCTCTCACACACGTGTTTTAAAATTAATTACACACACACCCTAAAGTCTCAAGCGCATTCGGATCCTACCCAAATCAACTTCCAGGTATGAAAAAATAAGACCAGTTGTTGATACCAAATTTAGTCTGCTGACATGGCTCAATAAAGTGAAGACACATGGCAACAACAAACACTTTCGAGGAACTCACACGCTCCGAGGAACCATACTACAACGAGGAACACTGCTTCCCCGAGGAACTCACACACTCCGAGGAATAAGAACTCTCCGAGGAACTCTTGAGTACCGAGAAGCTTAGGCGGTCCAAGCAACTCAGGCGGTCCGAGCTGCACCTCGAACAAAGCATTAATAGCTGGATAACCAACAGTTTGACTGTTCATTAAATGCTTATCATTCAGACGCATACGCTTAAGGGGCATTGAATGTATTACCCTTTCATATGTACATCATTTAATGTATTACCCTTTCGCATTACAGCCTCAGGGCTATAAATACATTGTATAGTCCTCATTGTAAGGGGACCGAAATTTCTTGATAGAAGTTATAATCGAGAATTCCCAGACAATCAACAATAACATAACAGTGGACGTAGGCCATTTTTATAAGGCCGAACCACTTTAAAAACTTATTTGTCTCATTTATTTTATCTGTGATTGAATAATTAGATATGATCTAATTTTTTACATCCACGGATTGGCGCCGTCTGTGGGAAGCGACTGGTAATATCATTTTTCATCAAAAATAATTCATCACCAATGGCTGATATTCCAGAATCCAGCAATCGAAACGCTGGAAGCCCTCCAAATCCATCTGCTCCGCCAAATATTCCAGATATGGCTGGAATAATGACAAATCTGGCTCAAGGGCAGACCGTCATGCAAGAAACTATGCGACAACTCATACAAACCCTCCATGGCGGTGCACCAACCCATTCAGGACTGCGAAGTATTCAAAGAAATACCCGTTTACCTTCTTCGCGTACTAGGCGTACTGATTCATATCGTACTGAGGAATCTGAAGATTTTTCTTATCAACCTGGACGAACTTCGTCAGTGCGAGCCACAGATACTGAACAACGTATCACTCTCTCTCTAGAAAGGACTAGTGCGCTAGGGAAGTTAACCAGGGTATCACCTTTTGATCGATTAGGACCTAGAAGGAGTAGAAGTCCTCCTAAAGTCGTATCGAGGAGTTTTCGATAACCATCAGATTTAAGGGAAGGATTTGCCCAGTCGCGACCAGCTGCTCGTCAAGATAGATCCTAGGAAGCCACATCAACGCGATCAGTTGCTCGAACCAATAGGCCCGAGGAAGGGAATGATGCATGGAAATGCTCTATTCAGAGGCTGGAGGATAGATTAGGGGAAATGGCTAAAGCCAAGAACCCTCTACAACGAACCTTTGTTCGAGGAACACCTTTTGTCCAGTCCATTGTAGATTTTCCAACACCATCAAAGTTCAAAGCACCTGTTGTGACCCCCAAATATGATGAAAAGACCAACCCTGTCCTTCATATAGAACAATATCAACCTGCAGGCGACATCTATGCTGTTCTAGATGAGATGAGATTTAGAGCATTCTCGGGAACTCTTACCGGATCTACTCAAATATGGTATAATAATTTTCCTCGGGGTAAGATCTCAACTTTTCTTCAACTGGACGAGTTATTCACTGGGAATTTCTGTTTTGGGGCAAAGCCAGTTAAACGAGTAGCACATTTGTTAAGTGTTAGACAAAAAGCTGGAGAGAGCACCAGAGATTATATAACTCGTTTTAATAACGAGAATCTCGAAGTCATTGATTACGAAGAAAAGACAGTGTAGGAGGGGCTTAATGATAAACCTCTCATTAAATTATTAAATGAGATTAGAGATGATTAATATTAACAAAAGTCCATGTGTTTATGCGACTGAGGTATTATTATGCGCGTTGGAAATATCACGCGTATTTGTGTATTATTTACATATCAACTAGAAAATATTCTAGTATTGAGAGTTTTGACATATGTTATGGGACACATGCCACTTAAAATAGAACATGTGTCACCACGGGTTAATTGACATGTGGCGACCCACTTGGGTGGGTTTTGCTATAAATAAGCCCTACCCCCATACATTTGAGGGGGATCTTCTTGGAAGAGGAGGGTGATTTTCTTATCTTACGAGGTTTTAGAGAGAGTTTTGAGATGAGTTCTTTGAGAAGAGTGGCAACACCTCCCATCTCTCCGAAAAACCACCACAATGAGTTTTCCGGCGAATAGTACGAACCCACGAACTACGCTGACTTTGATTCCGAGCATAACGGATACGTAGGCACAACCGAAGTTGCTCAAGTCAAACACGTGCTAAAATCGAGTATTTCCCCAAAATTAGACTACTCTCTTTCATTTGGCGACTCTGCTGGGGAGGTATTCGTGATTCTTTTTACGTAACGCCTCATTCGCACACGAAAAACTTGATGAAAATGGAGAAAGCTATGGAGAGGGAAGCTTTCTGCTCATGAACATGAAAGATACTCATATCATGCCATTTCAGATAAGAACTTCAACCTATCTCCCTGAAATATTACCTTTTTTAGTAAGCTTTGATAAAATTTCATGACTTGCATTAAGGTTTAGAAGAGACTACATGATTTACGTGTTGCATAGGATATGATTCATTACCAGGCATAATGAGAGTATGCACACATGTTAAAAAATATTTATTTCACGCTAGAAAGGGAGAATAGTAGATTATCTATTGATTTAGTAGATCTTCATGTGGAACTCAAATTAGCTTATGTTTATATCGGACTAATGATGTTGAAAATGTGTCTGAAAATGATTATACGAGAAAAAAATATCAAGGTCCACACTCAAGTGGATTTTTTCTTTGATAGCAGCAATGAATAGTAGGCAAATATCAGCCTGCAGTTGTGACTCACGTCTATAATAATTAAAAAAAAAATAGCTTAAGAGTACCAAGCATTGGATATTGGAAAAGAAAGATTTGAAGTTAATTTCAATAGATATTATGATATCCCCACCTCGGTAGTGGACAACTGCGATTTATTGATCAGAAAATAGATCCCCCTTGTATATCTTTATTTACAGCTAAAACGTGTGCTTTAATATAAAAGCCCGAAGCTCTCTGAAAAAATAAAGAATGGTACACAGTGAAAAAAAAAAAGAGTTGTAATGAAGGGACGTTTCTGAAACATGAAGATATAATTGATAGACTGTTTGATTGTGTTCTTGTAGTAGAACAGTCGAAAGGTGGAGGGTACTGACAAAACGTAAGTAAGCCACGTGAAAAAAAATGATGACCGTTGAAATAATATCGCATAAGTTGGACCTATACAGTACACTAACAGATGAGGCCACATCAGTAGGACCTGTGTGTAGCTGTCATTGACTGATTAGAAATGTGCAGTACATTTACAGATAAAATCACGTGTGTGTGAATAGCTGTCTTCAATCGATCAGAAAAATAGATAACCTTTATGACATTAGTACAAGGGGTGAAAGCCTAGGTCCCTAATATCCCGTAGCTTGTGTCTTCAGCAATAGTAGTCTTGAGATGATAAAAATAAATCTTTTGTTTCTTCTGCTGTATATATATACATATTGGAGTCAGAACATATACCAACTCAAGAAATACGATTTTTTTTTAATAACCCATCTTCTTGAGAAATCAGACTTCCCTTATTCCGAGGAACCTCACCTCGGTAGAAGTGAAAAAACTCTTTTTCTCCGATGAACCTTCATAAATCGTGGGAGCTTGAATTCTGGCGAACCACCATAAAAAAAATGATGATGAACTCGTGGGAGCTTGAAATATGAATAAACTTCGTGGGAACTCAAAAATCCGACAAACCTCGGTCAGGATCCGATGGAGCTTTGCTCCGATGAACCTCATTTTTGTATGTGTAGATCTGGCATAAAATTTCAACAGATTCATCTGAGATTTCTCAAAACCTATGGAGCTTGCTCCGTGGAAGCTCTACCCGATGAAACTCCAACTGGTAGAAGACCATTGCCGCTATCCAAATCAGCTGATGACCGTGGGAACTTGAAATCCCATGAACCTTGACAAACCACCGTGTGAGCTTGAAATACGTAGAACCTCCGTGGGAGCTCAAAAATCTGGCAGACCTGAGTTTCAATCACAACTGCATCTGTAACGTTTTACGTTTGGATATAGGCTCCCTCGCGGTTCCCATTTGGATGTATTCCCAATGTTTAGATGTTCCCTCGCGTTTTCTATTTGGATGTCCCCTCTCGTTTGGATGTCGTTCCACTTCACAGCTGTGTTTGGGAGAATGACCACAAAAATTGGCCTACACTTGCATCTGCTTCTGCATTTGGAAGTCAAGTGGCCATCTGCATACTCGTAATAATTCTAAAATCAGTATGCTTTATTTCAAAAAAAAAAATTGAAATACTTCTTATATACACATACACGTATGATGTGTATGCAGATTTTACTATATTCATAACATGATGTTATATAGTGTTGGTTGTTGAATTATAAGAAAATTATTATTGCATTTGATTCTTCAAAAAATCTCAAAATGTTGTTATTGTTGCCGGTGATTTGAATAAAATAAAGGCTAGAACAATATCAAAATGACATGCGTGGTACCATTGGAAAAATGAGTTTATATTTTTTTATGACAAATAAAATATAGAGATAATAGTGCAGTTCTCATAGAAAATTTAATCGTTTCGAAAATATTCATGAGTTACGTTGGGTGCATAAGTTACGTTGATGAAATTGAAAATCTTTATTTTGAATGAGATGGATGAAATATAATGAAGCTTCGATTGAGTATTTTGACATTCGAAAATATTCATAATTATTTGTACATCGTATTCATATACATTATGATTCATATACGAAATATTTGAATATGTTTCAGAACTGAAGATTTATTTTGAGATTATATACACCTTTAGATTTATTATGAGATTCACCCCTAAACAACATTAAATTGTACACGATCACCTACATGGTGTTTATGATTCATTGTACAAATATCCCTCGACTTTATTTATTTATTTTATTTTATTTTATTACATCAAATAAAATAAAATAAAGGGGGCATGATGAGAATTGTACTTGGATATTTACTGAGCTTTACTAACATTTGCAATATTGTATAATTGGGTCAGAAAGATATTATTTTGCAGAGCTTCTGAATGAGCAGATATTGAGCGATACAAATATGAAGTCATTTTTGAAAGATATGGTAGTTTGAGTTACACCCCATGAAATGTAATAGTTAGATTGCTTTCATTTTTCTCGGGTGGGAATTGTAAATGATATATGTAATTTATTTTATTTTATCTTGAGATAAAAAATAAATAAAATAAAGGGGGCAAACGGATATTGTGATGTAACATAGCTTGTAGTGTAAAGCTTCTTCGACATCCTCTGCGACAAGGATAGATTGATGAACCTTCAGAGTATAGTAACATCCAAGAAGGTCATTACAAAAGCTTCTTCAGTTTCTTTCGCAAAGAGTTCAAACGGGTTAATTACTTGTCACTCAGAAATCGACAAAGTCATAGTCATCCTTCATATATGACATCATATTACGAGAACTTTGCGAGCATTGAGATAAGTCTTCTATAAAGGTGTATCAAAATTGTCGGTAGCTGAACCACGATCGTTATGACTTAACTCGTCCGAAGAAGTTGGTCATGGAAGCAAACAGACGAAGGACCACGCTTAGTTTGTCAGGTACGGGATCCCGTCCTAAAAAGGGATATAGAAGAATGAGTTTTACAAAAATCTTGACAAGCGTTTTCGTTGTTAAGTCACCGTTATAGGTGGAGTTTATGAAAAATCTTAACAAGCGTTTTCGTTGTTAAGTCACCGTTATAGGTGGAGTTTATGAAAAATCTTAACAAGCGTTTTCGTTGTTAAGTCACCGTTATAGGTGGAGTTTATGAAAAATCTTAACAAGCGTTTTCGTTGTTAAGTCACCGTTATAGGTGGAGTTTATGAAAATTCTTAACAAGCGTTTTCGTTGTTAAGTCACCGTTATAGGTGGAGTTTATGAAAAATCTTAACAAGTGTTTTCGTTGTTAAGTCACCGTCATGGGTGTGCCGTTATTGGTGAAGTTTTACAAAAATCTTGACAAGCGTTTTCGTTGTTAAGTCACCGTTATAGGTGTAGTTTATGAAAAATCTTAACAAGCGTTTTCGTTGTTAAGTCACCATTATAGGTGGAGTTTATGAAAAATCTTAACAAGCGTTTTCGTTGTTAAGTCACCGTTATAGGTGGAGTTTATGAAAAATCTTAACAAGCGTTTTCGTTGTTAAGTCACCGTTATAGGTGGAGTTTATGAAAAATCTTAACAAGCGTTTTCGTTGTTAAGTCACCGTCATGGGTGTGCCGTTATTGGTGAAGTTTTATAAAAATCTTGACAAGCGTTTTCGTTGTTAAGTCACCGTTATAGGTGGAGTTTATGAAAAATCTTAACAAGCGTTTTCGTTGTTAAGTCACCGTTATAGGTGGAGTTAGTGAAAAATCTTAACAAGAGTTTTCGTTGTTAAGTCACCGTTATAGGTGGAGCTTACGAAAAATCTTAACAAGTGTGTTTTCATTGTTAAGTCACCTCTAACGGTGGAGTTTGCGAAAATCCTTAACAAGTGTGTTTTCATTGTTAAGTCACCTCTAACGGTGGAGTTTGCGAAAAACCTTAACAAGTGTGTTTTCATTGTTAAGTCACCTCTAATGGTGGAGTTTACGAAAAACCTTAACAAGTGTGTTTTCATTGTTAAGTCACCTTTAACGGTGGAGTTTGCAAAAAGCCTTAACAAGTGTGTTTTCATTGTTAAGTCACCTCTAACGGTGGAGTTTTCGAAAAGCCTTAACAAGTGTGTTTTCATTGTTAAGTCACCTCTAACGGTGGAGTTTGCGAAAAGCCTTAACAAGTGTGTTTTCATTGTTAAGTCACCTCTAACGGTGGAGTTTGCGAAAAACCTTAACAAGTGTGTTTTCATTGTTAAGTCACCTCTAACGGTGGAGTTTGCGAAAAACCTTAACAAGTGTGTTTTCATTGTTAAGTCACCTCTAACGGTGGAGTTTGCGGAAAACATTGTTAAGTCACCTCTAACGGTGGAGTTTGCGAAAAACCTTAACAAGTCTGTTTTCATTATTAAGTCACCTCTAACGGTGGAGTTTGCGAAAAAAACTTAACAAGTATGTTTTCATTGTTAAGTCACCTCTAACGGTGGAGTTTCCGAAAATCTTGACAAGTGTTTTCTCATCATTAAGTCACCTTATAGGTGTGAGTTTGTGAAAAACATTAAAAAGTGGTCATTTGAGCGAGTCAATAATACATGCATGCACAAGAAACCTCATCGTGATTAAAACAAGTCAAACAACATGTGCATGCACTAAAAGATTAATCAAGGACGATGAAGTAGTTATTATGTAAACCGTAATAATACTTTCACCAAGCGTAGTCGAGAATGATAAAAGAGAATGATGAAGTAGTTATTATGTAAACCATAATAATACTCCCACCAAACTTGAGAACGACGAAGTAGTTATTATGTAAACCATAATAATAGTTACACCAAGCTTGGTTGAGAATGATGAAAGAGAATGCTGAGGTAGTTATTATGTGTCCATGATAATACTCTTTACCAAAGCAGAGTTACAAACAATCGCAATAAAAATGTGGATGCATGTTCATTTAAGTAAGAATGGGGGTAACACTCAGTGTATATCATTCGTATGCAAATAATGATAAACGAGGTCCTTCGGAATAACCTATGAGATCAAAGCCTCAAAATGGGATTTAAGATATGAGATATGAAATTGATGTATATCATATAACTGAGATATGAAATATGAGATTGCATTATATCATAAAATGTGATATATGAGGTAAAAGTACATCATCAAGATGAAATGAGATATGAGATTATTACCCACGATCCACAGGTCGATCGAACATATGAAAACTGACTAAAGTTATTTCGTACATACAGTCGATATATTTCAGACATTATCAATATATCAACTATATGTACGAGGGGGCAAATGTAGGAGGGGCTTAATGATAAACCTCTCATTAAATTATTAAATGAGATTAGAGATGATTAATATTGACAAAAGTCCATGTGTTTATGCAACAGAGGTATTATTATGCGCGTTGGACATATCACGCGTATTTGTGTATTATTTACATATTAACTAGAAAATATTCTAGTATTGAGAGTTTTGACATATGTTATGGGATACATGCCACTTAAAATAGGACATGTGTCACCACGGGTTAATTGACATGTGGCGACCCACTTGGGTGGGTTTTTCTATAAATAAGCCCTACCCCCATACATTTGAGGGGGATCTTCTTGGAAGAGGAGGGTGATTTTCTTATCTTATGAGGTTTTAGAGAGAGTTTTGAGATGAGTTCTTTGAGAAGAGTGGCAACACCTCCCAACTCTCCGAAAAACCACCACAATGAGTTTTCCGGCGAATAATATGAACCCACGAACTACGCTGACTTTGATTCCGAGCATAATGGATACGTAGGCGCAACCGAAGTTGCTCAAGTCAAACACGTGCTAAAATTGAGTATTTCTCCAAAATTAGACTACTCTCTTACCGACATCGATTACCGTCTTGATGAGTGGACTACTGCCCAACAAGTTGTACTACACTTTGGCCAAAGATCCACCTAGAAACGTTGTCAGATCTGATGGGAAAAGCGTCCAAGATTATGAAAGCCGAGGAGGCTATGGCTACGAAGAATAATATGGATGCCAAAGAAACCAAGGTGGAAGGTGATAAAGATAAGAAGAAAGAGCATAAGAACAATGATAGTGACAAACACTCAAAAACTAGGTCGACATGGGATGTAATGAAGAAATTTGATAATTATAGTCCTCTGAAGAAAGACATCAACCATGTTCTAGAGGAAATCAAGAACAACGAGGAGTTAAACTGGCCAGGGAAAATGAAGGCAGACCCTGACCGGTGGAATAAAGCAAAATATTATGAGTTTCATAAAGATCATGGCCATTGGACCAAAAATTGCATAGCTCTTCAGAATGAGATTGAAACACTCATCAAACGAGGAAAATTGGCAAAGTATGTTGATCGGGGAAGGGAAAGAAGAAATAACGACCGAACAAGAGAGATGTATAGATCTCCTCGTCGAGCAGAGGAGAACAAGAAAAGAAATCATGAAGGTGATCCAGAAGACGACCCCGATCTTCCCAAGAGACCAAGGCAACCAGAATGAGAGGTATTTTCAATACGCTTTGGGTCATTTGACTGTAATGTTATAACAGGTGGAGATGTAGGAGGAGGAGACCTTACTGCAGAAAGAAAAGCTTACCCCTGTGAGGCTCAAGCTTGCTCGTACATTCAACGAATAAATCTGGCTGAGGAGGATCGCCCGAGAAAGGTGAATAAAGAGAAATTAGTCATTGGTTTCTCAAAGAATGACCTTGCAGGTGTTCTATATCCTCATGATGACCCATTGGTGATCAAAATGAGGATGAAGGAGGTAATGATTTCGAGAGTACTGGTAGACAATGGTAGCTCGACAGAAATCATGTTCTACTCGTGCTTCGACAGTTTAAATCTAAAGCTGTCTCAACTGGAGCCTTATCATAGGCCCCTCCTCGGTTTTGCTGGCAAGAAAGTATTTCCACTTGGGACGATCAAATTGGATATATTCATTGGTACGTAGCCTGCTTGTCGAACAAAAAGAATACGCTTCTTCATGATGGATAAGAATGTTCAATCATCATACAATATCATTATGGGAAGAGTAGGATTGAAGAAATTCGAGGCTGTACCATCTACAGTACATCAATGCCTAAAATTTCTAACAGATTTTGGAGTAGGAGTTGTGAAAGGTGATTCGAAAGTAGCTCGGGAATGCTATTATTCATCCGCCGAGCAAGAAGAACTGGAGGAATCAAGGAAAAATACTACTACCTATCAAGTGGATGAAGGTGTTGAAATTGAAACATTGGATCCTAGGGACGAGTCGCAACTCGTGAAGGGACAAGTGGTGGAAGCTACTGAAAAAATCATTCAGGATGACAAGCACCCTAAACGAACTACTCAAGTAGGTTCGTCGTTGGAAGCCTCACTAAAACAGGAATTGATAACTTTCCTAAGAAGCAGAAAGAAAACTTTTGCGTGGAGTCATGAGGATATTCCTGGGATAGAACCAAATTTCTTATGTCACGAGCTCAATGTGAATAAGGAGATCAAGCGTGTGAAGCAGAGAAGAAGCGTATTTAGTCCCGAGAAGAATCAAGCTTTACAGGAGGAAGTCGAGAAGCTCCAGAAAGCTTGCTTCATTGAAGATGTTAAATATCCAGACTGGTTAGCCAATGTGGTGATGGTAAAGAAGAAAAACAACAAGTGGAGGGTGTGTGTAGACTTCATCGACCTCAACAAAGCATGTCCAAAGGATCACTTTCCACTGCCCCGAATTGATCAACTGGTGGATGCGACCTCGGGACACGAGCTGCTGAGCTTCATGGATGCTTATTCTGGTTACAATCAGATCAAAATGAAACCTAAAGACAGGGAGAGTACTTCTTTCATTACCCCTAGGGGAACTTATTGTTATAATGTTATGCCTTTTGGTTTGAAAAATGCAGGCGCGACATATCAGCGGTTGATGAACAAGGTCTTTGCTGAACAAATCAGTTGCAATATGGAAGTCTATGTTGACGATATGCTGACAAAGAGCAAGAAAGCCACCGATCATCTAGTTGACTTAAGTCAGATTTTTGATCAACTGGATAAATATCAAATGAAGCTGAACCCGATGAAGTGCATATTTGGAGTACGAGAAGGCATGTTTCTCGGGTACATTGTCAATCAACGAGGCATTGAGGCAAATCCTGAAAAGATCAAAGCTCTATTAGGGCTGCGATCTCCAACGACGAAGAAGGAGGTACAAAGTCTTACAGGAAGAGTAGCAGCACTCAACAGATTTGTATCGCCATTCTTCAAGACGTTCAGAAAGACTTTTGAGTGGAACGATGAATGTGAGAAGGCTTTTCAAGACTTGAAGAAATATTTGGGAACACCTCCACTGCTGTCTAGGCCAGTGATGGGAGAAAAATTATACTTATATCTTGCAGTATCCGAGAATGCAGTTAGTTCGGCATTGATAAGAGTGGAGAATGGAATACAAAAACCAATCTACTACACAAGTAAGGCCTTCCGAGGAGCAGAGATCAAATATCCAAGGCTGGAAAAATTGGCACTGACACTGATTGAGGCGAGTAGGAGAATGAGGCCATATTTCCAGGCTCATACTATAGTCGTATATACCGATATGCCGTTGAGGTAAGCCCTTCATAAACCAGAGAAATCAGGAAGATTGATGTACTGGGCAATAGAGCTCGGTGAATATGATATAGTTTATGAACCCAGATCATCGCTAAAAGGGCAGGCTGTAGCAGATTTTATAGCAGAGTTCACCTATCCTGATACCCCCGAGGAGAAAAAGTTGCTCGCTGATCAATCTGTGGATGTTACAGGATCATCAAACACAAGCTCAGACCAACTCAAGTTGGTAGAAGGGCAAGTGGATGTTATAGGATCATCAAGTTCGAGCCCAGACCAACTCAGGTTGGTAAAAGGGCAAGAAAAGATGACCGATGAAGAGCAAGAAATATCAGGGGAGGATGAAAAAAAGCAACAAATATTTCACCGAGGAACTCTGTCAGATCATAAATTTGAAGACGAGTTACCTATATGGAGGCTATATGTTGATGACTCATCTTGCACAACAGGCTGTGGGGCAGGGATCATTTTGAACAGCCCGGACGAGGTCGACATGGAATACGCCCTACGATTCCAATTCAAAGCTTCCAATAATGAGGCTGAGTATGAGGCCATGATTGCAGGTCTTAATTTGGCAAAAATTATGGAGGCGCGGTAGGTTATTATCTTCAGTGATTCTCAATTAATCGTAAACCAAATGATGGGAGTATATGCAGTCAAAGGAGAATTGATGATCAAGTACCATGCAAAGGTGATGGAGTTGTTATCAGAATTTGCTGCTATTCAGTTGGTCAGAATACCAAGAATGGAGAATGCGAGAGCAGACGCCTTAGCTCGATTAGCATCAGCTACTCGTACCGAGCTATCAAGAATAATCCCAATTGAAGTTTTAGCTGGTCGGAGTATAGATAAAGATCTGACGATGAATTTTATTACCCTTGATTTAGGACCATCTTGGATGGATTCCATCAGGGCATATATTGAGGAGGGAGAATTACCAATTGATAAGCTCGTAGCCAAGAAATTGAAGTTTAAAGCTGATCGGTATGTATTAACTAACGATATTCTATATAGACGAGGAATTATGGCAGGTTTGCAAAGATGTGTACATCCCTCCGAGGTAAAAGACTTAATTGAATAGATCCATGAAGGATCCTGTGGAGCACATGTAGCAGGTCGGACGCTTTTGCAAAGGGTGATGATGCAGGGATACTACTGGCCGACGATGAGGGCTGATTGTATAGCCTATGCCAAGAAATGTGACAAGTGCCGGCGCTTTTCCTCCATCCGAAGAACTCCACAAGCATTGTTGACACCCATCACTTCCTCTTGGCCATTTGCTATGTGGGGAATAGATTTGGTCGGGCCACTACCAACGACCAGAGGAAGATTCAAATACCTCGTCGTCGCTGTAGATTATTTTACTAAATGGGTTGAAGATGAGCCTCTCATCGATATGACGTACGACAAGGTGTACCAATTTATTTAGAAGAACATCATTTGTCGATATGGTCTTCCTCATGCCTTCATCACAGACCATGGAACACAATTTGATAACGAGGAGTTCGCTGCCTATTTTCATCAGTCAAACATTTTGAAGATCCACTCAGCACCAGGCCATCCTCAAAGCAATGGACAAACAGAAGTGACAAACAGAACGCTACTGAATGGCTTGAAGAAAAGACTAAATGATGCGAAAGAAAATTGGATCAACGAGTTATAATCAGTACTATGGGCTTACCGAACTACTCCCCGAGTAGAAACATGGGAATCTCCATATATGCTACCATTTGGAAGTGAAGCTATTATACCTGCCGAGTTGGGCCTCCCAACACACAGGGTACTGAATTTCAATTCTCCTGTCTGCGACTTAATGAGAATATTGGATTTAGACATGCTCGAGGAAGTTAGAGAAGAAGCATCCATCAGGAATGCTGCATATCAACAACGAACAACTTTGTTCTATAATAAGAGGGTGAAGAAGTGCGACCTGAAAGAAGGAGACTATGTGCTGAAGAAAGTAATTCAAAAGTACAATAAACTGGAGGCAAACTGGCATGGACCATACCGAGTTACAGAATTTATTCGACCAGGAACTTACCGAATAACAACTTTAAAAAGGGATGAGTTTAAAAATGCATGGAACGCAGAGCACCTGCGCAAGTATTATCAGTGATGGATATTCTCTCCTTTTATTGAAAGTTTTTTGGGGAATACTAGTGCTACACACTACTCGGTAAAACTCGGCAAAACGACTACTCAAATTTATTCTCGAAAAAGCCAACTAAGGTTGGTCGAGAAACAAATGTATTCCTCCGGGAAGTAAAGCCTGTATTCCTTCGGGAAGTAAAGCCTGTATTCCTTCGGGAAGTAAAACTTGTATTCCTCTGGGAAGTAAAACTTATATTCCTCCGGGAAGTAAAACTTATATTCCTCCGGGAAGTAAAACTTAAAGCCTGTATTCCTCCGGGAAGTAAAACTTGTATTCCTCCGGGAAGTAAAACTTATATTCCTCCGGGAAGTAAAACTTGTATTCCTCTAGGAAGTAAAACTTGTATTCCTACGGGAAGTAAAACTATATGTTCCTCGGGAAGTAAAATTATTCCTAAAAATGCCAACTTATGTTGGTTAGGAAGTAAATATATTCTTGAAAACGCCAACTAAAGTTGGTCGGGAGGTAAAATTATTCCAAAAAGTACCAAAGTCGCTCGTAGAGAAAAAATCCACTAAATATGGCTGGTCGGGGATAAAAATCCACTAACTGTAGTTGGTCAACAAGGAAAATTTACCGACCTTGGTTGGTCGGAAACATTTTATGAAAACGAGAAAGTGATCGAACAACATTTTTTATACTCGTAACTTTTTACTAAGTTGGTCGAGAAACAAAACATTATTTTTGCCAAATGACTACCACAAATTCAAACTAGTCGACAATAAGTTGATCGACAAACAACACAATATTGTTATCTTTTTAACAGATACACATGCACAGATGTAAAGTGTTTTAGAAGACAATAGCAATTAAGCTTGCGAACAAAAATGAAAGTCTTTCATTAAATCCAAAATAAAATTACATTAAGAATGAAATGTATACTAACTATTACATCAAAATTCCTACTCTATTGGTTTCTTCCCCTCTGCTTTTGAAACAGGTTCCTCGCCAGCAGGCGGATCATTTAAAGAAAGAGGAGAATTTATGAAGTTGAGATCTTTTAACATCCTGATATTCATCACGGATGGTCGATCTAAGAGATGCTCGGGACGAGATATCTCGACATTTGAATGGAGATTGTAGTCACTGAGATATTTGGAAATTAAGCATCGAGGAATGGCCCGAGCAGGGATCCAAATCATATCAAGTTTGAATGGTGGCATGGGTAGGTCGAGCAGCCCAGGATCATGGTATTTCCACAGGTAATGACCCTGTTCGAGTTGCAGCACACCTAAGGCATTCAGCCAACCCTGCTTGTAGCCCTCATTATTGGCATTCTGGATACGATCGTCTAAGTGGTAGAGAGCCTCGTTGTACCCAGCCATCCAGAACTCCCTGGACTGTTTGTGGAATTGATATGTCAATCTTTCCAGCTGTTCGTGGAGATTTTTAATGAAGAGTTCCTTATTCTCCAAGACAGACTTCTGCGCAGAAAGCTGCTCTTCCAGGTCCCTGATCTTCTTTAACATTTTAGCCAACGCCCGGTTCTTTGCCATTAATTGGAAAGCTTGGTTCTCTAAAGCAGATTGAGTCCTCTGTTCCTCGACAGGAATCTGAGCTTCTCTTGCTCATCCCTGAGGAGATCTTGATCGTCTACGAGAAGATGTAGAAGGGCCAGACATTTTCAAGGTTTCCAACTCATCCCTCAAGTTGGCGTTCTCGACCTCCAAGAACGAGAATCCCTCATTAGTCACTGGGATCAAGGCTTTTGAAGTGGAAGCTGAAGATTTCAACTGCGATAACTCTCTTTGCAGGTTGTTATTCTCTTGCTCTAATAATTTAGCTATTTGTCTGCACTCCTCGACCTCACCCCTCAGAGCTCTCTCCCTCACATCGTAGCCAGCAAAACGCTTCTCGTATCCCTTGTCGGCAATGATTTGTTGATATTTATTCTCATACCCCTCGTGCAAGAGGGCAGTGGATTCCTTATATTGTTGATGAAGGTCTTAAAGAGTGCCTTGGAGATCCTCAATCATGTCATAATAAGCTACATTATTGGACACCGCACGATCAAGCAGACACTTCAAATATTGGTAAGCTTCAACTGCCTGTTTTGAAGCATCTTGACCGAGGATGTCAACGATTTGTGCTGCACTCAGATCTGTGTGACCAACCTTAAAATAATCATTACATTGCCGCAACAGCTCTGTATTATGAGCAGACAGTAATTCCATCCTGGCCATAAAGTAGTAGAGAAAGAAAAGGCTATAATCAAAACAGAGCATGAAGAAGAGACAACAGTATGCAAAAACAAAAGTTAAAGTTTTATTATATCACAAAGTTAAGAGTTACATGTTCATGGTTACATTTGACAAATGAAAAATAAAATAGAGATAAACCCGAACAACTCTACACCTTTTTCTTGTCTACCAAAACTTTCTCGGGAGGGTGGTACGAGGAGGTAGGTTGCTCGGAAGGAACAGAAAGTTTCTCGGGGAGCAATGGCAGTTGCTCGGATGAAGTAGCGAGCTGCTGAAGTTCCTCATTAGCAGGCTAGATGGTTGGGGGATGAGAAACTTGATCTCCCATCACCATGGAAGACTCTTCAGAGGCATCTTCATCCTCTTCTTCATCTTCAGGAGTTGGAGGGGGACCATGGATGAGTCACTGGAAGAGTTCAGAAGTTTCATCAACCTTCATATCCTGAAGAGCTGCGACCCACCCATATCTAAAGTATTTTAGGCTGCCATATTCGACTTGCGACATCATGGCAGTCAAGCCTTTGTTCCACCCTTTGTCCCAGCCAGCGCTGAAAGACTTCTTCACAACCAATTTCCTCTTTGTCTTCTCCAAGGAAAGCTTCTCGGAGAGAAGGTTATCAGAAGCTTTCAATTTATTCTCAACCTCCTCCTTCTGACGACTTACTTCCCGAAGTCGACTTAACTCCTCCTCAGCAACCTTGAGTTTATCTTCAAACTCCTCAGCATTCTTGAGCTTCCCTTCAAGCTCTTTATTCTTCTTCTCCAGATCATTCATTTTTTTCTCCAACCCCTTGGAGACTTCAACAACCTGAGCCTTCTCCTGCTCGGTGGAGGTAAGTTTCTTCTCCCAAATTGCCTTATCATCATCATATTTCTGGCGAGAATCTTTTAGAGACTGCACCAGGCCCATCAGAGCTTCCTCCACACCAGATGAGGAGCTTGAAGCTTTAATAGCTTCGTCTTTCTTCAAAATTGTATTAAAGCAGCTCAGCAACTGTGAAAAGAAAATGAAAGCAAGTCAGAGACAGATATAACAAGGGAAAGATGAAAAGTTCAAAATAATAAGACTTACAGAAGCAATATGGCGAGCAGCCAATGATGTAAGCATATCCCAAAAAAGGTTCTCTTCAATGCCTTGGATCTCGGGAATGATCCAAGTCTTCACCGAGCTCATGGCAGAGCTCGGGGGAACAAAAGTAGGAACACAAGTTCCAGTAGTTGGGGGCTAAGAGATGGTTTCAGCCAAATTGACCGAGAAGCTCTTCTTCAGCTTCCTTGAGGGAACATGAGTAGTTTCGACCAAGGAGGAACTCTTGGTCGGTGATATGACAATCACCTAACCTGGAGCAGCAGCCTTGCTCAGGGCCACTGGGGGCTTCTCGACAACCTTCACAGGAGCAGCCGAGGAAGGTTCATCATTTTTCTTTGTCCCTTCTGGGACATCATGTCTACTTCTTTTAGCCTCTCCAGCAGCAGAGGCAAGTTTCTCGAAAAGGGTGGGAGGTCTTCTCTTCTTCATCCTTTCACTTAAAGGAACGTGTGACTCATGCGAAGAACTGGTAGAAGCTGGTACTGGTTCTACTTCACTTATTACCGGACGAGCAGTGAAAGAGGAAGTGTAACTCTTGTACTGCAGCAGATATGAAGCTGACCTAATGTGCTCATCAGCAACAGTTTGATGCAAACTCCAAATAAGTTTTAAGTGCCTTATATTAACGTCTGACTCTTTTGGACACTTTCTTTTACTATCAACTGCAAATAAATAAACATTAAAATATCAGTGGCACATTTTATCAAACATAGAGGAAGCATAATTTCAAAATAAACAAAATGAAATAAAAATAACCTATCCCATTGCCATAGGGAGGGCATCTGGGACCCTGATAAACTTCATCTCCAGATAAAGGAGCATGTTGCCAATTTTTTTATAACAATCCCGTGCTCAAAATAGTCCCTATTGGCATCCGGGAGATTAACCACTAAAGCCCTATTTAAAAATCTACTTTTTAAATAAAAAATGTTATCACCAACTGCCCATTTATAACAAAACATGATTTCTGGAATTTCTATGCGAGTTCCATGAATTTGATTTAGTCTATGAACCCCATTAACTATTCTCCATGTATTGAGGGCTATTCTTCCAGGAACCACGTCAAAGTATTGACAGAATTCCAGACATAGAGGGTTTGGAGGAAAAGAAAATACACACTCAGCAACAAAGAGACTGGGGAATCAATGTCCCTCAGCCAAACGAAAATAGTCAGAAGGCTCAAAAAGCTCTTCCAAAACAACCTAGGAGGGAATAGAAAAATCAGAGCAAAACTTATCAAGAGATTCAACAGGGTAAACCATGATGAATAAAGGAAATGAAGAAGAAGGAAGAAGATCTTACAGAAAAAGAGTGGATCTGTTGATAACGAACGATGGAAGGGATGAACGCACAAGAGAGTAAGACAATATAAAACTCAAAGATACCAATTTGAAAAAGTAGAAGACGATGGGATTGTCTGTGTGCTTAAATACCTTACCTTGGGAAACGGTAAAGTTGATGACTATAAAAAGAAATGATTACGCTACCGGCGGCTAGAAGGACAAAAAGTACGCGGAGATCGAGGCGGTTATAAAAATTCAAAAAAGGATGATTCTACGAATTTGGAAGGAGAAATAAATACAAAAGACTCCTAAATTTCAGGATGACCATTTAAAACTGCCATATTCCGAGAAAGAATGTTCCACACTCCTCAAAGTTCGAACTCTGAAATATTGGGGGCTTCTGTTGATACCAAATTTAGTCTGCTGACATGGCTCAATAAAGTGAAGACACGTGGCAACAACAAACACTTCCGAGGAACTCACACACTCAGAGGAACCATACTACAACGAGGAACACTTCTTCCTCTTGGAACTCACACGCTCCGAGGAACAAGAACTCTCCGAGGAACTCTTGAGTACCGAGAAGCTTAGGCGGTCGGAGCAACTCAGGCGGTCCGAGCTGCACCTCGAACAAAGCATTAATAGATGGATAACCAACAGTTTGACTGTTCATTAAATGCTTGTCATTCAGATGCATACGCTTAAGGGGCATTGAATGTATTACCCTTTCATATTTACATCATTTAATGTTACCCTTTCACATTACACCTCAGGGCTATAAATACATTGTACAATCCTCATTGTAAGGGGACCGGAATTTCTTGATAGAACTTGTAATCGAGAATTTCCAGACAATCAACAATAACATAATAGTGGACGTAGGCCATTCTTAGAATGCGACTCTAATTTTGTTGCATATTTCTAAATTAGATGAGCACTTATACAATGTAGACTCAAGTGAGTCAAGAGTATAAGGTGCTTCAATCACCCCCTTTGGAAATATGAGGCAAAATATCCTTTGAATCATCTAGGACTCATAGGGATATAAAGAGAAAAGGAAAAACCTATTCCTATACAAAAATTCTATCTACCCATTTCCTTGAAAAAGAAAATTACATAACTCAACTAATTACAAACCAATACCCTAATAACATCTGTTGAACACAACTGTACAGATTCCTACAAATAATACTAAGATAAGGCTTATTAGAAATATTTACAAAAAAATGAACTCATAAGACTCAAATTACTCCCCCATTTTGTCTCAAATGGACAAAGGGAATAATACTAAAGTCATATGAGTTTATTCAGCACACACCATTCCTATCGATTTTCGCAAAGCAAGAAATATATTGTAATCTAAAGGTTTGCTACACATATATCCGAGTTGCAAATTAGTAGGAAGATAATTAATTTCTAATTCCTTAGTCTCAACTAATTCGCGTATAAAATGATGTCTGATTTTTATATGTTTAGTTCGCGAGTGTTGAACAGGATTTTTAGAGATATTGATCGCGCTTTGATTATCATAATAGAGATGTAGTTGATCTTCTTTAATACCATAATCATTTATCATTTGTTTTAGCCAAAGTAATTGGGCACAACAACTACCAGCAGCTATGTATTCAGATTCAACTGTGGACAACGAAGTGCAGTTTTGTTTCTTACTACTCCATCCTACCAAATTATTACCGATATAGTAACACACTCCTGATGTACTCTTACTATCATCAGTACACCCTGCCCAATCGGCGTCAATGTATCCTAATATAGTACTAGGAGTATCATTGGTATACCAAAGTCCTAAATTTAGAGTGCCTTTTATGTATTTAATGATTCTTTTTACATAAACTAAATGGCTCTCTTTAGGATTGCTTTGATAACGGGCACACACGCAAGTTGTGTACAAAATATCAGGACGTGAGGGTTCCTATCATACTACGATATAGAGTAGGATGTATGGATTTACAACTATCATCTTTAGATAGTTTGACCGTAGTACTCATGGGAGTTTTAGCTTCTTTGGCACTTTCAAGGTTGAATTTTTTTACAATCTCAAAAGCATATTTAGATTGCGAAACAAATAAACCTTCTGAATGTTGTTTGACTTGAAGACCCAAAAAAATTGTAACTCAGCCATAAGAGACATTTGAAATTCTTTATGCATAATTTGAGAAAAAGATTTAACTTCTAAAGAGGATGTTGATCCAAAAATGATATCGTCAACATAAACTTGAGCTATAATAATATGTTTGTCAAAATGTTTGACAAATAGGTTTTGATCATTTCCACCCTTCTTAAAACCTTTGTCTAAGAGAAAGTTGGAAAGATTATCATACCAAGATCTAGGCGCTTGTTTTAGACCATACAACGCCTTTTTAAGACGATAAACATGGTTAGGATACTGAGGGTCAATAAACCCTTTGGGTTGTTCAACATAGGTCTCTTCAGTTAAGATTCCATTAAGAAAGGCAGATTTGACATCCATTTGGTAAAGCGTAGAATGCAAGTAACAAGCTATTGCAAAGAGAAGACGAACAGATTCTAAGCGAGTAACAGGATTGAAAGTCTTGTTAAAATCTATTCCTTCAATTTGAGAGTATCCTTGAGCCACTAATCTGTCTTTGTTTCTAATGATTATTCCATTTTCATCAGATTTATTTTTAAATATCTAACGTGTACCAATAACCTTTTTATAATCAGGCCTAGGTACAAGATACCAAATATAATGAATGACAAATTGAAGAAGTTCTTCCTGCGTGGCGGAAATCCAATGAGGGTCATTCAATGCCTCATTTACATTCTTTGGTTCCACAAGGGAAACAAAACATGCACAATGAGCATAGTTTCTTAATTGAGATCTTATACGTACAAGCTCACTTGGGTTACCAATAATATTATCTATGGGATGATCTTTAAAAACCCAGTGAGGTACTTCAGGTTTCTCAATTGGTAAAGAATCATCTATTTCTGGAGAGTCATTTTCCAAAACATTTTCATACTCTTCCACAATAGTTGGTTCTCCAATCTTACTCTCAACAGTAGTGCCACTTACAAAAATGTTTATGGTTTCGATTAAGGTCTTTGTACGAAGATTATAGACACGGTATGCTCTACTATTAGGAGAATATCCTTAAAAAGATGGCTTTATCTCCACGAGTCTCGAATTTGGATAAGTGTTCTCTGTCTTTGCAGACATAACACGTACTACCAAAGGTTCTAAGATATTTAAGATTGGGATTTTTCCCATACCATAGTTCGTAAGGAGTGTGTTTAGAATTCTTCCTAAGATAGACTCTATTGATAATGTGACTAGCAGTATGAATAGATTCTACCCAAAAATACTTAGGTAAACACTTGGCATGAATCATAACACGTGCCATCTCTTGAATAGTACGATTCTTTCTCTTAGCAATGCCATTTTGGTGAGGAGTCTTAGGAGCACTAAATTCTTGTTTGTAACCATTATAGTCATAATAGTCTATAATACCAGTATCTAAGAATTCTCCACCTCTATCACTACGAATTCTATTTATTTGAGTGTCCTTCTCATTTTTAGTTCGAAGTAGAATTTTCAAAAAGGTTTGGAAAGTGTCAGATTTTTATTTTAAGAAGGCCACCCAAGTAAACCTGGTGAAGTCATCAACCATAACAAGAATGTAACTATGTCCACATAGACTCACAGTACGAGAAGGACCCATTAGGTCCATATGAATGAGCTCCAAGGGTTTAGAGGTAAGGATATGTTTAACTTTCTTATGAGGTGCCTTAAAAAAATTTCCTTCCTGACATGATCCACAGATAATGTTAGAATTAGGTTTGATCTTTGGAATTCCTCTAACTATTTCTTATGAAGATAATCTACTTAGGTTATCGTAATTTATGTGACCCATCCTATTATTCCATATTTCATTGTCATCCATTCTGGCAACGTGTAAATATCAGTACTGTTCATGACAGTATAACAATTGTCAGAAGTCCTAAATCCTGTAATTATGCACTCACCTTTTTCATTTAAAATTTTACAATTATTCTTTGAAAAGGTGACAGTATGATTTGAGTCACAAAATTGCGAGATACTAAGTAAATTAGCCTTAAGACCTTTTACTAGAAGAACATTTTCATGTATAGGTAATCCTTCTTCTTGGAGTGTTCCTTTACCAATGATTTGAGATGATACACTATCACCGAAAATAACTTTTCCTCCAGCAAAGCTAGTTTTATTTAAAAGTTTTGTATCATCCCCAACCATATGTTTCGAACACCCAGAGTCTAAATACTAACCAGAAGAGGTGTGTTCATCTTTTAAAGTAGTAATCACAATGTCACACTCTATCTGGGGTAATAGCTCATCTTTTCTAAGCCAAATAGCTCTTGTTTTTATTTTTCGCATATTTGCTCTCATTTGATAAAATTTGCGAGCTTTAGATTTTTGTTGAAAAATGTTTTGCGCATAAGTTTGAATATTATGGAAAATATGAGCATTTGGTTTAGGAAAGTATCTATGACTCCTTGTCAATGATCTTTTAGGTTTGGTCTTTCTCTTTCTATAGTTAGATTTCTTATCTGGTTGTCTAGGCATAACATAATTGTTATGACTTCTCCTAGAGTAGTTAAAGTTCTGGTATAGAGGAATATTACAGACATGTTTTACTAAATGTCTAGAGTAGCAACCTTCAAAAGAATGACCGTATATGTCACAGTAAGAGCAATATAGATTGCTTGAAGAGGGTATCTCCTTAGGAAAGTCTCTAGACGTAGGTTTTATGGGATTTTGATATTGAGCCTTATTCTTAGGGAGTACAGTTTGAAAAGCAGAAACACTCTTCCTAATCGGGGGGAATATGTATTTAGCCGTAGGTTTACTATCACCCTTAGAGTAACTATATTCCCCAATATCAAACTTTTGTTGTTTTTCATCAAACTCATCTTTTAGGGAATGAAAATATGGGCAAGTTTCTATAGGTCTTTTGCCTCCTGACACGAACTTGATTGATTTAAAGTTTTTAGTTTGTGTCTCTAACTTTGGGCAAAATCCTATTCCAGTTCGATCATCATAATTGGTTTTTGAGTCCATAACAAAATCATCAAAACAGTTGGAATTGTTTTCAAACTTAGCAATTTTTTTTTTAAAATAGTTGCTATATTTTCTTTAGCTTGTTCCAATTCTAATAATGTCCCTTTATATTTTTTCTCTAGAGTTTCATTTGTTTCAATAAAAAATTATAATTTTTGATAAAACATTTTGACTTTATTTTCATGAGTTAGACATTGGGTAGTATACTCTTCAGAGTTAAGTTTGACCATTAGACTAAGGTCCTCTAGTTTCTTAGTGAGATCTTTCACAGTCTTCTCTAGTCTAGTGCTTTTCTTGAAAGTCTTGGCATAAAGTGTGTGAACATCAGGGAGGTCTTTAGTTTCCGACTCACCAAGTGTAGTGTGTTAAGTGACCCCTAAGGATTCAATTCTTGAACTCACACACACATTGACATCGTCATTATCGCTTTCCCTTTGACTCACACACCCCGCTGTAGAGCAGTAATGTTCTCAGAAATTAACGCATCTAAACCAGTAGCAGCATGATTCATAACAACAGAGGTAGAACTATTATCATTATTCTCATACATAGGCACATGCAAGGATAAAAAACATCCCATGTCTTGCAAGGATAAAAAACATCAAGGCAATTTGAATAATTTGAATAATTTATAAAAAAACATCAAGGTAGAACTATTAAAGACATGCAAGGATAAAAAACATCAGATGACTCAGGTTCCTCATTATCAGAGTCACTTGAATCATCCCATGTCTTGCAAATGTTGGCCCTAATATGTTTATTGGTTGTGTTCAGTTTAACTCTACAGTTTTGTACTATAATACCCAATTTTCCACATCTGAAGCATTCAATATTCTTAAAGTCTTTGTTAGGTGTCGTATGAATGTCCTTGTGATGTTTATCATGACCTTTCTCATGAGGTTTGTGGTTAGATTGAGTTGGATAATTTGGCTTGCCTTGTCTGTTTGCCATTTTATTTCTAAATTTGACAATTTTATTAAACTGTTTTGACATCAAGGCAATTTGAATATCCAAACTATCTATATCACATTCCTCATCAGAGTCATTATTGGGAATAGTAAACTCAGGTTTCATCAACTTAGAAGAAAAACTCAAATTGGAACTAGTCTTTTTGCTATGGGACTGGGTCAATTGTTTCTTAAATTCTAATTCCATTTCCACAGTTCTCAGTTTACTACTGAGTAATTCAGGAGTGAGATTTTGATCACTCATTTCCTCAATAGCATATCTTTTGTTATCAAATTTATGTGGTAATGATCTTAGAATTTTAGAGACAGTTTCATGTCTATCATAAGTTATCCCATTAGCATGCAATTTGGTCACAATGTCAGTCAATTTCATGTAAAAGTCATCAAAAGATTCAGAGTCTGACATAATTAAAGAGTTATACTGCTGGACAAGCATCTGTGTTTTAGCAGTCTTAACTCTAGTTTCACCTTCATGTGCAGTAATAAGTGTATCCCAATCTTCCTTAGAAGTGGCACAAGATGAGATCCTTTTGAACTCATGTTCATTTATAGACATAAAAATGGCATTCTTTCCTTTGTTATTGTTTTGAGAAACTTGCTTCTCTTCTTGAGTGAATTCACTTAATACATTCTTAATCCTCTCATTACTTCCTTCAGTGGATGGTTTTGCAGGATAAGTATATCCATTTTCAATAATATCCCATACATCATCTCCTAATGTTCCTTGTATGAAAGCAACCATCCTTACTTTCTAGTAAGCAATGTTGTTTCCATCAAAGAGAGGGAGTCTGGTAAAGTTACCAAAACTTTCATTTTTCTCGTCCAGTATTTGATTTTAAGAAAATAATTTCAAAAACACAAGATCATTAAAGAAAATTTCCAAAGCTCTGATACCAATTGAAAAAGCTGTTATTAGGCCGTTTAATAAAAGATTGAACTATTGAAGTAACTCCAACCTGTTTTTTAAGGAAACTCTTTTCTTTAAATCAAAATAGATTAATCACAATATGTGTTTAATAAAACATTCACGAGATTTATTCAAGATTATGTAACTAGTTATGAAAAACAAAACTAAAAGGTTTAAATCAACACACCAGGAAGAATGAGATGACGAGATGTAGAAAGATTAAGGACAAGGCGTTTATAACGTGGTAAAACCTCACCTAACCGAGGAAACATCCAAGGTGACTTCTAAGTCACAAACCAAAAATCCACTAAAACAAAATATACAAGTTACAAACTATTTAACACACATTCAAACTAATCAGACCTATACAAGATTAGAAATGTACCCACTAGTTTGATTCTAACTTTTCTGCAGTTCTGAAGCTGATGTGGATTTTCCAGTTTACTAACTTCTCCACTTTGTTCCAGTCTGTGACACCCCACCTAATTAAATACCGGGTGATCAGTCCTTTATTAAATTATAATCAAGGTGAACGGTCGGTTTATTCTTAGCATCACTGTCGTAAAAAGAACTTTTCCAATATAAACACCCTAAATAATTAAGCTAAGTGTCAAAACCATTTTAGACATTACTTTCCAAATTTTATTTTATAAACCAACATTTAAAACTTTACATAATTCATAGATAAAGGATCACACAACAACTATCTTGGAACATATAATCCAAATAATTAAATATTCAACTAATTGATTCCAACATTTAAAACTTAAAGGAAAACATCCTGACAGTAATAAATCCCAAAGTGTAAATACTAGAAATAAATGAATCACAATATCCAATAATACAACTGAATGATGGAAAAAGGGCGACACATGCCCAACAGGATAAAATAAATTCTAGGAGTGGAATCAAGAAATGAGGTCGTCTAAGCAAGAGGCCTGCAACTCCCACCAAAGCTGCAACGCATTCCTTCTAAAGGATCCTATGCAAGACGCCCCTATGTCTGGGCACCTGTAATATATGCATATATATACATGAGAGAAAAGAAAATTGAAAAAGGTCAGAGCCCGATTGTAAAAACGATTTAAAATTAGTTTAGCAAGTATTTAAAATGTTTACTGGCCAATGCAACAATATATTAGTGCGGTACTCCCTTGAGAAATTCTCACCTCTCTTCTAATGTGCACGCCTATCGCACTAACTTTCCTAACGGTTTAACTTATCTTATCTTATCTTAGGTTGCTCGTAAGATTTAAACTGACAAATTCAATTGTTTAAGAGGTTAATTTCATTTAACAACAAACTTCTCATTTAAACCTTATTTACTAATAAAGTTTCTCAGTAACATATTATACTAATCAAACACATATTCCTAAATTGAAATAATTATTCATTTCTTACTTACCATAAACACAGTAGGTAATTCCCAAATTCCCAAATTAAATATATATATTAAATACTCATATAATATATATATTCTAACAGCACCCCACATAATAATTATGGTGCGGGCATACTCTGCTATCCAGTCCCCGTATCATTCGTACTAAGGGAAATATAAGTTTTGAATCACTCTCGAACTGTATTGAAACAAAACACAAACAATATTGAGGCGAAGCATAGTTCCAAGTCTCTAAGAGGTCAGCACATCCCCTCACGTCTTGTAGGACCGTCTGACTATCGATCCGATAGCCTGTACCAAAGTATTTCTATCTTCTAGGGTACGAGTCAATATCCCCCATAAAGGTCCCATCGAGATAAGATCGTCCCAGCGCAGTAACCTCAGGGATAGCAAGTAGTGCGGGCATGATTTTCACACGTATATAGTATATACATAAACACAGTCATATAAATATACTACTATTACCATATCAAATTTAGGTACATTCTCATAACCCATAATTACGATATTTATCCTTATTTCTCATTATTTAGTCATCACGTATAACGGTTTCTCTCTTACTTCAATCAGTGGGTTTATTCCAACTCATTACGTACACTCGTGGATTCTTACCTTCCCAAGTGAAATTTTAGTAGGTACTTAATCATTTTTCAACGTAACTTCTTTTCGAGTCTCACCCTTTAACACGTATTTCCATTTTCCCTTAAATGTAAAACACCCCCATGAAAGGTTAAATTCACCTTTTGTCAACGATCCCATATATTTCTAAAGTCCTACTGGTCTTATTTATACCCCATAATATTCTAACATTAATCTCCAAAAATGTCTGATCATTTAAGTTGGAAAGAACTATTAAAAAGGGAATATGAGTTATACAGGAGGGGTCGATCGATCGATGGAGGGTGTTCGATCGATCGAACCATCGATCGATCGATGATCTATGGTCGATCGATCGATCAAGCAGGTATGGCGAATTCTGCAGATTACCAATTATGGGTATTAACATCCAAACTCATCCAAATCCAAGTGTTTAACTCCCAAACTCCCAGAAATTTATACCACAAACATTCTAAACCCAAATGGACAATACTCTACGTAAGACATGTGAGTTTTCATCCAGAATTATGGATTAAAAGTGTCAAAATTTATACAATTCTCATGAACCCTAAAAATTCCTTTAACTTAATTCAAATCATTCTTTTTCCAAAATTTTTACTTCTAATCCATCATAAATTCGTGGTTCAATCTCTACATGTGAAAGGAATATCCAGATTATTGTTTATCTCACTACAACATGTGATTTCTAATCTCCAACATGGGTTTTCTTTCATAAAAACTCATCCTAATCAACCCTAAACTAATATGAATGAAGAATTAACAAAATTAAGCAAGATAAATACTTGCCTGTGAATTTTTGTTTTTGATGTGCGGCTGAAATCAGTGTGGTGGTGATCCTCGTTACGCGATCTATCGTTTGGCGGCGAAGGCGACGCAAACGGAGGAGTTTTCGGCCTGGAACTCCTTGGTAAGCTCTTCCTTTCCTTCTACAATGGACGTTAATTGTTTTTGGTTGTGTTAACCCTAGAAGACAACCCTAAGCATCAGATATAACCTTAAAATTTTCGTGGGTTTTTAGGCCTCAAAAAGTAAAATGTCTACAACGCCCTCCCGGGGTGTTAATTAGGCCTAAAAATGCCCCGAGACCCAAACTAAACCCCCGGGTACATTATTTTAACTATATCGACCCTTCCGGAAACTTTGGCGAACTCGAAATGACGATACAGGTGATTTATAATTTATTCACTTTTGTTAATCAACATTTAGTCCAGACACGACACGGGCGCGTCCCGACTTAATTTTCCAAAAGTGTCATTTTATTCACTCGTGACATTTAATAGAACTAATATTATATATTACTTTGCTCATTAGTAATATTCAACAAGTTTCCAATGATTACTAACTCTCGTCACGTTAGTAATTATAAAAAAAATTATTAAATTCTGGATTTATATTAAATTAATAACTCACATAAAATTTAATAGATCCCCAAATTTAGAAAGCATAAAAATACGGGGTATTACATACTTCCCCACTAATAACGGAATTTCATCCCGAAATTCGGAAAATAAGGCATACCTAGTAAGAATAAATCTGGGTATCTCTCGCGCATATCTTCCTCGCGCTCCCAGATGGATTCCTCCACATTATGATGCTCCCACTCGGCTCGTACAAGTGGAACTACCTTCGACCTCAATCTCCTTTCGCTATGGTATAGGATAGCCACTGGTCTTTCCTCGTAAGAGCTGTCAGGCTGTAAGTCTATCTCTTCTATCGCGATGTGGGTGTGGGCCATATCATCCCGAAGGTATCGTCTCAACGACGAGATGTGGAATACATCGTGGATGCAATGTAAATGCTCTGGCAGTCCCAATCTGTATGCTACCGGTCCAATCCTCTCGATAATGAGAAATGGTCCCACGTACCTCGGGGCCAATTTCCTTTCTTCCCGAATCTCATCACTCCTTTCATAGGAGATACACGTAGTAATACTTGGTCCCCCACATTAAACTCTCGGAAGAACCGTTTCTCATCGGCGTAGCTTTTCTGCCTGTCCTGGCTACTCGAATGCGACTCCTGATAATCTCAATCCTAGCGGAGGTTTCCTGAATCACCTCTCGTCCGAGCAACTTGTTATCCCCCACCTCTAGCCAACACGTTGGGGAACGACAAGGCCTGCCATACAAAGCCTTGAATGGAGCCGTGCTAATCGTGAACTGATAAGAGTTATTATAAGTGAACTCTACCAGTGGAAGATGTGGCTCCCAACCTCCTCCAAAATCAAGGACACACATGCGTAGCATATCCTCTAACATCTGATTAGTACGCTCTGTTTGTCCATTGTCTGTGGGTGATAAGCTGAACTCAACCTCAACTCTGTACCCATAGCCTCCTGAAAGCTCTCCCAGAAATGTGACACGAAAATTTTGTCTCTATCTGACACAATATTCAGGGGCACCCCATGTAATCTGACAATCTCAGCAATGAACAACTGAGCATACTGACCCGTGGTATAGTGTGCCCGCACCGGCAGAAAATGAGCCACCTTGGTCAAACGGTCCACAATCACCCAAATGAAGTCGTGGCCCGCTGTGATGTAGGCAACCCTGTAATAAAATCCATGGAAATACTCTCCCACTTCCATGCGGGTATTTCCAATGGCTGTAGTAACCCTGATGATTTCTGATGGTCCACCTTTACCAGCTGGAAGGTAGAACACTTGGACAGGAACTCAGCAATGTCCTTTTTCATCCCACTCCACCAGCATTACCGCCTCATATCCTGGTACGTCTTATCTCCTCCAGGATGTACCGTAAATCGGGACCCGTGAGACTGGGTCATCACTGCATGACGTAAGTCTGCTCCTTCTGGCACCACTAATCTCCCACTAAACCTCAAACCCCCATCAGAACTAACAGAATAGGACTCAGCACCCTCAGTTAACAGTTGTACAATCTGTTCCTGGCAAAATGGGTCTGCGGTCTGTGCCTGTATCACCCTCGTAAAAATCTCGGGTGTCACTGCCATGACAGAGATATTAAGGAATGGGCTACTGCGTCCTGGTGACCCAACTCTTTCCACTTTGCTTTCCAGGCATCCGCCACATCGTCTATCGGTCTGCGGCTTAACGCATCAGCAACTACGTTGGCCTTCCCCGGATGGTACTATACGTCGAACTGATAGTCCTTTACAAACTCTAATCACCTGCGCTGACGCTTATTCAGCTCTCGCTGAGTGAACAGGTACTGCAGTGACTTGTGGTCTGTGAACAAGCAAAATTTCTCCCCCAATAAATAGTGCCTCCATATTCTCAACACAAAGACGACCGCTGCTAACTCTAGGTCGTGTGTGGGGTAATTCTTCTCGTGCGGCTTAAGCTTAAGGGAGGCAAAAGCTATATCCTTCTCCTCCTGCTGAAGTACTCCCCCAAGTTCCCATAAAGAGGTATCGGTGTAAACCAGGTACTCCACGCCCGGCGTAGGTAAAGCAATGACCGGTGCTGAAGTAAGCTTGTCTTTCAACTTGTCGAAGGCCAATTGACAAGCATCGTCCCAAATATATGGTACCCCCTTGCGAGTCAGGTTCGTCAATGGACCCGCTAATTTGGAGAACCCTCAAATGAATCTCCTGTAGTATCCGGCTAATCCCAAGAAACTACGTACTTCCGTCGATGTCGTGGGCTGTCCCCACTCCCTCACCACTGACACTTTACTCGGGTCAACTGCTATCCCTTGTTTAGAGACAACATGTCCCAAGAACTTCACTGAACGTAACCAAAACCCGCACTTCTTGTACTTAGCATACAACTGATGCTCTCGTAGAGTCTGAAGAACATGCCTCAAGTGCTTGGCATGCTCCTCCTCGGAGTGTGAATATATCAGGATGTCATCTATGAAGACGATGACAAACTGATCCAAGAACTCTCTGAACACTCAGTTCATCAAGTCCATGAATACGACTGGAGCATTTGTGAGTCCAAATAGCATCACTCTGAAATCATAGGACCCATATCTCATTAAGAAAGCAGTCTTTGAAACATCCTGCTCCCTAATACGTAGCTGATGGTACCCTGACCTCAGATCTATCTTCGAAAAGAAAGTTGCTCCCCTCAGCTTATCGAACAGATCATCGATTCGCGACAACGAATACTTGTTCTGTATCGTGACCTTGTTCAGCTCCCGGTAGTCCACACATAGCCTCAGTGAACCATCTCTCTTTTTCACAAACAAAACTGGAGCTCCCCAAGGTGAGGTACTCCTGCGAATGAAGCCCTAACGTAATAGCTTCTCTATTTGATCTCGTAACTCTCGCATCTCCGCCAGAGCCATACGGTATGGAGCGCGTTCTATAGGTCGATTATTCGGTAATAAATCTATGACAAAATCTATCTCTCAACTGGGTGGTAGGCCTGGTATCTCCTGAAATACATCGGAGTACTCACGAACAACTGGGATCGAGTCTAAGGGAATCACAACCTCCTTAGAGGTATCCTCCTCTATGTAATACAAATGAGCGATCGAGCCTCCCTCTGGGCGAGGCATCGCCACTACAAACATCTCTTGCCCCGGAATGGAAAAGACAATACTCCCACCGAAACAATCTATCATGGCCCTGTAAGCGGCGAGCCAATCCATACCGATAATAACGTCGTGCTCATGCATATCTAAGACTAACATGTCTACTGGTAATACCAAGCTACCAATCTCTACCCCCACACCCCGTCATATAAAGAAAATTAGTGATCCATTTCCCAGTGGTGAGTCTACACACGTTACAGTGATCTCTGCTGTGGCTAACAACCTTAAGGCCTTCGCAAAATGGGTAGCTATAAAGCAGTGCGTCGCCCCTGTATCAAATAAAACCCGACCCATAGTACCATGGATAGGAAACATACCCTCAATCACGGGTGGTGCCTGGTGGACGTTATAGACAAGTCCGTACTGTAATTGCCCCTGCTGCACTAGAGCAACTGGAATGGCTGGTACCGGAGCTAGTGTTGGGAGGTCGGCTGGAAAAAGTGGCCTTTGTGGCTCATTACGGGAACCCTGCTGTTGTGGGGCCCTATCACGCTCTGGACAATCCTGGAGCTTATGGCCATTCTTGCCGCACACGAAACATCAGCCCCTAAAATTACCTCCCCTCTGACCCGGTTGACCACGGCCCTGTTGGCCGTTATCGCCCCGCCACTAGCCTTGTTGGCCCTACTGCTGACCCTGCTGCTGGCGGTGTTGGCCTTGCTGGCCCTGCTGATTAGGCTGGCCCTGCTTAAATCCCCCAAATCCGTGCCTGGAAACACCTGATCGGAATCGCTTGGCAGGGTCCCCCTGATGGGAACTCTGCTCAGGCTGATGAGTCTTCCCCTGAGATATCGGTGCTCTGCTAGCACCACTACCCCCTATCCTGCCCTGCTGGCCGGACTCTCCTGCTCTCTTACTTCCCCGCAGATGGAAGCGGTGATCCTGACAGTGTAGTAAGGTAGCATTGAGTACGTTTGTGTAGGTACTCAGAGACAGATTCCCTATAAGGTGTTGACGGATCCTCCAAGCTAACCCGTCCATAAACAATAGTATCTTCTTACTCTCAGTGGGTGCCTCATCTGGCACTATAGTGAGAAGTCCTGTGAACTCCTCTTCATACTCAGCAACAGTAGAATTTTCCCGCTTTAAGTTCAATAACTTCTGCCTCATCTCAGTTTACACGGCGGATGGAAAATATTTGCGGTCAAACCGCTCCCAGAATGACTAAATCGGGATAACATCCCTCTCCTCCAAGGTGGTGGTGGACTCCCACCACTGCAAAGCGGTCCCCACTAGCTTGAAGGAAGCCAACAACTGTTTCTGGACGTCTGTGCACTCATATATACGCAGATGCCTCTGTATGTCTTTCTTCCACTTGCTAACAATGATGATATGTGAACTACCCGAGAACTCATGGGGATGCGCCTTTTGAAATGCATCCCTAACCCGCTCCCATGCTGATGGAAGCTGTGCAGGTACTGGCGCCAGTGCCTGAACTTGGGGTGGAGCCTATTGTACTACCGCTAGCGCGGCATTCACCACCTAAGCAACAATAGCGGCTACCTCATTTGCATTCATCGTTCCCTGAGCCGGAGCTACTGGCTGCTCGGCTTGGGCACGCCTATCCTTTGGTGCACGTCTCAGAGGCATCTGAAATGTGAAGAAATTTATTAGTCTACATTATTATCAAATCTCAAATAGCTGAAGACGTAATCGTAAAGCAAGAATACAACAATCCTAAAATAGGGCTCTATAATAAGAACGCTAAGCTGAAAGCGAAATAAGCCGTACAGATCCTAAGGACACTAGAACCTGATGCTTTGATACCACCTGTGACACCCCGCCTAATTAAATATCGGGTGATCAGTCCTTTATTAAATTATAATCAAGGTGAACGATCGGTTCATTCTTAGCATCACTGTCGTAAAAATAACTTTTCCAATTTAAACACCCTAAATAATTAAGCTAAGTGTCAAAACCATTTTAGACATTACTTTCCAAAATTTTATTTTATAAACTAACATTTAAAACTTTACATAATTCATAGATAAAGGGTCACACAAGAACTATCTTGGAACATATAATCCAAATAATTAAACATTCAACCAATTGATTCCAACATTTAAAACTTAAAGGAAAACATCCTGAAAGTAATAAATCCCAAAGTGTAAATACTAGAAATAAATGAATCACAATATCCAATAAAACAACTGAATGATGGAAAAAGGGCGACCCATGCCCAACAGGATAAAATAATTGCTAGGAGTGGAATCAATAAATGAGGTCGTCTAAGCAAGAGGCCTGCAACTCCCACCAAAGCTGCAGCGCGTTCCTTCCAAAGGATCCTATGTAAGACGCCCCTGTGACTGGGCACCTGTAATATATGCATATATATACAAGAGAGAAAAGAAAATGGAAACGGGTCAGATCCCGATTGTAAAAACGATTTAAAATTAGTTTAGCAAGTATTTAAAATGTTTACTGGACAATGCAACAATATATTAGTGCGGTACTCCCTTGAGAAATTCTCACCTCTCTTCTAATGTGCACGCCTATCGCACTAACTTTCCCAACGGTTTAACTTATCTTATCTTAGGTTGCTAGTAAGATTTAAACTGACAAATTCAATTGTTTAAGAGGTTAATTTCATTTAACAACAAACTTCTCATTTAAACCTTATTTACTAATAAAGTTTCTCAGTAACATATTATACTTTTCAAACACTTATTACCAAATTGAAATAATTATTCATTTCTTACTTACCATAAACACAGTAGGTAATTCCCAAATTCCAAAATTAAATATATATATTAAATACTCATATAATATATATATATTCTAACAACACCCCACATAATAATTATGGTGGGGGCATACTCTGCTATCTAGTCCCCGTATCACTCGTACTAAGGGAAATACAAGTTTGGAATCACTCTCTAACTGTATTGAAACAAAACACAAACAATATTGAGGCGAAGCATAGTTCCAAGTCTCAAGAGGTCAGCACATGCCCTCACGTCTCGTAGGACCGTCTGACTATCGATCCGATAGCCTGTACCAAAGGATTTCTATCTTTTAGGGTACGAGTCAATATCCCCATAAAGGTCCCATCGAGATAAGACCGTCCCAGCGCAGTAACCTCAGTGATAGCAAGTAGTGCGGGCATGATTTTCACACGTATATAGTATATGCATAAACACAGTCATATAAATATACTACTATTACCATATCAAATTTAGGTACATTCTCATAACCCATAATTACGATATTTATCCTTATTTCTCATTATTTAGTCATCACGTATAACGGTTTCTCTTACTTTAATCAGTGGGATTATTCCAACTCACTACGTACACTCGTGGATTCTTACCTTCCCAAGTGAAATTTCAGTAGGTACTTAATCATTTTTCAACGTAACTTCTTTTCGAGTCTCACCCTTTAACACGTATTTCCATTTTCCCTTAAATGTAAAACACCCCCGTGAAAGGTTAAATTCGCCTTTTGTCAACGATCCCATATATTTCTAAAGTCCTACTGGTCTTATTTATATCCCATAATATTCTAACATTAATCTCCAAAAATGTATAATCGTTTAAGTTGGAAAGAACTATTAAAAAGGGAATATGAGTTATACAGGAGGGGTCGATCGATCGATGGAGGGTGCTCGATCGATCGAACCATCGATCGATCGATGATCTATGGTCGATCGATCGATCAAGCAGGTATGGCGAATTCTGCAGATTACCAATTACGGGGATTAACATCCAAACTCATCCAAATCCAAGTGTTTAACTCCCAAACTTCCAAAAATTTATACCACAAACATTTTAAACCCAAATGGACAATATTCTACGTAAGACATGTGAGTTTTCATCCAGAATTATGGATTAAAAGTGTCAAAATTTATACAATTCTCATGAACCCTAAAAATTCCTTTAACTTAATTCAATTCATTCTGTTTCCAGAATTTTTACTTCTAATCCATCATAAATCCGTGGTTCAATCTCTACATGTGAAAGTAATATCCAGATTATTGTTTATCTCACTACAACATGTGATTTCTAATCTCCAACATGGATTTTCTTTCATAAAAACTCATCCTAATCAACCCTAAACTAATATGAATGAAGCATTGACGAAATTAAGCAAGATAAATACTTGCCTAGGAATTTTTGTTTCTGATTTTCGGCTGAAATCAGTGTGGTGGTGATCCTCGTTACGCGATCTATCGTTTGGCGGCGACGGCGGCGCAAATGGAGGAGTTTTCGGCCTGGAATTCCTTGGTAAGCTCTTCCTTTCCTTATCCAATGGCCGTCACTTGTTTTTGGTTGTGTTAACCATAGAAGACAACCCTAAGCATCTGATATAACCTTAAAATTTTCGTGGGTTTTCAGGCCTCAAAAAGTAAAATGTCTAAAATGCCCTCCCGGGGTGTTAATTAGGCCTAAAAATGCCCCGAGACCCAAACTAAACCCCCGGGTACATTATTTTGACTATCTCGACCCTTTCGGACACTTTGACGCACTCGAAATGACCATACGAGTGATTTATAATTTATTCACTTTTGTTAATCAACATTTAGTCCCGACATGACATGGGCGCGTCCCGACTTAAATTTCCAAAATTGTCATTTTATTCACTCGTGACATTTGATAGAACTAATATTATATATTACTTTGCTCATTAGTAATATTAAACAAGTTTCCAATGATTACTAACTCTCATCACATTAGTAATTATAAAAAAATTATTAATTTTCGGATTTATATTAAATTAATAACTCACATAAAATTTAATAGATCCCCAAATTTAGAAAACATAAAAATACGGGGTATTACATAGTCTTTACGTCGACTCTTGTTAATTTTAGATCTTATAGCCAACACTTATGTGTTCTAGTGTGACAAGTGTTTGTGAAAGTATTCTAACACACACACATACACACACACACACACACACACACACACACACACACACACACACACACACTTATTTATACAAACAAGTCCTAGCAAATTACAGATCATATCTAAATGATGTGGTTTTTAGTTTCTCTCTTCTTTAGAAACAAAAAGATTTTATTTGACCTTTCAAATAAACCCAGAATCCAAGGCTACCTTGCTCGAAAGACATTTCAAGGTCTTAATCAATTTCAAAGGGTTTGCAAAATAACCTTCAAAACCCCACCACCAGCACTCTCAAACACACATGTATAGTGTTTAGTAAAAACTGTTTTGGAGAAATGAGTTTAGGGTTTGAAAACAAAATAGGGTTTGGACGATTTAGGGTTTCTTTCTCTCTCTGGTTTCTCTCTTCTCTCTCTCTCTCTATTTGGACGAAAGGTAAAAAGTTCCCAAATGTTGAGGGTAAGCCTCCTTATATAGAAGGCTAGGAAGAATCAAGAAGGTTGATGCGAATCTAAAGGCTGAGATTTTAGTCTTGGCCTTTTGACTTTGATCCAACGGTTAAACATCAACGGTGATTTAAATGCACGCTGATAGGTCTAGAGAGGCTCACAGGGATTGAGTTCAAACGCGTGCAGAGCATTGACTACAGAGATCCAAGGGCTGATATAACACAAGGGTTTTGAGTATTGCAATAAACACAAATCTAGCCGGTATAACATGGACAGGTGTAGGGCTGAGATGAGCTCTCACACGCGTATTTTAAATTAATTACACACACACCCTGAAGTCTCAAGCACATTCGGATCCTACCCAACTCAACTTCCAGGTATGAAAACATAAAACTAGTAATTACAAAATGACCCCAAAAGTTTTATAAACCAAATTTTAATTTAAAAAAATCATTTAAAACTTATTAAAAATTCCCAAAAATTATTAAAATCAATTTAAATGGGATTAAACACACACAACTCACACACAATCAAATAATGCAATATACGAACAATGTATGCAACCCTAGTGTGTGTGAATGAGCATTATACCTTCAATTGAATCAAATGTGGCTTAAGAAGAAGATTCTGAGGCTCTTTGGTATCTAGGGAATGGGACTCTAATTTTGTTACATAATTCCAAACTAGATGAGCAATTATACAATGTAGACTCAAGTAAGTCAAGAGTATAAGGTGATTCACCTACGCACCCATATAACGCAAACTTATCCAATCATAAATAAGTTCTCCTTAGATCCTATTCTCTGAGGTACCAATCTGTAATCCCCCCCGAAGGGCTCCTCAAGACCAGACTGTTCCCTTCAAGACCTCCCAGCGATAACAAGTATGGTAGGTATGTCATACACATAAAAATCCATACAATAGGTATTCACACAGCCTAAGTATTTATGCGTTCAATATTGGTATTCACACATCCCATATTACAAGTCTCACACGTTGTATTTATAACTCATATATCATATCTAAATTTAATTAACGCCATAACTCTCGTCGTATAGCTTCAAGTACCTTCCTTATCCCAAAGGTTTACGAAGTCACCCAATTATTCCATAGTTTAATTCAGTATTATAGTGCCCCCTACTAATGGTATTAACCCTAAGTAATCATTTATCCGAATTAAACCCCAATCCATAAAATTTTCGATTGTAATGCATTCGAAAAACACTCGTAAATCTTCCCATTCAATACCATACATAATGAAACTTTTCGGGCCTTAACTATAACCCTACTAACCTTCCCTAATTTCCATTATATTCAATTAATCAACATTAACTGTTCTTAAAAGTTGGGGGTTGCATCAAAACTTAAAGAGGAAAATAAGTCACAAATTTCAGGGGAGTCGATCGATCGAAGAAATGGGTCGATCGATCGATCGACATTCTTGGGTCAATCGATTGACCCAACAGGTATTAGCCTGTTTTTTTTGCAAATTAAGGGTACGGGTTTCTTCAACCAAAAATATCCAGAACCTTCTTAATTCATTCCCAAACTCCAAAACGAAGGTGCTAAACATTAAATTAACACATATAGACAATTTCTAACGTATAAGAATCATTTAAATATCAAGATTCATTAACTTTTCAATTGAATTCTAATTTAACTCCGCCAAACCCTAGTTTATGGCTTCTTTTAAAGAACATGATCAAAACTCAGAATCTTCTACATAATGATTCCCAGAATGTATTAAATTTCATTTTTCCATAACAGTACTTCAGTCCTAATCACGAATCCTACCCAGAGTATAATTTAATCCAAGATTTATCCTCTATATGCATGTAATTGAATTCTCAATCATATTCTACTAACATGGATAATTTATCTAGTTGAATTTAAGAAATAACAAAACTTGACTTATAACAATAGGTCTGATCCTTTGATGATGAAGGGTATGGCTACGTTCCTTGTCTTCCGACCTACACTCCGGTGGAGTTAATTGTGAAAGAGGTGCAACTATGAGTG
This sequence comes from Sambucus nigra, assembly GCA_949130495.1. NCBI lineage: Eukaryota > Viridiplantae > Streptophyta > Magnoliopsida > Dipsacales > Adoxaceae > Sambucus > Sambucus nigra. The sequence continues at coordinate 572,734,326 of OX422217.1, forward strand.
GTTTTTTGTTTGGGATATCTTCTCCTTCCTCTTCCAATGGCCTCTATTGTTTTTGTGTTGGATAACCTTAGAATACCTAACCCTAGAAGATGATATAGTCTTAGGAAATTAGTCGGTTTAATTACTTCAAAAATTAAAATGTCTAAAATATTCTCCCAGGATGCCGGTTTGGCTTAAAAATGCCCCGTGACCCAAACTAAACCCCTGGTAGACTTTTCTGACTATCTCGACCCTTTCAGGCACTTTGGCGCACTTGAAATGGAGATATGAGTGACTATAAATAATTTACTTTTATTCCATAAATTTTAGACCCCACATGACTGACATGCACGCCCCGACTTAATATCCCATAATTGTCATAATATTCACTCGACAATTTGAATAAATCCATAATCACATATTACATTACTCACTAAGTAATATTCAACATACTTCTCATCAATAAATACAAACTCTCGTCCCGCTATTATTTATTTAAATTCGGATTAATTTATAAATAAAATTTCCCATTTTTAAGTCAATTAATCCCATAATTAAAATCATTAAAAATACGGGGTATTATAATAATCTCTGTAATCCCAATATGGGTTCCGTAGATTTCATTAAGTATATTCACACCATTAATGATCCTCGGGGTGTTAGGGGCTACTCGTGCTGGAACGACATCAAAATATTGGCATAAATGAAGAAGAAAATGGTTTGGTCGAAATGAGAAACCACACTCAGCTATGAACAAGGTTGGGATCCAATGACCCTCAACCAAAGAATATACATTATAAAGAGCCATGGGGTATTTCTAAATCAACCCAAGATGGCATTTTCTTTTCTACCCTAAATTCCTCTAGAGAATCATCATTAATTAATTTAACAATGGCTCAAAAAGAAAGGAAATGAAGAAAAATCGAGAGAAAGAAAGAATTCTTATTGAAGATTAAGGATTAAGAAAGAATTCTTATTGAAGATTAAGGATTCAGTAAGAACTACGGAAGGAAGAGATGAATGACGGCAAACGATCGCACGAAAGATCAGAAATATTTGCTTCAGTTCGAAGATTTGGGGTAAGGAAAAACCTGGAAAAACCTCTCGCTTTTTATAGCTTATCTCTAAAATAATAAAAGTAATGATTGGACGTACCAACGATTGACATTATAATAACTGCGCGATACAGAAGGTGTAAAATACCCATTTACCCTTTAGCGGTTCGTTAAAATTCAAATTATTCACAAAAATTCCATCTTCAAACAAAACCGATAAAATTTTACTAGTGTGGGAGATCGGCTACCGACCAGGCACCATGAAAATAATCCAAGATACTTTCGGAATGGAATGTTCTATACTTTCACTCAAGCATCAAGCACAGAGAATTGGGGGCTTCTGTTGATATAAAAAATTATCCATCTACGTGGACTAATCAGAAGTGAACACTTGTCCTCTTATGTGGCCAAAATTTTAATTCGCAGATAGTAGCTCGGCATGCATGCCGACCAATATAAATATTGCCGACCATCAATACCATGAAGCGTCACCATATCAAGGGTCTTACCAGACGTGATTCATGCAACCAATCATCACATTCATTATATACGGGTGTAAATGCTTAAATGTATAAAGGCATACCATCCCTTGATATTCCAACCCTTAATCTTCAAATCATTATAAATACATTATATACCCTGCATCAAGGTAGAACGGATTCAAGGATATTCTTATTGACAAGAGTACCTAGCTTTCTGTAACCTTTGAAATCGATACTGTAATAGTGGACGTAGGCTTTCTTACATAGCTGAACCACTTTAAAAACCTTATGTCTTTATCTTATTTAGCATTATAAAAATATATTTTATCTATGATTATAAAATTGGATCAACTCCAGTTTTTTACATTAACAATCCCTAGTGACATCTCCAAAGGACACCGTAAAATTCCTCAACAAGGAAACATTCAATCATTCCTCTTCCTCAGCGGAACCAAAAAATTCAAAATCAAATGCTTCACCAAAATCCCCAGCAGAACCACAAGATAATTCCCCCATTGGAGTCTTTAAAGTTTCCTAAGAAAACTACAACTAAAGCCCTCAGAATTGGTCATCTCTACTTAAACCCTCATAATTGGCTTCGACCCTAAGAATTGGTCGTCTCTACTTAAGCCCTAAGAATTGTCTTTAAACCTCAAAATTGTTCGTCTTTACTTAAGGCCTCAGAATTAGCTTCAACCCTTTGAATTGGTCATCTCTACTTAAGCCCTCAGAATTGGCTTCAACCCTCAGAATTGTCATCTCTAATTAAGCCCTCAGAATTGGTCATCTCTACTTAAGGCTTCATAATTGGGTTCGACCTACGAAATTGGTCATCTCTACTCAAGCCCTCATTATTGGCTTTGACCCGCAGAATCGGTCGCCCATACTTAAGGTCCTCAGAATTGACCTCGATCCACTCAATTGGTTGCTCCTTACCCTAGGTCCTCAGAATCGACCTCAACCCATAGATTTGGTTATCCCCAGCATTTCCTTAGGTCCTCAGAATCATCCACAACCCTCTAAATCGGTCATCCTCGTCCCTTAGGTCTACATAATCGACCTCTTTCCAAAACATCATGTAGTGTCTATTCGACGACTTTCACTTGTTCCAAGCTCACCCATCGAGGGGCTCTATAGACACCACATTTTAGGACCCCTTAATTCTCTCCTTAGGTCCCTAGCACCTCCCCATTTCACTACAAACCCTAGGTCATTCTTCGAGTACCGAACTAGAGGCCATCGGGCACTCCCGGGCCCCGTTTGACTCCAATAAACTCTATCATGAGAGAGAAATCTCAATGAATCTTTGAAGGTCTCTAAATCCCCTTTCAAAGTTCGGCCCTATGCGCGAATCAAAAAAATGGTTCGGACGAACAAACCATTTTACTGCAAAAAATCAATCTTGAGGACACCAGGTGCTCCCGGACCCCTATTTGACCTCAATCAACTTCATCGTCAGAGAAAAATCTCTTTGAATATCCTAAGGGCACTGAATACCCTTTCCAATGGTCCACCCCGTGCGTAATTCGAACTTACAGTATGGAAGAACAATTTGTTTTACTCCGAGAGGTCACCGGGCGCTTCCAGGCCCCAGTTGACTAAGGTTAATTTTGCGAACCAAGAGAATCTCTTTAGAATGTTGAAGTACATTGCTTAACCAGTTCTGATTTATCGTTCGTTTGAACGATTTGTTTCTATCCAATGATCTCCCGTCTAAAGGACCGACGTGCATTTTTTGAGCCACATTTGACCCAAAGTCATCTCTCGGACGCAGGAGCGGTCCGAGGAATTTCAAAAGTCACTGAATTACCTTTCAGACTGTATGCCTCGTGCTCGATTTGGATCAACGAATTGCATTCTATGACCATTTTTCGAAAAAATTTGCACGAGACTACCGATTGGTTGGTCCATTTCCCTGCTAATCGACAGCGTGTCTAGGGTTACCTTCTGATTGGCAGGGTTGGGACCATGACAATAGGCACTACCCCTAGACCTATAAATAGATGGCATGACCTCACTTCCAAAGCACATCTCATATCCATCAGCATCAGTGATCTCAGCAACATTGCTTTACAATCAACGAAGTTTCCTTATGTGAAATTCTCTTCCATCTTACATTCCCATACTTCTCATACCCAATTTGGCAAAATCTCATCCTCTCTCATCCAAAATTCATCTCAACATTTAAGGGAGTTTATCTAAGATCAAGAACAAGCTTTAAATAATATCCAAATCCTTCCCTCTTTTTAAATTTCTTATTTTTGCATTAATTACATAAACTCATAATTTAGCTTTTACTTTAATTCATACTTAGTAACATCTCACATTTTTATTAATTATATCGCACATACTTTATTTTCTATAAAAAAAAAAAGAAGGCTACGCCCGTAAATTCCAAACGGGATCATCCATCACACTTTTCCAAAACTAAAACACATAATCTACACATACACATATAATAAAATCCCGTTCGAATCAACGGGACAATCCCCACCCTTATGCCCCAAGCGAACTACGTGGACTTTAATGCCTTTATAGGCTACGAGGCATTCCGGATTAAAACCCGAGACTCGAGTCCAATTTTTTAATTTTCCCAAATTCTCCATTTCCGCATTTTACATATTCTTTTATTATCACAATACATATTATATTTGTGATCCTTAGTAGCTTTTCATCCAATACATATTATCATTTCATTATAACGACCAATATTTTGATAAACGCATAAATCATATTTTCTATATATTATTTTGGGAACATTTATATGGATGACCTCACTCTATATTTTTCATGGTATGAGTTGGACGATTTCGGTCTCCATTATATATGCACGCACACACACTTCACGGATAAATAAAGGAAAGTAATAACACAAGCCCATAAGAGACCAAAAGGGCGAGAGGGGTGCCTAACACTTTCCCATTTCGTAACTTAGCTCCCGAACCCTTCGAACTATTTGTTTCGTAAGCATCAGTTTACCTTTGATGCCGCTTTTTTGAGGCGGCGACATGTTCTTTTGCATATTTTGTGCAAAATAGGCTGGCGAATCCATCTCTTTACATTCACCCCACACCGACAATGGCCTAAGCGAGAATATGATGGCGCGAGACACTTTTTTCCCTTCTCCCCTCATTTCCCCCCCTGCCACGCGGAAGAGAATGAGGATGGAGATAAAAATATAGGGATGCCCATAAAAGTTATTTAATAAAAAATGAAAGTTACTCTAATGAATTATTGTGTAGGATTAATGTACTATTTACAACAATTTTCCTTGAATATTGGCCAACAAAATAAAATGATGTGGAAAATAATACGTGGGGAGGAAATTGAACACATTTTCGGTTGCACAATCCATAACACAACATGGGGATGTGGGAAGAGAAAAAAAGTATCCCATTCAAGAAAAAAAATAATATTATTTTCTAAATTATAAGTTGCATCATTTAAAAGACAACATATATTTCTCCACCAAATTCTCTTTTCATTCACACCTACACAATTTATACTATGCAAATTCATATTATACCCTCATCCATCAAAACAACAATCTCCACCATTGCAAAAAAAACTATCAATGAGAATGCTACCCCTATCAAAATTGCATCACATATCAAAAGCACCAACCCTAAATTATAGTATCAAAGAAATGGAGTGATTTAGGCACATAATAAGGACCAACTAAGTTCATAGTAAGCCATTTGAATGTAGTGTGATTCTCACAACTTTATATTCAAAATGAAATTAACTCAAATTAATATATTCTAGGTTAAATATATGTTATTAAATAAACATAAAACAAAAAAAATAGAATTTCAATTAAAAAGATAATCCATTAATAACAATGACAATAAAATATATATTTCCTAATTTAACCCTTTAAAAGATAATAACCCATTAAAAGATGTAGAAGAGTGTAACTATCATAAAATTTCCAATCATATAAAGATAAATATAAACACATGTCCCAATATTCACAAGTACAATATAATCAATGACAGATTCTCCCATTCCTTGAATAATAACAATGATAAAATCTCTCATTCAAAACTAATCATTTATAACCGTTAGACTTCATACAATTTTCTCTTCATTGTACCAATTGATACGATGAAGAGAAAATCGTATGAAGTTCCGCCATTGCCTAACACCTAAATGTCGAAAGGTAAAGTATACAGAGTATAGGGTATATTTAGCTTCGAGGCTCTCCACCATTATGGATGCTCTAAGAGACTTTCTTGTAACAGCAACAACTTCATATCTGTCATCAAGCATTTATAATGTAATAAATGTAGATTGTATCCCATTAAGTCTAGGGAACAACAAATTTCAACTTTTTTATCAAACTAAAAAACATAAAAAACTGAAAATGAACCAATTAGACTCATAATAACACAGTTCAAAACAACAAAATCTCACACTGCAATTCATCATAAGAGAATTGTCACACCAACCAAAAATGGAAAAATAATAAACATGTATGTGTTTTTGTAGACACGTATATTTCTTCGGCTTGTGTGTGACACAAAAATGTGCCAATATATACAACTTATTCATTCCCTTTTTGGCCTTATGATTGCATAACTTAATTTAACATTAAGTTAATTATGGTCATTCAACGATTTTGCTCTATTGACATTGTCTTCAATCCCCTATGGTTGCACAAACAAAAAATTAATAAAAAATCATTTGATAGCTATTTAATAAAAAATGAAAATTACTCTAACGAATCATTGTGTAGGATTAATGTACTACACACAACCATTTTCCTTGATAATTAGCCAACGAATAAAATGACGGGGAAAAAGATATTGGTGGGGTTGGGGGGGGGGGGGGGGGGGGAATAAAACACATTTTGGTTTGCATCATTTATGACAGAACATAGGAATGGGTGGAATAGAAAAAAGTATCTCGTTCACGTAAAAATTTATATTATTTTCTAAATTATAGGTTGCATCATTGCAAAGACACTCATATGTGACACCCCGCCTACTTTAATCACGGATGATCAGTCATTTATTAAAATAAACAGGAATCACAGTTGGTTCATTCTTAGCATCACTGTCGAAACCTATGTAAATTACTAACCACCTATGTGAAAATTAAACTGGTGCCAAATTTTATCTTGATATTAACTTAGTAACATGCAGAAATAAAACTAAAATAAATTAACCAAACCATCCACATACAATAATAGTCTGAAAAATCACACGACACACACACACATATATATATATATATATATATATATATATATATATATATATGAGATCGAATAAACCATCGGTTCCCAAAATAATTATTCCAACAACAATCCGAAGTAATTAAAGAAGAATCTCAACAAAGTCTGATAAATAAATTAAAGTACTAAAGAGTCTGAAGGGACGACACGCCCAAAGGAAATACGCAAATGAAACTCCTAACTGGGAGTGAATAAGATGAAGTGTTTAAAATAAATCCTACAAGCCTCCACAATGCTGCAACTATGCATCCCTAGAAAGAATCATCAAGTTAGACGTCACTGTGACTGTACACCTAAAATTGTTTTGGAAAATATTTTGACACGGGTAAAAGCCCAAAACCATTTGAAAATATTTTGCAAGTAATTAAAATCCAACAATTTAAATATGCATTAATACTTTTCATATTTAAGTGGGTGTCACACTCTCTTGAGATATTACTCACCTCTTAACTATTATGCACACCTAACGCAGACTCTCTAGCCTTACTAGATATACTATCCCTCCTAACTAGTCATGTTACATATCTTCTTGTCACTTTACTCTACCCCAAATATTTCCTTATTTTTGTTTTCTAAGTTATTTTATCCTCTAACTTAGTTAATCTCTTCCATTTTAATTGATTATATAACATTCACACTATTTATACAAATACTACATTCACAACTTGTAGTTCTAAACCGTATATAATTTATTTACACTATTATATACGTATGAATATACTACAACAATCACACACATATCGCATATAATAACCATACTTCAGAGTACTAACTCGCTAAATGTTTGTCTCTAAAATGCTATCATCCTAGGTATGCTCAATCTAACCCGGTCACCATAAATTGACTAACTCACATCGAAATAGGTTAATAAAATTGAAAATGTGATGGAGGCGGTCATATTTCCCCGAGATTAAGACTGAATCATACCCACATCGTCTAACCTTGAAAATAAAACACATAATAAAATATCAGGCGATATGGCTTGGGGATTATACTCTCCCTGCATTCACTAGCCAGCAGATTCACCCACATCGTGCAATCTCCTATGATAGCACTTGAGGGGTATGTATTCACATAAATATATAGCATTAAAATTTGTAAAGCACACAAGTATACATATGTACTATCACATCTTTCATATACCTATAATAAAATTAAATTCGGCTAACCCGTGCCTAATTCCCTTAGCACTAGCCCATAATACTCGAGTCTATTTCCCCGACTCTTATTTTATTTGATTTCACATCCATTAAATAAATTAACATAGCTTCACTTTCTAATATCCCCAGAATCACCCAATCTTCCCGTATTTAAATATTCATGAATTTCATTCACTTAGTTCGTCCTTTAAAAATCTCATCATTCCTTAATTCAATTTAACCATTTCATTGTTTGAATTTTGTCCTTATAAGTCTCCGCCTTTGACTATTCTGGGACAAAACCCAAACAATGAAATTCCTAAGCCGGGTCGTCAAGCCGTATGATGCCTAAATCCCATCCCATAAATCACAAAATCAAAAATTACAGGACATGACTAGTAATGATGGTCCGACAAGCATGGGCTATCTGAATGTGATGTAGACTTGAAATATTGAATCTCTAAAACATACCTACACACATGAAATAGACAAATACCCAATCAAATATGGAGGAACAAATGATATAACCATTATAATACCATATGAAATATCAATACCAATTTGTAAAAATAAAATAAAATCATTTGTTGAACATGTGAACGAAATATTTTGATACCAATTATGAAAATAAACATTGAAAAAACAGGGTATCAATTTGTACAACAAAACTATGTGCTCATCAAATAACCAAAACTCCCCCTACATCACATACATCTCTCCCCCTTTTTGTCTCGAATAGACAATAAGTGAAAAAGATAAAAAAATCATCAAATATCTAGAATGAAATAATCAATGAATAAGCAGAGAACACTAGCCAATTATAATCATAAAAATACCAACTCGTAGCTAGCAAACAGAAGTGACAAAAGATAAATCATCAAAATCAGTAATGATGTGACTAAACGAATAATGCTAAAAAACCATCAGCATAATCATCCTACACTGCATATAAGCTTCCCAGAAGTACCCAAACATAAGAGTATTAACATATAAATGAAGTTGGTACGAAATAAGAATAATCCTCAAAAACTCTTCTAGGTCGCTCAAACGACAATGCATTGTCATTTGAACGACTTTGCCCGTCGCTCAAACCAGGTTATCAGATGACTTTAAACTATGGAAAATAGTGTGCTCTCGTGCGATGAAACCATTTAAGCGACCTTCGCGCGACCCCTATCTGACACTTTTCATCTTGTTGCTTGAACCTCGCGTCAATAGAACTTCACATGACATTGAGTTGTCACTCGAACGAAACCTAGTTGTCATTTGAACAATAATAAATTTTCTCAATTCCAGTTCTATAAATGATGAAGTATTGTCCAGTAAAAAAAATTCCTGAAAATGTTAACTGGAAAGAACAAACAGCAGCAAAACAAACTCAAAACAAGAAAAAAACAAAACACTAGCAAAACAATGTGAGTTTTATACCAACACAGAATCAATGTGCTCAACACATGGATATGGAGTGAATGGGCGTGAACTACAACAAATGAATCACAACTCCAACACATTGAAACGATCAAGAAGATTTAATTGACAACTAAATGTCATCAAACTTAGTTTTATTAATATGTGACAATTAATATATTGAGCTAAATTAACTAAATAATCAACATACTCATAAATCCAGAATTTTGACGATTCTACAAACAAAAGCGTCATGATACGCTTTTTCAATATAAGGATTCGTGGTGCAAACCTGTTCAAAATTTTCCATCCAAACCCCCTCAAATATATATATATATATATATATATCCTATTGGCCCTATTTTTGGCATATGATACTTATGATACTTTTTATTGCCTTAATTTTTTCTTGGCCTCTTTTAAAAGGTAGCTTTCATGATGTGATTATTAGTCACTCGCAGCCCTTTGCAGTGAACTCTCATCATTTTTTTAATTTATACAATATCAATCCTCACGGTAAACAGTTCTTACATGCACACCTCCTCATATTGAGATAAGAATGTCTCACTAAACTCAAATATGCATGATATGTCAAACATTCATATAAACTCGTGCATGCGTGCAAGGATGGCATATATAATAAGTCGAATTCAAATGCATATCAACTTCGAATCTACCCCATTAGTACAATGGTTAAGATCATCCAACGCATCAATAATTATGACCAATTGTCTTATCCACATGGATAATGAAATGATTGGGGTCCAAGCACACTAACGACGCAAAAATAAACCGAAAATCTTTTTGAGTTTTTCTAAAAAATATTTAAAACCAAAAATCTTTTTGTATTCTTCAAATAAGACTCAATAAATGAAAAACATAATACAAAAGATACACATGCCATAAAACTAGAAAGATATAAATTATGATGCAAAGACTAGCGTGTGACAAACATGGCAATACAATCATCCTATAGATTTAGCATGGGAAGAATCAAGTGCAACCAAATAAGAACCATGAAGTTTAATTTCTAAAGCCTCTAAGTCCAATTTTCGAACCGAAGTAGGTTTGAAATTACGCATGGGGGGTTTGGGGAACCTAAACAACTTTATTCCTTAACTTCCTAGGAGCATTCCTAAGGTCATTGAAAAAGTGTCCTAGGTAACCTTTCCTATCGCAATGAGTGCAAGAATAAACATGGTGGGAATGACTACCAAAATGTCGACCTCTTCTCACGTTCCTAGTGGGTTCTCTTATACGATTGGTATTGGATTTGGGAATGGAAACAACTCCATCATCATAGCCTATACCAAACCTATCTCCCTTGATTTGGATAGTACCTAACATTCTATCCAACTTCTCTGATCTAGCTTTCAAATCGAACTTCACTTTACTCGAGTCTCTCAATCTCTCCTCTAACTCACTAATCCTAGACTCAAGAAAATGCCTAGATTCCTCGAACTCTAGAATTTCCTTCTTTAAAGCCTCCATCAAACCACAAAGACTATCTCTCTATTTCTCCACATATTCTAGCTTCTTCTTAAGAGTCTTCTCCCGTGCCCTAAGATTCTCAATCAAAGTATCATTATTCTCTATGGCATGCTCATTCAACTTAACTTACAATTTCAAGTTGTCCCTTTTCACCTTTACTACTTTCGCATATAACTCACTAAAGGCAACTTATAACTCTCCTACATCCATATCCTCATCCTCACTAGATTCACCCTCAATCACTTGGGATTCACACTCAACGGCCTCGGAAGTGTCATGCAAATGAGAATCTTCATGGGAAGATTACATGATATGACATGAATGCTACAAAGTTACGCTCAATGGGGGAACTCTCTCCCTCTTTCGATTCACTATCACTTAAAGTGGCGTCGTATGCTATTGGTTTTTTCCCCTCCTTCTTAACTCTAGTGGGACACTCTGTAACCTTATGACCATAACCTTCACACCCAAAACACCTATCTGACTCAACCCTCTTGACATTCTGACTCTTATCCTTAGGGGAGGGATCTACTTTGTTGTTCTTGCATTTCTCAAGTCTTTTGGCATCTTTCGATTGCTTTTGGAACTTAAGAAACTTTTTGAACTTCTTTGCCAACAAGGCTACATTCTCAAAATTAGAATCGGAATCATCATTCAAAACTTTAGTTTCCTTCTTTCGGGCTTTCAAAGCAACGCCCTTTTCTTTCTTTGACACTTTTTTGGAGGTAAACATATCGAGTTCATAAGTTTATAAGTCACCTGCAATCTCTTCAAGTTTCGTCGAATCAAGCCTACCCAAGGAGTTCAAAACTTTCACGTTTGCATCAAATTCTACTCGACAACAACCTTAAGATTTTATTTATGATTCGATTGTTGAGTATTTTCTCTCCTAAGTTAAATGACGATTTGACAATGTTTGACAATCTAGCGCAAAACTCATCAAATGACTCACTCTCTAGCATCTTAATCGTCTCAAATTGTGTGTTGAGGTTTTGAAGTTTAGACGCCTTAATCGTGCTAGTGACCTCGTGAGTAAGAGCAAGAACATTTCAAGCTTCTTTCGAAGTTTCACACGTCAAGTATCTATTATACTCTTATGGTATGACAGGTGAGGAAATAACGTGAAGACCTTTAGAGTTGTAAAGTGCAAGTCGATGTTCGGCTTTGGCCCATGACTCAATGGGTTTTAAAGTAGTTGCCTCACCCTCTCGTGTAACCGATAGAGGCCAACCCTTTCCGACCGCTAACCACAACCGCTCATCAATTTATTTTAAAGCACTTCTCATTCGCATTTTTCAATAACCATAGTTAGTGCCATTAAACACAGGAGCTGTAAAACTTTCATATTTTCTGAAATTCATCCTTAAAAACACGAAGTATCAACACAATAAAAAAATATGTTTCTAGCTCTAATACCAATTTGTAGGCCCATTTTTCTTTCGAATGTGTTTTAAGGATGTTAACACCAACTTTATTTTTGAAAAAACCTTTTTTCAAAATTCTAAACCGCACCAAGTATGTGAACCAATTTTAGTTAAGTGATTAGGCACATATTCTTCACATTTATCCCCTTAATTTCGGTATTTTTATGATCCCGTGCAGTGTATTTAGCTTGGATTTGTCTCTTATTTATGCTACTAACCTTTTTTGGCAAGTATTTCGTGTTTTGTGTATTTCTCATGTGTTTTACAGGTATTTCATGCAAGTTAGTGCGAAGGAGAACTCAAAACAGTGAAAGAAACCAAGAAATGGAGAGTTGAAGGGCACTTTCGTAATTTTCAGCCTTATTCCGAAGGTGGGGCCAACTAGAAAGTTTAAGATCAGTAAATTACAAGAATACTGGAATTACGGCACCTCAATCCGAGCTACGGTGAAGAAGTTATGATGTTTTAAAGTTGCGCGATAATGAAGAGTCTGGATGTGCGGATTTCTGTCATTAATTATGCAGATTTTATGGTGATTGGTTGGCAAAAGCTTGTTCCACAAGCGAAATTTGATGCCAAATTCGTGCAACTTGATGCTATAAAAGACCAAGCCCTACCTCATTTTCAAGGGGGGTTAAATTCTAGAGAGAGGGAGTCAAATTCTAGAGGGTAGGAGTAGGATTAGAGAGAGAAAGTTAGATTGTAGTTTTCTTTGGTAGAAGTTTTCATAAACCCTAGTTGTAAGTTTGAAGAAGAAGTTTTGCTGGATTCAAATTCATCTCTTTCTCCTCTTGCTAAATACAAGTATCAATTTCTATTCTCTATTTTATTTTTCCATTCAATTCTCAATTGTTTTGCAAATTGTTAACAATGTTTGTTAGAGTTTTCTTTTGTTTTCATCATGTTTAGCTAATTTTTAAGGGTTGGGATGCATGAAACCATCCCGATGTAATTTATCTACGTAGGAAATAGAATTTAAATTTAAATTTGAAAGAATCGTGTAAGATAAGTTCACAATCATCCTAGATCTTTTAATCTCTCTTGCCCTAGGTACTTGGGATATTTCAGAATATGATGTGCGTGTAATTATTTAGCACCGCTTTATATTTATCTTTGATTTCATATGATGCGGGCTTTAACCTCATATATGTAATGCTTAGGATCTATAAAGACTGGATTCATTCAAATTTATAATTTACAATTCTAGTATTCTAATGGGTAATTACTAGGGATTGGGGGATTGTATTCCAACCTATTTCCTCATTCATTTTAATTAGTTTTATAAATTTGTTCCAACTTATTTCCCCTTGTCAACCATCATCATCTTTTTCACTTTTATTTTAGAAGTAATAAATCAATTAAATTCTATAAAACATTTCCTGTGGATTCGATACCCAGACTTACTACTATACTCCATAAAAGTGTAGTTAAAAGTTTAGGTTTTTTTTGTATTGAGGTTGGAAGCCAATAACAACGACTAGCGTATTACACGGACGCTCGGTTTTCCACTCGATCATTAAGCCCAATCTTATCTTAATTAATCCTAAACATGCATCTAGGTGAATAAAACAAGCAAAATAAATAAGTTCACAAAGACGACGTCGGATTTACGAGGAAACCACTAAAGGAAAAAACCTCGGACGACCTAAGCCAGACAACCACTATGGTATGGTATTACAAAGTACAGGCGATAGACTTGCTCAATGACTCGATCCCCCATAACTCTTAACGGCCGTCTGATCCTTCAACCACTCATCTATAGTGCCCACACAGAAGTCCTTCTATAATGCTCATCCATAACACACGCGTCAACGTATGTCTCGGTGTCCACCGATACAGCTTGGCAATGTCTACAATGTTGAATATGAACTCCTTCGCTTCTTCATCACAAAACCCAACGTTCAAAGTGAAGAACAAGCTCCAATGGTGCAAACCAAGATCACTATAGCATAAGAGTATGAAAGCTCGGATCTTGAAACTCTAAGGATGTTTTTAGACTTTGAAAACCATAGAAAACTTGTGCAGAAAACATACTGTATGTAAATATTTTTTTGGTTGTGCAACTTACAAAATTCTAAGAGAAACACGCCTTAAATAGAAAAGTTAAGTTGGTGCATCGTTTTGACGAGATAAGCATGTCGCTCGAAGGAAATGACCATGTCGTTCGAACGACATGTACATCCCGCTTGAACCACCTGTAAAGTCGTTTGAACCACTAAACTCAAGAGTTTATGTTATATACAACTCTAAACAATTCTTATCTCAGAATAAACGAAGTTTTAATATTTTAAAAACATTTTTTTAATAAAAATAACATCCTATAACATTTTTCGAGTCCCATTAACATTACGCATTCATGCCTGAAAGATCGGAATGCAATGAAGACATGAAACATGCACCAAAATAAGTTCGGCATGGTAAATCTTTGAAGCTTGGCACAACGTCTTTAATAATCTCTATGTCATAGAATGTGTGGGATCGTGACAATCTATCTATGACTAAAAAAATATTATTTTGTTCCGGGAATAAGTCAAATATTTTCAATGGACTCAATCAGAAACTCTGCCCTTACATTCCTTCTAATTTTACACTAATTAAAGGTCATTAAACAATTCCTTAGTAAAAACTTAAGCCCAAAAAATAGGCAGAACTGCCTATTTCCAGTCTTCATCGATCGATCGATGAAGTCAATCGATCGATCGATCCTAGGCTCATGTCTCTTCTTCCTTACGCTGCTTTCCTCCATTTTTAAGCCTATAAGATTTAGGATTTCTTCACAAACCTCAACCCAATCATAATCAACATGTAATACACATCTAAAACGGTTCTGAACCATTGATACAACCTCTAATCCTCAACGATTTCTAATTTAATCAGTCAATTTACAAATTGGGTTTTCTCCTTATTATTCAAATTCCTCATTCTATTTGATCTTACACTCCAAATTATACGATATTAGATATTGGTTTCGACTTAATTCTAGATTCCAAAAACATATGATAGTGTCTCATCATCAATTAAACCTTAATTTCACATTTAATGCTCAAATCCCCTAAAACCCATTTTAAGATGTGACAACCCTCCCAAAACGAATTTGTCGACACCTATTATAATATAAACACGAGTTTTTGCAATTAAAAAAAATCAGAAGCAAGTTATTTCATTGCCTGTCTATATTCGCAGAGTTTGAATACACTTTGTAGACCGAAGATTGAAGATCATACACCCAAATCTTCTTCGAATTGACTCCCCAAAGTTTCCTATTTTCTTCCTTCTTCCTTTTCTCCAATTCTAGGGTTTAGAATGTGTTTAGCTAATTCCCCAAGATCTATATTTAGGTTAAATAACTCTAATCCCGAGCTCTCTAATTAAGGTTAAATAACTCTAATCCTAAAATTAGACTAACGGACCAAGCCCAAATGACCCGAACACCCCCGTGTGGGTTCGGTTATAACTAAAAAGGCCTCGGAACCCAATTACTACCCCTGGGTACACTATTTTGACTATCTCGACCCTTTCGGAACCAACCATCACCTCAAAATCACCATCCGAATCAACTTACAATAATTTTCTATTTCGACCTCATATAGTCTACACTCGACTCCCAGGTGAGATATAATCATGTCACGTCACTATTACTCACTATGACGTAAAATAATTGTTTTCTATTCACTTACTAATTATATTGCATAAATATTAATCATTATTCCCCCTGATTAATATCTTAATAAATACATAATAATTAATTTAAATAAATTACATCACATGTGTAATTAAATTATCTGAATTAATTAAATATTTATTACTCAGAAATACGGGTGTTACATACTTCCCCCATACAAAGGAATTTCACCCTCAAAATTGGGACATACCTGCGATGAATAACTATGGATACTGCTCACACATGACATCCTCCTTCTTCCACATTGACTCGTTAATAATGTGGTGCCCTCACTGAACTACAACTAAGGGTACCACCTTAGATCGCAACTTACGCTCACTACGATTAAGTATCGCCACCGGTTTTCCCTCATACAAGATGTCTGGATAAAAGTCAATTTCCTTTAATGAACATGCTAAAAATCCCTCTTGCTCCTCCGATACTTTTTCAGCGATGACACGTGGAACATGTCGTGAATCCGTTGTAAGTGCTCCGATAGTCCCAACCTAAATGCCACTAGTCCCACCCTCTCTATAATCAGAAACGGTCCCACGTATCTTGGCGCTAGATTTCCCACCTCATGACCCCCTTCATAGGAGTCCCTTGCACCAAAACCTAGTCACCAACCTCTAACTCTATGTGCCTCCCATCTACATTAACGTAGCTCTTTTGCCTGTCTTAAGCTATCCGGATGCGCCGTCGGATCAACTCTATATTAGCAGTGGTGTCCTAAATCATCTCTAGCCCAAATAGCTTACTGTCCCCCACCTATAACCAGCAAGCAGGCGAATGACAAGGCCTTCCATACAATGCCTCGAATGGTGCCATACCGACGGTGAACTGATAGGAGTTATCATACGCAAACTCCACCAAAGGAAGATATTGCTCCCATCATCCCCTGAAGTTAAGTATGCACATCTACAATATATCCTCAAGCATTTGATTAACTCTCTTCATCTGCCCATCTGTCTTGGGTGATACATTGTACTCAACTAAAAATCTGCATCATAGCCTCCTAAAAGCTTTGTCAAAAGTGGGACACAAAGAGTTTATCCCTATCGGACATAATATTAATCAAAACCCCGTGTAGTCGTACTATCTCAGAAATGAACAACTATGCAAACTTCCTTATCTTAAAACCCATACGAATCGATAGAAAATGGACTACCTTAGTTAACCAATCCACTATCACCCGAATAGAGTCGTGACCTTGCTGCGGTAATGGTAGCCCAGTAATAAAATCCATGTAGATGCTCTCCCACTTTCACACTAGAATCTCAAATGGTTGCAACATCCCCATCGATCTCTGATGGTCTACCTTCACTACTTGGTAGGTAGCACACTTTGAAATAAACTCTGTTATGTCCTGCTTTATCCCTGACCACTAATACTGCCTACAGATATCCTAGTACATCTTATCCCTAATGGGATGTACCACAAACCTCAACCCGTGAGACTCCAATATCATTGTATGTCTTAAATCCTCATCCTCTAAAACCATAAGTTTCCCATTAAAGTGCAAGCCTCCATCTGAACCAATCGAATAAGACTCTGCCCCATCATCTAATAACTAGAAAACTCTATCCTAGCAATACCGAGCCCCTTCATGTGCTTTCACCATCCTAATAATAATCTCAGGAGTGATAGCCAATATGGACATATAGACCTCATCATCGTGTCGAAGCTCTCTTAACTTCTCCTTCCAAGCCTCCGATATCTCCCTAGTAGGTCATCGGCTCAATGCGTCTGCCACCATGTTAGCCTTCCTAGGATGATACTGAATATCAAACTGGTAATACTTCACGAACTCCAACCACCTCCTATGATTCATGTTCAAATCCTTCTGCATGAACAGATATTGAAGTGATTTATGGTTCGTGAACAAGGTAAATTGCTCCCCCAAAAAATAGTGCCTCCAGAGGCAAACACAACCGTTGCTAACTCGAAGTCATGTGTGGGGTAATTCCTATCGTAGGGCTTAAGCTTGTGAGAGGCATAAACTATATCTCTCTCCTCCTACTGTACTACACCCCCAAGTCCTTATAAGGATGCATATGTGTAAATGGGGTACACCACTCCTCCCTTAGGCAGTGCAAGTACATGTATTGAGGTCAATGTGTCCTTTATCTCATCAAAAACTAACTGACAATGATCATTCCAACCAAATGACACCCCCTTGCGAGTCAGGTTCGTCAATGAACCTGCAATCTTTGAGAAACCCTTGATGAATCGTCGATAATATCCTATCATCCCCAAAAAATTGCAAAACTCAGTCGGTGTTATGGGTTATCCCCACTCCCTTACCGTCGATACCTTACTCGAATCAACAATAATGCCCATGTTAGACACAATATGTCCCCAAAACTACACCTTTCGAAGCCAAAACCCATACTTCGCAAACTTTGCGTATAACTAGTGATCCCGTAGTTTCTATAAAACCATCCGTAAGTGCTCAGCATGATCATCCTTAGTATGAGAGTAAACCCAAATATCGTCGATGAACACGATCAAAAACTGGTAAAAGAACTCTCTGAATACCCAGTTCATCAGATCTATAAACACCGCTGGCACATTGGCATCACCCTAAACTCATAGGACCCATACCATGTCTGAAAAGAAGTTTTAGGAACATCCTCCTCTCTGACACGTAACTGATGATAGCCAAACCTCAAATCTATCTTGGAGAAGTAAGTTTCTCTCCTCGATTGGTCAAATAGATCATTGATTCGAGACATCAGGTACTTTTGTTGAATTGTGACCATGTTCAACTCCCTATAGTTGATATATAACCGAAGTGATGCATCCCTCTTCTTGATGAATAACATCGGCCCACCCCATGATGATGTAATCCATCTAATGAAACCCTGCCCCAAAGATGCCAAATCTACTCCCTTAATTTCTACATGTTGAATGGGTCCATACGATAAGGTGCTCGGGTGATAGGCCTCGTACCTGGTGCTAAATCAATAACAAACTTAATTTCTCGACTAGGGAGTGACCCGGATATCTCCGAGAACACCCTCAAACTCCTTCACCACTAGAATCGAGTCTAAAGATACAATCACCTCCTGTGTGGTCTCCTTCTCAATATAATATAGATGTGTGCTCGACCCTCCCTTGAGAAGAGGCATCGTCACTAAGAACATCTCCTACCCTGGAATTGAGAACACAATAGCCCTCCCAAAATAATCCATCATCACCCGATATCCCACTAACCAATCCATAACTAAGATAATGTCGTACCCTCCATATATGAAACTAGGTGATCGATGGGTAGACATAATCTCCCCACTTTAATATCCACACCCCTACAGATCGAGTGTATAAGTGACCCACTACCCAAAGGCGACTCTACACACATAATTAGACTACCAATTATCTCTAGTAAACTGACTGCACGTGTAAATCTGGTGGTTATAAATGAGTGTGATGCCCATGTGTCAAACAAAATCCTATCCTCAAGCCCATGAATACGAAATGTACCTTCTATTGTTGGCGATGTCTACGGTGCCCGTGGCATGACTACATATCGATGTTATAGGCATGTTCATATTATATTTTCCCCTGTCGCTGTGGGGATGGTGGAGTTGGTGTTGCAAGAGTTAATTGCGCTTGCTACCCTTGCTGGACTCCCTGATGCGGTACTCTACCCTGGTTTGAGAAATCTTTTTTTCGGTGACCCATCGCCCCATAAATAAAACAACGACCACTGAAGTCCTTCTGCCTTAGACCATGCTGATCAAATTGAGGGTTCTCCTTAGCTCATTGCGGATAAGTCGACGCCCATGGCCATGCCTTCCATATTTACAACATCTTCTTTTGAAGTCTCCCTGCTTTTAGCCCTGTTGATCCAGGTGGCCTTGGCTCTGTAGACCATTTCCATTACTCTTTTGGCCCCGACAGCCTCGAGTAACCTATCGCTACTGGTTTGGCATTCCACTACTACTTTTGCTTCCTAACCTGTCAGAATGGATAGATTCCCTTATTCTTTTGCTCCCTATCAGGTGGAAATAATTCTCTCAATATTGTAATAATGCAGCAATAACTACTTGTGCTATAATACCAGCCACCTCTGTGTCCCTCACCATACCATGTGGTACTTGAGGTACTTATTAATCTTATCCAATAATACATCTTTTGGCGATCCTAGCCTGTGTCCCCTCCCAATAAATATCTAGAACCACATCAAATTTTTATGAGTTTACAGTCAGTATAAATATCATAAAAAAAAAATATCAAATGCGTAAATGGTAATGCAACGTCCTAATAATAGGGCTCTATATTAAATAATGATACGCTAAAATCATGGCAAGCCGCACAGATCCTATGGACACTAGAAACTTGATTCTTTGATACCATCTCTGACACCCCGCTTAATTTAATCAGGGCTGATCAGTCCTTTATCAAAATAAACAGGAATCGCAATTGGTACATTCTTAGCATCAATGTCGAAAACTATTTAAATTACTAACCACCTATGTTAAAATTAAGTCGGTGCTAAATTTTATCTTATTATTAACTTAACAACATTCAAAAATAAAACTAAAATAAAGTAACTAAACCATCCACATATAATAATAGCCTGAACAATCACATGAAAGATATATAAGTAAATGAGATCGAATAAACCATCGGTTCCCAAAACAATTAATCCAACTACAACCATAAGTAATTAAAATAGATTCTCAACAAATTCTGATAGATAAACTAAAGTACTGAAGATTCTGAAGGGGTGACACGCCCAAAGGAAATACTAAAATGAAACTCCTAATTGTGAGTGAATAAGCTGAAGCGTCTAAATCAAATCCATCAAGCCTCCATAATGCTGCAGCTACGCATCCCTATAAAGAATTATAATGCTGGGCGTACCTCTTGCTGGACACCTAAAATTGTTTTGGAAAATATTTTGACACGGGTCAGAGCCCAAAACCATTTGAAAATAAATTTGCATTAAAACTTTACATATTTAAGCGGGTGTTTTAAACCCATAATTAACCCAAGTGTATGTTTTGAATGGTTTTCAAAACGAAAACAAGTATTTTAAAACTCGGAGTGTGTGCATATTGAAGGGTGGTTTTCAAGAAAATACTAATGTGGGTTTGGTACGAGTAAATAGGAAATTTTGATAAATGAGGTGTTTTTTTCTAAACGGATTGTATTTTTTATTATTTAATCGGGTGTGTTAAATAAGGGAAAACGATGCTAAGTTAAGTAATAAGGAGCAAGAAGGATCCTTTGTAGGATTAATGAAAGTCAAGTAATGTTTTTGGAATAAAAATGGATTCATGCATTAGAATATATATATATATATATATATATATATATATATATATATATATATATATATATATATATATATATATATATGTGTGTGTGTGTGTGTGTGTGTGTGTGTGTGTGTGTGTGTGTGCGTGCATGCGTGTGTGTGTGTGCGTGCGTGTGTGTGCGTGTGTGTGTGTGTGTGTGTAGAGAGAGAGAGAGGGAGTGAGACGATATTTACGTGTGCACGTAGGTGATACATTATAGAGTCTCTTTTCAATCATTCAATTAGATGTTGCATCGTTGTATTTTCCACTAGGCATTCGGCTCATTCCCTTTTTTGTTATGGTAGCTTGTATGTGATTCCGTACTTTGAGAGTGCTATACGGGTAAGTATTCTTTTATTTTACGTTAGTCGCTCTATATCCTTGGATTTCGGGGATGCTTTCTACGAGTCTCACACGTAGCTTGATATAAATTGGAATCACATGCTAAACAAGTGAAATATTAATTAAATAAAATTCGATTAGCGACATTATTTAGGTTGTCTCATTACACTTCATACCTACCGTTCGAGTCAAACTAGGTTGACCCATAAGTAACCCATAAATCTGGGTTGGGGTGTTAGAATTAATATCGGAGCATTAGGTTTAAGGTTCCTTTTGGGAGTGACATTGTAAGGTCGGTAGTGGATATTTGATGTTGGTGTTGGCTTTGGGCCAGTCACGCTAGACAAGTGATAGTTTTGATTCATGTTCTCGACTATGGAGTCAGGGAGATTAGCAAGATGGATAATTCATTGCCAAGTTGCAGGTGGTCAAGTCAGTTTCCATTAATAGTTCTCGGTGCTTTTAGATGTGTTAGTAGCTTGTGAGTGTCTTCATAGGCCACATTAGTGGCAACACTGCATTCTATAGTGTGAGGTGAACTTGTGCCAACCTTTGATGAAGTGAGAGGTATGTTAAGGTGTTAATAAGAGTAAATAGAGTCCATTGAATTAAATATGTGAGTTATTTAAAGTCAACTCTGGAGTAGGTGATTAAGGTGGCATCTCTAAGCAGTATTGATTTTATGATAAGGACACATTAGGTTCATTGGTTAGGTAGTCAGGTGGTTCATAATGAAGATGCGATTAGGTGATCTTAATCCTTGAGGTAGTGTCATGTCGTAAGTATTTAACAAATCGGTAGGTATATGCACCTATGTTAGTCATTACTTGAAGGTTTTCACTCAAGACTTAGTTGATAGGATACTATCGCTGTAGATGAGCACCTTAGAAATTGTCGAATGATGGATGGATATCATAAGATATGATGTGAGATACGAGTCATTAGTGGTAGGTGTGCTACATGTATAACGATGATGATTCGGAGTGACATAGGAGTAAACCCTAGGTAGCCTTCTATGATGTGATTTTTGATAATATGATGCGATGTTTGAGGTATAGGTTCCCTTATGACGTCGGTAGTGTGAACTTAAAGGCTTATAAGTTGTACACGACGTCCTATATTCTTCCAGAATCCTTAGTAGTATCAACTTGTGCTTTTAAAAGTAGTATATGGCGCCATTCATTTGAAAGAAAGTTTTTGGACATTCCATTAGGTCCCGAGTAGAGGTTCGTATTCTAGATCCATGCCAAGGTTTCAAACGAAAGGAAAATAAGATTTTTATCTTAATACCATAGCCCATTTTCAATTGTCTCGGTGATGACAGAACGTGAATCGGTTTCGAAACGAGTATCTGACTTTAATAGAACCATTATTTCATAAATGTTCTGCCAGAAGTAGACTTTTTTGGTCCTTGTCCAGTAGCCATTCTGAGTGAGGATCCCTTGAGAAGAAGTTTTTACTTATTTAATAAGGAAATTATCTACTCCATGCATGAGATAAATTTCATGTGGAATCTTCGGAAATGGAAATCAACTTATTGTGATGCCTTGAGATATTCGATAATTATGGTTCTTCATGTTAGGAGACTTATAGGCTAGTATTTGGGTGAGTATCTAATAGTCATTTGAGACAAATGTTAGGAAATGGGTGGGGCATACCTATAACGGAAAAATTATGAGTGATGAAATCTTGTCAGGTTTTTGGTGATAATTACATTGGGGTATACTTGATGTCCTTAGGGAACCAGTCAAGTTCAGTGTTATAAAATATAGTGTGTTCTAATGTTAGTTGTATTGAAGGTCATGTGATGATCTAAGGCTAATTGTTACAGATAAATTGAATAGTGTAGCCTTTGGTAATGTCGTTCTAATTGACACAAAAAAATATTGTAACTTTCTAAGGGAAATTGGAGATTAGTGTCATGATTGGGCATGATACTCATTGTCATAAGATTACTAGTGTAGAAAGTTTCGTACTCGATTTTGATGAGTACCAAGAAATGCATTGGAGACTTATATTTATGGTGTCATGTTAAGGACTTGAGAATAGCACCCTAAAGGGATATTGATGTATGATTAGGATATCGACATGTGTCGATAGTGTAAGTTAAAATATCCCTAATAAGCGAAGGATTAGTTATTGGTATCTCTTTTTAGACTTGTACATATTAGGAGGTGTAGACATGTATAGTACTTACTATCCTTAATAACGGACAGCGTGACCGTCGTGAAGATTTGGTTTAGGTAGAAATTAGAGATAGACGCAGTGACGACCTTTTACTAATGGTGGTTATTACGAGGTGAGCATTTCACCTAGTTAGGCATTTCCTAAGGAGATTTCGGGATACAATCATTACACGATAAAGTAAATAGTAACCTACGTGTGTTTGGTCAGTTATGAAGTCTCGTTGACTAAAGAAATGGACAAGGTAAGCATTGATAATTGTGTTTGGTATTTTTCGACAGGAGCAGTTCATGCTCGTCGAGAATGATAGGAGGAATCATTACACCTAAAGATGGAAGTCCAGCATTGACTTCCCAAAGAATAATAGTTCGGGTTTTATGTTATTCTCGTGAAGATGGATGGTTCATAATTCAATTCATCATGGTTGGTAACTCAAGTTAGGGTTTATGGGTATACTAGGATATGATAATAACGCTTAGGAGGAGTCATACACTTCAGGCGTATGGCGTAGGTTCTCCTTTCGTGAACCATATTCCGTTGTGTGTCAATGGGATTCTCTCGAAATGGTTATTCATCCATTCGAATTTGTTATGTCTTTTAGTTCAGGTAGTCGAGGGTTGTGTTCCCTCGATGTGGAATTATATCGTGTTGTTATTTCGGTTACAGTGAAATTTGTCTCAATAAGAGTGTGGTTGGATATGGCATGGTCAGTGCAGCTCAGCGACTGTGTGCGTCCTTGTTTGAAATATCCTTTTCTTTACACAAGTTTCATGTACGTGTGATTGCGCTTTCTGTCGCACGGTTTGCTCATAGTATCCACATTCCTTAGGATTAACGATCTTATGTATTGATCGGCATGATGATTATCGACTCTAGTTATAAAGATCATGATTATGATTTGTGGGTATCGTAAAATATTAAAACTCGAGGAAACTTCGCATGTAGTGTTATTTTTCCAGAGTGAGTGGATTGGTGTAATACTCAGATGAGTGTTCCGCAGTTGGGCGCTTATAATGATCATGATTAGAAAAATGATCTTATGTGAGGTACCAGTCGGACGCACAATTTGTGACTTATCCAGTATATCATTTCTCGGAGTAAGTAACTAGCTATGGAAGGTCAATATCAAGTTTAAAGAATTTTTGTGGCTATATTGACCCGAGAATTTAGGGAGTCCTAAGATTCGAAATGGTCCTTGGTGATGAATCTGAAGTTAGTTCTTTTTTGGTTTGTACTTGGGTGAGTGTCGATTACTTAGGAATGTTACAATGGTAGATGTGTCGGGTATGCATTAGGTGATAGAAACAAAACCTTAGGACTTAATCAAGGACGATTATCAGTAAGTGGAGACTCGAGAACTGTTGGGTGATTTTGATGTTTAGCCTAATGATGAGCGTTGGGACTTCTTCTATGTTGAGTTACTTAGTGGAAACCCCTTTTGAAAGGACGTATAATGACTTCTTAGTGATTGATGATCTCGATGACCTTGCATTGGAAGATCCCTATATAATAGAATAAGAATTGATAACCTCTAGGAACTTGAGGAATATATGAATTGAGAATTTTGAGGATGAAATTCCCTAAGGAGGGAAGCATGTAACACCCTCCTCAGCGTCTTTAATCGTACCCATATGAATTGGCGACTTTACATGACCCAATTGGTCTTTAGACGTTCTAAGATAAATTATGGGTCTAATTTGGATAATATAGTGGCCTTGGTGCAATTAATTGGATTGGAATGGCTGTATATTTTATTTGGAGAAAATCCAGGGTTGTTCGAATGACATTCCATTCTCGTTGAAACGATGCTTCAAGCGACTATCGAACGAAAATCACATGTTCGCATTTTTATCCTCATTAGATGCCCATTGGAACCCTGTTCGATCGAGATTGTGTTGTCCTTCGAACGAGGTCCATTCTCGTTTGAATGAGACTACAAAAATCAGAATTTTCGGATTGGAAAAATTCCATCAATTTCCTGACCATTAGATTAAAACATGTGTCAACCTCCCATATCAGTAGAGCAACTTAGAGTTGGGGCTTTGGACATTTTAGGGATTTTACCCTTAAGGGTTTTTGGGGTATTTAAGGACTGTTAGAGCTTCTTTGAGTTGGGAAACTCACTCTTTAAGTTTAAGAACTCTATTTCCCTAGTGTTTAGTCTTGTATGTAGAGTCTTAAGAGTAGAATGGAAGCATGTTCAAGATAGTTATTTTCTCATATTCCATGTAAAATGATTTACATGTGATCTTCAAAGGTTTTGAAAAAATTATATATTTTTAAGAAAAATTAGTTTTAAACATTTTATGAAATAAAATGTTTTAAAATAATGTTCATCTTGTTGAGATATTTTATGCACAAAATCTTGAAGTTTTCTTATAAAAATGAGATTTTATGAATTTAGACATTTATTCTAGTTAGAAGAACAAAATTTTCTTTTAGTCTTGAAAAACAAGTTTTAGCAAGTATTATGAAATTTCTAGAATAAATCTTGTGTTAGACTCATTTTATTGGATTTTCGAACTTAAAATCCCTCTTCTTATATATATAAACTTGTAGTAATTTGACAATGATCATATGAACAAATTTAGTTAAGGCTTTAATGAGTTTTAATATAAAATAAAGAAAATAGAAATTTCATCCCTTAAAGTTTGTTAATAAGTATAGATAATGTGATAAGTGTAAGTTTTCAAGACTACATATGATCATAAAGAAAAAATGGTGTTCTTTTTGTAAAGTAGCCTTCAAGATGCCAAATGACTTCCTTGATAAAGAAATTAATGAAATAAAGAGATTTACAACTTGAGAAGTGTGTTACTCCAAAGTGTTAAAGAAGCGTTAATGAGTTAAAAACATTTAAGAAGTTAGTGTGTGTTACCTAACACTGTTTTTGGAAAAATAACACTTGTAAACACTGAGGAAAATTCAAATTTGGGAAAAAAATTGGTAAAATGGTAATTTTACATAAAGTAGAACATTTTTATGAAATGAAATTTTTGGAAAAGGTGCTAAACAAAATTGTCCAAATGGGAGTGAATTTCGGAATGAAATCAATGTAAATGTGTATAGGACATGAAATGTTGATTTTTTAAAGTGTAACACTAATATGGGGAAGTAGTCCCTAGGTTTTGGCTTCGGTTGATAAAAGTGGAATAATGTGGACGAGGAAAAGTGTTAAAATAGATGATAAAGAAAACTCGAATGAATCAGGATAAATTAAGAAGGTCCCGGGGCCCTAAGGTGAAAGATCCAAAATCACTTACCAGAGCCTACGATGGCGTAGCCGGCAGTGTGGCGCCCGTTAAAGTACACGGTATTTGGGGGATTTCGAGAAAAAGATAAATATTATTGAAATATGAATGATTGAATTGGTGAAGTATTCTGGTCAAAAGAAAATGAATAAAAGTGGAATGTGATAAAGAAATTTGTTGTGCTAAGAAATGAGGAAAAATAAACTTTATGAAATGAAATTGATAAATGTTTCTGTTTTAAAAACGGTAATCTGGAAAAGAATTATGAAAATGACTAAGTCCAAGTAAAGTGTGGGTTAATGACACAAGTGGAGTGATTAATGGGTAATAAATCAACCTATGATGGTTTTAACCCATAATTAACCTAAGTGTGTGATGTGAATGGTTTTTAAAAGGAAAACAAGTATTTTAAAACAAGGAGAGTGCGTGTGTTGAAAGGTAGTTTGTAAGGAAATATACGATTATGCACTTTGAGAGAACTTTATATGTAAGAATTCTTTTATTTTACATTAGTATCTCTGTATGCTTGGATTCTAAGGACGCTTCTCACGTGTCTCACACATAGATTAATATAAATTAGAATTGCATGTTAAACAAGTAAAGTGTTAATTAAATAAAACTGAATTAGCAACATTATTTAAGTTGTCTCATTGCACTTCACACCTAACGTTCAGGTCGAACTAGGTTGACCCACGAATAACCTATAAATATAGGTTGGGGCGTTACATCTATCATCAAGAAGTTAAATGTACTAAATGTATAATGTATCCCATTACGTTTAGGGAACCCATAATTTTAACTTTTTTATCAATCTAAAAAACATGAACAACTGAAAATATACCAATTAGAACCTAGTATAACACAATTCATAGCGACAAAATCTCATACTATAATTGATTATAAGAGAATTTTAACACTAACAAACAATGAAAAATTAATAAACATGTATGTGATTGTAGACACGTATCTTTATTTGCTATGTGTGTGACACGATAATGTGCCAATATATACAACTTATTCGTTCCCTTTTTAGCCTTATAATTTCATAACTTAATTTAACATTAAGCTAATTATGGACATTCAGTGATTTTTCTCTATTGGCATCGTCTTCAACTCTCTATGGTTGCATAAACAACAAATTAAAATAAAAAATCATTTGACAGCTATTTAATAAATAAAAATTACTCCAATGAATCATTGTGTAGTATTAATGTAATATACAACCAATTTCCTTGATAATTGGCCAACAAATAAAATTATAAGGAAAAATATATGAGGGGGGCGAATAAACACATTTTGGATTGCATCATACATGACACAACATGGGGATGGGGGAAAAGAAAAAAAAGTATTACGTTTAAGAAAAGATGATATTATTTTCTAAATTATAGGTTGCATTATTAAAAAGACAACACATATTTCTCCGCTCAATTCTCTTTTCATTCATAGCTACACAATTTATAATGTGCAAATTCATATTATATCCCCATCGAACAAATTAACAATCTGCACCATTGCCAAAAAAAACTATCAATGAGAATGCTACCCCTATCAAAATCGCGCCACAAATCGAAATGATCAACCATAAATTATAGTATCAAAGAAATGGAATGATTTAGGTACATAATAAAGACCAACTAACTTGATAGTAATCCATTTGAATGTAGCATTATTCTCACAACTTTGTATTAAAAATGGAATTAAAACGAATTATGATATGTTGGGTTAAATATATATTATTAAATAAACATAAAACAAAGATAGAAAAAAAATAACAAGAATTTCAAATAAAAATCTCCCATTCCTTTAATATGAAAAATGAAAAAATCTCCCATTCCTTTAATAAATAAACACTTGCGATAGAGACTGCTATCATTTAAGAATCCAAATCAATCCCTCTAAATAATAAATCGAAATACTACTTTCAACCAATGCATATGAAGAATATAGAGGGTTTAAACCTCTTAAGAACTGTAATTTTTCATGGACAAACCTCTTGTGACTCAATTCACAACAATCTATGCTACTATACAAACTCAAAAAAGAAAAAATGCCACTACTCCTAACCTAACTTGTATATTCACATTTAATTTCAAAGTGAAAAATACTAATTAGTAAACTCATAAAATAAATTCAACACAACAAACTTATTGTTTTTATTATATAGATTTTTATGGGTATAAGTCCTAGTTTTTATCTATAATTAAAAATAATCATACGTCTTAAATAAATAAATAAATAAATGTACCTATAAACATGCATACTTGTGCTTGTGTAAAATTTATAGATTAGGAACATTGAAACATCATTAACAACTATGGAATTGTTCAAGATTAAAAGTTATAAACAAAAATAAGGTTGAGTAATCAGTACTTAAGCTTGGAGGGTTCATGGTCTTAGTATTTAAGTAGGATCTAAAAAATATGTTCTTGCAATGAAAAAAAGTACAAGAAAATGGCACCATAAATATTTCACATTTAACCATTATAAAAATTCATACACATGACCAAAAGTATTTTACATCTAAAATATAAGACGGGGATATATGTATATATAACAAATCCAATACACAAGTCCTCAAAAGATTAAAGAGCTAGCTTTGGAATTTTATCAAGCACTTTGCATACAACTAAGAAAGTGTTAAAATTTTAAAATTCAATCATATATGGTATTCTTCCAAATCAACATATTGGAATTAAGAGAAACCTACAAAAGGTTTAATCAAATTATAAACCATGGATGAAAAGAAAGAATCATAGATATGCTAAGTTAAAAACTTCACCTTTAAAACAATAAAGATCTAAAATGACCAAAATATAAGATTTTGTCCTAAAAGGTTATGTTCATCTATAGAGCTCACCTTCAAACGATAATAACACAAAATCTATTAATAATTTGAAATAGAATGGAAACGAACAACACAAATAAAATATAGTAATTAAAACTGGGGTTAAGGCCTGACTACATCTACCTCTCTAAGACCTTACTAAAGCAGAAGCCTTATGAACTAGCTTTGAACTTTTGTACGAGTTTTAACCTTAAATATGTATATTTTTGTTGCACGTGGATTTTGTTATGTCTTCCAGAGAAAAGTGATCAACAACAAAATCTCTAATTAAAATTGATCTTTACAATGCGAAAAGATCCCTGAACACCTAATTATAACACCCTTAATTTGGAGATATAATTTTCAACACCCTTATAATACCAAATCCTAACAATCTATAATAACTCAAACTCCGTTACAACCATGAAATAAAATATAGATAAAAATAAAACCCATAGAGAGAGACCTACTGTGCTCTAGTTATCACGCATCCAGCAGAGATATAATGTTTATAGGCTTGAAATATTTTGTAGATAGAAGATAGAAAGAGTAAAGCGACATTGTATGTACTATTCATCATTTACCACAGGTTTGGAGGGAGGAAATAATATATTAAATAATTAATTAACTAATGACATGTTATTCGCCGTGGTTCGATTTATTGTTAAATATGTCCCAATGTACAAAATTTGATTGAAACAATTTTATAAGTACTATGTGGTGCACAAGTGGGTTTCAAGTGTGAAGGTAGATTTTTAATGTAACAATGTATAAAAATTTTAACATATGTGTCTTATTAGATAATTTGTTAACAAAATGTTTCTTAATCATTTAATGAAGGTCTTGGAAGATGGGGATATGAGTTGTGTTGATGATACAAAGAGAGAGAGAGAGAGAGAGAGAGAGAGAGAGAGAGAGAGAGAGAGAGAGAGAGAGAGAGAGAGAGGAGGGGGGAGGGGGGGGGGGGGGGTTAATGGGGTTAAAAATTAAATGGGGGAGGATAAAAAAGTGAAATCGTGAAAGGAATAAGGGTAAGATTGAAATTATGTTTTTCCAAAAACTTTTGCTTTTTTTAAGTCATAGAGACTAGTTAGTGCACACGTGCGTTGCATGTGCGACTGTATGTTTTAAAATAATTCGGTATTATGTTTATTAAATGGAATGACCTTTTTTGCTCGCCATAGGGCACATGATAGATTATATTTGTTCATATTGGAGGTATTGAAATTTTCAAATCCAGCTACAAGTTACATTTTTATATCTAATTAACAGCAAAGATAAGATTTCGTGTAAATGTAGCACATCAAGTTGATTTTTTAAATCCTACGTAAGGCAAACACGCGAATAATCTAAAGTTGCACTTATTGGTCTAATGTCAAATTCCCAATCACAACTGATCTATAATTTATACTCCAATTCTAAAAGATAAATTTAGTATTCATATATAACAAAAGAAAAGAAATCCACATGTTGGCTATAAAAATAGAAGTTAACACAATGTATATTTATCTAAATATAAGTAGAAATTGGAAAATGCCATTTTCTTATTTATGCATCCCCAAAATACCATACAATTTTGATACATGCATACAAATCTCAAGAATCTTGATTTATTTCCATTACCTGTAGAAGAAACCTTCTTGTAATAACAACAACTTAATATTTATCATTAAGTATTACAAATGTATAATGTGTCCTAATTTTAATGATATAGTAGTTATTATAGGACTTTTTAGTTTACATATTAATGTATTATATGTTAAAGTATTACTATTAGTGTAAGTATATTTGTGTACATTAATATGTACATATCGATGGTAGTGTGTATATTATATTAGTAGTATAAATAATAATATATTATAATTAATATTGACAATAGTATATTGTAATTAATATTAATAATCATTATCATTACTTTTCCTATTAGTAAAGGTATTTAAAATGGAATATCATCACCTTTCTTATTATCTATCTTCCTCATGCCTAACTTATCGAACAACATCACATAAGCCATCCATTTTCGATATTAAACTACTCCATCATCTAGATCAATCACTTGCCCACATCTGAAAGTCATCCTCCAATTCAACCCAACACAAATATACAAAGCCTAATTGTGCACACAAACCTCACGTGTCCTTTTATGTCCTAAATATTTGAAATATCCATGAAACTCAAACTATCTTCCTCCTTTTCTCATAAAGCTATAAACATACCCATTTCAATCACATGTCATTCTCCTCATTTACACCAGTGACACCCCGATTAAAATAATAACAGGTGGCCAACCCTATACTACATTAAATCAGGAATCTCAGATGGCTCATTCTCAGCATCAACAGACAATACTAAAATAGATAAGGCTAATTGCTCGAAACTATAAAAGCGGGTGCCAAAATTAAATAAAACATACAACGGACTACAAACCAACACTATATAATTTCTAGAAAAGGTGAAATGTACACAAGTACCATGATAAAAGAAAGTGCTAGAATAAAATGAAATGAGTACATACAAGGAAATATACTCGAATATGCTATTGGGTCACAGACAGTACAACATCCATAAAGAAGAAATATAAATCACTACATATAACTCCTGGGTGTAAACTCGATATACAAAAGAGTCCTATCTAGATTTATAAAGAGATAGGAAGCGACTACAATCTAAATCCCGCAACAGTCCGCATCTGCTACGGCTCCCAAGACTCTGGGTAAAAAAGCATCTGGTATCCATGAGGTAGGACACTTGTAGTACAATATATATATATAGCAGGAGAGAAATATAAATGGGTCAGAGCCTGAGGTGTAAAAATGTTTAACAAGTGTGTTAACCGTGCATAATAAATATAAATGCAATATTTCATAATTAAAGTAAAGTCGCACTCTCTTGAAACCCCAAACTCACCTCTCATCTACAACGCGCACCTAGGCATGTCCTGGAACCTTAATTAAGTTACCCGACCCAATTAAGGATAACCTACCTCACCATACGCATGGCCAATACCCTCATGACCTTCCATCCTAATATAACTCGCGAATTCTTTCCATTTTAATCACACTTAAATATACACTCACATACATGCCTTACTAGGCTCTCGTGATTCCATTTATTAACTTAAACCAGTTATAAGACTTAGTACGTTACACAATTAACATTACTTCAATATAAGAGTTTATTACTCACATTAACATACATCCAAGTAGCAAGGACAAAACTTCTCTCTATTCTCAACATTGCACTACGTTTTGTTCGTGGGGCATCTCGCAAAGCGAAATCCAAACAAGGAACCCCCCAATACACTACTCCTTGACAATGTCGATCGTAGGGATCCATTATGTCATTCACACATATCATACTACTGCAAATACTTAAATATTGCATACTATTTATAATAACATAATTAAATCTCTATTGAAATCTTTGGGTCGATATAACTGCCATTGTCTCTAAGTACGATCCTTCGACCCCAATGAACTAGTACACCAAAATCACCCAAGATGTACATCATAGAATCTTCATATCCTCTTCACATATAGGATATAAAACTATATATATATATATATATATATATATATATATATATATACACAATCATTCATTCCCATAACTAAGTATACATATCACACATAATGTATACAATGAAATACACATAACATAAATGACTATAGGATGCAGAAATACTGCACCATGCTATCATCTTCCGGGGCAACACTCACACACCATCATGGAGACCACCGGTAGGACTAAATGTCACCTACTTCGTGGTCAAAACCATATCACAACGCATGGAAAGCAGTCATAGTTCCTACTGGCAAGTGAGAACCGCTCATACCCAAGACATCTCACCCCCAAAATATAAAATCACATAAATAATAAAAAGGACGACTATGACCTGGGGAATATCCACACCCTGCTCCTCAAGTTAGGGTGTTCACCCTCATCACGCAACTTTCCATGATAGCATGTGCCGGGTATGCTTCACACCACCAGTATATATATATCATTCACACTATATATACATACATCTATATGATCACATCATATATAAACCATCATGCACGGTATAGATATTCACACCATAACTACACACATATATACATATCTATGCATATCCATATCTACATATATACATACCATCTCTCGTCCGTATGTATGAAATCCATAAACTTAATTATATGTGTATATAGTCCTCATTATACTAGCTGTCACTCCAAGCATAATAACTTAATTCGTTATATAAATACGATCCCTCACTTGAGGCATATTCATCCATTGCCCCTATGATATGCATAGTCTCCCAATATATCCAACATTATGGTTATCACCCAAAGTTCAATGTAGGTAACAATCACTACACATCTTATCTATATCCGAAAGTACATCGATATATCGAGTAATAACTCCGAATATTAATAAACGCATAACTAATAGCCTACAACCTCAAGCTCAAACTTAAATTCATTCCAAGATCCAATTCATAATTGGAATCCCCATTTTTGAACACACACAGATACATAAAAACTATCCCGACAAGATTTATAACTCACTATTCTAGTTGATAGTATGACCCAATCACTCCCAATTTCCGACTACGGTTCAATTGTCCCTATGAACCCTTAACATTATCACATTTACAATATATTCCTTGAATTTATCATCACTAAGTATACGCGACCTTTACCTCTCATTGGTCCCAAATCATATCTTGAATAGAATCCTATAACAATAAGGATTCGGCACAATTCTCGGCCTACACTTCCACGCCATTCCTTCACCACTCTCCCAAAGAGTCCTAAACCTTAGACTATATCTAAACTCACTTCTAACCTCTAAATAAAACTCCCATCCTCAATGATATTCTCCACTATACCTCAAAATATCTATTATTAATACTCACATAAGCACAAAGGGACTATCTCTACCATTTATAACCATTTCATGATAGCCAATCCCTATCATATTAAGATAATTCTCCAATTAATTCAGTCCCATAATCATTTCATCACTAAAAGAGGTATCCTACCCTCAAAATCTAATTCTTACATAGGTCCGAAAGCCCCTATTCATCCTAGGGCACCTATTCCCTTAATATAATATCATAACCTCCATAAAACACTCACTAAGAAGGTCACCAAATTTAAACCCAAAAGAAAAGTGATTAAAGAAAATCATATTCTTGGGCTGAAAAAAGAGGACCGGTCGATCGGTCCCTGACCCCCGGTCGACCGTGGGTCCAAATTTTGCCTTACGAAGAAAGTAGTAGGCTATTCCTTTGAGGCGCGATTGACCGGTCCCCTGGGCGCAGTCGACCGGCCATACCAGATGTCTTGGTCCTTTTTCCATTTTTGAACTCAATCAAACTCTCCCAACACTCAAATCTCAACATTTAACCCCCATTATTTAACTCAATCAAAATCCTAACATTAAACCTCATCCTACATCTCATCCCATCAATTTGTATGTCATCAAACCCATGTATAATCATCACTTTCAAATTAAAATACCCAAAAATTAGGTTTTCACATATAACCCAAAAATTCATTTCTTTTATCCACAAATTATGAAATGAAATACACAAATGAAATATTTAGCAAGATTAAACACTTGCCTCGAAATCGTAGGAACATCCTCAAGATCCCGTACGGGCCGGAATCTCCAAACTTTTCCCTCTCTCTTTCTTCCTTTCTCCTTCTTTCTTTCCTTCTTTCTCTTTCTCTAGGGATTTTCTCTTTTTCAATCTCACGAATGAGATTTTAATCTCCCAGGCTTTATAAGCCTAATCTTCCAAAACACCCAACTTAAATTATAAAACACACTTTAAATGACTCGTTTACTCCAATTCGAGTCAAACTTACTTAAAAATATTTCGGAACCAAAATAAATCCCAAAGACAGTCATTTTGACTATCTCGACCCATCCGGAATCAATGGTACACTTAAAATTGTCATCCAGAATACTTTATAACGTCCTCACTTTTTGGACCTCGCTTTCCAAATTTTAAAATTCTCCAATTTAAATAAATTTTATTTCTCTCAAAAATTTAGTTTCTTAGTTCCAAAGTCACGGGGTATTACAACACCCCATGCCCATTATGCACTAATATATTCCCTCACTCCATATCACCTTTCCTAATAGATCTTTCTTTGTAATATAAACATTTTTTTTTTTTTGTTATCCTAGTGTATGAGAAGCCTTGAGGATTCAAAATCATAAAGATGAAACATTAAATGTAAAGGAATGTAATATATATATATATATATATATATATATATATATATATATATATATATATATATATATATATATATATATATATATGTATGTATAGAGAGAGAGAGAGAGAGAGGGGTAAGTGGAGGTCTATTTTTATAAGTTTTTGGTGGAGGTCGAGAGGAAGATACTCGAAGAGTCCATTGTATACCATCATTAATAGAGAGAGGGAGATGAAAAGGAACTGACTGACAAAGATGAAGTTTTTTTTAGAGAGGGATAGAGAAATGGACACGCAAAATAGAGAGTGAAGAGAGATCGTCAATTGTGAATAAAGGAGAGAAACATGTGTGTTTATTAATCAATGCTCTGATACCAATTTGAAGAAAACGATAGACCCCCAATTTTAAAAAACATTTACTTTAAAAATATAATTTCCTTTAAATGCGGAATAGTGATGGTTCAACTAAACAAGTACATAAACCAAATTTTAATTTATTTCAAATTAAAATTAAAAAAAATCAAAGTGACATTAAATTAAATAACAAATTAATTTATCACTTAAACATATTAACTCAACCCAAGTCCTAGAAATTTGCCTAACAAAATAATGAATCCATTTTTTCAAATTTAGGTCAAACCAAGTTTTATCAAATCAAAGTAATGACTTGAATTAAATTAATATTTACCCAAACTGAATTTGCACCAAATTAACGAAATCAATTTTATCTTTTTACCTAAGCATGCATCTAATGTGAATTTGTAAAAGATAAAATAAGTAAACAACCACTACGCCGCGATGTACGAAGAAAAACCCACAACGGGAAAAAACCTCGGATGTCCTTAGCCTCAAATCCACTAAGTACGATTTTACAAGTACAAGTCAAAAAGACTTACAACATTCGAATTGACTCCGTCCAAGCCCCAACGCTCCTTATTTTACACACCTCTACCTAGCGAATAACCATGGAGGTCCATCGCAGTCTCAAAATCCACCGATCGGACTTTTTCTGGTCACCGCCACCCGAAGAATGAGCCTTTATCCAAGTGGGTATATCACAGCAAACCAACTTCTTCTTTGTGGGATGTAGAAGTAAACCCAAACTTCTCTTCTTTGAGGTGTAGAGAAAAACCCGGTGCCTAACACTCCAAGCAAGGATATATATGTAGAAACTTGGAATAAACAAACTATTGGGTGTGTATGTGTTTTTGGTGAAATTAATCCATAAAAATCAAACACAAAACATGGAACTTTTTCTTGAAAGTTTTGCTCTCTCTAAAAAATCTTAGTATGTGAAAAAGTTAAGTTGAAAAGTTTCATTTCCGCACTAGATAATTCTGTCAAAAAGTAGTGGGAAAAAGGTAGTGGGAATATGGAGAAAACTGCAAAAAAACGGTTCCCGCCAAAGTAGTTTGAACGACATTTTCGTTCGAACGACATTCTCGTTCGAACGACTTTACTAACGATGTTTCATAGGTGAAAAAAGGAATCTCGTTAGAAGTCTCGTTCGAACGACCTGGGAATCTCATTCGAACAAGATTCTAGTTCGTTCGAACGACTTACCAGAAAATGCAAAATTATATTTAAGCCCAAAACTTTTTATGAAAAGTTCTAAAAAATATTTTCTGAGTAAAACAAAGCCGTTAAAATAATTTATAAAAAAAATTATAAATTACACCCAATAAATTTCCAAAGCTCCTATATATATAAGATGCATTCATACCTTAGGAGCATTGGAACCAATGTTGTTGATGTAGAAACGAGGCACACAAAACCCGGCATATGATGAAGCTTTATAATCTTGGCCGCTATGTCTTTAACTAACATGTCATAGGCTTGGATGGATATACTTGAACACTATCCTATGACTCAAATGTTTTTGTCCGAAATTGAGCCAACACTACGTTTAGACTCAATCGGAGACTTATGTCCTTACAAATCTCCCCCTTTGGCTATTCCGGGACAAAAACCAACCAAAAATCCTAAACGGCCGTCAAGCTCTACTAGACTTAAAAAATATCCCACCCAAAATAAAAAATTACATATCTTGAATCAAAAACCCAAGGATCAATATCTTTGTCGATGAAATTTTCCATTTAGAAGAATTTCTGCACACTTAAGCAAACTATCAAACGCATAGGGAATATCAAGAATATTAAATGCATGTAAAATAAGTACTCCCCCTAAATTAATTCTCCCATTTATCAACTATGATCAACCTAAGAAGGTCACGACTCCCCTTAAGTTAAATCTCCTAAACTAAGATACGATTATAATAGGATTAGATACCATTTCTCCCCCTATCATTCTCCCCCTTTTTGTTCAGGAATAGACAAAGGATAAAAACTAATTTAAACACGATCAAGCTTAAATGATAAGAGCATGAAAGCATATGGGAAATAAAATCATAACTAATCCATACAAATAATAACGGATACCTACTAAGATGCAAAAAAAAGTGATTTCAATGTGATACATAAGATACTAAGCATGTGATATCAACAACAATAGGCAACAAGTTAGATGCCAGTTATGAATTTGAAGCATAGATGGACTAGAAAGCGAGGAAAAGAAAAAATACCATATATATGTATACATAATGAATATCACTAACGCATATGCACATATATATAGGTATAGACACCACACATGACAAAAAATACAATAATATTTTCACACTCGTGTGGCAAAATGTGTCATGGAAACGAAAGTGTTGGGGTGTGAACTAGACTAATTAAATGTAGACCCAATCACTTAAAACATGTTCACGGAGTTCTCATTTGATTGCAAACTTTATCACATTTGAATATAACCTCATGTTATAATATAGATTGAACTCAATGAACAAACATACACAATCCATACAAGCCTAGAATTTTGATGATTCTACAAACCAATAGATTCATGACATTGAAAGTACAAGTAGGATAAACGGACATTGTGCAAACCGTTGATATATCATCCAAACTCCCTCAATTTAAGCATATTATTTTAATCTTTTGAATGAATAAGTTAACTAAACAAAATTGGCCTTGGCAAATATTTTCTTTTAATGCCATTATTCTTTTAGGCCTTTGGACCACATATTTCTTTTAGGTCCAGGAAAACGGTGGCTTATTCGCAAAGGATGATATTTCCTTTCAGAGCCCTTCCCCGTGCACATTTATATATATATCATTTTTATGTCTCACACAAATCTCACGTGCAACGGATTTTAGCATGCACTAGTCCTCCTAGGTCACATAACATGTAGATAACAAGTTTGGTAGGAGAACACCTCACAAAGCTCAAATATACATGTGAAGTTATAATCTCAAGTGAGCTCGTGCATGTGTAAATTGAGGCATATAAAAATAGAATCCATTATATTAACACAAAATCCAACTACTCCATGTAAGCATGGTAAAGAAAATTTTAAGGATTGACAATCTAAACCAAAAGTTCTAGCCACATGGAACGAAAAAGAAGGGATTCAAACACAAGTGTATGCCACATAGAGTGTGTCAAACTAAAATACATAATTTTTTTTTTGAGTTTTTGGAATTTTTAAACCAAACAAACAAAATATTTACTCAAAAGACAAATAAAAATCATTTGAATTTTTCATTAAGCCTAAATTACTAAAAGGGTAAAAAACAAATGATAAACAAAAATCTTTTTGTATTTTTCATTTAATGCAAACTAAAATGAAAGAACTATAATAAATAGATAAATAATAATCAAAATTCTAGCATGTGATAAAGCATGAAGTATTGACTAGAACAATGATTAAGAAGCATACAATAGCATGATAATTTAGCATGAAGAATAAAAGCTAAAGTATGCAAATAACTCACACATTCAACCTTTAGATTTTGCAAGGGAGGAAGCATGTGAAAGCAAATGAGAATAAAAAATCTTATCTTGTAAAGCTACTAAGTCGGATCTCCTAACCCAAGCTAATGATGAATGACAATCTCTGGGTGTAGGAATCTTGGCTACCTCGGTTGCCTTACGTATGGATTTTCTAGGACCTCGTCTAAGATCAAAACAAAATTTCTTAAGATGACCTTTTCGACCACTATGTGAGCACCTAAAGACTCAGCGAAAAGACTTACCAAAGGAATGATCTATAACATTATTCCTATAGGATTATCCTAAAACATTGGTTTTGGCTTTATGAGTTGACTCATTACAAGTATCGAAGCTTAAACCACAAGTGTCATTTTCGATTTGAACCGTTCCTAATATTTTATCTAATTTCTTCGAACGAAACTCGAAAACTAATTTGACTTTACTATAGCCTTTTAATTTATTTTCTAAATCTAAAATGTGAGACTCTAATAAAATATTGCGCTCTTCAAAATCGAGAAGCTCCTTTTTCAAGGATTCCATTAAACTGTTAAGGCTATTTCTCTCGCCTTCTACATATTCTTGCTTCTCATGAAGAACTCTCTCACGTGTCCTAAGGTCTTCCACTAATGCATTCTCATCAATGACCTTGACACACTCTCATAAACTAGCTTCTAACTTCAAATTTGTTCTTTTTAATTTAATAGATTCTTCATATAATTCTTGAAAAGCAATTTGAAGTTCACTCACATCAACCTCATATTCACTTTCACTCTCTCTTTCTTCTCCACTCTCACTAACATCATCTCTTTATGATTCACAAACAAAAGCCTTGGAAGTGTCATGTGTTAAAATTTCATCAATAAAGGAGTGTTCACTTTCACTCACGTGACTTGCCATAAAATCCACAAAGTTGGGCTTAGTGGTTGAATCGGGTCCCTCTTCCTTATCACTATCACTAAGGGTTGCATTGTAGGAAATTGGTTGACTACCCTCTCTCTTTACATTAGTGGGTCACTCTTTTGCCCTATGGCCATATCCTTCACAACCATAACACCAATTTGACTCATCCCTATTTAAATTTTCATTAAAAGTTTTAGGGATCTTCTCGGGTTTGTCAAGCTTAGAATTTTCATAAAATTATTTTTGAATTTATCTTTGTTAAATTTAAGAAATTTTCAAAACTTCCTAGCAAACATAGCTATATCTTCCAAGTCACTCTCACTTTCACTCTCTACTACTTGTTTTTCCTCCTTTCGGGCTTTCAAAGCAATGCGCTTATCTATTTTCTTTTCATTTTTAGAGGGAAACATGTCTAGTTCATAGGTTTGTAAATCACCTACGAGCTCTTCTAATTTCGAAGAGGCTAAAGTGGGTAAAGAATTTAACACTCTCACCTTAGGAATAAATCTATCCGGTAGGGACCTTAAAATTTTCTTTACTACTCGGTTGTCGGGTATTTTCTCTACCAAATTAAAAGATGAATTAACTATATCGAAAAGTCTAGCATAAAATTCATCAAAAGTTTCTTTTTCATTCATTTTGATGGTTTCAAATTGAGTG
Source organism: Sambucus nigra (assembly GCA_949130495.1). Lineage (NCBI taxonomy): Eukaryota > Viridiplantae > Streptophyta > Magnoliopsida > Dipsacales > Adoxaceae > Sambucus > Sambucus nigra. The sequence goes on from OX422217.1 coordinate 572,775,721, forward strand.
GTGAGATTTTGGAGTTTAGAAGATTTTACGACACTAGTTCCTTCATGAGTGAGTTGTAACATATCCCAAGCTTCTTTAGTGGTTTCACACGTCATAATGCGATGGAATTCTTCCGATATGACCGCGCTAAACAAGGCATTTAAACCACGAGAATTAAAACTTTCAAATTGAAATTCATTCTCACTCCATCTATCGGTGGGTTTGGGAAAATATTCATTTTCAAATAAATATGTAGGTGGGTACCATCCGTTAACGACTGACAACCAAACCCTCTCGTCGATAGACCTAAGTGTCGATTTTATGTGCACTTTCCAATACGCGTAGTTGGAACCATCAAAATAGGAAATTTTGAAAATGGGAAAAATTCCATTTTAGATAAAAATATTTAAAAGGATCTTAAATGACATAATTTATCGATCCAACTCTGATACCACTTGTTGAAAATGATGAGCCCCAATTTTTTTATTTTAAAAAGAAAATTTCCTTTAAATGCGGAATAGTGATGGTTCAACTAAACAAGTACATAAACCAAATTTTCATTTCTTTAAAATTAAAATTAAACAAAACTCAAAGTGACATTAAATTAAACAACAAATTAATTTATCACTTAAACATATTAACTCAACCCAAGTCCTAGAAATTTGCCTAACAAAATAGTTAATCCATTTTTGCAAATTTAGGCCAAACCAAGTTTTATTAAATTAAAGTAATGACTTGAATTAAATTAATATTTACGTAAATTGAATTTTCACCAAATTAACTAAACCAATTTTATCTTTATAACTAAGCATGCATCTAATGTGAATTTGCAAAAGATAAAATAAGTAAACAACCACTACACCACGATGTATGAGGAAAAACCCATAACGGGAAAAAATCTCGAACGGTCGTAGCCTCAAATCCACAAAGTACGATTTTACAAGTACAAGACAAAAAGACTTACAACCCTTGACTTGAATCCATCCAAGCCCCGACGCTCCTTCTTGTACACACCTCTGCCTAGCGAATAATCATGGAGGTCCACCGCGATCTCGAAATCCACCGATCGGACTTCTTCTAGTCATCGCCACCCGAACAAGGAGCCTTTCTCCAAGTGGGTATGTCACAGCAAACCAACTTCTTCTTTGTGGGATGTAGAAGTAAAACTAAACTTCTATTCTTTGAGGTGTAGAGAAAAACCCGGTGCCAAACACTCCTAGCAAGGATATATATGTAGAAACTTGGAATAAACAAACTATTGGGTGTGTATGTATTTTTGGTGAAATTAATCCATAAAAATCAAACACAAAACATGGAACTTTTTCTTGAAAATTTTGCTCTCTCTAAAAACTCTTAGGATGTGAAAAAGTTAAGTTGAAAAAGTTCATTTCCGCACAGATAATTCTGTCAAAAAGTAGTGGGAAAAAGGTAGTGCGAACATGGAGAAAACTGTACAAAAAACTGTTCCCGCCAAAGTCATTCGAACGACATTCTCGTTCGAACAACTTTACTAATGATGTTTCGAAGGTGAAAAAATGAATCTCATTATAAGTCTCGCTCAAACGACTTGGGAATATCGTTCGAACGAGATTCCAGTTCGTTCGAATGACTTACCAGAAAATGCAAAATTCTTTTTAAGGCAAAACTTTTTATGAAAAATTCTAAAAAATATTTTCTGAGTAAAATAAAGTCGTTAAAATAATATATAAAAAAATTATAAATTACACCCAATAAATTTCCAAAGCTCATATATATATATATATATATATATATATATATATATATATATATATATATATATATATATATATATATAAAATGCATTCATACCTTAGGAGCATTGGAACCAATGTTGTTGATGTAGAAACAAGGCACACTAAACCGGCATATGATGAAGCTTTATAATCTTGGCCACTACGTCTTCAACTAACACGTTATAGGCTTGGAAGAATACACTTGAACATTATCCTATGACTCAAATGTTTTTGTCCAGAATTGAGCCAACACCACATTAAGACTCAATCGGAGACTTGTGTCCTTACTGGGTTCTTTGATAATGGTTGATTGAGGATTTGTTTTTGTTCTTGGGGGTTATAAATGTCCAAAGTGATAAATTTGGTTTAAGCCACATTTTTAGTTATTATAGATTATATATCATTATTGTTTATTATTATTATTATTATTATTATTAGGGTAAATTACACCAAACCCCCTAAACTATAGCGATTCTGCTGATATCACCCTAATCTACAAAAATAGGCAAAAAGCCCCCTAAACTATTCAATTTTTGTACCTAACACAATTTAATTGAAAATAAATTGACAAAAACATGAGTTTATGCATATTTTTAGTTGTCAAATTTCATGTTTGATAAAAAAAAGATTTCAACTCATGTCAAGTCACTTTCATTTAGATAGCGTTCGTGTTTGGTAAAAAAATTAAGATTTCATCACTTCAAAAAATTTCAATTTTCGCAACATTAATTAGCGACATTGCTCATTTTTGTTGCCAAAAGTAACCCTTCAATGACAAAACATCATTTCATTTTCTAAAGGATAAACATACATTTTAATTGTGACACCCCGCCAAATAAAATACTGGGTGATCAGTCCTATATCAAATTAAACAGGAATCACAAATGGTTTCATTCTCAGCATCACTGTTGAAACCCATATTAATTACTAATAACTAATTAAGCCTGGCGTTAAATTTTAAACTTTCTACTCTTTTTAAACTTAATACACCATTACAATCATTCATACAGGAACAAAATCAACAAATGGAATAAATAGATAAATAACCGATAACTCTCGGTGAACATATATTATAACCAAATGGAATGCGCGTAAAATAAAACCGCTAAAAATAAAATAAATGACATCAATTGGACAACATGCTCGATTATTACAACAATACCTTCTATCTAGATCATATGAATGGAAGCGTCTAAAACCATTTTTTGCCAACATCCACAGCTGCGGCGGCACGTCTGACTCGAAGGAATAGTCATCCAGGCGTCCCTATGTCTGGACACCTAAAACGCATACAAAAGGGAAGAAAAAGAAAAATAGATACGGGTCAGAGTTCGGGTTTTGAAAATATTTTAGCAAATGCTTAATTTACTTTAATATGTAAAATATTATACCCTTCATATTTAAATTGGTGTTGCACTCATATTTCATACCCCTCATCTCTCATCTAACAGTGCACACCTAACGCATGTATTTTAAATCACCCTAGTTAGCTACCCCTCCCAACTAGCACCACACCGAGCTCCTAAATCCCCATACACTATCTCATATCCCTCGTACATAATCTTCTCAGCATCCGCCCAAGCTTATACAATTACAATCTCTCACTTATCATATGACCATTTATAATAAATAGCCTTCACTAGTTATTACCGCATTCTCATTTTAGGGTTATTATTTCATATATAATATTCTCATCTTTATATACTTTTCACACACTTTTATTCCGGATTTTATACTCCCGAATACACTAGAAATTTACTCACATTTCTTTCCTTATTTTAGTTCATATATATATATATATATATATATATATATATACAACCGGTATATCCATACTTATATATCACACACTATATAAGTATAACAGTCATCCCTCAGAGCTATAACTCAATGGATGCAATCTCATAGTGCTATCATCTTCCAGGGCATACTCACACATCATTTTGGGTACCAGCGGTCGGACTCTCACACCGACTTGGTAAAAAACGAATCACAATGTATGGGAAGTAGCCATAGTTCCTCACTGGGAATAAGACGAATCATACCCAAGACGTCTTACCCCTGAACCTGACACACAGTTAATACTCGACGACTATGACCTGGTGTAAGGACACAAATTTCCAATTGAGTCCTTTGTAGTTTTGGCTCAATTTCGGACAAAAATATTTGAGTCATAGGATAGAGTTCAAGTTTATCCATTCAAGCCTATGACGTGTTTGTTGAAGACGTAGCGGCCAAGATATGAAAGCTTCATCAAATGTCGTGTGTTGTGCCCCGTTTCTACGTCATCAACATGGTTTCATTGCTCCTAAGGTATGAATGCATTTTAATATATACACATATATATATATATATAGGAGCTTGGAACATTATTTATTGGGTGTATTTTAGAAATTTATTTTGGGTGTTAGTATTTTTTTGTTAATTTTTTTTTGAATTCATAGTTCTAAATATTTTGATCTCAGACACCTTTCAGTAGAAAAATCATATCAAATCCAAACAAAATCAGAAAAATACGAAACTGGCGGCCACGTGTTCGTATCGAAATTATCTAGAAGCCTGATATCTCGTTAGATAGGTCATTCGAACGACCTCGTTCGAACGAGAAGTCGTTCGAACCAGTTTTTAAACGAGATTTTTTTTTTGCTCTGTCTCTTCGTTAGAAGTCTCGTTCGAAAGGAAATATTTCTAATGAAAAAATAGTGGGAACAGTTTTAAGTCAGTTTTTTCCACTTTTCCACTACTTTGCCCCACTTCCTTTTTTGACATACTTCTTAAGTGAGGGAACTAACTTTTTGAAGACAACTTTTTCACAGTCTAAGAGTCTTTTGAGAGCAAAACTTTTAAGAAAAAGTTCCATGTTTTGTGTTTGATTTTTATGGATTAAATTCACTAGAAAACACATACACACCCATTTGTTTAGTTTATTCCAAGTACCTATTAATATATCATTTCTTGGAGAGTTTTGGCACCTGGTTTTCTCTACACCAACAAGAAGAGAGTTTGGGTTCTTCTCTACCCCAAAAAGGAGAAAAGTTTCTTGCGGTGTTCTCACTCGAAGAAAGTCTTCGCATGCGGATTGCCGGTGACCATAGCCCCATAGGTGGAGCCCGAAACTGTGGAGGAGTCCACGGTTATTCACTAGGCGAAGGTTGAAGACTGAAGGAGCGCGTCAAAGCTTGGATGGACTCAGGTCAGTTTGTGTAAGTCCTCTTGTGTCGAGTCTTTGTAAAAACTAACATACTTAGTGAATTAGTGGCTAGGGTCGTCCGAGGTTTTTACCATTTGGGTTTTCCTCGTACATCGGCGCATCGTGTGATATTGTTTAATTTTATCTTGTTATATCACCTAGATGCATGCTTAGGACTAAAAGATAAAATTAGTTCAAAATCATAATCTATTTAATTTGGTGCAAATTTAATGTTTGGGTATGTTCCATTTAATTCAAGTGAAAAATTACTTTATCTAGATAACATGCAAGTTTAACTTGAATTGGATTAATATGTGTTTAAGTCGAAATGAAAATTGTGTGTGTAGTTTTAATTTCACTTTTAGTTTAGTTTTATTTTTTTATAAGTTGGTTTGTTCTCTTTAAGAAAAGAAAATTTTAAATAACTTTTGGAAAATTAAAATTTGAACCATTTCGTTATATTTGAATTTAAAAATTGGGGGCTTTCTCACTTACAAATTGGTATCAGAGCCAAAAAAGATAAATTGCTTCGTTAAGATTCTTTAAATATTTTTGGCTAAAATGGAATTTTCTCCATTTTCTAAATTTCCTATTTTCGATGGTTCTAACTACGCGTATTGGAAAGCGCGAATGAAATCGGCACTAAAATCTATCGACGAGAGAGTTTGGTTGTCTGTCGTTAACGGGTGGTCCCCACCTACACATTTAGTATACAATGAACGTGTTCCCAAACCCGCAGATACATGGAGTGACAATGAATTTAAACTTTCAAATTTTAATTCCCGTGGTTTAAATGCCTTGTTTAGCGCGATCACACCGGATGAATTTCGACGCATTATGACATGTGAAACCGCTAAATAAGCTTGGGATATTTTACAACTCACTTATGAAGGTACTAGTGTCGTTAAAGCTTCAAAACTCCAAAACCTCACCACTCAATTTGAAACCATCAAAATGAATGATAAAGAAACTTTTGATGGATTTTATGCTAGACTTTCCGATATTGTTAATTCATCTTTTAATTTGGGAGAGAAAATACCTGACAACCGAGTAGTAAAGAAAATTTTAAGGTCCCTACCCGATAGATTTATTCCAAAAGTGACCGTTTTAAATTCTTTACCAACTTTAGCCTCTACGAAATTAGAAGAGCTCGTAGGTGATTTACAAACCTATGAACTGGACATGTTTCCCTCTAAAACCGAAAAGAAAATTGAAAAGGGCATTGCTTTAAAAGCCCGAAAAGAGGAAAAATAAGTAGTAGAGAGCAAGAGTGATAGTGACTCGGAAGATATGGCCTTGTTTGCTAGAAAGTTTCGAAAATTTCTTAAATTGAACAAAGATAAATTTAAAAATGATTTTAAGAAATTTGAAAAATCTACGCATGACAAAGTCGAGAAGATCCCTAAAACTATTTATGAAAATTTAAATAGGGACGAGTCAAATAGGTGTTTTGATTGTGAAGGGTATGGCCATAGGGCTTTTGAGTGCCCCACTAAACTAAGGAGAGAGGGTAATCAACCATAGTCTTTTAATGCAACCCTTAGTGATAGTGATAATGAAGAAGGGCCTGATTCCTCCTCTAAGCCCAAAATTATGGCTTTTATGGCTAGTCATGTGAGTGATAGTGAGCATTCTTCTATTGATGAAATTTTAACACATGACTCTTCCAAGGTCAAAGTTTATGATTCCCTTATTTTTTATGGTAGTGAGAGTGGAGAAGAAAAAGAAAGTGAAAGTGAAGAAGAGGTTGATGTGAGTGAACTTTAAAATGCTTTTCAAGAACTTTATAAAGAATCTATTAAATTAAAAAGAGCTAATTTGAAGTTAGAAGTGAGTCTAAGAGAGTGTGTCAAGGTCATTGATGATAGTGCGTTAGTGGAAGACCTTAGGACACGAGAGAGAACTCTTCGAGAGAATCTTGAATATGTAGAAGGCAAGAGAGATAACCTTAGAGGTTTAATGGAGTCAATGAAAAAGGAGCTTCTCGAGTTTGAAGAGAGAAATGTTTTATTAGAGTCTAACATTTTAGAATTACAAAATAAATTAAAAGACTCTAGGAAAGTCAAATTTGATTTGGAGTGTCGTTCGGAGAAACTAGATAAAATTTTAGGAACGGTCCAAATTAAAAATGACACTTGTGATTTAGGCTTCGATAGTTGTAATGAATCTTCTTATATATCCAAAACTAATGTTTTAAGAGAATCACCTAGGAAAACCTTTAGAGATCAATCCGTAGGTAACAATTTTCGACGTGTTTTTACTTGTGCACATTGTGGTCGAAAAGGTCATCTTAGGAAATTTTGTTTTGATCTTAAACGAGGTCCTAGAAAAACCCAACGTAAGGCAACCGAGGTAGCCAAGATTCCTATGCCCCGAGGTAGTCATTCGTCATTAGTTTGGGTTAGGAGATCCGACTTGGTAGCTTTACAAGATAGGGTATTTGATTCTCATTTACTTTCACATGCTTCCTCCCTTACAAAATCTAAAGGTTGAATGCGTTAGTTTTGTTTGCATACTTTAGAGTTTGTACTTCATTCTATAATTTTATGCTAAATGCATGCTTGTTTAGTCATTTTCTAGTCATTGCTTTATTTCATATCTTATGCTAGAAATCATGACTTGTTTATCTTTTGTATTTTATTTCTTCATTTTGGTTGCATTAAATGAAAATACAAAAAGATTTTTGTTTATCATTTGTGTTTCATCTTTTAGTAATTTAGACTTAATGAAAAATACAAATGATTTTTGCTTGTCTTTTGAGTACATATTTTTTTATTTTTGGTCAAAAATTAGAAAAACTAAAAAAGATTTTTTTGGTGTGTATTTTAGTTTGACACACTTTATGTGGCATATACTTGTGTTTGAATCTCATCTTTTACGCTCCCATATGGCTAGAACTTTTGGTTTAGATTGTCAATCCTTATTATGTTCTTTACCATGCTTACATGGAGTAGTTGGATTTTGTGTTGCTTAAATGGATTCTACTTTCATATGCCTCAATTCACACATGCACAAGCTCATTTGAAACTTCATATGTATATATGAGCTTTGTGAGATGTTCGCCTACCAATCTTGTCATCTACATATTTGTGACCTAGGAGGACTAGTGCATGTCAAAATCCGTTGCACGTGAGATTTGTGTGAAATATAAAACTGTTATATTTAAATGTGCACGGGGAAGGGCTCCGAAAGGATTTATTATCCTTTGCGAATAGTAAGCCACCGTTTGAATGGACTTAAAAGAAATACATGGTCCAAAGGCCTAAAATAGAAAATATGGCATCAAAAAGAAAAATAATTGCCAAGGCCTATGTTTAATTGATATTATCATTCAAAAGAATAATATATGCTTATTGAGGGAGATTGAATGGTATATCAACGGTTTGCACAATGTCCATTTATCCTAGTTGCGTTTTTAATGACATGACTATATTGGTTTGTAGAATCATCAACATGATAGGCTTGTATGCATTGTGTATGTTTGTTCATTGAGTTCAATCTATATTGTCACATGAGGTTATATTCAAATATGATGAAAATTGCAATCAATTGAGAACTCTGTGAACATGTTTTAAGTGATTGGGTCTAAATTTAATTGTTTCTAGTTCACACCCCAACACTTTCGTTTCCATATGACACATTTTTTCCATACGAGTGTGAAAAACTTATTGTGTTTTGTGTCACTTTGGTGTTTATATCTATATGTGTGTACTTATGCTTAGTTTGAATATATTGTGTATACATATATATGATACTGTGTTTGTTTTTGGTCTTTGCCTTGCTTTTCTAGTCCATCTATGCTTTAATTCATAATTGGTATCCATCTTGTTGCATTCTTTGTTGATATCACATGCTTAACACTTTATATATCATATTGGTATCATTTTAGTGCATCCTAGTTGGTATCCGATGTTAGTTGTTGGATTAGTTGAATTTTAGTTGCCTACGGGCTTTAATGTTCTCATCACTTTATGCACTAATGCATGTTTAGCTTGTTATCCCATTCTATTTAACCCTTGTTTAGTTTAAGGGGTGTATATGCTTTAATAGGGGGAGATAAGTTGAGTTATGATTCTTTAGCCTTTGTCTATTCCTGAACAAAAAGGGGGAGAATGATAGGGGGAGAAATGGTATCTAAAACTATTTTATCTTAGTTTAGGGAGATTTATCTTAGGGGGAGACGTCTTTCTAAGTAGGTCATTTGTTTGATAAAATGGGAGAATTCATTTAGGGGGAGTATTTATTTTTGTATTTAATATATTGATATTCCCTATGCGTTTGATAGTTTGATTAAGTGTGTAGGAATTATTCTAAATGGAAACGTTCATCATCGCGCAAAGATATTGATCCTTGGGTTGTTTTAGTCAAGCATTGTATTTTTATTTTGGGTGGGAAATTTTTTAGTTTAGTAGAGCTTGACGGCCCTTTAGGATTTTTGTTTGGTTTTTGTCCCGGAATAGCCAAAGGGGGAGATTTGTAAGGAAACAAATTTCCAATTGAGTCCTTTGTAGTTTTGGCTCAATTTCGAAAAAAACCATTTGAGTCATAGGATAGAGTTCAAGTTTATCCATTCAAGTCTATGACGTGTTTGTTGAAGACGTAGCGGCCAAGATATGAAAGCTTCATCAAATGTCGTGTGTGTTGTGCCTCGTTTCTACGTCATCAACATGGTTCCATTTCTCCTAAGGTATGAAGGCATTTTAATATATATATATATATATAGGAGCTTGGAACATTATTTATTGGGTGTATTTTAGAAATTTATTTTGGGTGTTAGTATTTTTTTGTTATTTTTTTTTTTTTGAGTTCATAACAGCGGGAACAGTTTTAAGTCAGTTTTTTCCACTTTTCCACTACTTTGCCCCACTTCCTTTTTGATATACTTCTTTAGTGCGGGAACTAACTTTTTTAAGACAACTTTTTCACATTCTAAGAGTCTTTTGAGAGAAAAACTTTTAAGAAAAAGTTCCATGTTTTGTGTTTGATTTTTATGGATTAAATTCTCTAGAAAAACACATACACACCCATTTGTTTAGTTTATTCCAAGTACCTATTAATATATCATGTCTTGGGGATTTTTGTCACCTGGTTTTCTCTACACAAACAAGAAGAGAGTTTGGGTTCTTCTCTACCCCAAAAAGGAAAAAAGTTTGTTGCGATGTTCTCACTCGAAGAAAGGCTTCGCATGCGGATTGACGGTGACCATAGCCCCATCGGTGGAGTCCAAAACTGTGGAGGAGTCCACGATTATTCACTAAGCGGAGGTTGAAGACTGAAGGAGCGCGTCAAGGCTTGGACGGACTCAAGTCAGTTTGTGTAAGTCCTCTTGTGTCGAGTCTTTGTAAAAACTGCCATACTTAGTGAATTGGTGGCTAGGGTCGTCCGAGGTTTTTCCCATTTGGGTTTTCCTCGTACATCAGCGCGTCGTGTGATATTTTTTAATTTTATCTTGTTATATCACCTAGATGCATGCTTAGGACTAAAAGATAAAATTAGTTCAAAATCATAATCTATTTAATTTGGTGCAAATTTAATGTTTGGGTATGTTCAATTTAATTCAAGTGAAAAATTACTTTATCTAGATAACATGCAAGTTTAACTTGAATTGGATTAATGTGTGTTTAAGTCGAAATGAAAATTGTGTGTGTAGTTTTAATTTCACTCTTAGTTTAGTTTTATTTTTTTTTATAAGTTGGTTTGTTCTCTTTAAGAAAAGAAAATTTTAAATAACTTTTGGAAAATTAAAATTTGAACCATTTCATTACATTTGAATTTAAAAATTGGGGGCTTTTGCACTTACACCTGGGGACTATACACTTCTGCTCCTCAAGCCAGGGCCTCACCCACATCACGCAACTTCCCATGATAGCAATAGAGGGGTATGCTTCACATGAATATATTATTCACACACAGATTTATTTAAAATCACATCATATATATATTGTTTCTCTCTCTCTCTCTCTCTCTCTCTATATATATATATATATATATATATATATATATATATATATATATATATATATATATATATATCACCATATCCGGCTATAAATGCCTATCTCTCATGGCATTAGCCTGTAATCCAAATATACCAATTCATATTAATCAATAAGTATACAGAGAACTTATTTTAATCCCATAAGTATTCACTCACTTATGATACAATTCTCACATTTCTTATTTCCAAATAGTAGTGTTTCATATCTAGCTAGAATTCTTATATCATCCTATTCGCACCTTAGGATATTACTCATACATATTTTTATTCGGCATATGTACATTCAACTCTTATATATAATCGGCATATATATTCTACACGCATAAATATATATAAACGAACCGGCCGAATAATTCCTCGAATGCCGCTCGTACCACACATTCCTAAATTTAAACCCTCGATCTTTCCCATTAACCCGATACTTACACAATCCCCCATTTACTCTTTTAGAGGTCCTCGCAATCTATTTAGGATCCCCTAACGTTTATCTCCAAAAGGAATTCGTCTCCAATCCTGTTTAGGCCAAGAAAAACCTTACTTTTTTTCTGTCAAATCTAGACCGATTCGGTCCCAAACAAAACAAACCGGTCTGGTGCCCCCATAAACGAACCGATCCGGTATTCCAAAAACGAACCGATCCAATCATAAACGAACTGATCCGGTAACCCCCCAAAATACAGTTTCGGAAGTTCATCTTCTCCAACTTTAAAAATTCATTCTAAAACTCCTCCAACTCAAATTTTAGGGTTTCCAAAATCACCCAACATCAATATATATATCTAGACACTATGATTTACCCAGCACACCAATTAATTTATAGGATTCCTCAATTTATTTAAGAATTATGCCCTAATTCTTATTAAAACCACCATTTCCATTTCTTCCAATTTTCTCACCAAGGATTTTACCATTAACAGGGATTCAAACTTAGATTTCATATAGAATCGTTATCTCAACAAAATCATATGAAATCATTCCCAAAAATCCCATTTTTGATTCAAGAATCCCAACCCAAAATTCCTAATTTTCTCACCAATTATGATATGAACAATAAACACACTTACTAATTTAAAGCAAGTTAAACACTTGCCTGGTTGGATAAATCCGACGATCTCGTGCCGGAATCAGGCAGAGCCTGGTAAAAAATATTCTCTTCTTTTTCCTTTCTTCCTTCCTTTCTCTTCTTCCTTCATTCTTTCTTTTCTTTCTCTTTCTCTGTTTCTCTCGTGGCTTATAAGAGAGAAAAGAGGGTTTATCCCTTATTAAATCAAAAATTGACTCGTATACACAAATCTGAGTCCCTACATATCCAAAAAGTTCCCGGAACGCAAACACTACCCTCGGGTACTCTATTTTGACTATCTCGGTCCTTCCGAAACCAACCGTGCACTCAAAATCTCCATCCGAGTCACTTATCAAAAATTCACGTCTTAACCCGATGCATCTCCACACATGTTTTTCGCATAAAATAATATCACATGTCACTTTTATTCACCTGCGACATGAAATATAATTAGTCTGTCTCATTTACTTTAAATTCTCAGATTGTTAAATTACACCCACTCATGTAATTTATTTATCCATAAAAGTATGGGGTATTACATTCTCCCCCCCCCCTACAACGAAATTTCGTCCTCGAAATTCAAAGAAAATCGGTACCGAAGACTTGGATCACAACCACAGCACCCGCTCTAGTACCCAAATTCAAATTATACAAACATAGGTTTCACTCCACTATATACCCGCTAGCGGTACCCACTTGTCTAGAGGCTTACTCACTATAGCCCCAGCTTTATAACAAGCTTGTTCGATTCTCTTCGGACCAATATACTCCATCAGTCATAAACTCTGACCTCAATAATGTCACATCACATATTGTACTCTACCAACGACATCCAAATAAGACGAGCATATAAATCATCGGCTCAATCACCTCAATTCTATTGGAAGGCCGCACATCACTAAGTGCCAGCTTCCCGTATCCACCCCAACACGAAGCTCCAATCCTGAGAGAAACCACAAGAACATCGGACCACTCCAATCGGTCCTTCAAATCGCGATTCATGGCGATGTATCTCTTACGGAGCTCAAAAGTCACCTCAATAGTTTGTGGTTAATTCCCTTCTCAATAACGGACTCTAAATCACGTCTGATCCAAAAGTCTATTTATTCGTTCACCTTTAAACAACCAGAGGGAGAATAACCAGGCTTTTCCACACAAAACCTTAATAATCACCTTATCCACATCAAACAGGTATGAGTGACTACACACAACTCTACCAATCGGTAATTTCTCCTCTCAATTACCGTACCATGCTTTAATTCAATTACAAGCTGTGTCAGTTGTGGAAATAAACTAACCGCCATGACTCCAGAATTGCATATATACCACTGTACTAGTCATTGATCACCTCCCTTCTACTCATTGGGCTACAACAAATCACTATCACCACTACTTCCTGAAAATCCCTATCGGAGGTGGGGTTCAAGAATCTCATCCTGATTCACAATAATATTGGGTGGCACCTTGCACTGGTGCAATTCTTCTTTTACCTAGCCTGTCTGCCCGTTCCAACATTGGAATTATCGGCTTGATATAAAAGTTCTAGTTGTCCATCCCGAACGAACCTATTTCTATCTACAAGTGGTGCGCCTGGACACAGTCTCACTATGTCTCATCTAACACCCATATCCAACTTTTAATATCTCACCTTAAGTGGTACTTATATTCCCCTTCTTCCCCGGGGTATACCAAGAGTTTTGGCCAGTGCGCTTTTCGCCACAATGTGCACTTATGCGCTCTTCATACCTTATTGACATCGTCATTCTATTTACGCGCAAGTCATTCTCAACATTCAACATAGTAAGACTCCGCTCTACTTTCCCACAATAATTAGACTTTTCCCTCTTCTTAAGAGATATCCTTTTAAATGGCTTCCCACAGCCTTTCAACCCGTCTCAGGGGTGCCAACTCTCATTGCACACATATACTTGGATTGTCGTCATTCTCACATAACGTTCAATCTCTCGTGCAATTCTAGTTTATTTATAACTGCCTCGCAGGCAAACATTCCACACATCTCACGCATAATACACATAATCCCATTTCCCTCGCATTCATAGGGTAGCTATCATACTTGGGTATTCTCAATCACCCCATAAATTAAAATTTTAATTCTCATTAGCATCGTTCCACCCTTTAACTTGCGGTGAAAAGAAGAAAAAATTTCCAGTTCTCTCGCATGGAACTGTCGGGTCCACTGGCCTTATATCATAATATAACTTTCACTCGCATTTATAACTAGATACTTGTATAATAACCAAGGTACCAAACTCGTGGACTAAAGACCCAACATATCCCCACGTCCAACGATGCGCTAAGTTTCATGCATGGGACGTCTCGTAAAGAGAAATACAAACAAGGAACCCACCAATACATTACTACCTAGCAGTGTTAAAACATCAAAATCCGTTAGGCCCTCAGTACATAACACGTACCCGCAAACTCCTGTCTCTCTTGACATAATAGTATACTCGTCCATTGTGTGTTACACAGGACCACGCATATCACGACACTCTTACTATCACTTATTTATTAGCACAAATAAATCAAGACTTATGTCACTTTTCTCGATAAAAGCCAACATACCCTGAATCACATCAGTAAACATCCCTACTCATCGGGATCAAATATAACTAGATAACATACACATCGAAGTCTGCTATACAATATATCATAACGTATATACACATATACACAAGCTTATATCATCGAAGAGATACACTGAATCCCAACAATTTTATCCATTTAATTATAATTAGAACATAATCCACAATGTCCTAGGGTCTAATATCTCCCAGCTACCGACATTTGTTGTTTTCGTGCGTGAGAGGTCTTGCAAAGTGAAATCCAAATAAGGAACCCGCCCAATACACTACTACGCAACTCTGTCGATTATTGAGATCTGTCGGTCTAGGACCTAGGTTGAACGAGCTGTTGAAATCAATATAAATCATTTCTAGGATAAAATTATAATCGTATAACAAATCACTAAACAACGGGAAATACATAAACAAAATAATGTTATCGATACACACAAATCTATAGCTAATCCAAAATATTGTGACTCTCTCGTGTCACAAAAAACATACCACATTCACCTGAGAATAAAACTCATAATTTTATCTTGTCAATCATCTTGGCTGCTTAAATGGTTTTCAGACATGGCACGCTTGCCCAAACAGAACTTGGAACTATCTTAATCATTGCCCCCACTAAGAACCATACTCTGATCCCTTTACTCGCTTCAAGAAAAATAAATGCATGAGGTCCTACTCTCTACATAAGATATCTCTCTATATAATCCATTTGTCTTCGACCACTCTGTCCATATTAGAGTTGTCCTTCTCTCTGACCTTGGTAGCCTCAAGACTGATGGCCACCCTCATTGTTCCCTTAGCTCCGCTGGCCCAAAGGAACACACTACTGGCTTTACCAGTCTCAACTGAATCCCTCATCACTCGATAGGAATTCAGCTATCTAAATCGTTTAGATGGGTCCCCAAATTGGGTCTCCCCACGGCAGCGTTTCACTAACACCGTTACATTCATTCTTACTTCCTGACTAAACCCTTCAACGCTTATATATCCCTTCACAAAGAAGCATTAATATCCTTGTTGATAAAGGCATGACATCGTCATCATCTGCTTCGACCTTCCATGCAGAAATTCCCTTTAAATGCTGGCAACTCATCTCACAAGTCTATTACCCATTTAAGAATTTTCTTCTCCATTCTACCTACTTCATTCGGTACAAAATTCACTTTCACAAATGGACCTCTGTCCGACCCTTTTTGTGATGAGTTCAGAACATTGTTCACATCTCCTTCTGAACAAAATATGAAGGAACTTGCGGCCCAATCGTACCTAAGATCCTTGCATTGGCATTATATTTCACTTTTCAAATGTGGGGGTCTACTCCCACCAATATAGCTTTACTCTTACGAGCCAAGGAAATTCACCCCAATTTTTTTTTCACTCCTGGGTATACCATACTCCGCCATATGCCAAAGCCTTTGGGTATCTTATATCCTTTGGCTAACACGCACAATATCCGTATTCACAAACATTCCAACAGGTTGTCCTCTACAAAGACCCCTCTGACTCTTTCCCATCTTAACCACACTGGGTGAGTCTAGTTTGGCATCACTTTATTCTATAGCGGTACTTGAGAATATATAATACACCTTAGAAATCTTTATAGCCCCATATTTTTTAGCAACAATAGGGGTGACCTCAACTACGGTCATTATCCATAAAAATCTTCAACTACAACTGAGCCCTGCCTCCTGCTGCCTCACAATGGGCCTCACTAGTTGTCGTCTGCATCATCAGCATACGAAGTGCACCCGAATGCAAATAAGATTCACTAATATATAAACATTATAGTAGGAGAATGAAATCTCACCATAGAAATCAACAATCCTAAACATAGGGCTCTATATAAAATAGAAGGCAACACTAAAAGCGTAATACGTCCGCACAGATTCCTTAGAAATCTAGAACATGATGCTTTAATACCACCTATAACACCCTGCCTAATAAAATACCGGGTGATCAGTCCTATATCAAATTAAACAGGAATCTCAAATGGTTTCATTCTCAGCATCACTGTCAAAAACAATATTAATTACTAATAACCTATTACGCCTGACGTCAAATTTTAAATTTTCTACTCTTTTTCAACTTAATACACAATTACAATCATTCACATAGGAACAAAATTAACAAATGGAATAAATATATAAATAACAGATAGCTCTCGGTAAATATATATTACCACCAAATCGAATGTGCGTAAAATAAAATCGTTGAAAATAAAATAAATGACATCAATTGGGCAACATGCCCGATTATTACAACATTACCTTCTATCAAGATCACAAGAATAAAAGAGTCTAAAATAATTTTTTGCCAACATCCATAGTTATGGTAGCACGTCTGACTCGAAGGAATAGTCATCCAGACGTCCTTGTGTTTGGACACCTAAAAAGTATACAAAAGGGAAGAAAAAGAAAAATAAATACGGGTTAGAGCCCGAATTTTGAAAATATTTTAGCAAGTGCTTAATTTACTTTAATATGTAAAATATGATACTCTTCATATTTAAATTGGTGTCGCACTCACATGAGATACCCCCTCACATCTCATCTAATAGTGCACACCTAACGCATGTATTTTAAATCACCCTAGTTAGCTACCCCTCTTAACTAGCACCCCACCGAGCTCCTAAATCCCCATACACTATCTCATGTCCTGCGTATATAATGTTCTCAACATTCGCCCAAGCTTATACAATTATAATCTCTCGCTAATCATATGACCATTTATAGTAAATAACCTTCACTAGTTATTAGCCCATTCTTATTTTAGGGTTATTATTTCATATATAATATTCTCATCTTTATATACTTTTCACATATTTTTATTTCGGATTTTATACTCCCGGATACACCAGAAATTTACTCACATTTCTTTCCTAGTTTTAGTCCATATATATATATATTCATATTATACTATACACATCTAGTGTATATAACTACATTATTTATCTAATTGATGCGTATAGTATATATATATATATATGATATACTATACACATCAAGTATATTCATACTTATATATCACACATTATATAAGTATAAAAGCCATCCCTCAGAGCTATAACTCACTGGATGCAGTCTCATAATGCTATCATCTTCCAGGGCATACTCACACATCATTCCGGGTACCAGCGGTCGTACTCTCACACCGACTTGGCAAAAATCAAATCATAACATAAGGGTACCATCCATAGTTCCTCACTGGGGAAAAGACGAATCATACCATGGACGTCTTACCCTTGAATCTCACACACGGTTAATATTGGACGATAATGGCCTGGGACTATATGAACCTAATCCTCAAACCAGGGCCTCAACCACATCGCGCAACTTCCCATGATAACAATAGAGGGGTATGCTTCATATAAATATACCATTCACACACAGATATATTTAAAATCACATCATATATATATTGTCTCTATACCCGTGTGTGTGTGTGTATATATATATATATATATATCACCATATCCGGCTATAAATGCCTATCTCTCATGGCATTAGCCTGTAATCCAAATATACCAATTCATATTAATCAATAAGTATACAGATAACTTATTTTAATGCCATAAGTATTCACTCACTTATGATAAAATTCTCATATTTCTTATTTCCGAATAGTAGCGTTTCTCGTCTAGCTAGTATTCTTATATCATCCTATTCGCACCTTAGGATATTACTCATATATATTTTTATTCGGCATATGTACATTATACTCTTATATATAACCGGCATATATATTCTACGCGCATAAATATATATGAACGAACCTGCCAAATAATTCCTCGAATGTCTCTCATCCCAGACATTCCTAAATTTAAATCTCGGATCTTTCCCATTAATCCGAGACATACACAATCCCCCATTTACTCTTTTAGAGGTCCTCGCACTCTATTTAGGATCCCCTAACGTTTGTCTCCAAAAGGAATTCGTCTCCAATCCTTTTTAGGCCAAGAAAAACCTTTTTATTTTTTTGTCAAAGCCGAATCGATCCGGTCCAAAATAAAATGAACCGGTCCGGTGCCCCCATAAATGAACAGATTCGGTACTCCAAAAATGAATCAATTCGATCATAAATTAACCGATCTGGTAACCCCCAAAACGAATCGGTCCGATCCCTACAGTTTTGAAAGTTCATCTTCTCCAACACTAAAAATTCATTCTAAAACTCCTCCAACTCAAAATTTATGGTTTCTAACATCACCCAACATCAATATATATATCTACACACTATGATTTACCCAACACACCAATTAATCTATGGGATTCCTCGATTTATTCAATAATTATGCCCTAATTCTTATTAAACCCGCCATTTCCATTTCTTCCAATTTTCTCACCAAATATTTTACCATTAACTGGATTCAAACTTAGATTTCCTATAGAATTATTATCTCAACAAAATCATATGAAATCATTCCCAAAAATCCCATTTTTGATTCAAGAATCCCAACCCAAAATTCATAATTTTCTCACCAATTATGATATGAACATTAAACACACTTAATAATTTAAAGCAAGTTAAATAGTTGTCTGGTTGGATCAATCCGACGATCTCGTGCCGGAATCAGGCAGAGCTTGGCCAAAAATCTTCTCTTCTTCTCCCTTTCTTCCTTCCTTTCTCTTCTTCCTTTTTTATTTCTTTTATTTCTCTTTCTCTTTCTCTCTTTGTCTTGTGGCTTATAAGAGAGAGATGAGGGTTTATCCCTTATTAAACCCAAAATTGACTCGTATACACAAATATGATTTCCTACTGATCCAAAAAGTCGCCAAAACCCAAACACTACCCCCGAGTACTCTATTCTAACTATCCCATCCCTTCCGAGATCAACCGGGCACTCGCAATATCCATTTGAGTCACTTATAAAAAATTCACATCTTAACCCAACACATCTCCACGTGTTTTTCGCATAAAATAATATCACGTGTCACTTTTATTCACCCACGACATGAAATATAATTAGTCCGTCTCATTTACTTTAAATTCTCCGATTGTTAAATTTTGCACAATCGTGTAATTTATTTATCCATAAAAGTACGGGGTATTACATTAATATTGACAACATAGAAACTATTTTATTTGTAAAAGGGAAAAGTTTAAGCAGGAAACCAATAAAATTAGGGAGTAAAATTGTGTGAAGTTTTGCCAACATTATTGGATGTTTCCAAAAGTCATTAGCCCCTGTTGTGAAAATAGGTATAACTTTTATCGACAAGACTTGTATGTTGCTAGACATATTTTAATCTTTTTGTATATTTATAATAAGCTTAATGTTTTAAATAAATTAATTAAATCTCCATGTGTCATTTTCTCTCGTATTACTTCATAAGGAAATAAACATATATCTTTCATCCATGAATGTCGGCGCGTCTCACTCTATCACTTTTCGATCAGAAACTCTTCGATTGTGAACAATTTCTTTCCATATATACTATCTAAACTCATGATATCCTTTCTCTATTTGTTTTGAACAAGGTCATCATGTACATTTTTCTTATGTTTTTATATGGGGTTCATAATTAAAGGTCTATGATATTTGTGATTTAAAGGGTGGATGATTCAAAGGGTTCTGCTATGATTATGTGGTTGAAATATGGAGTACTTAAAGGGGTTCCAACATTGGGTTCTATCTGAATCTTTTGAGGTTTCTATTTGGATTTCGATTAGGGTTTCTATTTGGGTCGATTTGAGTGTTATTTGGTGTTGGTGGAGTTTGAGCTTTTAGAAACTAATTATAATGTGCTGTGTTTAATTTCTCTACAACTATGACCTATTGTATCCATTATGTGACTCTTTTCAATTCCTTACTGTGACTAAAATTTGATGGCTCACCAAATCTCTTATTACTACTTTCCCGAATGCATTTAGTTTAATCATATTTAGAATTTAGTGGAGCCTTACTTCTTAAATATTACACACCTATTTATCTAAAATTTTGTATTATTTTTTGTTCCTACGATTGTATGGGAAAATATTTTGGAGAAATGCATGAATCAATCATTTTTTATATTTTCTATTTATTTATGGCAAGAAAATAAGATTATTCACTATGGTAAAATTTTGACTTTATTAGATATTTGGTTTTACTGCATTTATATATGTATATTTTTTTCATTGTATGGTTTTCTTTATCATAGTTGGGGACTTCGTTAAATGTTAAATTCCTAAGAATATGGACCAATTTATCAAATGAGCCTTCTAATGTTGATTATGATGCAATTTGTGTTTTAATATCCAATTTTTTGATGATGTTAATAAGATTGGGTATAATGCACTACTAATGTGCTTGAAAGCTTTAATGGAACCAATAATGATATGTAAAGTAAATATACAACATGTAGAGAATTTTACATAGTTATTTACTTTTTCCTTTGATTACCACATATTGCATTTTAATAGATGATGAAAAAAGGAAATGATTTAAAAGTATAAGATAGAGACTTGTTTTTTTAAACTCCATCGATCGTTGATTGCAATTATTTGTTTAAGGTGCAGCAATGTGGAGATTCAAATAAGATGTGAAGTTCATATAATCTTTAGGATAATTTTTTGTAATTTTGTAAATTTTATTACATAAAAACCTTGCAAATGGGCGGCGTTAACTTTTGGTTAGGTATTTGGTCACAATATTGCAAATGAGTGTACAAAAATTGGTGATTTTTTTCTTTTAGCATAGCAATACAAATGTATGTTCTTTAGTTTTTGTTATGATGATGATGATGTTAAGAATATGAGGTTAGTTGTGTAGAAAATACGCTTACAGTTACATAGTTATGGTTAATACTAATGTATACTATACCAGGTCCCATAAATGGTCGTTTCTCGAAGTTGAACAGGAACTCACAATGGAGAATATTGTGTGGGTGCATTAGACTAAAGCCATGATAGTCTTCACTAGAGGTATAATTTCAATCGTGCCATCGAGATGGATTATTCATTACAATATAATATATATATACATATATATATATATATATATATATATATATATATATATATATATATATATATATATATATATATATATATATATATATATATATATATATATAGAGAGAGAGAGAGAGAGAGAGGAGATTTTCTAATTATATATGAATTTTGTCATATTTAATAGTTATTTTACTTCTAAATATGTATGTAATGGATTGTTATGAAAAATATTTGTATCAACATTATCTGCCCCTAGGGTATATTGTATATATTTTTAATATTTTCTAAGAAGAAATATCTATAATATGTATTAATGGATTCTTATTATATGTTGGGTTATTGCGAACATTTTAGATTTAGTATGGGGGACGGTTGGACTTGTTCTAAGAAATTGTAGGATTGTAGTTCATTAAAAATTTAAAGTTAACTAAAAATAATAGGTTCTAAAACATTAAATAGTACCTAAATGGAAAAAATGGAGGCAAAAACACCTCGTAGTGGGCTAGAGTAAATTGTAGGAATCGAACATATCTTCATCTTATTCTTGATAAAAAAAATTAAAACAATTGCATGCTTCAGGTTCTTAGTTGTTACAGCGCAAAAATTTAAACTAACAACCAAATGGATTAGATAATGACAAAAATGCCTTGCACGAAAAAACTTGTAGGAACTGAACGTTTTTTCAATGGACTCTTGGGGTGGGAATTTGATGAAAAGTTGTAGGTTTTAAGTTTGAAAACTAGGTGTTAAAGGTTAAAAATGTAAAGTACCAATCAAATGGTCCGAGAAGAGGCACAATTGCCTTGCACGAGACCAAAAAAACATGTAGACAATGATAGAGGAGTCTTATTTTCGAATGTTGGTCATTATAGAAAAAACATAAAATAAAAATTAAACCATGATAAAGAGGTAAAAACAACTCGCCCAGAACCAAATTAGCATTTAGAACATTAAACATACTCACCGGACTCTTGGGTTGGGAGTTTGACAAATATCTCCCAAATTAATGTTGAAACCTAAGTATTAAATAGATAAAACTAAAATTAACAAGAAATGGCCCCAAAAGTGGCACACGTTCCTTACAAGGGACCAAAGTAACTTGTAGGAACTACATGTGTCCTAAATACACTCCTGAGTTGGAGTTTGATAAAGATTGCAAGTTAGAGGTTTTAAAGTGAGCCATTAAAGGGAGAAAACATAAAATAGTATTAAAATGGACAAGAGAGATGCATAAACACGTCACACTAAAGTAGACTAACTTTTAGGAACTGAAGTTGTTCTCATTAGACTTTTGGTCCAGAGTTTGACAAAAATTTACAAGTTTTAGGTTTGGAACTTAGGTGTTAAAATCACGAAATGTAAAATAATAACCAAATGGATCAAAAAATGGCACAAATGCCTCAAACAGTACAAAAACAAACTTATAGGAACAAAACACTTTCCCACTAGATCCTTGGGCTTTAAATCCATAAAAAGTTGTTGGTTTTAGGTTTGAAAATGAGGTGTTAGGGAAAAAACATAAAGTAACAACCAAATGGACCTAAAAGAGAGACAAACGCCTCACACGGGACCAAAAAATTTATAGGCCACTATACTGAAGTCTTATATTCAAATGTGGGCCATTATAGGGAAAAACTGTTTAATAATAGTTAATCGTTGAGAAAGAGGCACAAATAACTCGCACGAGTCCAAAGTACCATTTAGGAAAATTATGGATACTCGTCGTACTCTCTAGTTATGAGTTTAACTAAAGTGTCCCCAAAAGAGGCACACATGCTTTGCACGGGAACAAAGTAACTTGTAAAAATTGACGTTATCTCTTTTTAATAGTGGCTAAAATTTCAAACATCTTTTGGAGTTTTGCTCAAAACTATTTTGTTAAATTTTATAAGCAAAACTGGACATTTCTTTGTTAGGCTTTGGAGTGACTTGTTCGCTTCATTTTTGTCAAAACAAAGTCTTTTCCAAACTTGGTCCAACTGAAAAATGCATGTATTTTTTTGCAACTTGCTTCACCTCAAGTTCTCTACAATGAAGCATAGCTTCCTTGTAGCGAACTTCCAGCAAACTGACTGGTACTTTTTTACATATTTCACTCTTTGAAATATCTTTCAAAATATCTCATTAGAAAGTGTGTCGAGGTAAAATCTTTGGTTTATCATCCATGTAATTAACCCTTGGATATTTGTGTGTTTGACACATGAGCTATAATCCACCCTAAGTGTCCTCTACTTGGCTATATAATGCATGTTCCAACTTGAAGAAAGATATAAAAAAAAAAAAAAAAATCAGTTTGAAATTCATACTTAATAACGTTTGAGGGCACATTTCCACTCTTCCTCTTTGTGTTCTTCAATTTTTTTACTTTTGAATTTTACCATTATTGAAAATTCTAGAAAAAATTAATAACTAAACCTTATTGAACAAATATTTTTACAAAACCTTTGTTCCCGAGTTTAAGTTTTCTCCTAAAAATCTTAAAAAAACGTTTGTGAGATTTAAAGCTCCATACACTTCACTACATCCATTTCAACCTTCCTCGCATATCCTAAGTGTAGTTTTGTGCTTGCGTGAGGTTCAAACACTTGGAAAAAAAGTATTTTTCAAATTGAAATAAGTTTTTATCAGGGAAAGTATTTGAAGAAATTCTTTGCGACCAAAACTCGTGGTGACTGTGTATCATGCTCCAACAGTTGGCAACATTTATGGAATAGTGTGAAAGAGTGGATAGTCAGTAAATTCGTCGTGTGATTGTAAAAGAAATCTATTTTTATATCTCTATCGTAGTACATTTGGCATTCATATCGGCTCGAGATTTTTTCTCGTTGTGGATTTTTCCTCCTACATCCAGTGTTGTGTGATTGTTTTATTTTTTCACATTTTTAGAATCATTTGTCTTAATTAAGAAAATAAAATTTAAGGATTCTAAACTTGATAAAACTTTTATGATATACCCCTTTAAGGATATGCTCTTTATTTTTTATCGATATTAAAGTTTGAAAACAATTGAAATTGGTGTATCTTTGTTGGTCATCTACATAAAGTGCATCCATTAATAAGGTTAAATCTCACATTATATAGTCAGATTTATCAATATCATGATCTTCTTCATATGGGTTCAAGTAATTATGAACTTAATAAATAATAGCATATTTGAATCATAATTTCTCAACCTAATAATGTGAATCGTTGTTTTATATCATTTCTATAACGAATTAAAACAAGGCATTAAACATGAGTAAATCTAGTTTTTTGAAGATTCGTCGTAAGATTCAACCTTAAGATGTCATTAAACTAAATTAGATCATATTAGCAATTGAACATTAACAAGTAACAATTAATACGAGTAAAGCAAATTATTCATTGAAATCTGTAGGTTGAATCTCTAGTTGATTTTTGGACAATTGATAATTAAGTTAGAATAATATCCCACTAATATTCCATTATCCAAGCTCCGGGTGTGATATACAACTTCTCAAATTTTTAAGTAAAATTTTAATAGAATGATTATAACATGTAAAATATCTTTCACTTGCCTTAAAATCGCTTGGACAAAATTTTATTATTAATTGGATTATGTAAATAGATAATTGAATAACACCACACATTATTTTTACAAAACTTTATGCAGTTTACTATTTATATAAATGACAACTTTACAAAGTTTTCTTCACAATAAATTAAAAACACTCAACTTTATAAAAATAGTCCAAACTCACAACATCGTTTCCCTAACTAAATCAACGTAAAAAATAAGAAAAACAAAAGCTCTATGTTGGTGTCGTGAGTTGCCATCACTTTAACATTGTAGACACCTCACTCGAATACACAAAATCTACTTATTTGTCCTAGTGTGACCAAAGAATTGAACTTTCCTCAACCATAATACACACTTCTCGAACTTGGCTTAAAGGTGGTGGTCTCATAAGGTATGTAAGACAACCCTCGGGTGATGTGATTGCTCATCTATCATACGAGAATATATCAAAATGTCATCACTGAACACGATAATAAACTGATCCAAGAACTTCCTAAAAACCTGACTCATTAAATCCATGAACACTAATGGAGCATTATTATGCCGAACAACACAACCATCAACTTATATAAGACCCATAATGAGTCGAAAATGCTATCTTTAATACATCCTGCTCCCAAACACTCTCAAATTATTCTTTAAGAAGTACTAATCGCCTCTCAAAAGGTTGAATAAATCGTCAATACTGGGTGATGGATACTTGTTATGTATGGTGGCCTTGTTTAACTCCCTATAATTCACTCACAACCTTAAGATTTATCCTTTTTCTTTATGAATAATTTCAAATCTCCACATTGTCACGTACTCCTATGAATGAACATTTTTCAAAAAAATACAGGATCTGCTCTCGGGCTATTGACATAATTTCTAGCGCTAGAGCAATAATAAAATATATCTCTCTACTCAGTGGTAACCCAAGGATCTCCTCTAAAGGTTCCACGAAACTCACGAATAACTAGAATGGTGTCTAATGACACCCTTACTTCCTTTGAATATCTTTGCACAATATAATAAAGATGCGTACTTGACCCTCCGTCTAGTCATGGCATCGCAATCAAATACATCTCCTACCCTGACAAAGTAGTCCCCACTAGCATGATACAGGAACAACCAATCAATCCCCCAAAGAACATCGTAAGTACATATCCAAAAGCAAAAGGTTGTCCATAAAGCATAGTTGCTCAATATTTTCGCCGATATAATGACATATATTATGTATAGGCATAACCCGTCCCAACAATGAATATATGTGAAATAAAATATTAGACGCTAAGTCTACCATCCCTATTGACTGAACGAAGGTTATATTAACAAATGAATGTGAAGCATCCATATAAAATAAAAACACGTCATAAGCGCATATGGATAAAAAAATGTACCTTTGACTACTTGTATTGGTGCTTATGCCTCCCTTAGATCGATGTGAAACACATGAACATACTCTAGCTATGGATGACCCTAAATTTTAGTCGGTGGAGGTGTTAGTAAGGTAGGAACTACCACAACTCTTAGGGTTGATAGGTTTTGATATTGGCCCTACGGTGTCTATAACCCCATTGTCCTCATAGTCCTTAGGCACCCCGATTACTATAGGGAAACCTCTTAGCTATGTGTCCCACCTCACCATAAGTGAAGCAAATTCCTAGAAACTGTAATACCCCGTAGTTTTATATTTATATTTAATTGGATTGAATATTTAAATTATGCGGGTGACACATTATATTTAATTGGACTGAATGTTTATATTATGGTGGTGACACAAAATTTAATTAAGCCAAGAAATAATGAGAAAGAAATTAAATATTAATTTAAAGTGAATGAATTAATATTTATGTGATTATTTACTTACTAATGTGCTACAATTAATAAAATGAAATTAAGTCGTAAGTGGGTAAACGCGATAGAATTTAATATTATCCCAATCAGGACACGCGTGATTAAATTAAAATATGTTGAGATGAGAAAATATTGTTAAGTGACTCGGGTGACAATTTCGAGTACACGGTTGATCCGGAATGGTTCAAAATAGTCAAAATTGAGTACCCATAGGTTGTGTTCGAGCCTCGGGAGCTTTTTAAATTAATCGGGACTTATTTAGGTGACTTTTGGGATCCTTAAAGGTATATGAAGAGTCAAAATGGGATTTGGACTTACATAACGAAGGGTTTGGGTGAAAGGAAAAGTCACACAATTCCAAAGGTTTAGGTGAGTTATACCAAGTGTTAGGGAGAAAGTGGAGGGAATTAGAGAGAAAATCCAAGAATTCAAGTGAGAAAGTGAAGAACAACTCAAGAACACTATGAGATTGACAATTTGGGAAGGGGATTCTAAGAGGATTATCATCACCTTTATCAAATCCAGACGCTACAAGTTGTAAAAGCAAGTGATTATCTTGCTAATTAATTATGCTTTAATTTTTTGACATATTAAAGTTGGGAAAATGATTTTTGGGATGGGATTCACATGTTAAATTTTATGATTTTGGGGAATGGTTATGCAAATGGATTTTGACATACAATGATGAACTTTATGGATGAATTTTTAATCATGAAACTATGGGATTATGAGTTCTCATATAATGGAATTTATATAGGGAAAACGTGTGATTGGAAGTGTGTAACAGCATGTAAAGATGATATTTATCCCCATGAAAGTTACATGTTTATATGACAATTATGTGTAGTGATGAGTCCCATTGATATAAAAATTTATCAAACATACTTGATATTGAAATAACTCAAGTTTGTGATCATGTTTGAGGTTGATTTTGTGAAATTCGGTGATGATGCTAAGAATCAGCACCACCAGATAAGGTGTTTCCAAGCTCAATATAGGAATAACAATGGCAACACAGTTATATAAAGAGATAAGAGAATGAGGTGAGGATAAGAGGAATCAACACCGGAATATAAGTGGTTCAGCCAATCTGACCTACGTCCACTATGAGTGTGTGAGTAATATCACTGAATGAAGGCACTAATGGCCATGGATACAATCTCTCAAGCTTTCTCTCTCTACTGTATATTTAGACAGAGTTTTGGCTAGGGTTGAATGGTTGGGGATCCCTTTGCAAGGTAGGGGATGATCCCTATATATAGTGCCTAGGGGGTATAATGTACCCCCCATGCATGTAATGAGCATGTGTGTAGTAACCTCACCAATGGGGGAGTGCCATCTGTCACTACCACATGTAAGTAATGATGATGAAATATTCTCCCCACATGTGGAGAATAATCTTGTTACAACTGATTTGTGCCTAGGTGTCCTTATCCAAATGTTCAACAGATGCTCGGCCTCCATGTTGGTGGATGACCTCGGCCTAAGAGAGGTCGAGCTGTAAAGGCGTGATCTTCGTTCAATCCGAGATGAGTCATAGGAAGTCTCGGCCTGACCCCAGCCGAGACATTATGTTGGGTTGGCCCCAGCCGAGGTAGGAATAGTCCCATGCTGACGATTACTAAGGCCTCTTGTGACCTCGGCCCAAGCCGAGGTTGAACCGGTTCCAAGTTGAGGGTTATCAAGGCTCCCTGTCGCCTCGGCCTACCCTCGGCCGAGGTTTCTATACCCGGGTATATGAGAATGCTGTTAATGCCTGTGATGCGCGTAGTGTCCATTGGAAGTGTAGATGGTAGTGTCGGCCTAGGCCGACCCTGGTTTGGCCGAGGGATGATATCGTGGGCCCATGGCTTATCTTGGGTCGATCAATATCTCGGCCATCATCTCGGCCGACATTGGTATCTCTGGGCCGAGGTAATACTTAGGGCATATCAATCACCCCCCAGCCCTTAGTTATATGCGAGAGCAAGTGGCTAGGGGATTGCTTCACCTCCGAGGCCTATCCGTCCCAAGGATAATACCTGCGTGACACCTGTCCCAAGCCAGGGCGTGCAAACTTGGCTGGCGTGTGCTGTCAGCTGTCCCTTGGGTTTCCCAAGGCAATGATGGGCCTTGGGAAGTGTGCCCAAGTACTTAAGGGTTTAAACCCTTCCTTTCTCTTTCTTCTTCCTCATTTCTTTCCCGCGCATACTGTTCTTGCAAAATTTCTTCTCTCAAAAGCTTCTTCACCCAACGTCCTAAACCAGAGGATTTCCCCGGTTTTCTTGCGAGTTCTTCCTCGCTTCCTTCATCAATTTACTTCCAGGTACTTCTCCCTTACCATTTCCTTTCTTTCTGGCATTTGGTTTGCATGTTTTTCGGCGTGTTTCTGAGTTTCCTGTTGAGCTTTTAAGTTTTCCGGTGACCTTTTAAGTTTTCCGGCGAGCTGGGTTTTCTTGAAACTCCTAAGTTTGATCTTTAGGCTTCTTCATTTTATAAGCCAAACGTGTTTGTAGCTTTAGGAGTTTTCCCAAGTTTAGGGTCGTCCCAAGTTTTGGGTCGTCCTCTGATGCTCAGACCCCTGTACCATCTTCTTGAGGACTTCCCTTCTCTTAGAAAGAAAACCTTAGAAACGATTAGGCAAATAGAGAGAGCTCAGGAAGAAGCTCGTAGGTCCCAGGAGTTCCCTATTAGACCTATCTTTCCCCCACCTCTCAAGGTGGTATATCCTGATCCTCCTGAGAACTTTTATCAGACAGACGTCTCTGCCAACCCATTGCCGATGTCTGAGTCTGAGTCTTCCACCTCAGACCCCATGTCTATGGACTCTTTCCAAGAAGCCATGGATTTCACACCTCGGCCTGGTCAGGCCCCTGACCAGGCCGAGGTCTCCAGCCGAGCTTCGTCCCAGAATGGCTCAAGCACCTCAAATTCTTCTTCAGAGGTCGAACTTGTTGAGCCAAATGTGGCTGTGCCACCCATTCTTGATGCCATCCCCCTGTCGGCCGTCACAGGGGAAGAGTTCGCTCAGAAATTCCCTGGTCACCCGTCTACGTCTGCTCCAGCCGACGTTGAGCTTGACGATGATGAGGATGCTGAAAGTGATGTTGACATCTCTGAAGCAGCCGAGTTCGAGAGCACAGTCACCGAGGTGGACCTCCTGTGCTTTAGGTACTTATATTCCATTAGTCCTTCCATCAACTTAAGGAGACCTCTGAGGGAAGAGAGGGCCTATCATGGCCGAGATGGAGAAATCTGCTTGTATGAGCAGATGTTTAAGTTAGGGTTTCGTCTACCCATTCATCCCATCATCAGGTCCATTCTTTCCTTCATCAACTTGGCCCCCTCACAGCTCTCTCTCAATGCTTGGAGAGTCATTATTGGGGCCATCATCTTGTGGAGGGCAGTCCACCACTCTGACCTCCCAGTTCAGGTCTTTGTTGGTTGCTATGTCCCTACCTCGGCCAAAAATCATCCGAGCTACTATCACTTCGTTGCTCGGAGGACTGAGAAGAAGATGATCCAGTTGATTTAGACCTCGAATCACAATTGGAAATCCCAATTTTTTTTCGCCTCAGGGCCATGGGAGTTCAGCTCATCTGTTCCTTCTTCCACTCTTGGGCCGAGGATACCCCTCAGATGGGGTAAGGTCACCATGTCTGCAAGGGCCGATCCTGGTCTAAGCCTTCAAAATATCCAAAAGGTGAAGGCCCTGCAAGATCAAGGGGCACACGGCTTGTTTGTTAAGTTCGAGCATTTGCTAACCCCTCAGTTTCTCTCAGGGACGAGCCTGGGTGGGAGCCCCCTTATTGACTTTGGTAAGGATTTTTCTTTTTATTTCAAGTCTAACCCCTGATCATTCATGTTTGATTTCTGACTCTTATCTTTTCACTTTTGCAGAGAGACCACCAGGTATCCCAGACGAACTGTGGGAGATGGTAGCTCCAAGTTTGGCAAGGCTTGCGAAGAAGGTTGGTCAGAACGCACCTCCTCCAGCTCCCACTACATCCAAATCCCAAGCTTCAAAGAAAAGGGCCCCTGAGGTCCCAGCCTCTGAGGATCAGAGGCCGACCTCGAGACAAAAGAATACCTCTGAGGCCGCGATCCCAATTTCTTCAGCTGACATCCTGACGGCTCGTCTGGATCAGCTGAAGTTAACCGACAGCGTGGTCGGCAACAGCCGACAGGCCATGGACGCACTTGCCTCTGTAATGACCGAGGCAGATAAGCGTTTCTATAGAGCCATGGATACCTCCGTGATGGTTGAGTTCGTCCTTCACAGAGCCGTCCAGGTATGACTTGTTTCTTTTGTCAATAATTTTATAAGTGCAACATCTGAATTTCCTCCCACTTAACCTCTTCATTAAATGTGCAGGGAGTGACTGCCATGTACCAATTGTCTAACTGGGCCATGAGGAAATTGCCCCTCATTCAGAAGGGGCAGGAGGCTGAGAAGGTCAAGAGCGCCCTAAATGCCGAGGTTGGCCGTCTGAAGTCAGATTTGCAGAATTCTGAGAATAAGGCCAAGAACTCTGAAAATAAGGCCCAGGGTTTGGAAAAAGATATCTTGCTAAGGCTCTGAAGTCCAAAACCATGCTAAGGCTCTGAAGGACAAAGACGATGCTCTGCAGTAGAAGGTCAACGGGGCTGTGAAGGCTGCCCTTGCAGATGCCTTAGAGAAAATAATTTCTGACTACAAAGTCTCTGAGGAGTTCGTGGGTTTTGGTTTTGAATACCTCGAAAGAGGTATGAAAGCCACTACCAAATGGGCCGAGGTCAGAGAGAAGGAGGTCGGCACTATAAAGGCCTCCGACTTTGTGGGCCTCGGCTTCGCCGACCCTCAATTTTCCCAGGCACTGCAAGAGGTAGAAGACGAGGCCGCTGCCCCAGCCGATACTGCAACTCTGGGAGGGACCGAGCTCGGAGGGACAGATCCTGTTAATGAGGTGGCCGAGGTTACTAATGCTGAGAAGACCAATCCGGATGAGACTGTCAATGTCCCCCCCCCCCCAACCAGGAGTGATTTGTAACAACAAACATTTTGTAATTTGTAGTTTGTAATAATGAACATCATATGTAATCTCTTCTTTTTACTGAATGTCAATCCTCTTATTTTGATCTCTAAATGCCTCTGAATGCTATATGATCTCTGAATGCTATTAGGCTCTGAAGTCATTACTTAATATGTTGTGCTCATAACCAACTTCACCCAATTAATGATGTTAAGGGTCTGAGGTCATCTAACCCAGGTGTCTGAAATCAGACCTCGTCACCACCGAGTGATGTTATGAGGGTCTGAGATCATCACCTAAGAGGTTAGCCTCATAATAAATATCACCAAATTAATGATGTTAAGGGTCTAAGGACATCTAACACAGGTGTCTGAGCTCAGACCTCGTCACCACTGAATGGTGTTATGGGGGTCTGAGGTCATCACCTAAGAGGTTAGCCTCATAACAAATATCACCAAATTAATGATGTTAAGGGTCTGAGGTCATCTAACCCAGGTGTCTGAGCTCAGACCTCATCACCACTGAATGGTGTTATGAGGGTCTGAGGTCATCACCTAAGAGGTTAGCCTCATAATAAATATCACCAAATTAATGATGTTAAGGGTCTGAGGTCATCTAACCCAGGTGTCTGAGCTCAGACCTCGTCACCACCGAGTGGTGTTATGAGGGTCTGAGGCCATCGAACCCAGGTGTTTGAGCTCAGATCTCGTCACCACCGAGTGATGTTATGAGGGTCTGAGGTCATCACCTAAGAGGTTAGCCCCATAATAATATCACCAAATTAATGATGTTAAGAGTCTGAGGTCCTCTGCTAAGGTATCTGAGCTCAGACCTCATCACCACCGAGTGATGTTATGAGGGTCTGAGGTCATCACTTAAGAGTTTTGCCACATAATAATGTCACCAAATTAATGATGTTAAGAGTCTGAGGTCCTCTGCTAAGGTGTCTGAGCTCAGACCTCGTCACCACCGAGTGATGTTATGAGGGTCTGAGGTCATCACCTAAGAGGTTAGCCCCATAATAATATCACCAAATTAATGATGTTAAGAGTCTGAGGTCCTCTGCTAAGGTGTCTAAGCGCAGACCTCGTCACCACCGAGTGATGTTATGAGGGTCTGAGGTCATCACCTAAGAGGTTAGCCCCA
The DNA here is from genome assembly GCA_949130495.1 of Sambucus nigra. Classification (NCBI taxonomy): domain Eukaryota; kingdom Viridiplantae; phylum Streptophyta; class Magnoliopsida; order Dipsacales; family Adoxaceae; genus Sambucus; species Sambucus nigra. The sequence continues at coordinate 572,808,746 of OX422217.1, forward strand.
TAATAATCTCACCAAATTAATGATGTTAAGAGTCTGAGGTCCTCTGCTAAGGTGTCTGAGCTCAGACCTCGTCACCACCGAGTGATGTTATGAGGGTCCGAGGTCATCACGTAAGAGGTTAGCCCCATAATAATATCACCAAATTAATGATGTTAAGAGTCTGAGGTCCTCTGCTAAGGTGTCTGAGCTCAGACCTCGTCACCACCGAGTGATGTTATGAGGGTCTGAGGTCATCACCTAAGAGGTTTGACCCATAATAATGTCACCAAATTAATGATGTTAAGAGTCTGAGGTCCTCTGCTAAGGTATCTGAGCTCAGACCTCGTCACCACCGAGTGATGTTATGAGGGTCTGAGGTCATCACCGAAGAGGTTAGCCCCATAATAATATCACCAAATTAATGATGTTAAGGGTCTGAGGTCATCTAACCCAGGTGTCTGAGCTCAGACCTCGTCACCACTGAATGGTGTTATGAGGGTCTGAGGTCATCACCTAAGAGGTTAGCCTCATAATAAATATCACCAAATTAATGATGTTAAGGGTCTGAGGTCATCTAACCCAGGTGTCTGAGCTCAAACCTCGTCACCACCGAGTGATGTTATGAGGGTCTGAGGTCATCACCTAAGAGGTTAGCCTCATAATAATATCACCAAATTAATGATGTTAAGGGTCTGAGGTCATCTAACCCAGGTGTCTGAGCTCAGACCTCGTCACCACCGAGTGATGTTATGAGGGTCTGAGGTCATCACCTAAGAGGTTAGCCTCATAGCAAATCTCTGATCTAAGAGTGGAGCAAGAACTTATCATGAAAACTGCTCTTTATTAAAATCTCTTCTCAATAAGATGATATATTTACATAAAATTCTATGCAACATCATATAAAATATCTCTTTAGGTGGTCAGCATTCCACGGGTTGGTGAAAGGTTCTCCCTCTAGGTTCTATAGCCTATAAGTGCCAGGCACAACCTCTTCCGTTACTTTGTAGGGGCCATGCCAGTTCGGGTGTATCTTGTTTATCTTCTGTAGGGTTTTCTTTAGCACTAGGTCTCCCACTGCAATGGGTCTTGACTTCACCCTTTGGTTGTAGAATCTCGCTGCCCTCTGTTGGTAGGCTGCCTTCCTGACCTCTGCGTCTTCTCTTCACTCTTCAATAAGATCCAGGTCTAGCCTCCTCCTTTCCCCATTGCTGTCAGGATCGTAGGTCTGAATCCGATGAGTTGGTAGTCCTACTTTCGTTGGTATGACGGCTTCTGAGCCATGTGCCAGCATGAATGGGGTTTCTCCTGTGGGTGTCCTTGCTGTGGTCCTGTAAGCCCATATCACAGCGTAGACCTCTTCTATCCATCTCCCCTTCGTGTCTTCCAACCTCTTCTTGATTCCGTCCAAGATGGTTCTGTTCGTGACCTCGGTCTGGCCATTTGCCTGAGGTCGACTAGGAGATGAGAAGAACTGTTTAATCCCCACACTTCGGCAATACTTCTCCAAGGAGGAGTTCTTGAACTGGGTCCCATTATCAGAGATGAGCGTGTTTGGGAGGCCATATCTACAGATGATGTTCTTCCAGATGAACTGAATGGTCTTCTGCTCGGTAATTGTTATCATCGGTTCTGCCTCTACCCACTTTGAAAAGTAGTCAATGGCAACTATCAAGAATCTATAATTATTGACAGCTCTTGGCAAAGGTCCTACTAAGTCAATTCCCCATACCGCGAATGGCCATGGAGAAGAGATTGACGTCATAGGCTGGTGGGGTTGATGAGGGATAGTGGCAAACCTCTGACATTTGTCACACCTCTTCACATAATCAGCAGCGTCTTTAGACAAGGTAGGCCACCAGTATCCCTGAGTGATGATCCTCTTGGCTAAGGGCCTTCCCCCTATGTGACTAGAACAGGAACCCTCATGAACCTCCTACAGGACCCGGGATACCTCCATGGGATGAACACATCTGAGGAGGGGTAAGAGAAACCCATTCATATACAAGACATCTCCTACCAATGAGAACTTGGCAGCCCTGTATCTCAACTTTCTTCTTTCCAGCCTGGACTCAGGTAGCTCCCCCTCTCTTAGGTATCTGATGAGCGGGTCGATCCATGAGTCCCCTTGGTTCACGTTGTGACAAGGACTACATACCTCGTCTTCCTCGATGCTTGCCTTGCCTAAGACCTCGATTGGGATGGTCCTTCCCAAATCTGTCTTCATTGCCGAGGCCAGCCTTGCCAATGCATCAGCGTGATTGTTGCTCAGTTTAGGCACTCTCTTCAGTTTGGCCTCTTCAAAATGCTCTAGCAACCCTCTTACCTTCTTTAAGTACTTGGACATCCTTTCATCTTTGGCCTCATATACCCCCAACACTTGATTGACAATCAACCTTGAGTCACTATGGAGCAGGAGTTGCTTTACTCGGAGAGTCGTTGCCAATAAGAGACCTGCTATCATGGCCTCATACTCAGAGTCGTTGTTTAAGGCTTGGAAGTTGAATCTCAAGGCGTATTCAACGTTGGCGCCATCTGGTGCCGAAAGTATTAGTCCTGCGTCGCTTCCACTGTCACAGGAAGAGCCATCAACGAAGAGACTCCACACGTCTTCATCTGAAGAGAAGACCCCTTCTCTCATAACCCCCTTTTCGAAGAGGTACCGATCCTCTTCGTTCTCTTCTACTCTGCTCCGGGTTTTACCAGGGGCAACCTCTTCTCGGCCTCGAAAGACATTGGGTGCAGTCTCTTCCGAATCTTGGAAGACACTACGGTTCGTCTCTTCACCGTTATCTAAGCCTTTCTCTGTCTCGGCCTCTTCCCAGGTGAACTCTGCGACAAAATCTGTGAGGGCCTGCCCCTTGATGGTTGTCCTGGGCTGGTAGGTAAGATCATACTCTCCTAGTTCAATGGCCCAGGTCATCAATCTTCCGGACTTCTCGGGTTTGTGCAGAACCTGTCTTAGCGGGGAGTCTGTAAGGACTACCATGGAATGAGCTTGGAAGTAAGGCTTCATCTTCCTTGAGGCATGTATCAGGGCATAAGCCAACTTCTCCATCTGGGGATAGTTTTGTTCAGAACCTTGAAGGGCCTTACTGTTGAAGTACACAGGCCTATGGATTCCATCCTCTTCCCGTACGATGGCTGCGCTGATGGCTGACTCAGAGACTGCCAGATACACAAATAACCTCTCCCCCGTGATGGGCCGAGATAGAAACAAGGGAGACCCTAAGTAGGACTTGAGTTGGTCAAAGGCTTTTTCACACTCTTCGTCCCACTGGAAGGCCTTTCTCATAACTTTAAAGAACGGAAGACACTTATCCGTTGCCCTAGAAACAAACCTGTTAAGGGCTGCCACTATTCCCGTGAGTCTCTGGACATCCTTGATACTCCTAGGAGTCTTCATGTCGAGTAAGGCCTTGATTTTCTCAGGGTTTTCTTCAATCCCCCTCTGATTAACGATGAACCCCAGGAACTTCCCGGCTCCTACATCGAAGACACACTTCGCTGGGTTGAGCTTCATTCTGTACGAGTCCATGACATCAAAGGTCTTCTCAAGGTCTGCTACGTGAGTACACGCTTTCAGGCTCTTCGTTAGCATATCGTCCACATACACCTCCATGGTCTTACCTATCTGCTCCTCGAACATCTTATTGACAAGACGTTGATACGTTGCCCCCGCATTTTTTAGACCAAAGGGCATCACCTTGTAACAGTACGTCCCCTTGTCAGTAACGAAGGTTGTCTTCTCAGAGTCTTCGGCATCCATGAAGATTTGGTTATAACCTGAATAAGCATCCATGAAACTCATGAGCTCGTGCCCTGCCGTTGCATCCACCATCTGGTCTATCCTAGGTAAGGGATAGCTATCCTTCGGGCAAGACTTGTTTAGGTCTGTGAAATCTACCCACATTCGCCACTTTTCATTGGCCTTAGGCACAATGACTGCATTTGAGAGCCACTCCGGATAGGTAACCTCTCTTATGAACTCGGCCTCTTCCAACTTTTTCACCTCTTCCCGGATGACCTCATACTTCTCCCTGGAGTAGACTCTTCGCCTCTGCTTGATAGGCATGGCATCTCTGTCCACATTGAGCTTGTGGGTCATGATCTCAGGGTCGATACCAGGCATGTCTGCGTGACTCGATGCGAAGACACTCTGCCTCCTCCTAAGGAAGTTTATCAGCTCTTCCTTGATCCTTGGCTCTAGGGCCTTGCCGACCTAGACGGTTTTTTCCGGCTCGTCCTCATTGAGGACGATGGATTCTACCTCTTCCGTGGCCTCGCCCTTCTTCAATTTTGTTTCATCTCTCGGGTCAAGAGTGTCAATGCTGTAAGTGGTGGTTGCTCTCTTATGGGCCTCTCTCTCATCGGCCGAGTCGAAGTAGCACTCCCGCGCCGTGGTCTAGTCCCCTTCAACTTCCCCTACTCCATAAGGAGTCGAGAATTTTAGCATTTGATGGACCATCGACGACACGGCTTCAAACTCTTTGAGGGCCACTCTTCCGATGATGAGGTTGTAGGCCGAGAAGACATTTTCGTCCATAACAAAAAACTTTATCTTCTTAGTCAGCCTCATAGGCCACTCATCCCCCACTTGTACATCCATTTCATACATGCCCAATGGGTGCACCTTCTCACCACTGAAGCCTATCAATGGGTGATGGTAGGGCACCAGCCTTTCCCTGCTAAGACCCAAGCTCTTGAAACAAGGCCAGAACATCACATCTTCTGAGCTTCCCCCATCTATGAGGATCCTCCCTACATCGCACCCATGCACCCTTGTTGTTATGACTAATGGGTCATCATGGGGGGCTAAGATGCCCTTGAAGTCAAGCCTGGAGAACCCCACTACGAGGGTGTCCATGTCCACCTTCTTCCTCTTCTGCACTGCGTCAGAAGACATTAGATTCACAACCTCCGGCTTGGCCACTGACTTGGCCTCTGCTACATGAGCCTTCCTATCGGCTACCTCAGAGCCATCTCCTGCGAATCCCCCACATATGGTGCTAATACCAAAGGAAATCATTCTGACCCTCTTCACCGGGGTGTTGTCATCCTTTGGCGGGAGATCCGGGTCATCTCCATCATCTCCCTCTGAGTCATCATCCCTTCTGGCCGGGACATCGCCACGGCATCTGTCATTCCTTCTCTTCTTAGGGTCTTCTCTTCCACCCTTTAGGGCCTTGCCATCCACATACTTTCTCAGCTTCCCAGATTTCAGCATCTTCTCAATCTCATCCTTTAAAGCGAAGCATCTATCTGTGACATGACCATGATCTTGATGGAACTCACACCAGAGGTTTTTATTCCTCTTATGTGGTGGGGCCTTCAATTTCTCTGGCCACCTCAGAGTCCGGTCAGTCTTAATCTCATTAAGGATGTGTTCACAACTCATAGTCAGAGGAGTGTAATGAGCGAATTTGTCATCACCTGACCTCTTCTTCCCCTCTTTCTTTCTTTGGGACCTTCCAGGGCCACTGCGGTTCTCCTCCTCATATTTGGCGGCCATTGCCTCTTCCGCATTCATCACTTTCCCTGCGGTGGCCAGCAGCTCCACCATGGACCTTGGGGGGTCTTCCACCAGCTTCCACAATAGCTTCCCCTTCTGGAGGCCTCCTATCAGGGCGGTCATGGCTATGCTCTCTTCGTAGTCTTCCACCTCCAACTTCTCTTTGTTGAATCTTGCTATGTAGTCTCTTAGTCTTTCACCCTTGGCCTGTTTGACATACAGCAAGTGGGTAGTCTTCTTCTGGGGTCTTACCCCAAAGCAGAAGTTGTGGATGAACTGCTCAGCCAGGCCTTTGAAGTTCTCAATTGAGTTCTTCGAAAGGGAGGTAAACCAACTATGAGCTGCCCCTGTCAATTTCCCTGAGAAGGCCCTGCACTTCATCTCATCGGGTATCGAGTAGATGTCCGCTGCCGACTGATACATCTCGATATGGTGCACAGGGTTAGTGCTTCCATCATACTTAGGAGTCACTGTTAGAGGCTTGAACTTGGCCGGGGTTGGGAACTCCACTATCCTAGCCAAAAATGCAGAGCCCTCTGAGTAACCCCTCTGCAATGGGTCCCTGCTTTTAATGAGGTCCCCGATCTTCTCCTCAAGGCGTTTGATAGAATAATTCCAGGGTCTTCTGTCATCAACTTGGCCGAGATTGTCCCCTGCCACCTCCCTGTGATGGACAGAGGGTTCCCCAGCCATCACACATTGACTGTTGACCTCTTCCTGTTCCCTGGCTCTTCCTCCACAGGGTCGGCCTTGGTCTGGCCGACCTTGCCTACACCTCTTTGGAAGCCTACTGCACTCCTCGACCTTGATAGCCTGTGTCTTAGGTCATTTACCGAGCCCAGCCTCTCGAAGGCCGACCCTCTGCTCAACCTATCAAAGGCCGACCCTCTTTGTTGGGCCTCTTCTCTTCTTCGGCCGACACATCCATCTCGGCCGACACATCCTTGGCTCTGCCTAAGAGGCCGTATAGTGTCATTTGACACCTCATACGGCTCCCAGCAGTCTTCTGGGGCCTCCTCAGCTTCTAGATCATCATACCTATCCTCTGGGCAAGGGTTTCCCTGCCTCCCCAGGAGCAAGCGCCTAGGGTCAGCAACGTCCCTCCTCCGCTGGGGTGCAGGCTGGTCCTTCATCGGTGCCTGGGGTGTTCCCCTGGAATCGGGATGAGGCTGAACTGCTGCTGGAGTGATCATGTCCGGTGAGACTCCAGGTGGCCTCATCATCATGGTTTGACTTAGTTGGGCAAATTGCTCCTTCATGGCTTGTTGTGTTGCAGCTAAGGATTTCAAGGCTGCTGCTACCTCCGCCATTTCGGACTGGGGAGGAGCCTGACTGGAGCTAGCCCCTCCACCTCCGGGCGGCGGAAGAGGCGGTGGTAATTATGGTGCCATGTGTTAACAATAAAGAGCTTGAGCAGCAAGTGAGCTTAATACCTTAAAGGACCTCTTTCAATGGTGAAACAGCTCCACGCAAGGGGTGGTTCCTGGTTCACCACCAGAGTCTCCGATGAGGTTAAACAGAAAAAGAGGAAGAGATAGCTTCTCGTTCCCACAGACGGCGCCAAAATGATGATGCTAAGAATCAGCACCACCAGATAAGGTGTTTCCAAGCTCAATATAGGAATAACAATGGCAGCACAGTTATATAAAGAGATAAGAGAATGAGGTGAGGATAAGAGGAATCAACACCGGAATATAAGTGGTTCAGCCAATCTGGCCTACGTCCACTGTGAGTGTGTGAGTAATATCACTGAATGAAGGCACTAATGGCCACGGATACAATCTCTCAAGCTTTCTCTCTCTACTATATATTTAGACAGAGTTTTGGCTAGGGTTGAATGGCTGGGGATCCCTTTGCAAGGTAGGGGATGATCCCTATATATAGTGCCTAGGGGGTGTAATGTACCCCCCATGCATGTAATGAGCATGTGTGTAGTAACCTCACCAATGGGGGAGTGCCATCTGTCACTGCCACATGTAAGTAATGATGATGAAATATTCTCCCCGCATGTGGAGAATAATCTTGTTACAACTGATTTGTGCCTAGGTTTCCTTATCCAAATGTTCAGCAGATGCTCGGCCTCCATGTTGGTGGATGACCTCGGCCTAAGAGAGGCCGAGCTGTAAAGGCGTGATCTTCGTTCAATCCGAGATAAGTCATAGGAAGTCTCGGCCTGACCCCAGCCGAGACATTATGCTGGGTCGGCCCCAGCCGAGGTAGGAATAGTCCCATGCTGACGATTACTAAGGCCTCTTGTGACCTCGGCCCAAGCCGAGGTTGAACCGATTCCAAGTTGAGGGTTATCAAGGCTCCCTGTCGCCTCGGCCTACCCTCGGCCGAGGTTGCCATACCCGGGTATATGAGAATGCTGTTAATGCCTGTGATGCGCGTAGTGTCCATTGGAAGTGTAGATGGTAGTGTCGGCCTAGGCCGACACTGGTTTGTCCGAGGGATGATATCGTGGGCCCATGGCTTATCTTGGGTCGATTAATATCTCGGCCATCATCTCGGCCGAGGTTGGTATCTCTGGGCCGAGGTAATACTTGGGGCATATCATTCGGATGGGAAGAAAAATCAGTTTTGGAGGGTTTTAGGTGTTCTTTTTTAGTGCTTTTGGAAGGTATTTGAGAAAAATTCAAAACGCATACCCGACTCAATTTTTCATGTAGAATCCAAATCTGAAGTCAAATTGGTGATTCGGATAAGTTTTAGATATGATTTTCTGCTTTTTTAAAATAGACCTAAAATTGAGATTTTTATTCGGGATGAAATTTAGAGTATTTGAGGTGAACTGTACTCGGGGATATATTAATCAATTTGTGGTGGAAAATTATGAAAAATAGGCATATGGGTTGATTTAGATTTATACGAATCTAGAAATTTATATGATGAGATTTAATTAATTAATTTAGTGAATGATTAATTAATTATGGGAATGAACAATATTGTATAAATGCTTTATTTGTACGACGAGTGATAGGCACGATTTATTGGAATTATTGAGAACATATATACGGGTATAGAGACAGTATGTATATACATATAAATATTATTGTATCGGTGTGAATGATATAATGAAAATTTTGAGAAAATATATGGATATAGAGATAGTATATATTGTATTATTATATCTGTGTGATTGATATAATTAATTAAACATATAATTCTAGTAAATGCTATTAATGGAGGTTGCGCGACGTGGGTGTCCTCCCTGGAGAGCAGGGGCGGAGCCAGGAATTATCGATAGTGGGGGCTAATTTAATAGTGATTTTCGAGGTTTTCAGGGGCGGGAGCCCTCGAGTAGAATTTTTTAGGGTATTTTTTAGTATTTACCAAAAAATAACGAAATTTATGTGGTGTGGATGTCGACTCTAATTTTTTTTAAAAACACTTCATAAGTAGACTGATTTGACGAAAAAAATTAGGTTCATTAACATCCCAAAAAAAGTAATAGCATTACATAATGGCAATATCCCTAAGATTGATAGCATAACATAAGGAAATTATATTAAGGGGCATATACCAAATAGTCCCTTGAACTTCTTTTAATACATGTATAGTCCAAGCCTTTTTATTTTGCACCAAAAAGTCCTTCACCATGCCAAAAAGGCTTTACCATGACGCTGGCGCGGACCGTTGGCTTGGACCTTTAAAGATAAGAGAATAAGGGACTTTTGGGTACAAAATAAAAGGCTTGGACTAAATGTGTATTAAAAAATGTTTGAGGGGCTTTTTGGTATTTGATCCTTATATCAATCCCAATTTTATCTCTAAACATTAATGATAATACACCTAAAATTAGAAACCCTAGCTAAATTTAAATTTAAAAATTATAAATAAATATATAATTAGAATCTTAATCTTCAAATAAACATATACAATAAAAAAAAATTACATACAAAACAACCAAATAAATAATAAGACAAAGAATCTAACATCTTAATAAACAAATTTACCACGTTTCTTGTTTGTGAATGAGAGAGATGCAGTGGAGACAGGAGGGGATCACCGGATAAAAGATGCAGCGCAGGGGAGGGGAGAGGGGACCACCGGTGGGAAAAAGAGCAAGCAGTGACGTGACACGATATGTGGGTTTTATTTTTAAAGGTTGAGTTACATTTTTTTGCTGCTGCTTGTCTATGGGTTACGTCTTAAAGAGGTATAAAGTTTAGTTTATTTTTAAAAAAGCCCTACAAATTTTAGAACTTAAACTTTTACACCCAATATTTTTATATACCTATATTTCTATTATTATTATTTTTTTAGCTGTGGGGGCTTGAGCCCCCTCTCATCCTATTAGGACATAATTCTCATGTCCGTTATCTTATAGTTTTGTATGTCGTACGCCGTTACATTTGGCACATCCCTACACGATCTCATATGACGGCCTCAATCCAAATTCCGGGAATCAAGCATGCATTATCTCCATTAATGTGTCCCTCATCTGCATCAACGACTTCACGTTCCTTGATTTTAGGCTCGTAATGCAAGTGGTACGCAAGAGAAGTCAAATTAGTGAAACAAGGCATGATAGGGAAGTTCAAGGGCAATTTCATAATTTTATAGCCATAGTTCGAAGGTCTGGTCAATTGAAAAGTTGAAGATCTCGCCGCAACGAAGATACTGGAAGAAACGGCACCTCAATCCGAGCTACGGGGAAGGAGTTATGACCTTTTGAAGATGGAGAAAATTCCTTGAAGAATGTTGTTTTCTTTTAACCCCATACCAGAATGGTACCGCAAACCGCATGGGGGTTCGGGGGGGAACCGGTTTGGGGTACCCCAGAACCGGTTTGGGGTACCCCAGAACCGGTTCGGGGTACCTGTACGTTGGATAGAATTTTAGAGTTTTAAGAACGTGGATCTCTTCATCTGTTTTCCTATAAATACCAACTTCGGGGGAGTTATTTTGCAAGACTTTGAAAGACGAATTTGAGAGTCCATATACCTCAAGTCTTCACCTTTTTGAGTTTCCAAACTCATGTTTTGATTCACACATCTTTGCCAATCCTTTGTGAATCAGTTTGCAACCCAAGAACACAACCTTGTGTTTGTTCATACTCTTGTGGAGAAGACCGACCTTCTTCTTCATTACTGCCCTCCTGGAAAGGTATATTTCCAGCCGTCGACTACAAAACCGACACCCGCGGGTATTCCTGTGTCACTGTATTTTTACTGTAATCCGTGTAACCGTTCCTTACAATATTATAGTGAAAATAAATGGTTTTGCCCCTTTGGGGGACTTTTTCTCATTTGTGTGTGTTTGAATATTCATGTTTGATTTTCTCGTCATCAATCACACCTAGATGCATGTTTAGGAGTTAATTGACAAAAACTGCGTTTAATTAACTAATATCTCTATTTGAACGCAAGCACACTCTTTCACATCCCTTAACAGTTCCGCCCCTGCTGGCAAGTAAAAATAGGCCAATTAATGACCCCAGATCATAGCGCCATGCATACCTGATAAGGTTGGAGTCGAGTGGGGTAATGTTTGTACGGTTATACTCACTATCTCGAGACTATGATCACCTCCAATGCTTTCTTTCTAGTATGGTAGGCGATTCCATCCCGAGTATTTCCCGGGTAAGGAAGTATTATTCTGAAGAATGGCACACTAGATAACCGTATCTCAGGGAGTGTTAGCTCGAAGAGATGACGGGTATACATCTATAGTGAGTGATATATACATATATTATGATGTGATTATTGTGTATATTAATGTGAAGAGTTATATACACAGAATAATGTTAAATTAATTGGTGATAGTTAATGATTTATATTAATAGATTATAATGAAGGATTATAACTATTAATGGATGCGAATAATAACTAGTGAAAATTATTGATATTAAATTATAATCGAGGATTATAATTGGAAGTGGATAATGTTGATTAAACTCATCATAGTTAATGAATTAAATTCATAATTAATAATGGAGAATTAGAATTATTAATTAAAATTAGAATTAATTTGGTAAAATACATAGTGTTGGGGTAGCGTATAGAATTAAGGATGGCGTAGGACTAGTTAGGCGGGTAGAATAACTAGGTAACGTTAGGTGCGCACTTTAGATGAGAGGTGAGTAATGTCTCATGAGAGTGTGATGCCAATTTGAAATATGAAAGAATGGGCACATAATGAATTATGCAATCTAATTACTTGTAAAATATTTTTTAAAAGGTTTTTAGGTGCTGACCTGTATCAAATCTATTTTCAAAACCTTTTAGGTATCCAGCCACAGGGACGCCAAGCTTGATCGTTCTATCAGGTAAAGGTTCTCCAACACATGTAAATATTACAGGATATTATTATAATCATTTCTTTCATCACTATCTAGATAGGTTCGGTTTCATTTCCAGACATGTTTCCTAAGTTGGACAGTTTATTTTATTTTATTTGAAATTGTTTTATGGATATTATTTCAATCGATGGTTTACTAGGTTAAGGTTTTGGCATATATTAGACTTCTATTTCAGATTTATATCATTTCTGTGGTTTTAGTTTAGTTGTTTAATTAGTTTTTGTTTGAGATGTATTGTTAATTAAGATTAAAATTGACACACGACTTAATTTAATAATAGGAGGTTAGTAATTAATTGATTCCAACATGATGCTAAGAATGAGCCAAATGAGATTTTTGTTTTATTTTAGTAGAGGGTTGTCCACCCATTATTTTAATAAGATGGGTGTCACAAATGGTATTAAAGCTTCAGGCTCTAGTGTCCTTAGGATCTGTGTTGACTTATTGTGTTTTCTATCGTAGCGTTCTTTGATGTAGAGCCCTATGTTTAGGACTGTTCATTCTTATTGCGATGTACGTTCTCCTGCTATTATGAAAAAGGAAAATAAATTTTATTTGAGTTCGGTAAAGTTTTGGAAGCAGGACAGTAGAAGGATGAGTAGCGAGGGTCATTAGGCGGATTACATGAGAGGCTCAACCAGAGCCGCAAACTATTCTGGAAATGGTAGCCGTAGTAAAAGTCACCAATATTATTGCTCAGGCAGTTAATGTTATGATAATTTCTAGAGCTTAATAGCTTCCCCAAATTTTTCCACAGCAGATGTTGGCGCCAATTCAGACTCACCCAATACAGTCAGTATGGGAGAGAGTTGGAAGGCATTTTCAGAGGAGCCATCCGTAAGACTTCGGGAAAAAAATGCTGACATGTATTATCTAGCCAATAGAAGGAGAATATCTAAAGGCATTTGCATATGGTGGAGTGCAGTGACACTCACGATTAAATTTCAGGTGATTTTTAAGCTTGTAGGAGCAGTGTTGTAGCGATGAGAGTTAATCATCATGTCTGAGAAGAGTTATACTATAAAGTATCGAGAAATTTGGGGTGTGGTTTGATCGTAAGTCCTTTCATCTGTTGTTCAAATAGAGATATGAAAGAAAGTTTTTAGACTTATCACTGGAGGGCTGAACAAGGGTCGAGTATGAGGAATAATGCACTTATTTATCAAACTTCGTATATGACGAGGTGATTACGAAGGAGAATATAGTCCTTAAGTTTGATGATGGACTTGTGTGTAGGATAAGCAGCATTTATGGGAATTCGTCTTGAATGATTGGTGTCGTTGTCATCAATGCCATCCTTTTATAATGTCAATAACGACGTTTCCATACGAAGGGAGCCAAGAGCATGAGAAAGTCTAAACTGAAAAGTAAGAATGGGAGTACTAGTATTATTGGGCACCACAGGAGAATTTCTCGGCAAGGAGACCCGTTAAAAATATTTAAATCAAGGGAATTCCATTGAGTGACGCCGAATTTAGACAAGGCCATCAAGGCCAGCAACGTGTTCCTTGAGGCAAATGAGGCCAAGGGAACAAAGGACATCAGGGCCGAGGTTACACGGTTCAGATCATAAGGTAACCCCAATAGGGCCATGTTGCCTGAAATAGGGAGTTTCCATAGAGAAGTGGTTTATATATAGATAGTAGGACCACATGCGTTGAATTTTGTCCACGGAGAGATAAGGGACAGGAGCAGGAAGCCCGACAGGGGTAACAATTACAAATTTTTAGGAAAGTTCAGACGTGAGTTTTATGTCTAGGAAGCACTTAAACAGCCAGAGGCATTGGCATCTGCAAGTATTGTCTTGTAAACGTGTGCGCGTGCGTTCAAATAAGGAAGTTATTTAATTGAACGCAGTTTAAATAAATCAAATACTAAACATGCATCTATATGTGTTTTGAACAAGATGATGAAACATGAATGATCATTCAAACACACACATATAAGGAAAAATCCCCCGAAGGGGCAAAACCTTTTATTTTCATTATAATATTGTAACATACAATTTCGGATTACAATGAAAATACAGTGACTAAGAATTACCCTCAGATATCGGATTCTGTAGTCGGCGGCTGGAAATATCCCTTTCCAGGAGGGCAGCAATGAATCCACACGCAGCGAACCCACATGAACCTCAGTCCAATCAACAAAGGAAGAACTGCAGCACTCCACAATGACACGCAGCCATGAAACTTTGTAGAGACTCCCTCAGCAATGACACGCAGCCCTCGGTTGCAAAGATCTCTCCACAAAGGTTTGAACAAACACAAGGTTGTGTTCTTGGGTTACCAAAAAGATTCACAAAGGATTGGCAATTGTGTGAATCAAAACATGAGTCTTGGGACTCAAAAATATGAAGACTAGAGGTATTTGGACTCTCAAAAACGTCTTCTAAAGTCTTGCAAAACAACTCCCCCGAAGTTGGTATTTATAGGAAAAAAGATGAAGAGTCCCACGTTCTTAAAACTCTAAAATTCTATCCAGCGTACAAAAAAAACAGCATTTTTTAAGGAATTTTCTCCATCTTCAAAAGGTCATAACTCCTTCACCGTAGCTCGGATTGAGGTGCCGTTTTTTCCAGTATCTTCGTTACGGCGAGTTCTTCAACTTTCCAGTTGACCAGACCTCCAAATTATGGATGTGAAATTATGAAAATGCCCTTGAACACTCCTATCGTGCCTTTTTTCACTGTTTTGACTTCCCTTGCGTTCCACTTGCATTACGAGCCTAAAATCAAGGAACGTGAAGTCGTTGTGGAAGATGAGGGACTCATTAACGGAGTTGTTGAATGCTTGATGCTTGGAATTTGGATTGAGGCCGTCGTGAGCGATCGTGTAGAGACGTGCCAAATGTAACGGCGTACGACATACATAAATGTAACATGTTGGACATGAGAAAAATGTCCTTACAAATCTCCCCCTATGTCTATGCTGGTACATACATAAAAAATTCGAATTATCAAATAACAAAATTGCCTATACAAATCTACCCTCCCATGAACCCAAAACTGGAAAAGGTACAAATGAATAGTCTTCATCGTTTGTTCTTCAAATCTTCAGGAATCTCAAATCTTTTCTCATCAGGGTGTGCAATTCAGAGATCATCAATGTAGTCCCTACACACATGAGATAAAGAAAAAATACCAAGTGACGTATCGAGTTTGAAATGAGATAAACATAGATACCAATATATGATAATCATAAGTCAAATCTCAAAAACTCCCTCAAAATTCAAACTCCCCCAGAATAAGATAATTATTTCTCCCCCTTTTTATGATGTCCCCAAATAGACAAATAAGAAGAATGAATCAAACAAGCAAAATAGGGGTGTCACGGTATTCAAAAGCAAAGCATCAATCAATATGGTAAACTTGCTCTAGCAAGGAGATGCTAAAAGAAAGCTTTCACAAACTATTTTTTGATTTTTCAATTTTTCATACAAAAAATAGATACCATTTTTAAAAAAAATGTAAAACATGATACAAAAATCACACCATGGATTTAGACTCAAACAACCAAGTCATGGAAATGGAATGAATGGGTGTGAACACATTCGATAGGTAAATCAACTCAATCAATCATATGTGCACGATGCATATGTGTACCCCTAACGAATGAGCATCAAAAGTATCCTTAGGTGTAAAAAATTGTTGAATTTAAATGACATCATCTTATGCAAATCAACAAATCAAATTCAAAGTGATTTCCACACCAATAACGTCCAAAACTATAAAGCGCATTTTCAAGGACGTGCAAACCCGTTATAAAATCTCCAACCAAACTCCCTCATATATATTTTCTTTTAGAGGTAATCTAAATTCTCAAACTTTGGAGAATTGGTGCAAAAACCTAAATGGCCCATAATTGGCATGAATATCTTTTTATTGCCTTTCAATTTTTTTTGGGGCTCTTTTAAACCTCTTTGGACCCCGGATAATAAAATACCTCCATTTTTTAGGTCCAATTTAACGGTGGCTTTTGCGCAAAGGATAGATAATCACCTTTCGCAGCCCCTCCCCGTTTTTAAACAAAGCACACAAACTCACAAAACGGTTCTTATATGCACAATTTCCTTATCAAAATATATCGCGCTTGGTTCGTTTTAAGGACAGGATTGAAGTGAAAACACCCAACCAACATGTGATAAGACAAGCACAATAATCAAACAAATCCGTGCATGTGTGCAATAAAGGAAACATGAGTCAAACATGTAGGAAGAAACACTCAAATACATCTTAATGACTCCAAACATTATAAAGACATGGATGAATTGACCTATTGTCTCAAAACACTATCAAATAGTCACATGAAAAAAAATGGAATGATGTTGTGATTTGGTCATCCTAAGTGTTCATCCATAAACGTTGCAAACAAAAAACAAAAATCTTTTTGGATTTTTCTAAAAATTTTATCAAAAAAAAATCTTTTTATATTTTTCAAAAAAAATTATACAAAAAGTACAAGTCATCACACTAGCAAAAATAAATCATGAAACCACAACTAGTGTATGACAAACATGCAAACACAATCAACCAAAAGATTTCACATGGGGCGAATCACGTGCAAGCAAACGGGAATCGTGGACAAATAAACCATAAGCCTCTAAATCCGATTTTCTAACCCAAATAGCTGTGTAACGAGGTGTGGGGGTGTTGGGAATCGAATTTATTCTTCTATTAACCTTCCTAGGTTCATTTAACAGCTTGTAACAGAATCGCCTAATATGACCTTGCCTACCGCAATGTGTGCAAGTGTAAATCGGGAGGTGTGTGTTACCTAAAGGTGACCCTCTCCTCAAATTTCTCGGTTGCTCTCTCCGAATTTGCCTAGGTGGGTCTCTCCTAATGATCCTAGGAGGTTCTCTCACGATGTTCCTATGGGGCGCCTTTTTAACAAACTTAGGTGCCTCGTTCTTAACAATCCTAGGAGGCTCTATCACATGTGTGGGAATGGGTGCAACATATTTTTCAAGACCAATCCCACCCCTATCCGTTTTGATCTCGACTGTGCCTAAAATCTTATCAAGTTTTTCAGACCTAGACTCCAAATCAAATTTCACTTTACTTGAATCTTTCAATTTCACCTCAAGTTCACCTATCCAAGATTCAAGTACTAGTTTAGAATCCTCAAACACTAAAAGCTCCTTTTTCATAGTCTCCATCAACCCTTTAAGACTATCTCTCTCACCCTCGACGTACTCAAGCTTCTCTTTCAAAATTTTCACATGAGCCCTAAGTTCTTCAACTAAAAAATCATTATTTTTTATGGCACACTCTTTCAATTGAGCTTTCAATTTCAAATTTTCTTTCTTTGTTTTCAAAGTTTCAGCATAAAGTTCATTGAAAGCAGTTTGCAAGTCATGCTCATCTACACTTTCCTCCTCACTTTCATCCACACTCCCATCACCCTCACTATCATCACAAATCACATGGATGGGAAACTCTCGCCTAGAAGCATAAAAAACTTCTTCTTCCGAATCACAATCACTAAGGGTAGAAACATGAGAAATCGGTTTATTCAATTTCTTCTTTAAATTTGTGGTACACTCATGTAACGTGTGACCAACACCCTCACAACAAGGACACCTCTCAGATTCGTTTTCAACAGAAGATTTAAAACAAGAGTTCGTGTGAATTTTCCAATTAATTTTTTCAAAAATTTGACATCGAAGATCATCAAAACCATCAAAAGCCATTTTTGTGCAAAATCAGGATCAAAACACAATAACTTAGTGCAACAGGCTCTGATACCAATTTGTCTTGTAAACGTGAGTTGACAAATTATATCAGAAAGTAAATCCTCGAAAAATCAGGATCACGCGATAAATTAGGGTAACCCGCTCTGATACCAATTTGAGAGAGTAGCTACAGCGGAAATATTGCGACTTCTCAAATAAAAACCAATTTTAATTAATCCCAAATTTTAATTAAACCCTAAGACATGCATCTAGATGATTTATCAAATAAAATATAGCATGCAGGATAAAAACAAACAATTTCAGGAAAAATCCCCCAAAGGGGCAAAACCTTTTATTTTCATTATAATATTGTAACATACAATTTCGGATTACAATGAAAATACAGTGACTAAGAATTACCCTCAGGTATCGGATTCTGTAGTCGGCGGCTGGAAATATCCCTTTCCAGGAGGGCAGCAATGAATCCACACGCAGCGAACCCACATGAACCTCAGTCCAATCAACAAAGGAAGAACCGCAGCACTCCTCAATGACACGCAGCCATGAAACTTTGTAGAGACTCCCTCAGCAATGACACGCAGCCCTCGGTTGCAAAGATCTCTCCACAAAGGTTTGAACAAACACAAGGTTGTGTTCTTGGGTTACCAAAAAGATTCACAAAGGTTTGGCAATTGTGTGAATCAAAACATGAGTCTTGGGACTCAAAAATATGAAGACTAGAGGTATTTGGACTCTCAAAAACGTCTTCTAAAGTCTTGTAAAACAACTCCCCCGAAGTTGGTATTTATAGGAAAAAAGATGAAGAGTCCCACGTTCTTAAAACTCTAAAATTCTATCCAGCGTACAAAAAAAACAGCATTTTTTAAGTAATTTTCTCCATCTTCAAAAGGTCATAACTCCTTCACCGTAGCTCGGATTGAGGTGCCATTTTTTCCAGTATCTTCGTTACGGCGAGCTCTTCAACTTTCCAGCTGACCAGACCTCCAAACTATGGATGTGAAATTACGAAAATGCCCTTGAACACTCCTATCGTGCCTTTTTTCACTGTTTTGACTTCCCTTGCGTTCCACTTGCATTACGAGCCTAAATCAAGGAACGTGATGTCGTTGTGGCAGATGAGGGACTCATTAACGGAGTTATTGAATGCTTGATGCTTGGAATTCGGATTGAGGCCGTCGTGAGTGATCGTGTAGAGACGTGCCAAATGTAACGGCGTACGACATACATAAATGTAACATGTTGGACATGAGAAAAATGTCCTTACAAGTATGAATTTTATCCACGTGTAAATAGGATAACTTGTATGGGACACCAGTACGTCACCGTATTTTGGTTAGTACTCGTGTGAAACGGATTTAGTGGATGTATCTTTAGTATTAATATTGTGTACATAAGTACCGTTGGGCAGGGCTCTCTTTATTCCCATCTATGGGGGAGTGGGTGTGGTCACTGAGAGGGTACATTTTATAATTTTCTCATTTTAGATTGAAATTATATGAGTATGATGTTATCCTAGATATGAACTGGTTAGCGATGAGTTGAGCGATAGTGGATAATTGTAGTAAGGCTATCGTGTGCGTTGTTCCAGTTCATGAGGTATTTCATTGCGAGGTTTCACTTAAAAGAGAGTCCAGTCACGTATATACTATATTATAATGAAGACTTTGGATGATATAGTCGATCCCAGTGTGTAGGGATTTTATTGATATGATTCATGGTATATCGAGTTTACCGCCGACGGGAGAGATTTAGCTCCTTATTAATTTAGCACTGGAACTTACTGATAAATTAGTGTCGTATTATAAGACTCCTATAGAGATATGGGAGTTGAGGATTTAACGTAGACGCCTGGGGGATATGATTATAGGTATCCCATTAATGTGAGGAAAAGGATTTCGATAACCGATAATTCCAAGTGATAGGGTATTGAGGAAATTTCTTGATTTGATTTCTAATGTGTGGCATTCTATGCATAAATCGTAATAAACGTCGGGGATGGAGAGACATTTTTGGATGCTATGGCATAGATTTTAAATATTAATCATAGCATGTGTGGAGAAAACCTTTGAGGTAAGAGCTATAATACGATATAAGGCCCGTTGAACCGGATAGTGCAATGTAGGAAGCACTGGAGAAACTTTTGTACCCCTAGAGGATAGGTGGTCGATCTTGAGGATAATGAATTAGCGATTAGTGGGGTGATTTAAAAACTCTTACCGTATAACTGCACTGAGCATATGGGGGAAAAGTTTGAGATAAAAATGTTATGTTTGTAATGTTCATACAGGTATGTATAGGATACAGGGTGTATGGGCGCCCTGGTTAGTTCGATTTTAAGATTCATCCGAGATAAGGGGTATGTGGTAATAATTGTGTTAAACCATATGCATGTGTGGCAGTAGAAGCACAAGTGGAGAAGTTTATCCCACTCATGATTTTGAACTCGATGTAGTTGTTCTGGCCTTGCGAATTTGGAGTCATTATCTCATAGGGAGAGATTCAGTCTATTCACGGACCACGAGTTACTACAATATCTTTTACACAAAAAGATCTTAATATGAAACAACATAGGTAGTTGGAATTCTTGAAAGACTATCAGTTTGATATTCAGTATCACCCAGAAAAGGCTAACGTAGGGACAGACGCGTTGAGCCTGAAATTCTGTTACTAAAGCCGTTTAATAAAATTAAACTATTTAAGTAACTCCGAACAGTTTTTTTAAGAAACTCTTTTCTTAAAAACCAAAACTATTTGAACACAAGATATGTTTGATATCTATTCAAGATTTTACTAACAGGTTTATAAAACAGTTTTAAACAAGCTTTTAAACCCAGCACAACCAAGAATAAGATGAGAAGATGTAGGAAGATTAAGTACAAGATTTTTACGTGGTAAAACCTCACCAATTGAGGAAACATCCACTAATCCCTCTATGGAGTAAAACAAAAATCCACTATAAACAAATTTAACAGTTACAAACTATATAACAAACATGCATACAACTCAGACCTATATAAGTTTAGGAATGTACCCTCTGGTGTCCTTATAACTTCTCTGCAGTTCTGATTGTTGATGTTGTCCTCTCAGCTTGTTAACTCCAATTTGTTCAAGCTCTTTACGTCGACTCTTTTTCTCAAGATCTTATTACCAACACTTTTCGTGTAGTAGAGTGAAAGTGTTTGTGGGGGTGCTCTCTAACACATGCATGCACACACTCACACTTATTAAGTACAAACAGTCCTAGCAAATTACATATAAGTCTATATGCTGTGATTTTTCTTTTTCTCTCTTCTCACAAAACTTTGAACCTGTTTGACCTTTAAATCAATCCTAGAATCCACGGATATCTTGCTTAGAAGACAGTCAAGATCTTAATCAATCTCAGAGTTTTGAAAAGATTTTCGAGATTGAAAACCTCCTAGTGTGATTCCAAACTAGGTCAAAGGTTTAGTTTTAAGAGAACTAGAAACAAAAAACATTTTTGTTGATTTCAAAGTTAAAAACATTTACAGAAAATGAATCAACAAAATATTTCTCAAGCTGAGAAACAAACATGCAAACTAAGTGTAATATATCATGAAAAACTCAGATCTGAAAATTTCTATATACAAGAACAACAGATCTAAGAAAATGATTAAGTTGGAAACAAGATCCAAAGAAGAAGAGGTTACAACAACAAACCAACTCTCAAATCATCTTTCAAAACACTCAAACACTCAAGGTTGTGTTTGGTAATGTATAGAGGTTTGAAGATTTACATTTGGTTTGAACTATTTAGACGATTTAAGGTTAGGGTTAGGGTTTCTAACTCTTTCTCTCTCTTCTGGTTTCTCTCTTCTCTCTCTTTCTTTTCTCTCAAATGACGAAATGGCAAAAGTCTTCTAATGCAGAGAGTAGGAGCCTTTTTATAAGAGGCTGGGAAGGTTCGAGAATAAGGATTGAAATCAAGGGACCATATTTAGTCAAGTTCAATTGACTTAGATTCAAGGGCATACGATATGCGGTGGTTAAAGCTCTCCTGATTGGTTCAAAGGTGATCACAGGGATTATGATGGAAGACATGCAGATCGTTGATAAGAACGATCCAAGGGATGAAAATGATCATTCGATTTGTCTCAGCAAGGAAACACACTTCTCACCAATCTGAAGCTAACACATGTTGGCATATGAGGCGAGATAAAACGCGCGTCTAAAGTAATTACAATGTAAACCCTAAACTCTCTGCCGCTTTTGGTTTCTACCCAAACCAACTTTAGACAGTAAAACCAACATTCTAAAATAGCAGATTTACCCCATAACCTTTTAAAACCAAGTTTTATTAATAAAACCTTATTTTTAAAATGTTTTAAAAAATCCCAAAAAGTATTTAAAAAAATAATATTGGGGATTTAAACACACTCAACATATGTACACACACTAATATGCAATATGATATGTAAATAATTCATTCTACTATGTGTGAGTGTTGGTAATTAGGTCTAGATCCCTTCAATCAAAGTGAAATAGAAATGCAAGCTCCGAGATTCTTTGGATTCTAGGTTAGACATAATTTTGTCACAATTTCCAAACTAGATGAACACTTATACAATATAGACTCAAGTGAGTCAAGAGTATAAGTTGCTTCCATCTCCCCCTTTGGAAATATGAGACAAAATCTCCTTTGAGTCAACTAGGACTCGTAGGGCGACAAAAAGATAAGAAAAACCTATTCCTATAAAGATTCTATCTACCCAAATCCTAGAAAACAAAAGTACGTAACTCAACTATTAACAATTGAATACCCTATTACATCAATTGAGTAAAACTGTACAAAAACCTGCAATGAATCACTAAGATCAAACTGTTTAGCATATATACAAGAATTCATAACGACTCAAATTTCTCCCCCATTTTGTCTCAAATGGACAAAGGGAAAAACTTGGATAATCAGCAAAGGTATTACTCAGCACAAACCATACCAATAGATTTACGCAAGGAAATGAATCTATTATAATCTAGAGATTTGGTGAACATATCTGCGAGTTGCAAATCAGTAGGAAGATAATTGATTTCTAATTCGTTAGTTACAACCAATTCGCGTATAAAATGATGTCTAATTTTTATGTGCTTTGTTTACGAGTGTTGAACAGGGTTTTTAGAAATATTAATCGCACTTTGATTATCACAATAGAGATGCAATTGGTTTTCTTGAATACCATAATCACTTAGCATTTGTTTAAGCCATTGTAATTGAGCACAACAGCTGCCAGCGGCTATGTATTCAGATTCAGCTGTTGAGAGTGATGTGCAGTTTTGTTTCTTACTACTCCATCCTACCAAGTTATTACCTATATAATAACATGCTCCTGATGTGCTTTTACTATCATCAGTACACCCAGCCCAGGCAGCATCAGTGTACCCAATTATAGTGCTTGGTGTGTCATTAGTGTACCAAAGTCCTAGATTCAGAGTGCCTTTTACATATTTAATGATATGTTTAACAGCATTCAAATGGCTCTCTTTAGGATTATTTTGATAACGAGCACATACACACACAGCATACATAATATCAGGACGCGAGGTAGTAAGATATAGTAAGGTTCCTATCATACTACGATATAGAGTAGGATCTACGGATTTTCCAGTTTTGTCTTTGGATAGTTTTATCGTAGTACTCATGGGCGTTTTAGCATCTTTATCACTCTTGAGGCCAAACTTCTTTACTATCTCTAAACCATACTTGGATTGCGATACAAATAATCCTTCTGAATTTTGTTTGACTTGAAGGCCTAAGAAGAATTGTAACTCCCCCATAAGGGACATTTGAAATTCCTTATGCATAGTTTCAGAGAAGGATTTTACTTCTGAAGGAGAAGTTGATCCAAAGATAATATCGTCAACATAAACTTGAGCAATAATGATGTGTTTGTCAAAATGTTTGACAAAAAGAGTTTGATCATTTCCACCTCTTTTGAAGCCTTTATTTAAGAGGAAGCTGGAAAGACGCTCATACCAAGCTCTAGGTGCTTGTTTAAGGCCATACATAGCCTTTTTAAGACGAAATACGTGATTTGGATATTGAGGGTCAATGAACCCTTTAGGTTGTTCTACATAGGTCTCTTCAGTCAATATTCCATTAAGGAATGCAGATTTGACATCCATTTGGTAAAGTGTAAAATGCATGTGGCAAGTTATAGCAAAGAGCAGACGAACAGATTTTAGCCGAGTAACAGGAGCAAAGGTCTCGTTAAAATCTATTCCTTCAATTTGAGAGTATCCTTGAGCAACTAATCTAGCTTTATTTCTAATGATTATCCCACTTTCATCAGACTTATTAATAAAAATCCAACGTGTGCCAATAACCTTTTTGTGATCAGGACGAGGAACAAGATACCAAACATCATGAATGACAAATTGAAGAAGTTCTTCCTGCATAGTAGAAATCCAGTGAGAGTCATTCAATGCCTTATTTACATTCTTTGGTTCCACTAGTGAGACAAAACATGAATAATGTGCATAGTTTTTTAGTTGGGATCTTGTACGCACTGGCTCACTAGGGTTACTAACTACGTTATTTATGGGATGATCTTTAGAAACCCAGTTAGGTACTTCAGGTGTCTCAATTGGTAATGAATCATCTATTTCAAGAGAGTTATTTTCTAAAATGTTTGTAGGCTCTTCCTCAATAGTTGATTCACCTGTCTTACTCTCTACAGTAGTGTCACTCACAATTACATTTATGGATTCCATCAAGGTTTTAGTGCGAAGATTATACACTCGATAGGCTCTACTGTTAGGCGAGTATCCTAAAAATATAGCTTTATCTCCTCGGCTCTCAAATTTGGACAAGTGTTCCCTATCTTTGCAGACATAACAAGTACTACCAAAAGTTCTAAGGTACTTAAGATTGGGCTTTTTCTTGTACCAAAGTTCGTAAGGGGTTTGTTTGGAATTCTTTCTAAGATAGACCTTATTTATGATGTGACAGGCAGTACGAATAGATTCTACCCAAAAATACTTAGGCAAATTCTTGGCATGTAACATAACACGTGCCATCTCTTAAATGGTACGATTCTTTCTCTCTGCGATCCCATTTTGTTGAGGAGTCTTAGGAGCACTGAATTCATGTTTGTAACCATTATAGTCACAGTATTCAATAATACCAGTGTCTTTGAATTCACCACCTCCATCACTACGAATTCTATTTACTTGAGTGTCCTTTTCATTTTTAATCTGAAGAAGTATTTTTAAGAAAGTTTAAAAAGTGTCAAACTTTTGTTTTGAAAAGGCTACCCAAGTAAATCTGGTGAAGTCATCAACCATAACTAAAATATAACTGTGTCCACAAAGACTAACAGTTTGGGAGGGACCCATTAGGTCCATATGGATGAGCTCCAAAGGATTTGAGGTAAGAACATCATTAACTTTCTTATGAGGTGCCTTAACAATTTTACCTTCCTGACAGGAACCACAGACAATGTTAGGAATAGGTTTGATTTTAGGAACTCCTCTAATTATTTCCTGAGAGGTCAGTCTACTAAGGTTATCGTAATTTATATTACCCATTCTGTTATGCCATATCTCATTGTCATCCATTCTGGCAACATTACAGATTTCAGAATTGTTCATGACAGTATAACAATTGTCAGGAGTCCTGAATCCTGTAATTATGCATTCACCTTTTTCATTTAAAATTTTGCAATTGTTCTTTGAAAAGGTAACAGTATGATCTGAGTCACAAAATTGCGATATACTAAGTAGATTGGCCTTGAGACCATTAACCAGAAGGACATTTTCCAGAACAGGGAGTCCTTCTTCGTGGAGAATTCCTTTGCCTATGACTTGAGATGATACACCATCACCAAAAATAACTTTTCCACCAGCAAAGATGGTTTTGTTCAAAAGTTTAGTATCATCCCCAGTCATGTGCTTAGAACATCCAGAGTCTAAATACTAACCAGATGATGTGTGTTCAGCTTTTAAAGCAGTAATAACTATGTTACACTTCATCTGAGGTAATATATCATCTTTTCTAACCCAAATAGCTCTAGTTTTCATTTTGCCCTTATTAGTTCTCAGCTGATAAAATCTGCGAGCAATCGATTTTTGTTGAAAAATGTTTTGCGCATGATTTTGAGTTTTATGAAAAACATGAGCATTTGGTTTAGGAAAGTGCTTAGGAATCCTTCTAGGAAATGTTCTCTTAGGTTTGGTCTTTCTCTTCCTATAATTAGAGTTTTTGTCAGGTTTTCTAGGAAGTACATAATTGTTTCGGCTCCTCCTAGAATAGTTAATGTTCTGATAAATAGGAGAACTATAGACAGGTATAACTAGTCTCCTAGCATAGAAACTATCAAAAGAGTGATCGTATATACCACAGTAAGAGCAATAAAGATTGCTCAAGATTGGGGTCTCGTTGGGAAAGTCTCTAAACAAAGGTATTGAGAAGTTTTGAGGTTGAACTCTATTCCTAGGTGTGACAGTCTTGAATGCAGACTCGGTCTTCCTAATAGAGGGGGAGACGTATTTAGCCTTAGGTGAACTTTCATGTTTAGAGAAACTTGATTCCCCAATGTTAAAATTTTGATGTTTTGAATCAAACTCAGTTTTTAGAGAATGAAAGTCTGGGCATGTTTCAATAGGCCTTTTGCCTCCTCACACAAACTTGATAGGTTCAAAAGATTTTGTTTGTGTCTTCAAATTGGGGAAAAACCCTATTCCAGTTCGATCATCAGAATTGGTTTTTGATTCAGCAACAAATTCATCAAAACAATTTGAATTATTTTCAAATTTTGTAAATTTTTTGAAAACAGTTGCTGTCTTTTCTTTAGTTTGTTCCAATTCTAACAATGTCCCTTTGTATTTTTTCTCCAGAATTTCATTTGATTCATTTAAATTTTTGAGTTTTTGATCAAATATTTTGATTTCGCTTTCATGAGTCAAACATTGGGTAGTATACTCTTCAACATTAAGTTTAACCATTAGGCTTAGATCTTCTAACTTCTTAGTGAGATCTTTCACAATCTTTTCTAGTCTAGTGCTTTTCTTGAGAGCTTTAGCATAGAGAGTGTGAATATCTGAGAGATCTTCATTGTCCGAGTCACTAAGTGTTGTGTGTGAAGCGACCCCTAGGGCTTTATTCTTTGTACTCACACACCCATTGACATCGTCATTATCGCTTTCCCTTTGACTCACACACCCCGAGGAACAGATAGCAATATTCTCAGTAATCAAAGCATCTAAACTAGTAACAGCAGTATTCGAAACATCAGAAGTAGAATTACTATATTCATCCTCATTAACAAACACAGGCATATCATCATTATAGATAATCTTGGCAAAGAAAGACATGCAAGGGTCAAAAACATCAGATGACTCAGGTTCCTCATTTTCAGATTCACTTGAATCATCCCATGTCTTGCAAATGTTTGCTCTAGTGTGTTTGTTTTGAGTGTTCAAGTTAACTCTACAGTCATGTGCAATGTGTCCTAGTTTACCACATCTATAGCATTCAATCTTCTTAAGGTCTCTGTTAGGTCTAGTGTGAGAGTCCTTGTGATTTTTGTCATGGCTTTTCTCATGAGGTCTGTGATTGAAAGGAGTTGGATAATTGGAATTGCCTTGTTTATTTGCCATGTTGTTTCTAAATTTAATGATTTTCTTAAACTGTTTTGACATTAAGGCAATCTGATTGTCCAAACTCTCTATATCGCATTCCTCATCAGAATCATCATTGGAAGTATTAAACTCAGGCTTAATCAGTTTAGAAGAGAAGCTTAGATTGGAACTAGTCTGTTTCCTATGGGACTGGGTTAATTGTTTCTTAAATGCCAGTTCTATTTCCACAGTTCTTAATTTACTACTGAGTAGTTCAGGAGTGAGATTGATATCACACATTTCCTCAATAGCATATCTTTTGTTATCAAATTTCTGTGGTAATGATCTTAGAATTTTAGACACAATTTCTTGTTTGTCATATGTTATCCCATTAGCATGTAGCTTTGTCACAATATCAGTCAGGTTCATATAGAAGTCATCAAATGACTCAGTCTCAGACATAATTAAAGAATTATACTGTTGTATGAGCATTTGAGTTTTAGCAGCCTTAACTCTAGTGTCACCTTCATGAGCAGTAACTAAAGTGTCCCAAGCTTCCTCAGAAGTGGTACAGGATGGGATTCTTTTGAACTCATGTTCATTTATAGACATAAATATAGCATTCTTTCCTTTGTTATTGTTGCGAGAAACTTGTTTCTCTTCTTGTGTGAACTCACTTAAAACTTTCTTAACCCTCTCATTACTTCCTTCAGTGGCTGGTTTTGTAGGAAAAGTGTAACCATTTTCAATTATGACCCAGACATCATCTCCCAGAGTTACTTGAATGAAAGAAATCATCCTTACTTTCCAGTAAGCAAAATTGGTTCCATCAAAGATAGGAGGTCTGGTCAACTTACCAAATCTTTCATTTTTCTCGTCCATATTTGATTTTCAGAAAACAATTTTAGAAACATAGGATCTCTTTAAAAGAAGTTTACAAAGCTCTGATACCAATTGAAATTCTGTTACTAAAGCCGTTTAATAAAATTAAACTATTTAAGTAACTCCGAACAGTTTTTTTAAGAAACTCTTTTCTTAAAAACCAAAACTATTTGAACACAAGATGTGTTTGATAAGAGTATGTACGAGATCTATTCAAGATTTTACTAACAGGTTTATAAAACAGTTTTAAACAAGCTTTTAAACCCAGCACAACCAAGAATGAGATGAGAAGATGTAGGAAGGTTAAGTACAAGATTTTTACGTGGTAAAACCTCACCAATTGAGGAAACATCCACGACTCCCTCTACGGAGTAAAACAAAAATCCACTATAAACAAATTTAATAGTTACAAACTATATAACAAACATGCATACAACTCATACCTATATAAGTTTAGGAATGTACCCTCTGGTGTCCTTATAACTTCTCTGCAGTTCTGATCGTTGATGTTGTCCTCTCAGTTTGTTAACTCCAATTTGTTCAAGCTCTTTACGTCGACTCTTTTTCTCAAGATCTCATTACCAACACTTTTCGTGTAGTATAGTGAAAGTGTTTGTGGAGGTGCTCTCTAACACATGCATGCACACACTCACACTTATTAAGTACAAACAGTCCTAGCAAATTACATATAAGTCTATATGCTGTGATTTTTCTTTTTCTCTCTTCTCACAAAACTTTGAACCTGTTTGACCTTTAAATCAATCCCAGAATCCACGTATATCTTGCTTAGAAGACAGTCAAGATCTTAATCAATCTCAGAGTTTTGAAAAGATTTTCGAGATTGAAAACCTCCAAGTGTGATTCCAAACTAGGTCAAAGGTTTAGTTTTAAGAGAACTAGAAACAGAAAACATTTTTGTTGATTTCAAAGTTAAAAACATTTACAGAAAATGAATCAACAAAATATTTCTCAAGCTGAGAAACAAACATGCAAACTAAGTGTAATATATCATGAAAAACTCAGATCTGAAAATTTCTATATACAAGAACAACAGATCTAAGAAAATGATTAATTTGGAAACAAGATCCAAAGAAGAAGAGGTTACAGCAACAAACCAACTCTTAAATCATCTTTCAAAACACTCAAACACTCAAGGTTGTGTTTGGTAAAGTATAGAGGTTTGAAGATTTACATTTGGTTTGAACTGTTTAGACGATTTAGGGTTAGGGTTAGGGTTTCTAACTCTTTCTCTCTCTTCTGGTTTCTCTCTTCTCTCTCTCTTCTCTCTATCTTCTCTCTCTTTCTTTTCTCTCAAAGGACGAAATGGCAAAAGTCTTCTAATGCAGATAGTAGGAGCCTTTTTATAAGTGGCTGGGAAGGTTCGAGAATAAGGATTGAAATCAAGGGACCAAATTTAGTCAAGTTCAATTGACTTAGATCCAAGGGCATACAATATGCGGTGGTTAAAGCTCTCCTGATTGGTTCAAAAGTGATCACTGGGATTATGATGGAAGACATGCAGATCGTTGATAAGAACGATCCAAGGGATGAAAATTATCACTCGATTTGTCTCAGCAAGGAAACACACTTCTCACCAATCAGAAGCTAACACATGTTGGCATATAAGGCGAGATAAAACGCGCGTTTAAAGTAATTACAATGTAAACCCTGAAGTCTCTGCCGCTTTTGGTTTCTACCCAAACCAACTTTAGACAGTAAAACCAACATTCTAAAATAGAAGATTTACCCCATAACCGTTTAAAACCAAGTTTTATTAATAAAACCTTATTTTTAAAATGTTTTAAAAAATCCCAAAAAATATTTAAAAAAATAATATTGGGGATTTAAACACACTCAACATATGTACACACACTAATATGCAATATGATATGTAAATAATTCATTATACTGTGTGTGATTGTTGGTAATTAGGTCTAGATCCCTTCAATCAAAGATGAAATAGAAATGCAAGCTCTGAGGTTCTTTGGATTCTAGGTTAGACATAATTTTATCACAATTTCCAAACTAGATGAATACTTATACAATATAGACTCAAGTGAGTCAAGAGTATAAGTTGCTTCAGAGCCGAAGACCCACGTCAAAATTGACAGTAGTGTGGAAAGCTAACTCGGGTGAACTTTGTTAGCCTGATTTGATTACCAGAGCATATATGGCAATGATAACCATCACACTTGATATTGTGATAAGGGTTGTGAAAGCGTAGGTAAGGGATCAGTTTTTCCAGACAAGGTGAAACAGTTATTAACAAAGGGAGGAACATCCTAATCAATAAGTTTTGATGGAGGTTTACTCTTCAAGGGGAGACTTGTTGCCCCAGACGATAGGAATTTGAGGCATACTGTTATGACATAATCCCATTGTTCTATCTTTGTGGAACATCCGGGTGGGGACAAGATTTTTGTTTCATGTTTCTAACAGAGTTTCTAGGAGGCTCTGGGAACTAAATTGTGATTAAGTACGACCTACCATCTGCAGATTGACGGGATGACCGAGCGTGTGAATCAGATGTTGGAAGATATGCTTCGAATGTGTATACTTGATTTTAAAGGTGGTTGTGAGCACTACCTTCCATTGGTGGAATTCGCATATCATAATTCCTACCAGTTTACTATTAGGATGGCGCCTTATGAGGCTTTATATGGTAAACCTTGTTATTCACTGCTTGCTGGTTAGAGGTGGGGGACAACAAACTCCTTGGACCTTAAATGATCCAAGATACTTATGCTAAGAATGAGTTGATCCAAGGTCTCATAGGGATAGCTTAGGATAGACAGAAGAGTTATGTAGATGCAAATAGGATACGTGCAGAATTAGAGGTGGGTGACTAGGTATTGTTACGGGTGTCTCTTATGAAAGGGTATTAAGGTTAGGAAAGGAAAGGGAGAAAGAATCGAGATATGTGGGACCTTTTCCAATCATTGAGAATGTAGGGTTGGTAGTTTATAGGCTTGCCTTTTCAAAGAATCTATAGAGGATTCATAATGTATTTCATGTATCATCTTTAAAAAAATATAAGCAGAATGAGACGGCTTATTGGCATATTCCATTAGAGGAGATTGATTTATAGTGTGATATCTCGCACGAGGAAAGACCGATTGTTATTCTAGATCGTAATGAGGGTAAGGTGCGTTCTAAGGTGGTGCCCTTGGTTCGTGTTTGGCGGGGTCATCACAACGCTAATGAGTTGGCATGGGAAAAGGAAAATGATATGCGTGAGAAGTATCCAAATCTCTTTATTCTAGGTATACCCAAATTTCGAGGATGAAATTCTTTTACAAAGGGGGAAGTATGTAATACCCCATAGTTTATATTTATATTTGATTGGATTGAATATTTAAATTATGCGGGTGACACGTTATATTTAATCGGATTGAATATTTGAATTATGCGGGTGACACATAATTTAATTAAGTCGATAAATAATGAGAAAGAAATTAAATATTAATTTAAAGTGAAATGAATTCATATTTATGTGATTATTTAGTTACTAGTGTGCTACAATAAATAAAATGGAATTAAGTCGTAAGTGAGTAAACGCGACATAATTTAATATTATCCCAACCAGGACACGCGTGATTAAATGAAAATAGGTTGAGATGAGAAAATATTGTTAAGTGACTCGGGTGACGATTTTGAGTGCAGGGTTGATCCGGAATGGTTCAAAATAGTCAAAAATGAGTACCCGGGGGTTGTGTTCGGGTCTCGGGAGCATTTTAAATTAATCGGGACTTATTTAGGTGAACTTTGGGCTACTTAAACGTATATAACAAGTCAAAAAGGGGATTTGGACTGACATAATGAAGGGTTTGGGTGAAAGGAAAATTCATTTCATAATTCCAAAGGCTTGGTGGACGTATACCAAGTGTTAGAGAGAACGTGAAGAGAATTAGAGAGAAAATCTAAGAATTCAAGTGAGAAAGTGAAGAACAACTCAAGAACACTAAGGTATTGACAATTTGGGAAGGGGGTTATGGGAGGATTACCATCACTTTCATCAAATCTAGACACTACGAGTTGCTAAGATAAGTGGTTATCTTGATAATTAATTATGCTTTCATTTTCTATCATATTAAAGTTGGGAAAAATTATTTTGGGGATGGGATTTATATGTTAAATTTTGGGGTTTTGGGGAATGGTTATGCAAATGGATTTTGACATATGATGATAGAACTTTATGGATGAATTTTTAATCATGAAACTTTGGGACTATGAGTTCTTATATAATCGAATTTATATAGGGAAAACTTGTGATTGAAAGTGTGTTATAGCATATAAAGATGATATTTATCCCCGTGAAAGTTACATTAGTAGATTACAATTATGTGTAGTGATGAGTCCCATTGATGTAAAAATTTATCAAGCATATTTGATATTGAAATAACTCATGTTTATGATCATATTTGAGGTTGAATTTGTGAAATTTGGATTTGGAGAAAAATCAGCTTTGGATGGTTTTAGGTCTTCTTTTTTAATGCTTCGGGAGATATTTGAGACTCAATATTTCTTGTAGAATCCAAATCTGAAATCGAATTGATGATTCGGATCATTTTTAGATCTGATTTTTTGTATTTTTAAAACAGGCCAAAAATTGGGATTTTTATTCAGGGTGAAATTTAAAGTGTTTGAGGTGAATTATACTCGGGAATCTATTAATGAATTTGTGGTGGAAATTTTTGAAAAATAGGTATATAGGTTGATTGAGATTTATACGAATCTAGAAATTTATATGATGAGATTTAATTAATTAATTTAGTGAATGATTAATTAATTATGGGAATGAATATTATTGTATAAATGATTTATTTGTGCCATGAGTGATACGCACTGTTTATTGGAATTATTAGAATATGTATACGGGTATAGAGACAGTATATATATATATATCGGTATGAATGATATAATGGAAATTTTGAGAAAATATATACGGGTATAGATATAGTATATACTGTATTATTATACGTGTGTGATTGATATAATTAATTAAACATACCATTCTAGTGAATGATATTAATGGAGGTTGGGTGATGTGGGTGTTCTCCCTAGCGAGTGAAAATAGGCTAAGTAACAACCCCAGATCATAGCCCCATGCATGCCTGATAAGGTTGGAGTCGAGTGGGGTAGTGTTGGTATGGTAATGCTCATTGGCTCAGGATTATGATCGCCTCCAGTGCATTTTATTTTCGGGTGTGGTAGGCGATTCCATATTGGGTATTTCCAGGGTGAGGAAGTATTATCCTGAATAATGGCACACTAGATAATCGTATCTCAGGGAGTGTTAGCACGGAGAGATAACAAGTATACGTCTATAGTGAGTGATATATATGCATATTATGATGTGATTATTATGTATATTAATGTGAAAAAATATATTCACGGATTAAACACTAAATGTGAATAATGTTAAATTAACTGGTGATAGTTAATGATTTATATTAATAGATTATAATGCAGGATTATAACTATTAATGGATGTGAATAATAACTAGTGAAAATTATTAATATTAAATTATAGTCAAGGATTATAATTGGAAGTGGAAAATGTTGATTTAACTCGTCATAATTAATGAATAAAATGAATTTAATAATGGAGAATTATAATTATTAATTGCAATTTATTTGGTAAAATACATAGTGTTGGGGTTGCGTATAGAATTAAGGATGACGTAGGACTAGTTAGGAGGGTAGCATAACTGGGTAACGTTAGGTTCACACTTTAGATGAGAGGTGAGTAATGTCTCATGAGAGTGTGACACCAATTTGAAATATGAAAGAATGGGCATATAATGAATGATGTAATTTAATTACTTGTAAAATATTTTCTAAAAGGTTTTTGGGCGCTGTATCAAATCTGTTTTCAAAACCTTTTAGGTGTCCAGACACAGGGACGCCAAGCTTGATCGTTCTATCAGGAACCGAAGCTGCAACACTTATGAATGTTGTAGGATATTATTATAGTCGTTTCTTTCATAATATTCTAGATAGGTTTGGTTTCATTTCCAGGCATGTTTCCTAAGTTGGACAGTTTATGTTATTTTATTAGAAATTGTTGCATGGAGATTATTACAATCGATGGTTTATTCGGTTAAGGTTTTGGCATGTAATAGACTTTTGTTTCAGATTTATATTGTTATTGTGGTTTTACTTTAGTTGTTTAATTAGTTGTGGTTTGAGATGTATTGTTAAATAAGATTCAAATTGACACACGACTTAATTTAATAATAGGCAGTTAGCAATTAATTGATTTCGACAGTGATGCTAAGAATAAGCCAAATGAGATTCCTATTTTATTTTAGTAGAGGGTTGGCCACCCATTATTTTAATAAGTGGGGTGTCACAAAAGTACCCCCCCCCCCCCCCCCGTTGATGATGTCTGCCCTGTTGTTGGCTATGTTGGCCTCTACCCTAATGACCCCGGTGATTATATTGTCTTTAGCCCTTATAGACCCAACATCAACAATCATAGTACCATTGATGTCTCTTTTGAGGGTTAATACCCATTTTATCCATCTAGGGATTAAAAGTTAAGGGAAAATATGTATGGGTTCACCCCGAAGGAAAGGTCGTTGTCTCGCGGAGAATGGGGTCAAGGAAGAGCTCTTTTATTTCCCCCATTTGTGCGGTATTTGTGAGCTCCCATGGACATAAATCGGTTGTCTTAGAGGGGTAAGAATATAAAGCATAGAGTCGCTAACTTATTTCCCTTAAAATAGGCAAAAAATATAGCCGTCCCCGAAGAAACAACATCACAAGACAAACTGCTGCATGAGAAACCATGTAGATCCCAGGTCTGGGACTAAGTTACAGAATGGGAAGGTGTTAGGCACCCATTTCACTATTTCAGTCTCTCATGGGGTATAAAAATATTCTCCTTCCTCTCCTAAATGGGGTTTAAAGTGAATAGTATGAAAAGTGTGTGTGTGTGTGTGTGTGTGTGTGTGTGTGTGTACAGATACACATAAGGAGTGGTATTATCATGTTCGCGTCATGGAAAGGACGTGAAAGAATCAATCGAATGAGTGTACACAAATGATATAAAAATATGAGCGATGTACAAGATTGAACTCATTATGAACAAATGAGCACACGTGTATATGGTATCGGTAAAGATCCAATATATATATATATATATATATATATATATATATATATATATATAATCGTAGATAATTATAAGTGACGAACTGAATCGAACTCATTAGGAACAACTGATCCCACATGTCAATGGGATCGCTAAACCATAAAAAATAGATAAACTATTATATGTGTGTGTGTGTAAAAATATAGGAAAATAGTGAAATATGAAAAAGAGGACTCGGTGCCTGAGGTGAACTCGGGGCGTTTGTGTAGCTGAAATTGGGATCAATGTCCAGGTAGTTCGGTAACACACAAGGGTAGGACTTAACCCGTGAACCCAAAACTAAATTTTCTTATTTTTAGTTTGTTAATAAAAAATGTGCATAAGTGGAGAAAGTGTAGGCAAAAGGAGAAGAAAATTCTAATTAGGGATTTAAGGATTGAACCCTTTTTTGGGGGATTTTTGAAACTACTGTTTTCTATATATAACTAATAAAAAAGGATTATTAAGGGTAGGAAAGTAAAAATAAAGAAAAATATATGCTAAGAGTAATAAAGTGTGATAAATGACACTTGTTAAATGAGTTGAAAAATGATTGAATTAAACCTTTTATAAAGTTTAGCTCCTGATTTTTGAAGTGATATAGAGTGGGTTTTTATGGTTATGAAGTGGTGGTGAAATGGATAGAAAAATTGGGGTGAAAGTGATGAGAGAAAATGTCGAGAGAATGTTTTAAAAATGAAGTTTTTAGAAGGCGGTGCACTAATTTTGAGGTGGGAGCACTCTAAATTTTAAGAAGGGGTCCCTAGGAATGAGGTCAAGGCCTCCATAACTAGAATATTTTGAGGGCTAGGGGGTCTACCGATCAGCATACCTCCTGGATTATGGTCTAAGTAAAGTACCATTATGCCGATAGGCAAAGGGATATGAGTACTTATAGGTAGTCCAAAATGGATTTTTTTACGAAAATGGGCGTAAAATGCAAACCGTAAGTCTGAATCGTGCGCGGACAGGACCGTTGCAAAAGGTATTCAAATCCCTATGAAAGTCAATGATCAACCCATAATTCCAAGAGTTGAATAAATTCAAAAGGGGCCCAAAAATATCTAATGGCCTCTAGGTCAGGGCTTGGAGTAAAAAGGCAGTATACGTGAATCATAAGGCCAATTCGTGCACGGTATGGACCATTGGAAAGGTTATTCAGAGCCTATGAAAGTGCATTGAGATACTCTCTATTTTGAGATTTTACCAAAGTCAAACGGTGCTCAAAAGCATACGATGGCCTCTAGGACTAGGTCCGGGTTCATAGTAAAAAAAGAAAGTGCACGCGAGCTGTAAGGCCGATTCACACATGGTATAGATCATTAGAAAGGGTATTCATATCCATATGAAAATGAATTGAGATACTCTAAATAGAAAGAGTTAACCAAATTCAAATGGATCTTAAAATCACCTGGTGGCCTTTGAGTCAGGGTTTGGAGTAGGACTCGGGGTTTGAAGGTGAAAGGGGTGGTGTTAAAAACCTAAGGAGGAATTTGAAGGGTACTAAAAATGGGTGTTTATAGTGCCCCTCGATGGGCGAGCTTATGATAAGTAAAGGTCATCAAAATATAGACAGTTTATGGAAAATTACAAGTATTGTGGGTAATGGTCTGATTCTGAGAATCTAAAGAGCGTAAGGGACCAATTCAGCGGGTCAAGCCTCTACTTGGGATTTAGGGTAACCTTGTGGGCCTAAAGAGTTGGAAGCAATTGATTCGGTGGATCAAAGTTAATTCTGAGGACCTAAAGAGTGAAGGAGACCTGATTCAGAGGGTCGAGGGCCTAGGTCAATTCTGGGAACCTAAAGAGTGAAAGCGGCCTGATTAAAAGGGTTGAGGCCAATTCTACAGGCCTTGGTCAATTATGCAGACCTAATGAGTGAAAGTGACCTAATTCAGAGGGTCGAGGTCACTTCTATGGGCCTAGGTCAATTCTGCGGACCTAAAGAGTGAAAGTGACCTTATTCAGAGGGTCAAGGCCGATTCTAAGGGCCTAGGTTAATTCTATGGACCTACAGAGTGAAAGTGACCCGATTCAAAGGGTCGAGGCCAATTCTGTAGACCTAAAGAGAGAAAGCAAACTTATTTAGAGGGTCGGGGCCAATTATGTGGGCTTAGGTCAATTCAGCGAACCTAAAGAGTGAAAGCGGCATGATTTCAAGGGTACGGCTAATTTTATGGGTCTAGGTACATTCTACGGACCTAAAGAATGAATGCGACCTGATTTAGATTGTCGTGCCTATTTCTGCAAGCTTAGGCCTATTTTACGGACCTAAAGAGTGAAAGAGATTTGATTTAGAGGGTTGAGGCCAATTATGTGGCCCTAAATAGTGAAATCAACATAATTCAGAGGGTTGATGTTAATTCTAGGTCTATTTTGTGGACTTAAAGAGTGAAAGAGACTTAATTCGGAGGGTCAATGCCAATTGTACGAGCTAAAGCCAATTCTATGAGCCTAAAGCATGAAAGTTACCTGATTTATAGGGTCAAGGCTAATTCTATGAGCCTATGTCAATTTTGCAAACCTAAAGAGTGAAAGAAACTTGATTCAAAGGGTCAAGGCTAATTCTGTGATCCTAAAAGATTGAGAATGATTTTTACGATGATATGGGATTAATAAAATTTTAAATGTTATTTGTCAAAAATATTGTAATTTTGATGGATTTTAAGGTTTTTACATTTGAGGGGGACTTTTTTTACAAATGTTTCAAGAAAGTTTTAAATTTTTTAAAATTTTTATGACAAGAATTAGGGGCCGATAGGAATAGGCAGGGGTGTACCTAGCGGCACAGGACATGAAATCTTAGGATTCTTGAGGAATTTGAAAGGGTACTAGTGATCAGCATGACCAAGGAAATATTAATCGTCATTCCCCCTAGTCCCTTATAAAAAGGGGCGGGTCTATCATTTTTCACACTTTCAAAAAATGAAATTCTCTCTCTCTCTTTATCTCTCTACAAATTAGTCTTAGACATATTTCCTTTGAGGGACTCATGGAAGGCATGGCCAAGGACCCTTTTATAACCATCGATGACCGGGTCATCTTATAGTGGCACAA
This sequence comes from Sambucus nigra, assembly GCA_949130495.1. Lineage (NCBI taxonomy): Eukaryota > Viridiplantae > Streptophyta > Magnoliopsida > Dipsacales > Adoxaceae > Sambucus > Sambucus nigra. The sequence continues at coordinate 572,846,888 of OX422217.1, forward strand.
TGCGGGGGTGCTAGTGCTTGGGAGTGAGAATGTATATTATAGCTTCAAGATCGTGACTGATGAGAGGGTCTTGTTGGGGGAGCCTAAGAATCATTGCTCCTCGAGGGTGAAGAATCTGAACGGTTATGTGAGTGTTTGCACTTATTTTTATTTTATTTTTATTTTTATTGGTGATTTAAAGGTTTTTTCTTGTGTGCAGGTGGATGTTTCTTCATTGGGCATCTTCTCTTATCTTTCGACGAGGAATAGGAAGGTGTGGGAGAAGCTCTCTAGGGCGGGGAAGTTGATGGTAGAGGTTCTCGGGTTTGGTCCTCTTATAGAGGCCTTAGATGAGATGTCACGGACTTCATAAGTGTTGTGAACTTTAGGTGAGAGGTAGTGGGACTATACTCGCACGTTCATTTGGGCATAGGAGAAATAATGGCCTTTTCGATGGATATACATTAGTTGACAGGGTTGGAGTACGAGGGTCAGCAGATCATAATGGATCAGACATTGTGCAATTCTAAGGTTGCGATTCAGGTTTCCTTAGGGTATATCGAGCGAATTATCCTGGGGAACCCATCAGGATATTGGTGCTAAAGGACACCTTGATGGCCATATGAATTGATGTTACTGATGAGAGGTAGATGAGGTAGGCAGCCCATTTTTTATGTTTTTTTTGTTGGGGGGATATATGGTGCAGACGAGCGGTGACGTCGTCCATTTATGGTTTCTTTCGAGTTATCTTCGAGATTCACTTCTATGACTAGGGGAGCTTCACACTGGCTTCCCTCCATGCTTCTTTGGATGCTTTCACTAGGCATCGCCAAAAGACTTTTATGGGGCCCATGTACCTTCTGGAGGTAACTTTTAGATACCATTCCTATTTTTTTATTTTTCTTCTTGTTCTTTAAGATTTGAGAAAATATTGTGTTGCCTTCTGCATAAATAGTTTTATGAGGTGATTGGGCACAACATTGGGTTAGTGGTTTTGAAGGTGAGTGAGGCGAGGGAGTTCTCGAGGATGTACCTGTTGAGTAGGTTGAATAACAAGTCGAAGGAGTTCCTAGTCTTAAAGGATGTGAGGGTGGTATTGAACGCCCTGGAGAGTGATCGGGTTAGCTTCTGGTTTTGTCTTTTTTAGATTTTTTATATATTTTTTTGAATTTTGTATATTTTTTATTATTGAATTTTATTTGGGATAAATGATGTTCTATCCTTGGCATCTGGTCTCGGGGGCTACGAGGTTATGGTCATTGATACCCAGATGAGGAGATTGATGGAGAACAAGTTTGGATATATCTGGTACCTAAGAGAGAGACTGGCAAGGCAAGTGATGGAGTGTGAGGTATAGGTTCCACCGTCAGCACCTCCTGAGTACATGAGGAAGGCGAAGGAGATGTTAAATGAGCCGAGGGAGACAACGATGGTGGGTGAGCCCTATACGCTCTACACGGATATGATGGAAGGGTATAAATATCTTGAACTTGCGACCATTTGATTGATGCCACCTTCTATATATGATATGGAGGGTGTGCCCCCACCATCGGCAGAACCTGGGAGTAACTGTGTGCCGGTCTCTTCAGCACATACCTTGGGGAGTAGCACAGCGGTGGTGATGGAGGATATTCTCATCCAGTATTTCTTCATTCTTTCTTACCACGTCTAATTGGGTGAAGAACACAATGTCTTAGTGCTACATCGCCCTCATGCGACGATAGATAGCTTAGGTCCTTTCTCCGAGGAGGTTCTTAAGAGGGAGGTATGACTTTACCTTTCAGCTTTACACTTTGATTCTGATTTCTTTTCTCTGTTAATTATTTTCCCTTCATTGCTCAATTTTCACTTTTGTAAAGTGTTTGCATGTCATCATCTTGGCTGCCAGATATCTAAGATTGTATGGCTTCTATATCCAATCACGTGAGGAATGCGGCTAGATTGTGAATCGCTCTATCGGTAACTTTTGAGGGGCACGATGAAAGTTTTGTCACTTGGAGCGGAAGGTTTACAGCTCGTTGTTCTGGGAAGCATGTTTGGTGAGATCCTTTAGGCATTGGTTTAGCTTGCAAGCTTTTGGAAATTTTGGGCTATGTCTCGACAATTTTGGTCTCTTTTTCTTTTTTTCCTTTTTATTCCTGTAAAAAATGTAAACAATGCGGCATATGTATATATATATATATAGGTAGAGGTTCAAACGCGAACATTAAGAGTGAACATTTTAATGAACATTAAGGAAAAACACCAAAAACCCATTTATTTTAACTCTTATGTTGAAATTGATCCACGTCAGCGGAACCCGAGACCATTTCGGCCAGCACCCCCCACCTACCCACCCCCTACCCCCATAAGGGCTGCCATACCTGCTGCCAAGGAAGTCATACCTGCTGCCATGGTGGGGTGGGGGTGGGGTGGGGGTGGGTTGGGGGCAGGATGGTCTCGAGTGCCGCTCGCGCGGATCAATTTCAACATAGGAATTAAAATAAATGGGTTTTGGGTGTTTTTCCTTAATGTTCATAAAAATTTTCACTCTTAATGTTCGCTTTTGAACCTTTCCATATATATATATATATATATATATATATATATATATATATATATATATATATTGCATTTTTCATTTTCATGATTTATCTTGAATTAAGTGACATAGTCTACGTGCACTTTAATTTTACATTGGGGGTTTTAATTATGAAAAGGTAAGAAAGATGTTTAAAAAATTAAAATATTTATTTTTTGAAAGTTTTTCTGGGAATAAATACCCTGGAAAACTTTTGTAAAAAGGTTATTTCAATGAAAAGGGGTTATTTGAAAAATGAAAAAGGAGGAAAAGTTAGAAAAATCCCAAATAGGGGATATGTCGATCGGCATACCCCTTGGCCTGCCTATTGGTGTATTGGTTAGGTTAAAGTTTCTTTTTTCACCATGGTTGTCCTTTTCCTGCAATTCTGTGTACTCAAAAAATGGTTTTTGCAACAGCAGACCGATTCTTTCGTCTTTTGTGGAGGATTTCAAGCATAAAAGGGGCCTTTGGGGTGGATTTTTCAATCACACCTCAACATCTTCCTTTATCTTTGTTCTATAAAGTTTCTCGCTCTTCTGAGATGGAAGTTCCCGTAACTCAGGCTTTTGTTTCCTATCTTGAAGGGTTGGAAGCCATGTGTTTATTTAATGTCAACTACGAGGCATTTAACTTGTGTTGGGTTACTTTATGGCATAATCATCCCATTGACTGGAATCTTCTGGAAGCAGATTTGCGGTTCTAGTACCCTAAAGACCATATGTTTCGTTTTGGCCTGGACAAGGCATATCCCATCTATGAAGAATTTTCTACTATATTAGACGTCGATCCCAGTGTTGCTGTGATTATGCATGACTTATCCCATTCTCCTCAGTTATCGCTAGTTGAATTGTTGTATGTCTCTCCTTTTACTGCCCGAACGCTAATGCATGGGGGAAATATCAACCTCCCCTTAGTGTTAAATTATGTATGCAAAAGAGACTATAATGAAAATGGCTTTGTTAGGGCCATAACCTTAGGATTGATTGCCAGGATGCTCTTGGTGAATGGCGATATGACGGAGAACAATAAGGTGGCCACCATCTTATTGTGGATGTCTTATCCTCGCAATCCGACTGCTACCATATTGGCGGATAAATTAAATGGCCTGGATTATTGGAAAGAAAGTTAGTCCAAATTTTTACGAGGCAACCCTCTGATGTTGTTTGTGTGATTGTCAGAGCGACTTCACATGGAGGATCCCCAGTAAGTATCCTCTTACTGGTGTCCTAAACATATTTATGCAGTCCTTTCATAACTTCGGTCCCTCTGTGGAGAACTTGGTTAAGTGACTCATGGAGCATGGGGTTAAACACCTTCGTTGGTCAGTGTCGTGGTGGGGCGAACTACAGCATGTCCTGTAACTGGGAGACTATTGTTATGTTTGACTGGTAGGCATTTACTAAACTGAATTTAAATTTCCTTGGCGACTTCTGCGTCAAGTGGGCTAGGAACAAATTGTTCCTCCGCGCATAACTAATTTCTTTAATGCGGAGAATTTAACTGAGTTTTGAGGATGACTTTTGAGCCTTTGTGGAAGCATCGCAAGCCAGCTACCCGTCTTTCCTAATCTTTTGGGTAACCTGGGTTTATATTTTGGGTTTATTTGATGTGGTTATGGGGGAATGTGTTCATAAATAAATGTGTTGAGGAAACAGGGTAGAGGTGGCTTGTGGTGTTTGATGCTCAGGAAGAGGACATTGTGGTTTCGTTCAAGTTGATCAAGGCATACTGTCGCATGGAGAGCGTAAGGAATGTTGTCAATACTGGGATTATTGGGGTTCTTCAGAGATTAGTGATGATAGTTATGATAATGAGGTGAGCCCATCTGGTTTAATGAGGTAGGTTTTCTGAAGGAATGGGAAATTTTAGTAGTAGTTGTACTTTTGTTTGTGTAGGTTAGGTCATAGGGTTGGTATGGGTATAGAGGTATTTTTGGACTTCCTTACAATTGATACTTTATGTAATTTCTATGTTTTGAATAAAAGAATAAAGTTATAGTTTGACATACTTCGTTGGACTTTTGAAGATTCTTCTTTTTGTTTGAATTATCTATAATGGTCTCTAAGGCAAACATAATCATTTCGTTCATTTAAATAATGAGCGAGACTAGTGTTACTAGCAAGAGAAGAGAATAACATTTTGTGAGAAAGAGAGTATTATGCCCAAAGTGACTTAATGGGATGCCTACATACCTTTTCACGGTTTGAAAATTATTTTGTAAGTTTTCTTTTTTGAAAAGGAAATTTTGAGAGGAACAGGTCCTACGTAATTCTGAAAAGAAAGTAGAGAGAAGTTTTTTTAGAATATAAAGGAGGTGAGAAGATTCATAGAGCGATGATAGTTAGACTAAGGGTGGTATTTCTTAAGACGGTCCAAGTCAACTGGATACGCCATCTCTTCTCCGTCGAGGTCTGTGAGTATAGCAATGCCACTTGACAGAATCTTCTTCACGAGGTATGGCTAACTCTAGTTAGGTTTGAATTTTCCTTTTGGATCCTAGATGGGTTTTATAATTTCTTTGAGAAAGATATCTCCATTTCGCACATCGCAGTTTTTGAATTTTTTATTGAATGATTGCACAATTGACATTGGTATCCTTTTATATGGTATAGAGCATTTAGTCTTCTTTCATCCAAAAGTGCGAGTTTATCATAGCGACTTTGCTATTAATCAATTTCACCGACTTAACTTTCGAGCATGACCTGTGGAAAGGGTATTTTGAGTTCGACGAGTAGGACTGCTTCCATGTCATATAGCAAGGAATAAGGGGCAGCTCTAATAGGTGTTTAATAGAGGTGTGGTAGCCTCAGAGGGCATACAGGATTCAAACTACCCAATCTCTACAACTTTTAATCATTTTATTAATTATGGATCTGAGGCATTTGTTAGCATCTTTGACAACACCTATTGGTTTGCAGTTGGTAAAAAGAGGACTTGTGCCAATGAATACCATATTCCTCGACTAATTTTGTGAATTCAACTTCAAAATGGAGCCCATTATCTTATACCAACTCATAGGGAACTCCGTAATGGCAGATGTTCTTTTGGATGAACTTGGACAGTTTCTTTGCATTCAATACATGTATGATTCGGCTTCAAACTATTTGGTGAAATAATTAGTGGAGAACATGATGAATTCATGCCCCTTTTATGGTTTGGGAATGACTTTCCTAATGCTGTCACTTCCCCAAGTTGAGAAGGGACAAGGTGAAGTCATTTCGTATAACTCTCAGGGAGGCAAGTGTTGAAGATTGGCGAATTGTTCGCATTTAAGGCACCTTCTGACATAAGCAGCACAATCTTAGATTATGGTGGTCCACTAATATCCCTATCGAATGATCTTTTTTAGAAAGCATATGACTGTTCATGTCGGTCCCGCATTCTTCGTTGTGGATTTTATGCATCATGTCATTGACATCAACCCTGTTATGCAATGAAAATTGGTTCTATCAAAATTTCTCTTAAAAAGTGCTTTGTCATAGATCATGTACTAACATTAAGCCTGTGAAGAGTCGCGCGATCTTTCTTATTATCCTTCTAGGGATATTTATTATGCTTGAGGAGACACTAAATATCGTAACACCACGGTCCAAATATGTGTGGGTCTTCTTTTATTATGAGCTCAATGTGATAGTATTGAGTGGGTGTGGACTTCTTTTGGACTAGAAAGGGGGCCATTTTTATTCCCTTAGGCATGTAAACCATAGAGGCCAAGTTTGCCAATGCATCTACAAAGCTATTTCTTAAAAGGGAAAGATAATGGAAGGTGATACCCTAAAATTGGGAGGCAATATCTTCAAGGTGAACATGAAAGGGTAGGAGTTTCTTATCTTTAACTTTCCACTTTCGGAGGAATTATCCGATACTGAAATATGAGTCTCCCTAGACATTGATGCATATTATTCCTTTTTTTAGGCAGTCTTGAGACCTTTAGTTCCTGATTTATATCTATCGTGTTGTTGGTGCATGGGAAGTCCAATTTGATGGCAATGGGAGTGCGAGAATTATTAGGGGCGAGTAGGAGTATCCCAATTCCACATCCCTTCTTGTTAATATCTCCATCAAAGAACATCTTCCATCGAAACTCTTTACGAGAAGTATAAAAAATATCTTCATCCAAGAACCCAGAAATCCATACATAGGCTTCTCCCATAGGACTATCGGCAAGGTAGTCAGAGATGGCTCTTCCTTTCATAGCTTTTGAAGTGACATGTGCAACGTCAACTTCGGCTAGTAACATCAACCAACGAGTTATGTGACTGGACACCAACTTGATTGGGAAAGCATGCATGTAATGTTGGAGCTTCTGAGTGACCCAAACTAAGGCGACATACATATTTTCCAATGCAAAGTAGTTCACTTCATACCCTGTTAGCTTTCAACAAGCATAGTAAATGGATCTTTCTTCTTGCTACGGTATGAATGATAGTGAAGTATAAAAAGAGGGGAAGAGCCAGTTGTAGTGGCATGAGCACCGAAGGTAGTGTAAGGTACTTCTAGATCTTGTCAAAGGCTTTTTAACATGACACTTTCTAGAATTTTATCTAACACTTTCGGAGAAGATTGAAGATAGGTTCACAGATATAGGTTAACTGGATGATGAACTGACTGATGTACTGGAGTTTGCCCAGGAAGTCGCAAATTTCTTTCTTCATCTAAGGTGGAGGCATTTCAAGAATTGCTCTCAGTTTAGTAGGGTTTACTTTAATCCCTCTCCAACTAACCATGAATCCAAGGACTTTGACTTTTCATAATGCTGAAGATGCATTTTCACAAATTGAGATGCATCTGATATTGTTATAGTCTCTTAAAGAATTTCCTCAAGGCATGGATGTGACCTTCTTGAGTTTTGGACTTAATGATCATATCTCCAACATAGAATTTGACCTCTTTAAGGAAAATATCATGCAAAATGGTTGTAGATGCCCTCTAGTATATAGTTCCAGCACTTTTGAAACCAGAAGGCATGTCGTGTAGCAAAAGGTTCCCCATGGGGTGATAAAAGTAGTCTTCTGTTGGAGGTCGGGATTCATCTTTATCTGGTTATATCCGATAAAACCGTCAAAAATTGACTTGAGGTCATGACTAGTGGTGTTATTAATAATCATATCGATGTTAGGTAAAGGGCAATCGTCCTTTGGAGATTCTTTATTCAAATCTCAATAGTTGATGCACATGTAGACTTTTCATCCTGATTTTAGCACAAGTACGGTGTTTGTGATCCACGTAAGATATTCGAACACACAAATGAAGACTAAGTTTAAATATTTTACCACTACATATGCCAGGAATGTCGATGTATGACCATGAAAAGACGTACACGAATTCTTTTAAAATTTCTTCGAATTATGATCGCTCATGATCATTGAGGGTATACTATATCCTAATCTTGCACGGATTACTTCTACAATCAATATTATTAATAATAATAGTCTCATCATCATTACTTTGAACGCGATTACGTTGTTTAATTATTTTTCCTTATTGAGATTAGTTAACAATTGTTCATTTATGAGACCAACTACATCAATTGTTTGATTAGAATCAATTCAATTAATACAATGCACTTCAAGATATTCAAAGTATTCATTCATTTCATTGGAATTTTTTTTTAGAAATGTAACATTGAGAACCTCATTAAAATAGGTCTCATTTATGTTAATATCAATGGCAAAGAATGGAGAGGCAAATTTTGGTTCATTTTGTAGAGGGTAAACAGCATGGTTCAGTCTGGCTTGAGCTGGGTTGACAGAAACACTGTGCCAGTTGAGGATCGACTTTTCAGCAGGGATTATCTTTGCAGAAAGGTCAAACAATTCCTGCTTAGTGTGGATCATATAGAGATCCATCTCTAGTGTGCAGAAACCAAATGACTCATCGCTTCCAGTGCTCTCGAAACTTTAAGTGCTTAAAGAGATTAAAATCTCATATTTCACGGTTCGGGGTTTCGCCTCTTACTTCGGGTCTTCAATCCGAGTGATATTGTCTTTAAAGAAGATTTCAAATTCGGGTTTTAATTTCTTATCAACGGGGTCGTTCACGATTTTAGGAAATCACAAAAGGGTTAATCATTTCCCTTTTTTTGGTAAATCTCCCATTTAAGGAGTCTCCTAAGATGGCCATTTTTCTTTCCAACACCCACTTTTGATAAGGCTGAAGGAGGGCCATGAGTTCAGTTGGTGATGGTTGGTAAACCAGACCATAAGGTAAATCTTTTTTTAGAACTACTGGTTTAAGAATCCCCTATTGACAGTGACCTAGCCCCATTCAATGATTTAATACAAAATTTTGAACATCTGGATAACATTGACCTTCCATATGGGCTATGCTCTGGGCATACTCTGTCTTTGAAGTTATCCCTTGCTAATACAAGAAGTGAATCAATCTAAAAATTTGAGAGGAGCATGTCATTAGACCCATGCTATATTTCTAAAATAAGGTTACTTGCATTGATGCCATTAGAGTTATTATCATCCCCAATGATAGTGATGACCTAATTGTTGGCAAAAGAATTTCAAATTCTGATGGAGGGAGGAGGACACAATTATGATACTTAAAGTGAAGGATGATCTAGGAGAAATGACCTGAAATTTGATTTAGGGGCATATGGGGTAGACCCTAGTGTGAGATTTATTAAACTCATAACTTCTCAGGAAGTGTTATTATAGGCGCTCATGACGACGTAAGTGGGGGTGAGATCATTAACTTTTATCCCCAGACAATTGAGAGTTCTTAATGGACAGACATTCAAAATGGCCCCGTTATCGACATGTGCCAACGGAACCGTCTTTCTTATGACTTTCATCGAGATGTTGAGAGAATAATTTTGGTCAAGACCGATCTTAAGAATTTTTTTATCGACAAAGGAGATGAGCCTCATCATGATCATAACTCTAACCACATGGATATCTTCTTTAGGGGTAATAGTAGTTATATTTGTGGGTCCTGTGAGGAGCTTGATCAAAGCATTTCTACGCAACTGGGAGGACATCAAAATCCCCCACAAAGTGATGTTGGATTAGGTCTTCTTGATTTGTTCAAGGATTTTACTTTCTTTAACCAACATCTCTGGCATTTGGAGTTTTCAACAACTCCTTTTTCTCTATCTATACGCATTTTTTATGATGGAACAATCGAGTCTTTGTAGTATCTCTATAATCGGGTCATGATATTTATGGATGTTGGGAAGAATAAAAAACATGTGTCCTTTTTCACTACTTTCATGACGAACTCTTTATTAATTCTCGATAGTAGCTCTAGGAAAGAAATTATCCCACATAAGGAGGCAATCGTGTCGATATCCCTACTATCCGGATCATCATCTAAGTTGTCTAAATGGTTTGAATCATCACCTCCACCCAGTGGCAACCATATTATCTCTCCGTGATAAATCTATGCTTTTTATAACTCCAACTGCTTCATCGTACAAATATTCCCATTCAATGGAAAAGTGTTGGATATAGGGAACCAAATATCCTTAGTCCTTAGGATGATGAGCAGTTTGGAAGTTGTACATATTTTTTTCTCCTTTACAAACTCATTGAACATGACATGCATGATACTATCTAAGTTGAATTACCCTGCTGACATAAACTGATCGTTTGATTGTCGACCCATTCCCTAGCTTCCATGTATACATCACTGATTTTTTCATAAATTTCCACTTCGATAGTCATCCTTGGTGGCAGTTCCAGCCTAAAGTCTCTAAGTTGATTCAAAACAGCTAGTAGCTCCATGCTCCCTACTTCGGAGCGAGTTCGAACGACAATACAGGCCCTTATCAAGAGAGATAAGACCTAGTCTAGTGCATTTTTGGGGTGCAGAAGGAAAAAAGGATAAATTTTAAGGGATTTAGGGGAATTGGCATATAAAGAAGGTATATTGATGAGTTAAATTCTGGTGGAAGGATCAATATTACGATTCTCATCTATAAGAATGGTGTTCTCACCGGTTTAGTGTACTGTTAGAGGGTTTTTAGTAGTATTGGGTTTAGGATTGGCTAAAAGAGCAATGACCCCCTTATCAATGAGTCCTTAAATGACATTCTTCAGGTGGAAACATTGGTTAGTGATGTGTCGGACGATTTATTTAAAATCATAACGAGCATTAGGATTGAATTTCTTTAGAAGTGGGTCTGATAATGGGCAAGGGTCCAAAGGATTGATGAGGTTTCGAGACAGGAAAGCTTAATAATACTTTGAGAGAAAGATTAGTGTATTCCCTTTTAATTATTTTAAGACGATCTTCGGCCAACCATGACGTAGGAGGCTAAGAAATTTTATTGATGGTTAAGACAATAGTGTTATTTGGCTTATCATACTTACAAGGAATGAATTTCCATGTTGGCCTCTTCGAATCAGACTCAACTTTCTGATTTATAATACCTTCTTTGATATTGACTCTTGCCTCCCGAAGGGATATGAAATCAAGGTAGTACTAGCTCCCCATAGTGGTATGGATATGAGGTATAAAATTCTTTTTCACAGTGCTCATTTGTTCTTCCTCAAAAGGTCAATTTATTATGGTAGCGTCCTTTTCTTTCCATCTATTAGTAAAGATTTTGATTGGTTCCATGGGATTCAACTTGAGTAGCTCAAGGCCTCTGCTAGTGACTTCTAACTCCTCATTATATTTGTATTGGGTCATGAATTCTTGATTTACATCCTCCTAAATACGGATTCGAGATTCTTCTAGCGACAAGAACTATTAAATAGCGCTTTTTGGCAACAAAAACCATTAATATCTTGACTTAGTCAAACGTTTTTTTATAGAAATCTGAGGTTTTCCTTAACCTAGTTCAATTCTTCCTCTTTAGGATCAATAGGAATAGGCATTGGCAAATTAACCCTTGGTTGGGTGAGGTTCAGCATTGGCTTTTAAGTTGGTGGTGGCCAATTAGCAGATAGAACACGCAGGACATGAGGGACTTATTGATACTCTTCTAAAACCCATATCTTTTTGTTTCTTGCGAACCCATGGCATGGGGGAAGAAGATGTCAGGCTCAGGAATCTCGAATTTCAGGACCCTATTTTGTTGCATCTCCTGGACATCTGCTTGGAGATTATCAATCTTAGCTCTAAGATGAACGAGGATTGTCATCAGGTATGGATGAACATTAGCATTTTGATCAAGGTTCTTCATGAATATTCTTCAGGGATTTTTAACTTCCGTGGAAGTAACGGGGGAGATGGTAGAGTTTCAAGGTAGCTTGATAGAGGATCTGAGCCAATAGGGAGCGATGCCAAAACTAGGGTATTGTGACACCCCGACTAATTAAATACCGGGTAGCTACTCCTTTATTAAATTAATTCAAAATGCCCAGTTGGCTCAGTTAATAGCATCACTGTCGAAAATATTTTATTATTACTAACCACCTAGTATTTAAAAAGTAAGTTGCCAAATTTTAATTTAAGTCTGATTAACATGCAACAAGTGTAATGAATAAATAAATAACACCATTCACCATACTGAAACAAACGAGTAACCATCACAATAGAATAAATAAAGTCTGGAGGAAAACTCCTCACTACAATCCCATAACTGAAATAAATAAACTGAAACAATACATGCTAAAGTCCGAAAACTGAAATGTAAAAGATGTCTCTAAATAGAAATGGGCAACATGCCCTACAACTGATAGATAGTGACTCTGGAATCCAAAAGATAGAAGCGTCTACATGCAAATCCATGTAGCTTCCACAAACAGCTACAGCTCGTCACCTGAATGATAATCCTATGCTTGGTGTCCCTGTGGCTGGGCACCTAAAATGGTTTTACAAGAAAAAGAGATTTGAAAAGCAAACGGGTCAGAGCCCGAATGTGGAGTTATATTTTAAAAACCTGCAAGTGCTTTAAAAACATTTAAAACATTAAATGCAAAGTACATGTTAGGACGTACACTCACATGATATTCTCACCTCTCGTCTAACTGTGCACTCCTAACGTAAGTACCCATCTATAACGATATAAACCACTAGCTAAAAGACACCATAACTAGCTAAACAGTAATAGTTCCTACCCTTATTACCCGGTCCTGTTAACATATAACGCTCGTAATAAGAAAAGGGATTTAATGTAAACTCGGATGCTCAATATGCATAATATATATATCACTAACCCATTATGTTATTCTCGAAACAATACTGTAGTTATATTCACAACATTAACATGAGGATTCTTATTAATTAAATGTATATTAATCACATCGTAAATATACAATACAAGCACCTCGAGAACTAAGCTGCGGTGCACACATACTCTGCTATCCATCCCGGTACATCACGTACATAAGGATTACATATTCCGAATCTCTCAGGAATAGTTTACCGATAACAACATCACAAATAATGGAGGCGAACACAGTCACCATCACATGGGTCACGCACATACCTACGCTCCCATGATCAGCGGACTTATTAATATCCCAATAAGTCTTTCTATGACCTATGTTCATCGAGGTACCAGTCTATATCCCCCCCGTAGGCACACAAGGATTAGAGGGTCCTAAGCGAACGCAACCTCCCGTGATAGCAAGTATGGTAGGTATGTCATACACACAGTCATATACCAATACTAAGTAAACACACGTCTTAGTAATACCGTATTTTAATCGTAGTACATATTCTCATACTATCTTATAATGATCACAATTTATACTAATCTGATTTATAATCATACGCGCTATAGTTTCTCACGTCGTAGTAACCACTCACGTCTCAACCCAAACCGTCCATGTAATACACTCCCGTATATAATTTACTCCTCATAATAATCCAAAAGTCCCAAATTTATCCTTACATCATCAAAGAATTTTAACTCTACCCTCGAACCAGTTTCCGGGACTCCAAAAATCAAAATAGTCCAAAAAGGACCAAACTGTCAACTCGTTAGAAGTCTCGTTCGAACGAGACTGTTTGAACGAGATCCCTCTGCCAACTCGTTAGAAGTTTCGTTCGAACGAGACTGTTCGAACGAGATCCCAGTTCGTTCGAACGAACTGTTCCTTCTAACGATATCTCGTTCGAACGAGATATCGAACAAAATCCCTTTTCGTTAGCAGCGACTGGTCAACTCGTTAGAAGCTCGTTCGAACGAGTTCGTTCGAACGACCTGGGGGCTGCTTCTAACGAGCTACCAGCTTCGGCCCAGATTTTTCCCCAAATCGTTTTCATCCATTTTTAACACCTCAAATCTTCTAAACTAAGTCCCAATCAATCGTTTAAAGGTCTATAATTAATACTAAACATATATAATCACATCCTAACATGTTTTTAAGGGATCAATCCATCCTAACATCAATTAAATTACAACTTTCTACACTTTTTCCAAATATCTCAAGAACATGAACCCTAACTACACATCATTATCAAATCCCAGAATTTAATTCGTTTTTCTTTCACCCAAACATGTATTGACATCAGATTAATCGTCTCCAAACTATTCTACATGCAATCCTTCTCAAATTCCTCAAGTTTTATGATCTAAACTACATGGGTTTTCATGTTTTATCAAGAACAAACCATAAATCCAAATTTTCTAACATGGAAAAGACATTCTCAGAAATTAAATGGAATAAAGTCACTTGCCTTGGTTTGATTTCTGACTTTGGTGTAGGTTGATGATGTTTTTCTGCAGAATTTCCTCTCTTTCTCTCCTTCTCCAAGCTCCTTCTCCAATGGTGGCTTAAGGTGGCTAGGGTTTTGATTTGGGAAAGATTGTAAACCTAATGTTAGCCTCCGTAGCTTAAAGGGTTAATATGGGTTGGTTATGGGCTTAGTGGGTCAATATCCACATCAGATTTAATTACCCAATTTTCGTCACTTTTAATTCCTAAAAATGTAAAATTACCAAAATACCCTTTAAGTTGCCGGTATGGCCTAAAAATACCCCGGGACCCAAACTATACCCCCGGCTAGTGTTTTCTGACTATTTCGACCCTTCCGGACGCGTTGGCGCACTCAAAACGACCATACGGATTATAGATTTTAAATTCACTTTTTATTATCAAAATATTATACCGTGACGCGGCGGTCCCACGCGTCTCAACAAAATTTCTAAAATGCCGTATATGAATCCCACGACAAATTTTATAATACCAAATACATATATAATCATATATGCTCATAATCAAATACCAACTCGCATCTCATTAGTATTTATAACCCGGATTAATTTCCAATTAATACGCATTTAATTAATTAATCCCAAAAATAAATATAGCCAAAAGTACGGGGTATTACAGGTATGCGATCGCATTTTAGAGGGGAAGAATTGTTTACCGACTAAAAATATTTTTGGTATTTTGAGAAAAAGGAAGAAAATATTTTTCAGTATTTTTATTAAAGGGAGAAAGGGAAATTCCCCAATGTAGTTGTCATTATTAGGTTTCACTTGTATTATGTTACTCCTGGGGTGGAAGTGAAATGCCGAATAGGAGACGAGTCTAAAAAAATATAGGGTATGTAATGTAAGGCACGGTTTGACGTGTTTCTAGACTCATGGACATGGTCCTATTTTACAAACAAGTGAAATAACAAAAAATTCGGGTAACAAAATGACATGAAAAATTTTCAGAGTTTCATAGTGAAATCGGTAAACTAGGTATGAGTGTCCTAAGGCAGATGCCTATATGATATCAATGCATTGGGAGGTTAGTGGAAAGGTTCCCCCTTTTGGCATGATTTCCACGATATGCCTCTTGCCTATAAGGGCAATCATTAATCGTTACATGTGGACAAGCCATTTGATATACCCGGATAAATGTGAATTGCCTCATGATACACCTCATGGACATAGTATGTGTGAGAACAACTTTGATATACTCGAGGTACGTGAACGAGTTCCCTTTTGTATACCTCCCGTCGAATGTACTAGGCCAATGGAAGGTGAGAATCATATCGCTTAGGTTAATCGCGCCCTGCAGGACTAGTAACCATCAGAAAGTGACCCCCAAGTACGGGACAAATTTTGGCAAAATCTAGTGCTGATGTGATGTAGTGTGCAAAATGCATAAGTATTAATTAGTATTTTATGGATATTTTTATGTTTGCTAAGCGAGAGAAGTACAACTACTAAGAATGAGGTATGGCATGGGAATATACATGAACGACATGTGATAAGGGAGTTGAACAAGGAGAGTAAAGCGAGTTAGTATGTAAATAAAGCAGGGAGCATATACAAAGCATGATGGTATATATAAAGTGCCAGGCATGTGAATATACATAGATGGGAGAAAGGTATCTGCAAAGTGAGAGTGATATGGGGATATGTGTAAGTGAGGAAAACATGCAGATATATACAAGTGAGAGTAATGTGAAAGTGTGTGTAAATGAGAGTAATGTAAAAGTGTGTGCTAGTGAGACTAAGCATGGATATCTACAAGTGGTATATGAAGCATGTGCGTAATCATGTGGCTATATACAAGTGATATGAATCATGTGAAATGTGAGTAAGAGTGAAACACGGTGTAATACCCCGTATTTCTGCATATTTAAGATTTAATTAATTCGGTATTTAAATTGTTTATTTTAAATTACGCGAGAGAAGTAATTTAATTAAATTGGATAATAATGTGATTATTAGATATTAATCGAGAGTGAAATAATGATTAATATTATGAATTATATTTTCTGAGTGAATAGTAAATAACTGATGATTAGAAATTACGTCATAGCGAGAGATATGGGTGTAATTGGAATTTATCTCAACTGGGAGTCATAGCATACGATTGTGATTATTCTACTTATGTGTGATAGTAGACTGATTGATAGTGTATATATAAAGAATGAATTAAGTAGTGAAGCTTAATTAATTGAATAATTGAGAAGAGAAATGAAATGTTAATTTCAATCCTTAACATACGAGAAATGTTAAATCGGGTAGCGTACCTTATGGGCAGTACGGGGACTTAGAAAGGTAAATAGTCCAGATAGTTACTTATGTCTAGTTATCTTGGGTAGTACGTCTAGGTGGGATAAGTAAAGAACGATAGGCGTGCACAATAGTTGAGTGGTGAGGAAACTTAAGAAAGTGTACGAGAACCTAACATGTGTAATCAATAGCTGATTTTGAATTGTTATAAACTCTTGTTAAACATTTTCAAAATGTTTTGAGTACTAACTCTTGCTATAAAAATATTTTCAAAAAGCTTTTAGGTGTCCAGCCACAAGGACACCAGACTTGACATTTTGTTTCGGGACACACAGCTGCAGCACAGATGGATGCTTGCAGGAGTCTTGTTTAGACACCTCATTTACTCATTTCATAATGTAGGATCTTATGGCAGTATTACAATTTTTCATTTGGGCATGTTGCCCCATTCAAATTTTATTAAGTTCGGACTTATGTTGGATTTAGTTAGTATTATGTTGGATTTACTTAGTTTGGTTTTAGCCGATGGTTTTTACGGCAAGACTTTACTTATCTATATCTTGTGATGGTTTAGAATTTATAGGAGTATGGTTTATTTTGGTTTTTTGCATGTTGTTATATGTTTAATGAAAGATAAAATTGGCACCGGTATAATTAACTAATAGGTGATTAGTAATTAATTTGGTTTTCGACAGTGATGCTAAGAACGAATGAATTTAGAAATCCTAATTTAATTTAATGAAGGACTGATCACTCGGTATTTTACTAGGCGGGGTGTCACAGATGGTATTTGAGCATCACGTTCTAGAGTCCATAGGATCTGTACGGCTTACAATGATTTCAGTGTATCGTTCGTTTGATATAGAGCCTTATTATTAGGAATGTTGCATTTATCTTACGTACTTCTGCCATTTTATTTGTATAGACTGTGAACTCATACAATTCGATCTGTCTTCAGATGCCATCGAGGAAATAGCGAGCTGAGAGGGAAGTACACAAGGTTGAGGTGAGGGAGGCTCATTAGGAGCCACAGGAGGTGCCTCAGTCGTAGCCACACCAGAGATGATTTTGACTGCACAGGTGACAGTGATAATGGCCCAGGCAGTAGACACAGCCATGAGAGCTATGGATGCTCATTTCCCTCAGCCCCAAGCACCGCCACCAATGGCACCCATGATCCAGGCCCATCCAGGGCCATTTACTTGGCAGAGAGTTAAGTAGGGCTGGCAATTTTTGACATGATAACCCGTTTATGGTAATAATCCGAAATGACTCGAACTTGACACGATTAGCTTGTATAGATTTAAGAGTACCCAAAACTTATACTCAGTTAAAAATCAACGCGACCCGAAAATGACACTACTAACCCAAATTGCCACCCCTAGAGTTAAGGAGACCTTCCAGAAAGGCCACCCACCCGAGTTTCAGGGCAGTACTGATGTGATTGCGACATATCAATGGAAGAAAAATATATAGCGTCATCTATGTGTGGTGGAGTGTATTGAGGCATAAAACAAGATGTTAACTACGTTTAGACTGGATGGAGAGGCATTATAGTGGTGGGAGTCGGTGACCAACGCTGAGGAGAGAGATCTGATGACCATTACTGAGTTCTGGGGGTGGTTCGAACGCAAGTACTTTCCGCCTGCAGTTGATTTAGAGATGCAAAAGAAATTTGGGGAGGTGAAACAGGGTGACCGATTGTTAGATGATTACGAGGAGGAGTTGACCCGCCTGGAAAACTTTGTGCTAGATAAGTTGAGCAACGAGGAGAGGAAGAAAGATAAGTTCATGGACTGTTTGATCTGGAAGATTAGACAGCACTTGATTGGTAATCCTGCGTTGGTGACATACACTAATGTCATCAATGTCGTACGTGTACACTGTCAGGATCATCGCTTCCATACGAAGAGGAGCAAGAGAGGTGTAGAGCCGAGCCAGCAGGGCAAGGCAAATAGGGGTGGTTCTAGTGAAGCACCACATCAGCAGCAAGCAGGCCGTCAGCAGGGGTAGGGTTCCCAGCAAGGGGATCAGGACAAAAGGTTTAGGACTGGGGGACATCGGCCTGATGGGGGATTTGGACAAGGCAGCAGGTTCCCCGATAGCAATAATTTATGCATGGCCAATAGGGACAAGGGAACTAGGGAGGAGTCTAATAGGGCCAAAAGTAGGGCTAGAAACAGAGGGTCTTCCTGGGGCATGCTTCATATGTGGATAACAGGGTCACAAGAGGAGGGATTGCCCATAGCAGGGTGGAGTAGAGTTGCAGGGTACTCATTAGGGACAGCAGGCTCCAATACCTCCTGCAACACCAGCACCACAGCAGCAACAGGAGTAGATTCACTACAGGCATGTGTATAACATCCAGGATGTAGCCATGCCACCAGCACCTTAAGTGCTGGCAGCAATAAAGGTTACATTTCCTAATCATGGGCTTTAGGGTAGGATTTTGTTTGATACTGGGGTGTCGCACTCTTTCATTAAGACCAGATTTGGTATAGCTATCGATTTATTAAAGATAACTAGGAGTCTCCTTATGTGCATACAATCACCGATTGGTAGTGGTTTGCTGATACACTCGATTTATAGAGGAGTCAATATCGTTATAGGGTGACTGAGCTTAGCGACAGACCTTCTAGTGTTAGATGTTGACGGTTACGATGTGATTTTGGGTATGGATTGGTTGGCGGGCTATAGAGCGATGGTATATTGCTATGAGAAGACCATTGTATTTTCCATTTCGGAACTGGAGATGTTCCTTGTGGCGATGCCTCTTCTCGAGGGATGGTCACGCACACACTTATATTATATTGGGCAGGAGACTTGAAAGGAGATAGTTATACCGTTAGACTCGATTCCAATTGTGAGGGAATTCGAGGATGTATTTCAGAAGATACCAAGGCTACCACCCAATTACGAGATTGAGTTTTTTATAGATCTAGCACTGAGTTCAAGACCGATTGATCGAGCACCTTATCGTATGGTCCCTTAAGAGATGCGTGAGTTGAGGGACTAGATTTAGCAGCTCTTAGGTCAGGGTTTTATTCGGCGGAGCACATCGTCGTGGGGTGCACCAGTATTATTCATAAAGAAGAGGGATGGTTCTCTTCATTTGTGTGTTAATTACATGGAGCTGAACAAGGTCATGATATGGAATAAGTATCTGTTGTTGAGAATCGATGACCTTTTTTACTAACTGAGGGGAGCGAATTACTTCTCCAAAATCGATTTGAGATCTAGGTATCATCAATTGCCCATTCGAGAGGAGGATGTTCCTAAGATCAATTTTCGATCACGGTATGGATCGTATGAGTTTAGGGTGATGACGTTTGGGCTCACCAATGTGCCAGTAGTGTTCATGGATCTCATAAACAGGGTATTCAGGGAGTTCTTAGATCAATTCATGATTATGTTTATAGATAATATTCTGGTCTATTCTTGCCCCAAAGATGACCACGCAGAGCATCTGGGTATGGTTTTACAGATGTTATGGGACCATTAGTTGTACGCCAAATTCGAGAAGCGTGGATTTTGGCTTTGAGAGGTTTAGTTTATAGGCGACATTGTGTCCGACAGGGGCATTTCTATTGATCCGAGTAAGATGTCGACGGTGAGGGAGTGGGGACAGCCCACAACACTGATCGAGATTCACAGCTTTTTAGGGTTGGCCAGGTATTATCATCGCTTCATCAAAGGATTCTCGAAGATTATGGGGTCCATTGATGAACCTGACCCGCAAAGGGGTACCGTTTGTGTGGAGCGATCATTATGAGTTAGCGTTTGATGAGCTAAAGGACAAGTTAACATCAGCACCCGTACTCGCTTTGCCTAGGGGAGGATTAGATTATCGGGTCTATATCGATGCATCCTTACAGGGACTTGGGGGTTTATTGCAGTAGGAGGAGAGGGTTATAGCTTATGCATCCTGAAATCTTAAGCCCTATGAGAAGAATTACCCCACCCACGACCTCGAGGTGGCAGCGGTCATTTTTGCTTTGAGGATATTGAGACACTATCTTATGGGGGATCAGTTTACTTTGTTCACGAATCACAAGCCACTTTAGTATCTCTTCATACAGAAGGATCTGGACATGAGGCAGAGGCAGTGGATAAAATTTATGAAGGATTATCGGTTTGATCTACAGTATCATCCTGGTAAGGCTAACGTGATGACAGACGCGTTGAGTCGGTGACCTACGAGGGAGATAGCATAGGTCTGGAAGGCGAAGTGGAGTGAGCTTCAGCATGATAATGAGATCTCCAGAGTGTGTATGGTAGTTCTATCTATCACTCTCAAGATTGTTATGTGGGTAGTGAAAGCATAGGCAAAGGATCAGTTCTGTCAGGATAGGGTACAACAGTTGCTAGCTGAGGGTGCAGAGTCTTACTCGATCAGCTCAGAAGGAGGCCTATGATTTAATGGGAGACTTGTAGTGCCAAAGGATGAGGATTTGAGACATATAGTTATGACACAGCCTCAGGGTTCAAGGATTACGATACATCCCGACGGGGATAAGATGTACCAAGATGTGAGGAGGCAGTACTGGTGGTCGGCTATGAAGCGAGATGTAGCAAGGTTTGTCTCGAAGTTTATTACTTGTCAGCTTATGAAAGTTGACCATCAGGGACCTTTAGGGATGCTACGGTCAGGAAAGCATTTCGATGGATATTATCACTTGATTACTGACATGACAAAGGGGTCACAATTCCATTTGAGTGATAGTGAATTGACTGACCAAGGTGGCCCATTTTTACCAGTCCATACCGATTATGAAACGAGTTAGTATGCACAGTTATTAATTGCTGAGATACTAAAACTTCATGGGATGATGATTAATATTGTATCTGATATGGACAAGATCTTTATTTCTCACTTCTAGTAGAGTTTTCAGGAGGCCATGGGCACAGACTTAAGGTTGAGTACCGCTTATCATCCACAGACAAACGGGAAAACTGAGAGGGTTAATCGGATGCTAGAGGACATGCTGAAGATGTGCATCCTAGATTTTGGGGGAGGTTGGGAGTGATACCTTCCATTGGTAGAGTTTGCGTATAACAACTCTTACCAATTTACCATTGGTATGGCACCATTCGAGGCACTTTATGGGAGGCCTTGTCGTTTGCCACTTATTGGTTAGAAGTGGGGGACAAAAAGTTATTGGAGCCAAAGATGATCCAGGAGACGACTTCCAAGATTGAGCTTATTCTGGGATGTATACGGATAGCTCAATATAGGTAGAAGAGTTATGCTGATACCGATTAGAGACACGTTAAGTTAGAGGCTGATGACCAGGTGTTGGTACGGGTGTCTCCCATGAAAGGGATCATGAGATTCGATAAGAAATAAAACTTAGCGCCGAGGTATGTGGGCCTTTCCCTATTATTGAGAGAGTGGTACCGATAGCATATAGATTGGGTTTATCAGAGCATCTTCAACGGAATACACAATGTGTTCCACGGGGCATCATTGAAGAAGTATAGGAGGAGAGAAAGAGCTTTCTGGCACGTTCCACTCAAGGATATTGATTTGCAGCCAGACATTTCATATGAGGAGAGACCTGTGGCTATTCTAGATCGCAATGACCGAAAGCTACGGTCTAAGGTGGTACCTCTAGTCAGAGTTCAGTGGGGGCACCATAGTGTTAATGAGTCTACTTGGGAGCGTAAGGATGACATGAGAGAGCAGTATCCAGAGTTTTTTACAGCATGTATGACCTAATTTCGGGGACAAATTCCTTTGTAAGGGAGGAAGTATGTAATACCCCGTATTTCTGCATATTTGAGATTTAATTAATTTGGTAATTAAATTATTTATTTTAAATTATGTGAGAGAAGTAATTTGATTAAATTGGATAATAATGTGATTATTAGATATTAATCGAGAGTGAAATAATGATTAATATTATGAATTATATTTACTAAATGAATAGTAAATAATTGATGATTAGAAATTACGTCATAGCGAGAGATATGGGCGTAATTGAAATTTATCTCAACCGGGAGTCGCGGGAGTCACGTGTAGACTAACTTGGGATCGATATGGGATATTTATATAGATTGACTCGGATGATCATTTTGAGGTCACAGATGAGTCCGAAAGGGTCGAATTAGTTAAAATAGTATGCACGGGGAAGTTGAGTGAGTCACAGGGCAATTTTAGACTATACCGGGACCATGCGAGGGTATTTTGATCATTTTATATTAAGGGGTTAAGAGACTTATGAATTTGCAAACTCTAAATTAGCTTATAAAGGTTGGAGGCTAGGGTTTAGAGTTTATAAATCTCATAAAAGCCATTGAGGAGAGAGAGAGAATAATTGTGAAGCCTAAGAGAGAGACTTTGAGGAATTTGGAGAGTAATCTTGCACCATTAACAAGATGGGATTAAAGATTGGAAGAGGAGACACACCATTCAACATCTCATCCACAAAATCAGAACACCTAAATCAAGGAAAGTGTTTGTATACATATTTCTTGAAGTTATAATACCCATGTGACAAGGGTGTAATTTATTTGTGAATAAATTGATGATCCTGAGAGAAAATAATGGATTAACCTAATGTTAAGGGTAGTATTTCCATGTATTTTAATTTGATGCAATTAGAGGATTCAAAATCAGTAGGTGTATGATTATCTCTACCGAATAAATTTGGGTTTATGTTGAAAAATAGAGGAAGAGCGTGAAAACCTAGGGTTCTTGGTGATTTGATGATTAAATCTATTCTTGATGATAAATCGTAATGCTTTGATGTGAAATTTACGTTATAAATCATCCTAAGACATGTAGAAAAGGTTTGGTATTGTTGGTTTGGATTTTGGAGAATAACTATGTAAGACACGTGTAAAAATGGTGAAAACGCATGAAACCAATGAAGAAGACGACCTGCCATAAATCGAATCGATTCAGCCTCCTGGCGAATCGATTCAGCTGCCAGAAAAGAAGGCATTTTTATTTTTACCCTAGAATGCCTAAATGGTTATCGAGGAAATGTTTGGTACTTAGATGAAATATAATGTGGGATTAATTATATTATAGTAGGCCTATGATAGGATAATGGGCTTTGACTTTGAGGGGATTAAAGTGATGGTTTAATAGGCTTAATTGTGACGTAATTTAATTCGAAAAGATGAGAATACAATTACAGGAAAGCATGGGAGAGATTAATTGCATATACCAGTAGGTTAAGGAGGACTTAGATATTGAAATCAACAAAGGGGTAACTAGGACCTTTAGAGTAGAGAATAATACTCGGGTAATACGATAGTGAGTTAAATCGTAATATAACAAGTTCGAGGAGTATGTGAGTGAATTATCCTACGTATGAATGATAATATTTAGGTTGTGTGAATACCTACTGAATAGGTATATACAGAGGTTGTGTGTGTACCTATATGATTGATGTTATAAGTTAGCTGTGACACCCCACCTAATTAAACATCGATTAATCAGGCCTTTATTAAATTAAAATAGGTTTCTCATATGGTTCGTTCTTAGCTTCACTGTTGAAAAATCTTTTAATTACTAAACACCTAAGTGAGATTACACCGGTGCCAAATTTATTCTTTCTTTAAAAAAGATAAATCTAACAATGCGGAAACTAAATTAAACATTCACAATATACTAGAATCCAACCATCACAATATATAAATGCATAAAGGATTGTCGAATAAACCATCGTCCAAAAATCCAACCAAGTACTCCATAATCATAAAAGAACTAAGCAACTGAAAACTGACAACGGACAACATGTCCATACATGGAATATAAAATGAGATCCTACACTAGATCTGAATGGAGGAATCGTTTAATCAAATCAATCATGTCAGCATCCACAGTGCTACAGCTTTGAGTCTCTGGAACGAAGTCACGCCTCGTGTCCCTGTGGTTGGACACCTAAAAGATTTTGAAAAATATTTTATAGCAAGTATTAGAACACAAAACGTTTAAAAAAATATTTAGCAAGCATTTATCACAAATTTCAAATAGATTATTTATTACACATGTTAGGTTATCGGACACACTCTTGAGTTTACTCACCTCTCATCTATTGTGCACACCTAACGTTCTATACATAGCCCATCTAGCTATTCTGCCCAAGCTAACTAGACTATAGTATTGTCTGAACATATCTATTTGCCTAAGTTCCCTATACCGCCCGTAAAATACATTATTTTCATTAACATCCCATATATAATTTTTTTCTCATGCAACACTTATATGTGTGATAATTAAAATCATATAATTAAGTCTCTCTACTTAACTTATTCTAGTAGATATCACTATCTATCTTTAAATCTTTGTGATTAAGTTTCTCTTCTTAATTTATCTTTTAGATGTATATCTATATATATATCATCTACAAGTCTACTATCACACTCAGTAGGGCATGATAAGGTATATATATTTCGTACACAATATATACAATAAGGATTATTGGTCCGGATAACCATCGACCCAATTATCCTATCATTTACATTTGTTCGGATATCCCTCGACCCCAATGTAAATGTTATGCATATGTATATTGGTCCGGATTTTCCATCCACCCCAATATTATTTATTTTCGATTTGGTTGAAGTAATCATCGACCCCAGATTCGAACTTTCATATATTGGTCCGGATAGCCATCGACCCCAATACTATCCTATTATTTACATTGGTCCGGTTATCCCTCGACCTCAATGTAAATGTTATGCATATGTATATTGTTTCGGATTTTGACCCCAATATTATTAATATACTTTAGTTATTCACACAACCTAAGTACTTATACTATAGGTATCCACACAACCTAATGATTCACATTGGTATGTAGTATATTTCTCTCTAATACTTACCGTACATTTTATTTTACGATTTATCTTGCTATCGTAATTATATGAGTATTCACGCAACTCTAAGGGTCATAGTTACCCCTTTTCTAAATTCAGTAGATATGTCTAACTTACCCTACTGCTCGATACATAAATTTATTCCATTCTCGTAATTATTTATCCGTCTCTCAGATTAATTACAATGTTATTCATCTCGAATTCAATCTTGTCTTAAACCTATCAATAAGACTACTTCATACCTCTGTAATAGGCCTAACATAATATAATAAATCTCCTATTATTATTTTCACAAAGTCCTAAAGATTTCCACAACATCGATTTAGGAACACTAGGCCCAAAAAGGAAATTTCATATTTAATTTAGGGAACCGAACCGATCCGACTTCTCAGGACCTAAGTGATCCGCTATTCTTTAAAGGCCGAACCGAACCAAACCTCTTTGGTGAGGATCGGTTCATTTTTTCTGTAACTCGTTTCTGCAGTTATAGCATGTATGTTTTCCACCATTAAAGCACCTTAATCTTTCATGTTCACCCACCAAACTCTAAAATAATTGTCCCAAACCCTTTCCACAGATATAAGGACAATTTCTAACGTAACTTTTGCATTAAAACATTACAAATTATTCAAGAATTGGTTAAAGCCTCTAATCCTCAAAAATCATAGGTTTTTATGTTTTTCCTCTAATATTCATCAGAAACCAGAATTAATTCATATTAATGATCAATTATCCTTTAATTATTGATCCTCTACATGTGTTAAATCGATCTACATGCAGATCATATCCCAACATGAATAAAAATCATTATTTTTTCTCCTAAGAACATTGATTTAACAAAAACAAATCTTAAAACCCTACACATGGGTATTATAACTTCAGGGATATTATGATAAAAAACTTGCCTATTTGTTTGTAGGATCTGATTTTGTGGAGTAGATGTTGGAGTGATGATCTTCTCTTCCAATCCTCACTCCTTGGATGCTTAGGGTGCAAGATAAGGTTTAATCCTCCGAGAATGCCTCTTTAAGCTTTGGGTATGATTTCTCTCTTCTCTCTAACGGCCTCTCTTTAGATTAATTATTTCTAACCCTAGCCTCAATCCTTAAACATCTGATATAACACTTAGAATTTCGTAGGTCCCTTAACCTCTATTTTTCAAATGACCAATATGCCCTCAATAGGTGCCGGTTTGGTCTAAAATTGACCCGGGACCCAAACTATACCCCTGGGTATACTATTTCGACTATTTTAACCCATTCGGAACTATTCGTGACCTTTCAATTGTCATCCGAGTCACTTAAAATATATTTCCTATCTCGACCTCAATATAGTCTACACGTGACTCTTGATTGAGATAAAATCAAATACGCCCATATCACTCGCTATGACGTATATCAATGATCATTAATTATTTACTATTCTCACTTAGTAGATTTCATATCATAATATTAATCAGTATCTATCTCTCGATTAATAATTTAATAATCACATTTATCATTTAATCATATTAAATTAAGTCACTCGTATAATTTAATTAACAACGTATTTTCTCACTTAATTCCTGAATTAATTAAATATCAAATTCGTAGAAATACGGGGTATCATATTAGCATACCTACATTGCTTGCTATCACCGAAGGGTCTCGCGTAGTGGGCGACACTACCTTGATGATTCTAGTGAGGTCTGAATTGGTACCTCAGAACATAGAACTTAGGGCCGTTCGCTATGTGACGTGTATCAGTGAGACCGACATGCCATTTAGGTATGTTTGGTATGTGCGTAGCCCAAAGGCTTAGAACTATGTCTACATCCACCGTTGTTATTTGATTTTGGGTTCGAGGAGACATGCCGAACTAATAGTCCTCATTTAGTACGAGAGGTACTTGGACTAATAACAGAGTATGCCTATTGTTTCACGGTGGTCCTATTGAGAGACACTGTATATATATATATATATATACGATTGTGATTATTCTACTTATATGTAAAAGTAGACTGATAGATAGTGTATATATAAAGAATGAATTAAGTAATGAAACTTAATTAATTGAATATTTGAGAAGAGAAATGAAATGTTAATTTCAATCCTTAACATATGAGAAATGTTAAATCGGGTAGCGTACTATATGGGCGGTACGGGAACTTAGAGAGGTAAATAGTCCAGATAGTCACTTATGTCTAGTTAGCTTGGATAGTACAACTAAGTGGGCTAAGTAGAGAACATTAAGCATGCTCAATAGTTGAGGGGTGAGGAAACTCAAGAGAGAGTACGTGAACCTAGCATGTGTAATCAATAACCGATTTTAAAATGTTATAAACTCTTGCTAAATTTTTTTAAAATTCTTAGAGTACTAACTCTTGCTATAAAAATATTTTCAAAAAGCTTTTAGGTGTCCAGTCACAGGGACGCCAGACTTGACATTCTGCTCCAGGAACACACAGCTGCAGCACAGGTGGATGCTTGTAGGAATTTTGTTTAGACACCTCATTTCCTCATTTCACAGTGTAGGATCTTATGGCAGTATTATAGTTTTTCATTTGGGAATGTTACCCCATTCAGATTTTATTCAGTTCAGATTTATGTTGGATTCAGTTAGTATTATATTGGATTTACTTACTTTGGTTTTAACCGATGGTTTTTATGGAAAGACTTTATCTATCTATATCTTGTGATTGTTTAGGGTATGGTTTATTTTAGGTTTCCATATGTTGCTATCTGTTTAATGAAAGATAAAATTGGCACCAGTTTAATTAACTAATAGGTGATTAGTAATTAATTTAGTTTTCGACAGTGATTCTAAGAATGAACCAATTTGAAAATCATGATTTAATTTAAGAAAGGGTTGATGATCCTGTATTTAATTAGGCGGGGTGTCACACATGATAAGTACGTAAAAGTGAGTGAAGGATGAAGCATGGGATAGAAAAGATGATATACATATGTGATTAGAGAATGAACATGATGGAGAGAAGAATATACAACATGTGAGGATGAGATTAGGAAGATCACAGAAGTGAAAATATATACATATGTATAGAATAATAGAGAAAAGGGGGAGAGAGAAAAATAAAATCAGTGTAAATAGAGTCTAGTCCTCTAATAAGAAATAAGTTGTCCCTAGCAAAGTTGCCAGTGTGTCTCTCCCAGGATTAAAAAATGGGGGGAAATCTGATTTGGGTTCACCTCGAAAGAAAGTTCACTAAATCGTGGATAATGGGGTCAAGTAAGAGAACTTCCCTTTGCACTACTCACATAATATTCACCGGCTCCCACGGACATAAATCGATCATCGTCGAGGGTAAGAATATAAAGAATAGAGTCGCTAACCTATTTTTCTCAAAACAAGCAAAAGATATAACCGTCCCCGAAGAAACGACATTACAAGACAAACTAATGAATACAAAACCAGTTCGGGGACTAAGTTACGGAATACGAAGGTGTTAGGCACCCAATCAACCCTTTCGATTTCTCCTGGGCTTAAAAATGCTCTTTGTTATTTATTCAATGGGGTCTAAAGTGAAAAGTGTATACACACACACACACATAAGGAGTGACGGTAATAAATCAATCGAAGGAGTGTAGACGAATGACATAAAAAGATGGCTAAAAATGTGAGTTATGCGCCAGATTGAACTCATTATGAACAAATGAACACATATGTCGATGGGAACGCTAAAGAGACAAAATATAATTATAATAGTCGATATATGTGAGCAATGCGGCGAGTCGAACTCCTTGTGAACAAATGAGCCCGCATATCAATGGGATTGCTAAATGAGTAAAAATAGATAAAATACTGTATATATGTAGAAAGATGGGAAAATAGTGAAATATAGAAAAAGCACTCGAGTCCCGAGGTGAACTCGAGACGCTTACGTAGACGAAATTGACATCAAAGTCCACATTATTCGGTAACATGCAAGGGTGGTATTTAACCCATGAACCCAAAACTAGAGTTTCCTTATTTTTAATTTGTCAAAAAATGTGCATAAGTGGAGAAAGTGTAGGCAATGGTAGAGGAAAATTCTAATTTGGGATTAAGGATTAAACCTTATTTTTTATTTTTTAAGGATTTATGAAACTAAATTTTGTGTATATAAGTAATAAAAATTATTATTAAGGGAGAAAAAGTAAAACTAAAGTAAAAGATATGCTAAAAATAATGAATTGAGATAAATGACATTAGGTAAACGAGCTAGAAAATGATAGAATTAGACCTTAGATGAAGCTTTGCTCCTGATTTTTAAGGTGATGTAGGTAGGTTTTTTATGGTGATGAAGTGGATAGAAAAGGTGGAGTGAAAGTGATGTAAGGAAATATGGACGGAATGTTTGGAAAATGTTATTTTTGGAAGACGGTGCACTAATTTTGAGGTGGGAGATCTCTAGATTTCGAGAAGTAGAATGAGGTTATGGCCTCCTTAAATAGGAAAGTTTTAGGGTTAAGGGGTCTGCCTATCGGCATAGACCTAGGCCCACCTATAGGCATACCACCTAGCTTGAAGGCTAAATGAATTACCACTACGCTAATAGGTAGAAGGATAGGGGTACCTATAGGGAGTCCAAAACAAACTTTTTAGGAAAAATGGACGTAAAATATAAACCGTAAGTTTTAAATCGTGCACGCCTGAGACTGTTAGAAATATTATTTAGAGCCTTATGAAAGTGAATTGAGAAACCCTTGGGTTCAAGAGCTTATCAGTGTCAAATGGAGCTCAAAAGTGCCAGGTGCCCTCTAGGTTAGGTTTTGGAGTAAAAAGGCAAGTACATGTGAACTGTAAGGATAATTCGCACACGGTATGGACCGCTAGAAAGGGTATTCATATCCCTATGAAAATCATTGAGATACTCTCAAATCCGAGAGTTGACTAAGGATCTCTAAAGCACCAGTGGCCTTTAGATCAGGGTTTGGAGTAAAAAGGCAAGTATGCACCAATCGTAAGGACGATTTTTGCATGGTATGGATCGTTGGAAAGGGTGTTCAAAGCCTATAAAAGTGCATTGAGTTATTCCTAATTTTTACAGTTGAAGTGCCTATTGGCCTCTAAGTCAAGATTTGGAGTAGGATTTGAGGTCTGAGGGTGAAAGGGATGGTGTTAGAGGCCTAAGGAGGTGTTGAAAGGTACTACAATGGGGGGTCTACACCCGTGTTATGGCACCTTTGACTGTTGGGCCTCTTATGTAAGGGAGAACTAACCCGCACTACCTCCTATCCTACCTTACAGGATAGATGTGTCTATGTTGGACCACTTATCCCCCTTCATCTTATGGAACTTGTGATGGCCATCGTAATGCATCAAGATAACACTTAGTACCTGAGTATATGTGGTGTTAGTTGGGTTCCCCAGTACCACATGTTTGATCCTCTATGGCAGTCTGCTAATGAATCACTACATGCTTATGATAAATTTTTTTCTGAAAATGCTAGACTTAAGAAAAGTTTGTTGAAAACTTCCACTAAATTTATGAAATGTGAAAAACAAATGCCTCTTTGAAGATGGAAGGGTCCCTTTTGTGCAATGTGGAATCTCAATGATTCGCACTTAGCGAGTGTCTACTTTTGATGGAGAATGAGAATAAATATTTGCAAGATAGGTTAAACGTTTTACAATGTGAGTTAGGATAATGTAAAAATTCTAATGACTCTTCGAATGAGAAAATAACTTCTCTTGAAAACAAGTTAATCTCCTGTAAGGATGTGAAAGTTAGCATATAAGATAAGTCAAAGAATTTAGAAAAAATGTTTTTGTCTCATACTCAATCTTTGAGTCACAAGCATGGTATTGGCTTTGATAAATATCACATATAATCTAGATCTGAGGACAAAGTCATTTTTCTAAAATCCTCTCAAAAGACTCATTTTACTAAAGAGTATTCTCCATCTCTTGAGAACAAAAATGTTTATATTCTTTCAAAGAAATCCGATCATTATTTTGTGTATCATTTCACTTTGTAATCGTGATGGTCTTGTAAAATATTTTTGCAATAGGCTTAAGAAAAACTCAAAGGTGATAAAGAAACCTCACTTAGATGAAGTTTCTTCTTTGAAGCGTGACTTTAATTCCCAAATTGTAAAGATTTCAAAATGTAAATGTGTTGACACTAGTTAAAAATATATGGGGGAGAATATCAAGACTAAAGAGGTTTGGCCTACCAAGAAAAAATGTCTTATTATTCATACAACTTTTGTTGGCCAAAATGACTCACAATGGTACTTCGATAGTTCGTGCTCTAGGTATATGACTAGAACTAAAGCCTTATTTTCTTAACTTATTAAAAAATAATCTAATTCGGTCATATTTAGGATGGGAACAATTCTAACATCGTAGGAAAGGGCACCATAGAGATTGATGGTTTTCCTAGGCTAAATAATATTCTTTTGGTTGATGATTTGAAGGTTAACTTGTTTGGAATATTTCAAATGTGAGACGATCGTCAAAATGTTCTTTTTACCAACAATGAATTTAAATTTCTTTATCTTAAAGGTAATTGCAGTTTGAAGGGCACTAGAACTACGGAGAATTTTTACATCATTAATATCTCTCCGAGTGTTCTTTGAAATAGTGTCAAGGAAGATATGACAGATCTTTGGTATAAGAGATCAGGTCACGTGAACTTTAGACATCTTAGTAGACTTTATTGGAATGAACTTGTTTATGATTTACCCCATTTGGAATCAATTTCTTCTTGTGTGTGTGGTACTTGTCAAATGGGCAAACAAATTCATAATCTACATAGGAAATTGAATGTTGTTGCTACCTCACGTGTCCTAGAACTTTTACACAAATATATTATGGGTCCAATGCGTACGAAGGTCATAGGAGGTAGACATTATGTCCTTGTTATTGTAGATGACATCTCTCGATTCACTTTTGTTAGATTTTTGTGTAATAAGTCCAAATAAAAGAACTTTTTTATTCCCAAGTGAAAGCAATTTCAAAATAAAAAGGCAAGCGCTATTGTTAAGAAACATAGTGATCATGGAAGGGAATTTGAAGGATAGGGTATACTGGAGTGGTGTAGTGAAGTTGTGATACACCATGAGTTTTTGGCTCCCAAAATGCCTCAACTAAATTGAATAGTTAAAAAAAGAATCTAATTTTCCAAGAAATGGCTAGATCCATGTTGATCGGTAAAAATGTTCCTAAGAGATTTTGCGCGAAAGCTTTTCACATGGCTTGTCACACCACTAATCGATTTTATATGAGGTATGGTACCAATCAAACCCCTTACAAGATTTGAAACAGTAAAAATTCCACATTCAAGCACCTTAAAGTTTTTGGAAGCAAATGTTACATACTCAAGGAGAGAGAATACTTGACTAAGCTTGACTCTAGAAGTGATGTAGGAATTTTCCTTAGCTATTCCACTAATAGTCGTGCCTATTGTGTTTACAACTTAATTTATCATAAAATTATGGATCCCATTAATGTCATTATTAATGATAATTATTTCTATGACTTTAGTGAGGATGATTGTGAAAACACGACTTTTGTATCTCCTCATATTGAAGATAAAATGGATTAAAGGGAAGAAGAAACGAATGAGCGTGAATAGGTGGCTCCACCACCTAGTGAGGTTTTGAATGTGGTAGACACCAATCCTTGGGTTAGGAAATACCATGATGTCATCAAGATCATTGGTAGTTCTAATGTTGGAGTAAGTACTAGATTTAAACTCCAAATAGAAGTTCACTTTCTTTATTACACTTCCACCACTAAACATAACAATGTAAAGGATTCCTTGTTAGATGAATATTGGGTCAACATCATGTAAGAAGAGTTATACTAATTAACCAAAAAAGAAGTTTAGAATCTAGTTCCTTTGCCAAAAGATGTTCATGTTATCGGTACTAAGTGGATCTTCAAAAACAAATGTGATGAAGATAGTGTTTTTTTAAGGAACAAGGCAAGACTAGTGTCTCAAGGTTATACAGAAGTTGAATGTTTAGACTTTGATGAGTATTTTGCCCCCGTTTCTATGATAGATTCAATTCGTTTACTCTTGCCTATAGCATGTGCCTTAGACTTCAAGCTCCAATACATGGATGTAAAGAGTACTTTTCTTAATGGAAAGGGTGAAGTCTTTGTGTCATAATTTAAGGGATTTGAGGATCCCACATTCCCAACACACATTTATCACCTAAAAAGGCTTTGTATGGACTTAGATAGGCATGTAGATCTTGGTATGAAATACTTACCTCATATCTTTTGGGGAAAGGCTTTAAAATAGAAAGTGAGGACAAGACCTTATTTCTATAGTCTTATGGGAAAGGCATTGTGGTGGCCTAATTGTATGTTGATGATATTGTGTTTGGCTCCACAAATGAGAAACATGATCAAGGCTTTGCTTTGATAACGCAAGAATAACTTGAGATGAGCGTAGTTGTGGAACTCACTTTATTTCTTAGTCTCCAAGTGCGTTAAATAGATAGTGAACTTTTTATTTCGCAATTTCAATTTGCAAAAGACTTTGTGAAGAAGTTTAACCTTGGTTCTTCTAAGCCTAAACATACCCCATGGGTGTTTTCATTAAGCTTGAAAAGGATGTTGATGAGACGCTTCATCATAACATAATTGGTAGTTTTTTACCTCAGGGCTAGTCTGTGACACCCAGCCTAATAAAATACTGGGCGATCACTCCTATATCAAATTAAAATAGGAGTTTCATATGGATCATTCTTAGCATCACTATCGAAAACCAATTTAATTACTAATAACCTATTAGGCTGGTGTCAAAAATTTTCTTAACTACTCTTTTTAAATAACTAAAATTAAAACATTCACACAGTTTATGTAAATGAAACTGAAATGAAATAAAATAACCGAACACTCGGTTCAAATATGATACAACCATATCGAATGCCGCTCTAAAAGGCGAAAAAGAATAAAAAAATGCAATTGGGCCATTGGCACGAATGTTTATACAATACCTCCTATCTAGAGTACAAGAATAGAAGCGTCTATCGAGAACCTGCATGCATCCACAGCTACTGCAGCCGGCGTCTTACTCGAAAGAAGTGTCATCCATGCGTCCCGGTGTCTGGACACCTATAATATATAGCAAGAAAGGAAAATATAGAAACGAGTCAGAGCCCGAGTTGTAAAAATATTTAGCAAGTGCATAAATGCCTTATTTTTAGAAAAAGGTTTCATCTCATATTTAAATTTGGTATCGCACTCCCATGAGATACCCCTCACCTCTCTTTTAATAGTGCAAACCTAATGCACTTAACTAGAACAGTCTAGTTAGGCTACCCCGCCTAACTAATCTAATTCACTCGTCTACTAGAAACCTCTACCACCCGAGTACTAAGAGTTAAACTTCTCTCCATTCTCAACACTGCGCTAAGTTCGTGCGTGGGGTGTCTCGCGAAGCGAAATCCAAACAAGGAACCCCCCGATACACTACTACTCGGCAAGGTTAATGGTAGAGATCCATTAGGCCCGTAGTAAAAAACTAAAGTATAAATACATACTTTTATATTAATATACATATCACATTCCTTCTTATATATATATATCTTATGATATACATCCGGATAATATCTCCCGGACTGAGGTTTATTCTATTCATCTTTATAATACACATCCGGATCTATCTCCCGGACTGAGGATTCATTTACAAAATGTTTACCAATTTCATTTTCATTTTCAAAACTTTCTATTTCCCTTCTTTTATCCAGGAAATATATTTAAAGCAAGTTTTATTATCATAAAAATGCTTTTCCGTTTCATAACATCCCATTTCCCTTCTTCCATCCAGGAAATGTATATAACTTCCCATTTCCCTTCTTCCATCCAGGAAATGTAGTTTAAAGCCATTTTATTATCATAAAATGCTTTAACCTCAATAATGTCCCACATTATTGAAAATAGTTATATATCATATTGTATAACGTTTCTAAGACCGGCCGTCCGGGTTTCTCCACTGTACGCGCCCCTAAATGGCTATCATCTTCCAGGGCCTATCACCAAGACAACCTGGGATCCTATCGAAACGTCGGGAAGCGGTCATATGCCTGCGGGAGATTCATAACCACACCCATAATTACCTCACCAACGCAGAAAACATACAATAATCGCTCATATGGCCTAGGACTATATCCACCCGGCATTCATTAGCCAGGGGGCTTCACCTCACGCGCACAACTTCCCTTATGATAGCGATTTAGAGAGGTGTGTATACATAAATTATCATTTACGAAAATCATTTTTTTTTCCATTTTGAAAGCATTCATATTTTACATTCTCAAAATCATTTATTTTCAATGATTAATTACCAACTTTATAATAAACATGTCTTAGTCCAATAGACATATATATTACCTTGTTCTCATGCACAAGGAATATAATATATAATACACATTCGTATCATATTTTATATATATAATTTAATCACATAGTATACATACAATATATTCCTCCTCGAATATATATAAATGGCCATAATTGCCAATCACATCTAGCGGTGACCAATAATCCCAAAGATTCTCTCAAAGAATCATAATCATGCATTCATATACGCATGATACTATACCCAAAGTATTTCCTCATTTTTATAGATAATAATCACCTTATTCTCATCTACGAATTTAGTGGGTATCTCCAATTATACCAATTTAGATTAACTAAGTAAGTATATTCTCCAACTGATATTCATCCCCGAATACCCTAAAATTAAATAGGTTGTGGATTTCCTTCCCACAAACCTAAGGACTACATCTCATCCAATTAATCATTTAGAGATCCCCGCCCTATTTTAGGAACCCCAACATTCTAAATCCTCAACTTATCTATTTTCCTCGAAATTATAATTTAAGGGAGTACACTTTAAAACCCTCACCTAACCCTCCTAAATCTCCTCAATTGGAGGACTATATACTCCCAGCAGATCCCTTATGTTATCCCATAATTAACCTCGAATCAATTAGAATTGGAATTCATCCCATCTAATTCACCCTAGGAAAATTTCCTTACTTTCAGCAGGGGTCGATCGATCGACCCATGGCCCTCTATCGATCGATGGTTCGATCGATCGATCCCCCATGATCGATCGATCGATCATGGTAGGTAGCTTCTTCTCCGAGAAGATGTTTCGGCCATTGAAGCTTCTTTCAAGCTTTTTTCGCCTCTCCCGACATCCTACAACCTCAACCAACTATAAATACACATATAAAATGAGTTTTGAACATCCTAGAACCCAAAACCAACAATTAATTTCGATTAAATACTAAGTTTCTCCAATTAGGAAATTATTGGAGTTTATTCGTTTTAACTCCCGAAAACCCGTTTTATCCACGAAAACCCAACCCAAAATCTTTAGGGTTTGTTATTACCAAATTACGATATGATATTTATGCTCAAAAATAAATAAAGCAAGTAAACACTTGCCTTGTGGATAAAATTCGACGATCCCGAGTCGAGTCCGGCGGAGTTTGGCCCGAGATCTGCCTTTTCTCTCCTCTTTCTTCCTTCATCTCTCTCTTCTCTCGTTTCCTTTTCTTCTCTCCCCCTTTCCCTCTTTATATAGGGAGAAAAAGGGTTTTAACCCTTAAAACCCAAAAATGACTCGTTTACTCAATTACGAGCCCGTTTAACTCTAAAATTCCCCGAAACTCAATTTCGACAATCAGACACTCTTTTCCGACAATCTCGGCCATTCCGAGACTCACGACGCGATCGAAATTTCCATCCGAGGTACTTGACCGCAAATCACTATTTCAACCCAATACATCTCATCGCGAGTTTTCTAATTAAAACCTTAACTTTTGTCGCTTTACTCAACGGAGACATATTTACTTAATCCCAAAAGCAAACACATCACCCATCGACAATCATCTAATCCTCGAAAATCCCAAAAATCACTATTTTGAGAAATTCCTCAAATTTCCAATTTATACCCAATTATGGAATTTAATTGTATCCAAGAGTACGGGCTGTTACATACTCCTCCCTTGCAACGGAATTTCGTCCTCGAAATTCGAATATAACCTACACCACCAAACTAGGATTACAAATCCCACTACGTCTTAGTACCCCCAAAATCAAAAGGTGCTAACACGATAATCCCTTACCATATCCCACCTACCTCAAGGTGTACTCAAATGTACTAGCTTCACCACAAGCTCATCTAAATCACTACCCATTAATGCACAACAACGAAGCATTACTCCGATGGCTTCTCTTGCTGCCAATGAGAGAAACGAGTCTATAACTACCGCTCTAACATCTCGCAAAGCTTCAACTTTATATACTACGCCCCTCCTATTTCAGGCGGTATATAAACCAACTTACTAAGGTGCCCATACACCTTTTTAACCCGTGCACATTTGTACATCCATTGTGAACGTCCGACACGTAACACTCTCTCTAAATAAGGGTCTCATTTCCTCAGTATAATAGTCACACATGGGGCTCCCAACTCGCGAAATTCAATTATCCTTACCTCGGTGCCACTAACTCTATTGAACTTACATCCTACTAATGCTACGGTCTAAGCGTTACCCTACCTACACGAAATAAGTATAATCCTAAGTATATCCCTAGTAGGGATGGCAACGGGGCGGGTTTTGGCGGGGACCCGATCCGACCCCGACCCTAATGGGGGCAATTTCGGATAAATAAACGGGGGGGGGGGGTTCGGGGTCGGGTTTGAAGTAAAAAAAACCCGTCGGGTTCGGGGCGGGGTCGGGTTTAGTATATAAAAAACCCGAACCCGCCCCGTTTAGAGGTATTATTACAATTTTACCCATATATATATATAGAGAGAGTAATAAAATCTTAGGGTTTCATTTTACCTCTACATGTTTAGCCTCTCACGCTATTCTCTCTCTACTCCCTCTGCTAATTTCCGGTCTCCCCTTCATGACGATCAGCTATTTTTCGTCCGGTCTCCTTCTGCTATTTTCCGTCTGTCTCCCTTTGCTCCGGTAAGAACCCACTTATTTACCTTTTTTGTCATTTTTTTTAAAGATTTTGTTTACAAACTCAGTGGATTTGTAAACAACTACATGTGTTGCCTTTTGTTTTTTACAGATTTTGTAAACAACTTGTAAACAATATACTTTCTTTTACAAATCACTTGCTCATCAATGTACATTTTTTATAGATCACTTGCTCCTCCTCACTCTGCACCACTTATTTAAAAATCAGTATATATATGTTCTCAACAGAGTTTAATAAACAAATAACTTGTTTAAAAATCAGATATAAAATCATTAAACATATTCAGTATAAAACCAGATATTTCACAAACTCTTATTTTTTCAGATATAAAACCAGATATTTCACAAACTCTTATTTTTTCACAAAATCAGTTTATAAACCATTTGTATTTGTTTACACAGTTTATAAGCCATTTGTTTATAAGCCATTTATTTACACAGATTTTATAGTGATTTGTTTATAAGCCATTTGTGTATATGGATGGTATGATGCAGATTGCTTTGTTGTTCCTAAGTTATATTTTTATGACATGTTAAGACAAAATATTTGTTTTCAACAGGATATAAAAAATTATATA
The DNA here is from genome assembly GCA_949130495.1 of Sambucus nigra. NCBI lineage: Eukaryota > Viridiplantae > Streptophyta > Magnoliopsida > Dipsacales > Adoxaceae > Sambucus > Sambucus nigra. Next base: position 572,885,660 of record OX422217.1, read on the forward strand.
AAAAAACAATAAAAAAAACTGGACGGGTTTGGAGCGGGTTCGGGGCCCCCGCGGGGTTTTTAAACGGGGCGGGGGCGGGGATGGGGGTGGGGTAAACGGGGGTGGGGCGGGGTCGGGTTTTGAGGAGGGTAAACGGGTTCGGGGTCGGGTTTGGCCAAACCCGCCCCAAACCCGCCCCGTTGCCATCCCTAATCCCTAGTGCCTAAGGCCTCTCTCAACTTCCGACATTTTCTCGGTTTCATGCGTGGGACATCTCGCAAAGCGAAATCTAGATAAGTAACCCTCCCATTACACTACTCCCTCGCGTTATCGATCATCGAGATATAGCAACTGAAGGCACACCAGCGGGACGTCCTAAATCCTACCTCGCTAACCTATGAACGCATTTCTACTATTCTATCCTATCAATCGGGCGCATATTCTCTATCGAGATGCTACGATTTTCTTACCCAAAACATTACTTCTCCAAAGTTTGCCTTTTCATTAAGGCCTGTCTATAAGCCTAAAATTAATTTCTCTAAGTCCTACTTCACCCACCCACTTGTGGTGAGAGGACCACTTTAGCTCTTTTCCATAGCATAACATCTTTCATAAACATACTATTATCACATGGCTCATAGTCTATAGTGTTTCATCCACACCATATGACTTATAAACAAAACCAACATCCTTGCATCCTATAACATTTCTCCACTCCCAATGTCGTTAAGGTTCATTCGTGGAGCGTCTCGCAAAGTGAAATCCAAACAAGGAACCCCCCACACACTATTACGTAACTTCGTCGGTCATGGAGGTCCGTTATTTTTGAACATGCAACCGGGATAACCCCATCCCCTCTTTTAACAGAATGTGATCTGAACTCCCATTTCTATCCAGGAGCCATACCACTAAGCGCTCGCACTACACTCAGTCTTTGCGCAATCAATAATGAGCTTAAACTCACAGCTCAATAAATAAATCCTGGGGGCCTTAAATCATATCTATAAGGTCGCCACGCACTCACATCATAATAATGAAACATCTACTCACCGAAGTTCCATCCATGCACATCATAAAGGCGAACTCAACCTGTATCCAAGTGAGATATCGCAACCATAACCCGTTCCACCCTGGAACTGCGGACACGGTAGTCTTGCCATCCTTAGCCTGCTATCGCTCCGAAAATACCATAACATATTATACTCACCATATTACCATACTCATATAATACATATAAAATGAGTATCACAAGCCAAATATATATACAAAATATAAACACCCGCCTCTATGGCGAATGAAGGAAAATAAAACTCCGCTACCACAGAAAACACATAAGCCTACATTATATAATGATATCGATACCGCCACAAAACTCAAATTACACACACGAGTCTAGGGCTAACGAACACCGCGACTTATCTAACCACGCCGCTCACCAAAATTTCTTAACTCTATGCCCCATCTAGGCACCGTATTCTTATACTTTATTCCTACCGGGAAAGGACAACCGTGCAGCTCCGCACTCCACATCATTATTTTCATCACTGGCCTTCTTGACCATGATAAAATTATCAGTATCTTGGACTCCATTGCCGCGATCCTAACAATCACTTTAATAATTCCCCCTAACTTCTTCTTTGTTAGAAGGAGATTCCACTACTGACCTCAACAACCCCGTTTTAACATATTCCCCAGGTGGATGCCCACCAATGGGGTCCTCGAACATACACATTCTCCATATTACTCTTTATTCACTCTCGGCCTCTGACCGAACCTTATGTGAATAATTCAGAAACTGCATTCTTCTCATTCCTGCTGAACCATGGGGACTCACGGTTAAAACTTTTCGTAAGATCCCTTTCGAACCCTTATCTTCACTAGGAAATTCAACTTTAGTGCCACTCTCGACTACGGAGGTATTGCGGTACTCATAACTACTATACTTTAGTAGTCGTTGCACCAATCCTTAATAATCGCTATAAGGGGAGTGACCTCTACGGTGGTCCTCGTCCCTAACTCCTGCTACCATCCAAGCCCCGCATACGAATCTCAAATGAGCGCGCAAAAGAATTACTAAAATCTTATAGTATGTTAGGAGAACGAGATCTCACAGGAGAAATCAACAATCCTAATCCTGAGGCTCTATATCAAATCGAGAGCAACGCTGAAAGCGTAGTACGTCCACACAGATTCTAAGGGCACTAGAACCTGAGGCTCTGATACCATCTGTGACACCCCGCCTAATAAAATATCGGGCGATCACTCCTATATCAAATTAAAACAGGAGTCTCATATGGATCATTCTTAACATCACTGTCGAAAACAAATTTAATTACTAATAACCTATTAGGCTGGCGTCAAAATTTTTCTTAACTACTCTTTTTAAACAACTAAAATTAAAACATTCACACAGTTTATGTAAATGAAACTGAAATGAAATAAAATAACCGAACACTCGGTTCAAATATAATACAACCATATCGAATACCGCACTAAAAGGCGGAAAAGAATAAATAAATGCAATTGGGCCATTGGCCTGAATGTTTATACAATACCTCATATCTAGAGTACAAGAATAAAAGTGTTTATCGAGAAGCTGCATGCATCCACAGCTGCTGCAGCCGACGTCTGACTCAAAAAAGTGTCATCCAGGCATCCTTGTGCCTGGACACCTATATATATATATATATATATATATATATAGCAAGAAAGGAAAATATAGAAACGGGTCAGAACCCAAGTTGTAAAAATATTTAGCAAGTGCATAAATGCCTTATTTTTAGAAAAAGGTTTTATCTCATATTTAAATTTGGTATGTCACTCCCATGAGATACCCCTCACCTCTCTTCTAATAGTGCACACCTAACGCACTTATCTAGAACATTCTAGTTAAGCTACCCCGCCTAACTAATCTAATTCATCCGTCTACTAGAAACCTCTACCACCCGAGTACTAAAGGTTAAACTTCTCTCCATTCTCAACACTGTGCTAAGTTCAGGAGTGGGGTGTCTCGCGAAGTGAAATCCAAACGAGGAACCCCCTCGATACACTACTACTTGGCAGGGTTAATGGTAGAGATCCATTAGGCCCGTAGTACAAAACTAAAGTATAAATACATACTTGTATATTAATATACATATCACATTCCTTCTTATATATATATCTTATGATATACATCCGGATTATATCTCCCGAACTGAGGTTTATTCTATTCATCTTTATAATACACATTCGGATCTATCTCCCGGACTGAGGATTCAAGTACAAAATGTTTACCAATTCCATTTTCATTTTCAAAACTTTCTATTTCCCTTCTTTTATCCAAGAAATATATTTAAAGCAAGTTTTATTATCATAAAAATGCTTTTTCGTTTCATAACATCCCATTTCCCTTATTCCATCCAGGAAATGTATATAACTTCCCATTTCCCTTCTTCCATCCAGGAAATGTAGTTTAAAGCCATTTTATTATCATAAAATGTTTTAACCTCAATAATGTCCCAATTGAAAATAGTTATATATCATATCATATAACGTTTCTAAGACCGGTCGTCCGGGTTTCCCCGCTGTGCGCGCCCCTAAATGGTTGTCATCTTCCAGGGCCTATCACCAAGACAACCTGGGATTCTACCGAAACGTCGGGAAGCGGCCATATGCCTGCAGGAGAGTCATAACCACACCCAGAATTACCTCACCAGCGTAGAAGACATACAATAATCGCTCATATGGCCTAGGACTATATCCACCCTGCATTAATTAGCCAGAGGGCTTCACCTCACGCGCGCAACTTCCCTTATGATAGCGATTTAGAGAGGTGTGTATACATAAATTATCATTTATGAAAATCATTTCTTTTCCATTTTGAAAACATTCATATTTTACATTCTCAAAATGATTTATTTTCAATGATTAATTACCAACTTTATAATAAACATGCCTTATTCTCATAAACATATATATTACCTTATTCTCATGCACAAGGAATATACTATATAATACACATCCGTATCATATTTTATATATATAATTTAATCACATAGTATACATACAATATATTCCTCCTCGAATATATATAAATGGCCATAATTGCCAATCACATCTAGGGATGACCAATAATCCCAAAGATTCTCTCAAAGAATCATAATCATGCATTCATATACGCATGATACTATACCCAAAGTACTTCCTCATTTTTATAAATAATAATCACCTTATTCTCATCTAAGGATTTAGTGGGTATCTCCAATTATACCAATTTACATTAACTAAGTAAGTATATTCTCCAACTGATATTCGTCCCCGAATACCCTAAAATTAAATAGGTTGTGGATTTCCTTCCCACAAACCTAAGGACTACATCTCATCCAATTAATCATTTAGAGGTCCCCGCCCTATTTTAGGAACCCCAACATTCTAAATCCTCAACTTATCTATTTTCCTCGAAATTATAATTTAAGGGGGGTACACTTTAAAACCCTCACCTAACCCTCCTAAATCTCCTCAATTGGAGGACTATATACTCCCAATAGATCCCTTATGTTATCCGATAATAAACCTCGAATCAATTAGAATTGGAATTCATCCCATCCAATTCACCCTAGGAAAATTGCCTTACTTTCAGCAGGGGTCGATCGATCGACCCATGGCCCTCGATCGATCGATGGTTCGATCGATCATGGCGGACAGCTTCTTCTCCGAGAAGTTGTTTCGGCCATTAAAGCTTCTCCCAAGCTTTTGTCGCCTCTCCCGACATCCTATAACCTAAACAAACTATCAATACACATATAAAATGAGTTTTAAACATCGTAGAACCCAAAAACAACAATTAATTTCGATTAAATCCTAAGTTTCTCCAATTAGGAAATTATTGGGGTTTACTCGTTTTAACTCCCGAAAACCCGTTTTATCCACGAAAACCCAACCCAAAATCTTTAGGGTTAGTTATTACCAAACTATGATATGATATTTATGCTCAAAAATAAATGAAGCAAGGAAACACTTGCCTCGTGGATAAAATCTGACGATCCCGAGTCGAGTCCGGCGGAGTTTGGCCCGAGATCTCCCTTTTCTCTCCTCTTTCTTCCTTCCTCTCTCTCCCTTTCCCTCTTTATATAGGGAGAAAAAGGGTTTTAACCCTTAAAACCCAAAAATGACTCATTTACTCAATTACGAGCCCGTTTAACTCTAAAATTCCCAGAAACTCAATTTCGACAATCGGACACTCTTTTTCGACTATCTCGGCCATTCCGAGACTCACGGCGCAGTCAAAATTTCCATCTGAGGTACTTGACCGCAAATCACTATTTCAACCCAATACATCTCACCGCGAGTTTTCTAATTAAAACCTTACCTTTTGTCACTTTACTCAACGGCGACTTATTTACTTAATCCCAAAAGCAAACACATCACCCATCGACAATCATCTAATCCTCAAAAATCTCAAATATCACTATTTCAAGAAATTCCTTAAATTTCCAATTTATACCCAATTATGGAATTTAATTGTCTCCAAGAATACGAGTTGTTACATAGTCGTTTCGATGTATCCTTTAATGTAGGAATATGTGCTCGCTGCCATTTTATCCTTAAGAGTAACATTTAAAACTCGTTAAGCATATCATTAAGTATGTTTACTTTAGTATATGGTATCTTAGAAATACCAATACATCCTTCGATGTTGATTAGGTGGGTGATGTTGATGGGGGAAAGATTAGAACCGGTGAGTGCTTCCATCTTGGAAGTTCTTAGGTTTCTTGGCATGCCAAGAAGCAAAATTGTGTTTCACTTTTCACGATCAAAGTGAAGTATATTGTGGCGGGAAGTTATTGTGTTTCACTTTTCACTTTCCATGATTATTTATTGTACAAAAGTAGTGCTATTGATATAGACAAGAATCCCATTCAACATTCTAGTTTAAAGCATATAGACATAAGACATCATTTTATTAGAGAACTTGTTGAATAAAAAGTTGTGTCTTTAAGCTATATTTATACTAGTCTTCAATTAGCAAATATTTAAATAAAACCTATTCATTGGACTAGATTTGAGTTTCTTAGATGATCATTGGGTATTTTCATCATTCATGGATAGTTTAAAATTTAGGATTTGTTCTTTGATTTGTTACATTTTTATATCCTATGCCATGTTTCTTTCTTATAAGAGTTAGTGGTGTTATTTTCGATAAAATGACATGTTAAATACAAGCATTTATATAATATTTAGATGATATAATCCTCTCCATAGTTTGTTTATCCAATGGTTATTTTTATTACTTTTCCTTTTATTTGGATAATGTGATCTTGTGCATCACAAGGCAAGTTTCAATTTTTTTTTTAAATTCTTATAAGCTTTGAGGAATTTTATATTGGGAACACATGCTAATATCTTATTTCACTTTACACTGAACTGCACATTTTATAAATTCCACTTTATGAGGGATTACAAAGTTATACTATCTTTTACAAATGGTTCAAAGATTTAAATATTCGTGAGGGAAAATCCATTATCCTAAGAATGTGTACATTTAATATTTATTCATGATTTGAAGGAGTTGAAAAATATAGATGTTATATCAAAATTATGAGATATGATGTGGTTAGGGCTAAAACTTTGATTGGATGATGCTACCTTTGAAAATTAGAAATTGTATCCCACGTTAGTAATGCATGAGTGAGAGCCGCCACATGCAAAAACAATTTTGAAGAAAGTGATGTTTCAAAAAAAAAAAAATATATATATATATATATATATATATATATATATATATATATATATATATATATATATATATCAAAAATTGAGTAACATTAAGGATGTGAAACCAAATGTTTTAACCAAATAGCTCATTGAATAAGGAAAAAATGTTACTTCATAATATCTTAGATGGTGTTGAAAATATTCACTGCTATTGAAGATTTGAGTCATTTTTTAAATGGATCGTTATTCTTACATGAACTCGAGATTGTTTTAATCTTCCAATGATGTTCTTTGTCTTTGTTTTTCATTTATGAGATGTGACCTTGTTGTTATTCATTGATAAACCGCATTATGTTATTAGCCTTTGGATAATATTTTCTTGCTTATGAATACTTGTCATATATCTCACAAAAGTTGGTAAGTAGGAAATCTTGATCTGTATATTTCCTTATCCAAATAAAGGTTTTGTAGTTTGTTCAATATGTATTTCTTATCTTATTGTGAATGACTAAATATTTTCATAGAGTATTATACATCGACTATATTTTATTGACTCCATGTGCTCCTTGTTATTATCATGTTCTCTTTTACTTGCTACTTTTCTTTGTCTACTTCCTTGATAAAAAAGGGGAGAAGTTCTTATAGAAAGGGGGGGTTTCATATGCAAGGGGAATCTTTAAAGTTGATTCATATGCTAGTTAATATGGAAATGTGATATTTATCTTTTATTGCTAACTACTTCATAATGTGCATTTCTTCACAAATTGGTATTTTGATAGAGTTTATCAGTGTGATTTAGGAAATCATGCTCCGAGTATTTCACACAAAATATTTGAGAAGTATCTTGTAGTTTTTTATTATAAGCTTTTGCAATATCTATCTCGTTATGCCTTTGGTTAGGCCTTGTATCATAGTTGATAGGAATTCCATTTTGATTTCTTGTAATCTTTGGTAGTTGTGTTTCGTCAACGGAATAGGCAAAATGGGAGATTTACATACTCATTTGTGCCCTCATAGTTAGTTGTTTTATTCCAATTTTTTCAAAACACTTTAGGTTATTAATTTTACCTCTCCAAAAAACTTCAGAAACATTCAAGACCTTGAAGCCAGTTTAATCATACTCATGGATCACATTTTGGATGAAAGGTATATTAGAGAATTCCTAAACTCACGTCACGTGTTTTTATAAATCTTCTACATCTTAGTTAAAAAAATTTAGTGTGTAAAACTTATGTTTTTGCTACCTTAATTTTACTTATCTTGAAAATCTTTGAAAATCCATGAGATAAGAAAATTTGAAAGATATGTAGCAACTTCATTGCAGCAAAGTTCTTCCTTTGCTGGTAGTGAGCTGAAGGTGTTACTTGGGAAAAAATATAAAGGAAGTCGTGGGAAGCTTTGCTAAGGCAAAGGACTTCACTATAGCTACGCTTCCACTTCGTTTGTCACCATTTCCATTAAAGATCCTTTCAAAAATATCTGGGAATATCTACGACTTGCATCACTGCAAGCTCGCTACAATGAAGATTTTTTTTTTGCTGCAACGATCATACCAATAATGTGTGTAAGTGCATGATTTTTCTTTTTAGATCTTGAGGTTTTTCTTGTTTTATGTGAAAAAGTCACTTTTTGGCTGTTGTACTCTCTGGCACATTATTTATGTAGGAGATGTAACTTTTTAGCTTGCCTTGATAATGGGTAAATTCACTTGGATGGTCTTCCTTATTTAAACCGTTATTCCTTTTCATTCAAAATGTCGCTCTAAAATATTTCAGGAGCAGAAAATACCAAGAGATATCTTGTATCTTCTTCACCTTCTTATTTTCTAAGAGCATAAGAACAAATATTTTAAAAAAGAGGGAACCCATTTTCCAAATCTAGTTCATTTTTTTCCTTCTTCCCTTCTTTGCACTTAATCACCTCTTTTTTGAGGGTTTGACTAATATAAAAAAAGATAAGATTTTACCAAGAGCACATTTTCAAAATTCTCCTTTTTTCATACAATTTAGGGTCTTTCTACCAACAAGAGTATTTTTATCTTTGAGGATCTTTTTCGGGTTCAAATCATTTATCAACTCCAAGTTTGAAGATGAAGGATTGTGCAACATTGTTGACATGTGTTAATACATTAGAGATGTCCAGAACTTCAATCGGTGTATAGAGATCTCCGGCTTCCTAAGGATTGGTGAAAAAAGTCTGAGGTGTGAGTTAACGTAGAAGGTGTGCTAGTCGTTAGTCCCCTTTATAAGTATTTATTAAGTTTTTGGTGAGATAGTTGCATTGCTCCGAGGTTTTTCCCATTAGTAGGTTTTATTCCTTGTACATCTGGTGTTATATTTTTATTTACCTTTCTGCATATTTCATTCCCCACATACTTAAACAAGATTAAAACTTGATTTGGTTGATAAAACTCTGGTGAATATCGGAACATAGACGATTAGGTGTGTTAAAATAATTTTTGGTGGGTCTCTACTTCAGTATGCAATACGCACTCTCACAATATATACCATCTTTAATCATCATTGATAAATAAACAAATCTATAACCATCTATAAAGGTAGGTAATATATGCAAATAAAATGAGATAACATATATGAATTTAATCAATAACAAATCAGCTCCTACCCAAGTGCTCCAAAAATTTATACCAAAATACAAACCTTTATTAATAAAATCCAAGGTGAGGATGTGTACCAAGAAGATATAAAGGTTGCAAAAATTATCATGTTATTTCCATGAGGTTCTGATCTTCCCTCTAACCATAATACCTCACTTTATGACTGCTTATCAAAGACAGATACTAATGAACTTTATGAGGATTTACCTCCACTAATTGAAGAACTAATGTTATTCTCCAAAAATATGGCTAAAAGAATGGAAAGCTAAAGAAACTAGAAAACCAAAGGAGTAATGCCTGCAACAGATAATCAATCCTCTTCCCATCAACCTACTCAAGCTCCCAAAAAGTCTAAGACGCCTAATGATCCTATGTTCAAAATACTCACAAGGTCAGCCTCTATGTTTGCGGTAAGTTCTAAGCCAAATATTTCCCAATAATTAACTTTATCATATGGAATATAAGGGGTTTTTCACATAAGCCCTCTAAGAGAAGAGTAAAAAAAGCATTGTAAGATTTATAGTCTTTATTTCATTACTCTTTTGGAGCCAAAATCAAAGAAATCCAAGGTGGATGATTTCACGAGGATCATCAATTTTGAAGGAGGTTTGTCAAATGCCTCTAACAAAATCTGGTTTTTATGGAGGTTTGGTATTCATTGTGATTTAATTGAAGATGATGGGCATGCTAATCTTACAAAAATCCACTATCCTCATTTACCTTCTGAGGGTTTTGTTTCAATAGTTTATGCAAAGTGTACTAAAAATGAAAGATCCCCCTTATTGTATTCCTTGCATAGTTACAAAACAATCACCTTGGGAATTCCATGGATCAATATGGGGGACTTCAATGTACTCACTTGTAGTGATGAAAATATGGTAGGTAATATCATTGACTCTAGAGTCGTTGATGATTTTAATTCCTTCATTGCATCTACTGGGCTTATGGATGTGCCATTTTCAAGTTCTAAATACACATGGAATAATTTCAGAGACCATGGTAAGGTGTGGGCTAGATTGGAAATAGGTCTTATTTTCACTAAATGGATCAACTCATTCCCAAACGTTTATCTAAGCCACTTACATAAAACATGTTCAAACTGCTTTCTTTTCTCTTTTCTATTCCTTCAGTCCTATACTCTAATTCCAAACCTTTTAAATTCTTGAATATGTGTATTTCTCATCTAAACTGCATAAATATTATCTCCTCTTCTTGGACCAAACCTTCCCACAGCAACCCCTTGAGAGTTTTCTCCTCAAAAATCCAAAGACTTAAAGGTGACCTTGTCAAATGGAATAAAAAAAACTTTCATAATGTGTTTGATCAAATATCCTCTCTAGAAGACCAGGTTCTTACAAAGGAAATTAATTATGAAAATAATCCTTCAATTGATAACAAGACTTCTCTATCCCAATCTAAAGGAGTCTTGTTAAATGCTCTAAGAAATGAAGAAATATTTTGGCAACAAAAAATGAGGGGTAATAGGCTTATTGAAGACTCCAAGGGGAAATTATTTCATACTTCAGTCAAAATTAGGAGATAAAAACTCCTAATCCATAAAATTAAGAATCGCAATGGGGTATGGATTGATAATCAAGAGGAGATCAAGACCAAGTTTGTTAATTGCTACCAAGACCTGTTCAGTTCAATAAACATAGAGGGTGAAGGTGAGATTATTAAAGTAATTTAAGTTAAAGTAAATGAGGCTCTTAACTCTTTACTTAATGCAAACCCAAAGTAGAAGAAGTTTGGTTAGAAATTATGAACCTTAACCCTAATAGCTTCCTTGGCCCTGATGGATTTCATGGAAAATTTTACCAAGAATATTGGGGGGATCATCAAAACTAACTACTTGTAGACATTTAATATATCTTCTTTGGAGGAGAGTTACTAAATAGATGGACAAGTTCCACTCTTAACCTAATCCCTAAATCATTGAGTTCTTACTCATGTGATAAGTTCATACCAATCAGTCTTTGTAACTATTGTTTTAAAATCATTACTAAAATTCTTGCCTCAAGACTTGCATCAGTCTTCCCTTATATTATAATTGCTTCCTAAGCAGGATTCATTAAGGGAAGAAACATATCAGATAATATCCTCCTTTACTAAGAAATGATAAGCATCATAGGGAGCAACACTCATGGCAATGATGTAGTGATTAAGCTCGACCTATCAAAACCATATAATAAAGTTACTTGATTGTTTCTAATCAAAGTTTTGAGGAAGTTTGGATTCTCAAAAATTTAGATAGATAGAATATGGAGATGTTGGTCTAACAACTTGTTTTCAAACCTCATATATGGACAAAATTCAGATTTTTTTAAATCTAGGTGTCTAAAGGAGGGTGATCCATTATCCTTAGGCCTTTTTATTCATGTAGCTGAAGTGCTGAATAAAGGTATCCACTCTCTCGTGTCTTATGGTAAAATCAAGCCTTATTCTTACCCTAATAGCTGCCCATTGATTAGTAATCTTAGCTTTGTTGATGATTTTATTATATTTTGTAATAGGGGAGCTAAAATCTTGAAAAACTTGATCTCTTATTTCAAGAAATTTGAGGCACCTTCAGGTCAAGTAGTCAATTTCTCAAAGAGCAACTTCACCACTCACGAATCCATCAGTTTGGCTAAGAGGAAATCAATTTCTGAGACTTTAAATCTCAATTACAAGGACATTCTTATCAAATACTTAGGATATTCTATACTTTATGGTAGGTCTAAGAACTCTTATTTTGAAGATCTCATTGATTCAATTAAGAATAAACTAGCAGGATGAAAAAACAAATTCCTCTTCTTCTCTGGAAAGAGAACCCTCATTCTTTCTACCATATCCCCCATTCCCATACACACCCTAACTAACCTAAATCCACTAAAAAGACCTTAAACCTCATCTCTAGCATTTTTAGCTAATTTATTTGGGGGATCAACTAATGAATTTGAAAAAAAAAACATCATTGGATAAATTTGAATAGCCTTTGCCGACCTGTTGAAGAAGGTGGATTGGGCTTCAATAATCTTGTTTACATTTTCTCTATTTCATCAATGAAGATCTTATAGAATTTAAACGCAAATAAGTCCCCGTGGTCCCAGTTCTTTTGGGGGAAATATAAATATTACTCAAGATCTATTGGCTCTCCTACATTCAAAAGAGTCAAGCTCAACACGGAGGAAACAATAATCTTATTCATTTAATAGAGGATGTTCCCTACTGGACACCAATAATTGATGGAAGCTTCACATCCAAATCTGCGTGGTAGATTATCAGGTCACATGATCCTATCTCTTTTATTTGTTCATCTATTTGGAACAGTCCTTTGCCTTTAAAAATTTCTATATTCTTGTGGAAGTGTTACTTTAACATTATCCCTATTGATAAGAATATCGAAGGTTTGATTTTCCATTTAGCTTCCTATTGCAGGTGTTGTCTCAATGCTGAAGATGATATTTTTCACCTCTTTATTCATGGCCCTGTAACAACTGAAGTGCAAAATTTCTTTGTAACCCTATTTGGTCTCGAACTCTACTTTCAATCCATCCACTCTCTTCTCATGTCATGGTGGTTAATAATGCCTAAATAAGACTTTATCAAGCACCTTCTTAGTGTTATACCTGAATCTATTCTGTGGGAAATCTGGATTAGTAGGAATCAATGCCACTTTGAGGGTGAAAAAATGTCTTCGAATAAAATCATTAACAAAGTTTTTTAACTCATTAATGATATTAGCTATAATATATCATTCACCTCTCCTAGATTAAATCATTATCATATTCTTATGCTTTTCAAGCTCAAATTAAACTCTAGATCCCACAAATCCTTTCAAATTCTTAAATGGATTAGGCCTACATATGGTTGCTTCAAACTGAACACATATGAAGACTCTTCAAATTAATCAACTCAAGCAGGCTCAGGTAGTATCATTAGGGATCACAAAGGGTGAATTTATTAAAGAATTTTCAGCTTACGAAGGCCTTCTCACTAATAACCAAGCATAATGTATGGCTATCTTAAGAGGTCTAAATTTTTTCTCATCTCTAGGTATCTCCAACATCATAATAGAAAGTGATTCTCTATTTGCTATTGATGTTCTTATTGGAAGAATAAAAAAAATCCTTGGTCCCTCATCAAGATAGTTAAGGAAATTAATCCCCTTATTAATTCTCTTCAAGTCACTTTCAACCACTGCCTTAGAGAATCAAACTTTGTTGCTGACAGACTTCCCTCTCAAGGTGCTCAAAATGTCTCCATATCTACCTATCACTCAATTATGGAGTTACCAATTCAAGTTAGAGGTTACTATAAAATGGATCTTCAATTCATCCCCTCAATTAGTCTTAATTCTAAATTATCTTCTTGATTTTTCTCATTTTCATAATTATATTTTTCTTAAACTCCTGTAATAGCCATTTAGGTAGGGATTTTCTACCTAAATTAATAGAAATCTCATTTAAAAAAACATATATGAATCACAAAAATTGAATAAGTCTCCAAAATAATAAATATCTCAGACGAATTGAGATAAATAATTTTGGAATCCACTACGGTCCCATAAATACAATCTCGGAATGAATAACTGAAGAGTATAATATAATTGAAATAAACATCTGACATCTAAGTATACATAATTGAATGATCATTATGATGAAATCTTATTCGCCCAGACCTGTTGATTTGGCTTAAGAACACTTGTAAAGATATTAGAAAAATATCCCAAGTTCAGACATGTTGATCCCGCTTAAGAACACTTATAAAATATAAAACATCTCGTGTTAAAACTATGTTTTTCAAGAAATAATTAACTTTACTTGAACAATATTAAATGAGACTCATTAACATCTCATGTCATCCCCGACGACACTCATACCAAAAATACCTCACCTCGCCTACAACTAAGGTAAATCCAATCTAGATTTCCAACTGCTTAGACACAGCTACAACGTGTGAACTCGAGTCCCAAGTTTAACAAGTAAGCTATATGGATCTTAATCTAGAGCTAACACATAACATCACAAACTTTAACTATATACACTGAGTCATATTTGTATGTAGTACCCATATACTACAATGTAATCTAATAAGTAACCATAATAATACGAGTAGTAGCACATTACAAATTTGTGTATAAATATGTCCAATGTTGGACCATCTATATATACAAGTATAACATGAATGATCTAAAATCCGGGGACCTCTCATGCTTCAATGGCTTAATCCACAAGAGCTCTCGCTCTTAACGAATTACAGAACAGATAAACATAATAGAAGGAAAGTTCACCACACTATGACATCACCATGTAATCACATACCAAGATTACATGAAAAATAAAGTGTCTTATGTCTCCCTCTTGTAAGATAGTTGACCAACTACACATAAGATTAGGATATATACTTATAAGAAACCTTCATCATCATCCAGGGGCATTGTACCTAGTCTTGATAGATTCCCCACGAATACACACACACATATGCATACTTGACATGTTCAGAAATAACACACAAAGCATATTATTTGCCAAAATCCATAAACGAATATGGTATACTATGTAAATAAAAAATACAATAACCTTAATATCTCAACTAAAATTCTTTAGAAACTTGGAAGTTCTCGTTTAAACAAAAATCTTATCATTCGAATGAGCTCATGGTCAAAATAGATCTACCTTCATTCGAAAGAGAGTTCGTCCATCCCATCCTAATGAATCCAAAATGATGTCATAATATAAATCTCTGTTTAGAACTAATAATTCATGATATTCTTCATACTATATCATAATCAAAGGTTCTCTTGATCTATAATCATTCCCAAAACAATCCTAATATGATTTCTAAGGGATCTTAAATATCTTTCCAACAATATAGATCCCTTAACAAGGTTAAATATCACATTATATAGGCATATTCTTCAATACGTATTGCGAAGAAAAATACCCAAAAGGGTGTGAATTTGGTTTTATATAAACTTGTATACTATTTTTTTGTATAAAATCGTTAATTTAGATAAAAAAAAAATTAGTTATTCACGTAAATTAAAAATTAAATAATCATGAAAATAATTATAAATAAAATCGATTAGTATGATGAAAAATAAATGCACAAGATTTATAGTGGTCTAGCTCAAGAAATCTGTGAGCCTATTTCCACTCTTCAAGGAGCTTGGGTTCGTTTGAGTTCCAATATCTTGATATTTTAAAGGTGGGACCAACACCTCATACAACCGAGCAACTAAAACCGAGCTAAAATTATTACAACCGTAAAGCTAAGAGTTGAGTTTTAAATGATAGAAATATGAAGTAGTTTTATAGGGAGATAACTGAAAAAATTATAAATTTGAATATGAGTTATCCCACGAAATAGGCTTCAAGACTTAGTATGAGTTGAAGAAAATAAAGCACTTGTTTATAACTTATAGCTCTTGTTGTATTTGATTATTATGCTCCTTTGTGTTCTTATAACCTGCTGAAGTCCTACAAAAATATGAACATTGAAATATGATTTTCTTCTACTTGAGTGTTCTCAGACACATCATTAAATGAGATTATGCTCCAAATGGCAGAGCATATCTTTTGGTCATATTTTTAAGAAGGAGAGAGTCTATATTTGATTTTTGCTGAAGAAAAATGGTAAGGATTTTCAGACCATATGTGTCTTTTAAGTTTGATATAATAAAATAAATAGGAATGTGTGAATTTTCTTGTTGTCAAATACTTATGCTAAGAATTTTCCATTACTTCCCATAAATAACTTCTGTGTAAACATAAAATAGAAGGAGTCATTGAATATTGAATCTAAAAATGAATCCTTTAATTTGTACTCACTGTTATAACAACCCCCATTTTCTCATGTTGAGGTTGGCCAGACACAGTACGTCGAAGATGGGGCGGCTTGTTATACAATATATATCATTCTTAGCATCAACCCACGATAAAATGTTCATATTTCTTTCTTTTAAAAGATAACAAATATAACAAAACATTTAAACAATAACTAATAATACATAAATAAATAATTCAACACTCAACTAGTCATAAAATCCAACAACAATACAAACTGTAACAAATAACGGAATAATAAACTCGGGCCTATGCCCATACAATAATTCGAAAGAATCTAAACTTACTGGAGTGGAAATATCAACCTATGATAGAATCAAATGAACGAAAGTAATCGCCGTGCAAATATGACTGCGAGTTTGATCTCATGTCAGTCCTTCCATCCCTATCTACATAAACCTAGGGGAAAACATTTTATAATTTGGGTCAGTGGTATAGAGTTGCAAGAATTAACTTATTCAGTTTAACGTGCAATAAACTCAATCAATTCAAAGTAAATATCCCCCATCGTCACTCGCATGCGATTAATCTCTCACCCCTCAGCTAAGTGTGATATTACTTGCATCCAAGAAAGTCCCGACATAATATGTGACAACCATGTCAATTAACACCAAATGCATTAACTATAGTCAACATGATGAAACGTAGTCCTCTACATTCATATTATCCACTCACAAGGTATCCCAGTCTCATATATCTCGTGAAGGTGACATAAACATCTACTATGCACAATATAGCATGGGTCTGTAATTTACTATTCTTAGACAATTTAATTAATCTAGTTAATTTATTTAATCGAATTATAATTATTTACATTCATGATACCACATCCCAGAGTATCCCAGTGATGTTACTCGTAAAAATGACATAAACATCTATTATGTACATTACATAGTTTGGGATCGGCAATTTACTGTCTACACATTCTTAAACAAATTGATTAATCTCATTTAATTAAGGAAATAATATATATATATATATATATATATATATATATATATATATATATATATATATATATATATATATGTGTGTGTGTGTGTGTGTGTGTGTGTGTGTGTGTGTGTGTGTGTGTGTGTGTGTGTCCTTTCATATATGTGACACGCAAAGGCATCTACTAGTGGTGTCTCATTTGTTCTCTATCAACAAGTTCGAAGGAAATCTCTATCCAAGTCAGACATCACAAAATACACATAAGTGGGGCGGTCCCTACGGAGTACACCACTTCTCGACCCATACCCAGTGGTGACAAAGGATCCCAGCATCAACACCTACTTCTCGTAGATGTCGATGCTACGTAGTACCTTAAATGACCTACACAACATCTAACCCCCTGTGTCGACGTGTGTTATGATCCCGAACACATGAAACCCTAAGCCGATAAGACCGTCCACGAACATTGGTATGTCCACATGGATAAATATATATACATATTATTATTCCCATATAATATGTGTAGGTAATTACTATATAATTATCAAAAGTATCCCACATGATGTCCGCTAATATTCATCCATTAATAATTTACCATCAAGTTAATTATTAATACCTTCTCATTTAAAAGACTATTTAACCATCTAGTTAAATATATTGTCCCAATTTATATATGTGCCACATTTACATTTTAATTAAATTTGTCATTGACCCAAACACTGCCCCACTAACTCGTATGGACTCCTAAAAATACCCCGAAACTAACCCGGGTCCCAACTCAACCTATCCCCAAGACTGAATCGATTCGGTCCTACGACCGAATCGATTCAGTGCTAGACCAAATCAATTTTCTCGAAGGTGGAATCGATTTGAAATGACACATCAGCCCAGATCTGGTAGTTTCTTCATTACGGGATTTCTCAATTCTTTTATGAGATTTCTTCCAATTGTTCATTCCTTTACATAACCATATAATCAAGTCCCTGCCACTTAGTTACTCATCTTAGAGCCCTTAATTTCATATATTAACATTGATTTTTATCCCCAATTCCCATAATTCATGTGATTAAACTATCGACCTTTAGTCTAGATTTTCTACTACCATATTTACCATGTATCAATTAGATTGTTAGGTCATACAACATGAGTTCAACGTTATACATTTCCAGACCATAAATAGACATCACAAACATCTACATGTGAATCCAAGATTCTCTAAATTTATCTCAAGAACCCTATGTCATCTATCATTCAATTCAAGATTTGATTATCCTAGCATTCTGGGTTAACACCCTATGTTCCAATTAATCGTCTCCATGTATGAGATTAATCCCTAACATTAAATCGTCAAATTACAACTAAAACCCAAAAATCATATGGGGTTTACTACGATGAATCAAGAAGCACATTGAACGCTAAATTAAGAAAGAAAATTCTTGCCTGGATACGCGGTTGTTGATTTTCCTTTTTGAACCTCACTCTTCAATTCCTTGTTGTGGTTTCTTATATTCTCTCCCTCTTTGTGGTATAGGTTAGGGTTCTTATATGTGACCCCCGGGGAGTTTATTAATATAAGTAATTAGTTCAATTATCTCGAGGTAGGTTTATTTCCCAAAGTTTGGTACCCGTATTCAGACTAGCCCAGAAGTCTTCCAACTTATATACCCATACCTCGGGATCATTTCTATAGGTTTAAAACACCTAAACGAGTCCATATACTTCCCAAAATACATTCCAATTTTTTTATCCCAAAATTATATTTATAAGCGATTCGTACGTCATACATTAATTACATACTACACGTGCAATTATTTTTCCACTGTAATTAGTAGCATAAAGTTAACCACACATGGTTACAACATAACAACAAATTACTGGTTCGCAATTAATAAATTAAATTCACTGATGTAATTCAATTTTCATGAATTTTTATTTTATTCCAAAAATATACTTTTATTCATTCTAGAAAAATACGGGGTATTACATTCTTCCCCCTAACAACGGAATTCCGTCCTCGGAATTCACTGAAATGTAACATCATATTTTAATTCCCATAATTATCATAAGATTTATACCCAATTAGTCTGTACTCGTGTCTCACCGAGATGAAAGAAAAGGCTCATCTATGCCTATAATAATATTACTGGGATGTCCATACATCATATAGTACATGTACACACACGCACAAACATCAAATGTGGATTACACTTATACATCCAAGATGAACCATACATACTAGGCTTGTCAATGGGTCGGATCTGGACCCGGACCCGATCCGAACCCGATCCGAGCATTTCTTTTGGACCCGAGACCCGAAGACCCGTTTATTAAATGGGTAGGGTCTGGATCTTATACAAGACCCGGACCCGATGACCCGACCCGAATTGTACATTATATATATACACTATAAATTTATATATATTTATAAATATATCTTATCAATATAACATGTAAGTAGTATATATAAAAATATATATTTATGTATATAATAAATATAAGTAATATATGATTTATTTATACTAATAATATTCTATTATACATTACATAATATATTAATTTTAGATTAAAAATAAAGAAAGGGGATAAAAGAAAATAAATGTATATATTTGGCCAGACCCGGACCCGAACCCGAGACCCGAAGACCCGAACAGATTCGGGTCTGGATCCAGTATTATAAACCCGATGAAGACCCGGACCCAGACCCGAACCCAGATCGAACCGGATGAAAACCGATTACACAGATCTAGATCTCCCTAAACCCAACCCATCTCCGACCCGTTGACAGGCCTAATACATACCATGTATATCTATAAGGCAAATCATATTCAAATAACCTGCTGACTGTGACTTAATTAGTCTACGGATTGTCCCACTTATTCAACTAGTGGTGTAAACAGTACTAAGTGCTTTTATCAATGCACTCCTCGGCCCTACTGGCCTTAACTCATATAATACATCACTGCCCGATGCTCTATATCTCCACACATCTAAAACGTAGTAACAAAACATCCTAAAACCCAACATCTCTCAACTCCTGACCTTAGCCAATTTCATGTGTGGGATGTCTCGCAAGCGAAATCCAAATAAGGAACCCTCTCGGTACACTATTGCATAGATTCGTCAGTTATTAAGATCCGTCAGTCAAGGACTTAAAGAAAAAGAATAAAATATTTTACGCTAATCACATAGATTTTGACATGTACCAATTTCAATAAAAGGCCCATCACTTCCAAGGGATACATTAAATCCCGGTAAACTTATCGATTCGATAATGCCAAGAACATCATATTCCTTTTTACTCATACGATAAGACATACTTTGCTCATTATTAAGTCTAGTAGAGCGTGTAATTACTTCTAAGCTTCCAAAGGCCCATAAATTCCCATAAGGGCTACTACTACCTATTTTCTTATGACATCATCATTATTATAACACTATTCGTAATCATACACATGTTTATGTAACCGAGACTGTTACTAGTCATAAAGTTCTCCTAATTTACCAAACACCTTTTACCATATGAATGCTTCTCATTTTGCATATCCCTTTTGAGAGAAATAAATTCGTCTTTAAATAACTATTGCCTTTATTCACCCTTTAACGTATGCCATCATTAGCATCTAGTCTTTTTCACAATCCCGAATTGGACATTCATTGTATCTTTGCTTTGAGGAATATGTTAATAACCCATCTTGAAATCTTAACATTGTTGTGCCTATTATCGATAAGGCAATTCTTCCCTATTTGTGTGAATCATGCGTCTATAATCCTAGTGCCCGTATAAACTCTCACTATATAGGGTTTATAACTCTTTTGAACCGTCATTGGTCCTAAGATAATATCTCCATATTTTATATTTGGACATCTTCTTGTCCATAAACTTTATCCACCATTAGTGCATTCACGAAACACCTGTATATGATGCATAATTCACACCATCCTCAAAATAAATTATCAGTGGTCACTCCTCATATTTCCAAAACTATATAGTGACCCTGTCCCTAGGCCCAAACACTTGCACTTGATTTTCATTGAAATCACGAATGATGTAATAATATAATAAATCTTTCCCAATCTGAGCACATTATAAATGTAATGGTCTCTATTCAGAATTCATCCGCCTCCAAATTCTCTCAAAATTCTCATAATTGTATCAATACATGGTTATCTCTAAACTGTATAAAAATCATCATGCCAATTCGAAGTTTTCATTGCCACCCATATTACCATATAATTACTTCTCGTCACTCATATCTTTAATACGAAAATAAATTCATCGGCGGCTAACCATCCTGCGTAGCCATCCCATAATGTATATCGCCATCAGCATATAGCCCAAATCAATACTTTAAACTCGAAAATAACCCCCAATGGACAACTTCATATTGTAAGCCAAAAATCAATTTTATCATCACATTCATTATGAAAATCTATTGTAGGGCATCACAACTGCCTAAGAATAACTACTAGAACCCATAATGCGTTTACGACACCCATCAAACATTAGGCCCTCTCCCAACATAGAAATATATAATGACAACTTAGGGGATACTCGCATGCCCACCACTATCCAATATCTAGGAGATAATATACTTATAATCTGACTGTACATGATAAATCGCGTAGCCACTTCCATATGGAATAAGGTCTCCTGCCACCAACATCAAATCCTAGTGGACACCAACCCATAATCCATGTGGTTGCGTCAACAGTCAATCCATATACAAAGAGATTACTCTCAGCAAGACCATCATGACCAAATAAGATACATCACCATAAAATGCATAGATACCATGAACATCATACTTCATTATATTTAATACTCCAAGAACTTCGTCAACAGCTAACTTAAAAATCATCACATCCTCGCACCCACTCTCAACCAGGCGTTACTTCCCTAATCATACGAAACACACATCTAACCCTAATATTTTGTTGAAACATCCACCATATAAAATCTATAAAACCTCAATCGAACCATCCTTGGTTCTACTATATTATACCTAAAATATGCATTCGGGCAACTGGCAAATATGTTACCACACATCACACGTCGTGATATTAAAATCTCAATGGACCTTTAGAGTCCTCCCTATTGGCTCAACTCGCCATTCTGTAACATCACCGTCCGTTTTCCCCTCATTTTCTCCAAAAAGGGTACTCTCAATGCCTAGATCTCAATTAAAATCCTTTGTCGAAACATGCCCTTTCTTTGAGTTTCTTGGAACTCGCTTGTTCCTCAATCTTGTTTATGACTGATACACTAACAAAATACATGCCTATAGTGCATGTGTAACTCCATCCTTATACACTTATTTAACTAGGTTCTCTCAACTCGAACCACGTGAAAAATCCATGCTTTCTTTTCCCATTGCCACCCACATAGGTGTATTATAAATTATTTAACTATTCTCCAACCCCTATTACGAGACCACACGATGAACCTACTACTAAGTCCAAACATTCTCATTTTATAATTATCGAGATCACAAGCGGTTTCACCACATAAATGAGCACTGCCTAAATCTAAATGTAACACCAATTTAATCCTGTAATTAGATTAATCCCTATTTAATATTTTCGTCAAAATCCTTATATTTTGCTTAAACATAGCAACCAAGTGCCTTCTTTCTTACGTGCACAAAAATAAATTTTTCATTCTACTAAGCTAAATTTCCATCACAATCCATTTGCCATAAGTAAAACCAAAAAATCCAATAAGCTCCGCTCCCCAACAACTAAAATCCCTTAATATTTCAAAAAATGGAGACAACATGAAATATATCCATTAACTTGTGCCCGCAAGAGTCTTTAAGTTGTAGACTTTACCTCCAAATAAGATAATTTAGCATAATAGTTTTCAAGACTATAGCGAACACCCTTGTCCAACCACTCGTTCCACGCTTAACAACTAACTTGCAGTGGTCCTCATTATAATGCTTTTCTAAGCTCAAATACTCCCAAGGTTTTGCTAATGCTCAAATAATAGCGAACGATATCGTCACACACATCATCATGACACCAGATTAACAAATCCTATAACGGGATCTAGACACATCAAAGAACGCTCAATAGAAAATGAAATGGACGCAACATCGATCTTAAGGACATTAGAACCTAGATGCTTCAAATACCAACTGTAACCACCCCCATTTTCTCACGTAAAGGTAGACCAAACACAGTACACCGAAGATAGGTCTTTCTATACAATATATATCATTCTCAGCATCAAACGACGATAAAACATTTATATTTATTTCTTTTAAAAGATGACAAACACAACAAACCATTTAAACAGTAACTAATAAATAAATAAATAATTCAACACTCAACTAGTCATAAAATCTAACAATGATACAAACTGTCCGAAATAACGGAATATAAACGCAGGCTTATGTCCATACAATAATATGAAAGAGACTAAACTGACTGAAGTGGAAATAGCAACCTATGCTAGAATCAAATGAATAGAAGTAATCGTCGTGCAAATATGACAGCAAGTTTAATCTCCTGTCATTCCTGTCTGCATAAACGTGGGGGAAAACATTTATAATTTGGGTCAGCGCTCTAGAATTGCAAGAATTAACTTATTCAATTTAAAGTTCAATAAACGCAATCGATTCAAAGTAAATACCCCCCGCCATCACTCACATGCGATTAGCATCTCACCCCTCAGCTAAGTGTGATATTACCTGTATCCAAACAAGTACCGATATAATATATGACAACCCAATTAAAATCAAATGCATTAACTATAGTCAACATTATAAAACAGAGTCCTCTACATTAATATTATCCACTCCCAAGGTATCCCAGTCTCATATATCTCGTGAAGGTGACATAAACATCTATTATGCACAATATAGTACGGGTATGTAATTTACTATCTACATTCTTAGAAAATTTAATTAAGCTCACTTAACTTATTTAATCGAATTATAATTATTTACATTCATGATACCACATCCCAGAGTATCCCATTGATATTACTCGTAAAAGTGACATAAACATCTATAATATACACTACATAGTGCGGGGCCTGTAATTTACTGTCTACATTCTTAGACAAATTAATTAATCTCATTTAATTCGTGTAATTTATATATATACGTCCTTTCATGTATGCGACATGCAAAAGCATCTACCAGTGGTGTCTCGTTCGTGATCTATCGGCAAGTCCGAAAAAAATCTCTATCCAAGTCAGACATCACAAAACACACATAAGTAAGGCGGTTCCTACGCTGTACACAACTTCACGACCCATACCCAGAGGTGATAAAAGATCCCAGCATCAACATCTACCTCGCGCTGCAACGTAGTACCTTAAATGGCCTACACAACGTCTAACCTACCTGTGCCGATGTGTGCTACTGTCCCGAACGCATGAAATCACAAGCCGATAGGATTGTCCACGAACATTGGTATGTCCACACAGATAAATATGCATACATATTATTATTCCCATATAATATGTGTAGGTAATTACTCGATAACTACCTAAAGTATCCCATATGATGTCCACAAATATTCATCCACTAATAATTGACATTTATTTAATTATTAATTCCTTCTGCTTTAAAAGATTATTTAACCATCTAGTTAAATATAACGTCCTCATTTATATGTGTGCCACATTTACACTTTTAATAACTTCATCGTTGACCCAAACATTGTCCCACCAACTCATGTGGACTTCTAAAAATACCCAAGAACTAACCCCGGTACCAAATAACCTATCCTTAGGACCGAATCGATTTGGTTCCTTAGCGAAATTGATTCACTACTAGACCGAATCGACTCTCTCCAAGGCCAAATCGATTCGAAATGGCACAGCAGCCCAGACCTGGTAGTTTCTTTATTATGGGATTTCTCAATTCTTTTCTAAGATTTCTTCCAATTATTCATTCCTTTACATAATCATATAATCAAGTCCCTGCCACTTAGTTACTCATCTTAGAGACCTTAATTTCATATATTAACATTGATTTCTTTCCCCGATTCCCAGAAGTCATATGATTAAACTACGACCTTTAGTCCATATTTTCTAGTACCATATTAACCATGTATCAATCAGATTTCTGGGGAATAAAACATGAGTTCAACGTTACAAATATTTAGACCATAAATATGCATCACAAACATCTACATGTGAATCCAAGATTCTCCAAATTTATCCCAAGAACCCTAAGGCATCTACCATCCAATTCAAGATTCGATTATAATAGATTTCTGGGTTAACACCCTATGTTCCAATTAATCCTCTACATTCATGAGATTAATCCCTAATATTAAATCATCAAATTACAACTAAAACCCAGAAATCGTATGGGTTTTACTATGATGAATCAAGAAGCAGATTGAACGTTAAATTAAGCAAGAATATCCTTGTCTAGATATGTGGTTATTGATTTTCCTTTTTGAATCTCCCTCTTAAATTCCTTGTTGTGGCTTCTTATCTTCTCTCCCTCTCAGTGGTGTAGGTTAGGAATTTTAGATGTTACTTTCATGGAGTTTATTAACCTCTTAATATATGTTAGGATACCATTAATCCAGAGTTGGGTTTATTTCCCAATGTTTGGACCCCCAAATAGACTCGAAGCCATAATTAGACTACTCAAAAGTCTCCTAACTTAAATACCTATACCCCGGGACCATTTCTAAAGGTTCAAAATACCTAAAGGAGCTCATATAGTTCCCAGAATATGTCCCAATTATTTTATCCCAAAATTATATTTACAATTGAGTCGTGCATCATACATTAATTACTTACTACATGTGCAATTATTTTTCCACTGTAATTATTAGAATAAAGTTAACCACACATGGTTACAGCATAATAAAAAATTAATGGTTCGCAATTAATAAATTAAATTCACCGATTTCATTCAATTTTCATGAATTTGTGTTTTATTCCTAAAGTATAGTTTTATTCATTCTAGAAAAATATGGGGTATTACAACTGTCTTTACAACTATAGGAGATTATAACTTGTCCTCATGCAAAAGATGTGAATATATATATATATATATATAATGTGTGTGGTTATGAAATATAAAAGTGGAGAGAGGGAAAAGTATATGATGTGTGTGATGTGAAAAGAAATGACAAAAAGAAAAGAACTAGAGGGAATATAGCGAGTAATAAGAAGTTGGGCGGAGAGGGAAAGAAGAAATAAATAAGTGTGAAAATACAAGAGAGAGAAGAGAGATCAGGCAAGAAAAGAAAAACATAAAATAAAAATAAAAGAGAAGAGAAGAATGGGAAGTGTCGGGAAAAAATGAAATAAAATAAAGAAAAACATGCATTCAAAAACTGCAGAGAAAATTAAAATAATTAAGAAAAAAACGAGCACTTTGAAATAAAAAAATGAGAAAAAAAACAAAGATGGGTAGTCAGAAACTAGAAGAAGGGAAAAGGAAGGGTAATATATAAGAGAGAGAGGAAGAAAAGGCAAAACAAGATAAAGAGGCATAAAAAAGAAGAAGAAAAAGAGAAAAAAATGTAAAAAATTTGCAAGAAAGAAAAATATAAAGCAAAATAAAATTAAAAAAATATTTGGCTAATTATTGATAATGTAATTTATACTACAAAAACATATAATTTATACAAGATGAATGTTATACAAGTTAAAAATTAAAAATATATCATGAGTATAAAAAATCTTTAAAGATATTATAAATTATTTTGTCAAATAATATTTTAATGTCAACAATTTTTACACACAATAGAGTTATTATGTCAGATAAATATTATAATAGATAGAGTGACCAATATTCTCACAGATAAAAAATAGAATGTGTTTACACCATGTTAACACAAACTAATGGGATGTTGCCACGTAATACATAAATTGACAAAAATAGTTGAATTATAATATTAAAATACAAAATAACGAGCGACAGACATTAGTGACATTCATCACAAATTGGGACACAGTATTCAAAACTGAAACATACTACAATTCAAATTAGGGCATTTGTGCACCAAAGAGAAAAAAAATAGAAGTTAAATGGGTAAGTAACCACCCAGCAGTTACCAAAGAGCAGTTATGTTGCATGGCAGAAAATATTATAAATAAGCAAGAAACCCAACAAAGAAAAGAGGACCCCCTCACTAAAAACGCACTTATATTACTCATATTCTTTTTTAACTTTTCGTTTCTTTTCTTTCTTTTATTTACAACATTTCTTTCATTTCACACTAGATTGCAAGGTAATTTGTAACCTTTCCTTCCAAAGTTTACGTTAAGTTTGTTGCCTTTGAATTTGTTGTCATTTACTTCCTTGCTTTACATTTCTTTTATGTAATTACTTACTTTACCCTCACCTCAGTTTCTTGCAATCATTTTCTTTAATCGCATTTTATTTTATTTTATTAACAAAACTTTACTTTTCATTCAGTTCATAAAATTTATTATTTTTTTTCTAGTCATTTAACCAAACTTAAGACTTGCATCAAAGCCTTCCCGAAGGGAAGTATAAGTCCTCTTAATTGAGGCATCAAAGCAACATAATCGCCTAATATTATCACTAAGCCAAGAAATTTGTTTGGTAAGACCAAAAATCTTACCTAATGCGTTCGCAACCCTAAATGATCAACAAGCCAACTGAAAAAATAACCCAAACATATTTCTGGCACGCCCGGTGCGGCACCAGTCTTGTTTTATGGTTAACTTATTGGAAAGATTCAATTTCATGTGCATATATCACATGATATCTCAATCTTGGTCAATGCTCTCTTTACGTAGATGTATCCACAATGGGTAAATATTTTTTTCTGCCTTCTCTAAAATTGTAAGTAGTGTCAAAGCTACGTCGGGATTATGTAGGCGAAATATATTTTCTATTGCCTCATCCCAGCATACTAGTAGGGAAAGCAGAGTACATTCGAACATGTACCCTCGCGAGAGATGAACTCCATGATTTGCAAGGTAGTTAAACTGATCAATATTATAATTCCCATACTTTTAAATAGGATTACCCTCCATATGACTCGCACTAATAAAAATATATACGTGCAGTTCAATTGTAACCTCCGGTACTCTTGTTGCCAGTGATTATCAACGTGCCTCATTTTAGTGAGAATAATATATAAGGGTGTGAATATGAGTCCTACAAGTAATGGATATAATAAATCATTAACTAGTTATAGTTTTTCAACTGATCCAATTTAAATTTATCTTATTTTATTTAATCTTAATATTGTATGCGTCCTTCCGCCTATTTGCATTCACCTTACCAATGGTGTGATTAAAAAACCCAATTTAAAAACTAAAGCTTGGCTTCACAAACGCACCCAAAAGTCACATAACCATAATATAAAAGGTATCAAACCCTAAACCCCAAATCAATCAACCCTATGAACCCACATACTTTTGATTATTGACAAAAAAACAACCACTAAGACACTTTAAATGGCTAATTTAAGCAATCTACTAAATAAATTATTAAAAGGTGATGTGATATTTTTTTATTATTTAAATTCGATTGAAAAAAATTATTCACTTTTCGTTAAGCCCAGTTTGAAAAGGCTAGGATGTCATATGACTGAGAGGCTCTATGTTCTTTCTAGTCATGGAATGGGTGGTGTAGGCAAGAATAAGGTTAGATTTAATTTTACTAAATAGACTATAAATTTATATACTGGCATCTGTTCACGCTCCTGAACCGTGACTCGAGGCCGTGATTATTTACTTTTTTACTGACACCAACAAAA
Source organism: Sambucus nigra (assembly GCA_949130495.1). Taxonomy (NCBI): domain Eukaryota; kingdom Viridiplantae; phylum Streptophyta; class Magnoliopsida; order Dipsacales; family Adoxaceae; genus Sambucus; species Sambucus nigra. The sequence continues at coordinate 572,914,430 of OX422217.1, forward strand.
GTGACTAAAATAAAGTTTACACATTAAGTAAGAAATTATGTAGGATTTATCCAATAAAAGAAAACCATTTCAGCACTTATATTCATTACTTCAACAACAATAACAAACTCTTAGTGGTGGTTCTGCCTCGACCCCTAATGATAATGCCACAACATATAGTTACTCTCAATAAACTCTTAGCTATAACTTCCAATATAAGGCAACACATGAACAAACTTATATATCCCCCCCCCCCCCCTCCCCGAAATAACATTTTTATATTAAATCCTTCAATATATTGACAAACTTCATGACCCAACTAATTTAACATGTTCACAAAGTGTATTTATTCGTTATTAATTGTACTTAAATATAATATAATTGTAGACTATGTGTAAGTAAAATTGCAAAAACTCTCAAATTTTAATCATTTCAACACCGCTAAAAATAATGTGTACTTATTACACCAAATATTATATGTTTATAAAAAGTTAAATTTTAAAATGATGTTTGTATATACATGGAGTTGAATGTCTAAAATTTTAACCTTCTATTTAATTGCTGTAAATTTTCACTATACCATCATAATGCATAAAGTCTAACATTTCCAAATAAAAAGAAACTTTCCCGTGATCAATTTATATCACCAATACCTAATCAACTTTAAACCCTAAATACCAATATTCAACCAAATTTTAAGCACTAAATAATAATATTCAATCAATATTTACCATGCCTGAATAATTTAAAGCCCTAAATAACAATACACAATAAAGTTTAATACACCCAATCAATATTAACAATACCCAATTAATATCAAGAAAAGATACAAATCAAGAAATGAAAAAATAATGCTAGTTGGAGAGGGAAAGTGCCTAAAGATAGAGCCGAAGGAGAGAGAGGCAATAAGTGGGGGTTGGGAGGAGAGAGAGGTAAAGCAGATAGAGAGGGGTTAGAGAGAGAGAGAGAGAGGGAGAGAGGGATATCATGAAATGAAAAATGAGTTGGGGATTTTTATGTGTAGAGGGTATGGTCACGGTCATGGGCCATGACCCCAGGACGTGACCATTTATTTTTCTACATGTCACGAGTCTGGTTATGGCCCAAGATCGTGAATAGCTCTCATGACAATTTCAAAATGGTTACGATCATTGGCCGTGACCTATTTCAACTTGAATCCTAATAAAATTATCACTCCCATGGTTGCATTCTAGGGTCATAACCCACTTTGGAGAGAGTTTTGACGCCCATTTGATCGTGGGTGTGGTGATGGACTAAGGCCATGACCCCTATGGTCACGATCCATGGATGTGAACAAAGCCATTGGTTGTCACCCTTTTACTTGGTCACAGTCCTGGTTATGAAATTTTGTTTATGGTCCTGGATTGTACCCACTAGCCGTGACCGATCTCGATTTATGGTGTAGCATAGATTTTCAGTTTATAATTCTCTCCGATCTTCTTCATCAGTGGAAGCTTTCAACACGAGAAATCATGTGGGTGGTTAGTACATAACATATGTGTGGGCAAATCTTTACCAATCATAGTGATTGGTGGCTACCGAGGTCTAAGAATTGTGCAAGCTAAGTCAAGGCGCGACTGATTGCCAGTGCGAAAAGATGCATTAGAGATCAAAACGAAAGCGAGTGATTTCGTGACGGTTATCATGGTAATATATGTAAGATTGTGTCTTTTTTAGTCCAATAAAAATTATTCATAGTACTAGTGGACTTGTTAAGTTGAGGCAATAGTGTTTTTCCCCCAAAAGTTTCCACTTTAAATACGTATGCATTATGTGTGATTGCTTTAACTTTCGCATTTATTTTTGAATCACTGTATGCAACTTGTAGGCCTATCAACGGGTTGGGTTCGGACCAGATCGGATCTAGGGAGATCCTGATCCATTTATCATGCACTTAATCGGATCCGGGTTCGAGTCGGACATTAATAAAATCTAAAATATCGAATCCATATCGGATCGGGTCAGATCAGGTACGGGTCTGGCCAGATATATACATTTCTTTTCTATTAAATTTTATTTATCCACCTTCTTTATTTTTTAATCTTAGCTTAAAATATTTTGTAATGCAATATAATATATGATTAGTATAAGTAAAACATATATTACTTATATTTATTATAAACAAAAATATATATTTTTATATATAATACTTACATGTTATATTGATAAAGATAAATATATCAATATATAGTATATATATCTATTTAAAATAATAATAATGTACAAGGCGGGTTTGGTCTTCGGATCCCGATTTTGTATAGGATCCAAACCCTACCTGTGTAATAAATGGGTCTTCGGGTATCGGGACCAAAAAAATATGCTTAGAACCTATTATAAGTTTCGAGTTGGGATCGGGTCCGGGCCTAAACCCTACCCATTGACAAGCCTAACAACTTGACCTAATGAATATTATTTGGTAAAATTAAAACTTGGTTCAATTAAAAAAAATTATTTTAACATAACGTAACAACTAATTAATTTGACTAGATCCTTAGGGCACATACTTTCTCAAAAGGAAGAAAATAATTAACAATAAGGACATAGAAATGTGAATATCTTTTGTCCTTTTCATACATGGTTGCTAATATGTGCCATATGGGGTCACGTTAAAAAAATCCTTAGCATATAACATAAACTATGTGAAAAAAGTGCAAAGAACCACCCTAAACTATTAAATGTTTGCAAACTATGACACCCCGCCCAATTAAATATCTGGTGATCAGTCCTTTTTTAAATTAAAATATGATTTCCATTTGGTTCAATCTTAGTATCACTGTCGTAAAACATTAATTACTAGCCACCTATTAGTTAATTAAGTTGGTGTCAAAATTTTATATTTACATTTAACAGATAATAATATGCGAAAACTATATTAAACAATTTACACATTAATAGAGTCTAAATCATCACAAGATATAAATAAATAAATGTCTTGACGAATAAACCATCGACTACAAAACCTAAATCCAAATAATAAATCCCACAGATAATAAATGAGTACCAATATAAGTCTAAACTGAATAACTACATAAAGTGCTAAAGGGTAACACGGCTATAACTAAAATACTGAGATGAGGAGATCCTAATCTAGGAATGAAAAGCTGAAGAGTCTAATCCAAATTCTACATGTATATACATATGATGTAGCTACGCACCCCTGGGATAAATAATCAAGTATGGCGTCCCTCTGGCTGGACACCTAATAGGTTTTGAAAATATTTATAGCAAGGGTTAGAACCCAAAACATTTGAAAAACATTTGGAAAGTATTTAACATAGTTTAAAAATCAGTTATTAAATACACATGTTAGGTTCACGTACACTCTCTTGAGTTTCCTCACCTCTCAACTATTGTGCACGCCTAATGTTTTCCACTTAGCCCACCTAGCTATACTACCCAAGCCAACTAGATATAAGTATCTATCTGAACTATCGACTAGTTTAAGTCCCCGTACCACCTATACAATACGCTAACCGATAATTAACATTTCTCATAGGTTATTAGCATCGTAAGTAACATTTCATATATGTTATCTTTAAATCATTTAATTAAGTTTCTCTACTTAATTTAATTTTAGATATACACTATTTAGCTATCTACTATCACACGTAAGTAGAATATTCATACATGTCTATATTTTACACACTAGTATACACAATTACGGCGTCACTTAGGATAACCACCATTAATACGGGCATACTCTTCTATAAAGTTCATGTATCACACATACTACATAAAGGACTATTGGTTCGGCATGTCTCCTCGAACCCAAAATCAAATCACAAGCAATGGAGGCGATCATAGTTCTAAGTCTTTGGGCTACACACATACCTAATGTACCCAAATGACCCGTTAGTCTCACTAATACACGACACATAGTGAGCCGGCCTAAGTTCTATGTTCGGGGGAACAAATCTAGACATCACCGGAATCGTCAAGGTGGGATCGCCCACTAAGCGGGAACCTCCGTGATAGCAGGCAGTGTAGGTATGTTCACATTTAACACCAGTCATATAATAGGTATTACACAACCTATATATATATATATACGTGGTATGCGACCCTCCTGAAATATATATAATAAACGACATCCTCCTCAATGTATTAAAGGTGGTGCGCGACCCTCCCTCGGGAAGAGGCATCGCTACCAAGAACATCTCCTGCCCTAGAATGGAGAACACTACGGTCCTCTTGTAACAGTCTACCATCACCCTTTAACTCGCCAACCAATCTATGCCTAGAATGAAATCATACCCCTCCATATCTAACAAAAGAAGGTCTGCTGCTAAGATTATTCTCCCAATAATGATGTCTAGTCCTCTACATACCGAGTGTATAAGTGACCCACTACCCAACGGTGACTCTACACACATAAGGCGAGTGTCGATTGTCTCTAAAAGACCGACTGCTTGTGCAAATCTAGTGGTAATAAAAGAATGAGATGCCCCCGTATAAAAAAGAATCCTACCCTCATGCCCAAGAATAGGAAACGTACCCTCAATTGTTGGCCGCGCCTGAGGTACTTGTGGCATAGGCACGTCCCATACGTTATAGACACGCCCGTAATGCATTTGTCCCTGCTACTAGTATGGGGCTAATGGTGCTAGTACTGCAGGGGATAATGGAGCTTGCTGCCCCTGTTGGGTACACTACTGTTGTACCTTGCCCTGTTGTGGGCAATCTCTCCTCTTATGACCCTACTGGCCACATATAAAGCACTGCCTTGAAAACTCTCTCTACCTATGGCCCTACTGACCCTGTCAAGGCTGGCCCTAATGATGTCCCTATTAACCCGACCCTGATGGCCACCTTCATTGTTCCCTTGGCCCTGACGACCTTGGGAACTTGCTATTGTTGATTAGGACCCTGTTGGCCCTACCTAAAACCCTGACCCTCCGATCGATAGTCACCCGACCTAAACCTTTTGTCCTGATTACCCTACCGAGAATATTGCCCCGCTGTCTCACCACCTTATGTTGAGGTGCCCTACTGGCACTACTCTCTCCTGTCCTACCTGAGTAGCTCGGCTCCTCTGCTCTCTTGTTTCCCTTCAGCTGGAAGCAGTGGTCTTGGCAATGCAAAAGTGAATCATTAACGATGTCGGTATAAGTCTCTAATGCTAGGTTTCCAAGTAAGTGTTGCCTGATCCTCCCAGCTAGCCCATCAATGAACATGTTCTTCTTCTTGTCTTTGATGTTCACCTCATCTGGCACAAATTTATCCAAAAGAGTGAACTCTTCCTCGTAATCAGTCACTGATCGCCCCCTGTGTAACATCATTAAATTTCCTCCTCATCTCCGTATGAACATCTATTGAAAAATACTTACGATCGAATCGCTCCCAGAACTCTATTATCGACATCGTATCCCTCTCCTCCGAGGTGGTGATAGACTCCCACCATTGCAATGCAGTTCCCACAAGTCTAAACGTGGAAAGCATCTGTTTTTTAGTATCGCTGCACTCAATCATACGTAGGTAACGTTGCAAGTCCTTCTTCCACTAACATGCTACTATCCCATCCGAGCTCCCCAAAAACTCTGGTAGGTGGATTTTCTGAAAAGCCTCCCTAACTTTTGCCAAGACAAAGGCCCCGGTTGGGCCTGAATCACTGGTGCCACTTGTGGTTGTGGCTGGGTCTATGGGAAATGGATGGACATGGCAGTCATGGTTGCGTTGACTTCTTGGGCCACTATCTCGGCCGCCTGTTTAGTCGTCACTAACACTGGTGGTGGTTGTGGATGAGGCATATCCTGCTCCTGCTGAGCCTCACTAACCTCATCTCTGGCCATTGCTCTTGCCTCTCTTTCTCTCCAGGGTGGCATCTGAAAACAGATCGAATTGTATGAGTTCATAGTCAACACAAAATTCAATAGCAGAAGCACGATACCTCAAACACGTAAAGGTAAAAGCAACGGTCTGAACAATAGGGCTCTATATCAAAAGAACGCTACGCTGAAATAGTAGTAAGCCGTACAGATTCGATGGACACTAGAACCGGATGCTCTAATACCATCTGTGACACCCCGCCATATTAAATACTGGGTGATCAGTCATTTATTAAATTAAAACGGGATTCCCATTTAGTTCATTATCAGCATCACTATTGTAAAACATTAATTACTAACCACCTATTAGTTAATTAAGTCTGTGTCAAAACTTTATCTTTACATTTAAATAGTGTTCTAAAAGTCGCGCCTAGGCTAGGAACCCCTAGGCACGCCTATGCTAGGATCCCCCAGGCGCGCCTAGCTTGAGGCTTAAAAGAAACGCCCTACCTTAAGCCTTTTACGCATTATTATTGGTAAAAGGCTTAAATCACACTTTAAACAAAATGCTTTAGTGGAACGATATCGCATTTTAAAGATTTTTTTTTAAATCGGACCAATATCTCATTCAGAATAATCAAAAGACAAATGGTACCCCAAACCTCTCTGCATCTCGTCCAAAAAAAGCGATTTTTTTATTTTTTTATTAGTATTTAAAAAATAGTATTTTAGTCTGCATATTAAGAGACATATTTTAAGATATGTACCATTTTAGTATTTTTAATAGCCTTGTTATAGTTAAAAATATTAAAATATATTTAAAAAAGGCCTAAACGCCTTTTCACGCCTTCTTACGCCTAAGGCCCGCTTAGGCTTCTAAGGCTTAAGGCTTGGCCTCGACGCCTCGGTCATGCCCCGCATTTTTTAGAACCTTGCATTTAACAGATAACAATATGCAAAAACTATATTAAACCATTCACACGTTAATAAAGTCTACATCATCACAAGATATAAATAAATAAATTTCTTGCCGAATAAACCATCGACTACAAAACCCAAACCAAACAGATAATACATGAATGCCAATATAAGTCTGAACTGAATAGCTGCATAAATTTCTAAAGGACAACACACCCATAAATGAAATACTGAGATAAGGAGATCCTAATCTGCATGCATCCACATGTGCTACAGCTACGCATCCCTAGGATAAATAATCAAGTCTGGCGTCCCTATAGCTGGACACCTAATAGGTTTTGAAAATATTTATAGCAAGGGTTAGAATCCAAAACATTTAAAAAGTATTCATCACAGTTTAAAAATCAATTATTAGATACAAATGTTAGGTTCACGTACACTCTTTTGAGTTTCCTCACCTCTCAACTATTGTGCACGCCTAACATTTTCTACTTATCCCACCTAGCTATACTACTGAAGCCAACTAGACATAAGTATTTATCTAAACTATCGACTCGTTTAAGTCCCCGTACCGCCTATACAGTACGCTAACTAATAATTAACATTTCTCGTTAGTTATTAGCATCTTAAGTAACATTTCATATATGTTATCTTTAAATCATTTAATTAAGTTTCTCTACTTAATTTACTTTCATATATACACTATCTAGCTATCTACTGTCACACGTAGGTAGAATATTCATACATGTATATATTTTACACACTAATATATACAATTATGGTGTCACTTAGGATAACCACCATTAATAGGGATATACTCTACTATAAAGTCCATGTATCCCACATACTACATAAAGGACTATTGGTTCGGCATGTCTCCTCAAACCCAAAATTAAATCACAAGTAATGGAGGCAAATATAGTTATAAGACCTTGGGCTACGCATATACCTAATATACCCGAAAGGCCTGTCAGTCTCGCTAATACACGACACATAGTGAGCCACCCTAAGTTCTATGTTCTGCTGCACAAATCCAAACCTCACTGGAATCGTCAAGGTGGGATCGCCCACTGCGCAGGAACCTCCGTGATAACAAACAACGTAGGTATGTTTACATTTAACACCAGTTATATAATAGGTATTCACACAACATATATATATATATATATATATATATATATATATATATATGTGTGTGTGTGTGTGTGTGTGTGTGTGTGTGTGTGTGGAGAGGTTCAGAAATGAACATAAAAGATAAACATTTTAATGAATCATAACAAAAAATACTTAACACCTAATCAATTTTAATTCCTATGTTGTAATTGGTCCGCGCCAGTGGTAATGAACACGCATGTGACACACGCCAGTGGCAACGAACACGTGTGTAACACGCATGTATTAAAAAAGACGCGTGACACACGCGTGTCCGTTGCCGCTGTCGCGGACCAATTACAACATGGAATTGAAATTGAATGAGTGTTAGGTTTTTTTTGTTAAGTTTCATTAAAATGTTCATCTTTTATGTTCGCTTTTGAACCTCTCCCTATATATATATATATATATATATATATATATATATATATATATATATATATATATATATATATATATATATATATATATATATTTTACTCACTATCGTATTAATCCAAGTATTATTCTCTATTCTAAGGGTCGTAGTTACCCTTACATCACTTCAGTAGTTATCTCATTCACAACCTACTAACCTATAAAAAAACTCATTCGAAACCCCCGTAACTGATTCCCTCCCTCTCTTGAATTAATTAGTCATAATTTAAGCATGTTTAATCCTCGCTTTAATTCTCTCATTAAGGCTAAGTCAAAATCCCATCATAGGCCTACTGTAATATAAAAAGTTCCTCATTATATTTTAACAAAGTCCCAAAAGTTTTCCCGACAAAACTATAGGATTTCTAAGCTTAAAAAGGGATGAATGGGCAAAACAGGGCAAACTGAATCGATTTTCCCTAGGGCCGAATCGATTCGAAAAGTAGCAGTTGTCTTCTTCATTGTGTTTCTACGTCTTTCTCACCATTTTCCTTTTACACAACTCTCATGATCCTTCACCAAACTTACATCCAATTGTCCCAAACGTTATATATATATATATATATTAGGATGATTTCCAACGTGATTATAACATCAAAACACTATGACTTCCATTCAAGAACATATAAAATCATTTATTCATCAAGAACATAGATTTTTTTCATGTTCTTCATGCATACTCATATAAAACCCAGATAAAATTTGTGGTGATTATCAAATACCCTCTGAATTCTTATCCTCAATAGATGTTAATTCATACTACATGCATATTCTCCCCAAAACATGACTTCTAATCATTCCTTTCTTCTAAGAACATCAATTTAATCCATATACTTATGAAATCCTACCACATGGGTATTATAACTTCAAAAGAAATTGCAAATAAGCACTTACCTTAGGTAGTAGGTCTAATTTTGTGATTTAGTGCTGGATTTGTTTGTCTTCCCTCTAAATCCACTCTCCAGTGATGATAGTGGTGCAAGAACAATCTTGAATCCTTCAAGAATTATCTCTTAAGCTTCAAAAATAACTTCTTATTATTCTCTAATGGCCTCTCCTTAACTTCTAACCTCCTAACACTAGCCTCTCCCAACTAAAAACTGATATAAACCTTGAAAATTCGTAGCTCTATTAACCCTAGGCTATCAAAGCACTAAAATACCCTTATACGGTACCGATTTAGTCTAAAGTCGTCCCGGGACCCAAATAGTACCCCCGGGTATACTCTTCCGCCTATTTCGACCATTTCGGAACCATACGTGACCTTAAAATTATCACCCGAGTTACTTTACTAAAAATCTCTATCTCGACCTTAATTCGTCTACACTCGACTCCCGGTTGAGATAAAACTCAATTACGCCAATATCACTCGCTATGACGTGTAATAATTTCAGTAATATATTTACTATCCACTTAATAAATTTATCGCATCATATTAATCAGTATCTCTCTTTGATTAATGTTTAACAACCATATTATTATTTAATTCACTTAAATTACGTCACTCGTGTAATTTATAATAAAACGAATTAATTAAATATCAAGTACGCAGAAATACGGGGTATTACACAAACCCTCTTACTATTTTTAATGCAAACAGCTGCCCTAAATCATACATTCTGTTTATTTAAGTAATATTTTTTAGCTAGGGGTAGAGGTTTTTGCAGCAAAATATTTAGTTGAAGAGAGTTTTTGTATTTAAAATAGTTAAAGAGAACTTTTTGCAAAAAAGGCCTGAATTGGATCTCCCCTAATTATACTTTGTGTGGAAACAACCCTATTATATGAACTTCTTAGTTATAATAAAGGGGGCCTTTGCAATAATGACTACCATTCTAGAGAGTTTTTGCATTAAGAATAGTTGAAGAAATGCATTGGTGAGTTATATGTAAAGTTTTCTAATAAACAATAAAAGTAGATTTAATACATTACTAAAACATCCACTACTTTTTTTAGTTGTCTTATAATTACATGGGTAATCATAGATCGACATAAGATTTATACACATTTTGATTGACACATTAACGTGTCATGCCTGCTATGAAATAAATAAATACAGTACTACCCATTATCGGTATCCATTGACAAGTGCACTATCCGTATCCTTATCCGTGTTCACTCGGATAGTATATAAGACTATCCTTATCCATATCCTTTTGAATATCCCAAATTCAGATAATATTCATATCCCTTTATATTATTCAATATACATACATTTTGCTTATCAAGCACTGATTTGAGAATATACTAAATCTTAATTAAAAAAAAAGATTTTACAAAATATAAGATAAAATATATTATTAAATATGGCTAGAAAAATAGAGAATCAAAATTTAGGAGGCTTTAAAACAAGTGATAATATTTAATGTGTGATAAACGACCCTTCATTGACATTATAACATGTCATATCTGGTTAATGAGTGTTTGTAAAATCGTTTTTGTGAATAAATAAATGAAGAAATATTGAGTTTATTTTATACCATTATCTATGAGTCATTGTGAATATGTTAACAGGATTGGACAATATTCAGAGTTATACCGAGTTTAGAGTTTAGATAGTAAGATGAACAATGTAAAATAGATACATAGTGTGTAAGAGGGAGCAGAGACAAATGGATAAATTTTCTTTATTGTGTTCATCCATTACATTATCATGTTTCCAAATATCATCCAAATAAATAAATTAATACACACACACACACACACACACACACACACACACATATATATATATATATATATATATATATATATATATAAATCAAATTAAAACAATAGATAATAGATAGTATTACGTATACGAATATTCGAAACGGACATTCGTAAATACGGATGGTCTGTTTCGAATATGAATTATTCATAACATATATCTTAGTATCCATATCCATATTCATTTTTTCTGGATATTTAAAAGTAGTATCCAAATCCACTATTCTCAATTTTTATTCAAATAAATCACTACACCAAACTGGTAATCTGACACACTGAGGGAAGGAGATTCTTGCACGGTTTAAAACCGTGCCAGAATCTGGCACGGTTTTATCATAATCTGGCACGGATGAAAACAGTGCCAAAATCTGGCATGATTTTAAAACGTTCCAAATGTTAGTACGTTTCATTAAAAGAATAACATCCCAAAATTTCTAAGAGGGGGTCAAAATTTCAAGAGCCATTCTAACCTAGCTCTCTCCCTCTCTCCACACTACCCACGCCTCAAAATCATTGCTCCCGTTAGCACAAGACATCATCGTTGCTCCTCTTGTCAGCGCTACTCATCGTCACTGCTCCTCCCGTCATCGCTACTCCTCCCATCGGCGCTACTCACCACCGTTGGTGCCTCCCATCGGCGAGTTCTCAAAATCTCTTTTAGTTATGGCATGTAGCCTGAGTATTTAACAAAATTGATTTGGTATGATAATTGATTAGTACCATTTTTTATGGTTGTTGGGGAAATATTGATAATTGTGTTATGATTCGAGTTTGAGGATCGTGCTGATAAATAATGGTGAAGTGAAGACTAGTGTCGGATTATTAAATATTTGGCCATTTTATTGATTACTTGGGAACTTTACAGTTTGTTTGCATGACTAGGTTGATGCTATATTATCATTGGGGTTTAATTTTATTAGTTTGATAGGTTTTCCCGTTACAAATTCCTATTTATTCTGTTTCTACCTTTATTGTTTGGGCACTGTATACAAGGAATATTATTAGCAATCTGGGATGACCTTCGTTACCTTCGGTAGAGCCTCATCTACATTAGTATTTATTTGGTATTCAAGTATTTATTTTGAAAGCCTTTTGTGGGGTTAGCTATTGAAAAATCTTCATTCCCTAATTTGGTTTTTGCGTAAACCTTTTTGGAAGGATCTAACTATTCCATGTTGCAATACTACGATCTGACTTGCAGTTTAAATGACTTTCAGTTTAAAGGATCTAACCTAATTGTGAATTTTTCCTATGTAAGAAATACGTTCATTCTCAAAATCTGAAAATTAATTGTGAATTTTTCCTGTGTAAGAAATACGTTATTCTTGTTTGGAAATTTTTATTACAGTGGGATGTGAACTTTCCATATAATATGATGAGAGGGTCAAACCCCTAATATGTCTTTCCACATAAATCTATTTCTTATATATGTATGTGGTTGGAACCTGTATTTTCTCATGATCACACAATTCAACCGAGGCTCTCATCTTTTTTGTTATGATTCATTTCTCTTCTTTTATTAGATTCTTTTTTACTCAACTGTTCGAATTAAGACAAGAAAAATGCATTAGACACCCTTGTCTAACAAGTACTAGAGGGACTTGGATGATTATTGATCCTAATGTGTAAGGATAAAATATTTTTGTTTTGTTTAGCTCTATTCAAGTGCCTTTTGGTTCAAGTTTTACAGAAGCAAAATCTTAAGGAACAAGTAATGGAACAAGAAATTCCATGAAGAATCAAGCAACGTAATTGCACTAGTGAGGGTATGCTTAGGTGATATTACAACACTTACACAATTGCACAAGATTATGCAAACCTTGGGGGACTCTGCAACTTCAAACTTACCACTTTTCATGTTAATTTTTGCCCCTATTATCGTTTCTCATATTTTGGCCCATCGATTCATCAATCTTTATATGCATTCATACTGAGTAGAATAGAAATCTCCAACTAGGGTTTTTATATTTTTTATTTTGCCACTAATACAAATATATTACCATTATAACACATAATCAGCACCAATAGAAACTAAACTAACGTCTGAAAGTATGACAACATGATCAGTGCCAATAGAAACTAAACACATAATCAGCATCAAGGGGTGGTCGATTGTTTTCCACTCTCCCAAGAGATTGACAAAAGAAATAGGTGCAATTGAGATTGATCGTACGATGTATAACTCAATTCTCGAGGAAAATGAGAAGTTATTGGCTCTTTTATACACCGAATTCATATAATGTAATGGCTTCATGTTCGAACCTGATATCACTTTTTTACTATTTGAACTTTGGTATTTAGTTATTGTCAATCTATTGAATCTATTGAACTTGGGTATTTAGTTATTGTCAATCTAATGAATCTATTGAACTTGGGCATTTAGTTATTGTCAATCTATTGAACTTTGATATCATTTTTTTAACTTTTCGAACCTGTTTATTAATTTATTGTCACTCTCTATCTCATTTTGTTTATTTTCAATTTTCGCAAGTTAATTTTGTTTATTTTTTTTATTGGGAAGCTTCTCTAATAAGTTAGGTATCACCTCAAAATGATTGCCAACAAGTTCGCAATCTGCAACCTGTAAAATGGGTACATCAACATCTTTGTTTACCAATTCCATCTTCACTAAAGGTTAAGAGATCAACCCGCTCAATTGGGGCATTTTTACTTTGCCAGAATTTTCTATGCACCATTTGGGCTGTTTTATTGGGGCTGCTCAATTCCACTGGAGCTTCTCAATTCCATCCTTGTTTACCATCTTTTGGGGCTATTATACTTTGCCATAATTTGTTCAAATTGAACGTCCCCAAAATAGGCTTGTTAACCATGAAAAAACAATGCTTAAAAATGTTCAAAACAAACCTTAAAACTGCTCAAAAATAACCCTTCAAACTGCTAAAAAACAGGCCTGTATTCTTATTAAAAAGTTAACAATACTATAACAGGTATGGGGTTGGTTTCAGAGCCTAATTTGGCATGTTTCTGTAGCTAAAAAATAGGCCAATATTCTAATGGAAGCATGTTTACCAACTTTAGTGACTACAAATATCAATTGTACGTAAGGTAGCTTAACTGCTCGCATATGCAAATAACGGTGTATTCTTTTGCACATCCCAATCACATGCTTCGAGATCTATATGCTACGACTAAAATGTTTGGCGATAAATAGTAATTTTGCTGATATAATATTCTGTTTATTTTGATAATTTTTGTGCCAAACAATCTCTTTTGTCAGATAAATAATGTCTCGGGTGGGTGATACTTCAAATCCGTCACCAAGTGGTGCGACACTAGGATCAAACTCCCGCTCCAAGGTTGCTTCGAGTTCTTAGACAATGGGTGATGCACTTTCTACGAAGAGATTAAAATTTAACGAGCATGACCTTCCGGTGGGGGATAATTCAGCTACTCCCTCTACTAGATGGGGATACCTCGCAAGGATGCATGTACCGATTTCTTATACAACATGGAGACATGTGGACGAGCGATATAAGAATTAAATTTGGACAACGTTCAAGGTATATCCCTATCATTAAAACTATCTTGCTTTTAACATCGTTAATATATTAAAGGGTGAAAACCCAAAACAACCCCCAACCGGCCCCGTAAGAGGCACTAATACCTCGCACGGGACCAATCTAACTCGTAGGAACTGACCGCGTATTCACGGGTCTCCCGGTTTATAAATAATATAGATATACGAAAATATCTAGATTAAACTTACAAACAAGTCGTTAAAGGGTGAAAATCCAATTCAGCCCCCAAACTGCCCCGTAAGAGGCATGAACACCGCGTACGGGACCAATGAAACTCGTAGGAATTGACTGTGTATTCACTAGGGGTGTGCAAAAAAACCGACCAAACCGACAAACCGACAAAACCGAGCCGAACCGAAAATTTTCGGGCCGGGTTTTTTTGAGGGTCGGTTCGGTTCGGTTTAATCAGGTATAAAACCGACAGGGTCGGTTCGGTTTTCGGTTTTGGCATAAAAAATCGATTTTGAACCGAACCGAACCGATTTAATTTTTATACTTTTTAATTTTATATTTTATATTATATTTGTATTAGTGTTGACATATTATATTATATTTTTTAATTTTATATTTATATTAGGTATTAAAAAAATATATTTTTTATTAAAATAAAGGAAAAAACCGAACCGGCCCTGTATAAAACCGGCCCTGTCAAAAACCGACGGGTAAACCGAACCGGCCCTGTCAAAAACCGACCCGATTCGGTTCGGTTCGGTTCGGTTTTTCAGCATTTTCGGTTCGGTTCGGTTCTCCTCCTCCAAAAACCGACATGGTCGGTTCGGCCCAAAAAACCCGGTCAAAACCGAACCGACCGACCCGTGAACACCCCTAGTATTCACGGGTCTACCGATTTATGAATATGATGATACTTTGAAAATATCCAGATTAAACTTAAAAACAAGCCGTTAAAGGGTGAAAATCCAAACCAACCCCCAAACGGCCCCGTAAGAGGCATGAACACCTCGCACGGGACCAATGCAACTCGTAGAAACTGACCGCGTAGTCACGAGTCTCCCGATTTATGAATATGATGATAATTTGAAAATATCTAGATTAAACTTAAAAACAAGACATTAAAGGGTGGAAATCTAAACCCATCCCCAAACGGACCCGTAAGGGGCATGAACACCTCGCACGGGACTAATGTAACTTGTAGGAGCTGATCGCGTAGTCACGGGTCTCCCGATTTATGAATATGACGATAATTTTAAAATATCTAGATTAAACTTAAAAACAAGCCATTAAAGGGTGAAAACCCAAACCAACCCCCAAATGGCCCCGTAAGAGGCACGAACACCTCACACGGGACCAATGTAACTCGTAGAAACTGACCGCATAGCAACGGGTCTCCCAGTTTATGAATATGTCAATAATTTGAAAATATCTAGATTTAACTTAAAAATAAGTCGTTAAAGGGTGAAAATCCAAACCAGCCCCTAAACGGCCCCGTAAGAGGCAGGAACACCTCCTACAGGACCAATGTAACTCGTAGAACTGACTGTGTATTCATGGGTCTCCCAGTTTATAAATATGATGATAGTTTGAAAATATCTATATTAAACTTTAAAGAAGCCGTTAAAGGTTGAAAACCCAAACCAACCCCTAAACGGCCCCATAAGAGGCACGAACACCTCGCACGGGACTAATGGAACGCGTACGAACTGACCGCGTAGTCATGGGTCTCCCAATTTATGAATAAGAAAACATCTAGATATATGAAAATATCTAGATTAAACTTAAAAATAAGTCGTTAAAGGGTGCAAACCCAAACGAGCCCCCAAACGGCCCAGTAGGAGGCATGAACACCTCGTCCGGGACCAAAGTAACTCGTAGGAACTGACTGTGAATTCAAGGGTCTCTCTATTTATGAATATGATAATAATTTGAAAATATCTAGATTAGGCTAAAAAATAAGCCGTAAAGGGTGAAAACACAAACCAGCCCCCAAACGGTCCCGTAAGAGGCATGAACACCTCACACAGGACCAATGTAACTCGTAGGAACTGACCGTGTATTCATAGGTCTCTCGATTTATGAATATGACAATGATTTGAAAATATCTATATTAGGCTTAAAAACAAGTCGTTAAAGGGTGAAAACCCAAACCAACCCCCAAACGGCCCCGTAAGAGGCATGAACACCTCGCACGGGACCAATGTAACTCGTAGGAACTGACCGCGTAGTCACGGGTCTCCCAGTTTGAGAATATGTTGATAATTTGAAAATATCAAGATTAAACTTAAAAATAAGTCGTTAAAGGGTGAAAACCCAATTCAGCCCCCAAACTGCCCCGTAAGAGGCATAAACACCTCCCACGGGACCAATGCAACTCGTAGGAACTGACCACGTAGTCACGGGTATCCCAATTTATGAATATGATGATAATTTGAAAATATCTAGATTGAACTTAAAAACAAGCCGTTAAAGGGTGAAAACCCAAACCAACCCCCAAACGGCCCCGTATGAGGCACGAACACCTCGCACGGGACCAATCTAACTCGTAGGAACTGACCGCGTAGCCACGGGTCTCTCGGTTTATAAATAATATAGATATGCGAAAATATATAGATTAAACTTAAAAAGAAGTCGTTAAAGGATGAAAACCCAAACGAGCCCCTAAACGGCCACGTAAGAGGCATGAACACCGCGTACGGGACCAATGTAACTCGTAGGAACTGACTGTGGGGTCTACCGATTTATGAATATGACGATAATTTGAAAATATCTAGATTAAACTTAAAAACAAGCCGTAAAAGGGTGAAAATCCAAACCAACCCCCAAACGGCCCCGCAAGAGGCATGAACATCTCGTACGGGACCAATGCAACTCGTAGAAACTGACTGCGTAGTCACGGGTCTCCCAGTTTATGAATAAGACAACATCTAAATATATGAAAATATCTAGATAAAACTTTAAAACAACCCGTTAAAGGGTGAAAACCCAAACCATCCCCCAAACGGCCTCGTGAGAGGCATGAACACCTCGCACGGGACCAATGTAACTCATAGGAACTGACCGTGTATTCACGGGTCTCCCGATTTCTAAATATGACAATAATTTGAAAATATCTAGATTAGGCTTAAAAATAAGTCGTTAAAGGGTGAAAACCCAAACCAGCCCCCAAACGGCCCCGTAAGAGGCATGAACACCTCGCACAGGACCAATGTAACTCGTAGGAACTGACCGCGTAGTCATGGGTCTCCCGATTTGATAATATGATGATAATTTGAAAATATCAAGATTAAACTTAAAAACAAGCCGTTAAAGTGTGAAAACCCAAATCAGCCCTCAAATGGCCCCGTAAGAGGCACGAACACCTCGCACGGGACCAATGTAACTCGTAAGAACTGACGGCATAGTCACGGGTCTCCCGGTTTATAAATATGTTGATAATTTGAAAATATCTTGATTAAACTTAAAAAGAAGCCGTTAAAGGGTGAAAATCCAAACGAGCCCCCAAACGGCCCCATAAGAGGCATGAACACCTCGTACGGGACCAATATAACTCATAGGAACTGACTGTGTATTCATGGGTCTCCCGATTTATGAAAATGATGATAATTTGGAAATATCTAGATTAAACTTAAAAACAGGTCGTTAAAGGGTGAAAAACCCAAACCAGCCCCCAAACTGCCCTTTAAGAGGCATGAACACCTCGCACGGGACCTGTAGACACCTCATTCTGTTACCCCCTAACTCTCCTTAGGTCCCTAGTACCTCCACTCATCACTGTAAACCCTGGTCACGTCCCAAGTACTGACCTAAAAGCCATCGGGCACTCCCCGGCTCAGTTTGACCCAAAAGTCAAATTCCTTGTCTCGACCGAGACTCAATGAATCTTTGAAGGGCACTGAATACCCTTCCCAACGGTCCACCCCGTGCACGATTCTGACTTACCATATGGACGAACAATCCGTTTGCATCCGAAACCCGACCTAGAGGCCACCGGGCACTCCCGGGCTCTGTTGACCCAAGTCAACCCTTCAGCTCGACCGAGGCTAAATGAATCTTCGAAGGGCACTGAATACCCTTTCCAATGATCCATCCCGTGGGTGATTCCGACTTTTCATGCGGACGAACGATCCGTTTGACTCCGAGAGGTCACCGAATGCTTCTCGGGACCGGTTGACCAAAGTCAACTCTCTGAACCGGGTCAAACTCTTTGGAATGTCGAAGTAAATCTCCTAACCTTTCCAATGGTATGCCCCGTGTGCGATTCGGACTTACCATGCGGACGAACGATCCATTTGCGTCCGCGCAATTCCCCGTCCAATGGACCGACAAACGCTTCCGAGCCATATTTGACCCAAAGTGAGCTCCCGAACCCGGGAGCGGTCCAAAGGACTTTCGAAGGTCTCTGAATTACCTTTCTAATGGTATTCCCCGTGCACGATTCTGACCAACGGTTTGGCCTCGGCGGCCAATTTTCCGAAAAAGCCTGAAACACACTGCCAAATGGCAGGTCCCAGAACCTGCCTATCGGCACCTTCCTACCGATAGGCAGGAAGGGTTCTATGCCGATCGATAGCCTCTTGGGCCTATAAAAAGGAGATTTTCACCTCATTTGCAAGGGGAACTCAGATCAGAAGCAAATCACTCTCAACGAACCCCAGAAACCTCTCTCGAAGGCAGCGTGATTTCGACTTCCAAATCCCTTTTTCACTTCCACGTTTCATCATCCCTTTCATCAAACTTGATGAATTAACCATTCTCCATCATCATCCAAGCACAAGGGCTGCTTCTCAACATTTAAGATTAGGCTCAAAGTCTCCAAGAAGGTCCATCTCTCTCACCTTTCTCTTCAAATCTTCTTAAATTTGCAAATAACTTGTTTTATTACTTAAGAACTTTTATCATCTTATTTCACATATCCTAACATACTTTTTATCTAGTAGTATTGCACATCTCCTATTTTCATATAAATAAAAAACCCAAAAAACAAGAAAAAGAGGGTTTGCTCATAAATTCCAAGTAGGGATTCTCACACTTTTTCCACACTTTTCTCACAACTTAAACACTTTTTTCTACACACACACTTACAAATAAGATATTTATCCATTTGGATTTATGGGTTAAACCCCACCCCTCGTTTTTATGCGAACTACGTGGACTTTGATGCCTTTATAGGCTACGTAGGCGTCTCGGGGTAAAACCCGAGACTCGAGTCCTTTTCTCACTTTTTCTTTTATTTTCTATCTTCCCTTTATCTCATTTTCCATTATATTCTATACACTTGTTCTTAGTAACGTATTATTCCACATGCGTTATCGTTACTGTTGATGTAAAAAATTAGATCACTCTAATAATTCAATCACAGATAAATAAATGAGACAAAAGATTTTAAAGTGGTTCAGCCTTATAAGAATGGCCTACGTCCACTGTTATGTTATTACTGAATGTTTAGGAATTCTCGATTACAAATTCTCTCAAGAAACAAAAAAATTTAAAGTGGTTTAGCCTTATAAGAATGGCCTACGTCCACTGTTGTGTTATTGCTGAGTGTTTAGGAATTCTCGATTACAAATTCTCTCAAGAAATTCCTCTCTCGATTCCAGGGTTTGGTTTGGGCCTCATTACAATGAGGATTATACAATGTATTTATTGCCCTGAAGCTGTAATGTGAAAGGGTAATACATTAAATGGGATACATATGAAAGGGTAATACATTTAATGCCCCTTAAGCGTGTGCGTCTAAATGATAAGCATTTAATGAATCAGTTGAACTGTTGGTTATCCAGTTATTAATTCTTTGTTCGAGGTGAAGCTCGGACCGCCTGAGTTGCTTGGACCGCCTAAGCTTCTCGGTATTCAAGAGTTCCTCGGAGAGGTATTGTTCCTCGGAGCGTGTGAGTTCCTCGGGGAAGCAGTGTTCCTCGGGTAACTGGTCTTCCTCGTTGTAGTCTTGTTCCTCGGAGCGTGTGATCATCTCGGAAGTGCTTGTTGTTGCCATGTAGATAGCCACGTGTCTTCATATGATTGGTCCATGTCAGCAGATTAAATTTGGTATCAACAGAAGCCCCCAATGTTTCATAGTTCAAAATTTGAGGAGTATGGAACATTCTTTCTTGGAATATGGTAGCTTTAAATAGTCTTCCTGATTTTTAGGAGCGTTTCCGTTGTATTTATTTCTCCTTCCTAATTCGTAGAATCATACTTTTTTGGACTTTTCTGCGTGCTTTGATTCCCGCATCACATTCCGTCTTTTTAGCTGCCGGTAATGTAATCATCCTTTCTTGTAATCATTACTTTACCATTTCCCAAGGCAAGGTATTTAAACCTCACAGACAATCCCATCGTCTACTACTTTTTAAATTTGTATCTTTGAGTTTTTCATTGTCTTCTACTCTCTTGTGCGTTCGTCTCTTCCATCGTTCATTGTCAACAGCTCTACTCTTTTTCTGTAAGATCTTCTTCCTTCTTCTTCTTCATTTCCTTTAATCATCATGGTTTACCCTGTTGAATCTCTTGACAAATTTCGATTTGATTTTTCCATTCCCTCTTGGGTTGTCTTGGAAGAGCTTTCTGAGCCTTCTAATTTTTTCAATTTGGCTGAGGGACATTGGTTCCCCAGTCTATTTTTTGCTGAGTGTGGATTTTCTTTTCCACCAAATCCCTTGTGTCTGGAATTCTGTCAGTACTTTGACGTTGTTCCTGCACGAATAGCCCCCAACACATGGATAATAGTTAATGGGGTGCATAGATTAAATCAAGTGCATGGACCTCGTATAGGAATTCAAGAAATCATGTACTGCTATAGATGGGCAGTTAATGATAATATTTTTTATTTAAAAACTAGGTTTTTAAATAGAGCCTTAGTAGTCAATCTCCCTGATGCCAATAGGGATTATTTTGAACACGGGGTTGTCATAAAAAATTGGCAACACCCTCCATTAACTGGAGATGAGGTTTACCAGGGTCCCAGATGCCCTCCTTATGGCAATGGGATAGGTTATTTTTATTTCATTTTATTTATTTTGAAATCATGTTTCTTTTGTGTTTGATAAAATGTGCCACCGATAACAATGTTTATTTATTTGCAGTTGATAGCAAGAGGAAGTGCCCAAAAGATGCAGATGTCAATATAAGGCATTTGAAACTTATCTGGAGTCTACATCAAAGTGTTGCTGACGAGCACATTAGATCATCTTCGTATGTGCTGCAGTACAAGAGCTACACCACTTCCTTCACTGCTCGTCCAGTGATAAGTGAATCAGAGCCAGTACCAGCTTCCACCAGCTCATCGCCTGAATCCCATATTCATTTAAGTGAAAGGATGAAGAAGAGAAGACCTCCTACCCTATTTGAGAAAACTTCCTTCGATTCTGGGGAGGCAAAAAGGAGTAGGATTGATGTCCCAAGGGAGGGGACAAAGAAGACTGATGCAGCTCCTCCAGTTGCTCCTGTTAAAGTTGCCGAGAAGCCTGCAGTGGCTCCGAGCAGCTCTGCTGCTCCTGGATAGGTGATTGTGATATCACCGACCAAGGGTTCTTCCTTGGTTGAATCTGTACCTGTTCCCCCGAGGAGGCTGAAGAAGAGCTCCTCGGTCAATTTGGCTGACACCATTACTCAGCCCCCAGTTCCTGGGACTGGAGTTCCCACTTTTGTTCCCCCGAGCTCTGCCATGAGCTCGATAAAATCCTGGATCATTCCCGAGGTCCAAGGTACTGAAGAAAACCTTACTTGGGACATGGTTACCTCGCTATCTGCTCGTCACCTTGCTTCTGTAAGTACCTTTACCGTAAATTTTTCATACTTCCTTTGTCATTTCTGTTTCTAACTTGCTTTCTTTTTCTGTTCACAGTTGACGAGCTGCTTCAACATAATCCTGAAAAAGGATGAATCAATTAAAGCTTCATGCTCCTCGTCCAGTGTGGAGGGAGTTATGGAAAGTCTTTGGAAGACTCTCGCCAGAAGTATGCCACTGATAAGGCTATCTGGGAGAAAAAGCTTGCCTCCACCGAGCAAGAAAAAGCTCGAGTTGTTGATGCCTCCAAGGAGTTGGAGAAGAAAAGGAATGACCTGGAGAAGGAAAATAAAGAGCTCGAAGAGAAGATCAAAGCTGCTGGAGAGCTTGAAGATAAGCTCAGGGTTGATGAGGAAAAGTTGGGCCAGCTTCAAGAAGTAGGTCGGCAGAAGGAGGAAGCAGAAAATAAATTGAAGGCTGCTGAAAACCTGCTGTCCGAGAAACTTTCTTCGGAGAAGCTGAAGAGGAAAGCTGCTATGAAGAAGTCCTTCAGCTCTGGCTGGGACAAGGGGTGGAATAAGGGGTTGGCTGCCATGGTGTCTCAAGTAGACTATGGCAGTCTCAAATACTTTAGGGATGGATGGGTTGCTTCCCTTCAGGAAATGAAGGTCGACGAGTCTTCCGAGCTCTTCCAGAGACATATCCCTGGTCCCCCTCTAACTCCAGAAGACTTAGAAGAGGATGAAGCTACCTCCGAAGAGTCTTCGATGGTGATGGGAGATCATGCCCTAGCCATCCAGCCTGCTGCTGAGGAAAATCAGCAAGTCATTTCTTCCTCCGAGCAACTGCCTACTCTCCCCGAGTAACTATCCCTTCCCTCCGAGCAACCTACCTCTTCATCCCAGCCTCCCGATAAGGTTTTGGGAGATAAGGAAAAGGTGTAGTGTTGTTCGGGTTTCTCTTTATTTTGTTTCTTTTTTATCAAATGTAATCCAGAATGTGTAACTCTGAATTATGATCTAATAAAACTTGAGTTATTTTTGCATACTGTTGTTCATCTTCTATTCATACTCTGCTTGTATTTCTTATTGATGATTGTTTTTCTTTCTCTGCTAGTTTCTGGCCAGGATGGAACTGCTATCTTCCCATGATACAAAGTTGCTGCGACAATGCAATGATTATTTTAAGGATGGTCACACAGTCCTAAGTGCAGCATAAGTTGTCGATATCCTCGGACAGGATGCTTCAGAACAGGCAGTTGAAGAATATCAGTACCTGAAGTGTCTACTTGACCGAGCAGTGGCTAATAATGTGGTTTACTATGAAATGATCGAGGATCTCCAGTGCACCCTCGAAGACCTTCAGAATCAATACAAGGAATCAACTGCCCTGTTGCATGAGGGTTACGAGAAGAAATACAAGTTGATCATTGCCGATAAGGGCTATGAGAAGCTTTTTGCTGGATATGATGTAAGGGAGAGGACCTTGAGAGGTGAGGTCGAGGAATGCAGACAGATTGATGTGTTGTTGGAACAAGAAAACATCAACCTGCAAAAGGATCTGTCACAATTGAAGTCTGCAGCTTCCACTTCCAGTGCCTTGATCCCAGTGACCGACGAGGGATTCTCGTTCTTAGAGGTTGAGAATTCCAAGTTGAGGGACGAGTTGGAGACTTTGAAGAGTTCTGTCACCTCTACATCTTCTCGTGGTCGAGCAAGAGCTCCTCGGGGATGAGCAAGAGCAGCTCGGGTTCTTATCGAGGAACAGAGAACTCAGTCTGCCTTAGAGAACCAGGCTTTCCAACTAATGGCGAAGAATCAGGCGTTGTCTGACATGTCAAAGAAGATTAGGGACCTGGAAAAACAGCTCTCCGCGCAGAAGTCAGTCTTGGAGAATAAGGAGCTTTTCATCAAGAATCTCCACGAGCAGCTAGAAAGGCTAACATATCAATTCCACAAACAGCCCAGGGAGTTCTGGATGGCTGGATACAATGAAGCACTATTCCACTTGAACGATCGTATCTAGAATGCCAACAATGAGGGCTACAAGCAAGGCTGGCTGAATGCCGTAGGTGTGCTGAAGCTCGAACAAGGTCATTATCTGTGGGACTACCATGATCCCGGGTTGCTCGACTTTCCTGTGCCACCATACAATTTGGACATGGATTGGATCCCTGCTCGGGCCATTCCTCGGAGCTTAATTTCAAAGTATCTCGGTGACTACAATTTACATTCTCAAATCGAGGTATCTCGTCCCGAGCATCTCTTAGATCGACCATCCGTGATGAATGTCAAGATGTTGAAGGATCTCAACTTCATCAATTCTCCTATGTCTTTAAATGATCCGCCTGCTGGCGAGGAACCTGTGTCAAAAGCAGAGGGGAAGAGACCAGTAGAATTGGAATTTTTGATGTAATAGTTAGTATACATGTCAATGTAACTATAATTTCATTACCAATGTAATTTATTTTGAATTCAATGAAAGACTTTCATTTTTGTTTGCAAATCTTGATTGTTATTGTCTTGTAGTTATCAAACACTTTATATTTATGCATATCTGTTAAAAAGATAACAATATTGTGTTGTTTGTCGACCAACTCGGTAATAATTAAAAGTTTCAAGTTTCAATAATGTTGCTCGGTCACTTAATAATAAAGTAATGAGTATAAAATGTTTAAAAATTTTCCAACCAACCAAGGTCGTTAAATTATGCTTGTCGACCAACTACAGTTAGTGAGTTTTTTTCCCCGACCAGCCATACTTGGTAGATTTATCTCTTAAATGTTTCCGACCAACCAAGGTCGGTAAATTTTCTTTGTCGACCAACTACAGTTGGTGGGTTTTTATCCCCGACCAGCCATAGTTAGCAACTTTTACACTTTCTGGAATAATCTTACCTCTCGACCAACATAAGTTGGCATTTTCGAGAATGTATGTACCTCCCGACCAACATAAGTTGGCATTTGCGAGCATATTTTGTTTCCTAGCCAAACAGGTTGGCATTTT
Organism: Sambucus nigra; assembly: GCA_949130495.1. Taxonomy (NCBI): domain Eukaryota; kingdom Viridiplantae; phylum Streptophyta; class Magnoliopsida; order Dipsacales; family Adoxaceae; genus Sambucus; species Sambucus nigra. Next base: position 572,939,616 of record OX422217.1, read on the forward strand.
TAGGAATATTTCGTTTCCTAGCCAAACATTTTGGCATTTTTAGGAATATTTTGTTTCCTAGCCAAACAGGTTGGCATTTTTAGGAATATTTTGTTTCCTAACCAACCGAGGTTGGCATTTTTAGGAATATTTTGTTTCCTAACCAACCGAGGTTGGCATTTTTAGGAATATTTTATTTCCTAACCAATCGAAGTTGGCATTTTTAGGAATATTTTGTTTCCTAACCAACCGAGGTTGGCATTTTTAGGAATATTTTGTTTCCTAACCAACCGAGGTTGGCATTTTTAGGAATATTTTGCTGAGCAGTCTGAGCTTTGCCGAGTTTTGCCGAGTAGTGTGTAGCACTAGTATTCCTTAAAAATTCTCAATAAAAAGGAGAGACTTTAGCAGAATATCTTCATTTTATTCATACTGATGGAACTGCGTTACATATACATCACTGATAATACTTGCATAGATGCTCTGCGTTCCATGCATTCTTAAACTACTCGCCTTCTAGAGTTGCTATTCGATAAGTTCCTGGTCGAACAACTTCTGTAACTCGGTATGGTCCATGCCAATTTGCCTCCAGTTTATTATGCTTTTGAATTACTTACTTCAGCACATAGTCTCCTTCGTTCAGGTCGCATTTCTTCACCCTCTTATTGTAGAATAGAGTTGTTCGTTGTTGATATGCAGCATTTATGATGGCTGCTTCTTCTCTAACCTCCTCGAGCATGTCTAAATCCAATCTTCTCATTAAGTCACTGACAGGGGAATTGAAATTTAGTACCCTGTGTGTTGGGAGGCCCAACTCGGCAGGTATAACAACTTCACTTCCAAACGCCAGCATATATGGTGATTCTCCAGTTGCTACTCAGGGAGTAGTTCGGTAATCCCAGAGTATTGATTGTAACTCGTTGATCCAGTCTTTTCTTCAATCCATTTAGCAGCGTTCTGTTTGTCACCTCAATTTGTCCATTGCTTTGAGGATGGCCTGGTGCTGAGTGGACCTTCAAAATATTTGATTGATGACAGTAGGCAGCGAACTCCTCGTTATCAAATTGTGTTCCATGGTCTGTGATGAAGGCATGAGGAAGACCATATCGACAAATGATGTTCTTCCAAACAAATTGGTACACCTTCTCGTACGTCATGTCAATGAGTGGCTCAGCTTCTACCCACTTAGTAAAATAATCCACTGCGACGATGAGATACTTGAACCTTCCTCGGGTCGTTGGCAGTGGCCCAACAAAATCAATTCCCCACATGGCAAATGGCCAAGGGGAAGTTATGGGTGTCAACAATGCTTGTGGAGTTCTTCGGATGGAGGAAAAACACTGGCACTTGTCACACTTCTTGGCATAGGCTATACAATCAGCCCTCATCGTCGGCCAGTAGTATCCCTACGTCATCACCCTTTGTAAAAGCGTCCGACCTGCTACGTGTGATCCACAGGACCCTTAATGGATCTCTTCAATCAAATCTTTCACCTCGGAGGGATGTACACATCTCTGCAAACCTGCCATAAGTCCTCGTCTATATAAAACACCATTAGTTAATACATACCGAGCAGTTTTAAACCTCAATTTCTTGGCTGCGAGCTTGTCGATTGGTAATTCTCCCTCCTCAATATATGCCCTGATGGGATCCATCCAAGATGATCCTAATTCAAGGGTAATAAAGTTCATCGTCAGATCTTCATCTATGCTCTAACTAGCTAACACTTCAATTGGAATTGTTCATCGTAGCTCGGTGCGAGTAGCTGATGCTAGTCGAGCTAAGGCGTCTGCTTTCACATTCTCCATTCTTGGTATTCTGACCAGCTGAATAGCGGCAAATTCTGACACCAACTCCTTTGCCTTTGCATGATATCTAATCATTAATTCTCCTCTAACTGTATATACTCCCATCATTTGGTTTACGATCAATTGAGAGTCACTGAAGATCACAACCAGCTGCGTCTCCATAATTTTTGCCAAATTTAGCCCTGCAATCATGGCCTCATATTCAGCCTCATTGTTGGAGGCTTTGAATTGGAAACGTAAGGCGTATTCCATGTCGACCTCGTCCGGAGTGCTCAAAACTATCCCCGCGCCACATCCTGCAGTGCAAGATGAGCCATCTACATATAGCCTCTATATAGGTAACTCGTCTTCAAATTTCTGATCAGTCAGAGTTCCTCGGTGAAATATTTACTGCTTCCTTTCCTCCTTGGATTTTTCTTGCTCTTCATCAATCATTTCTTCTTACCCTTTTACCAACTGGAGTTGGTCTGAGCTCGAATTCAATGATCCTGTAACATCCACTTGCCCTTTTACCAACCGGAGTTGGTCTGAGCTAGTGTTTGTTGATCCTGTAACATCCACAGGTTGATCAGCGAGCAACTCTTGTTCCTCGTCCGGAGTATTCACAACTATCTCTGCATCACATCCTGTAACATCCACACGCCTTTTTACCAATCGAAATTGGTCTGAGCTTATGTCTGTTGATCCTGTAACATCCACAGGTTGATCAGCGAGCAAGTTTTGTTCCTCGGCGGTATCAGGATAGGTGAACTCCGCTATAAAATCTGCTACAGCCTGCCCTTTTAATGATGATCTGGGTTCATAAATTATATCATATTCACCGAGCTCTATTGCCCAGTACATCAATCTCCCTGATTTTTCTGGTTTATGAAGGGCTTGCCTCAACGGCATATCAGTATATACAACTATAGTATGAGCCTGGAAGTATGGCCTCATTCTCCTACTCGCCTCAATCAGCGCCAGTGCTAACTTTTCCAGCCTTGGATATCTGATCTCTGCTCCTCGGAAGGCCTTACTTGTGTAGTAGATTGGTTTTTGTACTCCATTCTCCACTCTTATCAATGCCGAACTAACTGCATTCTCGAACACTGCCAGATACAAGTATAATTTTTCTCCCATCACTGGCCTGGATAATAGTGGAGGTGCTCCCAAGTATTTCTTCAAGTCTTGAAAAGCCTTCTCACATTCATCATTCCACTCAAAAGTCTTTCTGAGTGTCTTGAAGAATGGGAGACATCTATCAGTTGCTCGTAACACAAATCTGTTAAGTGTCGCTACTCGTTCAGTGAGACTCTGTACTTTCTTCTTCGTCGTTGGAGATCGCATCCCTAATAGAGCTTTGATCTTTTCAGGATTTGCTTCAATGCCTCGTTGATTGACAATGTACCCGAGGAACATGCCTTCTCGTACTCCAAATATGCACTTCGTCGGGTTCAGCTTCACTTGATATTTATCTAGTTGATCAAAAGTCTGACTTAAGTCAACTAGATGATCGGTAGCTTTCTTAATTTTCATCATATCGTCAACATAGACTTCCATATTGTCACTGATTTGTTCAGCAAAGACCTTGTTTATCATCCTCTGATATGTCGCACCTGCATTTTTCAAACCAAAAGGCATAACATTATAACAATAAGTTCCCCTAGGGGTAATGAAAGAAGTACTCTCCCTATCTTCAGGTTTCATTTTGATCTGATTGTAACCAGAATAAGCATCCATGAAGCTCAGCAACTCGTGTCCCGAGGTAGCATCCACCAGTTGATCAATTCGGGAAAATGGAAAGTGATCCTTTGGGCATGCTTTGTTGAGGTCGGTAAAGTCTACACACATCCTCCACTTGTTGTTCATCTTCTTTACCATCACCACATTAGCTAACCAATCTGTATATTTAACATCTTCAATGAAACAAGCTTTCTGGAGCTTCTCGACTTCCTCCTGTATAGCTTGATTCTTCTCGGGACTGAATACTCTTCTTCTCTGCTTTACAGGCTTGATCTTCTTATTCACATTGAGCTCGTGACATAAGAAGTTTGGGTCTATCCCAGGCATATCTTCATGGCTCCACGCAAAAGTTTATCTTCTGCTTCTAAGGAAAGTTATCAATTCCTGTTTTAATGAGGCTTCCAACGATGAACCTATTTGAGTAGTTCGCTCAGGGTGCTCGTCGTCCAGAATGATGTTTTAGTAGCTTCCACTACTTGACCCTTCACGAGTTGCGACTTATCTCGAGGATCCAATGTTTCAATTTCTGCACCTTCATCCACTTGATAGGTAGTAGTCTTTTTCTTTGATTCTTCCAGCTCCTCTTGCTCGGCGGATGAATAACAGCATTCCCGGGCTACTTTCTGATAACCTTTCATAACTCCTACTCCAAAGTTTGTTGGAAATTTTAGGCACTGATGCACTGTAGATGGTACAGCCTCGAACTTCTTCAATCCTACTCTTCCCATGATGATATTGTACGATGATTGGACATTCTTATCCATTATGAAGAAACGTATTCTTTCTGTCCGACAAGCAGGCCACGTACCAATGAATATATCCAACTTGATCGTCCCAAGTGGAAACACTTTCTCACCAGCAAAACCGATGAGGGGTCTGTGGTAAGGCTCCAGCTGAGATAGCTTTAGATTTAAACTATCGAAACATGAGTAGAACATGATGTCGGCCGAGCTACCATTATCGACCAGCACTCTTGAAATCATTACCTCCTTCATTCTCATCTTGATCACTAGTGGATCATCGTGAGGATATAAAACTCCTGCAAGGTCATTTTTTGAAAAACCGATGACCAATTTCTCCTTGTTCACCTTTCTCGGGCGATCTTCCTCAGCTAGATTTATTTGTTGAATGTACGAGCAAGCTTGAGCCTCACCGAGGTAAGCTTTTCTTTCTGCAGCAAGGTCTCCTCCTCCTGCATCTCCTCCTGTAATAACATTACAATCAAATGACCCAAAGCGTATTGAAAATACCTCTCGTTCTGGCTGTCTTGGTTTCTTGGGAAGATCGGGGTCATCATCTGGATCAACTTCATGGTTTCTCTTCTTGTTCTCCTCTGCTCGACGAGGAGATCTAGACCTCTCTCTAGTTCGGTCGTTGTTTCTTCTTTCGCCTCCCCGATCAACATACTTTGCTAGCTTTCCTCGTCGGATGAGCGTTTCAATCTCATTCTGAAGAGCTATCCAATTTTTGGTCATATGGCCATGATCCTTGTGGAACTCGCAATATTTTTCCCTATTCTTCGTGTCAGGGTCTGCCTTCATTTTCTTTGGCCAGTTTAACTCCTCGATGTTCTTAATTTCTTCCAGGACGTGGTTGATATTTGCCTTCAAAGGTGTGTAATTATCAAATTTCCTCAAGACTTCCCATGACGACCTATTTTTGTATTGTTTGTCACCACCATTGTTCTTATGTTCTTTCTTCTTAGCTTTATCACCTTCCACCTTGGTTTCTTTGGCGTCCATATTCTTCTTCGCAGACATAGCCTCCTCGGCATTCATAATCTTGGACGCTTTTCCCATCAGGTCCGACATGGTTCGAGGTGGATCTTTGGCCAAAGTGTAGTACAACTTGTTCGGCAGTAGTCCACTCATCAAAGCAGTAATAGCTGTCTTCTCCTCATAATCAATGACTTCGAGTTTCTCGTTATTAAAACGAGTTATATAATCTCTTATACTCTCACCAGCTTTTTGTCTAGCACTTAACAAATGTGCTACTCGTTTAACTGGCTTTTCTCCAAAGCAGAAATTCCCAATGAATAACTCGGCCAGTTGAAGAAAAGTTGAAATCTTACCCCGAGGAAGACTATTATACCATATTTGAGCAGATCCGGTAAGTGTTCCCGAGAATGCTCTGCATCTCATCTCATCCAGGACAGCATAGATGTCGGCTGAAGCTTGGTATTGTTCTATATGAAGGACAGGGTCAGTTTTCCCATCATACTTGGGAGTCACAACAGGTGCTTTGAACTTTGATGGTGTTGGAAAATCAACAATGTCCTGGACAAAAGGTGTTCCTCGAACAAAGGTTCATTGTAGAGGGTTCTTAGCCTTAGCCATTTCCCCTAATCTATCCTCCAGCCTCTGAATAGATCCTTTCCATGCATCATTTCCTTCATCGGGCCTATTGGTTCGAGCAACTGATCGCGTTGAAGTGGCTTCCTGGGATTTATCTTGACGAGCAGCTGGTCGATCATAGGATTTATTTTGACGAGCAGCTGATCGCGACTGGGCAGATCCTTCCCTTAAATCTGATGGTCGTCGAAAGCTCCTCGACGCTTCATCAAGAGCACTTTTTTTCCTCCTAGGGACTAATCGGTCGAAAGGAGAAACCCTACTTAATCTTTCCAATGCGCTGGTCCTTTCTGGGGAGAGGGTGACACGTTGTTCAATATCTGTGGCTCGCACTGATGAAGTTCGTCCAGGTTGATAAGAAAAATCTTCAGATTCCTCATTGCGATATGAATTAGTACGTCTAGTACGCAAAGAAGACGCACGAGTATTTCTTTGAATGCTTCGTGGTCCGAAATGGGTTGATGCACCGCCATGGAGGGTTTGGATGAGTTGTCGCATTGTTTCTTGCATGACGGTCTGGCCCTGAGCCAGATTTTCCATTATTCCAGTCAGATCTGGAATAATTGGCGGAGCAGATGGATTTGGAGGGGTTCCAGCGTTTCGATTGCTGGATTCAGGAATATCAGCCATTGGTAATGGATTGTTTTTGATGAAAAACGATATTATCAGTCGTTTCCCACAAATGGCGCCAATCTGTTGATGTAAAAAATTAGATCACTCTAATAATTCAATCACAGATAAATAAATGAGACAAAAGATTTTAAAGTGGTTCAACCTTATAAGAATGGCCTACGTCCACTGTTATGTTATTACTGAATGTTTAGGAATTCTCGATTACAAATTCTCTCAAGAAATTCCTTTCTCGATTCTAGGGTTTGGATTCGGGCCCCATTACAATGAGGATTGTACAATGTATTTATAGCCCTGAAGCTGTAATGTGAAAGGGTAATACATTAAATGGGATACATATGAAAGGGTAATACATTTAATGCCCCTTAAGCGTGTGAGTCTAAATGATATGCATTTAATGAATCAGTTGAACTGTTGGTTATCCAGTTATGAATTCTTTGTTCGAGGTGCAGCTCGGACCGCCTAAGCTTCTCGGTATTCAAGAGTTCCTCGGAGAGGTATTGTTCCTCGGAGCGTGTGAGTTCCTCGGGGAAGCAGTGTTCCTCGTTGTAGTCTTGTTCCTCGGAGCGTGTGATCATCTCGGAAGTGCTTGTTGTTGCCATGTAGATAGACACGTGTCTTCATATGATTGGTCCATGTCAGCAGATTAAATTTGGTATCAACAGTTACCTTATAACGGTCAATGTAGGGGTAATCACGTAAAATCTTATTTTCTACACTAATCTCACATTCCTACGGATGACTCTCTTTGTCTTTTCCATGATACAAGTCGAGGATTCCTACCTCCATTCTATATATACACATGCACACATATCACGGGGGGAAATATAAAGGAAAATAGTAAATATCCATGAGAAACCGAAAGGGCGGAATGGGTGCTTAACACCTTCCCATTTCGTAACTAAGCCTCCTAACCCTTCTCAAATCATTTGGTTTCGCACGCATCAGTATGTCTTTGGATGCCATCCTTCGGGGTGGCTCCCCCTTTTCTTTTGTCTATTTTGAGTAAAATAGACTGGCGACTCTGAATCTCTCTACATCTTCATACCTCACAAATCGACGCCAGCCGAAGCGCTCTCCCGAGAGGGGATGCGCTGGACCCGAAGGATCCCTTTCTCCCTTCGTGGCGGGGATCGGGGGATGGCCACAGTGGCGACTCTGCTGGGGACTGGTTCTTTTTGAGGGCTTGATTCTATTTACATGGATGTTATATTTGTTTATGTCCCCCCCCCCATATCTTCCTATCCCCATTTCTCACATGTATATCCCATGCCTATGCTTACATTCACACAATTGTAGAAAATTCTCCATGTACACTTCACACCACATGCACCTAGGATCACATGTATATCCCCATGTTACACGCATCACCCATCCATGCTTGGTGTACCATTTGGGGTACTTGAACATTGGCTCCCTGTTTGGCATAATCAAGAAAGGCATTCTCATCATAAGATGCTAATAAGAGAATCATGCATGATTCACACGATATCACCAAAGGGCATTGCTATTTACCAAATTTGACCCAGTAACTGGAGGGTCACTTCGTGATGGGCGCTGGTCCGACAGGTCGCAGTTAGCCTAAGCGATATGACTCTCACCTTCCATTGGCAAAGTACCTTCGACGTATATCAAACGGTTCCCCCGCATCGTACCGCTTGACCGAAGTCATGACGGGAGGTATATCGCAGGGAATTCGTTCACGTATACCGAGTATATCGAATTCGCTCTCACACATACCATCCCCATGAGGTATATGGTGAGGCAATTCACGTACACTCGGGTATATCAAATGGCTTGTCCACACGTACCGATTGCCCGCAAGAGCAAGACGTATATCGTGGAAGTCACGCCATAGGGGGGAACCCATGCCGATTCTTCCAACCAACTGCATACCCGCATATAGGTGTCAAACCTAGGACACGCACTTTAGATTGTCGATTTCAACCCGAAACTCTGCCGAAATTCCAGGTCGGCCTGCCGCCCAATTTTCGCGCATTTTTTTAAAACGGGACCCTGTCCGCGAGACTGGTTACAAGTCCAAACGTAGCTTTTCATATATTAAGACCCCCAACTTTTCCAGGCTCGAGTCTCGTCCGGCATTGCATTTAGGAGAATTAAATACAAGTGAGAACATAATAATCATAATAATACTGAGTTCCGTCTAAAAAAAATCCAAAAAAAAAAACATTTATCCCTTCTTTGTTAAAAATCCAAAAACATTTCTCCCTTCTTTGTTAAAAATCCAAAAACATTTCTCCCTTCTTTATTAAAAATCCAAAAACATTTCTCCCTTCTTTATCAAAAATCCAAAAATAGTTTCTTCCTTTTTTTCTCAAAAATAAATCTCATCCTACGCCTTCTCAGGTCGATCGCACGCCCTTGGCCTGGCTCCTTATTGGCTTCGGTCTTCAGTCAAATCACCCCAGAGTTTCATCCGCTCCTCTACTACTTCTTTCGAGTACGAAACCCATCCATCTTCCATGGAAAATGCAGATCAAGCACCAGTCATACAACCGGATCTGTCGACAGTCCTAGCTCAGCTCGTGGCCAAGATTGACAACCTCCAAGCTGAGGTTCGAGAAATGCAACGAAACCAAGTCCCTATTCCTCAAGAGCCCGAGGCCTTGTTCCCTCATGCTATGGGTCCACCCGAGCCCATCTGGGTCCCGGAATAATATCAGCACGCTCCACGTACCCCTCCGGCTAATGGACCGCCGCCTGCCCGGCTTCCAATGTCAAACATTGCCCAGCCTGTGGCTAACCTGCCTGTGGTCGTTGATCCAAAGGATGAGGAGTTGAATAAAGTCAAAGAAGATCTTAAGATGCTCGCTAAAAGGTTCGACCAGGTCCGAATCTTTTGGAATTACATCAACTACACCCATATGTCTCCTTATCCTAAAGCGAGGTTACCCGAAAAGTTCAAGATGCCAAATATCGAGAAGTTCGGGGGGAGTGGTCCCCCAATTATTCATTTTCGCAGTTATCACCGTTCCATGACTCTCCTGGGGGCTTCTAAAGAGGTGATGGCCCAACTGTTTCAACAAACTTTGAAGGACAGTGCCCTCCGATGGTTTTTATCTCTTGAGGAATCTAGAATCCGTAGGTGGGAGGATGTAGCCCGAGAATTCATGTCACAGTACAAATACAATGAAGAGCTCGAGGTCACCCGCCGTGATTTAGAGCTACTCAAACAAAACTCTAGAGAATCAGTCAGTAACCTTATAGCCCGATGGAGGGAAAAAGTAGCTACCATGACCAATCGGCCATATGAGGTAGAACAAGTCAACATAGTGAAGAAGAATTTCTTGCCCCATGTCCAAGAAACCATGGGAGGACAGTACTACCCTCACTTTCGAGCTCTAAGACAAGCAGGAGTAGAAATCGAGGAAGGTCTTGTCAAAATAGAAGTTGAACCGAAGAAGGTGTCCAGACAGTTGACCCCTAAAAAGTATGACAAGCATGCTAATGCTACAGTCTCAACCATCAACAACATCTCTCAACCAACCACATCATGGGCACCAGAAAGTCGCCTTGCCCCCGTTCGAAGGGAATACACTGAGCGTCATGCTCCCTTCTCCAAAGTTTACCAAGACCTGTTAAGCCGAAACCTTATAAAACCCCTCGATCCCCGTCCATTACCCAATCCACTTCCCAGAAATTTCAAGACTGATGCTCATTGCGCCTTTCACCAAACTGCCGGTCATACCACTGACCAATGCTTTCACCTTCGAAACATAATCCAAGATCTCATTGATCGGGGTACCATCGCCCCACCAGCCAATCCTAAGCCAAACACTACTCATAACCCACTCCCAAATCACACTAATGTCATATTCTTGGAAGAAAATTGGAATTTCGATCCATCAACTCAAATCACACCCCTATATCCTCCTAAACCTCTTCAAATTTGCCCATATTTCCTCCTACACCCTACTAGCCCCGCTGATCAGGCACTGTCACTCCTTACCAGAGCGTGCATCACTGTCCGGACCTGTTCTGAAAGTGGAAGTATGGAATTGTCAGAGGTATTGAATCAACTCCTAGAGTTCGGGCTGAAATTGCCCTCACAGATGATTATCGATTATCAGAGGTTCAGCGCGCTATTTTTGGAAGCATAAAAATGGGCCCGAGAATCAGATAGGTGGGTGGTACCAACCGACGAAGTCAGCTTAGATGATGTTGTCCAAATCATGGCGGAAGCATTCAGGCAAACCAACAATATTTGCAGTATCACCGAGTTACTTGACACTTTGAAGCTACAAGGGCGCCTGATCCCTTCACCCTTACACATCCCCACAGAATGGGAAGACCTATATGAGGAAGCCGTTGAATTTGTGGAATGCATTGATTTCACAAGGGAAAATAGAGTTGTTACCACCGGATAGGGGGAAGAATTCGAAGTTTCAAATGAAGAACAAGCTTCAGGAGGAAATGGCCCAGTAGCCGACATATGTGGGATGATATCATTTGAAGAACTCCTCGGAGAAATAGATAGGGTGGCAGAACAACCTGAGATTGACGAGGAAACTGGATTTAAGTTTTTCCCTTCTTCAGTAAATCACATGACCAGATCTGGGAGACATTATCAAATTCCAAACTCACTACCAGCAAATGACAAGGGGAAGGGCGTTGAAGACCTTCCTATGCCAGAAATGACCCTCGAGGAGAGCAAGATCCTCGATCAACTGAAGAAAACTCAAGCTAACATCACTCTATGGGGGGCTTTTCATGTCTTCCCAACAGCACAGAAATGCTTTAATCAAGTTGCTCACAGGACCCATAGTTCCTCCTTCTACCACACCAGAAGAAGTGGTGAATTTGGTCGGGTTCTTGACCTCCACCCGAATGCTGTCATTTTCTGAAGAGGAAATCCCCAAAGTTGGGGCGAATCACAATCATGCACTCAACATCTATATCGAAGTTATGGGGAAGGTGGTACCGCTTTTGCTCGTTGATAACGGATCCGCTTTGAATGTCTGCCCACTGAGAACCTTCAAATGTTTAGGCCTAAAAGAAAGTGACCTCGCTCCAACCTCCGCTGCCGTTCGTGCCTACGATAACACCCGTCGGGAGGTGATGGGATCCATAAAACTGGCAATAGGGGTTGGACCTATAAACCCTGTCGTCGAATTCTAAGTCATTGATATCCTGACCTGTTTCAGCCTGTTTCTTGGACGACCCTGGCTCCACAGTATAAAGGGTGTCTTTTCCTCATTCCATCAGAAATTGAAGTTCTTCGCCGATGGGCGAGTCATCACCATCTTGGGTGAGAACGATAATGCCGAGGGTGCAAGCACCAGCAGTCCAATTCTCCAGATACAGCATGGGTTAAATGATATGCTCCTATCAGGGTTTCTAGTTGAGCCATCCCTACTCCCGGTAGGGGACGATTCCAAAGAAAGGGTTTGTCAAGAATACGAACCTCATGGCAATGTCAATGTGATTCAGATGTTCAGAAACATGCACTTCATGCCCGGACTGGGGCTAGGACAAAGATAGCAGGGGATACTTGAGCCCATCGAACTGAAGAAAGCTTTCCCTCCTTGCGGCTTGGGATATCAACCATCAGAACAAGAGCTCATAATGATCAGCCAGTCTCGATCAAAGAGAGGGTTAGACTTCGTCCGAACTATCTCGGGAGGTTCTTTAAATGGACGATTCATCAAAAAGGGTGAAGACTTCCCCTTTTGCGGCTTCCCAGAACCGTGGTATGACCATACAGATAAGAAGATGAAGCCTAGAATGGAGATCTTCTTCGAAGACAACTACTCATGGGCCGGGAGTTACCAACACCAGGTGCCACCGCTTATCAAACATACTGAAGAGACTGAGGAAAGTGACTCCAAATATTCCTTCAACCTGCAGACACTGGGGCTGGCACTCTACATGGTTCATTCAGGCGCTACATCACTGGATCCCTCTCATCTGATCAAAGCTACTGATACACCTCTCCTCAACTGGCATGCTACGCCAACTCTACCTGTTGAAATCCCACCTAACCCCAATGTTTACCCTATTTCTTCAACTGTTGTCCATCCTTGCTCAAATGTAATCGAGACCTCTTTTGATGAGGTTCTCAATGCTGTTCTTCCTATCAATGAAATAAACGAAGATTTTGAGTATCTTACTGTGCCTTACATTAATTGTTTAGATTCTAATCAACCTTTTGATGATGATGATTTTGCAAATGAATAATTCTTAACTGATTTAAGTAAGGTTAATAACAAACAACATAACCGCGTTCAAGTTAATGAAGAAGAGACTGTTGTTGTAAATCTCGGTTCTAGTAGCCAACTGCGCGAGATTAGGATAGGGGCCACCCTTGACGAGTGTGAGCGCGCACAACTCGAAGAATTGCTAAAGGAGTTCGTGGATGTCTTCGCATGGTCCTACGACGATATGCCCGGTATTGATCCTGAAATAGCTCAACATGAGATCCCCACTCTCCCAGATTACAAGCCAGTTAAACAAAACTTGAGAAAGCTCCGCACCGAATGGTCGCTCAAAGTCAAGGAATAGGTGGTCAAACAGTTAAACGTGGGTTTCATTCGAGTGATCGAATATCCCATATGGCTAGCCAATATTGTACCTGTATCGAAATCGGGAGGAAAGGTTAGAATGTGTGTGGATTACCGAGATTTAAACAAAGCCTCTCCAAAGGATGATTATCCGCTACCCAATATCGACATGATCGTGGACAATACAGCCAGTCATGCTCTCAAGTCATTCGTCGACGGGTTTGCCAGATACAATCAAATCAAGATGCACCCCGACCACCAAGAGAAAAACGCATTCGTCACCCCATGGGGAACCTTTTTCTACACCGTTATGCCATTCGGTATCAAGAATGCTAGGGCTACCTACCAAAGGGCTGCCACAACCATCCTGCACGACCTGATTCACAAAGAGGTTAAGGTTTATGTGGATGACATAATCATCAATTCCAAAACTAGAGAAGGTCATGCTCCTGCTCTACGAAAGTTCTTCGAACGACTGCGACAGTATCAGATGCGACTTAATCCACAGAAATGCGTCTTCGGCGTTACAAAGGGAAAACTCTAAGGATTCATGGTCAGTGAGAAGGGGATAGAAGCAGATCCCGTTAAGCTGAAAGCCATACTTGAGATGCCACCTCCCCGAATAGAGAAAGAAGTCTGAGGTTTCCTTGGGAAATTATAATATATCAGCCGGTTCATCAGCCAGCTAACCTCCATCTGCGAACCAATCTTTAAGCTCCTCCGAAAGGATTCAACCAAGGTTTGGAACAAGGCCTGCCAAGAAGCTTTTGACCGAATCAAACAATATCTAACCCAACCTCCAGTTCTCATGCCACCACAGCCTGGTCTCCCTTTTCTCCTATACTTAACCATAACTGACACTGCAGCTGGGGATTTGCTAACCCAATACCTTGAAGACTCCCGCAAAGAAAGAGCCGTCTACTATGCCAGTCGCAAATTGGCTGGGTACGAGGTCAACTACACTGCTTTAGAAAAGGCATGTGTCGCCCTTGTTTGGGTCACCCAAAAGTTACTGCACTACATGCTCGCCTTTCCCATTAAATTTGTATCCCGAATGGATCCCATCAGATACCTGCTTGAGAAACCCACCTTATCCAGCCGAATGGCCCGATGGTTGATGCTCCTAACCGAATTCTATATCGTGTACGTCACACAGAAAGTCGTTAAAGGAAGAGCGATCTCTGACTACCTCGTTGACTACCCTGTAGAAGAAACAGATGTCTGGATCTCCGAATTCCCAGATGAAAATGTCCTTTGCACCACTCAAGACTGCCTCCGATGGAAAATGTTCTTCGATGTCTCTGCCAACAAAAAAGGATACGGCATTGGGATACTCCTGGTTGCCCCAGATGACTCTCATACTCCCATCGCCATCAAATTGAATTTCCCCTGCACCAATAATATGACGGAATACGAGGCATGCACAGTGGGCCTCAAGGTCGCTCTCAAGAAAGGTATTCAATACCTTGATGTTTACGGGGATTCTGCCCTCATCATCGGTCAAGTGCTCAGAAAGTGGAAGGTCAAGGACAAAAAGCTCTAACCCTTTCATGCCCAATTAGAAGAGTTAGCCTCCCAATTTCGAGATATCACCTTCCATTACCTACCCCGAGCAAAGAATAACCTAGTCGATGCTCTTGATACTTTGGCTTCCATGGTCGACATGCCCGAGGGAATAACAATGACCCCCTTCCTAGTTCAGAAGCAGGACAAACCGACCCATTGTTACTATATTGATCTTGTCTCCACAGAAGACCCCAAATTAGCCGATTGCTGGTACTATGATGTATGGTGCCTCCTCAAACATGGTAGGTATCCCGAGGGTTCCAATAAGAATGATCGAGCTACCCTCCGAAGGCTGGCCGCTCAGTACATTATTTGTCATAAAGCACTACTCAAGAGGAATTTCGATGGAACTCATTTGCACTGTATCGCAGGGGCTGACATTGAAAAGATAATGCAGAAAATCCGCAGCAGGGAATGCGGGCCCCACATGAACGGTCACATGCTTGCCAAGAAGATCATCCAACAGGGCTACTACTGGATCACCATGGCCCAGGATTGCACCGCCTATGTTCGAAGATGCCCTAAATGCCAACAGTTCTCCAACCTCCAACTCCTACCTCCGCGGGAATTATACAACATGACTTCTCCCTGGCCGTTCTCCACCTGGGGTATCGACATCATAGGGAAGGTTACGCCAAAAGCGTCAAACGGGCATGAGTTCATCCTGGTTACCATCGATTACTTCACCAAATGGGTCAAAGATGAGTCATACGCAGTATTAAATGCCAAGAAGGTGGCCAAATTCATCAAGAAAAATATCGTCTGCCGATATGGGGTCCCGCACGAGCTAGTGTCAGATAATGATTTACACTTCGAGGCAGAAGTCACAGAAGTTGTCAACGAGTATGGGATTCAGAGACACAAATCTTCTCCCTACCGACCTCAGACCAATGGTGCAGTTGAAGCCGCCAATAAAAACCCCAAAGCCATCATCATCAAGATGATCGAAAGTTGTAGAGACTGGGCCGACCGGATCCCATACGCCCTCTGGGGCTATCGAACCTCAATCCGAACCTCTTCTGGGGCTACCCCTTACTCTTTGGTCTACGGCATGGAAGCAGTCCTACCTGTGGAGCTAGAAATACCCTTGCTACGCGTCATGCTCGAAAGCAAGGTTAGTGAAGAAGACTGGTGCCAAGGCCGTCTTGATGAGCTAGCCCTTCTGGATGAAAGAAGATTAAAATCTCTTTATCACATACAGGGATACCATCGCCGAATAGCGCGATCATTCAATAAGAGAGTCAAGGACCGCGGTGTCCGGGAGGGAGATTTAGCCCTCAAGGAGATGATAGAACCCATCTGGGACCCCAGAGGAAAATTCAAGCCCAATTAGAGCGGCCCTTACATTGTGAAGAAGATCTTGTCTGGCGGTGCCGCCATGCTCACTGGCCTGGATGGGGAAGAGATGGATCGTCCAGTCAATCTGGACCGTCTCAAGAAATTCTACCCCTAGTCCGAAATCTCGACGTGCTACGACTCTTCTCATCCCCTTTCTATTCTAAAAAAAAACTCTTCATTTTCGTCTACCCAGAACTACGTGGGCCTGATCCTCTACAAAAACTATTTTAAAACTTTTCAAAAAAAAACCAGAGGTACGTAGGCAGCTCATACATCTCACATGAGCACGACCCTTTTCTTTTTCACAAAGTACTATTCTTTTCTTATCTCCGAGAACGACAGTTCATTTCTAAACATCTACTTGAACAAAAGGATTACGTAGGCCTTAGCAATCGGTATAGATAATTCAAAACACAAAATTCATCGAAAGGCACAGCTGGATGATCAAAAACTTGATCATTTCATTAATAAAAAACTACAGTACAAATTATATAAGAAAAAGGAACGGATAACTCCCTTCCCCCTACTACCATAAAAACCAGATAAAATCCCCCACATCTGTTACATAAATAAACTCCCCAGGAATCCTACCCACAGCTACCAGAAGAGCCTGCACCCTCATCATCTACATCCTGAGGACCCCAAGTTTCCCCTAACTGAATGGAGTGTCGCGAACATTCCATGGATCGATGAGACTTAACCATCTTCGAAAAGACCACCACACTCCCTTCCATGGTGTCAGATAAAATAAACCATCTTTGTCCAGTCTTCACTGCCAACATCTTGCTGACTACCTTCCTCCATAACCACCTCACATAATCTTTGGGGACATGCCAAACCTTCCCGACAGACTGATAGGGACGGGTAGACGGACGCCAATTTTCCCACAGAGATCCAAGCAACAGACGCAAGCCCTCAGTCAAATCTTCTACCGGAAAGAAATTTGAGGTCCGAGGGGGCACGACCTGCGCCCAGCCAAATTGGCGCAAAAGCAGCCAAGGGAAATAAAAAGAGGTATGTTCGAGACCAACCAGTCGCACATATGAATACTCTCCTAGCTCCAGAACAGGCTGCAACTGTCCCCACCAAGGCACTGACCAATATAGCCCACGAGCCCCATACTCCACAAACCAATTCTCCCAGTTCTCAACATACAGGCCAATGTGGATGAAGTAGCGTGAAAAGAAGTTGGGTACAGCCGACAAAGGATAATCCGGAGGAGTTGACAAGCGGAATCTTTCAAACAACCACATGAACAGCATCACAGGGCTACCCCTTAAAAAGTCAGAACGACCTTCTCTCTAGGCATCCAGGCCATTCAGAGTCTCCGCCAATATTACCGTCGTAGGATTGCGACGATATGACATCCATGAAGTAATGGCTGCAAGTTGTGGGTCCACTCGCACGTCCCCGGTCACCAATAATAATTTTGAAACCAGGCCCAGAACAACGGCTCCAGCATAGCCAGCATCACCTACTTCCCGTAAATGTACGGACTGCAACACCGCCGGGAGGGAGATCATTCCTCCAAAAACCAATGACCTGGCCGCCGAAGGCGAGATATGAAGAAGCCCGACCAACAAATCCCTAGGAGAGCGGGAAAATTCGGTTAAAATCATAGCAACCCTAGGATTCACACCTAGCATGGCAGAAAATTCCTCGTAGTTAGGACAAACTTCTTTCAACCCAAAGTGGAATACATGGTCTTCGGGGTACCAGAATTGTACCGCCGCTGTCAGCATATTCCACTCAAAAGGCCAATTGCGCTACAAGGAAACTCGACGCATGTTGAAAGCATCATAGTAGACATTATAAGGACACATAGCTTCCAAGGCTTCAAGGTAGTTGACAAACTCGGTGCTACCAGGGAGAGCCATCTTGTAAGGCAAAGAAATAGTGGGCAGGTAGATAAGGATGCAAAGGTGTGATGAAAATACTCCACCGTCCCCCCTTTTTATACTTGAGAACTCTCATAAAAGACATAATCCCTGCAGAAATCGGAGGGAATCCTGCCCCATAAGGTACCAAAGGCTGAAGAGGGTACCAATCAAAGCTTTCAATTGATAGCACTGGACTGAACTGCCGATAGGCAGGCCAGGGAGCTTGCTGATCGGCAACCCCCCATTTTTGGAAATTTCCTCCTTTCCTCTTTTGTCAAATCAGAAAACTCAATGAAAATAAATTGATATTCGCAAAAGGATTTCAAGAATCCTGTTTTCTCCTTACAGGATTTTCCTTTTTAATAAAACAACTTTCCTTCAAAAAATTCCAAAAATATTCGTTTTTATGGTCTCAGCAGCAAAGTTAAAAAGCACATGTGCATGCATTCATTCATCATTAAAATAAAAGATAGCCAAAAAACTACATTGCATTGCATATATATGTTTTCTGTGTTACATCATTTTGTAGGAAATAAAGAAAAAGCCAAAAACAACGGGACTTAGCCCGAACCCACATTCTCTCTCTCTCTCTCTCTCAAGAGCTTCCACCCTTGCGACGCGCTCTCTTCCCCCTGCGGCGAGACGACACGCCCCCACTACCCAAGCCAGAGTCTTCCCCGAATGAGGCTGACGTCACCAAGCAAGAAGGAACAGGGAAAATATCCCAAATGTGGGCAGTCGCCGATGATATCCAATCCCTGATGTCTCTCAGCCAAGTGGTCGACACCTGGATTTGCTGCAAGGAAAAGGCAGAATCAGTATCAAGCAAAAGAAATCAAAAAGAGGAAAAGAACCGAAAGGTTTACCCCAGGACGAAGGACCTCCTCTGTCAAACCCAGCTCCTTCGGATCCATCGTAAGGGGACGGTGCAACATCGGCACTATCCCTCCATCAGCCCGTCGGATGTTATACGAAGGAGTGTGCAGCCGAACAAAAGGGACCTCTGATGTCACCGCCGCCGCAGGTGCCGAGGGACCACCATCACTGTGGGAAGACCCCACCGCCCGACTCGAACCAGCAGGAGGGAAAGGCAAGGCATCATGAATGCTGGGCGCCATCAGCCAGCTCAACATAAAATCCATATAGTCATACGGCGCAGTCGTATTAGTGTATAACATAAGGACTCGCCAATCATCACCGCGATCCTCTCATCCCCCAACAATTGTCGCTCCCGCCTCATAGACGTTGGAGGCGGCGCGGGTGGTACCACCACCTCCTCCTCAGCAATCTGACGAATCACCCTCTCCCCGAGGTACCAGGAATGGCCGAACTCATACGCCAATAAGCGCCTCATCTGCGCGTTCACCCCAGTCATCCCCGTGTCCTGAATAGCTGTCCCCTAAGGATAAAAGGTCACCTGAAAATCCCCAAGCAGGCATGAGTCAGTACAAGATCCGAAGGTGCAAAAACCAAGACCAAAAAAGAAAGGACCTTACCCGACCACTGGTCAGGTCATTCAAGACCTGACGCACCGCCTCCAGAGAGAGAGATCTCTTCGACTGCCAGTTGGCCTTACGCCATCGGTACAGTCGACAGAAGTCCCCAACAGTGTCATCCTTCAAAGCAATTAGCGGGGTGTTGCACCCAATCACCTCATAGAACCACGTCTGAATTCACAAGCAAAAAGAGATGCATAAGGAAAATGTGAACGCATGAAAGGAAAATACGAATGCATGAAATGAAAATGCGCAAAATAAAGAATACCTCAAGAAGATACGTGGCTCCAGTAAAAGTTTGCCGAAAGCACCGGCTGAATGCATCCAGAGAAGAGCAAAGGGTCGCCAAGGTTAGACTCCCCCAATCATATAAAGGGATGTTCGAGAACATCCTCAAATATGGTAGAAACCACAAATGGACGACGTCGCCGCTCGACGCCACCATGAAACCTCCCAGCACCAACAAGATGAATAACCGGGCCATCTGCCTCACTTGCAGCCCGTCCTCCACATCAACCACCCTGCTCAGCAAAACATCCTTCAGCAATGACAGCCGGATAGAATCCCCAGAAACTATCCTCCTCACATCACCAAGTGCCGCATGCACCGCCTCCGGTCTCACCCTCAAGGAGCGATCCACCTCTATCTGTTCCCCGTCACAATCCAGCCCCAGCAGTTGCTGCACATCTATTGGAGTCACCGTCATCTCCCCGAAGCCAAAATGAAAAGTGTGGGTAGTATCCCACCACCTCTCCCCCAGAGCACACAAGACTGCTGTCGAACGAGGCGTCTCATCCAGCGCAGCCGCCAACCTCCCAAAACCCGCTGATGATACCATCCAGCACACCACGGGTGGAAGATGCTCCTAAACATCCTTAAGCACCGTCGTCCCGCGGGCACGCATGTTCTGCAAATAAATATCCGACTGGCAAAAGGAAAAATTCAGTCAAAGGTCAAGAAAAAGGAAAAATCACCCAAAAAGAAAGGAATGCCAAAGGTCAGGTTACTTACATAACCGCCGGGAATCACTCTTGAAAAGCGATGATGCGACGGCTCCCGCGGTAAGGTCCGCTCATCCGCAACCGGCTCGAATGCATCAAAGGCATTCTCATTCCCCAAAGCAAAGGGCATCCTGTCCCTCCAATCCACATTCGCCCAGTCATCAACGATCAACCACTCCAGGTGGACAGCGGTGCTCATAAAGGCGGCCATTTCTTGAAGATCGGAACATTAGAACAATTCGCAGAGAGAAATCACAGAAAGAGAGAAGGCAAGAAGCTGTGAAAAATAAAGGGGATTCGCCCCCTTTATATAGGAGCCCAAAAGTCCGTGCCAATGCCGAATGGCACCTCTCAGTCTATGCCGGTCGGAACCCCTCTTAAAATTTTGTACAGAAATTTCCAAAAAATGCCAGAAAGCCTCAAAAAATCCCCGAAAAATTCCTAAAAATCCCAGGATGGATTTTGAACATTTTCATCGAGAAAATTTTCGCATTTCTTCAGGCGAAACCTCTTTTTCCCTAGCGGAACCCTCAAAATCCAAACAAATGACCTCTCGAGCGATGCGCCCGGACCGCCTAATCACCTCCTCAACAGAGTTTACAACCTCAAACCGATTATCTCCCCAATAATCAGCTCCTCTGCTCAAATCAAGGACACAAAGCCTCCCCAGCCATCGGCTACCCGGTGCGAAATAATATCTCATGGTATTTTTCCCAGCAAAATTCAGAAGAATCACTCGCCCCAGGCGATCTCTCCCAAAGGACGATCTAAATCTTCCCCAGCTCATTCATCGTTCCCCAGCGAAACCTCAAATCCAATTCTTATCCCCATGGGAACCTTAAATCGAATTCTTATTCCCCAGCGGAACCTCAAATCCAATTCTTATCCCCAGTGGAACCCTTTTCCTTTCCCAAAAGAAATGCAATCACTCTTGGGTCAGAATTGACCCCTGACTTGGATCGTCACCTGAGTTAGGTCAGAATTGACCTCGGTACTCGGTCGTCACCACTCTTGGGTCAGAATTGTCCCCGGTCTTGGATCGTCACCTGAGTTAGGTCAGAATTGACCTCGGTCTTCGGTGGTCACCACTCTTGGGTTAAAATTGACCCCGATCTTGGATCGTCACCTGAGTTAGGTCAGAATTGACCTCGGTCCTCGGTCGTCACCACTCTTGGGTCAGAATTGGCCCCGATCTTGGATCGTCACCTGAGTTAGGTCAGAATTGACCTTGGTCCTCGGTCGTCACCACTCTTGGGTCAGAATTGATCCCGTTCTTGGATCGTCACCTGAGTTAGGTCAGAATTGACCTCGGTCCTCAGTCGTCACCACTCTTGGGCCCGACTTGACCCCGATCTTAGATCGTCACCTGAGTTAGGCCAGAATTGACCTCGGTCCTCAGTTGTCACCACTCTTAGGTCAGAATTGACCTCGGTCTTGGATCGTCACCTGAGTTAGGTCAGAATTAACCTCGGTCCTCGGTCGTCACCACTCTTGGGTAAAAATTGACCCCGGCCTTGGATCGTTATCTGAGTTAGGTCATAATTGACCTCGATCCTCGGTCGTCACCACTCTTGGGTCAGAATTGGCCCCGGTCTTGGATCGTCACCTGAGTTAGGTCAGAATTGACCTCGATCCTCGGTCGTCACCACTCTTGGGTCAGAATTGACCCCGGTCTTAGATCGTCACCTGAGTTAGGTCAGAATTGACCTGGGTCCTCGGTCATCACCACTCTTGGGTCAGAATTGACCCCGATCTTGGATCGTCACCTGAGTTAGGTCAGAATTGACCTCGGTCCTCGGTCGTCACCACTCTTGGGTCAAAATTGGCCCCGATCTTGGATTGTCACCTGAGTTAGGTCAGAATTGACCTCAGTCCTCGGTCGTCACCACTCTTGGGTCAGAATTGACCCCAGTCTTGGATCGTCACCTGAGTTAGGTTAGAATTGACCTCGGTCCTCGGTCGTCACCACTCTTGGGTCAGAATTGGTCCCGGTCTTGGATCGTCACCTGAATTAGGTCAGAATTAACCTCGATCCTCGGTCTTCACCACTCTTAGGTCCTCAGAATCGACCTCGACCCTCTGAATTAGTCATCCTCGTTTCCTTAGGTCCTCAGAATCGGTCATCCTCACTTCCTTAGGTCCTCAGAATCGACCTCGACCCTCTGAATTGGTCACCCTCACTCTTTAGGTCCTCAGAATCGACCTCGACCCTCTGATTTGGTCATCCCCAGCACGCTCCTTAGGTCCTCAGAATTTACCTCGACCTTCTGAATCGGCCATCCTTGCCTCCTTAGGTCCTCAAAATCGGCCTCGATCCTCTAAAATTGATCACACTCTCTCAGAAGCATCATGTAGTGTCTAATCGACAGCTATCATTTGTTCCAAATTCACCCATCGAGGGGCTCGGTAGACACCTCATTCTGTTATCTCCTAACTCTCCTTAGGTCCTTAGTACCTCCACTTATCACTGTAAACCCTGGTCAAGTCCCGAGTACTGACCTAAAAGACATCGGGCACTCCCCGGCTCAGTTTGACCCAAAAGTCAAATTCCTTGTCTCGACCGAGACTTAATTAATCTTCGAAGGGCACTGAATACCCATTCCCACTGTCTGACCCGTGCACGATTATGACTTACCATGCGGACAAACGATCCGTTTCCGTCCGAAACTCGACCTAGAGGCCACCGGGCGCTCCCGGGCTCTATTGACCCAAGTCAACCCTTTAGCTCGACCGAGGCTGAATGAATCTTCAAAGGGCACTGAATACCCTTTCCAACAGTCCATCCCTTGCGCGATTTCGACTTTCCATGCGGACGAACAATCCGTTTGACTCCGAGAGGTCACCAAATGCTTCTCGGGCCCGATTGACCAAAGTCAACTCTCCGAACCGGGTCAAACTCTTTGGAATGTCGAAGTACATCTCCTAACCTTTCCAATGGTATGTCCCGTGCACGATTTGGACTTACCATACGGACGAACGATCCGTTTGCGTCCGCTCAATTCCCCGTCCAATGGACCGATAAACGCTTTCGAGCCATATTTGACCTAAAGTCAACTCCCGAACCCGAGAGTGGTCCAAAGGACTTTTGAAGGTATCTGAATTACCTTTCCAATGGTATGCCACGTACACGATTCTGATCAACGGTTTTCCCTTGGCGGCCAATTTTCCAAAAAAGCCTAAAACACACTGCCAAACGGCAGGTCCCGGAACCTGCTTATCGGCACCTTCCTACCGACAGGCAGGAAGGGATCTATGCCGATCGGAAGACCCCTGGGCCTATAAAAAGGAGGTTTTCACCTCATTTGCAAGGGGAGCTCAGATCAGAAGCAAATCACTCTCAACGAACCCCAGAAACCTCTCTCGAAGGCAACGTGATTTCAACTTCCAAATCCCTTTTTCACTTCCACTTTTCATCACCCCTTTCATCAAACTTGATGAATTAACCATTCTCTATCATCATCCAAGCACAAGGACTGCTTCTCAACATTTAAGATTAGGCTCAAAGTCTCCAAGAAGGTCCATCTCTCTCACCTTTCTCTTCAAATCTTCTTAAATTTGAAAATAACTTGTTTTATTACTTAAGCACTTTTATGATCTTATTTCACATATCCTAACATACTTTTTATCTAGTATTATTGCACATCTCCTATTTTTATATAAATAAAAAACCCAAAAAACAAGAAAAAGAGGGTTTGCTCATAAATTCCAAGTAGGGATTCTCACACTTTTTCCACACTTTTCTCACAACTAAAACACTTTTTTCTACACACACACACACACTTACAAATAAGAGATTTATCCATTTGGATTTATGGGTTAAACCCCACCCCTCGTTTGTATGCGAACTACTTGGACTTTGATGCCTTTATAGGCTACGTAGGCGTCTCGGGGTAAAACCCGAGACTCGAATCCTTTTCTCACTTTTTCTCTTATTTTCTATCTTCTCTTTATCTCATTTTCCATTATATTTTATACACTTGTTCTTAGTAACGTATTATTCCACATGCGTTATCGTTCCCTTATAACGGTCAACGTAGGGGTAATCACGTAAAATCTTATTTTCTACACTAATCTCATATTCCTACGGATGACTCGCTTTGTCTTTTCCATGATACAAGTCGAGGATTCCTACCTCCATTCTATATATACACATGCACACATATCACGGGGGGAAATATAAAGGAAAATAGCAAATATCCATGAGAAACCGAAAGGGCGGAATGGGTGCCTAACACTTTCCCATTTCGTAACTAAGCCTCCGAACCCTTCTCGAATCATTTGGTTTCGCACGCACCAGTATGTCTTTGGATGCCATCCTTCGGGGTGGCTCCCCCTTTTCTTTTTTTTGCTTTGAGTAAAATATACTGGAGACTCTAAATCTGTCTACATCTTCACACCCCACAAATCGACCCCGGCTGAAGCGCTCTCCCGAGAGGGGATGCGCGGGACCCGAAGGATCCATTCCTCCCTCCGCGGCGGGGATCGGGGGATGGCCACAGGACCAATGTAACTCGCAGGAACTGATCGTATATTATGGGTCTCCCGGTTTATAAATATGATGATAATTTGAAAATATCTAGAGTAGGCTTAAAAACAACCCGTTAAAGGGTGAAAACCCAATCTAGCCCCCAAACGGCCCCGTAAAAGACACGAACACCTCGCACGGGACCAGTGTAACTCGGAGGAACTGACCACGTAGTCACGGGTCTCCCGATTTGAGAATATGATGATAAGTTGAAAATATCAAGATTAAAGTTAAAAATAAGCCGTTAAAGGATGAAACCCAATTCATCCCCCAAGTTGCCCCGTAAGAGGCATGAACACCTCCTACGGGATCAATGTAACTCGTAGGAACTGACCGCGTAGTCACAGGTCTCCCGGTTTATGAATATGATGATAATTTGAAAATATCTAAAATAAACTTAAAAATAAGCTGTTAAAGGGTGAAAACCCAAACCAACC
This sequence comes from Sambucus nigra, assembly GCA_949130495.1. Taxonomy (NCBI): domain Eukaryota; kingdom Viridiplantae; phylum Streptophyta; class Magnoliopsida; order Dipsacales; family Adoxaceae; genus Sambucus; species Sambucus nigra. Next base: position 572,964,870 of record OX422217.1, read on the forward strand.
CCCAAACGGCCCCGTAAGAGGCACGGACACCGTGCACGGGACCAATGTAACACGTAGGAACTGACCGCGTAGTCATGGGTCTCCCGATTTATAAATATGACGATAATTTGAAAATATCTAGATTAAACTTAAAAACAAGTCGTTAAAAGGTGAAACCAGCCTCCAAATGGCCCCGTAAGAGGAATGAACACCTCATGCGGGACCAATGTAACTCGTAGGAACTGACCGCGTAGTCACGGGTCTTCCGATTTATGAATATGACGATAATTTGAAAATATCTAGATTAAACTTAAAAATAAGCCGTTAAAGGGTGAAAACCCAAACCGAATATGACGATAATTTGAAAATTTATATATTAGGCTTAAAAACAAGTCGTTAAAGGGTGAAAATCCAAACCAGCCCCCAATCGGCCCCGTAAGAGGGACTAACACATCGTATGAGATTAATGTAACTCGTATGAACTAACCACGTACTCACGAGGCTTTCAGTTTGAGAATATAATAATAATTGTAACTCGTATATGCAATTTTTCTACTTGAATACGATTTTTTTTAAAATGACTTGGTTACTAATATTGTATCTTTTTGTGTCCTGTTTTTAATAGGATGACATTCAATCACTAGCTTTTATCCACTTGGAACACACGAAGAAGTCAATGCTTTACAACAGGGGGATTATTTATTTAGTGTCGTTAATACTTGGGATTCTATTTTTTGTGTCATGGCCGAGCAGGCTTTAGTAGTTTTATTGTTTACTTTTATAGTCATGATGGTTGTAGTAGTTTTATTGTTCACTTTTATGGCCGTGCAGGCTTCATATTGGCAGATTTTATGTTAGTAGGTTTTGGAATGCTAAAAAAATAAAGAAAGCTCTGCCCAATTTTTTTTTTATCTGGGAACTATTAACTCTTGTAATTTTTTAAAGTTATTGTCGACACTTATGGCCGTGCGGCCTTTATATTAGTATTAACTTTTGTAATTTTTTGAAGTTTGTATGCACATTAATTTATCAACCTGCGATATTCATAATTTGTGAATTTTCTTGATTTTTTTTGCAAATAATAAATATTTTTCCTATCGAATTTGGAATTTGGAGATTTTCCAGATTTGTTTCCTATTATTATTTTTTTTATCAACGAACAAATCTGGCACAATTTAAAACCGTGCCAAAACAGTAACAATTAATAAAAATGAGTACGCTTATAAAATAATCTGGCACGCTTTATAACCGTGCCAAAAGCATGCCAAAAAACAGACAATTTGGCACAGTTTCAACATGTGCCCAAAGCGTGCCAGTTTTAACATCTAGCACGGTTTTAAACCGCGCCAGAAAATCTGCCACCCTTGATTCTGGCACGGTTTTTAATCGTGCCAGATTGCGTCTGACACTGTTTTAAACCGTTCCAGTTTCCTATTTTTGGTGTAGTGAATATTCACAAAAAATAGATATAAATTGTAACACCTCGTAATTTCTGGGTCATTATTTTAACTCATTTAATTCGAAAATTAGAAATTCTTAATTAATGGGAATATTTAAAAGTGGTTATATTTAAATTAAGTTAACGAGTGCGGATTTATTTTAAAAATATAATTCAGATGGCAATTTTAGTGCGCGGTTGAGTCCGGTAGAGTGGAATTAGTCCAAAAGAAGGGGTACATACATATGATGGATATTGGGGGTACAACTACACATGTGTGACCTTAATAAAGAGAGTTTGTGCCATTTTAATTGGGGTCTATAGGCCTAAAACTTGAATAGTGTTTTTACCCTAAGATGTGTAAGGGGTTAGGCTTCATTAAGTCATAATAGAAGACTAAAGAGAGAGAAGAAAGGAAGAGCCAAAGAAAAAGATGCTCGGCCGCCATGTTGGTGGATGACCTCGGCCTAGGAGAGGCCGAGCTGTAAAGGCTTGATGTTCGTTCAATCTGGGATGTGTCATAAGGAGTCTCGGCCTGGTCTCAGCCGAGACATTATGCTGGGGTCGGCCCAAGCCGAGGTAGGAATGATTCCATGCTGACGATTACTAAGGCTTCTTGTGACCTCGGCCCAAGCCGAGGTTGAACCGGTTCCAAGCTGAAGGTTATCAAGGCTCCCTGTCACCTCGGCCTACCCTCGGCCGAGGTTGCCACACCTAGGTATATGAGAATGTTGTTGACGCCTGTGATGCGCGTAGTGTCCATTGGGAGTGTAGATGGTAGTGTCGGCCTAGGCCGACCCTGGTCTGGCCGAGGTATGATATCATGGGCCCATGGCTTATCTTGGGTCGATCAATATCTCGGTCATCATCTCGGCCGAGGTTGGTGTCTCTGGGCCGAGGTAACACATGGGGCATATCAATCACCCCCAGCCCTTAGTCATATGCGAGAGCAAGTGGCTAGGGGATTGCTTCACCTCTGAGGCCTGTCCGTCCCAGGCTAATACCTGCATGACACCTGTCCCAAGCTAAGGCATGCAAACTTGGCTGGCGTGTGCTGTCAGTTGTCCCTTGGGTTTCCCAAGGCAATGATGGGCCTTGGTAAGTGTGCCCAAGTACTTAAGGTTTTAAACCCTTCCTTTCTCTTTCTTCTTCTTCATTTCGTTCCCGCGCACACTGTTCTTGCGAATTTTCTCTCTCTCCAAAGCTTTTTCAATCAGCGCTACTCTGCAGAGTTTCTTACGAGTTTTTCTTCTCTTCATTCATCGATTCATTTCCAGGTACCTCTTCCTTTCCATTTCCTTTCTTTCCGGTATTTGGTTTGCATTTTCCGGCGTGTTTTTGAGTTTTCCGGTGAGTCTTTAAGTTTTTCGGCGAGCTGGGTTTGCTTCAAACTTCCCAGTTTGATCCTTAAATCCCTTTACCCTATAAGCAAATCCTGTTTGTAGTTTAGGAGTTTTTCCCAAGTTTAGGGTCGTCCTCTGATGCTCAGACCTTTAAACCAACTTCTTGAGGATTTCCCTTCTCTCAGAGAAAAGACCCTAGAAAAGATTAGGCAGATAGAGAGAGCTCAGGAGGAAGCTCATAGGTCACAAGAGTTTCCTATTAGACCTATCTTTCCCCCACCACTCAAGGTGGTATATCCTGATCCCCCTGAGAACTTCTATCAGACAGAGGTCTCTGCTAACCCATTGCCGATGTCTGAGTCTGAGTCTTCTACCTCAGACCCCATGTCTGTGGACTCCTTCCAATAAGCCATGGATTTTACACCTCGGCCTGGTCAAGACCCTGATCAGGCTGAGGTATCCAGCCGAGCTTCATCCCAAAATGGCTCAAGCACTTCTGATTCTTCTTCAGAGGTTGAACTTGTTGAGCCGAGTGTGGCTGTGCCACCTATTCTTGATACCATCCCTCTGTCGGCCGTTACAGGGGCTGAGTTCACTCAGAGATTCCCTGGTCACCCATCAACGTCTGCTCCAGCCGACGTTGAGCTTGACGATGATGAGGATGCTGAAAGTGATGTTGACATCTCTGAAGCAGCCGAGTTCGAGAGCATAGTCACTGAAGTGGATCTTTTGCACTTCAGATATTTATACTCCATCAGTCCCTCAATCAAATTAAGGACCCCTCTGAGGGAAGAGAGGGCCTACCATGGCCGAGATGGAGAAATCTGCTTGTACGAGCAGATGTTTAAGTTAGGGTTTCGCCTACCCCTTCATCCCGTCATCAGATCCATTCTCTCTTTTATCAATTTGGCCCCTCGCAACTCTCTCCCAATGCCTGGAGAGTCATTATAGGGGCCATTATCTTGTGGAGGGCAGTCCACCACTCTGACCTCCCAGTTCAGGTCTTTGCTGGTTGTTATGTCCCTACCTCGGCCAAAAACCATCCGAGCTATTATCATTTTGTGGCTCGGAGGCCTGAGAAAAAGATGCTCCAGGTGAATCAGACCTCCAATCACAATTGGAAACTCCGCTACTTCTTCGCTTTCGGACCATGGGAATTTGGCTCATCTGTTCCCTCTTCCATATTTGAGTCGAGGATACCCCTCAGATGGGGTAAGGTCACCATGTCTGCAAGGGCCAATCCCGGTCTAAGTCTCCAGAATATCAAAAAGGTGAAGGCCCTGTAAGACCAAGGGGCACATGGTTTATTTGTCAAGTTTGAGCACTTGCTGACCCCCTAGTATCTCTCGGGGACGAGCCTAGGTGGAAGTCCCCTTGGTGATTTTGGTAAGGATTTTTCTTCTTAAGTTTAACCTCTGAACTCATTCATATCTAATTTCTAACCCTTATCTTTTAACTTATGCAGAGAGACCACCAGGTATCCCAGACGAATTGTGGGAGATGGCAGCTCCGAGCTTGGCAAGGCTTGCAAAGAAGGCTGGTCTGAACGCTCCTCCTCCAGCTCCCACTACATCCAAATCCCAGGCTTCAAAGAAGAGGGCCCCAGAGTTCCCTGCCTCTGAGGATCAGAGGCCGACCTCGAGACAAAAGAAGGCCTCAGACGCTGCGATCCCAATCTCGGCTGACACCCTGACGGCTCGTCTGGATCAGCTGAAGTTAACTGACAGCGTGGTCGGCAATAGCAGACAGGCCATGGACGCACTTGCCTCTGCAATGACCGATGCAGACAAGCATTTCTACCGAGCCATGGACACCCCCTGCTGGTTGAGTTCGGCCTTCACAGAGTCGTCCAGGTATGAATTGTTCCTTTGTCAAAATTTTATAAGTGCAACGTCTGATTTTACTCCCACCTAACCTCGTCATTAACTGTGCAGGGTGCGACTGCCATGTACCAACTTTCTAACTGGGCTATGAGGAAGTTACCCCTCATCCAGAAGGGGCGACCGAGAAGGTTGAAAGCGCCCTGAATGCCGAGGTTGACCATCTGAAGTCAGAGTTGCAGAATTCTGAAAATAAGGCTAAGGGTATTGAAAAAGACATGTCCCTGCTCGTCAAGAACCACGCCAAGGCTCTAAAGGACAAAGATGACGTCCTTTAGCAAAAGGTCAGCGCGGTTGTGAAGGCTGCCCTTACAGATGCCTCTGAGAAAATAATATCTGACTACAAAGGCTCAGAGGAGTTCATAGGTTTTGGCTTTGAATACCTCGAAAGAGGTATCAAGGCCACTACCAAATGGGCTGAGGTCAAAGAGAAGGAGTTCGGCACTCTGAAGGCCTCCGACTTTGTGGGTCTCGGCTTTGCCGACCCTCAATTTTCTCAAGCACTGCAAGAGGTAGAAGACGAGGCCACTGCCCCAGCCGATACTGCAACTCTGGGAGGAACCGAGCTCGGAGGGACAGATCATGTTGATGAGGTGGCCGAGGTTACTAATGATGAGCAGACCAATCAGGCCGAGACTGTCAATGTCCCCCCCATAAACCAGGATTGATTTGTAACTTAACAAACATTTTGTAATTTGTAATTTGTAATACCAGTATTTTGTACTGAATTTGTAATCGATGCCTCTGAATGATATATTATCCCTCTTACTGAATGCCAATCTCTTCTCTTATTTTGATCTCTGAATGCCTCTGAATGCTATATGATTTCTGAATGCTATTAGGCTCTGAAGTCATTATCTAATATGCTGTTCTCATGACCAACTTCACCAAATTAATAATGTTAAGGGTCTGAGGTCATCTAGGAAGGTGTCTGAGCTCAGACCTCGTCACCACCGAGTGGTGTTATGAGGGTCTGAGGTCATCACTTCTGATGTTAGCCTCATAATAATTTTCACCAAATCAATGATGTTAAGGGTCTGAGGTCATCTAGGAAGGTGTCTGAGCTCAGACCTCGTCACCACCGAGTGGTGTTATGAGGGTCTGAGGTCATCACTTCTGATGTTAGCCTCGTAATAATTTTCACCAAATCAATGATGTTAAGGGTCTAAGGTCATCTAGGAAGGTGTCTGAGCTCAGACCTCGTCACCACCGAGTGATGTTATGAGGGTCTGAGGTCATCACTTCTGATGTTAGCCTCATAATCATTTTCACCAAATCAATGATGTTAAGGGTCTGAGGTCATCTACGAAGGTGTCTGAGCTCAGACCTCATCACCACCGAGTGATGTTATGAGGGTCTGAGGTCATCACTTCTGATGTTAGCCTCATAATAATTTTCACCAAATCAATGATGTTAAGGGTCTGAGGTCACCTACGAAGGTGTCTGATCTCAGACCTCGTCACCACCGAGTGATGTTATGAGGGTCTGAGGTCATCACTTCTGATGTTAGCCTCATAATAATTTTCACCAAATTAATGATTTTAAGGGTCTGAGGTCATCTACGAAGGTGTCTGAGCTCAGACCTCGTCACCACCGAGTGGTGTTATGAGGGTCTGAGGTCATCACTTCTGATGTTAGCCTCATAATCATTTTCACCAAATCAATGATGTTAAGGGTCTGAGGTCATCTACGAAGGTGTCTGAGCTCAGACCTCGTCACCACTGAGTGATGTTATGAGGGTCTGAGGTCATCACTTCTGATGTTAGCCTCATAATAATTTTCACCAAATCAATGATGTTAAGGGTCTGAGGTCATCTACGAAGGTGTCTGAGCTCAGACCTCGTCACCACCGAGTGATGTTATGAGGGTCTGAGGTCATCACTTCTGATGTTAGCCTTATAATAATTTTCACCAAATTAATGATGTTAAGGGTCTGAGGTCATCTACGAAGGTGTCTGAGCTCAGACCTCGTCACCACCGAGTGATGTTATGAGGGTCTGAGGTCATCACTTCTGATGTTAGCCTCATAATCAACTTCATAAAATTAATGATGTTAAAGGTCTGAGGTCATCTAGGAAGGTGTCTGAGCTCAGACCTCGTCACCACAGAGTGATGTTATGAGGGTCTGAGGTCATCACCTACGATGTTATCCCCATGAAATATCTCTGATCTAAAAATGAAGCAAGAACTGTCGTGGAAGCTGATCTTTATTAATAACCTCTTCTCAATAAGATGATATATTTACATAAAATTCTATGCAACATCATATGAAATATCTCTTCAGGTGGTCAGCATTCCACGGGTTAGTGAAAGGTTCTCCTTCTAGGTTTTCTAGCCTATAAGTGCCAGGCACAACCTCTTCCGTTACTTTGTAGGGGCCATGTCAGTTTGGGTGTAGCTTGTTTGTCTTCTGTAGGGTCTTCTTTAGCACTAGGTCTCCCACTGCAATGGGTCTCGACCTCACCCTCTGGTTGTAGAATCTTGCTGCCCTCTGCTGGTAAGCTGCTTTCCTGACCTCTGCGTCTTCTCTTCTCTCTTCAATAAGATTCAGGTCTAGCCTCCTCTTCTCCCCATTGCTGTCAGGGTCGTAGGTCTGAATCCGATGAGTTGGTAGTCCTACTTCCGTTGGTATGACAGCCTCTGAGCCATGTGCCAGCATAAATGGGGTTTCTCCTGTGGGTGTCCTTGTCGTGGTTCTGTAAGCCCATAGCACAGCGTAGACCTCTTCTGTCCATCTTGCCTTCGCGTCTTCTAACCTCTTCTTGATTCCATCCAAGATGGTTCCGTTTGTGACCTCGGTCTGGCAATTTGCCTGAGGTCGACCAGGAGATGAGAAGAACTGTTTGATACCCACACTTTGGCAATACCTCTCTAAGGAGGAGTTATTGAATTGGGTCCCATTATCCGAGATGAACGTGTTTGGGAGGCCATATCTATATATGATGTTCTTCTAGATGAACTGGAAGGTCTTCTGCTCTGTAATTGTTATCATCGGTTCTGCCTCCACCCACTTTGAAAAGTAGTCAATGGTAACTATCAAGAATCTATAGTTATTGACTGCTCTTGGCAAAGGTCCTACTAAGTTAATTCCCCATACCGCGAATGGCCATGGAGAAGAGATTGACGTCATAGGCTGATGGGGTTGATGAGGGATTGTGGCGAACCTTTGACATTTGTCACACCTCTTCACATAGTCAGCAGCGTCCTTAGACAAGGTAGGCCACCAGTATCCCTGAGTGATGATCATCTTGGCTAAGGTCCTTCCCCCTATGTGGCTAGAGCATGAACCCTCATGAACCTCTTGTAAGACCCGGGGTACTTCCATGGGATGCACACATCTGAGGAGGGGCAAGAGAAACCCCTTTTTATACAAGACATCTCCTACCAATGAGAACTTGGCAGCCCTGTACCTCAACTTTCTTCTTTCCAGCTTGGACTCAGGTAGCTCCCCCTCTCTTAGGTATCTGACAAGTGGGTCGATCCATAAGTCTCTTAGGTTCACATTGTGACAAGGACTACATACCTCGTCCTCCTCGATGCTTGCTTTTCCTAAGACCTCGATTGGGATGGTCCTTCCCAAATCTGTCTTCATTGCCGAAGCCAGCCTTGCCAATGCATCAGCGTGATTATTGCTCAGTCTAGGCACTCTCTTCAGTTTTTCTTCTTCAAAATGCTCTAACAATCCTCTTACCTTCTTTAAGTACTTGGCCATCCTTTCATCTTTGGCCTCGTATACCCCCAATACTTGATTGACAACTAACCTTGAGTCGCTATGGAGTAGGAGCCGCTTTATTCGAAGAGTTGTTGCCAATAAAAGACCCGCTATCATGGCCTCATACTCGGATTCGTTGTTTGAGGCCTGGAAGTTGAACCTCAAGGCGTATTCAATGTTGGCACCATCTGGAGCCAAAATTATTAGCCCCGCGCCGCTTCCACTGTCACAGGAAGAGCCATCAACGAAGAGGTTCCATACATCTGCATCTGATGAGAAGACCCCTTCTCTCATAACCCCTTTTTCGAAGAGGTATCGATCCTCTTCGTTCTCTTCTACTCTGCTCCGGGTTTTGCCTGGGACGACCTCTTCTCGGCCTCGGAAGACGTTGGGTGCAGTCTCTTCCGCATCTCGGAAGACACTACAGTTCGTCTCTTCGCCGTCATCCAAGCCCTTCTCTGTCTCGGCCTCTTCCCAGGTGAACTCTGCGATAAAGTCCGCGAGGGCCTGCCCCTTGATGGCTGTCCTGGGCTGGTAGGTAAGATCATACTCTCCTAGTTTAATGGCCCAGGTCATCAATCTTCCGGACTTCTCAGGTTTGTGCAGAACCTGTCTTAGAGGGGAGTCTGTAAGGACTACCATGGAGTGAGCTTGAAAGTAAGGCTTCATTTTCCTTGAGGCATGTATTAGGGCATAAGCTAACTTCTCCATCCGGGGATAATTTTGTTCGGACCCTTGCAGGGCCTTACTGTTAAAGTACACAGGTCTCTGAACCCCATCCTCTTCCCGTATGATGGTCGCGCTAATTGCTAATTCAGATACTGCCAGATACACAAACAACCTTTCCCCCGCGATGGGCTGGGACAGCAACAAGGGAGAACCCAAATAGGACTTGAGTTGGTCAAAGGCTTTTTCACACTCTTCGTCCCATTGGAAGGCCTTCCTTAGAACTTTAAAGAACGGAAGACACTTATCCGTTGCCCTAGAAACAAACCTGTTAAGGGCCGCCACTCTTCCAGTGAGTCTCTGGACATCCTTGATACTCCTAGGAGTCTTCATGTCGAGCAGTGCCTTGATTTTCTCAGGGTTTGCTTCAATCCCCATCTGATCAACGATGAACCCCAGGAATTTCCCGGCTCCTACCCCGAAGACACACTTCGCTGGGTTGAGCTTCATTCTGTACGAGTCCATGACATCAAAGGTCTTCTCAAGATCCGCTACGTGAGTATATGCTTTCAGGCTCTTCGTTAGCATATCGTCCACATACACCTCCATGATCTTACCTATCTGCTCCTCTAACATCTTATTGACAAGACGTTGATAAGTTGCCCCCGCATTTTTCAGACCAAAGAGCATCACCTTGTAACAGTACGTCCCCTTGTCAGTAATGAAGGCTGTCTTCTTAGAGTCTTCGGCATCCATGAAGATTTGGTTATAACCTGAATAAGCATCCATGAAACTCATGAGCTCGTGCCCTGCCGTTGCGTCCACCATCTGGTCTATCCTAGGTAAGGGGTAGTTGTCCTTCGGGCAAGACCTGTTCAGGTCAGTGAAATCTACACACATTCGCCACTTTCCATTGGCTTTAGGCACGATGACTACATTTGAGAGCCACTCCGGATAGGTAACCTCTCTTATGAACTCGGCCTCTTCCAGCTTTTTCACCTCTTCCCGGATGACCTCATACTTCTCCCTGGAGTAGACTCTTCGCCTCTGCTTGATAGGCCTGGCGTTTCTGTCCACGTTGAGCTTGTGGGTCATGACCTCAGGGTCGATACCAGGCATGTCTGCGTGACTCCATGCGAAGACACTCTGCCTCCTCCTGAGGAAGTTTATCAATTCTTCCTTGATCCCTTGCTCTAGGGCCTTGCCGACCTGGACGGTTTTTTTCGGCTCGTCCTCATTGAGGACGATGGATTCTACCTCTTCCGCGGCCTCGCCCTTCTTCAATTTTATTTCATCTCTCGGGTCAAGAGTGTCAATGCTGTAAGTGGTGGTTGCTCTCTTACGGGCCTCTCTCTCTTGGGCCGAGTTGAAGTAACACTCCCGCGCCGTGGTCTGGTCCCCTTGCACTTCCCCTACCCCATAAGGAGTCGGGAATTTTAGCATCTGGTGGACCGTCGACGGCACGGCTTCAAACTCTCTGAGGGCCACTCTTCCGATGATGAGGTTGTAGGCCGAGAAGACATTTTCGTCCATAACAAAAAAGTTTATCTTCTTGGTCAGCCTCTTAGGCCACTCATCCCCCACCCGTACATCCATTTCATACATGCCCAATGGGTGCACCTTCTCACCACTAAAGCCTATCAATGGGTGATGGTAGGGCACCAGCCTTGCCCTGCTAAGACCCAAGCTCTTGAAATAAGGCCATAACATCACATCTGCTGAGCTTCCCCCATCTATGAGGATCCTCCCTACATCGCACCCATGCACCCTTGTTGTAATGACCAAAGGTTCATCATGGGGGGCTAAGATGCCCTTGAAGTCGAGTCTGGAGAACCCCACCACGAGGGTGTCCATGTCCACCTTCTTCCTCTTCTGCACTGCGTCAGAAGACGTTAGATTCACAACCTCAGGCTTGGCCACTGACTTAGCCTCTGCTACATGAGCCTTCCTATCGGCTACCTCAGAGCCACCTCCTGCGAATCCCCCACATATGGTGCTAACACCGAAGGAGATCATGCCAACCCTCTTCACCGGGGTGTTGTCATCCTTTGGCGGGAGATCCGGGTCGTCTCCATCATCTCCCTCTGAGTCATCGTCCCTTCTGGCCGAGACATCACCACGGCATCTGTCGTTTCTTCTTTTCTTAGGGTCTTCTCTTCCACCCTTTGGGGCCTTGCCATCCACATACTTCCTTAGCTTTCCGGACCTCAACATCTTCTCAATCTCATCTTTTAAAGCGAAGCATCTATCTGTGACGTGGCCATGATCCTGATGGAACTCACACCAGAGGTTTTTGTTCCTCTTATGTGGTGGGGCCTTCAGCTTCTCTGGCCACCTCAGAGTCCGGTCAGTCTTAATCTCATTAAGGATGTGCTCACAGCTCACAGTTAGAGGAGTGTAATGAGAGAACTTGTCATCTCCTGACCTCTTCTTCCCCTCTTTCTTACCCTGGGACTTCCCAGTGCTATCGCGGTTCTCCTCCTCATACTTGGCTGCCATTGCCTCTTCCGCGTTCATCACTTTCCCTGCGGTTGCTAGCAGCTCCGCCATAGACCTAGGAGGGTCTTCTGCCAGTTTCCACAATAGCTTCCCCTTCTGGAGGCCTCCTATAAGGGCGGTCATGGATATGCTCTCTTCGTAATCCTCCACCTCCAGTTTCTCTTTGTTTAATCTTGCTATATAGTCTCTTAGGCTTTCACCCTTGGCATGTTTGACATACAGCAAGTGGGTAGTCTTCTTTTGAGGTCTTACCCCAAAGCAGAAGTTGTGGATGAACTGCTCTGCCAAGCCTTTGAAGTTCTCGATCGAGTTCTTCGGAAGAGAGGTGAACCAGCTGTGTGCTTCCCCTGTCAAGGTTCCCGAGAAGGCCCTGCACTTCATCTCATCGAGTATTGAGTAAATATCTGCCGCCGACTGATACATCTCGATATGGTGCACAGGGTTAGTGTTGCCATCATATTTGGGAGTCACTGTAGGAGGTTTGAACTTGGCTGGGGTTGGGAACCCCACTATCCTAGCCACAAACGGGGAGCCCTCTGAGTAACCCCTTTGTAATGGGTCCCTGCTCTTTATGAGGTCCCCTATCTTCTCCTCAAGGCGTTGGATTGAATCATTCCAGGGTCTTCTGTCATCAACTTGGCCGAGGTTATCCCCTGCCACCTCCTTGCGATGGACAGAGGGTTCCCCAGCCACGACCTGTTGGCTGTTGACCTCTTCCTGCTCCCTGGCTCTTCTCTCACAGGGTCGGCCTTGGTCTGGCCGAGCCTGCCTATTCCCTCTTTGGGAGCCTGCTGCGCTCCTTGACCTCGATAGCCTTTGTCTTAGATCATTCACCGGGCCCAGTCTCTCGAAGGCCGACCCTCTACTCAACCTATCAAAGGCCGACCCTCTTCGCTGGGCCTCATCACCTCTTCGGCCGACACATCCTTGACTCTGCCTAAGAGGTCGTACAGTGTTATCTGACACCTCATACGGCTCCCAGCAGTCTTCTGGGGCTTCTTCAGCTTCTAGGTCATCATACCTGTCCTCTGGGCAAGGGTTTCCCTACCTCCTCAGGCGCAAGCGCCTAGGGTCAGCAACGTCCCTCCTCCGCTGGGGTGCAGGCTGATCCTTCATCGGTGCCTGGGGTGGTCCCCTGGCGTCAGGTTGGGGCTGAACTTCCGTCGGAGTGATCATGTCCGGTGAGACTCCAGGTGGCCTCATCATCATGGTTTGACTGAGCTGGGCAAACTGCTCCTTCATGGCTTGTTGTGTTGCAGCTAAAGATTTCAAGGCTGCTGCAACCTCCGCCATTTCGGATTGGGGAGGAGCTTGACTGGAACTAGCCCCTCCACCCCCGGGCGACGTAAGAGGTGGTGGTAAGTCTGGTGCCATATGTTAAACACTATAGAGCTTGAGTAGCAAGTGAGCTTAATACCTTACAGGACCTCTTTCAATGGTGAAACAGCTCCACACTAGGGGAGGCCTGGTTCACCACCAGAGTCTCCGGTGAGGTTAAGCAGAAAAATAGGAAGAGATAGCTTCTCGTTCCCACAGACAGCGCCAAAATGATGATGCCGGAATCAGCACCACCAGATAAGGTGTTTCCAAGCTCAATATAAGTACAAAAATGGCAGCACAACTATATAAAGAAATAAGATAAAGAGATGAGAATAAGAGGAGAGGGCACCAGTATATAAGTGGTTCAGCCTAAATTGGCCTACGTCCAGTGTGAGTGTGTGAGTAATATCACTGAATGAAGGCACTAATGGCTATGGGTATAATCTCTCAAGCTCTCTCTCTCTACTGTATATTTAGACAGAGTTTCAGCTAGGGTTTAATAACTGGGGTCCTTTTGCAAGGTAGGGGATGATCCCTATATATAGTGCCTAGGGGGTGTAATGCACCCCCCATACATGTAATGAGCATGTGTGTAGTGGCCTCACCAATGTGGGAGTGCCATCTGTCATTGCCACATGTAAGTAATGATGATGAAATATTCTCCCCATGTGGAGAGTAATCTTGTTACAACTGATTTGTGCCCATGTGTCCTTATCCAAATGTTCAACAAATGCTCGGTCGCCATGTTGGTGGATGACCTCGGCCTAGGAGAGGCCGAGCTGTAAAGGCTTGATGTTCGTTCAATCCAGGATGTGTCATAGGGAGTCTCGGCCTGGTCTCAGCCGAGACATTATGCTGGAGTTGGCCCCAGCCGAGGTAGGAATGATTCCATGCTGATGATTACTAAGGCTTCTTGTGACCTCGGCCCAAGCCGAGGTTGAACCGGTTCCAAGCTGAAGGTTATCAAGGCTCCCTGTCACCTCGGCCAACCCTCGGCCGAGGTTGCCACACCCAGGTATATGAGAATGCTGTTGATGCCTGTGATGCGCGTAGTGTCCATTGGGAGTGTAGATGGTAGTGTCGGCCTAGGCCGACCCAGGTCTGGCCGAGGTATGATATCGTGGGCCCATGGCTTATCTTGGGTCGATCAATATCTCGGCCATCATCTCGGCCGAGGTTGGTGTCTCTGGGCCGAGGTAACACATGGGGCATATCAGTGGCATAGGCGATTAATGCTGCTATGACAGCGATGGCATCTCATCTTTCTCAGCATCATCCACCACAACACATGGCTCCAATAGGGCAGTGTCCCCCGGGGCTAACAGAGTGGCACCGAGTGCGGGAGGCCTTCTAAAAGGGTCATCCCCCGGAGTTCCAGGGTAGTGCGGATGTGATTGTAGCTTACCAGTGAAGGCATGATATACAGAGGCACCTACGGATGGTGGAGTGTAGCGAGGTGTAAAGGAAGAAGCTTGCGATATTTAGGCCTTGCAGTGGTGGGAGTCCACTACCACAGTTTCAGAGAGGGATTCTATGGCAGTAGTAGAGTTTTGGGCGCGGTTCGACAGCAAGTACTTTCACTCGGCCATCGAGACATAGATGAGGGGGAGGCTTAGGGAGTTGACACAGGGAGATAGATCTATTGCCTAGTACGAGAAGGAGTTAACTCGTCTAGCCACTCTCGTGCTGGATGAGGTGAACAACGAGGAAAGAAAGAAAGCTATGTTTATTGATGAGTTATCCTGGAGGATCAGGCAACATTTGATAGCAAATCTGACTTTTGTGACGTATACTAATGTGGTTAATGCAGCCCTTCTTCAATGTCAGGATCATCGCTTCCATCTTAAGGAAAGCAAGAGGGGTAGGGAGTCGAGCCAGCAGGGCAAGGCCAATGGAGGTCCTTCGAGTGGTGCACAACAGGGGCAGGATACTTGTCAGGGGTTTAGGCAGGTCCCGCAGGGCCCAAATCAATAACAGGTTCCTCAGGGCTGCCAGGGCCAAGGGAATAATGGGGGTGGCCATCATGGCCAACAGTCGGGGCAGCCTCGCTAGGGCCACCAGGGCCAACCTCAGGGACCGCAACATCAGGGACAGCAGGGTCAGTATCAGGGGAACGACCAGAGACTTTGTTACATTTGTGGCCAAGCAGACCACCTCAGGAGAGATTTCCCGCAGAGAGATAGGGGCCAGCAGCAGGGTGCCCAGCAGGGACATCAGGCACAGGGACTACAGGCAGCACCAACACTCCCGATCCAGCAGAAGCTGGGATAGTTGCAGTACGAACGTGTGTACAACGTTCGAGATGTTTCGATCCCTCCTGCGCCACCCGCACCGCCAGCAGTTAAGGGTATGTTCCCTATCCATGGTCATGATGGTAGAATTTTTTCGATACTGGTGCATCACATTTATTTGTTAGGACCCCTTTTGCTAGAGTGGTTGGGTTACTAGACACATCCGATAGTCTACTCATGTGTGTGGAATCATCGATAGGGGGTGGATCGCTTATTCACTCTATTTGTAGAGGGGTAGACATTGTGATTGGGGGTTTGAGTTTTTTGACGGATCTTTTGGTATTGGATTTGGAGGGCTATGATGTTATTTTGGGTAGGGATTGGTTAACCGGTTATAGAGCGATTGTTGATTATTATGAGAGAGCCATAGGAAATGTTTTTAGTAGCGATGCCACTTCTTGAAGGAGGATAGCGCACTCACTTATATTACCTCGAGGAGGAGACCTCACATGAGGTGGTGGTTCCAATACGTTCGATTCCGGTGGTGAGGGACTTTGAGGACGTATTTCAGGACATACCGAGGTTACCACCCAGTCGGGAGATTGAGTTTGTCATTGA
The DNA here is from genome assembly GCA_949130495.1 of Sambucus nigra. Lineage (NCBI taxonomy): Eukaryota > Viridiplantae > Streptophyta > Magnoliopsida > Dipsacales > Adoxaceae > Sambucus > Sambucus nigra. The sequence continues at coordinate 572,980,556 of OX422217.1, forward strand.
CCTAGCGCCAGGTACTAGGCCGATAGCCCAATCGCCTTACCGAATGGCCCCTTGGAAGATGCATGAATTGAGGGAATAAATTCAACAAATTTTGGGTCAGGGATTTATTCGACGGAGCACATCGCCATGGGGTGTACCCATGTTGTTTGTGAAGAAGAGGGATCGCTCACTCTGTTTATGTGTTGATTATCGGGATTTGAATAAGGTCACGATTCAAAACAAGTATCCACTGCTTAGAATTGATGATCTTTTCAACCAGTTACGAGGGTCAGCATTCTTCTCCAAAATTGATCTTCGATCGGGGTACAATCAGTTGAGGATTCGAGAGGAAAGCATTCCAAAAATTGCCTTTCTATCGCGGTATGGTTCTTATGAGTTTCGGATGATGCCATTCAAGCTCACCAATGCACCGACGGTATTCATGGACCTTATGAATCGGGTTTTTAGAGATTTTCTCGATCAGTTTATCATAGTGTTCATAGACGACATTTTGGTCTATTTATGCAAGGAGGAGGAGCATGATGAGCATCTCTGCATGGTCTTGCAGACATTGCGGGATCACTAGCTTTACGCAAAGTATGAGAAATATGGGCTTGGGCTTCGAGAGGTGCAGTTCATGGGCCATATTATGTCGGAGCAGGGGATTTCTGCAGACCCAAGCAAGGTGTCAGCGGTGAGGGAATGGGGTCAGCTCACAACATCGACTAAAATCAGGAGATTTCTGGGGTTAGCTGGGTACTATCGCCGTTTCATCAGAGGGTTCTCCAAGATAGCAGGACCGCTGACCAATTTGACTCGAAAGGGAGTGCCCTTTGTATGGAGCGATCAGTGTCAGTTAGCATTCGAAGAGTTAAAAGACAAGCTAACATCGACCCCCGTTTTGGCGCTATCGAGGGCAGGAGTGGATTATCGGGCTTATACTAACGCATCCTTACAAGGTTTAGGGTGTGTGTTACAACAAGAAGAGAGGGCTATAGCTTATTCATCCTGAAAGCTAAAGCCCCACGAGAGGAATTACCCCACCCATAATTTGGAGTTGGCCGCAGTCGTCTTTACCTTGCAGATTTGGAGGCATTACCTTTTAGGGGAGAGATTCACCTTGTTCACTGTCACACCCCAAACCCAATATCCATACTAATCATTTCTTATTAGAATAATTAGATCATAATCTTGAGCCCATTGGAAATATAATTCATTTATCAATATTTTCCTACTTAATGTGCACAATGAACATAATATTATTCTTATTCCATACCGAAATCAATATCAGAGTCATAATTAAGCAGGCGTGCAATAATGTGATTAACTATGATCAACTCAATCCATGGTAACTCAATATATACAATTTGTGGGCGTATTAAAACCTCAGTGTGACAAGGACAAAACCCCCATATCTAATCCACATCTCTTTCTAACGGTGCAACTCTTAAATCACTGATCATTTGACATCCTAGCTGGCAGCTTACAACCCTGAAAATGTTAAAATATAAACCATAAGCATTAAGCTTAGTGAGGTACTCCTTCCCTGAAATGAAATAACAGTTCTATATCAAATCTGTGGATATTAATCCAACCAATCCTGCCATACAATGAATTAACAGTTATATATCAAATCTGTGGATATTAAATCCAACCAATCCTGCCATATAATGAATTAACAGTTATATATAAAATATGTGGATATTAATCCAACCAATCCTGCCATATAATGAATTAACATTTATATATCAAATATGGGGATATTAAATCCAACGAATCCTGCCATGCAATGAATTAACAGTTATACATCAAATCTGTGAATATTAAATCCAATCAATCCTGCCCGTTGGCAATAACAAATCCTGGACCATAAGGCCCAAATAATTCTTCCCATTGGCAATGATAATTATGTCCATCGGCAATAGTATATCTGCCCATTGTCAATAGTAATTCTGCCCATTGGCAATAATAAGTCTGCCCATTGGCAATAACAAATCCTGGAACATAAGTTCCAACAAATCATTGGATCTTTGTCCAATTCCAATCTTGGATCATAAGACCCAAACAAATCCTAGATATTTTAATATCCAAACAAATCCTGAATACCGAAGTATTCAAACAAATCCACTCTTAGAGCTATATTCATATTTATATATGAAACAAATCAAAAGTACACTCACCTTGGTAATTTAATAGGCTTTCCTTTTCCTTTGTTCGACACTTGTTCAACTGGTTATTATTCCCTTCCTATCATTCTTACAATATTAGTATCATCATAAGAATATCAACAATCCAAGGAATATCTCAAACATAACTCAATTCATAAGTATCATATGATTCTATTCAAATCATTTATCACAAGTGAAGTTCCATCCAAATTCATGTTAATATATTTGACATATTCAAATCATAAACCAAACATACATTCATTTATTATTGGTAATTCAATCCTTATCATATTAGGATTCCAATACAAAATATGGTACATAATTTCAAGTCTCCTAGAGCAAGATAGGCCCATTTCTTTACCACATAACAAATCTACCCTATAGGCTCTTTTATCGTTCATTCAACTTCCAGGAATTTTCAGAATTTTTTTACATCATAAATTTCTATGATATTTCTCCCAACATCAGTAAACATATTTAAAAATACAAAATTAAAGTTTCATAATTTTTAAGGTTCGTTTGCTATGTCAAGCAAAACATCGAACACATGGCGGGCATACTTTCACCCTTAGGGCAGATTTCATACCCTAACTTCAAACCATCACCCAAGATTCATTGCTTGGTATTTTCACATTATTTTTGGATATCTAACACATATATGAGTATATTTTAATCTCCAATTGGAATCAATCAATTCCAGTAAGTATGCAAGAATATATGGAAGGTTGAATAAACAAGTTTACTAAACGAAGCAATTTTGAGGGTTTGTACATTCAACTTAACTTAAACTTGTATCAACCATACATATATATAAAGGGATGAAAGTTTAGTAAAACAATGATGATTTATATCATTAAATCAGTAATATAAGAAAAATAACAAGATTTGGGGTTAGGATTACCTTGGGGACTTTTACGTAATTTCCGTGGATTTTTCTCCAAATTTTCTCCTGACTTTCTTCCTAAACATTACAATTCTCATTCCTCTAAAGAAAACTCTTTAATGGCTGAGTTATGCTGGAGGAGGGACTTATTTCAAGCCTTTAAAGTCGGACAAAACCAACCTCCTTCTTTAACCAATCAAAATCCACCATTTGTTAGCCTAATAAGATGAAATATCATTTAACGAATCGACAAAATTAAGCGTTAAGTAATTCTGCCCATTGGCAAAATTAGCAATAGTAATTTTGCCCATTGGCAATAATAAGTCTGCCCATTGGCAATAGTAATTATGCCCATTGGCAATAATAAGTCTGCCCATTGGCAATAACAAATCCTGGAACATAAGTTCCAACAAATCATTGGATCTTTGTCCAATTCCAATCCTGGATCATAAGACCCAAACAAATCCTGGATATTTTAATATCCAAACAAATCCTGAATACCGAAGTATTCAAACAAATCCACTCTTAGAGCTATATTCATATTTATATATGAAACAAATCAAAAGTACACTCACCTTGGTAATTTAATAGGCTTTCCTTTTCCTTTGTTCGACACTTGTTCAACTGATTCTTATTCCCTTCCTATCATTCTTAAAATATTAGTATCACCATAAGAATATAAACAATCCAAGGAATATCTCAAACATTACTCAATTCATAAGTATCATAAGATTCTATTCAAATTATTTATCACAAGTGAAGTTCCATCCAAATTCATGTTAATATATTTGACATATTCAAATCATAGACCAAACACACATTTATTTATTCGTGGTAATTCAATCCTTATCATATTAGGATTCCAATACAAAAGATGGTACATAATTTCAAGTCTCCTAGAGCAAGATAGGCCCATTTCTTTACCACATAGCAAATCTGCCCTATAGGCTCTTTTATCATTCATTCAACTTCCAGGAATTTTCATAATTTTTCTACATCATAAATTTCTATGATATTTCACCCAACATCATTAAACATATTTAAAAATATAAAATTAAAGTTTCATAATTTTTAAGGTTCGTTTGCTATGTCAAGCAAAACATCGAACACATGGCGGGCATACTTTCACCCTTAGGGCAGATTTCATACCCTAACTTCAAACCATCACCCCAGATTCATTGCTTGGCATTTTCACATTATTTCAAATATGTCACACATATATGAGTCTATTTTAATCTCCAATTTGAATCACTCAATTCTAGTAAGTATACGAGAATATATGGAAGGTTGAATAAACAAGTTTACTAAACGAAGCAATTTTAAAGGTTTGTACATTCAACTTAACTTAAACTTGTATCAACCATACATATACATAAAGGGATGAAAGTTTAGTAAAACAATGATGATTTATATTATCTAAATCAGTAATATAAGAAAAATAACAAGATTTGGGGTTAGGATTACCTTCGGGACTTTTACGTAATTTCTATGGATTTTTCTCCAAATTTTCTCCTCACTTTCTTCCTAAACATTACAATTCTCTCTTACTCTCAAGCAAACTCTTTAATGGCTGAGTTATGCTGGAGGAGGGACATATTTCAAGCCTTTAAAGTCGGCCAAAACCAACCTCCTTCTTTAACCAATCAAAATCCACCATTTGTTAGCCTAATAAGACGAAATATCATTTAACTGTAACACCCCGCCAAATTAAATACCGGGTGATCAGTCCTTTATTAAATTAAAAACCAGGTGAACGGTTGGTTCATTCTCAGCATCTCTGTCGCAAAATAATATTTCCAATTTGAATACCCTAAATAATTAAGCTAAGTGTCAAAACCATTTAAAACCTCATTTTTCCTTTATTAAATACCAATATGAAAACCTTTTTAATAATAACAGTTTAAGAGTCACCTAAATAAAAGGATAACAATAACTACACTACCATTTAAACCATCTAGATAAACCAAACCAAGTTATGAACTATAAATGAAATCATCCTGACAATAGTTAACTCCTAAGGAGTACCATAACTGGAAATATCCTAAATCTCTGACAAATCCAACTGTAATAGGAAATCGGGTGACACATGGCCTAACTATGAAGATCTAAAGTAGGAACAGATTCAATGATGAAGTCGTCTAAAGCAAGGGCCTGCAACTCCCACATAAGCTGCAGCACGTCCAATCCAAAGAACCTAAGCATGACGCCCCTGTGGCTGGGCACCTGTAATACATACATATATATACAAAAGAGAAAGAAATGACAGAAAATGGGTCAGAGCCCGAGATTAAAACAGTTTTAAAAATAGTTTAGCAAGTATTTAAAATGCTTACCGGCTAATATCACAACCATGTTAGTATGCGACACTCTCTTGAGAATCTTCACCTCTCATCTAGTGTGCACCCCTAACGTACCTCTAGGACATCCTAGTTATAGTTCCCACGCTAACTAGATTAACCATATGTATCCATTCTTTATAGCCCAAATTATTCCCACGTATTAACCTTATAATACATATAATGATGTTATATATATATATATATATATATATATATATATATATACTATATTGCACCCCGAGACACAGCTGCGGTGCTGTATTACTCTGCTATCTTGTCCCAATACATCACGTCGCTGTATAGGGGACTATAGGTTCGATAAATATTCCTCGAATCACAAATATCAACACAAAGATTGGAGGCGAACATAGGTCTCATACCCACGGGTAACGCATATACCTACGTTACCATAGTCAGCGAACTTATCAACTTACCGATAAGTCTTTCATAGTCCTATGTTCTCGAGCGACAAATCAAAATCCCATGGATTCATCAGGATATGACTGCCCTCACGCGCAAACCTCCCGTCGATAGCAAGTAAGCTAGGTATGTCATACATAGATACATAATATATTGACATTCACAAAGTCATACATATAAATATTCATATTTTCCAAATTAGGTTCGCCCACAACCCATAATTGTTATTATCCATTCTCAACACAAATTTTACTCAATTATTTCTCATAACGGATTCGTCTATTTTATTCTCATTTATTATGTACTTCGTTCTTATTTCTCATCTCTCGAAGTATTCTTTCTCATTAAGTATAAATTTCAGTAGGTATACCCTCACTTACCTTCTAGTCTAAATCTTTCATGAGTCTCAATCTTTTAGTAAACGTATGCACAATTTCCAATGTATGAATAACTCCCCGTTAACCCAAAATTTCATCTCATATTAATTTCACTCAACGAAGTCTACTTAGTCCCTACTGGTCCTTTTCATAATCCATTATACCCCATAAATAATAATCAAGGGTTCCTACGTATCTTAATCGGATTAAACAAAAAGGAGAAAAATATGCAGTTTTTCAGGAGGGGTCGATCGATCGATCAAGCAGTTCTTTCCCAGTTTTTCTGCAATATTCAACCTACGGGTTCAACCATTTTAACCCCTCCAAACCTCTATAATTTCATCCCATACTCCCATCAAAGTAATCCAAGTGTATAAGCATGTGACACCCCGACCAATTAAATACCGGGTAGCTACTCCTTTATTAAATTAATTCAAAATGCCAAGCTGGTTCAGTTAATAGCATCACTATCGAAAACATTTAATGATTACTAACCACCTAGTATTTAAAAAGTAAGTTGTCAAATTTTAAATTAAATCTGATTAACATGCGATAAATGAAATGTAAAAGAATAACATCACCATACACTATAAAGTCTCAAGAAAGTAACCAACAAATAATAATAAGTCCGGAGGAAAACTCCTCACAACAATCCCACAAACTGAAATAAATAAAACAGTGTATCCTGAATTAATTACATGCCAAAAATCTGAAAAACTGAATTATGAAATGTCTCTAATAGAAATGGGCGACATGCCCTACAAATGATGAAACTGAATATGGAGTCAAGACTAGAAAATGAGGCGTCTAATATCAAGGCCCTGTAACTTCCACAACAGCTACAGCTCGTCACCTGAATGGAAATCCTATGCATGGTGTCCTTGTGGCTGGGCACCTAAAAGGTTTTTACAAAAATAGATTTAAAAGCAAACGGGTCAGAGCCCGAAAGTGGAGAGTAGTTTAAAAATAGCAAGTGCTTTAATAACATTAAAACAAAGAATGCAAAATACATGTTTGGACGTGCTCTCACATGAAATACTCACCTCTCGACTACTTGTGCACTCCTAACGTACAGTACCCATCTAAGTGGTATTTATATCTAACTAAACCGACATAATTTCTAGCCCATCTACTCGATTCACAATATGAATTCCCAATGTTATCACTTGAATAGATAGCTTTGCTTAAACTCGGATTCTCAATAATTAGCATTACAATACATAGCAGGTTATCCCTTTTTCTCTTTATTAAGGCTTTACTATAATTATACTCGCAATGAAAACATAACAATTCCTTTTCATTTAACCGTATACTATTCACATCATAAATATACTATACAAGCACCCCGAGTCTAAGCTGCGGTGCACACATACTCTGCTATCCCATCCCGGTACATCACGTACATAAGTATCACGCATTCCGAATCTCTCAGGAATCGTTCTCAGATAATAGCAAATCACAAATAATGGAGGCGAACACAGTCACATCACATGCGTCACGCACATACCTACGCTCCCACGATCAGCAGACTTATTAACTTCCCAATAAGTCCTTCTCTGACCTATGTCCTCGAGGTACCAATCTATATCCCCTCGTAGGCACACAAAGATTAGATGGCCCTAAACGAACGTAAACCTCCCGTGATAGCAAGTATGGTAGGTATGTCATACACATAAATCATTTATACTAAGCATGCACACATCTTAGTAATTACCATATTTTATTAGTGGTATACTTCTCGTTCTTATACCAACTTTTAATGTCACAATTCATATGTCCCCGGTTTGTATGTATTCAAGTCATTAATTATCCTCGCATAGTGATTATTCGCACGCGTCCTAATCCACAAATACCATTTGGTTCAAATCATTCTTCTATATTTTACTCCTCAATATATCCCGAATATCCCAACTATATCAATTAGTCATCAAGGAAATGTTATCTCTACAATTACACAAGGTTACGGGACACTAGAAATCAAATCAGGCCAAAAAGGCCAATCTGTCAACTCGTTAGAAGTCTCGTTCGAACGAGGTCGTTCGAACGAGAGTTCGTTCGAACGAAGTGGGCATCTAACGAGATCTTATTCGAACGAAAGGCATTGAACGAACATCCATCTCGTTAGAAGTCAAACTGTCAACTCGTTAGAAGCTCGTTCGAACGAGCTCGTTCGAACGACCTGGGCAGGCCTTCTAACGAGGTGACAGTTTCGAACCCGGAATTCTCCTATCTCGTTTTTCCCAATTTTCTTCACCTCTAATCTCATCTAAACATCATTACAACAGTAGTTCAAGGTTTCTAATCATTCCTAAACATACTTAGGTCGTATTTTAACATATATATGGGGTCAAATCTCCCTAAACAACATCCAATCATCAAGTCTCCCAATTTTCCCCCAAACCTTATGAGTATGAACCCTAGAAAATTTAAAGTCATCAATATCCATAACTAAATCCGTTTTTGTAACATAAAAGATGTATTTCTAACAGTATAATCGCCCAAACACAATACTACATGCAATCTCTTTGTCAAAACATGAATTTATAACTCCAATTACATGGGTTTTTACAAGTCTCCCAATACAATGCAATTATATCAATGTCTAAGCATGGAAGAAGCATTCGCTTGAAATTAACATAATTAAACCACTTGCCTTGGATTATTCTCTGAATTTGGTGTTGAATTGATGAAGGTTGCTCTCTCCTTTTCTCCCAAGGTTGAAGGTTGAAGATGGAGGTTAAGGTTTTCTCTTTTGGGAACCTCTCCTAACTTCTCACGAAACCCCCGTAGCCCTCTAATCAGTTAATTGCTGGTAATGGGTTAGTGGGTTATGAAATTCCCTATTTTAAACTCCCAAAATTCGTTAGTCATAAATCCCAAAATTCCAAAATTACCAAAATACCCTTTTAAGTTGCCGGTATGGCCTAAAAATGCCACGGGACCCAAACTAAACCCCCGGCTAGTGTTTTCTGACTATTTCGACCCTTCCGGACACGTTGGCGCACTCAAAATAACCATACGATTAATAGAAATAAAATTCACTTTTTAATTAAAATAAAAATAAATATATTCCTGACGCGACTGTCACACGCGTCCCAACAAAATTTCCAAATTGCCATATTTCTATCTCGCGACAATTTCAATATTCTCAATATTCATTTACTGCCATATATACACATTATAATCAAATACCAACTCACATCTCATTTGTATTTTATCCGGATTAATTCTCAATTAAAACACATTTAATTTAATTAATCCCATAAATAAATATCCATAAAAGTACGGGGTATTACAAAGCAATGTACATAAACAAGTTCTAATGTAACGACATCAATAAATCCTCAACGAATCAATCAAAAAGGGTTTTAATCTCAAATCTCTTTATAAAACCAAATTTTGCATAAATAATCACCACCCTCTATTTTAATCAAGATTTTCTTCCCAAATATCATAATAAATTCATGGGTAATCCTCTACATATGATCAAGATTTTAGACTACATGGGTTCTCCATAAAACATATATGAATTCTCTTCCAAAACATATAATTCTTCAATTAAAACAGATGATTTTCATTCCTGGACTAACATAGAAGGTATGTTAACTTGGAATTTAGCAAGATAGATACTTGCCTCGGATTCAAGGGTATGATTTGTTGGTGAAAAATATATGGTTACATTTCTCGTCGTGCGATTTACATTTTGGTGGTGGTGGTGGCGGTGCTATCGGGTTAGTTCTAGGCCTTGGATTACTTGAAGACTCTTCACCTTCTTCTCAAATCTCTTCACCTTCTTCTCTAATCACTTCACCTTCTTCTCTAATGGCTGGCTTAGGCTTCTTGTTTGTTAACCCCAAGAGACAACTCTAAATGGCTAATAAATACTAAGAAAATTCGTGGGTTTAATTACCCAAAAATACCAAATGTCTAAAATACCCTCCATGGGTGTCAATTAGGCCTAAAAAGCTCCAAGACCCAAACTAAACCCACGGGTACACTTTTTTGACTATCTCGACCCTTCCGAACACTTTGGCGCACTCAAAATGACTATACGGACGACTTATAATCTATTCACTTTAATAATAATAATTTAGTCCTGACACGACACAGGCGTGTCCCGAATTAAATTTCCATAATTGCCATTTTATTCACTCGTGACAATTTTAATAAAATCAATCTCATATATTACTCTTCTCATCCAGTAATATTCAACAAATTCCTAACAATTACTAACTCTCGTCATGCTAGTAAATATTTAAAATAAAATACCACATTAATATTAAATTAATATCTTAATTAAATTCAATAAATCCCCAAATTTTAAAAGCCATAAAAATACGGGGTATTACATACTTCCCCCCTAATGACGGAATTTTGTCCCGAAATTCAGAAAAATAAAATGTAACTGGTAAGGACAACTCCGGTTATTAATCTCACATCTCATGTAATTTTCGTCGTACCACCCATACAGTACATTACCGAATACCCCCACTAATGTTATACTCCAAGCCTTACCATTTAGTTTAAATTATCTTGAGTTAAACTTTACCCAATCCGTACTATACCATCCTCATGGAAAAATTATGGGGAGTAACAATCCTAAGTCATCAAGCAACTAAATCTGGAAGTCACAACTTCTACTTTCATTAACCTAAAAAATACTTACTGTGACATAAACATGGAAAATACTACAATCAAACCATCCAGGGTGCCCATACACCCAATGTGTGAACATTCCATCATAAGGTCTAAATGAATGTGATTCTTCTATAAGGTTACCCTTAATTAACTGACTACTTAGTCTATAATCCGTATTTCTATGATTTCCACATTCTCATTTGGCGATTTCATTTGCCTCAAATCATGCTACAACTCATAACTCTCTGATTAATATAAATATATACATATAATGGCAAACGTTATAAACTCATGTTCTAAAGACCTAACTTACTTTGACTCCCAACATTCTTTAATTTCATGCGTGGGGTGTCTCGCAGAGCGAAATCCAAACAAGGAACCCCCCCCGATACACTACTACCTAAAATAGTCGGTCCTCGAAACTCCTCAGGTCCTTAGTATATAGTATATAACATCCCAAAAAGTTTTATCTATTTATATAAAAGTCTACTTATTCACTCTCTTGTCAAAGACAATATGCTGGCTATAATGATCATTCTTAGTCTCAAATACAACAAGTCAATCCATGCCGATAATCACATCCTACTCGGATATGTCTATAACAAGTAAATCCCCGATAAAATTAAACTCACGTTTTGATATATACAAGAAAATAATAGGCGTCCCACTACCCATCGGTGAGTCTACATAAATAATAGTGTCAATGTCCAAGTCTAGTAACCCTATGGTCCACGCAATTCTAATAGCTACAAATGAATGTGAGGTCCTAATAACAATCATTATGCGCCCCATAATTCCATAGATAGAAAACGTACCCTCATTTGTGGGCGGTGGTTGTTGACTCCCACTATTATAACTTTGCTCCGATGAGTCAAGAAAAAATTTACCCTAAATTTACAGTTTTAGTTAACCACACTCCACTATATGTCCAAGCCTTTGAATATATTGCCTTCGTTGGGTAATACACCCAATTCTCGCATTTCTAGAACTTCTACTGATGACTCTCCTCAATTTTCCATTTGACCCTCTCCCAAGAATACTACGTTGGGTGAGTCTAATTTAGCATCACCTTCGACTATCGCAGCATTTGGAATTTGTAGGCTGCGTCATAACCATCTTTACAGTCATGGCCTCTCGTGCCATACTAGGGGTGACCTCAACTACGGTCATCCTCCTCGAACATACTTCATAACCTCCTAAGTACGACCTCCGTTATCCGTCCAATGGCCCTCATCTGCCATACTTCTTGTACGAACACGTCCGAACGCGAATAAGATTCGCTAATATATACGTTATAGCAGGAGAACTGAATCTTACCATATAAATCAACAATCCTAATCATAGGGCTCTATATCAAACAAAGTAACGCTCAGATGAAAGTACAGTGAGCCGTACAGACCCTAAAGGACATTAGAACCTGATACTCTGATACCACCTGTAACACCCCGCCTAATTAAATACCGAGTGATCAGTCCTTTTAAATTAAAAACCATGTGAACGGTTGGTTCATTCTCAGAATCACTGTCGCAAAATAATATTTCCAATTTGAATACCCTAAATAATTAAGCAAAGTGTCAAAACCATTTAAAACCTCATTTTTCCTTTATTAAATACCAATATGAAAACCTTTTTAATAATAACAGTTTAAGAGTCACCTAAATAAAAGGATAACAATAACTACACTACCATTTAAACCATCTAGATAAACCAAACCAAGTTATGAACTATAAATGAAATCATCCTGACAATAGTTAACTCCCGAGGAGTACCGAATACTGGAAATATCCTAAATCTTTGACAAATCCAACTGTAATAGGAAATCGGGCGACACATGGCCTAACTATGAAGATCTAAAGTAGGAACTGATTCAATGACGAAGTCATCTAAAGCAAGGGCCTGCAACTCCCACATAAGCTGCAGCACGTCCAATCCAAAGAACCTAAGCATGAAGCACATGTGGTTGGGCACCTGTAATACATACATATATATACAAAAGAGAAAGAAATGACAGAAAACGGGTTAGAGCCCGAGTGTAAAACAGTTTTAAAAATAGTTTAGCAAGTATTTAAAATGCTTATCGGCTAATATCACAACCATGTTAGTATGCGACACTCTCTTGAGAATCTTCACCTCTCATCTAGTGTGCACCCCTAACGTACCTCTAGGACATCCTAGTTATAGTTCCCACGCTAACTAGATTAACCACATGTATCCATTCTTTATAGCCCAAATTATTCCCACTTATTAACCTTATAATACATATAATGATGTTATAAACATATATATATCCATTTAGATTCAACATGGATAAGTCCCTTATTAATTCAATTCAACTAAGTGTTTTCATACATAACTATCTTACATTTCTACTTTAGCCACATAGTAGATATCATCACATGTATATATATATATATTCACTGTATATATATATATATATATATACTATACTGCACCCCGAGACACAGTTGCGGTGCTGCATTACTCTGCTATCTTGTCCCAATACATCACGTCGTCGTAAAGGGACGATAGGTTCGATAAAGATTCCTCGAATCGCAAATATCAACACAAAGATTGGAGGCGAACATAGGTCTCATACCCACGGGTCACGCACATACCTACATTCCCATAGTCAGCGAACTTATCAACTTACCGATAAGTCTTTCATAGTCCTATGTTCTCGAGCGACAAATCAAAATCCCATGGATTCATCAGGATATGACTGCCCTCACGCGCAAACCTCCCGTCGATAGCAAGTAAGCTAGGTATGTCATACACAGATACATAATATATTCACATTCAAAAAGTCATACATATAAATATTCATATTTTCCAAATTAGGTTCGCCCACAACCCATAATTGTTATTATCCATTCTCAACACAAATTTTACTCAATTACTTCTCATAACGGATTCGTCTATTTTATTCTCATTTATTATGTACTTCGTTCTTATTTCTCATCTCTAGAAGTATTCTTTCTCACTAAGTATAAATTTCAGTAGGTATACCCTCACTTACCTTCTAGTCTAAATCTTTCATGAGTCTCAATCTTTTAGTAAATGTATGCACAATTTTCAATGTATGAATAACTCCCCGTTAACCCAAAATTTCATCTCATATTAATTTCACTCAACGAAGTCTACTTAGACCCTACTGGTACTTTTCATAATCCATTATACCCCATAAATAATAATCAAGGGTTCCTACGTATCTTAATCGGATTAAACAAAATGGAGAAAAATATGCAGTTTTTCAGGAGGGGTCGATCGATCGATCAAGCAGTTCTTTCCCAGTTTTTCTGCAATATTCAACCTACGGGTTCAACCATTTTAACCCCTCCAAACCTCTATAATTTTATCCCAAACTCCCAACAAAGTAATCCAAGTGTATAAGAAATGTACATAAACAAGTTCCAACGTAACGACATCAATAAATCCTCAACGAATCAATCAAAAAGGGATTTAATCTCAAATCTCTTTATAAAACCAAATTTTGCATGAATAATCACCACCCTCTAATTTAATCAAGATTTTCTTCCCAAATATCATAATAAATTCACGGGTAATCCTCTACATATGATCAAGATTTTAGACTACATGGGTTCTCCCTACAACATATATGAATTCTCTTCCAAAACATATAATTCTTCAATTAAAACAGATGATTTTCATTCCTAGACTAACATGGAAGGTATATTAACTTGGAATTTAGAAAGATAGATAATTGCCTCAGATGCAAGGGTATGATTTATTGCTGAAAAATATATGGTGACGTTCCTCGTCGTGCGATTTACATTTTGGTGGTGGTGGCGGTGCAATTGGGTGAGTTCTAGGCCTTGGATTGCTTGAAGACTCTTCACCTTCTTCTCTAATCACTTCACCGTCTTCTCTAATGGCTGGCTTAGGCTTCTTGTTGGTTAACCCTAAGAGACAACTCTAAATGGCTAATAAAAACTAAGAAAATTCGTGGGTTTAATTACCCAAAAATACCAAATGTCTAAAATACCCTCCCGGAGTGTCAATTAAGCCTAAAAACGCCCCGAGACCCAAACTAAACCCCCGAATACACTTTTCTGACTATCTTGATCCTTCCGAACACTTTGGCGCACTCAAAATGACTATACGGATGACTTATAATCTATTCACTTTAATAATAATAATTTAGTCCTGACACGACACAAGCGCGTCCCGAATTAAATTTCCATAATTGCCATTTTATTCACTCGTGACAATTTTAATAAAATCAATCTCATATATTACTCTTCTCATCCAGTAATATTCAACAAATTCCCAATAATTACCAACTCTCGTCACGCTAGTAAATATTTAAAATAAAATTTCGGATTAATATTAAATTAATATCTTAATTAAATTCAATAAATCCCCAAATTTTAAAAGCCATAAAAATACGGGGTATTACATTAACAAATGGACAAATTTGTCCCTGCTTCATAATTCCAGCATAACTTCTCGCTCGGACCTCTGTTTAACACATTTTTTGTCGTTATACAAACCTAACTCATATATCTACAACTATCTGGTTTTCTCCTCAAGTCAATTGTTATGTTATCAATGTCAAAACTAGTCTTAAGCATGGACATTCCCTACCGAAAACTTCAAAATTTTATATTTGTAACTAATTCAATATTTCATTCTTTATGAAGGTAGGGTTAGACAAAACATAATGACTTAACATTATATATACTATTAACATATTATCCATATCACATAATCCAAGCATGATTTAAATAAAATTTATCGTAATTATATTCGGGTTGTCACATTCACGGACTATAAATCACTCCAATATTTGTTTACTCAAAAGGATTTGAATATGAGGCAAAGGAGGTGGTTGGAGTTCGTGAAGGATTATCAGTTTGATATTCAATATCATCTTGGTAAGGCCAATGTAGTTGCGGATGCGTTGAACCGACGACCTAAGGGAGATTTGGCGACAATTTGGAGGGCAAAGTGGAGCGAACTTAGGCACGATGACGAGGTCTCCAGGGCGTGTATGGTGGTTTTAGCAGTCACACCCGAAATTTTTATGCAAGTGGTGAGGTCTCAGGAGAATAATTCTTTTTGCCAAGACAGGGTGAAACAATTGCTAGTAGAGGGTGTGGATTCCTACTCCATTACCTCCGAAAGTGGGCTACGCTTTAATGGATGGTTAGTCATGCCAGAGGATGAAGATTTGAGACACGCTGTGTTAATGGAGGCTCATGGCTCCAAGTTTGTGGTACATCCCGGTGGGGACAAAATGTACCAAGATATGAGAAGGCAATACTGGTGGACGGGGATGAAGCGGGACATTGCGGAGTTTATTTCGAAGTGTGACAGGTGTCAGCTTGTGAAGGTAGATTACCAAAAATTATGGGGGATGTTGTAGCCACTAGAGATCCAGTTGTGGAAGTGGGAGGGCATCTCTATGGATTTCATTACGGGGTTACCTATTTCACAAAGAGGACATGATTCCATATGGATCATTGTAGATCGTTTGACCAAGGTGGCCCACTTTCTGTAGATCCGTATGGATTTTGAGACTTTACAGTATGCGAGACTGTTTATCACAGAGATAGTCAGATTACACGGGGTCCTGATTAATATAGTGTCGAATAGGGATAAGATCTTTGTATTGCATTTTTGGCAGAGCCTCCAGGAGGCTATGGGCACCGAGCTGAGGTTGAATACCGCCTATCATCCTCATATGGATGGGCAAACAGAGAGGGTAAATTAGATGCTCGAAGATATGCTACGGTTGTGCATTTTTAATTTGGGGGGGAGGGTGGGAGCAGTACCTTCCTTTGGTTAAATTCGCATATAATAATTCGTACCAATTTACCATAAGTATGGACCCATTTGAGCCGGCTTGTTGGTCAGAGGTGGGGGACAACAAACTTTTGGGACCAGAAATGATTTGGGATACTTCCACGAAGATTGAGTTAATTCGAGGGCGTATTCGTATAGCCCAAGATAGACAAAAGAGCTACGCGGATGCGAATCAAAATCATGTATAGTTGGAGATCGGGGATCAAGTGTTAGTACGGGTATCCCCTATGAAAGGGGTGATGATATTTGGCAAAAGGGGAAGTTAGCGCCAAGGTATGTAGGCCTTTTTCCCATCATTGAGAGAGTTGGACCGGTGGTGTACCGTTCGGATTTGCCTGATCATTTGTAGTGTATCCACGATGTGTTTCATATTGCATCGTTGAAGAAATATAAGAGTAGTCCAAGGGCGTTTTGGCAAGTCCCACTTGAAGAGATAGATTTACAGTCCGATATTTCTTATGAGGAGAGGGCAGTAGCGATCTTAGATCGCAGTGAGCGCAAGTTATGATCCAAAGTAGTACTGCTTGTTCGGGTTCAGTGGGGTCATCATAGTGCTGACGAGTCCACTTGGGAGCGTGAGGAGGACATACAGGAACAATATCCATAACTATTTACTTCAGGTACGAAATTCTCTTGTAGGGGGGGAGTATGTAACACCTCATAATTTCTGGGTCATTATTTTAATTCATTTAATTCGAAAATTAGAAATTCTTAATTAATGGGAATATTTAAAGGTGGTTATATTTAAAATAAATTAAAGAGTGAGGATTTATTTTAAAAATATAATCTGGATGACAATTTTAGTGCGCGGTTGAGTCCGGTACAATGGAATTAGTCCAAAAGAAGTGGGTACATACATATGTTGGATATTGGGGGTCCAATTACACATGTGTGAACTTAATAAAGAGAGTTTGGGCCATTTTAATAGGGGCCCATTAGGCCAAAATGTGAATAGTATTTTTACCCTAAGATGTGTAAGGGGTTAGTCATCATTAAGTCATAATAGAATACTAAAGGGAGAGAAAAAAGGAAAAGCCAAAGGAAAAGTGAATTTGGGGATCTTGAAGAGAAAATTGCAATTCAACTTCATCTTTCAAAGCCCTAGATCATCTTGGTTAATGCAAGTGGTTTAAATTTTGAGTATTAAATTGTATCTAGAGATTCATATCATAAGAGGTGTAATCAAATTGAATGCTAGGGTTAGTTCTTGCATAAAATGGGGTTTTCCCCTTATAAGGATTATAAATCTGTAGATGATTTGATAAATGATGCAGTTGGTGACTAAGGATTTGAAAATTGATGAGACTATTAGGGCTAGGTTTGTGGTGATAGAGAAAGGGGCTTAGGATGAATTGGGGAAAATATTTCTGGATAAACCTGCTCAAATAGGGGTTTTAAATTCATCAATGGCGGACTGGGATTATGCAGAAGCAAGAGAGGGGAGGAATTACCACCGTTGTTCGAACGACAGGGTAATTCGTTTGAACGAGGTCCACTGTCATTCGAACGACAGGGCTCTTCGTTCGAACGAGATCTGATGATTGTCAGATTTTGAAACCCCCTGATTCAGACCTGCTATGTTAGAAGTTTATAGTTTATGCCCTAACTGAAATTGTTGATAGAAAGAACTTTTCGATTTATATTTTTCGTTGTTTGAAGCCAAGTTAATCAAAATCTTAAAATACCTAGAAAATAATAACAAACTAAAGTGTAGAGGTAAGTAAGGGTATCAATCCACATCAAGGGGCTAAGCTAGAGACAAACTCAATTGTAATTTACTTTTATTTTATTTTTGTGCTTTTTCTTTTCTATTTTTTTTAGCTTTTTCAAAAGTAAAACAATTTTTAGGAGTGATGGTGAAATAACACTAAACTAAATCAAAGATCTAAACAATTAACTAAAAAGTGACTAAAATGAAAAATAAAGTCTAACACAAAAACAAGAGAATAAGTGAGGAAGAAAATGTGAGAACAATCAAGGAATGGGATTACACCACAAATTTTAACTATTCTAATTAATTAATTTAATTATTTGAATTCTCCCCAATTAATATCAAAATTACAAACTCGTTGCAAGTGTAATTCTAATAGTAATCTTTTAGAAAATTAAGTTCACCCTCCCCACAACTCATGAAAATAGATCTACACTCTTTTTAATTAATCACCTTCTAGGATCGATTCATCAAAATTTATGTACATCTTAGAAAATAAAAATAAAGTTGAAATTCAAGTAATAATACCCCACTTAAGAAACCCCTGTCTCTAGTTCGAATCTAAAATGGGTATTATAATTAGAATTTCGATTTTCTCTCGAAAATCATTTACCCTCTCTCGAGGCGTAAATTTAAGGGTGATGGATCAAAATTAATATTCAAAGGGAATTTTCAAGTAATCAAACTAATTAAATTAAAATAACACCAAATAAGGGTCCCCCCACCCCTTGAAAGGGGATTTAACCTAACATGGTATGAAATTTGATAAATTAATAATCATAGGCATAAAATAAATGAGAAGAGAAGATAACAATCAAACCAAATCTCTTGATACTTAATTGAACTTTAATCCATGAGTTGAAATTAACATCCCTCAATTTGAATGATCCAAACAAAATTACATCAAAATTTTCACTCAAATTAATCCTCACAATAATTTTTTTTTCTAACTATCTAAAATAATGAAATAAAAATTCTAATCTAAAAAACTACACTAAAATGGTATTTCTCTCTCTAAAACCCTAGATGGGGTTTCTAGCTTCCTCTTAAAAATGGTCTTTATCTTCTTTCTATAATAGGCATGGAGTTAAGGGTGAATTAGGTATGGTTTAAATGGACAAGAGAGGTGTGAGGATAAGTTGGGGTTAAAATAGGAAAATGAACAAATGTGCATGGGTTGTGTGAGGTCATGTGGGAAGTGGGGTGGTGAGAATAAAAACAAATCAGATTTGGTTAAAAGGGCTTGGGGGTATTTATGAAAAAAATGGTAAAAGGGGGATAAAACATGTGGGGCTTTTGACTTTGGTCTTTGTTTCTTAGTTTGGTTTATTTGGTTTGTTATTTTTTTGGCATGTAGAAGTCGTGGATTTTGGAAATGGGTTGAAATGGGTATAGGGTGAGATTGGAGGTTGGATCGGGTTAAGGCACTGGTAGTTCGAGTTTGGATGTCCGGAGCTATGGGAGACAGGGTCGGATTGAATGGGGGGGGGGGCTGTTGGAGGTAGCGGGTTAGGCTCGCCTGGATGGGGGTTTGGGCAAGGGGTGATCGGGTTTGGCCGTCAGAGATGGCAGGACGACGGAGGTAAGGTATAGGTCGTCGGCGACAGGTAGCCGGCGAGGCTTGGGGATGCCAGTGGATATCTCCGGCGGGGGTAGCAGGTCCGCCATCGGGTTTGGGTATGGTCGTAGATTTTGGTTCAGTCGTTGGGACGTCGCCGGAATGGATAAGAAGGGGTAGAGGTTGGTGGGTTAATGGAAGTTAGTTGATGGGGGAGAGAGAGTGTGAGGTGTTTGGGGAAGAAGATGGTGTTGTGTTCAGGTAGGTGAGGGTGTAGGAAAATAGGGGTGTGGATGAGTTATGTGTTGTGTGTGTGTTAGGTGTAGGATAGTTGGGTGTGAGGGTTTGTGTGTGTGTTTAACTTATTACCCCTAAAAAAAATAAACTAAAAATAAAAATAAAATAAAACAAAATAAAAATTTAACTAAACTAAAAAAAATAAAAATCAACTAAAATAAAAATGACACGACACGACAGACTATACAAACTCTAAAAAAAACTAAACACAACTAAAATAAAAACTATAAAAATAAAAACTAATAAAATGAAAAAATAATAAACTAACTAAAAACTAAGAAAATAAAATAAAATATAAAAACTAATACACGACGTGCTAAAAATATAAAAATCATAAAAATATATACATGACTCAATAAAATAAAATAATAAAATAAACCCTAAAAATAAAATGACACAAATAAAATAAAATGGGACAAACTAAACATAAACGGTTCGGGACAGGCTTAGGTAGGTTTAGGATAGGTTATGGTAAGGGACAAGGTCTAATTAGCTCCATAATCCGCACAATTGTCTTGAAATACGCGTTTAAACACCGCAACGTGCATTCGACTTACAAAATAGACAATAAAGCGCATAAGACCCAAATTGCCGAGAATTAGCAACTAAAATACGTCTATTCGGGGTATAAAATGTACACTTTTGGGTGCTTATCAATTGTGAAATTCAATATTGAAATAGGGTCAATTTGGAATTTATTAACCTTGGGATTATTTGACTAGATTGCATGATATGAGAGATATAAGCTCATGATTTAGTATATTATAATCTTGTTATTTAAAGGGATTAAACTTGATTGTAGAAAATTAAATGGTGGACTAGAAACACTTAATTTCGGGCCGAGAGATAGGGAGTCCGGTTATACTTAAAAAGGGATTACATTAAGATAAGGAAAATTAATGTGCAAATAATAATAATAAGGAAGTCGGGGCGTAGACTTAAATATTTTAGGCTTCGGTATGGGCATGATACTCCAATAGCCTGGATTTCTATATATGTCGATGTGTAGTACATATATGAGTTATATATATATATATATATATATAAATAGTAAAGCCATACCAATTTAAATGGTATCATAGGATGTTGCGCGATGATGATGAATCCCCTGACTTGAGGAGCAGGGCGAGTATAATCCCCAGGCCATAGCGTCTGTGACTTAGGGGTGGACCGTTGGTATGGAGCGGATACTTTCGGCAGGAACTATGGCCGCCTCCTATGCATTCGTGATAGCATTGTATATCCGACATATGTGTGAATGTTGAGGTATGATACGTATATATAGTGCATAATTATATACGGGAATTTATATTTATACATGGCGTGAAATGTATAGATATTATAACTTGTGGGAATGTTATATGAACTAAAGTGAAAGATCTATGATCCACATAAGTTAGTGCGAGTAATAACTTAATAAGTAAAATATTATACTCACTTAGGGTATATTAGTGGGGTAATTAGTATAGTATTTGGGAAAGGCTAGTTACGAGAGAAGTGGCTAGGAACCACTACACCAAAATGGCAAAATTCTCACCTTTCAGTCGGCCACCCTTGTCAAGGTCATTGACCGTGACAAAAACACGCGTTTGGGATTACCATCCAGAACAAATCGGAGCTATTAGCTATGACACCCCGCCTAATTAAATACCGGGTGATCAGTCCTTTATTAAATTATAATCAAGGTGAACGGTTGGTTCATTCTTAGCATTACTGTCGTAAAAATAACTTTTCCAATTAAACACCCTAAATAATTAAGCTAAGTGTCAAAATCATTTTTAGACATTACTTTCCAAATTTTATTTTAAAAACCAACATTTAAAACTTTACATATTTCATAGTTAAAGAATCACACAACAACCATTCTGGAACATATAATCCAAACAATTAAACATTCAACTGGTTGATTCCAACATTTAAAACTTAAAGGAAAAACATCCTAACAATAATAAATCCCAAAATGTAAATACTGGAAATAGACGAATCATAATATCCAATAAAACAACTGAATAATGTAAAAGGCGACACATGCCCAACTGGATAAAATAATGCTAGGAGTGGAATCAAAAAAATTGAGATTGTCTAAGCAAGAGGCCTGCAACTCCCACCTAAGCTGCAGCGCGTTCCTTCCAAAGGATCCTATACAAGACGCCCTTGTGGCTGGGCACCTGTAATATATATACATATATATTATAAGAGAGGAGAGATAACAGTCAACGGGTCAGAGCCCGATGGTAAAACAGTTTAAAAATTTAATTTAGCAAGTATCTAAAATCTTTACTGGCTAATGCAACAACATATTAGTAACGACCCTCTCTTGAGCACGTCTCACCTCTCTTCTAGTGTGCACAACTATCGCACTAGTCTTCCCAACAGTTTAACTTCTTTTATTTTAAGTTACTCGTAAGATTTCAAGTTGACGATTTCCAATGTTAAGGAGGTTAATCTTATTTAACAGTACAATTCTTACATAAGCCTTATATGATAATAAAGTTTCTCAGTAATATATCCTACTTTTCAAACACTTATTCCCAAGTTGAAATAATTATTCATTTCTTACATACCATAATCACAGCAGGTAGTTCCCAAATTCCAGATTTAAATATATATATATTAAATACTCATATAATATATAAATTCTAACAGCACCCCACATAAAATCTATGGTGTGGGCATACTCTACTATTCGGTCCCCGTATCACTCGTACTAAGGGAAATTCTAGTTCGGAATCACTCTCGAACTGTATTAACACAAAACACATATAAAATGAGGCGAAGCATAGTTTCCAAGTCACTAAGAGGATAACACATACCCTCAGGTCTCTTAGGACCGTCTAACTATCGATCCGATAGCCTGTACCAAGGATTCCTATCTTCTAGGGTATGAGTCAATATCTCCCATAAAGGTCCCATCGAGATAAGACTGTCCCAGTGCGGTAACCTCAGGGATAGCAAGTAGCGCGGGCATGATTTTTACACACATATAAAATATATGATCAATCATAGAGTCATATAGATATATAACTATTCACATTCATAAGTTAGGTACGCACACGGCCCAACATTATATTATTCCATCCTTAGTACATTTTTATTCGATTATTTCTTATAACGAACTTATTCATTTTTATTTTCGAAATTTAATTTATTCCAACTCACTTCTCATCTCTCGAAGTATTTTTCCTTAGCTAAGTACAAATTCAGTAGGCCCTCTCTTACCTTCTAATCCAACTCCTAGACATTTCGATTATTAAGTCTACACACATTAAATTTCTTAGGAATGAATCTTTCCCGTTTACCCTTCATTTTTCCATTTCATTAAAGTTCCACTAAACGGGGTTTACCTTGACCCTACTGGTCCTTTTTATGTTTCATTATGTTCTAATAACATTAGTCATGAGTTATTACGCATTTAATCGGATTTAGTCAACGTAAGGAAAAATCTAGTTTTTCCCAGGAGGGGTCGATCGATCGAACCGTCGATCGATCGAAGCTCTTGGCTCGATCGATCGATCAAGCAGGTATGTCGAAAACTGCAAAATACCAGTTACGGGAATTATCATCCAAAATCATCCAAATCCAAGTTTTTTCCTCCCAAACTCCCAGAAACGTATACCACAATCATTATAACCCCAAATGAATAATATTCCACTTAAGGCATGCGAGTTTTCATCAAGTGTCATGGATTAAAAGGGCCAAAATTAATATAATTCTCATGAACCCTAGAAATTTCTTTAACTTAATTCTTCTCATTCTTTTTCCAGAATTTCTACTTCTAACCCAATGTAAATTCGTGGTTCAACCTCTACATGTGAAGGGAGTTTCCAAAATGATGTTTATATCTCTAGAACATGCGATTTCTAACCTCCAACATGGGTTTTCTTTCATAATAACTCATCCTAATCAACCCTAAACTAATATGAATGAGGCATTAACTAAATTAAGAAAGATAAATACTTGCTTGGGAATTTTTATTTCTGATTTGTGGATGAAATCAGTGTGGTGGTGATCCTCGCTGCGCGATCTAACTTTTGGCGGTGACGGCGGTGCAAACGGAGGGGTTCTTGGCCTAGAACTCCTTGGTAAGCTCTTCCCTTCCTTCTCCAATGGCCGTATTTTATTTTTGGTTGTGTTAACCCTAGAATACAACCCTAAGCATCTGATATAACCTAGAAAATTCGTAGGTTTCCAAGCCCAAAAATACAAAATGCCTAAAACGCCCTCCCGGGTGTTAATTAAGCCTAAAAACGTCCCGAGACCCAAACTAAACCTCCGGGTACATTATTTTGACTATCTCGAGCCTTCCGGACACTTTGGCGCACTCTAAATGACCATACGGGTGACTTATAATTTATTCACTTTTATTAATCAAAATTTAGTCCCGACACGACATGGGCGCATCCCGACTTAAATTTCCAAAATTGTCATTTTATTCACTCGTGACATTTAATAGAACCAATTTTATATATTACTTTGCTCATTAGAAATAATCAACAAGTTTCTCCAATTTTATATATTACTTTGCTCATTAGTAATATTTAACAAGTTTCCAATAATTACTAACTCTTGTCACGTTAGTAATTAAAAATAATTAATTTCCGGATTTATATTAAATTAATAACTCACATCAAATTTAATAAATCCCCAAATTTAGAAAGCATAAAAATACGGGGTATTACATTAGCGAGATCCCTCGAGCTGCTAAAGACGGTCATCGGCCCGGGGTTTATGAGTTGGAAAGAGGTGTCATATGAGCTCAAGTTAGCTGTTTGGGCGGCACTACAGGTAATATATTTATATTTATATGAATATTTCAATTTCAATTTCAATTTCGATTTTAATTTCATTTTATATTTATATTTATATTTATATTTATTCGCAACTAACATTGTATTTGTTGGACAGGAACAATTCAACTTGGATCCAAAGCTACGCGATTCCGTCTTGGAGCAGTTGAGGGAGCAACACAAGACGTGGAAGAAAAATATGCGGACACGGTACTTTGGGAAAACATGAGAGTCCATTATCCAATGGCGTGGATCCATCCCGCCCAAGGAGCCGATCTCATTGGCACAATGACAAAAGTTCATTGATAATGAGATCGAGGATCGACAATTGGCATCTCGCCAATCGGGGAGAGAAAATCGGGCAAAAAAGACGGACGTGCACTACTCCGGTCGGACGTCTTACGCCGAAGTGGAGCATAGGATGAAGGTAAGATTTAATTTTTCTATAACTATAGAAATATATTATTCTTCATTATTTTACTTTGCGGGGCCGATACTAATTTTACTTTATTTTAATTCAGGGGGTAGGGAGTGGCCCAGGGTAAGCCACATAGGCTCGATACTTATGTGGCTCTTCGGACGAAGAAGGGGAAGGACAAGGAGGTGTCCCCGAGCATCGCGGCCACGATTGTAAGTAATCCGACAGTTTAATTTTTGTTAATTACGTTATAATTTTTTAGTTTACTTATTTTACTAATCATGTGCTTTTTATCGTTTCAGGCAAAGCTTAAGGAAGTGCATGAGTTGCAGTCTGATGCCGATAAGGCGTCTTTATCCACAGACGCACTCAGCCAAGTGCTTGGCTCTGATCGAAAGGGGAGGACAAGGGGGTGAGCTCGCGGGTGGCCAATTCTAGGATCATCAGATTGGAGACGAGCGACACCGGGTTGGCTCGAACGGTGGATTCACATGACACGAAGCTGTCCCGTTTGGAGGCGACGGTCCAAGATATGTACTCATTCATGAAGCGTACGTTAGGCGAAGATCGTAAGGGGAAAGGGAAGGAGAAAGCGGTGGAGGAGGAGGAGGTGCGAGAGAACGAGGCGCAGGATGACGAGGATGTGGACCTCGCTGCTTCATCACCGACACGTGCGTACTTCGATGATCCACTTCCTTATTTGGCTCCCTTCCCGAGACCGATGTCGACAATTGGTTGGCCGAGCGTGTTCATATTGGACGTATTTGATGGCTAGCGGATAGGGCGGGGGTTGAGGGACCCGAATATCGTCCAGGGTGGAATAGTTCATGGACTGCGCTTCAATAGATCGAGTCCAAAGTGCTCGTCACACATATGATACCCGGGAAGGAGAACTCCCTATTGTGGTTGCGCGAACAATGCGGCACGATGTATATTAGTGGGTGTGTCAATTCGTATATCGTGTGGCCTACTCACCTCCTCACAATTACCCCAGACATGTAGTGACATTATTTTTAAGTTGGTACATTTTAATTATATTTGGATTATATCGTCATGTATATTGTTTATATTTTGAATATATATTTGCATTATCTTTAGTTTGTTTGGATATATGATATTTAAACAGGTACAACGTTGCTATAACAGGTACAAATATACTGCTGGGCAGTGGCAGTGGCCATACTGCCCAGCAATTTTTTTTTCAATTATGCCCAGAATTGTCACGGTCATTGACCGTGATAATTTTTTAAAAAGGGTCAAGGCTTTGTCACGGTTATGAACAGTGATTAAACTTGTCACGGTCATGGCCCGTGACACAACCGTAACAATTCTAACGAACTTGTCACAGTCAATGACCGTGACACGTCCGTGATAAAAAAAAGTTGTCTCGCCCCGAATTGTCACGGTCATTGACCTTGACAAGTCCAACTTGTCAAGGTCAATGATCGTGACAATAATGTAGATTTGGTGTAGTGAACATTAGGTTTAATCCATTTGGCGTGCACATTAGTTGAGGGGTGAGGTAAACTCAAGGGAGTGCGTGACACTAATTAAATATGAAGAGCATTTGCATATTTACTTCTTGCATTTAAATGTTTTGGGTTTTAAACCTTGCTATAAAATCTTTTCAAAAACCTTTTAGGTGTCCTCCCACAAGGGCGGCAGGCTTGACTCCTTCTTACAAGGTACGTGGTTGCGACTATGTGGAGTGCTGTGATTTCTTTGATGTAGTCGTTTATCTCATTCTATCTTAAATAGGGATCTTGTCAGTTGTAATTTCAGACTTGTACTTTTATATTCGGTTGGCATGTATTGAGATATTTTTATATTCGCATTTGTGGATGGCTTGTAGTCGACATTGTTCGACAGACTATAGTACTTACCTTGTGGCATGTGCAGTTTTATTCCCGTATTGGATTTGTTGTTGTTTTGTCGTATTGGTTTGGTTGGATTAATAAAGATAAAATTTGACATCAGCTTAACGAAAGACTAGGTGGTTAGTAATTAATGAAGGAACGACAGTGATGATAAGAATGAACCAAATGAGATTTCTATTTAATATGATATATGACTGATCACCCGGTATTTTATTAGGCAGGGTGTCACATAAATACGAGATGAATTCAAAATTTTGAATATCCGTTTAGACCTGTGTGACACCCCGACTAATTAAATACCGGGTAGCTACTCCTTTATTAAATTAATTCAAAATGCCAAGTTGGTTCAGTTAATAGCATCACTGTCGAAAACATTTAATGATTACTAACCACCTAGTATTTAAAAAGTAAGTTGTCAAATTTTAAATTAAATCTGATTAACATGCGATAAATGAAATGTAAAAGAATAACATCACCATATACCATAAAGTCTCCATAAAGTAACCAACAAATAATAATAAGTCCGGAGGAAAACTCCTCGCAACAATCCCACAAACTGAAATAAGTAAAACAGTGTATCCTGAATTAATTACAAACCAAAGTCTGAATAACTGAAATATAAAATGTCTCTAATAGGAATGGGCGACATGCCCTACAATTGATGAAACTGAATATGGAGTCAAGACTAGAAAATGAGGCGTCTAATATCAAGGCCCTGTAACTTCCACAACAGCTACAGCTCGTCACCTGAATGGAAATCCTATGCATGGTGTCCTTGTGGCTGGGCACCTAAAAAGGTTTTACAAAAAAAATAGATTTGAAAGCAAACGGGTCAGAGCCCGAAAGTGGAGAGTATTTTAAAAACAGAAAGTGCTTTAATAACATTAAAACAATGAATGCAAAATACATGTTAGGACGTACACTCCCATGAAATACTCACCTCTCGACTAATTGTGCACTCCTAACGTACCGTACCCATCTAAGTGACCTTCATATCTAACTAAACCGTCATAAGTTCTACCCCTTTCTACTCGATTCCCATTATACATTCTAACGTTATCAATTAAATATAGGCTTTACTTAAACTCGGATTCTCCATTATTATCAATATAATTTACTACAGGTTATCCCTTTTTATTTTCTCAAAGCGTTACCATAATTATACCAACATGAAAGTTCTCATTATTTAAGCGTATATTATTCACGTTATGAATATACAATACAAGCACCCGAGACTAAGCTGCGGTGCACACATACTCTGCTATCCATCCCGGTACATCACGTACATAAGGATCACGGATTCCGAATCTCTCAGGAATCGTTCTCAGATAACAACAATCATAAACAATGGAGGCGAACACAGTCACATCACATGGGTCACGCACATACCTACGCTCCCACGATCAACAGTCTTATTAACTTCCCAATAAGTCATTCTCTGACCTATGTTCTCGAGGTACCAATCTAAATCCCCCCGTAGGCACACAAAGAGTAGATAACCCTGATACCATCTGTGACACCCCGACTAATTAAATACCGGGTAGCTACTCCTTTATTAAATTAATTTAAAATGCCAAGTTGGCTCAGTTAATAGCATCACTGTCGAAAACATTTAATGAGTACTAACCACCTAGTATTTAAAAAGTAAGTTGTCAAATTTTAAATTAAATATGATTAACATGCGATAAATGAAATGTAAAAGAATAACATCACCATATACCATAAAGTCTCCATAAAGTAACCAACAAATAATAATAAGTCCGGAGGAAAACTCCTCACAACAATCCCACAAACTGAAATAAGTAAAACAGTGTATCCTGAATTAATTACAAACCAAAGTCTGAATAACTGAAATATAAAATGTCTCTAATAGGAATGGGCGACATGCCTTACAATTGATGAAACTGAATATGGAGTCAAGACTAGAAAATGAGGTGTCTAATATCAAGGCCCTGTAACTTCCACAACAGCTACAGCTCGTCACCTGAATGGAAATCCTATGCATGGTATCCTTGTGGCTGGGCACCTAAAAAGGTTTTACAAAAAAATAGATTTGAAAGCAAAAGGGTCAGAGCCCGAAAGTGGAGAGTATTTTAAAAACAGCAAGTGCTTTAATAACATTAAAACAATGAATGCAAAATACATGTTAGGACGTACACTCACATGAAATACTCACCTCTCGACTAATTGTGCACTCCTAACGTACCGTACCCATCTAAGTGACCTTCATATCTAACTAAACCGTCATAAGTTCTACCCCTTTCTACTCGATTCCCATTATACATTCTAACGTTATCAATTAAATAGAGGCTTTACTTAAACTCGGATTCTCCATTATTATCAATATAATTTACTACATGTTATCCTTTTTTATTTTCTCAAAGCGTTACCATAATTATACCAACATGAAAGTTCTCATTATTTAAGCGTATATTATTCACGTCATGAATATACAATACAAGCACCCGAGACTAAGCTGCGGTGCACACATACTCTGCTATCCATCCCGGTACATTACGTACATAAGGATCACGCATTCAGAATCTCTCAGGAATCGTTCTCAGATAACAACAATCACAAACAATGGAGGCGAACACAGTCACATCACATGGGTCACGCACATACCCACGCTCCCACGATCAACAGTCTTATTAACTTCCCAATAAGTCCTTCTCTGACCTATGTTCTCGAGGTACCAATCTAAATCCCCCCGTAGGCACACAAAGAGTAGATGACCCTGATACCACCTTTGACACCCCGACTAATTAAATACCGGGTAGCTACTCCTTTATTAAATTAATTCAAAATGCCAAGTTGGTTCAGTTAATCGCATCACTGTCGAAAACATTTAATGATTACTAACCACCTAGTATTTAAAAAGTAAGTTGTCAAATTTTAAATTAAATCTGATTAACATGCGATAAATGAAATGTAAAAGAATAACATCACCATATACCATAAAGTCTCCATAAAGTAACCAACAAATAATAATAAGTCCGGAGGAAAACTCCTCACAACAATCCCACAAACTGAAATAAGTAAAACAGTGTATCCTGAATTAATTACAAACCAAAGTCTGAATAACTGAAATATAAAATGTCTCTAATAGGAATGGGCGACATGCCCTACAATTGATGAAACTGAATATGGAGTCAAGACTAGAAAATGAGGCGTCTAATATCAAGGCCCTGTAACTTCCACAACAGCTACAGCTCGTCACCTGAATGGAAAT
Organism: Sambucus nigra; assembly: GCA_949130495.1. Classification (NCBI taxonomy): domain Eukaryota; kingdom Viridiplantae; phylum Streptophyta; class Magnoliopsida; order Dipsacales; family Adoxaceae; genus Sambucus; species Sambucus nigra. The sequence goes on from OX422217.1 coordinate 573,011,066, forward strand.
CCTATGCATGGTGTCCTTGTGGCTGGGCACCTAAAAAGGTTTTACAAAAAAAATAGATTTGAAAGCAAACGGGTCAGAGCCCGAAAGTGGAGAGTATTTTAAAAACAGCAAGTGCTTTAATAACATTAAAACAATGAATGTAAAATACATGTTAGGACGTACACTCACATGAAATACTCACCTCTCGACTAATTGTGCACTCCTAACGTACCGTACCCATCTAAGTGACCTTCATATCTAACTAAACCGTCATAAGTTCTACCCCTTTCTACTCGATTCCCATTATACATTCTAACGTTATGAATTAAATAGAGGCTTTACTTAAACTCGGATTCTCCATTATTAGCAATACAATTTACTACAGGTTATCCCTTTTTATTTTCTCAAAGCGTTACCATAATTATACCAACATGAAAGTTCTCATTATTTAAGCGTATATTATTCACGTTATGAATATACAATAAGCACCCTAGACTAAGCTGCGGTGCACACATACTCTGCTATCCATCCCGGTACATCACGTACATAAGGATCACGCATTCCGAATCTCTCAGGAATCGTTCTCAGATAACAACAATCACAAACAATGGAGGCGAACACAGTCACATCACATGGGTCACGCACATACCTACGCTCCCACGATCAGCAGTCTTATGAACTTCCCAATAAGTCCTTCTCTGACCTATGTTCTCGAGGTACCAATCTAAATCCCCCCGTAGGCACACAAAGAGTAGATGGCCCTAAGCGAACGCAAACCTCCCATGATAGCAAGTATGGTAGGTATGTCATACACATAAAATCATATACATATACTAAGCATGCACACATCTTAGATATCTCAATATTAATAAAGGCATATTCTACATCCTTATACCATTATTCCAATTTTATACATTTTAAGTCTTCCGATAATATATAATGTAGACTGTCGACACATCTCACGTCATAGTTTCTTGTACTTAAAACCTATCTCAAAGGGATTATTAAGTTTCCTATTATTCCCACATATAACATCATTATTCTTAAGGTCCTTACTTCTGCCCCAAACCTCATTTCATCAAATCATTCAAATTTACTCTTTTAACCCTAATATTATCTCACTCATCGAATTTCATTAGATTTTAGAATAATTCCTCAAATTGAATTCTAATTAAGGTCCAAATTTTATAACCATACCTACTGGTCTTCCTTAAGTCTAAGGATATTCATAAAGTCTCCAATAATAATTTTCTAAGGGTTAACATCATTAAAATTTAACTAGGGAAAATTTTACTCATTCTGGGAAGGTCGATCGATCGACCTTGAACATCGATCGATCGATGGTGGTCGATCGATCGATGGTGGTCGATCGATCGACTGATGAATGTCGATCGATCGATTGCACCAGATAAGTTACGGACTTCTTCGTTTTGCAGTCCTCAAATCGTCCCAAAAATCCATTACAATGCATGAAACTTCATTCTAACGTTATAATATCATCAAATAATCATCCTACAACACTGTTAACTTTCTAAAACTAATTAATCATCACCCAAAAACCTTATTTAGATCAAAATATCATCAAGAACCCTAGTTTTCTATTTCTTTCAAAATCAACAATAATCCTCTTCTTAAATCCGTTTTTGAATTATCAAGGGCTATAGTATGAATTCATAATTCATCCAGAATATGTCTACATGCAAATCCTAACATGGTTTATAGTTTTAATCCTCAAATTCATGGGTTTTTATAAATCTCCCAAAACAATGCGATTATATAAATTCCTAAGCATGGAGGAAACATTCGCTTGACATTAACGTAATTAAACCACTTGCCTTGGATTTTTCTCTGAATTTGGTGTTGAATTGATGAAGGTTGCTCTCTCCTTTTCTCCCAAGGTTGAAGGTTGAAGATAGAGGTCGTGTTTCTCTTTTGGGAACTTCTCCTAACCTCTCCTAAAACTCCCGTAGCCCTCTAATTAGTTTAGTGCTGGTAATGGGTTAGTGGGTTCCCAAATACCCTATTTTTAATTCCCAAAATTCGTTGGTCAAAATTCCCCAAATTCCAAAATTACCAAAATACTCTTTTAAGTTGCCGGTGTGGCCCAAAAATTCCCCGGGACCCAAACTAAACCCCCGGCTAGTGTTTTCTGACTATTTCGACCATTCCAGACTCGTTGGCGCACTCAAAATGACCATACGATTGATATAAATAAAATTCACTTTTTAATTTACATAATTACATTCCTGACGCGACTGTCACGCGCGTCCCAACAAAATTTCCCAAATTGCCGTATTTCAGTCTCGCGACAATTTTTAATATTTTCAATATTCATATATTACCACATATACACATTATAATCAAACACCAACTCACATCTCGTTAGTATTTTATCCGGATTAATTCTCAATTAATTCACATTTAATTTAATTAATCCCGTAAATAAAATAAATCCCGTAAATAAATATCAATAAAAGTACGGGGTATTACAACCTGGTGCCTGCCTGCATAGGTTGTGTAATCCTTATTGTACATATAATACGATAATGTTAGAGGTGCTAATGTGCACTATTTTTTCTATCATATTGATGTGTTCTTTGAAACTAAAAAATGAATAAATCAAAAATCTCTTGAAAACAAAAAAAGATGATGCATTCTACACTTCATTTATTAATCTCTCGATCCAACACAATCTAGATTCAATTAATCTCTTTTCACCGTCCTCTATTCAAATCACATTACACAATGCTACTAATAATACTACATCTATACAACCTTTTTATTTCTAGAAAAAAAGTTAAAAATAGTTTTCAAAATTTCAAACTTATTTTTTATATAAATAAAAAAAAAGATTTTATTTATAAAAATATTTTTAACGTTGTATTTATAGAAAAAACTTTAAGTTTTTATCTATGAATGACATAAAGTTATTTAAACTATAAAAAAAATAAAAATATGCATAATTTTTTTTGTATAAAATACATACAATTTTTTTGAAGTTTTTATTTAAAAAGTAGTTTTTAAAATAAAAAAGTTTTCAAAATTGTTAATATAAATCAAAAAAGTTTTTGGTTATAAAAATATTTTTAACGTTATATTTATAAAAAAAACTTTAAGTTTGTATCTACACATGGCATACAATTTTTTAAACTAAAAACAAATAAAAATAGATATAATGTTTTTTTTATATAAAATACGTACAGTTGTTTTGAAGTTTTTATTTATAAAAATAGTTTTTATATAATATAAACATTTAAAAATAATAAACAAATTTTATTTATGAAAAAACTAACCTGTTATAATGACTTTAAGATAAGATGTCGAATTTATAATATATATTAATTTTTATAATTATCATTATATTTGTTTATTGTACATCGTCCGTGCATCCCACGGGTGATATGCTAGTGAATTGAATGATAGTAGTGAACACCAACCAATGCAAATTAAACACTTTGAGGTGTCCGCCAAAATGTGTCATCCTGTGTTGGGCCATGGGGTAGGCCAATGAGGCAACCGCCTTCGGCTCAGAAATCCAATATATTTTGGGCAATTTACAATTAAGTCCCTTGTTGATAATTTTTAAACATTTAAGGACAATTTAATATTAAGTCCACTTGTTATGCCAATAACATGGAATTTACAAGAAGAGATTTAATGGACCTAAGTGTTTAAAATTTATCAAAATTCTTGTATTGTTTAAAATTTGTTTGCGAGGGATCTAAGAGTACTTTGCTATATATTTTTATAAGCCTAAATATTTTAGGATAATTTACAATTAGTGCCCTTCTTGACAATTTTTAAACATTTAAGGACAATTTACTATTAGGTCCACTTGTTATGCCACTTGCGTGGACTTCTACAAGAAGAGAATTAGTGGACCTAAGTGTTTAAAATTTATCAAAATTCCTTTATGGTATGTTTGGCAATCCAATTCCAAGTCATGGAATTAGAATTCGAAGGCTAATTTCAATTCCACGGAATTGAATTTGGCATTTCAGTTCAAATTCCAAGCCTAGGAATTGAATTGCCAAACGGGCCTTAGTATTTAAAATTTGTTTGCGAGGGACCTAAGAGTACTTTCCCAAATATTTTATAGGTATATATACAAGTATCAAAGACAAACCCCCTACTTTTCCCTTTGATAGCAACTTTCACTTGGGAGAAATAAGAAAGAAACCTCTTGCTTTAACTTTTCAAATTCCAAATCCAACCATTTCATCTATTGCATTTAATTTCCAAACAACCAATCGTTTCATCAATTTGGAGTAATCCCCCTCCCCCCCCCCCCCCCCCCCCCAAAAAAAAAAAAAAAAAACCCTACCTTTCCTTTAACAGGTTTATATTCTTTTTTTTTTAATCTAGGATTTGAATTGTATTCTGTATATTTGTAATTTTTTTTAATTAATCTAAACTTTAAGTCTTTAACAACACTATTTTAATAAATGGGTCGTTTTTTTTTTTAAATTTAGGATGAATCTTAGACTTTTTTATTAATCTACACTACACTTCAACCAAAAATAAAAAAATACTGTAAATTTTTTTGTTAAGTCGTTCTTGTTCATGTTATTTTTGTTATTAATCCGTTGTTATTTTTTTTGTGTTAACGGCAATGATGTTATTTTTTTATTTGTATTTTCAACATTTTTTTTAATAAAGAATGACTTTCAAAATTGATCTACAAATTTCTTTATTTGATTGATGTTGGAATTTGTATTGATTCTTGAATTGTTGTGTATTTATACATGTATATTTCTCGATATATAAAAGCCCCATTTTACAAATTTGTGTCGTCATCCGGATTGGGGCTAAATTACGCTAATAGTAACCATATCTAGACTTTTATCCACCTCGTAATCGTATGCGTTTTAGTAGTTTTTTGTTTTGTTTCTCATACATGAAACAGTGGAACAATTAGTTGGTCTGCTTCTTACAAGAATGGCATCGCATTCGGATCATAAAGCTATTATCATCGACGGCAAAGCCATTGCACAAACAATACGATCTGAAATTGCTTCTCAAGTCACCCATCTCTCCCAAAAATACGCCAAGGTCTTCCACTTTATCTATTATCTATATCTACATATATATACATGTCTGTATGTATGCACACAGTCTGGGTTTGTATGAGGATTTATGAGCTGCTAAGGTTCTCGTGTTCGTATGAGTTTTTCTCTCTATTTTATACTCTTGTTCTTGATCACTAAGTTTGTTATTTATACATATGAAGAAACAATTTTCATTCAAATTTTCGATTCCCTTTTACAATTACATCACTGGGTATTTATAACCCACACAATCACATCTAAACAAACTCATTCGTCATGCAATTTGCATCAACAATATCTAACAAACTCACAGGTCTTAACTCTAACCAATTTTAAAACATACTAACTATCTGAACTAAAAACTAACCTATATGCTTCTTTTGACTATCCTCAAATTGACATGTGGCTGCCAAAAAAGTCTTACCCAAAATTCAATCTTTACAATTAATAAATTTAATATATGCAAAAAAAGAAGAATAATCGACAATTTAATTTAATAGAGAATTAAGGTCAAGGTCATGCTCCATTCTATATCTGGATTCAGATTTATAAATCTAGTCCCTGTGGTACAATAACATTTATTTGTATGGTTCCTTTAGAGTTAGGTCTACACAAAATGGGTAATTTTATGTGTTTTAGTTAAAGAGGTATTTATATTTATACCCTTAGTCGTACTCATTTAAAACTCATTCTAAAAATAAACACATAACCCGACCTCCATCCCATCCACCGGAATTCTCGTCGGAACGTCGAAATCTTCGTCAGAGACTACTGGAATTCTCGCCGGGTTGTTTCTCTCCCTTCGTTTCACGCCCCATTTGTCTATTTCTTTCATTTTTTTGGCCCGCGCCAGCGGCACCATTGCCAGTGTCGAAGAAGAAGGTTTTCGTCGTGAAAAATCTAGTGTTTGCCGAAAAAATGGAGGTTTTAGTAAAATAGTAAATTTATCGGTTTCGATTATTTTATTAAAAAATATCAAATATGGGTGTTGTTGGATAGATCTTGATGAGTAGATTTCAAATATATAAATTTTGTGAATTTTTGATTTGTAGATTTGAAGTTATGGACTTTTAAAAATTTGATTTTTTTTTTATATGAGTTGTCAAATTGGCATATTGGTCTAATTTCATGGTGTTTTTAGTATAGGGACTAAATTTATAAAATTATGTGAAGTGTCCTATTTTTATACACTTTGAGTTAGATTGGACCTTTCCCCAAGACCCCCTTAATTTAATTAGTCCATTGCTGAAGTAACAAATTCAACACTGCCATGCACTGAACTTACAAATGCCATCACCGCCTCCCACCTCCCAACATTGCCGCAACTCAACTCAACAAAGTCTTTTTCCAATTATTTGGGATCGGCTGCATGAATTCTATTTTTTCATTCCATTCTGTCCAGCGCAATATCTTCGGTTAAACCACATGACATCATGTCATTTTTTATACTATTCCACCAAGTTAATTTAGACCTACCTCTACCCCTTGTGTTACCATCAATACTAACTAAATCACTCTTCCTTACAGGAGCATCCATTGATCTACGCTTGACATGTCCAAACCATTTAAGTCGATTTTCTCTCAATTTATCTTTTATAGGAGTTACTTTTACCATTTCACGAATTTGTTCATTTTTATTTTTATCCTTTTGAGTTTTACCACAAATCCATCTTAGCATTCGCATCTTCGCCACTCATTTTTTGCACATTTTATTTATTGGTTGCCCAACATTCTGTCCCATATAACATGGCATGTCTAATGGCCGTCCTATAAAATTTTTCTTTTAACTTCAAAGGTATACGCCTATCACACAAAACGTCGGTAGCACTTCTCCACTTAACCCAGCCTGCTCTAATCTTATGAGTAACATCATCACTAATATCTCCATCCTTGTGGATAATCGAGCCTAAATAACGAAAATGATCATTTGTAGGTATCTCTTGACCCTCCAATTTCACCACATCTCAATTTGTCCTCCTATTACTATTAAAATTGCACTCCACATATTCTGTTTTAGTTCTGCTTATTTTAAATCCTCTTGTTTCTAGAGTTTCTCTCCACAATTCTAACCTAGCATTAATCCCCGTCTTAGTCTCATCCACTTAAACAATATCATTTGCAAATAGGATACACCATAACACCTCATCTTGTATTTGTCCAGTCAACTCATCCATAACAAAAGCAAAGAGATAAGAACTTAATGCTGAACCTTGGTGTAGACCTACAGTAATTGAAAATTCACTACTATCTCCGGTTGATGTTCTTACTGTAGTCATGGCCTCATCATATCACATCAATATATTTGCGAGTCACTTCTTTTTTATGTAGAACCCACCATATTATATCTCTGGGTATCCTATCATACGCCTTCTCCAAATCTATAAAAATCATATGAAGATCCTTCTTTTTCTCCCTATACCTCTCCATTAATCTCCTCAATAAATAGATTGCTTCCATTATTGACCTCCCAGGCATAAACCCAAATTGATTCTCAGATACTGTTGTCTTCAATCTCAATCTATATTCAATCACTCTCTCCAAAAGTTTCATTGTATGACTCATTAACTTAATACCACGATAATTTGAACAACTTTGTATGTCCCCTTTATTTTTATAAATAGGTACTAAAATACTTTTTCTTCATTCATCGGGCATCCTATTAGTCATTAAAATTCTATTAAATAATTTTGTAAGCCATGATACTCCATCCTCCCCTAAGCACTTCCAAACCTCAATAGGGATACTATCTGGTCCTAAAGCTTTCCTTGTTTTCATCTTTTTTAGAGCAATCCTGACCTCTGTTGTCCTAATTGTGCGGAAAAATATATGTTCTCGAGTCTCTATAAGTTCCTCTGTATCTAATCTACTCCCATTATCTCCATTTAATAACCTCTCAAAGTAGTTTTTCCATCTTTCCATAATCTCATCATCTTTGACTAGGACTCTCGAATCATCACTTTTAATACACTTAACGTTATTAAAATATTTTATTTTCCTGTCCCTAAGTTTAGCAAGCTTATAAATAATTTTTCCCCCTTGTGTTCCTAATATTGTATAAAGATCATCATACGCTTTTAACTTAGCACCTCTTACCACTTTCTTAACTTCCTTTTTAGCCCATTTATATTTCTCAAAATTTTCTTCATTTCTATTTGTTTGCCATTTTTTAAAGCACTCTCTTTTGATTTTTATTGTACTTCTTCATTCCACCACCAAGTTTCTTTAGACTGTGGCCCTTTGCCTTTTGATTCTTCAAGAATTTGTTTTGATATTCTCCTAATGCATGTGGCCATCTTATTCAACATTATGTTAGTCTCTTTTTCAGTATTCCATGTTGCTTCACAATTCTAACCTAGCATTATGTTAGTCTCTTATTCAACTTTATCTTTAAATAATTCTAATTTATCTCCTTTTAAGTTCTACCACCTAGTTCGTGGCTTAATCTTCACTTTTCGCACTCGTAATTGATTTTTAATATTATATTCAACATAATTATCCTATGTTGTGAGGTTAAGCTCTCTCCCTGGATAACCTTACAATCTTTACACGTTAATCGGTCTCCTTTTCTAGTAATAAAAAAATCTATTTAGCTCTTATGCGTTCCACTTTTATGAGTTATTAAGTGTCCAAGCCTCTTTTTAAAACATGTGTTTACTAGTACAAAATCATAAGCCATCACAAAATCTAAGATAGACTCTCCCTCGTTGTTCCCATCTCCAAAACCATATCCTCAATGCACTATATCATATACTACACGATCTTCTCCTACATGGCCATTAAAATCCCCCATTATATAGATTTTCTCACCTACGGGTATTTCTTGAATTAGTTCATCCATTTGCCACCGCTCACCTCCAAAAATAAAAAATCACCACCTCTAAACATCTCCGCCACCCACCTTCAAAAATCAAACATAGCTGCCTCCAAACTTCGCCTCTTATTACCTCCAAAAAGCCATAATCGACACCAACCATTGGAAAATGTCCATCCCATATATTTTAAAAAAAAAATGATTTTGATTGCAAAAATTTAAACAACGATTTGGATTGCAAAAAATCCATTTGAATTGCATAAAAATAAAAAAATAAAAGGATTTGGATTGCGATAAGTTAAAAAAACGACCGGGATTGAAAAAAAGGATTGGATTGTAAACCCTGGGAAAAATCCCACAAATCCATATGTATAAATATCTATATATGTATATATAAATGCATTTCCCATAAATACAAAAATCTCAAATCTCAAAGATATGCATATACTCTTAAATCCATATCCAAAAATCAAAACAAAAATCAAATAAACAAATATGGAAATCCAATCTGTATCCTAGGGCATGAATTGTAGATGATGAGGGTAGAGCAGAGATTGTAGATGACGGGGCTAGCGATGGCAGTCGGCGATGATGGCGCAAACGTCGGAGATGATGGAGGTAGCAGGGGTGGTGGTTGAAGATTTCGGAGAGGCGATGGGTTTGATTAGCCCGGTTTATTCAGGAGATCAAACATGGCCTTGAAGATCTCAATTTATTCCTTTTATTTTATGAATCTAGTTCTTATTTTTTATTTTTTTTAAATTTTAAATAAAGGTGTGTTATAATGAGCCATGTGGCACCATTTTATTGGAGAACTTGACAAACATTTCATGTAAGGATGCCACGCATTTCCGTTAAGTTTTTTAACGGAGATGTGATGTTGGCTTTAATCGCATTAATATAAAAAATTCAGGGTTAACATTGCAACTTTTAAAATATCGGGTTTAAAATTGAAAATGGCCTCAAACTTTAGGGTTAATTTTGCATTTTTTCGTTTCATTTATTATTATTATTATTATTATTATTTTGGGGGGTTGGGGATTAGGTAAGGCCACCCTTGCCCCCTTGATCGACTTATGCTCTCCATCGATAGTCACCAACACCGACTTCTTTGTTCTTCTAGGGCTTTATTACCCGATGTCCAAAGTGGCCACATCGGAAACACTTGAATGTTGTTGGATTGAGAATGGTGACGACAACACCGCCAGAAGTTGATCGCATGGATTTTAACGACTTGCCAACTTTCTCATTTTAGAAGTAGTCCTGAACGCGAATGACATACTAAAAAACTTTTCCCCACAGTCTAAGCTTATGGCGAATGCGGGGATGAAGGCCATAAATGTGTCGACCAAAGCACTATTCATGGTTCTCCTGCAAGGACTCCCTAGTGCATAGTAGTATACTTTCGCATGGCTCATAAGCTTTGTTGGAGACCATGAACACGTACAAATAGGTATTGCTCGTAGGATTATGCACATAAATGGACCAAAAGTGCTTCTTCATCTTGGGCCACGATCTAATGCCACCTTTTCCCTTCCGAGCTCAAGCACGGGTGAATTCATTCCACCATCCCTTCAAGTTTGATGGCCACCAAAAGGATTCAATTGACCCCCGAGAGTTTCTTACTTGAACACCTTTTGAACCAAACGGGCCAATGGTCTCCATATGAGCATCAAATGTGGGAACAAGAACATGTACATCTCCATGAACGCTCTTCGGGCTTGCCCTTGAGATCATCACTCTCCGCGCTGTCATCATTGTCCCCAAAAGAAACATCAATGGCTCTTAACGCACATTGTCTATGAGCTCTTGGGACACCCGCACATAGCTGCCTGTGCTCACTTGGGGGCACAATAAGATCCTTTCCTTTCATCAGTGGCTCGTTCGGACAATCGTTCATCACATGGCCTTGGCAAAGTAAAGAAAGAACGTATGGTGCTCTACAAGGACGTTGAGATTCACCTTTGGGGTTGGGGTCTCAATTGGTGTAGAATTGGAAAAAAACTCGTCTTGATCGGGCTACTGCAGAAGGATAAACTTAGAATGAGGTTTAAGTGGATCAAGTAGCTCCTCGAATGGATCATAATCTTCATTGTTGGTGCCAGAATATCATCTAAATAGAATTGGATCATGAGAAGGGGGTGGGATCAATGTTTTAAAAAGCGCGCTATTGCTTTTTGCGGGCCAAAAACGCAACGTTGCGATCAATGTATTACGGGATGTTAAAAAAGCGTGCGCTATTTTGCGCTATTGTGCGCTATTGTACGCTATTTGACGCAACAGCAACGCTATCCATGTTTTTTTTAGAAATCAGTTTAGTTAAGGAGGAGGAAAAAGTGTTACCTTATGTCACGTGCGGACTTTGTTTGGGTGAGGTATTCTTTGTTCCAAACCCTCAATTTACTTATTTACGAAGGTCTCAATGATGTTATTTGCTTATTTTAAAAAGTTTAGCTTAAAAGGTTACTTTTATTTAATATTTTCTATTCCAAACTCTCGGTTTACTTGAACGTTTACTTATTTTACATTTTTCGGTAAATAATGTTTTTTATTTTATAATTTCCAGTTTTAAATGTTACTAATTTTTCACATCTCAGTTCAATTTTTTTTTAATAATTGTCAGTTTAAAATGCTACATGTGTCATAAATATCTATTTAAATTGTTATTTATTTTATAATTTTCAGCTTTAATTGTTACTTATTTTTCAGATTTCTGTTTAAAATGTTATTATTATTATTTTTTTATATTTCTCATTTTAAAATACTACTTGTTTTATAAATTTCTGTTTAAAATGTTATTATATTATAATTATAAGTTTAAACTTTGACTTATTTTACAAATTTCATATTAATTTTTTTTTTTTTTTTAGCTTTGAATGTTACTTATTTTCGAAATTCTGTTTAAAATGTTATTATTATTATTATTTTTTTAATTGTCAATTTAAAAAGTAACTTTAGAAAAAAATTTAAAAAATCAATTTCAAATATAACTTTTTTTACCAATTTTAGTTTAAAATGTTACTTTCTTACAAATTTCATTTTAAAATGTTATTTATTTTTTCATTTATATTTTTTTTTACAACTTTTTTAATTAAAAAGCAGGAATGCATGAATTGCTTGCGCGATGCGCGACGCTACTTCAGAGTCGAAACACGACACCCTGCGCGACCGCGATTTAAAACATTGGGTGGGATTCTGTGCCCACTCGCTAATGCTCTGGCCATTGTCTCGATCAAATTGATTTGGTTAAGGAGCATAAACTGTTGAGAGGGCTTGTCGATGGGGGACTCGGGGCAGCTTCAATGGGGCCCAAACTTCAACCATCATGATGCCGGTAACAGATCTGGTTGTGGTGATGGTTTTTGACAGAGACCGGCCCCGATTAGGTCTGTGGTTTAGGCACATGCCGTGGAATGGAGGCCCAACTAGGATTGATTGGGGTTGGGTGGGTGTGGGTGTGGGGGATGGGGTGGTATACATGCACTATGAGCTCAACACCGCTCGATTTAGATTTTTTGATATTGTTTTTGTTATTGAAAACGTAAAAAATAATACAACGTATGAGAAATTATTTTTAAACATCTGAAATATAATAAATGTATTCAAGTAACTATAATCTACATTTTTGGTGCCAGAATATCTTCTCAATAGAATCGGATAATGAGAGGGGGTGGGCTTCTCTGCCCACTCGCCAATGCTCCGCCCATTGTCTCAATCAAATTGATTTGGTTAAGGAGCATAAACTGTTGAGAGTGCTTGTCGATGGGGACTCGGGGCAGCTTCAATGGGGCCCATACTTCAACCAACACTACGTCGGTAACAGATCTGGTTGCGGTGATGGTTTTCGGCAGAGGCAGTAGTCTGTGGTTTAGGCAATTGCCGCGGAATGGAGGCCCGACTAGGAATGCCCCAAACCTGATAAAGCTTACCCCACCCATCCCCCGGTGGTTATTTTTTTGGGCATTGGTTAGCACAACCTGTAAGAATAGAAGAGAGGTACTGGATGATTTCTGTGTACTTTCTCTTTCTGGGTTGGGTAGAGAGAGAAACAGATCTGAACTTTGTCTCATATTGTGGTGTACTCATCATCAAATATTAATATCTACATAAAAATAAGAGCAAATCTTATCTCCTATTGCTCTTTTTTAATCAATCAACCAAGAGTGTGTTTAGATGCAGAAACTATATCCCTAGCTACAAATACCAATTCCCAAACGAAGTGTTTTCTTTTTGCTTGTTTTTTAAACACCTTTTTTCTATGATAAAGAAAAACTAAACCATACACAAAAGCAAAGGGTGCAGACATTTTTTGTGTTGAATATGAATGGGTTAGTGTCTGCTCGTTTCCAACCGGCAAAAACCATTCTAGTGGGGTGCCCAGCCCATTTCCAACACATTTAAAAAATAACGGGCCAGAAATACTGCACATGGGTTTCATTTCTAGGTCTACGCAGCCAACAATCAATTTTCATCACTCTATTAATTCTGCTTATATTGTTATCCGCTTTCTGTCTTATTATCCCATGTAACGCCTTTTTGTTTTCATATCTCGAACTTCCCACCTCATAAGCCCATAGACTAAATTAACTGATCTCTAATAATGTTGATATCTCTCATTATTAACTATGATCTCGGCATGTTGTAATTTTACTGTGGGGGAATTTTTTTTCTTTTTCTTTTTTTTTTAATTATTGTGTGTGTGGGGGGGTGGGGTAAGTTTAACACCCGTATCCTTTTAAGGATTTTAAGTACATTTGGGAGGCTATCATGATATTATATATCTTGCTAGTTACTTTTAATCACTGTTCTAAAAAACCCGTCTAGGCTCCGCCTAGGCACGCCTAGGCTTGAGGCTTGGGCGAAACGCCCCGCCTTAAGATTTTGACGCCTTATGCTTGGTAAAACTCTTAAGGGGTACTTTTTCTCTAAAAACAACAATGCTTTAGTGAAACGATATCTCCTTTTAAAGATTTTTTTGCAAACCGGACCATTATCTCATCCAAAATAATCAAATAGTATTTTTATTTGCAAATATTCAGAGATATTTTTATGATATATACAATTTTAGTATTTTAATAGCCTTGTTATGGTTAAAAAATATTAAAATATATTAAAAAGAGCTAAACGCCTTTTTACGCCAAGGCCCGCCTAGGCTTCTAAGGCTTAAGGCTTGGCCTCCACGCCTCGATCACGCCCCGCGTTTTTTAGAACCTTGCTTTTAATAAACATTTTGTAAACAATTTCACGTCTATCTTATTTTATTCAAGAAAGTGAATCTCTGTACACTCGAATCAACCTTTTCTTGTGTTAAACTTGCACATGAAGAAGTTTCTAAATGAAGCCATTGCAATCTACTGACTTAATCAGTTAATATGACTGAGTTAAAACTATTGCCTATTGTATTAGTATGAACATACCATTTAATATCTTGAGGGGAAGGCTTTCTGTGCAGCTGAAAATATTATGAGCTTTTTCACGAGTTCTGAAATTGCTTATAGGCTCTGCCATATTGGTATGAGCATCTAACCAGTCAATACCTTTATGAGCATGACTGGGAATCGTGCCCAGTTGTGTATGGTTTGCATATGGCATTAGAAGTGAGTGTATGGACATTACGGAGCACTATTTTAATTCTAGAGTGAAGTGCAAAGTACACATTTTTGCTTAAGTACACACATTTTTGTGTAAAGGGCACGTGAAATTCTAAAAAGTACATGGAGAAAAAATTCAGTACACGCACTTTCCGAAGGCGATCTTTTTGTGTGACTCACATTTTCCCGAAGGAGGTGATTTTTACGTCAACTTTGTCCTCCAAGGGACTATTTATAAAAATCCCAGATTTAAGCGTAATAAAAAGTGACCGAGGGACTAAACCGTAAAAGTCCCTTATTTTTGCACTTTCCCCTTGTTTCGACCCTTGATATTTTATTAATCCACTTGATTCATTAAAAATAAACCTGTGTTAATTATTCCTTGGAATTTGATTTACTTTGAAGGTGGTTATTAGCTGAATATTATGTGCAGCAACAAGAAGGGTTTGTGCTAAGTGCAATTTATTTATTTATTAATCTGGGAGGGCTCTTATGTGTTGATTATAATTTTGAAAAGCATATTGTAAAGCATGGATCTGCAGTTAAGCTTCAAAGTTATATTAGAACAAAGTTCTTAGTATACAACTAATGTTTTAATCGTAAGTCCAAATCATAAGTAGTTTTTCTCTTTCAGGTCCCAGGATTGGCTGTAGTAATTGTAGGCAGTAGAAAGGATTCTCAAAGTTATGTCAACATGAAGAGAAAGGCATGTGCTGAAGTTGGGATTAAATCCATCGACATAGACCTCCCGGAACAAGTGACTGAATCTGAGTTGATCAGCAAGGTCCATGAATTAAATGCAAATCCAGATGTACACGGTTGGTTGTCTGTTAGTACTATATAAGACCTTATAAAAAAAAATAATATATAAGTAATTGATTCAGATACCTTCTAGCTTTTAACAGTATCATTGATATACTTGTGAAGTATCTTTAAATTCCATACGTATTTCTTTTCCTGTCTTAACTATTATTCTTTCAAAAAATTATTCTATAATATTTTTTTCTATTTTCTACTGACTTTCTTTATGCGTGTGTTGGTGTAGTGCGTGTGTTGGTGTAGCATCTCATCTGGTTACATGTTTTGGCTATTTTAGTTTATGGGAGTTTTCCATTTTAGTCCTTAATCGATATTTTTTTTTGGCTCTAATCCACTTACATATTTTTTTCGGCCCATTTTTTCGATCTCCTTGTTCGCGACTTAGGGTTTGTACGTAGCTTCAGGCTATCATGTAAGTTGTTGTGTACTGGAGAGTTGGTTCTTTATACATTAGTTATTTTGTTTTCGAGGAGTGTATACCTAAAAATTATTCTAAGAATATGTTAGAGGTGAGCTCTGGAGGAGTTGGTTTTTCATCAAGTTTGACTCCAACAATGGGAAATAATACCGATCATCATCCAGACCTATGTATCACCACTGTTAGGCTGGATGAGACAAATTATATGCAGTGGGCTCAGTCAACGCGTATATATATTACAGGACGAAGAATGATCGACCATGTTGATGGAACTGTCACATACCCAGCAAAGATGATTCGAAGTTCAAAGAATGGAGTGCTAAAAATACATTAGTAATGACATGGTTGTTACAGTCAATGTAGCCAATGATTAATAAGGGGTTATTGTTTGTAAAAACAACCAAAGAGTTGTGGGATGCTATTGAAGAGACCTATTCATTCGTTGATAATTTTGCTAAGTTGTATGAGCTTCAGCAAGAGACTGCAAAATTCAAGCAAGAGGATCTCTCTTACTAGCTATTACCATACTCTGCATGGCAAATGGGAAGAGGTTGATCACTTTCAAGACTACATACCAGTTTGTGCAAGCGATGTTAAAGCATTTCAGGCTATGGTAAAGCGAAATCGCATTAATGAGTTCTTGGGTGGTCTGCACCCACAGTATAAGCATGCCGGGATGTAAGTGCTAGGCTAGATATCATGCTCCTACTTCTGTTAGAGAGGTGTTTTCATACATTCAAACTGAGTAAAGCACGAAGAAACTTATGAATCCTAAGCCTGATCCAGATTTGCCTTTATCCGAGAGATCTGCTTTCACCACACAACAATGGAACAGAAGCATACCCTAAAGAGCATGGATGCAAAATGATAAGAGTAAGCTGAAGTGTGATCATTGTGTGCGTAATCGTTATACCTAGGCTGGAATTTACACGACCGACCTCCTGCAGCTCAGTCAAATGCTAGGACTCGGTCAACTCTATTTAGGGGTCCATCTACTGTGCTCACAACAACTAATGAGCTGCCTGCACCTATTGGTCGTGTCCCTCCTGGTCCACAGATTTTCACGGAGAAAGGTGTTACTTATCTGCGACATATGTTAGTTCAACTTGATACCCATTGCAATTCTGCCTATTCATCCACATCTAATTTCGCTCAGTCAGGTACTTCTCATTCGACAAATCATGTTTCTGCATCATTTGATGCACTCCCTTGGATCATTGATTCAGGGCCACTGATCACATGACTGGTATAGCCTTCGATTTCTTTTCGTACAATATATGTTCCGGTAGGGATAAGATTAGAGTAGCGGATGGATCCATCTCCTCGATTACGGGGATGTGCACAATTCCTGACACTTCTAATGTTACCTTTCATTTGTTCTTGATGCTCCCAAGCTTATTATTAATCTTCTTACTGTTAGTCACCTTATCAAAAACTTGAATTGCTTTTTAATTTTGTTTCCATCTCATTGTGTCTTTCAGGATTTGGACACGAGAAAGACGATTGGGAGTGGACCAAGGTTCTATAAAAAGCGGGGCGTGACCGAGGCGTGGAGGTCTAGCCTTTAGCCTTAGAAGCCTAGGCGGGCCTTAGGCGTAAAAAGGCGTTCAGACCTTTTTTAATATATTTTAATATATTTAACCATAGCAAGGCTATTAAAAATACTAAAATTGTACATACCTTAAAAATATGTCTGAATATATTCAAATTAAAATACTATTTGGTTGTTTTGGATGAGATATTGGCCCGATTTGTCTTTAAAAGTCGATATCGTTTCACTATAACATTTTTGTTTTAAAAAAAAGTGCGCCTTAAGGCCTTTACTAAGAATAAGGCGTAAAAGGCTTAAGGCAGGGCATTTCTCCCAAGCCTCAAGCCTAGGCGCGCTTTTTAGAATACTAAGACAATGGCTTGTACTTGCTGGACACGAGGCTCACTTGTTGTTATGTTGCAAATCAAACTAGTGTTGGGAATAGTAGTAGCAACAAAGATCTGTTAATGCGATGGCATAATAGACTAGAGCATTTACCTATTCTTATTTTGAAACGTGTACTCCTGAAATTTGATTGTGTTGCACCTTTTGAGTTAAATTGTTAAGCATGTGTTTTAGCAAAATAATTTTGTGTACCCTTTCCTATTAGTATTAATGAAACTACAATTCCGATACAACTTGTTCATTCTGAAGTGTGTGGTTCTGAACCAACTACTTCATCACTTAATTTCGATACTTTGTTGTGTTTGTTGATGACTTCAGATGTTATACTTGGCTTTATCTTATGAAAACTGAAAGTGAAGTTCATTCCATTTTTCAAACATTTCGTAAGATAGTGTGTACTCAATTTGGGAGTCCCCTCAAGATTCGAGTTCATATATAGTGGCCTTACCTTTTTTTTTGTTGATAATAATTGTTCATCAAACCTCGTATGTTGATACTTCATAACAAAATTTGATACTTCGCAATAAAATGGTGTAGCTAAATGAAAATGTCGTCATATTACGGAGGTGACTCGTTCTCTTCTCATAGGTATGGGGGTGCTAAAATCATATTGGGCCGTTGCGACCTTAACCGCAACATATATAATCAATCGCATGCCTTTTAGGGTTCTAAGTTAACAAGCCCTGCCTCTATTTTATACCCTCACTCTCCCTTGTTCACTATTCGTCCAAAAGTGTTTGGATGTGTTTGCTATGTTCACATTCATCATCGAAAGGACAAAATGGACCCAAAGGCAGTGTGGTGTGTGTTTCATGGGTACTTTGCCACACAAAAAGGCTATCGGTGCTATAACCCTACTAGTCATCGTCGGTTTGTCTCCATGGATGTTACATTCTTGGAGTCGACTCCTTTTTTTTCCTTTGGGTTCTCTACTGGGGGAGAGTTTTAAGTATAGAGAATCCGTGTCTCGTTCTATTGCATATGCCTAATTAGGGGGAGCTTATTGTTTAGGGAGAGCCAATGCCTGCTACTACTAACACTAATGATTTACAACAGGGAAATGAGCTACTTGTGTATTCTAGATAGCAAAGCCAACCATTGTCTCACCCTAGGACAAAGAACTCTTCGTCTTTCTCCCTAGACCCTGATGTCCCTATTGCTCTTCGTAAGGGGATTCGTGATTGTATGAAACATATTATATCTCAATTTGTATCGTATGACATCGTATCTCAGAAATATCGTGCTTTCACTTTTGCTATTCGTTTGTTTCTATTCCTTTTGAGTGTTTTAGATGCCCTTAGTTAGACCCTGTGGAAGGAAGGAAACCATAGTTGAGGAAATGAAGGCCTTAGAGAAGAATAATACCATGGATGTTGTTCCATTGCCTAACGAAAAGAAACCAATAGGCTGCAAATGGGTCTATACAGGTAAGTCTCAAGCTGATGGAAAAGTTGAGAGATAGAAAGCCTGATTAGTTGCAAAGGGATTCACTTAGACATATGTGATTGATTATCGGGGGACGTTTACTCCAGTTGCCACTATGAACTCCGTACGAGTCTTTCTCTCCTTAGCAACTAATTTGCCTTGGCTTTTGCATCAGTAGGATGTACATAATTCCTTCCTTCATGGTGATTTGGTGGAAGAGGTGTATATGATGATGCCTCATGTTTTCAAACTTGTTGAATGCCAGAATTTAGTGTGTAAACTAAATAAGGCCTTGTATGAGCTGAAGCAGTCGCCACGCGCTTGGTTTGCGAGGTTCAGCACGGCTGTGAAGAGAGTAGGGTATACACAGAGTTAAGCGGATCATACTCTGTTCATCAAGAGACAACAAGATCGCACCGCTGCCCTTATTGTGTACGATGATGATATTATTATCAGTGGAGATGATCCGAAAGAAATACAAAGAATGAAAACATTCTTGGGAACATAATTCGAGTTTAAAAGACCTTGGGTTATTAGGATATTTTCTTGGCATCGAAATGCGCAGATGAAAAAAAGGAGTATTTTTTTCTTAAAGTAAGTATGTGTTAAATATGCTGGCTGAAACGGGTAAACTTGGAGCTAAGCTGGTTGATACCCCCATTGAGCATAACTATAGGCTCAATGATATGAATGGAGAGCCATTAAATAATGTGGTAAGATTTTCACGTTTGGTTGAGAAACTTATTTACGCGTCCGAATATCGCTTGTGCTGTTATTGTCATTAGTGAGTTAATGCAAGCTCCAAGAACACCACATCTAAAAGCAGTGCATCATGTTCTGATGTACCTCAAGGTTTCCTGGTAAGGGAATATTGTTTGGGCATAATGTTCACTTACGCATTGAAGCTTATACCGATGCTGATTGGGCAGGATCCGTGACTCATCGACGATTTACTTCAAGATATTGCACATTTGTTGGAGGTAATCTTGTTTTATGGAGAAGCAAGAAACAATCTGAAGTTGAAGCTGAGTTCAGATCCATGTTACATGGTGTTTGCGAGTTGATGTGGCTACGAACTATGTTAGATGAGTTGGAATACCCTGTTCGTGGACCAATGAATTCGTATTGTGACAACAAAACTGTCATTACTATTGCCCACAACCTCGTTCCACATGATAGGACGAAGCACATTGAAGTCGACTGACATTTTATCAAGGAGAAGCTTCGTCTTGGGCTAATTTGTACTCCGTATGTCTGAACGATTGATCAAGCGGTGATGTCTTAACTAAGGGTGTGAGCAAAACGTTTTTGCAAAATATGTTGATCAAGTTGGGCATGATAAATATCTTTGCACCACCTTTCCCGGGGGTGTGTGGTAGTGTGTGTGTGTCTGAGGGACTTATTTGTACTTTATGTTATAGTTATGATGTGTTATATTATATTTAAGTTATGTAGGGTTTATATGTAATTTTTGAAACTCATTAATATAAATAGAATGTGATGGTAGAATGAAGGTTTCTACCTTTAATTTAGTTTTCTCCTATTAGGATTAGAATGCCTTACTTTTAGTTTCCTTGTTAATCAAGGATTATTGTTAAGATATCTATAAATAAGGCCATCGTCTCCCTCCTTTTTTTTGTTGGCTTAATGATTTATTGAATAAATTTGATACCGAGAGGTGAAATCTTTGTTTGTGTTTTTTCGTAGCGTCAAACTAAAAAATGTTATGGTAGGAAGCTTTTCTCTTGGTAGTAAGTGCAAGTGTGGTAGGTCGAGGAGCCATGGCAAAGCTCAGAGCAACCTAGTGTTTGATGGAGGTCCATCGGTGATAAATGTTCCAAATCCGTCTAGGATGGCGAGTGAAGTAGTGTTCTTTGATAAACAACCCTTCTCTTCTCGATCAACATAATCAAATCAATCACTGCTAGACAATATGCCTACTGTCCCGAGGGTCTGAAGAAACCATTTTATGGACTAACAATGAGTTCTTCACGACCCGACTATCCACCCAGCGAAACCCCATGCAGCAGCTCGAAGCCAGGAACATTGACAGATGAACCCCTCCATCTCTCATTGCTACAACAAGGCAGTGGTCGGTTGAACACAATACCCCAAACCCAATAGCAGCGTTCGAAGCCCTACAGGATCAAATAAAAATATTTAGATTCAGATGATGACGTGAGTGAAGAAGAAAGCATAACGAATGTTTCGAGAAATCTGACAATGAAGACGACTTTGGGTTCAGTCAGGGGTTCTCGACAATCTCTAGCAGATGTAGAGACTCAAGTTGCAATTTGATGGAACGATGGATCAGATTGAATTATTTTTTCGTTTTGATGAAAATCTCGAGTGATTGGAGCGGAGCGTCCTGTCTGCCCAAGCCATCACTGAACAGGGCAGCAAGCTGGTGTTTGAGGAGAGGGGGATTGCAATTCTCAACTGTATGTAGGTGAGCCATGGGTTCTGGTCGTCGAACCTTCCATCTCATATGAAGTGGATGACATCGACTCCAGTGATGGTCCAAACAATTTGGTTGAAATACAATATAGGCCACAATTGAAGTTAAAATAATATTCCAAGTATTTTTCATTATAAGCTATGATGGAGTTGTTTTGTCACTGTATTCATTTTTTGTTTGCTGTCTCTACGATTTCATGTATTCAAAAGTTTGTTAGTAGTTAAAAGTTAGTTGATGTTTTCAAAAGTTTGCTTATAAAAAAGGGTTGTTGAGCTTCTGTTGATGTATAACAGAATGTAGCAAATTCCATATGAGCTTATAAATTGTTTATCTCTGTAACATTTACATACATTCTGAAATCAATACACTTTCAGTTTGTTCGCAAACTTCGATCTCTCTCAGAGTTTCCCCAACTCCTTGTTCTAGCTCAATTAAGGGTGCAACAGTATCCATTCGTATGACATGGGCAACTATAATTTTCCCCAAAAGCTTGTTGACAAGCTTTTCGATTAAAAAAAGAGGGGGGGGGGGGGATGATGTATATGGGAAATGGCACGTGTCAACAGAAGTGGGTCGATGAAGAGAATTATTTTTAATTGGATTTTAAATTTTTTTTTTTTATTAGTAGAATGACGGAATATTCATTTGAGATATTTATTAGTTAGTCAGATTTAAGATTATTTAGGATTTTATTAGTAATTATCTTTATATTTAGTATGCTATTAAGATTAGAAATATCGTGGGTTCGAATCTTGGAAGCAGCCTCTCGAAAAAATGTGGGTACGGCTTGCCTACATCTACCTACCCTGCTAAAGTGGGAGCCTTTTTGGTTTCCTTGTCATTCAAGAATTAGGGTCAATATATATATAAATAAGACCATTGACTCCCTCTTGTAATCAGTTAATGATTTGATGAATGAATTTGAGAATTGAGATGTGAAATTCTTTGTATTTCAGTGTTATCTGGGTGCATTCAGATCAATTCTTGTTTGTTCCTTAACATCCACAGTATGGCTCCACAAGAATATCTGGCCTAATAACAGTTCTTTAAAAATCTAGTTTCCAACCTGAATGATGAGGGAGCAGTGAACGTCTATTAATATTTATATGTTGTCCATTTTACATTAATTTTTTTAATTTAATTTCAATACATATATATTTTGGCACAAAATATCTTTGTCCTAAAAGGCCCGCCTAGGCTTGAGAGAAACGCATCGCCTACGCCTTATTCTTGGTAAAAGGCTTAAGGCACACTTTTTTTTAAAAAAACAAAGGATTAGTTGACAAATATAGGTTATGGAGCATGAATATGAGAAAGTTGGCTACCAAACATATGGATATATTTTCAAAATTCAAGGTATGTACTATTTTATAATATTACTAGCCTTGGAATAATTAAAATAATAAAAAAAGGAAAACGCCTTTTTACGCCTAGGCTCCTAAGGCTTGAGGCTTGACCTCTACGCCTCGCGCCTTTTAGAACCTTGCAAAATATGATGTTTACCTAATTGTAAAATGTTTTGAAATATTATATGGGTAAGTGATAAAATTTGTAATAGTATGAAGTAAAAAGATTTAGAATCTGCAATGTCTTTTTTAGGTTCGTCATTTGTTCTATCTTCAAAGATAGATTGATATCTAGAGAGATTACAAAATCTTTGCAATATAATGATAACACCATAGATATCTTTACCAATGTTTTAAAAGGCACGAGGCGTAGTTGAGGCATTTTGCCTCTGTGAGGCGAGATGTAAGCCTCGAGGCGGACCGAGGCATAAGCCTCAACTTTTTTCCACAAAAATCACTAAAAATGATATAAAAATAATGGTTAAACGAGGAACAAAATATGTATCACATCTATCATGAAAACAAAAGATGTAAACTCGATTCCACAATACAATACAAATAATAATACCATCCTATCATCATCATAATACATATTATACCGTCAATAATGCAAATTTTGTGTTTGCAAAAAAGTCATATATATATAGCAGAAAAAACAAAAAAAAAGACACATCAGCATAGATAATATAAAGAAGACAAGGAAATTACCTTCGGTTTAGCGTAAAAGAGACGATCGGAGGTCGGTTTTGTGTTGGAAAAGACAATCGGAGGTTTTATGTTGGAAAAGAGATGATCGGAGGTCTTTGAGTAGCAAACGGCTAGGGTTTTTGGATTGGAATTGTCTTTGAGCAGCAAACGACTTGTTTTGTGTTGGAAACGGCACGTGATTTTTTTTTAAACCTTTGAGCACTTTTACCCTTAATGAGGAGAAAAAAAGAGATGTAAGCCTCAACAGCCTCGAGGCGCAAAGCCTTAAGGCATAAGCCTCAGATAATACTCTAGAGGCGTAAGCCTCGCCCAGCTAGCGCCTCGCCTCGAGGCGGGGCCTCATTACTTTCATTCGTTTTTTATTTTCTTCATGAGATTGCAAGAAAAATTATTGACAATAACTCAAACACGTTATGACCTTACCCCCTTTAAAAACATTCTTAAATCTTCAATATGAAAATTTGAAAAAAAAATAAAAATTAGTCGTATGTGGTAGGGCCAAGATAATAAGAGTGTTAACTGCAGCACATAACACCATAACAAGCAACAACCCCATTACACTTTAATATGTTGTATAACGTCCCTTTAAATCTAGTAGGTATAGTTATTACCGTTTCGTATAACATCCCTTTAAAATCTAATATGTATAGTTATTACCATTTCCAGTTACCAGAGAAACATAACGATCGTAACTTTCGCTTTGAAAAAAATTCAGTTTTGAAACCATATGCATCCAGTTTTATGATCTTGTACGAGATGATGTTTGTTCTTCATACTGAACTGATGGCAATCTCTTCTCCTTGAGATTGACTTAAGGTGCTACCCTGTTCTGTTTTGATGATTTTTTTGAGAACTGCTTAATGGTAAAAAACACTTCTTGTTTTCTTCTGATATCCTGAAAAACATCTTTTCCGCAATTATTAGATATATAAAACCTTGCAATTTGATTATACTTAGTAGAGCTCTTCTATTTTTCCTTTTCTTCTCGAGAAATCAGCATGTCTGCTTTATGTCTTTTATAGTACTTTGTTTGTAAGGCATGTTTGTTGAGCAAAAACAAGTAAAGGCACTGTTTGTTTCGTTTCAGGTATACTAGTCCAGCTTCCATTGCCAAAACATATAAATGAAGAGAAAATTTTAAGTGAAATCAGCCTCGAAAAGGACGTAGATGGCTTTCATCCTCTCAACATTGGCAAGCTCGCTATGAAAGGCAGAGAACCTCTGTTCCTTCCTTGCACTCCCAAGGCAATATATCTACTCTTGAAGCACATGGATATGCTTACACTAAAATCTCGTGGTGCATTTGATTACAAAGTTGGAAAAAGAGATTGTAAATCAGTTCATGTTTATGAAAAACTGAAAAAAAAAGAAAGTACGAGAGCAGATAGGTGGGTTGGTGAGATACTCTATTACTTTTTAGGTTCTCCATGGAGCAAAATAAGCATATTCTGCACAAAAAGCAGGAAAGTAAGAGAATGTCTCATCAAATCACTCCTCTTTTTCCACTATTTTTCCAACTTCTTATAAAAAATGAATTGTTTTCAATCGTTGTTGAACTTTGTAATTAGACTCACACTTAGTTCTCCAATCAATTGCGTGTTATGTAGTTAGACGCACCTCTAGTTCTCCAATCATTTGCGTATTATGTATTGAATAGAAACCTGTTTACACTATTTAGTTGGGAAATTATTTTCTATGTTCGGTTTCTAGTATTCATTATGGAAATTTTTAGAAAAATAGTAAAACGTGTTCAATTATTGAAATTAAAGCTTGATTTCTCTTTTTTCACAAGCACTGCCTGTAACCGCGCAACCAACATCACCAGTGGCGGCGGTGGTGCTGATTGCAGTGATGGAGTGTAATTTATTTATAAAAAATAACTTTTCTGGAAAAATATAATTCGATATTGGAAAAAATGCTTTGAACATGTTTTCTATTCTCTTTTTTACACGATGTTTTCTCAGAAAACAGGCTTGTGTTTCCACAACTAAACAAGACCTTTTTCAAGAATTCTCTAAGGGGGTCCTAGTGAGTGTCACGTATTTTGCAACCTCATTGTATGAGTTGGTGTTTTGTGAACAGGGTTGTCTTGAGCTTCTATCAAGAAGTGGTATTAGCATAAAAGGGAAGAAGGCTGTGGTGGTGGGTCGAAGTAACATAGTGGGATTACCAGTTTCACTGCTACTTCTCAAAGCAGATGCCACAGTTACTATAGTCCATTCGCATACTAAAGATCCTGAGAGTATCATTCGCGAAGCCGACATTGTTATTGCTGCAGCGGGACAAGCAATGATGGTAACAAGAGATAGTTAATAAATATATCTGTGTTCCTTGCTTTAAGATGACATTGCGTTCTCATATATGCGTTATTCAGCATCTTCACTTTCATTTCCCTCGTCTGTTCTATGAATATCGAGCTCTTTGGCTTGTTTCCAACTAACTTGTGTTACATTGCTAGGTGATTGATCACATAGTTGTCAATTCGTATAATGTGTCGCGTATCAAAAATCAACTGTATTCGAAATTGTACTCGAAGAATGTAAAGAAGGCATTATAATAATAAAACGTATTTTAATCTAATAAAACCAATCTTAGGACATGATTACATTGTCTAACAGTTAGACTTTGCCTTTGTTATAAAAGAGTGTTTGAATCACACTAACCTTGTTACTATAAGAATAAAGAATTATTATAAGATTATTAGAATAGAAGAGACAGAAATAAGAATACAATAACCAAATGAGTTTTAATTTTCATTTTTATACAAAGAGAATAAAGAGATTATACAGTACTACAAATACGGACTAATACAGCTAAGACGCAGTGCTACTGCGAGACATCCATTCAGTACATATCCTTTTGCTATCATATTATACAATACTAGGTGTAAACCTGCGCGATACGCGGGCTAGGCGATTGTGAGTCATTTTGCATGTTAAGTTGTTTACTTTGTGTTGTCTAGATTCTTGCATTTTGCAGTAATAAATAATAAGAAATAACATCTTGTAGCCGTATAAAATATGGTAATTTCCAAAAAAAATGTTGCATTGAAAAAACATTACAACAATATACTCAAGCTGAAAGTATGCATTTATTTAATTGTCGCATGAAATTTATTTGAGCATGAAACAATCGTTGGAGCAATTCAAATGTATAATGTATATACTGAGAGTGAAAAACTTAACATTCGTGGTGAATTTTATTCGGAGCCTATATTTTCTTCTGATCTTCACAACAAAATGTTTCGATTTTATGTGTCCGCCTGGAATTTTCCTATTATCAAATCCAACATGTTAATACCCTAAAAATAAACAAATTAAGTACAATTGACAGAAAACTTTAAATAAAAAAAATGAGTAATAATATATAAGATTCAATATTAATTTATGTTTTTTTTACTTTAATGTATTAAAAATCTTCGATTTTAAACTTTAATACAACTTTATCAATTTATTAGACTTTAATACATTTTTTGTCGCTAAATGACATTTTTCGTTGCTAAATGTCACCCAAGATCACTTTTAGTGGCGAAATTTTTACATTTAGCGATGAAAATGTGCTAAAGTCTAATAAACTGATAAAGTTTTCTTTAAATTTAAAATCGAAGATTATTAATGTATTAAAATAAAAAAAAATTAATTTATTCATTTATTTTGAACAAATCAAGTAACAGTCTGTTATATTCTTGTTTCAAAGTAGTCATGAGATTCAACAATTTTTTTGAATTTATCAATTTAAACAAAAAGTGCAATTCATAAACATACAGATTATAAACAGAAATTATGTTCCATATCAACCCAATTGATATCAAATACATGCATCTAACATGCTCAGTTATTCTATACGTAGTTATAAAGATGGAGACGAAAATATATAAAGCTATGGAGAGAAAATGCGCAGTTAATCAAAAAAAGAAGAAGAGGGTATCCTGTATTTCAATTAAAAAAAGATATTAAATATGAATAAATGATGAAGGGAGATCGAATGGGAATATGAGAGCTCTGTTATTGCTTCCCACGACATAGTTATTATCAATGACATGGTACCATGATAATTTGCGAGAGGAGCTTGTATTATATATATATACACGGGGTTGGGTGGGAAAGAAATAATTGTAAGAAGAAGGAGAGATTTTGGAAAAGAAAGGACGCTGATAAATGGGGGAATGGCATAAATGGGGGAGATAGAGTGTGGGAGGAGTTGAGAAATAGAGAGAAGAAAAGGCAGATTCTAATTGGAGAGAGGAAGAGACAGTTTATTATTACCATTTAAAACAGATGGAGTGAGACAGGTGTTTACAAATTTAACTATAGATTGATACGAGTAAATTTATAAATAGATATCACAAATGAAAGCAGTCCTATTCTTTATCGTATAAGTTATTTATGTATATACATGAATAAAGAGAGCAAGTAAAAAAGAAAGGATCTCACAATAACTTTAAGGGTGGATAGTTTTTCATGTTGCAATCAGTGATTTTCAATGCAAGTATATGAAGTACAAATGCAGTTCATGATTGAGTAAAGTAGCAGCAAATTTCTAAGCAAAACATAAAATTTGCATTACTTTATGGCGTTTCTAAGAAGAATATATATATGTAATGAGAATATGAAAATAACATATAACTACATGAATAACCCATCCACATTAAACAAAAGCTTTTAGTGAAAAATTAGAAAATGAGGTGAAAACAGAACTTTTTTTTAACTTCATATCAACCACATGATGTTCTAATAAAATTAAAAGTAAAACGACTATCTTGTGGCAACATCACACAACCCAGACATAAGGGTATGAATTGTTTAGTAGCCAATATGAAATTACTTCACACAACCAATTTCACATTACAAATTTAGGATTCCAGTATCCATCTTAGTTACTAAGGTTAAGAAGCCGAACAATGTAAATATAGTCCATTAACATCCACCAACTGCTACATAAACAGATATAATGAAACTCCAAGAATCTCTGCCTCCTTATGTGGGTCTCCAATCGCCTCCTGGTAAGCTGCAGCAACTTGTTGTAGATGAAGGTACATGAAAACGAACTAAATACATTTTCAATTGAGGTAGAATTATATGCGCCAGCCATGTTTGTTTGGTTTCCAAAAATATGCATCTATACATGTTTTTTTGGTTTCTAGTTATATTCCTCAGTAATTACTGTAATTACAGGGGTAGGAAACAGCAAATACACTTAAATCAATGTAATCACAATTAGGCCTTCTGCTTGTCTAACATGAATGTGAAGTTGAATTGGTTGTTCATCCCAATATCATCACATAACAGCTTCACAAACCACTTCCATGTCCCTCTGGTTTCATTCTCCACAGCTGCATATTCACATAACATAAACGCTCTGATTCAATACTGTAAAATCGTGAATACATGTAAAATTTTATTGATCAAATCCTAAAAACCCTAATCCCTAAGAATATAAACAGTAGAAAATAGTAAAGGAGGAGAGAGAGAGAGAGAGAGAGAGAGAGAGAGAGAGATCATACCTTCGTTGGTGAAAGCGCAAAGATGAGAGGGAGGAGAAGGATTCTGTGTTGGGTGTATGAGAGGAATGGTGTGGTTTTTTTAATTAAAGTAAGTTGTTTTGGTGGAGGAGAGATCAACAATCATGGAAAACAGAGTTGGGTCCCTTAAGAGGGAGTGAGAAATAAAAAATGAACAGTTAAGAAGTTAAGAGGAGAGGGAGGTTATAGATAAAGGGATTTTGATTAAATAAAAAGCAATTGAAGAAGAAACGGATAGCTAGCCACGTGGAGGGGTTCAAATAGTAGTAGAATTAACTATAAGCTTCTGTTTTATAGTATTAGTATTGATTTATCGCTTATCGCACCATACTAACAACTATGGTTGATACTGTAATAGATAGAGAACAGTCCAGGATCCCTTACTCTTAAGTATTCATAACATTCTTCAAAATAACGGTCAAAACCATTCCGGTATGACTGAGTTGCCTTTTTTTATGGTACCCACTGATGTGGAAACCTTTGCCCGTAAGGCCATACCTATATATTAGCAACACTAACTGGACTCGGCCTGGCTCGTCGAGTTTGATACTAAAATGGCCAATATCGCGAAGATCTATTATTTTTGTATCATGTAAATGACGTATCATTTCCTCTCATCCCAAACCGAAACCAATTCCGCGTCACAAGCTACACGGCTGAACTTTTTTTTTTTTTTAAAGTTCGAGAACGTGTCTGACTGGCGTCCGCCCTCTTTGAGCTGGTTCAATATAGTCTTGGACCAAAAAAGTGTCTTTGAAGAGAATTGCATTCAATTCTGAACAAGTTGGCGTATCTAAGAGGATAAGGGATTTAACTGATCAGCCTCAAGGTTTTTACAATATTCTTTTTGTGGTGAATAATAGTATTTTTTTTAAAGAGGGTGTGGGGTGGGGGTATCGGATAAAATGTAATAATCATTAATAGTCCTTTATAAATTTGATTTATTGTGTCTTTCTTATTTTCTGCCTGCTTCTTACATGTTTATGTTATTGTCAGATAAAAGGCAGCTGGATCAAACCTGGTGCTGCAGTTATTGATGTAGGGACAAATGCCATTGACGATCCAAGTAAAAAATCAGGATATAGGCTTGTGGGAGATGTCGATTTTAATGAAGCGTGTAAGGTAGCTGGATGGATTACTCCAGTTCCTGGAGGCGTGGGACCCTTGACTGTCGCGATGCTACTTAAGAATACCTTGGAGGGCGCCAAGCGTGTGATGGAGAAGTAAGCCCCCCCTTGATTCTTTGAGTTCATGTGCATGCGTTGGTCTTTCTTGAGTTACAATAATACATCACGAAATTGATGTTTAATGTTGTATTTCATTTTCAAATGATATGAAAGTAATGAATGATATATCTATTTCGGGGTAATCGTTTCTATTAGGAATTTCATTTGGCCTGTCATTGCACTACCTGTTTTTTCTTGTTACTTGTTCGGGCTAGTATGAAGCAAACGCTAGGTCATACATTTGATGTCAATTCTATAAACTTGCATCAAACAAATGCGGAGCACAATTGCTAGTCAAATTTCAAATATTTGTCCAACAAAAAAATCGTATGCCAATGAAGATTGCACCAGTACCTTAATGGGAATTTGTAAATCATGTAAAACTATGCAAAGAATAAGATTGAAGATTATAGTCTGTTGTCATTTGGATACTTTTATCAAAATCAATTTTACTATTGGTTAAAATTACCATTATTAAAAAGCAAATGAAAATGAAGACAAAAGGCCCATCAAAATAATTACTATCAGTAAATAACAACGAAAAAAACTCGGATTAGGCGTAAAAACTCGCATAGCATTATTCAAGGTTATCAACAGTCTTTAATGAAAATCCACTAGAAGAATGTGAATACGATTGAACTGTGATCTGTCATGGGGGCGAGTCCAACACAAACGACACACGGGGGTTGCAATAGTTAGGGATGTTGAGAGAAGACAGTAGGGATGTAAAACAAACCAAGCTACTCGAACTCGATTCCGACGATTCGTGTTTGTTTGAATAAAAGTTCATTTGAGACGGGATCATAAAATATGTGAGTCAGGTTAGAACATATTTTTAATCTTGTATCTTGTTGTGCTCTGCTTAGTGTAAAAAAGGTAATTTACTTGAGCCCAGTTGTATTTGTTCGCTTAAAAGCTCATTCAAACTCGTTTATAAGAAAAAAGAGCCAAATTTGAATATATTTGGAAGCTCGGTTCATAAGAAAAATGAGCCAAACTTGAACATATTTGGAAGCTCGTTAAACTTTTCAAACCAAGTTTGAACTTGTGTGGGATAAGTCCAAAGTTAAGTGTTATCAGTTAAGTGGTATAATGAACATAAATGAACAAATTATATATAAATACATTTTACCTAGAAGTTATTTCCTTTTATAGTTCTTAAAACTGTCTTTTACACACAATTTGATTCTAATTATACTATGATTGAACTTTTTTTTCGTCCAAAACTTCTTGAACTTTTCATGGCAATTTATTTTAGTCCTAATAGGACTATTAGTGTTGCATAGTATTTCACGTTTTACATTTGAAAAATGAAAGGGAAAAAGTTGATGGTGCTTGGACAGAAAAAATCAATAATTTAAGTGTAATATGATATAATTTTTTTTTGTTTATTTCAATGATTAAAGTAAAAAAACAGTTTTAAAAGTAAACAAAACAGTTTTTAACAAAATAAAAACAGTTTATAACGAAAAAAAACAGTTTATAAAAATACATTTGTTTAAAGAAAAAACAGTTTTTAACAAAAGAAAACATTTGTTTTTGAAAAAAAGTTTTTAAACAAAACAATTTTTAACAAAATAAAAACAGTTCAGAACAAAAGCAGTTAAAAAACAATTTATAACCAAAAAAACAGTTTATAACAAAAAACAGTTTTTAAGAAAAAACAGTTTTTAACAAAATAAAAACAGTATTAACGAGAAAACATTTTTTTAAAAGAAAAAAACAGTTAACAACAAAAATAATATTCAGTTTTTAACGAAAAAACATTTTTTCAAAATAAAAATGGTTTTTAACAAAAAAAGAAGTTTAAAACGAATGGCAAATTTTGTGGGATATTTTTTGCTATATACTAAAGAAAATTTTGCCAACAAAAGTGAAAAAATAATGACAAATTTGTATGTGAGCATGAATATCCATGAAAAAAATTTCATGACAAATAAAGGCAATCAAACACACAAAGTAGTGGATAAAATTTTCATTTGTTACCATTTGCTACATTTATCGTGACAAATAAAGGGTATCAATAATACCCTTAAATCTTTTTAGTGTTGCTATGTGAGCCATTAAACCACCAAATTCAAAATGTATATGAAATTTAAATATTGATAAGTTCTTTTGCAATCGTTATCAAACCAAGCGATATATATATATATATATATATATATATATATATATATATAATTTGTTATGCTTTTTTACTTCCTCTGTGGTAGATAAGTTTTGGTTTAAGACATGATAAAAAAGTCTTTTTGGTGTGATCCCACTTGATTTTTTTTAAGTTATGTGTAACTAGAATGGTTAATTATACTTACTCCCGAACTTTACTCTCATTTTTACTTCACCACCAAACTTTCATTTTCTACATTTAAACCCCTAAACTTTCAAAATGACTTCATGTAATCCCCTAACAAAAACATCATTAATTTTTTGGATAGAAAATGGGTAATGTACATGTGCCATGAAGGTATTTTCATCCTAGAGAAAATTATTTTTCTAAATTTTTTAAAATTACAGAAAAATCATTTAAAGATTAGGAAATATACTAAAAAAAAATCTAGAAAATAAAAGAAATGCTTTTTAAAAATATGGATATTACAAAAAAAATATTTAAAACAATTGAAAAAGAAAAAAAATATTTAAAAATTTCAAAAATATAGAAAAAAGAGTATTTTTCGGAAAGTACTAAACAACATCAAAAACCAAGAAAATACTTAAAAACTAAAAAAAAAAAAAAAAATCTAAAAATGACATAATATTTATAACATTTTACAGAAAATATATTTTTAAATATTGTAATTTACTGAAAAAATATTCAAAATATAGAAAAACTATTAAAAATCAGAGAAAAATTGAAAAACTTAAAAGAAAATATGTAAATGGCAACCTCAAAAAAATTTACGAATGTCAACATAAAAATTCAACCTCAACAAACGGTAATTTTCTTGATTTTTTTCTTCTAATTCGGCAAAAGTGATAAACTCTTAGAAAAGATCAAAAGTATTGATTTTTCCCTCTAAAATATGGAAATAATCCAATTACATTCAAAAGGGGTGAATAAAAATGATTTTTTTTAAAAAAAAATTGGATAAAAAAATGCTTGAATAATTATATTTGGAAAAAAGTGAAAAATTCATAAAAAAATCCTACATTCAAACCATATTCTTCAAACTTGAAATCCAAACACCCATTTGTAAAAATCCTAGATTCAAACACAATTTTCATTCTCACCAAATCCACCAAAAATTCAAGAGAGAGAAACTGAATACCTATTTTATGAATCCCGTGCCCAAGATTTTATCCATTTCTCTGTGAAATTTGTAATTATGTATAACCCTTGGGAATTCCTATCGATATTTATATGGATGGTTGAGGATAATTATATATTATTGTGACCCTTGCGGAAATTATTGAAAATATTGGGAGAATTTGGAATTTTGGAGGGAATCTAAGTTTCAAAAGAGAATGAGAATCATTTGAACGATATTCCCATCTCATTCGAACGAAGACCATTTTGGTTCGAACGAGAAGTCCATCTTGTTTGAAACAGGCTTCTAACGAAGATCGAACGAACCCGTGCTGCCTTAGAATTTACCCTCGTTAGTATGTCGTTCGAACGCCGTTCGAACGAGACGTGATCTCGTTCTAAATATCGCATCAGAAAATTTAAGATTTCGATTGCCCTTGTGTGCTGTCGAGTTTTAGGCCCTTGATTTGATGACGTGTCGATCTTTGGAGGCACCTGATTGCCCAGAATGGGTTAAGGGTGTTATATTTGGTCTTTAAAACCATTTTATGGGTGTGTTTAGGGTTATATGTGAGAGAGAGATGGTGGGTTCTTCCCAACCATTCCTCATCAACATTTACCTCTCTCTCTCTCACTCACACACACACACACACACATTTCAAGGATGTTTCATCCTCTCCAAGCCTCTCCCACCATTGTTACACCTTGTCACCACCACAATACTCCATTTTCAAACTTTATTCTTCCTTTACAAGCTTTATTTGGGATGGAAGTGGGTTGTGTTAAGCAAGATGGAGATATTATTAGGGGGTTTTGAAGAAAAAGTAGAAATTTATGGAGTTTGAATAGGGTTTTGCTTGGAGATTTCATGGAGCATGTTTGTGGAGTTAGGCAACTTTCTTGAGGCCACCTTAGGAGGTGGGGGTTGCCATCACCTTCTTATTCATCCAACCATGTGTAGGGCATCCTTTAGGCGGGATAAACTCTACTCTTTAAGTTTAAGACTCTATTTTCCTAGTATTGGCCTTGTGTGTAGAGTTTAAGAGTAGAATGCATGAATAATTTAAGAAAGTATTTCTTGTGGTTGTCACAAAATAGTTTCTAAAAGATTTCAAGAATGTTGAGCAAAATGATACATTTCAAGAAGACTTGGTGATTAATCATTTTTATGGAATAAAAATGTTTAAATAATATTTATTTTGTTAAAGACAATTTATGAATAATGTTTCAAAGTTTTCTTGAAAAAGTTTGGAATTTTCATAAATATAGAAATTTGTTCAAGTTTTGGAAGATAAAAAATGTATTTAGTCTTGAAAAGCATGTTGTTACAAATGTTATGAAATTTCTTAAATAAGTCATGTATTAAACTCATTTTCTTGGATTTTTAAACTTAAAATCCCTCTTCCCGTGTATAAACTTACATTAATTTGATGATAGACATATAGACAAGTTTAATTGAGATTTTAATGAGTTTTAACTTGGAATAAAGGAAATAAAAATTTCAGCCTTCAAAATATGTTAAAAGGTGTAGAAAATGTATTAATGGATATTTCAACACTACACGTGGAAATAAAGAAAAAATTGCATTTCTTGTACAATAGTGTCCAAAATGCCAAAATGGTGTTCTTAGTAAAGAAAGTAATGACATAAAGAAATCACCAGCTTGTAAAGTATGTTGCTTTAAAGTATTCAAATAAGTGCTAATGAGTTAAAAAACATTTGAAAAGTTGGTGTGTATAACTTAATAATATTTTGGGGAAAATAACACTTGAAAAAATGTGAGTTTGGAAATAAATGGATAATTTTACATAAAGAGGAACATTTGTATGAAATAAAAATATTGAAAATGGTATTACACAAATAGTCCTAAATGAAAGTAATTTTATGGAATAAAATCAACCCAAGTATGTAAAGGACAATGATGATTTTGAAGCGTAACACAAGGTGGGGTAAAACCCCGAATTTTTTACTTATGTCGGTAAAAAGCGAAATAATGTGGACATTTAAAAATGTTAAAACACATTAATATGGACTCGGATGACACTGAAAATAATTAAGAAGTCCTTGGAGCCCCGAGGTGAAAGACCCAAAATTATTGACCAGAGCATATGGTAGTATGGCCGGCGGTGTGGAGCTCGTTAAAATATGCAGACATTTGGAGGATTCTGATAAAAAGATAAGAAAATTGGAACATATCAAGAAATGGGTTGTGTGGTGAATACAAGAAAAGATAACCTAACTTGAATGAAATTGATAAATATTTCGGTTGAAAGATAATGCGGGCAAGTAATGTGAGAAATTGACTATTGTCCATGAAATAAATGTAATGGTAAAGTTAAGTGATTTAATGGGTAATTAAGCAACCTAATGAGATTTAACCCATAATTAACACAAGAGTGTGTTTATGAAAGGTTTTAAGAAAAAATACGTATATTCTAACAAAGTGCGTAATTGTGTTAAAAGGTGATTATCAAGGAAAATACAAAGGTATATTGGGTATGAGTAAAAGGGTAATTTCAGTGAGAGAAATGCTTTTCCTTAAACAAAGGGTATTTGTTTAAAGTATTTAATCGGGTGTGTTAAATCAAGAAATAAATGTCAAGTCAAGTAAAAAGGGGTTCTTCATAAGATTAAGGCGAATTAATCATGATAAGTAACATTTTTTTAATTAAAAACGATTTCATGCATAAAGTATATATATGTATATATAAATATTAGTTGTATGTGCACGTAGATATAATGTGTTAAGTCGTTCGATTTTATATTACATTGTTATAATTTTTCATTGGGCATTCGGCTCATTCCCTCGTCTTTATTATGGCAGGTAGGGTGCGGTTCCGTATTTTGAGAGCATTGTACAACTAAGTATTATTTTTATTTTACGTTAGTAGATCTATATGATTGAATTTCGGGGACGCTTCCACGGGTCCCTCGCATAGTTTGATTTGAATTGGAATTGCATGATAAACAAGTGAAATGCTAGTTAAATAAAAACTGCACTAGCAACATTATATAGGTTGTCTTATTGCACTTCATAGCTAATGCTCGGGTTGGACCGGGTTGACCACATATAATCCATAAATTCAGTCCGGGGCATTACATATTTCAAAAACACAATACCCAAATCCAAACACACATTTTAAAAAAATCATAAATTTTCCACCCCCCAAATATTTAAATGTGTGTGTGTGCAAACCTGTATTCGTGTGTGTGTGCAAATATTTTTCTTTGTGTATATATGTATGTGTTTGAATCTGCGCGTGTGTGTATATGTGTCTTCATATGTGTATTCGCGCGCGCGCACGTGTGTGTGTAAGGACACAAATTTCCAATTGAGTCCTTTGTCGTTTTGGCTCAATTTCGGACAAAAACGTTTGAGTCATAGGATAGAGTTCTTGACTATCCTTCAAGCCTATGACATACTAAAGTTGAAGACGCAGCGGCCAAGTTTAAAGCTTCATCAAAATACCGAGTTAATTGTGCCTCGTTTCCACGTCAACAACATTTGTTCCGTTTACTCCTAAGGTATGAATGCATTACATATTTATATAAGAGCTTAGAACAATCAGTATTGGGTGTAAGTTTTGTTTAAACTGTTGTTTATTTTCAGAAAGTTACTTTAAAACTTTAAAATAAAGTTTCTGGGCGAAAAATGAATTTTTAGGCTTTCTGGATTTTCGTTCGATATTGTCGTTCGAACGAGTTTTTCGTTCGACGAGAATATCGTTCGAACGATGTTTGCCAAGGACCTACAACTGGAACTTTGTTAGAAGTATCGTTTGAACGAGCCTTCGTTCGAACGAGATTTGGTGGGAATAGTTATTTGGGTAGTTTTTGACAGTTTTTTCACTTTTTCCACTACTTTACCCCACTACCTCTTGCTAGATTTTATTAGTGTGGGAACCAACATTTTTGGTTTAACTTTTTCACATCTTTCCATCTCCAAGAGAGAGTTTGAGAGCAAAATTCCAAAAAGAAAAAGTTCAAGTTTGAGTGTTTATTTTTCAAAGAAAAATCTTTAAAACACTTCTGTTTTACACCCACAGTTCGTTTATTCCAAGTTTTCATATAAATATCTTTCTTGGAGTGTTTGACACCGGTTTATCTTTACACCTTGAAGAAGAGAAGTTTGGGTTTACTTCTACATCCCTCAAAGAAGAAGTTCGTTGTTTTGCTGCGGCATTCTCACATGGTGAAAGGCACCATGTGTGGTTGACGGTGTACCTAAAGTCTCATTAGTGAATTTCAAGGTTTCGGTTGAGCTCCGGGGTTATCGACTAGGCGGAGGTGTCGAGAAAGTAAGTCATCTGTCTTGTAATTATAAAATACCAT
The DNA here is from genome assembly GCA_949130495.1 of Sambucus nigra. Classification (NCBI taxonomy): domain Eukaryota; kingdom Viridiplantae; phylum Streptophyta; class Magnoliopsida; order Dipsacales; family Adoxaceae; genus Sambucus; species Sambucus nigra. The sequence continues at coordinate 573,048,928 of OX422217.1, forward strand.
ACTCAGTGGACTTATGGTTAGGGCCGTCCGAGGTTGTTTCCCGTTTTTGAGTTTTTCCTCGTACATCGCGGCGTAGTGGTTCATTGTTTATTTTATCTTTTGCAAAACTCACCTAGAACACATGCTTAGGTAAAAAGATAAAGTTGGTCTAAACCACTACTCATCTTTAATTTGGTGCTAACTAATATTTTGGGTAAAATTAAATGTTAATTTAATTCAAGTCATTACCTTAATTTGATAAAATTTGGTTTGGCCTAAATTTGCTAAAATGAATTAAATATTTTGTTAGGCAAATTTCTAGGACTTAAGTTGAGTTAACATGTTAAAGTGAAAAATTCATTTGTTAATTAATTTAATTTCACTTTAAGTTGTGTTTAATTTTAATTTGAAAAGAAATTAAAATTAGTCAATTTGTTTAATTGAACCATCTCGCTTCTGCATCTTTAAAAGGAAATTGAAATTACTTTATGTAGTAAGATTTTAAAAATTGGGGGCCTCGCGCACCAACAAGTGGTATCAGAGCGGGATCGCTAAATTATTGCGTTTAAGATCCTTTAAATATTTTTGACAAAAATGGATTTTTTTCCATTTTCAAAATTTTCTATTTTCGATGGTTCTAACTACGCGTATTGGAAAGTGCAGATGAAATCGGCACTAAAATTTATCGACGAGAGAGTTTGGATGTCTGTCGTTAACGGGTGGTCCCCACCTACACATTTGTTAGATAATGAGCGTGTCCCAAAACCCGCCGATAGATGGAGTGAGAGTGAATTTAAACTTGCAAACTTTAATTCCCGTGGTTTAAATGCCTTGTTTAGCGCGGTCACACCGGATGAATTCCATCGCATTATGACGTGTGAAACCGCTAAAGAAGCTTGGGATATTTTACAACTCACTCATGAAGGTACTAGTGTCGTTAAAGCTTCGAAACTCCAAAACCTCACCACTCAATTTGAAACCATCAAAATGATTGAAAAAGAAACTTTTGATGTATTTTATGCTAGACTTTTCGATATTGTTAATTCATCTTTTAATTTGGAAGAAAAAATACCCGACAACCGAGTAGTAAAGAAAATTATTAAGGTCCCTACTCGATAGATTTATTACTAAGGTGACCGTGTTAAATTCTTTACCCACTTTAGCCTCTACGAAATTAGAAGAGCTTGTAGGTGATTTAAAAACCTATGAACTAGACATGTTTTCCTCTAAAACTGAAAAGAAAATAGATAAGGGCGTTGCTTTGAAAGCCCGAAAGGAGGAAAAACAAGTAGTAGAGAGTGAAAGTGATAGTGACTCGAAAAATATGGCTATCTTTGCTAGAAAGTTTTGAAAATTTCTTAAATTGAACAAAGATAAATTTAAAAATGATTTTACAAAATTTGAAAAGTCTACGCATGACAAAGCCGAGAAGATCCCTAAAACTATTAATGAAAATTTAAATAGGGATGAGTCAAATAGGTGTTATGGTTGTGAAGGGTATGACCATAGGGTAAAAGAGTGTCCCACTAAACTAAGGAGAGAGGGTAAGCAACCAATTTCTTTTAATGCAACCCTTAGTGATAGTGACAATAAAGAGGGACCCGATTCCTCATCTAATCCCAATATTTTGGCTTTTATGGCTAGTCATGTGAGTGATAGTGAGCACTCTTCTATTGATGAAATTCTAACACATGACACTTCAAAGGTTAAAGTTTATGATTCCCTTATTTTTTATGGTAGTGAGAGTAGAGAAGAAAGAGAGAGTGAAAGTGAAAATGAGGTTGATGCGAGTGAACTTCAAAATGCTTTTTAAGAACTTTATAAAGAATCTATTAAATTAAAAAGAGCAAATTTGAAGTTAGAAGCGAGTTTAAGAGAGCGTGTCAAGGTCGTTAATGATAGTGTGTTGGTTGAAGACCTTAGGACACGTGAGAGAGCTCTTCGTGAGAAGATTGAATATTTAGAAGGCGAGAGTGATAACCTTAAGGGTTTAATGAAATCCTTGAAAAAGGAGCTTCTCGCATTTGAAGAGCGCAATATTTTATTAGAGTCTAAAATTTTAGAATTACAAAATAAATTAAAAGACTCTGGTAAAGTCAAATTTGATTTGGAGTGTAGGTCCGAAAAACTAGATAAAATCTTAGGCACGGTCCAAATTAAAAATGACACTTGTGGTTTAGGCTTCGATACTTGTAATGAATATACTCATAAAGCTAATACCCATGTTTTAGGATAATCACCTAGGAAAGCCTTTAGAGATCAATCCTTAGGTACCAATTTTCGCCGTGTTTTTACTTGTGCACATTGTGATCGAAAAGGTCATCTTAGGATTTGGGTTAGGAGATACGACTTGGTAGCTTTACAAGATAGGGTATTTGATTCTCATTTACTTTTACATGCTTCCTCCCTTGCAAAATCTAAAGGTTGAATGTGTTAGTTTTGGTTGCATATTCTATCTTTTTGTGCTTCATATTAGATATCGTTGCTAGGTGTATGCATGTTTAGTCATTTTCTAGTCATTGCTTTATTTCATATCTCATGCTAGAAATCATGACTTGTTTATCTTTTGTATTATACTTTTTTCATTTTAGTTTGCATTAAATGAAAAATACAAAAATATTTTTGTTTATCATTTGTGTTTTACCTTTTTAGTAATTTAAGATTAACGAAAAATACAAATGATTTGTGTGTGTCTTTTGAGTAAATACTTTTATTTTTGGTTTAAAATTTTTAAAAACTCTTAAACTCAAAAAGATTTTTTTGTGTATTTTAGTTTGACACACTTTATGTGGCATATACTTGTGTTAGAATCCCTTCTTTTACACTTCCATGTGGCTAGAACTTTTGGTTTAGATTGTAAATCCTTATTATGTTCTTTACCGTGCTTACATGGAGTAGTTGGATTTTGTGTTGATATAATGGATTCTATTTTTATATGCCTTGAAAGAGTTGGCGCTTGCGTTCAATTAAGAAATAATATAATAAATACCAATTTTAACCCAAGTTAACCCTAAGCATGCAACTAGGTGTGATTGAAACAATATGAAATCATGCAATAAATATTCAACACACAAAGTTTAAGGAAAAATCCCCCACAGGGGCAAAACCATTTGTATATCACTATAATTTGTAAAAGACGGTTTACAATCGGATTACAATGAAATACAGGTTGACTAAGAATTACCCTCGGGTATCGGATTCTGTAGTCGCGGCTGGAATATCCCTTTCCAGTAGGGTTGGCGGCTGGGACTATCCCTGTCCAGTAGGGCTGCAATGAAGAGGAAGAAGCGGTCCACTTCACAAAGGGTTGAACAACAGCAATGGTGTTCTTGGGTTACCAAACTTGATTCACATAGATATGGAAGATGTGTGAATTTAAAAACCTAGAATCATAGGACTCAATAGGTGAAGACTTTAGGGTTGATATGCTCTGATAATCGTGGGAAAGTCTTAAGAAAACCAATTCCCGTAGTGGGATTAAATAGGAGAACTTGAGCCCTAAAATTCGAAACATGATCTGAACACGATCTGTTTGGATTTATCCTCGTCAGATCGGTCCGGCCTCTTTAGGCGGATCGGTCCGGTGACATCGGATCGGTTCCTTTTTGAAGACGGATCCATTTGGTTGGCATCAGATCGGTTCGGCATTTTGGCTTCATCGGTTCGCTATGGATCCGGGGCACACTGGCTTCACCTCAGCAAGCGGATCGGTCCGGTTCCTTTAGGTGGATAGGTCCGGATGAACCGGATCGGTTCTTTTATCTGGACCGGATCGGTTCGGTCTGTTCCCTTGATTTCTTTTCTCCTTTTGATATTCGGATCCGTTGATGAGCATATGATTCTTGAATTTCCTCAACGGTGTAACGGCGTACGACATATAGAATGCTAATGGACAAAAATGTCCTTACAAATCTCCCCCTATGTCTATGCCGGTACAAACATAAAAATAAACATCCGAATTATCAATCATAAATAACTGCCTATACAAATCTACCCTTCCATGAACCCAAAACTGAAAGAGTACAAGTGAATAAGACTGCATCGTTTGATCTTCAAATCTTCAGGGATCTTAACGCTTTTCTCATCAGGGTGTGCAATTCAGTTATCAAAGTAGTACCTACACACATGAGACAAAGCAAAATACCAAGTGACATATCGAGTTTGAAATGAGACAAACAAACATATATACCAATTTATGAACAAAACTCAAAATTTCAAATCTCCCCCATAATAAGATAATTCTTTCTCCCCCTTTTTATGATGTCCCCAGATAGACAAAAGAGAGAAATAAACCAGATAAGCAAGTGCGGGATGTCACAAGGCATAAAATCACACCATGAATGAACATAAAACAACCAAGTCGGTGATAGCGTAAAAGAATGAGTGTGAACAAAATTCGATAGGAAAATCAAAGCATACAAACATGACATATGTGCACGATGAATATTGGATATTCCTAGCGAATGAACTCAAATGCTTCCTTTGGTGTAAAAGATTGGAAATATAAGACATTGACTATATCAAATCTACAAATCAAAACTCAAAGTGATTTCTACACCAATAACGTCCAAAATGATTTTCATGCTTTTTCAGGACTTTCAAGGAAGTGCAAACCCGTTTTTCTCATTCTCCAACCAAACTCCCTCAGATTTATATTTTTAATAGAGGTATACTAAATTCTCAAACTTTGGAGAATTGATGGTGAAAACCTAAATGGCCCATATTTGGCATGAAATGCTTTTTATTGCCTTATCAATTTTTTCGGGCTCTTTTAACCTCTTAGGACCTCGGATATTAAAATTCCTCCATTTTTTAGGTCCTTTTAAACGGTGGCTTTTGCGCAAAGGATAAGAATCAACTTTCGCAGCCCTTCCCCGTTATGAAAATGTACACACAGTCTCACCAAAACGGTTTTCACATGCATTCCAATCTTGTCAAGTTTTATCGCATTTTATACATTGTATAGACAGGATTGAGATGGAAACACTCAAGCCAACATGAGATTGACAAGTGCAACAATCAAATATAGCCGTGCATGTGTGCAATAAAGGATATAGGAGTCAAGCATGTAGGAAATATCACTAATTACATCTCAAGGACTCCAATCAATGTTAAGCACATGGATGAAATGATGTAGCCTCTCAAATCTCTATAAAACAGTCACAAGGATAAATGGAATGAAGTTGTGACTTGGCTATCTTAAATGCTCATCCATAAAAGGCAAATCTCTTTTTGAATTTTGCAAAAATTTTTCTAAAAAGAAAATCTTTTTGTATTTTTCAAAGAATAATAAAAAATACATAAAAGCTGTACAACAAATCTATGGTACATATAAAACAGACTAGCAATAGGAAGCATATGATATGAACATGAAGAAGCATCCTATTCTAGACATAGACCAACCCCTCAGTCAACTGTGCAAATCCCCAAAGACTTTCTAAGACTCTCAAATCTAAGGGCATCTAAAGGTTTCGTGAAAATATCGGCTAACTGACGGTCGGTAGGAACAAAACTCAGGGTTACGACCTTCTCCTCAACTAACTGACGTATAAAGTGCTCGCGTAACCTGATATGCTTTGTGAGCGAATGTTGGACAGGATTGCGGGATATGTGTATCGCGCTCGTGTTATCACAGGAAATGGTCATGGTGTCCTGTGAAGTCCCATAATCCTCCAACATTTGCTTCATCCACATGAGTTGCGTGCAACAACTCCCGGCGGCGATGTACTCAGCCTCCGCAGTGGACAAAGAGATGAAGTTTTGCTTCTTGCTCATCCAAGAGACAAGAGCAGAGCCAAAGTAGAAGCACCCACCCGAAGTGCTCTTACATCCATCTACGTCCCCGGCCCAATCGACATCCGAATAGGCGGACAAACGGTCATCGGTATCAAAGGAATACCAAATACCGTAAGAGAGAGTCCCACTCACGTATTTAATGATACGTTTTAGAGCGAGTAAGTGTGACTCTTTAGGAGACGCCTGATAACGCGCACAGACTCCAACACTAAAGGCAATGTCGGGACGACTAGCAGTCAAGTAGAGAAGACTGTCTATCATACTCCGATACAAGGTTTGCTCTACGTCCTTGCCTGAAGTGTCCTTACTAAGCTTGGTAGAAGTACTCATAGGTGTACGTGCATGCTTAGCGGAGTCTAAACCAAATTTCTTCACTAGGTCTCGAGCATACTTGGATTGGGAGATGAACACCCCATCCTCTAGCTGACGAACCTGGAGACCAAGCAAGAAAGTAAGCTCACCTACCATGCTCATCTCAAACTCACTTTTCATCTCCTCCTCAAAGTGGTGAGCATGCTGGGAGCATGTGGATCCAAAGACTATGTCGTCCACATAGACTTGGGCAACCAAGATAGCACCGTCATCTCTCCTGACGAACAACGTCATATCTACTCCCCCTCTCTTGAAGCCACGGGCTAAGAGATAGGAAGTAAGCCTCTCGTACCAAGCACGGGGTGCTTGCTTCAAACCATACAAGACTTTTCTCAGATAGTAGACGTGCTCAGGGTGCTGAGGGTCTTCAAACCCTTTTGGTTGTTCCACATAAACCTCCTCCTGTAGAATGCCATTTAGAAAGGCACTTTTAACATCCATCTGATATAACTTGAAGTGCAGATGACATGCGATGGCGAGAAGTAAGCGGACGGACTCAAGCCTCGCAACAGGAGCAAATGTCTCCCCAAAGTCTACACCCTCTATCTGTGTGTAGCCTTGAGCGACCAACCTAGCTTTGTTTATAGTAATAGTACCATTTTCATCTATTTTATTCTTGAAAATCCACCGGGTACCTATCACATTAGTATCACTAGGTCGGGGACAAGTTCCCAGACATTGTTCTTCTTAAACTGAAGCAACTCATCCTGCATAGCGGATATCTAGTGTTCATCCTTGAGTGCTTCCTTGTGATTCTTGGGCTCGACTTTGGACGTGTAGCAGTGATGACTAACAACGTTCTCTAGTTGAGCACGAGTCTTGACCCCTAGAGTGGGATCGCCAACAATGGCTGAAGGATCATGACTCTTGCGAACCCAAGCAGGTGTGTCCCCTAAAACAGGAATAGGGTCCACAGAGTGTGGGAGAGGAATAGGAAAATCACTGTCAGAAAAGTCCTCATCCTCACACTGAAGGTTGGGATCAATAACCGTCGGAGGTTCGTCATCTTGCACAGTGACGTTTATTGATTCCATAATCTTAGAGCTCTTCAGGTTAAAAACCCGGTACGCTCTACTATTCGATGAATATCCTAGAAATATTCCCTCGTCGCTCCGGGAGTCGAACTTTCCTAATTGCTCTCTATCCCGTAGGATGTAGCATTTACTCCCCAAAACACGGAAATATGCCAGGTTGGGCTTCTTGCCAGTCCACAACTCATAAGGAGTGTGAAGTGTGTGTGGACGCAGATACACCCTATTCACCGTATGACATGCAGTAGACACTGCCTCTGCCCAAAATCTCCTAGAGACTTTACGACCTAGAAGCATAGATCTAGCCATCTCTTGGATCGTTTTATTCTTTCTCTCAACAATCCTATTTTGCTGAGGAGTTCTCACAGCAGAAAACTCATGTTTGATCCCAAGGCTATCACAGTACAAATTCACCTTTGCTTCCTTAAATTCAGTGCCGTTATCACTACGTATTCTGTTAATAGTGATTCCGTGTTGATTTTGCAGGACACGGCACTTGGTCGTTAAAAATTCTACAGCATCGAATTTCTCTCTCAGAAAACCTACAATGGAGTACCTGGAGAAATCGTCCACCAACACGAGAATGTATCTCTTACCACCTAGACTCTCCGTGCGAGTAGGACCCATAAGATCCATGTGAATCAACTCAAGAACACGTGAGGTGGTAATGGAATTAAACTTCCTATGTGGGCTACGAATTTGCTTTCCCAACTGACAGGGTCCACAAATCGTGGAAGTTGTCTTTCCAAGTGACGGTAAGCCACGTACTAGGTCCTTTTTGACTAACCGAGATAAGTCTCTAACGTTCACATGACCTAGACGTTGGTGCCACAGATGCATAGGAGTGACCGTGGCGCTGTTGCAAACAAGTGAGGATGTGGGCTCAGTCCCATAGCAGTTATCCTCTGTCCTCACCCCTTGCACTAAAAGTTTACCGGCTTGATTATAGACCTTACAAGCTTTCCGGTCAAACTTCACTGCAAAGTCATCGTCGCACAGCTGGCTGATGCTAAGAAGGTTTGCTTTCAAACCTTTGACGTACAACACGTTTTCTAGTTTTGGAAATCCTGGTAACTCTACTGTACCTCGTCCTACTATGCTAGATTTGCTACCATCTCCAAAGGTGACTCTCCCATCATTATAATCCTCAAGATGGGTAAAATATGAGGAATCACCTGTCATGTGTCTGGAGCATCCACTATCAAAATACCACTGTTAGGTATTATGTGCTTTGAGAGCGACATAGACAACAAGGGCCTTTTTCTCTTTCTTAGGAACCCAAGTGTAGGTACCTTTTTATATTCCCTTGTTGTTGTTGGTTTTAGCCGGAATGCGGGGCGCATTCATTGATGGTAAGGTCATCCGTCGGAATTCCTCCATCAAACTCTGTGATGTGGCGGCTAGAAACTCAACACGCTCCCTCAGACTGGCAAACTCATCAGTCTGATGTGGTGGAGCAAACGTACGTCGTGTCCGACCCAACTTATATCAATCATCCCTAAGGTGTCCATTTCTTTTGCAATGGGAGCAAAAGAGCACAGTATTAGGAGGACCTTGGTTTGCTTTTCTTGGTCGAACTCTCCTTCTTGGTTTTTTATGACGGCCATAAGGAGTCGTAGTAAACTCAGGAATTGGTCCGGGTGAAATTTGGGACGAGGAGGCACCACAAAACCTATTCCTTGCCTGTCACCAAAACCTAAAGCGGGACCGAGGAGCATCTTTCCCATCTTCCCAGATCTGTCCTCGATTTGTACCTTGACTTTCCTAGCTCTCTCAAGGTCATGAGTAAGCTGAGCAACAAGGGCTTCAAGTTTCTTTCGAGTTTCCAGGGAGGAATGAAGCTCACTCGTAAGACTAGCCACTTGTTTAGTCAAGTCCGCTTTCTCTTTCTCAAAACTGCTCTCTCTCTCTCTCTTTAAGCAAATTTTCTTTACTAAACCAGGCAGACTCTCTATCTCTCATGGCGGTGCAGGTGGAGGACTCTCTCTCTCTCAACTCTTCTTCTAACGCGGTGATCCTAAGAACTAACGCCTTGTTACGTTTTTTAGTTTTGAAAGACTCATTATATAACTCGGCGTAGGCGCGTTGAAGGTTACTCTCGTCCTCACTACCTTCCTCCTCTCCCTCACTCTCTTCGCACTCGCTGTCGAGGTGTCCCTGTGAAGTAGCATCCTCATCGTTGTGAGATGCACTAGGAGTACTCACATGACTAGCCATGAACGCGGTGAAGTTACGCTCATGCGGTGACTCATCTCCCGAGTCCACCGACTCGACCTCACTGTCGTCACTAAGGGTAGCATTTAGGACAGCTTTACCCTTTTCCCTATTTAGACGAGTGGCACACTCAAACGCTCTGTGTCCCTTACCGTCGCACTCAAAACACCTCTCACTGTCTTTAGGGGGTTCTTTGAAATCTTTCTTTTCAGCCTTATTTTTCTGAAAATTCTTTTTATCTTTGAAATTCCCATTTTTCTTAAATTTCAGAATTTTCTTGAAGTTTTTAGCAAATAATGCCAAATCATCTATGTCAAACTCACATTCAGAATCAGAAGTTTCTATCTTTCTAGATGACTCGACTCTCTTTCTTGCCGACCCCTCACTTTTTCTCTCTTGGGCTTTAAGGGAAATTCCCTTATCTTTTGGCTTGGCAGATTTAGGAAACATGTCTATTTCATAAGTTTGTAAATCTCCTACCAGTTCTTCCAATTTTAGTGTATTTAAATTACCCAAGGAATTTAGCACAGTGACTTTAGGTATAAAACGCTTAGGAAGGGAACGAAGAATCTTTTTAACAACTCTAGCATTTGGAATATGTTCACCAAGATTATAGCTAGTATTAACAATGTCAGAAAGCCTAGCATAAAATTCATCAAAACATTCATTTTCATGCATGGTGATGGTTTCAAATTGAGTTGTTAAATTTTGCAATTTTGACTCTTTAACAGCATTTGTTCCTTCATGGGTAAGTTGCAAAATATCCCATGCCTCCTTTGACGTGGTGCACGTCATTATGCGTTTGAACTCATCAGGTGTGACAGACCCAGAAATAGCACTTAGACCCTTAGAATTAAAAGAAGACCATTTAAATTCTTCATCAGTCCAAGTAACGTCAGGTTTCAAGTTGGTCACATTATCAACAGTCACGGTGGGAGGAGTCCACCCTTGTTCAACCAAAATCCAGACACGTTCATCAATGGCTTTTAAAGCCGACCTCATACAGGCTTTCCAATAAGCATAATTTGACCCGTCAAAAATAGGCATTTTATAATATGACTTCTCCATATGAACACGCTCTTTTCAAAAATCAATTTATTTCAAAAATTGATATCTTTAGAAAAAATTTGCGGAAGTAAGGAATACGCGATAGAATGGCGTAACCGGCTCTGATACCAATTTGAAAGAGTTGGCGCTTGCGTTCAATTAAGAAATAATATAATAAATACCAATTTTAACCCAAGTTAACCCTAAGCATGCAACTAGGTGTGATTGAAACAATATGAAATCATGCAATAAATATTCAACACACAAAGTTTAAAAAAATTTCCCTCACAGGGGCAAAACCATTTGTATATCACTATAATTTGTAAAAGACGGTTTACAATCGGATTACAATGAAATACAGGTTGACTAAGAATTACCCTCGGGTATCGGATTCTGTAGTCGCGGCTAGAATATCCCTTTCCAGTAGGGTTGGCGGCTGGAACTATCCCTGTCCAGTAGGGCTGCAATGAAGAGGAAGAAGCGGTCCACTTCACAAAGGGTTGAACAACAGCAATGGTGTTCTTGGGTTACCAAACTTGATTCACATAGATATGGAAGATGTGTGAATTTAAAAACCTAGAATCATAGGACTCAATAAGTGAAGACTTTAGGGTTGATATGCTCTGATAATCGTGGGAAAGTCTTAAGAAAACCAATTCCCGTAGTGGGATTAAATAGGAGAACTTGAGCCCTAAAATTCGAAACATGATCTGAACACGATCTGTTTGGATTTATCCTCGTCGGATCGGTCCGGCCTCTTTAGGTGGATCGGTCCGGTGACATCGGATCGGTTCCTTTTTGAAGACGGATCCATCCGGTTGGCATCGGATCGGTTCGGCATTTTGGCTTCATCGGTTCGCTATGGATCCGGGGCACACTGGCTTCACCTCAGCAAGCGGATCGGTCCGGTTCCTTTAGGCGGATCGGTCCGGATGAACCGGATCGGTTCTTTTATCTGGACCGGATCGGTCCGGTCTGTTCCCTTGATTTCTTTTCTCCTTTTGATATTCGGATCCGTTGATGAGCATATGATTCTTGAATTTCCTCAACGGTGTAACGGCGTACGACATATAGAATGCTAATGGACAAAAATGTCCTTACATGCCTCAATTCACACATGCACCAGCTCTCTTGAAATTTTAACTTCATATGTATATTTGAGCTTTGTGAGGTGTTCTCCTACCAATCTTGTCATCTACATGTTGTGTGACCTAGGAGGACTAGTGCATGTCAAAATTCGTTGCACGTGAGATTTGTGAGATATAAAAAATAATATGTATAAATGTGCACGGGGAAGGGATCCAAATGGAATTATTATCCTCTGCGAATAATAAGCCACCGTTTGTTTGGACCTAAAAGAAATACGTGGTTCAAAGGCCTAAAAGAATAATGGCATTAAAAAGAAAAATAATTGCCAAGGCCTATGTTTAATTGATATATTCATTCAAAACTATTTATGCTTATTGAGGGAGATTGGATGGTATATTAACGGTTTGTACAATGGTCGTTTATCCTAGTTGTACTTTCAATGTCATGACTCTATTGGTTTGTAGAATCATCAAAATTCTAGGCTTTTATGAATTGTGTATGTTTGGTCATTGAGTTCAATCTATATTGTCACATGAGGTTATATTTAAATGTGATGAAGTTTGCAATCAATTGAGAACTGCGTGAACATGTTTTAAGTGATTGGGTCTAAATTTAATCGTTACTAGTTCACATCCCAACATTTTTGTTTCCATATGACACATTTTTTCCATACGAGTGTGAAAAACTTATTGTATTTTGTGTCATGCGCGTGTTTATATCTATATATATGTGCGTGTGCATCCTTGGTATATCTAGAGTATGTATATATATGATATTTTTATTTAGTCTTTGCCATGTTAATCTAGTTCATCTTTGCTTTTAATTCATTTTTGGTATCTATCTTGTTGCGGATTTTGTTTCGATATCACATGTGTAGATTACTACAATTAATTGATATCTTTTGTTATCGCATCATAGTTGATATTCATATCTTTATGTGGATTAGTTGAATTTAGTTGCCCATGTGATTTAATGTTCTCATCACTTTATGCACTAATGCATGCTTAGCTTGTTATCCCATTTTATTTATCCCTTATTTCGTCTAGGGGGTATATATGCTTTAATTGGGGGAGATAAGTCTATTCCTGAACAAAAAGGGGGAGAATGATAGGGGGAGAAATGGTATCTAATCCTATTATTATCGTATATAAGTTTAGGAGATTTAACTTAGGGGGAGTCGCGGCCTTCTTAGGTAGATCATAGTTGATAAAGGGGAGAATTAATTTAGGGGGAGTACTTATTTAATTGCATTTAATATTTTGATATTCCCTATGCATTTTATAGTTTGCTTAAGTGTGCATGAATTCTTCTAAATTGCATCTTTCATTGTCGACAAAGCGTTTAATTCTAAAGTGGTATTCGAGTCAAGCATCGTACTCTTTATTTTGGGTGGGATGTTTTTGAGTTTAGTGAGCTTGACGACCCTTTAGGATTTTTATTGGTTTTTGTCCCGGAATAGCCAAAAGGGGAGATTTGTAAGGACACAAATTTCCAATTGAGTACTTTGTCGTTTTAGCTCAATTTCGGAAAAAAACGTTTGAGTCATAGGATAGAGTTCTTGACCATCATTCAAGCCTATGACATACTAAAGTTGAAGACGTAGCGGCCAAGTTAAAGCTTCATCAAAATGCCGAGTTAATTGTGCCTTATTTCTACGTCAACAACATTTGTTCCGTTTACTCCTAAGGTATGAATGCATTACATATTTATATAGGAGCTTGGAACAATTAGTATTGGGTGTAAGTTTTGTTTAAACTGTTATTTATTTTAGAAAGTTACTTTAAAACTTTAAAATAATGTTTCTGGGCTAAAATCGAATTTTTAGGCTTTCTGGATTTTCGTTCGATATTGTCATTCGAACAAGTTTTTCGTTCGAACGAGAATATCGTTCAAACGAGAATATTGTTCGAACGAGGTTTTCCAACGACCTTCCACTGGAACTTCGTTAGAAGTATGGTTCGAACGAGCCTTCGTTCGAACGAAAATCTCGTTCGAACGAGATTTGGCGGGAACAGTTATTTGGGCAGTTTTTTCACTTTTCCCACTACTTTACCCCACTACCTCTTGCCAGATTTTATTAGTGAAGGAACCAACATTTTTGGATTAACTTTTTCACATCCTTCCATCCCCAATAAAGAGTTTGAGAGAAAAATTCCAAAAAGAAAAAGTTCAAGTTTGAGTGTTTATTTTTCAAAGAAAAATCTTTAAAACACTTCTGTTTTACACCCATAGTTCGTTTATTCCAAGTTTCCATATAAATATATTGCTTGGAGTGTTTGGCACCAGTTTATCTCTACCGCTTGAAGAAGAGAAGTTTGGGTTTACCTCTACATCCCTCAAAGAAGAAGTTCATTATTTTCCTGCGGCATTCTCACATGGTGAAAGGCACCATGTCTGGTTAACAGTGTACCTAAAGCCTCATTGGTGAATTCTTAGGTTCCGGTGGAGCTCCGGGGTTATCGACTAGGCGGAGGTTCTTACAAGAAGACGCGTCAAGGCTTGAAAGGGTTCACGTCGAGGAAGTAAGTCATCTATCTTGTAATTGTAAAATACCATACTTAGTGGACTTATGGATAGGGCCGTCCGAGGTTGTTTCTCATTTGTGGGTTTTTCCTCGTACATCGTAGCGTAGTGGTTCATTGTTTATTTTATCTTTTGCAAAATCACCTAGAACGCATGCTTAGGTAAAAAGATAAAATTGGTCTAAATCACTACTCATCTTTAATTTGGTGCTAACTAATATTTTGGGTAAAATTAAATGTTAATTTAATTCAAGTCATTACCTTAATTTGATAAAATTTGATTTTGCCTAAATTTGCTAAAATGAATTAAATATTTTTTAGGCAAATTTCTAGGACTTGAGTTGAGTTAACATGTTAAAGTGAAAAATTCATTTGTTAATTAATTAAATTTCACTTTAAGTTATGTTTAATTTTAATTTGAAAAGAAATTAAAATTAGTCAATTTGTTTAATTGAACCCTCTCGCTTCCGCATCTTTAAAAGGAAATTGAAATTACTTTTTGTAGTAAGATTTTAAAAATGGGGGGCCTCGTGCACCAATAGTATGTGTGTGTGAGAGAGAGAGAGAGAATAATGAAGAGAGATGACCGAGTGAGATGGGAAACTATGATTGCCATGTGAGTGAGAGAGAAAAGAAAGTGAAGAATGCAAAATAAAGGGTTTTGATAAAAAGACAATAATACCCCTTAAAAAAGTCACATGAGAGCAAGATGCCCTTTTTTAGTAAAAATAATTAATGGTATTAGTGTTAGTGAGTTTCTTGAAATCGTTTTGAAAGTTCAGGGGGTTAAGTCCAAAAAATGAAAGTTCGAGTGGTGAAGTGAAAAACGGGGTAAAGTTTAGGAGGGTAAGTATAATTAACACAAAGTAAAATTATATTGTATATATGAATTTTTGGTAATGTGTATGCAATTTTTTTATAATTTTTACGTGGAATTTAATAATATGTCATGACTTCTGCAATGTACACGTATTACATTTGAATATAGTCTTATATAAGGATACATTAAGGGATGCATGACCTTAGTGTCGAGAAAATATGTTAGTGGACTATACCCAACAAGTGTTATTGGTGAGGGACTAAATTGAGCAACTCCCTTGTAAGAGCATATTTTCTCTCATTGCTCAAATATCTTAGGCTTACATAAGTTTTTGGCATATCCCGATACCGTTTGATTCGATCTGAGTCGAAGTCCGAAGTTCTAACATCTCTAACATTCAAGAATCTCCATACTATGAAGGTATAATGCTATTAAGTTTAAATTTATTCCTTGAATTTATTTTGGGATGTCCATTTTTATTAAAATTGGAAACATGATTTTTATTAAAAAAATAGAGGCAGTTTTTCATTGTTTTAATTTTTTTTTATACATACATCTCGTTCAAATGAGATGAGAATCTTGTTCAAATGAGATTGGATTCTCGTTAAGAGTGGTCGTTTAAAGGTTTCTTCGATCGAACATCTCATGAGGGCGTACTGTTTTACATTGTTCAAAGCTCGTTTGAAACTCGTTCAAACAAGATTAAGATGTAGTTCGAACGACCTTGTTGTCGTTCAAACGAGGTTATTTTCTCATTCAAACGAGACTGATTTTTCATTCGAACGAGAGTCATCGCCTCGAAATTTGTGTTCATTCTAAAAATACTCGTTTCGTATTTATTTTCATTGAGACTTTTGCCAGAATTGATTATGCATATGTTTAGTAAAAGTTTTCAAATTTTTGAGTTTGAAAAATCTATTTTGATTCACAAATCATTCCCATAATATATTTGAGCGAATCAAGTTTAAACCATATAGTGTGTATCTTGCATACATCCTTTGTGTAGAAAGCATCTCCATAACTGACTTGTGAAACCCGAGGGTATTAATTGCGGAAGATGGAGGACTTAGGTTCTTGTGATTCTTGTGAGGATCATTGCTAAAGGAAAGCTATGCCTATGTGTTTCTTGAAAGGATCATAGTAGGTTCCTTTATAGAATTTGGAACTTGCGA
This sequence comes from Sambucus nigra, assembly GCA_949130495.1. Classification (NCBI taxonomy): domain Eukaryota; kingdom Viridiplantae; phylum Streptophyta; class Magnoliopsida; order Dipsacales; family Adoxaceae; genus Sambucus; species Sambucus nigra. The sequence goes on from OX422217.1 coordinate 573,064,970, forward strand.
TTTGTAAATTTTATAAACCGAATAAAAGGTTTTGCCCTGAGGGAATTTTTTCTGAAACTCTTTCTTCATTACATGCTTGGTTTGATTTATGTTTTGAATCACATAGTTGCATGTTTTAGGGTAATAAGATAAAATTTGGTGCGGATTGTCATCTGAATTTAATAAGTTTACGCGCTCACTCTCAAATTGGTATCATAACCTTCCACTCTCTCTAAGTGGTGTCAGAGCATTCTTAATGCTTTTTCAAATTGGTATTAAAGCAGGTTTCACCAAATTATCGTGAGATCTTGATTTTTTCTAAACTTTTTCTGTGATATCAATTGTTTTGAAAAGTCATAAATTTTCTAATGGAGAACTTATATAATAGGATGCCAATTTTTGATGGATCGAACTATGCTTGTTGAAAAGCCCATATGAGATCCACTTTAAAATCCATAGATCAAAGAGCTTAATTAGTATGTGAAAGAGGGTGGACTCCTCCCACGATCACTCTTGATAATGTCACAAATTCTAAACCTGTCTCTTCCTAGACTGGTGATGAGTTTAGATGGAGCACTTACAACTCCCGCGACCTTAGTGCTATTTTTGGAGTCCTCACCCCTAGAGTCTGAGAGTTTTGATGAATTTTATGATAGGTTGTTGGATATTGTAAACACTAGTTTTAATTTAGGTGAGAAAATTCCCGAAACTAGGGTCGTTAAATAGATTTTGAGGTCACTCCCAGCCCGCTTTATTCATAAGGTCGCAATGCTTAACTCTTTAGGGATTTTAGACACTCTTAGGTTAGAAGAACTTGTAGGAGCCTTTTAGACTTATGAGATATATGTGTTCCCTAAAACCATTAATCGAAGGATATAGGGGTAGCTTTAAAGACTCAAGCTAAGAAGAAGAAAAATGAGAGAGTTTGTGAGTTTGAATATGAGGGAAAATTTTGATATTGATGACTTGGCCTTGTTTGTGATTTTTTTTTAAAAAGTTCCTCAAAATTTTCAAAAAGAATTCTTCCAATAAAAAGATTATTGAGAAAAACAAAAATAAAGATGAGGTCAAGGATAACAGTGAGAAAGAGGAAGAGATAAAGTGTTTTGAGTGCGAGGGTAAAGGGCATAAGTCATTTGAGTGTCCCACTATGCAAACGAGAAACGTCAAAGAGATTGCAAATAAATCCACTCTTAGCAATAGTGATATTGAGTCGGTTAATTTAGGGAGAGAATCACCACATGAGCCGTGCATTGCGTTCATGGCTACACGTCATTACTACTAACTTGTCCCACGACGATGAGATTGCAAGTGAGGGAGAAGGTGATATCCAAGAAGCTTTCAGTGATTTGTATACTGAGACGTTGAAAACTAAAAAGTTGAATAAAGATTTTCCTCTTAGGGTGTTAAATTTGGAGAGAGAGGTGAAGGTTTTGAGGGTTTATGAGGTATCGGTTAGTCAACTTAAGAAGGTGAAGGTTTCTATGTGTGAGTAGTTGATCGTCTTAGGCCTGAGTCTGAAGGGAGATCTTCAATCTTCATTGGAGCCTCGTGAGAAACTTGAAGCCCGTACATCCCAACTCGAGAGAGATCACGAACGTTCCTGGGAGGTCAAGGTAACTTTGAAGGATACATCTAAGAAGGTTGGAAAGATGCTCCTCGGTCCCACTTTGGGTAACGTTGAGAGGCTAGGAATGGGTTATGACAATGCATCCACTTCCCATGTTGAACCCGAGCTAGTTCTCAAGTTTGTTTTAGATCTTTATGGCCTTCGTCCTAACCCACCTAGGCATTCGATTCCATGTAGGAGAGCTCGTCCTAGACATTTTGAGAGAGGTGGTCCTAAGCCTGTTTTTGTTCCCATTACAAGCAAAGAGGACACCTTAGGGAGTTTTTCTTTAAGTTGGGTAGTGTGTTTCATAGGTATCTTTCACGATATACTACTATACACGTTCTCACATGCACTCCCACACATGTTACTCTGCATGCTCCCGTACATCATATGAAAGATTTTGAGAGTTTTCGAGAGCAAGTTGAGTATTTAGTCAAAACTTCACAAGATTTGATGGATTTTTTCCATAGGATGTCGTCTCCTTTGGAGAACTCCCTTGGGCCTAATTATTAAGGTTTAGACTTGTTTTTAGCATAGGATGCTTTTCATGTTCATATTTTACATGCCTATTGCAAAATCGTACTACCATTGTATTACTATTGTATTTATCTTTTTCCATTTTGATATATTTTTTGAAAAATTCATTTTTTTTTAATTTTTCTTGAATTTTTTTGGAAAAATACAAAAAGATTTTCGGTTTCTTTTTAAGAAAAAGTGAAAAAGTAAAAAATATTTTATTTTTGATAAAATGTTTGAAAAAATCCAAAAAGAGTTTTGTATTTTTTTACACCATATATGGATGAACATTAAAGATATCCAAATAACCCATTCATTCCATATCCATGTGGCTATTTTGTTATGTTTTGAAACGTGACATCATTTCATTTTTTGCTTAATAATGTGTGGAGTCATTAAGATGTGATATGATGCTACTTACTACATGTTTGACTCCTTTTCACCTTTAATGCACATGAGCACAAACTTATTTGAGTATTGCACTTACCTTTCACATGTCGATCCTAGTGTTTTCATCTCAATTCCGCTTTTAAAACGAACCAAATGTGAAAAACGAGAGAATTAAAGTAGTGCATGTAAGAACCATTTCTCGGATTGAAAAAAAAATAGAAAATTATTTATCCGATAAATTTTGGTATATCTTAATCAATGGAATCGGGCTACGAAAGACAAGCTAATTTTGCGTGAATAGCTTGCAAAAAGAAAAGAGCCTAAAAGATTAAAGGCACCTAAAAATAAAAAATAATAAGTGCCAAACTAATTTCAAAGAACATTAATGCTTGGCTACATATAAGAATTGATTTCTTCAAAAGATTTGAGAGAAAAAAATTCAATATGTGAGTTTTGAGGGAGTTTAGTCGAAGATCAATGGGTTTGGACGTCTTGAAAAATTCTCATAAAAGAATTACATAGTTTTGAGCGTTATTGGTGTGAAAAACACTCACAATTTTGATTAATTGAATAGGTTAAGTCAATTTCACTCGAGTTAACCATTTTTACACCTAAAGTAGACTTTGAGATCTTGCGTTAGTGGTGTTTCATTTCTTCATACACATATGCTATGTTTGTCTACGTTGATTAACCTATAGAATGTGTTCACACCCCTACATTACGTTCCCATGATTCCGTTATTTTTTGTGTTTCTCCATGGTGTGTTGTTTTTGTAAATTTTTTTATTTGAAAAAATTTGAAAAATCAAAAATAGTTTGTCGTGTTCTTTTGAGATTATCATTGCATGATTATTCATTCATATCTTTTTGTGATGATATATTTTTATGCTTGGTGATGTTCCCTATATTTTTTATGATTAGTTTTTACTCCTTCTCTATTTAAGACAAAATAAGGAGGGGGGGGGGGGGGGGGGGAGACAAATTACAGGAGAGCTTGATTTATGGGGGAGATTTTTGTATCTTTACACATTTGATTTGATATATTTAAAACTTGATACATCACGGGGTATTTTCTTTGTTTCATGCGTGTAGGTATTTTGAAAGATTATATTTGGATTACACTCGATGAAGACAAAGTGCCCAAAAGAATATAAAGGAGAAGTGGAGATTTGAAGACTTTGTTTTGAAGACAATTCTATCTTGTACTTATCTATTTTAGGGTTTGGGAGGGTATTAGGATATTATATTCGTCTTAGGGGATTATTTATAATTTGGATTTCGGTTTTATGTTTGTACCGAAATAGCTAAAAAATGGGAGGTTTGTAAGGGCATATTTTCTCTCATTGCTCAAATAGCTTAGGCTTACATAAGTTTTTGGCATATCCCACTACCATTTGATTCGAGCCGACTCGAAGTCTGAAAATCTAACATCTCCAACATTCAAGCATCTCCATACTATGAAGGTGTGGCACCTCGTCTAATAAAATACCGGGTGATCAGTCCTATATCAAATTAAATAAGAATATCATTTGGTTCATTCTTATCATCACTGTCAAAACTTTTTAAAACATTATTAACCACCTAGTGTTCAAGAAAGAGGGTGTAAAATTTTATCTTTTAATTAAACCAACATACATGCAAAAATATAAACTAAGTCATTCACACCAATATGAAACTGAAACAAATTGAATACTTAATAAAAGACTTGTCGAATAAACCCTCGGCTGAAAACCCAATCCAGATAAATATCCAACAATGAATAAAATAATTTGAAAGTAACTGGAAAACATGCCCTAAATAAACTGTAACTGAGAATAAATTCCTACTCTAGGAACAAATGAATGAAGCGTCTAATACAAATTTCTTCTAGCATCCACATGTGCTGCAGCTGCGTGTCCCTGGCATAGAAATAAAGTCCGGCGTCCCTGTGGTTAGACACCTAAAAAGTTTTGAAAATATTTTTATTGCAAGGGTTAGAACTCAAACATTTTGAAAATATTTAGCAAGTGAATTAAAATGTAGCAATTTAGAATGCATGAATGCTCTTCATATTTAAGTTAGTATCGCACTCACTTGAGATACTACTCACCTCTCATTTAGAGTGCACACCTAACGATTTATACTTAGCCCACCTAGCTGTACTACCCAAGCTAACTAAACTACAGTAATTAACTGATCTCATCTACACGTCTAAGTTCCCGTACCGCCCATATAGTACCTCATTTTATTAACATTTCTCATATGTTAATTAATTCTCATGTAACATTTCGCATACGTCATCTTTTCATATTTATAATTAAGTCTCACTACTTAATTTATACAACAATTCTCATATGTTATTTCTTATCATTCATAAATAAGTCTCGCCACTTATTTTAGATAGTCCCGTTCTATCTTTAGTTTGTTAATTAAGTCTCTCTACTTAATTCACCTTAGATATCCACGATCTGATACCTACAATTTCACACAAGTAGGGTTAATTTACTTTATAGTCTACTATCTCACATAAGTAGCTCATCCATACAGTACATATATATTTCACACACACAATATATATATATATATATATATATATATATATATATATATACACACACACACACACACACACACACACTATAAATGCATGCTTCATAGAAATGTACCCGTATCACACATTAAGGGCTATTAGTTCGGAATGTCCCATCAAACATGGTTCGAAATGTCTCATCAAACATGGTTCGGACTGTCTCGTCGAACCTGACTTAGAATGTCTCATCGAGTATAGTTCAGAATGTCTCATCGAACATGATTTGGAATGTCTCGTCGAACGTGTCTCAGAATGTCTCATCGAGCTAGTCAATCATATCTCATGTAAGTACAAGACATGTATTCACTCCACCTATACATAATACAGTAGGTATACACACAACCTAACTATCATATCGTCGTACGTATATATCTCTCTCATACTCACTGTACTTATTCTTTTACGATTTATCGCACTAACATATTTATTTGGGCATTCGCTCAATTCTTAGGGCCCTAGTTACCCCTTCGTTTATTTTAGTAGTTAATCTATCACTAACCTACGGGTACATTAAAGTAGTGTCACCCAACCACATTACCTCGACTTACTCCATCCGGTCCGTACCTTTACCCGTTAGAATTTATCACATCAAGTTCCACTATTAGGACTAACACCTCTCATTTAAATTTAATATTCAATAATTTATAATACATCTCTATAATAAATTAAATCGGTTACTCTGTGCCTAACACCCGTCGTACTAGCCTACTATAGTATAAATAATCCCCTTATTACATCCCAATAAGGTTTCAAAAGTTTTCCACCATAACAGTTTAGAGGAACTAGGCCAAAACAGGAATTATAAATATTCTGGAGACCGAACTGGTTCGCCCCTTAAACCGAACCAGTTTGCCGATCTGTAATTCGTCTTCTCCATTCCTCTGTTTCCACCATTAACGAAATTTCAAGGTTTCAATCCACTAAATTCCACCCTTAATTATTTGTTTCCACCAAACATTTACTTCCAAAACAAGTCCCAATCATCTTCTAACTGTTTTAGTATCATTAATTCATACGAAATCTCACAACTTCTAAAATGGGTTTGTCCGATAAGTCTCAAATCGAAAATCCAAAATATATTCCACAGACCAAATAGTTCAGATCAAACATGGATTCCTGTTATAATTTGACATTCTAACAACCTAGAGTAACCCTATATCATAAATTAGATCATCAATTCACACAATTGAATTCATTATCGAAAACCCGTTTTCTCATCGAAATCCAGGCGAAAACAGATTTGGTTTTACACATCACCATAATATGAATCGGATATCACATAATTGAAATTATAAAAAATTAACCACTTAACTTTTTGTTCATAGTGTATGATCCTTTGGAGAAGGTGTTGATTGCTACAAGAACACCGAATTCCTCTCTCGATTTGTCTCCCAAAGACTCCCAATTGATCTCCAATTCCTCTTTTTGGTTCTCTCAAACTCTTAGGTTTAGAAAGGTGTTTTCTGCTGTTCACACACTTAGATTTAATTTAATTCTACATAATCCCATTTTTAGGCTTATGGGCCAAGCCCAAATGACCCGAACACCCCCGTGTGGGCCCTGTTATGCCTAAAAATTCCCCGAGACCCGATTATTACCTCCAGGTACTCTTTTCCGACTATCTCGACCTATCCAAAGTCAACCGTGCACTCAAAATTATCATCCGAAATACTTTATAACATCCTCTAATTTTTGATCTAAAAAATGCGATACAATAATAATTCGAACAATTAAATCTAAATTCGTGAGATTTAAATAATTTATCCAATTCAAATAAACTCTCCAAATTGTAAATTTAAAATTCTCCAATCTAAATGAATTTTATTTCTCCTAAAAATAATTAAATTCTCAGTCCTCAAAATTTCGGGGTGTTACAGAAGGTATAATGCTATTAAGTTTAGATTTATTCCTTGAATTTATTTTGTGATGTTCATTTTTATTAAAACTAGAAACAAGATTTTTATTAAAAAAAAATTAGGAAATTTTTCATTAATTAAAAATAGTTTTTGTACTTACATATCATTAAAACGAGATGAGTATCTCATTGAAACGAGATTGGCTTTTCATTAGAAGTGGTCGTTTGAAGGGTTTTTCGATTGAACATCTCACGAGGGCGTACTGTTTTACATTTTCAAAGCTCGTTCAAACGAGATTAGAATGTTGTTCGAATGACTTTGTTGTCGTTCATATGAGGTTATTTTCTCATTCAAACGAGACTTGTTTTTCGTTCTAACGAGAGTCACCACCTCGAAATTTGTGTTCATCCTACAAATACCTGTTTCGTATTTATTTTCATCGAGACTTTTGTCAGAATTGGTTCTGCATATGTTTAGCAAAAGTTTTCAACTTTTTGAGTTTGAAAATCCTCTTTGATTAACAAATCATTCCCATAAAATATTTAAGTGAATCAAGTTTACGCCCTATAGTGTGTATCTTGCATACAACCTTTGTGTAAAAGGCATCTCCATAGCTGACTTGTGAAACCCGAGGGTATTCACTGCTGAAGTTCGAGGACTGCGGTTCTTGTGATTCTTGCGAGGATCATTGCTGAAGGAAAACAACGACTGTGTCCTTTATAAGAGGATCATAGTAGGTTCCATTATAGAATTTGTAAGTTGCGATATGTAAATTTTATAAAGTAAATAAAAGGTTTTGTCCTTAGGGAATTTTTCCTGAAACTTTGTTTTCATTACATGCTCGGTTTGATTTATGTTCTGAATCACATAATTAAATATTCAAGGGTAATAAGATAAAATTTGGCGTGGATTGTCATATGAATTTAATAAGTTTACGCCATTAGATAATTGTGCACTCTCATCCCTATTTTTTTATTGTATGCATATGTTTTATTTTACTCGTTCGTAAATAACTTTAAGACTTTTTTTTGTACAGGATAATATTTATGCCTCTTCAATAGTATATGAACAGCAAGACTAGTAGTGGTTTTAGTACGATTTTTGACCTCACAGTTTTGATCATAAAAATATAAATTTTGGTTTAAAATTTTTCATTGCGATAAATTGAAACGATCGAACCCGAAATTCTTAAAAACATTGTGCTTGTTATTAGTTTAGACATTTAAAAATTTGATTTACCAAAGTTATAATACCAATTTAAATACCAAACAACCGTCCGAAAATACCTTTTTAATATGACAGAAATACTAAATATATATTTAGTTATTAATTTATATCATTGTTTGACTCATTTATCACAATAATTTATCTCCATAATTATTTTTTTCTTTATTTAAATTCCCATAATTACTTTTCTCTTCCACTTGGATAAGTGGATGGTATTTTCTTTTGGAACAATATATATGTAGTAATTTTTTAAATTAAGAATACATGATTATTCATTTGTTTTATCTTCATAATTTATATTCTTTTGTGAGAGAAAGTCGAGTATATATATAGTGTATAAACAAATACTACATTTGTTCCACATTAATACTCCTACTTTTTAAACAATTCCAAGTTAATAGTTTTGAGTATAAAATAGTACCAAACAATATTTTTAAGAGAACATTGATCCAAAAGCATTTTTTGTTATCAAATGTTTTCATAATTTTTTTGAGGATAAATGTGAAAAGTAACTTTTCTTTTTTTAAAACAATTGACTCTCAAACGACGACTATATTTTTTGGGTGGGTTGGGTTGGGGGGGGGGGGGGGGGGGGAGTATATAGGTTATTTGATAGTTTATGTATTACTTTAGTTTTTTACATTTGGAAATTAAAAATATCGAAAAAACAAATAATAGAAAAAATTGATAAAAAAATATTAGAAAATTAAAACTAAAAAGAAAACAAAACTCCTGAAAGGAAAAGTTCATAATGCTTTCCTACCCTAGATAAGAAGCAATAAAATCCCTACGGGCTAGTTATCTTTCCCTCCTAACTTAAGAGAACCAAAACATGAGAAACGAAAAGCTATTAGCAGTCCTTTGTTTCCTTGCTCCCAACAAGTAATAGAATCTAGAACACTAGGAGTGAGAGTATGCGACTCTTGACTATAGATATCCATATTAAAATTATTTCTAACTAAAAAAGAAATATTTTCCTTTAATCCAAATTCGGGCAAAAGTTAATCCTATCGCCTAAGAAAGAAAACATGATTTAAAAAATAATTCTCTTGTTAACATCTGTTAACTAAATATTTGATGAAATCAAAATGCCAAAAAAAAATGCACTTGAGATTTATACACGGAAAAGAATCATTGCAAGAATTTTTTTTGGCAAATCGACACCTTCCACTATATGGGTAAAGATTTACTCAAAGAGAGAAATGACTTACAAACTTTGATCTCTCTCTATACTTGATGATGCACAACCTCCATAATAATTATTTTTCACCTTTTAGCCAGAAGAGCAATCACAGATTGCATCAAATGAGCTTGTGCCCACTCCCATTATATATTGGAGTGGGCGCAAGCTCATTCTAGGGCATGTTCGAATTCGGTAGTTCTCTACACTCGTGCTATGGAAGGTGCTAAGTGAATTGAAATTAAGGACAGAGGTATGCTTCTTTATTGGTTGTCCTAAAGGTAACAAAGGTAGTTTATATCATACTCCTATGTAAAAGAAGGGCATTGATTCTATCAATGACCAGTTCTTGTGGAACGATTATGTAATAAACCATAGGCCCAAATGTAAGTTGGATTTACAAGATAAAATGGAACATCATATTACTAATGTTGCTAGACCACTTATACAATATGGCATACATCCTGATATTGATAATATAATACCTTATTGAAGTGGGAGTATTACCGATTACCAGGGTATATATGTCACTTTTACTGGATATAAAGTGGTCCCACATCATAGTGGGAGCATCAGGAGTCATCCTAAATGGTCTGTATTTTGGGTGATTATTTTGGTGAGATCCTAGTAAAATATGAATTAGGGCCTAAGAACTACAACGAGGCATCCCAAGATAAAGATTTTTCCTTTGAATTATGCCTATGGATACCAATAGGGAATCAACATAAGATTTTTCCTTTAAATTAATAATTAGGCCTAATTAAAGACTGGACAACCAAGCCCAGCTGTACGTGGGGTATGCCCAACTAAACTCTCCAAAGAAATCAACATAAGCATTTGTCACATGGATAAATATGAACATTTATCACATCCATATCGATAAGCTCAGTTGTTTACCTACAATCTTGGACGAGATATTCAGGAGTCATCACACGAGCCAATAACAAGCTGGGAGAGTTCCTTAAACAACTCAACCACTACGATTTTACACCATTATAAATACAGACTGCACCCCAGGGCTAAGGGGATGTAATTTAGAAACTTTGAGAAAACTTAAATAAAATACAGTGACCTCTCCGTGGACGTAGGCAATTTTTCGATCCATGTATATTCTTTTGTTGTATTGGCATCCTATATTCATTCTTTAATTTCTTTTTAAAATCCTTTTAATTGTGATTAATTTTCACTCACATATATATAACCATTTTAAAGTCTAAATATATAAACATAAAATCTAATTTAATATTTTGTCTTAATATTGTTGTGTTTTTTTATATTATTTTATGTTTATATTGAATTAAAATATGAAACAAATTCATACTTAGGTAGAGAATATTTAAAATTTTACAAATTAAAAAGAAAAAGAATAACAATAAGAAGAAATGGATTAAGTAGAACGTTATGTGCTCTCTCTTTAAGAAACAATCCACCCCCTTATTGGTTTTTACGACTATAATCAACATTAGTCTATTTTCCATGATAAAGTGATATTCAACACTCTAGAAGCACTAAATGGGTGTTACCGCCCACAAGAATTAACAGTGTTTAATACCTTCTCCGACTCAAAAGTCATATGCAAAAAATTGAGACTATTAAATTAATTGATTCAAAATGAAGGAGGGATGGTATATTTATAATATTAGAAGAACCCTTTTTGATTAGAGACGAATCTTTTGAAAAGAAACGACCTTATATGGAGTGACACATCACTTCCAAATGGAAACGACTACCCCTTTAAGATGACACTACCTTTCATGAAACCACGTGTTTAACCAAAATATATATATAACCACCTAAGTATAATATTCACTCAAATAAATTATATTAATAATTCCAAGATAATGTATGTGTGTGTGTGTGAAGAGGATGAGATGATTTTATAGGAGGTTAATCAAATGGGGTATATTAATATTCTGATAACATTGGAGGCATGACCTATGATCATGGAAGGATCAATACAAAACTAGATAGTCCAACACTATAATAAATGGACTAAAAATATTTGTTTGACTATAATTGTAAGTTATACAACCCGAGTACAAAAATTATGAGAAATAAATTTCTATAATGCTACAAATGCTAAAAATAACTTCTCTTCTATAATAACTGTAACTTTTGAGGATTTGAAAGTTGTTACTGAGAGGGTAAATAAGTAAGAACTTCAATAATGAGAGCGAATCAAGGCGAGAGCAATGAAATTGTGTTAATGGTGATTGAATGCTTCAACCACCCACTTCAATTTTACAACATAATAGTTTTGGGCTATGCTTTCATGTCGTGAATGTGCAAATAGAGTCTACTACATTCAATGATATGAGGTTGTCCAATTATGTATTTAATGTAATATATTAGGTTTTAGGTGCATTAAATGCCTTGGAAAACTTTGTTCCCCTTTCATATCTATTATGGTTAAACTATTACCAGTGTGAGTTGGTTAAACTCTGCTATGATAGGGAAACAAATGGAACGTTGTCTGTTTTCTCTTGTTGTTTTGTAACTGTGCATATTTTACTATGTACTTTTGTACTAAAGAGTTTTGTGCACATATCCTGATGTTGATTGAAAATTTATTGTACAACTGTAAATAAAACCATGTGCGAGGAACTATATTCATCCCTCATTATCCATTGTGTTAATGTTCACTGAACTAGTGTTTTGCAATGGACCTAGACTCCTTTCCAGGTTTGCGATATTCTATGTACATTTATTGGATTCCTGTGAGTGACTTGACTCCCTGCATCTATGTATCTAATCTAATCTAATCTATATCTATATCTATATAATATATAAAAATTGTAGACTCAAATCATCCGAGGTTGACACGTGGCAATGTATTAAATATCACTAGAGGTATAAAAATGCATTTATGATTTCCTCAGTCTTCTCTTCCACCGTTTACATTTTCAAGACTGAGATTTTCAAGACTCATTTCTTTCCCTATGTAACGAATCATTCTCACTCTCTTATACCGAAACCTTTCAAAACCAAATTGTGTGCAATGGTGACTGGTGGGTTTTGTGGTTATGATTTATACATTTTTATTAGTTGTGTTAATATATGACATCTCCCCCCTACAAAACTAACCCTCGGCGCCCCTGCACAATTTTATGATTACCTAATAAGCCTTTCGTGTTTTGGTTAGAAATAAAGGGTACAGGTGGCGAGTTTAACTAAGAAGCTGTAGCAGGTCAACTTCCACCTATGATCTAGAGGAGGATCATTGTAGTAGTTTTCAAGCCTCTGTTGGTTGATTTGTATCTTGCATTTCCTATGCCATCACGTCTTCAATAATCAACAGTTGATGCCCAAGTATTGCCACGAGGCTTTCCTAATCTTCCATTACTTTGATGCCCATGATCTCGCAGCACTGCTTTCCGCTATATTCTTCGGATTCCTTAATAAAAGCTCCAACCCACCATCCTGCCACACCATGATTTTATTGATTTTATTTTCATTACTTGAATTGAATAAATAATTATGGATTAGTGTAGTAATTTTAATAGTAGATTTATCATTTTTAATCTTGATATGTATTAATATACTGTTTGGGACTTACTTTTGCATGTGTATGTGTTTTTTAGATTTAAGAGCTTCAATGAACTACTATAAACATTTAGATTTGGTTTTTTATTTTATTTTTCTCGCTCTCTATACCCATAATGTACAAAAATAAATTTTTATCAGAACACTTATAATGGAGTAAAAGTGAAGTTTGGGTTTATAAACTATTTGATGAACTTTTTAATTTTCGTTAATTCTCCCCATATTTAGAATATGTTCTAATGTTGCCATGGACCCCATTTATTTGCAGGTTTGTTATTTATAACATTGCAATAGTAACTAAAATGTCACATCCTCCCGTTCATGATGTAAGTACATTTTTTTTATTCATTTTTTAACTTTCATTATGATTTTTCTTCTCTAATACAATATAATTGTATTACTTATTAATGAATATGATTCGTGTGTCGCGCTGCTATTATTATTTTCTTTTTTCTGAACTAAAATAATGGAAGATACATTTCACTTAAGATGGGATGTAAAGAACAAATCATCTCTGCCATAAATTCCCTAAGGATTATTGAAGAGAATGAGGTTTCATTGAATTTACCAACTTTCTTTAAATATACATATGGTTGTATACTTCATTTCTCATTATGAACATGTTTTATAAACCTCTTATTTCAGTTATGTATTAATTTGCATATTGATTTCTCTTTTCCACTTCAATATTGATATTGTTTTATTACATGGCATGTGCAGGTTGATTTAGATTGAAAATTTTGACGTATTGGCAAATATTATTATAAGCATGAGATTATGCAGTCGATTTGATCATTTTAGATCTCATATTTTCCAATAGGTGAATATGGTGACTCATATGAATCTATAGGGTTATTACGGGTAATTACTGCCTACTACTGTCTCATATCTTTCTTTAATGTTTTAATATATTTTTGTATGGAGATGTGGACTTTTGCATGTTATAAGTTTCAATGTGTTATAGATTGAATGGAGAATCCCTGTATTGTTTATCTCTCTTGAACTGTGTATCATATTTATTCCATCAACAATTGGGGTCGTGAGTTTCATATTTCGAAGGTATCAATTTGTAGTAGGAAAGTTGGGTTCATGGTTATATATCATATGTATTTATGTTCCAGTTTCAGTATACATGTAACTTTGAATCTACCCACCAACAAATTGAGTGCACTTATATGTAAATTCGTTTATGTTGAACTTTGAATATAAGAGACTCGACTTTTAATTTTTGTCTGCACATTAATTGTCTTTGCTTCTTTGATAAGCTAAATTGAAGGAGTGTTCAATATACTTGCAAAGGAGTTGGACCTCCAATTTAAAGTTACAACACGTGCTTTCTTACAGTAGATTCTTTGTTTCGGCAACCCGCGAGACACCACAATCTTTCCCAACTTAGGTTAATGTTCATATGTCAAAATGTTTTAGGTTTTTAGTAAATTATTCCATTTGTATCTAATTTCTATTTCATCCCCTGCAATTTCTCTTTATCACCCAATATTGTTGTATTGTTGAAAATGAAGTATTTCGATTGATTTAACTCTATTCATGGGGCTGTTTTATTTGAAGATTATAGATCTTCGGTAGGCACTTCATTAAGGTGATTATATATTGTTGCTTCAAAAGCTTTTTTTATAACATATTTTTAAGGTTGTCTCATGGGATTTGATAATATCATTTTTCTTTACTTTGATTCTATCTATTAGTTATGTTGTATATGTATTGGTTGGTCAAATGCTACAAACATATGAGAAAAAATAGAAACTCTTATCTCAATAGTATATGCAGTGCAATGTTACTTAATAGATCATTTACTACAATTGTACTAATGTGAAAATGGGAGATTTATCTTTTTTTATTAACCGGAAGTAGAAGTTTATATATGGATGTTTATCTAATGATGGGTAATTCGCTGTAGAAGATACTATTGTCGTAAATAATGAGAACTTGGAGCACAAAGCTTGTCCGGAGGAACAAAAAATTTCAGAAGAGCAGAATGATGACGTTCCTATTAACCCATCTGACTATCCTTTTGTCATAGCTCAGATAATTCATGGAATGGAAGAGCTAAAGTCCTTTAGAACAATGCAAATTCACAGGATGGGTTACCTGGAGCATAAGATGGTTGAGGCAGTTCATTGTAATTTCTTTTCAGAACTTTGCAATAATATTGTTTTTATTTTTATTTTATAATTAAAACTCAGTTCATTTTTGGAATTTATTGTGTAAGACAAGGCAAAAAAAAAATTGATAAATTCGGCCACGCATCGCGTGGCCTTCATGCTAGTAACATAATATAATTTTGATGTCTCTTTAAAGATAATTGACACCTGTCTTGCATTTAATGTTCATTTACAAGATCCCTCTTACACCTCATTTACAACCCATCTGCTCAACTCCCTTTGCAAAATCTCCCCCTTTTACGAAGTCCTCTTTCTACTCATAAGAATCTGTCTTCTTAGTTCCATTCTTTGCATCTGGATTCTGAGTTTTGTTCTTTGAATACGGCCTAAGACGTCTCCGACCTCTCATATATACATTCTCTTCCATTGATCATCTACAAGACTTCAAACCGTCTCTTGATTCACCAACCCAACTTCGAAAATCGTTTCACCAGATCGTTTCACCGACACAACTTCGGAAATCGTTTGACCAACACAACTTCGGAATGGGTACAAATACCCAGAAGCGATGTTTCTCAACCCTACCTCTACTCTTCATTTCATTCAGTATGTTCCTCTCTTCCTCTTCTTTTACTGGTTTACGTTTCTCAACATTGCTTCTTCATTTTATCCCCAGTTATTTTAATTCTGCTTTTTTTTTCGTTTTATGTATATCCACCTATGGCCGTGAAAGTCATTCTTGATTTTTTTCCAAATGATTTTACTTTAGCTGTTTTTTAGTTTTCTGTATATCCCCAAAAAATAAAGTTAGGTTAAATTTTTATTGAGAAAGGTTACTGTGTATGAATTTTTATACTTCGACAGTTTTTTAGTTTAATGTATATCCCCAAAAAATAAATTGGTTGAGGACAGATAATTGAAGTCTAGATTTCTTTTATTTGTTTTCGATCCAATCTAATATTCTTATGTCGTGGGCATACTTGAAGACTATTGGTTCAGTCTTCAATGTTTAGATTATCTTATTTGTTTCCGATTTTAATACTTTTTAAATTGTATTAGATTCAATTTTATTTCAAAAAGCAATTCTCGTTAGTCACATAAGACTATATACTGACTCATTGATATGGTGTAAGTGAACAGATCAGTCAAAATGCGGATCACGTGGATCCCTCACCAACCAAACCACGTGTCATCCGTATTCCTCAACATGGGCTACATTTTGATGCCATTGCGTATATTTGGGTTTGATTGAATCGGAGAATACTTTTAATTATTCATCACCATCTCCTTTACGTTTGATGATTGTTGAGCGGAATATCTTCGGTTGTTGTATGTAGTGTAATTTTGGTATACCTTCCAATGCAATTGCTGCAGCTACTGATTTCAAATCGAATATGAAATGTTCAAAGATAGACCAAAACATCTCGAAATTTACTTCTTCAAGAGACTATCTACCAAGATCAATCAAATGGTGGCAGCAACTGAACGCAAGACATAATTAAAATGAAGCAAAAAAATATTGCCAATTGCATCCGATGCCAAATTACAGGTTTTTAAATTTAGATACTGCTTGACATTGGTTCTCCATTCATTGCTCCTATTACATTTAATCTCTATGTCTTTCACACTTAAAATTTCAGCTGGATCATTTATTGGATGCATTGAAATGAGGTAGCAGATATAATCATTTTTTCTCACAGCATCAAGGACTTTGTTAAAGATATTTAACAAAGCTCAACGTGACAATGTGCATAATGATCAATCTATTTTCCTCAAAAGTACAATGTATATATTTATAAATTTATTTTAATGCGCCCGCGCATCGCGCGGGACTCAAACCTAGTATATATAAAAATGTAACCTTAATCCCTTTCTAGAGCGTCACGTGTCAACCTTATTTAATAAAAATCTTTATTAATTCAAACGTTTCCAAACGATTCATCCCTCCTCCATTGATTTCTTCGCCGGATCAAGGGACTTTACCTCAACGGTGTAACTAATCTCCAACGAGTTCCTAAGTAAAACGGTTAATAAGTCACAAATATAGAGCCTCAGCTAGAGTTTTGACACAATCATGGTTAATAATCAATTTCTCACGTGCAATTCTATAATTTATATTTGTCTGTCACATATGAGCTATTCTATTATGATTGAACAGTCATTTGTGAGAATTTCGAAACAATGTCTAAATGGGAATGAGTAATGATACTTTCACTGGATCCAAGTACCAGTTTAGTATCAAATGTGCTTTATTTGATTGTACATTGGTGGAACCTATGGCATTCCCTGGCGAGACCCACACCATAGTACAAACAAATAAAACAGTACTGATACTAAACCGGTACTAACACTCGGTGTATCTAACATTTTCCAATGGGAATTGGGACTCGACATTTCTTCCGCTATGAAAACTCTCATAAGAACTTTTTGGCTTTTTCGGTTAAATTTGGCCATGCATCGCATGGCTTGCGTGCTAGTTATAGTATATACTTAAAGTTGTGATCACTATACAACGTCGACATTTATCGATTACACGTTGACATGTGTACACATAATTAAGCCATTTATTAATTTTGTACTATCCAGATTAATGTAGACACTTATGTATTTGATCAATATATGCATTTAGTTGGTTCATGTATTAGGAGGTTCGTGTATAAAAGTCTAAATGGGGTATGATTACATTAAATGTAATAGATACATGTATTTGGTTAGTTACACTTTAGAGATCCTTTAAATACCCATGTAATTGAACATTTGAAGTAGTCATAAAAAGTAAAAAATAATGTGTGAGTAGTAAAGAAAAATTCTCTCCTCTATTGAGTGTTGTCTCTCAAATATTGAGTGTATTAGTGTATATTATTATCTCTCAAATATTTTTTAATTTTTGATAGTCATGTTTTTGGATGAATGAGTTTAGAGAGGTGTTCTCAAGTTGAAGAATACTTCAGCTCTTTGAATGACGACTCTAATGAAAATTCTTTTCTTGTCAGAATTTTTGGGGTTTGATGGTTTTAAATAATTTAGTAAGTTTCTTAATTTGCATGTTTGTTTCATGCATTAGTAGTGCACTATATTTACACTTATAATTTTTCAGCTATATTATTAGGTTTATTAAATTATGTTTTGTATAAATTTATTATGTGACATATATTCTATAAAACGTTTAATATTACATATTAGGATTTTGTAATCTATTTGATGATTTCATCTGGAATGTTTTAGGGTTATTTTACGTTGTTTTCTATATACTTTTAAATGCAATAGTCTCTTTCATAATAGTTTTTATATATTAGTTTAATATTAATTTTTATTTATTTAAAATAATATTAAAATATTCAGACACATTATTCACAATCAAAATATCATTTTACTATATTAAATATATTTTCAACAAGCCTTAATTATATTCTTTGTCAGAATGTGAGTCTCTAAAAAGTATATTTTTACGGTCAATCAACAAGTGGCCTACAAGCTAGTGTATGTTCATACAGTTTTGCGAGTGTTGTGATGCGTAGATGTTGTCTTTGAGGGAGTTGGAATCCTCGATCCCATTATAATTGAAGTAATTGAAATTCAGTTCCTCCACAAGTTTTACTTCTTAATCTGTAAATCAAAACCCTCAAGGGTCCTAAGTGACTTTATAGGAACGATTGGTCCCTTAAATTTTACTTTCTTGTCCAAAGCATCCCCCGATCTATCCTCAAAATGAAATGACTTTAATTAGTAAATGAATACCAGTTTCTCGAGGACCTGTCTACATTATCCCCTCAGATATAGACCTGTCAATAGGTCATATCGAGTTGTGTTCATGTTGATTTTTATCGTGTTCGGGTATTATTGAGTTCGTGTATAAATGGATGTCTTTTTTAATTTGTGAAAAATCCATATTCAAACCCGACCCATTATCAATACGTGTCGTGTCGTGCTCACTCATTAATACCTATTAACAAAATGAATTATTTTAAATTGTATGCAAGTTGACATATTATTTCATTTTTAAACACAATTAGACCCATTAATTCATTGACATTACTAAATCTCTCATTTATTAAATTACGTTATGATTAAATTAACATTATGCTACACAAAATATTTATAAGTCCCAAATAGTATATCTTAGTTACTTGAATTAATGGGTCATAACGGGTCTTATCGGGTATTAACGGGTGAAGGGGGTCAACACTAACCCGACCCGTTAACTATCGTTTCTTATCGGGTTGGTACTGATATGCCCAAAACCATTACCCATTAACTTTCGTGTCGTGTTATCGTGGGAGGCCTCATTTTTATAGGCAGGGGTGGCAATTCGGATTAATCTTGTCATTTTTGGATCGTGTTGATTTTGATTTGAGTATAAGTTTTGCATACTCTTAAATCTATAACAGCTAATCGTGTCATGTTCATTTCATTTCGAATTATTATGAGAGAGTTCTGATAAAATAATCTTATGAGATGAGATTGTTTTTTTCATCATTACTTATGTGAAGCATTAAATTCTCAAAATGTCTGTTCAATATCTTATATGCTATTTTGTTCCCCAAGCAGTACGTCTCTATTGGCAAAGAATTCAACCTCCTATTGAATCATTTCAATTCTTCATATGACGAAATCCTTTCACATTCCTTCGTTATAATACTATTTGTCTTTAATCTTTGAGACTTTATTATTCCCTTTGGTTTTTATTGAGTGAAAATTGTAGAAGTCCCTTGCGTAAGAGTTTAAACGACCTTTCTTATGTTTTTCGGTATTTTTTACTCCTTTTTCATCGTTAATCAAGAGTAGTGACATATTCTTCGTCATCCTCTTCTGTTTTGTCTATTGATACCACAACCATGATGGTGGGTTCTTCACCCCTTGATGTACCTTCTACTCCCATTTTTATTGTTAGCGTAGTCGCTGTTACCACTACCACTACTGTCTATTCACCACTAATGCCTAACCAAAGGGTCAGATAGAGACTAGCGAGGGACATAGCTCTACTTTTAGGAATAATACATGTTTGTTAGAGAAATAGGAAAAAGGAACTTCTTTAGAGGTACCATGAGGTGTCCGGGAAGCTTTATGTGCACCTCAACTAATTCCCATCAATTATACTTTCTTTTCTAAGGAATATAATTTCAATGGCCTCCTCAAGGACTTTATTTCCAAGACCATTAATATTGTCATAGACAATCCTAACACTACATTCCCTGAGCCAAAGAATCTTCTTGATGGCCCTCTCATCATTTCAGATAGCATGATTAGGCTAAATTGACAAGTTTGATTTCCCTTTCTCGACCATCAACTTTGATGCTTGTAATGATGCCCCATAGGTGTTTGGCTTATAGGTAAGCTATATTTTCTTTGTTACTTCTTAGTCGTAAGTTCTAGATCAAGCTGGTTTGCAAAAGTGATCAAAAGTTTGAAAAATTGCACCATCAACAAGAACACAAATGATCTTCAAACTCCAGTCTCTTATTGGAGAATTGACATTGACTCTTTCATCTCTATTTGGGGTGAATTGTAAATTACTTTGGAATATATTTGTGATTTGACTGTTATGCCTGCCACTGGTTCTCACATGCTTGAGGACACGTTCAAAGTTGATAAAGAGAAGTTCTTGTTGGAATATGAAATTTAAATTCATCAACATATTGGATTATCGAGATTACCTAGTAAAAGAATTATAGAAATCATGTAGCTGAATCCCTAATGGTGATTGAGACTTGGGGGTTAGAGGTCTTTCACATACTAATCCCCCTCTCTCTATGAGTTCTCTCTCATTGATGAGAATGGGGAGGAGAGTGTTTTGAGTGCATTATCAAAACCCTTCATTATATTTATAGGCTTCTAATTAGAACCTCATAAATTCTAATTAGGTGATTCTTGAATAACCAATAGGTGACTTTTGAGTAACATGATTCTTGAGTAACCAGTAGGTGACTTCACTACACCAAATCTGCACTATTGTCAAGGTCATTGACCCTGACAAATCCAACTTGTCAAGGTTAATGACCGTGACATTTCGAGGCGAGACAACTTTTTTTGTCACGGTCGTATCACGGTCATTGACCTTGACACAAAACTCGCGTTTTGTGTCACGGTCGTGTCGCGGTCAATGACCGTGACACGTTTGTTACGGTTTATAACCGTGGCAAAGCCGTGACCCTTTTTAAAAAAAAATTCACTGTCAATGACCGTGACAATTCTGGGCAGAATTTAAAAAAATTATGCTGGGCAGTATGGCCACTGCCACTGCCCAGCAGTATATTTGTACCTGTTACAGCAATGTTGTACCTGTTCCAAACATCATACATCCAAAAAAACTAAAGATAATGCAAATATATATTCATGACGATATAATCCAAATATTCAAAATAGAAATAATATACATGACGATATAATCCAAATATAATTAAAATGGACAAACTTAAAAATAATGTTACTACATATCTTGGGTAAAACTGAGGAGGTGAGTAGGCCACACGACATACGAATTGACGCACCCACTAATATACGCCGTGCTGCATTGTTCGCGCAACCACAATAGGGAGTTCTCCTTCCCGGGTATGACATGCGTGACGAGCACCCTGTACTCCATCTCTTGAAGCGCACGTCCATGAAATATTCCACCCTCGACGATATTCGGGTCCCTCAACCCCCGCCCTATCCTCTGGCCATCAAATACGTCCAATATGAACACGCTCGACCAACCAATTGTCGACATTGGTCTGTTGAAGGGCGCCAAATAGGGAAGTGGATCATCGAAGTACGAACGTGTCGGTGATGAAGCAGCGAGGTCCACATCCTCGTCATCCTGCGCCTCATCCTCCCGCACCTCCTCCTCCATCGCCTTCTCCTTCCCTTTCCCTTTCCCTTTACGGTCTCCGCCCAACGTACGCTTCATGAATGCGTACATATCTAGGACCGTCGCCTCCAAACGGGACAGCTTCGCATCGTGTGAATCCACCGTTCGAGCCAACTCGGTGTCGCTCGTCTCCTATCCGATGATCCTAGATTTGTCCACCCGCGAGCTCACCCCCATTGTCCTCCCCTTGCGATCAGAGCCAAGCACTTGGCTAAGTGCATCCGTGGACAAAGATTCCTTGTCGGCATCAGACTGCGACTCATGCACTTCCTTAAACTTTGCCTGAAACGACAAAAAGCACATGATTAGTAAAATAAGTAAACTAAAAAATTATAACGTAATTAACAAAAATTAAACTGTTGGATTACTTACAATCGTGGCCGCGATGCTCGGGGACACCTCCTTGTCCTTCCCCTTCTTCGTCCGAAGAGCCACATAAGTATCGAGCCTATGTGGCTTACCCCCTGGCCCACTCCCTACCCCCTGAAATAAAATAAAGTACAGTAAAATTAGTATCGGCCCCGCAAAGTAAAATAATGAAGAATAATATATTTCTGTAGTTATAGAAAAATTAAATCTTACCTGCATCCTATGCTCCACCTCGGCGTAAGAGGTCCGGCCGGAGTAGTGCACGTCCGTCTTTTTTGCCCGATTTTCCCTCCCCGATTGGCGAGATGCCAATTGTCGATCCTCGATCTCATTGTCAATGAACTTCTTCCATTGTGCCAATGAGATCGTCTCCTTGGGGGGGACAGATTCACGCCATTGGATAATCGACTCTCGTGTTTTTCCAAAGTACCGTGCCCGCATATTTTTTTCCACGACTTGAGTTGCTCCCTAATCTGCTCCAACACGGGATCGCGTAGCTTTGAATCCAAGTTGAATTGTTCATGTCCAACAAATACAATTTTAGTTGCGAATAAATATAAATATAAATATAAATATAAATATGAAATCGAAATTGAAATTGAAATTGAAATTGAAATTGAAATTGAAATTGAAATTGAAATATAAATATTCATATAAATATAAATATAAATATAAATATAAATATAAATATAAATATATTACCTGTAGTGCCGCCCAAACAACTAACTTGAGCTCATATGGCACCTCCTTTCAACTCATAAACCCCGGGCCGATGACCGTCTTTAGCATCTCGAGGGATCTCGCTAATAGCTCCGATTTGTTCTTGACGGTAATCCCAAATTTTCCATATTTGGGGAGCCTAGGGGAGGAGGATCCCTCGTCGCCTCCGCTACCACCGAGCCCAGACGACATCATCATAAACAGCATCATCATCTTCGCCTTAATATTTGAAGGAGACATTTTTGCTGTAAAAAAATGTTATTAGTACAGATAAAAAAAAATGTTAATAGTACACATACACACCCCCCTACCCCACCCCCACCACACACATGCACACGTCATGCCACTTTTAAAACTAACCAACCCAACATTTCATCAATTAAACTAACAATTAAAGTATACAATTATTAATTTACTAATTTACAATGAGGGACAATCCTATTTTCATATGAAATTGGCACTAATTATTAATTTACTTTCATCTAAAACTATACAATTAAAATTACAATTAAAGCTATACAATTTCTTAATTAAAGATATACAATTGTTAAAATTGCCCCTCCACACCCCCCACACCCCACCCCACCCCAACCCCAACCCTTGCCCCCCTCCCCCCGCCACGCACACACGCACACACCTACGCACACACAAACACACACCCCACCCCCACCACCCCACCACCACCCCCTCCCCCCACCACGACCGTGACAACTACATTTATTGTTTATCAATAAAATTATGACATGAGATAATTATAATTGGAGCATAAATTTCATTATCATAAAGGGATAAATCCAACCAAGTACAAAGATTCTACAAATTAAAGTGAGAATTAAATTTAAGACTTTCTAACAACATGCATGTGTATGGATTCTACATAGTTGGGCACGAAAGTAACTAATGATATTCCTAAAAACATACAATTGGCAACATTTTGTGAATTTACTAAACTTTATATAATATTATCAAATTCTGTTAAAAAATTATCTAGGGTTTTACCTAATTGAATTAATTTCATGAATAAAATTATTATCAATTTAATATTTATATAATTAAATTTAACATATGAATTCTAGAACTTTTCTAACATTTATACAATTCTAACTATCACTAACCTTGCATTCATACTAAGGTTTACATAGTTTTAACAAATTATAACAAAATATTATCATATTTTTAGTTAGAAAATTCCACCCCCACCTCCACCCCCTCCCCCCACCACATTTTTGGATATTATTTTTGGAAATTTATAGAAAATTACTTATTTATTTACATTTTTAATCCCCTACCCCCACCCTGTCCCCACCCTACCCCACCCCCCCACACATGCACACACACACGCACATATATACACACATACACACATATATATACACACAAACATATATATAAATGGAAGAGAGAGAGAGAGAGAATTAAACTTGAAAGTAGAGAGAGAGAGAGAGGGAGGGAACGACGGTAAGGGAAAAAAGAAGGGGGAAAGGGTTTTTGCTGTGAACATTGTCATGGTCGTGTCACGGTCATTGACCTTGACAATTATTTAAAGAATTGTCACGTTCAATGACCGTGACAAGTAAATTTATCACGGCCTTGTCACGGTCAATGACCGTGACAATTCCTTGTCACGGTCGTGTCAAGGTCAATGACCGTGACATAAAACGCGTGTTTTTTGTCACGGTCAATGACCTTGACAAGGGTGACCGGCTGAAAGGTGACAATATGGCCATTTGGGTGTAGTGCTTGTGGGTAGCCACACATTACAAAACTCATACTCATTTTTAGATGTCTTTTTGTGCTCTACTAATTAGATCACTTAATTAGCCCAAATATAATAGAAGCACAAATACAATTGCTAGTTTAATATGTAAGCCCATATTATAATATTAAAAATATTCCAACAGTTGTACGATGTTTTGATTGAAGCCATGTCTAAATGTTCCCATTACACTACTATAACTCAGTCTAGTACGACGAAACACTTCTATGCCAAATGACAAAGATATTGCTAAGATATTTTAAGCAATTGTATAAGGAAAAATCTTACAGAAAAAACTCTAAGTTCGATGATGGTGATGGTTTGAAAGCCTTGAGTCACTTGGATGCTTTCGTCTCTCAGTTATTATAATATAAGAGACGAATTAATCCCCTAGTGATATTCTCATCCATTTATATATTAAACTATCATGAGGGAAGTTTATCCCACTTATTGCTCTCACTATTGGTACTCTATATAGTTATCTTGATCATACCCACATTGACATGGAGAAATCTATCACATCATATACTATTACAATACATTCCTTTGATGGGATTCCTTTTTAAGAGATTCCATAATTAGGACCCTGAGGAATCTTCTATGTTAGTGAAGCCTCATGCATTGCATGATGGAATAATAAGGTATCTATGAATTATATCCTCGGTATTTTCAGTGATGTATTTGAGTTTTATTTTTTCCCATACATTAGAGGATTAGGGGTGTCTTCTCTCCAGATTGTTTCTTTATATATCTAAATTATATGTTCTTTCACCCAATACCAAGGGAGTCACTAGTTTTCCTTTTACTAAAATAATGACCATGACGTTTCCTTCTATGTTTCCTTACTTGTCTTAAAGCAAGAAAGTTGTTGAATACTATGACCCTGAGAGAGTGGTAAGAAAATATGAGTATAATGTTGGAGCTCCATTGAATGACCTCTATGACTCCAATAACTTTGAGTATCTCTACCTTTCTTCTTATTACAACTTTATCAAATATGGGGCATTTAAAATGCATGCTCAACTACAAGGGTTTCTATTTTTTTTAACGAAATAATATACATAAAGTTAGGCCTTGTTGGTTCATTCATTGGTAACACTATATTGATAGCATTTAATCCTTTTCTATGTGTCTCACAAGATACAATCCTAAGAAGATTGCCATTTTTGAAAAATCTTTGGGTCAAATGAGTCAAAAAAATATTTGGTATCCTAATAAGGTCATGAAATATGATTTGAAGTCTATAATACCATTTATCATGAACCCTTTTTGAGAATAATATATCCATTATCACTCTATCTCATGATATATCTCCAGTAAATCATCGTCTAACCATAAAGAGGAAGTGATGGTTCATTCATATGGGACTTCTAGTCCTGCGATTGTCTTACTTCCCTATACACTAGTGCCTATCCGAACACGTGTTAGTGAACCATGGGTTCACACATCTCATCTATTCCCATTTTGTTCCAAGAAGTTCCATCCTAACTCTTGGACTTTATCGACTAAGTTGCATCGTAAACACCCATATTTTCGTACCCGAAATTTTATTCCCAACTAACCCAAGGTAATATAATATCCTACGTGCTCCCAGAAGTAAGAAATTTCATTTACGGACTCTCTAAATTGATCCAGACCCCAACCGATTCGCTAAGAACACATAATAACCAACCTGGGCTGATTAAGTGGTCCGGACCAGTTCTCCCTCCGATTCTAGCCTGGGCAGGCTGTTACGAGTTTTAATAAAATTTCTCAAGTTACTTTACATCATAAACATCCTATTCTTCACCCAAACATCATATATGATACCTAAATGACTTCCCATCATCAACCAATAATTTTTCTAGATATAAATGTCTTTAAATTTGTCCAAATTATATGTTTACAATTATCTAAAAAATTATAAATGTGTAAGTTATAGTTTCCAAGATTTACTTTTTTCTCATTAAATTGAATCAAGAAACATTCTTTCTTATGGATTTACATCGGATTTACACTACTATAATATAAGATCATAAGATTTATCTCCAAATCAATATAATCATCAACTTTTTTGGGTGTCTCCGAATTCACAAAGTCTAAATTCCTAATCACTTAAGATTTGATCCTCTACATGGATGAGGTGTAATTTCATTCTATCATCGTTAATTTGCTTGTCTAACCCAAAATTCTAAATGAGAGATTACACAAATGAATTGAAAAATAAATTAGAAGTTAATTTGAGCAACAAAAATTCTTACTTTATAATGAAGATTAAACCTTCTCATCTTGAATTTCCAATTTCCTTCTCTCCCTTAGCCTTGGTAACTTCCTTCTATGGATGGGGGTTGCTAGGGTTTCTTTAGATGAGTGAAATGAGTTTCTTAAACTCTTACTTAACTTATAAAAGATCCTAATCCCGAGTTAAGCCTTAAACCCTATATTTGAGCCCCCAAATGAGCCCAAACCCATAACTGGAATGGACCAACAACTCTCCAAGTGATATACCTATATCTAGGGTGTAATTTTAGAGTCTAAAACACCTAAACGAGTTTCCAAATCATCCCTGAATGCCCCCGAATTAGTTTTACTCAACATGTACATTTTCCCCATAAAATTGAATATCACATATCAATTATAAATTAAACATGCAATAATTTTCTACGAGAACTTTTAACACGCATAAATAAATTCACATAACATGAAATAACAGCTAATCAATTTATTGATGATTTATTTAATTATAAACTACCGATTTAATTTAATTGCTGTCGATTTTATTTTATTATAAAAATACAAGGTATTATATGGTTATAATTATTGGTTTAATTAAGCTAAGACTATTCCAAATCAACAAACCAAATTTAGATAGCAAAAGATTGGCATTGTCCGTGGGAAACGATAAGTTATTGTCGTTTTCTACCAATTTCCATCAAATAACCATTTCTCAGTCATGCCATTGAAAAATGACAGACATTCTAGAAGGTAGCCATGCCATTGGCAAGACCTCAGATGCTTCAAACCAGGCCAACTATTGACCCAAGAACCAGGGGAGAAATGTCGCCCTCAGCACCCTGGCAGGAAAAAACAGATCTAAATATTCTAGATCTTCCAATGAAAAAACTTATCGCCTTGGTGTGGACTCTTCTATCAGATCCGCTAAGTACTACGATGGGCATTAACTCTTAAGAGAGTCTGAGATCCATGGACAGGCTGAGCAAGGGCCCAACTTTTGATTGTTTGGGTCCCCGAGCACCTAGGAGTCAAAATAACAGAGAGCCCTCTGTGGGCGTCCCTCTCCCCGTCAGTGCACGTGCGCGAGGGTTCATGCCATTCCTCGGGGTGCTTCAATTATCGTCAATTGGGGTGATGTGTAGAGATAGAGTTGTCAACCTATTTTTCACAAAACAGAAAAGAAAAATGTTGTCGTCTTGAGAGAACGACATCAAATACATACTCATACTTGCAAAACCAATTAGTTCAAGGATTCAGGGACTAAGTTACGGAATGAAAAGGTGTTAGTTACCCATTCCGCCCTTTTGATCTCTTATGGTCATGTGTTATTCTTCTCCTTAATAACTCTATGAAGTGTGTGCGTGTATATATAAATGGAGAGTGGAATTGCTCCAGTCGAATCACGGATAAAGGCGGAGTAAGATCATCCTTAGGAGTGTTCCCAAAATAATAAACAAAATACAATGTATGCGATTGTCGGGTCATTGATCGTTTATAGAAGAACGATGGTATACGTTGGACAAAACTTAAGAATGAATCACAAATAAATGGTATGAATAAAAGTAGGAGATGAGGACTCGAATCTTGAATTTTACCCGAGACACCTACGTAGCCTAAAAGGCATAAAAGTCCACGTAGTTCGCATATAACATGAGATGGGGTTTATCCCATAAATGCAACCGGGGACTTTTTTTTTATATGTGTATGTATGTGAAAACATGATGTTTTAGTGTGAGAAAATGTAATGAGAAATCCCCCTTTGGAATTTACAAGAAAATCCTATTTTTCTTATTTTTTTTTATAGAATATATAGTATGTGCAATACTACCAATAAAAGAGTCAGATATTAATAGGTGCGATCTAATAAAATGAAATGATAAAAATGAGAATTAAGTAACTAATGCGAAAAAAAGAGAATTTAAAGAGAGAGTGAAAGATTTGGATCTTCTTTTGAAGCCTTAAAGTTGATTTTGAGTGTTGGAGGGCTGCTCTTGCAAGTGGATGAAGGTGGTAGGAGGAGAGGGAAGGGAATTTGCCAAATTGGGTAAGGAAAGTATTGAAATGGAATATGGGGGAGAGGTTTCAATATGGAAACCACTCTGACTTTGAGAGAATGTTGCTGAGATTAGTGAGAGGGATATTTCTGAGGTACCTTTCGAAGCGAGCTCATGCTCTCCTTATATAAGGTAAAGGGGGGGTGTCGATCAACATTGTCCTTGACCTTCCCATCGACAGGCAACCCCAGACACACTGCGGATAGGCAGGGAAATGTGTTTTCCATTCGGGATGAACCATTAGAAAGGTTATGTAGGACCCTGCTATGTACCAAAGAGATTTGTTGGTTCGAAGAGTTGATAAAGGTCAAACGAGGATCAGAAGTGCTCAACGACCTTTCAGAGTAAAACGGGTCGTTCGTTCACACCGTAAGGTGAATTTACACACAGGGCACACCATTGGAAAGGGTATTCAGAGCCATTCAAAGATTCATTCAGTCTCGTTCGAGCTAAAGAGTTGATCGGAGTCAAACGGAGCCTTGGAGCGTCAGGTGGCCTCTAGATCAGTTTTTGGGAGAAAATAGTCCGTTCGTCTAAATCATAAGGCCGAATCGCACACGGGGTAGACAATTAGAAAGGGGATTTATGACCCCTCAAAAATCTAATGAGATGTCGCTCAGGTGAGAGAGTTTAATGATAGTCAAACGGGGCCTGGGAGCGCCTGGTGGCCTCTAATTCAGTACTCGGAGTATGAAGTAGGTTTTATGATGAAAGAGGAAGTTATAGGGACCTAAGGAGGTGCTTTAGAGGTTCTAGAATGTGGTGTTTACAGAGACCCTCGACGAGTAAGCTTGGAATAAATGAAGGCCGTCAAATAGACAACAAATTGACGTTGGGAAATAGGGTGTTTAAGGTCAATTCTGCGGACCAAAGGGATGGGGTGACCGGTTTAGAGGGTCGAGGTCGATTATGAGGACCTAAATTTATGCCTGTGATGAATGATTCAAGGGTCGAGGTCGATTTTGAGGACCAAAAGTTATAGGGACCGATTCTGCAAGTCAAGATCAATTTTGAGGACCTAAAGTTGTCGGGGAACATGTTAATTTTCTATGTCTGGAGGTCTCCTACCAACTCTTCTAATTTCAGACGACTCAAATTACCTATGGTATTTAAAATGGTTACTTTCGGGACAAATCGTTTAGGCAACAATCTTAAAATCTTTTTAACCACTCGTGAATCAGGTATAAGCTCACCAAGATTAAAACTAGTGTTGACAATATCAGACAAACGTGCATAAAAACTCGTCAAAACACTTAGTCTGTAACAATGTGATCATCTCAAACTGAGTGGTCAAATTTTGAATTCTAGACTCTTTGACTGCGTTATAGTGCCTTCGTGGGTGAGTTGCAAAATATCCCACGCTTCTTTAGACGTGGTGCATGACATAATACGTTGGAACTCGTCAGGAGTGATGCGTCCTGAAATTGCACTAAGCCCTTATGAATTGTAACTGCTCCATCTAGACTCTTTCTCAGTCCAGTATGACACAGGTTTAAAATTCATGACATTATTTGCGGTGAGAGTGGGAGGAGTCAACCCTCTTTAACAAATTAACCAAACTCTCTCACCGATTGCTTTTAAATAGGATTTCATGCGGGCTTTCCAGTAAGCATAATTAGGCTCGCAAAAAATTGGCAACCAATTATATAAGTTTTCACTTCGAAACATTACGACAAAAAATGATTTTTCAAAAAAATCAATATCACACAATTTTGTGGAAAATAGGAATACACGATAACTTAGCGTAACCTGCTGTCATACCAATTTGTAAAACCTTATCTTATGTGTAATAAAGATTCGAATAGATACGCAAATTCCAACCACAAACTTATTTAATTAGAGTCAATTTATGAATCAAATTAATTCATCACTCAAATCAACTAGCTATGTGCGTGCATATGTCAAACCAACATAAATAAAATATGCGACACAAAGTTCCCCCTCAGGGTAAAACCTTTTTATTTCACTATAATTGTAAATCACAACTTACACGGTTACAATAAAGTACAGTTTGACATACGAATACCCGCAGGCGTCGTCAGCAATGAATTATGCACCGCAATCCATAAGAACCGCTGTCCTATCTCAACAAAGATCCACATGCAACGAACCTCAATGACACGCAGCCATATGATGTAAATATCCTCTCCATAAAAGATTGAACACCAACAAAGTGTGTTCTCAAACTCTAAAATAATTCACATGAATAATTGGGACTTTTGTGGATTGAAAACAAAAGAGATTAAACTCTAAAAGAAGAAGCCAAAAGGTTTTGTTGATTTCGCACTGTTTGTAGAACATACAAACATAGTGACTTCTTATGAAAAACGGAGTTGAAGAGTCCCTTAAATAGGCAACTTTAGGCGGCGGTTCGTTCAAACGAGGTGGACTATCGTATGAACAAAATCTAGTGTCGTTTGAACCATAGTTGGAACATCTCGCCACATGCGATGTCCCGAATGAGAACAGTAAAAGCCAATATTTCCCTTTTTCTTTTTCTTGATAAATGCACCGCCTCAAAAACTCCAAAAAAATATATTTTTGATGCAAAATATTTAAAGCTCCGCTCCAACACTTAGAAAATATTTTGTGAAAAATATCCCAATATCCTAAGTAAATTATTAAATAATTAAAAACACAACTTTACCAAATTCATTTCGAGGAGGCTTGATTGTTGGTGAAGCTTGTTATTCGAACCGTCTTGAACATCTTTGATGATTGTAGCGGTATACGACATACTTAATTGTGACGGACTATGTCCTTACACATCTCCCCTATGTCTATGACGGTACAGAATAAAAACAACCGAATTATCAAAAAATGACCTATACAAATTCACCCTCCCATAAAGTCAAAAGTAGAAAGATAAACTGTCAAGTCTTCAAACTTTTCTTCAATAATCAACTCTTCAAAACTCCAAACTTTTCTCATTAGGGTGTGCGGCATAATGATCTTCAATTATACCTACACACATAAGACAAAGAAAATACCTCGTGACGTATCGAGTTTGAAGTGATATAAGCATAAACATGAAAGCATAATCAATTCAATTCCCTGCCATATATAAACTCCCCATAAAATCATAATTCGTTCTCCCCCTTTTTATTTGTCCGAAATAGACAATGAAAAAATAAACTAAATAAATCAAATCAGGATGTCACGGTAAACCAAGGCAAACAAACTATTTTTGATTTTTGTTACAAAAATGCAAAAAATGATGTTACAAAAAAAATCACACACCATGAATCTTCACTAAGACAACCAAATCGTGGAAACGGAATGAATGGATGTGAATAGATTCGATAGGAAAATAGACTCAATCATGACATGTGTGCACGATGCGTAAGTGTACTCCTAACGAATGAACATCAAAATAGTCCTTAGATGTAACATTGTTGAATTTAGATGACATCGTCTTAATCATATCAACAAATCAAAGTATAAATGATTTCCACACCAATAACGTCCAAAACTCTATAATGCTTTTTCATGACTTTTAAGGACGTGCAAACCGTATTGAATTCCATCCAAACTTCCTCATTAAAAGATAATGCATTTTATTTTTCTTATGAGGTGATGAAACTAAAATCTATTGGACCATTTTTGGCTTAATTTTCTTTTTATTGCCTTTCAATTTTTTTTGGATCTTTTAAACCTCATTGGACCCCAAATAATTTTCAATTTCTCACTTTTTTAGGTCCATTTAAATGGTGGATTTATTGCAAAGGAAAAATTTAAATACCTTTCGCAACCCTTTTTCGTTTATAAAAAGAAATCACACAAACGGTTTACATCATGCACTACTTTTTGTAAAGTTGTATCGCATCTGGTTCGTTGTATAGACAGAATTGAGATGAAAAAACTCAACCAACATGTGATAGACATGCACAAAAGTCAAACAAATCCGTGCATGTGTGCGATAAAAGACAATTGAGTCAAATATGTAGGTAACCACACAATAGCATCTCAAATACTCCAAACTTTGTAAAGCACATGAATGACACAACATATTGTCTCAAAATGCTATCAAATAGTCACATGGATATGGAATAAAATTGTTACTCCGTTATCTTAAGTGTCCATTCGTATATGGTGTAAACAAAATAAAAAACTCTTTTTGGATTTTTCAAAACTTTTATCAAAAATAAAAATCTTTTTGTATTTTTGGAACATTGTTCGGAATCAACCCAGAACTACCAAAAAATATAGCAGTATGAACGACAGCTGGAATATCTCACGACATGTGATGTCGTTTGAACGACACATGCTGTCGTTCGAACGAGAACAATAGAAGTCAATATTTTTCTTTTCCTTTTTCTTGATAAATGCACCGCCTCAAAAAATTCGAAAAAAATATATTTTTGATGAAAACATTTAAAGCTCCACTCCAACAATTAGAAAATATTTTGGGAAAAATATCCCATAGCCTATGTGAATTATCAGGTAATTAAAAACAAAGCTTTATCAAATTCATTTCGCGGAGGCTTGATTGTTGATGAAGCTTGATATTCGGACCGTCTCATTGCATATTTGATCTTAAACATCTCCGATAGTTGTAGCGGTATACGACATACTTAATTGTGATGGACTATGTCCTTACAAGATATGCTATAATATTTGTCTGGAATTTTTAGGGATTTTTTGGGTAATTTTTGGTTTGTTCTCGCATTTTTGTCTCTTGAGTAGATGTTTATTCCCTATTAGGGATTGTAGATGACCTTATATCCCCGGGTGATGACTCCGCGGGGTTATGGTCATGTAGGTACGGATGAGAAGGTTGCAGTCGCATGAGTTTGGGTACGTCTGGTACTTGAGAGAGAGGGTTATGGGGCAGATGAGGTGACATCTTCCCTTTGGAATTTTCTTACAAATTTATTGTTAGAATGGGGGAGCTCGATGTTGATCATATTTCATGCTTAATGTAGCAGCATTGCACCTGAAAAAGGACTAACAAGGCAAAAATAAATGCATATTTTATTTTATTATCTTGATTTAGTGGCTTATTCTACTTGCATTTTAATTTGATGCTGAGTTTTTACTTTATGGAAGAGTAGTAAAATTTGTTTTTTGGAAAATTTTGAAATATGTTTGAGTAGAAGATGGCCTCGGAGGCTTGGTTGGAAAAGAGCTTCCCTTTTGATGGGATTTATTTTAAGAAAAAGTAGGAAAAATGAGTTTTTATTTTTGAATTTTTTGAATAGAGGAAGTCCTTGGCGGCTTGGTTGGTATATGTATGAGGGGATATAAAACTTGGTTGTAGAGTGGGACTTGTCGCCTTCGCTGGATTATGCTAAATCTGGTGTGTTGAATAGGCTGTAATGATGCTAGTTTTGCTGGATCTGTTGCTTTGGATGAGACTTCGTGTTTAACTACGGTGTTGAGTGCTTTAGGAGAGAGTTGGTTGAACACTACCCATACTTTTCATATTAGATTCGAGGAGGTGACTGTCACTCCCATTGACATTCAACAGCTGTTGGGGATTAATTGTGAAGGGTTTTGGTGGTGCTAGCTTTGCCGGAGCTGTTGCATTGGGTCCTCTTCGAGGTTTTAGTTGGTGACGGGGGACTTAATGGTGGATCCCAGATGGTTATGATAACAAAGTGGATGTCTTATTATCGTATTCTTCTTACGATGGTGATACTGGCTGAGATTCTTAATAGTCTTGATGCTTAAAGAGAAGGTCGCTCCGATTTTCTGAGGGGAATCCTTGTGATGTTATTCATATGGCTGACTGAGAGGTTCTGTTTGGCAGTTCCTCCCGAGTATCCCTTGACTGGCATGTCGAATTTATTTTTTCTGTAGTTTATCAATTTTATCCCCTCTGTAGAGAACTGGGTCAGGTGGTTTATGGAGCATGAAGCCCGGTGTCTCCATTGGTCAGTGCCATGGTGGGGAGAATTGCAGCCTATTTTGAA
Source organism: Sambucus nigra (assembly GCA_949130495.1). Classification (NCBI taxonomy): domain Eukaryota; kingdom Viridiplantae; phylum Streptophyta; class Magnoliopsida; order Dipsacales; family Adoxaceae; genus Sambucus; species Sambucus nigra. Next base: position 573,099,839 of record OX422217.1, read on the forward strand.
TCTGGGAGAGTATCGATATGTTCACTTAGTTTTTCTATGGCAGATTTCCTTTTATTTCCCTTGGTGTCTTCTACGCTAAGTTGGATGGGAGCAAATAGTGTCTCCTCACACACTAGGCTTCTTTTCGGTGAAAGGACCTGATTGAATCTCGACGCATGATGCTGGGTTATTTATGGGAGAGTTGTCAACTGTCAACCCATCCATCTCAATCTGTATGAAGGGTCTGGCATGTGTCTGGAGATGATCTAAAATGGTTGTGGAAGCGAGTAGTAGTGAAGATCCTGGCAAAAGAGACCGACCACAGGTGGTTTGTTCTTTTTGACACCATGGAAGGGGGTAGTGGTGTTTTCCAGATTGGTAAGGGTATACCGCTCCATGGAGTGCATTCAAAATATTTACCAGGCAGGAGAAATCTTGGGACCTCCAGGGCTAATGATGATGAGGCTGGGTCTTCTGGCAACCGTGGATAGGATTTTGTGAAGTTAGGTGAAGCTTTTGTGTGTTATTCTGGTTTTTGTGTTAGGACTGGTTTTGAGTTTGTGAGAGGGGGTGGTTTGTTTTGACTTGCTTCACTAAGACTTTATGTAATGGTACCAAACTCCTTATTTGAAATAAAAAATGATTTTGATCATATTATTGTGACTCTTAATGAGTTTTGCTTTTGAATTATCTATACCAATCGTTGAGGCATGCATAATACTTTTGTCCATCTAAATGATAAAATGAATCGCCATTCTCAGAGGTTGGAAAATAATAGGATTTGTGAAAAAGAAGGGGATCATGCCCATGTATGAGATGCCTACGTACCTCTGGGGAATATGAATTTGTTTTGTGAGTGCCATTTTGAAAGCAAAAAGGTTTTTGAGAGGATCAACCCCCACGTAGTTCTGGGTAGAGAGAAGTGAAGATTTTATTTTTATTTTTTAAGAATAGAATGGGGATGAGAAGAATCATAGCACGTCGAGAGTTCAGACTAAGGGTATAACTTCTTGAGATGGTACAAGTTGACTAGACGTGCCATTTCTTCTCCACTGAGGTCAGTGAGCATAATGATGCCTCCTGAGAGAATTTTCTTTACTATATAGGGGCCACTCTAATTCGGTTTGAATTTCCCACTAGGGTCCCAGACAGTAACAATGATCTGCTTAAGGGTAAAATATCCTTCCTGTACACCACGATCCTTGATTCTTTGGTTGAATGATCACGTTATCCGGCGATGGTACCCTTATATGTGGTATAGAGTTTTCAGACTCTTTTCATCTAAGAGTGACAGTTAGTCAAAGGGGCTTTAATGCCAGTCTTCTTTTCTAACTTTTCTCTCGAGCATGACGCATAGGGAAGGTATCTCTAGCTCAATGGGTAGGACTGCTTTTATGCCATATACTAGAGAGTAAGAGGTAGCCCCAGTAGATGTTCCGACTGAAGTGCGGTAGTCACATAAGGCGTACGGGATTCGATTGGACCAATCTCTATAACTCTATATCATCTTGCTGATGATGGCTTTGAGGTTTTTGTTGGCGATTTCGATAACACTATTGGTTTTGGGTTAGTAGGGAGAATATTTGTGTCTCTGAATCCTGTACTCATCGACTAATTTTGTGACCTTGGCTTCGAAGTGAAACCCATTATCTGATATTAGCTTGTGGGGAACCCCGTGTCGACATATGATGTTCTTTTGAATAAACTTGGCCACTTTCTTAGCATTTAACACCGCATATGACTCAGCATCGCCCCACTTAGTGAAGTAATTAACGGCGACTAGGATGGACTCGTGACCATTTGAAGCATTTGGGTGTAACCTTCCCTATGATGTCAATGCCACATGTGGAGAAGGGCTAGGGAGAAGTCATGCTGTATAATTATCGGGGAGGCAAGTGTTGGAGGTTAGAAAAGTGCTAGCACTTGATCCATCTTCAGACGTAGGTGGTGCAATCCTGAACCATAGTGGTCCAATAGTACCCTTGACGGATAATTTTCTTAACAAGCATATAACCATTCATGCGGGGTTCGCATTCCCTATTGTGGATCTTCTGCATCATTTCTTCAACACTAGCCCCTGTAATGCAGTGAAAATGGGTTCAATCGAAATTTCTTTTGAACAACACTTTATCACAGATGATGTACTGGGCAGCCAATTTGTGAAGGGTCGCATGATTTTTCTTATTAGAGTCTTGGGGATTCCTACCGTGCTTGAGGAGGCACCAAATGTCATAGTACCTAAACTTGGACATATCGGAGTCTACTTTTGTGATGAGCTCAATGTGGTAGCATTGGGTTGGCATATCTTATTTTTAGACTAGGAAAGGGGCCATTGTTATTCCCTCGGTTATGTCGACCATGGAGTTTAGGGTAGCAAGGGCATCGAATAAGATGTTTTCTCTTAAGGTAGGTAATGGAAGGTGATAGATTGTAATTTGGAAGACAATTCTTTTAAGTACTTGACCGATGATGAGAGTAGAGTCCCTGTAGACATCTAGGTGTTTAATACCTTTCTTGAGGGAAACTTTGAGGCCTATAGTGCATACCTCGTATTCAGTCATATTGTTGGTGCATGGAAAATATTGTTTGATGGAAATGGGAGTGTGAGAGTCATCAGGGGCGATCAAGAGTATTCCAATGTTGTATGATTTCTTGTTGGCAACTCTGTCAAAGAACTTTTATAATCAGAGGTCCTCCTGAGAGATGTAGATAATATCTTCATTTAAGAATTCAGAGACCTAAACATCAACCTTTTCCATGGGGAAGTCAGCAAGGTAGTCGGAAATGGATCTCCCTTTCAAGGCTTTCTGCGTAATATGCACAATATCAAACTCAACTAGTTACATACACCATCGAGCTCTTCAGCTAGATAGGGCGGGTTGCGAAAGCAGGTACTTGATAGGATCCATTTGGTACACTAATCTAATGGAAAAAGCGAGCATGTAGTCTTGTAACTTTTGGGTGACCTAGACTAGGGCAATGCATGCTTTCTCCAAGGCAGTGTAGTTTACTTCGTACCCGACCAATTTTTGACTGGCATAGTAGATGGCCTTTTTCTTACGGGATTCTTCGATATATTGGGCTAGCAAAGCCCCTACCGCAGTATCTGTTACGATTAATTACAAGAGGAGGGAGGAGGGACCTCGCTACAAATGCATAAGTACCGGAGGTTGGTTAAGGTATTACTTGATTCTATCAAAGGCTTCTTAACAGGCCTCATTCCATACTTTGGTGGAATCCTTCTTGAGGAGTTTGAAGATGGGCTCACAAATATAAGTCAGTTGGCTGATGAACCGGATGATGTAGTAGAGTTTGCCCAGAAATCCCCGGACTTCCTTCTCCATTCGAGGTGGTGGCATTTCCAGTATGGCTTTCAACTTAGCAGGGTCGGCTTTAATTCCCTTCTCGCTAACCATGAATCCCAATAGCTTTCCTTTCGTGACGTCAAAAATGCACAACTGTGGGTTTAGTCGCATTTGGTAATATCGTAGTCATTTGAAGAAATTTCGGAGGCAGGAACATGACTTTCCCGAGTCTTAGAGATAATGATCATGTCGTCTATATAGACTTCGACCTCCTTGTGTATCAAATCATGCAAGATGGTTATGACAGTCCTTTGGTAGGTAGCCCTACGTTGTTAAGCCCGAATGGCATGATAGTGTAGCAAAGGTTCCCATGGGGTGATGAATGCGATTTTCTCCTGATGGTCAGGGTGCATCTTGATCTGATTGTATCCAGCGAATGCATTAACGAATGACTTAAGGGCGTGATGGTAGTGTTTTCCACAATCATGTCGATGTTGGGTAATTATCCTTTGGAGATGTGTTGTTCAAATCCCAGTAGTCGACACACATACGAACGTTTCCTCCTAATTTTGGTATTTATATAATGTTGGTGAGCCATGTGGGATATTCGATCACCCGAAGGAAGCCTACGTTTAAATATTTGATTACCTCTTCTATGACCTTGAACGACCATTCGGTGAGAAGTGCTGGGACCTCATGCTGATCTATTTTTGTATCGAGGTTGGGTATGTCATCGTAGGACTATGGGAAGACATTCAAAAATTCCTTTAGCAGTTCTTCGAATTATGTATGCTCATGCTTTTTAGGGTGGACCCTATCCTAATCTCGCGCTATTGGTTACTAGTACTGAGATTGATAACAACAGTTTTATCCTCATTAATTTGAACATGGTTATGTTATTTGTTATTAACCTTATTAAGATCAATTAAGAATGATTCATTTGCAAAATCATCATCATCAAGAGTTTCATTAGAATCAAGACAATTAATATAAGGCACAACAAGATACTCAAAACCCCTGTTTATTTCACTTTTGAGAAAAACAACATTGAGAACCTTTTCAAAAGAGGTTTTGATTACATTGTTATCAAAAAAATGAGGAACAACAACAAATGAAGAGATAGGGTAAACAACAAGGTTGAGTTGAATCTCAACAAGTGGGACTGGTATAGCATTCCAGTTAAGAAGAGGCTCATCAACGGCTTTGATCAAAATAGACGGGTTCGACGGTATAGCGTCTGAGTGGATCATACAGAGAGTCAGCCCCAGTGTCTGCAGGTTGAATGAATCTTTGAAATCACTTTCCTCGAAGAACTCGACAATAACTACGGCTTTCTGGGTGAGAGGTTACACTTTATGCTGGCAATATTCGGCCCAAGAGTAGTTGTCCAGAAAGAATATTTCCATCAATAATTTCATCTTCTTATCCACATGGTCGTACGATGGTTCAAGAAATCCATAGAAGGGGAATTCTTCACCCTCCTTCACGAATCTTCCATTTAGAGAATCCCTCAAAATAATCTTGGCATCTTCTAAACTCCTTTTCAATCGTGGTTGGAAAAGTGTTCTGAGTTCTTCTGGTGATGGTCGATAGCTCATGACATATGGAGGAATGGCCTTTTTAGGACTATGGGCTCTAGTATCCCTTATTAATGTCGCCCAGCCCGGTCCGGGCATGAAATGCATGTTTTAAACATTTGTATCACATTGATGTTGCCCTAAGGGATGTGTACTGGATAGACTCGGTCTTTAAAACTATCTTCGACTTGAAGGGGAAATGGATTAACTCTGAAGCCGGGTAGGAGCATGTCATTCATTTCATGCTAGATTTCTAGTATCATATTGCCGGTGCTAGCATTTTTTATACCATCGTCATCCCTTAAAATGGTGATGATCTATCCTTTGAAGAAGAATTTCAACTTTCGACGAAGGGATAAAGAGACCCCCGAATGCTGTGAAGACACGATCAACCAAGTAACAGGTTGAAGCATGCGGGTATGCCAATAACTTGGAACTCGGTGACAGGATTAATAGGGTCAACCCCTATTGTGAATTTTATGGATCCCATTACCTCTCGACGGGTGTTATCATAAGCACGCACTGCGACGAAAGTAGGAGTAAGATCATTTACTTTTAACCCCAAGCAATTGAAGGTTCTAAGCAGGCAAACATTAAGGGAGGATCTGTTACGACAAGTGAGAGTGAGACTGTCTTTCCCATTACTTCAACAGAGATGTTGAGGGGATAGTTGTGTCTAGGACCAATTTTTGAAACTTCTTCTTCGGAGAAAGAAAGGAGTCTAGTGGAGGTCAAGGACCCAACCAGATTTATAGCTTCTTCGGGAGTGGTGGAAGAAGAGACCGTAGGCCTGGTGAAAATCTTTATCAAAGCATTTCAGTGTAATTAGGAAGACATGAAGAGTTCTCAAAAAGTGATGTTAGCTTAAGTCTTCTTGAGTTAGTTGAGGATCTTGCTCTCCTCAGCGATCATTTATGGTATGGGAGTTCTTCAACAACTCCCTTTACCTTATCTATTCCTAATGACTGAGGATTTGGATCCTTATAGTGTCTCCCCAATTTGGTCATGTAATTTACTGAGGTGGGGAAGAACAAGAGCCCCGTGTCTTCATCTATCTCTAGCTTAATGGATGCTTTACTGATTTCCCGTATAGGTCTTCGAAAGATATCACACCGAACATGATGATTACTGGACATACTTTTTCCTTGACTCATTTCATCATCTGAGCTATCAAATTCATCCTCCCTTCCGATGGTAACAATGTCTTCTTGCCAAGAGAAATATATGAATTCCACAACCTTAACGACTTCCTCATATAAACATTCCCACTCAATAGGGAGGTGAAGGAGTGAAGGGACCAATCACCTTTGTAGCTTCAAAGCAATGAGTTATTCAAAAATGCTGCAAATATCATTGGTTTGTCAAAATATGTCTACCATGATCTGTACTATGTCATCTAAACTGATTTCTTCTGTCGATATCATCTGATTCCCGAGCCCATTTTTGGGTTTCCATGAAGAGGCCACTGAATTTTTAATAGTCGATGGTCATCTTGGTGGGAAATTTCAGCCCAAAATCCAGAACTTGGTTCAGTGCTGCTGGTAACTCCACGTCTTTCCCTTCGAATTGGGTCCCAAACGGTAATGCATACTCTTGTGAGGAGTAATAAAGCTTGAGCAATGAATCAGGAAGGTTGTAAGAAAAAATATGGGAAAACTTTAAGAGGTTTGGGTGAGATGATAGGTATCTTGTTGGGTATAATTTTAGTGGATGGTCAAATTCTAGGTCATTTTCTAAGAAGACTGCATTTGCATGCGTGGGAAGTGGGTTGTTGGTGGTATTGGGTTAGGATCTTTTGGTGGAGCGATGAGGCCCCGGTCCTTCAAGACTTGAATCATGTTCTTGAGATGGTAGCATTGGTCGGTAGTGTGGCCCACAGATTGGTGGAAGTTACAGTGGGCATCGATTTTGAAGTTCTTAGGAAATGGGTTTGGTAACGGATGGAGGTCCAAGGGTTTAATGAGGTTTCGATTTAAGGCCTGGTAGACTTTAGATAAGGGAGCATGATACTCGGCGTATTCATTTCTAGAATAATTAGGGTAGCTTTCTGGTGCCCAAGAGGTAGCAGGTTGGGAGATATTGTTGATGGTTGAGATTGTAGCATTGGCAGGCCACTCGTAATTTTTGGGAATGAACTGTCTCGTCACCTTCTTCAACTTGGCTTCTACCTACTTTCTTTAATTTCTACACCCACTTCTCTGAGAGCTCTAAAGTGTGAATAATACTAACCTCCCATAGTCGCTCAGATATAGGGCAGGAAATTCTTTTTCACATTACTGACTTGTTCCTCCTCAGAGGGTCTGTTGATCATGGTAGCAACTTTCTCTCTCCACATTCCTATGAAGCTACTAACGATTTCTTCAGGGTTTTGATTGAGAAGCTCTAGATCATGGAGTGTAACCTTTAGTTATTCATTTTACTTGTACTGAGATACGAATTCCCGGGTGACATCTTCCTAACTACGAATCCTGGATTCTTCGAGGGATAAGAACCATCAGAGGGCGCTTTCTTTCAAAGTCTGTTGAAATATCTGGGCCATTATCTGTTAAAATGCGCCAAGAAGGGTCATGGCTCGGTGATAAATATGAAGGTGCACAATTGAGGGCCCGCTTACCTCGAATTTCTTGATGGATGGCATTTTAAACTTCTCCAATAATCTTGCTTGGGGATAGGAATACATAAGGGTGTAGTCCATTTAGTTCCCTAATGTCCTGACTTGGTCAAATTTCTTGGACAACAGTTTGACGTCTTCTTTTACCTTATTCAGTTCTTCCTCCTTGGGATCAATAGGTGTTGGAAATTTAGCCCCTGGCTGGGAAAGGTTTAGCATAAGGAGTTAGGTTGACGGCGACCCATTGGAAGACGGGGCATGCGGAGCATACTGATATTCTTCTAGGACCCAAATAGTCTCGGGAGCGAGTGGACCCATGGCACGAGGAAAGAGAACCTCAGTTTCTTTGGGAATCTATACTCGATTTCGCTGCATCTCATGAACCTCGGTTTGAAGGTTGTCAATCTTGGCACTGAGTTGGATTAAGATGCCATCAATCAAGCTGTACGTTTGGTGCTTGATCGGCATTTTTCATAAAGAACTCGTGAAGGTAGATTAGGAACTTGGATGAAGTAGCAGAGGAATTGGCGGAGCTTCAGGGCGGTTTGATGGAAGATCGAAGCCAATAGGGAGCCAAGGCAAGAATCGAGTATGCGATCGACCTGAGATGGAAAAAATGGTTCCGGTTTATTTTTAAAAGATGGAAGAAAGAATTGCTTTTTGGTATTTTTGAAAAAGAGGAAAAATATTTTTGGCATTTTGTTTCTTTGAGAAAAAAGGAGGAAAAATAAATAAGGGAAGAGTCTCATTATTATTATTATTATTATTATTATTATTATTATTATTATTATTATTATTATTATTATTATTATTATTATTATTATTATTATTATTATTATTATTATTATTATTATTATTATTATTATTATTATTATTATTATGTTTATTATTATTATTATTATTATTATTATTATTATTATTATTATTATTATTATTATGTTTACCTAAATGCAAAAAAATGTCGGATAGAAACCAAGCGTGGGAAAATCGGGTTTGAAAAATATATAAGACATGGTTTGACTTGTCTCCAGTCTAATGAACAGGGTCCTATTTAGAAAAATGATGAAATAGTGCAAAAATTTGGGTGGCAAGTCGACTCGGCATTTCGATAGAGTTTCGTATAGCAACCAACAAACTAAATATGAGTGCCCTAGGTTTGACTCCTATATAAGGTTTATGCAGTTTTTTGGGCTAGTTGTAGGGTTCCCTCCTTTGGCATGACTTCCACGATACACTTCTTGGTTTTGAGGGCAATCAGTACGTGTAGACAAGGCATTTGATATACCCGAGCATAATTGCCTCACTATCTACCTCGTGAGGATAGTACGTGATATAGCAAATTTCATATACTTGACGTACATGAACGAGTTCCCTGCTATATACCTCGCGTCGTGAGTTCGATCAAGCGGTACGATGCAAGGGGAACATTACAAGAAAAATGACCATTTATGTTAATAAAAAACTGACATAAATGACCATTTATGTCTGTTTTAGAATTTTTCAAAACTGTCAGATAAAGCCCTGACATTAATGTTCGTAAAACTGACATAAATAAGATAACATTTATCTCAATTTTTAAGAACACACATAAGAATTACGGTATTCAACATGTTTTTAATCACATTTTCATGATAAACTGACATAAATAACATCACATTTATCTCGGTTTTAGTAATTTTATGTGAGTTTTTTCAAAACTGACATAAATGTTGATATAAAAAATTTTAAAAATCATTACTCCATCAATAGATAACTATTATTTGAGGTTAAATCAACCCTTGTAAATAGATAATAATCAAGATCATAAATATCACTAACTTGACATACATAAATATATTTACAATAACAAAATATTGATGTGAGCTACATTATATCCAAAAACTAGCTAGTGTGTGAGCTATGTGATGATATCCAAAAACTAGCTAACGTCTTGTTATCTATGAGATAAGATCCTAAATATAGTGATGATATATCGCAATATCCAAAAGCTAGTATTGTGGATTGCATCATAAGAACCACGATCCAAAATAATACTCAAGCTAGGAAGTTGTCGAACGTAATACTCGATCAAGTTTGTTCTCAACACTATCCAACCCAGAATGAGTAACCCTGCAATTACAAATAATTAACATAGTTTTCATCAAACACAATCACCTCAACAAATTGTCATTACAACATAACAAAATACAATTATTCGAAAGTAACTAATATATATAATTCATAATGAACTCAATGAACTCCATTTGAACTTCATCTAGCTCATTCAATGTGTACGTCGTTTTATCGGACAATCTTCTCATCTAAAACTGAATTTATTATTACGGTATATAATAATATTTTATATAGTAGGATAAAAAGAGAAAACATTGATAACATAACTTTGTTTCAAAAGGTATGGAAGGATCCTCCATGAAGTACTTCATGAACTTCAACACAAAATATCCGCAATGAAGAGTACTATTTTCTTGCATTGGGAACTAGTTAACACAAAACATTATTACCGAACAAATAATAAAATAATACAAAATCAATTTTTTTTTATACAACACAGACAATTGTAAAAACTTTAAAAATTTGGGCAGAGTTTCCTCTCTTTATAGGACTTTCCACCCTGTTTAAAAAATATAAAATACTCCAACAACATAGCTAATAGTTCATAACAACAATGCCAATTACTCGTAAAGGCAGAAAATGTATAATCGACAAAAAAGTATAACGGTCAGCACATCAACATAACTATTATAACAGAAGCATAACAATATAGCTGTTATAACAACATATATATATATATATATATATATATATATATATATATATATAGAGAGAGAGAGAGAGAGAGAGAGAGAGACTCATGTGCACACTAAGTTTGCACATTATTTTTTTTAAATAGAAAAAAAATATTTTTGAGTTGAATTTTTTTGTGTGATATTGAAACATTTCAACGGACACATGTAAAAAAAATCAGCTCAAAAAAACTTTATTTGCTATTTTTAAAAAATCGGTCAAACTTTCGCTCCTTTTAAGCACTTTAAAAGCTGCGAAAGTTTGACTGATTTTTTAAAAATAGCAAAAAAAGGTTTTTTGAGCTGATTTTTTTTACATGGGTCTGTTGAGATGTTTAAATATCACAAAAAAAAATCAGCTCAAAATATATTTTTTAATGCTTTAAAAAAATTAGTGTGCGCCCGCACTGTGCAAACTTAGTGTGTACAAGAACCTGCCTCTCTCTCTCTCTCTCTCTCTCTCTCTCTCTATATATATATATATATATATATATATATATATATATATATAACAGCTGCATTTTAACATGATTCTTCACTTGGGAGTTCAAAGAAAGTATCCAATGTAGCTATTATATGGGAATGGAATATATGCAAATGGATGAAAATTACTCTACTGTTATATTAATAAAGGAAAGTCTTTTGTTTGATCAGTTTACGTAATGCATTTTTTCATTTTTCTCATTTTGTGATATAGGACGATATGCGTGAATCTTGAAAACTCATTTTTCCATTTTCCTCATTTTCAGGTCTTTTAAATGTAATAGGTATTGATAAACATCCTAATGGAATTGTTATTGGTAAATAATAATATACAACATTTGATCTGCATAGATGAAAATAGACGCGAGACACGAGTTTCATAGAAGGGCTAAAAGGGTTGCAATAGCAGCCCTTATACATAGAAGTGTAATAACAGCCCATTATATATAACTGTTATATATATATATAACTGTTATATATATATAGCAGTACACACACGCACACACACACACACATATATAATAAGTATATGTACTGTTATAACTTATATATCTAACAGATATATATAGCACACACACACACACATATATAATAAGTATATGTACTGTTATATATCTAACAGGTATATATAGCTGCAGTACATATATAACATATCTATACCTCTTATATATATATATATATATATAACAGTACATATATAACAGCCATATGTAGTTGACAGTTATATATAACTGTTATATATATAAAAATTATATATATATAGCTGTTATTTATAAATGTTATGTATATAACAACTATAGATAAACTGTTTTGATAAGTATTTTTTGATCGTCGACAACGGGCCAAAGTCGAATAATTGGATACTTTGAGGCTATAGTCAATATCAACCTAAACATTGGAAGCTAAAAGTCAAAATGACTCAAACATTGTAACAATCATCAATAAATGGATATAATATTGAGTCACTCACGATAGCGCATAAAAGAGAAATGTTGTTGCCATGATAAAGCCCCTTGGAAATTCGGATCATATCTATAATCTCAACCAATATGAAGACATCCCATTGATTGCCTAACACTTTTGCAAACAATTTAAAAGTTCTTGATCTCAGATGATCAATCATTCTTTAGCATCCCCTTGCTATCTCCTGTAATATTATCGTAGACTCCGAACACAATACTGTCATATGTGGTTAAAGTAAATTACACTTAAACTACCCACAAAAGAATTCAATATGAATCATATGATTCGATTGAAATTTTGAGATCTTATGAAATTACCTTTAGATCAATTTAATGCTCAAACCGGTTTCTGAGTTCTTTAACACTTTTCATATTCACTTACCCTTATCTTAGATATAAATTAATGGAGTTGGAAATTTTTGTGACCTAAATGAAATTCTTTTGAAATGGACAAAAGAATCTCGATTGACCAAAACAAAATAAATGATATACCTCCCTTATCGTAGGAATTATATCAGACACATCACAAACACATGATAGGAGCTCACGTGTTTGAAAAATATTATCAATCAAGTCTCTCAAAGGATTTTTGGTACTAACTGGTCATTATTAAATGTTTGTACATAACTAAAGACTCATTAGAAGGCCCATAACTCAAATGCTTAGGTTGGATCAGTTCCAATGAAGGACCATCTCAAGTCTAATAAGAACTTTTATCAGCTCTTTATAATAATAATAATATAATGTAAGAAAATCGATATAAATTTTATCAATGCTTTGTTTATTATGCACACGTCATATATTTGTGAATTCATACTATGATGCTCCCACTGAAAAAAAATAGTATGCATGCTTATTCTTACCAACTTAGAGTGACACAAATGACTTCGGATGCGACTCAAGCATAAAAACTATAAGTTCAATCCAATTAATATAAATTTCAATAGTTTATATCTAACTAAATTAATTTTAGTTAGATATAAATTAAAATGTGGTAGCCACCACGATGCCAATTCCCACAGTGTCGAGCACACGGAATGTGGGAATAATAAAAAGATAAAAAGAACTTTGCCCCTTCATTTACATCAGATTTGGTCATAATCAGTGATCACATTGTCTTTGGTTCCCAATCAATACTGCTTTAGGGGGAGTCTACTTTAGTAAAATATATGTTTGAAAGGAATAAGATCCAATTTGGTTTTATGGACATAAATGAAGGCTCTGTAATAGAGAGTCAGAGAGGGTAAATGAACTCACCGATATGCAGAATGCCCGTGTTCATATTGTGCAAAAGAAGTCATTTGCAAACACGCGGGTCTAGCACTTCATTCACATGGACTTGGGCATGGAACTTGATGTTAAACTTGCTCAAGAATATTTCAACAGGTTATGCAACGACAAAAGAACTAGCCATTAAAGAGGCCAGCGAGGTGGTTGACGTTGAAAACATAAAGCGCGTAGCCGAAAATCAGAAATTGAATAGAGACGTGGTGGAAAAAATTGATGCTGATTGGAATGTTAAAAAATATCTGCTTTATCAACAAATTGGATTTGCCCATCCCTCAAAACAGCAAAAAGAAGATAATGAGATCCAAAAAAGACAAGGAGACAGTGAAAACTACAAAGAACAAGAAGAGAATGGTGATTTTGGTATGAAACTACAACATATATTATCTAAAAAATAGTTCAAGACGGTGAAGACTAAGTTGACTTGTACCATTGATTCCCTTGTGCATCTAGTCCATTTCACAAATAAGCAGGTCATGTCATCGAAGAATGGAGAGAGCCTTTCTTACCTAGGCACGAGGCTCAAGGCGAGGACCAAATCATATTTCACAAACTCGACTATCCTTTGTTTATAATGTTTTCGAGAATCTCGCAAATAACAATATCAGAAGCAGCATATACCAATTAATTTATATGGAGAAAATTCCAAGAGCATAATCAATTTCTCGAAACTAGAATACAAACCAATCTTGGTAAACAGGGTAGACGCATCTGATGCAGCATTCTCTAGCTCTGTGCAAAGCTCAAATGCTTGCTCAATTAGTTCTTTCTCTGATGAAGAACATTAGATGACTTTGTCACAAACAACGATTATGCATAAACCACAATTATAGATTAAATAGCCTTAGTATCAATGATCTACCTATGTAAACAAGATTGGGAAAAACAATACAAGATGACAGTATCTAATAGAACATATAGTCAAAACAATGAAACCCATGTTGAATATAATCGTACATATTGTAATACCCCGTAATTTTATTGATATTTATTTAAGGGATTAATTAAATTAAATGAGAATTAATTGGAAATTAATCCGGGTATAAATACTAACGAGATGTGAGTTGGTATTTGATTATGATGTTAAAAATTTATTATTTCCTAGTATGTATGGTAACACATGAGTATTGATGATATCTAAATTGTCACGAGGTAGATATACGGTAATTTGGAAAATTTAATTGGGACGCGCGTGTCAGTCGCGTCAAGAATGTAATTATTTGAATTAAAAAGTGAATTTTATTTTTATCAACCGCATGGTCATTTTGAGTGCACAAACGTGTCCGGAAGGGTCGAAATAGTCAGAAAACACTGGCCGGAGGTTTAGTTTGGGTCTCGGGGCATTTTTAGACCACACCGGCAACCCAAAAGGGTAGTTTGGTAATTTTAAAAATAGGGTAATTAAAACCCACGGATTTTAGAAGTTATTTTTATATTAGAAAAGAACCCACTAAGCCATTATCAGCATTTGGGAAGTTAGAGGGCTACGGGAGTTATAGGGAAAGCCTTAAGAAGTTCCAAAAGGAAGCCCTAGCCACCATCACCATCTTTGGAAGAAATTTGTAGAGAGAGGGAGGAGAATCAACATTCATTCTTCAACATCAAATCAGAACATCTAAGGCAAGTGGTTTAATTACATTAATTTCAAGCGAATGTTTCTTCCATGCTTAGAATTGAATATTTGTCTTATTTTGAAAGTTTGATGAAAACCCATGAAATTTGAGGTAGAATTCATAATATGATATAGGGATTGCATGTAGAATGTTATCGGATGAATTTCATATGCGAAATGTATCTTTTGATGATGTAAAAACGGATTTTTGAGGAAGTAATTGTAGACATTAAAATTTTGGCTTCATATTTATAGGGTTGGAGACAAGATTTGAGAAGCTTGATGGTTTCATGTTAATTTAGGAAGAATTGACACCAATTATATGTTAAATAGTGACCTAGGATAACTTAGAGTAGTTTATTGACGTTAAAACTCATTTGGTATGACCTTAGTATGGATTTAAGGGTGAGAAATTGAAGAAAAACGAATTGGGGAAATTTCTGGGCTCAAACTGCCATCTCGTTAGAAGACCTGCCCAGGTCGTTCGAACGAGCTTCTAACGAGATGACAGTGTCCCTTCTAACGAGTTGGTAGTTCGTTCGAAGCCTTTTGTTCGAATGAACTCGTTCAAATGAAACTTCTAATGAGTTGACAGAATGGCCTTTTTGGCCTGATTTCATTTCAAACGTTCCGTAGACTTATTTAATTGGAGTATTAACCTTCCCTTATTGATTAGTGGGTATAATTGTGAGAATTGGGGTACGTTGAGGAGTATAACTTAGAACCTTATAATAAAATCGGATGTCAATTGTGGAGTAGGAAACGAGTACCTAATTATGACGTGAGAAGGGTTGATAACGTTAATATACAAATCGGGGACTTGTGATCGTATAACACTAAATGATGGTATAAGAACGAGAAGTATACCTATATTAATAATACGAGATATCTAAGATGTGCGAATGCTTAGTATATATGGGTTTATGTGTATAACATACCTACCGTACTTGCTATCATGGGAGGTTTGCGTTCGATTAGGGCCATTTAATCTTTGTGTGCCTACGGGGGGATTTAGATTGGTACCTCGAGGGCATAGGTCAGAGAAGGACTTATTGAGAAGTTAATAAGTCTGCTGATCATGAGAGCGTAGGTATGTGCGTGACCCATGTGATGTGAACTATGTTCGCCTCCATTTTGTGTGAATATTGTTGTTTGAAAACGATTCCTGAGAGATTCGGAATGCGTGGTCCTTATGTACGCGATGTACCGGGATTAGATAGCAGAGTATGTGTGCACCGCAGCTTAGTCTCGGGGTGCTAGTAATGTATATTTATGATGAGGATAATATACTGTTAATTGAAATGAACTGTAATGTTTAATTAGTATAATTATAGCAACGTTCTGTAAAGATAAAATGGAAGACCTCTAGTAAATTAGTATTGCTAATAATTTGGGAAATCGAGAATTAATGCAAAGCTCTCTAGTTTATTAATGATGTTGGAATCAAAGCGTGAATCGTATAGAAATGCTAGAATTTATTTTGGACTAGTTAGATATGAGAATTACTAGAATGGGTACGGGTACGTTAGGAGTGCACAAATAGTCGAGAGGTGAGTATTTCATGTGAGAGCACGTCCTAACATGTATTTTGCATTCATTATTTTAATGTCATTAAAACACTTGCTATATTTTAAACTGTTTTCCACAATCGGGCTCTGACCCGTTTGCTTTCTAATATATTTTTGTAAAAACCTTTTAGGTGCCCAGCCACAAGGACACTATGCATAGGAGTTCCATTCAGGTGACGGGCTGTAGCTGCCGTGGAAGTTATAGGACTTTGACAGTAGACGCCTCCACTTTTGATCTTGACTCCATATTATCAGCTTTTCTCATTTGTTGGGCATGTCGCCCTACTTCCTTTTAGAGACACTTTATTTAATTCAGTTATTTCAAGAATTTAGGTTGTAATTAATTTAGTGATACAGACTTGGTACTTGTTTATTTCAGCATTTGGATTGTGTCCAGACTCATTACTATTTTATGGTTACTCTATTGTCTTTGTGTTCGGGTGCTTGTCTTAGCATTTCATAATTTACTTATTGCATGTTAATCGAATTTAATTAAAATTGACAACTCACTTTTTAAATATTAGGTGGCTAGATGCTATGAACCGAACCAACTGGGCATTTTGTATTAATTTAATAAAGGATTAGCTACCCGGTATTTAATTAGTCGGGGTGTCATAGGTGGTATCAGAGCATCAGGTTCTAGTGTCCTTAGGATCTGTACGGCTTGTTATGTTTCCGCTGAGCTTTCTTTGACGTAGAGCCCTATATTGTAGGACTGTTGTATTCTTTTTTGTATGTATCGCTCTTCAGCTATTTTGAAATAATTACTATGAACTTATGGACTTTACTCTCATTTCAGATGCCTCCACGACGTGCACGGTGAGTTCCTAGGGATGCACAGCCCGAGCCACAGCCTGCACCAGTTCCGGGCACCATGAATGCTGCCGAGGTTACAACTATTGTAGCCCAAGCGGTGAATGCCTCCCTTGCAGTTGTACACCAGGCACCACCTCAGGCACCGACAGTAGCGCAAGTTCAGGCTAATGCATTCCCATCTTCTTGGGAACGCGTTCGTGATGCTTTTCAAAAAGCACACCCTCCGGATTTTGCAGGTAGCTCCGATGTTGTGGTATCCAGTCAGTGGAGGAAGGACATTCAGAGGCACTTAAGGATATACGAGTGCACAGTTGTTCAGAAGCAGATACTAGATACTTTTAAGCTAGTAGGATCAGCATTGCAGTGGTGGGAGTCCATTACCACCGCGGAGGAGAGGGACGCTCTCACTATTTAGGAGTTCTGGGTGCGGTTCGATCGCAAATATTTTCCGGCAATTGTTCACACTGAGATGAGGAGGAAGTTGATGAACCTCAAGCAGGAGGGAAAGACCGTAGCCAAGTATGAGGCTGAGTTCACCAATCTCTTGAACATTGTTCCGGATGAAATTCTAACCGAGGAGAAGAAAATTCAGAAGTTCACGAATGCATTGACTTGGAGGATTCGTCAGCACTTGTTGGGGAATCTCTCGTTAGCCACTTATTATGATGTGGTTAACGCTGCACTACTTCACTGCTAGGATCATCGCTTCCACATGTCTGAGAGCAAGAGATCAGGAGATTCCAGCCATCAGGGCAGGACCGAGGGAAATGGTGCCAGCGGGGCACAATCTGCTCAGGGACAGCACAGGCAGGGTGACCAGGGTGACCAGGGTTCCTAGTAGGGGGATCATAAGAGATTTAGATATGGGGGTTTCAGGAATGTCCAGGGAGGTTTCAGACATGGCCATCAGGGTGTTCAGATATTTCCTAGACTAGTTCGTCATTGTCTTCATTGATGACATTCTGGTATACTCCCAGACAGAAGAGGAGCACGCCGAGCATTTGAGACAGGTTTTGCAGACGTTGTGTTAGAACGAGCTTTATGCAAAGTATGAGAAATGTGGGTTCTGGTTGAAGGAGGTTCAGTTTTTGGGGAATATCATCTCAGACCGGGGGATATCTGTTGATCCGGTGAAGGTGTCCGCGGTAAGGGAGTGGGGACAACCCACGACACCGACTGAGATTTGTAGTTTCTTGGTCCTAGTAGGATACTACATAAGGTTTATTCGGGGTTTATCAAAGATAGTGGGTCCTTTGAAACATCTGACTCGCAAGGGTGTGCCATTCATCTGGAGCGATGCCTGTCAATTGGCATTCTATGAGTTGAAGGACAAGTTGACCTCAGCACTTGTGTTAGCATTGCCCAGATCGGGAGTTAAGTATTTAGTTTACACTGATGCGTCCTTATAAGGACTTGGAGGTGTGCTACAACAGGAGAGTCGGGCCATAGATTATGCTTCCCGTAAGCTTAAGCCTCACGAGAGGAATTGCCCCACACACGACTTGGAGTTAGCGGCAGTCATATTCGCTCTTCGAATTTGGAGACACTATCTCTTGGGGGAGAAATTTCGGTTGTTCACGGACCACAAGTCTTTACAATACCTCTTCACGCAGAAGGAACTAAATATGCGTCAACGACGGTGGCTTGAGTTTGTGAAGGATTATCAGTTTGATATCTAATATCACTCGGGGAAGGTTAACGTGGTAGCACACGCGTTGAGCCGTAGGCCAGTAGATAAGGTGGCCGAGGTGTGAAAAGCTAAGTGGAAGGAGTTGGGACACCAGGATGCAGTGGCCCAATCGTTCATGTCTGTGATGACTATTACACCTCAGATTGTTACGAGAGTGGTAAAGGCCCAGGAAAATGACTCGTTCTGTCAGGAGCAGATATTTTGATTACTAGTAGAGGGAGCCGAGTCCTATACCGTTGGCTCAGACGGGGGATTACGCTTCAATAGGAGATTGGTCATTCCGGAAGGGGAGGACTTGCGACACGAGGTAATAACGGAGTCGTACAGCTCACGGTTCGCGGTACACCTTGGTGGGGATAATATGTTCCAAGACATGAGACGATAGTATTGGTGGAGCGGGATAAAGAGAGATATCGCCGTGTTTGTTTCTAAATGTGCCACTTGTCAGCTAGTAAAGATGGACCATCAGAAATTGGCAGGACTTTTACAGCCGTTAGAGGTTCCGATGTGGATATGGGAGAGCATCTCCATGGACTTTATCACGGGGTTACCTACATCACAGAGGGGTCACGAATCCATATGGGTAATTGTGGATAGGCTGACCAAAGTTGCTCATTTTCTACCCATGAGGACAGACTACACTACGGGACAGTATGCCCAGATTTTCATTGCGGAGATAGTAAGACTTCATGGTGTACCTCTAAATATCGTGTCTGACCGAGACAAGATATTTATTTCACGATTTTGGGAGAGTTTCCAGGAGGCCATGGGTACGGAGTTGTGGTTGAGTACGGCTTATCACTCGCAGACTGATGGCAAACCGAGCGGACAAACCAAATGTTGGAGGACATGTTGCATATGTGCATCCTAGACTTTGGAGGTGGCTTCCACTGGTGGAGTTTTCTTATAACAACTCCTACCAATTCACCATTGGCATGGCTCCATTTGAGGCATTGTACGGTAGACCTTGTCGTTCCCCTGCATGTTGGTTAGAGGTGGGGGATAACAAACTCCTTGGATCGAAAGTGATTCAGGACACTTCCGCAAGGATAGAGATGATACGGAGCCGTATTCGGGTAGCTCATGACCGACATAAGAGCTATGCTGATGCCAAGAGGTTCTTCAGAGAATTCAAAGTGGGGGACCAGGTGTTACTCAGAGTATCTCCGATGAAGGGGATCATGCGTTTTGGGAAAAAGGGGAAACTGACACCAAGGTATGTGGGGCCATTTCCTATCATCGAGCGATTTGGGCCAGTTTCGTATAGACTTGGATTAACGGAGCACTTGCATAGAATTCACGATGTGTTCCATATTTCCTCGCTAAGGAAATATCTTAGGGACGATTTGGCCGATACTCACATTGCTTTGGAGGACATCGATCTCCAGCCCGATAGTTCCTACGAGGAGGGACCGATTTCTATTTTGGACCAAAGCGAGAAGAAACTGAGGTCAAAGATAGTACCATTAGTACGTGTTCAGTCGCGACATCATAATGCCGAGGAGTCCACATGGGAGCGTGAGGATGAGATGCGCGAACGTTATCTAGAGTTGTTTTTACCAGGTACTTTTTAGTTCCGAATTTCGGGACGAAATTCTGTTATTTGGGGGGAAGTATGTAATACCTCGTAATTTTATTGATATTTATTTAAGGGATTAATTAAATTAAATGAGAATTAATTGGAAATTAATCCGGGTATAAATATTAACGAGATGTGAGTTGGTATTTGATTATGATGTTAAAATTTTATTATTTCCGAGTATGTATGGTAATACATGAGTATTGATGATATCTAAATTGTCACGAGGTAGATATACGGCAATTTGGAAAATTTAATTGGGACGCGAGTGTCAGTCGCGTCAGGAACGTAATTAATTGAATTAAAAAGTGAATTTTATTTTTATCAACCGAATGGTCATTTTGAGTGCACCAACGTGTCTGGAAGGGTCGAAATAGTCAGAAAACACTGGCCGGAGGTTTAGTTTGGGTCCCGAGGCATTTTTAGACCACACTGGCAACCCAAAAGGGTAGTTTGGTAATTTTAAAAATAGGGGAATTAAAACCCACCAATTTTAGAAGTTATTTTTATATTGTAAAAGAACCCACTAAGCCATTATCAGCATTTGAGAAGTTATAAGGCTACAAGAGTTATAGGGAAAGCCTTAAGAAGTTCCAAAAGGAAGCCCTACCCACCATCACCATCTTTGGAAGAATTTTGTAGAGAGAGGGAGGAGAATCAACATTCATTCTTCAATATCAAATCAGAATATCTAAGGCAAGTGGTTTAATTACATTAATTTCAAGCGAATGTTTCTTCCATGCTTAGAATTGAATATTTGTCTTATTTTGGAAGTTTAATGAAAACCCATGAAATTTGAGGTAGAATTCATAATATGATATAGGGATTGCATGTAGAATGTTATCAGATGAATTTCATATGCGAAATGTAACTTTTGATGATGTAAAAACGGATTTATGAGGAAGTAATTGTAGACATTAAAATTTTGGCTTCATATTTATAGGGTTGGAGACAAGATTTGAGAAGCTTGATGATTTCATGTTAATTTAGGAAGAATTGACACCAATTATATGTTAAATAGTGACCTAGGATAACTTAGAGTAGTTTATTGACGTTAAAACTCATTTGGTATGACCTTAGTATGGATTTAAGGGTGAGAAATTGAAGAAAAACGAATTGGGGAAATTTCTGGGCTCAAACTGCCATCTCGTTAGAAGACTTGCCCAGGTCGTTCGAACGAGCTTCTAACGAGATGACAGTGTCCCTTCTAACGAGATGGTAGTTCGTTTGAAGCCTTTCGTTCGAACGAGACTTCTAACGAGTTGACATAATGGCCTTTTTGGCCTGATTTCATTTCAAATGTTCCGTAGACTTATTTAATTGGAGTATTAACCTTCCCTTATTGATTAGTGGGTATAATTGTGAGAATTGGGGTACGTTGAGGAGTATAACTTAGAACCTTATAATAAAATTGGATGTCAATTGTGGAGTAGGAAACGAGTACCTAATTATGACGTGAGAAGGGTTGATAACGTTAATATACAAATCGGGGACTTGTGATCGTATAACATTAAATGACGGTATAAGAACGAGAAGTATACCTATATTAATAATACGAGATATCTAAGATGTGCGAATGCTTAGTATATGTGGTTTTATGTGTATAACATACCTACCGTACTTGCTATCATGGGAGGTTTGCGTTCGATTAGGGCCATCTAATCTTTGTGTGCCTATGGGGGTATTTAGATTGGTACCTCAAGGGCATAGGTCAGAGAAGGACTTATTGAGAAGTTAATAAGTCTGCTGATCATGGGAGATTAGGTATGTGCGTGACCCATGTGATGTGAACTATGTTCGCCTCCATTTTGTGTGCATGTTATTGTTTGAAAACGATTCCTGAGAGATTCGGAATGCGTGGTCCTTATGTACGTGATGTACCGGGATTAGATAGCAGAGTATGTGTGCACTGCAGCTTAGTCTCGGGGTGCTAGTAATGTATATTTATAATGAGGATAATATACTGTTAATTGAAATGAACTGTTATGTTTAATTGTGAGTATAATTATAGCAACGTTCTGTAAAGATAAAATGGCAGACCTCTAGTAAATTAGTATTGTTAATAATTTGGGAAATCGAGAATTAATGCAAATATCTCTAGTTTATTAATGATGTTGGAATCAAAGCGTGAATCGTATATAAATGCTAGAATTTATTTTGGACTAGTTAGATATGAGAATTACTAGAATGGGTACGGGTACGTTAGGAGTGCACAAATAGTCGAGAGGTGAGTATTTCATGTGAGAGCACGTCCTAACATGTATTTTGCATTCATTGTTTTAATGTCATTAAAACACTTGCTATATTTTAAACTGTTTTCCACAATCGGGCTCTGACCCGTTTGCTTTCAAATATATTTTTGTAAAAACCTTTTAGGTGCCCAGCCACAAGGACACCATGCATAGGAGTTCCATTCAGGTGACGGGCTGTAGCTGCCGTGGAAGTTACAGGACTTTGATAGTAGACGCCTCCACTTTCGATCTTGACTCAATATTACCAGCTTTTCTCATCTGTTGGGCATGTCGCCCTACTTCCTTTTAGAGACACTTTATTTAATTCAGTTATTTCAAGAATTTGGGTTGTAATTAATTTATTGATACAGACTTGGTACTTGTTTATTTCAGTATTTGGATTGTGTCCAGACTCATTACTATTTTATGGTTACTCTATTGTCTTTGTGTTGGGGTGCTTGTGTTAGCACTTCATAATTTACTTATTGCACGTTAATCGGATTTAATTAAAATTGACAACTCACTTTTTAAATATTAGGTGGCTAGAAATTAATAAAATGTTTTTGACAGTGATGCTATGAACTGAACCAACTTGGCATTTTGTATTAATTTAATAAAGGATTAGCTACCCAGTATTTAATTAGTCGGGGTGTCACACATATGTCTTAAAGAAATATTAGATAGTGACAGGCATTGCAATTATAAGACTGAAGAATGGATAATTGCTCGAGTACTAAAACAAATGAAAAAAAAGAATGAGATTGGAAATATAACAAATATATAAATGGGGAAGTGTTTTTCCTTTTCTCTTTTATGGGGAACTGAAGAAATAAAAAAGAAGTACATAACATTAGAAATCATGTATGCATACATAGTTAATAATATGTGAAGTCTCTTAGCTGAATATGCACAAAATCCTGGGAGAGAGATTAATATGCATTAAAGTTAAAAAGAAATTAACAACCTTGTTTATGCCGGGCAAGTTCAGAATACAGATCCTTGATCAGTGCAAATTTCATCATCTTCTGATTGATCTGAATAAAAAACCAAATAAAAATATTTCAATAGCTTTAATGGGGTGTCCATTAGTCTTTCGTAAATGAGAGGAGGCAAAAAATCTCTGCGGGGGTTGGGGTTGAGGAAGAAATACAACGAAAAAAGTGGACCAGAAACACTTAATTCATTTATTCAGGAATAATTGCTGACCTCTGGTTTGTTCTTAATATTTTTGGCGCAGTGAACATAATCTAAAGTGTTGAGTGTCTCTTACAAATAGTGGATGGTGGTAGAAATAGTGGCAACTATTCATGTCTTTGTTTTCCCTCCTAAGGAATCCCTCAATAAGGATGTTAATTTTCTATCCCTGATGATGGTACAAATATAGCACCCTGTCGCGGATGTTACTCAGGCATGCACAAAAGCTTATAGGCCGCGGCCCTACTCTCCACAGGGTGAAGCACCACAACTCTAGCCTCACTAACAGGGTGCGGCCTTCTCATTCACAACTCCAGTACAGGGTGCGACACATACCACTTGGCTTTACACACATGCCGAAGATTTATACTACAGGGTGCAAAACCCACGACTTTAGTCTCATGCAGGATGCAGCCTTATACTACACTGAATGCAACCTTATACTATACAGGATGCGACACTCAATATGCCTACCTTACAGGCCGCATCCCCCTCATTCACAGCTGCTCCAGACTTAATATATGTCACGTGATCAGGGCACATGACATAGCTCACATAGCTCCTATAAATAAAGGTCCACACCTCGAGATAAAGGGGGAGATTCGACAATACCTGGCGAAGCCTTCCCAAATTCTCTCTACACAACCTCAATATACGGCTTGGGGGCTACTCATCTACATGGTAGTCATATTATCGGCACTCCCGAAACCGCTACAATCATGTACTCTCCTTTATTCTCATACTTATACGCCTCTTTAGGCTTGATTACATTGTACAATGCATAACATACAATGAGAATGGAGCAACAGAGTGGACGTAGGCCTATTTTTGAGACTGAATAACTCTATATCTTGTTTTCTCTCTCTTTTTACTAATTATATCCGTTTATTATAATTTACACTTGATTTGATAGTATAAGAACGACTAGTGGACAATTTCTCGTATCATCAATTTGGCGCCGTCTGTAGGAACCGAGTTGTTTGAATCTTGTTTCTCTATGCTTTGAGTTCCTAAACACCTTATCTTATTCATGGGGATCCTTTGGATAATAATCTCATGAGTAAATTTTGGTTATTGAACTCTGTTTCATATTCACACCTGTAAGTGGGTATTTGATATGTTTAAATTTGCTCTTGGGTATCCATTTCATGACTTTAGATCTATTTTTCATACCCCTGTGATATCATTCTATCTAGGTAGTGCTGAAAAGCATGATGGGCTTTAGCCTCGAAAAGGTGAATGATTAGGGAAAGACTGTATCCACTCCATTTTCATTGTTCTTGACCTATGAACTGGGGTTTATCATTGAAACTGTGCCATTTTGTGCACCGTGAGGGTATTCTCTCATGGATAGATCCTAACAGGTATGATCTTAACGTGTGTTGGGAGAAAAACTCAGTTTTTGAGTTTCAATTTTAGGATTGTTCCCTTCGCTGCTTAGAGGGGAATACGGCCTGTCATTTCAAGGCCTTTTTGGCCGCGACCTCTACTAGTGCGGGTGCATTACAGAAGCTTTAAAACATCAAAGAACGGACTCAGATGGTATCTAGATCAACCTTGGTGAATATCATACAAAGTCTATAACAGTACACCTATGTACCTTACTGGCCGCGACCTGAATAAAAGATCATGGAACAGTTCAAATGCTGCATCCTAATTTCCTGCTTGTTTACTCCAATATTTATGAGATTACTCACTTTTGCTAGTTTTTTATCAGATTATATATTTTGTAAAGACTAATAAAAGCAAAAAATGGAAGGAGAATCCATCCAGAGCACAGAAGTCAAAGATGAGATTGTGCAGCTGTACAATCACCTCAACCATCTCTACGACAGCTATGACTCACTCCAAACCTAGGTCAAATATATGACTCAAAGGGTCCTCGTGCTAGAGGCCGCGGCCTCATCCAATGTGGGTACGACACCCAGGTTCATTGCCTCAACAGCTTTCGTTGCCGCAGCGGTGCTAGAAGTTCCATCCGCGGAAGAGGTCAACAGGAGCCAAAAAAGGAAAGCAGAGAAGGCAGAATAGAGCAAGAGCTCTAGGGCTTACACTCCATTGGCCTTCCCAATTGAAGACATCTTTGAGTCCATAAAGGAGGACAAGCTGCTGAAGTGTCCAGAGAAGCTTAAAGCTCCACCCCACAAGAGGAACAAAGCCAAGTGGTGCAAATTCCATCTAGACCACGACCATGACACTGAACAATGCTATGCACTGAAGGATGAAATTTAAAGGCTGATTGGGCAAGGGATGCTGCAGAGGTTCCTCAAAGATGTTTAGGGGATGCATCCTAGTCTTACAGACCACATGCCCATTTTTCATGCTTGTGTTTTATATTTCATCTGTTTCTATTTTACTGTGAAACTCTTCCTATGCAGTTTTAAATCAAAATTTATATTGTCCTTACAAAATCACACACACACACACACACACACACACACACATATATATATATATATATAAACCAAGTTCACTCTTATAGTGCCATGTCTTGATTCTCATTTCCATGAAATATTATCTTATAAAAGACCATTTTGACTTAAATAAATCTCGATTCGAGATAATATGTTATATCAGGAATGATAATATCTAAATGGGCCCACAATGCCAGTCAAGACGCCTGATTGTTCGAAAGCAAATGATAATCGAAAATGGTGAAAGCAACTATCGAGAGCAGATATCTGGATTGGTCCATGACATCACTTTTAAGGACCATATTCCCAAATATTATGACTGTAATTATGGAAAGCATTTCGCAAAAAGTGTTCTTGGCTCTCGGGATGCGTTATTAAGCCGGGAGGATTGTAATATCCATCCAGGGATGGCTTTATATATATCAACAACCGTGGGTGGCTTAATAACATAACCCAACCTGGGGAGGCTTGATAGTATCCCATATATCAGCTATGGGTGGCTTAATAACATAACCCAGCCTGGGGAGGCTTGATAGTATCCCATATACTAGCTGTGGGTGGCTTAATAACATAACCTAGCCAGGGGAGGCTTGATAGTATCCCATATACATACATAACGATGGAATTTTAGGAGATAAAAGCCATATTCCATGAAAAACAATCGAAGCGACTAGAGGATGCTGTGTTGCCGTCATCCAGAAGCACGCCAAAGCTACAAAGGGCTAGAAAGATGCCATAACTTTATCAGTATGGAAAGTACCATAAGTTAATTCATTCAGAAGATGTGGCAAGCTAGCATCTGACTCAGATCCTACGACAGATGAAGGTCAATGGTACCAAGACTTGGAAAAATGGAGCCCCAAGACCATTTTTCTTTATGACAAAGCTAGTTGTTCGCAGATTTGGCCATTCTTGGGAGCCCATTATAGCTATTAAAGAAGTATGTAGTTTATCATAAGGTATTGCCACAGTCTTAAACGTCCTATTAGCATCAAGAATTGTAAATACGCAAGTACGAAATGAAAATTCACAAGGTAAAAAGAGGTGACCGCAACGTTATCTAATACCTCCATTGAAAGATGTTTTCGCAGCCTTAAACCCGTACTCGATATTGGATATTGAAGTGCATTTTATCAAAAAGCAATTGTATGTTCAAGCAATCAAAGATATGCAGAGAAAGCATTCATTCAAGTGTTGAAGCAAGCAAAGCAGAAGAATAACAAAGCTATTAGAAAAGGAGGCAAAAATAGTCAACATTAAAAAAGGTCGCAACATTAATTAATAGTTCAAAAATGCAAGGGGACGCAAACCCATATATGTAACAAGTTTAAGAATTTAGAAGGGGCACAACCCTGTATTGGTAATCAGTTTACAAGTTCATGAAGCTACATCATCGTTCTCATCTTCCTCATCACACTCTGCAGCCGTCCTAGTCTCTCCATCTTCTGCCGCATCCTCCTCGGCTTGCTTCCTTTCTCTCTTCTTAGCTACAACTCTTACTTCAACCATGCACAAATCATATTCTGCATCACCCAACTTCCATGACATAATTTGGTCCTTGGACTCTGGAAAATTTTTCCGAACTCTGTGCCCCAACTCTTGAAAGTTGTGGAGGTAGGCTTTGTTATTGATTAGGAAAAAGTCCTTGGACTTCTTAAGTTGGTCACAGCAAGGTCCACAGCTTGGTTTAAGGCCGCGATATGATTCTCTTCTTTCAGTCTGTTGGACTTCGCATGTTGGCTCTCAAGACTTTCAAGAGCCGTGACGTGATCAATAGACATCTTCTTCAGTTGATTTTTAGTCATGGTCAGCTTATTTCGAGCAGTAGCGACTTATTATGCATCCTCAAGAGCTTGAACCTTGGCAACTGACAAGGCCTCCGTGGCCTGAGAGAAGTTATGCTCAGCCTCGTCCTTCGCCTTAATAGCAACCTTCAAATCTTGCTTGACTATCGTAAGGGCTGTGGTAGATGAGCTTTTGCCCGCTTCAAAAGAAGATGCCTTGCCTGCGTTCAAATCCTTTTTATAAGAAGCATCCATAATCCTATAAAGTTTGAAGAGCCCTTCATACTACATTTTGGGTCACAACAACGTCGGGGACTTATTGAAATTCTAAAGAATCAGTACAGATAAAAAATTAATAACCAACAAAAAGGAACCAAGTATGAGAAGTTATTATTCGTAGTAAACTCTGAAGGGCATACTCCTCCAAATACTCATGGTCCTCCTCCACCAGATGGTTCAGGTCCACAGCCTCTGGAACCTCCCTCATTCTACGAACGGCTCTCGCAGTTATATCCTAAGAGGAATTGAGATTTGCTTCCCTAAGTTGAGGGCACGGATGCCCATCGGGTCCAACTCTTGGCCTACCTTGTGGAGGTGGCAGGTTGTCATTTACAGCCACGATAGTGCGCGGAGGGGAAGAATTGGCAGAAAAATAGGTGAAGATCCACGTGCACCATGGTCCTTGGTTTCAGAGGGCAGTAAGCCTGTCGCTGCCAGATGTTCGTCGATGTCGTCATCGACTTATTCCTCTCTTTGTGATGCCGCGACACTATCCATAAATACCTCCTGCGTCGCAGCCCTCCCAAGTGTGGGATTTATCACATCTGCCTCTTTAACGACAGTGGTCTCAACATTGTTTGGGACCGCGACATAGGCCTTCTTTCTCTTCCTTCGTCCTTTCTTAGCAGAATTATTAAGGGCAACCACGTCCTGATCCATCTCTGCTAATTGAGCTTTCAAGATCTCCCTCTCTATTTCCTCACCTGAAGAAAAAACAAAGTAAAGATTCCAAGTATTTATGATTTGAAGACAAGTGTTGCAGAGTGTTAAAAAAAGGTGATTGTTACCTTTCGCAGCCATCTTTATTGGATGAGATTTGTTGGGGAAGTATACTGCCTCAAATATGGAAGCAGAAGTCACTAAGGTGCTGGACTTTTTATCGTTAGCACTAATAGCCGCAACCCTTCTTGTTTTACGCTCCTGCCTCTCACTTAGTGGAAAATTACCAAGAGCTGTATGGAAGTTTAATATTAGTACAAAAGCAAATAACATGGCAAATTTAAGAAATAGGACGCGACCACAATTCAAAAGGGCTGCAACCTTGTTTACCTTACTTAGAGGGGCGTCCCCACTACCGCGGAATCCTAAATGATCTCTCTCTCTCCGACTCCTCAGGGTGGATTTTCCACCCATCTCCAGAAATGAAAAAGTATTTTCCTTTCCAGTTTTTACATTATAGGCCTCCCAGAATAAAATGATTCGTCCTTGTCACGAACTGAAAAATAGTAATACCCCGTAAATTTTATGGAGTTTTTCTTCGGGCGGTAGAAGTGGAAAAACTCTGCGGGAGTTATATTTCGCTGGAACTTTTTCTCCCACAATACAATCGAAGAAATAATTTCCCTCCAACCATTGGGGTATACATGGGATGGGGCTAACTTCATTGCTTAAAAAATTCTTTCTAACTAGGACTGACACAGGTAGCTGTAGCCCATATACAAAGGCATGAAGGGGGAAGCAGACTCCACCTTCAGCAATTGTGGAGCAAGGTCTCTGGTCCGTGGTGGGTGCAGTACATACCACATTATTCGAAAATTTGAATGCTTTAGCTACCTGATCAATCCACTCTTGGGTCATAATGCTGCGAACATCAAGTGCAGTAGGAGGCCTCTCAGCTCTCCCAGATGTACAACGGGTGCATCTCTAATCTCAGATGGATAATCTGCCGCGACATCAATATCCATTGGGAAATCTCTCAACTGGCAAGGTCCTATTGTCCTCAAGGGGGACACAGAATAAATCTCAGGAGGAAAACTGCCTAAGTGTTTGTTACAGAAGACTTTTAGAAATTCGTCAGGATCCCAACTCATATGGCTGCAGCTGGTCCTGAAAAGCAAAAAAGATTCCACTATTAGGTTCCATAGCCTATATGGTCAGTAAATCTTCTAGAAGGCCGCGACATGAACAAACTAAACAAGTTTTGAAGTAAAATAAAAGTTTCAACAATTTTATCAAACTACCAATGGTGGGTAGTGGAATCCTAAGAATTGCAAATAATGTCACGACTTATTATTTTTGGGGGAAGCAAATATTTGGAATGTCCACTTATGCCACAGTCTTCTAGTTCATTGGTAAAAAGCTACGATTACTATCTTAAGTCTAATCCCTAAGGTCAAAAGGGAGTTTCTATCTACAAAGTGAATTGTTCTAAAATCCCCAAGTTACATTTTTCTACCTCCCGCAACCCAAAGTCAAGAGGGATTTATTAGTGAAGTATTAGAATAATACCGTAGCAGTATAATGCAAGTACTAGACTAACTGTCGCGGCCACGCACACAAACATCCTATTGTTGACAATAATCCAATCTAAAGATCAAAAACCTCGAATTCTAGGGTTTTACTCCAAAACGTTAATAACAGTGGAAGATTGAGGGTTTATTTCATCGACTAAAGATTGGTTCAAATGCAAATCTAGTTTAAAACCTAAATTCTACACATTTTCTAAGAAATCCTAGCAGTTCAATTATGGATTCAAGCAATACTAATAGTTGGATTCACTACCAGTAAGATATGAGTTCAGATGGATCGCTTTATGAGCAAGAATCAAAGATAAATTAGCAAAACATGAGTTTCAGAAACTGTTAAAGAGGATTTTGGTTAGAAGGATTACCCGAAAATGGATGAAAATCGATTACTCAACCCCAAACTGCCTCAGAATCGCCACACGTAGCCTTGAAAAGTCATCGGAAAGATGAAGGGAAGAAACAGACAGAGTTTAACTTTAGATTTTCTCTCAAAGATTTGAAAAACATAATGAAGTCCACGACGATAAGAATTTATATAAGAGGGTGCGGGAAGACAAAGCGTCGCCTTGGAGGTACCACGACACCTTGAGAGGACTTGACTACTCAGCCGCATCCCTAATTGCAATATCTTGGCACTAGGACTTGGGGGCTTATTGATGGTACAAATATAGCACCCTGCCGCGGATGTTACTCAGGCAAGCATAAAAGCTTATAAGCCGCGACCCTACTCTACACAGGGTGCAACATCACAACTCTAGCCTCACTAACAGGGTGGGGCCTTCTTATTCACAGCTCCAGTACTGGGTGCGGCACATACCACTTGGCCTTACATATATGCCGCAGCCTTATACTACAGGGTGCGGCACCTACGACTTTAGCCTCATGTAGGATGCAACCTTATGCTACGCTGAATGCATCCTTATACTATGCAGGATGCGACACTCAATATGCCTGCCTTACAGGCCATATCCCCCTCATTCACAGTTGCTACAGACTTAATATATGTCACGTGCTCAGAGCACGTGACACAGCTCACATAGCTCCTATAAATAAAGGTCCAAACCTCGAGATAGAGGGGGAGATTCGACAATACCCGGCGAAGCCTTGCCAAATTCTCTCCACACAACCTTAACATACGGCTTGGGGGCTACTCACCTACATCGTAGTCATATCTCTTGCACTCACGAAACCGCTACAGCTATGTACTCTCCTTTATTCTCATACTTGTACGCCTCTTTAGGCCTGATTACATTATACAATGCAATGCAATGCATATAATGATAATGGATCAACACAGTGGACGTAGGCCTATTTTTTTAGGCTGAACCACTCTATATCTTGTCTTCTCTCTCTTTTTACTAACTCTATCCGTTTATTATAATTTACACTTGATTTTATGGTATGAGAACGACTAGTGGACGATTTCTCGTATCATCACATGACCTTCAAAGTAAGACCTCATAAGCACTTTGTCTAACTTTGGATTTTTTTGGCATGCCCAATCGAAAAGTTTTACCATAAAAACTTATTAGAGTAATACCTGTGTGGTACATGACCTAAGTGACCAACTGAAGTATATATGACACGACCAAGAGTCACCAAGCGTCTATTGATCTCACCGGCTTCCCTTGCTTTGCCCCGCAAGAATAGACTTTTATCGGATCATATAAATCCCACCAAACTCATTTTCTGAGATGCGAGGATTGGGAAAATCATTAAACATGATGTCATAGAAATACCCATAAAGAGGATTTATAATTCGTGTGTAAAACAATATCACATCGAGCGCATGCCCACTACTTCTTCACATATCCAAGCACTGCACATTTAATACAGAGAATACAATTTCATATAGAACCCCAGGCATGCATATGTGTACCAAGAGTAAAAAAGTAAACATCATTTTTTGTTACGGTTCACCTATCTTGCACTAGAACGTGAAGTATTCTTAGATTCAACAAGGTTAACAAGATTGAGCTTCCCACATTTAATGATCTCCTCCCCATTCATTTGTTGCTACTTCTGAATCTTTTACTTATAAGCCACATTGGGTAATGATAATATTAATATTGAGAAATGTATTCAGCTTCCAAAGTTGATGAAGTATTGAACAAATCATGCTTGGTTTTTTATATAGTTAGACATAAACATATGCCATTAACAAGGAGGGGGGATCCATTAGCCCACACAAACCATGAAAAACATTCGTATTTCCCTCTGCATTTCTACCTTTTTACTTAGTTTTGAACGATATAAAGGTTATATTTGAGAGCCAAGCTATGGCTCATTGGCACCTTTGCTAATCAACACCATCTCAATTTTTAATTCTCTCTATTAAGATAAATATATATGCATTTTGACACACATTAATGAATAAATTAATTTATAACTATTCCTAACGAATGATCAATTACAATGCAATACAAGATGTAGTTGGATTGATATATTACTTGTGGTTGTTGTGAACTAATGTCATTGAGTTCTTAGCAAGACATTCTTGCTTGCCACAAACCGTGGGGTCCATAATTCGTCCTGTAAACACACAATTAGAAAAGAGGGAACTAACATATTTTTTTATATAAAACAACATATACTAAAAAATAGAAAATGAAAAATAGGGCAATCAAAATAAATTACCTCTATCGACAATAATGGGTTCAAAGTAGTATCCACGCACAAAGCACCGAAACAAGACTTACCTAATCTCATGTATAATCAAACTACTTCGACTAATGATTCCTTTTGACGACACCATTTTTTCGATATCTAATAAAACAAATCGCCACTAAACAAATAAAATAAAATAAAAAAATTAAAATATAAAAGGGGATGAACTATGAAGCTAACGAGATGCATTGAGTGGAAGTCTTGAGATTAAAAATCCTAGTTTGTATGTGCTTCCCAAACAAAAGGTTAATCCAGTTAACCATATCCACCAACACAATATCAAAAATAGTAAGAACCTCAAGTGGGTACCAAATCATTGTAGTGTACAACTCAGTATCATAATCAAACACATTGTGTGCATTAATATGAAGTGACTCCTCATCAACTTCACACACACACACAAACATATATATATATATATATATATCAAACTAATATTAATATTAACAAACTTATACTAGAAATATCAAACCTAAATGAACCAGGTCTAAATCTATTTGGTAAAGCTTTGATAAGAAACCTATCTAAAATACTAAAATATTCATGATTAAACAAATAATCCAAACTACCTCAAAGTCTTAAAGAAGATCTGAAATTTCTAAACCATACACATGTAAATGGAGTAATACAAGGTCTAACAATCTAATGTGAAATAGAATTTTAACATGATAACATTTAAAAATGAAAAAACAAAAGAAAACCCATAACGTTTTATACACCATCAAATTAATCCCTAATTTGTATACATGATGAAGAAGAATACCACACGTATAACTGTAAAGTAGTGTGAAACCCCTAAATTGTAGTCTATCTCCTAAGTTCAAGATTATAGTAAAATTTTAGGTGATTGGAATTTAACAAGAAATTGATTCACGAAAGATAGTATAAAAACCAACTATAAAATTTTAATTTCATCACAATTTCTCAGAAAACAAATGAGGTGCATTAGATTGAATGATTCAAAATCACTTTAATCCCACAATGAAAAATGACAAACGAAATAGAAAAAGGGTATATAACATCAAATCAACCTTCAAATGAATCTAAATTAAATCGAATATGATTTTTTTTTAAATATGGTGTAAATTACTCAAAACGAAAATGAATGAAAGCTGTGTGAGAGAGAGATAAAGAATTTTACCTGAATATCGAGATGACGGATCGGGATTTAGCGTGTTTGACAACTTAGCGAGCGAGCGAGAGAGAGAGAGACAGAGAGAGGGAGAGGGTTCCACATTTGATAACTTTAGTTTAGGGTTTGGTAGAGAAAGATTTGTGAAAGAGGGAGTTCAAAAATATATAGCGAGGGAATACAATTTGGTATCCGCTTATTTTTTCATTTTATTCAGGTTTTTTGTTGAAATGCGAAGATTTTGGGGTTGTATTTACTGCAATTTTATAAATTATAATATAAATTATATCTTATTTATCTTTTTTTTTATTATAAATGTTGAAAAAGATAAGACGCCTTCTAAAACTGTGATAAATGATCTTATGTAAATATTATTTATCTCATTTTAAGCTTATGTGACATAACGTCAAAATTAAAAATGACATAAACGAGTATTTTTCTTGTAGTGGAACCGTTCGATATACGTTGAAGGTACTAGGCCAATGGAAGACGAGAGCTATATTGCTTACGCTAACTGTAACCTACCGAACCATTGCCCATCACAAAGTGACCCTCCAGTACGGGACAAAATCTTGATCAATATTGCAATGCTCTTGGTGCTGTAGTGTGAAAAATGCATGAGTCTTAATTAGTATATTATGGAGATAGTCTTTTATTTGGCATGATGAGTAAAAGAAACACTAAATTAATAGGGAAGAATGTATTGGTATTATGAGGCCATCTCCAGAGGGCAATGCAAATGTATACATTTGCATTGTATTCTTTCACACTGGGTAAGGGATTGTGCACATCTAGGAGAGAGAAAGGCTAACGGATGTGCAAACTTACACGGCCGAAAGACATTGTGTTAGAGGGGGGGCCCACATCTGGGCGGCTAAAAGACATCCGCCCAGAATGTGGGGGGCTAAAAGACATCCGCCTAAAATTTTCATAGGCCCCGCGCGGTAACCTTTCATCCGCCCAGAATTTTACCAGGAATAAAAAAAAAAAATTAATTAGGCAAACGGTTTCAGTATAACGGTAATAAAATTATAACGGTAACAAAAATTAAAACGGTAACATTTATTTTTGTATATATACATTATGCACCCCTAGAATCTTTAACATCAAAACTTTGATATTTAATTTTACTTATCACCAATTCAAAAAATATTTCTATGGATACTCCTTCACAAAGTACTCCGTCAAGTTCTAGTCGACTACCGAATTTCACTCCACACGACGAGGTGTTACTTTGTCTGGCATACGTTAAATATTCTATAGATAGTCGTATGGGGACTAACCAATCACGAGCAACCTTGTGGGAAAAAATTACCAACGAATATAACACAAGCGAGGGTGTTATTTACAAACGAACTGAGAATGCATTGCAGGGAAAATACCGAAAAATTAATGCTGAATGTTTGTTGTATACGTTGACTTTGTCCAAAGCTTACGGAACTGGTAAAGATAGCGGCACGACGGAGGTTACGTGGGTAATTACAATTAAATTCAAGTTTTTTATTTATTTATTAGTAAATTCTTAAATTGTCATCACTAATGCGGGAATTTTTCATATAGATCGAACGAGCTAGAGATAACTTTTTAAGCAAAGCAGGTCATAAATTCAATTACGTGCACTGCTACGAGGTGCTCAAGGACTTGCCAAAGTATTCCATGTCAACCACCGGTTCACAATATACGGATTAAGAAAATAATGAGAGCCCGCTTCATTCGAACGACAACGAATCAAGGGAATTCAATAATGCTCTTAGAAGACCGGAAGGACGTAAAATGGAAAAACAGAAAGGAAGGAAACGAGCGGCCGCCAACAGTGCGGCTACAAACACATCCCTTTTAGAGAACTTTGAAGAATTCAACAGACTTTATGACAAAAATTCTGCAGAATCACAAGCAATCAGGAGAACTCTAAATGAAAAGATTGATGGTTTAATTTCAATCCGCACCAAAGAGTTTGAAGCTCAACTCCAACGTGACGAAGATCAGATTATTTACATAGATACAACTAAATTCACTCCCCAACAAAATGCCTTTCACGAGATGCGAATGAATCAGATAATGCATCGTCGGTCTCAAGCATATCGTAACTTCTTAGATTAGATAATTAGATTTGACCGGGTTCTTTTTGTAATCCAAATTTAGTAGTTATTAAATTTTGTACCAATGTTTATGAATGACTATTATTATCAAACCAAATTTTATTTATCACGAAGATAATTGTTATAATTGCCCATAATGGATAAAAATGAAATTACAATCAAGTTGATGATTCTGCATGACGAATCCAAACGTGTTCCTTAAGATCGTCATGTAACTGGTTATGAGCTTCCTTGTTCCACATCTTTGCCTGACGCACCTGGTACTGATAATGGCCAGCGAGACTCTGCCTGCTTAAGCATGGGGGTGGGTCACGTAAGGGCAGGTCAGCTCGCCATGTCCCGTCACACAACTCCTCCTCGACAATCATATTGTGTAATATGACACAAGCCTTCATAATTACACGTAAGTCTTTATATTCCCAAAAATTAGCCGGGTTACATATAAAGTGGAACTGTTGTTGTAAGATCCCAAATGCCCTTTCCACATCCTTTCGGGCTCCTTCCTGAGCTCGTGTAAACACCTTTTATTTTTGAGTGACTGGTCTCTTGAAACTCTTGATGATAGTTGCGATAGGCGGATAAATGCCATCTGCAAGGTAGTAACCTGTGTCATATGTGTTTCCGTTTACTTCGAAGTGCATAGGGGTGAGATTTCCTTCTAGAAGTTCTTCAAACACGTGAGATTTGGCAAGAACATTCAGATCATTACATGCACCAGGCATCCCAAAGAACGAATGCCAAATCCAAGTATCATAAGATGCCACTGCCTCTAAAATAATAGTGACAGCATGACAATGTCCTTGATATTGTCCTTTCCATGCATGTGGACAGTTATTCCATTCCCAATGTATGCAGTCAATCCTCCCAATCATCCCGGGGAAACCGCATCGTTCATTTTCGGGCTGCATGCGGGCAATATCATCGACTGTAGGTGTGCGACAATACTCCGGGCTAAACACCTTTACTATAGCCCTGCAGAACCGTTTTAAAGTCTCAATCGCTGTCGTCTCGGCTATTTTTAAATATTCGTCCTGCAAATCCCCGCATCCACCGTACGCCAACATATGAAGTGCACAAACAATCTTCTGGTGAGAGCTTAATCCCATTCGTCCAATACAATCGGCTCTCTGTATGAAATATGAATCTTTTTCACAGCATGCTTCTAGAATACGATTGAAGCTCGCCCTGTTCATTCTGAACCTACGTCTGAACATTTCTCCAGGATAAGTGGGGTTCTCTTGGAAATAATCTTTCCATAAATTACGATGACCCATCTCTCTATCCCTATACACCGTTCTTCTCTCATGTATTTCCCTACCACTGTGTAGTAAGGACGATTGATATATTTCACTCTGCAATCTGTTGTGGATTGCGATGGCTTCATCATCTGAGTCAAGATCATAAGATTGGGCGATCTGCGCTAATATCATCTCCTCTAGATCGTTGTTAGACATTTTTTTATGGACTTGGGAAAAAATATTATATGAGTAGGAAATATCGTTATGCTCAATATCTATCTAAATCAATTATTTATAGTATTGAACGGTACTTGAAAAGAACCGCCCAAAATTGAACGGTAAATAAAGCTCTTCTGACTTGTTCATGATGTGACCACTCGTACTTGGACGGTAAAAAAAGAACCTCCCAAAATTGAACGGTAAATAACGCTCCTC
This sequence comes from Sambucus nigra, assembly GCA_949130495.1. Lineage (NCBI taxonomy): Eukaryota > Viridiplantae > Streptophyta > Magnoliopsida > Dipsacales > Adoxaceae > Sambucus > Sambucus nigra. The sequence continues at coordinate 573,137,810 of OX422217.1, forward strand.
TGACATGTTCATAGTCACTTTCAACTGACATATGATGTGACCAATCGGACGGTAAATAAAGAACATCCCAAAATTGAACGGTAAATAACGCTCCTCTAACATGTTCATAGTCACTTTCAACTGACATATGATGTGACCACTCGTACTTGGACGGTAAAAAAAGAACCGCCCAAAATTGAACGGTAAATAATGCTCCTCTGACATGTTCATAGTCACTTTCAACTGACATATGATGTGACCACTCAGACGGTAAATAAAGAATCGCCCAAAATTGAACGGTAAATAACGCTCCTCTGACATGTTCATAGTCACTTTCAACTGACATATGATGTGACCACTAGTAATTGGACGGTAAAAAAAGAACCGCCCAAAATTTAACGGTAAATAACGCTCCTCTGACATGTTCATAGTCACTTTCAACTGACATATGATGTGACCACTCGTACTTGGACGGTAAAAAAAGAATCGCCCAAAATTGAACGGTAAATAACGCTCCTCTGACATGTTCATAGTCACTTTCAACTGACATATGATGTGACCACTCGTACTTGGACGGTAAAAAAAGAACCGCCCAAGATTGAACGGTAAATAACGCTCCTCTGACATGTTCATAGTCACTTTCAACTGACATATGATGTGACCACTCGGACTTGGACGGTAAATAAAGAACCGCCCAAAATTGAACGGTAAATAACGCTCCTCTGAACATTTATTCATCCATTTTCTTCCGTTTAAATAGATCGTCTCGTTATTAGTTATAGCGTCAATAAGATATAGCTATACTAACTTCAGATCATAAACTACAAAATGCATAACCAATTGTACATGCCTGATGAAGATTCACCCTCCTTAACCCATGTTCCCCTGAAAACTATGTCAGGGAAAAAACTTTCGTACTATAACTGGTCACCCCCAAAACAAGTTATACGAAATGAATTCCTCTCAAGTGGGGGGATAAGAAGGATGCAACAGGTCAAGAAGAAAAATTGTAAGTCTAAAGCGTCAACATCATTTGGAGATGACCATGATGAGGCGGCCCGCAACAATGTTGCACAAGTGTTGACTAACCCAGGGATCTACCAAGATCCCCATGGAGGTGATTGGTTTGGTGAGAAAAGGGTGTTTGAAAACATCCCTATATGTACACTCCATTCCTTAGGCGATGTTAATCATGTGATGAAATGGTTAACTCCGACGAAAGGAAATATTCCATGGGATGATCATTTGAAATGGCCTAGGTTATTTGATAGACGTTGTGATTTGGAGTGTTATTGTCAGTGGCATGGTTTATCTGTGCCACAGGCAAAATCGGCAACATATTGCAAAGATGTAAAGAAAGATAATGAAAAATGCATTCGTTTATTGGAACGCGAAATTGCACAGATGGAGAAAAGGCTAGAGCGGTGGCATTCTAAACATTTAATAAATACTGAACTCGACGATCCAATTTATGAATCGGATTCGGAACTCCCTGATTACAAAGGTCTAGATTCGGACTTGGATTTTGTACATCATCTACCTAACATGTTGATGGGGGATGGGAATGCCTTATGTTGTGTTCCGTGGTTGCATAGGAAATAAAAAAGATAAGATTATGTAATTTTTTTATGTTTTTATATGTTAGTATTAATAAATTATAGTTGGTATTAATGTCACATGTTAGTATTAATAAATTATAGTTGGTATTAATGTCACATGTTAGTATTAATAAATTATAGTTGGTATTAATGTCCATGATTGTAACATAAAATAGTAAATGGAAAATACACTGGAAAATTCCATCGTATGGAAAATACACTGGAAAATTACATATGGAAAATACACTTAAAAATGCAATTTACATTGGACGTCCTCCCTCATATTGGTCATAAGGAAATGTGTTGAAAATCCCAAAAACGTCATCGGCAAGAGATGGTTGAGAAGACGATCCTAAAGGATCTTGGGAGGGTGGTTGTGAAATATTGGGAGAAGCAGTACGATATTCATCTCCATATATATATGGCGGTGTACGTTGCGGAATGGGGTAGTGTTCCGGGGCCGAACTCGGTCCCGCCCCGCGTAGAATTGCAATTTCTTGATCTTTCTCACGAATTTGCCTCTGCAACATAGTCTCTCGTTCTAACGTTAAGGACCTTGTTTTTCGGATGAAGTCCTCTATATAATAAACCATATCACGCCATTGTTCGCGTGAGTAAAATTCAGCCGGAGCCAAGTCATTCGGCGCACTTGGTGGATCTACCTGAATAAATGTTGTGCCAATTCCACTCATATGTGTCACCTCAAGTTCCCGTGAGAACGGTATCAAACTCGAGGAAGAAGGTTGACCCTGTGTGTTGTACGAATGTGGAGCTTGCCATCTATCTGTCGGTGCGATGGGTACTCGTAAATCATGTGGTACCATCGAGGCAAACCCAACCCCGTCATGGTTCTGCCACCGAATTAACGAAGGTAATATTGGACCCTTAGTTACAGCTCTCCAGTATGTAAGCCATTCATCATGCCGTGTGATTATTACATTAGCAATTGCAGGTTGCCAATTGCCAATATGTTGCATATATATATTAAGAGGAATGAATGCCATTGGATATAGTGGGTTATTTGGGTTAACAATGTGGCTTGTCATTTGACGGTAACAACGGTCTCCGAGATACCAACTCCCACCTAATTCCGGATCAAAGAGCATGTACCGTCTCTGAGCAAAATCATGAGCAATTGCAGCAGCAGGAAACTCGTTTTGCGGCAATTCCATAAACGGTTGCCATATAATTGACTCGGGTGATCGCATTTCGAGCTGCTCCTGCATAACTGAACTTTTAAAACGCATTTGTCCCTAAACATTATCGCGATTATTGATCCCCCATCGTAAAATACGCGGCCATCTTTCCACTGCATCATTGTGCAATAGGGGAGCCATGGTGTGGAGGTACTCGTAACCGTAATACTGCGATTTATAAGAATAAGCAATTAATAAATTTGTATTTTCATATAATAACTATATTTATATTATTTGAAAAAATGAAATATTAACTTCGTAAATACTTTACCTCTATTAATTGCCAAAAATAATTAACCGTTTTCTAGACATTTGCAGCACATGCGTCTAGTGCGTAGTAAACTCGGGCAAGAATGGCAGTTGCCCAATCTTTCGCAGCCATGTCATTTATGTCGTCTAAATAAGTTGCCCAATCCACAAACACTGTATTGTGTCCCGTTGGAAAAAATATGGAGCTCATGACATAAACAATAAAAGCTCGAGCGATTTGATTCGCGTTCGCTAATCTATGCTGCGGATCTTGTTGGCGCCAATGCAACATGTATTGTTTTAGCGTTGCACACGAAATATTTCGTCCTTTGTACTGTGGGTGGCGTATTCCAGGATAATATAATTCAAATATTTCCTCCACCGTAAAAGGACTAGAATGAGGAAATGGTGGCAAAATTGGATTGGTACCAATTTCAATTCCTGAAACGGTTAAATTTTACAATGATTAAAAATTGCAAATATGATATATAAATAATTAACATAAAAAAAGTGCGTAGCAATATATTGATAAATTACCGGTTAAATGAAAAAAATCAAACGGGGTGATCCCCAATTCCACTGATGGTAACTGAAATGTGTGTGTTCTCTCCGACCACCTACTAATTAAGGCACCGGTCATTTGGTTATCTGAGTTGGGATAAATTTCATTGAACAAATGACTGAACCCGAAATTATTTATGGCGTCTCGGACTGCAGGAACGTCGGATAAAGTTGCGTACACTTCAATCGGACCTTGTACACTACCACGCATGTGAAATTGACTATCATTTACTTGTGCGTTAGAATCAATAATTGTGTCCGTCGCACGAGGTGTTTCGTCAGATAATCGAAATAAATTTCGATAAACGATTGGTAAATTGGGTGGTGGAGGTGGGTTTTCATTTGGCTTGGCCTTTTTGCCACACCATTTTCTTTGAATGTGAAACATTTTGATGACTAAATAATTTGGTACAAAGGTATTTTTTTTTTTGAATGAAAGATATATTGTGGGTATGATAAATAATGAAGGTAGATGTGTGATTTATATAGGGTTTTTTTTATAATAACGGATAGTTTTTTATAACGGTTGAATTATAACGGCTGGATTTTAACGGGCAGAAGAGGTTGGAAGTTGGGCGGACAAAAGACACCCGCTCAAACCTTGGGCGAACAAAAGACACCCACCCAGCCCTTGGGCGGCCAAAAGCCTCCCGCCCAGATTGGTTTTACACATTCCCCACTGTGGCAACCGCACTCCACAATCAACCCAAAAAATCTAAATTTGTATTGTTTGTGCATCTCCCATTAGAGATGGACTGAAAAATAAATCTAGCATGAAGTAAGAAGCACTGTACTAATTGTACTAATAGGGAAGAATGTACACGCATCTCTTCTGGGGTGATAAGAAATAATGGAAGGGTTTGGGTTTTAAAGCGGTATGCTTGGGGCTTGTACTTTTGTTTCGTTGGAGAAGGAATGTGTATAGCTGGGGTGGTAAGAATGGAATTGGTTTTTGGAAGAAGATCCAGGTCGGTAATTTTTTGTTTACTTACTTATAAAAGCGTTTGGTTTTGACCATCTTAATGGTGCATTTGATTTCAGTTTCGAGGCCACTTACAAACTTGAAACAAAGTATTCTTCGAAAAAGCCTTTGTTCTTGGCCATCATCAATAGCCATAAATCTTGTATTCTATCGTCCATTGCATTCGCACTGGAATTTCTTGCCTACCTTCTTTTACCCTTTCACAGGTGACACAAATGATGGCTCTGATACCAATTTTATCATGCCAAGCATAATAAAGATCGTACTTAACTAGAGATAATTTGAGAGAAGAGAGAGATAGAGTCACTTCTTCCATGATTGTTTACATACCTCACACCCGGCGGTAAACCCTTTACATAATTAACACTTCCAATTCAGCAAAGCTAACACCCCTGCACCACTCTTAATAGCTTCTGACTACTTCCCTCCCATTAAGGTAGACAATGATGAAGGTTATGACACCCCTAGTCTCCGAGTACCAGTTTTCGTTAACCCAACCAGGAGGGATGGGCCATGTTAAAGACCTTTTAGAAAACAAAAAATTGAAAACTACACATATTTTCTAATTCATTATATAAAAATGAATATATAATATGAAAATTCATGAAATTTTATAATAAAAGAAAAATTCGCTGTACCACCCCAAAATACATCTGATCCATGACAGTGTGCTACTTGCCAAGGATTTGGCCACGAGGCGACTGTTTGTCTCGCATTGCCCCAGTTTGATCACAGTGAGGTAGACAACTCTATGCCCATTGCAAACCCCCACCCGTGTCGCAGTGCCCAACTCCTCTGGGCATGTAGTCGTTCCTAACGAACAACCTTCCAACAATAACATATAAGTCTGTTTTTGCACTTGTTGGAGCAAAGTGTGTAGTGGGTATTCGAGTTTCTGTCCCCACTATTAATGGACATCTTTCACCTGATACATTTATTGATTAGCTTGGTTCACTAGAACCAATATCCGTTTACAAATGCATATCTGGCATCCGTTGTATTCATCCACGAAATTCGAGGAGTCTGCATGAGTCTGGTGGCAAGAGTTTACCTGGGGCCTCACACTCAGAGTACCGACCTCCAATCCATACTCGGGTTGCTTTAAAATTGGAACACAACTACTACGACATTGAGTTCTTCATGTATTATTAGACACGGTGGGGGTTCTAAATATGCATGAAGAGCATGCATATACATAACCTTTACTAATCATCACTTGCATAAAACAAATTAAGGGAAGCTTTTATAAAGTCAAAGTATATCAAGATTAGATAATCCACCTTAATTTTGAAAATATAATCCTTTAATCCCAAAATTAAGATGTCTAATTTAAAAGACTCCAGGCTGGGGATTAATTTGTAGAATAAGGCTTGATGCGGATAATGTTAAAATGACTGTCATAAAGTGATATTGCTGATTGAGCTTGCTCATACCCCCTACAAGGGACTAGCTAATCTCACACAAAAGTTAATAAGGGGCAGAAGTGTAATATTAGCCAATTTAATTTAATCAATTGTTAGTATCTGATTTCATTGCACTTTCTGATTTTAATCTAGTCAATTCTCAATATCATATTTGGTTAGAATATCATGAGATTTAGTATGTTGATTTCTCAAATGAATGATATCTAAATAAACGTGAGACTTTATCATTTAATTGCAATGAAAAAAAAATTATCTATCATTTTTCATCTTTTTATTTATGTTTTCAATCCTAATAAAAACTATTGAAAAAGCAGCTCAAATCCACCAAAATCTACTTTCGGTGGCTTTTGGCAACTGTTTTTTTTTGTTTATTTGGCTAGTGGATTTATTTTATATCCCACTACATACAATTTGCTCCTTAAGTTAAGGAGCCTTGTCTCCTTCAAGACCCTATAAAAGGGAGATAATTCTTCCGATGCAAAACACACCAAAACATAGAAACTAAGAAGAGTTAGAGAGTGAGAAAGAGTTCTTTTGAAGTTTTGAGTATACATATTTGTGTAGAAAAATACAACTTGTAATTTTCATTTGGAGTGTATTTGTGAGAGTCTCTTTTGTAACTCATTTGCAATAGTGAATTGATCCGAGTGTCAGTGGACGTAGCCAAATTGCTGAACCACTTAAATATTTTGTCTTCCCTTGTGTGTGTGTTTTTCTACGCATTATACTTTTATTATAAGTATGCCATATTATTATTTGGGGTTACAGTCAGTATCATTTGTTGACACGCTTGCACACAACAAATTTGTATTAGAGCCAAGGTCCTCCGATAAAGGCATTTTGGATATTTTTTTGTGGAGAAATAACCATACGTATAGTACTATTCATACGATACTATTCATACGATTACTATTCACAGACGAAAAAAATTTCTAAACTTGGAATTTTTTCGTTTGCATTTTTTTTGGTGACTGTGATCGTTTGAAAAATGGCAACCACAAAATTTGACGTAGAAAAATTTGATGGACAAAGAAATTTCAGCATATGGCAATGTGAAGTTATGGATGTCTTAGTTCAACAAGAGCTGAAAATTGCTCTTGGAGATATGGCAGAAGACATGAAGGAAGATGACTGGAAGAAAATCAAGTGCAAAGCTTGTGGTCATATTCGTCTTTATCTCGGCAAGGATAAAAAATATCCTTATATGCGCGAGACCTCGGCACAAAAATTATGGAAGCAACTAGAGGACAAGTACACGACGAAGAGCATTGAAAATCGGCTCTATTTGAAGAAAAATCTCTTCCGGTTCCAATACACAGAAGGTATTTTTATGTCTGAGCATGTGGACAATTTTAACAAAATTATTGCTGATTTGCAAAATTTGGATATTGAAATTGATGATGAGGATAAAGCACTGTTAGTGCTAAATTCTCTACCTAACTCGTATGAATATCTCATTATAACGCTATTGTATGGAAAGGGGGAAATAAAATATGTCGAGGTCTCTAATACCTTAATGAATAATGAGGTTCGTAAGAAGGATAAGGAGGTATATAGAGACTCAACATCTAAAGCGTTGACGGTTCGCGGCAGAATAAATGAAAGGAAGAATGGAAACCGTGGAAGATCTCGATCTAAATCGAGAGGTGGAACATCAACTTCGGGTAAGAGAATTCCTGCAAAAGATGAATGCACCTTTTGTCACCAAAAAGGGCATTGGAAGAAAGATTGTCCTAAGTTGAAGAAGGACACGAAGAACCCCACTGCAAACGTTGCGGCGAGTGACGATGAAGATTTTGAATTTGCTTTGTCTATTTCACCATTTGGATCCAGTTCCCAGGAATGGATTTTGGATTCGGGTTATTCCTATCACATGTGTCCCAATAGGGAGTGGTTTTCTAGCTTTAAGGATCTAGAAGGTGGAGCTGTTTTGATGGGAAATGATCATGCTTGTCAAACAAAAGGGATAGGAAAAATTTGATTGAAGTTGCATAGTGGAATAGTCAGAGTGCTGGAAGACGTTCGGTATGTACCGGACCTGAAGAAAAATCTTATCTCACTTGGCACTTTGGAAGCTAAAGGTTACGATATCACACTGAAAGGTGATGGTCTGAAGGTGTCACATAGAGCCCTAGTTGTGATGAAGGGAACGAAAAAGAGTAACTTGTATTTTATCCTTGGAAATACAGTTACAGGTGCAGCGATAGTCTCAGAAAGTTGAGGAGAGGTTGCATCTGATGCTACGAGATTATGGCATGTACGCTTGGGACATGCAGGAGAGAAGGCTTTGCAGGGATTAGTGAAGCATGGTCTATTGAAAGGTGCCAAGACATGTAAGCTTCAATTTTGTGAACATTGTGTTCTGGGCAAGCAGACAAGAGTAAAGTTTGGCACAACTATACATCGTACAAAGGGAAATCTTGGTTATGTTCACACAGATGTTTGGGGACCTACCAAAGTTTCATCTTTGGGAGGTAAGCATTATTTTGTATCTTTTGTGGATGACTTCTCCAGACGCGTTTGGGTGCATACCATGCGATATAAGGGTGAAGTCTTGAAGATTTTCTTAAAGTGGAAAAAGATGATAGAGACCCAAACTGGCAAAAAAATTAGAAGACTCAGGTCAGACAATAGTGGTGAATATAAGTCAGACCCATTTTTGCATGTATGCCAAGAAGAGGGGAGCGTTCGATACTTCACAGTAAGAGACACGCCACAACAAAATGGGGTGGCTGAATGTATGAATCGCACTTTGCTGAAGAAGGTGCGATGAATGTTGTCCAATGCTGGTTTGGGCAAGGCATTTTGGGCTGAAGCTGCGACATATGCATGTCACCTCATTAATAGGTTACCTGCAGCTGCAAATGAGGGCAAAACACCCATGGAGGTATGGTCGGAAAAACCTGCTACAAATTATGATTCTTTACTTATTTTCGGCTCCCCTGCATATTTCCATGTTAGGGAAAACAAGTTGGATCCTAGAGATAAGAAAGATATATTCTTAGGCTTTAGTGATGGAGTGAAGGGGTATAGACTTTGGTGCCGTGAGATGAAAAAGATCATAAATAGCAGGGATGTTACATTCGCTGAATCTTCAATGTTGAAGAGTTCTCCTATGGAGAGAAAAGCCAAAGAAGTTCCACATCATGTAGAGCTTGAGACTCCAATGATTCCAGCTAGACTTATCATAAATTTAGAAATTTATGAGACAAGTACATATGAGGTGGAGGATCCTGCCCGTGAGTCTCCTTAGCAACTGACCAAGCATAAATTCTTCTGAATTTAGCCCCTTAAGTTAGTGATTTTGATATCCCAAACAAGGTAATTGAATCATTTTTATTCCATATCATTGCCATTGATTGTTTCTAAAAATTTCCCCGAGTTTCGTGTATTTCTCATGAATTTTACAAGAATTTAGTGCAAGAAAAGAGAGAAAGAAACCGGAAGAAAAGAAATGATGAAAGGAAGATAAGTCAAAGGGAAAAAGCATAAATTTCTATCCAGAATTCGAATTCGACACCTAAAGGGAAGTTGAAGTGCTTGATTTCACAAGAGCATCGGAAGAAACGACACTCAAATCGGATCTCGAGATCAAAAGTTATGTCCAGTCAAAGAAGAAAATGAAAAAGTCAATCTAGAAGAAATCGGACCGATCCGGTGTATATCCGGACCGATCCGAAATGACTCAAGTCCAGTAGACCCCGGATGGATGACAAACCGATGACAGCAGAACCGATCCGGTGGGGACCAGACCGATCCGATGGAATAAAAAAAGAACCGATCCGGTGGCTGAAAAACCGGACCGATCCGAGGGCTATCCGGATCGGTCCGGTCATGCAAAATCCTGGCATTTATTGTGAAGATTTTGATGTGCATAGCTGGTGAAATCTTGCGCAACAAGCAACTCTGGCTGTCAAATTCGTACTACTTGGTGCTATAAAAGTCCATGCCCTACTTCATTCTAGGGAGATTTTCTTAGAGAGAGCAATTCAGAAGTTAGGAAATTTTCATTTTCTTGGATAAGGAGTTTTCATAAACCCTATTTTGTAAGGTTTAGAGAGAGACAACATTTCTGGATTCAAATTCTTTTCCTGTTGCTGAATACAAGTATAACAATTCCATTCTCTTACTTGGTATCTATGTTAGTTAAATTTCAATTGTATTGCAAATTATTTCCAATGTTTGGTAGGTCTATAATTCTGTGTATGAATTTGTCTTCTAATCAAATCATGTCTAGCTAAATTCTTAAGGGCTGGGGTACATGAACTCACTCCGAGGCAAATTACTTATGTAGAAAATAGAGGGTAAATTAAATTTTGACCGAATCGTGGAAGGAAATTACATGAACATGCCAATCTTTTAATCTCTCTTGCCCTAGGTACTTGAGATGTTTAAGAACGTTTTGCAAGTGTAATTGTCCATTCACCGCTTTATATTTACCTTTGATTTCATATGGTGAGGGCTAGATTCTTCATATATGTAATGCTTAGGATTTATAAAGATTGGATTTAGTCAAGAATTTTAATTTACAAATCTAGTATTCTACACGGTAATTCGTTAAGGTTTGAGGGATTGTACCCTACCCTATTTTCTCTTACTTTTCAATCTAATTTCTCCACAACTTTTTAGGGTTTTCTTTTCTTTGAGTATATTTTATTCCAATTGCAATTTCTCATCATCTTTATATTTATTTGGAGGAATCATTTCAAGATTTAATAACTTTTCCTACAAAAGTGCCAATTCTTAATCCCTGTGGATACGATCCCGACTTGTCGAATTATTACTAACGCGATAGGCTTGCACTTGAGCCTATAGAAAACGCACTTCTAAGACAAATTCTTAGTCGCGTCAAGTTTTTGGCGCCGTTGCCGGGGATCATCAATTGGTATAATTTAGGAAAGTGATTTTTATCTACAAGTGATTTAAAAAAAATATATATATATTCTTTTTACATGTCATCTCTTATGCGCTTATATGCAGAATTCATCTTCTACCCAAGTTCACGAAAATCCTATTGCCGAAGCAAATTCTGAAAATTCCCATACCACTGACTCTCCTCATTTTTGGGTTCCTCCTCCTTTGCCTAACAATTCAATCATAAGTCGCTCATCGAGTCAAACACTAAGTGTGAATTCTGAATCTTTCGGTAGCAATATGTCGGTGCACAATAGTGTTGGTATTGGTGCTGGAGAGGAAGAGATACCATATCTTCCCATGAAAGATCTTTTATTTCCTAAGAGAACTGTTACTCCTGGTTTCATTTTACTCCCGTATAATGACGGTCAGTTCCACTTTCGAAATGATATGATTCAAATTCTTCCCACTTTTCACGGAATGGATTCGGAAAAACCATATCTTTATATTAGAGAGTTCGAGGAAGCATGTGAGACGTTTGGTGACCAAGCTTGCCCACAAGATGTTATCCGGTTAAAGCTTTTCCCTTTTTTCTTAAAGGATAAAGCTAAAATTTGGTTATGGCCGCTACCCCCAAATTCCGTATTATCTTGGAGAGATATGCAAACCAAGTTTCTCTCCAAATTCTTTCCTCAACACAAAACCAATTCTGTCAAGGCAAAAATTCAAGCTTTTCGACAAAATGAGAATGAGGCCTTCGACAAGTGTTGGGAGATATTTCAGGAGTTAGTTAGTGCTTGCCCACATCATGGATTTGAAAAACATCATTTGATTTCATTTTTCATCAAGGCCTTACTTTAGCATCTAAACAACTTGTTCAAACCATGTGCGAAAGACCTTTTTGGGAGTTAGACTCAAGCGATGCGGAGGCTCATCTGAAATATGTAGCAGAGACTACCCATGCATGGGATATTTCTGATCCCAATAGTCAAAATAGAAATCGACAAGTGTCCAATGTGCCTGCTGCGTCCGGTATTTATCACTTGGACAAGGACACTTTGTTAGATAAAAAATTTGACCAATTGGAAAAGAATTTCAGAGACATATTTGAAGTGCGATTGAGAGAAGTAGCTGGACCTGTGCAAGCCGGGAAGGAGAAAGTGTGTGCCATTTGTGCTGCTGGTCATTCTACCAAAGGATGTCCTACCATCTCTGCATACAAGGCAATGTACACTGAACAAGTTGAGGCAATAGGGGGGTTTCGTGGAAATTATAATGCACAACAAGGGAATGCATAAAATCAATCGTGGAAGAATCACCCTGGTTTCAACTATGGACAACCACAGGGGGGATGGCTCCTAACCCACATGTGACACTACCACCCCCTCAATTTCAGCAAGTGGCTCCTTAGATGCATCCTCCTGTGCAGGTACCACCTCCTGGTCCTTATGTTGCTCCACCTAGGAGATCTCTTGAAGATAACCTGAATCAATTCATCCAATCTCAAAAAAAGAGCAATGCTAAATATGATCGAATGTTCACTGAAATTCATACTAGCATTTCTAGGTTGCAATCTGCAGTAAATACTCAGGAGAAGGGTAAATTCCCAGCTCAAGGCCAAAGACCTCCTTTTCAAGGACAACCCACGGTTAGCTCCACATCATCGGATTTGCCAGAATAATGTCAAGCTGTTACTACTCTACGTAGTGGTCACGTAATTGATCTAGCACCAAAATTTCCCAAGGAATCTAAAGACAAAGATGAGGGAGTTGAATCTGAAATTCCCAAGGAATCTAAAACTTCCGAATCTGCTGAGACTCCATTGGATACGGAAGACAAAGATGAGGGAGTTGAATCTGAAATTGAAATCAAACTACCAACTACTGCTCCATTTCCTCAACGCTTAGCTCCACCCAAAAAAGGGGCATCGCGTACAGAAGTGTTGGATGTTTTGAAGCAAGTAAAATTGAACTTGCCGTTCCTTGATGCTATTCAACAAATTACAGCTTATGCCAAAGTCATCAAAGATCTTTTGACTGTCAAACGACGGCTCAAGGTGAAGAATAACATTTTCTTGGCATAAAATGTGAGCGCGGTCCTTCTCAATGATCTACCACCAAAATTCAAGGATCCTGGTGCACCTACAATTTCGTGTGTCATAGGAGAAAAAAGAGTGGAAAAAGCATTTCTTGACTTAGGTGCGAGTGTGAACATCCTTCCATACTCCATCTATAAGCAGCTTGATTTAGGTGATTTAAAACCTACCCGAATCACTCTACAGTTAGCTGATCGAACAGTGAAAGTGCCTCGTGGGGTTGTGGAGGACGTGATAGTTCAAGTGGATACGTTCTACTTCCCTGTTGATTTCGTCATTTGGGACACTGAGCCTGCTCCCCATGTGAGAAATCATGTTCCAATAATATTGGGCCATCCATTTTTAGCTACTGCTTATGCTTTGATCATTACACGGAATGGCCAAATGCAACTCACTTTTGGAAACATGACTCTCGAGACCAATATTTTCAATGTCGCTAACCAAATGGGTGATGAGGATGAAATTCTTGAGGTGGATCTTATTAAAGAAGTGGTGGATGAGCACATCGAGAAGATCATAGGAGGAGATGCACTGGAGGTGTGTTTAGTGCAAAGTGGTGAGAAAAAGAGCCTTTATACTGAGTTTGAGCGTGAGGTGGAAGAGTTGGAAACTTGGTTACTAGAAGAAGTGAGTTTTGAGAAATTAAGAGATGTTGACTGGATTTCTAGGTTTGAAGAATTACCTCCGAGGGTGACAACCATGCTTCCCTCTGAAAATAGATTTCCTAGTCTTGAGTTGAAGAAACTACCCTCGTATGTCAAATATGCTTTTTTGGGAGATAATGATACATTTCCTGTTGTTGTTTCTTCCAATTTAAAAAAAGAGCAAGAGGGCATGTTGTTGGATGTGTTACGGAAGCATAGAAATTCTTTTGGTTGGACTATAGCAGATTTGAAAGGTATAAGTCCATTGATTTGTACCCATAAAATTCATCTTGAGGAAGAGGTGAAGCCCTCGCAAGAGATGCAAAGGCGATTAAACCCAACTATGAAAGATGTAGTAAGAGAGGAAATCATCAAATTGCTAGATGCTGGGATTATCAATCCCATTTCTGATAGTAAGTGGGTGAGCCCAATTCAGGTCGTTCCAAAAAAATCGGGTATGACTGTGGTTGAAAACGCCAAGGGAGAACTAATACCTCAACGTACCACCACCGGGTGGCGTGTATGCATTAACTACCAAAAGCTCAATGCTGGAACCAGAAAAGACCATTTTCCCTTACCGTTCATCGATCAAGTGATTGAACGAGTGGCGGGCCATCCTTATTACTGTTTCCTAGATGGGTATTCTGGCTATAATCAGATTGAAGTGGATGTACTTGATCAAGAAAAGACGACTTTTACATGTCCGTTTAGTACGTTTTCCTATAAACATATGCCATTTGGATTATGTAATGCACCAGCAACTTTTCAAAGGTGCATGCTAAGTCTCTTTAGCGACATGATTGAAAAAGGTCTTGAGGTGTTCATGGACGATTTTAGCGTTTTCGGTCCATCTTTCGACCAATGTTTAGCTAATCTTGAAAGAGTTCTATTCTGGTGTGTGGAAAAAGACTTAGTCCTCAATTAGGAAAAATGCCATTTTATGGTTACCGAGGGTGTAGTTTTAGGCCACATAATCTCATCTAGGGGGATTGAAGTTGATCGAGCAAAAATTGAAGTAATAGCTGAGTTACCCCCGCCAAAATTGCTAAAAGATGTGAGGTCCTTTCTAGGCCATGCTGGATTTTATAGAAGATTTATCAAAGACTTTAGCGCCATCGCTAGACCTTTGAGTAATCTTCTTATGAAGGACACTCCATTTGAATGGAATAAAGCATGTCAAGAAGCTTTTGATAAACTTGAAAGCATGCTAATTTTCGCTCCTATCATGCAAGCTCTTGACTGGTCGCTCCCATTTGAGCTTATGTATGATGCAAGTGATTACGCGATTGGGGCTGTTCTTGGACAAAGAAAGGACAAGAAAGCTCATGTTATTTACTATGCTAGCAGAACATTATCTGGCCCTCATCTTAATTACTCTACTACAGAGAAAGAGTTACTAGCAGTCATTTTTGCTCTAGACAAATTCCGCTCTTACATTGTTGGATCGCCCATCATTTGTTTCACTGATCACTCGGCTCTCAAATATCTCTTGAGCAAGAAAGACACAAAACCCCGTCTAATCAGGTGGATCCTACTCTTACAAGAGTTTAATCTCTCGATTCAAGATAAGAAAGGAGTAGAAAATGTCATTGCTGACCATTTGTCACGTCTATCGTTCGACGTACCTATTGATCCCATTCCCATAGACGAGTATTTTCCGGATGAAAATCTATTTGCTACTTCTTCTCTCCCCTGGTTTGCGGATATAGTCAATTACCTTGTCACTGGAATTGTTCCCTCTAATTGGATTCCGCAAGAGAGAAGGAAGTTAATTACATGGTCACGCATGTTCTTTTATGATGATACATATTTGTTTAAGTATTGTGCTGATCAAATCATCCGAAGATGTGTACTTGATGAAGAAATCCAAGGGGTAATTCGATTATGTCATACGAAAGCATGTGGAGGTCATTTTTCCAAAAATAAAACTGCTGCGAAAATCCTTCAAAGCGGTCTCTACTGGCCCACAATCTTTCGGGATGTGAATACTTTTTGCAAAGCATACATAGATGCCAAAGAATGGGAGCTATTACTCGCCGTGACATGATGCCACTGACCCCAATTCTAGTCTTGGAGTTGTTTGATTATTGAGGTATTGACTTCATGGGTCCCTTTCCATCTTCTTTTGGTTTTCTATACATCCTCGTCGCTGTAGACTATGTCTCAAAATGGGTAGAGGCCATAGCTACGAAGACGAATGACAATAAGGTGGTGATAAAATTCATTCAAGAAAACATACTTTCTCGTTTCGGAATGCCTAAGGCTATAATCAGTGATAATGGTACCCATTTTTGCAATAGGCCTATGGAGAAGCTAATGCGAAAGTATGGAATTGTCCATAAAGTTGGAACAACTTATCACCCTCAATCAAATGGCCAAGCCGAGCTTGCCAATCGGGAAATCAAAAATATCTTGGAAAAGACAGTCAAACCTAATAGGAAAGACTGGTCTCTCAGATTGAATGATGCACTCTGGGCATTTAGAACTGCATACAAGAATCCCCTAGGGATGTACCCATTTCGATTTGTGTATGGCAAACCATGTCATCTTCCGGTTAAAATCGAACACAAAGCGTATTGGGCTATCAAAAGGGTGAACTTTAACATTGATAAAGCCGGTGAAACACGTAAGCTTCAGTTGAATGAGTTGGAAGAAATACGCAATGATGCGTATGAAAGTACTAAAATATCCAAAGAACGAATGAAACGAGCTCACGACAGAATCATTCAACGGAAAGAGTTTCATTTGGGACAAAAAGTACTTCTCTACAACTCGAGATTTCACTTGTTTCCCGAAAAAGTGCGATCAAGGTGGTCAGGTCCATTCATTGTGAAAGAAGTATTTCCCCATGGAGCTGTTGAACTCAAAGATGAAAAAGAGGGAAACACATTTAAGGTCAACGAGCATCGTCTCAAGCCGTAATTGGAAACGATCGTCAAGGAAGCCGACACAATCTGGTTGTCAGACCCCATTTATGGTGATTTACTAAAAAAGAAAGGCAAGGTCGTCGCACCCCCGACGTGTATGGGGTGAAGATTGTGTATAATACTCTTAGGATGTTAGGAGTCGTATATATGTGTTAGGCCCGGGGTAGGGAATCCAATGTTTTGAGGGGTGTTAAGGTTTCGATGAGCATTACGGGAGTTTTAAGTGCGAGGATTTGTAAAGGAATCATTGGAGTGGAGAAAGGCAGCATAACAGTGAGAAGAAATGACAAAAGGGAAATTCTGGAAATTCAGCAGATCGGATCGGTCCGGTCCTGAATAAAAAGAACCGATCCGGTTAAGTAGGATCGGTCCGATCCTAAAAATCGGATTGATCCGGTATTCTGCAGGTGTCCCTTCCCGAGATTCACACCTTTTCAATCCACACCAAATTCATTCCCCCAATCCAGTTCTATTCCCAAAAATTTCGTCCACTCTATTTTCTCCCATCCATTCCCCCCTATTTCCATCATCCCCATTATAAATACCCACTCCCCCCACCCCATTTTCCTTCACCCCTCCAACTCCTTTCTTATTTCTCACTTTCTGTGTAATACTTCCATACCCATGGCTGCTCCCCAGAAATATACCTCCATTGAAGTCCTGCCCGACGGTAATGGCGAATATCGTTCTCGTCGTGAGGCAAATTGGTGCCGACGGTTTTTCAGTCCGACGCGAAAAATCCACATTGAGCGTCAAACACTTTGGGATCAACTGCCTAATTCTGTCACAGGCATGTTCATGTCACGAGGCTGGTGCAGATTTTTTAATGAACCATTTGAGGCAGTTTGGGAGAATGAAGTGCGACAGTTTTATGGCACGCTTGTCCGTACCGATGAATTCGAATCCCAAGCAATTGTCGATTCGACACAGATACCATTCTCGCTTGAGATTCTGGCCCAGAAACTCGAGTCTAAAGGTGTGGTCACTCCCACTGAATTTTCTTATCCCAGTCCGGACCCCGTTCTATCCAAAGCCGTTTGCATCTCAAGAATCGAGTCGGGTGCAGTTTGGACTACCGAGACCTTCCCTGTTGGTCGGTTATCCGACAAGGTACGGTTCACTTTTCACATTATTTGTGCCAACATTTTGCAAACCTCCAATGATTCGTCAATGCGCCCGCGTCAGGATACAATGATGTATCATTTGTTTGACCATGCAACTGTTATCAATTTGGCCCGCACATTTTACAATGATATTCTCTTTGTAGCCTACGACAAAAAGGGTCGGGCCCCTCTTCCTTATGGCCGTTTCATTACATCCTTACTCAAGGATGCCGGGATTGTGCCACCACAAGATCTTATCAACGTGCCCAAGCCATTAGGTCAAGAATCCCGCACTCGAAGTGAAAGGCAAATCCAGCTAATCCGTGCACGGCGCGACGGCGATTCGAGTGATGA
Organism: Sambucus nigra; assembly: GCA_949130495.1. Classification (NCBI taxonomy): domain Eukaryota; kingdom Viridiplantae; phylum Streptophyta; class Magnoliopsida; order Dipsacales; family Adoxaceae; genus Sambucus; species Sambucus nigra. The sequence continues at coordinate 573,155,776 of OX422217.1, forward strand.
CGAGACTGATGCGGAAGAGGACGTTGCTGACGAGGATGTTGAGATGGAAGAAGGGGAGGAGGAAGAATATTATGAAACCACTGATCCGAATTATGTTTCGGTTGGTACAGGTTTGACTGAGCGCGTTCTTTCTCTTGAAACGCGTTTCGACGAGTTTATGACTTCATACGAGAGGGACATGAGTTTGGTCCTGCGTATGCAGGCTGACTTGTACCGTCTCCAGTCGGGTCCCGAGGCCCCCCTTCCTCCTTACTATTACAATACTTATGATCCTGCTGCTCCCGGAACTTCCCGTCCCCCACCCGCCCCTTAGGATGCCCCGCTACCCCTTTATGTTCTATTAATTAGATTTGTGATCCTTTGCTTCCACAGTTGTGTTGTAATATACAGTTTTAGTATAATATTTGCTTGTTTTATTTATCTCACTCCTAATGTTGTCTTCTTTATCTCTCTCGTCCATTTGATTGAGGACAATGCAAATCACTAAGTTAGGGGGGATGACAAGTGCGTATTCATAAAACTTCGCATATATGTATAAAAAAAATAAAAAAAAGCCAAAAATATTTTTGTTCAAAATAAATAAAAATTGGAATTTAAATTTTTCAAAAATATCACCTTTATTCTATTTAAAGTCTCAAATTGTTAACAATCAAAATGCACTAAGCCAAAATTGACCGAAGATGGAAATTGAAAGAAAATTGACGACTTAACGAATAAGTGTGGAGATTGATCAAACCCGGTGAGATTTCGAGCCTTTCAATTTTTTTTGGAGTTTATAAATCAATCCGAGTTTATAATTAACTCAAAGATCTTTTCAGCGTTTTAATAAGTCGTTGATGCTCTCAATCCTTTGTTTTGATCGGTTATGGGAAATGTGTGAAATGTTGTCTCGAAATTCGTGCTAAATATATCTCTAAACTTAATTAATCTCAAGATGCATATAGTAATGTGATTAGCAATTTGGAAAATGAAGTAGGCTCTCGTTTGTTACCCCCCCAAAAAAATATTAGCCATAAAAAGTTGTGAAAAATAAAATTATCCCTTTGCAACCCACTTTGAGCCTAATAAAATATTTCCCTCCCGAAAAACCCAAATAACCCGGAATTGCGAAAATGGAATATTCATTAAGTCCGAAAAGTGCAACAAAAAGGGGCAAGAAAAAAAAATGAAAATTGAGAAAAGAAAAGAAAAATGAGCAAATGCCGAAAAAGCACTAATGGACGTCATAAGGACATTTTCCAATTCCGAACATTCCGTCCATTTCCAATTTTACCCTTTACACTTTTTAACCCGAAAAGTCCTTACCGAGTCCAAATTGCGAAATTGGTTACCGCGTGGAGAGCGAAGACATGAAAAGATAATATGAGAGATTAAATGGTGTGAACAAGATGTGATATTCCCATTTCCTAATAACCGTACTCCGATGATGAGATCTTTTCACCATATATTTCCTTCTTTCAATTTTGTATGCATGAATTTATGTCCATTATATTTACTCTTTATATCATGCATACCGAGAGAAAATAGCCACAATCCGAGTGATTCGTTTGTAAGTGCATCCGTAAGAATTTGAATCAAAACGAATTTTCGAAAAGTAACGTAATGCTCAATCGGTGGAAATTTGAGGTTTAATTTATGGCTTTGCACACACAAACTATGGTTTGAGACATTTGAATATGAATTTATGGTGATTATTTTTTGAAAAGTTTAAATTGTACAATTTTTAAGTATTTTGATATTTATTTGAGTCAATAAAGAATTTTGTGGGTATATTCACTGCAAACCCTCACGAGACAAAACTCGTCCTACTAGGGTAACCTAGGGGTTTAAAGGCTTGTTGCATACGCTAAATGCAATCGCTTGCCCGCGAAAAAGGTATTCTATCCCAATAAAAGAATTTTCAAGAGTTGAGCATTAAACTAATTTCTTTTACATTGCCCGGGACGTGTAAAGTCCTAAGTTAGGGGGATTTGACCAAGCATAAATTCTTCTGAATTTAGCTCCCTAAGTTAGTGATTTTGATATCCCGAACAAGGTAATTGAATCATTTTTATCCCATATCATTGCCATTGATTGTTTCTAATAATTTCCCCGAGTTTCGTGTATTTCTGATGAATTTTACAGGAATTTAGTGCAAGAAAAGAGAGAAAGAAACCGGAATAAAGGAAATGATGAAAGGAAGATAAGTCAAAGGGCAAAAGCGTAAATTTCTATCCAGAATTCGAATTCGATTCCTAAAGGGAAGTTGAAGTGCTTGATTTCACAAGAGCATCGAAAGAAACGACACTCAAATCGGATCTCGAGATCAAACGTTATGGCCAGTCAAAGAAGAAAATGAAAAAGTCAACCTAGAATAAATCGGACCGATCCGGTGTATATCCAGACCGATCCGAAATGACTCAAGTCCAGTAGACCCCGGATGGATGACAAATCGATGACAGCAGAACCGATCCGGTGGGGACCGGAAAGATCCGATGGAATAAAAAAAGAACCGATCCGATGGCTGAAAAACCGGACCGATCTGAGGGCTATCCGGACCGATCCGGTCATGCGAAATCTTGGTATTTATTGTGAAGATTTTGATGTGCATAGCTGGTGAAATCTTGCGCAACAAGCAACTCTGGCTGTCAAATTCGTACTACTTGGTGATATAAAAGTCCATGCCCTACTTCATTCTAGGGAGATTTTTCTTAGAGAGAGCAATTCATAAGTTAGGAAATTTTCATTTTCTTGGATAAGGAGTTTTCATAAACCCTAGTTTGTAAGGTTGAGAGAGAGACAACATTTATGGATTCAAATTCTTTTCCTGTTGCTGAATACAAGTATAACAATTCCATTCTCTTACTTGGTGTCTATGTTAGCTAAATTTCAATTGTATTGCAAATTATTTCCAATGTTTGGTAGGTCTATAATTCTGTATATGAATTTGTCTTCTAATCAAATCATGTCTAGCTAAATTCTCAAGGGCTGGGGTACATGAACTCACTCCGAGGCAAATTACTTATGTAGAAAATAGAGGGTAAATTAAATTTTGACCGAATCGTGGAAGGAAATTACATGAACATGCCAATCTTTTAATCTCTCTTACCCTAGGTACTTGAGATGTTTAAGAACGTTTTGCAAGTGTAATTGTCCATTCACCGCTTTATATTTACCTTTGATTTCATATGGTGAGGGCTAGATTCTTCATATATGTAATGCTTAGGATTTATAAAGATTGGATTTAGTCAAGAATTTTAATTTACAAATCTAGTATTCTACACGGTAATTCGTTAAGGTTTGAGAGATTGTACCCTACCCTATTTTCTCTTACTTTTCAATCTAATTTCTCCACAACTTTTTAGGGTTTTCTTTTCTTTGAGTATATTTTATTCCAATTGCAATTTCTCATCATCAATCATCTTTATATTTCTTTGGAGGAATTGTTTCAAGATTTAATAACTTTTCCTACAAAAGTGCCAATTCTTAATCCCTGTGGATACGATCCCGACTTGTCGGATTATTACTAACGCGACAGGCTTGCACTTGAGCCTATAGAAAATGCACTTTTGAGACAAATTCTTAGTCGCGTCAGCAACCGTATTCTGTTGCAGCTAATAGACCAGAAACACAAAAAAAGAAATCTGGATGGCTTATTACTAATATGGTGGCATATGCACTACCCATGGTTGAAAATGACATTCCATCTACTTACAAAGAAGCCGAAAGAAGTGTATAAAGTGTAGATTGGAAGAAGGCGATGGACGAGGAGATACAGTCTCTTCATACGATCCAGACTTGGGAGTTAGTCCAACTTCCAAAAGAGAAGAAAGCCATTGGGTGAAAGTTGATATATGCCAAGAAGGAAGGATCCTCAGAGAAAGCCAGTGTAAGATTCAAGGCTAGGTTGGTGGCGAAAGGCTACGCACAGAAGGAAGGGATCGATTATAATGAGGTATTTTCCCCGGTTGTGAAGCATTCTTCCATTCGTATTTTGCTAGCATTGGTTGCGTAGTTTGGTCTCGAGTTGGCACAACTTGACGTGAAAACTGCATTTTTGCATGGAGACTTGGAGGAGGAAATTTATATGACTCAGCCAGAAGGTTACAAGGTTACTGGTAAAGAAAATTAGGCATGCAAACTAAGAAAGTCGTTATACGGGTTGAAGCAAAATCCAAGGCAGTGGTACAAGCGATTTGATCGATTTATGTTTGGGCAATAATACACAAGGAGCCGCTATGATCATTGTGTGTATTTTCGTAAACTTGGTGATGGATCCTTTATTTATTTGCTCTTATATGTTGATGATATGCTGATTGCTTCTAAGAGCAAGGTGGAGATTGAAAAACTAAAAATTCAGTTAAGTCATGAACTTGAGATGAAGGATCTAGGCGAGGTGAGGAAAATACTTAGCATGGAGATTAGCAGAAATTATTCCAGGGGCATTATTTGTTTGTCACAAAAACAGTATTTGAAGAAGGTATTGTAGCGTTTTGGTATATATTCTAAAACCAAACCTGTAAGTACTCCGTTGGCCCCACACTTCAAACTAAGTGCCATGGAATCCCCACAAACAGATGAGGAACGTTCAGAAATGGCTCATGTTCCCTATGCTAATGCAATAGGAAGTTTGATGTATGCAATGATGTGTACGAGGCCCAATATTTCACAAGCTGTTAGTATGGTGAGCAGATACATGCATGATCCAAGGAAAATTCATTGGCAGGTTGTGAAATGGATCTTGCGGTACATCCATGGTACTGTTGATTTTGGTTTGAAATTTGAAGAGGATTCATGTGCTTATCAGCATGTGCGCTGGTGATTTGGATAAATGACGGTCCACTAATGGTTATGTGTTTACACTAGCTGGAGGCCCAGTCTGTTGGAGATCTACGCTACAGTCTACAGTGGCTTTGTCAACTACAGAGGCAGAGTATAAGGCAGCAATAGAGGCCATTAAGGAGTCCATTTGGCTTCATGGTTTGATTTTAGACTTGGGAATTATTCAGTATCACGTGGATGTCTTCTGTGATAGTCAGAGTGCCATCCACTTAGCCAAGAACCAGGTTCATCATTCACAAACAAAGTAAATCGACGTTCGTTTCCACTTTATTCGAGAAACTTTGGATGAGGGGACTATTCTCCTCAAGAATATTGGAACCGCGAATAAGCTCGCGGATATGCTGACGAAGATTGTTACTAGGATCAAGTTTGAACACTGTTTAATCTTGATCAATATTCTTCGTATTTGAATAACTTCGGGTGTATGGCTCTTACGAGCTCATTTGGAGGATACTTGGATCATTTTGGATAAAATGTGGTTACGTGTTTAGGTGGAGCTTTGTAAGGTGGAATTGTTTGATTGACAAAAGTTTGACAGGGTGACTTGTAGAATTTTTCCAAGGTGGAGATTATTGAAAAAGCATCTCAAATCCACCAAAATCTACTTTTGGTGGCTTTTGGCAAGTGTTTTTTTTGTTTATTTGGCTAGTGGGTTTATTTTATATCCCACTACATACAATTTGTTCCTTAAGTTAAGGATCCTTGTCTCCTTCAAGACCCTATAAAAGGGAGGTAATTCTGCCAATGTAAAACACACCAAAACATAGAAACTAAGAAGAGTTAGAGAGTGAGAAAGAGTTCTTTTGAAGTTTTGAGTATACACATTTGTGTAGAAAAAATACAACTTGTATTTTTCATTTGGAGTGTATTTGTGAGAGTCTCTTTTGTAACTCATTTGCAATAGTGAATTGATCCGAGTGTCAGTGGACGTAGCCAAATTGCTGAACCACTTAAATATTTTGTCTTCCTTTATGTGTGTGTTTTTCTATGCATTATACTTTTATTGTAAGTGTGCCATATTATTATTTGGGGTTACAGTCAGTATCATTTGTTGACACGCTTGCGCACAACAAAAACTATGCCACTAAGGAACATGTGTGTACACTTAAAGTATTGGTTGGGATCTCTCCTCAGAAGGTAAAAACCTGATTTATTTCATATTAGTTTGATAATATTGGCCGATAACCATATTTGTGTTAATCTGCATAAAACAAGTTAAATTCTTACTTGTTTGGATTAGATCAGTAATTTGATCTTTGATTTAAGACCATCAAAGCAATGGACACTGAACATGACTATTACATGACACAAAACACACAGTATGTCAAAACTTCTGAAAATGACAAATGGTCGCGGGGAGGATACGAGAATAATAAAATGATATATATTACATACAAAAACATTATTTGTTAATTAAAATTTTCGATAGGATTTAGAATCAAAGATAGTTGGAGGTGCCCACTACAAAGAACTAGAGAAAAATTAAAAATAATTAAATCTTATACGTTAAATCTTATTTGTGAACCCAACTATGGAGAAGGAGGAAATTGGTTGAGGAAGCTCCCTCTGTGAACATGAACTTTATTCTTGTCCCTTCAATCTTCTTGCATTTGATAGACAACTCGCATTACATATGACATTTTTCGAAGTTTACTTACAATCAACTCACAAGAGAGTTACAATAATGCCGATCACTCGATTATATGTTTCAATACTTGAAAACATATTTTGTAATGAAACTTCTAAGATTACTTTCACACACACATAGCTTATGGTATCAACTACTTAAATTGAACAACCTGTCAGTGATTATAACTCGTTGGTCCAATGTAACAAGTCTTATCACTCTTCATGTCTCCTCGGGATTTAATAGAAGCGTAATGAGTATCTTAAAAGTTTTTTTTAACCATGAGTTTGTTAGTGTTTAGTCCACAAATTTCTTGCGTTTCGTTTTTCAGCTAAACCTTAGCAAAGATCTCAATATATAACAAGTACAAAATTTAGAGAACCTACTCAATGAAAGGTAACCCCTTGAATCTAGGATAATTGATATAATCTCCAAAAATAATATTGAAAAGGAGAATCTATTGTATATTTACCCACCTCAAACAAAATAATAGCTCCATTAAGAAGAAAAAAAATTTCAATCTTAAGAATCAAAGCGATCGAAGAAAAAAAAACATAAAGTGCTAAAATACTCCAATTAGACATTAACTAAAAACACTGTAACTAATCAATGCTTCGGAAATTAGCCTATTCTGGTGATCTCATGTTGCTTCAACTAATGTATAATTATTTTCATTAACTCAAATGATCAAACAATAAAATTGTTACTTTGACATTCCATTAATAATGAAAAAAATAAAACATAGAAAGTGAAAAGCTAAGGTCTTTTATTTATGTTATGTTTCTCTATACATCTTTTTAGACATATACAGAAAAACCACTTCAGCATTTTTGATCTCATTCCAAGTACCAGGAAGCCCGGCACACACCAATGTTTGCACTCGGCATAAATGTTTGGGTTGTGTAAGGAAATTATTAAATAAACCTTTGGTTTATTTCCTTTCTCAAAATGTGGTCTTTATTAATTCGTTTTTAATAAAGAATATATGTTATATCCTATATAAATGGTTCGTATTCCACACGAAATAAAGAATAAAGAGAGTTAAAATTCCACTTAATCTCAACCTTGATAGATGGTTGAGATTAATTGACCTTTGTAATTTAGGCCCTCTCTCCACCTATAAATAGATGCATTTCATCCATTAGAAATCATCCCAATTAAAACACATACCTAAAGGTTTATAGGAAAGGAGAGAGAAGCCAAATTCTCCCTTAAAAGATTGCTAAGGCGATCACACCGACGACACTGGGGATTGAATCCATGGCGTCGAAAGGAGGTAAATAAAATTACTCTTTTCACATGTTTATTGATGTGATTATCATATTGTTCAAAGATCTTAGGAATCATGTACAAAATATAACTTACATGTGGTATCAGAGTTGGGTTAAGAACATATGATTTTCCATTAAAATAGATAATGATGTTGTCGCTTATTATTGTATAATAACAGTTTCTTCTTAAACTGTATTTTTTTTGTGTTCATGAAAACTATAACAATGATGTATTAAGTTTCTTCCTAATTATTTGAAGCTATAACAGTTATTTTCATGGATATTAAGGCACTTCCTATTATTAAGACATTTAATTTTCATCGGACGGGGCTTCGCCACTTGCTGAAATATTATGTCTATTAGAATTCTTATGACTATTAGTATTCATGAATCTTATGATTCTTATTCATGTCTCCTAGAATTCATATGACCATTACAATTCATATCCCTTAGAATTCGTTCATTTATGCTACCACGTATTTTAGAATTCTTATAGTTATGCTATCTGAAATTCTAAAAAATTATATGACTTTAGAAATTATGATTTTTCAAATTCTTGAAAATTATGACTCTAAAATTTTGTAATTCTAGACTTATCATATCGTAGATTATATAATTTTGCTTTTCAAGAATTTTATAACTATGTAATTCTATGGCTTTTGGAATTTTATGATAAAATACGCGTAAGTATTCATATTAATTTATTAAATGAATGCAACTGTATTATTAAAATTAGGTATCACCACAGTGATACTTATTATTACTCATTCCAAAGTAGCCATTTATTACCATTATAATATTTAAATCTGTTTATTTAATATTTAGCATTCAATTGCCCACATGTATACTATAATCATATGTTGAATACACAATGAAGGAGTGTTTGTACAAGTTTGAACCAAGGATATCCACAAATACCTAATTCAATTAAATAGTAACATCACTTAATTATGAATGTTAAATATTATGACCATTAATGGTATTAAGTTAAATTTACGATGACTACCTACAAGAGCATCTTATTTTTTTCATGTCGTAATATTTCTTATGTATGTGTTTTGTTTAAATCCTTATTAAATTTATTGTATGTCTAAAATGCAGCCCTGTTTCCTGCTCAATTAACTTCATATGCATCATCTGTCCCTATTCTCATGGGAACCAACTTCTCAATAGAAAGCGACAGTTGAATTCACTTTGGGGGTACTTGACTTTGATCTGTCTTTTCACATTGAAAAACTAGTTGCAGTTATAAAAAAAAGTACCGATGAGAAAAATACTCGCCATAAAGCTTGGGAAAAGTCTGACAGATTGAGCATTATGTTAATGCGAAAGACAATTGTAATGAATATAAAAAAATCACTTCCTACACCTGAGAATGCTAAGGATTACATGAAAGCAATAGAAGAAAGGTTTAAGACTACAGATAAATCCCTTGCTGGGAAACTAATGGCAGATCTTACAACCATGAAGTTTGGTGGCGCACGCTCAATGCATGATCATGTCATTGAGATGGCGAATCTTGTCGCCAAGCTAAAGAATTTAGGTATGACAGTTGATGATTCATTTCTTGTCTAATTTATCCTGAATTCATTACCAACTCAGTATGGACCTTTCCATCTCAACTAAAATGCCATTAAGGATAAGTGGGCGGTGAATAAATTTGCTAACAAACTGGTTCAAGAGGAGGCTAGGCTGAACCAACATGGTATTAAGGTAGAACATTTTGGCCAAATAGCTGGAACATATAAAGCTATAAAAAAGCAGAATGCAAGCTATAAACAAGTACTAGCCAGAAATAATGATGCTAATGAGTCCAATGTGAAAAAGGCAAAAAAGGAGGACAATAAGTGAAAATTTTACAAGAAACCTGGACACCTTCAGAATGACTGCACTAAACGTAAAGAATGGTTCGAAAAGAAAGGTAACCCTATGGGTTTAGTAATCATTTTTGAATCAAATATTACTTATGTTTCTTCTAACACTTGGTGGCTTGATTCAGGTGCTAACGTTCACGTTTCTAATTTAATGCAGGGCTTCCTTATGACCCAAACCATAAGCCTAAGTGAAAAATTTCTATTTATGGAAAACCAAGACAAAGCCCAAGTTGAATCCATTAAAACTTATCGTCTCATTTTGAAGAATGGATATCATTTAGATTTATTTCAAACTTTTTATGTTCCTTCTATTTCTTGTAATTTTGTTTCAGTTAGTAAACTTGATCAAAGTGGTTATTCGATTTATCATGGAGATGTTTGTTTTAATTTGTTTTTGAACTCAAATCATATTGGTTCTGGAATTTTAATTGACGGTCTTTATTAATTTCATCTTGATAGTCAATTTGTTAAAACTTATCTCACACTGCATTCTAATGTTGAAACAAAACGTAAGTCTAAAAATGACTCTTATTTCTTGTGACATAAAAGGCTGGTACATATATCCAATGAAAGAATAAAATGATTGGTAAAAGATGGAATTATTCCAAATCTTGATTTTACTAATCATAAAGCATGTGTGGATTATATTAAGGGAAAAATAACAAAACAAACAAAGAAAGAAGCCACAAGAAGTACACAACTTCTTGAAATCATACATATAGATATTTGTGGACCCTTCAACGTTCCAACCTTTGGAGGGGGAGTATTTCATTACTTTTATTGATAATTATTCACGTAACTGTAATCTATACTTGTTGCATGACAAATCTCAATTTGTGAACGTCGTGCAAGTGTTCATCACTGAAGTCGAAAGGCAACAAGATAGAAAAGTGAAAATCATAAGGTTAGATAGATATGGTGAGTTTTATAGAAGGTATGACAAAACAGGATAATATCCTGGACCTTTTGTAAAACTTCTCCAAAAGCTTGGGATTGTAGCTCAATACAAAAAGAGTGGTTCTCCATATCAAAATGTTGTAGCTAAAAGGCGAAATTATATATATATATATATATATATATATATATATATATATATATATATATATATATATATATATATATATATATATATGAAAATGGTTAGGTCTCTGATGAGTCATGCCAATTTACCTAAATCCCTATGGATGGATGCTCTGCGCACAACAATTTATATATTAAATAGGTTCCTAGTAAGGCAGTTTCAAAGACACTCTTTGAGCTGTGAAAAGGTTAGAAACCTAGTTTAAATCATCTCCAAATTCGGGGGATGCCCAGTTAAGGCTAGAATTTATAACCCACATAAAAAGAAATTAGACTTCAAAACGATCAGCGATTATTTTATAGGTTACCCAGAGAAGTCCAAAGGATATAGGCTTTATTGTCCTAACCATTGTATGAGAATTATTGAAACAGACAATGCCAGATTCTATGAGAATGGCAAAATGAGTGGGAGTACTAAAATTAATGATGTGATCATTCAGGAAATATCCATTTACCCTTAATTTCGCAAGTTGTTAGGAATTCCCCCATTGTTGAACCATTAGGCAATGAGGAACACCCAATAAATGATCAACAACTCTATGACGAGATTAATGAAGCACCTGAGGAACCAGCATTAAGAAGGTCTCATCGTCAGAGGAGATTTGCTATTTTCTATGACTACGTACTTTATCATGTAGAATCTGATGTTGGGATAACTAAAGATCCGATTTCTTATTCACAAGCCATTAAATATGTTAATTTTAGCAAATGGATTGATGCCATGAAGGATGAACTAAAATCTATGCCTGAAAATCAAGTTTGGGATGTTAGTTAATTGCCAACAGGACACAAGCCAGTCGGGTGTAAGTGGGTCTTTAAGACTAAGCACGACTGCGGTGGAAATATTGAATGACATAAAGCTTGACTTGTAGCCAAGGTTTTAATAAGAAAGAAGGCCACTATACTAAGACTTTTTTTCCAGGAAGGATTCTCTAAGAATTATCATGGCATTAACAGCTCATTATGACCTCGAGTTACATCAAATGGATGTGAAAACAACCTTTATCAATTGAGACTTACAAGAAGAAGTCTATATGCATCAACCTGAAGGCTTCATAATTGAAGGTCAGGAAGACATAATCTGCAAACTTAATAAATGAACATATGGACTGAAACAAGCTTCAAGGCAATGGTATCTAAAGTTTGATGAAATCATTACGAACTTCGATTTCAAAGAAAACTTATTTGATCCATGTATATAACTCAAGATCAGTGGGAGTAAGTTCATATTTTTTTTATATATTATGTTAATAACATATTACTAGCCATCAACGATCTTGGTCTATTACATGAGACTAAAAATCATCTCTTTAAATTTTTTAAAATGAAAGATATGGGTGAGGCTTACTATGTGATAGGAATTGAAATATTCCGTGACAAGTCACTTGGAATTTTGGGAATGTCTTAGAAAGCATATATTGATAAATTTCTAGAGAGATTTGGCATGATGACATGTTCTTCTAGTGTTATGCCACTGCAGAAAGGAGAAAAGCTTTATCTTAGGCAATGTCCGCAGAATGACTTGGAACATAATGAAATTAAAAATTATCCTTATGCTTCTCATGTGGGAAGTTTGATGTATGCATAGGTTTTCACCCCAAACAAAATAATAGCTCCATTAAGAAGGAAAAAAAGTTCAATATTAAGAATCAAAGTGATTGAAGACAAAAAAAAACATAACGTGCTAAAATACTCCAATTAGACATTAACAAAAAAACACTTTAACAATAAATGCTTATGAAATTAGGCTATTCTGGTGATCTCATGTTGGTTCAACTAATGTATAATTATTTTCATTAACTCAAAATGATTAAATAATAAAACTGTTACTTTGATATTCCATTAATAATTAAAAAAAAATATAAAACATAGAAAGTGAAAAACTAAGCTCTTTTATTTATTTTATGTTTCTCTATGCATCTTTCTATACATATATAGAAAAACCACTTTATCATTTTTTGATCTCATTCCAAGTATTAGAAAACCTAGACACACACTAATGTTTGCACTCGGCATAATTGTTCGGGTCAGACAGCTATTCAGGTGTTAATGGAATCCTATGTAACTTATATATTTAAGTATGGACATCCTTTTTGTAAATGGATAGTTATGTTATGTTGAGAACTATAATGTGATAACTTGTTTTCCTAAATTCTTCTATAATCACTTCCGTGATGTCTGTGAGGCAATTAGATCCCAAGTTCATAGGATATTCTATAATGCTTGTTTCGTTAAAGCACGTGCTGTTTTGTTTACCTTCCTACTCTTTTCTTTTATCCAATATAAATGAAACAACAACAAGTCCTTTAAATAAAAGATCATGAGTGTTGATGCAAAAAACTAGATTGATCTAATTAATTGATCACAGATAAGTATAAGAAAAAGAGGCAAAGGATTTTAAAAGTGGTTCAACTGAAAAAGGAAAGCCTATGTCGCACTGTTGTGTATTGCCTTGGGATTGTTCAATTTCCTATTCTCTCATCCCTCTTGGATATAGGGTTTACAATGTATTTATAACCCCGTTGAGGGTGTACAAGAGTCGAAATATTAAAGGATGGAATGCCTTTATAACATAGGCATTTACATTTGTATAATATTAATAACGTATATAACTATTGGTGATTTACTGTCATTGTTGGTCGGTCTTCTTGGTGTTGGTCGGACTTCTTTAACATGTTGGTCGACATTCCTTCAATTGGTCGGTGACTCGCCCTTGCTGACTTGGATTGATGCCCAGATGGATAACGCGTGTTCATACATGAATGGTCCACATAGTCGGATAATTTTTGGTATCAACAGAAGCCCCCTATGTTTCATGCTTGAGGTTTTTACAAGAGTATGGAACATTTAGCTCTTAAAGTTGATCGGGCAATAATTTTAAGGCTTGGTCGATTATCGACTTCCCATACTTGTAAATTTAATGACTTTAATTATCGACACATAATGTGTATGGTATTTTTGTAATTATCCACAACTTTAGCGAATCATTTTCTGGGCAAATATGTCTTTTCTGTCTTTAGACGCCAACAGTTCAATCGACGCTTCCTTTTAATCATTACCTTTCCAATTTTTGAGGCAACCTATTAAGGCGGGAAAATCCACGATCGTCTCTTAGCTCAAACTTTCTGAGTTCTTTTTGTCGTTATGTCTTCAAGCTCTTTTTCTCTATTGTGAGATCGTTCTCTATTCTTCAGTTCTTACTGAATCCTTAAATTTTATAAGAATCTTTTCCCTTCTCTTTTTCTTTTTCATCAGTTACGGTTTATCCTATTACTTATCTTGATAAATTCATAAATGAATGGAATATTCCTTCATGAGTAGAACTAGAACATCCCAGTTTGCCCACCGATCTTTTCTCATTAACTGAGGGTCACTGGTTTCCCTCCATTTTTATTGCTAAAAGTGGGTTTAATTTTCTCCCAAACCCATTTTCTCTTGAATTTTGCCAATGTTTAGCTAGGTTAGCCCCTAATACCTAGTTAGTAGTTAATGGGTTATATAGATTAAACCAACTCCATGAGACTCATCTAGGGATCCCAGAAATTATGTTTTGCTATAAGTAGGTAACTAGTGATACCATTTTCTATTTTAAAACTAGGGTTGTGAACAGAGAATTAGTAGTTAATCTCATTGACTCCAATAGAGATTACTTAGAACATGGAGTAATTGTTAAAAAATGGCAATATGCTCCCCTGTCTGGGAATGTTGAGTATCGGGGACCTAGGTGCCCACCTTCTCGCAATAGGATAGGTTGTTTTTTATTAAATGTTTTGCCTTGCATATATTTTTTTGTTAAAGATAATACTAATTATTTCTCTGTAATTTGTTAGTAGCAGATGATCGAAAAAGGAAGTGTCCAAAGGAGAGTGACATTAACCTCAAAGAGTTGAAATTTATCTGGGGGATTCACCAACAAATAGGAGAAGAGCATACCATATCTTCCTCTTATTTGCTGCAATATAGGAACACTATCACATTCTTTGTTACTCGCCCAACTATTGGCATCCACTCTCCTTTAATCGACCTTGGCCAAGACCCCATTTCTAGCTCCTCGGACACTGCATCTGGCAGTGGTGAACGTGTTGTTATTTCCCCTTCTTCGTTGGATTCAGACATACCCTTAACCTCTGCCATGGTGAAGAGAAAGTTTCCCAACATCTTAGGTGATATAACTACAACTTGCTCCTCTAAACCATCTGCAGAGGTGGCCAAAAATAAAGAGGATGCTGGGAAGAAGCCCCTGTCCAGGAAGGTTGAGGAAGGCCAACTTAAAAGAATAAGGAAAGGGCTCCCTTCTTGGCTGGCAGAAGGGTCTTCAACCATTCTCGACCAATAAGAGTTGGTTAAATTATCTTTCTCTAATTCTCCAGTGTCTCTTGGCCCTGGTTTGGCCAAATATTTAATAAGGTCTGGGACTTTGCTAGACCATAGGGGTGCTGCAAATGCACTACCCCAATCAAAGAGTTCTGAAAGGGCTGCTCAAAGCCTAGCTCTAGTAATCCCCTTTGACTTCTTCATTTTCTTTGTTTGATATTCTTGATATTAACTTGTCCTATTTTATTTTTGCAATTTCTTGTTGACTTCAACAACATGTTGAAGAAGGAAGATGCCTTTCATTATTCATCTCATGAGGTTAAAGAAGATTTTGATGAGCTTAAGAAGTCAGTGCTTGACTCCCAACAGGCACTGACCAATGAGCAGAATAAATGGGAGGAGAAAATAAAACTCGCAGAAGAAGATTCCGTGGCTTCTTGGGGCCTGGTTACCAAGTTACAAAAGGACTTAGAGGTTGAAAAAGCCTTGGTTACTATAGAGGGCTAATATTACCAAGTTACAGAAGGATTTGGATGCCGAGAAAGCACTAATTATTGCAGAGAGGGCCAGAAGAGCTAAGGCCAGGGAGAATGGCTTTAACAAGGGATGGGGCAAATCCATTGGGGATGCTTCTTCGCAAATTGAATTTGCAAAGAAGAAATGATTCAAGGATGGTTGGTCGGCAACCTTGGTGGAGGTCAACACCCCCCAAGATTCTGAACTTTTCCTCAGACATGATCCAAGAGCTCCTCCTAACATGGATGAGGAGAATGAAGATGATGGGGTTCGAGTGAATCCCTTATGGTGTTGGATTCTGTCGATAAACACCAAGTTATTGACTCCTATTCTCCTTCAACTGACAACCATCCTTCTCTGCCTGCTCCTGCCTCTACTTCTTCTAAACCTACTCTAAACATGAAGATGGTGTAAATCTGTCTGAGCATCCATTGTTTTTCTTTTCTTCTGCAGTTGTAATTTTTCTTTTTCTCTTTTTGCCGATATATTTATACTTGATAATTTATTAATGAAAAGAAATCTTCTTCCCCTTTTACTTGTCTTTTCTCAATACTCACTACACCAAATCTGCCTAATTGTCACGGTCATTGACCTTGACAATTCAGGGCGAGACAACTTTTTTTGTCACGGACTTGTCATGGTCATTGATCGTGACAAGTTCGTTAGAATTGTGACGGTCGTGTCATGGTCCCTGATCGTGACACGTTTGGTCACTCTCCGTAAAATATAAGATAAACGAGTCTATTCGTGTCATTTTTGAGTTATACATGTTTGACACTAACCCAACCCATTTATTATTCGTGTTGGCGGGTCGTGTCATATTCGGGTTCGTGTCAAGAAATTGTCAACCTTAACCCGCTAACTTCGTGTCGAGTTCGTGTCGGGTTATCGTGTCGTGTCAAAAATTGTCACCCCTACACACACCCCACCACACCCCCTGCCCCCTCCCCCCACCCCACCCCTGCCCCCTGCCCCCACCCCCACCACACCTGTACACACACACCCCACCACACCCCCACCACACCCCCACCACACCCCCTGCCCCCTCCCCCCACCACACCCCCTGCCCCTCCCCCACCACACCTGCACACACACACATGTACACATACAGTCCACCCCACCCCCACCACCCCCTGCCCCCTCCCCCAACACACACCACCACACACATATACACACACACATACACATACATATACACACATATATGCACACACATACACACACATATAGAAATGAAAGAGAAAGAGAGGGAAAACATACCTTAGAGAGAGAGAGACCTCGAAATCACTTAGAGAGAGAGAGAGAGGGAAAAACCAAAAACGGTGGGAAAAAAAGAAAGCCTAGGGCTTTTTTTGCTGAAGACATTGTCACGGTCGTGTCAAGGTCCTTGACCGTGACAATTATTTTAAGTATAGTCACGGTTATGGACTGTGACAAGAACATTTGTCACTGTCGTGTCACGGTCCATGACCGCGAGAATACTTTATCACGGTCTTGTCACGGTCAATGACCGTGACACAAAATGCGTGTTTGTTGTCACAGTCATTGACCGTGACAAGGGTGGCTGGCTGAAAGGTGATAATTTGGCCATTTTGGTGTAGTGACTTTGCACACTGTTGTTGATTGGATATTATTCTTGCGCTTAATAGTTCATGGATAAATGGAACACTTACCCTCCACTGACTCCGAGTTACTTAGGAAATGCAACAAACTTTTTAAAGTAGGTCATCAATATTTGACCGAGGAAGAGCTAGTGACGCTTCTCGGGGAAGGTGTGTCTGAAAAAGACAAGGAATTCTACCTGTATTTGAAATGTCTTCTTGATCGGGCAGTAGCCAACAATATTGCCTATTATGAAATGATTGAAGAGCTGCATGAGGACCATAAGGAAGACAAAGCTCTTTTGCATGTTGACTATGAGAAGAAGTACAAGGCCTTGAGTGAAGGTTGCGGCTTTGAACAGAAGTTGGAAAAATTTTCTTCTCACTTTCGAAGACAGGAATTGTTTGTAATACCCCATAATTTATTGATTTTATTTAATGGGATTAATTAAATTAAATGGGATAATTATTTGGAAATCAATCCGGATTTAAATACTAGCGAGACGAGAGTTGGTATTTGATTATGATAATAATGTTGAATATTACTGGGTGAATATTGTAATATATGATTATGGAATTTATTAAAATTTTCGCGAGTCATAAATACGACAATTCGGGAAATCTAGGTGGGACGCGTATTTCAGTCGCGTCAGGAATCGTTTTAAATGAATTTAAATGTAAATTTTAATTTTATCATTTGTTTGGTCACTTTTAGTGCGCCAGCGTGTCCGAAAGGATCGAAATAGTCAGAAAACACTAGTCGGGGTTTTAGTTTGGGTCCCGAGGCATTTTTAGGCCAAACCGGCAACCAGGGAGGGTATTTTAGTCATTTTAATTTTTAAGGGAGTTTGATCCACGAAATTTAGGCTTTATTTATCAGCCAATATTAGGACCATTAGGGCCATTATCTTCCAAAAGCAAGGAGTGGGCAACGTGAGAAGAGAGGAGAAGTTATAAAGAAGGTTGCAAGGCCATAACCACCACACACCAACACTATCGCCGGATCTGTCACCGGAGAGAGGAAGAGAACCAACCCTTAACGTCATCAACGGATCAGAACATCAAATTCCCAGGAAAGTGATTTGATTCATTAAGTTTCAGTGAATAGTTTATCCATGATAATTTAGGATTAGATGATATCCATGATAATATTGAAAACTAATGAAACTTGGAGATGAAACCTTAATTCTGGGTAGGAATTGTATGTAATTTTATTCTGGAAGTATTCTAATAATGAAATCAGGAATCATGCTTAGTTAAAAACGGATTTATGTAGAGGTATATGATGATTCTTGAAGAAAATAGAAAAATAGGGTTTTTCATGATAATAGGATGATTTGATCGAAGAAAAGTCTAATTGTTAATGGTTTAAGAGTTCTGGAACGTTAAGAATTATGTAATTAGGTTGTATAATGACCCAATATGCTTAATTTAGGATTTAACATCTTTTAATGAAGATTTGGGGAAAAACTGGGACTGAAAACGAAGGAAACCCGTAGCCTGCACCTGCTTGATCGATCGATAGACATTCATAGGTCGATCGATCGATCTACCGAGAAACTGTGACTTTTTCCCTTTTTGAATTGAAGTGATTTCGGCCATCAAACGTTGTAGGTGGGGATTAGGTGAATAATTAGGGCTTTAGGGAGATCAGTAGAGATATAGTTGAAGCCCGGAACATGTTAGAAATTGGATGGAATGTAGTGTTGAATTTACTAGTGTCCGACGAGTAATTTCCTATTTTATGATGTGAGAACATGATTTACATTCTTAGGAGTGATAAGTTAGGATCTGGGACATAAATAAGGATCTCAAAATACTGAATTGATATATGGGAAAAATAGGAGACTTAGAAACTTCTTCGGTTAGGTTTTAAGTACTCGAAACGATACGATGTGAGATTTATTGGCAAAACATATTATATATAAGTTGGAATAATAATCGTGTACGAATTAGACTCATGGTATAGGGATGAGAATATACCTTTAATAATATAACAGTTATCAAAGTTGTGTGAGTGCTTAGTATATGGACCATTGTGTGTATGACATACCTACCATACTTGCTATCACGGGAGGTCGGCTTTCGAAATAGGACCATTTGATCTTTGTGTGCCTACGAGGGGATTTAAATCAGTACCTTAAGGGCATAGGATTGTGAATGACTTAGTTGTGAGTTGATAAATCAGTTGACCATCGGAGCGTAGGTTTATGCGTGACCTATGTGTATGTGAACTATGTTCGCCTCAAATATGTGTGATTTTGTTTATTGAAACGGTTCCTGAGAAATTCGAAACATGTAGTCCTTATGTACGTGATATACCGGGACTCGATAGCAGAGTATGCTGGCATCGCAACTTAGCCTATGGGTGCCATATTGTATATATAAGTTGAAAATGTTATACTTGTACTTGTAACTGGCTCACTGCCAAATTTGTGAATACGAATAATCGAGATATTTGAATGGGATTAAAAAGGTGAGAATTTATATCATAATTGATGTAATAATCTGATTAGCGTAAGGGTGAGTTATACGCTGAATATATTAGATTACTATGAGTAGACCCCTCTATTATATTGTAAAGAAAAGTAGTGGTACATACTAGTTAGTTAGCGACATAACTAGGATGGGTCAAGGGTATGCGTTAGGCGTGCACATTAGTAGATGGGTAAGGAACTCATGTGAGAGCATGTAACTAACGTGTATAAAATATTTACTTTTTAATGCAATTAAACACTTTATATATTTTTAAACTGTTTTCACCACGGGCTCTGACCCGTTTTCTTTCAAATATATTTTTCTTGTAAAACCTTTTTAGGTGCCCAGCCACAGGGACGCCAAACATAGGAGTTCCATTACATTGACGTGCTGTAGCTGCTGTGGAAGTTACAGGATCTCGGTATTAGACGCCTCCACATTCTGCACTTGATTCTACTCAGGGTTACTCATCTGATAGGTCATGTCGCCCATTTCCATTTAGATACAGCATTCTCAGACTTTCAGTCTTATTTCTGTTTTGGGTTTATTTATTTATTCATAATTTTGTATTGGGATTTATTCAATATTTGGTTTATTCAGGGAAGTGTTACTCCAGACTCCTTTTATTTATTCCATTATTATTCTGTTGTGGTTATGGTGTGGATGTTATATGGTTAGCTTAATTTAATTGGTTGCATGTTAATTTAATTTAATAAAACTGGCAACTCACTTTTTAAATATTAGGGGGCTTGTAATTGTTAAAAATGTTTTCGATAGTGATGCTATGAACTGAACCAACTTGACATTTTGTATTAATTTAAATAAAGGAGTAGCTTCCTGGTATTCCATTAGTCGGGATGTCACAGGTGGTATCAGAGCATCAGGTTCTAGAGTCCTTAGGATCTGTACGGCTTATTATGCTTTTCGTGTAGCGTCTTTTGATATAGAGCCCTATTATTAGGACTGTTGCACTATTTGTTACGTTTTGGAGAATACGTACTTCTGCTACAATGTTATGTATGGTCGATGGACTTATATAATTCATGTGAATTTCAGATATCGCCCAGGAGGAAGATACAAACTAACACCGCTGAAGGAGCAAGTGCGGGGAAAGACCAACCAGTACCTCAAGTACACCAGGAAAGAGCAAAAATCACTGAGATAGCGAATATCATGGCTCAAGCAGTGACTACCGTAATATTGCAGTACCAAAATCGCAGTGTACAACTTACATGGAACAAAAGGACAAGATAAGTTGATCAATATGACATTGCTAAGGTTATCAACAATGGGAAAATACCGCCGTCGCAGCGGTAAGTGCCTCAGAGTTGTCAAGACCAAGAGGACAATAAAAATGGCGGGAAGAGCCAAACCCGCCAGAGCCAACAAAGATAAGGGAAGAGGTCTACTACCAAGAGGTGTTTTAAGTGTGGAAGAAATGGCCACAAATGCCAAGTTTTCCCGCAAGGATCTAGAGTACAACCTCTACCAACTCATCAAAGTCAGCTAGACCATTAGGGCTAGCAGAGTGCTCAGCAGGGCCAGCAGAGCACAACCTGTGTTCGAAGTGTTTTATATGTGGCAAACAGGGCCACTACCGTAGAGATTTCCCTAGGAAGGGCAGGAACCCGCACAGTCATTGGGTGTCCACCCGAACCCATAGAATACCCAACTTGGGGAAGCGGGGATATTCACCCCAGTAACACAGACTTCACAACAACAACAAGTAGTACAGTATGGACGCATCTATAATGTCCGATATGCGGTTATACCACTACTACCACAACTACCACTCACGTTAGGAGGTACGATACTTTATCATTTATAGTGATTTCTTTTTAGGTTCAGGGAAAATCTTGAATAACATGTGTGCATCATAGCTTACTACTACTACTTGAGAAACATGAGCGAAGAATGTATTAGCATCCCAAATTCGAACTGGTTAATTAAATTTTGAGTGGTGATAGACCATTAGAGTAATTTTAGGTGTTCATTAGTTCTGGTTATAAAACAATTTGTGCTAAGTTCCATCCGAGATAAAACGGAGCCACTTGTATACATATAGGTATTGAACCCTATAGAGACTTACAAAGTATGTCGTCGGATTATACCAAATCCTAGTGGGTAGGGATGTTTACTCAAGTGATTCTCGATAGAACGAAATAGTTCTGGGCACGAGAATAATTTTATGGTAAATTAAAGAGCCTAACGCCAAGTTAGGAGTAACGTGATGAATATTTTGTTTGTAACATGATAATATATGCGCTAATTTTAGCAGGAAGGAAGGATGTGGGGTATGAGTCAAATACCGAGGACTATAATTTTCATTGACCAATAATGTTAGTTAATAGTGTATCGGGGGGTTCCTTGTTTGGATTTCGCTTTGCGAGACATCCCACGCATGAAATCTAGCGAACGTCAGGAGCCGGGGATGGTTGGTATTTAGTACGCGAGTTTGGTACCCTGGTTGTCATCCTCAAAGGAAACCACATCTTTAACTTTAATTTTATTCCTATAGACGGTTAGTAGAACCGTACAATGTGACGTAATAAATGATATTGAATGTTTTACATCGATAATAAATCGGTGTAATAAGAGATGATGATAACGTCATGAAACAGAATAAGTATTCATTGCCCCAAATTGATGACTTATTTGATTAGTTAAGGAGAGATACTTTCTCCTCAAAGATTGACTTGGGATCGGGATACCATAAGTTGTATATCAGGGAGTAGGAGGTGTCGAAGACTATTTCTTGACAAGATATGAATCCTAAGAGTTTAGATTCATGCCATTTGGGCTGACAAATGCTCCCGCCGTATTCCTAGACTTGATTAAGCAAGTGTTTAGAAAGTTCTTGGATCAGTTTGTCATCGCCTTCATAAATGACATCCTAATTTATTCACAAACTGAGGAGGAGCATGCCAATCACTTGAGGCAAGTTTTGCAGACACTACGTCAGCACGAGTTGTATGAAAAATATGAGAAGTACAGGTTTTGGCTGAAGGAGGTTCAATTTTTAGGGCAAATCATTTCTGACAGGGGGATATTTGTTGATCTGGGGAAGGTATCAACGGTGAGGGAGTGGGGACAGCCCATGACACTGTAGAGATACGTAGTTTCTTGATCCTAACAGGATACTACAAGAGATTTATTCACGGGTTCTCAAAGATTGCGGGTCCTTTCACACATCTGACTCGCAAGGGAGTGCCATTTATCTGGAGTGATGAATGCCAGTTAGCTTTTGACGAATTGAAAGATAAGTTAACCTCAGCACCAGTGTTAGCATTACCCAGGCGGGAGTGGAGTATCTACTCTACACTGATGCGTCCTTACTAGGACTTGGGGGTGTTCTGCAGCAGGCGAGTCAGGTCATAGCTTATGCTTCCCTTAAGCTTAAGTCTCACGAGAAGAATTACCACACCCACGACTTGGAGTTAGCGATAGTCATATTTTCATTTCAAATTTGGAGACACTATCTCCTGGGGGGGGGGGGGGGGATAAATTTCTCTTATTCACAGACTACAAGTCCCTACAGTACCTCTTCACGCAGAAGGAGCTGAATATGCGTCAACATCGGTGGCTCGAGTTTGTGAAGGATTATGAGTTCGATATCCAATACCACCCCGGGAAGGCTAACGTAGTAGCAGATGCGTTGAGCCGTAGGCCAGTAGGTGAGGTGGTCGAGGTGTGGAAAGAGAAGTGGAAGGATTTGGGACACCAGGACGCAGTGGCCCGACCATTCATCTCTGTGATGACAGTTATACCCCAAATCATTACGAGAGTTATACAGGCTCAGGCAGCGGACACGTTATGCCAAGAGGAGATAGTATGATTACTACTAGAGGGGGCCGAGTCTTACACCATAGTTTAGATGGGGGCTTACGCTTGAATGGGAGATTAGTTGTTCCTGCGAGGGAATACTTGCGACACGAGGTAAT
Source organism: Sambucus nigra (assembly GCA_949130495.1). Classification (NCBI taxonomy): domain Eukaryota; kingdom Viridiplantae; phylum Streptophyta; class Magnoliopsida; order Dipsacales; family Adoxaceae; genus Sambucus; species Sambucus nigra. The sequence continues at coordinate 573,179,299 of OX422217.1, forward strand.
GACAGAGTCGCACGGTTCGCGATTCGCGCTGCATCCTGGTGGGGATAAGATGTACCGGGATATGAGGCAATAGTACTGGTGGAGCGGGATGATGAGGGATATGGCCGAGTTCATTTCGAAATATACCACTTGTCAGCTAGTAAAGGTGGACCATCAGAGACCAGAAGGACTTTTATAACTATTAGAGGTTCCTATCTGGAAATGGGAGAGCATTTCCATGGACTTTATCACGGGGTTACCTACATCGCAGAGAGGTCACAATTCCGTATGGGTAATCGTGGATCGGTTAAGCAAGGTCGCCCACTTTCTGCCAGCCCGGACAGACTACACTACGGTACAGTACGCCCAGATATTCATAGTTAGGATAGTGAGACTCCAAGGGGTGCCTCTAAATATCATGTCTGACAGAGACAAAATCTTTGTGTCACGGTTTTAGGAGAGTTTCCAGGAAGCCATGGGGACGGAGTTGTGATTGAGTACAACATATCACCCACAAATAGATGGGCAGACCGAGCGAACGAATCATATGTTAGAAGACATCTTGCGTATGTGCATCCTCGACTTTAGAGGTGGTTGGGAGCAGTATCTTCCACTGGTGGAATTTGCCTATAATAGCTCTTACCAGTTCACTATGGGTATGGCTCCATTCGAGGCATTGTATGGTAGACCTTGTCATTCCCCAACATGTTAGCTAGAGGTGGGTGATAACAAGATCCTTGGGCCGAAGGTGATTCATGATACTCCGAAGAGGATAAAGATGATACGGAGCCGTATTCAGGTTGCTCAGGATCGACAGAAGAGTTATGCCGATGCCAAGAGGTCCTTTGAGAGTTCAATGTGGGGGACCAGATGCTGCTCAGAGTGTCTCCTATGAAGGGGATTATGCATTTTGGGAAGAATGGGAAGTTAGCGCCTAGATATGTGGGGCCATTCCCTGACATTGAGCTAATTGGACCAGTCGCGCATAGACTTGGGTTACTAAAACACTTGCATAGGGTCCATGACGTGTTCCATATTTCCTCACTGAGGAGATATCTTCAGGATGATTTCACCCATACTCACATTGATTTAGAGGATATTGATCTACAGCCAGATAGTTCCTATGAGGAGGGCCCGGTTGCTATTATAGACCATAGCGAGAGAAAATTGAGGTCGAAGATAGTACCGTTAGTACGTCAGTGGCGGCATCATAATGCCGAGGAGTCTACCTGGGAGCGCGAGGATGAGATGTGTGAGCGTTATCCAGAGTTATTTTTACCAGGTATATTTTATTTCTGAATTTCGAGATGAAAATCCTTTATTAGGGGGGAAGTATGTAATACCCCGTAATTTTAACGATTTTATTTAATGTGATTAATTAAATTAAATGGGATAATTATTTAGAAATTAATCCGGATTTAAATACTAGCGAGACGAGAGTTGGTATTTGATTATGATAATAATGTTGAATATTACTGGGTGAATATAGTAATATATGATTATGAAATTTATTAAAATTATCACGAGTGATAAATACGACAGTCGCGTTAGGAATAATTTTAAATGAATTTAAAAGTAAATTTTAATTTTATCATTCGTATGGTCATTTTGAGTGCGCCAGCGTGTCCGGAAGGGTTGGAATAGTCAATAAATACTAGCCGGGGGTTTAGTTTGGGTCCCGAGGCATTTTTAGGCCAAATCGGCAACCCGGGAGGGTATTTTAGTCATTTTAATTTTTAAAAGAGTTTGACACACGAAATTTAGGCTTTATTTATCAGCCAATATTAGGGCCATTATCTGCCAAAAGTAAGGAGTGGGCAACGTGAGAAGAGAGGAGAAGTTACAAAGAAGGTTACAAGGCCATAACCACCACACACCACCACTATCGCCAGATTTGTGACCGGAGAGAGGAAGAGAACCAAACCTTAATGTCATCAATGGATCAGAACATCAAATTCCCAGGCAATTGATTTGATTCATTAAGTTTCAGTGAATAATTTATCCATGATAGTTTAGGATTTGATGATATCTATGATAATATTGAAAACTATTGAAACTTGGAGATGAAACCTTAATTCTGGGTAGGAATTGTATATAGTCTGATTCTGGAAGTATTCTAAAAAAAAAATCATAAATCATGCTTAGTTACAAACGGATTTATGTAGAGGTATATGATGATTCTTGATGAAAATAGAAAAATAGGGTTTTTCATGATAGTAGGATGATTTGATCCAAGAAAAGTCTAATTGATGATGATTTAAATGTTCTGGAATGTTAAGAATCATGCAATTAGGTTTTATAATGACCCAATATATTTACTTTAGGATTTAACATATTATAATGAAGATTTGGGACAAAATTGGGACTGAAAACTAAGGAAACCCATATCCTGCACCTTCTTGATCGATCGATCGACATTCATAGGTCGATCGATTGACTGGCTCGATCGATCGACATTCATTGGTCGATCGATCGATCGACCCAAAAACTGTGACTTTCCCCATTTTTGAATTGAAGTGATTTCGATCATCAAACGTCGTAGGTTGGGATTATGTGAATACATTAGAACTTTAGGGAGACCAGTAGGAATATAGTTGAACCCAGAACATGTTAGAAATTGGATGGAATATAGTGTTGAATTTACGAGTGTCCGACGAGTAATTTCCTATTTTATGATGCGAGAGCATGATTTAAATTCTTAAGAGTGAAAAGTTAGGATTTGGGAAATAAATAAGGACCTCGGAGTACTGAATTGATATGTGGGAAAAATAGGAGACTTAGTAACCTCTTCGGTTAGGTTTTAAGTACTCGAAACGATACAACGTGAGATTTATTGGCAAAACATATTATATATAAGTTGGAATAATAATCGTGTATGAATTAGACTCATGGTATAGGGCTGAGAATATACCTTTAATAATATAACAGTTATCTAAGTTTTGTGAATGCTTAGTATATGGACTATTATGTGTATGACATACCTACCATACTTTTTATCATGGGAGGTCGGCTTTCGGAATAGGACCATCTGACCTTTGTGTGCCTATGGGGGGATTTAGATTGGTACCTTAAGGACATAGGGCTGTGAATGACTTATTTGTGAGTTGATAAGTCAGCTGACCATGGGAGCATATGTATGCACGTGACCCATGGGTATGTGAACTATGTTTGCCTCCAATATGCATGATTTTATTTATTTAAACGGTTCCTGAGCGATTCGGAACGCGTATTCCTTATGTACGTGATGTATCGGGACTCGATAATAGATTATGTGGGCACCACAACTTAGCCTATGGGTGGCATATTGTATATATAAGTTGAGAATGTTATACTTGTACTTGTAACTGGCTCATTGTTAAATTTGTGAACACGGATAATCGAGATATTTGAATGGGATTAAAAAGGTGAGAATTTATATCATAATTGATGTAATAATTTGATTAATGTAAGGGTGAGTTATACGCTGAATATATTAGATTACTAGAGTAGACCCCTATATTATATTGTAAATACAAGTAGTGGTACATACTAGTTAGTTAGCGGCATAACTAGGATGGATCAAGGGTATACGTTTGGCGTGCACATTAGTTGAGGGGTGAGGAACTCATGTGAGAGCACGTAACTAACGTGTATAAAATATTTACTATTTAATGCAATTAAATACTTGCTATATTTTTAAACTATTTTCACCTCGGGCTCTAACCCGCTTGCTTTCAAATCTATTTTTCTTGTAAAACCTTTTTAGGTGCCCAGCCACATGGACGCTAAACATAAGAGTTCCATTACATTGACGTGCTGTAGGTGCGGTGGAAGTTATAGGATCTCGGTATTAGACACCTCCACATTCTGCACTTGATTATACTCAGGGTTACTCATCTGATAGGGCATGTCACCCATTTTCATTTTGAGATAGCATTCTCAGACTTTCAGTCTTATTTCGGTTTTGGATTTATTTTTTTATTCAGATTTTTGTATTGGGATTTATTCAGTATTTGGTTTATTCAGGGGAGTGTTAATCCAGACTCGTTTTATTTATTCCATTATTATTCTATTGTGGTTATGGTGTGGATGTTGTATGGTTAGCTTAATTTAATTGGTTGCATGTTAATTTAATTCAATAATATTTGGCAACTCACTTTTTAAATATCAGGGGGCTAGTAATTGTTAAAAATGTTTTTAACAGTGATGCTATGAACTGAACCAACTTGACATTTTGTATTAATTTAAATAAAGGAGTAGCTACCCGGTATTTAATTAGTCGGGGTGTCACATTGTTTGCTCAACTGTGAAGTGGAGGAAGCCAGATCCATTACCAAACTGTTGGAGGGGGAGATCAATAATTTAAGAGATGAGCTAAATATCTTAAAGTCTTCTTCTACTCCTGCTACTACTACTGACAAAGGACATTCTTTCTCAGAGGCTGAAAATGACAGGTTAAGGGAAGAATCGAAAGCACTGAAAAAGACCAAGTCTGCATCTTCTTCCCGAGAAAAAATTAAACCTGATCGAGGTACTACATATGAGTCTGGGACTCAACAAACCCTTGCTAACCAAGCTGCCCAGCTGAAGATAAAAAACCAAGCCCTTAGTGAGATGTCCTAGAAGCTTCAAACTCAATCCGAGGAACTTTCCACTCAGTCTTCTCAGCAGTAAGCTAAGGACAGAGTGCTGGAGAAATTGTATTATCAAGTTGAGAGGTTGACCTTCTAGTTTCACAAGTAACCTGTAGAAATATATATGTATGGAAGGGTATAATGAAGCTTTTGGGTACTTTAATGCTAGGTTTAAATAGGCCCAGAATAAAGGTTATAAATGGGGTTGGACCAATTGCCTAACAGTGCTAAAGGTGGACTAAGATAACAGACTGGATGTTAGCTGGATTCCTGTCAACACAATTCCCCAGTGCCTGATTTCTAAATATCTGGGAGACTGTGGGCTACACGATGAGCTGGAAATTATCCGACCTCCTCATCTACTAGATCGTCCAAGCAGCATCAATAGGAGAATGCTTCAACACTTTAATTTCATCTATTCTCCTTACACTTTAGATGATCCTCCAGCGGGCATGGATCCAGTTTCCAAAGCTGAGGGGTAACACCCTTTAGAATAATGTCCTGTATTTCTTTTGTAAAACACAATTAGGTAATGAAAATTAAATGAAATGAAGTGTACTTGATCAACTTATCTTGTTAATCATTGGATGTTACTGTTTTCTTTATGTGAATGATTTCTTCTTTTTCATTAGTTCTATAGACACACTTAGATTAAAATCTAAATTTAGTATTAATTACCAATGAATACATAGGTTCTACTAGCATACTTAGATTAAAATCTAAATTTGGATCTAGTTACCCATATATCTCCAAAGGTTTTACTAACACACCCAAGTGTTTAGGTTTTATGTATTAATTACCAGTGGTGTGACCAGATGTATGTGGAATATTTGACTACATTCCCCTTAAGGAATCTTCGCAACGTCCTTCCTACACTTTACCCAGTAGGATAAAGATCTTGTTTTATCCTTATACTTATTGACCATCTTGAGGTCGTAATATCCTCTTTGGTATGTTGCCGATCAAGTTTTTCTTATACCAAGCAACTTATTGCTTACGCCAACCGATATTAGGCCTATTTTTTGGAGAAGATGCCTATTTTTTAAAAATATTCTTGTGCCGAGAAACATTTTAGGCTTCATCATTATTCAAGATCAAGTATATAGGTAGTGCATAGCACTAGTACTCCCCCCAAAAAATTAAAACTAGAAATTGGAGGAAAGATCATTTTATTGATACTAAAAATTGATATTGAACTGAGTACAATTGATTCCATCACTAGTAATATTTTTTAGATGCTCAGCATGCCACGGATTATTGAATTCTTCCCCCCTCTAAAGTCTCAATCCGGTAAGTTCCAAGTCGAATGACTGCTGAAATGTGATAGGGCCCATGCTAATTAGCCTCAAGTTTATTGTTTTCCTGGAAAACCTTCTTCAACACATAATATCATTCCTTTAAGTTGGTCAACTTCATTTGTTTATTATAAAACCAAGTTGTTCGCTACTGGTAAGCTGCATTTCTCAGAGCAACATCTTCTCGCACTTCTTCCAGCATATCCAAATCCAATCTTTGCATTAGATCACTTACAGGAGAGTTAAAATTTAAAACTCTATGGGATTGAAGACCCAACTCAGCAGGTATGACTATTTCAGTTCTAATTGCTAACATGTATGGGGATTCTCCAATTACTGTCCTCGGGGTTGTTCGGTATTCCCATAAAACAGAGTGTAGCTCGTTGATTCAGTTTTCCTTTGCATTATCAAGCCTTTTCTTCAACTCATTTATCAGAGTTCTATTTCTTACTTCAGTTTTCCCATTACTCTAAGGGTGACTTGGAGCAAAACGTAATTTTTGGAATTTGGACTGAGTACAATAAGCAGCAAATTCATCATTGTTAAACTGCATCCCATGGTCGGTTATAAAGGCATATGGCAACCCATATCTGTAAATGATGTTCTTCCAAATGAATTGGTAGACCTTCTCATAAGGCCTGTCTGTTAATAGCTCTACCTCAACCCATTTTGTAAAGTACTCCACTGCAACAACCAAGTACTTGAATCTTCTTCGGGTGGTCAGCATAGCCTGACCAAGTCTATACCTTACATAAAAAATGGACAAGGTGAAGGGATTGGGGTGAGATCAGCCTATAGAGTCTTGGAATGCTGGAATATCTTTGGCACTTGTCACACTTTTTAGTAAAAGCTACACAATCCGCTCGCATTGTTGGCCAGTAGTATCCTTGTGCATTTATTCTCTGTATAAGTATTCTTCTGGCTGTATGTGCTTCATAAGATCCTTCATGCACTTATTTAATTAGGTCTGAAACCTCTAATGGATGAACACAGCGCTATAAATTAACTGGCAATCCTCTCCTGTACAAAACTCCTTTATCTAGCACATATCTAGTAGCTTTATACTTCAACTTTTTGGCTTAAACTATATCTGCTGGAAAAGTTCCTTCTTCAATATATTCTCTGATAGGATCCATCCAAGATGGTCCCATGTCTACAACGATAAAATTTATCATCAAATCCTCATTTATACTCCTAATGGCCAAAGTCTCAATAGGAATAGTTCGTCGGAGTTCAACCGTGGTAGTTGAATCTAGTCGAGTAAGAGCATCTGCCCGGGCATTTTCCACTCTTGGGATTCTATTCATCCGAATAACTAGTAACTTTGCTATTACCTCCATTGCTTTGGAAAGGTATTTGACTATCAATTCACCTTTAGCTCCATACAAGCTCAATATTTTATTTACTACCAACTGGGAATCACTATGTGCTACAACTTTCTCTACATTTAGTGATTGAGCTAGAATTAAGCCCACAATGAGATCTTTGTATTCTTCTTTGTTATTTGAGGCTTGGAATTGAAATCACAAGGCATATTAAATATCAATATTATCAGGAGTGTTAAGTATTATACCTACTCTATTTCCTGTTGCACAAGATGACCCATCAATGTACACGTTCCATATTGGGAGATCGTCGTCAAACGCTTAGTCTGTCAAAATCCTATAGTGAAATGTTTTTCTATTTTATTCCTCAAACTTCTTAGACATCTCCTGTGTTCGGGAAGAGTAATCTGGTAGGTCGACAACAACTTCTTCTGGTAAAAGTTCCTTAGGAGCTTGACTATCAACAACTTCTTTCACTTTATTTTATTTGGATCCTTGCTTGACCTATTGATTCTGTTCCTCAGTAACCTCGGGGTAAGTGAATTCAGCTATGAAACCTACTATTGCTTGTCCTTTTAGAGAAGACCTAGGTTCATAGATAATATCATACTCCCCCAATTCCACTTCCCAATGCATTAACCTTCCAGACTTCTCTGGCTTGTGCAAAGCCTATCTTAGTGGCATATCGGTGTACACTACTATCGTATGGGCTTGAAAATAAGGCTTCAGGCATCTAAACGCTTCAACCAACGCCAATGCCAACTTTTTTAGGCGAGGGTACCTAATTTTTTCTCCTCAAAAAGCTTTACTGTTGTAGTAAATATGCTTTTGAACTCCATTCTTCTCTCTAATTAAATCAGAGCTCACGGTTGATTCAGAAACAACTAAATACAGGTATAATTTTCCCCCCATAATTGATCGGGAAAGCAATGGAGGTGACCCTAAATATTTTTTCAACTCTAAAAAAGCTTTCTCACATTCTTCGTTCTGTTCAAAACTCTTTCTGAGTACTTTAAAAAATGGTAGGCACCTGTCTGTAGCTCGGGACACAAATCTGTTCAGAGCTGTTACTCCCCCGATTAGCCTTTGCACATCTTTCTTGCAAGTTGGGGACTATATCTCAAGTAATGCCTTAATCTTGTCTGGATTTTCTTTAATTCCCCTCTGATTAACTATATACACGAGGAACATCCCTTCCACCACTCTAAAGACGCATTTGGTTGGGTTTAATCTCATCTGGTGATTCTCAAGTTGATCCAAAGTTTGGCTAAGATCGGTAATATGGTCGGACCCTTTTTTGCTCTTTGTAAGCATATCATTCACGTATACTTCCATATTTTTTTCCTATTTTCTCCTCAAAGACCTTGTTCACCAACCTTTGATACATAGCACCTACATATTTTAAACCAAAAGGCATAATGTTATAACAGTAAGTTCCTCGGGGAGTGATGGAAGAAGTGTTCTCCCTATCTTCAGGCTTCATTTTGATATGGTTATAACTAGAATTAACATCTATAAAACTTAGTAACTCATGTCCTGAGATAGCATCCATAATCTGATCTATTCGGGGCAAAGGAAAGTGATCCTTTGGGCATGCTTTGTTAAGATTTGTGAAGTCTATGCACATACTCCACTAGTTATTTTTCTTGTTGACCATAACTACATTGGTCAACCAATCAGGATATTTCACCTAGTCAATGAAGGCGACTTTTTGAATCTTTTCAACCTCCTTTTGTATGGCTTGGTTCTTTTTGGGTCTGAATACTCTTCGTTTCTACTTTACCGACTTGACTTCTTTATTAACGTTGAGCTCATAGCAAAGGAAACTAGGATCAATTCGTGGCATATCTTTGTGACTCCAGGCGAACACATGTTTTCTCTGTGTAAGGAAGCTCACTAGTTCCTATTTTAGAACAGGATACAGTGTTGTTCCAATTTGAGTGGTGCGCTCTGGTTTGTCATCATCTAACATAATACTTTCTTCTACCTCTACAATTTGGCCCTTCACCAGCCCTGTTTCATCCCTTGGATCTAAGGTTTTAACCTCTGGTTCTTCATCAGGTTCAGAGGTATCCACTTGGTAAGTGGTGGTTTTCCTCTTTATTTCTTCCAGATCTTCCTGCTCGGTAGATGAATAGTAGCATTCCCAAGCTACTTTTTTGTCACCCTTCATAACTCCTACGCCAAAATTGGATGGAAATTTCAAGCATTGATGAACATTTTAGGGAACTGACTCAAACTTCTTTAGCCCAACTCTTCCCATAATTACATTATAAGCTGAATGGACGTTTTTATCCATTATAAAGATACGAGTTGTCTCTGTTTGGCTGGCTGGACATGTGCTAATAAACACTTCAATCTTAATGGTTCCCAAAGGTTAGACTTTCTCACCTACAAAATCGATTAGTGATCGATGATAGGGCTCTAAATGGCTGAACTTAAAGTCTAAGTTGCTGAAACAAGGATAAAACATGATATATGCTGAGCTGTCATTATCTACTAACACTCTAGAGACAATGATATCTTATTTTCTGACTTTGATTAGCAGAGGGTCATCGTGAGGGTATAGTACTCCTGATACGTCATTTTTAAAAAAGCTTATCACCAACTTATCTTTGTTAACATTCTTTGGTCTGTCTTCCTCGGTAAGATTAATCCTCTATATATATACGAGCAAGTTTGAGCCTCGTTGAGGTAAGCTTTTCGTTCTGTTGTATGATATCCTCCTCCTGCTTCTCCACCTGTAATCATTTGGCAATCAAAAGAACTAAAACTGAGTGTGAATACCTCGCATTCCAGTTATCGGGGCTTTTTGGGTAAGTCGGGATTATTATCCTGGTCATTTTCATGAGCGCTCTTCTTTTCCTCTCTAGGTATGCAAGGAGATTTTGATCTGTGCCGAGCTCCTTTGTTATTCTGTCGATCAACAAACTTATTCAATTTTTCTCTTCGGAATAGAGTTTCAATCTCATTTTAAAAGGTAATGCAATTATCCGTCGTGTGATCATGGTCTCTATGGAACTCATCGTACTTAGTTTTGTCCCTCTTAGTAGGGTAACTCCTCAACTTATCAGGCCAAAGCATATCTTTGTTGTGTTTGATCTCCTCCAAGACATGATGAATGACCATGGTTAGTGGAGTGTAGCTATTATTCTTCTTGAGCCTTTCGATAATTCCTTTCTGTTTTGACTCCTTGGAATCTTTGTGATCCTTCTTGTCATTTTTGCCTTTAGCTTTTACTCTCAAGCTCTGCTTGGCTGCCATCGCTTCCTCAACATTCTTGATTTTGGCTGCTTTGGCCATGAATTCTTCCATGGTCTTTGGGGGATCCTTAGCAAGTGTATAATAGAGGTTCTCGAGGAGAAGTTCACTCATAAGGACTGTTATAGCAGTTTTCTTCTCATAATCCATAACCTTCAGCTTCTTGTTATTGAAACGAGTGATGTAGTCCCTGGTGCTCTCTCTTTCCTTCTGTCGTATGCTGAGCAAAAATGCTACCCTTTTTACAGGCTTGGATCTAAAATATAAGTTGCTAATAAATAACTCGGCCAACTGGTTGAAGATGGAAATATGTCCTTGAGGAAAGCTATTTTATTAGATTTTGGCAGATCCAGTAATTGTTCCAGAGAATGATTTACACCTTATTTCGTCAGGATCTGCATAAATATCGGCAGCTGCTTGGTATTGCTCTATATAGAGGACTGGGTCAGTTTTCCCATCGTATTTGGGTGTAACCACTGGAGCTTTAAACTTTACTGGAGTGGGGAAAACCATAATTACTTGTAGAAATGGAGATCCTTTTATAAATCTTCTTTGTAGTGGGTTTTTTTCCTTAACCATCTCTCCTAACATGTCCTCCAATCTATGGATATAACCTTTCCAAGCGTTGTTATCAGCATCAGATCTATACATTACTTCTCTATTATTTCGTGAACTTTCTTCTTGGGATTATTACTCGGCCCAAGTAGTAGGTCGAGCGTCTGGGCTTAGCCTTCCCTTCGATCAGATGGTCGTTGAGCACGACATTCCCCTAGGAACATTTTTCCCCCTGGGTCCCAAATGATCTAGGGGAGAAGCGCCGCCTAGCCTTTCTAAATACTGAGCCTCTCTATAGAGTAGGACTGTGTATTAAAGGATTCTGCCCCCCTAAGTAATGAATTTAATCCTGGACGATAGGAAGTATCCCCTGTAGTTCTTGACTGACTTCGACTGCCATCTTTTCGTGGTGGTGGTGGTGGCATATTTGCATGGGCAAATAGAGAAGGTGCTCTTTCTTGAAGAGTTTGCGTGAGTTTCCTGATAGTGTCCTCCATAGCCTCTTGGCCTCTTGCAAAACTAGTTAGAATTCCAGTTAATTCATTTGCAGCTAGTGGGGCAGAAAGGATAGGCGGAATGCCACCATTCTTAAGACTTGACTCAGGAATATCAACCATTTGAGTGTTTGAATGAATGAGAACGATTAGAAATACGTTCCCACAAATGACGCCAAACTCTTTATGCAAAAAACTATATTGATCTAATTAATTGATCACAAATAAATATAAGAAAAAGAGACAAAGGATTTTTAAAGTGGTTTGGCTGAAAAAAAGAAAGCCAACGTCTACTATTGTGTATTGCCTTGGGCTTGTTCAATTGCCTCTTCTCTCGTCCCTCTTGGATATAGAGTTTATAATGTATTTATAGCCCCCTTGAGGGTGTACAAGAGTCACAATATTAAAGGATGGAATGCCTTTATAACATAGGCATTTACATCTGTACAATGTTAATAATGTCTACAACTATTGGCTATTTACTATCATTGTTGGTCAGTCTTTCTGGTGTTGGTTGGGCTTCTTTAACCTATTGGTCGACATTCCTTCAGTTGGTTGGCGACTCTCCCTTACTGACTTGGATTAATGCCTAGATGGATAACACATGTTCATACATGAATGGTCCACGTAGCCGGATAATTTTTGGTATCAACATTGAGTATTATAAATAAGGTAAAAAACATATGTTTCCATTTTTAAATAACTAAATTTATTAGTATTCATTTTAATTTGTTGTTCCGTTTTTCTATATTCGTTTTGTTCGATAATGGATGCACAGTTTGTTATGGCTACTGTAGGTTTTCTTTTAATTATTGGTTGGTATCTTTATATTTTTCTTGCTGTAGTTTTTCCCCTTAAATAATGTTACAATAAATAGTTAAGAAAAACTAATTAAAGAATGTGAGTTAATTTATTTTAATGCATTAGGAAATAAAACATCAATCCATGATGTAGACTCCAATCTTCATGGAAATACTCATGTTATTTCAAAAAATGAATCAATCTCCTTCCTTGTTTAAATGAAATGTTGGGTTGTCAATGGAGTATTAAATTATAGTTTTTGTACTTCACCCCTAAGATATATAAATAATTAGGATTGCCCCCAAGAATTTTAAAAATTAGACTGACCCATGCATGCATAAGGCCTCTACAAATAGTTACTTCTATCGTATGAAATTTCTATTTTAAAAATTCTAATAAAGAAAAACTTATCCAACAATAGTTTCTACGGGTATTCGGATATGACATGGCATATATACACTTTAGAAATATTTGGGTAGAATTTGTACATGTAGAAATTACCTAACAAGTTTTCTACCTGGCGTGGCCTTGATTTTTGGCTGGAAAGTATGGGATTTCCTTGAGTTTCTCTGAGAACTTAAACTTAATTTTAAAAATATATAATAAAATGGTTGCTCTATAGATATAAAAATTAGTACTGGAGATGGAATTTTGTTGACTTTTCTATTATGGAGTGCCACGTAGATTAGAAAGTTTTTAAGTCTCACTTGACACGTGGGAATAAAATAAGGTTAGAAAGTGAATGACATTGTGACACTCCGCCTAATTAATCCCGGGTGATCAGTCCTAAATTAAGTTAGAATAGGTTTCTTAGTTGGATCATCCTTAGCATCACTGTCGTCTTTTAATTACTAACCACCTAAGTGAGCAACATTAGACCGGTGCCAAGTTTTATCTTTCATTAACTTAAATGAAAACTCATGCGGAAAATAAGATAACACAATTTATCAAAATTTATTAAAACAACCAAACACAATTAAGTGACTAACCGAATAAAGCATCGGCCCAAAAATCCAACAATCATAAAATAAAGACAAGTAATAAATCTCAACAGGTCTGACAGAAACTAAATGAACTGTGAGCGGCATGCTCAAAATAACTGATAGAAGTCTCTACACTAGAATGAAAGAATGAGGCGTCTATCAAAACTCCCGCAACATCCACATATGCTGCAATAATGGATTTTCTGAAACAGAGTCAAGCCTGGCGTCCATGTGGCTGGACACCTAAATGGTTTTTAAAACTTTCATTTGCAAGGGTTAGTACCCAAAAACATTTGAAAAATATTTAACAAATGAATAACTTGCAGTAATAAATAAATATGCATGCCCTCCATATTTTAGTTAGTGCCGCACTCTCTTGAGGACATCCTCATCCCTCCTCTAATGTGCACTACTAACGCCTTAAATAAATTCACCTAGTTTTTCATCTTATGACTAGATAAATTATAAAGTCATTTGCAAACACCCTTCTCTAACCGAGTATAACTTAATTGATGATTTTTAAGTTATTATCGTCATCTACTTAATTAAATCATTTACCCCTCTAAATTTCATATAACTTCCACATCTGTTATACCTATAATACAACTCATGCTTTGTATTAATTAGCCCGTATATAATTATTTACCTAATTATATACTCAGTCACATTACAGTATTCACAAACATACTAATATAACATTTAATAATAGTATTTTTCCCCGAGTAAAGTCTCACCGGGTAAAATTCCTCTAAAGTGCTATCCCACTAGGTATATTCACCTGACCTAGTTACCCCAAGTCAGAATTTCTTCCTAATTTGATTATTACATAAAATATCGGAGCCGGTCATATTCCTTCCCTGAAAGTGAGATGTCCCTCACCCATATAACGGACACTATGACCTGGGATATACTCGCCCTACTCCTCAAGCCAGGGGATTCATCCACTACGTGCAACCTCCCCCTATAGAACTAGAATATAATAATAATATCTATCCACTGATATTAATGTACACACCATATATATATACTACCACATCCCGTATATATATATATATATATATATATATATATAAATAAAAAATATCCCGGCTATGCCGTGTACTAAATCCGTAACACAAGCCCATTTAAATTATTAAGAGTTTATGGTTCAACTCTAATTATTAATTAATTTACACATTAATCAATTAAGTTACTTTTGGTGTCGCTCCCACCATAAATTTGGACTTACTCTCGTAACCCGAATTGACCTCACCCGAGTGTAAATTCCCGACTCTAAATTATTTAGCCTTCACCTAAATAAAAATTTAACTTTAATATGACACTCCTAATTTCCTCCAAACTCTAATTACTTTTAACCTTGACGTGTCACACAAAAACTCCCTCGAATCCTAATTAAGGTTATTCACAATTAATTAGATTTAACTCATGTATAAATTTCTAAATAATTATAACATGATAGATTTTATAATAAAATTTTCCTTTTTTATGCACATAACTGGGCGAAGCTATCAAAATCTGCCGACCCTCGATCGATCGACCCCAGACCTTCGATCGATCGATCGAGCATGTCTTCGTCTTCTTCGCGAAGACAGATTCAGCCATGGACGAATTTCTTAAAACCTAATTTCTTCTACCCATAATCTGAAGCCCTCTTAATAATAATACATGTTAGAAACCTTATTAGGGATCTCCAGAATGTCCACCAACATCATTAATTCGTCCATTATCTACTGATTTCTAAATTTGGGAAAAATTCATATTTAACTCTTAACCCATTTACACCCCACATTCCTTCATCAAATTCATTTCTAATTATCCAGATATTATCCTACCAAATATATATCAGCTTACAATTATTAGATTATACATGAATCCTTACACAAATTCGTAAGTCAGATTTATTATTTTCAAAATTCCATGTTTATGCCATTAACACCCAAAACGAATTTCATTTAAACACCTCACATAAATGTGAATTGAAAAACATATTCAATACTTCATCAAGTCATCCACTTGCCTTAGGTTTCGTAGAGTCAGATTTTGGAGATGAATTCCAAGGTTGAATATGACTCTTGTTGGCTCTCTTGTGATCCCCAAATCTGCCTTTAACTGCTATTAGGGTTCCTTAACACACTAAGCCTTTTCCTAAACTCACATTAGCCATTTCCTTATTTCTTCTAATTTATCAATTAACCTAAATCCCGTTTTTCGCCTAATGGGTCAAGCCCAAGTGACCCAAATGCTCCCGTGTGGGCCCGGCTATGTCTAAAAACGTCCCGTGACCCGTTTACTACCTCCGGGTACACTTTTACGACTATCTCGGCCCATCTGGACTCAACCGTATACTCAGAATTGGCATCCGAATTAATTTCTAAAAAGTTCTTATTTCACACCCAAATTAGTATATACCGACTCCCGACGGAAATAAGTACACATCCCGTCATTAATATCCGAAATGGCGTAAATATAATATTACTATTCACTTAGTAAATAAGTTTTCCTTAAATATTAACCATTCACTCCTCGATTAATATTTAAATAAAATTTCCCTAATTAATTCAATTAAAATAACGACTCACAAGTAATTTTCAATTCCCGAATTAATTAAATATTAAATGCATGAAAATACGGGGTGTTACAGACATCACATGGCCTAAAGTACAAGTGGGTTAATGAACATGGGGTAAGTCTAATATTATAACATTTAGGGGTTAAGTCAAATTATGCAATTATCTCAAGGGGAAAAATTCAAAAAGGCCATTAGATTATTATCAAAAGTTATAACTGAACTTTGAACCATGATGGATAATGACATTATTTTTGGAGTAATTTGAACATATATGAGATTATGAATGGTAGTTATTATTTTGAAGTGCTGTACACTAAAGTGTGCTATGGATGAAAATTGGAAATGAAGGGAAATGATATATAGATATATATATATATATATATAGCCAGGTTGTAGTACATCATGCTCTATACATCATCCGTGCATCACACCTAGTTCCAGGCCCTAAAAGACTCTTTTTTTCAAAGTTTATATTTTTCCCTTGAAATTAACCTTCCAATCAACTCATATGCACAAAATTAGGTCAAAATATAATTTGTAACTATTTTTAAAAAATTCACAAAAACTGCTAAAAATACCTTATTTATAAGGGTCTGCGCCAACAGTTTTTTGTGGATTTTTTAAAAAAAGCTACAAAATGTATTTTGACCTAATTTTTTGCATATGGGTTCACAAGAAGGTTAATTTCAATGGAAAATATGAAATTTGAAAAAACGTTTTCTAGGTCCTAGAATTAGATGTGATGCACGATGTGATGTATTGTGCATGATGTAGGTGAGCATTCCTCTCTCTCTCTCTCTCTCTCTATATATATATATATATATATATATATATATATATATATATATACACACACACACACACACACACACACACACTGGGGTATGCCCTGCCTTAAGGCACACTGATAATTTTAAAAAATATAAAGTCGCGTATAATGTAAATAATAAATGTTTTATATATTAAAAGTGTAAATTTTTAAAGTATATAATCATGTAAATTTTAATCATACAGTTTTTTATAACAAAATTATGTAAACAATTTAGAAAAATTTGGACAAAGTTCCCTTCATTTATTGGACTATCCATCCTGCTTAAGAAATAAAAAACCTCCAACAATAATAGTAATAGTCCATTTTGGACCTCATATAAACATCATAATCAATTTAACTCAACTTGTCGAAATACAACCGATGCATCAATAAATAAATAAAATAGTAATCAATTCATGAAGAAAACGTGAATACATCAATAAATAATAATATTAGCGTTTAATGCACAAACTCAATTTTGTAGATGAAGTGTATCCAAAACCATCTCACCATCTTATTGCAAATACAAACCTTGGTAATCTTGTGGGGTGGCCCGATGTGTGTTTTAAACAAAACCATTTTTTCTTCGAAAAAAGATCCAATTTTTAATTATGCACCAAACCAAGTTGTGAAATCCCAATTCTCACTTTAAACCAATTTTATCTTGATTAATCCTAAACATGCATCTAGTGATTAAAGCAAGTAAAGTAAAGTGAAGAATACTCACAACACCGGATGTTCGAGGAAAAAACCCAAAGCGGGAAAACAACCTCGGACGGCCCAAGCCAGACAATCACTATGAATAATGGTTTTACAAAGACAGATTAGCCTTACACTAAGACTCGATCCCCACGGGTCTTGACGCTCCTTCTGATCTTCAACCGTTCTTCAATAGTGCCCACGCAGAAATTCCGTCTTCTACGATCTCTGTCCACAACACACGTCTCCACGTATGTCTCGGTGTCCTCCGATATGGCTTTGATACGTCTACGATGTCGAACAAGATGTCCGTCGCTTCTTCACCGCAAAACCCTTTGTGTTCAATGTGTAGAACACACAACTTTGGTGCAGCAAGATCACATAAACATATAAGAATGATATTTCGGATCTTTCCAAACTCTAAGGATGTGTTTATGATTTGTAAACCTTAGAAAACATGTGCAAACAAGGTTCTGGTTCGTAAAACTTTTTTTCAGAAAGCACACTTACGAAATTATAATGCAAACACTGTTTAAATAGGATTTAAACACCGCCTCGAAAAACGTGTCGTTCGAACGACTTACGCGAGGTCGTTCGAGCGACATTGTATCTCGTTCGAACGAGATCCAATGTCGTTCGAGCGACCTCGCGAAGTTTGACTTTCTTTGACTTTCTGATAAAAACGTCTCTTAACAAAGAGATTCAAATTAGTCAAACTCTATTTCGAGCTTATCATCATAAAACGAAGTTTAAACCATTAAAACACTTTTAAAACATTTAAAATCATTTTTCTTTATAAAAATTACATCCTTTTTTTTTATAAAATAATTCCGAGCACCATAAATTATACGCATTCATACCTGAGTGATCTCAGAATGAAATTAACTTTGAAGACGAGTAAACTTGCACCAAATAAACATCGTCATGATTATTTCTTTGAAGCTTTGCCGCTACGTCTTCAATTTCTTCAATACGTTATAGACCAAGTGGGATCGTGACAAAATAAAATTCTCCCTATGACATATTACAAACACAGTTTTGTTCACTGAATTAAGTCAAAACACTATAGGGACTCAATTGAAAATTTATGTCCTTACAAATCTCCCCCTTTGACTATTCCGGGACAAAACTAAACCAGTGAAATGCCTAACCGGGCCGTCAAGCCGTATGACTCCTAAATCCCATCCCATAAACCCAAAATAAAAAATACAGGACACGGACTAATATATGTAGCACTGGCAAGCATGAACTGTCTGAAGGTGATGTAGACTTGAAATCTCAAATCGCTGAAGCATACCTACACACATGAAACAGACAAACAGATACCCAGTGAAGTATGGAGGAACAAATGATACCAATTTATATTTCTAATAAGAACAAATCATTTGAAACATGTGAGCAATTATTTGATAATTTGAAACAAATATAAGCGCTCAACAAATCTCCCCCTACATCACATACCAAATCTCTCCCCCTTTTTGTCTCGAATAGACAATCCGGTTAAAAGATAAACCAATATCTAGCATGAGAATATGATACCAATTGAAAAAAATTGAAAATTTCTAGATAATCATGAAACCACCAGCTAAATATGATCAAACAATGATAAGTCAGTAGCTAGTAAACCAAGGAATCACACGAAGAGTATACCAGTCAAATCAAGTGTGATAAATGGACATATATGCAAAATACCAATTTGGAACATAAAAGAACCTGCATATAAACCAATTAATCCAAAAAATGCTTCCAGCAGTACCAAAAATATATCAAATTAAGCCAGAGGACTGCAAACCAATCAGAAGCAATTTATCACCCTGCCGTTCGAACGAGCCAGGGACTTCGCTCAAACGAGATGAGGAAGTCGCTCGAACGAAGTACAAAGTCGTTCGCGCGAGATGCAATGTCGTTAGAACGACTTTGCGCGACCTGCCAAAATTTCCTAGTTTCCCAGAAATATTATAAAGTATTGCCCAGTGAAAATATTTCCACAAAAAAAATTCCAGGAAGGGACTGACAGAAGCAAAACAGTGCTAAAATAGTAGGCTTTTTGCACAAAACGCAAAAACTCATTAAAACTAAAAATGCAAGTTATATGCAAACATAGTACCGACGTGCTCAAACATGGACATGGAATGAATGGGCGTGAAACTACAACAAATGAGTGACAATTCCAACACATCGAAACGATCAAGAAGCTTTAATTGATAGCGATAAATCATCAAACTTTATCATAGCCAAATGAAAATAAAAGTGTGAGGTTAATGAACTAAACATACTACATGCACAAAAATCCAGAATTTTGACGATTCTACAAACAATAGCGTCAAATTTTCAATGTTTCAACATTAGGATTAGATGTGCAAACCCGTTTAAATTTTCTCCAACCAAACACCCTCATATAAACATACTTTTTCAAGTTCTTTTGAGGTTTCAAGCATTCTCAACTTAGAGAAAATCTTATTGGCCCTTTTCTTACCATCTTGCCTTTTCTTTTTGGGCTCTTTTTAAACGGTGGCTTTCACGACGAGTTAAATTGAACTTTCGTAGCCCTTTCCCGTGAATCACTCATCATTTTTTTAATTCAAATCCTCACGGTAAACGGTTATTACATGCACACTTCTCCTTAAGTTTACTTACGCATAGATGACAAGATTGAGATAAGAACGCCTCACCAAATTCAAATATGCAAGAGAAGTCAAACATCGATATAAACTCATGCATGTGTGCAATGTTGGCATATATACAAAGTCGAATCAAAATGCATATCAACTTCGAAACCACCCCATATAAACAATGGTTAAGATCATTCTAAGCATCAATAATAATGACCAAATGTCCTAGCCACATGGATAATGAAACGATGGGGGGGGGGGGGGTCCAAGCACACCAATATGCCACATCAAACATGTAAACTCAAAAACAAAAACTGAAAATCTTTTTGGTTTTTCAAACATATTTTGACTCAAAGAAAAGCAAAATCTTTTTGGATTTTCAAAAGTTTTCTCAAAAAATAATTTTTTTTTGTATTTTTCAAATAAGACTCAAACAAATGAAAACTATAATACAAAATGATACATATGTCATAATACTAGCAATGAATATATCATGAAGCAAACTAGATATGACAAACATGCAAGCTATTATCCATAAGAAATAGCAAGAGATGAATCATGTGCATGCATGTGAGAATCAACCAACGAAGCATTTAGTATCTCCAAAATGGATTTCCTAACCCAAACAGGTGTATACTGAACACAACGGGTTTTGGGAACCAATGAGACACTACGTTTAATCTTCCTAAGGTCTTTTCTAAGATCAAAACAAAAACTCCTAAGGTGACCTTTCCTACCACAATGTGAACATGTGAAAACACGACGAGGAACGAGACCTTTAGGTTGACCTTTTCTAATACCCTCGGATGTGGTTGACGCTCTAAAACAAACAATGGTTTTGTCCTTTACATTAGAACCACTAGAATAAGATAAGCCGCTACCATCACTACTCGAGTCATTTAAATCATTTTTTAACTTCAAAACTTTTGACTCAAGCAAACGATTAGATTCCTCAAACTTTAGGGACTCCTCCTTAAAATTTTCAATTACCCCTAGAAGGTTATCTCGCTCCCCCTCAATGTGAGCAAACTTATCCCTAAGAGCCTTTTCTCGTGTCACAAAATCATTAATCGAATTATTTTCCTCAACGGCACAAACTCTAGAATTTTTTAAATCCTATAACTCTTTTTCTAAAATGAGGACTCTATCATCACTCTCCTTTTTGCCCAATTTTAATATATTAAAATCTTTAAACAAGAAACTAAAATGCTCACGACAAACATCTCTTTGAATTTGAAAAGTTTGCAAATATTCAATCTTATTTTTAAAACCGGAATTTTCTTTTCCAAAACTTCTATACGTTTTGCAAACTTTAAATTCAAACGATGTAAATCATCAAAGCTTAGAGAATCCATCGAGAGAAAACAAAAACAGGAGAGATTAACAAACACACGGGATCACAGAACAAATAAAATATATTTTCTAGCTCTGATACCAATTTGAATGGGTGGCCCGATGTGTGTTTTAAACAAAACCAATTTTTCTTCGGAAAAGATCCAATTTTTAATTATGCACCAAACAAAGTTGTGAAATCCCAATTCTCACTTTAAACCAATTTTATCTTGATTAATCCTAAACATGCATCTAGTGATTAAAGCAAGTAAAGTAAAGTGAAGAATACTCACAACACCGGATGTACGAGGAAAAAACCCAAAGCGGGAAAACAACCTCGGACGGCCCAAGCCAGACAATCACTATGAATAATGGTTTTACAAAGACAGATTAGCCTTACACTAAGACTCTATCCCCACGGGTCTTGATGCTCCTTCTGATCTTCAACCGTTCTTCAATAGTGCCCACGCAGAAATTCCGTCTTCTACGATCTCTGTCCACAACACACGCGTCCACGTATGTCTCGGTGTCCTCCGATATGGCTTTGATACGTCTACGATGTCGAACACGATGTCCGTCGCTTCTTCACCGTAAAACCCTTTGTGTTCAATGTGTATAACACACAACTTTGGTGCAACAAGATCACGTAAACATATAAGAATGATATCTCGGATCTTTGCAAACTCTAAGGATGTGTTTATGCTTTGTAAACCTTAGAAAACATGTGCAAACAAGGTTCTGGTTCGTAAAACTTTTTTTCAGAAAGCACACTTACGAAATTATAATGCAAACACTGTTTAAATAGGATTTAAACACCGCCTCAAAAAATGTGTCGTTCGAACGACTTACGCATGTCGTTCGAGCGACATTGTATCTCATTCGAACGAGATCCAATATCGTTCGAGCGACCTCACGAAGTTTGACTTTCTTTGACTTTCTGATAAAAACGTCTCTTAACAAAGAGATTCAAATTAGTCAAACTCTATTTCGAGCTTATCATCATAAAACGAAGTTTAAACCATTAAAACACTTTTAAAACATTTAAAATCATTTTTCTTTATAAAAATTACATCCTTATTTTTTATAAAATAATTCCGAGCACCATAAATTATACGCATTCATACCTGAGTGATCTTGGAATGAAATTAACTTTGAAGACGAGTAAACTTGCACCAAATAAACATCGACATGATTATTTCTTTGAAGCTTTGTCGCTACGTCTTCAATTTCTTCAATACGTCATAGACCAAGTGGGATCGTGACAAAATAAAATTCTCCCCATGACATATTACAAACACAGTTTTTTTCACTGAATTAAGTAAAAACACTACAGCGACTCAATTGGAAATTTATGTCCTTACACATCTTACATAGGAAAAAAAAAAAAAGATAATAAGACAATTATTTATCTTCAAAAAAAGAAATAGTTTCCTCTTCTTATATAACTGAAGGAGTCCTGTAATATGCTGGGACAATTAAAGGGAAGAACATTTATCTAACTTCTTCAGACTTTATAATAGGGAAAATGATTCCGAACGCACCCTACAATGGAAAAAATATTAGAATATGCACCGAAATAAATAGTGTTGGGGTTATAGGGTAACATTTATCAAAATTGGTGTCTAAGGGTTTTGAAATAAAAGATAAAATCCCAGCACGTTGTTTAAATCCCTCAACTCAAAGTAACTTCAAAGTCAATGGCATTCCCAATCAAGTATATGCAAAATACTTCTTTCGTTAGTCTTAGTAAAATACTTGGTGGACCCCTTAAGTATAAAACCTCATTATTTATCTTCTTGCGACATTGGGATTTCTTCAGATCAGAGAATTATTAGTAAAACATGTCCCAAAATTTTGTCTAGATCAGAGACAACTATCAAAGACTTCAAATGAGTAACTGCAGTAAAACGTGTAGATCCAAGAGACACATATCCTTGTATATTTAAATTCTTAGTTTATAGAAGGAAGATTAAACATTAAGAAACATTAACAAATAAGACTGAACACGTTCAAAAATAAAAATAAAAATTGAACCGAGAAGAGTGATTACCTCACAATCTCACATGTCATTTAGGAAATTGGCATGTTTGAAGAAAGCACGTGCAAGTATACTACAATGCCCTTTATTGAGTTCACAACCTGAAAAAATTAGAAAGATATAAATCATATATTAGTAAAAGGTAAAAACACTTTTTTCTTTCAGATTGATATAAAAAGTCAGTTACCACTTATTGTGCAATTGTAAAAGATATCTCACCTCCACCTATAGTTCAAATATCAAACAGTTGTGAAACAATATATGGGTCTAGTATAAACTAATTCACCTTGACTTTAAAAGAATACTCTTTAAAAGAATACTTATACTCAAACCCAAAACCCAAGTCAAACTAAAAACCCCAAAACCCCCAAGAAAATAAAAAATGAAGCTGCTAAAATTTCCTAAAACTTGACCAAAACACATCAAGCAAACAAAAAAAACTGAAAGCATCGTAGAGCCGAAATTTTCCAAAACGAAAAAAAATACAAACAAAAGACCTAAAACCCTAACATTCGAAAGTAAAATCCCTAGAATATTTGTAATCCAAAGGTTAAAATCAGAGAAAAGAGGGATACAATGTGTAAACCACCAACTATTAGGGTTTTTAGGTTCAGATTAGAAACGATATCAAATTTCAACACCTCTGAAATTAGAAGAAGGAAAAAATACCTCTGAAAACGAAAAATACGCATAATACTAAAAATTTCAAAATGAATATTTGATAGGAATAAAAATAGGGAGAATAGATGTTACCATGGATGAGTGAGAGAAAACATTGGTTTTAGGGTTGATTATGAAATACAACAACGAATTAAAAAAATATAAGCTCAAATCTGGGACCATTGATTGCAAAAAACCAAAAATAAAACTCAACAAATCTCTAATAAGTTAGGGCTACCAAAATTATGTACAATGATTAATGGTGATGAAGATGAAGAGAAGCGTTTACCTTTGAGAGACGAACGAATGAATGAGAAATGGGATTTGGGGGCTTACACGGTCGTCGTTTATGAGCAGAGGAGAGGTGGAGAGTGAGGTTCCCAAGGCATGGAAAAGTTCTAAGTTGGAGAGAGAGTTTTGGGCGGGATAATGAAAGTGAGGAAATGATCATGGCCCTTTATTTTCTCTCAAGAAATCTCCACCCTTATTGTGCTCCTACATTTTTTAGAATTCAAAAACCATCCTATCTTATTATATGGATATATATATATATATATATATATATATATATATATATATAGAGAGAGAGAGAGAGAGAGAGAGAGAGAGAGATAAGAATTTGCAGTGATATATATAAAGTAACAAACAATATATATTTTCAGAATAAACAGTTCAAAATAGAACAAATAAAAAAATTGATCAATATGTCAATTATTCAGTTTTAGTGGCCACGTACACGCTAATACCCAGACATATAGTGTTTCCAAATGTTTCCACTCGGTAACAATAAAGATAGAGAATCATGATTTCTGGAACAATGCCTTATTTAGGTCCCACTAGCGATAAACCATCTGAAAAGGTACCACCCAAATATTTTCACCTGATAGTCAAGGCTAACATAGTAAGAGTGTTTCCATAGGTAGAATCAATAATTTCATAATTCAAATCAGATGTTTATACAGAGAGATATAAACATATAGCAAATGATGAAATCATCGGTATCAGAAGCATTTTGAGACTAAAATCATTTCATAAAATATATCTAGTTTGCATAATATAATATGATCAAAATGCACAAGAAATGGCATAGAGTACTCACCCAAAATAGAGGTTCAAAATTACAGATATTGAGTCTTCGATCACACGTTAATCTAAAAAATACGATAAATATTTAAGTACACATTCTAAACAAAGTCCAATATACTATATTTTAATAATAACTTCTTATTTTAACGGATTACTAAAAATCATTTTCTCAACTTTTAAAAATCATTGATCGTAATTGAAAAATTCAATTCATAGTTCTTCCTAATCAGTCGGTTCCCAGTAAAGATGGAGGGTCACAGGGGCACCACTTAAATACCATCTCATCTAAATAGAATTTTTTCAGATTCATTCCCAGGTTACAGGGGCACTGCTTAAATACCATCTCATCTAGATAGAATTTCACCAGGCCTGACTTTGGAATTACGTAAATGGGATTCCATAATAACGCGCAATTTCTTATAAAAAAAGAATCGTTTTAAATGCGTATATGTTGTTTCAAACAAGTTTACATATTTTGAAAATAAAATCAACTTAGATTTCTTTTAAATTTAAGTTTTGATTAGTGGAGCCTTTAGTGTATTTTACCAATGTAACTACTAATTAAAGCTATAAAACAATAAATTAAAACTATAAAAATGCATTATAGCAATGGAGAATATTACCTTAAGATGAATATCCCTAAGAACTTTAAGAATTTATTCTCAAACTTTCCCATAAATTCTCTCACTATTTCTTTCTATAATTCTCAAGGAATTGGTATAAGTTTCAAATGATCCTAAAGACCCTATTTATAGGTTTCTAAAAACACTACGGTGTTGACATATGTTTAAGTGACAAGGCTTTTACTTTGGTGAGTCAACGTCGGTGTGTCACATAACGAAGGGGTCTTGTAGTCCTATTTCACCAAATGGTGACATGTGTTTCAGCTTTATCTATATGGATGACATGTGTGTTATCTTTCTCTCTAAAGATGACACGTGTAAGGTGGTGGTGGCAAGATAAAACATGAGGTGTTAAGCACGAGGTGGAAAGGTTTTAAGGGTATAAGGGTCATTTTACACATGAAGGGCAATTTGATAATTTGACACTATATATTTTCAATATTTCTTAGAGGTCCCTGAAAATATTTTATTTATAAAAGGTCATTTTTTTCATTTTTGTCCCTGAAACTTTCTTTATTAAAAATAAGTTCCTAAAGTTTCATAAAATTATATTTCTACCCTGAAGCTTTTCCTTTAGCTTAGAGTGTGTCATAAAACTTTAGTTTGACCCATTTTATAGTTGGTTCTTCAAATTTAAAAATGGGTTTTATCATATTAAGAACCCAGAATACCACATATGTAAGAATATGACATTTATAAGATAATAAGTAAGACGCAACTCTAAAAACAAACTATGTATGAGAATATAAAGGTTCATTACACTTATCATAGTGGATTGTTTGGTTGGGAAGTTCGAGGTTTTCCCGTTGTGGATTTTCCTCATATATCGATGTGTTGTGGATGATTTATTTATTTTTTCTTCTTATCACCTAGATGTATGTTTTAGGTTAAAAGACAAAGTTGGATGAGTTAGCCTTTCATAACAAATGTTTTATTTTGGTGAATAAGTTTATTGGGTTAATTAGTTTAAAGTGTTTTTTTTTATATAGACATAAAAATAGAATTTTTGTTTGTGACCATCCTTGCCTAAGCACTTATCGGGTCTTCTCAAATTGGTATCATAGATAGAACATTAATTTGTCGCGTTTAGATCCTGTGTTGCTGGGCATAAATTTTGGTGAATTTGATGGCCTTAGAGTTTTGATGTTTGATAGGTCAAACTATGCATACTGGAAAATACATACGAAGTTAGCACTTAAGGTTATAGATGAGAGGGTATGGCATGAGGTAGTTAATGGTTGAACTCATCCTACTACCTTAGTTATAGAGAATAAGATACCTAACCCCGTAGAGTCATGGAGTGAAGCTGAGCATTGGTTAATGAACTATAACTCTAGAGGTTTAACTGCTCTGTTTTGTTATGTCATCGCGGAGGAGTTTTACTATATTATGACTTGCGAGATGTCTAAAGAGGTTTGGGACATACTACAACTCACCCACGAAGGAACTAGTGTTGTTAAAGCTTTCAAGATCCAAAACCTTATCACTTAGTTTGAAACGATTAATATTCTGGAGAGTGAGACATTTGATGAGTTTTACACTAGAATATCTGATATTATTAACTCGTCGTTTAATTTGGGAGAGAAGATACCCATAAATTAAGTGATTAAGAAAATCTTAAGGTCGTTGTCTGAAAGATTTAATTCAACAGTGATAGTTTTGAATTCTTTAGGTATTTTAGACTCCACAAAACTTGAAGCTCTTATAGGTGACTTACAAACTTATGAGCTTGACATGTTTTCCTCCAAGACCGAGAAGAAAAAAGATAAGGAAATTTCTTTAAAATTACAGAAGGAGGAAACACTTATTTTGGATGATGAGTCTGACATCGAGTTCGAGGATGTTGCCATGTTAGGAAAGAAATTCAAGAAAATTTTCAAATTCTAAAAGTAATAAAAAGAGGCAAAAGGTTTAAGAAGAACATGACCAACAAGGTCGATCACTTCCCTAAGAATCATAATAAGAACTTTAAGAGGGATGGGTTATATAAATGTTACGGTTATGAGGGTTATGGCCATAGGGTATCTAAGAGGCTCACTAAACCAAGGGGAGATGGTACAAAAATCAAAATCATATTATTCCACCTTTAGTGATAGTGATCCAAAAGAGGGATCCAATTCCCTTATTGAGTGAGACTACACCGCATTCATGGCTAGTTGAAGTTGGAAGCTATGTTGAAAAAGCATGCCATAAGTAATGATGATCATGTTTTGATTGAGGACCTTGGGCACGTGAGATGACACTTCGAGAGAAGCTAGAGTACATAGATGGTGAGAGAGATAGCCTTTTTGGCTTAATGGAGGTTATAAAGAATGAGCCTCTAGAGTTTGAAGAGTCTATGCATTTACTCGAGTCGAGGATAGTTGAGCTTGAAGATAGATTGAGAGAGTCGTGTAGGGTTCAATTTTATTTGGAGTATAGGTAGTAGAAGCTAGATAAGATTTTAAGCAGCATCCAGTTCAAAGATGACAAGCGTGGGATTGACTTTAATGATTAAATTAATTTCGCTAACCAATCCCCTCACTGTGTTTACACATGTAAATATTACAGTAGGAAAGGTCATCTTTGGCATTTTTTCTATTATCTTAATAACAATACTAAAAAGTCTAAGAATAAATTCATTAAGTTTCCCAAAACTCGAGATCATCACATAATAAATATGTGGGTTAGGAAATCGAATTTGGAGGCTTTACATATTAGAATTGTTGATTCTCTTTTTCTTTCACATGATACTTACCATTCTATATCTAATGGTTTATCATGTTCGCATGTTTACATATACTAACATTTGTGATTCGTGATACATATGTTTTCTAGTTATATGTTGTTGGGTCTTTTATATTTTAATTTTTCATTTATTGAGTCATACTGATAAAATAAAAAAAATATTTTGTCTCTCTTTTGAATTAGCTTGTTTTCAAATTGGTATTTTCTTTTCAGAAAATTACTAAAAAATCTAAAAGTTTTTTGGTTTTTGTGTATTTTAGTCTTACACATTTGGTGTGGCATATTGGTGTGTTTGAATCCAATTCATTCCATGTTTTCCATGTGATTATATTTTCTAACACTTAGATTGTTACTAATCATGCATGCATGGAGTTATTTCGAACTTAATTCACTTAACGTATGTAGTTTATATATGCCTCTACACACACATGCACGAGGTCTTCTGAATGTTAACTTCATATATATATATATATATATATATATATATATATATATATATATATATATATATATATATATATATATATATATATATATATATATTTGAGCTATGTGAGATGTTCTCCCACCAATATTGTCATCTACATATTTTTTGACTGTGGGGGATTTGTCCATGTAAGAACCGTTGATTGTGAGATTATTTTATTTGTATTATATATGTGAGGTGTACGAAAAGGGCTAAGAAGGAGAAATCTCCTTAGCAGGAAAGACACTATCGGCAAGAGCCTAATGAAAAGATTTTTTTTTGTTAAGTAAATGAATCAATAAAATGAACCCGCCTAAGGGGGCAGAAACTCGTATATAGGAAATATACAAAACATAAAGCAAAGAGCCGAAGCCCAAAATAGACTGACCAAGAGCCTATAACTCCTCCAAGAACTCTAGGAGATGGGATAATGACGATACATGCCTTTTCCTGTACCAAGTAAGCAAAAGACTAAGGAAACTGTACCTAATTTGAGCAGGGTCCAGATCTACCCCCTCGAAGCACCTCCTATTCCGTTCCTGCCAGACGGTCCAAAAAATACAATGAGGGACCATCCTCCAGACCACTCGAGGACAATCCCAACCCCAGGGCCTCCTCCAAGATGCCAACAACTCAACCACCGTACGCGACATAACCCATTAAATCTAGAAAATGGCTAAGATCAAATCCCACACACTCCTAAGGTGATTGGCCGTCTCCTCCTCCTTCTTACATAACCAACATCTGTTGACCATCCTACTCCCTCTGCTTTGAAGTCCCTCAATAGTCAAGATAGCCTGTCTAGCAGCAGTCCACACGAAGAAGCTGACCTTGGGAGGCGCTTGGCACTTCCAAATGATCTTCCACGGGAAAGACCCACCCCCCTGGCCCCTCAAAAAATAATAATAATTCTTAACTGAAAAACAACCATTATGCGCGCTCGACCACTTCAAACCATCGACCTAGGAGGATGGGATTAGCGCCAAGTGAAACCACTCATATAACTCTTCTGCCTCATCCAACTCCCAATCTCGAAGGGCCCTCCTAAACTTTGGGTCCCAAACTACACGACCCCCTACCGTCCGCCTATGACCCTCAACTGACCCCTCAATGTCTCCCCCAATCCGAAACATCCCCGGGAAGAGATTCTCTAAAGATCCCCCCTCTCCCCATTTATCCCTCCAGAATCTGATACGCCTCCCATTCCCGAGCGGGTAGGAAGTGAGTAAAGAGAACTCCCCCCACCTCCGAGCAATATACCTCCACCACCTCACCCCATGAGCAGAACGCCCCACTATGGGCCCCCACCCAAGGCATCCGAACCCAAATCTAGCCTCCACCACTTTCCTCCAGAGTCTGTCTCCCTCCATATGAAACCGCCACAACCACTTCCCCAGAAAGCCTGGTTAAAATGGGCTAAGCTCCTAACCCCGGCACCGCCCACTTTCAGCGGCATACACACCTCTTCCCATCTAACCAAACATTATTTGAATTCCTGATCACGACCTCTCCACAAGAAATCCCGCATAAACTTCTCTAGTCTCTTACCATTGGAAGTCGGTAAAGGAAGCACATACATAAAGTATATCGGAAGGCTCGATAACACACTCTTGATCAACATCAACCGACCGCCCTTAGAGACATAAATATGCTTCCAACCAGCTAACCTCCTTTGGATCCTCTCAAGTACCGGCTCCCACATCGAAGATGACTTAAACTTAGCCCCCAATGGGAGACCAAGATAGGTAGATGGGAGCAATACGACCCTATAACCAAGAATACTAGCCAAGTAGTCCACATTACCCACATCACCCACGACAATCATCTCACTCTTCCTGATATTGATATGTAAACCCGACACAACCTCAAAACACACTAGCAGCATCCTCAATGTCCTCACCTCAATCTCAGATGCCCCACAAAAAATAATAGTGTCATCCGCAAACAGAAGATGAGAATCCTCGATCGGATGGGAGCCACGACTCCCAATAAAAAAACCCGAGACCAGACCACCCTCAACCATACGATTCATCATTCGAGATAATGCCTCCATGACCAAAATAAAAAGGAATGGGGACAAAGAGTCGTCCTGCTGCAGGCCACGAGAGCTCGAGAAGAATCCTTCCAGGACCCATTAACAAGGATTGAGAATTTGATAGAGGAAATACACCTCTTCATCCACCTGCACCACCTCTCCCCAAACCCCATTCTCCTGAGTAGATAACCAAGGAACTCCAAATTCACATGATTGTAAGCCTTCTCAATATCAAGTTTGGAAATAATCCCCGTATCACCACCTCTCATTCTGGACTCTATGCACTCATTTGCCACTAAGGCCACATCAAGGATCTTCCACCCCCCCCCCCCACAAAGGCACTATGGGCATCCGAAATAAGAGGATCAATAACCTTTCTAAGTCTAACTGACAAGACCTTAGAGATGAGCTTATACACGTTGCTGACCAGGCTAATAGGCCTAAAGTCCTTCACATCTGTCGCTCCACCTTTCTTGGAGACCAAAGTAATAAATGTGGCATTCAAACTTCTTAAAAGTACCCCTATCATAGAACTCACTGAAAACAGCCATTACATCCGTCCTGAGCACCGCCCAACACTGTTGGTAAAAGGCCATAGTGAACCCGTCCGGACCTGGAGCCTTATCTCCGCACATCGACCTCAACACCAGAACCACCTCCTCCTCTGTAAATAATCTTTCCAACTGATCCACCTCGGCCCCCGAAATACTCGGCACTGGAATCCCATTAATCTTAGGATGCCAGGGCTCATCCTTCGTATACAAACGCTCATAAAACTGACTGATTTCCCTACGAACCTCGCTCTCCTCTGTTAACTCCACCTCCCCAATAACCACTTTCCCGATATGGTTAAAGCGACAATGAGAGTTAACCGCGCTATGAAAAATTTTAGTATTGTTGTCTCCTTCCCTAAGCCAAATATTCCTAGACTTTTGTCTCCACCTAATCTCTTCCTGAATCAATTTCGTCCCCACCTCCCTTTTCTTCTCTTCCCTAGACAATCTTTCAGCCCCCGACAGACCGCCTAACCCTTCTTTCTTATCGAGCACCCTAATAGCCTCCATAGCCTGCTCAATCATAGCCCCCACATTCCTGAAGACGTCTCTGTTCCACCAAATGATGTTCCCTTTGAGTCGGAACAATTTGGACGCCAATCTGAAACTCGCATTCCCTTCCACCTCATGCCCCTGCCACCACTCCTGAACCCTCTCCACAAAATCCTCCTCTTTTAGCCACATATTCTCGAATCGAAATGGAGTCCTCCCCCCCGCCGCCCCCTCCACACTCCAGGAGAATAGGCTAGTGATCAGAAGTAATACGAGGCAAGAAAGATTGAATTGCCCATGAAAAAATTTCCTCCCACTCAATAGAAAGTAAAAATCGATAAAGCAGGGAGAGCGAGGGCTCGTCCCTATGGCTAGACACAGTGAAGCCACCACCCAACAAAGGAGGGTCTACTAAAGCCAACTCATCGATGAACGTCGAGAATTCTCGCATAAAAGAATTCGACCTCCTCCCACCGCTCCTCTACGAGGGAAAATGAACGATGTTGTAGTCCCCTCCCTGTGCACCATGGAACATCCCACACACTCTTGACCCATGCCAATTCCTCCCATAGCTCCCAACGCATCGAGTCCTCTACTGGACCATAAACCCCATAAAAGGACCACACGAGCCCATCCTCTACATTCCTGAATAAATAAGAAAGAGACCAAGAACCCACTAAAGCATCAATTTTTCAACCACTCTATTGCCCCACATTAAGAAGATCCCTCCTGAAGCCCCCTCTGAATTTAGGCAGCACCACTCTATCCTACGTCCTCCCCAAATGGACCGAAACATCACATTATTCATAAACCCCAAATTCCTCTCTTGCAAGAAGACAATATCCGATCTCCACCGCGAGAGAGCACCACTAACAACTCCTCCTTTCCCGAGATCATTCAAGCCCCGTACATTCCAAGTGGTGAGTCATATCTTCATTGTAAACTTCTTCAAATCCCTCCCTCCCCCTCCTCACCCCTTCTGCGTTCCCCCTTCATATCTCCTCTATATTGCGGAACAACCTAAAGGCCTCCTGTTCATTCCCCATGAACGTAATCCCTAAGAATTTGCTAAACCCTCCTATCACACTAGAGATCCATTTTTCCTTCTCTCCATCAATGCCCCTCTCTGTCAACCTCCCCCTAGTATCACCCCTTCCTTGGACGATGCTCCTAATTCCACCCATAACCTCGGGGACCTATTTTCCAAATTACTGAACTTCTTCTGCCCGCACTCCACTATCCCCGGGGCACCCGTAGATCCCTGAGTAGTAGTACCCCCATCCAACTCTCCTTCACCCTCTTCCACTATCGTGCGCTGAGAATCCCCTCTCCGAAGTAATGGCCCTAACGAGCACCCTCTACTACGTCCCTCAGCCGCGTCGTAGATAGAGGTTGTCCCATCATAGCAGCACTCACCTCTAGAGTCCACTTTACTACCCTTATCACCTGCATATTTATCCTTAAAATTACCCTGAACAACATCCCCTCTAGCCACCGCAATTGACTTGCTACTCCTCTTCCCCAACCCTTTCTTTTTATTGCATTTTATCCCCGAATTCCTGAAGGTCCTAATTTTTTTTAAACCTAGCATAGTATTACCTCGATAAACGTCTTTTTTTCCTTTTTACTTTACATCGATTACTTTCGATCCCTCCTTTATTTTTGATGACTTTTTTTGTAATGATACGATTTCTGAATCATCTGGCATTTTATTATTAGTCTCATAGTGCGTTGAAGTTTCCCCCACCTGGAAAATTTCTTTGAAAGAGCCCCGCACATAATTTGTCTCATGAAATTTTTTGCCTGGAACAGGTCCTCCCTTATTTAAGTTCACACTTAGTGCTGGGAAATTATTCTCATGTGATTTAATTTTTAGCCCCACTACCATGTCTACGTTAAATCCTGTAGCCACTTCTGAGTTAGCCCACTTGTTCATATAGTCAACCCCATTCTTTAAGTTTTTTATACCATCCCATTCTTATTTATCAAAAGCATGAGACCCATCAGTTGTATCACCAACTAAGGAAGCATCTGTCGCTTTATTAATCTTTGCAGAAGCCTCACCCACTATCTCATGTTCTATTGCACCTTCCACCTTGATAGAATTTGCAGAAGCCTCACCCACTGCCTTG
Organism: Sambucus nigra; assembly: GCA_949130495.1. Classification (NCBI taxonomy): domain Eukaryota; kingdom Viridiplantae; phylum Streptophyta; class Magnoliopsida; order Dipsacales; family Adoxaceae; genus Sambucus; species Sambucus nigra. The sequence continues at coordinate 573,213,441 of OX422217.1, forward strand.
AGTTCATTACTTAATTCCGTCAACAGAAAAAACTGGCATATCTTGATCCTCCCAGCTCGCCCCTTCTGCTCCCGATGTGGCATGCGCCATCGCACTGTCGTCCATGGTGGTGGATTCCATCCCCCTATGAATAATCCTGCTTCTGTCGCACCCATATTGTCCCGCCCACCTGTTCTCTCACTAACTTTTTCCTCCTTAAAAGTCCCTCTTTTTTCCTTAGTTAAGGTGGCTTTTCCCAAACATGCCTGGCTTTTGTAATTTTGTGCACATCCATATTGTTTTGACCCAGCCATGTAACTGACATCTAACCCACTAACATTCCTTACTATTCCCTCTGTATCAGCCGCCACCTTATTGTATTGATTTACCCCTTTGCCTTGTGTAGTTTTTATTGGATCCAATGCCCTACCCTACATGTTAGTGCACACTCCCTTATTTTTGGGACAGAACCCCATTTGTCTGGGCTGCTCCTCTGTCGTGCGTTACCAGCGCATCTCCCGCTCCCTCCAAGCCTACGTTGTCACTAGCCTGGTTCAACATCCTTATCACATCGAAAATACCCTCGTAATCAGGACATGAGGGCATCTGATGCTTTCCAGCTGCGCTTGAAACCAACGTCGCCTTCTTCCGCACGGTGCGCTCGGCACTTAGAGCTTCTGCAGTACTGAGGAAACACAACTGAGATTCCTCACCTACGGTCAAAACAAAATTTCATCCTCTCGCCCCTATGGTGACTTTAGTCGGAATGGAGTTCTTCCCATGTATAAGTATTGTAGCCCAACGAACCTCCTCCCCTACTAAGGTATCATGGTCTACTCTGATAAAACCCCCACATTTTTCTCCAACTACTTTAAATACTGCTTTCCCCCAAAGATGATGGGGAAGACCTATCACACGAATCCACCTACTATCTTAAGCACTTAACCTTGCATGAAACCCCAACAACGGGTGCCACCTCTGCAACCAGACTTGATCTCCCTAAAATTTCCATCTATGATTTCCCAACACCCTATCCGCTTCTCCAACTGAAGAAATCATAAATAGAAAAGAGGATGAGTTGAGCTCTCTGACCTTGATTCCTCCCACTGGTTCCCATCTAAATTCTGCCCACCACAAGACCTTCTCCTTCTTTGGGGGAGAGCTTTCCGAGCTACTGAACCGTCCCACCACCGCTCTCTGAAAAACTCTTCTCTAGATAGATATGAGTTGTCACCCACGAATAAGTCAGCTTTGAGATTCATATCTTCTGAGATGTTAATAACTGAGAACGGCTAAGGCTCCACCTTATCTCCCTGTAAATACGATCTAACCTCCATAACTTTCCCGTTTGTATCTATCTCCCGGACTCACGCTTACAAGAGACCACAAGTTCCGCTGTCCTAAACGCTTCACCTGCCACCGCCCACCCCTTTCCTCGTGTACACTTTGGTAGTAGAACATGAATCCTCGAGGTAGCACTAACGACAATATTAAAGCTAACTTCTCTTCCCTTCCAAGATGTGTAAGCCATGATCTTTCTTCCTGAGTATTGCCCCATCTGGAAAAACTTCCCAGTTAGGTTGGTGGCCTTCTAAAGACATTTACTCAGCCACAGTACTTATCCCTTTATCAACGTGACAACCTTTATCCCTTTCTGATTATATCAAATCAATCTAAACAGGTGCCCACTACCATATCTCTCCAATCTCAGCCCAAAAGAGGACCCTCCGACAATAAATCCCACCATCTTCATCTTAGTATGATTTTTAAAATGTTAACACTAACATAACAGTTCACATCTGGTCATCTTTTAGTTGCGATGTGTTCCGTTTATTCATGGTTTCATAGGGTCCTGTTCATAAGTAGGTTTTGTGAAAAGATTGAAAGGCAATAAAAATAGAAAAATTAGAAAGGCCAACATGTTTAGTTTGTTTGAGTTTCAAAAGTGATAGCTTCAAAAGAATTTAGTAAAAAGAAAATATGGTATTTTTTTTTAATCTTTTGAGGGTCTTATAGACAAAGATTAATGGGTTTACACAATGAATCCTAATTATGCTTATTTTGTCACGATGCTATTGATTGTTATAATCATCAATATTCTAGGCTTGTGTGCATCATGATTATTTGTTCATAGATTTCACTTTCTTGTCACTTAAAGCTAAATCTTAATTTGATAAATTTTACGATCAAATAGAACTCCTTGAATATATTTGAGTGTTCGGGTCATAATTCATTTGTATCTAGCTTACAGCCGTTCATTCCACTCCACATGTTTAAACACATTAATACTATGCTAGTGTGTAAAGCTTATGTGTTTTATCTCGCTTTGTAGTTGTGTATACCTATATATATGTGCCAGTACTTCATTAGTATATTTTGCATATGTATATATTTGGTATAATTTAGTTTTGAGTCTTTCCGATTCACATTTAACCCATGTCTACCATCGACTTTATCTTAGGACTTTATTTTTTAAGCTATATGATCATATTGGTATCTCTAATTTTGTGCATTGAAATATCATATTGGCAATTTCAAATTGCTATCATACTTCACTACTTATTCATAATGGTATCGTTTTGCATCGATATTGATATTATTTTATCATTGTTTGGATTATTTTTGCTTGTGTAGTCATGTTGTGTGTTTGATGAACTTTACACCATTGCATGATATTATTGCCTCTTTTGTAATTTCTCTCATTATTATATGTTCACATATATATGGGGAAATTTGCTTTATGGGGGAGAAATAATATCATGCTATCCTACTTTGTCCATTCCTGAAAAAAGGGGAGAAATATAACTTTCCTTTAGTGATTAGGATATCTTTATCTTAGGGGGGACGTCTTACCTAAGTTGATATTATTAGACATAGTTATATGTTTATTCATATGTAGATTCAAAACATGCGATAAATTTTCAAGCTTGAAAAGTTGCTCAAATTTATGAGTCGGTCAAGTTGTACTTTTTTCCTTTTGGGGTTGGATTGAGTCTTTTAAGAGAGATTGATGGTCCATAGGATTTTTATTTTGGTTTCGTCCCGAAATAGCTAAGGGAGATTTGTAAGGACAAATTTCCAATTGAGTCAATTTGTTTATAATTGGCTTAATTCCTGATAGAATATTTGAGTAATAGATTAGGCTTTATACTGATGATCTTTTAAGCCTATGATGTGTTCGATGAAGATGTAGAGACAAAGATTCATAGTGGATATACATCGTGCCATGGTTTTCATGCAAAATTAGTCTTCAAGTTTACCAAGGATCTCATAAGTTATGAACACATTTTGAATATGGTCCTTGTATTTATTTTTCACTAATGTTTTTTAAGAAAAAAATTTTAGAACTATTTTAATATTATTTTTGAAGAAAATATATTTTTTGGTTTAAAGCTCATTAGAACGAAGTTGGTACTTCGTTAGAACAAAGTCAGGATCTCACTAGAATAATGGTCATACTTAGTTGGAACAAACTTGAGTACTTCATTAGAACATACATTAAACGAACATCAAACGAGAATTCTCTGTCAACAGAAGTAATCTTGTTGGTATCACCTTCGAAGTTTGTTTGAATGAGAAAGTGTCCCTGTTCTAATGAACTTGGTTTTTGTTAGAACTAAATTGGCATTTCATTCGAACGAACTATTCATTTTTGTTCAAATGAAGTCACCACCTTGAAATTCATGTTTTCTCTACTTAAGGCATGATGAACTCAAATTTTTGAAGAAATTTTGGCAAAAATCAAATCCATACTTGTTTACAAAAGTTCAAAATCCTAGTTTCACCATTTAAATTTAAAGATCCAAGTATACATATTCATATGCTTTGAGATCGTTCATTTGATCACCAAAGTTTTTTTTCTTCATCTTGGGAGATCTAGTTTCATGAGGTGGACTCTGTACTTGCTATTTGTTGTGTTGCGATGAAGAAATGATGTTTCGTGTTTTGATTCCGTAGATAATTGCTAGCCTCATCGATGGATACCAAGGTATATGTGGATTTATGTGCTATGGAAGCTTGTGTGGGTGGACTCCTACGTTGAACTTTGGAGGAATGGTTGAAGATAGAAGATAGTAAAGGCTTGTGAAGGACACGACTCGTTGAGTAAGTCTACTGTTAAGTCTTTATAAATTCTTATCATAGTGAACTGTTTGGCTGGGTTGTCCGAGGTTTTGCCCATTATGGGTTTTGCTCGTACACTGGTGTGCTGTGGATTAGTTTTTTTTTTTTATTTTCTCATCACGTAGATGTATGTTTTACGATAAAAAGATGAAACTGGGTAAATCGATTTTTCACGACAAACGATTTATTTTGGTGAACAATTTTTATTGGGTTAATTAGTTTAAGTTTTTTATATAAAATTTAAAAACATACAAATATAATTTTCAGTTGTGACCATCCTTACCTAAGCACTTATGGGGCCTTCTCAACAACCCATAAATCTCAGAACAATTTTGTTGCAATTATGAACAAAAGAAATCATGGAATCAAAGTTAAAGTCATATCAATATGAAAAAAAATCAATAGAAGGAACATAAGATCACTAGTAAAGGTAATTGAGGCTTCTAAATTTAATGGAATACATAATATGGAATGGTTGATGGGTGAAGAGTAGGCCCACAATAAGAAGGATAAAGGCTCTTATTAAAATACGGAACTCGGTTTTGTTTATTTTTCTTAAGACAAATAGACGGAATTCGAGTTGTAATAAATTTAAAGGAAAACAAACGTTTGGTTACCATTTCTGTGTTCAGTCTAAAGAGGCCTGAATCTTGTTGATGTACCTCTCAAGAGCCTACTTTTGTTATAATTTAACCTTTTTTTTTGCTGAATTTTATGCTTAAAAGATGTTTTCTAGTTTTAATTTTTATAAAATAAAAAGAGTTCACATAGGCATTTGATTTGATTATTGATCATATATCAGTCAATGCACGAGTAAATGTACAATAAGTTAAGCTCACTTATGATGGGTAGGTGACATGGTAGTGAAGAATACCATTGTATTATTGGGGTCTATATGTCACTTCGTCCATTCTAACATACTCCTACGTGCCAAATGGTAGGCCTCCTTAGTTGATACTTCAAAAATATCTTTCACTTTATCATGAAAAGAGTCACGCCTGTGCAAAGATACGTCATTAGATATTTGGTGAAGATTTTAAATAAAACACTAAAAAATTATCATTTCATTACTTGAGATTGAGAAATTACATGGTCTCAATTTTTTCTCCAGTCATCATCCAAATGTAGGTGTCGAAAATGATGATATCATATTCTTCCCATGGTTTGCCATTTGTATTGATAGAACCTTTTCGAACAAATCTTTCGAAAGGTGGAGGATTATTATGACCATTAGTGTTTGAGTCTAGAATAAAATGTGAACGGTAGTATGTAATCTTTACATTGTAATCCTAAGCAAAAAAATAGACATATGTTATATATTGTGCACATAAATACAATAGTGTAAAAAAAAAAACACTTGATAGAAAAAATACATATTGATATAAAACCATATTGTCACCTTAGCCTTGAAAATCAATTTATTCCCTCGTGCTGGTCCATAAACTTCCATAACTTTAGCATGTTACGGGATGACAGACTGGGGCGTGCAAAACTGAGAAATATACATCCCATGGTCCAATGTGTCGCCAACTTATGCCTTTCTTTTATCTCGTATTGTTTCTAGCATTAAAATAACATTAAAGATATGACATTAAGAAATATTTGAAATAATATTTGAAATATCTCACATTATTTAGTTTGTACTTGTTTTGTAATAATTCCATTTCTAATGAAAAGACCTATATATATAAGAGTGCACAAAAAAATTGTTAAGGAAAGCATCCAGTACAAATTCACATTGATGGATTCATATTGATATACACAAATTACTAGATATATAGAAATAATATTTCTCGTATTAGAAATTTGTAATTAATAGGTATTTCCCTCACCTTAAGGCCCAATTTATAGTAAAATTAAGGGAACATATGGACGGAAATAAGTAATGGGGTAATAAGATATATTATAAAATTTTTGGATTTTCCATAGTTTTGAAACCCCCCAACAAAAAAGGATAATTTCATGAAAATAATCATATTGGTCATTTATTAGTGAGGGACATTTACTTTTAGTACAATTGGTTTTTAATTAATGATGTTTATATTATTTAATATTATTCGTGAAAACATACCTAGAAATATAATTAACAATGTCCATATAAATGAGTGTTGGACTAATCCCCTTGTAAGAAGATTGGGTTTTTAAAATTTCCTTAATGTGATATTTATATCATGATTTCTTTTGTTCAGTTATTTAAAGGACATTGGATGCAAAGACATTAATAAATCTCAACACAGGATCTTAATTATTCATTGGTGTCTTAATGAAATATCACCTTTGGTACCTTGCCTTTATTGGAGAAGTTTCATGGATATATAGATTTTAGTTATGCATTCGTATTGCATTTAACATAATAATGAACAAGGTAGACTACTAATCTTATAAAGTTAGGTAACTAGCACTATAGATGGAAGAAGTTTTGATAACTATAACAATGGAACAAGTCTTTATATTTTTTAGAAAGTACACTAAAATGATTTGATTTTATGGTTCGTTCAAATGACCACAAACCTTATATAAAGGAATCCCATTTCCTAAAGGAAGGATGGAAATTAATGTACATGTATGATCTTGATTTATTCTTTGGATGGTTGATCGAGGGCGAAAAGTAGCGCGTGTCAAACGCTGATCGTTGTTTTCTGTTCACCTCCTCAATACAAAAACCTAAATTACGACTACACTTGCGGGGCAAGTATAGCGGTAAGTCGGGTATCGAAAATATCCACTGAGAGGAGTTGCTAGAATTTATATGATTTAATACATCTAAATAAAAGGGAAAATGTGATTACAAACTAAAAAGGAAAAGATGCATAAAAGGGAAATGATTAATCTAGGCAAGTGTATTGAAACTAAATTAACAACGCGGTAAGACTATAGATTGCGTCGAATATCCCTCACCCGAGTTAATTTGTATAAAATGGATACATGGGTCGATGAGTTATTACAAATGCATCTCGTTTTGACAGTTAATTGAATCAAGGGTTGTCACGCCCCTAAATTCGCATAAAAACCTAATAAGATTATGACGTCAACAAATATATCGAAAATTGCGCACAAAAGGAGTAAAGCACGGGACATACATGATATCCCCCGCCAAATCTCCTAGGAAAAATCACTAGGACAACGCAACCGAAATAGACCCGTAAATGCAATCACCAAAGCAAAGCAATGCGTCAATTCGAATGAGTTCCATTCAAACACAACCTAATTTAATAAAGCAAGAAAGCATGGTAAAAACGCAATAAAAGAAACACAGTAAGTAAACGCAATAAATCTATACTAGAAAGAAATTAAATCAAAGCATGTAAACCTAAATTAGAAAGCAAGAAATAAGGAAATACAACTACATTAATGGAGAGGGAAGATAAAAGTACAATCTTACAAACCCAAATGTTGTCACACCATATGAGGAAGAAGAAAAGAGCTCTCAACTCCCAAACCCTAAGTTAAACTATCCTAAAATCTATTCTAAAGCTTGAATATGTCTGATATTTACAACAAAAAAGTCTTATATACTAAGTGGAATTAAATTAGAAAAGAAAAGAGAAAAGAAAATAAAAGGCCAAAATATTTCCTGGAAACAGGGGATCGATCGATCGATCCCTTGTGATCGATCGATCGATGCTCAAAATTGAAGCCCACTATCTCCCCATGATTTGGAAAAACTAAAGGATCGATCGATCAACCCCTTTGGTCGATCGATCGATTAAGTAGGGGTGAGTCAAGCTGCATGCTGTTTTGGCTTGTTTGCATTTCCCGTCCGCTAAAATCTCCGTAACTTCTTCTTTCTGAATCGGAATTGCGCACCGTTTATGGCCACGTGAAGCTTGCGAGGAGGGCTACAACTTCCGTGAAGATGATGGGCTAGGTGCCCGAAATATGAATTGACTAAATTTCCCTTGAACGTGCGACCGCGTACGAAAATCGAGCGGAATGCATCGGAACTTCACACTTAGCATCCAAATACCTATAAAAAACTCAATTAACCCCTGCAAAACATGTTAACGTAGAAATCTAAGGTTTTCTGGTTAATGAGCATAAATATAGGGAATAAGATACCCGAGGGGACAAAATGCGTCCGTTCGGAGGATGAAATATGCAATATTTGCGTATCATCACACCCCCTAACTTACACATTGCTAGTCCCTAGCAATAAAATATGATGAAACAAGAACTACAAGCAAACCAAAAACAGTTAAGTACAAAATTATGGTATAAAATCATAATACCACTTTCGTAGGTGATTCGATTGCATTTAGCGTATGCAATAACTCGTTAAACCCCTAGGTCACCCTAGTGGACGAGTGTCATCTCGTGAGGGTTTTAAGAGATGCTACCCACAAACATCAAATGGTTTCCTCAAAATATGCCCAAACCAACATGCGACAAGCCCAACAATGTTGAAAAAGATTTCATACGATTTATTAGCACATTGAATGGATTTAAACAAAAGTCCTGATCATTAACACTATAGAATGCACCTCATAGAATTGAAACCTTAAAATGTGGGAGGGGAGCGAGCACATGCAAAGTGTGATTTGGCAAAAAACTTAAATAAATCGGATACTAAATAAAGCAAGCATACATTCAATCCTCATGGGCATTACACTCATCAAGCGAATTCACTCGAAATAGGGAGGTAACACACGGAACATGCGGGCATAAGGAGTAAATGTATATAGAAACTAGGCCGCACACATGTCATGAATGAAGAACGCTATATATATACTGAAAAACCATAATCTCAATGAAAGGATACCGCACACTAAAATAGGCGAAATGCATTTTCACAAATTATCAAAACAATTATGAATTTTGAATTACATCAACTTAAGGATCACATAGGACTTTACTAGGGTTGTAATGTAGGCTAGGCTAGGGTATGAAATGAAGGAATGTATGTACGGATTCAAAGTGTTCGGGATGAAAACTCGGGATAATGGGAAAATGCGGGCAATATAAAAATTGGAAAACAAGTTCTAAAACGGCATTAGATATATCATCGAGGAGAGTAATCAAAGCTTATTGAACTATATACACAACATTTACAACTTTCTCTTTTCTTCTTTTTCTCATGTTTTTTTTTTGTTTTCTTTTGCTTTTTTCTTTCTCTTTTTGATCACTTTTTCACATCTCTTTTCTTTACTTTTCAAACTCTCATATGCCTAAATTGCAACCGACATCACAACAACATCATTCAATCCCAAGCAACATTCCAAACAAGGGTATGGAAAGTGTATGTATGGCTTAAAACTCCAATGCGGAGTTGGTTATGGTATTGAGGTTATGAAACGAAAGGCTATATTTTGGCTCAGGGGTTGGTGAGGGTAAACATATTAGGTGAGTGATGATATGCATATAGTGCGTAATTCATCCTCCAAACCTACGCATTTTAGCCCCCTTGGGTATCTTATTCCCTATATTTATGCTCGTTAACCAGACAACCTCGGATATCTACGTTAACATATTTTACAGGGGTTAATTGAGCTTTTATAGGTATTTGGATGATAAGTGTGAAGTTCGAACGCGTTCCACTCGATTTACGTACGCGATCGCACATTTAAGGATAATTTAGTTATTTCAAAAATTGGCCACCTGACCCAACATCTATACGAAAGTTATAGCCCTCCTTGCAAGCTTCACATGGCCGTGAACGGTGTGCGATTCCAATTCAGAATGAAGAAGTTACGGCGATTTCAGCGAACGGGAAAGGCATTCAACCAAAATAGCAACTCAGTGTGCTGTGACCTGCTTGATCGATCGATCGGCGTTTTGGGTCGTTCGATCGATCCTTCTCGATAGTGGGATATTTTATTCATCACCGATCGATCGATCAAAGGGGTCGATCGATCGATCGATCTCCCGTTTCCAGGAGATATTTTGCCTTTATTTTCTTTCTTCTTTTCTTTTATTCCCACTTACTATATAAAGGTTTTTTTTTGTAATAATTAGATATTAAGCTTTAGAATAGATTTTAGAGAGTTGTAGGTTTGGGTTTGGGGGATTTGAGAGTTCTTCTTCTTCCCCTCTTGGATTGACACCCTTTAGGGTTTGTAATTGTTACTTTCATCTTCCCTCTCCATTAATATTGCTTGTATTTCCTTATTTCCTTGCTTGATAATTAGATTTACTTGCTTTCCTAATTAGATTCACATGATTTTTTTACTTGCTTTCTAGGTAGCTTTATCGCATTTATTTATCGCATTTTTACAATGCTTTCTAGCTAAATTAAATTAGGTTGTGTTTGAATTGAACTCACTCGAGTTGACGCATTGCTTGGCTTTGGTGATGGTGTTTACGGGTCTATTGCGAGTGCATTGCCCTAGTTCTTACGCCTAGGAGATTTGATGGGGCATATCATGTATGTCCCGTTCTTACGACCTTTCGCGCATAATTTCAGGGATATTTATTGACGCCAAAATCTTATTAGACTTTTATGATAATTTAGGGGCGTGACAACCCTTGATTTAATTAACTGTCGAAATGAGATGCATTTGTAAGAACTTATTGACACATGTATCCATTTTATACAAATTAACTCGGGTGAGGGATATTCGACGCAACCTATAGTTTTACCGCTTTCTTAGTCTAGTTTCAATAGACTCGCCTAGATTAATCTTTCCCTTTTATGCATCTTTTCCTATTTAGTTTGTAATCACCTTTTTCCCTTTTTATTTCGGAGCCCTAAATCAATTAAATTCTAGCATCTCATCCCTGTGGATTTTTGATACCCGACTTACCGTTGTGCTTTCCTCACAAGTGTAGTAGTAATTTAGCTTTGTTTGTATTATCGTGGTGAAATGACAACAATGACTATGCACCTACACGCGTAATCAAAATGGCTCCGTTGTCGGGGACTAGTTTGCTTTAGACTTTATTTGGTTTTTTATTTCATAGTATTTTCTTTCTATTTGTACTATTTTCAATCCTTTTTGCAGGACTTCCACATTTGAGCACTTAGAAACGCTCGAATTTTTCCCGTGCGCACTTACTTTGTGGAATTCTCCACTTGAGCCATTTTTGGGGTAAGCATGTCTTATTCCAATTCTTTCGGTATTCATTGTTATAATTCTCAAAATGCTCATAATCCAATGAATTTCGGTGAATACTTAGAATCCCAAAGAATTTCAAATTCAAATATGGCCTTGGACGAGTATAACAAAAGTCAAAACTTGGGTTATTGGAATTTTGATGACGATGACAATGATTTTGGGCCTTGACCTCCTTATAATAGGAATTTTGAAATGAATTGCAATAGTTTTCAAAATTCCTATAATAATGAGGTTTCGTTTAAGTCCGATGGTAATTTTCAAAGTTCCCATTTTCATGCATCCGCACCTCGACCCATGACATTCGGTGAGGGCTTGCGTATGTATGAGAATGAGAAAATTGAAAATTATTATCGGGAAGAAAATCGTTCGTGGGAACATGACTTGGATTTATTATTTGAGTTCAACGACGATTTTTCTTCCGAGACTTTTGAAGTTGAAGAATGTTTTGAACCAAATGAGGTACTTGTTCCTACTTTAGAACAAACCATTCTAGACTTTTCCCATTGCATAATAGATGTTGAAAATGAGGATGAAAATGACGTAATATCTATTTGCAATGAAATGATTTCTTCTTTGGCCCCCAAAGAAGAACATTTCATTGAAAATGTTATTATTTCCTTCGAAACTCAATCTTCATGTGATGATGATTCATCTCATGATTTTGAATTTCTTTCATCCCCATTTTCATTCTCTATTATCACACCGTCACAAGTACCCGATGATTCAGTTTCAAACTTTAATGTTTTAAACCTTTTCGCCGATGAGGAGTACTTGCTCGATTCACCTTCCACGATCGCCTCTTTGCCTTCGTGTGTGCCAACTCCCATTCCAATTTCAAAATCCTTAGGAGGATATTCGGCTTTTCTCGGTCCCCACATGTTTTTGTCACCCATTCAATCCAAACCCCCCATCGTCCCTCCAAAACTTTTAATTAACGATGCTTCCTTTCTTACGCCTTACAGATGCCTTCCGTTGTTCAAACGAAATTCATATTTTTCGGAAGGCATGCTTGTATGTGAGGGTACACCGGTTATCCTCCAAAGTCAAATCATTTTCACGGTGGACCCTCAGCTATTTATACTTCTAGTGTATATAGTTAGTGTGAAGCCTAAATAGTAGGTTGTATATAGTTAGCTTTTTATTCTTTCTTTCCTTTTATTTTAGTCTAGTGTAATTAGTTAACTTTTTGTTATTTATTTTTGCTATGCTCGGTACTAACTAGTTTTGTAAATTCTTTGAACTTGTTCTTACGGAGATCACTCCATTTTGGGTAATATCGCTCTTTTACTTCTTAAACTTGGTTCTTAATTAACATTGAGGACAATGTCGGGTTTTAAGTTGGGGGTATGGGATATTGTATCCATTAATTGGTAGTGTCCATATTTTTGCTCACATGTTAGTTACTTAGTATGCTTTTCTTAGAAAAATTAAAATTTTCAAAAATATTTTCTTTCTTTTTTCTCCTTTTTGGGGCTTTTTGCCTTTGTTTCCGATGATAAATTTCAATAAGTCCCCGATCCAATAGACAACCCAATGATGCATGTTCTCGATTTTAGAAGTTATTAGACTTTAGTTATCCATTATTGATATTATGAATAACTTCATGAATTAAACTTTAATCCCATGAGCACATGCACTTTTATTGTTATATTTATTTGGTTAAAGATTTTTATAACTCGGTAATCTTTTGTTGCATTGTATATACTTACACTGAGTAAGCTTTGTACCTTTCGTCGTTTATGAGTGTATACACTATTCTTTTCTCATTGAAAATGTTGAATTCGTTGGTAATCTCACAATTCTTTCATTTGACTGTTCATTAATTGAGTTCATACTTGAAATGTGTTACTTGATCATTATTTTCATATATTGTTTTGACTTCAAGAATTGCGTAAACTTTTGGAAAGGATCATAGGCCTTCTTTGATATATCAACCATATTAGCCTTGACCTCACCCTTATATGTTTACCCTCGTTAACCCCTTTGAGCCTAAATATATCCCTTCGTTTCATAACCCAATTCCCATAACCAACTCTAAATGGGAGCTTTAAACCATACCTACACTTTCCATACCTTTGTTTGGAATGTTGCTTGGGAATGAAATGTTGTTGTTGTGATGTCGGTTGCAATTTAGGCATGTGAGAGTTTGAAAAGTAAAGTAAAGAGAAGTGAAAAAAGACATGAAAAAAAGAAAGCAAAAAGCCAAAGAAAACAAAAGAAAACATGAGAAAAAGAAGAAAAGAAAATGAAAGCTGTAAATGTTGTGTATGTTCAATAAGCTTTGATTACTCTCCCCGATGATATATCTAATGCCGTTTTGGAACTTATTTTTCAATTTTGATTTTGCCCGCATTTTCCCAATATCCCGAGTTTTCATTTCGAACACTTTGAATCCGTACATACATTCCTTCATTTCATACCCTAACCTAGCCTACATTACAACCCTAGTAAAGTCCTATGTGATCTTAAGTTGATGTAATTCAAAATTCATAATAGTTTTGATAATCTGTGAAAATGTATTTCGCCTCTTTTAGTGTGCGGTATCCTTTCATTGAGATTACGATTTTTCAGTGTATATATAGCGTTCCCCATTTGTGACATGTGTGCGGCCTAGTTTCCATATACATTTACTCTTTAGTCCGCATCTTCCGTGTGTTACCTCCCTGTTTCGAGTGAATTCACATGATGAGTGTAATTCCCCTGAGGATTGAATATATGCTTGCGTTAATTTAGTATCCGGTTTATAAAAGTTTTTTGCCAAATCACACTTTGGATGTGCTCACTCTCCTCCCACATTTTAAGGTTTCAATTCTATGAGGTGCATTCTATAATGTTAATTATTTGGACTTTTGTTTGAATTTATTCACTTTGCTAATAATGTGTATGAAATCATTTTTGTTATTGTTGGGCTTGTCGCATGTTGGTTTGAGCATATTTTGAGGAAACCATGTGATGTTTGTGGGTATCATCCATGAAAACCCTCACGAGGCGACACTCGTCCACTAGGGTGACCTAGGAGTTTAACGGCTTATTGGATATGCTAAATGCAATCGAATCGCCCGTGAAAGTGGCCTTATGCTTTTATACCATACTTTTGTTCTCATCCTATTTTTGGTTTGCTTGTAGTTCTTGTTGCATCCTATTTCATTGCTAGGGACTAGCAATGTGTAAGTTAGGGGGTGTAATGATACGCAAATAATGCGTATTTCATCCTCCGAACCTATGCATTGTATCCCCTTCGGGTAACTTATTCCCTATATTTATGCTCGTTAACCAGACAACCTCGGATTTCTACATTAACATGTTTTGCAGGGGTTAATTGAGGTTTTATAGGTATTTGGATGCTAAGTGTGAATCAATTTTTGTACGCGATCGCACGTTTAAGGGAAATTTAGTTATTTCACAGATTGGGAACCTGGCCCAACATCTACACGAAAGTTGTACCCCTCCTCGCAAGCTTCGCATGGCCGCGAACAGTGCGCGATTCCGATTCTGAACAAAAAAGTTACGGCGATTTTAGTGGACGGGAAAGGCATTCAACCAAAACATCAATGTAGTGTGTTGTGACCTACTGGATCGATCGATCGACGTTTTGGGTTGACAGTCGGATATTTTTTTCATCATCGATCAATCGACCAAAGGGGTCGATCGATCGATTCCCTGTTTCCAGGAGATATTTTGCCTTTATTTTGTTTCTTCTTTTCTTTTATTCCCACTTACTATATAAAGGTTTTTTGTTGTAATAATCAGATATTAAGCTTTAGAATAGATTTTAGAGACTTGTAGGTTAGGGTTTGGGGGATTTGAGAGTTTTTCTTCTTCCCCTCTTGGATTGACACCCTTTAGGGTTTGTAATTGGTACTTTCATCTTCCCTCTCCATTAATATAGATTTTATTTCCTTATTTCCTTGCTTGATAATTAGATTTACATGCTTTCCTAATTAGATTCACATGCTTTCTTTACTTGCTTTCTAGGTAGCTTTATCGCGTTTATTTATCGCATTTCATTTATCGCATTTTTACAATGCTTTCTAGCTAAATAAAATTAGGTTGTGTTTGAATTGAACTCACTTGAGTTGATGCATTGCTTGGCTTTGGTGATGGTATTTACAGGTCTATTTCAGGTGTGTTGTCCTAGTTATTAGGCCTATGAGATTTGACGGGGCATATCATGTACGTTCCATGCTTATGACCTTTTGCGCGTAATTTTTGGGAAATTTGTTGACGCCAAAATCTTATGAGGCTTTTATGAGAATTTAGGGGCGTGACAACCCTTGATTTAATTAACTGTCGAAATGAGAAGCATTTGTAATAACTCGTCGACCCGTGTATCCATTTTATACAAATTAACTCGGGTGAGGGATATTCGACGCAACCTATAGTTTTACCGCTTTCTTAGTCTATTTTCAATATACTCGCCTAACAAAGCGGTAAAACTATAGGTTGCGTCGAATATCCCTCACCCGAGTTAATTTGTATAAAATGGATACATGGGTCGACGAGTTATTTGAAATGCGTCTCGTTTCGGTTTGGACAGGTAATTGAATCAAGGGTTGTCATGCCCCTAAATTCGTATAAAAGCCTAATAAGATTTTGGCATCAACAAGTATCCCAGAAATTACGCATGAAAGGTCGTAAGCACGGGACATACATGATATGCCCCATTAAATCTCCTAGGCACAATAACTAGGACAACGCACCCGAAATAGACCCGTAAAGTCCATCACCAAAGCAAAGCAACGCGTCAACTCGAGTGAGTTCCATTCAAACACAACCTAATTTAAATTAGCTTGAAAGCATGGTAAAAACGCGGTAAATGAAACGCAGTAAATAAACGCAATAAATCTACAGTAGAAAGAAATTAAATCAAAGAATGTAAACCTAAATTAGAAAGCAAGAAATAAGTAAATACAATTATATTAATGGAGAGGGAAGATAAAAGTATAATCTTACAAACCCAAATGTTGTCACAATATATAAGGAAGAAGAAAAGAGCTCTCAACTCCCAAACCCTAAGCTAAACTATCCTAAAATCTATTCTAATGCTTGAATATGTCTGATATTTACAACAAAAAAGTCTTATAGACTAAGTGGAATTAAATTAGAAAAGAAAAGAGAAAAGAAAATAAAAGGCCAAAATATCTCCTCGAAACAGGGGATCGATCGATCGATCCCCTGTGATCGATCGATCGATGCTCAAAATTGAAGCCCACTGTCTCCCCACGATTTGGCTTGTTTGTATTTACCGTCCGCTAAAATCGCCGTAACTTCTTCGTTCTGAATCAGAATTGTCCACCGTTCACGGCCATGAGAATCTTGCGAGGAGGGATACAACTTCCGTGAAGATGATGGGCCAGTGACCAAAATGTGAATGGACTAAATTTCCCATGAACATTTGATCGCGTACGAAAATCGAGCGGAATGCGTTTGAACTTCACACTTAGTATCCAAATACCTATAAAAGCTCAGTTAACCCCTGCAAAACATGTTAACGTAGAAATCCGAGGTTGTCTAGTTAATGGGCATAAATATATGGAATAAGATACCCGAGGGGGCTAAAATGCGTTCGTTCGGAGGATGAAATATGCAATATTTGCGTATCATCAATGGTTCTCACCTACTTAAGAGAATACTATACAATGTTTACACCTTTTGTATATTCTAGGTTATTTTATACATTATAAGTTTTTTATAGACAACTCAAGGAAAAACAGTACAATACATATGCATCTAAAAAACATTAGAATCTACTCGGCTACTCTCGATTGTTCCAAATATTATTAGAATTGTGTTGGAGGATTAGGTACCAAAAAATTAATTAAAATAGTCCATATGCAACATAAGGGTTGAAATCCCTCTTAATTAGTGTTAAGTCATCAATTAAGCCGGAGGAGTGTTCACATGTGTTGAATTTTAAGGGCCTATTCTCACTAAACATTCATATTATACATATATTACGTTCAAATAATTTTATTTTAAAAAAGAGGTTATTTTTTAATTAATTATTAAATGTTGTGAAATAAAAAATCATTCAAAAGAGCACCTGCTGAAAATATTTATTTGTTAATGAAAATGTATTAATTAATACATCAAAGATGGTAGGCATACATGCACTCCTAAGGTTCTAAAAATATGGACTAGTATAACATTTCCAATAAACTATAATAACATTTTTTCCTCCTTTATAATTTATTTTGTTTATAGAGGGGAAATAATAATTGAACAAATTTCTCAAATACCGAAAAGTATACAGGATAAAAAAAGTAGTATTAAAAGAGTAAATTACCTATTGATTATATAAGTATAATATTAATTATTAAAGTTAAATTTTTAGCCTTTGTTCATGCTTGAATGATTTCAATTTGGTCATTCCACTCATTTAATTAATTGAATAGCTTCTATTTATAGAATTTTCATTAAGATGTTAACTGTTTCAAAGATTTTTACATCTTATACTATCATAAGGAAAAATATATCCTTGAATATCTATTAAAGTGATATATATATATATAATCTTCCGTTCTACATATATCCGCAGACATGGGGACCTATAAATTAGGCGAGTTTTGTTCGTATACGTAAGAATTGCATTTTGTAAGTTGAGGCCTCTTCAATGACAAGGACTTAGATAGACTTTGTGAGTGAAACTATGGATGGATTGTCATTTAGAACACTTTGATTAGTCCTAGATTTGGAAAACGTTTAAATTTTTTTTTAAATATTACATGTGATAATTAAGAAGTTGTGATGTTGTTAATTCATAAAAATAGTATTTAAGTAACAAATTTGATGATTGATATTATAATGAAGTCAACTTTGAAATTAGATCACTAGGTTGAGATTATGAGTTGATAGCGTGTATTAACTTAAGAATACGTAATAGTAACTGTATTCCTTAAACGATGTAGGTGAATTATGGAGAGGTATTAAAGGTGGGAACACCCCAAAAATGTAAATTAGGACTAGTAGGCAAACTACATTAGCTGTGAAATTGTTTGGAATACATTGTGACGGTAGATGATGTTTAGGAAAAATCTAGGGATTAAAGTGTGCCTTAGTAGTGATTATGTGTAAGTTGTATTTCATTTATGGAGATAGTTTATGTGGCGCAACTTATGTGGATATAATTGGACGTGTTACTCAAATCATTTATGATTATGAACATACTACACGTGAGTGTGTAGGATCATGGCAAATCCACTTGCTGGAGATATAATGGGAACACATGGAGGACCATTACTACACACAAAACTTATGATGATTGCCATGTGATGAATGGGCAAACGGTGAACTGTTCTTGAACGTTCTTGTTTAAAAACCTAGTTTGATCATTAGTCAAATTGCCAATCCTGTTTATTTAGAAGAGTCACAAGTGTAGGGTCTACCTCATATGCTCAGACCCCTTTACCAACTCTTAGAGTAATTCCCCTCTCTTAGGGAGAAGACCTTAGATAAAATTATGCAAATATAAAGATCCCAAGAGGAAGCTCGTAGGGCAGAGGTGTTCCCCCTCAGACCTATTTTTCCACCCCCTTTGAAGGTCATATACCCTGAGATGGCCGAACCAGTAACCCAAGTATAGGTACCTGTTGATCCTACTCATATGTATGAGTCTGAGTCGTCTACCTTAGACCCTATGTCTGTGGATTATTTTCAAGAGGCCATGGACTTTTCCATTCGACCGAATCAGGTCCCTGATCAAGCCGAGGCTTCGAGTCGCGTCTCGTCCCATAACGAGTCTAGCACATCCCAGACTTCCTCAGATGTTGAGGTTGTAGGACCTAGCATGGCTGTCCCTCCAATCCTTGAAGCCATTCCCCTATCGGCCGTCACAGGAGCCGAGTTTGCTCAGAGGTTCCCAGGTGGTGCCCCATCGTCTGCTCAGGCTGACGTTGAACCGGATGATGATGATGGGGATGAGAGCGATGTTGATACCTCGGAGGCAGACGAGATAGAAAGCACTGTCACAGGGATCGACCTTCTTGCCTTCAGGCATCTATATTCCATTAGCCCCTCCATAAACTTAGGAGACCTCTGAGGGAAGAGAGGGCTTTTGGCGGCTGAGATGGTGAGATCTACTTGTACGAGCAGATGTTCAAGTTGGGGTTTCATTTGCCCATTCATCCCATCATTAGGGACATACTTTCCTACATCAACTTAGGTCCCTCCTAATTGTCATCCAATGCCTGGAGGGTGATAATAGGAGATATTGTCTTATGGAGGGCAGTCCATCATTCAGACCTTCCTGTTCAGGTCTTCACCGGATGCTACATCCCTTCCTCGGCCAGGAATCATCTGAGCTATTACCATTTCTTAGCTCGAAAGTCAACTAAGAAAATGTTGCAGGTCACCCAGACTAGTAATCATAATTGGAAGCCGTGGTATTTCTTTGTCTCAGGGTCATGGGAATTTGGCCCTTGTGTCCCCTCTTCAAACTTAGAGCCGAGGATACCCCTGAGATGGGGCAAGGTGTCAATGGCTGCCAGAGCCGACCCTAGGCTAAGCCAAAATAATCCTCAAAGAGTAAAATACCTTCAAGATCAGTGGGAGCTTAGTCTGTTGGTCAAGTTCGAACATCTGATGACCCCCTACTATCTCTTTGATACTGGCCTTGGAGGGAGTCCTCTGAATGATCTTCGTAAGTGCTTATTTTATTATTTTAGCAAGTTAAACCTCTGACTTTTTATGTCTCTGATCTTCTAACTCATACCTTTCTATTTGCAGAACATTCTGAAGGAATATCAGACGATATCTGGGAGATGTCTGTCCCAACTCTCATAAAGCTGGTGATGAAAGCAGGCTTGAGTGCACCCCCTCCCCCCCCCCCACCGAAGAAGAGTGTCGACACGTCCAATGCCGACGCCATAAGAAAGAGGAAAACTACAACCACTCCCTCTGAGGATCAGGGAAAAAGCAAGGCTCGAAAGGCCATCCCCATATCTTATGAAGATGCACTGGATGCTCGTCTGGAGCGGCTACAAATTAATGATAGTATTATAGGACACAACCTTCAAGTGTTAGATGCCATTGGCTCTGCTATGACCGATGCTGACAAACACTTTTGTCGCTCCATGGATACTCCTATGCTGGTTGAGTTTGGCCTTCACAGGTCCATTCAAGTAAGATTTTGGATTTCAGTTTCATTTTGAAGTGTAACCTCTGTTTCGAATTTAAACTTATACATTTTGACTTCTTGATTTGCAGGGCATCGTTGCTATTCATCATCTTGCCAACTAGACTCTGAAGAAATTTCCCCTCATCGAGAAAGGACAAGAGGCCGAGAAGGTGCAAAACTCTCTGAATGCAGAGGTGGATCGTCTGAAGTCTGCCTTTGAAGGGTCTGACAAGAAGGTCAAGCAGTTGGAGAAAGAGATCTCCAAGCTTAATAAGGAACACACCTCTGCCCTGAAGGAGAAGGACGACGTTCTCCAGTAGAAGGTTGATGCTGTAGTGAAGGCAGCCATTGAGGATGCTTCTGAGGGGATCCTCGATGATTACAAAGTTTCTGATGAATTCATTAACTTTGGCTTTTAATACCTCAAAAGAGGTATTAAGGCAACTGCAAAATGGGCGACCGCTAAGGAGAAGGAGTCAGGGAGCCTGAAGGCCTCTGGTTTCATTGGTTTGGGTTTTGCCAACCCTCAATTTGCCCAGGCCCTTTAGGAGGTTGAAGAGGAAGATGTTTCCCCTGCAGAGACTACACCTTTGGATGTTACTGAGACTGAAGGTGGCAACCTCCAAGATGATGGGGCCGAGGTGACCAATGTCGATTAGGGGAATGAGGCCGAGGATGCCAACACTGTAGCTGCAAACCCTTAGGTCTTTTTTTTGTGAAGCTTTATGTAATTCTTTGATTTTGATTTCAAGATGTAACTTTTGATCGTAAACTCAGTTACCTTGTATCCTGTAACTCTTAGTCTATATTAACCTCTGATACTTGCTTCACTTACTTATTTGCTGAGTGTTGTTTGAATGATTTTCTTTGTCATGTAATGTGTGCAGTTCTGAAGTCTCAATATAACTTGTCACCAAATTAATGGTATAGCGTCTGAGGTCATCCAAGTATGATATCTGACCTCAAACCTTATCACCAAATCATAATGTTATAAGGTCTGAGATCGTCAACTAAAATGTTATCCCCATAAATAATTTCCACCACATTAATAATGTCTAGGGTCTGAGGTCATCCAAGTATGATGTCTGACCTCAGACCTTGTCACCAAATCATGATGTTATAAGGTCTGAGGTCATCAACTAAGATGTTATCCCCATAAATAATTTCCACCAAATTAATGATGTCTAGGGTCTGAGGTGATCCAAGTATGATGTCTGACCTCAAACCTTGTCACCTAATCATGATGTTATAAGGTCTAAGGTCATCAACTAAGATGTTATCCCCATAAATAATTTCCACCAAATTAATGATGTCTAGGGTCTGAGTTCATCCAAGTATGATGTCTGACCTCAGACCTTGTCACCAAATCATGATGTTATAAGGTCTGAGGTCATCAACTAAGATGTTATCATAATTTCTGCAAATTAATGATGTCTATGGTTTGAGGTCATCCAAGTATAATGTTTGACCTCAGACCTTGTCAGCAAATCATGATATTATAAGGTCTGAGGTCATCAACTAAGATGTTACCCTCATAAAATTTTACCATTCGATCAAAATGAACCAAGTACTGACACAAGGACTGATCTTCTCATTAATAATCTTTTATAAGATGATACATTTACATGAAAGCCCTGGTAACATCATATATAATACTATTTTAGATGATCAGAACTCCATGGTTGAAGAAAGGTTCCCCTTCGAGGTTTTCTATCTTGTAGGTCCTAGGTACAACCTCCTCAATCACTTTGTAAGGACCGTGCCAATTTGGGTTAAGCTTGTTCGCCTTCTGTAATGTCTTCTTCAGCACCAGGTCCCCTACAGCTATGGGTCTTGATTTTACCCTTTGATTATAGAATTTTGCTTTTCTTTGCTGGTAAGATGCCGGCCTAACTTCTGCGTCTTCCCTTCTCTCTTCAATCAAGTCCAGGTCGATTCTTCTCTCATTTTCATTCTTGTTAGGGTAATAGGTCTGAACCCCTTTGAGTAGGGAGTCCTACCTCTGTTGGTATGACGGCCTCTGAGCCATGTGACAACATAAACGGGGTCTCCCCCGTTAGTGTCCTAGCTGTCGTTCTATAGGACCATAGCACAGTATAAACTTCTTTAGTCCATCTTCCCTAAGCTTCTTCTAACCTCTTTTTAATCCCATCCAGGATCGTTCTGTTTGTGACTTCAGTTTGACCATTTGCTTGGGGTCGGCCAGGGGAAGAGAAAAATTGCTTTATCCTAATCTTTCGAAGTATTTTTTTAAGGAAGAATTCTTGAACTGGGCCCCGTTGTCCGAAATGAGGGTGTTTGGGAGGCCA
Organism: Sambucus nigra; assembly: GCA_949130495.1. Classification (NCBI taxonomy): domain Eukaryota; kingdom Viridiplantae; phylum Streptophyta; class Magnoliopsida; order Dipsacales; family Adoxaceae; genus Sambucus; species Sambucus nigra. The sequence goes on from OX422217.1 coordinate 573,236,018, forward strand.
TGTCTGCATATGATGTTTTTCCAAATAAATTAGAAGGTCTTCTTCTCTATAATCATGATCATCAGTTCAGCCTCTACGCATTTGGAGAAGTAATCAATGGCGACTATCAAAAATCGATAATTATTTGCAGCCCTTGGCAGGGGACCCACTAAGTCAATTCCTTATACTGTGAATGGCCAAGGGGAAATGATTAACGTCATAGGCTGATGAGGTTGATGGGGGATAGTGGAGAATCTCTGACATTTGTTGCACCTCTTTACGTAGGCTGCAGCATCCTTGGCCAAGGTCGGCCACCAATATCCTTTCATAATAATCCTCTTCGCCAAAGGTCTTCCTCCTATATGACTGGAGCAAGAACCCTGTTGTACCTCCTGCAGGATACGGGGAACTTCGGTGGGATGAACACATCTGAGGAGGGGTAATAGGAATCCCTTCTTATATAGGACGTCTCCTATTATTGAAAACTTTGCAACTCTGTACCTCAGTTTTCTCTTCTCTAACTTTGATTCTGGTAACACCCCCTCTCTGATATATCTGATAAGGGAATCCATCCATGAGTCCCCTAGGTTCAAATTGAGGCAAGGGTTACTTACCTCTTCTTCTTCTTCAATGGTTGCCTTGGGCAGGATCTCGACTGGAACTGTTCTTCTGATATCCGTCCTTGTCGCCGAAGCTAACCTTGCTAATGCATCTGCATGGCTATTATTTTGCTGAGGTATTCTCTTCATTTTTACCGCTTCGAAATCTTTTAATGTCACTCTTACCCTCTTCAGGTATTTGGCCATTCTTTCATCCTTGGCCTCATAAACCCCCAATACTTGGTTAACAACCAACCTTGAGTCACTGTGAAGAAGGAGTGGTCTTATCCCAAGGGTCCTTTTTAAGGAGAGGCCTGCTATCATGGCCTCATATTATGACTCATTGTTTAATGCCTTGAAGTTAAACCTTAGGGCATATTCGATGTTGGTACCATCCGGGGCTGAGAGTATCAGGCCTGCACCGCTTCCACTTTCGCAAGAAGACCCGTCGATGAAGAGGTTCTAGATTTCTTTATCTGATGAAAAACCCTCTTCTACCATGATTCCCTGCCTGAAGAGCTATCGGTCTTCCTCATTCTTGGCTATTCTATCTCTGACTCCCTTGGATATAACCTCTTCTGGGTCTCGGAAGACGTTGTTGTTTGAACTTTATGCACTCTTTAGGTTATTCTCAACCTCAACCTCTTCCCATGTGAACTTTGCGACAAAATATGCCAGTGCCTGCCCTTTGATGGTCGTCCTAAGATGATAAGTAAGGTCATATTCCCCCAACTTAATGGCCCATGTCATTAATCTACCCGACTTCTCAGGTTTATAGAGGACCTGTCTAAGTGGGGAATCGGTGAGGATGACCATGGAATGGGCTTGAAAGTAAGGATTCATCTTCCTAGAAGCATGTATTAGGGCGTAGGCTAACTTTTTCATCCGTGGATAATTCTTCTCAGACCCCTGACGGGCCTTACTATTAAAGTACACATGCCTTTGGACCCCAACGTCTTCCCATACTATGGCTGCACTTATAGCTGATTCAGAAATTGCTAGATATACGTATAACTTCTCTCCTGCTATGGGCCGAGATAAGAGTAAGGGGGATCTGAGGTAGGACTTGAGCTAATTAAAAGCCTCATCACAATCTTTGTCCCACTCGAAGGCCTTTCTAAGCACCTTAAAGAACGAAAGACACTTGTCCGTCGCTCTTGAAACAAATTTGTTGAGTGCAGCTACTCTTATAGTAAGCCTCTGAATGTCCTTGATACTCTTTGGTTTCTTCATGTCGAGAAAAGACTTGATTTTCTTGGGATTTGCCTCTATTCTCCTCTGATTGACAATAAATCCAAGAAATTTCTCAACTCCTACCCCGAAGACACACTTCGCAGGGTTGAGTTTCATTTTGTAAAAGTCCATTGTATTGAAAGTCTTTTGCAGGTCTGCTACGTGGGTGCAGGACTTTAAGATCTTCGTTAACATATCGTTGACGTACACCTACATTGTCTTGCCTATTTGGTCTTCAACATCTTATTCACAAGACGTTGGTATGTTGCCCCCGCATTTTTCAATCCGAAGGGCATAACGTTGTAGCAATACGTCCCTTTGTCAGTGATGAAGGCTGTCTTCTCTGAGTCTTCGGCATCCATGAAAATCTGGTTGTAGCCAGAGTACGCGTCCATGAAGCTCATGAGATCATGCCCTGCAGTTGCATCTACCATCTGGTCGATCCGAGGTAAGGGATAGCTGTCTTTCGGGCAAGACTTGTTTCGGTCGGTGAAGTCTATACACATTCTTTATTTTTCGTTGGCTTTGGGCACTATGACTGCATTCGATAGCCACTCCGGATATATGACTTCCTTGATAAACTCATCTTCTTCCAACTTTCTGACTTCTTCCCGGATTACGTCGTACTTCTCCCTGGAGTAAATTCTTCATCCTTGTTTGATTGGCCTAGCGTCCTTAGTCACATTCAGCTTGTGGCACATAACCTCAAGGATGATGCCGGGCATGTCCGCGTGACTCCAAGCGAAGACACTCTGCCTATTCCTCAGGAAGTCTATCAGCTCTTCCTTGATTTCTGCCTTTAAGGCTTTGCCGACCTGGATGGTTTTTTTCGACTCGTCCTTATTGAGGACGATGGATTCTACCTCTTCCGCAGCCTCTCCTTTCTTCAATTTCGTTTCATCTTTGGGGTCAAGTGTATCAATGTTGTATGTGGTAGTTGCTCTCTTATGAGCCTCTCTCTCTTCAGCCGAGTTGAAGTAGCATTCTCGTGCTATGGTCTGGTCACCCTGCACTTCTTCTACCCCATAGGGGGTCGAGAATTTTAGCATCTGGTGGACCATCGACGACACGGCTTCAAACTCCTTAAGGGCTACTCTTCTTATGATGAGGTTATAGGGCGAGAAGATGTTTTTCGTCCATAACAAAAAAATTAATCTTCCAGGTTAACCTCTTAGGACACTCATCGACCATTCGCACGTCCATCTCATACATGCCCAACGGTTGGACCTTTTCACCGCTGAACCCCATTAATGGATGCTGATAGGGTACCAGCCTAGCTCTGCTAAGGCCTAGGCTTTTGAAGCAGGGCCAGAACATCACATCTGCTGAACATCCTCCGTCTACAAAAATTCTCTGTACGTCACATCCATGAACTCTTTTTGTGATTATCAAAGGGTCATCATGTGGAGCTAAGATGCCTTTGAAGTCGAGTCAGGAGAACCCGACTATAAGAGTGTCCATGTCCACCTTTTTTCTCTTTTGCGTTGTCTCGAAAGACGTCAAATTTACTATTTCAAGTTTGGCCACTGACTTGGCCTCTGCGACCTGAGCTTTGCGATCAGCCACTTCAGAACCACCCCCTGCCAGTCCTCCGCATATGGTGTTAACTCCGAAGGAGATCATACCAACCCTCTTTACTAGGGCGTTGTCATCCTTTGGTGGGAGGTCGGGATCATCTTCATCATCGTCATCGCCCCTCTTTGATGGGGTATCGTCACGACATCTGTCATTTTTCCTCTTTTTAGGGTCATCTCTTCCCGTTTTATGGGCCTTGCTATCAACGTACTTTCTCAACTTTCCTGACTTTAACATCTTATCGATCTCATACTTTAAGGCGAAGCACTTGTCTGTGACATGGCTATGGTCTTGGTGGAATTCACACCATAAGTTCTGGTTCCTCTTATGTGGAGGAGCCTTCAGCTTCTCTGTCCATCTTAGGGACTGGTCATTCTTGATCTCACTGAGGATGTGTTCGCAACTTACAGTAAGAGGGGTATAACGTGCAAACTTATCATCAACTGACCTCTTCTTTTTATCTTTCTTTCTTTGGAACGTTTAGTTGCTACCGCCGTTCTTGTCTTCATACTTAGCGGCCATGGCTTCTTCAGCGTTCATGACCTTCCCAGCCGTTGTCAATAGCTCCTCCATGGACTTTGGAGGGTCTTCTGCAAGTTTCCATAAAAACTTTCCCTTGTGAAGACCTCCTATGAGGGTAGTCATGGCAATATTCTCTTCGTAATCTTTAACCTCAAGTTTTTCTTTGTTGAACCTGGTGATATAGTCTCTTAGGCTCTCGTGCTTGCCTTGCTTGACATACAACAGATGGGTGGTCTTCTTTTGAGGTCTTACCCTAAAGAAGAAATTGTGAATGAACCGTTCAGCCAAGCACTTAAAGTTCTTTATTGAATTCTTCAGAAGAGAAGTAAACCATATATGCGCAGCTCCCGTCAAAGTCCCGGAGAAGTCTCGACATTTCATCTCATCTGGTATTGAGTAAATGTCCGCAGCTGACTGGTATATCTCAATATGATGTACAGGATTAGTGCTACCATCATACTTGGGAGTCACTGTAGGTGGATTGAACTTGGTTGGGGTAGGGAAGCTTACTATCTTAGGCATGAACGGAGAGCCTTCTGAGAAACCTCTTTGCAGTGGATCCCGACTTTTGATGAGGTCTCCTATTTTGTCCTCAAGACATTGGATGGAGTCATTCCATAGTCTTGCAACGTCAGCCTGGCCGAGGTTGCCCCCAGCCACCTCCAAGGGGTGGACTGAGGGTTCCCCAGCCGCAGTACAACATCTGTTGTTGACCTATTCTTGGTCTCTTCCTCGTACCCAATGAGGCCGACGTTGCCTCTCTTTCCTTTGTGAGCCAGCTGCACTCCTCGACCTTGAAAACCTCTGTTTTAGGTCGTTTATGGGGCTGAGCCTTTCAAAGGCTGGCCTTCTGCTCAATCGATCGAAAGTTGATCCTCGTTATTAGGCTTCTCCACCTCTTCTGCCTTCACAACCCTGGCTCCATTGGATAGGACGAACTGTGTTGTTCGAAACCTCATATGGCTCCTAATAATCTTTCGGGACATCTTCCGCTTCTAGATCATCATACTTGTCCTTAGGGCAAGGGTTTCCTTGCCTTCCCAGGCATAAGCACCTAGGGTCAGCAACGTCCCTCCTCTGTTGGGGTGTTGGGTGATCCTTTTGCGGTGCCTGGGGTGGTTCCCTGGCTTCTGGGTGCTCCTGGACAGCCGCCAGAGTGATCAGCTTCGGTGAGACTCCAGGTGGCCTCATCATATTTTGGCCGAGATGCACAAATTGCTCCTGCATTGCTTGTTTCGTTGCAGCCAAAGACCTCAAGGTTGCGGCCACCTTCGCCATTTTGGATTAGGGCGGTGCCTGGCTGGAGCTAGGTCCTCCCGCAACAGGTGGCAGGAGAGGTGGTGGTAATTCCGGTGCCCTGTGTTACCACAAAAGAGCTGGTGTAGTAGATGAGATTAATACCTTATAGGACCTCTTTCAATGGTGAAACAGCTCCACGCAATGGGTGAGGCCTGGTTCACCACCAGAGTCTCCGATGAGGTTAAGCGAATAATGAGGAAGAGACGGCTTCTCGTTCCCACAGACGACGCCAAAATGATGATGCTGGAAATAGCACCACCAGTCAAGGTGTTTGTAAGCTCAAACTAGTGATAACAATGGCAGCACAAGAGTATACTAAATATAAGAGATTGAGGTGAGGAGAAGGGGATGAACAACTGAATGTAAGTGGTTCAGCCAATCTGGCCTACGTCCACTGTGAGTGTGTGTGAGTAATATCACTGAACGAAGGCACTAATGGCCATAGATACAATCTCTCGAACTTTCTCTCTCTACTGTGTAAAATGATAGAGTTTTAGCTAGGGTTATTAATTTTCAATCCTTTACAAGGTAGAGGATGACCTCTATATATAGTGCCTAGGGGGTGTAATGTACCCCCCAAGCATGCAATGAACATGTGCATAGGATCGAACCAGTATGAGAAGGACACTTGACAGATCTCATGTAGATAATGATGACCTCAATATTCCCCCACGTGAGGGGAATGATTCGGTTATAACTGATTGTGTACACGTGTTCCCAATAATACATATGCTGATGAGGGCTCGACCATCTGTGAATGGTCCCAACCTCGGCCTAGAAGAGGACGAGGTGTTGACCTTGGCTCAGTGAGAGAGCTGAGGTAAGGCATGTTGAGCTGTGACGTCGGCCTGGGCCAAGGTAATGGTGGCGTAGCAGGAACGTTAGCTGATCCTCAGCCGATATTGGTTATGATGATGGGATGGCAACCTCGGCCTGAACCAAGCCGAGGTTGCAAGCCTTGGATGACCAGATGGAAAACCGCCCCTATGGATTACGGAGACCTCATTTGCCTAGGTAGCTTTTAACGTCGACCATGGCCGACCTTTCTTGGTACGAGACCGCTGGTTGTTGATCTAAGGCCCTTCCAACATCGGCCATATCGATGGACGAGGTTGATGTCTCTGAGCCGAGGGGGTACATTTAGGGCACATCAGTCATGTGTAGGTCTATTCTCTGGATCCTTGGAGTTGAATTTTATGTCTCATAGGTTAGGAAAATGGGTCTATCCTTTTATGTAAATGTTTTGTGTGGTTATCGCTTGATGTGATGGCATAGTGATTTCCTCAATTGTGTATTTAAATAATTTATAATTCTTAACCTACTATTACTCGGATCTTATAGAGGCATGAGATACCACAAAGGTGTAGGAGTAGGAATTCATGAGATTCTGTGTGTGGGTTTTTAGGAAGTGCTAGGTTTACATATCCATGTGAAAACTATGATGATCATGTTATGTCGACTATTAAACTAAAATGGTTATGCGGATAGGATAGTTAGAGCTGACATTATATACGTTACTAGTGAGTCTTTATAATTCATTTAGAATTTTATAATGATGTAATTAAATGTATTCAATAAAAATAATAAATTAATATTGGGTTGGAATATTCACCTATTTAATTCTGCAATGGAATGGAATAGTTTTATTATAGCTATATGGGTTTTATTGAGATCACGTAGGAAGTTCTTTATATGGGCTTGTCCCTCTTGTGTTGAACTATTTTAGGAAATTGGCAAAAGTATTTTAAGGTTCTTGTAGGCGTATCATCTCAATTTACAATACTTTTATCCATCTATCAACATCAAAAGTTTCATAGTTGCACCCCCTGTCTTTTTATTGTTAGGGATCGATATATGCAGAATACAAATTTCTAGCCATGGATCTTCGTTTAATCAGACATTAAAAAGAGATAAAACAAAAAATTAGATTTGAAGAATAATCCTAGGGTTTAGAATATAACACCGTGTGAATCCGATTTCGATCCAATGGGGTGAAAAATATTTGTTAATGATGTAGGGCCTCCGTCTTTTAGATCTCCAAAAGATTGCTTAATACTTCAAAAATCTCGAGTCTTATAGTGTATAATCCTCCTCAAAGTCAGGTAGGTGGGTGGTTTTGAGATGAAATCGTTGCTTATGATTTAGATGCGGTGGTCTCCCTCTAGCCCTTTTCACAAAAACGTGAGTATTGTTTTATATCACCCCTATCGAACCCTAATGATGAATTTCCGATTAACCCTTTCTCACACCTTTTTACATAATTACAAAAGGTGGGCTTGGGTCAAAATGGGTTTCTTGATAATATGGACATGACTACATGGGTATATGAAGTACACCAAGGACCCAAGAAAATTAATTAAATTATCTCCCAATAAATACTCGAGAATCCTAATTAGTTTTACTTAATTTATTTGTTTTATTTATTTAATCATAATTAATTCAATTAAATAATTATGACTGCACTCCAATTTAATTATCTCAAAAATCACTGATATAAATAGGTTTTATTTACAAAGTCGATAATGGTACATAATATAATATTCCGCGTTATGCTTTTGATACATTCTTGGAAAAATCTGCTTTCTGCTAATTAACTTTAACTAACATCTAATCATTTCCTTTCTTTTCAAACTTAACTTACTCCACCAGATCAATGGTATCGCCGAACATGGATTCTTCTTAATTGAGATATCAGGCCTACTTATATAATTTTTACCCCATATGCGGGGATAATTTGATTTAGTCTAAGATTCAATCCCACCTATAGCAATAAAACTGACATTTGTGCAAGATTCCAATCCTCATAATTATAAGGCTTAATAATCTATGCATATTTTAAAATTGGTGTGACATTGCCTGAGTCTAATAACATTAACTCTTAGACTCAAATCTAAGGGAAGGTCTTGCTCTATACATTCCTTGGATGTACCGATCAATATCCTCCGTAGTCACTACACTAAAATGCACTTTTAATAACACAATAATTTTATGATTGTTGATACCAAATTTAATCTGATGACGTGGACCCATCACTAGAAGACACGTGTCAACTAACGTGGCAATTACAAATACTTCTACCGATCAACTCACTTCCACCGAGCTACTCAAGCGCTACGAGCAACTCATACATTTCGAACAGCTCAAGTTTACCGATCAACTAAGGTTCCCCGAGCAACTCGTGGGCTTCGAGCAACTCATGGGCCCCGAGCAACTCAAGCGTGCCGAGCTACTAAGGCGGTCCGAGCAGCTCAAGCATGCCGAGCTACTTAGAGTACAGAGCACTCAAATCAGGATAATCAAAGAGGCGACTGTGCATTAAATTCTCATTATTATTGTACATATACATATATGTCTACTAGATAACAGTGCACTGCCCTTTCACATGTACAGCCTCAAGGCCATAAATACATTGTAACTTCCTCATTAGAGGGGGACTCTGGATCTCTTGGTAAACCCCTTATCGAGAATTCCAGGCAAACAGTCAGCAATACAAAAACAGTGGACGTAGGACATTCTTATAAGGATGAACTACTTTAAAAATCTTTTGTCTTATTTAGTTTATCTGTGATTGACTAATTAGAGATAATCTAATTTTTTACATCAACAAATTGGCGTCGTCTGTGGGAAACGACTGTAATTAGCATTTTTCACCAAAACAATTCATCATCAATGGCTGATAATCCAGAACCTAGTAATCGAAACGCTGGGATCCCTCCAAATCCATCTATTCCCCCAAATGTTCAAGATCTGGCTGGTATAATGGCTAATCTGGACCAAGGACAGATGGCCATGCAAGAAACCATGTGAAAACTCATACAAAATGTTCAAGGCAGAATGCCGACTCAATCAGGACAACGAAGTGTTTAGAGAAATACCCGTTTACCCTCTTCGCGAACTAGGCGAACATTATTCCCAGAGGAATCTCGATCCAGATGCACCGACTCATATCATACTGAAAGATCTAATGATCCTTCTTATCATCCTGGTCGGACTTCCTCAGTACGAGCTACAGACACTCAACAAAACATTACTTTATCTCCAGAAAGGACCAGTGCTCTTGAAAAGATGAGTAGAGTCTCTTCTTTTGATCATTTGGGCCCTAGGAGGAATAGAAGTCCCCCTAGGATTGTGTCGAGGAATGCTCAAAGAACATCCGAGTTAAGAGAAGGCTCTGCCCAATCATGACCAACTGCTCGTAATGGAAGAACCCAAGAGGAAAATTCAATATGATCAGTTGCTCGAAGCAATAGGCCCGAGGAAGGAAACGATGCATGGAAGGGCTCTATTCAGAGGTTGGAAGACAGATTAGGGGAAATGACTAAGGCCAAAAATACTCTACAAAGAACTTTTGTTCAAGGAACACCATTCGTACAAGCAATTGTGAACTTTCTCACGCCATCAAAATTCAAAGCTCCTACAATGACACCCAAATATGATGGAAAAACTGACCCTGTCCTTCATATAGAACAATACCAAGCTGCTATCGATATCTATACAGTTCCAGATGAGTTGAGATGTAGGGCATTTTCAGGAACTCTTACTGGATCAACTCAGATATGGTACAATAACCTTCCTCGGGGAAAGATTGCGACTTTCTTTCAATTGGCAGAACTCTTTATCGAGAATTTCTATTTTGGAACGAAACCAATAAAACGAGTAGCACATTTGCTAAGTGTTAGACAAAAGGCAGGTGAAAGCACCAGGGACTATATTACTCGTTTCAATAACGAGAAACTGGAGGTAATTGATTACGAGGAGAAAACAACAATTACTGCTCTGATGAGTGGACTGTTACCAGATAAATTATACTACACTTTAGCCAAGGATCGGCCTAGGACCATGGCTGAACTGATGGAAAAAGAAGCCAAAATCATGAATGCTGAGGAAGCCATGGCTACGAAGAAGAATGAAGATACTAAGGAATCCAAGGTCGAAGCTGACAAGACTGAGAAGAAGGATCAGAAGAATAATGGTGGCAACAAGCAGTCTAAAGGAAACCAAGCACTGGAACAGTTGAAGAAATTTGGAAATTACACTCCTTTGAAAGTAGATATAAACCACACTCTGAAAGAGATCAAGAACAGCGAGGAGCTAAACTGGCCAAAAGAAATGAAGCCAGATCCTGACAAGAGGAATCAGTCCAAATATTGCGAGTTCCATAAAGATCATGGTCACATGACCAAAACTTGCATAGCTCTCCAGAATAAAATTGAAGCATTCATTAGACGAGGAAAATTGACCAAGTATGTTGATCACCGAAATGGTGAAAAGACCAACAACTGAGGAAGGCAAAGGTCTAGGTCTCCTCGTCGAGCAAAAGAAGACATGAAGAGAAGTCACGAAGAAGATCCAGAAGATGACCAAGATGACCCCGATCTCCCCAAAAGACCAAGGCAGCCAGAATGTGAGGTATTTTCAATACATTTCGGATCATTTGAATGTAATGTTATTATAGGTGGAGATTTAACTGTGGAAAGAAAAGCTTACCTCAATGAGGCTCAAGCTTGCTCATACATTCAGCGAATAAATCTGGCTGAAGATGATCGCCCGAGGAAGGTAAATAAAGACAAATTGGTCATTGGTTTTTCTAAGAATGATCTAGCAGGAGTAATATATCCTCATGATGACCCATTAGTGATCAAGATGAGGATGAAGAAAGTGGTGATTTCACGATTATTGTTGGATAATGGTAGCTCGAAAGATATCATGTTCTATCCATGTTTTGACAGTTTGAATCTGAAGTTAGCCCAGTTGGAGCCATATCATAGGCCTCTTCTTGGTTTTACTTGCGAGAAGGTTTTTCCACTTGGGACGATCAAGTTGGATATGCTTATCGGTACATGGACTACTTGTCGAACAAAAAGAGTGCGCTTTTTTGTAATGGATAAAAATGTCCAATCATCTTATAATATTATCATGGGATGGGTAGGTATGAAGAAGTTTGAGGTGGTACCATCTACTGTACATCAATGTTTAAAATTCCCAACAAATTTTAGAGTGGGAGCTGTGAAAGGTGACCAGAAAGTAGCTCAGGGATGATACTATTCATCTGCCGAGTAGGAAGAACATGAAGAATCCAGGAAGAAGACTACTACCTATCAAGTAGATGAAATAGAAGATGCAGAGATTGAAACGCTATACCCTAGAGATGAGTCTCAGCTCGTAAAGGGACAGGTCATGGAGGCTATTGAAAATATCATTCTGGATGACGAGCATCCAGAACGAACAACTCAAATTGGTGCATCACTAGAAGAATCAATAAAACAAGAATTAATAGCATTCGTGAGGCATAGAAAGCAAACCTTTGCATGGAGTCATGAAGACATGCCAGGGATAGATCCGAATTTCTTGTGTCACGAGCTCAACGTGAACAAGGAAATCAAGCCAATAAAATAGCGAAGAAGAGTGTTCAGTCCTGAGAAGAACCAAGCTATACAAGAAGAAGTGGAGAAACTACAAAAAGCCTCTTTTATCGAAGATGTCAAATATCCTGATTGGCTGGAAAATGTGGTCATGGTAAAGAAGAAAAATAACAAGTGGAGGATGTGTGTAGACTTCACCGATCTCAATAAGGCATGCCCAAAGGATCATTTTCCTTTGCCCCGAATCGATCAACTAGTGGATGCTACCTCGAGGCATGAATTATTGAGTTTTATGGATGCTTATTCCGGTTACAACCAGATTAAGATGAAGCCTGAGGATAGGGAGAGTACCTCTTTTATCACCTCAAGGGGAACTTATTGTTATACTGTTATGCCTTTTGGACTTAAAAATGTAGGTGCAACATATCAACGGTTGATAAACAAGGTGTTTGCAGAACAAATAAGTCATAACATGGAGGTTTATGTTGATGACATGCCGACGAAGATAAAGAAAGCTGCCGATCATCTAGTTAACCTAGGTCAGACCTTCGATCAACTAGAGAAATATCAAATGAAGCTGAATCCCACCAAATGCATATTCGGAGTACGAGAAGGCATGTTCCTCGGGTATATTGTTAACCAACGAGGTATCAATGCGAAACCTGAAAAGATCAAGGCCATATTGGAGCTGCGATCTCCAACCATAAAGAAGGAAGTGCAAAGTCTCATAGGACGAGTTGCGTCACTTAATAGATTTGTGTCACGAGCAACAGACAGATGGCTCCCATTCTTCAAAACACTCCAAAAAACTTTTGAGTGGAATGATGAATGCAAGAAGGCCTTTCAAGAGTTCAAGAAGTATCTAGGGACACCTCCACTATTATCTAGACCAGTGATGGGAGAAAGACTATACTTGTACCTGACAGTTTCAAAAAACGCAGTGAGCTCGGCGTTAATAAGAGTGGAGGACGAAATACAAAAACCAGTTCATTACACCAGCAAAGCTTTCCGAGGAGCAGAAATCAGATATCCAAGGCTGGAGAAGTTGGCACTAGCACTTATTGAAGCAAGCAGAAGAATGAGGCCATACTTTCAAGCCCATACTATACTGGTGTATACCGATATGCCATTAAGGCAAGCTTTGCATAAGCCAGAGAAATCAGGAAGATTAATGCATTGGGTAGTGGAACTTAGTGAATATGATGTAATTTATGAGCCTAGATCATCACTCAAAGGGCTGGTAGTAGAAGACTTTATCGCAGAGTTCACTCAAGAAAATGCTTCCGAAGAACAGGAGTTGAAAACAGACCAACTTGTGGATGTTACAGGATCATCAAATTTAAACCCCGACCAACTTACGTCGGTAAAGGAGTAGCGATATGTGTTGGAGGAGGACAAAAGGAAGTATCAAATATTCCACCGAGGAACTCTTTCTGATCAAGAGTTTGATAATAAAGTACCTATATGGAATTGGTATGTGGATGGATCTTCGTGCTCTACAGGCAGTGGCGCAGGGATTGTTTTAAACAGTCCGGATGAGATTAACATGGAGTATGCTCTGCGCTTTCAATTTAAGGCTACTAACAATGAGGCTGAATATGAAGCTATGATCCTGGGTCTAAGTCTGGCTAAAAACATGAAGGCATAACAGGTCATTGTATTCAGTGATTCACAGTTAATCGTAAACCAAATCCTAGGGGTGTATGCAGCAAAAGGAGAATTAATGATCAAGTATCATTGGAAAGCAATGGAGGTTGTATCGAGCTTTACTGCAGTTCAGTTGACTAGAATATCGAGATTAGAGAACGCAAGAGCAGACGCACTAGCTCGGTTAGCATCAGCCACACCCACCGAGCTACGAAGAACAATCCCAATAGAAATCCTGGTTGGTTGGAGCATAGACGAAGATCTAATGATGAACTTTATGTGACACCCCGACTAATTAAATATCGGGTAGCTACTCCATTATCAAATTAATACAAAATGCCCAGTTGGTTCAGTTCATAGCATCACTGTTGAAAACGTTTTATCAATTACTAGCCACCTAATATTTAAAAAGTGAGTTGTCAATTTTTATTAAATCCGATTAACATGCAATAATTAAATTATGAAATGCTAACATAACCACCACAACATAATGACAATGGAATAACTATAAAATAGTAATGAGTCTGGAGGGATACTCCTCACAACAACCCAAATACAGGAATAAACAAATACTAAGTCTGAATCACTAAATTAATTACAACCCAAAAATTTGATATAACTGGATAAATAAAGTATCTAAAAGAAACATGCCCAACAAATGAGGAAAATCAGGTAAAATAGAGTCAAGATCGAAAGTGGATGCGTCTACGGTCGAGGTCCTGTAACTTCCACAGCAGCTACAGTACGTCACCTGAATGGAACTCCTATGCTTGGTGTCCTTATGGCTGGGCACCTAAAAGGTTTTTACAAAAAAAATATATTTGAAAGCAAACGGGTCAGAGACCGATTGGGAAAAATAGTTTAAAATATATCAAGTGTTTTAATGACATAAAACAATGAATGCAAAATACATGTTAGGACGTGCTCTCACATGACATACTCACCTCTCGACTATCTGTGCACTCCTAAAGTATCCGTAATCAAACCTAGTTATGCCCGTATCTAACTGCTCCAATATAAAATCTAACGTTACTATACGATTCACGATTGAATTCCCGACATCTTATTTTAAACAGAGTGTTTTACTCTTCTACATAGTTTCCCATTTTAGTACTACTAATCACTAGAGATCTTCCCTTTTATCTTTTACAAAACGTTGATATTATAGATACTCACATTTATACATTACAATTCATTTCAATTAATAGTATATTATTCTCATCATAAATATACAATACTAGCACCCCGAGACTAAGCTGCGGTGCACACATACTCTGTTATCCAATCCCGGTACATCACGTACATAAGGACCACGCATTCCGAATCTCTCAGGAATCGTTCTCAAATAACAACAATCACACAAAATGGAGGCGAACATAGTTCACATCACATGGGTCACGCACATACCTACGCTCCCATGATCAGCAGACTTATTAACTTCTCAATAAGTCCTTCTCTAACCTATGTCCTCGAGGTACCAATCTAAATCCCCCCGTAGGCACACAAAGATTAGATGGCCCTAATCGAACGCATACCTCCCGTGATCGCAAGTATGGTAGGTATGTTTTACACATAAAACCATATATACTAAGCATTCACACATCTTAGATATTTCGAATTATTAATATAGGTATGTTTCTTGTTCTTATACCATCATTTAATGTTATACGTTTACAAGTCCCCGATTTGTATATTAACGTTGTCAACCCTTCTCACGTCGTAATTAGGTATTCGTTTCCTATTCCACAATTGTCATCCGGATTACTATAAGGTTCTAAGTTCTACTCCTCAACGTACCCCAATTCTCACAATTATACCCACTAGTCATTAAGGGAAGGTTAATTCTCAATTACTTGAGTCTATAAGACATTTGAAATAAAATCAGGCCAAAAAGGCCATTCTGTCAACTCGTTAGAAGTCTCGTTCGAATGAGGACGTTCGAACGAGTGTCGTTCGAACGAAAGGCTTCGAACGAACTACCAACTCGTTAGAAGGGATACTGTCATCTCGTTCGAACGAGTTCGTTCGAACGACCTGGGCAGGTCTTCTAACGAGATGGCAGACTGCGCCCATAATTTCCCCCAATTCGTGTTTCTTCAGATTTCTCTCCTCTAAATCCCCACTAAGATCATCCTAATTAAGTTTTAACGTTTTTAAACTACTCTTAGTCCTCCTAAGTCACCCTCTAACATATATTTGGGGTCAATGCCTCCTAAATTAACATGTAATCATCATAATTCCCAAACATTATCCCAAACCCTATAAACATGAAGCCAGAATTTTTACGTCTACAATTTCTCCTTATAAATCCGTTTTCAAATCATCAAAAGATACATTTTGGATATGGAATTCATTCATTACCATTCTACATGCAATCCCTATATAAGATTATGAGTTCTATCTCCAATTTCATGGGGTTTTCATCAAACTTTCAATACAAGACATATATTCAAACCTAAGCATGGAGGAAACATTCGCTTGAAATTACGTAATTAAACCACTTGCCTTAGATTTTCTGATTTGATGTTGAAGGATGAAGGCTTATTCTCCTCTCTCTCTACAAATTTCTCCCAAAGATGGTGATGGTGGCTAGGGGTTTCTTTTGGAACCTCTTAAGACTCTTCCTATAACTCCCGTAGCCCACTTCTTGTTAAATGCTGAATTATGGACTTAGTGGGTTTATTTCTAATATAAAATTAACCTCTAAAATTCGTGGTTTTTATTTCCCCTATTTTTAAAATTACCAACATACCCTTCTAGGTTTCCGGTATGGCCCAAAAATGCCCCGGGACCCAAACTAAACCCCCGGCTAGTGTTTTCTGACTATTTCGACCTTTTCAAACACGTTGGCGCACTCAAAATGACCATTCGGTTGATAAAAATATAATTCACTTTTTAATTCCAATAATTACATTCCTGACGCGACTGACACGCGCGTCCCTATTAAATTTCCAAATTATCGTATTTCTATCTCACGACAATTTTAACATCATAATCAAATACCAACTCACATCTCGCTAGTATTTGTACCCGAATTAATTCCCAATTAATTCTCATTTAATTTAATTAATCCCTTAAATAAAAATCAATAAAATTACGGGGTATTACATACTCCCCCCTAATAACAGAATTTCGACCCAAAATTCGGAACTAAAGAGTACCTGGTAAAAATAACTCCGGATATCGCTCGCGCATTTCATCCTCGCGGTCCCATGTGGACTCCTCGATATTAAGATGCCGCCACTGCACACGTACTAACGGTACTATCTTCGACCGCAGTTTTCGCTCGCTTCGGTCCAAAATAGCAATCGACCCCTCCTCATAGGAACTATCGGGCTGGAGATCTATGTCCTCCAAAGCAATGTGAGTATAGGCAAATCGTCCCTAAGATATTTCCTTAGTGAGGAAATATGGAACACATCATGAATCCTATGCAAGTGCTCCGGTAACCCCAGTCTATACGCAACTGGCCTAATACGCTCGATGATAGGAAATGGCCCCACATACCTTGGTGCCAGTTTCCCCTTCTTCCCAAAACGCATTATTCCCTTCATTGGAGATACTCTGAGTAACACCTGGTCTCCCACCTTGAATTCTCTGAAGAATCTTTTTACATCAGCATAACTCTTCTGCCGATCCTGAGCTACCCGAATGCGGCTCCGTATCATCTCTATCCTTGCCGAAGTGTCCTGAATCACTTCCGGCCCAAGGAGTTTGTTATCCCCCACCTCTAACCAACATGCTGGGGAACGACAAGGTCTACTGTACAACGCCTCAAATGGATCCATGCCAATGGTAAACTGATAGGAGTTATTATAAGCAAACTCCACCAGTGGAAGGTACTGCTCCCATCCACCTCTAAAGTCTAGTATGCACATACGCAACATTTCCCCCAACATCTAATTTGTCCGCTCGGTTTGCCCATCCATCTGCGGGTGATAAGCCGTACTCAGCCGCAACTCCATACCCATGGCCTCCGGGAAACTCTCCCAAAATCGTGAAACAAATATCTTGTCTCGGTCAGACACGATATTTAGAGGCACCCCGTGAAGTCTCACTATCTCCGCAATGAAAATCTGGGCATACTTTCCCGTAGTGTAATCTGTCCTTACGGGTAGAAAATGAGCAACTTTGGTCAATCTATCCACAATCACCCATATGGAGTCGTGACCCCTCTGCAACGTAGGTAACCCCGTGATAAAGTCCATGGAGATGCTCTCCCATATCCACGTCAGAACCTCTAACGGCTGTAGAAGTCCTACCGATTTCTGATGGTCCACCTTTACTAGAAGACAAGTGGCACATTTAGAAACAAACACGGCGATATCTCTCTTCATCCCGCTCCACCAATACTGTTGTCTCATGTCTTGGTACATCTTATCCCCACTAGGGTGTACTGCGAACCGTGAGCCGTGCGACTCCTTCATTACCTCGTGTCGCAAGTCCTCCCCTTCCGAAATGACCAGTCTCCCATTGAAGCGTAATCCCCCATCTGAGCCAACGGTATAGGACTCAGCTCCCTCTGCTAGTAATCGAACTATCTGCTCCTAACAGAAGGAGTCATTTGCCTGGGCCTTTACCACTCTCGTAACAATCTGAGGTGTAATAGTCATCACATACATGAACGATTGGGCCACTGCATCCTGGTGTCCCAACTCCTTCCACTTAGCTTTCCACACCTCGGCCACCTTATCTACTGTCCTACGGCTCAACGCGTCTGCTACCACGTTAGCCTTCCTGGGTGATACTGGATATCGAACTGATAATCCTTCACAAACTCAAGCCACCGACGTTGACCCATATTCAGCTCCTTCTGCGTGAAGAGGTATTGTAGAGAGTTGTGGTATGTGAACAACCGAAATTTCTCCCCCAGGAGATAGTGTCTCCAAATCTGAAGAGCGAATACGACTGCCGCTAACTCCAAGTCGTGGGTGGGGTAATTCCTCTCGTGAGGCTTAAGCTTACGGGAAGCATAAGCTATGTCATGACTCTCCTATTGCAGCACATCTCCAAGTCCTTGTAAGGACGCATCAGTATAAACTAAATACTCAACTCCCGGCCTGGGCAATGCTAACACAGGCGCTGAGGTCAACTTGTCCTTCAACTCATCGAATGCCAACTGACAGGCATCGCTCCAGATGAATGGTACACCTTTGCGAGTCAGATGTGCCAAAGGACCCGCTATCTTTGAGAAGCCCCGAATAAACCTCCTGTAGTATCCTGCTAGGCCTAAGAAACTATGGATCTCAGTCAGTGTCATGGGCTATCCCCACTCCCTCACCGTGGATACCTTCCCCGGATCAACAGATATCCCCCGGTCTGAAATGATATGCCCCAAAAACTGAACCTCCTTCAACCAGAACCCACACTTCTAATACTTTGCATAAAGCTCGTTCTGACGCAACGTCTGTAAAACCTGTCTCAAATGCTCGGTGTGCTCCTCTTCTGTCTGGGAGTAAAACAGAATGTCATCAATAGAGACAATGATGAACTGGTCTAGGAACTCTCTGAACACCCTATTCATTAAGTCCATAAACACGTCTGGAGCATTGGTCAAGCCAAAAGGCATAACCCGAAATTCATAGGAACCATATCGCGTCAAGAAAGCAGTCTTCGAGAAGTCCTGTTCCCTAATATGCAACTGATGGTATCCCGGTCGCAAATCAATCTTTGAGAAGAAGCAGGCTCCTATCAACTAGTCAAATAAGTCATCGATTCGGGGCAATGAATACTTATTCCGTATCGTGACCTTATTGAACTCCCGATAATCTACTCACAACCTCAATGATCCATCCCTCTTCTTTACGAACAACACAGGGGAACCCCACGGTGAAGTACTCCTCCGGATAAACTCCTGACCCAACAACTGCTCTATATGATCCCTTAGCTCTCTCATCTCCGCTGGAGCCATACGGTACGGTGCACGGGCAATGGGCCGTGTGCCCGGTGTCAAATTAATAACAAAATCTATCTCTCTACTAGGAGGTAATCCAGGTATATCCTGTAATACATCAGCAAACTCCCTCATGACTGGAATCGAATCAAGTGGTATCACCACTTCCTTAGAGGTCTCCTCCTCTATATACTACAAATGATTGGACGATCCTCCCTCAGGGCGAGGCATCGCCATTAAAAACATCTCCTGCCCGGGAATGGAAAATATGATACTCCTACTGAAACAATCAATCATGGCTTGGTATGCAACTAGCCAATCCATACCAATAATCGCATCATACTCAGTCATCTCTAATACTAACATATCAGCGGGTAAAGTAAACCTCCCGATCTCTATACCCACACCTCTAAAAATAAGGGAAATTACAGAACCCCTACTCAACGGTGAATCTACACAAGTAATCGTGCTCTCTGCAGTGTCTAACAACCCAATAGTGCGTGCAAATCTCGTGGCAATGAAACAATGTGTGGCCCCCGTATCAAATAAAATACACCCCATAGTCCCCAGAATAGAGAACATACCCTCAATAGCAGATGGATCTTGTGGGACAGCGGCCTGCTGGAGCTGATACACTCTCCCATACCGAAGTTGTCCCTGCTGAACTGGTACCGCTGGAATGGGTGGTAATGCTACCACCTGTGGTGGTGCTGGGAGGGCGGCGGGAAACATAGGCCTCTGTGGCTCGTGTCGAGCACCCGGCTGCTGCTGTTGTGGGGAACTGCCCCTATCAGGACAATCCTGGTGTTTTTGGCCAATCTTATGACACACGAAGCACTTCCCCGGGAAGTTTCCTCCTCGCTGTCCCTGCTGCCCTCGACCCTGATGGCCGTTACCATTCCTACCTTGACCATGATGGCCCTGCTGAAACTATTGCTGCTGACCAATCTGGCCCTGATGGCCATGTCTGAAACCTCCCTGACCATTCCTGAAACCCCCAGATCTGAATCTCTTAGGATCCCCCTGTTGGGAACCCTGATTACCCTGCCTGTGCTGACCCTGAACAGATTGTGCCCCGCTGGCACCATTTCCCCCTGTTCTGCCCTGATGGCTGGACTCTCCTGATCTCTTACTCTCAAACATGTGAAAGCGATGATCCTGGAAGTGAAGCAGTGCTGTGTTAACCACATCAGAGTAAGTGGCCAACGAAATATTTCCTAACAAGTGATGTTGGATCCTCCAAGTCAATCCGTCCATGAACTTCTAAATCTTCTTCTCCTTAGTCGGAATCTCATCGGGAACAATATTCAAGAGATTTGTGAATTCAGCCTCATACTCGACCACGGTCTTCCCCTCCTGCATGAGGTTCATTAACTTCCTCCTCATCTAAGTGTGAACAGCTGATGGAAAATATTTGCGGTCGAACAGCATCCAGAACTCCTGAATAGAAAGGGCGTCCCTCTCCTCCGCGGTGGTAATAGACTCCCACCACTGCAATGCTGATGCTACTAGCTTAAAAGTAGCTATTATCTGCTTCTGAACATCCGTGCACTCGTACATCCTTAAGTGCCTCTGAATGTCCTTCCTCCACTGACTGGACACTACAACGTCGGAGCTACCTGCAAACTCTGGAGGGTGTGCTTTCTGAAAAGCATCACGAACGCGTTCCCAAGCAGACAGTAATGCATGGGCTTGAACTGGCGTGGCTACCGACGCCTGGGGTGGTGCCTGTTGTACAACTGCTAGGGCGGCATTCACCGCTTGGGCTACAATAGCTGCAACCTCGGCGACATTCATGGTGCCCTGTACTGGTGCAGGTTGTGGCTCGGGCTGTGCACGCCGTGGAGGCATCTGATATGAGAGTAAAGTCTTATAAGTTCGTAGTTATTATCTCAAAATAGCTAAAGAGAGGAACATACATAAAAGAATACAACAGTCCTAAAATATAGGGCTCTACATCAAAGAAAGCTCAGCGGAAACATAATAAGTCGTACAGATCCTAAGGACACTAGTACCTGATGCTCTCATACCACCTGTGACACCCCGAATAATTAAATACCGGGTAGCTACTCCTTTATCAAATTAATACAAATGCCCAGTTGGATTAGTTCATAGCATCACTGTCGAAAATGTTTTATCAATTACTAGCCACCTAATATTTAAAAAGTGAGTTGTCAATTTTTATTAAATCCGATTAACATGCAATAATTAAATCATGAAATGCTAACATAACCACCACAACATAATGACAATGGAATAACCATAAAATATTAATGAGTCTGGAGGGATACTCCTCACAAAAATCCAAATACAGGAATAAACAAATACTAAGTCTGCATCATTAAATTAATTACAACCCAAAAATCTGATATAACTGGATAAATAAAGTGTCTAAAAGAAATGGGGCGACATGCCCAACAAATGAGGAAAATATGGTAACATAGAGTCAAGATCGAAAGTGGATGCGTCTACGGTCGAGGTCCTGTAACTTCCACAGCAGCTACAGTACGTCACCTGAATGGAACTCCTATGCTTGGTGTCCTTGTGGCTGGTCACCTAAAAGGTTTTTACAAAAAAAATATATTTGAAAGCAAACGGCTTAGATCCCAATTGTGGAAAACAGTTTAAAATATAGCAAGTGTTTTAATGACATAAAACAATGAATGCAAAATACATGTTAGGACGTTCTCTCACATGACATACTCACCTCTCGACTATCTGTGCACTCCGAACGTATCCGTAATTAAATCTAGTTATGCCCGTATCTAACTGGTCCAATATAAAATCTAACGTTACTATACGATTCACGATTTAATTCCCGACATCTTATTTTAAACGGAGTGTTTTACTCTTCTACATAGTTTCCCATTTTAGTACTACTAATCACTAGAGGTCTTCCCTTTTATCTTTTACAAAACGTTGATATTATAGATACTCACATTTATACATTACAGTTCATTTCAATTAATAGTATATTATTCTCATCATAAATATTCAATACTAGCACCCCGAGACTAAGCTGCGGTGCACACATACTCTGTTATCCAATCCCGGTACATCACGTACATAAGGACCACGCATTCCGAATCTCTCAGGAACCGTTCTCAAATAACAACAATCACACAAAATGGAGGTGAACATAGTTCACATCATATGGGTCACGCACATACCTACGCTCCCATGATCAGCAGACTAATTAACTTCTCAATAAGTCCTTCTCTGACCTATGTCCTCGAGGTACCAATCCCGTAGGCACACAAAGATGAGATGGCCCTAATCGAACGCAGACCTCCCATGATAGCAAGTATGGTAGGTATGTTTTACACATAAAACCATATATACTAAGCATTCACACATCTTTGATATTTTGAATTATTAATATATGTATGTTTCTTGTTCTTATACTATCATTTAATGTTATACGTTTACAAGTCCCCGATTTGTATATTAACGTTGTCAACCCTTCTCACGTCATAATTAGGTATTCGTTTCCTATTCCACAATTGTCATCCGGATTACTATAAGGTTCTAAGTTCTATTCCTCAACGTACCCCAATTCTCACAATTATACCCACTAGTCATTAAGGGAAGGTTAATTCTCAATTACTTGAGTCTATAAGACATTTGAAATAAAATCAGGCCAAAAAGGCCATTCTGTCAACTCGTTAGAAGTCTCTTTCGAACGAGGTCGTTCGAATGAGTGTCGTTCGAATGAACTACCAACTCGTTAAAGGGATACTGTCATCTCGTTAGAAGCTCGTTCGAACGAGTTCGTTCGAACGACCTGGGCAGGTCTTCTAACGAGATGGCAGACTGCGCCCATAATTTCCCCTAATTCATTTTTCTTCAGATTTCTCTCCTATAAATCCCCACTAAGATCATCCCATTTAAGTTTTAACGTTTTTAAACTACTCTTAGTCCTCCTAAGTCACCCTCTAACATATATTTGGGGTCAATGCCTCCTAAATTAACATGTAATCATCATAATTCCCAAGCATTATCCCAAACCCTATAAACATGAAGCCACAATTTTTACGTCTACAATTTCTCCTTATAAATCCGTTTTCAAATCATCAAAAGATACATTTTGGATATGGAATTCATTCATTACCATTCTACATGAAATCCCTATATAAGATTATGAGTTCTATCTCCAATTTCATGGGTTTTTCATCAAACTTTCAATACAAGACAAATATTGAAACCTAAGCATGGAGGAAACATTCGCTTGAAATTACGTAATTAAACCACTTGCCTTAGATTTTCTGATTTGATGTTGAAGGATGAAGGCTGATTCTCCTCTCTCTCTACAAATTTCTCCCAAAGATGGTGATGGTGGCTAGGGGTTTCTTTTGGAACCTCTTAAGACCCTCCCTATAACTCCCGTAGCCCACTTCTTATTAAATGTTGAATTCTGGACTTAGTGGGTTTATTTCTAATATAAAATTAACCTCTAAAATTCGTGGTTTTTAATTCCCCTATTTTTAAAATTACCAAAATACCCTTCTAGGTTGCCGGTATGGCCCAAAAATGCCCCGGGACCCAAACTAAACCCCCAGCTAGTGTTTTCTGACTATTTTGACCTTTTCGGACACGTTGGCGCACTCAAAATGACCATTCGGTTGATAAAAATATAATTCACTTTTTAATTCCAATAATTACATTACTGACGCGATTGACACGCGCGTCCCAATTAAATTTTCAAATTGTCGTATTTTTGTCTCGCGACAATTTTAACATTTTCAATACATGAAATTTTCAATTTTAACATCATAATCAAATACCAACTCACATCTCGCTAGTATTTGTACCCGGATTAATTCCCATTTAATTCTCATTTAATTTAATTAATCCCTTGAATAAAAATCAATAAAATTATGGGGTATTACACTTTATTGCCCTTGATTTGTGACCATCTTGGATGGACCCCATCAGAGCCTATATTGAAGAGGGGGATTTGCCAACTGATAAACTCGCAGCCAATAAATTAAAGTTTAAAGATGCTCGTCATGTATTGACCAATGGCATTTTATATAGACGAGGAATTATAGCAGGGTTACAAAGATGTGTCCACCCCTCCGAAGTGAAAGATTTGATCGAAGAGGTCCATGAAGGGTCTTGTGCGGCCCATGTAGCAGGTCGGACGCTTTTGCGAAGAATAACAACACAGGGGTATTACTGGCTGACGATGAGAGCTAATTGTACAGCTTATGCAAAGAAGTGTGATAAATGTCAACGCTTCTCTTCTATCCGAAGAACTCCCCAAGCATTTTTAACAGCCATCACGTCCCCCTGGCCATTCGCCACGTGGGGAATAGACTTGGTCGGACCACTTCCAACGACCAGGGGAAGATTTAAATACCTTTTGGTTGCTGTGGATTATTTTATAAAATGGGTGGAAGCTGAGCCTCTCACTGATATGACATACAACAAAGTCTATCAATTCATTTGGAAAAATATTATTTGCAGATATGGTCTCCCACACGCGTTCATTACCGACCATGGAACCCAGTTTGATAACGAGGAATTTGCTGCATATTGTCATCAATCCAATATACTGAAAACCCACTCTACACCAGGTTATCCCCAAAGCAATGGGAAAACTGAGGTGACAAACAAAACGCTACTGAATGGATTGAAGAAATGACTGGATGATGCAAAGGCAAATTGGATTAATAAGCTACACTCTGTGTTGTGGGCTTATCACACCACACCACGAACAGCAACAGGAGAGTCCCCATACATGCTGGCATTTGGAAGTGAGGCTATCATACCTACTGAATTGGGCCTACCTACGCACAGGGTGCTTAATTTCAATTCTCCTGTCAGTGACTTAATGAGAAGATTAGACCTGGATATGCTCGAAGAATTCAGGGAAGAACTAGCAATCAGGAATGAATCATATCAACAATGAACAACTCTGTTCTCAAAAGAGTGAAGAAGTGTGATTTGAAAGAAGGGGATTATGTGCTGAAGAAAGTGATCTAAAAGAATAACAAATTGGAAGCCAACTGGCATGGACCCTACAGAGTAATAGAAGCTGTTCGTCCAGGGACATACAGGATTGTAACCTTGGAAGGAGAAGAATTCAAGAATGCATGGAATGTAGAGCATTTACGTAAGTATTATCAGTAGTTGAAATTCCTATGTAATACAGTTTCTCCAGTATGAATAAAGTGTTGAATGTTTTACCCGGTTCTCTCTTTTTGTTGAAATTTTTCGGAATATTAGTTCTACACACTACACATCAAGTTCAGAAAAATTACCACTAACTCCGGTTGGTCGGTAAATCAATTTCCAAAACCCCGGTTGGTCGGGAACCAATTACCACCAACTTCGATTGGTTGGGAACAAATTACAACCAACTCTGGTTGGTCGGTAAATCAATTTCCTCCAACCCCGATTGGTCGGGAACCAATTACCACCAACTCCGATTGGTCGGGAACAAATTACCACCAACTCTGGTTGGTTGGGAAAAAATTATATCCAACTCCGGTTGGTCGGCAAATCAATTTCCTCCAACTCCGGTTGGTCAAGAATAAATTACCACCAACTCCGGTTGTTCGGGCATCAATTACCACCAACTCTGGTTGGTCGGGCATCAATTACCACCAACTCCGGTTGGTCGGGAACAAGTTACAACCAACTTCAGTTGGTCGACAAATCAATTTCCTCCAATCCCGGTTGGTCGGGAAAAAATTACCACCAACTTCGGTTGGTCGGGAACAAATTACCACCAACTCCGATTGGTCGACAAATCAATTTCCTCCATCTACGGTTGGTCGGAAACCAATTACCACCAACTCCAATTGGTCGGGAACAAATTACCACCAACTTCGGTTGGTCGGGAACAAATTACAACCAACTTCGGTTGGTCGACAAATCAATTTCCTCCAACTCCGGTTGGTCGGGAACAAATTACCACCAACTCCGGTTGGTCGAAAATCAATTACCACCAACTTTGGTTAGTCGGGCATCAATTACCACCAACTTCGGTTGGTCGGGCATCAATTACCACCAACTCCGGTTGGTCGGGAATCAATTACCACCAACTCCGGTTAGTCGGGCATCAATTACCACCAACTTTGATTGGTCAAAAATCAATTACCACCAAATCCGGTTTGTCGGTAAATCGAATACAATCAACTCCGGTTGGTTAAACTAAGCAGGAATGTGGGATGAAAATCATTTAATTACTTAGGCCTAAAGAGTGACAAGTCACTATAATCAAACAATAAATAGGACAAGTTCCATTATCCAAAAACAAAACAGAATGTACATATCAGAATGTGTATATATTCACAAACAAACAAACAAGGGCATTCTGCAAATTACTTAGAAGAAAATAAAATAAAAGACTAAATTTCTTCATTCAAATCGAGTAGAATTACATATGATGTGAAAAATATACTTCATTACATAAACAATCCTATTCTATTGGTTTTTCCCTTCTGCCTTTGAAACAGGTTCTACCCCAACAGGAGGATCATCTAATGCGTAAGGGGAATTGATAAAATTCACATCTCGCAGCATTCTAACAATCATTATAGAATGCCGCTCAAGAAAATGCTCTAGGCAAGATATCTCAAAGTTTGTATGCAGACTGTAATCGCCGAGATACTTAGAGATTAAGCATTGAGGAATTACTCGAGAAGGAATCCAATTGATGTCAAGCTTAAAAGGAGGCATAGGCAAATCGAGCACACCAGGATCATAATAATCCCATAAGTAGTGGCCCTGCTCCAATTTTAGCATGCACAGTGCATTCAACCACCCTTGCTTGTAACCCTCGTTATTTGACTGCTGGATCCGATCATCAAGATGGTAAAGGGCTTCATTCTACCTAGCCATCCAAAATTCTCTGGGTTGTTTATGGAATTGATAAGTTAACCTCTCCAGTTGCTCATGGAGATTCTTCACCTGGTTTACCTCATTTTCCAAGGCAGAACTCTGATTAGTGAGTTGCTCGCTGAAGTTCAAAATTTTCTTAGACATTTTTGCTAAGGCTTAGTTCTTCGCCATCAACTGAAAGCCCTGATTCTCAAAAGTCGCCTGCGTTCTAGCTTCTTTAATAGAGACCCGACCAGCCCTAGCTCGTCCATGAGAAGAAGATCTTGCTCGTCCGCGAGTAGATGAGGAGGATCCAGCGCTTTTTAAACTTTGTAACTCATCTCGTGAGTTGGAATTTTCTACCTCCAAGAAAGAGAAACCTTCATCATTAACAGGAACCAAGGCTCCCAAGGAAGATGCGGCATATTTAAGTTATTTTATCTCTTCTTGCAAGGCAATGTTCTCCTACTCCAACAGCTTAGCAATATGCCTGTGTTCTCCGACTTCAAGCTTTAGAAACACTTTATTTCTTTTCCTAGGCAGAGATGAATTTGTTATATCCTTTGTTAGCACTCAATTGTTGATATTTCTTCTCGTATCCTTGATGTAAAAGTGTGGAGGAATCTTTGTACTATAGCTGATGTTCCTCGATCGTTCCTTAGAGATCTTCAATCATCTCATAGTAGGCCACATTATTGGCAACTGCACAATCGAGCAAGCACTTCAGATATTGGTAAGCTTCAACTCCTCGGTCAGAAACACTTGATCCGAGGATGTCAATTATATGGGCCTCATTAAGATCTGCATGACCAGCTTTAAGATAATCATTGCATTTCTTCATCAATTCTGTGTCATGAGATGATAAAATCTCCATCCTGGCCATAAACTAGCAAAGAAAAGAAATAAAAAGAATCAATAATGACACAGACAGAGCAAGTAAAAGATAAATTTAAGGTGAACAACCAAAGTTTGAATTTTATTTCATCATAAGGGAAAATACAAAGTCTGAGGTTACATTCAAGAGAACAACAAAATAAAAGCCCAAATAATTTTACACCTTCTCCTTGTTTCCTACTACGTCCTCAGAATTTTTGGAGGAAGTGACTAGTTGCTCAGAGGATAAAGGTAGTTGCTCGGTAGAAGTGCTGGTGGGTTAGAGTTGCTCGGAGCAAGTTTGAACAACTGGGACAGAAGGGGCCTAATCTCCAATCATCATCGAAGATTCATCTGAGCTAGCTTCATCCTCTTCTTCTTCCCCAGGAGAGGGAGGAGGGCCATGAGTGTGTTGTTGGAAAAGTTCAGAATTCTCAGCAACTTTCAGCTCCTGCAAGGCTGTAACCCATCCATACCTAAAATATTTAAAACTGACGTATTCCATTTGAGAGGACATGGAAGCCAAACCCTTATTCCAGCCTTTGTCCCAACCAGGAATGAATGATTTTTTAACTGCCTTCTTCCTTTTTTCCTTCTCCGAGGAGGTCATTTCCCTAAGGAGCTCCTCGACAGCCTTCAACTTCTCCTCCACCTCCATTTTTTGGCACCCAACGTCTCGAAGTCTAATAACTTCCTCTTCAGAAGACTGAGCTTAACTTTTAGCTCCTTGTTGCTTTGTTCGAAGACTTTGTTGCTCTGCTGAGACTCCGTCAATTTCTTCTCCAAATCCTTGGAGGCACTCACAACTTGATTTCTTTCTTGCTCAATGGACTAGAATTGCTTCTCCCAAGCAACTTTATCTTCCTCGTATTTTTAACGATAATATTTCAGAGATTGGGTCAGCCTAACAAAAGCTTCTTTTACTCCTCCCGAGGAGCTTGAAGCCTTGATAGCTTCATCCTTCTTCAAAATGCTGTTAAAACATGTCACCAGCTGGAAAAGGAAATAACTTTGAGCCAATATATGAACATAATATTAGAAAGTGAAAGACTCAGGTTAACAATACTTACTGTGGAAATGTGTTGATCAGCCAAGGTAGTGATTCTCTCATGAGAAAAAGTGTCTTCAATACCTTGGACTTCTGGGATAGTCTAGGATTTCACTAAGCTCACAGCAGAGCTCGGGGCAGCAAAAGATGGAATACTACCTTCAATGTTTGAAGGTTGAGAGACAAGTTCAGCAGGTCTCTCAGAAGAGCTTTTCTTCAACCTCCTCATAGGGGGAGGATCATTTTCAACCAAATACGTTGTCTTTGTTGGTGATATGACAATAACCTCACTCGGAGGAGAGAAAGCAACAATCTTTCTCGGAGCCTCAGGGGACTTCTCGCTAATTTTCTTGGCAGCAACAGGAGGGGGTACATCTACAGTCTTTATCCCTTCTTTTGGGACATCTTTTTTACTTTTCTTTGCCTCCACAACAGTAGAGGCAGACTTGTCAAAAAAGGCAGAAGCTCTTCTCCTCTTCATTTGATCACTGATAGGAATACTTGACTCAGAGGAAGAACCTTCCACACTAGTCTTAGCATCCGGTACTTGGTCAAGATTAACTACCACTAGACGAGGATGAGCAGTGAAAGATGAAGTATAGCTCTTGTACTGCAACAAATAAGAGACAGATCTAATATGTTCCTCGACAACAGATTGGTGCAAATCCCAGATAAGTTTCAAATGCTTTAAATTAACGTCAACTTCTTTTGGAGGTTTTATTTTACTGTCAACTGTAACAAACAAAAATGAATGTCAGTGATACATTTTATCAAACACAAAGAAAACAAGATTTCAAAAAATAAAAACAACATATTCCATTGCCATAGGGGGGACACCTGGGACCTTGATATACGTCATCTCCATTTAATGGAGCGTGTTGCCAATTTTTCATAACAACCCCATGCTCAAAATAATCCCTATTGGCATCTTGAAGATTAACAACTAAAGCCCTATTCAAAAACCTAGTTTTCACATAGAATGTGGAATCACTGACAACCCACCTATAGCAATACATAATCTCTGGAATCCCTAAACGGGTTCCATGGAGTTGATTCAATCTATGTACGCCATTAACTATCCTCCAGGTATTTGGAGCTATTTTTGCAGGTACAACGTCAAAATATTGACAGAACTCCAAACATAGGGGATTTGGAGGAAAAGAAAAGCCACATTCGGCCACAAAGAGACTTGGGAACCAATGTCCCTCAGCCAAAGAAAAATAATCAGAAGGTTCAGAAAGTTCTTCCAAAATAATCCACGAAGGGATTGAAAATTCAGACCAAAACTTGTCCAGCGACTCAACAAGATAAACCATGATGAACAAAGTAAATAAAATAAAGAGAAGAAAATCTTACAGAGAAAAAGAGATCAGGTGACAATGAACGACAGAAAGAATGAAGGCACAAGACAGAGAGAAAATAAAGAGTTCAAAGATGCAGATTTGAAAAGTGAAAGACGATAGGATTTTTTCCGCGCTTAAATACTTTACCTCGGGAATAGAGAAAAGCAATGATTACAAGGGAGGCCGTTTGCGTATCCGGTGGCTAAAAGAAGAAAAGGAGCACAAACATCGAAGCGGTCATGAAAATTCAAAATATTTATGAGGGCTAATACTGTGAACTAAAAAAGGATTTATATACAACGAATGTTTTCCTAAAAACCATACAAACCAATAGTCTACGCACTTTTCAAGCAGAATGTTCCATATTTTTCTTCAACATCAAACTATGAAATATTGGGGGCTTCTGTTGATACCAAATTTAATCTACTGATGTGGACCCATAACTTGAAGACACGTGTCAACTAACGTGGAAATTACAAATACTTCTATCGATCAACTCACTGCCACCGAGTTACTCAAGCACTACGAGCAGCTCATACATTCCGAATAGCTCAAGCATACCGATCAACTTAGGTTCCCCGAGAAACTCATGGGCTCCGAGCAACTCATGGGCCACGAGCAACTCAAGTGTGCCGAGCTACTAAGGCGATCCGAGCAGCTCAAGCGTGCCGAGCTACTTAGCGTACAGATCACTCAAATCAAGATAATCAAAGAGGCGACTACGCATTAAATGCTCATTATTATTGTACAGATACATATATGTCTACTAGATAACAGCGCACTGTCCTTTCACATGTACAGCCTCAAGGCTATAAATACATTGTAACTTCCTCATTAGAGGGGGACTCTGGATCTCTTGGTAAACCCCTTATCGAGAATTCCAGGCAAACAGTCAGCAATACAAAAATAGTGGACATAGGCCATTCTTATAAGGCTGAACCACTTTAAAAATCTTTTGTCTCATTTATTTTATCTTTGATTGACTAATTAGAGATAATCTAATTTTTTACATCAACAATGATTAATAACAATATTATACTTTTATTATTTGGGGGCATTCACATCTAGATCCTATTAGACTTTCTTTTAGACATTCTAGTCCCATCATGTTTTCCCCTTACATATAAGTCTTACTCCTAATTTTTTGGAATTTTTTTTCACAATTTTACCCTTTTAAAACCAACCATTCGTAACTTCCTTGAGGAAGTTACATAAGTGGTTGAACTTTTTTTTTAATCTTCAAATGATCATAACTTTTGATTCACAAATCTATTTTTTGCAAAATTACTATTTTTGAAATCTGCTCGACAGGATCTATCAAACAAGATCCATGAATGCTATAAAATTCCAAAGAAAAAAATTTACACAAACAGTAAACTTTACTCTATGCAATAGAATATGAAATAGTTTTATATATGTGACATTTTCACAAACAGACAGTAACATTTACTATGGTAATATTACACAATATATATATATATATATATATATATATATATATATATATATATATATATATATATATATATATATATATCCGGTGGATCCAAACCCTCTTTTTTCAAAATTAACTTATATTTAAAGGTTCGCTCCAACGGTATCCAATCCTTACCACCATTGTTGGAGCTTCAACGACCTTTGTCAAAGCTCCGATTTGGGGTAGGTAGGGGTGACATGTGGTGTCCCTGGCGCGGACCTTTGAAAATAAGAGACTTTTGAATAAATGGGTTTTGGATCCACCGGAGTATCATAGGGTGCCGCTGGTGCGGACCTTTGAAAATAAGATTGGATAAATGGGATTGGGATCCTATGGAGCACCAGTTTGGGGTGAGTAGGGGTGGAATTAGGTGCCGGTGGCGCAGAACTTTAAAAATGAGAGCATATTGAATATATATATATATATAATGTGATAACACAGTAATTGTTATTGTTTGTAAAAATGTTATAGATATTAAACTTTATTGTATACACTAGAAAATGAAATAGTTTTATATCTGTGACATTTTCACAAACAATAACACTTACTGTGTTAATATATTTAGGAAACAGTTTTATATATATAACATTTTCACAAACAGTAACATTTACTGAGTTAATATTACATAATATATATATAAAATTTTCACAAACAGTAACATTTACTGAGTTAATATTACAAAATATATATATATATACACGGTAGATCAAAACCTCTTTTTTTCAAAATTACCATATTTTTAAAGGTTTACGCTAGCGACATTCAATCCCCACCATTACCCACCCCCATTGTCGGAGCTTCAACGACTTTCATCCGAGCTATGATTTGGGTGGGTAGTAGTGGCATAGGGTGCCGCTGGCGCGGACCTCTGAAATTAAGAGAATATTAGATAAATGGGGTTTGGATCCACCGGAACTCCGATTTGGGATGAGTAGGGGTGGCATTGGGTTAGGCTTATATCTATAACATTTTCACAAACATTAACATTTACTGTGTTCATATAACACAGTATATATATATATATATATATATATATATGCGGTGGATCCAAACCTCTTTTTTCTGATATTGTCTTATTTTTAAAGGCCCGCGCTAGCGGTATCTAATCCCGACCACCACCAACCCCAATTGTCGGAGCTCCAACAACCTTCGTCAGAGTTCTGATTTGGGGTGACATGGAGTGCCGTTGGCGCGGACCTTAGAAAATAAGAGAATATTGGATAAATGGGGTTTGGATGCACCGGAGCTCCGATTTGGGGTGAGTAGGGGTAGCATTAGGTTAGGTTTATATCAGTAATATTTTCACAAATAATAAATGTTACTGTTTGTGAAAATGTTACATCAGCATCCCATGCCACCTCAAATCAGAGCTCTGATGAAGGTTGTTGGAGCTCCGACAAAGGGGGTGGATGGTGGTGGGGATTGGATGCCGTTGACGCGGACTTTTAAAAACAATATAATATCAGAAAAAAGAGGTTTTGATATATATATATTGTGTTATATGAACACAGTAAATGTTAATGTTTGTGAAAATGTTATAGATATAAGCCTAACCCAATGCCACCCCTACTCATCCCAAATCGGAGTTCCGGTGGATCCAAACCCCATTTATCTAATATTCTCTTAATTTCAGAGGTCCGCACCAGCGGCACCCTATGCCACTACTACCCACCCAAATCATAGCTCGGATGAAAGTCGTTGAAGCTCCGACAATGGGGGTGGGTAGTGGTGGGGATTGAATGTCTCTAGCATAAACCTTTAAAAATATGGTAATTTAAAAAAAAAGAGGTTTGGATCTACCGTGTGTGTGTGTGTGTGTGTGTGTGTGTATATATATATATATATATATATATATATATATTGTGTAATATTAACTCAGTAAATGTTACTGTTTGTGAAAATGTTATATATATTGTGTAATATTAACTCAGGAAATGTTACTGTTTGTGAAAATGTTATATATATAAAACTATTTCATAAATATATTAACACAGTATGTGTTATGATTTGTGAAAATGTCACAGATATAAAACTATTTCTATTTCTGGTGTATACAATAAAGTTTAATATCTATGACATTTTTACAAACAATAGCATTTACTGTGTTATCACATTATATATATATATATATATATATATATATATATATATATATATATATATAATATGCTCCTATTTTTAAAGCTCTGCGCCACCGGCACCTAATGCCACCCTTCTCACCCCAAATCGGAGCTCAAGAGGATCCAGATCCCGTTTATCCAATCTCATTTTCAGCAATCCGCGCCAGCGGCACCCCATGACACTGCAGTCGATCCAAAACCCATTTATTCAAAAGTCTCTTATTTTCAAAGGTTCGTGCCAGCGGCACCACATGCCACCCTCACCCACCCCAAATCGGAGCTCTGACGAAGGTCGTTGAAGCTCCAACAATGGTGGTAAGGACTGGATGCCGCTAGCGCGAACCTTTAAATATAAAGTAATTTTGAAAAAAGAGGGTTTGGATCCACCGGATATATATATATATATATATATATATATATATATATATATATATATATATATATTGTGTAATATTACCACAGTAAATGTTACTGTCTGTTTCTGAAAATGTCATATATATAAAACTATTTCATATTCTAGTGCATACAGTAAAATTTAGTGTTTGTGTAAATTTTTTTCTTTGGAATTTCATAGCGTTCATGGATCTTGTTTGATAGATCTCGTCAAGAAGATTTCAAAAATAGTAATTTTGCGAAAAACGGATATGTGAATCAAAAGTTATGATCATTTAAATATTAAAAAAAAGTCCAACCACTTATGTAACTTCCTAAAGGAAGTTACGGATTATTCTTTATAAAAGGGTAAAATTGTGAAAAAATTCCCTAAAAAGTTGGAATAGGACCTATATGATTGTTGAAAAGTCAATAGGACTTATATGAATGTTGACCCGACAAATGGAACTTAAATATAATTATCTCTATTATTTGTTACCATAAAAGACTGTTATTAATTTAATATAATAGTTACTAATCCTAATTTTATATTTATAAAAGTTATAATTGAAAAACAATATTTCTTATAAACCTAAAAACCTCTTCTGGACTCCCACACACCCATACATAACTTTTCCTTCCCCGCCTAAAGAAACTCTCCCCCTCTCTCACATACCCAAAACTTGCCTTCTTCTCGGATTCATAAATTTTAATTTTTAGTTTGATACTCGTGTTCTCATATTCGCGACCTTCTCCCCCATCACCCTTTCAAACGCGCATCGCCTAGGGTTTCATGATTTGAGTATTTTGAAATAAGCCTCCTCTATAATATATATATATATATATATATATATATATATATATATATGTTGTGTATAATAGACATATTGATTTTAGGAGCGTTAAATTATTGCTTTTGACCCTAATTTGTCCATGTATAGTTCCTATTTTATAGAGAAATTTATTATTCCTTTAAGAACTTTGACTATAAATCTCAACGAAGACACTTACGATCTTAAAAAAGGACAAATTCTCATAACCCAAATCTAAAAAACCAAAGAAAATATCTACTTTGAATTTGGTTTCAATTCCACTAGTGTTTTTATTTCCAGGCTTCAAATTCTCTTCATTAACGATGATTCAGGATTTGATTGACGTAATGAGTGTTCAGTCATTGTGTTTCTTATGTTCATTAATGGATTTTAGGGTTTCTATATTATTTTCTAAGTGTTATATATATTTTGATTTCTCAATATTTTTCTTGTTATTTCAATGTTTTGGACGAGGAAAATGAATGTAAAATGTTTTAGAGTGATGCTATAGGTACCAAAAAAATTTCCCAAATCTCCTCCAAATAGCATTAGTGAGTTGTGTCCTGGCGGGACCCATACCACAAGGTATAACACTTAATGCGATTTAGGGGAGGATTTGGGTGAGTTGTTTGGGACACAAAGCATTTCTCAATGTTTTATGATAATAATTTGTTTCACTTTTAGAGAATGGCCAGCTAAGATAAAATGCACTACTGAGTAAAAGTTTTTTGTGATTTTAAATGAAATTTACTCTTAGTATATTATTTATTTAGGGTGTGATTGTATACTTAGTATTGGAATTAGATTAATATCTATTACATTAGATTTCAATTGATCTTATTATGAAAATAATGGAGGGTTTAGTTGTCAATCTGATTTGTTTGTGTGATATAGTGTTTATGCAATATTTTATGTGTGGTGTTTGTGTAAAGTGTGCGTTGTAGTGTATGCAGTGTTTATGAAAGGTGTGTGTTGTAATGTGTGCAATATGGTGCGTTGTGTGCTTATTTTTGATATATTTTATGTATACTCTTTGTGTTTGTTCGAAACTATGTATGAGATAGTTCGAATGTGTGCACACATGAAACTATGTGAAATGTCCGAAACTGTGTGTATTTGTGGAATGTTGTCTGTATATTATTTGTGTATGGATCTATGTAAGAAACTGTGTCTATGTGTATCTGCTAAAATGAGTTTAATGTGTGTATGTGTGAACTTATTTATCAGACTATGTGTGTGTGAGATGAATGAAGAGAAAACATTTTTAGTTCTTTACCATGATTGAAATCTTACTCATCAGTTGGACAAAATATTGCATGCACAATCTTTGCGAATACACGAGTGATTTAAATTAATAATCATCTCTCATAGATTTAATAGCCTATATTAAACTAAATCTTATTGCAGAGGGCTATGTTGAATCTACCATCATTTTCACTTCCAGTCTTTACATTCTCTTCAGTAATGATATTAAGGACTTGACTTGACCTAGTCTAGTGAGAAAACGTTGTTTCTGATTTTCATTGTTAGTTTCATTATTTTCATTGTTTGGATTCTTAGAATTGGAAATAAATTAATATCCGTGACATTTAAATTCACTTAATTTAGTCGGGAAATATATGTTGATTTTTATTAGAATTGTGAATTCTAGTTGGTGAGTTGTACTATGCGCATGGTTTGTCGTATATTATTTGAAAATGTGTGAGTATACTTATGTGAGTGTGGAGATATGTCTAAAACCGTGTAAGTATAAATCTTAGGATTGATCTTTCTTAACAAGGCTGCAAATTAAACTGTTGCAAGACTTTTATGAAATAATGAGTGCATCAGATTTTTATCATTCATATCTCCCTTATTTTGATCTGCAATAGATTTAACTCCCAAGGATTTAATCGATAAGCACAATGTATCTCTTTTATGGAGGGTATATGTACATCTCTCAAGGCCATCTATTACAGCCTCATGAATCCAAGAACCTACATCACCTCTGTTATCCACATGGTAATCATCAAAAGATTAAAATAAAGTCTCCATCACTTCATTTTTTTATAGAAAGAAATAGATACGTGACATCATCCCATAGGAAATCAAACATTTTTGTCTTAGTTGATGCTTAACATACTGAAACGAGTCATTTGATAACATTTACCATCGCTCCAGCGTCTTTGAGAATGTATGATATAAATTATTTATGCAATTCGCAAATTTCCGATTGATTAAAAGTTATTTAATTAGAGTCAATCTTCAATCCAGTTTAATTAAATCCTAATCATGCATCTCTATGAAGAAATCAAACATGCAATCACAAATCAAGGGACAATAAAATTCCAAAAGAATCCCCGAAGGGAAAAACCTTTATTTCACTATTAAATGTAAATTGCAACTTACAATTATATAAAGAAATTTGTAATGAATTTTTCGCAAAAAATCCATATAGACTGTAGCCTAGAACCAACAAAGATTCCCTCAAGAACCTTAAGAACTGCAGCTCCTCCTTCAATAGTGATTACCCTCGAGTATCACCAATGACCGTAGTCATCAGTAATAGCTCCCGCAAGAACTACCAGTCCAGTAGTAGATAATCCTTATCCATAAGAGAAACTTCAACAAATAAGTGTTTTGGGTTCCAAAATGATTCACAAAAGTATATGGGATGTTTTGTGTGAATAAAAAACATAAACTTACCATAAAAAGTGAAGACTAAAAGTCTACAAATATGCGGTTTTCGTATAGCAAAAGTCTGGGTAAAAAGTCTCATAAAATAGGTATTTATAGAAAAACAAAATTCTTGATGCGATGCAGTCGTTCAAACGACTCCTTGATGGCGTTTGAACGATATTAGATGTCATTTGAACAACCTGTTAAAATGCAAAACAGTTTGATAAAAGAATAGTTTAAAAAATTATCCCAATACTATCGTAAAACATTTTCGAAACTTATACGCATTCCTTATCAAAACCAATCTCATAGAGGACTGTTGTTGAGGATACTTGATATTCGGATCCGCCTTCTTGAACGTATGAACGTGAACTTCCTTTGAAATTCATAACGGTATACGACATACTCAAAGTAACCTTAGGACTATGGAAAATAGATCCTTACAAATATCCCCCTATGTCTATGCAGGTACAAAATAAAACAATTCTAATTATCAATCAAATGTTCTATACAAATCTAATTCCCTCCCATGAACCCAAAAGTGGAAAGATGCTAAAAATGCAAGTCTTCAAAAAATCTTCAACTTTTAGTGATTGACGTGACTCAATTTTTGTCTAAAGTGCGTGCTAATTATGGTTCAAGTGCAAACCGATAGCGAAAGTAATAAACCATATAAGACGAGGTATCGATCTCAGGGACTAGGACGTGGAGACATGACGACGATAGACTAGAATGAATGACCTAAAAGATTGACTCACAAAAGAAATAAAAAAGATGATTTGTTGGTGAAATGTTCTATTTTACTTCTATGAAAGCAATTGAAAAATCTCTCTAAATTTTCTACGCATGCAAAACTTATCAAAAGGTGATTTGATTAATATAAGAGAAAAATAAGGTCGTAATACAATCCCCCATCCCTAGTACGTTTTCCAGATACAAAACCTAACTGTGAATTAGATAATTGATTGAACCCATACGTTATAAATCTCAAGCATTACATATGTGAGAGTACAAGCTTGCATCATACATAATCAAAAGTAAGAATAAAGAAGTGTCGCAAAAGCTAATACGCATGTCGCACTCTTAAACACCCCGATTACCTAGGGTCAATCAAGGTTAAAAGTCTTAACTAATAAACACGATTCAATCATTTATTTAACTTAGGGAATTAAATTTATATCCGTGCAAACCACATCGGGTTGGGTTCATGCATTCCAACCCTTAAAAACCTAGCCAGGCATGGTGTAACTATGATTAAGCAAGAAATTTACGTAGCATGGAATCATTATTATGCTAAAAATGTGATCAAACACGAGAAATAATAGAAGTACTGGAAAAAAGGTTACCAATATTAAAGAACAAGAACATGCAAGAAGAATCAAAGCTTAAGAAAAACTCGAATTGAAGGTGCAAAATATATAAATTCTTCTCCTAGATGTTCACCCTTGATTAAGAGATTTTACATGAGTGAAATCTCTATAAAAAGAGTCCTAATGACTAAATATATAGGATAGATGTCGTTTAGAAGAGTCCCCAAAATATAAAACTCTTTAGGCTAAAAGATAAGGACAAAATAAAAATTACGTATCTTGAAAAAATGTCACACTTAGAAAGCATGACTAATTTTATAACGGTTCTGGAACGTGACTAAAGGATGGATCGGTTCGTTTTCCATTTAATTCGGATCATTCTGCTTCACGAATTTAGACAATGAGTTTCAAGGCTCCGGAGCGGTTCGATTATTTTTTCTTGCGATTTTCTCTCAACTTCGAATGACCATAACTTCTTCATCGTAGCTCGGATTGACGTACCATTTTTTCCAGTATTCTTATAATCGAAAGATCTTCAACTTTTAAATTGGACCCACCTCCGGAATAAGGTTAAAATTAAAAAAATGCCCCTCAACTCTTCGTTTCTTCGTTTCTTTAATTGTTTTGAGTTCTCTTTCGCACTAACTTGCATGAAATACCTGTAAAACATATAAGAGATACACAAAATAAGAAATTCTTCCCAAAAAGAGTTAGTATCATGAATATGAGATAAATACAGTCTCTTTACAATGCACGGGATCATAAAAAGACCAAAATTAAGGGGATATACAATATTTATGCCTAATCAATGATCACCAAAGTCTTAAAAAAATCTTCAACTTTTAATGATAATTAAAAAATCTTCAAATATCTTTGCTTTCCTTGCTATTCTTTTGTGTGCTTTCCAAATGATCATCAAATTCCTATATATAATAAACAAAGAAAATACCTTTGTGATGTATCGAGTTTGAAACGAGATAAGTATAAATGAAATATCACATATCAATCAATGATCAACTCAAATCAAGTCAAATATCAAATCTACCCCATAATTCAAACTCTCACTCGCCCATAATTCATAATTCATTCTCCCCCTTTTTATTTGTCCGAAATAGACAAGGGAAAGAATAAACAAAATAAATATGGAGTGACATGACAAGCATATCAAATATATATCAAATACTCTCATGTAAGGATAAACTCAAAAGGCTTTCACAATCTATTTTTGATTTTTCAAATATTTTCAAACAAAGATAATTTAAAAAAACAACACATAATAAATTTACATTAAAATAACCAAATCGTGGAAACATAATGAATGAGTGTGAAAAAATTCGATAGGAAAATCAACTCAAACATTCATAACATATGTGCACGATGAATATGGATACTCCTAATGAGTGAACTTCAAAATCGTCCTTAGGTGGAAAAAAAACTTGAATTTAAATGACACCGACTCAATCTAGTCAACAAAGCAAAGTCTAAAATGAGTTCTACACTAATAACGTCTAAAATAATGTAATACTTTTTGATGACTTTGTCAGGACGTGCAAACCCATTGATTTTCAACCAAACTCCCTCATAAATGATAATGCTTTTTATTTTTCTATTGAGGTTCTAAATTCTCTTTTTAAGAGATTCCCTATTGGCCCCTTTTTGGCATATGATTCTTTTATTGCCTCAATTTTTTCTCGGGCTCTTTTCAAATGGTGGTTTTCATGACGAGTTCACATACCTCTCGCAGCCCTGTCCCATGTTCACTCATTATTTTTCTATATTAAACAAATTCCTCACGGACAATGGTTCTTACATGCACTACT
Organism: Sambucus nigra; assembly: GCA_949130495.1. Classification (NCBI taxonomy): domain Eukaryota; kingdom Viridiplantae; phylum Streptophyta; class Magnoliopsida; order Dipsacales; family Adoxaceae; genus Sambucus; species Sambucus nigra. Next base: position 573,276,790 of record OX422217.1, read on the forward strand.
TTCATTGTCAAGTTTTATCGCATTTGGTTTGTTTTAAAGACAGGATTGAGATGAAAACACTTCGATCAACATGTGATAAACAAGTACAATAATCAAATAAATTCGTCCAAGTGTGCATTAAAGGAGACTAAGAGTCGACCATATAGAAAGTAATTGCAAATATCATCTTAATGACTCCAAACATTATAAAGCGCATGGATGAAATGATGTACCATTTCAAAACATTATCAAATAGTCACATGGATATGGAATGAAGTTGTGACTTGGTCATCCTAAATGTCCATCCATAAACGGTGTAAAAGAAATATAATTTTTTTTGTAATTTTTTTTTTCAAAATAAAATCTTTTTGGCTTTTTCAATTTTTTTCTCAAAAAATATAGAAAATCTTTTTGTATTTTTTAAAAACAAAAATCTTTTTGAATTTTTCGAAAAAAATATCAAAATTGGAAACCAATATATACAAAGATGGTACATACTAGCAATAGGCATAAAATATCAGCATGGAAATCATCCCATGCTAGCCAACAAGTCTAAACCTCAACCTTAAGTCTCGAGGAGTTTTTCAATGGTGGTGACATCCTATGAAAAACATCCATAAAATCATGTGATGTCTTGACTAAATACTTAACTTTCTCTTGTAAAGTTATCAAAATCTTTCATATGATGTGAAGGAGCATGCAAAGTATCATGTGTGGGTGTGCGTGTGGGAACACGTGTAGTAGCATAATGAGGTAAATACCAATTAAATACACTACCTAACTTAATTTTTTTTCCCTAAAGTGTCCTCTTTTCTTTCAATGGGAGTAAACATAAACAGGTCTAGGAACAACTCTCTAAAAACGACTAGGATGCGCTCTCATACGTAAAAATGAACGCCTAGGTTGGTTAGGTTGAGAGCTATATGGATCTATCACAAGCTCGAGAACCGACTCTAGTGAAACTTGAAAAGTTGACGCACCGTCATAACCTATTCCTAGTCTCTCAACATTACCTAAAGCGGGACCGAGGATCATCTTTCCAACCTTCTTTGATGTGTCCTCTATAGTGACCTTGGCCTCCCAGGCATGTTCGAGATCTCTCTCGAGTTGGGACACACGGGATTTAAGTTCACTCTTTTTCCAGCCTAAAATGATCAACTTCTCACATAAAGAAACCTTCACATTATCGAGTTGACACTCCGACGCTTCACACTTTCTCAAAACTTATATCTCTCTTTCCAAATCTAAAACCTTAATACCTAACTATTTATTCAACTTCTTCATTTTTAAATCTCGATGTACAAATCTTTAAATGCTTTTTGGAAATCGCTTTCACCCTCACTTCCAATATCACCCTCACTCTCACTTGAAACACACAAATCATCATCGGGGCTCTCACATATTCACGTGTCCTCATCATCGTGGGATAAACTAGATGTGCTCACGTGACTAGCCATAAATGCAACACACATACCATGCTATTATTCATCCCCCGAATTAATCACCCCGATGTCACTATCACTAAGAGTGGCGGTATTAGCAATCTTCTTGCCCTTTCTCTGTTGCATAGTGGGACATTCAAACGCTATGTGCCCTTTACTCTCGCACTCAAAACATCTCGCCTCTTACTCTTTCTCACCGCTCTCTTTTTCCTCCTCTTTCTTTTTATTTTTCTCAAAAAAAAATTATTGGAATAATTTTCTTTGGAAAATTTAAGAAACTTTATAAATGTTTTGGAAAATAAGGCAACATCATCAAAATCAAACTGTCCCTCTGACTCGGACTCATAAACTTTCTCCTTCCCCTCATCCTCTCTCTTCTTACACACTTCCTCACTCTTTTTAGATTGGGTCCTAAGAGAAATCTCTTTATCCTTAGGCTTAATAGTGTTAGGACATATGTCGATCTCATAAGTTTGAAAATCTCCTACGAGTTCTTCTAACCTAAGTGTATCTAATAGTCCTAATGAGTTCAAAACAGTGACCTTAGGAATAAAACGTTTCGGGAGTGGCCTCAAAATCTTTTTAAAAACTCTCATCTCGCCAATTGTTCACCCAAATTAAAACTCGTGTTAATTATGTCCAACAACTGATAAGCACCCAAACGTTTTAAAATAAAACCCAAAAATAATAATTTTTAATTGCTAATTCTCAGTAAAATAGGTCTTATGAGTGTATATGTTTATGTTGTAGGCCAAAATGTCATTTGCGGGTTTAAACACTTCAAATCAAGGCAAATGCGATATTTATGTGGTTAAAAGAGGGTAAACCCAATCCTTATACCTATTATCCTGTCCCCTAACCACGACCAGTCCAGCGCTAGCCTGTCCTCTAAATTCTCAGTGTGTTTGCAATATTATTATTCTTAATATAAATATATATTTTATTTAGGTTGTGTCATTTTTATTAGTTCCTTTTTGTTTTATTTCCTTTTTATTTTCTTTTATTTTAGAGTCTTTATTTTATTTTGTATTTTATATTACGTGTGTGTCATTATATTCATGTATCTACATATTATAAGGGTCAATTTTATGAGAATTTTAGTTATTTGTTTCTTTTATTTTACTTGATTTTAATTTTATTAGTTTACTTTTATTTTATTTTTTATTTTATTTTGAGTCTTTTATTAATAGGTTAGTTTTTTTTAGTTTTAATAGATTTTAATTCTTAGTTTTATTAATTTTGTTAATTTAATTTTTTGGTTAGACAGTGTTATTTTTCTTTTTAAGTACAAATCTAAACACACACGCTAACTAACTTACAATCACTCACATCCTAACACACCCATCACCTACTACCCATCATATTCCCCACCCTCCCTCACCTACTACCCATCATCTTCCCTACCCTCCCTCACTCTCTCTCTTAACCTCCATAGCCATAATTCTAAGCTCCTTTAAACCTAAAAACCTCCTGTGAAAACCAACACCATTTCACCCCTCTTCAACTCGTGACTAGGGTTGTTAATGGACCGGGTCTGGACCCAGACTCGATTCGAATCCTACCCGAATTAACGGATCTGAGAAAATTTTATAGACCTGATTATCCGATTACCCGATTAGTTAATGAATCGGGTCTGGATATACATGACCTCGATTCGACAAGGACTCGACCCGAATGTGTATATATATAATATAATAAATATATATATAAACAAACTTACTATATATATATATATATATATATATATATATATATATATATATATATATATATATATATATATATATACACACACACACACACACTCACTAGCGGAATGCCCGTACCTGAAGGCACGAAGAAAAATCCCAGAAGTGCTGAATCGTATATAATTTAAATCGTACATGTAAACATGTATACCCTTAGGATATGCCCGTGCAGATGGCACAATTATAGTTATCACATGTGTGTTAGTTGTTATGGTATACATGGGTCATTTGTTTTTGGATTTCACTACTAAAACTTAATTATGGTGCTTATTACTAAATGTTGTGTTGGTTCCTTTCATCTCCACACCGTTACAATCACTTAATAAATGCAAATTAAAAATATATATATATTTTTATATACATGTGTGTGGCGTGTATAACTTTTTTTTGTGTGTGGCGTGTACAACTTTTTTTTGGTGTACCACGTTATTTCACCTTTTTTCGGTGTACCACTTTTTTATGATTGTCATCCTCAATTCAATTATCAAAAGCATAAAATATAAAACAGGGTAAAATGTAAATTTGCTTAATTTAAGTTGTTTAAAATATAAAAGATATTGCATAAAAAACAACAACTTATTAATATTAATAATGGGTAAAAAATAGACATTATAAAATTAAGTACAATAAAAACTTGATTACACATACCATCAACAGTAGTTCCCAAACTTTTAGAGAAAAAATCTATCGATTGATTAATGTAAGATCCGAGCAATGATGTGTTAATACTGTGACGACTTTAATATTAAAAAAAGAAGATTAAAAAAATAAAAATACCATTTCTTAAGAAACTTGTAGCCCAAGATTAGAAAAATAAATGGTATTAGGAGAGATGGTTCACGAACATATATTAGGAGATGATTCAAACATAGATCAACATTACAAACTCACGCATAGAAAGTGTGCAGGTTAGATTTGAAAGATTTGTTCGAGTCCCAATGTTTGATTCAATATCCAAGGGTAAGCAGGTTCCTTTTGTTTAAAACATCATTTCAATAGACATGTCAAAATCCTCTAGAATGCAATTTGGTTTATGCATAATAGTTGGTGTATTACAAATGATTTTTATTAAATACCCCATAACAGAATCTTTAGTTACCAATGTTTAGTTAATAAACAAAAGGTTAGTCATATATTCGAATAATATAAGTAGGTCATTACTATTTGGTTTCACTGAAATATTGTATTTCCATAGCAGGTCAATTTTTTTAATATATTCTAAGGCTGTATCGATTAGTCCTATCACACTGGCTGTGTCATTTGTCAATCGAGCAACTTTATATCATAGCAGGCTTCAATTCAAAAATGTTGGCTAGGTTATCGTTTTAGAATGGTATATCAATTCAAAATAATGTTTTAAATTGATATTCCCCTTCCATTCCCACTGTCGTAATACTACAAAACCCCTATTTCATAAAAAAAAGCTATTAAATAAAATACCATACAACACACGTCAAATAGGACCAATTACAACTATCAATAAATTTTTATTTAATAAAAAAAATAGGACCAATTACAACTGTTATATTAATCTTACTATACAACATACCTATGATTATTTAAATCACGGTTCTCAACATTAACAACTGAATTCGTATTTTTTTTGACGTATCAAAATAATATAGATTCAATACAAAAGACTTTTACTACATCCACATGAACTGTCATTTGTATTAACTTTGAGTCCAAGCCGTAGTACACCTATAAATAACCCAAACATTAATAAGACTGTAGATATTGTTCCCAAACTTGATTTTACGTCAAGTCATACAACTACTTTCGTACCAAGTGAGAACACACGAAATAAAATCCATGTATCTGCTCGCCATGACCCTGCTCGTGGGAACGCTGGTGCCAGAATTGACTGGACATCAAGTTCATATCCACCTTTAATACAAAGTGAGGAGACACATACAACTTTCGTACCAACTGAGAAGACAGAAAATAAAAGCTGTGAACATAATCTCCATGGACCAGCTCACTGTAGCACTGGTGCTAGAGGACATTAAGTCCATCTCTACTTTTAATGCAAAGTAATGTCCAGTCCATCTCCACCTTTAATGCAAAGTACGGACAGGCATAGACCTTCTTCCATAATATATTTGGCATTAAGTCACCTCATTCGTATTTGTTTTATCTCCACCTACAGTATAATAAAAAAATGTCAGAGGTAGTTCTCCAAGACATATCAAAACCATAAAAAATGTGTGACCCAAAAAGTACACTATTAATTCACATTACCGTCACAATTTTTTAAATAAAAAGAAAAATTCTCACATATTAGAAATTAATTTGAGATTTCCTGACCCAACTTTTCTGCAATTCAACATACCTAACCCAAGCACATGAAAACGACATCCTGAAAAGAAAAAGGAAATCCAACTTTTCAAAAATTCTCTACTAACCGTCTGTATAATTTTAAACATAGAAATAATAAGGAAATCCAACTTTTCACTTTAGTTTTCTCATCAACCAAACAGAATAAATATTTTCCTTCAACCGAAAAATATACAAATCTACCAATAATTCAAGATTTGAGAGTTTATAAAAATGAGTTGAGAGAATTTTTATAGATGAGGTCAAAATATCAACTACTTGTTTAAAATACATGTTTTTGAATTTGTTTATCAGCTTTTCCAAGATTCACAAAATGATTAAACATTACTTCTCTCGACCTCCACTATATAAATACCCATTTTCATTTTCTAAAAATTAAAAGTGAGATGTGGAGATCTAGAAACATTTTAGTTTGAGTTGAAATTTGTTGTGTCTAAACTGAATATTCCAAATTTTGTATAAAAATGAAAGTAACAAAACCCCATTATCCATAAATAAATAAAATGATTTTATAAAAAAAAACTATATTTTTGGTAATGGGTGATAAATTTAGATCTAGAAAACAAATCATAAAACTTTAAAAACATGGGTTTGCAGAGAGAGAGAGAGAGAGATACCCGGTTTGAGGGAAGTGATGGAGAGCTTTATATAAATGGGTTTGTACAGACCATTCTGCATTAATAAAAAACAGTCTTCGATAAATGAGTAAACTAATAAAAAAATGTTTATTGAAGATTAAAGACCGAGATATCATTCTACCCTTACACTAAACCCAAAGTCAAAAAGAAAAAAAAATCATGTCATTCTACATTTCGAGAGCATATATAAAAAGTGAATCGTGGGAGTGCTCCCCAAAAATGTGAAAGGGGCGGTGGTGCCGCTAGCTGGGCGGGGGTAGATGAGGGGGAAGGGGTGATGGAGAGAGAGGAGCGGAGGTAGCGTGGGGAGGGGTGGGGGGCAGAGAGAGTGGTGGAGAATGAGGGAGGAGGGTATTTTCTTGGATGAGAGAGAATTCAGAATATTATGTAACGGGTTGTGTTTTGGGGAGGGTTATGCTTTACGGAGTGGGAAAGAAAGAGTGAGAGAGGAGAGTTTGAATTAAGTGAAAATGTCAGATGTAGTGCGTTGTCTGATAACGTGTAAATGTTCCAAAAGTTTCCTTCCCAATAAAATGTTCTCTCGATAAAGTTTCATCTCAACGTTTCCTTTCGTGTCTTGTTGGCAACATCCTCACCCTTAATTATCTTATAAACTTATGAAACAGTAAAAGGACACTTACTCCTTCTTTTATATATATATATATATATATATATATATATATATATAGTAGTTTGTATATACGTATTGCTGTAAGTTTGTAATGTATATGCATGTATTGCTGTAAGTTTGTTACTATATACATTACAAACTTACATATACATACATATACATTACAAACTTACAGCAATACATATATACAAACTACTATACATATATATATATATATATATATATATATATATATATATATATATATATATATATATATATATATATATATATATATATATATATATATAGTAAATTTGGTTTTGCAAGTGTCAAAGGTATTCGAATCGAGTCATCGGGTCCTTAATGGATCCGGGCCTGGATCCATTTTTTGAGACCCGACGGGTAATTGGGTAAGACCCGATCCGCCAAAAAAAAATACCCGGATCGGATATGGATATACCCAGACCCGATCCATTTACACCCCTACCCGCGAGCCAAGTTGTCCCCATATCTACCTCTACACCGAACCCATGATCACCAGCCAAACCAACTCCTTATAATCCCATCTCCGACCAGTCGAACTCTGGCCATTGACCTTGTAGCTGGTAAACTAATCTCTAACCACCTGCCACCACTAGGAGGTGGTGGCCATTCAACTCAAACCCAAAAAATGAACCCGAGGATAACCAATATCCGATGTCAACTCCCAACCCTGCAACAAACCCACTACCATCCCTTTCATCAAACCCATATACTCACAAAATCGTGACGCGTAATACCCTTTGCCTTAACCCGCGCACTATCGAGCTACTCCCAAATCCTAGGCTAAATATCGATTATGCATAAAACCCCAACTAAAAGCCAAACAAAAAAAAATAACAAAACCCAAATGTATTTTTAAAACTTCTATACCCTTTTTCCCATTGTACCCCCATACACCTCTCCCACGTGCACTTATGTGCTGTGCCTAAATCACCCTTACTACTCTCTCACCTCACACCTCTCATGCACACTAAAACCTCACCCAAGCCCAAAATACCCTTACTCCATGTGCATGTTTAAAAGAAGAACCAAGAGCTACTACAAAAGTGGAGCTACACAACAACATCAAAAAGTAGGGTTTTAGAGAAAGAATAAAGAGAGAAACCCTTTATAATATTTTTATTATTTATTTTATTTTTCTATAGAGAATTTATGAGAATTAATTGTTAAGGGATTGAATTATATTGATGAGGATAGAGTTCAATCTGGTAAATTCAAGGAGACTTGTTTGAAGATTTATTTTCTTTCTCTACTCTTATATTTTAATGCCTTTTATTATTTGTTCATTATATTTAATATCATGTTAGGTTAAAATCCCTTTCAAGGGGTAGGATGAATCCTTATTTAATGTTAATTTAATTAATTAGTTTGTTTATTTGAATTTCCCTTTGAATGTTAATTTTGATCCTTCACCTTTCAATTTATGTTTCGAGAGAGGATAAATGATTTTTGAGAGAAAATCAAAATTTGAGATATAATACTCATTTTAGAATCGAACTAGAGATAGGGGTTTCTCAAGTGTGGTATTATTCTTTGAATTTGTACTCTAAATTTTATTTTCTATGATTTATATGAATTTTGGTGAATCGATCCTAGCGGGTAATTTATTAAAAGGCGTGTAAATGTATTTTCTAGATTTGGGAGGGTTTGAATTTAATTTTCTAAAATGTTAGTGTCGAAATTGCATTTGTTATGAGAGTTGACTTGTAATTTCAATACTAACTTGGGAGATTTTAAATTAGTGAATTAATTGGTTAGAATAACTAGAATATGTGGTGTAGTCCCATTTCTTGATTGTTCTCACATTTAATTACCTCACTTTATCTCTAATTTTAGTGTTTGATTTTGTTCATCATTTTTAGTCACTTAGTTTAGTTATTTCACCACCCCTTGAAAATTGTTTTAATATAAAAAAATCATAAAAAATATAAACGAACAAAAAGAAAAAATAGAAAAATCTAGAAAGAAAATAACTAGAAAATGAATTACATGACTTTTTTTATGTTTCACTCCTTAGAGTTGGATTGACATCCCCACTTACCACTATACGAGTTCGTGTGATATATTTTTGGAGGTAAATGAAAGGAGTCGATTTGCTTGGATTTGGGCAACAACGACTCAACATACAAAAAGTTCAAGTTATCAACAACCTAACATAAAACTAGTTAAAACACTCGAACTCTAACATGGTGATAGTCTTAAACTGGGCGGTAATTTTTTTTAATTCAGACGCCTTAACCGCATTGGTACCCTCATGTGTCAATTTGAGGATATAACATGCCTCTTTAGATGTGGCTCACGTCATAATACGATGGAACTCGTCAGGGGTGATTGCTCAATAAATAGCACTCAGGCCATGGGAGTTAAAGGTACTCCATTTATAATCATCCTCAGTCCAGTCAGACACAGATTTGGGATTGGTGAAATTTTCAACGGTGACAGTGGAAAGAGTCCACTACCTTTCACAAATGAACCGAGCACGTTCATCAATAGACTTTAAACTTCTAATAGGCATAGTTCATTCCATCAAAGACGGGCATCTGATTATACAATTTATCCATCGGAAAAATTGCAAAATTTCTCAAAATTAATTTTAAAAAAAATCAATATCCCAAAAATTTTGCGAAAAACGAATCACTCGATAATTTAGAGCAGCCGACTCTGATACCAATTTTAGAATGCATGATATCAATTATTTATGTAGTTCGAAAATTTCCAATTGATTAAAACTTATTTAATTAGATTCAATCTTCAATCTAATTTAATTAACCATAATCATCCATCTATGTGAATAAATCAAGCATGCAATAAAAAATAAAGGGACAATTAAATCCAGGAAAAATCCTCGAAGGGAAAAACCTTTATTTCACTATAAAATGTAAATCGCAGCTTATAATTACATTGACAAATCCGTAATGAATTTCCCACAGAAAATCACATAAACTGCAGCCTAAAGTAGCAAAGATTCTCTCAAGAACCTCAAGAACCATAGCTCCTCCTTCAATAATAAATACCCTAAAGTATCCTCAATGACCGCAGTACTCAACAATAGCTCCCACGCAAACTACCAATTCAGCAGTAGAGAATCCTTCTCTATAAGAGAAACTTTAACAAATAAGTATTTTGGGTTCCAAAACGATTCACAAAAGTATATGGGATGTTTTGTGTGAATCAAAGACATAAATTTTCCCTTGAAAGTGAATACAAAAATTCTGCAGATATGCAATTTTCGTGTAGAAAAAGTCTTGATGAAATAGTTTCACAAAATAGGTATTTATAGCAAAACAAAATTCTTGAGGCAGCACGGTCGTTCGAACGACTTTTTGATATCGTTTGAACAATATTAGATGTCGTTTGAACAACCTAAGAAACACCCTATTAAATTGCAAAACAGTGTAGGGTCATTTGAAGCAAGCAAGGAATGACCTATCTCGCAACCTAAGAAACGACATGTGATGTTGTTAGACATGTCAATGTCGTTTGAACGACATGGCTTTGTCGTTAGAATGACAAAAGCTAAAAAAATATTATTTTTTAATGCTCGCCTACTGGTCTTCCAAAAAATATTTTAACTTACAAAAATGCCTCATTTTGATAAAAAAAAAATATCCCAATACTCTCGTAAAATATTTTTGAAACTTAAACACATTCCTTACCAAAATCAATCGCATAGATGATTGTTGTTGAAGATACTTGATATTCGGATCCACCTTCTTGAATATATGAATGTGAACTTCCTTTGACGGTTGTAACGGTATACAGTATACTAAATTTAAACTCGAGACTATGAAAAATATGTCCTTATAGTCTCGATATTCAGGGTTATTCTGCACAAGGCACTCTCGCAAATTTCTCAAAATTCGAAATGAGGTAGGAACTCACGAATTTCCACTTTAGAGCATCCCAATATGTATTTAATCATATATGTGAGGCATGATCTAATATATACGAAATCTATCTTTTTATTCTTAAAAATGCACATAGGTGATGTTGTGGGGAATTTTGTGGACTTGAATCGAATAAACGTTGGTCCAAAGAAAGAATATTACATGGCATACAAGTATATAATATAGGAATTTTTAATTATTTAATTTTCTTAGAAACTCTATAATAGAGACATATTATTCAAAAATGATATGCTTTAGTTTGTTTATTGGATAGTTGTATTTCAGAGAGAAGGCATGTTGTTCTATCAAAAGTGTAGCTGCATATATTTGCTACGTTGGCGTCTGTTATGGGTGGATTGAGCGCGCCATATGAAAAGGCGTCTCACATGGATGAAAGGGTGGTTGTAAATTGTCCTTTGCCAACTGGTTTTCATCCATTTAGAATGTTCACTTGTGTTAAGGATCTAGTTAACATGGATATTCGCATCAGCTTATTATTTCCTTTTAGACTTGCCTTATTTCTTCTCTCTTCTCTAGTTAATTTTGATCTTATTTACTTATTACATGTCAGGATATTGGGGGTTTATATAAAGAAGTAGCTTTGCAAGGTTAAGGAATTCTAAGTAATGTCGCCTTTCACATGCGAAATGCCATTAACCCATTACTTGACAAGAAAAAATCCATTTTTATATTTTACTTCTAATATTAAGTTAGTTTAATTTGCAACTTTAAGGATATGTTTTCAATTGTATTTATTATTGTAACGTTATTGCCTCATTTTCCATTATAAAATAATTTCTTGTTGAATATTAATGTGTGTGTGTGTGTGTGTGTGTTTGGTTCATTAGTTGTGTAGCAACTACTATGTTAGTTGAAACCACACCATATAAATATCGTGATGGATATAAGAGACCCGGAGCATCATTATTCATTATAACAACTCAATGTTCTTTATGAATTGTCTATTACTATCAATGAGAAGTGCGGTCATATACTCCGAGTGTTTATTATTTATTGTATTAATCTCCAATTTCTATTTGTTCATTTGAAGTTGAGTTTCTTGTCATGATGCATATCAATTTCCATCATCGTAAGATTTTAGATTGCATAATCATGTAAAGTTGAGTGCGGCAAACTTGTGCGCACTGTAAGAAAATGTTGGATTTGTAACAATATTTAGCAACAAAGTCAATTTTTGTTGCCAAAAATAATCTTTCTACGATAAAATATCATTGTTGTTGTCAAAAGATAAATTTTGGGCATGAACGAATGAAATGAGGGAGGGAATTTATTCGAAGTTTTGGCAACATGTTAAATGCTGCTAAATGTCACCTATCTTTCGGCAACATAACCCTATGTTACGAAAAAATTGGTAACTTTGAGAGGCTCAAAAGTTTTGATGCCAAATGTATTTTGATTAATTTTATGTATTTTAGTAAACTAAACTAAAATCAAGAAAACAAACCAAATCAAGAAAACCCTCTCCTCATATTCCTCTCCTTTATCGCACTTATACTTTCTCTCTCTTCCATCACTCTCTCTCTCTCTCTCACTTTTGCTCCATCACTATTACAATCATTGTCACTCCACCCCATCGGTCACTACTGCTCCATCTTTTACCAGGTCTCTCTCTCTCTCTCTATATATATATATATGGGACAATGGTCTAATGAATAGTGCCATCTTATCTTATCTTATCAAAAAAATCAAAGGGTCTACATTTTACCACGTGTACAATCCAAGGGTGGAGACTAAAAAAATTCCTCTCACAAGGCTCACAACCCGTGTGGGCTCTTCCCTCTCTCACTCTCACAACCCGTATCCTCATTTTCTTTCCCAAAAAAACCCTAGCCGCTCCCCCATCTCTATCATTTCACACTTTTCCCTACACGCTGCTCACGCCTCTCACACACGGTCGACCTCTACTCCACCAACTCTAGCTCCGCCTCCCCCTCGCATCTCACACTGCCTCAAAGTCTCCAATATTGGGTTTGTACACTCTTAATTCTTTTGATATGTATTGTTTATGTTGAGAAATTCCTATTTCATATGTATTGCTTTATTATTGATTTATGTACTAATATTGCTTTAGTGAGAAATTCCATTTAATATGTATTACTTTACTATTGCTTTAGGTACTAATATTGCTTTAGATATTGCTTTAGATATTTAATATTGATTTAGGTACTAACATTCCTATCATCTCACTTTAGGTACTACTATTACTTTAGGTACTAATAATCCTAACATCTCATTTTATGATTTTTAATAGGACCTACGGACGGTCCGGTTCATTGGCTTGACTTGGACATGGATAACCCGCCTACATTTTCCAACGTAAGTAAAAAAACCGCCCTCTGAAAAATATACTTTCTACTTCCTCCGTATGTTATTATATCAAGGGGCTTTCATGGAATTTACATTAATTTTTTTCACAGATTCAAGGCGCGTGTAGGATCAGCACTGGTATTGTGATCTGCGATGAATCAGAACTTGAGATTATTCTTAAAGAGGTAAATTTTACTTCTGCTACATTTTGCCACAACAAATTTTACTTTTTCTACCCAACTCTTTACATTAATTATTTTGTTTTCCAGAAGAGAAAACGGACGGAGCAACTTTGGGATAAAGAGAAAGGGAAAGGGAAAGGGAAAGAAAATGAACCCCCACCAGGGTGTGTTATTTTTCATTTTTCATTTTCTTTTCATTATTTAATAATTTATTATTTGCTTACATTTCTACTCCACTTTACTCAACGTGCCAGGACTTCCCTCCCACTTCGGCCCGTGCATTGGCTCAAAGACTACGACGTGATCGAGAAAAGGGTACAAAGGTTGCCGCTTAATCCCAGTAATTGTTCTAATCAATCATCCACTTCGACGAGAACTGATGTGTGGGGAATTACAAATTTGGTAACCCCACAACAACCTACTCCATCCACTTCTACATTACTGCACACCCCTCTACAATAGTGCTGCCCTCTTCGTGATAGCACCCCGTTATCAGACATTGGCCTTACAATTGATCCTCCAACTGTAAAAATTCTTCCCCATTTCCTTCATTTACCAAATGCATTGTTTTCTTATCTTCTAATTAATTTTACTCAACGTGCCAGGACTTCCCACCCATCACTGCCCGTGCATTTGCTCAAAGACAACGACGTAATCGAGAAAGATCACAGAGGTTGCAACTTGATCCCACTAGATGTCCTAATCAACTACACACTTCGAATCGCTCAACACCATCAAATCGGCCACTTGAAAGAACTCTAAGGCAATATCCTACTCCGCCAACTCTTATGTTGCCGCCCACCCCACCACAATAATGCTACCCAATTATGCAGTAGTCCCGCGACACTGATGTTTTGCCCCCTGCTATTCTGCCTAGAAATTTGAGCATAAATTTTGATGCTACTATCATTTCTGATCCCAACCATGAACACATTGGGATTGTATTTGAAGATTCACAGTCTTTTCCTACGCCACCACCGACAGATTTGGTGAACAATGCTCCGACTGGATCATCAAGAGTATCTATGCTTCCTTCTATAACTCGGTATAACATCCTATTTACTTTGATGTTTTAAGGCCAATGTCTATTTGAGATAGTCTTGACTCAAGTTCTTTCTTTATCCATTTCAGGTCAAGGAGGCAAGTCATCACATACCAGGAGGGTTGTAGAAGAGTAGGACGGGCTAGACTTTTATTCGAAAGACACGAGTTGGGACCTATGAATGTTAAATGCCCTCATTGTAATGCCTTGCACTAGATGGCTGAAAGGTTAACAACTTCATTTATGATACGACCGTTGTTTAGGAAGTGTTGTCTACAAGGCCAAATCAGACTGCCTGCCCTTAGGGAACCCCGTGCTGAAATAAAGCTTCTTTTTTATGGCAATGATGACCAATCTAGGTATTTTCGTGCTTACATAAGAGAGTATAATGCAGCAAATGCATTTACAAGTTTAGGTGTGCGAATGGATGACCGAGTCCTCCCAGGGAGGGGTCCCACGAGTTTTACAATATATAGTGAGCTACGCCATCGCACAGGATCCTTATTACTGGATGAGGGTCATAAATTAAATGCCACATATGCTCAAAATGTACATTTATGATCCAGGTGCAACTTTAGATATTCGACACCATAGGAATCCACATTTGAGGAGGGATGTCCTTAACACCATACAACAGTGTTTGTTGTTGAATAATGAATTCACTCATAAATACCGTGAAGCCTTCTCTATTTTGGATCAAATGGATAAAATGGGGCAAGACTTACCTGCTTATCTTCATTATAGTTCTTCAAAGGGACGTTGAACGTATAATTTGCCATCGTCTGAAGAGATTGCTGTTATTTTACCGGGGGACAGTTTTAACATTAGTGGCATGCGTGATATTATTGTTCGGCTCAAAGGAAGCAATGAGTTTATGCAAATTAACGAGTGTCATCCAGCATATTTTCCTTTACATTACGTCTTATTGTTCACACATGGTGAACTTGGTTGGCACCCCGAAATGAAATTATGGGATGTCCGACGGTTTCAAGAACAGGATGATCGCTTAACTCAATTAAATTATTATGGCTACCGATTGTTCAAGCGTGACTCCGAGTACTCCACAATCCTTAGAGGGGGGAAATTATTCCAAGAGTTTATTGTTGATGCTTGGGCTTCTACAGAGAAAAACCGATTAACTTATTACCGACTCAATCAAGGAAGGCTTCGGGCAGAGTTGTACAAGGATCTCAATGATGGTATGTCAAACGGTTTACAACCAGATGATATTGGTAGGCGAATGATTTTGCCTTCTTCTTTCACCGGTAGTGCAAGACATATGTTTGAGATTTATCAATATTCTATGGCCATAATGCGTTACAACCAACATCCCGATGTTTTTCTCACTCTGACTGCAAATCCGAAATGGCCAGAAATCACCAAAGAATTATTGCCTAATGAAAATACATTTCTTCGTCCAAACTTGGTGGCGCGTGTATTTGAACTAAAGAGGAAGGCCTTGATGAAGGAGATTGAAAATAACCATGTACATGGCAAGAAGGTGGCTCGCGTCTTCACAATTGAATTTCAGAAACGAGGTTTACCTCACATGCATGCCTTAATCTTTCTTAATGGTCCAAGCAAGATTAAAACAACTGCCCAAGTTGATAACGTAGTTTGTGCAGAATTTCCTAGCTTAGAAGAAGACCCCACCATTTTTGAAACTATTTTAGGTTGCATGGTACATGGCCCTTGCGGAGTTCGGTCTCCTGGAGCCCCCGTTTATGGAACATGGTAAATGCACAAAGAAATACCCGAGAGAGTTTTGTGACACTACCACTATGGATAAAGATGGGTACCCAGTATATTGACGTCGTAATGATGATTGAGTCTTTACTATTGGGAATGGGAAATAGGTTGGTAATCGAGATGTTGTGCCGTATAATCCCCATTTAAGTCGAATGTTCAATTGACACATTAATGTCGAAGTTTGTGCCGGGCTTAGATGTGTCAAGTACATTCACAAATATATATACAAGGGATTTGATCGCACCACTATTGTCTTAGGAGGCGTTGATGAAATTTAGCAGTACTTAGATGCTAGGTATATTGGCCCCCCCGAAGCGGCTTGGCGAATATTTGGTAATCCAATGCATCAGGAGAAACCATCTGTTACGCGATTGGATCTTCACCTCCCAGGCATGCATCATGTTGTTTTCAATCCAAATGAGTCGATGGATGACATAATTCATCGAGGTTCGACTCAAGAGACTTCTTTAATCGCTTTTTTTGCATATTGTGCTTCCAACGAAGAAGCGCGGGCCTTCACTTATCAAGAATTTCGACAACACTATTAGTGTGACAAGGCATCTAAGAGATGGACAAAGCAAAATTCAAAAGGGGGGTTTGCAATTGGTAGAATGTACTTTGCTAGCCCGAACTCAGGAGAAAGGTTTTATTTGAGATTGCTTCTTACTGTGGTAAAAGGACCACGATCATTTGAGTTCTTATGGACCGTAAATAATGTCTTGCATGATTAATCAAGTCAGCATGTGTTGCACTGGGATTTTTAGAAGATGACGATGAATGGGTTCAGTGCTTACAAGAGGCCGCGGTGATGCAAACGGGATATTAACTTCGTCGAATTTTTGCCGTTATACTCACCCAATGTTCCCCTATAAATCCAGAATTACTATGGGATAAATTCTCATCATACATATATGACGGTCTCGCGCACAACCTCCGTAGATCATTTGCAATTCCTTCTCCAACTGATGCAGAGGTTAATGATTACGGATTGTATCTTCTCAATGATTTTCTACAAGAGTCTGGCAAAAGTTTGACCGACTTTCCACCAATGCCATTACCTCTAAAAAAATTAGAGTACCACCGGAGAGAATCGGCTAATATGGGAGCATCGATAACTTCAAGCAGATACAAACACCGCGGATGTGTAATGTAATATAGATTGTCTTAATTCGGGGCAGCAGCGTGCTTACTCGGCCATTACTACTTCTGTGTTTGACGAAAAAGGTACTACCTTTTTTTTTAATCGTGGGGTTGGAACAGGTAAGACATTTTTTTATAACATAATTGCTGGAATTTGCCGTAGTCTCGTCCATGTAGTCATTACGGTTGCCTCGTCAGGCATTACTTCCTTATTGTTGGTTGGCGATCAAACAGCGCATTCAACATTTTGTATTCCGCTTGACATCCTTGAAAATTCTAATTGTGGGTTTTCAAAGCAATCGAATCAAGTAGAGTTGTTTAAACTAGCCAAACTTATAATCTGGGATGAAGTGCCAATGCAACATCGGTTTTGTGTTGAAGCGGTTGACCGAACATTACGAGATATATGTAGTAATCAAAAGCCTTTTGGGGGGATAACTGTCATTCTCGGGGGGGATTTTCAACAAATCTTACATGTCATTCCTAAAGCAGTTCGCGAAGAAATTTTCACCGCATCATTACGGCGATCAATTTTTTGGAAGGATGTCAAAATTCTTACCTTGGACACAAACATGCGTCTCGACATTACAAACATCCAAACTTCGGCATTTGCAAATGTTTTGACCACGGCATAACAATTTTTTCAAAATATTACGTTCTTTACATATTTATTAAATACTTATTTATGAATTTCATATAGATTGTTCTAATAGTACATCTTTGTTTTTCAGATTGGCTCAAGCCCTGACGAAATTGTGCTCATGCCTTCAACATTACGCCGCTGTCGGAATGTTGAAGAGTTGATGAGGGCCGTATATCCGTTGTTGAATGTGAAGGTATTGTTACGCCTTCTTATCTAACTGAACGGACGACTCTTTCAGCCCGTAATGATGATGTAAATGCAATTAATATGGCTGCCCTAGCTATTTTTCCAGGAGAATCTGTGATATACTACGCAGTAGATAAATTATGTCCGGATGAAAGTAATCCAGGCATAACTAACCAGTATCCTAATGAGTTCTTAAATGCTTTGAACCCTTCTGGGCTACCTATATTTAAGTTAGAATTAAAAGTGGGATGTCCCATCATGTTACTACGAAATATAGCGCCAAAAGACTGTCTTTGCAATGGCACGCGTTTGATTGTTACCAAGTTATCTGAACATGTAATTGAGGCCACAATCCTAACTAGAGATAAGTTTGGCACAACTGTCTTCATTCCGAGAATCTCTTTAACTTCCTCCACTAATGAAATACCTACCAAGATGACTCGCCGATAATTTCTGATCAAATTGGCCTACGCAATGACAATGAACAAATCTCAAGGACAATCTGTAAAGTTTGTTGGTATTGACTTGCGCACCCCCGTGTTCAGTCACGGTCAGTTGTATGTTGCATTATCACATTGCACAAGTGCAGATCGCATTTCTATCCTTCTACCCTCCGAGGATGAGAGTTCAATAACAAATATTGTATATCCGGAGGTTCTCTTATAGGGATGTAAGTCAAAATATTGCTTTTGTTATGCTGCATTTTAAAGATTAATATCTAGTATTCCTAGGCTCTTGGTTTCATATACTTCTTTCTCATTTTTCTTTTTTGGTGTAACAGGTCAGCGGCATCCTTAAGCAGGTCAGCGGCATCTGCGGGGAGGTCAGCGACATCATATAAATTTTGAGTAAGTCAAATATTGATAGGTATTTTTTTATTGGAGTATTATTTATAGGTTGGTACACACGTTTTTAATGCCTCTTTCATGATCAAACTTCAGTTATCTGTCGTATAAACTATACACAGTTATTTACTTGGTAATGTGCATATAATAAAAAAATATTTTTAACCACCAGTTTGATAACGGATAAATCAACAACTAAAACCAATTTTTGTTACACGAGTTGCGTAACTGTTACATAACTGATAACAACCCTTTTTTGCCTTTGTATCAGGTTCATCCAAATCACCAAATGAAACTCAAAATCAGCAGCACTGATAACCCATTCAACAACACTGATTAGGCCACACCAAAATCAGTACCAATTGATATAGATCTGGGCAGTACAGTAGCAGGTAATGATCAAAATTATGCAGTGTTTATCATTTTGTTTAATGTTACGAATTTCGTGCTTATCATTTTGTTTGGTTGCTGAGATTTTATTGGTAAAGTTGTAATAATGTGATGTCTGACAGCTTTGCTGGGTTGTGTGCACATGGATTCCTTAGGTTTCTGATCATACTTTTGTTTTTCGATGGGTTTGCTCCTTTGAGAATTTCAGATCTCTCTCTCTCAAAATCGAGTTGCATTTAAATATGCTCTCTTTTGGTTCATTTTGGGTTTTGTCCTAATTATTTGCATTTAAATATTTTTCATTTTGATTACTGATGTGGGGGTATTTTTGCTACTAATGTTTCTTGATTTAAATGCTACAGATGTTTGTTTTGGTTAATTTTCTTTATTTAAAGGCAAACATTATTTAGTTACAAGAAAATGATGGCTGCCTATTTTTTTATATCCCACAACCTATGAAACTAAATTATTGCTGAAGGATAAGAATTGTTTAGGTAACAGTAAGGGATTTAGGGGGGTTGGGGGGTTATGGCAGGAGGTGTGTGATGTGGGATGGGGCTGTTAGGTTGGGTGGGGAGTTATGGTAGCACAGGGAAGGCGGTGTAGGGGTGGTGCGTGGTGAGTTTGGTAGGCCCGAGAAGAGAGTACACAGGGGGTGAGAGCAGCGGGGTTAAGCGGGGGTGAGAAATATAATGTAGATGGTTTGGGATAACTACTATGATAAGTAGTCTACACACTTGCATTTAACAGTTTGGCATTTAACATTTTGGTAGTTTGATAAGTAGTCTATACAATTTGATAACTACTTTGATAAGTAGGCAATACACTTGGGTCAATGTGTAGCCCTGCTGCCCACCCAATCCCGTACTCCACACCGACACTCCCTGCCGATGCAGCCCTGCTGCCCACCTGTGCCTGCTGCTGCCCCACCAAGCTTCCTTCCTTCCCTACTTGCTACTTGTTGCTGTAATTCTAGATTTAGTAATTGAATCAAATTCTTTTAGTAGAAATGTTATTGAAAAAGTGTGTTTGTTTATCATATTGTTGTATGGAGAAATGCTATTGAAAAAAAATTATAACGTATTCTCTGTATTTTAAGTAGTCTCTACCCAATAAATCAGCAATATATTATTTTGTTACCATATTGCAGTGTGGGTCTCATTATTTATATGTGTTTAATTTTGTCTTGGTTTTGTGGTTCAAATATTGTTATGTTCCTTGATATTTTGAGATCGTAGATTTGCGTTTATAAACTGGGTTTGAAGAATCATTACTCGAATCATTTCCCATTTATATACTTTTGTTATCTATACAAAATGTTTTTGCATTTAATTTGTTTTGTTAGCTATGTTTTTGCATTTAATTTGGTTTGTTTAGCCTGATTATGACTTCAACAAAAACTGAAATATGTTTGTGCTCCATTCCATTTCATTCTCTCCTTCACAAGTTTGATTTTTCGTGTGATTTGTTGTATGTTTGTGCTCCATTTCATTCTTCTGTACACAATATATGACAGATTTTTGGCCTCTATTTTTGTGTTCGTGAAATAACCATTATCGCCTGCATTAGGCTTTAGTCAGTTGTGTGCATTTTTCATTTTGTTCTGTGTGAGACCTAATAGTAGGAAACACTCTGGTGTAACTTTTTAAATTTTATAATATACTCACAGTAACTAACATATTTATGGATTCAACTTATTTGGATTCAATCTAAAACAGGAAGCTCCTCACAGTAACTAACATATTTATCCTCTTTTTATGCAGAAGTTTTGTCCGAGTCCAATTTTGTTTCATGACCTTGAAGTATGATCATGGCTTGGTTGGTATTTGATATATACCTTCCTTATCTCTTTATCTATTTTCTCTATAGTTGCTTTTCATTTGGGTGTTTGATTTATTTTAATCTTCATGTAACACTGTCGTTTTTCATTTTTTATTTTTTTGCAATTTTTCAGTTTGTTGTGCAATGCTTCTGTTCCTCATCCCAGGTTGAAGCTTCAACATTTTTCAGTTTTCAACTTTATCTTTGTTTTGTTTAGTTTGTAGTTCCCTATGTCAATAAGAACTTGATCAGATATTTTTTTAGTTCTCCATGAATGTGGCACACATACTATTTTAGATAAAAAAACATAATGAGTAATCAAAAGGCAAAGTTTTGAGTGTGCCAAAGCTTATATAAGAAAACTTTTGAATCTTTCCATGAATGTCCCAAAGCTTATATAACTCAGTTTGGGCATGCTTTATCTTCTTTAGATCTCACACGTGTTAGCTTATCATTCTCTTTAATTGTTTTATGATCTAGAAAGTCTGGAATTTAATTCTGGATTGAGCTTAATCTAACCTCTGTACTATTCTTGATTCATTTCAAATAGTTTAAAACAATTTGTACCTCCCTTTCCCCAATGCTTATGATGAAATTCACCGCGAAGCTCTCATGTCCTTATAACCGGACATATTTTAAACCAAATATTTGTACCACGTGTCTCATTCCCCACTTTTTGCATTTTCATAACTACAATATTGTTAAAGCATTTCCATTGTACAATTGAAATATTTGGTGGAATTTCTTTTTCCCATATAAAAATACACAGAAAAGAAGAAGGTTTGGATTTTCTTTACACCTCCCAAGTAGTCTTAGTGGTGAAATCACCACGTTAGTTTATATGATTGTTCTGTAGTAAATTACCATTCAATAATTCTTACTCTAATATTGCAAATTTAGTTTGTAACAGGTAAGAATCGCTAGCTGAATATTGGAACTGGGTCCACTTATTGTATCCCATTGCAAGAATGGTGTTTGGGTCAAATTGAAACCAATGGATCATGCACGATTTTCGCTGAATCTACTTCCATATGCGCAAGTATAACACTTCCATTTTGTCGTTGGAGAAATTCACTTTGGAGTTTCAAATTGATTGGTTCTTATACCTTCTTATAGTATTTAATTACTTTTAAATTGTGAGGGTATGCGTATTTTATTACCTACAGTTCCTGATTGTGCCTAATTTACATTCTCTCATTTTAAATACACTTTGTAATATACTATTTGTCATGACTATGCATTAGTTGTAATATTTGGCATGACAACCTCACGGCATAAATAACAATTGTATTGGTTAATGATGTTTGTTTTAAGTTGAGTTTGTTAATGTTGCATATTGATTCCATGTTCTATGTGTTAATTTTATTCTATTTTTTAATTATAATGTTTTCTTTTAGGATCTTATCAGACCAACCGAATTTTTATGTTAATCAAATGTGCACTGCTTGAAACTGACCAGCTGAATTTTGATTTTATTGTCTGCATACACTAGACTTATGGATGTTATATTTTGTCCTCATGACAGCACAATTTGTTTCTCGGATGTTCCATCGTGAGGCATTAGTGGCATTACTACAACCGTAAAGTAAGGAAAGTTGTGGAGCAGAGCTGGACCACTGACTGACTTGATATCGTTGGCGTGACTACAATAATATAACACTATGGTATGACGGCCCTCTTTTAAGGAACATTTGTCACTTCCCGCACAAAATACATAACTAATATACACATTCTACTATTGTGGAGGAAGGACTCTATTTCTTGAATCATATTTTATTTGATCAAATTTTAGATTCCGGTTCTTTTTTTCATTTTGTCGGCGGTTCCTATTATGTTGCCTCAAAAGCTTAACCTAGATTTCAATTATCATACTATAAACATTCATAAGGGAGTTTTTTTTTGTTTTATTTTGGTTGCAAATCGATATATTTTGTTTCAGAATTTATGGACTTCCCGGCACCAGCATTTGCACTTATGGAGACACTATTTTCCATAGATCATACTGATCATGGATCTGCTGCTTCTGCTTTGGAGAATGAGGTATGATTTATTTTCCCTTGAAAATGACATTTCTTTTTTATCTTAGTGCTATTTTTTTCGTATTTACTTTGTTTTCAAACTTATGATTTCTCTAACCCCCCCCCCCCCCCCCTAAATAAATATTTTTGAAGATAATGATATAATTATTGTAAGATTTGGATGCCACTTATGAAGTTTTGATTTTCTTATAAGTATTGTTTATTTAACTATTTGTTCTTCTTCTCACAGGGGTTGAAAAGTTTTGGATGCCACAACCTAAAACCATGGAAGCTCCCTTAGACATCATGATTTTAGAACTTTCTCACCTAAGGTTGTTAGCAATTTTTATTCTAAACAAACTCAGTTTCTTTATCTCCTTCAATAGTTTGTGGGGTAAGGTTGTGTAGCTGACGCCATGTCTGATTCCGTATACTACATCTCCAGACAAGTTTTATCCAATACAAATATTTGAAGTCATTTTTAAATTAACACATAGGCAAGTAGTTAGAATGTGTAAATTAATGTGTGAATTTCAACCACCAAGTTTTGTTTTAATTGATTCCAATGGACAAGTTCATTATACACTTCAAAATATTCATTTGTTATTTTATCTCAGATCTCTTCTACTTTATATATTTTGTATTCATTTTTTCTTATTCTCATTCAAACATAAGCCGATACTAATGTTATTTGTATGCTTTTGCAGATCGTCCAACTGTAATTCCATTTTCAGTTTTTGGAAATGGTAGCTCCATTAACCGAAAACATTCTCACTCGCGTATAAGGAAAATCTTCCCAAGCCACTTAGTCATTGATTTATCTATATAACCTATATAGTTATTGATTACTTACATTGGAACAGATATCAGGGCTGCCCAAGAAGTGAAAGCCTATAGAAATCATGGTTTTGCCCAATCTCAACGCGGTCACGTAGTAATGTTACTGGACCAAATTCAAATTCCATTTAAGTTTAGTCAAATTCAAATGCAAATTCAAATACCATGTGTTTATATTGATTTGACTAATAATGTTGGTGGAGGTTCTTATGGTGGTGGTCAAATTCAAATGCAAATGATGTCTCTATTATGGATTATTAGGGGTTTTTAACAAGGCAAATGATGTGATCTTTCTCTAATATCTGTCAGTGATGTCAAAGGATGAATGATCTTCTGAGGATGAAATTCGAAGGGCCGTCGACTTCGTATTTGGTGGACTAATCAAGAACGTGGCATTAGGTGGCCTAAAATCATTAAGGTCATTCCCATCTCTTCATATATATGTTCGCTGTGCAATCTATTTCATAGAGTTTTTCCATTCATCTCCATAGTTTTATTCATTCATATGTGAATTAAAAAATTAGTTTTGATTTCATTATTAATTAGTTTTAATACTATAAAGTTTAGGAGTTACTATAAAGTTTAAGTTTATTTTCAGAGGGAGTCAAATTGTTGTGAAATGGTAATGTATGCATTTCTGACGTGATTTAGATGAGATTAATAATATGTTTTCTTATATGATCACATAATTGATGTAGGAAGAGTTGCGGGGTGGGTAATCCACTTTTGGGCATATGATGAGCCAAAACGCATTCAACGAGAGAGCTCATCATCAGACGAGGCCTCATACAACTCTAATAGATGATATGATGAGATTGAAACCCATCTCTTTGGAAGCAACCATTTGGATTGTCGTGTCTTGGCAAATTACATTTACCCCTTCGAATTGGCTGACGCAGTTTCTTATTCAATTATAATTTACCTTGATTATAGTATGATATTTAAATTGATTGACATAGAACATAAATGCCGAACATGTGAATTGTTGTCCTAAAAAATGTAACAACCCTCGCTTATAGGAGGCTAATTTTATATTAATTTATCGCATAAGGTAATTATAAAAAATTTTGGAACTGGAGTAAATATTAATTGAAAGTTAATATTTACTAGATTAATTCATATTTACTGTATGTGAAAGTACATATCACCAGGTTGCATGTTTTATAGTGTTATGTATTTTAAATGACATTATGGTTTAAATGAAATTGGAACTGGAAATAATTTATAAAATTGTCGGATGCCAGTTTAGAGGATGTAGTTAGTCCCAGAATGTCCGAGACAGTCAAAATAAGTGCCATATTGTATTTTTGGATTTTGAGCACTTTTACCTGGTTTTAACTTAAACACGTGTTGGGAGTCATTTTAATGTGGTATTAACCACTTAAGTTGGATACTTTAGACTTGAGCCACGATTTTTAAGTCTTGCCTTTCATTTATTCTCTTAAGTGTGTATTATTAAACAAGAGAGAAAGAGAGAGGAAGAGAGCTTGGGAGAAAAGAGGAGAAAAAAGAGAAATTGGAGATTGAAGATGGATTGTTGCTTATACCCAAAAGAAATCTGAGATTTTAACTTCAAGGCAAGTTTTTTACTTGTTAATATGTGATTTAAGATGAATAAATTGTGTGATATTTACGTATTGGCATTCGGGTATTAAAAATGGAGATTATGGTATTTAAACCTAGATTTTGGTTTTGATGATGATATTATGGGATTTAATGGTTATAAACTATGTAGGATAATCTTTGGGTAGATCAATGTTATTGGTTGTGTTAAAATGGAAGAGATTTGAGGTTTGAGAAAATTAGGGTTCATAACCCTTAAAGCCATTCTTGGCAAATCCGCAGAGGCGAATTGATTCGGCCATTGGGCGAATCGATTCGCATAGGGTCAGCTTACAGGTCTGTTGTAACAACCCGCGTAATTTTGCGCTATTTTAATTCATTTCTGGAAAATGGAGGAAAATAAAGTTTTTGATAAAATTATTTTTATTGCTCAAATATGTTGGTTATTATTTTTAAAGGCGAGAATTTCAAACGGTTTCGAAAACGGAGTTAAAAGGGATTTTAAAATGATTTTTAAATGTTTTTAACTCTTGGAGTTGTTTTGACTTCCAACTCTTCATTTCTTTGCCTTATTTAAAGGAGTCTTTTGGATTCCAACTCTTCATTTCTTTGCATTATAAAAGGAAGTCGTGGGCAACCCTTTTAACCTACTTTTGGCAAAAATTTTGGCAGCAAATATATTTTATATTCCTCTTCTTTTTATATACACATTGGCCCTTGAGATTTGTGAGTTACAACCTTAGATTAGAGGTGCTCTTGGGACTACTTTTGAGGATGTTCTTGGATGAGCTTTTGTATATCTTTGGTGTTGATCTTGAGGATGTGATCACTGGTTTCTCATCATGGTTTGAGGTATGGAGTTTTACACAATATGCTCCTTAAATCTCGCGACTATCATTCTCTTTGAATTCTTGTTTAATTGAATTCATATTTGAATTGATAAATTCATTAAAATCTGGAAAATAATTGTTGAAATTATTTTGATTCATGTGGTATCATTATATTGTTGATGAGCACGTTGTCATGAGATTTTAATATGGCACGGATGTTGGGCACCCGCCAAAATTCCTGTTTCCCAGGCTATGGCTTGATAAAGCATATACGGATGTGGTGAGGCCTGGTGACCCGGTTAAAGTGTTGTTGAGAAATTATATTGATAAATTCTTTGAGATTTGCATTTTGATTTGAATATTCGTACTCGTATTGTTTCGTTTTATTCATCGCTAATATATATATTTGTTGAGCATCTTTTCTGTCGTATTGTGTACTTCCTCATATTTTCTTTTAGTTGGCAGGTTAGTGTGGATTGGGACGCTATGGACCAATTGGGATTATTTTAGCATGGAATATTTTTTAAAGAATATTTTTGGAATATTTGTATTATTTATTTTGTTGTATAGAGCATTGGAGATTTGTATTTTATTTTCGAATTAGTTGTTGTATGTAATTCGAGAGACTTGGTATTTATTTGAAGAGACGGAGATTTGTAGTTTCTCTTTTGTTGTTGTGGGACTTAGATGATCTATACCTTGTTGTAATACCCCGTATTTTTATGCTATGTTAATTTGGGGATTTATTAAATTTAACGTGAATGATTTATTTAATAAAAATACGGAAATTAATTATGTTATAATTATTAACGTGACGAGAGTTAATAATTATGGGAAACTTGTTGAATATTACTAATGAGCAAAGTAATATATTATATTGGTTATATTGAATGTCATGAGTGAATTAAATGACTATTTCGGAAATTTAAGTCGGGACGTACCCGTGTCACGTCGGTACTAATTTTGTTAAATAAAAAGTGAATATTTTATAAGTTGCCCGTATGGTCATTTTGAGTGCGCCAACGCGTCCGGTAGGGTCGAGATAGTCAGAAAAGTGTACCCGGGGCTGTAGTTTGGGTCTCGGGGCATATTTAGGCCTAATTAGTACCCCGGGAGGGCATTTTAGTCATTTTACATAATTGGGTAATTAAACCCACGAAATTCAGCAACCTATATCAGCCATTTAGGTTAGCCTTTAGGGTTAGAATATCCAGAAATCAAGTGACGGCCATTGGAGAAGAGAGGAGAGAGCTCCAAGGCAATTCAAGGCCAAAAAGTCACCGGTTTGCACTGCCGCCACCACCACCGCGTAGATCGCGAGACGAGGAACGCAGCCATACCAAAATCAGCCGTGAATCAGAATACCAAAAATCCCAGGCAAGTGTTTAACTTGCTATTTTCTTTGGTGCAATCTTCATATTAGTTTAGGAATGATTTGTGATGAAAACTATGGAAGAAAACCCAATTTATGATAGGAGAATCCATGTAGTATTGATTTTTATGTTGATTCTGGAAACCCTTGCCATGTAGAGGAAATAAAACCGAAATTTTGATGATTATAAGAAAGAAATTCTGGAGAAAGATTTGTTAGAAAACTGTTTAAGAAAATTCTAGGGTTCTTGATAATTGGATATAATTTTAGGTTGAAAATCCATGTTTAAATGATGAATATGTACATGCCTTACGTTAGAATCATCTGGTATATTGTTATAATGTTAGTAGTAAAATTCTGGGACGATTGGAACTTGAAAAATATGAATTTGGTGTAATTTTGGTGATGAAACCCGTAACTGCATTTCTGCAGAATTTTCGCAGACCAGCTTGATCGATCGATCGAGCCTAGAGCTTCGATCGATCGAAGGTTCGATCGATCGAGCCCCAAGCTTCGATCGATCGACCCCTCCTGGCAGACTCCTAATTCCCTCTTTAAATGAGTTAAATTCAAATTGTCGTGATATAATTCTTGGGCATTCTTGATAAAATGATTTGGGAGACATTGAGGACCAGTAGGGCATATGAATAAATGTTGAGACCTTTAATCTTCAACGAGAATAGTATTTATCGGACATTTACTTTAGGGTTGGTAAATTTATAAATTGAAAGGGGTGAGGTGCGTGAGAGAGTTACGTTGGAACCTAATAAAGACACTTACTGAATTTTAGATTTGTGAGGAGATAGTTCACGAGTGTCATGTAATAAGTGAGAAAACCCTTCGAGTTAAGGTTAGGGATGAAACCTTATACGTAATACTAATAACGTGAGATTAAGGGAAAATGGTATAATTATGGGTGATGAGAAGAACCTATATTAATATGATAAAGTGGTATATTTATATGATTGTGTGTACATATATTATATACTTGTGAAAATCATGCCCACGCTACTTGCTATCCCTGAGGTTACCGCGCTGGGAC
The DNA here is from genome assembly GCA_949130495.1 of Sambucus nigra. Taxonomy (NCBI): domain Eukaryota; kingdom Viridiplantae; phylum Streptophyta; class Magnoliopsida; order Dipsacales; family Adoxaceae; genus Sambucus; species Sambucus nigra. The sequence goes on from OX422217.1 coordinate 573,305,464, forward strand.
AAGTCTTATCTCGATGGGACCTTTATGGGGGATATTGACTTGTACCCTAGAAGATAGATATCCTTGGTACAGGCTATCGATGTGATAGTTCAGACGGTCCTAAGAGACGCAGGCATGTGCCATCCTCTTAGAGACTTGGAATCTATTCTTCGCCTCAATATTGTTTGTGCATGTATGTTAATACATTTCGAGAGTGATTCTGAATGTATTCCCCTTAATATGAGTGATATGGGGCTTTGGATAGTAGAGTATGCCAGCACCATAATTTAGTTGGGGTGCTGTTATATATATATATATATATTATACGAGTAGTTAATATATATATGAGATTATGAAATTTGGAACTGCCTACTGTGAATTGATAAGTAGGACGTGGTTGTTGACTCAAATTATAAATACTTGCTTTGAGAAAGTATAATATGTCACTGAAAAACTTTATTGGTTTTATAAAGTTAAAATGGAGAATTTTTGTTACTAATGGAAACATTTTTTTTAAAAATGGAATCGTTGTATTTTAAATCTTAAGAGTAAGATAAGATAAATTGAATTATTGGGAGGGTTAGTGTGATAAAATGAAAAGATGAACCGTTGGGAAGGTTAGAACGATAGGCGTGCACATTAGAAGAGAGGTGAGAATTTCTCAAGAGAGTGTCGTTCTAATATGTTGTTGCATTGATCTGTATCAATTTAAATACTTGCTAAACGTATTTTAAAATCAAACACACTTTCGGGGTCTGACCCGTTTCTTTTTCTCCTTCTCTCTCTTGTATATATATGTATGTATTACAGGTGCCCAGCCACAGGGGGGAATTTCTTAGGATCTCTTGGCAGGAACGCGCTGCAGCTTAAGTGGGAGTTGCAGGTCACTTGCGTAGACGGCTTCTTTTATTGACTCCACTTCTAGCATTCTCATTTTTTGGGCATGTGTCGCCCTTTCCATTATTTTATTGTTATTGGGACATTTGTATTTCAGTTATTTCCAGTATTGTTTTTATGGGATTGGTTCAGTTTGGTTATGTGGTTTTAGATTTCGTATGTTGACATTCGATTGACGAATGTTCTCTATTAATTGGTTTATGTTGCAGAACTTAATGTGGTGTGATTCTTACTTATTGAATGTTGTTAATAATTAAATAAATATTTTTCTTTAAATAAAATTTGGAAAGTTATGTATGAAAAATGTTTTTGACACTTAGCTTAATTAATTAGGGTGTTAAATTGGAAAATTTATTTTGATCGACAGTGATGCTGAGAATGAACCAACTGTTCACCTTGATTTAATTTAATAAAGGAGTGATCGCCCGATATTTAATTAGGCGGGGTGTCACAGGTGGTATCAGAGCATCTGGTTCTAGTGTCCTTTAGGATCTGTGCGGCTTATTATGCTTTCAGCGCTGCTTTCTTTGATATAGAGCCCTAATACTAGGAATGTTGTGTTCATCTCTATACATTGGGAACTCGTTCTTCTGCGATTTGTTTATTTGAATGATGAACTCATCCTAATTCATTTAAATTTTCAGATGGACCGTCAAGAAGAACTAGCTAAAATGGTTGAGGGAGTCGACGAGCAAGATCGACTCACACCTCAGGTATCCCCAGAGAGAATATCAACCATCGAGTTAGCAGGTATCATAGCATAAGCAGTCACCACTGCAGTTTTACAATACCAAGAACGCAGCATGCAACTTAGAGAAGGCAAAAGACCTAGAGAGGTTAGCCAAATGCATGTGAATAAAGCTGACAAATGTGCGAAGACTCCGAAATTGCGACAGCAAACTACCCAAGACCGGGTCAGTTCTAGTCAACAACGTGGTAAAATGAAGCAGTTTCAAAAGAGGAATAAAGTCCCAAGTCAGCAAGGCCGACACCAACAGCAGCAAGGTCAAAGGGGGAGTAACTTCAGAGGCAAATGTTTTGTGTGTGGCACGCATGGCCATAAACGCCAAGATTGCCCAGAGGGTGTTAGGGCCTCACAGCAACAATGTGCCCATAAAAAGCCACAGGGGCCACTTTTTCCAGTCGCTCTCCCAGCACCAGCTCAGGTACCAAACCTACCAACCTTTCCAGTAGCACCGGTGCAGCAGGGGCAGTTACAGTATAGACATATCTATAATGTCCACCAGGTAGCAGCCCCACAGGAACCACCCGCGATTTGAGGTATGTTTTCTATCCATGGAACTTTGGGTCGAATTCTATTTGTTACTGGGGCAACGCATTGTTTTTATAGCTACATATTATGCGAAGACCTTAGGGTTATTAACCACAGTAGGGAGCACAGTGACGTGTGTTGACTCACCACTGGGGAGTGGGTCACTTATTTTCTTTATATGCCGGGGAGTGGGGTGGAGATTGGTAGCTTGGTATTACCTGCAGGCATGTTAGTGTTAGACATGCACGAGCATGATGTGATTATTAGTATGGATTGGCTCACGGCTTATAGAGCCATGATTTATTGCTTCGGTGGGAGCATTGTTTTTGCCATTCCGAGGCAAGAGATGTTTGTAGTGGCGATGCCTCGCCCAGAGGGAGGTTCGACCGCTCAATTGTATTACATAGAGGAGGATACCTCTAAGGAGGTTGTGATTCCCTTGGATTCGATCCCAGTTGTTAGGGAGTATTCCGATGTGTTTCAGGAGATACCAGGCCTACCGCCCAGTCGAGATATAGACTTTGTCATAGATTTATTGCCAGATACGATACCTATAGCACGCGCACCGTACCGTATGGCTCCGGCAGAGATGCGTGAGCTACGGGATCAGATAGAGCAGCTGTTAGGTCAGGGCTTCATTCGTAGGAGTACCTCACCTTGGGGCGCTCCAGTCTTGTTCGTGAAGAAGAGAGATGGTTCACTGAGATTGTGTGTGGACTACCGGGAGTTGAACAAGGTCACGATATGGAATAAGTATCTGTTGCCTCGAATCGATGATCTGTTCGACCAGTTGAGGGGAGCAACTTTCTTTTCGAAGATAGATCTGAGGTCGGGGTACCATCAGTTACGTATTAGAGAGAAGGATGTTTGAAAGACTGCTTTCTTATTGAGATATGGGTCCTATGAGTTCAGGGTAATGCCGTTCGGACTCACAAATGCCCCATCCGTTTTCATGGACTTGATGAACCGAGTATTCAGAGAGTTCTTGGATCAGTTTGTCATCGTCTTCATAGATGACATCTTGATATATTCACACTCTGAGGAGGAGCATGCCGAGCACTTGAGGCAGGTTCTTCAGACCCTACGAGAGCATCAGTTGTATGCTAAGTACGAGAAGTATGGATTCTGGTTGCGAGAGGTACAGTTCTTGGGCCATGTTGTTTTTGAGCAGGGGATTGCAGTTGACCCGAGTAAAGTGTCAGCGGTGAGGGAGTGGGGACACCCACGACACCGACGGAAGTGCGTAGTTTCTTGGGGTTAGACGGATACTACAGGAGATTCATTCGGGGATTCTCTAAAATAGCGGGTCCATTGACGAATCTGACTCGCAAGGGAGTACCATATGTTTGGGATGATGCTTGTCAATTGGATTTCCACGAGCTGAAAGACAAGCTTACTTCAGCGCCAGTCCTTGCGTTATCGAAGCCGGGTGTGGAGTACCTGGTTTATACCGATGCGTCCTTACGGGGACTTGGGAGAGTACTTCAGCAGGAGGAGAAGGCTATAGCTTTTGCTTCCCGCAAGCTTAAGCCGCATGAGAAGAATTACCCCACCCACAACCTGGAGTTAGCAGCGGTCGTCTTTGCATTGAGGATATGGAGGCACTATTTATTGGGGGAGAAATTCCGTTTGTTCACAGACCACAAGTCACTGCAGTACCTGTTCACTCAGCGAGAGCCGAATATGCGTCAGCACAGGTGGTTAGAGTTTGTGAACGACTATCAGTTCAAAATACAATATCATCCGGGGAAGGCCAACGTAGTTGGTGATGCGTTGAGCCGTAGACCGGTAGACGATGTAGCGGATGTCTAGAAAGCAAAGTGGAAGGAGTTGGGTCACCAGGACGCAGTAGCCCGTTCTTTCATATCCGTTATGTCAGTCACACCCGAGATTGTTACGAGGGTGATACAGGCACAGACCACAGACCCGTTTTGCCAAGAGCAGATTGTGCGACTTCTAGCCGAGGGTGCTGAGTCCTATTCTGTTAGTTCTGATGGAGGTTTGCGGTTTAATGGGAGATTGGTGGTTCCAGAAGGAGCAGAGTTACGTCATGAAGTGATGACTCATTATCATGGGTCCCGATTTACAGTACATCCGGGAGGCGATAAGATGTACCAGGATATGAGGCGACAATACTGGTGAAGTGGGATGAAGAAGGACATCGCCGAGTTCCTGTCTAAGTGTTCTACCTACCAGCTGGTGAAGGTGGACCATCAGAAATCGTCAGGATTGCTTCAGCCATTGGAAGTACCCGCGTGGAAGTGGGAGAGTATTTCCATGGATTTTATTACAGGGTTGCCTACATCACAGCGGGGCCACGATTCTATCTGGGTAATTGTAGACCGTTTGACCAAGGTGGCTCATTTTTTTCCAGTGCGGACAGATTATACTACGGGTCAGTATGCTCAGTTGTTCATTGCTGAGATTGTCAGATTACACGGGGTGCCCCTGAATATTGTGTCAGATAGAGACAAGATTTTTGTGTCACGTTTCTGGGAAAGCTTTCAGGAGGCTATGGGTACTGAGTTGAGGTTGAGTTCGTCTTACCACCCACAGACAGACGGACAGACAGAGCGTACTAATCAAATGTTAGAAGATATGCTACGCATGTGTGTTCTCGATTTTGGAGGAGGTTAGGAGCCACATCTTCCACTGGTAGAGTTTGCTTATAATAACTCCTATCAGTTCACGATTGGCATGGCTCCATTTGAGGCTTTGTATGGCAGGCCTTGTCGTTCTCCAACTTGTTGGCTCGAGGTGGGGGACAACAAGTTACTAGGACCAAAGTGATTCAGGAGACCTCCGCGAGAATTGAGATGATCAGGAGTCGTATTCGGGTAGCCCAGGACAGGCAGAAGAGCTACGCCGATGCGAAATGGTTCTTTCGAGAGTTTAATGTGGGAGACCAAGTGTTATTGCGTGTGTCTCCTATGAAGGGAGTGATGAGGTTCGGGAAGAAGGGGAAGTTGTCTCCGAGGTACGTGGGATCATTTCCCGTCATCGAGAGGATTGGGCCGGTTGCATACAGATTGGGACTGCCAGAACATTTACATCGCATCCACGATGTATTCCACATCTCGTCGTTGAGACGATATCTTCGGGATGATATGGCCCATACTCACATTGCGATAGATGAGATAGACTTACAGTCTGATAGCTCTTACGAGGAGAGACCAGTGGCTATCCTAGACTATAGTGAGAGGAGATTGAGGTCGAAGATAGTTCCACTTGTGCGAGTCCAGTGGGAGCATCATAATGTGGAGGAATCCACTTGGGAGCGCGAGGCAGGTATGCGCGAGAGATATCCAGAGTTGGTTTTACCAGGTATCCCTTATTTTCCGAATTTCGGGACGAAATTCCGTTATTAGGGGGGAAGTATGTAATACCCCGTATTTTTATGCTATATTAATTTGGGGATTTATTAAATTTAACGTGAATGATTTATTTAATAAAAATTCGGAAATTAATTATGTTATAATTATTAACGTGACGAGAGTTAGTAATTATGGGAAACTTGTTTAATATTACTAATGAGCAAAGTAATATATTATATTGGTTATATTGAATGTCATGAGTGAATTAAATGACTATTTCGGAAATTTAAGTCGGGACGTGCCCGTGTCACGTCGGGACTAATTTTGTTAAATAAAAAGTAAATATTTTATAGGTTGCCCGTATGGTCGTTTTGAGTGCGCCAACGCGTCCGGTAGGGTCGAGATAGTCAGAAAAGTGTACCCGGGGGTGTAGTTTGGGTCTCGGGGCATTTTTAGGCCTAATTAGTACCCCGGGAGGGCATTTTAGTCATTTTACATAATTGGGTAATTAAACCCACGAAATTCAGCAACCTATATCAGCCATTTAGGTTAGACTTTAGGGTTAGAATATCCAGAAATCAAGTGACGGCCATTGGAGAAGAGAGGAGAGAGCTCCAAGGCAATTCGAGGCCAAAAAGTCACCGGTTTGCACCGCTGCCACCACTACCGCGTAGATCGCGAGACGAGGAACGCAGCCATACCAAAATCAGCCGTGAATCAGAATACCAAAAATCCCAGGCAAGTGTTTAACTTGCTATTTTCGTTGGTGCAATCTTCATATTAGTTTAGGAATGATTTGTGATGAAAACTATGGAAGAAAACCCAGTTTATGATAGGAGAATCCATGTAGTATTGATTTTTATGTTGATTCTGGAAACCCTTGCCATGTAGAGGAAATAAAACCGAAATTTTGATGATTATAAGAAAGAAATTCTGGAGAAAGATTTGTTAGAAAACTGTTTAAGAAAATTCTAGGGTTCTTGATAATTGAGTATAATTTTAGGTTGAAAATCCATGTTTAAATGATGAATATGTACATGCCTTACGTTAGAATCATCTGGTATATTGTTATAATGTTAGTAGTAAAATTCTGTGACGATTGGAACTTGAAAATATGAATTTGGTGTAATTTTGGTGATGAAACCCGTAACTGCATTTCTGCAGAATTTTCGCAGACCAACTTGATCGATCGATCGAGCCTAGAGCTTCGATCGATCGAAGGTTCGATCGATCGAGCCCCAAGATTAGATCGATCGACCCCTCCTGGTAGACTCCTAATTCCCTCTTTAAATGAGTTAAATTCAAATTGTCGTGATATAATTCTTGGGCATTCTTGATAAAATGATTTGGGAGACATTGAGGACCAGTAGGGCATATGAATAAATGTTGAGACCTTTAATCTTCAACGAGAATAATATTTATGGGACATTTACTTTAGGGTTGGTAAATTTATAAATTGAAAGGGGTGAGGTGCGTGAGAGAGTTACGTTGGAACCTAATAAAGACACTTATTGAATTTTAGATTTGTGAGGAGATAGTTCATGAGTGTCATGTAATAAGTGAGAAAACCCTTCGAGTTAAGGTTAGGGATGAAACCTTATACGTAATACTAATAACTTGAGATTAAGGATAAATGGTATAATTATGGGTGACGAGAAGAACCTATATTAATATGATAAAGTGGTATATTTATATGATTGTGTGTACATATATTATATACTTGTGAAAATCATGCCCACGCTACTTGCTATCCCTGAGGTTACCGCGCTTGGACAAGTCTTATCTCGATGGGACCTTTATGGGGGATATTGACTTGTACCCTAGAAGATAGATATCCTTGGTACAGGCTATCGATGTGATAGTTCAGACGGTCCTAAGAGACGCAGGCATGTGCCATACTCTTAGAGACTTGGAATCTATTCTTCGCCTCAATATTGTTTGTGCATGTATGTTAATACATTTCGAGAGTGATTCCGAATGTATTCCCCTTAATATGAGTGATATGGGGCTTTAGATAGTAGAGTATGCCCGCACCATAATTTAGTTGGGGTGCTGTTATATATATATATATATATATATATATATATATATATATATATATTATACGAGTAGTTAATATATATATGAGATTATGAAATTTGGAACTGCCTACTGTGAATTGATAAGTAGGATGTGGTTGTTGACTCAAATTATAAATACTTGCTTTGAGAAAGTATAATATGTCACTGGAAAACTTTATTGGTTTTATAAAGTTAAAATGGAGAATTTTTGTTACTAATGGAAACATTTTTTTTTTAAATGGAATCATTGTATTTTAAATCTTAAGAGTAAGATAAGATAAATTGAATTATTGGGAGGGTTAGTGTGATAAAATGATAAGATGAACCGTTGGGAAGGTTAGAACGATAGGCGTGCACATTAGAAGAGAGGTGAGAATTTCTCAAGAGAGTGTCGTTCTAATATGTTGTTGCATTGGCCTGTATCAATTTAAATACTTGCTAAACGTATTTTAAAATCAAACACACTTTCGGGCTCTGACCCGTTTCTTTTTCTCCTTCTCTCTCTTGTATATATATGTATGTATTACAGGTGCCCAGCTACAGGGGGGACTTTCTTAGGATCTCTTGGCAGGAACGCGCTGCAGCTTAAGTGGGAGTTGCAGGTCACTTGCATAGACGGCTTCTTTTATTGACTCCACTTCTAGCATTCTCATTTATTGGGCACGTGTCGCCCTTTCCATTATTTTATTGTTATTGGGACATTTGTATTTCAGTTATTTCCAGTATTGTTTTTATGGGATTGGTTCAGTTTGGTTATGTGGTTTTAGATTTCGTATGTTGACATTCGATTGACGAATGTTCTCTATTAATTGGTTTATGTTGCAGAACTTAATGTGGTGTGATTCTTACTTATTGAATGTTGTTAATAATTAAATAAATCTTTTTCTTTAAATAAAATTTGGAAAGTTATGTATGAAAAATGTTTTTGACATTTAGCTTAATTAATTAGGGTGTTAAATTGGAAATTTATATTGATCGACAGTGATGCTGAGAATGAACCAACTGTTCACCTTGATTTAATTTAATAAAGGAGTGATCGCCCGGTATTTAATTAGGCGGGGTGTCACACTTGTCACTTGTGGATTTAGTTATTTTATCGCATTAGCGCTCCATTCTCTCTCCCCGGGCGGGCGGGGTGTTACAAATGGTATCAGAGCTTAGGTATACGGCAACCCTCGGGGCTTGGGTTTTGGGTTCATTGCGTGGTTAGCAATTTTTGGAGATAATAAATTTTATGTGATATTCGTGATAAGTTTCGAGATTGGAGGTGAGGAATTATTTTTGGAGACGAGATTATTTTTGGAGATTGTTGACCTGATTTTTTTAGAGTTAGGCATTCGGCGAATTTCGAGGGCGAAATTCCATTGTTAGTGGAGAAGTGTAATAACCCGCGTAATTTTGGGCTATTTTAATTAATTTCTGAAAAATGGAGGAAAATAAAGTTTTTGATAAAATTATTTTTATTTCTCAAATATGTTGGTTATTATTTTTAAAGGAGAGAATTTCAAACGGTTTCGAGTTAAAACGGATTTTAAAATGATTTTTAAATGTTTTTAACTGTTGGAGTTGTTTTGACTTCCAACTCTTCATTTCTTTGCCTTATTTAAAGGAGTCTTTTAGATTCCAACTCTTCATTTCTTTGCATTATAAAAGGAAGTCGTAGGCAACCCTTTTAACCTACTTTTGGCACAAATTTTGGCAGCAAATATATTTTATATTCCTTTTCTTTTTATATACACATTGGCCTTTGAGATTTGTGAGTTCCAACCTTAGATTAGAGGTGTTCTTGAGGCTATTTTTGAGGATGTTCTTGGAGGAGCTTTTGTATATCTTTGGTGTTGATCTTGAGGATGTGATCACTGATTTCTCATCATGGTTTGAGGTATGGGGTTTTACACAATATGCTCCTTAAATCTCGCGACTGTCATTCTCTTTGAATTCTTGTTTAATTGAACTCATATTTGAACTGATAAATTCATTGAAATCTGGAAAATAATTGTTGAAATTATTTTGATTCATGTGGTATCATTATATTATTGATGAGCACGTTGTCATGAGATTTTAATATGGCACGGATGTTGGGCACCCGCCAAAATTCCTGTTTCCCGGGCTATGGCTTGATAAAGCATATACGGATGTGGTGAGGCCTGGTGACCCGGTTGAAGTGTTGTTGAGAAATTATATTGATAAATGCTTTGAGATTTGCATTTTGATTTGAATATTCGTACTCGTGTTGTTACGTTTTATTCATCGCTAATATATATATTTGTTGAGCATCTTTCCTGTAGTATTGTGCACTTCCCCATATTTTCTTTTAGTTGGCAGGTTAGTGTGGATTGAGACGCTATGGACCAATTGGGATTATTTTAGCATGGATTATTTTGGGAAGAATATTTTTGGAAGATTTGTATTATTTATTTTGTTGTATAGAGCATTGGATATTTGTATTTTATTTTCGAATTAGTTGTTGTATGTAATTCGAGAGACTTGGTATTTATTTGAAGAGACTGAGATTTGTAGTTTCTCTTTTGTTGTTGTGGGACTTAGATGCTCTATACCTTGTCCCTTGTGGATTTAGTTATTTTATCGTATTAGCGCTCCGTTCGCTCTCCCCGGGCGAGCGGGGTGTTACATCTGTTTGGACCGAATCGATTAGGTGGGTTACAGAGTTCCAGGTTCTCTTGTCCGAACCGATTCGCTTGTTGGGCGAATCGATTCGCCAGGGCGAATCAATTCTGCCCTAGGGCGAATCGATTCGGTTTCCTGCTATTTTTGAGTTAATTTTATAACTCAATTCCAATTCTTTTTCTTTAAGTCTAGGGCCTAGGAACCTTCTTGTATGAAGTAAACTTAGAGTCCTAGAGTGTGAGATGAGTTAGTTAATTTACCCTACATTAGGAATGGGTTATGTGGGGGCTTTTTCGGGGTTATGCCTATTGATGATAGGGCATTATTTTCTTCTAGTCAATTACTATAAAACTAAGAGTTATAATATCATGTTTGGGAGACTTTAGAAGCTCAATTGAGCTATATTAGTCTTGATGGTTTATAACAACACCATAAAAGTGTGTTGAGAGAATAAAATGAAAGTTATTCATTCCTTTGAGGTATGATAGTATTGGGGTTTTAAAGTAATACCCCAAATTATTTGGAGGTAATTTAGAGTTTATGTACTCCTTTGAGGTTGTAGTAACGATATAATTTATCGTATGGCTTTGGATAATAAGGTGAATTATTTACAATAATGTAAATGAATATGGTTTCAAATAAAAAGAAACATGCATGTATACATGGAAATGAAATGGAAATGGTAAAGATGATGGTAAATGATAATTTACGTGATTTTCGAAAATGGTAAATAAAATGGTTTAAACACACCTCTCTAAATGACATCATAAGGGAAGCTCGCGCGTGAGGTGAAGCCCCCTGACTAATGAATGCAGGGTGGATATAGTCGTAGGCCATGTGAGCGTTTGTTGTGAGAAATTTTTCTGCGATGGGTAGGAGATTCCGGGTGTGGTCTTGACTATCCCGCAGGCACATGGCCGCTTCTCGGCGTTTTGCGTTATAGGTGCCCAGGTTGTCTTAATGATAGGCCCTGGAAGATGATGGTCATTTAGGGGCGCGCATAGTGGGGAAACCCGAACGGGCGATCTTAGAATCATTATATGTATATAAATATAACTATTCATAATCAAGTGGGACTTGATGGATTTTATATGCCATAAAGAGCATAATGGAAGTGCCACAAAGAGCACATATAAATGCCACAAAGAGCATTTGAAAATGACTATTTTCCTGATAAGGAAAGGATTTTTACAAAAAGTAAAATTGAGATAAAAATGCCATAAAGAGCATAAGATTATAATTATATATATGTTTCCTATTAAGGAAAAGATATATGAAATAATTGGTGCACATGATGAAGTTTTAGATTAATGTTATTCATTTTATTTTCCTGCTTAGCTTATGTTTTAAGTTGTGTAGGTAGGTTCTTATTTCTCTTTCATCATGATTTATCATTCATAACTGTCATACTCTTTATTTATCTGGTAATCATATAGAATCGGGCCCTGACCCGTTCATATTTCTTGTTGTGCTTGTATCTTATCCACTCAGGTACTCCTCCGCAAGGATGACTGGTCTGACTTCCTATCCCGGTGTCTTTGGCGAGCCGTGATGCTTTACGGGTATTACGGGACATGTTGAAATAAACGTCGTCATCTTTGCACTCTAGTTAAGATCGGGTCTTGTTACTCGGGCGAGAGGTCCAAGCTTTTGTACTTGATTAATGTAATGTATTGTGTAAATTATTGCACTTGTTTAATATTGTTTTATGCGTCTGTGGCCGACAGCATATTCTGTCCCTTATTGTTCATTTGTGGGTATATAATATAATTTCGTCTGGATTTCCACTTTCTTTTTAGTTGGGTTGTTTAAATTCTTTTCTTTAACTTTAAAACCAAAATTTTTGGCAACCCGTTTTTTCTGAAATAAGGAGTGGTTATCCCGTATACTTCTTATTTTGTTGTGATGCTGAGAATGATTCCATCCATGATTCCGTTATTTTGGAGTATCGGGCTGGCTACCCCCTATTTCGGATTGCGGGTTGTCACAAAAAATCTCATATGGAACTATGTACCCCATTAATTTGATAATTTAGTAATTATAAATAACATTTGCATATGGACTATTAGGATTGTTGTTGTCGGAGTATTTTTTATTTCTTATACATGGTGGATAATCCTATGAACAAAGGAGACTATGGTCGATTTTTTTAAATTTACACTTTATTTTGTTGGGGAACGAAATATTTGTCGTCTTGCAATTACGAACTTTGGAAATTATTATAATTTTGCGATTACATACTTTGAAAATGTTCGTTGTGCCTTCAGGCACGGGCATATATATATATGGAAAGAATCAAGTGTGGTCCCAGTTTGAGGTCCCTAAATGAAGGCCATTTTTTTAAAATAAAAAAAAATATTTTTGGCCTGATTTTTTTTTTTTTTATGATTTTTAAACATTTCAGTAGGACCATAAAAAAATAATCAGCTCAAAATAAGTTAAATATGTGAGCTTTCATGCTAATGCTAAATCCAATGAAAGACATGTGTTTAAATACATTTTTTTGTTTTAAATCGGGTCATTTGGGACAATTCTGCTATAAGCGTTTAAGTAGATAACAAAATGATGTTAATAATACGCCCAGGATCCATTTAAAGTTTGATTTTATTGAGAACTGTTCCTAATCTAACTTTAACTATGCCCATTTTAAGAATTCTCTTCCTAATTATAAATCTAAGTGGATTAAGAAAGATTACTTAGGTTATCAAAAGGGAAGTTTCAATGTTCTAAACTAATGTCCTTTTAATCTGTTTGTTAGTACATTTTAGTTGCATTTTATGTTGTACTAACTTTATTTAGTACGATTCTTCCTTACCCTTTATCCTTTTGAGACAAATTGGGGCAGAATTTGAGACTCTTTTATTGTATTATTTTTACTATTTTTTTGAGTCTTTTAGGAATACTTGTTGTTTAGTTGAGTTATGTACTCTTCTATTTTGATTAGGACTCATGTTGTTACTTGAGTCATGTAATCTATTATTTTTAGGATTCATGTATATAGTTGAGTTATGTAATTTGTGTCCTCTCTTTTTTTTGAGTCTCAGTTTTGTTTGTCTCAAAATTGTCCAAAGGGGGAGATTGAAAATCTCATTTCTTCGTGTTGGCTCAATTTTGAGACAAATTTTTTTATGTGCTCCTACATTTTTTTTATTAAAATCTATTTTTTATATATCTTAAATCATATTTTTCTTATATTAATTTAATATATAAATTATTATTGATAAAATAATTTAAAGTGTATTATTTAATTTAAATATTTTATATTCTCAGTTACGAGTTTAATATGCTTTTGTATTTAATATTTTATTTTATGCCTAAATCTTATTTGACGTAATGTATAAAATATTTTTAAATAAATTTTTGCAGAATGTTTTTTTCCCTAAAATAATTCATGTATTTCAATTTATAAGTTTTATATTATTTTCAGAAACATTAATTATTTATTTTGTTGGTTATTTTTTTAATGGGTTAAAATAAAATACGATTAAACATTATAGTTTGTTTAATTATTTTTTACTTGGAATTTTTTTTTTGGTAAGAAGGGTAATCCCGGGCCAGCTTACGCGCACCTCGGACTAATCCCTCCTCCCCGAACAAGGCTTTCTATAACAGGCGTTTAATTCCTGCGGTCCGTGGACCGTTTGGGGTTTGCGTGTTTACTTAGCTCAAGGTCTGTATTTCGCTTGATTGAGTTAGTTGGTGGAATGTCCATCTTTGTCTCTTAGAGTGTTACGTTTTTACCCTCTCTTTCGCTGGCTTTTACTATGCAACCAGACTGTGCTTTGTTGGGTCCATATATTCGTAGTTTGGATTGTTTGAGAGGCGAGTTTTTACATTTCATCTATTTTCACTCTTAAGAACTGCCAACATTCTTTACCCATTTTTCTGTCTCTTTTTCTCCAATGAAATACACATAATTTTCTTGAGAGATTTGGGAATATATTGTTGTACACTTTGTACAAAGATCTTTGGGTCTCATTTGAGGTTTGACGTCTTGCATTTTCATGGGTTAATTTTTCGGTGACTGTTTTTTGGTGGATGTTAGTCTGGTGGCGTTTCAATATTTACCGGTGGTGGATCCGGTTTGCTGGGGAACCTTGTATCTATAGTTCAGATCTGAGCCCTATTTTTTATTCACACGCTACTCTTCGTCTTGGGGTAATTTCTCTTTTTTTAAAAAGTGTTATATACATATAAATATTCATAGATACGATCTTTTATATATATATATATATATATATATATATATATATATATACTAGGGTGTATCCGTGCCGATGACACGGTAAAAATATAAAGCATTTTAAAATTTTATACACGAAACGAATAATAATACATTCATTCGAAATTGACATTTCTAAAAAATATTTATGTCGAGATTTACTTACATGAATGTGTCATGTTCATTTCAAAATTTTGACTTGTGTTAGTGGTGTGTGAGAGTTGGTATTTTAAATAGATTAGCATGATAATGTCAAAAAATGGAAGTTATTTTTTTAAAAATCGTAAATAGTTCTAATAAAAAAATTATTTTGATTTGATATTTTTATGATTTATTTATTTTAACTATTAAGTGGGTACTTATAAATTTAGATACGATGACACAACATAAATATCAACAAACTTATTAAAATTGGGATAAAATGACATATTTGAGTCTAGATATTCTCATTTAATTTATAACCGTAAAACTTGTGTTAATTTGTGCTCTTACATGTTTAATTGTAAGGAGAATATTAATTACATAATTCGTGTTTAATTGAAGAACATTCGTTATGGGGCCTTTGTGTGGCAGTGAATATAAAAAATATTTTCCATTTTTACTTTACATTTATGATGAGGTGAAACAGAGAGACCTGCCTGTATATATGTGTAGAGCTATGGACAAAGTACCCAGTTAACAAAAGAAGAAAAAGAACACTTAATTAATAATTTAAAAGGTGAAAACATGTATTATATATTTACTTTAATACATTTTTACTTTGCAAATTTAATCTATTCTGAGGTGATACTCTTGGAATCTTTTCCACATCTTAATGTGCATTGTCAAATATTACCTGGGTGGAACTAAAAAAACTGACATTTTAATGTCATTTATTTAAACTGCTTGACTTATTATTTGGGATGGACAATTTGAAATAACAAAAATAAGGTATAATATTTTTTGTGTCGAACTATTTTTTAATTATTGAACTGAGAGAATTTCAATTCAAATATTTAAAGTAAACTCCATCAAAAATAGATTTATAGAGTTAGATAGTAAATTTTACATCAAATATAATTTTTATCAACTTTGAGTTAAAGTTATCTAGTGCTACTAAAATTCAATTATTTCAATTCTCACCATAAATTGTTAAAAGTTATCTTAATTCAAAATTAATATTCTGCTGTTGTTGAGGAAACTATTTGTAAAAAACTTGATGAAATTTAGAGAAATCTTACATGTTTTGAAAGATTTGTCCTTTGAATATAAGTATGCATTTGTCAGACTTTTGCACCGAGCCTTGAGCCTTGTTTATTTGAGCATTGTGCCTTGTCCTTTTGAATTAAGTCTACATCTGTCAACTTTGACCGCTGATGGATAGTAGTATACCTCTACTATCCTTACCTATTATTCCTAAGAAGTATTTACTATTTACACAAATCTATTATCTCAGTGAGGATAAAACAATATCACAAACCATTTGTTATGTACACCACACAAATGATTTAAGATTTCAGTGATATATTTTTTTAAATATCAAAATTGGCTTCCCTAGGACATTACACTCAAAAGTGTGTTCATTTTTTTAAAGAACTAATAGCAAATGAGTGGAGAAAGTAATAACAATGCAAATCATTGAATATCCAGATCCGTTTTGCACCTTTACTAATAGTAGTAAATTTCAAAATTTCAGTAAATAAACTTTAAAATGAAAATAAATAAATAAATTCATATATTTGTGTTATATTCACCAGTGCAACGTGTTTAAATCATTTCCCATTTCTCATATGAAAAAAATATAATTATGATACTCCAATTAACTCTAGTGATACTCGAGAAACATTCTTGATATGGAGATGCTATCCCATTGTTCTGCAACACAAATTCATTTATAATCTACTTTTTCAGAAACAAAAAATAAAATTGAAATTAAAAAGTCATTGAAATTAAAATTAATTTCATAAACCTAAAACAAATCTAAAATGAAGCAACACGGGAGCGGTGGAAAAGGAGTTTTAAGAGGTGGAGGCAGTCATAAATTAGGAGAACTTCCATGTTCAAATAGGGTATGAACCTGCAGCGTAGGTGATCCCAACCATCTCCACGCACAAAACCCAAATAACCAAACAACGTACCTAAATATTTTTCACTGTGCTTCTCTAGCTAACTCACCGGACATACCTCATATCTCCGATATGGGTTTTTCTCTCCGATATGTCCTTATCTTTGTGATTTGGTTCTTCTATCTGAATCTGTACATCCTCTCATACTTGCTGAAGGAGATAAAGGGGGTATGTAGTACACCAGCCATTGATGAAGGGAGATGAATTTTTGGTGGCCACGGTGCATCTTGGTGTACCCTGCGGTGAAAACCCAACAATCCTTCAATGACACTTTTAATAAATGTTAAAACATTGAGAGAAAGAGAGAGTACCCATGCCAAACACCTTTCATAAAAACACGGAGGCACCAAGAATTAAAACAGCACTAAGCTGAAGCTTAATCTCAGAACATCCAAGAATTAAAACAGTACCAAGAAGCTATAAAAATAACAGCTTTGTTGAGAAAACATGGATGAAAAAAGAAAAAGAAACAAAACTTGTTTTGGAAAAAAAAATATGTGAGATTACAATCAAGAAATCAGAGACTTGTTGAATCAGTGAACATTGTTGAATCAAGAGAGATGTAGCCTCACTTACCAAATCAGTCACGACTTCAAAAGGTTGCCTCGAGCTCTCTCTTCACCAAGAGCTTGCACCTTTTTTGAGATGCAAAGAAAATCGATGAAATACCCAGCAAAAAATGAAATACAACAACAAAAAAATCTCAAGTCTCAAATCTTTACAGGAAATCCCTGTTTGAAATCTTTACATCTAAACCGTGATCATCTAACAGTAGAGGATTTGAAATAAACCATGATCATTTCAAACCGTGAGACTTTTTACTCACTGACCTCAATAGAGGATAACGAAATAAATGGAGATCTCACTAATTAAATGGAGGACAATGAAATAGAATCTGCACAAAGATATTGAGACTTACATCTATCTATTACTGATGGGTTTGAGATCTACAACTTGGACAATGAGATCTAGAATATTAGATGAAGATTTTAGAGCTGGTGGAGATCTCATTTGGGCAGTGAAACTGACTACAACAATACACGGAGAGAGACCAGCAATAT
The DNA here is from genome assembly GCA_949130495.1 of Sambucus nigra. Taxonomy (NCBI): domain Eukaryota; kingdom Viridiplantae; phylum Streptophyta; class Magnoliopsida; order Dipsacales; family Adoxaceae; genus Sambucus; species Sambucus nigra. The sequence goes on from OX422217.1 coordinate 573,323,003, forward strand.
CAAACCAAAAACGTGTGTGGATAATGATGTGAAATGGCAAAGAGTAGAGAGATCTAATACAACTTGGTAGAGCTCATAGGAAAAGAACGATCTGAGAGATAGAGAGAGAAAGAGACATATGGTAAAGGGGGTAGTTGAGGTAGATGGAGGTAAGGGTGTGATGTCTATCAGTTGTCTATCATCGATTTTTTCTTGAGCCTTGTGCGAGGAAGAGTGATACTCGGGGTGTTAAACATTTAAGCAAATCATTTAGGACCGTTAGATTCAATTTCGTAAGATTTAATCTCAACCGCTAGTTGATAAAGACCAAACCCCCAAGATGTAATCTGAGCCGTTAGTTGGGGGAGACCAAAAAAGCCCTCCTGCTTTATTATATATATATATATATATGGAAAGAATCAAGTGTGGTCCCAGTTTGAGGCCCCTCAATGAGGGCCATTTTTTTAAAATAGTAAAAAAAAAAATTTTGGCCTGATTTTTTTTTATGATTTTTAAACATTTCAGTAGGACCATAAAAAAATAATCAGTTCAAAATAAGTTTGTTTGCTATTTTAAAAATATTGGTCAAACTATGTCAATTTTTAAGTTGTTTTTATGCTGTTAAAAACTAATGAAGTTTGACCGATTTTTTTAAAATAGTAAAAAAAATCATTTTGAGTTGATTTTTTTATATGCCCTACTGAAATGTTTAAAAATCATAAAAAAAATCAGCCCAAAAATATATCATTTACTATTTTAAAAAATAGACCTCATTTAGAGATCTCAAATTGGGGGAGCTCATGAGAACCGCTATATATATACAGAGAGAGAGATCTCACGTATGCACACACACATAGTTGCGGGCACAGACACATACAAATGGATTGAACAAAGATCTCATCTCGCTGTATTATTTGTTCAACATAAAAAAAAAAATATTTGTTCAATATGAAAGGAAATTGATGCGATGCATTTTTTATTCTTAGTATTGTTTATTTAATCCGAAAGGAAATTGATTTAGAAAAAAATATTGGAAAAAAATGGATTCAATAATTTATTCCACCTCTTTAGGTAATCAAATCAATTGGGTTGCGTATAATCATTTTTTCTTAAACAAACAATGGAGTTGTGTCCCATTTAATTCCAAACTCTTTATTCCAATAAAATGCATTGAGGCTTCTTACAACAAGAACTAGAAATTAAAATTGTTTGATCACCAGATTGATAAAAAATAATGAATCTCTTCTACGCGGATCCAGGACCCATATTAGAATCTTCTAATCGTATACAATTTTGCCCCACCGGAAGAGGAACAAATGTCTGACGAAAATAAGGCAAACAGTAGAACCAACCATGAGGATCCGTTGGTTAACTCGCCTTATTGTGGGAAACCTCATGGAATGCAAACATAGACAAAACCCCATCTGTAGAAACCATATTACTGTATGATTTTGTTTAATCGGGGACAACATTTTTCTACCCCTATTAAGTGGATTGCTATAGAAATTCAATTTGGACAAATTCCAATAAGTACACTGGTAATAAAACCATTATCCAGAATCCCTCTCCATCTAACCCTCTTTGAACTATTGGATGAACAATGTTTGAAACTATCACGGACTGCTATTTACTCAGCACTTTCTTCCCTGAACAATGTAAAGAGGAAGTAAAGAAGAATAAAAAGAATCCCAAATTAACTTGATCACAGTATTGCAGAAATCATCCTACATAATAGGTTTGAGAAAATGACTAAAATATTCAGCTCAGATATCTTGTCGAGGTTGAAACCATGCTAAAACAATTATGGTGGCACACCCAAGATTTCCATTCTCATATATCAATTCCCAAAATCTTATTTATCTAGATGCTTGACGCACCATAACTACTTCTTCCCAACCCTTTAAAATTTATGATAACACCACAATGTTCCAGCTACCAATAATTGAAAAGAACCCCTTTAATAATGTGAAACATTTTAGATTAGAGAGCGTTCAGCTAATCATTTAGACGTAATAAGAAATAACTACGAACTAGGGCTGTGTTTTTTTTTCCGAACATTCCGATTTTTTCGATGTCCGATCCGATATTTTCCGATTTTGGAACATATATAAGGTTTCCGATTTCCGATTTCCAATTTTCCGATTTCCGATTTTTCCGAATTAAATTGGATAGGAAATTGGAACTATGTTTTAAATTCCGATTTTCTGATTTTTCCGATATAATTTTCGAATATTTTTTCCGATTAATATTCCGAATATATCTTCCGATTAATATTTCGAATATTTTTTCCGAATATTTTCTATATATATTTTTTTACCTTATAAGTTATATCCTTATGTAATAAGAATGTGTACAATTTAGATTTCCTTTATTTTTTACCTTACCCCATATATTTATATATGCTGTTAGTAGAGAGCAACTAGGGTTGTATGATATCCTTATTAAAATATCTCTCACATCTCTCTCTCTCTATCTCTCTCTCGTCTCGCCCCTTTCTCCTCGGCGGTGCATATCTCTCACCTCTCTCTCTCTCGACCCAATCTCTATACGTTCGTCCAACCCCTTTCTTCTACTTTCAGCGGCGCATATTTGTTTACATCGTCCGACCCTTATAGTCTCGAACATAGGTAAGCCTTTTCTAGTTTATTTTTATCTGTTTATTTTTTTTTATTTCTACTTATTTACAGATCTGTTTACATCGATTTATAGGCCATGTTTACATCTTGTTTACTTATGTTTATAAGATCGGTTTACATCTTATTTACATCTGTTTACATCTTTTTTATTTCATCTACTTATTTTGATCTTGTTTACATCTGTTGGGATCGATTTATAGGTTTAATAGGTTTGTTATATTGATCGGTTTATAGGTTTACATATTTGTTTACAACGGTTTGTTATATTGATGGCTGCGGCAGAACAGAAAAAAACTAATTTCTAATTTCTCATACTGTCTTCATGCGGCAGAACAGAATAAAATACCATATTTCTAATTTCCGATTTTTTCCGATTTTTTTTCCGATTTTCCGATATTTCCGAATTCGGAAACTTTTTTGATTTTCCGAAAAAATTGGATAGGAAATTGGAACAAATATTTTATTTCCGAAAAAATTGGATTTTTTCCGAAAGGTCGTTTTCCGATCCGATCCAGTCGAAACATAGCTCTACTACGAACTGATTAAATCCAATTTGAATATTGAATAATGTTGGTTCTATAGAGAGGGAAAGAGATAGATAGAGGGAGATATGTAGAGAAAAAATTACAGAATCACACGATAGGATAAGTTAAGAGAGATGACTTTTCGAAACACATCGACACAGAGGCTATACCAATGCATGCTTTTTACTTACGTTGGCACGAGTATTTTTTTTTTAATACAATGGTACCTCTTCTAAATACATTAAAACCAAATATTTATAACATATTAATCAACGTATGTTTATTTTCTATTTGAAAATCAAATTTTTATGATTTGTTATATTCATCAAATGTATGTCTGTATTTTAAATAGTTACGTCTTGGATTAAATTGTTACTGTTCATTTAGGTATTGGATTAAAAATGTCATTAAATGAGATCTCTTCATTGTGTATTGTTTGGAAAAATGCACTCACAATCTTATAATTTACCAGTTACGAGAGATGAATTTTAAGAACACGTCGACAGAGAGTCTATACTAATGTATGTTGTTTTACTTTACTCTTTAATCTGGTTGGCAGGATGAGTATTAATGTTTTTTATATAATAGCAACTCTTCTAAATCCAGTAAACCCCAATATTTATGATATATTCATAAAACGTATGTTTGTATTCTGTTTGAAAATCGAAGTGTCATGATTTGTTATATTCATCAAATGTATGTTTGGATTTTGATTAGTTACATCTTCGATTAAATTATTACTATCCATTCATGTATTGGATTAAAAATGTCATTAAACGAGATCTCTTCACTATGTATTGATTGGCAGAATATGCTCAAAATCTTATAATTTATATATGTTTATTGGCTTTAGAATAGAAACAAAATGGGAAAATTTAATGATGAAAAAATCTTATAAAATTGTCATAGGACATTAGAAAGGGCAACATATTAAACCCAATATTTATATTATATTCATCAAGCGTATGTTTGTGTTCTATTTGAAAATCAGGTTTTCATAATTTTTATATTCATCAAACGTATGTTTGGATTTTGATTTGTTACAACTTGGATTAATTGGTTACTATTCGTTCAGGTATAGAAACACAAGAAGAGTTGTTTGAAGAGGCATAAAGAGAAAAATCATTCAAATTCTAAGAAGCATTGTGGAAAATGAGTTTTTAATATTTATAACAAGAACGACGAATTCCATTGATTGTGAAAAAATTGAGTTTGTTTTATAATGTTATTGTTGAATTAAGATCTTTTACATACAAACATTTTTTATGGTATATAGACATATATATTGACTGAAATGTGAGGGGAAACGTTATTGTTTTGTTTTGTTCATCATACTAGTATATCATTAGTTTTATTTTCCTTTTTTTTTTCCCTTTGATCCTTGAAGTGAATTATTGAATGTTGTGACATTGGGTATTGGGAAACAATAAGTGGCTTCCTCATTTATGTGTATTTAAATTGTTGAAATTGCGTAAGCTCATTCATAAAATTTATTTACGTAAGTTAACATATATAGTATAATTTTTTGTTTGTTCATGCCATTATATTTAATCGTTGGGATATTCTCACCTGATGGAGTGAATTTTTGACATTATACATGTTAAAATCGGTGGAAGGGATTTATTCGTGATTTAGTTTTTGATTTTTTCTTGCTAAGTTTATTTTAATGTTAAAGCATGCTGGATTTCACGAATAAACAAAGGAAATTCTGCTAATTTTTTCTAAAATGAATAAGTGTTCAAAATTGATTAAGTCGAACAGACAATCATTTGAACATTGGGCATTGGCAGACGGATACGTAAAATAACCAATAAACGTACCAAAAAGCAGCACAAATACCTCAATCGTGATCAAATTAACTTGTACAAACAACCCATGTAGTAACGGGATTCATGGATTTGGACGTTGATCTAATTTCAATATTTTAAGTATAAATCCTTAGAATTGGAGGTTGGAGCGTGAAAACGTAAGATAAGAACACAACGACCCAAAAGGAGGCACAAACACCTCACATGGGATCAAAGTAACTTGTGAAAACAACCCATGCAGTCATGGACTCAATGGTTGGAACTTTGATCAAAATTTGAAAATTCGAAGTGTTGAGTATTGAAAATTGGGCTTTTTTGGACGAAACGAAAAACAACAATCAAACATAAAAACATATCATACATAATCAAAGTAAATTGTACAAACTTCTCATGTAGACATGAGACACATGGATTCAAATATCGTTCTAAATTTCAAATTTGTAAGTATAACACTTTACAATTTGAGGTAATTAGAGTGTGAAAATGTAAGTTAAGAACATAACGACCCAAAAAGAGGGACATACACCTCACATGGGACTAACATCTCACAAAAAAAAGGGACATGTGAGACTATTATTATTATATATTTTTAAAACTCGAAGATTAGTCCGATTATGTTGATGGACTTAATTTTTTAGCTTATATATATTTAATTGGTGGAAGGAATTTATTGGTGGTTTATTTATTTTTCGTTGTTTTTGTTGAGTTTATTTTACTGTTAAAATAGGTTGGATTTCATGAATAAACAAAGAAAATTCTTTCAATTTTTTTTTGAAATTACTAAGCGTTCTAAATTGATTAAGTGAAAGAGACGCATTTAAATAGACCTATATTATAGTATAATTATGTGGCTGGATCATCCAAGATTTTTCTCATAGTGGGGTTTCTTTGTACAACTCCATGTTGTGATTTTCTTATTTTTTTCTGTCTTATTTTCACCTAGATGTATGATTAGGTTAAGATTAAAATTGGTACAACTATTTCATACAACTCTTGTGGTTTTAAATTTGGTGCAAGTTTGTTATAAATGTCAAAATTAAAAATTTAGCGGTGTTTCTCATTCAAACCCAAGGTCTCACTAGCTTTTTCACTTCAATTGATTACTTTTTAGTTATTTTAAGATTTTTTTTAGAGATATTATCTTGAGGATCCCTTAAAATGTACATAGGTGCTTAGGTTATGAAAACAGTATGAGTGAGAAGTGAATGAACGTCACTTCAACTAGTGTAGATACACATGATTTCTTATGTATGACTCTATGTTTGTGTTCGTATAATGTATGGTCATTGTTATGTATGTAAGTGTGCGAGAAAGCTTATCTTTGAGATAATATTATATCTTGTTTAAGGTGTAAGGAGAGATAAAAAGGTAAGAGATGGGTGCATCTCTAATGTGATTAGGGTACACATGTTTGCACCTTTGTATGTATGGATATGTTTGAGAGTTTCCACCTTGAGATAATTTAATATCTCGTTTTATATTATTTCGATGTAATGGGTGAAAATTAAGTGGGTGCATCTCTATGGGGACAACACATTATGAGACGTTGTCGAGGCTCGAGCTCACAAGAAGGAATTGATATTGCACATACATACCCAAAAGGACTTGGGATCAAAGCCTACATATTTAGAAACATGATATTTCCTTTATTTGTTACAGAGTCAATGGATTTTAAGGGCCTTTTATGCCTAAGTAATTAAAAGACTGCCTTATAGTTCTTAAGGAGAAGTAAACATGAACTCATAATGAGATAAAAAGTCATTTAGTTTCTTTTGAAGAAGTGTATATGTGATAGTGTTTCTTCAAATTTTCTATATTCCATTGATGGAGTTGGTACTCTCCTCATATTTGTGATAATAACACCAATGTTTGTAATCTTGGTGACTCATTATGGGACTTCCCATTTTGGGCTAAATTATCCTTCACTTGGATTTTTGGTGGCAGTGATGACCTCTATAAAGAATATATTTCCAGCCTTCAATTTTATTGGCCCGACTATTTTTTAGAAGTATTGTGCTATTTTCTATATTCAAGATTCCATTCTAATATGATTAAATTCTCTCTTATTGTCACATTCATATGACATGAGTTTAATCTCTGTGTTGTTATTTCCTGCTTGAAATGGTTCATCCTCTTTATGGGAACATATATCTCTATGGGGATTACAGCTTCAGTTCCATAGGTGGGAGATAATGAATTTTTGTAATGGTACCTCTCATTGCGGACATGTAGGCTCATTGGATATTAAGAAACTCCTCTTCATATAGGCCTTTGTTTAAAATCTTGTATAGAGGATACGGAAGATTTTCATGTGGGTGACGTCCATATGTCTAAGGAGGAGTAAAGAAATTGTTGATGTCGTACTTGGAACAAAACTAACTAAATGTTGAATTATTGAACTCATTTCGTTATTGGAGATATTATCTTTTCACAAGATAAACCAAAAGGTAATACTCTTTAAGATAAAATTAATTGATAACCTCTCCATGATGGTTTCCAAGGGCTCTGTCTCCACCTATTTGGTTAATTAGTCTATGACCATTATAAAAAATTATTCTGACCTTTTCCTAGCATTAAAGGTTTTACTAGGTTTAACCCCCATTAAGGGATATTAACTCATAATTGGGCTCATTATCTCTTCTCTAAGGTTTAAGACACTTTCAAACCTCTTACGCATATGACATCACTACCTAATATCGATAATTTCTTTAACCCAAGGTTAGTGATAATTATTATTCCCTTAGTATGATCCCCCTTAAAATTGATAACCAGATTGATTAGGTCTAATACAAAATTCATGGGAATTAAAAAACATTTGGTAACATTCTTAACATAACGAAATAAATAAAACTGAACAAGTAATCTAACGCGAGAAAATAAAAATACACAATAAATAAAATTCATACTTGATACCATTCAACTGCCAAAACAAATACATTTAACCCTGGAACAAAAATCCCATCTACACATTATAAAAGTACCACATGTACAATATCTGACCCGAGATAATATAAATAAATACACGTCCTCTTGAAACATTAATAAATACAAGAGGTAAATGAGCTACACTGCTCGACTTCTACATCCTAGGAATGGTGCATAGAATATCACTAGAGATACTTCTCAAGTGATCGACCCAAGTGTACGACAACAAAAGTAGCATAAAGCCTATGAAAATAAGATTAAACAACAACGTAAATAATAAGTTTACAAAGAATACGAATTTAACTGAAGTTGGGATACAACAACAACAACAACAACAACAACAACAACAACAACAACAATAACAATAATAATAATAATAATAATAATAATAATAATAATAATAATAAATATAATAATAATAATAATAATAATAATAATAATAATAATAATAATAATAATACATATTTTTCTTACATTAAGTGGATTTTAAGCCATTTAAGTTACCTAACATAAACAAACTAAAATAAACACGAGATCCTACTCATAAACCCATATGTGATCCATCTGAATAAAGTTCATCTCTTAGTTCATTATTCTTTACTTTCTGATTTTTAAATTAATATCTTATATTAAGAATCATATATCTCACAGTAATCTCTTACCTCAAGTGCATCTTATTAACCAATTAACATAATGTTGATAGTCTCTAGATACGATACCTAACACGTTTCTCAAATATATAACTCCAGAGCATTCTCATGTCCCTAGAACATTATATATGTCTCTAGTATAATCATCACATCAATCCCGAGTCATAAGTTTATCGTTATACAAATTTAGTATAAATCATATACATGTCTAGTATAAGATATAAATAGATATGACCAACTCAATTACCTCAACACAAAATCACATAATCCAAAGGAGAAAAAACCTCTACGGCTAACCTCCACGTAAGTACGGCCCTCGGCACATACAAGTAAATTGGCTACGCCCGAGCCTATAATTAAAATCACAAAGGCCTATCCCTAATTCCTTTAGGGGCCACTTTCATGTACTAGGTATAGTTATTGGTTATCTCATATCCCAAGTTATATGAGAGGATCCCCCCGTTAATCTGCTCGGCTACAACGGGTACTTTCAGCACATAGTGTCCGAGGTAAAAATGACTAAGGTAAAGCTTGTCTCTATCACCGAGATAACAACGCGATTGACGTCATACGCGCCCCACAAGGACATCACCTCGTACGTAACCCACAGACACTCACACATGCTATGTTGCAAATAAATCAAGTAAACAGGTATAACCCTTTGCAATCAGTCTAAATAAACAAGTATAAAACCCAACTTAACTAGGTTACACATAAAGTCTTTTAAAAATATTAGTTAATATCCACGTTAACTAAAATTGGTTACATTTTGCACCGATACACTTTTGTCTAGGTCAGACGATCGTCAAGTTCAACATAAGAATCCTAGCCATTTATCTAGGCATGTTAAACCTTAAATAAATCTCATTGAAATACATACTATCCTCAGATAACTATCATAATATCTCAGATTGTAAATTAATAATTTCGAATCAAAATAAGTTTAAATATCTAAGTCTGGCCAAAGTCATTTGAATGAGAACCTGGTTTCATTCTAACAAAATTATATAAGTCCTTGGAATGGCAGTCCTAAGTCGTGCTAAAGAAACTACACAGATCATTATAATGACCTACTAAGTCGTTCAAACGAGATTAACTTATGTCGCATCTTATCCAAATCAAAATCCACCATTAACAACCTCAAAACTTAACTTCCAAACCTATGAATGCTCCTATACCCATCCTCCATCAGATATAAGTTCTATAATAATAATACTAACCTAAATCCACTACCTTTAGGTGATTAATTCAAGGTTTCAATCATCAAAATAAATTATGGGTTTAAGAACCTTAAGAATATAATTATAACCAAATTAACTCAGATTCGATTCAATTTCAAAGGGCTTTTATAGGATTCATTAATATGGATTCCAAGGATAATAATATATTTCCAATTTCCAAATAAAATCATAAGTTTTCTCAACAATTTATCTCAGTTCATTATTAAAAGATTAAGGGTTAATATCACATTTAACAAATTTCACAAATTGAATTAAACATGATTAAAATCATATTTGAAAATGTATATTATAGAATCCAATGGACTAGTACTACTATAACACAACTGGAATTAGATTCTTAGACAACGTAAACTTGCCAATGGATTTATTGACGAATAAATCCCCCAAACCTCCTAAATTTCTTCACCCTTTTACGCATCTTCCTTCCTTAGTCTTATGGGGGTTCTCTAATGCTCCTAATATGTTTTAGATTAAGATTAATGATAAAATAATTTGTTTTCCCATGAAATTAAACCTAAGCCCCACACGGTCCTCAACTCAATGAGCACAAATACAACTCCAAATAGCTCTACTACAACCACATCGCTGAGCACATCATGAACGAAAGTCACTCTGATACCAATTTGATGTGAAGTTAAAATACGAAAGCGTAAATTTACAAACTACACAACAACAACATCATATGCTTTAGAGGTCAGTGGCCCAAGAAAGAACTCTAATTAATCCCTCCAATCGTCAAGTGACTACAATTATTGGCCAAGTGCCTTATTTATAAGACAAACTTAGCTTGCTAGAGAAGCTAAGTCTAAAAAGAATAAAAAGGGCACTTTAAAGACATTAATAGGTAATGCCACCCTCTATCTTAAAATAACAATATAAAAAAGGAAAACAACCAAATAAACATGAAAAATAAAATAAACAAAAATACAAAATAAAGTTGGGATCCCATACACATCATATACACACACACATACCCACTCATACACATATACACGCACTCAAACACACACACACACATACACACACACACACATATATAGATATACACACCACTGCACATATATATAAACCAAATTGCACACATATATACACAAAATCGCACACACACGCACACACACACACACACATATATATATATATATATATATATATATATATATACACACACACACACACACACACACAGATGTATGTATATACACATATACACACTCACACCCATACACACACTCGAACACAAATATATACATATACACACCACCACACACATATATACACAAAATCACACATATATATACATACGCACTCACACATACACATACAAAAAATCGAAGATCAAAACAATAATTTCGTTCATGTGGTTGTTTGGAGACCTAATATATGAATTCTACATTTTATTATATAACCGAACCACTCTACATATTTTTCAGATGAACTTCCTCTACTTCACAAGTTCGGTGTAGTCTTTCTCTTCTTTTCCTTTAGAAGAGTGGGTGAACTTCCTTTGATTCGGAAGATTGGGGTATGATTGCGCTTACTTTTCTTCAAAGAGAGTGGTGAGCTTTCTTTGATTTAAAAGATCGATGTATACTATTCTTCCTTTGCTTCAAAAGAGATAAGTGTACTTCCTTTGTCTTGGAAGATCGATGTATTCTTACGCTTCTGTTTCATTATAAGATATGTTTATTCTTGCATTGCCTTTACTTCAGAAAAGTGGTATGAACTTAATTCCCGTCAAAAGATATATCTATGCTTGTGTTTACTTTTCTTTATAAGATCGGAGTGAACTTATGATTATTGAAAATACCATTGTATGACTGCAGTTCATTTACTTCAGTGAAGATGGGTGACTTCCTTTTCTTTAGAAGATTGATGTATGCTTGAAATTTATTTTCTTAAGAAGAGTGGGGGGAGAATATCGATGTATGTTGGCACTTCATTTCCTTCAGAAAAGAGAGGTGGAATTTCATTTCCTCTGATTTAGAAGGTAGGGGTGAACATGCTTTGCTTTGTAACAATAATGTATGTGTAATTTGCCTAATATGTGGTGACAAATATGCATGTTCCAACTACTTATCTCTCTAGAAAACTCATCCCTATCTCTATAAAAAGTTTTACGTAGGAGAAATGGTTTAACAAGTTGCTACACACGCTAATGATTGGTCTGAGATCGAATGGTAGTCCTTTAGTGACAAATATGTGGGCATTAAGATCGGGTATTTAGGGGCAATGGTTGAATTTAACCTGGAAGTTTTTCTCAAGAGCACTGGTCCACTTATTTTAAAGCGACTGGGGGCTATATAAGAATTCCTTTTAGCCCTTATAAATTTTCCATTAATTTTCATTTTCTGTGAGCCTTAAAATTTTTTCTTTTATTTCCTTCTTTTTGTTATTACAGATCGATTTTACAGATCGATATTAGGTCCTTTAAGATCAAGGCACATGGGTTTACTAATGTAAAAAGGCTCTTTACAGTGCTTCTTGTGGAGTTTCAGAATTCTGTACATAATGAATTTGGTCATTTGGTGGAGTTGCTATATGAGACGCAAAGGTTTTCCATTGTACTTATGGCCCCAAGTGATAGGTGGTAGGACACTAATCACACCTTCCATTTTGAATCAGGGAGATGACTGTCACTCCCACCAACGTGTTTCAGATACCAGACTGCTCGAACCTAAATGTTGATTCCTATTACGATCGCCATATCAATTTTCTTTATGAATGTACTATCCTGTATTTTGAAATTCGGATTAATTAAATAAAATGAGTATTCTAGTTTGAATGTTAGTCAAACTAGATCGATTTAACTTAATTGAATTCGGTGATTTTTGGCTATTTAATTGAATTTTTTGTGTGTGTCATTAATTATTGAGTAAAATGGAATTTTTATCAAAATCATATAGGCATTTTAGTCTTTTTACTTTGTCTTGGACTCCAAGAAAATAAATTCTTTTGGGATGTCATGTTTTTAATCAAAAAGTTTCAAAGTTGTTGGAACTATCTGTATTTTGGCTTTTGTTTAAAAGATAAAAAGGTTTGTGGCAGGTAGCTGGTAAGACCATCTCTAACGGGAGATGTAGATGTGCACATTTAGATTTTTTTGGGTTCACAGTGAGTATCAAAAATTCTAATTTAAGGAGAGAGAAAATGTAAGCGCAATGTAAATATACATTAGGGGCCCACAACTGGGCGGCTAAGTCTTGCCTGCCTAGACTGTGGGCAGTTATCTGCCCAAAATTTTAATAAAAAGAAAAAGAAAAAAGAAAAACAGCAAACCAAGAAAAAAACCAGTAAACAGTGATTCAGGCTCCTGGGCGTGGAACCCTTATCCGCCCAAGGTGGATCCTCCAAATTCCACGTCAAATTTGCATTGTCCCACTGCAAAACCAAATCAAAAAATGTATCTCAAAAGATGTAGATTTACATCTTTTGCTCGAGTCCCACTGGAGATTGCTTAAGAGGATGTGGGAGTGAGTGAGTTTTGGTTGGGAAATTGGTATGTGCATAGATTTAGGTTGTTGCATGTGTTTGTTAAATTGTAATAGTAGGACTCTTTTAAGATTAATTTTCAAATTGTATTAAAAGGTACTCTAGTCCCTATTTTATTCATATGCATATTTTTATCAAATCTCTTTCTCCAACACAAAAGACTGTAGCTACAATACCCATAATTTTAACTCTAAACCTCCATTAAACAAAACTTGAACCTTATTTTGGAAGGCTTTAAGGCAATATTTTGAAGAAGGCCATAAAAGAAAACATGCTCATTTTTGCAAGATGAACGCAACTGTACACTCAAATCTAGAATATTTATTTTCAGATAAGAATATTATTGTTGCTCTCCTTAAGTATTATTTAATTTAAATGTTGTCTAAACATTAAACATGCATTTTTTCTTAATAATATTGGAAACTTAATTAGTAAAAGTAACCTAATTACAAATATATTTTTATTAACTTCTGAAATTGAATTTAATACTCGAAATACCGCATGCTTAGATATTTTACTTTGTTATTTTTGGTTAAGATGTAATTCGATAATATGTGTTAAGTTATAAAATCATATAGGTAGTTAATATGATATATAACGTATTGATTTATTGTTGAAAATTATTCACAGGCATGTTTAAATCGAATTTTTAATCACTCATATCGAAATATCTAATTTAGACAACTCGTTGGGATATTTCATAGAACTTGTTTGTCACATGATATAATTGATTTAATGCGGATGGAATGGGATTTGTATAATTGAAAAATAAAGAATTGTAACATTGAATTAAAAATATAATTAATGCTGAAATTGTTCATGTAAATAAAATAACACCATTAAGAAATTCGAATTTACATGGGTAGTTATATCCCCACCCTTGGATAATATGATACTTGCTAGGTTTGTGACTAACGAATGGGTATATTAATTGTTGTTGACGCTTTTTATATATGGGTCTAGTGAGCGTTTACGTGTACATTTGGTATTTCCTAGGTATAGGACAATGTAGTAACTCGTTAAGTTATATTATCTTAGGCATGAGACTAGGTTATGATTATGTTTGAGGTATTCTCCCTAGGGTTGTGAGGTATTCTCCCTAGGGTTGTGATCTCTAAGTATGATACTAGAGATGGATTGTAGTTATGATGTCTGACTTATAAGTGGGGGCTATTTGTAATAATGAAAACATGATAACAAAAAGATAATTAATACATAACATAAGAAGCGGGTATTACAGATGGATTGATGTGTGCCATAGTATGCACGGATAAGGGTGGGACAACCCTTACGATGATTGTGGCTTCCACACTATCTTAGTTGTTTTGACGATTTGTGTTAATGTTATGAGTTTGTGCATCGTCTAGTGCGATTAGGCTATTATAATGATTGCATAACCTAGCTCTATACTATAATGACTATTAATTTGCAAATGTTTATAACACTTGGAAAAAAATAACGGTTTCTGACACTTATAAAATTTGTATGTTTTAAAAATTGTTGTTATATTTGTGATTTTATCATTCCCTTCACCTAAAAAGTGTAACATAGTTATTAAAAAGGGTAAGCAAAATAAAAAATGCTACGCTGACACAGAGTGGCACGACATAGTGACATGTCACATCGGTATTGGCTATTGTCTTAAGAATATGGGTTCGCGCTAGCGACACTAGCTCATACCGGTGCGATATGTCACCGTGTCTCACCAAATATATTGCAAATCTGTGTCCGCTCAGATGGACTCAAAAAAAATTGGCACTCTCAATTCTCACTCCCGGCAGTTCCCTCGACCAATTTTTCCTCCACTTCCCTCCATAAATCTCCTATGATTTCGTGTTGAAACCCTAGATCTATCGCGATTCATTGTTGAAGTCTCAAACGATTTAGGTATCGTTATTAATGTTTGCTTTGATTGGTTGCTGAGAAAGTGAGAAGTAGCGAGTCAGTGTTGTATCAGGGATGCTACCTAAAAATAACCTTCCTACATAAAAATTCTCTAATTTCGCAAGCCTACATAAATTTAAAGGAAATGAGTTGGGCCAAACCATTTCCTCAAAAGTTTATCTGGCGTCAATCACCTGCTCCGACTTCAAGCTCCGACGTCATACTCCTGCTCACATTAGGCCACCATTCTGATCAGCTATCACTATTAACTAACTATTTCGATCAGCTAGCACTTCAAGCTTCAGCGTCGAGCATCGCTAACTGTTCAGTGTGTGTTCACTAATGCTCAGGGACAAGCAAAAGAAAAATGATTGAAATAAGAGGAAATCTCCACAAGTTGGGACCAAAGGAAAATGACTAAAATTTAGGTTATGTGAGGAAGGAAAAGTTATTAATATATTGTGTTCAAATAAATTTGGACTTGTATACGGGCCATTTTTTTTTTAAAATATGGGCTCCATATTAATTTATACTTTTAAAATATGGGGCCCATATTTTAGTGTTTGGGTTTATATGGGTATTTTAGTTAAATGGACTACATATTGCCACTGCTAATAAAGAGTCACGTGTGCTTTGATCCATTGTTGAGAATGTGATAAGTAGCTTGTGGTTTTTGAACAAGTTCGCAAGCCTCTAATTTTGAGATTCACTAACATCTAAGAAACCATTTATAAGATGATGAATCTGTGATAAGTATCTGTTTTATGTACTATGTATCAAATTGCAAAGGCAAAAAACCCTGAATTAGGGGTTTTTGGTTAGAGTAATTTAAGGGTTTGGGTTTATTGTTAAACAATATGGGCCAAGTGTGTTTAGAAATATGTGGATTAAGTTTATATTCGGTGTGATAATTCGTGTTTTGGGTCGGGTTTCGAATGACACGACGATACGACTGTTGGAAAATGTAGACCCCCCATTTAAATTTTACAAAAATAATTTCTTTTAAAATCAAATATATTAATTTCCTTTTATATGCGGAATAGTGATGGTTCGACCGAACAATTACATAAACCAAATTTTAATTTCTTTCAAATTAAAATTAAACTCAAAGTGAAATTGAATTAATCAACAAATACATTTTTCACTTTAACATATTAACTCAACCCAAGTCTTAGAAATTTTCCTAACAAAATAATTAATCCATTTTTACAAATTTAGGCCAAACCAAATTTTATCAAATAAAATTAGTGACTTAAATTAAGTTAATTTTTACCCAAATTAATTTTAACACCAACTTAAGCATGAGTAGTGATTTAAACCAATTTTATCTTTTTACCTAAGCCTGTATCTAGTGTGAATTTTGCAAAAGATAAAATAAACAAATAACCACTACGCCGCGATGTACGAGGAAAAACCCACAACGGAAAAACACCTCGGACATCGCTAGCCTCAAATCTACTAAATACGGTTTTACAAGTACAAAACAGAAAGACTTACAACACTCAACTTGACTCCATCCAAGCCACGACGCTCCTTCTTGTGCACACCTCTGCCTAGAGAATAACCACGGAGGTCTATCACGGTCTCGAAATCCACCGATCGGACTTTTTCGATCACCGCCACCCAAATAAGGAGCCTTTCTCCAAGTGGGTATGTCACAGCAAACAATCTTCTTCTTTGTGGGATGTAGAAGTAAACCCAAACATCTCTTCTTTGAGGCGTAGAGAAAAACCCGGTGCCAAACACTCCAAGAAATGATATATATATATTGAAACTTGGAATAAACTAATATGGGTGTAAACCAAAAGTGTTTAAGGATGAATTTATTGAAGAAACTTGAACCTTTTCATGGAAAATTAAACTCTCAAAACTCTCTCTAGGAGATAGAAGAATATGAAAAGGTTGGTTACAAAGAGTTGGTTCCCGCACATAAGTAATTATGGAAAATTAGTGGGAACAAAAGAGTGGAGTAGTGGAGAAAACTGCCAAAAAACTGCCAAAAAAATTTCCCGTCGAAAATCTTGTTCGAATGAGATTTTTGTTCGAACGAAGTCTCGTTCGAACGACCCTTCTAATGAAGTTCCAGAGGCTAATAGGAAAAAATCATTGGCAAACTCTTTCAAACGACATTCTCTTTAGAACGAAAAACTCGTTCGAACGACAATATCGAATGAAGTCCCAGAATGGTCAAAATTCAATTTTAAGCCCAAAAACTTTATTTTAAAGTTCTAAAGAAACCTTCTGAATATAAACCTCAGTTTAAAATAAAATTACACCCTTTATAAAATTATTCCAAGTCTTTATATATATATAAAATTCATTCATTCGTTAGGAGCATTTGAACTAATGTTATTGACGTAGAAACGAGGCACACTAAACCCGACATATGATGAAGCTTTATAATCTTAGCCGTTACGTCTTCAATTAACCCGTCATAGGCTTGGATGGATACGCTTGAACACTATCCTATGACTCAAATGGTTTTTTGTCTGGAATTGAGCCAACACTACATTAAGACTTAATCGAAGACTTGTGTCCTTACAACGACAAGCGTTATTTTGACACAAACACAAGGATTATTTTTGTTACATATATATAACCTACTATTGATTTGGTATTTAGTGTTCCATTATTCATTTGCTTCTAATTTTCTTTAATGTGGGAGTTTGTAAAAGTAGTTCAGGTGATTGATAAAAAAAAAATTGGACATTTTTGCTAAAGATGCCATTCTCGTTTATAATTTTTCTTCTAGATAAACACTTATGGTATTAATTTAATCTATGAATCTCAATAGATGCCAAATACTTATGTCATGTTAAAATAACATTGTTAGACTCAAATATGACTTATTGTTGTATTGTTATATATCCTAGTCTCTTTGAATTTTTTTAATGTGTTTGGAGAGCCTTTTGGAGTGTGACCATAAAAAAAATCTAAACCTTCATCTATAGATGACGCCTCCTATTTTTGTTTTGTTTGGATGCATCTACAAATAGTAAAAAAAATTGTTTTGATTTTTTATCACTTACAAATAGTAAAGCCTTCATCTCCTTTTTATAATCTGTATTTATTTTGTTTTTTATCACTTACAATTTCAAACAAGAATATCTGGATCAATAACAAACCTAGGGCTCCATTTTCTGCTTCTTCTCAAACAGGTATAATGCCCAATCACAAACCTAAGGCTCTATCTGTATATAAATGTTGGATGTGTGTGTAAATATGTAGTTACGTGTGTGTAAATTTGTTATTATTATATATAAATATGCAAATTTGTAGTCATGTGTGAGTAAATATTTAGTTATGTTAAGTGTGTGTAAATTTGAAGATCTGCTTCTTTTACTATTTGAAAAAGTGTGTAGATTGAAGGGTTGTGAATATGAATAAGCCATATAATTATGTTAAAAGTATTGTGTTTATTGTAATAAAATTGGTCCGTCTAATTTGGGACCTTTGCTCTCCACCTGAATTTAGGATAATTCATGTTTATAATTCATATATTATAAAGATTTGGTTTTTAAAAATGAGGTTTCTTGTTCAAATATAGGTTTTCCTTAGGTGACACTATCTATCCTTTCCACTTCAGTGTAAGTTAATTATATTAAACTGAGATGTTATAGTCAAATGAACCATCCAGTATGGGCATCTTATTTATTAACACACGTAATAGGCCTACGATGAGAGAATTCATTGCGGTGATGATTGATGCTAAGGAGACTGTTAGAAATTCACTATCATCTCCGATATTATAAACTTCACTAGATGATGATGATTTTTGTAAAGGGTAGTTAACAAATCACACCTTATTTTTTCTTGCCATTAATGTCGCCACAAATTTTCTATTTAGTCTTGGAATGCTACTTATAATGTGCGGCTATTTTTAGGCAGTTATTATTTGTTGCTGTGCAAGTTACATAATCTTAGGATGTCGGTGACTAGGTTCGAGAAATGGCTCATACAACATGTGAGATGATATGGGTGAAGTGTTGAGAATAACGAGTAAAAAACTCTTATATTTGCAAGAAATGATTATAAGGAAGTACTCACAAAACCACTCTTTCAAAACACTTAAAGAAGACAAACTCATAAAATACTACATTCAAACTAAGATACAAATGCTAATTGCCTTATTGTTTTACTTCTTCTTAGATTATTATACAAGCATAGGACATGGGGTATTTATAGCATGGCAAATACATTTTAGTCCATACATTAAACAAGTAAGGAAAAATTACAACCACACTTTTCTACCTAACACACACTAATTTATCACTAGTGAAATATTGGTAAGCAATGACATGACACACAATAATTTACCACAAATGCAATACATATAAGCAATGACATCATATGGATTATGAGGTTGAAACTTAATGCTCCCCCTCAACATCTACTCTCATTCCTTTCACTATGCCTAAATGACGACGAAAGTTTTCAAACTTGCTTGTACTTAAACCTTTTTTGAACAAGTCTAAAATTTAATCATCTGTCTTGATCTGTTTCATCTCAATCTCTTCTTCAAGAACTTTTTCTCTAATAAAATGATAGTGCACTTCCACATGCTTAGTTCTTTCATGAAAAATTGGATTCTCCGCTAAACGAATTGTCGACTGGTTATCACAATACAACGAAACTGCATAGTCTAGTGGTTGATGTGGATCATTCATCAATTGTAACTTCCATTTACTCTCTTGAGCTTCCATTGTTGTTGCTCGATATTCAGCTTCTGTAGTTGACAAAGATACCGTCGGTTGTCTTTTACTACACCAAGAAATTTCTCCAGATCCAAGCTTGAACACGTACCTGGTAGTTGATTGGCGAGTGTCATGATCTCCCGCATAGTCAGCGACTCAATAGCCAACTAACTTAAAATCTTCACCTTTCTTGTATAAAATACCATAGTTAGTTGTACTCTGCACATATCTCAATATTCGTTGAACTGCTTCCAAATGAGACTTATTTGGATTTTGCATGTATCGACTTATCACACCAACTGTATAAGAAATGTCAGGTCGAGTCAAGGTTAGGTAGATCAGACTACCTACTAATTATCGATACATCGTGGCATCTTCCAAATCTTTTCCTTCATGTGCACACAACTTACCATTTGGTTCCATCGGTGTTGAGATTGACTTACATTCGAGCATCCATAACTTTTTCAATAAATCCTTGGAATAATTTTGCTGACAGAGAAATATTCCTTCTTTTGTACGATCAACTCTAGACCAAGAAAGTGCTTGAGTTGTCCAATTTCCTTCATCTGGAAAAGAACTGATAAATTCTCCTTTTTTCGAAAAATTTCTGCCTCATCATCACCGGTTATGATCAAATCATCCACGTATACCAGTACGATAGCTAACTTTTCTCCATTAGCTTTGACAAATAAGCTAGAATCCGCATGTGTTACTGAATAACCACTTTGAGTTAGAAATTTAGCAATCTTACCATACCATGCCCTTGGTGCCTGTTTCAATCCATAGAGTGCCTTTCGCAATTTACACACATGCTCAGGATGATCTTGATTATGAAAAACCATTAGTTGAATCATGTAGATCTCCCGATCTAACTCCCCGTGAAGAAATGCGTTATTCACATCCATTTGACACAAGTTCTAGTCTTTATTGGCTGCAAGTGCAAGTAGGACTCGTATAGTTGTAAGCTTTTCCATTGGACTAAATGTTTCATCATAGTCTATTCAATATTAGTGAGAGAACCCCCGAGCCACCAGTCGAGCTTTGTATCTCTCAATCGATCCATCTAGACGATGCTTTATCTTGTAAACCCATTTACATGATATGGCTTTCACATCTCTTAGCTTCGGCACGAGATCCCAAGTTTGATTTTGCTCCAGTGCAGTGATTTTTTCTTCCATAGCTTTAATCCACTCAGAATTATGGGATGATTCTTCAAATGTATCAGGTTCTTTTACACTTGCTTCTTCTTCTATGGCTGCGTTGGCATATTTAGGATTTGGCTTTCTGATTCTTGTTGACCTCCTGAGTTGTGATTGTGGAGTTGATACTTTCGTTTCACTAGGTCCACCTTATTCATCTGGTTGGTAATATACACCAGTTTTCCAAGGATTCTGAGTTACTTCTTGTTTGATATTATCATCATCACATGAATCTTCAGCTTCGTGTGAGCTTGATAGGATTTAAGGAGATTTCTCTCCTATTTTTTGTTGCAGCTTCTCTTCAAATTCCTTCGAGTTTGATAACACCTCCTTTTCTGAGGACCACCAAGAATATGATTCATCAAACACCACATCTCTTGATGTGTAACACCTTCCAATCGTAGGATCACAATATTTCCACCCTTTCCTCTGTCTGTCGTATCCCACAAACATACATCTAACTTCTTTCTTGTCAAACTTGATACGTAGATGGTTAGGAACAAATACATAGCATACACAGCCGAATATTCGAAAGAAACTAACCATAGGTTTCATGTCCCATAATTTCTCAAAGAGTGAAACAAACTCTAACCTTGGTTGAGGAAGTTTAATAATCACACGGGCTGCAGTTCTCATAGCTTTAACCCAAAATCTCCCCGGTACATTCTTAGCATGTAGCATATTCTGACAAACTTCTACAAGATATCGATTCTTTTTCTCTGCTACTCCATTCTGTTGAGCATATTGGCACACGTAAATTGATGACGTATTCTACAGCCTCGTAGATACTGGAAAAACTCATTTGAGGTATATTCTCCTCCATTATTTGTGCGTAGACAAATAATCTTCTTCCCCACTTCTCCTTCAATCGTCTCTCTGAACTCTTTAAACTTTGAGAACGTGTCATATTTTTCTTTCATAAAGAAAACCCACACATACCTGGAGAAGTCATCAATAAACGTTACCATATACCTCATCCCACCAACTGATGGTTGCTTGACTGGTCCGAACACATCAGAGTGAACGAACTCTAATGGTTCCTTTGCTCTAAACTTTAATTCCTCATATGGTAATTCATGTGCTTTACCATACTGGTATCTCGTACAGACCATGTCTGTCCTCACATAAAATTATGGAAGTCCCTTGAGCATCGACTTCTTCATCATCACGCTTAGCATAGAATAGCTAACATGGCCCAATCGCATGTGCCATAAATTTGTTGTCTCATTTTTTCTTATCTTGTCTACATATACAGACTCTGTTAACATCACGTAGACTGACTCCAATCGTCATCCCTCCATTGTTGGCATTCCTGAGATCTTGAGGTCTTGATATACCTTCACATCTCGTGGACCAAATAAGACAAAGTGGCCTGATGATGTTATGTGTGCCACTAAAAGTAGATTTTTCCTCATACCCAGAACATGGTAGACATTTTGAAGCGGCACCTTCTTAGAACTGTATTGAGGTGCTACTATCGTCTTACCGATATGAGCTATTGGTAGCCTTGAGTTGTTGGCTATTACCACAACTCTATTTTCCTTATATTTTGATAGGCTCTGTAACTTATGTTTATCACCCGTCATGTGATTTGAGCAGCTTGAGTCGACGATCCAATCATTCTCGTAGTCGATCACTACACCAAATCTGCCTAGTTATCAGGATCATTGACCTTGACAAGTTGGACTTGTCAAGGTCAATGACCGTGACAATTCGGGGGGAGACAATTTTTTTGTCACGGATGTGTCACGGTCATTGACCTTGACAAGTTCGTTACAAATGTCACGGTCATGTCACGATCATGGCCCGTGACAAGTTTAGTCATGGTTCATAACCGTGACAAAGCCTTGACCCTTTTTAAAAACATTATCACGGTCATTGACAGTGACAAGTCTGTGATAATCTTATTTGTCAAGGACCTGTCACGGTCAATGACCGTGACAATTCTGGGTAGAATTTAAAAAAAATCAGCTGGGCAGTTTGGCCACTGCCACTACTCAGCAGTATATTTGTACCTGTTATAGCAACGTTGTACCTGTTCAAACATCATATATCCAAACAAACTAAAGATAATGCAAATATATATTCAAAATAGAAACAATATACATGACGATATAATCCAAATATAATTAAAATGCACCAACTTAAAAACAATGTCACTACATGTCTGGGGTAAATGTGAGGAGGTGAGTAGGCCACACAATATACGAATTGACACACCCACTAATATACATCGTGCCGCATTATTCGCACAACCACAATAGGGAGTTCTCCTTCCCGGGTATCACATGCATGACGAGCACTTTGGATTCGATCTCTTAAAGAGCACGTCCATGAACTATTCCACCCTGGACGATATTCGGGTCCCTCGACCCCCGCCCTATCCGCTGGCCATCAAATATATCCAATATGAATACGCCTGGCCAACCAATTATCGACATCGATCTGGGGAAGGGAGCCAAATAAAGAAGTGGATCATCGAAGTACGCACGTGTCGGTGATGAAGCAGCGAGGTCCACATCCTTGTCATCCTGTGCCTCGTTCTCCCACATCTCCTCCTCCTCCTCCTCCTCCTCCTCCTATACCGCCTTCTCCTTCCCTTTCCCCTTATGGTCTCCGCCCAACGTACGCATCATGAATGAGTACATATCTTGGACCGTCGCCTCCAAACGGGACAGCTTCGCGTCATGTGAATCCACCGTTCAAGCCAACCCGGTGTTGCTCATCTCCAATCCGATGATCCTATATTTGGTCACCCGCGAGCTCACCCCCTTGTCCTCCCCTTGCGATCAGAGCCACGCACTTGGCTGAGTGCGTCTGTGGACAAAGACGCCGTGTCGGCATCAGACTGTGACTCATGCACTTCCTTAAGCTTTGCATTAAATGACAAAAAGCACATGATTAGTAAAATAAGTAAACTAAAAAATTATAACGTAATTAACAAAAATTAAACTGTCGGATTACTTACAATCGTGGCCGTGACGCTCGGGGACACATCCTTGTCCTTCCACTTCTTTGTCTGAAGAGCCACATAAGTATCGAGCCTATGTGGCTTACCCCCTGGTCCACTCCCTACCCCCTGAAATAAAGTAAAGTAAAATTAGTATCAACCCCGCAAAGTAAAATAATGAAGAATAATATATTTCTGTAGTTATAGAAAAATTAAATCTTACCTTCACCATATTCTCCACCACGGTGTAAGACGTCCGGCCGGAGTAGTGCACGCCTGTCTTTTTTGCCCGATTTTCCCTCCCCGATTGGCGAGATGCTAATTATCGATCCTCGATCTCATTGTCAATGAACTTTTGCCATTGTGCCAATGAGATCGGCTCCTTGGTCGGGACGGATCCACGCCATTGGATAATGGACTCTCGTGTTTTCTCAAAGTACCGTGTCCGCATATTTTTCTTCCACGTCTTGTGTTGCTCCCTCAACTGCTCCAAGACGGAATCGCGTAGCTTTGGATCCAAGTTGAATTATTCCTGTCCAACAAATACAATGTTAGTTGCGAATAAATATAAATATAAAATGAAATTGAAATCGAAATCGAAATCGAAATTGAAATTGAAATTGAAATTGAAATTGAAATTGAAATTGAAATTGTAATTGTAATTGAAATTGAAATTGAAATTGAAATATATTAGCTGTAGTACCACCCAAACAGCTAACTTGAGCTCATATGGCACCTCCTTCCAACTCATAAACCCCGGACCGATGACCGTGTTTAGCAGCTCAAGGGATCTCGCTAATAGCTCCGATTTATTCTCGATGGTAATCCCAAATTTGCCATATTTGGGGAGCCTAGGGGCCGAGGAGCCCTCGTCGCCTCCGCTACCACCGAGCCTAGACGACATCATCATAAACAGCATCACCATCTTCGCCTTAATACCTGAAGGAGACATTTGCTATAAAAAAATGTTATTAGTACAGATAAGAAAAATGTTATTAGTACACATAGACACACACCCTTACCCCACCCCCCATCCCTGCCCCCACCCCCTCCCGCCCTCACCCCACCCCTACCACACACACGCACACGTACAAGTACACCCCCCCCCCCCTGCCCCCCCCCCCCCCATCCCTGCCCCCACCCCCTCCCCCCTCACCCCACCCCACAACACACAGGCACACGTACACGTACACCCCCCACCCCACCCCTTCCCCCCACCACACCCCCTGCCCCCTCCCATACCACACACCACCACACACATATATACACACACATACACACACATATACACATAGACACATAAATATGTCTAAATTAGTTGAAAACATCTAACGTGGATACATGTATCGAGATTTTATCATCTATTGGAACTATTTAAAAAAATTCTTCTTTGTTTAAGGTAATTGACACTTAATAAATCTTATTGCAAGTGAAAACATTTTTTGGACAAAAAAAATCATTGAAGTCATTTTGTTGGAGGTCATATGCTTCAAGATCGCAGGTTTACTTCGGTGATATCATTTTATGTTAGGAGTAGATGGGTTTTTATGTATTTTTTCTATTGGGACAAGTGAAATATTTGAAAAAATTATTATTACCATTATTGTTTTGATTGAAGTAACTTTGATTTAGGTTGGTGGATATGATGTTAGAATTGTTGATTGTGTAGAGATATTTTACTTATATTTGAAAAACTTATTATTACCATTATTGTATGTTATATATGTTACAATGGGATGATGTTATATATTATTTTTAAGAGGTTTTGTTTATTATTATATATATTATATATGCCGGAATAGATATAAAGCATGGAATAGATGTTATAGACTATGTCCGTTCGAATGCCTCAAAATAAAAAATTCCAAAATTGTTTTTAAAACTTGTTCCTAGATCCCAATACTTCAAAAGGTAAATACACAACTCAAAAAAATTCTTCAATACTTCAAAAGGTTTTTAAAACACATTTTATGAAAAAATTCTCTCAAGTTAAAAAACATCTTAGTGTGTGAAATTTGCCAATATTATATCAAACTTCTCGAAAGGATATATTTCTCATATTCAATCATGGAAGGCTCCAATGAGATATAGTGCATGATCTTCAATCTTTAGTCCTTAACTAGATTGTGTCTCACTCATAACGAACCAAGTCTATTTAACTTGATAGACCCAAACGTTTTGATACATGAGAGAGCCAATTTATATATAATACAAATGTTTACATTTTCAGTAAGACTTTTGCCAACATTTAGTGAACAATAATGGTTATTTCGCTTTTGTTTGTTAAATACTAATCTACTAAGAATTTGGCGACATCAACGATGAAAAAAATTGGTAGGAGAAAAATGCTACCAATTTAATGTTTTAATGGTGAAGAAAAGTTCAAAATAACCTGCATTGATTTTTTAACAGAAAGAATGCATTGATTTCTTTAACTCCAAGAATAAAAATTCTAGAATCACTTAGAAATAAAATCACAACGAATTATTTTTTATCTTTAACCACAGACAAAATATTGTAATCTTCCCTTTGAAATTAAAATTAGACACAAATATACAAGTACAAATATCTTCAATGTGGAATTAAGTCGATAACACTAATATTCTAAAGTTCATGAACGATATCTAACCTAAGACAAAAGTATAGGTTAAGGAACAACATATTAACATGTGAATTGTCTAATTCGAATGAAAATGAGTTAATCTTTATATACATAATCCTCGATATTAATCTAAATTAGCTTATACCCATACAAGGCTAATTTTATATACATAATCATCAATGTTTTGCCTCTAATATAACAACCCCCTATTTTCCACATACTCACCCACCACATACATACACACACACACACACACACACACATATATATATATACACACACACACACACATATATATATACACACAAACATATATATAAATGGAAGAGAGAGAGAGAGAGAAATTAACCTGAAACTAGAGAGAGAGCAGCGTAGAGAGAGAGAGTTGTAAAAAGGAGGGAACGGCGCGGGGGGGGGGGGGGGGGGAGAAGGGGAAAGGGTTTTTGCTGCAGAAGTTGTCACGGTCGTGTCAAGGTCCTTGACCGTGATGATTATTTAAAGACTTGTCACAGTCATTGATCGTGACAAGTCCATGACAAGTAAATTTGTCATGGCCTTGTCACGTTCAATGACCGTGATAATTCTTTATCACGGTCGTGTCAAGGTCAATGACCGTGACACAAAACCCGTGTTTTTTTGTCACGGTCAATGACCTTGACAAGGGTGGCCGACTGAAAGGTGACAATTTGGTCATTTTGGTGTAGTGGATCCGCTCATCTGTCAAGACTGTGAGAGCTAACTCCTCCTCTTCCATAGTAAAAGATGCTTCAACATCCCAATCATCTTCGCTTCTCTCATTTGAATTAGAAGTAACATCATTGCTCTTAGCGGGCCTTTTGTTGTACCAACAATCTTTTGACATATGTCCTTCTTGTTGAAATTATAACATTTTCCCTAAAATCTTTTACCGTATCCACGATTCTTTGAAGCTCCCCCTGGATGAGAACCTCCTACTCCTTGATGACTTTTTGCCTTTTCATCATCCTTTTTATATCCGCCTCCGATGTGCTGCTTGAAGTAGCCTTTGCTTTTGTTGGTGTAGAGCGTTTCCTCCTCACCCATCAACAAGACTCCTCCCATTTGCTTAGCCATATATTTTGAACTGGAAAGCAAATTTTCAAACTTAAAAAGTTATGGTTGAGTCGGCCATCCTTGTACACCAGCAATAAAACTTCGTTATTCGGACATAAAACCATAGATAATTATTCTTTTTATCCTAGTTTCACCAATAGCACCTGTTGGATCTAAATTTGAAATTTCGTGGCATATTTTCTTCACCTTGTGAAAGTACTTGGTGATAGTCATGTCGTGTTGCACCATCGATAGTAGCTCATTCTCGAGAAGTTGTAGTCTTGTATCGTTCTTCTTTGAAAAAAGTGTAGTGTAAGTGTCCTATGCTTCTTTCGGTGTTTTGGCATCCCGGACGTGCTCCTACATTTCTTCTTCAATTGTGGTCTTTAAGTCAAACAACGCTTTGCCCGCTTTAATCTTCCATTTTCGCAAAGTGCCATTAGCATCATTGTTGATGTAAAAAACTAGATTTGATCTAATTATTTAATCACAGATAAAAATGAATATATAAATATAAGACAAAAGATTTTTAAAATGGTTCAGCCTTGTACGAATGGCCTACGTCCACTGTATTCGTTATTGCTGACTGTTTGCAGAATTCTCGATAATGGATTTACCAAGAAATTCCGAGTCCCCTGCTAATGAGGAGGTTACTATGTATTTATAGCCTTGAGGTTGTACAAATGAAAAGACAGTGCGCTGTTATCTAGTAGACATATGCATCTGTACGATAATAAAGGGCATTTAATGCGTAG
Organism: Sambucus nigra; assembly: GCA_949130495.1. NCBI lineage: Eukaryota > Viridiplantae > Streptophyta > Magnoliopsida > Dipsacales > Adoxaceae > Sambucus > Sambucus nigra. The sequence continues at coordinate 573,351,410 of OX422217.1, forward strand.
TCGTCTCTCTTGATTCTCTTGATTTTGGTGCGCTGTAGGCTAAGTAGCTCGGACCGCTTAAGCTCCTCGCATCGCTTGAGTTGCTCGCACCGCTTGAGCTGCTCCGGCTCATCAGTTGCTCGGTCTTTCTAAGCTGCTTGGACCGCCTAAGTAGCTTGACACGCTTAAGCTGTTCGGGGCCCCTGAGTTTCTCGTGGCTTCTTAGTTGCTCGGTGGTCTTGATTTGCTCATATGGAGTATTCGTATTTACCATGTAAATTGACACGTGTCTTCATGTGATTGGTCCATGTCAGCAAACTAAATTTGGTATCAACAGAAGCCCCCAATGTTTCGTAGTTTGATTTTGAAGAAAAGTATGGAACATTCTGCTGCTTAGATTTTTGGTTTGTATGGTTTTTAGGAAAGTATTCATTGTATAAAACTCCTTTTTAAATGCACAGTATCAGTCCTCATAAATATTTTGAACTTCCCTAACCGCTTCATTTTTTGTGCTTCTTTTCTTCTTTTTAGCCACCGGATACGCAAACGTCCGTTTTGGTAATCATTGCTTTTTCTATTCCCGAGGTAAAGTATTTAAATGCGATAGAAATCCTTTCATTTTTTCACTTTTCAAATCTTCCTTTGAGATTTTCATTTCTTCTCTATCTTGTGCGTTCGTTTCTTTCCTTGTTCGTTGTCAACTAATTCACTCTTCTCCTGTAAGATCTTCTTCCTTCTCTTTTATTTTTCTTTGATCATCATGGTTTATGTTGTCGAATCGAATGATAAATTTCGTTCTGAATTTTCAATTCCTTCATGGGTCATTTTGGAGGAACTTTCTGAACCTTCTGACTATTTCTCTTTGGCTAAGGGACATTGGTTCCCAAGTCTCTTTGTGGCCGAATGTGGCTTTTCTTTTCCTCCAAATCCTTTATGTTTGGAGTTCTGTCAATATTTTGACGTTATTCCTGCAAAAATAGCTCCGAATACCTGGAGAATAGTTAATGGAGTCCATAGGTTAAATCAAATTCATGGAACCCGTTTAGGAATTCCATAAATTATGTTTTGTTACAGATGGGTTGTCAGCGATAGTACTTTTTATTTAAAAATTAGGTTTTTGAATAGGGCTTTAGTTGTCAATCTTCCAGATGCCAATAGGGATTACTTTGAACATGGGGTTGTTATGAAAAATTGACAACATGCTCCATTAAATGGAGATGATATATATCAAGGTCCCAGGTGTCCCCCTTATGGAAATGGAATAGGTTATTTTTTATTTTTTAAAATCTCGTTTTCTTGATGTTTGATAAAATGTATCACTGACATTTAATTTTTATTATTTGCAGTTGACAGCAAGAGAAAGTCTCCAAAGGAGACAGAGGTTAATTTAAAACATTTGAAACTTATTGGGAGTTTGCATCAGTTTGTGGCTAACGAACATATTAGATCAGCCTCCTATTTGTTGCAGTACTGTAAGGACATTTTTCTCATGTCCGAAATGTTTCATTTATTTATGTCGTACGCCGCTACATTTGGCACTCACCTCACGATCTCACATGACGGCCTCTATCCAAATTCTGGGAATCACGCATGCATTATATCCATTAATGTGTCCCTCATCTGCATCAACGACTTCACGTTCCTTGATTTTAGGCTCATAATGCAAGTGGTACGCAAGAGAAGTCAAATCAGTGAAACAAGGCATGATAGGGATGTTCAAGGGAAAATTGGTAATTTTACAGCCACCGTCCAGAGGACCGATCAACTGGAAAGTTGAAGAGCTTGCCGCAACAAAGATACTGGAAGAAACGACACCTCAATCCGAGCTACGGTGAACAAGTTATGGCCCGTTGAAAATGGAGATATTTACATTAAAAATACTGGGAATTTTTCTAAGTGTTTAAGCCCCTGTTCCCAGCACACTTTCCCGAACCCAGTCCGAAACCGGTTCGGGGGGGCGAAGCGGTTCGCAGTGTACCCGAACCGGTTCGGGGTACCTGTACGCTGGATAGAATTTCAGAGTTTTAAAATCGTGGGTCTCTTCATGTATTTCCCTATAAATACCAACTTCGGGGGAGTTGTTTTAAAAGACTTTAGAAGACGTTTTTGAGAGTCCAAATACCTCTAGTCTTCATATTTTTGAGTCCCAAGACTCATGTTTTGATTCACACATCCTTGCCAAATATTTGTGAATCCTTTTGCAACCCAAGAACACAACTTTGGTTTGTTCAACCCTTGTGGAGGAGACCGTTCTTCTTCTCCATTGCAGCCTTACTGGAAAGGGATAATTCCAGCCGCGACTATAGAATCCGATACCCGAGGGTAATTCTTAGTCAACTTGTATTTTCATTGTAATTCGATTGTAAGCCGTTTTCTTACAAATTATAGTGAAAATAAATGGTTTTGCCCCTGTGGGGGATTTTTTCCTTAATTGCATGTGTTTGAATGTTCTTGCGTAGATTATCAATTTATTCAATCACATACTGCTGCATGTTTAGGGTTTGTTTGGGTTAAAAGGGTTTTATATATAATTTGATCATTTGAACGCGAGCACACACGTTCTCAAATTGGTATCAGAGCAGGTTACGCTAATCTATCGCGTATTCCTTTTTCCGCAAAATTTTTCTAAGATATCAATTTTCTGAAAAAAATTGATTTTTGAAAAAGTGCGTGTTCAAATGGAGAAGTCATATTATAAAATGCCTGTTTTTGACGGACAAATTATGCTTATTGGAAAGCCCGTATGCGGTCGGCTTTAAAAGCCATTGATGAACGTGTTTGGATTTTGGTTGAACGAGGGTGGACTCCTCCCACCGTGGCTGTTGATAATGTGACCAACTTGAAACCTGACACTTCTTGGACTGATGAAGAATTTAAATGGTCATCTTTTAATTCTAAGGGTCTAAGTGCTATTTCTGGGTCTGTCACACCTGATGAGTTCAAACGCATAATGACGTGCACCACGTCAAAAGAGGCATGGGATGCTTTACAACTCACCCATGAAGGAACTAATGCTGTGAAAGAGTCTAAGTTGCAAAATTTGACAACTCAATTTGAAACAATCACCATGCATGAATCTGAATGCTTTGATGAATTTTATGCTAGACTTTCTGACATTGTGAATACTAGCTTTAATCTTGGTGAACATATTCCGAATGCTAGAGTTGTTAAAAAGATTCTTCGTTCTTTGCCTAAGCGTTTTATCCCTAAAGTCACTGTGCTAAATTCTATGGGCAATTTAAATACGCTAAAATTGGAAGAACTTGTAGGAGATTTGCAAACTTATGAAATTGATATGTTCCCTAAAAATGCTAAATCTAAAGATAAGGGAATTGCACTTAAAGCCCAAGAGAGAAGGAGTGAGGGGCCAGCTAGAAAGAGGGTAGAGTCATCTAGGAAGAGAGAGACTGACACGTCAGATTCTGAGTGCGATTTTGACTTAGATGATTTGGCTCTTTTCGCAAAAAATTTCAAGAGGATTCTCAAATTTAAGAAAAATGGCAATTTTAAAGATAAAAAGAAATTTGAGAAAAATAAGTTTGAAAAGAAAAATGAAAAAGATTCCAAAAATCCTCCTCTGAAAGAAAGTGAGAGATGTTTTGAGTGCGATGGTAGGGGTCATAGAGCTTTTGAGTGTGCCAATCGTCTGAATAGAGAAAAAGGGAAAGCTGTCCTTAATGCTACCCTTAGTGACGACAGTGAGGTCGAGACGGTGGATTCAGGAGATGAGTCACCGCATGAGTGTAACTTCACCGCATTCATGGCCAGCCAAGTGAGCACTCCTAGTTCTCCTCACGACGTTGAGGATGATGCTTCACAGGAACACCTCGACAGTGAGATCGATGTGAGTGAGGGGGAGGATGACACAAGTGAGAGCGAGAGTGATATACAACACGCCTACGCTGAGTTATATTCTGAGTCTTTTGAAACTAAAAAGCGTAAGAAAGCGTTAGTTCTTAAGATCACCTGCTTAGAGGAAGATTTAAGGAAAGCGAGAGAAAGAGAGTTCTCCACCTGCATTGCCCTGAGAGAGAGAGAATCTACATGTGTCGAGAATGAGAGTGTTTTAGAGAAAGAGAGAGGGGACTTGATTAAGCAAGTGGATAGTCTTACGAGTCAGCTCCATTCCTCCGTGGAGACTCGGAAGAAACTTGAAGCCCTTGTTGCCCAGCTGACTCATGATCTTGAGAAAGCACGGGAAGTCAAGGTTCAAATCGAGGACATATCTGGGAAGATGGGAAAGATGCTCCTCGGCCCCGCTTTAGGTTTTGGTGATCGACAAGGAATTGGTTATGATGGTGCCTCCACATCCCAAATTGCACCTGGACCAGTTCCTGAGTTTACTACTACCCCTTATGGTCACCGTCAAAAACCTCGTAGGAGAGTTCGACCAAGAAAAGCAAACCAAGGTCCGCCTTTGACTGTGCTCTTTTGTACTTATTGTAAAAGAAAAGGACACCTTAGGGAGTATTGCTATAGCATGGGTCGGACACGACGTACTATTGATCCACCACGTCATACTGATGAGTTTTCTAGTCTGAGAGAGCGTGTTGAGTTCTTAGCTGCCACGACTCAGAGTTTAATGGAAGAATTCCGACGGATGTCTTTGCCGTTAGTAAATACTTCTCACATTTCAGCTAAAACCAACAACAACAAAGGCAAACAAAAGGTCAACTCTGCTTGGGTACCTAAGAATGATAAAAAGGCCTTTGTTGTTCATGTTGCTCTCAAAGCACATAATACCTCTTAGTGGTAATTTGATAGTGGGTGCTCCAGACACACGATAGGTGATGCCTCATTTTTTACGACTCTTGAGGACTATCAGGATGGCAGAGTCACCTTTGGAGATGGGAGAAAGTCTAGCATTATAGGACGTGGTACTGTCGAGTTACCTGGATTTCCTAAGCTAGAAAATGTTTTGTACGTCAAAGGTTTGAAAGCAAACCTTCTCAGCATTAGCCAGCTGTGCGACACTGACTTTGCAGTAAAGTTTGACCGGGACGCGTGTAAAGTATACAATCAAGCCGGTAAACTTTTGATGCAAGGGGTGAGGACCGAGGATAATTGTTATGGGACTGAGCCCACATCCTCACTTGTCTGCAACAGCGCCACGATCACTCCTATGGATCTGTGGCACCAACGTCTAGGTCACGTGAACGTTAAAGATCTTAATCGTTTAGCTAAAAAGGACCTAGTACGTGGCTTACCATCTCTTGGAAAGTCAACTTCGACCGTTTGTGGACCCTGTCAGTTGGGAAAACAAATTCTTAGTCCTCATAGGAAGTTACATTCCATTACCACCTCTCGTGTTCTAGAGTTAATTCACATGGATCTTATGGGTCCCACTCGTACTGAGAGTCTAGGTGGTAAGAGGTACATCCTCGTGATGGTAGATGATTTCTCCAGGTACTCCATTGTAGGTTTTCTGAGAGAGAAATCTGATGCTGTAGAATTTTTAACGACCAAGTGTCGTGTCCTGCAAAATCAACACGGTGTCACTATTAATAGAATACGTGGTGACAACGGCACTGAATTTAAGGAAGCAAAGGTGGATTTGTACTGTGATAGCCTTGGGATCAAACATGAGTTTTCTGCTGTGAGAACTCCTCAGCAAAATGGGATTGTTGAGAGAAAGAATAGAACGATCCAAGAGATGGCTAGCTCTATGCTTCTAGGTCGTAAAGTTTCTAGGAGATTTTGGGCAGAGGCAGTGTCTACTTCATGCCACACGGTGAATAGGGTTTATTTGCATCCACACACACTACAGACACCTTATGAGTTGTGGACCGGCAAGAAGCCCAACCTGGCGTATTTCCATGTTTTTGGGAGTAAATGCTACATCCTACGGCATAGAGAGCACTTAGAAAAGTTCGACTCCCGGAGTGACGAGGGAATATTTCTAGGATATTCATCGAATAGTGGAGCATACCGGGTATTTAACCTGAAGAGCTCTAGGGTTATGGAATCAATAAAAGTTACCGTGCAAGATGACGAACCTTCGACGGTTATTGATCCTAACCTTCAGTGTGAGGATGAGGATTGTTCTGACAGTGATTTACCTGTTCCTCTCTCACACTCTGTGGACCCTACTCCTGTGTTAGGGGACACACCTGCTTGGGTTCGTAAGAGTCATGACCCTTCTGCCATTGTTGGTGATCCCACTCTAGGGGTCAAGACTCGTGCTCAGCTAGAGAACGTTGTTAGCCATCTTTGCTACACGTCCAAAGTCGAGCCCAAGAACCATAAAGAAGCACTTAAGGATGAACACTGGATATCTGCTATGCAGGATGATTTGCTTCAGTTTAAAAAGAATAATGTCTGGGAATTAGTCCCCCGACCTAGTGAGACTAATGTGATAGGTACCCGGTTGATTTTCAAGAACAAAATGGATGAATATGGTACCATAATAAAAAATAAGGCTAGGTTGGTCGCTCAAGGCTACACACAGATAGAGGGTGTAGACTTTGGGGAGACATTTGCTCCTATTACGTGGCTTGAGTCCGTCCATCTTCTGCTCGCCATCGCATGTCATCTGCGCTTCAAAGTGTATCAGATGGATGTCAAGAGTGCCTTTTTAAATGGCATTTTACAGGAGGAGGTTTATGTGGAACAACCAAAAGGGTTTGAAGACCCTCAGCACCCTGAGCACGTCTACTATCTGAGGAAAGCCTTGTATGGTTTGAAGCAAGCACCCCGTGCTTGGTACGAGAGGCTTACTTCCTATCTCTTAGCTCGTGGCTTCAAGAGAGGGGGAGTAGATATGACGTTGTTCATCAGGAGAGATGACGGTGCTATTTTGGTTGCCGAGGTCTATGTGGACGACATAGTCTTTGGATCCACATGCTCCCATCATGCTCATCACTTTGAGGAGGAGATGAAAAGTGAGTTTGAAATGAGCATGGTTGGTGAGCTTACATTCTTCCTTGGTCTCCAGGTTCGTCAGCTAGAGGATGGGATGTTCATCTCCCAATCCAAGTATGCTAGAGACCTAGTGAAGAAATTTGGTTTAGACTCCGCTAAGCATGCCCGTACACCTATGAGTACCACTACCAAGCTTAGTAAGGACAGTTCAGGCAAGGACGTAGAGAAAACCTTATATCGGAGTATGATAGGTAGTCTTCTCTACTTGACTCCTAGTCGTCTCGACATTGCCTTTAGTGTTGGAGTCTATGCGCGATATCAGGCATCCCCAAAAGAGTCACATTTACTTGCTCTAAAACGTATTATTAAATACGTAAGTGGGACTCTCTAATATGGGATTTGGTATTCCTTTGATACCGATGACCGTCTGTCCGCCTATTCAGATGCCGATTGGGCTGGGGATGTAGATGGATGTAGGAGCACTTCTGGTGGGTGTTTCTATTTTGGTTCTGCTCTTGTCTCCTGGCTGAGCAAGAATCAAAATTCCGTCTCTTTGTCCACTGCGGAGGCTGAGTACATAGCCGCCGGGAGTTGTTGCACACAACTCTTGTGGATGAAGCAAATGCTGGAGGATTATGGGATATCACAGGACACCATGACCATTTCCTGTGATAACACGAGCGCGATTCACATATCCCGCAATCCAGTTCAGCATTCGCGCACAAAACACATCAGGATACGTGAGCACTTTATACGTCAGTTAGTTGAAGAGAAAGTCGTATCCCTGAGTTTTGTTCCTACCGACCGTCAGTTAGCTGATATTTTCACGAAACCTTTAGATGCCCTTAGATTTGAGAGTCTTAGGAAGTCTTTAGGGATTTGCACAGTTGAGTGAGGGGTTGGTCTATGTCTAGAATAGGATGCTTCTTCATGTTCATATCATATGCTTCCTATTGCTAGTCTGTTTTATATGTACCATTGCTTAGTTGTACAGCTTTGTTTTATTCTTTTTGCTTTTTATATTTCTTTTGAAAAATACAAAAAGATTTTCTTTATTCTGTTTAAGAAAAGCACAAAAAGATTTTATTTTGATAAATTTTTTGAAAAAGACCAAAAATATTTTTGTACTTTTAAGCACCTTTTATGGATGAGCATTTAAGTTAGCCAAGTCACAACTTCATTCCATATATCCATGTGACTGTTTGATAGAGATTTGAGAGGCTACATCATTTCATCCATGTGCTTTACATTGATTGGAGTCTTTGAGATGTAATTAGTGATATCTTCCTACATGTTTGACTCCTATATCCTTTAGTGCACACATGCACGGCTATATTTGATTATTGCACTTGTCTATCTCATATTGGCTTAAGTGTTTCCATCTCAATTCTGTCTATACAATGTACAATATGCGATAAAAGTTGACAAGATTGGAATGCATGTAAAAACCGTTTTGGTGAGACTGTGTGTTTTTGTATAACGGGGAGGGGCTGCGAAAGGTTATCCTTTGCGCAAAATCCACCATTAAAAAGGACCTAAAAAATGGAGGAATTTTAATATCCGAGGTCCAAAGAGGTTAAAAGAGCCCGAAAAATTTACCGACAATAAAAAGCACTTCATGCCAAATATGGGCCACTTAGGTTTCACCATCAATTCTCCAAAGTTTGAGAATTTAGAATGCCTCTATTCAAAATTATATCTGAGGGAGTTTGGTTGGAGAATTTTTTAAACGGGTTTGCACTTCCCTGAAAGTCCTGAAAAAGCATAAAATCGTTTTGGACGTTATTGGTGTGAAAATCACTTTGAGTTTTGATTTGTTGATTTGACTGAGTCAATACATGATATTGTCACTTTTTTACACCAAAGGAAGCATTTGAGTTCATTCGCTAGGAATATCCAATATTCATCGTGCACATATGTCATGTTTGTATGCATTGATTTTCCTATCGAATTTGATCACACCACTTCATTTACGCTATCATCGACTTGGTTGCTTTGTGTTCATTCATGGTGTGGTTTTATCCTAGTGTCACCTCGCTCTTGCTTATTTGATTTGTTTCTCTCATTTGTCTATTTGGGGACATCATAAAAAGGGGGAGAATGAATTATGGGGGAGATTTGAAAGTTGAGTTTGCTCATAAATTGATATATATATGTTTATCTCATCATTTCAAACTCGATATGTCACTTGGTATTTTTCTTTATCTCATGTGTGTAGGTACTACATTGATGATCTCTGAATTGCACACCCTGATGAGAAAAGATTTGAGATTCCTGAAGATTTGAAGAACAAACGATGAAGACTATTCATTTGTACCTTTTCTAGTTTTGGGTTCATGAGAGGGTAGATTTGTATAGGCAATTTCATACTTGATAATTCGGATTTTTTATGTATGTACCGGCATAGACATAGGGGGATATTTGTAAGGACATTTTTCTCATGTCCGAAATGTTTCATTTATTTATGTCGTACGCCGCTACATTTGGCACGTCACCTCATGATCTCACATGATGGCCTCTATCCGAATTCCGGGAATCACGCATGCATTATCTCCATTAATGTGTCCCTCATCTACATCAACGACTTCACGTTCCTTGATTTTAGGCTCATAATGCAAGTGGTACGCAAGAGAAGTCAAATCAGTGAAACAAGGCATGATAGGGATGTTCAAGGGAAAATTGGTAATTTTACAGCCACCGTCCGGAGGACCGGACAACTGGAAAGTTGAAGAGCTTGTCGCAACAAAGATACTAGAAGAAACGGCACCTCAATCTGAGGTACGGTGAACAAGTTATGGCCCGTTGAAAATGGAGATATTTACATTAAAAATACTGGGAATTTTTCTAAGTGTTTAAGCCCCTGTTCCCAGCACACTTTCCCGAACCCAGTCCGAAACCGGTTCGGGGGGGCGAAGCGGTTCGCAGTGTACCCGAACCGGTTCGGGGTACCTGTACGCTGGATAGAATTTTAGAGTTTTAAAATCGTGGGTCTCTTCATGTATTTCCCTATAAATACCAACTTCGGGGGAGTTGTTTTAAAAGACTTTAGAAGACGTTTTTGAGAGTCCAAATACCTCTAGTCTTCATATTTTTGAGTCCCAAGACTCATGTTTTGATTCACACATCCTTGCCAAATATTTGTGAATCCTTTTGCAACCCAAGAACACAACTTTGGTTTGTTCAACCCTTGTGGAGGAAACCGTTATTCTTCTCCATTGCAGCCCTACTGGAAAGGGATAATTCCAGCCGCGACTACAGAATCCGATACCCGAGGGTAATTCTTAGTCAACTTGTATTTTCATTGTAATCCTATTGTAAGCCGTTTTCTTACAAATTATAGTGAAAATAAATGGTTTTGCCCCTATGGGGGATTTTTTCCTTAATTGCATGTGTTTGAATGTTCTTGCGTAGATTATCAATTTATTCAATCACATACTGCTGCATGTTTAGGGTTTGTTTGGGTTAAAAGGGTTTTATATATAATTTGATCATTTGAACGCGAGCACACACGTTCTCAAGTACAAGAGCTATACTGCATCCTTTACTGCTCGTCCAGTGGTGGTTGACATCGACCAAGTACCAATCACTGATACTAGTGTAGAAGGTTCTTCTTCAGAGTCAAATATTCCAATTAGTAACATAATGAAGAGAAGAAGAGCTCCTGCTTTCTTTGACAAATCAGACTCTGCCAATGTGGGGGCAAAGAAAAATAAACAGGATGTTCCAGTGGACGGAACGAGAAACATTAATGCACCCCCTCCAGTTACTGCCAAGAAAGTTGTTGAGAAGCCCCCAATGGCTCCGAGCAAGGCTGTGGTTATCTTTCCTCCTAGTGAGGTTATTGTCATATCACCAACCAAGACTTCTTCTTTGGTTGAAGATATTCCCGTTCCTCCAAAGAAATCAAAGAAAAGTTCGTCTGAGAGACCTGCTGGGCCTCTCTCACAGACTTTAAATGCTGAAAGTGGTATTCCCACTTTTGTTCCTCCGACCTCTGCCATGGGCTCTGTGAAGTCTTGGATTATCCCAGAAATCCAAGGTATTGAAGACACTCTTCCTCGGGATAGGGTCACTACCTTGGCAGCTCAACATATTGCCTCAGTAAGTATTACTAGTCTAAGTTTTCATTTTTCATTGATATGCCCCTGTATTGACTCAAAATTATTTCTTTCTTCAGCTGGTAACCTGTTTCAACAGTATTCTGAAGAAGGATGAGGCTAGGGGTGTTCACGGGTCGGTCGGTCCGGTCTTGGGTGGGTTTTTTGAGCCGAATCGACCATGTCAGTTTTGGGAGGAGAAAAACCGAACCGAACCGAATTTGGTGAAAAACTGAACCGACCCGAACCGAACAGGGTCGGTTTTTGACAAGGCCGGTTCGGTTTACCCGTCGGTTTTTGACAGGGCCGGTTCGGTTTTTTCATTTATTTTAATAAAAAATATTTTTTTAATACCTAATATAAATATAAAATTAAATTATATAATATAATATGCCAACACTAATATAAATTTAATATAAAATATAAAATTAAAAAGTATAAAAATTAATTCGGTTCGGTTCGGTTCAAAATCGAGTTTTTTATGCCAAAATCGAAAACCGAACCGACCCTGTCGGTTATATACCTGATCAAACCGAACCGAACCGACCCTTAAAAAAACTCGGCCCGAAAATTTTCGGTTTGGTCGGTTTTTTTGCACACCCCTAGATGAGGCTATTAAAGCTTCGAGCTCCTCGGGAGGTGTAGAGGAGGCTTTTGTAGGTCTGACTCAGTCCTTAAAGGACTCTCATCAGAAATATGAAGAAGATAAAGTGGCTTGGGAGAAGCAACTCAAGTCCATTGAGCAAGAGAGAGATCGAGCTATGGAGGCCTCCAAGGGATTAGAGAAAAAGATGAGAGAGTTTGAGAATAATAATAAAGAACTTGAGGAGAAGCTTAAGAATGCTGGAGAGCTTGAGAACAAGCTAAAAACTGCTGAAGAGGAAGTTGGTAGACTTCATGAGGTTGATCGCTAGAAGGAGGAAGTGGAAGGGAAGTTAAAAGCTGTCGAGGAGATCCTTAGGGAAAGGACCTCCTCAGAGAAAGAAAAGAGGAAAAAGGCTGTTAAGAAATCATTCAGTGCTGGTTGGGATAAAGGCTAAAATAAGGGTCTGGCTGCCATGACCTCGCAAATGGAGTATGCTAGCGTCAAGTACTTCAAGGATGGATTTAAAGATCACTGAGAATTTTGAACTGTTCCAGCGACATGTTCATGGTCCTCCTCCCTCTTCTAGAGAAGAAGAAGAGGATGAAGCTACCTCAGAGGATTCCTCCCTGATGATTGGAGATCAGGCTCCTCCTGTTCTAGTTGTTCAAACTTTTTATGAGCAACTCCATCCCACTAGTATCTCAGCCGAGCAGCTGCCACTATCTTCCCAGCAACCAGCCTCCTTATCCCAGCTTTTCGAGGAAGTTGTAAAACACAAGGAGAAGGTGTAAAGTTGCTCGGGCTTTGATTTTGTTATTTCTTTTTAATGTAACTCTGAACCTTGTATTTATCTTTTGATGAATAAAAATTTGATCTTTTTGTTGTTCATGTTGACTTTTTTCTTCCTGCTCTGTCTTTATCATTATTGATCCTGTTTATGGCTTCTCTTTGCTAGTTTATGGCCAGGATGGAACTGTTATCAACGTATGACACAGAATTGATGAAAAAATGTAATGACTACTTCAAAGCTGGTCATGCTGATCTGAATAAAGCTCAAATCATCGACATCCTTGGTCCAGATACTTCTGAACGAGCAATCGAGGCCTACCAATATCTGAAGTGTTTGCTCGACCGTGCAGTTGCCAACAATGTGGCATATTACGAGATGATTGAGGATCTCCAGGGCACCATCGAGGAACTCGAAGAACAATATAAGGAGTCTTCTACTCTTTTTCATCAGGGGTATGAGAAAAAATATCAGCAACTAAATGCTGACAAAGGATATGATAAATTCATCGCTGCTTACGAGAAGAAAGAGAGAATTCTAAAGGTTGAGGTCGAGGAGCATAGGAAAATCGTGAAACTGTTGGAGCAAGAAAATAATGTTTTACGAGGAGAGATATCCCAACTGAAATCTACAGCATCTACCTCTGAAGCCTTGGTCCCTGTTAATGATGAAGGTTTCTCTTTCTTAGAGGTAGAGAATGCCAACTTAAGAGATGAGTTGGAAACTTTGAAGAGAGTTGGACCCTCCACTTCTACTCGTGGTCTAGCAAGATCTTCTCGGGGATGAGCAAGAGCTTCTTGGATCTCAATTGAAGAGGCGAGGACCCAATCAGCCTTAGAGAATCAGGCATTCTAGTTGATGGCGAAGAACCAAGCCTTAGCAGAGATGTCCAAGAAGATTCTGAACCTCGACGAGCAACTTTCTACACAAAGCTCGGCCTTGGAGAATAAGGAAATTTTAGTAAAGAATCTTCACGATCAACTGGAGAGGTTGACCTACCAATTCCATAAACAGCCCAAAGATTTTTGGATGGATGGATATAATGAAGCCCTTTATCATCTCGATGATCGGATCATGCAGTCAAATAACGAGGGTTACAAACAAGGATGGCTAAATGCACTGGGGGTGTTAAAGTTGGAGCAGGGACACTATCTATGGGATTATTATGACCCTGGATTGCTTGAGTTGTCGGTGCCACCTTTTAAACTTGATATGAGCTGGATTCCTGCTCGAAAAATTCCTCAGTGCTTAATCTCCAAGTATCTCGGCGACTACAATCTTCATTCTAATTTTGAGATATCTCTCCCGGAGCACTTTCTCGATCAACCATCTGTAATGAATGTTAGGATGCTCCGAGATATAAACTTTATAAACTCTCCTTATGCCTTAGATGATCCTCCTGCTGGAGTAAAACCTGTTTCAAAGGCAGAGAGAAAGAAACCCATAGAATAGGATTTTTATGTAATAACTTGTACTTTTCACAGTATATGTAATTCTTTTTGTTTTAAATGAAGAAATTTAGTCTTCTGTTATTCCATATTCTTCTAAACATTCTGCAGATTATCTTTGTTTATGAATATATACGTATTTTGATATGTCCATTCTGTTTTATTTTTTTGACCATAGTGACTTATCACTTCTTTGATCTTAAGCAGTAAAATGACTTACATCCCATGATCCTGCTTAGTTTAACCAACCTTATTTGATTGTAAATTGATTTTACCGACCAACCGTAGTTGGTGGATTTTGATTTACCAACTAACCGTAGTTTATGGATTTTGATTTACTGACCAACCGTAGCCGGTGGATTTTTATTTACCGACCAACCGTAGCAGGTGGATTTTTATTTACCGACCAAACGTAGATGGTGGATTTTGATTTCCCGACCAACCGTAACTGGTGGATTTTTATTTACCGACCAACCGTAGCTGGTGGATTTTAGTTTATCGACCAACCGTAATTGGTGGATTTTTATTTACTGACCAACCGTAGCTGGTGGAGATCATTCTGAATTTGATGCGTAGTGTGTAGCACTAATACTCCAAAAAATTTCATCAAAAAGAGAGAACTGGGTAAAAATTTCGACACTTTATTTATACTGAAGAAAACTGCATTTACATAGGAATCCTTACTATTGATAATACTTACGTAGATGCTCTGTATTCCATGCATTCTTAAACTCTTCTCCTTCCAAGGTTTCAATCCTATAGGTCCCTGGTTGAACAACTTCTGTTACTCTATAGGGTCCATGCCAGCTTCCAGTTTGTTGTGCTTTTGAATTACTTTCTTTAGCACATAGTCTCATTCCTTCAGATCACACTTCTTTACCCTCTTGTTGTAAAATAGAGTTGTTCGCTGTTGGTATGCAGCATTTCTGATTGCTGCTTCTTCTCTAACTTCTTCGAGCATATCTAGGTCTATTCTCCTCATTAAATCACTAATGGGAGAATTAAAATTCAGCACTCTATGTGTGGGTAGGCCCAACTCAGCAGGTATAACTTCTTCACTTCCAAATGCCAGCATGTATGAAGATTCTCCTCTTGCTCTTCGTAGTGTAGTACGATAAGCCCACAGCACAGAATGTAGATCGTTAATCCAATTTGCCTTTGCATCTTCCAGTCATTTTTTCAAACCATTCATCAACGTTCTATTCGTCACCTCAGTTTTTCCATCGCTCTGGGGATGGCCTGGTGCAGAATGGCTTTTCAATATGTTTGACTGATGACAATATGCAACAAACTCCTCGTTGTCAAACTGGGTTCCATGATCTGTGATGAATGCATGGGGAAGACCATATCTACAAATGATATTCTTCCAAATAAACCGATACACCTTATCATATGTCATATCAATAAGAGGCTCAGCTTCTACCTATTTAGTAAAATAATCCACAACGACCATAAGGTATTTAAATATTCCCCTGGTTGTTGGAAGTGGCCCGACCAAGTCTATTCCCCACATGGAAAATGGCCAAGGGGAATTAATGGGAGTTAACAATGCTTGGAGTGTTCTTCGGATAGAAGAGAAGCGTTGACATTTGTCACATTTCTTGGCATAAGCTATACAATCAGCTCTCATCGTTGGCCAGTAATACCCTTGGGTTGTCATTCTTTGCAAGAGTGTCCGACCTACTACATGGGCTCCACAAGACCCTTCATGGACCTCTTCAATCAAACTTCTCACCTCAGAGGGGTGGACACATCTTTGCAAACCTGCTATAATTCCTCGTCTATCTAAAATTCCATTTGTCAATACATAACGAGCATCTTTAAACTTTAGTTTCTTGGCTGCGAGTTTATCAATTGGTAAAGCCCCCTCTTTAATATAGGCCCTGATGGGATCCATCCAATATGGTCCTAAATCAAGGGAAATAAAGTTCATAATTAAATCTTTGTCAATGCTCCGATTAGCCAAGATTTCTATTGGGATTGTTCTTCGTAGCTCGGTGCGTGTGGCTGAGGCTAACCGAGCTAAGGCATATGCTCTTGCATTCTCCAATCTTGGTATTCTAATCAACTGTACTGCACTAAATCTTGATACAATCTCCATTTCTTTCGCATGATATTGGATTATTAATTCTCCTTTTACTGCATACACTCCCAACATTTGATTTACAATCAACTGTCAGTCACTGAATGCAACGACCTGCTCTGCTTTCATAGTTTTAGCTAGACTGAGACCCACGATCTCATTATTTAAAGCCTTAAATTGAAAATGCAAAGCATAATCCACATCGATCTCATCTGGTCTGTTTAAAATAACTCCTGCTCCACTGCCCGTAGTGCAAGAAGAGCCATCTACATATAAATTCCACACAGGTATCTCATTATCAAACTCTTGGTCAGACAGAGTTCCTCGGTGGAATATTTGATGCTAGCTCATATCATCCTCTAGCACTTCTTGCTACTCATCGATCATCTTCTCTTGCTCGTCTACCAATATAAGTTGGTCGGGATTTAAATTCGATGATCCTGTAACATCCACAGGCTGGTCGGTATTCAACTTCTACTCTTCGGAGGTGTCTGGATAACTGAATTCTGCAATAAAATCTGCCATTGCTTGCCCTTTGAGTGACGACCTAGGCTCATAAATTATATCGTATTCACCCAATTCTATCGCCCAGTACATAAATCTTCTTAATTTTTTTTGTTTGTGCAGAGCTTGCCTTAACGACAAGTCTGTATACACAACTATAGTATGATCTTGGAAGTATGGCCTCATCCGTCTACTTGCTTCGATCAACGCCAGTGCTAACTTTTCCAGCCTTGGATATCTGATCTCTACTCCTCGGAATGCCTTGATAGTGTAATATATTGGTTTTTGCACTCCATCCTCCACTCTTATCAATGCCGAGCTTACTTTGTTTTCTAAAACTGCCAGATACAAGTATAGTCTTTCTCCCTTCACTGGTCTGGATAACAATGGAGGTGCTCCCAGGTATTTCTTTAATTCTTGAAAGGCCTTCTCTCATTCATCATTCCATTCAAACATTTTTCGAAGTGTTTTAAAGAATGGGAGACATCTATCAGTTCCTCGTGATACAAAACTGTTAAGTGCTACAACTCACCCTGTGAGACTTTTCACTTCCTTCTTCATCGTTGGAGATCGTAGCCCCAATAGAACCTTGATGTTTTAAGGGTTTGCTTTAATACCTCGTTGATTGACAATATACCCGAGAAACATGCCTTCTCGTACTCCAAAAATTCATTTAGTAGGGTTCAGCTTCATTTGATATCTTTCTAATTGATCAAAGGTCTGGCCTAAGTCAACTAGATGATCATCAGCTTTCTTGCTCTTCGTCAGCATATCGTCAACATAAACTTCCATATTGTGACTGATTTGCTTTGCAAACACCTTGTTCATCAACCGCTGATATGTTGCACCTGCATTTTTCAATCCAAAAGGCATAACATTATAACAATAAGTTCCCTTGGGGGTGAAAAAAGAGGTACTCTCCCTGTCTTCAGGTTTCATTTTAATCTGGTTGTAACTAGAATAAGCATCCATGAAACTTAATAGTTCGTGCCCCGAGGTAGCATTCACCAGTTGATCAATTCGGGGCAAAGGAAAATGATCCTTTGGGCATGCCCTATTAAGGTCGGTAAAGTCTACACACATCCTCCACTTGTTATTTTTCTTCTTTACCATCACCACATTTTCTAGTCAGTCAGGATATTTAACATCCTCAATGAAAGAGGCTTTTTGTAGATTCTCTACTTCCTCCTGTATAGCTTGATTTTTCTCAGGGCTGAACACTCTTCTTCGTTGCTTTACATGCTTGATTTCCTTATTCACATTAAGCTCGTGACACAAGAAATTCGGATCTATTCTTGGCATGTCTTCATGACTTCATGCAAAAGTCTTCTTTCTTCGCCTTAGGAATGCTATCAATTCTTATTTTTTTGATTCATCTAAGGATGCACCAATTTGAGATGTTCGTTCTGGATGCTCATCGTCCAGAATGACATTCTCAGTAGCTTTCAAAACCTGCCCTTTTACGAGTTGAGACTCGTCTCTAAGGTCTAATATTTCAATCTACGCATCTTCTATTTGGTAGGTAGTAGTCTTTTTTCTGGATTCTTCATGTTCTTCCTGCTCGACAGTTGAATAGTAGCATTCCCGAGCTACTTTCTGGTCACCTTTCACCACTCCCACTCCAAAATTAGTTAGGAATTTCAAAAATTAATGGACAGTAGATGGTACTGCTTCGAATTTCTTTCTTCCTACCCTTCCAATGATGATGTTGTAAGCTGATTGGACATTTTTCTCTATTACGAAGAAGCGGACTCTTTCTGTTCGACAAGCAGGCCGTGTACCAATAAAAATATCTAACTTGATTATCCCAAGTGGAAAAACTTTTTCGCCAGTGAAACCAAGGAGGGGCCTATGATATGGTTCCAACTGTGATAGCTTCAAATTCAAACTGTCAAAACATGGATAGAACATGATATCTGCTGAGCTACCATTATCCACTATTAATCGTGAAATCACCACTTCCTTCATTCTCATCTTGATCACCAATGGGTCATTATGGGGATATAGTACTCCTACCAGGTCGTTCTTAGAAAAACTAATGACCAATTTGTCCTTATTCACCTTCTTCGGGCGATCATCTTCAGCCAGATTTATTCGCTGAATGTACGAGCAAGCTTGAGCCTCATTGAGGTAAGCTTTTCTCTCGGTAGTCATATCCCCACCTCCTGCATCTCCACCTATAATAACATTACATTCAAATGATCCAAAATGGATAGAAAATACCCCACGTTCTGGCTGTTTTGGTCTTTTGGGGAGATCGGGGTCATCTTCGTCATCATCCGGGTCTTCTTCATGACTTCTTTTCTTATCTTCTTTTGGTCGACGAGGAGATCTAGACCTCTACCTTGCTCGATCGTTTCTATTTCCACCATTTTGGCGATCCACATACTTATTCAATTTTCCTCCTCTGATGAGCTCCTCAATTTCATTTTGGAGAGCTATGCAGTTTTTGGTTGTATGACCATGATCCTTATGGAACTCGCAATATTTGGATTTATTCCTCTTGTCAGGATCTGTCTTTATTTTTTCAGGCCAGTTTATCTCCTCGATGTTCTTGATTTCATCCAGAACATTGTTTATGTCTACTTTCAAAGGAGTATAGTTTCCAAATTTCTTTAACTATTCTAATGCTTGATTTACTTTTGACTTCCTGTTACCACTATTGTTCTTTTGCTCCTTCTGCTCAGCCTTATCACCCTTAACCTTGGTCTCTTTGGTGTCCATATTCTTCTTCGTAGCCATAACTTCCTCGGCGTTCATAATTTTAGCTGCCTTTGCCATTAACTCTGCAATGGTTGTAGGTGGATCTTTGGCTAAAATGTAGTACAATTTATTGGGAAACAATCCACTCATCAGAGCATTAATCATAGCTTTCTCCTCATAATTAATTACTTCCAGTTTCTCGTTATTGAAACGAGTAATATAATCCCTGGTGCTTTCACTTGCCTTTTGTCTAACACTCAACAAGTGTGCTACTCGTTTAACAGGTTTTGATCCAAAACAAAAATTCCCAATAAAGAGCTCGGCCAATTGAAAGAACGTCGCAACCTTCCCATGAGGAAGATTGTTATACCATATTTGAGCAGATCCGGTAAGAGTTCCTGAAAATGCCCTGCACCTCATCTCATCTGGAACCGCATAGATATCAACAACAGCTTGGTATTGTTTTATATGAAGAGCAGGGTCAGTTTTCCCATCATATTTAGGTGTCACCACAGGAGCTTTGAATTTTAATGGTATGGGAAAGTCCATAATCTCTTGTACGAATGGTATTCCTCGGACAAACGTCCTTTGCAAAGGATTCTTGGTTACCATCTCCCCTAATATATCCTCCAACCTTTGAATTGAGCCTTTTCATGCATTATTTCCTTCCTCGATCCTATTAGTTCGAGCAACTGATCGTGTTGAATTAGCCTCTTGGGATCTTTCATGACGAGCAGCTGGTCATGATTGAGCAAATCCTTCCTTCATATCAAATGATTGTTGAGAGTTCCTCGACACAATCCTAGGAGGACTTCTATTCCTCCTAGGACCTAGACGATCAAAAGGAGAGACCCTACTCAACCTTTCGAGAGCACTTGTCCTTTCTGGAGATAAAGTGATGTTTTGTTGAGCGTCTGTAGCTTATACCGAGGAAGTCCTTCTAGGCTGATAAGAAGGATCATTAGATCTCTCAGTACGATATGAATCGGTGCGTCTGGATCGAGATTCCTCTGAGAATGGTGTCCGCCTAGAAGGTAATCGGGGATTTCTCTAAATGCTTCGCTGTCCTGACTGGGTCGGTTCTCCACCTTGGATAGTTTTCATGAGTTGTCGCATGGTATCTTGCATGGCCGTCTGGCCCTAGGCCAAATTATCCATTATACCAGCCAGATCTTGGACATTTGGAGGAGTAGATGGATTTGGAGGAATCCCTGCGTTTCGATTATTGGATTCTGGATGATCGGCCATTGACGATGATTTGTCTTGGTGAAAAACTCTAATTACAGTCGATTTACCACAGACGGCGCCAATCTGTTGATGTAAAAAACTAGATTTTATCTAATTATTTAATCACAGATAAAAATAAATATATAAATATAAGACAAAAGATTTTTAAAGTGGTTCAGCCTTGTAAGAATGGCCTACGTCCACTGTATTTGTTATTGCTGACTGTTTGCAGAATTCTCGATAATGGGTTTACCAAGAAATTTCGAGTCCCCTGCTAATGAGGAGGTTACAATGTATTTATATCCTTGAGGTTGTACAAATGAAAAGATAATGCGCTGTTACCCAGTAGACATTTACATCTGTACTATATTAATGAGCATTTAATTCGTAGTCGTCTCTCTTGATTCTCTTGATTTTGGTGCGCTGTACGCTAAGTAGCTCGGACCGCTTAAGATGCTCGCACCACTTGAGCTACTCAGGCTCATCAGTTGCTCAATCGTTCTAAGATGCTCGGACTGCCTAAGTAGCTTGACAAGCTTAAGCTGCTCGGGGCCCCTGAGTTCCTCGTGGCTTCTTAGTTGCTCGGTGGTCTTGATTTACTTGTATGGAGTATTCGTATTTACCACGTAAATTGACACGTGTCTTCATGTGATTGGTCCATGTCAGCAGACTAAATTTGGTATCAACAGTCATCAACCTCCAATTGTATAACTTCATTACCGGCAATGACCTCCTAAAAGTCTTGTCCTTGCATATAATACGTCATACATGTCGCCCATGTGTTGTAATTTTAGTTGTTGAGCTTCTTGATTCCTCCAACTACTTGAAGATCACCCATCGTGTCAGTAAATTATTTATAATACCAAACAAGTCTGATTTCGAGATACAAACTTGCAGAATACGAATTTCACATGACTCAAGAAAACTTACTCCAAAAATATTGGTACATGACCGTCCTCCTCTGATACCAATTATTGAGAATAATGGGTACAAAACTCTATTATTCGCAAGAAAGGATTATAAGGAAGTACTCACTAAACCACTCTTTCAAAACACTTAAATAAGACCAACTCATAAAATACTACACTCAAACTAAGATACAAATGCTAATTGCCTTATTGGTATACTTCTTCTTGGATGATTATATAAGCATAGGACAGGGGTATTTATAGCATCACAAATACATTTTAGTCCATTCATTAAACAAGTAAGGAAAAATTACAACCACACTTTTCTACCTAACACACACTAATTTATCACTAGTGAAATATAAGTAAGCAATGATATAACACACACTAATTTACCACTAATGCAATATATGTAAGCAATGACATCATATGGATTGTGATGTTGAAACTTAATATGCAGTCTTTGCTTTGGATATGGGTGTTACTAAAAAGGAACCTATGTAATCAGACAACGATTTTCATTACTAAAAATCTGGTATTTCATAAGAACTAAGCACACTTGTCACTCTATTCTATGCATTTTTACTTAGTAAGTTCAGTTTAGGGATCAACTCGGTGACATTCTTCCTGTCAAGTCATTGGATCCATCAATCTTTGTGTGTCCAAGGTGGGCATATTTATAAGGAGTGTGAGAGTTGTTATTCTAAATGTCTTATTTCATTGTGTGTTTGTTTTCAGAGAGGGGGAATTATTATTAAAAAAACTTACTAATTTTTTCTAATGGATCATATATATCCATTCTTATATGCACTAATTATATGTATTATCAAATGTAGTACTATTTGATAATTTTTTATAATGGATCATACTGATGGATAATATATATCTATTATGTTTTGTCATAGAACGCTCTGAGGAGATAGATGATAACCTACAATGCCCAGAACTTCTGGACTTGGAGTTCTAGATGATCCACCCTGGAACTTTCAGAGGACAATTCAGGTCTTGATGATGTAGCACGCACACGAGAACGAATCTTGAACTAGTAGAGTAAACATCATTTCCGCTGCTATATTTATGTTGAAGGTAGTTACCGTAACTTCCCATTATTAGCAGAACTATAATTGAAGAAGAGGGAATATGGTCCCTATAGCCTAGAGATAGTGAGATAGGTGAATCTCCTGACATTTGGTTGGCAATAAAGTGATAGTATTCTTCTACAATTTTCATTTGGCCTTGTTAGTGCACTTTTCTATTAACTCCATTTTTAGTTCTCATTGCATGCTTATTCTTAGTTAATGCAAACTTGGTGTTTGTTCAACTTCACTAATTAGAATTATTCATATTAATACCCGTTCCTTTCTATCTTTTTTATCCGAATCAGAAAGTTTGTATTCAAACGTTTCAATGACACCGTATGAGCTTCCTGATGGGCAGTAAGTCCCATGCTCTATTTATTACTTTGGTTTCCCGTAGGATAAATGTCACAACCCGCCTAAAATAATAACGGGTGGCCAGCCCTATACTATATTAAATCAGGAGTTTCAGATGGTCCAGTCTCAACATCAACTGTCGGTACTATACAATATAGGACTAACTACCCGATATCATATAAGCGGGATGTGAAAATTTAAATAAAATGTGCAACAACCAACCAACTCACGCTAAAAAACAAAGATGCAAGAAAGAAGTAAGGTAAATGAAATGCTAGAAATAAAATGAACCAAATAACTACCACGAAATGTACTACAAGGAGTAGACCCGAATAAGCTGTCGGGTCACAGCCAATACAATAACTGAAATGGAATAAATATAAACATGTATATAAATATCCCTTGGGTACAAACCCGATATACAACATGAATCCTACCTAGAATTTTAAAGAGGTGGGAAGCGACTACCATCAAAGTCCCGCAACAGACCGCATCTGTCACAGCTCCCAAGACTCTAGATAGAAGGTCATCCGGCATCCATGTGGTAGGACACCTGTAGTAATATATATATATATACAAGCAGGAGAGAAAAGTAAACGGGTCAGATCCCCGATTGTGAAAAATATTTACCAAGTGTGTTAACCGTGCATAATAATTATCGGTGCACTTATTTCATAATTAAAGTGGAACCGCACTCTCATGGAACCCCAACTCACCTCTCATCTAAAGGCGCGCACCTATTCGCGTCCTCAAGTTTTAGTTAAATTACCCTCATTGTTATTAGGACAACCTAACTTATCATAGGCCTATCCTATACCCACGAGAGCTACTTCCCCGTCATAATCTAAGGATCCACCCTTTCTAATCCTACTAGATTATGATTACAACAATTATGCCATAATAGGCTTAATGGATTCCGATTTATAATTTCATGAATTATAATTCTTAATACGTTACCCCTATATATATATATATATACATATATATAGGCTAAAATATAAGAATTTATTTCTAAATATCATGCACATGGATTAATGGCAAAACTTCTCTCTAATCTCAAAATTGTACTACGTTTCGTGCGTGGGGAGTCTCGCAAAGCGAAATCCAAACAAGGAACCGCCCCGTTACACTACTCCTGACAATATCACGACTAGAGATCCATTATGCCATATATGTAATTACTTCTCTCAAATCTCGACATTGCACTGCGTTTCGTGCGTGAGGTGTCTCGCAAAGCGAAATCCAAACAAGGAACCACCTCGTTACACTACTCCTGGGCAATGTCGATCCTAGAGGTCCATAATCCTTAACATACGATTTAATACTACCATTACTACTAAACTTTTAAACTACAATATGAAAACAACTAAAAATCTCCAATAATATCCTTGGGATAATGTAACCGAAGTATTCCATAAATGCGATACATCAACCCCCAAATAATCTGGTACACCATAATCATCCAAAATGTACCCTATAGAAAATACCATATCCTTTCATCTAGGATATATAAATATATATATAGGTATTTTATTCTCACCATATATATATACATGCCATCATCCATACCCATGACCAAGTGTACATACCATATATGATGTACAATGGCCATGCACATATAATACCCGGCCACATATATAGCGCCGATAAAACTGCATCAATGCTATCATCTTCCCAGAGTCCGGCTCACGTAATAACTGGGGACCACCTGGTGGGGATCAACGACACCCACCTCGTGATAACTCACACACACGACGTCCCGGGAAGCGATCATAGTTCCAACCGGCAATGAGACGAAACATACCCACCACGTCTCACCCCAAAATATATATCTATCGTATAATAACACAAGGGACGACTATGACCTGGGGAATATCCACACCCTACTCTATATGCCAGGATACTCACCCTCTGCGCGGAAACTTCCCAATGATAGCATGGGCGGGGTATGCTTAACCACATAAGTATATATATCGCTCACATGCGCAATATACATACATCCATATGATCCCATCATATGATCCAATATAGTAAACCATCATATACGGTTTAAATATCCATACCATGTATGTCCACAACATAAATATATCCATATACTCACATTCATACATAGATATATGTACATATATTCACACATCGCTATATCAATATATATACAAACTAATTCTCATTCATATGTATAAGATATATATAAACCCGGCTGTAAGTATACATAATCCTCAATATACAAGCCGTCACCACAATTTCCATTAAATGTACCTTGATATGTGAATACAATCCCTCACTTGAAACATATTCAATCATTTTTCCTATGATGAATAGTCTCCCAAAACTATATGCATATATCTATACATATATATTCAACATTAGGGTTATCACCCAAGAGTTTGTGTAGGAATCCATCACTACACATTTCATCCATATCCAAAAGTACATAATTACCTTTAGTACTATTTAACCATAGGCACACACACGACTTAATAGTCTAAAACCTCAACCTCATTTCAAGTATTGGAATCTCAGTGGTTACGTGTAAACTATCCTAACCATAATTCATGCGACCGCTTATTCTAGTCGATAGTACGATCCCAAGCCGTTCCCAAAGTCACCTATGGTTCGAATAAATCTCGGTAACCCTTACTCCTATTGAGTTATCAATTGTTCCTTAGACTAAACATTTCTAAGGATATGAGACCCCTCACTCTTAAAGATTATGCAACCAATCTCTTCCACTTGGCCCCAAATTATATCTTAACCATATCCTATCCTTATAAGGATTTGACATAAATGTCGGCCTAAAGATTTCACAACATTCCTGGATATTTCTTATCCAATTATTCCAAGAAGTCCCCACTATCGTATACTAAGTGAGATACCCCCTATAAATCACCAAAAGATATCTCTTAGTTCATAAGAGAGAACCCCAAATCAACGAACCCAACCAAAAAGGGCTAGAAGTCATCTTAGGAAACCCATAAAACAGCCCATTAAGGAAGCCCCTAAGAATAAACTCCAAAAGAAAAGTGAAAGGACAATTCCCAATTTTGGGCTAAAAACAGGGGACCGGTCGACCTGTCCCTGACCCCCGGTCGACATCGGGTCAAAATTCTTCCTACGAAGAAATGCAATAGGCTTTTTCGCTAAGGCGCGGTCGACCGGTCCCCTGAAAACGTGTGCGCGTGCGTTCAAATAAGGAAGTTATTTAATTAAACGTAGTTTAAATAAATCAAATACTAAACATGCATCTATATGTGTTTTGAACAAGATGATGAAACATGAATGATCATTCAAACACACACATATAAGGAAAAATCCCCCAAAGGGGCAAAACCTTTTATTTTCATTATAATATTGTAACATACAATTTCGGATTACAATGAAAATACAGTGACTAAGAATTACCCTCAGGTATCGGATTCTGTAGTCGGCGGCTAGAAATATCCCTTTCCAGTAGGGCAGCAATGAAGAAGAGAAACGGCTTCTCCACAAGGGTTGAACAAACCAAAGTTGTGTTCTTGGGTTACCAAAAAGATTCACAAAGGTTTGGAAATTGTGTGAATCAAAACATGAGTCTTGGGACTCAAAAAATATGAAGACTAGAGGTATTTGGACTCTAAAAACCGTCTTCTAAAGTCTTGCAAAACAACTCCCCCGAAGTTGGTATTTATAGGAAAAAAGATGAAGAGTCCCTCGTTCTTAAAACTCTAAAATTCTATCCAGCGTACAAAAAAAAAACAGCATTCTTTAAAGAATTTTCTCCAACTTCAAAAGGTCATAACTCCTTCACCGTAGCTCGGATTGAGGTGCCGTTTTTTCCAGTATCTTCGTTGCGGCGAGCTCTTCAACTTTCCGGTTGACCAGACCTCCAAACTATGGACGTGAAATTACGAAAATACCCTTGAACTTCCCTATCAAGCATTGTTTCACTGTTTTGACTTCCCTTGCATTCCACTTGCATTCTGTGCCTAAAATCAAGGAACGTGAAGTCGTTGCGGCAGATGAGGGACTCATTGATGGAGTTGTTGAATGCTTGATGCTTGGAATTCGGATTGAGGCCGTCGTGAGCGATCGTGTAGAGACGTGCCAAATGTAACGGCATACGACATACAAAACTGTAAGATAACGGACATGAGAATTATGTCCTTACAAATCTCCCCCTATGTCTATGCCGGTACATACATAAAAATCCAAATTATCAAGTAACAAAATTTGCCTATACAAATCTACCCTTCCATGAACCCAAAACTGGAAAGATAAAAATGAATAAGTTTTCATCGTTTGTTCTTCAAATCTTTAAAACTTCAAATCTTTTCTCATCAGGGTGTGCAATTCAGAGATCATCAATGTAGTACCTACACACATGAGATAAAGAAAAAATACCAAGTGACATATCGAGTTTGAAATGAGATAAACATAGATACCAATATATGATAATCATAAGTCAAATCTCAAAACTCCCCCAGAATAAGATAATTCTTTATCCCCCTTTTTATGATGTCCCCAAATAGACAAATAAGAAGAATGAATCAAACAAGCAAAATCGGGGTGTCACGGTATTCAAAAGCAAAGCATCAATCAATATGGTAAACTTGCTCTAGCAAGGAGATGCTAAAAGAAAACTTTCACAAACTATTTTTTGATTTTTCAATTTTTCATACAAAAAATAGATACCATTTTAAAAAAAATGTAAAACATGATACAAAAATCACACCATGGATTTTGACTCAAACAACCAAGTCATGGAAATGGAATGAATGGGTGTGAACACATTCGATAGGTAAATCAACTCAATCAATCATATGTGCACGATGCATCGGTGTACTCCTAACGAATGAGCATCAAAAGTATCCTTAGGTGTAAAAGATTGTTGAATTTAAATGACATCGTCTTATGCAAATCAACAAATCAAAGTCAGATGATTTCCACACCAATAACGTCCAAAACTATGTAGTGTCGTTTCGAGAACTTTTCAAAGGACGTGCAAACCCATTGATATATCCATCCAAAACACCCTCATATATAATAATGCAATTTTTTATATCTGAAGAGGTACTAAATTCTCAACTTAGAGAAAACCTATTGGCCCAAATTTTTGGCATATTTCATCTTTTTATAGCCTTAATTTTTTTTGTGTGGGCTCTTTTCAAACGGTGGCTTTCACGACATGATTTTTATTCACTCGCAGCCCTTTCCCGTATTCACTCATCATTTTTTCAAACTAAACAGTTAATTCCTCACGGGCAATGGTTTTTACATGCACTACTTTTATTACTCTCGTATTATTGCACTTGATTCGTTTTAAGGACAGGATTGAGATGAAAACACCCAACCAACATGTGATAAGTCAAGAACAATAATCAAACAAATCCGTGCATGTGTGCAATAAAGGAAACATGAGTCAAACATGTAGGAAGTAACACTTAATTACATCTTAATGACTCCAAACATTATAAAGCACAAGGATGAATTGACCTATTGTCTCAAAACACTATCAAATAGTCTCATGAATAATGGAATGATGTTGTGACTTGGTCATCCTAAGTGTCATCCATAAACGGTGCAAAAAATCTTTTTGGATTTTCTCAAAATTTTAATAAACTAAAATCTTTTTGTATTTTTCAAAAATTTTATGAAAAACAAAAATTTATACAAAAAGTACACATGTCATAACACTAGCAACAAGTATAAATCATGAAACCACAACTAGTGTATGACAAACATGCAAACACAATCAACCAATAGATTTCACATGGGGTGAATCACGTGCAAGCAAACGGGAATCGTGGACAAATAAACCATAAGCCTCTAAATCCGATTTTCCAACCCAAATTGATGTGTAACGGAGTGTGGGGGTTTTGGGAATCGAATTTATTCTTTCATTAACCTTCCTAGGTTCATTTAAAAGCTTGTAACAAAATTGCCTAAGATGACCTTGCCTACCGCAATGTGTGCAAGTGTAAATCGGGCGGTGTGTGTTACCTAAAGGTGGCCCTCTCCTCAAATTTCTCGGTCGCTCTCTCCGAATTTGCCTAGGTGGGTCTCTCCTAATGATCCTAGGAGGTTCTCTCAAGATGTTCCTAGGAGGATCTTTCCTAACAACCTTAGGTGTCTCTTTCTTAACAATCCTAGGCGGCTCTCTTACACATGTGGGAATGGGTGCACCATGCTTTTCAAAACCAATCCCACCCCTATCCTTTTTAATCTCTATAGTGCCTAAAATCTTATCAAGTTTTTCAGACCTAGACTCCAAATCAAATTTCACCTTACTCGAATCTCTCAAACTTTTCTCAAGTTCATCTATCCTAGATTCAAGTAATCGCCTAGAATCCTCAAACTCAAGAATCTCCTTTTTCATAACTTCCATCACGCCTCGAAGATCATCTCTCTCACCCTCGACATTGAGACACCCCGCCTAATTAAATACCGGGCGATCACTCCTTTATTAAATTAAATCAAGGTAAACAGTTGGTTCATTCTCAGCATCACTGTCGATAAAAATAATTTTTCCAATTTAACACCCTAAATAATTAAGCTAAGTGTCAAAAACATTTTTCATACAAACTTCCAAATTTTAATTAAAGAAAGATTTATTAATTCAAAACAACATTTCTACAATATAGATTCACACCACGAAACTAAAATAAAATCATACATTCACTAATCGAATGACAATAATATAAAACTAAAATCATAAACCATCCTGAACAAATCCCATAAACAATACTCGAATAACTGAAATATAAAAATATCCCCAACAATAAATAAATGATGAGAAGGGCGACACGTGCCCCATAAATGATAGTGATAGGAGTGGAGTCAATGACATAAGCCGTCTACTCAAGGGACCTGCAACTCCCACCTAAGCTGTAGCTCGTTCTTCTCAAAGGATCCTAAGTAAGACGCCCCTGAGGCTGGGCACCTGAAAATATACATATATATACACAAGAGAGAGAGAGAAAAGGAAACGGGTCAGGGCCCGAAAGTGTGTTTGATTTTAAAATACGTTAAGCAAGTATTTAAAATGATACAGGCCAATGCAACATCATATTAGTTCGTCTCTCTCTTGAGAAATACTCACCTCTCTTCTAATGTGCACTCCTATCGTACTAACCTTCCCAACGGTTCGTTTATCATAACTTACTCATATGTTTTCAAAACTGAACGATGACAATGTTATAAAAAGGTTACTTTCAATTTGTAGTATTCCTCTCGTTTTAGCTTCATTAAATTATAAGGTTTCCCAGTGCCTTCTCATACTTTCACAAAACAAGTATTTAATAAATTGAGTCAACAACCATGTTTTACTTATCACATCACAGTAGGCAGTTTAAAGTTTATAACCTCATATATATATTAACTACTCGTATAATATATATATATATATAATGGCACCCCAACTAAACTATGGTGCGGGCATCCTCTGCTATCCAATCCCCGTATCACTCACATAAAGGGAAATCCAAGTTCGGAATCACTCTCGAACTGTATTAACATACACAAAACAACGTTGAGGCGAAGTATAGATTCCAAGTCCAAGAGGTCAGTACATACCCACACGTCTCTTAGGACCGTCCGACTATCAGTCTAATAGCCCGTACCTAGGATCTCTATCTTCTAATGTACAAATCGATATCCCCTAAAAGCAACACAGGATACGATCGTCCCAGCGCGGTAACCTCAGGGATAGCAAGTAGCGCGGGTACGCTTTCCACATGTATATAGTATATGTACACACAATATATAAAGGTACTCATTTCATTATATTAATATAGGTTTCTCTCGTAACCCATAGTCATAACATTTATCTTTAAATTCTCATTATTATGTTTACGTATAAGGTTTCGTCTCTAACCTTAACTAGAAGAGTTTTCTCACTCATTACCTAATACTCATGGGTTATATTCTTACCAATCTAAAATTCAGTAAGTAACTTTATTAAATTCCAACGTAACTCTCTTACGCATCTTACCCTTAAGTTTCATAAATCTACCAACCTAAAGTAAATATCCCATAATTACCCTCCTCGTTGAAGATTAAAGGTTCTAACATTTATCCATATACCCTACTGGTCCTCAATATCTCCCAAATCATTTTATTTATAATGCCCAAGGTTTATTCCACGATAAATTAATTCAACTAATTAAACAAGGGAAATAATAGGCTGCCAGGAAGGGTCGATCGATCGACTACTTGGGTTCGATCGATCGAACCTTCGATCGATCGACGCTAGAGGGTCGATCGATCGATCAAACAGGTATTTCGATTTCTGCAGAAGTGCAGTTACGGGTTTAACTAATATTCTTCATTCAAATCCATAATTTTCAACACTAATCGTCCCAAAACTTATACTACAATCATGGCAATATATTTCCAGATGTTTCTAACGTTAAGCATGCATATAACCATCATTAAACATGATTAAACAATCTAAAATCTCATCTAATCATCAAGAACCCTAAGTTTTCTTAATCTTTTGTTCTAATCAGTTTTCTCCAGAATTTTCTTCTACAATAACATCAAAAAAATTCGTGGGTTTATCATCTACATTCCATAAGACTTCCAGAATATGGTTTTAATCTTTTCTACATGCAAATTCCTATCACAAAGTGGGGTTTTCTTCCATAATTTATACTCCTAATCATTCCTACACTAACATGATTATTGCACCAACGAAAATACGCAAGTTAAACACTTGCCTGGGATTTCAGAGGTTTGGTTTCCTGCTGATATTGGTGTGGCTGCGTTCTCCTCCTCGCGATCTACGCGTTAGTGGTGACGGTGGTGCAAAAGGTGGTGTTTTTGGCCTTGAATCACCTAGCAAGGTCTCTCCTCTCTTCTCCACTAGCCGTCTTACGGTTCTGAATGATCTAACCCTAAAAGGCTGACTTAAAAGGCTGCTAAGGATGGCTGAAATTCGTGGGTTTAATTACCCTAGTTTGTAAAATGACCAAAACGCCCTCCCGGGTCACTAATTAAGCCTAAAAACATCCCGAGGCCCAAACTAAACCCCCGGGTACACTTTTCTGACTATCTCGACCCTTCCGGACGCGTTGACGCACTCAAAACGACCATACGGACAACTTATAAAATATTTACTTTTATATCTCAATAATTAGTCCCGACGCGACACAGGCGCGTCCCGACTAAAATTACCAAAATTGTCATTTTCATTCACTCGTGACATTTACCATATATTACTATGCTTCTAAGTAATATTCAACAATTTCATATAATTACTAACTCACGTCACGTTAATAATTATAACACAATTAATTTCCGGATTTTTATTAAATAAATCCCCAAATTAAATATAGCATAAAAATGCGGGGTATTACATACTTCCCCCCTAATAACTGAATTTCGTCCCGAAATTCGGAAAATAAGGCATACCTGGTAAAAACAACTCTGGATATTTCTCGCGCATAACTGCCTCACGCTCCCAAGTGGATTCCTCCACATTATGATGCTCCCACTGGACTCGCACAAGTGGAACTACTTTCGATCTCAATCTCCTCTCACTGTAGTCTAGAATAGCCACTGGTCTCTCCTCGTAAGAGCTATCAGACTGTAAGTCTATCTCGTCTATCGCAATGTGAGTATGGGCCATATCATCCCGAAGATATCGTCTCAGCGACGAGATGTGGAATACATCGTGGATGCGATGTAAATGTTCTGGCAATCCCAACCTGTATGCTACCGGCCCAATCCTCTCGATGATGGGAAATGGTCCTACGTACCTCGGAGCCAACTTCCCTTTCTTCCCGAACCTCATCACTCCTTTCATAGGAGATACACGCAACAACACTTGATCTCCCACATTAAACTCCCGGAAGAACCGTTTCGCATCGGCGTAGCTCTTCTGCCTGTCTTGGGCTACCCGAATACGACTCCTGATTATCTCAATCCTCGCGGAGGTCTCCTGAATCACTTCTGGTCCTAGTAGCTTGTTGTCCCCCACCTCGAGCCAACAAGTTGGGGAACGACAAGGCCTTCCGTACAAAGCCTCAAATGGCGCCATGCCAATCGTAAACTGATAGGAGTTATTATAATCAAACTCTACCAGTGGAAGGTGTGGCTCCCAACCTCCTCCGAAATCGAGAATACACATGCGTAGCATATCTTCCAACATCTGATTAGTATGCTCTGTCTGTCCATCTGTCTGTGGGTGATAAGCTGAACTCAGTCTCAACTCTGTACCCATAGCCTCCTGAAAGCTTTCCCAGAAACGTGACACAAAAATCTTGTCTCTATCTGACACAATATTCAGGGGCACCCCGTGTAATCTGACAATCTCAGCGATGAACAACTGAGCATACTGACCCGTGGTATAATCTGTCCGCACTGGCAGAAAATGGGCCACCTTGGTCAGACGGTCTACAATCACCCAGATAGAATCGTGGCCTCGCTGTGATGTAGGCAACCCTGTAATGAAATCCATGGAAATACTTTCCCACTTCCACGCGGGTACTTCCAACGGCTGAAGTAATCCCGACAGTTTCTGGTGGCCCACCTTCACCAGCTGGCATGTAGAACATTTGGACACAAATTCAGCGATGTCCTTCTTCATCCCACTCCACCAGTACTGTCGCCTCATGTCCTGGTACATCTTATCGCCTCCCGGATGTACTGAAAATCGGGACCCATGAGAATGAGTCATCACTTCATGACGTAGCTCCGCTCCTTCTGGAACCACTAATCTCCCATTAAATCGTAACCCTCCATCCGAACTAACAGAATAGGAATCAGCACCCTCGGCTAGAAGTCGTACGATCTGCTCCTGACAAAACGGGTCTGTGGTCTGTGCCTGTATCACCCTCGTAACAATCTCGGGTGTCACTGTCATTACGGATATGAAAGAACGTGCTACTGCGTCCTGGTGACACAACTCCCTCCACTTTGCTTTCCAGATGTCCGCTACATCGTCAGCCGGTCTACGGCTCAACGCATCTGCAACTACGTTGGCTTTCCCCGGATGATACTGTATATCGAACTGGTAATCTTTCACAAACTCTAACCATCTGCGCTGACGCATATTCAGCTCTTACTGAGTGAACAGATACTGCAGTGACTTATGGTCTGTGAACAAACGGAATTTCTCGCCCAATAAATAGTGCCTCCAAATTCTTAATGCAAAGACGACCGCAGCTAACTCCAGGTCGTGGGTGGGGTAATTCTTCTCATGCGGCTTAAGCTTGCGGGAAGCAAAAGCTATAGCCTTCTCTTCTTGCTGAAGTACTCCCCCAAGTCCTCGTAAGGACGCATCTGTGTAAACCAGGTACTCCACACCCGGCTTCGGTAAAGCAAGGACTGGTGCCGAAGTAAGCTTGTCCTTCAGCTCGTCGAAAGCCAACTGACAAGCGTCATCCCAAACATATGGTACCCCCTTGCGAGTCAGATTCGTCAATGGACCCGCTATTTTGGAGAATCCCCGAATGAATCTCCTGTAGTATCCGGCTAACCCCAAGAAACTACGCACTTCCGTCGGTGTCGTGGGCTGCCCCCACTCCCTCACCACTGACACTTTGCTCGGGTCAACTGCTATCCCCTGCTCAGAAACAACATGGCCCAAGAATTGTACCTCTCGCAACCAGAATCCACACTTCTCGTACTTAGCATACAACTGATGCTCTCGTAGAGTCTGAAGAACCTGCCTCAAGTGTTCGGCATGCTCCTCCTCGGAGTGTGAATATATCAAGATATCATCTATGAAGACGATGACGAACTGATCCAAGAACTCTCTGAATACTCGGTTCATCAAGTCCATGAAAACGGCTGGGGCATTTGTGAGTACGAACGGCATCACCCTGAACTCATAGGACCCATATCTCGACAAGAAGGCAGTCTTCGAAACATCCTGCTCTCTAATCCGTAACTGATGGTACCCCGACCTCAGATCTATCTTCGAAAAGAAAGTTGCTCCCCTTAACTGGTCGAATAGATCATCGATTCGAGGCAACGGATACTTATTCCGTATCGTGACCTTGTTCAACTCCCGGTAGTCCACACACAATCTCAGTGAGCCATCTCTCTTCTTCACAAATAAGACTGGAGCGCCCCACGGTGAGGTACTCCTACGAATGAAACCCTGACCTAACAGCTGCTCTATCTGATCTCGTAGCTCTCGCATCTCTGCCGGAGCCATACGGTACGGTGCGCGTGCTATAGGTCTCGTATCCGGCAATAAATCTATAACGAAGTCTATCTCACGACTGGGCGGTAGGCCTGGTATCTCCTGAAACACATCGGAATACTCCCTAACAACTGGGATCGAATCCAAAGGAATCACAACCTCCTTAGAGGTATCCTCCTCAATGTAATATAAATGAGCGATCGAACCTCCCTCTGGGCGAGGCATCGCTACTACAAACATCTCTTGCCCCGGAATGGCAAAAACAATGCTCCCACCGAAGCAATCAATCATGGCTCTATAAGATGCGAGCCAATCCATACCAATAATCACATCATGCTCGTGCATGTCTAAGACTATCATGTCCGCAGGCAATACCAAGCTACCAATCTCTACCCCTACTCCCCGGCATATAAAGAATATAAGTGACCCACTCCCCAGTGGTGAGTCAACACACGTCACGGTGCTCTCTGTTGTGGCTAACAACCCTAAGGACTTCGCAAAATGCGTAGCTATAAAGCAATGCGTTTCCCCCGTATCAAACAAAACTTTACCCATAGTACCATGGATAGGAAACATACCCTCAATCGCGGGTGGTGCCTGTGGAGCTGCTGCCTGGTGGACGTTATAGACACGTCCATACTGTAATTGTCCCTGCTGCACTGGAGCTGCTGGAATGGCTGGTAGGGCTGGCACCTGGGCTGGAGCTGGAAGGGCAGGTGGAAAGAGTGGTCTCTGCGGCTCATTACGGGCTTCCTGCTGCTGTGGGGCCCTATCGCTCTCTGGGCAATCCTGACGCTTATGGCCGTGCTTGCCGCACACAAAACACCGGCCTCTGAAATTACCGCCCCTCTGTCCCTGCTGACCACGGCCCTGCTGGCCGTTACCTCCACGCCATTGGCCCTGTTGGCCCTGATGTGCACGCTGTTGGCCTTGCTGGCCCTGCTGCTGTCCCTGTGGTCGGTGTTGGCCCTGCTGGCCCTGCTGATTAGGCTGACCCTGATGGCCCTGCCTGAATCCCCCGAATCCCTTCCTAGAATCACCTGAACGGAATCGCTTAGCAGGGTCCCCCTGATGGGAACTCTGCTCGTGCTGACGAGTCTGTCCATGAGTTGGTGCCCCACCGGCACTGTTACCCCCGGTCCTGCCGTGCTGGCTGGACTCTCCTGCTCTCTTGCTTCCCTGAAGATGGAAGCGGTGATCCTGGCAATGTAGTAACGCTGCATTGAGTACGTCAGTGAAAGTACTCAGGGATAGATTCCCAATAAGGTGCTGAAGGATCCTCCAAGCTAACCCGTCGACGAACAGCAAAATCTTCTTGCCTTCAGTGGGTGCCTCATCCGGCACAATAGTGAGAAGTCTCGTGAACTCCTCCTCATACTCGGCTACAGTAAGGTTCTCCTACTTCAGATTTAGTAATCTCCGCCTCATCTCAGTCTGCACTGCGGGTGGAAAGTACTTGCGGTCAAACCGCTCCCAGAACATCTGAATAGGGATCGTGTCCCTCTCCTCCAAAGTAGTAGTGGACTCCCACCACTGTAATGCAGCTCCCACCAGCTTAAAAGAGGCCAATAGCTGCTTCTGCACTTCAGTGCACTCATACATACGGAGGTGCCGCTGGATGTCCTTCTTCCATTGGCTGACAGTAATAATATCGGAGCTACCAGAAAACTCAGGGGGATACGCTTTCTGAAAAGCATCCCGAACCCTCTCCCATGCAGATGGAAGCTGTGCTGGTATTGGCGCCACTGCCTGGACCTGTGGTGGAGCCTGCTGAATCACCGCTATCGCGGCATTTACCGCCTGAGCAACGATGGTGGCTACCTCATTCGCATTCATTGTGCCTGGTACCGGAGCTGCTGGCTGCTCGGCTTGGGCACGCCTATCTTTCGGAGCACGTCTCGGAGGCATCTGAAACGTGAACAAGTTTATTAGTCTACAGTTATCAACAAATCTCGAATAGCTGAAGGCTTAAACGTGAAAGCAAGAATACAACAGTCCTAACAATAGGGCTCTATAGCAATAACGTTAAGCTGAAAGCGAAATAAGCCGTACAGATCCTATGGACACTAGAACCTGATACTCTGATACCACCTGTGACACCCCACCTAATTAAATACCGGGCGATCACTCCTTTATTAAATTAAATCAAGGTAAACAGTTGGTTCATTCTCAGCATCACTGTCGATAAAAATAATTTTTCCAATTTAACACCCTAAATAATTAAGCTAAGTGTCAAAAACATTTTTCATACAAACTTCCAAATTTTAATTAAAGAAAGATTTATTAATTCAAAACAACATTTCTACAATATAGATTCACACCACGAAACTAAAATAAAATCATACATTCACTAATCGAATGACAATAATATAAAACTAAAATCATAAACCATCCTGAACAAATCCCATAAACAATACTCGAATAACTGAAATATAAAAATATCCCCAACAATAAATAAATGATGAGAAGGGCGACACGTGCCCCATAAATGAGAGTGATAGGAGTGGAGTCAATGACATAAGCCGTCTACTCAAGGGACCTGCAACTCCCACCTAAGCTGCAGCTCGTTCTTCTCAAAGGATCCTAAGCAAGACGCCCCTGTGGCTGGGCACCTGAAAATATACATATATATACACAAGAGAGAGAGAGAAAAGGAAACGGGTCAGGGCCCGAAAGTGTGTTTGATTTTAAAATACGTTAAGCAAGTATTTAAATTGATACAGGCCAATGCAACATCATATTAGTTCGTCTCTCTCTTGATAAATACTCACCTCTCTTCTAATGTGCACTCCTATCGTACTAACCTTCCCAACGGTTCGTTTATCATAACTTACTCATATGTTTTCAAAACTGAACGATGACAATGTTATAAAAAGGTTACTTTCAATTTGTAGTATTCCTCTCGTTTTAGCTTCATTAAATTATAAGGTTTCCCAGTGCCTTCTCATACTTTCACAAAACAAGTGTTTAATAAATTGAGTCAACAACCATGTTTTACTTATCACATCACAGTAGGCAGTTTAAAGTTTATAACCTCATATATATATTAACTACTCGTATAATATATATATATAATGGCACCCCAACTAAACTATGGTGCGGGCATACTCTGCTATCCAATCCCCGTATCACTCACATAAAGGGAAATCCAAGTTCGGAATCACTCTCGAACTGTATTAACATACACAAAACAACGTTGAGGCGAAGTATAGATTCCAAGTCCAAGAGGTCAGTACATACCCACACGTCTCTTAGGACCGTCCGACTATCAGTCTAATAGCCCGTACCTAGGATCTCTATCTTCTAATGTACAAATCGATATCCCCTAAAAGCAACACAGGATACGATCGTCCCAGCGCGGTAACCTCAGGGATAGCAAGTAGCGCGGGTACACTTTCCACATGTATATAGTATATGTACACACAATATATAAAGGTACTCATTTCATTATATTAATATAGGTTTCTCTCGTAACCCATAGTCATAACATTTATCTTTAAATTCTCATTATTATGTTTATGTATAAGGTTTCGTCTCTAACCTTAACTAGAAGAGTTTTCTCACTCATTACCTAATACTCATGGGTTATATTCTTACCAATCTAAAATTCAGTAAGTAACTTTATTAAATTCCAACGTAACTCTCTTACGCATCTTACCCTTAAGTTTCATAAATCTACCAACCTAAAGTAAATATCCCATAATTACCCTCCTCGTTGAAGATTAAAGGTTCTAACATTTATCCATATACCCTACTGGTCCTCAATATCTCCCAAATCATTTTATTTATAATGCCCAAGGTTTATTCCACGATAAATTAATTCAACTAATTAAACAAGGGAAATAATAGGCTGCCAGGAAGGGTCGATCGATCGACTACTTGGGTTCGATCGATCGAACCTTCGATCGATCGACGCTAGAGGGTCGATCGATCGATCAAACAGGTATTTCGATTTCTGCAGAAGTGCAGTTACGGGTTTAACTAATATTCTTCATTCAAATCCATAATTTTCAACACTAATCGTCCCAAAACTTATACTACAATCATGGCAATATATTTCCAGATGTTTCTAACGTTAAGCATGCATATAACCATCATTAAACATGATTAAACAATCTAAAATCTCATCTAATCATCAAGAACCCTAAGTTTTCTTAATCTTTTGTTCTAATCAGTTTTCTCCAGAATTTTCTTCTACAATAACATCAAAAAAATTCGTGGGTTTATCATCTACATTCCATAAGACTTCCAGAATATGGTTTTAATCTTTTCTACATGCAAATTCCTATCACAAAGTGGGGTTTTCTTCCATAATTTATACTCCTAATCATTCCTACACTAACATGATTATTGCACCAACAAAAATACGCAAGTTAAACACTTGCCTGGGATTTCAGAGGTTTGGTTTCCTGCTGATATTGGTGTGGCTGCGTTCTCCTCCTCGCGATCTACGCGTTAGTGGTGACGGTGGTGCAAAAGGTGGTGTTTTTGGCCTTGAATCACCTAGCAAGGTCTCTCCTCTCTTCTCCACTAGCCTTCTTACGGTTCTGAATGATCTAACCCTAAAAGGCTGACTTAAAAGGCTGCTAAGGATGGCTGAAATTCGTGGGTTTAATTACCCTAGTTTGTAAAATGACCAAAACGCCCTCCCGGGTCACTAATTAAGCCTAAAAACATCCCGAGGCCCAAACTAAACCCCCGGGTACACTTTTCTGACTATCTCGACCCTTCCGGACGTGTTGACGCACTCAAAACGACCATACGGACAACTTATAAAATATTTACTTTTATATCTCAATAATTAGTCCCGACGCGACACGGGCGCGTCCCGACTAAAATTACCAAAATTGTCATTTTCATTCACTCGTGACATTTACCATATATTACTATGCTTCTAAGTAATATTCAACAATTTCTAATAATTACTAACTCACGTCACGTTAATAATTATAACATAATTAATTTCCGGATTTTTATTAAATAAATCCCCAAATTAAATATAGCATAAAAATGCGGGGTATTACAGACATATCCCAGCTTCTCTCTCAAAATTTTCTCTCGTGCCCTAAGTTCTTCAACTAAAACATCATTATTT
Organism: Sambucus nigra; assembly: GCA_949130495.1. Classification (NCBI taxonomy): domain Eukaryota; kingdom Viridiplantae; phylum Streptophyta; class Magnoliopsida; order Dipsacales; family Adoxaceae; genus Sambucus; species Sambucus nigra. Next base: position 573,391,251 of record OX422217.1, read on the forward strand.
TTTAAAGCACAATCTTTGAATTGAGCTTTAAGTTTCAAGTTTGCCTTTTTTGTCTTTAAACATTCAAAATACAAATTATTGTCGGCAACTTGCAACTCACTCAATTCTTCTTCTTCCTCCTCACTTTTTTCACCCTCACTCTCATCACTAATCACATGGATGGGAAACTCTCGCCTAGAAGCATAAAAGACTTCTTCTTTCGAATCACTATCACTAAGAGTAGAAACATGAGAAATCGGTTTATTCAATTTCTTCTTTAAATTTGTGGTAAACTCATCTAACGTGTGACCAACCCCCTCACAACAAGAACACCTCTCAGATTCATTTTCAACAGAAGATTTAAAACAAGAGTTCCTATGAATTTTCCAATTAACTTTTTCAAAAATTTGACATCGAAGATCATCAAAAGCCATTATTGTGCAAAATCAGGATCAAAACACAATAACTTAGTGCAACAGGCTCTGATACCAATTTGTCTTATAAACGTGAGTAGACAAATTGTATCAGAAAGTAAATCCTCAAAAAATCAGGATCACGCGATAAATTAGTGTAACCCGCTCTGATACCAATTTGAAAAGGTGTGCGCGTGCGTTCAAATAAGGAAGTTATTTAATTAAACGCAGTTTAAATAAATCAAATACTAAACATGCATCTATATGTGTTTTGAACAAGATGATGAAACATGAATGATCATTCAAACACACAAATATAAGGAAAAATCCCCCAAAGGGGCAAAACCTTTTATTTTCATTATAATATTGTAACATACAATTTCGGATTACAATGAAAATACAGTGACTAAGAATTACCCTCAGGTATCGGATTCTGTACTCGGAGGCTGGAAATATCCCTTTCCAGTAGGGCAGTAATGAAGAAGAGAAACGGCTTCTCCACAAGGGTTGAACAAACCAAAGTTGTGTTCTTGGGTTACCAAAAAGATTCACAAAGGTTTGGAAATTGTGTGAATCAAAACATGAGTCTTGGGACTCAAAAAATATGAAGACTAGAGGTATTTGGACTCTAAAAAACGTCTTCTAAAGTCTTGCAAAACAACTCCCCCGAAGTTGGTATTTATAGGAAAAAAGATGAAGAGTCCCACGTTCTTAAAACTCTAAAATTCTATCCAGCGTACAAAAAAAAACAGCATTCTTTAAAGAATTTTCTCCAACTTCAAAAGGTCATAACTCCTTCACCGTAGCTCGGATTGAGGTGCCGTTTTTTCCAGTATCTTCGTTGCGGCGAGCTCTTCAACTTTCCAGTTGACAAGACCTCCAAACTATGGATGTGAAATTACAAAAATGCCCTTGAACTTCCCTATCAAGCCTTGTTTCACTATTTTGACTTCCCTTACATTCCACTTGCATTCTGTGCCTAAAATCAAGGAACGTGAAGTCGTTGCGGCAGATGAGGGACTCATTGACGGAGTTGTTGAATGCTTGATGCTTGGAATTCGGATTGAGGCCGTCGTGAGCGATCGTGTAGAGACGTGCCAAATGTAACGACATACGACATACAAAACTGTAAGATAACGGACATGAGAATTATGTCCTTACATCCCCAGACCGCGGTCGACCGGCCATACCAGATATGTTGGCCGATTTTCCATTTTCAGCAAACCTACGAAATTAATACCCAAATATCATCACCAAGCCCCCAAATATTTAACCCAATAATATTGTTCACAAGAAAACCCCTCCAACATAACATCCCAACCATTTATATCCCTTAAAACCCAATTATAATCTTAGATTTCAAGATTTAAACCAAAATTAGGTTTTGATGCTTATACCCAAAAACCATTTCTTTACCCCACAAATTATTAAATGAAATACACAAATAGCTATTTAGGAAGATTAAACACTTGCCTCAGATTTGTAGAGGTTGGATCGTCCTCGATGTCCCGATTTTGGGCCGGAATCTCCAAGCGTTCTTCCTCTCTCTCTTCTTTTTTTCTTCTTTCCTTTTCTTCTTTCTCCCTCTAGGGCTTTTTCCCTTTTCTCTCTAATGAGAAATGGCTTAATCCGTAAGCCTCCAAATCTTTTAAAACAAAATCCCAATTTTAAATGTTAATACACACTTTAAATGACTCGTTTACTCCAATTCAAGTCAAAATAACTTAAAAATATTCCGGAGCTGAAATAAGACCCAATGACAGTCATTTTGACTATCTCGACCCTTCCGGGATCGATGGTAACCACAAAAATATCATTCGAAAATCTTTAAAATATTCTCTATTTTTGGGCCTCAATTCCCAAATTTTGAAATTCTCCAATTTAATTAAATTTTATCTTCTCAAAATTTAATTTCTCAGTCTCCAAAAATCGAGGGTTGTTACATACTTCCCCCTTACAAAAATTTCGTCCGTGAAATTTAAGACATGCCTAGGACCTCAATATCATCTAGTCCTCACATCAATCCTTAGGATCACTATACCGATCCTTCCTGTTTCTCATGTCGAACCATACAGTTTTAAAGCAACTACTACCCAGGGCGCCCATACACCCCGTATCCGAGTTTCCACTCGTAAAATTATGATCAGGCTCCATTAGCCTCAGATCATAATATAACCCTCAGCAATACGATCTATTACCACATACTAAATATATAAAAGTTTAAAGTTTCCCAATGGTAGAACTCTCCTCAATTCCTGACACTAGCCACCTTCGTGCGGGGGAGGTCTCGCAAGCGAAATCCAAACAAGGAACCCTCCCAATACACTACTGTATAGCTAGGTCAGGGATTGAGATTAGTTGAACCCGGGTTAAGGTTTTATAAAAAGAAGGATTTCCATATTTTAGATACTTCCCGAGGGCCACTACAATAATACGATATAAATATATTCCGTGCCTTTCAACACGCCAAGCAAACACCTTATGTTTAGGACACAAGGTCTCAACAATTAGAATACTCTAGCCAATACCTAGTTCTCAAAACTAGTGCAACTATGAGCTAAACTATCCACTCTTCATAATCTACCAAACTCTGAACCTCTCAGTTATGAAAAGGTGTATCATCTCCAAGGATGCCATATAAAGGCCACTCTTGCTCACTTCCTCCTCTAGGAAAAAATCCATACACCCTAGCGGTATAGCGGCTAGCTACTCATCACACCTCACACGCGACGTTCCCAATATCGCACAAAGCGTAACTTAAACCCAAAGAAAGGTATTCTACCTTACATTTCCATAACTCAATGGTTTCCCCTTGTCCTAGAATCTCAACTCAGGGTCCCTAACTTCTTCCAGGACAATCATCATCCCTAAGCCTATTTCTTCACAGAGAAACATCTTCCTCAGAACCCTTCCTAACCATATTGAAGGGCAAGGCGCGATTGCAACTGCCGAAAACTCCCTCCGTCCTACACAACGAAACTGAGTCTCCAAAGGCATTCTCCCTCATCTTAGAAGGCGATACTCCTAATATTGGGATAACTACACTAACCTCACCTCGGTAAGAGTCACCAACATTAGGTTTCCTAACTAAGGTTAACAGATTCTCAATCTAAACCTCCCAAGGACTACACTACATGCCTCTCCTCGAACTTTCCTTACTAAGACCAAGATTCGCCATTCGAGTAAATTTCCTTTCTTACTCAACTGTCGATACATCACCTCGAACCACTGCTATAAATCTCCTCAATAACTCCTCCGAAACCGGGGAAAACAAATACCCCCGATTAAAGCGTACCCAAAATATACTATGGGTATTGTACTTTTAATCCTATCCCTTCCTAGACGATAAAATCTAGGCGACGTCTGAAACGAAACAAGAGCAACTGTTATCAGAACGCCAATCAAGTGAATATACTTCACAGAAGAAAACAACGCAGTGAACACAACAGTCCTATTTGTAGGGCTTTATGTCGAGAACGTTAACGGAAGAATGCAAAAAACTCGCACAGATCCTAAAGATTCTAGAACCTGATGCTCTGATACCATCTGTCACAACCCGCCTAAAATAATAACGGGTGGCCACCCCTATACTATATTAAATCAGGAGTTTCAGATGGTCCAGTCTCAACATCAACTGTCGGTACTATACAATATAGGACTAACTACCCGATATCATATAAGCGGGATGTGAAAATTTAAATAAAATGTGCAACAACCAACCAACTCACGCTAAAAAAGAAAGATGCAAGAAAGAAGTAAGGTAAATGAAATGCTAGAAATAAAATGAACCAAATAACTACCACGAAATGTACTACAAGGAGTAGACCCGAATAAGCTGTCGGGTCACAGCCAATACAATAACTGAAATGGAATAAATATAAACATGTATATAAATATCCCTTGGGTACAAACCCGATATACAACATGAATCCTACCTAGAATTTTAAAGAGGTGGGAAGCGACTACCATCAAAGTCCCGCAATAGACCGCATCTGTCACAGCTCCCAAGACTCTAGATAGAAGGTCATCCGGTATCCATGCGGTAGGACACCTGTAGTAATATATATATATACAAGCAGGAGAGAAAAGTAAACGGGTCAGAGCCCCGATTGTGAAAAATATTTAGCAAGTGTGTTAACCGTGCATAATAATTATCGGTGCACTTATTTCATAATTAAAGTGGAGCCGCACTCTCGTGGAACCCCAACTCACCTCTCATCAAAAGGCGCGCACCTATTCGCGTCCTCAAGTTTTAGTTAAATTACCCTCATTGTTATTAGGACAACCTAACTTATCATAGGCCTAGCCTATACCCACGAGAGCTACTTCCCCGTCATAATCTAAGGATCCACCCTTTCTAATCCTACTAGATTATGATTACAACAATTATGCCATAATAGGCTTAATGGATTCCGATTTATAATTTCATGAATTATAATTCTTAATACGTTACCCCTATATATATATATATATATATATATATATATATATATATATATATATATATATATATATATATATATAGGCTAAAATATAAGAATTTATTTCTAAATATCATGCACATGGATTAATGGCAAAACTTCTCTCTAATCTCAAAATTGTACTATGTTTCGTGCGTGGGGAGTCTCGCAAAACGAAATCCAAACAAGGAACCGCCCCGTTACACTACTCCTGACAATATCACGACTAGAGATCCATTATGCCATATATGTAATTACTTCTCTCAAATCTCGACATTGCACTGCGTTTCGTGCGTGAGGTGTCTCGCAAAGCGAAATCCAAACAAGGAACCACCTCGTTACACTACTCCTGGGCAATGTCGATCCTAGAGATCCATAATCATTAACATACGATTTAATACTACCATTACTACTAAACTTTTAAACTACAATATGAAAACAACTAAAAATCTCCAATAATATCCTTGGGATAATGTAACCGAAGTATTCCTTAAATGCGATACATCAACCCCCAAATAATCTGGTACACCATAATCATCCAAAATGTACCCTATAGAAAATACCATATCCTTTCATCGAGGATATATAAATATATATATAGGTATTTTATTCTCACCATATATATATACATGCCATCATCCATACCCATGACCAAGTGTACATACCATATATGATGTACAATGGCCATGCACATATAATACCCGACCATATATATAGCGCCGATAAAACTGCATCAATGCTATCATCTTCCCAGAGTCCGGCTCACGTAACAACTGGGGACCACCTGGTGGGGATCAACGACACCCACCTCGTGATAACTCACACACACGACGTCCCGGGAAGCGATCATAGTTCCAACCGGCAATGAGACGAAACATACCCACCACGTCTCACCCCAAAATATATATCTATCGTATAATAACACAAGGGACGACTATGACCTGGGGAATATCCACACCCTGCTCTATATGCCAGGATGCTCACCCTCTGCGCGGAAACTTCCCAATGATAGCATGAGAGGGGTATGCTTAACCACATAAGTATATATATCGCTCACATGCGCAATATACATACATCCATATGATCCCATCATATGATCAAATATAGTAAACCATCATATACGGTTTAAATATCCATACCATGTATGTCCACAACATAAATATATCCATATACTCACATTCATACATAGATATATGTACATATATTCACACATCGCTATATCAATATATATACAAACTAATTCTCGTTCATATGTATAAGATATATATAAACCCGGCTGTAAGTATACATAATCCTCAATATACAAGCCGTCACCACAATTTCCATTAAATGTACCTTGATATGTGAATACAATCCCTCACTTGAAACATATTCAATCATTTTTCCTATGATGAATAGTCTCCCAAAACCATATGTATATATCTATACATATATATTCAACATTAGGGTTATCACCCAAGAGTTTGTGTAGGAATCCATCACTACACATTTCATCCATATCCAAAAGTACATAATTACCTTTAGTACTATTTAACCATAGGCACACACACGACTTAATAGTCTAAAACCTCAATTTATTCCAACCTCATTTCAAGTATTGGAATCTTAGTGGTTACGTGTAAACTATCCTAACCAGAATTCATGCTACCGCTTATTCTTGTCGATAGTACGATCCCAAGTCGTTCCCAAAGTCACCTATGGTTCGAATAAATCTCAGTAACCCTTACTCCTATTGAGTTATCAATTATTCCTTAGACTAAACATTTCTAAGGATATGAGACCCCTCACTCTTAAAGAGTATGCATCCACTGTCTTCCATTTGGCCCCAAATTATATCTTAACCATATCCTATCCTTATAAGGATTTGACATAAATGTCGGCCTAAAGATTTCACAACATTCCTGGATATTTCTTATCCAATTATTCCAAGAAGTCCCCACTATCGTATACTAAGTGAGATACCCCCTATAAATCACCAAAAGATATCTCTTAGTTCATAAGAGAGAACCCCAAATCAACGAACCCAACCAAAAAGGGCTAGAAGTCATCTTAGGAAACCCATAAAACAGCCCATTAAGGAAGCCCCTAAGAATAAACTCCAAAAGAAAAGTGAAAGGACAATTCCCAATTTTGGGCTAAAAACAGGGGACCGGTCGACCGGTCCCTGACCCCCGGTCGACCGCGGGTCAAAATTCTGCCTACGAAGAAATGCAGTAGGCTTTTTCCCTAAGGCGCGGTCGATCGGTCCCCAGACCGCGGTCGACCGGCCATACCAGATATGTTGGCCGATTTTCCATTTTCAGCAAACCTACGAAATTAATACCCAAATATCATCACCAAGCCCCCAAATCTTTAACCCAATAATATTGTTAACAAGAAAACCCCTCCAACATAACATCCCAACCATTTATATCCCTTAAAACCCAATTATAATCTTAGATTTCAAGATTTAAACCAAAATTAGGTTTTGATGCTTATACCCAAAAATCATTTCTTTACCCCACAAATTATGAAATGAAATACACAAATAGCTATTTAGCAAGATTAAACACTTGCCTCAGATTTGCAGAGGTTGGATCGTCCTCAATGTCGCGGTTTTGGACCGGAATCTCCAAGCTTTCTTCCTCTCTCTCTTCTTTTCTTCTTTCTCCCTCTAGGGCTTTTTCCCTTTTCTCTCAAATGAGAAATGGCTTAATCCGTAAGCCTCCAAATCTTTTAAAACAAAATTCCAATTTTAAATGTTAATACACACTTTAAATGACTCGTTTACTCCAATTCAAGTCAAAATAACTTCAAAACATTCCGGAGCCGAAATAAGACCCAATGACAGTCATTTTGACTATCTCGACTCTTCCGGGATCGATGGTACCCGCAAATATATCATCCGGAATTCTTTAAAATATTCTCTATTTTTGGGCCTCAATTCCCAAATTTTGAAATTCTCCAATTTAATTAAATTTTATCTTCTCAGAATTTAATTTCTCAGTCTCCAAAAATCGAGGGTTGTTACAATAAATTACTATGTATTCTAATTTTCTTATATCTCAAAGTATCCCGGTCTAGTCTACAACTTTTATTTTGTTCTTTGCTAAGTCAAAAAAATATCGTACGTCATAACGCTTCTTATGAACCTTTGGCTTTCTCTGCTAATGTTTCATTGTAGTTATACCATCATTTAATGATCACATCCATAGGTTTCTAGTTTACTATACTTCGATTCAAATCAAGATGCGATGACATCATAATTTCATCATTTCTGCATCCTTATGTTTTTGTTATGGTTTGTATTTCTTTAAAAATCAGCTACTCACTCGGTTTTCTGTCGGTTATTATTAAGTCATGATAATAGAAATCGAATCTAACAGAATCAAGATTCCTAATGTTCTATTCAATCCACCTTTGGTTCAGGTCAGCGACTTTTATAATCTGGATATGCTTGCGTTTTATGTTGAGTATGTAGTGATATCCATTGATTATGTGGACTTAAGACTTTTATTTAATGATATGCATGCGGTTAATGACAAGAAAAATAATACTTACACCGGTTACCGGTTGCACAAGTGTTTGTGCAGTTGACTAAGAAAGTAAAATATATATTTTTTAAGTCAACTGTTTTGTGTACCCGGTGCACAAAATCGTTGTATGTAGCACGGATCTTATGACAATCTTTAGGGTGTGCACTTATTTGTATTTTGAATTTCTGGATATTATATATTATTCTCATTTAATCTTTATAGAGATGGAAAATTGTACAGTTCTAAAGGATTGAAAACTTGTAATACAATGAAAAACTCATTACATTCAAAAGTATTATATTATAAAAATTACAAAACACATGCGATAAATTCTAAGGGATATGGCATTCGAATGGTTGGAACCTTGGTAATAAACAGACCTGACCTTGTTCTGAGTCAACGTGTACTGACTATAATACGCATCATCAACTTTAGGCACACTGAAGTTCATGAATTTTGACACACCCTTTACTTTTTCGGACGAATTCTAACCATTTCTGATGAAGGCATGATAGAAATTTGATGTCTCTGATGTCTCTGATGTCTTGGATTTTGATAGGTTAATACTCTTGGCGCGAATCCATTTTCATAAGTGATATGAGTCCCCACCAATAATATTAACTAATCAGAATCCAAGACATCAAACTTTTTTTCACATTTAATCATATATAGCACCAAAAGCATTTTTCTCGTTAAGCAAAAGCATTTTGGCAAGACCAAGTTGAAATTATAGGGCTTGTGCGATATTCAAATCCCGTGCAAACAAAACATTAGAGGTTGAGGAAATTATGATTGTTGCATCTTGTTTTCATAAGCCAATTGTTTATGAGCCTAAATGATAGGAAACATGGGTCTATTCAAGCTCAGGTTGTTTGTAAATAAGTTAAAGTATTATTTATTTAGTTTTAAAGGATTATCCTTCTCACTCTCTATTTCCTTCATGCCAGACTTTGAAACAAAAAGGCTTTGCTAGAATCTCCACGCAAAACATCTAGTTAGGAAATATTTCATGCGGTTCATAATTGTCATTTTCTTTTCCTTTTTTTATATTTCAATGATAATATTTGCCCTTATACAGGTTATGGTAATAACTAAGCTCATGGAGTTTAGCTATTAATGCTTGACTGCATTAAATTAATTACACTAGAAATTTTTTAAACACGATTGAACAATTTTCATATCGTGCATAGGGTATAAAGTAATGTAATTGATGTTTATGTATAATGCCAATTATTTTGTTTTCAGTGGTTGTACTGTATTAATTAAGATATCTTGTTATGAATAGGCACTGATCCAGAAAATTGGGCAGGATCTTGACGTGAAGTGCACTTTAATATGAGCATCAAATGGAGGAATGAGTGTGGTTATGGAGTAATTTTCAATTGGTGACAATTATGGCAATTTTCCCTTTATAATTAATAACTGCATGGATCCGAGGGGATTTCTCTCATCCCAAGTGGTGTTATTTACGTAAAGTATCACATGTATAGTTATGTATTATTTTGGAACAAATAAAAATTACTATGATGTTTGTGGACAACGTGGAAATGACTTTAACGTGTAGTTTCTATTGATTTTAGTGCATTCTGATGCCACGTGCTATATATTGTATGGCTTTTGACCACCTAGCAAGTTACAGAACCCTAAGAAATAAGGGTGGAATCTAATGATTGTTTCCAGGGAAGTTTGTTTAGTAAATATTAATATGGTTCTCTCTATTTTTTTGGTATGAACGTTGTTTTGTTGTGGTAGCTTTTTTATTATTAGATTTTTTGGCATATATTTTTCTACTTTAATGCAATATGTAAGTATGTTTATATCAATGGGATTGAAATAAAAAACGCGTTATATGTGAAGGTGGTGGATTAGTTTTTATTCTTTTAATATTTAACTTATGTAAAGATTCATAACACTTACAAAAGGAACATTTTTCCTTTACATATTACTTTTGTAAGTGCTTTGAACCGTTATAAAAAATCCATATTTTTTTATTTGCAAGAGTTTATAATTGTCGCAAAACAAAAATGCTTACTGAATTTTGCAACGGTTTTGAACACTTGCAAATGTAAATTTTGCAAGTGTTTTAAACACTTGCAAAATTTTCATTCGTAAGTGCTCAAAACCGTTGCAATATTTTTTGGTAACGGTTATCCAGAACTGACATTTGTTCCCAATATACCGTTGCAAATAGAAATTACAACGGTTTTGAACACTTGTAATTTTTTTGCAATGGACCAATTTGCAAGTATTTTGAACCGTTGAAAATTCCATTTGCAAGTGTTTAAAAAACTTGCAATTTTACTATTTTGATGTAGTGTACGCTAACTGGCTATAGTGACGTTTCTTGTGCGAAGAACATCACGGTATGTGTGAGCTAACAAAAATTGGGCCGACGTGTTTTATTGATGGATGTTGATTTGATATATTAAGACGTCAGGCGCGCCATGAGTATGTGAATGGACAATATGAGAACGCATTTCTATATAGGAAATGTTCTAAACAAAAGCCAATTTTTAAAATTTCAAATTAAATATTAACCTTAAACAATTTAACCCTAAGTAAAACATTGCATCGATTTTAAACAAGTTTTGATTAAAATGATTAACAAATTTTATCTTAACCTGAACATGCATCTAGGTGAGTTCATGATAAACTAAAGTAAATCAACCACAACACCCGATGTACTAGGAATTCCCAATTAGGAAAAAACTCAGATGGCCCAGCTATAAAATTCACTATGATAAAAGACGAACAAAAGTAGACAGATGACTTACATAACGACTTGTCGCAAGCCTTGATGCGTCTTCGATCTACAAGCTCTCCGTCACAATGATAATGTAGGAATCCACCCACGCAAATTCCACAATATGTGATTCCATATATGTCTTGATATCCATTGCACAACATAGAAACCGCCAATGGATTAGAACATGAAATCCATAACTTCTTCACTATAACACCACACCACACTGTACATCATGCATAAACAGCTAATACAGAGTTCACCGTATGAAATGAATCTATAAATATGTGGATAATAAATCTTGGTGTCCAAACTAGGATCTCCAAAGTATATATGAATTGAAACTTGGATCCTAAACAACTTGGGTATAAATTGGGGTTTTGGATAGCTTTTTAAATTAGTTTGGTAACTTTTAATAATTGGAAAAGTCTCAAAGAAAATTACTACTTCGCACTCCTATTTATAGGAGGTTTGTTGAAAACGAGATAAGGATGAAAAGCAGTTTGAAAAAACTCAAATTCTACAAACATTCGCGGGCTTGTTCAAACGAGGTACATCTCGTTCGAATGAACTACCTCATCTCATTCGAACCGGCTTCTAACGAGACTTCCAATGAGATTTCAAAGAAGGCAAGAAATTTCTTGTTTGAAGTTCATTAGAACCATATTCTAACGAGATAGGGTACCTCATTCTAACGACATACCAAGTCTTTCTAACGACCTTGGAAAAAATATAATTTTTCTCAAATATATTAAAAGGATATAATATTTTAAAATATTTTTATAAATATTAACACCTAGTATTAAGTTCCAAGGATAAAAAAATATACATTCATACCCAAGAGATCCTCAAAGCATGAAGACGAAAACTCGGCACAATGATATACATGAAATCTTAGCCGCTACATCTTCAATCAAACACGTCACTGACTTCAAGAGAAACACCAACCCTAACCTATGACATAAAATGTCTTGTTCAAAACTAAGGCAATATATAAAGATTGACTTTATCGGAATTTTTTCCTTAAAAACTTCCCTCTTTGGCTATTCTGAGACAAAACTAAAATTAAAAACTGCTGCGCCGTCAAGCTCTTTTAAGACAAAATTTTGATCCCCAAAAGGAAAAAATACAGCTCGACTAATAAACCTTGAGAAACTTTGCTCACTTGAAAAATTTATTGCATGTTGCAAGCCTACACACTTAAACACACCTTCAAATGGAAACATAATATAACAATGTAAATCTTTATAAGAAATAAACTCCCCTTATTCCAAATGATGCCCACCAAGGAAATACGCCTCCCCTTAAGATAAAGATCTCCTCATATGTCTAAAGTGAAAGATACTATTTATCCTCACTTATTGTTCAGAATAAACAAAGAAAGAATGTATAATAAACTATTAATCCCCCATAAAAACATATATCCCCCCAAAAGTGAGAACATATGATACCAATTGAAATTAAGGAAGAAAGAATAATATCAGGTAATGGTGTAAAGTCCAATAAACACAACATATCAAAACAATCACAAATAATCCAAACAATGATCAATCAATATTAATATTGATGCAATAAATGATACCAACTTGAATACAAAGTTAATTATGAGATACAAATGTAAACAAGCAACAAGAGATACCAATATGATCTTATATCATGCCAATTTGATTTAGATATAAAACACATGGAAAACACGGATTAAATGCAAACTCAAATACTCAAAACAAATTATATCGTATATATAAATATGAAAATATACCAATGACAGTTAGGAACACACACACACACACACACACACACACATATATATATATATATATATATATATATATATATATAATAAAGGAGGAGGGAATTTTGCCACGTCATACAACTTTTGCCACATCATATAACCACATCATACAAAAAATATATAAATAGTTTTTGTATCTATACCAGGCCAAGATTTAATCTTTGGTATGTCCAAACCAACTAATGGTTTCACACGAAGCCACGTGTACTCATTTATACACGACAGCAAAGATGTTTGGTCTCCCATCTCACCCATGCTGCTAAAGAGCACAAGGATCGAGAATGCTTTGTCTCACATCTCACCCATGCTGCCTCGACATTAAATAAAGAGCACAAGTCTCAAGAAAAAATCTTGCTGACATGCAATATCTTCTTTAACCCACGCAATATCTTACCTATGTAAACCTGTTTTTCCACCCCTTTTGAATTGAAAACAGGAAAGTTAAGCCCCTTTCTCTCCACATCTTTTTGAAACCAAATAAATATTTTCTCAGTGCACAAATAGGTACTTTCTCCACATCATTTTGGGTTTTTCTTTTGCTGCCTCTCTCAAACACATTTTTCCATATTGTCTCTCTCAAACACGCTTATTTCAGAGGTTTTTGCTATGAAGGCAAGAAACCAGCTCATGGGTTTGTTTTTCTGTCTTTTCTGCTTCAGTTGATAAAACATGATTTTTTTTTTGGCTTCATGATTTAATTTTTCTTACAGATTTAAACGGACATGTCTCTCCATGAACCGAAGATATTATGAAGGCTTTCCTGAGTCGGTATACATTTTCTCCATTTAAAAAAATTCCTCTTACCTAAGTCTCATCCACTATTAGTCGGTATACCTGCTAATAATTTTACTTAAAATTCTGTATTACCCAAGACACACAAGCACATGGATTTCATATTTTGTCATGCTTGAGGGGTTGATTGGAAGCAACAGAGATTGAAAAGCAGCAGTATAGGTCACAAATATGATTTGTGTTCCCAAACTCCCGTGAGTTAATATCGACAGTGGCTATTTTTTTTATTTTTCTATTTAATATGTTATCTCTCTCTCCTTGCATACAATATTATGATTTACTCTTAGTGTAATTTTGAAAACATGTTGTAGATCCTCACAAAAGCTTTGTTTCAAGATTTGTCCCGGTACCACTGATAACTGGATCGACGTTTCTCTTCAGACGTGACGATCTACCGCGGTGAGATCTGTACACTTATTCAAATCATGTACACTTATCAAATCAAATCAAATCATGTACAATTATCAAATCAAATGTTTACCATATAATTTCATCATGTACACTTATTCAAATCATGGTTCTATTCCTTATGAAGAAATATAAATTATAGTTTTTATGCTATTTATGGAGTTTCATTGTGCTCTTTAAGGCACTTTATAAAAATACCTTCCTTATCAGGAATATCATCATCATCAAATGCTCTTTGTGGAATTTCATTGTGCTCTTTATGGAACTTCATCATGCGCTTTATGGCATTTCGAACATCAAGTCCAACTTGATTTAGAATAGTTATAATCATATATATATAACGATTCTAAGACCTCCCATCCGGATTTCCCCACTGTGCGCGCCCCTAAATGGCTATCATATTCCAGGGCCTATTATTTAGACAACTTGGGATCCTACCGAAACGTCGGGAAGCGGCCATATGCCTGCGGGGTAGTCATAACCACACCCGAAATTACCTACCCATCGCAGAAAAATATACAACAAATGCTCATATGGCCTAGGGACTATATCCACCCTGCATTCATTAGTCAGGGGGCTTCACCACAACGCACGAACTTCCCTTAAGATAGCGATTTAGAGAGGGTGTTTATCCATACCTTTTAACATTTATAAAAATCATCTTCCTTTTCATTTGAAAACATCCATTTTAACATTCTCAAAATCATTTGTACACATTTATTACTACAACATTTAATAATATTCATTTCTTATTCTTAAAGTGATATTTTATTAATGACTTAAGACCCGAAGTGCCAACAACCTCAACTTGTCCCGAATACCTCAATATAAAATCATAAACCATTTAAAATGAATCTCCCTCAAGGCGTGTCTCCCAAATGTCTCAACATTAATATTTTATCTTCAATTTATCTTTCGGTTAATCTCCTATTTCATTAGGACACCAACCTATACACTTTAGCCCTCGGGGTAAGCCCAATCATACCATTAATCTTAGGACATTAGTCTACCCAAAAACCACCCTCTTGGACTCCCCATACTTCCCAAAGTAAGCCCCCCTAAACCTTGGACCTAAAAGAAAAAGGGCTAAAAATCAAACTAAGAAAATCTCACAAAACCGGGGAACCGAATCTATTCGCCCCTTGGGCCGAATCGATTCGCTAATAAGCCGAATCGATTCGGTGAGCAAAACTGACTTTCTGCAATTGTACGAATCGATTCGGTCTGCCAGACCTGTAGCCTACTTCTTTCGGTCCTGCAGTTTTGCCCAATTTGGGCTATGGGTCGTATGAACCCTAAAATCCCAAAACTTCACATCTTTGATTTTATCCAACATTAACAACAACTAATTCTCCCAAATTCTTTCAACACAATTTATAACACATAATTTATCCTCAAATCAAATCAAGACTAAGATTTAAGGGTTAAATCCTCAAAATCAACAAAGAACCCCTTTAGGGTTTAAACCTCCAAAACTTAACTACACATGCAATTTATCACATTAAATCACATCTAGCAAGTAATAAACTTTCCTCGAGGTTCTTAGTCTTTGATCCACCTCCGGTAGCAATGGGAATCCGACCCAAATCTCCATTTTCTCTCTTTTCTCTCTATTTCTCCCTACTCTCTCTCCTCTCTCTCTCTCTCTCCTTTGGCTTCTAACACAAATGAAGAAAGAAAAAGGGGTGGGCGACTTAAAAGGGTCTTAGAACATAAATGCCCTCTTTTAATTTCAAATACACCATTAAAATGACTCATAACTAATTAATTGAGTCATAAGAAGTTAAAAGTGCCCGAAACTCAAAAATACAACTTGGCACATATTTTGACTATCTCAACTATTCTAAAAACAACCGCACCCCCTATTTTGACATTCGGGAAAATGTGAACAAATTTTATGTTCTAAATTCATTTTATTTAATTAATTTTACCCAACTTAAAGTATAGGTTATAGCCGTCGTTGTACATATAACGACGCAATATATCACAATATAATGTCATTTACCTTCTCATACGGTAAATAGACAAAACATAGTAAATATTATCCCTTAATATCATGGGAAATAATATTTACTCCAAATTTCCCTATTTTATAATATTAGCCCATCGGGCAAAATAATATAAAATAGCCGCTCAAAAGCCTGGGTTTTTACATTAAGACACTTAACTTTTCTTATATAAAAATAGTCCATATTATGATTTGAGGACAATTAACTTTTCTTTTATAAAAATGACCCTTTTATGGTTTTAGGACAATCAACTTTTCTTTTATGAAAATGATAATTTTTTAATTCTTCATTAATAAAAAGAAATAGATTATGCACTTTTAGGACATGTAATAATGTTGGTTATGGATAAAGGATACTCAATATTTTTGTAATGAAAATACTCCCTATTTTTTGTAAGTTGATTTTATTTTTAATAAAATACCAATTATTCCATATATTAGAAACTATAAAATAATATTTGTCTTCCATTCATCAGACCTTTGCATCTTCGATCGCCGTATTTTTTCGTCTTCGATCACTAGAGTACTTCCGATCCGATGCTCCGCTTAAGAAGCAATAAATATAAATTTTCAATCTAAAAATACCAAGGTTCTAAAAAGCGCGACGTGTGGAGGCTAAGCCTTAAGCCTTAGAAGTCTAGGCGAGCCTTAGGCATAAAAAGGCATATAGGCCTTTTTTTTAAATATATTTTAACATTTTTAACTATAGCAAGGATATTAAAAATACTAAAATAACACATACCTTAAAATATGTCTGAACATATGCAAACTAAAATACTATTATTTTAAATACTAAGAAAAAAATAAATAAAAACACAAAAAAATGCGCGTTTTTTTGGATGAGAGGCGGAGAGGTTTAGGATACCATTTGTCTTTTGATTATTTTGAATGAGGTATTTATCAGATTTAAAAAAAAAAATCTTAAAAAGCGATATCGTTTCACTAAAGGGTTTTTGTTTAAAAAAAAGTGAGTCTTAAGTCTTTTACCAAGAATAAGGTGTAAAAGGATTAAGGCGGGGCGTTTGTCCCTAACCTTAAGCGTAAGCGTGCCATGTAGAACACTAAAAAATACAGAAAACTTTCCTATTTTTTTAATTTCACAAACACCACAATTTTTTTCACCAATTGGCATCATACCATCTCAATCCCCAAACTTGTGAACTGAAAATTCAAATTTACAAATATCTCACCAAAAATTAAGTTTGTATAGTCAACGCATCATCATTTTTTCACAGTTGAAGTATGAAAATTTTAATTTAAAGTGTAAAGTCTTTTGAATATCCAAAATAAAAATCATGTTGACACTTACTATATTCTTATCAGAAAACCTCCCATTCACAATAATAATAGTTTTGCATGAAACAACCTGCTCATATTTTTCACTTCAATGAGAGGGTACCAACTAAACCAAGCTATCACATATAGGAACGAAAAGAACTTAAATAAATCCAAAATAAATAAATATTAAAAGGTCGGAATGGAAACTTCTATGGTTCGTCATATTTTGGGGCATGAAACTTTTGGTTTATTTTGTTAAGGGATGGCAGATGAAGGTATTGATCACATAAAAATATTTATACAAATATTTATGAAGGAACATTATGTTATCATCTTGTTAAAGGAGAAAGGGGTTTTACTTATTAACTGATTTTGTGGAAGTGATGTGAATGAGAGATTCATGTAATAGTTTTGGAACATAGTTGGTTACGGATTTGAGTGAGGCTGAGTCTCTGATTTTGTTATATTTAATTACCAAATTTTTGAAGTTTTGTCACACCTAATAGATCTGGAACTTCTCATTCTGATCTTTGTTGATCTTTCGCTGTTTGAAATGAAGAGAAGTGGGGTTAGAGAGGAGGTCTCCACCAGAGAGAATCAATGTTGGAGGTTACTTCAATTGAGAGGCGGTGTCGGAGGTTGTCGTCATAATAGGAAGTGTTACAGGTTGTTATATCTTAATTTTCTAAATTGAAGTGAGAGGTGGGGTAATGTAAGTCAATATGTTAGGAGGGTGATTAAAAATGGGGGGTATTTTGGGGAATAAATATTTTAGGGACTATTTTTACAAAAATAATATTTCCTATATGTATAATAGGATTGTTGATATGTCATTTTTCTACAAAAGCCATAAAAAAATTAAGTGTAAATCTTTTATTATGAGTTTAGGACAATCAACTTCTCTTTATAAAAATAATACCTATTTCTTTTGTCCTTGTAATACCCCATATTTTCGAACTAAAATATTGTGACAGAAATAAATTTAGTAATTTCGGATTAATTTTGGGAATAAAGTAAATCGGATGGATTTAAATTTAAATCGGTAAGATTTAAATTGAAAATAAATGTTTATTCATGATTATATAATTACATGACTCAATTGGGCGTAATAAGTTCACCCATCAAAATAAATTGTACGTTAATGAATTTATGAGTACGCATCGTTAAACATAATAAAAACGTCTATGTGGGATAAAAATAATTAGAACACGTTTCGAGAGGCTTTAGTGGCTCATTTAGGTGTTTTAGACTTTTAGAAATCGTTTCGGGATATAGGTATAGGAGTTGGGAGGTTATTGGGCTAGTTTAATTATGGGTTAGGCCCCATTTAGGGGTCCAAAATTTGATATGAACCATAACTCGGGATTTGGGACTAATATATAAGTTTAAGAGTAGGGTTAATAAGTCCACACGCATAATCAAAACCTAAACCTAGCAGCCACCCATCAAGGGAGATGAGAACAAAGGCTAAAAAGGAGAGCAAGCAAAGGGTTCAAGAGGAAATCATCAAACAACTATAATTAGACAAGAGTTATCTTGTTTATATTTGAATGTCCAAATTACTTCTAAAATCATTGAAGTTTTCTTCCATATAGATTATGGATTTCATAGGAAATTGATGATAGAAAGATATGATTAAAATGCATGAGTGTAGACAATACAAATCTTATTTAAGTTAGTTGGATCCAGAAATTAGGATGGGGTTAGGTTGATTTTAAATAATGAAATTCATGCATTTGAACCTTGATGAAATTGGAAAGATTTATTCATATGTAGAGGATTTGTATTCATATTTAGAAATATAAAAAGTTTGATAATTGAGACCCTTTTATAATGATACAACATTATGGGATTATGTGAGAAATATCTTATTTAAGTAGACCTGTTAATGGGTTAAATTCTGGGATATTGGGGATTAAAATCAATGCCAATTTATGTAAATAATTAACCTAAGATGATGAACTAAATCCTAAAGACATGATTTGATGTTTATACAAATGTATAAACCATTGGGATGGAAGATGGTGAAGAAATAAGGATTTTCATATTTAAGAAACATAGCAGATCTGGGCTTCTACCTAGATCCGAATCGATTCAGCGTCTGGGCGAATCGATTCGTCCCCTGGGGAAGGTTTATATAGAATTGGAATTTGATTCGGGATATTTTTAGGAACCCATACGAGTGGGTCGGACAATGTTTGGGTAAACCGGGGATTTTATTAGAAATGCCTTTGTGGCACATATATTAAATGGGGAACTATACTTAACTAGATGGTTAAGTATTCTTATAAAGAGGAAGAAATTACTAAGTAGTTAGGTGGTCAATTATGAAGGAGTAATAAATTTGGGTAATCATTTGGAATATTTTGGGTGATTATAGAATAATTACCTGTACATAGTAGATGAGAATAATATGTTCTTATATTTATTATGGGAACATACCCATGTTCGTGGACGGTCCT
Source organism: Sambucus nigra (assembly GCA_949130495.1). NCBI lineage: Eukaryota > Viridiplantae > Streptophyta > Magnoliopsida > Dipsacales > Adoxaceae > Sambucus > Sambucus nigra. The sequence continues at coordinate 573,411,101 of OX422217.1, forward strand.
ATCGGTTGGGATTACGAGCGTTTGAGACCGTGGCACTCGTCGGCACAGGTGGGATAGACGTTGTGTAGGTCATTATTATTAAGAAAGGAGTGACCACTTCACGTAGTTTACCAATTTGCAATATTTGTTTATGAAAATACAATCTAATTCACCATGATATTTTAATGGAAATAAACCACCATCCTGAGTTATTATAACATTATGACCAAAGGCCCGAATAAAAGTTTAAGCATCAAGTGTGCAAAGTACTGAATGGCTATTGTTTAAAAAGTGAGTACTGAGTATTTAACTTGCGACGATCACCCCCTGGGGCCCTAGTCGAGTCCTGGCCAACATTCATATTGGATGTACCTGGGGTGGGGTGAGAGTTTTTAACATAAAAAGTAGGGCTGAGCGAACGCTTAATAGAGTGGGTAATACTACATTATACGTTTTTCATAAAGTCTTAGACATATAATTTATGAGTTTTGATAAATGAATAAATGTTAACAATTCAACTACTATTAATGCAATTACATGCAATGCACCACCCGAGCGATGAGCTCATACTCACACTTAATTGATATTACCATCCCTTTTACGAGTCTAGAGATTTATTATTTGTAATTTATCTTTAATATCATATATTCATACTCCATTAGGTTGTGTTACTTAAATTGAGAGTACAACCCCTTTTTCTTTCCTTATTATTTTTATCGAAACCTTCCATTTAACCGCGTACTTTAATGGGATCCACACCTCCGGTGACGCCAACATATGCCCTGGCCAGTAATTTTGAGTTTTTTACCCTAGAGCTCTGGGCCCTTCTTGCTTTCTTTCACGGTGTCATCGGAGTTTAACTTTTTATGTGTTTTTAACATTTTAGTCAATGTCCACATTATTCCGGTTTGTCCTACCGTGTCCTCACGACATGGGTTTAAAACATTGTTCATATTACTAATGTGTCAAACTTACTTATCTCATTCCCTTCATCTAAAATAAACCTATAGGGGGTCTCAAGAGGGAACCTAACCCTTAGGTCCCTTAAGTTTGTAAAAATTCCCCATTTAACCATAACTTTGAAAGAAAAACATTTACCCTTATTTCCCTTTTGACATTAGGATTTAACGATTAATTTCTAGAACATCACATCCAATAATTTATTTTCAAACCCATGTTCATCCATTTTATGTTTTTGCTACATAAAATAATATACAACATTTAAGGCAATTTTAACTAAAGCCCATAGTTTGCCTTTCTATCACATGTAAACCCAAAAAAAAATTCTTCCTTTATTCATATTTATATATTGGGGGACTGTTTATCTACTTTTCTTCATTTGGATATTTAACCTTTTTAAACATACTCATTCAAGTCCACAACTTAACCATTTAGCATCCTACATGTTTCTACATGTCAAGAGAGTATTTCAACCTAGAAATACCTCAAATTTGTATTTGTTCTACACAATAATGGTTATATAATTTCACATGCTTCTTTCGAGTATCAAGGTATAAAAGTGCCATTTCTTTTTGCACATGTAAAATAAGGGTTATATAATTTCACATGCAGATGACACCCTTGCTGATCGATTCTTCCAACTGAATCCTTAGTTCATGTAGTTCTGACGGGGCCACCCTGTGGGGTAGAATAGGGATGGATGAAACACCATGATGTATCTTTATCACGAAGTCCACATCTTTTTATGGTGGAAACCCGGGTAGGTCGTTAGGAAACACATCGGGAAACTCTCGTACCACGGGGTAGTCTACTATCATACTGTCTTGGTCTTCTTTAGCCACCAAACTGCTCAACTAATCAAAATATGTTTTTTGCTCACGAACAATAGAGAATTTGTAAAGGTAATCGACACCCTGCTCACCGTTGAAATGATGACGTGACCCATCTAGAAGTGACACTAGGACACTGTGTTGACGACATTCGATGGTGGCTTAAAAACACGACAGCTAGTCCATACCAAGGATCATCTCAAAATCATCTATATCCATAAGGATCAAGTCATACTCTAGGATGAAATATCCATCCATGATCACACACTAACGACAAACCCTATTGAGGACAATGTTGCCCCCTACTGGAAGCCTAATAAAAATAGGAGGTTGAAATCGGTCTACCATTAAACCCAAACTAAATGCCAAGGAACTAGGTATGAAGTAATGTGATGCTACAGAGTCAAATAATGCCTTTACCCAAGTACTATACAAGAGAATCATACCTTCCACCACTGAAGGAGCGCTGGGAGGTGTAGTCTACTAAGAATTGGCATAGACCCGCCCTGGGTTGAATCTGTTGGACTGACCACCAGGTACCTGACCCTACTCGCGGCCACCTTACCCTTGGCTAGGGTGTGAGCCATCCACATTGTGCCTTGTCGGCTGCTGGTATCCTGAAGAGAACTGCTGCTACTGCTGGGTGGAACCTATAAAACTGGAATTTCGGCCTGGAACGAAGTTGACAGTCTGCTGACTGCTCTGGTGACCTCCCAAAGATCGCTAGGGGCACTCCCTTTTCATGTGCCCTGGGAGACAACATCCATAACATAACCTCGTCATAGGGGAGATGAGACTCCGATCACTAGTGCACTAGGCTGGGGAAGAACTAACACCCATGGCGACTTTGAGCTTTGCAAAGAAACCTCGGGCCCCACCTCGAGACATCTTATGCCCACCTAGCTGAGACCCACTGGGCTCCCTTATCTTCTCTCGAATAGACTTGCTGCCCTCCATGTACAGTTCTAACTGGATAGCCTTTTTAACCGCGGACGTGAAGTTCGACAAATCTAGCCCTACCATAATTCGTCGAATACCCAGATTGAGGCCCTTGACAAACAACATTGTCTTCTCTGTTTCATCTCTGTGAACAACCTCCACAAACTTATATAGACTCTCAAACTTCACTAGATACTCATTTACATACGTTTTCAATTGAAACAAGGTAGCAAATTAATCTTTCTTGGCATCCTTAAATTCTTGTGGGAAGTAGCGATCAAGGAAAGCGGTGCTAAAATTATCCCAATCAATAACCTCGATCGTGCTGGTAGAATGGGCTCTCCACCTGAGCTGAGCTTATTCCGTAAGTTGAAACATATCAATTTTGACTTTGTGCCTAGCCGACACGTTAAGAACCTCCAAAATTCTAGCAACCTCATCCATCCATGCCTCGACTACATTGGGGCATGTTACCCCGTTAAAGGGGGTGGATGAAACCTCCTAAATTCCTTAAGAATATAAAAAGATGTGGTGCTTTCAACAATACCACTGCGGTTTTCCCCTTGCTACGACGAGCGACGTCAACATAATAACCAATGATATGACATAGTGTGCCCGACAAATCAGAGACACCAACCTCGGCGTATGAAAGGGCCGAGGTATCAAAGGCTCTTGACTGACTACCAGTGCCCTCGTCCTACATAAGGTCGGCTATGGCCGACGTCAACGGTCATCTCATTGTCAGGCAGCATCAGAGATCATACCTACCTCTCTCATCGACCTCGGCCTGGAATAAGCCGAGGTAGCACGGACCACCACCGTCATGACCAACCTCGGCTGGTAATCGGTCGAGGTTCCTGCTACTCCAACATAACCTCAGCCCAAGTCGACGTTACAACTCCACCTGCCTTACCTCGGCTTTCTTACAGAGTTGAGATCATCGCGAATAACCTCGGATTGGGCAGCTGCCAGACTTCACCAACCTCTTACTCTTCCAGGCCGAGGTTGGTACTGATCAAAGACATCCGAGCATTCATACGCACATGCATAGCTGGGAACACGTGAGATAGATCAGTTATAACTGAATCGTTCTCCTCACGTGAGGGAATATTTCATCATCATTCTCTATATGTGACAGTAACAGATGTCTTTATTAGATTGGATAGATCAATACACACATGCTCATTGCATGCATGGGGGTGCATTACACCCCCCACACACTATATATGCTTGCCTTCTCCTACATGGAGGGGGGTCGAGAATTACAACCCTAAATGAAACTCTATCAAATTATATAGTAGAGAGAAAAAGCTTGAGAGATTGTATCCATGGCCGTTAGTGCCTTATTTTAGTGACCTTACTCACTCACTTGCACAGTGGACGTAGGCTTAATTGGCTGAACCACTTATATATTGGTGTTCATCATCTTCTCCTCACCTCCTACATATATATACACTTACATCTATATATTCTCCTGTACTGCCATTGTTATCACTGATTTTAGCTTACAAACACCTTGAAGCGTGGTGTTGTTTACAGCATCATCATTTTGGCACCGTCTGTGGGAACGAGAAGCTATCCCTTCCTCAGTTTCTGCTTAACCTTACCGGAGACTCTGGTGGTGAACCAGGCCTCACCCCTTGTGTGGAGTTGTTTCACCATTGAAAGAGGTCCATTAAGGTACAAATCTCACCTACTCCACAATCTCTTTTGTGCTAACGTATGACACCGGAGTTACCACCGCCTGGTGCTGGAGGACCTAGTTCCAGTCAGGCACCGCCTCAGTCCGAAATGGCGGAGGTGGAAGCATCCTTAAGGTCTTTAGCAGCAACGCAACAGCAATAAAGGAGCAATTTGCACAACTCAGTCAAAATATGATGAGACCACCTGGGGTCTCACCGGAGATGATTTCTTCGACGGCTGCTCAGCCCCATCCTAAAGCCAGGGGACCACCCGAGGTACCACGAAAAGACCAACCTACACCTCATCGAAGGAGGGACGTAGCTGACCCTAGACGTTTACGTCTGGAGAGGCAAGGACATCATGGCCCTCAGAATAGGTATGACGATTTAGAGGCAGAAGAGGTTCCAGAAGATTATTGGGAGCCGTATGAGATTTCAAATGACACAGTGCATCCTATTCTGCAGAGCCGAGGTTGTGGAGGCAGAAGAGGTGAAGAAGCTCAGTAGAAAGGGTCGGCTTTTGATCAATTGAGCAGAGGGTCGACCCTTGAAAGGCTCGACTAAGTAAATGACTTGAGATAGAGGTTATCCAGGTCGAGAAGTTTAGCCAGATCATAAAGGGAATATGGTCAACATCGGACTCATTAAGGTCGACCTAGTACAAGACGAGGTAGAGATCAAGAAGAGGTCAACAACCAACATTGCTCTACAGCTGGGGAACCCTCAGTCCACCCGTTGGAGGTGGCTGGGGACAACCTCAGCCAGGACGACGCTGCGAGGCCATGGAACGACTCCATCCAACGTCTTGAAGAAAATATAAAAGACCTCTTCAAAAGTCGAGACCCACTATAAAGATGTTTCTCAAAAGGCTCCCCGTTCATGGCCAGGATAGTGAGCTTTCCAACCCCTGCTAAGTTCAAATCGCCCATGGTGTCTCCCAAGTATGACGGTAGCACCAACCCTGTCCATCATATTGAGATGAACCAGTCAGTGCGAGAAATTTATTCAATACCATATGAGATAAAGTGTCGGGCCTTCTTTGGGACTTTGATGGGAGCAACACACATCTGTTTTACTTCTCTTTTGAAGAATTCAATTGAGAATTTCAAGGGCTTGGCTGGACGATTCATTCATAATTTTTGTTTTGGGGTAAGACCTCAAAAGAAGACTACCCATCCGTTGTATGTCAAGTAAGGCAAGAATGAGAGACTAAGAGACTACATTACTAGATTCAACAAAGAAAAACTCGAGGTTGAAGACTACGAAGAGAATATAGCCATGACCACCCTCATAGGAGGTCTTCAGAAAGGGAAGTTATTGTGGAAACATGCGGAAGACCCTCGCAAGTCCATGGCAGAACTATTGGCAACTGCAAGGAAGGCCATGAACGCTAAAGAGGCCATAGCTGCAAAATATGAGGATAAGAATAGGGATAGCAGCGGGAAGTTCCAAAGAAAGAAGGACAGAAAGAAGAGGTCAGCTGACAACAAGTTCGCACACTATACCCCTCTAACTGTGAGCTGCGAACACATCCTCAACGAGATCAAGAATGATCGGTCTCTGAGATGGCTAGAGAAGCTGAAAGCCCCTCCACATAAGAGGAATAAGAACTTGTGGTGTGAGTTCCACCAAGACCATGGCCATATTACAGACAAGTGTTTCACCTTAAAGGATGAGATCGAGAAGATGTTGAAATCAGGAAAGTTGAGGAAGTATGTCGATGGCAAGGCTCCTAAGAGGGGAAGAGATGACCCTAAAAAGAAGAGAAATGAAGGATGTCGCGATGATACTCCAGCAAGAAGAGACGATGACTCGGAGGGTGATGATGAAGATGATCCAAACCTCCCACCAAAAGATGACAACACACCAGTGAAGAGGGTTGGTATGATCTACTTTGGAGTTAACACCATATGCGGAGGACTAGTAGGGGGTGGCTCTGAAGTGGCTGATCGAAAAGCTCATGTGGCAGAGGCAAAGTCAGTGGTCAAACTAGAAGTGGTAAATTTGACATCTTCAGACACGAAACAGAAGAGAAAGAAGGTGGATATGGACAATCTTATAGTTGGGTTCTCCCGACTAAACTTCAAAGGTATTCTAGCTCCGCATGACAACCCATTGGTAATCACAACAAGGGTGAATGGATGGAGGTATAGAGAATTCTTGTAGATGGAGGCAGTTCAGCAGATGTGATGCTCTGGCCATGTTTCAAAAGCTTAGGCCTTAACAGAGCTAGGCTGGTACCCTATCATCATCCGTTAATGGGCTTCAGCGGCGAAAAGTTCCATCCATTGGGTATGTATGAAATGGACGTGCGAATGGGTGATGAGTGTCCTAAGAGGTTTACACGAAAGATCAATTTTTTTGTTATGGACGAAAGCATCTTCTCTGCCTATAACCTCATAATAGGAAAAGTAACCCTTAAGGAGTTTGAAGCTGTGCCGTCGACGTTCCACCAGATGCTAAAATTCCCGACCCCTTATGGAGTAGGGGAAGTGCAGGGCAACCAGACCATAGCAAGATAATGCAACTTCAACTCAGCCAAAGAGAGAAAGGACCATAAGAGAGCAACCACCACGTATAACATTGATACACTTGACCCTAGAGATGAAACGAAGTTGAAGAAAGGAGAGGCCGTGGAAGAGGTAGAATCCATCATCTTCAATAAGGACGAACCGAAAAAATCCATCCAGGTCGAAAAGTCCTTAAAAGCGGAGATCAAGGAAGAGCTGATAAATTTCTTGAGGAAGAGGCAGAGTGTCTTCGTATGGAGCCACGCGGACATGCCTGGCATCGACCCTGAGGTTATGTGCCACAAACTCAATGTGATTAAGGATGCTAAGCCAATCAAATAAAGATGAAGAGCTTACTCTAGGGAGAAGTATGGCGTCATCTGAGAAGAAGTCAGGAAGTTGGAAGAGGCTGAGTTTATCAAGGAAGTCATATATCCGGAGTGGTAATCAAATGCTGTCATCGTGCCCAAGGCCAATGGAAAATAGAAGATGTGCGTAGATTTTACCGTCCTGAACAAGTCTTGCCCAAAAGACAGTTATACCTTACCTCAGATCGATCAGATGGTAGATGCAATTGTAAGGCATGAGATCATAAGCTTCATGGACGCGTACTCAGGCTACAACCAGATCTTCATGGATGCTGAAGACTCAGAGAAGACAACCTTCATCACTGATAAGGGGACATACTGCTACAAGGTCATGCCCTTTGGCTTGAAAAATGCAGGAGCAACATATCAATGTCTTATAAATAAGATGTTTGAAAATCAAATAGGTAAAACTGTGGAGGTGTATGTAAATGATATATTGACGAAGATCTTAAAGGCCTGCACTCACGTGGCAGATCTAGAAAAGACCTTCGATACCATGGACTTGTAAAAAATGAAACTCAATCCCATGAAGTGTGTCTTCAGGGTAGGATATGGGAAATTTCTTGGATTCATAGTCAATCAGAGGGGAATAGAGGCAAATCCTGAGAAAATCAAGGCTTTGCTTCATATGAAGACACTAAGAAATATTAAAGACGTTCAGAGGCTCATTGAAAGAGTAGCTGAACTTAACAGATTCGTTTCCAGAGTGACGAACAAGTGTCTTCCGTTCTTTAAGGTGCTTACAAAGGCCTTTGAATGGTACAAAGAGTGTGAGGAGGCTTTTAATCAACTCAAGACTTACCTCGGATCTCCCTTGCTCCTATCTCAACCCATAGTTGGAGAGAAGTTGTATATTTATCTAGCAGTCTCTGAGTCAGCTATAAGTGCATCTATAGTAGGGGAAGACGTTGGGGTCCAAAGGCCTGTATACTTCAACAGTAAGGTCCTTCAAAGGTCTGAACAGAACTACCCTCGGATGGAAAAGTTGGCCTACACTTTGATACATGCTTCTAGGAAGATGAAAGCCTTTTTCCAAGCCCACTCTATGGTCATCCTCACTGACTCCCCATTAAGGCAAGTCTTCCATAACACTGAGAAGTCAGGAAGGTTGATGACCTAGGATATTGAGTTGGGTGAGTATGACCTTACTTATGGTGTCCATTAAAGGGCAGGCACTTGCTGATTTTATTGCTGAGTTCACATGAGAAGAGGCCGAGGTTGATAATAACCTAGAGACTGCAGAGGGATCAAATAGCAACATCTTACGAGACCTATAAGAGGTTGTGTCCAACAAAGCCAAAAATGGAATAGCCGAGAATGAGGAAGACCGCTACCTCTTCAAGCAAGGAATCATGTCAGAAGGGAGCTTCTCATCAGATAAAGATATCTGGAACCTCTTTGTTAACTTACGAAAGAGGAAGCGGTGCAGGATTGATACTCTCAGCTCCGAATGGTACCAACGTTGAATATGCACTAAGGTTTAACTTCAAGGCATCAAACAACGAGTCAGAATATGAGGCCATGATAGCGGGCCTCTCCTTGGCAAAGACCCTTAGAATAAGAAGACTTCTACTTCATAGTGACTCAAGGTTAGTTGTTAACCAAGTGTTTAGAGTTTATGAGGCCAAGGATGGAAGGATGTCCAAATACCTGAAGAGGGTAAGAATGATGCTAGAAGGTTTCGAAGAGGTAAAAATGAAGAGGGTACCTCGACAAAATAACAACCACGCAGATGCACTAGCAAGGTTAGCTTCAGCAATAAGGACAGATATCAGAAGGACACTTCCGGTCGAGATCCTACTCAAGTCGACCATTAAAGAAGAAGAGATTACTAACCCCTACCTCAATTTGAGCCTAGGGGACTCATGGATGGACCCCCTTATCAGATATATCAAAGAGGGAGAGCTTTCGGAATCAAAGATGGAGAGGAGGAAACAGAGGTACAGAGCTACAAAGTTCTCAATAATATGAGATGTTCTATATAAGAAGGGATTTCTATTACCCCTCCTCATGTGCATTCATCCCACAAAGGTCCCCCGCGTCCTACAAGAGGTATACTAGGGATCTTGCTCCAGTCACATAGGATGAAGACCTTTAGCCAAGAGGATTATCACGCAGGGATACTGGTGGCCGACCTTGGCCAAGGATGCTGCAGCCTATGTAAAGAGGTGTGATAAATGCCAAAGATTCTCCACTATCCCCCATCAATCTCATCAGCCTATGATGTCAATAAGTTCTCCTTAGCCATTCGCAATATGGGGAATTGACTTGGTGGGTCCATTACCAAGAGCTGCGAACAACTATAGGTTTTTGATAGTTTCCATTGACAACTTCTCCAAATGGGTAGAAGCCGAGTCGATGATCATGATTACGGAGCTGAAGACCTTCCAATTCATTTGGAAGAGCATCATATGCAGACATGGCCTTCCAAACACTCTCATCTCGGACAATGAAACCCAGTTCAAGGATTCTTCCTTAGAAAATTATTGTGAGAAAGTTGGGATCAAGAAATTTTTCTCTTTTCCGGGTCGGCCTCACGCAAACGGTCAGACCGAAGTCACAAACAGAACAATCCTCCATGGGATCAAGAAGAGGTTAGAAGAAGCTATTGGGAGATAGACTGAAGAGGTTTATTCCGTATTATGGGCCTACAGAACAACGGTTAGGACTCCAACGAAGGAAACCCCATTTATGTTAGCATATGGCTCAAAAGCTGTCATACCGACCGAGGTAGGACTCCCCACTCACAGGGTTCAGACCTACGACCCTGAGAAGAATGGGGAGGAGAGAAGACTTGACCTATATTTAATTGAAGAAAGAAGGGAAGATACAAAGATCAGACAGGCAGCCTACCAACAGAGAACAACAAAGTTCTACAATCAAAGGGTGAAATCAAGACCCATAGCCGTGGGAGACCTGGTATTGAAGAAGATGTTGCTGAAGGCAAACAAGCTTCACCCAAATTGGTATGGCCCTTACAAAGTGATCGAAGAAGTTGTACCCGAGACCTACAGGTTGGAAAACCTTAAGGGGGAACCCTTTTACAATCCATGGAATGCTGATCATTTGAAAAAGTATTACGTATGATGTTGCAATGATTCCTATTTAAATGTGTCAACTTATGAGGAGATTATTAATGAGAATACCAGTTCTTGTGTCAACTCTTGGATCATTAATTTGGTGAATATATTATGGGGGTAGCATCTTAGTTGATGACCTCAGAGCTAAACATCATAGTCTGGTGATAAGGTCTGAGGTGAACATCACACTTGGATGACCTTAGACCTTAAACATCATTAATTTGGTGAATTTTATGGGGATAACATCTTAGTTGATGATCTCAGACTTTAAACATCATAGTCTGGTGACAAGGTATGAGGTGAACATCACACTTGGATGACCTCAGACCTTAAACATCATTAATTTGATGAATTTTATGGGGATAACATCTTAGTTGATGAACTCAGACCTTAAACATCATAGTGAGTGACAAGGTCTGAGGTGAATATCACACTTGGATGACCTCAGACCTTAAACATCATTAATTTGGTGAATTTTATGGGGATAAGATCTTAGTTGATGATCTCAGGCCTTAAACATCATAATCTGGTGACAAGGTCTGAGGTGAACATCACACTTGGATGACCTCAAACCTTAAAAATCATTAATTTGGTGAATTTTATGGGGATAACATCTTAGTTGATGATCTCAGACCTTAAACATCATAGTCAGGTGACAAGGTCTGAGGTGAACATCACACTTGGATGACCTCAGACCTTAAACATCAATAATTTGGTGAATTTTATGGGGATAACATCTTCGCTGATGATCTCAGACCTTAAACATCATTAATTTGGTGAATATATTATGGGGGTAACATCTTAGTAGATGACCTCAGATATTAAAACAATGTTACAAGGCTGATTGAGACACCATTATATTGAGGCTTCAGACCTTAATACAAACACATTTCATGACATAGAAAACCATTCAAAGAACATGCAGTAAAAGAAATAAAGCCCTCTTCAGAGGTTGATATAGCACGGAGTTAAGAATTACAAGTTAGGAGCTAACAAAAAATGTTATCAGAAGTTACAGATCGATATCGATCAGGAACAAAAAATGTATAGTAAGAGCTCTACGAAATGGGTTTTAAGTATCTACAGTCTCTGGGATGGTGACCTTGCCCACACTTCCTTGACCGAGGTTGGTCACTTCCATCCCATCATCTTGAGGACAAATGTCTTCAGTCCTTATGTCTTCCTATTGAGCAGTATCGACAGGTGCAGCACCTCCTTCCTCCTCGACCTCTTGCAAGGCCTAAGCAAACCGAGGATCGGCATAAACCAGACCAACGAAGTCAGAGGGTTCCAAACTCCCCGACTCTTTCTCTTTTATTACAGCCCATTTTCCAGTGGCCTTAACACCCCTTTCGAGGTATTCAAAGCCAAAGCTGATGAATTCGTTAGAGACCTTGTAGTCCTCCAAAATCTTCTCTAAGGCATCATCCAAAGCATCCATTATAGTGACATCGACCTTATGTTGAAGAGAGTCAGCCTGAGTCTTCAGGGAAGAGCTATGATCCTTCTTAAGCTTGTCCATGTCCTTTTCCAGCCGCTTAACACTAGCCTCATACTTCACCAAAGAGGCCTCCAAACGATCTACTTCAGTATTCGGAGAAGCCTTAGTCTTCTGGGCCTCTTTGCTCTTCTCAATCAGAGGAAGTTTCCTCAGAGTCTAGTCAACAAACTGATGCATGGTGAGGAGACCTTATAAAGCATGTGCAAAAATGTCAGTTCAAGATTTGGTATAATTTAAAGCCGATGTTACACTTATTTAGCAAAAGAAAAAATTCTTACTTGGATTGACCGATGGAGGAAGAACTCGGCCAATAGAGGGGTGTCTAGAGAACGGTAGAACCGTTTGTTAGAGTCGATCATGACAGAGCCGATAGCATCCAAGGCCTTCAGACTCTGGACGATAAGATTATTGTCGATCTTTAGTTGCTCCAGACGAGCAATTAATGCGTCCTCAGAGGACATGGGGATCGCTTGATCCACATTGGATGTTTTCTTCTTCTGCCTCTGATCCTCAGGGGCAGGTTCAGTAGATCTCCTCTTCTTGGAGGCCTCGACCATTGAATTAGTATGAAGAGGAGAAGGCATAGACAAACCTACTTTCTTCACAAGTTTCGTAAGACTGGGGGATGCCATCTCCCAAAGGTCATCCGAAATTCCTTTGGGACGTTTTGCAAATAAAAAGATCTGAGTTAAAAGATCAGAGACATAACAAATTCAGAGGTATAACTTGTTGAAATGATAAAGTAACTTACGAAGCTCGGTCAAAGGACTCCCCCCAAGGCCAATTTCAGAGAGATAGTAGGGGGTCATCAAATGCTCGTACTTAACCAGCGGACCATGCTTCCCTGATCCTGAAGGTCTTTGACCTTCTGAAGGCTATTCTGGCTTAACCCAGGGTCGGCCCTACCATACATTGACACCTTTACCCATCTCAGGGGTATTCTCGGCTCTAAGGATGAGGAGGTGGAACAGGAACCAAACTCTCATGGTCCTGACGTGAAGAAGTATCATGTTTTCCAATTGTCATTCGAAGTTTGGGTAACCAGCAACATCTCCATATTGGACTTTTGAGCTAAAAAGTGGTAGTAACTCGGATGATTCCTAGAAGAGGAGGGGATGTAGCACCCTGTGAAGACCCGGACGGGAAGGTCTGAATGATGAACTATCCTCCATAAGACTATATCTCCAACTATCACCCTCCAGGCATTGGCGAATAATTGGGAAGGAGCTAAGTTAATATAGGATACTATAGCCCTAATTATTGGATGAATGGGAATATAAAAACCTAACTTAAACATCTGCTCATATAAGCAGATCTCACCATCTCGGCCGCCAAAGGCCCTCTCGTCCCTCAGAGGTCTCCTAAGTTTTATGGATGGACTTATAGAATACAGAAGTCTGAAGGCTAGAAGGTCAATTTTGCTGACAGTGCTCTCTATCTCGACTGCCTTCGAGGTTTCAACATCTCTTTCGCTACCGTCATCCTCATCCTGGTCAACGTTGGCTTGAGCAGACGAGGGAGCACCACCAGGGAACCTCTGAGCAAACTCATCTCCTGTGGCGACCGATAGGGGAATAGCGTCAAGGATTGGGGGAATAACCACACTAGGTCCTATAATTTTGACATTGGAGGAAGAATGCGAGGTGCTAGAACTCTTGTGAGATGAGGCACGACTGGAAACCTCTGCTTGGTCAGGGGCTTGGCCCATCTGGACGGAATATTCCATGGCCTCTTGGAAAGAATCCACAGACCTAGGGTCTGAGGTTGATGACTCATACTCAGACATCGAAACAGGTTCTACTGGGACCTCTGCAGTCACAGATGGATCAGGGTATATCACTTTCAGAGGGGGTGGGAATATAGGCCTGAGAGGGAATGCTTCTTCCCTACGAGCATCCTCTTGGGCTCGTTCTATTTGTCTAATCTTATCTAAGGTTTTATCCTTAACAGAGGGAAATTCTTTTAGGAGTTGATAAAGGGGTCCGAGCATATGAGGATGACCTTACACTTACAGACTCAAGCTAAAAACAAACAGGATGACACAACAGATAAATATCAAATATGGCTATTTGAAAAGAAAGCCAACCAAAAACAGTCAAGAACAACTCATCGAAAAACTCATAAACTCACCGGAAAACTCATAATCTCACCGAAAAACTCATAAACTCATTGTAAAATGCAACAACTGGAAGAACAAGACAGAAAAAATGGCAAATAAGAGGTAATAAGAAATACCTGATGAAGTACGAGGAGAAGAATAGGAAGATTGGAAAGAAAAATCCACTAAACGCACCCTTGATCAAGCTCTGGAAGAGAGAGAAAACGCAGAAGTCTCAGGTGGGAGAAAGGAAAGGAAATGAAGAAGGAAAGAGAGAAAATGGTTAAATCCCTCAAAATCCACTTGCACACGCCCCAAGGCCCATCATTGCCTTGGGAGCCCAAAAGACCAACATCATTGGACTTGCTAAGCACGCAACCTACTTTAGAAGCTGACACTTGTCAAGAAGATATTGGCACACCAGGAAGAATGGCCTCGGCCTTGCAAATACCCCTCAATAACCTACTCACATAGGTAACTAAGGGCTAGGGGTGATTGATATGCCCTTAGTGTGCCTTACAACTTAGAGACACCAACATCAGCGTATGAAAGGGCCGAGGTATCAAAGGCTCTTGACTGAAAACCAACGCCCTCGTCCTACATAAGGTCGGCTATGGCCGACGTTAATGGTCATCTCATTGTCAGGCAGCATCAGAGATCATGCCTACCTCGCTCATCGACCTCGTCCTGGAATAAGTCAAGGTAGCAAGGACCACCACCGTCATGACCAACCTCAGCTGGGAATCGGCCGAGGTTCCTGCTACTCCAATATAACCTCGACCCATGCCGACGTTACAACTCCACCTTCCTTACCTCGGCTTTCCTACTGAGCCGAGATCATCGCGAATAACCTCGGATTGGGTAGATGCTAGACTTCACAACCCTCGTACTCTTCCAGGCCGAGGTTGGTACCGATCAAGACAGTCGAGCATTCATATTCACATGCATAGCTGGGAACACGTGAGATAGATCAGCTATAACCGAATCATTCCCCTCACGTGAGGGAATATTTCATCATCATTCTCTACATGTGACAGTAACAGATGTCTTCATTACATTGGCTAGATTAATACACACATGCTCATTGCATGCATGGGGGGTGCATTACACCCCCCACACACTATATATGCTTGCCCTCTCCTACATAGAGGGGGATCGAGAATTACAACCCTAACTGAAACTCTGTCAAATTATACAGTAGAAAGAGAAAGCTTGAGAGATTATATCCATGGTCGTTAGTGCCTTATTTTAGTGACCTTACTCACTCACTTGCACAGTGGACGTAGGCCTAATTGGCTGAACCACTTATATATTGGTGTTCATCCTCTTCTCCTCACCTCTTACATATATATACAATTACATCTATATATTCTCCTGTACTGCCATTGTTATCACTGATTTGAGCTTACAAACACCTTGAAGGGTGGTGTTGTTTACAGCATCATCAACCAACTTTTCAGTATATAAAAATAAATAAAGAAAGCGTTAGCTGAAGCGATTCATAAATCGTAAGTAATGACCTGTTATGCGGAACGTAAGGGGAATCGTGCTAAGAAAGCATAAACGCTCTATCACACCCGAGGATCCTATCGCTTTGATACCATTCATAACACCCTGACCCGGGTTTGGGTCACTGTTGGATCAACCCACACTGAGTCAAGGATTAGATGGGGGAGGGGGAAAGTTTAGTTCATTTTTATCAGGGAAATACTTTAATAACTTTTGTTTAACAGAACATAAGGTACCATTTTTTTATATTTTTAAGAAAGGAGTGGCCATTTTACCTAGTTTACCAATTTGCAATATTTGTTTATAAAAATCCAAGTTAATTCACCATGATATTTAAATGGAAATAAACCACCATCCCGAGTTATTATAACATTATGACGAAAGGACCGAATAAAATTTTAAGCATCAAGTGTGTAAAGTACTAAATGACTATAGTTTCAAAAGTGAATAGTGAGCATTTAACTAGTGATGATCGCCCCCTAGGGCCCTACTCGAGTCCTGACCAACATTCCTATTATATTTACCTGGGGTGGGAGTGGGGGTTTTTAACATAAAAAGTAGGCTTGAGCGAACGCTTAATAGAGTGGGTAATACTACACAATACGTTTTTTCATAAAGTCTTACACATATAATTTATGAGTTTTGAGAAATGAATAAACGTTAATAAGTCAACTAGTATTAATGCAACTACATGCAATGCACCCAAGCGATGAGCTCATACTCACACTTAATTGATATTACCATCCATTTTTCGAGTCTAGAGAATTATTATTTGTAATTTATCTTTAATCGCATATATTCCTACTCCATTAGGTTATCTTACATAAATTACGAGTACAACCCCTTTTTCTTTCCTTGTTATTGTTTATTGGAATCTTCCATTTAACCACGTACTTTAGAAGATCCACACCACCAGTGACGCCACCATATGCTCTGGTCAGTGTAACTTTTTATGTGTTTTTAACATTTTAGTCAATGTCCACATTATTCCGGTTCGTCCTACCGTGTCATCACGACATGGGTTTAAAACATTGTTCATATTATTAATGTGTCAAACTTACTTATTTCATTCCCTTCATCTAAAATAGACCTATAGGGGGTCTCAAGAGGGAACCTAACCCTTAGGTCCCTCAAATTTGTAAAAATTCCCAATTTAACCATAACTTTGAAAGAAAAACATTTAGCCTTATTTACTTTTTGATATTAGGATTTAACCATTTATTTCTAGAAAATCACATCCAACAATTTATTTTCAAGCCCATGTTCATCCATTTTATGTTTTTACTACATACAATAATATACAACATTTAAGGCAATTTTAACTAAAGCCCATAGTTTGCCTTTCTATCACATGTAACCCCCCCCCCCCAAAAAAAAAAAAAAAAAATTCTTCCTTTATTCATCTTTATAAATTGGGGACTGCTTATCTACTTTTTTTCATTTGGTTATTTAACCTTTTTAAACATACTCATTCAATCCCACAACTTAACCATTTAGCATCCTATATGTTTCTACATGTCAAGAGAGGATTTCATCCTAGAAATACCTCAAATATGCATTTGTTCTACACAATAATGGTTTTATGATTTCACAAGCTTCTTTTGATTATCAGGGTATAAAAGTGCCATTTTTTTGTACATGTAAAAGATCTATTAGGGTTTGTCTTTAAAAAAATTTTCATTTTGTTCTTCTTGCAAGACAAAAATCATTTACAAATGACTACATATTTCTCCTACATAAATATCATCAAACACACTATATATCTTTGAAATTTTTGGACAAAAAACCATACCTTGATGTTGAAGAGGAGAACTAAAAATGGTGATTTGAAAGCTCCTAACTTCTAAGCTTTTAGAATTATACTCCACCAAACCCAGCTTCCTTAAATCACCCCACACGATCTCTCCACAACATCCCAAATTTAGGAAGGGACTTGAAACCATGTGTGTTATGGTGAGAGTGTAATTACTAAACCTAAATAAATAGGATGGAAACTATTTTGAGGACGATAGAACTGTCAGGAGATTTAGCGAGGGTGAGGAGACGTTATGTAATAACCCTTATTTTTTAGTAATTAATTTTATATAATTTTGGCATGTGAGGTAATTATGTAAAATAATGGAAGTTATAGTAAATATTATTTTAAGTAATTTAAGAGAAAATATTTACTGAGTTTGCATATTTACCGTTAAGAGAAGGTAAATAGCATCATGTTATGTTTTATTGCGTCGTTGTGCTTTAAGCGACAATTTTGGCATATATTTCAATTGGATCATTATCAATGAATTAATATGACGTTGGAACATGAAATATTGTACAATATCCCGAATGCGAATTTTGAGGGTGCGGTTAGTACTGAAATAGTCGAGATAGTCAAAATAAGTGTCATATTGTATTTTTGAGTTTTGGGCACTTTTGACAAGTTATGACTCAATTATGTAGTTACGAGTCATTTTAATGGTGTATTAACATTTAAAGATGGAAACAAATGTTAAATGAACAGTTATGTCTCCCAAACCCTCTTATTTCCCCAATTACATGTTTTACACTTAGAGAGAGTTAGAGAGAAGAGAGAGCTTGGGAGAAAATGGAGAGAAAAGAGAGAATTGGAGATTTGGAGTTGGAATCGTTGCTACGGGAAGAGAATCCGAGACTACAATCTTGAGGAAAGTTTCTAACTTGCTAGTGTATGATTTAATGTAAATAAATTGTATTGATGGTTGTGAAATTGAAAGATTGGAACAATTTTGGGTTTTGAGAAATTTGGGGTTTGAACCTTTGAAAATGGTATTAGTTTTGATTTAAGTTGGTTTTAGTAGGTCTTGTTTGCTTAGAAATGATTTGGGTATAATATAAGTTGAGTTGGTGAGATTTGAAGAGAGAAATTTGAGTTTTGGGAATTTAGGGTTCATAATCTCGTAGCCCAAACTAGGCAATCTAACTAGGGGGAATTGATTTGCCCCCTTAGTGAATCGATTTGCTAATAATGAGGGATACAGGTCTGAGGAGCCGAATCGATTCGGGTTAAGGCCGAATCGATTCGGGCTGAGACAGGAAGTTGGTTTTCTCAGCCGAATTGATTCGCATTTTGGGCGAATCTATTCGCTACCAGGTGCGAATCGATTCGTCCCTAGGAGAATCGATTCGAAAACCCTGGAGTTTTATAGGATTTTTCCATCTTCGTTTCTAGTCCTTTTCTTTTAGGTTTAAAGCTTAGGAACCTTCTCTTGGGACGTAATAACGAGTATTAGGGGTTTATATTAGGGATATTAATACCCTAGATTATAATGGGGGTAAAGTGGGTTTAATTTGGGGGTTATTCAATAGGAGTTAGTGTCATTTCATCTAGTGAGCTAGCTTCGGACTAAGGGAGAGTTGGGCGATATGGTTTAGGACTTTTAGGAGACTAGTATTGAGGAAAACTTACCCTTGATGGCCTGTAGTAATATCCCGTATTTTTATGCTTTCTAAATTTGGGGATTTATTAAATTTAATGTGAGTTATTAATTTAATATAAATTCTGAAATTAAATATTTTTTATTTACTAACGTGACGAGAGTTAGTAATCATTGGAAACTTGTTGAATATTACCAATGAGTAAAGTAATGTAATATTCGTAATATTAAATGTCACGAGTGAATAAAATGACAATTTTAGAAATTTGAGTCGGGACGCGCTCGTGTCGCGTCGGGACTAAATATTGATTAATAAAAGTGAATAAATTATAAGTCACTCATATGGTCGTTTTAAGTGCGCCAAAGTCTCCGGAAGGGTCGAGATAGTCAGAAAAGTGTACCCGGGGGTTTAGTTTGGGTCTCGGGGCGTTTTTAGGACTATTTAGCACCCCGGAAGGGCATTTTGGACATTTTGCATTTTTGGGTAATTAAACCCACGAAATTTATTAGGTTATATCAGCCATTTGGAATGGTCCCTTAGGGTTAGCATACTCAAAACCTTATAACGTCCATTAGAGAGGAAGGTAGAAAGCTTTCCAGGCAATCCAAGGCCAAAAACTCATCTGATTGCACCGCCACCACCACCAACACGTAGATCGCGCGACGGGGAACGCAACCACACCAAATTCATCCACAAATCAGAACTCTGAAATTCCCAGGCAAGTATTTATCTTGCTTAATTTCGTTAATGCATCACTCATGTTAGTCTAGGGATGATTACGATGAGTTTCATAGAAGAAAACCCATGTTAGAGATAGGAAAATTGCATGTAGTAATGATAGGAATGATAATCTGGAAATCCCCTTCATATGTAGAGGTTTAACCACGGATTTATGATGGATTAGAAGTAGAAATTTTGGAAAAAGACTAATTAGAACAAAGTTAAAGAACTTTCTAGGGTTCTTGAGATTGATATAAGTTTTGGCCTATTAATCCATGGATATTGATGAAAATTCGCATGCTTTACGTAGAAGATGTTTAATTTGGGTTTATAATGTTTGTAGTACGAATTTCTGGGAGTTTGGGTGTGAAAAATCTAGATTTGGTTGATGTTGGATGATAGAACCCGTAACCGTTAATCTGCAAAATTCGCCATACCTGTTTGATCGATCGATCGAACCAGGAGTGTCGATCGATCGACGCATCGATCGATCGAGCCCCTGCCATCGATCGATCGACCCCTCCTGGCAGACTCATATTTTTCCCCTTTAAATAGTTGAATTAAATTTAAATGAGTAATAATCCTTAGACATCCTTATTAAAATATTTTGGGAGATAAAGCAAACCAGTAGGGCTTATTGATAATATGAAATCTTTAATGTAATACGAGATTTACATTTTTCGGGGATGTTTACATATAAGGGACAAAGGAACTATGTATAAAAAGGGGGAGATGAGTAAGGTAGTTACGTTGGAAAAATAAATGAGTACCTACTAAAATTACACTTGGGAGTATAGGAATTCACGAGTGTCACTTGATAAGTTAGGAAAATCCCACAAATTAAAGTAAGGAACGAACCATTATACGTGATAACTAAATAACGAGAAATAAGGATAAATATCATAATTATGGATTATGAGATGTACCAAAATTTGATGTGGTAATAGTAGTATATTTATATGTGTGTGTTTATGCATATACTATATACGTGTGAAAACCATGCACACGCTACTTGCTATCCCTGAGGTTACCGCGCTGGGACAGTCTTATCTCGATGGTACCTTTATGGGGGGATATTGACTCATACCCTAGAAGATAGAGATCCTTTGGTACATGCTAATCGGATCGATAGCCAGACGACATAAGAGATGTGGGGGCATGTGCGGACCTCTTAGAGGCCGGGACTCTATGCTTCACCTCAATATTGTTGTGTTTGTGTTAATATAGTTTGAGAGAGATTCCGAACTTGTATTTCCCTTAGTACGAGTGATACGGGGACTGGATAGCACCATAATTTTTATGTGGGGTGCTGTTAGAATATATATATATTATACGAGTATTTAATATATATATTAAATTCTAAAATTTGGTAATTTCCCACTGTGTTTATGGTAAGTAAGATATGAATAATGATTTCAATTGAGGAATACGTGTTTTGAAAGTATAGTATATTACTGGGAAACTTTATTAACAAATAAAGTTAAAATGAGAGCTTTGATATTAAATGGAATTTACTTCTTAAACAGCTGAATTGTTCAATTTACGTCTTACGAGTAACCTAAGATAAGATGAATTAAACCGTTGGGAAGGTTAGTGCGATATGTGTGCACATTATAAGAGAGATGAGAATTTCTCAAGGGAGTGTCGCACTAATATGTTGTTGCATTGGCCTGTAAACATTTTAAATACTTGTTAAACAAATTTTAAATCATTTTTACAATCGGGCTCTGACCCTTTCCCATTTTCTTTTCTCTCTTGTTTATATATGTATATATTACAGGTGCCCATCCACTGGGGCGTCTTGCATAGGATCCTTTGGAAGGAACGCGCTGCAGCTTAGGTGGGAGTTGCAGGCCTCTTGCCTAGACGACCTCATTTCTTGATTCCACTTCTAGCACTATTTATTCAGTTGGGCATGTGTCGCCCTTTCAATTATTCAGTTGTTTAGTGGACATTGTGAGTCATTTATTTTCAGTATTTTACACTTTGGGATTTATTACTGTCAGGATGTTTTTCCTTTAAGTTTAAATGTTGGAATTACTTTGATGGATGTTTAATTATTAGATTGTTTGTTCCAGTATAGTTGTTGTGTGATTCTTTAATTATGAATTTAGTAAAGTTTTAAATGTTGGTTTATATAAAATAAAATTTGGAAAGTAAATATTTAGGGTGTTTAAGTTGGAAAAGTTATTTTTCGACAGTGATGCTAAGAATGAACCAACTGTTCACCTTGATTTTAATTTAATAAAGGAGTGATCGCCCGGTATTTAATTCGACGGGGTGTCACAGGTGGTATCAGAGCATCAGGTTCTAGTGTCCTTAGGATCTGTACGGCTTATTTCGCTTTCAGCTTAACATTTTTGTTATACAACCCTATTTTAGGATTGTTGTATTCTTGCTTTTACAATTACATCTTCAACTATTTGAGATTTTATAATAACTATAGACTAATAAATTTCTTCACGTTTCAGATGTCTCCGAGACGTGCACCAAAGGATAGGTGTGCCCAAGTCGAGCAGCCAGCAGCTCCAGCTCAGGAAACGATGAATGCTAATGAGGTAGCCGCTATTGTTGCTCAGGCGGTGAATGTCGCGTTAGCGGTAGTACAGCAGGCTCCACCCCTGATTCAGGAAGTGGAGCCAGTACCTGCACATCTTCCATCAGCATGGGAGCGGGTTAGGGATGCCTTTCAGAAGGCACATCCCCCTGAGTTCTTGGGTAGTTCAGATATCATCATCATCAATCAATGGAAGAAAGATATCCAGAGGCATCTACGTATGTATGAGTGCACAAACATGCGAAAACAGTTGTTGGCTTCATTTAAGCTAGTGGGGGCCGCTTTGCAGTGGTGGGAGTCCACCACCACCTTGGAGGAGAGGGATACTATTCCGATTCAGTTATTTTAGGAGCGGTTTGACCGCAAGTATTTTCCACCCGCCGTGCAAACTGAGATGAGGCGACAGTTACTGAACTTGAAGCAGGAAAATTCTACTGTAGCTAAATATGAGGAGGAGTTCACGAGACTTCTAACTATAGTGCCAGATGAGGCACCCACTAAGGGTAAGAAGATAATGTTGTTTGTGGATGGGTTAGCTTAGAGGATCCGTCAGCACCTTATAGGGAATCTGTCTCTGAGTACCTTCACAGATGTACTCAATGCTGCTTTACTACACTGCCAGGATCACCGCTTCCATCTACAGGGAAGTAAGCGAGCAGGAGAGTCCGCCAGCAAGGCAGGACAGGGGGTAGTGGTGCTAGTGGAGCACCGACATCTCAGGGGCAGACTCGTCAGCATGAGCAGAGTTCCCATCAGGGGGACCCTGCCAAGAGGTTCCGATCAGGTGATTCCAGGCAGGGATTTGGGGGATATAGGCATGGTCAGCAGGGCCAGCCTAATCAGCAGGGCCAGCAAGGCTAACACCGCCAGCATCAGGGCCAACAGCGTTTCCATCAAGGCCAATAGGGCCAGTAGCGGGGCGGTAACAGCTAATAGGGCCGTGGTCAGCAGGGTCAGAGGGGAGGTAATTTCAGAGGCCGATGTTTTGTGTGCGGCAAGAATGGCCATAAGCGCCAGGATTGTCCAGAGGGTGATAGGACTCCACAGCAGCAGGGTGCCCGTAATGAGCCTCAGAGGCCACTTTTCCCAGCCGCCCTTCCAGCACCAGCTCAGGTACTAGCCCTACCAGCCATTCCAGCCGCTCAAGTGCAGCAGGGGCAGTTACAGTACGGATGTGTCTATAACGTCCACCAGGCAGCAGCTCCGCAGGCACCAGCCGCGATTGAGGGTATGTTTCCTATCCATGGTACTATGGGTCGGGTTTTGTTTGATACTGGGGAGACGCACTGTTTTATAGCTACCCATTTTGCGAAGGCCTTAGGGTTATTAGCCACAGCATAGAGCACTGTGACGTGTGTAGACTCACCACTGGGAAATGGTTCACTTATTTTCTTTATATGTCGGGGTGTGGGGGTAGAGATTGGTAGCTTGGTATTACTAGCAGACATGTTAGTCTTAGATATGCATGAGCACGATGTTATTATCGGTATGGATTGGCTCGCAGCTTATAGAGCCATGATAGATTGTTTTGGTGGGAGTATTGTCTTTGCCATTCCGTGGCAAGAGATATTTGTAGTGGCGATGCCTCGCCCAGAGGGAGGCTTGACTGCTCATTTGTATTACATAGAGGAGGATACCTCTAAGGAGGTTGTGATTCCCGTAGACTCGATCCTAGTTGTACGTGAGTATTTGATGTATTTCAGGAGATACCAGGCCTACCCCCTCCCCCCCAGTCGTGAGATAGATTTTGTCATAGATTTATTACCAAATACTAGACCTATAGCACGCGCTCCATACCGTATGGCTCCAGCGGAGATATGAGAGTTACGAGATCAGATAGAGCAGCTGTTAGGTCAGGGCTTCATTCGCAGGAGTACCTCACCATGGGGCGCTCCAGTTTTGTTTGTGAAAAAGAGAGATGGTTCACTGAGGCTATGTGTGGACTACCGGGAACTGAACAAGGTCACGATACGGAATAAATATCCGTTACCTCGGATCGATGATCTGTTCGACCAGCTGAGGGGATCAACTTTTTTTTTGAAGATAGATCTGAGGTCGGGGTACCATCAGCTACATATTAGGGAGCAGGATGTTTCAAAGACTGCTTTCTTGATGAGATATGGTTCCTATGAGTTCAGAGTGATGTCATTTGGCCTCACAAATGCTCCAGCAGTATTCATGGACTTGATGAACCGAGTGTTCAGAGAGTTCTTGGATCAGTTTGTCATCGTCTTCATAGATGACATTTTGATATATTCACACTCAGAGGAGGAGCATGTCGAACACTTGAGATAGGTTCTTCAGACTCTACGAGAGCATCAGCTGTATGTTAAGTACGAGAAGAGCGGATTCTGGTTACGAGAAGTACAGTTCTTGGGGCATGTTGTTTCTGAACAGGGGATAGCAGTTGACCCTAGTAAAGTGTCCGTGGTAAGGGAGTGGGGACACCCCACGACACCGATGGAAGTGCGTATTTTCTTGGGATTAGCCGGATATTACAGGAAATTCATTTGAGGTTTCTCCAAGATAGCGGGTCCATTGACGAACCTGACTCGCAAGGGGGTACCATATGTTTGGGATGATGCTTGTCAATTGGCTTTTGACGAGATAAAATACAAGCTTACTTTAGAATTGATCCTTGCTTTACCTAAACCGGGCGTGGAATACCTGGTTTACACCGATGCTTCTTTACGGGGACTTGGGGGAGTACTTCAGCAGGAGGAGAAGGCTATAGCTTTTGCCTCCCGCAAGCTTAAGTCGCATGAGAAGAATTACCCCGCACACGACCTAGAGTTGGCAGCGGTCATTTTTGCATTGAGGATTTGGAGGCACTATTTATTGGGAGAGAAATTTCGCTTGTTCACAGACCACAAGTCACTGCAGTACCTGTTCACTCAGCGAGAGCTGAATATGTGTCAGTGCAGGTGGTTAGAATTTGTGAAGGACTATTAGTTCGACATATAATACCATCCGGGGAAGGCCAACGTAGTTGCTGATGCGTTGAACCGTAGACCGGTAGACGATGTAGTGAACGTCTGGAGAGAAAAGTGGAAAGAGTTGGGTCACCAGGACGCAGTAGCCCGTTCCTTCATATCTGTCATGACAGTGACACCCGATATTATTATGAGGGTGATACAGGCACAGACCGCAGACCTTGCTAGGAGCAAATTGTATGACTTTTAGCTGAGGGTGCTGAGTCCTATTCTGTCAGTTCTGATGGGGGTTTGAGGTTTAAAGGGAGATTGGTGGTCCCAGAAGGAGTAGAATTACGTCATGCAGTGATGACCCAGTCTCACGGGTCCCAATTTACGGTACATCCTGGAGGAGATAAGATGTACCAGGATATGAGGCGGCAATACTGGTGGAGTGGGATGAAAAAGGATATTGCTGAGTTCGTGTCCAAGTATTCTACCTGACAGCTGGTAAAGGTGGACCATCAGAAACCGTCAGGGTTGCTTCAGTCATTGAAAATACCCGCGTGGAAGTGGGAGAGTATTTCCATGGATTTCATTACAGGGTTACCTACATCACAGCGGGGCCACGACTCCATCTGGGTGATTGTAGAACGTTTGACCAAGGTGGATCATTTTCTATCGGTGCGAACAGACTATACCACGGGTCAGTATGCTCAGTTGTTCATTGCTGAGATTGTCAGATTGCATGGGGTGCCCCTGAATATTGTGTCAGATAGAGACAAGATTTTTGTGTCGCATTTCTGGGAGAGTTTTCACGAGGCTATGGGTACAGAGTTGAGGTTGAGTTAAGCTTATCACCCACAGATAGATGGACAGACAGAGCGTACTAATCAGATGTTGGAGGATATGCTACGCATGTGTGTTCTTGATTTTGGAGGAGGTTGGGAGCCACATCTTCCACTGGTAGAGTTCGCTTATAATAACTCTTATCAGTTCACGATTGGCATGGCTTCATTCGAGGCTTTGTATGGCAGTCCTTGTCGTTCCCCAACTTGTTGGCTAGAGGTGGGGGATAACAAGTTGCTAGGACCAGAGGTGATTCAGGAAACCTCCACGAGGATTGAGATTATCAAGAGTTGCATTCGAGTAGCACAGGACAGGCAGAAAAGCTACGCTGATGCGAAACGATTCTTTCGAGAGTTTAATGTGGGGGACCAAGTGTTACTACGTGTATCTCCTATGAAGGGAGTGATGAGGTTCAGGAAGAAAGAGAAATTGGCCCTAAGGTACGTGGGACCATTTCCCATTATCGAGAGGATTGGGCCGGTGGCATACAGATTGGGACTGCCAGAGCATTTACATCGCATTCACGATGTATTCCACATCTCGTCGTTAAGACGATACCTTCGGGATGACATGGCTCACACCCATATCGCGATAAATGAGATAGACTTACAGCTTGACAGCTCTTACGAGAAGAGACCAGTGGCTATCCTAGACCATAGCGAGAGGAGATTGAGGTCAAAGGTAGTCCCACTTGTACAGGTCCAGTGGGAGCATCATAATGTGGAGGAATCCACCTGGGAGCGCGAGGCAGATATGCGCGAGAAATACCCAGATTTATTCTTACCAGGTATGCCTTATTTTTTGAATTTCGGGACGAAATTCCATTATTAGGGGGGAGTATGTAATACCCCGTATTTTTATGCTTTCTAAATTTGGGGATTTATTAAATTTAATGTGAGTTATTAATTTAATATAAATCCGGAAATTAAATATTTTTTATTTACTAACGTGACGAGAGTTAGTAATCATTGGAAACTTGTTGAATATTACTAATGAATAAAGTAATATAATATTGGTACTATTAAATGTCACGAGTGAATAAAATGACAATTTTGGAAATTTGAGTCGGGACGCGCCCGTGTCGCGTCAGGACTAAATATTGATTAATAAAAGTGAATAAATTATAAGTTGCTCGTATGATCGTTTTGAGTGCGCCAAAGTGTCCGGAAGGGTCGAGATAGTCAGCAAAGTGTACCCGGGGGTTTATTTTGGGTCTCGGGGCGTTTTTAGGCCTATTTAGCACCCCGGGAGGGCATTTTGGACATTTTGCAGTTTTGGGTAATTAAACCCACGAAATTTATTAGGTTATATCAGCCATTTGGAATGGTCCCTTAGGGTTAGTAGACTCAAAACCTTAGAATGACCATTAGAGAGGAAGGTAGAAAGCTTTCCAAGCAATCCATGGCCAAAAACTCATCCAATTGCACCGCCACCACCACCAACACGTAGATCGCGCGACGGGGAACGCAACCACGCCAAATTCGTCCACAAATCAAAACTCTGAAATTCCCAGGAAAGTATTTATTTTGCTTAATTTCGTTAATGCATCACTCATGTTAGTCTAGGGATGATTAAGATGATTTTCATTGAAGAAAACCCATGTTTGAGATAGGAAAATTGCATGTAGTAATGATAGGAATGATAATCTGGAAATCCCCTTCATATGTAGAGGTTTAACCACGGATTTATGATGGATTAGAGGTAGAAATTATGGGAAAAGACTAATTATTACAAAGTTAAAGAAATTTCTAGGGTTCTTGAGATTGATATAAGTTTTGACCTATTAATCCATGGATATTGATGAAAATTCGCATGCTTTACGTAGAAGATGTTTAATTTGGGTTTATAATGTTTGTAGTACGAATTTCTGGGAGTTTGGGTGTGAAAAATCTGGATTTGGTTGATGTTGGATGATAGAACCCGTAACTGTTAATCTGCAGAATTCGCCATACCTGTTTGATCGATCGATCGAACCAGGAGTGTCGATCGATCGATGCATCGATCGATTGAGCCCCTGCCATCGATCGATCGACCCCTCCTGGAAGACTCATATTTTTCCCCTTTAAATAGTTGAATTAAATTTAAATGAGTAATAATCCTTAGACATCCTTATTAAAATATTTTGGGAGAGAAAGCAAACCAGTAGGGCTTATTGATAATATGAAATCTTTAATGTAAGACGAGATTTACATTTTTCGGGGATGTTTACATATAAGGGACAAAGGAACTATGTATAAAAAGGGGGAGACGAGTAAGGTAGTTACGTTGGAAAAATAAATGATCACCTACTAAAATTACACTGGGGAGTATGGGAATTCACGAGTGTCACTTGATAAATTGGGAAAACCCCACAAATTAAATTAAGGAACGAACCATTATACGTGATAACTAAATAACGAGAAATAAGGATAAATATCATAATTATGGATTATGAGATGTACCAAAATTTGAAGTGGTAATAGTAGTATATTTATATGTGTGTGTTTATGCATATACTATATACGTGTGAAAACCATGCCCGCGCTACTTGCTATCCTTGAGGTTACCGCGCCGGGACAGCCTTATCTCGATGGGACCTTTATGGGGGGATATTGACTCATACCCTAGAAGATAGATATGATTTGGTATAGGCTAATCGGATCGATATCCAGACGGCATAAGAGACGTGGGGGCATGTGCTGACATCTTAGAGACCGGGACTCTATGCTTCGCCTCAATATTGTTGTGTTTGTGTTAATAAAGTTTGAGAGAGATTCCGAACTTGTATTTCCCTTAGTACAAGTGATATGGGGACTGGATAGCAGAGGATGCCCGCACCATCATTTTTATGTGGGGTGCTGTTAGAATATATATTTATATATATATATATATATATATATATATATATATATATATATATATATATATATATTATATGAGTATTTAATATATATATTAAACTCTGAAAATTGGTAATTTCCTACTGTGTTTATGGTAAGTAAGATATGAATAATGATCTCAATTGAGGAATACGTGTTTTGAAAGTATAGTATATTACTGGGAAACTTTATTAACAAATAAAGTTAAAATGAGAGCTTTGGTATTAAATGGAATTTACTTCTTAAACAGCTGAATTGTACAATTTACATCTTACGAGTAACCTAAGATAAGATGAGTTAAAACGTTGGGAAGGTTAGTGCGATAGGTGTGCACAGTAGAAGAGAGGTGAGAATTTCTCAAGGGAGTGTCGCACTAATATGTTGTTGCATTGGCCTGTAAACATTTTAAATACTTGCTAAACAAATTTTAAATCATTTTTACAATCGGGGTCTGACCCGTTCCCATTTTCTTTTCTCTCTTGTATATATATGATAATTACAAGTACCCATCCACAGGGGCGTCTTGCATAGGATCCTTTGGAAGGAACGCGCTGCAGCTTAGGTGGGAGTTGCAGGCCTCTTTCCTAGACGACCTCATTTCGTGATTCCACTTCTAGCACTATTTATTCAGTTGGGCATGTGTCGCCCTTTCCATTATTCAGTTGTTTAGCGGACATTGTGATTCATTTATTTCCAGTATTTTACTCTTTGGGATTTATTACTATCAGGATGTTTTTCCTTTAAGTTTAAATGTTGGAATTACTTTGATGGATGTTTAATTATTGGATTGTTTGTTCCAGTATAGTTGTTGTGTGATTCTTTAATTATGAATTTCGTAAGATTTTAAATATTGGTTTATATAAAATAAAATTTGGAAAGTAATGTCTAAAATGGTTTTGACACTTAGCTTAATTATTTAGGGTTTTTAAATTGGAAAAGTTATTTTTCGACAGTGATGGTAAGAATGAACCAACTGTTCACCTTGATTTTAATTTAATAAAGGAGTGATCGCCCGGTATTTAATTAGGCGGGGTGTCACACCTATGATATTACTTTGAACTCTTGGAGACTAGTATGAGGATAATTTTACTTCGTAGCCTATATCATTAATAAAACATGACTTCGTGAATAAGAAATGTACATTTTATATGGCACTCAATTGTTAAGTATAAATGATTTTGAGAATGTAAAAAGTGAATGTTTTAAATTGAAAAAACTTGTAAGTGATAATTTGCGTATACACACCTCTCTAAATGCTATCATAGGGGAAGTTATGCGCATGAGGTGAAGTCCCATGGCCAGTGAATGCAGGGTGAATATAGTCCTCAGCCATAGGACCGGGTATTATATATTGTGTGATTATTGTTCGAAGTGAGATAATTCCGAGTGTGGTTATGACTCACTGTCGAAGGTATATGACCGCTTCCCGACGTCACGCGATGTAGGATGCCCAGGTTGTCTTGGTGATAGGACCTGGAAGATGATAGCTATTTAGGGGGGCATCCAGTGGGGGTACCCGGAAGGATGGTCTTAGAATCGTTATATGATATGATTATAACTATTCTTAGTAAAGTGAAATTTTATGGATGGTAAAGCATTTTGTGAAATAGATTGCCTAAATATGTTTCCTAGAGGAAAAAGGGAACTGTGAAGTTAAATGATGTAAAACTGAATTGGTAAAGCATTTTGTGAAATAAATTGCTTTAAATATGTTTCCTAGAGAGAAAAGGGAACTGTGAAGTTAAATGGTGTAAAACTGAATTGGTGAAGTATTTTGTGAAATAAATTGCTTTAAATATGTTTCCTAAAGAGAAAAAGGAAGTGTGCATTTAAGTTGTGTAAAACTGAAATGAAATCTCATTAAGTGAAACTTAGATATGTTCTCATGCGAAAATGGATATTGTTCATTGTTATTGATATTGTGTTAGGTTGTGCTTTTAGGCTGAGAGGTGAGAAATCTTATCATTATTTGTGAGAGCAAGTTAAGTTTATGATTGATGATAAAATATTCATAACTGTCATGCATTTTATTAACATGGTGATCATATCAAACCGGGCCCTGACCCATCTATATCTCTTTGTTTTGCATGAATTCTATAGTCACCCAGGTGCTCCACCGCAAGGACGACCATTTTGACCTCTCCAACCCTGTGTCCTGGAGCTATAACATTTTGCGAATGTTGTAGGATATTCATTATAGACGTTTCTATCTTTTGTACTCTAGCTATGATTAGTTTGCATATTCGGGTGGGTTGCCCAAGTTTTGTACCTGTTTAATATACTGTGATATTTAATTTTAATACTCCGTGTAACCTGCTTGTAATGGTCTGTTAACCGACAACTTATTCGTTTATTACATTATGTATGATTGTTATACAGTCACTCGTTTGTTTTTATATCCACCTTATTTTCAAATTGGATTGTCAAAATGATTTTCTTTAAACTTACAAATGTAAATTTTGACTATCTGTTTTCTAAAATAATTGGTGGTTATCTCGTATACTTATTTGTACGACAATGATGCTAAGAATGAACCATCTATGATTCCTATAATTATTAGAGTATCAGGCTGACCACCTCTTATTTTAATAAGTGGGTTATCACAGATGGTATCAGAGCATCCGATTCTAGTGTCCTTTGGAATCTATGTGGACGTACTATGCCTTAAGCATTGCTTTTGATTTGATATAGAGCCTTAGGATTAGGATTGTTAATTCCTCTTGTGAGATATCGTTCTCCTGCCATAATGTAAGATGTTAGTAAATATTTTGGGCGATCATTCGAGATTCGTGTGCTGATTGATGAAGGGCTATCAGGGAAGGCATTTATGAGGGCACCAAGAGACGGGGCTTAGTTAATATTATAAATCGAAGTCTGGGATGAGGACAACATTGGAGGTTAATCCCTCTGTGGCATTTTCTTAGATTGCTACAATGACTAGAAGGGTACAGTAGCTATAATTTCCCAAGTACCGCTATAAGAAGAGAGTGATACTAAACTTGGATTACGCAGTGAAGTTAAATTGGGAAAATGTTTGAAACGTCCTTCATAAGGATCATACATTGAAGTTAATTCATGTGGAGGTAGTGTAACTTCATTCGGTGGAATTATTGGGCTCAGAAGCTTTGGTTTAGAGAGGGGTATAGGAATACCCAGATGTGAAAATTTAAGGAAATGTTTTCCACCGATTGGATTAATGTTGAAATAGTAGGAACGGTAGTCCCTATATTTGAAGGAGCAAGATGTTTCGCTCGTAGAGGAACTTTATGGATGGTTCTAATAGCGAATTCCATTGTTGTATCATAAATGAAGAGAATGCAGCTTTTCAAGTATTCCTTAAAGGATCGGTCAGAGGCCGACAGTGAATGAAGAGATATATGGTTAAGGAAACCTTGCACCGAAGTAAGGTAGGTGTTGATACAAAAATTAGTCAGCTGACATGGATCAATTAGATAAAGACATGTGTCAACTTACGTGGCAAATACATACTTTCACCGAGCTACTCAGGCGTTCCAAGCTACTTAAGGGTCCCGAACTACTCAAGCGTACCGAGCAACTCAGGCGGTTCGAGCCACTTAGCGTGCACAGCATCTAACCAAGAAAACCAAAAGGCAACTACGCATTCAATGAACGTCATATTTAATGCGCATTATTATTGTACAGATGTATATCTCTACTAGAGGACGACACATTACCTTTTCATATGTACAGCCTCAAGGCTATAAATACATTGTAACCCAGTCATGAAAGGGGACTTTTGGATCCCTTGGTAATCCCATTATCGAGATACAAGGTAAACAATCAGCAATACAACAACAGTGGACGGAGGCCATTTTAATAGTCGAACCACTTTAAAAATCCATTGTCTTATTTATTTATTCATTTTTATCTATGATTAATTAATTAGATTGTATCTAGTTTTTTACATCAATAGATTGGCGCCGTCTGTGGGAAACGACTATACTTAACATTTTTCACCAAAAAACTCATCATTTATGGCCGAGATTCTAGAATGCAATAATCAAAACACTATTGGGGTCCCGCCAAACCCCTCCACTCCACCAAATATGTAAGATCTGGCTAGTATAATGGCTAATTTAGCCCAAGGGAAAACGACCATGCAAGAAACCATGCGTCAACTTATATAAACTGTTCGAGATGGAGTACCTGTCCAGTTAGGACAAAGAAGCATTTAGAGAAATACCCATCAGCCATCTTCAAGAACTAGACGAACGTTATTCCCAGAGGTTTCTCAATCTAGGCGTACTGCCTCATATCATACTGAGCGATCTAATGATCCTTCGTATCAACCTGGTCGGACTTCTTCAGTACGAGTTACGAATTCTCAACAGAATGTCACTCTTACTCCAGAACGTGCTAGCTCTCTGGAAAGGTTGAGTAGAGTCTCTCCTTTTGATCGATTGGGCCCTAGGAGGAATTGAAACCCTCCTAGGATTGCATCGAGGAACTCTCAACAACCATCCGATCTAAGGGAAGGTTCTGCCAATCACGCCCGACAGCCAGTAATGAAAGGTCCCAAGAGGAAAGCTCAGCGCTATCAGTTGCGTGGACAAATAGGTTCGAGGCGGGAAACGATGCATGGAAAGGTTCTATTCAAAGGTTGGAAGACAGGTTAGGGGAAATGGCTAAGGCCAAAAATCCTCTACAGAGAACTTTTGTCTTTCCCACACCATCAAAATTCAAAGCTCCTATGGTGACACATAAATATGATGGAAAAACTTATCATGTCCTCCATATATAGAAATACCAAGCTACTACTGATATCTATGCGGTCCCCGATGAGATGAGATGCAGGGAATTTTCAAGAACTCTCACCGGGTCAACCCAGATGTGGTACAACAACCTTCCTCGGGGGAAGATTATGACTTTCCATCAACTGGCAGAGCTTTTAATAGGGAAATTCTTCTTTAGAACGAAGCCAGTTAAAAGAGTAGCACACTTACTGAGTGTTAGACAGAAAACAAAATAAAGCACTAGGGATTATATTACTCGTTTCAATAATGAGAAACTTGAGGTGATCGATTACGAGGAGAAGACACCAATTATTGCTCTAATGGGTGGTCTATTACCGAACAAGTTGTACTATACTTTGGCCAAGGATCCGCCCAGGACCATGGAAGAATTGATGGCGAAGGAAGCCAAGATCATGAACGCCGAGGAAGCCATGACTGCAAAGAAGAATACAAACACTAAGGAGACCAAGGTTGAGGGTAGTAAAACTGAAAAGAAGGATCAAAAGAATAATGGTGGAAGTAAGCAGTCAAAAGGCAAACAAACGTTGGAGAAGATGAGGAAGTATGGAAATTATACTCCCTTTAAGGTAGATATAAATCACATTTTGTAGGAGATCAAGAACAGCGAGGAGATAACTTGGCCAGAGAAAATAAAGGAAGATCGTGACAAAAGGGATAAGTCCAAATATTGCGAATTCCACAAAGACCATGGCCACATGACCAAACGTTGCATAGATCTTCAAAATGAAATCAAAGCACTCATTAGGTGAGGAAAATTGACTAAGTACGTTGATCGCCAAAATGGTGGAAAGACCAGCGACAGAGGAAGGAAAAGATCTAAATCTCACCGCCGAGCAAAAGATGACAAGAAGAGAGATCACGAAGATGATCCAAAATATGATCCTGATCTCCCCAAAAGGCCAACGCAACCCGAGCACGAGATATTTTCAATCCATTTTGGATCATTTCAATGTAATGTCATTACAGGTGGAGATGCAGGAGGTGGAGATCTTACTGCAGAGAGGAAAGCTTACCTCAATGAGGCCCAAGATTTCTCTTACATACAACGCATATATTTGGCTAAGACGATCGCCCGAGGAAGGTGAATAGGGATAAACTGATCATCGGCTTTTCTAAAAATGACTTAGCAGGTGTGCTATATGCTTATGATGACCCCTTGGTGATCAAGACGAGAATGAAGGATGTGGTGATTTCATGGGTATTGGTGGATAATGGTAGCTCGACAGATATCATGTTCTACCCATGCTTCGACAGCTTGAATTTGAAGTTAGCCCAGTTGGAGCCATATCATAGGCCCCTCCTCTGTTTCACAGGTCTAAAGAAGTTTGAGGTAGTGCCATCTACGGTACATTAATATTTGAAGTTCCCAACTAATTTCGGAGTCGGAGTTATGAAAGGTGACCAGAAAGTAGCTCGAGAATGCTACTATTCATCTGCCGAATAGGAAGAACTGGAAGAAGCTAGGAAGAAGACTACTACGTATCAAGTGGATGAAACAGAAGATGTAGATATTGAAACGTTGGATCCTAGAGTTGAATCTCAGCTCGTGAAGGGTCAGGTTATGGAAGCTACGGAGAATATCATTTTGGACGACGAACGCCCAGAACAAACAACTCAAATTGGTGTGTCATTGGACCTATCAATAAAGTAGGAACTGGTGGCATTTTTAAGGCGCAGAAAGCAGACTTTTGCATGGAGTCATGAAGACATGCCAGGGATAGACCCGACTTTCCTGTGCCACGAGCTTAATGTTAATAAGTAGGTCAAGCCAGTGAAGCAGCGAAGAAGCGTGTTTAGCCCAGAAAAGAATCAAGACATACAGGAAGAAGTAGAGAAACTGCAGAATGCCTCTTTTATTGAGGACGTCAAGTATCCTAATTGGGTAACAAATGTTGTGATGGTAAAGAAGAAAAACAATAAGTGGAGGATGTGTGTGGACTTCACTGATCTTAATAAAGCCTGTCCAAAAAATCATTTTCCCTTGCCCTAAATCGATCAAATGGTGGATGCTACATCGGGGCATGAATTGTTGAGCTTCATGGATGCTTATTCTGGTTACAACCAGATTACGATGAAACCAGAGGATAGGGAAAGTACCTCTTTTATCACCTCAAGGGGAACTTATTGCCATAATGTTATGCCTTTCGAACTTAAAAATACAGGTGAAACATACCAAAGGTTGATAATAAAGTGTTCGTAGAGCAAATCAATCAGAACATGGAGGTTTATGTTGACGATATGCTGACAAAGAGCAAGAAATCTACTGATCATTTAATTGACCTGGGCCAGACTTTTGATCAGCTAGAGAAATATCAAATGAAGTTAAATCCCACCAAATGCATATTTAGAGTACGAGAAGGCATGTTTCTCGGGTATATTGTTAATCAACAAGGCATTGAGGCGAACCCTGAAAAGATAAAGGCCCTACTCGAACTACGATCTCCATGTACGAAGAAGGAAGTGCAAAGTCTTACAGGATGGGTCGCAGAACTTAACAGATTTGTGTCACGAGCAACAGACAAATGCCTCCCATTCTTCAAAACACTTCGAAAAACTTTTTAGTGGAATGAGGAATGCGAGGAGGCTTTTCAAGAATTGAAGAAATATCTAGGGACCCCTCCACAGTTATCTAGACCAGTGATAGGAGAAAGACTATACTTGTATCTGGATGTTTTAGAGAACGCAGTTAGCTCAGCGCTGATAAGAGTGGAGGACGAAGTGCAAAAATTGGTCTATTACACCAGCAAGGCCTTCCCAGGAGTAGGGATCAGATATCCCAGGTTGGAGAAGTTGGAACTAGCACTGATCGAAGCAAGCAGAAGGATGAGGCCATACTTCCAAGACCATACTATAATAGTGTATACTGATATGACATTAAGACATGCTGTGCACAAATCGTAGAAATCGGGAAGATTGATGTATTGGGCGGTAGAACTTGGTGAATATGACATAGTTTATCAGCTTAGGTCATCACTTAATGGGCAGGCACTAGCGGACTTTATTGCGGAGTTTACTTACTCTGACACATTCAAAAAGTAGGAGCTTAATGCTGACAAACCCGTGGATGTTTTGGGATCATCCAAGACAACCCCCGACCAACTTCCATTAGTAGATCGACAGGAGGCGATAGACAATGATCAAAGGGAAGTGTCGAGTAATTACCCAAGGATAGGAGAATATAAAAGGAAGTATCAAATACTCCACCGAGGAACTCTGTTTGACCAAGAGTTTGATAATGATATACCTGTGTAGAATTTGTATGTGGATGGCTCTTCTTGTGCCACGGGTAGTGGAGAAGGAATAATCTTAAACAGTCCTGATGGAGTTAATATTGAGTATGCTATATGTTTTCAATTTAAGGCTTCTAATAATGAAGCTGAATATGAAGCTATGATCGTGGGTCTTAGTTTGGCTAAAATCACGAATGTAGAGCACGTTATCGTATTCAGTGATTCACAATTAATTGTAAATCAAATTCTTGGGTTGTATGTAGTGAAGGGAGAATTAATGTTCAAGGATGATGCAAAGGCCATGGAGGTTGTATAAACTTTTACCGCAGTCTAGTTGATCAGAATATCGAGATTAGAGAATGCAAGAGTTGATGCCCTTGCTCGGCTGGCCTCAGCAACACGTACGAAGCTACGAAGAATCATACCAATAGAGATTCTGGCTAATCAGAGCGTAGACGAAGATTTGATGGTAAAATTCATTACCCTAGAATTGGGACCATCATGGATGGACCTCATCAGGGCCTACATCGAAAAGAGAGCTGTACCAACTAATAAACTCGCAATTAAGAAACTGAAGTTTAAAGCTGCTCGTTACGTACTGGCCAATGGTATTTTGTATAGAAGAGGCATTATAGCAGGACTACAGAGATGTGTGAATCCCTATGAAGTTAAATATTTGATTAAAGAGGTTTAAGAAGGCTCTTGCGAATCTCATATAATAGGTCGGATGATTTTGCAGAGGATAATAACACAAGATATTACTGGCCAATAATGAGAGCTGACTGCACAACTTACACCAAGACGTGCGATAAATGCCAGCGTTTCTCTTCCATCCAAAGAACTCCCCAAGCATTGTTAACACCCATTACGTCCCCTTAGATATTTTCCATGTGGGGTATAGATTTGGTTGGGCCGCTTCTGACAACCAAAGGGAGATTCAAATATCTAGTAGTTATTATGGACTATTTTACCAAATGAGTGGAAGCTGAACCTCTCATTAACATGTCGTATGACAGGGTCTATCAGTTTATTTAAAAGAACATTATTTGCAGATATGGTTTCCCACATGCATTCATTACTGACCATGGAACCCAATTTAACAATGAGGAGTTCGCTGGATATTTTCACTAATCCAATGTACAGAAGATCCATTCTGCACCAGGCCATCCCCAAAGCAATGGGTAAACTGAGGTGACGAACAGAACTCTACTGAATGGCTTGAAAAATGGCTAGATAATGAAAAGGGAAACTGGATTAACGAGCTACACTCTGTGTTGTGGGCTTATTGCACTACACCACGAACAGCAACTGCGGAATCTACGTACATGTTAGCCTTCGAAAGCGAAGCCGTCATACCAACTGAATGGGGTTTTCCACATATAGGGCTCTTAATTTCAATTCCTATATAAGCGATTTTATGAGACATTTAGACCTAGATATGCTAGAAGAAGTTAGAGAAGAAGCAGCGATCAGGAACGCAGTCTACCAATAACGAATAACCTTGTTTTACAACAAAGGGTGAAGAAGTGTGATTTAAAAGAGGGAGATTATGTGCTAAAAAAGGTAATCCAGAAGAACAATAAACTTGAGGCTAACTGGCATGGGCCTTATCGAGTAACAGAAGTTGTTCATCCTGGGACATACAGAATTGAAACTTTGGAGGGAGAAGAATTCAAGAACGCGTGGAATGCAAAGCATCTCGCAAGTATTATCAATAATGAAAATTCATGTGTAACCTATTTCTTTCAATATGAATAAAAGTGATGTTTTATCCATTTCTCTCTTTTATTAAATTTTTTTGGATTATTCGTGCTACACACTATATAAACCATATCAGCAACCACAAACTCCGGTTGGTCGGCAATTCAGCAACCACCATCTCCGATTGGTCGATAATTCAATAACCACCAACTCCGGTTGGTCGGTAAATAAAAATCATGCAAGGCAAAAGCCTATTTGATCACGGTTGATCTCAGAGGACACCCAAACTAGACAAGAAGATGGGTGACCTCTCGGGGCATCCACTATCTAGGCAACAAGGTAATCTTGGCACGATTACTACAACTAAGAAGGAATATGGGATGCAAATCATTCCATTTCTTAGGCACAAAGAGTGACAAGTAACTATAATCAGACAACAAATGGGACAAGTTCAATTATCTAAAACAAAACAGGACATTCTGTCCTTCTACAGATTTATATATTCACCAGTGAATAACAAAGACATTTTACAAAGCATTTTCAAGAAAATGAAATTGCACAGAGAATAAATATTTCTTTATTAAAACCAAGCAGATTACATACGAAATGAAATTTGATTCATTATATACAAATGTCCTATTCTATGGGTTTCTTTCCTTCTGCTTTTGATACAGGTTCCATCCCAGCTGAAGGATCATCTAATGCATAGGGAGAGCTTATAAAATTCATATCTCATAGCATTCTGACGTTAACTATGGATGGTCAATCAAGAAAATGCTCAGGACGAGATATCTCAAAATTAGAATGAAGACTATAGTCACCAAGATATTTAGAAATCAAGCACCGAGGAATAACACGAGCTGGAATCCAACTAAAATCAAGTTTAAAGGGAGGCCCGGGCAAATTAAGCACTCCAGGTTCATAATAATCCCATAAGAAGTGTCCTTGCTCCAGTTTCAGCACACACATAGCATTCAACCATCCCTGATTGTACCCCTCATTATTTGACTGTTGCAACTGAGCATCAAGATGACATAATGCTTCGTTGTACCCTGCCATCCAAAGCTCTCTAGGCTGTTTGTGAAATTGATAAGTCAAT
Organism: Sambucus nigra; assembly: GCA_949130495.1. NCBI lineage: Eukaryota > Viridiplantae > Streptophyta > Magnoliopsida > Dipsacales > Adoxaceae > Sambucus > Sambucus nigra. The sequence continues at coordinate 573,450,654 of OX422217.1, forward strand.
CTTTTAAAATGCTCGTGGAGCTTCTTCACCAGAATCTCTTTACTTTCCAGCGCAGAACTCTGATTGTAGAGTTGGTCGGCAAAACTCTGAATTTTTTTAGACATTTCTGCCAATGCCTAATTCTTTGTCGTCAATTGAATGGCTTGATTTTCTAAGGCCAATTGACTCCTCGTCTCCTCAATATTAACCTGACCAACCCTTGCTCGCCCACGGGAAGAAGGCCTTGCTCTGCCACGAGCAGGTGTGGAAAGTCCAGCTTGTTTCAAAGTCTCTAAATCTTCCCTTAAGGTAGCATTTTCAGTTTCTAAAAAGGAAAAATCGCCGTCATTAATTAGGATCAAGGCTTCCGAAGAAGAGGAGGCAACAGATTTGAGTTGTTTCACTTCCTCTTGCAACGTGATATTCTCTTGCTCTAGCAGCTTGGCAATGTTTCTATGCTCTTCAATTTCAAGCTTTAACACACTTTCCTTTTTCTCATGGGCCAAAATATACTTGTCATAACCCCTGTCAGCACTCAATTGTTGGTACTTTTTCTCATAACCTTTTTGCAAAAGCGTAGTGGTCTCTTTGTGTTGAAGTTGAAGTTCTACGATCATGCCTTGAAGGTCTTCAATCATTTCGTAATAGGCCACATTATTGGCTTCAGCACGATTAAGTAGACACTTCAAGTATTGGTAAGCATCAATTGCTCATTTAGAGGCATCAGATTCGAGGATGTCTATTATTTGGGCCTCGATTAAATCTGTATGACCAACTTTCAAATAATCATTGCATTTCTTCATCAACTCTGTATCATTAGCTGATAAGAGTTCCATACTGGCCATAAACTAGCAAGGAGAAAATAAAATGCATCAACAATGATACAGATAGGTCAAAGAAATACGGGAGATAAATAACAAAAGTTTATTATTATTCATCATAAAAAAGGAAAATACATTCCAAGTTACAATCGAGGAAAAAAGAAAACCTAACAACTTTACACCTTCTCCTTATTCACTACAATATCTTCAGTTGGTTTGGAGAGAAGAGAAGGTTGCTCGGAATGCAGTGCAGGTTGCTCGAAAGAAGTGCTTTCTTGATGAACTTGTTCGTAAGGTTGGGGAACGAAAGTAACGAATATTTGCTCTGCTACCATCATAGAAGACTCATCATAAGGGGCTTCATCTTATTCTTCCTCACCGATGACAGGAGGAGGGCCATGAGTATGTCTCTGAAATAATTCAGAATCGTCTGAAGTTTTCAATTATTTCAAGGCCGCAACCCATCCATATCTAAAGTATTTTAGGCTGGCATATTCCATCTGATAAGTAATGGCATTTAAGGCCTTGTTCCATCCTTTATCCTAGTCAGAGCTAAAAGACTTCTTTATAACGGGTTTCTTCTTTACTTTCTCCAATGAAGCATGTTCCTCGGTAAGCTTCACTTTTTTTCTAGCTCTTTCTAACGTCGTTCAGCCTCTTTAAGCTTGGACTCAACCTCCTCGGCAGATTTCAACTTATCCTCAAGTCAGCCTCTTCAAGCTTGCTATCAACGGCCTTCAATTTTTTCACCAACTCTTTAGAATCACTTATATCTTGATCTCGAGTGGTCTTGACAGATTGAAGTTCATTCTCCCAAGCAGTTTTTTCTTCCTCGTACTTCTGATGGGATTCATTCAAAGAGAGGGATAGACCAGTAAAAGCCTCTTCCACTCCACCCGAGGAAGTGGAAGCCCTGATAGCTTCATTTTTCTTTAAGATGCCATTAAAGCAAGCCACAAATGGAAAAGGGAAAGAGCTCAACTCAGAATATGAATGCAATATATAAAGACGAGGAAGTAATAAGATGAATATACTTACTGATGCAATATGTTGGGTGGCTAAATCAGTGAGCTTCTCCCGATAAAGGGAATCCTCAGCAGCTTGATGTTCGGGAAGGACCCAAGATTTAATCAAGTCCTTGGCCGAACTCGGAGCAATGAGAGCATGAGCTTTAGCTCTCAAAGGACCCTCAGTATCAGAAGGTTGAGCAACAGTCTCTATAAGTCTTTCAGCGAGACCTCTTCTTAGTCTCTTTAGAGGAGCACTTTCAATCAAAGGTGCTGCCTCTCATTGTATAATAAGAACACCTTCAATCAAAGGTGCTGCCTCTTTTGGAACAACTGGGGGCTTCTTACTCACCTCATTCACAGTTGTAGATGTTCCCTTAGACGGAGCAATGTTCATTTTCTTCGTCCCCTCAGCTGGGACATCCACTTTACTTTTTTTACCCCATCAACACCAGGGGCATCATTGACAAAGAACTCAGGCATCCTCCTTTTCTTCATCATCAAATCGATAATGGAAGTATCCAAATCAGACGAGGAGTCTCTCACACTTGCTCGAGATGTTGGAGGTTGATCAAGATCGATTACCGTAGGAGGTGCAATAGGATGCGCAATAAAAGACAAGGTAGTGTTTTTGTACTTCAAAAAATAAGAAGCAGCTCTAATGTGCTCCCCAGCAACTGATTGATGCAAACTCCAGATAAGTTTTAAATATTTTATGTTAAGGTCAATCTCTTTTGGGGGATTCCTTTTACTGTCAACTGTAACAAACAAAATTAATGTCAATGACGCATTTTGTCAAACATGAAGAAAGCTAAATTAAAAAATTAAAAACAACCTATCCCATTGCCTTAAAGCGGACATTTGGGACCTTGATACACATCATTTCCATTTAATGGAAGGTGTTTCCAATTTTTCATCACAACCCCATGATCAAAGTAGTCCCTATTGGCGTCGGGAAGATTGACAACTAAAGAACTATTCGAAAACCTAGTTTTCAAATAAAAAGTAGTGTCACTGGTAACCCATATATAATAATACATAATTTTAGGAATTCCTAAATTATTTCCATGAATTTGATTCAACCTATATATGCCATTAACTACCCTCCATGTATTTGGAGCTACCCTTGCAGGTATAATATCGAAATATTGGTAAAACTCCAAATACAAGGTGTAGGAGGGTAGTGAGACTGGGGTCTATGAATAACTGGAAAGGGTTAGGTGTGACCCACTCCCATGGACGCTGTCTGCAAGGCTCTCAATAACTTCTGAAGCAGCTTCTGATGAGACCTTCTCCTTTTGGTAAAAATGGAGATCAAATTGGAACTCCCTCCCTGCAAGAAGATGAACTTCCACAATAATAATAGTAATTTTCTCAAGAAGAACTCCTGAGAGTGATGGCTGTCAGTGGGGAGTGAAAGAACAAAGCACTCGGCACTAGAGAGAGAGTAGGGAGAGAATACTAGAGAGGTTATGGTGTGATTTTTGCAAAGTACCAGTGCTATTGAGTTTTTCTCTATATCTTATGACCTTGCCCAGGGGTCCTATTTATACTTGGCTACTAAGGCTGGGTTGGCACTTTTTGCGCCAAAACTTAGAGGGTTGGTGAGGGACAAAGTCTGCAGTGTATTATTTGTCCCTACCTACAGGCAGCTTTGCCTGTCCCTTCTAGCAGATGCCCCCTACTGCCAACCAAAGTTCAAAAGCAAATATATCTTCTAATGGAGACAAAATATCTGCTTTGCTAAATATCTTTTGAAACGGTAACTTTTGGTACAAACTTTGTAAACTTGAGGGGGGGTTCTCAAGGACCACCTCCTCTAAAATCTTTGTAATCTTGAGGGGGGTCTTGAGGACCCCTTCTAAAATCATTTTTCTTGAGAGGGGTTTAGAGGACCCTCTCCTTTAAAATCATTTTATAAACAATTCTTTTCTTGTGAGTAGCCAGTCCTTTGGATGCTCACTTCACTTGTGACTAAGTGTGAAGTGTGTGTAGTCTTGAGTGACTTATGGGTCTTCCTACTAGTATTCTCTCAATCCTATAGTGCTAAGTGGTTGAGCTTGCTCAACATGCCTTGTCCCTCAGCCTCCAAGCCAAAACTCCCAGGAGGTCCCAACTAGCCTGTTCGAGCCCTGCTTGCTCAACTAGGTAACCTGTACAAGAAAGCAAAGTGTTAATAATGTTGTTTCTTTAAATAATGACGTTTCATGATGAGGAGTTTCTTGTGGTAGCTACTCCCTCATCCTGGCCGCCCTGGGTGGGTTCCTTCTCAATATGAGCTTCTGCCGGAACCCTTGCAGTGGCACTTCTCAGATAACATTTCTACAGTGACCCTTGAAGTGGCGTTGACCCTTGCAATGGCACTTCTCAATCTTGGACTTCTGCGGTGAGCCTTGCGAGGCACCTCTCGAATGTCATTGCTGCAGTGTCCCTTGCAGTGGCGCTGACCCTTGCAGTGGCACTTCTCAATCTTGGACTTCTACGGTGACCCTTGCGAGGGACCTCTCGAATGTCATTACTGCAGTGACCATTGCAGTGGCGCTGACCCTTGCAGTGGAACTTCTCAATCTTGGATTTCTGTGGTGACCCTTGTGAGGCACCTCTCGAATGTCATTACTGCAGTGACGCTGACCCTTGAAGTGTCACTTCTCAATCTTGGACTTCTCCAGTGACCCTTGCGAGGCACCTCTCGAATGTCATTGCAGCAGTGACCCTTGCAGTGGCGCTGACTCTTGCCGTGGTACTTCTCAATATTGGACTTCTGCGATGACCCTTGTGGGGCACCTCTTGAATGTCATTGCTGCAGTGACCCTTGTAGTGGCGCTGACCCTTGCAGTGGCACTTCTCAATCTTGGATTTTTGCGGTGACCCTTGCGAGTCTCCTCTCGAATGTCATTGTTGCAGTGACCCTTGCAATGGCGCTGACCCTTGCAGTGGCACTTCTCAGTCTTGGATTTCTGCGGTGACCCTTGCGAGGCACCTCTCAAATGTCATTGCTGCAGTGACCCTTATAATGGCGCTGACCCTTGTAGTGGCACTTCTCAATCTTGGAGTTATGCGGTGACCCTTGCGAGGCACCTCTCGAATGTCATTGCTGCAATGACCCTTGCAGTGGCGATGACCCTTGCAGTGGCACTTCTCAATCTTGGAGTTCTGCGGTGACCCTTGCGAGGCACCTCTCGAATGTCATTGCTGCAGGGACCCTTGCAGTGGCGCTGACCCTGCAGTGGCACTTATCAATCTTGAACTTCTGCGGTGGCCCTTGCGGGGCACCTCTCGAATGTCATTGTTGCAGTGACTCTTGCAGTGGCAGTGACCCTTGCAGTGGCACTTCTTAATCTTGGACTTCTATCGGGACCCTCGGTGGGGTTCCTTCTTAATATGAGTTTCTGTCGGGACCCTGGGTGGGTTCCTTCTCAATATGAGTTTCTACCGGGACCCTGGGGTGGTTCCTTCTCAATATGAGTTTTTTTCGGGACCCTAGGTGGGTTCCTGCTCAATATGAGTTTCTGCCGGGACCCTGGGGTGGTTCCTCCTCAATATGAGTTTCTGCCGGGACCCTGGGTGGGTTCCCGCCCAATATATCCGATAAAAAATATTTTTATTTATTTTATTATTTTTAGGTAGACACCCTTCTACACAAGGGATTTGGCAAGAAAGAAAAGCCACACTCCGCTATAAAAAGGGCGGGAAACCAATGTCACTCCGTCAGAGAAAACAAATCAGAAGGACAAGAAGGCTCCTCCAAAATAACCCAAGAGGGAATTGAAAAATCAATTCGGAATTTATGTAAAGATTCAACAAGGTAAACCATGATGACTAAAAAAAAGAAAGATAAAGGAAGATAATCTTATAGAGAACGGAGAAATCTGCTAATGACGGACGATGGAAGAATGACAGTACGAAATAGAGAGAGAAAGTCAAGAGTTCAGAAAATGTGGATGTGAAAAGTAGAAAATAATGGGATTTCTGTCGCTCTTAAATACCTTGCATCGGGAAAAGAGAAAAGAAATGATTACCGAGAATGAAGTTTACGTTTCCGACGATTAAATCATGAGAAAGGCGCAAATGTCAAAGCGACTGCTAAAAATTCAAAATATTTACAAGTTCACCATTACGCGCTCAAATGGAAAGAAATACAATAAAAATGTCCCAAGTGTTGGAGATCTGTAATCCAGGCATCTCTTAGGCAAAATGTTCCACACTTTCTTATTTAACTTCAACTGTGAAACATTGGGGGCTTCTGTTGATACAAAAATTAGTCATCTGACATAGATCAATTAGATAAAGACATGTGTCAACCTACATGGCAAATACATACTTTCATCGAGCTACTCAGGCTTTACGATCTACTCAAGAGTCCTGAACTTCTCAAAAGTTCTGAGCTACTCAAGCGTACTGAGCAACTCAAGCGGTCCGAGCTACTTAGCGTGTAGAGCATCTAACCAAGAAAACCAAAAGGCAACTACGCATTCAATGAACGTCATATTTAATGCGCATTATTATTGTACAAATGTATATGTCTACTAGAGGACGACACATTACCTTTTCATATGTACATCCTCAAGGCTATAAATACATTGTAACCTAGTCATGAAAGGGGACTCTTGGATCCCTTGGCAATCCCATTATCGAGATACAAGGAAAACAGTCAGCAATACAACAACAATGGACGTAGGCCATTTTGATAGCCGAACCACTTTAAAAATTCATTGTCTTATTTATTTATTCATTTTTATCTGTGATATTTTAATTAGATTGCATCAAGTTTTTTACATCAACAGTAGGTACAAGGAAGAAAAGTCCTTTAATGAAATGATGGTCTCACTAGTAAGTGTTGTTAACACTTATGAAGAAGTCGTGTTCATGAAATCTCATTGGTGGACTTCCACCAAAGGAGATTCATTAAAATAAGGCAGTTGAGGCCGGTAGCATGTTTTCCTTTGCTAACGGAGTTAAGGGAACTACGAGGGTGATTGTCAGGATCGAGGCTATGGAGTCTGAGATACTAAAAACTTTAACATGGTCAGGGTGGCCAGATATGGGGAATGGTTGTGATGGGGAATGTAGAACTACATGTTTTGATTTTTATCCAGTAAGGATTAAAGGACAAGAATAAGGTGCCTAGATGAGGCATTGATTGAAGTAGTTTTTGGTATAGATAGAACAAGGGTACTGTATCTGGGAACTCTTTAGAGAAACCAAGGTAATTGGTAAGAATGTGGTTGTAAGTTTCACCTCGAATAAGGAAAGTGTGCTATGTGTGGCAAGATTTATCCTCAGTATCTTATTAACCCTAGATTCGGGCGTGTAATTCGAGATTTATGGTAGTATTGATATTAATATAAAGGATATATCTATATGTTTTTCGTGGCGGTGAGATTATATTTTCTTGCATTCATTGTAAGTGGTTGTTGATATTTTAAAATTTTGTTTGGTTTGTGCTACTCGTTCTGTCTGTGTTATACGAGTATAAAATTATTTTGATTTGATCTATAGCAGGCTTATGATTGTGAGACTATCATATCTACGATTTTAGGGTGGAACTAGTTATGTTATAATAGCTTTCCTGGATACGGGTTGAGACTTTTATAGATATGATCCAAGGTATGTAAAAAATGTTATTTTATTTGTTTTATGCTAACATGTCTCCACGATCAACAAAGTTAAGTAGTAGTGTATCGGAGGGATTCCTTGTTTGGATTTCGCTTGCGAGACACTCCACACATGAACCTTAACAACGTTGGGAGTGGAGAGATGTTACTTTTATGTTAGGATGTTAGTTTTGGTGGAATTAGGCGAGAGTCACGTGATTGATTAAAGGGCTAATAAAAAGTTGAGGTGCGATGCAGAAGCACTCAAAATGTTTCCCTCACCTGATATATGTGGGCGAGAAAAAGATAAATAAGTCGGATTGAGTCTTATAGCCAGGACTTGATGATAAGGCAAATTTAAAGGTATATATATGTTTGGAAAGGATTCGTAATACTTTGCAGAAAGTAGGCGCCCAAATTAGTTAGATTTTTCATTTCGCCGAAATAGCAGGAAATAGAGGTAGCAGCGCGTTAGTAGGGTTACAAGTTAAGATTTTTAAGCAGTCCCGATTGGGTGCCTTAGGCCATTATATCTTGATGACCGACGATGCTAGGTAGTAGTGTAACGGGAGGGTTCCTTATTTAGATTTCTCTTTGTGAGACATCCCACGCATAAAATCGAGCGAATGTCGAAAATTGTGAAACGTCTTGGGCACAAGGGACATAGTTAGTATAGTACTTATTTCACATAGGTAGGAAAATGCATCAATCTTAAGATTATTAGGAAGTAAGGACAATGGGATACGTGGCGTTGTTTTAGGAATTTCGTAGTGAGTTAATCACGAGAAGATTTGTGGGCTAACTTTAAGAAGGATTGGATTTCCAAGAATAAGGAATATGGAATCTTGAATAACTCGAGCCTCCAACCCGAGAAGAATGTGAAACCCATATCTAGAGAAAGTGTTACATCTATGACCTAGCTTTTGATGATCTGAAGGACAAGTTGACTCCTACTCCTAAATAAGAGTTGCCAAGTTCGGGAGTGGACTATTTGGTTATTACAGACGCGTCTCCGCAAGAATGGGGCGGTGTGTTACTACGGGGACATGGGACCATTGCGTATATATCTTGTGGATTGAACCCTATGAGGAGATCTATCCCATGCAAGACTAAGAGCACGCCGAAATAGTGTTCGCGATAAAGATGTGGAGGCACTACTTCCTGGGAGGGTAATTAAGTCTTTTCACGGACCACAAGTCGATAGAATGTTTGTTCTCACAGAAAGATCAAATTATGTGGCAAAATTGATGGTTGGAATTCATAATAGACTATCAATTCGACATTTATTATCACCCTGGAAAAGAAAATGTGATAACACATATGCTGAGTAGAAAACCTATGGGGTAACTAGCGAAGGCATGGAAAGCCAAGTGGAAGGAGCTTAACTAGGAAGATGTTGTTACAATGGCGCTTATATCAGTGATTGATCATTACGCCTGCTATTAAGATGAGAGTCATGGAAGAGAAAGGAAGGGAAATTTCTGAGTTTGTCTCCCTATGCACCACTTGTCAATTGGTGAATGTGGACTACCGGCAACCGATTGGATTGTTGCAACCGTTAGAAATACCGGTGCGAGAATGGGAGAGTGTATTCATGGATTTTTATCTCTAGATTACCAATGTTGTAAAGCAGTCATCAGTACGAATGGATGATAATATGTATGATATATGAGTACAGACTGAGATAAGATTTTCGTATCCCATTTCTAAAGAAGTTTCCCGAAAACAATGGGGACCGGTTAAAGTTGAGTACCTTCTACCACTCGAAAACAATTGGTCAAAAATGGGGAGAATCAACAAAATGTAGGAGGACATACTTTAGATGTGCATATTTAACTTTTTGGTGGATGGGAGAAAAATATTCTACATGTCGAATTTATATACAATAATTCGTACGAATCCATGAGGGGTATGGCACTGTATGTGGCGTTGTATAGCAGGCCGCATAGATCACCTGCTTATTGGTTGGAAGTAGGATAAAATAAACTTCTTAGACCGACATCTTTTTAAAGACTGAGTTCAATTGAAATCTCTTACGAATTGCCCAAGATTGTCAGAAGGGCTATGCCGACGCGAATAGAAGTCTTATAAAATTTGAGGTAGAGAATCAAATTTAATGCGGCCATTTTTTTTATGAAGGGCATAACGCGATTCGGGATGAAAGACAAACTTTCACCGCGTTAGGTAAATTTTTCCTGTTGTTATAAGGTAGGCCCGATAGTTCATATGAGGAACCACCAATTATTAATTTTAGATTATGGGAAGTATAGACTAAGATCGAAAGTGGTACCATTGGTCTAAGTCCCATGGGGACACCACAATGCCAAGGAATTTTCTTAGGAATGACAGAATGATATTTGAGAAATGTACTTCTAGTCTTTTTATGAGTTACGACTAAATTTTGAGGGCAAAATTCCCTTATAAGGGGGGGAGTATGTAATAACCCTTATTTTTGAGTAATTAATTTAATATAATTTTGCCATGTGAGGTAATTACATAAAATAGTGGAAGTTAGAGTAAATATTATTTTAAGTGATTTAAGAGAAAATATTTACTGAGTTTTGCATATTTACCGTTAAGAGAAGGTAAATAGCATCATGTTATGTTTTATTGCGTCGTTGTGCTTTAAGTGACGGTTATGGCGTATATTTCAATTGGATCATTATCAACGAATTAATATAACGTTGGAACATGAAATATTGTACGATATCCCGGATGCTAATTTTGAGGGTGCGGTTAGTCCTAAAATAGTCGAGATAGTCAAAATAAGTGCCATACTATATTTTTGAGTTTCGGGCACTTTTGATTGGTTACGACTCAATTATGTAGTTACGAGTCATTTTAATGGTGTATTAACATTTAAAGATGGAAACAAATGTTAAATGAATGGTTAAGTCTCCCAAACCCTCTTGTTTCCCCAATTACATGTTTTACACTTAAAGAGAGTTAGAGAGAAGAGAGAGCTTGGGATAAAATGGAGAGAAAAGAGAGAATTGGAGATTTGGTGATGGAATCGTTGCTACAAGAAGAGAATTTGAAACTACAATCTTGAGGCAAGTTTTGAACTTGCTAGTGTATGATTTAATGCGAATAAATTGTATTGATTGTTGTGAAATCCAAAGATTGGAACAATTTTAGGTTTTGAGAAATTTGGGGTTTGAACCTTTGAAAATGGTATTGGTTTTGATTTAAGCAGGTTTTAATAGGGGTATAATATAAGTTGATTTGGTTGAGATTTGAAGAGAGAAATTTGAGTTTTGGGAATTTAGGGTTCATAATCTCGTAGCCCAAACTGGGCAATCTGACTACGGCGAATTGATTCGCCCCCTTAACGAATCGATTCACTAATAATGAGGGCTACAGGTCTGAGGAGTAGAATCGATTCGGGTTAAGACCGAATAGATTCGGGCTGAGATAGGAGGTTGGTTTTCTTAGCTGAATCGATTCGCATTTTGGGTGAATCGATTCGCTACCAGGGGCGAATCGATTCGGCCCTAGGTGAATCGATTCGAAAACCCTGATGTTTTGTAAGATTTGTTCAACTTCATTTCTAGTCCTTTTCTTTTAGTTTTAAGGCTTAGGAACCTTCTCTTGGGAAGTAATAAAGAGTGGTAGGGGTTTATATTAGGGAGATTAATACCCTAGATTAGTATGGGGTAAAGTGGGTTTAATTCAGGGGTTATTCAATAGGAGTTAGCGTCGTTTCATCTATTGAGCTAGCTTCGGACTAAGGGAGAGTTGAGCGATATGGTTTAGGACTTTTGGGAGACTAGTATTGAGGAAAACTTACCCTTGATGGCCTATTATATTACTGTGAACTCTTGGAGACTAGTATGAGGATAATTTTACTTCATAGCCTATATCATTAATAAAATATCACTTCGTGAATAAGAAATGCACATTTTAAATTGGCACTTAATTGTTAAGTATAAATAATTTTGAGAATGTAAAAAGTGAATGTTTTAAATGGGAAAAACTTGTAAATGATAATTTGCGTATACACATCTCTCTAAATGCTATCATAGGGGAAGTTATGCGCATGAGGTGAAGTCCCCTGGCTAGTGAATGCAGGGTGAATATAGTCCTCGGCCATAGGACCGGTTATTATATATTGTGTGATTATTGTTCGAAGTGAGATAATTCCGAGTGTGGTTAGGACTCACTGTAGAAGGTATATGGCCGCTTCCTGACGTCACGCGATGTAGGATGCCCAGGTTGTCTTGGTGATAGGGCTTAGGGGCGCATCCAGTGAGGGTACCCGGAAGGATGGTCTTAGAATCGTTATATGATGTGATTATAACTATTCTTAGTAAAGTGGAATTTTATTGATGGTAAAGCATTTTGTGAAATAAATCGCTTTAAATATGTTTCCTAGAGAGAAAAGGGAACTGTGAAGTTAAATGGTGTAAAATTGAATTGGTGAAACATTTTGTGAAACAAATTTCTTTAAATATGTTTCCTAGAGAGAAAAGGGAACTGTGAAGTTAAATGGTGTAAAACTGAATTGTTGAAGCATTTTGTGAAATAAATTGCTTTAAATATGTTTCCTAAAGAGAAAAAGGAACTGTGCATTTAAGTTCTGTAAAACTGAAATGAAATCTCATTCAGTGAAACTTTCATATTTTCTCATGCGAAAATGAATATTGTTCATTGTTATTGATATTGCGCTAGGTTGTGCTTTTAGATTGAGAGGTGAGAAATCTTATCATTATTTGTGAGAGAAAGTTAAGTTTATGATTGATGATAAAATATTCATAACTGTCAAGCATTTTATTCACATGGTGATCATATCAAACCGGGCCCTGACCTGTTTATATCTCTTTGTTTTGCATGAATTCTATAATCGCCCATGTGCTCCACCGTAAGGTCGCCCGTATTGACCTCTCCAACACTGTGTCCAGGAGATATAACATTTTGCGGATGATGTAGGATATTCGTTATAGATGTTTCTATCTTTTGTACTCTAGCTATGACTAGTTTTCATATTTGGGTGTGTTGCCCATGTTTTGTACCTGTTTAATATACTGTGATATTTAATTTTAATACTCCGTGTAACCTGCTTGTAATGGTCTGTTAATCGACAACTTATTCGGTTATTACATTATCCATGATTGTTATACAGTCACTCGTTTGTTTTTATATCCACCTTATTTTCAAATTGGATTGTCAAAATGATTTTCTTTAAACTTACAAATATAAATTTTGATAATCCATTTTCTAAAATAATTGGTGGTTATCTTGTATACTTATTTGTACGACAGTGATGCTAAGAATGAACCATCTATGATTCCTGTAATTATTGGAGTATCGGGATGGCCACCTCTTATTTTAATAAGCGGGTTGTCACACGTTATTGTTGTTGGAGTTTCACCACCCTAACCTTCTAACTTATACTCGAAGTAAAACAGATTTACTCACACCCATCCCTTTAACATATTGATCCACACCGTCAGCTATAAGAGCTGATACCAGGTTCTTAAATCCATAATTCTAAGGTTGGCAGCACAACAGGTAGCATTGCATCTGCCAGTGCCTATCACCCACACTTCTTAAAATTATTCACAAAACAAAGACTTACATAAATTCCATCAGCATAGGTCAGGGTCATGAGCTAACATGAAATATGATCAATGGTTGGGAGTTTGACAGCGTGTTGGGAGGCCTGACTTTGTCCGGGTCATTCGAACTGTGACACCCCGCCTAATAAAATACCGGGTGATCATTCATTTATTAAATTATAACCAAGGTAAATGGTTGGTTCATTCTTAACATCACTTCCACAAAATAACTTTTCAATTTAAGAACCCTAAATAATTAAGCTAAGTGACAACAATTTTTTTTAAACATTAGTTCCATATTTAGTTTAAACCCCATAATAAAAACCTTTCATGATTCATAGTTTAAGAGTCACACAATAACTAGACTGAAAGAGATAATCCAAGCAATTTAAGCATTCGAATACTAATTCCAACTTTAAGACTTCAAAGGAAAACATCCTGATAGTAACAAATCCCAAAGTATAAATACTGAAAGTAAATGAATCACAATCTCTGATAAAAACCAACTGAATAAGGGAAAGAGGGCGACACATGCCCAACTGGATAAAATAGAAATAGGAGTGGAATCAATAATGAGGTCGTCTAAGCAAAAGGCCTGTAACTCCCACCTAACCTACAGCACGTTCCTTCCAAAGAATCCTAAGCATGATGCCCCTGTGGCTGGGCACCTGTAATATATACATATATATATACAAGAGAGAAGAGAAATTAGAAAACGGGTTGGTGCCCGATTGTAAAATAGTTTAAAAATGAGTTTTAGCAAGTATTTAAAATGCATACTGGCTAATGCAACAATCATATTAGTATGAGGCACTCTCTTGAGAAATTCTCACCTCTCTTCTAATGTGCACACCTACCGCACTATTAATCCCCACATGTTAAACTTATCTTAAAAACTTCATCAAGTCTCAAGCCGACAATATCTAGGGCTAAAATAATTAATTTCGGAGTAAAGTTTTCATAAGAATTCTATTTCATTAAAAATATCTTACAGTAATGCCTCAAACTTTTCAAACGCTCATATCAAAATTTAAATATTTATTCATTACTCAACTACTTTTAGTCGCAGTAGAAAGTTTCCAAATTTCAAGTCTATATATATATATATATATATTAATCACTCAAATATTATATATACTATCGGCACCCCACATAAAATTTATGGTGCTAGCATACTCTGCTATCCAGTTCCCATATCACTCGTAGTAAGGGAAATACTAGTTCGAAATCACTCTTGAACTGTATTAACACAAAACACATACAAATTGAGGCAAAGCATAGTTCCAAGTCTCTAAGAGGCCAGCACATACCCTCACGTCTCTTACGACCGTCTGACTATCGATCCGATAGCCTATACCAAGGATTCCTATGTTCTAGAGTACAAGTCAATTCCCCCATAAAGGTCCCATCGAGATAAGACTGTCCTGACGCGATAACCTCAGTGATAGGAAGTAGTGCGGGCATGAATTTTACACTTTTATAGTATATGCACAACCACAATCAAATATATATATATATATATATATATACTACCATTTCCATTTCTAAATTAGGTACACCCACGACCCATACTAATGATATTCGTTCTTAGTACACATTACTAGATTATCCCGTATAATGGCTCATCTCTTTTATTCTTATTTATGGGATTTTTCCAAACTTACTTAGTAACACTCGTAAAGTCCTATCTCCCTAAGAGCAGTTTCAGTAGGTACTCTTTTATTTCATGACGTAACTTCCTTACGAGTCTCACTACTTTAGACACACGTTCCCATTATTCCTCAAGTGTAAAATACTTATGTTAATGCTAATTTCGTCTTACATTAAATGCTCCATTTTTATGAAGTCCAACTGGTCTTATTTATCTCCCAAAATGTTCTAACAATAATATCCAACGATTACTATTCATTTAAATTGGAATAAACTATTTAAAAAGGAGAATATGAGTTTTCCAGGAGGGGTCGATCGACCGATAGCAGGGGATCAATCGATCAATCCATTGATCAATCGATTCTCTTGGGTCGATCGATCAATCAAATAATTATGGCGAAACTGCAAAAATACCAGTTACGGGAATCCTATTACAAACTCATCCAAATCATCATATTTGACTCCCATAATCCCAACAAACGATGCTACAAGTGTTATATACTCAAATAGTTAATATTCTACGTAAGACATGTGAGCTTTCATCAAGTATAACTAATTAAAAGGGACAAAATCTCTATAAATCTTAAGAACCCTAATATTTTATTTAACTTAGTTCTTCCCATACTTTCTCTAGATTTTCTACTCCTAACTCAATGCAAATTCGTGGTTCAACCTCTACATATGAAATAGGTTTCTAGAATACGATCTTTACCTCTACAACATGTAAATTCGAGTCTCCAATATATGCTTTCTTTCACAAAAACTAGTCCTAATCAACCCTAGACTAATATCATTAAAGCATTAACTAAAATAAATAAAGATAGATACTTTCTTGGAAATATTTGTTTTAGATTCGTGGAATAAATTGGTGCGGTTGTGATCCCCGTCGCGCAAACGGTGGAGTTCTTGGCCTAGAACTCCTTGGAAAGCTTCTCCTCTTCCTCTCCAATGGCCATCCTTGGTTTTTGGTTATTCTAACCCAAGAAGAAAACCCCTAACATCTGATAAAACCTTAGAAAATTCGTGGGTTTCCATGCCAAAAAATACAAAATGTCTAAAACGCCCTCCCGGGATGTTCATTAGGCCTAAAACTGTCCCGAGACCCAAATTAAACCCCCTGGGTACATTATTTTGACTATCTCGACCCTTCCGGACACATTGACGCACTCAAAATGACCATATGGGTGACTTATAATTTAATCACTTTTAAAGATTCGAATTTAATACCGACACGACACAGGCGCGTCCCGATAAAATTTCCAAAAGTATCAAATTAGATTCTCGTGATAATTTTACTAAATTTCATTACACATCTTACTTTACCCATAAAATAATTTACAACAAAATTCCAATAATTACTAACTCTCATCACGCTAGTAAATATTCAAATGATTTCCGGATTAATACTAAATTAATATCTCTAATTAAATTTAATAGAGCCCCAAAATTAAAAGTCATCAAAATACGGGGTATTACATACTTCCCCCCTAATAACGGAATTTCATCCCGAAATTCGAAAAATAAGGTATACCTGGTAAGAATAACTCTAGGTATTTCTCACGTATGTCTGCCTCGCGCTCCTAAGTGGATTCCTCCACATTATGATGCTCCCATTGGACCCGTACAAGTGGTACTACTTTCGACCTCAATCTCCTTTCGCTATGGTCTAGAATAGCCACTGACCTATCCTTGTAAGAGCTATCGGGCTGTAAGTCAATCTCCTCAATCGCGATATGGGTGTGGTACATGTCATCCTGAAGGTATCGTCTTAACGATGAGATGTAGTATACATCGTGAATGCAGTGTAAATGCTCTGGGAGTCCCAATCTGTATGCTACCGGCCCAATCCTCTCGATAATGGGAAATGGTCCCACGTACCTTGGGGCCAGTTTCCCTTTCTTCCCAAAACTTATCCTTCCTTTCATAGGAGATACACGTAGTAATACTTGGTCCCCCATATTAAATTCTCGGAAAAACCATTTTGCATCGGCGTAGCTTTTGTGCATGTCCTGGGCTACCCGAATGCGACTCCTGATAAGCTCAATCCTAACGGAGGTTTCCTGAATCACCTCTGGTCCTAGAAACTTGTTTTCTCCCACCTCTAACCAACAATTTGGAGAACGACAAGGCCTGCCATACAATGCCTCAAATGGAGCCATGCCAATCGTGAACTGATAAGAGTTATTATAAGAAAACTCCACCAGTGGAAGATGTGGCTCCCAACCTCCTCCAAAATCAAGGACACACATGCGTAGCATATCTTTCAACATCTGATTGGTACGCTCTGTTTGTCCATCTGTCTGTGGGTGATAAGCTGAACTCAACCTCAACTCTGTACTCTTGGCCTCCTGAAAGCTCTCCCAAAAATGCGACACAAAAATCTTATCTCTATCTGACATAATATCCAGGGGCACCCCATGCAGTCTAACAATCTCAGCAATGAACAACTGAGCATACTAGCCCGTGGTATAGTTTTTCCGTACTGGCAGAAAATGATCCACCTTGGTCAAAGGGTCCACAATCACCCAGATGGAGTCGTGACACCGTTGTGATGTAGGCAGCCCAATAATGAAGTCCATGGAAATACTCTCCCAGTTCCACGTAGGTATCTCCAAAGACTAAAGCAACCCTGACGGTCTCTGGTGGTCCACCTTTACCATCTGGAAATTATAACACTTGGACACGAACTCAGCAATGTCCTTCTTCATCCCACTGCACCAGTACTATCGTCTCATATCCTTGTACATCTTATCTCCCCCCGGATACACCGCAAATCTGGACCCGTGTGACTGTGTCATCACTGCATAACGTAAGTCCACTCCTTCTGGGACCACTAATCTCCCATTAAACCTCAAACCTCCATCGGAACCAACTGAATAGGACTCAGTACCCTTAGCTAAAAGCCATACAATCTGCTCCGAACAAAATGAGTCTGCTGTCTGCGCCTGTATTACCCTCGTAACAATCTCGGGTGTCACTGTCATGAAAGATATGAAGGAACGGGCTATCGCATCCTGGTAACCCAACCCTTTCCACTTGGCTCTCCAAATATTCTCTACTTCGTCTATCGGTCTATAGCTCAACGCATCAGCAACCACGTCGGCCTTCCCCGGATGGTACTATATGTCGGACTGATAGTCTTTCATAAACTCTAACCACTTGCGTTGATGCATATTCAGCTCGATTTGTGATCTGTGAACAAGCAGAACTTCTCCCCCAATAAACAATGTCTCCATATCCTCAATGCAAAGATGACCGCTGCTAACTCTAGGTTGTAAGTGGGGTAATTTCTCTCGTGCGGCTTAAGCTTACGGGAGGCAAAAGCTATAGCATTATCCTCCTGTTGAAGTACTCCCCCGAATCCCCGTAAGGAGGCATCGGTGTAAACCAGATACTCCATTCCCGACTTAGGTAAAGCAAGAACGGGTGCCGAAGTCAGCTTATCTTTCAGCTCATCAAAAGCCAATTGACAAGCATCGTCCCAAACATATGGTACCCCCTTGTGAGTCAGGTTCGTCAATGGACCCACTATTTTGGAGAACCCTCGGATGAATCTCCTATAGTACCCGGCTAACCCCAAGAAACTACGCACTTCCATCAATGTCGTGGGTTGTCCCCACTCCCTCACTGCTGACACTTTACTCGGGTCAACTGCTATCCCTAGTTCAGAAATAATATGTCCTAAAAACTGCACCTCCCGTAGACAGAATTCGCACGTCTCGTACTTAGCATACAGCTGATGCTCTCGTAGATTTTGAAGAACCTGCCTCAAGTGCTCAGCATGCTCTTCCTCAGTGTGTGAATCTATCAGGATGTCATCTATGAAGTCGATGATAAACTGATCCAAGAACTCTATGAACACTCGGTTCATCAAGTCCATGAATACGGGTGGGGCATTTGTGAGTCCAAACGGCATCACTCTAAACTCATAGGACCCATATCTCGTCAAGAAAGCAGTCTTCGAAACATACTCTTCCCTAATCCGTAGCTGATGGTATCCTGGCCTAAAATCTATCTTTGAAAAGAATGTTGCTCCCCTCAGCTGGTTGAACAGATCATCGATTTGAGGCAACAGATATTTATTCCGTATCGTGACCTTGTTCATCTCCCGATAGTCCACGTATAGCCTCAGTGAACCATCTCTCTTCTTCACAAACAAAACTGGAGCACCCCAAGGTGAGGTACTCCTACGAATGAAGCCCTGTCCTAACAGTTGCTCTATCTGATCTCGTAACTCCCTCATTTTTGCTGAAGCCATACGATATAGAGCGTGTGCAATTGGTCGAGAATTCGGTAACAAATCTATGGAAAAATCTATCTCACGATTGGGGGGTAGGCCTAGTATTTTCTGAAATACGTCAGAATACTCATAAACAACTGGGATCGAGTCTAAGGGAATCACGACCTCCTTAGAGTTATCCTCCTCTATGTAATACAAATGAGCGGAAGAGGCTCCCTCTAGGCGAGGCATCGCCACTAGAAACATCTCCTACCCCGAAATGGCAAAGAAAATACTCCCACCGAAACAACTTATCATGGCTCTGTATGCTACGAGCCAATCCATGCCAGTAATAAAATCGTCCTCATGCATATCTAAGACTAACATGTAAGATGGTAAGATTAAGATACCAATCTCTACTCCCACACCCCGGAATATAAAGAAGATTAACGACCCATTTCCTAGTGGTGAATCTACGCAAGTCACAGTGCTCTCTGCCGTGGCAAATAATCCTAAGGCCTTCGCAAAATGAGTAGCTATAAAATAGTGTTTCTCCCGAGTATCAAATAAAACTTGACCTATAATACCGTGGATTGGAATCGTTCCCTCAATCGCGGGTAGTGCCTGAGGAGCTGCTACCTGGTGGACGTTATAGACACGTTCGTACTACAATTGCCCCTGCTGTACTGGAGCTGCTGGGATGGCTGGTGCCTCAGCCGGTGCTGGGAGGGCAGCTGGAAAAATTGGCCTCTGTGGCTCATTACGGGCACCATGCTACTGTGGGGTCCTATCTCCCTCTGGATAATCCTGGCACCTATGGCCATTTTTACCACACCCGAAGCATCGGCCGCTGAAATTTCCTCCCTTCTGTCCCTGCTGATTACGGCCCTACTGGCCATTACCACCCTGCCATTGGCCCTGCTGGCCCTGCTAAAAATATTATTGGCCCTGATGGCCCTGCTGCTGACCCTGCGGCTGACGGTGTTGGCCCTGTTGGCCCTGCTGATTAGGCTGACCCTACTGGCCCTGCCTAAATCCCCCGAATTCCTGTCTGGAGTCACATGATCGGAACCGCTTAGCAGGGTCCCCCTGATGAGAACTCTTCTCATGATGAAGAGTCTGCCCCTGCGATGTCGGTGCCCCACCAGTATTACTACCTCCTCTCCTGCCCTACTGGCTGGACTCTCCTGCTCGTTTTCTTCCCTGCAGATGGAAGCGATGATCCTAGCAGTGTAACAAAGCATCATTGAGTATGTTCGTGTAGGTACTCAGTGACAAATTGCCTATAAGGTGCTGACGGATCCTCCAAGCCAACCCATCTACAAATAACATTATCTTCTTCCCCTCAGTGGGTGCCTCATCTGGCACTAGAGTGATAAGTCCAGTGAACTCCTCCTCGTACTCAGCAACAGTCGTATTCTCCTATTTCAGATTCAGTAACTTCCACCTCATCTCAGTTTGCACGGCGGATGGAAAGTCTTTACGGTCAAACCGCGCCCAAAATGACTGAATAGTGATAATGTCCCTCTCCTCAAAGGTGGTGGTGGATTCCCACCACTGCAAAGCAGCCCCCACTAGCTTAAAGGAAGCCAACAGTTGTTTCTGCACGTCCGTGAACTCGTACATGCGCAGAGGCCTCCGGATATCTTTCTTCCATTGGCTGGCTACAATGATATCTGAACTACCCATGAACTCTGGGGGATGCACCTTCTGGAAGGCATCCCTAACTCGCTCCCATTCAGATGGAAGTTGTGCTGGTACCAGAGCCACTGCCTGAACCTGGGGTGGATCTTGTTGCACTACTGCTAATGAGGCATTCGCCGTCTGAGCAACGATAGCGGCCACCTCAATTTCGTTCATCATTCCCTGAATCGGAGATGCTGGCTGCTCGACTTGGGCACGTCAATCCTTGGGTGCGCATCTCGGAGGCATCTAAAACGAGAAGGAAGTTTATTAGTCTATAATTATTAACAAATATTGAATAGCTGAAGATGTAAGTGTAAATGCAAGACTACAACAGTCCTAAAAATAAGGCTCTATATCAAGGACGCTAAGCAAAAAGCAAAATAAGCCGTACAGATCCTAAAGGACACTAGAACCTGATGCTCTAATACCACCTCTGACACCCCACCTAATTAAATACTGGGTGATCAGTCCTTTATTAAATTATAACCAAGGTGAATAGTTGGTTAATTCTTAGCATCACTGTTGCAAAATAACTTTTCAATTTAAGCACCCTAAATAATTAAGCTAAGTGACAAAACCATTTTTTAAAACATTAGTTCCATATTTAGTTTAAACCCCATAATAAAAACCTTTCATAATTCATAGTTTAAGAGTCACACAATAACTAGACTGGAGAAGATAATCCAAGCAATTTAAGCATTCGAATACTAATTCCAACTTTAAGACTTCAAAGGAAAACATCCTGACAGTAACAAATCCCAAAGTATAAATACTGAAAGTAAATGAATCACAATCTCTGATAAAAACCAACTGAATAAGGGAAAGAGGGAGACACATGCCCAACTGGATAAAATAGAAATAGGAGTGGAATCAATAATCAGGTCATCTAAGCAAAAGGCCTGCAACTCCCACCTAAGCTGCAGCACGTTCCTTCCAAAGAATCCTAAGCATGACGCCCCTGTGGTCGGGCACCTGTAATATATACATATACATACAAGAGAGAAGAGAAAGTAGAAAACGAGTCGGAGCCCGATTGTAAAACAGTTTTGAAAATTAGTTTTAGCAAGTATTTAAAATGCTTACCGGCTAATGCAACAATCATATCAGTATGCATCACTCTCCTGAGAAATTCTCACCTCTCTTCTAATTTGCACACCTACCGCACTATTAATCCCCACATTTAAACTTATCTTAAAAACTTCATAAAGTCTCAAGCCGACAATTTCTAGGGATAAAATATTTAATTTCTGAGAGTAAAGTTTTCATAAGAATTCCATTTCATTAAAAATATCTTACAGTAATGCCTCAAACTTTGCAAACGCTCATATAAAAATTTAAATATTTATTCATTACTCAACTACTTTTAGTCACAGTAGAAAATTTTCAAATTTCAAGTCTATATATATATATATATATATATATATATATATATATATATATATATATTAATCACTCATATAATATGTATATACTACCGGCACCTCACATAAAATTTATGGTGCTGGCATACTCTGCTATCTAGTCCTCGTATCACTCGTACTAAGGGAATTACTAGTTCGGAATCACTCTCGAACTGTATTAACACAAAACACATACAAATTGAGGTGAAGCATAGTTCCAAGTCTCTAAGAGTTCAGTACATACCCTCACATCTCTTAGGACCGTCTGACTATCGATCCGATAGCCTATACCAAGGATTCCTATGTTCTAGGGTACAAGTTAATATCCCCCCATAAAGGTCCCATCGAGATAAGACTGTCCCGGGGCGGTAACCTCGGTGATAGCAAGTAGCGCGGGCATGATTTTTACACTTATATAGTATATGCACAACCACAGTCATATATATATATATATACTACCATTCCCATTTCTAAATTAGGTACACCCACGACCCATACTAATGATATTCGTTCTTAGTACACATTACTAGATTATCCCGTATAACGGCTCATCCCTTTTATTCTTATTTATGGGATTTTTCCAAACTTACTTAGTAACACTCGTAAAGTCCTATCTCCCTAACTGTAGTTTCAGTAGGTACTCTTTTATTTTACGACGTAACTTCCTTACGAGTCTCACTCCTTTTGACACGCGTTCCCATTATTCCTTAAGTGTAAAATACTTCCGTTAATGCTAATTTCGTCTTACATTAAATGTTCCATTTTTATAAATTCCTACTGGTCTTCTTTATCTCCCAAAATGTTCTAACAATAATATCCAACGATTACTATTCATTGAAATTGGAATAAACTATTTAAAAAGTAGAATATGAGTTTTCCAGGAGGGGTCTATCGATCGATGGTAGGGGGATCGATCGATCGATCCATTGATCGATCGATGCTAGGGGATCGATCAATCGATGCTCTTGGATCGATCGATCGATCAAACAGTTATGACAAAACTGCAGAAATACCAATTACGGGAATCCTATTCCAAAGTCATCCATATCATCATATTTGACTCCCATACTCCCAACAAACGATGCTACAAGTGTTATATACTCAAATAGTTAGTATTCTACGTAAGACATGTGAGTTTTCATCAAGTATAACGAATTAAAAGGGGCAAAATCTCTATAAATCTCAAGAACCCTAATATTTACTTTAACTTAGTTCTTCCCATTCTTTTTCCAGATTATCTACTCCTAACTCAATGAAAATTCGTGGTTCAACCTCTACATATGAAATAGGTTTCCAGAATACAATCTTTACCTCTACAACATCTAAATTCGAGTCTGTAATATATGCTTTCTTTCACAAAAACTAGTCCTAATCAACCCTAGACTAATATCATTGAAGCATTAACTAAAATAAAGCAAGATAGATACTTGCCTGGAAATATTTGTTTAAGATTCGTGGAATAAATTGGTGTGGTTGTGATCCCCGTCATGTGATCTACAATTTGGCAGTGACGGTGGTGCAAACGGTGGAGTTCTTAGACTAGAACTCCTTGGAAAGCTTCTCCTCTTCCTCTCTAATGGACGTCCTTGGTTTTTGGTTATTCTAACCCTAGAAGACAACCCCTAACATCTGATAAAACCTTAGAAAATTTGTGGGTTTCCATGCCCAAAAATACAAAATGTCTAAAACGTCCTCTCGGGATGTTAATTAGGCCTAAAAATGTCCCGAGACCCAAACTAAACCTCCGGGTACATTATTTTGACTATCTCGACCCTTCCGGACATATTAACACGCTCAAAATGACCATATGGGTGACTTATAATTTAATCACTTTTAAAGATTCAAATTTAATCCTGACACGACACAGGCGCGTCCCGATAAAATTTCCAAAAATTTCAAATTAGATTCACGTGATAATTTTACTAAATTTCATTACACATCTTACTTTACCCATAAAGTAATTTACAACAAAATTCTAATAATTACTAACTCTCATCACGCTAGTAAATATTGAAATGATTTTTGGATTAATATTAAATTAATATCTCTAATTAAATTTAATAAAACCCCAAAATTAAAAGTCATAAAAATACGGGGTATTACACGAACGAGATAGTCCGTCATTCGAACGGCAAGGCTTAGTCATTTGAGGACAATATTCATCGTTAGAACGACCGATGTAAACACCCCATTATGTTACCCCCTTAAACTCTCCTTAGGTCCCTCCCTTCATCACTACAAACCCAGGTCATACCCTGAGTACTGACCTAGAAGCCATCGGGCACTCCCAGGCTCCGTTTGATCAAAAGTCAAACTCATCAGCTCGATTGAGACTGAATGAATCTTCAAAGGTCACTGAATACCCTTTCCAACGGTCTATCCCGAGCATGATTCTGACTTACCATGCAGACGAACGACCGATTTTCCTCCAAAACCTAATTTAGAGGCCACCGGATGCTCCTGGGCTCCGTTTTACTAAAGTCGACTCTTCATCTCAATCGATACTGAATGAATCTTCAAAGGGCACTGAAACCCCTTTCCAACGGTCTGCCCCATGCACGATTCTGACTTACGGTATAGACGAACGATCTGTTTTACTCTGAGAGGTCACCAAATACTTTCAGGGCCCGATTGACCAACCTTAGCTCCCCGAACCGGATAAAACTCTTTGTAAAGTCGAATTGCATCTCTTAACCTTTCCAATAGTCTACCCCGTGCACGATTTGGACTTACCATGTAGATGAACGATCTGTTTGCGTCCGACGATTCCCCGTCCAATGGACCGACGAGCGCTTCCGAGCCACATTTGACTCAAAGTCAAATCCCGAACCCAAGAGAGGTCCAAGTAATTTCTAAGATCTCTGAGTTGCCTTTCCAATGGTCTTCCCCATGCACGATTCGGATCAATAGTTTGCACTTTGCGACTGACTTTACGAAAAGGCCAGAAAGACACTGCCAAATGGCAGGTCCCAGACCCTGCCTATCGGCAGTGTGCCTAAACACAACTGCCGTTTGGCAGAACCAGGGCTATGCCGATCGATAATGCCCTGGGACTATAAAAATTAGGGCTTGTCCTCATTTCCAAGGGAGCCCAGATCTGAAACATATCACTCTCAGCAAATCCAGAAAATCTCTCTCGAAGTCAGCGTGATTTCCACATCCAAATCCCTTTCCAATCTTCAATTTTTATCATCCTTTCCATCAAACATGGTTAATTAACTACGCTCCATCATCATCCAAGTGCAAGGGATGCTCTCCAACTTTCAAGATCAAGCTTAAGATCTTCAAGAAGGTCCAATTTTCTCAATTCTCTCCTTAAATTCCCTTAAATTCGCATTAACTTATTTTATTACTTAGAACTTTTATTCTATCATATCACATATATTAATATAATTTTTATTTAGTATTAATGCACATCTCTTATTTTCATACAAATAAAAACCCAGAAAATAAGAAAAAGAGGGTTTGCTCATAAATTCCAAACAAGAATTACTTTTCTTACATTTTTCTCACAACTAAAACACTTTTTTACACACACAAACTCAAATAAGAGAATCCCCTAATTGGATTTATGGGATAAACCCCACCCCTCATTTTTCGTACGAACTACGTGGACTTTGATGCCCCTATAGGCTACAAAGGCGTCTAGAGGTAAAATTCGAGACTCGAGTCCTATTTTTTACTCTTTTTCCCATTTCCTATTTTCTCTAAATTCAATTCTCTTAGATTACATATATATGCATATATTTGTTCTCCGTGGTGTATTATCCCACATACGTTATCGTTCCATTATAACGATCAATGCAAGGATAGTCACATAAATCCTATTTTATAATATTATTTTTATGAACCTTCCTACAGATGACTCGCTTTATCTCTTCCATGATACAAGTCAAGGATTCCTATCTACACTATAAATACACATGCACACATATCACGGGAAAAATAAAGGAAAATAGCAAAATCACATGAGAGACCGTAAGGGAGGAATGGTTGCCTAACACCTTCCCATTTCGTAACTTAGCCTCCGAACCCTTTTCGGATCATTTTGGTTTCGTATGCATCAGTATGTATTTGGATGTTGTCCTTCAGGATGGCTCCCTTTCTTTTGTCTATTTTGAGTAAAATAGACTGGCGACTCTATCTCTCTACATTTTTCACCTCATCAATGACATCGGTCGAAGCGCTCCCGAGAGGGACGCGCGGGACCTAGGATCCTCACACCTCCGCCTGCCGCGAGGATCGGGTATGGACATAGTGGTGACTCTACTGGGGACTTTATATTTTGAGGGTTAGACTCTATTTACATGGGTGTTGTGCCAATTTATATTTTCCCCCATTTTTTTGCATGTTCCCCTTTTCCATGTGTATCCCATACTTATGTTTTTATTCACACACTTGTAGAAAATTCTCCATGTACACTTTGCACCACGTGCACCTAGGGTCACATATATCGACATGTTTCACATATCATCCATCTATATTTGGTGTACGCTTGGTACTCATACTTTGCTCCCTGTTTGGCATGATCAAGAAAGACATTCTCATAAGATACTAATAAAAGAGTCATGCATGATTCACACGACATCACCAAAGAGCATTGTTATTTACTAAATATTGTCCAGTAGCTGGAGGGTCACTTCGTGATGGGCGCTAGTCCGACAGGGCATAGTTAGCCTAAGCGATATGACTCTCACCTTCCATTGGCCAAGTACCTTCGAGGTATATCGAATGGTTCCCCCGTATCATACCACTTGACCGAAGTCATGACGGGAGGTATATCGCAGGGAACTCGTTCACGTACGTCGAGTATATCGAATTCGCTCTCACACGTACTATCCCCACAAGGTATATGGTGAAGCAATTCACGTACACTCAGGTATAACAAATGGATTGTCCACACATACCGATTGCTCGAAAGAGCAAGACGTATATCGTGGAAGTCGCGCCAAAGGGGGGAACCCTTTATGATTCACCCAACCAAATGCATACACGCATATAGGTGCCAAGCCTAGGACACACATATAAGATTATCATTTTTAACCTGAAACTCTATCGAAATTCTGGGTCGGCTTGCCGCCTGAATTTTCGTGCATTTTTAAAATGGGACCTTTCCCGTGAGCCTGGTTACAAGTCCATACATAGCTTTGCATATGTTACAAATCGAATTTTTCCAGGATCGGGTCCCATCCGGCATTTCATTTTGAATTTAGGAGAATTTAATTCAAGTGAGAACATAATAATTATAATAATCATACTGAGATCCGTCTCCTGAAAAAAAAAATCAAAAAACACTCCTCCCTTATTTATCAAAAATCCAAAAACATTTCTCCTCTCTTTATCAAAAAGCCAAAAATATTTTGTCTTCCAATCTCAAAAAAACAAATGTAAAAAATGCTTTCACCCTTTTTTCTCAAAAAATAAAATCCCATTTTGCGTCTTCTCAGGTCGATCGCAAACCCTTGGCCTGGCTCCTTATTGACTTCGGTCTTCAGTCAAATCACCCGGGAGTTCCGTTCGTTCCCCTGTTACTTTGTCTGAGTCCATAATCCATCCACCTTCCATGGAGAACACAGATCAAGTACCCATTGTGCAGCCAGGTCTGACGGTAGTCCTAGCTCAGCTCGTGTCCAAGATTGACAACCTCCAGACTAAGGTTCGAGAGATGCAACCAAACCAGGTTCCCATTCCTCAATATCCCGAGGTCTTATTCCCATGTGCTATGGATCCACTCGAGCCTATCTGGATTCCCAAAGAGTATCAGCACGCTCCACTTCTGCTAATGGGTCACCACCTGCCCAGCTTTCGATGCTGAACCTTGCCTAGACTAGGGCTAACTTGCTTATGGTCATCGATCCAAAGGAGTAAGAGTTGAACAAAGTCAATGAGGACCTTAAGATGCTCACTAAGAAGTTTGACCAAGTCAGAATATCTGGGAATTACATGAACTACACCCACATGTCTCCTTATCCTAAAGCGAGGTTATCCGAGAAGTTCAAGATGATAAATATTAAGAAATTCGGAGGAAGTGGACCCCCGATTGTTCATCTCCACAGCTATCACCGTTCTATGACTCTACTAGGGGATTCTGAAGAAGTGATGGTCCAATTATTTTAGCAAACTCTAATGGATAGCGCCCTCCGATGGTTTTTATCTCTCGAAGAGTCCAAAATTCATAGTTGGGAGGATGTAGCCCGAGAATTCATGTCACAGTACAAATATAATGAAGAGCTTGAGGTCAGCCGCCGTGATTTAGAGCTGCTCAAATAGAAATCTGGGGAATCAGTCAGAAACTTCATAGCCCGATAGAGCGAAAAAGTAGCAACCATAACCAATCGGCCATCCGAGGAAGAACAAGTCAGCATAGTGAAGAAGATCTTCTTACCCCATGTTCGAGCAACGATGGGAGGACAATACTATCCCCACTTCCAAGATCTCAGAGAAGCAGGAGTAGAAATTGAGGAAGGTCTTGATAAAATAGAGGTCAAACCAAAGAAGGTGTCCGGATAGTTCACCCCCAGGAAATATGATAAGCCTGACAGTGCTACAGTCTCAACCATCAATAACATCTCTCAACCAACCACCTCGTGGGCACTAGAAAACCATCCTGTCCCAGTTCGAAAAGAATACACCGAGATCCATGCTCCCCTCTCCAAAGTTAATCAATCCCTGTTAATCCAAAACCTTATCAAACCCTTGGATCCCCGTCTATTGCCAAATCCACTCCTAAGAAACTTCAAGGCGGATGCCCATTATGCCTTTCACCAAACCGCTGGCCATACCACTGACCAATGATTTTATGACACCCCGCCTAATTAAATATCGGGTGATCAGTCCTTTATTAAATTAAAAATCAAGGTGAACAGTTGGTTCATTCTTAGCATCACTATCGTAAAATAAAATACACCAATTTAAACACCCTAAATTATTAAGATAAGTGTCAAAACAATTTAAAACTTTATTTCCTTTTTATTAAATCCAAATATGTAAACCTTTTTAACAACCAACAGTTTAAGAATCACATAAATACTAAGGATGACAATAACACATAAGAATTAAAACCATCTAGATAAACCAAACCAGTTTAAAACTATAAATGAAGCCATCCTGACAATAGTTAACTCCCAAGGAGTATTGAATACTGAAAATACAAATAAACGTAGATCTATGATATATCCAAACTGAATAGGGAAATGGGCAACACATGTCCTAAATATGAAGAACTAAAATAGGAACATAATCAATGAAGAGGTCGTCCAAAATAAAGGCCTGCAACTCCCACATAAACTGCAGTGCGTCCAATCCAAGGAACCTATGCATGACACCCCTCTGACTGGGTTCCTCTAATACATATACATATATATACAAAAGAGAGAAAAATATAGGAAATGGGTAGAAGACCGAGTGTAAAATAGTCTTAAAATAGTTTAGCAGGTATTTAAAATGCTTACCTGCTAATGTAAAAATCATGTTAGTATGCGACACTCTCTTGAAAATTATCACCTCTCGTCTAGTGTGCACGCCTACCGTACTACTAAACCTCATAAGTTTATCTCACTTATTCTCCATAAAGTTTCATCTCGAGAAATAACAAGGTTATGATATTTAGTTTAGAAAATTAATCTCTTTAAGATTTCTTACGCTATTTAGAACAAATCAGTACCGTTATAAAGTTCTCGAACACTTATAAGAAAGTTGAAACATTTACTCATTACTTAACTACTTATACGCACAGTAGAAAGTTCCCATGTAAATACACGTATATATATATATATTAGTCTCACATATAATATATATACTAACGGCACCCCAGATAAAATCTATGGTGCTGGCATACTCTGCTATCAAGTCCCCGTATCACTCGTACTAAGGGAAATACTAGTTCGAAATCACTCTCGAACTATATGAACACAAAACACATACAAATGGAGGCGAATAATAGTTCCAAGTCACTAAGAGGTCAGCACATACCCTCACGTCTCTTTGGACAGACTGACTATCAATCAGATAGCATGTACCAAGGAATCCTATGTTCTAGGGTACAAGTCAATATCCCCCATAAATGTCCCATCGAGATAAGACTATCTCGGCGCGAAAACCCCCGTGATAGCAAGTAGCGCGGGTATGATTACACACAAGCATAATATAAATATGTATACACATGCATTAAGTTATATATATCAATATTCTCATTTTTCGAATTGGGTTCGCACACGAACCAACGATAACAATTATTAACCTCACATTCTACAACTTTTACCCAATTACCTCACATAAAGGATTTGTCGCTTTTATTCTTAATTATAACTGTTTCATACTTACTTCTCATCTCTTGAAGTACTCGGTCTTTCTAAAATATAATCTCAATAGATACACCCTCTCTAACTTTCCGGTTTAAGTCTTTCACGAGTCTTAAAATTATTTAGCGAACGTACGCACAATTTCAAAAGTGTAACGAAACTCCCTGTTAACCCCCAATTTCATCCTATATTAGTTCTCACTCAACGGAGTCTACTTAGACCCTACTAGTCCTCTTCATAACCCATTATACTCCATAAATAATAATCAAGGATTCCTTCCTATTTTAACCAGATTAAATAAAAAGGAGAAACATATGCACTTTTCCAGGAGGGATCGATTGATCAAGGAAAGGGGGTCGATCGATTGATGTTCTTGGTCGATCGCTCGATCAAGCAGTTATGACGAATTCTGTCATTGTTAAGTTACGGGTTTGCTTCTCCAACCTCAACCGAATCTCCATTAACGGTCCCCAAACTCCCAAACAACATTACTACTGGTACTATATACCTAACTACATGATTTCCTACATGAAACATGTTCAAATTCATCAACGATATCGAATTAATGGGGTAAAATTGACATAATCTTCAAGAACCCTAATTTTGGAAGAAACATCCATTCTTCTAATTATTTCCCAGATTTCTTGTTTCTAAATTCATACTAATTCGTGGGTAATCCTCTACATATGATGGGTATGTCCATAATATATTAAATCTCTCTAAACATGCGATTTAAAGTCTCTAAATTATCAATTTCTTTCATAAAGCATGTTCTTGATAATCCTAAACTAACATGGGTGAGACATTAACTAAAAAAAAAAGCAGGATAGATACTTCCCTAAAATTTAAGGTTTTGATTTGTGGATGAAAAAGGCATGGAAGGGTTCCTCGTTGTACGATCAACGTTTTGGTGGTGGTGGCGGTGCAAACGGATGAGTTCTTGGCCTGGATTGCTTGGAAAGCTTCCTATCTTCTTCTTTAATGGTCGTTCTAAGGTTATATGTTTGTTAACCCTAAAAGGCAAATCCTAGTGGTTGATATAACTATTGAAAATTCGTGGGTTTAATTACCCAAAAATACAAAATGTCTAATATGCCCTCCCGGGATGTCAATTAGGCCTAAAAACGCCCCCAGACCCAAACTAACCCCCCGGGTACACTTTTCTGACTATCTCGACCCTTTCGAACACTTTGGCGCACTTGAAATGACCATAGGGGAGACTTATAATTTATTCACTTTTAGTAATAATAATTTAGTCCTGGCACAACACAAGCGCGTCCCGACTTAATTTCCATAATTGCTATTTTATTCACTTTTGACAATTTTTAACAAATTCAACTCTATATATTACTTTACTCACTAAGTAATATTAAACCAAATCAACAAATATCCAATAATTACTAACTCTCGTCACGCTAGTAAATATTTAAAACAAATTTCTGGATTAATAATAAATTAATTTATCTCAATTAAATTTAATAAATCTCCTTAAATTTAAAGGCCATAAACTGAAATTTAAAGGCCATAAAAATACGGGGTATTACATCCCCCCTAATAACCTAATTTTGTCTCGAAATTCGGTAAATAAGTCTTACCTGATCAAATAATTTTGGACACCTTATCAGTACGCAAACTATCTACATAGTAAGGCGCTCAATCACTATAGCCCCCGTCTCACAGCAAGCTTATTTAACACTCTCATTAACGACACGTCACATTGTGCTCCTAATCGATGACATCCGCATAAGACGAGCCTATACATCATTGACTTCCATTATCAATATCGTTAGGAGTCCGCACATAACTACATGTCAACTACTCGTATTTTTCTAAATACAAAATTCCCATCCTGAGACGAACCATATGAACATCTGGCCACTTTAATTCAGTTCTTTAAATCTCGATTTCTGGTTACGAAATTCTAAGCTGCCTAAAATGGTTCGTGGTAATTCCACCTTAGTCATCGGATTATTCTCGACCGGTCCAAAATTCTGATTATCCGCTCACCTCTAAATATACAAAGGGAGAATAGTTAAGGTTTTTTCACCCCAAAACCTCAATAAGCACCTCGTTCACGACAAATAGGTATGAGTGCTTCCATGGAACTCTACCATACTATACTTCACTTGCTAGGTATATCCTTTGTAGAAATGAAATGATCACCAAGGTTCTAAAATTACCTTCACGCGGCTCCACTAATCGTTAATCACCGTGCGCCAACTCCCCGGCTATGGATGATACATCCTACTCAAAATGAAACGTTATCCCCATTGCTTCTTGAAATCCCATATTGAAGGTGGGATTCAAAAATCTCATCCCGATTCAGAAATTAATACCGTGTAGGGCCACATACCGACGCGATCCTTCCTTTCAAAGGAAGACTAGGGCACACTAGTTAATATTGTAAATCACCCCAAAGGAATATCAATCACTTCCTTCTTGGGCGACTTATTCCACATGTTTGGATGAACCCTTGATCTTTCCTTGAGTATGGAAACCCATCCAAGAAACTTTACTTACTTTACAGGCCTCTTCCATTAGAGGAATTGTCAATAGCCACAAAATTCTCTGGTAGATCCCCTTGTTCCAACCGATTTCTATCTATGAGTGGTGCATGTGGAGACTACGCTCTATGTCCCGCTCAACTTCTACTTCCACTTGTAGTGTCTCACATTAAGTGACATTTAATATTTCCCTTCTTTCCTTGGCGTATACCAAAAGTTTCGACTCGTGCACTTTTCTCCACGATGTGCACTTCTGGACCCTTTTATACCATACTAACATCTCCACTCTTGTATGCGCAAGTCGCTCTCAATATTTGACTTATTATAACTCTTCTCTGAGTGTTCTCCATAATAATTAAATTATACCCTTCTCAAGGAATACTCCTTTTAAATGGCTTCACATAGCCTTCCAACTAGATCCTGGTGTGCTACTTTGATCACACACATATATATGGATTTATCGTCTTTCACTCGGCGCGTAAACCACTCTACCACCTCCATTTCGTTATATCAGTCCCAAAAATATTTATTCCACACGTCTATTCCCACTTCCCTTCGACTCGGAAAATTTTAACATCAGCTAACCAGGATGCCCACACACCCTATAAACCGTGCATATGAGCGTAAGCATCACATACGCTTCACACATAATACCCAATTCTTTATTTTCCTTGTACTCACAACGTGATTACAACATTGGGAACTCTTAATCACCCTAGAAATCAAAATTTCAAATCATTCTTATCATCATTCCACCCCTCAACTCATGGTGATAAAATAAAACTTTCAATGCTTTCTTACCACACAACCAATGCCACTGGCCTTAAGTCGTAATTTAACTTCCAACTTATAGTTAAAATTTCCCGCTCCTATAACGAGCGAGGTACCGAACTCATGGATTAGTGACCAAATATCTCCCTACTTCCAACTTCATGCTAAGTTTCATGCGTGGGATGTATCGTAAAGCGAAATCCGAACAAGGAACCCCCTGATACACTACTACTTAGCATTGTCGGATATCAAAATTCATTAGGCCCTCCATCCATAACATGTACCCCTTTATTCCGTCTCTTGACAGAAAAGTTACATCTCCTCCTGTAATTACACTTAAATAAAGAACATTTTGCCAATCCACTATCGTTCGGTATTTGTGGTAATCACAATTCGCAAACCTCATACACATACAATTATGACTCTCAAAATCCTGACCCCAAACATATGAGTCTAACTCTTTACTCCCACATTTCTAAAGGATGTATGTAACAATGCACTCTTCCTATAACCAATTTCTGAGCGCTAAACATAATAATGAGTCAAATCTTTCCGCTCAATGGTAAACCTAATACACACCGAACCATGACAACCAGGTCCCTAAACACCCTGAAATTTAAACTTTTCGATACCACTATACCCTTCGGAGTCTCTACAATATATAATATAAGTACGAACCCGAACCTCTCACAGGTGAGGCCTCACCAGAACAAATCATGTTGAACTAAGGCAGCCACTCCAATAGCCTTACAACAACTGCCTACTATCGTACTAACCATTTTTATAAAACTACAACCAAGGTAATATCATACTCGTATATCACATCACTAAAACGAGTAACCTCGATAAAGTATGTAACACTATTAATACACCTATTCATCCTCCGCATATAGCACTAAAGATAATCCCGCTACACTAAGGAACTATTCACATAATAATTATGTTTATAGTTGGGCATTAAAATCATCTCACATGCTAACCTAGCAATAAACAAAATAGAGTGACTCGCTCGTGTCACATAAAACACGCCTCATCCTCCGAGGATAAAACTCATACTTCTACTTTGCTAATCGCCTTGGCTACTTAATGGTCCTCCAAACATAACGTGTCTCTCTGAACCAAATCAAGGAATACATTAACCATTTCCCTTGCAAGCACCCCTCCTTTGTCCTTTTTCTCACCTCGAAAATTTTTAACTCGTGTGGTTTTACTCTCCACAAAATTCCTCTACACATAACCTTCTAATCCCTGAAATACTTTCGAAAACTCACGAATGACTGTAATCAAATCTAGGAGGATCACAATCTCCTTAGAGTAATCCTTCTCCATGTAATACCAATGGGAGGGAGATCATCCCTCTGGGCGAGGCATCTCCACAAAAAATATCTCTTGTCCCGAGATGGAAAAGACAATAATCCTACCGAAAAATCTAAAATGCCAATAATGACATTGTGCTCATGCATATCTAACCCCAGCATGTCCGCAGGTAAAATCAAGCTACCAATCTCTATATCTATACCCCATCAAATAAAGAAAATCAAAGACTCATTCCCCAATGGTGAGTCTACGCATGACACTGTACTCTCCGCCGTGTCTAATAACCTAAGGCTTGTGCAAAATGATTAGCCATAAAAAAGTATGACGCCCTAGTACCAAATAAAACTCGACCCATAGTACCATGTATAAGAAACGTACCCTTTATCGCGGGTGGTTCCTGAGGTGCTACTGCCTGGTGGACGTTATAGACTCGTCCATACTGTAATTGCCCATGTTGAATAGAGGCTGTTGGGATAGTTGGTAGAGCTGGCCTCTGCGGCTCATTACGGGCACCCTGCTACCGTGGGGCCCTGTCCCTCTCTAGACAATCCTGACATCTATGGCCATTCTTTCCACATTTGAAGCACCTACCTCGAAACTGTCTCATTTTACTACATTGTTGTCTAGTTTTGCCTTTTCTTTGGGCTTGTTGGCCTTGCTGAGCATTTTCTGGAAAAATGATGTTAGGTTGAGGACAATACATCCACTTGTGGCCTGGTTGCACACATTTAAAGCAGAGTCCTAAAATTTCTCTCTGGTCGGGTTGGAGTTTCTCTCCAATCTGATTCGGACAAAATTGATGTTCATGGCCGTCCATTCCACATTTGAAACACCTTTTTGTGACTTCATTCTGACCCCGGCTTTGTTTGCCTTGACGCTTTTGGCTCTCCACATAAATTTTGTTACCTTTGTGGACTTTTTGGTCTTGAGGAGCTTGTTGCTGCGATTTTGGTGTCTTCGTACAATTATCAACTCTAGTCATATCAAATTGATCAGACTCTCTAGGTCTTTTCCCTCCTCTAAGCTGCATACTGCGATCGTGGTACTGTGAGACTGTAGTGGTAACTGCCTGTGCCACAATACCTACTAATTCAATGATTGATACCCTCTTCGGAGACACCTGGGGTGTGAGCTGTTATTGCTCATTAACTTCCCCAACGACATTAGTTTATTCGTCTTGACGGGCCATCTAAAAGTTTAAATAATCTGGATAAGTTCAACATTCACATAGAAAAATCGCAGAAGCACGAATTTCCAACGCATAAAGATGAATACAACCTTCCTAATATTAGGGCTCTAAATCAAAGACGCTAAGCTAGAAGCGAGATAAGTCACACAGATCCTAAAGGAAACTAGAACCTGATTCTATAATACCACCTGTGACACCCCGCCTCATTAAATATATGGCTATTAGTCCTTTATTAAATTAAAAATCAAGATGAACAGTTGGTTCATTCTTAGCATCACTCTCGCAAAATAAAATATACCAATTTAAACACCGTAATAATTAAGATAAGTGTCAAAACAATTTAAAACTTTATTTCCTTTTTATTAAATCCAAATATGTAAACCTTTTTAACAACCAACAGTTTAAGAATCACATAAATACTGAGGATGACAATAACATATAAAAATTAAAACCATCTAGATAAACCAAACCAGTTTAAAACTATAAATGAAGCCATCCTGACAATAGTTAACTCCCAAGTAGTACTGAATACTGAAAATACAAATAAACATATATCTATGCTATATTCAAACTGAATAGGGAAACGGGCAACACATGCCCTAACTATGAAGAACTAAAATAGGAACGAAATCAATAAAGAGGTCGTCGAAAACAAAGGCCTACAACTCCCACATAAACTGCAATGCGTCCAATCCAAGGAACCTATGCATGGCGCCCCTAGGGCTGGGCACCTGTAATACATATACAAATATATAAAAGAGAGAGAAAAAGACAGGAAATGGGTCAGAGCCCGAGTGTAAAAAAGTCTTAAAATAGTTTAGAAAGTATTTAAAATGCTCACTTGCTAATGAAACAACCATGTTAGTATGTGACACTCTCTTGAAAATTCTGACCTCTCGTCTAGTGTGCACGCCTACAGTACTACTAAACCTCATAAGTCTATCTCACTTATTCTCCATAAAGTTTTATCTCGAGAAATAACAAGGTTATGATATTTAGTTTAGAAAATTAATCGCTTCAAGATTTCTTACGCTATTTAGGATAAATCAGTACCGTTATAAAGTTCCCGAACATTTATAAGAAAGTTAAAACATTTATTCATTACTTAACTACTTATATGCACAGTAGAAAGTTCCTATGTAAATACACGTATATATATATTAGTCTCACATATAATATATATATACTAACAGCACCCCACATAAAATCTATGGTGTTGGCATACTCTGCTATCAAGTCCCCATATCACTCGTACTAAGGGAAATACTAGTTTAGAATCACTCTCGAACTGTATTAACACAAAACACATACAAATGGAGGCGAAGAATAGTTCCAAGTCACTAAGAAGTCAGCACATACACTCACGTCTCTTAGGACCGTTTGACTATCAATGAGATAGTCTGTACTAAGGAATCCTATGTTTAAGGGTACAAGTCAATATCCCCCATAAAGGTCCCATCGAGACAAGACTGTCCTGGCGCAGCAACCTCCGTGATAGCAAGTAGCACGGGTATGATTATACACAAGCAAAATATAAATATGTATACACATGCATTCAGTTATATATATAAATATTCTCATTTTTCCAATTGGGTTCACACACGAACCAACGATAACAATTATTAACATCACATTGTACAACTTTTACCCAATTACCTCACATAAAGGATTTATCGCTTTTATTCTTAATTATAATAGTTTCATACTTAATTCTCATCTCTCGAAGTACTTCATCTTTCTAAAATATAATCTCAGTAGGTGCACCTTATCTAACTTTCTGGTTTAAGTCTTTCTCGAGTCTCAAAATTATTTAGCAAACGTACGTACAATTTCTAAAGTGTAACGAAACTCCCCGTTAACCCCCAACGTCATCCTATATTAGTTCTCACTCAACGGAGTCTACTTAGACCCTACTGATCCTCTTCATAACCCATTATACTCCCTAAATAATAATCAAGTATTTCTACGTATTTTAACCGGATTAAACAAAAAGGAGAAAAATATGCACTTTTCTAGGAGGGATCGATCGATCGAGGAAAGGGGGTCGATCGATTGATGTTCTTGGTCGATCGGTCGATCAAGCAGTTATGACGAATTCTGTCATTGTTAATTTACGGGTTTGCCTATCCAACCTCAACCAAATCTCCATTAATGGTCCCCAAACTCCCAAACAACATTACTACTGGTACTATATACCTAACTACATGATTTCCTACGTGAAACATGTTCAAATTCATCCACGATATCGATTTAATGGGTAAAATTGACACAATCTTCAAGAACCCTAATTTTTGAAGAAACATCAATTCTTCTAATTATTTCCCAGATTTATTGTTTCTAAATTCATACTAATTCATGGGTAATCCTCTACATATGATGGGTATGTCAAGAATATATTAAATCTCTCTGAACATGCGATTTAAAGTCTCTAAATTATCAATTTCTTTCATTAAACATGTTCTTAATAATCCTAAACTAACATGGGTGAGACATTAACTAAAAACAAAGCAAGAAATATACTTTCCTAAAATTTAAGGTTTTTATTTGTGGATGAAAAAGGCATGGTAGGGTTCCTCGTCGTTCGATCTACATTTTGGTGGTGGCGGCGGTGCAAACGGATGAGTTCTTGGCCTTGGATTGCTTGGAAAGCTTCTTATCTTCTTCTCTAATGGCCGTTCTAAGGTTATGTGTTTGTTAAGCCTAAAAGGAAACTCCTAATGGATGATATAACTATTGGAAATACGTCGATTTAATTACCCAAAAATACAAAATGTCTAATATACCCTCCCGGGATTTCAATTTGGCCTAAAAATGCCCCGAGACCCAAACTAAATCCCCGGGTACACTTTTCTGACTATCTCGATCCTTCCAGACACTTTTGCTCACTCGAAATGACCATACGGGTGACTTTTAATTTATTCACTTTTAATAATAATAATTTAGTCCTGACACGATACAGGCGCATCCCGACTTAATTTCCATAAATGCCATTTTATTCACTCGTGACAATTTTTAACAAATTCAATTCTATATATTACTTTACTCACTAAGTAATATTTAATCAAATTAACAAATTTCCAATAATTACTAACTCTCGTCACGCTAGTAAATATTTAAAACAAATTTCTGGATTAATATTAAATTAATTTATCTGAATTAAATTTAATAAATCTCTTTAAATTTAAAGGCCATAAACTTAAATTTAAAGGGCATAAAAATTCGGGGTATTATAGCTTTCACCTCCGAAACATAATTCAAGGTCTAATTGACCGGGTTACCATCGCCCCACCAGCCAATCTTAAGCCAAACACTACTCACAACCCACTCCCAAATCATGCCAATGCCGTATTTCTAGAAGAGAGCCCAGAATTTGATCCCTCAATTCAAATCACACCCATATACTCTCCTAAACCTCTCCAATTTTGCCCATATTTCCTGCTACACCCTACTAACCTCACTGATCAGGCACTGTCACTCCTTACCAGAGTGTGCATCGTTGTATGTACCCGTTCTGAAAATGAAAGCATGGAATTATCAGAAGTCTCAAACCAACTCCTAGAGTTCGGGCTGAAATGGCCCTCACAGATGATCATTAATTGCCAGAGATTTAGTACACTGTTCTTGGAAGCACGAAAATGGGCTCGAAAGTCAGACAGTTGGGTAGTACTAAGCAATGAAGTCATCTTAGATGATGTTGTCCAGGTTATAACAGAGATATTCATGCGAACCAACGATATTTACAGTATGACCAAGTTACTTGATGCTCTGGGGATACAAGGGCGCCTGGTCCCTTCACCCTTACATATCCCCACAGAATGGGAAGACCTATATGAAGAAGCCGTTGAAGTTATTTAATGCATTGACTTTACATGGAAAGACAGAATTGTTTCCATCGGATGAGGGGAAGAGTTCGAAGATTCAAATAAAGAGCAAGCTTCAGAGAAAACTAGCCCAGTAGCTGACATGTGTGGGATGATTTCATTTGAAGAACTTCTCGAAGAAATAAACAAGGTGGCAGAACAACCTCAGGTTGACGAGGAAACTGGATTCATATTCTTCCCTTCCTCAGAAAATCACATGACCAGATTAGAGAGGCATTACCAGATCCCAAGCTCACTATTAGGAAATGACAAGGGGAAGGGCGTTGAAAACCTTCCTATGCCAGAGATGACCCTCGAGAAGAGAAAGATCCTCGATCAACTAAAGAAAACTCAGGCTAACATCAATCTATGGGGGGCTTTTCATGTCTTCCCAGCTACACAGAAACGCTCTGATTAGGTTGCTCACTGGACCTACAGTTCCTCCTTCTACCACACCAGAAGAAATGATAAATTTGGTTGGATCCTTAACCTCTACCCGAATGCTATCCTTTTTCGAAGAAGAAATCCCCAATATTGGTCCAAACCATAATCATGCACTCAACATATCCATTGAAGTTATGGGGAAGGTCGTACCACTCTCTCTTGTCGATAATGGATCTGCCTTGAATGTCTGCCCACTGAGAACCTTCAAATATTTAGGACTAAAAGAAAGCGACCTCGCTCCAACCTCCGCTATTGTACGTGCCTACGATAACACCCGTCGAGAGGTGATAGGATCCATAAAGCTTGTAATAGGGGTTAGCCCTATAAACCCTATCGTCGAATTCCAAGTTATTGACATCCTAGCTTGTTTCAATTTGTTACTAGGATGACCTTGGCTTCACAGTATCAAGGGTGTGTCTTCCTCACTCCATCAGAAATTGAAGTTCTTCGCCGACGGACGGGTCATCACCATTTTGGGCAACGACAATAATGCCGAGGGTGCAAGTACCAGCAGTCTAATTCTTGAGTTATAACACGGGTCAAATTATATGCTCCTATCAAGATTTCGAGTTGAACCACTTTTACTCCCGACAGGGGATGACTTCAAAGAAAGGGTTTTTCCAGAATATGACACCTCATGGAAACGTCAATGTGATTCAGATGTTCAGAAACATGCACTTCATGCCCGAACTAGGTCTAGGACAAAGACATCAAGGTATACTTGAGCCTATTGAACTGAAGGAAGCTTTCTCTCCTTGTGGTTTGGGGTATCAACGGTCCGAATAAGTGCTCGGAATGATCCGACAATCTTGACTAAAGAGAGGACTAGACTGGATCCAGACTATCCCAGGTGACTCCTTGAATGGATGATTCATCAAATAAGGCGAAGACTTCCCTTTTTGCGACTTTCCAGAACCATGGTATGACCATACAGACAAGAAGATGAAGCCTGGAATGGAGATCTTTTTCCAAGATAGCTACCCATGGACCGAGAGTTCCCAACACCATGTACAGCCACTCATCAAAGATACCAAAGATACTGAGGAAAGTAACTCCGAAGATTCTTTCAACTTACAGACACTGGGGCTAACACTCTGCATGGTTCACTCAGGAACTACATCACCGGATCCATCCCAACTTATTAAAGCTGTTGATACACCTCTCCTCAACTGGCAGGTTGCGCCAGTTCTACCTATTGAAATCTCCCCTAATCCCAATGTTTACTCTATTTCTTCTTCTGTTGTCTATCCTTTCTCAAATGTAATAGAGTCATCTTTTGGTGAGGTTCTCAATGTTGTTTTTCCTATCAATGAAATAAATGAAGATTTTAAGTATCTTGTTGTGCCTTATATTAACTGTTTGGATTCTAATCAAACTTTTAGTGATGATGATTTTGCAAATGAACAATTCTTAACTGATCTAAATAAGGATAAAAATAAATAACATAACCGCATTCAAGTTAATGAACAAGAGGTTGTTGTTGTTAACCTCGATTTTAGTAGCTAACTACGCGAGAATGGGATATGGGCTACCCTCGACGAGCATGAGTGTGCACAACTCAAAGAATTTCTAAAGGAATTTGTCGATGTCTTTGCATGGTCCTATGATGATATGCCTGACATTGATCCTGAAATAGCTCAGCATGAGATTCCCACTCTCCGAGATTATAAGTCGGTTAAACAAAAGTTAAGAAAGCTCCGCACTGAATGGTCGCTCAAAGTCAAAGAAGATGTGGTCAAATAGTTGAGCGTGGGCTTCATTCATGTGATCGAATATCCCACGTGGCTAGCCAACATAGTGCCTGTGCCAAAATTAGGAGGCAAGGTTTGGATGTGTGTAGACTACCTAGACTTGAACAAAGGCTCTCCAAAGGATGATTATCCGTTACCCAATATCCACATGATCGTGGACAACACAGCTAGTCATGCTCTCAAGTCATTCGTCGACAGTTTTGTCGGATACAACCAAATTAAAATGCACTCAGACCACTAAGAAAAAACTGCATTCATCACCCCATGGGGAACCTTTTGCTACACTATCATGCCATTTGGTCTCAAGAATGCTGGGGCTACCAACCAGAGGGCTGCCACAACCATCCTGTATGATATGATTCACAAAGAAGTTGAGGTCTATGTGGATGATATTATTAA
This sequence comes from Sambucus nigra, assembly GCA_949130495.1. Taxonomy (NCBI): domain Eukaryota; kingdom Viridiplantae; phylum Streptophyta; class Magnoliopsida; order Dipsacales; family Adoxaceae; genus Sambucus; species Sambucus nigra. The sequence goes on from OX422217.1 coordinate 573,493,103, forward strand.
CAAATTCAAGACTAGAAAAGGTCATGTTCTCTTTCTCCGAAAGTTCTTCGAACGACTGCGACAGTATCAGATGAGACTCAATCCGCAGAAATGTGTCTTCGGCATTACAAAGGGAAAACTCTTGGGATTCATGGTCAGTGAGAAAGGGATAAAAGAAGATCTTGCCAAGCTGAAAGCCATACTTGAGATGCCACCTCCCCAAAAAGAGAAATAAGTTTGAGGTTTCCTTGGGAAATTGCAATAAATCAGTCGGTTCATCAGCAAGCTAACCTCTATCTGCGAACCTATCTTCAAATTCCTCCGAAAGGATTCAACTAAGGTTTGGAACGAGGACTGCCAAGAAGCTTTTGACCGAATCAAATAATATCTGACCCAACCCCCAGTACTCATACCACCACAGTCTGGTCTCTCCTTGCTCATATACCTGACATTGCAGCTGGGGCTTTGCTAGCCAACCACCTTGAAGATTCCCGTAAAAAAAGAGACATCTATTATGCCAGTTGCAAATTGGCTAGATACGAGGTCAACTACACTGCCATAACTGACACTACAGTTGGGGCTTTGCTAGCCCAACACCTTGAATATTCTCGTAAAGAAGGAGACATCTATTATGCCAGTTGTAAATTGGCTGGATACGAGGTCTACTACACTGCTTTGGAAAAGGTGTGTGTCGCATTTATCTGGGTCACCCAAAAGTTGCGGCACTACATGCTCGCTTTCCCCATCAAACTTATATCCCGAATGGACCCCATCAAATACATGCTTGAGGAACCCACCTTGTCCAGTCGAATGGATCGATGGTTGATGCTCCTAGCCGAGTTTGATATCATGTACATCACGCAGAAAGCTATGAAAGGAAGATCCATCTCTAACAACCTCGTTGATTACCCCATGAATGAAGACGATGTCTGGATCTCCGAATTCCCAAATGAAAACATCCTATCCACTGCCCAGGACAATATCCAATGGCAAATGTTCTTTGACGGCGCTGCCAACAAAAAGGGATATGGCATTGGGATGCTTCTGATCGCCCCAGATGACTCCCACACTCCCATCGCCATCAAACTAGATTTCCCTTGTACCAATAACATGACTGAATACGATGCATGCATGGTAGGCCTCAAAGTTGCTCTAAAGAAAGGTATTCAATGCCTAGACATCTACGGGGATTCTTCCCTCATCATCGGTTAAGTGCTCAAAAAATGGAGAGTTAAGGACAAGAAGCTCCAACCCTTCCATGCCCACTTAGAAGAACTAGCCTCCCAATTCTAAGACATCACCTTCTATTACCTACCCTGAGTAAAGAATAACCTAGTCGACGCCTTTGCTACCTTGGCCTCCATGGTCGACATGCCCAAAGGAATCATAATGACCCCTTCCTTGATCAATAGCAAGACAAACCAACCCACTGCTACCACATTGAGCTCGTCACCACAGAAGATCCCGAGCTAGCCAATTGCTGGTACTATGATATTTGGTGCCTCCTCAAGCATGGTAGGTATCCCGAGGGTTCCAATAAGAAAGATCGAGCAACCCTTTGAAGACTAGCTACCCAGTACATTATCTGTCATAAAGCACTGCTCAAAAGGAACTTCGATGGAACTCATCTGCACTGTATCGCAGGGGCAGACATTGAAAAGATAATGAAGAAGATCCACAACGAGGAATGCGGACCCCACATGAAAGGTCACATGCTTTCCAAAAAGATCATCTGATAAGGCTACTACTGGATGACCATGACCCAGGATTGCACCGGCTATGTCTAGAGATGCCTCTAATTCCAACAATTCTCCAATCTTCAGTATCTTCCACCGCGTGAATTATACAACATGACTTATCCCTGGCCATTCTCTACCTAAGGTATGGATATCATCGGGAAAGTTATACCAAAGGCTTCTAACGGGCATGAGTTCATCCTAGCTAACATCGATTACTTAACCAAATGGGTCGAAGATGAGTTATACGCATTGCTGAATGCCAAGAAAGTGGCCAAATTCATCAAGAAAAATATCATCTGCCGATATGGGTTCTCGCACGAGCTAGTATCAGTTAATGATTTGCAGTTTGAGGCAGAAGTTACAGAAGTGGTCAACGAGTACGAGATTCAGAGACACAAATCTTCTCCATACCGACCTCAAACTAATGGTGCAGTTGAAGCCACCAATAAGAACCTCAAAGCCACCATCAGTAAGATGACCGAAAGCTGTCGAGATTGGGCCGACCGGATCCTGTACGCCCTCTAGGACTATCGAACCTCAGTTCGAACCTCTACTAGGGCTACCCCTTACTCTCTAGTTTATAGCATGGAAGCTGGCCTACCCGTGGAGCTAGAAATACCCTCGTTGCGCGTCATGCTTGAAGGCAAGGTTAGAAAAGAAGACTAGAAATCATTGTACCACATATAAGGGTACCATCACTGAATAGCGCGATCATTCAATAAGAGAGTCAAGAATAGTGGTGTCCGAGAAGGGGATCTAGCCCTCAAAGAGATCAAAGAACCCATCTGGGACCCAAAGGGAAATTCAAGCCCAATTGGAGCGGCTCATACATTATAAAGAAGATCCTATCCAGTGGTGTCGCCATGCTCACTAACTTAAATGGAGAAGAGATGGCTCGTCCAGTCAACCTGGACCGTCTCAAGAAGTTCTACCCCTAGTTCAAAATCTCAGCACGCTATGACTTTTCTCATCTCCCTTCTATTCTTAAAAAAAATTAAAAAAAAAATCTCTTCATTTCCCTCTACCCAGAACTACATGGGCTTGATCCTCTACAATAAACCATTTTCAAACAAATTAAAGATTTTTCAAAAACCCCAGAGGTACGTAGGCAGCTCATGAGCACGACCCTTTCTTTTTCACAAAATACTATTCTTTTCTTATCTCCGAGAACAACAGTCCATTCTTACATATACTTGTACAAAAGGATTATGTATGCCTTAGCGATCGGTATAGATAATTCAAAAACACAAAACTCATCAAAAGGCACAACTGGATGATCAAAAACTTTTTATTTCATTAATAAGAAAATTTGGTATAGATTACATGAGAAAAGGAACAGATAACTCCCCCCCTCCCCCCCACTTTCCTAAAAAGACAAATAAAATCCCCTCATTTATTCCCCATTATAAACTCTCCAAGAGTCCCATTCGCAGCTACCAGAGGAGCCCACTCCATCATCATCATTTGCATCCTGGGGTCCCAAGCTTCCCTGCCTGAACAGAGTACCGCAGACGCTCCATGGACCGATAGGCTCGAACCGGCTTCGAAAAAACCACAACACCTCCCTCCAGGGTATTAAATAAGACGAGCCACCTTTGTCCAGTCTCCACTGCCAACATCTTGCTCACCACTCTCCTCCACAACCACTTCATATAATCCTCGGGGATATGCCAAACTCTTCAACAGACTGAGAGGGACGGGTCGAAGGACACCGATTCTCCCACATAGAGCCAAGCCACATGCGCAGACGCTCAGTCAAATCTTCTATCAGAAAGAAGTCTAGTGTCCGAGGTGGCACAACCTGTTCCTAACCAAATTAACGCAGAAGCCTCCAAGGGAAATAGAAAGAGGTCTGTCTAAGACCAACCAGCCGGACATACGGATATTCTCCCAGCTCCAGAATAGGCAACAACTGTCCCCACTAAGGCACTGACCAGCACATATTTAGAGCCCCGTTCTCCATAAACCAATTCTCCCAACTCTAGATGTCCAAGCCAACGCTGATGAAATAGCGCAAACAAAAGTTAGGTACAACCGACAAAGGGTATTTCGTAGGAGTCACCAGGCGAAGTCTCTCAAATAACCACATGAACAGCATCACGGGGCTACCCCTCAAGAAGTCAAAATGAACTTCTCGCCAGGTATCTAGGCCATTCAAAGTCTTCGCCAGTATCACTGTCGTAAGATTGCGACGGTATGACATCCAGGAAATAATAGCCGCAAGTTGTGAGTCCACCAGTAGTTCCCCAGTCACCAATAGTAATGTTGATACTAAGCCCAGAACAACGGCTCGGGCGTATCCAGTATCGCCAGCCTCTTGCAAATGCACGGACTGTAACACCGCCGAAAGGGAGATCATTCCCCCAACAACCAATGGTCTGGCCGCCGAAGGCAAAATGCAAAGAATCTCGGCCAATAAATCCCTAGGAGAATGGGAAAACTCAGGAAGAGCTGCAGCAACACTGGGATTTATCCCCAGCATGGAAGAAAATTCCTCGTAGGTAAGATAAACTTCATCCAACCAAAAGCGGAATACATGGTCTTCAGGATACCAAAATTGTATCGCCGTCATCAACGTGTTCCACTCAATGGGCTGGTTGCGCCACAAAGATCGACGCTTATTGAAAGCATCGTAGTCGACATTATAAGAGAACATTGCTTCAAAGGCTTCTAGGTAGTTAGCAAACTCAATGCTACCAGGGAGAGCCATATTGCAAGACTAATAAATTGTAAGCAAGTAAGTAAGAATGTGAAGGTGTGATGAAAACACTCCACCCTTACCCCTTTTTATACTTGAAAACCCTCACAAAAGACATGACCCCTGCAGAAATCGAAGGAAATCTTACCCCACAAAGTACAAGAGGATAAAGAGGGCACTAATAAAAGCTTTGAATTGATGGGACTGGACTTGACTATCGATAGGCAGGACAAGGGTCTTGTCGATCGGCAACCCCCCTATTTTTAGAAATTTTTCTTTTTCCTCTTTTGTCAAAATCTCAAGCTCAATAAAAAATAAATTGATATCCTCAATAGAATTTCAAAAATCCTCTTCCACCCCTATATAATTTCTCATTTTTAAAACTTTCCTCCAAAATCCCAAAAATATCTCTTTTTAAGGTCTCAGCAGCAAAGTAAAAAAGCATGTGCATGTGCATGCATTCACTATTAACAAAAGATAATAAAAAAAACATTGCATTGCATATATATATTCTTCTGTGTTACATCATGTTTTGCAGGAAATAAAGAAAAGCAAAAAAAACAACGGGACTCAGCACGAACCCACATTCTCTCTCTCTCTCTCTCTCTCTCTCTCTCTCTCTCTCTCTCACAGAGCTTCCACCCATGCGATGCGCTCTCGTTCCACTACGGCGAGATGAAGCACCACCACTACCCGAGCCAGAGTCCTCCTCGAACGAAGCAGGTGGAACCAAGAAAGAAGGAACCAGGACCACATCCCGAATATGGGCGGTCGTCGAAGATATCCAGTTTCTGATGTACCTCAGCCAAGTGGCCGACACCTAGACTTGCTGCAAATAAAAGGCAAAATCAGTATCAAAGCAAAAAGGATCAAAATAGAAAAGAAAGAAAGAGAGGAATAAGAAAAGATATACCTGAGGTCGAAGAACCTCCTCTGTCAAACCCAGCTCCTCCGGATCCACCGCATGAGGATGGTGCAACATAGGCACTATCCCTCCATCAGCTTGCTGAATGTTGTACGAAGGAGTATGCAATCGAACGAAGGGAACCTCTGAAGTCGCCACTGCCGCAGACTCCGATGGACCACCGCCGCTGTGGGAAGACCCCACCGCCCGACTCGAACCCACAGGAAGGAAAGGCAAGGCATCATATATGCTGGGATCCATCAACCATCCCATCACAAAGTCCATATAGTTATACGGCGCAGCCGTATCAGTGTACAATAGGTAGGGCTCACTAATCATCGCTATAATCCTCGTATCCTCCAGGAGATGCCGCTCCCACCTCATAGACGTAGGAGGATGCGCAGGTGGCACCATCACCTACCCGTCAGCAATCTGCCGAACCACCCTCTCCCCAAGATACCAAGAATGGACAAACTCATGTGCCAACAAACTGCTCATCCGCGTGTTTACCCCAGTCGCCCTCGTATCCTGAACGGTTGTCCCCCAAGGGTAAAAAGTCACCTGAAAATCCCCAACAGGCATAAGTCAATAACAGAATCAGAACATGCAAAAACCAAGACTGGAGAGGAAAGAGTCTTTCCCTACCACTGTTCAGGCCATTGAAGACCCGACGCACCGCCTCTAGAGAAAGAGATCCCTTCGATTGTCGATTGGCCTTTTGCCATCGATACAATCGGTAGAAGTCCCCAACAGTCTCGTCCTTCGGGGTAATTAGCTGGGTATTGCACCCAATCACCTTATAGAACCACGTCTTCCAAAGACAAGAATTCACAATCAATAAGAGAAGCATAAGGAAAATGCCAATGCATGAAAATGCGCAAACTAAAGAATACCTTAAGAAGATACGTGGCTCCAGTAAAAGTTTACTAGCAGCACCGGCTGAATGCATCCAAAGAAAAATAGAGGGTCTCCAACGTCAGGCTCCCCTAATCATAGAGAGGGATGTTCGAAAACATCCTCATGTTCGGCAAGAACCATAAATGGACGACGTTGCCGCTCGATGCCGCCATGAAACCTCCCAGTACCAACAATATGAATAATCGGGCCATCTGCCTCACCTGCAGCCTGTCCTTCACATCAACCACCCTACTCAGCAAAACATCCTTCAGTAAGGACAACCGAATGGAATCCCCAGAAATTATCCTCCCTACGTCACCGAGCACCGCCCGTACTGCCTCTGACTTGACCCGTAGGGAGCGATCCACGTCTATCTACTCTCTGTCACAATCCAGCCTCAGCAGCTACTGCACATCTATGGGAGTCATGGTAATCTCCCCAAAGATGAAATGGAAAGTGTGGGTAGTATCCCACCATCTCTCCCCTAAAGAACATAATACCGCTGTCGAACGAGGCGTCTCATCCAGCGCAGACGCCAACCTCCCAAAACTTGCTGATGATACCACCCAATGCACCACGGGTGGAAGATGCTCCCAGACGTCTTTAAGCCCCATCGTCCCATGGGCATGCATGTTCTTTAAAGAGATATCAAACTGTCAAAAGAAAAAACCTTGTAAAAAATTCAAGAAGGAAGGAAAAATCACCAAAAAAGAGAAGAACGCCAAAAGTCAGGTTACTTACATAACCGCCAGGGCTCACCACCCTCAAAGAGTCCCGCAACAAGATCCGCTCATCCACAACCGACTCGAAAGCATAAAAAGAATTCTCATTCCCCAAAGCAAGAGGCGCCCTGGCCCTTCACTCCACGTTCGCCCAATCATCAACAGTTAACCATTCCCTATGTTCTGCACTGCTTATAAAGGTGACCATTTATTAGAGATCGGAATGCTAGAATGATTTACAGAGGAAAATTGCATAAAGAGAGAAAGCAAGAAGCTGTGAAAAATGAAGGGAATTTGCCCCCTTTATATAGGATACCAAGGGTCATGTCGATCAGCACTGACCCCAACCATACTAATCGGCACTATCCCTTTACCTTCCCGAGGCAGTCCAAAAGTCCGTGCCACTGCCGAATGGAACCCTCTATACCCTGCTGACCGGCACCCCCTTAAAATTTCATACAAAAAATCCCAGAAAATACCAGAAAACCTTGAGAAATTCTCAGAAAATTCCTAAAAATCCCAGGAAGGATCTAAGACATTTTCACCAAGAAAATTTCACACTCCCTCAAGCGGATCCCCTATTTCCCCAGCAGAACTCTCAAAAGCCAAGTGAATATCCTCCCGGCGAAACCCCTGGAGGACCTCTAAGGATCACCTCATATGCCCTAAAGGTCTCAGACCTCCCCGAGTAATATGTCCAAAACCCGAACCACTGAGTCACTTCCCCAATGGAATTTTGACTATCCCTCCATAAAATCTCCAAAGACACAAGGATTTCCCCAGCAATCGGCTCCCCAACTCATTCACTATTCCCCAGCAGAACCCAAAATCCAATCTTTATCCTCTGTTAGGTGAGAATTGACCTCGGCCTTAGATCGTCACCTCAGTTAGGTCAGAATTGACCTCAATCCTCAGTCATCACCTCTCTTAGGTCAGAATTGACCTCGGTCTTGGATCGTCACCTCAGTTAGGTCAGAATTGACCTCGGTCCTCGATCGTCACCTCTCTTAGGTCAAAATTGACCTCGGTCTTGGATCGTCACCTTAGTTAGGTCAGAATTGACCTCGATCCTCGATCGTCACCTTTTTTAGGTCAAAATTAACCTCGGTCTTAGATCGTCACCTTAGTTAGGTCAGAATTATCCTCGGTCCTTGATTGTCACCTCTCTTAGGTCTAAATTAACCTCGGTCTTGGATCGTCACCTTAGTTAGGTCTGAATTAACCTCGGTCTAGAATTATCACCTTAAGCCCACAAAATTGGCTTCGACCTATAGAATTGGTCGTGATAACTTAAGCCTGCAGAATTGGCTTCGACCCGCAGAATTGGTCATCTCATCTTCAAGCCCACAAAATTGGCTTCGACCCACAGAATTGGTCATCTCAACTTAAGCCCGCAGAATTATCTTTGACCCGCAAAATTGGTCATCGCAACCTAAGCCTATAAAATTGGCTTCGACCTGCAGAATCGGTCACCTCATCTTCAAGCCCTCGGAATTGGATTTGACCCGCAGAATCGGTCACCCTCATCTTCAATCCCTCGGAATTGGCTTCGACCCGTAGAATCGGTCATCCCCAGCACCTCCTTATGAATTATCCCAAACCTTTCCTCCAAACCATCCCTAGTATTCCCCCCTTAGGTCCTCAGAATCGGCCTCGACCCTCTGAATTGTTCATTCTTATTCCACCAGGTCCTCAGAATCAGTCTCGACCCCCTAAATTGGTCATCATATTTTTAAAAGCATCATGCGGTGTCTATTCGACGACTATCATTTATTCCAAACTCACCCGTCGAGGGGCTCTATAGACACCCCATTATGTTACCCCTTAAACTCTCCTTAGGTCCCTAGCACCTCCCTTTATCACTATAAACCCAGGTCATACCCCGAGTACTGACCTAAAAGCCATCGAGCACTCCCAGTCTCTGTCTGACCAAAATTCAAAGTCTTCAACTTGACCAAGCTGAATGAATCTTTGAAGGGTCTTGAATTCCCTTTCAAACGGTCCATCTTGTGCGCGATTCTGACTTACCATGCGGACAAACGACCCGTTTTCCCTTAAAACCTAATCTAGAGGCCAACGGACGCTCCCGGGCTCTGTTTTACCAAAGTCAACTATTTATCTCAACTGAGACTGAATGAATCTTCAAAGGGCACTGAAACCCCTTTCCAACGGTTTGCCTCGTGCGCGATTCTAACTTATGGTATGGAAGAACAATCCGTTTTACTCCGAGAGGTCATCAAATGCTTTCAGGGCCCGGTTGACCAAAGTCAACTCCCCGAACCGAATCAAACTCTTTGGAATGTCTAAGTACATCTCTTAACTTTTCCAATGGTCTTCCCCATTTGTGATTTGGACTTACCATGAGGACGAACGATCCATTTACGTCCGATGATTCCCCGTCCAATGGACTGATGAGCGCTTCCGAGCCACATATGACCCAAAGTCAACTCTCGAACCCAAGATGGGTCCAAAGGAATTTTGAAGGTCTCTGAATTACCTTTCCAATGGTCCTCCTCGTGTGCGATTCAATTCAACGGTTTGCACTCTGCGGCTAATTTTACGAAAAGGCCAAAAAGACACTGCCAAACGGCAGGTCCTAGACCCTGCCATTTGGCAGAACCAGGGCTATGCCAATCGGTAATTCCCTGGGCCTATAAAAAGGATGGCTTGTCCTCATTTGCAAGGTAGCCCAGATCTGAAACATATCACTCTCAACAAATCCAGAAAACCTCTCTCGAAGCCAGCGTGATTTCCAAATCCAAATCCCTTTCCAACCTTCACTTTTTATCATCCTTTCCATCAAACATGGTGAATTCACTACCCTTCATCATAATCCAAGTGCAAGGGTTTCTCTCTAACTTTCATGATCAAGCTCAAGATCTTCAAGAAGGTCCAATTTTCTCAATTCTCTCCTTAAATTCCCTTAAATTTGCATTAACTTGTTTTATTACTTAGCACTTTTATTCTCTCATCTCACATATCCTAATATACTTTTTATTTAGTATTATTGCACATCTCTTATTTTCATACGAATAAAAACCTAAAAAACAAGAAAAATAGGGTCTGCTCATAAATTCCAAACCGAAATTCTCACACTTTTCTTACACTTTTCTCACAACTAAAACACTTTTTTACACACACAACACACAAATAAGAGAATCCCCTGATTGGATTTATGGGATAAACCCCACCCCTCATTTTTTATACGAACTACGTGGACTTTGATGCCCCTATAGGCTACGTAGGCATCTTGGGGTAAAATTCGAGACTCGAGTCCTATTTTTTACTCTTTTTCCCATTTCCTATTTTCTTTATATTCAATTCTCTTAGATTATATATATATGCATATATTTGTTCTCCGTGGCGTATTATCCCACATCCGTTATCGTTCCATTATAATGATCAACGCAAGGATAATCGTGTAAATCCTATTTTTTAATATTATTTTTATGAACCTTCCTACAAATGACATGCTTTATCTCTTCCATGATACAAGTTAAGGATTCCTATCTCCACTATAAATACACATGCACACATATCACGGGGAAAATAGCAAAAACCCATGAGAGACCGTAAGGGCGGAATGGGTGCTTAACACCTGCCCATTTCGTAACTTAGCCTCCGAACCCTTTTCGGATCATTTTGGTTTCATATGCATCAGTATGTCTTTAGATGCTGTCCTTCGGGATAGCTCCCTTTCTTTTGTCTGTTTTGAGTAAAATAGAATGGTGACTCCATCTCTCTACATTTTTCACCTCATCAACGACGCCGGTCGAAGCGCTCTCGAGAGGGATTCGTGGGACCTAGGATCCTCACGCCTCTACCCGCCGCGAGGATGGAGGATGGCTACAACCAAAATTTCCAAACTTCCACAATTTAACACATTAACTCTCTTAATTCACACAAGAGCCACCAAACCAAACTAAACAAAAGGGGTGGGAGTTTTTTAAACAATAACCCTCTTTCTTCTATTAATAATTCTCGTGACTATGGGTTATAAAATAGAAGATAAATGCAACATTGGGTCGGGGTATTACAATTATAGATACTATTTAGCAGCGCCAATTATGAGAGGTAGGTGTATATGCTGGGATCCTTTGTCACCACTGGGTATGGACCGTGAACTGGTGTACTGCATAGGGATCGTCCCACTTGTGTGTGTTTTACATTATCTGATTGGATAAGGAATTCCTTCGGACTTACCGATAGAGCATGAACGAGACACTACCGGTAGATTCCTTTAAGTGTCACATATATGATTATACAAATTAAATGAAATTAATCCAGCTGTCTAAGGATGTAGACAATAAATTACAAACCAATTACCATGTAACGTGCATAATATATTTTTTTGTCATTTTTATGAGTAATATGATTGGGATAATTTGTGGAAATGGTAATATGAAGATAGATGATTATGGTTAAGTATGTTGGATATTACTTAATGCATCTTATATCATATTGGCACAGTTAGTATTTATTACTTGGGATTTATTCGATTATAAGTGAAATACCACACTTAAATAAGGGGTGAGGTACTTGACACAAGTGAGTTACGATGGATGTTACTTACTTTGAATTAACTGTATTTTTGCATTTTAAATTTGGTAAGTTAATTCTTGCACACTTTAAGGTGCTGACCCAACACTATAAATATTTTCCCTCCAGGTTTGCTTAGAGAGGGATAGCGGGACTAAAGGAATGTCAAACTTGCTATCATGTGTTTCTTCTCGAAGATCATCTTAAGGAATTTAGCTTTGCTACTTCTTCCTGTCTTTACTTATTTCAGATTATTGTATGGGTATAAGTCCAGAGTCATTTTATTTATTAGGCGAGACAATATTTTCGCATATTAGTTTTTATTTTGTTGGACGTGGATGTTGGTTTTATTTTTCTATATTTTATTTTATTTAATCTAGTTTTAATTCAAATTTGGTTCATTATATGAATGTTTTTATTACGATCAATGATAAGAATGATATAGATTGTATAAAACCCCCATCTTTGGCGTATTGTATTTTACCAACGTTTACATAAGAAAATGGGGGTTGTTACAGTTCGTATCAAAGCATCTAGGTTCTAGTGTCCTTAGGATCCGTGTTACGTACATTTCATCTTTCGTTGAGCATTATTTGAAGTGTCTAAATCCCATTATACGATTTTGTAATCTCGTGTCACGATGACGTGTGTGCCAATATCGTTTGCTGTTATTTGAGTGTTAGCAAGATTTCTAGAGTATTTGAGCTTAAAAAGAATGAGAATGAGGACCATTATGAGTTAATGGTCAAGCATTGTATGGGTGGTTGGACAAGGGTGTTCATTGTAATTGTGAAAATTATTACGGGAAATTATCATGTTTTGGAGTAAAGTATGCAATTGAAAGACTCTTAGGGCCACAAGTTTGCGAATGTCTTTCACGCTGAGTCCATTTTAGGACATATTAAAGGATTTTATTTGTTGAGGAGCTTACTGGAGTTTAGGTTTTACTTAAGGTAATATGGGTAGCAAAATGACATTATGAAATTTTATGGATGTAAGATAAGAGGCAATAGATTACTTGGTTTTAGCAAAATATAAGGACTTTGATGAAAATTTAAGTGGAGATTAGTTCAAATTAAAGGGTTAAATTGGTGTTAGGCTCAAATTTGAGCAATGTTCATCTATGTGGTGAAACTGTTTATGATCTGGGTGATGATAAAATTAGAGTGTTTGGACTTAGTAGTAGGTTCATCGTGTGACCACGTAATAGGAGTTAGAGACTAGTTATAAAATTTGTAATACACCCGAGTGAGTAAAACAAATTGGATATGAGAGCATTTATTTTGTTCAAGTTGAGACGAACCAATTAGATAATTATATGGTGATGAAGTTACATGTACATTATAGACGTGTATTTTGGTAGTGTGTTAGTAATAACCAAGATGTAGGAATAAGTGGGTTCCAAGAAACTTAAAGAAAGATCATGTTTTAATTAAGAATTATAATTGTAAATGTAGGATTGAGAGTACCCCTGTTATAAACAATTAGAGGAAAACAAAAGATGATGTTACGAAATGGCGATTAGAGTCGAGAGGGAGGACTGCAACGGTGAATTTTAATTTTAATTTTTCGACATGCGATATATGGCAACATGTTTTCTAGTTATCCGAATGTGGAGAAAGGTATCAGTTGAGGTTTTATAGATTTTATATGGTGTATGTTTCTACGGGCATTGGGGTTATAGATCCAGGTCTCGTTTGATTAGGGAAATAGTGCTTGGTTGAGAGTGGGTGCGATGATGTGATGATTTTAGGATAGTTATTGACGTAAATGTTAGAGTATAGAAATAATGAATTATGATATTCATAATACCTATGCATTGGGTAGTGGTGGGAATGTGAGCGTCCCCTAAGTTTATATTACTTATTTCTATGCTGAAAGATGTCTTAACGGTTGATGGGTTTCGTAAATGCCTTATGGGTTTCTGATAGTTATTTTTGGGCAGTCGTGATTCCCAATGTTAATTTACATAGTAAATGTGTTGATAAAATTAATTTTGTGTTGCGACGTGAGTTTATCTATTGAAGTGATTTTCGAGTTCGAAGTATTGATTTTGGTTATATGTTGAGGACGGCATAACTAATGGGATGGGAACGCGGGATGAATAGCCAACGATGGGTTTATTTTCGTATTAAGGTTATGAGTGACGAGAACTAATTATATAGTAAATGTTTTGTTTGTTCTGAGAATTATATGACTAGTGATAGTCTTGGTTACATGATGATGTGGACGATTATAAATAATGTTATTATAATGATGATGCATTGGAAATTGGCAATAATGGCCTTTACTAGAATTAGTAGGATTGTTGAGTCTTATGAATTGATTAAACATATTAATAGACATAAGTCCTGGACTGACAAATCTTAGCGACGGACAAAGCTATGTAGTAGTGTATCGAGAGGGTTCCTTGTTTGGATTTTATTCGGGAGACATCCCACGCATGAAATTAGAAAATGTCGGGAGCTGAGAGATATTAGGTCCTAGGACATTTTGGTTGTTATTCTTGGTATGATCAAAAAGATAAATCTATCAGGATTTTGTGTATCCCTTATAAGTGAGGAAACTTTTGTTGAGAATGGTCGTAAATGGGAATTTATGTAATTAGCGTAAATAATTATTTATTTATTTTAGTGTTGGGATGATGTATCTCAATAATTGACTAAGACATGTAGTAGTGTATCGATGGTGTTACTTGTTTGGAGTTTCCTTGCGAGACGTCCCACGCATGAAATTGGCAAAAGTAAGGAGTTGAAGGAAGTTAGATACTAATCTGATTATTTTTTTTTTGTTTTGTTTTACATAGTTGGAGATATACTTTGCTTTCTGGATTTTCATGGCCTGTATGGTTTAGGTTGGATGTATAGATGTCATCAATATTTGATATGTGTGACTGTGTATGCATGCAATGTGTATATATGGGCACCCCACTAATGTTGTAATAGGCATATATAAGACTTTTCTTTTATCTCGTGGGATATGAGTATGGAGTAATTGGGTGTAAAACTTATAGTAATTGTGCGAATAAAATGTAAAAGTTATGTTCAGTGAATTCCGATGACAAAATTTCGTTATTAGGGGGGAGAATGTAATACCCCATATTTTCGGAATAAAATATTGTGACAAAAATAAATTTAATAATTTCGTATTAATTTTGGGGTTGAATTAAATCAAATGGATTTAATTTTAAATGGGTAAGATTTAAATTGAAAACAAATGTTTATTCATGATTATATAATTACATGACTCAATTTGGCATAATAAGTTCGCCCAGGAAAATATATCGTACATTAATGAACTTATGGGTATGTGTCGTTTAAACACAATAAAAACGTCTATGTGGAATCAAAATAATTGGGACGCGCTCCAGAAGGCTTTAGGGACTCTTTTAGGTGCTTTAGACTTTTAGAAATGGTCCCGGGGTATAGGGATATGAGTTGGGAGGTTATTGGGTTAGTTTAATTATGGGTTTGAACCCATTTGGGGATCCAAGATGGGATATAAGGATTAACTCAGAATTTGGGACTAATCTAAGTTTAAGAGTAGTGTTAATAACTCCCCACGCATAATCAAAACCTAAACCTAGTTGCCACACCTCAAGGGATACGAGAACAAAGGCCAACAAGGAAAGGAGGCAAAGGATTCAAGACAAGATCATCAAACAACTATAATCAAGCAAGAATTCTATTGCTTAAATTTAAATGTCCAAATTATTTCTTAAATCATTGAAATTTTCTTCTAGATTTCATAGGAAATTGATGATAGAAAGATATGATTAAATCGCATGAGTTTAGACAATACAAATCTAATTTAACTTAGTTGGATGCAGAAATTAGGATGGGGTTAGGTTTATTTTAAATGATGAATTTCATGGATTAGAACCTTGATGAAATCGAAAAGATTTATTGATATGTAGAGTATTTTTATTCATGTTTAGAAATCTGAAAAGTTTGATAATTGAGACCCTTGTATAATGATAGAACATTATGGGATTTGGTGACAAAGATCTAACTTATGTAGACCTGTTAATGGGTTAAATTTTGGAATTTTGGGGATTGAAATCAATGCCAATTTATGTAAATAATTAACTTGAGATAATAAACTAAGCCCTAAAGACTTGCTTTAATGTTTATATTAATGTATAAACCATTAGCATGGAAGATGAGGAAGAAAAAAAGATTTCCGTATAAAGGAAACGTATCAGATCTGAGCTTCTGCGCATATCTGAATCGATTCGGCCTCTTAGGCACATCGATTCGTCCCCTATAAATCGATTCAGCTCTAGATCCGAATCGATTATGTCCCTGGGGTAGGTCGAGATGGAACCATGATTTGATTCGGGATATTTTTAGGAACCCATATGAGTCGGTGGGGCGGTGTTTGGGTAAAACGAGGATTTTATTACAAATGCCTTTGTGGCACATATATTAAATGGGGAATTATACTTAACTAGACGGTTAAATATTCTTATAAAGAGAAAGAAATTAATAATTAACTAGATGGTTAATTATAAAGGTGTAAATAATTATGGGTAATCATTTAGGATATTTTGGGTGATTATAGAATGACTACCTATACATACTATATGAGAATAATATGTTCGTATATTTATTATGTGAACATACCTATGTTCGTAGACGGTCCTATCAGCTGGGGCTACGCACGTTCGGGACCTTAGCACTCATCGGCACATGTGGGCTTGACATTGTATAAGTCATTATTATAGGTACTATGTAGCGCCGTCACTTATGAGAGGTAGGTGTAGATGTTGGAATCTTTTGTCACCGGTGGGTATGGGTCATGAATTGGTGTACTGCGTAGGGACCGCCCCACTTGTGTGTGTTTTGTATTGTCTTATTTGATAAGGGATTCCTTTGGACTTACCGATTGATCATGAACGAGACGCTACTGGTAGATGCCTTTAAGTGTCGCATATATGAAGGGATATATATATGTACGATTATACAAATTAAATGAGATTAATCTAGTTGTCTAAGAATGTAGACAATAAATTACAGACCCAATACCATCTAATGTGCATAACATATATTGTTGTCACTTTTTTCAGTAATATGACTGGGATGCTTTGGGTAAATAGTAATATGAAGATAGATGATTATGGTTCAGTATCTTGGTTATTACTTAATGCATCTCATATCATATTGGAACAGTTAGTACTTATTATTTGCGATTTGTTCGGTCATACGTGAAATACCATACTTAGATGAGGGGTGAGGTACTGAACACAAGTGAGTGGCGATGGAGGTTACTTACTTTAAATTAATTATATTTTTACACTTAAAAGTTGGTAATTTAATTCTTCCACACTTTAGGGCGCTGATGCAAACTTATAAATATTTCCCCCTGGTTTGCTTAAATAGGGAAAGTCGGACTGAAGGAATATCAGACTTGTTGTCACGTGTTGCTTCTCGAAGATCATCTTATTGAATCTAGCATAGGTTGCTACTTATTCTTGTTTTTACTTATTTTGAATTATTATAAGGGTATAAGTCTAGAGTCAATTTATTTATTAGTTGGTACAGTATTTGTTCATATTAGTTTATTTTGTTGGACATGGATGTTGGTTTAATTATTACTTTTGGTTATTTAATTTAATCCAGTTTTAATTCAAATGTGGTTCATCATATGATTTTTTTCAACGGTCAATGCTAAGAATGATATAGATTGTATAACAAGATCCATCTTCGGCGTACTGTGTCTGGACAACCATTACGTGAGAAAATGGGGGTTGTTACAGTCCTAAATATTTTTTTAAATAACATTTTCATAAGTTCTTTTTTCTTTTCAAATTCAGTTCCTACGTTTTTTTTGTTTAAAATGTGGTGTTTTATTAAAAAAAAATATTAGCGTGAAAATGCAAAATTAATTTTTCACCGACATTTTTTTGTCATTTTAATGTAAATGTCCTCCATATTCCTTTTAATAAGAAAATGATTAGGCAGAGTACTAAATTGTTTAGTATTATAATGTGGAATAAGTTTGTTGTGCTGAAACTGCAAATTTAATTTTGCAGTGGAACAAGTACAAATATAATTTAGCAAACTAGCGACAGAGAGACGATAATAACGTGATAAAGAGTGGTTAAATTACATTACATCTAAAACATTAAAAAGAAGATAGAAAATATAAAAATTTGACATTGCCAAATTAATTTTGCACTCTGAAGAATTAGTAGTTGTGGAGGGACTTTTGACTACATGAGGTTTAGTGGCATTCTTAGTCTAATATTTGAAAATAAAACAAGATTCGGTATTTTTTTAAATAAAACACTTCACTCTTAGGGAAAAAGGGGATAGATTTAAAAAAATAAAAATAATAATTTAATCTTGAAGTTTGGGGTGATTTTTGACCTGATGTTTAGCAGTTATAATCTTAATCTTGAACTTTAAAAATTGATTCAATTATGCTCTCCGTTACATTGTCGTTAAGAATTGTAATGGAGGTGATGAATTTATTTTATTTATTCTTAATTAAAGTGTTTACTTTATAAAACTATCAATTTTATCATTTACTTTTTTAAAAAATGGCTCCTATTTTTTATTAGAATTTGGTGTTTTATTTTATAAAAATTACTAAATCTGTTTTCTTTTCAAGTATTAGACTAAGAATGTCATCGAACCCTCCTGTCATCAAAACTATGCAACAAATGTTCCTTCGCCAAAGTGCAAAACTAATTTTGCATCATCAATTTTTTTTCTACTTGATTTTTGATGTTTTAGATGTAATACCTTACACCATTCTTCATCATCTTACTCTGGACACTTTACCGTTATAAGCTTGAAAAAGTATATTTGCATTTTATCACTGCAAAATTAAAAGTATTAATATAATAAACTTATTTCACATTATAGTATATAACTAAAATTGACGACGAAACCGAGTGTCGACATTTTTCGCACCCACACGACGACACATGTACACTTCATAAATATTTTAATTCTTTTACTCTGTCCTAGACTTTGAAGAAACCTTATTTATTTGACATAATGACTATTTATCTCATTGCGTTTTGGGTTACCTTATTTACCTCCATTTTATGTTCCTCTACAATCCCCCAAACTACTCAATTAATTCAGCCATAATGAATTTGTCTCTCTACATTCCACTTGCCAACCGTCACATATATAAGTAGGTGATTTGTTTTTTTGTAGAAGAAATAAAACTTATGCCTTTTGAGTAGAAACTATATAATATACCGAAATAAATTGTGACTGCTCTTAAGGAGAGAAATATGGTCGAGAATATTCAAGGCAACTGAAAGTTTATTCCAATGGTAAGAGCTTTTTTCACTCTTCATTTTCATTAATAAAATAAATTGATTAGGATTTGGAATTTTTTTATGGCGATCCTAGACACCCACAAGTGAGGCAATGAGTAAATCTATTTTATGTGGTATCAACAGAATTTTTCACAAATAACTCCACCCAGCAGGGGACAACTCCTGTTGTTACCATGGTTTATAAGATATTCAAAATGGTATTTCATCTCATTAATTAATAATATCAAGTTCTATCACATTTGTACTAACTGTCTTTGGATTGTTTCAGATGAGATTTTTTGGTAAAACTGACCTAGTTCAGATTTTCATCTCAAATCATGTGGGCATTTTTTTGTTTTTTCATTTCACATTGTGCTTGATTTTTCTTTATTGCTGCAAAATGTACAGACCTCCAATTCCTTTGTTTTGCACTTTGTGGTGAGATTGATTTTAAGTAGGTAGGATTGTTTCTTTTTTAGTATGAGACCCATTTAACTTTTTTTTAATCAATATTTTGTCAACCTTTGGATCCACATGCTCTCTTTATATATGTACATATAGTTGGTTCTTTATCTGATCAATTTTTATTTTTTAGGTGTATTTTCTTATCAACTTTATAATACGTTCGGTCGTCGCGTGAGTTGCATGCTCGTTACAATACTAAAATTCAGAGCATGCAACGTAATTAGCCTTGCATACACGAACATATGTACTAAAACATATATATATATATATATATATATATATATATATATATATATATATATATATATACACACACACACACTTATTGGACCACATAATGTTTTTGCCACATAAAACATTGGGCCACACGTCGGTTATAATTCTTAATGACAAATGTAATAGTGGGCCAGTTGGATCAAATTTCAAAATTCAAGGCTAACATTTTAACTATTAAAATATTGGGTCCAAAATCGAAAATCCCACCAAACGTTATAGTTAAATTTGCATTTTTCCAAAAAAATTGATAATTATTTTTTAAGTAATTTTTTTTATTGAAGACAAACAAATAAGGTCTACTTTTACATAAAAAAACTAGCATGAACTCCACGAAAAATGTTACATTTTGAAGACTCACATTGTGAAAGACATTATCACATGTATTACATCAAATCATCTTTCTTAAAGCATAAAGAAAAATTGAAGAGGAAAACACATCAGCCTTATGAGAAAATAATTGAATAGGTGTTTCAAATCAAATTAAATGACGTATTGGTTTTACAAAAAAATATAGCATGTATAAATTAATTCTACCAATTAGAGTAAAACCCATAATTTATTTCACTATCAACTAATTTATAATTGGAAAACAAAATGCCAGATTTTAGATATCAAATTTGGAATAGTTGTATAAAAACTATTACACACCATTTTCTTATGATCTACCTACCCAAGTGTAATGAACAATCAAATAAAGTGAGTAATTATTTTTCTTGTCCAATCAAACCTCTCGTTGAAAACTTATTTACCAACTTACTATATATTAGATAGTTTTTTAATAGAAACTTATATACAATTCTAAACATATGACACCATATAAAAATAGTAGGCTGAGCGAAGCATTAGAAATATACAAAAATCAAATAAACATTGTAACATGGATTTAATTTATAAAAGATAGAAAGAACTGATCACTCTTCCAACTACTAGAATTCATTTAATTTAACTTTCATTCCTCCGTAATATTATTAGTGAAAATTAAACGTAACATAATATACAAGATTTCCTTAATAACACAAGAGACGATTTTTTTTATGGAAATAAAAAACAGAAGAAAAAAATGTAGATATGGATAGAGGTTTAATGCAGTATTTTTCTATGTATGAACCAAAATCAATCAAACAAATTTAGGGATAAAACAAAAAGTATGAATATATGTCCACCTACATAGCTCTCAAATTTTATTGATTGTTGACAATAGAAAACCCTAGATTCCAAATGAATTTTCAGTGGGAACCATCCATCGAATTATAGAATATGACAAATCGAAAAAAGAAATTACAAAAAAGAGGTTAATTACGATTTCCACCTTAAAACAAAGTCAATGTAAAATTCCAAGAAAATAAATAAAAAAAGAACTGTGCTACATTTTTCTTCTAATACAGCTACATCGACAAGATTTGTATAGAGAGAGCGAGAGAGAAATGACCTCACATTCAAGGTTGTTCTTAAATAAATCAAATCAAGATCCATTTTTTAGGGTTGTCCTCAACTCAATAAATATAAAAAATCCAACCTTTGAAGGTGTTGACGACTAGACGACGCATTTCCACTTCCAAAGCAGAGCTTTAGGCTTGTCTAGCTAATGGAGAACCTCAAGGCACCGGTCGAAAATTTGAAAACAGAAAAATAAGTTCATATATCAATGGGAAAAAAATGAAAAGTTCCAAAAATTGGTCCAAGCAAGAAGATCCATAACATACCCCGTCGATCTGTCAGTCTACGAAGAAGATGTTTCTGAACAGCAAACTCCTTTTACACGAAACGAATATCAGGTGAATATATACTTGAAGTCAGAGCAAGGCAAAGGGATAGACAAAGATGGGAGTTAACAAAATTTAAGAGAGAAAGATAGTTGTTATTAATTAGAAGAGAAAAATATGGGAGAATAAAAAGAAGAAGTGATAAAGCTTCGAGGGAGTAAAAGGGAAGATATATGGTCACATGTCACGTTCTTACAAGAGAATGAGTTTCAACTTTAGATATACAAAAGACAATGAGATAAAAGTCACCCAACCAAATAAATAGGGTTTCTTTAAATTATGGGAGAGTGTGAAATAATTAAAATATTTATGGAGAAAACACATGTCATCATGTGTGTGCGCTAAATCTTTTCACCGTTCTCCACTCTCAATTTTATTTATATACTATAATTTTGATTATTATAAAATTATTGTATTTTAAGATGGTAAAATGAAATTTTTTATATTGAATCATTTTATAATAAAAATATTGTGTGTCCTAGAGATATAATTAAAAAGTTAACAAGTCCTCGCATGACTAGCCCAACTCAGCAAAGGGATCGAAGATCACTTATTCAAGGCCTCGCATATAAAGTTCGTAACATCCAGTTACATAATTAATTCACGACAGGTTCTAGGATAAGGTGAGCATTAAATCGCTCTGACATATCCTCGGAGAAGGTGAGCATTAATAGCTCTGACATTTCTTTGGAAATGTTGTGCATTGATGGCCCTGACATGCCCTCGGATAAGGTATCAATGCCTCCCAAGCACCATAATTAAAGCCTGCTTTTCGGCTAAAGTTCCATGGCTATAAAATACCCAAAACATTACTAAGGAAAGGCGGGTGGATAGTTGAGCTTCATTTTACTACAATCTTGTATTCTCTCTTGCTTTACTAGTAACATATCCTCCAGGCATTCTTGTAATTCAATCAGGCAACATAGACTTCGGGCACTTGTAATTTGGCTTTCTAGACCCATTTTAATACAACGAGAGAAAAAGAGTATTTTGATCGTGGATGTAGATCCTCTAATACCCTAACCCAATAATCCAATTAAATGATGTATAAATTATTCTAAAGAGAGGGTTAATGATGATTATAAGAGAGTTATGGGTCGAAATTGAATAAATAAAAGAATAAAAAATTTAAGAGGTCTTTCAAACGACAATGGAGGGTCGTTCGAAGTGAGGTTGGATGTCGCGCGAAGAAGGGCTTCAAACGAGATGTCACTGCTTTACAGTGGCATGTTGCGTGAAGGTCGAGCAAAGTAAGTTTCGAACGAGGTAGAGATGTCGTTAGAGCGACATGGGCTTATCGTTCGAACGACGTAGATAAAAAATATTTATATCTGATTACCCTTGTGCGGTGTCATATTTTTCACCATTGGATCGTTGAGCTGTCAAGCCCATATTAACCCTGATTGGGCAAATGGGAATTTGGGGTTTTGAGGGGTTTTACAAGGGTGGGAAAGATGGAAGAAGATAGAGAGAGAGAGAGAGAGAGGGGGGGGGGGGGGGGTCACCTCCTCCCACCAAAAACTACTAGAGCTGGCAATTTTTTACCTGATAACCCGTTTATGGTAATAATCCAAAATGACCCGAACATGACCCGATTAGCGTGTATAGATTTAAGAGTACCCAAAACTTACACTAAAATAAAAATCAACGCGACTCGAAAATGACTAACCTGAATTACCACTCCTAAAAACTACCATTCCTCCACCATACTTCTACCACAAAATACCATTTTCTTAGTACATTCCACCATATTTGAACCATATATGCCCATTTCCACCATTGCAGAAGAAGAGCTGAGAATTTTAGGTATTGGGAGATTTTTGGAGAAGATGATGAGAGCTTCCATGGAGTTTGAAGTGGGTATTGCTTGGAAACTTCGATGGAGCACTTTTAAAGCATTTTTTGAGGATGCCTTTGATAACCCCTTGAGGCCACCTTTGGAGCTGGGGGTTGCTCCTCCTACACCAATATTTCTACCACTATTGGAGCCTTTAGAGGTGGAAAAACATTACTCTTAGTATTAAGACTCTATTTGCATTAATTATAGTCTCGTAGCGAGATTAGATGAATAAGGTGCATTTGGTTAAATAACGAAATTGATGCGTAGAAAATAATAAACATTTTTATGGAATAAAAATATTGGTAAAATGTTATTTTATTGAAATAAAGAATGAATGAATATTTTAAGGTTTTGAAATATAAAAATTTGGTATTTTGCCAAAATGGTGTATTTTCTAGAAAGATTGATGTTATACATTTTATGAAATAATTTTTTTGAAAATTATGATTTGTTTTGTTAAATATTAGTGAATGATGTTTTAATGTTTCTTGAAAAAATGAAGATTTGATGAAAATCGATACTTTGTTGAGTTTGAAGAAATTAAATATTTTTTATGCTTTAAAAGATGTATGTTGGAAAATATGAGGAATTTCTAAATGAAATATATGTTTAACCCATATAATAGGATTTTAAGGTTTAAAATCAATCTTCTCATGCATATAAACTTGTAGTATTTGGATGATGAATATATAAACAAGTTCAAATAAGATTTAGTTGAGTTTAAATATGAAATAACGAAAAGTGAAAATTCTAGTCTTCAAGTGTGTGAAAATAGGATTAAAAGTATAATGAACATAAGGATGTAAAACTACATGTGTTGTTAAAAGAAATAGTATTTTCTTATAAAAAGTAGTCTTTAAATGTAATTATATTTCTTGAATAAAGAAAGTAAAGGAATGTCTAGTTTGGAAAAATAGTTAATGAAGGTGTTGAATAAGTATTAATGGTTAAACTTTGAAAAGTTGGTGTGTATAACATAATAATGTGGTAAGAGATTAACACTTGTAAAATTGAAAAGAAAATAATGGGATAAAGATGTTTCCAATTAAGTTAAAAGTTACTCCAAGGTCAAAAAGGGTGTTAAGGTGTTAAAACACTTAAGGAGTTAGTATAGGTAACTTAATAGTGTTTTGGAAAAATTAACACTTGTAGAAATGGAGTAAAAGGTGAGTTTTGAAACAAATGGGTAAAATGGTAAATTTACTTAAACTGGAGCATTTTTATGAAATAAGAGTATTGAAAAAGGTGATACACAAATGGGTCCTAAACGAATGTGATTTTTAGAATAAAATCAAGGTTAAAATGTAAAGGACATGAAATGGTGTGTAACACAAGTTGGGGTGTAACTCCGAGTTTTGACTTCGGTTGGGTAAAAGAAAAAGTGGAATAATATGGACATTTATAAAATGTTAAAACACATTAAAAGGAACTCGAATGACACCGGGATAATAAAGGAGGTCCCGGATCCCTAGGATGAAAGATTCAAAATAACTGGTCAGAGCATATGGTGCGCATAGCCGGCGGTGCGGAGCCTATAGAAGTATGCGGTATTTGGAAGATTCCAAAAAAAGATAAAAGAATAAGGGACATGTCAAGAAATAAGTTATATGGTGAAATGTGTTAATACAACCTAACTTGAATAAATTAATAAGTGTTCTGGTAAATGTTAAAATGGACAAGTGGATATGAAACTCATTAATATCCATAAGGTAAGGAAAAAGGTAAAGTAAGTGGGTAAATGGGTGGTTAAGCATCCTAAGTGGTTAAACTCGTAATTAACACGAGAATATGACGTGAAAGGTTTTCAAAGGCTAAATGCGTATTTTCTAACACTGTGAACGCGTATGTTGAAATGGTGGTTTTCAATGAAAATACTAATGTGCATTGGATAAAATAAAAAGCATGATTTCGGAAAGGATATGGTTTTAGGTCAAATCAAGTGTAGTGGTTTCAAGTATTGAGTCATGTGTGTTAAATAGAGAGAGAAATATTAAATTGAAGAAAAAGGAAGTCTTTATAAGATTAAGGTAAATTAATGAGGATAAATAAGATTTTCGGAAGTAAAACTGTTTCATGCATTAAGTATATATATATATATATATATATATATATATAGAGAGAGAGAGAGAGAGAGAAGGTAGTTGCATGTGCATATAGGCATAACGTGTTAGAGTCTCCTTTCTACCGTTCAATTTTATACTCCACTGTATATTTTGCACTAAACCTTGGCTCGCACCCTTGCTTTGTTACGGATGGTTGGGAGAGGTTTCGTATTTTGAGAGCGTTATACAAGTAAGTACTTTCTTTATTTATAAATTTGTAGCTCTGTATGCTTGGACTTCGGGGTGCTCCCCATGGGTCCCTCGCGTAGTTCATTTTAAAACTGGAATCGCATGTTAAATAAGTGAAACATAAGTTAAAATAAAACTGGACTAGCAACATTATATAGGTTATTCCATTTCACTTCACATGTAACGCTCGGGTCAGACCGAGTTGGCTGCAAGTAACCTATAAATCTGGACCCGAGCGTTACAAATGGTATGAGATCTCAAGGTTCAACGTTCCTTTTAGGAATGACGTAGTAAGGTCGGTATTGGATCTTTCGACATTAGTGTTGGTTTGGTTCGGTCATGCTATTTTGATGATAGTTTAGTTCATGTACTCAATGGTAATGTTAAATAGGTTAGCATGACAAGTGATTTAGTGCGAAGTGGCATGCGATCAAATTGATAGTTATTAATCGCTTCCGCACTCCTCATTAAAATTGTAGTAATTTATGAGCATTCGTGTAAGATAATAATGATGACACTGTGGTTGTTAGTGTGAGGTGCATCTATTAAATTCTTAGTGACATAGAATTTCAGGTGTCAATAAAGTGAAATGACACCCACCGAGCAAGTGGCACGCGTTGCATATAGTCAACGGTAGAGGTTAATGGTTAGGTTATCATGACTAGGTACTCATGATTGGTGATTCAAAGGTATATAACCCTTAGGTACGACGCTTACAGGTAGTTTAGGCATGTAATATAATTAGGCAAGTTCGACCCTTGGGATGATATCACAATTGATGGTAGTGTAGTGAACACGTGAAGTAGTGCAAGCTAATAGTGGCAATGCCGTGATCTTTTGTGTGGGATGTATTGTACGATTGTAAGGACATTGTCCGTCACATTTAAATATGTCGTATACCGCTATAAGCCAACAAAGAATCAAGGATGCTATCATCTACAAACTCCGGATCCGAATTTCAGGAGCTCTTCAACATTCAAACCCCGTCGAGATAATTTTGGTAAATATAAGTTTAAGTTCCACTTGCTTTTTATATTTAAAGTGTTGGGATTTTTTTTCAAAAAAAATGGAAGAAAAAGTTTTTTAAAAACAAAAAAATGAGATGGCATTTAAAGAATTTGTTTTAAAAAAAAAACTTGGTCCTTTTGTTGCCAATCATTGGTTGTCGAATAAAAAAAAAGAGAGCTTTTTTGTTTAATGATGTTCTAGGCATGGTCATTTTGTTGCCCATCATTGGCTGTCGAATAAAAAAAGAGCTTTTTTATTTAATGATGTTCTCGGCAGGTAGGGAAGTTTAAAAAAAAAAGCAAGTCAAACTTGATATCCCTTTTAAAGGCCATCTCACTTTTGATACATGTCGAAGTTTTCAGCAGCTAAGAGGTGCTTTTTGCCTTGGTTGGTGTTAAAGTGTTGATTGGCAATTAAGACAATGCATATAAGGCTGCAATGCGCTACATTTAATGGGAGGCCAATTTGTTTGGCGCCAATGATTGTCAATCATTGGCTAAAGTGACAAAGGTTTTTATAAAAAAAAAAGGGAATGGCTCTCTTATTCTTTTAAAGTCTTATGCACCTTCTGTTTTAAGGGATCTTACGTCTCTTTGTTTTTGGTTATCCTGCATGCTATTGGTTATCTCTGTAACCAAATCTTTTCTATAAAAAAGGACCAAGCACGTACAGTTTATCAATCTGAGAAGAAAAGTTTGTTTAGCAGAACACTTTCTAAAAAGATAAAATTTCTTTGTGTTCAATATTTTTTCAGTATGTCTTCTTATCACTTTTAAGGGTCCAAAAGCTTTTGTTTATTTAATTCATAATCCCAACTACTTTTTATGAATTGTTTTGTGGAACCCAAGACATATTTTTCTGAAATATTATGCTCCTGATTTTGGTACTGTTCATGGTACTAATCGAAGACTGCGGTCATTGAGGTTCGCTGCATGTGGATCTTTGCTGAAGACAGAATTTCCTATTCTTGTGGAGTAGTTGCGGTTGTTCCATTGATGATGACGCCGACCGACGCTTGCGGGTATTCGTGTGTCAAATTATTTCATTGTAATCCGTGTAAGTTGTGAGTTACAAAATTATAGTGAAATAAATAATTTTGCACTTCGGGGATTTTTTCCACATTTTTCACTATCTTCAATGCTTAGATGAATTTTTTCAATCATGTTTTCTCAGAAGAGTTAAAAAATTGTTGGGTCTGGAATTAAAATTTAATTAAATAATTAATTCATGTGAACGCACGTGCACTCTCAAATTGGTATCAGAGCTAATTACACAATTATACGGTGTAACTTTCTGCAAATTTTTCTGAGATATAAAAAAAAATTAAATTTTGATTTTTGAAAAAGGGCGTGTTCAAAATGAAAAAATTATATAATAAAATGCCAATTTTTGACGGGACTAATTATGCCTACTGGGAAGCCCGTATGAAATCTGCTCTAAAAGCCATAGATGGAAGAGTTTGGATTTTGGTTGAAAGATGGTGGACACCTCCCTCCATCACTATTGACAACGTGACAAATTTAAAATCTATGACTGCATGGACTGAAGATGAATTTAAATGGTCATCTTCTAACTCTAAGGATCTTAGTGCTATTTCTGAATCCGTCGCACCTGACGAGTTCCGGGGGATAATGGCGTGTACCACGTCAAAAGAGACATGAGATGTTTTACAGCTTACCTATGAAGGAACTAATGCTGTGAAAGAATCAAAATTGCAAAACTTAACAACTCTGAAACTATCACCATGCTTGAGTCTGAATGTTTTGATGAATTTTATGCTAGGTTATCTGATATTGTAAACACTAACTTTAATCTTGGTGAACACATTCCCAATGCTAGAGTTGTTAAAAAGATTCTAAGATCACTACCTAAGCGTTTTATCCCTAAAGTCACAGTGTTAAATTCTATGGGTAATTTAAGCACGCATAAATTAGAGGAATTGGTTGAAGACTCACAAACTTTTGAAATTGACATGTTTCCTAAGTCTGTTAAACCAAAAGATAAGGTAATTGCACTTAAAGCCCATGCTAGGCAAGGCGACAAGAGTGAGAAAAAAAAAAAAAAGAGCGTGTTTGTGAGTACGACTCTTATGGTCATTTTAATTTTGACGACATGGCCTTATTTGGGAAAATTTTTAAAAAGTTTCTGAAAATTTCTAAAGAAAATTCTTCCAATAAAAAGAGATTTTTTGAGAGAAATAAGAAGAAAGAAAAAGCCAAAGAAAGCGGTGAGAATGAAAAAGAGAATGACTCAGATGAGGAGTGTGAGGAAGATTTTGAGGACGTGGCTTGTTTTGAATATGGGGGTAAAGGGCATAAGTCGTTTGAGTGTCCTACGTGGCTTAGAGAGAAAGAGAAGAAAGTAGCCATACCAGCCACACTTAGCGATAGTAGTGAAGGTGAGGGTGATGTGACTAGTGGTGAGAAGTTTGTTGTATTTTCAAAAAGTCATGTGAGCACACCCACTTTGTCCCACAATAGTGCACATGAATGCGACGATGATGATTTGAGCGCTTCAAGTGAGGGAGAAAGCGAGTGTGAAAGTGGAGATGAAAATGAGCTCTAAAAAGACTTTAGAGATTTGTACACCGAGACCTTAAAAACAAAGAAGTATAATAGGGATTTAGGTCATCGATTGTTAGATTTGGAGAGAGAGAAGAAGGTTTTAAGAAAGGAAAAATGTGATTTGAGTGACACAGTGTCTAGTCTGACGACACGTGTATCCCAACTCAAGAGTGATCTCGAATGTGTCAGGGAGGTCAAAGTCAATTTTGAGAACACACCTAATAAGGTTGAAAAGGTGGTTCTTAATCCCGTTAAGGGTAGAGTTGACGGGCTAGGAAAATATCATGACGGTGCTTCCACTTCTTTTGTCGAACCCGAGCCGGTTCCCACTTTAGTGACAGATTCACATGGACCGAAAATTAACCCACATAGGCGTCCCATTAGGAGAGTATGTCCCAGAGTTTTTGAGAGAGGTGTTCCTAGGCCTATTTATGTTTGTTCCCATTGCAAGAGGAGAGGACACCTTAGGGAATTTTTCTTTAAGTTGGGTAATGTGTCACGTTTTTCTACTACACGTGTTTCTGCCACACATGAACCCCCACAAGGTTCTTTCCATGCTCCTGGAGAATACATGAGAGAGTTTGCCCATCTTAGTGATTAAGTTAAGTTTTTAGTCAATACTTCGCATGACTTGATGGAGGTTTTTCATAAGTTGTCACCACCTTTGGAAAAACCCCTTGCACCTAATGACTGAGGTTTGACTTGTTTGCTAACATAGGATGTTTATCATGATGATATTATATACCTACTGCTAGTGTGTACCATGTTTGTATGTTTTCTATTTTTTGAAAATTTTGAAAAATCCAAAAAGATTTTGTTTTGATAAACTTTTGAAAAATCCAAAAAGATTTTAGTAGTTTGTTTTGCACCGTTTATGAATGAACACTTAGAATGACCAAGTCACAACTTCATGTCATATCCATGTGATTGTTGGATAGTGATTTGAGACAATATTTTATGTCATTCATGTGCTTTACAAAGTTTGGAGTCTTTGAGTTGCTATAGTGTTACTACCTACATATTTGACTCACTTTATCCTTTATTGCACACATGCACGGATTTGTTTGATATTTGTTCTTAACAAATCACATGTTGGTTCCGTGTTTTCATCTCAATTATATCTATTAAAACTAGGGATGTATTTTTTTTCGAACTTTTCGATTTTGCTGATTTACAATCCGATTTTTTTCTAATTTGGAATGAAATTTTAGTTTGCCGATTTTCTCATTTCTGATTTTTTCGAAAAAAATCGAATCGAAAATCGAAAATAGTTCTGAATTTCCAATTTTTCCGATTCAATTTTTTCGAAACTATGTCGATTCGAATTTTCTGAATTTATTTCGAATTATTTCCGATTTTTTCGATTTCTTTTCCGATTTTTTGAAAGTTTCCCATATCCCACATCGGTTGGGAGAGGGAGAGGGCTCCAAAATATGCTCTATAAAAGGAGAACATCATCCTAACTTCTACACAAATGAAACAATGAGACAAATCCTCATGTATTTACATGTTGGGTTAAGCCATTTTCTTTGTTTCTTTAAAATGAGAATTTCAAGCAATCAAAATCCATAATTTATTTTTTTGAAATTTTGGAATTTCGAAAATTTTTGGATTTTTAATATATTTTGTGAATTTATGATTTTTTTCGATTTTTTGATTTTTCTGAATTCGGAATTTTTTTTAATTTTCCAAAAAAATCGGATCGAAATAGGAATAGTTATTTTATTTCCGAAAAAATTGGAATTTGTTCCGAAGAGGCATTTTCCGATCCGATTCGGCCGAAACACAACCCTAATTAAAACGAACCAGATACGATAAAACAAGATAATAAAAGGTGTGCATGTTTTACCGTTTTGCTATAAGTTTGTGTGAATTTTTATAAACGGTGAAGGGCTACGAAAGGTACACATATATTCTTTGCTATTAAGCCGCCGTTTCAATTGGACCTAAAAAATTAAGGAATTTTATTTATCCGGGGTCCAAAGAGGTTTATAAGAACCTGAAAAGATTGAAAGGCAATAAAAAGTAATACATGCCAATAATGGGCCATTAGGTTTATTAGCCAATTCTCCAATGTTTGAGAATTTAGATCACCTCGAAAAGAAAATATATATGAGGGAGTTTGGTTGGAGAATTAAAATGTCTTTACACATTCTTAAAAAGTCTTGAAAAAACATGAAATCGTTTTGGACGTTATTGCTGTGAAAATCATGTTAACTTTGATTTGTTGATTTTGATTTAAGACGATGTCATCTAAATTCAACAATTTTACACCAAAGGACTATTTTTTATGTCCATTCGTTCGAAGTACACTTATGCATCTTGCACATATGATATGATTGAGTTGATTTTCCTCTCGAATTTGTTCACACCCATTCATTCCGTTTTGATGATTTGGTTATCTTAGTATAAATTCATGGTGTGATTTTTTTGTAACATTTTATTTGTATAAAAAATTGAAAAAATTCAAAAATAGTTTGTTTGCATGGTTTATCGTGACACCCCGTTTTTCTTTATGTGATTTATTCTTTTTCTTGTCATTTTGGACAAATAAAAAGGGGGAAATGAATTATGATATTATGGGGTAGTTTTAGTATGGGGGAGATTTGACTGTGCTAACATTCATTCTGTTTATATCATTTCTAACTCAATTCATCATGAGGGTTTGTTGCTTTATCTCACGTGTGTAGGTACAAAGACTTAAAATCAAATTATTGCACACCCTGATGAGAAAATCTTGGAGTTTTGAAAAATTTATTATTGAAGCAAAGTTTGAAAGTTTAAAGACTTGTCATTTTATCTTTCCATGATTGTGTTGGGAGGGTAGATTTGT
Source organism: Sambucus nigra (assembly GCA_949130495.1). NCBI lineage: Eukaryota > Viridiplantae > Streptophyta > Magnoliopsida > Dipsacales > Adoxaceae > Sambucus > Sambucus nigra. Next base: position 573,524,900 of record OX422217.1, read on the forward strand.
ATAGGTCAGTCTTGTGAATAATAATTCGGATTTTTTTATTTTGTACCAGCATAGACATAGGGGAAGATTTGTAAGGACATTGTTTGTCACATTTAAATATGTCGTATACCGCTACAAGCCAACAAAGAATCGAGGATGTTATCTTCTACAAACTCCGGATCCGAATTTTAAGAGCTCTTCAACATTCAAACACCATCGAGATAATTTTGGTAAAAATAAGTTTAAGTTCCACTTGCTTTTTATATTTAAAGTGTTGGGATTTTTTTTCAAAAAAAAATGGAAGCAAAAGTTCTTTAAAAACAAAAAAATGAGATGGCATTTAAAGAATCTGTTAAAAAAAAGCTTGGTCCTTTTGTTGCCAATCATTGGCTGCCAAATAAAAAAAAAAGAAAGCTTTTTTGTTTAATGATGTTCGCGGCATGGTCATTTTGTTGCCAATCATTGGCTGACGAATAAAAAAAATATTTTTTTTATTAAATGATGTTCTCGGCAGGTAGTGAAGTTTAAAAAAAAGGAAATCAAACTTGATATCCCTTGTAAAGGCCATCTCACTTTTGATACCTGTTGAAGTTTTTGGCAGCTAAGAGGGGATTTTTGCCTTGGTTGGTGTTGAAGTATTCATTGGCAATTAAGTCAATGCATATAAGGTTTCCATGCGCTACACTTAATAGGAGGCCAATTTGTTTGGCGCCAATGATTGCCAATCATTGGCTAAAGTGACAAAGGTTTTTATAAAAAAAAAAAGGGAATGGCTCTCCTACTCTTTTAAAGTCTTGCGCACCTTTTTTAAGGGGTCTTACGTCTCTTTGTTTTTGGTTATCTCTGTAACCAAATCTTTTCTATAAAAAAAGACCAAGCATGTACAGTTTATCAATCAAAGAAGAAAAGTTTGTTTGGCATAAATCTTTCTGAAATGAAAAAAATTCTCTGTGTTCAATATTTTTTCAGTATGTCTTCTTCTCACTTTTAAGGGTCCAAAAGCTTTTGTTTATTTAATTCATAATCCCAACTACTTTTTATGAATTATTTGGTGGAACCCAAGACATATTTTTCTGAAATATTATGCTACTGATTTTGGTATTGTTCATGGTACTAATCGAAGACTGCGGTCATTGAGGTTCGATGCGTGTAGATCTTTACTGAAGATATAACTGTGTGTTCTTGTGGTGTAGCTGCGGGTGTTCCGTTGCTGACGACGCCGACCGATGCCTGGGGGTATTCGTGTGTCAAATTATTTCATTGTAATCCGTGTAAGTTATGAGTTAAAAAATTATAGTGAAATAAATAGTTTTTTCCTTCGGGGATTTTTTCATCATTTGTGACTGTCTTGCATGCTTAGATTAATTTTTTCAATCATGTTTATTTGCAAGAGTTAAAAACTTGTTGGGTCTGGAATTGAAATTTAATTATATAATTAATTCATTTCAACACACGCGCACTCTCAATGATAACCTTGATGATGAGAGTAGTCTTGGTAGTGGAAACATTGAGTAGTGTTCTTTATGACCTAGATGTAAAGTTTGTATATTTCATATATAAAGACTAGATGACTGAGTGGCGTTCATAAGTATTTATCCCGTGGTGAGAAATTATTTTAGTTTCTTGGTTGAGGACTTGGGGTTTAATATATCTTGATTATAATGTGGTATTGATGAATTGGATCCTGCGTGGCATTTGTGGTGTTGTCCTTGGCATTTATAAGCAATACTCGATGTCCCATATCCTACCAAGATCTATATAGCCGTGTTAACTCATAGATTATCACATGGTATGATGTTTTCATAATGATACAATTTATTTGTTATAGTTGAACATTTATTGAGGATTGGGTGAGGCGGGCCTTGAGGTTTATAGGTTGCAGGAAACGTCCTGTACCCTACCATAGTCCATAGTATCATTGGTTGTGGTTTTTACGTGACTTATAATCACGACTTCTTGCAAGAAAGGTAAGATTATTATCTAGGTGTAGGGACTCATTTCAACAGTCGAGGAAATGGCTCAGTGCGAGGTAATCCTAGTGTAAGAGTAGTTAATAGGCACTTTGAGGTGCCCATAGGACAAATTGTGTGTGGCGTCATTGAGGATAAAGATAAAATGTTGTGACGCCTTGAGGTGTTTTATAACTAAGGTTCACCATAGGTGGAAGCTCGTAGACTAATGTCTTTGCGAGCACCGTGTAATCGTGATGTGGGTATTGAAGGGTTTATAGAGAGCATCTACAATGATAAAGGCATGAATGATGCAATGTTGCCAAGTCTTGAGGAAAGTTACATGAAATATGTTTAGTGTCTTAGGAAATCAGTTAGTTCGGTATGAAGGAGTTTTAGAATTATATTAATGAATGTGTTGAGGGTCAGGATCCCATATTACTGGTCGTATAGTGTACGTGCCAAGTGTGGCATCCAGAATCAGCACGGATGGATGGTATAATACCTAAGGTAGGGTGATAGTTGTGTCATTGGATTGATGCTTGGATGTTATGGAATAACTATTATGGGTGTGGTGATACTCAGTTTTCGGATGTACTAGGAAATATATTCGAGACTTAGAGTGATGATGCCATGTGGAGACTTAAAAATGGCAACAGAGGTAGAGTAACATCAAAATGTGATTATAATGTCGGCATGTGGTGACGATATATGCTAGGGTATCTTTAGAAATGTAAGGACTCTCTCTTTGAACGTCTTGTCAAGTCGGTTCGGATCAGAAGATGTATCCCTCTGTGATGTTTACTACCCTTAGAATGCCAAGGGCGACAGGTATGGTCACAATGTAAATTCTGTGTGGGTAGAAACCAAAAGTAAGTTTGGTGGAAACCTCATGGTCAGAGGACATGGTTATGTGAGTGCCTCACTTGAACTGAGTGATGCCTATGAGAATTTAGGATTTCGATCACGATATGGTAAGGCAAATAATAACCTAGCTATAGTAGGTTGGTGACATCATCACTAGTAATTGGACAAGGTCAATGTAGACAAGGGTCTGAGGTATACGCCAATCAAAATGGTTCATGTACACCAAGGATGTGAAAGGTAGGGCCTTACTCCTAAGGAGGGAAGTCGAACGTTGGCTTCCTAAAGGACTATCGATTCGTAAATTTTTTTCATGTTGCGAGAATGAATGGTTGTGATTCGATTCATTACGTCTAATAACCCAAGTCAGGGTATGTGGCTAGGATTTGTACTCGGTGAGAACATCGGGGATGAGTGACGTAACTTCAAGCATATGGCGTAGGTTTGCTTTTGTAAATCATAGTCGGATGCTTATGGGAGAAATTTCTCAGAACGGTTGCTTGTTCCTTCTAACTCCCATGTGTTCCTTTCAGTTTCGATAATCGAGGATCGGTATGTAACTTGAATTGGTACCATGTCATGGTACGACACGGTTGAGCCTAGTAGAGTGCGGTCGATCGAATATGGTCAATGCATCTCAACAAATGGGTGCGCCCATCTGAGGTATTCTTGCTATTGCACAAAGTTTTATGTGCGGGTGGATGCATTTTTGACCTCACAGTTTTCTCGTAATATTAGTCTTTCTTAGGATTAGTGGACTTTCAACTGGCCGCATGGCAACCAGCGGCTCAAATTGAAAAGAGCGAGATGATGACTTGAGGATACGGTATAGTGTTAGAAATCGAGGGAAACTTATCATACGATATTATTTTTCCATAGTAATTATATTAGAGTGAGGCTCTGGCGAGTAGTCAAAGGTGAGACATCTAGGGTAGTACTAGGTTAATCAGAGTGATGTAGCGAAAGGTGTAAGTCAAGCATACGGTGATGACTTGGTAAGAATATTACTTCATAGAGTGAGAAATTGGCATAGTATGATTATTGGCAAGCTCATGCAAGTTGTTAAGTCTGAATAACCCAAAAAATTTGTGGAACATAAGAGTACAGTCCTAAGCTAGGATTAATTTTGATGATGAATACGATGGTTTGTTGTATTACGGTTCAGATTGGGTGAGTATCGACCGCTAGAAAGAGTTTGTTCGTAAGGCGCCGTTATGCCTTAGGTACTACCATAGGTGGATCTAAAAATGGTTTGGACATCATCATAAAGCAAGTGGAGACTCGGAGTCTATTATGTAATGTCATGGTTAGCGAGATGGTGAGGGTAAGAGCATGTCACATGTTGAATATTTGGTGACTAACACCATGTGGAGGCACATAGGGTGACCTTAATATTGAGAACTTCGATGATTTTGCCTTGAAGGATTTCTATGGCTTAGAATAGAATTTGGTGAACCCCAAAAGCTTAAGGATTATTGGATTGAGAATTTTGAGGACAAAATTCCCCAAGGAGGAAAATTGTAATCCCCTGTCCCAATAATCCAATTAAATTATATACCAATTAATCTGAAGATGAGTTAATGATGATTATATTAGAGTTATGGGTCGAAAATTGAATAAATAAAAGAATGGAAAATTTAAGAGGTCGTTCAAACGACATTGTAGGGTTGTTAGAAGTGAGGTTGGATGTAGCACGAAGGTCGTGCGAAGACGAGCTTCAAACGAAATGTCAATGCTTTATAGTGGCATGTTGCGCGAAGCAAGCTTCGAACGAGGTGGATATGTCGTCCGAGCAACATAGGCTTATCGTTCGAATGACGTAGATCAAAAATGTTTAAATCTGATTTCCCTTGCACACTGTCATATTTTTTACCATTGGATCATTGAGTTGTCAAGCCCATACTAACCCAGATTGGGCTAAATGGGAATTTGGAGTTTTGGAGGATTTTATAAGGATATGTTTAGGGTTATTTGTGTGAAAAAATGGAAGAAAAGAGAAAGAGAGGTGGGTGGTCTTCCACTTCCTCCCACCACAAACCACCACTCCTCCCACATTCTTCAATCAAAAAACACCATTTTCTTACTATATTCCACCATATTTGAAACATACACACCCATTTCCACCATTGTAGAAGAAGATCTACAAATTTTGGAGAAGTGTTGGGGGAGTTTTGAAGATGATGGTGATAGCTTCCATGGAGTTCGAAGTGGGTCTTGCTTGGAAACTTGGATGGAGCACTTTTGGAGCATTTTTGGAGAATGCATTTAGTAACCCCTTCTGACACCCCGCCTATTAAAATATCGGGTGGCCAGCCTGTGATCAAAATAACACGTTGGTCTCATATGGATCATTCTTAGCATCACCGTCAAAAACTTTTTAAGGTTACTAACCACCTAGTAATTTAATTAGACCGGTGCCAAATTTTATCTTACATTAATTAACAACATGCAGAAATCAATGCCCAATTAAACCATCCACACAACTGATAATGGAATCCAGCACAAATGAATAATCATAAATAAAGATAGCCGAATTAACTATCGGTTCAATAATAAAATACAATAGTCCCTAAAGAAATAACTTGGATACATAAAGTCCAATAAATAAACTCAATACAAAATCTGAGGGCGACATGACCAAATGAGTACTGAAGAAAAGTTCCTACACTAGGAGTAAATGAAAGAAGTGTCTATAACAAGGTCATGCAACTCCCACATAAGCTGCAACTGCGCATCCCTGGATAGAATCCTCAAAATGGGCGTCCCTGTGGTTGGACACCTAAAATGTTTTGGAAAAGATTTTTGACACGGGTCAGAGCCCAAGTAAAACGTTTTGAAAATATTTAGCAAGCAGTTAAATTGCAATAATTAAATATGCAAGCACACTTTTCATATTTAATCTAGTGTCGCACTCTCTGGAGACATACCTCACCCCTCATCTAATGTGCACACTTAACGCTCTCCTTCTACCTTTCCTAGTTAAGCTACCCCACCTAAGTAGCCATGTCAAATATCCTTCTACAAAATAATTCGTTTTGTCTACCCGTATTGCCGATACAATATGTTATCGAATTTCCATGCCTTTTAGCCCATTATAAATATCTCAGTATATGTTTATTTCTCCCCTAATATAGTTATTTTTAATGTCATTGTCTTTCTCTTCTACTAAACTCACCCAGTAGAATAAAATCACAAGTATACATATATCACACTATTATATATATACTAATATGGCACCCCTAAGCTGAGTTGTGGTACGTGTATACAATGCTATCATATCTTGGTACATCATCTACCAAACACATGTAGTAGAATAAATCACATGTATATATATTTATCACACTAATTATATATATACAATATAGCACCCCGAGGCTGAGACCTGCAGTGCATGCATACTTTTCTATCAAGTCCCGGTACATCACGCACTGTATAAAGGACTACGGATTCTGAATCACTATGGAACTGTATCAGTACAAATCACACATATTGTAGGCGAACATAGTTCACATACCCGTGGGTCACGCACATACCTACGCTTCCATGGTCAGCTGACTTATCAACTTACAAATAAGTCATTCACAATCCTATGTCCTTAAGGTACCAATCTAAATCTCCCCTGAAGGCACACAAAGATAAGATGGACCTTTTTCGAAAAACAACCTCCCGTGATAGCAAGTATGGTAGGTATGTCATACACATAATAAATCATACAAATCAGAATAGGTATACACACAACTTATATCATATATTCCATACATAGCTTATATATCTCCTGAATACCCTACGTATTATTAATTCCAATTACACTTCTTATCGTATATTCCCGAGTACCCCTCATTACTCGAAGTGTGCCAATTATTCTTTAAAATATTTGAGTAGGTAATTCACTCATATCCTACTGATCTAAGTCATAGGTTCGCTCATCCCCCGAATCCGTTACATTTCAAATTACACCAATTAATCTAATCAGTTTCATATTAATTAATTTATTAAAGTAATGTCACCCAACTATAATACTCTGACTCACTCATATGGTCCGTATCTTCACCCTTTAGAAGTTGTTACAAAAAAATCCACTATTAAGGTTAAAACCTATCGTTAAATTCACTATTCGATAATTTATAATATATCTCTATAATAAATTAAACCGGTTAATATGTGCCTAACTCCCGTAGACCTAGCCTGAGAAATATCAGAGTCAAAACCCCGACCCTTAATTTAATTACTATCACCCAAATTAATTTTTATTCAAGTTGTGCCACTCAACCAAACTATCATGACTCCCTTTATTGGTCCGTATTTTAACCTTTTAGAATTCATTTCACCAAATTCGATTAATACGTTTGACACCCTTATTAAATTTAATTGTCCTGAATACTCATCCCATAAGACTCTAAGTATTAGGTTCCATTTAATTTCTATGAATTAACTTCCACCTTAAGATACCAGTCCGTATGCTAAAGTCATCTAAAATTTCATTCGAATACGTTCATATATTTTCGAGGGTTATTCATACCAAACACTCTGAATCCATACCACTATGTTAATTCTCATCCAATTTCAACGGAAAATTAATGTTCCTTAATATTTTCAAGAGTCCTACACTCATCTACGGACATCCCTAAAAATCTAGATTTTATTTCTCACAAAGAATTTCGATTTGAGACACTCTTTCGTAGAAAAATCATTACTAATTCAAAATAATCAGAAAAATACAAGGTCAGCTCCCACACCCACGCGACCGTGACGAATAGATCTAAAAGTTTCATGTTTTGACAAACAGATAAATCGGATCGGTTCTGCCTCAAAATTGGACCATTCCGACTGACTACGAATCATCGTCTTCTCTAACTCGTTTTCTCCATTTATAACCCTCAAACCTCCATGGATTTAACCCAAGCATCAACCCAATTTATATCCCTTATTCTCATTAAAACTTCTAAGGTTCCTGAATTGGGTTTTTCTCAAAATTTCTTAAATCACAAATTTAATTTGATTCAATAAATCAAATTCAACAATAATTCCTAATGGGTTTTCGATTATAAATCATATTCTAACATCATATGATTGTATTCTCCCATTAATTAAACATCAATATCACCTTAAATTATTAAATCCCCAAAACCCAGATTTAACATGTGATACCCTCCCAGAAATGAATTTTTCTATAATAAATCTTCCCAAAATGAATATGGTTTACACCCACCGTAATATGAATCGCAATACCATAATTTAAATGAAAGCAAGTTTAATTACTTTCCTGGAAATTTCGTAGATTCTGATCCGTTGATGTAGATTGAGATTTTGACTAAGAAGACATCAATCTCCTCTTGGCTTCACTCCCAAAGCTCTCCCACTTGATCCCTCTTTTCTCCTCTGCAACTAGGGATTTTCTAAAATGAATTACGGATGACATACCCTCTCACATTTTGATTTTATTATGTCAATCCCGTTTTTAGGATTGTGGGCTTTATTAAAATGGTTCAATCACTCCCGTCTGGGTCTGATTATCTTTAAAAATGCCCCGAGACCCAATTATTACCCCCGGGTACTCTATTTTGACTATCTCGGCCCTTTTGGACTCAACAGTATACTCAAAATCATCATTCGAGTTACTTAACTAAAATATCAAATTACGACACACGTATTCTTAAAAGAAATAATCTGAATTAATTTAAACTCAATTCTCCAAATAAATTGAATCTTCCAATTTAAATAAATTCTCTAATTTAAATAGTTTCTCCAAATCATCAATTTAGTTTAAATTTTAATTCTATAAATTAGTTAAATTATTTATCCTCAAAAATACGGGGTGTTACATACTTTCCCCCTCACAAAGGAATTTCGTCCTCGAAATTAAGATGAGTCTAGTAATCCAAGCCTCTAATACTTCCTTACTCACATCTCTCTAAGATCGCTACACATATTTCTACCCCATCTAATCGTGAATTTTATTAAAATTACATTAATTGTCTAGGGCGCCCATACACCTTATACCCTTGCATAACTGCACAAAGGTTACCCGGCTCCACTAGTCTTAAATTTTAATAAAACTTTTAACTTACAGTTATAACTACCTGAATGCATAATAGCGAAGGTACCAAAATTATGTGCTATTGACCTAACATCTCCCCACTTCCAACGTTGCGCTAAGTTTCATGCGTGGGATGTCTCGCAAAGCGAAATCTAAACAAGGAACCCCCCCGATACACTACTACCTAGCATTATTGGTCGATGAGATCCGTTTGGCCCTCTGTCAATAGCACGTACCCACAAATCCCGTCTCCTGACATAAAAGTATACTCGACCATTTCATGTTACCAAAGACACCGTACAATTTAGCACCCCACTATCACTAGTATCTTAGCTCGAGTCAATCACAATCTATATATCCTCGCTCGTTACTAAACATATCCACTCTGAATCTCATCAGTAAACATCCCTACTTACCGGGATCAAATGTAATAATACAAACAATTCCTCATAAGTCTATTATGCAACGCACGATAACATATATACACGAATATATATACTAAACCCTCTTTCTGGTGATAACTAGCACGCGTTAATCATATATCAGAACAACGAACACAAAGTCTCACCATAGTATATACTATAACCCAAACATTTCAGTATAATTATTAGTAACATCCCGTACGCAATATATTTATCTCGAGCTCAGCTCCGCACTCTCAGTGTGGTTATATCATATGGGTATTCTTGATTACCCCAATTTGCAAATTATGTCCTTCTTGACCCTGCCCCGCCCATTAACTTGTGGAGCAAAAGTTTTCTCAGTGCATCCTTCGTAGCACTACCTGGCTCCACTGGCCATATATCGCATTAACTCTCAGCTTAAAGTGTTTCCTCTACTAGTTCATTAATTTAACATTTAAAACCAATGCATTAGTACCCAATAATGTCTCGCTATGCCCAATGTTTTTTACAATCCATGTGTGTAACCTCCCATAACGAAGTTCAAAAGAACTTTCCCCAATGCACTATCCCCTTGCATTGTCGGTCATCGAAACCCGTGCATTCGAAGCAGATAAACAAGATATCACAAATTTTGTCTCCCAATGCGTAAATCAAATAATCTATGCCCATATCTCTCAAGGCGTCACACTATCCTATACTTTCACTGTCACTAAGTTCTCAGCATTTACACAAGAATGAGTTAAAGCTCTCCACTCAACGATAAACTCGATATACCCTTAATCACATTAGTAAAAGTCCATATTCACTAGGCTCCAATATAACTAGACCTATGTACTCTCTGAAGTCTACTTCTTAAAATATCGCCGTGAGTTCTACCCTCTTTTAACTTAGACATCACAAAAATATACATCCTACCCCGGGACAACGAATACGATAGTCTTGTTGTAACCATCCACCATCGTTTAACAGTCCGTACCCAGAATAAACCATACCTCAAATATCACCTCTCAAAATGAGCTAACCTCATAAAATATATCTCCTCTCAGTGTCCCCACCCGCTCCCCTGCCGAGGGAACTAAAGAGATAGTTTTGCTAACTCAACGGTGAATAAACACACACTATAGTGATATTAAAGATACCTCTACTAAACCCGTTTCACATGTGAATCTAGTGCAAATAAACTACTGTGACTCGCTCGTGTCACACAAAATCGATCGCAATCACCCCGGGAAAAACGCATGATTTTGATTGTCAATAGCACTCGCGGTTCAAATGGTTCCTAGACATAACACCCTTATTCCGATCGAACCAAAAAGTCCATATAAATGTTTCCCCTACTGGGCATCCTGTTCCTCTCCCCCAACTCACTGCGGATAATATCCACATATATATTACTACTCTTTACACATATTGACAACAACGATATCAGTCGTTCTATTTAGACTTGCCCATCCATGCTTGTATAGTCTATCCATGCATTTATCATTAACTTACAGGCCTTCTCGATTCTCCGTATCCACCTCGTCTGGTATGAAGTTTGATAAACACGTCAACTTTCCATCATGACCGACTATTGTACGACCCCTTTGAAACAAGTCTTTAAATCTCCTTTGCCTCTCTTATTTAAATATTTTATGAGAGGATTTTCGGTCAAACCGCACCCCCAAATTCCTTATTATTCATGGTATCCCTACATGGTTGTGGTGACCGACTCCCACTACTTCAACGTCACTCCTATGAGTTAAAATTTTGCGCTCAAAATTTAATCCTGGGTGCCATTGCACTCCACCCTACACAATTATCTTTGGATCTTCTCCTCCCACTACTATGGTGACTCCTCTCGCGGTTACCATTCTCAACATATTTCATGGCTTCTCCTTAGTCTCCCCTCCTTCCATCCTTCTAGCGGCCCTCACTGTCGTCCCAAAATTGTTCGATGTATGAAGTCCAACCGAACTCGTATATAAATCACCTCAGCTATACTTAATCGCAGGAGAACGTTAGTCGTATACGTTAAGGAATAGAATAATCCTATAAGAAGGCTCTATATCAAATAACACTACGCTGAAATGTACTAAGCCTCACAGATCCTAAGGACTTTAGAACCTGATGCTCTGATACCATCTGTGACACCCCGCCTATTAAAATACCGGGTGGCCAGCCCGTGATCAAAATAACACGTTGGTCTCATACGTCTCATTCTTAGCATCACTGTCAAAACTTTTTAAGGTTACTAACCACCTAGTAATTTAATTAGACCGATGCCTAATTTTATCTTACATTAATTAACAACATGCAGAAATCAATGCCCAATTAAACTATCCACACAACTGATATGGAATCCAACACAAATGAATAATCATAAATAAAGATAACCGAATTAACTATCGGTTCAAGAATAAAATACAAAAGTCCCTAAAGAAATAACCTGGATATATAAAGTCTAATAAATAAACTAAATATAAAATATGAGGGCGACATGCCCAAATATGTACTGAAGAAAAGTTCCTACGCTAGGAGTAAATAAAATAAGCGTCTATAACAAGGTCCTGCAACTTCCACATGAGCTGCAGCTGCGCATCCCTGGATAGAATCCTCAAACTAGGCATCCCTATGGCTCGACACCTAAAATATTTTGGAAAATATCTTTGACACGGGTCAAAGACCAAGTAAAGAGGTTTGAAAATATTTAGCAAGTAGTTAAATTGCAATAATTAAATATGCATGCACACTTTTCATATTTAAGCTAGTGTCGCACTCTCTTGAGACATAACTCACCCCTCATATAATGTGCACACTTAACGCTCTCCTTCTGCATTTCCTAGTTAAGCTACCCCCACCTAACTAGCCATGTCGAATCTCCTTCAACAAAATAATTCGTTATGCCTACCCGTATTGCCGATACAATATGTTATCGAATTTCCATGTCTTTTAGCCCATTATAAATTTCTCAGTACATGTTTATTTCTCCCCATAATATAAATATTTTTAATGTCACTATCTTTCTCTTCTACTAAACTCACCCAGCAGAATAAAATCACAAGTACACATATATCACACTATTATATATATACTAATACGACACCCCTAAGCTGAGCTGTGGTACGTGTATACTATGCTATCATGTCTTGGTACATCATCTACCAAACACACGTAGTATAATAAATCACAAGTATATATATTTATCACACTAATTATATATATATACAATACATCACCCCGAGGCTGAGACCTGCGGTGCAGGCATACTCTGCTATCAAATCCCGGTACATCACGCACTGTATAAAGGACTACAGATTTCGAATCACTCTTGAACCGTATCAGTACAAATCACACATATTGGAAGCAAACATAGTTCACATACCCATGGGTCACGCACATACCTACACTCCCATGGTCAGATGACTTATCCAGTTACAAATAAGTCATTCACAGTCCTATGTCCTTAAGGTACTGTAATACCCCGTAATTTTAATGATTTTTAATTATTGGGTTAATTGAATTAAATGAGAATTAATTTGGAAATTAACCCGAAATTAAATACTAGCGAGATGTGAGTTGGTATTTGTGCATGATGTTAAAATAAAATGTTACTGAGAATATATGGTAATATATGAGTATTGAAAATGTTAAAATTGCCACGAGGCAGAAATATGACAATTTGGGAAATTTAGTTAGGACGCGTGTGTCAGTCACGTCAGGAATGAATTTAATTTGATTAAAAAGTAAATTATATTTTTATCAATCGAATGATCATTTTGAGTGTGCCAACGTGTCCGGAAGGGTCAAAATAGTCAAAAAACACTAGCCGGGAGTTTAGTTTGGGTCTCGGGGCACTTTTAGGCCAAACTGGCAACCTAGAAGGGTATTTTGGTAAATTTAAAATTTGAGAAATTAAAACCCACGAATTTTAGAGTTAAATTAAATATTATGATAGAGGCCACTAAGGCCATTACCAGCCAAAAACAAAAGAGTGGGCTACAGGGGTTTTTTAGAGAAGTTGGAGAGAAGTTGAAAGAGGTTCCAAACCAAACCATCTCCCATCACCATCATTTTGAAAGGGATTGTGACCAGAAAGAGGAGAGAATCAGCATAATATCCGACAACAAATTTGAAGAACGAAACCTAAGGCAAGTGATTTGATGTATTAATTTCAATGAATATTTCCTCCATGTTTAGTGTAGAAACTTCATGTATTTTGGAAGTCTTGATGAAAACCAATGTATTTGTCATGGAACTCATAAGTTTGGATAGGAATTGTTGTAGAATGATTATGGACGAAAATTGGTACCCAAAACTTAACTTTGGTGATTTAAAAATGGATTTATGATGAGTATTTAGGTGTAATTAAATTATGTGTTCATGTTCATAGGGTTTGGGGCAATATTTGGGAATTTATGGTGACTACATGTTGATTTATAAGATTTGACCCCAAAGATATGTTAAGAAGTGACCTAGGGTGACTTAGAGTAGTTTAAAAACACAAAAAAGTAATTAATATGAACTTAGGATGGGTTTGGAGAAAGAAATTTGGGAAAAAACGAAGTTGAAAAAAAATTATGGGCTTTCCCTGCCATCTCGTTAGAAGACCAACCCAAGTCGTTCGAACTACCTTATTCGAACGAGCTTCTAACGAGATGCCAGCGTCACTTCTAACAAGTTCAGAGTTCGTTCGAAGCCATTTGTTCGAACGACACTCGTTCGAACGAGATTTCAGTGACTTCTAACGAGTTCACAGAATGGTCTTTTTAGGCCAATTTTAGTTTTAAACTTTTCGTAGGCCTATCTAATTGAGTGTTATTCTTACCTTGTGATTAGTGGGTATAGTTGTGAGATTAGAGCACGTTGAGGAGTAAAACTTAGAAATTATATAATGGACTGGGTGACTTCTAGGGGTTAAGGGATAAGTACTGGTATTTGCGCCGTGAGAAGGGTTGAAAATCTATAATGTATATTTTTGGAACTTGTAAGTGTACTACATTAATGACGGTATAAGAATGTAAAAAATACCTCTAGTAATATTATAAGAAATCTAAGATGTGTGAATGCTTAGTATATGTGGTTATCTGTGTATAATATACCTTCCATACTTACTATCACGGGAGGTCGGCGTTCGATCTGGGCCATCTAATCTTTGTGTGCCTATGGGAGGATTTAGATTGGTACCTCGAGGACATAGGTTAGAGAATGACTTATTGGTGAGTTAATAAGTCTGCTGATCATAGGAGCGTAGGTATGTGCATGACCCATGTGATGTGAACTATGTTCGCCTCCATTATGTGTGATTGTTACTTATCGAAACGATTCCTGAGAGATTCGGAATACGTGATTCTTATGTACGTGATGTACCGGGATTTGATAGCAGAGTATGTGTGCACCGCAGCTTAGTCTAGGGGTGCCCTTATTGTATATTGATGATGAGATTGATATACTGAAATATTAAAATGGACTGTTTATATAAGTACAAGTGTGAATTAATGTAACATCCTTGTAGTGCTAAAAATGGGAAAACTCTTGGTAATTATTGTAACTAATCCTGAGGAATGAAAGTAAAACTCTCAGTTTATATTAAGATGTCGGGAATTAAACCATGAATAGTATAGTAAAGTCAGGTTATGGATTGGTCTAGTTAGATAGTGGAATAACTAGAACGGGTACGGGTACGATAGGCGTGCACAATTAGATGAGAGGTGAGGAACTCATGTGAGCGCACGCACTATCATGTATTTTATATTCACTGTTTAATGATATTAAACACTTGCTATATTTTAAACTATTTTTCACAATCGGGCTCTGGCCCGTTTGCTTTCAAATCTATTTTTTTGTAAAAAACCTTTTAGGTGCCCAGCCACAACGACACCAAGCTTAGAAGTTCCATTCCAGTGATGTGCTGTAGCTGCTGTGGAAGTTACAGGACCTCAATTATAGACGCATCCACTTTCTACCTTGATTCCATTTCAGACTTATTTATCTGTAGGGCATGTCGCCCCTTTTCTCTTAGAGACTGTTTATTTATTCAGTTTATTTCAGTTTTGGATTTAATTAATTTGTGATTCAGACTTTGTATTTGGTTGTATTCAGCAATCGGATTATTTAGAGGAGTATTCCTACAAATTCACTGTTATTCCATTGTTATTCTATTCTGACTGTGTTGTGATTATGGTATTAGCATTTCATAATTGAAATGGATTGTACATTAATCTTATTTAATTTAAAATTGACAACTCACTTTTTAAATATTAGGTGGCTAGTAATTGTTAAAAATGTTTTTCGACAGTGATGCTATGAACTGAACCAACTTGACATTTTGTATTAATTTGAATAAAGGAGTAGCTTCCCGGTATTTAATTAGTCGGGGTGTCATAGGTGGTATTAGAGCATCAGGTTCTAGTGTCCTTAGGATCTGTACGGCTTGTTATGTTTCCGCTAAGCATTCTTTGATGTAGAGCCCTATATTATAGGATTGTTGTACTCTATTGTGTATGTTTTTCTCTTCAACTATTTTGAGATAATAACTGCGAACTTATAAGACTTTACTCTCATTTCAGATGCCTCCACGATGTGCACAGCGAGTTCCCAGGGATGCTCAGCTCAAGCCACAGCCTGCACCAGTTCAGGGCACCATGAATGCCGCAGAGGTTACCGCTATTGTAGCGCAAGCGGTAAATGCCTCCCTAGCAGTTGTGCAGCAGGCACCACCCCAGGCGTCGTTAGTAGCGCCAGTACAGGATCATGCATTCCCGTTTGCTTGGGAACGCATTTGTGATGCTTTTCAGAAAGCACACCCTCCGGAGTTTGCAGGAAGCTCCGACGTCGTTGTGTCCAGTCAGTGGAAGAAGGACATACAAATGCACTTGAGGATGTACGAGTGTACAGATGTACAGAGATCTAAGTCGTAGGTTTCCTCATCATCTGAATCCGTTAATCCAGAGTACCCCTCACCACTCGAAGCGTGCCAATTATCCTTTAAAATATTTTCGTAGGTAATTCACTTATATCCTACTGATCTAAGTCATAGGTTTTCTCATCACCCGAATCCGTTACATTTCAAATTACACCAATTAATCTAATCAGTTTCACATTAATTAATTTATTAAAGTAGTGTCACCCAACTATAATACTCTGACTCACTCAAATGGTCCGTATCTTCACCCTTTAGAATTTGTTACAAAAAATCCACTATTAAGGTTAAAACCTCTCGTTAAATTCACTATTCGATAATTTAAGATATATCTCTATAATAAATTAAACCGGTTAATATGTGCCTAACTCACGTAGACCTGGTCTGAGAAATATAATAGTCAAAACCACGACCCTTAATTTAATTACTATCACCCAAATTAATTTTTATCCAAGTGGTGCCACTCAACCAAATTGTCAGGACTCCCTTTATTGGTCTGTATTTTAACCTTTTAGAATTCATTTCACCAAATTCGATTAATATGTTTGACACCCTTATTAAATTTAATTGTCCTGAATACTCACCCCATAAGACTCTAAGTATTAGGTTCCATTTAATTTCTATGAATTAACTACCACCTTAAGATACCAGCCTATATGCTAAATTCATGTAAAATTCTCATTCGAATACGTTCATATGTTTTCGAGGGTTATTCATACCAAACACTCTAAATCCATACCACTATGTTAATTCTCATACAATTTCAAAGGAAAACTAATGTTCCTTAATATTTTCCAGAGTCCTACACTCATCTACGGACATCCCTAAAAATCCAGATTTTATTTCTCACAAAGGATTTCGGTTTGAGACACTCTTTCGTATAAAAATCATTACTAATTAAAAAAAATTAGAAAAATACAAGGTCTGCGCCCACGCGACCGTGACGAACAGATCTAAAAGTTTCATGTTTTGACAAACAGATAAATCAGATTGGTTCTACCTCAAAATTGGACCATTCCGACGGACTTCGAATCATCTTCTTCTCTAACTCGTTTTCTCCATTTATAACCCTCAAACCTCCATGGATTTAACCCAAACATCAACCCAATTTATATCCCATGTTTATTACATCTATAAATAGGTTCTAACACTAATATATATCATCCATTATTATTTATTCTCATTAAAACTTCTAAGGTTCCTGAATTAGGTTTTTCTCAAAATTTCTTAAATCACAAATTCAATTAGATTCAATAAATCAAATTCAATAACAATTCCTAATGGGTTTTCGATTATAAATCATATTCTAACATCATATGATTGTATTCTCCCACTAATTAAACATCAATCTCTCCTTAAATGCTTAAATCCCCAAAACCCAAATTTAACATGTGATACCCTCCCAAAAATGAATTTTGCTATAATGAATCTTCCCAAAATGAATATGGTTTACACCCACCATGATATGAATCGCAATACCATAATTTAAATGAAATAAAGTTTAACTACTTTCCTGGAAATTTCGTAGAGTCTGATCCGTTGATGTAGATTGAGATTTTGACTAAGAACACATCAATCTCCTCTTGGCTTCACTCCCAAAAGCTCTCCCACCTGATCCCTCTTTTCTCCTCTGCAACTAGGGTTTTTCTAAAATGAAATATGGGTGCCATACCCTCTCAAATTTTTATTTTATTATGCCAATCCCGTTTTTAGGCTTGTGGTCTTTATTAAAATGGCCCAATCACTCCCGTGTGAGTCCGATTATGCTTAAAAATGTTCCGAGACCCAATTACTACCCCGAGTACTCTATTTTAACTATCTCGATCCTTTAGAACTCAACCGTATACTCAGAATCATCATTCGAGTTACTTAACTAAAATCTTAAATTACGACACACGTATTCTTAAAAGAAATAATCCGTATT
Organism: Sambucus nigra; assembly: GCA_949130495.1. Taxonomy (NCBI): domain Eukaryota; kingdom Viridiplantae; phylum Streptophyta; class Magnoliopsida; order Dipsacales; family Adoxaceae; genus Sambucus; species Sambucus nigra. The sequence goes on from OX422217.1 coordinate 573,542,958, forward strand.
AATTTAAACTCAATTCTCCAAATAAATTGAATCTTCCAATTTAAATAAATTCTCCAATTTAAATAGTTTCTCCAAATCATCAATTTAGTTTAAATTCTAATTCTACAAATGAGCTAAATTATTTATCCTACAAAATACGGGGTGTTTCACCCTTGGAGGCCACCTTTGGAGGTTGGGGTTGCTCCTCCTAAACCAATGTGTCTACCACCATTGGAGCCTTCAGGGGTGAAAAAATCTTACTGTTAGTATTAACACTCCATTTACATTAATTGTAGTCTTGTATCTAGATTACATGAGTATGGTGCATTTGGTTATATAATGAAATTGACGTGTAGAAAATAATAAATATTTTTATGGAATAAAAGTGTTGGTAAAATATTATTTTATTGAAAATAAAAAATGAATGAATATTTCAAGGTTTTGAAATATTAAAACTTAGTATTTTGTGAAATGGCATATTTTTAAAAAAAGATGGATGTTAAACATTTTATGAAATAAAATGTTTGGAAATTATGATTTGTTTTGTTAAATAGTGTTTTAAAGTTTCTTGCAAAAATGAAGATTTTATGAAAATGGATATTTTGCTGAGTTTAAAGAAATTAAAAGTCTTTTATGCTTTAAAAGATGTATTTTTGCAAGTATGAGGAATTTCTAAATGTAAAATACCCATATTATAGGATTTTAAGGTTTAAAATCAATCTTCTCATGCATATAAACTCGTAGTTTTTGGACGATGAATTTATAAACAAGTTCAAAGAATAGTCTTTAAGTGTAATTAGATTTCTTTAATAAAGAAATTAAAGCGATGTCTAGTTTGAAAAAATGGTTAATAAAGGTGTTGAATAAGTGTTAATGGTTAAACATTGGAAAATTGTTGTGTATAACATAATAATGTGGCAAGAGATTTACACTTGTAAAATTGGAAAGGAGATAAAGATGTTTCCAATTAAGTTTAATTTTACTCCAAGGTCAAAAAGAGTGTTAAGGTGTTAAAACACTTAAGGAGTTAGTATGGGTAACTTAATAGTGTTTTGGAAAAATTAACACTTGTGAAAATGGAGCAAAATATGAGTTTTGAAACAAATGGGTAAAATGGTAATTTTACTTAACGTGGAGCATTTTTATGAAATAAAAATGTTCAAAAATGTGTTACACATATGGGTCCTAAACGAATGTGATTTTCAGAATAAAATCATGGTTAAAGTGTAAAGGACATGAAATGGTAAATTTCAAAGTGTAACACAAGTTGGAGTGTAACCCCGGGTTTTGGCTTCGGTTGGGTAAAAGGAAAAGCGAAATAATGTGGACATTTATAAAATATTAAATTATACTGGGATAATTAAGGAGGGTCTGAAGCCCTGGGGTGAAAGACCCAAAACAACCGGCCAAAGCATATGGTGTGCATTGCCGGCGGTGTGGAACCCATAGAAGTATGCTATATTTGGAAGATTTCGAGAAAAGATAAAGGAATAAGGGGCATATCAAGAAATGGGTTGTGTGATGAAATGTGTTAATACAGCCTAACTTGAATGAATTAATATGTGCTCCTGTAAATGTTAAAATGGATAAGTAAATGTGTTATTGATTAATGTCCATAAGGTAAGGAAAAAGATAAAGTAAGTGGGTAAATGGGTGGTTAAGAAGCCTAAGTGGATAAACTTATAATTAATACAATAATGTGTTGTAAAAGATTTTCAAATGCTAAATGAATATTTTCTAATACGATGAACGTGTGTGTTGTAATGGTGGTTTTCAATGAAAATACTAATGTGCATTGGATAAAATAAAAACCGTGATTTCGGTAAAGAAATAGTTTTCGATCAAATAAAGTGTAGTGGTTACAATTATTGAGCCGTGTCTGTTAAATAAATCGAGAAATGTTAAATTGAGGAAACATGAAGTCTTTTATAAGATTAAGGTAAATTGATCTTAATGAATAAGGTTTTTGCAAGTAAAAGTGATTCATGCATTAAGTATATGTGTATGTATATATATATATATATAATATAAGGTTGTTGCATGTGCACGTAGGCATAACGTGTTAGAACCTTTTTTTGTCGTTCGATTCTATATTGAATTGTATATTCCCACTGAGTATTGGATCACACTCTTGCTTTGTTACGGCAAGTTAGAAGCGGTTTCGTATTTGACTGTTCCCAATAGTCAAAACCAAGGCTATAAATAAAAGCCATTCCCTCCAGTTTTTATTGTTGTCAACAAAAAACCCCTCCATAAATAATTCTGAAAATGCTACTGCATTCTTTTCTTCATCCAGAAAAATATTTTCTTCTTTTTTGCATATCATGCTTTTATTCCGGTTGAGTATTAACACAGATTTGTGTTCGTTGGGAATAATTATTGTTGTGCCACATAATTAATTCAGGAAATCCATTCTATCTTAGGAGGCAATTATTCAATAACCTTTGAGCACATTGGAGGGAATAAATTTGCCTTAAGGAGACTGTTCTACGGGGCTCGGATTTATCTTTTTATTTCTGTTTTAATTGTGAAATATTAAGTAAGTCCTTTTAATTCTATAATATCGTTTTTAATTCTGTAATAATTATTTCTTTAATAATTTTGTACTATTTGTTAATAAAATAGTAGACCTAACAATTATAAGGCAAGTTTACTCTTGTTCTATTGTTTGTATAGTGTACAGAAATTTTTTAATTACAGAATTTTTTTTGTATAAAATAAATTTATTTTGACAGAAAAAATTGAATTTATTATAGAAATTTAATAAAATAGTTAGTGTTACAGAAAATTAATTTATATAATGTTTATATATTCTGGTTAGAAAATAAAAAATTATTTGTTAATGTTCTTTTGTTTTGTTAAATCTGGTTATATAAGATTTTACTTTGAAATTATAATTCTGTTTTATACGATTTTTTTTTATTGAAAACAGTGTGACACAATTATTTTTTCTTCTCAGACTACTATAAACTTGTGTTTATATTTTAGTTTAATTCTTAATATTATCCAGAATTCTTTTGGATTTCATTTATTGTTAATTATAATTGAGGAAATTAGTAAAACAGAATTGTGTATTCTGTTTTGATTAATTCATTTATATATGAATATTATCGTTGATAAAAATTCTGTTTTTGTAACAGAAATGGAAGTGCATAGTACGAACACTATTCCTACAAATGTGACTGTCACTAACACAAATGTGACTGCACCCGTATCTATGCCACACGGACAGAAACCGGAAAAGTTCAATAGGGCTGACTTTAAACATTGGCAAAGACAAATGTATTTCTATCTCACTACCTGCCAACTGGGTAGGTTTGTATATGAAGATTGTCCCTCTATTCAAGAGGGAGATGACTTGAAAAAGGTTGTTGTTGTTGATGCTTGGAATCACTCTGACTATCTGTGCTGGAATTATATTCTGGCCTACTTGGACAAAATATTGTATCATGTCTACTGCACGATTAAGACATCTAAGGATTTGTTGAATTCTTTGGAAAATAAGTACAAAACTGAAGATGCTGGGATGAAGAAATTTATCGTCTGGCATTTTCTGGACTTCGAAATGGTTGATCTAAACCAGTGATCTCACGGGTGCAAGAACTCCAAGTGATCCTCCATGACATTCATGCTGAAGGAATGTACCTTAGTGAAACCTTCCAAGTTGCTGAAATTGTTGAAAAATTCCCACTATCTTGGACTTTATTTAAAGATTATCTCAAACACAAGCGAAAGGAGATGAATATGGAGGAGTTGGTGGTCAGGATGAGAATTGAAGAAGATTAACGTGAGTCTTAAAAGAAAAGTGGGAAGATGTAATAACCCTCGCTTATGAGAACATATTTTATATTAATTACTAAGTATAGTAATTAGATATAAGTATTGGGTTATGATTTGAATGCTAAATTAATATAGAAAAGCTAATATTCACTATGAGTTTGCATATATACCATAACTATGGGTGAATATTGCTATGTTATGCTTACTAATATCATATGAATTAAAATGATATTTGGCTTAACAATGAGACCGGAACTTAAATTGAATTATAAAATGTCCAAATGATAATTTGGATTATGTAGTTGAATCCGGAACGTTCGAGATAGTCAAATAATGTACCATATTGTATTTTGAGGTTTTGGGCATTTTTGACTGATTACGCCTTAAATATGCAGTTGCGTATTATTTTATCGCGCTATTAGTTAATTAAGTGGGATTTTTGTCTTAAGCCGCGACTTAGACTTACTAAGTCTTCTAATTGCCCTAATTTCACTTCTAAACCTAGAGAGAACTAGAGAGAGGAAGAGAAAGGGTAAAGAGAAGAAAGGAGATTGAAGATTGAGAGGGATTCTTACTTCCACAAGGAGAAAAAACTGCAATTTCTGAATCAAGGCAAGTTTCTACTTGCTATTTGTGATTTAAGATAGATGATTTGTTATGATAATGATGTGTTGATCTAAGTTTAATTAGTTTAGGGTTTTAGTGTATATTTGTTGGTTTTGATTCTTTGAGGAGTAGTTTGGATGAGGATTGATGATTATGATGGTAGTTAGTAGCATTTATGTGTTGTTGGAGACAATAAATGAGCTAGGATGGAAGGGATTTAAGTTGGGAGTATGTTTGGAGTCAAAGACTCCATAGCCAAAACTTGGCAAAATCGCAGGCCCGAATCGATTCGGCCCTCAGGGCGAATCGATTCGCCTAGGTCCAGTGCCTAGGTCTAGTGAACCGAATCGATTCGGATTGGTCCGAATCGATTCGGCAGTTATGCAGAAACCCAAACCTTCTTACCGAATCGATTCGGTTTCCATCCGAATCGATTCGGCAACTATGCAGAATCTCAGGTTTTCTGACCGAATCGATTCGGCCAGGCCGAATCGATTCGGAAATCCTGCACTTTTTCAATTTCTTTTATTTTTCAATTTTAACCCTTTTCTTTAGGAATAGTAATTAGGGACCTTCTTAAATGAAGTAAACATAGGGTTTTAGAGGATTAGTTGAGTTTGGTCGACTCCCTAGACTCGAATGGGTTCATCTAGGGTTCAGTCCAGGGGTGTTCAAAGTAATGTTCAGACATTACTTCTTTCGCATAGTTGTATAAACATTTAGGGGATCTTAAGGTCAATTTGGAGACTTTAGGAGTTAACGTGAGCTAGGTTTGACTTGATGGTTTATATTAAAGCCAAAAAGGAGGCTTTGGGAAATAACTTTGGAGTCTGATTCCTTATCGAGGATGTTGTGACGATACGAAATACGTATAGTTCCGGATAAGCTTAATGCATTTGATAAAATGTGATATGGATAAAGTAAATGATAATTTACTAAATTACGTAATGGAAATAAATAAAATGGATGTTACACACCTCTCTAAATACCATCTTAAGGGAAGTCCGTGCGTGAGGTGAAGCCCCCTGGCTAGTGAATGCAGGGTGGATATAGTCTTAGGCCATATGAGCGATTATTTTATATTTTTCTGCGATGGGTAGGAGATTCTGGGTGTGGTCTTGACTACCCCGTAAGCATATGGCCGCTTCCCGACGTTTGCGATAGGATCCCAGGTTGTCTTATGTTAGGCCCTGGAAGATGATGGTTATTTAGGGACGCGCACAGTGGGGAAACCCGGACGGGCGGTCTTAGAATCGTTATATTTATATTTATAACTATTCTATTTTCAAGTTGGACTCGATGGAACATTAATGCCATAAAGAGCAAAGGACATGCCACAAAGATCATACTATTGAGATAAGTGACATAAAGTGCACATGGTAATAAATGTATTCCTGATAAGGAATGGGAAGAAGATGGAATTGAAAATGATGAAAGATGAAAAAGGCTTATAGTACTTTTAATTCTTGTATAATTGGATTTCATTTTAATAATCATTTATCTGTCTTAGTTCTTTATATGATGTCACCATGCTAGAATATCATCCATGCTTACTCGTACATTATTGTCATACCTGTTATTTATCTTGTGATCATATCAAACCGGCCTCTGACCGGTTCTTCTTTCTTGTTGTGTATGTATATATTATATCCGTTCAGGTGTTCCGCCGCAAGGTCGCCCATAATGACCTGCCCATCCCTATGTCTTTTGAGGAGCCGTGACATTTTGCGGGTATCACGGGATACATTGTGTAGACGCCTCCATTATTGCCTTCTAGTTATGATCAGTCTTTATTCGGGCGTGTGGCCCAAACCGTTGTAATTGTATAATGGATGTATTATGTAACAGCGGAACCTCTTGTGTAATGTATAAATTTTATTGGCCGATGTTTATTTCGGTCCTTTCCTTATTATTGTTGGTATATATGTATGCTTATGGGAGTTTCCACCTTCTTCTTTATAATGGGTTGTTGAAAATGTTTTCTTTAAATTTCAAAACTAAAATTTTTGATAACCCGTTTTCTGGAATAGTGTGTGGTTATTCCTGATACTCTGTATGTTATTGTGGTGCTGAGAATGATATCTATCCATGACTTTTGTTTCATCGGGGTATAGGGCTGGCCACCCTTTATTTCGGATAGCGGGTTGTCACAGAAGAATCCAATAGAAATGAAGGTCCATGTTATTGAAGGTCCTAAGAAGAACAAAAGAAAGCATGATGGGAAAGGCACTTCCAAACAGAATAAGAAGAAGTTCAAAGGCAAATGCTACGACTGTGGTAAACCTGAACACCGCTCAAGCAAGTTTCATAAGCCTAAGAAGCAAAATTGAAATAATCCTCAAGCAATTGTAACTGAGGGGGAAAACATCGTCAATGACTTGGCGGGTATGAATCTTTCTGTTGTGGTCTCTAAATATAACTTGGTTGGAAATACCAAGGAATGGTGGGTGGATACTGGAGCCACACGACACATTTGTGCAAACAAATGGATGTTCTCTACCTATAAACCTTTGGAAAATGAGGAGAACCTCTTTATGACAAATTCTTCCACTTCTAAGGTGGTGGGACAAGGAAAGATTGCTCTAAAATTGACTTATGGAAAGGAACTTACTCTCAATGATGTTCTTCAGGTGCCTGATATCCGAAAGAATCTAAGAAAAGTGGGAAGAATCCAATGGAAATGAAGGTCCATGTTGTTGAAGGTCCTAAGAAGAACAAGCAAAAGCGGCACTTCCAAACAGAATAAGAAGAAGTTCAAAGGCAAATGCTACAACTGTGGTAAACCTGGGCACCGTTCAAGCGAGTGTCGTAAGCCTAAGAAGCAAAATCAAAATAATCCTCAAGTAATTGTAACTGAGGGGGAAAACATCGTCAATGACTTGGCGGATATGAATCTTTCTATTGTGGTCTCTAAATGTAACTTGGTTGGAAATACCAAAGAATGGTGGGTGGATACTGGAGCCACATGACACATTTGTGCAAACAAATGGATGTTCTCTACCTATAAACCTTTGGTAAATGAGGAGAACCTCTTTATGACGAATTCTTCCACTTCTCAGGTGGTGGGACAAGGAAAGATTACTCTAAAAATGACTTATGGGAAGGAACTTACTCTCAATGATGTTCTTCACGTGCCTGATATCCGAAATAATCTGATTTTTGGATCTCTCCTGACTAAAAATGGGTTCAAACTTGTGTTTGTGTCTGATCGCTTTGTATTGTCAAAGAATGATATGTATGTAGGAAAGGGCTACCTAAATCAAGGGCTCTTTAAAATCAATGTTCTTACTATAACCCTAAAAACATATGTTTCAATGAATGAATTTGTTAGTTCTTCTTACTTGATTGAGTCATCTAATATTTGGCATGCTAGATTAGGTCATGTTAATTTTGATACATTGCGTAGATTAATTAACTTGGATTTTTTGCCAAAATTTATTATTGATAAAAATCATAAATGTAAAATTTGTGTGGAATCTAAATTAGCCAAATTACCTTTCCATTCTGTTGAAAGGATAACTTAACCTTTAGATTTAATTCACACTGATATTTGTGATTTAAAATTTGTTCAAACTAGAGGTGAAAAAAAAGTATTTTATTACTTTTATTGACGATTGCACAAAATATTGTTATGTATATTTGCTACATAGTAAAGATGAAGCTATTAGCGCATTTAAGCAATATAAAAATAAAATTGAGAATCAATTAAGTAAAAAGATAAAGGCAATAAGGAGTGATAGAGGAGGAAAATATGAATATCCTTTTGAGGAATTTTGTTCTGAGCATGGTATAATCCATCAAACAACTGCTCCTTATTCTCCTCAATCAAATGGTGGTTCTGAATGCAAAAACCATGCATTGAAGGAGATGATGAACTCAATGTTATTAAGTTCAGGAGCTCCCCAGAACTTGTGGGGGGGAAGCCTTACTTTCTGCTAATTACATTCTCAATAAACTACCTCACAAGAAGACTCACAAGACACCTTATGAATTATAGAAAGGTCGAATACCTTCCTATAAATATTTACGAGTGTGGGGGGGTTTAGCCAAAGTGATGGTTCCTAAACCTAAAAAGGAAAGAATAGGGCCAAAAATCGTGGATTGTGCGTTTATCGGTTATGCTACTAATAGCAATGCATATCGATTTCTAGTTAGTAAATCTGAGATATCGGATATTCATGTTAATACGGTTATTGAATCGAGGGACACTTCATTTTTTGAAAATGAATTTTCGTATAACATGGCCCGGGAATCTGGTCCTTTTAAAAAGACAAATCAAGCTACTACAAGTGGTACTAATCAACCTATTGACAATACTACAATAGAGGATGAACCAAGATGTAGTAAAAGAGCAAGAACCTCGACTTCATTCAGTCCGAATTTTCTAACATATTTGCTAGAAAATGAACCTCAATCGTACAAAGAAGCGATATCCTTACCCGATGCTTCTAATTGGAAAGAAGCAATTAATAGTGAAATTGAATCCATATTACAAAATCATACATGAGAACTAGTGGATCTTCCACCAGGTTCAAAATCGTTAGGTTATAAATGAATCTTCAAAAAGAAGTTAAAGGCCGATGGATCAATTGATAAATATAAAGCTAGACTTGTAGCTAAAGGCAATAGGCAAAAGGAAGGGTTGGATTACTTCGAAACATATTCACCGGTAACCAGAATTACGTCCATACGAATGTTAATAGCAATAACTGCTATTAATGGACTTGAAATACATCAGATGGATGTAAAAACCGCATTCTTAAACGGTGAATTAGACGAGGAAATTTATATGGAACAACCTGAAGGGTTCAAGTCTCCCGGATAAGAAGGAAAAGTATATAAGCTTGTTAAATCACTTTACGGATTAAAACAAGCACCTAAGCAATGGCATGAAAAATTTGATAATGCAATGTTATCAAATGGTTTCAAAATTAATGAATGCGATAAATGTGTTTACTTTAAATATATTCAAAATGGATATGTAATTGTATGCCTCTATGTTGATGATATGCTTATCATGGGTAGTAACTTGAAAATTGTCAAAACCACAAAATAAATGTTGAGTAGTCGATTTGACATGAAAGATTTGGGAATCGCCGATGTTATATTAGGAATTAAAATTTCTAAAACATGGTATGGACTTATATTATCTCAATCTCATTACATAGAGAAAGTACTTGAAAAATTTAAGAAGTATGATATTAGTCTTACCAAGACACCTGCAGGTGTAAATTTACATCTAGCAATAAATAATGGTGAAAGCATATCTCAACTAGAGTACTCTCATATTATTGGCACTATATTGTATATCATGAATTGTACACGACCGAACATAGGATATTCAATAAGTAAGCTAAGTCGATTTATGAGTAATCCAGGGAGAGATCATTGGAAGGCAATATTGAGAGTTTTGGGTTATTTGAAATATACTCAAAACTATGGACTGAACTTCTTAAAATATCCAACCGTTCTTGTCGGACGTTGCGATGCAAATTGGATATCCAATACAAAAGACTCTAAGTCTACGAGTGGGTATGTGTTTACCCTGGGAGGTGCAGCTGTATCTTGGAAATCCTCAGAATAAATATGCATTGCCAGATCGACAATGGAATCCAAATTCATTACACTAGACAAAGCTAGAGAAGAAGCTGAATGGCTTCAAAATTTCTTAGAGGATGTTCCAAATTGATTGAAACCTGTGCCCGCAATATGTATACATTGCGATAGTCAATCGGCAATTGAAAGGGCACAGAATCACATGTATAATGAAAAGTCAATACATATTCGTCGTAGACATAATACCGCTAGACAACTTCTCTCAAACGGAATTATCTCAATTGACTACATAAAGTCAAAAGATAATATAGCGGATCCACTAACAAAAGGTTTAAACCGAGAGCAAGTTGAAAGATCATCAAGAGGAATGGGTTTAAAGCCTATAAATAAATAAGAATCAATATAGTGGAAATACAACCTAACTGACTGGAGATCCCAAGATCTAGGTTCAATGGGCAAACCGAACTACATTGTATTCAGTAAGCATTGGAGGATATTTAATCATATCCATTCCAAAGATGAGACAGTGCACATCTGCCGGGATAAGCTATGCTTTTAATGACATCTATATCTTAGTATGTCTAAGTGGGGTATTGCAGGATACTCTTTATGGAAGTCACCTACGTGAGTAAAAAGGGGTCCGCTTCTATGAGAATAATAAAAGGCAATTTCTCTAAAAATACTCACGGAACCAAGTGGTGTTCATGGCCAAAATAAACACAAACGTGAGAACCAACTGTGTCGAAGAATTGTTGTGTGAATATTGTTGTCTAGGTTTACAGAAATGCTTGACAGTTCAAAGACGTGAAGCTTACTGATTAAATAAGTAAATCCAATGGTATATTACTAAGGAAAGTTCAAGGCCACTAGGCTACTTCTCCCGATGCAATAAATCTTCAGTTTTACTTAACATGTGTCTGCATCAGCATTAGCATCTATTCTCTTTTTATTTATAGTGACATATCATTCATGTGGGGGATTGTTGGAAAATTGGACTTAAAAGTTGTCCAAATTTTTTGGGACATAATTATGAGCAACTTTGAGCTCAAGTTTAGGTGGGACCCATACTACGATAATTGTGGGACTATATATGAAAGCGTTCTCCTCCGCAAGGAGATTAACGTAGTATATTCACATGTTCAATTTCATTAAGTTATGAATGATAAATTGGTCCCCAAAGTGACTCGAAAAACAATGAAAGTTAATGAGTTGGGTATGTTTTAACTTTTGTCCCACATTGAAAGAGTAGTGGAAAATTGACGAGTTAATAACACCCCAAGTATGGACCAAGGCTTGGATGCCTTTGGGGTATCTCTCAACTCTTTGAAGGCGAGATGACCTACACTATGCATGTGTTGGGTTTAGGACACCACACGCGCACGCGCGTGTGCCGTCTGTCGGTCCGGCCGGCTCAGTTCGTTTCGATTTAACTTTCTGGGTTTTAATTTAATTAATTAATTGCCAAAAATCAGTAGTTATTTAACTTTTAGATGACAGTTAAATGCCAACAATTAGCAGTTTTAAAAACATTTTGACTGTTTCCAACAGTCAAAATTAAGGCTATAAATCAAATTCATTCCCTGCCGTTTTGATTGTTGTCAACAAAAAACCCCTTCAGAAATAATTTCGAAAATGCTACTGCATTCTTTCCTTCATCCAGAAAAATATTTTCTTCATTTCTGCACAGCATGCTACTGTTCCGGTTGAGTATTAACACAGATTTGTGTTTGTTGGGATTAATTATTGTTGTGCCACATAATTAATTCGAAAAATTCGTTTTATCTTGGGAGACAATTATTCAATAACCTTTAAGCACATTGGAGGGAATAAATTTGCCTTAAGGAGACTGTTCTATCGGGCTCGAATTTATCTTTTTATTTCTGTTTTAATTTTGCAATATCAAGTAAGTCCTTTTAATTCTGTAATTTCGTTTTTAATTCTGCAAAAAATATTTCTTTAATAGTTATGTACTATTTGTTAATAAAATAGTAGACCTAACAGTTTCTATCCTACCTTATGGATTTCATGCACATCCACTTCTTGACCAGGGGAGCTTGGTCCTCTCAGGTGTTATTGGCCTACATCACTAGTGCTCGCTATCTGTTGGAGGTATGCTATACTTTTTTTGCACTGTATTTTTTCACTTTTCAATTTAGTTATGTATGTCTGTAGCCCCATATGTTAGTTATATAATATAGTTCTTTTTATATAATATAGTTCTTTTTATACTTGTATGCCCCATAGACTATTAATGTGATTACTTGTATACCTTCATGCTTGTAATCTTAACATGCTAAGGATTTGTATGTTGTAGATTTAATTTGATAGGCCCAATATTTTTTTTATATTATACCGATTTTGTAAGCTTAGAAAATGTTGTGAATCTGTAGACTTATAAACTAAAACTCATGGTCTGGCAGGTGGGGTTATTTACGACCACTAGGCTCGTAACAAGCCTAGTCAGATTGAAAGAAGAGGATACTAGTGCATTGTTGGAAAATTGGATTGAAATGGGTTGGTAACCCGAGCCCGAGCCTGAGCCGAGCAGAGCCGGCCGGATGGACGCGCGCGTGTGGACTTTTGACCGAAATTCAACCCGTGCATAGCTTAGGTCATCTCCCCTTCAAAGAGTTGGGATACCCCAAGGCATCCAAGCCTTAGTCCATACTTGGGGTGTTATTAACTCATCAAATTTCCACTACTCTTCCGATGTGGGACAAGAGTTAAAACACACCCAATTCATTAACTTTCATTACTTTGTGACTCACTTTGGGGACATATTTATCATTCATAACTTATTAAAATTGGACGTATGAATATACTAAGTTAATCTCCTTGTGGAGGTGAACGCGTTCGTATATGGTCTCACGATTTTCGTAGTGTGGGTCCCACCTAAATTTGAGCTCAAAGTTGCTCAAAATTCTGTCCAAAAAATTTTGGATAGCTTTCTAAAACCCATTTCAATCCAATTTTCCAACAATCCCCCACATGAATGATATATCGCTATAAATAAAACCAAATAGATGCTAATGCAGATACAGACACAAGTTGAGTAAAACTGAAGATTTCTTGCATCGGGAGAAGTAGCCTAGTGTCCTTGAACTTTACTTAGTGATATACTATCGGATTTACTTGGTTAATCAGTAGACTTCACGTCCTTGAACCGTCAACCGTTTTTGTAAACCTAGACAAAAGTATTCACACAACAATTCTTCAACACAGTTGGTTCTCACATTTGTGTTCATTTTGGCCGTGAACACCACTTGGTTCCGCAAGTATTTTAGAGAATATGCCTTTCATTATTCTCATAAAAGTGGCCCCCTTCTTACTCACGTAGGTGACTTCATAAAGAGTATTCTGCAATACCCCACTTAGACGTACTAAGATATAGATGTCATTAAAAGCATAACTTATCCTAATTTCGCGGTAGATATGCATTGTCTCATCTTTGGAATGGATAGGATTAAATATCCTCCAGTGCTTACTGAATACAACGTAGTTCGGTTTGCTTATTGAACCTAGATCTTGGGATCTCCAGTCAGCTAGGTTGGGTTGCCACTATATTGATTCTTATTTATTTATAGGCTTTAGACCCATTCCTCTCGATGATCTTTCAACTTGCTCTCGGTTTAAACCTTTCGTTAGTGGATCCGATATATTATCTTTTGACTTTACATAGTCAATTGAGATAATTTCGTTTGAGAGAAGTTGTCTAATGGTATTGTGTCGACGACGAATATGTCGTGACTTTTCGTTATACATGTGATTTTTGGGCTCGGGCTTGGGCTTATAAAAATCTCTTACATTTTTTGGCCGAATTTATTTAACTTTCTGGGCTTTAATTATTAATTAATTACGAAATTAATTAATTAATTAATAAACTATTGGCAGTTATTGCCAACAGTCAACAGTTAATTCGTTTAACTGTTTTGACAGTTATTTGCCAACTGTCACATACTTTGCTATAAATACAGATGCCTCCCTCCGTTTTTAAAACAATGAAAAATTTCCCTCCTCCAGAATTGCTGTCATTTTATTCCTGTCATATCTGTTCCAGAAATTCTTTTTTCTGCATAACATATCTTGCATTGTTGTTGAGTAAAAGGCACAGAATTTGAGTTCGTTGAAATTAATTATTGGTGTGCTACATAATTAATTGGTAAAATCCGTTCTATCTTGGGAGACATTATTCTTCAACCTCGGAGCACATTGGAGGGAATAAATTGTCTTAAGGACACTGTGAGATTCACAGGGCTCGGATTATATTTCTATTTTTATTATTGTTTCTGCAAATTCAAGTAAGTGTTTTATTTCAGTAATTGTGTTTTAATTCCGAATTATATAATAATTATTAAATCTGTACAAATTGTTATTTAAAAATAGTAGACACAACAATCTTAAGACAATTTATAAGGTTCTACTGTTTTTTAGTGTACATAATTTTTTTTTATTACAGAAATTTATTTGTTGGAAATAAATATATTTTGACAGAATAAAATGAATTAATTTACTACTTTATTGTAGAAATTAGTAAAACAGTTTTGATGTAGTAATTAATTTCTAGACTGTTTTTATATTCTGTTTTAGAAAATAAAATTTTATTTGTGTATTCTTGTTAAAATCTGTTTATGTAAAATTTTTAATCTTTAAATTATAATTCTGTTTTGTACAAAATTCTTTTTATTATTAAAAATTAGTGTGACACAGATTTTATATTTAATTCTGTTTTGTACGGAATTCTGTTTATATTATAGTTTAATTCTGAATTTTATTTGGAATTCTTTTGGAATTCATTTATTGTGAATTATATTTGGAGGAAATTGGTGCACGGAATTTTGTATTCTGTTTCGATTAATTCATTATATATGAATTTTATCATCGATAAAAATTCTGTTTTTGTAACAGAAATTGAATCACAAAGTACGAACACTACTCCTACGAAACTGATTGTCACCAACACAAATGTGACTGCACCCGTATCTATGCCACACGGGGAGAAATCGAAAAAGTTCATTGGGGCTGACTTCAAACGTTGGCAAGGACAAATATACTTCTATCTCACTACCTGCCAACTGGGCAGGTTTGTATATGAAGATTGCCCCTCTATTCAAGAGGGAGATGCCACTGAAAAGGTTGTTGCTGTCGATGCTTGGAAGCATTCGGACTACCTATGCCGAAACTATATTTTGGCCTACTTGGACAAGACTCCGTATCATGTCTACTACACTATCAAGACATCCAAAGAATTATGGAATTCTTTGGAAAATAAGTATAAAAATGAAGATGCTGGGCGTTTTCTGGACTTCAAAATGGTTGATTCTAAATCTGTGATCTCGCAAGTGCAAGAATTCCAAGTGATCCTCCACGACATTCATGCTGAAGGAATGTCAATTAGTGAAACTTTCCAAGTTGCTGCAATTGTTGAAAAGTTTCCACCATCTTGGACTTTGTTCAAAAACTATCTCAAGCACAAGCGTAAGGAGATGAATGTGGAGGAGTTGGTGGTCCGGATAAGAATCGAAGAAGACAACCGTGAGTCTCAAAAGAAAAGTGGGAAGAATCCGATGGAAACAAAGGTCCATGTCGTTAAAGGTTCTAAGAAGAACAAACGAAAGTATGATGGGGAAGGCACTTCCAAACATAACAAGAAAAAGTTCAAAGGCAAATGCTACAATTGTGGTAAACCGGGACACCGCTCAAGTGAGTGTCGTAAGCCTAAGAAGCAAAATAAAAATAACTCTCAAGCAAATGTAACTGAGGGTGAGAATATCACCAATGATTTGGCGGATATGAATCTTTCTGCCGTGGTCTCTGAATGTAACTTGGTTGGAAATACCAAGGAATGGTGGGTGGATACTGGAGCCACACGACACATTTGTGCAAACAAATGGATGTTCACCACCTATAAGCCTTTGGAAAATGAAGAAAATCTCTTTATGGAAAATTCTTCCACTTCGAAGGTGGTGGGACAAGGAAAGATAACTCTGAAAATGACTTCTGGAAAGGAACTTACTCTCAACAATGTTCTTCACGTGCCTGATATCCGAAAGAATCTGATTTCTGGATCTCTCCTTACTAAAAATGGTTTCAAGCTTGTGTTTGTGTCTGATCGCTTTGTGTTGTCTAAAAATGACATGTATGTAGGAAAGGGCTACCTAAATGAGGGGCTCTTTAAACTCAATGTTCTTACTGTAACCCCAAAAACATCTGTTTCAATGAATGAAATTGCTAGTTCTTCTTACTTGATTGAGTCATCTAATATTTGGCATGCTAGATTGGGACATGTTAATTTTGATACATTGCGTAGATTAATTAACTTGGAATTTTTGCCAAAATTTAATATTGATAAAAATCATAAATGTGAAATTTGTGTGGAATCTAAATTTAGATTTAATTCACACTGATATTTGTGATTTAAAATTTGTTCAAACTAGAGGTGGGAAAAAGTATTTTATTACTTTTATTGACGATTGCACAAAATATTGCTATGTATATTTGTTACATAGTAAAGATGAGGATATTAATGCATTTAAACAATATAAAAATGAAGTTAAGAATCAATTAAGCAAAACAATAAAGGCTATTAGAAGTGATAGATGAGATGAATATGAATATCCATTTGAGGAATTTTGTTCTGAAAATGGGCAAACAACCGCTCCTTATTCTCCTCAATCGAATGGTGTTGCTGAACGCAAAAATCGTACTTTGAAAGAAATGATGAACTCAATGTTATTAAGTTCAGGAGCTCCACAAAATTTGTGGGGGGGAAGCCTTACTTTCTGCTAATTACATTCTCAATAAAGTACCTCACAAAAAGACTCACAAGACACCTTATGAATTATGGAAAGGCCGAAGACCTTCCTATAAATATTTACGAGTGTGGGGGTGCTTAGCCAAAGTGATGGTTCCTAAACCTAAAAAGGTAAGAATAGGGCCAAAAACCGTGGATTGTGTATTCATCGGTTATGCTACTAATAGCAGTGCATATCGATTTCTAGTTTGTAAATTTGAGATTTCGAACATTCATGTAAATACGGTTATTGAATCGAGGGATGCTTCATTTTTTGAAAATGAATTCCCGTATAACATGACCCGAGAATCTGGTCCTTCTGAAAGGACAAATCAAGCTACTACAAGTGGTACTCATCAACCTATTGAATCAATAGAGGATGAACCAAGACATAGTAAAAGAGCAAAAACCTCGACTTCTTTCGGTCCGGATTTTCTAACATATTTGTTAGAAAATGAACCTCAATCGTATAAAGAAGCTATATCCTTACCCGATGCTTCCAATTGGAAAGAAGCAATTAATAGTGAAATTGAATCCATATTACAAAATCATACATGGGAACTAGTGGATCTTCCACCAGGTTCAAAACCATTAGGTTATAGATGGATCTTCAAAAAGAAATTGAAGGCCGATGGATCAATTGATAAATATAAAGCTAGACTTGTAGCTAAAGGCTATAGGCAAAAGAAAGGGTTGGATTACTTCGACACATATTCACCGGTAACAAGAATAACGTCCATTCGGATGTTAATAGCAATAGCTACTATTAATGGACTTGAAATACATCAAATGGATGTAAAAACTGCATTCTTAAACGGTGAACTAGACGAGGAAATTTATATGGAGCAACCTGAAGGGTTCAAAGTTCCCGGACAAGAAGGAAAAGTATGTAAGCTTGTTAAATCACTATATGGATTAAAACAAGCACCTAAGCAATGGCATGAAAAATTTGATAATGCAATGTTATCAAATGGTTTCAAAATTAATGAATGCGATAAATGTGTTTACTTTAAATACATTCATAATGGATATGTCATTGTATGCCTCTATGTTGATGATATGCTTATCATGGGTAGTAACTTGGAAATTGTCAAAACTACAAAACAAATGTTGAGTAGTAGATTTGACATGAAAGATATGGGAATCGCCGATGTTATATTATGAATTAAAATTTCTAGAACATCGGATGGACTTATATTATCTCAATCTCATTACATAAAGAAAGTACTTGAAAAATTCAAGAAGTATGATATTAGTCCTACAAAGACACCTGTAGATGTAAATTTACATCTTGCAATAAATAATGGTGAAAGCATATCTCAACTAGAATATTCTCGTATTATCGGCAGTTTAATGTATATCATGAACTGTACGCGACCGGACATAGCATACTCAATAAGTATATCTCAACTAGAATATTCTCGTATTATCAGCAGTTTAATGTATATCATGAACTGTACGCGACCGGACATAGAATACTCAATAAGTAAGCTAAGTCGATTTACGAGTAATCCAGGAAGAGATCACTAGAAAGCTATATTGAGAGTTTTGGGTTATTTAAAATATACTCAAAACTATGGATTGCACTACTCAAAATATCCAGCTATTCTTGAAGGACATTGCGATGCAAATTGGATATCTGATACAAAAGACTCTAAGTCTACGAGTGGGTATGTGTTTACCCTCGGAGGTGCAGCCGTATCTTGGAAATCCTCAAAACAAACGTGCATTGCTAGATCGACAATGGAATCTGAATTCATTGCACTTGACAAAGCTGGAGAAGAAGCTGAATGGCTTTGAAATTTCTTAGAGGATTTTCCAAATTGGTCAAAACCTGTGCCCGCAACATGTATACATTGCGATAGCCAATCAGCGATTGGAAGGGCACAAAATCACATGTATAACGGAAAGTCACGACATATTCGTCGTCGACACAATACCGTTAAACAACTTCTCTCAAACGGAATTATCTCAATTGACTATGTAAAGTCAAAAGATAATATATCGGATCCACTAAAGAAAGGTTTAAACCGAGAGCAAGTTGAAATATCATCGAGAGGAATAGTTCTAAAGCCTATAAATAAATAAGAATCAATATAGTGGCAACCCAACCTAGCTGACTGGAGATCCCAAGATCTAGGTTCAATGGGCAAACCGAACTACGTTGTATAATTTGAAACAAGTTTATAAAATCAACTTGGATTTGTTCTAAATTTTAAGTTTTGATTAGTGAATTCTTTTTAAAGAAATTGCTCGTTATTATGGAATCCGATTTAAGTAATTCCAAAGTCAGGCCCGGTGAAGTTCTGTCTAGATGAGATGGTATTTGAGTGGTGCCCCTGTGACCCTCCATCTCTACTGGGAATGAATCCGGAAATGTTCTGTCTAGATGAGATGGTATTTAAGTGGTGCCCCTGTGACCCTCCATCTCTACTGGGAACCGACTGATGAGGAAAGACTATGAATTGAATTCTTCAATTACGATCAAGGAATTTTAAAAGTTGACAAATGGGGATTCAGTAATCCTTTAAAATAGGAAGTTATTATTAAAGTATAGTATAAACTGGACCTTAGAACGTGTACTTAAATCTTTATCAGATTAACGTGTGATCGAAGACTCAATACCAGTAAATTTGACCTCCGTTTTGGGTGAGTACTCTGACATTCCTTGTGTATTTTGATTATATGATATTATGCAAACTATATATATTTTGTGAGCTGCTTTTATTCTCAAAATTCATGTGATACCGATGATTGATTCAATTGTGACATGTTTATATTTGTCCATATAAACATACCGATTAAAATGATTATAGAAAAGGATATTGAATATTGAAATTATGATTCGGCCTAAGGGACCTCTTTACTGACTGACCTTCCCAGCAGGGTTATCGCTGGTGTGCCCTAAATAAGGCGTTGTGACGAACTAGTTCGATTGACCCTCAACTATCGGGGTATAATACGGCATAAGAATACGGTATTAGAGTGTACTTGGCCATCAAAATGATATGATTGAAAGAAAAAGATATCACATTTGATTTGTTGCATTCGTCTTATTCTGAGCTATCCAATTGTGATATATAGACTTTCATTTCAAAATATATATCTATTTAATGAAAGTTCTTCTCCATATATGTATATGCCTTCTCTTTTGACTTGAATAGGTATCTATTTTCTGAAAACCCTGGAATGTCTGGAGATTGAACCTCATTCGGCTTTTAGCTGATGTTGTATAAATAAACATTTTTCAGGAAACGTTTAGGCTCACGGACGGAATGAAAATGGACTATATTGAAGATTTAGCTTTTAGAGTTCTTTTTGTAAAATTTTTATTTAGAGCATGTCTGGCTCTCTTGTAATAAGGTTTAAATTTTCTCTTAAGTTGTAACCCGTTGTTACTTTAATATATATGAAGTTTCCTTTAGAAAGCTCTGATGACGTAATTCCTTTACTTTCAGTATTTTACGATTCATAACCATGTGATAATATATCCGTTGCATTTATTTAAGGAAACAATTAAATCGGAATATTTGTTGCCTTGGTGGCATGTCAAGACACTCGTTCCCTAATACTATTTTGGGTCGGGGTCGGGATCGTGACAGAGGACCGACCCAAAATAGTATTAGGGAACGAGTGTCTTGACATGCCACCAAGACAACAAATATTCTGATTTAATTGTTTCCTTAAATAAATGCAACGGATATATTATCACATGGTTATGAATCGTAAAATACTGAAAGTAAAGGAATTACGTCATCAGAGCTTTCTAAAGGAAACTTCATATATATTAAAAGTAACAACGAGTTACAATTTAAGAAAAAATTAAACCATATTACAAGAGAGCCAGGCATGCTCTAAATAAACATTTTACATAAAGAGCTCTAAAAGCTAAATCTTCAATATAGTCCATTTTCATTCCGTCCGTGAGCCTAAACGTTTCCTGAAAAATGTTTATTTATACAACATCAGCTAAAAGCCGAATGAGGTTCAATCTCCAGACATTCCAGGGTTTTCAGAAAATAGATACCTATTCAAGTCAAAAGAGAAGGCATATACATATATGGAGAAGAACTTGCATTAAATAGATATATATTTTGAAATGAAAGTATATATATCACAATTGGATAGCTCAGAATAAGACGAATGCAACAAATCAAATGTGATATCTTTTTCTTTCAATCATATCATTTTGATTGCCAAGTACACTCTAATACCGTATTATACCCCGATAGTTGAGGGTCAATCGAACATGTTCGTCACAACGCCTTATTTAGGTCACACCAGCGATAACCCAGCTGGGAAGGTCAGTCAGTAAAGAGGTCCCTTAGGCCAAATCATATTTTCAATATTCAATATCCTTTTCAATAATCATTTTAATCAGTATGTTTATATGGGCAAATATAAACATATCACAAATGAATCAATCATCGGTATCACGTGAATTTTGAGAATAAAAGCAGTTCACAAAATATATATAGTTTGCATAATATCATATAATCAAAATACACAAGGAATGTCAGAGTACTCACCCAAAATGGAGGTCAAATTTACTGGTATTGAGTCTTCGATCACACGTTAATCTGATAAAGATTTAAGTACGCGTTCTAAAGTCCAGTTTATACTATACTTTAATAATTACTTCCTCTTTTAAGGGATTACTGAATCTCTATTTGTTAACTTTTAAAACTCATTGATCGTAATTGAAGAATTCAATTCATAGTCTTTCCTCATCAGTCGGTTCCCAGTAGAGATGGAGGGTCACAGGGGCACCACTTAAATACCATCCCATCTAGACAGAACATTTCCGGATTCATTCCCAGTAGAGATGGAGGGTCACAGGGGCACCACTTAAATACCATCTCATCTAGACAAAACTTCACCGGGCCTGACTTTGGAATTACTTAAATCGGATTCCATAATAACGAGCAATTTCTTTAAAAAGAATTATTTTTAAAAGCGTATAATTTCAAACAAGTTTATAAAATTAATTTGGATTTGTTCTAAATTTTAAGTTTTGATTAGTGAATTCTTTATTGTATTTTACCAGCATAACTACTAAGTAAGGCTATAAAACAATAAATTAAAACTATAAAGATGCATTATAACATTAAGATTACCTTAAGATGAATATCCCTAAGAACTTCTTCTTAGACTTTCTCACACTTTCTCTCACTATTTCTTTCTATAATTCTCAAGGAATTGGTGTGAGTTTCAAATGATCCCCCAAAGGCCCTATTTATAGTTTTCCAAATATCCCACGGTGTTGACACGTGTCTTGGTGATAAGGTTTCACTTTGGTGAGTCGTCGTTCACGTGTCGTGCAACGGATCAGCCTTGCAGTCTTGGTTTACCAAACGGCGACACGTGTTTTTTCCTTTTTCTAGAGGATTTACATGAGTTTTATCCTTTCCTATAGAGGTGACACGTGTGCAGTGGATATGTTCAAAAACCGAGCACGAGGTGTCGAGGATAAGTATTAAGGGTATAAGGGTCATTTCGGACCTGAAGGGCATTTTGGTAATTTCACACCATATATTTTCAATATTTCTTTTAGGTCCCTAAAAATATTTTATTTATGAAAAGGCCCCTTTTTATTTTTCATTTTGGTCCCTGAAACTTTCTTTATTAAAACCAAGTCCCTAAAGTTTCATAAAATTGTATTTTCTACCCCAAAACTTATCACTTAGCTTAGGATGTGCCATAAAATCTCAATCTGACCCATTTTACCGTTGATTCTTCAAATTGAAAAACGGGATTTGTCAAATTAAGAACTCAAAATATCATATATGTAATAATATATCATTATTAGATAGTAAGTATGACGAAATTGAAAGAAGACAATTATATATTGGCATAAGAAAATAGGGTTATTACATCCTACCCTCCTTATAAAAAGTTTGGTCCCCAAACTTTACTTACATTAATTTCCAAAAAGGTGTGGATATCGCTCTTTTATTTCATCTTCCCGCTCCCATGTTGCTTCTTCAACAGAATGATTCCTCCATAATACTTTGACTAGTGGAATAACCTTGGTTCGTAATATTTGATCTTTATGGTCCAAGATTTCCACTGGATGCTCAATGTATGTCAAATCTTCTCTAACTTGAAGAGGCTCGTGACTTAAGATATGTGCTGGATCGGGGATGTATTTTTTCATCATTGAAACATGAAACACATTATGCACACTCGAGAGTTCAGGGGGTAAGGCTATTCGATACGCAACAACACCTATCCTTTCAAGGATTTCAAAAGGTCCTATGTATCTTGGACTCAACTTTCCTTTCTTCCCAAATCGGATTACTCCCTTTGTTGGTGATACTCGTAAGAAAACATAGTCTCCTCTTTGGAATTCTAACGGTCGATGCCGATTGTCAGCATAACTCTTTTGACGGCTTTGAGCGATTTGAAGTCGGTCTTGTATCAATTTCACTTTCTCTGTTGTGACCTGAATCAATTCTGGTCCCAATAATTTTCTTTCTCCAACTTCTACCCAACATGCAGGAGAACGACACCTTCTACCATAGAGTGCCTCATACGGAGCCATTTGAATACTTGCTTGATAGCTATTATTATATGCAAATTCCACAAACGGTAAATGATCATCCCAATTCCCCTTCAAATCAAGTACACATGCCCTAAGCATATCCTCTAAGGTTTGAATGGTTCTCTCCGATTGTCCGTCTGTTTGAGGATGAAAAGCGGTGCTGAAATTCAATTTTGTTCCCATGGCTACTTGTAGGCTTTTCCAAAAGCGAGACACGAATCTAGGGTCGCGATCAGAAACAATTGAAACTGGGGTTCCATGAAGCTTAATAATTTCCCGTATATACAATTTAGCTAGCTTTTCTAAGGAATGGGTAATCTTAATGGCAAGAAAATGAGAAGATTTAGTTAACCTATCAATAATTACCCAAATGGAATCATTACCATTGGAACTCCTTGGTAGCCCTGTCACAAAATCCATGGTAATATGTTCCCACTTCCACTCAGGGATTGGTAAAGGTTGTAATAGTCCTGATGGTTTCTGATGTTCAGCTTTTACTTGTTGACATATCAAACACTGAGATACAAACTCTGCTATCTCCCTTTTCATGTTATTCCACCAAAACACTTCTCGAAGATCTCTGTACATCTTGGTATTTCCGGGATGAACTGTGAATCTCGAGTAAGGACCTTCCTCCAAAATTTGCCCCTTTAGTTGGGCATCACCAGGTATACAGACTCTATTTCCAAACCTTAATATATCATCTCGTATCACAAATTCAATTCTCTTCCCTTCAATAACCTCTTCTTTAATCCTCCTCAATTGTGGGTCATTTACTTGTGCAACTTTAATTCTTTCCATCAACGTGGGTTGTATTTGTAAGTTTTCGATTATTACTCCTTCGCCATAAATACGTACATCTATTTCCATACTTCTCAAATCTTTCAATAGAGCTTCCTGGCTGGTAATAAGACATGCTAAATTTGGTGTAGACTTTATACTCAACGCGTCGGCAACTATATTAGCTTTCCCCGGGTGATAGTGAATATTTACATCATAATCCTTCATCAATTCTAACCACCTCCTTTGTCTCATGTTCAAACTTTTATGATCGGTATAAATCTCACAAGTCTCACCATACAAATAATGTCTCTAAATCTTAAGAGCAAAAATTACCGCTGCTAATTCTAAGTCATGGGTTGGATAATTTTGCTCATGGGGTTTTAACTGTCTCGAGGCTAAGCTACTACTTTTCCATTTTGCATTAACACACATCCCAAACCATTTTTAGAAGCATCACTATAAATCACAAATCCTCCTGTACCGGAAGGAATAGTCAAAATTAGGGCAGTTACTAGTCGATTCTTAAGTTCTCGAAAACTATTCTCAACTTCCTCAGACCATTCATATTTCACCGTCTTTTGTGTTAACCTAGACAGAGGCTTGGCAATACTAAAAAATCCTTCAACAAATCTTCGATAATAACCTGCTAATCCTAGGAAACTACGAATCTCCGTTACATTAGTTGGTCTTGGCCAATCTAGTATAGCCTCGATCTTTTGAGGATCAACCGACACTCCCTTCTTGGATATGACATGTCCTAGAAAAGAAACACTAGGCAACCAAAATTCACACTTCTTCAATTTTTCATATAATTTCTCTTTCCTAAGGATTTGTAATACTATCTCCAAATGCTTCTCGTGTTCTTCAATACCTTTGGAATAAATAAGGATGTCATCAATGAAAACAACCACACAATGATCCAGATATTTCCTAAACACTCTATTCATCATATCCATAAAAGCGACTGGTGCATTAGTTAATCCAAATGGCATCACAAGAAATTCATAGTGACCATATCTAGTACGAAAAGTTGATTTCGAAATATCCTCTTCCTTAATCTTCAATTGGTGATAGCCTGACCTAAGGTCAATCTTCGAAAATACTTGTGCACCTTGCAGTTGGTCAAACAAATCATCTATACGAGGTAAGGGATATTTATTCTTAATGGTCACCTTATTTAGTTCACGATAATCTATACATAACCTCATCGTTCCATCCTTCTTTTTAACAAATAACACTGGAGCACCCCAAGGGGATATACTAGGTCTAATAAAACCCTTGTCTAATAGATCTTGTAATTGAACTTTTAACTCCCTTAACTCTAAAGGTGCCATGCGATAAGGTGGTTTTGAGATTGGTGTGGTTCCAGGAACAAGGTCAATGGTAAATTCTACTTCTCTACTAGGAGGAAGACTGGGCAAATCATCTAGAAAAACATATGGAAAAAGCCTAGCTATAGGGATATCTTCTAAACTAGGCTCTTTTGTTTGTAAATCAATAACACTGGCAAGGAATCCTTGACATCCTTTCTTAAGAAAACTACAAGCTTGCATTGCAGAGATAATACGCATGGGAGATAAGATGCTAGTTCCTTCAAAACTGAATTCTAGTTGGTTAGGAATTTGGAAAATAACTCTCTTCTCAAAATAATCCACCCTAGCATGATATGATGCTAACCAATCCATCCCCAAAATGACTTCAAAATCTCTTATGTCTAAAACTATCAAATCAGCGAATAGTTTATGACTACTGACATTTATAGGGCAAGACTTATATAGTAATGTTCCCGTCAATAACTCACCCGAAGGAGTAGAAACGTGTATGATATGATTCAAGGATTCAGGAATATTAGGAAATCGATTAACAAAACGCACAGACACAAATGAATGGGTAGAAACAGGATCAATTAAAACTTGAAAAGGTTGTGCACATATAGAAAGTGTACCTGACACTACTGCATTAGAAGCCTTTGCATCAGAAAGATTAAAGACTCTACCTTGTCTGCCCTGATTCTTATTGTCATTAGAAGTCTTTGTTGCCGCCCTCCCTTTGTTAAGACAATCTCGCATTTTATGCCCCTTTTGGCCACACCCAAAGCAACTCCCCGTCTCCAGGTAACACGGACGCCCTCTATGAATATTACCACAATGTTGGCATTTATCAACATTAGAGGTTTTTTTTACTAAAGGTTGCCCTATATTAGGTATAGTCCTAAAGGTTTTGTTATTGGGGTTCCTTCCTCTTTGTTCTCCAAACTTCCTCTTCCCCTCTCTAACCTGATTATATTCTTCACTATCCTTCTCAGCTATTGTTGCCCTAGCCACCACGTCATTATATGCTGTCAACTTTAGGATGGAAATTCGGCTACGAATATTCAAACTTAACCCACGTTCAAACTTCTTGGCTCTTAAAACATCAGCTATCACAACATGAGGTGCGAAACGGGATAACTCAGTAAACTTTGCCTCATATTGACTAACCGTCATATTTCCTTGAACCAGACCCATGAAGTCAGCTGATTTTTGGTCTTGCACCGTTTTGGGAAAGTATTTCTCGTAGAAGGTCACTAAGAATTCATTCCAACCTATGGGATTATTCCTTTCCCCATGCATTCTCTTAGTCATTCTCCACCAATGTTCGGCTTCACCTTCTAACATGAATGTTCCAAATAAAACCCATTGTTCATCTGTACACTTAAGAACATCGAACATCTTTTCCATTTGCATCACCCAATTTTCTGCTTCAGTGGGGTTAGGAGTCCCTTTAAAAGACGGAGGATTCAACTTCTTGAACTGTTCAATAGTACAACTACTTAGTTCAAGATTCCTTGGTGCTCCATTATTCACCTGATGCTCCACAATTCTTGCTAGACTTTCAATTGCCTTGTATGCACCTTCCAGACCTTCCATACTCGAACCACTAGTCCTTGGAGTTGATCTTGCCTTGGTCATTTTCTACAGTCATGGCCAAACGTAATATGTATTATACTAGCCCAAGATTGCATTTTAGAAAAATAATGATATATAAATAATTATAAATAGACTATAATAAATATGGAGGGTTATCACATAAGTCGGATATTTAATCCTATAACCTATGTATGGAAACTTAAAATCGATAACGTTCGAAACTTATGTTCAGTAGTCTACGGGTTCATAACCTAGGCTCGGATACCACCTCTGTCACGACCCCGACCCAAAATAGTATTAGGGAACGAGTGTCTTGACATGCCACCAAGGCAACAAATATTCTGATTTAATTGTTTCCTTAAATAAATGCAACGGATATATTATCACATGGTTATGAATCGTAAAATACTGAAAGTAAAGGAATTACGTCATCAGAGCTTTCTAAAGGAAACTCCATATATATTAAAAGTAACAACGAGTTACAACTTAAGAAAAAATTAAACCTTATTACAAGAGAGCCAGACATGCTCTAAATAAACATTTTACAAAAAGAGCTCTAAAAGCTAAATCTTCAATATAGTCCAGTTTCATTCCGTCCATGAGCCTAAACGTTTCCTGAAAAATGTTTATTTATACAACATCAGCTAAAAGCCGAATGAGGTTCAATCTCCAGACATTCCAGGGTTTTCAGAAAATAGATACCTATTCAAGTCAAAAGAGAAGGCATATACATATATGGAGAAGAACTTGCATTAAATAGATATATATTTTGAAATGAAAGTGTATATATCACAATTGGATATCTCAGAATAAGACGAATGCAACAAATCAAATGTGATATCTTTTTCTTTCAATCATATCATTTTGATGGCCAAGTACACTCTAATACCGTATTCTTCTACCGTATTATACCCCGGTAGTTGAGGGTCAATCGAACATGTTCGTCACAACGCCTTATTTAGGGCACACCAGCGATAACCCAACTGGTAAGGTCAGTCAGTAAAGAGGTCCCTTAGGCTGAATCATATTTTCAATATTCAATATCCTTTTCAATAATCATTTTAATCAGTATGTTTATATGGACAAATATAAACATATCACAAATGAATCAATCATTGGTATCACGTGAATTTTGAGAATAAAAGCAGTTCACAAAATATATATAGTTTGCATAATATCATATAATCAAAATACACAAGGAATGTCAGAGTACTCACCCAAAATGGAGGTCAAATTTACTGGTATTGAGTCTTCGATCACACGTTAATCTGATAAAGATTTAAGTACACGTTCTAAGGTCCAGTTTATACTATACTTTAATAATAACTTCCTCTTTTAAGGGATTACTGAATCTCTATTTGTTAACTTTTAAAACTCATTGATCGTAATTGAAGAATTCAATTCATAGTCTTTCCTCATCAGTCAGTTCCCAGTAGAGATGGAGGGTCACAGGGGCACCACTTAAATACCATCTCATCTAGACAGAACATTTCCGGATTCATTCCCAGTAGAGATGGAGGGTCACAGGGGCACCACTTAAATACCATCTCATCTAGACAGAACTTCACCGGGCCTGACTTTGGAATTACTTAAATCGGATTCCATAATAACGAGCAATTTCTTTAAAAAGAATTATTTTTAAAAGCATATAATTTCAAACAAGTTTATAAAATTAATTTGGATTTGTTCTAAATTTTAAGTTTTGATTAGTGAATTCTTTATTGTATTTTACCAGCATAACTACTAAGTAAAGCTATAAAACAATAAATTAAAACTATAAAGATGCATTATAACATTAAGATTACCTTAAGATGAATATCCCTAAGAACTTCTTCTTAGACTTTCTCACACTTTCTCTCACTATTTCTTTCTATAATTCTCAAGGAATTGGTGTGAGTTTCAAATGATCCCCCAAAGGCCCTATTTATAGTTTTCCAAATATCCCACGGTGTTGACACGTGTCTTGGTGATAAGGTTTCACTTTGGTGAGTCGTCGTTCACGTGTCGTGCAACGGATCAGCCTTGCAGTCTTGGTTTACCAAACGGCGACATGTGTTTTTTCCTTTTTCTAGAGGATTTACATGAGTTTTATCCTTTCCTATAGAGGTGACACGTGTGTAGTGGATATGTTCAAAAACCGAGCACGAGGTGTCGAGGATAAGTATTAAGGGTATAAGGGTCATTTCGGACCTGAAGGGCATTTTGGTAATTTCACACCATATATTTTCAATATTTCTTTTAGGTCCCTAAAAATATTTTATTTACGAAAAGGCCCCTTTTTATTTTTCATTTTGGTCCCTGAAACTTTCTTTATTAAAACCAAGTCCCTAAAGTTTCATAAAATTGTATTTTCTACCCCAAAACTTATCACTTAGCTTAGGATGTGCCATAAAATCTCAATCTGACCCATTTTACCGTTGATTCTTCAAATTGAAAAATGGGATTTGTCAAATTAAGAACTCGAAATATCATATATGTAATAATATATCATTATTAGATAGTAAGTATGACGAAATTGAAAGAAGACAATTATATATTAGCATAAGAAAATAGGGTTATTACATATTCAGTAAGCAATGGAGGATATTTAATCCTATCCATTCCAAAGATGAGACAATGCATATCTGCCGCGAAAATTAGGATAAGTTATGCTTTTAATGACATCTATATCTTAGTACGTCTAAGTGGGGTATTGCAGAATACTCTTTATGGAAGTCACCTACGTGAGTAAGAAGGGGGCCACTTCTATGAGAATAATGAAAGGCATATTCTCTAAAATACTTGAGGAACCAAGTGGTGTTCACGGCCAAAATGAACACAAACGTGAGAACCAACTGTGTTGATGAATTGTTGTGTGAATACTTTTGTCTAGGTTTACAAAAACGGTTGACGGTTCAAGGACGTGAAGTCTACTGATTAACCAAGTAAATCCGATAGTATATCACTAAGGAAAGTTCAAGGCCACTAGGCTACTTCTCCCGATGCAATAAGTCTTCAGTTTTACTCAACTTGTGTCTGCATCTGCATCTGCATTAGCATCTATTTGGTTTTATTTATAGCGATATATCATTCATGTGGTGGATTGTTGGAAAATTGGATTGAAATGGATTTTAGAAAGCTGTCCAGAATTTTCTGGACAGAATTTTGAGCAACTTTGAGCTCAAATTTAGGTGGGACCCACACTACAAAAATCGTGGGACCATATACGAACGCGTTCACCTCCGCAAGGAGATTAACGTAGTATATTCATACGTCCAATTTTAATAATTTATGAATGATAAATATGTCCCCAAAGTGAGTCACAAAGTAATGAAAGTTAATGAATTGGGTGTGTTTTAACTCTTGTCCCACATTGGAAGAGTAGTTGAAATTTGATGAGTTAATAACACCACAAGTATGGACTAACGCTTCGATGCCTTGGGGTATCCCAACTCTTTGAAGGGGAGATGGCCTAAGCTATGCACGGGTTGACTTTCGATCAAAAGTCCACACGCGCGCGTCCGGCCAGCTCGGCTCGGCTCGGCTCGGTTCGGGCTTGGGCTTGGGCTTGGGCTTATAAAAATCTCCTACATTTTTGGGCCGAATTTATTTAACTTTTTGGGCTTTAATTATTAATTAATTACGAAATTAATTAATTAATTAATAAACTGTTGGCAGTTATTGCCAACAGTAAACAGTTAATTCGTTTAGCTGTTTTGACAGTTATTTTCCAACCGTCACATACTTTACTATAAATACAGATGCCTCCCTCCGTTTTTAAAACAATGAAAAATTTCCCTCTTCCAGAATTGCTGTCATTTTATTCCTGTCATATCTGTTCCAGAAATTCTTTTTTCTGCATAACATATCTTGCATTGTTGTTGAGTAAAAGGCACAGAATTTGAGTTCGTTGAAATTAATTATTGTTGTGCTACATAATTAATTGGTAAAATCCGTTCTATCTTGGGGGACATTATTCTTCAACCTCGGAGCACATTGGAGGGAATAAATTGTCTTAAGGACACTGTGAGATTCACAGCGCTCGGATTATCTTTCTATTTTTATTATTTTTTCTGCAAATTCAAGTAATTGTTTTATTTCAGTAATTCTGTTTTAATTTCAAATTATATAATAATTATTAATTCTGTACAAATTGTTATTTATAAATAGTAGACATAACATGCATGTCCTAGGATGAGGAGACGCAAAGCCGGGAACTGCATGCCAAAATCACATTTTCTTTATCCAACGGTTCATGGATCCCAAATCATTTGATAAGTTCTCATGAATTACTCCTCCCTTATATTTGATATTATAATTTTTTTCTCTTTAAATTTTGTATTATGATAGTTAATATTTGTGGCATGCATAGAAACTACACTTTATCCGAATAGGGATGTGCTAGTACCTGGGTGAACGAGTTGTTCATCTTAACATGGTGGGTGAGCACTAAGTTCCATCGGAAGCTCCTCTATATCCTATCGCCCTCACATTACTCTCGATGGATTCCCTCCGCTTAACTTATAGTGGAGTTATTGATTTGATTTCTTATAATTCTACTCACATGTTATCTTTCCTTTTACTACAAACACCCTTTTTTCTATTCTGAATTTTGTGTAGGTGGTATTAGTAACAACGTCAAGATGTGCGAGAGTGGATATCCTCAACAGCTAAGTAGTTTAAAGAGATGGTGCAATCATGTGCTTCGTGCCCTGTTACAGAGGTCTCAGAACCTGCAAGCTCTTCATGGTTGGTATACCGGTTTGTCCCAGGTTGGCGGGAACAGGACCATGCGAGGGAGTCAATCGATGAGGATGGTTTATTTTTTTATGTATTTCTCTATTTCATGATTTAGAATGCATGCTTTTAAATTTCACTAGTGCTGCGTTTGGAAGACAGGAAACCTGACGAAAAAGAAAGGAAAACGTATTTCTCATGTCTTTTTATTTGTTTGGTTTGCAAAAAAAATATGAGACCCATTTAAAAATAAGTTTTCAGCATCATTTGTTTTCCTATAAAACTAGTACGACCAAAATGCTCGAATTTTGTACCTCGGGAAAATTTAAACCCCTTAAACCCTTGTCGAAACAAACAAGCTAAAAATCTTCCACAACTCTCTTTTAAAATCACAATAGCTTGTGGAATAATTATCTCATTAGAAATTATCAACAGTTAAATATGTAAATTCAGGATCCCAAAAAATATTAAAGTGGTTGAATTTTCAACTTATAAATAACGAGTTCACCTTCAATATCAAACAAATCTTTCTTCCTGTCATCCAAACGCAGCAGAAAAGGTAGTTCTTCATCTCCAAAAAAAATTCATTTTGAAGTTATTTGTTTACACACAACACACACACATGTATATCTATAACTGTTTGATTTTGCATGTAGGTTTACCAATGTTTATTTAGAATGTGAAAATATTTGTATTTATAACAAACACTGTTCTAAAAAACTCGCCTAGGCTCCGTCTAGGCTTAAAGCTTGGGAGAAACGCCTCGCCTTACGCTTTTCACGCCTTATTCTTGGTAAAACCCTTAAGGCGCACTTTTTTCTAAAAAAAACAATGATTTAGTGAAACGATGTCGCCTTTTAAAGAATTTGTTTACAAATCGGACCATTATCTCATCAAAAATAATCGAATAGTATTTTAATTTGCAAATATTCAGACATATTTTTATGATATGTGAAATTTTTGTATTTTAATAGTCTTGCTATGGTTAAAAAATATTAAAATATATTAAGAAGGCTAAACGCGTTTTCACGCCTAGCGCCGCCTAGGCTTCTAAGGCTTAAAACTTGGCCTCCACGCCTCAATCACGCCTCGCGTTTTTTAGAATCTTGATAACAGATAATGTTAGTAATTTTTGAGAAAATAATGATATTTATTTTGTAAGTAGGAAATTATCCAAATGATTATTTAGAATTTAAGCTATCATGATTTTACACAAAAAAATCACGATTATATATATAATGATATATATGATGATAATAATTTTGAGAAAAATAAAGAAAAATACAAGCTAAGCCCAAAAGAAGAACAAACCTAGTCCTTAAGTATACATTTCCATTGTTTGGACTTTGGAGCTTAACAATATGACAGTACATATTTTTGAAAAATGGAACAAGCTCAAAGAAAAATAAATAACATTATTTTGAAAAAGCTACGGTTTGGTTTCTCAAGACATAATGATATGTGGTTGAAATAGCTATACCTACCTACTTAAAGCTACAACTAGCTATTTTAATTTTTTATTTCCATTTTTCGGTATGTAGCTTTTCATTCATGGAATATATCAAATATATCGTGTAGCCATTAAATTGCAACATAAAAAATAAAAATAAAAACAACTTACAATAAATAAATAAATAAGTTATGTGACAAAAAAACTCAGAAAATATAGTTAAAAAAATTATGATTTTTTATATTATTATATTTAATGTAGGCTCTCGTTTTTATTTTTTCAATTAAAAAATATGTTTACTATGTGCTTTTTTTTACACATGGTTTTTTTTTAAAAAAAATTGATGTCTTAGAAACGCGATTGGGTAGTTCGATGTCATGAACCCACATCCATTAAATGATTTGGGTCCGCGCGAGCGGCACAAACCAACCACGTCTCTGAGACATCAAAGTATTGCTGTCTTAGAAACATAAAAAAGTCTTCCGATTTTTTACTATATGCAATATATTTTTTATTTGGTAAAAAATATGTTCTCACTGTAAAAATGTTTTTTTTATTTGGTAATAAATATGTTCTCACTGTAGTGAGAGTATATATTTTTTACCCAACAAAAGAAAAACCTAATGCATACAGTGAGAAAAAGAACATATGGTAAACATGTTTTTAACGACAAAAAAAAAACAGCATACATTAAATGTAATAAAATAAAAAATCATAAGAAGCATTCTTTATAATCTTCTCTATATTTATTAACAGCATTCTAAATAATATTCTTTTTAAAGAGTCTCTCAGTTTGAAAAGTATTCTAAAGTATTACTATTAATTTTGGTTTCGCTCGTATTTAGATGGCTTCACCAGAAGGTTCTGATGATTAAATGGAGGTAGCATGTGTCGTAGTTGCTTGTGCAATTGTTTTATTAACTAGTGGAGAAAATTATTTAGAGTTTCTTGACAAAGATTCATTTCGCAATAAATATTTAACAGATAGATAATTTAGCGAAGATGTAATTAAGTCCAATGAATATTGTTATAATTTGGTGAGGATGAATGTGGAATCATTTGATAGATTGGTATATATTCTTAAGGGAACGAACAAGTTACATGATACAATACATCTTAAGTGTGACACCCCGACTAATTAAATACCGGGTAGCTACTCCTTTAGTAAATTAATACAAAATGCCAAGTTGGTTCAGTTCATAGCATCACTGTCGAAAACATTTTAATAATTACTAACCACCTAGTATTTAAAAAGTGAGCTGCCAATTTTAATTTAATTCGATAAACATACAATAAGTGAATTATGAAACGCTAACATAACAACCACAATATAGTCACAATAGAATAACCATCAACTAATAATAAGTCTGGAGGAATACTCCTCACAACAATCCAAATACTGAAATAAATAAATACTAAGTCTGCATCACTAAATTTATTACAACCCAAAGTCTGAAATAACTGAAATGTAAGATGTCACTAAAGGAATGGGGCGACATGCCCAACAAAATAAGAAAATCTGATAATGGAATCAAGATCGAAGATGGAGGTGTCTACTGTCAAGGTCCTATAACTTCCACAGTAGCTAAAGCACGTCACCTGAATAGAACTCCTAGGCATGGTGTCCTTGTGGTTGGGCACCTAAAAGGTTTTACAAAACAAAATAGATTTGAAATCAAACGGATCAGAGCCCGATTGTGAAAATAGTTTAAAAATTTGCAAGTGTTTAATATCATTAAACAGTGAATATAAAGTACATGATAGTGTGTGCACTCACATGAGTTCCTCACCTCTCAACTACTTGTGCACTCCTATCGTACCCGTACCCATTCTAGTTGTCCCCATATCTAACTAGACCTATACCAAATTCCAACATTTTTAAACGATATCCAATTCAATTTTCCAACAACTTTTATTTAACAGAGTGTTATAACTTGCTACACAGTTTTCCCATGTTAGTACTACTAATTTCTAGAGATATTCCATTTTCACTTTACAAACTAATGCTATTATTTATCCTCACATTTATACACGATAATTCATTTCAATTAATAGTATATTATTCACATCATAAATATATGATACTAGCACCCCGAGACTAAGTTGCGGTGCTCACATACTCCGCTATCAAATCCCGGTACATCACGTATATGAGGACCACGTATTTCGAATCTCTCAGGAAACGTTTCATTAACAACAATCACAAACAATGGAGGCGAACATAGTTCACATCACATGGGTCATGCACATACCTATGCTCCCATGATCAGCAGACTTATTAACTTCTCAATAAGTCCTTCTCTGACCTATGTCCTCGAGGTACCAATCTAAATCCCCCCGTAGGCACACAAAGATTAGATGGCCCTAAACGAACGCCAACATCCCATGATAGCAAGTACGGTAGGTATGTTATACACAGATAACTACAGATACTAAGCATTCACACATCTTAGATATTACAATATTTTTATTAGTGGTATACTTCTCGTTCTTATACCAACACTTAGTGCTATACAAATCACCGGTCCCCGGTTTATATGTATTTAAGTTATCAATTATTCTCACTTCGTGATTAGTTACTCGTTTTCCAATCCACAAATGTCATCCGGTTTAATACATTATTCTAAGTTTTACTCCTCAATGTACCCCAATCTCCCAACTATACCCACTAGTTAATAAGGGAAGGCTATCTCACCATTGAAATAAGTCTACGGGATACTAGAAATAAATTCAGGCCAAAAAGGCCATTTTGTCAACTCATTAGAAGTCTCGTTCGAACGAGGTCGTTCGAACGAAGGGCTTCGAACGAAATACCAACTCGTTAGAAGTGATACTGTCATCTCGTTAGAATTTCGTTCGAACGAGGTCGTTCAAACGACCTGGGCAGGTCTTCTAACGAGATGGCAGTTTTTGCTCAGAAATTTCCAAATCCGTTTTTCTCAATTCTTCTCTCCTCTAAATCCACCCTAAGACCATCCAGATTATGTTTTAACGTATATAAACCATTTCTAATCACCCTAGATAATTCCTTAACATATTTAAGGGGTCAAATCTTACAAATCATCATGGAATTAATACAAATCTTCAAATATTTTCCCAAACCCTATGAACATGAACTCATAATTTTCTTATGCCCAATTACTCATCATAAATCCATTTTTAAATCATCATATATATATCTTCGAATATTAAATCATTCCATCATCATTCTACATGCAAATCCTAACCCAAATTCAAAGTTCCTCCAACAATTTCATGGGTTTTCTTCAAAAAGTTCAATATAAGATAATTCCTACACTAAGCATGGAAGACATATTCAATGCACTAAAAACACCAAATCGCTTGCCTTAGATTGTTCTTCAGAATTGATATTGGTGAATGAAGGTTAATTCTCTCCTTTCTCTACAGATTTTCTCCAAGGTTGAAGATGTCTTGGTTTTGGTTCTTGTAACTTCTCTCCAACTTCTCTCAAAACTCCCGTAGCCCACTTTCTAAACTTTTGTTGGTAATGGCCTTAGTGGCCCCTTTAGAATAATAAATATTAAATCTAATTTTCGTGGGTTTTAATTCCTATATTTTTAAAATTACCAAAATACCCTTTTAAGTTGACGGTTTGGCCTAAAAATGCCCCGGGACCCAAACTAAACCCCCGGCTAGTGTTTTCCGACTATTTCGACCCTTCCGGACTCGTTGGTACACTCAAAATGACCATTCGATTGATAAAAATAAAATTCACTTTTTAATTCAAATAATTACATTCCTGACGCGACTGACACGCGCGTCCCAACTAAATTTCCCAAATTATCGTATTTCAGTCTCGCGATAATTTTAATATTTTCAATATTCATATATTGCCATATATACACATCATAATCAAATACCAACTCACATCTCGTTAGTATTTATATCCGGATTAATTTTCAATTAATTCACATTTAATTTAATTAATCCCTTAAATAAATATCAATAAAATTACGGGGTATTACATACTTTCCCCCTAATAACAGAATTTCATCCCGAAATTCGGAACTAAAAAGTACCTGGTAAAAACAACTCTGGATAACGTTCGCGCATCTCATCCTCGTGCTCCCATGTGGACTCTTCAACATTATGATGTCACCACTGAACACGTACCAACAGTACTATCTTTGATCGCAGTTTTCGCTCGCTTCGGTCCAAAATAGCAATCGGCCCCTACTCGTAGGAACTATCGGGCAGGAGATCGATGTCCTCCAAAGCAATGTGAGTATGGGCCAAATCGTCCCTAAGATATTTCCTTAGCGAGGCAATATGGAACACATCGTGAATCCTATGCAAGTGCTCCGGTAACCCAAGTCTATACGCAACTGGCCCAATCCGCTCGATGATAGGAAATGGCCCCACATATCTCGGTGCCAGTTTCCCTTTCTTCCCAAAATGCATAATCCCCTTCATAGGAGATACTCTGAGTAAAACCTGGTCCCCCACTTTGAATTCTCTGAAGAACCTCTTGGCATCAGCATAGCTCTTCTGCTGGTCCTGAGCTACCCGAATGCAACTCTGTATTATCTTTATCCTTGCCGAAGTATCCTGAATCACTTCCGGCCCAAGGAGTTTGTTGCCCCCCACTTCTAACCAACATGCTGGGGAACGACAATGTCTACCATACAACGCCTCAAATGGAGCCATACCAATGATGAACTAATAGGAGTTATTATAAGCAAACTCCACCAGTGGAAGGTACTGCTCCCATCCACCCCCAAAGTCTATGATGCACACACGCAACATGTCCTCCAACATCTGATTTGTACACTCGGTCTGCCCATCGATCTGCGGGTGATAAGCCGTACTCAACCGCAATTCAGTGCCCATGGCCTCCTGGAAACTCTCCCAAAACCGTGAAACGAATATCTTATCTCGGTCAGACACGATATTTAGAGGCACACCGTGAAGTCTCACTATTTCCGAAATGAAAATCTAGGCATACTGTCCCGTAGTGTAGTCTGTCCTTACGGGTAAAAAATGAGCAACTTTGGTCAAACGGTCCACAATTACCCAAATGGAGTCGTGACCCCTCTGTGACTTAGGTAACCCCGTGATAAAGTCCATGGATATGCTCTCCTATATCCACGTCGGAACCTCTAATGGCTGTAGAAGTCCTGGCGATCTTCGATGATCCACTTTTACCAGCAGACAAGTGGCTCATTTAGAAACAAACACGGCAATATCTCTCTTCATCCCGCTCCACCAATACTGACGTCTCATGTCTTGGTACATTTTGTCCCCACCAGGGTGTACCGCGAACCATGAGCCGTGCGACTCTGCCATCACCTCGTGTCGCAAGTCTTCCCCTTTCGAAACGACTAGTCTCCCATTGAAGCGTAATCCCTCGTCTGTGCTAACATTATAGGACTCGGGTCCCTCTGCTAGTAATCGAACTATCTGCTCTTGACAGAACGAGTCATTTGCCTGGGCCTTTACCACTCTCGTGACAATCTGCGGTGTAACAGTCATCACAGACATGAACAATCGGGCCACTGCATCCTGGTGTCCCAACTCCTTCCAGTTTACTTTCCACACCTCAGCCACTTCATCTACTAGCCTACGGCTCAACGCGTCTGCTACCATGTTAGCCTTTCCCGGGTGATATTGGATATTAAACTGATAATCCTTCACAAACTCAAGCCACCGTCTTTGACACATATTCAACTCCTTCTGCGTGAAGAGGTACTGTAAGGACTTGTGGTCCGGAAACAACCGAAACTTCTCCCCCGGGAGATAATGTCTCCAAATCCGAAGGGCAATTACAACTTCCGCTAACTCCAAGTCATAGGTTGGGTAATTCCTCTCGTGAGGCTTAAGCTTACGGGAAGCATAAGCTATGGCCTGACTCTCCTGTTGTAGCACACCTCCGAATCCTTGTAAGGATGCATCGGTGTAAACTAAATACTCAACTCTCGGTCTGGGCAATGCTAACACAGGTGCTGAGGTCAACTTGTCCTTCAACTCATCGAATGCCAACTGACAGACATCGCTCCAGATGAATGGAACACCCTTGCGAGTCAGATGTGTCAAAGGGCCCGCTATCTTTAAGAAATCACGAATAAACCTCCTGTATTATCCTGTTAGGCTCAAGAAACTACGGATCTCAGTCGGTTTCGTGGGATGTCCCCACTCCCTCACCGGGGATACCTTCCCCGGATCAACAGATATCCCCCGGTCTGAAATGATATGCCCCAAAAACTGAACCTCCTTCAGCCAAAACCTGCACTTCTCATACTTTGCATAAAGCTCGTTCTGACGTAGGGTCTGCAAAACCTATCTCAAATGCTCGGCGTGCTCCTCTTCTGTCTGGGAGTAAACCAGAATGTCATCACTAAGGATAATGACGAACTGGTCTAGGAACTCTCTGAACACCCTATTCGTCAAGTCCATAAACACGACTGGAGCGTTGGTCAATCCAAAAGTCATAACCCGAAACTCGTAGGAACCATATCTCGTTAAGAAAGTAGTTTTCGAGACGTCCTGTTCTCTGATACGCAACTGATGGTATCCTGATCGCAAATCAATCTTTGAGAAGAAAGAATCTCCTCTCAACTGGTCGAATAAGTCATCGATTCGGGGCAACGGATACTTATTCCGTATCGTGACCTTATTCAACTCTCGATAATCTACACACAACCTCAACGATCCATCCCTCTTCTTTACGAACAACACAGGGGCACCCCACGGCGAAGTACTCCTCTGGATAAATCCCTGACCCAATAACTGTTCAATCTGATCCCATAACTCTCTCATCTCTGCTGGATCCATACGGTAAGGTGCGCGGGCAATAGGCCGAGTACCCGGCATCAAATCAATCACAAAATCTATCTCTCTACGCGGAGGTAGTCCAGGTATATCATGAAATACATCGGCAAACTCCCTAACAACTGGAATCGCATCGAGTGGTATCACCACTTACTTAGAGGCCTCCTCCTCTATATAGTACAAGTGAGTGGAAGATCCTCCCTCAAGGCGAGGCATCGCCACTAAAAACATCTCCTGTCTGAGAATGCCAAAGATAATACTCCTACTAAAATAGTCAATCATGGCTCGGTACGCAACTAGTCAATTCATACCAATAATCACATCGTACTCAGTCATCTCTAACACTAACATATCAACGGGTAAAGTAAACCTCCCAATCTCTATACCCACACCTCTATAAATAAGGGAAATCACGGAACCCCTACTCAACGGTGAATCTACACAAGTAATCGTGCTATCGGCGGTGTCTAATAACCCAATAGTGCGTGCAAATCTCATGGCAATGAAATAATGTGTGGCCCCATGTCAAATAAAATACGCCCCATAGTCCCCTGAATAGAGAACATACCCTCAATGGCAGGTGGATCCTGTGGGGCTGCGGCATGCTAAAGCTGATACACTCTCCCATACTGAAGTTATCCCTGGACTCCCTGCTGAACTGGGACTACTGGAATGGGTGGTAATGCTGCTATATGTGGTGGTGCTGGGAGGGCGGTGGGAAACATAGGCCTCTGTGGCTCATGTCGAGCACCCTGCTGCTACTACTGTGGGGCCCTGCACCTATCAGGACAATCCTGGCGTTTGTGGTCAGTCTTTCCACAAACGAAGCACTTCCCCGGGAAATTTCCCCCTCACTGTCCCTGCTGCCCACGGCCTTAATGGCCATTACCATTCCTACCTTGGCCTTGTTGGCCCTGCTGAAACTGCTGTTGTTGACCATTCTGACCCTGATGGCCCTGATGGCCGTTTTGACCCTGATGGCCATGCCTGAAACCTCCCTGTCCACTTCTGAAACCCCCAGATCTGAATATCTTAGAATCCCCCTGTTGGGAACCCTGGTCACCCTACCTGTGCTGTCCCTGAGCAGATTGTGCCCCGTTGGCACCATTTCCCCCTGTCTTGCCCTGATGGCTGGACTCTCCTGATCTCTTACTCTCAGTCTTGTGAAAGCGGTGATCCTGGCAGTGAAGTACTGCCGCATTAACCACATCAGAGTAAGTGGCCAACGAGAGATTTCCCAACAAGTGCTGACGAATCCTCCAAGTCAATCCATCCATAAACTTCTGAATCTTCTTCTCCTCAGTCGGAATCTCATCCGGAACAATGTTCAAGAGATTCGTAAACTCAGCCTCATACTCGGCTACGGTCCTCCCCTCCTGCTTGAGGTTCATCAATTTCCTCCTCATTTCAATGTGAACAGCTGACGAAAAATATTTGCAGTCGAACCGCACCCAGAACTCCTGAATTGAAAGGGTGTCCCTCTCCTCTGCGGTGGTAATGGACTCCCACCACTGCAATGTAGATCCTACTAGCTTGAAAGTAGCCAGTATCTGCTTCTGAACATCTGTACACTCGTACATCCTTAAGTGCCTCTGAATGTCCTTCCTCCACTGACTGGATACCACAATATCGGAGCTACCTGTAAACTCCGGAGGGTGTGCTTTCTGAAAAGCATCACGAACGCATTCCCAAGCAGACGAGAATGTATGAGCCTGAGCTGGCGCGACCACCGGCGCCTGGGGTGGTGCCTGCTGTACAACGGCTAGGGCAGCATTTACCGCTTGGGCCACAATAGCTGCAACCTCGGCGGCATTCATAGTGCCTTGAACTGGTGCCGGCTGAGGCTCTGGCTGTGCATCCCTAGGAACTCGCTGCGCACGTCGTGGAGGCATCTGAAATGAGAGTAAAGTCATATAAGTTCGCAGTTATTATCTCAAAATAGCTGAAGAGCGAAGAATACACAAAATAATACAACAGTCCTAAAATATAGGGCTCTATATCAAAGAAAGCTCAGCGAAAACATAACAAGTCGTACAGATCCTAAGGACACTAGAACCTGATGCTCTGATACCACCTGTGACACCCCGACTAATTAAATACCGGGTAGCTACTCCTTTAGTAAATTTATACAAAATGCCAAGTTGGTTCAGTTCATAGCATCACTGTCGAAAACATTTTAATAATTACTAACCACCTAGTATTTAAAAAGTGAGCTGCCAATTTTAATTTAATTCGATAAACATACAATAAGTGAATTATGAAACTCTAACATAACCACCATAATATAGTCATAATAGAATAACCATCAACTAATAATAATTCTGGAGGAATACTCCTCACAACAATCCAAATACTGAAATAAATAAATACTAAGTCTGCATCACTAAATTAATTACAACCCAAAGTCTGAAATAACTTAAATGTAAGATGTCACTAAAGGAATGGGGCGACATGCCCAACAAAATAAGAAAATATGATAATGGAATCAAGATCGAAGATGGAGGCATCTACTGTCAAGGTCCTGGAACTTCCACAGCAGCTACAACACGTCACCTGAATAGAACTCCTATGCATGGTGTCCTTGTGGCTGGGCACCTAAAAGGTTTTACAAAAAAAAATAGATTTGAAAGCAAACGGGTCAGAGCCCGATTGTGAAAATAGTTTAAAAATTTGCAAGTGTTTAATATCATTAAACAGTGAATATAAAGTACATGATAGTGTGTGCACTCACATGAGTTTCTCACCTCTCAACTACTTGTGCACTCCTATCGTACCCGTACCCATTCTAGTTGTCCCCATATATAACTAGACCTATACCAAATTCCAACATTTTTAAATGATATCCAATTCAATTTTCCAACAACTTTTATTTAACAGAGTGTTATAACTTGCTACACAGTTTTCCCATGTTAGTACTACTAATTTCTAGAGATCTTCCATTTTCACTTTACAAACTGTTTCTATTATTTATCCTCATATTTATACACGATAATTCATTTCAATTAACAGTATATTATTCACATCATAAATATACGATACTAGCACCCCGAGACTAAGCTGCGGTGAGATCTTCCATTTTCACTTTACAAACTGTTTCTATTATTTATCCTCACATTTATACACGATAATTCATTTCAATTAATAGTATATTATTCACATCATAAATATACGATACTAGCACCCCGAGACTAAGCTGCGGTGCTCACATACTCTGCTATCAAATCTGGGTACATCACGTACATGAGGACCACGTATTCCGAATCTCTCAAGAAACGTTTCATTAACAACAATCATAAATAATGGAGGCAAACATAGTTCACATCACATGGGTCACGCACATACCTATGCTCCCATGATCTGCAGACTTATTAACTTCTCAATAAGTCCTTCTCTGACCTATGTCCTCGAGTTACCAATCTAAATCCCCCCCGTAGGCACACAAAGATTAGATGGCCCTAAACGAACCCCAACCTCCCATGATAGCAAGTACGGTAGGTATGTTATACACAGATAACTACCGATACTAAGCATTCACACATCTTAGATATTACAATATTTTATTAGTGGTATACTTCTCGTTCTTATACCAACACTTAGTGCTATACAAATCACCAGTCCCCGGTTTATATGTATTTAAGTTATCAATTATTCTCACTTCGTGATTAGTTACTCGCTTCCTAATCCACAAATGTCATCCGGTTTAATACACTATTCTAAGTTTTACTCCTCAATGTACACCAATCTCCCAACTATACCCACTAGTTAATAATGGAAGGTTATCTCACCATTTAAATAAGTCTATGGGATACTAGGAATAAATTCAGGCCAAAAAGGCCATTCTGTCAACTCGTTAGAAGTCTCGTTCGAACGAGGTCATTCGAACGATTTCGTTCGAACGAAGGGCTTCGAACGAAATACCAACTCGTTAGACGGGATACTGTCATCTCGTTAGAAGTTCGTTCGAACGAGGTCGTTCGAACGATCTGGGCAGGTCTTCTAACGAGATGGCAGTTTCAGCCCAGAAATTTCCAAATCCGTTTTTCTCAATTCTTCTCTCCTCTAAATCCATCCTAAGACCATACAAATTATGTTTTAACGTATATAAACCATTTCTAATCACCCTAGATAATTCCTTAACATATTTAAGGGATCAAATCTTATAAATCATCATGGAATTAATATAAATCTCCAAATATTTCCCCAAACCCTATGAACATGAACTCATAATTTTCTTATGCCCAATTACTCATCATAAATCCGTTTTTAAATCATCAAATATATCTCTTCGAATATTAAATCAGCCCATCATCATTCTACATGCAAATCCTAACCCAAATTCAAAATTCCTCCAACAATTTCATGGGTTTTCTTCAAAAAGTTCAATATAAGAGAATTCCTACACTAAGCATGGAAGACATATTCAATGCACTAAAAATACCAAATCACTTGCCTTATATTGTTGTTCAGAATTGATGTTGGTGAATGAAGGTTGATTATCTCCTTTCTCTACAGATTTTCTCCCAAGGTTAAGATGGCTTGGTTTTGGTTCTTGTAACTTCTCTCCAACTTCTCTCAAAACTCTCGTAGCCCACTTTCTAAACTTTTGCTGGTAATGACCTTAGTGGCCCCTTTAGAATAATAAATATTAACTCTAATTTTCGTGGGTTTTAATTCCTATATTTTTAAAATTACCAAAATACCCTTTTAAGTTACCGGTTTGGTCTAAAAATGCCCCGGGACACAAACTAAACCCTCGGCTAGTGTTTTCCGACTATTTCGACCCT
Organism: Sambucus nigra; assembly: GCA_949130495.1. Lineage (NCBI taxonomy): Eukaryota > Viridiplantae > Streptophyta > Magnoliopsida > Dipsacales > Adoxaceae > Sambucus > Sambucus nigra. The sequence continues at coordinate 573,587,644 of OX422217.1, forward strand.
TCCGGACTCATTGGCACGCTCAAAATGACCATTCGGTTGATAAAAATAAAATTCACTTTTTAATTCAAATAATTACATTCCTGACGCTACTGACACGCGCGTCCCAACTAAATTTTCCAAATTGTCGTATTTCAGTCTCGCGATAATTTTAATATTTTCAATATTCTTATATTGCCATATATACACATCATAATCAAATACCAACTCACATCTCGTTAGTATTTATATCCGGATTAATTTTCAATTAATTCACATTTAATTTAGTTAATCCCTTAAATAAATATAAATAAAATTACGGGGTATTACATTAAGGTTGTCGAAGAAGTAGTTATTTTCCTCCACACCATTGCACACAATATATTATAGCAATATGGAACAGTTTGATCATCCTACTCCAATGGGGAAAGAAAAAAAGAGAAACATCACTTGGACTCCAGAGATGGATAAATGTCTCATTAAAGAACTTCTCATTCAATGTAACACTGGCAACAAAATAGACAAGGGATTTAAGGCGGTAGAATGTGTGGCCGTTGCAAATGCATTACAAGAGACTTTTCATATTGACATAAATAAAGATAATGTTATGAACCGTATGAAGACATTCAAGAAAGGCTACAGAGATATTGAACAGATGCTTAGACAAAGTGGTTTTACTTTTAACTATTCAACCAAAGAGGTCGAGTGTCGTGATGAAGTGTGGGAGACTTATGTTAAGGTAATTCCGTGGCTATGTTTTATTACATCTTAATAATTTTTTTTTTAAAATATACATAACATGCAGTTCATTTTATTAGCACATCCAAAGGTGAAGAATTTGAGGTATAAGCGTATAGAAATGCTTGAAGAATTGTGAATCATTTGTGGGAATGATGGAGCAACTGGTGAATGGTGTCGAGGGAGGCCAAATATTAATGCTAGACACACGGCTGAAGATAATTATTATAGACAATCGGATGCACCTGCAGATGACACAAATCTTGTTGACGTCGAGGACACAATTGGCGCTAGAAATAATACTCAAAGAAATGACTTTGGAGATCCTGTTGCTCGGAGTAGTCGAGGAAACTCATCAAGAGGATCAATTACTAGAAAACATGGGCGTCGCTCTAAGATTGTTGATGCATATTTTGAGACTACGAATTTAGTGACTTCGAGCATTAAACAAATGGCGTATGCAATGGAAAGAAAAGTGAGCTTGAAATCAAAAAACAAAATTAGACGAATGAACAGCTGCAATATACCCCCCTACACTGTCATGGACATTGCGAGAACTTGAAGTGTTGAGCCAAGAAGATATTTATGTTGTTTTTGAAGGTCTTCTAGCAGATGAAATCAAGGCCAAAGCATTCATGGCATATCACCCCGACATGCGAATTATTTTTTTACAGTGGCATTATGGTATTGGTACTTCTGGATTTGGTGCTTATAGTTCTAGTAGCGGTTTTGAGTTCTTTGATGACTGATTAATTTGTCCAGTTTTTTAATTTATTGATGTTAGAATGTTTATTATTCCTTTTGAATAATTTTTCGATTAGATTTGAACCTCGATTTTAATATGTTTAATGTCGTTTCATAATTTATTATTTCGCTAATTATTTGTGGTGTGTTGAACATCATTTATTTAATTGAAAATATACCACTTTCCAGCAACTTTCCTACGACTTTCGAGATAACCAAACAGACAAATCTTTAATTTTCTTGCAAGAAATTATTGTCAATCAAACACACACGGGAAAATGATTTTCCTTTTCCTTTACTTCACTTCACTTAATTCTTCCCGAGAATTATTTTATCGCTTAACTTTCCCGTCAAACAAACGGAGACTAGAAATTTTAATGGATGTGATGATAAAATAATAATGAACATAATAAAATAAATGGAAATGGTTTGAGTAAACGTAGAAATTTATTACATAAATAAATAATAGAATCTTATAAAGGCTTTATCAGTTCAAAACAAGATTACAAGAGGAAAAATATCATTTTGCCAAAATAGGGTTGTGCTGCTTGACAGTTGTCTCCCCATGCCGATCATCAAACCTGAAAATTTATTTTTTATTTTGTAGTGCTCAAGTTTATTTTGGGAGTAAATGTTCTAAAAAAATGGTGCAAATAACTGGTTACTTGATTTTTTTTTGGTCTAATGGAACCATGGATGACACAAAAAAGGATGAATCATGAAGGGATATCAGTAACATTAAAGTATAATTAAGGAGTGATAGGACCAACCCCAAGTGTAAAAGTAACAAAACCCATGACTTCTTATTAAGTGTTTTCATAGGCTCTCATTGCTACCGACGTAGGCTTTTGAATGTTCTTAGAGAATCCCTACTAGTGTATGCTCCGAAAGCTAACTTTACAAATCTTAAAAGGTGGATTTGCCTTTCATGGACGAAGGTTCCTATAGTGGTGATAGGTAATATTTTAAAACTTATTTTGTCTTAATAGTTCCTACGAACTACATTAGTTCGTAGGAACTTCTTACGCCCTAATGTAGTTCATAGGAACACAAATATATAGTGAAAGCGATTATTTAAAGTTGCTACGAACTTCATTTGTTCGTATCAATTGCTACAGATAAATGAAGTTCGTAGGAACCCTTACAGAATTTGTAACCATTCTCTAAACTTGGCGAACGCTTACAAATTCTTATACAGAATTTGTTCATTTTCACCCACCACTGCAAGCGTTAAATTCTATAAAGTTACCAAATCTCTTCTTTTCTTCTCCCTCATTGTGGCTGCTCTTAGAGGATAAACATTCAGTTTTTCCCTATTATCTACGAGAACTAATAAGTGGATACATGATATTCTAATGATGATTTAGATTCGATGCTTCTAGATCACTGTCCTATTTAACAATCTCTTTATCTCGCAAAATTTTAGTTAATTCTTCTTGGAAACTATCAATCTAGAGTCATCATAGTCATCAGGTATTGTTATGGGTTGAGGTTAGGATTTTAATTCTTCATAAAGTAAATGTGAAACGAACTTTTTGTCTCTTCAGGTGAAGGTGAAAGTGATGCTGAAGTTCTCGTAGTTGGACCCTGTGGTACACGATTGGAAGGTTGTAACCAATAATAAGCCAAGTAGAAATGGAAGAGTACAATCTTAAACTTGAGAAAAAAAAATAACCAAGAAAGATTTTTTGAATCCAACGAATGTTTTTTAAAGATAGAAAAATAATAAGAGAGGGGAAATATGAATAAGGGAAAGTCCCCCAATAATAATTATTATTAGGTTTTCACTTGTATTACGTTTAACCTAGGGTGCAAGAAAAATACTGAACAACACCCAAGTCTTATATATAGGATAAGAGAAATGCAAAAGGATGTTAGGACTTGGTTTTAGGATCACGAACATGGTCATATTTTAAAAAACAAGTGACAGGTTTCTTGCAAAATCACGCAGTATGAAGATTCCAAATTTTTGTAGACTTTCGCGTTAAAATCGAAAAAATTATGTATGAGTGTCCTTCGTAAGATTCCTATACAAGGGTTGGTGCAAGATTTGGGTATGAGTTCTCCTCTTAGGCATATATTTGACAATACATATGAGAGTGAATTTGATATACTCATCGTACGCGAATGAGTTCCTATAATATACCTCCCCTTATGAGTTCGGTCAAGCAGTATGATGTGGGGGAGCCATTTGATTTACGTTGAGGCTACATGTGAAAAGTAAAATGAAGGCCTATTGCTTAAGTTCACCGTGCCCCATGCAATACCCCATAATTTAGTGGTATTATTTAATAACCAAATTCTAAATTTGAAAAATCTTAATTGATTAGTCAATTGGAGAGTGAAATTTGAAATGGCTAAAAAAACATGAATAGTACATTACTATTCACATAGGTTAATATTAATATACTATTCAATTTTAAATAAATTTATAAATAAATAAATTTAATAATAAAAATAATAAAATGATAAATGATAGATAAGTCATCATGCAACAACATTAGTGCCTTTTATCATAAAGATTTCTTTGGTGGTTTAATAATTATAACATTTTTAATTATTTGTGGATTAACCATTATAGCATTTACTATTAGTCGTTAGCCATTATAATATTTATAATTAGTGCATTCGTCTTAAGAATGAGCTTCACCTCATTCTTCTTAATTTCTCTCAATAACCAGTACAAAATTCCTATCGCATTTTCATTCCCAGTACACAACTTAACTCAAAAAACTAATCCATTTTCTACTAAAATTAGGCCATTACATTCCAAAAATTATACTCTTTAATTTAGCAACAATTCTATGATTTTCTAGAACACTTTCTAGAGAAAAATTTATACAGTTATTATTACAATTGAAGAGCAATTATAGAAGGACTTATTCTACAATTATTCTTATATTATTTTTTATGGATTCAAGGTAAGATAATTCTACTATCTCCTCTCATGAGATAATTAGTATTTTCTACCTATAAATATTTTTATAAATTATAAAATTTGTATAAAGATAATTAAGGTTTGTCTTGTTTTCATCACACCTTTATAAATTGTGATTTTTGGTGAATAAATTAATGATTCGAATTCATGAAATTATGTACTTGATTGATTTAGTCTAATTTGGTATAATTGAATTGAATTAAGAATTGTACATTCTTAGTATAATTTTAATGTTAAAATTAATATTTACTGAATTACATGTGTGTGACACCCCAACCATTCTAATCATGTGTGATTAGTTCATTATTAAATTAAACAGGAATCATTAATGGTTTCATTCTTAGAATCACTGTTGAAAACTAATCTATTTTACTAATACACTACCGGCCCGGTGTCAAAAATTAAATCTTTTAATAACAAGCAATAAATTGAACTAATAAATCGCATTCACCATTCCAGTAAACATAGTAATAATGGTAAAGCCATGAGATAAATAAATGTGTCTGGAATAAACACTCGAGACTGAAATCCAAATACAATCATTCATAATATAAAACCAAATCCAACACTAGAAATAAAATAGAAGTAGAATGTATCTTAAAATAATCACTAGCTAGAGATGGGCGACATGCTCGACTGAGATGGAGAAATGATAAATGTGGAAGCATCTACTACCAAAAGCCCTGCAACGTCCACAGCATCTGCAGCATGTCAAATGTGAAGGAACTCCGAAGCCTGGCGTCCCTGTGGTGGGGAAACTAAAAGGTTTTTACAAAAATAAATTTAAAACGGGTCAGGGCCCGAGTAAAACAGTTTGAAAATCTTTGCAAGTATTTAAAATGCAATGAGAGCAGAAATTGTATACATATTAATTCCACGTGCTCTCACTTGAGATCCTCACCTCTCAACTACTTGTGCACACCTATCGTATTCCCCTAAACCGCCCTAGTTATGCTACACCACCTAACTAGTTCGGAACAAATCTCTTCCTACATACTAACTCATTGTGCCCACCCGTATTACCCATACAATACGTTACCAAATTCCTAATGTATTTTAACCAATTTTGAATTACCTAACAGATATTAAGTTTTCACATACTTAGGTTATTTTAGATATCACTATCTACCTCATCTACTAATGCACACAGAGTAGAATAATTCATACGTATATATTTATACACTAATATTATCATATATACGATTACGACATCCCTAGACCGAGACCTACATACTCTTCTATTAAGTCCTGGTACATCACGTACTAAGTAAAGGACTTTCGGTTCTGATTCACTCTCGAACCGTAAAGTTATAATTCACATAGAAAGGAGATGAGAATGGTTCTAAGACTTTGGGCTACGCACACACCTAACGCACCCAATTGACCGGTCACACTATCATAAACGCAAGTCGTGCTCAATTCCTAAGTTCTATGTTCTGAGGTACAAGTCTAAAATCCCCCAAGATGGCTCATCAGGATATGACCGTCCACAACGCGGAACCTCCCATGATAGCAAGTAGCGTAGGTATGTTAATTACATATAATAAATCAAACAATAGGTATTCACACCATATATATATATATATATATATATATATATATATATTCAGAATAGGTATACACGAAACCTATAATATATACCGTACGTAGCATATAACCCTCGAATATTCTACGTATCATTAATTTACCAAAAATACCTCTCATCATATAATCCCGAGTGCTTTTCCACCACTCAAAAGGTTAATAATTATTCCTTAAGTCAATTCAGTAGATACCTCACTCATATCCTACTGACCTAGGTCATAAGTTCCCTCGATTATCTGTGACACGATATTATTCTCCGAATTAGGTTTTTATTACCCAATTAGACTAAATAAACTTTAGCCCTAAATTCCCTCATGCGACTAGGTCTCAATACCAATGTTGGCCTACTAGTAATTAAAACATCACCCATTATATTTTAAAAATTACAAGAAAAATCAACCCGGTCGTTTCCCACGAGTTTTAAGCAAAAAGGGAAAATATTGTCCAATTCTGGGAAACTGAATCGATTCTGCCTTGGTCCGAATTCATTCGGCCAAGGATTCGAATCGATTAACTGTAACAGGTATCATCTTCTTCCCTTAACTGTTATGGGGTTGCACAATTTTTTAACCTCTAAACCTCCATTACACATTCCCAAACTCCCAACCAAGTGTACCAGACATCATAGTAACATGCATAAACGATTTCTAACGTAATAGATTCATTAATTCATTTAATAACACCTTTAAATTGAATTAATTCAACAATAATTCCTAAAAATTGTGGATTATTACTTTTGTTTAAGAACATCAATAAGAACCCAAATTTCTTCACATTTTCATACGACAAATTCGTCAAATTCGTTCTACATGCATAAGGGATTAAAACTAACATGATTCCTACCCAAGGATATGATTTAAATCTTCCAAATTTACACCAATATTCATATATTCATGATATTAATCATCCTACACAATCATGGATGGTATATCTATTCAGAATTTAGCAAGATAAATACTTGCCTCAATTAGTAGGTCTGAATCTCTACAAAATAATGGTGTGGTTGGTTTCATTTCCTCCCTCCCGATCAACATTACAGTGGTGGTTGTGGTACAAAACGGTGTGGGAATGCCCTGAGAACTCCTCTCCTTCCTCCCCTAGTATCCTCTTTGTGATTTTCTTACTCTAACCCTTACTCCCTCATCACATATTCTGATATAAACATGTAATTTTCGTAGGTCCCTTTTTCCCAAAAATCCAAAATACTAAAATACCTCTTCGGGATGCCGGTGTGGCCTAAAAATGCCCATGGACCCAAACCAAACTCCCAAGTACACTTTTCTGACTATTTCAACCCTCCCGAAAACATTGGTGCACTCGAAATGATCATGTGGATGATCCATATTTAAATTATATTTTTAACTCATAATTTTAAGTCCCAACACGACTGACACGCGTCCCGACTAAATTTTCGTAACTGTCATATTTCTCTCACGATATTCTTAATACGTTCTTATTAATTTATTACTCATTCACTAAGTAATATCCAATATAAATAAATATTAACCATTGTCTCGCTAATTAATATTTATTTTAACCTGGATTAATTTTACATTTTTAATTTAATTAATCCCAATATAAAAATTATTAAAAATATGGGGTGTTACATACTTCTCCCTAATAACGGAATTTCATCCCGAAATTTGAAAAAATACCTGGTATAAATAACTTTGGATATTTTTCTCACATCTCATCCTCGCGCTCCCAAGTAGACTCGTCGATATTATGATGCCCCCACTGAACACGTACAAGTAGACTTACCTTCAACCTCAATATCCTCTCACCACGGTCTAGGATAGCGATTGGTCTCTCCTTATATGAAATATCGAACTGCAAATCAATCTCCTCCAATGCAACATGAGTGTGATCTAACTCATCCCGAAGATATCTACTCAGGGAGGAAATGTGAAATACATCATGAATTTGATGCAAGTGCTCCGGCAACCCAAGTCTATATGCAACTGGCCCAATCCGCTCAATGATAGGGAATGAACCCACATACTTTGGTGCCTCCTTTTCTTCTCGAACATCATTATCCCCTTCATAGGAGATACATGTAATAACACTTGGTCCCCCATATTAAAATCCAAGAAGAACCGCTTGGCATAGGCATAACTTTTCTGCCTTTCTTGGGCTACCCGTATACGACTTCGAATCAACTCAATTTTTACCGAAGTATCCTGAATTAATCTAGTCCGAGAAGCTTGTTATCCCACACCTCCAACCACTAATCGGGAGAACGACAAGGTCTACCATACAATGCCTCGAATGGTGCCATGTCAATCGTAAACTGGTAGGAATTATTATAAGCAAAACTCCACCAGTGGAAGATACTGCTTTCAAGCTCCCCTAAAATCAAAGATACACATCCATAGGATATCTTCCAATATCTTGTTCATCCTCTCTATCTGACCGTCCGTCTACGGGTGATAGGTCATACTCAATCGTAACTCGGTACCCATGGCCTCCTAAAAACTCTCCTAAAATTGAGACTCGAAGATCTTGTCCTTGTTGGACAAAATATCAAGAGGCACCCCATGTAATCTCACTATCTCGGTGATGAAAATCTGGGCATACTGTCCCGTAGTATAATCCGTCTAGACTGGTAGAAAGTGGGCTACATTTGTCAACTAATCCACTATCACCCAAATAGAATGTGATCACACTCTGATGTAGGCAACTCGATGATAAAATCCCTGGAAGTTTTATCCCATTTCCACATCGGAATCTCTAACGGCTGTAAACACCTTGTCGATTTCTGATGGTCCACCTTAACCAGCTGGCAAGTGGTACACCTAGAGATAACATGTCAATGTCTATCTTCATCCCCCTCCACCAATACTATCGTCTCATATCTTGGTACATCTTATCACCTCCGGGATGTATATAAACCATAACCCATGCAACTCTGCCATCATCGCGTGTCACAAGTCACCCCCCTTCAGGACAATCAATCTCCTAATAAAGCATAAGCCTCCATCTAAACTCACTTAGTAAGACTCTACTCCCTCGACTAGAAGCTGTCGAATATGGTCCTGACAGAACGAATCTGTTGCCTGGGCCTATACAACCCTCATGACAATATGAGGTGTAACAGTCATAACTGACATGAATGACCTAACAAGTGAATTTTTATGTCATATCTCCTTCTATTTCACCTTCCAAGCTTCAGCGACATCCCCCACTGGCCTGCGAATCAACGTGTCTGCCACCACATTGACTTGCCCTGGGTGATACTGGATGTCAAACTAATAGTCTTTCATAAATTCCATCCACCTCTGTAGATACATATTTAGCTCACTCTGAGTGAACTACTCTAGTGACTTATGATTTGTGAATAGGATAAATCTCTCCCCCAATGGGTAGTGTCTCCAAATCCATAGCGCAAACACAACTACCGCTATCTCCAAGTCCTGGGTGGGGTAATTCCTCTCGTGAGGCTTAAGATTGCGGGAAGCATAAGTATAACCTGGTCCTCCTACTGTAGCACACCTCCAAGTCCCTGTAGGGATGCATCAGTAAAAACAAGATACTCCACTCTTGCTTTGGGAAGTTCAAGTACATGTGCTGAAGTTAGCTTATCCTTCAGCTCATTGAAAGGCAACTAACAAGAGTCATCCCAGATAAACGGTACCCCTTTGCAAGTCAAATTTATCAATGGACCCACAATCTTTGAGAATCCCCGAAAAAATCATTGATAATACCCGACTAGCCCCAAGAAACTGCGCACCTACATCAATGTCGTGGGTTGTCCCCACTCCCTCATCGCTGACACCTTACTAGGATCCACCAATATACCCATATTAGATATAATATTCCCCAAGAACTATACTTCATGCAGCTAGAACCCACATTTCTCAAACTTAGCATACAACTGATGCTCACGTAAAGTTTGTAAAATTTTATGCAGATGTTCTGCGTGCTCCTCCTTCTGAGAAAAAATTAGGATGTCATCAATGAAGATAATGACAAACTAAGATAAGAACTATGAACACCCTATTCATCAAGTCCATAAACACAACTGGCGCATTCGTTAACCCAAAGGGCATAAACTCATAAGACTCATATCTCATTAGAAAGGTTATCTTAGATATATCTTGCTCCCGGATGCACAGCTGGTGATACCCGGATCTTAAATCTATCTTAAAGAAGTAGTTAGCTCCCCTAAACTGGTCGAATAAGTCATCGATTCGAGGTAACAAATCTTTATTTTGTATCTTGACTTTATTCAACTCCCGATAATCCACATACAGGCGTAGAGATCCATCCCTCTTCTTTACAAACAACCCCGGGTCACCCTAAGGTGAGGTACTCCTACGAATAAATCCCTACCCCAAAAGCTGCTCAATCTGATCTCGTAGCTCCCTCATCTCTATAGGAGCCATACGATAAGGTGCATGAGCTATCGATCGAGGGCCGACGCTAAATCAATGACAAACTCTATATTATGTCTAGGTAGTAATTTTGTTATTTCCTGAAAACATTTGTGAACTCAGACACAATCGAAATTGAGTCTAGGGAAATCACTATCCCCTTAGAGGTCTCCTCCTCTATATAGTATAAATGAGTGGACGATCCCCCTTCGGGACGATGCATCGCCACTAAGAACATCTCTTATCCTGAAATCGCAAAACACTATGCTCCAACTGTAGTAGTCAATCATGGACCTATACACTGCTAGACAATCCATGCCAATAATGGCATCATACTCCGACATATTTAACACAAGCATATCGACAGGCAAAATAAGTCTCCCAATGTCTATACTCACAACTCGACAAATAAAGAATATAAGTGTCCCATTACCCAATGATCAGTCTGCACACGTGATTGTACTATCGATCGTGTGTAATAACCCCGCGACTTATGAAAATTTAGTGGAAATAAATGAGTGTGAAGACCCCGTGTGAAATAATATATGCCCCAAAGTCCCACATGTAAGAAACGTACCCTCAACTACGAGTGGCGCCTGGGGAACTGTAGTGTTTAACACACGCTCGTACTGTAGCTATCCCTGTTGAGGTGGAGTTACTGGGATGGATGGTATGGTAGGCAATGCTAGCACTGGTGCTGGTGTTAGAAGGGTGATGAGAAAGATAGGCATCTGGGGCTCCTAGCGAGCCCAGCTGTTGCAGAATCCTGCCCTTATTAGGGCGATCTTGACGTTTGTGGACATTCTTACCACATATGAAACATCTGCCAGTAAAATTTCCCCCTCTCCGGCCCTACTGGCCGTTACCACCCCTCCCTTGGCCCTGGTGAAAGCGCTACTGGTCCTCCTGACCCTGATGGTCGTGCCTGAATCTACCATATCCCTGCGTGTAATCTGCCGAACGAAATCGCTTAGAAACATCCCCCTGATTGGAACCCTACTCACTCTGCCTCAGTTGACTCTGAGTCGATTGTGCCCCACTGACACTGCTACCCCTATCAGGCCCTACTGGCTGGACTCTCCTGATCGTCTACTTCCTTTTACGTGGAAGCGGTTGTCCTGGAAGTACAATAAAGCATCATTCATCACATTTGTATACGTCTTCAAAGCAGGATTACCTAATAAGTCCTATCGGATTCTCTAGGTAAGACCATCCATAAATAACTGTACTTTTTTCTCCTCCGTGCTAACCTCTCCTAGTACATAATTAGCAAAATGAGTAAATTCCTCCTTATACTCGGTGACTGTCCTCCCTTCCTGAGAGAGGTCTAATAACTTTTGCCTCATCACTATCTGAATGAGGGGTGAAAAGTACTTGCGGTCGAATCGCTCACAGAACTCCTGAATCGTCATAGTCTCTCTCTCATGTGCAGTGGTAACGGACTCCCACCACTGCAAGAATACTCGCACTAGCTTAAAGATAACTAGTACCTGCCTCTGTACATCAGTGCACTTATACATCCGCAAATGTTGTTGGATATCCTTCTTCCATTAGCATGTCGTAACTACATCGGAGCTGCCTGAAACTCAAGAGGATGATCCTTTTGAAAGGCATCCCTGACTCGCTCCCAAGCATAAGGATATGAGAGTATCTGGACTAGTTCCATAACCTGCTACTGAGGTGGCACCTGTGGTTCCTGCTGAACAACGGTAGTCAAGGTTGCATTAACCTCCTGGGCAATAATAGCAGTAACCTCGACAGCATTCATCACCCCCTGTACCTGAGCTGGCTGTGGCTCAGGGTATGCATCTCTAGTGGCTTGTGGTGTACGTCTGGGAATCACATGAAACGAAAAAGAATTTTTATAAGTCTACAGTTCAATATATCTCATAATAGCTGAAGATGTAAATGCTCAATCATGAACACAATAATCCTAATAGTAGGGCTCTATACATCAAAGAATGCTACACTGGAAACATGGCAAGTTCGTACAGATCGTAAGGACATTAAAAACATGATGCTCTAATACCATCTATGACACCCCTCCAATTCTAATGTTGGTTGATCAGTCCATTATTAAATTAAATAAGAATCAGAAATAGTTTCACTCTTAGCATCACTGTCAAAAACCAATCAATTTTACTAATACCCTACCGGACCGGTGTCAAAATTTTAATATTTTTTAATAACAAGCAATAAATTAAACTAATAAATCACATTCACCATTCCAGTAAACATATTAATAATGATAAAGACACGAGATAAATAAATGTATCTGGAATAAACACTCTAGACCGAAATCCAAATACAATCATCCAAAATATAAAACCAAATTCAACACTGAAAATAAAATAGAATTATAATGTCTCTGGAAATAACCACTAGTTAGAGATGTACACATAATAAATAAAACAATATGTATTCACACCCCCTATATATATTCAGAATAAGTATACACGTAACCTATAATATGTCCCGTACATAGCATATAACCCTCAAATATTCTAAGTATCATTAATTACCATAATAACTCTCATCGTATAATCCCGAGTGTTTTTTCACTAATCGAAAGGTTACAAATTATTCCTTAAGTCAATTCAGTAGATACCTCACTCATACCCTACTGTTCTAGGTCATAAGTTCCCTCGATTCTCCGTGACATGATATTATTCTCCAAATTAGATTTTTATTACCGAATTATACCTAATTAAATTTAGCCCTAAATTCCCTCATGCGTCTAGGTCTCAATCCCAACGTTGGTCTACTGGTAATTAAAATATCTCCCATTATATTTTAATAATTACAAGAAAAAATCAACTCGATCGTTTCCCACGAGTTTTAAGCAAAAAGGGGTGAAATTGTCCAATTCTGGAAAACCAAATTGATTCGGCCTTGATCCGAATCGATTTGCTTTTCGAATCGATTCGGCTAAGGAACTTAATCGATTCGCTGTAATAGGTATCGTATTCTTCCCTTAACTGTTGCAGGACTTCACCATTTTAAAACCTCTAAACCAACATTACACAATCCCAAACTCCCAACCAAGTTTACCAAATATTATAGTAACATGTATAAACGATTTCTAATGTAATGGATTCATTAGTTCATCTAAGAACACCTTTAAATTGAATTAATTCAACAATAATTCCTAAAAACCCTAGATTATCACTTTTGTTCAAGAACTTCAATAAGAACTTAGATTTCTTCCCATGTTCATACTACAAATTCACCAAATTCGTTCTACATGCATAAGCAATTAAACCTAGCATGATTCCTACCCAAGAAAATGATTTAAATCTTCCAAATTTACAGAAATATTCATATATTCATGATATTAATCATCCTACACTGACATGGATGATATATCTATTCAGAATTTAGCAAGATAAATACTTGCCTCAATTAGTAGGTCTAAATCTCTGCAAAAGACTGGTGTAGTTGGTTTCCTTTCATACCGATCTATGTTTCGGTGGTGGTTGTGGTGCAAAATGGTGTGGGAATGCCCTGGGAACTCCTCTCCTTCCTCCCCTAGTACACTCTGTGATTTTATAACTCTAACCCTAACTCCCTCATCACATATGCTGATATAAACATGTAATTTTCGTCCCTTTTTCCCAAAAATCCAAAAGACCAAAATACTCATTCGGGGTGCCGGTATGGCCTAAAAATGCTCTGGGACCCAAACCAAACTCCAGAGTACACTTTTCTGACTATTTCGATCATTCCGGACCCATTGGCGCACTCAAAATGACCATTTGGATGAACCATATTTAAATTATATTTTTTACTCATAATTTTAAGTCACGAGACTACTGACACGTGCGTCCTGAATACATTTCTATAACTATCGTATTTCTCACTCACGACAATTATAATACGTTCTTATTAATTTATTACTCATTCACTAATTAATATCCAATATAAATAAATATTAACCCTTGTCTCACTAATTAATATTTATTTTAACCTGGATTAATTATCCATTTTTAATTTAATTAATCCTAATATAAAAATCATTAAAAATACGGGGTGTTACAATGTGTTAGAAATCATGATAGTAGATTAAATTCATGTCTTATTATGAATTTTATTTAGAATTCATAGTTTTGGGAATTGGGATTCTAGTAAATGTTATCCTTCATCATTTTGGGTTTATGAATTATGTTAAAGATCTCGGATAGTCTCGAATTTTTTAAAAATAGTGGCTATGCTCATAATACTATGAAACTTTGTAAACAATATGAGTGTTGAACCATGAATATAGTATGACCCAGAAACCAGTTAGAAGGGTAAAATTGAACTCATTATTCACTAGAATGAGGTTGGATTAAGTATCAAAGAAATTGGCTCGGGCATGATTAAAATCTACCATAGGAATTCTAGTCGGTCTTGCCATCCAAGACATCGTACGTCATTTTGCGTCCACTACTAAAGAATCAGACAGTGGGATGACATCATCAGATCACTCACGCAATAGAAATAAAAAATATTCTCCCACCCACTTCTTCCCATGCTAACTTTCTAATTATTCCCCCACTACCTTGTAAAGTGGATATTTTTTATTTTAAAAAGACAACGCCTAACATATTCTAGTGGATTAGCACGATAAGTCCATTTATAAATACTCTCACACTCATATTTAAGAGAGGGGGAGAAACCAAAAAAGGGAAAACAACTAACCAACTATCCAACTGTGAGAGACAGATACTCTGACACTCTTACGGTATGGGAATAGCGATAAAATGATTGTACAACTCTGATACTAGAGCTAAAAGATAACCTGTGGACGTAGGCTCATTCTTGAGGGTTGAACCACATAACTCTGTGTCTTATTCCTCTTATTCTCGCCTCTATCTTCATACATCTACCTTTCATTTTTTATTTATTTTTTATCTCATATTAGATCTCAATTAACTAATACAAAACCTTGAATCCATTTTTATATGATAACAGAATGGCACCTTTTGGGGGAAGGGCTAAGGCCTAGTTATTTCTCATACAATTCCTAATTTCTAATTGTGAAAATTTTGGGATTTTTTGTAAAACCCATGGATTTCATTAACAATCCTCTTGCTCATTAAATTAACATATCCGCTTGATATATCAACTTAAATTCTTGATTTATTGTCCCATTATTTAATTCTCTATAAACCGTACCCTATGCACTGACTTCTAGCCTAAAATAATTTCCCTATTTTTAATTTTGCAAGCATCCAGTCATATTCTATTTTCTTGCATTTGTACTCTCTGATTCTATAAATTTTTATAACAAGGGCTGAACACCCAGAAAGTAATAGGAAAAAAGAAGCGGCACTACCGTCCACCCCTATTGGAATAGGGGATCTAGAAATGTTCTTACACAATTTTGTTAAAAGCCAAGAAGGTATATAAAAAAATATGAGACTACTCACCCAAAGTGTGCTAACCTCACAAAGTCGACCATTCCATCCAGAACCGGTTCCAATAACCCCAACTTTAGAGGAAAATCTTGGTAAATAGAAGGAATCACCTCCTATGGAGATAAAAGTCAAGAGAATTGGAGAGAATTATTGCAAAATCCCAAGAGGTTAAATCTAAGATCTGATACGAGAAGATTTTCCCGAACACGTGGGTCAGAGCATGAAGAATCCTCCTACCAACTAAGTAGAACCTCGACCATGAGGTCAACTGGGTATGATGATGACCAAACGTATGTGAACGACCACATAAGTGCCTTTGAGAGGCTCAATAAAGTAACTTTGATAGGTTGGGAAGAAGATGGGGGTGATCACATTCGCACGCCAAAAAAACCATAAGACAAGAAGAATACATGAGGCGGGATCCAAGGAGAGAGAACAAATCAAGATTCAATACCACGACATCAAACAAATATGAGCAAGTTGACTGAAAAGAAGAGAGATAGGTAGAGAGTCGCGGAAGAGATAATAAGGTCACAATTGTTGAGGAAGCGCAACTATGAAGGTGATAAATCCAAAGGATAGAAGATCGTCTAGGTAACCTCATTAAAATAAAAAATCCACTCCAAAGAGGGTTTGTACGGGGATATCCATTCACATCTTTCGTGATTAGCTACCTAGACCTGTAAAATTCAATCCGTCTGTGATCACTACTAGGTATGAAGGAAAATCAGATCCAATTTTGCATGTCGAGCAATACCTGGTAGCATGCGACATATTCTCAATAGCTGACGAGATGTGTTGCAGATCTTTTTCAAGCACTCTCACATGACCTGTATAAATCTTATATAATGGGTTACCTAGAGGGGAAATCTTTAATTACAACAATCGGCCGACCTCTTTATTAACAATTTATGTTTCGACGCAAATCCTAGTAAGAGGGTAGCTCACTTATTAAGTGTCCGTCAATGCGAGGATGAAACGACAAGAGAGTATATTACCAGGTTCAATACTGAAAAACTAAAAGTGGTGGACTATAACAAGAAAGTAGCGATTACAATAATTATGAGTGGGTTATTGCCTAGAAAGTTGTACTAAGTGTTAGCTAAGGATCCTCCAAACCACATGGTCAAGATCGTAGCCAAAGTAAGAAAGATCATGAATGCAAAGGAGCCACAAAAAGTTTTAAGAAAGCAGTAGCTCGGAAAGAAAGGAAAAACCCAAAGATGGCCCCAAGATGAAGAGTAACAGGAGGCCATACCAGAAGTTTGATGAATAATCTCCCTTGATAGTGGGAGTACATCACATCCTCAACGAGATCCGAGGAAATGGTGAATTAAATGGGTCAGAGAAGTTAAAAACTCCATTTGAAAGAAAAGAAAAGAATAAGTTTTGCACATTCCACAAAGTTTACGGGAATGAGACAAAATAATTTCTAGTCTTGAAGGATAAAATTTAGGCCCTCATCAAAAGAGGGAGGCTAAATAAGTACGTGAAGAAGAATGGCAAAACCAACACAAACCAGTGATGACTGAAAGCCAAGGAGAATATCAAGATCATCTCAGGCAAGAAATAAAGGCCAGAAAAGATCTCAAGAAAATAATGATAAGGAGGATATCGATATCCCTACAATGCCCAAGTAGCCCATAGAAAAGAACTTAGCTAGACGTTCGACGAGTTGGAGAAATATGAAATGAAGATAAATCCATCCAAGTGCGTGTTCAAAGTCAATGCTTGAAAATTT
This sequence comes from Sambucus nigra, assembly GCA_949130495.1. Lineage (NCBI taxonomy): Eukaryota > Viridiplantae > Streptophyta > Magnoliopsida > Dipsacales > Adoxaceae > Sambucus > Sambucus nigra. Next base: position 573,605,137 of record OX422217.1, read on the forward strand.
TTAGACTTTATCGTCAACCAAAAGGGAATTGAGGCCAACCTTGACAATATTCAAGCATTTATCAATATGCATCCTCCCAAGAGCAAGAAAAAAAATTAAAAGCCTAACAGGCCAAGTGGAAGCTTTGAACAAATTTGTATCAAAAGCCACAGATAAATGACTCACATTCTGCAAAGTGATTAAAAACTCTTTTGAATGCACAAAGGAGTTCCAAGTTGCTTTTCTAGAGATGAAAAGATTCCTAGAAATGACCCTATAGCTGTTAAGACCAATCCTAAGGAAAAATTATATTTTTCTTTAGCGGTGTCGGAGTCAACAATCATCTCGGCTCTATTCAGAAAAGATGGAGGGGTTAAAAAATCAAAATCTAATATGAGCAAAACTTTTACTGGTATAAAAATAAGATATTCTAAAATAAAGAAGTTGGCTCTGACTTTGATAGTGTCATCCAGGAAGATGAAGAAGTACTTCCAAGCCCACTCTATAGCAGTTTATACTGACCTCCCACTTCGGCAAACCATCCACAAACCTGAAAAACGTGGCAAGTTGATGGTATGGGCGATAGAGTTAGGTGAATATGAAATTATATATGAGATAAGGACTATAATCAAAGGTCAAGCATTTGTAGATTTCATTACAGAATTCACCTACGAGGATGAAAGACCGACCAAAATAGCAACTGTTATTCCAACTGAGCAGATCCAATATCCACTCGAGCAATCTACTGCAGTTCCAGTCGAGCAGATCCTAAACTGAGCAGAGTCCTCATCAAAACGAAATAAGATGGGATACAGGGTAGAATTTACTACAAAACTGTATAAATTCGGTTCTTTAGTATAAGGAGACTTTAAGCATGAGCTAGTAGTATGGAAGATATTCATAGATGGATCATTGCGTGCTAGCGATAGCAGAGCTGGTTTGATCGTTAACACACTTAGTGGAGATGACATAGAATATGACATATGTTCCAAATTTAAAGCATCCAACAATAAAGTAGAGTACTGGACTTTGATTACTGAATTAGAGTTGGTTATATCACTTGAATCTGAACATATAATGGCTCACAGTGATTAATAGTTAGTCGTAAACCATGTGCTAGGAGAGTATGAAACAGGAGAGGGAAACATGTTAAAATATCTTATAAAATTGATATTTTTACTTCCAAAGATAAAATAACACTAAATGATTAGAATCCCCCGAATTAAAAATAGCAGAGTAGAGCTCATCTAGCATCAACCACCAGGTCTGATCTAAGGAGAACTGCGATTGTAAAAATCTTATTAAGAAGAAGTAAATTTTCTTGAGCTGATCATAGGCCCATCCTAGATGGACCCAATCATAAGATACTTGGAAGAAGACATTCTGGCAGTCGATCAAAAGGAGGTGAGAAGACTTCGTTACAAAGCGACCAAAATCATCATGGACGAGGGAGTGCTATATAAAAAGGGTTTTACAGTCTTAATGATGAGTTGTATTCACCTAATGGAAGCACCAAACCTAGTTATAAAAATACATGAGGGATCATATAGCGCCCACGTAGCTAGACAAATATTGGTAAATAGAATAACCAATCCAAGGATATTATTGGCTAATAATGAGGAAAGATTGTGAAGAATACACGCAGAAATGAAACAAATGCCATAGATAAGAAATGATCCATAGATGACCAGTTGGTGCTAATCACATCACCTTGGACTTTTGTCATTTGGGGTAAGGATCTAGTCAACTCACTATCGAAGACCACAGGAAGATTCAGCTATTTGGTGGTAGCTGCAGATTATTTCACAAAATGAGTGGAAGTCGAACCACTCATAGAAAGGACTTATGAAAAGGTCTCCCAGTTCATATGGAAAAATGTAACAACCAGGTATGGATTTCCCCACGCTTTTATTACCGACCATGGCACCCAATTTCATAATGATGAGTTTCAAAAGTATTGCAATAAGGAAAGAATTCAAAAATTACATTCATCACCAGCTCATCCGCAGTGCAACGGGAAAATGGAGGTCACAAACCAAACTTTGCTAGATAGAATAAAGAAAAGTCTTGATTCAGCCAAGGGAAATTAGATAAATCAACTACAAAGCGTGTTGTGGGCCTACAGGACAATACTGTGAACAATAATAAGAGAAACACCCTACATATTAGACTTTGGTTGTGAATCCATGATCCCAATTGAGGTCAACCTCCCAAGCCATATGTTCCTCAAATTTAAATCCCCTATGAGTGATTTTTTAAGAAGATTGGATCTAGACCAAATAGATGAAGTCGGGGGAGGCAACAATGCTAAGGGTAACATCTTATAAACAATGCACAACAAAATTCTACAATGAAATAGTCAAGCCTAGTACACTAAAGGAAGGGAAGCACATTTTAAAGAAGATTACATAGAATTTCAATAAATTGGAAGCAAATTGGCATGGTCCACACCACGTGGCCGAAGTCATATGACTAGACACTTATCGAATTGAAACTCTAAAAGGAGAAATATTCAAAAACTCTTAGAACTCTGAGCACCTCAAAAGGTATTATCATTGAAGAAGTCTTTTGATTGTTAAAGAAGAAGAAATGCAGTTGGAGGTTACAGTATTTGTATGAGCATTAGTCATTATATAAAGATACCTTTTACCATAATTTCAGTTTTATGATTATCAAATTCTTATTAGCATTCATTTAAAAATTTATTTAAAGAGATGGTCAAAAGGCTTTAGCTAAATACATCTCAAGGTACGTAACAAAAGCACATCTTTGACTACTAAAAAATAATAGATCAGGTAGGCTAAACTAGACCTAATTAATCAATGCACATATTTGACTACAAAAAAAATGTTTGGAAGAGGGTGTGACGATAAGATTCGACCTCATACTTTTACTACTTGGATAAAGCATGTCTTTAACTGATCAAAAATCTTAGGTCAGGTTGGATCAAGCTAACCCCATTGACCAAAAGCACGTCTTTAACTGCTAAAAATGATAGATCGGGTCGGCTAAAGCTAACCCAATTAATTAATGCATGTCTTTAACTGAACAAAAAATATTTGGATGAGGATGTGATGACCAGATTCGATCACATACCTTTCCTAATTGGATAAAGCACATCTTTGAATGCATAAAAATCTTAGGAATAATTGACTAAAACCAACGCAATTGACCAAAAGCACGTGTTTAACTGCTCAAAAATGATAAATCAGGTTGGTTAAAGCCAACCCAAATTATTAATACACATCTTTGAATAAAAAAACATTTCGAATATGGTGTGACAACAAGATCTGACCACATAACTTTCCTAATTAGACAACTTATCCTTAGGTAACTAGTGAGCCTAAGTTGTGATGATATGATCCGACAACACAGTAAAAAAAGACTAAGAAATACTGGTAAACCCCAAATAAAACTTTTATGCATACAGACAAATATTATGAACAATGTAATCATAGTTTTAATAAGCATACAAAATGAGTTAAAATGTTCATCATAGATACATGTTTTGAGTGCTTATAAGGTTTTAAAAAATAGAGAACAACAAGTTTGAACTGAACAAATAGAAGTTAAGCATCAAGAATATGGCCAGCACCGGTTTTGGCCATTGGAACATCTTCAGGAGTGACATGGAGGACATATCCAGTTATGACCTCAGTCTGGTCTTTCACAGCTCCACCTTCTATGAGATCTATCTCCATCATCTTTCGCTCAATAGCCAAGTATTTAGCCTCATTATCAACCCCTCCCAAGCTTGAATGATTTTAGCAATATTCATGTAATGTTTGGTGACCCTCTTCTTCAGTTCATCATAGACTTCCATGAAGATAATCACCAAGTCGATGTTATTCCCGGTAGAGGCCTTATACTTTCGATCACCTTCTTCTTTAGCATGGGTAAAGGGTACATTGGAATTCTCAAGAGCTTTATAGGCTACATTAGTAGCATAATTGGCCTTTTGAAGATCCTAACCTCCCATGGTAAGAATCTCATCTGAACTCTTGAGCTTAATAACATCCGTATTGATATTCTCTTTTAACTTTGTATTTTCTAACTCAGTCTGGCTCAAAGCTTCAACGTTCACTATGAGCTGATTATATTTCTCTTTGAGCTCAACATAGACCCTGTCTAGTCATCTTTGGTAGCTTTCCTTTGACAAGGTTTAATGGTGATCAAGGAGCTCGTAATTAGCCTTTTGAACCTCATCATAAGAATTTTGGTATTAAGCCACTTAATCTCTCAGAATGATGACATCCATCGTACTCTGAAAGAAGATAAAGAGATCAAAAAATTATAAATCATACTTTGATAGAATTTAGAAAGTACAATCCCACTTGAGAACTTACCACTAGCATTCGATGTTGCACCATATTCCACAGTTCATCAATATTAAAACCCCTCAGAAACTTGAAATCAGGGACATAACCATGGTAGCTAACCAAATGTGCAGCATTGTCTGTATGACAAAAGATAGAATTCTTATTGACCGTCAACTATTCCAATGTGATAAGGTAATTAGGGTTAATAGTGAACATATCCACTTCACCATAAGGAGTGGATGACCCCACACCTCGAACCAAGCACCGGGCTGGTGCCCCGAGAAGCTGGACCTTTTCCCCATAGGCTTTGGTTTTTATTGTTTGGGACTAGGTTAAGGCGTGGGGGCCTTTATAGGCCTCTTATTATAGGATGGTGACCTGTCATAAAAAATATTGCTTCCCTTTATCCTTATCTTTGGCAATAGCAGCAGTGATAACATCAGCATCGGCCTGCCTCTTACAGCATATTCAACATTATTTTGGCCCTCAATATTATCCCTCTTCTCAGCATCAATCTTCTTTTTTTCTTTAGCATCATCATTAAACTTTTTTTAATGGCGTCAATATAAAGTTTCTTCTTGTGGGCAATCTCCATGGTAGCATGATCAAGTTCTGGAGGAGCCATAACCGATGAAGATTCAATAAGAAAAATTAACGAACTGGAGGTGGAAGCTGCATAAAATCACATTATTCATTAAAAAGTGTTAAGCCAAAGTGTTAAGTAGAATACGAGCTAGTAAAAAGCCTTGTACCTTCTATAACCTCTGGATCAACTGGACCACCCTGAGTGACTGGACCCTCCTGCTCAACTAGTCCTCCCAGCTCCTCCTCCTTCTTCAGTAGAAGCATTGCCCTCAGCCACCAAGGTTATTTGACGATATAAAGGGGTAACACCTCTAGGAGGAATATAATATCCAAGATCTATTAATTTTCTTAAAGATAAAATCTTCTCAAATTTAATTGGATTGGGTATGAAAGTGTCCTACATCAACTATTTCAGATTAATCAATAGTTGGGAGCTTTTTTCTTTGCAAAAAGATTGAACAAAAGCAAAATCAGTACATGGTAAGTCAGAATAAAATTATTAAGTGTTAGTAAATAGTAAGGTATATATCGATATGATATGGCTCATTCCAGTCGCGAGGGGCACTACAAGATCTATTCCTCTTGTCATAAAAAAATTCTTCATCTCTCTTAATGTATATGAAATGATTCTTCCAGCTATGTTTGCTCATCTGAACAACTTTCACCATCTTCAGATCTCACTTTCAGGGGGAAAATAATAATATCCATTAGCCTTGGCATTATCCTTCACGCCAAACATAAACCTAAATATATCTCGAGTAAGGTCAAAACCAGTCTTGATCTAGTAGTATACCATTGACCCCAAAATGAACCTATAGGCGTTCGGTGGAAGCTGCGTTGGAGACACTCCACAACCTTTCAAAATATACCTTATGATCGGGTGAAGGGGCGGTAAAATCTTACTTGTAGAGTCCAAATTGGGAAATATATCTCATCGACATTGGGCCGATTATAAACCCTCTCATCGCAGTTGGGCAGTCTTAAGGAAATGCTAATGGGGATGTTGTATCTATCCCTCAACTCCTCTATTTCGTCTTCACTAATATCACACCCATGATTTCGAGTATCAGCAGTGGATGGATCCCAAGAATGTAATACCCCGTATTTTTATGCTATATTAATTTGGGGATTTATTAAATTTAATGTGAGTTAATTATTTAATAAAAATTCGGAAATTAATTATGTTATAATTATTAACGTGACGAGAGTTAGTAATTATGGGAAATTTGTTGAATATTACTAATGAGCAAAGTAATATGTAATATTGGTTATATTGAATGTCACGAGTAAATAAAATGACAATTTTAGAAATTTGAGTCGGGACGCGCCCGTGTCGCGTCAGGACTAAATATTGATAAATAAAAGTGAATATTTTATAAGTTGTTCATATGGTCATTTCGAGTGCGCCAACGCGTTCGGAAGGGTCGAAATAGTCAGAAAAGTGTACCCGGGGGTTTAGTTTGGGTCTCGGGGCATTTTTAGGCCTAATTAGTATCCCGGGAGGGCGTTTTGGACATTTCGCAATTATGGGTAATTAAACCCACGAAATTTTAAGGGTTATATCAGATGTCTAAGGTTGCCTTCTAGGGTTATAACAACCAAAGACAAGTGACGGTCATAGGAGAGGAAAGGAGAGAGCTCTCAAGGCAATCCAAGGCCCAAAATCCATCCGTTTGCACCGCCACCACCACCAACGCGTAGATCGCGTGACGGGGAACGCAACCACACCAAAATCATCTGCAAATCAGAACACCAAAATCATCTGCAAATCAGAACACCAAAAATCCCAGGCAAGAGTTTATCTTGCTTATTTCGTTGGTGCATCTTTCATATTAGTTTAGGAGTAATTAGAATGAGTTTTTATGGAAGAAAACCAAAGATATGAGATAGGAAATCGCATGTAGTGATGGATTAATTGTTAATCTGGAAACCCCTTAACATGTAGAGGATTAAACCACGAATTTATGAGGTGCAGATGAAGAAAATTCTGGAAAAGATGGATTAGAACCATGTTAATGAAATTTTAGGGTTCTTGAAGTTTTATATGAATTTGGGGCTTGTTAATCCATGTTTAATAGTAGAAATCTACATGCTTTACGTTGGAATTTCGTAATATGGTGATATAATGTCAGTAGTATAAATTTTGGGTCGATTGGGTATGAAAATTATGGAATTGATGAAGGTTAGAAGATGGAACCCGTAACTGCAAATCTGCAAAATTCGAAATACCTGTTTGATCGATCGATCGAGCCCAGAGCTTCGATCGATCGAAGGTTCGCTCGATCGAGCCCCAGACCTCGATCGATCGACCCCTCCTGGCAGACTCCTATTTCCCTTTTTAAATTAATTAAATTCAATTTAATGTGAAATAATTCTTAGACATCCTTAATAAAGTGTTTTGGGAGATAGGGAAGATCAGTAGGACATATGAATAATTTTGGAACTTTTAATATGAGACGAGAATTGTATTTTTGGGGATAATTACGTAAGGGTCGATTAATTTATGTATTAAAGGGGGAGATACATAAGAGGGTTACGTTGGAACATAAAAAGGACTCCTACTGAATTTTATACTTGGGTGGATAGAGTCCATGTGAGTTACGTAATAAGTTGGAAGAATCCTTCGAATTAAGGTTAGAGACGAACCCTTATACGCGATACTAATAATGTGAAAATAAGGATAAATGTCGTAACTATGGGATTTGAGATATACCTAATATTGATATGGTAATATTAGTATAGTTATATGAATGTGTATGTATATACTATCTATGTGTGAAAAACATACCCACGCTACTTGCTATCCCTGAGGTTTCCGCGCTGGGACGATCTTATCCTGTGTTGCCTTATGGGGGATATTGATTTGTATCCTAGGAGATAGATATCCTTGGTACAGGCTATCGATTTGATAGTTCAGACGGTCCTAAGAGACGCGGGTATGTGCCATCCTCTTAGAGACTTGGAATCTATGCTTCGCCTCAATATTATTGTGTATGTGTTAATACAATTCGAGAGTGATTCCGAATTTGTATTCCCCTTAATATGAATGATATGGGGTTTGGATAGTAGAGTATGCCCGCACCATAGTTTATTTGGGTTGCTGTTGTAATATATATATATATATATTATACGAGTAGTAAATATATATATATATATATATATATATATATATATATATATATATATGAAATTCTGAAATCTGGAACTGCCTACTGTGATTTGATATGTAAGACATGGTTGGTGACTCAAATTATAAATACTTGTTTTGAGAAAATATAATATGACACTGGAAAACTTTATTGATAAAGTTAAAATGAGAACTTTGGTTACAAATTGAAATCTTACGTTTTAAATAATTGTGTTGTTCAGTTTTAAATCTTACGAATAACCTAAGATAAGATGAATCGTCGGGGGACATTAGTGCGGTATATGATAAATAATCCGTTGGGAAGGTTAGTACGATAGGCGTGCACATTAGAAGAGAGGTGAGAATTTCTCAAGAGAGTGTCGCACTAATATGTTGTTGCATTGGCCTGTATCAATTTAAATACTTGCTAAACGAATTTTAAATCAAACGCACTATCGGGCTCTGACCCGTTTCTATTTCTCTTTCTCTCTTGTATATATGTATGTATATATTACAGGTGCCCAGCCACAGGGGCGTCTTGCTTAGGATCCATTGGGAGAAACGTGCTGCAGCTTAGGTGGGAGTTGCAGGCCACTTGCTTAGGCGATTTCATTTACTTGATCCCTCTTCTATCATTCTCAGTTACTGGGAATGTGTCGCCCTTTCCACTATTTATCTGTTTTATTGGGACATTTGTATTTCAGTTATTTCTAGTACTGTTACTTTGGGATTTATTCAGCATGAATGTTTTACTTTAAGTTTTAGAAGTTGGGATTTTGAATGTTGAATGTTTAAATTAATTGGATTATGTTCCAGGATAATTGTGGTATGATTCTTACTTATTGATAATGTTGTTAATAAATAAATAAATGATTTTCTTTAAAAAAAATTAAATTTGGAAAGAAATGTTAAAAATGGTTTTGACACTTAGCTTAATTAATTAGGGTGTTAATTTGGAACATTTATTTTTACGAAAGTGTTGCTAAGAATGAACCAACTGTTCACCTTGATTTTAATTTAATAAAGGAGTGATCGCCCGGTATTTAATTAGGCGGGGTGTCACAGGTGGTATCAGAGCATCAGGTTCTAGTGTCCTTTAGGATCTGTGCCGCTTATTATGCTTTCAGTGTTGCTTTCTTTGATATAGAGCCCTAATACTAGGAATGTTGTATCATCTCTATACATTGGGAATTCGTGCTTCTGCGATTAGTTTATTTGAATGATGAACTCATCCAAATTTACTTAAATTTTCAGATGGATCGTCAAGAAGAACTAGCTAAAACGATTAAGGGAGTTAACGAGCAAGATCGACTTACACCTCAGGTATCTCCAGAGAGAATATCAACCGCCGAGTTAGCAGGTATTGTGGCACAGGCAGTTACCACTGCAGTCTTACAGTATCAAGAACGCAGCACGCAGCTTAAGGGGGGCAAAAGATCTAGAGAGTATAGTCAGTCTGTTATGACTGGAAATAACAAGTGTGTGAAGATGCAAAAATCGCAACAACAATCTCTTCAAGGCCGTAAAATCCACAAAGGTAACAAATTGTGTAGAGAAACCCAAAAGCGTCAGGGTCAACAAAGCCGGGGGCCGAGTGAAGTCACGAAGAGGTGTTTTAAATGCGGAATGGATGGTCATAAACGTCGAACTTGCCCGGATCAGTCTGGAAAGGAACTTCAACCCAACCAGAGAGAACTTTCAGGATTCTGGTATAAATGCGTACAGTCGGGTCACATGTGGAGGGATTCTCCTCACCCTGACAAAGTTTTTCCATAAATTTCCCATCAAGGCCAGCAAGACCAGGGAAAAAGCGAGACTAGTCAACAACGTAATGAAGTGAAGCAGTTTCGAGGGAGGTGTTTCCAATGTGGCAGAAATGGCCATAGGCGTCAGGATTGCCCAGAGAAGAATAGGGCCCCACGACTGGAATGTGCTAGCAATAAACCACAGAAGTCAACTCCACCACCCTTTCCAACAGCCTCAGTTCAGCAGAGAAAGCTACAGTGCGGGCGTGTCTATAACTTCCCACAGGAAGCAGCTCCGCAGGCACCACCCGCGATTGAGGGTATGTTTTCTATCCATGATACTATGAGTCGAGTTTTACTGAGGCAACGCACTATTTTATAGCTACCTATTTTGCGAAAGCCTTAGGGTTATTAGCCACAGCAGAGAGCACTATGACGTGTCTAGACTCACCACTGGGGAGTGGATCGCTTATTTTCTTTATATGCCGGGGAGTGGGGTAGAGATTGGTAGCTTGGTATTACCTGCAGACATGTTAGTCTTAGATATTCATGAGCATGATGTTATTATCGGTATGGAATGGCTCGCAGCTTATAGAGGCATGATTGATTGCTTCGGTGGGAGCATTTTTTTTGCCATTCCGGGGCAAGAGATGTTTGTAGTGGCGATGCCTCGCCCAGAGGGAGGTTCGACCGCTCATTTGTATTATATAGAGGAGGATGCCTCTAAGGAGGTTGTGATTCCTTTAGACTCGATCCCAGTCGTTCGTGAGTATTCCGATGTATTCCAGGAGATACCAGGCCTACCCCCCAGTCGAGAGATAGACTTTGTCATAGATTTATTGCCAGATACGAGACCTATAGCACGCGCTCCATACCGTATGGCTCCGGCAGAGATGCGAGAGTTACGAGACCAGATAGAGCGGTTATTAGGTCAGGGCTTCATTCGCATGAGTACCTCACCTTGGGGTGCTCCATTCTTGTTTGTGAAGAAGAGAGATGGTTCAATGAGGTTATGTGTGGACTACCGGGAGTTGAACAAGGTCACGATACGGAATAAGTATCCATTGCCTCGAATCGATGATCTGTTCGACCAGCTGAGGGGAGCAACTTTCTTTTCGAAGATAGATCTGAGGTCGGGGTACCATCAGCTACGTATTAGAGAGCAGGATGTTTCAAAGACTGCCTTCTTGACGAGATATGGGTCTTACGAGTTTAGAGTGATGCCATTTGGTATCACAAATGCTCCAGCCGTATTCATGGACTTAATGACCCGAGTATTCAGAGAGTTCTTGGATCAGTTTGTCATCGTCTTTATAGATGACATTTTGATATATTCACACTCCGAGGAGGAGCATGCCGAGCACTTGAGGCAGGTTCTTCAGACTTTACGAGAGCATTAGTTGTATGCTTAGTACGAGAAGTGTGGATTCTGGTTGCGAGAGGTACAGTTCTTGGGGCATGTTGTTTCTGAACAGGGGATAGCAGTTGACCCGAGTAAAGTGTCAGCGGTGAGGGAGTGGGGACAGCCCACGACACCGATGGAAGTGCGTAGTTTCTTGGGGTTAGACGGATACTACAGTAGATTCATTCGGGGATTCTCCAAAATAGCGGGTCCATTGACGAACCTGACTCGCAAAGGGGTACCATATGTTTGAGATGATGCTTGTCAATTGGCTTTTGACGAGCTGAAAGACAAGCTTACTTCAGCACCAATCCTTGCTTTACCGAAGCCGGGTGTGGAGTACCTGGTTTACACCGATGCCTCTTTACGGGGACTTGGGGGAGCACTTCAGTAGGAAGAGAAGGCTATAGCTTTTGCCTCCCGCAAGCTTAAGCCGCATGAGAAGAATTACCCCACCCACGACCTGGAGTTAGCAGCGGTCGTCTTTGCATTGAAGATATGGAGACACTATTTATTGGGGGAAAAGTTCCGTTTGTTCACAGACCACAAACCACTGCAGCACCTGTTCACTCAGCGAGAGCTGAATATGCGTCAGCACAGATGGTTAGAGTTTGTGAAGGACTATCAGTTCGACATACAGTATCATCTGGGGAAGGCCAACGTAGTTGCTGATGCGTTGAGTCGTAGATCGGTAAATGAGGTAGTGGATGTCTGGAAAGCGAAGTGGAAGGATTTGGGTAACCAGGACGCAGTAGCCCGTTCCTTCATATCTGTTATGACAGTCACACCCGAGATTGTTACGAGGGTGATACAGGCACAGACCACAGACCACAGACCCGTTTTGCCAGGAGCAGATTGTACGACTTTTAGCTGAAGGTGTTGAGTCCTATTCTGTTAGTTCTGACGGGGTTTGAGGTTTAATGGGAGATTAGTAGTTCCAGAAGGGGCAGAATTGCGTCATGCAGTGATGACCCAATCTCTCGGGTCTCGATTTGCAGTGCATCCTGGAGGAGATAAGATGTACCAGGATATGAGGAGACAATACTGGTGGAGTGGGATGAAGAAGGACATTGTTGAGTTTGTGTCCAAGTGTTCTACCTGCCAGCTGATGAAGGTGGACCATCAGAAACCGTCAGGATTGCTTCAGCCATTGGAAATACCCACGTGGAAGTGGGAGAGTATTTCCATGGATTTTATTACAGGGTTGCCTACATCACAGCGGGGCCACGACTCCATCTGGGTGATTGTAGACCGTTTGACCAAGGTGGCTCATTTTCTGCTGGTACGGACAGATTATACCACGGGTCAATATGCTAAGTTGTTCATTTTTGAGATTGTCAGATTACATGGGGTTCCCTTGAATATTGTGTCAGATAGAGACAAGATTTTCGTGTCACATTTCTGGGAAAGCTTTCAGGAGGGTATGGGTACTGAGTTGAGGTTGAGTTTAGCTTATCACCCACAGACAGATGGACAGACAGAGCGTACAAATCGGATGTTAGAGGATGTGCTACGCATGTGTGTTCTTGATTTTGGAGGAGGTTGGGAGCCACACCTTTCACTGGTAGAGGTTGCTTATAATAACTCTTATCAGTTCACGATTGGCATGGCTCCATTTGAGGCTTTGTATGGCAGGCCTTGTCGTTCCCCAGCTTGTTGGCTCGAGGTGGGGGATAACAAGTTTTTAGGAATAGAGGTGATTCAGGAAACCTCCGCGAGGATTGAGATGATTAGGAGTCTCATTCGAGTAGCCCAGGACAGGCAGAAGTGCTACGCCGATGCGAAACGGTTCTTCCGGGAGTTTAATGTGGGGGACCAAGTGTTACTGTGTGTATCTCCTATGAAAGGAGTAATGAGGTTCGGGAAGAAAGGAAAAATTGACCCCGAGGTACGTGGGACCATTTCCCATTATTGAGAGGATTGGTCCAGTAGCATACAGATTGGGATTACCAGAGCATTTACATCGCATTCACGTTGTATTCCACATCTCGTCGTTGAGACGGTATCTTTGGGATGATATGGCCCATACTCACATCGAGATAGATGAGATAGACTTACAGCCTGACAGCTCTTACGAGGAGAGACCGGTGGCTATCCTAGACTATAGTGAGAGGAGATTGAGGTCGAAGATAGTCCCACTTGTACGGGTCCAGTGGGAGCACCACAATGTGGAGGAATCCACTTGGGAGCGCAAAGCAGTTATGCGCGAGAGATATCCAGAGTTATTCTTACCAGGTATGCCTTATTTTCTGAATTTCAGGACGAAATTCCGTTATTAGGGAGGAAGTAGGTAATACCCCGTATTTTTATGCTATATTAATTTGGGGATTTATTAAATTTAATGTGAGTTAATTATTTAATAAAAATTCAGAAATTAATTATGTTATAATTATTAACGTGACGGGAGTTAGTAATTATGGAAAATTTGTTGAATATTACTAATGAGCAAAGTAATATGTAATATTGGTTATATTGAATGTCACGAGTAAATAAAATGACAATTTTGGAAATTTGAGTCGGGAAGCGCCCGTGTCGCGTCAGGACTAAATATTGATAAATAAAAGTGAATATTTTATAAGTTGTTCGTATGGTCGTTTCGAATGCACCAACGCATCCGGAAGGGTCGAAATAGTCAGAAAAGTGTACCCGGGGGTTTAGTTTGGGTCTCGGGGCATTTTTGGCCAAATTAGTATCCCGGGAGGGCGTTTTGGACATTTCGCAATTATGGGTAATTAAACCCACGAAATTTTAAGGGTTATATCAGATGTCTAAGGTTGCCTTCTAGGGTTAGAACAACCAAAGACAAGTGACGGCCATAGGAGAGGAAAGGAGAGAGCTCTCAAGGCAATCCAAGGCCCAAAATCCATCCGTTTGCACCGTCACCACCACCAGCGCGTAGATCGCGCGACGGGGAACGCAACCACACCAAAATCATCTAAAAATCAGAACACCAAAAATCCCAGGCAAGTGTTTATCTTGCTTATTTCGTTGGTGCATCTTTCATATTAGTTTAGGAGTAATTAGAATGAGTTTTTATGGAAGAAAACCAAAGATATGAGATAGGAAATCGCATGTAGTGATGGATTAATTGTTAATCTGGAAACCCCTTAACATGTAGAGGATTAAACCATGAATTTATGAGGTGTAGATGAAGAAAATTCTGGAAAAGATGGATTAGAACCATGTTAATGAAATTTTAGGGTTCTTGAAGTTTTATATGAATTTGGGGCTTGTTAATCCATGTTTAATAGTAGAAATCTACATGCTTTACGTTGGAATTTCATAATATGGTGATATAATGTCAGTAGTATAAATTTTGGGTCGATTGGGTATGAAAATTATGGAATTGGTGAAGGTTAGAAGATGGAACCCGTAACTGCAAATCTGCAAAAATCGAAATACCTGTTTGATCGATCGATCGAAGGTTCGCTCGATCGAGCCCCAGACCTCGATCGATCGAACCCTCCTGGCAGACTCCTATTTCCCTTTTTAAATTAGTTAAATTCAATTTAATGTGAAATAATTCTTGGACATACTTAATAAAGTGTTTTGGGAGATAGGGAAGATCAGTAGGACATATGAATAATTTTGGGACTTTTAATATGAGACGAGAATTGTATTTTTGGGGATAATTACTTAAGGGTCGATGAATTTATGTATTAAAGGGGGAGATACATAAGAGGGTTACGTTGGAACATAAAAAGGACTCCTACTGAATTTTATACTTGGGAGGATAGAGTCCATGTGAGTTACGTAATAAGTTGGAAGAATCCTTCGAATTAAGGTTAGAGACGAACCCTTATACGCGATACTAATAATGTGAAAATAAGGATAAATGTCGTAACTATGGGATTTGAGATATACCTAATATTGATATGGTAATATTAATATAGTTATATGAATGTGTATGCATATACTATCTATGTGTGAAAACATACCCACGCTACTTGCTATCCCTGAGGTTTCCGCGCTGGGACGATCTTATCCTGTGTTGCCTTATAGGGGATATTGATTCGTACCCTAGGAGATAGATATCCTTGGTACAGGCTATCGATTTGATAGTTCAGACGGTCCTAAGAGACGAGGGTATGTGCCATCCTCTTAGAGACTTGGAATCTATGCTTCGCCTTAATATTGTTGTGTATGTGTTAATACAATTTGAGAGTGATTCCGAATTTGTATTCCCCTTAATATGAATGATATGGGGTTTGGATAGTAGAGTATGCCCGCACCATAGTTTATTTGGGGTGCTGTTGTATTATATATATATATATATATATATATATATATATATATATATATATATATATGAAATTCTGAAATCTGGAACTGCCTACTGTGATTTGATATGTAGGACATGGTTGGTGACTCAAATTATAAATACTTGGTTTGAGAAAGTATAATATGACACTGGAAAACTGTATTGATAAAGTTAAAATGAGAACTTTGGTTACAAATTGAAATCTTACGTTTTAAATAATTGTATTGTTCAGTTTTAAATCTTACGAATAACCTAAGATAAGATGAATCGTCGGGGGAGATTAGTGTGGTATATGATAAATAATCCATTGGGAAGGTTAGTACGATAGGCGTGCACATTAGAAGAGAGGTGAGAATTTCTCAAGAGAGTGTCGCACTAATATGTTGTTGCATTGGCCTGTATCAATTTAAATACTTGCTAAACGAATTTTAAATCAAACGCACTATCGGGCTCTGACCCGTTTCTATTTCTCTTTCTCTCTTGTATATATGTATGTATATATTACAGGTGCCCAGCCACAGGGGCGTCTTGCTTTGGATCCATTGGGAGAAACGTGCTGCAGCTTAGGTGGGAGTTGCAGGCCACTTGCTTAGGCGATTTCATTTACTTGATCCCTCTTCTATCATTCTCAGTTACTGGGCATGTGTCGCCCTTTCAACTATTTATCTGTTTTATTGGGACATTTGTATTTCAGTTATTTCTAGTACTGTTACTTTGGGATTTATTCAGCATGAATGTTTTACTTTAAGTTTTAGATGTTGGGATTTTGAATGTTGAATGTTTAAATTAATTGGATTATGTTCCAGGATAATTGTGGTATGATTCTTACTTATTGATAATGTTGTTAATAAATAAATGGGGGCATTTACGTTTAGATCCTATTAGACGTTCTTATATACATTCTAGTCCCATCATATTTTTCTCTTACATATAAGTCCTATTCCTAATTTTTTGGAACTTTTTTTCCAATTTTACCCTTTTAAAACCAACAAACCGTAACTTCCTTGAGGAAGTTACATAAGTGGTTGAACTTTTTTTTTTAATCTTCAAATGATCATAACTTTTGATTCACAAATCCGTTTTTCACAAAATTACTATTTTTGAAATCTGCTCGACGAGATCTATCAAACAAGATCCATGAAAGCTATAAAATTCCAAAGAAAAAAATTTACACAAGCAGTAAACTTTACTGTATGCACTAGAATATGAAATAGTTTTATATATTTGACATTTTCACAAAGAGACAGTAACATTTACTGTGCTAATACTACACAGTATATATATATATATATATATATATATATATATATATATATATATATATATATATATATATACGGTGGATCCAAACCTTTTTTTTTTCAAAATTACCTTATATTTGAAGGTTCGCGCTAACGGTATCCAATCCTTACAACCATTATTGGAGCTTCAACGACCTTCGTCAGAGCTCCGATTTGGGGTGGGTAAGGGTGGCATGTGGTGCCGCTGGCGCGGACCTTTGAAAATAAGAGACTTTTGAATAAATGGGCTTTGGATCCATCGAAGTATCATGGGGGGCCGCTGGCGCGGACCTTTGAAAATAAGATTGGATAAATGGGATCGGGATCATCTGGAGCGCCAATTTGGGGTGAATAGGGGTGACACAAAACTTTAAAAATAGTAGCATATTGGATATATATATATATATATATATATATATATATATATATATATATATATATATATATATTAACTCAGCAAATGTTACTGTTTGTGAAAAATATTATATATATATAACTATTTCATAAATATATTATCACAGTAAATGTTATTGTTTGTGAAAATGTCAGAAATATAAAACTATTTCATTTTATGGTGTATACAATATAGTTTGTAAAAATGTCATAGATATTAAACTTTATTGTATACACCATAAAATGAAATAGTTTTATATTTCTGACATTTTCGCAAACAATAACATTTACTGTGATAATATATTTATGAAATAGTTATATATATATATATATAACATTTTCACAAACAGTAACATTTACTGAGTTAATATTACACAATATATATAACATTTTCACAAACATGTAACATTTGTTGAGTTAATATATATATATATATATATATATATATATATATATATATATACACGGTAGATCCAAACCTCTTTTTTTTAAAAATTACCATATTTTTAAAGGTTTACTCTAGCGACATTCAATCCCTACCACTACCCACCCCAATTGTCGAAGCTTCAACGACTGTCATCAGAGCTATGATTTAGGTGGGTAGTAGTGGCATAGGGTGCCGCTGGCGTGGACCTCTGAAATTAAAAGAATATTAGATAAATGGATTTTGGATCCACTGGCGCTCCGATTTGGGGTGAGTAGGGGTGACAGTGGGTTAGGTTTATATCTATAACATTTTTACAAACGTTAACATTTACTGTGTTATAACACAGTGTATATATATATATATACGGTGGATCCAAACCTCTGTTTTCTGATATTGTCTTATTTTTAACGGCCCGCGCTAGCGGTATCTAATCCTGACCACCACCAACCCCAATTGTCGGAGCTCCAACAACCTTCATCAGAAGTCTGATTTGGGGTGACATGGAGTGCCGCTGGCGCGGACCTTAGGAAATAAGGGAATATTGGATAAATGGAGTTTGGATACACCGGCGCTCCAGTTTGAGGTGGGTAGGGGTAGCATTGGATTAGGTTTATATCTGTAATATTTTCACAAATAATAAATGTTACTGTTTGTGAAAATGTTACATCGGCATCCCATGCCACCTCAAATCAGAGCTCTGATGAAGGTTGTTGTACCTCCGATAAAGGGGGTGGGGATTGGATGCCGAAGAGGTTTGAATATATATATATATATATATATATATATATATATATATATATATATATATATATATATATATACTGTGTTATATGAACACAGTAAATGTTAATGCTTGTGAAAATGTTATAGATATATACCTAACTCAATGCCACCCCTACTCACCCCAAATCGGAGCTTCGGTGGATCCAAACCCCATTTATCTAATATTCTCTTAATTTCAGAGGTCCGCACCAGCGGCACCCTATGCCACTACTACCAACCCAAATCATAGCTCTGATGACAGTCGTTGAAGCTCCGACAATGGGGGTGGGTAGTAGTGGGGATTGAATGTCGCTAGCGTAAACATTTAAAAATATGGTAATTTTGAAGAAAAAAAATAGTGGTTTGGATCTACCGTCTCTCTCTCTCTCTCTCTCTCTCTCTCTATATATATATATATATATATATATATATATATATATATTATGTAATATTAACTCTTTAAATGTTACTGTTTGTGAAAATGTTATATATATAAAACTATTTCATAAATATATTATCACAGTAAATGTTATTGTTTGTGAAAATTTCACTGATATAAAACTATTTCATTTTCTGTTGTATACAATAAAGTTTAATATCTATGACATTTTTACAAATTATATATATATATCCAATATGCTCCTATTTTTAAAGTTTTGTGCCACCCCTATTCACCCCAAATTGGCGCTCCAAATGATCCTGATCCCATTTATCCAATCTTATTTTCAAAGGTCCGCGCCAGCGGTACCCCATGATACTCTGGTGGATCCAAAGCCCATTTATTCAAAAGTCTCTTATTTTCAAAGGTCCGCGCCAGCAGCACCACATGCCACCCTTACCCACCCCAAATCGGAGCTCTGACGAAGGTCGTTGAAGCTCCAACAATGGTGGTAAGGATTGGATGCCGTTAGCGCAAACCTTTAAATATAAGGTATTTTTGAAAAAAGAGGGTTTGGATCCACCGGATGTGTGTGTGTATATATATATATATATATATATATATATATATATATATATATATATATATATATATACTGTGTAGTATTACCACAGTAAATGTTACTATCTGTTTGTGAAATGTCACATATATAAAACTATTTCATATTCTAGTGCATACAGTAAAGTTTACTGTTTGTGTAAAAACAATTCTTTGGAATTTTATAGTCTTCATGGATCTTGTTTGATAGATCTCGTCGAGCAGATTTCAAAAATAGTAATTTTGCGAAAAACGGATTTGTGAATCAAAAGTTATGATCATTTAAAGATTAAAAAAAAAGTCCAACCACTTATGTAACTTCCTCAAGGAAGTTACGGATGGTTGGTTTTAAAAGGGTAAAATTGTGAAAAAATTTCCTAAAAAGTTGGAATAGGACCTATGGGATTATTAAAAAGTCAATAGGACTTATAAGCTTGTTGACCCGATAAGTGGGACCTAGATATAATTACCCCAAATAAATAAATGATTTTCTTTAAAAAAAAAAAATTGGAAAGAAATATTAAAAATGGTTTTGACACTTAGCTTAATTAATTAGGGTGTTAATTTGGAACATTTATCTTTATGACAGTGATGCTAAGAATGAACCAACTGTTCACCTTGATTTTAATTTAATAAAGGAGTGATCGCCCGGTATTTAATTAGGCGGGGTGTCACATCGGAGTTTCCTGAAGCTCTCTCCTTAGTAGGAGGAATAATCACAAAATATGTGGAGGCATTGGGCCTTTTACGCATAATTCTCTCTAGAGAGGCATCTATGTAACGATTGAAACATCGAACACTGTTTTCGCAAGATTCGCACCGCCATAGGGTGGTTCACTTCAGCAACACCAATAGATTCTGATAATTTAGGAGAACTATGCTCCACAACTGGGGGTTATGGTGCAGAACCAGCGAAAAAACCTATTATTAGGGTGTATTTAAAGTGACCAGGTTCGTCCTCATTACGAACAATATGAAGAGGTTTGGGGAACCTTATAGCAACGATACCAGGGCAAGTTTGTTTTAATTCAGCTATATACTCTAACCACCTCTAGATGTGAGACTCATAACTCACAAAAAATAGAATTAGGACATAAAAGAATGCCAATTGTAGGTAAATAAATATTTGGGTGTTGTTTGGTTTTTAGAAATCAAAGATTTTGACAAAGTGAAACCCTACAACACCTAAAAAGCCCCCAAAGCCCTAAAATCAGAAAATTCTAGGCTAACCAACTCGATGGCCACCTAAAATTGCCAAAATCCAACAACCAAATGTTAATCAACTGGAAAATCCATAACAATACAAGCCAAGAGTAACAAATTGAAGCGGAGAATAAGAAAAACTATATTATAAAACCCTGGAAGACTAGATAAGGAAGACTACATTATAAAACCCTACATTCTAGTGAAGGTTTGTAGACTCATGATCAAAAACCATGGTAAAATGATTAAAATAGTTCAATCCCACTAACATAATGTTTTTTATGTTTTTAGTTTCTTTGTGCTATAATATGGTAGATACCAGTTACAACTTCTTATTATATCATGTTTTATATGTGTCATTTTTTCGGTACCATATCAAGTTGTGTAAGTATTGTTTGATAAAAAGCCATTTATTGGGCAAAAGTTCATTTGATAATTTTTAGATCGACTACTTTTGATTATTTATACTTATGTAACTCTAAAACATTAGAAAATATATATCAATAACATTCAAATAGGTTACGATTTTCCTCTTTTGTTAACCGTAATTGTTATATTTTTTTATATTTTCTTACTTTATATAACATTTTAGTTCTTTTCAATTTGATTAGTTCAAAATGACTCAATTGTACTTATACCCATAGAGGAATGATGATTAAATAATTATGTAGATTGATATAAGTTTTTTAATATTATTTTTGAACTTAAATTTTTTTCTTGATTTTCATGGTGATATATTGTGCTTAAACTTCTTTCTCAAAATTTTCTGCACTGAGTAGATTAAAATGATTTATAACAAACTAAAGAGAGAATAAAATATTTATGAACTTATATAAAAAAATGTACAACATGGTTGCAACTACGATTTAGAGCTAAAGGTTCATTTTCATTCCTTTCCATCAATTTATACAACATTTTATATTTTATTTTATTTAGGAGAAGTTAAGGTATTGCATATGCTTTAGGTATTTACCACTCTTTAATAGTTTAACCATTTTTTGTATTTAATATTTACATCTATTTTTTTTTTTTTTGGCAAATAACTATCTACAAGAGGACCCAAAAAAGACGGGAGGGAAGTATACAAACAGGAGTAAAACGGATGCTCCACCTCAACAACAACCAAGACATCAGCACAACGATGAGCTTCTCGAAAGTAAAGAGACAAGGTAACATGCGTGAACCTATGGAATCCATCCTGCACCCCTTGAATCAGGTCCCGATGAGCTGGAACTTACACTATATTCCTGTGAAGCATGTAGTAAACAAGTTGACAGCCGGTTTCAAGTTCAATACTTTTAATCCCCGTATGAGAAGCTAGGTCTAACCCAAGTTTAATGCCCCAAGTTTCTATAAGGACAAAGGACTCCTAACCAATATTGTGTGAGAAAGAAATTACAAAGTGCCCGTGGTTATTGCGCAATATAATGCCTGTTGATAGGGGAGGATGGATATAAGGCCCAAGGTATATATATATATATACTAGGGTATGCCCGTTCCTGAAGGCACGACGTAAATTTTTGAAAGTGTACGTCGTATATTGGCCTATACGACTTATTTAGTTAGTAACAAATAAATAATTTTTTTTAAAAACTATTGTACGAACCTATTAGTTTTTAAAAAATGGAAAAATTTTGGAAGTTTTTTTTACATACGTACATACATACATGTGGTGACAATTAAACTCAACACAAAATAACAAGCAAAGGCAATCATCAGAATAAATAAATAACTTGAAAGAATGGAAATCACACACAACAAAAGATATACGTGGTTCAACAAGAAGGCCTACATCCACGGTGGTGCTCTCAGTATATTATTTCTCTTTAATCCGAGGAGTGTTTACAAATTGCACTCCCTTTGCCCCGGGCTAGGGGTTTGATATATACATATTATTTCGGAGAGTGGAGGTGTGGGACTCCTCCACGTTAGCTCATAATCCCTAAAATATCTCTGAAGAGAGATTTTAGGAACTGACTAGGTCACAACGGCATTGGTAACGGTGCGAGTCCTCTAGACTTTGAGCCGTGTTTAATTGGGCTACTCGTGTGGGCCAAAGTGACAACTCGAGGTACCCACAATTGCCCCTAAAAATTTTAGGTCACAATTTGGTCTCAATAATTTTCAATGATCTGCCTTAATGGTATTTTTGTAAATCGTGCAACACTTTAGGATTGAAGCGCCCTTCCCGAACTGATTTAGGCAGAAGATTGCCTCGTTGCCTGTACATCGTGATTAAAAAGGTTTAAATCATCTCGGAAAGGTCATTCCCTGAACGTCGCTTCAGATTTCTTCGCATTCTCTAGATTTCTCCAAGATTTCATTATTGCTTTCTCACTTCCAGGTCTCGTCTTTCATCTTCAAGATTCTTTCTTATCTCTTTATCGTCCCTGCTTGTGACTTTGCATCATCTCAAGCTGACTCTTACTTCGTAAGTTCTTCTCACTTCTTCTTTTTTTCTTTTTCTGCTGGGATTTCTTTATATTCTATACTAGGGTTTCTCTTTTCTTATGACGAAGATAGGCAATAGGTCGATAACTGAGTTTAGGAAATTTTATAATATTCCAAACTGGGTGGATATTGAATGTGCCCCTGTTCCTTGTAATATCAGAGACATTGAGGACGATCACTGGATACATGTTCTTTTATCGTCCCAGAGGGCCTTACTTTTCCCCTAATTCGTTTATTCTTGCACTTTTTTAGTTACTTCGATATAATTCCTGCACAGTTCTCGCTAAATGTTTGGAAAATTGCCAATGATGTGCATATAATCAATCATCTTTATGGCACCAATCTAGGGATTTTGCTATTCTTTCTCTTGAACAAGCTCTGGTCTTCTTTACCCCAAGACCAGGAGTCCTGATAGGGTATTGGTAGTGAACCTACCTGACTCCCATAAGGACTACTGGCATGAGGGGTATATTGCCAGAAATTAGCAGTTCCCTCCCCATACTGAAGGGTCGAAGTCTGGGAGATTCGTGATTCCTTTTTATGGGGAGGAATATATAGTTTGGCATAGATCTTATTTCGCTCATCGATCCTCTAATAATGTATGGTTTTTCTCATATCTTCCTCTCTTTTTCTCTTTTCAGCAAAGATAAAGAACTCAGAGCCTGCTCTTAGCGAGATCTGAGTTGCTGAGCTAGTTAAGGCCTGGAAAATTAGGGAACTCTTGGCTGACAGTGGGCATCCTCGATCATCTATATTTCTTTTAAAATATAAGAACGTTGGGTCTAGTTTCATTGCACGACCCATGGATAGCATTCCTCAGCTAGAGATCATAGAAGAGGTTGTTACCTTCCCAATCCAATTGGACGAGGACCAAAAGCAGCTCTAGTGAGGAGAGAGAGGGGGCCAACAGGAGCGGTGCTTAAGGTGACTATAGTGAGGAGATCTCAAGTAGCAAAGGGTCCTCTAGATCGGAGGAGGCTTCAGAGGATCAGGAATATTTGGGTGAATCAAGTAGCTCCAACGAGGAAGATATGGCTCCTCTTAGGAAGAATTTGATCCGAGATGATGATGAAGACGATGTGATTCTTTCTCGCTCACTGAAGAAGCAAAAACCTGGGAGCGGGGATGCCGTCACTGGCTCCCAGAATGTTGCTCACGAGTAGGAGAGAAAGAGGAAAGAGGAGGAACTGGCGAGAGAGAGGGAGAAAAAGAAGGAAAAGGAGAAGAAGAAGGTGGAAGAGAGGAAGAGGATAGAGAGGGAAAGGGAAGAAAATAAGAGGTGAGGACAAAGGCGGGGGAGTCTCTCGTTCCCATATCTGCTCTGGTTGAGAGGGTTTCGATTGCTCTCACCCCTCAACTAGCTCTGGCAGTGCTTGAGAGAGCAGTTTTGTCGGCTGATCGCCAGAGGTCGATGGAGGCTGACCAGTTAGCCCTGAAGGCAAGTCAGAGGCTAGCCTTGGTAAGCCTGCTCTCCCCTTTCTATTCTTGCAATATTCCTTTCAATACTTCCTTCACTAATATTTCTTTTTTCTCTACAGTTCGTGTCTGACTTCACTGTCTTCTACCGCAGTCGTGACGAGCTGGCAAGGAAAAACGCCGAGCTAGAGAGAAAAAATATTGAGATGGAAGAGAGATTGAAGACTACCAGTTCTGCTCAAAAGTCTTCTGATCTCGCTTTCTCCCAAGCCAACAAATCGAAAGAGGCGGCGAAGAAGGAGCTCGAAGAGCTGAGGCAGTCCTATGATTTGGTCTGTGCGAGTAAGCTGGTTGTGGAAGAGGAGAACAAGGTGCTGGATGGGAAGGTAAAGAAGGTGGAATTCAAGGCGGCCAGCCTTAAGGAGAGCTCGTACAATGCCGGATGGGTCGCAGCATACGAGGATCCTGAAGCCCAGATTGGTTATGTTGGTTGTCTCAACTTTAAGAAGGGTTGGGACAAGGCCCTACTCACTGCCGAGGTGAATATTAACTCTCAACTCTTTGATGAGCACGATCCTGGCCCTAAGCCTGTTGTGGATGAAGTGCCTGCTCCTACTGTTCTGACCATCGCTGCTAATGCTCCCCTTGGTCAGGGGGTGGCGATTGCTCCGTCTGAAGGAGGTGCGCCTGGAGTAGCTGCTACTGTGGATAAGGGGAAGCAACCAATGTCCTTAGAGAAGAACGAGGTTGCAAGCTAGACTTCTTTAGGGAGCTCTTTGTATTTTTTTTATATTTTAGTTCCTCTTTTCATTCACTGATGTACCTTGAACCTTTTCTTAAAGAAATGAAATTTAGATACCTTTCGCGTACTGATTTATTTGTTCTTTAATGCGTATATGGTCTGTCGTTGATTGATGTTGAGGAGTATATACCTGCTACTTCTCAACTAGGAAGGATTCTAGGTTCTAATGCGAGCAATAGAGTTCACCAAGACTTTATAAGAATTTTTAAGTCTCTTAGGTCAAGGAATCAGAGCTATAAGGACCAGTTGGAGCTTGTTGCCAAACTGAAAGATAGGCTTCGGGAGATGGAAGAGGTTGGCGCTTCCGTTCAAGAGGAAGTGAATTCTCTGAGGGATAAACTTCTGGATGCCTCTGAGATTAATCAAGTTGGAGAGGTACTTCAACAAGAGAATGACGCTCTGAGGAGAGAGGTTTCACGACTTAGAGAGCATGCGCCAAGCACTGCCCCCCAAGTTTTACGGGGCTCCTCCTCATCGACTAGGTCACGAGCTGGTACTGACAGTAGTAGTTCAGCTAGGGAGATTGGCGAGCTCCGGGGTAATGTTCGCAGGGCATATGTGATAGCTATCGGCCTCCAAAGAGATGTTAGTTTGCTGAGACACCTGTTCAAGAAAGGTCCTCAGAAGGTGTGGGCTGATGGTTATGATCAGGGTTGGACCGATGCACCGACGAAGTTGAAGGAGGTCGAGGAGTTATTCTTCGTTTAAGGATGGTTGAGTTCTCTTAGGGAGTCACGGGTTCCTAGGACCTCAGTCCTTTGGTATCGTCATGTGATATCCCCCTCAACTTTGATGCCTAACCCATTTAGGAGGGATGATCAGTGGGTCCCCGTAGATGCTATCCCCAGGCAGCTACTGGAGCCAGATGCAAATGTAGTTAAGGAGGAATTAGTTCCTCACCCAAACGATGGCCAAAGAGTGCAAGTGGCTGACTATCTTGCTCGGCGACCTATTCCTCATTAGGATTTCTTCAATTCAATCAATATAACTCTTTCTACATGTAGTGAAGTAATAAAATAATTATGTTTTGGGCGATTTGCCGACTAAACATGTGTTGTGTATTTTTCACTTCATTGATTTCTTGTTCGATTATCTTGGGTTCTTCTTAGCAGACTAGATTTAATACAAGTAGAGTTATTTTGTTGAGTGAGTATCCCCCCAGTCCAGTATGCTTATAAGATACCATTCTTCCTCATTTTACCCTTTAGGTCGTGTTGTCACACTTCCTTAGGCCTAAGTGTGGCAATGGAGAGGACACACCTGGTGTTGGATGTTCTATCTGAGTAGGTTTTTTTAGCCAAACATTGTTTGGCGACCAACCTGGGTTGGTCGAGCTGCCTAAGGGTCCACTATAGGGCTTCATATATTTCCAAGGCCAATGCTATGAGGTTATTCATATTTGATGATGAAAACCTGAGGAGGATAATACCCTGCTTTTATATGTTGAGAGTGGAGCCTGTAACTTGAAAAAGGTGCATGAATTAAAAAGTATTTGAGATAAAATCAACACTTTGTAGAATGCTACTGCCAAACAATCTCTTATTAATCATAAATGAATTGCAAATTTTAACATTGTAATAAAATATCAAGACAGAAAATTGGAAGTAGAATCTCTTTAAATTCGATGCGTTCCAAGCTCGAGGTATCTCCCTTCCCTCCAGCATTTCCAAGTGATAGACTCCTTGTAGATTGTCCCTTATCACCTTGAATGGTCCCTCCCAGTTTGGTCCTATCTTGCCATCCAATGGTTTTACTGCGCTGCTAAGAACTTTCCTTAGGAGGTAGTCCCCAACTTGGAATTCTCTCGGATTGACCTTCTTGTTGTAGTACTTTGCCAGCTGTTGCTGATAGCCTGCTAGTTTCACTAGGGATAGCTCTCTTTGTTCCTCAGCTAGGTCAAGTTCAGCGAGCAATGCTGTATCATTCTGGCCTTGGTCGACCAGGGTGGACCTCATGGTGGGGAGGCCAGCTTCCAAAGGGATGATTGCCTCCATACCATATGTCAGTACGAATGGGTTTTCCCCGATTGCTCTTCGTGGGATAGTGCAGTAGGCCCATAGGATGTGTGGAAGTTCGCTCACCCATGCCCCCTTAGCTCGCTCCAATCGTTTCTTCAATCCATCAATTACTGTTTTGTTGGAAGCTTTAGCTTGTCCGTTGCTGTGAGGGTATGCCATTGAGCTAAAATGGTGCCTGATCCCGTGATCATTAAAGAAAACCTGGAAGAGATCACTTTCGAACTGGATTCCGTTATAAGTCATGATGGTCCTGGGGATCCCGAAGCGGGTGATAATATTTTTCCATATGAATCTCATCATATCCGCGTCTATGATGTTTGATAGCGGCTCTGCCTCTATCCATTTGGTGAAGTAGTCTGTCGCGACCAATAAATACTTGTGATTACTGACAGCGGTAGGAAGGGGGACTCCGATGTCCATTCCCCAATGGGCGAAAGTCCATGGGCTAGTAAGTGACTTAGGTTACTGGATGGTTGGTGAACCATAGGAGCGTGAAGTTGATATTTTTTGCACTTGCGAGCATATATCCCAGAATCCTTCTACATGTACGGCCACCAGTAGCCTTCCGTCATTGCTCAAAAAGCCAATGACCTTCCCCCAATATGACTCCCAAAGATTCCCTTATGGAGCTTATGCAGAACTTGCTTGACGTCCTTCGGGTGAACGCATTGGAGGTATGGACCGGTGAAAGATCTCTTATATAATTTTCCCTCAGGAGATAAGTGAAAGCGAGCAGCTTTGACTCTTATCTGATGAGTGGCCTTCTTATCGTCTGGCAGGGCACCATTTTTCAAATAATCCCTTAAGGGGTCCATCCAGCTGGGGGCTAAATTAACCTGGAGAACGTGACCAATGTTTGGCAGTTCGTCTATCTGGTTAATACTTGGTTGGGTGAGGAAGTCAATCAGAATTGTTTTCTTTAAGTCAGAATTAATCGCTGAGCTCAGGCCGCTAGGGAGTCAATATGGTTGTTCTGTCCTTTGGGAAACTGTTGGACACTGACTTGTTCGAAGTCAGATATTAGTTTCTTCGCTATGGAGAGGTATGATGCCATTCTCTCATCCCTCGCGTTGAAATTTCCACTTATCTGGTTGGAGACCAGTTGTAAGTCTCCGAACACTTGGAGTTGTCTTGCCCCCAGTACCTGTGCCTTCTATAGTCCTACTATCAATGCTTCATACTCTGCTTCATTGTTGGAGGCTTCAAATCCAAGCTTGATTCCTTTCTCGATGATTTCACCTTCAGGGTAAATAGCACGATGCCCACTCCTGCGCCTTTGGAGTTAGAGGCTCCGTCAACGAACAGTCTCCAAATACCTTGCACCGAGTGGTTCTCCCTTTGACCAACAGGTTGAAGTTGGTCGTAAGGATGTTCTCCTGTAAATTATGTGATGAATTCAGCAAGAACCTGCCCCTTGATTGCATTCCTCGGCTGAAACTGGATGTCAAATCGCCCGAGCTCGACTAACCACTTTGATAGTCTACCTGATAGATCTACTTTTCGTAGGACTACTTTAAGGGGGTGAGATGTAAGGACGATGATAGAGTGAGCTTCAAAGTAATGTTTTAATTTCCTCGAGGCTAACACTAGTGCAAAGGCGAGCTTTTCCAGTGGTACGTATCGTTGTTCGGAGTCCAAGAGAGTCTTACTCACGTAATAGACTCGGTGCTGGATTCCCATTCTTTTGTATACCATTGCAGAGATGATAACGTGGCTAGAAACTACAAGGTATAGGTACAGGTAATCATTCTCTTGAGGTATTATAAGCAAGGGTGGTGTACTGAGGTAAGCTTTGAGCTCCTCTAATGCCTTCGATCAATTCTCGTTCCACTTCATATTTTTGCTTTTCTTCAACAACTGGAAGAATGGCTGGCACCTTTTGGACGACTTTGAGATGAACTGATTTAGGGCGGCGAGCATCCCTGTGAGATTCTGCACGTCTCTTATTGTACGGGGGGATGCATCCTATTGATGGCGTCAATCTGGTCCAAGTTGGCTTCAATGCCTCTCTCGCTAACCAAGAACCAGAGAAATTTCCCTGACTGGACACCGAAGGAACACTTACTTGCGTTGAACTTCATTAGGTATTTCCTGAGGATTTTGAAGGTGCTTGATAGGTCTGAGAGTTGTTCTTCTTTATGTCTGCTCTTGACGAGCATATCATCAATGTAGACCTCCATGGTATCTCCCATTTGGTCCTTAAACATTTTGGTGGTCAACCGCTGGTAGGTTACTCCTATATTTTTTAGCCCAAAGGGCATGACCTTGTAACAATACAACCCGACAGTGGTGATGAATGCTGTCTTGTCTTGATCTGGCTTGTGTAAAGGGATTTGGTGATACCCGGAGTATGCGTCCAGAAAACTCATTCTTTCATGAGTTGTTGTGGCATCCACCAACTGGTCGATCTTCGGGAGAGGAAAATTGTCATTAGGGCAGCCCTATTAAGGTCAATGAAGTCAATACAGACTCTCCATTTTCCATTGATTTTTGGGACCACTACTGGGTTGGACAGCCATTTAGGGAATTGAACTTCCCTTATGGATCCTGCATCTAGTAGCTTCTCCACTTCCTTCTCCACAGCCTTGGCCTTCTAGGGTGCAGTTTGCCGTGCCTTTTATGCAATCGGATTAAAAGCCAAGTTAACGTGCAACCGATGACAAACCACACTGGGATCAATCCCAGGCAGCTCGTAAGGTTCCCACGAGAAAACGTCCAAGTTATTCCGCAAAAGTACTGTTAGTTCCTTCTTCTCTCGATCTATAATAGAGGCTCCGATCAAGAGCATCCTATATTTCTTATTGCCACAGACTGCGACCTCCTCCAGGTTCTCAACGACCCGCTCAGAGGGGAGGATCCTGGTTTCCTCCACTCTAGGTCTTCCATATTTTAGCTGCTATTTGGAAGGTATCAAACCTTCCTGTTCTTCAACCTTCTCATTGGCTTTCTCGACCTTCTTCTCCGGCTTTAGACGGATGGGTCCTATAAAGCACTTTCTCACCATCGCTGATCTCCATGGATCTCCATCACTCCTCTCTCAATCATATATTTGAGTTTCTGGTGGTAGGTAGAGGGGACGACTTTCATAGTATTTAGCCACACTCTAAGAATGGCCTGGTAGGGCGAGTCAATGTCGACCACCAGAAACTCGATCATTTTGGAGACACTTCCTCCCCTTACTGGCAGTATAATCTTTATCAAAGGGATGGTCACTTTACCAGCAAAGCCAACTAGAGGGACAGTAGCTTCCTTCAAGTCGACGATGCTTAACTTTAACTTTCTGAATAGTTCGAGATACATTACTTTGGATGAGCTACCCTGGTCGACGAGCAACTTATCGAGATCATAGTTAGTTATCCTGAGTGTAATGATCAAGGCATCATGATGTGGGGTCCTCACTCCCACTAGGTCTTCATCCGTGAACATGATGTGTTTGCTGTAGTCGACGTCATCTGCTCGCCTACGCTTTCCTATCTGCGTTTTAACTGGATCGATTTGAAAAGCTTACATTACTACCGTAAGCTTTTTAACCTCCATCCGAGTTGAGTTTCCTTGAATCTGCTTTAGATCCGACACCCTATGAATCACTGTGAATTCATGGCCAGCATCCTCCTCGAGCACATTGTTAGGCCTTGGGTCTCCATTAGCAGCGGCCTTCTCTGCCTTCTACTCATCAAATTCGTTCAGATGTCCAGCTTGGGCTAACTCTTCAAGGTGAGACTTGCGAGCCTGTTGGAACACGAGGTCCCCAAATTTAAATTTTTACACTAAAATTAATTTCAATTTCCTTTTAAAGATGCAGAAGCGATATGGTTCAATTAAACAAATACACCAAATTTTAATTTCTTTTCAAATTAAAATTAAACCAAGTGAAATTAGATTAAACACACTTAAACCAAATTAATTCAACCCAAGTCCTAGAAATTTGCCTAAGTCATACTTTTAATATTACCAAATTAGGCCAAACCAGTTTTATCAAATTAAGTGAAGACTTGAATCAAATTAACTTTTACCCAAATTATTATGTAGCACCAAATTAAACAAGAGTAGTGATTTAAACCAATTTTATTTTTTTTGCCTAAGCATGCGTTCTAGGTGAGTTATGCAAAAGATAAAATAAACAATGAACCACTATGCCGCGATGTACGAGGAAAAACCCACAAACGGGAAACAACCTCGGACGGCCCTAGCCATAAGTCCACTAAGTATGGTATTTTATAAGTACAAGGCACGAAAGACTTATAACACTCGACTAGACTCCTTTCAAGCCCCGATGCTCCTTCTTGTGACGACCTCCGCTTAGTTGACAATCCCGGACTCCACCGGAACCTTAGAATCCACCAATGAGGCTCTAGGAAACAACTGTCAACCACATATGGTGCCTTTCACCACATGAGAATGCTATAGTGAAAACACGTACTTCTTATTTATGGGATGTAGAAGGAAACCCAAACGAACTCTTCAAATGATAGAGTACAAACTGGTGCCAAAACTCCAAGCAAAGTATATATATTGAAAATTGTATTAAAACAACAATTGGGTGTAACACAAGTGTTTAAGGATTTTTTTCTTGAAAACAAAAACACTTAAAACAGGAACTTTTTTCTTTTAAATTTGAAGCTCTCTAAAACTCTCTAGGAGATAGGAAATTATGAAAAAGTTGGTTCCCGCACCTTATCAAATATGGCCAAAGATAGTGGGGAAAAGTAGTGGGAAAAGTGGGAAAACCGTCAAAAACTGCACAAATTTTTTTTTCGCCAAACTCGTTCGAACTACTTTACTAACGAGTTTCCAGAGCAAAAAATGAAATCTCGTTCAAACGACCTGACAATCTCGTTCGAACAAGATGCCAGTTTGTTCGAACGACATGGTAATCTCGTTCGAACGAGACACCAGTGCATATTGAATGACGTTTCAGAAAATCAGAAAATAATAAAAATTCATTTTAAGTCAAAAACTTTCTATGACAAGTTCTAATAAATATTTTCTGAGTAAAACAATTTATAAAGTGTTTATAAATTACACCCAATTAATTTCCAAGCTCATATATATATATATATATATATATATATATTTATAAATTGCATTCATACCTTAGGAGCATTGGAACATTGTTGATGATGTAGAAACAAGGCACACTAAATCGGAATTTGATGAAGATTTATAAACTTGGCCGCTACATCTTCAACTTTATTATGCATAGGCTTGAAGGATGGTCAATAACTCTATCCTATGACTCAAACATTTTTTGACCGGAATTGAGCCAAAACTACAAAGGACTCAATTGGAAATTTGTGTCCTTACAAATCTCCCCCTTTGGCTATTTCGGGACAAAAACCAACAAAAATCCTAAAGGGCTGTCAAGCTCTACTAGACTCAAACATCCCACCCAAACTTGACTCAGGACCCAAGAATCACTATCTTTGCCCGATGATGAATGTTGCCATTTAGAAGAATTCATGCGCACTTAAGCAAACTATTAAACGCATAGGGAATATCAAGAATATTAAATGCATAAAATAAATACTCCCCCTAAATTAATTCTCCTTTATCAACTATGATCAACCTAAGAATATAGCGCTCTCCCCCTAAGTTAAATCTCCTAAACTTAGATAAGATTATAATAGGATTAGATACCATTTCTCCCCTATCATTCTCGACTTTTCTGTTCATGAATAGACAGAGGATAAAGAATTAAAAAAATTAACTTATCTCCCCCAATTAAAGGATATACACCCCTTAAACTAAACAATGGATAAATAGAATGGGATAACAAGCTAAACATGCAAATGTGCATAAAGTGATGAGAACATTAAAGCACGTGGGCAAAAAAATCATAACTAATCCAACAAATAATAACGGATACCAGCTAGGATGCAAGAAAATGATACCAATATGATACATAAAGTATTAAGCATGTGATATCAACAAAAAAATGCAACAAGATAGATACCAATTATGAATTGGAGCATAGAGGGACTAGAAAGCAAGGCAAAGACCAAATAAAGATATCATATATATATACACATACTTTAGATATACCAAGGATGCACATGCACATATATATATATAGATATAAACATGCACATGACACAAAATACAATAAGTTTCTCACACTCGTATGGCAAAAATGTGTCATATGGAAACGAAAGTGTTGGGGTGTGAACTAGTAACAATTAAATTTAGACCCAATCAATTAAAACATGTTCACGGAGTTCTCAATTGATTGCAAACTTCATCACATTTGAATATAACCTCATGTGATAATATAAATTGAACTCAATGAACAAACATACACAATGCATACAAGCCTAGACTTTTGATGATTCTACAAACCAATAGAGTCATGACATTGAAAGTACAACTAGGATAAACGGACATTGTGTAAACCGTTGATATACCATCCAATCTCCCTCAATAAGCATATATATTTGAATGAATATATCAAACAAAAATAGGCCTAGGCAATTATTTTTCTTTTTAATGCCATAATTCTATTTTTAGGCCTTTGTACCACGTATTTCTTTTAGGTCCAAACAAACGGTGGCTTACTATTCGCAAAGGATAATAATTCCTTTCGGAGCCCTTCTCCGTGCACATTTATATATAACATATTTATATCTCACAAATCTCACGTGCAATGGATTTTGACATGGACTAGTCCTCCTAGGTCACATAACATGTAGATGACTAAATTGGTAGGAGAACACCTCACAAAGCTCAAATATACATATGAAGTTAAAATTTCAAATCAGCTCGTGCATGTGTGAATAGAGGCATATAAAAATAGAATCCATTATATCAACACAAAATCCAACTACTCCATGTAAGCATGGTAAAGAACATAATAAGGATTGACAATCTAAACCAAAAGTTCTAGCCTTATGAGAGCGAAAAAAAAGGGATTCTAACACAAGGGTATGCCACATAGAGTGTGTCAAACTAAAATACACACAAAATAAAAATCTTTTTGAGTTTTTGAAATTTTTAACCAAAAATAAAAATATATACTCAAAAGACAAACAAAAATCATTTGAATTTTTCATTAAGCTTAAAGTACCAAGAGATAAAAACCCAAATGATAAACAAAAATCTTTTTGTATTTTTCATTTAATGCAAACTAAAATGAAAGAAGTACAATACAAAAGATAAACAAAAATCATTATGCTAGCATGTGATTAAGCATGGAGCATAGACTAGAAAATGATTAAACAAGCATACATTTAGCATGATAATATAGCATGTAGTACAAAATCTAAAGTATGCAAATAAAACTAACACATTTAACCTTTAGATTTTATAAGGGAGGAAGCATGTGAAAGTAAATGAGAATCAAATATCCTGTCTTGTAAAGCTACCAAGTCGGATCTCCTAACCCAAATTAAGCATGATCTCGGGAAGTAGGAATCTTGGCTAACTCGGTTGCCTTACGTAAGAATTTTCTAGGACCTCGTTTAAGATCAAAACAAAATTTCCTAAGATGACCTTTTCGACCACAATGTGCACAAGTAAAAACACGTACAGAATTGGTACCTAAGGATTAATTTCTAAAGGCTTTCCTAGGTGATTCTCCTAAAACATGGGTTTTGGCTTTATAAGTAAATTCATTACATGTATCAAAGCCTAAACCACAAGTGTCATTTTTAATTTGGACCGTTCCTAAAATTTTATCTAATTTCTCCGAACGACACTCCAAATCAAATTTGACTTTACTAGAGTCTTTTAATTTATTTTCTAATTCTAGAATGTTATACTCTAATAAAACATTGCGCTCTTCAAACGCGAGAAGCTCCTTTTTCAAGGATTCCATTAAACCTTTAAGGCTATCTCTCTCGCCTTCCAAATATTCACTCTTCTCACAAAGATCTCTCTCATGTGTCCTAAGGTCTTCAACCAACACACTATCATCAATGACCTTGACACGCTCTCTTAAACTCACTTCTAACATCAAATTAGCTCTTTTTAATTTAACAGATTCTTCATAAAGTTCTTAAAAAGCATTTTGAAGTTCACTCACATCAACCTCTTATTCATTTTCACTCTCTTTTTCTTCTCCACTCTCACTACCATAAAAAATAAGGGAATCATAAACTTTGACCTTGGAAGTGTCATGTGTTAAAATTTCATCAATAGAAGAATGCTCACTATCACACATATGACTAGCCATAAAATCCACAATGTTGGGCTTAGAGGAGGAATCGGGTCCCTCTTCATTATCACTATCACTAAGGATTTCATTAAAAGACATTGGTTGCTTACCCTATCTCCTTAGTTTAGTGGGGCACTCAAAAGCCCTATGGCCATACCCTTCACAACCATAACACCTATTTGACTCGTCCCTATTTAATTTTTCAGTAATAGTTTTAGGGATCTTCTCGGCTTTTTCATGCGTAGATTTTTCAAATTTCTTAAAATCATTTTTAAATTTATCTTTGTTAAATTTAAGAAATTTTCTAAACTTTCTAGCAAAAATAGCCATATTTTTTGAGTCACTATCACTTTTACTCTCTACTACTTATTTTTCCTCCTTTTGGGATTTCAAAGCAATGCCCTTAACTATTTTCTTTTCAGTTTTAGAGGGAAACATGTCTAGTTCATAGGTTTGTAAATAACCTATGAGCTCTTTGATTAGGCATAAATTCTGCCGAATTTATCCCTTAATTTAGTTACTTTTAGCATCTCGAACAACGTAATCGAGTTAACTTTATCTCATAATCTTGCTACTGACTTATCCTAACGGCTACATCGAGTTTCTGGTATTTCGTATTGATTTTATAGGTATTTGATGTTAAGAAAGAAAGAAAGAAACCGGAAGAATTGAGAAACGAAAAGAAGGAAAGTCAAAAGGGTAAAAGCGTAATTTTTACCCCGAATTCCGATGAGATACCTAAAGAGAAATTGAAGATAATACATTCATGAGCCCATTGGAAGAAACGGCACCTCAATCGGAGTTCCGGAACAAAAGTTATGAGCAGTCAAAGTTGGAGAAAAAGTCAAAAAGGTTAGACCGGTCCGCCCCCACCTCGGACCGGTTCGCTATGCCATACTCCAGAAGACCCCGGATCGAAAGCAAACCGAAGAGGGAGGAAAAATAAAAGAACCAGTCCGCCGCAGACCGGTCCTCCAGAAAATTTAAAGAACCGATCCGCATGAAAGGCAGACCGGTCTGCCTAAGCCCCGGACCGGTCCGGCTGTCGAGATTTTGTAATCTTATCCTCCTCCTATAAGAGTCCTAGTGCAGCTACAACTCCTGAATTTTTGTAGGGTATAAAAACTTGATTTATTATCATTATTTGGACGGAGAATTTTAGTAAATTTTCTATTCTTTTTCAGAAACCCTAGTTTAGATACAGTTTACAGTTTTAATTCCAATAGTGAAGATTATTCAGAAATTACTTGATTACAAGTATTCTAAATTGATGTTGTTACTGCTTTGGTAAGATTAGTGAGTTATTTCTTCAATCCAATTATTTTCTACATCATTCCACAAATTTTCCTTAGTTTAATTATGGTTTCTGCACATCAAACACTGTTTTCATTACTTTCAGCATGCTAGGCTAGATTTTCAAAGGCCGGGATACATGAACCTAGCCCGATGTGATTGGTGCATGTGTATAACATTAATCCTCTGAATTTAGTGATTGATTACGACCGTATCACGTAGGAATACAATAATTGTAGATCTTTAGATCCCGTTTTCTTATGAGTAACCGGGATGCTTTTGAATGAAACTCGAGTGTCACTATCGCGATACCGATTTACTCGTCCTCAGAATAAGTATGATGCGGGCTTGAACCTCATATACGTAATGCTTGGGAGTACTAAATTCTGGGTCTAATTAATCAGTTAAATTTATGATTAGTATTTTACCTGCAATACACTAGGGTTGGGGGATTGTATTCCTGTCCTATTTTTTTCTCATCATATAGTTTAAAGTTTCAAATCTTTCTTCGCCAGTATTTTAGGTAATTTAGTATAATTGCACCTTTTCATAATTTCATAATTGCATTTAGTATAGTCATTCTCAAAACCAAATCAATTTTTCCTTTCTTTTTAGAGTCAGAGTTAGGATTCATTCATCTTTCCCGTCGTTACAACTTCGTTGTCCTATTTCTCTGTGGATACCCTCCCAACTTACCGAGTTTATTACTAACGCGACAGGCTTGCACTTGAGCCTAGAGTGAACGCACATTAGAGACACTTTCTGAGTCGCATCAAGTTTTTGGCGCCATTGCTAGGGAATTAGGTAGACTTAGGATTAGATCGAGTCAATCTAAAACTTTGACCAAAAATTTTAAAAAATCCAAAAACATAAGAAAAATTCAAAAAGCACAAAAAGATTCACCATCATCTCTCATAAGCTATTAATGCAAAATTCTGAACTCACTCCACACCCCATAATACTCCAACCAGTATTCACGAAAATCCAATAGTTGAGTACAACCCCGATAGCCCTCACACTCCTAACTCCCCACAGTTCTGGATTCCACCTCCCACACCGTCACACTTAATCTCAAATAACACGCCATTTTCCTTCTTAGGACAAACCTCGAGCACACCAAGTGAGAGCACCGAGTCGTTAAGAGAGAGAGAGAGAGAGATGTCGCAACACGGTAGTGCAGCCGCCGGTGAGGAAGAGGCCCCATACCGCCCGCTGAGAGAAATCTTATATCCCGAGCGCACTGTCACTCCGGGATGCATTATACTCCCATATAATGCTGGGCAATTTCGTTTTAAAAACGGGATGATCCAGATGCTACCCCATTACCATGGTATGAATTCTAAAAATCCATATCTTCATATCAGGGAATTTGAGGATGTGTGTGATACTCTCAATGATCAAACTTGCACACAAGAAATGATTCGCCTCAAACTCTTCCCCCTCTCACTAAAAGATAAAGCAAAGACCTGGCTATGGTCTCTACCTCCAAGCTCGATTACATCTTGGAACGAGTTGCAATCTAGATTTCTCAAGAAATTCTTTCCACCACATCGAACGATCTCCATAAAGGCTCAAATTCAAGCATTCAGGCAATCTGAAAATGAGCCCTTTCATCGATGTCACGAGCATTTCAATGAGTTAGTTGCTTCATGCCTCCATCATGGATTTTATACGGCACAAATCATTTCTTTTCTCTATAATGGGTTAAACCTTACTTCCAAGCAACTCGTTAAAACCATGGGTAGTGGTCCGTTTGTCGATTTAGATGCCCACGATGCTGAGCTTCACCTGAGGTATGTCGCCGAGACTACCCAATCATGGGATACTTCTGATCCTAATGCTCAAAATCGAAATCGACAAGTGACCACCACTCCAGCGGCGTCCGAGCTATTTCACGTAGATAAGAGTTCTATGACGGACAATCGATTAGATACGCTGGAGAAAGGATTTAGATATCTATGTGAGGTATATGGAAGAGGACCAACTGTATCCATACCAAACCCCGTCGAGAAGGTGTGTGCAATTTATGAGGTGGGTCATTCAACCGAGGAATGCCCGACCATACCCGCCTACAAAGTGATGCTTCAGGAGCAAGTTAGTGGTATAGGAGGATTTAAGGGTAATTTTGGTGCACCACACGGGAATTTTTACAGCCCTTCATGGAAAAACCATCCTAGTTTTAGCTATGGGCAACAACATGCTGCGATGAACCCTACTTCCCATGTTTCCCATCCTCCACCACAACACTTTCAACAAGCTCCACACATGCAAGGACATGTGCAAGCACCACTACCTCAAGGAGCATATATCCCGCCACCGCGGAGAACTCTCGAGGATACTATGAATCAATTTATCACTAGCCAGACTGCAACCAATGCTAGATATGATCGCCTGATTAGCGACATAAATACAAGTCTGTCAAAGACACAGTCCTCGTTGAGTATTCAAGAGATGGGCAAGTTTCCTGCCCAAGGCTAAAGACCTCACCAAGGTCAAACTAGTGTTAGCTACACCTCTACTGAACATCAGGAGCAACGTCAAGCTGTGACCACTCTTCGTAGTGGGAGAGTCATTAATTTATCACCTCCCCCACACGACACAACGAAAGACAAGGATATTTTGCCCGGCACGAAAGAGGCCGAAGATGTCCCCTTGAATGAGAGTGACAAAGAATACACTAGTGAGCCCGAGGTAGTAGTGAAACCACCCTCCGTGGCACCGTTTCCTCAAAGGTTGATTCCTTCTCATAAAGGAAACCCTCGTGATGATGTGCTAGAAGTGCTAAAATAAGTAAAGCTGAATTTACCTTTCCTTGATGCCATTAAGCAAATTCCAGCTTATGCAAAAGTCATCAAAGACTTGTTGACGGTAAAAAGAAAAATGAAGGTAAAGAAAAATGACTTTCTAGCCCAGAACGTGAGATCCATTCTACTTAACGATCTCCCGCCAAAATTCAAAGATCCCGATGCACCCACCATTTCCTGCATCATTGGAGAAAACAAAATCGAAAAATCCTTACTTGATTTGGGAGAAAGTGTCAATATCCTCCCTTATTCCATTTATAGGCAACTTGATTTGGGTGATCTCAAGCCCACAAAAGTCACTCTCTAATTAGCGGATCGAACCGTGAAGATCCCAAGAGGCATAGTCAAGGACGTGATTGTCCAAGTTGACACTTTCTACTTCCCGGTAGACTTTGTCATTTCGGACACGGAGCCCTCCTTCACCTCGAGCAACCATGTTCCCAACATCTTTGGGCGCCCATTCTTAGATACGGCTAACGCAATCATCAATACTCAGAATAGGCGAATGCAACTCACCTTTGGGAACATGACCTTAGAGACCAACATCTTCCACATAGCCCAACATATGGGGGAAGAAGATGATCTTCACGCGGTGAGCTTCATAGATGAGATAGTAGAGGAGTACTTTGAAGAGAATTATTATGGAGATGCCTTAGGGTCCAGTCTAGTGTCGAGCCACGAGAGTGAGGGGACGTACACCGACTTTGAGAGGGAGATTGAGGAGTTGAGAGAGTTACTCGAAGAGAGAGCGTCGAACGAGGATGCGAGAGATGTTAATTGGGTTTCGAGATTCGAGGAGTTACCACCGAGGGATACACGCATAGTTCCCTCCAACGAAAAATTTCTAACCCTCAAATTGAAGAAATTCCCCTCTGTTGCTGTCTCCTCTAGCCTAGACGAAGAGCAGGAGGGTAAATTGTTGAAAATTCTGAGAAAGCACCAAAGTGCTTCTGGATGGTGCATTACTGATTTGAAGGGGATAAGTCCTTTAATTTGCACTCACAAGATCCATCTCAAAGAGGATGTCAAGCCCTCAAGAGAAATTCAAAGAAGACTAAATCCCAACATGAAAGAAGTAGTGAGAACCGAAATTATCAAGTTATTGGATGCCGGGATTATCTACCCAATCTCGGATAGCAAGTGGGTGAGCCCTATTCAAGTCATCCGAAGAAGTCGGGCATGACAGTGATTGAGAATACCAAGGGAGAGCTAGTTCCCCAACGTACCACCACCGGGTGGCGCATTTGCATTGATTATCGGAAACTCAATGCGGGAACTAGGAAATACCATTTTCCCTTACCATTTATTGATCAAATGCTTGAGAGAGTAGCGGGCCACCCTTACTACTGCTTCTTTGATGGTTATTCCGGATATAACCAGATTGAGGCATATGTACTTGACCAGGAGAAAATGACCTTCACTTTCCCTTTTGGTACGTTTGCCTACAAACGTATGCCATTCGGCTTGTGTAATGCACCCGCGACCTTTCAAAGGTGCATGTTGAGCCTATTTAGCGACATGATAGAAAGAGGAATCGAAGTGTTCATGGACGATTTCAGCATTTTTGGCACCTCTTTCGACTTTTGTCTAGAAAAACTAGAAAAATTACTTGCCAGGTGTGTGGAAAAGAACTTAGTGCTGAATCGGGAGAAATGCCATTTCATGGTCACCGAGGGAATAGTTCTTGGCCACATAGTATCATCCAAAGGGATAGAAGTTGATAGGGAAAAGATAGATGTCATAGCTGATCCCCCCCCACCAAAATCGCTCAAAGACGTGCGCTTTTTCTTGGGCCACGCGGGGTTTTATCGAAGATTCATTAAGGACTTTAGCTCCATCGCTATACCCTTAAGCAACCTACTCATGAAGGA
This sequence comes from Sambucus nigra, assembly GCA_949130495.1. Classification (NCBI taxonomy): domain Eukaryota; kingdom Viridiplantae; phylum Streptophyta; class Magnoliopsida; order Dipsacales; family Adoxaceae; genus Sambucus; species Sambucus nigra. Next base: position 573,646,400 of record OX422217.1, read on the forward strand.
CACCCCATTCGAGTGGACGGAAGCATGTCAAAGCTCTTTTGAGAAACTGAAAACCATGCTTGTGTCTGCTCCCATTATGCAAGTTCCGAATTGGTCTTTACCATTCGAACTTATGTGCGATGCTAGAGATTACGCGATCGGGGCTGTTTTGGGACAAAGAAAAGATAAGCAGGCTCATGTCATCTATTACGCTAGTCAGACTCTTACCGGACCACAACACAACTACTCTACCACGGAGAAGGAGTTGCTAGCGGTAGTCTTTGCCCTTGATAAATTTCGGTCATACCTTAACGATTCTCCCATTACTTGTTTCACCGACCACGCTGCTTTGAAATACCTACCTGAAAAGAAGGATGCAAAGCCGCACCTCATAAGGTGGATCCTACTCCTACAAGAGTTCAATCTCTCCATTAAAGATAAGAAAGGAGTATAAAACGTCATTGCCGACCACTTATCACGACTTTCGTCCAACGTACCTAGTGATTTCATACCCATAGACGAATACTTTTCGGATGAGCAACTTTTTGCTACCGAAAGTACATATATGAATTAATATTATAACACAACAAACGGTGGGTTAAACGAAGGCTCGTACAAGAAGTTATACCGAAAGTACGAAACAAGGGCAAATTTGTCCATCCCTTAAGTGACAATTATCTTATTAGCACACCATGTGCTATTTTTTTATTGGTTAAAGGGTGGGTGATGGTTTGGCCGACTTAAACTTATTAAAACAACTTACTTGTTCAACCAATTCAGCCATGAACAAGAGTTTTTCCTAAAGAGAGAGAAAGAGAAGAAAGTTAAGGAAGAAATCTTCGAAAAATTTCTATAAATCGAGGAATCCTCGTAAGGTGGGGAAGCAGCTAATACTACCATACCAAGGAAGTAGTTGGTATTAATCTTAGCACTAAATCCAAGGTGAGTGACCTTCCTTATGAAATATAAATGCTTATAATTTCATATGGAAATGTGTAGTTAAACACATGTGTTAAAATGTTTATGGGAGTGATGTTGTATTTATGAAACATATGCATATGATTAAAAATGTTAAGCGATGTTATATAATGATATGGACTAGTGAGTCCTTTATCTAATGTTAAGGACTGTGGTGGGTTCTACGGGATGTGGTGGTCCTGTTAATCCAACTTAAAGGTTTGTGTACTCGGGCCTAATAAAGGGATGTGGTGGGTTAATTGGACTGTGGCGGGTCCAGGCTTGCGAGAGTTTCACAATTCCTGTTGGGTTATAGCATTAGAACAAAATAAAAGTGGTTATTAAAATTGGTTATATGTGTGGTATGTGGTCATTCACTAAGCCTTTATAGCTTACACTCCTATAATGTTTTGTTTCAGGTATGCTTATAATTTGGAGTTCACTGCCAAGTTTGGACCTTAAAACGGGCGAGTGACGGATATCTAGTATGGTTTGAATATCAAGAATCTTGTTGTGTAAATATTAAACTAAAGATGTTGGTTATGTTGTACTTATAGGTAACATGTAAATGTAGTTATGTTTTCATCTATAAATTCATCTACACATACCTTTAAAAAAAAATCTCATGCTATTTTTCCTTAGAGATTTAAATTAAAGCATTGTTTATTATTTAAGGCAATTTATCGCTAATTAACAAGGATGAGTTTAACTTAATTAAGTCGGGGCGTGACAAATTGGTATCAGAGCGTGGTTATTAGGTTCTGGACAGGGTGTGAGGGTCTAGATTGGCAGTGGACACTAGAAAGTGAGTTTGCTATGCGTCTGGATTTTGACTAACAATGTTAATATTAAACTGTTGTTATTATATTTTGTTTAAGTTAATTATATTGCAGTGAGTGATGGATCCACACGAGCCGCATGATAGAGCTGAGGGTGAGGCATCCTATGTACCTAATAGTCAGCAAGGACATAGACCTATTGAAGTAGATGAACCAGAGGTGCAACAATAACCTGTTGATGATGTGGGAAGAATATTACGTGATGTGGTACAATTGGTGGGACAAGAAAGAGGTGGAGAACATGGTGGGGATAGGGATAAATTGCATGAGAGGTTCATGAAGTTAAATTCGTCAGCATTTACTGGGACTACTGATCCGTTAGTGGCAGAGGGGTGGATTAGAAAGATGGAAACAATATTCAAGGTGATGGAAGTGCGAGATGAACAAAAGGTTTTATTAGCAACCTTTAGGTTAAATGATGATGCAAAGTTATGATGGGATGCAACAGAAAGGTTACTTACTACAATGGGGGGAGTGGTGCCAATAAATCCTCCACAAATTACATGGGAGAGGTTTGTAAAGGTGTTCTTTGAAAAACATTTTCCAAGGCTTTATAGGAAAGAGAAAAAGGAAGAATTTATCACGTTGAAACAGGGGAATCGAACAGTGGCAGAGTATGAAGCTTTATTTATATCCTTATCTAGATTTGCACCTGACTTGGTGAGGACGGAAGAAAGTAAATGTGATCGGTTTCAAACCGGGCTGAGTGTAGATATAAAAAGCATGGTTGCTAATATGAAGATCACGGATTATGTGGACTTGGTGGATAGGGCCATGGTGTCAGAAAAGTCAATAAAAGAAAAGCAAGTTGAACACTAGAAGAAACCTAGACATGATAGTATAAGATCATATGGATGGGAGGCGGGAACATCAACTCAGAGTGTAGCACGAGGAGTGCCTAAGGGCTAAGAATTTAAAAATAATAGAAATGCACGTGGAAGATTTCAAGCTCAAGGTGGAAGGACTGGGATGAACCGGTCAGAAAATGCATCTGTGATGGGACCGAGGGCCATATTTTGTTATAGATGTGGTGGTCAAGGGCACATGTCTCGTGAGTGTACAATAGCTGAGACGACACCTTTATGTTTCCATTGTCATCAACCGGGGCACTTACGAAAGAATTGTCCAGCGATGGGAGCTACAACTTCAATTGGGAGTGTGACATTAGGAGATAGGATTTCTATACCGAAAGTACACAGGGGAGGTAGAGGAGGCGTGTCTCAAAACCAAGGCCAAGGAAGAGTGTTTGCACTGACGCAACAAGATGCACAAGCTATGCCTAACATAGTGACAGGTACACTTCCTATTAGTGATAAAGATGCTTATGTGTTGATAGATCCTGGTTCTACACATTCTTTTGTGTCTTTTCTTTATCTGTTGCATCTTAATAAACCATTATCATAATTAGATTATGGTTTAGCTATTGTTACTCCAGTGGGGGGGTTGGTTTTTATTGAGAGGGTATATAGGGAGTATGTGGTGCGAGTGGGTGAAAAAGAATTACTAGTTGACTTATTACCTCTCGATATGCGTGACTCTGATGTCATGCTGGGTATGGATTGGTTAACCTCATATCATGTATGTTTGGATTGCTTTAAAAAGGAGGTAGTGTTTCGATTACCGGGTGAACCTGAATTTAAATTTATTGGGGAACGAAATGTCACTCCAACATGTTTGATCTCTACAACAAAATGTTATGAACTTCTAAGGAAAGGATGTGAGGGTTATCTTGCTCATGTGGTGGACACACGATAAGAGACTGGAAAACTATCAGATATACCAGTAGTTAATGAGTTTCCAAATGTCTTCCCAGAAGAACTCCCAGGGTTAGCACCAGACCGTGAGGTGGAATTTTCGATTGAGTTGGTACCAGGAACTGCACTAATTTCTATTGCACCATATCATATGGCACCTACAGAATTAAAAGAGCTAAAGATACAGTTGAAAGATTTGTTAGATCGTGGTTTTATAAGGCCTAGTGTATCACCGTGGGGAGCCCCAGTATTTTTTGTGAAGAAAAAAGATGGAACCATGAGGTTGTTCATCGATTATCATCAATTGAATAAGGTGACTATCCGTAACAAATACCCACTACCCCGCATTGATGACTTGTTTGATCAGTTGGAAGGAGCCAAAGTGTTTTCCAAGATCGATCTCAGATCCGGATACCATCAATTGAAAGTAAGAGATTGTGACATTTTTAAAACTGCATTTCGTTCCAGGTACGGACATTATGAATTTCTTGTCATGCCATTTGGGTTGACAAATGCACCGACTGTATTCATGGATTTGATGAACCGTATAATTCACCCATACGTGGATTCTTTTGTTATTGTCTTCATTGATGATATTTTGATATATTCTCATAGTAAGGATGACCATGAACACCACTTGCGTATTATTTTACAGACCTTGCGAGAGAAGCAGTTGTATGCTAAATTTTCTAAATGTGAATTTTGGCTAGACAAGGTAGTATTTTTGGGGCGTGTTATTTCTGTTGATGGTATTTGTGTTGATCCCAAGAAGGTAGAAGGAGTAATGAATTGGGAAAGACCAACTAGTGTGACTGAGGTACGTAGCTTTTTGGGATTGGCGGGGTATTACAGGAGGTTTATACCGGGGTTTTATTCTATCGCATTGCCATTGACTAAGCTTACCAGAAAGGAGAACAAGTTTGTGTGGAGTGGTGATTGTGATAAAAGCTTTGAAAATTTAAAGGGTAAGTTGACATCAGCTCCAGTATTGACTATTCCAACAGGTATAGAAGGTTTAGTTATTTATAATGATGCTTCATATCAAGGACTTGGATGTGTATTAATGCAGCATGGAAAGGTAATTGATTTTGCATCTCGACAGTTCAAGATACATGAACGCAACTACCCTACTCATGATCCCGAGTTAGTTGCAGTAGTTTTTGCATTAAAGATCTGGAGACATTACTTATATGGTGTTAGTTGTGAAATTTTTACTGATCATCAAAGCTTAAAATACTTGTTTACTAAAAAAGACTTGAACTTGCGGCAAAGAAGGTGGATGGAACTTATAAAAGATTATGATTGCACGATACATCACCATCCAGGTAAAGCTAATGTTGTTGCTGATGCTTTGAGTAGAAAATCTCTAGGCATAGTATCTTGTATTTATTGTATTCGAGTTGACCTGTTGAGAGAGTTAGCTTTAATGGGGGTGGAATTGACTTTGAATGAGTCTTACGAAATAGTAGCACATTTAAATGTTAGACCTACGTTGATAGACTAGATAAAACAAGCACAGGCAGGAGATACAGAATGGAAGAAAGTTAGAGATAATATGAAAAAGGGTAAAGCAAATGAATTTTCTATTCGGGACGATGACATTGTTATGTACGGAAACCATTTGTGTGTACCTAACGTGCCTGATTTAAGAAGAACGATTTTAGAGGAAGCCCACTGTTCTTTATATGCTATGCATCCAGGGAGCACGAAACTGTATAGAGACTTGAAACAATGTTATTAGTGGCCGGGAATGAAACACGACATTACATATTTTGTTGCTAGATGTCTAGTTTGCCAACAGGTGAATGTGGAGCATCAGAAGCCAAGTGGTTTACTATAGCCCTTACCTATTCCTGAGTGAAAATGGGAGCATGTTATTACAGATTTTGTTATAGGTTTACCAAAATCATCATGAGGGTTTGATTCTATTTGGGTTGTCGTTGATAGGTTGACTAAGTCTGCACATTTTCTTCCTGTTAAAACTACTTACTCCATGGATAGATATGCCAAATTATATGTGGATGAGATTATTAGATTGCACGGTGAACCTGTTTCTATTATTTCTGATCGAGATCCTAAGTTTACTTCTCACTTTTGGTCTAGTTTACAACAAGCTTTAGGGACTAAATTGAAATTTAGTACAGTTTTTCATCCTCAGACTGATGGGAAGTCAGAAAGAACGATCCAGACACTCGAAGACATGTTACGAATTTGTGTATTGGAGTTCAAGGGAAGTTGGGATGAACACTTTCCACTAATAGATTTCGCTTATAATAATAGCTATCATTCGAGTATTGAGATGGCCCCTTATGAAGCCTTGTATGGGAGAAAATGCAGAACTCCAGTGTGTTGGACTGAAGTAGGAGAACGAAAACTACTTGGGCCAGAAATTATACACCAGACTACTGAAAAGATAAATCTTATCCATAATCACTTGAAGGTGGCACAAAGTAGACAGAAAAGTTATGCAGACAACCGAAGGAAAGAATTGAAATTTGAGGAAGGTGATCGAGTATTCCTACGTGTTTCTCCTTGGAGAGGGGTTATGAGATTCGGGAAGAAGGGAAAGTTAAGTCCCAGGTACATTGGCCCTTATGAGATAGTGAAACGGGTTGGAGCTGTAGCTTATAAATTGGCGTTACCACCAGAATTGTCCCGGATACACGATGTTTTTCATATATCCATGTTAAGTAAGTATGTGCCCGATCCTTCACATGTATTTATCTCACAACCGATAGAGCTTCAAGATGACTTAACCTACGTGGAGGAACCAATTGCAATTGTAGATCGAAAGGAGCAAGTGTTACGTAGTAAAACCATTTCACTAGTTAAGGTGATGTGGAGAAGTCAGAATGTGGAGTATGCCACCTGTGAAGGGGAGGATGACATGAAGAAGCAATCCTTAATTGTTTGGTAAGTTTCCTATGCGTTAAATTTCGAGGACGAAATTTTTATAAGAGGGGTAGAATTGTAAGGCCCTAAAACATGATTAGTAATGTTAATTACATGATTAAGTATAAGTTATTTATAATTAGTTAGAAATTGGTTATGTGTGTTAAACATGTTAATTATCATGTTTAGGGGATGCATGCTCATGTGATATATATGTGGTTTATATTAGATGCTAATTTAGCTTATGATCGGGGATACCATGTTTAGAGCATATGATTAATTATTTGGTTAAATGCATAATAAATTATGTTTTTAATGTATGATTATGTTTATAAAAGTAAATAAGGGTGTTGATACGAAATTGGCAATGTTTGGTCGCCAAATGTGAAAGTTTTGAGATTTTCGATAAATTGCTACTTTCTTGTTCGAAGCCCAAATTAGGCGTATTAGTTTATGATTTTTGGAAAACATAAATTATGAAAGCTGTACATATATGAATTAATATTATAACACAACAAACGGTGGGTTAAACGGAGACTCGTACAAGAAGTTATACCGAAAGTACGAAACAAGGGCAAATTTGTCCATCCCTTAAGTGACAATTATCTTATTAGCACACCATGTGCTATTTTTTGATTGGTAAAGGGTGGGTGATGGTTTGGACGACTTAAACTTATTAAAACAACTTACTTGTTCAGCCAATTCAGCCATGAACAAGAGTTTTTCCTAAAGAGAGAGAAAGAGAAGAAAGTTAAGGAAGAAATCTTCGAAAAATTTCTATAAATCGAGGAATCCTCGTAAGGTGGGGAAGCAGCTAATACTACCATACCAAGGAAGTAGTTGGTATTAATCTTAGCACTAAATCCAAGGTGAGTGACCTTCCTTATGAAATATAAATGCTTATAATTTCATATGGAAATGTGTAGTTAAACACATGTGTTAAAATGTTTATGGGAGTGATGTTGTATTTATGAAACATATGCATATGATTAAAAATGTTAAGCGATGTTATATAATGATATGGACTAGTGAGTCCTTTATCTAATGTTAAGGACTGTGGTGGGTTCTACGGGATGTGGTGGTCCTGTTAATCCAACTTAAAGGTTTGTGTACTCCGGCCTAATAAAGGGATGTGGTGGGTTAATTGGACTGTGGCGGGTCCAGGCTTGCGAGAGTTTCACAATTCCTGTTGGGTTATAGCATTAGAACAAAATAAAAATGGTTATTCAAATTGGTTATATGTGTGGTATGTGGTCATTCACTAAGCCTTTATAGCTTACACTCCTATAATATTTTGTTTCAGGTATGCTTATAATTTGGAGTTCACTGCCAAGTTAGGACCTTAAAACGGGGGAGTGACGGATATCTAGTATGGTTTGAATATCAAGAATCTTGTTGTGTAAATATTAAACTAAAGATCTTGGTTATGTAGTACTTATAGGTGACATGTAAATGTAGTTATGTTTTCATCTATAAATGTAGTTATGTTTTCACCTACACATACCTTTAAAAAAAAATCTCATGCTATTTTTCCTTAGAGATTTAAATTAAATCATTGTTTAGTATTTAAGGCAATTTATCGCTAATTAACAAGGATGAGTTTAACTTAATTAAGTCAGGGCGCGACAAAAGTGTAATACCCCGTAATTTTAAATGACATTTAAAATGGGTTATATTTTAAATTAATGGATTAATTGGATTTTATTATTAATTAATTCATTCGGGTTTTATCCGGACGGTGGATATTAAAATGGATGATTCTGAATATTACTTAAAGATATTTAGGTAATATATGAATGTGATGTCATTGATATGACGGTGTGATATAAAATCAGTAATTTGAATTTTTAGTCAGACGCGGTATGGGACGTGTCGGGACTAATTTATTAAATTAAAAAGGAAATTTATTTTATATCGACCTTATAGTCATTTCGACTGCGTCATTGCATCCGGAAGGTTCGAAATAGTCAGAAAAGTCTATTTGGATGTTAATTTTGAGTCTCGGGTCATTTGGAAATGAATAGACAAACCGAAAGGGCATTTTGGTCATTTTTCTAGAGGGGATGAATAGTGATTTCTGATTTTGTCCTATTATAAGTATTGGTAGATTAAGTGTATGTGGGTTATTCATCTCCTCTACACAAAATAGAGAAGTCATCTTCCTAGAGAGAGTGAAAGGGTGCTTGGGAAGAGAAAAGCCTACTTGGGAAGGAGAAGAACAAGAACTAAGGTTCACCACCACCAACCACCACCGGAGTTTGACCGGAGAAGGGAAAACCAACTGAGATATACTACACCAAAGGATCAGACCTTTAGTAAAGGCAAGTGTTTGATAATGGCAATTTAAGTTCGTATATTGTCCATGTTAGAATAGTTATGAAAAGAGAAGATTTTTCTTGTTTGGAAGACATAATGGAGTTGTTATATGGATTTATAGAAACTGAAATAATATAGGAAGTAAACTTATATTGTAGGATGATAATAATCCACGAAATGATCATGAATATGTTGAAGAAAAATCTGAAAAACCATTGAAGTGTTCTTGAAGTTAATATGTTGATGATTTTCTGGAAATAAGGAGAGAGACATGCTTCTAATCCAATCCCTTGATGATTCTAGGATGTTTAGAGTATTGGAAATCGTTCATATATGTTGATATATCATGTAGAAATAATTATAACTCATTTTGGAGGTTAATATGAAGGTTTGAATGAGTAAAAATGGTGAAACCCGTAGTTGCAGAAAATGCAGAAAATCAGGCTTGGACCTGAGGGATCGATCGATCGACCCCTGCCTTCGATCGATTGACCTCCCCAGAATATGTAAAGTTGTTTATTTTTAAAATTTGATTCTTATCCCAAAACTTGTGTGGATCTTTGGTGATTATTATTTGGATATTATGGGACTTAGAAAATATCAGTAAACCCTTGATAAGATTTGAATTAATTTGATTTGGATTCAAGTGATTAAAATGATGAAAATTATATCGAATGGAATTTCGGTTGCTAGATTCATTTGTTAAATTCCAAATGGGGATGTATGAGGATTTAAGATAGGACCAGTAGGGGTGATTTAATATAACACCTGGGTATCCTTAAGTTTACAAGAGGGTTTAATCCAAAGTGAAAGAAGATGTGTTTATAAGAGATTTGAAGGTATCGATTTTAACCTTAATTAAAAGGAGAACTAAACTCGTAGTAATTCGAGAGAAATGATGTTATGGACCTGTAGGATATTAGTGACTTCTTACTGAATATATGTTGAGGAAAAACCTATTTGAATCTTGTGTATTTAGTGAGGGTAGCCTTAGGGTTACAATTTGAACATCAAGGACTAAGTTTAAGCTCATTATTAATTTCGCAAGGACTGAGTGTAGTACAAGAGCGTAGTGGTATGGCTCCTGGATAGAGATGGGAGTTTAGAACACATTTGGTTGAAAGAGGGTATGAGGTTATCCCGATCGCATAGTTGAAGTTTTCGGACCTCCTCGATCGACAAAGTTAAGTAGTAGTGTATTGGAGGGGTTCCTTGTTTGGATTTCGCTTTGCGAGACGCTCGGCGCATGAACCTTAACGACGTCGGGAGTGGAGAGATGTTATAGGTTGCGTGGATAATTAAATTATGAATTAAAGATATGACATTTTAATACGTGGGATTTAAAAAGAGATATAATGCTACGTATGGGAAATATCTTAGGGTAGTGATATTACCTTATTGATATTATATTATAAGTATGATAATGCCTATTGGATTAATTGATGATTTATGTGTATGACATACCTATCTTACTTGCTATCGGTGGGAGGTTTGCGCGTGAGGGAAATCATATCCTGATGAATTCATGGGATCTTTGATTTGTCGCTCGAGAACATAGGTCTATGAAAGACTTATCGGGGAGTTAATAAGTCCGCTGACTGTGGGTACGTAGGTATGTGCGTGACCCATGGATACGAGAACTATGTTCGCCTACCATGTTTGTGTTATTGTTTATGGTTCGAGGAATCCTTACCGAACCTTTTGTCTCCTATTCGGCGACCAACGATGATGGGACATGATAGCAGAGTAATGCATTGCACCGCAGTTGTGACTCGGGGTGATGTATTATATATGAATATATATATATATATATATATAATGAATTAAATGAATGAATGGATATTTATTATGGTTAAATCTATCTACGATGATAATTGTAGATAACGGTGAATTGAGAAAAGAATGGAATTAAGTTAATGAATGTTTATGCTCATAGAATTGAAAACCTTAATTCATATTAATGAGAAATGATTCATGTTAATGATAAACGATGAGAAATGTAAATGATTAATAATGTGACGTATGGTATGGGACATACGGGAATTATGATATGGGAATGGAATTATAATATGGAGACTAGAAAAGAGGAACCATTAACTAGGAAGTTAATAGGAAACGTTAAGTGTGCACTCTAGTTGAGAGGTGAGAATGGCAAGTGAGAGTTGGGTCTAACATGTACATAATAAATGCTTTATTGCACTTGTTAAATACTTGCTATTTTAAAAAATCCTCTACACATTCGGGCTCTGACCCGTTTCCTTGCATACTTTCTTTTCTATTGTATCTTCTATATCAGGTGTCCAGCAACAGGGACGCCAACCTTAGCGGATTACGATAAGCTATGGAGCTATGGAGTTTTGCTTAGACGCTTATCTTCATTTGATTCACAGTATTCTTAGTTAGGGCATGTCGCCCAAAGGATTCAGTTATCTTTTCTATCAAGGTTAAATACTATTGTATTCGGGTCTTTTTAATACATTTAATATTGTTGGGATTACTGTAATGGATCTATATTATTTGGGAATGTTTATTCCAATTGCATTTAAATTCTTTTGTAATATCTATTTGGTTGTTGTAGAATAAAATGTGTTGTGTTATTCTTAAACTGGAAATGGATTTTGTTGAATTAAAATTTGGAAAGTTTTTTAACACCAGCTTAATTGGGTATTGGGTGAGTTGTAAATGTTTTCGACAGTGATGCTAAGAATGAGCCAACTTTATATTCTGTTTTAATTTGGTATGGGACTGGCCACCCGGTATTTAATTAGGCGGGGTGTTACAGGTGGTATCAGAGCATCAGGTTCTAGTGTCCTTTAAGATCTGTACGGCTTATTGTGTCTTCAGCTTAGCGTTCTTTGATGTAGAGCCCTATGAGTAGGATTATTGCTTTTCTATTTACGCTTACGATCTTCAGCTATTTTGATATATCAAATACTGTTAGTGTTCTGTCGTTTTAGATGCCTCCTCGACGTGCACCTCAGCCCGCCCCAACTCAGGGTACGATGACTGCGGCCGAAGTTACTGCAATTGTCGCTCAGGCAGTCAATGCTGATGTAGCTACTGTTCAGCAGGCTCCCGCACCGGCACCGGTTGTGCCACCCGCGCAAGGGCAAGTGTTTCCTACTGCATGGGAACGAGCGAGGGATTCTTTTTAGAAAGCGTACCCACCTGAGTTTCAGGGAGGATTAGATGTTGTGACTGCTAGCCAATGGAAGAAAGATATCCAACGGCACTTGAGAATGATTGAATGCACTGAGATTCAACGTCAAATACTAGCTGCATTCAAGCTAGTAGGGGCAGCCTTGTAATGGTGGGAAGCTACGACCACTATGGAGGAGAGGGACACAATGACTATCCAAGACTTTTGGATACGGTTTTATGGGAAGTATTTTCCTTCCGCCATCCAGACAGAGATGAGGCGGAAACTACTTGATTTAAAGCAGGGAGAGAAAACGGTGGCGGAATATGAAGAAGAATTCACGAGATTAACTAATTTGGTACCGGCTGAATTACCTACTGAGGAGAGGAGAATTCTAATGTTCACTGATAGGTTGAACTATAAGATTCGATAGCATTTATTGGGGAATCTTTCACTACGTACGTATGCAGATGTTCTTAATGCTGCAATGCTCCACTGCCAGGATAACCGTTTTCATAATCAGGGTGTCAAGCGGGGGTTTGGGTCAGGCCTGCAAGGCAAGACTACTGGGGGCAGTTTTAGTGGGACTCAGTTAGGGCAGAGTCATCAGCGTCAGAGTGAGCAGGGTTCCCAGACAGGGGACTATGCTAAGCGTTTATGATCTGGAGATTCTCGACTTGAGGATAGAGGTATTGGGCAAGGACAACAGGGCCATCAGGGCCAGGGACAGGCTCATCAGGGCCAAGGGAAGGGAGGTAATGGCCAGCAGGTTCGGGGTCAACAGGGGCAAGGTGGTGGAAAGTTTATGGGAAAATGTTTCGTGTGTCGCAAGTATGGCCATAAACGTCAAGATTGTCCTAAGAAAGACAAATTCCCTCAGCAACAACATGCCCGACAGGAGCCACAGGTACCAGTGTTTCCACCAGCTGCTCTTCCAGCTCTAGCTCCAGCTCCGGTGCTAGCACTACCTCCCATTCCAGCAGCACCAGCGCAGCAGGGTCAGTACGGGCGTGTATATAACATCCATCAGGCAGTAAATCAACAACCACCCGCGAATGAGGGTATGTTTTCTATCTAAGGAATTTTGAAGCGTTCATTGAATTTTATAGCGATTATTATTGTGTGGGGGCTAAATGGGTTGATAAACTTAGCCTATAGCATCGTTATTTATGTAGACTCACTGAAGGGTGTGGGACACCTATATACTACATGTTATCATGTGAGTTTGATTTTTATCATGGGATTACTTACTTTGGGCATGTCCGAGCATGATGTGACTATCGGCATGCATTGACTTGTGGTATACGAGAGTGTATGTACTACTACTATCCTGCATCTTGTCTTCTATAAGAGAGTAGATGCGTAGACTTTATTTGAAATCGATAAAACTTAATTTTTGTTTTAAATCGATAAACCTGATATTTTTTTTTATATAAACCAAATTTTTATACATTATTGACTAAGGACCTTAGGAGTTTCGATGACCGACTACTTTAGGAAGTAGTGTATCGGGGTGGTTCCTTGTATGGATTTCGCTTGCGAGACACCCCACGCATGAAACTAATAACCGTTGGAAGTCGAAATAAGTTAGGTCTTTAGTATATGAGTTTATAACCTTTGTGACAAATATTATAATGAAAGTGGTACGACAGGGTGTATGGGCGCCCTGGATGGTTGAATGGTAGTAGTTTTCATAATTGTGAAAAAGTAAGTAATTGGAACTTCAGGATTTATTTGTTCAATGTGTGAGGCTCAGTTTTTCCCAAAGTTTGTCACAAGGATGGTATAGGGAAGGTTGGGTAAAGTTTAAATTCGATTCAGTTGAAACTATATGGTGAGGCTTGGTGTATAACATCGGTAGGGATTTTCGTTAATGTACTGTATGGGCGGTGCGTCTTAGATTTCTTGCGATGTGAGATTGATACTCGGAGTTGACCTTACCGGTATGACTTATATTCCTGAATTTCGGGATGAAATTCTGTTGTAAGGGGGGAAGTATGTAATACCCCGTAATTTTAAATGACATTTAAAATGGGTTATATTTTAAATTAATGGATTAATTGGATTTTATTATTAATTAATTCATTCGGGTTTTATCCGGACGGTGGATATTAAAATGGATGATTCTGAATATTACTTAAATATATTTAGGTAATATATGAATGTGATGTCATTGATATGACGTTGTGATATAAAATCAGTAATTTGAATTTTTAGTCAGACGCGGTATGGGACGTGTCGGGACTAATTTATTAAATTAAAAAGGAAATTTATTTTCTATCGACCTTATAGTCATTTCGACTGCGTCATTGCATCCGGAACGTTCGAAATAGTCAGAAAAGTCTATTTAGATGTTAATTTTGAGTCTCGGGTCATTTGGAAATGAATAGACAACCCGAAAGGGTATTTTTGTCATTTTTCTAGGGGGTGAATAGTGATTTCGGATTTTGTCCTATTATAAGTATTGGTAGATTAAGTGTATGTGGGTTATTCATCTCTTCTACACAAAACAGAGAAGTCATCTTCCTAGAGAGAGTGAAAGGGTGCTTGGGAAGAGAAAAACCTACTTGGGAAGGAGAAGAACAAGAACTAAGGTTCACCACCACCAACCACCACCGGAGTTTAACCGGAGAAGGGACAACCAACTGAGATATACTACACCAAGGGATCAGACCTTCAGTAAAGGCAAGTGTTTGATAATGACAATTTAAGTTCGTATATTGTCCATGTTAGAATAGTTATGAAAAGAGAAGATTTTTCTTGTTTGGAAGACATAATGGAGTTGTTATATGGATTTATAGAAACTGAAATAATATAGGAAGTAAACTTATATTGTAGGATGATAATAATCCACGAAATGATCATGAATATGTTGAAGAAAAATCTGAAAAACCATTGAAGTGTTCTTGAAGTTAATATGTTGATGATTTTCTGGAAATAAGGAGAGAAACATGCTTCTAATCCAATCCCTTGATGATTCTAGGATGTTTAGAGTATTGGAAATCGTTCATATATGTTGATATATCATGTAGAAATAATTATAACTCATTTTGGAGGTTAATATGAAGGTTTGAATGAGTAAAAATGGTGAAACCCGTAGTTGCAGAAAATGCAGAAAATCAGGCTTGGACCTGAGGGATCGATCGATCGACCCCTGCCTTCGATCGATCGACCCCTGCCTTCGATCGATCGACCTCCCCAGAATATGTAAAGTTGTTTAATTTTAAAAGTTGATTCTTATCCCACAACTTGTGTGGAT
This sequence comes from Sambucus nigra, assembly GCA_949130495.1. Lineage (NCBI taxonomy): Eukaryota > Viridiplantae > Streptophyta > Magnoliopsida > Dipsacales > Adoxaceae > Sambucus > Sambucus nigra. The sequence goes on from OX422217.1 coordinate 573,661,535, forward strand.
CTTTGGTGATTATTATTTGGATATTATGGGACTTAGAAAATATCAGTAAACCCTTGATAAGATTTGAATTAATTTGATTTGGATTCAAGTGATTAAAATGATAAAAATTATATCGAATTGAATTTCGGTTGCTAGATTCATTTGTTAAATTTCAAATGGGGATGTATGAGGATTTAAGATAGGACCAGTAGGGGTTATTTAATATAACACCTGGGTATCCTTAAGTTTACAAGAGGGTTTAATCCAAAGTGAAAGAAGATGTGTTTATAAGAGATTTGAAACTATCGATTTTAACCTTAATTAAAAGGAGAACTAAACTCGTAGTAATTCGAGAGAAATGATGTTATGGACCAGTAGGATATTAGTGACTTCTTACTGAATATATGTTGAGGAAAAACCTATTTGAATCTTGTGTATTGAGTGAGGGTAGCCTTAGGGTTACAATTTGAACATCAAGGACTGAATTTAAGCTCATTATTAATTTCGCAAGGACTGAGTGTAGTACAAGAGCGTAGTGGTATGGCTCCTGGATAGAGATGGGAGTTTAGAACACATTTGGTTGAAAGAGGGTATGAGGTTATCCCGATCGCATAGTTGAAGTTTTCGGACCTCCTCGATCGACAAAGTTAAGTAGTAGTGTATTGGAGGGGTTCCTTGTTTGGATTTCGCTTTGCGAGACGCTCCGCGCATGAACCTTAACGACATCGGGAGTGGAGAGATGTTATAGGTTGCGAGGATAATTAAATTATAAAGGAAAGATATGACATTTTAATACGTGGGATTTAAAAAGAGATATAATGCTACGTATGGGAAATATCTTAGGGTAGTGATATTACCTTATTGATATTATATTATAGGTATGATAATACCTATTGGATTAATTGATGATTTATGTGTATGACATACCTATCTTACTTGCTATCGGTGGGAGGTTTGCGCGTGAGGGCAATCATATCCTGATGAATCCATGGGATCTTTGATTTGTCGCTCGAGAACATAGGTCTATGAAAGACTTATCGGGGAGTTAATAAGTCTGCTGACTGTGGGTACGTAGGTATGTGCGTGACCCATGGATACGAAAACTATGTTCTCCTCCAATGTTTGTGTTATTGTTTATGGTTCGAGGAATCCTTACCGAACCTTTTGTCTCCTATTCGGCGACCAACGATGATGGGACATGATAGCAGAGTAATGCATTGCACCGCAGCTGTGACTCGGTGTGCTGTATTATATATGAATATATATATAATGAATTAAATGAATGAATGGATATTTATTATGGTTAAATCTATCTACGGTGATAATTGTAGATAACGGTGAATTGAGAAAAGAATGGAATTAAGTTAATGAATGTTTATGCTTATAGAATTGAAAACCTTAATTCATATTAATGAGAAATGATTCATGTTAATGATAAACGATGAGAAATGTAAATGATTAATAATGTGACGTATGGTATGGGACATACGGGAATTATGATATGGGAATGGAATTATAATATGGAGACTAGAAAAGAGGAACCATTAACTAGGAAGTTAATAGGAAACGTTAAGTGTGCACTCTAGTTGAGAGGTGAGAATGGCAAGTGAGAGTTGGGTCTAACATGTACATAATAAATGCTTTATTGCACTTGTTAAATACTTGCTATTTTAAAAAATCCTCTACACATTCGGGCTCTGACCCGTTTCCTTGCATATTTTCTTTTCTATTGTATCTTCTATATCAGGTGTCCAGCAACAGGGACGCCAACCTTAGCGGATTACGATAAGCTATGGAGTTATGGAGTTTTGCTTAGACGCTTATCTTCATTTGATTCACAGTATTCTTAGTTAGGGCATGTCGCCCAAAGGATTCAGTTATCTTTTCTATCAGGGTTAAATACTATTGTATTCGGGTCTTTTTAATACATTTAATATTGTTGGGATTACTGTAATGGATCTATATTATTTGGGAATGTTTATTCCAATTGCATTTAAATTCTTTTGTGTTATCTATTTGGTTATCAGTGTTGTAGAATAAAATGTGTTGTGTTATTCTTAAACTGGAAATGGATTTTGTTGAATTAAAATTTGGAAAGTTTTTTAACACCATCTTAATTGGGTATTGGGTGAGTTGTAAATGTTTTCGACAGTGATGCTAAGAATGAGCCAACTGTATATTCTGTTTTAATTTGGTATGGGACTGGCCACCCGGTATTTAATTAGGCGGGGTGTTACAAAAAGTGGTGATTAAGTTCCTGCAGGAACACATACTTTCCCGCTTGGTGCTCCGAAAGCGATAATCAGCGATAATGACACGCACTTTTGCAATAGGCCATTCGCGAAGCTAATGAGAAAGTATGGTGTCGTTCACAAGATTGGAACGACTTATCACCCACAAACGAATGGGCAGGCTGAACTAGCGAATCGGAAAATCAAGAACATTCTTGAAAAGACCGTCAATCCTACCCAGAAAGATTGGTCACTTAGATTGAACGACTCACTATGGGCCTATTGCACCGCATATAAAAATCCACTCGGTATGTCCCCTTTCCGCTTTGTGTATGGCAAACCTTTCCATCTTCCCGTGGAATTAGAGCACAAGGCGTATTGGGCGATTAAGGAGTTAAACTATGCCATGGATAAGGCCGGTGAAGCTCGCAAGCTTCAAATAAATGAGTTAGAAGAAATACGCAATGATGCGTATGAGAATGCTAAAATTTCCAAAGAAATGATGAAACTCGCTCATGATAGCATCATTCGACGCAAAGAGTTTCTTCCCGGACAAAAAGTGCTTCTTTATAACTCTCGGCTTTACCTCTTTCTGGGAAAGTTGCGGTCACGATGGTCTGGCCCGTTCGTTGTAAAGAATGTTTTCCCTCATGGAGCTGTTGAATTAGATGATTTGAAAGGGGGAAATACATTCAAAGTAAATGGCCATCGCCTAAAGCCATATGTAGAGGCGTGTGTGGAAGAAGTCGACACCGTTTAGTTATTGGACCCTGTTTACGGGGTAGAGTGAGCTATACAGCGAGGTCGTCACACCCCCGACGCGTATGGGGTAAGAGTCGTGTGTGTAGTGAGAGTCGCGTGTGTAATGAGCGTTGATAGGATTAGCGTACTTTCGGGAAAGAGCATTCACATTTTTGAGAAATTGATTCAAGCTTGGTATCGAGAGGTTTTTAGTCCAAAATTGTTAGGGAGCATGTTGTGAAAGTGAAAATTTTCGGAGAAGAGCGATCGAAATTCAGTTCGGGGGGAAATCCAGCTCATACACAAGAGCTGGACCGGTTACTTTTTTTAGGGCCGAACCGGTCCGCCCCGGACCGGTTCCTTTAATTTTGAGCCGGACCGGTTCGGTTATCGAATTTGACTGAATAATAAAGGACCGGACCTGTCCGGTCCCCAGGCGGATCGGTCCGCTGTCTGCAGAAATTTTTTCCCTTTCCCTAGGTTCACCTCCCCTTCTCCCCAATCACATTCATTCCCTCCCAAATCGTCCACACCACTCCCAACCTTAACCTTTCCCTCCCAAATACACCCCCTTTTCCCTCTAAACCTTTTCCCTCCAAATCCAAACCCTAACCCCACCCTTTCACCTATAAATAACCACCCAAACCCTCCCTTTCCCTCCACACCTTCAACCAAACTCCTCTATTCTCCCTCCCTAATTTTCCAGCAAAAATCTCTCTCGTTATCATGGCCCAACGCGCTGCCCCCACCAAGTATGACTCCACTGATGTCCTCCCCTTCGGCCATGGGGAATTCCGTTCCCCCCAAGAGGAATGTTGGTGCCATCGATTCTTCGGTCCGAATCGCAAACTCCATTTGGAGCGCGCTGTCCAATGGACCGGTCTGCCCCAATTCATCACCGTCCTTTTCATGGCTAGGGGTTGGTGCCTATTCCTCAACGAACCATATGAAGTAGTGTGGGCGACCGAGGTGCGCTCTTTTTATGGCACCCTTGTTAGGACGGGCCAATTCGAGGCCTAAGCTTACGTGGATGGGAACGCCGTCCCCTTTTCATTGGCCCTTCTCACGGCCAAATTGTCCGAATACGATGTTCCCGACGTCCACTTACCCTCGGAACATCGCCCCCATCGCCAAGGAGGTGATCATGGACTGCATTGCCCCCGGTGTTGCATGGACGGGGCAAACTGTCACGGTGGGCCGCCTCAATGAGAAGGCACGCCTCACCTTTCAAATTGTGTACGCCAAAATCTAACAAACGTCAAATAACTCAGCGATGCGGCCCCGTCAGGCCACCTTGACCTACCACCTCTTTGACCTACACACTTCCATCCACTTGGCCTGCACCTTATATGCCGACATCATGGTCACTGCCCTGGATGAGAAAGGTGACACCTCACTTCCCTATGCCCGTTTGATCACTTCCATCCTCAAGGACGCTGGCATTACGGCGCCGCTCGATCGAATTCGCCTCCTCGATCCTTTTTAACAGGGGACCATCACTAAGAGCGCCAAACAGCTAGTTGTCCTTCGGGCAAGGCGAGGAAGTGATAGTGAAGAAGAGGCTGCCTTGAGCGAGAACGACGAAGAGGAAGAAGAAGCAACCGGTGCGAATGTCGAAATGGAGGATGTCGGCTCAGATGAAGAGTCGGCGGACGAAGAGGACGACCCGGATTTTGAATGGGCGGGTAGCGACCTCACCAACCGTATGGCAGCGCTTGAGACGAGCTTCGGTAACTTTTTGACCGACTACCGTCGTGATACGAACTTGATATTCAGTTTCCAAGGGGACCCTAATGAGCCCCTGCCATCCTATTTCTATAACCCCTATGTCCCCGACGCGCCCGGTTCTTCCCAACCCCCGCCCCAGTGAAGCTTGATGTGGTTATGGCAGTTTTTATTTGTTTTTCCTGTTCACATGTTTGTATGATTTTCCTTGCAATTGTACCACAGTCTTGTTTGCTATAAAATCTGCATTTTTACCATTTGTTTGTTTTATTTATCGCACTTATTATTTTGCCTTGTTTAGATTTTAGTCCTTTTTGCTTGAGGACAATGCAAAAGTCTAAGTTGGGGGGGTCATAAGTGCGTATTTCTAAAACTTCACAAATTTTCAAAAATGCCCAGAAATTTCCAAAAAAATCATAAAATTTTGAAAAACCCAAAAATATTTTTGTTCAAAATAAATAAAAATTGGAATTCAAATTTTTCACAAATATCATTAAAAGTCGGTTTAAAGTCTCAAGTTGTAAAATTCAACATACACAAAGCCGAAATAGACAAAAAATGGAAATTGTGCGAAAATTGACGACTTAACGAATAAGTGTGGAGATTAACAAACCTGGTGAGATTCGAGCCTATCACTTTTTGCGAGTTTTTAAATCAATCCGAGTTAATTGTTAACTCAAAGTTCCTTTCAGCATCTAAAAAGTCGTCGACGATCTCAATCCTTTATTTTGATCGGTTATAAAAAAAGTGTGTGATATTGCTTTGAAAAACGTGCCAAAAGTGATCTCTAAACTTAAATTCATCTTGAGACGCATATGGTAACGCAATTGGTATTTTGGACAATGAAGTAGGCCCTCGTTTGTCACCCAAAAATATTGGCCAGAAAAAGATGTGAAAAATTATCCTTTTGTAACCCAAATTGAGCCAAAAGGTTTTCCCTTTCGTTTGACAACCCAAAAAACCCAAATAACCCCAAATTGAAAAAAAAAATAGAAAAATTCAGAAGTTAAGTCCGAAAAGTGCATATAAAGGGGCAAGAAAAAAATAGATATGCTCAATAAAAATAGCAAGAAAAGAAGTGAAAAACAGAAAAAATAGAGAAAAAGAAGAAAAAAAATGAGTAATAGCCCGGGAAAAAGCACAAATGGACATCATAAATGACTTTTCCAATTCCAACCTTCCCTACCTCTTTCATTTTACCCAATATACCTTAAACCCCGAAAAAATCCTAACCGAGTCTAAATTGCGAAATTGGTTACCGCGTGGAGAGCTAATACACCAAAAGATAATAAAAGAGATTAAATGCGCTAAAAAGAAGCAATGTTCACGTTTTAAGACCGTAATCCATTGATGAGATCCTATAACTATAAAATTTCTGTCTTTCTACTTGTTGCGTGACTTTGCATCCATTATATTTACTCTTTGTATTACGCATACCGAGAGAATATCCACCTTCCGAGTGATTCGTTTGAGAGAGTATTCAGTGAGAATTTGAAATCAAAATGAATTTTCGGAATAAGTAACGTAATGATCAATCGGTGAAAATTGGCGATTAAATTTCTAGCTTCGCACACACGCACTATGATTTGAGACTATTGAACATGACTTGATGATGATTATTTTCTTGGAAAGTTTGAATTGTACAATTTTTGCAGATTTTGATTTTTCCTTGAGTCGAATTTTGTGGGTATATTCACTGCAAACTCTCACGAGACACAACTCGTCCTACTAGGGTAACCTAGGGGTTTAAAGGCTTGTTTCATATGCTAAATGCAATCGTTTGCCCGCTAAAAAGGTATTCTACCCCAATAAAATGTTTTTCAAGAGTTGAGCCTTGCTAGGATTATTTTACATTTCTCGGGACGCGCAAAGTTCTAAGTTAGGGGGATTTGATTAGGAATAATTTCTTCCCAATTTATACCTTAATTTAGTTACTTTTAGCATCTCGAACAACGTAATTGAGTTGACTTTATCTTATAATCTTTCTACTAACTTATCCTAACGAGTACACCGAGTTTCTGGTATTTCGTATTGATTTTACAGGTATTTGATGTCAAGAAAGAAAGAAAGAAACCGAAAGAATCGAGAAACAAAAAGAAGGAAAGTCAAAAGGGTAAAAGTGTAATTTTCACCCCGAATTCCAATGATATACCTAAAGAGAAATTGAAGATAATACATTCATGAGCACATAGGAAGAAAAGACACCTCAATCGGAGTCCCGGAACAAAAGTTATGAGCAGTCAAAGTTGGAGAAAAAATCAAATAGGCAGACCGGTCCGCCCCCACCTCGGACCGGTCCGCTGTGCCATACTCCAGAAGACCCCGGATCGAAAGCAAACCGAAGAGGGAGGAAAAATAAAAGAACCGGTCTGCCCTGGACCGGTCCACCAAAAAATTAAAAAAAACGATCCTCATGGAAGGCAGATCGGTCCGCCTAAGCCCCGGACCGGTCCGGCTGTCGAGATTTTGTAATCTTATCCTCCTCCTATGAGAGTCCTAGTGCAGCTACAACTCCTGAATTTTCGTAGGGTATAAAAACCCGATTTATTATCATTATTTGGATGGAGAATTTTAGTAAATTTTCCATTCTTTTTCAGAAACCCTAGTTTAGATACAGTTTACAGTTTTAATTCCAATAGTGAAGATTATTCAGAAATTCCTTGATTACAAGTATTCTTAATTGCTGCTGTTACTGCTTTGGTAAGATTGCTGAGTTATTTCTTCGATCCAATTCTTTTCTACATCATTTCACAAATTTTTCTTAGTTTAATTATGGTTTTCTGCACATCAAACACTGTTTTCATTACTTTCAGCATGCTAGGTTAGATTTCTAAGGCCGGGATACATGAACCCAACCCGATGTGATAGTTGCATGTGTATAATATTAATCCTCTTAATTTAGTGATTGATTACGACCGTATCACATAGGAACACAACAATTGTAGATCTTTAGATCTCGTTTGCTTCTAAGGTAACCGGGATGCTTTAGAATGCAACTCGAGTGTCACTATCGCGATACCGATTTACTCGTCCTCATATTAAGTATGTTGCGGTCTTGAACCTCATATACGTAATGCTTGGGAGTACTAAATTTTGGGTCTAATTAATCAGTTAAATTTATGATTAGTATTTTACCTACAATACACTAGGGTTGGGGGATTGTATTCCCGTCCTATTTTTTTCTCATCATATAGTTTAAAGTTTCAAATCCTTCTTCATCAGTATTTTAGTTAATTTAGTATAATTGCACTTTTTCATAATTTAATAATTGCATTTAGTATAGTCATTCTCAAAACCAAATCAATTTTTCCTTTCATTTTAGAGTCAGGTGTAGGATTCATTCGTCTTTCCCGTCGTTACAACTTCGTTGTCCTATTTCCCAGTGGATACGATCCTGACTTACCGGGTTTATTACTAATGCGACAGGCTTGCACTTGAGCCTAGAGTGAATGCACATTAGAGATACTTTATGAGTCGCGTCACTCTTCTAATTTCGTAGAGGCTAAAGTGAGTAAAGAATTTAACACGGTCACTTTTGGAATAAATCTATCGGGTAGGGACCTTAAAATTTTCTTTACTACTCGGTTGTCGGGTATTTTCTCTCGAAATTAAAAGATGAATTAACAATATCGGAAAGTCTAGCATAAAATTCATCAAGGGTTTCTTTTTCATTCATTTTGATGGTTTCAAATTGAGTGGTGAGGTTTTGGAGTTTCAAAGCTTTTACGACACTAGTTCCTTCATGAGTGAGTTGTAAAATATCCCAAGCTTCTTTAGCGGTTTCACACGTCATAATGCGACAGAATTCATCCGGTGTGATCGCGCTAAACAAGGCATTTAAACCTCGAGAATTAAAATTAGATAGTTTAAATTCATTCTCACTCCATCTATCGGCCGGTTTGGGAAGACGCACATTATCTACTAAATGTATAGGTGTGGACCACTCGTTAACGACAAACATCCAAACTCTCTCGTCGATAGATTTTAGTGCCAATTTCATTCGCGCTTTCCAATATGCGTAATTAGAACCATCGAAAATAGGAAATTTTGAAAACGGGGAAAATTCCATTTTTAGCAAAAATATTTAAAAGATCTTAAACGCAATAATTTAGCGATCCCGCTCTCATACCACTTGTTGGAACACGAGGCCCCCAAATTTAAATTTTTACACTAAAAGTAATTTCAATTTCCTTTTAAAGATGCGAAAGCGATATGGTTCAATTAAACAAATACACCAAGTTTTAATTTCTTTTCAAATTAAAATTAAATCAAGTGAAATTATATTAAACACACACTTATGTTAATTTCACTTAAACCAACTTAATTCAACCCAAGTCCTAGAAATTTTTCGAAGTCATATTTTCAATATTACCAAATTAGGCCAAACTAATTTTATCAAATTAAGTGAAGATTAGAATCAAATTAACTTTTACCCAAGTTATTATGTAGCACAAAATTAAACAAGAGTAGTGATTTAAACCAATTTTATCTTTTTTACCTAAACATGCGTTCTAGGTGAGTTATTCAAAAGATAAAATAAACAATGAACCACTATGCCGCGATGTACGAGGAAAAACCCGCAAACGGAAAACAACCTCGGACGGCCCTAGCCATAAATCCACTAAGTATGGTATTTTACAAGTACAAGATACGAAAGACTTACAACACTCGACTAGACTCCTTTCAAGCCCCGATGCTCCTTCTTGTACCGACCTCCTCTTAGTTGATAATCCCGAACTCCACCGGAACCTTGGAATCCACCAATGTGGCTCAAGGAAATAACCCTCAACCACATATGGTGCCTTTCACCAGATGAGAATGCCGCAGCAAAAACACGTACTTCTTCTTTATGGGATGTAGAAGGAAACCCAAACAAACTCTTTAAATGATAGAGTACATATCGGTGCCAAAACTCCAAGAAAAGTATATATATATTGAAACTTGGATTAAAACAACAATTGGGTGTAACACAAGTGTTTAAGGATTTTTCTTGAAAACAAAAACACTTAAAACATGAACTTTTTTCTTTTAAATTTAAAGCTCTCTAAAACTCTCTCTAGGAGATAGGAAATTATGAAAAAGTTGGTTCTAAAAATTAGTTCCCGCACCTTATCAAATCTGGCAAAAGATAGTGGGGAAAAGTAGTGGGAAAACCGTCAAAAACTGTCCAAAAAAATTTTCCGCCAAAACTCGTTCGAACGACTTTTTTGTTCGAACAACTTTTTCGTTCGAACAAATTTACTAATAAGTTTCCAGAGCGAAAAATGATATCTCGTTCGAACGACCTGGCAATCTCGTTCAAACGAGATGCCAGTTCATTCGAATGACATGGTAATCTCGTTCGAACGAGATACCAGTGCGTATCGAACGGCGTTCCAGAAAATCAAAAAATAATAAAAATTCATTTTAAGTCAAAAACTTTCTATGACAAGTTCTAATAGATATTTTCTGAGTAAAAAAATTTATAAAGCGTTTATAAATTACACCCAATTAATTTCCAAGATCCTATATATATATATATATATATAAATTACATTAATACCTTAGGATCATTGGAATATTGTTGATGACGTAGAAACAAGGCACACTAAACCGGCATTTGATGAAGCTTTATAAACTTGGCCGCTAGGTCTTCAACTTTATTATGTCATAGGCTTGAAGGATGATCAATAACTCTATCCTATGACTCAAACATTTTTTGTCCGGAATTGAGCCAAAACTACAAAGGACTCAATTGGAAATTTGTGTCCTTACAGAGCCTTGCAGTTCTCAGTTTTGTGCCCACCCTCTCTGTGGAAAGCACATCTTAGCGCGTTGTTCCTCTTTGAGGGATATCCTCCCATCTTTCTGGCCCACTTAATGAACGGCTCGTCCTTGATCTTTGCTAGGATTTTATAGATTGGTTCTTTAAAGACAGTGTTCACTACCTGAAATGCTTTTGAAGAATCGTTTTTGTTTCCGCTCTTGGAGCCACTCTTACCCCCATTTTTGCTTCCTTTCTTTTGGTCTCAACTTTATCGCTGCTATTGCCAATGAACTTGGCGCGATCATTCTCCCCTGCACTGAGGTGGGTTACATCCTCAACTGATGTATTTTTTAATACGAGCCATTAAGTCATCAATGGCCGTGGCCTCCTTCTTAGTGAGGGACTAGTGCAAGAGGCAGGAGCTGGGTAGGACAATCTTAAAGGATGCCATAGCGACCTCCTCCGAGCAGTCCTCGATATCGTTGAATAAATCCCAATATCTTTTTGCATAGTCTCTGAAGCTCTCCTCTGGAATTTTTTCATTGTCAATAAGGCATTCATCCTCTTCGGATGGGAGTTGCTGGTAATGAAGCGAGCTATGAAGAGCTCTACTAGGGACTCGAAGCTCCTGATGGATATGTGAGGGAGTTTCTCAAACCACTTTTGGGCCACATCGTGCAAGATCGATGGAAAGATCTGGCACATTAATGCGTCCTTATGGTTCCAAAGGGTCATGGCCTGCCTGTACTACCTAACATGGTTGATAGGATCAGTCTTTCCATCGTAGGTCTTGAATCTGGGAATCACGAACTTCTTAGGGGATTCTTCTCCTTCTATCTCCCTTGAGAAAAGGGATTTCATCTAGGTCCTAAGAGCTCTCCTGGAGAGTTCTCTGGTCGATCTCTTACCCCAATGTGCTGGGTGCTGGTCCATTTCTCTCTGGACCAAATTCCGTATGTCATCATTTCCCTGAGTTGGGCTCCTGTAACGACGAGTTGGCTGGTGTTGCTCGAGAAAGTCGTCATCTGACCTGTGTTCCTTAAATTTTTTAGATCCACGTCTAGGTCTCCTTCCTCGGTTGTGAGACTTGCTCGCCTGAGGGCTAGGAGTGCGATATTGACGATGCATGGTGCTGTGATGGAGTTATCTCTCCATTTTTTCCAATCTTCTTTTAAGACGAGCATTCTCAACTTCTTACTTGTGAGTGGCCTCCTCTTGCTTTTGGAGCCTAGACTTATAGGCATCGATCATCTTGGAGACCTGTGTGGACCTATCTGGTCCTTGGTTTTCCTCTGAAGCTTTTCGTTCGGGGCGAGCCCTAAGATTTGAACGTCGAACTTCAGATCTGATCCTACGAGGGGCAGGTTGCTCTTGAATATCCCCTACTTGAGGGGCATTATGCTGTGACTAGACTTTCCAAATTCTTATTGGTTAAGGCTTTCTTAAAGGAAAAAAATGCTTCCCACAGACGACGCCAATTGTAGTGACAATTAAACTCAACACAAAATAACAAGCAAAGGCAATCACCAGAATAAATAAAGAACTTGAAAGAATGGCAATCACACACAACACAAGATATATGTGGTTCGGTAAGAAGGCCTATGTCCACGGTGGTGCTCTCAGTATTTTATTTCTCTTTACTCCGGGGAATGTTTACATATTGCATGCCCTTTGCCCCGGGCTAGGGGTTTGATATATACATGTTATTTCGGAAAGTGGAGGTGTGGGACTCCTCCACGTTAGATCATAATCCCTAAAGTATCTCTGAAAAGAAATTTTAGGAACTGAATGGGTCACAACGGAATTGGTTAAGGCGCGAGGCCTCTAGACTTTGGGTTGTGTTTAATTGGGCTACTCGTCTGGGCCAAAGTGACAAATAGAGGTACCCACAATACATACACATATACATATATACATACAATTTATGTCAATTGTTGAAAGTTTTTTGCATCCATACATATATACGTTCAATTTAAGTCAATTCTTCTTACAACAAAAATGTTTAAACATTTTTTAAAATTTTGGCTAATTTTACTATAAAGCTATTCACCATATTTAGAAAATAAAAAATACTCCAATAATAATATTAATAGTCCGTCGAGGACTTCATATAAATAATATAATATCCATTAAAATCTGTAAACAACTTAGAAAATTTGGGCAAAACCTCCTTTGTTTATAGGATTATCCACCCTATTTAAGAAATAAAAAAACTCCAACAACAATATTCAATCCCAAGAACATACACATAAAAGAGGGAACTATATTCAACATTTACCTTATAAAGTCATTACAAATGAGCTCAAATAAAATAATGTATGGAATACAAATGTATCGACATGAAATCCCACAAAATCTAGCTAAGTAATCTCAACACCACATGTTCAATGATGTCCAGTGTTGGGGTTTAAGGCATGCCCGATGTGTATGCATTGTGTCCGGTTTGGGTCCCAAGTCTCGCTCCATGATCATGATAATATACACCTGCATCAATGTATTATGTGGATCACAATGGATTTCTACCCGAATTTCAAAGAAAACAAAAACCACAACATTATAACATAAATATTACCTTGTTTGGTGGATGAGATTTTTGTCCGTGCCTCTTTAACGCTGAATCGGTTCCTAAATTCAGGTTGTAACTTTTCATATTTTATTCCAATTCATATAAATTTACAACATAAACAACAGAATAAATATTTGTTGGTTCATATTCAATATAATTATACAAAATTGAACTTAATTCCCTACTCCAAGTCAAGCAAGAAAGTCATTTACAGTCACTGGCATTGCAGTCCCCATTTTGTTTAATGTGGTTGAAATAATATGCACGTGAAGAACCAAATACACAAATAAAAATGAGAGGTGCTTACTAAGACCTTAATAAACATAAAAATGGGCATATGATTGTTTATAGGAAACACCATAAAAAAGGAAAAGAAAATAATGGGAACTAAATCCATATAAACTAAAAAATAATGGAGAAAAACATAGCATATAAGCTACTTGCAAACAATTTATATATAAGTATTCAAATCAGAAATTTGTATTTGTGTGAGATAAATAGTCTAACTGTACCAGTTTTAGGGGTATATGATTGTTTATTTTTGTTTTTTCTGAACCATGTAGAGCCTCAGCAAGAGCAATGTCTCCATCGCTAATAGAGCAGTGTACTACCCAAACCAATTGACACGCATCTTTCCTTTGTTTCTCTATCTCTGTTCTTCTACAACAGAATCTTGGATCGAGATTTCATCAACTTCATACCTATCATCGTCATCTACTGTTTGCCCGTGTCGATGGCACTACTTAATTCTTGTCCCGTGCACAGACCTGTGCAAATAAAAGAGCATAAAATCTTAATAACAATGAAACCAAGTCATTCATACTCGTACATTAGTTTGGGAAATAATTATTGGTGAAATGTTTTTAGTTCTTAACATTATACTTAGTTTTAGCAAATAGTAGAAATTCTTAGTTGTGTATGGGACTTCAATTTGCAGTCAATATAGTTGTGTATACACTGTTGATGACAGTGTATATGTGTGAATAACTATGACAGATTTTCTTGATGCGTTTCAATGCTATTAATAACAGTGTATATGAGTTTCAATACCTTATTTCTTAGTTGTGTATATGCATTTAAATGCCTTATTAATAACAGTGTATATGTTATTAATAACTGTGTATATGCCTTGTATATAAAATAGAGTATAAGTCAATAGGCCTTGCATTCGTGTTGTTTCATCAAGAGTGTACACTGTTATACATCTAGGTTTGATTGTTGTAATAGTACACTGTTATACATCAAGAATTTCACAAAATTCTTGATGTGAACTATTACACAAAATTCAAATAACAGTCCTTCGGCCTCAATTCTATGGATTCAAACGAATCAAATCGTGTACGTATCAATCAAACCGTGAGATATCAATCCATTAAAAGAATCATGAAATTAATATAGGTTTGGTTCACCTTAAGGATTGGGGAGAGGCTTGTCCAAATCCTGGAAGGGGTGGAAAAAGGCCTTCGGCACTTTTATGCATTAGGGCTGCCATATATGGCTGAGTTGACCGAGCTGTTTCTACTGCATCTATGCATCAGGGCTGCTATTACACAGATCTAAGACCTCCTCATATCTTATATCAGAGCTACTGCTACTTCATCACTTCATTTACGTATAAGAGTTGATGCTACTACATCTATGCATCATAACTCCTACTACTGCATATAAAGTAGAACAAAGATTTTCAAAAAAAACCATTAATACATGGCAACCCAGAGAATGTCTTATGGTTATCACTTGTGGTCATCAATCAGAGCCACCAATGCATATAATGTCATTAAAGATATGAAATTAGAACTTACAATTTGAAATAGAACTTATCAACCCCATCACTATCGTATAACCAGATCTTTACCTGCAATACATCAGTTAATTATAAGTAAAAACACATGTTGAACATAGAAAAAGAAAGGTGTGAGAGAATAGATGATTGAGAGAGAGGGGGACATAAAAGGGTAGATGATGGAGGAGTTAAGAGGGATATAAAGGGGTAGAAAGGTCTGCAGCAACCCCTATGTAGCAACCCCTATTAACCAAAAATGACTTCAGATAAATCCGTTACCAAAATAATAGGCATTTAAGTAAGATGAAGAGCATGCACCAAATTAATGATACAACACTGCATAAATAAAAAGCTAACAGTACCTAAAGAACACATGAACATATCGATTGAGACTTCATCTTTTTACAATTACTGCATAAATAAAAATAAAACTAATTGAAATTGAAAATACCCAATATAAATTTTAATGACATATCCAAAATCTAAAGGTCGACCCACAAAATAAAATTCTCTGGTACCGTTTACTCTCACGTTTAAAAAGTGTTAAACATTTAGGAGATTATGAAATAACACTTGATCTAGATCAGTGAGTAATAATAAAAGAAATTTGGGGAAAATAATAACTTTAGATAATTCAGTGGAAAAACAACTCTTTACAAACACGAACAAAAAGGTTTGAATTTTTTTTTCTGAAGAAATCAACTTAGAAACTATATTTTCAAATGGCATGTTGTGCCAAAAGGAATGTCATGACCATCTCAATATGGTGTTGAGAGAATTATGGTACGAATATACCTACAATATATATTCGGTATTGATTTACTCTCCTCCACTTTCTCGCTTTCCTCCTATGCTCCACCTCCAACCATGGCAACTCGTCCTCTATCTCAGCTCATCGGACCGCTCAGTCGTCTCCGCCCTTGCGGCGGATTTGGGTCTTGGTCGACTGGTTCACGGGATGTGTCTTGGGCCGAGGAAGTGGCAGGTACTATGATGGCGTTGTTTTGGGGTAGTTGAGACGGACGCATTTGTTGAATTACCAATAGTTGGGGCTGATGTATGTCAGTGCAGCAGTCTTGGAGCACTTAAATCGAAATGAATCAGACATACAATAATTAAACGAAAGCTAAAATTAGATATTCGTTAGAACCAAACGTGCCAATAATTAAACGAAAGCTAAAATTAGCTTACCGCACATATATTATGTACAACAACTATGTTGTTATATATAATATGTATAACAGTAGCTGCTGTTATACATATTATATACAATAACAATATATATTATATACAACAACAATATATATTATATACAACAACTTTGTTGTTCAATATAATGTGTATAACAACAACTGCTGTTATACATATTATATACAACAACAAAGCAGTTGTATATAATATATGTATAGCAGCTGCTAAAAAAATTGATCTAGCTTTATAAATTAACTTGAGAAAATTAACAAAATTGATCTAGCTTTAGGCAGCATATATGGGATTGTTAGATATCAGGATATATGGGATCTAGCTTTAGGCAGCATATATGGGCCCAATCAGTTATATTACTCGCACAATCTCAGCATATATGGGATTGTAGGATGCATACCACTTAATTAAAAAAATAACTCAGGTGGGGTATTTTATCAAACCATGTGGCAAGTAATTTGAAACTAATAAAATAGTACACAATCAAACCTAGAATTTACAACATATATAAACCAATCAAAATAGTACATAATCAAACAAAACAGATCATTGTAGAGATAAAAGACAACCAAATCAGAAGCAATACTTGTTAACACAATATATTACACAATCAAACTTGGAATTTGAAAAAAAAATGAAACCCCAACTAAGTACACAACAACTCTAAGTAGGAAGATCCTCAAAATCAAAAGAATCTGCACTGTAAGCGAGGGAGACAAAGTCGTCAAAAAACTAAAATCCTCACAATCAAACGAATCTACACTATAACCCTAAGTAGTAAGATCGGGTAGAAGAGAGAGTAAAAAAATACCTCAAATATTCAAATCAAATGCCCACACAAAGTTCAAAATAGTGCCCAGAACTTATTGGGCGAGATAGTTGAAAATAAAATGCAATCACGGCTGCAAGCTTTATGAATTTTTTCCTTCAGTAATGGTGAATACATTCTCAAAGCAATCAGTGAGGGATATGACATATCACATACACAATCTCAATTTACTCATTATAGGTAATAAAAAATCAGAATTGAGGAACTATTTGAATCCAAATGACTTACGAATCAAAATTAAGCAAACGCAAGCTAAAAATACAAATAAATTTCGTATACAAACCATTCACATTCCAAATTTTAATGAAAGCCTATTTCGAAAGAAAACTAAAGCCTAAACTAAGCAATTTAAAAACAGAACTGCAGCCTAAACTAATCAGTCTCTACATTCCTAATAAAAAAAAAATATACCACAAAAGAGGCAATACAATCAAGAACCATCCAACTTGAGCGGACTAAAATTCCATCCAAGTTAATGTCACAAATTTAATCAAACCTATGTAACATGTATACCATGTATACCATATTCAATGCAACCAATTAAATAATATTCTGAATGCAAACTCAATTCAACCAATTTGTATAATATGTATAAGATAATTGGTCATTAAAGTTGATTTGGTTGCTATGAGTATGAGTTGTCATTACACATGACTTATCAAACTCTTTAATTTGTAGTATAAGACATATAATATCAAAACATCAGAGGGTTGGATAAGAAAGTTAATAAATTAATTCGCTGGTAAAACTTAATAGTATGTTAAAAAACTAGGTAAATTGGAATATAATTAACAACGTATTATTCGGCTTACCATTAAGTATTACTAACCACACAGAAAAAACCTAACATTTCAAACAATCGTAAATGACATAAAATATTTGAGGTTTAAAACAATGGCTTAGCCACACTCAAGAAATAAAACACCTAATGAATTGGTGTTTTGTAAATAACTAAATTAAGAAACTCACCCTATATCCGATTACTTTATTTAAACACTCCAAGCCCTAATATCTCAAAACTTCGCAAAATTATACACAAATATGATATCCAAAATCCCTAAAAGCCCTAAATAACAAATCGAGAACAAAAATAACCTCTTTTGCAATCTGAAACATGCAATGTGATGATAAAAATTATGCAATCGGTCACCAATGCCTATAATGACAAAAATAATAAAAGTGAGCATGGACAAAATTAATCAAGCAAGCTGTCACCAAATATAACTAGAAAACTCAAAAAAAATAACCTAAAAAAGAGAAACAATAATAATTTATTCCAAACGTCATCTCTGAAGAACCAATTAGAAGCAAATTAGAAATAAGATTAATACAAATTGTTGAGAAAATAAAGAGCTGAGAAAATTTGAAACTTACAGATGGCGGCAAAAGATATGGCGATACCTCCCTCATTCCCATATTGTCCAAACCTTATACATAAAACAATGTTATAAACAAACAGCTAAAAAGGTTTCATGTATATTTCAGTATCAACAAAGTTTCTTTTTCCTTATTTTTTCAAATAAAAAAACATAGAAAAGAATCAAATAAAAAATTAAAAGATACCTTATCTTCAAGTACAGAAGTCGGATAATCTGCAACCAGTTCGTTTTCACTTTCTGCGACTATTTTTTTCTCAGCCGCCATTTCTATGTCCAAACCTTAAGCACACAGCTCCTGAACAAAAAAAACATTCAACCAAAACAAAGTTTACAAAACTGACCTCTATTAAACATTCAACCAAGAATCTAAACTTTTGGGGCTATGGTTTCAACACAAAATGTGTATAAGTGCGTTTGTATATGAGACATAAAAAATCTGTACAACCATAGCGCCCTAAAATCTGTACAATCAAGTTTACAAAACCCAGAAGCTAACCTCAATTTTGGGGCTATGGTTTTAACACAAACTATGTATAAGTCTGTGTGTATGGGAAATCAGAAATCTGTACAATCATAGCCCTAAAATCTGTATAATCACAAAATATGTACAACCATAGCCCTAAAATCAGAAAACTAAAATCGATCTGGATGTGTATGAGTGTGTGTATGTGTGTGTGTGTGTGAGCCTGAGTGTGAGTGTGAGGCAGAGGCGAAAAGGTAGATGTGTGTGTATGTGGATGTGCGTGTTTAAGAGGGTGAGAAAGACTACCTGAATGCAATGGCGGATAGTGGGCAACGGGGACTGGGGTTTGTGGGTTTGGAGTGAGAGTGAGAGAATGAGGTAGATGGGGGTGGGTTTGGAGTTTGGAGCAAGAGAATGAGGGAGACACATGAGTGTGTGCGTGTGTAACTCTGTGAGGGAGAAAGAATTCCACAAATGCCCTCATTGTTGAATTAAAAAGTAAGTTTGTTAATAAAAAAAAAGGGAGAAACCAAATAGTTGAGGGGTAAGTTGGTAAAAAGGAAAGAGATGTGATCTCAACCTTTCATTTTGACAAAATATGTAAGGAGGTGGCATCAATCCGCACCGTTAAAAATGTGTATATTTTCAAAAACCAAGCTACTTTATATATATATATATATATATATATATATATATATATATATATATATATATATATATATATATAGTTTTTTGGTAAAACTTCAAACTTCAAGGTATACCTCTAATTATTTACAAAACTGTAGTTTAATCTGAATTTTTTGTAGTTTGATTTTTTTTATGCCCTTAATAGCAATCAGCGTAATTTTTTGTAATCTGTATTTTTTTTTATTTGCCCTTAATCTTTAATTTTTTGTATTTTTATATGCCCTTAATGTGTAATATGTAGTTTTTTTTTTAAAATATGTGGTTTAATATGTGGTGATTTATGTAGTCTGAAATATATGATTTTGTTAAATAGGAAGTCATGGAGAGCTTTTTAAACGTAAAAGAGAAAACAACACACAAACCGTATTCAAAGCTGAGGTTCAATCATCTCTCAATGCGAAGTTCAATAATCTTCTCCATCAAGAAGTTCAAACCCAAATTGTGACACAAACCGCACAATCCCAACACTCACCTAATATTGGATCAATTTGGATAAACTATAATTTGTATAATACTCGAAATAAAACTATAATTTGTAGTTGTTTGGGCATTATAAAACTATAATTCGTATAAAACTTGAAATAACCTAAAATAAAATCGCCTCGGGGCCTCCGCCCCAAAACCTCCGGCACCACTCAAAACTTTCGTCCCGATTGAACAAAAATCCTGGAGCCGCCACGGCATGTTGAAGTAAGGGCAGTGTCGTGATTTTTTGCCTCGTCAGTGTTGCATTTGACAAAGTGGGTTGGAGGTTTGGACCAAGCAATGGCAAATAGCTCAAGCGTAGGGCACGCTATTTGAGGAGAAGTCCTCTGAGCCCAAATATAATAAGAGGTTTGTTGGGACACAAACTTAATAATGGGTGCTCGAAGGACAAGCTCGTGATGGAAAATGGTCTCGTTCCTAAATAGCCATAGGCGAGAGACAGGAGATATATCCGCATATACTTTATTATAAAATTTATAAAACGCGCGGGTCTAAAACGTGAGGTATAAAAAACTTTAGTCACCAACGACTTTGGTTTAAATAATGGATCAAATACCAAAAAGTTTTTTAAATATTTTTTAATACATACTTAGTCCAAACCTTTTATTTTGTACCAAAAAGTAACTTTTTGGTACAAAATAATACATCCTTATTCTTTAAATATAAGAGAATAAGGATCTTTTTGGTACAAAATTAAAAGACTTGGACTAAACGTGTATTAAAAAAGGGATAATTATATTTAGGTCCCATTTGTCGGGTTAATATGCTAATAAGCCCTATTGACTTTTCAATAATCCCATAGGTCCTATTCCAACTTTTTAGGGAATTTTTTCACAATTTTACCCTTTTATAACTAATCATCCGTAACTTCCTTTAGGAAGTTACATAAGTGGTTGGACTTTTTTTTTTAATCTTTAAATGATCATAACTTTTGATTCACAAATCCGTTTTTCGCAAAATTACTATTTTTGAAATATGCTCGACGAGATCTATCAAACAAGATCCATGAAGGCTATAAAATTCCAAAGAAAAAAATTTACGCAAACAGTAAACATTACTGTATGCACTAGAATATGAAATAGTTTTATATATGTGACATTTTCACAAACAGACAGTAACATTTACTGTGGTAATACTACACATTATATATATATATATATATATATATATATATATATATATATATACACACATCCGGTGGATCCAAACCCTCTTTTTTCAAAAATACTTTATATTTAAAAGTTCGCGCTAACGACATCCAATCCTTACCACCATTGTTGGAGCTTAAACGACCTTCGTCAGATATCCGATTTGGCGTGGGTAAGGGTGGCATTTGGTGCCGCTGGCGCGGACCTTTAAAAATAAGAGACTTTTGAATAAATGGGATTTGGATCCACCGGAGTATCATGGGGTGCCGCAGGCGCGGACCTTTGAAAATAAGATTGGATAAATGGGATCGGGATCATCTGGAGTACCAATTTGGGGTGAATAGGGGTGGCACAGAACTTTAAAAATAGGAGCATATTGGATATTGATATACCCGTTTATATTCTAGGAGGGTCGCCTCCACAACGGACGACCCTAAGAGGGGCCGACCCTTCACCAGGCCCCAACTGGCCTTCACCAGACCCAGACGACCCTACGAGGGGCCGACCCTTCACCAGGCTCCAGACGACCCTGCGAGGGGCCGACCCTTCACCAGGCTCCAGACGACCCTACGAGGGGCCGACCCCTCGCCAGGCTCCGGCCGACCCTACGAGGGTACGACAGTACGAGGACAGAATCAAGCCAGACTCACTACCGGAAGAAACTTTGCCCTCGGCCTCGGCTCATAGGCCGAGGGTGATATCATGACAGCGCGTGGTTTGGGAGACGCGTGGAACAGTGCGCGTGAGGCTCATATGACACGTGGAAGACCGTTACAACCGAATCACCCCCTCACGTGAGAGAATATTATGTCATCATTTGGCATCTACAGGTGTCAACAGGGGATTGGCTAGATCATTCTTCACATGCACCATGCTTACCTGGGGGGTACACTACACCCCCCAAGACCTATATATACTTGTCACCCCTAACCCTACAGGGGATCGACTCATGAACAGTAACCCTAGCTAAAACTCTGCTTGTTCACACACAGTAGAGAGAGAGAGAGAGGGTTATGTGCATTGTATCCAAGGCCATTAGTGCCCATACTTAGTGGATCACACACACAGTGGATGTAGGCCAATTTGGCTGAACCACTATACATCAGTCTTATTTCCTCTTATACTCCTCCCCTTCTACATACTTATACACTTATACATCTCTATGGTAGCCATAGCTGCTACTGCTTGAGCTCACTAACACTTACCTGGTGGTGCTAAATCCCAGCATCATCAGTTTGGCGCCGTCTGTGGGAACGAGAAGACATCTCTTCCTTTGTACAGCTTGACCTCACTGGGCACTCTGGTGGTGAACCAACACTCCCCCTGAGAGGAGGTGTTTCACCATTGAAAGAGACCCACTAAGGTTCCCAAGCTCACTAGTATTTTCTTCAGTTCAACTTTTCATAGCTCAAGCACATGGCACCTGAGATGCCACCCCCACCTCTTCCCCCACCGGATGAGGGGGGAAGACCCAGTTCCAGTCAACCGCCGCCTCAGTCTGAGATGGCAGATGTGGCAGCAGCCCTAAAGTCTCTGGCAGCCAGCCAGCGGATGATGCAGGAGCAGTTCACAGCCCTAAGTCAGAACATACTGAGACCACCAGGGGTCTCATCTGAGATGATTACTCCGGCAGCAGCTCCAGGACATCATGAGGCCAGGGGACCACCCCAGGCACCACATAAAGACCTGCCACCCCCCTCAGCGGCGTAGGGATGTTGCTGACCCCCGGCGTTTACGCCTGGGGAGGCAAGGAAACCCTTGCCCTGAGGACAGGTATGATGATCTGGAGGAAGAAGAGGCTCCAGTAGAATGCTGGGAGCCATATGAGGTCTCCAACAATACAGTACGACCCCTCCAGGACAGTAGAGGAAAGTGCGGGAGACCAAACCCTGATGATCGCCCAAGAGGCTCTGCTTTTGACCGCCTGAGCAGGGGGTCGGCTTTCGAGAGGCTGGGCCCAGTGAATGACCTGCGAGACAAGTTGTCCAAGTCAAGAAGCGCAGCGAGATCTAGGAAAGAAGCAGAAGGCCGACCCCAAAGACGGGATGACGGCCAAAGGGAAGTAAATAGCCGACACAGGCCTGCCATGGCGGAGCCCTCCATCCACCTCCGAGAGGCAGCAGGGGATAACATCGGCCAGGCCGACCCTGTGAGGCCTTGGAATGACTCAATCCGGAGGTTAGAGGATAAGATTGGCGACATACTGAAGAGCCGGGACCCTCTTCAGAGGGGATACACCATGGGCTCACCCTTTGTGGCAAAGATAGTCAACTTCCCCACGCCATCGAAGTTCAAGCCTCCCGTGGTCACCCCAAGATACGATGGGAGCACCAACCCTGTCCACCACGTGGAAATGTATCAGTCGGCGGCAGACATATACTCTATCTCAGATGAGATGAGGTGTCGTGCCTTCTCTGGTACCTTGACAGGGGCTGCGCATGTTTGGTACACGTCTCTTCCAAAAAATTCTATTGGAAACTTTAAGCAGTTGGCAGACCTGTTCATCCATAATTTCTGCTTTGGGGTGAGGCCACAGAAGAAGACCACACACCTGCTCTATGTTAAGCAGGGGAAGAACGAGACTCTGAGAGACTACATAGCCAGATTCAATAAAGAGAAGCTGGAGGTGGAAGACTATGAGGAGAGCATAGCTATGACAGCCCTGATTGGAGGGCTCCAAAAGGGGAAGCTATTATGGAAGCTTGCCGAAGACCCTCCGAAGACGATGGCTGAGCTGTTGTCAACAGCAGGGAAGGTGATGAACGCCGAAGAGGCGATGGCCGCAAAACATGAAGACGAAAAAGGAGGTGCAAGTGGGAATAAATACCCCAAGAAGAACAAAGAGGGGAAGAAGAGGACCATGGATGATAAGTTCGCGGGGTACACCCCTCTGACGGTCAGCTGTGAACAGATCCTCAATGAGATAAAGAGTGACCGGACACTGAAGTGGCCTGAGAAGCTGAGGGCAGCCCCCGGCAAGAGAAATAGGAACCTGTGGTGTGAATTTCACCAAGACCACGGCCACGTAACAGACAAATGCTTTGCTCTGAAAGATGAGATTGAGAAGATGCTGAAGGAAGGGAAGCTCAGAAAGTACGTCGACAAAGCCGACTTCAAGAGGGGCCGAGGGGACGACCCCAGAAAGAAGCGAGTCGATGCCTGCAGAGAAGGTCCTCAAAAAAGAGGGGACGACCCCTCTGATGATGAGGACGACCCCGACCTCCCGCCGAGAGACGACCACGGCCCTGTCAAGAGGCTCAATATGATCTCGCTCGGGGTGGGAATGATCTCCGGGGGACTTGCAGGAGGAGGGTCTGAGGTCGCCGACAGGAAGGCCCATGTCGCTGAGGCTAAGGCAGTGATGAAGACGGTGCACTCAACCTCCGTAGAGGTCAAGTCAGAAAAAAGGAAGAAGGTTGATATGGACACTTTGATTGTGGGGTTTTCAAGAATGGACTTCAAGGGCCTATTGGCCCCGCATGATGACCCTCTCGTCATCACCACCAGGGTGCACGGGTGCGAAGTGCCGAGGATCCTGGTGGATGGGGGCTCATCCGCAGATGTGATGTTTTGGCCATGCTTCAAGGCCCTGGGCCTCAGTCGTGCCAGACTTGTCCCATACCATCATCCATTGATTGGGTTCAGTGGGGAGAAGGTTCACCCCCTAGGAATATATGAGACTGATGTCAGGATGGGGGACGAGTGGCCGAGATGGCTCACCAAGAGGGTCAGTTTCTTTGTGCTGGATGAGCATGTGTTTTCGGCATACAACATCATACTGGGACGTGTGGCCCTCAAGGGGTTTGAAGCTGTGCCGTCCACGGTCCACCAGATGGTTAAGTTCCCTACCCCTTATGGGGTGGGGGAAGTTCAGGGAGACCAGACGACAGCGAGAGAGTGCTACTACAACTCCGCTGAAGAAAGGGAGGCACACAAGAGGGCTACAGCCACTTACAACATTGATACCCTAGACCCCAGGGACGAGACGAAGCTCAAAAAAGGAGAGGCCGCTGAGGAGGTAGAACCCATCATCCTCGATGAGGATGACCCGGGAAAAACCGTCCAAGTCGGCAAATCTCTGAAGCCCAGTATCAAGGAAGACCTCATCAAACTGTTGAGGAGAAGGCGAAGCGTCTTCGCGTGGAGTCATGTAGATATGCCAGGGATCGACCCTGAAATCATGTGCCACAAACTCAATGTGGTAGAGGGAGTGAAGCCGGTAAAGCAGAA
The DNA here is from genome assembly GCA_949130495.1 of Sambucus nigra. Classification (NCBI taxonomy): domain Eukaryota; kingdom Viridiplantae; phylum Streptophyta; class Magnoliopsida; order Dipsacales; family Adoxaceae; genus Sambucus; species Sambucus nigra. The sequence continues at coordinate 573,686,731 of OX422217.1, forward strand.
GAGGAGGATTTACTCTAGAGAAAAGTATGAGGTCATCAGGGATGAGGTTAAAAAATTAGAAGACGCTGAATTTATCAGAGAGGTCATCTACCCTGAGTGGCTGTCCAATGCAGTCATCGTCCCAAAGGCCAACGGCAAGTGGAGAATGTGCGTGGACTTCACAGACCTCAACAAGCATTGCCCCAAAGACAGCTTCCCTCTCCCCCGCATCGACCAGATGGTAGACGCTACCGCAGGCCATGAGCTCATGAGTTTCATGGATGCCTACTCAGGGTATAACCAGATTTTCATGAACCCCGAGGACTCAGAGATGACCGCCTTCATCACTGACAAGGGGACATACTGTTACAGGGTCATGCCCTTTGGCCTAAAAAATGCGGGGGCAACGTACCAGCGCCTCGTAAACAAAATGTTCGAAGACCAAATCGGGAAGTCTATGGAGGTTTACGTAGATGACATGCTGACCAAGAGCCTGAAGGCAGAGGATCATGTGGCAGACCTGGAAAGGACCTTTAATACAATGGACAAATACAAAATGAAGCTCAATCCGGCCAAGTGTGTCTTCGGGGTCGGAGCGGGGAAGTTCTTGGGGTTCATTGTCAATCAAAGAGGCATCGAGGCCAATCCTGAAAAGATAAAGGCCCTTATTGAGATGAAGACCCCCAAGTCCATTAAAGACGTTCAGAGGCTCACAGGGAGAGTGGCTGCCTTGAATAGATTTGTGTCAAGGGCTACAGACAGGTGTCTACCATTCTTCAAGACCCTCAGGAAAGCCTTTGAATGGAGCGAAGAGTGTGATGAGGCTTTCAAGCAGCTGAAATCATACTTAGGGTCTCCCTTGCTGCTGTCACGACCCGTGCAGGGTGAACGACTGTACGTGTACCTTGCTGTCTCAGAATCCGCTATCAGTGCAGCAATCGTAAGAGACGAAGATGGGATACAGAAGCCCGTATATTTCAACAGCAAGGCACTCCAGGGGGCAGAGCAGAGATACCCGAGGATGGAGAAGTTGGCCTATGCCTTGATCCATGCCTCAAGGAAGATGAAACCGTACTTCCAGTCCCATACTATGGTCATCCTTACTAACTCTCCTCTTAGGCAGATCCTACACAAGCCTGAGAAATCAGGAAGGCTAATGACCTGGGCTATAGAGTTGGGGGAATTTGACATTGTGTATCAGCCTAAGACAGCCATTAAGGGGCAAGCCTTGGCAGACTTCGTGGCCGAGTTCACATGGGAAGAAGATGAGGCCGAGGGTGAGACCCTCGGGAAGGCAGATACGGAAGACAGACCCGCAGACACACCTGCAGAAATGGCTGAGACGAGCACCGCTAGAAGGAAAGTGACTGAAAACGAAGAGGGAAGATACATCTTTAGACAGGGGTCCCTCTCTGAGGGAAATTTTTCTAAAAGAGACTCCGTGGAGCCTCTTCGTTGACGGGTCCTCCTGTGATAGCGGAAGTGGTGCTGGACTGATACTATCAGCACCCGATGGCACGGACGTCGAGTACGCCCTGAGGTTCAATTTCAAAGCCTCCAACAATGAGGCTGAGTATGAGGCCTTGATAGCTGGCCTCTCCTTAGCCAAATCCCTTAGTGTCAGCCAAATTTTGGTTCACAGTGATTCAAGGCTGGTGGTGAATCAGATATTAGGAGCCTATGAGGCCAAAGACGAGAGGATGGCTAGGTATCTTGATAAGGTGAGGTCATTGCTGAAAAACTTCAAAGAAGTGAAATTCAAGAGGATACCTAGGCTCGACAATGGCCGTGCTGACGCCCTTGCAAGGTTGGCCTCAGCTACTAGGACAGACATAAGGAGGACAGTCCCGGTAGAAATTTTGCTTCGACCAACTATCGAAGACGACGAGGGAACACTTGGCATTTGCATGAATGTTTCTCAAGAACCTTCATGGATGGACCCTCTGATCAGATACATTAAAGGGGGAGAGATGCCAGAAGCGAGCCAAGAGAGGAAGAAGCTGAGATACAGGGCTGCAAAGTTCGCTGTCATCGGAGACACGCTGTACAAAAAGGGGTTTCTGCTCCCCTTACTTAGGTGTGTGCATCCCTCTGAGGTCCCTTCCATTTTGAAAGACGTGCATGAAGGGTCGTGCTCAAGCCATATTGGGGGTAGATCCTTGGCAAAGAGGGTGATCACCCAAGGCTATTGGTGGCCGACCTTGGGGAAAGATGCTGCCGCATACGTTAAAAAGTGTGATAAGTGCCAAAGATTTGCTACCATCCCTCACCAACCTCATCAGCCTCTCACCTCCGTTACATCCCCATGGCCGTTCGCAGTATGGGGTATTGATCTGGTAGGACCCTTACCAAGAGCAGTCAATAACTATCGGTTCCTCATCGTAGCAATTGACTACTTCTCAAAGTGGGTAGAGGCCGAGCCGATGGTCATGATCACGGAGCAGAAGACCTTTCAGTTCATTTGGAAAAATGTGATATGCAGATATGGTCTACCCAACACCCTCATCTCGGATAACGGGACTCAGTTCAAGAATGCCTCTTTACAGAAGTACTGTGAGAGGGTAAGTATCAAACAATTTTTCTCCTCCCCAGGCCGACCTCAGGCCAATGGGCAAACCGAAGTTACGAACAGGACAATCCTAGATGGGATTAAGAAGAGGCTTGAGGAGGCAAAAGGAAGATGGGTCGAGGAGTTATATGCAGTGTTGTGGGCATACAGGACGACAGTAAGGACCCCTACCGGGGAGACCCCATTCATGTTAGCTTATGGATCAGAAGCAGTCATCCCCACCGAAGTGGAGTTTCCTACTCATAGGGTCCAAATGTATGACCCCCAGGGGAATACGGAAGAGAGAAGACTTGACCTAGACCTGATTGAGGAAAGAAGGGAGGATGCTGAGATAAGGCAAGCTTCCTACCAGCAGAGGACCGCAAAGTTTTACAACCAAAGGGTGAAACAGAGGCCTATCGCAGTGGGAGACTTGGTTCTTAAAAAGACTTGGCAGAAGCCCAACAAGCTCCATCCTAATTGGCATGGCCCATATAGGGTCATCGACGAAGTTGTCCCAGGGACCTACAGGCTAGAAAACTTAGAGGGGGAACCTTTCTCAAACCCCTGGAATGCAGATCATTTGAAAAAATACTACCAGTAGTGTTGTAAGGTCTTGATAAGCCATAGTTGTAATAAGCATTGTTTTGACAGAACACATTGAAGATTAATGAGAAGTATCAGTGTTTCCCTCATCCAGTGGTTATCAGTTCTAGTATACATGCAAAGAAGTTGAACCCTCGGCTATAATGGGGACCAGTGGAGGGGACGACCCCACCACAGTCCTCAAGAAAGACGAGGGAAGGCTTCAAAATCCATTAAATTGGAAAGTTGATCCCTCGGCTATAATGGGGACCAGTGGAGGGGACGACCCCACCACAGTCCTCAAGAAAGACGAGGGAAGGCTTTAAAATCCATTAAATTGGAAAGTTGATCCCTCGGCTATAATGGGGACCAGTGGAGGGGACGACCCCACCACAGTCCTCAAGAAAGACGAGGGAAGGCTTTAAAATCCATTAAATTGGAAAGTTGATCCCTCGGCTATAATGGGGACCAGTGGAGGGGACGACCCCACCACAGTCCTCAAGAAAGACGAGGGAAGGCTTCAAAATCCATTAAATTGGAAAGTTGATCCCTCGGCTATAATGGGGACCAGTGGAGGGGACGACCCCACCACAGTCCTCAAGAAAGACGAGGGAAGGCTTTAAAATCCATTAAATTGGAAAGTTGATCCCTCGGCTATAATGGGGACCAGTGGAGGGGACGACCCCACCACAGTCCTCAAGAAAGACGAGGGAAGGCTTTAAAATCCATTAAATTGGAAAGTTGATCCCTCGGCTATAATGGGGACCAGTGGAGGGGACGACCCCACCACAGTCCTCAAGAAAGACGAGGGAAGGCTTCAAAATCCATTAAATTGGAAAGTTGATCCCTCGGCTATAATGGGGACCAGTGGAGGGGACGACCCCACCACAGTCCTCAAGAAAGACGAGGGAAGGCTTTAAAATCCATTAAATTGGAAAGTTGATCCCTCGGCTATAATGGGGACCAGTGGAGGGGACGACCCCACCACAGTCCTCAAGAAAGACGAGGGAAGGCTTTAAAATCCATTAAATTGGAAAGTTGATCCCTCGGCTATAATGGGGACCAGTGGAGGGGACGACCCCACCACAGTCCTCAAGAAAGACGAGGGAAGGCTTCAAAATCCATTAAATTGGAAAGTTGATCCCTCGGCTATAATGGGGACCAGTGGAGGGGACGACCCCACCACAGTCCTCAAGAAAGACGAGGGAAGGCTTTAAAATCCATTAAATTGGAAAGTTGATCCCTCGGCTATAACGGGGACCAGTGGAGGGGACGACCCCACCACAGTCTTCAAGAAAGACGAGGGAAGGCTTTAAAATCCATTAAATTGGAAAGTTGATCCCTCGGCTATAATGGGGACCAGTGGAGGGGACGACCCCACCACAGTCCTCAAGAAAGACGAGGGAAGGCTTTAAAATCCATTAAATTGGAAAGTTGATCCCTCGGCTATAATGGGGACCAGTGGAGGGGACGACCCCACCACAGTCCTCAAGAAAGACGAGGGAAGGCTTTAAAATCCATTAAATTGGAAAGTTGATCCCTCGGCTATAATGGGGACCAGTGGAGGGGACGACCCCACCACAGTCCTCAAGAAAGACGAGGGAAGGCTTTAAAATCCATTAAATTGGAAAGTTGATCCCTCGGCTATAATGGGGACCAGTGGAGGGGACGACCCCACCACAGTCCTCAAGAAAGACGAGGGAAGGCTTCAAAATCCATTAAATTGGAAAGTTGATCCCTCGGCTATAATGGGGACCAGTGGAGGGGACGACCCCACCACAGTCCTCAAGAAAGACGAGGGAAGGCTTCAAAATCCATTAAATTGGAAAGTTGATCCCTCGGCTATAATGGGGACCAGTGGAGGGGACGACCCCACCACAGTCCTCAAGAAAGACGAGGGAAGGCTTTAAAATCCATTAAATTGGAAAGTTGATCCCTCGGCTATAACGGGGACCAGTGGAGGGGACGACCCCACCACAGTCCTCAAGAAAGACGAGGGAAGGCTTTAAAATCCATTAAATTGGAAAGTTGAACCCTCGGCTATAATGAGGACCAGTGGAGGGGACGACCCCACCACTGTTCTCAAGAAAGATGAGGGTAGACTTTATTTAAAAATCATTAATTTGATCATTTGAACCCTCGGCTATAATGAGGCCTGATGAGGAGACGACCCCACATTGGTCCTCAAAAAGACGAGGGAAGGGTTAGTATCATCATCATCAACGAAGAAGCAAATTTGCAAGGAACAAACCATAACAGAATTAAATATGGGAGACAATTGTGAAAGGAAGAGACGATGGTATTAATATAAAGCATCAAGTGTTTTACAATATACAGAACAAAAATACAAAAACAAGGGTATGGGCTACAGGCAGCCACCCTAGGGGACGACATCAGAGGGCAGAGCCTCAACATCAACCGATGGGGTCTCTTCAGCAATCATGACTGGCCGACCCTCAGACGTGCCGACCCCCTCAACATGAACTTCAGATGTACCGACCCCCTCGATCTGGACTTGGGACTCCACTTGGTTGAGGGCCTCAGCAATTAGAGGGTCGTCCAATTGAACACCCTCCAGTGATGGGCGAACAGAGGAGACGACATCGCCAAATTTGAGGACGACCCATCGGCAGGCCGTCCTGATACCCCTCTCAAGATATTCAAGGCCGAAGCCCTGAAATTCATCTGAGGTCTTGTACGCCTCCACAGCATCAGCCTCAGCTTTCTTGATGGCTGCTTCCAGATCAGTCTTATGCTGGGCCTCCAGGTTGAGCAGAGCCTCATCCTTGCCCTTGATCAACAAGTCCTTGTCCTTGATCAACAAGTCCTTAGCCTGAAGATCGGCATCATGTTGCTTCGTCAGCTCATCAAGGACTCTAGCGTGCTCAGTCCTTGCACTCTCCAGCTCGGCTCTAGCAGTGTCCAACTCTGTCCGTAGGTCAGCCTCCTGTTGAATGGCCCTCTCAGCTTCGTGAAATTTCTGTTGGTTCTCAGCCATCCATTTGGTGGCTGAGGTGAGGGCACAAACAGACTGCAAGAAAAAAATGAACAAATGTCAAGAGGAGCCGATGGAACAGTTAATGAAAGAATGAAATTAAAGGTCAAGACCAATACCTGAGCCAGGGAGTGCAGACCGTAGTCATACACTTTGGCAGGGGGCATCTTCGCCAAGAACTCGAAGTCGGAGGCCGACGGTGCAGAGAACATCGAGGCCTTTGCTGCCTTCAAGTTGGCAATAAGAGATGAGGGGTCGGCCCTCAGATGGGACAGATTTTGAGACCAGAAGGCCCCCATGCTCGATGAAGAGGTTGCACCCTCAGAGGCCTCGGCCCTGGCCCTCGTCTTAGGGTCAGGACGAGGCTCGAGTGGAGCCTCAGGCTCCTTCCTTTTGTGGCTAACAGCTGTCGGCTCATCAACTGTCGGCCCTGAGGCCCTTGTCTTCTTCGGAGCTTGCTGAGGCTCCTTCCCCTTCTTCTTTGTCAGACCAGCAAGAAGACTTGGAGCAGTCATATCCCAGAGGTAATCTGACACACCTGCAGGACGATCTGAAAAGGATATGATGCATCAGAAAAATAAAGAGATAAACAGGAAACACTTGCATAAAGAGAAAAAGTAAAACGTGCTGTATAACTCACATAGTTCCGTCAGAGGGCCGACCCTCAGACCAGCTGCTTTGAGGTACCGAGGGGTCATCAAATCTTCGAACTTTGGGATCTCACCCTCTCTCCCCCGTCCCCTCAGATACTCAACAATATCACTTTCCTCCAGGCTAAGTCCGGGGTCTGACCTAGCCTTCATGGAGGGATTAGACCATCTGTTAGGAACCCTCGGAGCATCGGCAGAAGGGGACGCCTCGGTGGAGCTCTCCCATGCCCCAGATATGAAGAAGAACCTTCTTTTCCAATCATGATTGGAAGTTTGAGCTACGTGGAGCAGCTTCTTCTCAGACCTTCTCGCCCCTAGATGATAGTATCCGGGCTGCTTAGATGAAGAGGTGATATTGTAGCAGGCCAAGAATACGTCGGACGAGGGTTCATCGGTGAAAGCGTTTTTCCACAAAGAGATGTACCCCAGAATCGTCCTCCATGAGTTGGGTGGAAGTTGAGAGGGGGAGACGCCCAGAGCCGACAGAATGTCTACAATGGCAGGGTGGAAGGGAAGTCTGACACCTACTTTGAACATCTGCTCGTAGACTGCAACTTCTCCCTCTTCACCCTCAAAAACCCTCTCATCCTCAGAGGGAACCCTCATAGTTACCCCAGAGGGCACTCCGTAGATATGCCTCCATATTAGAAGGTCCCTATCCCTGACAGAAGATATAAAAGACGAGGCATGGGAGGTATCAACCTCATCATCTGTATCATCGTCCTCATCCCCCTCATCACCTGCAGGAGGACCCTGAGGAAATGCTACTTGGAAGGCGTTGGGGGATAGGGTTGTCACAGGGACAGCCTCAGAGGGGATCGTACCCTCGGCCTCTCGGGGAGGGCTAAGGTCAGGAGAGTCCCTCCTACCAGACGTTCCAGCACCAGTAGGAGAGGAGGTTCTCTCGTCCATTTCACTTGGTTTGGGAGTGTCGGACGGACGAGACGACGACCCACAAGACTCAGAGGGTTCAGACGGTCTTATAGTGGCAAGAGGGATAGCAAAGATGGGTCGTACCCAATTAGGGTCGGCCCCTCGTCTCCTCTCTTCCTCTTCCTCTATTCGTCTGATCTCGGTAAATAGTTTCTCACTCAGAGATGGGAATTCAGACACTAAGTTGTAAAGCCTTCTAAGCATTAAGGGGAAGACCCTACACTTGAAGAATTACACTGGACTTGGTTAATTCAACTACAAACACTTGAGGGATTGACCAGGTTTGACTTTTGGATCAAACTAAAGAACTAAAACGTTTTTCGTCAAGAATGTTCAAGAACTACCAACCGGAGAAGACACCGGAAAATGCAATGGGGGAACTCTAAGAAAGTATTGACCTACGACCCTAAAAAATATACGAAAATGAAGACAAAAGAAGGCACGAAGAGAAAAAGGTTACCTGATGACGAGAGAGCAAGAGCGCAGTAGGGCCAGAAAAGCTGAAGGCTGCAAATGGCGACTGGTTCTAGAGAGAGAAAATGGTTAGGCGCGAAGAAGAAGAAGATGGAGAGAGAGAGTTTAAAAATCCTTAAATACCTTAGCAGTAAATGAGCACATTTGCCAAGAAGGGTGCAATCAGGGCACAAAGCCCCATGCAAGTATGCAGCCGCCCTGCCTTGGAAACCGGAACAACAATGAGTACCTGCCCAAGTGTCACTCACCTAACAGATCATACACGCATCTCAATTTCAACATTATCCCTCAGCCATCTCAACGGCACCTATGGCTAAGGGCTGGGGGGTGATTGATATACCCGTTTATATTCTAGGAGGGTCGCCTCCACAACGGACGACCCTAAGAGGGGCCGACCCTTCACCAGGCCCCAACTGGCCTTCACCAGACCCAGACGACCCTACGAGGGGCCGACCCTTCACCAGGCTCCAGACGACCCTGCGAGGGGCCGACCCTTCACCAGGCTCCAGACGACCCTACGAGGGGCCGACCCCTCGCCAGGCTCCGGCCGACCCTACGAGGGTACGACAGTACGAGGACAGAATCAAGCCAGACTCACTACCGGAAGAAACTTTGCCCTCGGCCTCGGCTCATAGGCCGAGGGTGATATCATGACAGCGCGTGGTTTGGGAGACGCGTGGAACAGTGCGCGTGAGGCTCATATGACACGTGGAAGACCGTTACAACCGAATCACCCCCTCACGTGAGAGAATATTATGTCATCATTTGGCATCTACAGGTGTCAACAGGGGATTGGCTAGATCATTCTTCACATGCACCATGCTTACCTGGGGGGTACACTACACCCCCCAAGACCTATATATACTTGTCACCCCTAACCCTACAGGGGATCGACTCATGAACAGTAACCCTAGCTAAAACTCTGCTTGTTCACACACAGTAGAGAGAGAGAGAGAGGGTTATGTGCATTGTATCCAAGGCCATTAGTGCCCATACTTAGTGGATCACACACACAGTGGATGTAGGCCAATTTGGCTGAACCACTATACATCAGTCTTATTTCCTCTTATACTCCTCCCCTTCTACATACTTATACACTTATACATCTCTATGGTAGCCATAGCTGCTACTGCTTGAGCTCACTAACACTTACCTGGTGGTGCTAAATCCCAGCATCATCAGATATATATATATATATAGTTTGTAAAAATGTCATAGATATTAAACTTTATTGTATGCACCAGAAAATGAAATAGTTTTATATTTGTGACATTTTCACAAACAATAACATTTACTGTGATAATATTTTTATGAAATAGTTTTATATATATAACATTTTCACAAACAGTAACATTTACTGAGTTAATATTACATAATAGATATATAACATTTTCACAAACAGTAACATTTACTGAGTTAATATTACATAATATATATATATATATATATATATATATATATATATATATATATATATATATATATATATATATATATATATACACACACGATAGATCCAAACCACTATTTTTTTTTAAATTACTATACTTTTAATGTTTACGCTAGCGACATTCAATCCCCACCACTACCCACACCCATTGTCGGAGCTTCAACGACTTTCATCAGAGCTATGATTTGGGTTGGTAGTAGTGGCATAGGGTGCCGCTGGCGCGGACCTCTAAAATTAAGAGAATATTAGATAAATGGGGTTTGGATCCACCGGAGCTCTGATTTGGGGTGAGTAGGGGTGACATTGAGTTAGGTTTATATCTATAACATTTTCACAAGCATTAACATTTACTGTGTTCATATAACACAGTATATATATATATATATATATATATATATATATATATATATATATATATATATATATATATATATATATATATATATATATATATATATATATATATATTTATCCAAACCTTTTTTTTTCTGATATTATCTTATTTTTAACGGTCCGCGCCAGCGACATCCAATCCCCACCACCACCCACCACCTTTATCGGAGCTCCAACAACCTTCATCAGAGCTCTGATTTGAGGTGGCATGGGATGCCGATGTAACATTTTTACAAACAGTAACATTTATTATTTGTAAAAATATTACAGATATAAACCTAATCCAATGCTGCCCCTACTCACCACAAACTGGAGCGCCGGTGTATCCAAATCCCATTTATCCAATATTTTCTTATTTTCTAAGGTCCGCGCCAGCGGCACTCCATGTCACCCCAAATCAGAACTCTGATGAAGGTTCTTGGAGCTCCGACAATTGGGGTTGGTGGTGGTCGGGATTAGATACCGCTAGCGCGAGCCGTTAAAAATAAGACAATATCAGAAAAAAGAGGTTTGGATCCACCGTATATATATATGTATATATATATATATATATATATATATATACTGTGTTATAACACAGTAAATGTTAACGTTTGTAAAAATGTTATAGATATAAACATAACCCAATGTCACCCCTACTCACCCCAAATCGGAGCGCCAGTGGATCCAAACTCCATTTATCTAATATTCTCTTAATTTCAGAGGTCTGTGCCAGCGGCACCCTATGCCACTACTACCTACCAAAATCATAGCTTTGATGAAAATCGTTGGAACTTCGACAATGGGGGTGGGTAGTGGTGATGATTGAATGTCGCTAGCGTAAACCTTTAAAAATATGGTAATTTAAAAAAAAAAAGAGGTTTGGATCTACCGTGTATATATATATATATATATATATTGTGTAATATTAACTTAGTAATGTTACTGTTTGTGAAAATGTTATATATATAAAACTATTTCATAAATATATTATCACAGTAAATGTTATTGTTTGTGAAAATGTCACAAATATAAAAACTATTTCATTTTCTGGTGTATAAAATAAAGTTTAATATCTATGCCATTTTTATAAACTACATATATATATAAATATATTATATATAAAACTATTTCATAAATATATTATCACAGTAAATGTTATTGTTTGTGAAAATGTCACAAATATAAAACTATTTCATTTTCTGGTGTATACAATAAAATTTAATATCTATGCCATTTTTATAAACTATATATATATATATATATATATATATATATATATATATATATATATATATATATATATATATATATATATATATATATATATCCAATATGCTCCTATTTTTAAAGTTCTGTGTCACCCATATTCATCCCAAATTGGCGCTCCAGATGATCGCGATCCCATTTATCCAATTTTATTTTCAAAGGTCCGCGCCAGCGGCACTCCATGATACTCCGGTGGATCCAAAGCCCATTCATTCAAAAGTCTCTTATTTTCAAAGGTCCGCGCCAGCGGTACCACATGCCACCCTTACCAACCCCAAATCAGAGCTCTGACGAAGGTCGTTGAAGCTCCAATAATGGTGGTAAGGATTGGATACCGCTAGCGCGAACCTTCAAATATAAGGTAATTTTGAAAAAAAAAATGGTTTGGATCCACCGGATATATATATATATGTTGTGTATTATTACCACAGTAACTGTTACCGTCTGTTTGTGAAAATGTCACATATATAAAACTATTTCATATTCAAGTGCATACAGGAAAGTTTATTGTTTGTGTAAATTTTTTTCTTTAGAATTTTATAGCCTTCATGGATCTTTTTTGATAGATCTCGTCAAGCACATTTCAAAAATAGTAATTTTGTGAAAAACGGATTTGTGAATCAAAAGTTATGATCATTTAAAGATTAAAAAAAAAAGTACAACCACTTATGTAACTTCCTCAAGGAAGTTACGAATTGTTGGATTTAAAAGGGTAAAATTGAAAAAAAATTCCCTAAAAAGTTGGAATAGGACCTATGGAATTATTAAAAAGTCAATAGGACTTATAAGCTTGTTGACCCGACAAATGGGACCTATGTATAAAGCGCCATTAAAAAAATTTCAAAAAACTATGGGGCATTTACCTTTAGATCCTATTAGACTTTCTTATATACATTCTAGTCCCATCATGTTTTTTCCTTACATATAAGTTCTATTCCTAATTTTTTGGAATTTTTTTTCCAATTTTACCCTTTTAAAACCAACAATTTGTAACTTCCTTGAGGAAGTTACATAAGTGGTTGAACTTTTTTATTTAATCTTCAAATGATCATAACTTTTGATTCACAAATCCGTTTTTCACAAAATTACTATTTTTGAAATCTGCTCGACGAGATCTATCAAACAAGATCCATGAAGGCTATAAAATTCCAAAGAAAAAAATTAACACAACCAGTAACCTTTACTGTATGCACTAGAATATGAAATAGTTTTATATATGTGACATTTTCGGAAACAGACAGTAACATTTACTGTGTTAATACTACACAGTATATATATATATATATATATATATATATATATATATATATATATATATATATACGGTGGATCCAAACCCTTTTTTTTTTCAAAATTACCTTATATTTGAAGGTTCGCGCTAACGGTATCCAATCCTTACCACCATTATTGGAGTTTCAACGACCTTCTGTCAGAGCTCCGATTTGGGGTGGGTAAGGGTGGCATGTGGTGCCGCTGGCGCGGACCTTTGAAAATAAGAGACTTTTGAATAAATGGGCTTTGGATCCACCGGAGTATCATGGGGTGCCGCTGGCGCGGACCTTTGAAAATAAGATTGGATCAATGGGATTGGAATCATCTGGAGCGCCAATTTGGGGTGAGTAGGGGTGGCACAGACTTTAAAAATAGGAGCATATTGGATATATATATATATATATATATATATATATATATATATATATATATATATATATATATATAGAGAGAGAGAGAGAGAGAGAGAGAGTTTGTAAAAATGTCATAGATATTAAACTTTATTGTATACACCAGAAAACGAAATAGTTTTATATTTGTGACATTTTCACAAACAATAACATTTACTGTGATAATATATTTATGAAATAGTTTTATATATATAACATTTTCACAAACAGTAACATTTACTGAGTTAATATTACACAATATGTATATACCATTTTTACAACCAGTAACGTTTACTGAGTTTATATATATATATATATATATATATATATATATATATATACACACACACACACACACATACACACGGTAGATCAAAACCACTATTTTTTTTTCCAAAATTACCATATTTTTAAATGTTTACGCTAGCGACATTCAATCCCCACTACTACTCACCCCAATTGTCGAAGCTTCAACGACTTTCATCAGAGCTATGATTTAGGTGGGTAGTAGTGGCATAGGGTGCCGCTGGCGCCGACCTATGAAATTAAGAGAATATTAGATAAATGGAGTTTGGATCCACTGGCGCTCTGATTTGGGGTGAGTAGGGGTGACATTGGGTTATGTTTATATCTATAATTTTTTTACGAACGTTAACATTTACTGTGTTATAACACAGTATATATATATATACGGTGGATCCAAATCTTTTTTTTCTGATATTGTCTTATTTTTAACGGCCCGTGCTAGCGGTATCTAATCCCGACCACCACCAACCCTAATTGTCGTTACTCCAACAACCTTCATCAGAGTTCTGATTTGGGGTGACATGGAGTGCCGCTGGCGCGGACCTTAGGAAATAAGAGAATATTGGATAAATGGGGTTTGGATACACCGGCGCTCCAGTTTGAGGTGAGTAGGGATAACATTGGATTAGGTTTATATCTGTAATATTTTCACAAATAATAAATGTTACTGTTTCTGAAAATGTTACATCGGCATACCATGCCACCTCAAATCAGAGCTCTGATGAAGGTTATTGGAGTTCCGATAAAGGGGGTGGGTGGTGGTGGGGATTGGATGCCGTTGGCGCGGACCGTTACAAATAAGATAATATCAGAAAAAAGAGGTTTGTATATATATATATATATATATATATATATATACTGTGTTATATGAACACAGTAAATGTTAATGCTTGTGAAAATGTTATAGATATAAACCTAACTCAATGTCACCCCTACTCACCCCAAATCGGAGCTCCGGTGGATCCAAAATCCATTTATTTAATATTCTCTTAATTTCAGAGGTCCGCACCAGAGGCACCATATGCCACTACTACCAACCCAAACCATAGCTCTGATGAAAGTCGTTGAAGCTCCGACAAAGGGGGTGGGTAGTGGTGGGGATTGAATGTCGCTAGCGTAAACACTTAAAAATATGGTAATTTTGAAGAAAAAAAAATAGTGGTTTGGATCTACCGTGTGTGTGTGTGTGTGTGTGTGTGTGTGTGTATATATATATATATATATATATATATATATTATGTAATATTAACTCTGTAAATGTTACTGTTTGTGAAAATGTTATATAGATATTGTGTAATATTAACTAAGTAAATGTTACTGTTTGTGAAAATGTAATATATATATTGTGTAATATTACCTCAGTAAATGTTACTGTTTGTGAAAATGTTATATATATAAAACTATTTCATAAATATATTATCACAGTAAATGTTATTGTTTCTGAAAATGTCACAGATATAAAACCATTTCATTTTCTGGTGTGTGCAATAAAGTTTAATATTTATGACATTTTTACAAACTATATATATATATATATATATATATATATATATATATATATATATATATCATATATGCTCGTAAATTTTTAAAGTTCTGTGTCACCCCTACTCACCCCAAATCGGCGCTCCAGATGATCCCGATCCCACTGATCCAATCTTATTTTCAAAGGTCCGCGCCAGCGGCACCCCATGATACTCCGGTGGATCCAAAGCCCATTTATTCAAAAGTCTCTTATTTTCAAAGGTCCGCGCCAGCGGCACCACATGCCCCCCTTACCCACCCAAAATCAGACCTCTGACGAAGGTCGTTGAAGCTCCAACAATGGTGGTAAGGATTGGATGCCGTTAGCGCGAACCTCTAAATATAAGGTATTTTTGAAAAAAAAGGGTTTGGATCCACCGGATGTATATATATATATATATATATATATGTATTGTGTAGTATTACCACAGTAAATGTTACTGTCTGTTTGTGAAATGTCACAGATATAAAACTATTTCATATTCTAGTGCATACAGTAAAGGTTACTGTTTGTGTAAATTTTTTTCTTTGGAATTTTATAGCCTTCATGGATCTTGTTTGATAGATCTCGTCGAACAGATTTCAAAAATAGTAATTTTGTGAAAAACGGATTTGTGAATCAAAAGTTATGATAATTTGAAGATTAAAAAAAAAAGTTCAACCACTTATGTAATTTCTCAAGGAAGTTACGGATTGTTGCTTTTAAAAGGGTAAAATTGGAAAAAAAAGTTCCAAAAAATTAGGAATAGGATCTATGGGCTTATTAAAAAGTCAATAGGACTTATAAACTTGTTGACCCAATAAATGGGACCTAGATATAATTACCCCAAAAACTATTTATTATATACCTTTAAATAATGACGCACATGACAAAATGCAGATCCAGAAAAAAATTGCGTATTAAAAAAGTTCACGAAACTATTTTATTTGTTCAACCACGCAATTGAAAGGGCTTCCATATCCTCCTCTCTCTTTACGGTCGCTTCATTGCCCGCCTTTTGGATTGCCCAGTGTTGTTGTACATACAGTATAGGTAAGGTAACAAACGCTTTATTTTTTCCTATCTGTGCTTGTTTTTCTATGTCTGCATGATGACAGAAACTCAAGAAAAATAGGAGTGAGGATAACTGCTGATATAAGTAGGAAAGATTGATATAAAAACCATCCCACCTTCCCAAATTTTTATAGCCTTTATTTGTACTGAGATCCCATTGGTACATATCCATCATTTAAGATATACTTGAGTGCAACACCATTGGATTTTGGCCCATATCAAATGTACGTGCCAAACTTCAATGTACTTTGACTTTACGTACCATTTTACTTGCTGCCACACTTTTTTTTTTCGTCAAATGACTTTTTTTCACTCGTTGTGTCAAAATAAAATTTTGTCAATAGGTCATTTACATAAGGATAAAGATATGTGTACTCACTTTGGTACACATATTTTATACTCACTGTTTTAAAATCTTATACCTTATTGTTGTGGGTTTCGTCAGGACACAAAGTACAACGCTCTATTGCCTTGTTTTATTAGGCGGGTATGGAAAACGGGTATAAAAGTGTCAGTGTAGTGGTACTCTTTAGATAAAGGGCAAATCAGTGCACGAGGTTCACGTCATTACGGAATACTGGGTTTAAATGTACGTAGTAGTAAATATTCCGTGAATGTTTTCCGATGATAATAATAATTTTTTATGGGACGCATTGAACAAGGAAAAAAAAAACATAGCACCTATTTGAATACGACCTAATTAAACAAGGTCAATTTTTAAAATTACTTTTTTTTCCTTACTACAAAAGTATCCCAAAAAGTGAAAATGGTATTCAAAGTGAAAATACATAAGAATCTGGCATGAAAGTCATACATGACATAACAAATGGAGGCCAAAGGTTAATTGACCCTTATATGAAAGGAGTATTTGTGGACACCCCCGAGAGTCTTTCTTTCACCGTAAGGACATCATATTTTCTATTAATTAATGCTAAATTCATTTAATATATAGTTACACTTTTATACCATTACATCTAAGGGTGTACATATATCGCTAAAACATAAAATCAACATGTAGTGTTTTAGGGAGGCCCCAAGATGATTTGAAATCATGATCTTCAAGTTATGGTAGTGTTTTTGGGCCTTGTTTTGACATGGCACGACATCCTATGAAATTATTTTTTAGCAATTTACAATTAGGTCCCTTAATAACAATTTTTAAACATTTAAGGACAATTTACTATTAAGTCCACTTGTTATGCCACTAGCGTGGACTTCTACAAAAAGAGAATTAGTGGACTTAAGTGTTTAAAATTTGTCAAAATTCATTTAGTGTTTAATATTTATTTGTGAAGGACCTAAGAGTACTTTCTCCATTATTTGTTTACTTGACACAGACATGACCCATTTAAAACATGACATGATATGACAAACACAATTAGTAATTTTTGCACCCGATTATACACGATAACACATGAAAAACAAGTATTAATATTTCCATGTAGTTAGGACACATGGAATTCTTTTTGGTATCTTGAGGCCACCATTTTTTCGATTAATTATCACTAAACCCATTTAATATGTAGTTACATTTTAAGACAAATATATCTATGGTGTATATAAAAAGGGCAAACCCAGTGCACGAGGCTCCTAGATGTACATGTAATGCTAAAATATAAATAAGAGACATGTAGTTAACACATTAAATTACTAACGACTTACTTTTTTTTCTTTTTAATTTTGGGTGTTGTAAAACTATGTAGATACATTTTCATTCGTGAAATAAATGCATTTGGAAAATAGTATGTAAATGTAACATTTTCACCCAAATTTTGATCTAGTGAAGGTGTCGTAAAACTATGGAGATACATTTTGCTAGAATTACTGAATTATATTATGGCCCCTACAAGTTTAGAGGCTTGTATTTATACTAAGGAGGTAAAACAATTGGGGAGATAAATTACCCTTATAGTCAATTACATAAATAACATACAAATAACATAAACATTCCAACATTCCCCCTTAAGCTGGCGAGTAGATATCGACCAAGCTAAGCTTGTCAATAAAAGTGGGACAAGAAAAGGACTAACAGGTTTGGTAAGAACATCTGCAATTTGTTCTTCAGAAGAAACAAACGATGGAGTGATGATCTCATGACAAACCTTCTCTCGGATAAAATGAACATCTATCTCAATATGCTTTGTCCTCTCATGAAGAACTGAATTAGAAGTAAGTTGAATAGCCTACTTATAATGCAAAACAAAAGAAGTCTTCTCAGGAAATCCCAACTCCCCAAGAATAGAACGAAGCCTTATGGCCCTATATTATGCCCCTGTAGAGGAACGTGAAATGCCATCTTTCTTTTTATTCTTCCAGGAGATGAGATGACTACCAAGAAAGTTAACAAAACCAATAGTAGAGTAGCTATCACAAGCTCCTCCATAATTTGAATCAATGTAGCTTTGCAATCCTCCAAGCTGAGGGCCTACTATTTAAAATAACCCGAGTCCAGAAGAAGACTTAAGATATCGCAAAAGGTGATATATTATCATTATGTTTTAGAGAGAGTTTAAAGAGAGAATTAATAGAGATTTCTTATTTCATTGCTTTATTCACGTCTTTGCGTGTGTGTAATTAACGTGTGTATATTCTGCCGCGTTCACATCAAAAGTGGTGCCATAGCCATGTTTTAACCTTGATATCATGGTTATGGTGTCATACCTATAATGCAGAACTACATTGGGAATTGGACTGGAGGTTCACACTGGTGGAGGGTTTCAAAGACATGAGGAGCAACCATCGAGATATGGTAGCTCCCGAGACTATCCAAAGAGGATCCCCCGCAATCATGCGGGTTGAAAATAGATGGGAGAAGGAGGAAGGAGGAAGGAGGTGTTGAGGCACTGATCGGAGCCTAGGCCAACCATGTAAAGCTGGTGGCTGCCATAATCCTTGCCACTAGTTGAGCCACTACCTTGATCCACACCACTAAAACCCATAATCCGGTTGCCCCACCCCTATAAACCTAAAAAAATCAAACCAGCCCGATCAAACCTTTGAACTCAACCTTAACCCGCCCGAACAACCTCTCACCGAAATGACCACCAAGAGGTTGTTTATGATAATCGGCCACTCGTTGGGTCTCAAACCCATCAACCCAATGGTCCCTGCTAGCATTTGCGCCTTTATTTATCGTAGGCGCCTCATCCACATTCAAACCCAACTTCATTTATTAAACAAGTAGTCCTATATCCCATCCCCACTCCCAAAACAACCCCAGTGGATAGCCACATCACGGTTGCCCTAATCTCCGTCCCCACCGCCGGATTTCCATCACCGTTCTCTTATCCCCCCATTTTCCCTCGTGTCCATTTCAGCCATAAGGCTGACAGATTTGTCGTAATGACATAGCTTATTCTACACGCAGTGTGTTACGAAGGGACGATTGTGTAAAATCATAATTGATGGTGGCTCTAATGCCATTTTAGTCTCTTGAGAGATGGTGGATCGGCTGGGTCTTCGTGTGGAGCCCATCCAGAATCCGTGTAGGATTGGATAGTTGTGTTGATTTTGGCTCTCCTATTTTTTCCAGTTTTGGTTTATTTACAAATTTGCCATTTTGGCTCAAATCTATAAATACAAGTGTTATTTCTAGGTTTTGGGAGAGAACAAGTTTGAGAGCTATTTTGAGAGTTATCAAAGCTAAAGAGAGATAGAGCTCCCATTTGAGGGGTGAGTTCTTGTGAGGTTGTGAGTGACTTTCTAAGAGAGATAAATTGTGTGTGTGTATAACCTTTGGGTTCCTCCATTTATCTATAGAAAGAAGAAATCCGCCTTGGTGGATGTAGCCCAAATTTGGGTGAACCACGGTATATCGTTGTTGTTTTGCTTTGATGATTGCTTGTATGTTCTTATTGTCTCTTCATTGATGCTTGGTTGAATTAATTGGGAGTTTGCACACTAGTTCATTTTGGGAACAAGGTCTTGGGTGTTTTCCGCACACCAAGTGTTTGATAAAATTTCCGAGTGAGTTTTATCGTCTTGGTCGCTAGAGATAGTCCTGTTTTAGCGCAACAAGTGGTATCAGAGCTTTGGTTGCATTGCTTGCCCGGTATTTTGGTTCGAGGTTGAATCAATTTTTGCAATTTTGGCATAGCTTTTGTTTTTGTTCCAAATGACGAAAAATGTGGAGAGTACTCGAGAATCAACCTTTGCGAGCGGAGGCTCTAAGAGATGGGATCGAGTTATGGATCGAGTGGCTCAATGAATACGGACATGAAGGCTTTTGATGAGAAGATCAATTTCGGGTTATGGCAAAGACGAATGCGAGGCGTTCTTGTCCAACAGAGGTTGCAATTAGCATTATTGGGGATAGAGGGACGACCGGTGGGCATGACCGATGCCGAGTGGATTGACATTGATCAAAGAGCGGCTTCGTGTATTGAGATGCTTATCACGGATGATGTGTTGAATAACGTGATAGCAGAGATCATGGCTAAAGGCATGTGGGATAAACTAGAAGAGATTTATTTGGGAAAGTCGTTGTCAAATAAATTGTTCCTCAAGAAGAAACTCTTCAAGCTTGAGATGAAGAAGGGTGAGGATATGATGAAGTATATCAACGTTTTTAATGCCTTGATAAATGACTTGAACCGGATAGACGTTCAATTCATTGAGGAGGATCGAGCATTGTTGTTTCTTGCATCATTACCCGATTCATACGAGCATTTTGTGACCACGCTCATGTTTGGGAAGTCTACGCTCCGGTGCAACGAGGTTGTGCAAGATATTCAATCTCATGTCACGATGAGAAAGAAGGAAGGTGGAGGTGACGGGTATTCCCATAATGAAAGCCTTACAACGAGAGACGGAGGCGGGCAAAATGGCGGGAGGAACTCCAACCGGGGATTTAATGACGGTAGTAGGTCTAGATCGAGGGGTGTTAGTGGTAAAGGGCCGAAATGCTACAAGTGCCGGGAATGGGGTCATATGATCCGAGAATGTCCTTTGTGGAATGACAAGGTTAAGGGCAAGGTTGATTCCGAGAGGGCAACAGTAGCAAGTGCGAATTATGAAGATGAACTTGAAGAACTTTTCACAATCTCCAAGGTTAACTCTATTTCCCAAGATGATTGGATATTAGATTCGGGATCGTCGGATCACGTTTGCTCCAAGAGGGAATATTTTGAGACTTTCACAAAAAATGGAAAAGGTTCCATGTCTTTGGCTAACGGAAAGAAGGTTGTCGTTGAGGGTGTCGGGACGGTGAATCTCAAGATGTTCGATGGGGTGGAGCGCACTTTGGGTGGTGTGTCTAATGTCCCAAAGTTGCGAAAGAATTTGATATCCATTAGCCGTTTGGATTCCAAGGGTTGCCGGGTGTCGGTGGCGGGTGGAGTCTTGAAAGTCACACGCGGTTGTATGGTCCTAGCGAGGGGAGAGGAGAGAGAGGGGTTGTATCGTCTAAATCAGACTTCGAGGAAGATGGGGAAGCGATGTGCACAAGTGATCGAATGTTCGAAGCATGTCTCATTTGTGAACAAAGCGGAGACATTGGGTGGTAGCTTTCCGAGAGTAGACGGTAGTGATGGGATAATACCTACTAGTGGAGGGGATGGATCGAAGTCTCCCTCCAGGGCCAACGGGTGATGTTGACTCAGTTTAGTTGCACACATGCATTGGCCGATTGGAATCGAGGAGGTGTAGGATTGTGATGGATTCTAGGTGTGTGTAGCTAGTTCAAGGAAGACCGATGAGTTATTGTTTGCGAGCATTGGCAGACGGGAGTTTTTCGTGATAAAGACTTGGTACATCTTTCGAGGGTGAGATTTGGAGGGTGTGGGAGGTGAGGAATTTTCCCTCGCATCCGTGGTTATTTCTCAAGGTGGAAGATGGTGTTGATGTGTTTGAATGTTTCGTGTAAATAGGGTGTATGCTATATGTATTGTGTGGGGGTGCACTCACCGGGTTACATGAGGAGCGAGATTCACCGTATGGGTTACATGGGAAGCATTCAGTTGCACGAAATGGAGAGTTCTGAGTTTAGAATTTGGTTCCTCAGTGGGTGGAGTCATTTGGAGTCTTGGATTGGAGACTTGCGGTATCTCATTTCATAGTTGAAGTTTGGGGTGGCTTAGCGTCGGGTGGAGCGTATTGGCTTGTTAGATGTCGGGATGATCTTCGAGTGGATTTGATGTTTGTATTTCGAGTTCGGTTGGATCGTGAGGATCGCCTGGAGGAATCGCATTAGCTTAGTAGATGGTGGGATGGTCTTCAAGCGGGTTCAATTTCAGCATTCTAGAGATTGGTTGTATCGTCAGGATCGCCAAGGTGGAGTTTGTTGATTTTGGCTCTCCTATTTTTTCAGTTTTGGTTTATTTACAAATTTGCCATTTTGGCTCAATTCTATAAATACAAGTGTTATTTCTAGGTTTTGGGAGAGAATAAGTTTGAGAGCTATTTTGAGAGTTATCAAAGCTAAAGAGAGATAGAGCTCCCATTTGAGGGGTGAGTTCTTGTGAGGTTGTGAGTGACTTTCTAAAAGAGATAAATTGTGTGTGTGTGTATAACCTTTGGGTTCCTTTATTTATCTATAGAAAGAAGAGATCCTCCTTGGTGGATGTAGCCCAAATTTGGGTGAACCACGGTATATCGTTGTTGTTTTGCTTTGATGATTGCTTGCATGTTCTTATTGTCTCTTCATTGATGCTTGGTTGAATAGATTGGGAGTTTGCACACTAGTTCATTTTGGGAACAAGGTCTTGGGTGTTTTCCGCACACCAAGTGTTTGATAAAATTTCCGAGTGAGTTTTATAGTCCTGTTTTAGCGCAACAAGTTGGGATTTAAGGACGAAGTTTGTCCTACAGGAGCAATGTCGAGGGCCATTTATCATTGGTCCATATTCAGATGAGGTTGTGTGTACGGTTGTTGATATAGACGTATGCCACCTTCTGCTAGGACGACCTTGGCAGTTTGATCATGCTAGCATGCACGTTGGTCGTGCTAATACTTATACATTTATGCAATAGGGGCGTGAAGTGGTCCTTGACCCCATGCCATAGCCAAGACTTCCGACCTGTTTATGTCCCTGATCTCGAAGCCTGTACTCTTTGCCTATGCCCTCGAGCAGGGGTTGTGTTATGCCCTTGTTAGCCCTTCGGGCGCCGCGTCGACGAGTATTCCAGAGGCCCTTCGCGATATCGTGGCGTCGTTCCAGGATGTATGTAGACCACCCAATACCCTTCCACCATTAAGGGACATACAACGTGCGATTGATTATGTTCCGAGATCCCAGTTACCCAACCTCCCCCATTACAAAATGTTACCTGCCGAGCATGCTAGCTATAACAACAGGTGTAAGAGTTATGCGATTGTGGCCTCGTACGGGAGAGTGTGTTGTGACGGCCTGACGCCGAAGAAGGATGGTAACTCGCGGATGTGTGTAGACAACCGAGTTGTGAATAAAATTATAGTTAAGTACTGTTTCCCCATTACGAGACTGGAGGATATGATTGATCAGCTTCACGGAGACACAGTGTTTTCCAAGCTTGATTTGAAGAGTGGGTATCGTCAGATTCTCATGAGGCCCGGTGATGTGTGGAAGATCGTCTTCAAGACAAAGGACGAATTATATGAGTGGACTGTCATGCCGTTCGAGTTGTCCAATGCCCTGCCCATATTCAAGCGTGTTATGACACAAATCCTCCATCCATTCTTGGGTAAGTTCGTCGTGGTGTATTTTGATGACATTTTGATATACAACCGGTCCGTAGAGGAGCCCATGGACGATGTCAGTTAGGTATTGGAGGATTTTCGGAGTGAGTTTTTATCTCCAGCTGAAGAAGTGTTCCATATCTGGTGCCAGAGGTTTCCTTCTTGGGGTATATAGTCTCGAGGGAAGGAGTACGTACTGACAGCGATAAGATTCAGGTTACCTGAGAGTGGCCCTGGTCGACCACAACCTCTCAGGTTTGTAGTTTCCACGGGTTGGCCAGTTTTTATCGATGCTTCATTGAGGGGTGCAGTTCTTTGATGGCTCCTATTACTGCGCAGATGCGCACATCTGTGACTAACTTTGTATGGACTAATGAGGATGAGGTGGCATTCCAGCTCATCAGCTCCCTAACTAACTAGCCTTGTCAGATTTTACCCAATTGTTTAAGTTGGCTTGCGATGCCAACAAGTCTGAGATTGATGCAGTTCTCAGTCAAAATGGTCTTACCGTTGCTTACTTTAGTCAAAAAGTTATTGGTTATGTTGTCAACTATTCTGCCTATGATTTGGAGTTCTATGCATTGGTGGAGGCTATCAAGTATTGGCAACCCTATTTGATTCATCGGGAGTTTGTCATCAAATCGAATCACGAGGCCCTTTAATTTATGAACTCCCAGAAGAAGGTCAGCGATCGACACACCAAATGGACTAGTTTTCTGCAGCACTTTACCTTCCACCTACAGTATAAGCCAGGTAGGGAGAATCGGGTTGCAGATGCCCTGAGTCGGAGATCACATGCCCTTGTCACCATTCAAGAATCGGTCTTCGATTTTTCTGAGATTCATGATTTGTACGTGATATACGCCTTTTTTGGGCTTATTAAGGAGGCATGTTCATGTCAGTACGTCGTTCATGGTGATTGCTTGTTGTGCATCCCTGCTTCTTCCTTAAGGGAGAAGATCATCACATGTCTTAGGGCTGTTTTGTCTTTTGGGTCTTTCTACTTATAAAAAGGACCTCCAGTTATTTAGTTTTCATTATTATCATTATGTTTTAGAGAGAGTTTAGAGAAATAATTAATGGATATTTCTTATTTCATTGCTTTATTCATATGTGTATGTAATTAACGCGTGTATATTCCATTGCGTTCGCATCAATAAGATTTTTATTTTATCTTTGGGATATCCATATCTCTTTAAGCATACTTTTATTTTATATTTGGGATATCCAGATCTTTTTAAGCACCAACCTATTGTATATTTAGATCCTTCACCAAAACATAATATGGGAGGCCCCAAGATGATTTGAAATCATGACATTCAGGTTATAGTAGTGTTTTTGGCCTTGTTTTGACATGACACAACGTAACATTGAGGCAACACGGCACGACTCCTTATGGATTATTTATTTTTTACTTAACAAGGTCACGACCAATGTAAAACATGACACACTATGACAAACTCAATTATTAATCTTTGCACCCAATAAAATAAGATAACACACGAGTAACATGATGCCACACGATAACATTACTGACCTGAATCATAATTTTGACATGAACATTGCATGACACGACTTTGTCTAAAAAAATCCCGACACAAAAATAACATATCGTGTTAAGTTCGGGTCAGTTTGTAAATATAAATTGTTTAGAACTGTAAGAAGTCTGCATAATCAAAAACAGAATTGCTCCAAAGCGTGAATAGAGCGTAGTCGTAAAACAGTATCTGCCGCCACTAGATCGGTTTGCAAAGGGTATTCACAGACCTGTAGTTAAGATACAATGGAGCCTCACTGATTGCGTATTGCAATTGCGAAATTAGACTGATGACTCAAATTAAGAACTTTGTAGATGGCAACTAATCTGAAATTCTGCAGAATTTCAGTAACAGACTAGAAGGAACAGAGTTGCGTTTGGCAAAAGATTGTAGGGACAAAAAGAAAGAATTTCGATATTTAAAACAGGTGGAGATTGTCCCTTTATACAGGGACAACCATGCTTGTTCCTAAGAGTCATGGCTTTGGGCTAAAGGCATTTCTCCAGACATGTTTGTTGACTAAAAGTGACGGTTTACTAATGTCGCTAATGTTCATCACCCAAAATTAAGGCACGAATCCGAATCGCATTATTAGACCACACCGGACCGCACAAATATGCACCTCAACGGCCAAGGCTCACATGATAAGTGTAAAGCGCGCCCTCAAGAGCGCACCATTACGCCCAGCACACGGGTCGGGGCCGGGCTTGGGTATGTGCACGTGCACGCGAGTCATGGTTACATGTCTGTATTAACTCCACTTTCAGTATTTTTTCTTTGTGGGACAAAGTTCCCACACAACCTTTCATAGTCCTTGCAAACTTTCCAACTTCCATACATTAGAATTTTTACCTAAATAATTCCCCAATAAATAATACAATTGTATTTTGTAAAATATCAAAATATCCAACAAGTTCTGATATCACGTGATGTAAATCATTGTAAATCGCAAAGGCAATGATCTACATCACTAATTCTCCCATCCCAGGCCATCGGTTTATGCCACTCAATTTATGGCAACAACCATATGTCATCACATTACAAGATTGTTTTAAGGAATATATCACTATTCTCAACCACGGGCTCTCACCCTTTGTTACGGAAATATTGTCCCACTTGTTGAGCCACCTGTTTCAACAATCGGATCCACGCGTTGTTGATGTATGAACTGTTTAATCCATAGTTCCTCGATTGGTCCTTTGTTTGCTCGTGTTTGAGCATGATCTCCATGTCTTTACGCTATTTACTCCAAACAAAATGGCACGTTGCAAGATATACGAACCACGTTATGATATGATTTCCTAACTAGTCTTCGATATGTAAATCATTTTTTCAACAGGATAAATATCCATAACTCTGATGTCACCTGATGTAAATTTTCCTTTAAGAAGGCAGAGGTTCACAATATATGCAGCACAAATGCACAAATACGAAAATCTCTCAAGATATAATTGAAAATTATGCAAGGATATAACAAGATAAACAAGCACCCTGTGCAACAATTCTACCTCTCTTTCTCAGGTTAATAATCAAAATTCGCCACCTCTAATAGTTTACAAGACTCATTATAAGCTACTCATCCTAAGCTTACTAAGACTAATTTACTTTGAAGATATTTTTAGAAATCTATTTACAATCAGGAATACTAAAATAACTAAGGAAACTAATAAATATTTATTCCTACAAAAGTCTAACTGTAACAGAAATCTGAAAATAAAAGAAAATTAACTTGAGAATCGGTAAAGTTTGACATCTCCACTTCGATCTACCAATTCTTGTCACAAGCTTCGATCAAAGATTCTCCAGAATGCCTTCTCGTAATCATCAACAAACTCGGTCAATCAAGGTGTTGAGTCGATTGACCATACGTCTGCGACATAATGAAGAAATGGGAGGAGAGAGATATGATCTTGGTTTTTTTGGATGTCTAGGAATATGGTTTAGAGAGTTTGGTATTGTGTAATATCTTTACACAACTCTCTTTTGTATTTTTATTTTACTTCTTTGATGGTATATTTATATTGTAACATGTTCAGTACTATGCATTCGCACTGGTTGATAAGTTAAATATGCCATCTATCATTTAGAGCAGAAGTAATACATTACACACACATTAAGGTCTTTTTTCTTGATTCACAATCCGTCCTCATATAATTGTGCCTAAACTTTTATTCACCTTGTGATTGTTATTAGCTGTTTGCATTCTTTTTATGGGGTGAATTGTGTTGTATGCATTTCAGTAATTTTTGTTCGCCAAACTGCTGAACATATACTTGCGCCTATTCTTACAACAATGGCATCACAGTCGGATCATAAAACCATTATCATCGATGGCAAAGCCATTGCACAGACCATCCGATGTGAAATCTCCTCTGAAGTGGGCCATCTGTCCCAAAAATATGGCAAGGTCTGTTAACCCCTCTCTCTCTCTCTCTATATATATATATATATATATATATACGTCTCCCTCTTTCTCTCTCTCTCTCTCTCTCTCTCTATATATATATATATATATATATATATATATATGCACACACACACACACACACTGGTTTTTTGAATTTATATTTGTGCTACGGCTTGATGGTTTAGGAGCTGGTATGGTACTCATTCTTGTAGGCGCTTTGTCTTTATTTTTATACTCTTGTTCTTGATTAATAAGTTCGTTAACTACTCTGCTTTGTTGACAAGATGTTGGAGAAAAAGAAAAGTAAAAGAAAAGGCATTTCAAACAAGGATATCTCAAATTAATTAGCGCCTGAAGCTTGGTGGACAAATAACAGATGCATTTGTCCCCTGAGAAACCTTTGTACTTGAAGAACTTATGTACCAGATGCAATGGTGTTATGGTGTTGAGTCAATCAACGAAAGCATCCGTGTCCGTATAACCATTAATTGTGGGAACATCAACGTGTATATCTCTATGAAGGCCATCTCTATGAAGGTTCTTATCCAATTGATGCACCTAGAACACGACCTAAGTGGTTGGGCTCACTATCTAGATCATCACTCTTGCAAGTTGCAACCTCATCACTGTACAGGAAAGAGAAATCATTTGCTCCAAATGCACAGAGCCTATGAGTTCTCGGAACACCCTGCGCATAGCTTCCCTTGCTTACTCTGGGGCACAATTGGATCTTTCCCCATCATTGGAGTCTTTGTTGGATAATCGTTCATTACATGACCCTCGACAAAGTTAAAGAAGCTTGTACACTACTTTACAGGGACATAGGGGTTTACTTTTGGGTGTTAGGCCTCAGTCAGTGTACAATCAAACTAAAACTCATCTGGAAGGGGCTTCTGTGGAAGCATAAACTTAAAACAAGTTCTAAGCGGGAAAGTACCTCCTTTGGTGACTTGTGCTCGTCAATTTTTGCTGCCAGAGAATCCTCGTAACTTAATCGGGCCTCGAGGTGTGTGCGTGATGCCTCAGTCAGTGCAGAATCAAAATCGAACTCGTATTGAAGGGACTTTCACGGAAGCATAAACTTAAAACAAGGTCTAACTGGGTCAAGTACTTTGTTTGGTGGCTCGTAGTCATCAATTTTGCTACCAGAATATAATCGGTCTTTGAGGGGTGTGTGTGATTTACTTGTGAATGCCCTTTAATTAAATTGCTTCTGGTAAGAAGAGCAACAAGTGTCGAGAGGTTGTTAATGGGAACTCAGGGAAGCTTTAGTGTGTATAAATGACTTATTTGTTTAAGGGCCATATCAGCGAACAAGCAAGGAAATATATGGCCACTCTAAAGTGGCCTGGGTTAGGATCAAAATGAGGGAATTCTTTGTAAATGAACCCATCAATGGAATGGTTGGGGCAATGTTGCCAACATCATAATGGCTCAATGAGCGAGCAACATCCCATGGGCTTGACTGATCCAGATGTACAAATTTCCCGAGAGTACGAGATCAGGAGGCAATAGGAAACCTATAACTAAGGGCAAACTGAGCTGCCATTTGGAACCATGGCATGTAGGGACAGTTGTCTGTTTCCAAGTAAGAAGAAAACAAAAGAGAAAATCTAACAAGAACGCAGCCATATGATATTTGGCGTTGAGTTGAGGGCCATCTAAAGTCTATCGCATTTTTCCAGCGCTCAAAAGAACTTCCACATCGACTCCCTTACCATAATCCTTCTCTCTCATACCAGCGTAGTACGACCAAGCAGTATACCAGCTGTGCAAATTCACAATAATGTCTTCCTTGCCCTTCTTTGTCGAAGAAAGCGTGTTCACCCATGAGATCAAAAGGAGGGTATTACCAAATTCTCTCGACCGAAAAATTAGTGCCACCAAAAGCTTCTCGTTGTTGATCTTCAAGCCCGGGAAACTAGTGACCGAGCAGAGTAGACTCACATCATTTAAACAGTTGCGATATGTGTGCGTTCGTAGAATATGATCAGTCCATAGCTTTCACTGATCAAAGGGACACTCGCAGGATCAATTTTAATAAGGGAGAAGGGAAAATCTACTCTGCCAATGGGGAATCGAAGAACGCCGCATGTGGGCTCGAGTGGGACCTAAGAGACATCTTCATGATCTTCGAAGAGCAGAAGAGGGTACGTGAGAACGACACCACCATTACCAACATGGAAGGTACCCAATAACTTCATAAGGCAGTCATTTTTAAAAAAAGTTAAAAAAGAGTCTGTACTCCATGCTGAGAGAAGCTGCTTGCTTTCATCAGCTAAACGAGATTCCGATGCTTTAGTATGCTCCACTGTTGTAGAAATAAGAGAACAGAGCAAGAAAGTACTAAAAAGATAGAATTGAAGAACCTCCGGAGAAAAGGAAGATATTTTCCGAAAATGCTAAGATATGGGCAAGGAAGAAGTATGAAAATGGTAGAATTCAAATGACCTGTAAACATCATAGTATACATGAAAAGACATGATGGCCATTTACGGGAACCCAAACAACGGTGAACACCGAGTGTATGTGCTATGGGCAGTTGACGTATCGCTAATTCCGATTTAGAAGATACACAAGACACACTCGCACTTAAATGCACCGATGGAATGCATCAAATAAAGTTGGAAATGAAAAACAAGCTTTCGCCCACGTGCCTTTATTGTTCTTAAAACTATGCGCATGAGGGGCAGATATAAGAGGAGCTTAAATCACTTATCTACCCTCTGAGAAAGGCTCAACAGACACAATCGAGTCACAAGCCCTAAGTTTTACATAGTTCGAGCAAAGGCAGTGCCTAATGAACAAGTGTTGCCTGAGCGACTCATGAGATTTCTAGTGGTATTGGATTGGGGGGGTTCAATTCAACACAAATTAGAACATATTAACCTTTGCGAGTAACTAAGAACAACACTTCTAGTGTCACTTGAGTCCCACTTGACCACACACTCACAAGGAACTGGGTCAACCGAATGATGTTTCTGGCACACCGGGTCTTTCATAAGACAGGTCATACTCATCACATATATGCCTTACAGATCACATCACTATCATAGCTTAGCCCTGTGTTAGGGGGCTATCAGCCCCCAAACGTAGGCTGTGCAGTCATTGCTCTGCTGTCTGCAGGCCACCTCCCTCATCAATGTGAGTTGGTGCACATTAAATGATAGGGTAAAGCTATGAGATGTTCGATTTTTCCATAGAAATATATTCGTTCAAGAAAGGCTTCATAGGATGTTGATCGTAAATGAGAAGATTGGTTACGGAGAAAGACGAAGATGGATTTGTATTCACATACATGAGAATTATATAGGAAAAAGAATAATCTTTGATTTCTTTTTGACATAAATGTATACCCCGCTACATATAAGATGTTTCAGACATGATTAACATACATTTCACAACTCAAAAGAGATAAATCTCTGCCAAATCTCTCTCTCTCTCCCTCTCTCTCTCTCTCTCTTTAAACCTCACATTTTTCCAAATCAATGGAGAATATTTACTATAACTCAACCACATTTGATCATCATTCCTTATCATATTGCACTTAGTAGTGTTTATTTGCCTGCCTCTCTGCTCTGAGTACACCGATGAACCTTCACGTATCATTAACATTATCACTTTTTTACCCTGGTACTCGGGGGCGGATGGACAAAGGGCCCCCCGGGGGGGGGGGGGGGGGGGGGGGCGGCAGTTCAATTTTAAAAAAAAAATATAGGGTTTTTTGGTAAAACTTCAAACTTCAAGGTATACCTCTAATTATTTACAAAACTGAGGGTGTAAAAATATTGTAATTAATTAAAATAATAAACATAAAAACAAGGTTTGCTATCTCTTTGTAGTTGTAGTTGTTTGGGCATTATAAAGCTTTAATTTGTATAAAACTTGAAATAACCCAAAAAAAATTGCCTCCCCGGCACCACTCGAAACTTTCACCCCGGTTGAACAAAAATCCTAGATCCGCCATTGGTGGTACTGGCGGGTTATATCTCATAGTCCTCGAGCAACCAAGTTCACTCTCTTGAACGCCTCTCAATCTCAACTACCCTCTTACGCTAAATATAAAGCAAAACCAGGAAAATGAAATAAATGACAACAATGCAAAAGATAATTATAAATTAGTCCCCATACTTCTAATTACATCAGAACAAGTCCAGCGATATTTTGCAATTCTACCTAGGATTCTTTGGTTAATCTTAAAGTAATGCAAATAACTCCCGCTAGGATAAAGGGATCGTATGTAAAACAAATACGTGTGATTCCAGTCTTTTTGCATCTGAGATGAAAGAATAACTCCTCCATTCTGGGCTATTTATTTAGTAAGCCCAAGAAAGCCGTCATGACAGTTAGAAAGAGAAAGCCTTGAAGTACATTTATGTATTACATTAAACTTGATATCAATATGAAATCGTAGATGGTAGTGCTGTCGCAAAATTTCATCCTTTTTCAAATTGATTCTTATGATAAGATATAGTTTGGTGAACCTCCTCTTCCCCCTCACTCATATGTTCCTCAATAGTCATGATGCTCATGGCTCTACGAGTTGTTTGGGTTTTGGTGCCCCAAAGTTTTGCTGGTTTGGGGATTGACACCCCCTCATATAAAAAAAAACTAATCCTTGATTGACCTTATTTTTTTTTTTTTTCGGACAGACAATTTTTCGATTAACTGTCTATATTTTAGTCAGTTACTAAGGTGCCTTAACAACAAAAGGAAAAAAACAAACAAATAAACGAACCAAACCAAACCAACTGCAACATCTCATTACTCTTTTTACTTCTCTCCTCTCTCTCTCTGCATCACATCTAAGCATATGGGGTTTGAAGGGGGCTCTGATCTTGTTGATTTGGGTTATAGCAGTATGTTTAGACCACCGAATTTACAGAACCCACAGTGGTGATTTGGGTTTTATTTGAGGAAAAGGGTGTACAAGATTGAAATGGATCTTGTCTCCTCCTCCCCCCCCCCCCCCCCCCACTCTTTCGCTCTCTGAGAGAGAGAGAGAGAGCAGCTCCCACGCGGGATTAGTATGCGGGAGCTGCATGCGGGATAACTTTTAAAAAATAAAAAATAAAAAAAAAATTGATATTTTTATTTTCGGATTTTAACAATTCGGGGGACTTGTAAAAAAAAAATCAACCCAAAATGATGTTTTTTGGTATTTAAAAAAAAAAGGTCAATATCTGACAGTTTTTACAGCTTAAAAACTGTCAAATATTGACCCATTTTTTTAAAATACCCAAAAAAAATATTTTGGGTTGATTTTTTTTTGCTAGTCCCCTTAAATGTTAAAAACCCAAAATAAAAAAAAAATAAAAAATACTTTTTTTATATTTTTTAAAAATCATCCCTCACAGGAGTCCCGCAAATGGGCTCCCACACATGAGACTCATTGTGTGTGTGTGTATATATATATTCTCTATATTTTTTTAATATTTGCATTTATTTAATGGATATCCGGGAAAATGCATTAAAAATTTGATAAAATTGCAAAATATCCGGAGATAATCTCGAAACATTTGTGATTGTTGGATAGTATCATAAAAATCAATTTTCTTTTCTAAATTTTTGGTCGGTAGTTTTTTTGCAATTTTTATTTCATTGAAGTTAAAATCCTTAGTTGGATTTTAAGAAAATTTTCACAAAATGCATTTGTAGATTTTTCCTACAATATTTTATTGCTTCATTTGAAAAAAAATACAGAAATTGTGGGTGTTTTTTGCTGGAATTTTTTTTGATGTCTCGAGAGAGTCAGAACTCTTTTTTTTTGTTCCTTTTTTAAATTTCCACTTTGGGTACTCTAGTTTAAAACTCAAATCATAATAGTTTTGCTACTTTCAGGTCCCGGGACTGGCTGTAGTTCTTGTAGGAAATAGGAAGGATTCTCAATGCTATGTGAGCTTAAAGAGAAAGGCATGTGGTAAAGTTGGGATCAAGTCAATTGACATAGACCTCCCGGAGCAAATAACTGAAGCTCAGTTGATTAGCAAAGTTCATGAATTAAATGCAAATTCAGATGTACATGGTTAGTAGTCCATTATTAATGTATAAAAGCATATCAAAAAATAATTAATATGTATTTACTTTCTATTTTTTACAGTATCATTGATGTACTTGTGAAGTATCTTTGAATTCTATTTGAATTTTTTCTCTTGGCATTAGAGCAGCCCCAACGGTAGTATAAAGTTGCTTCGGTTCTCCGGTTTAGACATTTAGGCTTGGTGTGATTTTTTCTTGCTCTAGTCGACTTAGGAAAGTGTAAGATGCAGGTAAAATTGCACCATACTTTTACACCGTCACATCCACTCATTCTCATCTAAAGCTTAAAAATATTATATCTTTTCTTTTAGATGTCCAATCATAGAAAATTTATATTTTGAAAAGCATTTGTCGAGATCTATCAAACAAGATACACGTGCAACATTTAATTCTTTAAAATAAGTTTATAAATTTACCCATTTTATACATTGTTGTCTTGGTGGTCATTTTATTTTTACACCAAAAGTTAATGGAATTATTGGAGTATGATATAAAGTAGTGTATAATTTTAGTTTAAAACCTACTTTATATATATGATTTACACTAAAACTATGCACTCCCATTGGAGATGCTCTTATTCTTCCAAAAAAAATTATTCTACATTTTCCATTTTCATAAAATGGAAATTTCCGTGTCATGGAAAAAATATTCTATCTAAAATGTTTTATATTATTGACGTGTGTGTTGATTTAGCATTTCGTTTTGGCTACTTTAATATAATGCATTTGATAGAACATACCCATCCCTTTCAGTTGGATCCATTACTTAGAGGGCTAGGATAGATATTGGAGACAGTATTCTGTGGCCTACATTACAAACAATTTATTTACGAAGATACGATTTCATGAACTGTGTTCTAAATGGTTATTAACTATCCAATTGTTAACTCATAAGTTTATGTAAGCCTGATAGTTCTTGTTATCAATCATTCGCTGAAACATACATTGGAAGTTGCCATTCAATGCTCTTGTTAATGTGTGAGTTTTGCTCTAGGAAGCATATACACTCTTCAGAATGCAATGAATATGATGTGTAGTGAAAAGCAGAAGCGATCAATCTAAACTACACAACAACAATGACAACAACAACAACATTGAATGAAGGGCAAAGTGCCAATTTCTCTCTCTAGCTCTCATTCGTTACAAAGTAATAGTCATCCTTACAATGGGAGCCCAATGTCTTCATTTATAGGCTAAGTTATCGTGCTAGCCAAGATAACCCTTAAAATAAAATGACTACAGTAATCTAGTGTGCATAACATCACTCAGAAGAAAACATGAGAGTATACTATATTCTACTGATCAAA
This sequence comes from Sambucus nigra, assembly GCA_949130495.1. Lineage (NCBI taxonomy): Eukaryota > Viridiplantae > Streptophyta > Magnoliopsida > Dipsacales > Adoxaceae > Sambucus > Sambucus nigra. The sequence continues at coordinate 573,721,475 of OX422217.1, forward strand.
ATCTGTGTCCGACTCGTGTTGGACAGTAACACTATCAAACAGGTGTCCGATTGGTCTTTTTAGTTGCTTGTAATTTAATCATAAATTAATTTGTCCGACACTTTCTCCATGCGTCTGTCATTTTTTTTTTTCATGCGTCCATAATGTATAGGTATTAGGTCCATAAGGTTGTTTTGGGCGGAACAATTTTCCATGGAAATTTTTTCTTCAACCCTACTTCTCCTCTCTCCCATAAAGATTTTTTTTCCATTCCAAATGGCCATAATATGCATATGGGGGTGTACTTTAGGCAAACCTGAAAAAAATTCCCAAAGAAAATTTTAGCAATTAAATGCACCAAAAGTTGGAACATGTGGAATCTTTTGAATTTACGATGGAAAATTATACCTACAAAACACACCTTAAGTTAAACTTGTGGCATCGTTTTGGGCATACACTTTAAGAAATATGCTCATGCTGGAATTTCTTACTTGCTGAAAAATTGAAATGCAATTCCGCGGTAAGATGGCTTGCTATTTCCACACTTCATAGATTTTTCTTCTACATAACTATTAAAATGTGAGAATTTTAAAGTTTCAAAATCATACGAAAGGAAAGTGAAACAGTAAGTTGCGGTAGGCCACATGAATTCTCTTTTTCCACTGTGGTAAGTTGTGTTTCTTCTTTTTTTTTTTTCCCTTTACAGAATATATATAAGAAACAAAAGTGTATTGACGTATATATATAACAAACAATATGGGGAGGACTAGAAATTTTCAATGTACAAGATCAGGAACAAAAAAGAAAACTGAGCTGCTAGTGTATTAAATCTGATCCCAAGCCAAAGAAGTCTTGCCTCCTTCATAAAAAGGCCTGCCGTCTACAAATCTATTTCTTAATTAAAAGAGGTCTATCTTTCAGAAAAAGCTTACACTTGATTAGTAATTAAAAACTAAATGACAGCCCCCACAGTTATTCCCTCCCCATCAATTTATTATAAAAAAATCCTGGGCCAACACAGAGCATTTCCATTAACATTTTACTTTCTTTTTATCCCCAAATTTCCCCCGTAAGATTTCTTTCCACACACATGATTCCCATCCATTGATTTGAATCTCATATATACTACGAATTATTTATCACTAAAAAAGTCTTGTTTAAGCAGAAATCTCCAAAGCCATTTCCTTAAGAGGGTCAAATTTCTTTCATGTAAATTACCCACCCTAAACACCTTTTTTGTTTTGCTCTTGAACCCGTAGACCAACACAAGTCTCCCTCCTCTTCAAAGACATCATGTGATTTTAAAGGTTAGGGTTCCCCTCCAAGGGCATATCTAAGTACGTCAGCAGCCATGACTCAATCTCACATCCCACTCTATTGGCTAACCTTGACAAGAATATATCTTCCATATTGATCCTCATTAAGACACTTTAAGACATGTTGCCTTCAAACCTGAAATTCTCCCTAAAAGATGTAACACCCCCATCAAAATTTCAAGTTTTTTTTACGCTTAACCCCCACTTTTGATTCTATATTAGACTTAACCCCCATCTCACTAATCCCGTTGACATAAACCCCATATTATGTCAAAGGGAATAACGAAGTGGGGGTTAAGTCTAATATAGCATTAAAAAGTGGGGGTTGAGTAAAAAAAGTCCAAATTTCAATTGTTTCCTCTTTCAGATTCACAAAAAAATGGTATCATCTGAAAATTGTAAATTAGACTGCTGGCATGAATTTCTCAATCCCCAAGTTTTTTCCCTCGTCTCCATGATTGCATTTAAAAAACCTAACGACTTAATCCCCCACATCTACCCCCTCCAAGATCTCACCTTTTGGTTCCAATAAATTTCCTCCTTTAAACTCCTAATCTATTTCTACAATCTTCACTCTTGTAAGTATCTAATGATCTTAAAAATGAATCAGAGAATTGAGTGGTGAAATTCTTATTTGTGCGTTTAGTGTTATTTCACTGAGTTTTTATATTTGTCTCTTCTAGTCATTTCTTTTATCTGTCCTGACATTCTCATATTGGTTACATGGATGTATTGCTTTTATTATTTTGTTAATGCCCACATCATGGTTTCACAGAATATCTAGCCTAATAACAATTCTGTCAAAAACTAGTTTCCAACTTGAATGATGCGCTGGCGTATTTTCATTTTTATATCTAGTGCAATTAACAGTTCTTATACCAATTTTAATACATGCATATATATATTGACACAATAAATGTATATCCACCTAACTACCTAACTGTACTTCAAAAAACTTGGAACATTATATGGTTACGTGAAAAGTATACCACCTCCATGAAGTAAAAAGCTTTAGAATCTGCAGTCATTTTCATGTCCTTAATTTGTTCCATCCCCATAGATAGATCAATGTCTAGAAATGTTGCAAATCTCTGCAAAATAATATATCACCAGAAAAATATTTACTTTCATACTGCATCTGTTTAATGAAATGACAAGGAAATTTATTGAAAATAAGTCCAACACGTTATGACCATTACCCAACAAGATGAAAAATATGAAAAAACACTTTATATCAAGCTAAAAATAAATCAAAAGCTATAACGGAAATTATATCCCACGGTCCCAAATTAATAGTCCTTAACTTTTTTGGGCCCTACCATATTAACAGTTGGTGAGAAAAAAACATGTAACGCTACTTTTTGTTTTGTTGCAGGTATACTAGTTCAACTTCCGTTGCCAAAACATATAAATGAAGAGAAGATCTCAAATGAAATCAGCCTCGAAAAGGAAGTAGATGGCCTTCATCCTTTCAACATTGGCAACCTTGCTATGAATGGCAGAGAACCTCTGTGCCTTCCTTGCTCTCCCAAGGCAATTTATTTACTCTTCAAACACATTGACCTGCTTAACCTAAAATCTTATGGTGCGTTTGATTACAAAGTTAAAGAAAAGATTGAAAACTGTTCATTTTTATTTAAAATTGAAAATTGAGTTGAAGAGTAAAAGAGTGACTTGGTGAGATACTCTCTTACTTTCCAAGTTTTCCATGGAATTTAATTCCCTCCCTCCCTCCCACCCAGCCACTGACACACCAAAGAAAAAGAAAGAGAATTATACCAAATTGCTAATCTCATTTGCCACTATTTTTCTATGTTTTAAAATGAACTTTTTTGAATATTTTTCCAATTCAATAATTAGACGCGCCCTTAGTTCTCCAATATATTGCCGAATACAAACCCTTTAGCTCCATTGAATTTTGAGAAATTATTTTCTATTTTCCGCAGCTAGTTTTCATCTCCATTACCACTTTTTATTCCGTCTGATTCTTTTATTAGAAAACTAGAAATGGCACAGTTAATTACTGAAAATAAATCTTGATAATATATTTTCCAAACATCACTGCCACCGCACTGCCCCCGGACGATCACCACCACCAGTGGTACAGTCGTGGTGGTGGTGGATATGGAGCTCAGCTGGTGGTTAATTCATGCGTGTAGATCAATTTAAATTCAGATGGTTATTCAATTTTTACCGGAAAATTGTGAAACTGGAAATATATTAATCAGTTTCCCAAATTGGAAAGGAATTTTGAACGCATTTTCTATATTCTGTTTTCCACATTTTTTTGGAAAAAGCGCCTGTTTTCTTACAGCTTAACAAGGCATTTGTTTCCAAGAATTCTCTACGCAGGTCCTAGTCAGCGTTTTCTGTTTTGTAACATTTTTTTATGAGTTGATGTTTTATCAACAGGGTATTCTTGAGCTTCTATTGAGAAGTGGTATTAGCATAAAGGGAAAGAGGGTTGTGGTGGTGGGTCGAAGTAACCTAGTCGGATTACCAGTTTCACTGTTACTTCTCAAAGCAGATGCCATGGTTAGTGTAGTCCACTCGCATGCTGAAGATCCTGAGACTATCATACGTGAAGCTGACATTGTTATTGCTGCAGCTGATCAGGCTATGATGGTAACGAGAGATTGTTCGTAAATTTATCCTCCTTTCTCTATAATGACATTGTTTTCTCATTTTTAGTATACATAATGGTTTTAAAGTAATAAGCTAATGCCCAGCCGATACGAATGGGTTGACCTTGTTTTGATGCTAACCGATTTGTGTGCTTATATATCTGTGAAATCTACTCTGCTTGGCAATATCTCCGATTCTTTGAGTCCCGTCACTTTTCTTCAATTTATTTGGGGTCTTTTAGACTTTAGTACTTTCATAATACCGGCTTTAAACTTTTGTACCTGTCACTAATTTCTTTTGTTTAGTATCGTTTTGTATTTAATTATTTTTAAATTCTTGTTTTCTTCATTTTCCTTTCTTTTTCTTCTGATTTCTTAAAGATTTTATTTACGGTTAAGTCTAATTGGACATTAACGGAAAAGGTACTAAAGTGAATAAAAATCAGTAATAGATATTAAAGTCGAAAAGCCTGTATTATAGAGGCATTAAATTCTAATATACCTTTTTATTTATCACAATAAAGTAAAAAAGCTCGCATTATATAAGTAATATACCATTTTTTTACCATGTAAATAAATGTGTCATTCTAGCCCTGGGTGCTGTCCGGCGCTGTTCTCCTGCCCGGATGAGTGTCCGGTGGCTTGTTGCCTTTGCCGCTGCCTCTGGCCATTGTGGGGTTGGTGGTTGGAGGGCTAGAAAGTGGTGCGCTAACTTTTTTTGTGGGAAAGGGGTGAAAATAGTTGCGTAAGCGTGGGTTCAAATATTGTGGTGGCTAGGGTTAGGGTTAGGGTTAGGGTTAGGGTTTTGAGTGGTGGTGGAAGGGAGACGAGACTCAAGATCATCAAGTCGAGCTAAGAGGTGGTTCAAGACCCCTCAAATCGATCCATGCGAACTTCCACAAGAGCATATCTCCTCTTAAAATCCATTTGTCATTATCTACGATTTTTTAGTGTTTTTTAACAACAACAACGGGTGGAGCCAACGAGGTTCTGATACCAATTGACGTAAAAAACGTCAAATAGGAAATAAGATGAAGATATCTCTCGTCTCAACTCTCTTTCATTAACTCTCAAATAGGTATAATGCCCCCAAATGAGGCTACAATAGAGGTATATATTGGGGGAAGTAGCTTAGGCTTTAAGCTATGATTCTAATGATAAATATACCCTTAATAGCCTTTGCTACTTCTTTCCCTAAATACCAAGTAAACATTTACTAAAAGAAAAATACAACCAAATAAGGAAAATAAAAGAAAATAACAAAAATGCCACAAAGTCCTAAAAATACTAAAAATAGCCCATAAACTTCTAATTCACATCACATGTACAATAGTAATATTGATTGATAGTCCCGATGAATTTACGAAGTTAAAAAATAAGATGTGTAAGCTCACCAAATATCATATCCTTGATTGGGGTTAGAAATTTAACTTAATTGTGAAGATAATAGCAATTATGAAATGCAGTCCCTTGACTTTAACTAAAAGTCATCATTCGTCATACAAAGTAGATAGAGATTAATAATTTGATGGAATGAGGTTGGAGGATTGCCCAAAGGTTGATGAGTGGTTAGTTAAGATCTGGGTTGTGAGCTGGTACCCTTGGATAACTAGAGAAGTTTGATGTTGTAGAGATGACCTTTGAACCCCCCATGCGAGATGGACTTGACCCTCTTTCGAGATCCCCCTTCTTTGAGATGAGTTTACCCCCCTCTTCGGAGATGAGTTTAGAACCCCCATTTGAGTCTCAATGTTCCCTACCATTTCATTACCCCCTAAACTTTTAATGTGCATCACTGGAATAAATAAGTAATCCTCTCTCTCTCTCTCTCAACCAAACACCCACACACAGAGATCAAATGTATTTCTTGTTAATATTCCACGCTGTATTTTAACTCTCTAGCATGATAACATACACCTGCTTGTCAAACTTTCATGCCCATGGAATCTATGGCCGACTTGATGAACTTGTAATTGAATTTTGGAACTGAATTGAGTTAAACAGATTGAGTTGGGAGAGAATTAAGAAAAGAATGAAGAACAGTTAAAGAAGAAGAACAAAGATAGAGATGAGAGAGAGAGAGAGAGAGAGAGATTTGAGATAAGAATTTTGCAGATTTCATTAATTGACCAACTAATTAACTCCCTAATTATAGGAATACAGATGACCTGTAGACGACTTATTTATAGGAATACAAATGATTGACCAACTAACTAACTCCCTAATTAGCTACCAACTAACTTCCCCAACTAACACACACATGTTGTGTAAGGACATTTTTCTCATGTCCAACATGTTACATTTGTGTATGTCGTACGCCGCTACATTTGGCACGTCACCTCACGATCTCACACGACGGCCTCTATCCGAATTCCGGGAATCAAGCATTCAACATCTCTATTAATGTGTCCCACATCTGCCTCAACGACTTCACGTTCCAAGATTTTAGGGACTTAATGCAAGTTGTACGCAAGGGAAGTCAAAACAGTGAAAAAAGGCAAGATAGGAGTGTTCAAGGTCATTTTCGTAATTTTACATCCATAGTTCGAAGGTCTGGTCAACTGGAAAGTTTAAGAGCTCGCCGCAACGAATATACTGGAAAAAATGGCACCTCAATCCGAGCTACGGTGAAGGAGTTATGACCTTTTGAAGATAGAGAAAATTCCTTAAAGAATGCTATTTTTTTGTACGCTGGAGAGAATTTTAGAGTTTTAAGAACATGGGACTCTTCATATTTTTTCCTATAAATACCAACTTCGGGGGAGTTGTTTTGCAAGACTTTAGAAGACGTTTTTGAGAGTCCAAATACCTCTAGTCTTCATATTTTTTGAGTCCCAATACTCATGTTTTGATTCACACAATTGCCAAACCTTTGTGAATCTTTTTGGTAACCCAAGAACACAACTTTTTAGTTTGTTCAAACCTTTGTGGAGAGATCTTTGCAACCGAGGGCTGCGTGTCATTGCTGAGGGAGTCTCTACAAAGTTTTATGGTTGTGTGTCATTGAGGAGTGCTGCGGTTCTTCCTTTGTTGATTGGACTGAGGTTCATGTGGGTTCGCTGCATGTGGATTCATTGCTGACGACACCGACCGACGCCTGCGGGTATTCGTGTGTCACTGTATTTCATTGTAATCCGTGTAAGTTGCGATTTACTTATTATAGTGAAATAAAAGGTTTTGCCCTGCGGGGATTTTTCCTGAAATTGTTTGTTTTTATCATGCATGCTATATTTTATTTGATAAATCATCTAGATGCATGTCTTAGGGTTTAACTAAAATTTGGGATTAATTAAAATTGGTTTTTATTTGAGAAGTCGCAATATTTCCGCTGTAGCTACTCTCTCATGTTGCTTCCTCCTTGATCTGTTATAACAACTTCATTAACCCATTAAGTATTAGCTAAACTAACTCCCTTGGTGATCCTGACAATGCCTTCCCCTTTAAAATCACTGTCCTCAATGATTGAACTACGACATGTGACGATGCATGGAAAAATTAAACCTGCCACCGGGGTCAAACACAACAGGGGTAAACTCCTTCGCCACTTTCTCGGTTGGAGGCAGCTGGATCATGATGGATGAAATTCCTATTTATTGCTGAACATTTCAAGTACTGACCATGGTAGCATCAATATCCTTTTTACGATGGGGAAAATCTTCAAGAAGCCTATCCATGTTGAAAAAATTCTGCGCTGTCAAGTATTTTGCTTTGCCATGATTTTCAAATTATTGATTGCCTTCAGTGCAAACAAGATCTTTCCTTATGAGTAAAATATGGCAGTGATTGCAAACAATTCCATTAACGCCCACTTCCCCTTTTTGCATATCTTCTTCACATAGTGTGTGGCTCCACGATGTAATACAACCCCATAAAGAACTGTCGAATTCTTAATTTTCCGTATACCCAAGATTTATCTCCACTGATTTTCTGTAAATCTTCAACTTTTCTGAACCAAGACTTGCACTCTCTGCACCATAATCTTCAATTTCTTGATTATTTTTGAAGTCCAGACCCATTTCTTCCTTACGACTCATTGAGGTCTCATTTCCCAAATAACTACAATCTCGGGGCAATGCAATTGTAGATTGTAACCCTTTGATCTTTTGGCTATAAAATCTTCTTGCAATTGGGCCAATTTTATAGCATCATTTAGTTTTGAAGGAGCACAAAACTCCACAAATTTCTTCACCTCTTCATTCCCTTTTTTGAATTGGTCCATTGTAACTTCGGTTTCATTTTCTCAAATAACTACAATTTCCGGGCAGTGCATTTGCAGGTTGCAACCATATAATCTTTTGGCGATGAAATCCTCCTATAATCTTGCAAGTTTTGCAGGGGCACAAAACTGAATGAATTCCTTCGCCTCTTTATCGAGCCCTTTCATGACTTGGGTCATCATAACTTCTTCTAGTTCCATTATAACTTTTCTCATAGAGCCCCATTTCTGATCAATCGTTTCCATTCTTGCTTCTTTAGATTGTAAACGTGACTCCATGTGTTGAATTTGAAATTCATCCATGGCAAGAAGAATTGAATTGCAAAAGTAGAAAACTGAATTTAGAGATGTAGAGAATTAGAAACAGAAAAAGGAAGAAGAATAACAGGGAAGGAGATGAGAAAGAGAAAAGATCAAATTTCAGAGGTGAATGAAGAAGGATCAATCAAGAAGAAGAGAATCGAGAATTTGGGTGGCCAAGATCATGCTTGATACCAATTTTCACGCCCATGGCATCCATGGCCAAATTGATGAACTTGTAATTGAATTTTGGAACTGAATTGAGTAAAACAGATGGGGTTGGGAGAGAATTATTAAGAGAAGAATGAAGAACAGTTAATAAGAAGAACAAAGATAGAGATGAGAGAGAGATTTGAGATAGGAATTCTGTAGATTTCATTATTTGGATGATCAGTTACAAATGACCCGTAGACTTATTTATAGGCATACAAATAATTGATCAACTAACTAACTTCCCCGACTAACACACACACGTTGCTTCCTCCTTGATCTGTTATAACAACTTCATTAACCCATTAAGTATTAGCTAAACTAACTCCCTTGGTGATCCTGACACAAACAAGGTTGATTTATTCGGTCTTCTTACAACTATTTGTCCGATTTTCTTAATTACCCATGCATTTATTTTATTTTCAGATAAAAGGGAGTTGGATCAAACCTGGTGCTGCAGTTATTGATGCGGGGATCAATACCGTTGATGATTCAAGTAAAAAATCAGGATTCAGGCTCGTGGGAGACGTTGATTTTGACGAAGCGTGCAAGGTAGCTGGATGGATTACTCCCGTTCCTGGAGGCGTGGGACCAATGACTATTACGATGTTACTCAAGAATACCTTGGAAGCCGCTAAGCATGTGATGGAGAAGTAAGCTCCTGTCTAACTCTTTGATTTTATGTGTATATGTTGGTGTTTATTAAGTTACAATAATACTTCAATAAAATTATGTTTAGTGTTGTATTTTCAAGATCGATGAACATATTTCATAAAAAACAATTATGATTAATTTAGTTAGAAATAAAATTCTAATTCCTTTATTGTTATAAATAAATTTGTATTTTTATGCTTTCCAGTTTTAATAACTGGTGTTGTAAGAGATTTACTAACACAATTGTTATCTACCTTCGAAGAGAAGTTCATTGATAATGTCAACTAATAAAAAGGATCATGTCATTGAATAATTGGTCTTGAGTTCTATTAGTAACATATAAAAAGGATAATCTTTTTTTATTTAATTTACTCATATAACAGTTAACAATGTTCAAAAATAGCTTTTGAAACTATAACTTCGCGGCCTGTCTCAAGGCCAAGCCATGAGTTCTCATGACGAGGCTATAGCAACAGAACCTATGCCTCTAACCTTTGAAACTAAAGCAACAAGGCTATAGTGCCTCGAGGCTAGGCCAATGTTTAAGCCTCAGTTACACTTTTACACTTGTACTGTACGAAATCTGATCCTATAAAATATGTATATCTAATTTAAACATACATTCATAGACTTATATATACCGATTTATTACGATGATTGATGATACAATATTTTTTTATTGTACTTCATGATCACACTCTGTTGATTTTCTTAAGATGGGATCAATATTAAACTATTTATTTATATCTTCTTGACTTTGCTTGTGTATCTTATTGGTGCTTTATAATTTTAATCTTTTGGGACCCCCATCCCCCACCCCCCCAAAAAAAATAAAAAAACAAAAAAGTAAATAATTGTTCCTCTAGGCTAAAGCCTCGCCTCTTCTTAGCTTTTCCGAATATTGGCCATTGACTGTTACCTCAAGAAATAAGAAGATTTTCATTAAAACTGATCGTTTCTCCTATTTCACACATAAAGCAGTAAACCCATGCTTATATATTTAGCTTATAATTACTGCTGGTAGAAATATACAACATATCAGTTCATAATTTTCATGGGTAGGCAGAATCAATCAGTTCATTGGCTTCAATAATCTCAGCTAGATCTCCAACACTCCATGTGAGTGGATTTCTGGCATTGTGAATCTTAAACCCCCTAACCATCTCAAACCTTTTAGACTATTTGCCTGCACAAAACAGCCAGAATTTGAATTTTGTCAACATAGAAACGCACCTAGTGCTAGACGTGGGAGCCATTCTCGTTGGTCGGGGAGTACCATACTTGTTGCGTGCAAGTCGCATGCACTTATACTATCACACCTCTAACGTTTTCATTATAAAGGAAAAAAATGACGTGGAAAGGTTTAATGTTGCTGAACCTGAAATATGTATAATATAAACTAGCATACTTTCTGGGCAAAACCTCTCAAAAATAAATTTTAATTTAGTTCAAAGCTAAAGGTGTAAAATGACTTGGAGCATGTTATTATTTTTTCTAACTTGGAATTGATCTTAAAAGCTCATCTCCTAGTGGATTTGGTTAACTGTCTTGAACTGTAGCATTGCTTTTTACTTCGGTTTGCTGCAAGTATTTCTGTTCGGGCTGTGCCCTTTGATTTTGTTCCTAAAGAAAAGAAATTATGAACAACCAGCCAGCTTAGGTCTGGTCTAGTGAGCGCAATGGAAATTACCAAAATAAAACTCACAATCAGCCAAAGAGAATAACTCTCAATATTATTCAAGTAACTCCCACTCAAATTCTCTACTATGGTTTGAACAATGCTCTAACTTGACCACCTGTACCACCTTTGTCAACATGTGAGCCGAATTATCTTTGGTGTCAATATTCTTCAAAACAACACCCCCATCAATAACCTTGCCTATAAAACGAAATCGGATATCAATATGCTTGGTCCTCACAATGCACCTCTACACACTCTTGTGTAATACTTAAATCACCATTAAGATCGTGAAGCAATAAAGCCTCTTGAACGGCTTCCGTTGCCACCATATACTCTGCCTACGTAGTAGACGAAGCAACTGTAGCTTGCAACATGAACCTCCATGATGTAATCTAGGGTGCGGAAGCGTAAAATAAATCTAAACTACACAACAACAACAACAACAAAGGGAAAACATAAGTTGGTCTCAATTTCTCTCTCTAAACTTTCATTATCATATTGTCAAAAGTGATACAAATGAAGACCTTCTAGCTATTTATACTAAAGGTACAAAAAGGTAAAAAATAACAAGAAATGAAAAAAATGGCAAATAGGTCCCTATGCTCTTGCATCATTCTCCCCTACTTGTGAGAGTTCGTCTAGAGCGAAGAAAGTGTGTTCTAGGGCATCACCCCTACTTGAGAGGGAAGTTGTCCTTTGAAGCGTCCCGCATAATGACTTGCAAAATATCCTCGAAGAGAAACCACAAATTTACGCCATGCCGATGAATAGGAATGTGGCCTCTAATCCATTCAAATGAAGGGCTAACACACGATCGACGTGGAGAGGGCCATTGATGCCAAATTTCATCCAAATTCATCGTGATGAGCCTCCGTAGCATCAAATTATGTAAATGAGTCGTGGAGCGCTCCTCATAAGTAACCCCAAAAGGGTCCACAAATCCCACTCCAATCATGATCACCCCACGCAACATATACTCCTCAAAGGAAAAAATCACCGAGCCATCATCACAAAACTCATCATTGTGACAAAAAATTGGAAAGAATTCTGTAAAATCTAATATTTTCACCTAGCGATAGTGAGTGCGAGTCTCCCAGCCGTATTCAACAAATAAATCGAAAAAATCACATAGAAAGTACCCATCATCTTCTATCCCAAAGATAGGAATGAAGTCCACAATCTCAAATGCCTCCAAATCCCTATGTCGAGTACGAGTGATACACCCATCCTCCTTGAATATGGGAATAGAGTCACAAGGAAGGAACACGTAATCACTATCAAGCATTGTTGGGGTCTCAACAACCTCGGAGACATCTTCGTAAAGCATAACTGAAGAGATAGTATCATCGGTGTGCGCGGGAATGACATCTGATGTAGTAGGAGGTACACGGGTGGATAAGTACTAAATATTGGACCAAATATCTCGCTCGTGCACGTACCCAGTGTTCAAATACCGTCTCCATCTCAAGATACTCAGCTCGACATAGGGCTTTGTTTCGGCCGGATCGGATCGGAAAATGCCTATTCGGAAAAAATTCCGGTTTTTTCGGAAATAAAATAACTATTCCGATTTCCGATCCGATTTTTTCGGAAAATTAAAAAAATTTCCGAATTCGGAAAAATCGGAAAATCGGCAAAAATCGGAAAAAATCGGAAATTCACAAAATATATTAAAAATCCAGAAATTTCAGAAATTCCAAAATTTCAAAAAAATAAATTATGGATTTTCGATTACTCGAAATTCTCATTTTAAAGAAACAATGAAAATAGCTTAACCCAACATGTAAACACATGAGGATTTGGCTCATTTTTCATTTGTGTAGAAGTTAGGAGGATACTCTCCTTTTATAGAGCATATTTTGGAGCCCTCTCCCTCTCCCAACCGATGTGGGATATGGGAAATTTTCAAAAAATCGGAAAAGAAATCGGAAAAATCGGAAATCGGAAAATAATTCCGAAAAAATCGGAAATAATTCGGAAAAAAATCGGAAAAATCGGATCGGCATAGTTTCGGAAAAATCGGATCGGAAAAATCGGAAAATCGGAAATTCAGAATTATTTCCGATTTCCGATCCGATTTTTTTCGGAAAAATCGGAAATCGGAAAATCGGAAATCGGCAAACTAAAATTTTATTCCAAATTCGGAAAAAATCGGATCGGAAATCGGAAAAATCGAAAAGTTCGGAAAAAAAACACAGCGCTAGCTCGACACATATTTAGGTGTTGTCGATACATCTCATACTCCCGGATGGAGTAAGCACTATACGCGAATGTGTGAAGCTTTTGAGATAGATATGAATCCATCGCAGCCCAAGAATCTAGAATACTTTGGAGTTTCTTGACGATGGCACAACTTACCTTGTCGAAATCGACACATGCATTCATATCGAGCCCGTATTTGGTACCATCCCACGATAATTTGAAAGAAAGGTATTCTTCAGGTAGGGGAGGGATTAAATCTTAGGGCTTTGATAGATTTGGGGAAAATTTGTAATTTTTAGAAAAGTCAGGGGCTGAATTGTAATTTTCAAAAATTGGTAGGGAATTAGCGTGTTAAAGAGGCCCCGGTGGTGCGAAAATTTGGTTAGGATTTGTGATGTGGGTGGAGATTGCCCGGGTTGAATATGAATGTCTATTAGGGTTAGGAATTTTAGATGGAGTGAGTTTTGGGGTTTCTTGAGAATGGGGTAAGTAGGGCTTGGAGTCTATTTCTTTTTGTTGAAATCGAATGGGGTTTGTAATAGGAGGAGTTTTACGTAGGTTGGGATGAATCTTGGATTGATAGGAAGTGGAGGCACTTTCTTGAAAGTCCGGTGAACCTAAGGTTGATTGGGTGTGGTTAATGGCTTGATTCCTTGAAAGGTGTTCACCGATCTGTGTTAGAGCCGGAATAGACCTGTTAGGAGGCTGACCCGCATGGATCGACGGGCTGGTTGCAGTGACAGGGTGGTTGGATGAATTCCGGCAGCTGTCCGTGGCTTTTCGATTACGAACAATCTGTTTCTCTTCGGTGGAAGCCCTGGCAGGTCTGGGGACTGCCTAGCCCCATCGTTTCGACAACTTCTTCACTTCGGCAGTGTCGACCTGCTTCTGCAGCAGTTTCTCTGGCCTTCCGACAGCGATCGATGGCAGTTTGCTGTCACAATGTTCTGGAAACAGCTACCCTATTTTCTTCAACAAGATTGCAATCTAAGGTTTCGTGTGTGTGTGTGGGGGGGGGGGGGGAGGGCGTGTATCACTCGGATGAACCCAACTCGAATCCCAATATTCAATAAACATAGTTGATTTCAATAACAAATCACGCTCTGATATCAATTTGATGTAATCTAGGGTATGGAAGCGTAAAAAAAGAAGTTATCAACAACAACAACAAAAAAAGATCAAGGGTTTCTTATTTCTCTCTCTAGTCTCTCATTCTCAATTAGGCAATAGTGATACAAATGAGGACCTTCTAGCTATTTATACTAAATGTACAAAAAAGGTAAAAATAACAAGAATCTAATAAGAAATGCAAAAATGATGAATAGATACCTATGCTCTTGCATCAGTTCCCCTCTTTTAGATTGATAAAGGGCCAAAGGCCTGGTTACAAGGTTGAGTTACAATTACCCAAAGGCTAAATACGTGTCTGATGCTAAGAATTAAAAGAGAGCTAAAGAGAGAAAATACAAGTGTATGGTAAATGAAGCTCAACTACTACTTGGCTGACATTAATGAACTGTTGGGTATTTATAGCTGTGGAGTGATCTTGCTTGAGCTTAAGCGGGAAGAAAGCATTAATTGTGGCGGTTAGGAACCATCAATACCTACCTTATCCGAGGACCTGTGTAGCATTCCTGCCTTCTCTGTGACTCGGGAATCTAGGGCTCTGGGACATTGTGTTTTCGTAAAATACCTCGGTTAGGAAGGTCAAACATTCTCTTTTTCACTTGCGTTATAAGTTTGAAATTCATAACATGGATTGAGAAATATTTAAGTCACGAGTGGTGGATAGTGCCACAGGCTCACTTGGGAAGTTGACAAGTGTCTGAGGGCTAGGGTCCATTTGTCATTTCCAATTTTAGATGCCGAGAGGCTTTTTGTAATGGACTTCCGATTGTATTCATGCTATTAAGAGAGGGATGTGTCCTTGGACTTTATTATAGGCTCTAAGAGGTGCATTTCTTATGGGCTTTTATTCTCGTTGGGCCCTTGAGGTGGGCTGGGCCTTGAGTAAGTTTAGTACCAAATTAATATGTACTACATAGGGTAAAGCCTCTACCTAAAAATGCTTAGGTAAGCCCAAATCGGACAACATACACCTCACATTTTCAAGTAAGGTTCGGTTCATCCAATCTGCTACTCCATTTTGTTGTGGAGTTTTTCGGACTATTAAATGCCGAACAATACCCTAATCCTAAAAACACTTCAAGTATGGATCATATCGGTATTCACCGTTGTTATTCAATCTAAGCTCTTTGATCTTCCTATCGGTTTACTTCCTCCAACATCTTCTTCCATTTATGAAAGACCCCCAAAACCTTGTCCTTGTGTTTCACGGTATAGACCCAAGTCCTTCGTGAGTAGTAATAAATGAAAGTCACAAAATAGTGATTACCTCTCAAAGAAGGTGTTTAAGAAAGACCCCAAACTTCGTGTGAACGTAATCTTGGTGTTTTTTGTGCAATGAATCACTTTGCCAAACTCGACTCTCGTTTACTGCCCTAACATGTAATGCTCACATAAGCCCAACTTGAAACTCTTCGTACCCTTTAACAATCCTTGTTTACTCAACACTGTTATGGCCTTTTCCCCGACATGACCCAAAGGCATATTCAAAAACCTAGTGGAATCTGTCTTTGTCTCTTCTTTCTCATTGGCAATTGAGGCATGATATGCTACCGTTCTTCCTTAGAGAAAATAGTGCTTTCGATCTTTCTTTCCTCTCAAGGCACCCAAGACAACTTCTAGCAATCCGTCGTCGATACAATCTTGCACTCGTTGGAATCTAAACCACCCAAAGAAATAAAATTCTTTTATAAATTCGGAACATAGCGAACATTCGTGACAATACAAGTCACTCGATAATGCATCTTCAATTTGATTGTGCCAATATCCTTCCACCGACAACCATGGTCATTACCCATAAAGACTTTCCCTCCATCCCCTCTTTAACGTTTGGAACAAATATCTATCCAGACACTTATGGTATGAGCACCCCAAGTCAAGAATCCTCTCGTTTGAAGAGCTTTCCATTAAAGAAACTAGCAACGTAGTCCCATATTCGTCATCTTTTGATTTAATATATTTGACGGACTCTGCCATCGGTTTCTTATCATCTTAGGGAAATCATACTTAATATTCCCCTTTTGTTGCACTGGTAACACAATATATTTGCTAAGCCCTTGGTTTGAGACATGACCTAAAACTTCCTCTTTCACCTCGCTTTCTCTTTTCGATCCTACCCCGCTCAACCAACGTGTCAGACTGAGAATCATGGTTCTCCTTCTTCCACTTCTCACTTCCCAACAAAGCTGAAGGAGACATTGTCAAACTTCACATCATCCTTTCTATATAGCAATGTGGTGCTTAAATGCTCATATGAATCCGGAAGTGAATTTAGAAGAACTAAAGTTTTATCTTCATCACCCATATCAACATCTTAGCTTAATAAATCGGAGAATTTTTTATTAAACTCATCAAGATGTTTATAATAATTTTTTCTTGATGTTGAGACGATTTTGTATGCTCTTTGTTATATAGTTTTCTTCCATATTTTCTCCGTCGATTCCTCATTCATCACATAGTAGAAATTTAACCGGATAGTGCTACATGGTTGCAAGTTGCATTCCTTCCAATCATCTTCCGACATATCCACTAATTTACTTGCAATATCGGCTAATGCCTTATGCAAACCTTGTTGGACCAAGACTTCTTTCATTTGGCATTGCCATATGCCAAAATTAATGGTTTTAGCATCACACTTCTTCAAGTCAAACTTTACCATTGACACTTTGCAACCTTAGATGTAGTAATTCTCTAATCTTCAAAACGAATACTCAATAAGAAACTACTAAGCGAAGAACAAAATCCTACTTAGGAATTTTATCAAATACCGTGGATGCATACAAAGCTAAGACCCTACAAGCTAAAACTCAGATACCAATTGTATTGCGGATACTCACTCAATAAAGTAATTCATTCATGCCCAAGATCCAAGACCGAACAAACTCAAGAAATAAGTAAGAATAATACAATCTAAATGAAAAGTATGAGAAATTATAAGAAAATCACACACCAATTAAGCACAAGACATGACATACAGTTCACCAATTTGGCTACATCCACGGAGGATGATAGCTTCCTTTGTTTGATTAAATCAATAAAGGTTACAGCTTCTCTCAAGCCTCACTATATTCTCAATGTGTATTCAAGATCAATAAATTATGAACAATGGTTTCTCTTTCTCTTTCTCTTAGGTTAAGTAACCTAGAAGTTTCTATTTATTCACCGGAGACGGTGGGACAGATATACCAAAATTATCCTCACTTAAACACTATATTTCACAGATCTGGCCCATTCACTTCAGCAAACCTAGCCCCTTCAATGGTTTCGGGTTTCTAACATGAAGTTGTAAAAAAACTCTATCTTGGGATTCACCTCGCAAAACCACCTTCGCTGCAGTGAAGTCCCCCTTCGCTGGGTGGGCCAGTGAGCAGAAATCTGAGCCAATATCCACACAAATGACGGATTATAATCATATATTGGCTCAAGGAATTTAGAGCCGAAGATACCAAATAAGATAAAATACTGAAGTGCCCTTTGGCCAATTAGAGAACATTCCTAATGAACATGCCCTTTTTCTACTAACAGTATACATTAAAATAAAATAAAAATGCAGTTTAATCGTGAACTCCATACATACGACCCATGGAGCACCACCATTTGCATCATTAACGAAAGCTCAACCACAAGCTTTATTGGAATATTGTAGACATCCTTACCACGCAAACAGATATTTAGAAAATTTTGGGGACATTAATTTTAACCCAAACGTTTTTTCTTACTCTTTCTTGTGCCAAATAATAAAGTTCTTATAAATTGGGATTTCAAGGTCAATTCATAATGTTCCAGCCTAATAAAGTCAACTGAGGGGTCATAGGGAACCGAAGTTATTTATGGGATCAAATCTACTTTTAACTCACAACTGAATGAGGCACCAATCATTTTTTTCAGACCCATAAACCCAGCTCAAGCTTCCTTAATGCCACAGCCTAATCCAATTTTTCCTATTAATTCACAGCCCAGCCAAGTTAAATTTTTTCTTCAAGTCAAGTTCTGCTTTAGGACCAAATATTGCATTACCTTATTAGGACCACGGTAGTTGTCAAGGCTTGATGCTTCAAGGATCTCATCATTGGGGTACTCGTCAAAAATCGGCAGGAAGTCCCAATCTACGTGAGGGTTGAGGGGTTCGCGTAGAACGGACTGGACCCTGAACTCCTTGAATTTCAGAAACATCTCCATCATATTATCCCATCATTTTTCCATTTTTCATTTTAATCGATCAAAGCGATATTTACTTTCGATTGTATGCAACTTCTCTGCATGAATCCACTCGCATAATGAAATGCTGAAGGAAAAAACAAACCACTACACCAAAGAATGAATCGCGCTTTGATACCAATTTGACGCAAAGCAAATGCAGTGGAAAATACCGAAATAAAATACACTCAACCAAAGAGGAAAACTCTAGATATCATTCAATTAGCTCCCCCTCAAATGGGGGATTATAATCATATTTATAGACTTCAAGGAGCCCAAGATACCAATTAGCATGTCATTTGTTGCTCGAAACATTTTCCAGTAACATAAATATTTCAAAATATAGAGGTCGTACCTTGGTCAGATGGTAAGTGACCTGGCCCAAACTATGGTTGGTCGCGGGTTTGAGACATGGGAGCAGCCTCTCCATATATCGGGGCAAGGCCAACCGATATCCGCCTCTCCCAGACCCTGCAGTTAAGCGGGAGCCTTGTACACTGGGAATGACCTTTTTATAAATATTTCACAAGATACAAAATACTTGTGTAAAAATACAAGTGATGTGGCAAGGAGACGCCACCGTCCACTTGCTGCAAGACATCTCACTTGTCACACGTGGCAAGTACGATATTTTTGCAAAAAGACACTACTCCCATATAAAGTATAAAAAAAGCAGCTAAAATTCTGAAAAAACTTATTATATCAAATTGTCTAAATTAATTGCATTTAATTATTTTTGTTGAGTACAAAACTTGATATCCTCCAAAATAAAAGTTTTTCTCTATCCGCACATTTCACACGTGTAAGCTCATTGCCAAACCCACTACTTTTGGACCGTTTCTCTGACTCAGACTAACAAGCACAGCCGAAAACAAAACTAATTGAATACAAATGACCTCATATCTAGGGTACTAAAATCAGTCCAATTTTGATGTATGATTTTGAGCAGTCTGTTCAAGAGGCTGAGTGAGAAAGTTTATTCCACATCCCCAATTTGGCACCAAAAAAACCCCACTATATCAGCTTCTCTATTTATATGAGTTCTAATAAGTTGGTCCCAACATCTGCAAATTCTGAAGAGGAAAGATTCAACCCCTAAAGGGTTGAATGCTTTTTTTTTTCCCAGAAAGTGGGAACCTTGCAAAATCTTATTGCCAATCCATAAGTTCTCTGTACCTACTCGAACTCACTTAGGAATTGTAAGTCTCACACCATTGTCAATAAGATCATGGAATTTTTGTAAAGCTAGCAAATAGATTTTGAATTGGATTTTTTCAAATTTAACATGCTATTATAGTAGACACGAGAGATGTTTCCCGTGTTCATTAAATATGAGAAACTACATAATAGTGTCATTTGATACCCTTCATATTCGGTATTTGCCTCCTCTAGAGTTCCGGTGTGTGTGGGTGGTGGTGGTGGTGGGTGGGAGGGGGAGATCTTTTGTTACATTTGAGAATTTTTGGTTATTGGTTTGTAATTGCAGTGAATTGGATTTTGTCGGTCCAGTAAATACGAGGTGTTGACGGCTTTAACATATACTCAAGGTGGATACATAGAAGGGTTATTTGTCAGATTTCTTAGCTCAAGGGATGACCCAAAAACCTGACTTTCAAGTGTGTTTAGTGTAATATAACCTTGGAAAAAAGCAAGCGCACAGAAATTGGCGAATTGGACAATTAAAAAAATTAGATTATGTGATTTTAGGACTTAAAATAATATTGATTATGGATATAGGATAACAAACATTTCGTTTCCATTTTTAGTCCCTATTTTCAAATTAAAGGGACATGTGCCATGTTGTGATTGGTTGACGTTTTGTGAATATGTGTCCGCGTCAACGGCTTTATCCAAAAATAGGACTAAAATTATAAATAAAATGTTTGTTGTCCCATTTCCAAAATGCATATTACAGTAAGTCTTAAATTTACAAAGCTCCTTAAAAAATTTAGCTAAGTGCTTGTCTGTTTTTATTTTTATTTTTATTATTATTATATATTTAATTCTAATATGTGGCGGCTTTTAGGGTTTGTGCTTTTATCAATACCCTATTAGATTTTGTTTGTGCTGCATTAATTTCTCTAAATACTTGGCCTATCCTTGTTGGCAAGGACAAACACATCCCATTTGTATACAGGACACACTGAATCCACTATGTTTGACAATTAAGTAAAGTCATCTTTCACTAATAGCATTTCATTCAGTCATTTTCAAATGAGGAAAGCTGCCTATGCAATGGTTGGCCCACACAACTACAACATTAGGCCTGGCATCGAGGTTTTGATGTTTTGGTTTCCTGTCGTTGTGTTTTATCAGTTTTGCGTTAGGATGTTTTAATTTCATGTTATGTCGTGTTCGTGTTGTGTTTAAGGCATGTAATCTCGCTTTTATCAAGTTCTCGTCAACAGCCCAGCTCTAATCTGTTTATCCGTATCTGGATTATATTTTAAATTTGTTTACCTGTTTACCCTTTACTCGATTTTCTGATTATTACGTGGATTACAGACTAATGTAGTCTAATCTGATTTGTTAGGCGGCCGATACGATAAGTGTATTATATACTATAAATTAATTTATATTTGTGTATATGAATATGTGATAAATAAAAAAATATATATATTTATGTATAATAGATAAAATGCAATATGTATGTATGTTTTTATATGTGAAAAATAAGTGCATTTTTAAGTTAAAAAAAATTAAGAAGGATAAAAAAGTACATATATTCCGATTCGACCCTACCTGATTCTGAATTCGGATCCCATATTATTGATCCGCCCGACACGCGGATCTGAATGAAAATTCAATTAACTTCTTAATAAACGG
The DNA here is from genome assembly GCA_949130495.1 of Sambucus nigra. Classification (NCBI taxonomy): domain Eukaryota; kingdom Viridiplantae; phylum Streptophyta; class Magnoliopsida; order Dipsacales; family Adoxaceae; genus Sambucus; species Sambucus nigra. Next base: position 573,742,805 of record OX422217.1, read on the forward strand.
ATTTGGAGGATCACAGATGCGATCCAGCCTGACCTGTGTACAAGTCACACTCTAGTGCATAGTTGGATCGGTGGCATCCATTATGTATTTGTATCTAACGGGGCACGTTAGGATTAAACTCAGATCCCTAGTTTTGTGTCATACTCATACTGTGTTAATGGATCGTTTTAAAAAATTACCCCCCCACTCGACATAGTGTCAGCTAAACTGCCTAAAATTACACCACTGAATCCACTATGTTTGACAATTAAGCAAGGTCATCTTTCACTAATAGCATTTCATTCAGTCATTTTCAAATGAGGAAAGCTGCCTATGCAATGGTTGGCCCACACAACTACAACATTAGGCCTGGCATCGAGGTTTTGATGTTTTGGTTTCCCGTCGTTGTGTTTTATCAGTTTTGCGTTAGGATGTTTTAATTTCATGTTATGTCGTGTTCGTGTTGTGTTTAAGGCATGTAATCTCGCTTTTATCAAGTTCTCGTCAACAGCCCAGCTCTAATCTGTTTATCCGTATCTGGATTATATTTTAAATTTGTTTACCTGTTTACCCTTTACTCGATTTTCTGATTATTACGTGGATTACAGACTAATGTAGTCTAATCTGATTTGTTAGGCGGCCGATACGATAAGTGTATTATATACTATAAATTAATTTATATTTGTGTATATGAATATGTGATAAATAAAAAAATATATATATTTATGTATAATAGATAAAATGCAATATGTATGTATGTTTTTATATATAAAAAATAAGTGCATTTTTAAGTTAAAAAAAATTAAGAAGGATAAAAAAGTACATATATTCCGATTCGACCCTACCTGATTCTGAATTCGGATCCCATATTATTGATCCGCCCGACACGCGGATCTGAATAAAAATTCAATTAACTTCTTAATAAACGAATTCGGATCCAGCCTGACCTGTGTACAAGTCACACTCTAGTGCATAGTTGGATCGGTGGCACCCATTATGTATTTGTATCTAACGGGGCACGTTAGGATTAAACTCAGATCCCTAGTTTTGTGTCATACTCATACTGTGTTAATGGATCGTTTTAAAAAATTACCGCCCCACTCGACATAGTGTCAGCTAAACTGCCTAAAATTTGGGCCTAGGTAATGAAATATGCGATCAGCGTGCATGAGCTATTGGCCGACCAATATACTTGTTATGCTATCTGATGCAACAATAATCACTGCAATAGATGGTGACCTGGAGCCTCCATTTTGTCATTGCAGTTTTGGTTTGATTATGACATTCAACAATGGTGCATTATAACATAAAGGGAAGGCTCATTTAGGTGATATAGACCATTTTGTTTTAAAAAGTCATTTCAATATAGTGGTGGTGTCATGTGAGAACTACGTGTCCACTTGCTCCGGGCTTGGGCTCGCTCCGACCGAACACACACTACATAATAATAAATTAGAATTTGTGATTTGTCTAGAAGTGTGACTTGTGTATTACGTTAGAATTTAATACACACTGCAAATAATCAAGATAAATCTCACTCATTCTCATATATTTATATTACTGTGTAATTGAATCATTTACCCCAAATGGGTGTACATTATATGTAGGAGTGAGGAAGGTGCTAAAGGTGGCTATTCTAATCATATAAAAAGCTAACATAATTTCTGCACAGTTGGTAAATCAAATTTTATAAATTATAATGATGTCACATAGCCATACTCATCCTCTAATAACATTTTCACTCTTCTAGTTACAAAATGAACAATAAGAAAACATATAATCACAAACTAAAATTTAAAAATTGGGTTATCCATATCCTTCATAAAACCTTTATTGCAAGGCCTTCCAAATATTTATCAATATTAGGATCCCCCTAAATGAAACAAAGGGCATGGGTGGTCATTTCACACCCCCTCTCAAATTCCCTAAAATTAAGTCTTACCAAAGCTAAAAAGCTGCTGTGGGCATGTTTTTTTATCCTCTAAGGCATCCAAATTAGATGGAAAACGTAGAGGAGTTATTCTAAATATTAATGGTTTGATTATCTAACAAATTTACTCAAGGGTTCCACTTAGGATATCTAGGGCTAAAGAAGCAAGCCTTCACATTAGAGTCGAGCAATTTGAGAGCAGCATTTGATTTGATACACCGGGGAGTTTTATACTGATTAATGGACCCCCCTTGGTTGATAAACAAGTCCATCAAACACTCAAAGGTCCCAGGTTTTACGACCCGTATCTCGAGCGGTCCAATGGACTTGTCATGGGCCCGACATCGTCGGTAAACATAATCAAGTTCTTCTTCAACCACAGCACACCACTCCTTGAGGACCGTTGGATCAAGAATGGTTGATGATGTGCATTGATATGCAATCTCCCAATAAATGACGTAGTGGCCGGGGACTGATGAAGTGTCTGCATGGCTCGTGTATTCGACTAGGAGTGCATTGTAGGGTTCCAGTAGTCTTTTTGCTGCGGTGACGCTCTTGTGGAGGTCTTCTTCGTTAGTTTTGTCGCTGTCAATGCTAAGGACGACGTTTCTCCAGCAGATGAACCGAAATTGAGGGGCTCGGTTGTGGAATCCGGTTACTTGGAGGACATCTCCGATGCGATACCGATATAGTCCTAAATCATCCAAGCAAAAGGTAAATTGTTAAATATTAAACGAAATGTGAATTATACAGATTCTGCAAGAAACTCTTTTGAATTATGTATTTGCTGTAAAGACCCTCTTACATGTTACAAAAAGAAGTCTTGTAAAAAGTTCATACAAGGAAGCCTTAGCAATAAAGTACATAGGTCATAACTTATTCGTGTCTTTAATGATACATTCGAAAGCACTTAAAAACACAATAATACACTAGCCCGCATTCTACCTGCGGTTTAAATCTAAACTCTCATGCCCCTCACGTGTGATTTGAGTTTAATACGTGGACGGATTATATTGGGTGATGTAAAATGTTTGGGCTGTCGAGTCATGTATAATTTGATCAGATAGTATGTTAAATATATGAGTAATCTTTTAATTACATGGATATATTAAGGGATGAGAGATTGTATGGGTAATTTTTGAAGATAGAAGGTATGGATAAAGATTTGATAAACCGTAGAGATACACATGGGGTTCTTAAAAATTGGACATCGATAGGAATTCTATCTGTTTAAATAGAGACTGAAAAAATTGGAATTTTATCAGTTTAAATAGAGGCACTGTTCCATGAAAGTTTATTCTACAAGAGTATTGAGCATTGTTGAGTAGGTGTATGGAAAAATAAAGTGAATAGAGAAAAAATGTGGGATTAAAAAGAGTTTAAAAGTTAATTCAATATTTAATACCGTATCATTATTACTTAGATTGGCATTTTTTCAAATTGGCTTACATTAATGGACGTGAGAAAATATAAGTATCGACAAGATTGTTTTTTGTCCACTTAAGATGGAAGGGGAACAACATGCGTACACGTGTTGAGTGCGGTTAATTACCATATATGGCTACTATCCACACACTCAAAATATTTTGATTGTAGATACCAAAGAAATGGTTGTACAAAATGTTAATTTAACTAAAATTCCAACTATCACTTCCATTCAATTCATTAATTTGTTAAGTTAATTCTGTCTATTTATTAGCAATGGCTATTCGGACAAATCTAATAGACAAATTTACTGTACTAAATAAATAATGATGTGTCTGTGAGGTAGAATTACCAGTACTGACTAATCCATATAAAACTTGTCACATTATCAATGTAACTCTTTCAACAAACTATGTTAGTTTATGATTACTTGAGAGGAAACAAAGCACTTACCAGAAAATGTTGTAACCACCAACTCATAATAACATCCAAGTCTCACATGCACCAGGTCCACAACCTTATTCATGGCCACCTCCTCATCTTCATCTTCATCTTCATCCACTTTCTTTAACAATGGTAGGAATTCAAAGTAACCCATGTTAGGCAAGAGAGTGAATGACACATCAGCAGGGTCACATAAGGGTTTCAAATTCACCCCAAAATAACACTCGGATGAAGCATACATGGTACACACTAAAGGCAACTTCCCCTCGCTATAATACTTGAGGGCCGGAATATATTGGGCCATGGAACCAGTCACAACAGCCTCAATGTACTTAGCCTTGGGCCAAAGCCGACCCACTATCCCCTCCCACGATGGGCGGCTACAAATGGCTTCAATCTCGTCAGCTAAATTGGGTCCGGGGACGAGAGTATTGTTGACATGGCGGATCGGCATTGAGCATCAGTGATGGTGGGGCTGAGCTGGCCGGTTCGGATATCGTTGACGAAGTCAAACCAATTGCGTTCGAGGAAAGAGATAGCTCGGAGGAGAGCTGAGGCAAAAATGGCTCCGAGCCTAAGGACTTGGTGACGGCTAACGAGACCGGCTAGGAGCTGGCAATACATGCTTTGGTGGGTGTCCGTGCAAAGGACGACTGGGTTGGGGCTCGTGAAGTCATGAAACGGGTCGTGGGACCGGCATTTAAAGTGCTTGCTCTTGTAGTAGCTGGTTAAGACGGAACGAGCCGGCAAGCCACATGGCGTGAACCTCTCGACTTTCACAAAGTTGAGGAACATGGCCTTACCCTCGTCGAGACCAGGGACATACCTGGCAAAATAATTTTTTTAGATTAATATTCCGGATATAGTTTTTCGACACAATGATAAATCATGAATGCATAGGCCCTGTATGGATTAATAATACCAGGGACATAGCTGGGAAAATAATTTTTTAGATTAATATCAAGGATATAGTTTTCCAACGGAATGATAAATCTTGAATGCATAGACCTTATATGGATTAATGATAACTTGCAATTAATAATAACAGCCTTTTTGACTTTCACTATCATTTTTATTGGAATTTAACTTGTCCTCTTATTGTCCTATAAATTGAGGACACCCTCTAAAAGCATCGCGTTAACTTTCAAAATGTCTTTTAATGAGTCATGATCATTAAATCTTTACCAATGCTTTTGAGGATGTATATGTAAATCTACAAAAGGTAAAAGGAAAACACAATAGTTATAACAACAGTAGAGCGAAGTCAAAATATAAAAAACAATCATTGGTGTACGAACATAAAATCCATAACCCCTTTGGGATTACTTACTAATGTGAACTTATAAATTACGATAGTTTCACATAAAAATAATTTTAGAATTTATTTTAGAATTAATTATATTTTGATCCCTTCAACTTTGTTCATAGTTTCACTTTACCATCACTTGTACTTTCTTTTTTTACAATTAACACCTTTAACTTAAAAAAATTATTTTTACCCCTGATCATTATGGATGAAAAATTAGTCATTTGCACAAGTGACTGGATAAAAACATCCTCAAGTGCAGTGCACATGATTAATTTTTTGTCCAAAAGTTTTAACACCATCCGTGTTTGAGGTAAAGTGATGTGTTTTTATATGTTGAGTGGTTTAAATCTAAAAAACAAAAGCACGAATAGTAAGATAAAAATGGAAACAAAGTTGGAGGGATCAAATTATAATTAACTCTTTATTTTATCATTTACAAAATATCTAAATAATCTATATAAAACGGGAAAATGCATTTAATAACGTTCATCACTATCCCACATCATCTTCTTATGAGTGGTGTACTTTGGGTACGAATTTGATTGGCTTTACATATATGTTCATTATAAGATATGATTAATTTTTTCGATACTCTAGAGGGTAGTGGGGTCATCATAGACATTCATTTAAAATTAAGTCAAACAATGAAAAACAATTAAGTATTCGTGTTTTTCTAAATAATTAGTTAATTTGATTGTATCACAATATTTTATCTAATAATAAAGCATTCATTTATAGACCTCTGCCGTCGTTTCCATGTTATCAACAAAAGATGAATGGATAAATAGAGAGGTTGTCATTAGTGCATGCATGACTTGGATATGATTGTCTGCATGGCGGAGCCCGCACTAGTGATTGGTGGGATTTTTTTATATTCATATGTATTTTAAAAATATGGTCGGCAAAGTACTTTTGCAAATGAAAAATGTTATGTAACCAAAAAAAAAAATGAAAAATGTTATAAACTTAAAAATTGTAGTAGATAAATTATTAAAAAATTGTAATTTTTTTTTTTAAATTTAAGGTGGGTAATTAATGACCTTATCTTGTTAGTCTGCTCTTTTGTGTGTTACCCTACTTAGGCCTCTAAATTGATCGGATTCGAACCGGATCAGACAAATCCAAATCCATATTTGTTTATGTTAAACGGATTCGGATTTGATCTGTTTATTAATCGGATCGGATCAGACAAATCCAAATCCAAATCCATATCCGTTTATGTTAAACGGATTCGGATTGGATCCGATTATCCGATTATCCGTTTATGTTAAACTTGATTTGCAACATTTTTATTTTCAACTCGTATTTCATAAATATATTTTGCAAATGTTCCAAAAAACAGATAATGAAATAAAGAACTATTAAAATATATATTTAAAATATGGGACATATAACAAATACTCCTTCGAACAACTATTAAAATCTGGGACATATAACAAATACTCCCTCGAATATTTTTTAATACTCATTTAGTCCAACCTTTTTTATTTTGCTTCAAAAAGTCCTTTGCCACATATTTTGGAGAGGGAGTGCCACTGGCGAGGACCTCTAAAAATAAGAGAATATTGAGTGCTTGAAGGACTAAATGGGTTAAACTAAAAATATGTGTCCTTTTTAAAAAATATATATTTATAGTAGGGAGTATTCAATAATTGACCCTTAAAATATTTTTAAATACCATATATATTAATTAAAAATATATTATAATATATATATATATATTAAAAATATTAATCGGATCGGAGTATATGAATCCAAATCCACTCCATTTAATAAATGGGTAATCGAGTAATCGGATTTTAGGCATGATCCATATCCGCTTAAATGAATCGGATTCGGATTCGAATTCGGATAAAATATGATCCATTGACAAGCCTAACCCTACTCACCATGAATGATGTGGGAAATGAGGGATGGAGAAATTAGACAATGTGAGATCTTAAATATATATTAGTTACGTCTCAAATTAATAGTCATCGTTTGAAAAAAAAATGATTTTTAAGGATGTATTCAATCAATTGTCACGATCAAGACTTGTTCAGTATCATGAAATTTAGTTCGTAGATTACGTCCAAAAATGAACAGTGACTATTAGTTTGGGATAACTCAAAAGAGAAAGCAAGACTAAGGGTAGACATAAGCCTGTGGCCCACCAAGCTCACTCGACATAAATGTAGGCTTGAGAATGTTAATAGGCCCGAAAAACGGGCTTGACAAAATTTTCAAGCCCGATTTTTTTCATGGGCGGCCTCGAGTAAGCATTCTTAAGCCCGCACAGACATGATCTGACCCGAGGCCCAATAATTATCATGTGTTTATTTACATAATATAATAGACTATTATCTTTTGAATTTTTTTTAGGTTAAATTTTTAATGCGGGAAATAACATAATCGGCTCAAATAATTGGGGTAATTTTCAATATACATTTAATGTGCTATTATACTTTATTTTATAATTTACGTAATTTTAATAAATAAAAAAGTTAGCTAAATTAAAAAAATAATAGTAAATATAAAGAATAGTTCATTGTGGGCGTGGACATTTGTGTTTAGTCGGGGCACGCTTGGGATGGTATAGTCGGGCCCCATTTGGGCCTGAGCAATCACAATAATTCTTATTATATAGAGAAAGTCTAGCTCGTGCCCACCCCTAAGCAAGATTATTAATAGGGGACAGATGAAGTATATTTTTTTTCCAGGGGAGAACTTGTAAAAGAGGGTTGCAACTTGCAAGATCTACAAATTTACATCAATTTTCTTACTTTTAACAGTTATACTGGGTGCAGGGACTCCGATGAATGATAAATGAACTTTTATAGCTTGTCAAAAATGTTGAGGAACTAATTGAGGAACTGCATGAGACCACACGATGTTGGTATGTTGCAAAAATGCATAAAATATATTTTGCATAACCAAAACATAAATGTTGTTTAAGTGATAAGATGTTTTTGCAAAGTCTCGCAAGCGTGCCAATTAGATTCGGTGCAACGATTAAATGTGGCGTCACTATTAAAAAACCAAAGTCGTCCCACAACTTCATATGGGTACATGCAACGGCGGACGCAGGAATTTTTGTGAGGAGCATAAACAGATTTATTTTATTGTGAGAAAAAATTTAAACAGTGAAAATATTGTATTTATTTTTGTCATAAAGTATATCTGTGACAAAATTTATCATAATAAAAAATAGCTTTTTTTTAAAAATTAAAATAATTGAATTTTTTGGCATTAGAAATAAATCGTAGAAAAATTATCACAAATAAAACTGATAGAAATCATACATAAAAATTGCCAAGGATGAACTTTGTGATAAAATATGTAATCGACAAAATGTCAAGGGATACAAGTGTTAGAAATCAATGGACAAAAATAGTCACAGTGGAATGACAAAATATGTGACCATCATAACTGTCGCACCAAATTTTCTCACAGATTTAAGTTGTAACAATTTAATCATGGTCAAAGGCCGTTAGAAAAATTTAAATAAAAGTTTTAATCAAAAAATATTCCGAAAATTCAGGACCCCTTTGTCCCTACATGGGTCCGCCGCTGGTACACGCATATTGACTTGCATACATAAATGATTATGAAAATAACAACTTATTTGTATAATATGCAAAAAGATATTATATTGTTTAATCATCCGTAGCGGTTATATTGACCAAAGTATCATGGAGAATACCATATTGGTCAAAAAATTGTGACACTTGTTTACCTCAATAAATCAAGAATTAATGTGAAAACAATATCTTCCCACACCCCTATCCCATTGTGCAATATTCGTTCTGCTCACTATAAGGAGACTTCAGATATTTCTATATACTTTTTGTAGGTTGATAAATTACAAATATATATATATATATATATATATATATATATATATATATATATATATATATATAAGATTGTAAATGAGAATAAATATCTCACTGGTTCATTATTGGTATGATGAGATTGTAAAGAAAGGTTTGACGGTCAAGATCTTCTGCGATGGATGGCATCAGCTTAGGCTCCCCAGCAGATGTGCCCGAACTACAATGTAGAAAAAAGCAACATGAACCTTAAAAGAACTTACAATTAGAGGTGTGCGCATTTACATATACATATATATACATATATATAGAATAGAGAGACACCCACTAAATTATGAATCTAATCCACATTTTAGAAAACACTCAACTCACTCCATCATATCTTATCAACTAATTACAATTCAGCAACTAAATAATGTAAGATAAGTTGCATATTTTATGAAATGAGGCGAGTTGCATAATTTAATGGGTACGTGTAAAAGTTATATATATATATATAAGAAGCCGCTCTAAAATGGATCAGAAAAACGAACCAATTTTTATTTTTATAATAATAAAAAAATTATTTTGATTTAATTTTTTTATGAGGTATTTCAATATTTCAGGGAACCTTCAAATACAAAATCAGATCAAAATGAAATTTTTCAATTTAAAAAAAATAAGTAAAATATATGTCAGTTTTTAAGCTCCTAACTTGCTAAAAATTGATATATACTTGATAGATTTTTTAAAATAGTAAGGAAAATCAGTATCAAACTCAAAATAATTTTTCTACTATTTAAAAAAATCGATTTATTTTTTTGGTTCTTGTTTTTGTTTTTTCTAGATCACACTCCCTCTATATATGTGACCCATTACACCAACTCCAAACATTGTTGATACTAATGTGATAGTCAAATTTGGATTTTATTGAAAAAGAAATACACTGATTTCTAGGTGTTGTTGACATTCTCGCTGAAATGCCCTGAATAAAAACTTATTAAATTTTGGATAATTCAAAATTTGAAGTTTAGCTGTACCAAAATGGTGTGTTCCCTTAAAATTATTCGTGACCCATGACTTAGCAAAAAAAAAACATAACACACATACCTACATAACATCTCAGTTATGGGGTGGCCAGTAAGGAGAGAGGACTCTTCACCATTTGCGATCCTCTGGATATAAGGACGTATGGCTTTATATGTAACTATGGGTACCCTTTTCTTAAAGTCCTGTACATCTTTTGAACCCTTCATGTATATATTCAAGTACTCAGTTTCACCATTTCTTGTTAAGATATCTTTCAAAATGCCTTCTTGAACTTCATCTGCCTTTGAGGTAAGCTTTTCAATCTCCTTTAATGCATCTTCACCTTTGTACTCCAACTTTTTCCCATCCATTGTATCTGCAAAGCCAAAGCCAAAACAAAAAGAAAAATTCTTTACGAAAGGGTGTAGTACTATAGAGTGAGTGAGACTCAAAGTTCTTCTTTACTCAATAGTTGAGAACCCATTGGGCCTATATATATAAATTTTGGCTATGTTATTTATTTTCTTTTTTTTGCTATAAATTGTTAATGTTCTATTTACATAAGACAATCCATGCCATTAGTTAGAGATATGTCAAACAAAAGAAAGAAACATATATACGAGTGTGTGTCCCACAAGCTTTTCTTGATTTGAAATCCAGAGGCTTCACCCATTACTAGTTGTAAGGACACAAATTTTCAATTGAGTCCATATATAGTTTTGGCTCAATTCCGGACAAAAACATTTATACATAGGATTGCATTTAATTGTAATATTCTCAAGCCTATGAAAAGTTTGTTTGAAGACGTAGCGGCAAAGAGTATAAAGCTTCCTCATCATGCCGGTTTCGTGCCTCGTTTATACGTCATCAACCATAGTTCCATGCTCCCAAGGTATGAATGCAATTATATATATATAGGAGCTTGGAACTTGTTTATTGGGTGTTAGGTTTAACTAAAACTGTGTTTTAATTTCAGAAAGATTTAATTAAAACTTTAAATAAAGTTAAAAGGTTTTGGAGCTAAAATGAATATTTTCTGACTTTCTAGCACGTCGTTCGAAGCACACTGTAATCTCGTTCGAACGAGATTACAATGTCGTTCGAACGAACTGGCATCTCGTTCGAAGGAGATTGCCAGGTCGTTCGAACAAGACTTCTAACGAAATTCCATTTTTCAACACTGGAACCTCATTAGTAAAGTCGTTTGAACGAAATGACAAAGTCATTCGAATCGAACGAGATCCAATGTCGTTCGAACGACTTTCCAGGCGGGAACAATTTTTTTTTTTTTACAGTTTTTGGCGATTTTCTCCCATGATCTCTACTTCTTTCCCCACTATCTTTTCACAGCATAACTATGTGCGGGAATCACTTTTGATAATGAGTCTTTTTGATATCTTACTAACTCCTAGAGAGTGTTTTGAGAGTAAAATCAAAGAGGGAAAAAGATCATGTTTTGAGTGAGTTTTTATCAAAGAGAAAAATATACACCACTCTAGTTTACACCCAAAATAGTTTTTTCCAAGTTCCCATATTCATATATCTTGCTTGGAGTTTGGTACCGGGTTCATCTCTTCCGTTCAAAGAGAAGTTTTGGGTTTTCTTCTACATCCCATAAAGAAAGAAGAAGAGGTTGTTGCAGCATTACCCACTTGGAGAAAGGCTCCTTGCTCGGGTGACGGTGACCATATAAAGTCCGATCGGTGGATTCTGAGACCGCGGTGGAGCTCCTAGGTTATCCGCTAGGAAGAGGTATCTACAAGAAGAAGCATCGAGGTTTGAGAGGGATCGAGTCGTGTGTTGTAAGCCTTTCTGTCTTGTATTTGTAAATTTCGTACTTAGTGGATTTGTGGCTAGGGTCGTCCGAGGTTGTTTCCCGTCTTGGGTTTTTCCTCGTACATCGCGGCGTAGTGGATTGATTGTTTATTTTATCTTTTGCAAAATCACCTAGAACACATGCTTAGGTAAAAAGATAAAAATTGGTTTAATTTAATCTCTACGTGTTTAATTTGGGTAATGTGTAGTTAACTTGATTTAAGTGAAAATGATTTTAATGCGTTAATTTAATTTCACTCGGTTTAATTTTAATTTGTTTAAGAAAATTAAAATTTGGTAATTCGTTTGATTGTGAACCATCACACTTCTTTACGCTTCTGCATCTTGATTTATATATAAAAGGAAATAATATTTTAATTGAGAAGAAAATTAAAAACCGGGGTCCTATCCTTTTCAAATTGGTATCAGAGCCAAAAACGATAAATTATTTCGTTAAGATCCTTTAAATATTTTTGGCTAAAATGGAATCTTCTCCATTTTCTAAATTTCCTATTTTCGATGGTTCTAACTACGCATATTGGAAAGCGCGAATGAAATCGGCACTAAAATCTATCGACGAGAGAGTTTGGATGTTTGTAGTTAACGGGTGGTCCCCACCAACTCACTTAGTTGAAAATGAACGTGTTCCCAAACCAACCGATAGATGGACTGAAAATGAGTTTAACTTTATAATTTTAATTCCCGTGGTTTGCATGCCTTGTTTAGCGCTGTCACACCGGATGAATTTCGACGTATTATGACGTGTGAAACCGCTAAAGAAGCTTGGGATATTTTACAACTAGCTCATGAAGGAACTAGTCTCGTTAAAGCTTCGAAACTCCAAAACCTCGCCACTAAATTTGAAACTAACAAAATGAACTATAATGAAACTTTTGATGAATTTTATGCTAGACTCTCCGATATTGTCAATTCATCTTTTAATTTGGGAGAGAAAATACCCGACAACCGAGTTGTAAAGAAAATTTTAAGGTCCCTACCCGATAGATTTATTCCAAAAGTGACCGTTTTAAATTCTTTACCAACTTTAGCCTCTACAAAATTAGAAGAGCTTGTAGGTGATTTACAAACCTATGAACTAGACATGTTTCCCTCTAAAACTGAAAAGAAAATAGAAAAGGGCGTTGCCTTAAAAGCCCGAAAAGAGGTCAAACGAGTAGTAGAGAGCGAGAATGATAGTGACTTGGAAGACATGGCTTTGTTTGCTCGAAAATTTAGAAAATTTCTTAAATTTAACAAAGATAAATTTAAAAATGATTTTAAGAAATTTGAAACCTCTAAGCATGACAAAGTCGAGAAGATCCCTAAACCTATTAATGAACAATTAAATATGGACGAGTCTAATAGGTGTTTTGGTTGTGAGGGTTATGGCCATAGGACTTCTGAGTGCCCCACTAAACTAAGGAAAGAGGGTAAATGACCCATTGCATATAATGCGACCCTTAGTGATAGTGATAAGGAAGAGGGACCCGATTCCCCCACTAAGCCTAATTTTGTGGCTTTTATGGCTAGTCATGTGAGTGATAGTGAGAACTCATCGATTGATGAAACGTTAACACATGACACTTCCAAGGTCATTATTTATGATTCTCTTATTTTTTATGATAGTGAGAGTGGAGAAGAAAGAGAGAGTGAAAATGAAGAAGAGGTTAATGTGAGTGAACTTCAAAATGCTTTTCAAGAACTTTATAAAGAATCTATTAAATTGAAAAGAGATAATTTGAAGTTAGAAGCAAGTTTAAAAGAGCGTGTCAAGGTCATTGATGATAGCATGTTGGTAGAAGACCTTAAGACACGTGAGAGGACTCTTCAAGAGAAGCTTGAATATGTAGAAGGCGAGAGAGATAACCTTAGGGGTTTAATGGAATCCTTGAAAAAGTAGCTTCTTGCTTTTGAAGAGCGAAATGTTTTATTAGAGTCTAATATTTTAGAATTGCAAAATAAATTAAAAGACTCTAGTAATGTCAAATTTGATTTGGAGTGTCGTTCGAAAAAATTAGATAAAATATTAGGAACAGTCCAAATTAAAAATGACACTTGTGGTTTAGGCTTCAATACTGGTAATGAATCTACTCATAAAGCCAAAACCAATGTTTTTGGAGAATCTACTAGGAAAACTTTTAGAGATCACTCCGTAAGTAAATCTTTTCGACATGTCTTCACTTGTACACATTGTGGTCGAAAAGGTCATCTTAGGAAACTTTGCTTTGATCTTAAACGAATTCCTAGAAAATCTCAACGTAATGCAACCAATGCATTTCAAATTCCTACACCCCAAGATAGTCATTCTTCATTAATTTGGGTTAGAAAATCAGAATTGGTTGCCTTGAAAAATAGGGTTTTTTTATTCTCATTTACTTTCACATGCTTCCTCCCTTGCTAAATCTAAAGGATGAATATGTTAGGGTTTGCATACTTTAGCTTTTGTACTTCATGCTATATTCACATGCTAAATGTATGCTTGTTTAATCATTTTCTAGTCCTTACTTTATATCATATCACATGCTAGAATAATGATTTTTGTTTATCATTTGAAGTTTTTATCTCTTGACAATTTAAGCTTAAAGAAAAATTCAATTGATTTTTGTTTGTCTTTTCAGTATATTTTTATTTTTGGTTATAAATGTCAAAAACTCAAAAAGATTTTATTTGGTGTGTATTTTGGTTTGACACACTTTAAGTGGCATATACTTGTGTTTGAATCCCTCCTTAATGCTCCCATGTGGCTAGAACTTTTGATTTAGATTATCTATCCTTATTATGTTCTTTACCATATTTTATGGAGTAGTTGGATTTTGTGTTGTTTAAATGGATTCTATTTTTATATGCCTCTATTCACACATGCACGAGCTCCTTTGAATTTTTAACTTCATATGTATATTTGAGCTATGTGAGGTGTTCTCCTTCCAATCTTGTCATCTACATATTTTGTGACTTAGGTGGACTAGTGCATGTCAAAATCCGTTGCACGTGAGATTTGTGTGAAAAATGAAAAACATGATAAATAAAAATGTGCACGAGGAAGGGCTCCGAAAGGTCTTTATGTTCCTTTGCGATTGTAAGCCACCGTTTTGAATGGACCTAAAAGAAATACGTGGTCCAAAGGCCTAAAAATAGAAAATATGGCATTAAAATGATAAACAAATTGCCAAGGCCTATGTTTGATTGATATATTCATTCAAAATTAACATAAATGCTTATTGAGGGAGATTGGATGGTATATCAACGGTTTGCACAATGTCCGTTTATCCTAGTTGCGTATCTCATGTCATGACTCTATTGGTTTGTAGAATCATCAATATGCTAGGCTTGTATGCATTGTGTATGTTTGTTCATTGAGTTCAATTTATATTGTCACATGAGGTTATATTCAAATGTGATGAAGTTTACAATCAATTGAGAACTCCGTGAACATGTTTTAAGTGATTGGGTCTAAATTTAATCGTTACTAGTTCACACCCCAACACTTCCGTTTCCATATGACACATTTTTGGCATACGAGTGTGCAAACTTATTGTATTTTGTGTCATGTGTGTGTTTATATCTATATATATGTGCGTGTGCATTATTGATATATTTCTAGTACATATATATATGAAATTTTGTTTTGCCTTTGCCTTGCTTTCTAGTCCTTCTATGCTTATACTTTAGTTTTGGTATCTATCTTGGATAAGTTATGCTTTTGTTGCCCATATGCTTTCATATCTTATCACTTTAAGCCTCAACATACTTTTATCTTTGTTCTTTATCCTTTGCTTATTCCTGAACAAAAAGGGGGATAATGATAGGAGGAGAAATGGTATCTTATCCTATTAAAATCTTATCTAGTTTAGGAGATTTAACTTAGGGGGAGTAACTAACTTCTAGGGTTGATCTTTTTTATAAAGGGGGAGAATTAATTTTGGGGGGGTATTTATTTTCATTGCTTTAAATACTTTGATATTCCCTATGCATTTGATGAGTGTGCTTAAGTGTGCAGGAATTCTTCTAAAGCGGCATCTTTCAATGGCAAAGCGTTTGATCCTTGGGTTGAGTCAAGTTTGGGTGGGTTATGTTTTGAGTCTAGTGAGCTTGATGGCCCTTTAGGATTTTTGTTTGGTTTTTGTCCCGGAATAGCCAAAGGGGGAGATTTGTAAGGACACAAATTTCCAATTGAGTCATATATAGTTTTGGCTCAATTCCGGACAAAAACATTTATACATAGGATTGTATTTAATTATAATATTCTCAAGCCTATGAAAAGTTTGTTTGAAGACGTAGAGGCAAAGAGTATAAAGCTTCATCATCATGCCGGTTTCATGCCTCGTTTATACGTCATCAACCATAGTTCCATGCTCCCAAGGTATGAATGCAATTATATATATATATATAGGAGCTTGGAACTTGTTTATTGGGTGTTAGGTTTAACTAAAACTGTGTTTTAATTTTAGAAAGATTTAATTAAAACTTTAAATAAAGTTAAAAGGTTTTGGAGCTAAAATGAATATTTTCTGACTTTCTGGCACGTCGTTCGAAGCACACTGTAATCTCGTTCGAACGAGATTACAATGTTGTTCGAATGAACTGGCATCTCGTTCAAAGGAGATTGCCAGGTCGTTCGAACAAGACTTCTAACGAAATTCCATTTTTCAACACTGGAACCTCGTTAGTAAAGTCGTTCGAACGAAATGCCAAAGTCGTTCGAACGACTTTCCAGGCGGGAACAGTTTTTTTTTACAGTTTTTGGCAGTTTTCTCCCATGATCTCCACTTCTCTCCCCACTATCTTTTCACAGCATAACTATGTGCGGGAATCACTTTTGATAATGAATCTTTTTCATATCTTACTAACTCCTAGAGAGTGTTTTGAGAGTAAAATCAAAGAGGGGAAAAGATCATGTTTTGAGTGAGTTTTTATCAAAGAGAGAAATATACACCACTCTAGTTTACACCCAAATTAGTTTTTTCCAAGTTCCCATATTCATATATCTTGCTTGGAGTTTGGCACCGGGTTCATCTCTTCCATTCAAAGAGAAGTTTCGGGTTTTCTTCTACATCCCATAAAGAAAGAAGAAGAGGTTGTTGCAGCATTACCCACTTGGAGAAAGGCTCCTTGCTCGGGTGACGGTGACCATATA
Organism: Sambucus nigra; assembly: GCA_949130495.1. Classification (NCBI taxonomy): domain Eukaryota; kingdom Viridiplantae; phylum Streptophyta; class Magnoliopsida; order Dipsacales; family Adoxaceae; genus Sambucus; species Sambucus nigra. The sequence continues at coordinate 573,759,661 of OX422217.1, forward strand.
AAGTCCGATCGGTGGATTCCGAGACCACGGTGGAGCTCCTAGGTTATCCGCTAGGAAGAGGTATCTACAAGAAGAAGCATCGGGGCTTGAGAGGGATCGAGTCGTGTGTTGTAAGCCTTTCTGTCTTGTATTTGTAAATTTCGTACTTAGTGGATTTGTGGCTAGGGCCGTCCGAGGTTATTTCCCGTCTTGGGTTTTTCCTCGTACATTGCGGCGTAGTGGATTGATTATTTATTTTATCTTTTGCAAAATCACCTAGAACACATGCTTAGGTAAAAAGATAAAAATTAGTTTAATTTAATCTCTACGTGTTTAATTTGGGTAATGTGTAGTTAACTTGGTTTAAGTGAAAATGATTTTAATGCGTTAATTTAATTTCTCTCGGTTTAATTTTAATTTGTTTAAGAAAATTAAAATTTGGTAATTCGTTTGATTGTGAACCATCACACTTCTTTATGCTTCCGCATCTTGATTTATATATAAAAGGAAATAATATTTTAATTGAGAAGAAAATTAAAAACCAGGGTCCTATCCTTTTCACTAGTATTATACGTTAGGGCATGGCACCACATGTTCATACCCAGCATCAATAAGAGCACTGCATGTTTGCATATGCAAAGTTCTTATTCCAAAGACTTAAGCAATATAATATTATGTTATTTTTCACAATGATTTTAGCCACACCAACACTTCAAATCATTACGCAAATAAAAGGTTATGGATTTTCTTAATTATAGTGTTTTTTTGCTTTTAGATTTAACACACCAGTTATGGCCTATAACGCTGTTACGCAGCTTTCTAACTAATGCGCCACACTAAATTCCGCACAAGGTTGTCCGATCTTCACAATTTGTAGGCGACTATTTGTGCCCAAATTAGTTTTTAATGAATAAATTGCGACCTTTATATCACTATTAATTTAAAATTCATAATTGTTGTTGATGTAAAAAAATGAACTAGATCAAATTTTCTAATCACAGATAAAATATATTATGCAATGAAATAATCACACAAGAGACAATGAGTTTTTAGAGTGGTTCGGTTATGGAGAAAAGCCTACGTCCACTATTATTGTATTGATGTGAGTGATTACAGAATGCTAGGTACTCTTGCTATATGAAGATAACCTAGAATTCATTTTAGCCTTTTGTGAAAGAAATACAACGTATTTATAGTGATCCGAAGATCAAGGTTTGGAATACTTTATATATATATATATATATTTTGGACAAGATAAAGGCAAAATCCAACTACAAGAAATCTATCTGAATTAATTCAGCAGATTATCTGGAAGACTAGCCATCATCAAGAAAAGCATGCCTATGCTTACAAACCCAGTTGGCCACTGAATTGCAGCATCTAAGGACCCAGTTGAAAGTGACCTCCCAATCCGATGCGATATTAATAATATCTTGAACAATAACTTCTATCTCCCACGGAACTTGATACTTGCCTAAGCAACTATTGATGAGGCTGAGGCTATCACTTTCAAAAGATATTCTGGTGGTACCGAGAGCTCTAGCACAAATAGCTGCTTCACGCAAAGCCAGACCTTCAGACATTAAATCTGATGAAGCCCACATAGATTTACAAAACCCCACAAGGATTGTAATACTGGAATCTCGAAGGATCCCCCCAATCGAGGCTTTTCTATCACTGTTGCATAACGCCGCGTCTGAATTAAATTTAAGGTGGTCAGGATCAGGGGAACCCACCTGTTGTCCCCTACTACAGGGTTGAAACAAGGCCGAGTAGCAGACCCATAATTGTAAACATTAAAGAAAAGCTCAAAATCTTTTTTAATCGAGCCAACAGTAACCGAGAGAGGGATAGTTCATGGTTAAATAGAAACTCATTTCTACATTTCCAGATATGCCAACAAATGGTAGATAACTTACCCAATCTTTCAGCAGTATGAGCCAAACTATGAGATTCCTCCACTACCCGCGAAAGCCATTTAACCATGGAAAATTGATCAGCCCCCTCCCATTCAAGGTCTGCAATGCTGTTACACCAGATATCTTTAACCTTTTCACAACGTAGAAAAATGTGTTCGAGGCTTTCCACTTCTTTGGCGCATATATCACACACTGGGGAGGGTTTACACTTCTTTCTAAAGAGATTTTCTTTTCTTGCAAGAGCATTATTAACAACTTTCCAAAGAAAGTGTTTGAGTTTGGGAGGGGATTTCAAATTCCAGATTGCCTTCCACGGGGATGGGATGGGCTGAAACGAAGAGGAGGTGGAATTACCATCAATGTTGGCATTTCATAACTTTGTAGCTTCCATATAGGCAGACTTGACAGAGAACTCACCATTCCTATTAAAATGCCATAACAGTTATTCCCTTGTTTCGCTCAGGGGGATAGGAATAGTTCTAATGCAGTCTCTATCCTCAGAAGAGAAGAGAGAATGGAGTTTAGCTTCGTTCCGGGTTCTATAGAGGGGATGAATGAGCTCAGCAACCTTGGAGACCCCAGCAACCGAAGGTTGAGGAGAGGAGGGTTTGAAGTCCTTGGTATTAGGGATCCAGGGGTCCTTCCATATATTAATATCCTCACCATTGCCAATCTTCCATCTAACTCCTTTCTTGAGTACTTGTCTTCCCTCAATGACGTTGCTCCAAATCCAAGAGGCTCTAGAGCCTTTTTTAGCATTCAGAAAAGAGTTATTGGGGAAATACAAAGCTTTCAAAGTTCTAACCCACAAGTCATTAGGATTTTTGATAACCCTCCAGCATTGTTTAGCTAGGAGGGCTTTGTTAAACTAGTGGATATCTCTAAACCCCAGCCCACCCTGATTCTTTGAAAGGGTAAGTTTGGACCATTTTGTCTAGTGAATTTTATTCTTATCTTCAGAACCCCCCCCATCAGAAGTTGCTAATCATGGATGTAAGGACACAAATTTCTAATTCAGTCCTTTGTTGTTTTGGCTCAATTCCGGACAAAAACGTTTGAGTCATAGGATAGAGTTCTTGACCATCATTCAAGCCTATGACATGCTAAAGTTGAAGACGTAGCAGCCAAGAGTATAAAGCTTCATCAAATACCGATTTAGTGTGCCTCGTTTCTACGTCATCAACAATGTTCCAATGCTCCTAAGGTATGAATGCATTATATATATATATATATATAGGAGCTCGAAAATTTATTGGGTGTAATTTATAATTTTTCTAAACGACTTTGTTTTACTCAGAAAAATATTTTTTAGAACTTTCCATAAAAGTTTTGGGCTTAAAATTAACGTTTCATTTTTTCTGACACGTCGTTCGATCCACACTGGAATCTCGTTCAAATGAACTGTCATCTCGTTCGAACGAGATGCCAGGTCGTTCAAATGAGATTTCTGACGATTTTCCTTTTTTTTCATTCTGGAACCTCGTTAGTAAATCCGTTCGAACGAAAAGTCGTTCGAACGAGTTTTGGCGGGAATTTTTTTGGAAAGTTTTTGACGGTTTTCCCACTTTTCCCACTACTTTTCCCTACTATCTTTTGCCATATTTGATAAGGTGCGGGAACCAACTTTTCATACGATTCCAACTCCTAGAGAGAGTTTTTGAGTGTTTATCTTTCCAAAGAAAAGTTCATAGTGTAAGTGTATATTTTTCAAGAAAAATTCATAAAACACTCTTGTTTTCACCCATATTGTTTATTCCAAGTTTAAATATATATATACATCTTGTTTGGAATGTTTGGCACCGGGTTCTCTCTACCGCATTGAAGAGATTGTTTGGGTTTACTTATAAATCCCTCAAAGAAGAAGAAGTTTGTTTTGCTGTGGCATTCTCACATGGTGAAAGGCACCATGTGTAGTTGACGGTGTACCTATGTCTCATTGGTGATTCTAAGATTTCGGTGGAGCTCCGGGGTTGTCGACTATGCGGAGGTGTTTACAAGAAGATGCGTCAAGGCTTGAAAGGGGTCGAGTTGAGGAAGTAAGTCATTTGTCTTGTAATTGTAAAACCATACTTAGAGGACTTAAGGCTGGGGCCGTCCGAGGTTTTTTCCCGTTGTGGGTTTTTTCTCGTACATCGCGACGTAGTGGTTTCTTTGTTTATTTTATCTTTTGCAATATCACCTAGAACGCATGCTTAGGTAAAAAGATAAAATTTGTTTAAATCACTACTTGTTTAAATTGGTGCTAAATTAATTTGGATAATTTTTATGATAATTCAAGTCATTTAATTTAATTTGATAAAATTGATTTGGCCTAATTTGGAAATATTGAAAACATGACTTATGCAAATTCCTAGGACTTGAATTGAATTATGTTGGTTTAAGTGAAATTAAATTTGTGTGGATTTAATCTTATTTCACTTGATTAATTGTAATTTGAAAAGAAATTAAAATTTGGCGTTTGTGTGTGTTTAATTGAACCATCTCTGCTTCCGCATCTATCTTTAAAAATGAAATTATCTTTTTGTGGTAAGATTATTTAAAATTGGGGGCCTAATATTTCAACAAGTGGTATCAGAGCCGGAGCTCTAATTTATCGCATCAAAGATCCGTTTTTAGGTTTTTATAATTTTTGTGCTCCTTGTATTTTTAGGTGGTTCATTGTTTTACTCACTCTCAATTTTTGTTTTTCATCTCTCGATGGGACGTCTTAATGATAATTTGTTCGTTTATAATGATAATGAAGGTTTTGCTATTCGAGAGGAATTTAATGGGCTTAATAAGTGTAATGAAAAATTAAGAGAATTAAATTCGAGATTTGCAAAAAGAATTAAATTTCTTGAAAATGAAAATTCTTGTTTTAAAGCTAAAATTGAACTTTTGCAAACCTCCCTATCTCAAAAAGATATTTTTCGTGAAAAGCTCATGGACATAAATTACAATTATAATATGTTAAATATGTCCAAAAAAGAGAGTGATAGTCAAGAAAAGACTCTTAGGGACAAGTTTGCTCACATTGAGGGGGAGTGTGATAACCTTCTACGAGTTATAGAAAATTTAAAGAAGGAGTCCCGTAAAATTGAGGAGTCTAATTTATTACTTGAGTCCAAAATTTTAAAAATGACAAATGACTTACAAGACTCTAGTAGTAGTTGTAATGGTTTTAGTTCATCTTGTTCAAATATTTCCGTTGCTAAAGATAAGACCATTGCTTGTTTTAGAGGGTCGACTTTATCCAAGGACTTTAGAAAAGGTCACACCGTAGGTATCATTCCTCGTGTTTTCACATGCTTGCATTGTGGTAGGAAAGGTCACCTTAAGTCATTTTGTTTTGATTTTAAAAGAAGTCCTAGGAAGTCTATGTCTAGCATTTCATTAGTTTCCAAATCCCATCTTTTAAATATACATCTATATGGGTTCGGAAATCATTTTTAGACGTGCTAGATATTAGATTTGTTGATTCTCATTTGCTTTCACATGAAACCTCCATTGTATAATACCCCGTATTTTCTGTGTTATTTATTTTTGGGATTAATTGAATTAAATGAGAATTGATTGGGAATTAATCCGGATTAAAATACTAGCGAGATGCGAGTTGGTATTTGATTATATGTGCATATATGATTATATATGAATTTGGAATTATGAAAATTGTTGTGAGATTTAAATACGGCAATTTGGGAATTTTGTTGAGACGCGTGTGACCGCCGCGTCATGGTGTATTATTTTAATTATAAAAGTGAATTTTATTTCTATTATCCGTATGGTCGTTTTGAGTGCGCCAACGCGTCCGGAAGGGTCGAGATAGTCAGAAAACACTAGCCGGGGGTTTAGTTTGGGTCCCGGGGTATTTTTAGGTCATACCGGCATCTTATAAGGGTAGTTTGGTAATATTGTATTTTTGGGATTAAAAGTGACGAAAATTAAGAGTTTTTATCTGATTGGGAATTGACCCACTAAACCCACTAACCAACCCTTAATGACCCAATAAGCTACCGGGGTTATTAGATTAGGTTTCCAAAACTTTCCCTAAGAAAACCCTAGCCACCATAGCCACCTTTGGAGAAGAAAGCTTGTAGAGAAGGAATTCTGCAGAAAAGCTTCATCAAATCATCACCAAACTCAGAGACACTCGAGGCAAGTGATTTAATTCTATTTAATTCAGAGAATGTTTCTTCCATGTTAGATAAATTGAAAGATTTACATTTGTTCTTGGAAGTTAAATAAAAACCCATTTTAATTGGACTTAGAACTTGAATTTTGAGGACAAATTGCATGTAGAATAGTATGGAGATGATTATTCTGATGTTAACATATGTGGATGTAACAAAAACGGATCTAGAATGGACTTATTGAGGATTTGAAATTCTAGGGTTTATGTTCTTGAAAATTTGGGGAAAAGGGTAGAGATTTGATGAATTAATGATGCTTAGGATGTGTTAATTCCTTAAAAGATGTTAGTATATGACCTTAGTATGTTTTAGGATGATTGGAGACCTTAAAACATTGTTGGGACGAACTTTGGTTGGGATGTAAGGTGTCGAATTTGGTGAAAAACGAATATAAAATTTCTGGGCTCGAAATTGGCCACTCGTTAGAAGACCTGCCCAGATCGTTCGAACGAGCTCGTTCAAACGAGCTTCTAACGAGTTGACCATTGACTTCTAACGAGGGTGAAGTTCGTCCGATGAGTTCGTTCGAACGAGATCTCGTTAGGAAGCCCACTTCGTTCGAACGAGATCTCATTAGAAGTCTCAGTTCGTTCGAACGAACTCTCGTTCGAACAGCCTCATTCGAACGAGACTTCGAACGAGTTGGCAATTTAGGCTTTTTAACCTGTTTTGATCCCGAGTGCCCCGTAACCTCGTGTATAGGTAGAGATAGCCTCTCCTTGATGAGTACTTAATATATTTGGGATGTTTGGGATATAATGAGGAGTCAAACCTAGAAGTGTAGTTTGAACCTAATGAAAAATAATGAGTAGGACGTGAGGGTCTATTACGATGCGAGAACTATTGACGGCCTAGCTTATTATATTAACCGGGAACATATAAATGGTGTAGTATTATATGTCAGTACGAGAAGAGATATGTACCAATATATTATGGTGATTACTAAGACGTGTGCATACTTAGTATATATATAATGATTTTATGTGTATGACATACCTACCATACTTGCTATCACGGGAGGTTCGCGTTCGCTTAGGGCCCTCTAATCCTTGTGTTGCCCGGATTTAGACTGGTTACCTCGATGAACATAGGTAAAAGAAGGACTTATTGGGATGTTAATAAGTCTGCGGATCGTGGGAGCGCAGGTATGTGCGTGACCCATGTGATGTGATTGTGTTCGCCTCCATTATTTGTGATGTTGTTGTCTGAGAACTATTCCTGAGAGATTCGGAATATGTGATCCTTATGTACGTGATGTACCGGGATGGATAGCAAAGTATGTGTGCACCGCAGCTAGTTCTCGGGGTGCTTGTATTGTATATTTATGATGTGAATAATATACACTTAATTAATGGGATCTTTCATGTTAATATTGTGAATAAAATTATGGTATTGTTTTGAGAAAACATAACGGGTTAACAAATAGTGAATTGTATTACATTGCGAATCTGAGTTTAAGTAAAGCCCTCTATTTAATTGTTAATGCTAGAACGTTAATATGGGAATCGAGTAGTAATGGGTAGAACTTATTACGGTTTGATTAGATGAGTATATCATTGAGATGGGTACGGTACGTTAGGAGTGCACATGTAGTCGAGAGGTGAGAATTTCATGTGAGTGCACGTCCTAACATGTATTTTGCATTTAATGTTTTAATGTTATTAAAACACTTGCAGTTTTTAAAATGATTTTCCACTTTCGGGCTCTGACCCATTTGCTTTCAAATCTATTTTTCTTGTAAAACCATTTTAGGTGCCCAGCCACAAGGACACCATACATAGGATACTCATTCAGGTGACGAGCTGTAGCTGTTTGTGGAAGCTACAGGGATTTGCTTTTAGACGCTTCTATCATTTGGATTCCAGATGCAATATCTATCAGTTGTAGGGCATGTTGCCCATTTCTATTAGAGACATCTTTCCATTTCAGTTTTTCAGACTTTGGCATGTATTGATTCAGTATTCAGTTTAATTATTTCAGTTTGTGGATTTGTAGTGAGGAGTTTTCCTCCAGACTTCATTTACATTATGTGATGGTTATTTTATTTTCTTCGTTATGGTGAATGGTGTTATTATTCTTCATTACACTTGTTGCATGTTAATCAGACTTAGATTAAAATTTGACAACTTACTTTTTAAATACTATGTGGTTAGTAATAATAAAATGTTTTCGTTAGTGATGCTATTAACTGAGCCAACTTAGCATTTTGATTTAATTTAATAAAGGAGTAGCTACCCGGTATTTAATTAGTCGGGGTGTCACAGGTGGTATCAGAGCATCAGGTTCTAGTGTCCATTAGGATCTGAACGACTTATTATGTTTTCCGCTGAGCTTCCTTTGATATAGGGACCTATATTTTAGGACTGTTGTATTCTCTTGTTTATGCTACGTTCTCCAGCTATATTAAGTTTATAACTGCGAACTTATAAACTTCATTCTTATTTCATATGCCTCCACGACGTGCACGACGAGTTCCCAGGGATGCAACACCAGAGCCCCAGCCCGCTCCAGTTCAGGGCATGATGAACGCCGCTGAGGTTGCAGCCATTGTAGCCCAAGCGGTAAATGCCGCAATTGCCGTAGTTCAGCAGGTACCGCCTCAGGCGCCGGTTGCCGCGCCTGTACAGGCAAATGCATTCTCGTCTGCTTGGGAACGTGTACGTGATGCTTTTCAGAAAGCGCATCCGCCAGAGTTTGCAGGTAGCTCAAATGTGGTAGTCTCGAGCCAGTGGAGGAAGGATATGCAGAGGCACTTGAGAATGTATGAGTGCATGGAGGTTCAGAAGCAGGTGCTAGCTACTTTCAAGCTAGTTGGATCTGCACTGCAGTGGTGGGAGTCTATTACCACCATGGAGGAGAGGGATACTCTCACTATTCAGGACTTCTGGGTGCGGTTTGACCGCAAGTACTTTCCGTCCGCTGTTCATACAGAAATGAGGAGGAAATTGATGAGTCTGAAATAGGAGGGTAAGACCGTGGCCGAGTATGAGGCCGAGTTCACGAATCTGTTGAATATCGTTCCGGATGAGATACCGACAGAAAAGAAGAAGATTGAGAAATTTATCGACGGGTTGACATGGAGGATCCGTCAGCATCTGTTAGGGAACCTTTCGTTGGCCACTTATTCTGATGTGGTTAACGCTGCTTTGTTACACTGCCAGGATCACCGCTTTCATATGGCTAAGGGCAAGAGATCGGGAGAGTCTAGCCATCAGGGCAGGACTGGAGGACATGGTGCCGGTGGGGCACAATCTGTTTAGGGGCAGAGACAGAGTGAGCAGGGTTCCCAGCAGGGGGATCAGAAGAGGTTCAGATCAGGAAATTACAGGCACGGACAGGGAGGTTTCCGTCAAGGCCATCAGGGTCCAAACGGCCATCAGGGTCAATAGGGGCAGAATGGGCAGCAGTTTCAGCAGGGCCAACAGGGCCAATGGAGGAACGGTAACGGCCACCAGGGCCGGGGACAGCAGGGGCAGAGAGAGGGAAACTTCCCGGGGAAGTGTTTCGTTTGTGGCAAGACTGGCCATAAACGCCAGGACTGTCCTGATAGGGGCAGGGCCCCACAACAGCAGCAGCAGGGTGCTCGCCAGGAGCCGCAGAGGCCTATGTTTCCCGCCGCTCTTCCCGCACCGCCACAAATGGCAGCATTGCCACCCATCCCAGCGGTCCCAGCTCAGCAGGGGCAGCTACAGTATAGACGTGTCTATAACGTCCACCATGCAGCAGTTCCACAGGCACCGCCCGCGATTGAGGGTACGTTTCCTATCCATGGCACTATGGGTCGGGTATTGTTTGATACGGGGGCTACACATTGTTTTATAGCTACACATTTCGCGAAGGCTTTAGGGTTGTTAGCCACCGCGGAGAGCACAGTGACGTGTGTCGACTCACCATTGGGGAATGGGTCACTTATATTCTTTATATGTCAGGGAGTGGGGGTAGAGATTGGTGGTTTGGTATTACCTGCGGACATGTTGGTATTAGATATGCATGTTCACGATGTGATTATCGGTATGGATTGGCTCGCTGATTATAGAGCCATGATTGATTGCTTCGGTGGGAGCATTGTTTTTGCCATTCCGGGGCAAGAGATGTTTGTAGTGGCGATGCCTCGCCCAGAGGGAGGCTCGACCGCTCATTTGTATTACCTAGAGGAGGATACCTCTAAGGAGGATGTGATTCCTTTAGATTCGATCCCAGTTGTCAGGGAGTATTCTGATGTGTTTCAGGAGATACCAGGCCTACCCCCCAGTCGAGAGATAGACTTTGTTATAGACTTATTGCTGGGTACGAGACCTATAGCATGCGCACCGTACCGTATGGCTCCAGCTGAGATGAGGGAGTTACGGGATCAAATTGAGCAGTTGTTGGGTCAGGGGTTTATTTGGAGGAGTACTTCACCGTGGGGTGCCCCTGTGTTGTTCATGAAGAAGAGAGACGGTTCACTGAGATTGTGTGTGGACTACAGAGAGTTGAATAAGGTCACGATACGGAATAAATATCCGTTGCCTCGAATCGATGACTTATTCGACCAGTTGAGAGGAGCTTCCTTCTTCTCGAAGATTGACTTGATATCAGGATACCATCAGTTGTGTATCAGGGAAGAGGACATCTCGAAGACTGCGTTCTTATCGAGATATGGTTCTTACGAGTTTCGGGTTATGCCTTTTGGCTTGACCAATGCTCCAGCCGTGTTTATGGATTTGATGAATAGGGTGTTCAGGGATTTCCTAGATCAGTTTGTCATTGTCTTCATCGATGATATTCTGGTCTACTCCCAAACAGAGGAGGAGCACGCTGAGCATTTGAGACAAGTTTTGCAGACGCTACGTCAGAACGAGCTGTATGCAAAATATGAGAAGTGCGGGTTTTGGCTGAAGGAGGTCCAGTTTTTGGGACATATTATTTCCGACCGGGGAATATCTGTTGATCCGGGGAAAGTATCCGCGGTGAGGGAGTGGGGACAGCCCATGACACCGACGGAGATCCGCAGTTTCTTGGGCCTAACAGGATACTACAGGAGGTTCATTCGAGGATTCTCGAAGATAGCGGGCCATTTGACACATCTGACTCGTAAAGGTGTGCCGTACATTTGGAGTGATGCCTGTCAGTTGGCATTCGATGAGTTGAAGGACAAGTTAACCTCGGCACCTGTGTTAGCATTGCCGAGATCGGGAGTGGAGTATCTAGTTTACACCGATGCGTCCTTACAAGGACTTGGAGGTGTATTTCAGCAGGAGAGTCAGGCCATAACTTATGCTTCCCGTAAGCTTAAGCCTCATGAGAAGAATTACCCCACCCATGACTTGGAGTTAGCGGCAGTGGTATTTGCCCTTCGTATTTGGAGACATTATCTTTTGGAGGAGAAGTTTCGATTGTTCACGGACCACAAGTCCCTACAGTACCTATTCACGCAGAAGGAGTTGAATATGAGACAGCGTAGGTGGCTTGAGTTTGTAAAGGACTATCAGTTTGATATCCAGTACCACCCGAGAAAGGCTAACGTGGTAGCAGACGCGTTGAGCCGTAGGCCAGCAGATGAAGTGGCAGAGGTGTGAAAAGCCAAGTGGAAGGAATTGGGACACCAGGATGCAGTGGCCCGATCATTCATGTCTGTGATGACCGTTACACCGCAAATTGTCACGAAGGTAGTAAGGGCACAGGCAAATGACTCGTTCTGTCAGGAGCAGATAGTCCGATTATTAGTAGAGGGAGCCGAATCCTATACCGTTAGCTCAGACGGGGGATTACGCTTCAATGGGAGATTGGTAGTTCCGGAAGGGGAGGAATTGCGGTACGAGGTGATGGTAGAATCGCACGGCTCACGGTTCGCGGTACATCCCGGTGGGGACAAAATGTACCAAGACATGAGACGTCAGTATTGGTGGAGCGGAATGAAGAGAGATATTGCCGAGTTTGTTTCTAAATGCGCCACTTGTCAGCTAGTAAAAGTGGATCATCAGAGACCGGGAGGACTGCTACAGCCGCTAGAGGTTCCGATGTGGATGTGGGAGAGCATATCCATGGACTTTATCACGGGGTTTCCTACGTCACAGAGAGGTCATGACTCCATTTGGGTAATTGTGGATAGGTTGACCAAAGTCGCTCATTTTCTACCCGTGAGGACAGACTACACTGCAGGACAGTATGCCCAGCTCTTTATTTCTGAGATAGTGAGACTTCACGGTGTGCCCCTAAATATCGTGTCTGACCGAGACAAGATATTTGTTTCACGATTTGGGGAGAGTTTTCAGGAGGCCATGGGCACGGAATTGCGGTTGAGTACGGCATATCACCCGCAGACTGATGGGTAAACTGAGCGTACAAATCAGATGTTGGAGGACATGCTACGAATGAGTATCATTGATTTTGGGGGTGGATGGGAGCAGTATCTTCCACTGGTGGAGTTTGCTTACAACAACTCCTACCAATTCACTATTGGCATGGCTCCATTTGAGGCGTTGTACGGTAGACCTTGTCGTTCCCCGTTATGTTGGTTGGAGGCGGGGGACAACAAATTACTTGGGCCGGAAGTGATTCAGGATACTTCGGTGAGGATAAAATTGATTCGGAATCGCATTCGGGTAGCTCAGGATCGGTAGAAGAGCTATGCTGATGCGAAGAGGTTCTTCAGAGAGTTTCAAGTGGGGGACCAGGTTTTGCTCAGAGTATCTCCTATGAAAGGGATTATGCGTTTTGGGAAGAAAGGGAAGTTGGCACCGAGATATGTGGGACCATTTCCTATTATTGAGCGGATTGGACCGGTTGCGTATAGGCTTGGATTACCGGAGCAACTACATCGGATTCACGATGTGTTTCATATTTCCTCGCTAAGGAAATATCTTAGAGATAATTTGGCTCATTCTCACATTGTTGTGGAGGACATTGATCTCCAGCCTGTAGCTCCTACGAGGAGGGGCCGATTGCTATTCTAGATCGAAGTGAGCGGAAACTGCGGTCAAAGATCGTTCCGTTAGTGCGTGTTCAGTGGCGACATCATAATGTTGAGGAGTCCACATGGGAGCGCGAGGATGAGATGCGCGAACGTTATCCAGAGTTATTCTTACCAGGTACTTTCTAGTTCCGAATTTCGGGACGAAATTCAGTTATTAGGGGGGGAGTATGTAATACCCCGTATTTTCTGTGTTATTTATTTTTGGGATTAATTGAATTAAATGAGAATTAATTGGGAATTAATCCGGATTAAAATACTAGCGAGATGCGAGTTGGTATTTGATTATATGTGCATATATGATTATATATGAATTTGGAATTATGAAAATTTTTATGAGATTTAAATACGGCAATTTGGGAATTTTGTTGAGACGCGTGTGACCGCCGCGTCATGGTGTATTATTTTAATTATAAAAGTGAATTTTATTTCTATTATCCGTATTGTCGTTTTGAGTGCGCCAACCCGTCCGGAAGGGTCAAGATAGTCAGAAAACACTAGCCGGGGGTTTAGTTTGGGTCCCGGGGTATTTTTAGTCCATACCGGCATCTTATAAGGGTAGTTTGGTAATATTGTATTTTTGGGATTAAAAGTGACGAAAATTAAGAATTTTTATCTGATTGGGAATTGACCCACTAAACCCACTAACCAACCCTTAATGACCCAATAAGCTACGGGGGTTATTAGATTAGGTTTCCAAAACTTTCCCTAAGAAAACCCTAGCCACCATAGCCACCTTTGGAGAAGAAAGCTTGTAGAGAAGGAATTCTGCAGAAAAGCTTCATCAAATCATCACCAAACTCAGAGACACTCGAGGCAAGTGATTTAATTCTATTTAATTCAGAGAATGTTTCTTCCATGTTAGATAAATTGAAAGATTTACATTTGTTCTTGGAAGTTAAATAAAAACCCATTTTAATTGGACTTAGAACTTGAATTTTGAGGACAAATTGCATGTAGAATAGTATGGAGATGATTATTCTGATGTTAACATATGTGGATGTAACAAAAACGGATCTAGAATGGACTTATTGAGGATTTGAAATTCTAGGGTTTATGTTCTTGAAAATTTGGGGAAAAGGGTAGAGATTTGATGAATTAATGATGCTTAGGATGTGTTAATTCCTTAAAAGATGTTAGTATATGACCTTAGTATGTTTTAGGATGATTGGAGACCTTAAAACATTGTTGGGACGAACTTTGGTTGGGATGTAAGGTGTAGAATTTGGTGAAAAACGAATATAAAATTTCTGGGCTCGAAATTGGCCACTCGTTAGAAGACCTGCCCAGGTCGTTCGAACGAGCTCGTTCGAACGAGCTTCTAACGAGTTGACCATTGACTTCTAACGAGGGTGAAGTTCGTCCGATGAGTTCGTTCGAACGAGATCTCGTTAGGAAGCCCACTTCGTTCGAACGAGATCTCATTAGAAGTCTCAGTTCGTTCGAACGAACTCTCGTTCGAACAGCCTCGTTCGAACGAGACTTCGAACGAGTTGGCAGTTTAGGCTTTTTAACCTGTTTTGATCCCGAGTGCCCCGTAACCTCGTGTATAGGTAGAGATAGCCTTTCCTTGATGAGAACTTAATATATTTGGTATGTTTGGGATATAATGAGGAGTCAAACCTAGAAGTGTAGTTTGAACCTAATGGAAAATAATGAGTAGGACGTGAGGGTCTATTACGATGCGAGAACTATTGACGGCCTAGCTTATTATATTAACCGGGAACATATAAATGGTGTAGTATTATATGTCAGTACGAGAAGAGATATGTACCAATATATTATGGTGAATACTAAGACGTGTGCATACTTAGTATATATATAATGATTTTATGTGTATGACATACCTACCATACTTGATATCACGGGAGGTTCGCGTTCGCTTAGGGCCCTCTAATCCTTGTGTTGCCCGGATTTAGACTGGTTACCTCGATGAACATAGGTAAAAGAAGGACTTATTGGGATGTTAATAAGTCTGCGGATCGTGGGAGCGCAGGTATGTGCGTGACCCATGTGATGTGACTGTGTTCGCCTCCATTATTTGTGATGTTGTTGTCTGAGAACTATTCCTGAGAGATTCGGAATATGTGATCCTTATGTACGTGATGTACCGGGATGGATAGCAAAGTATGTGTGCACCGCAGCTAGTTCTCGGGGTGCTTGTATTGTATATTTATGATGTGAATAATATACACTTAATTAATGGGATCTTTCATGTTAATATTGTGAATAAAATTATGGTATTGTTTTGAGAAAACATAACGGGTTAACAAATAGTGAATTGTATTACATTGCGAATCTGAGTTTAAGTAAAGCCCTCTATTTAATTGTTAATGCTAGAACGTTAATATGGGAATCGAGTAGTAATGGGTAGAACTTATTACGGTTTGATTAGATGAGTATATCATTGAGATGGGTACGGTACGTTAGGAGTGCACATGTAGTCGAGAGGTGAGAATTTCATGTGAGTGCACGTCCTAACATGTATTTTGCATTTAATGTTTTAATGTTATTAAAACACTTGCAGTTTTTAAAATGATTTTCCACTTTCGGGCTCTGACCCATTTGTTTTCAAATCTATTTTTCTTGTAAAACCATTTTAGGTGCCCAGCCACAAGGACACCATACATAGGATACTCATTCAGGTGACGAGCTGTAGCTGTTTGTGGAAGCTACAGGGATTTGCTTTTAGACGCTTCTATCATTTGGATTCCAGATGCAGTATCTATCAGTTGTAGAGCATGTTGCCCATTTCTATTAGAGACATCTTTCCATTTCAGTTTTTCAGACTTTGGCATGTATTGATTCAGTATTCAGTTTAATTATTTCAGTTTGTGGATTTGTAGTGAGGAGTTTTCCTCCAGACTTTATTTACATTATGTGATGGTTATTCTATTTACTTCGTTATGGTGAATGGTGTTATTATTCTTCATTACACTTGTTGCATGTTAATCAGACTTAGATTAAAATTTGACAACTTACTTTTTAAATACTAGGTGGTTAGTAATAATAAAATGTTTTCGTCAGTGATGCTATTAACTGAGCCAACTTGGCATTTTGATTTAATTTAATAAAGGAGTAGGTACCCGGTATTTAATTAGTCGGGGTGTCACACATTGCTAAATTTAAAGGTTGAATGTGTTAGTTTTGTTTGCATACTCTAGCTTTTTGTGCTTCATATTATATATCATTGCTAGGTGTATGCATGTTTAGTCATTTTCTAGTCATTGCTTTATTTCATATCTCATGCTAGAAATCATGACTTGTTTATCTTTTGTATTATAGTTCTTTCATTTTAGTTTGCATTAAATGAAAAATACAAAAAGATTTTGTTTATCTTTTGTGTTTTACCCTTTTAGTAATTCATGCTTAATGAAAAATACAAATGATTTTTGTGTGTCTTTTGAGTAAATTTTTTTTGGTTTAAAAAGTTTCAAAAACTCAAAAAGATTTGTTTGTGTGTATTTTAGTTTGACACACTTTATGTGGCATATACTTGTGTTTGAATCCCATCTTTTACGCTCCCATATGGCTAGAACTTTTGGTTAAGATCGTCAATCCTTAAAATGTTCTTTACCATGGTTATAGGGAGTAGTTGGATTTTGTGTTTTTTAAATGGATTCTATTTTTATATGCCTCTATTCATACATGCACGAGCTCTTTTGAAATTGAATCGTCACATGTTATATTTGATCTTTGTGAGGTGTTCTCCTACCAATCTTGTCATCTACATACTTGTGACCTAGGAGGACTAGTGCATGTCAAAATCTGTTGCACGTGAGATTTGTGAGAAATAAAAATATTATATATGAATGTGCACGAGGAAGGGCTTCGAAAGGAATTATTATCCTTGGCGAATAGTAAGCCATCGTTTGTTTGTACCTAAAAGAAATACGTGGTCCAAAGGCCTAAAAATAGAATTATGGCATTAAAAAGAAAAATAATTGCCAAGGCCTATTTTTGTTTGATATATTCATTCAAATATATATGCTTAGTGAGGGAGATTGGATGGTATATCAAAGGTTTGCACAATGTCCGTTTATCCTAGTTGTACTTTCAATGTCATGACTCTATTGGTTTGTAGAATCATCAAAAGTCTAGGCTTGTATGCATTGTGTATGTTTGTTCATTGAGTTCGATATATATTATCGCATGAGGTTATATTCAAATGTGATGAAGTTTGCAATCAATTGAGAACTCCGTGAACATATTTTTAAGTGATTGGGTCTAAATTTAATTGTTGCTAGTTCACACCCCAACACTTCTATTTCCATATGACACATTTTTGCCATACGAGTGTGGAAGACTCATATTATATTTTGGTTATGTCATTTTGGTTTTTATATCTATATATGTGTACTTGAGTCTATTAGGTATATATTATGTATACATATATTTGATATTGTTTGTTTTATTTGTCTTTGCCTTGCTTTCTAGTCCATCTATGCTTTCATTAATAATTGGTATCTATCTTGTTGCATTCTTTGTTACTATCACATGCTTAATACTTTATGTATCATATTGGTATCATTTTCTTGCATCCTAGTTGGTATCCGTTATTATTTGTTGGATTAGTTATGATTTTTTTGCCCACGTGCTTTAATGTTCTCATCACACTATGCACATATGCATGTTTAGCTTGTTATCCCATTCTATTTATCCCTTGTTTAGTTTAAGGGGTGTATATGCTTTAATTGGGGGAGATAAGTTACGTTTTGATTCTTTAGCCTTTGTCTATTCCAGAACAAAAAGGGGGAGAATGATAGGGGGAGAAATGGTATCTAATCCTATTGTAATCATATCTTAGTTTGGGAGATTTAACTTAGGGGGAGTCGCTATCTTCTTAGGTTGAACATAGTTGATAAAGGGGAGAATTAATTTAGGGGAGTATTTAATTTATATGCATTTAATATTCTTGATATTCCCTATGCGTTTGATAGTTTGCTTAAGTGTGCAGGCATTCTTCAAAGTGGCAACGTTCAGCATCGGGCAAAGATATTGATCCGTGGGTTGTTTTGAGTCAATCTATTGTATTTTTATTTTGGGTGGGACATTTTTATAAGTCTAGTAGAGCTTAACGACCCTTTAGGATTTTTGTTGGTTTTTGTCCCGGAATAGTCAAAGGAGGAGATTTGTAAGGACACAAATTTCCAATTGATTCCTTTGTTATTTTGGCTCAATTCCGGACAAGAACGTTTGAGTCATAGGATAGAGTTCTTGACCATCCATCAAGCCTATGACATGCTAAAGTTGAAGACGTAGTGGCCAAGAGTATAAAGCTTCACCAAATGCCAGTTTAGTGTGCCTCGTTTCTACGTCATCAACAATGTTCCAATGCTCCTAAGGTATGAATGCATTTGATATATATATATATATATATATATATATATATATATAAGAGCTTGGAAATTTATTGGGTGTAATTTATAATTTTTCTAAACGACTTTGTTTTACTCAGAAAAATATTTTTTAGAACTTTCCATAAAAGTTTTGGGCTTAAAATTAATGTTTCATTTTTTCTGACACGTCGTTCGATCCACACTGGAATCTCGTTCGAATGAGATTTCCAGGTCGTTCGAATGAACTGTCATCTCGTTCGAACGAGATGCCAGGTCGTTCGAACGAGATTTCTGACGATTTTCCTTTTTTTTCATTCTGGAATGTCGTTAGTAAATCCGTTCGAACGAAAAGTCGTTCGAACGAGTTTTGGCGGGAAATTTGTTTGTAAAGTTTTTGACTATTTTCCCACTTTTCCCACTACTTTTTCCCACTATCTTTTGTCAGATTTGATAAGGTGCGGGAACCAACTTTTCATACAATTCCAACTCCTAGAGAGAGTTTTTGAGTGTTTATCTTTCCAAAGAAAAGTTCATAGTGTAAGTGTATATTTTTCAAGAAAAATTCATAAAACACTCTTGTTTTCACCCATATTGTTTATTCCAAGTTTTAATATATATACATCTTGTTTGGAGTGTTTGGCACCGGGTTTTCTCTACCGCATTGAAGAGATTGATTCGGTTTACTTCTAAATCCCTCAAAGAAGAAGAAGTTTGTTTTACTGTGGCATTCTCACATGGTGAAAGGCATCATGTATGGTTGACGATGTACCTATGTCTCATTGGTGATTCCAAGATTTCGGTGGAGCTTTGAGGTTGTCGACTAGGCGGAGGTGTTTACAAGAAGACGCGTCAAGGCTTGAAAGTGGTCGAGTCGAGGAAGTAAGTCATCTGTCTTATAATTGTAAAATCATACTTAGTGGACTTAAGGCTAGGGCCGTCCGAGGTTTTTTTTTGTTGTGGGTTTTTTCTCGTACATCACGGCGTAGTGGTTTCTTTGTTTATTTTATCTTTTGCAATATCACCTAGAATGCATGCTTAGGTAAAAAGATAAAATTGGTTTAAATCACTACTTGTTTAAATTGGTGCTAAATTAATTTGGGTAATGTTTATGTTAATTCAAGTTATTTAATTTAATTTGATAAAATTGGTTTAACCTAATTTGGGAATATTGAAAACATGACTTAGGCAAATTCCTAGGACTTGAATTGAATTATGTTGGTTTAAGTGAAATTAAATTTGTGTGGATGTAATCTTATTTCACTTGTTTAATTGTAATTTGAAAAGAAATTAAAATTTGGTGTTTGTGTGTATTTATTTGAACCATCTCCGCTTTCGCATCTATCTTTAAAAAGGAAATTATCTTTTTGTGGTAAGATTATTTAAAATGGATGTTCTTATATGAACCCAATTTTACTATCTACAGCCCCAAGAATCAATTAAGTTCGGATAGGTGGGAAAAAGACTAAAATATCCCTTTTAAAAACCCCCTATTAAAAGATGACAGAGGATTCAAAACGATTTAAGAGGACATCAAACAACAACTGCAATATGTATGTTTGCATGTAAGGACTTTCAATGCTACTAACAATTAGAAATAAAACTGAACAAAGGAGCAATAAACTCAATATTACAATATACATGAAAGCAATCAACGGTTACATTGGCTTATAGCTTTAAAAATTCACAAATTCCAAAGACAAAACAATGTAACTTGAACGGTTTTAGATATGAACTAAGGTTTAGATTGCTCGGAGTTGATTCACATCAAGTTGAAGTTGCAAATTTTATTCTCCAAAAAATAATGAAGCAAGAGATATTTCAACTACACCTATAGTTTGTAAAGTTCTTAGATGGTCGGGGGGATAATTTGTGATGAGATGTTCTTTGAAGATTTTGATGGTCGAACTCAAATATGGTTTAATCCAAAATTAAAATCGTAAAAAAAAAAAAAAAAGCAACCCTCGGTTAGGGTGTCCTCTGTCATCCATTTCCTCTCTCAAAATTAACAAGTTTGCTTCATTGTGTTTGATATTTTGCTACAAGATTGTGTTAGCTTAAAATATACTCATAATTTTTCTATAAACCCACTAAATGGGGTGGGCTAATTGGTTTTGGACCCATTATTGTGGGGTTAAAAAAAGTGGGGGATACCTAAAGAAATTTGGGGTTCAAATAAAAGCTCCCTTTAAAATTGGGGGCCTAATATTTTAACAATGGAATTGATTTTGTTGCACAACTTGATTGGAAGTAAGACACAAGACATGATTTAAGTCGGGATGGGTTGAACCACTGATTTTATCAAGACCTCTCTTCCACCAGGATCAAGGAGGAGTTGTTTCCAATTTCTCAACTTTTGAGCCAAAATAAAAGCTAAGATTTTTAGATCTTCCCCAAGAGCTGGGAAAACCCTGGTACTTTGACTTAGGATCCATGATGGTGATCCCGAGGGAGGTGCATATCTCATCAATCAATAAAGGGTCCGTATTAGGAGAAAAATAAGCGCTAGACTTCTGGAAGTTGACCCGAAGCTCTGCCGTAGCTATGGAGAATAGAGGTAACAGTGGAACATTCATTGATGTTGGCTTGCAGAAAAAGGATGGAATCATCGGCGAAGAAGAGGTGGGAAAGGGGAGGGTAACCACGTTTCATGACTATTCCCGAGAGTTGACCATTCGCATTGGCTCTTTCAAACATTCGGGATAGAACATCTTGAACAAAAAGGAATTGGTAAGGGGAAATAGCGTCTCCAGGTATGATTTCACAGCTAGGACTCCCGTTAATGAGAATGTAGAATTTCACAGGACTTACACATTGAATGATCATCTGCACCCATTTGTCACAAAAGCCCATTTTCTGCATCACCTTCAATAAAAAGTCCCATTCAACTCTGTCGTAGGCCCTTTTGAGATCGACCTTAAGAGCCAACTGCCATTTTTTTCTTTTTTTCCCCAATCTAAGATAGTGAAAAGCTTCGTGGGCCAGAATAATACTATCTTGGATCAATCTATTAGGGACAAAGGCAACCTGGTAAGGGGTAATGATGCTACCCAACAAAGGTTTGAGACGATTAGCCAAGGTTTTAGAAATAATTTTGTAAATGAAATTGCATAGGCTAATAGGGCGGAACTGGTTTGGGTTTTTAGGGTCCGAGACTTTTGGAATTAGGGTGATGTTAGTGTAGTTAATCTCTTTAAGGATGAAGCTCACACTAAAGAAACCTTTCACTGCCTTACACACATCTTCAGCAACCACAAGCCAATATTTTTGGAAGAATAACCCGAGGAAACCATCCGACCCTGGAGCTTTAATGGCTCCAAGTTGTTCCACAGCCTTGAGAATCTTTGAATCCGATATGGTTGCAAATCTCCCTATTCATATTTTTGGAAATCGTTTTCTCTACAACATCAAGAGGGACCTCCATATCCCTTTCACATTGGGACTTATAGATTTCTTAAAAATGATCTTTAAAAGTCGAGATCAACTCAGCATCCCCACTTGTCCAGCTTCCATCCAGTTTCTTGAGATTGGAGATATGGTTTCTTCTTCTCCTTTGGATAGTAGATGTGTGAAAAATCTTATGTTTTTATCCCCCTAGTTAAGCCAATTGATTCTGAATCGCCAGTAAAATTCTTATTTTAAAGGGTTTTGTCAATTTCCTCCACAATGGTATTTTCCGCTTTAAGGTTACTGCTTAGGAGGGGGGGGGGGGGGGGGGGGGGGGGGCATTGTTGAACAAAGGCAAGCTTTTTGTTGAGCTCGTTGATCTGGTTCCGGGTATTCCCAAAGTGATTTTTTCCAGCATTTTAAGCCCTTAGCCACACTTTTAAGTTTAGTGGACACCTTGAACATATAGGAGCCTTGGACGTTCTTATTCCACTCGTTTTTTTATGGTTTCTTCACTTTGGGGCGCACCAACCCACATAGACTCATATCTAAATGTGGATTTTAGGCGTCTAAGTAGGGGGTTTAAATCCAGAATCAATGGGCAGTGGTCGGATCCCTTGATGGCTTCATGTGTCACAATTGCATTAGGATAGGCGTGACACCATTCTGTATTGATGAGGGACCTGTCAAGACGCTCCTTAATATTCTCCATATCACTTCTTTTGTTGGGCCAAGTGAATTTTGACCCCTTGAACTCCACTTCTTGAAGGTTTCCTCCACATAAAATTGCATGAAATTCTTCTATTTTACTTCTCGGATCATCTGCACCTCCATCTTTCTCCAAAGATGTTCCAATAATGTTGAGGTCCCCCATAATAAGACATGGGGATTGAGATAAGGTTATTTGATCAAATAACCTATTCCAGCCCTCCATTCTGATTTTCGCATCCGTGTCAGCATGGATGAAAGTAGAGAACCATCTAATTTCAGAATCAATGTGCAGACACTCGACATTAATGAAATGATGAGATGATGATATAACCGAAATGTGGATATTATTATTCCACCAAAGGGCCAAGCCACCAGCCTTTCCTCTGGGATCAACATAAAAGAAGTGGTTAAAGTAAGTATCTCTTCTAATCCATTCCAGTTTTTTCCTTTTGTTTTTTGTCTCTATTATGAAGATAACAGAGGTGCGATAGGATTTAATCATATCCTTCAACATACGAATTGTCCGGGATCGCCAAACTCCTTGATAATTCTAAGAGATCACTAACATTGCTCGTGTGGCTGCTTGGGGTCAGCCACCATAACCCGTAAGTCATTCATTTTGCTTTCTTTCAACTTCAAAGAGTCAAGCTCACTCTGAGAAATGTCTCTGATGGGAATATCTATCAGTTCTGGATTCTACACCATCATACCGAGGTTATGGGCGAGGTTAGTTTGGGTGAACTTGTGTGTCTTTTTTCTTTTGCCCCGTTTCAGTTGTTTCATGTTATTTTTGGGAGCTTTGACTTGGTTAGGCACTGGGTTTTGGTAGCACTTCTTTTTCTTTGGTTCATCTTCAGGATTAACCTCGTCCTTGTCTTTTTTCCTCTTGATGGATAAATTTTTGAATCTAGGGGACAGGTCATTATCAGTGATAGCCAAGTAGGATGGGTCGTTAATATCATAGGTTATGGGTAGAGGGTTGGGGTTTTTTGCAGGCTCATGAGGATTTTTGTTGAGCAAGTTCATCAAGGGCGGTAGGTTCATCATTGGGTTCTGTGACAAAATAGGAAAGTGGTGGTTCAGGACGGGTGACGATTTTTAGGGTCTTTGAATGCAAGGGTTGTGGAGGATTTGGGATAGAGGGATATAAGGGTTGAGGAGAGAGGATAGGCGGCTGAATTCTTGGGGTAGTGAAACACCCAAAGTATTCGAACTGTTTAGAGATGGTTTTTCCTTTCGAAAGCAAATTAGGTTTTGGTTTGTGGGTGGGTAAGCATTAGGGGGTTTAGGTTAATGGGGAAAGTAGGTTGGTTTTGGTTCAGGTGGCTGGTAGGGTTATTTTTTATGGGCTCCTTTGCTTCTAATCGAGACCTCTCAAAGGTTTCATTCGAGAATAGGTTTTCTGTAGGGTCAGCTGTTCCTAAAAGGACTCTTTCATCCATAAGGGAGCTAGGACCCTTTGTATCGTTAGGCGTTGGCATATTGTTGTTCAATGGAGTATTGCTTCCTTCTCCCATCTGTAAAATTTTTGTGTAATCTTTGAAGAATGTATATGGCTTGCTAGAATCCTCTCTAAGCCAAGAACCATAACCATCCCCTTTTATCGCTTCCTCATTGTCACACCAACAGTCCTCTTTATCATGTCGAATTCGTCCACATTCATAACAGAAAATAGAGAGTCTTTCATTCCTGAAAACGACCCAACTGGGGTTGGAGCCGTCTCTGTAGATATACGTACCTTTAGAGAGGGGCTTACCGAGATTAACTCCTACCTTGACTCTTGTTATTTTTGTTCTGAGAAGTTGTTCTTCTTTTTCAATCTTCAGGTCCATCACTTCTCCAGCTAGAGCTGCAACTTCTTGATGTTGGAGGAGGAACGTTTATTAAGAGGGAGGTTATGTATTTGGAGCCAAAATCCACATTTATTAAACATCATATCCTCAATATCAACCTCTGGTTTCCATATTTTTAGGACTAAAAGGTGTCCCATGATTGCCCATGGGCCACCATCTAATATTTTAGTCATATCTTGACTGTTTTTTTAAACGAAAGATATAAATATTAGGTCCCCAGCTTGTGATGTTAAAGTCTTATCTTATTTTCCAAGCTCCAGAAAGTATTTTACTGACACCTGTATTGTTTAGGGTTTTTCTGGAGAGGATTCTGCCTACTAGCGTATTATCTGGGCAGAGGATAGACCCCAGATGGCATTCTTCGAGGTTGAGGATGGGGTTAACATCTAGGTTAGGGAGGTCGTCAGCCATAGAGGTCCACGTAGCAGAGGAAATATGGATAGAAAGGGAGCAGTGGGATTACCACGTGGCAGAGGGAAAGGAGGTTGAGGGAGGTTGACGGCTCTCAGGGCACTGAAAATAATAAGGTATTAGGGTTTGTTGGGTATGGGACCCAGAAGAATCCAGAAGGAGGGAAATATCATGAATGTGTGGAAGGACCCACTACATCAAAATAAGCCTTGAGTAACAGACTAATTTTATGATTAGTAACAGTATTATACCATTGCTATTGCTTACAATAAATTACCATTACTAATTTAGTACAAGTGTTACTAATTTTAAGTCAATATTTCAAAAGTGAAAATAAAAAAATATGGGCAAATTTTCCTTCCCAACTAAATGAAAATTCGCTCCAGATCCCGACGGATACACTCCAAATGGAAAAGTCCTAACACATACACTCCCAAATGATATCCCTACCAGATCCACAAGGGCTTCATTTCGTATTTGTTCTTAATTTGTGTGATTTGTATTCCCTAATTTGTGTTTTATATAAGAATTAGGGTTTCTAATGAAGGTTTTGGTGGTTGAGTTTGGTAAAGAAAGTGAAGGGCGGGAGATGAATTGGAAGGAATTTTTCTCTTTAAACTATCGGGAAAAAGTCTAGTCTTTAATCAAAGACCCCTTTAACGGTATTTGGCCTCATTTCATTACCCGTTTGTGAGCTCCATCTCCAAGCTCGTCTTTCCCCCTCAGTTTGTTTTCTACATCTTAGATCTGACTTTCTTTTTGTTTTTATTTTTGCTGAAGTTATATCTGTGTGTTAGATTCAATGAACTAGGTCTGGTTTGAGTTCCAAATTGTCTATTATTTATTTCAATTTTGAAGCTTATGTATGCAAGCAGATCTTTTAATATGTTGTGCAACTATTTTAAGTCTTATTGGTTGGTGATTCTTTGTCAATTTGGTGATTGTTTCTATTAGTTCTGAAAATAAGTTTTTTTTTTCTCTTTTGGGTTTTATTGGGTTGATGTAAATATTTTAATAACATTTTAAGTTGGAACTGTAAGTGATTTTTATTATCTCTAATGATTATTTTTTTTGCTGATGATTTACTCAGGTAGTGAATTATTAATATTTGGTTTGTATTTGTAATCTCGAGACTTGTACTAAAACTCATATCTATTATAATTTATAAATTATTATGTATACAAAATTCGCAGTTTTTCTAATTATCTCTTTATGATAGGAGGTTTATCTTAATTCATAATTGATTAAAAAAGTGTATTCAGTAGTAAAATATCTCCAAGTGTGGTCTATAATTGGGGGATTTCCTTGATTGGGCTTTTGTTTCACTTAACAGAGCCATGCTACAACCTCAACTCAATTTTGTTTTTATAATTCTTTTCTATATTATGTGTTTTTTATTCTATTTTATAGTTTCGTCGATTAACCCACTTCTTAGTTCGTCCAGACTAGTTCAGTCCACTCATATGGAGTACTTTTTATAAATTTAGTTTATTATGTTAGATGAATGGTGGGAGTGGTAAATCTAATTATTAAAAAAGTATGGGGGTAAATCATAGCAATTTTTGTTTGTGGGGATGATTTGTTCAAGAGAGAAGTAGTGGGTAAATAGAAGTAATCTTTTGCTTTTGTAGGTGTACATGTCTAATCTGACACAACTATTCACTTGGATATTCTCAAGTTGTAATGATGTGGTCAAGGTAATTTGATTAGTAAACACCACATGATTGACTTAAAGCGTAGCTCTCACTAGATTTTATGCCAATGATTTAGTGTTATTTTAACTTTTCATACTTACTCTTTGATAATGATGGGTGTCGTTTCTTTCTAGCAGGGATTTGAAATGATGGAGATGATTGCCGATGTCCAGAGATGTCTGCAAGTACAAGTTATTTTTTAGTCCATTCTGGATTGTTAACTAAACTAAGCAATCTAATGGGGGTCCATGACCCGCTGGCCGTTTATCCCTCTATCCCCACTATTCGCAAGCTATACAGGAATTTGCAAGAGCATTAGAGTAGTTGTTGTATATATTTCACATCCCAATTATATTTTAGACTATCCGTCGCCCTCCTTCACTATTAACCTTCAGACTAATCGATGCCATGATCCAAACATTTTATTAATCCAACTTCATTGCCAACTTTCAAATTTCCCCGTTTCAGTCACATTTCATCTGTCAACAGTCAATCTATTCACACACATTACATAACTTATAATAATTATATAACAAACCCTCACTCAATTTTTATTTTGATCCTAATTTCCTAATATTTCCAAGGATGTCAATTCGTTCATCGTGTTTGGGGGTTTTAAGACTTCCTATGTACAAATCTGAAGCTCACATTTCAACTTAGGGTTTTCATATGTTTAAAAAGCCTTCATTTTGAAAATGCAAATCTATTGGCTTTGTATCATTCAGCTGGTAATAGGAGAACATTGAGAGCCAAATGCTCTCAAGTTGAGGTCCTGGAAGGTGACACTTTACTAAAATTTGATAATGGAAGTGGTGGAGATGATAGTAATGGGAAATTTCCGCCAGGAGGTGGTGGGGGTGATTACGAAGAAAATGAATTTGGACTAATAATAAAATTTGAGGATGTGATAAAAGAGGCTGAAATGAGAGGATCTAGTCTTCCTTTGGATATGTTAGAGGATGCCAAGACTACATGACTTTGTAGACTTATTCTAACTAGATATTTGGATTTGCAGGTTAATATACATTTTAAACTTGACATGATTTTGTTGTTGATTAATGGTTTTTAAATGAACACTGTTGATGTAAAAAATTAGATTATCTCTAATTATTCAATCACAGATAAAAATAAATAAGACAAAAGAATTTTAAAGTAGTTCAGCCTTGAAAGAAGGGCCTACGTCCACTATTTTTGTTATTGCCGACTGTTTGGAATTATCGATAATAGGTTTTACCAAGAAATTCCTAGTTTTTCTTGAATGAGGATGATACAATGTATTTATAGCCTTGAGGCTGTACATGTGAAAGAGTAATACATAGCTGTCCAGTAGGCGTGTACATCTGTATGATAATAACTGTGCATTTAATGCGCAGTCATCCCCTTGATTATCCAGATATAAATGCTCTGTACGAGATGCAACTCGGACCACCTAAGCTGCTCGGACCACCTAAGTAGCTCGGTATACATGAGTTTCTCGGTATAATAAAGTTCCTCGGAGAACACTTGTTGCTCGGAGCGCCTGAGTTGGTCGGGGAGGTTGAGTTCCTCGGAGTCGAGATGTTGTTCAAAAATGTTTGCAGGTTCCATGTAGATTGACACGTGTCTCCATATAATTGATCCACGTCAGTAGACTAAATTTGGTATCAACAGAAGCCCCCAATGTTTCATAGTTTGATGCTGAAGAAAAGTATGGAACATTCTGCTGACTAGACTTTCAGTTTTTATGATTTTTAGACAAACTTTCATTGTTTATAACTCCTTTTTTGAGTGCATAGTATCAGGCTTTTAAAGTATTTTGAATTTCCATAACCGCTTCGTTTTTCGTGCCTTTTTCTTCTTTTTAGCCACCGGATACGCAATCGTCCATCCTGGTAATCATTGTTTTTCTCCATTCCCGAGGTAAAGTATTTAAACGCTTCAGAAAATTTGATCGTCTTTTACTTTTTCAAATCTGCATCTTAGAACTCCTTCACTTCTTCTCTATCTTGTGCGTTCATTTCTTCCATTGTTCGTTGTCAACTGATCCACCCTTTTCCTATAAGATATTCTTCCTTCTATTTTATTTTCTTTGTTCATCATGGTTTACCTTGTTAAGTCGCTTGATAAATTTCTCTCTGATTTTTCTATTCCTCCCTGGGTCATATTGGAAGAACTTTCTGAACCTTCAGACTATTTTTCTTTGGCTGAGGGACATTGGTTCCCCAGTCTCTTTGTGGCCGAATGTGGCTTCTCTTTTCCTCCAAATCTCCTGTATTTGGAATTCTGTCAATATTTTGACGTTGTACCTGCAAAAATAGCTCCAAATACCTGGAGAATAGTTAATGGAGTCCATAGGTTAAATCAAATTCATGGAACCCGTTTAGGAATTCAGAAATTATGTTTTGCTATAGATGGGTTGTCAGCGATAGTACTTTTTATTTAAAAACTAGGTTTTTAAATAGGGCTTTAGTTGTCAATCTCCCAGATGCCAACAGGAATTACTTCGAGCATGGGGTTGTTATGAAAAATTGGCAATATGCTCCATTAAATGGAAATGATGTATATCAGGGTCCTAGATGCCTTCCCTATGGCAATGGGATAGGTTGTTTTTATTTTATTTTATTTTTGAAATTGTGTTTTCTTTGTGTTCGATAAAATGTGTCATTGTCATTTTAATTTTGGTTTATTTGCAGTTGACAGCAAGAAAAAATCCCCCAAAGAAACCGACGTCAATTTGAGGCACTTGAAACTTATCTGGAGTTTGCATCAAACCGTTGCTGACGAACATATTAGATCAACCTCTTACTTGTTGCAGTACAAGAGCTACACTTCATCTTTTACTGCTCGTCCAGTGGTAGGTGACATCGAACCAGTACCAGCTTCTGAAGGTTCCTCTCCTGAATCAAATATTCCCCTCAGTATCAGAATGAAGATACGAAAAGCTCCCTCCTTAACAAATCAGACTCTGCCAATGTGGAGGAAAAGAGAAATAAGCAGGATGTCCTAGAGGAAGGAACAAGAAAAGTTGATGCACCCCCTCCAGTAGCTGCTAAAAAAGTAACTGAGAAGCCCCCTGTGGCTCCGAGCAAGGTTGTAGCTGTTTCTCCTCCAAGCGAGGTTATCGTTATATCACCGACCAAGACAACATCCTTGGTTAAGAATGTTCCTGCTCCTACGAGGAAGTTGAAGAAAAGTTCCTCGGATAAATTGGTTGAATCTATCTCTCAGCCTCTAACTGCGGGAAGTGGTGTTCCCACTTTTGTTGCTCCGAGCTCTGCCATGAGCTCGGTGAAGTCTTGGATTATCCCCGAGATCCAAGGTATTGAAGACAGTCTTTCTCGGGATAGGGTTACCACCTTGGCAGCTCAACATATTGCCTCAGTAAGTATTACTAATATAAACTTTCATTTTTCAATGTTAAGTCCCTGCACTAACTTATAATTATTTTATTTCCTCATCTGGTAACCTGTTTTAACAGTATTATGAAAAAGGATGAGGCTATTAAAGCTTCGAGCTCCTCGGGAGGTACGGAGGAAGCTTTTGTGGGTTTGACACAGTCCTTAAAGGATTCTCGTCAGAAATATGACGAAGATAAAGTTGCTTGGGAGAAGCAACTAAAATCCATCGAGCAAGAGCGAGGGAAAGCTGTGGAGGCCTCTCAGGAGTTGGAGAGGAAAATGAAAGAAATTGAGAAGAAGAATAATGAGCTCGAGGAAAACCTCAAAAATGCTGGAGAGCTTGAGACTAAGCTCAAAACTGTTGAAGAGGAACTTGGTAGACTTCGTGAAGCTGATCGTCAGAAGCTAGAAGTAGAAGGGAAGTTGAAGGCAGCCGAGGAACTTCTTACTGAGAGGATTTCCTCGGAGAAGACAAAGAGAAAACTTGCTGTTAAACAGTTCTTTAGCGCTGGCTGGGGCAAAGGTTGGAACAAAGGCCTAGCTGCCATGTCCTCTCAGATGGAATTTGCTAGCCTCAAGTACTTCAGGGATGGATGGGTTGCTGCTCTGAAAGAGATAAAGATTGCTGAGGATTCAGAATTATTCCAGCATCATACTCATGGCCCTCCTCCCTTTCCTGGGGAAGAAGAAGAGGACGAAGCTGCCTCTGAAGAGTCTTCAATGATAATTGGGGATTAGGTCCCTACTGTTGAACTTCACTATGAGCAACCCCAACCAACTATTACTCCTACCGAGCAGCTACTCGTGTCCACCGAGCACCCAGCCTCTTCCTCGAAGTCTCCCTAGGAAGTTATAGGGAATAAAGAGAAGGTGTAGAGTAGTTTGGGTGTTTATTTTGTTACTTTATTGGATGTAACCTGTTTAGGAAGTGCCCATTCCTCTGTTTTTCTTCTTCGATCTTCTTCATCTCTCTTTGTTCTCTCATGCCAACCGTAATAGGCCTCCTCCAGGGTCAAAAATCAGTTTTGTACTGCTAAACCCAAGTTCTTGAGGTTATTGGAGGGTTCCGAGTGAACTCAGTAGGGTTTAGACCAAAATCCGGTGACTGGGGCTGGCTGGCGCATAGATCTGAGTACTGGCGATGGAGAGGGAGGGATCCAGAGGTTTTCCGGCTAAGCCTTGTTGAATCCGGCCAGATTTGAGTGGCTGTGAGGACTGTTTGGTGAGTCCGGCCGTCGGAAATGTACTCCGACCAGGGACGAGTGGCGCGATGGTGATTTTGGGGTGTGCGCCTGCCCCGGGCTGAGATCTGACCTCCTTGGGGTAGCCCTGGGTGCTGTCCAGCGCTGTTCTCCTGCCCGGATGAGTGTCCGGTGGCTTGTTGCCTTTGCCGCTGCCTCTGGCCATTGTGGGGCTGGTGGTTGGAGGGCTAGAAAGTGGTGTGCTAACTTTTTTTGTGGGAGAGGGGTGAAAATAGTTGCGTAAGCGTGGGTTCAAATATTGTGGTGGCTAGGGTGAGGGTTAGGGTTAGGGTTAGGGTTTTGAGTGGTGGTGGAAGGGAGACGAGACTCAAGATCGTCAAGTCGAGCTAAGAGGTGGTTCAAGACCCCTCAAATCGATCCATGCGAGCTTCCACAAGAGCATATCTCCTCTTAAAATCCATTTGTCATTATCTACGATTTTTTAGTGTTTTTTAACAACAACAACGGGTGGAGCCAACGAGGCTCTGATACCAATTGACGTAAAAAACGTCAAATAGGAAATAAGATGAAGATATCTC
The DNA here is from genome assembly GCA_949130495.1 of Sambucus nigra. NCBI lineage: Eukaryota > Viridiplantae > Streptophyta > Magnoliopsida > Dipsacales > Adoxaceae > Sambucus > Sambucus nigra. Next base: position 573,791,229 of record OX422217.1, read on the forward strand.
TCGTCTCAACTCTCTTTCATTAACTCTCAAATAGGTATAATGCCCCCAAATGAGGCTACAATAGAGGTATATATAGGGGGAAGTAGCTTAGGCTTTAAGCTATGATTCTAATGATAAATATACCCTTAATAGCCTTTGCTACTTCTTTCCCTAAATACCAAGTAAACAATTACTAAAAGAAAAATACAACCAAATAAGGAAAATAAAAGAAAATAACAAAAATGCCACAAAGTCCTAAAAATACTAAAAATAGCCCATAAACTTCTAATTCACATCACATGTACAATAGTAATATTGATCGGTAGTCCCGATGAATTTACGAAGTTAAAAAATAAGATGTGTAAGCTCACCAAATATCATATCCTTGATTGGGGTTAGAAATTTAACTTAATTGTGAAGATAATAGCAATTATGAAATGCAGTCCCTTGACTTTAACTAAAAGTCATCAGTCGTCATACAAAGTAGATAGAGATTAATAATTTGATGGAATGAGGTTGGAGGATTGCCCAAAGGTTGATGAGTGGTTAGTTAAGATCTGGGTTGTGAGCTGGTACCCTTGGATAACTAGAGAAGTTTGATGTTGTAGAGATGACCTTTGAACCCCCCATGCGAGATGGACTTGAACCCTCTTTCGAGATCCCCCTTCTTTGAGATGAGTTTACCCCCCCTCTTCGGAGATGAGTTTAGAACCCCCATTTGAGTCTCAATGTTCCCTACCGTTTCGTTACCCCCTAAACTTTTAATGTGCATCACTGGAATAAATAAGTAATCCTCTCTCTCTCTCTCTCAACCAAACACCCACACACAGAGATCAAATGTATTTCTTGTTAATATTCCACGCTGTATTTTAACTCTCTAGCATGATAACATACACCTGCTTGTCAAACTTTCATGCCCATGGCATCTATGGCCGACTTGATGAACTTGTAATTGAATTTTGGAACTGAATTGAGTTAAACAGATTGAGTTGGGAGAGAATTAAGAAAAGAATGAAGAACAGTTAAAGAAGAAGAACAAAGATAGAGATGAGAGAGAGAGAGAGAGAGAGAGAGAGAGATTTGAGATAAGAATTTTGCAGATTTCATTAATTGACCAACTAATTAACTCCCTAATTATAGGAATACAGATGACCTGTAGACGACTTATTTATAGGAATACAAATGATTGACCAACTAACTAACTCCCTAATTAGCTACCAACTAACTTCCCCAACTAACACACACATGTTGCTTCCTCCTTGATCTGTTATAACAACTTCATTAACCCATTAAGTATTAGCTAAACTAACTCCCTTGGTGATCCTGACAATGCCTTCCCCTTTAAAATCACTGTCCTCAATGATTGAACTACGACATGTGACGATGCATGGAAAAATTAAACCTGCCACCGGGGTCAAACACAACAGGGGTAAACTCCTTCGCCACTTTCTCGGTTGGAGGCAGCTGGATCATGATGGATGAAATTCCTATTTATTGCTGAACATTTCAAGTACTGACCATGGTAGCATCAATATCCTTTTTACGATGGGGAAAATCTTCAAGAAGCCCATCCATGTTGAAAAAATTCTGCGCTGTCAAGTATTTTGCTTTGCCATGATTTTCAAATTATTGATTGCCTTCAGTGCAAACAAGATCTTTCCTTATGAGTAAAATATGGCAGTGATTGCAAACAATTCCATTAACACCCACTTCCCCTTTTTGCATATCTTCTTCACATAGTGTGTGGCTCCACGATGTAATACAACCCCATAAAGAACTGTTGAATTCTTAATTTTTCGTATACCCAAGATTTATCTCCACTGATTTTCTGTAAATCTTCAACTTTTCTGAACCAAGACTTGCACTCTCTGCACCATAATCTTCAATTTCTTGATTATTTTTGAAGTCCAGACCCATTTCTTCCTTATGACTCATTGAGGTCTCATTTCCCAAATAACTACAATCTCGGGGCAATGCAATTGTAGATTGTAACCCTTTGATCTTTTGGCTATAAAATCTTCTTGCAATTGGGCCAATTTTATAGCATCATTTAGTTTTGAAGGAGCACAAAACTCCACAAATTTCTTCACCTCTTCATTGAGCCCTTTTTTGAATTGATCCATTGTAACTTCGGTTTCATTTTCTCAAATAACTACAATTTCCGGGCAGTGCATTTGCAGGTTGCAACCATATAATCTTTTGGCGATGAAATCCTCCTATAATCTTGCAAGTTTTGCAGGGGCACAAAACTGAATGAATTCCTTCGCCTCTTTATCGAGCCCTTTCATGAGTTGGGTCATCATAACTTCTTCTTGTTCCATTATAACTTTTCTCATAGAGCCCCATTTCTGATCAATCGTTTCCATTCTTGCTTCTTTAGATTGTAAACGTGACTCCATGTGTTGAATTTGAAATTCATCCATGGCAAGAAGAATTGAATTGCAAAAGTAGAAAACTGAATTTAGAGATGTAGAGAATTAGAAACAGAAAAAGGAAGAAGAATAACAGGGAAGGAGATGAGAAAGAGAAAAGATCAAATTTCAGAGGTGAATGAAGAAGGATCAATCAAGAAGAAGAGAATCGAGAATTTGGGTGGCCAAGATCATGCTTGATACCAATTGTCACGCCCATGGCATCCGTGGCCAAATTGATGAACTTGTAATTGAATTTTGGAACTGAATTGAGTAAAACAGATGGGGTTGGGAGAGAATTATTAAGAGAAGAATGAAGAACAGTTAATAAGAAGAACAAAGATAGAGATGAGAGAGAGATTTGAGATAGGAATTCTGTAGATTTCATTATTTGGATGATCAGTTACAAATGACCTGTAGACTTATTTATAGGCATACAAATAATTGATCAACTAACTAACTTCCCCGACTAACACACACGTTGCTTCCTCCTTGATCTGTTATAACAACTTCATTAACCCATTAAGTATTAGCTAAACTAACTCCCTTGGTGATCCTGACACAAACAAGGTTGATTTATTCGGTCTTCTTACAACTATTTGTCCGATTTTCTTAAGTACCCATGCATTTATTTTATTTTCAGATAAAAGGGAGTTGGATCAAACCTGGTGCTGCAGTTATTGATGCGGGGATCAATACCGTTGATGATTCAAGTAAAAAATCAGGATTCAGGCTCGTGGGAGACGTTGATTTTGACGAAGCGTGCAAGGTAGCTGGATGGATTACTCCCGTTCCTGGAGGCGTGGGACCAATGACTATTACGATGTTACTCAAGAATACCTTGGAAGCCGCTAAGCGTGTGATGGAGAAGTAAGCTCCTGTCTAACTCTTTGATTTTATGTGTATATGTTGGTGTTTATTAAGTTACAATAATACTTCAATAAAATTATGTTTAGTGTTGTATTTTCAAGCTCGATGAACATATTTCATAAAAAACAATTATGATTAATTTAGTTAGAAATAAAATTCTAATTCCTTTATTGTTATAAATAAATTTGTATTTTTATGCTTTCCAGTTTTAATAACTGGTGTTGTAAGAGATTTACTAACACAATTGTTATCTACCTTCGAAGAGAAGTTCATTGATAATGTCAACTAATAAAAAGGATCATGTCATTGAATAATTGGTCTTGAGTTCTATTAGTAACATATAAAAAGGATAATCTTTTTTTATTTAATTTACTCATATAACAGTTAACAATGTTCAAAAATAGCTTTTGAAACTATAGCTTCACGGCCTGTCTCAAGGCCAAGCCATGAGTTCTCATGACAAGGCTATAGCAACAGAACCTATGCCTCTAACCTTTGAAACTAAAGCAACAAGGCTATAGTGCCTCGAGGCTAGGCCAATGTTTAAGCCTCAGTTACACTTTTACACTTGTACTGTACGAAATCTGATCCTATAAAATATGTATATCTAATTTAAACATACATTCATATACTTATATATACCGATTTATTACGATGATTGATGATACAATATTTTTTTATTGTACTTCATGATCACACTCTGTTGATTTTCTTAAGATGGGATCAATATTAAACTATTTATTTATATCTTCTTGACTTTGCTTGTGTATCTTATTGGTGTTTTATAATTTTAATCTTTTGGGACCCCCATCCCCCACCCCCCCAAAAAAATAAAAAAACAAAAAAGTAAATAATTGTTCCTCTAGGCTAAAGCCTCGCCTCTTCTTAGCTTTTCCGAATATTGGCCATTGACTGTTACCTCAAGAAATAAGAAAATTTTCATTAAAACTGATCGTTTCTCCAATTTCACACATAAAGCAGTAAACCCATGCTTATATATTTAGCTTATAATTACTGCTGGTAGAAATATACAACATATCAGTTCATAATTTTCATGGGTAGGCAGAATCAATCAGTTCATTGGCTTCAATAATCTCAGCTAGATCTCCAACACTCCATGTGAGTGGATTTCTGGCATTGTGAATCTTAAACCCCCTAACCATCTCAAACCTTTTAGACTATTTGCCTGCACAAAACAGCCAGAATTTGAATTTTGTCAACATAGAAACGCACCTAGTGCTAGACGTGGGTGCCAGGGAGTACCATACTTGTTGCGTGCAAGTCGCATGCACTTATACTATCACACCTCTAACATTTTCATTATAAAGGAAAAAAAATGACGTGGAAAGGTTTAATGTTGCTGAACCTGAAATATGTATAATATAAACTAGCATACTTTCTGGGCAAAACCTCTCAAAAATAAATTTTAATTTAGTTCAAAGCTAAAGGTGTAAAATGACTTGGAGCATGTTATTATTTTTTCTAACTTGGAATTGATCTTAAAAGCTCATCTCCTAGTGGATTTGGTTAACTGTCTTGAAGCTGTAGCATTGCTTTTTACTTCGGTTTGCTTCAAGTATTTCTGTTCGGGCTGTGCCCTTTGATTTTGTTCCTAAAGAAAAGAAATTATGAACAACCAGCCAGCTTAGGTCTGGTCTAGTGAGCGCAATGGAAATTACCAAAATAAAACTCACAATCAGCCAAAGAGAATAACTCTCAATATTATTCAAGTAACTCCCACTCAAATTCTCTACTATGGTTTGAACAATGCTCTAACTTGACCACCTGTACCACCTTTGTCAACATGTGAGCCGAATTATCTTTGGTGTCAATATTCTTCAAAACAACACCCCCATCGATAACCTTGACTATAAAACGAAATCGGATATCAATATGCTTGGTCCTCACAATGCACCTCTACACACTCTTGTGTAATACTTAAATCACCATTAAGATCGTGAAGCAATAAAGCCTCTTGAACGGCTTCCGTTGCCACCATATACTCTGCCTACGTAGTAGACAAAGCAACTGTAGCTTGCAACATGAACCTCCATGATGTAATCTAGGGTGCGGAAGCGTAAAATAAATCTAAACTACACAACAACAACAACAACAACAACAAAGGGAAAACATAAGTTGGTCTCAATTTCTCTCTCTAAACTTTCATTATCATATTGTCAAAAGTGATACAAATGAATACCTTCTAGCTATTTATACTAAAGGTACAAAAAGGTAAAAAATAACAAGAAATGAAAAAAATGGCAAATAGGTCCCTATGCTCTTGCATCATTCTCCCCTGCTTGTGAGAGTTCGTCTAGAGCGAAGAAAGTGTGTTCTAGGGCATCACCCCTACTTGAGAGGGAAGTTGTCCTTTGAAGCGTCCCGCATAATGACTCGCAAAATATCCTCGAAGAGAAACAACAAATTTACGCCATGGCCGATGAATAGGAATGTGGCCTCTAATCCATTCAAATGAAGGGCTAACACACGATCGACGTGGAGAGGGCCATTGATGCCAAATTTCATCCAAATTCCTCGTGATGAGCCTCCGTAGCATCAAATTATGTAAATGAGTCGTGGAGCGCTCCTCATAAGTAACCCCAAAAGGGTCCACAAATCCCACTCCAATCATGATCACCCCACGCAACATATACTCCTCAAAGGAAAAAATCACCGAGCCATCATCACAAAACTCATCATTGTGACAAAAAATTGGAAAGAATTCTGTAAAATCTAATATTTTCACCTAGTGATAGTGAGTACGAGTCTCCCAGCCGTCTTCAACAAATAAATCGAAAAAATCACATAGAAAGTACCCATCATCTTCTATCCCAAAGATAGGAATGAAGTCCACAATCTCAAATGCCTCCAAATCCCTATGTCGAGTACGAGTGATACACCCATCCTCCTTGAATATGGGAATAGAGTCACAAGGAAGGAACACGTAATCACTATCAAGCAATGTTGGGGTCTCAACAACCTCGGAGACATCTTCGTAAAGCATAACTGAAGAGATAGTATCATCGGTGTGCGCGGGAATGACATCGGATGTAGTAGGAGGTACACCGGTGGATAAGTACTAAATATTGGACCAAATATCTCGCTCGTGCACGTACCCGTTCACATGCCGTCTCCATCTCAAGATACTCAGCTCGACACATATTTAGGTGTTGACGATACATCTCATACTCCCGGATGGAGTAAGCACTATACGCGAATGTGTGAAGCTTTTGAGATAGATATGAATCCATCGCAGCCCAAGAATCTAGAATACTTTGGAGTTTCTTGACGATGGCACAACTTACCTTGTCGAAATCGACACATGCATTCATATCGAGCCCGTATTTGGTACCATCCCACGATAATTTGAAAGAAACGTATTCTTCAGGTAGGGGAGGGATTAAATCTTAGGGCTTTGATAGATTTGGGGAAAATTTGTAATTTTTAGAAAAGTCAGGGGCTGAATTGTAATTTTCAAAAATTGGTAGGGAATTAGCGTGTTAAAGAGGCCCAGGTGGTGCGAAAATTTGGTTAGGGTTTGTGATGTGGGTGGAGATTGCCCGGGTTGAATATGAATGTCTATTAGGGTTAGGAATTTTTGATGGAGTGAGTTTTGGGGTTTCTTGAGAATGGGGTAAGTAGGGCTTGGAGTCTATTTCTTTTTGTTGAAATCGAATGGGGTTTGTAATAGGAGGAGTTTTACGTAGGTTGGGATGAATCTTGGATTGATCGGAAGTGGAGGCACTTTCTTGAAAGTCCGGTGAACCTAAGGTTGATTGGGTGTGGTTAATGGCTTGATTCCTTGAAAGGTGTTCACCGATCTGTGTTAGAGCCGGAATAGACCTGTTTGGAGGCTGACCCGCATGGATCGACGGGCTGGTTGCAGTGACAGGGTGGTTGGATGAATTCCGGCAGCTGTCCGTGGCTTTTCGATAACGAACAATCTGTTTCTCTTCGGTGGAAGCCCTGGCAGGTCTGGGGACTGCCTAGCCCCATCGTTTCGACAACTTCTTCACTTCGGCAGTGTCGACCTGCTTCTGCAGCAGTTTCTCTGGCCTTCCGACAGCGATCGATGGCAGTTTGCTGTCACAATGTTCTGGAAACAGCTACCCTATTTTCTTCAACAAGATTGCAATCTAGGGTTTCGTGTGTGTGTGTGTGTGTGTGGGGGGGGGGGGGGGGGGGCGTGTATCACTCGGATGAACCCAACTCGAATCCCAATATTCAATAAACATAGTTGATTTCAATAACAAATCACGCTCTGATATCAATTTGATGTAATCTAGGGTATGGAAGCGTAAAAAAAGAAGTTATCAACAACAACAAAAAAAAAAAGATCAAGGGTTTCTTATTTCTCTCTGTAGTCTCTCATTCTCAATTAGGCAATAGTGATACAAATGAGGACCTTTTAGCAATTTATACTAAATGTACAAAAAGGGTAAAAATAACAAGAATCTAATAAGAAATGCAAAAATGATGAATCTCATACCTATGCTCTTGCATCAGTTCCCCTCTTTTAGATTGATAAAGGGCCAAAGGCCTGGCTACAAGGTTGAGTTACAATTACCCAAAGGCTAAATACGTGTCTGATGCTAAGAATTAAAAGAGAGCTAAAGAGAGAAAATACAAGTGTATGGTAAATGAAGCTCAACTACTACTTGGCTGACATTAATGAACTGTTGGGTATTTATAGCTGTGGAGTGATCTTGCTTGAGCTTAAGCGGGAAGAAAGCATTAATTGTGGCGGTTAGGAACCATCAATACCTACCTTATCCGAGGACCTGTGTAGCATTTCTGGCCTTCTCTGTGACTCGGGAATCTAGGGCTCTGGGACATTGTGTTTTCGTAAAATACCTCGGTTTGGAAGGTCAAACATTCTCTTTTTCACTTGCGTTATAAGTTTGAAATTCATAACATGGATTGAGAAATATTTAAGTCACGAGTGGTGGATAGTGCCATAGGCTCACTGGGGAAGTTGACAAGTGTCTGAGGGCTAGGGTCCATTTGTCATTTCCAATTTTAGATGCCGAGAGGTTTTTTGTAATGGACGTCCGATTGTATTCATGCTATTAAGAGAGGGATGTGTCCTTGGACTTTATTATAGGCTCTAAGAGGTGCATTTCTTATGGACTTTTATTCTCGTTGGACCCTTGAGGTGAGCTGGGCCTTGAGTAAGTTTAGTACCAAATTAATATGTACTACATAGGGTAAAGCCTCTACCTAAAAATGCTTAGGTAAGCCCGAATCGGACAACATACACCTCACATTTTCAAGTAAGGTTCGGTTCATCCAATCTGCTACTCCATTTTGTTGTGGAGTTTTTCGGACTATTAAATGCCGAACAATACCCTAATCCTAAAAATACTTCAAGTATGGATCATATCGGTATTCACCGTTGTTATTCAATCTAAGCTCTTTGATCTTCCTATCGGTTTACTTCCTCCAATATCTTCTTCCATTTTTGAAAGACCCCCAAAACCTTGTCCTTGTGTTTCACGGTATAAACCCAAGTCCTTCGTGAGTAGTAATAAATGAAAGTCACAAAATAGTGATTACCTCTCAAAGAAGGTGTTTAAGAAAGACCCCAAACTTCGTGTGAACGTAATCTTGGTGTTTTTTGTGCAATGAATCACTTTGCCAAACTCGACTCTCGTTTACTGCCCTAGCATGTAATGCTCACATAAGCCCAACTTGAAACTCTTCGTACCCTTTAGCAATCCTTGTTTACTCAACACTGTTATGGCCTTTTCCCCGACATATCCCAAATGCATATTCAAAATCCTAGTGGAATCTGTCTTTGTCCCTTCTTTCTCATTGGCAATTGAGGCATGCTATGCTACCGTTCTTCCTTAGAGGAAATAGAGGTTTCGATCTTTCTTTCCTCTCAATACTATCAGGGCACCCAAGACAACTTCTAGCAATCCGTCGTCGAGTACAATCTTGCACTCGTTGGAATCTAAACCACCCAAAGAAATAAAATTCTTTTATAAATTCGGAACATAGCGAACATTCGTGACAATACAAGTCACTTGATAATGCATCTTCAATTTGATTGTGCCAATATCCTTCCACCGACAACCATGGTCATTACCCATAAAGACTTTCCCTCCATCCCCTCTTTAACGTTTGGAACAAATATCTATCCAGACACTTATGGTATGAGCACCCCAAGTCAAGAATCCTCTCGTTTGAAGAGCTTTCCATTAAAGAAACTAGCAACGTAGTCCCATATTCGTCATCTTTTGATTTAATATATTTGACGGACTCTGCCATCGGTTTCTTATCATCTTAGGGAAATCATACTTAATATTCCCCTTTTGTTGCACTGGTAACACAATATATTTGCTAAGCCCTTGGTTTGAGACATGACCTAAAACTTCCTCTTTCACCTCGCTTTCTCTTTTCGATCCTACCCCGCTCAACCAACATGTCAGACTGAGAATCATGGTTCTCCTTCTTCCACTTCTCACTTCCCAACAAAGCTGAAGGAGACATTGTCAAACTTCACATCATCCTTTCTATATAGCAATGTGGTGCTTAAATGCTCATATGAATCCGGAAGTGAATTTAGAAGAACTAAAGTTTTATCTTCATCACCCATATCAACATCGTAGCTTAATAAATCGGAGAAATTTTTATTAAACTCATCAAGATGTTTATAATAATTTTTTCTTGATGTTGAGACGATTTTGTATGCTCTTTGTTATATAGTTTTCTTCCATATTTTCTCCGTCGATTCCTCATTCATCACATAGTAGAAATTTAACCGGATAGTGCTACATGGTTGCAAGTCGCATTCCTTCCAATCATCTTCCGACATATCCACTAATTTACTTGCAATATCGGCTAATGCCTTATGCAAACCTTGTTGGACCAAGACTTCTTTCATTTGGCATTGCCATTTGCCAAAATTAATGGTTTTAGCATCACACTTCTTCAAGTCAAACTTTACCATTGACACTTTGCAACCTTAGGTGTAGTAATTCTCTAATCTTCAAAACGAATACTCAATAAGAAACTACTAAGCGAAGAACAAAATCCTACTTAGGAATTTTATCAAATACCGTGGATGCATACAAAGCTAAGACCCTACAAGCTAAAACTCAGATACCAATTGTATTGCGGATACTCACTCAATAAAGTAATTCGTTCATGCCCAAGATCCAAGACCGAACAAACTCAAGAAATAAGTAAGAATAATACAATCTAAATGAAAAGTATGAGAAAGTATAAGAAAATCACACACCAATTAAGCACAAGACATGACATACAGTTCACCAATTTGGCTACATCCACGGAGGATGATAGCTTCCTTTGTTTGATTAAATCAATAAAGGTTACAGCTTCTCTCAAGCCTCACTATATTCTCAATGTGTATTCAAGATCAATAAATTATGAACAATGGTTTCCCTTTCTCTTAGGTTAACCTAGAAGTTTCTATTTATTCACCGGAGACGGTGGGACAGATATACCAAAATTATCCTCACTTAAACACTATATTTCACAGATCTGGCCCATTCACTTCAGCAAACCTAGCCCTTTCACTGGTTTCGGGTTTCTAACATGAAGTTGTAAAAAAACTCTTATCTTGGGATTCACCTCGCAAAACCACCTTCGCTGCAGTGAAGTCCTCCTTCGCTGGGTGGGCCAGTGAGCAGAAATCTGAGCCAATATCCACACAAATGACGGATTATAATCATATATTGGCTCAAGGAATTTAGAGCTGAAGATACCAAATAAGATAAAATACTGAAGTGCCCTTTGGCCAATTAGAGAACATTCCTAATGAACATGCCCTTTTTCTTCTAACAGTATACATTAAAATAAAATAAAAATGCAGTTTAATCGTGAACTCCATACATACGACCCATGGAGCACCACCATTTGCATCATTAACGAAAGCTCAACCACAAGCTTTATTGGAATATTGTAGACATCCTTATCACGCAAACAGATATTTAGAAAATTTTGGGGACATTAATTTTAACCCAAACGTTTTTTCTTACTCTTTCCTGTGCCAAATAATAAAGTTCTTATAAATTGGGATTTCAAGGTCAATTCATAATGTTCCAGCCTAATAAAGTCAACTGAGGGGTCATAGGGAACCGAAGTTATTTATGGGATCAAATCTACTTTTAATTCACAACTGAATGAGGCACCAATCATTTTTTTTAGACCCATAAACCCAGCTCAAGCTTCCTTAATGCCACAGCCTAATCCAATTTTTCCTATTAATTCACAGCCCAGCCAAGTTAAATTTTTTCTTCAAGTCAAGTTCTGCTTCAGGACCAAATATTGCATTACCTTATTAGGACCATGGTAGTTGTCAAGGCTTGATGCTTCAAGGATCTCATCATTGGGGTACTCGTCAAAAATCGGCAGGAAGTCCCAATCTACGTGAGGGTTGAGGGGTTCGCGTAGAACGGACTGGACCCTGAACTCCTTGAATTTCAGAAACATCTCCATCATATTATCCCATCATTTTTCCATTTTTCATTTTAATCGATCAAAGTGATATTCCACTTTCGATTGTATGCAACTTCTCTGCATGAATCCACTCGCGTAATGAAATGCTGAAGGAAAAAACAGACCACTACACCAAAGAATGAATCGCGCTTTGATACCAATTTGACGCAAAGCAAATGCAGTGGAAAATACCGAAATAAAATTCACTCAACCAAAGAGGAAAACTCTAGATATCATTCAATTAGCTCCCCCTCAAATGGGGGATTATAATCATATTTATAGACTTCAAGGAGCCCAAGAGACCAATTAGCATGTCATTTGTTGCTCGAAACATTTTCCAGTAACATAAATATTTCAAAATATAGAGGTCGTACCTTGGTGAGATGGTAAGTGACCTGGCCCAAACTATGGTTGGTCGCGGGTTTGAGACATGGGAGCAGCCTCTCCATATATCGGGGCAAGGCCAACTGATATCCGCCTCTCCCAGACCCTGCAGTTAAGCGGGAGCCTTGTGCGGCCTTGTGCACTGGGTATGACCTTTTTATAAATATTTCACAATATAAAAAATACTTGTGTAAAAATACAAGTGATGTGGTAAGGAGACACCACCGTCCACTTGCTGCAAGACATCTCACTTGTCACACGTGGCAAGTACGATATTTTTGCAAAAAGACGCTACTCCCATATAAAGCATAAAAAAGCAGCTAAAATTCTGAAAAAACTTATTATATCAAATTGTCTAAATTAATTGCATTTAATTATTTTTGTTGAGTGCAAAACTTGATATCCTCCAAAATAAAAGTTTTTCTCTATCCGCACATTTCACACGTGTAAGCTCATTGCCAAACCCACTACTTTTGGACCGTTTCTCTGACTCAGACTAACAAGCACAGCCGAAAACAAAACTAATTGAATACAAATGAACTCATATCTAGGGTACTAAAATCAGTCCAATTTTGATGTATGATTTTGAGCAGTCTGTTCAAGAGGCTGAGTGAGAAAGTTTATTCCACATCCCCAATTTGGCACCAAAAAAACCCCACTATATCAGCTTCTCTATTTATATGAGTTCTAATAAGTTGGTCCCAACATCTGCAAATTCTGAAGAGGAAAGATTCAACCCCTAAAGGGTTGAATGCTTTTTTTTTCCCCAGAAAGTGGGAACCTTGCAAAATCTTATTGCCAATCCATAAGTTCTCTGTACCTACTCGAACTCACTTAGGAATTGTAAGTCTCACACCATTGTCAATAAGATCATGGAATTTTTGTAAAGCTAGCAAATAGATTTTGAATTGGATTTTTTCAAATTTAGCATGGTATTATAGTAGACATGAGAGATGTTTCCCGTGTTCATTAAATATGAGAAACTACATAATAGTGTCATTTGATACCCTTCATATTCGGTATTTGCCTCCTCTAGAGTTCCGGTGTGTGTGGGTGGTGGTGGTGGTGGGTGGGAGGGGGAGGAGATCTTTTGTTACATTTGAGAATTTTTGGTTATTGGTTTGTAATTGCAGTGAATTGGATTTTGTCGGTCCAGTAAATACGAGGTGTTGACGGCTTTAACATATACTCAAGGTGGATACATAGAAGGGTTATTTGTCAGATTTCTTAGCTCCAGGGATGACCCAAAAACCTGACTTTCAAGTGTGTTTAGTGTAATATAACCTTGGAAAAAAGCAAGCGCACAGAAATTGGCGAATTGGACAATTAAAAAAATTAGATTATGTGATTTTAGGACTTAAAATAATATTGATTATGGATATAGGATAACAAACATTTCGTTTCCATTTTTAGTCCCTATTTTCAAATTAAAGGGACATGTGGCATGCTGTGATTGGTTGACGTTTTGTGAATATGTGTCCACGTCAATGGGTTTATCCAAAAATAGGGACTAAAACTATAAATAAAATATTTGTTGTCCCATTTCCAAAATGCATATTACAATAAGTCTTAAATTTACAAAGCTCCTTAAAAAATTTAGCTAAGTGCTTGTCTGTTTTTATTTTTATTTTTGTTATTATTATATATTTAATTCTAATATGTGGCGGCTTTTAGGGTTTGTGCTTTTATCAATACCCTATTAGATTTTGTTTGTGCTGCATTAATTTCTCTAAATACTTGGCCTATCCTTGTTGGCAAGGACAAACACATCCCATTTGTATACAGGACACCACTGAATCCACTATGTTTGACAATTAAGCAAGGTCATCTTTCACTAATAGCATTTCATTCAGTCATTTTCAAATGAGGAAAGCTGCCTATGCAATGGTTGGCCCACACAACTACAACATTAGGCCTGGCATCGAGGTTTTGATGTTTTGGTTTCCCGTCGTTGTGTTTTATCAGTTTTGCGTTAGGATGTTTTAATTTCATGTTATGTCGTGTTCGTGTTGTGTTTAAGGCATGTAATCTCGCTTTTATCAAGTTCTCGTCAACAGCCCAGCTCTAATCTGTTTATCCGTATCTGGATTATATTTTAAATTTGTTTACCTGTTTACCCTTTACTCGATTTTCTGATTATTACGTGGATTACAGACTAATGTAGTCTAATCTGATTTGTTAGGCGGCCGATACGATAAGTGTATTATATACTATAAATTAATTTATATTTGTGTATATGAATATGTGATAAATAAAAATATATATATATATTTATGTATAATAGATAAAATGCAATATGTATGTATGTTTTTATATATAAAAAATAAGTGCATTTTTAAGTTAAAAAAAATTAAGAAGGATAAAAAAGTACATATATTCCGATTCGACCCTACCTGATTCTGAATTCGGATCCCATATTATTGATCCGCCCGACACGCGGATCTGAATGAAAATTCAATTAACTTCTTAATAAACGGATTTGGAGGATCACAGATGCGATCCAGCCTGACCTGTGTACAAGTCACACTCTAGTGCATAGTTGGATCGGTGGCATCCATTATGTATTTGTATCTAACGGGGCACGTTAGGATTAAACTCAGATCCCTAGTTTTGTGTCATACTCATACTGTGTTAATGGATCGTTTTAAAAAATTACCCCCCCACTCGACATAGTGTCAGCTAAACTACCTAAAATTTGGGCCTAGGTAATGAAATATGCGATCAGCGTGCATGAGCTATTGGCCGACCAATATACTTGTTATGCTATCTGATGCAACAATAATCACTGCAATAGATGGTGACCTGGAGCCTCCATTTTGTCATTGCAGTTTTGGTTTGATTATGACATTCAACAATGGTGCATTATAACATAAAGGGAAGGCTCATTTAGGTGATATAGACCATTTTGTTTTAAAAAGTCATTTCAATATAGTGGTGGTGTCATGTGAGAACTACGTGTCCACATGCTCCGGGCTTGGGCTCGCTCCGACCGAACACACACTACATAATAATAAATTAGAATTTGTGATTTGTCTAGAAGTGTGACTTATGTATTACGTTAGAATTTAATACACACTGCAAATAATCAAGATAAATCTCACTCATTCTCATATATTTATATTACTGTGTAATTGAATCATTTACCCCAAATGGGTGTACATTATATGTAGGAGTGAGGAAGGTGCTAAAGGTGGCTATTCTAATCATATAAAAAGCTAACATAATTTCTGCACAGTTCTAAAAATATGAGGACAATATGGGGTCGCTAATTCTGATATTGGTAAATCAAATTTTATAAATTATAATGATGTCACATAGCCATACTCATCCTCTAATAACATTTTCACTCTTCTAGTTACAAGATGAACAATAAGAAAACATATAATCACAAACTAAAATTTAAAAATTGGGTTATCCATATCCTTCATAAAACCTTTATTGCAAGGCCTTCCAAATATTTATCAATATTAGGATCCCCCTAAATGCAACAAAGGGCATGGGTGGTCATTTCACACCCCCTCTCAAATTCCCTAAAATTAAGTCTTACCAAAGCTAAAAAGCTGCTGAGGGCATGTTTTTTTTTATCCAAGGCATCCAAATTAGATGGAAAACGTAGAGGAGTTATTCTAAATATTAATGGTTTGATTATCTAACAAATTACTCAAGGGTTCCACTTAGGATATCTAGGGCTAAAGAAGCAAGCCTTCACATTAGAGTCGAGCAATTTGAGAGCAGCATTTGATTTGATACACCGGGGAGTTTTATACTGATTAATGGACCCCCCTTGGTTGATAAACAAGTCCATCAAACACTCAAAGGTCCCAGGTTTTACGACCCGTATCTCGAGCGGTCCAATGGACTTGTCATGGGCCCGACATCGTCGGTAAACATAATCAAGTTCTTCTTCAACCACAGCACAACACTCCTTGAGGACCGTTGGATCAAGAATGGTTGATGATGTGCATTGATATGCAATCTCCCAATAAATGACGTAGTGGCCGGGGACTGATGAAGTGTCTGCATGGCTCGTGTATTCGACTAGGAGTGCATTGTAGGGTTCCAGTAGTCTTTTTGCTGCGGTGACGCTCTTGTGGAGGTCTTCTTCGTTAGTTTTGTCGCTGTCAATGCTAAGGACGACGTTTCTCCGGCAGATGAACCGAAATTGAGGGGCTCGGTTGTGGAATCCGGTTACTTGGAGGACATCTCCGATGCGATACCGATATAGTCCTAAATCATCCAAGCAAAAGGTAAATTGTTAAATATTAAACGAAATGTGAATTATACAGATTCTGCAAGAAACTCTTTTGAATTATGTATTTGCTGTAAAGACCCTCTTACATATTACAAAAAGAAGTCTTGTAAAAAGTTCATACAAGGAAGCCTTAGCAATAAAGTACATAGGTCATAACTTATTCGTGTCTTTAATGATACATTCGAAAGCACTTAAAAACACAATAATACACTAGCCCGCATTCTTCCTGCGGTTTAAATCTAAACTCTCATGCCCCTCACGTGTGATTTGAGTTTAATACGTGGACGGATTATATTGGGTGATGTAAAATGTTTGGGCTGTCGAGTCATGTATAATTTGATCAGATAGTATGTTAAATATATGAGTAATCTTTTAATTATATGGATATATTAAGGGATGAGAGATTGTATGGGTAATTTTTGAAGATAGAAGGTATGGATAAAGATTTGATAAACCGTAGAGATACACATGGGGTTCTTAAAAATTGGACATCGATAGGAATTCTATCTGTTTAAATAGAGACTGAAAAAATTGGAATTTTATCAGTTTAAATAGAGGCACTGTTCCATGAAAGTTTATTCTACAAGAGTATTGAGCATTGTTGAGTAGGTGTATGGAAAAATAAAGTGAATAGAGAAAAAATGTGGGATTAAAAAGAGTTTAAAAGTTAATTCAATATTTAATACCGTATCATTATTACTTAGATTGGCATTTTTTCAAATTGGCTTACATTAATGGACGTGAGAAAATATAAGTATCGACAAGATTGTTTTTTGTCCACTTAAGATGGAAGGGGAACAACATGCGTACACGTGTTGAGTGCGGTTAATTACCATATATGGCTACTATCCACACACTCAAAATATTTTGATTGTAGATACCAAAGAAATGGTTGTACAAAATGTTAATTTAACTAAAATTCCAACTATCACTTCCCTTCAATTCATTAATTTGTTAAGTTAATTTAGTCTATTTACTAGCAATGGCTATTCGGACAAATCTAATAGACAAATTTACTGTACTAAATAAATAATGATGTGTCTGTGAGGTAGAATTACCAGTACTGACTAATCCATATAAAACTTGTCACATTATGAATGTAACTCTTTCAACAAACTATGTTAGTTTATGATTACTTGAGAGGAAACAAAGCACTTACCAGAAAATGTTGTAACCACCAACTCATAATAACATCCAAGTCTCACATGCACCAGGTCCACAACCTTATTCATGGCCACCTCCTCATCTTCATCTTCATCCACTTTCTTTAACAATGGTAGGAATTCAAAGTAACCCATGTTAGGCAAGAGAGTGAATGACACATCAGCAGGGTCACATAAGGGTTTCAAATTCACCCCAAAATAACACTCGGATGAAGCATACATGGTACACACTAAAGGCAACTTCCCCTCGCTATAATACTTGAGGGCCGAAATATATTGGGCCATGGACCCAGTCACAACAGCCTCAATGTACTTAGCCTTGGGCCAAAGCCGACCCACTATCCCCTCCCACGATGGGCGGCTACAAATGGCTTCAATCTCGTCAGCTAAATGTGGGTCCGGGGACGAGAATATTGTTGACATGGCGGATCGGCATTGAGCATCAGTGATGGTGGGGCTGAGCTGGCCGGTTCGGATATCGTTGACCAAGTCAAACCAATTGCGTTCGAGGAAAGAGATGGCTCGGAGGAGCGCTGAGGCAAAAATGGCTCCGAGCCGAAGGACTTGGTGGCGGCTAACGAGACCGGCTAGGAGCTGGCAATACATGCTTTGGTGGGTGTCAGTGCAAAGGACGACTGGATTGGGGCTCGTGAAGTCGTGAAACGGGTCGTGGGACCGGCATTTAAAGTGCTTGCTCTTGTAGTAGCTGGTTAAGACGGAACGAGCCGGCAAGCCACACGGCGTGGACCTCTCGACTTTCACAAAGTTGAGGAACATGGCCTTACCCTCGTCGAGACCAGGGACATACCTAGCAAAATAATTTTTTTAGATTAATATTCCGGATATAGTTTTCTGACACAATGATAAATCATGAATGCATAGGCCCTGTATGGATTAATAATATCAGGGACATAGCTGGGAAAATAATTTTTTAGATTAATATCAAGGATATAGTTTTCCAACACAATGATAAATCTTGAATGCATAGACCTTATATGGATTAATGATAACTTGCAATTAATAATAACAGTCTTTTTGACTTTCACTATCATTTTTATTGAATTTAACTTGTCCTCTTATTGTCCTATAAATTGAGGATACCCTCTAAAAGCATCGCGTAAACTTTCAAAATGTTACAGTTGATTGTCTTTTAATGAGTCATGATCATTAAATCTTTACCAATGCTTTTGAGGATGTATATGTAAATCTACAAAAGGTAAAAGGAAAACACAATAGTTATAACAAAAGTAGAGCGAAGTCAAAATATAAAAAACAATCATTGGTGTACGAACATAAAATCTATAACCCCTTTGGGATTACTTACTAATGTGAACTTATAAATTACGATAGTTTCACATAAAAATAATTTTATAATTTATTTTAGAATTAATTATATTTTGATCCCTTCAACTTTGTTCATAGTTTCACTTTACCATCACTTGTACTTTCTTTTTTTACAATTAACACTTTAACTTAAAAAAATTATTTTTACCCCTGATCATTATGGATGAAAAATTAGTCATTTGCACAAGTGACTGGATAAAAACATCCTCAAGTGCAGTGCACATGATCAATTTTTTGTCCAAAAATTTTAACACCATCAGTGTTTGAGGTAAAGTGATGTGTTTTTATATGTTGAGGGGTTTAAATCTAAAAAACAAAAGCACGAATAGTAAGATAAAAAGGGAAACAAAGTTGAAGGGATCAAATTATAATTAACTCTTTATTTTATTATTTACAAAATATCTAAATAATCTATATAAAACGGGAAAATGCATTTAATAACGTTCATCACTATCCCACATCATCTTCTTATGAGTGGTGTACTTTGGGTACGAATTTGATTGGCTTTACATATATGTTCATTATAACATATGATTAATTTTTTCGATACTCTAGAGGGTAGTGGGGTCATCATAGACATTCATTTAAAATTAGAAATTAAGTCAAACAATGAAAAAAAATTAAGTATTCGTGTTTTTCTAAATAATTAGTTAATTTGAATGTATCACAATATTTTATCTAATAATAAAGCATTGATTTATAGACCTCTGCCGTCGTTTCCATGTTATCAACAAAAGATGAATGGATAAAATATAGAGGTTGTCATTAGTGCATGCATGACTTGGATATGATTGTCTGCATGGCGGAGCCCGCACTAGTGATTGGTGGGATTTTTTTATATTCATATGTATTTTAAAAATATGGTCGGCAAAGTACTTTTGGAAATAAAAAATGTTATGTAACCCAAAAAAAAAAATGAAAAATGTTATAAACTTAAAAATTGAAGTAGATAAATTATTAAAAAAATGTAATTTTTTTTTTTAAATTTAAGGTGGGTAATTAATGACCTTATCTTGTTAGTCTGTCCTTTTGTGTGTTACCCTACTTAGGCATGTAAACTGATTGGATTCGGACCGGATCAGTCAAATCCAAATCCATATTCGTTTATGTTAAACGGATTCGGATTTGATCTGTTTATTAATCGGATCGGGTCAGACAAATCCAAATCCATATCCATATCCGTTTATGTTAAACGGATTCGGATCGGATCCGATTATCCGTTTATGTTAAACTTGATTTGCAACATTTTTATTTTCAACTCGTATTTCATAAATATATTTTGCAAATGTTCCAAAAAACAGATAATGAAATAAAGAACTATTAAAATATATATTTAAAATATGGGACATATAACAAATACTCCCTCGAACAACTATTAAAATATATATATTTAAAATATGGGACATATAACAAACACTCCCTCGAATATTTTTTAATACTCATTTAGTCCAACCTTTTTTATTTTGCTTCAAAAAGTCATTTGCCACATATTTTGGAGAGGGAGTGCCACTTGCGAGGACCTCTAAAAATAAGAGAATATTGAGTGCTTGAGGGACTAAATGGGTTAAACTAAAAATATGTGTCCTTTTTAAAAAATATATATTTATAGTAGGGAGTATTCAATAATTGACCCTTAAAATATTATTAAATACCATATATATTAATTATAAATATTATATATATATATATATATATATATATATATATATATATATATATATATATATATATATATATATATATATATATATATATATTAAAAATATTAATCGGATCGGAGTATATGAATTCAAATCCGCTCCATTTAATAAACGGGTAATCGAGTAATCGGATAATCAAATTTTAGGCATGATCCATATCCGCTTAAATGAATCGGATTCGGATTCGAATTCGGATAAAATCTAATCCATTGACAAGCCTAACCCTACTCACCATGAATGATGTGGGAAATGAGGGATGGAGAAATTAGACAATGTGAGATCTTAAATATATACTAGTTACGTCTCAAATTAATAGTCATCGTTTGAAAAAAAAATGATTTTTAAGGATGTATTCAAACAATTGTCACGATCAAGACTTGTTCAGTATCATGAAATTTAGTTCGTAGATTACGTCCAAAAACGAACAGTGACTATTAGTTTGGGATAACTCAAAAGAGAAAGCAAGATTAAGGGTAGACATAAGCCTGTGGCCCACCAAGCTCACTCGACATAACTGTAGGGCTTGAGAATGTTAATAGGCCTGAAAAACGGGCTTGACAAAATTTTCAAGCCCGATTTTTTTCATGGGAGGCCTCGAGTAAGCATTCTTAAACCCGCACAGACATGATCTGACCCGAGGTCCAATAATTATCATGTGTTTATTTACATAATATAATAGACTATTATCTTTTGAATTTTTTTAGGTTAAATTTTTAATGCGGGAAATAACATAATAGGCTCAAATAATTGGGGTAATTTTCAATATACATTTAATGTGCTATTATACTTTATTTTATAATTTACGTAATTTTAATAAATAAAAAAGTTAGCTAAATTAAAAAAATAACAATAAATATAAAGAATAGTTCATTGTGGGCGTGGACATTTGTGTTTAGTCGGGGCACGCTTGGGATGGTATAATCGGGCCCAATTTGGGCCTGAGCAATCACAATAATTCTTATTATATAGAGAAAGTCTAGGTCGTGCCCACCCCTAAGCAAGATTATTAATAGGGGACGGATGAAGTATATTTTTTTTTCCAGGGGATAACTTGTAAAAGAGGGTTGCAACTTGCAAGATCTACAAATTTACATCAATTTTCTTACTTTTAACAGTTATACTGGGTGCAGGGACTCCGATGAATGATAAATGAACTTTTATAGCTTGTCAAAAATGTTGAGGAACTGATTGAGGAACTGCATGAGACTGCATAACCAAAACATAAATGTTGTTTAAGTGATAAGATGTTTTTGCAAAGTCTCGCAAGCGTGCCAATTAGATTCGGTGCAACGATTAAATGTGGCGTCACTATTAAAAAACCAAAGTCGTCCCACAACTTCATATGGGTACATGCAACGGCGGACGCAGGAATTTTTGTGAGGAGCATAAACAGATTTATTTTATTGTGAGAAAAATTTTAAACAGTGAAAATATTGTATTTATTTTTGTCATAAAGTATATCCGTGACAAAATTTATCATAATAAAAAATAACTTTTTTTTAACAATTAAAGTAATTGAATTTTTTGGCATTAGAAATAAATCGTAGAAAAATTATCACAAATAAAACTGATAGAAATCATCACTGTTCTAAAAAACCCGCCTAGACTCCGCCTAGGCACGCCTAGGCTTAAGGCTTGGGAGAAACGCTTCGCCTTACGCTTTTCACGCCTTATTCCTGGTAAAACCCTTAAGGCGCACTTTTTTCTAAAAACAACAATGATTTAGTGAAACGATGTCGCCTTTTAAAGAATTTGTTTACAAACCGGACCATTATCTCATCCAAAATAATCAAATAGTATTTTAGTTTGCATATATTCAGACGTATTTTTATGATCTGTGCAATTTTTGTATTTTAATATCCTTGTTATGGTTAAAAAATATTAAAAAATATTAAGAAGGCCTAAACGCCTTTTCACGCCTAGGCCCGCCAAGGCTTAAGGCTTGCCTCCACGCCTCAATCACGCCTCGCGTTTTTTAGAACCTTGGAAATCATACATAAAAATTGCCAAGGGTGAACTTTGTGATAAAATATGTAATCGACAAAATTTCAAGGGATACAAGTGTTAGAAATCAATGG
The DNA here is from genome assembly GCA_949130495.1 of Sambucus nigra. Lineage (NCBI taxonomy): Eukaryota > Viridiplantae > Streptophyta > Magnoliopsida > Dipsacales > Adoxaceae > Sambucus > Sambucus nigra. The sequence continues at coordinate 573,813,876 of OX422217.1, forward strand.
ACAAAAATAGTCACAGTGGAATGACAAAATATGTGACCATCATAACTGTCGCACCAAATTTTCTCACAGATTTAAGTTGTAACAATTTAATCATGGTCAAAGGCCGTTAAAAAAATTTAAATAAAAGTTTTAATCTAAAAATATTTCGAAAATTCAGGACCCCTCTGTCCCTACATGGGTCCGCCGCCGGTACACGCATATTGACTTGCATACATAAATGATTATGAAAATAACAACTTATTTGTATAATATGCAAAAATATATTATATTGTTTAATCATCCGTAGCGGTTATATTCACCAAAGTATTATGGAGAATACCATATTGGTCAAAAAATTGTGACACTTGTTTACCTCAATAAATCAAGAATTAATGTGAAAACAATATCTTCCCACACCCCTATCCCATTGTGCAATATTCGTTCTGCTCACTATAAGGAGACTTCAGATATTTCTATATACTTTTTGTAGGTTGATAAATTACAAATATATATATATATATATATATATATATATATAAGAAAGATTGTAAATGAGAATAAATATCTCACTGGTTCATTATTGGTATGATGAGATTGTAAAGAAAGGTTCGACGGTCAAGATCTTCTGCGATGGATGGCATCAGCTTAGGCTCCCCAGCAGATGTGCCCGAACTACAATGTAGAAAAAAGCAACATGAACCTTAAAAGAACTTACAATTAGAGGTGTGCGCATTTACATATACATATATATACATATATATAGAATAGAGAGACACCCACTAAATTATGAATCTAATCCACATTTTAGAAAACACTCAACTCAACTCACTCCATCATATCTTATCAACTAATTACAATTCAGCAACTAAATAATGTAAGATAAGTTGCATATTTTATGAAATGAGGCGAGTTGCATAATTTAATGGGTACGTGTAAAAGTTATATATATATATATATATATATATATATATATATATATATATATATATATATATATATATATATATATATATATATATATAAGAAGCCGCTCTAAAATGGATCAGAAAAACGAACCAATTTTTATTTTTATAATAATAAAAAAATTATTTTGATTTAATTTTTTTATGAGGTATTTCAATATTTCAGGGAACCTTCAAAAACAAAATCAGATCAAAATGAAATTTTTCAATTTAAAAAAAATAAGTAAAACATATGTCAGTTTTTAAGCTACTAACTTGCTAAAAATTGATATATACTTGATAGATTTTTTAAAATAGTAAGGAAAATTAGTATCAAACTCAAAATAATTTTTCTACTATTTAAAAAAATCGATTTATCTTTTTGGTTCTTGTTTTTGTTTTTTCTAGATCACACTCCCTCTATATATGTGACCCATTACACCAACTCCAAACATTGTTGATACTAATGTGATAGTCAAATTTGGATTTTATCGAAAAAGAAATACACTGATTTCTAGGTGTTGTTGACATTCTCGCTGAAATGCCCCGAATAAAAACTTATTAAATTTTGGATAATTCAAAATTTGAAGTTTAACTGTACCAAAATGGTGTGTTCCCTTAAAATTATTCATGACCCATGACTTAGCAAAAAAAAAAAAAAAAAAGACAACACACATACCTACATAACATCTCAGTTATGGGGTGGCCAGTAAGGAGAGAGGACTCTTCACCATTTGCGATCCTCTGGATATAAGGACGTATGGCTTTATATGTAACTATGGGTACCCTTTTCTTAAAGTCTTGTACATCTTTTGAACCCTTCATGTATATATTCAAGTACTCAGTTTCACCATTTCTTGTTAAGATATCTTTCAAAATGCCTTCTTGAACTTCATCTGCCTTTGAGGTAAGCTTTTCAATCTCCTTTAATGCATCTTCACCTTTGTACTCCAACTTTTTCCCATCCATTGTATCTGCAAAGCCAAAGCCAAAACAAAAAGAAAAATTCTTTACGAAAGGGTGTAGTACTATAGAGTGAGTGAGACTCAAAGTTCTTCTTTGCTCAATAGTTGAGAACCCATTGGGCCTATATATATAAATTTTGGCTATGTTATTTATTTTCTTTTTTTTGCTATAAATTGTTAATGTTCTATTTACATAAGATACCTTTCTTGCTATACCACTCTAGTTTACACCCAAATTAGTTTTTTCCAAGTTCCCATTTTCACATATCTTTCTTGGAGTTTGGTACCGGGTTCATCTGTTCCGTTCAAAGAGAAGTTTTGGGTTTTCTTCTACATCCCATAAAGAAAGAAGAAGAGGTTGTTGCAGCATTACCCACTTGGAGAAAGGCTCCTTGCTTGGGTGACGGTGACCATATAAAGTCCGATCGGTGGATTCCGAGACCGCGGTGGAGCTCCTAGATTATCCGCTAGGAAAAGGTATCTACAAGAAGAAGCATCGAGGTTTGAGAGGGATCGAGTCGTGTGTTGGAAGACTTTCTGTCTTGTATTTATAAATTCCGTACTTAGTGGATTTGTGGCTAGGGTCGTCCGAGGTTGTTTCCCGTCTTGAATTTTTCCTCGTACATCGCGGCGTAGTGGATTGATTGTTTATTTTATCTTTTGCATTTTTAAACTCTTTGAACAGTGGAGGTAATTTATCAATAATTACAGCCACCTGAAATTGCTCAGCTAAAGCCATGCCCTCAGAAATTATTTCATGGACAATCATTTGCAAATCATGGGTTTGAGCAACAACAGATTTGTCATCCGTCATTAGAAATTTCAAATAACGGCTGACGACATATTTTGTAGCACCCGCCTCCACCGTGTCATATTTTTTAAACAATGCATTCCAAACATCTTTTGCAGTTTTATAATTGGCATAATAGTCATAAAGTTCGTCACTTAGAGCATTCAAAATATAATTCTTGCACAGAAAATCATTTTCGTCCCAAGTTCTAATTGTTTTGCTTTTCTCGACAGTAGGTAGATTATTTACTACGGGTTTGCCAAATTGAACACACGATGCGACTTTTTTCGTAGTTAAATAAAATAGCAGTTTTTTGCTCCAACGTTTAAAATGGGTGTCTTCATATTTGAAAGGCTTATTAAGGTTGCTTGAGTTAATTTTGTCCATGGCAGAATTTCAGAACACATTAAAATTGTTGTAGCAGCAGTAAATTAAATGCAGAATTAAGGAACGAAATTACCCAATTTTGGAGCAAATAAATCCGAGACAGAAAGAACAAGAAACCCAGGAAGTAGGTACAATCTAGAACACGGTTGAGTCACGGACAATGTCTCTCTCTTTAAGGGGTTTCGCGACTCTGCCAATGTGTGCTGACAGTCAGAAATGCCTCGCCACCCCGAGGATAAAACAACCTCCAATAAATAAAATAGGGATTGATAAAGCACAAAAATCAATCTGGTCCATGTACATCCATTCGTAATAATTGCTCGAGTCTAATAATAAATCTGGGGTGGATTTATTACTCCAGAACCAAAAAATATTGAGAACCGTTTTTCTGTGTGTGTTTGTAAAAGTTGCAGATGTTCAGTTATTAAAAAACGGAGGCGTAACTCCTCTTTTATTGAACAAAAATAATGACGTTGGTGGCACACAACGTGGAGAGAAAACTGGGACAACGTGGACAAGTGTGTTGAAAGTTTCAACAGATAAAAGAAAACGTTTTTTAATTTTCGGAATTAAAAAAAACGTTAAAAATTAATTTTTTTAAAGCCCAAAAAACAATTCTGTATTTGTCCAACAAATTATTTCTTAATGAGCCCAAACCCAGGACCCGGACACGGGCCGGGTCGGACGGCGGTGGCGCACGCGCGCAACTTGGCCCAATAAGTCCCCCACTCATACACACAAAACATCTAATGCCCAAAGGGCTTGCCCATTTATTCCAAATAAATTGTAAATGTACCCAACTCATTTCAACTCACCCATCGATATGAGACACACTGCCTAAAGACATTTTTCAAAGTTTGCACTTAACAACAGTTGTCAAACAGCCGTATTCGAACAATATGGTTATCAAATACAAATTCCCTAAGACACAATGGTACAAATTGATCATGCATATTTGAGCAATTTTCCTTAAGAAATGTTTTTCGTGGGAGTGGGGCATTAAGAAGTCATAGCATTTTTTTTTCTAGCTCTCCTATTAAACGAAGCCTTAGAGTTTATTACCATAAATATTGGATTAGTTATTTGGTGACATAATGATTTAAAGAAATTGGGTAATGTTTTTCATATGTAGTGATTGAGGAGGACCCTAATAAAGCACATTTGTGACACAAATTTCAAACCCTCATAAACGGTAGATTCTAGATATCAATTAGTAATGAGATTGAGATTGTTAGTGTCTGGTTTACATCATGGGATTCTCCATGCTAAAGCCTTGTTCTCTTTTCTTGCCACACTCCATTTCTTTCTTTGTTTACAAGAATAATATAATGCAAATGACGTGTAAAACATGAAAAGAGATCCGTACTTCTTTCTTTAGATAGAAACCCGATTGGCTAACAAGTCTCCCAAGACAGTTAAAACAAACAAAATCATTCGTATAATACTTTAATAGAAAAGGATTGATAAAAATAGAAGAGAAAAAGGTAATAATATTAAATTTTTACGTATAAACTAAACTTTTTATTTTACTTTAGTCAACGTGAGGTTGGAATTGTGTTCGAGTGTTGACATGGATATTATCACATAGACCACGTCAAATGGAATGAGACTTCGACACTAAATTACCCGTCTATGGGCAATTCGGGTTATAATCATTTGACACGTATCACACTTACACCATATATTTAACGTTAGTTTTACATAGCCCTATATTTGGAACCGTATTATGACCTAATGAGTGTGTAAGTCATAAATTATTTTTGACTCCATAAAAATTGAACAATCGATGGGATGAAAAACAACATGTGATCGTTACATAAGAATTAGGTCTCAATTAAATCGCAAAGTAAGATTAGTTAAAGTTTTTTTTCATTTCATGTCCCAATTAACCAACACGATATGCCACAAAGACACAAATTTTAAGAAATAATATATAAATTCTATAAGACCTGACATGACATGACGCGACATGAAATGATGCGACGTGATTCTTCAATCGTATTTATTATTACCCCTGACTAGATTAGAATCAAACAAGTAACTCTAGACAATACATCACTCTTTTGAGGGTATCCAAGGGTCATTCAATGTCCCCATTAGCATAAAGATTTTTATACTTAATTGGACTACAATTATTCGTGAATCTAGCTAGGCCTCTTTCTTAGTGACGGCTTTGCAATGACGAAGAAGAAAAACAATTTGAACCGCACAATGAGGTTTATCCCAAAGGCTCATAAGACATCCTTATCCAAACAGTAAAGCAAAACACAAAGGGGCATCTTTTAGTGAGCGTACCACTCATGACTGAGGTTGGTGCTCGCCGCGGCCTCCTACAATTTCTGTTTTTTCCCCCAAACAGAAATATGCATGCATTCATTTTACAACTAGTGACAAACGTATATGTATATATATAACTCCCCAAGTACGTAGCATTGAATTAACAACTAAAACAAATCAAAGTACATTCAAATTATCCATTTTATTTTTATTCAAATTGTAACATTTGAATAAAATAACATATCATCAAAAAATAACATTCCAATATCTTAAATAATGAATCAAATCCCTACACTTTTATCAACTCTAAACCTAAAATTAATTTTAATATGGACCCTAGCATTACAACACCATAAAATTAAGGGGATATACCAAATAATCCATCGAACCTTTTTTAATATATGTTTGTTCAAAAAGTTCCTTACAACATGAAAACACTAAAAAAAATACGCTTTAGGGAAGGCCACCGGAGCGAGAGCCGGCTCTAGGTATAGGCGGGTTAGGCCGCCGCCTATGGCCCTCGATTAATTGAGAGCCCCTTCCGGAAAAAAAAAATTAGGTGTAAAAAAAAAAGCCGCCCTTAAAAAAAAAAAATTAGTTATGAAAAAAATTAGAGTTATCATTTAAGAAAAGACCCCTCCCAAAATAAAATTTATTCTATTTAAAATAAACCCACACACTAAACCCAACAACTACATAATAACCCACCCACACACTAAAAAATAAACCCACACAATAAACCCACCAACCCAACCAAACTCATTTACTTATTCTATTATATAATAACTTTCTCATTTCTCTCACCCACTTCGTTCTCTCGCTCTTCTTTTCTTATAAATTTGTTTGTTTTACTACTAATATTTGTGTTGTGTTTTTTTTTTGTAGATTCCAATTTGTTATTTGGACATTTGCAAATTAAAATTTGAGATTGCTCTCAAATTTGTTTGTTCAATATTGTTGAGAATCTTGTGATTTTGTGATTAATTTTTGTTTTTGCAAATTACACTTGTTGTTGTGTCAATATGTCTACTAGAAAATATCCTTCCGGTCACAAAAAAAAAAAAAAATAAATTGAAGAAGAAACATCAAAACTTGCGGGTTCACTAAATAAATATTTTAATAATAAAATTAAAAAATAGATGATGAATATCAAAATATAGAAGATTTAGATAATGAAAATGTTGTTGAACATCAAAATTTAGAAGAATTAGATAATGAACAATTAGAAAATGAACGTGTAGATGCTTTACCACTAGATATTTATGCTCCGGCTAATTGAAAAAATATTGATCAAAATTTGATAGACACAATGGTAAAAAAAGGTCCAATAAGTGATAATGATATTACTTTTCCTAAAGATATAGAAAATAGGCATTTTTCTACTATACGTTATACTTTTTATTGAAAAAATGGAGAAAAACGTAATAGAGATTGACTAGTGTACTCACGATCCGAGGATAAGGTTTTTGTTTTTCTTGTAAGTTGTTAAAAAAGAATATAAATAAAACTTAATTTGCAAATGAAGTAGTAAATGATTGGAAAAATATAAGTATGCGACTTAGTAGTGACCTCGAAAAATGCGGGAATAACACATTTTTCTTAATTTGATTTTTTTTATATAAAAAGGCCCCATTTTGATTTTTCGCTTAGGACCCTGAAAACTATAGAGACGGCCCTGACCGGAGCGCCGACAGCGGGTGGGTGGGATGGGGAGGGAGGTGAGGTGAGAGTGCCGCTAGCGTGGACCTTTATAAAATAAGTGTTTGGGGGACTTTTTGGAACACAATAAAAAGGGTTAGAGTCAATTTGTATTAAAAAATGTTTGAGGGGCTTTTTTATATTTGATACTAAAATTAACCGTAAAAGTTCAAGAAAAAGGGTTTATATAAAATCTTTTAGATTCCTATTAATTTCAAAATAAAAACTCCTTGATTATTATTAAGTTATAGGAATACGATTTGGGGGAAAGCTTTGAGGCCATTTAATTTCTGGACTATTTTGAAACTCTTGATAAATGACCAATATACAAATATGAACTTAAATACTCAATTATTAATATACAATCAATTGACTGGGAACTTATTACACATTTAATAAGCGAGTAATGCGAATGATATATTGTTTTGGGACACTATTGGAGGACACATGACATGTGTTCGTATTTCTTTGTGGACACATTATGTGAGACATATTACAATTAAGTTTCCACTAATGAAACAGGGACATGTGTCTTGATCATTATCCTCAACATCTATACACAAATACTCAATGTCGCATAACCTCTCCCAATGAAAACTCAATTAACCACAGAGATGAATTATCATGTTACATATACAAGGAAAAAACATTTTTAATTTGAGTTGGTTAATTAAATGGGTTTATCTTATTAATTAAAGTGTTTGGGCAGGGTTTGAATGAAGAATATATTCGGGGTATACTAAATTGTAGAAGGTGAGGTTGGGGCATTAGTATAAAGGAAATATATAAGTTTTTGGGCGGGCTACAATTCATGTTTACCCCGGCAACGTTGCGACTCCCTATCACCACGTAAGCAAACTAGTTGTATCAAGTAATTTCATTTTTAAACGCTACCGCATCTCACTGAGTTTTATCGATCACACATCTTATTGGGATTTATTGAGTCCTATCGAGTCACACGACACGAGTCACGTAATAGTAATCTGTTTCATTAATCAAGGGGTTTTATCAGATAGATTGCTATAACAAGATGGAGGACCACCCATTAACTCGTAATTTATTGTGAATGTATCATTTTACACTCAACATGCATCTCTCTCTCTCTCTCTCTCGTGGAAGTTCAAGGTTATAGTCATTAGAAGAGCTTGTTTGCCTCCATGGGAAGTTGGGAATAATGCACGAGAAAGCAAACTTTAGTGTAGCATGTTTAAAACCTTCAATGGCTAGGTGGATCACATAGCTAGCGTGCCATCACTAAAATCATGCTGTCCTCCATTACCTTCTTGGAAGTATTATCCGTACATGCCATGACATGATTCCATTTGTACATCAACAATTCAAGGGAACACCTTATCCATACTGTGCAAATTACCACAACATTATTATTTTTTATTTGGGTTATTTAACTATATATACTTTATATAGTCTTCTAATACCATCTCCATAGCAGTGAATAATTTTTGTCCCCCCCAAATGATCCAATGATATTTTTAATAAAAAATAAAAAATTACTCCAACTCCTTAGTATTAAGCAAAAAATTAGAAAAATATAAAGCGACAGTTCAATTGTTGTGGCATACTGAAAAATAAATTAAAAGCCGAAAAGCTTTAATATTAATATATGTTAATTATTAAAATGGACAAACTTTAACCACTATATAATTAGGAAAGAATAAGTTTATAGGTTTAATACTATGCTTTCCCCTCAAAAAATGAGGTAATGGCCCCTTTTACCGATGTGTGTTTCCCCCTTGCTATTATAGGGTTTTCCCCCATTATAAGTAGAGGTTGGATAAGATACTGTAACCGATTGAAATAGTGACTGTATATAACATTGCTCAACGCTTGTTTTTTCAACAATGTTGTATTTATTAGATTAATTTTAAACTAACAATAGTTAAAGGTGTGTGAGATACTAATTATAATAAACACAATTTAATTGCTAATGCTTAGAAGACTAAAATATGCAGTCTAGACTTGCAGCATTTATTATCTTATAACTGTATAAGCTGAGAATATAATATTTTATCGAAAATCTCTCTCCTAGCTCGTGCTAGTGATTTATTTAACATCAATACTAAACACAATCAACCAAATCACAAATAAACGCAATGAATGGAGGAATAGGTTCGATAATTCCTCCCTAGTTAATTCCGGTAGAGTAATTTTATAATCTCTGGCTAAAGATACATTTTATATGTTCATTGGTGTGTAGGATATGACATCCCGACATATGTATCTAAATTGTCTTAATAAGGTATCCCCTAAAATTACTTTTCCACTATGTTAAGATTAGGTCTAACTATAGAACATTGGTTGACAAATGACATATATTTCAGTAGTTATACGGAGACACCTTTTATTGATACTATTTAAGTGACACCCTGATGTGCATGGATGGATCCACATGAGGGCGAGGACTAAATGCTCCTCTTGAATTTTCCAAACAAAGTTAGTGTACTATATGTAAAAATAGAAACTTAAAGGGTAAAAAAAATATGATAAGTTTGCATAAAACTCGAATTGAAGCTATAATTTGAATAAAACTCTAATTAACAAAAAACAAAATCCCCTTGGGGGACTCCCACCTCCAAATCCCTGACACCACTTGAAACTTTAACTCTCGATTCACAAAGCCTGAATCGTCGCTGTTGATGTGTCACCATTTATGTGACACCTTGTAGTGTCCATTAAATGGTGTCAATAAAGGAGGTCCGAATAATTATTCCATATATGTTCCCAGTAAAAGTGGATTTCACGTTTTATTAACTTATATAGCACATCTCCTAAACCCAATACAGTAAGTTTCATTTGCAACTAACTCACTTCTCTAAGGGCTAGGTTTTTTTCATGGTTCCATCTGCCTTTTGGAGACCTTCCCCCGGTTACTGCTGCTCTAAATTGTATCTCAAATATTACTCTTTGAATAAATAGAGGACATAAGATGTGTCTCTAAATTGTTTCCCAACGTGTCTTCAAAAAATTACTGCGGGAGGGAGTAATTTAAGATATAGTGGGGTCGGCACCAATTTTTTACTCAATGGATGACAAATTACTTAATTATATGTCTCCAAATAGTGTCTCTGGAAAAATTACTTGCTTCATTGAGTTACGATTAAGTAAGACCTTCTACAAATTTTTCTTTATAATTCAATACTTTACAAATGACATGTTTATGTCTCTCTAAATTTTGTCCCGGCAAAATTAGTCGTTCCATTTAAACCTGACAAAATGAGGCACGACACGATAACACGACACGAATCGACACGAAGTTATAACTTAATGGGTAGACCCTTAATAGGTTTGGGATATATTAGTGTCAACCCGATAAGACACGTTAGTTAACGGATCGGGTTAGTGTTGACCCCCTTCACCCGTTAATACCCTATAAGACTCGTTATGACCCATTAATTTTAGTAAATAAAATATACTCTTGAAACTTAAAAATAATTTATGCAGCATAATGTTAATTTATCATAATGAATTTTACTAAATGAGAGATTTAGTTATGTCAATGAATTAATGGGTCTACTTGGGTTAAAAAATGAGATAATATGTAACCTTGTATACAATTCAAAACAAAAAATTATCTTAATGGGTATTAACGAGTGAACACGACACAACACGTTAACATAACGAGTCGGGTTTGGATATGATTTTTTCACACGATAAAAAAATTATCCGTTTAGACACGACCCTAGTAAGATCCGAACACGATAAAAAAACGACACGAACATGATAAAAAACGACACGAACACGATAGGGTCCAACTTAATTCTAACTTAGTAAGATCCGAACACGATAAAAAACGACACGAACACGATTCAATACAACCCATTGACATCGCTAGTTCCACTAAGTTAGAATTAAGTTGGAATCGTGTTCGTATCGTTTTTTATCGTGTTCGGATCTTACTAAGTTAGAATTAAGTTGGACCTTATACTACTTTAGACCAATGTTTTACAAGCGACATATCATCAAAATAAAGTAGGGTTTCATGTTTAAGTAAAACTGGTACAAAGGTACAGTAAAGCAGGTTTCATAAGTAATTAACGCACTTTTCGCGGGGCTAGGTTTTTTCATGTCTCTATGATGAAAGCCACATGATAACACCAAAACGGAAAAAACAAAACAAGGGACTTCTGGATAAAGAATGTGTATCTCATGCATGAGCAATAGTTGTTGCCGGCAGCATAGTGGGGGTACAGCCTTTTGGGGATAAACATCTAGCTTTAATAGGAAAGTGGGGTTGCTTTTTATATACCTAGTGCGAATTATTACAAAGTGTTTACGCGATTATGCACAATGGCAAATTTTTCATATTATGTAAAATGTTTATATGTTTTGTCAAACTATTTACTTAGTCCGGCCAGTTGGAAGTAAGTAGTCAAAAGTCTTCAGTACAAGAAAAATAACCTTTTGCAAAGAATTTTTCATCAAGGAAGTTAATTGCATTATTAAAGTATACTATGAAAAGAAAAATTAAAAAATATTTTTACAGAGGAATTATCAAAACCCTTGCAAAAAAATTAGGGAGGTCAATTTTCCCGCTAGCAGGGGAGAAAAATAATTCATTGCGAACAAATATGTTTTTTATGTTAAAATCATGTCGTTCTAAAATACTCATTTCAAACCCCTCTCCCCCGGCCCGGTTTTCTATACTATCTCCCACCCAAATTTCCTGTCAATTATCCTCTCTCTCTCTCTCTCTCTCTCTCTCTCTCTCTCCCAAAAGATTCCTTTCGCTTCCTCTCCCCCACACCCCTTGTAGCAACCCCTTCCACCTTGGCTCCCCCTTTACATGGACTGACAATTTTTTACACGATAATCCATTTACGATAATAGTTCGAACATGACACGATTAGTTTGTATAGATTTAAGAGTATCAAAAATTTATACTTAAATAAAAATCAACGCGATCCGAAAATGACCCCTACTACATGATGGTTCCCCCCCCCCCCCCCCCCAAACTAATCTTTCTCCCCTCTCTCGCCCAGTCCTTCTTTCTCCCTATTTTATCAAATATACTAGATTGGTATATTTCAACATAAGAGCAACAACAATGGTGAGGCCTCCACGAAAGGCATAATACCATACACATGTGAGGTTTACCTTTCGCCCGCGTGGTCGCGCTATACTGGTGGAGCTTCCTACGAACAAAAGAAGTTCGTAGGAAGCTCTAACGTCTCTCTAACGGCTAGTAACGGCTAGTAAACGGCTAGTTAATTGTGCATAAATAATCAGCCCAGAAACTCTAATCCTCTACTCCTCTACTCCTCTACTGCTTCCTCTACTGCTTCCTCTACCACCTCTACTACTGCTTCCTCTATCACCTGTATACTCCATAAACAATAATCCTTCTGCTTCCTCTACCACCTCCCAACTCCTACTACTTCCTTTGTACTCCATCCAACTTCTTCTTTCTTGTTCCCAAATAGATTTTATTCCATAATTCAGTAGATTTAAATATTATGGATGAAAAAAAATGGAAAAAATATTTAAATATCGGCAAGCGAAAGAAGCACGGATCCACATCAACGGCCAATCCTACTCAACCTCCGACAAGTGAATCTGTTGATCCCGTCTACAAGCATTACGCCCGTATTTTCGATGGTGATACACACGCATCAGACGGGCAGACGCCCATTATAAATGGTAATAAATTTGAATTTCGGGGTAATTGGGCGGGGCCAATGAAACTATATAAATTGATCGGAGATAATAAACGACGATAAAAGAATTTATCGATGGTGCCGGTTTATTGTCCAATTTATTTTCAAGGGTGATGCCGAATTCCGACCAGTGCATTGTGACAGCGATGATCGAACGTTGGTGGGACACGACGCATACATTCCAACTGCCATTTGTTGAAATTGCGTTCACGCCTATGGACTTCACGATGCTTTCAGGTATTATTTAATTCGTATTAAATCCCTTATTTAATTTTATTTATGTTCAATCTAAATAATTTCAATGTGTACAATTAATTTTCATATTATTTTTATATATGATTTGTATTGTTAATTTTTGTACAGGTATCCCGATTAGGCAAGGGCTACCCATTCTAAATTTGCCTATAGAAAAATACACAAATTTTCAAAATACCGTGAACGAATTTTCCCCCCAAATTCATATATAACGATTTTCGGGTGCGGGAATCCCGGTTGCCGACCTTAAGAAATACATTGTCAATTTTGTGAATCAACCGGACCTTCCCGATTACATGATGTCAGTCATAGCTCGAGCATTTTGGTTTTATGTAATTGGAAGTCTATTCTTTCCAAATGCCAATTCCACGGCGGACCTCGGGTTTTTACATTATTTGGAGGATGTTGTGGCGATTGGCACCTACGATTAGGGTTCGACAATTTATGCCCGTACAATATGGTCAATGGACAAAGCGAGCAGACGATCGTTAACTAGTGTCGAGTGTATGTGGCAATTAATAGAGGTACAATTTATAACAATATTATTTTAATGTTTATGCATTATATATTTAGTAACAATTAATGTACATGTATTCTAATCAATTTAATTTATCTTAATATTTTGCAGTACTTACATCACGAGTATATGGCGACCGCGTGTCCGATTATCGTTGATCAGACCGTAGATGTATGGCCTCGAATATTTCGTTGGTCAAAGTCGAACAGGAGTTGGGCAAAAGGCGCGTAATGATTTAATATATCGGGCAGCCAGCATCAACTTGAGATACGGTCCCCTGAATCAATCATATGGCAACCATACGAGACGTCGATGTACCGACATAACGATTTCATTACATACGCATATCATTTATCTGGGCTGCGTATGATTTTTTAAGATCCATTATTTAAAGGATTTTGGTACTTGGGTGACCGGGCATTTCGACAGTTGACAGGCCAAATTTGTATAGCAGACAACCCTCCCCGAAATTTGAGCTCAGTCCCACAATCCGAATACCAAGCCGCCCTTGCTCAGAATTGGCCTCTTGCAAATGCGCATACATCAGTTGTGACCCAAGAAGAGTATGATATATACTGGAAAGCAGTTTTGCAGGGGCCCTTACTTCCGGCGATGGCACGTTATGTTAACGTTGATTTGATTGGGGTTGGGACAGTGGCACCATCAACATTGCGTATCCCAAGGGCGCCAGCTCCAATTAACCAACCTTCTGAGTATCATACAAAGTTTGCATCGGTTGGCCCTACACAAACACATGCGCCTAGGCAAAGTTAGACGGTAGACGTGGGCCTTCCGCAGGGTGCTTCATACGAAAGAAGTGTGCCGCGACCTGAGTTCCCAACGAATGCTCCCCCAGCGCATGCGTTGTCACAATTAGAATGGCGTTCTGCATTCATCAACGCAGCAGATAATATACGTGGTCTTCGTTATTTACTCCTTACTGAGACTCGAGAGCGTGAGGATAGGATTGAGGAACTCGAGCGACAACTTGCCGCCTGTAATGTGCGTGGTACAGGTCCTACCGTTAGTGGTCCGAGCTACAGCCGTGAGGATGTTTATGTACCTCAACCATCTCAACCATATGGAGGATATCAAACGCAACCGAGCTACAGCGTTGATCTGGGATAGGATTATGACTATGGGAAGAGGCCATCCTGATTGTATTCATTTTATTGTATTTTATTCAATTTTTTATTATGAATTCATTTGCAACAGACAACTTAAATCTATTGTATTCATATTATTATATTGCTGGCACACAAATCGATGGCACACTAACTGATGGAACACAAATCGTTGGCAGAATTATTGAAGGCACATAAATCGATGGCACACTAATCGATGACACACAAACCGTTAGCACAATTATTGAAGGCACACTAATCGATGGTACACTTATCAATGGCACATTAATCGATAACACACTGAAACGATAATTATTACATGGCACACTAACTGATAACCGATTAAAATAAGATGTCATGACACCCTAATCTATATTGATTACATGGCAAACTAATCTATATTGATTACATGACCTATAAATATTCGTTGTTTCAGATGTGTATTCCTCCAAAAATCGAGTTATAATTTAGTACATAAACCTCGTAATGCATAACTATGAGTACATGCCTGACGAAGATTCAGCCTTCTTAAACCATGTTCCCAAGAAAAATTTGTCCGGGCAGAAGCTCCCATAGCATAATTGGTCACCACCTAAAGAGGGAGTGAGAAGTGCTTACCTTTCAACTAGATGGACAAGTATGAACCATCACGTCCCAAAAAGAAAGGGTAAGGCAAAAGTGTCAACATCAGCTGCTGTTGAACATTTAGCGGTAACGCGTAGTAATGTTGAACGAGTGTTGACTAACCTAGGGATCTATCAAGATCCCCATGGAGGTAGATGGTTTGGCGAGAAAATGCTTTTTGAAAACATTCCTATATGCACGTTACATTCTTTAGGCGACGTTAATCATGTTATGAAATGGTTAAAGCCGACGAAAGGAAATATTCCATGGGATGATCATTTGAAGTGGCCGAGGTTATTTGATAGGCGTTGCGATTTGGAGTGCTACTGCCATTGGCATGGTTTACCCGTGCCACAAGCAAAATCGGCTATATTTTGCAAAGATCCAAACAAAGATAATGAAAAATGTTTACAATTATTGCAACGTGAAATAGCACAAATGGAGAAAAGGCTAGAGCGGTGGCATGCTAAATATTTGATAAATACTGAACTTGACGATCCAATGTATGCATCAGATAAGGACTTGCCGGATTACAAAGGAGCCAAAACGGACATGGATTTTGCACATCATCTACCAACAATGTTAATGGGGGATGGGAATGCATTATGTTGTTTGCCATGGTTGCCTAGGAAGCAATTGTAATCAGTAAACAAATCAGTCAAAACAAGTCACGTTTATGTTTTATACTGAAGTAGTAATTTTATATAGCACATATATAACGATAAAAGAAATTGCATACAGTTATTACATATAAATGCGGTAGTTAATATAAAAAGAATTAGTAATATATATAGAAGTAGTATATATCATGCGGTAGTAATATGAAAAGAACTAGTAATTTTATGTAGTATATATAATTAGGTAATATATATAGTAGTAGTTAATATATATAGTAGTAGTTAATATAAATAAAAGTAAATATACCAAAAATGTTAATGGGGGATGGGAATGCATTAGTTTGTTTGACATGGTTGCCTAGGAAGTAATTGTAATAAGTAAACAAATCAGTCAAAACAAGGCACGTTTATGTTTTATACTGAAGTAGTAATTTTATATAGCACATATATAACGATAAAAGAAATTGCATATAGTTATTACATATAAACGTGGTAGTTAATATAAAAAGAATTAGTAATATATATAGAAGTAGTATATATTATGAGGTAGTAATATTAAAAGAACTAGTAATTTTATATAGTAAATATAATTAGGTAATATATATAGTAGTAGTTAATATATATAGTAGTAGTTAATATAAATAAAAGTAATAATTACATATAACTGCAGCAAACTTACCAATTCATACGTCAATTTCCATACAGTGAAAAGTAAATGCCAATTTCCATACAACACACTTACCAATTCCTACGTCAGAATGGCCAACTTACCCTAGTAAATCAGATTATTTTTTAAGGGCACACTTACCAATTCCTACAACAGTAACTGCAGAAGTTCATAATTATTGTTTTCTGTACATCAGATTGGCACACTTACCAATTACTGTAGGACAGTTTACCTTTGTACATCAGATTGACACACTTACCAATTACTACTAGCACGTTATAATACCACTTATTAATTCCATAATACATCAGTCTGTGATTATACAACTATAAATAGAAATACAATGTATGAAATATTATAATATAACTTCTTTATACATTTCATAATTATTTCGAGAAAAATACATAATGGATTACTCTAGTTCTAGCGATGAGGGACGAAATCTAATGCTTCAGTATGCTCAATTTAATGATGGCGCGTCATCAGATGATTCAGACGAGGAGATGATAATATGCATGGAGATTACACGTTGGATTGCAGAACAAAATATAATTCGAGATGGGAAAGAACTCGAATTTAGACGTCGAGTGAATCGAAGGAGAGAATGGGACACCAAACACTATGGGAAGATTACTTTGGTGAAGATAAGATATATAGCGAGTATTATTTTCGAAGGAGATTTAGGATGCGGTATTCCGTTTTCAATCGCATCCTATATTCTGTTTGCGAGTACGATAACTACTTTGTACAAAAGTACGATGCGTGCGGTCGACTAGGTTTAAGCTCACATCAAAAAATTATGGGGGCTATACGACTCCTCGCTAACGGAGGATCTCATGACGTATGGTCTGAGCAGTACGCAATGAGTGAAACAACTCTATTAGAAGCAGTTATTAGATTTACTGAGACAATTATGGTTGTATTCGGTCCCGAGTATGGGAGAAATTCGACGACAGGCGATGCCACCAGGTTACTCGAACAGAATGCAAGTCGAGGATTTCCGGGAATGCTAGGGAGTATAGATTACATGCATTGGTGGTGGAAGAACTGCCCCACGGCCTGTCATGCTCAATATAGTGGTCGAAAAGAACATCCTACTATAATCCTAGAAGCGGTTGCCTCATACAACCTATGGATTTGGAAATCGTTCTTTGGTGTTCCTGGATCTTGCAACGATATAAACGTCTTGCACCGCTCTAACGTCTTTCGAGAATTACGCAATGGGACTGCACCTCCCGTTAATTACAATGTTAATGGAAATATATATGAAATGGGGTATTACCTTGCGGATGGCATATACCCTCCATACGCAACCATCGTTAAAACTTTTAGGAACCAACCTGGCCTATCACAAAAACAAAAATTATTTTGTAAAAAACAAGAATCGTGTAGGAAAGATGTCGAACGTGCTTTTGGTGTACTACAAGCTCGATTCGCTTTCGTGCGTGAACCTTGCAAATTATGGAATCGGGCATCCTTAGCAACAATAATGAAATCTTGCATTATAATGCACAACATGATTATTGACGATGAACGTAGAGACTGCCCATGGCAAAATGAATATGAACAATCTGATCCCACACTTGAAATACTACGGGGGCAAACTAATTTTTACGAATACCTAACGCGTGATGCAAATGTTAGGGACGCAACTACACATCAACAACTACGAGATGATTTGGTGGAGCATATTTGGAACACGAGCGGTGATGAGTTGGCCGATTAATGATCAGATAGTATATGTGTATTTGAGGCTTAACTATTCTCTTTATACAATCACTTTTAACATTGTTCTTATGGTGTGCATAAAAAATATATAATATATGTTATATTTCTTGTGTAATTATTTTGAATCGACTGCTTCAATTTAGTAGACAACAATACTATAATTGCAACACATCTTAAACTGAAATAACATTTATTAAAATAACATCAAACTTCTTATAACACGAGAATTGACATTACATTTATGAAGTAACGGAAAACTAAACAAGCCACACATTTAATATACTAGTCAGCGTTGTTTGCACCAGACAGACCAGAATCAGAATTTGACGAGCCCGCAGTGTTTGACATAAGCGCGGCAATCGCAGCTTCTGTCACAGCTACCATATTTGATAGGTCGGTGTACCTTTTCACATGGAATTGTTGTTGCATCTCATTCATTTTGGTCATATCCAACTCCATGATGTATAACTGTTCCCGGCCTAGACGCACAAGCTGATCTTGTTTTCTTGTAATTTGATCAACTCTTTTCATCTCAATGAAAGCATCCATTTGAGAATCAAATTTCATGGCCCGACTTTGCTTCCACTCTTGCTTGCTTTTAAACATCTCGGTGAATTCTTCGCAATGTTTAAGGACCGTCGTGTTACAATCGAGGCTGTCTGAACGAGCACGTTGATGGGCACGTTGTTTCTCCCCCTTCCTGCCTGGGGGTCTGTACGGTACTTCACGTACACCCGAACTGTCCTCCGAGTCTAGAGGCGTAAGATTGTCGTTGTTGCACGCTGTGTTATTCAAATCAAATTTCGGTAAGTCTTTCAAAATTTGGTAGCATTTATCAAACATGAATTGTTTGCTCGTTTAAACTATATGTTTATGCATTAGATTCTTTATTCTATATAGGGAGTTATATTCATGTATCATTGCATTAAAATTTTATCACATAACATTTCTAAAAATTGGATTATGGTTGTGTCCAGTGTGGGAGTACTTGTGGTCTAGTGGATTTAACCAGGCAAGATTCAACTACGCAAAGATTTGGAATGATCAAATCAATTATCATCTTCGGCGACTCACTAGCTCATTTGGTTAATACATTATGAAATATGAACGATTCCATTCATTTTACCTATATAATCATCTTTATTCTGATATCAAATTACTCTGGAAAATTCTAACACATAAGTCTAAGCACTGCCTTTTATGTCTACTTTTGGATGTGGATCCCAATATTATTAGGTTTTTTTATTGTTGCGATGATGAGTCTAATTTTATTAACAGTTCATTTCAAATCCGAATATGTTTGTCTATAGCATGAGAGACCTTAATTATCTTGGCCAATTTGTATTCATCTATATCTATTAGAACTCATAACTTCCCAGTGGATTGGCCCGAATGTAGATCTTTGGATATGAAATCTATTATAAGTCAAGAAACATATATTATTAATTCTCATTTATTTTATAATCGAATATAAATGATAACATTGAAGCATATTCTTTTCACTACACCAAAATGGCCAAATTGTCACCTTTCAGCCGGCGACCCTTGTAACGGTCATTGACCGTGACAACAAACACGCGTTTTGTGTCACGGTCAATGACCGTGACAAGTTCGTGACAAATATATTTATCACGGACTTGTCATGGTCATTGACCGTGACAATTCTTAAAATAATTATCACGGTCAAGGACCTTGACACGACTGTGACTAATTGCTCACCAAAAAACCCTTTGCCCTTCTTCCCCCCTCCCTTTCCCTCCTTCTCTCTCTCTCTCTCTCTTCCATTTATATATATGTTTGTGTGTATATATATATATATATATGTGTGTGTGTGTGTGTGTGTATGTGTGTGTGTGGGGGGTGGGGGTGGGGCAGGGGGGTTGTTGTGTGTGTGTGTGTGTGTGTATGTGTGGTGGGTGGGGGTGGGGGTGGGGGAGGGGGTGGGGGCAGGGGTGGGGGGATGTTGTGTGTGTGTGTGTGTGTGTGGTGGTGGGTGGGGGTTGGGAGGGGGGTGGGGCAGGGGGCTGTTGTGTGTGTGTGTGTGTATGTGTGGTGGGTGGGGGTGGGGCAGGGGGGGCTGTTGTGTGTGTGTGTGTATATGTGTGGTGGGTGGGGGGCTATTGTGTGTGTGTGGTGGGTGGGGGTGGGGAGGGGGGGGGGGGGGGTGAGGCAAGGTCCCATTGTAATTCCCTTAATATCGTGTTTTGTTGATTCTATGAGATAATATATATTGTTTCAAGGTTAACTCATTGTAGATAAAAACATTCACATAGTAAGATTAAATTGAATCCATCCATAGATTCTATAATTACATCCACTAAAATATAATTAATAAATGAAACATACTTGATTTGCATAAATGAAATCAATGCTTTTAATTGATTTGCACTTTATCATTTTCACTATAATTTTAATTGTATAATTTTAGATGAAAGTAAATTAACAATTAGTGCCCATTTCATATGAAAGTAGGATTTCCCCTCATTGTAAATTAGTAAATTAATAATTGTATAGGTTAATTGTTAGTTTAATTGATGAAATGAATTAATTGAGTAGATGAATTAGAAGGAGTACGTGATACACATTTGTTGTTGACATTGCTGTTAGATTATTTTGTTTAGTAAATGTTTGGTTGGCTAGTTTTAAAAGTGGCATGACCACTGGATTATTGTCCATATGGGGGTGAGATTTTTCAACTTTTTTTGAAAATTACTTTGTATATCGAACAATATATATATATAGTATGATAATTAAATGAAATATACTTAAAATTAAATATAGTGCACATAGATACTAGCCTTCTAGTTCTTATGTGTACGCATTCAATAGCCCTTAGATCCGTTCGAGAGTCATTACCCCTGTAATGAGATCTCTCGAATTGTCCC
The DNA here is from genome assembly GCA_949130495.1 of Sambucus nigra. NCBI lineage: Eukaryota > Viridiplantae > Streptophyta > Magnoliopsida > Dipsacales > Adoxaceae > Sambucus > Sambucus nigra. Next base: position 573,835,002 of record OX422217.1, read on the forward strand.
GTTTGGATAGTTTGAGACTGTATAATTTTTGTATAATATTCTTAGTGGCTTAAAATTGTTACTTTTGGAGGAAGTTATGCAGTCGTATCTTAATGTTCTCTGGGTACATACTTGATTGACAAGTGTGACTGTTATTTCAATTAATCAATTGAAATAACACTCACACCTGCCAATCTACGTCGTGTACTTGGAGAACTACGGGGATATGCTGTCGAATTTTCTTCAAATCATAACAATGTGCATGATTTGTTAAGTATATTACAAAAAAATGCGGTCTTGAATGGAAAAGGACCACTCACCCTTTAGAGGAGATGGAGGAAATAGAAATTAAATGATGGGATTATTAAATGAAACATACTATAAATCTTAGTTTTGTTTACCTTTTATATGTGTTTAGTTGTGGTAGCTGTGATGGGATATCCAAAATACAAAGAGTGGATGGGTGAGACAAATAGTATGAGGGATGTGTTTCGCAGAGGTGCTGACGAATTTGTGAAATATGCAAAGAGATGTCATAATGATGAGGAGTTTTCATGTCCGTGTGCTAGGTGTAAGAATGGTAAGGTGTTTGAGTGAAAAACAGTTGAACTACATTTGTTAAGATCGGGTATACAAGATAGTTATCGATTTTGGAGTTTTCACGGTGAATTGAAAATTCCATTTGCCCCCGACCAATCTTCACAACAACCTTCAACAAGTAGAATAGATGTAGAAGGGGACAACGTAGATCATAATATGTTAGAGGATTTAGTTGATGATGCGTACGGAGTTTATGAACCAGAGGAGGATGAGGTTACTGATGATGTAGAAGATTCAAGTGCTCGTGAAGATAACACGATAAAACTTGACGATGACTACCACAGTTTAAAATTTAAGGCGACCCAACCGCTATACTCTGGCTGTGAGAAAGATCAAACAACTTTACATGCCATGGTTGGTTTGCACAGTTTGAAGACGCAGTACGATTTGTCTGGCAATAGCGTGACGGGAATTCTGAAATGGGTGAAGGGCTTATTACCCAAGGTGAATACACTTCCAAATAGCTATCCTGTTATGAAGAATAGTTTGAAAGGTTTGGGAATGAAGTATAAATCGATTCATGCTTGTGTGTATGACTGCATACTATATCGAAAGGAGTATGAAAATCTCGATCATTGTTCGGTATGCAATGAACCTAGATATGTCCAATCTACTAGTAAGGAAGGCACAATCTCAAAAGTGCCTCAAAAAGTATTGAAATATTTTCCCGTTAGGCCTAGATTAAAGAGATTTTTCATAATACCATGGATTGCAAAGGCAATGACTTGGCATGCTAGGGAAGAAGTAGGGGGTAATATCATGCGTCATCATATTGATTCTACTGCCTGGAGGAGGATGAATTTTGAGTATCCCGATTTTGCTCGAGAACAACGCAACATTCGTTTGGCTATATCAACAGATGGTTTCAATCCATTTGGAAATCTAAGCACCAATCAGAGTGTATGGTCAGTGATCCTAACCCCACTCAACCTCCCTCCTTCACAGTGTATGAGACCTGAATTTTCGATGATGGCTTTATTGATACCTGGGCCAAAGGCACCAAGTGATGACATTGACGTCTACCTGGATCCTTTGGTGAAATAATTAAATGAGTTGTGGGAAGAGGGTGTGCAATCATTTGACTTTTTAGAAAAGAAGAGTTTATGCTGAAAGCTATATTGATGTGGGCAATTCATGCTTTTCCAGCTTATGGGACATTATCCGGTTGTGTAGTACATGGTTATTTGGGGTGTCCTATTTGTGGAGAGGAGACTGAATCTCTTCGTCTATCCTCTAGCTTAAAAAATGTATACCATTGCCACAGGAGGTTTTTACCCCCATCTCATAGTTTCAGATCTGAGAAAGGTTCCAATTTTTTATTGGGCGGGGTTGAACATAGGCTACCGCCGAGACAACTTTCGGGTTCAGAAATTGAAAGTAAATCTTCTGAATGTGGCCCTAATATGCCAGGTAAGAATCCTAAATTTAAGAACGTCAAGCATAAGAAGACCCCAACTGGGAATGAAACTGAGACAAGAAAGGCATGGTCTCGGAGGTTAATTTTATTTGACTTGCCTTATTGAAAGAATAATCCGGTGCGCCATGTATTGGATGTGATGCATGAAGAGAAGACATTCGCTGAACATATTGTGGGTACTTGACTTGGGGGAGTCATTCGAAGGATGGAGAAAATGCACAAAAAGACCTTAAATCGTTAAAACTTAAGCCACAACTATGGTTGAAAGAAGATAGTAGGGGAAGGACAATAATTCCCCCTGGTGCGTTTACTTTGACGAGTGGGGAAAGGAAGGTGCTTCTAGACACAATAGATAATTTGAAGGGCCCATCTACTTTTTCGTCCAACTTGCAAAAGATTGTGAATTATGCTACTCATGATTTACATAAGTGTAAGTCCCACGATTGGCATGTGATCATGCAATTGGTTCCTCTATTGTTTAAGCACTGTTTCTCCAAGCACAAGGATTTGCGTAGGGCTATTATGAAAATTAGTATTACCTTCTCCCTCTTGTGTGAGAAGGTAGTCAATCGAGAACACATAGTGGCCGCAAAATTGGCGGTGATCGAAGCGATTTTTGTATTGAAGAAGTACTTTCCCCCAACATTCTTTGACATAAGTGTTCACTTGTTAGTACCCCTATGTGACGAGGCACTTCTTTGTGGTCCAGTTAGATATCGGTGGATGTATCCGTTTGAAAGATTGATGAAAATTTTTAAAGATTACGTCAAGAATACACGATACATTGCAGGATCAATTGCATAGGAATACATCACCGTGGAGTCATCAATATATACTCAGGAATATATGCCTGACTCGACCAGCGTTGATGACACTGATGAGTTCGTCGATAATGGTGGTCATGTGATGGGAAAACGAGTGAAATTAACGAGTTTCAACATGAACAAGTAGCTCGTTATCTATTTGACACACATGAAGATGTCGAAGAATGGAAAAAGTAAGTTTCAATTATTATAATGTTTAACATTATTTTAGATTATTTTATACATGATTAATTTTGTAATATGCAGAAAATATGAAGCCTATAAGAACAATAAAAGACGAAAAAAATGGTACAATCAGATAGAGAATTTAGGCTGTGGTTGACACAAAAGGTAATTATAATGAAAATAGTCGTTATATAACGTTACATTACACTCAAATTTTACCATTAATATAATTAATTTGTTTATATTCTCAGCTCCTAAAGACGGGTGATGCGACATCAAGGCTTGCTCGTATAGCTACTGAACCCTTGTTCGTGGCACAAGAGTACAAAAATTATCGATTGAACGGTTACATTTTCGGTGCTAAAGTGTACGAGGAAAGTACAAATGTATAGAACTCGGGAATTTCATACAAGACTCTTACTTTCTTTCGAGCGAGCGCAAAAGATAAAAACCTCGTTGAAGATGAAATGACTTACTATGGTGTAATCCAAAATATATTCGAAGTGGATTATATAAGCTTCAAAGAGGTTGTATTTTACTGTGACTGGGTAAGAGTTATGGATAAAAATGCTTGTAAAGTTGATCCTGTCACCAATTTGATCATGGTTGACTTGTCCAAGTTGAAGAGCAATGACCACGTGAGCGATGAGCCATTTGTTTGTGCATTTCAAAAGGTTAAGAAAGTGTTTTACTCGGAGTATATCAACAATGAGCCGTGGTCAATTGTCCAACACACGCCAATGCGTCTAAATATTAGTGTGGATGACTTGGTTGCTCCTACCGAATATCAATTCATTTTTTATGATAACCCGAATTTGAAACAATTTTTCAATTTGTAATAAATATTCCAATTTGTACCGAAACATCCATTTTTAATGATTTTAATTGATTTGCACTTTATCATTTTCACTCTTGTGTAGTGTGCATGTGTGGAGAGGAGATTAATACATAAATATTCCAACTACATCTAAGTTTTGTTTATACTAATCCATGAATATACGCTTTTTACCTTTAATAGGTGATTAGTACATAGTTATTTGGGGTGTCCTATTTGTGGCGAGGAGACTGAATCTCTTCGTCTATCCGAACACTAAGAAATGCCATAATCCTATGGAGTGATGTTCTGCAAATTCCTCCCAACCGTTGTGTAGCCAAACATCACCAATTGAAGTTGTCAATTCCATTTTCCATACCTTACCACTTGGAACCTCTAGCAAAACATGGGAGACCATTGGAAGGTGGAATTGACAACTTCAACTGGTGATTTTTGGCTACACAACGGTTGGAAGGAATTTGCAGAGCGTAACTCCATAGGATTATGGCATTTCTTAGTGTTCAGATATGAAGGGAGTTATATTTGACACGATTGCCCGGGGTACATTAGTTGGAAGGAGGTGCCATATGATCTCAAGTTAGCTGTTTGGGTGACACTACAGGTAATGTATTTATATTTATATTTATATGTCAATTTCAATTTCGATTTTGATTTCAATTTATATTTATATTTATATTTATATTTATCTATATTTGTGGGGAGGATACTAATTTTACTTTATTTTATTTCAGGGGACAGGGAGTGGCCCTGGGGGTAGGCCACATAGGCTCGATACTTATGTGGCTCTTCGGACGAGAAAAGAAGGATAAGGAGGTGTCCCCTAGCGTCGCGGTACAAAATCTCTTTTCTAGCTAAATAGTTTTTAGATTTGAGATAATTGATGGTGATGTTGTTTCTTCTTAAATAGTTTCTATTTTGAATGTATATTTGCATTATCTCTAGTTTATTTGGATATATGATGTTTGAACAGGTACAACGTTGCTATAACATGTGCAAATATACTGCTGGGCAGTGACAGTGGCCATACTGCCCAACAGATTTTTTTTAAATTATGCCCGGAATTATCACGGTCATTGACCATGATAATTTTTTTAAAAAGCGTCAAGGCTTTGTCACGGTTATATACTGTGACTAAACGTGTCACGGTCAGGGACCATGACATGACTGTGACAATTCTAACGAACTTGTCACGGTCAATGACCGTGACACGTCCGTGATAAAGAACGTTGTCTCTCCCCGAATTTTCACGGTCATTGACCTTGACAAGTTGAACTTGTCAAGGTCAATGACCGTGACAATTAGAAGATTTGGTGTAGTGTTTATATCCATCATAAGGTCAATGGAAGAAGCTTAAAGGCTTGAGATTAATTGAAAAATAGTAGACCTTGTCTATTTAATGGATGAATCTTAAAGGATTATGATTATATAGTTTAATTGTTGAAGAATTTTACTTAAAGAATTCTATATCTTATATGTTCAATCGAGTAATTATCATCAATTTGTCTTGGTGATCTTCTTGTTGTGGAAGAATGTTTTTGTATCCATTGACTTTATATCTAATGACACTTTTCCTAGTCATAATGTCTAGAATGTCATTTATTGGATAGTAGACTCAAAATGAATATCCTAAACTAAACTATACACTTAATTATTTGTGGCTGAATATGTTGATGAATATGGATTTTTAATTTAAGTGACACACACACACACACACACACACAGCGAGAGAAAGATGTATACTTTGTTTATTGTGTTTCTTGCAATCCTTATTAATGTCTCATTTCATTGATATTAATTTCTTTCAGTTATTTTAGAGTTGTACTATAAAGTTGTCACTTTTAATCTGGTTAGATAATTTGGTTACACCCTGGGCCAATCCCAGGCTATTTTTGATATTTTAGTGTGTACTAAACATTAAATAATTTTTACTTGTATCGCTTCTTATTTCAAGTTTTGATCGAATTTCTATTAGATAGTGAAAGAAATAGATAAATATGTATTTGAAAGTAATTTATGACTATTCTTTAACAATAATAACAAATCTTATATCTACTAAACCTTTGCTCCTAAAGATATCCCTGAAGGATCTTCTCTCCCTTCAAATTAACTTGTATTATGACAAGTGTTGATTTTATTATTTTGTTTATGATGAGAAAACTAGTTTAAACTCATCTCTTAGTTATGAAGTTTTATTTATTTTTGAGATTCATTGTGACATGAACAGTAGCAGATTTATGTTTTGGATATAATATAACATCTTTTAATTATGTGTATATACTTAATTTTTGCTTTATTTATTTCATTATTTAATATAATTTGCAAGGAAATATTTGTAGCGGAAATACTATTATTATTAATGTGTTTTTTTCCCCAACCAAAGCAGTAGTCTTTTGCAATGAAAAAACAAGTTGCAAAAATACTTCGGTAATGAATAATGACTATTAGTATGGAATTTTATCCATTGCAAAATATCTTTTGCAACGAAAAAAATGTTGATATGATGATTATTATTTGCAACCTAAAGTGTCTTTTTTGCAACGAAAAAAGTGTTATAATATTCATTGTAAAATATTTTTAGTCAAAATATGAGAACTTTATGTAATGTAAGCGCTTTTTTTCCAATGAAAATTTTTGTTGCAACATATTTATAGCGATAATGACAAACTTTCTTGCATAAGATCTATAGCATATTGGCTAGTACGAGGAACGTTGCAAGGAAAATAAATCATTGCAAAAGGTTTTTTGCAATGAAAATATACATTTTGCAACTATTTCTTTCCTTTATAAAATCTATAATTATTGTAGTGGCACTCATTCAATTATCTTTCATATAACACACAAATATTATTACAAAGGAGAAAACACTCTTACGACTTAACTTCTAACAACCCCTACTAATAAGCCATGCTTATTATCTTCCTTGTTATCTGATGATGGTAATAACTCAACGATGATGGGTATTTATACATGTGACACCTCGTATTTTTCAGTATTTATTATTTAATTAATTCGAGTAATTTAAGATTATAAATTTGTCGCAGTTTAATTGAATTAATTATTATGTGTTTATTCAATTATTAATAGGAGAGAGATAATGATTTATATAAACGGTTAGTAAATAATATGCGACTATTATTATATGTCGAAGTGAGTTAAACGACGGGATTTTATTTTATCTCAATCAGGAGTCAGTATAGACTATTTGAGGTCGAGATAAGACTTTATTGTAGAGTAACTCGGTGTAATACCCCGTAATTTTGTGATATTTATTTATGGGATTAATTGGAAATTAATCTGGATTAAAATACTAACGAGATGCGAGTTGGTATTTGATTTTAAATGAGTATATATGGCTATATATGAATGTTGAATTATTAAATTTGTCGTGAGATTGATATACGGCAATTTGGGAAATTTTGTTGAGACGCGTGTGACAGTCGCGTCAGGAATATTATTATTTAATTAAAAAGTGAATTTTATTTCTATTAACCGTATGGTCGTTTTTAGTACGCCAATGCATCCAGGAGGGTCGAGATAGTCAGAAAACACTAGCCGGGGGTTTAGTTTTGGTCCCGGGGTATTTTTAGGCCATGTCGGCAACATATAAGGGTAGTTTGGTAATTTTGGATTTTTGGGAATTAAAACCCACGAAAATTAGGAATTAATATCTGATTTGGCAATTACCCACTAAACCCACTAATAACCTATTGGGCTACGGAGGTTATTGGAATTGGTTCCAAAAGAGTTCCTAAGCCAAACCCTAGCCACCATTGTCTTTGGAGAAGAAGGCTTGTAGAGAGAGAAGAGAGGAGAATTCTGCAGAGAGAGAGAGAGAATTGCTCATCAATCCATCATCAAATTCAGAGATATACATAAGGCAAGTGGTTTAATTTCGTTTATTACAAAGAATGTTTCTTCCATGCGTAGGAAATTGACAGAATTTGTATTGTTCTCGGGAGTTTGATAAAAACCCATTAATTGGAATTAGAACTTGTATTTTGATGAAAGGATTGCATGTAGAATTGTGTTAGGAGGATTATTCTGATGAAAATACACCTTGTTCATAACAAAAACGGATTTAATTATACCCATTGGTGACTTTAAAATTTTAGGGTTCATGTTCATGTGATTTGGGGATAAATGGAGGGATTTGATGATTCAATGATGTTTAGGAAGAATTGGCTCTATATAAACGTTAATATATGACCTAAGTATGTTTAGGAATGATTAGAACCCATGTACAATTTTTGGATTGATGTTTAAATGAGATTAGAGGTGAAGAAAGTTGGAAAAACGAGATAGGGAAAATCTGGGCTCGAATTTGGCCACTCGTAAGAAGACCAGCCCAGGTCGTTCGAACGAGCTCGTTCGAACGAGCTTCTAACGAGTTGACCATTGAATTATAACGAGGGTGATGTTCGTTCGATGACTTCGTTCGAACGAGATCTCGTTAGAAAGCCCACTTTGTTCGAATATACTCTCGTTCGAACAGCCTCGTTCGAACGAGACTTCTAACAAGCTGACAGTTTAGACTTTTTAGCCTGTTTTGATCCCGAGTGTCCCGTAACCTTGTTTATATGTAGAGATAACACTTCCTTGTGGATTAATTGATGTATTTGGGATCTTTGGGATATAATGAGGAGTAAAACCTAGAAGTGTAGTTCGAACCTAAGGGAAATTATGAGGTTGGACGTGAGTGTCTATTTCGATGCGAGAACTTGACGGCCTAAATAATTATATTAACTGGGAACATATAAATTGTGTAGTATTATATGTCAGTACGAGAATGAGAAGTGCACCACAAATAAAAGTATGGTGATTACTAAGATGTGTGCATACTTAGTATATGTATATGATTTTATGTGTATGACATACCTACCATACTTGCTATCACGGGAGGTTTACGTTCTCTTAGGGCCTTCTTATCCTTGTGTTTCCCGGATTTAGATTAGTACCTCGAGAACATAGGTCAGAGAAGGACTTATTGGGATGTTAATAAGTCTGCTGATCATGGGAGCGCAGGTATGTGCGTGACCCATGTGATGTGACTGTGTTCGCCTCCATTGTTTGTGATTGTTGTTATCTGAGAACGATTCCTGTGAGATTCGGAATGCGTGATCCTTAAGTACGTGATGTACCAGGATGGATAGTAGAGTATGTGTGCACCGCAGCTTAGTCTCGGGGTGCTTGTATTGTATATTTATGACGTGAATAATATACACTTAATTAATGGGAACTTTCATGTTGGTATTGTGAATATAATTATGGTAATGTTTTGAGAAAACATAACGGGTTAACCGATAGTGAATTGTATTACTAATTGAAAATCTGAGTTTAAGTAAAGCCTCTATTTAATTGATAATGCTATAATGTAATATGGGAATCGATTAGTAAGGGGTAGAACTTATTACGGTTTGGTTAGATATGTATGTTATTTAGATGGGTATGGTACGTTAGGAGTGCACATATAGTCAAGAGGTGAGAATTTCATGTGAGTGCACGTCCTAACATGTATTTTGCATTTAATGTTTTAATGTTATTAAAACACTTGCTATTTTTAAAATGATTTCCACTTTCGGGCTCTGACCCATTTGCTTTCAAATCTATTTTTTTGTAAAAACCATTTTAGGTGCCCAGCCACAAGGACACTATGCTTAGGATCCTCATTCAGGTGACGAGATGTAGCTGTTTGTGGAAGTTACAGGACCTTGCTTGTAGACGCTTCATCTATCTTGACTCTATATTCATCATTTATCAGTTGTAGGGCATGTCGCCCATTTCTTTTAGAGACATTTCATTTATTTCAGTTATTCAGACTTCTGGCATGTAATTAATTCAGGATTCAGACTTATCATATTATTTTCAGTTGTGGGACTGTTGTGAGGAGTTTTCCTCTGGACTTATTATTATTTGTTGGTTATTCCATTACTTCTTTATGGTGAATGGATTATGTTGTTCTTCCATTAGTATTTTATTTCATGTTAATCAGACTTAATTTAAAATTTGGCAACTTACTTTTTAAATAATAGGTGGTTAGTAATCATTACAATGTTTTCGACAGTGATGCTATTAACTGGACCAACTTGGCATTTTGTATTAATTTAATAAAGGAGTAGCTACCCGATATTTAATTAGTCGGGGTGTCACGGGTGGTATCAGAGCATCAGGTTATAGTGTCCTTTAGGATCTGTACGGCTTATTATGTTTCCGCTGAGCTTTCTTTGACGTAGAGCCCTATATTTTAGGACTGTTGTAATCTTTTGTATGTGCTACATTCTTTAGCTATTTTGAGTTTATAACTGCGAACTTATAAACTTTATTCTTGTTTCAGAATGCCTCCATGACGTGCACAAAGGGTTCCCAGGGATACAACGCCAGAACCACAGCCCGCACCAGTTCAGGGCACGATGAATGCCGCCGAGGTTGCAGCCATTGTGGCCCAGGCTGTAAATGCCGCACTAGCCGTAGTTCAGCAGGCACCACCTCAGGCGCCAGTAGCCGCGCCAGTTCAGGCACATGCATTCCCGTCTGCTTGGGAACGTGTTCGAGATGCTTTCCAGAAAGCACACCCACCGGAGTTTGCAAGTAGCTCCGATGTTATAGTTTTGAGTCAGTGGAGGAAGGATATTCAGAGGCAACTGAGGATGTACGAGTACGCTGAGGTTCAGAAGCAGATACTAGCTACCTTTAAGCTAGTGGGGTCTGCACTGCAGTGTAGGGAGTCTATTACCACCGTGGAGGAGAGAGACACTCTCACTATTCAGGAGTTTTGGGTGTGGTTCGATCACAAGTACTTTCCGTCAGCTGTTCATACGGAAATGAGGAGGAAGTTGATGAGCCTTCGACAGGAGGGTAAGACTGTGGCCGATATGAGGCCAAATTCACTAATCTTCTGAACATTGTTCCGGATGAGATACCAACAGAGGAGAAGAAGATACAGAAATTTACAGACGGGTTGACTTGGAGGATCCGTCAGCATTTGTTGGGGAACCTATCGTTGGCCACTTATTCTTATGTGGTTAACGCTGCATTGCTCCATTGTCAGGATCACCGCTTTCACATGGCTGAGGGCAAGAGATCGGGAGAGTCCAGCCATCAGGGAAGGACTGGAGGGCATGGTGACAATGGGGCATAATTGGTTTAGGGGAAGAGACAGGGTGATTAGGGCTCCCAGCAGGGGGATCACAAGAGGTTCAGATCGGGAAATTTTAGGTACGGACAAGGAGGTTTCCGGCAGGGCCATCAGGGTCCAAACGGCCATCAGAACCAACAGGGTCATAATGGTCAACAGCAGCAGTTTCAGCAGGGCCAGGGGAGGAACGGTAACGGCCACCAGGGCCGGGGACAACAGGGACATAGAGGGGGGAACTTCCCGGGGAAGTGTTTCGTTTGTGGCAAGACTGGCCATAAACGCCAGGACTGTCCTGATAGAGGCAGGGCCCTGCAGCAGCAGTAGGGTGCTCGACATGAGCTACAGAGGCCACTTCTTCCACTTGCCCTCCCAGCTCCAGCCCAGGTGCCAGCACTACCAGCCATTCCAGCAGTTCCTGTGCAGCAGGGGCAGTTACAGTATGGACGTGTCTATAACGTCCACCAGGCAGCAGCTCCACAGGCACCACCCGCGATTGAGGGTATGTTTCCTATCCATGGTACTATGGGTCGGGTTTTGTTTGATACGGGAGAAAAGTACTGTTTTATAGCTACACATTTTGCAAAAGCCTTAGGGTTATTAGCCACAGCAGAGAGCACAGTGACGTGTGTGGACTCACCATTGGGGAGTGGGTCACTTATTTTCTTTATATGCCGAGGAGTGGGGGTAGAGATCGGTAGTTTGGTATTACCTGCAGACATGTTGGTGTTAGATATGCATGTGCACGATGTAATTATCGGTATGGATTGGCTCGCAGATTATAGAGCCATGATTGATTACTTCGGTGGGAGAATTGTTTTTGCCATTCCGGGGCAAGAGATGTTTGTAGTGGCGATGCCTCGCCCAGAGGGAGGCTCGACCTCTCATTTGTATTACATAGATGAGGATACCTCTAAGGAGGTTGTGATTCCTTTAGATTCGATCCTAGTTGTCAGGGAGTATTCCGATGTGTTTCAGGAGATACCAGGCCTACCCCCCAGTCGTGAGATAGACTTTGTCATATACTTATTACCGGATACGAGACCTATAGCATGCGCACCATACCGTATGGCTCCGGCTGAGATGCGAGAGCTACGAGATCAGATTGAGCAGTTGTTGGGTCAGGGGTTTATACGAACGAGTACTTCGTCGTGGGGTGCCCCTGTGTTATTCGTGAAGAAGAGAGATGGTTCACTGAGATTTTATGTGGACTACCGGGAGTTGAACAAGGTCACGATACGGAATAAGTATCCGTTGCCTCGAATCGATGACCTATTCGACCAGTTGAGAGGAGCTTCTTTCTTCTTGAAGATTGATTTGCGATCGGGATACCATCAGTTGCGTATCAGGGAGGAGGACATCTCGAAGACTGCGTTCTTAACGAGATATGGTTCTTACGAGTTTCGGGTTATGCCTTTTGGTCTGACCAATGCTCTAGCCGTGTTTATGGACTTGATGAATAGGGTGTTCAGAGACTTCCTAGATCAGTTTGTCATTGTCTTCATTGATGATATTCTGGTTTACTCCCAGACAGAGGAGGAGCACGCCGAGCATTTGAGGCAAGTTTTGCAGACACTACGTCAGAACGAGTTGTATGCAAAGTATGAGAAGTGCGGGTTTTGGCTGAAGGAGGTTCAGTTTTTGGGGCATATTATTTCCGATCGGGGGATATCGGTTGATCCGGGGAAGGTATCCGCGGTGAGGGAGTGGGGAAAGCCCACGACACCAACGGAGATCCGTAGCTTCTTGGGCCTAGCAGGATACTACAGGAGATTCATTCGGGGATTTTCGAAGATAGCAGGTCCTTTGACACATCTGACTCGTAAGGGTGTGCCGTTCATCTAGAGTGATGCCTGTTAGTTGGCATTCGATGAGTTGAAGGATAAGTTGACCTCAGCACCTATGTTAGCATTGCCGAGACCGGGAGTTGAGTATCTAGTTTACACTGATGCGTCCTTGCAAGGACTTGGAGGTGTATTACAGCAGGAGAGTCAGGCCATAGCTTATGCTTCCCGTAAGCTTAAGACTCACGAGAAGAATTACCCCACTCATGACTTGGAGTTAGCGGCAGTGGTATTTGCCCTACGGATTTGGAGACATTACCTTTTGGGGGAGAAGTTTCGATTATTCACGGACCTTAAGTCCCTACAGTACCTATTCACGCAAAAGGAGTTGAATATGCAGCAGTGAAGGTGGCTTGAGTTTGTGAAGGACTATCAGTTTGATATATAGTATCACCCGGGGAAGGCTAACGTGGTAGAAGACGCGTTGAACCGTAGGCCAGTAGATGAGGTGGCAGGGGTGTGGAAGGCCAAGTGGAAGGAGTTGGGACACCAGGATGCAGTGGCCCGATCATTCATGGCTGTGATGACTGTTACACCGCATATTGTCACGAAGGTGGTAAAGGCCCAGGCAAATGACTCGTTCTGTCAGAAGCTAATAGTTCGATTACTAGCAGAGGGAGCCGAATCCTATACCGTTAGCTCAGACGGAGGATTACGCTTCAATGGGAGATTAGTAGTTCCGGAAGGGGAGGAATTGTGGCACGAGGTGATGGCAGAGTCGCACGGCTCACGGTTCGCGGTACATCCCGGTGGGGACAAAATGTACCAAGACATGAGGCGACAGTATTGGTGGAGCGGGATGAAGAGAGATATTGCTGTGTTTGTTTCAAAATGCGCCACTTGTCATATAGTAAAAGTGGATCATCAAAGACCGGCAGGACTACTACAGCCGTTGGAGGTCCCGATGTGGATGTGGGAGAGCATCTCCATGGACTTTGTCACGGGGTTACCTACATCACAGAGAGGTCACGACTCCATTTGGGTAATTGTGGACAGGTTGACCAAAGTTGCTCATTTTCTACCCTTAAGGACAGACTACATTACGGGACAGTATGCCCAGCTCTTTATTGCAGAGATAGTGAGACTTCACGGTGTGCCCCTAAATATCGTGTTTGACCGAGACAAGATATTTGTTTCACGATTTTGGGAGAGTTTTCAGGAGGCTATGGGCACGGAATTGCGGTTGAGTACGGTGTATCACCCGCAGATCGATGGGCAAACCGAGCGTACAAACCAGATATTGGAGGACATGTTGCGTATGTGCATTATTGATTTCGGGGGTGGATGGGAGCAGTATCTTCCACTGGTGGAGTTTGCTTACAATAACTCCTACCAGTTCACCATTGGCATGGATCCATTTAAGGCGCTGTATGGTAGACCTTGTCGTTCCCCAGCGTGTTGGTTGGAGGTGGGGGACAACAAACTACTTGGGCCGGAAGTGATTCAGGATACTTCGGCGAGGATAAAATTGATTCGGAATCGCATTCGGGTAGCTCAGGATCGGCATAAGTGCTATGCTGATGCGAAGAGGTTCTTCAGAGAGTTCCAAGTAGGGGACCAGGTTTTGCTCAGAATATCTCCTATGAAGGGGATTATGCGTTTCGGGAAGAAAGGGAAGTTGGCACCAAGATATGTGGGACCATTTCCTATTATTGAGCGGATTGGACCGGTTGCGTATAGGCTTGGATTACCGGAGCATTTGCATTGGATTCACGATGTGTTTCATATTTCCTCGCTAAGGAAATATCTTAGAGACGACTTGGCTCATTCTCACATTGCACTGGAGGACATCGATCTCCAGCCTGATAGCTCATACGAGGAGGGGCCGATTGCTATTTTGGACCAAAGTGAGCGGAAACTGCGGTCAAAGATAGTTCCGTTAGTGCGTGTTCAGTGGCGACATCATAATGTCGAGGAGTCCACATGGGAGCGCGAGGATGAGATGCGCGAACGTTATCCAGATTTGTTCTTACCAGGTACTTTCTAGTTCCGAATTTCGGGACGAAATTCTGTTATTAGGGGGAAAGTATGTAATACCCCGTAATTTTGTGATATTTATTTATGGGATTAATTGGAAATTAATCCGGATTAAAATACTAACGAGATGCGAATTGGTATTTGATTTTAAATGAGTATATATGGCTATATATGAATGTTGAATTATTAAATTTATCGTGAGATTGATATACGGTAATTTGGGAAATTTTGTTGAGGCGCGTGTGACAGTCGCGTCAGGAATATTATTATTTAATTAAAAAGTGAATTTTATTTCTATTAACCGTTTTGAGTACGCCAACGCGTCCGGAAGGGTCGAGATAGTAAGAAAACACTAGCCGGGGGTTTAGTTTGGGTCCCGGGGTATTTTTAGGCCATGTCGGCAACGTATAAGGGTAGTTTGGTAATTTTGGATTTTTGGGAATTAAAACCCACGAAAATTAGGAATTAATATCTGATTTGGCAATTACCCACTAAACCCACTAATAACCTATTGGGCCACGGAGGTTATTGGAATTGGTTCCAAAAGAGTTCCTAAGCCAAACCCTAGCCACCATTGTCTTTGGAGAAGAAGGCTTGTAGAGAGAGAAGAGAGGAGAATTCTGCAGAGAGAGAGAGAGAATTCCTCATCAATCCGTCATCAAATTCAGAGATACACATAAGGCAAGTGGTTTAATTTCATTTATTACAAAGAATGTTTCTTCCATGCGTAGGAAATTGACAGAATTTGTATTGTTCTTGGGAGTTTGATAAAAATCCATTAATTGGAATTAGAACTTGTATTTTGATGAAAGGATTGCATGTAGAATTGTGTTAGGAGGATTATTCTGATGGAAATACACCTTGTTCATAACAAAAACGGATTTAATTATACCCATTGGTGACTTTAAAATTTTAGGGTTCATGTTCATGTAATTTGGGGATAAATGGAGGGATTTGATGATTCAATGATGTTTAGGAAGAATTGGCTCTATATAAACGTTAATATATGACCTAAGTATGTTTAGGAATGATTAGAACCCATGTACAATTGTTAGATTGATGTTTAAATGAGATTAGAGGTGAAGAAAAGTTGGAAAAACGAGATAGGGAAAATCTGGGCTCGAATCTGGCCACTCGTTAGAAGACCAGCCCAGGTCGTTTGAACGAGCTTCTAACGAGTTGACCTTTGACTTCTAATGAGGGTGATGTTCGTTCGATGACTTCGTTCTAATGAGATCTCATTCGAACAACCTCGTTCGAACGAGACTTCTAACGAGCTGACAGTTTAGACTTTTTATCCTATTTTGATCCCGAGTGTCCCGTAACCTTGTTTATATGTAGAGATAACACTTCCTTGTGGATTAATTGATGTATTTGTGATCTTTGGGATATAATGAGGAGTAAAACCTAGAAGTGTAGTTCGAACCTAAGGGAAATTATGAGGTTGGACGTGAGTGTCTATTTCGATGCGAGAACTTGACGGCCTAAATAATTATACTAACCGGGAATATATAAATTGTGTAGTATTATATGTCAGTACGAGAATGAGAAGTGCACCAAAAATAAAAGTATGGTGATTACTAAGATGTGTGCATACTTAGAATATGTATATGATTTTATGTGTATGACATACCTACCATACTTGCTATCACGGGAGGTTTACGTTCGCTTAGGGCCTTCTTATCCTTGTGTTGCCCGAATTTAGATTGGTACCTCGAGAACATAGGTCAGAGAAGGACTTATTGGGATGTTAATAAGTCTGCTGATCGTGGGAGCGTAGGTATGTGCGTGACCCATGTGATGTGACTGTGTTCGCCTCCATTGTTTGTGATTGTTGTTATCTGAGAACGATTCCTGAGAGATTCGGAATGCGTGATCCTTATGTACGTGATGTACCGGGATGGATAGTAGAGTATGTGTGCACCGCAGCTTAGTCTCGGGGTGCTTGTATTGTATATTTATGACGTGAATAATATACATTTAATTAATGGGAACTTTCATGTTGGTATTGTGAATATAATTATGGTAATGTTTTGAGAAAACATAACGGTTTAACCGATAGTGAATTGTATTACTAATTAAAAATCTGAGTTTAAGTAAAGCCTCTATTTTATTGATAACGCTAGAATGTAATATGGGAATCGAGTAGTAAGGGGTAGAACTTATTACGATTTGGTTAGATATGTATGTTATTTAGATGGGTATGGTACGTTAGGAGTGCACATATAGTCGAGAGCTGAGAATTTCATGTGAGTGCACGTCCTAACATGTATTTTGCATTTAATGTTTTAATGTTATTAAAACACTTGCTATTTTTAAAATGATTTCCACTTTCGGGCTCTGACCCATTTGCTTTCAGATCTATTTTTTTGTAAAAACCATTTTAGGTGCCCAGCCACAAGAACACCATGCTTAGGATCCTCATTCAGGTGACGAGCTGTAGCTGTTTGTGGAAGTTACAGGACCTTGCTTGTAGACGCTTCATCTATCTTGACTCTATATTCGTCATTTATCAGTTGTAGGGAATGTCGCCCATTTCTTTTAGAGACATTTCATTTATTTCTATTATTCAGACTTCTGGCATGTAATTAATTCAGGATTCAGACTTATCATATTATTTTCAGTTGTGGGACTGTTGTGAGGAGTTTTCCTCTGGACTTATTATTATTTGTTGGTTATTCCATTACTTCGTTATGGTGAATGGATTATGTTGTTCTTCCATTAGTCTTTTATTGCATGTTAATCAGACTTAATTTAAAATTTGGCAACTTACTTTTTAAATACTAGGTGGTTAGTAATCATTACAATGTTTTCGACAGTGATGCAATTAACTGGACCAACTTGGCATTTTGTATTAATTTAATAAAGGAGTAGCTACCCGGTATTTAATTAGTCGGGGTGTCACACTCGGATGAAGATTTCGAGATCAAGGTTGATTCTAGATGGGTTGAGATAGCCAAAATACTATACCCGAGGTAGTAATTGGATCTCGGGGCATTTTTCGGCATAACTGTGCCCGCACGAGGGTGTTCGGGACATTTGGACTTGGCCCGTAGGTTTCATTTCGGGATTAGATCTAATTGACCTAATTTTAAGGAGTTAGGGAAGCAACTTATCGAGATTGAAAAATCTAAATCTGGAGAGTTGAAAAGAGGGAGAAAGTGAGAATATTTTGGAGGCTAATTTGAAGAGGGATTGAGAAGCTTGTGTCAAACCCATCTTCTACATCGATGTAATCAGACCGTACGAATCCAATCAAGAAAGTAGTTAACTTGCTTTTAAGATAAATTGCATCATTTCAATTCATATCATAGTCGGTGGAAATCAAAATTTGTTTTAGGGTGGGTTATCACGTGTCAAGGGTTTTTTTAACAGATTTAACTCTGTCCGACGATTAAAAGTGAAATTGATGATAAAGAATAGTTAAATGTTATTAGAATTTGAATCCTATTTGAATACTTATAATGACGTTGCTTTATTTATGATTTATAGAAACGAATTTGATGAAGCAAGCGAATGAAACCCTTGAAACCCAATTTAGGATTTCTGACTTTTAGTGAGAATTAATCGTGTTTAAAAGTTACTAAAATGGTTTGGATTGATCTTAGATCTGTTTGATGTATTAACCTTAACTAAGTTGGATTTGGGGGGAGAGATGCAAAATCTTCAAGAATAATTAATGGCGGAAAGAAGTTATAGGGAATAAGAAGAGGGTTGAACCCGAACGGCCGTTCGAACGACCAAGGACCTTGTTCGAAGGACGGTCATTCGAATGACCTAGGGCCTCATTCGAATTATGGTACGAATTCTTAACAGTGTCGGTTTGTATTTCCTTGTTTTAATTTAGGTTCCAAAAAGGATTTAATTAGAATAAAAACTAAATCATGAATAATACTTAGGGCCTTGGGAGTTGAGTTTTTAAGCAATGTCAAATTTAGAAAGAGAGCCAAACTAAATAATGGAATTTTGTTAAATAAACTCTAAAGGGCAAAAATACGGACCGAGGGAGTGAGTTCGGGTATTGTAGTTGAGTGAAGCTTGTTTAATAAAATGAATTGATACGAAATTAATTAAATTCAGAGTCAAAGAATAGACTTGGGTATTATTTCTGGCTAGTGCTACGAGATCTAGGCATGAGTTAGCCGAGTTTTTATATTTATACTGATAGTGTGATAGTATATATATATATATATATATATATATATATATATATATATATATATATATGATTGTGTGATCATTAAATATTGGTGTTAAGTAGTTTATAAATACATACCCCTCTAGTGCTATCATGGGAGGTTGCGCAATACAGGTGAACCCCCTAGCTAGTGAAAGCAGGGAGAGTATAGTTCTCAGGTCATATTGCTTGATGTTTTCTTCTGTGATTTATTTTTCGAGATGAGACACTTTGGCTAAGAATAGATGTCACTTTTGGGAGAATATGACCACCTCCACCACGTTTGAAATATTTTTACTCAAACTCGTGAGTGAGTCTGACTTGAGGTAATCGGTTTCGAGTGAGCATACTTGGGATATGATAGCATTTTAGAGAAATCATCTGGTGAGTTATTACTCGGGAATGGATGGATATTATACGCGACATGTGTGTGA
Organism: Sambucus nigra; assembly: GCA_949130495.1. Lineage (NCBI taxonomy): Eukaryota > Viridiplantae > Streptophyta > Magnoliopsida > Dipsacales > Adoxaceae > Sambucus > Sambucus nigra. The sequence goes on from OX422217.1 coordinate 573,854,383, forward strand.
ATTTTGTGGTATAATTGTACGTATATAAAATGAGTAGATAATTATAAACGGGTTTAATACATAAGTGTGAATGTATTTCTTACATAATGGGTGTGAAAGTTTTACAATTAAAAAGCGGTCTTCTATATAAGTAGTTTGAATGTTATATGACTTATTATAGTTGAACTAATTAATAAGTTAATGAGTAGATAACTTAATGATCAAAGTAAGAATACTCGGGTTAAAGTAGTGCGATAGAAAGAGGTGTAATTAGGCTAGTTAGGTGGGGTAGCATAACTAGTGAGGTTAGAAGGCAAGTATTAGGTGTGCACCTTAGATGAGGGGTGAGGTATACCTCAAGTGAGTGAGACATTAAATTAGATATCAAAAGTGTGCATGCATATTTAACAAATTGCAATTTAACTTCTTGTTACATATTTTCAAAATGTTTTACTTGGGCTCTGACCCACATCAAATTCTTTTCCAAGACATTTTAGGTGTCCAACCATAGGGACGCCTAGCTTGAGGATTCTGTCCAGGGATGCGTACCTACAGCTCATGTGAAAGTTGCAGGACTTTACTATAGACGCCTCATTCATTTATTCCTAGTGTAGTGTCTTTATTTCAGTACTCATTTGGGCATGTCACCCTTCCGATTATTTTATATTTTCAGTTTATGGATTAGACCTTGTGTATCCAATTTATTACTTTAGTTTATTGTTGGATTTTATTGTTGAACTGATAGTTGATTCGGTCTTCTTTATTCATATTATTTTTAGTGTTGGGTTCAGTTATCAGTTTGTGTGAATGGTTTAATTATTATTGATTTTCGCATGTTGTTAATTAATGTAAGATAAAATTTGGCAACGGTCTATTTTAATTACTAGGTGTTTAGTAACTTTAAAAATATTTTCAACACTGATGCTAAGAATGAGCCATATGAGGCCAACATTTTATTTTAGTAAAGGGATGGCCACCCGGTATTTTATTGGGCGGGGTATCACAGATAGTATCAGAGCATCAGGTTCTAGTTTTTATAGGATCTCCACGACTTTTTTTGTTTTAGTGTAGCGTTATTTGATATAGAGACTTATTATAGGATTTTTGTATTCCTTTAAATTTGCAACTTACGTTCTCCTATTTAGGGCTGGCAATTTTTGACACGATAACCCGTTTATGGTAATAACCCGAAATGACGCGAAATTGACACGATTAGCTTGTATAGATTTAAGAGTGACCAAAACATAGACTCAAATAAAAATTAACGCGATCCGAAAATGACACGACTAACCCGAATTTCCACTCCTACTCCTATTATTAAGTATAGTTTATGCGATTCATATACGAGTTCAATTGGTCTTCGTACACCAAACAATTTTGGACGACCAACGAGGACCAGTAGAAAGACTGTATGGGAGAGGCTCAATAGAAGCCATTAAATATTCTGGGAATGATGATCACGACTAAAGTCACTATGATTATTGTTTAGGCAGATGGCGTTGGGATAATCACTAGGGCACAGTAGTTTCTCTAAGACCTCAAACTCATCTAGTGTAGTCAGTAAAGGGGGGGATGGGGGAATCCGAAGAGCCATCCGTAAGGATTCATGGAAGAAAGGGAGTGTATGGGTCAATAAAAGAAGATTTCAATACTTGTTTCAAAAGGGTCGTATAATGGTCAGTCATGAAGGGACGTTGACATTTCTAGCGAACTTCGTACCCGACGAGGTGGATATGGAGAATAAAAAGGGTCCTTAAGTTAATAATGGACTCATGGGTAGAATATACATAAATGGGTAGGGGAATCAGGCTACAACAACTAATCATGTTGCCCCTAATTTCGTACGTTTACAATTGATATCAACGCTTCTATGAGAAGGGATCCACGAGAGTTGAAGAACCTAATCGAAGGGCAAGACTGAATTTAACGATGCTAGTGAGTCACCACAAGAGGGGATACCCAGTAGAGGACCCATTTTAATGATTTAGATAAATAAAATTCCTACTATGGGGCACTGGATTCAGTCAGGGTCATCAAGGCTAACAACGAGTCCCATAGGGCCAACGGAGCCAAAATGATAATAGGGCTAGCAATTAGGGTCAAGACTACCAGATCTGTGTAACACCCTGCCTAATCAAATACCGGGTGGCCAGTCCCATACCAAATTAAAACAGAATATACAGTTGGCTCATTCTTAACATCACTGTCGAAAACATTTACGACTCACCCAATACTCAATTAAGCTGGTGTTAAAATCTTTTCAAATTTTAATTTAACAAAATCCATTTCTAGTTTAAGAATAACACAACACATTTTATTCTACAACACTGATAACCAATTAGATAACACAAAATAATTTGAATGCAATTGGAATAAACATTCCCAAATTATATTAATCCATTACAGTAATCCCAACAATATCAAATGTATTAAAATGACACGAATACCATAGTAATTAACCCCGATAGAAGAAGATAACTGAATCCTTTGGGTGACATGCCCTACTAAGAGAATACCGTGAATAAAATAATGATAGGCGTCTAAGCAAAACTCCATAAATCCATAGCCTGTCATAATACGCTAAGGTTGGCGTCCCTGTTACTGGACACCTGATATAGAAGATACAATAGAAAAGAAAATATGCAAGGAAACGGGTCAGAGCCCGATTGTGTAAATGATTTTTAAAACAGCAAGTATTTAACAAGTGCAATAAAACATTTATTATGTACATGTTAGATCCAACTCTCACTTGCCATTATCACCTCTCAACTAGAGTGCACACTTAACGTTTCCTATTAACCTCCTAGTTAATGGTTCCTCTTTTCTAGTCTCTATATTATAATTCCATCCCAATATCATAATCCCCATATGTCCCATACCATACGTCACATTATTATTCTTATACATTTTTCATTTATATGAATCGTTGCTCATTAACATGAATCATTTCTCATTAATATGAATTAAGCTTTTCAATTCTATAAGAATAAACATTCATTAACTTAATTCCATTATCTTTCTCTATTCACCGCTATCTACAATTATCACCGTAGATAGATTTAACCATAATAAATATCCATTCGTTCATTTCATCCATTATATATATATATATATATATATATATATATATATATATATATTCATATATAATACGGCACCCCGAGTCATAGCTGCGGTGCAATGCATTACTCTGCTATCATGTCCCATCATCGCAGCTCGCCGAATATGGGACTAAAGGTTCAGTAAGGATACCTCGAACCACAAACAACAACACAATCATTGGAGGCGAACATAGTTCTCATACCCATGGGTCACGCACATACCTACGTACCCACAGTCAGCGGACTTATCAACTCCCCGATAAGTCTTTCATAGACCTATGTTCTCGAGCGACAAATCAAAGATCCCATGGACTCATCAGGATATGACTGCCTGTGACACCCAGCCTAATTAAATACCGGGAGATCACACCTTTTTTAAATTAAATCAAGGTGAACAGTTGGTCCATTCTTAGCATCACTGTTGAAAAATAAATTTTCCAATTTAACACCCTAAATAATTAAGCTAAGTGTCCAAACCATTTTTAATACATACTTTCCAAATTTTATTTAGAGAAAACTTATTTATTTATTTATTAACAACATATCAATAAATAAGAATCACACCACAATAAACCTGGAACAATAATCCAAATAATTTGATACATTCGTAAAGCGAATGTCAACATACGAAATCTAAAGTCACACATCCAAACTGAATAAATCCCATAGCAACAATACTGGAAATAACTGAAATATAAATGTCCAACAACAATGGAATAATGGGAAGAGCTACACTTGCTCAACTAGATGAAAGTACTAAGAGTGGATCCGAATGAACGAAGTCGTCTAATCAAGAGACCTGCAACTCCCACCTAAGCTGCAGCGCATTCCTTCCAAAAGATCCTAAGCAAGACGCCCCTGTGACTGGGCACCTGTAATACATATATATATATACAAAAGAGAGAGAGAGAAAAACGGGTCAGAGACCGAAAGTGTGTTTGATTTAAAATACGTTTAGCAAGTATTTAAATTGATACACGCCAATGCAACAACATATTAGAGCGACACTCTCTTGAGAAATTCTCACCTCTCTTCTATTGTGCCCACCTATCGCACTAACCTCCCCAACGGGTTATCTTATCATTTATCGCACTAATCTTCCCAATGATTTAACTTATCTTATATTACTCGTAAGATTCCAAATTTCACGATTCAATTGTTTGAAAAGAATATTTCAATTAGTAACCAAAGTTCTCGTTTTGACTTTATTAATCAATAAATCTTTCCAGTTTCATATTATACTTTCTCAAAACAAGTATTTACAATTTGAGTCATCAACCATGTCCTACATATCAAATCACAGTAGGCAGTTCCAGATTTCAAAATTTCATATATATATATATTAACTACTCGAGAATATATATATCAAAACAGCACCCCACATAATAACTTATGGTGCGGGCATACTCTACTATCCAAACCCCATATCACTCACATTAAGGGGAATACAAATTCGGAATCACTCTCTAATTGTATTAACATATACACAAACTATAGGTTCCAAGTCCCTTAGTACCGTCTGAACTATCACTGCGATAACCTGTACCAAGGATACGTATACACAAACAAAATGAGGCGAAGCATAGATTCCAAGTCTCTAATAGGAAAGCACATACCCGCGTCTCTTAGGACCGTCTGAACTATCATTCCGATAGCCTGTACCAAGGATATCTATCTTCTAGGGTACAAGTCAATATCCCCCATAAAGGTCCCATCGAGATAAGACTGTCCCAGCGCGGAAACCTCAGGGATAGCAAGTAGCGTGGGCATGATTTTCACACATAGATAGTATATGCATACACAATCATATAACTATACTCATATTACCATATCAATAATGGGTAAATTCTCAATTCCCATAATTACGTCATTTGCATTTATTTCTCATTATATAGTTATCACGTATAACCATTCATATCTTCCTTTAATTTGAGGAACCTTTTTCCACTTAATATATAACGCTTCATGGATTCTATCCTCCCAATTATAAAAATTCAGTAGGCATACACATTTATCCCAAAGTAACTCTCTTATGTGTCTCTCTCTTTAAATCATAAATTTACCGACCCTTATGTAATTCTCCCAAAGTACAATCTTTGCCCGACATCACGGGTCCCAAAAATCTATTCACACATGTCCTACTGGTCTTCCCTATCTCCCAAAACATTTCATTAAGAATGCCCAAGAATTTCCTCATAATAAATTGAATTTAACTCATTTAATAAGGGAAATAAGAGTCTTTTAGGTGGGGTCGATCAATCGAGGTTTGGGGCTCGATCGATCGAAGCTATGGGCTCGATCGATCGATCAAACAGGTCTGCGAAAATTGCAGAATTGCAGTTACCTGTTTCCTCTACTAACATCAACAATTTCCATCTTTTCTAATCCCAATCGACCCAGAATTGATACTACTAACCCTATATCATCATAATAGGTATTTTCAACGTAAAGCATGTGGATTTCTGTAATTAAATCATGAATTAACAGCCCCAATTTCATACAAAAATCTCAAGAACCCTAAATTCTCTTAAAAATGGTTCTAACAATTATTTCCAGAATTTTCTTCTTATACACATCATAATTTCGTGGTTTAAATTCCTCTACATGGCAAGGGTTTCTAGAATTAACAATTAGACCAATACTACATGAATTTTCCTATCATAAATCGGGTTTTCCTCCATTAAAACTCATCTTAATTACTCCTCAACTAATATGACAGATGCACCAACGAAAATAGCAAGATAAACACTTGTTTGGGATTTTTAGATGTCTGGTTTGGTGCCGAATTTGGTATGGTTGCGTTCCCCGTCTCGCGATCTACGCGTTGGTGGTGGCGGCGGTGCAAACCGTTGAGTTTCGGGCCTTGAATTTGCCTTGAGAGCTCTCTCCTTCCTCTCTTATGGCCGTCACTTGTGTTTAGAGTTTCTAACCCTAGAAGGTAACCTAGGTATCTGATATAACTCCTCTGATTTTCGTGGGTTTAATTACCCAAATATGTAAAATGACCAAAATGCCCTCCCGGGTCACTAATTAGGCCTAAAAACACCCCGAGACCCAAACTAAACCCCCGGGTACACTTTTCTGACTATCTCGACCCTTCCGGACGTGTTGGTGGACTCAAAACGACCATCTGAACAACTTATAAAATATTCACTTTTATGAATTCACATTTAGTCCCGACACGACACAGGCGCGTCCCGACTTAAATTTCCAAAATTGACATTTTATTCACACGTGAAAATTTTATAAAAATAAATCTCATATATTACTATACTCATCCAGTAATATGCAACAAATAACAAATTTCCAATAATTACTAACTCTCGTCACGCTAGTAAATATTTAGGACAACATTCCGGATTAAAATTAAATTAATTTATCTCAATTAAATTTAATAAATCCCATAATTTAAAAGCTATAAAAATACGGGGTATTACATTGCCCTCACGCGCAAACCTCCCACCGATAGCAAGTAAGCTAGGCATGTCATACACATAATCATTAATTAATCAAATAGGTATTATCATACCTATAGTATACTAACAACAAGGTACTCACATTAACCTTAGATTATTCCCTTACGTAGCATTATATCTCTTTAAATCCCACGTATTAAAATGTCATATCTTTACTTCATAATTTAATTATCCTCGCATCCTATAACATCTCTCCACTCCCGACGTCGTTAAGGTTCATGCGCGGAGCGTCTCGCAAAGCGAAATCCCAACAAGGAACCACTCCAATACACTACTACTTAACTTTATCGATTGAGGAGGTTCGTCAACTTTAAATACGTGATTGGGATAACCTCATACCCTCTTTCAACCAAATGTGTTCTAAACTCCCATCTCTATCCAGGAGTCATACTGCTAAGCGCTCGTATTACACTTAGTCCTTGCACAATCAATAATGAGCTTAAACTCAGTCCTTGATGTTCATATTGTAATCCTAAGGCTACCCAGGTGTTACATTCAATCACCACTACTGGACCTATCCTTAATCCTCAAGCAAACCAATTATAATCCAACAAATGAATCTAGCAACCGAAATTTCTTTAATTTAATTATCATCATTCTAATCAAATTAAATCCCAATCAAATTAATTCAAATCTTAACTAGGGCTTACTGATCTTCTCTAAGTCCCATAATATCCAATTAATAATCACCGAAGATCTACCAAAGTTTTGGGATAAGAACCAACATTAAAAAGAAACAACATCATGAATTCTCATATTTTAAATACTCAGAAAAATCAGATCCAAAAATTATTCAAATCATCAATCCGACTTTAGATTTGGATTCTACACGAAATATTGAGTCAGGTATGTGTTTTGAGTTTTTCTTAAATCTCATCGAAATGCACTCAAAAAGAAGATCTAAACCTTCCAAATTGGCTCTTCTCATTCCACTCGTTTTTGCCTCTTTTTCCATAAAATTATCAACATATTATCTTCAAGAACACAAAATTATTTTCAGAATTTCTTCCACATATTGATGAATATTTATTGGATTACTAACTACCTACAACATGAGTTTAATTCCTATATATTTTTAGATTCCAAAAATCCATTAACAACTATATCCTTTCATCTTCCAAGCATGAAAATAATCTCTTTTTATAACTATCTAACATGGACAATATACGAACTTAAATTGCAAATATCAAACACTTGCCTTTAATGAAGATCTGACCCTTTGGAGTTGAATAACATAGGTGGTTCTCCCTTTTTCCGGCCACTTTCGGTGGTAGTTGGTGGTGGTGACCTTTGGTCTTTAGTTCTCCTCCTTTCCAAGCAAGCTTTTCTCTTCCCAAGCAACCTTTCACTCTCTCTAAGAAGATGACCTTTCAATTTTGTATAGAAGAGATGAATGAACCCACATTCAACTAATCTCCAAATACTTATAATAAGACGAAACCCAAAATCACTATTCATCCGGTTATATGCTTTGGGCTTACGAAAATAAATGGCCAACAATGCTAAAGGATAGTGCATTACGAAAAGATTTTTTGAGCTTTGTTGTGGGATATTACACGCATAAACCTTAATAAACGTTAGGAGTTGGGAGACGGTGTTGGATGCTAGGGCATAGATTTTTAAATTTTAATTGCTGAACGTGTGGAAAAGCTATTATGATATATGACCAGTGGAGCCAGGTAGTGCTGTGAAGGAAGCGCTGAGAAAACTTTTGCACCACAAGTTAATGGGTGGGGAAATATCGAGAAGAATTAAATTCTGATTTGTGGGGTAATTGAGAATACCCGTATGAACACCAAGAGTGAGGGACTGAGCTTTAGATAAGTACGTTACGTACGAGATGTTAGTGGTAATTATGCTGGGATGCATGGGCTATAGGGTGTATGGGCGCCCTGGTTAGTTTGATTTTCATAATCGTCCGAGATAAAGTAATGTGAAAATAAACATTTTAATATATGTCTGTGGTGTAGTTATAAACATATGTGGAAAGGTATGATGGATTGAAATCAGTTTGAGAAAGCAGATAATTCGACTATATGCATATCAAAGAGAACCATTACAACTGTTATGAGCTGAAAGGCGGTGTAGGCACATGTAAAACGGTGTTCCCTGGACAAGGGAGAACCCTAAAATTTTAGAAAAGTGGGTAAGAGTCTCACTTATTCAAATGCCTAGAGTGGGTTACACACAAGTAAGATGTTGATTACAACTAGGCAAAAAAGTTCCTAAAGAATGCACAAATATGGGAGCAAACACAAGGGCAGTGATTTTTTATATATTTCGAAAAAAAGGGAGTAAGATTTTTCACGAAATGTGAAACATTGAGCATGGGGATTGGTGTTTAATAAGACATAGTGACGTTGTCTCCAGGCACACCGTTTAGGGATGGAAGAAGTTGATCATATATTATTAACCCATATTTTTGTAATATTGATGATCCCAGTGATGGGATTGATGCGCATGATTGGTGAAATTCATATTTGCGATATCCAAAATCGTGGAGTGGTCAAGGATTCCTTCGGGATTTCGGAATGGACTGACCAAAATGTAATAATGGTTATTTTTTTGTAGATTATACTATCGAGGAGTATGTTCAACTTTTCATTTGGAATAAGAATAATCAAATCTAGGTGCCATCCAATATTGTTATGAATTAGGATGAGACCTTTCAGTCCCACCTCTGATCGAGAGTGTCAGGAGGTGATGGGGATGAAGTTACATTTTATGCTAGACGTGTCACCCACAAGTCGATGGGTAGACGGGACGTGACTAGGTTATAGGAGAGGTCGATTAATGCATATTCTGAATTCGTGGGTAACTGCGAGTATTAATTACCATTGGTAATGCTTTGCGTGATAACTTATAGAATTTTATTATCTGCGTGATGCCTTTTGAGGCATTATAAGGAAATTTTTTCACCTATGTTTCGTTTGGTAAAGAGTGGAGTATAAAAGGCTTCTCGGACTACAGATGATTTATGGACTGCCAACAAGGATTAAGTTAATCTACATCAGTTTCATGCAGTTCAGGAACGTAGTGAGAGTTACGTCACTGTGAATCGAAGTTTTGAAGTCTGACATGAGTGGTCAGGAATTGTTGCGAGTACTTACCTTTGAAAGGGGAGGTCATGAGGTTCGACATGAAAGGAAAGCTAGCACTGAGGTATGTGGGACATTTTCTGATCATTGAGAGGGTGGAACCACCTATGTATAGGTTAGGACTACACCAACAACTCCAACGGATTCATGTTGTGTTTCACATGTCATCGCTGAAAAAGTACCGGAGGAGTGAGAGGGCCTTTTGGCACGTTCCGTTAGAGGAGATCGATTTACAGTCAAATATATCTTTTGAGGAGAGACCAGTGACGATACTTGATCATAGTGAGCGTATGCTGTGGTCTAAGGTGGTAGCTTTGGTTCGAGTCTAGTGGGGGCACCACAATGTTGATGAGTTGATGTGGGAGCGGGAGGAGGATATGCGAGAGAAGTATCTAGAGTTAGTGACCGTAGGTACATCATAATTTTGAGGACAAAATTATTTTGTAAGGGGGGAAATATGTAACAACTCATATTTTTTAGTATTTATTATATAATTAATATATGATTTAATTAATTCGGGTAGTTTTAATTACAAAATGTGTCGTATGTTAATTGAACTAATTATCATGTGTATGTTTAAATATTAATCAGAAGAGATAATGATTAATATAAATGGAATAAATTTACTAAGTGTGTAGTAAATAACAGGTGACTATTATTATATATCGAAGTGAGCTAAACGACGAGATTTTATTTCATCTCAACCGAGAGTCGGTATAGATTATTTGGAGTCGAGATGAGAATTTTTTACAGAGTGACTCGAAAGGCAATTTTGAGGTCACAATTGATTCTGGATGGGTTGATATTGTCAGAATAGTATACCCCAGGGTAGTAATTAGGTCTTGGGGCATTTTTAGGGATAATTGGACCCACATGTGGGTGTTCAACGCATTTAGGCTTGGCTCGTAGGTTTAATTTTGGGATTAGAGCTAATTAGCCTAATTTTAGGAGTTGGGGAAGTACCTCATCATGTATGAAAACTCTAAATCTGGAGAGAAGAAAATTAAGAGAAAGAGATAAGCTTTTGGGATCCAATTTGAAGAGGGATTGAGGAGCTTGTGTCAAACCCATCTTCTACATCAATGTAATCAGACCCTACAAATCCAATCGACCAATTAGTTAATTTTCTTTCAATATAAATTGCATCATTTCAATTCATATCACAGTGGGTGGAAATCAAATTTTTTTTAGGGTTTTTATCACCTGTCAACGATTTGTCAACGGATTTAACTCTGTGTGATGACTAAAAGTGAAATTAAAGATGAAGAATATTTCAATGTTGTTATAATCTAAATCCTATTCGAATCCTTATAGTGATGTTATTTTATTTCTGATTTATAGAAATGAATTTGATGAAATAAACAAATGAAACCCTTGAAACTCAATTTGGGATTTATGAATTTTTGTTGAGAATTAATCGTGTTTAAAGGTTATAAAAATGGTTAGTATATATATTAGATGTGTTTGATGTAAACCTTAACTAGGTTGGATTTGGTGGAGAGATATAGAAGCTCAAAGAATAATCAACGGCAGAAGGAAGTCGTAGGGAAGAAGAAGATGGATGAACCTGGACGGTCGTTCAACGACATAGGGCCTCATTTGAACGACAGTGGGAATTCTTGACAGTGTCGGTTTGTAATTTCTTTGTTTTCATTTTGGTTCCTAAAGGTATTTAATTAGAGTAAAAATTAAATAGAGGATAATACTTAGGGCCTTGGGAGATTGGTTTTTAAGTAATATCAAATTTAGGAAGAGTGCCAAACTAAATAATGAAATTTTGTGAAATAAATTCTAAAGGGTAAAAATATGGATCGAGTGAGTGAGTCTGGGTATTGTAGTTGAGTGAAATTACTTGAATAAAATTAATTGAGGTGAAATTAATTAAATTAAGAGTCGGAGAATAGACTCAGGAATTATTTTTGGCTAGTGCTACGAGAACTAGGCACAGGTTAGTCGGGTTCAATTAAATTATATATATATATATATATATATATATATGATTGTGTGATTATTAAATATTGGGGTTAAGTATTTTATAAATACATAACCCTCTAGTGCAATCATAGGAGGTTGCGCGATGTGGGTGAATCCCCTAGCTAGTGAATGCAGGGAGAGTATAGTCCCCAGGTCATATCGTCTGATGTTTTCTTGCATGATTTATTTTTCGAGGTGAGATGATTTGGGTATGATTCGATCTCGCTTTTGAGGGGAATATGGCCACCTCCACTATGTTTGCTATGTTTTTACCCAAGATGGTGAGTGAGTCTGACTTGAGGTAATCGGGTTAGAATGAGCATACCTAAGATATGATAGAATTTTAAAGAAAGCATCCGGTGAGTTATTACTCAGGAATGGATGGATATTATACACGACATGTGTGTGAATGCTATAGTATAATATTACGTATATAAAAGGAGCATGTAGTTATATACGGGATTAATACATAAGTGTGAATGTATTTCTTACATAACTGGTGTGAAAGTTATACGATTAATAAGAGGTTTCCAATATAATTAGTGTGAATGTTATATAACTTATTATAGTTGAACTGATTAATAAGTTAGGTGAGTAGACAACCTAATTATCAGAGTAAGAATACTAGGGTTAGTATAGTGCGATAGAAAGAGGTGTAATAAGGCTATTTGGGTGGGGGGTAACGTAACTAGTGAGGTTAGAAGGGAAGTGTTAGGTGTGCACATTAGATGATGGGCGAGTTATATCTCAAGAGAGTGCGACACTAACTCAAATATGAAAAGTGTGCATGAATATTTAATTACTTGCAATTTAACTCCTTGCTAAATATTTTCAAAATGTTTTACATGGGCTCTGACCCGCGTTAAAATCTTTTCAAAAACATTTTAGGTGTCCAGATATCAGGACGCCCAACTTTAGGATTCTATTAAGGGATGCGTAGCTATAGCTCGTGTGGAAGTTGAAGGACTTTGCGATATATGCCTCATTAATTTACTCCTAGTGTAGGGACATTATTTCAGTTTTCATTTGGGCATGTCTCCCTTTAGATTATTTCAGTATATCCAGTTTATGGATTAAACTTTGTGTATCAAGTTTATTACTTCAGTTTATTGTTAGATTTTATTATTAAAGTGATAGTTGATTCAGTCTTCTTTATTCATATTATTTTCGGTGTTTGATTCAGCTATCAATATGTGTGAATGGATTAATTATTATTGATTTATGCATGTTTTTCATTAATGTAAGATAAAATTTAGCACCAATCTATTTTAATTACTAGGTGGTAAGTAACTTTAAAAATATTTTCGACAGTGATGCTAAGAATGAGCCATATGAGACCAACATTTTATTTTAGTAAAGGATTGTCCACCTGGTATTTTAATCGACTTGGGAACACAATACATAAAGAAAATCAAATGCTACCATAAAATGTGGTCTAATTAAATTAATACAAATATTCCTAAGCACACATATATAATCCAGCTAGCTAGAAATTACTAACCCACTATCAATAATTAAATACAACTTCAATAATCTTACCTAACTTAGGATGGTTCTAAGAATTAGGCTGATGGAGCTGTACAAATTATATGGGCATTTAAATAAGTTTCATTAAATAGGGCTATAAATAAGTTTATATTTCAACACCCTTTCTTAAAGTTATTTTTATCACGCAAGATAATTTTTTAATATGATAAAGTCCCCATAAATTTGTGACTAGGTAAAAATATCGACGATTTGGTCTTGAGATCTTATGTATCTCAACTACACATCTTTTCTTGCAATATATTCTCTTAGGAAATGATAGCGAGAATCGATATGCTTGATTCGATCATGAAAAATCAGATTATTTGACCCGCTATCATTAACTTGTTGTCAATACAAATCTCAGTTGGATCCTCTTGTGATAAACCCAATTCCTTCAGTAAATTTTTGAGCCAAATTGAATGAAAAACACATGATGTAGCGGCTACATATTCAACTGTAGCAAAATTGCAACTACATAGAGGATGTGAGGTCTTGTACAAGTTCGGTAGAACAAAATTCTAACCAAAATCTTGAAGAAAGTTCGATCCATGCTTTCGCCTCTGTCATGCTTTGATAACTTAACTCCGCACTCCACCAGTGTGTTAGTCGTCTTGCAATCACTGATCTTGAACTTCTTGAGTATCTCCTTTGCATCGCCTTCATGTGAGATTAAAAATCCATCTTCTTATTGTTTAAATTTTATGCCAAGGTAGTATGCTATTAACCCAATATCTATTATCTCAAACTTTTTCGTCATTATTTTCTTGAAGTCATTTAACATGCTTGGGTTTCTTTCGGTAGAAATCAAATCATCCACGTATGGAATCATGATCAGAATATTTCCATCTTTGATCTTGATATATAAATTGTTCTCATAGGGACATTTATTGAAACCATTCTCTTAAAACTACTTGTCAATATTCATATTCCATGTCATTGGTTTTTTCTTTAAATCGTAGAGACCTTTCTCCATCTTTAAGACTTTATCATCATATTCCTTCACTACATATCCTAAAGGTTTCTCAATGTACACTTCTTCTTCAATTATTCCTCAATAAATGAATCCTATACACCCAACTGACGAATCTTTCACCAATTTTAATCTTATAGAGAGATAATTAGTCTTACGATTTCTAAGCGAGCAATAGGAGAAAATACCTCATTATCGTCGATGCCAACTCTTTGACTATATATTTTTTTTTACTAGCCTTAACTTGTGTCTTTTCTATTACTCCCTTATCATTTATTTCCATTTTGTAAACCCATCTGATACCAGTAGCCTTCTAACCTTTTGAAAATGAAGCATTCTAAAGTGTCATTATTCTCGATGGCTTTAATTTCTTCGTCTATTGCATCTCTCCACTTCTTATCATGTGGATATTCTTGGAATTTCAGTGGTTCACAATCGACAAAGAGACAAAAGAGTGTAAGATTATTATGTCATTCGATTACCGCATAAAGATCTCATAGCCTTCTTATACGAGGCATAACTCTTTTGTTTAGACATAAACTTGATGATGGCGATTATGATCTATCTCCTTGTTTGGTTAATGTTGTCTAAGTAGGTGGAGTAGTGGGCTCTTGTTGAAATTCTCTTACTTTCTCCATTATGGTTTTTTAATTCTCTTCTTCAAAGTCAGGAAAGAAATTGAAATCATTTATATGAGAGACAAAATGAAATTCTCTTTCTTCATCAAATATCAAAACTCAACTAATTGTAATCCTATCATTACTAGGATTGTATAACTTATAACTTTTGGAGTGCTCATTTTAGTCAATGAAGATGAACTTCTCTTTTTTTTTTCATCAAGTTTGGCTCTTCCTTCATTTTGTATATGTACATGGGTTATGCTTCCAAAGGCTGTTAGATGAGAAATTTTAGGTTTCCTTCCTCTCCTTTCTTTTTATAGAAATTTTCCCATACATTTCTTGTTGATGAACGATAAGATAGGTATATTTTGCACACTACAACTTCTGCCTATAACTCTATTGTCATTCTTCTGCTTTTGATCATATTTTGTGCCACGTCGAGGATTAATCTATTCTTTCTTTATGCAACTATATTTATTTGGTGAGATCTCAAAATTGTGAAACGTCATCGAATTTTGTTTTCTTAAAAAAACTATTAGAACTCCTTGCTGGTAAATTCTCCTCCTCGATAAGATCTCATGGCTTTAATCTAGCGAGCACTTTCTTTCTCCATCGTAGAATTGAACTTCGTGAAAACATCAAAGACTTCTTATTTCACTTTAAGAAATACAACCATCTTTTTCTTGAAAAATCATCAATGAAGAGAAAGAAATTTTTTATTTTATCTAGAGATCTTTGCTTGATTGGATCGTAATTATCTATGTGGATGAGCTCGAGCATCTTATGGGCTCTTAAATTTGTCTCATTTGGAAATCTTTTTCGAAATTGATTCCCAAGTAAATATCCTTCACACAGTTAGCCGGGGTGATTAATGCGAGGTAATCCTCTTACCATCTCTTTCTTGGATAATAACTTCTGTTGTCCAAAATTGAGATACCTAAATCGAATATGCCAAAGCTAGGATGCATCTTTGTAACACGCCTTCAAACTCTTTGCAACATCGTTTTGAATATTCAAAGAAAACATTCTATTCTTTTATATTTTCACGTTGTTAATTAAATTTCCTTTGTTGTCTTTTATAAAAATACTAAAAACCTTCATATGAATATCATAGACTTTTTCTAAGAGTTGACCTAATCTCAAAATGTTGCTTCTTATATTGGGAACATAGTAGGTATTTAATATTATTTTATGACTTCCATGTTCCATGTTAATAAGGATGTTATATTTTCCTTTCACCAGTACTTTAGCATCATCTCCAAAAGAGAGATTTTATCTTCACAACATGCTTCTTTTTCCACACATATGGTTCCTCGCACCAGTGTCAAGGTACCATGTATTTTTGTAGCCTCCATTGCTGTCGTTGTATGAAAGTAGAAAATTACCATTCTCTTCTTTCTTATCTTCCACAGAATTGACTGTCTCCTTAACTATGTCTCCTTAACTATGTTCTATTCCTTAAAATTGTGTGGGTCACAACTTTTTTCCATTCCTTAAATCATCACTGCAATGGAAGTAAAACATATTGAATCAAGGCATTAGAAATATCAAATGCTACTTGAATCATTTTTTACTTCCCTCGTTAACAGGTAATATCAATATTGCTTTTAAAAAAATATCAAGGCGTAACTGTTTAGAATTAACAAATTAATCTACCATTTCATAATCAATAACTTATAAATTAGAATCAATAATATAGACTTAATAGTTGTTGTGTACACATATGTGTGTATGTATTACTATGTGCATTTGTGTGTATATGTGTGTGTGTCTGTGTGAGTATTAATGTGTGTGCATGTGGGGGGTGCGTGTGCATGCATGTGTGTGTACGTGTGTGTGTGTGTGAGAGAGAGAGAGAGAGAGATAAAGTTTTGGAGAAGAGGGTGTGCACCAAAAATAAGGGAGAAGAGGGAAAGGGGTAAAATGAAAGAGAAAGGTTTTAGGTGAAATGTTTGATTCCGTTTTATTTTGTCCGCTTTTTTTCCTTTTCTACTGTTTTCTTTTTCTTTTCAAGCCACTCACTAACTTTCGATTTTTAAAAAAAATATTATTTTTTTAGTTTTTTAAATAAGTGAAAAGTGATTATTAACATTTTTATAGTATATATTTATAATTTAAATTAATATTGTATATAACAAATATATATAACTAATATTAACGAAGAATTAACATTAAGTACAATACATATACAAGGATCCAAAAAAAAGATATCTTAATGTATGGATACTCCGTCTCAGATACAAATTATTCGTGTCAGACACAAATACTATCCCTATCCATATCCGTTTTTTGAATAAATATCTGTAAAATTCGGGCTCGAAGATCGGATGGATTCTGATTTTTGAATATCCGTTTACAACCCTAAAATAAGTACTCAAAAGATACTCACATAACTATCTTTTTATCACACCTTGATTTTCGGTATGAATGAATAAAAGGTACACATAAAGCAATGAATCAAAGTTAGGCAGGAATACCATAAATTTATTCATTATTAGAGTAGTTTACATAGGGTAGCACCACCGCAAGGGCGAGTTACATTTTTTTAGTACAAACTATAATGTAGAAAATTGAAAAGTGCCACTCCTTGCTCCCATCTAGCTTATTCTCTCCCCACACAGTCACGTACGTAAACAGGTGACCGGTATCTCTCTCTAAAAGGGAAGAGATATTATCCTCTTTCTCCGGGATCATTTGGAGAAAAAAGAATTAGCGCAAATATGCTAAGCAGTTTCTACCAGTTCTATAATAAGTATACATATAGATGAGAGTTGGAGTGTTATAAAATCAAAGTTTTACCAACGCTAAAGAAATAAAGGTTATAATCCCATATTATCAGTCTACAAAGAACATTAAGGTTCTTGAACTAATAATCCCATACTTAACAGTTCATTAAGAAAATAAGGTCCGTCGAACTAATAATCTCATACTTACAAATTAATTAAGGATCATGTAAAGAAAATCAAGGACCTTTGAACTAATAATCCCATACTTACCAGTTCGCTAAGGCTATATAAATAATTAAGCTATCAGTAAAACTAATATAATATTAATAATCCCTGGGAAAAAGTAACCTCCTAGGCACTCAATTAAAGTGGCACTCATACGTATGTAGAAATAAATCCAGGCTCTCAATCCTATGAGACCATTAGGCGAAGTGGAAAGTTCCGAGGGATAACACGTTAGTCTACTTCCAAATTAAAACTAATGCTTATTATAAAAATATTTGCATAAAAGTGTAGGGATGGACTCAATCAATAAGGAAAATCATATCAATTAATAAGTGGAAGGGTTAAATTGATCCATAGTCTGATTTAACTGCCAATGATCAAATTCAAATATCGGTGATACTTAATAAAATATATTGCATGGCAGTATTATAATATGCATATGCTAAGAGTAAATAACATCAATCACGTAATGATATCAATAAATAAGCGAATTTTACTATTGAAAAGGTAGGAAAACCTACTTGCTCGGTATATTGTTCGGCTTTATATTTCACAAGAGGATATCAGGAGTAGATGGTACTTGATTTTTTGAATACAATGTTTTGGTATTTTAGTATTTTTGATTAGGTCAGTCATTTTATAAAAAAAATAGTATCTTTTAAAATTCCAAAGGTTTGATTGTAAATAATTTTGCACTATAAAATACTGGACCTAAGGTCATTTATTAAGTTTGCTGCAAGACTTTTTATGTTCAAAATTTTCAAGTATTCATAAATAATGTTTGGAGATCAAATTCATAAGTTGAAAAAGTCAAGAAGGGTCAAATTATAATTTAGAAAAAATATTTCGAAGTTAAAACCTCATTTTTTTTAACAAGTTATGCTAGATAATCCAGATATGTCCATACCTCATATCATTTTGACTTGCAAAATAAAATAAAAATATTGGAAAAAATTTCAAAAAAGTCTGATTGCCTCACGCGCTAGGTTAAGGTTTTAGGTCAAAAATTTCATGTTCTTTCCCTCGATAGTTGACTTTAAGGCTTATTATTTTTTACCATGAATAACTCCTTCATTTCAAAACCATTTGAGATGGTTTCTTAATAAAAGCAACCTAATTTTCATAAGAAATCCACATATTATAAGTTTTGTAGATTGAGATGCAATATATCTTAACTTCGATAACTGTGTGTTTTCTGAAATTTTATCTTAACATTTGTGGATTTTAAGAATATGACAGAGATTCTTATGAACATGGTTTGTTTTCTTTTATGTTCAGGAGTAATTTTGTTTTCTTATCATATGAGAAGTCGGTATTTTTATCTTGAAAGGTTTGTATAAAAGAATCTTGGGTTTGCTGAACTAAGATTTTCTCCCTCTCAACTCGGGATAAGCAATATTGTTGAAACTTTTTGTGAAAGGGGTAATCAAACAAAGGTCATATTGCTCTACAGTACCAAAAATATCGTAGAAATTTAAAGTGTGGAGTCTTCCTACTTGATTTCGACGTAAAGCGTTGGCTACTACATTTCCTTTGCCTAGATGGTAATTTAATTTAAATTGGTAATCTTTCAAAAAATCCATCCAACGTCATTGTCTTAAATTCAAGTCCTATTGGGTAAAAATATATTTTAATATTTTATGATCATAAAAGAATTGGAAATTTAGACCCTAAAGGTTAACAACACCAAATTTTTAACCCAAAAACTACAGTGGTTGATTCATGATCAAGGGCAGGGTTATTACGTTCATGAGTTTTAAGTTTTTGCGACCTATACTCTATAACTTTCTCATTCTGCATTAACACGCTTCCTAACCCTTGCAATGAAGCATCAATATGTACATCGTATCCTACTGAAGAGGAGTGGACCCTAATTTTTAATTTCTTTAAAAAATATATTTCCTTTTTATTAAAAAGATGCGGAAGCGATGTGATGGTTTACAAAAAACACCAAATTCTAATTTACTTCAAATTAAAATTAAACCAAGTGAAATAGGATATACCCACACACAACTTCAATTTCACTTAAACCAAATTAATTAATCCAAGTCCTAGAAATTTGCCTAAGTCATATTTGCAAATTTTCCCAAGTTAGGCCAAACTACATTTTTATCAATTTAAATTAAATGACTTGAATTAAATTCACGAAACATTACCCAATATTAATTTTCACCAAATTAAACAAGTAGAGATTAAATTAAACCAATTTTATCTTTTTACCTAAGCATGCGTTCTAGGTGATTTTGCAAAAGATAAAATAAATAATTAATCCACTACGCCGTGATGTAGGAGGAAAAACCCAAAACGGAAAAAAACCTCGGACGGCCCTAGCCTTAAGTTCACTAAATATGGATTTACAAATTACAAGACAAAAGACTTACAACACACGACTTGACCCCTTTCAAGCCTCGACGCTTCTTCAAGTAAGCACCTCCGCCTAGTAGACAACCCCGGATCTCCACCAGAATATTGGCCTTCATGTGAGATTAAAAATCCATCTTCTTATTGTTTAACTTTTATGCCAAGGTAGTATGCTATTGACCCAATATCTATTATCTCAAACTTTTTCGTCATTATTTTCTTGAAGTCTTTTAACATGCCTGGGTTTCTTTCGGTAGAAATCAAATCATCCACATATGGAAACATGATCAGAATATCTCCATCTTTGATCTTGATATATAAATTGTTCTCACAGGGACATTTATTGAAACCATTCTCTTAAAACTACTTTTCAATCTTCATATTCCATGTCATTTGTTTTTTCTTTAAATCATAGAGACTTTTCTCCATCTTTAAGACTTTATCATCATATTCCTTCACTACATATCCTAAAGGTTTCGCAATGTACACTTCTTCTTCAAGTATTCCTCAATAAATGAGGCCTATACACCCAACTGATGAATCTTTCACCTATTTTAATCTTATAGAGAGATAATTATTCTTACGATTTCTAAGTAAGCAATAGGAGAAAATACCTCATTATCGTCGATGCCAACTCTTTGACTATACATTTTTTTTTTACTATCCTTGACTTGTGTCTTTTCTATTACTCCCTTATCATTTATTTCCATTTTGTAAACCCATATAATACCAGTAGCCTTCTAACCTTTTAAAAATGAAGCATTCTCAAGTGTCATTATTCTCGATGGATTTAATTTCTTCGTTTATTGCAACTCTCCACTTCTTATCATGTGGAGATTCTTGGAAGTTCAGTGGTTCACAATCGACAAAGTGGAAGAAGAGTGTAAGAATATTATGTCATTCGATTACCGCATAAATATCTCATAGCCTTCTTATACGAGGCATAACTCTTTTGTTTAGACATAAACTTGATGATGACAATTATGATCTATCTCCGTGTTTGCTTAATGTTGTCTAAGTAGGTGGAGTAGTGGGATCTTGTTGAAATTCTCTTACTTTCTCCATTATGGTTTTTTAATTCTCTTCTTCAAAGTCAGGAAAGAAATTGAAATCATCTATATGAGAGACAAAACGAAATTCTCTTTCTTCATCAAATATCAAAACTCAACTAGTTGTAATCCTATCATTACTAGGATTGTATAACTTATAACCTTTGGAGTGGTCATTTTAGTTAATGAAGATGAACTACTCTTTTTTTTTTTTATCAAGTTTGGCTCTTCCTTCATTTTGTATATGTACATGGGTTATGCTTCCAAAGTCTCTTAGATGAGAAATTTTGGGTTTCCTTCCTCTCCTTTCTTTTTATAGAAATTTTCCCATACATTTCTTGTTGATGAACGATTAGATTGGTATATTTCGCACACTACAACTTTCGCCTATAACTCTATTGTCATTCTTCTGCTTTTGATCATATTTTGTGCCATGTCGAGGATTGATCTATTCTTTCTTTATGCAACTATATTTATTTGGTGAGATCTCGAAATGATGAAACGTCATCGAATTTTGTTTTCTTCAAAAAACTATTAGAACTTCTTGTTGGTAAATTCTCCTCCCCGATAAGATCTCATGTCTTTAATCTGGCGAGAACTTTCTTTCTCCACCGTAGAATTGAACTTCGTGAAAACTTCAAAGACTTCTTATTTCACTTTAAGAAATACACCCATCTTTTTCCTGAAAAATCATCAACGAAGAGAAGGAAATTTTTTATTTTATCTAGAGATCTTGGCTTGATTGGATCGTAATTATCTATGTGTATGAGCTCGAGCAGCTTATGGGCTCTTAAATTTGACTCATTTGGAAATATTTTTGGAAATTGATTCCCAAGTAAATATCCTTCACACCGTTAGTCGGGGTGATTAATGCAAGGTAATCCTCTTACCATCTCTTTCTTGGATAATAACTTCAGTTCTCTAAAATTTAGATACCTAAATCGAATATGCCAAAGCTAGGATGCATCTTTGTAACACGCCTTCAAACTCTTTGTAACATAGTTTTGAATATGCAAAGAAAACATTATATTCTTTTATATTTTCATGTTGTTAATTAAATTTCCTTTGTCATCTTTTATAAAAATAATAAAAATCTTCATATGAATATCATAGCCTCTTTCTAAGAGTTGACCTAATCTCAAAATGTTGCTTCTTATATTGGGAACATAATAGGTATTTGATATTATTTTATGACTTCCATGTTCCATGTTAATAAGGATGTTATATTTTCCTTTCACTAGTATTTTAGAATCATCTCCAAAAGAGATATTTTATCTTCACAACATGCTTCTTGTTCCACACATATGGTTCCTCGCACCAGTGTCAAGATACCATTTATTTTCTTAGCCTCCATTGTTGTCGTTGTATGAAAGTAGAAAATTACCATTCTCTTCTTTCTTATCTTCCACATAATTGACTGTCTCATTAACTATGTTATAGGATGTTCTACATTTCTTAATATAATGACCAAACTTGTGACAATTATATCATTCAACTGGAGATTTGTCATACCTCAAGTTGGAATGTCCTTTCCTATGACGTCCTGTAGATTTCTCACATTTCTTGTAGTTGTTGTTGGAATCATAGTTATTAGAATGGTTGTTATTAGAATTCTAACCTCATCCACATCCCCAACTACGACCTCATCCACACTTTCATATGTAGAGCTTCAAAATCACCTTTTAAATTTTGAAGACGGACTTTCTTCACTTGTTCGGATCCTTTGTAATAGGTTTACAACTTTTCCCACGATTGCCTAGCGGAGATTGCACTGAAAATCTTCTCGAAAACATCATTATTTAATGTTTGGTAGATCTAATAGAGATCTTCTTTCTCTCTCTTTCTTGAGTGTTTCAAACTGTCCTTCTGAGTTTTGTTTAAGGAAATTTCATTTTGAGACTCACTATAACCTCTCTCCAGGACTTCTAAAACATCGTGTTCACCTAAAAGAGCCTTCATGTAGAAGAATGCCATACCATTATTTTCCATCATGCTTGTAGGAATTCATAAATTTTGATTGTGTGATTAGATCCAGAACGCCAAAAAAACTTAAGAGGAGCTTAGACTGAAAATAAAGATTTTGTCAAAGTCAATAGTTAAAGTCTCGGTCAATGCTTGATGGCTCGATCAAATGCCTTGACTGCTTGGATTTGATACCTTTTTGTTGGAAATAACTTAGGGGGTAACAAACAGACGTAAACAGTGTGAACACTATGATATCCATATCTATATCCTCTATCTGGATGCACTATTCGTATCCATATTCTTATCCGCCTAGATAATAAAAACAACTATCCTTATCCTCTCGGATTCCCCTGAATTCGAATACTATTCGTCTCCTGTTACATTGCTTATCCATTGTAATTAACACCAATTTTGAAATTATCTAAAATTCATACTGAATGAAAATTGGACGATCAAATTCCAAGAGAATTTCATAATAACTAACAAAAAATAAACTATATAAACTCTTAAGCGAATGTTTGAAATCAAGTATGAACCTTTAATGTTCATATTTATGAATCACGAGTTCTCTTATTATCTTGTTGAATAGTCCAAAGATCCCCAACATGCAAGGAAGATACGTATAAAAATTCTTAACTTTATGAACCAACGCTACTCTCGTGAATGAATAATTAAAAAATTAAAATTGTGTGGCTCACAACTTTTTTCCATTCCTTAAATCATCACTGCAATGGAACTAAAACATATTGAATCAAGGCATTAGAAATATCAAATGCTAATTGAATCATTTTTTACTTCCCTCTTTAATGGGTAATATCAATATTGCTTTTAAAAAAATATCAAGGCGTAACTGTTTAGAATTAACAAATTAATCTACCATTTCAGAATCAATAACTTATAAATTAGAATCAATAATATAGACTTAATAGTTGTTGTGTACACATATGTGTGTATGTATTACAATGTGCATTTGTGTGTATATGTGTGTGTGTTTGTGTGAGTATTAATGTGTGTGCATGTGTGTGTTGTGTTATTGTGTGCATGTGGGCGGTGCGTGTGCATGTGCGTGCATGTGTGTGTGTGTGTGTGTGTGAGAGAGAGAGAGAGAGAGAGAGAGAGAGAGAGAGTTTTGGAGAAGATGGTGTGCACCAAAAATAAGGGAGAAGAGGGAAAGGGGTAAAATGAAAGAGAAAGGTTTTAGGTGAAATGTTTGATTCGGTTTTATTTTGTTCGCTTTTTTTTCTTTTCTACTGTTTCCTTTTTCTTTTCAAGTCACTCGCTATCTTTCGATTTTTAAAAAATATTATTTTTTTAGTTTTTTTAAATAAGTGAAAGGTGATTATTAACATTTTTATATTATATATTTATAATTTAAATTAATATTGTATATCACAAATATATATAACTAATATTAATGATGAATTAATATTAAGTACAATAGATATACAAGGATCCAATAAATAGATATCTTAATGTATGGATACTCCGTCTCAGATACAAATTATTCGTGTCAGACACAAATACTATCCCTATTCATATCCGTTTTTTGAATAAATATCTGTAAAATTCGGGCTCGAAGATCGGATGGATTTTGATTTTTCAATATTCGTTTACAACCATAAAATAAGTACTCAAAAGATACTCACATAACTATCTTTTTATCACACCCTGCTTTTTGGTATGAATGAATAAAAGGTACACATAAAGCAATGAATCAAAGTTAAACATGAATACCATAAATTTATCCATTATTAAAGTAGTTTACATAGGGTAGCACCACCGCAAGGGTGAGTTACATTTTTTAGTACAAACTATAATGTAGAAAATTAAAAAGTGCCACTCCTTGCTCCCATCTAGCTTATTCTCTCCCCACACAGTCACGTACGTAAACATGTGACCGGTATCTCTCTCTAAAAGGGAAGAGATATTATCCTCTTTCTTCAGGATCATCTGGAGAAAAAAGAATAAGCACAAATATGCTAAGCAGTTTCTACCAGTTCTATATTAAGTATACATATAGATGAGAGTGGGAGTGTTATAAAATCAATGTTTTACCAACGCTAAAGAAATAAAGGTTATAATCCCATATTATCAGTCTACAAAGAACATTAAGGTTCTTGAACTAATAATCCCATACTTAACAGTTCATTAAGAAAATAAGGTCTGTGGAACTAATAATCTTATACTTACCAATTAATTAAGGATCATGTAAAGAAAATCAAGGACCTTTGAACTAATAATCCCATACTTACCAGTTCGCTAAGTCTATATAAATAATTAAGATATCAGTAAAACCAATATAATATTAATAATCCCTGGGAAAAAGTAACTTCCTAGGAACTCAATTAAAGTGGCAGTCATACGTATGTAGCAATAAATCCAGGCTCTCAATCCTATGAGACCATTAGGCGAAGTGGAAAGTTTCGTGGGATAACACGTTAGTCTACTACCAAACTAAAACTAACGCTTATTATAAAAATATTTGCACAAAAGTGTAGGGATGGACTCAATCAATAGTGAAAATCATATCAATTAATACGAGGATGGGTTAAATTGATCCATAGTCAGATTTAACTACCAATGATCAAATTTAAATATCAGTGATATTTAATAAAATATGTAGCATGACATTATTATAATATGCATATGCTAAGAGTAAATAACATCTATCACGTAGTGATATCAATAAATAAGCGAAGTTTACTATTGAAAAGGTAGGAAAACCTACTTTCTCGGTATATTGTTCGGCTTTATATTTCACAAGAGGATATCGGGAGTAGATGGTACTTGATTTTTTGTATACCATGTTTTGGTATTTTAGTATTTTTGATTAGGTCAGTCATTTTATAAAAAAAATAGTATCTTTTAAAATTCCAAAGGTTTAATTGTAAATAATTTTGCACTATAAAATACTGGACCTAAGGTCATTTTTTAAGTTTGCTACAAGACTTTTTGTATTAAAATTTTTCAAGTATTCATAAATAATGTTTGGAGATCAAATTCATAAGTTGAAAAAGTCAAGAATGGTCAAATTATAATTTAGAAAAAATATTTCTAAGTTAAAACCTCATTTTTTTAATAACATATGCTAGTTAATCCAAATATGGCCTTAGCTCATATCATTTTGACCTGCAAAATAAAATAAAAATATTGGAAAAAATGTCAAAAAAGTCTGATTGGCTCACGCGCTAGGTTATGGTTTCAGGTAAAAAATTTCATGTTCTTTCCCTCGATAGTTGACTTTAAGGCTTATGATTTTTTACCATGAATAACTCCTTCATTTCAAAACCATTTGAGATGGTTTCTTAATAAAAGCAACCTGATTTTCATAAGAAATCCACATATTATAAGTTTTGTAGATTGAGATGCAATATATCTTAACTTCGATAACTGTGTGTTTTTCTGAAATTTTATCTTAACATTTGTGGATTTTAAGAATATGGTAGAGATTCTTATGAACATGGTTTGTTTTCTTTTATGTTCAGGAGTAATTTTGTTTGCTTATCATATGATAAGTCAGGATTTTTATCTTGAAAGGTTTGTATAAAAGAATCTTGGGTTTGCTGAACTAAGATTTTCTCCCTCTCAACTCGGGATAAGCAATATTGTTGAAACTTTTTGTGAAAGGGGTAATCAAACAAAGGTCATATTTCTCTACGGTAGCAAAAATATCGTAGAAATTTAAAGTGTGGAGTCTTCCTACTTGATTTTGACTTAAAGTGTTGGCTACTACATTTCCTTTGTCTGGATGGTAATTTAATTTAAATTGGTAATCTTTCAAAAAATCCATCCAACGTCATTGTCTTAAATTCAAGTCCTATTGGGTAAAAATATATTTCAATATTTTATGATCATAAAAGACTTGGAAATTTATACCCTAAAGGTAACAACACCAAATTTTTAACCCAAAAACTACAGTGGTTGATTCAAGATCATGGGCAGGGTAACTACGTTCATGAGTTTTAAGTTTTTATGACCCATACTCTATAACTTTCTCATTCTGCATTAACACGCTTCCTAACCCTTGTAATGAAGCATCAATATGTACATCGTATCTTACTGAAGAGGAGTGGATCCTAATTTTTAATTTCTTTAAATTATATATTTCCTTTTTATTAAAAAGATGCGGAAGTGATGTGATGGTTCAGCAAAAACACCAAATTTTAATTTACTTCAAATTAAAATTAAACCAAGTGAAATAGGATATACCCACATACAACTTCAATTTCACTTAAACCAAATTAATTAATCCAAGTCCAAGAAATTTGCCTAAGTCATATTTGCAAATTTTTCCAAGTTAGGCCAAATCACATTTTTATCAATTTAAATTAAATGACTTGAAATAAATTAACGAAACATTACGCAATATTAATTTGCACCAAATTAAACAAGTATAGATTAAATTAAACCAATTTAATCTTTTTACCTAAGCATGCGTTCTAGGTGATTTTGTAAATGATAAAATAAACAATTAATCCACTACGTCGCGATGTACGAGGAAAAACTCACAACGGGAAAAAACTTCAAACGGCCGTAGCCTTAAGTCCACTAAGAATGGATTTTCAAATTACAAGACAAAAGATTTACAACACACGACTCGATCCCTTTCAAGCCTCTACACTTCTTCTTGTAAACACCTCCGCCTTGTAGATAACCCCGGTGCTCCATCGGAATCTCGGCCTTCACCAATGAGACATAGGTACACCGTCAACCACACTTGGTATCTTTTACCACATCAGAATGCCTTAGCAAAACGAACTCTTCTTCTTTATGGGATGTAGAAGAAAACCCAAACTTCTTTTCAAACTAATGTAGAGATAACCAGTGCCAAACACTCAAAGCAAAGTATGTATATATGGACGCATGGAAAACATAAACTATGGGTGTATAACTGAAGTGTATAATCAATTTTTCTTGAAAACTTGGACACTTTAAAACATGAACTTTTTCCTTAATCAATTTTGCTCTCAAACTCATTCTTGGAGATGGTTGTGTATGAAAAATTTAAGTTAGAAAAAGTTCTTCCCACACATAGATATTCAGCAAAAAGTTAGTGGGGTAAGGAAGTGGGAAACATGGGTAAAAACTGCCAAAAAAAATTCCCGCCTGAAATCTCGTTCGAACGACATCTCGTTCGACGAGTCTTCTAACGAAGTTCTAGTGTGAACTCGTTAGAAGCTCGTTGGAAGTCTCGTTTGAACAGCCCCCTCGTTCGAACGATATTTCAAACGAAGTTCCAGTGGCGAATATGGGAAGTCGTTGGCAATCTCGTTCGAACGACTTGTGATTCGAACGACAATCTTGTTCAAACGACATTTCGAATGAACTTACAGAAAGTTCAAAAAAATTATTTTTAAGCCCAGAAACTTTTTATATTTTTTATATAAGTTTTAATAGAAAACTTTCTGAAAACAAAACAAAGTTTTAAAACCTAACACCTAATAAACATGTTCCAAGCTCCTATATATATGTGTGTAATGCATTCATACCTTGGGAGCATGGAACCATTATTGATGACGTAGAAATGAGGCACTTAAACTTGGCATTTTGATGAAGCTTTATACACTTGGCCGCTATGTCTTCAACAAACACGTCATAGGCTTGAATAGGTATACTTGAACACTATCCTATGACATAAACGTTTTTGTCCGAAATTGAGCCAAAACAACAAATGACTCAATTGGAAATTTGTGCCCTTACAAATCTCCCCCTTTGGCTATTTCAGGACAAAAACCAAAAAAAATCCTAAAGGGCCGTCAAGCTCTACTAGACTAATAAAAAATCCCACCCAAAATAAAAAATACTATGCTTGACACAAACAACCCAAGGATTACAATCTTTGCCAGTGAAAGTTGCCGCTTTATAATATAATTCCTGGACACTTAAGCAAACACATTACACGCATAAGGAAAAAAATTAATGCAAGTAAAGTAAGTACTCCCCCTAAATTAATTCTCTCCCTTTATCAATTATGATCAACTTAGAATGACACCTCCCCCTAAGATTAATCTCCCCCAAACTAAAATATGATAATAATAGGTTTAGATACCATTTCTCCCCCTATCATTCTCCCCTTTTTTGTTCAGGAATAGACAAAGGCTAAAGAATCAAAAAATTAACTTATCTCCCCCAATTCAAGCATATTACCCTTAAACTAAACAAGGTATAAATAAAATGAGATAACAAGCTAAACATGTAAATGTTTCTAAAGTGATGAGAACGCGAAAGCACATAGGCAACAAAAACATAACTAATCCAACAAATAATAATGGATACCAACTAAGATGCAAGAAACATATACCAATATGATACATAAGTATTAATCATGTGATATCAACGAAGAATGCAATAAGATGGATATCAATTATGAATTAAAGCATATATGGACTAGAAATCAAGGCAAAGTCTACACAAAAATATCATATATATACATACTCTAGATATACCAAAGATGCACATGCATATATATATAGAGATATAAACACACAAATGACACACAAAATATTATATAAGTCTTTCACACTCGTATGGCAAAAATGTGTCATGTGGAAACGGAAGTGTTGGGGTGTGAACTAGTAACAATTAAATTTAAACCCAATCACTTAAAACACGTTCATGGAGTTCTCATTTGATTGCAAACTTCATCACATTTGAATATAACCTCATGTGACAATATAGATTGAACTCAATGAACAAACATACACAATGCATACAAGCCTAGAATGTTGATGATTCTACAAACCAATAGAGTCATGACATGAAATACGCAACTAGGATAAATGAACATTGTGCAAACCGTTGACATACCATCCAATCTCCCTCAATAAGCTTATATTATTTTTGAATGAATATATCAATCAAACATAGGCCTTGGAAAATTATTTTTCTTTTAATGCCCTATTTTATTTTAGGCCTTTGGACCACGTATTTCTTTTAGGTCCATTCAAAACGATGGCTTACTATTCGCAAAGGATATAATTAATCCTTTCGGAGCCCTTCCCCGTGCACATTTATATTTATCATGTTTATTTTTCACACAAATCTCACGTGTAACGGATTTTGACATGCACTAGTCCTCCTAGGTCACAAATATGTAAATGACAAGATTGGTAGGAGAACACCACACAAAGCTCAAATATACATATGAAGTTAAATTTCAAAAGAGCTCGTGCATGTGTGAATTGAGGCATATAAAAATAGAATCCATTTAATCAACACAAAATCCAACTACTCCATATAAGCATGGTAAAGAACATAATAAGGATTGGCAATCTAAACCAAAAGTTCTAGTCACATGGGAGCATAAAAGATGGGATTCAAACACAAGTGTATGCCACATAAAGTGTGTCAAACTAAAATACACAAAAAAAAAATCTTTTTGAGTTTTTTAAAAATTTTAATCAAAAATAAAAAATATATACTCAAAAGACAAACAGTAATCATTTATATTTTTTATTAATCTTAAGTTGTTAAAAAGATAAAATGCAAATGATAAACCAAAAATCTTTTTGTATTTTTCATTTAAAGAAAACAAAAATGAAGTAATAAAATACATAAGATAAACAAGAATCGTAATTCTAGCATGTGATTGAGTATGGATCATAGACTAGAATATGATTAAACAAGCATACATTTAGCATGTGAATATAGCATGAAGTAAAAATGCTAAAGTATGCAAATAAAACTAACACATTCAACCTTTAGATTTTGTAAGGGAGTGAGCATGTGAAAGTAAATGAGAATCTAACGTCCAATTTTGCAAGGCATTTCCTAACCCAAATTAATAAAGAATGACTATCTTGAGGTGTAGGAATTTTAACTACCTTGGTTGCATTACGTTGGGATTTTCTAAGAATTATTTTAAGGTCAAAACAAAATTTTCTAAGATGACCTTTTCGACCAAAATGTGTACAAGTAAAAACATGTCGAAAAGATTTACCTAAGGAGTGATCTCTAAAGGCTTTCCTCGTAGATTCTCCTAAAACATTGGTTTTGGCTTTATGATTAGATTCATTACACGTATTGAAGCCTAAACCACACATGTCATTTTTAATTTGGACCGTTCCTAAGATTATATCTAATTTTTTCGAACGACACTCCAAATCAAATTTGACATTGCTAGAGTCTTTTAATTTATTTTGCAATTTTAAAATGTTAGACTCTTATAAAACATTTCTCTCTTCAAAAGCAAGAAGCTCCTTTTTTAAGGATTCCATTAAACCCGTAAGGCTATCTCTCTCGCCTTCTATATATTCAAGCTTCTCTATAAGAGCTTTATCTCGTGTCCTATGGTCTTCAACCAACATACTATCATCAACGACCTTGACATGCTCTCTTAAACTAAATTCTAACTTCAAATTACCTCTTTTCAATTTAATTGATTCTTAATAAAGTTCTTGAAAAGCATTTTGAAGTTCACTCACATTAACCTCTTCTTAATTTTCACTCTCTCTTTCTTCTCCACTCTCACTATCATAAAAAACAAAGGAATAAAAAACTTTGACCTCGAAAGTGTCATGTGTTTAAATATCTTCATGAGAAGATTCACTTTCGGTGCTCACATGACTAGCCATAAAAGCCACAAAGTTGGGCTTAGTGGGGGAACCGGGTCCCTCTTCCTTATCACTATCACTAAGGGTCGCATTATATGAAATGGGTCACTTACCCTCTCTCCTTAGTTTAATGGGGCACTCAGAAGCCCTATGGCCATAACCCTCACAACCAAAACACCTATTTGACTTGTCCCTATTTAAATTTTCATTAATAGTTTTAGGGATCTTCTCGGCCTTGTCATACTTAGAAGTTTCAAATTTCTTAAAATCATTTTTAAATTTATCTTTGTTAAATATAAGAAATTTTCTAAATTTTCGAGCAAACAAAGCCATGTCTTCCGAGTCACTATCACTCTCGCTCTCTACTACTTGTTTGACCTCTTTTCGGGCTTTTAAAGCAACGCCCTTTTCTATTTTATTTTCAGTTTTAGAGGGAAACATGTCCAGTTCATAGGTTTGTAAGTCACCTACGAGCTCTTCTAATTTCATAGGGGCTAAAGTTGGTAAAGAATTCAAAATGATCACTTTTGGAATAAATCTATCGGGTAGGGACCTTAAAATTTTCTTTATTACTCGGTTGTCGGGTATTTTCTCTCTCAATTTAAAAGATGAATTAACAATATCAGAAAGTCTAGCATAAAATTCATCAAAAGTTTCTTTTTCATTCATTTTGATAGTTTCAAATTGAGTGGTGAGGTTTTGAAGTTTCGAAGCTTTAACGACACTTGTACCTTTATGAGTGAGTTGCAAAATATCCCACGCTTCTTTAGTGGTCTCACACGTCATAATCCGTCAGAATTCATCCGGTTTGAGAGCGCTAAACAAGGCGTTTAAACCTCGGGAATTAAAGTCAGAAAGTTTAAATTCACCCTCACTCCATCTATCGACGGGTTTCGGAACACGCTCATTATCTACTAAATTAGCAGGTGGGGACCACCCATTAACAACATACATCCAAACTCTCTCGTCGATAGATTTTGGTGCCGATTTCATTCGCGCTTTCTAATATGCGTAGTTAGAACCATCAAAAATAGGAAATTTAGAAAATAGGGAAAATTCCATTTTCGCCAAAAATATTTAAAGGGTCTTAACAAAGTAATATATCATTTTTGGCTCAGATACCAATCTGAAGAGGAGTGGACCCTAATTTTTAATTTCTTTAAAAAATATATTTCTTTTTTATTAAAAAGATGCGGAAGCGATGTGATGGTTCACAAAAAACACCAAATTTTAATTTACTTCAAATTAAAATTAAACTAAGTGAAATAGGATATACCCGAACACAACTTGAATTTCACTTAAACAAAATTAATTAATCCAAGTCCTAGAAATTTGCCTAAGTCATATTTGCCAATTTTCCCAAGTTAGGCCAAACCACATTTTTACCAATTTAAATTAAATGACTTGAATTAAATTAACGAAACATTACCCAATATTAATTTGCACCAAATTAAACAAGTAAAGATTAAATTAAAACAATTTTATCTTTTTACCTAAGCATGCTTTCTAGGTGATTTTGCAAAAGATAAAATAAACAATTAATCCACTACGCCGCGATGTACGAGGAAAAACTCACAACGGGAAAAAACTTCAAACGGCCGTAGCCTTAAGTCCACTAAGAATGGATTTTCAAATTACAAGACAAAAGATTTACAACACACGACTCGATCCCTTTCAAGCCTCGACGCTTCTTCTTGTAAACACCTCCGCCTAGTAGACAATCTTGGAGCTCCACCAAAATCTCGGCCTTCACCAATGAGACATAGGTACACTGTCAACCACACATGGTATCTTTTACCACATGATAATGTCGCAGCAAAACGAACTCTTATTCTTAATGGAATGTAGAAGAAAACCCAAACTTCTCTTCAAACTAATGTAGACATAAACCGGTGCCAAACACTCCAAGAAAAGTATGTATATATGGACGCTTGGAAAACATAAACTATGGGTGTAGAACTAAAGTGTATAATCAATTTTTCTTGAAAACTTGGACACTTTAAAACATGAACTTTTTCCTTTATCAATTTTTCTCTCAAACTCACTCTTTGAGATGGTTGTGTATGAAAAATTTAAGTTAGAAAAAGTTCTTCCCACACATAGATATTCAGCAAAAAGATAGTGGGGTAAGGAAGTAGGAAACATGGGTAAAAACTGCTAAAAACTGGAAAAAAAAATCCCGCCTGAAATTCTTTCGAACGACGTCTCGTTCGAACGAATCTTCTAACGAAGTTCCAGTGTGAACTCGTTAGAAGCTCATTAGAAGTCTCGTTCGAATGACATTTCGAACGGAGTTCCAGTGGTCAATATGAGAAGTCGTTGGCAAAATCGTTCGAACGACTTGTGGTTCGAATGACAATCTCGTTCGAACGACACTTCGAACGAGCTTACAAAAAGTTCAAAAATAAAAAATTTAAGCCCAAAAACTTTATATATTTTGTATATAAGTTTTAATAGAAAACTTTCTGAAAACAAAAAAAAATTTTAAAACCTAACACCCAATTATATATATATATATATATATATATATATAATGCATTCATACCTTGGGAGCATGGAACCACTATTGATGACGTAGAAACGAGGCACTTAAACTCGGTATTTTGATGAAGCTTTATACGCTTGGCCGCTACGTCTTTAACAAACACGTCATAAGCTTGAATAGGTACACTTGAACTCTATCCTATGACATCAACGTTTTTGTCCGAAATTGAGACAAAACAACACAGGACTCAATTGGAAATTTGTGTCCTTACATTTACATCACAAGAAGGAATAGTGATGATAGGAGAAGTAGTTAATTTGTCCTTTAACACTTGGAATGATTGATTACATTCACCCGTCCATACAAATGGAACTTCCTTCCTAGTTAGATTTAAAAGATGAAGAGAAATACGAGAAAATCCTTCTGCAAAATGACGGTAATATCTAGATAATACTAGAAAACTTTTTATTTCAGTAATATTGATAGGATTTTTCAATTCTGAAATGGTTGAAATTTTGTCTCGATCGACGGATTCCATTTTTAGAGATCACGTGTCCTAAAATTTTTGTTTCCTTTATTAAAAAATCACATTTGCTCTTTTTAGCCTATAATCGATGGTTTCTAAGAGTACTTAAGACCGTGTCTAAATGTTGGGCATGTTCTACTAGATTTTGAGAATAAACAAGAATATCGTCAATAAAAATGATAACCAATTGGTCAAGAAAAGGACTAAAGATTTTATTCATCAGATCCATAATAGCTACAAGTGCATTGGTTAATCCAAATGACATTATGGTAAATTCAAAATGTCCTTAACCGGTTCGAAAAGTAATTTTCAAATATCTTCTTCTTTAACGCGGAATTGATGATAAACATATCATAAATCTATTTTAGAAAAGACCTTTGATCCTCTAAGTTGATCAAATAGATGTCCTATTAAGGCTAAAGGATACTTATTCTTAATAGTCACCGAGCTTAGTTTACAATAGTCTATGCATAATATAAAGCTTCCATTATGTTTCTTGATAAATAATAGAGGAGCTTCCCAAGGAGATGAACTTAGTCGAATAAAACCTTTTTCAAAGAGGTCGTCTAATTAAGTACGAAGTTCTCGAAATTCTAAAAGAGTCATTCAATACGGAGGTATCGAAATAGGAAGTGTATTAGGATAATGATTGATACTAAACTCATTTTCGATCGAAGATGGTTATCCTAGTAATTATTTAGGAAAAACATATCCAATTTGTTCCAAAAGATTTGGAATTAAGGAAGAGATTTGGATTTGGAGACTTGAGGGTTCATACGGACCAGATCCTTGAAATAGAAAGAATAATTATCTTCATTTCTAAAATAAATTTTCTCAGAATGGGAATCGATAAAAGCATGATGTCTTGACAAAACATCCATTCCAATATTAATATCGAAACCACAAATATCTTAAATT
This sequence comes from Sambucus nigra, assembly GCA_949130495.1. Classification (NCBI taxonomy): domain Eukaryota; kingdom Viridiplantae; phylum Streptophyta; class Magnoliopsida; order Dipsacales; family Adoxaceae; genus Sambucus; species Sambucus nigra. The sequence continues at coordinate 573,889,935 of OX422217.1, forward strand.
ACCAAATAATCAAGGAGTGTTCCTAGACTAAGTTGAATTCTATAATTGCAATAACCTTGTGTTGGTGTAGTGATTTCACCTATTGGTAATTCAATATCCAATAGAGAAATTAAATATGTAGGTAATAATTACAATAATTAAGTTAGTCTAAGACTAATAAAAGAATGTGTTGAACTTGAATCAAACAAAATATGTGCATAAAAATGTTGCAAAAATAACATACCTTCAACCACGTATAGGCAGTATGGAATAATTCTTTCCATAACTCGAGATTAACATAATGTCCTTAGCAGAATTTAGCTTAGCTTGATTTGGGATAGGAAAGTATTTTGAATTTTGTGAGGGTTTATTTAAATGGCGACGGATTGGAATAGATTTTAACTTAGGACACCGTGGGTAGATATGTTCTACTTCGTGATACTCATGACAATTAATTGTTGAATGTGTTGTGTTATGACGAATCTGGGAATAAGCTTGTCCCCTCGAGTTTGAATAAGGGTGAGGTCGAGAATGAGCTGGGTTTTTAATAACATGATTGTTTCTGGTAATAGGGGGACAAAATCATATTACGGCAGAAGAATTGCATTCCATAATTGTCGTAACGTCGATAAGTTGAGAAAACTCCTAGATTTGTAAAGGAGCGATCGAATTCTTGACTCTTAGATATAATCCTCTTTCAAATGCACTCCTTTATCTCAGTATCTATATACTCAAGGGAGTAACGAGACAATTCGGTAAATTTGTCCTCATATTGGGAAAAAGATAGATTATCTTATTATATGTTTAAGAAATCAATAGTTTGTTGATCTCACTCAACCTTAGAAAAATACTTTTTGAAGAAAATCTCCTCAAATTGATCCCAAGTAAAATTAACAACATTCTTATTATGTGACACTGCTTACCAACAAAAATCATCTTCCCCTACAAACATATAGACTGCTAAAGTTACTCAGAGATTAGTAGCTATACCTACTCTATTCAGAATGTTCACAATTTGACATATCCATTTCTGAGCTTCACTAGCACTTGCTTTCCAGGAAAAGACGAAGGTCATTGTCACAAGAATTCTTGAAGGGAATTCATCCTATGGATTTCTTTGAAAATGTCCTCTAGAGTAGAATGAGTAGTTTGTTGTTATCGACCTAAAGAAGTACGTTCCTGAAGACATCGCATTATTCCTTTTGTTTGAGTATGTTCAGTTTGAGTTTCGACAGAGGAATTCGAGTACTAACCATCATAAAATATAATATAACAATCTTAATAATAAGAATCATAAACAGATATATGTCACAAGCCTATTATATTATACAAGATAACTTATATGATATATTGGACTTATATATAAAAAATTATTACTAAATTAGTGCAGCTACAACAGTTAGTTAATCTCCTAAGGTTCTGCATGGCACACTATCTACAATACTTTATTATACTCATCTACATAAGGGACAACCTTGAACTTGGATTCTTAGGTAGGGACAACGACTTCATCACTAGAAATGGATTTCAGACTAACTAAATAATCTTCCTGATCTGAAGAACCATCAGTCGAGTCATTAGTAGTACCAGTAGAGTAGTCACCATGTACTTCACCATTTGATTTTGCATCGGGGTACATATGTGGAGTCAGTGGATCATCTACAAGTGAAAGATTTATGGCTTCTTGAAAGATCACTGGGTCATTCACATAATCATCCACCTTCCTCATAACTTTCATATAGCCTAGTACTCTATTTTTCAGCACTGACCTTTTAACATCACTACTAGATCCTACCCAGTCGTCCTCGACTGCACAAATCATCTCTCGTAACTTTGCCAATACTTCCTCCCAAGCTCTAGTTTCCGAGCGATTTTTTGGCTCAGTGTCAACATTGAATAAAAATGTGTCCCACATATCCATGTTGTAAAATGGAATTACCATATAATAATAATATTAATAATAATATTAATATTAATAATGTTAACCCAACGATATATTTAAATTTAAAACATGATTTGTTACCAACTTGTCACACCCCGCTTTTTAGTATGAATGAACAAGAGGTACACATAAGGCAATGAATTAAAGTTAAGGAGTAATAACATAACTTTATTCATTATTAAAGTAGTTTACATAGGATAGTACCACCGTAATAATGAGTTACATTTTGTTTAGTAAAAACTATAATATATAAAATGAAAAAGTGTCACTCCTTACTCCCATCTGACTTATTCTCTGCCCACACAGTCACGTATGTAAATATATGATCGATATCTATCTCTAAAAGTGAAAAGATATTACCCTCTTTCTCCAGGTTCATCTAGAGAAAAAAGGATTTAGCATAAATATGCTAAGCAGGTTCTACCAGTTCTATAACAAGTATACATATAGATGAGAGTTGGAATGTATATAAAATTAGCATTTTAGCAAGTCCTAATAAATAATGATTATAATCCCATACTTATCAGTTTATAAATAACATTAAGGTTCTTAAACTAATTAGACCATACTTACCAGTTCATTAAGAAAATAAGGTTCGCTGAACTAATAATCTCATACTTACTAGTTGATTAAGGATCATGTATCAAAAATTAAGGATCGTAATCCCATACTTACCAATTCACTAAAGGGCATAAAAATAAAAAAATACATTAATAAGACTAAAATAATTATAATCAACTTAAAACCTTTGAGAAAAAGTAATCGTCTAGGCGCACAATTAAAGTGGAACTCATACGTATGAAGCTATAAATCCAAGTTCTCAATCATCTAAGACCATTAGGCCAATTATAAAGTTCAGTGCGATAACACATCACTCTACATCCTAGTTAATAATGATGCTTATAATATAAATATTTGCATAAAATTGCAGGGGTGAACTAAATGAATAAGGAACATGATACTGGTTATTAGGTGAGAAGGGTTTAATTGATATATAGTTAAATTCAAATACCAATGATCAAATTCAAATACTGATGACATTTAATAAAATATGTAGTATGAAAATATTATAACATGTACATACTAAGAGTAAATAGGATCTATCACATAGTGATATCAATAGTCGTATGCCAAATACGCAAAGTTTACTATTGAAAAGCTAGGAAAACTTACTTGCTCAGTATATCATTCAGCTTTATATATCACAAGAGGATATTGGGTGGGGTCGCTACTTGATTTTCTATATACAATGTTTGGGTAAATATTTGGGATTAGGTCAATAAGTTTATACAAAAACTGTATCTTTCAAAGTTTCGGGGATTTAATTTTAAATATTTTGGGACTTTAAAATACTAGACCTAAGTACATTTTTGAACTTTTGTACAAGAGACTTTTTGTCTTAAAATATTTTGAAGTATTCAGGGACAAAGTTGAAGGATCAAATTCGTATGTTAAAAAGGTCCGAAGGGGTCAAATTGCAATTTAGGAAAAATATTTCTAAGCTAGAACCTCATTTTTTCATAACTCAGGCTAGGTTAATTAAAACATGGCCTTACCTTATCTCATTTTGACTAGAAAAATAAAATAAATATACTGAAAAAAAATTAAAAATTCGGATTGGCCATGTGCCCTCACACACTAGGTCAAGGTTTCTAATTGTAGAGGGGGCTTAAAGGTAATCCGAAGATTATGGATAATTCCTTAATTGGCAATATTGTTTAAGATTAAGCAACCGAGGTAGCTCAAGCGTAGCAACTTAGCGATACAGCTTGGCATGGCAACTCATACTTTAGCTTGTTGTCTTAGTCAAATTGTATCTTTGTTTATATTGAATGTAAGCTATAACAGTTGTAATGTTGTAACGATAATGATAACGAGTTTGTGTGAGGTTAAACGGTACTCGCGAGAGACCAGGCTTGGCAGGGCCTGGGAGAGCTTTCATGCTCTATCGAATGACCTCGTCGTGGGAACTTTAGAGGGACTTGGTTTGGAGGATTGAGAAGTGAGGCACCGTTGGGGCTTGTCCTGACCATCTTAGATACACCTGGTAAAACATCGAAGGAACCTAACCGTGGAACCTCAGGCGGGGCATCTTGGAGTTCCATCGGGCATTGAGTTATGAACCAAACAACGCTCTACTTAATGTCACATCTACTGTAGGTGATGTCACTAGCCAGCTAAACAATGTCAGACCCGCACTTGAATAAACCACCTTGGTATTTGGGGTTGTCAGGCAGTAGGTGAGCCACCTCTGCGACAACAGCCCCCTGACACACAGTGGTTGGGCAAAAGGCATGTCTTGGCATTTAATGTTTATGACGTGGAGACAACTAGTGCATCAGGAATTTAATGTCATGATATAAATTATGAGGGATGTCTTTTATAGTCTTTAATGACTGAGTTGCCTCGGTGGTGGTGTGTGTGTGTGTGGGGGGGGGGGGGGGGGAGGGGGATATTTAAGGACCCCAACCACCTTTGAAGGGAGGGGAGATCTTTTTAGAGAGTTCAGATGATCTTTTGAGAGTTTAAGGAGTTATTACTAGAGAGGATACAGAGAAGAGAGAGTTATTGCAAACCAGAGGGTTTACCCACTCACCATTGTTACTTATTATGAAGCTTTTAATGCTTGACAGAGATTCTTGAGGGTGTTAGGTGTGTTTCTACCTACCTACCAAGGTGTATCTCGGGTGATTACTTATCTCTCCCTCTAGCTAAGTTACTTCTAAAAGTTCATTTCTATTTTTTCGAGTCATACACGAGAGTTTTGTGAGTTTAAACTGAGTTTATCTTGATTGGGTTTTTGATTATGTGTCCTATCATTAATCCAAAGCTTTGGTCAAATTACCATACTCAAATAGGGGGTACGCCTCCATCTTATCTAAACTAGCCTCTTACATTTGGCGACTCCGCTGGGGAGGCATTCTTCTAAGTAAGGAGTATAGCACATGATAATGTTAGTCGAAGGCTCAACTTTGATGACATCTAGCATAATGAAGAACAAGTTACGAGGGAGCTAGAGGCCCTAAGGGATGGGGCTCCCCGAGTGGAGGTACCTCCGGTTCAGGCGACGTCAGGCGTTCCGGGGGTGACACAAGCTTCCACGGGTGCGGGGTTGGGATCCAATCAGGTCGCGCTCCTCATGAGCAAGTTTTATGAGTTTTTTCCAACTCCAGTAGCTTCAACTATGCTGGGAGGATTGGAGGCTAATGCCTTCGTAACACCAGGGGTAGCTCCAACGGCCCCATCAGGTGCAGGTGTCGCGGGAACGGTCCTAGCAAGCATACCCTCTGTTATGAATCCAATAGTAGGAACCTCAGGAGTTTCAATGGCCCCCATTATGATGTTGGTGCCAACTACAACGGGCACCCAGCCCATGGGGCCATTGGTTGTTGCCCGAGTGGCATCACCCATGGAAGAAATGTGAAAGGAGATGCTGAGGTTCATGCAGGCTTCCTCGCAATCTACTGGAGAGTTTGCTTCTATTTATGATGACTTTTGAAAACCGTATCCTCAAGAGTACAACTACGAGCCCTATCCGAAGGACTATATTCCTCCTATTTTTGAAAAATACACGGGAAAAGGCGGGAACCTGAAGGAGCACATCAAGCGCTTCATCGAACACTTGGGGGCACATTGCATTAATAAGAAACTTCTTTTTAGGGAGTTTTCCGAATCCTTAACCGATAAAGCATATACCTGGTATTCCCATTTGGCTCCTAGGAGTGTTTTTACGTGGGAGGAGATGCGTGTGTTATTTGTCCAGAAGTTCTTTTTAAAAGAAGATGAGTTTACTTTGACCCAACTGGTCAGGGAGAAGCAACGACCTGGGGAAGAAGTGGTGGACTATGTTTGAAGGTTCAAGGAAAGATCCCTTGACTTGAGAGAGGAAGCCAAAAAGCCTAAGTTATTGCAGATTTGTGCTGAGGGGTTGCTTCCTGAGTACATCTACCATCTCATCAATGAAACGTGCGATGGGACTTTTTTTACGTTCTTGAAACAGTGAGGAATATTTCATTGGTGGTGTGGCCCAATCCGATGGCGGTGCCCATGATGTTTAGGCAGCCGATACAACCCGCGGGGGGGAGGTCTCAGCCCCCACAGGTAGGGTAAACTGAAGGAGGAGATGGGGGTAAGGCACCGAAGAAGGACAGTAAGAGGAAGTTTTGAAGAAACAGGGAGAACCCACCACCATTTCCTTGTATAGTAGAGGAGGCTTTTAGTTGTTATAATGAAATGGTTCAAGGTGGAACGGTCTACGAACCAAAAGACATTCCCATTGGGGAACCTGATGCGGCAATGAAGGCGGATCCTAGGTACTACCAGGTTCATCGAATGATCCAACACCCAACAGAAAGTTACTTCACACTGAGAAGAATTATTTATAAGTACGTGAAGGTAGGGACATGGCCAATCCCTCTATAGAATGTCAATAACAACCCACTACCAGCACATAGGGCCAATCTAGTGGTGGCCTATGATGAAGAGGCGGAGAGAGGAGAAAGAGAAGAGTACGAAGCAACTTTGGAAACCTGTACTAAGGGAATGGCCAACGTAGTTTTGGCCTACGATAAAGCAAGTGCCAAAGACGTGGAGGATATGTACAGTGTGGAAGGTGAGGAGGTGGATCCGGGCCTAGAGTACTGTTTAGTCTCCAAATCCCCAAAGTTCACCTGGTTCTTTGAACAGGTAGGGATACCAAAAAAGAGCAGGTTGGAAATAACCCAGGCGATAATAGATATTGCAAGGAAAGACGCAGTCCCTTTGATAAAATGGAAGGGACACATGGCCAGGTTGGTGAGGAGGTTTCTGTCGGAAGTGACCTTCAGCGATGCCGATAGGGATGTGAGGTTCCCTCACAACAGGCCATTATACGTGACCGTCAGTGTTAACGGAGTTAGTTTCGTAAGGAATCATATGGATGGGGGAGGTTCCATCAATATTATGCCAATTAACTCCTTTCACGCAGCCAATATTCTAGAAGAAAGGTTGTTCCCCGTGCCTTTGGTAATTTTGGGGTATGATAACCAGTCTTCCAAATCCATTGGGCATGTTAATGTTGGGATTTTGATGGGAAATTTGAGTTCCCATATAAATTTCCACGTGATAGAAAGTGAAACTTCCTATCATCTGCTAATAGGAAGACTGCAGATGCACAACTAAGGTCTAGTTCCTTCTACGTACCACCAGTGTGCTAAAGCGAACATCAAGGGGACAGACGTGACCATTAGGGATACAAAGAGGCCTTTCGCTATCGAGGAAGCTCACTTGGTGGACGTAACATTTTATACTGATATGGAAGAAGATGTTCGGGTCCTAACGAGGAGGATGGAGGGAGCGTGGGTTCCCTTGATCAGAGAACGGATGTGGCCCTTGAACGAGCAGAGCAAAGAGGTTATGAGCAGCACAAGGGTAATAACTGAAGAAGCTCACCAAGCGATCCCTCGACCCCAAGGCATCTCGAAGAAACTTAAAGACAGGATGAGGCCCAAAGTGGATTCGATGGAGCATGAGGTCCAACGACAGAGCGTGCTGAGTCGGTTCTCAGGGAAAAGAGTGGCCGAGGCATCTAGGGAGAAGAAGAGGAAAGCAGTCATCGGTACCAGCAGACAATGCAAGAAAATCATTACTAAAGTAGGAAAGGTGGTGTATCGATTATAACGGTGTGAGCGGGTGGCCGAGGAAGCTGATGATGAGGTTGACCCGATATACGAATGCTTTCTGGTGGATCAACGGGGATAATGTATGGTGATAGATAATTCCAGCATACATGAATTTATGGAGGAAGTCATCGAGGAAACATATTACATGGCGGATCGACCAAAGCCACATGTATAAGAGCTAGAGCAGTTGAACCTGGTAAAAGAAGGGGAGGACCTAAGGCCCATCTTCATCTCGAAGGATCTCAGTAAGGAGAAGAGAGGGGCCTTTGTTGAATGGATTTTAAAGTTTGTAGACGTCTTCGCATGGAAGTACACAGAGATGAAAGGGCTGGACGAGGAAGTGAGCTGTCACAAGTTGAACGTGATGCCTTCAGCCATTCCAGTAAAACAAGCAACGAGAAGGTACAAGCCTGAGCTAGATTTAAAGATCAAGGATGAGGTTCAACGCTTACTAACGGCAGGGTTTATCAAGTAAATACAACACCCGATTTGGCTGTCCAACATTATCCTAGTAGGAAAGAAAGAATAAAATCAAATAAGAATCTGTGTGGACTTTAGAGATTTAAACAAAGATTACCCCAAAGATGAGTTCCCTCTACCCTCCATTGATATCTTAATAGATGCAACAGCGGGTCATGAGATGTATAGCTTCATGGATGGGTATGTGGGGTACAACTAGATCAAGATGGACCCCTCGAATGCAAAAAAGACAGCATTCAGAACCCCGTTGGGTAACTTCATGTACAGGGTGATGCCGTTTAGACTCAAGAATGCTGGGGAAACTTACCAGAGAACAATGATGGCCATTTTCCATGACTTCTTTCATAGGTTTGTGGAATTCTATGTGGATAACTTGGTCATCAAGTCGAGGAAGGAGGAGTCTCATCTGAGCGATTTGAGGAAGGTGTTTTCCCATTGCAGGAAGTTTAAATTAAAGATGAATCCGCTGAAGTGCATTTTTTGGGTGACAAGTGGGAAATTCCTAGGCTTTGTGGTTGATCGACAAGGTGTGCAGATGGACCAGGACAAACAGCGGGCAATCTTAGAAATGTCATGTCCAAGAATGGCGAAAGAGCTGAAGAGTTTCATCGGTAAAGTCTCCTACCATAGGAGATTTGTGCCTGAATTAGCCGAAATAACATATCCGTTATTACAAATGTTGTGAAAGAACATGAAGTTAAAATAGGTGGCGATTCACCGAGATTCTCTTGACGGACTCAAGAAGCTGCTCGTGTCACCACAGACCATGGTTCCCCCAAGGGCAGGAATACCGTTGCAGTTGTACCTCACATCCACCATGAGGTTCGTTGGAGCTTTGCTGGCACAAGAGATCGACGAGCAAGAGCGGTCGGTCTACTACCTCAGCAGGATCATCCATGGGCAATAAGTTAGATATAGTAGCTTAGAAAGGCTATGTTTAGCCTTAGTATTTGTAGCGCAAAAACTTAGACATTATATGCTTTCTTTTACAATTTATATTGTAATAGGATGTGATCCCATTAAGTATTTGCTTGCAAGAACAATATTGATTCACAATGCAACTATATGGTTCCTTATCCTCTCTGAATATAACTTAAAGTGCGTGGTTCCTTGTGCAATCAAAAGCCAGGCGTACGCTGATCTATTGGCTATTTTCCTTTCAGGAACGTTTGAGCTTCTCAAAGAAAACATTCCACGAGATTCCTTGCATGCCAATCACCTAGATGCAACGGATGAAGAATGGGCAATGTAGTTCGATGGGTCATCGACAGAAAAGAAAGAAGGAAACGGGGTTATTCTTTTGAAAGGAATGGAGGAGATTTGCCTTTCTTTTAAGTTAGATTTCCCTTGCTCTAATAACGAGGCAGAATATGAAGCATTAGTGTTAGGATTGCTAGAGGCTCTTCGAACAGGGATTCGTTCACTTTGCATCAAGGGGGATTCAAACTGGTGGTTCAGTAAGTGAATGGAGAATACGCGTTGAAACACATGAGCCTAGCACCATACAGAATGATCATTCCGAGGCTCCTTGGCCAGTTCCATTGAACCAAGATCAAGAGGTATCCCAGATTGATGAATCGTTACCCAGATGCCTATGCCACCATTGCCCAGAAGATGATCATGAGGGGCGATACAACTACTGTCGTGATTTAACGAAGAACATATCCTTTGATGGTACAGTCAATTTTACCGTTGGAAGAGGATACAGACTGGAGGGGAGAGATTAAGAGGCAACTGGAGTCTGGTGAAGGAACGATGGGGCTCAGAGAATTAGCCCATTACTTTACAAACTAGGGAAACCTTTACTTCAAAAATATCGGAGGATGGCTGTCGAGATGCATTGGTCTAGAAGAAGCAGGGAAGAGGTTAAAAAAATGCACGAAGAGCACTGCGAAATGACTGAGATTCCTCTTTATAGAAGAATTCAAAGGGAGGGATCTTTTTGGTCTAGTATGAAGCATGATATAGCCGAGTTACAACGAAAGTGTGATAAATGCCAATTATTCTTCGAGGCAGCTGAATGTCATTTCGTGGAAGCTCAGGCTGACTGGTGACAACTCTATATTGGCTTTATTAAGGATGGAGTTATCCCAATGGAGAAAATTGATGCGATGGGACTCGGCGAAGGGCCCCGAGGTTCTACGTTCAAGAGGGGTAGCTTTATCAAAGGGGATACTTCACCAGGCCGTTGTGTTTCATTACAAAGCAAGAGGCAACCTAGGTTCTCAAATAGGCGCACGATCCAGCTCATATAGGAGGGGCCAAGTTGTATGGCCAGTTGATGACACTGGGATACTATTGGCCAATAATGGAAAAAGATTCCACTGAGTTCGTTTGAAAATTTAAGGCTTTCCAGCTTTATGGAAATATGATCCATACACCATCGGTGGACCTACACTCCCTAGCAACGCCCTATCCATTTTATACCTGGGCATTCGTCCTGGTAAGGGCAATACACCCTTTTTAAAGGGGGAAGATATGGATACTAATGGCAATGGAGTGTTTCATAAAGTGGGCTGAGGCAATACCGCTGAGAAGAGCAACAGTGGGAGTAGTGAGTAGCTTCATCAGGGAATACATCATTTTCCATTTTGTGATCCCAAAGGTTATTCTTTTAGACAATGGAACCCCTTTCATCAATTCAGAAGTAACTATGATCACAGATAAATACTCCATTGTCCATCACACTTCGACTCTCACACCCCAAACCCAATATCCATACTAATCGTTTGTTATTAGAATAATTGGATCATAATCTCGAGCCCATTGAAAATTTAATTCCTTTATCAATATTTTTTTTTGAATAATGAACATAATATTGTTCTTGTGCCATAACGAAGTCAACATCATAGTCATAATTAGAGATTATACAATACTACGATTAACTATGATCAACTCAATCCATACTAAATAAATATATACAATGTGTGAGTACATCAAAATCTTTAGTGTGACAACGATAAAATCTCCATACTTGAACCCCAGCTCTTCTAACGGTGCAACTCTCAAAGTTACCGGTCATATATTATCCTAGCTGGCAGCGTACAAACCTGAAATTGTTAAAATATAAATCATAAGCATTAAGCTTAGTGAGGTACTCCTTCCCTGCAATGGAATAACAATTCTATGTCGAATATGTGAATATAAAATCCGAACAATTCTGCCCATTGGCAATAACAAATCATGGATCATAAGATCCAAATAATTCTGCCCGTTGGTAATAAAAAATCCTGGATCATAAGATCCAAATAATTTTGCCCATTGGCAATAACAAATCCTGGATCATAAGATCCAAATAATTCTGCCCACTGGCAATAACAAATCCTGGATATTTGAATATCCAAACAAATCTTGAATACCGAGGTATTCAAACCAATCTTGGATCATGAGACCCAAACAAATCCTGGATATTTTAATATCCAAAAAATCATGAATACCAAAGTATTCAAACAAATCCTTCTCTTAGAGCTATATTCATATTTATATATGAAACAAATCATAAGTACACTCACCTTGACAGTTTAAATGGCTTTTCCCTTGACTTTATTCGGTACTTGTTCAATCAGCTCTTCTTCCCTTCCTATCATTCTAACAATATTAGTATCATCATAATAATATTAATAGTGCAAAGAATAACTTCAATCATAAGTCAATTCATAAGCATCCTATTATTCAATTCAAATCATTCATTATAAATGAAGTCCCATCTAGACTCCGGTTCTGATATCTAACATATTCAAATTACAGCCCAAATCTTCTTTAATTCTTCTTGGTAATCCAATACTTATCATATCATGTTCCCAACACAAAAGACGGCACATCATTCTGAGTTTCCTAGAGCAAGATATGCCTATTTCTTTTCCACATAGCAAATGTGCCCTATAGGCTCTTTTATCGTTCATTCAATTTCCAGGAATTTTCATAATTTTTCTACATAATAAATTTCTATGATAATTTACCCAACCTTAGTAAACATAGTTAACAATACAAAATTAAAGTTTCATAATTTTTAAGGTTCGTTTGCTATGTCAAGCAAAACATCGAACACACGGCGGCATACTGTCACCCTTCGAGCAGATTTCATACCCGAACTTCAAACTATCGCCAAAGACACATTTATTGGTATTTTAACATGATTTCGGATATGTAATACACATAGGAGTCTGGGTTAATCTCCAATTGGAATCAATCAATTCCAATAAGTATAGAGAAATATATGGAAGTTTGAATAAACAAGGTTCCTAAACAAAACAATCTCAAGGGTTTACACATTCAAATTTGCTTAAACTTGCATCTATCCATAAGTACATATAAAGACATGGAATTTCAGTAAACAAATGATTATTTCAATCATTTAAATAAGTAATACAAATAAATGAACAAGATTTATGGATGGAAATACCTTAGGGGCTTTTACGTAATTTCTACGGATTTTTCTCCAATTTTCTCCTCACTTTTTCTTCCTAGCTTCCTAATCCTCTTTCTTTAAGCTTTAAATCTCTCATGGCTGAATTTGGATGAATAAGGAGATATTTATAAGGTTTTGAAGTCGGCCAAAGCCAACCTCAACCTCCAACCAATCAATTTAAGACATTTATTGGGCATAAAGGATAAATTTCCACTTAAATGAATGGACAAATTTGCCCTTCGTTAGTAATTTCGGTATAACTTCTTACTTGGACCTCCGTTTCACACACTGTTTGTTTTGTCACAACCCTAACTCACCTGTATACAAATATCTATCTTTAACCCCAAGTCAATTATTATTTTATAAAGGTCAAACTAGCCTTAAAACATGAGCATTCCTACCGAAAACTTCAAAATCTCACATTCGTAACTAATTCATTTTTCATGCTTTATGATGCTAGGATTAGACTAAATATAATGACTTAACATTATATATACTAATAACATATTATCCATATCACATAGTCTAATCATGATTTAAACATAATCTATTGTAATTATATTCGGGTTGTCACAATTCTCCCCCTGTTAGGAAATTTCGTCCCCAAAATTGACATACCTTGGTTGTTTGAATAAAAAAAATACGGATAATTAATCTTCATGGTATCCTCTCTCTCCCATGTAGCCTCTTCCATGGAATGCCTTTGCCACATAACTTTCACAAGTGGGATCACTTTTGATCTCAATATTTATTCCTTCCTATCCACGATTGCAAGTGGTTCTTCCACATAACTCAAGTCTTCCTTTAACTCAATAGGTTGTTCCACTAACACATGTGAAGGATCTGGTACATACTTTCTTAACATAGAAACATGGAAAATATCATGTAACCGAGCTAACTCTGGTGGTAATGCTAACTTGTAGGCAACCATCCCGACTTTTTCAAGGATTTCATAAGGTCCAATATAGCGTGGACTTAATTTCCCTTTCTTTCCAAACCTCATAACTCCTTTCCATGGCGATATCCGAAGAAACACACAATCCCCTTTCTGGAATTCCAAATCTTTTCGTCGTTTATCCACATAACTTTTTTGTCTGCTTTGAGCTATTCTCATTCTATCTTGAATAATCTTCACTTTTTCAGTGGTGACTTCAATTAATTCTAGACCCTCTATCTTCCTTTCACCAACTTCACCCCAACATATCGGTGTACGACATCGTCTACCGTACAAGGCTTCATATGGAGCCATACCAATAGTAGACTGAAAACTATTGTTATATGCAAATTCTATCAAAGGCAAATATTCATCCCAATTACCTTTGAAATTAAGCACACAAGCTCTAAGCATATCTTCCAAAATCTGTATTGTCCTTTCAGACTGCCCATCTGTCTGGGGATAGAAAGCCGTACTAAACTTCAAGTTAGTACCCATAGCATATTGCAAGCTATCCCAAAATTTGGATGTAAAAGTAGGGTCTCTATCGGAAACAATCGATACCGGTGCTCCATGCAACCAAATAATTTCATTAACATACAGTCTAGCATACCTATCAACTGTATACGTAGTCTTGACTGCTAGAAAATGAGCAGACTTGGTCAATCTATCCACCACTACCCAAATCGAATCTGACCCCTTCTGAGATCGAGGAAGCCCAACCACAAAATCCATCGTTACATGATCCCATTTCCATTCCGGTATCGGCAGTGGCTGAAGCAGACCAGTAGGTTTCTGATGCTCCACTTTGACTTGCTGACATATAAGGCACCTAGCAACAAAATCAGCTATTTCCTTCTTTATATTATTCCACCAATAATGCTATTTTAAATCCCTACACATTTTAGTACTACCGGGATGCATAGTATAAATGGAATTATGAGCCTCATCTAAAATTTTCTCTTTCAATCCACCCACATTAGGTACACATAATCGTTGCTTATACAATAAAGAGCCATCATTCACAATACAAAAATCTTCAGACTTACCATCTCGGACATCTTTCCGTTTCTTCTCAAGAAAAGGATATTGGCTTTGCAAATCACGAATACGGGTAGCTAACAAAGGTCTCCCATTTACATGAGCAAAGAACCTATCCCCATCTGCTAGCTTCAATTCTACTCCCATCAATCTCAACTCTATGATGTGGGCAACTCTAGCACACCGAATACAAGATAACCTGCCCGAAGCCTTTCTACTCAGAGCATCTGCAACTACATTTGCCTTCCCTGGGTGGTAGTGAATTGTACAATCATAATCTTTAATTAACTCCATCCACCGCCTCTGCCTCAAATTCAACTCCTTCTGAGTAAATAAATACTTAAGGCTTTGATGGTCAGTAAAAATTTCACATAGCTCACCATATAGATAATGGCGCCACAATTTCAAAGCAAACACAATAGCAGTAAGTTCCAAATCATGTGTAGGATAATTACGTTCATGTGTACGCAACTGCCTAGAAGCATAAGCAATAACTCTACCATGCTGCATAAAAACACAACCCAACCCCTAGTGTGAAGCATCAGTATAAATAACAAAACCATCTCCACCATGTGGAATAGTAAGAACAGGGGCAGTTAACAACCTCTTTTTCAATTCATCAAAACTATTTTCACAATCAGAATTTCATTCAAACTTAACATCTTTTCGGGTTATTTTAGTCATCGGCAAGGCAATTGAAGAAAATCCCTTTATAAACCTCCTATAATACCCAGCTAAACCCAGAAAACTCCTCACCTCAGTCACGTTATTAGTCCTCTCCCATTTTACAATAGCCTTTACCTTTTTAGGATCAACACATATACCATCTCCTGAAACAACATGGGCTAAAAATACAACTTGTGATAGCCAAAATTCACACTTGCTAAACTTGGCATACAACTTCTTATCTTTCAACAGATTCAAAATAGTTGTGAGATGCTTTTCATGTTCAACCATATCACATGAATAAATCAGAATATCATCAATAAAAACTATCACAAATGAATCAACAAAAGGATGAAGTACCCGATTCATAAGATCCATAAATACAGTTGGAGCATTAGTAACCCCAAAAGGCATCACCAGAAATTCAAAATGACCATACCGAGTACGAAAAGAAGTTTTAGAAATATCACTCTCCTTGACCCTCAACTGATGATAACCCGATCGTAAGTCTATTTTTAAAAACACTTTATCACCCTGTAACTGATCAAACAAATCATCTATACAAGGTAAAACGTATTTGTTCTTAATTGTATCTTTATTCAGTTGCCTATAATCAATACACAAACGCATGGTACCATCTTTCTTCTTCACAAATAAAACTGGCGCACCCCATGGAGATACACTAGGCTGTATGAACCCCCTATCAAGTAAATCTTGCAACTGAATCTTGAGTTCTTTCAACTCAGCAGGTGCCATTCTATACGGTGCCATAGAAATAGGGGTTGTCTCTGGTGCTAATTCGATACTAAATTCAACTTCTCTTTCTGGAGGTAACCCTGACAACTCACTAGGAAACACTTCAGGAAAATCTCATACAATAGGAACATCGACTAATTATAAAGCCCCCTTCCTAGTGTCAAGAACATATGCAATAAAACCCTCAGAACCTTTACTCAATAATTTCCTCGTCTGAATAGCAGAAATGATGCAACTGGGAACAATTTTCCTTTCCCCCACAAATTTAAATTCAGGCTCACCAGGCATATTAAAAACAACTTCCTTACAGAAACAATCCATAGATGCATGATATTTAGATAACCAATCCATTCCCAGAATTATATCAAAATCAGAAATATCCAATGGAAGTAGATCTATAACTGTATCTCTAGACCCCACAGTCAAAACACAATCACGAAAAGCATATTCAGCTACAACCATATCCCCCATGGGCATATAAAAACCCAACCCCACATCTAAACGAGTACATGGTCTATTAAGGTATACAGCAAAAGCATAGGACACAAAAGAATGTGTGGAACCAGGATCAATCAAAACATAAGCACTTCTATCAGTAACAGAAAGTGTACCTGTCACCACATCTGGAGTAATCTGAGCTTCTTTTATCGTAAAGACTCGTCCACCTGGCCTGGAACCACTAGCTTGTCCTCTACCAACACTTTTCGCTCCACTACCCGGAGGTAACACTCTACTTGCGGCATCACTAGGTGTTGCTGGGGTCTCTGCCAACTGTGAACAATTATTCTTAACATGCCCCACTTGATGACAATGGTAGCATTCCACTCCTTTAAGTTTAGGACACTCGGATTTATAATGCCCTTCCTCTTTACAAAAGAAACATGTAACAACTCTTGTCGGTGCCTCACCCTTTCCTGACCTCCTAACCAGACTAGAAGATTCTCCACCCCTAATATCTCTGCCAAATCTCCCCAAACCTCTACCACTATCTCTACCGCCTCTCTGAAATTTATGAGGTTCCATCTTAACACTTCCACCCTCACCTCCCTTAGAGTGAGATGTGTCGAATCTACTCTTCTTAAAACTCTCTCTACTCGCCGCCCCTTGGTTCATTTTCCTTTCTGCTATAGTGGCTTTGTTTACCAGAGAAGCATAATCTTCTAACTCATAAGTGGACACTCTATTTTGAATAGGCCAAATCAGTCCATCTTGAAACTTACTACATTTATCTTCTTCCTCCTGCACATACTTAGTAGCAAATCTAGACAAAGCAGTAAATTTAGCATCATACCCCCTCACAGACATATTCCCTTGGGTTAAATTTATAAACTCCCTCAGCTTCTCCCTCCTATAGACCTTAGGGAAATACTTAACATACAAAGCTTTAATAAATTCAGCCCAAGTAATAACATCAGTACCTTCCATCCTGGGCACCAAATGGTTGCTGGCTTCCCACCAATATTTCGCCTCTCCTTTGAGCTTAAACACAACTAGATTCACTTTTTGGTTATCTGGAACCTTCATAACTGTAAAGATAGTTTCTAGATCCCTGACCCACATCTCAGCTTCTGTAGGTTCAACTGAACCTGAATATTATGGAGGATTCAACTTTAAAAACTTCTCATGCATGGAATCTTTCATTTCCTTCCTTGCCTCTTTCTCAATCCTGGCCACAGTTTTTGATTCTAGATATCTAGGCTGTTATTCTGCCATTTGCGCCATATTTCTTTCTTGTTTCTCTGCCATCCTCATTATTGCCTGTGCCATTATTTGTATCTCTGTAGGCTGCTCTTGCTTTCTAGCCCTTCCAGCAACACTTTGCTCTACTTCAGTATTCTTTGTACGAGAAGCGACTCCCTCTTCTCTAGGTTATCCATTCCCAGGTTCCATCTGGAATTATCTGTAATACAACAAAGTTCTAACATCCAATATAAACAGTTTATGATACTAAACTATTGGTTAGTATATAAACAATTCATAAATATAAAATCAACTAAATACTGCCATCTAATCGTCACACACGTCCATAATTAATAACCACGCTCTGATACCACTAATTGTCACACCCCAAAGCCAATATCCATACTAATCACTTGTTATTAGAATAATTGGATCATAATCTCGAGTCCATTGAAAATTTAATTCCTTTATCAATATTTTTTTTTTTGCATAATGAACATAATATTGTTCTTGTGCCATAACGAAGTCAACATCATAGTCATAATTAGAGATTATACAATACTACGATTAACTATTATCAACTCAATCCATACTAAATCAATATATACAATGTGTGAGTATATCAAAATCTTCAGTGTGACAACGAAAAAATCTCCATACTTAAACCCCAGCTCTTCTAACGGTGAAACTCTCAAAGTTACCGGTCATATATTATCCTAGCTTGCAGCGTACAAACCTGAAATTGTTAAAATATAAACCATAAGCATTAAGTTTAGTGAGGTACTCCTTCCCTGCAATGGAATAACAATTCTATGTCGAATATGTGAATATAAAATCCGAACAATCCTGCCCATTGACAATAACAAATCATGGATCATAAGATCCAAATAATTCTGCCCGTTGGCAATAACAAATCCTGGATCATAAGATCCAAATAATTCTGCCCACTGGCAATAACAAATCCTGGATATTTGAATATCCAAACCTATCCTAGATCATGAGACCCAAACAAATCCTGGATATTTTAATATCCAAACAAATCCTGAATACCGAAGTATTCAAACAAATCCTGCTCTTAGAGCTATATTCATATTTATATATGAAACAAATCATAAGTACACTCACCTTGACAGTTTAACTGGCTTTTCCCTTGCCTTTACCCGGTACTTGTTCAATCAGCTCTTCTTCCCTTCCTATCATTCTTACAATATTAGTATCATCATAAGAATATTAATAGTCCAAAGAATAACTTCAATCATAACTCAATTCATAAGCATCATATTATTCAATTCAAATCATTCATTATAAATGAAGTCCCATCTAGACTCGGGTTATGATATCTAACATATTCAAATTATAGACCAAATCTTCTTTAATTCTTCTTGGTAATCCAATACTTATCATATCATGTTACCAACACAAAAGACGGCACATAACTCTCAGTTTCCTAGAGCAAGATATGCCTATTTCTTTTCCACATAGCAAATCTGCCCTATAGGCTCTTTTATCGTTCATTCAATTTCCAGGAATTTTCATAATTTTTGTACATCATAAATTTTTATGATATTTTATCCAACATCAGTAAACATGGTGAACAATACAAAATTAAAGTTTCATAATTTTTAAGGTTCGTTTTCTATGTAAAGCAAAACATCGAACACATGGCGGCATACTTTCACCCTTTGAGCAGATTTCATACCCGAACTTCAAACTATCACCAAAGACACATTTATTGGTATTTTAACATGATTTTAGAATATGTAATACAAATATGAGTCCAGGTTAATATCCAATTGGAATCAATCAATTCCAATAAATATAAAGAAATATATGGAAGTTTGAATAAACAAGGTTCCTAAACAAAACAATCTCAAGGGTTTACACATTCAAATTTACTTAAACTTGCATCTATCCATAAGTACTTATCAAGACATGGAATTTCCGTAAACAAATGATTATTTAAATCATTTAAATAAGTAATACAAATAAATAAACAAGATTTATGAATGGAAATACCTTAGGGGCTTTTACGTAATTTCTACGGATTTTTCTCCAATTTTCTCCTCACTTTTTCTTCCTAGCTTCCTAATTCTCTTTCTTTAAGCTTAAAATATCCCATGACTGAATTTGGATGAATAAAGAGATAGTTATAAGTGTTTGAAGTCGGACAAAGCCAACCACCACCTCCAAGCAATCAATTTAAGACATTTATTGGGTATAAAGGACAAATTTCCACGTAAATGAATGGACAGATTTGCCCTTCGTTAGTAATTTCGGTATAACTTCTTACTCGGACCTCCGTTTCACACACCATTTGTTATGTCACAACCCTAACTCACCTGTATACAAATATATAGCTTTCACCCCAAGTCAATTATTATTTTATAAAGGTCAAACTAGCCTTAAAACATGAGCATTCCTACCGAAAACTTCAAAATCTCACATTCGTAACTAATTCATTTTTCATGATTTATGAAGCTAGGATTAGACTAACTATAATGAATTAACATTATATATACTAATAACATATTATCCATATCACATAGTATAATCATGATTTAAACATAATCTATTGGAATTATATTCGGGTTGTCACATCGACGGTGGCATTCCCAAAGGGAAATGGTCAAGCTAAAGCGACTAACAAAACTTTGGTCAATATTTTGTCTAAAATGATGGAGGCTTTCCCAGGATCATGGGATGACAAGATACCTGCCATTTTATGGGCGTATCGAACGACTAAGAGGAAGCCTATAGGGTATACACCGTTCTCTCTTATTTATGGGGCTGAGGAAGTTCTCCCAATAGACTTAGAAGTTCCCTCGGCTTGATATGCTTTGCGAAGCAGCATGCTCCCTCGGAACAGACATGTGCAGTTGGAAGCATTGGATGAACACAGAGATAATGCGATGCAACACTTTCAAATGTTCACGAAACAGCTCTCCAGGGCATATGATAACTTGGTGAGACCAAGGAAATTCGTGGAGGGAGATCTTGTATTGAAGGCCGTAGTGAAACATATGAGGGGGCTTCCTCTACCTAAATTTGCAGCGAATTGGGGGGGACCTTTCATAGTAAAGGAGGCTCATGACTCAGGTTATTGCTTAATTGCAAAAATGGAAAAGATAAACCATTCAAGATTAACAATAAGTGGTTGAAGGTTTATCATGTGTAGGCAGTTATGTTGGACCTCTCATGTAACTGGCTGTTATTATAATACACAAGTTCTTTCTTATGATGAGTATGCAAGTTTTTTTTATATACCTAAAGTAGAGATGAAAGAATTATAGAGCTTCATATTTCACAATTTATGTAAACAGTTATAACCCAAAGAAATGGCATGGGAATAAGTATCTTTTTCCATTCATGTACTTTGGGGCATTACAAAATTGGGAGCTATCGCCCAAGAATTACATAAGAAGAAAGAAAAAAAATACAAATACAAAAACTCATTGACCCAGGAGGAACCACAAATATGGGGAGGAGAAGAAATCTCCAGAAAGGCTCGAAGAAGCTTCTAAGCAAAACCGTTGGGCATTAATGGAAACTTCCAACCTAGTATGTGCTTGCGTAAGTTCGATAAGAAGTTTCTCTCATTTTATCGTTGCTAAATGCATATCTTCTTCAAGGTCCTCCACCTCCTTGTCAATGGCTCTGAGGAGGGGTTCTAGCTTAGCTTCCTCGACCCACTGATCCTCCTAATGTTTTCGCAAGAGCTCCATCTGGCTGTCCAACCGCTGGCTCTTCAAAGTCTTCAAATGTGCGATGAGCCAGTCGAAACGGAACCCGTCACGACCCAACTCCCTGAGATAACCCAGGAATTAGTTGAGGATGGGTCTGGTAACATTCGCAGTGGGAGTATTAGTGATTTCAGAAACGACGGTGGACATGCCTTGAAGCATGTAGCTCATAACTGAGATGTTTGAACGTAGGCAGTCCACCATAAAGGTTTCAGGATTATAGCTCTGAAGTTGCTCGATTGCCAAATGGTGGTTGGCAGGCATTTGGGGAGAACACTGGAGTACCATCAGGCAGAAGGCGTGAGGATCCAAGTTGGGCACAGGAAGCTCGCATCCAGATTTGCTCTCCGCAGTAGCACATGTCATGGAACCTTGATCATTTTAACTAGTTTCTTTGGAAGCAACAGGTTCACGAGGGGGAGAGGCAATAGGTGAAGGAACTGGTGGGGAATCCTCCCGAGCAACCTGAAAACAGTAAGAGGAAATAAGGAGTTTATGAGAAAATCTTAGCAAGTGTTTTCATTGTTAAGTCACCGTTATAGGTGGAGTTTATGGAAAATCTTAACAAACGTTTTCGTTGTTAAGTCACCGATATAGGTGGAGTTTGTGAAAAATCTTAACAAGTGCTTTCGTTGTTAAGTCACTGATATATGTGGAGTTTATGAAAAATCTTAACAAGTGTTTTAGTTGTTAATTCACCGTTATAGGTGGAGTTTATGTGAAATCTTAACAAGTGCTTTCGTTGTTAAGTCACCGATATAAGTGGAGTTTATGAAGAAATCTTAACAAGTGCTTTCGTTGTTAAGTCACCGATATAAGTGGAGTTTATGAAAAAACCTTAACAAGCATTTTTGTTGTTAAGTCACCGATATAGGTGGAGTTTGTGAAAAATCTTAACAAGTTCTTTCATTGTTAAGTCACGGATATAGGCGGAGTTTATGAAAAATCTTAACAAGTGTTTTCATTGATAAGTCACTGTTACAAGTGGATTTTATGAGAAATCTTAAACAAATGTTTTCATTGATTAAGTCACCTATACAGGTGGAGGTTGAGAAGCTGAGACATACAGATAAATTAAAGAGGTGCCTCAACAGCAGCAAGAGCGAGATGTGTAGTTACCACAGGAGCTATAATGCTAGGAACCATGGGAGGCGGTCTCACTACCTCAGCATCCTCAACGGAGCCCTTGGAAGCAGAAGCCTCAGGGATAGTAACACTCCCCTCGTCGGCATAGGGTATTATGGCCAACACGGGAACATCATCAGAAGGAGAAGTTGGACCTTCGAGTGATGCCCCAACGAGAGCAGCCACACCAACTTGGGCCTGGGAAACGATAAGGCCACTTAACGCAAAGGACGGAGAAAGACTTGGAAAAAGCTACAAATGTAAAGACAAGTGTTAGTCACAAGGAGTAACCGCAAAAGGATAAGAGACATAAATACACCTAGCTTACCCTTGTTATGGCACTAAAGAGAGGAACTGTAATAATGGGTCTTGACAATGCAGGAGGAAGAAGAATGTTGGCTATCAGCGACGCCACTTCCACCTAAAGTAGCCCAGCATGTTAGAATTGATAAATAAACCAATGGGACAAATAAAAGATGCAAGGCATGGAAAGAAATCTACCTTTGGGTCACTCTCTTCTACCACAACTAAGGGCAAAAAGACCTCCCACTCCTAAGGCAACTCGGAGGAAGCTAGAATAGTTGCCTCGGGATGTCTAAACATCTCGACAGTACCCTGGGCAGTATCTCTAGCCTGGTGACAGGAGGAACGGTGTGAATGAGTAAGGCTTATTAAAGGAGAACGTGGAAGGGAAACAATGGCTGGAGGAGTACTGCAACGTCCCCCCACGAAACGACCCACTAGGGGACTGGGGGGTCTGGGAGGACTTACCCTCGCTTCTTAAACTCCCTACACCAAGGTTATCAGGCAACAAGTAAAGGCGCTATGTTAAGAGAAGGAGAATGAGAAATAAATAATGCACACATACCTCAGATCCAGAGGGAGAATGAGAGGATATAACCACTGGCGAAGAGGCAGCAACAGAAGGAGCTGGTGATGAAGGTCTCTCAAGTGTCTACCTCTTCTAGGACTTAGTACCCAGAGTTTTACTTCTTAACCCCGTTGTACCACCACTTTCAGGCACCTTCGACCTTATTCTCTTTTTTTTCGGTGGCTCACTAGGATTAACTACGAATGTGAGGATCGTTCCCAAAGGAGGAACGATGACTACGTACCATTAAAATTCAGCATTTATTCGGGCAACTTCGGCCTCCATCCGCCTCCTCAGCTCTTCAGCCATTTCTGTAGACATGAGAGGGGGAACGAAGGTAATGGGTAATGCCTCCAATGGAGTTTGCATTTGACCTTGGGCCTTAGACTTCTTAGACTTGGATTTCTTGGACTTCTTAGAAGGTAGATGAGAAGGCCCTTCTCCCATGGAATCTTCGGCCTTGGGGACAGATGGTTTGGGGGTCGCAAGCCTTTGGTTTGGGCGTGGCAACAGGGATCATGGGTCATTATGGAGGAAGTTCTGTGGGAGGTGCTTTGGGGAACTCAACCCTGAGAATGGAATTTCCCTTCAGGCCCAACTCCAGGGTAGAAAATGAAAGAATTGGAGGATACACGGGATCACCCTCGATGAATTCAGCAATTTAGGCCAGTTGCCTCGACCAATACTTTATCGCAAACAAAGGGGTCACGTCCCCTTGCCTAGTGATGATGGGAATGGTGACTCGCCCAGCCAATGTGGAACTCACTCCCCATGCAGAAGTAGAGGAGAATAGAGAACATGCCTCGCCAAAAGACACCTTGGTGTTAGATAACTAAAACACCGGGCAAGGAGCCCCTTGATCAAAGCCAAATTGATGGCTGCATCGGTTGGGATTGTAATGTTCACTGGTGTATCCCCACTCGGTGTATGATGGCAGGTATCTTGGTAAAAACATAAGCACAACGGTCAATGAGGGGACTTGGATAATGAGGTCTACGGTGGTTGGCTGGACCACTCTTACCCCATGCTTGAAAAAATCACAAGTATAGAGAAAAATATCCTCTTCATAGGGTCTCATTACAAAACTTGAAAAGTTATTAATAAAGGAAGTCAGCTCCTTTCGGCTCTGCCTCTTGTGGTAAATAAATGAGCGAGGGGCAGTATTGTTTCCCCTGAGGGAGGACGGTTAGTCTTGGCTGCTACGGTCGGGAAGCACACATAAAGGAAACCCTTCAGGAGAACACAGTTGGAAAAATTGGCTAGGTTGTAATGACCTAGAGATCGTTCCATATAAAAAAGGACCCTATCGAGCCATGTGTAGAGGGGCCTTAAGGCGATTACAGCTAGAGGGAGTTTGATAACCTAGGACAAACGAAGGGATAGGTTGATGAGATCCCTTCGAGGTTGGTCATTCAGTTTTCTCGTTAAAAAGAAGTAAGAAAGAATGACAAGGATATAGGCAGGAAGCTCTAACGATGTACCTTATCCAGGGGAAGCCTCAGAGGAACTTCCTTCTGAAGTGTCCTTGAAGAAGTAGTTGATAAGTGGAGTGAACGTGGCTTTGTTTAAAGCACCAATGAACCTTCGGCATATACGGCCCAACTCCAAACGGTCGTCAGTCTCTTACGCTTCTAGGGATTCATCAGAATAGGGTTCATGACCTTTTGCCTCAAGGCCTAAGAGCTCGCACACGTCCTCTAACGTTATTGTAAATTCCCCCCACACCGCGATGAACGTGTGAGTGGTAACATTCCAATGAGACACTAGAACGGGAAGGGAAGAATTATTTTTGCAGAGGGTTAACTCACCAAACCACTTGGCTCAATGTAGCCCAATCTTAGCGAGGGTATCAGCATGAGAACTCTGCATATGGGAGTTCTAAGTAGCAAAGGGAGCAGGAGAGCCCCTAGGACTTTCAAAATCGATGTGGGACCATAGGAAGTCCCCTCGCTCAAGAAGTAATATGAGAGTCCCCTCGGGAGGTAGAAATCCCCAGTCGTCAGAATCCTCATCCTCATAGCCAAGCGTCAGGGCATCATACTTGGTGTTAAAAATGCAACTCTTGCAAAACCCAGCAAAGTCATCACCTTCGGCAAAAATGGGGGACCGACGGTAGAAACGCAACTGTTCTTGACGAGCAGCAGCCAATGAGGTGGCATAAGGGGCGTTGGCAATGGGGGTAGCGGACGGAGCACCGGTGGCAAGAGTGGCGGGGTTGTTTGAAGAGGCCATCGCAGGCAACAAAAGTACGAAAAGGTTTGGTAAAAAGAAGAGTTGGAAATGAATAGGGAGATGCACAATCGCAGGTGGTGGTGGAAAAGATGAGAGGATGAGGAGATTGAGTAAAGATGAGGGCAACAATGGAGGTCGTACAGAGTTCGAAGAGAGTTTCTCTCTTTAAAAAAAGCGGGGAGTTTGAAGAAGATGAAGAAAAAAAAGTATTTTTGAAAATAAAATGGACGGTACCTGTCGTTTAAGTTTCCCACCCTTGCATGTGCAAGGCCACCTATAATCATTCCAAAAGCACATGTGGCACTTCGGGAAGTGTTCTGATAGCGTAAAAGATAGCGTTACTTTGAATACGAAGTGACATCTAGGGAATGGAAAGGGTTTCCTTCCTAAGTAAGTTTAAGTTTTGGCGCCAAATTTGTGCCAGACTTGTCCAATTCTCCCAACAAAAAAGATGCCCCAACAGTTCAAAAAAGCTACGATGTCCCCTCGCCACATGTCCAAATGTTTGAATTGTGACTCAGTTACATCGGGGGGAATTTATACTTTTTTAAACATAGCGAAGCATCACAGGGGATAATTTCACTTACCAGGAGTCCAAATGAGTATTTGAGAAGGTTAGTAGGCCTTTCGGGAGAATTTCAAATATTAAAGATAAAACGGTTGAGGCTCAGCATGAGGAAAAAGTGGCGATGTCCCTTCGTCCAAGCCCCAATGAGAATGGTGCTTCGGTTCATGTACATCGGAAAGTATTTTACTTTTACCAGGAGATTATATCGCTGCGGTTCTAATGAGGGAAAGAAGGCCAGAATGTTTTCACGCAGAGAAGGTTCATCGAATTGAGAAGTATTGTGCAGACATTTTTTGTTCCAATAAATCTCTCCACGAAGGGGAAAATGTAGAGGGGGCTTGAAGGTAATCTGGAGATTAGGGATAATTCCTTAATTGGCAATATTGTTTGAGATTAAGCAACCGAGGTAGCTCAAGCGTGACAACTCAGTGAGGCAGCTTGGCGTGGAAACTCATACTTTGGCTTGCTGTGTTAGTCAGATTGTATCTTTGTTTATATTGACTATAATCTATAACGGTTGTAATGTTGTAACGAGAATAATAACGAGTTTGTGTGAGGTTGAACGGTACTCGCGAGAGACCAGGCTTAGCAGGGCCTGGGAGAGCTTTCATGCTCTATCGAATGACCTGGCCGTGGGAGCTTTAGAGGGACTTGGTTTGGAGGATTGAGAAGTGAGGCACCGTTGGGGCTTGTCCTAACCATCTTAGATACACCTGGTAAAACACCGAAGGATCCTGACCGTGGAACCTCAGGCGGGGCAGCTTGGAGTTCCATTGGGCGTTGAGTTATGAACCAAACATCCCTCTACTTAATGTAACATCTACTATAGGTAATGTCACTAGCCAGCTAAACAATGTCAGACCTGCACTTGACTAAACCACTTTGGTATTTGGGGCTATCAAGCAGTAGGTGAGCCACCTCTGCGACGACAACCCCCTGACACACAGTGGTTGGGCAAAAGGCATGTCTTGGAATTTAATGTTTATGACGTGGAGATAACTAGTGCATCAGACTTTAATGTCATGACATAAAGTATGAGGGATGTCTTTTATAGTCTTTAATGACCGAGTTGCCTCGGTTGTGGTGTGTGTGTGTGGGGGGGGGGGGGGGGGGGCTATTTAAGGAACCCAACCACCTTTGAGGGGAGGGGAAATCTTTTTAGAGAGTTCGGATGATCTTTTGAGAGTTTAAGGAGTTATTACTAGAGAGGATACAGAGAAGAGGGAGTTATTGCAAACCAGATGGTTTACCCACTCACCATTGTTACTTATTACGAAGATTTTAATGCTTGACAGAGATTCTTGAGGGTGTTAGGCGTGTTTCTACCTGCCTACCAAGGTGTATCTAGGGTGATTACTTCTCTCTCCCTCTAGCTAAGTTACTTCTAAAAGTTCATTACTATTTTCCTGAGTCATACACGAGAGTTTTGTGAGTTTAAACTGAGTTTATCTTCATTGGGTTTGTGTTTGTGTGTACTATCATTAATCCAAAGCTTTATCCAAATTAGCTTATCATTACCATACTCAAATAGGGGTTACACCTCCATCTTATCTAAACTACCCTCTTACATTAATAAAAAAGTTCTTCTTCTCCTCGACAGTTGATTTAGGGTTTTTGATTTTTCACCTTGAATAACCCCTTCATTTTTATACTATTTGAGATGATTTCTTAACAAAATCGTCCTAATTTTTAATAACGAATCCAAATATATAAGTTATGTGGATTAAGATGTGGAGGTCCCTTTGTTCTTATGTGTGCTTTAGGTGAAAATATATTTTTCAAAAAAAACTTTTTATCAATTTTAATATGCACCAGTTTTGGGGATCAATTTCAATTAACCCAATTGTATCTTATTAATCCTAAACATGCATCTAGTGTGATTAAGGAAGTTAAAAAAATCAAGTCCATAACACACACAACGCCGATGTACGAGGAAACCACTAAGGGGAAAAAAACTAGACGATCCAATCTAGACAATCACTATGATACGGTATTTTAAAGTACAGACATTAGACTTGCTTAATGACTCAATACCCTATAAGCCTTGATATTTTTCTCTGCTTCAATCGCTCCTCCACAGTGCGACACAGGAGTCCACCTACGCAAGGTCCACAACACACGAGTCCACGTATGTCTCGCTATCCATCGAACAGCTTTGGCAATCGCCTACGATTCAAAAACCGGAGTCCGTCGCATTTTCACCGCAAAACTTGTCGAAATAATGTTCAACAAAGATGAACAAACTCCAAATGGTGCTAAACCAATATCTCTTCATCATATGTATATGAAAGATCGGATCTTGAAACACAAAGGATGTTTTTACCTTCAAAAACCTTTGTAAACAAGTGAAAAAAAAATGAATGGGCTTTGTTATGAAATTTTGGTTCTTCTCACCTCAAAATTCGGAGATAAAATTTCCTTTAATAAAAAAAGTCTTAAGTCGGCAAGTCATTAGAAAGATATTGGCCTATCCTTAGAACGACTCAACACATCTCATTCGAGCAAGATACGTATGTCATTAGAATGACCTGCTAATGTCATTTGAATGACACGGAATGTAGTTTGATCTTCCAAAACACAAGGGAAAGATTTACACAACTCTAAAACGTATTTATCTTAGAAAAACCAAGTTTAAAACCTTTTAAAATAATTTTTAAACAAAATAACATCCTTAAAACATTTTTTTAGTCCCATAAACATTATGCATTCATACCTAAGAGTATCTCGGAATCCAATGCGATATGAATACGTGAAATGTGCACTAATATACACGACATGAACTATCTTGAAGCTTGACCGCTACGTCTTCAAAAGAATACATTATAGACTATGTGGGAATCGTGACAAAATAGAATCTATCTATGAATCAAATCGATTTTTATTTGGAATAATACCAATACATACAAATTGACATTATTTTGAAATATGTCCTTTCAAATCCACCCCTTTAGATATTCCATGACAAAACCAAAATAGTGAAATGCCTAAGCCAAGCCATCGAGCCTAATGACGTAAATCCCATCTTATAAACCCAAAAAGAAAATACAGGATACGATCTAATAAACAAATGTCAGATTGATCGCATGAACTATCTCTATGTTATGTAGTCACAAAATTTCTAATCCCTGAATAATCACTACACACACAAAACAAGAAAATACCATGTGAAGTATGGAGGTACAAATGATACAAAACCTTATAATACTAATTTATAAAACAAACCATTTGTTAAACACGTGAGAAAACACATGATACCAATTTATATACACATTTTTAATATAGTTGAAATCAATGATACAAATATGTAAACCATACGATCAAAACATATGTTCTCATCAAACAAAACTCACCCTACATCACATACCATATCTCCCCCTTTTTATCTCGAATAGACAACGAGATAAAAAGATAAACAAACGAATATCTAGCATGAAATAATCATATGAAGCATATCTAGATAAACGTGGTTATAGCACCTAATAATGATAAAAAAATACCAAATCGTAGCTAGCAAATAGTCACAAAAATGAATCATCAAAATCAAGAACGATATGACTAAACAAATCAATGCAGTGCAAAACTCAATCATGAATAAATAATATCGACAACATGAAAACTGTCCAAAATAGCCAATGTGTACAAAAATAGTGTAATATCAACATATATACGAAGCAGGTACAAAAAATAGAAAGAAAACTCAAAAATCCTCTATGGGTCGTTCGAACGACATTACCAGGTCGTTTAAACGACATTACCAGGTCGTTTGAACGACATAGGCATCTCGTTAGAACAACGATAAGAAACGGCGTAAAACAGTAGCATGTCACGCGAAGCACTTCAAGAAACGACCTAAAAACAACCTATGTCCTGACCATACTTGTCACTTTTAAAATATCGTTACTAGTGTCCTGCGATCCACTCTTTGAACAACATGGAATGTCGTTTGAATGACATCCATGTAATACCCCGTAATTTTAAATAATTTTAAATGGAATTAATTGGTGTAATTAGGATTAATTATTAGATAAAATTTTAAATAATCCTGACATAACTTTTATTCATGAATAAATTATTATGTGAATAATATAAATATTACTTAGTTAATTAAAAGAAATATATGATTATGACTTTACTTATGATTATAAATTAATACAATTTTCGCAAGAGATAAATACGTCAATTTTGGGACGCGCGTGTGAGTCATTTCAGGATTAAACGTAAAATATTTATATGACATCCAAATGGTTATTTTGACTACGCCAAATTGTTCGGAAGGGTTTTTATAGTCAAAAAAGTCTACTTGGGTGTTTGTTTTGGGTCTCGGGACACTTTGGAACTGAATAGACACCCCGGGGGTATTTTAATCATTTTAATGGAAGGTGAATAGTACGCACAAAAATATTTGATTATTTATAAGTATAATGTGTTTAGGATACATCTTCATTCCACCAAAAACATTAGAGTGAGAGAGTTTGAGGAGAGTAAGAGTTTCTCTGGAAAGAGAAGAGCCACCGGTAGAAAACCAAAGGACAAGGTCATCCACCACCACTCACTGCCAGAATTTGACTAGAAAAGAGGAGAAACACCAATAAAAATCATCATCAAAGGTTTAGACCTACATATTAGAGGCAAGTGTATTAATCTTTACAATTATAGCATGTATTATGTTCATATTAGGATAGTTGTAGAATCCTCAATTTTTACATGATTTAAAGATAAATTATGGTGTATCAAAATCAATCCTTTGGAATAAGAAATATGTGGAATTAATCTGGGATGATCATATAGTAATAACCTACTAAATAGAAATCATTTGATGAATAAAATTTGGACTTATTAGTTTTTTGCGGGATAGATATGATAATATTGTGGTTTTCTAGAAATGTTAGGAATTAACATTTTAATCCAATATTCTTGAGGATTTATGATTTTTTTTACTAATGGAAATCGTTTAGATATGTTGCTATATCATGTAGAAAGAATTATAAGAAGTTTGGGACTTTAAAACATATGATTTGAGGATTAAAAATGATTAAACCCGTACACAAGTTATGTAGAATCACCCATACCCGATGTATCGATCGATCGACTCAAGAATATCGATCTCTAGACCCTTCCCTTAGATCGATCGACCCCTCTAGGAATTTGAGAAACTGTTTCGTTATAAGGTTTGATAAATTCTTGTCTTGTATAATTCTTTTCTGATGATTAATTGGATATTTTTGGACTCAAGACATGTCAGTAGGGTGATAGGTAGAACTCGAAAAAATATTAATTTGTGGGATAAAGGAATGGGAATAGTGGGTTAAAATTGAACTAGTGATTACCTAAGAACAAACACAAATTGAAATAATTAAATTTGTAGGGTGAAGCTTGTACCTAATGAAATTTTAAGAGAAATAATTAATATCTTTTAAGTGTGGAGAAAAGGCTCATGATAAAAGTAAAGTCATAATCTAGAGACACGTAGGATATTTGAGATATAGATATACTACATGAGAGAATTGTTATGGGTTGGGTGTATACCCTATTGATATACATATAGTGGGATAGATGGATATATTAGATTTTGATTATGTGTATAACATACCTGCGTTGCTTGCTATTATAGTGGAGGTTTCGTGTTGTGCACGATCTTATCTCGTTTGGAACCATTTTGGGGGGGTTTGTATTCGTACACTGAGCATAGTAACTTGGTATGTTTTATTGTGATAAATGATAGTTTCGACGGTTGAATGGGAGAGTAGGTATGTGTGTGACCCATTTAACTAGGGAATATGCTCTCCTCCAATATATGTGTTATGCGATTTATGGTTCAGGAGACTCGTCGAACCAATTGTCCATTATGCAATGATGAATGCATTAGGACATGATAGTAGAGTATGCATGCACCCCAGCTGTGTCTGAGAGGTACTGTATTAGTGTATATATATTTACACACATACACACACTACAATGTGATCTACTGTGTGAATTAGTAGATAAAAAGTAATATTAAAATATAAATTAGATTAAGTAAGAGAATACTTAATTTTAAATGTCTAGTTCATCTTAAATTAATATATTTATTTAGTCTAAATATAACGAAAGAAATACGGGAAAATAAGAAGAGATAGGGTAACTAGTCACGAACCTTAATTAGGAAGTTAGTAAGGTACGTTAGGCATGCACACTACATGAGGGGTGAGATTCTCAAGTGAGAGCCGAAAAACTAATAGGAATATAATATCGGCTTAATATGTAAATATTAATCACTTGATATTTTCAAACATTTTACACTCGAGCTTTGACCCGTTAACTTGCATATTTCCTTCTATACTGTATCTATATACCAGGTCCCCAGCATCAGGGATGCCCGGCTTATAGGATGGATAATTGACGTGTTTTGTAGATGCATCTTTGGAGTAGACATACTCAGTCCATTGATTCCTATATTCTTATCAGGGGGAAGTATGTAATACCTTGTAATTTTAAATAAATTTAAATGGAATTAATTTGTTGTAATTAGGATTAATTGTTAGATAAAATTTAAATTAATCCTGATATAAATTTTATTAACGAATAAAGTATTACGTGAATAATGTAAATATTACTTAGTTAATTAAAATCTATATATGATTATGACTTTACTTATGATTATAAATTAATACAATTGTCACAAGAGGTGAATAAGTCAATTTTGGGATGCGCATGTGAGTAATGTCAGAATTAAAAGTAAAATATTTATATGACATCCAAATGGTCGTTTTGACTACGCCAAAGTGTACGGAAGGATTTTTATAGTCGGTAAAGTCTACTTCGGTGTTTGTTTTGGGTCTCGGGATACTTTGGAACCGAATAAACACCCCGAAAGGATATTTTAGTCATTTTAATTTAAGGTGAACAGTACCCATGGAAATATTTAATTATTTTTAAGTCTAATGTTATTAGGATACATCTTCATTCCACTAAAAACATTAGAGTGAGATACTTTGAGGAGAGTAAAAGTTTCTCTAGAAAGAGAAGAGCCACCTCTAGAAAACCAATGAACAAGGTCATCCATAACCACCATCACCACCGGAATTTGACTGGAAAAGAGGAGAGCCACCAATAATAATCATCATCAAAGGTTCAGACCTACATATTAGAGGCAAGTGGATTAATCTTTATGATTATAGCATGTATTATGTTCATATTAGGATAGTTGTGGAAACCCGCGTTTTTACATGATTAAAGGATAAATTATGGTGTATCAAAATCAATCCCTTGGAATAAGAAATATGTGGAATTAATCCGGGATGATCGTATAATAATAATCTACTAAATAGAAATCATTTGATGAAGAAAATATGAACTTATTAGTTTTTTTGGGGATGGATATGATAATATTTTGGTTTTCTAGAAATGTTGGGAATTGACATTTTAATCCAAACTTCTTGAGGATTGAAGATTGTTTTATTGATGGAAATCAGTTATATGTGTTATTATATCATGTAGAAATAATTATAAGAAGTTTGGGACTTTAAATCATATGATTTGAGGATTAAAAATGATTAAACCCGCAGAGTAGTTACGCTGAATCACCCGTACCTGATTAATTGATCGATCGACTCAAGAATGTCGATCGATCAATCGACCCCTACTGAAATTTGAGAAATTGTTTCGTTATAAGGTCTGATAAATTGTTGTCTTGTATAATTATTTTGTGATGATTGATTGGATATTTTGGTACTCAAGAGATGTCAGTAGGGTGATAGGTAGAACCTGAAAAAATATTAATTTGTGGGATATAGGAATGGGAATAATGGGTTAAAATCGAACTAGTGAGTAGCGAAGAATAAACCCAAATTGAAATAGTTAAATTTGTAGGTTGTGATGATATGGACTAGTAAGGTGAATACTTGTACCTACTGAAATTTTAAGAGAAATAATTAAATATCTTTTCAGTGTGGAAAAAAGGCTCATAATAAAAGTAAAGTCATAATCTAGAGACATATAGGATATTTGAGATATAAATATACTACGTGAGAGAATTGTTATGGGTTGGGTGTATACCCTATTGATATACATATAGTGGGACAAATGGCTATATTATATTTTTATTATGTGTACAACATACCTATGTTGCTTGCTATCATGGTTTAGGTTTTGCGTTGTGCACGATCTTATCTCGATTGGACCCATTTTGGGGGGATTTAAATTCATACACTAAGCATAGGAACTTGGTACGTTTTATTGTGATAAATGATAGTTTTGACGGTTGAATGAGAGCGTATGTATGTGCGTGACCCATTTAAGTAGGGAATATGCTCGCCTCCAATATATGTGTTATGCGATTTATGGTTCGGGAGAGACGTCGAACCAATTGTCCATTATGCAGTGATTGATGCATTAGGACATGATAGCAGAGTATGCATGCACCCCAGCTGTATCTGAGAGGTACCGTATTAGTATATATAATAATGTGATATATATATATACTACAATGTGATCTACTTTGCGAATTAGTAGACAAAAAGGAATATTAAAATATAAATTAGATTAAGTAAGAGAATATTTAATTTTAAATGTCTAGTTCATCTTAACGAGAAATGAATATATTTATTTAGTCTAAATATAATGAAGCAAATATGAGAAAAGAAGAAGCGATATGGTAACTATTCACGAACCTTAATTAGGAAGTTAATAAGGTATGCTAGACATGCACACTAGATGAGGGTGGGATTCTCAAGTGAGAGCCGAAAAACTAATAGGAATTTAATACCGGCTTAATTTGTAAATATTAAGCACTTGCTATTTTTAAACATTTTACACTCAGGCTCTGACCCGTTGACTTCCATATTCCCTTCTCTACTATATCTATATACCAGGTGCCCAACATCAAGGACACCTGGCTTAGAGGATGGATATTTGACGTGTTCTGGAGATGCAGCTCTGGATTAGACGTACGCAGTCCATTGATTCCTATATTCTTAGTTCTTAGCTCTTTTAGGGCATGTTGCCCAAGATTCTATTATCCTATTTCAATTCTGAGTATTGTATTGGTTTTATATAAATATGCTTCGTATTATTTTGAATGGTGTAGTGATATTATATTAAACTGGAACATATATTTCAGTCAGTTTTTATTCATGATTTTAATTCAGTGATGATGTGGTATTTGATTCTTATATTGTGTTGTAATAAAGTAAATAAAAATGAAAGGTTTTGACACTTAGCTTAATTAACTTAATAAAAAAATTATTGTTCGACACTGATGCTAAGAATGAACCAACTAGATATTCTGATTTAATTTAATAAAGGACTGATCACCTGGTATTTAATTAGGCAGGGTGTTTCAATCTAGAAGTCGTTTTAACGACTTCAAATTCTTTCATTTTCCATCTCTAAAAATATATAGGATTTTCCCACTGAATTTTTTTTTCTCAAAATAGGAACTGGAAAATCAGAATAATAGCAAAATAGAACCAAAATAGAAAATAGGAGTTTCTTGCAAAAATCGTATCAATGTGCTCAAACATAGATATATAATGAATGGGCGTGAACTAAAACAAATGAACCACAACTTAAACATATCGAAACGATCAAGAAGCTCTAATTAATAGCTAAATGTCACTAAATTAAGTTTGAGCCATATGTGACAATTAATTTATTGAGCTAAATGAACTAAGCAAACAACATGCACACAAATCCTAAATTTTGATGATTCTACAAACAATTGCGTCATGATACAATTTTTCAACATTAGGATTCGTGTTGCAAACTTGTTGTACTTTTTCCATCCAAACACCCTCATATATTCATATATTGTTTTTTCTATCTCTTTTTCAGGTTTCTATTTTTCTCACCTTAGAGAAATCCTATTAGCCATTTTTTGGAATATGTTTATTTTTATTGCCTTAATTTTTTTCTCGGGCTCTTTTAAAAGGTGGCTTTCATGACGTGTTTATTATACTCTAGCGGCTCTTTTCCGAGAACACTCGTCATTTTTTCAATTTAAACAATATCTACTCTCACGACAACGGTTCTTACATGCACACCTCCTCCTAAGTCTAGTTACGCATAAATGACAAAATTGAGAGTAGAACGTCTCACCAAACTCAAATATACATGAGATGTCAAATATTCATGAAAGCTCGTGCATGTGTGTGGGACGACATTTATACAAAGTCGAATCCAAATGCGCATCAACTTCGAAACAACCCCATTAATCAATGGTTAAGAGCATTCTAATATCTATAATTATTACCAATTGTCCTAGTCACATGGATAATGAAATGAATGGGGTCCAAGCACACCAATAGGCCATATCAAACATCTAACTCATGACATAAAAATAAACCGAAACTCTTTTTGTGTTTTTCAAAAAAGTATTTTTGACTCAAAAAAGCAAAATCTGTTTGTATTTTTCAAAAATAATTGAAACTAAAAATCTTTTTGTATTTTCAAATTTTTTTTATCAAAATAAAATCTTTTTGTATTTTTCCAAATAAAATCAATAAAAGAAAAATATAATACAAAGAGATACACGTATCGTAACACCAGCAACATATATATCATGAAGAAAAGACTAGCGTATGACAAACATGGATAATACAATCATCCTTTAGATTTAGCATGTGAAGTATCATGTGGAACGAAACGAGAGTCATGAAGTTTAATTTCTAAAGCCTCTAAGTCCGATTTCATAACCCAAGTAGGTGTGTAACGATACATGTGAGTTTTGGGAACCGAATCGACTTTATTTTTAAACTTCTTAAGAGAATTTTTAAGGTCATAGTAATAAAGTCTAAGGTGACCCTTCCTACCGCAATGAGTGCATGTGTAAACACGATGAGGAATGTGACCTAAATGTGGACCTTTCCTACCGTTTCTAGTTGCCTCTCTCACATTATTGGTATTGGCTTTGGGAATGGGAACAATATGATCATCGAAGCCTATACCTCACCTATCGTCCGCTATTTGTACGGTGCATAAAATCCTATCCAACTTTTTCAAACCTAGCCTCCAAATCAAACTTCACCTTACTCGATTATCTCAATCTCTCCTCAAGCTCACTAATCCTAGACTCAAGAAAAAGCCTAGACTCCTCAAACTCTATAATCTCTTTCTTCAAAGCCTCCTTCAAACCACAAAGACTATCTCTCTCACCCCCAACGTATTTTAGTTTTTACCAAAGAGTCTTCTCCCGTGCCCTAAGATCCTCAATCAATGCATTATTATTTTTTAGGGCACACTCTTTCAACCTAGCTTGCAACTTTAAGTTATCCTTATTTACCCTCAATATTTCCTCATAAAAATCATTGAAGGTAACTTTTAACTCGCTCACATATATCTCCTCTCCTCACTAGATTCACCCTCACTCACTTGGGATTTACACAAAACGGCCTCAAAAGTGTAATTCACATTAGTACCTTCATGAGAAGATTTATCTTCATTGCTCACATGACAAGTCAGAAACGCTACAAAGTTGATCTCAATTGGGGAATCTCCTCCCTCTTGCGATTCATTATCACTTAAGGTGGCATTATATGCAATCAATTTCTTGCCCTCCTTCTTAAGTCTAGTGGGGAACTATGCTACCTTATGGTCTTAATCCTCACAATCAAAACATCTATTCAACTCATCCATCTTATCATTATCAGTTCGATTCTTAGGGATGTGATCAACTTTGCAGTTCTTAAATTTCTTAAGTCTTTTGGCATCTTTCGATTTCTTTTGGAACTTGAGAAAGTTTTTGAACTTCTTTGCCAAGAAAGCTACATCCTCGAAATCGGTGTATGATTCATCATCCAAAACTTTACTCTCTTCCTAATAGGATTTCAAAGCAATGACCTTTTATTTCTTTGGCACTTTCTTGGAGGTAAACATGTCAAGCTCATAGGTGTGTAAGTCACCTACAATCTCTTCTAGTTTCATTGATTCGTGCATACTCAAGGAGTTTAAAACGGTCATTTTTTATTAAACCTACTAAGCAACGACCTTAGGATTTTCTTTCTGACTCGATTGTCGGGTATCTTCTCTTAGAAGTTAAACGACGAGTTCACAATATGGGATAATCTAGTATAAAACTCATTAAACATCTCACTCTCCAACATCTTGTTCATCTCAAATTGGGTAGTGCGATTTTGAAATTTAGATGTTATAATCATGCTAGTTCCCTCGTGAGTTAGTACAAGAACGACCCAAGCCTCTTTTGAGATATCACATATCATAATACGATTATACTCTTCCGAGGTGATAGACGAGGAAATAACATTTAAACCTTTAGAATTATTAAGTGCAAGTCTATGTTCATCTTTTGTCCTTGACTCAACATGTTTTAAACTAGTGGCCTCTCCATCTCTCATGATCGGTGGTGACCACCCTTTATCTATCGCTAACCAAACCCGCTCATCAATAGATTTAAGTGTAGTTTTCATTCGCATTTTTCAATAAGTATAATTTGTTCCATAAAAATAGGAGTTCTAAATGCATCAAAAATTCTAAAATTCTTACCTACAAGCACTCGGGATCACTTACAGGAAAAAATATTTCTAGCTTTATTACCAATTTGTAGGTACCTTTTTTCTTATGTGTGCTTTAGGTGAATTTTTTTTTCCAAAAATAACTTTTTATCAATTTTAATATGCACCGATTTTGTGAACCAATTTCAACTAACCCAATTTTTTCTTGTTAATCCTTAATATGCATCTAATGTGATTAATTAAGTAAAATAAATCAAGTCCAAAAAATACACAACGCCGATGTACATGGAAACCACTAAGGGGAAAAAAATCTCGAATGTCCCAAGCCAGAGAATCACTATGATACGGTATTATAAAGTATAAATACCAGACTTACTCAGCGACTCGATACCCCACAATCCTTGACACTTTTCTATTTTTCAACCGCTCCTCCACAGTGCAACACAGGAGTCCACCTCCACAAGGTCCATAACACATGAGTCCACATATATTTCGATATCCGTAGAACAACTTTGGCAACCGCCTACGATTCAAAAATCGGAGTCCACCGCTTCTTCACCACAAAACTTGATGAAATATTGTTCAAAATAGATGAAAAAACTCTAGATGGTGCTAAACCAAGAACTCTACAACAAAGGTATTTGAATGATCAGATCTTGAAACATAAATGATGTTTTTATCTTGAAAAAACTTTGTAAACAAGTGTAGAAAAATGAGTGGGCTTGGTTTTGTAATTTTGGTTCTGCACACCTTTAAATTATGAGAGAAAATTACCTTAAATAACATCCTCAAAACATTTTTCGAGTCACATAAACATTGTGAGTTCATACCTGAGAGTATCTCGAAATGAAATGTGATATGAAGATGGGAAATGTGCACCAATAAACACGACATGATCTATCTTGAAGCTTGACCACTACGTCTTCAAAATAATGCGTCATACACTATGTGGTAATCGTTACAAGATAAAATCTATATATGACTTAAATTAGTTTTTGTCTACAATAATGCCAATAGATACAAATTGATAATATTTGGAAATTTATCTTTATAATGCAGTATATCTCAATTTCCATAACTATTTTTTTTTAATTTGACATAACATTCATGTATTTAAGGATACAATGGGGAGTCTTATGAACATGGTTTGTTTTATTCTATGTATAGGAGTAATTTTGTTTTGATTTCAATGGTTGAGATGGATTACACGGGGAGATTTTAAGAATTTTCAATTTTTTGATTCAAAATACACTTTCAATCGATTTGAGCTTATTAGGAACATTCATGGAATTTTACCAGTACACTCGAGTTCCTGATATTATAATGAATATATTCGAAGATTTAAACTTGAGTCTTAATTGATATGTGGAAGTTGACCATTTAAGCTTAAGCTTTAATGGTATAAACTTCATGATTTTCACCTAAAGCTTGTTTTCTACGTAAAATTTCCTACTGTTTTGAGTTATTCTAGCATTATAAGTACGCAAAAAATGATTGAAACAAAGGGAATTAAATATTGTACAAAAAATCATAGAATATCTGTTTGGAGTGAAAATTTTGAGTTTTGGAACTTCTGTTAGAGTGAATTTCAACTGAGGCTTTAGTGGGATATTTATAATATAGAAGCATGGGAGTTCATTGGTGGAAAAGAGAGGTGGATTTGAACTGATATTATAGGGTTTTCAAACTTGAGTTTTGTTCCTCACATGTGTGCATGGTATAGACATGTGATTCTTGGTTGTTTGTGCCTAGGTGGGAGCTTATTTGGATAGGGGGTTTTATGAAAATTATAAAACTTTCTTGTTTGCCCCTTAGTTGGTCTTATATATTAACTTATAGCCTTAAAAGTGTACTTTTAATAATGTATAGGGGTACTTTTGTAATTTTAGAACGTTTCAAGGGATAAAGTTATAATTTTATGTTAGTTGAAGTCTAAGGGATTAATTTAATATAGAGTTGAGGATTAAGAGTGAAGTATAAGTCAAGTTATGTTGGTTTGAGGATTTCAGTGGCTATTTTGTAATTATTAGAACTTTAGGGGGTTTAAATCAATTCAATAAAGTTGTAGGTCATCAAGTACAGTTTCTTTCTTCTTTAGAAGATATTTGAATTTGAATACATTACAATGGTTAAAACAGTGACTGTAGGTGTTTAGGGTCCATTTTAAAAATCCTGATTATTACTCTTTTGTTTAAGATTCAAATATTATCACAAATGAGAAAACACGCTTACAACTTAACTTCTCAAAACTACTACTAATAAGATTTTCTTATTATATTCCGTGTTATCTGATGATGCTAAGAACTCAAGTATGACAGGTACTTATACATAAAGAAAATAAAATGCTACCATACATTGTGATTTAAATAAATTAATTCAGATAATCATAAGCAACATATATAGCATTCAACTAGCTAGAAATTTTCAACCCACTATTACTAATTAAACACAACTACAACAATCTTACCTAGCTTAGTAAGCTTCTAGAAAGTGGGTTGATGGAGCTTTACAAATTACTAGACATTTAAACGAGCTCATTAAATTGGGCTAAAGACAAGTTTATATTTCAGCATAGCCAAGGTATAATGCATGTTGGATGAATATTTCTTTTATTGTTTTGAGGCATTTTTAGCGACACGCTAATGATCATGTCTTCATTGGTTCTTGTTTCTGGTCTATTCAGTATCATTCAAAATATGAACCATTGTCGACATAACACGTTAATTTGTCGCACAAAATGAGACGCAATCGTGAGTATGCCTATACTTACACCTTTTTTTTTATTGTGACACCATATTCAAGAATCGTGAAAAATCTCTCTCACCAATTCTAGTGTTGCGAGACTTTGCAAAATTCTTCATTCTTCAAAGAGGCATTCAAGTTTAGTGATGTAAAATGAAAAAACAAAAATGACAAAATAACCTGGAGACGATGTGAGCCAAATGCCGCGACGTAGAATATGTGTGCTATATTTGTACCTACGACTCAAATGAAAGTCGGTCGCTCAATTAATAACCTAGTAAGTCGGGTCAAATCCTCGGGGAATAGGTCGTAAAACGACGATGAAAGTAGGATTGGGTTCTAAGATCTATGGTTCGACTCGAGAAATAAAAGAAAAGGTGATTTTGTGATTTGAGAAATATCTATACAAAATTAACTATGCAAGTGAAAGTAAAAATAATAAAAGCAAGAACTTGAGAATTTTCATTTGAAAACACTTTTGGGAAAACAGAGTTAGGATCCAATCCCCCAAATTGAAGAGTGTCTCTATTAAATATAAAATTCTTAAAAACTGTTTAATTAATTGAAAGAAGAGCATAACTAATTTGAAGCACCAAAATGTGTGGGTGTTAATCCGCATAATAAATTATTAACAAATTAATTAATATGAATGATAAAATTACCAATACATATATTGTATCCTCAAACACTCTGGTTTCCATCAACAAATGTAGTTAGGAGACCTAAAATATTATTCTCGATTAAATTATCAAACTCCAATTATTAATCATCTAATTAAGTTAAATTTTATAATTAACATTGGAAACCCTAGGTTGGGTTCATATTCCCCAAACCACTAATGATTTAGCTAGACATTTATGTAATATCTACAATAACAATCATCATTAGGTAATGGTTCATTATTGAATAACACTGGAAAAGATATGGAATTATTATACAAAGCTTGAAGAAATCAAATTGCATGCAAAGAATCCACAACAAATGAAGAAATCCAAAAAAGAACAATTCTTGAATTAATTTGATGATGAAATGTGCAAGCTTCGTTCCTCAATTAATTCTGATTCATAAGTTTCATAATCAAGTGTAGAATAATGTTAATTACACTCCTAAAATGGTTAAACATGTACCAAAATTAGTCCAAAGAGGTTAACTTGGACCCAAAATACATTAGCTAGAATTTAGAAAAAGATAAGAAGCCCTGCTAAAGACCAAAACCACATACCAAATCGAATCCTCAGGAATCAAGCCCTCAATAAAAGCAAACCAGTTCCCTTAATGAACCGGTTTGGTCTATGGGTTTAGTATTGCTTTGCCTTTTCTCCTTAATTGTAGCTTTTCCCCTATATTTATTCTCAACTTTAAAAGGTTATAACGTTTTCACCGTAACTCGGATTGAGGTTCCTTTTCTTCCAGTGTTCTCGTGAACTCAAGATCTTCAACTATTATTATGGCTCTTTCTATAAGTTCTGGCTGAAAATTTACCGATTTCCCTTGTCTTTCCTTTCTACCAAATCTTTCACTTTTTTTACGTTTCACTTTAATCCAATCGTACGATTTACTTGTAAAACGTACGAGAAGTACACAAAACACATAATACTTGCCAAAACATTTAGTAACAATAAATACAAGATAAATTCAGGATAAATGTAATGTTCAGGACCGTAAAAATACCGAAATTAAGGGGATAAATATGGAATATTTTTGCCTAATCACCAAGTCAATTTTCTTCGGTGTAATGATTGTGGTGACTGATGAAACTATCCTTTTTATTTATTTCCTTTTTCACAATGGACCATTAATATAATGATATATTGACTTCAGTGATCACGCATCTGCTTATGTTGAAATACTTGTGTGCAGTTTTATTCATTTTATTTATTTATTATAACGGACTTAATGAAGCGAATCAAAATATGCAAAACTTACAATTGTTTCGCTTAGTTTTTAGGCACTTGTGACATATTTCGTCAAGTTTGAGTAGAAAAAATTAATCTAGTTTAGTTTGACAGAAAGAGAGAAAATGGGGTTTAACTTATTTTGCATGGTAGGTGGAAATCAAGATGACATCAAAAAGGGTTTCACCTAATTTTAAAACTCATTTTTTGTGCATGTTAGAATTAATTTTATGATACCATCTCCTAGGATATGAGTTCACTTAGCCAAATTATATCAAGATGACCAATCAAAATAGGTAACACATAGTTTGGACTCTAAATCTTTATCCACTTTGCTCTAGATATTAACTCTAGTAAATCAATCCCAATGTAGTCACACCCGACATCCCCCCCACACTCTAATTTTATTTTTTATTTTATTTGTATTAGGTGGCATGTGATGTGAGTTACCGCCCCTGACTTTTATATCTAAGTATGAGGAAAAATGATAAAATAAATGTATAGCTACAAGCCATAACTGCACGATAATAAAATATTTTTAGGACGGATTTTCAAGGTCATAAAATTTCGTTTATGACGGTTTTTAGTTTCTCAAAAGATTTAACAAGTTTGAATTTGATAAAAAAAAGGTCAAATCTTTTAAAACCGTCATAAATGAGACATAAATTATGACGTGTTTGTTAATAACCATCATAAAATCACCTACTATCATCAACTTATTATTACATTAAACCTGAAAAATCATCATGAATGGGAAACTCTTTATGATGTATTTTGTATAACCATTGTAAATAAACTATTTGTTTTTCTTTATATTAAGTTAAAATCTAAAATCATCAGAAACATTAGTTAAAACGGTCATAATATGTCTCTCTACATGACAAAACCATAATTTATATTGCTAGAAGTCATAATTGTTTTAATAAAAATCGATATCATCCTTACATTCATGTTTTATTGTATTATTTGACCGTCATATATATGATCACAACCTATAAAAATAGAATACAAGATTCGAGCATCTAAACATTGTAATAAAAATAAAAAAATTTAAAAAGTTATCGTCTTGCCAATGTTATAAAAAATATACCAAATTAACAAATTTCCCCAAAATCCAAAATATATAAAAATAGAATTAAAAAGTGGTCTCACTTTGGTCAGATTGGGATTTATGGGACATAAAAGAGAAAACGGTGTTTTTAGTATGTCGAATTGGGCCCTAGGGTCGAGTAATCCTTTGGTCAAAGTTTCGAGAGCATATGGGTAGTATTTTAGAATTATTTGGAGGTCTTTAATCAAGACCATAAGAGACCTCCGGGATTTAGAGATTAAATACAGAATTATCCCTCGATATTAACATATCTAAAAGATAAGATAACCACTAGCATAAAGATGATATTTTTGGAGGGCAATGATTGAACAAGAAGAACCTAGCACGATAATTGATCTTCCGATAATATGTAACTTGTTTTTGCTCGATTCCTACTCTGTTTAAAATTGGGTAGCCCATGCCAGGTTGAGATCTTATGCAAAATTATGGAAGAT
Organism: Sambucus nigra; assembly: GCA_949130495.1. NCBI lineage: Eukaryota > Viridiplantae > Streptophyta > Magnoliopsida > Dipsacales > Adoxaceae > Sambucus > Sambucus nigra. Next base: position 573,934,645 of record OX422217.1, read on the forward strand.
TTAAATTTTAATCTTGTTAAATGTTTAAAGTTGTTATGATTTATCATAATATTGATTTAATATAATGATTCACATTTGTAGGTTAAGACTTTTATGATTTAAATCTGTTTTAAATTATAACATCGTAATTAAGAAAAACTATTATGAAACACATTTAACCCTTATTTTGATGGATTGTATCTAGTTAATGGCTATATAAAATTGGAAACGAGTTTAGGCTCCCTTAGAGATTATATTTGGGATTTTTTGGTACAAATTATAAGTTAGGAGAAACCTTAATTATCATTTGGTGTGAATAAAATCAATTTTGATAAGTTCAGGGAAATTTTTATATTACGACATTATTTTCCCCTAGAATCCATGGGCATGGGAGAAAGGGAACATCCACACTACTAAGGGTTGAGATCGCCACCTTTTTTTTTTTTATCGTGGGTGTGACTTAACGTCACTTTCTGGTGTTGTCCTTATAAGTATTTTTAATATAAGTGTTTATATAGGTTTGGGCCTATGGGTTTTTTAGAAGTTTTAGTTTGGTTTTTAGGTTTCTGATCTTACAAATATTTACACATGTTATGCATAGGTTGATAAGGAATTAATTCGGGGAAACATATGGTTTGATAGCTATTTATAGGATGGCATGCTATATTTTTTAGACATATTTGTGAATATATGCTTTATGTGCTATTTTTGGACATACCATGGGTGTTTATGTATATACGGGGAATCTAGGTATGTAATGGGATTGTTCTACAAGATTGGGTACTACGCCCTTAGCTGATGCCACATGTTGCATAAAGGTATTTATCACATTTTACGTGAAATTCCTCAACTTTCTCTTCCTAGGAAGACATGGGAGGCTTAACGTAATACCGCATAAATTTAATCCATTATTTAAATTATTTGATCTGGTGTTGTCACTATATATCGTTTATATTCATAATATATATAATTATAATTCTAAATGAAATGTAATACACAAATATAAATTAATAATTATTTAAAAAATAAATATAATAAATTATTTTAAACTCGAATAAATGTATATGTAAAAATGATGATATTTTACTTTGGGTGACTTGTGGGACATGTAGAACGTCTTTTTTTTTTACCTTAAAAGATTAGGTTGTAAGTACTATTAGAAAAAAATATGTTTTTTGAAGACCTGTAGACGAAGTTTTAAAAATATTTTTTTTACGTTTAGGTCGTTCAAACGACATTTAATGTCCTTCCAACGATATGTGACTTTCGTTCAAACGACATAGACATCTCGTTTTCAACGACCCTGCTGACTCAAAATTGTTAGAAATACCTATTTCGTGATCAAATTTGTTTAACACTTTTGACGAAAACATTACTTCATATGTGGTGCAAACGTTCTTCAAGCTTTTGTGTTCCAAAACACTTTTTAATTCACAGCAAAGCATCCATGAATATGATTCTTGTGAATTAGTTTACAACCCTAGAATGTTTTGTATCTATTTGAATACACCTTGTGGAGAGGCACCCCATGTCTGATTTTTGATACTTGCGGGGATTCATTATTGATGATGGTTGACGACTGTGTTCCATTGGGAGTACTTGTGGGTGTTCCTGGATGAAGATAGAACTGCGTGTTTGTGTGGGTTTTCTGTGATTAATCCATTGCAGATTTCATTGTGTACTTGGTAAGTTGCGATTTACTGTTTATAGTGAAATAAAGATTTTTCCCTTTGAGGTTTTTTTCCTGAAACTTGGTCTTGTCATATTTGTGTGTTCGATTTATCTGTTTTATCACATAGTTGCATGATTAGTATAAACAAGATCAAATCAATTTTAAAAAGTCTCTTTCACATAATTAAAATTGGTATTGCAATTTTTTGCTAAAATCACCCTTTGCGAGTTTCCTCGCATTCTCAAATTGGTATCAGAACAAGTTACGTTAATCTATTTCATTTGATCTTGTTTACCACTCTTTGGGTGATTTTATTTTTTCCATCGCTCATGTGCTTGTTATTACTTTCGATGGATTCTCCTTGTTTTCACGATATAAATAGTTTGGATTTGCGAAAAGAATTAAATTTTTAGAAAAAGAAAATTATCGTTTTAAATCCACTATGGATCTTTTGCAAATGGTTCAAAATCAAAGAGATTTTTATCGTGAAAAATTTGTTTCTTTATTCATTTAAAATTGTCCAAAAATGAGAATGATGATAGATTCCTATTTTTAGAAAAAGAATTGCAGGACTTTAAAATTTTTATAATTTGTGTTTGTGACAATGAGGATACAGGTATTTTAAACAATGATTTGTGGCACGTGAGGAGACTCTTAGGGATAAGTGTGCGTATTTTAAGGGAGAATTTGATAACCTTATAGGAATAATTGAAAAGTTAGAGAATGAGTCCCTAATATTAGAGAAGTCTAATTCTTTGCTTGAGTTAAAAAATTTGGAGTTGAAAAATGATTTGACTGATTCGAGTAGTGTTGGTAGCAATGGTAGTGGCTCGTCATGTTCTAATTCTTCTGTTGCTAAAGCCAAGACTATTATTTATTTTAGATGGTGAACCAATCCCAAGGACATTAAAAAGGTCAACACATAGGTGTTGTTCCACCCGTTTACACATGTTCACATTGTGGTAGGAAAGGTCACCTTAGGCATTTTTATTTTGATCTTCGAAAAAGTCCTAGGAAGTTGAAGTTTAGTGTTACCTTGGTTCCCAAAACCCCCATGAATCATTATACATCTATTTGGGGATAGAAAATCACTTTTAGCGAAACTAGATGGTAGACTAGTTGATTCTCGTTTGCTTGCACATGATTCTTCTCTTGCTATATCATATAGATGATTGTGTTTGCATGTTTTTCATACACTAGTTATGATTCTTGATATATTCTTGCTAGTGTTATGAAATGTGTACTTTTTGTATTATATTTTCTTTTATTCAGTTTCATTTGAAAATTACAAAAAAGATTTGAAAAGTAGAAAAAGATTTTTGTTGTTGAAAAATTCAAAAAGATTTTCGATTCTTTGTGTTTTAGTTTTACACATTTGGTGTGGCATATTGGTGTGTTTGAATCTAATTCACTACGCGATTTCCATGTGGCTAGGACATTTGATTATGACTTAGGATACTTAGATGGTTCTTAATCATGTTTATGGAGTTGTTTCGAACTTAACTTGCTTTATGGATTCGACTTTGTACATGCCTTCACACACACATGCACGAGCTTATTGAATATTGATTTCATGATGTCATTTAAACTTGGTGAGATGTTCTCATATCAATATTCTCATCTACATATTTATTTGACTATGGAGGATTTGTGCGTGTAAGAACCATTTACCATGAGGATTAAAATGCGTAAATAAAAAAATGATGAGTGTTCACGGGAAAGGGCACGAAAGTACAAAATTAACTCATCGTGAAAGCCACCGTTTGAAAAGAGCTTAAAAATAATTAAGGCAATAAAAAGAAGAATATACCAAAATGGGCCAATTTGTTTAGTTTGATATATTCATTCATTCAAAAGAAAAGAAAAGATATATTTTGAGGGAGTTTGGATGGAAATATCAACGGGTTTGCACAATGACAGTGTATCCTAGTTGAACTTATTTTCTCATGATGATATTGATTTGTAGAATCATTAAAATTCTAGGCTTGTCTGCATTGTGCTTATTTTGTTAATTAAGTTCAACTTATTTGTCACTTGAGGCAAAATCTTAGTTTGATAAACTTTTGTGGTCAATTTTAACTTCTTAAACATATTTGAGTGTTTGGGTTATAATTCTTTTGTTTCTAATTCACACTGATTCATTCCACCACTCATGTTTGGACACATCGATACTATGCTAATGTGTATGACTTATGTATTTTGTGTCGTGATTTGTGGTCGTTTATACCTATATATGTGTACCAGATTTTCTTTGATATATTTTGAATATATTATATATTGTATGTTTGTTGCATTTGTTAAATTTGTTTTTGTCTAAAAAATTGAATTTTTTTAAAAATAGTTGGTGTTTGTTAGTCTTTCAGATGATGATTACCCATGCTTGAATTACATCTTTATGTGATGATATATTTTTTTCGCCCGAATGCTTTGCACTTTATGTTCATTGATTCTACTTCTTTGTCTATTTGTTTATTTAGGTAAAAACAAAGGTGGAGAGCAAATTAAAAAATGGAGTTTTTTTATGAGTTTGAATTATGGGGGATTATTTATTTATGATTTGCTTTGTTTCAAACTCAATGTGTCATGAAGGTATATGTTTGTTGTCTCATGTGTGTAGGTAACTATTTGTGGATTTCAAGACACATGGATGAAGACAAATTTTGGATGAGGGTAAGAAGATGACGCTTGAAGACTAAGAGACTTATGCCATTCCGTTCTAGGGTTGGGAAGGGTGTTCGTACTTTTTGTAATTTGTAATAGGAGATTTTGATTTTAATTTGGTATTCGGTCTATTTGTTTGTTTTGTACCGAAATAGATAAAGGGAGAGGTTTGTAAGAACAATTTTTATGCCATTGTTCATAGCTAGCTTTAGGCTAGTTTGGTGTATCCTGTTATAAATCATCACGCATTCTCAAGACGAACTGAACTCAAGCATCTCCAAATTTGAATATTTTTGAACATCCCAAAAGGTATAAAATGATTTAGAATTTGAATTAATTTATGAATTCATATTTGGGATGCTTAAGTTTTATCAAAAATACGAACATGACTGTTTTACTTGGAAAAAATATGTTTTTGGAAGACCAGTAGGCGAATTTTTAAAAATAATTTTTTTTACGTTTAAGTCGTTCAAACGACATGTGATTGTCATTCAAATGACATAGACATATCATTCGAACGAGATGTCTGTATCATTTGAATAACATACATATCTCATTCGAATGACCCCGTCGACTCAAAATTGTTATGAATACCTATTTCTCGATCAGATTTGTTTAAGACTTTTGATAAAAACATTATTGCATATCTGGTGCAAAAGTTCTTCAAGTTTTTGTGTTCCAAAAAACTTTTTAATTCACAACAAAGCATCATTGAATATGATTCTTGTGAATTAGTCTAAAACATTAGAAACTTTTGTATCTATTTGCATACACCTTATGGAGAGGCACTCTATGGATGATTTGAGATACCATCGGGGATTCATTGCTGAAGAAGGCTGAGGATGGATGACGACTGCATGTCATTATGAGTACTTGTGGGTGTTCCTGTCTGAAGAGAAAACTATGTGTTTTTGTGGGTTTGCTGTGGTTAACCCATTGCAGATTCCATTATGTACTTTGTAAGTTGCGATTTACTGTTTATAATGAAATAGAGATTTTTCCCTTTGAGTTTTTTCTTCCTGAAACTTGGCCTCGTCATATTTGTATGTTTAATTTATCTTTTTTTTATCACATAGTTTCATGATTAGGATAAACAAGATAAAATCAATTTTAAAAAGTCGCTTCCGCATAATAAAAATTGGTATTGCATTTTTTTGTTAAAATCACCCTTTGCGAGTGTCCTCGCATTCTCAATACAATATCTGTACATTATAAATTTACACAAAGCGTTCTTTAACAAACCTAATAAGCACAATATATTAATATTTATAGTTGGGAAATTGTAAGTTTAAATATAGTGCACTACCAATGTATGAAGGAAACATACAAATGAAGAAACCCGCTAAAGTATTTAAAGCCATCACACTTCAAAAATTCAGACAAGAAAATAATATTCATTAGAGCATTCATTCAGATGGCCAAATTATTCATTCAACTTGAGAACACCTTCATAAACCCCTTCATCCAAATACATGATTGCAAAAAAAATATATAAGAGATAATAAAATACACTAACAAACTCAATATTTGAGAGATAATACACAATATGAGGAGATAATTTTTCTTTACTACCACATAGTATTTATGAGTTTTATGACTTCATTTTTAATGCAAACATTATATGGGTATTTATAGGATCTCTAAAATGTATTTATCCAATTACATGTATATATTAGATTTAATGTAAATACCCCATTTAGACTTTTATATATGAATCTCCTATTATACAAACCAACTAATTTCATATATTAACCAACTACATATGTGTCTACATTAATCTAGATAATATAAAAATAATAAATGCCTTAGTGTAGTATACACATGTCAACATGTGGGAGCGATAAATGTTGATATTGTGTTTGTAACACCCCGTATTTCTGTGCATTCAATATTTTATTAATTCGGGTAAATTTTAAATTACTTGCGTGTCGTAATATAATTGAATTAATTATGGTAATATTTATTTAAGTATTAATCGGAGAGTAAATGGTTAATATCTATGAAATTAACTTACTAAGTGAATAGTAATAATTTATTTACGTCATAACGTGTATTAGTGACGTGGCATTTATTTCAGTTGGGAGTTGGATATACACTAAGTTGGGTGTGAGATAAGAACTTTTAATAGATTAATTTGGATGTCAATTCTGAGGGAACGATTGAGTCCGGATGGGCCGAGATATTTGAAAAAGTGTACCCGGGGTCGTGAATGGGCCACAGGGTATTTTTGGGCATAGTCGGTCCCACATGGGGGTATTTAGGCCATTTCATTAAGCCCATGTGACTAAAAATGGGATTATGAGAATGTAGAAAGGAAAAGAGGGAGGACTCTTGGGAACCAAAGAGGAAGATCAAGAGAGGTGTTCTTCATCGCACAACAATCTCTACAGCAAAGGATTTATCAGACACTAAGAATCCTAAGGAAAGTGGTTAACTTGATGTGATTTTAAATTTTGTGATAATCAATTCATATCATAGTGGGAGTATCAAAAATCTGTTTTGGGGTGTATGTTGATAATTAAAATTGGTTTTTCTAAATTAGAGTAATTTGTGTAGATTAATTACTCAATTGATATTAGATTATGATTTGGGATTGTTGGAATCTGATTGTAGGGTGAGAATTGGTAAATATTGATGACTAATTTCGATTATGGTTGATGAATGGATATCTGTGGAATAAAACCCGGGGAAAAACCCAAATCGAGAAATATGAATTGAGATGTAAATTCGTATATGATTTGAAGATATATAGGAGTATTAGAACCTAGATTTACTGGTTATAATGTTATTGGTAGTTGGGTGAATGTTTGAAAGAGGGTTTAAAAACTTGAGAGTTTAACAATGGCCGAAACAGGAAGCTGGGGAAGAAGAGGATATGGTCGATCGATTGATCGACCCACGGAGTCGATCAATTGACTAAGCAAGGACTTCGACAGTAATCCTTATTTTAATTATTTAGCCTAAATTCTTTTGGGAGACTTTTAAGGTGGATTAATTAGTGAAAATTAAACACAACTTAATACCTATGACTTTGGGAAGATGGTGTTAAGGAAATATAAAAGTTAAGTAAGGGTGTGAATCTTACGGAAAGAATTTGGTGAGACAAAATTTATAAGTATTTAATTTTGGGTCGTGTGAGTGTGTCCGGGCATAGTAGTTGAGTGACAGTATGTTATTAAATTAATTGATGCATAAATAGATTAATTTGGAGTCAGAATATAGACTCGAGAAATATTATGATACAGGCCAAGTGAGTGAGTCCGGATATATTAGTTGAGTGACACCAAGGTAATAAATTAATTAAATTAGAGTCGGACCATAGACTTGGGAAGGTAATAAATTAATTAATGGGCAAATTAATTAAATTGAAGTCGGACCATAGACTCGGTAAAATATAGGCTCGTGCTATGGATTTTTGTACACGGTAAATCCGGGATTTAAATTATATCTATATACGGTGTGTGATAGTATATATATATTGTGTGTGCGCTTATAAATATCATTGACTAGATATTTATTTAAATTATATACTCTAGTGCTTTCAAGGGAGGTTGTGTGATGTGGGTGAATCCCCTACCTTGAGGAGTAGGGCTAGTATATCCCCATGTCATAGAGTCCAATTTCAGAGGTCGGCCATTGAGATGTAGTCCTCATACTTTAGGGAATATGACCCCCTCCATTACGTTTATTATTTACGTTTCGATTCGGCGGACCATAGTTGTCTTGGAACTCCAGGTGGGATTGAGTAGCCTGGGTTGATAGCACTTTAGAGAATACATCCAGTGAGGTATTACTCGGGAGGATGAATTATATATATATATATATATATATATATATATATATATATATAAAATAAGGAGCAAGTGTTTTTCTACTGTTACATAAGCTGATAACTTAATTAGAGGTCACAATTTTGCCCACAACGCAGGAAAGGAACGATGGAGATTAATTTGAATTATCATTGTACCTTATTACTCATTTACCAACACTGCCTCTTTATTTTCAGACTTCTCTCAATCACGTCCTTTCACTCATGTCCCTCTCACCTGCTCCCTTCTTTATCACTCACAAAAAGGCCCCCAAGACCCATCTCCCTCTCACCTGCTCCTTTATTACACATTTTCGCTCGCTCACAACCTCCATTTTGACCACTTTTTCCTGATTTCAAACACTCGCTCACAGCATTGCCATCAGTGGTTTAATCAAACTTTAAATTTTTAGTTCCTGCAATGGCGACGAATATAACAAGCTATTTCGCACGGTGGGATACTCGAAATCTAATGGGGATTTTAACTGTTATTGGAGGTAGAACTTTGTCAGGGAATCACATGGTGAGAGTAGGCTCGATGAATATTTGTGATGAAAAAATGGGTTTTGGGAGTCTTCCCAAAGGTTGCTTCATTGGTCACTTTTGAAATGCTCAACCATATAGCGGTAAAGACCCTTTTTGGATCTACACCTAGAAATTTCTATGCTTAGAGGTGAGGGTAATAACACAATGAGCAACCTGAGACTGGACGGTACAAGTGAGAAGCTGTTTATTAATACTGTAAATGGATCATTTTTTTTGTTTTTTATCTCAGAGATTTTATGTTTTCTATCTCATGCTTTAATTTTATATGTAGTTTTGTTAACTGATATTGTGATTGTTTGTCTCTGTTTCTGTGAGAATAACGAGACAAAAACACTTCTATCTGTTGTTGGTTATTTTTTTTATAGGTCTGAAGTGAAGATTACATGAAGTTTTAGTGGATTATTTGCATGGAAGTCACAGGTGAAAGCGTCTCATTTTATAGTGTAGTACGCTTTTTTCCTAGACTCCTTTCTCCCTCTCACTTCAGAAATCCCACTGTACACTCTCAGCCACAACTCTGGTAAGATTTTAATTTATGCTTACTGCCTATTTGTAAAATTTTGTTGTTTGATTTTTCTTCTTTAGGTATTAATACAAATAAGTTTTGTGAAACAACTTCAAGATTGATTTTCTTAAATTTTTGGCATTTGAATATAACCTCTTAGATGTTTGATACAATATTTGTATGGGGAATATAGTGTCTGAGGTCTAATGTCTGTTCCGTGGGGAGAGATTTGCTTTGTTACGAGGGGACTAGAGTGGCTAAGGTCTAATATGTAGTCATATCCCCAACGAATTTCACAATTATTGTGGGTTTTTCTAATGTTTTGTTTTATTATTTGGTTTTATATGATTTTTTGTAGCATATTTATCATTCATGTTGGTGACTTTATTTTTTTTCCTGATCTAATCTCCAGGAAGATGGCGGTAAGGGTATGGGTATGGATATGGGTGTACAATTCTAGATCTTATATCTCCCTTGGTGTTTTTTTGAAGAAAAATAGGACATGTTGACAGAGAGAGATCGGTGAATGATGACCTTTGAATAAACCCAAAGTACAACTTGGAATAAGATCAGTGAAAAGATCATTCAATAATGCTAAAGCAAAGGGGAGAGATTTGGTCTTTTAATAGAGTTAAACAACAATTTCCAAATCTCAGTTAGTTACAATATCTCATTTCTTCGTTTTTATTTTTATTTTTTGTTCTTAACTGTAATCAATAGATTTGTGGTTATGCTTTGTATATAACAGCTCACGATACCTTAAAATGAGCATGTTTTTATGGCAATGTATTAATTTAGATCTTAATTGATCTGCAAATCAATTATGTCAATTTAATGGGTAGATATACAAAGCACAAGGTTCAAAAAAAGTACAAAGAACTTTAGGTATGAAAAAGTACACGTTATTTAAATATTATAATTAAGTTGAAAGATTTTGAAAAAGGTGTTTTTTTGTAGCACAAGGCTCAGGAGCAGTTGATCAAAATCCTAACAACTTTCTTAAACAGTGACCTATACACTATCTGTCGAACAAAGAACTTTAGGTATGAAAAAGTCACTAGGATATTTAGTGACTTAACATTGTGATGAGTTTACTATCATATCTTTAGATGTTTTAGATTCTCAATTATTTTTCATATATGTTTTTTATCTTTCTGTTGACATTGAAGATTTAATTTATGTATTTAGACATCTGTGAACATGAAGTTTTTTTTAAAATAAGTCATTGGTGATCTTTATTTATTTTATAATTTTTCATTCCTCAACTTAGAAAAAGGTTTGGATGTGGATGGATAAGTTGCTACTATGTAGATGATTGATTCTCCACAAATAATCAACAAAAAAAATAAAGTTGGTGCACAAATATATAAGAGGAATGGGTTGGGATCTTTGCTATTTTATTTTAATATCTTTTTTTATTTTTATTTCAACAGTTAATCTTTTTCTATTGATTTCAGACTATGAAGTGTTGAATTTGTATTTGGTATTAAAAAAAACTCATTGGTATCTATTATACTATATCTTTGTTCATTTACATAGATTGTAAATTGTGCCAGAAAATTAATATGAGAGGAGATTGTTTTATTGTGTCAGACGAGATTAATTCCCTTACTATGATCTAAGGGTTCTACATCTTGCTTAGTCATAAGGGTGACGATGAGCGTTACATGATAACCCATGGTGTTAATTTTCCTAAATACGGTGAATATGTGTTCTTATGATAAAGTATAATTTGGCAAAATTCTATTTGAGGCTATATGACTCGATCGATCGATGGCTTTGGAAATCGCAAAATGGATTTTTTTAGGCTATACGACTCAGCCGTTTTGCAGTTGAGTACTTTGAAAATTTTATCGTTTTGTGACTTCGTATTTTGAGAAGTCAAAATATGCTTCATTTTTATGGGCCTGAATGTTTAGTAATTTGATATATATAATTATGTCTAATACATGCCTAATTCTATGGCACACACCTACTGCTACGATTCCTCCCTAGGTAATAAGTGTTTCCTTACTGTCTTATTTTTTGCTGTTCACGGGAGAGTGCGATTGAGTTCATTTTTTATTGATGTATCTCTGCTGAACACTTTGTGTATGTATCTCTATTTTTATGGACTGTTGATGGACTGATGTTGTCAATCTATTATTATGTGCTTACATGATGGCATTGGGCCTCATTCTACATAGAAAATGAAGTACAAATGGGAATGGGATTACGGGAGAGACATGATTTGAAAAACAGGCTCATGTTCAAAGCTATTATACATTTGTTTTGATATGAAAATTCTTGAACTTTTCATATGATTTGTTAGAGCATCTGCTTAAGCCACATATTCCAAATGTCATATAAAATTTAGGTGTACTATACTTTTGGTTATATAAATTGTCAAGTATTATTGTGGAAAAGTTTTTTTTTTGGAATGGAATTGCCATAAACTGGATATGTTATGCCAATGTCAGTTTAATAAACTTCATGTCTCTGTTAGCCCCTTGTGGATTAAAGTTTTCTTCTCTATCATATCTCTTGCTAATGTTAGCCCCAATTTCACGTGAAACTTTCAAATTGATTGAAGTTATATTCTCTTTATCTACTTCCCCGATTTATGTCCCCACCTTATAACTGTAGCAACTACTTCCTATGGAGGTATGGGAATTATTTTAGGACTAAATACTAACTAAAGTAGTTGGAACTGTTTCTCACGTGTGTGACGGTAAGAAAATTTGCATTCCTTTTTTTATTAATTATAAACACCCACAACAGACATGAGTAAAGTGAAAGGTTTAATTTTTTGGGTTGCTCAACGTAGAGAAAGGCTCAGGTGAGTAAATTCGAGACTACTGTGCAATTTTTTTTTATAAAAATATTTTTTTTCTTTTTTTGAGTCGATTCTAAATATTTCAAAGCTCCTAAAAAATCATCTTAAAATGATTTTATTTAATATTTTAAAAAATGGGTCAATATTTGACAATTTTAAAACAACTTAAAATTGTTATTGACATGTTTTAAAGTACTACAAATATTTAAAACCAACAAAGGTAATAAATCAAAACAAAAACATTTTTTTATAAAGCCATCTACACGGGTTGGATAATAATAGATGTGATTGGTTGATTTAACATGTTATCTATTTCAAATCCAATGAATGAAGTTTTGTCCAACATATACAACAACAATACTCCAATAATATCTTGTGGGGGGAAACTCTCTAAAAGTCTCCAAAAAATATTCCAAACGTCTCCTATAGAGATCCCCGATCGATAACCTCGAATAAAACGGAAAGAAATTCTCCTTAGAAAAACTTTCCCTCAAAAGCCCTGTTTCCGAATCGATTCGGGCCTATTCCGAATCGATTCGGCCCAGCGAATCGATTCGGCCAGGAAGGCGAATCGATTCGGGTCATCAGACCTGGGACTCTGCCTCAGGCCGAATCGATTCGGCTAGGGGTCCGAATCGATTCGGTCACTTAGACCTGGGCACCTGCATATTTCCGAATCGATTCGGCTAGGGGGCCGAATCGATTCGGCCCTGCTGAACCTCGAAAATGGCTACTTTTTAAGTAAGCCAAAATACCCAAAACTCATTTTAATGGTTTTCTCTCCATTTCTCTTCAACCCAAACACAAATATAACATTAATATTCAGCCTAGAATACATATAAGCTAATTTCTAACCTTAAATCCATTATATACACTACAAATCTAAGGTTTTTCCCAAAAGTTAGGTTTTAACATTTTAAACCTAAAACCCAAAAATCAATCCACAAATCATGCAATAAATGGTACACAACAATTATTTAGCAAGTTTAATCACTTGCCTCGGGTTCGTAGGGTCTGAATCCGCCGGAAAAATCCTCTTTCTCCCTCTTTCTCCTTCCTTTTCTTCTTCTTTCTTCTTCTCTCCTCTTTCTTTCCTTTTTCTCTTTTCTCTCTTTTGGGAGAAATATCTCCCGTAGGATTTTTAAGCCTAAATCCGAAAATACACATCTTTAAATGATAATACACACTTTAAATGACTCGGTGACTTTAATTCGAGTCAAACGGTCCTATTTTATTTCGGAACCCAAATAGACCCCAAGTACAGTCATTTCGACTTTCTCGACCCTTCCGGAAACAATGGTACCCTCAGAAATTCCATTCGAGACACTTTCTAACAACTCCAAATTCTGACCTCAATTGCCAATTTTATTATTTCTCCAATAAAATATTATTTATCTCTCCTGAAATAAATAAATCATCGTCTCCAAGACCTCGGGTTGTTACAAACTCCCCCACTTACAAGAATTTCGTCCTCGAAATTTAGCTAAGCCTAATCCTCCCAAAGCTCAACTAGTCCTAATCTACCCATTATTACTAATCCTATCTCCACACTTCTAACTTCCCACGACGAATTGATTTAATTTACTTTATTATTAAACTAATTATGAAGTAAACAAAACCTATTTCCATAACAAGGGCGCCCATACACCCTTTATAATTGAGCTTTATGCTCACAACCATCATAATGAGGCTTATTTGCCTCGAAAGTTTCACATTTCCAACAATAAGTAAGACTAAGATTTTAGTAGAGAAAATTTTAATGGTCCAAAGAAATAACTCCTCTCAATTCCTGACGATCGCCAATTTCGTGCGGGGGACGTCTCGCAAAAGCGAAATCCAAACAAGGAACCCTCCCAATACACTACTATGTGACGACGTCGGGGATTGAGAGTTTGTTAGATCCGGACTTGAGTTTGAAAACATTTTTGTGGAAATTTTAGTTTGAAAGGGCCCGAAGGCCGATAAAAGTTTTTATATTGAAAATAGTTTATTTTGAAAAAGATTATATACATATATATTCTAATATAAAATGCCTTATGTCCAACACAAGGTCTTTTTATTCATCATATGCATAAAATATAGCTCACAAATATAATCATAATCAGGAGCTAAAACTTTACCTGCGTCCCATCAAACCATAATCACTTCAAACATAAACAACAACTTACATGATCTCAATATACTGCCATATATATGGCAATTCCATATCTGGAATACAACAATTATAATAGTCTATCATGACTACATAAAAAAAGTAGCTTCTATCATTACTACTTACCACCATAACCAAGATAATAGAATAAGAGCATATCTTGCTCAAAATTCCCCCTTTAGGGTCATTACCTACCATACATAAACAAAAGGGCTAAAGCACTACCCGATTCACATGTATTTCCCATACGATATTCCAAAACTTCATATAGTAATAATCCTATTAATAAAGGAAAAATTACTTACAACATCCATCTTTAATCCGATTGCCCATCCTCATCAATGGGCTCCCAAACATAGTCCCCCGGTCTAAAGCGACCTCGAATCTGTTGTAGGGGTTTCACTTCCAAAATTTTGTCAACTTGCGGTCCTTTACCTCTTTGAGGACAATCTCTCTTTTTATGACCTGTTTCTTTACAAAAGAAACACTTGCCCATAAACTCTTTCTGCCCACTCGCATTACTGGCGCTCTCTTTGCCAAACTTACTAGCTGAACTCGAATCTCCAAAGTTCTTACCCTCTTGAGAACGAAAACGATATTCTCGACACTTCAATAGTGCCGCATTCACAACCTCGTCGAAAGCCATTAACTTAGGACTTTCTAACAAATGTAGTTGGATTTTCCAATCTAAACCTCGAACAAACTTCGATATACGTTTCCCTTCCGTATCTACCTCATTAGGTACTAATCTCGCCCATAGAGAAAAATCTTCTTCATATTCTGCCACTGTCCTATTTCCTTGAAAAATTCCCATATCCTGCGTAGGGAAAAGCAAATACCTATGATCAAAAAGTCCCCAAAATTCTTTGATAGGAAAAGTATCTCTCTGTTCAGATGTGGTGACAGACTCCCACCAATGAAGAGCTGCACCCGATAACTTAAAGGTGACGAAAAATTGTTTCTGCACCTCACTGCACTCAACCATACGAAGATGCCTTTGCATACTATTTTTCCATGCACTTGCAGCCATTGCATCAACTCCCCCTGCAAACTCGGGAGGATGCCCTTTATTAAAATCTTCCTTCACTCTCTCCCATAAAGACAATCCTAAATGGGGTGGGGCTGCCCGTGCGGCAGATTGCTGAGCCATTGTAGAAACGGCAGCAGTGACCGCTTGTGCCACTATATTGGCAACGTCATCCGTAGTCATGTTCCTTTGAGACATTTGGGGTTGCACATTCCCTTTATTTGCCCTGACTGAACGACCTCCCTTCGGTGGCATCTGAAACAAGAACAATTGTATCAGAACGCCTTTCAAATATTTTTGAATCACAGAAAGATATGGACGTATGAATATAATCGTCCTAACAATAAGGCTCTACATCAAGAACGCTTACGGAAGATCATAGTAACGCACACAGATCCTAAAGACACTAGAACCTGATGCCCTGATACCATCTGTGACAACCCGCTCCAAATAATAACGTGTGGCCAGCCCTATACTACATAAATCAGGTATCTCAGATGGTACAGTCTCAACATCAACAACGAAACGCAGTAATATAAGGCTAACTACCCGAAATCATAAAGTGCGAATCGCCAAAAATTTAAAACTTTTAATTTACAACTACAACAAAACCAATACTGTATACACCCAACAATAAACATCTATCTATAATGTGGAAAGTGCATGCTCCAATAATGAAAGAGTACAATACATTGTACAACAAAAATCCCAACAATGAAATACCCGAATATGCTGTCGGGAAACAGACAATACAATAAACAGATGATTAAATCATATGAAAGTGTTAATCTATAACACTTGAATACTAACTCAATACAACTGAATCCTAATCTAGATATGCAAAGATAGGAATCGACTAAAACCAAGTGCCGCAACAATCCGCTACTGCCACAGCTCCACAAATCCTGAATGGAGGGATAATAAAGGCGTCCTTGCGGGGGAACACCTGAAGTAATACAATATATATGTGCATGGGGGAGGGGAAATAGAAACGGGTCAGAACCCGAGTGTGAAAAACATTTATAGCAAGTGTATTAAAAATGCATAATAATTATAAATGCATTATTACATGATTTAGCTGGAATCGAACACTCCAGAGAAATTCAACTCACCTCTCCTCTAAAGCGCGCACTAAGCGTATGCACGTGTCTCCAAAAAGGATGTTCGATTCTAATTAGGTAAGAGGATTCTAACTTAAACCCAAATAAAGTATTTAAGTGAAACCATCTAACCTATCACCCGATTCTACATATAATCCATTTCTAATAGTTATAATTATTATCTTATATATAAACATTACGCTTATCTTTATAATGTTCTTTTGTTGAACATATAAAGTTACATGATCCTATCATGCTCCATCATCACAATACATAAACAATATCATATACTAGATTTATTCTAGTGATGCCCAAAAAGGCAAGAAACCATATATATAAATAATAATAGATGAGTTATTAGCATCAAGAACTAAGGACTAAACTCCTCCCAATTTTCAACACGGTACTGCGTTTCGTGCGTGGGACGTCTCGCCGAAGCGAAATCCAAACAAGGAACCCCCCCATTACACTACTCCTGACCGTATCGATCCTCGGGGCTCATTATGCCCTCAATGCAAGATGCATGTAACCCAAATGATTAGTAACCAATTTTAATTAATTAATATTCCCAATTCTCAACAGTACACGGCGTTTCATGCGTGGGACGTCTCGCCGAAGCGAAATCCAAACAAGGAACCCCCCCATTACACTACTCCTGGCACTGTCGATCGTCGGGATAGGTGATAGATATATAATATAATATAATGGTGAGCATTAAGGACTAAACTTATCCCCAAGTTCCAACATTACACTGCGGTTCGTGCGTGGGACGTCTCGCCGAAGCGAAATGCAAACAAGGAACCCCGCCGATACACTAATCCTGGCAATGTAGGTCATTAAGGTCGGTTATGCCCTTGACACCCAAATACAAACACAAGCAAATAATAACCATCCAATCGAGCTATAACTCGAAGGACGCAGGCTCACATGCTATCATCATCCAGCAGCCCATAAACGTAGCAAACTGGGGCCACCTGGTGGGGTTCAACGACACCCACCTCGTGATCTACTCACGCACACGACGTCCGGGAAGCGGTCATAGCTCCTAACCGGCAGGTGAGAGCGACACATACCCACGACCTCTCACCCCTAAAATAATAAATATATAAATATATGTCATTTTCTGACCACAAAGGACGACTATGACCTGGGGAATATCCACACCCAGCATATTTGTCAGGATGCTCACCCTCAACGCACGAAACTTCCCAATGATAGCAAGGAGGGGGTATGCTTAACATGTATATACACCATATATAAGGTATACATACATCCCACATAATAAAGATATGCCATTTTATAAGGTATACCTGAAACATCATATTCATGTTCATAATACGCACTTAGGCGCAGTTGATTTATATCAT
Source organism: Sambucus nigra (assembly GCA_949130495.1). NCBI lineage: Eukaryota > Viridiplantae > Streptophyta > Magnoliopsida > Dipsacales > Adoxaceae > Sambucus > Sambucus nigra. Next base: position 573,952,277 of record OX422217.1, read on the forward strand.
AGTTTAGGATACTCTCTCATGATACACTAATCGTTAATACTCACACACATTACCCCCACTTAGTATATGCTATACTAATTCTCGCTTGAAGCTCTCATGACGCTTCTAATAATGAATTGCCTTTCAATACAATTTAGTTAGGGATATTCTATATCCTATTGCACCTTAATGCATTTCTCACAATGTGAGATATCTCCCAATTCAATCGTTATTAAGGATATTTCCATATCCAAAAGCACATCAAATAGCATTAGTAAACATCCACTCATAATAAGGTTCATTTCATTTTAGAATCCTTTAAAGTTATCCCAAATGAAAGTGGGCTCCCCCACTTAGAGATACCAAATTCTCTAATCGGAAATCCCCAAATTAAGTCTACATGACTCCAATAATATCTTGTGGGGGGAAACTCTCTAAAAGTCTCCAAAACATATTCCAAACGTCTCCTATAGAGATCCCCGATCGATAACCTCGAATAAAACGGAAAGAAATTCTCCTTAGAAAAATTTTCCCTCAAAAGCCCTGTTTCCGAATCGATTCGGGCCTATTCCGAATCGATTCGGCCCAGCGAATCGATTCGTCCAGGAAGGCGAATCGATTCGGGTCATCAGACCTGGGACTCTGCCTCAGGCCGAATCGATTCGGCTAGGGGTCCGAATCGATTCGGTCACTTAGACCTGGGCACCTGCATATTTCCGAATCGATTCGGCTAGGGGGCCGAATCGATTCGGCCCTGCTGAACCTCGAAAATGGCTACTTTTTAAGTAAGCCAAAATACCCAAAACTCATTTTAATGGTTTTCTCTCCATTTCTCTTCAACCCAAACACAAATATAACATTAATATTCAGCCTAGAATACATATAAGCTAATTTCTAACCTTAAATCCATTATATACACTACAAATCTAAGGTTTTTCCCAAAAGTTAGGTTTTAACATTTTAAACCTAAAACCCAAAAATCAATCCACAAATCATGCAATAAATGGTACACAACAATTATTTAGCAAGTTTAATCACTTGCCTCGGGTTCGTAGGGTCTGAATCCGCCGGAAAAATCCTCTTTCTCCCTCTTTCTCCTTCCTTTTCTTCTTCTTTCTTCTTCTCTCCTCTTTCTTTCCTTTTTCTCTTTTCTCTCTTTTGGGAGAAATATCTCCCGTAGGCTTTTAAGCCTAAATCCGAAAATACACATCTTTAAATGATAATACACACTTTAAATGACTCGGTGACTTTAATTCGAGTCAAACGGTCCTATTTTATTTCGGAACCCAAATAGACCCAAAGTACAGTCATTTCGACTTTCTCGACCCTTTCAGAAACAATGGTACCCTCAGAAATTCCATTCGAGACACTTTCTAACAACTCCAAATTCTGACCTCAATTGCCAATTTTATTATTTCTCCAATAAAATATTATTTATCTCTCCTGAAATAAATAAATCATCGTCTCCAAGACCTCGGGTTGTTACAAACTTCCCCACTTACAAGAATTTCGTCCTCGAAATTTAGCTAAGCCTAATCCTCCCAAAGCTCAACTAGTCCTAATCTACCCATTATTACTAATCCTATCTCCACACTTCTAACTTCCCACGACGAATTGATTTAATTTACTTTATTATTAAACTAATTATGAAGTAAACAAAACCTATTTCCATAACAAGGGCGCCCATACACCCTTTATAATTGAGCTTTATGCTCACAACCATCATAATGAGGCTTATTTGCCTCGAAAGTTTCGCATTTCCAACAATAAGTAAGACTAAGATTTTAGTAGAGAAAATTTCAATGGTCCAAAGAAATAACTCCTCTCAATTCCTGACGATCGCCAATTTCGTGCGGGGGACGTCTCGCAAAAGCGAAATCCAAACAAGGAACCCTCCCAATACACTACTATGTGACGACGTCGGGGATTGAGAGTTTGTTAGATCCGGACTTGAGTTTGAAAACATTTTTGTGGAAATTTTAGTTTGAAAGGGCCCGAAGGCCGATAAAAGTTTTTATATTGAAAATAGTTTATTTTGAAAAAGATTATATACATATATATTCTAATATAAAATGCCTTATGTCCAACACAAGGTCTTTTTATTCATCATATGCATAAAATATAGCTCACAAATATAATCATAATCAGGAGCTAAAACTTTACCTGCGTCCCATCAAACCATAATCACTTCAAACATAAACAACAACTTACATGATCTCAATATACTGCCATATATAAGGCAATTCCATATCTGGAATACAACAATTATAATAGTCTATCATGACTACATAAAAAAAGTAGCTTCTATCATTACTACTTACCACCATAACCAAGATAATAGAATAAGAGCATATCTTGCTCAAAATTCCCCCTTTAGGGTCATTACCTACCATACATAAACAAAAGGGCTAAAGCACTACCCGATTCACATGTATTTCCCATACGATATTCCAAAACTTCATATAGTAATAATCCTATTAATAAAGGAAAAATTACTTACAACATCCATCTTTAATCCGATTGCCCATCCTCATCAATGGGCTCCCAAACATAGTCCCCCGGTCTAAAGCGACCTCGAATCTGTTGTAGGGGTTTCACTTCCAAAATTTTGTCAACTTGCGGTCCTTTACCTCTTTGAGGACAATCTCTCTTTTTATGACCTGTTTCTTTACAAAAGAAACACTTGCCCATAAACTCTTTCTGCCCACTCGCATTACTGGCGCTCTCTTTGCCAAACTTACTAGCTGAACTCGAATCTCCAAAGTTCTTACCCTCTTGAGAACGAAAACGATATTCTCGACACTTCAATAGTGCCGCATTCACAACCTCGTCGAAAGCCATTAACTTAGGACTTTCTAACAAATGTAGTTGGATTTTCCAATCTAAACCTCGAACAAACTTCGATATACGTTTCCCTTCCGTATCTACCTCATTAGGTACTAATCTCGCCCATAGAGAAAAATCTTCTTCATATTCTGCCACTGTCCTATTTCCTTGAAAAATTCCCATATCCTGCGTAGGGAAAAGCAAATACCTATGATCAAAAAGTCCCCAAAATTCTTTGATAGGAAAAGTATCTCTCTGTTCAGATGTGGTGACAGACTCCCACCAATGAAGAGCTGCACCCGATAACTTAAACGTGACTAAAAATTGTTTCTGCACCTCACTGCACTCAACCATACGAAGATGCCTTTGCATACTATTTTTCCATGCACTTGCAGCCATTGCATCAACTCCCCCTGCAAACTCGGGAGTATGCCCCTTATTAAAATCTTCCTTCACTCTCTCCCATAAAGACAATCCTAAATGGGGTGGGGCTGCCCGTGCGGCAGATTGCTGAGCCATTGTAGAAACGGCAGCAGTGACCGCTTGTGCCACTATATTGGCAACGTCATCCGTAGTCATGTTCCTTTGAGACATTTGGGGTTGCACATTCCCTTTATTTGCCCTGACTGAACGACCTCCCTTCGGTGGCATCTGAAACAAGAACAATTGTATCAGAACGCCTTTCAAATATTTTTGAATCACAGAAAGATATGGACGTATGAATATAATCGTCCTAACAATAAGGCTCTACATCAAGAACGCTTACGGAAGATCGTAGTAACGCACACAGATCCTAAAGACACTAGAACCTGATGCTCTGATACCATCTGTGACAACCCGCTCCAAATAATAACGGGTGGCCAGCCCTATACTATATAAATCAGGTATCTCAGATGGTACAGTCTCAACATCAACAACTAAACGCAGTAATATAAGGCTAACTACCCGAAATCATAAAGTGCGAATTGCCAAAAATTTAAAACTTTTAATTTACAACTACAACAAAACCAATACTGTATACACCCAACAATAAACATCTATCTATAGTGTGGAAAGTGCATGCTCCAATAATGAAAGAGTACAATACATTGTACAACAAAAATCCCAACAATGAAATACCCGAATATGCTGTCGGGAAACAGACAATACAATAAACAGATGATTAAATCATATGAAAGTGTTAATCTATAACACTTGAATACTAACTCAATACAACTGAATCCTAATCTAGATATGCAAAGATAGGAATCGACTAAAACCAAGTGCCGCAACAGTCCGCTACTGCCACAGCTCCACAAATCCTGAATGGAGGGATAATAAAGGCGTCCTTGCGGGGGAACACCTGAAGTAATACAATATATATGTGCATGGGGGAGGGGAAATAGAAACGGGTCAGAACCCGAGTGTGAAAAACATTTATAGCAAGTGTATTAAAAATGCATAATAATTATAAATGCATTATTACATGATTTAGCTGGAATCGAACACTCCAGAGAAATTCAACTCACCTCTCCTCTAAAGCGCGCACTAAGCGTATGCACGTGTCTCCAAAAAGGATGTTCGATTCTAATTAGGTAAGAGGATTCTAACTTAAACCCAAATAAAGTATTTAAGTGAAACCATCTAACCTATCACCCGATTCTACATATAATCCATTTCTAATAGTTATAATTATTATCTTATATATAAACATTACGCTTATCTTTATAATGTTCTTTTGTTGAACATATAAAGTTACATGATCCTATCATGCTCCATCATCACAATACATAAACAATATCATATACTAGATTTATTCTAGTGATGCCCAAAAAGGCAAGAAACCATATATATAAATAATAATAGATGAGTTATTAGCATCAAGAACTAAGGACTAAACTCCTCCCAATTTTCAACACGGTACTGCGTTTCGTGCGTGGGACGTCTCGCCGAAGCGAAATCCAAACAAGGAACCCCCCCATTACACTACTCCTGACCGTATCGATCCTCGGGGCTCATTATGCCCTCAATGCAAGATGCATGTAACCCAAATGATTAGTAACCAATTTTAATTAATTAATATTCCCAATTCTCAACAGTACACGGCGTTTCATGCGTGGGACGTCTCGCCGAAGCGAAATCCAAACAAGTAACCCCCCCATTACACTACTCCTGGCACTGTCGATCGTCGGGATAGGTGATAGATATATAATATAATATAATGATGAGCATTAAGGACTAAACTTATCCCCAAGTTCCAACATTACACTGCGGTTCGTGCGTGGGACGTCTCACCGAAGCGAAATGCAAACAAGGAACCCCCCCGATACACTAATCCTGGCAATGTAGGTCATTAAGGTCGGTTATGCCCTTGACACCCAAATACAAACACAAGCAAATAATAACCATCCAACCGAGCTATAACTCAAAGGACGCAGGCTCACATGCTATCATCATCCAGCAGCCCATAAACGTAGCAAACTGGGGCCACCTGGTGGGGTTCAACGACACCCACCTCGTGATTTACTCACGCACACGACGTCCGGGAAGCGGTCATAGCTCCTAACCGGCAGGTGAGAGCGACACATACCCACGACCTCTCACCCCTAAAATAATAAATATATAAATATATGTCATTTTCTGACCACAAAGGACGACTATGACCTGGGGAATATCCACACCCTGCATATTTGTCAGGATGCTCACCCTCAACGCACGAAACTTCCCAATGATAGCAAGGAGGGGGTATGCTTAACATGTATATACACCATATATAAGGTATACATACATCCCACATAATAAAGATATGCCATTTTATAAGGTATACCTGAAACATCATATTCATGTTCATAATACGCACTTAGGCGCAGTTGATTTATATCATAGTTTAGGATACTCTCTCATGATACACTAATCGTTAATACTCACACACATTACCTCCACTTAGTATATGCTATACTAATTCTCGCTTGAAGCTCTCATGACGCTTCTAATAATGAATTGCCTTTCAATACAATTTAGTTAGGGATATTCTATATCCTATTGCACCTTAATGCATTTCTCACAATGTGAGATATCTCCCAATTCAATCGTTATTAAGGATATTTCCATATCCAAAAGCACATCAAATAGCATTAGTAAACATCCACTCATAATAAGGTTCATTTCATTTTAGAATCCTTTAAAGTTATCCCAAATGAAAGTGGGCTCCCCCACTTAGAGATACCAAATTCTCTAATCGGAAATCCCCAAATTAAGTCTACATGACTCCAATAATATCTTGTGGGGGGAAACTCTCTAAAAGTCTCCAAAACATATTCCAAACGTCTCCTATAGAGATCCCCGATCGATAACCTCGAATAAAACGGAAAGAAATTCTCCTTAGAAAAACTTTCCCTCAAAAGCCCTGTTTTCGAATCGATTCGGGCCTATTCCGAATCGATTCGGCCCAGCGAATCGATTCGGCCAGGAAGGCGAATCGATTCGGGTCATCAGACCTGGGACTCTGCCTCAGGCCGAATCGATTCGGCTAGGGGTCCGAATCGATTCGGTCACTTAGACCTGGGCACCTGCATATTTCCGAATCGATTCGGCTAGGGGGCCGAATCGATTCGGCCCTGCTGAACCTCGAAAATGGCTACTTTTTAAGTAAGCCAAAATACCCAAAACTCATTTTAATGGTTTTCTCTCCATTTCTCTTCAACCCAAACACAAATATAACATTAATATTCAGCCTAGAATACATATAAACTAATTTCTAACCTTAAATCCATTATATACACTACAAATCTAAGGTTTTTCCCAAAAGTTAGGTTTTAACATTTTAAACCTAAAACCCAAAAATCAATCCACAAATCATGCAATAAATGGTACACAACAATTATTTAGCAAGTTTAATCACTTGCCTCGGGTTCGTAGGGTCTGAATCCACCGGAAAAATCCTCTTTCTCCTTCCTTTTCTTCTTCTTTCTTCTTCTCTCCTCTTTCTTTCCTTTTTCTCTTTTCTCTCTTTTGGGAGAAATATTTCCCGTAGGCTTTTTAAGCCTAAATCCAAAAATACACATCTTTAAATGATAATACACACTTTAAATGACTCGATGACTTTAATTCGAGTCAAACGGTCCTATTTTATTTCGGAACCCAAATAGACCCCAAGTACAGTCATTTCGACTTTCTCGACCCTTCCGGAAACAATGGTACCCTCAGAAATTCCATTCGAGACACTTTCTAACAACTCCAAATTCTGACCTCAATTGCTTATTTTATTATTTCTCCAATAAAATATTATTTATCTCTCCTGAAATAAATAAATCATCGTCTCCAAGACCTCGGGTTGTTACATATAACATGTGTGAATGTTATATGGATTTAAAAAGGGAAAATGATGATCTAAGTTAATATGATTAACAAATTATAAATAATATCTTAAGCATACTCGGGTTTGAGTAGAATGGTAGAAAGACGTTATATCAATTATCTAGTTACAGGGTAGATGACTAGGGGGGATATAAAGAAAGAGTTAGATGTGCACATTAGTTTAGGGGTGAGTATGCCTTTAAGGGAGTGTGACACTAGCTTAAATATGAATAGCATTCATGCATTTTAAATTATTACAATTTAGTTACTTGCTAAATATTTTCAAAGCGCTTTGCTTTCTAACCCTTGCTATCTTGTATTTTCAAAATCTTTTAGGTGTCCAGCTGCAGGGACGCCTAGCTTGAATTCACTCCAGGGACTCGCAGCTGCAGCATGTGTGGATGTTGTAGGATTTGAATGACACTTCTCTTATTTTATTCCTAGTTTAGTAATGTTATCTCAGTTTATCACGAGCATGTCACTCACGATTTTATTCAGTTATTTCATTTCAGATTGTATGGGATTTATTACTCTCTATTAATTTATTTTGGTTTGGATTTACCCGATGGTTTATTCAGCAAGACTTTGTTTTAGTTATTTGATAAGATGATTTGGCTTTATCAGTATGTGATGCTTATTTTGTTCTGCATTGTATTATGTCTTGGTTAATAGAAAGATTAAAATTTGACATCAACTTTTTGAATACTAGTTGGTTAGTAAATTTTAAAAAGTTTTCGATAGTGATGCTAAGAATGATCCATATGAGATTTATGTTTAATCTGATATAGGAATGATCACCTGGTATTTTATTGGGCAGGGTGTCAGATGATATCAGAGCATCAGGTTCTAGTGTCCTTATGATCTATACGACTTTTTGCGTTTTTAGCTTAGCCTTTTTTGATGTAGAGCCTTATGATAGGATTGTTGTATTCCTTTACGTAAGTGCATTTATGTTTTCCTGCAATTAAGTATAGTTGATATGGTTCATATACGAGTTCGGTTAGTCTTGGTACACCAAACATCATGGAACAACTGGCGAGGGCCATTAGAAGGATTGTAGGAGGAGAGGCTCAACGGAAGACGTGGAGTATTCTAGAAATGGTGATCGTGATAAGGGCCACCATGATTATTGTTCAGGGAGGTGACAATAGGATGATCTGTTAGGAACAATAGCATCCTAAACACCGTAGTAGATAAAGGTGGTGTATTTCAGACTCACCCCGCGAAGTCGACAAAAAAGGGGGAGTTATAGAGACTCTTTTGAAGAGATACTATAGGAATTGGAGGAAGAGAGGAAGTGTGATGAGCCAACGGAAAGAGAGAATCCAAAGGCAATTATGTAGGGTGGAGTGTAGCGACACCCAATATTAAATTTTGGACAAAAACTTTTGCTCATAAGAGCATCATTGATTGACAAGAGTCTGTCACACCACATAAAGAAATATATATGGAGTGGAATGAAAACTTGGGTACGGTCTGATGGGGAGACCTTCCATCTGTTGTTTAGGTAGAGATGTGAATGGAATATTGAAACTTATCACAAGTGGGAAAAATAAAGGCTGATCACAAGAGATAAGTTGACTATTTTAGCAAACTTTATACCTGACGAAGGATACAAATAATATAATAGAGTCCGTAAATGGATAATGGACTCATGGGGAGAACACACAAGCATGGATGGGAAAATCCGGCTAGGATGACTAGTGTCGATGTCGTCAAGAGTCATATGTTTACGGGTTTACATTAACACTTTCATGAAGGAGGAGTTAAGAGGGTTGAGAATCTATCCAAAGGAAATACTAGATTTAACGGTGCTTGTGAGACACCATGGGGGGAATACCCAGTAAAGGACCCATCTTAATGATTGAGGTCAATAGAATTTTTACCAAGTGATGGTGGATTCAGGATAGGTAGTCAAGGCCAACAACGAATCCCATAGGGCCGGTAAACCCAAAAGGATAACGGGAGTGCCAATCCGGGTCAAGATTTATCGATCCGGGGGAAGTGCAATTCCAAAATGGCCAGTGGGGCTAAATAAAAGGGAATAACATAGAGAGGTGTCTAATGTGTAAAGAGTGGGAACACATGTGCTGACCGTGTTCGTAGTAGAGTAAGTATAGGAGTGGGATGCTCGAAAAGGGAAACACTTATCAGAATTTTGGTTCGATTTTAACAAGAGTTTTATATACAAGATCCATTCTAACCGCCAATGTATTGACGAGGGAAAGTATAAGTTTTATCCTCGGGTAAATGGGGTAAATCCTGTGTGATATGGGTGAATCACATTTTTTTTATGTAACATTATATTCGCGTGGGATACGGGTCCAGCGAGTGTATTGTTAGTGTTACTATGGTTTGTATATGTTTACCGTTGGGTAGCGGGTCTCTCTTTAGTCCCATCCGCAAGGGTGTAGATGCAGGAACTGAGAGGATAAATACGGTATGAGGTTTGCTCATTTTGAGAGTGCTATACAAGCATCATTTTATCCTGAGTACGGACTGGTTAACAATGGGTAAGCGGTGGTGGGCATATAGAGCAATACTATCGTATTTTCTATTCCAGGACAATATGTATATTTTTGTAATATTCCACCTGAAAAATGATCGGTCTCTCGAAAATTTTTAAGGTTAAGTAGACTTCAGAGGTTACAGTTTTATAGTTATATTGGATCCCGGTGCGTAAGGACTTTTACTAATGTGATTCAGGGCAAAGCAGATTGACCGTGGAGGGGAGAGATTTAGCTCATTAGTGACTTAGCGCTGAAGACTTAGTGATAGTGTGAGTGAAACATTATATAACTCCTTTAGAGATACGGTATTCGACTATTAGACCTATGAATATAAGGACAGAATTTTAGATGTCACAGTTATATGCTTGGGTCTACAGAAATCAATGAACGATAATGCTAGTGTTTAATACATTGGGAAAAGTTCTTTTTAGCTCTGTTATGAAATGCTATATGCATAAGCCCTAATAAACGTCGATATTGGAGAGACGTTATTGGGTTCTAGGACATCAGTTTAAAGGGCATTTTTTAATGTGTGGAGTTACACTTTGAGGTGAAAACTATTTCACTATAAGGCCAGTATAGTCGGGTAGTGCTACGAAAGAAGCACTGAGAAAACTTTTGCACCACATGTTAATGGGTGGGGTAACATTGAGAAGATTTAATTGCAATTTGGGGAGTAATAAAAAATAATTGATGATATAGTGTGATCAGTGGGATAACCTTGAAAGAAAAATATTACGTATGTGACGTCTGTGATGTTGTGCAAATATGCACGGAATATAGGGTGTATGGGTACCCTGGTTAGTGTGATTTCATAATCATCTTAAAGGAATGTCTAAATAAGCGTGTGGATTATATACTTGTGTGGCAATTAGAAATAAGTGGAAGATTATGGTTAACTAGAATCCATTTGAGAAAGAAAATAATTCGACTATTAGTATATTAAGGGGAACGATCTCCACTGTGAGGAGTGGAAAGGCAGTGGAGGCACATGTAACAAGATATCTTTAGGCAAGGAAGAAGCCATATTTTTGGGAAAGTAGGGAAGAGTCTCACTTAGTCATATGCCTAGTATGGGTTTACACATAGATAAGGTGTAGATTCCTACTCACGCGATGTGAATCTTTGGGCATGGGGAACTGTGTTATATGAGACATAGTGAAGTTGTCTCCGGGTACCCCATTTAAGGGTAGAAAAGGTTGATTTGAGGTTATCAACCGAGATTTTTGTAATTTTACAATTCCAAGAATGGGTTTTACATGCGAATTAGTAAAAATTCATAATTTGGCTATCCAAAGTCAGGGAGAGGTTAGGGTTTTCCCTCGAGTTTGCAGAATGGATTTACCAGAACGATTGATTGTTAAATTTAAATGGGTTATAAGATCGGGCAGTACATCCAACTATTCAATTGAAAAGAAAAAGTGAAACAATACAGGTTTTTGTCCAATATTGTTGTGAATTTGGATGAGACCTTTCAGTCCCACCTCTTGTAAGAAGTGTTAGGAGGTGGTAGGGACGAAGTTACATAGTGTCAAGATGTGTGACCCATAAGTCGATGGGTAGACGAGAAACGACTAGGTAGTAGGAGAAATCGAGGAATGTGCATTCTAAATTTTAGATAATTTTAGAGTAGTAATTACCACTGGTAGAGTTAAGTATGATACCTCATAACAGTTTCGTATCTGCGTGACACATTTGGAGAACCTATGGGAAAGGTATTGCTATCCAACATTTGGTTGGTAAAGGGTGGGAAAAATAACAAACTACTAGGACTCGAAATGAGTTGTGTTCCATCAGCGGGATTGAGTAAGTTATGTATTTAGATATAATTTAAGATCATAATTAGGAGTAAATTACTGGGCATTGAAGGTGGAAGTCTCACATGCGTAGTCATGAATTATTGCGGGTAATTTCCTGAAAGAAAGTCACGTGTTTGGCAATGAGGAAATTGGTACCCATGCAGGAGGGGAATTTCTTAACATAAAGATGGTCGAGCCGGTGAAGTATAGGCTCATCTTTTGAGGCACTGTAGGGTTGGAGACCATCGAGTTAGAGGTCGGCGACCAGGTATTGATGCGGGTGTCTCCTATGAAATGAGTGATGAGGTTAGGCAAGAAGGGAAAGCTAGCACCGAGGTATGTGGGGATTTTCCCTATCATTGAGAGGGTGGGACCAGTGGCTTATAAACTGGGGTTTCCAGAGCATCTTCAGCGGATACACGACGTGTTACACATGGCATCGCTGAAGGAATGACAGAGGGGAGAGAGGGCCTTCTGACACGTCCCACCGGGGAGATTGATTTGCAGCTAGACGTCTCACATGAGGAGAGACCTGTAGCTATTTTGGATCGTAGTAAGTGTAAGCTGCGGTCTAAGGTGGTACCACTAGTTAGAGTGTAGTGGAGTGGGGTCATCACAGTGTTGATGAGTATACTTGAGAGCGGGAGGAGGATATGCAGGAGAAGTATTCAGAGTTATTCACTGCATAAATGACCTAATTTCGGGGACAAAATTCTTTTGTAAGGGGGGAAGTATGTAACACCCAGTATTTTTGTGCATTCAATATTTAATTAATTCGGGTAAATATTAAATTACTTGTGTGTCGTAATTTAATTAAATTAATTATGGTAATATTTATTTAAATATTAATCGGATAGTAAATGGTTAATATTTATGAAATTAATTTACTAAGTAAATAGTAATAATTTATTTACGTCATAACGTGTATTAGTGTCGTGGCATTTATTTATCGCAGTCGGGAGTCGAATATAGACTAAGTTGGGTGTGAGATAAGAACTTTTAATAGATTAATTCGGATGTCAATTTGAGTGCAAAATTGAGTCCGGATGGGCCGAGATAGTCGAAAACGTGTACCTGGGGGTGCTAAATGGGTCACAGGGTATTTTTGGGCAAATTCGGGCCTACACGAGGGTATTGGGACAATTTTAATTAGGCCCATATGACTAGAAACGGGATTTGGACATATAAACCCAGATTTAGGAGTTGTGGGCAGTAATAACTCATTTGAGAGAATCTGAGAACGTTGAATGGCAAAGAGGGAGAACTGGAGGAAGAACAAGAGAGGTGTTCTTCATCACACAACAATCTCTACACCAAAGAATTAATCAGACAATACGAATCCTAAGGAAAGTGGTTAACTTGATGTGATTCTAAATTTAGTGATAATCAATTCATATCATAGTGGGTGTATCAAAAATCCTTTTTTAGGTGTGTGTTGACAATTAAAATGGGTTTTTCTGAATGATAGTAATGTGTGTAGATTAATTACTCAATTGATGTTAGATTATGATATGGAACTGTTGGAATCAGATTGTAGGGTGAGAATTGGTAAGTAATGATTACTAATTTTGAATCTGATTGATGAATGGATATCGGTGTAATAAAACTTGGGGAAAAACTCAAATCGAGAAACATGAATTGAGATGAAAATTACTATATATTTTGAAAATATCTAGGAGTATTAAAACCAAGATTTACTGGTTATAATGTTATTGGCAGTTGGGTGAATGTTTGAAAGAGGGTTTAAAAGCTTGAGGGTTTAACAATGGCCGAAATAGGAAGCTAGGGAAGAAGAGGATCTGGTCGATCGATCGGTCGACCCATGCAGTCGATCGATCGACTAAGCAGGAATTTCGGCAGTAATCCTTATTTTAATTATTTATCCTAAATTCTTTTTAGAGACCTTTAAGGCAGATTAATTAGTGAAAATTAAACACAACTTAATACCTAGGAATTTGGGAAGATGGTGTTAAGGAAATTTAAAAGTTAAGTAAGGGTGTGAATCCTACCGAAAGAATTTGGTGAGACAACATTTATAAGTATTTAATTTTGGGTCGTGTGAGTGTGTTCGGGCAAAGTAGTTGAGATACACTATGTTATTAAATTAATTGATGTATAAATAGATTAATTTGGAGTCGGAATACGGACTTGGTAAATATTAAGATACAGGCCAAGTGATCGAGTCCCTTTATATTGGTTGAGTGACACCAATGTAATAAATTAATTAAATTAGATTTGGACCATGGACTCAGAAAGGTAATAAATTAATTAATGGGTAAATTAATTAAATTGGAGTCGGACCATAAACTCTGGAAAATATAAGCTAGTGTTACAGAGTTTTGTACACGGTAAAGCCGGGAATTAAATTATATATATATATATATATATATATATATATATATATATGTGTGTGTGTGTGTGTGTGTGTGTGTGTGTGTGTGTGTGTGTGTGCTTGCTTATAAATATTAGTGACTAGATATTTATTTAAATTATATACTCTAATGTTATAAAGGGAGGTTGCACGATGTGGGTGAATCCCCTAGCTTAAGGAGTAGGGCTAGTTTATCCCCAGGTCATAGCGTCCAATTTCAAAGTTGGGGCATTGAGAAGATGTCCTCATACTCGAGGGAATATGACCGCCTCCATTAGATTTATTATTTATGTTCCAATTCGACGGACCATAGTTGTCTCGGAACTCCAGGTGGGATTCAGTAGCCTGGGTTGATAGCACTTTAGAGAATACATCCAGTGAGGTATTACTCGGGAGGATGGATTATATATATATATATATATATATATATATATATATATATATATTCAACATATGTGTAAATGTTGTAATATGATTTTACGTATATAATGGAATGAATAGTTATAAACGGGTAATTAAATACATGAAGTGAATTGTATTAATTATATAACATGACTGAATGTTATATGTATTTAAAAAGGGAAAATGCTTAACTAAGTTAATGTGATTAACAAATTATAAAGCATATCTTAAGCATACTCGGGCTTGAGTACGGTAGTTGAAAGAAGTTATATAAATTATCTAGTTACGAGGTAGATGACTAGAGGAGATATAAAGAAAGCATTGGATGTGCATATTAGTTCAGGGGTGAGTCTGTCCTCAAGGAAGTGCGACACTAGCTTAAATGTGAAGAGCATTCATGCGTTTTAAATTTTTCCAATTTAATCACTTGCTAAATATTTTCAAAATGTTTTGGGTTATAACCCTTACTATCAAATATTTTCAAAACCTTTTAGGTGTCTAGTCACAGGGACGCCAGGCTTGAATTCACTCTAGGGACTCATAGCTGCAACATGTGTGGATATTGCAGGATTTGGATAGACGCTTCTCTTATTTTGTTCCTAGTTTAGGAATGTTATCTCAGTTTATCTCGAGCATGTCGCTCACGGTTTCATTCAGTTATTTCATTTCAGATTGTATGAGATTTATTACTCTCTATTAATTTATTTTGGTTTGGATTTAGCCGATGGTTTATTCAACAAGACTTTGTTTTAGTTATGTGATGAGATGATTTCACTCTATCAATATGTGATGTTTATTTTGTTCTACATTATATTATGTCTTGGTTAATAGAAAGATTAAAATTTTGACATCAGCGTTTTGATTCTAGGTAGTTAGTAAGGTTTAAAACGTTTTCGACACTGATGCTAAGAATGATCCATATGAGATTTCTGTTTAATTTGACATAGGAATGATCACCCGGTATTTTATTAGACGGGGGTGTCACAATGTTGTGATGACAACTTTAGGTGTATGCTATAATATGCTCACTGATAGTTTGTGCGGATAATTCAATTGGGTAACACCATACAAATACCAACATTTGAGAATATAATGTGGAAACCAAAGCTTACATCATAATATACAAACTAATATTTTTAGGTTGAATACTCCAAATATATTTAATATGTTATTAGATAAAGTTATATACGTCGGTGATGGACCTATGGTGTATGGAGGTGGGGCGAGTGCCCCACCGAAAAATTTGGGGAAAAAAATATTTATATAATTTTAGGGTAAATCAGCATTACTTAATATTTATTTTTATTTACAATTAGTTTATTTGTCTTATTATTGGTTTTAGTTTATAGTTTTTTTATTGTCTAATGTTTGATTTACTTTGATGTTGTTATTGTTTTGTTTAGGGTTTATTTATAATGATATATTTATTTTTTTAGGGATTTGCAAATTGTTATTTAGTTTAGCGAGAAATAGTATTATGTGTAGATGATACCACGTGTTTGTACTCAACACAAATAATGATACGATACATATGTGATACGTGTCCCACTATATAGATAAAAAATGAGGTTATCATATTTAGGTCCTTTAAACATTTCTTTACTCATTCTAGTCCCACCATGTTTTCCCCCCACATATAGGTCCTACTTCTAATTTTTTGAAACTTTTTCTCACAATTATACCCTTTTAAAACCAACTATTTGTAACTTCCTTGGTGAAGTTACATAAGTGGTTGAACTTTTTTTTTTTAATTTTCAAATGATCATAACTTTTGATTTACAAATCCATTTTTCGCAAAATTACTTTTTTTGAAATCTCCTCATCGAGATCTATCAAACAAGACCTATGAAGCCTATAAAATTTCAAAGAAAATAAATTACACATACAGTAAACTTTACTGTATGCACTAGAAAATGAAATAGTCTTATATCTATGACATTTTCACAAATAGTGATATTTTTTGTGTTAATATTACACAGACAGTAAAATTTACTCGTTAAATAAATTGGTCAAATAATATATATATATATATATATATATATATATATATATATATATATATATATATATATATATATATGAGGAAGGCTCACCTACATCATGCACTATACATCACACCGTACATCACACCTAATTCTGGGCCTTACAAAAAAAAATTCAAATTTTATATTTTTTTCCTTGAAATTAACCTTCCAATCAACCCATATGCAAAAAATTAGGTCAAAATAAATTTTGTAGCTATTTTTAAAAAATCCACAAAAAACTGTTGGCGCAAACCCTTATAAATAAGGTATTTTTAGCAGTTTTTTGTGAATTTTTTAAAAATAGCTAAAAATTGTATTTTGATCTAATTTTTTGGATATGGGTTGACTGGAAGGTTAATTTTAAGGAAAAAATATAAAATTTGAAAAAAAAAAATTTTAGGGCCTAGAATTAGATGTGATGCACGGGTGATGTATATAGCATGATGTATTATAGCCTGGCTCTCTCTCTCTCTCTCTCTCTCTCTCTATATATATATATATATATATATATATATATATATATATATATATATATATATATATATATATATATATATATATATACAGTCCTGCTCTTGTGTGGACCGGTCCGTATTTTAAGAATACGGATCGGACATGTGTCACTTGGCGGTGAGCCTAGAAAAGAGAGAGCGCGTGCCTATAATTTAGACAATAATTTCTAGGCTCACCGTCAGGTGACACGTGTTCGGTCCGCATTCTTAAAATGCGGACTGGTCCGCACTCTTAAAATGCGGATTGGTCCGCACAAGAGCATTATTACATATATATATATATATATATATATATATAGGGAGAGGTTCGCAAGTGAACCTAAAAGATGAACTTTTTAATGAACCTTAACAAAATAAATCATTACTTTTAATTTCTATGTTGTAATTGGTTCGCGCCAACGGCAACGAACACGAGTGTCGATCGATCCCCAACACCCTCACCCCCTCCCCCGGCACCCCACCCTAACCCCAATCACCACCATCACAATGTCATCCCTTATAGCATCCCTTCTGGCAACAGGGATGCCATGGGGGGTGGGGTGGGGAGGGGATCAATCGACACACGTGTCTCTTGCCGCTGGCGCGGACCAATTACAACATAGGAATTAAAATTAATTAATTGTTAAATATTTTTTGTTAAGGTTCATGAAAAAGTTCATCTTTTAGGTTCACTTGTGAACCTCTCCCTATATATATATATACAGACAGTAAACTAAACTGTATATACTAGAAAATGAATAGTTTTATATCTATTACATTTTCACAAACAGTGACATTTTTTGTGTCAATATTACATAGACAGTAAAATTTATATATTTTTGAGATTATAGATTATTTGACCCATTTATTTAACTAGTAAATTTTACTGTCTATGTAATATTAACGCAAAAAATGTCACTGTTTGTGAAAATGTCATAGATATAAAAGTATTCATTTTCTAGTATATACAGTTTAGTTTACTATATATATATATATATATTGAAAAAAGACACCTATTTTTAGCTCAACCCATTTAGTTGCTCAAACACCCATTTACCCAATATTCTCTTATTTTCAAAGATCCACACGAGCAGCACCCAATGCCACCCATACTCACCCCAAATTGGAGATCCGGTGGATCTAAATCCCATTTATCCAATATTCTCTTATTTTTAAAGGTCCGCGCCAGTGCCAACCCATGCCAGCTCTACCATCACAAACCAAAAAATGAAATCTATAAACTCATATATATATATATATATATTAAAAAAAAGACAACTATTTTTAGTTTAACCCATTCAGTCGCTCAAACACTCATTTTCTAGTATATACAGTTTAGTTTTCTGTCTATATATATAGTTTAACCCATTTAGTCGCTCAAACACTCATTTTCTAGTGTATACAATTTAGTTTAATATATATATATTCTCTTAAACAGACTTCCTTAAAGAACGAATTAACGGATTTTTTTTCTTATCCGGCTGTGGTCCCTAAGACATTTTGTTATTTTCTTTAGATGGTCCCCCTCTTGTTTTATACTAAAACCCTATTTTAAGACTATATATTTAAAAGATTTGTAGTTTAGACCCAAATTGGTATCAAGACCTTAAGAACTTTAGAAACTCACCAAATTCAGACCAAACCCCTAATTGTGGTATCAGAGACATAAGACGCTCATTTTAGACTTATAATAAAAAGACTTTAATGCCCTTGGAATTTATCCCTCGCATTTACAAAGATATTTTTGGAACCAACCCAGACTACCAACATATACCCATATCTTATTTAGACTTAGAAGGTTGCTTAACCTCACACATAGACGGTTCTTCACATACTGAACACATCCCAGCCAAACACGCAGATAGTAGACAAGTTACTGCCAGTGCTATATATAGTATAATAGACCAAAATAAGTGTATACTTCTTATATTAAGACAATTAATAAAAGACACTTAAACCTTAGAATCAGAGATAAAAACTATCTCTGAAAGACTACTAGAAATAGATAGCCAAATCCCAATATACCTACTACAAGTTCTACAAGAAATAAATATTAAGACTAATCATATAGAAGTTCTTAACAAAGACATTTTAGAAATTAAAACTTTGACAAAAAATCAAGACAGCGGGTTAATTAAACTTACTACAGAACAAGCTAAGCGTATCCCTAGATTAGATAGTTATCTTTCTAATGGATATAGTTAGATCAGACTGGAATGAGTTACCAAGAGACCTCTTTATTCAGACGTTAGCAGATTTTTACCAAAGAATTTTAGAAAAGATAAATGATGAAAGATTTTATTACCAGATAAATGAAAATGAGATTGTCAACACTGCTAAAGCAACTAGACTCATATTAGAAAGATTAAATTTAATTTGTACATCTATAGCAGCTACGTAAGACTTTAAAGACTTACATTTAGATTTAAAAGCTAAGGCAGAAGGATTAACTACCTTCTACACAGACTTTGTTAAATTCTAACAAAATTTACACTACACCAAAATGGGCAAATTGTCACCTTTCAGCCGGCCAGCCTTGTTAAGGTCATTGATCGTGACAAAAAAACACGCGTTTTATGTCACGGTCATTGACCTTGACACGACCGTGACAACTAATTGTCACGGTCATTAACCGTGACAAGTCCGTGATAAATTTAGTTGTCACGGTCTTGTCACGGTCAATGACCTTGACATGACCGTGACAACTTTTCTAGCAAAAACCCTTTCCCCCTTCTTTTTTCCCTCCCACCGTTCCCTCCCTCTCTCTCTCTCTCTCGACTCTCTCTCTCTCTCTCTCTCTACTTTCAGGTCCAATTTCTCTCTCTCTCTCTTCCATTTATATATATATATTTGTGTGTATATTTATGTGTGTATGTGTATATATATGTGTGTATGTGTGTGCGTGTGTGGGGGATGGGGCGGGGTGGTGGAGGGGGTGGTGGAGGGGGGCAGGGGGTGGGGTGGGGTGCGGTGTGTGTGTGTGTGTGTGTGGTGGTGTGTTTTGGGGGAGAGGGTGGTAGAGGGGGGCAGGGGGTGGGGTGGGGTGGTGTGTGTGTGTGTGTGTGGTGGTGTGTGGTGGGGGAGGGGGTGGTGGAGGGGGCAGGGGGTGGGCTGGGGTGGGGTGTGTGTGTGTGTGTGTGTGTGTGTGGTGTGTTTTGGGGGAGGGGGTGGTTGAGTGGGGGAGGGGGTGGTGGAGGGGGGCAGGGGGTGGGGTGGGGTGGGGTATGTGTGTGTGTGTGGTGGTGTGTGGTGGGGGAGGGGGTGGTGGAGGGGGCAGGGGGTGGGGTGGGGTGTGTGTGGTGTTGTATTTGAAGGAAATAAAAGCATGAATTAAGCATTTTTAACACTAATATGCAAGTTGAATCAATAAACACGCAAACAATTATACACCCTAGCAAGAACACATAGACACCATAAATCACTAATGAAAAAACAAAAGGATGATTCATACCTATAAGTTATTAGATGGATATTTGAAATTCTTTGGGGGGAGAAATAAGGTTTTGTAATGCTAGAACTTAAGGAAGTCCCGAGATTTTGGGGAGAGTATGGGAGAAACGTTGTAAAAATGATGGGGAGGGGTAACTTAAGAGAGTCAAATTTAATGACTTAAAGGGGAGAGTTTGGGAGAAACGTTGTAAAAATGATGGGGAGAGTTTGAATCAATAAAAATGATGGTTTGACTTACTCTGTAATGCTTGTAACTGACCCAAAATCAATTCCCATTACAAATTTTTAACCCTAATGAATGTTTGTGGTTGTTCGGCATAAAAAGCAGGCCTGGGAAAACCAAAACAACTCCATATGAGATTTCCCATGTTTAATCAAGAACATACTTAGACTTGTAGGGGGTGGGGTGGGGTGGGCTGTGTGTGTGTGTGGGGTGGGGGAGGGGGTGGTGGAGGGGGGCAGGGGGTGGGTGGGGTGGGGTGTGTGTGTGTGGTGGTGTGTGGTGGGGGAGGGATAATTCACGGGCTTTAGCTAAACTAGGGTTTTATAGAGTTTCGCTCCTACTACTTGGGCAATGACTATACTAGGGACCAAAGATAAATAAATAAACTGGATTCAAAGTAAATACTAGGAAATCCCAATTTATAACCATCTAATTTATATCCTTTATTTATTTAATCACGATTCATTCCACTAAATAATCATGATTGCACTCAAATTTAATTATTTATAAATCACTCGAAAGAATGTGTTCTTATTATTAAAGTTGATTACGGTATATTATGATTCCCCACGTTATGTTTTCGATAACCCTAGGGATTAAGAATCTATGAACTTTTTGCAAAAGATATGAGATCGGCTCCATGTTTAATCAAGAACATCCTTAGACTTGTAGGGGGTGGGGTGGGGTGGGGTGGGGTGGGGTGTGTGTGTGTGTGTGGTGGTGTGTGGTGGGGGAGGGGGTGGTGGAGGGGGGCAGGGGGTGGGGTGGGGTGGGGTGTGTGTGTGTGTGTGTGGTGGTGTGTGGTGGGGGAGGGATAATTCACGGGCTTTAGCTAAACTAGGGTTTTATAGAGTTTCGCTCCTACTACTTGGGCAATGACTATACTAGGGACCAAAGATAAATAAATAAACTGGATTCAAAGTAAATACTAGGAAATCCCAATTTATAATCGTCTAATCTATATCCTTTATTTATTTAATCACGATTCATTCCACTAAATAATCATGATTGCACTCAAATTTAATTATTTATAAATCACTCGAAAGAATGTGTTCTTATTATTAAAGTTGATTACGGTATATTATGATTCCCCACGTTATGTTTTCGATAACCCTAGGGATTAAGAATCTATGAACTTTTTGCAAACGATATGAGATCGGCTCCATATTTAATCAAGAACATCCTTAGACTTGTAGGGGGTAGGGTGGGGTGGGGTGGGTGTGTGTGTGTGGTGGTGTGTGGTGGGGGAGGGGGTGGTGGAGGGGGGCAGGGGGTGGGGTGGGGTGTGTGTGTGTGTGTGTGGTGGTGTGTGGTGGGGGAGGGATAATTCACGGGCTTTAGCTAAACTAGGGTTTTATAGAGTTTCGCTCCTCCTACTTGGGCAATGACTATACTAGGGACCAAAGATAAATAAATAAACTGGATTCAAAGTAAATACTAGGAAATCCCAATTTATAACCGTCTAATTTATATCCTTTATTTATTTAATCACGATTCATTCCACTAAATAATCATGATTGCACTCAAATTTAATTATTTATAAATTACTCGAAAGAATGTGTTCTTATTATTAAAGTTGATTACGGTATATTATGATTCCCCACGTTATGTTTTCGATAACCCTAGGGATTAAGAATCTATGAACTTTTTGCAAACGATATGAGTTCGGCTCCAAGTTTAATCAAGAACATCCTTAGACTTGTAGGGGGTGGGGTGGGGTGGGGTGTGTGTGTGTGTGTGGTGGTGTGTGGTGGTGGAGGGGGTGGTGGAGGGGGGCAGGGGGTGGGGTGGGGTGTGTGTGTGATGTTCAATTTAGTTGGTGCACAAACTAACGGTCAAAGTAATAGTATATAATTCCAACATTTCAAACTACTTGAACATCACAAATGGATACGAACTTAAAATATAAATTGAGATAACCTTAGAATCTAATTAGGGTAAAAATATAATGGCATCAACTAACGTATATGTAGGGGTGGGGTGGGTAGGGGTGGGTAGGTGTGTGTGTGTGTGTGTGTGTGTGTGTGTGCGTAGGTGCGTAGGTTTGCGTGTGTGTGTGGCGGTGGGTGGGGGTGGGGGTGGGGCACCCATTTAATAACTCTTTAAATATTTGGAAAAAACATAATATTACAAAATTGAAACGAAATGGTATTGACGGAACTTACACATACGTTATAATATAGATGGAACATTTTTTTATCTGTACTATTAATTCAATTAATTCAATTAGGTAAAACGAAATGTGTACTAATAACATTTTTTTTTATCTGTACTAATAACATTTTTTTTACAGCAAAAATGTCTCCTTCAGATGTTAAGGCGAAGTTGATGATGCTGTTTATGATGATGTCGTCTGGGTTCGGTGGTAGCGGAGGCGACGAGGGCTCCTCCGCCGCTAGGCTCCCCAAATATGGAAAATTTGGGATTACCGTCGAAAGCAAGTCGGAGCTTTTAGCGAGATCCCTCGAGCTGCTAAAGACGGTCATCGGCCCGGGGTTTATGAGTTGGAAGGAGGTGCCGTATGAGCTCAAGTTAGCTGTTTGGGCGGCACTACAGCTAATATTTATTTGAATATTTCAATTTCAATTTATATTTATATTTATTCGCAACTAACATTGTATTTGTTGGACAGGAACAATTCAACTTGGATCCAAAGCTACGCGATTCCGTCTTGGAGCATTTGAGGGAGCAACACAAGACGTGGAAGAAAAATATGCGGACACGGTACTTTGGAAAAACACGAGAGTCCATTTTACAATGGCGCGGATCCGTCCCGACCAAGGAGCCGATCTCATTGGCACAATGGCAAAAGTTCATTGACAATGAGATCGAGGATCGACAATTGGCATCTCTCCAATCGGGGAGGGAAAATTGGGCGAAAAAGACGGACGTGCACTACTCCGGCCGGACCTCTTACGTTGAGGTGGAGCATAGGATGCAGGTAAGATTTAATTTATCTATAACTACAGAAATATATTATTGGATATTATTTTACTTTACGGGGCTGATACTAATTTTACTTTACTCTATTTTATTTCAGGGGGTAGGGAGTGGGCCAGGGGGTAAGCCACATAGGCTCGATACTTATGTGGCTCTTCGGACGAAGAAGGGGAAGGACAAGGAGGTGTCCCGGAGCGTCGCAGCCACGATTGTAAGTAATCCGACAGTTTAATTATTGTTAATTACGTTATAATTTTTTAGTTTACTTATTTTACTAATCATGTGCTTTTTGTCGTTTCAGGCAAAGCTTAAGGAAGTGCATGCGTCGCAGTCTGATGCCGACAAGGCATCTTTGTCCACAAACGCACTCAGCCAAGTGCTTGGCTCTGATCTCAAAGGGAGGACAAGGGGAGTGAGCTCGCGGGTTGTCTCGGATTGGAGACGAGCGACACCGGGTTGTCTCGAACGGTGGATTCACACGATGCGAAGCTGTCCCGTTTGGAGGCGACGGTCCAAGATATGTACGCATTCATGAAGCGTACGTTGGGTGGAGACCGTAAAGGGAAAGGGAAAGGGAAGGAGAAGGCGGTGGAGGAGGAGGTGCGGGAGGACGAGGCGCAGGATGACGAGGATGTGGACCTCGTTGCTTCATCACCGACACGTTCGTACTTCGACGATCCACTTCCCTATTTGACGCCCTCCAACAGACCATTGTCGAAAATTGGTTGGCCGAGCGTGTTCATATTGGACGTATTTGATGGCCAGCAGATAGGGCGGGGGTTGAGGGACCCGAATATCGTCGAGGGTGGAATAGTCCATGGACGTGTGCTTCAAGAGATGGAGTCCAGGGTGCTCATCACGCATGTCATACCCGGGAAGGAGAACTCCCTATTGTGGTTGCGCGAACAATGCGGCACAACGTATATTAGTGGGTGCGTCAATTCGTATGTCGTGTGGCCTACTCACCTCCTCAGTTTTATCCAAGACATGTAGTAACATTATTTTTAAGTTTGTCCATTTTAATTAAATTTGGATTATATCGTCATGTATATTGTTTTTACTTTGAATATTTGGATTATATCGTCATGAATATATATTTGCATTATCTTTAGTTTGTGTTGGATATATGATGTTTGGAACAGGTACAACGTCGCTATAACAGGTACAAATATACTGCTGGGCAGTGGCGGTGGCCATACTTCCCAGCAGATTTTTTTTAAATTCTGCCCAGAATTGTCACGGTCATTGACCGTAACAAGTCCGCGACAAAAGCTGCCACGGACGTGTTACGGTCAATGACCATGACAATTGGGGTCACGGTTATGTCACGGTTTAGAACTGTGACAAACGTGTCACGGTCATTGACCTTGACACGACCGTGACACAAAACGCGAGTTTTTTGTTAAGGTCAATGACCGTGACACGACCGTGACAAAAAAAGTTATCTCGCCTCGAAATGTCACGGTCATTGACCTTGACAAGGTGAATTTGTCAAGGTCAATGACCTTGACAAATGGGCAGATTTGGTGTAGTATTAGCAAATTATCTTAATAATATGGAAATCCATAACCTATCCAAAATGGATAGTATTATTAATGAACTTAGACTAGACATGGCCCAAGTAGAAGGAAAATACTAAGAAATTATGAAGGGAATTAAGTTTATATATAATAAACCTTCCCAAGCAGAATTAGACTCTCTGTTTATTTTAACTCGTTTAGATAAAATAGAAAAAAAGTAGAAACCATAGAAGCTAGGATGGCACACGAATCTGTGCATAAACAAGAAAAAGAATATGAGATAAAAGACTATATTAATAAATCTATAATTCTCTTGTTAAAAATAATGAAGATATTAACAATAATGCAAGAAAAGAGAATAAGACATTTAATGAAGAAATCCTTAGGCAGATAAAAAGATAAAAGGGGTATTCAGACTCCATAGAAAGGATTGAAAAATGACTTGAACAAAAATAGGTAATGACTTGTAAATTTAGAGAATCTCCTTATGTAGGGACTAAGGAAGAAAAGACCATAACTAGAAGAATCATAAATGATGGATTAGATAAGACTAGTAAGATAGTTAGCTCTATCCCAAATATTGGACAGAGTAATTTTATGCTCCAGAGACTTAAGGATTCATCCTCTAATGTTAGAAAATGGTGGAAGGAGGGAAATTTCACAAATCCTCTCCAATGGAAAGAATGGGGTGAAGTTGATTGGAAGATTGTTAAAGATTTCATTCATAATGGACAACTTCTAGCCGTTATATATATATAGACTTGTTTAAAGAAGGTGCAATTCCTAAGACTCCTAATTATAATATGACTTACCATTGTAGGAATCATGTGTTAGACAAATCTTATACTGAGCTTCAAGTGTTTGACTCAGAATGGCTTAGATATAGAGGAATATATAGGAAGTTCCAATTCCTAACCTTTGGACTCTTTCAAGAAAGAATCCAAGGATTACATAGATCTCAGAATAATATCAACATATTATGTTGTTTAGTAGATAAAAGATGGAAAAAATTTGACAAAAGCCTTATTGGGATAGCCCATTTAGAAATGTCAGACGATATATGATACTTTAATGTCATTCCGGCATTTACAGTAACTATAGACACAACCAAACATTTTAACCTAATCTTATATGCTAGTGTCTATGAAGACTATATTATCCCGAACGCAAATAAAAATATAGAATTCCAAAGCTATGTGAAGTTCTCCCAATTTCCTTATAAAGGAATGCAATCGAGAATTCCTAGCGGTAGACTTAATGAAGAAATCTTAGTTATAACAAATATTTTAGATTACAATCATACTTACATTATTAGGAATACTGGGCCTATAAAAGAAAAAGCTAAGACCCTTTGGCAATTGCTAGAATTCCAAGAAACTAAGACTATACAAAATAAACCTTTGTTTATTAATCAAGACGATGTCACTGGAAATGTTACTATCCAGTTTGGCCCTCATAAGATTATCAATAAGAATATCTAGACTGAAGAAGTTAGATTTAGGAATATGGGAGAAGCCATAATTAATGATCCTTCAGAAGGAGAATGTAGTAGTAAGACTAGTTCTAGTTTACTAAGACAAGCCCCGGTAATTAGACCTAGAAGATCATTTGAAAATAAACATTTAGTTAGAGAAAAAGCTAGGATCCAAAACTTTGGATATGAACCCTCAGAATTGGACATGAAGACATTTAAAAAACATCTTAATAGAAGTTATTCTTTTAGAATCCAAGAAAAAGATAGATTTAATATGATAACTCAAGACCGTATATTAAAATTAAAAGAATCTAAGAATACTAAAGAACTTAAAAATATTAGACTAATAGAAGAAGGAGAAGAAAGACTAATGCCAGCTACACAAGTAGAACCTAATAAACAAGAGATAGGAAGTAGTACAAGGCTAGAAGATGCTCCTAGATTTTTAGTAAACCAATAAGAATAAATATTCCTATATACTCAAGCACTGTAGTAAAGACCAAACCCGATTATACAAAAGATTTCCCAACTAGTGACAAGAGTTTTACTTCCACTAAGACTATGGCAAGGAAAGCCATAAATCCAGTTGGGATATACCTTAACTTAGATAATGTCTAAGATAGTAAGAAGTCCTAAAATTAATGGCATAATCACATGAATATGTGTTTTACATCTAATGAACAATGAGATGCAATTTCATATAAGCAGTACGTTGAGAAATCCATTAGAGGTATTGCAAAAGACTATTTAGATAGTTTAAGAAAGGCTACATATGAAGACTCCTTAGCTAAGATTGAGAAGATGAAAGAAAACTTAGAATAAAGCTCAATTGATGATTATATTCAATTATTAACTTCAGAATTCATTGGAGATGGACATTTAGCTCAAATCAATGAACAAGACCTAGAAAAAACTAAGTTAGCCCTCCTTAGCATTAGCAAATAAGATAAGATAAATGAATATAGCAATAATTATGAGCAACGATATTACCAAATTAAAGAATTTGGAGAGACCTTAAAAGATGAATACTTTAGTAAGATACCACCCACAAGATAAATCCTAATTAATGAATATTGGAATTGGCCAGGAGTAGATGGAGTTAAGAATAACTCCCTTAGTGAAAGAATCAATTTAACCAAAGACTATATCATATCTAAGAGACGTGATATAACTCAAGGAAAGTTAATAGAAGAGACTTTCAAATAGATCCCTCCAATCAAAGACGAATGAGACATCGCTTCAATCCAATGGGGATGTGGAAGTGAATCTAAGAAATTTAAAAAGAAATTAGAATGGAAACATAAGAAGTTTAAGACTGGACCTTCTACTACATTTAGAGAAAAGAACACTAAGACTAAGACAAATAGATTTAACCAAAGAAGATATTTTAAGGATAACACTAGTAAATATAAGAAGGTTCCTAATTATAGGAAAGAAAAAGAAGTAGCTCAATTTAAGACGGCCATCAAAGAATGTTGTACTTACGGCAAAGAAGGACACTTTGCTAAAGACTTCCCTAATAAGAAAGATAAAGAAGGTATTAATATTATTAATACAATATTAGACTATGCAGATCAAGAAGAGTTAGATATCCTATATGTTATAGGAATATTAGACATAGAAGATGATGACTATACTAGTATCTATAGTACATATACATATAGTGACTCGAAAGACTATAATAGTGATATTGATGAGTATGAAGACTCTCATGATACTCTAGACTTATATATGATGCAAACTAATCAAGACGATTTAGATAATGAATATTTAGACTTTGAAGAAGCTTGGTATAAGTGTATATTAAGACACTTTTTAAAGAAAATATGGACAGTTAGTAATCCTGAGTTACTAACATAAATACCTAGATATTACTTTGATGAAAGACATTATTGGACATTTGAAATGAAATATAGCAAGAAAGACTTAAGATGTGTAGAATTCTTTGAGACCATACACTACACTAAAAATGCTAATCTGGCACGGTTAGATAAGGAGAATCTGGCACGGTTTAAATTCGTGCCAGATTTTGGCACGGTTTATTACTAATCTAGAACGGTTTAAAATCGCGCCAAAATCTGGCACGAATTTAAACCGTGCCAAAACCGTATCAAATTTGGAAAGATTAAATTAAAAAAAAAAATCAATTAACTTTTCATTTGGAGCCATCTTGTTTCCTCCCCCGCTCACTCTCCCTCCCACTCACCCTGTCAAGCCCGATTCTCTCTTTCCTTCATCCTCGACATCTCTCTTCTTCACCCCTGACCCAATGTTTGCTTGCTGACCACAAAATACCCCTAAGGTTTTAGTTGCTTTAAGGGAACCAAATGCCGGTAGCAAACTTATTCTGGTCCGGAGAGGTATCTCGGATTGTCCGTGCCGCAAGGGGTGGGGGCGTCACTAGACGCTGTCGCAGGGCACCACTTCTCTCTCTTTCTATGTCTTTCACAATATTGTTGGGACCCAAGTCTCTTCCCAAATGTCTTGCAATGTTTGTGGGTGGTTAGGGGCCTAGGGTTTGGGTCTTGCAAGGATGGAATTGATTTTGGTGAAGGTTTTGGCAAATAAATTAGACCGTGGCAGCTGCAAATTTGGGGATTGGGTATGATGAGGTACCTGTGAAGAGCAGGAGGTGGTGAGAGGGTGGTCTAGCATCATGGATTGTGGTGGGAGCGTGAATCAGTTGTTGTAGGTGATGATGCTGATGAGTGTTGTTGTATTTAGGAGTTTTACAAAGGGATGTTATTGCGGTTTGATTCATGGGTATTGGAATATGAAAATTTTAGGTATGTGATTCATTGTGAACTTAAGGTTTAATGAGTTTTCATATTTGAAAACTTTATGATTCATTATCTTTGTATATTGTTTTGCGAATTGTAGGTATTTGAGCTTGAAGCTTGAAATGAAGGTATAAAATACATTATGAGTTAAATTGTTATTTTGGTTATTATTTTCAAAGTTTGGTCTACATTTTTTTTAATTTCTAAGACTTCGTATGTTTGATTAATGCTTGGCTATATTTTTAAGCTCGTATTTGGGATTTTGTTTCTGTCTTAGACAAAAAAATGTCAAATAGTGAGTGGCCTTCACATGTTTGATAAAATGTCAGTTAGTCAGGTGCAACAACCACCCTCACAATTAGATTAATCCATGGCCTTTGTTGCTCAGAGAGCACTTTTATGGTTATTGAATGTATTTGGTGTTTTATATTTTACATAACCTACAAGATGATACCTTCCCCATTATATCTTTGTTGACCATGTATTACGATTTTTGTTTATTTCAACTGTTTTTTTATGTGGGAGTATTTTCCAACTATTTTGATCTTTATTGAAATAGTATTGATTTTAAATAAAACAAGAGTGTTAGTTGCCTATGTAATGTAACAATGTTGGTAGTGGAGTGGCCATGGAATAAATTCATTAAAGTATCAGGATTAGATTGTATTGAATGAGTTGATAAATTCAGTAATTCGTTAGAAGAGACACCAAGTTGGGTCCACTGGGTAGTAGCGGATTTGAGGTCCCATAACTTGCGAGGGATTTTAAAATGCCTTGTGTGTGCTGGGAATTGGGGAAAGAGACATGTGTGTGTGTGTGTGTGAACTAGATTTGTTTCTTTATTCTAATTGGATGAGATGTCAATTTTGTTCAATTTATGAGTATCATGAGAAAACTACAAACGTAGACTCCTAATGAAAAAAAAACTATATATATCTTACATATATATCTTACATATATATTGTTATAATGTATTGTCTCTCTAATTGTGATTTTTCTGCTCTAGGTGGATCCACAAATGGTGAAAAGGATGAAAAACATGCAAAAGACGCGGTGTTATGCCCGGAGACGGGTGGAGTGGTTAAAGGGAAGATAGTGTTTTGCAAGGGTGCATTCATGTTGTCATTCAGGTTGTGCTTTTCTCCTTGGATAGTACAATTACATTTGATTGATTTAGTAGATACTATTGGTATGTTATTTTGGTGCTCATGTTGAATTTTCTAATCATTTTGTAGAGGGGTAACTTCAACAAGTTGGAAATTCAGTCCCAGATTTTGAGGCAGAGGTTATATTTAATCAAGAATTCATCAAGGTAACGTATAACATAATTATGAAATATTAATTTCCACGTCCTATGCATATGAATAGTACTTTTTACTTAGTTAAATAATGGTTTGGCACTTGGGGACCTAGTTATCATAGTAGGCCCACTAAGAGGCACGAACACCTCGCATGGGGCTAATGTAACTGGTAGGAACTGACCGCGTAGTCCCGGGTCTCCCGGTTTGAGAATACGATGATAATTCGTAAAAATCAACACTTACATAAAAACAAGCAGTTAAAGGGTGAAAACTGAAACAACCCCCAAACGGACCCGCAAGAGGCACGAACACCTCGCACGGGACCAGTGTAGTTTATAGGAACTGATCGCGTAGTCACGGGTCTCCCGGTTTGAGAATATGACGATAATTTGCAAAAATAACACTTAAAAATAGGCCGTTAAAGGCTGAAAACCCAAACCAGCCCCCAAACGACCCCGTAAGAGGCACGAACACCTCACACATGACCAATGTAGCTTGTAGGAACTGACCGCATAGTCGCGGGTCTCCCGGTTTGAGAATACAATGATAATTTGCAAAAATAACACTTAGACTTAAAAAAAGTTGTTAAAGGTTGAAATACTAAACAAGCCACCAAACGGACCCGTAAGAGGCATTAACACCTCGCAAGGGACCAATATAACTTGTACGAACTGACCGCGTAGTCCCGGGTCTCCCGATTTGAGAATATGACGATAATTTGCAAAAATTAACACCTAAACTTAAAAACAGATCGTTAAAGGGTGAAAAACTGAACCATCAACCAAATGCCCCTGTAGGAGGCACGAACACCTCGCACATGAAAAATGTAACTTGTAGGAACTAATCGCGTAGTTCCGGGTCTCCCAGTTTGAGAATACGATGATAATTTGCAAAAATCAACACTTAGACCTAGAAACAAGTCATTAAAGGGTGAAAACATAAACCAGCCCCCAAATGGACCCGTAAGAGGCACGAACACCTCGCAAGGGACCAATGTAACATGTACGAACAGACCGCTTAGTCGCGGTTATCCCGGTTTGAGAATACGATGGTAATTTGTAAAAATGACACTTAGACATAAAAACAAAGTCGTTAAAGGGTGAAAAACTAAACCAACCCCCAGACGGACCCGTAAGTGGCACGAACACCTCGTATGAGATCAATGTAACTTGTACGAACTGACCGTGTAGTCCCGGGTCTCCCTCTTCGAGAATATGATGATAATTTGTAAAAAATAACACTTAAACTTAAAAACAGGCCGTTAAAGGGTGAAAACCCAAACCAGCTCCCAAACGGACCCGTAAGAGGCACGAACACCTCGCACAGGACGAATGTAGCTTGTACAAACTGACCGCGTAGTCGCGGGTCTCTCGATTTAAAAATACAACGATAATTTACAAAACTAGCACTTAGACTTAAAAATAAGCCGTTAAAGAGTGAAAACCTAAATAAGCCCCCAAACGGAAGCATAAGAGGCATGAACACCTTGCACGGGACCAATGTAACTTGTATGAACTGACCGTGTAGTCCTGGGTCTCCCGGATTGAGAATATGATGATAATTTATAAAAATTAACCCTTAAACTTAAAAACAGGCCGTTAAAGGGTGAAAACCTAAACCAGCCAACAAATGCCCCTGTAGGAGGCGCGAACACCTCGCACGGGACCAATGTAACTTGTAGGAACTGACCGCATAGTCCTGGATCTCCCGGTTTGAGAATACAACGATAATTTGCAAAAATTAACACTTAAACTTAAAGGGAGAAAACTGAAACCAGCTCCCAAATGGACCCGTAAAAGGCACGAACACCTCGCACGGGACCAATATAACTTGTATGAATTGACCGCGTAGTTGTAGTTCTCTCGGTTTGAGAATACGATGATAATTTGTAAAAATAACACTTAGACTTGGAAACAAGTCGTTAAAGGGTGAAAACCTAAATCAGCCCCCAAACGGACCCGTAAGAGGCACGAACACCTCGCACGAGACCAATGTAACTTGTACGAACTGACCGCGTAGTCCCGGGTCTCCCGGTTTGAGAATATGACGATAATTTGCAAAAATAACACTTAAACTTAAAAACAGGTCGTTAAAGGGTGAAAACCCAATCCAGCTCCAAAATGGACCCGTAAGAGGCACGAACACCTCGCGCGGGACCAATGTAACTTGTACGAACTGACCGCGTAGTCGCGGGTCTCTCAGTTTGAGAATACGATGATAATTTGCAAAAATAACACTTAGACTTAAAAGCAAGCTTTAAAGGGTGAAAACCTAAACAAACCCCCAAACGGACTCGTAAGAGGCATGAACACCTCGCACGGGACCAATGTAACTTGTACAAACTGATCGCGTAGTCCCAGGTCTCCCGGTTTGAGAATATGACGATAATTTGCAAATATCAACAATTAAACTTAAAAACAAGCCGTTAAAAGGTGAAAACCAAAACCAGGCATCAAATTCCCCTGTAGGAGGCATGAACACCTCGCACGGGACCAATGTAACTTGTAGAAACTGACCGCATAGTCCCGGGTCTCCCGGATTGAGAATACGATGATAGTTTCCCAAAATCAACACTTAGACTTGAAAACAAGTCGTTCAAAGGTGAAAATCTAAACCAGCCCCCAAATAGACCCGTAAGAGGCACGAACACCTCGCACGGGACCAATATAATTTGTACGAACTGACCACGTAGTCGCGGTTCTCCCGGTTTGAGCATACGATGATAATTTGCAAAAATTACACTTAGACTTAAAAACAAGCCGTTAAAGTGTGAAAACCTCAACCAACCCCCAAATGGACCCATAAGAGGCACGAACACCTCGCACGAGACCAATGTAACTAGTACGAACTGATCATGTTGTCTCGGGTCTCCCGGTTTAAAATATGATGATAATTTGCAAAAATCAACACTTAAACATAAAAATAGGCCGTTAAAGGGTGAATACCTAAACCAGCTCCCAAACGGACTCGTAAGAGGCACGAACAACTCGCACGGGACCAATGTAGCTTATACGAACTGACCGCGTAGTTGCGGGTCTTTCGATTTGAGAATACGACGATAATTTGCAAAAATAACCCTTAGACTTAAAAATAAGCAGTTAAAGGGTGAAAACATAAACAAGCCCCCAAAGGGACCCGTAAGAGGCATGAACACCTCGCACAGGACCAATGTAACTTGTACGAACTGACCGCGTAGTCCCGGGTCTCCCGGTTTGAGAATATGACGATAATTTGCAAAAATCAACACTTAACTTAAAAACAGGCTGTTAGAGGGTGAAAACCTAAACCAGCCACCAAACGCCCCTGTAGGAGGCACAAACACATTGCACGGGATCAATGTAACTTGTAGGAACTGATAGCGTAGTCGCGGGTCTCCCGATTTGAGAACACGACGATAATTTGCAAAAATAATACTTAGACTTAAAAACAAGCCGTTAAAGGGTGCAAACCTAAACCAGCCCCCAAAACGGACCTGTAAGAGGCACGAACACCTCGCACGAGACCATTGTAACTTATACGCACTGACCGCGTAGTCCCGGTTCTTCTAGTTTGAGAAAATGACGATAATTTGCAAAAATCAACACTTAAACTTAAAAATAGGTCGTTAAGGGGTGAAAACTCAAACCAGCTCCCAAACGGACACGTAAGAGGCACGACCACCTCGCACGGGACCAATGTACTTTGTAAGAACTGACCGCGTAGTCCCGGGTCTCCAGATTTGAGAATATGACGTTAATTTGTAAAAATCAACACTTAGACTTAAAACACAAGCCGTTAAATTGTGAAAACCTCAACCAACCCCTAAATGGACTCGTAAGAGGCACGAACACCTCGCACGGGACCAATGTTGCTTGTAGGAACTGATCGCGTAGTCACGAGTCTCCCAATTTGAGAAATGATGATAATTTTCAAAAACAACACTTAAAAATAGGTCGTTAAAGCGTGAAAACCCAAACGAACCCTCAAACGATCCCGTAAGAGGCACGAAAACCTCGTACGGGACCAATGTAGCTTTTACGAATAGACCGCGTAGTCGCGGGTCCCTCGATTTGAGAATACGATGATAATTTGCAAAAATAACACTTGGACTTAAAAATAAGTTCTTAAAGGGTGAAAACCTAAACAATCCCCCAAATGGACCTGTAAGAGGCATGAACACCTCGCACGGGACCAATATAACTTGTACGAACTGATCGCGTAGTCCCGGGTCTCCCGGTTTGAGAATATGACGATAATTTGCAAAAATCAACACTTAAACTTAAAAACAGGCCGTTAAAGGGTGAAAACCAAAACCAGCCACCAAATGCCCCTGTAGGAGGCACAAACACCTCGCACGTGATCAATGTAACTTGTAGGAACTGATCACGTAGTCCTGGGTTTCCTGATTTAAGAATATGATGCTAATTTGCAAAAATAACACTTAAAAACAGGTCGTTAAAGGGTGAAAACCCAAACCAGCCCCCAAACGACCCCGTAAGAGGCACGAACACTTCGCACGGGACCAATGTAGCTTGTACGTACTGACCGCGTAGTCGCGGGTCTTCCGGTTTGAGAATACGATGATAATTTACAAAAATAACACTTAGACTTAAAAAGAATCCGTTAAATGGTGAAAACCTAAACAAGCGCCCAAACGGACTCGTAAGAGGCATGAACACCTCGCACGAGACCAATCTAACTTGTACGAACTGACCGCGTAGTCCCGGATCGCCCGATTTGAGAATATGACGATAATTTGAAAAAAAACAACACTTAAACTTAAAAGCAGGCCATTAAAGGGTGAAAACCAAAACCAGCCCCCAAATGGACCCGTAAGAGGCACGAACACCTTGCACGGGACCAATGTAACTTGTAGGAACTGACCGCGTAGTCCTGGGGCTCCAAATTTGAGAATACGACGATAATTTGCAAAAATCAACACTTAGACTTAAAAACAAGCCTTTAAAGGGTGATAACCTAAATCATCCCCCAAATGGACCCATAATAGGCACGAACACCTCGCACGGGACCAACGTAACTTGTACAAACTGATCGCGTAGTCGCGGTTCTCCCGGTTTGAGAATACAACCATAATTTGCAAAAATAAGACTTAGACTTAAAAACAAGCCGTTAAAGGGTGAAAACCTAAACAACCCCCAAACGGACCTGTAAGAGACATGAACACCTCGCACGGGACTAATATAACTTGTACGAACTGACCGCGTAGTCCCGAGTCTCTCGGTTTAAGAATATGATGATAATTTGCAAAAATCAACACTTAAACTTAAAAACAGGCCGTTAAAGGGTGAAAACCTAAACCAGCTTCCAAATGCCCCTGTAGGAGGCACGAACACCTCGCACGGGACCAATGTAACTTGTAGGAACTAACCGCGTAGTCGCGGTTCTCCCGGTTTGAGAATACGATGGTAATTTGCAAAAATAACACTTAGACTTAAAAACAAGTCGTTAAAGGGTGAAAAACTAAACCAGCCCCCAAACGGACCCGTAAGTGGCACGAACACCTCGCATGAGATCAATGTAACTTGTACAAACTGATCGTGTAGTCCCGGGTCTCTCGCTTCGAGAATACGATGATAATTTGTAAAAATTAACACTTAAACTGAAAACCTAAACTAACCGCCAAATGCCCCTATAAGACGTACAAACACCTCACACGGGACCAATGTAACTTGTAGGAACTGACCGCATAGTCCCGGGTCTCCCGGTTTGAGAATACAACGATAATTGCAAAAATTAACACTTAGACTTAAAAGCAAGCCGTTAAAGGGAGAAAACCGAAACTATCCCCCAAATGGACCCATAAAAGGCACGAACACCTCACACAGGACAAATATAACTTGTATGAACTGATCGCGTAGTCGCAGTTCTCTCGGTTTGAGAATACGACGATAGTTTGCAAAAATAACACTTAGACTCAGAAACAAGTCGTTAAAGGGTGAAAGCCTAAACCAGCCCCCAAACGGACCCGTAAGAGGCACGAACACCTCGCACGGGACCAATGTAGCTTGTAGGAACTGATCGCGTAGTCACGGATCTCCCGATTTGAGAATATGACGATAATTTATAAAAATAACACTTAAAAACAGGCCGTTTGAGAGTGAAAATCCAAACCAGCCCCCAAACGGACCCGTTAGAGGCACAAACACCTCGCACGGGACCAATGTAACTTGTATGAACTAACCGTGTAGTCGTATATGCAATTTTTCTGCTTATATATGCAATTTTTCTGCTTGAATACGATTTTTTTAAAAATGACTTAGTTACTAATATCGTATCTTTTTTGTGTCTTATTTTTTTTGTAGGATGACATTCAATCGCTAGCTTTTATCCACTTGGAACGCACGAAGAAGTCAATGCTTTACAACAGGGGGATTATTTATTTAGTGTCGCTAATATTCAGGATTCTATTTTTTGTGTTATGGCCGAGTAGGCTTTAGTAGTTTTATTATTTACTTTTATGGCCGTGCTGGCTATAGTAGTTTTAATGTCGACTTTTATGGCCGTGCGGGCTTTATATGGGAGGATTTTATGTTAGCAGGTTTTGGAATGCTAAAAAAATAGAGGAAACTCTGCCCAATTTTTTTGTGATCTGGGAACTATTAGCTCTTGTAATTTTTTGAAGTTATTGTCGACTTTTATGGCCATGTGGGCTTTATATTGGTATTAACTCTTGTAATTTTATGAAGTTTGTATGCAAATTAGTTTATCAACAACCTGTGATATTCATAATTTGTGAATTTTCTTGATTTTTTTTTTTGCAAATAATAAATATTTATCATATCAGATTTGGAATTTGTAGATTTTCCAGATTTGTTTCCTATTATTTTTTTTTTATTAACTGGAAAATCTGGCACGGTTTTAAACCGTGCCAAATTATAAAAAAGAGAACGCTTATAAAACAAATCTGGCACGCTTTATAACCGTGCCAAAAGTGTGCCAGAAACTAGACAATTTGGCACGGTTTCAGCATGTGCCAAAAGCGTGCTAGATTTAACATCTAGCACGGTTTAAAAGCGTGCCGGATAAAAAAACTGGCACAGCTTAAAAGCGTGCCAAAAGTGTACCAGTTTGGGAAATCTGGCACGGTTTTAAACCACGCCAAAAAATCTGGCACCCCTGATTCTGACACGCTTTTGAACCGTGCCAGATTGCGTCTGGCACTGTTTTAAACCGTGTCAGTTTCCTGTTTTTGGTGTAATGATACAAATAAATTTATTTATGGTTTGTGTCGTTTGTCAATTACACTACCATGAAAACTGTTGGAGAACTAGATTTAGAGCAATTTATACTAGCCAGTATGATGCTCAAATAGATTTAGATATTAAAACATATTATCAATACATTGATAGAACTATAGCTAAAAGTCTACAAGAAAATGAAGACTTAAAAGGAAAGGGAATTTCCATGATTTAGAAGGATACCGTTCTGATAGTAGTTCAAAAGACTAAACATCCCTAGATTTTATAGATAAACCCCATAAACGAATATCTATTTTAGAAAAGAATAATTTAGGTATTTCTACTAAACCACATGCTTATTTTGTAGAAATGTTTATGCAACATAAAGATTATCCTAAAAGACTTTCAGTTTTTATAGATACAGGATGCTCTTAGAGTATTTGTAAGGCTAATGCCTTTCCTGAAGATTATTTTCTAGACAGTAAGCAAGAGATCTATGGTAAAGTAGATAATGGAGATACATTTACCTTATATTTCCAAACTATTCCTATTTATTTTAAATTAGGAAATGAGACGAACAACACCGTTAATCATTGAATTGGATAATGGATCCTTATCTTAATTTCACAGGAAACATTATTTTAGGACAAGACTTTATTAGTAAATATCATCCTTATACTTAGTATAACGATTACATATTAATTAGTGATAAAGAGGAATTTAATATTAAATCCCCTCTCATAGATCACAAGACTGCCTTTGACCTTATGCAGGTCACACCCAATTATAGACCAATAAAACATTAGAGTTTTTCAGTTGAGCATGGTGGACCTAGACCTACAAACTAACAACAAGCCTTAGAAATAACCAAACCTTTACAAAAAGAATGTAAGTGTCAAGACCAAAAGTGTTATAAGCAAATAGCGCTTATACAACAAGACATTCTAGATCAAGCTCAACACACCTTATTACAGGTTCAAGCTATATCCAAATAGAAGAAAATGGATATAGAAGTAGAAAAGGAAAAGATTAGGCAATTAGCAGAGCCGAATTTAGAGAAAATCCCATCACTAAGTGGGATAAAGACCAAAGTTATTGTGAAATTATCCTTATTAACCCTGACGCCACTATTAATGGTGGAACCTATAAGAAAGGATATTCACAAGAAGATAGGGAAGAATTCAAGAAAGACATAGATGAAATGATTAAGTTAGGAATTATTAGGGAAAGTAAAAGTAGACATAATAGCCTTGCCTTCTATGTTCAAAATGAATCTGAATGTAAAAGAGGAAAAAGACGTATGGTTATAGATTATAGACAATTAAATAAGAATTGTGAATTCGATTCTTATAAGATACCAGACAAGAATAATTTAATCAATATGATTGAAGATAGAATTATATTCTATAAGTTTGATTGCAAATCAGGCTTCTAGCAAATTAAGATGCATCCAAACAGTATTACTTGGATAGCCTTTAGTGTGCCCCAAAGAAAATACGAATGGCTAGTAATGCCATTTGGGTACTTAAATGCTCCTCAAGTATTCCAAAGAAGAATGGATAATATATTTAGACCTTATTCAGAATTTTATCTTATTTATATAAATGGCATTCTTGTAGCTAGTAAGATTGAGATAGAACATGTAGACCATCTTAAAAAGATTATTTTAGAATTAGATAAACATGGTATTATTATTTTCGAAAGGAAAATGCAATTATTTCAGACTGAAATAGATTTTATAGGAATGCATATAAATAAAGTAAAAATATCCTTAGCAGAACCCATAACTAAAAAGATTCTTGAAATTCCAGACCAACTTAAAGATAGAAAACAATTACAATAATTTTTAGGATTGCTTAATTGTGCTGCAAATTTTATTAAAGGCCTTGCTTTAAAGAGACAAAGTTTAACTACCAAATTAAAAGGAACAGACAAGACTAATCCTTTTTATTGGACTAAAGATGATTTTGAATTTATAAGAAAAATTAAAGATGCAGTTAAAAATATTCCTTTACTTGAACTGCCTAACGCTGAAGTTTATAGTAGAAACAGACGCATCTGATAAGCAATGGAGAGCAGTATACTTTGCCATTGATCATCATACTAAAAAGAAGAAAATTTGTAGATATAGTTCTGAAACCTTTACTGATCCAGAAACAAGATACACTTCCCATGAAAAATAAGTGTTAGCTATAGTAAGGGTAATAGAAAAATATTTGCTTTTTCTTAGACCTAAACATTTTACTGTTTATATTGACTCTTCTTATGCAGTAAAATTCAGAGATTTAGACTTGTCCAAATCAAGGACTAATAGACTTATTAGATGGAAATAATTGCTTAATGGTTATTGATGATACGAGAAATCATCCACAAGGCGTTCTCATACCAGCAAGTCAAGAGTAAAGTGTGTAATAAACAGGTAAAGCAAGCAAATAGAGAGAAGACAAGATATAGAGTGGTTCAGCCTTTAAAATAGGCCTACATCCACTGTGTTGCACCATTCTCATTATGTGCGTTGCATTGTACAATATAATCATGCCTAAAGAGGCATACAAGTATGAGAATAAAGGTGAATACATGGCGGTATTGCAGATTCCGATGAGCCCGGGAGGTGGCTGTGATGTAGATTTGTGTCTCCAAGAGATATCTTGAGGTTGTGTAGAGAGAATCTGTATTGCGGAGCCTGTCCCGGACTGGTATGGAATCGATCCCCTTTCCAACCTTCTAGGTGTGGTCCTCTATTTATGAGGAAATGTGTTGAGCCACATGTCCTGAGCACGTGGCGTATACCAAGTCTGCAGCAGTTGTGGATGAGGGGGTGCGGCCTGCAAAGCAAGCAGTGTTGTAAGCTGATGGAGGCGTGTCGCACACCATAAGGTGGAGTGCCGCGTCCTATAATGGACAGGGCCGTACCCTGTGCCATCTGGTCCTGAAGGGATCACGCCGAGTGAGTTATGGCCGCGCCCTGAGTGAGGTTTGGCCGCGGCCTGTATGACCCAATGCCTGCGAACTGGAGAAGAATACATTCCGCGGCAGGGTGCTATATTTTTACTATCAATAAGCCCCCAAGACGTAGTGCCAAGGGAGATCAATTGGGACTGCGGCTCAGTAGCCTAGGTGCCGCGGTGCTTCCAAA
Organism: Sambucus nigra; assembly: GCA_949130495.1. NCBI lineage: Eukaryota > Viridiplantae > Streptophyta > Magnoliopsida > Dipsacales > Adoxaceae > Sambucus > Sambucus nigra. The sequence goes on from OX422217.1 coordinate 573,993,016, forward strand.
GCGACGATTCCCTTATATAAATTGTTTTTGACCGTGGACTTCATTCCGTTTACAACTTTTGAGAGCACATCGAGAGTGAAAGTCTGCACTTTCTCTCTTGTATATTCCGACAACCTTCCGAGGCGGTGTGTAGCGGTTCAAGGTGGTCTGAAGCTGATCATTGCGAGTTTCTCCATTTCCAGGTGATTTTTCAACCACCATACTTTCGTAAAAGCCTTTGAAATTTACAGTTTTCTTCCCTTTTGATATGATTTTGCCTTTTCTGGTTCATTTTCTAAAAATCTAGGGTTTTGTTTGTACGTTTTTCCCTTTCTCACATATCCTACATATGAAATACATACAACTGTTCTTGGTGTTCATAATCGAACTCTTCGTATTCTGTGAGTTTGATCCTAAAAATGATTAGAATTTAGATAATCAACTGTTTAGGATAGAATTTTGATAATCAACTATTTAGGATAGAATTTAGAATTTAGATAATCAACTGTTTAGTCCGCGGCATGATAGGATTTCAATACCCATTCCCGTGAACGGGTATGGTCCTTCTGCGTCATACCGTGCCAAATGGCCGCGGTCCCTCAAATTATCATCTGCGGCATCAAATCACCACCCTTGTAGTCTCGAACAGCCTTAAAACTTCCATGAACCCAAGACATATCCATGTTAAATAACTGTAATTGACTCTGAAAATTTAGGAATGGCCGTGGTTAGGAATGCCTTGAAGCAATTCTATCTTATTACCGCAGCAGCTTATGTTCCTCTGCTGATATGGAGGTGGCCGCGGCTCGTTGGGACAGTACTCATCCAATGGTTATATGAGACAGTGCCGCGGCTGTTAGAAATAACCCAGGTGGAACATCTGGGAGAGCTGAGAGACCCTTGGCCGCGCTTGATATCTGCGGCTCCATGACCTAAGATTGGGTTGAGTAGGTGGTTGAGGCCTTCAAATTTCCAGAACATTTGACGTGCTCAGCCCCTGCCGCAAACCAAAGACCATGCACGGTTCTATCCGATGATGGAATTTGCTTCCCTCTGCACGCCTTCATCTATGGGCTGCGGCTTCCTGTTCCAGTTCCTATTCATCGCCTTTTTCAGGCAATGAACCTGGCCCCAGCACAGTTGGACCCTAATGGCTGGAGAGACATTCTCGCTGTAGTTGTCCTTTGGGAGAATTTATTTAAAAAGGACATCACTCCCGCAGAGTTCTTTCATTTCTACCGTCCAAAGGAGAACTCAGTGAAGTTCGCGGGCTACTACTTCCTCTCTAGCCGCGGCAGGGACGAGACCCTTTACACTAGGAGACCGACCAGTGTGAAGAACTGGGAGGGGAAATATTTCTACATCTCCGGGGAAGGCTGGGAGATGCACCCCAAGGAGAATGAAAGAGAAAAGACATATAGAATGCTGCGGCATTGGGGGTCTCCCTCAAAATTAGGTAATAAGACTGTAGCCGCGTCCTTTTATTTCACATAAATATGAATAACTTCCACTAACCTTTGAATCTTCTTTTCTTTCTGCAGCCCTTGACAATCTGCACTTGAACAAGCGACGGGAAAAAAGAGTTTTCGAGGCCGCGGAAGTTCCTTCTGAACACAATAAGTTCGACACACTTGTAACGTCGGCAACCATATTTGAAGCGGGATTTTTCCCAAACAAATCCATTCCTCGACAAATGGGCGTGGAAGGTAATTAACTACGCCATATTTTTTACTCCGCGGTCATTTATTCTCTTAAACTCATGATATTCCTTTTCAGGTGAAAACGTTGACAGGGAACTGCTAGCGGAGATGGATGAGGACGCAGTCGTCCTAAATAATACTGCACGAATCAGAAAAAGGAAGAGGTCCAAGGCCAAGGGACCTGCCGCGGCTCCCTCCGGAGAAAATAATGATGCGCCTGTCATAGCTCCTGCCGAAAGAACTACAATACCTACCGCGGATCAAATGGTTAATGATGAGAACCTTCCGTATGACCATTTTGATGACGACATAGGGGAAAACCTGGCCGCGGCAGGCTTGATGTCAATCGATGTGCCCCTTCATTCATCCTCTCCTTCGCCGCTAACTGTTGTGGCGATTAACGCGAACTTGCCACCTCCTCAATTCCGCGGAGGGTCTGGGCCTGATGGTAGACCAAAGCCCCAACTAAGGCAGCCTGACCCTAATTCTTCTTGGGACATTACTGCAAAGGCTGCACGAAGAATGAAAAGAGCCTTGGATGCCGCAGACCTTGACAGGCTTGTGGGAGAAGATCATGACGATCTGGAGGACTGTGACCTCCAAAGCCTTCTGAGGGTACATACCAGTTGTCATTCTTTAACTTTTGCATCTCGTATTTTTCCATATTTTTTTTCTAACGTCTTTTATTTCAGGGCGCGGATGTGATTGTGGTCCAGAAGAGGAAGTACGAGGCCTTGTACAGGTTGAAGGAGGTAGAGAAGAGTGCCCATGCCGCGGACTTACAAGCTGCAAGGACTTTTTCTTTTGAGGCAGGGAAGGAGTCTGTTGCCGCGGCTCTTCAGGCAGCCCACATGGACCTTGAGAAAGCATTCAAGGCGAGGGAGGAAGCGGAGGAGAATTTTAAGCAGGCCTCGGAATCCCTGAAATCCTCCCAGGACCAGACTGTCGAAGCCGCCCGTGTCGTGGAGATTTCAAATATCAAGCTTGCCCTACTCCAGCAGAAATATGAAGAGTTGGAAGCTAAGTCCGCTTAAAAATATGAAGATCATGTCGCGGCAGTAAAAAAGTTGGAAGTTGATCATGGTGACGCCCTCCAGCTAGCCATAGATCAGGCCGTGGAGTCGTTCAAAGGCTCTAAGGACTTCTTCCTTATCAATAACAGGGCATACCTCCGCGGCTACCAGGAGCTGCGGAAAAGATTTATTAAGAGGTTCCCTGAGGCCAAAGAGGAGGTCCTTGCCTGGAAGTTGAGCGATGCCGAACATCAAGAGTGCATCGTTGAACTTAAGGCCGCGGCGGAAGAGAGAGCAAGGCTTAGGGCTGAGGCAGAGGCAGCGGCTGTGGACAGAGAGTCAGAGACTGTCGCGGGCGAAGAAGAGGCTGATGATGATGATGACGCAACCTCTTAAACTCAATTTCTGTCGCATCATTAATATAGGGTTGCGTCCCTCCTTTTTGAAATCTTAACTTCTGATGTGGTTGCGGCCTTCATTCTGTAATCTTTGGTTATTAATACCAAGGTTGCGGCCATATTTTTACCACTACGATTGACTGCTTGATATTCCTTGCTCTTTTACATTGCATGTTTTACATTGCTTGCTATAATGAATGGTTGTACGTAACTGCCTCATTTTTGAAAATGCATCCGTGCCCCAATAGACATAACATTTTAAGTTCGTGGACATAGATCCATTTCTTCGTAGTATAATTATGTGTCAATGTTCGCGCCCACATAAATGGTGCCATTTTACTCCCGTAGGACATCAACTGTTGCGTCATAAGGTAGCTGTGTGCAATCCGCAGCCCTTTATTATGCCGCGTCATTTTAACGTCTTTACTTGATTACCGCGGACATGATTTCAAGGCTGGGGCTTGCTGATTGCATGGATCCCCAGCTGCTTTCATTGCACCTGGTTGTCTGATCCGTTTATCTTTTGTCATCCCATAACCAACATGGAACATGTAGAGAAAGCCTTTCCTTAGACTTTGTACAATTGATTCTCCTCCACCGTGGCATTTGACGCTGTGGAAGTTGTAGTTTTTTCATGCTTCAAGATGTTAGTGCCTCAGCACTTTCATGAATGAATGGCTCCTAGAGCTCTGCAACCGTATCGGTGGGATGCGGCACAATTCTGGTTCACCTGAACAATGTGCCTCTGTAGACACACGTTGGTATTTCCAAGCCTTCTCAGGCTGGGTCATGTTGCCAAGCCCTAATATGCGAGACACTATCAAGCCTCTCCAGGCTGGGTTATGTTATTAAGCTACCCACAGCTAATATGCGAGACAGTATCAAGCCTCTCCAGGCTGGGTTATATCATTAAGCCACCCACAGCTAATATGCGAGACACTATCAAGCCTCTCCAGGATGGTTTATATTATTAAGCCACCCACAGCTAATATGCGAGATACTATCAAGCCTCTCCACGCTGGGTTATGTTATTAAGCCACCCGCAGCTAATATGCGAGATACTATCAAGCCTCTCCAGGCTGGGTTATGTTATTAAGCCACCCACAGTTGCTGATATATATAAATCCATCCCTGGCTAGATATTATAAGCCTCCTGGCTCGTTGACGCATCCCGAAAGCTAAGAGCGAGCATTGTAAGCCCTCACGGCTGATTATGATTTTCAACAGCTGAGAACGGGAATTATTAGCCCCCGTGGCTAATAAGAGCCCCTTGAATTCTCAGATGTTTTCGCGAATATGATCATCAGAAGATAAGATGTAGTTGCACATTGAGAGGGGAACTTCTGAGCTAATGAAGGCCGTAATCCCTCCATAAGTGTATCCCGAAGTAGAATAATCCTTCGAGATAATTTTGTTATTCTTCCTCTGGAATCTGTTTAAGACAAAAAGTCTTTTTGTGAGATAACAGATTATGAAACCAAGAGAATATCAGATATGGCAAAAATTGCTAATTCGTATATTTATATATATATGGTTTAGCTAATGACTTTGTTAATAAAACATAAAGTCTTAAATATTAAGGCTCTAATGAACTTCATAAAACATAAACAGAAATAGTTAAAATTGGAAAGACTAAGGATGAGGTGCGGCATGCAGCCTCTGTCAGGTCCGGCTGGGTCCTTTATGCATTCTTCAGGAATCACTGCAGCATCCCTTGCCCAATTAGACTTTCAACTTCATCCTTCAGAGCATAGCATTGCCCTGTGTCATGGCCATGGTCGTGATGGAATTTGCACCAGGTAGCTTTGTTTCTCTTGTGGGGTGGAGCTCTCAACTTTTCTGGCCACCTCAAAAGCTTGTCCTCTTTGATGAACTCAAATATCTCTTCAACCGGGAAAATCAACGGAGTATAGACACCCGATTTCTTCTCTGATTTCTCTGTTCTCCTTTTCTGACTTCTACTGGTTGATTCCGCGGCTTCTTTAACTATCGCGGAAGATAAGGCTGGTTGAGTTTTTTCCTCCGCCCCGTGCCTATATTTTGAGAGGTCGCGGCCTCTAGCATTAGCACCCTCTGAGTTAGATAATTGACATGGGTTTGAAGTGAGGCATGGCTTTCATAGAGGTGATTAAGGTGATTGTACAGTTGCATAATCTCATCCTTGACTTCTGTGCTCTGGATGGATTCTCCTTCCATTTCTGCTTTTGTTAGTCTTTATAAAGTATATAGAATATGAGACAAAACTAATAGAAGTGAGTGATCACAGGAATATTGGGAAGGGGAATTTGAACTGCTCCATGATATGCTGACGAGGTCGCGGCCAGTATGGCGCATAAGTGCACTGCCGTAGCCCTTTAATGTTATTCACCAAGGTCGATCCGAAGGCCACTTAAGTCCTTCCCCCGGTGATTTTGAACTGTTGTAATAGGTCCGCACTAGTAGGAGTCGCGGCGCTAGAGGCTGTTGAACTTACAGGCCTCGCCCCTTGCTAGGCCGAGGAGAGATCCTAAGTCGAGCCTAGGAACTGATATTTTTCCCCCAATACGCGAAGAAAACCTACTAGGGTCCATTGATGAGAGAATTCTCTTGCGGTGCGCAATACGGCACAATTTCAATGATAACCCCTAGATCATAGGCAGATGGCAACAAAAATGGGAGTAAATATAGCCCTTCCCTAATCATCTACCTTTTCGGGACTAAAGTCCACCATGCCTTTCAGCATTATCTAGATAGAATGATATCACAGGGGTATGTAAAATAGATCCAAAGCCATCAAATGAAGATCCAAAGACAGATCCAGAAATATGAAATACCCGTTAAAGGGGAGCCCAATAACCAGTAACCGACCCGTGAGAAGATGATCCATAGGACCCTCAGGGGTCGAATAAGGTGTTTAAGAACTCATATATGTAGAGAAACAAGATTGAAATATCTCGGTTCCCACAGACGGCGCCAAACTGATGATACGAGAAATTGGCCACAAGGCGTTCTCATACCAGCAAGTCAAGAGTAAAGTGTGTAATAAACAAGTAAAGAAAGCAAATAGAGAGAAGACAAGATATAAAGTGGTTCAGCCTTTAAAATAGGCCTACATCCACTGTGTTGCTCCAATCTCATTATGTGCGTTGCATTGTACAATATAATCATGCCTAAAGAGGCGTACAAGTATGAGAATAAAGGTGAATACATGGCGGTATTGCAGATTCTGGTGATCCCGGGAGGTGGCTGTGATGTAGATTTGTGTCTCCAAGAGATGTCTTGAGGTTGTGTAGAGAGAATCTGTATTGCGGAGCCTGCCCCGGACTGGTATGGAATCGATCCCCCTTCCAACCTTCTAGGTGTGGTCCTCTATTTATGAGGAAATGTGTTGAGCCACATGTCCTGAGCACGTGGCGTATACCAAGTCTGCAGCAGTTGTGGATGAGGGGGTGCGGCCTGCAAAGCAAGCAGTGTTGTAAGCTGATGGAGGTGTGCCGCACACCATAAGGTGGAGTGCCGCGGTCTAGAATGGACAGGGTCGCACCCTGTGCCATCTGGTCCTGAAGGGATCACGCCGAGTGAGTTCTGGCCGCGCCCTGAGTGAGGTTTGGTCGCGGCCTGTATGACCTAATGCCTGCGAACTGGAGAAGAATACATTTCGCTATAGGGTGCTATATTTGTACTATCAGTTATGACTTCTCTGTTATACATATTAAGAGAAGTAAAAATACCATTCCATACATTATATCAAGAGAGCCAATGTTTGCTAACACTAATATGATTTCATGTTTTATGTTGCAAACAGAAGACTTAGACAACATGAGTTCCTCTGTAATGAATAGACTGAACAAAAAAGACCTTGCAGACTACATTAGATGCGTAAGACTAAATGTTGGTGCAACGCAAAGACAGACTCATATTCAAGACTCTCAAGAAAGAACAATCTTAGAGAACCTTGATGATATCTTAGTTCCTCCTAGAAAATTTAGACATGAGATTGTTTCTCAAAATAGACTCATTAGGAAGATGTATTTCCCCAAATATAGACCCGATCAAAGATATCCATACTTACTAAAATATAGACGAGAATTTTCAGATGATGAAAATACTCTTATAGACGCTATATGGTGGAACGTGAAGAACAGACTATGGATAGAGTTCAAACAAAATTTGATAGCCATTACCAGATTCATGAGGACTCAAAGACTTCAGTTACCTAACTCAGTGGTACTACTATGTCCAGACCACAGATTCAGACTTATGCTCAGACTCTTGGAGAATCCAGCAAAACTAGACCTGCTGATAATTTTTGTTATCAGAAAAAGACTTTTAAGACTAAGAGTGTTATACCTTTTAGTTATAATAATCTTCCAATATCAGAAAACTATCAGAAAGACGCTAATAGCATTATTGAGCATTTTAATATGTTATTATCCGAGACTAATGGATATTCCTTAATGATGGGAAGGTTCTTCAAAGGCGTTCCAAAGATTTATCTTTCTAGAAAGGCCGAGATTGCCCAAATAACCTTAGCAGACTATGGGTTCATTGGACTCATCCAAATTGAGACTATAGAAGACTCTATTGCTCTTGAAAAAATAGTCCATAAGTATGTTAAGAAGGTAGAATACTTCCTTCCTCTATTTGCTAAAATCTATCAGATTGCTCCAAGTTCCTGTAAAGGAATGACAGTTGAAGGATTTAGACTTGTTAGATTTTCCAATTATATATTTGAAGACATTGAGATTATATCTGAAGACGAGACTAAAGATTTAATTCTTAATAAGTACAAACTCCAGATTGCTCAAGCTATGGAGACGATAGAAATCATGGAATTATTAACAGGTGAAGACAAATGGTATACTGCATATCATAAAGAAGACCTCATTATCCAGGCTGATGATCTATTTAATGGAAGACTTGAGAAAGAATCTAAAGAAATGGTGGAGATCGCCTTGCCAGCCAGCCTTAAAGTGATAAGCCTCATTGATGAATTTTTCAATAATAATGCTCTACTAAACGAAGACAGAGATAAGGCAGAAGAAGATGAAGATAGAACAAAGAAGGGCCCCGCCTTACTCAACGAATTATTAAAGATCGAAGACTCCATTATTTAGACTAATGATTCGCCAGTAGTAGTGTGAAGATAAAGAAAGCTCATACCTGCCCCATATGGGCCCCAAACAACCTCTTTCTATAAAGAAGAAAGAGATGGCCACAAAGACGTTAGGTTCACAATTATCACAAGACTCCAAGACTGCTTTTGGAAAAGCAGAAACATGAAGACCAAAAGATTTCCAAGTTGTAGACCTTTAATTATTATATTGTGCTTTAATTATTGTATGCTTTCAACCAGTTAGCTTTTAGCCTCCAATTTCAAGTCATCTTGTAAGCTCCCTTGTGCTATAAAAGGGACAGTCATGGTTGTGTGTAGAGGATACAGAAGTTTAGAAGTTAGAAAGAGTGTGTAAGCTTGTAAAGAGTAATATGTATATGAGTGAGTAATTCCCATATAGTTAGGGGAATGGTGAGAGTTGTAATTACTAATGCAATGCAATAAAAGTATGTTCTTTTCTAGAAATATCTTATGTTGAGTTGTTATTATTTTCCAATTTTTCTCCAACTTTCTGTTCATAGAGTACTATTGTGTGGAACCTCTAGTGTAGCACACAAGGTGTTATACTATTGAACCGCCGTCAGGTGCCAATTTTTCGTAAGCCGTTAGCCAGGTGGGCGTTAGGCGTGAAGGCGTACATGCAGGAAACGGGTACAAATCTAAAATAGTGGATTGAGGTGCGACACATAAAGAGAGAGCTGCAGGAGGCAAAGACCGGAGAAAAATAGTAACAAAGCTAAATAGATGAAGGAAAGAAGATAAAGATATTGCAGACCAGCAGGAAGGTATAACTCGAACCAAACCCTTAACTATTTTACATATTATTGTTTTAAAAGAAACTTTCATGAGCCTACAAATCACTACAGACTTTTTAGAATTTGTTAATAAAAAAAGTTTAGACTTAACTAGAGAAATTCAAGATTGGACTCTTACAGACCCTAAAGATAAAGAACTTATAAAAACTGCTTTAACATACGCAGGTGGTACTTTCAATTATATAGACCAGGTTACTGAGTGATTAGTACGTGAAGTACCTAGAATAGAAATAATTAGAACAGGGATCCGTGATCTCTTTAGACAAAAATTAAGAACCGAAGATTTTGCAGACTCAAGAACTGAAAAATATCAAGGATATACTAGAATACTTGAAGACAGTATAGACATATTAAAATTTATTAGACGAAAAAGGCTAGTAGAAACCAAAGCTATTTTAATTAGAGTCGGAGGAATCCGTCATCTCCTTAAAAACGTAGAAACAGTTGCCCCTAGAACATATCGTAGATTTTTGTCATCCTATGGTGATAATAATTTAGACAAATTTATAAATAACGATATAATTGATATTGTTAATCAAATATATAAATAAACTAGACTGATAAACCTGTCATACCGTATAAGGTATTTAAGACTAGAATATTTTCTATCAAAATCGCTTGCAATTTCCAGACTCTCCGAGAAAAATATTTACATAGATAATCCCCATTATTCAGAATTTCAGTATGATAGTGACGAAAGAAGTCGGAGAAGTAGCAGCTCTGAAACTTCTCTTAGAATTGACGTTAAAAATAAGCTTAAGAATCTAGAAATTATTGGGGTAGAAATTTCTATTCCGAAAACATTAGAAAAAGACAAAGGCATAAAAAGACAAGGCGGTCTCCGAAATGTGGTCCTAAAAAGACAAAAGCGGTCCCAAAATCATATGGTTGACATTACCCGTTATTTAAGATTGTCGGAGAGCCTTACCGTATATATATATATATATATATATATATATATATATATATATATATATATATATATATATATATATATATATATATATATATATATATATATATATATATATAGAGAGAGAGAGAGAGAGAGAGAGAGAGAGAGACAGGCTATAGTACATCATGCTCAATACATCAGTCATGCATCACGCCTAATTCTAGGCCCTAAGGATTTTTTTCCCTTCAAATTTTATATTTTTCCCTTGAAATTAACCTACCAATCAACCCATATGCAAAAAATTAGGTCAAAATATATTTTGTAGCTATTTTTAAAAATTTCACAAAAAAATGCTAAAAATACCTTATTTATAAGGGTCTGCGCTAACATTTTTGTAGATTTTTTAAAAATAGTTACAAAATGTATTTTGACCTAATTTTTCGCATATGGGTTGATTGGGAGGTTAATTTCAAGAGAAAAATATAAAATTTGAAAAAAAAAAGTTTTCTAGGACCTAGAATTAGGTGTGATGTACGGTGTGATGTATAGTGCATGATATAGGTGAACCTTCCTCTATATATATATATAATAATGCTCTTGTGCGAACTAGTCAGCATTTTAAGAATGTGGACCGGACATGTGTCCCCTAACGGTGCGCCTAGAAATTATCGCCTAAATTATAGGCACACTCTCTCTTTTCTAGGTCATCACCAAGTGACGCATGTCCGGTCTGCACTCTTATAAATATATATATATATATATATATATATATATATATATATATATATATATATATATATGAGATTATAAATTATTTGACCAATTTATTTAACCAGTAAATTTTACTGTCTATATAATATTAACAAAAAAAAATGTCACTGTTTGTGAAAATGTCATTTCTACTGCATACAGTAAAGTTTACTGTATGTGTAATTTATTTTCTTTGAAATTTTATAGGCTTTATGAGTCTTATTTGATAGATCTCAACGAGAAGATTTCAAAAATAGTAATTTTGAAAAAACGGATTTGTCAATCAAAAGTTATGATCATTTGAAAATTAAAAAAAAAAAGTTCAATCACTTATATAACTTCCCCAAGGAAATTACGGATGGTTTGTTTTAAAAGGTTATAATTGTGAAAAAAAAGTTACAAAAAATTAGGCGTTGGACCTATATGTAGGAGGAAAATATGGTGAAAGTAGAATGAGTAAACAAATATCTAATAGGGCTTATACGTGAAAACCCCATAAAAATTTAAATGTGATACGTGTCCCACTATACAGAAAAAAACTTTAAATGTACATACGTGATGTGTCCTTATTTGTATCGAGCACGGACATGTGATGCCCTCCACACATGAGGTTTGATTAATATACTGTTTGCATTTATGCAATTGTATCCAAGCTTGAGTTATAATTGCTTCGAAGTACAAATTATTAATTGAAGATTTGTAAAAAATCAAAAAGTAAACTTAAAAAAATTTGACATGGGGGCTTCCGTTGGAAATTGGTCGATGATTTGTACCACTCTATGTCGCAACACCCAAGTGGACGTCACCAAAATAGTTCTTGTACAAACTATTAATTGAATATAGTTCACCCTCGTGTGTTAGGCTCACCTCACGTCAAGTTTGAGGGGCATGTTAGATCGTGAGTCCTATATACTTTATCAAATGAGTTGATATATCCAACAGAAACTAATAAGTAGAGGACACAGAGAGCCGAATCTCCTAATTGCTTCTTAAAAAGGTGTCTAAAAATGGCTCATTCCACTAATTTAGGATTAATTGGGACATTGCACCAAGTTTTTTAGACCACTGGTTTACAAACGACCTATGTCATCACAATAAGTAGCTTTCATGTTTAACTAACTCTTCCACCGCAAAAAAAAGTAGGTTTCATATTTAACTAACTCACTTTTCATGGGCTTTTTGAGACCTTCTCCCCGCTCCTGCTGATGAAACAAAAGACCCACACGATAAACACCAAAACAAGTAGAAAAAACAAGAGACTTCTCAATAAAGACTCTGTACTGTACGTGATGCATGATCAATTATTGTTGCAGGCAGCATAGTGGGGGCACAGCCTTTTGGAGAGAAAGGAGTTGAAGAAAAATGTGCTAAATGAACACCCAGCTTTAACAGGAAAGTGGGTTTGCTTTATATAGCAAGTGTGAATGTGTTTACTCCTACTTTGACTACTACACCCATGCTTTTTTCCTTCTTTTTTTTTTCCCTCTTAGAATGGACAATTGATATAGTGAGCTATATACATTGTTCTTACAAAGTGGAGTTCAATGTTCATGCATCTACTCATGAGGACAAATTTGTGTGTAATCATCATGAAAAGTTAATGATATCAAGCACTTTGACCAACTTTCTTTAATTTGAGAACAAGATTATAGTTTAATATAACCATCTAACTATATTAAGAGTATTTTATCATTTTTTAACTAAAAATATTCTAAAAATATTTTGCTATCTTAAAATGGTGGTTTGCTGTAAAGCTTTGGGTATAATGCACGTTCTTAAGATATATATTTGTTTGTCATGTGTGTCTCTCTCTCGTGACAAGTTGAAATGCCACAAAAAGTTAATATATTTTATTATTTTAAATTAATATGATTTTAAAATTATAATATCACGTGACCGATCCTATGTGATGGGATTAAGGTGAAGATGATGATGATAATCATGAATGTCATGTATAATTTAATTATAAAGTTGATAATAGAATGAAAAATAGTTTTCAGTAAAAATATGAAATATATTCACTTATTTTTTCCACAACTAATGTATTTGAATTCAAAACATATGAACAAATATATAATGAAAATCAAAAGAAAATGAATAACATGTCATATTTTATTATAATGTTCTAATATAAGAATAAATTTGGGATAAAGTGCCACAAAGTAAAAATGAGTACAAAGTATATATTTTAGTAAAATACTAAAAAAAAAATTAAAAATATGAAAAATTATGCATAAAAGTTTTAAAAAGATGTAACCTCTTCAATCACTCTATACGAACCATGCCTGTTTGGGTGAAGCTTGTTGGGTTTCTGCCATGTCTTCTTCAGGACAAAGTCCCCCACCTTCAACGGCTGAGCCTTCACCCTTTTATTTTAAAACTTCACTATCCTTTGCTAATAGTTAGCTTGCCTAACCTCATCATCTTCTCTTCTTTCTTCCACAATGTCCAAATCAAGTCTTTGTTCCACAACATTCTCTTTCGGGTCATACGTCTGAACCCTATGGGTTGGGAGACCTACCTCTGTTAGCACCATTGCCTCTGAGCCATAAGCCAACATGAATGGCGTTTCCCCAGTTGGAGTCCTCACTGTCATCATGTAAGCCCATAGGACAACATACACCTCTTCAATCCATCCCCCCTTGGCATCCTCCAATCTTTTCTTGATTCTACCTGGGGTCGCCCAGGAGTGGAGAAGAACTGCTTGATACCGACTCGTTCACAATATTTCTATAGGGATATGTTCTTTAATTGCATTCCATTATACGAAATCAGGGTATTAGGTAGGTCATATCTACAGATGATGTTTTTCCAGATAAACTGAAAAGCTTTCTTCTCTGTGATCGGAATCATTGGCTCAAACTCTATCCACTTTGAAAAATGATGAATCGCCACAATCAAATAACGATAATTATTCACAGCTCTTGGCAATGGCCCAACCAAATCAATCCCTCAGGCCGCAAATGGCCAGGGAGAAGTAATGAAGGTAAGAGGCTGATGAGGCTGATGGGGTATGTTGGAAAACCTCTGGCACTTATCACACTTCTTAACATATGCAGCTACATCTTTGGCCAACGTTGACCACCAATAACATTGAGTGATGATCCTCTTAGCTAATGACCTCCCTCTAATATGACTAGAGCAGGACCCTTCATGCACGTCCTTTAAAATATACTCTACCTTGGATAGATGGACACATCTGAGTAGAGGAAGTAAGAACCCTTTATTATATAACATGTCTCCAATGAGGGAGAACTTGGCTGCTTTATACCTCAGCTTATTTCTCTCGGCTCTAGACTCTAGCAATTTCCCGATGATAAGATCCATCCAGGAAGCTCATATACTGAAGCTGAAGAAAAATTCCACAGTATTTTCTTCTCCTTCAATCGTCGGCCGATGGAGAATCTCTACTGGGGCCCTTCTTCTAATTTCAGTTTTAGTGGCTGAGGCTAACCTTGTCAGAGCGTCGGATCAGCCATTGTTTAACTGGGGTATCCTCTTCAGCTGCACTTCACTAAAATGCTTCAATGTTGTCTTCAACCTTACCAGGTACTTGGCCATTCTGTCGTCATTGACCTCATATACTCCCAAAATTTGGTTAACAACCAACTTGGAATCACTATGGACAAGGAGTTGGTCAACATTCAGTGCCCTGGAAAGGGAGATGCCTGCTAAGAGAGCCTCATACTCTTATTCGTTATTGAAGGCTTTGAAGATGAACCTCAGTGCATACTCTATAACAGTCCTATCTGGGGACGACCCAATTAATCCTGCTCCACTTTTGTTCTCATATGAAGATCCATCAACGAAGAGGTTCCACACAGTACCATTTTGAGAAAAATTACCCTCTTACAGGGTTATATTCTTAAAGAGGTATCGCTCCTCCTCATTCTCAGATAACTTATTTATTGTTGAACTCATCTCGACCTCGATCGAGAGAGGGCACACCCTGCTCTCTTGTTCATAAGTTGTAGCTTCAATATCTTCAGTATCGATCTCATCCCAGGTGAACTCGGCTATGAAGTCTACCAGGGCCTGCCCCTTAATGGCCGTTCTCGACTGGTAAAAGATATCGAATTCCCCCAACGCAGTTTCCCACGTCATCATCCTTCCTAACTTCTCAGGCTTGTGTTGACCTGTCTAAGGGGTGAGTCTGTGAGGACCACCATGGTATGTGCCTGGAAATAGGGATTCACCTTCATTGAGGTATGGATTAGAGCATAGGCCAACTTCTCCATTTTCGGGTATCTTTATTGTTAAAGTACAATGGTTTCTGAATTTCATCCGCTTCTCTGACAATAGCGGCACTAATGGCCGACTCCAAAGCCGCTAGGAAATGATACAACTTCTCTCCTTGGACTAGTCTAGACAATAAGAGTGGAGAGTCAAGATATGACTTTAAATCTTGGAAGGCCTTATCACACTCATCGTTCCATTCAAAAGATTTTCTCAACACTTTAAAGAAAGGAAGGCATTATTAGTAGCTCTAAACACAAACCTGTTTAATATGGTCACTCGTCTAGTTAGTCTCTGCACATCCTTTATTTTTGTAGGAGTCTTCATCTCTAAAAAACCTTTGATTATTTCGGGGTTGGCTTCAATCCCCCTCTGATTCACGATGAAGCCTATGAATTTTCATGCTCCCACGCCGAAGACACACTTGGCAAGGTGGAGTTTTATCATATACTCATCCATTGTGTCAAAAGTGCACTTAAGGTCGGCCATTTGAGTGTCAGCCTTGAGGCTCTTGGTCAACATGTTATTGACATACACTTCCATCATCTTCCCAATTTGGTCCTCAAACATTTTTTTCACCAGCCTTTGATATGTTGTCCCATTATTTTTCAATTCGAAGGGCATAACCTTTTAACAATAGGGCCGCTTGTCAGTAGCATCAACCATCTTATCGATCCTTAGCAATGGGAAGTTATCTTTGGGGAAGGCTTTGTTCAAATCCGTAAAATTAACACACATCCTCCATTTGCCATTAGCTTTGGGGACAATGACAGTATTTGCAATCCATTCAGGGTAAATGACTTCCCTGATGAAGTCGACCTTCTCCAACTTTTTCACCTCTTCCCGGATGACATCATAATTTTCTCGAGAGTAGACTCTCCTTCTTTACCTGATTGGCCTTACATCCTTGTCCATGTTGAGCTTATGGCAAAGGACCTTCGGATCAATGCCTAGCATATCCTAATGGCTCTAAGAGAAGATACTATATCTCTTATGTAACAGCTTGATCAACTCCTCTTTTACCTCTTGCCTATCTGGATGGTTTTTTTGGCTCCTCCTCATTGAGGATGATGGATTATACCATCTCAATGGCCTCTGCCTTCTTCAGCTTTTTTTCATCTCTATGGTCTAAGGTATCAATGTTGTAGGTCATAGTGGCCCTTTTATATGCTTTTCTCTCCTCGGCTGAGTTGAAGTAACATTCGCGTGCCTCAACTTGGTCCCCCTGAACTTCCCCTACCCCATATGGGGTCAGGAATTTAATCATTTGGTGGAGTGTTGAGGGCAAGACCTTAAATTCCTTGAGGGATACCCTTTTGGGAATTATATTTTAAGCCAAATAGATATTTTCATCCATGATCAAGAAGCTGATCTTCCTTGTAAGACATTTCGGCCAGTTATTTCCCATTCACACTTCCATTTTATATATGCACAGGGTTTTCACCTTCTCACCACTAAAGCCAATGAGTGGTTGGTGATAGGGAATCAACCTTTTCTTGCTCAAACCCAAACCTTTGTAACAGTCCCAAAACATAACGTCGGTCAAACTGCCGTCGTCCACCAAAATCCTTGGCACTTCATAAGCATGTACTAGTGTGGTGATGACCAAAGGGTCATCGTGTGGAGCTAAATTCATTTTAAAATCTAATCTTGAAAAACTAACAACCAAGGTATATATATCAACTTTTGCTCTCTTACCTTTCACAGGCTCTAGTGCAACTGAGTTCATAGTTTTCGGCTTTTGAGGGAGAGCTTTGGCCTCTGCTACACGTGCTTTTCTATCAGGGACTTATTTTTCTCCTTCAGTAAGACCCCTGCAGATCATCTTGACCTCATGCAAGATCATCTTGAGCCGACCCTTTGGATCAGCAAACTTAGGAGGGAGGTTAGGATTATCTTCATCATAGTCATTCGACTCATCGTCCTCTTAACTAGCTTGAGCATCCGACTTACACTTGTCATTTTTCTTCTTCTTTTGGGCATCATCTTGACCACCCTTTAAACTATGATTGTCTACATACTTTCTCAATTTCCCAACTTTCAACATCTTCTCAATTTCATCCTTGAGAGCAAATACTTATCGGTTAGGTGCCCATGATCTTGGTGGAACTCACACCAAAGATTCTTATTTCTCTTATTTGGAGGATCTTTCAACTTCTCAGGACACCTCAAGGACCGATCATTATTTTATGTCATTTAGGTCGTACTCACAGCAGACTGTCAGAGGAGTGTAGTCGGCGAATTTATCATCCATCGACCTCTTTTTACAGTTCTTGTTCTTTTTCCGGAACTTGCCTCCATTATTTGTTCCCTTCCCATCCTCATTATTTGCTTCCATAGCCTATTCGGCATTCATGAACTTACCAACCATTGCCAATAGCTCGGCCATTAAGTTTGATGGGTCTTCAGTAACTTTCCAAAGTAGTTTTCATTTTTGCAGACCTCCAATTAGAGTTGTCATTGTAATGCTCTCGTAATAATCTTCGACATATAGATTTTCTTTGTTGAACCTCGTAATATACTCCCTAAGAGTATCATTCTTCCCCTACTTAACATATAACAGGTGTGTTGTCTTCTTTTGGGGTCTCACCCCAAAGAAGAAGTTGTGTATGAATCTCTCTGTGAGCTATTTGAAATTCTCAACTGAGTTCTTTGGGTGTGATGTAAACCAAACATGGGCAGCTCCAATCAATGTGCTTGAGAAGGCACAACATCTCATCTGATCTGAGACTGAGTAAATATCGACAGTCGACTGGTACATTTCTACATGGTGGACTAGATTAATGCTCCCATCATACTTGGGAGTGACTATCAGCGGCTTGAATTTATCCGGGGTTAGATAATCGACGATCCTAGCTACGAAGTGGGAGCCTTCAGAGTAGCCTCTTTGCAAGGGGTCTCGAATCTTTAAGATATCCCCTATTTTGTCTTCTAATCTCTAAATAGAGTCGTTTCAGGGTCTCTCGGTCATCGCTACAACATCAGCTTGGGTTCTATTATCTCTAGCTCCCACTCTGGCATTCGAACGCACTGAGTGTTCCTTAGGAGTTGTCCTTTGTTGACTATTAACTTTTGTTTGCTCCTCGTCTTGATCTCTTAAAGGTCAACAGTCATCAAATCTATCATTTCTTCTAGAGCCTACAATACTTCTGGACCTGGAGAGGTGATTCCTCAGATCGCTCGCTGCTGAGCGGAGCCTATCAAAGGCCGACCCCCTACTTAACCTTTCTAATAGTGATGTTTTGGGACTGCACTCTCTGCTTGGCCTACCACACTCGGCCCGACTGGGTTAGATTGGTTGTACACTGCCTCTAGAAATTTCATAAGGTTCCCAGTATTCCCTTTCGTCCTTGTCATCATACTAGTCATCCTCGTCATCGGGGCATTCTTGACCCAGCCTACCCAAGCGTAAATACCTAGGGTCGGCTATGTCCCTGCGCCAGTGTTGAGGGAGGAGATCGTTTATGGAGCCTTGGGTTGTCCCCTTGCCATTTAATCTACAACACCTTCTCTAGTGATCGAAGTTATCAGCTCATCTCCAATGCCAACAGGCCTAACTGCCATATTTTCGCTGAAAGCATTAAGGGTTACGTACATTTGTCATTGACTGTCTACCAAGGAGTGTAGGTCTCCACTACCTCAGCCATTTCTGACTAAGGAGCAGCCTTGATAGTACTAGGACCACCTATAATTGGTGGATATGCTGCCATCTGGATAATTTTGACGGTGAGGAAATTCAATTGAGTTACTGGTAGTAAGTTTGAAGAGAAGAAAATGATCTAAAACTTTTCCAGAGCTCTTTCAATGTTGGTATAAGATCACCAGAGGATGAGACAGGACCACCACCAGAGGATTTGGTAAAGTAGCTATAGAAAAAGGGGATGGGAATAGCCATCCCACTCCCACAGACAGTGCCAGACTGATAATACCAGAATTGGTATCACCAGGTCAAAGTGATGAATGAATTCACACCAGTACAACAATGGCAGAAATATATCAATATAATAATTGAGAGAGAGATGAGGAAAAGAGGAAGAACACCTGAATTTAAGTGGTTCAGCTGGAGCCTATGTCCAATGTGCAGTGTGAATGGTGGTTTTCACTATAACAATGGCACTAATGGCCTATAAATACAACACTCGAGCTTTTCTCTCTCATTAAGCAATTTGACAAAGTTCTGCTAGGGTTGTGAGTAATCGATACTTTACAATATAGAAGATGACGTGTACTTATAGTGTCTTGGGGGTGTAAACCCCTAAGTAAGTAATCAACATGTGCATGAGGGGGCTCCCAATAGCTAGTTGACACCTGTACCTCACACATATAACTAATCATAACGCAATATTCCCTCACGTGAGGGAATAATCTTGTTTTAACAGACTTATCCATGTGGGATTTTCCATCTTGGATCTTTGTACTGCCCATACTGTAGATGTCGTCTGGAGGGGTCTCAGCCTGGCTGAGTACAAGGCTATTGATGTAGTGCAGGATTTCATATTGACAAGTGACAAGTGTGGTCTTGGCTGAAGGCGTCAAGCTGAGACGTGCTATACAAGTCATCACCGGGTGTCGGATGAATTATAGGATGAGACAAGTCTTCGCTGATGAAATGCTCTGCTAAGGTCTCGGCTCATAAGATGGACGAGGTTATGGATAATGATACCGACCCTAATCTGGACGAGTTTTGGGTACGACCTAAGTGGAGTCCTTTTGGAACTCGATTGTGGATATTAACGTCTATCGTCTTAGGATGAGGTCACACTTGGTCATATCATTTATACTTATATATTTATGTGCATCTCTGGTATATGAGTGGTTATATATATCTATATATATATATGTATATGGTATGTTTACTTTTTGCGTCTTTGAAATTTTATTTATTCCATGTTTGTCATATGCTTCATCTTCGATTCAAATTGGAATGCTTATGATCATATTAGTATCTTTTGTTGCTTGTTTATATTGATATCTTATGCTTCAATTTTTGCATCAAAACTGGTATCATTTGTTTATTGTTTGGATTATTTGCGCTTGTGTTACCGAGTTAATTTACCATTTCATTTTACTTCACATCATCGAATGATATACTTTCTTCCCTTTATGTTCACCTATATTACATTTTGGTTGAGAAGTTGCTTATATTGTGCAACTTTATCTTTATCTATTCCTGAGCAAAAAAGGGGGGGAAATGGTATATAACTCTTTAATGGAAGGAGAGAAATATTTACCTTAGGGGGAGACGTATTACCTTAGGTGGAGATATTTGGACAAAGGGGGGGGGGGGGGGGTTTTCGTATGAGGATTTATATTTTTTATATATTCTCTTTGCATTTGAAAGGTGTGTTTAAGTGTGAAGGTTTGCAGTGATGCGACAAATTTTTTAAAAAACTAAAGTTACTCAAAGTTTTTATCTATTAAGTGTTTGTACTTTTTCCTTTTGGGGTTAGGATTGAGTATTTCAGATATCTTGATGGCACATAGGTTTTTGTTTTTTAATTTTGTCTTGGAATAGCCAAAAGGGAAAAATTTAGAAGGACAAATTTCCAGTCGAGCCAATTTGTATGTATATTAACTTAATTCAGGTTGGACAAAACCTTTTGAGTCAAAGGCTATGACTTGAGTTATTTATCCTTCAAGCCTACGATGCATGATTGAATATAGTAGAGGCCAAGTAAAGTGATTTCATCATCTTGTTATGTATTGTGCTTAATTTCATCTTCAAATTCCATAGATCTCAAGAGTTATGAATACGTATTATTTTTTATCCTTGGATATTTATGTGGGTGATTGTTTTAAAATGTTTAAGGCCATTTTCAGTAAAAATATTTTTTAAATAAAAATTTAATTTTTGTGAATAATCGTTCGAACGAAAATTTCACCCTGTTCGAAAGAGTTTGGGAAAGTAGTTCAAACGACCTTCAAATGAGGATTAAATGAAATTTCTCGTGTAATTGAAAAATATTATTTGAAGTTCGTTTGATGTATGTTCAAATGATATTACTATGTCATTCCAACGTGTTCTGGTTTCATTCAAATGAGATTGCACCGCCTCTATTTTTATGTTTCCTGTATAAAGGAGTGATGGCATCAGTTTTGTAAAAGAGGTTTTGCATTATACGTTTTCCAAAAACAAATCTAAAATCCTCTAAATCCTAGTTTCACCCAATAGTTTTGAGATCCAAGTTTCAACTAAATATGCTAGTTTCAGATATCTTATTTGGAACCAAAGTTTGTTTACTCGTCATCTTTGCTGAGTATTATTTACCTACAGTGGACTCAATATGTGTGGAGATTTGAAGCGATGGACTCCATGTTCAATTCATTTACGATTTGTGGAGCCAAGATCGATGGATAACGAGGCGTGTGAGAAGCACACATTGTGGTAGTGCATTTGTGCACTTTTACATATCACTATGAAGAAGATCAGTGGTAGGAACATATGTCAAGGCTTGAAAGAGTTGAGTCAGTTGTGTAAGTTATCTACCATCCTTGTGTAATTCTTATATCATAGTTAATTTGCACATCTAGTTCTTCCAAGGTTTTCTCATTGTGGGTTTTTCTCGTACATCGACGTATTATGGTTTGTTACTTTATTTTACTCTTTCTACACTCACCTAGATGCATGTTTCGACAACATAAAGTTATGTAAATTGTTTAACACTACAGAAGTTTAATTGGGTAATCGTTTGAATGAAAGTAATTTTCAAAAAAATAAAAATTGATGTGTGCTTGATAATCCTCCATATAATCCCTTAGCGTCGTAGTGGCACTTTTAAAAAACTAACAAATAAATAATCAAACATAACGAATAAATAATCAAACCTAACAAACAAATCAATAACCTAAGCATAAATCCATAACCTAACAAACCATCAAATCAGAATGTTCACTTACTTAAACATACAAAGATGTTTTGATTTATTTACCAAACTAGTAAGAGAAATGGAGGTCGGGTTAGCAATAGAGGTCTGGTCAGCAATGGAGGTTAAGTGATGGTTAGACAGAGCTGGTGGAAGATGGTCAGACAGACTCCTTGGCCCTATTAGTCAGCGATAGAGGTCGGCGGTGTGACTTGAGTTCCATTGGGATGAATATTGAGAGAGAGGTCAATTGAGTTGGTGTGAGATTGAGAAAGAAAGAGGCGCCCATTTTTTGTAAATGTTAGTCTAGGGTTTTGTTAGCTTATATATATATATATATATATATAGGTGGTGGAAAGTGTAAAAACTTTATATAAGTCAATGTAAGATATAAATGGGTGGGCAGGGCGGGTAGTGCTTATATATACTAAATTCGAACCCACCACGTTTAATTAACGATTTTTTTAAAACTCGTACTCACTCCTAAATTTCAAATCGAGCTTTAAAACCTGTACTATTAGGATTGGATCGGGTCAATAAGACTAAGGGTCGAGTTAAATTTCTATCCTTAAGTGATTGTGTTTGCATTCTTTTTTATACACTAGTTTTTGTGCTTCATGATACATGCTTTTACTAGTTGTATGATGTTTGTGTTTTTTGTATTTTGATTTTCCTTTTGTTGGGTCTATCTGAGAAAAGTACGAAAAGATTTTGTTTATTTTTGAGTCATTTTGAAAATCTCAAAGAGATTTTTTTGTGTGTAATAGTTTTACACAACTTGTGTGGCATATCATTGTATTTTAATACAACGTGTTCAATGATTTTCATGTGGCTAGATAATTAGAGTATGCTTTAAAATGTTTGGATTGTTTCTTAATCATGCTTTCATATAGTTATTCGAATTTGATTTTCTTAATGGATTCACTTTGCAGGTGCCTTCGGACACACTTTTACAATCTCTTTTGGATTCTAACTACTTATGTTGCATGAGCAAATGAGGTGTTATCCTATTAATCTTGTCATATACATATCTATTTGATTGGGGAATTTGAGCATGTAAGAACCATTATTGTGATATTGTTAGTTTAAAATAATTTGAGAGTGCAATGTAAAAGGGATACAAAATAAGTAAATCTCCTTTTCATGAAAGGCCATCATTGGTAAGAGCCTTAGAAAATAAAATAGAGGAAAAGGAAAAGAAAGAATTATAAATTATAAGTTGTGAATCGATCATAAAAAATATGATATCTTCAAACAAAAAGAGAAAAAAATTGAATATATTTAATTTTTGAGGATGTTATAAGTTGAAGATAAATGGGGTTGCATCATGAATCCTAGTTAGTCTTAAATATTTGACGTTTTTGATTTTAGAATCATTAATATTTTCTAGGTTAGTGTGCACATTGTGTATGTTTATCCAATTTTTAGTTCACTTTATTTGTCACTTGAGTCTAACTCTAAGTTTGATAAATTAATGCGATCAAATAGAACTCCTTGTACTTTGTTGAGTGGTTGGGACATACCTCTTTTAATTTCTTGTTTACGCCCCTTCACTTCGTACCACATTTGGCTTAGACACATATATGGCATCCGAGTGTGGAAAGCTAGTATGTATGTTTGTTTTGAGTCTTTACATTTCATCTAATCCCTGTTGTTATAGTTTTATCTTAGTACATCTTATATGATTAAATTGGTATCTTTTGTTATATGTTTACATTGTTATCATTTGTTTCATAGTTTGGATTATTTGTGATTGTGCTGTTGTGCATGTTTATCATTACCCTTTCACTTCATATCATCGCATGATATACTTGTTTTTTGTAAGTTCTCATGTTTCACATTAAGGGGGAGAAGTTGTTTATATTGTGTATCTTTACCTTTGTCTATTATCGAAAATAATGTGGGAGAAATATTACCTTAGGGGAAGATGTCTTACCTTAGGTGATGGTGTTTTAACAAAAGGGGAGGGTTATTTTCATATGCGGTTTATATAGGTTATATTTTATTTACATTTGAAAGATGTTTTAAGTGTTCAGGTCTAAGCAAAGATGCGATAAAGTTTCATAAGATGAAAGCTACTTAAGAGTTTGTATCCATCAAATGTTTCTACTTTTTTTTTCCTTTTGGGGATATGATTGAGTCTTAGAGAGCTTGACGTCCCAATAGGTTTTTATTTTTAGGTTTTATTTCGGGATAGTCAAATGGAAAGATTTGTAAGAAATAATTTCACATCGAGTCAATTTGTATTGTTTATTGTCTTTATTCCATTTGGACAAAACTGATTGAGTCATAGGTTAGGATTTGAATTTTGTTTTTTCTTCAAGTCTATTATGCATATTGAAGACCGTGGCATCCAAGTAAAGCAACGATCACATCAGTTTGAGTTTTGTGCTGAGTTTGATCTTCAACGTCCATGGGATATTAAGAGATATTAATTTGTCTTATGTTTGATCCCTGCATACATTACCGGGCGTTAGTTTTTAAATCGATTATTAAGGTTGTTTTTTTAAAAGAATTTTCGAAGAAAAATATTTTTTATTTTAAATCCATACGAAAGAGTCTTCCTTCTTGTTTAAAGGAGTATTCCTAGTTCTTTCGAACGAGATTTTGTTTTTGTTTGAACAACATATGGGGTTTTATGTGACATAACTTTAAACAAGCTTCGAGCAAAATGTTTTACAAAAGTAGTAGGGTTTCATTTGAAGGTCGCTCGACGCCCGCTCAAACGAATTTAGCATTATCATTTGACCGACCATTTCTTGGTTTCGAGCACGAATACATAACTCGTTCTAATGATTTTATTATTTTTGTGCAAACGAGTGGCCTCAAAATTCATGCCGCTTACATTTTATTTATAAGTAAAAGGTTTGGCAAAGTTATTTAAGGACAGGTTTTGCAAAAAATATTTTTCGAGACAAATCTTGAGCCTCATAAACCCTAATTTACACCCAATAGTTTGAGATCCAAGTTTCAATATCTTATGTCTTTTTAGATCTCGCGTGTCTTTCACTAAGACTGTTTACTCTTCATTGAGTTCTATTTTAATCGGTGGATTACTTGTTTATTGCGATTTTTTCATTGACGACTGGAACTAGTCAAGGTAATGGTAATATCGGTAGATACCGAGACGTAGGAAGCACCTGCATTCGGATTATCGTTGGAAGGCGCCTAATGACGACTGTGTAAAAAGTTCAAGGAGTAAAGAGAGCATTAAGGGCTTTTTAGTGCATCTGTAAGAAAAACTTCTTAGCTGTATTTTCCTTCATTATTTAAGACTTGAAAAAATATATATATATATATCTATATATTTTCTTGAGTAAGATTTCTTAATTTTGAGTTTCAAAACACTTTATGAAATATTGAGTGACCAAAAACTCTCCCTACACTATTTAACTTTAAGATATCCTCACAAATCCTAATTTAATTTTTTGGTTTCTCTTGGTTCCTTTTCCCATTGGAATAAGTTCTCTTTATTCATAAAGAAAAATTGAGTTTGGGAAGTTTTAAGATAATGATTGTAGCCCAAAATTATCCCAGTTGTTTCGTGTACTTCATCTGTTGGAGATTTATCAAGTTGGAAGATGAGTCGTGAAAGTGTTTTAGAGAATTTGTACCGAAATGAGTGTAAGTTATAGTTCTTATATATAAGTCTCTCCATTAGTGCATTTACTTTTCGTTTCAACCTAAGGTTTTTCCCGTTAGTGGGTATTTTCTTCGTATATCTGGTGTTATGTAATTGTTTTATTTTTTCGCATATTTGTAATCACTTGTTTTAATAAGAAGAAAAAATAAATTGATTCTAAACTTTGTAAAATATTTCGTCATTATAATATATTTATTTTTGCCCATTAAAATAATAATAAAAATATCTTTTAAAATGGTAAAAATTTTTATTTAGGTAGTTACCATCGAGAGCGAGCCCTCTTATATTGTGTTAGGAATGAATATCATCATGAAATTAGTGTTCCAAAAACTACACAATAAATTGCAATTTCTAAAATAAATAATATAATTCTCCAAGATGTGGAAAAGGTGATTATTCACGCAAATCAACTTGGTTGAGGCTATAAGTATCACATGTCATCTTACAAATCGTGTATAATTTCATAGTAATACCAGTACTATACCTTATGAGTTTTGATATGGAAGAAACCCAATCTAAAATAACTATGTGTCTTTCAGGAAATGTTGTGTATGCTAATATAGGGAAAACCTATGTAAATTTTATGCACGAGGAAACAAATATGTTATATTTAGGTATGCAAAAAATAGCCATTCATATCATATTTATAACTATCAAACAGATTTACAATAAAACTAATTAATGTAGTTGTAGATGACAACGTTATCACTGAAAGACATAATTGTGTAATATTCTTTTTAAATGAAGTTAATAGTGAGTATAAAGTTTTAGTAAAATGTCTAGAAAATGATATATCATCATTACCATGCGAGGAGCCTCGAGTTCCTAACCTTGTTACAAAAGACCATCCAAAAATAAATATTTTTGGTGAGGTCTACCCGTCGATAAGAAAAGGATAAACAAAATAAGTAGTCCATGACACTTTTTATAATTAATACAAAAATGTTCTTACATATATGCTTGATGAATATTGATTATGTTACATCCAA
The DNA here is from genome assembly GCA_949130495.1 of Sambucus nigra. Lineage (NCBI taxonomy): Eukaryota > Viridiplantae > Streptophyta > Magnoliopsida > Dipsacales > Adoxaceae > Sambucus > Sambucus nigra. Next base: position 574,019,392 of record OX422217.1, read on the forward strand.
GAATAACTCAAGAAATTTAAGTTTCATAATGTTTGGTACCTTTCCCCATGGCTAAGGATACAAATTTAATAAGAAGAATATGGATATTCAAAATAAAGGTGCTGAAATTCAAAATGACATTCTTATAAAATCATGATTAGTAGCTAAAAAGGTACAACCAATTATAAGGAATTGATTTAAACCAAAAAAAAAATCTATGGTAGCTTATCTAAAATTAGTTGACTAATGTTAGTTGTCGATCATCATCCTTAATTCAAGTTATACTAAATGAATGTTAAGTTTTCCCTTTTAAATGGTGTTGCCATAGAAAAAGTACTTGTTAAACAACCAAAAGTATCTATTAAATTTTACATTCCCATATCCTTTATATTGCCTTTAAAAAGCTTTTTACGGTTTAAAAAGGCTCTTTCAGGTGTGAAAGAATAGAAATAAGGGTTATGTTCATGGGGGTGAAAATAAAAATTTATTTGTAAAAATAGCTGAAAACATGTGATAATAATTCAAATATATGTATACGTCATAGTATTTAGCTATAACTATGAGAAAAATACCAAAGAATTCGCTTATCTGATGCGATTGAAATTTCCCTTAAGTTAAAAGTTCAGCAACTAAAAAATGGCATCTTTGTTTCTCAAACAATATATGCAACTACCCTGTAAAAATTTGATATGAATACATCAAAATTTGCACACACTCCCATGAATTCAATTATAAAATTAAATAGATAAACCATATCCGAGAATGATTGGGATCCAACTTTATCTGACCGATAGTAGGCCTAGTATAATGTTTTGGAAGTCATGTGTGTTGATACGATAACAATAATATCCAAAAGAATCTAACTTACATGAGTTTCAAAGAATAATTAAATATGCAAGTGGGACTCTTTAATTCAATTTCTGGTATACATGGCATTGCTAGTGCTATCGTGAGATAAACCTATAATGACTAGGGAGGGTGTATGATGATTTAAAAGGCACACTTGGTGGCTGTTTTATGTCATGAATAACTTAGTTGATTGATCTTCAATAAATACAATTGCGTATCACTTTCAACTGGAGTATCTAAGTTCAATGTCGTGGGTAGTTGTTGTGATTAACACCTATAAATGATAAAGATTTTAGTAGATTATTTCATTTTGGAATCATATATGGCTCTTTTATGCGATTCTCAAAGTGACATTGTCTTCAGTAACAATTATGTTTAACATTACCTCATAAAACACATTAAGATTATAGAACATTTTATCTAAGATTTTTCTAACAAAAGGATATTCTTATTGAATGTATGTAAGGATATGGTTTTACACTCCTCTTATTTTTATTTTGGATTTATTCCAAAATAAATATCTAACTGTATTGATTAGTGTCTTTTCAGTTGTGAACATTATATGATTGAAGATAAAAACAAAGGATTATGACAAATATCTATAGGAATGGAGATATTTAAATATTCAGACTATCGAAGGTTTGGTAAGCCTTTGAGGTTTTTTATAATTTCTTGAAGTTTGTTTAAGTAGGAAATTAACCGGACAAAATCTTTTAAAATGTGAGTAAACATTTTTCAAAATTTTACTACGTTTTTTTCAAGAGGGGAATGTTTCTTCTCTTATTCGAATGAGAGACCCCTTGCACGAAAGGGGATTCACACAAGAACCCCAATATATAAGCAGAAGTCCTCGTATAATAGGAGTATCAGGCGAGAACCTCTCATGCGAATAGATATCGTTCCAATAAGGTCATCCTAGTTCGAACAAGGGCCTTATTTCGGGGTAATCGTGTTTAGTTGGTATTTAATGATGCATAGTATAAATGTTAATTTAAGATGCGTCTTTCAAGATATGAAGCCTAGTTTAGCAAAGCCTTAAAAAACTTTATGAGAGTTTTCTTATAGAGTGAGATCATGTCAAGCTTCATGATTGCAAAGTAAACCTTTGATTTACAATCCCCTTTGGTCTTCTATATCATCTGAATATATTGGCGCGAGAAATTTCATGGGTGATTATCATGTAACATACATGTGGGTTAATTGTCGTCAGTAAAAAGATTAGTGGATACCAAGGTCTGAGGACTACGCAAATTGAGTCTAGGACTGGATCAGTTGATTGCTAGTACAGGCAAATGCATCGAACCAGAATGAAAAGTAAAATTGTTGTTTTTTTTGTAAGTCATGTATGTCCATTATAGGATCTGAAATTCATAGTCATAGTGGAGTCGTTGGGATGAGGCGATAGTGGTTTTTACCGCGAGAGTCTTCACTCTAAAATTTCTATGCATGGTGTATGATTGTTTTTACATCTTTTTCATTTATTTCTGGATCACCCGTATGCAAATTGGCCTAATAAATTTTAGGATAAATTATACGAAGATCCCTAAACTATTAATTTTTTCACCCAGCCCCTTTTCCAAAAAATAATGTTGATAAAACATGATTTTATGCATAAAAAAATGTTGTAATTTTATTACAAATTGGATGGTGGAAAAAATTAATAGCTTGGGGAGTAGTGGTATAATTTACCCTTAATTTTATTCAATAACATTAAAATTGGTTCAATTAAAAAAGGATTTGATTTGAACTGAACGTTGTAATTAATTTGACAAGATCCCTAGGGCATATACTTTCTTAATATGTCAACAGATAACAACAACTATATGATATTTTTACTAAACCTTTAGAGAACTTGTAATTTGAGTTATTGAGAAAATAATTTTGAATCTGTGGTATTGATTAATACTGCATTTTTAACTGTTTGTCTAATTAAGAATATGGGGAAGAATTCAGTCTACCAACATGGCTATAAGAGCACCTTAACTGCTTATTTGTTTATTAGATTATGAACTTTATCCCTTTGGAAGGTATTTGTTTTATAAGATTTTAATGTTATTGTGTTGGGGTAATTTGTTGTATAGTTGAGATTTGTATTTTTTAAAAAAAAGGGTTAATAGCGATTACTGTTTTACTTTATTATAGTTTTGGCTCTAAGTTAGGGAATTTTTTTGGGTATATAGTAATCATTGCATATGACATAATATATGTCTCAATACCCATGTTGTATCTCAGGCAGTTTATCCCAAATTGGCCAAATAGGAGATTTAATAGATTGATTACTATATTTTGTTATTTGTTCATTTTGATACAAAACTAGTGTCTATATTTAGCCCATTATCCCATTTTAAGATCTCAAGATTCAATAAGAAGATAATCAAATCATGTAAAGGACTATAGACGCCCCATTTTCATACCCCTCTTATCCCGTCAAGGTATCCTTCAAGTATTCCCCTCTCACAAGACCTTTAGTCTTTCACATACTTAAAATCCCAGGTTCAGACCCGACTTCTAAACTTATTTTACAGCTATAACATTTGAATTCGAGAATTTATCCAACACAATAATTAAAGCTATATTAACCACCTTCCTAACGATCTCATTCACATGTAAATCATATATTCTGGTTGGATGATACGTAAAAATACGAGGAGGCTACCCAGGTATATGTCGATCGATAAGGTTAACCCTATGTCAATGTGCACTGACATGTTTTCTTGGTTCACAAGTTTACCCCTTTTCGACCCATAGGGTGAGCCTTGTAGTTATGGGTAAGACCTTGTGGAAGCCTAGTCATTTTACCTTTTGAGGGTTTCGTCAAGGCACAAAAAATTATTGCTTTTGGAGGAGATTTTGGAAGACTTATTTGAGACTCATAGAAGGACTCTTTTCAATAGAATAATGATATGGGTATGAAAATCTCTCCCAAAAGTGATGTGGATTCCACTTATTCTCTTACTTACCTATTAAAAGTTACCTTGTGGTATGAGTCCCGTCAGGGCACAAAAAAATATTGCTTTTGGTGGAGGTTTTGGGGACTTATTTGGGACTCATAGCAGGACTCTTTTCAATAAGAGTAAAGGGATGACCGCATTTAAGGGGACCTTAAAATGTGTGCATATTTTATCTTCCTTTGAAATTCATTACGTCCTCTCACATTATCTTATGCTCCCTTCCAAGATCTAACCATTTAACCATCATTTTCACTTCATTTACAATTCATCCACACCTTTTGAAGCATTTGAAAGTAACTTTCCAAGAGGATTTGGTTTGAATAAAGCTAAAGGTTGGAAAGTATTTCTAATCCATATTTAGAACTCTTTTCATTTAATTTTACTCAATTTCTTCATCTTCACTCGCATATTTACATTATATTTCTCCTACATAACTTAGTACTATTATGCACCAAAATTTGTTAGTTATAATTAATCACCTTTTTACTTACTTATATATCATCAACCCTATTTTCATAAATCAAAAGTACCAAAAATAGTATTTATGTTGACAATGTAGTTGTTTTGCACCAACTTTTTACAAATAAGTCAAAAACGCCCATAAATTGAAAATAAGGTGTGGATCCACTCTTTCAGCATGTGTTCGAATGGCATGGTATTTCATCCCTGTTTTTTAAACTACGTAGGTGTTCCTGATCCGGTCTAAGATTCAAGTCCAATGGTATACATTTTCATTCCCCCCCCACAATTTATTTAAGCTTTTTTTTTATCAAAATTATGTCCAAGGAAGATCCACGGGCCTAGAGATTTATTTTATTAATATTATAATGGGGATAAATATCATCCCATGGTAGCGTGCATGGTAGAATAAGGAGCGAGATAATGGTTTGAACATAAGGCCTTATATAATGGTCAAACCAATGCATAAGTGAAAATAGAAGATGAAAAGCCAACTATACTCAACCCTGGAAAATATAAACACAAACATATAATCTACGCTAATAATGAGAAAATGCATATTTTGGCAGCGCAATCTAGTTAACAAATAATATATATATATATAAAATAATGCATTTTTGCGGATTAGTCCGCATTTTAAGAATGCGGAGCGGACATGTGTCACCTAACGGTGTGCTTAGAAATTATCGCCTGAATTATAGGCACTTTCTCTCTCTTTTCTGGGCTCACTGACAGGTGACACATGTCCAGCCCGCACTCTTTAAATGCGAACTGATCCGCACAAGAACAAGATTATATATATATATCGCACTCTTTAGCATTTAAAGAGTGCGTGCGGATCAGTTCGCATTTAAAGAGTGCGATATATATATATATATATATATATATATATATATATATATATATATATATATATATATATATATATATATATATATATATATATATATATATATAATAAAGTAGGAAACTTATGTATGTCATAAGCTTCAAGTATGATGTCATCTATTTGAGTTTTTTTTGCACTTCCTATTTTACCCTCAATTCTTTGGATTCCCCCTCTTTTTATACTTACCAAATTTCAACTTAAATTCAAAATTGGGGGTACTTTTGGAAGAACCACTTAATTCTCTACTTTTCTCCCACTCACATCCTCTCCCATTTCTCATGCACCCTCTCCCGATCTCTCAACAGCAACCCAAAATAAACCTACCTCAATCATAATACCAAGGGTTTCATTATCATGCCGCCGATCTATGGTGGTTCTAGGGTTATTCATACACATTTTTTACATCTATCTATGGTTATTTTTTGCTATACATACACAATTATATATACATCTAACATTTAAATTGTGATTTGTAGATATTTGTTCTGAAATTTAGGGTTTTACATCTTAGGTGCTTACAAAGGAGAAGACCCACTTGGATCTCTACATGTGTGGGGGTTAGGTTTCTAAAATGGGGGTATACATTGTTACGAATCTGGTTGGTTTTTTTTGTATACGATTGGGGATTTTATTGGTTTGTTGAAATTTCATATTGGAATTTTTATCGCTATCTCATTAATCTCTCATTCCTGACTAAAGTTTTGTAAGCATTCCAGGTATTTTCAAGGTGTGAAAATTTTATGCTTTCCAGGTATTTGTGAAAATACCCAAATGTATGCATTGTTTGATGTTATCAATTTTTTTATTTCATATTATTCTGAGCTCTGATTTTTAGGTTTATGATATGGGGATTTTGATTTTTTAGAGGTTTATCTCGGATTTGTTCAGCTGTTATGATTTTAGGATCGCACACAATAGTATTTTGTATTCATTTTGATATCAAGGTACTAATTTTCTATTTGTTATTTCAGGTTCAAGATCTTTGAGGCATATTTTTAGGTTTTAAGATGCGTTAACATCTGGTAGTTTTTTGGATTCAGTGTCCTATGATTTGATTATTAAGATTACAACTTATTCATATTTTGGCTTATTTGTCCGTATTTTGGGGTTCTACTATGTCTACCATTCTCTCTCCCCCATATATTTGTGCCCCTCTTTTATATCTCCAAGTATTAGATTTTTATGCTTTGAAATCTAGGGTTGTTGATAAACCATATATGTCTTTATGCTTTAAAAATTCGTAGCAAGTTTTTCTTGGGTCGTTTTTGGTGGATTTTGTTGAGAATGATATAGGTTAAAATATGAAATTTGGGCTACATTGACTTCATGGAGCATAGTAAGATCCATCCTTTTTTCCATCTTCAAGCACTGAAATAATATTCTTTGAAACCTTATTTTTTAGTTAGGTTTTTATTCTTTACTTATGTTTAATTCATTCATGAATACATGAATGCATTTCATTTTTCTTGGGAGTTTAACTTGATTCAACAATGAGGTATGTTTAACTTGATTCAACAATGCACTTCATCATTGAGTTTATTCCAGACCCATTGCTTGGGTGTTAACTTTACACTAATTTGAAACGATTTTCCATTTAGATTTAGTTAATTTGATAGCTGACAAAAATAATATTATTTCAGTAAGCAGTAGTTTTGAAATTAGTGTACCATAGACTTCATCCAAGATATATGTGTTATATGATATGAATCCATTCTCCTCTTCAGCACATCTTCAATGAAATTAGTGTACCATATACTTCATTGTGTTACGTGTTACGTGTTATGTGCTTGATCTGTTTATTTGAGTTCTGCATTTCTATTTGAATCATGATATGTTCAAAACAAGTATGTTATGAATCCATTCTCCTCTTTAGCACATCTTCAATGAAATTAGTGTACCATATACTTCATTATGTTACGCGTTATGTGCTTTATCCATTTATTTGAGTTCTGCATTTCTATTTGAATCATGATATGTTCAAAATAATCAAGCTGACGAGATAAAATTTTCATGGAAGACACTGATGCTAAAAAAAGAACAAAAAAATCAAATATAGAAAATTGTAGAGAAACATGAATTTATAATTATTGGTTCCTCTATATCAAGTATTCCGACATTGTTGACCAACATTTCACCATATTATCCAATGCACCAAACTGCCACGCGAACAAGAGTTCCTTAATGAAAGAAATCTAAAATTCCTTAAGAGTGTATTCAGATAAATGAGATCACCTTTAATTACTCGGTATAATAGAATTTCCACATTGACTAACTTTATAAGGCATGACTTTTAAGGGTATGCCATACTTAATCCTTCATCCTTGGAGGTTATACGCATTGCTTATCACGATAATAAGAGCATGCCATACTTCATCCTTCACATAATTTCCAGCCTGCTAATCATAGCATAAACATCAGTAATTCGAGAAATAAAATGCAACATAAGAAAAAGGCTCAAATGAAGGAATAGAATGTCAGGTCCAGTACTACCCCGACCACGTTGAATTAAAATGGTAGCATCTAAAGAATCCTAGAGATGATCACATCATAGGAAATAGGCCAATGTTGACCAATGCTTGAACAAAATATACAAAATGGTCTCTATCAAAGACAATACAAAAAATAAGATTGCCTGATGCATACCTCAGAGTGAACCTTGAGCATATGGTCAATGTACCAAATTTCATTTGGAGAAAGCCTAGAGCATCAGGCAATATGTTAACAGACTGTTCATGACAATGTATGTTAAAACAAGAGAAGTGACCCAAATTTACTCTAATAGCTTATAATTCTAAACCAATTATGCTGCAACATCGTATATTTGATTTGCTTTTCTTTTTCTTTTTTTTTTCTTTTTTAATAGCAATATATTGCATTTGCCGATAATGCGGGATAACGCCGCACCCAAATAACCAAACAGTGCACATGCACATTAAGAATAACTTCATGCACTAATAACAAATAAGAAAAGAAAAGATAATAAATAATATTCGACGGCTCATAATAGGAGAATAATAACATTAGAGAATAGGAGAATAATATTTGAGTTCTGAACAAGAAGTTATATCATGATTCAAATAGAAATCAAACACTGTGTTTCATTTATATCCATTTTTTTTCATCCTGAAGTCCGTAATCAAACACCCTGATTTTTATAATGGCAACATATTCTCATTTGATTTTTGGATTTTGGTACTGAACTATAATTTGTATATGGGTGATTCAATGTATTGAATTTGATATTGTAGGTTTCCACATTCTTGATGATCGAGTGGTGTATGGGTTTCTATACAAGTTGGAAATTGTGGTTTATTTGAAATCTGTGCAGCAATACCTGATCGGCAACATCGTACATACAAATGTATTTAATACTTCCTCTAGCTAATATGCAAGTTCCATCAGCAGAGTAACACAAGATTGTGAAACACTTGATAAAACTCGAGTTAGCTGCAAATCTATGATTAGTCAGCAAACTCCCTCAAATAATGTCCCTATAGACCTTAATTGTGAACATCAACAATCTCTCAATTGGGTCCTAGAAAAGGATTTGCCCATCTAAGTTTGAATGATATGAATATTTCTACAGGTGTACTTTAATCGGGACATCGCATAGAGTAGCGTAATCTCTGGGAAATCAACTAGTGTTCTATGTATGTATATTGCTATATTAGCTATTTTTTTATCGGTTTCTATTGGTTTGAAAGAGGATATTGTGTGTACATGTTTGTTGAATCAACCTTTTGTTCCTTTATTTGTTTTGGACTGAACTTAGTTTTCAATACCCATTACAATTAATAGTAACTGCTACAATTTTCCTCTCTGAGCACACGAGATATTAAAAAAATCATGAATCTAATATGGATTATACAGTTCAACTAGCATTAGGTAAAATCCAAAGAGGATGAAAATAAAGAGATATAAAAAAGTGTGAAAGACACCATAAGAATCGGTTTTAACTCGGAGCCATTGCCATCCCTTATGATAAGGAAGACAATCCACAATAATAATAATTTGGAGTTAAGAATAAAAGCTAGTTTGATCCCCATAATTTTTTCCCGAAATCCCAATTTAAAAATCTATTTTCATCTCCACGACACACACACACACAATCAACTTGTCCCGTATTTCCATGCGATAACCCATTTGTATTTACCTTCACCTAATTTTAAATAGGAGGAACCAAAAAAAATGTATCAATAATTATGTCTTTTCAAGATTTAGGAGGAACTACATGTGGATAAGAAACCTATATTCATAAGTATTATTGAAAAAAATATGGCAATGTAACGCTAACATGGACAAAAAGATATTTTATTACCACATACTCCTTCTATATTCACACAGATTTGCAACACATTTGGTGCGACACAGTAACGTGCCGCACCAGTATTAGTTAGTGCCGCTGGCGCGGACTCACACTCATAAGACAATAGCAAATACCGGTACGACACGTCACTGTGTCACACCACTCTGTATCTCAAATCTGTATCGGCCTAACATTTTTTATTCCCATATGGATGTCTTAAAAGCTTAGCATTATTGAACCTCAAACCATTTATGGATTTGCATATATCCATTAGAATATATAAGAACCGATCTCACCAGAAATTTTAAATATTGGATTCGAACTAATTAACTTTAAACATAGCAAAAAAACGTATTGAGTTGACAAAACAACCATTAACAGTTGACAGTTACATTTCAAAAAGTCACCGAAAAACCCATGTGCGGTATTTTCTGAGTGCACATACTATTGCATATAAGCCGGGATCAAACAAATGGAATACCTCTAGATTGCAACATATCATTAATGGGAATCTTATCGCGTAGGATTCGCCAACAAATACGAGAGAGTTTAGAGGTGCATTTTGACCAGAGTAAATTTTAATTATAATCAACTCAAGATTCCGTGCAAGGGACGAGGCCTTATTTTATACTATAAACCCCATTAAGGGAAGGTTCCCAAATCAACTTGAGCAAAAGGGGAAAAGTAGACAATAACAATAGGCTTAATTTTAGCAGCAAATTGGGGGGAAACAGTGGTGAAAGAGGAGGGAGTTTGCCCTTTTCCATTTTAATATGTAGGTTTTTTTGGATTTAGTCCCATTTATAAGGATGTATTTAGGCTTTACTCTCATGTGTTTTTAAAATTGTAAAAAGTCTCATAACCATCCAAAACGGTCTATAATTTTCCTGTAATCACTCATGCTTCTTTTTGTAGAGAATGACACTTGTTCCATATAAGACCAACAATTAAAAAAATAAAAATATGGGAGTGGCGACAAATAAATCATTATAAATAGGACTAAGTACTTAAGATCCCATATGAAATGCCATCTACACGGTACACCTCATACATTTCATACCATGTGTATCAATATTTTATCACATGTTACATGTTCATATGTGTTGGAGATTTTTAAAATAAGAGAGTAAGAGTTTTTTGGGTGTAAAAGCCTTAAAAGCTTGTCCCACATTGAAAGTGTGTGGAAGAGGTGGGAAGCTAACCCAAATATAAAAGGGGATAGTGTCCCACATTGGAAAATGTACAAAGCTAAGTGTCACCACTAAGCTATAAAAGGGGTGGGCAACCTTTGAGTCCCACATTGGAAAAATGTTAAGAATTTGTACACTTAATAAGTACAAATGAAAGATGAAGAGTTAATTCATCTAGCATTTAAGAGGCTATTCAAGAGACCTCAATACGGTGCGAAGCACACGCGCGCACACGCGCGCGCGTGCGGGTGCGGGGCAGTGGGCTGTAGAGGCGCTAGTGGCGCACTTTGCACTTTGCACTTTGCACTTCGCACGCCGGGATTCGTCCGGGTCGGATCGCGGTAGCTCGGGCGCGGTCACTTTTTGGTTGACCCGTGCAAAACCGATTCGGTATTATTATACCTGTTCGGAAAGGACTTAAGACTGTTGGTAATTAACAGTCATACCTATTCGGAAATGACTTAATTCAACAGTCATGACTCTTGAAGACAAAGCCTTTCATTTTCTATAAATAAAGGCTGCCTAAAAACGGAATTACATTAATAACAAAAACCAGTTTCAGATTTCCAGACCCTGCTATTACTCTCTTACAATTTTCAGGAGATACAAATTCTCTTATTCTGTTTTGTGCACATAAACAGAATAAGAACTTGATTGACTGTTCTTCGCTGCTACATCCAAGGGCTGTCTTCAAATATACAAGTTGCAGACAGTGCAAGTGCTTCATTGTATCTTGAGTACGGATTTGCTGATTCCCGTTTGTATACCGAAATTCTTCGTGTGGGGCAAATACTGTATTTAGGAAAGTGACATCACGCCTTGAAGTTTTATAGTGACTATTCAGAAATTACATTGTTGTATTGAAGTTGACATTTTTGAGATATATAAAGAGTTCCATTTTTGTATTTGCATTCATAATTTCCAACAATCTAAATACAGTATTTGGAAATGGCCGACTCTTCCAAATCACTTCGACAAATAACAGAAAGCTTTGTCAAGTTGGACCGTTTTGATGGTGGTAATTTTCTGCGTTGGCAGAAAAAGGTTCATTTTCTTCTAACAACATTGAAGATTGTATATGTCTTGTCACAACCGAAACCAAATGAAGATGAAGATGAAACCGTGGAACAGACTAGGCAACGCACAAAATGGGAGACCGATGATTACTTGTGTCGTGGTCATATTCTCAATGCACTTGCTGATAATTTGTTCGACTTGTACCAAAATGTTGGGACTGCAAAAACTTTATGGGAAACATTGGAGACCAAATATCTAACGGAGGACGCTACAAGCAAGAAGTTCCTTATCGGTCAGTTTCTAAGCTTTAAAATGCATGATAGTAGGCCTGTGCTAGAACAATTTCATGACATCCAACGCATCATAAATCATTGCAAACTGAAAAAATTAAATATGGATGATAATGTAATTGTTGCTGCCATAATTGAAAAACTTCCTCCTTCTTGGAAAGACTATAAGAAAGAACTCAAACACAAAAAGGAGGATCTTTCACTTGAAGAATTAGAGACTCATTTAAGAATTGAACAAGAGTCTCGAATTCTAGATGGTAAAGAGGAATAAGAAAATTCTGTTTCTAAGGTCCATGTGGTGGAGGAAGGAAAGGAGCAAAAATATGGCAATCGTGGAAAAAATAACAAGCGGGAGAATTTTTCAAATAATTCTAAAGCAAACAAAAAGAAGAAAGGAAATTGTTTTCATTGCAACAAACCAGGTCACTTCAAGAAGGATTGTCGTGAGTTCAAGAAACTAAAGGAAAAAGGAGGGACATCAGACACAAAGCAAAAATTTGCTGCTATGATATCCGAGGCTAATATGCTTGGAGAAGACAACTCTTGGTGGGTTGATTCTGGTGCCACAAGGCATGTTTGTAAGGACAAGAACTTGTTCTCTGCCTATGAAACAGTGGAAGGAGATGTTCTCTATATGGGAAATTCATCTACAGCTGCGGTTAAAGGCTTAGGGACAGTGGATCTCGAATTCACTTCCGGGAAAATCCTTAGCCTCACCAATGTTTTTCATGTTCCTGATGTTAGGAAAAATTTAGTTTCTGGAAGTCTTCTTAACAAATTTGGCTTTAAGCTTGTATTTGAGTCACACAAATTTATTCTGACTAAGAATGGTACCTTTGTAGGCAAAGGATATTTGTATGAGGGCATGTTTAAGCTCAATATCAATGAAAAGGATTCTTCTGCTTATATCGTTGATTGTCTTTCATTATGGCATAGTCGTTTAGGACATGTTAATACAAAGAAAATGCATTTCATGGTTAATTTAAATTTAATTCCTAAATATGAGAATGATATGAATGAAAAGTGTAAAATATGCATGCAAACTAAAATTACAAGATTGCCTTTTCCTAAAATAGAAAAAACTACATCTTTGTTGCAATTAGTACATAGTGATGTTTGTGATTTGCATGGAACACCTACTAGAGGTGGTAGTAAATATTTTGCTACATTTATTGATGACTTTTCAAAATATTGTTACGTATATCTTTTAAACTCTAAGGATGATGTGCTTAATAGATTTAAGACATATAAAAATGAAGTTGAAAATCAATGTGATTCTAAAATAAAATGTCTTAGATCTGATAGAGGTGGTGAATATCACTTTCCTCAATTTTGTGAAGATATGGGAATTATACATGAAGTTACTGCACCTTATACACCACAACAAAATGGAGTAGCAGAAAGAAAAAATAGGACACTAACTGAAATGGTTAATGCTATGCTTTCTTATTCTGGTTTAAGTAAAGGGTTTTGGGGAGAAGCACTTTTAACTGCATGTCATATTCTGAATAGAATACCTGTTAAAGATAATAAGAAAACTCCTTACGAATTATGGAAGAATAGAAAACCTAATTTAGGTTATCTTAAAGTTTGGGGTTGTAGAGCTATTGTAAGACTACCTGAAACTAAGAGAAAGAAATTAGGAAGCAAAGGTGTTGAATGTATTTTCATAGGTTATGCACAACATAGTAAAGCCTATAGATTTTTGGTTAGTGAACCTAATGATTCTGTTGAGGTAAATACAATAATTGAATCGAGAGATGCAATTTTTTATGAACAAAGGTTTTCTTCTATTCCTAGAATTAATAATGAAAAAGAAGTAAGCACTCCTTCACAGTTACCTGAAACTCCACTAGTAGAACAAAAAGAGATTAGAAAAAGTAAAAGACCTAGGAAAGAAAAAAGCTTTGGTCCCGACTTTGTAGTCTATCTTGTTGAAGGAACTAGAAACACATCTTGTAATCAATATGCTTTAACTCTTAGCGTTGAAACAGACCCACAAACTTATAGTGAGGCAATTAAATCTGTAGATTCAGCATTTGGGAAAGAAGCTATAAATGATGAAATGGATTCATTTTTGGGAAATAAAACTTGGAAATTAGTAGACTTACCTCCAGGATCTAAACCCATTAAGTGTAGATGGATTTTTAAAAAGAAAATGAAAATAGATGGAACAATTGATAAATTCAAGGCTAGATTGGTTGCTAAAGGTTTTACACAAAAAGAAGGAATTGATTATTTTGATACCTATGCACCTGTTGCTAGAACCGCCACTATTAGAATTTTAATTGCATTAGCATCTATATATAATTTTGAGATTCATCAAATGGATGTGAAAACTGCCTTTTTAAATGGTGACTTAGAAGAAGAAATTTACATGGAACAACCTGAAGGGTTTGTTATGCCTGGACAAGAAAACAAAGTATGTAAACTTATTAAGTCCTTATATGGCCTAAAACAAGCACCTAAACAATGGCATGAAAAATTTGATAAAGTCATTATTTCTTATGGTTTTAAAATTCATGAATCTGATAAGTGTGTTTATAGTAAATTTGCTAATGGTAAAGGTGTGATCATTTGTTTATATGTAGATGACATGTTAATTCTTGGTACTGATTTAGAAAGCATTAATAATACTAAGAGTTTTTTGTCTTCTAAATTTGATATGAAAGATATGGGTGTAGCTGATGTCATATTAGGAATGAGAATAATAAGGAAAGATAAAAATATAATTCTCACTCAATCTCATTATGTTGAGAAAATTTTAAAGAAATTTAATCAGTTTGATTGCACACCTGTTAGTACACCTTTTGAACCACAGCTAAAGATGATCCCTAATAATGGTAGAGCTATTTCACAATTGGAATATGCACGAGTAATTGGTAGTTTAATGTATGCCATGACATGTACTCGACCTGATATTGCTTATGCTGTTGGTAAATTAAGTAGATATACTAGTAATCCAAGTTTATTGCATTGGCATGCTGTCAATAGAATATTAAAATATTTGAAAGGAACTATGGACTATGGTATATACTATAGTGGATATCCTTCAGTATTAGAAGGGTTTTCTGATGCCAGTTGGATAACTGAGTGGGAGGATCATTCCTCAACAAGTGGATGGATTTTCACACTTGGTGGAGGAGCTGTTTCTTGGGGATCAAAGAAACAAACTTGTATAGCTGACTCTACTATGGCAGCTGAGTTTGTAGCATTAGCTGCAACTAGTAAAGAGGCAGAATGGTTAAGGAATTCATTGATTGAAATTCCAGTTTGGCCAAAACCAATGCCTCCAATATCTATACATTGTGATAGTGAGTCTACACTTTCCAGAGCTTATAGTAAAGTGTATAATGGAAAGTCTAGACATATTGGTCTGAGACATAGTTATGTCAGACAAATGATTACAGATAGTGTAATCACAGTGGATTATGTAAAATCAAGTCAAAATTTAGCTGATCCTTTTACAAAAGGTCTTGCAAGAGGACTGGTGTCTAAGACATCAATAGGGATGGTACTAAAGCCCATTAATAATAATCACTCTTTATGGAAACTCAACTTGAAACTTGATATATTCAAGTCTCAAGTTCAATGATTAAAGTACATCATACGACGTGATTGTAAGCACTATGAAATTTAACATCCCAAGGATAAGTGCTTAGAACATGTAATGAATAATGAAAGAGGATGGGTTTAACCTTAATAGATTTATGGTGTTTTAAGTTACATGGACACCTATGATAATCTACCTATATGAGTGTGGAAGTGGTGCCGCTTCCTATGAGAACTGGGCTTGACTCTAAAGCACTCATGAAATCAAGGTACAGACACAAGGCCTAATTCATGTGTCGGCTTATATGGATAATCAGTGACTAAAAGATTTGTGTGTGAAGACAAATCCGAATAATCAATATAGATTGATAGTTCAAAGACAAGTCTACTATACTTTCATGGTTAACCTTGACGAACCTTCACAGGGTATTGGTTCAAGTCGTGAGACACCAATGCTTATACACAGTCTTACAGACAATCAAAGATTTACAAAACTTATTTTGAAAATGGTGGAGGAATGTTGGAGATTTTTAAAATAAGAGAGTAAGAGTTTTTTGGGTGTAAAAGCCTTAAAAGCTTGTCCCACATTGGAAGTGTGTGGAAGAGGTGGGAAGCTAACCCAAATATAAAAGGGGATAGTGTCCCACATTGGAAAATGTACAAAGCTAAGTGTCACCACTAAGCTATAAAAGGGGTGGGCAACCTTTGAGTCCCACATTGGAAAAATGTTAAGAATTTGTACACTTAATAAGTACAAATGAAAGATGAAGAGTTAATTCATCTAGCATTTAAGAGGCTATTCAAGAGACCTCAATACGGTGCGAAGCACCGTACGCACACGCACACGCGCGCGCGCGCGCGCGCGCGTGCGGGTGCGGGGCAGTGGGCTGTAGAGGCGCTAGTGGCGCACTTTGCACTTCGCACGCCGCGTGTCCGCAGTGGTAGCGGGTTGCCGGGATTCGTCCGGGTCGGATCGCGGTAGCTCGGGCGCGGTCACTTTTTGGTTGACCCGTGCAAAACCGATTCGGTATTATTATACCTGTTCGGAAAGGACTTAAGACTGTTGGTAATTAACAGTCATACCTGTTCGGAAATGACTTAATTCAACAGTCATGACTCTTGAAGACAAAGCCTTTCATTTTCTATAAATAAAGGCTGCCTAAAAACGGAATTACATTAATAACAAAAACCAGTTTCAGATTTCCAGACCCTGCTATTACTCTCTTACAATTTTCAGGAGATACAAATTCTCTTATTCTGTTTTGTGCACATAAACAGAATAAGAACTTGATTGACTCTTCTTCACTGCTACATCCAAGGGCTGTCTTCAAATATACAAGTTGCAGACAGTGCAAGTGCTTCATTGTATCTTGAGTACGGATTTGTTGATTCCCGTTTGTATACCGAAATTCTTCGTGTGGGACAAATACTGTATTTAGGAAAGTGACATCACGCCTTGAAGTTTTACAGTGACTATTCAGAAATTACATTGTTGTATTGAAGTTGACATTTTTGAGATATATAAAGAGTTCCATTTTTGTATTTGCATTCATAATTTCCAACAATATGTGTCATAATGTCGTATATATGCTTATACATCTCTCATTTACATGTTTAATAAATAAAACACTGTAGAAAATAAAATTCATGCATTGTTCACACTACATTCACGTGCATCTAAGTATTACCCCACATGTCCGGTACTAGAAGGTCGCTTCGTGATGAGCATAAACGGTAGGCCTTCAATGTTTTTTTCCATGTACCCTCAACGTATATTAAATGATTCTCCCGCATTGTATTGTTCAACCGAACTCATCTTGGGATGTATATCTTAGGAATCCGTTCGCATGCATCGAATATTTCAAATTCATTCTCACACATATCGTCACAATGAGATATATAGTGAGGTGATTAAAATACACACACGTATATTATATTGCCTTACGCATACTAATGAATGATTTCCTTATAGGTAAAAGATATATCATCGATTCATGCCTGAGGGGAAAACCCATACCTAAACTTTGCGTAATCCTCCACGCAGGATTTTACCATAGGACATTTGTATCTAGATTATTGGCTTCAATGTGAAACTCTAAGAAATTTTTAGGGTGTTATATAGTCCGATCTTTCACCACCGAGCAATCTCCCTTTATAAAAACAATCTGGAACCAAGCCCAACTCCTTTTACATTGCCCGTACGGAATAAAATTATACAATATCAACACAATTCACCGCCAAATTTGGAATAAAATTATTCAGCAGATCAAAAAAGCAATATTATGTTGCCAACACATCCAAAATAACTTGCAATGTTGACACCATCACAAACATTCATTCATAAAACATTTGAAACTATGAAATAGAAAAGCAACCTTCAGTTGATCATTATCTAGGCACGATGGACCAAAAAATAATTGCACATACCATATGGAACATCTCCCCTTGCACGTGTTATGCATCTCATATATCGCACTGTGGATGTGGATCTCCATGCTTCTAACACATTACATTTTTCATGTTTTAGTGCGTGTAAGACACTCTACATCAGTAGCAAGCCAGAGCGGTGTTGCTAGGAGACTCTTCTGTAACTTACATGTAACAAATATGTAATTTTACTATAAGCAGACTGTTATGAATATCATTACATAAATGCATCAATGAATCAATGTATATAACACCTTGAGCACATAAATGGATATGCATACCAACAACCCAAAACCAAAGAACCCCAAATCCCATGTTTTCAAATAAGTAATATGGAGGTACCCAAAAGCACATGACACAACAAAGACCTAAAACCCATATATGAAAATGAACACATGGACGAAGAAAACCAAACAGAAACCAGACATACTACATTTGAAAGATGAAAATATTATATTGGTGTATTCTTTATAGTTAAAATGTCTGCACGAAGTGTACTTGTTTTGGATGCAACAAACATTAAGCTTGATGAGATTTCCCAATGTTGATTTCATAAATTTTCTATTGGAATTTCAAGCAGATTTATCACAGCAGATCCTTTATAGAATAGACTTATGATGACACAATAAACTGTATCCGTAGTTCTTAGTTAGTCAATGTTCATTGATAATTTCCCATGCCATTAAAGTTTAAGGTAAGTTCATGTTTGTTATTAATTTTCATTGCAATACGTTCTTTTAAAAAAGTAATAAAAAGTTTATTAAGGTTTCATCATTTTTATTCAGTTTTATTAATTATATCATAGATTAGTTGCATCACTATAATCTTTGAAAATCTGTGATTATGTAGTCTTTGTACGTTACATTGGTTGGATGATTCCAGAGCTATATCAACAGTCTTTTAATTTGTGAATTGGTTTCTCTCATTTGTTCAATATTCTATAATGTCATTTAGGTATGATTCGGTCCGATATGCAAGATGATTAATAATATTTAGTTGCGCTATATTGTTTATATTAAATTCATATAATTTAGATTTGTGATAATAAATTTTGTTATGAAGAATTACTGGAACACTCACTAGATTTTTCAATAAAGAATTAACATTTGGTATGCAATTATGTTTGCAAAAAGTTGGTAGACTATAGTCTTTGCTTATAATTTTAATTTTGGTGACTTAAGACTTTCATATGGAAAGTTGGAATCTCCTTTTTAACATGGCAAACTGAACACTCATAACTATAAAGTCCATAACTTATTTCTTTATCCCTGACTTTTAGAATGGCTCCTTGGTAATATATTTGGAAGAAGATACATGGAAATAACAAACATGTTAATTAATGTGTATCCCCAACACAGAGGTATGTTTCTTTTTTTTAAAGTTTCATTGAATGGGTATGATATTTCATTTTTATAGATCAAATTCAGAATTACTAACTTTATTATGCTTAATTAAGGTTAGTAGTTAATGTAATTATTTGTTGATATAATTAAGTTTCATTGAATGAATATGATTCTTTTACTCTTGCTCTTAAATTATTAGTCTACTAGCATGAAGGCCACGCGATGCGTGGCTGAATATAAGAAAACTGTACAAATTAATTTGTAGCAAACCAATTCAGAATCGCCAATTGAAATAACATAACTATTTAGCACATTTAATTTTGTTTCTTTAGATTAAATTAAAAATCAAAAAGTTTTCTTAATTCCTAATTTTGCATAAAAATCATAGTAATATGTAAGCTTCACCAATATTAAAGAAAAAATAAGTTTCACCAACCTTTAACAAAAGTCAAATTGTCTCAAGCTTCCAAATAAAATTAAATTAAGAAAACAAATTGTAAGCACCTTAAAATATTTGTTTCGTAGGTCAAAATATTTCTTTTGGATTGGAACCATCATTATGACATTCAATTATGAATCTTCTCCTCTGTACCATCATTCCTGCACCACCGGTTGAAACAATACAAAATACTGAAATAATTGAAAACGTTAGCATTGGAGGATGTTAATAGAGAAGAAGAAACTTACACCGGAGAGGTTTTAGCGTTAGATCCCAGCTTGTCATTCTTGTTTTGTTTCATGTGTTAAGCAAAGGAAGAAATCATCTGAAGGGGTTGGGGGTTGGTGTCTGCACGTTTTCCTCTTTAACATATTCCTCTTCTTAAAATTTTCATTTCACCCACCTTGATATTGGTTACCACCATATCCATTTCCTTCAGTAAGGCAGAGAACAAATATTGGTGCTCATCGGGTTTTGGTCACTTCAAGAAGTGAGGATTACTCTTTTATACACATGCACAAAAACTTGTACGAAGAAAGCTTGTTTCGTTGGGAAGATGGCATGTAGGAAACGGCTTGGAAGATGACAGATAAGAGTAGTGAAAATTCTAAATGATTTATGCACATTAAACACTTCACTCGATAGACGTGTGAGGGAGATGAATGGGAATTGACATCGATCAGTCTCAATAAGGTGTATTTGTTTTGGGTTCGTTGGGTTTTCAAGAATGTCTTGGAAATGTAAACGATGGAAGAGAAGAGAGGAGATATTATTTAAGGAGGAGAGATGTACATTTATGTCAATACCACGTGTCATCCTCTCATGATTTGGGTCTATAATTTTTATATAGTTATATAGATATGGTTTAGCTTGTAATTATGTAATTTTAGACAAAATAGTGAACAAAACTGAACGCTGAAGGTAAAACAATATATTCTCCTAGATGGAAAATGTATTATCCCAAGACAAATAGAGCCTATATCAAGAAAGATTAGATACTTACTAGATCTTTATACTTTGTAATGTAGAACATTTCAAGATATTATAATGGGTCGCTCCTCTCAAGCTTTGACCCATTCTTCCAGAACCCATAAACCCTATCTAAGTTCAGAAGCCTCACATAATAGATTTTCCATGTATACCTATAAATTTATTAGAGCTAGTTAAATTTTGATAGATGATAATAATGAAATAAACCAACTTAAATGCCTAAGATAGTTTATCGAGTAATTTCAAGATGTACATCAATGAGTGTGTAAGGGCAACTAATAACATTGACCAATGAACTTTTTAACACATCATTCGGCCAGTTAATTTTTTATATTTGTAGCATCACTCTATGAACAATAGTTGTTTGACTTAAGGACCAAACAATTTCAGACCTTTCATAGATAAATTTAATCCCCGCATGAGATACCTTATTCCAGTAGCTAGGATCCGTTTGACACCATTCGAAGAATTCAACCAAAACTATATCAACCCGATCAGGGTGATAGGAATCTATGTGAAATCCTGAAATAGTGTGCTTAATAATCTCATCAGGCCCACCATGAAAAGTGGCAAAGGTAAGAAGCGCACAAGTCATGGCCTCAATAACTGCAAGCCCAATTACTTTGTAAAAACTAGTTTATTGCATAGGTTAAGTTTTTGGAGTAGTCATAGACAATCAAGTGTAAGTCTCTATTTAGTTTTGGAAGAAATTATGAAAAGACTTTTCACCTATTTGGAGATAAATTTTCTTAAACCTGAAATCACGTAATGATAGTGTAAAGAATTTTATGTGAACAAAAAGATTGATAGCAAAAAATCAAAAAATACTCATCACAATTATAATTTTCATTTAAGTCTTCGCCTGAACTAAATAAGGTTTAAGAATTAAACTAAATAGACCTGGACAAAAACACCATGTGTATCTGCAATATATCGATAAAGCTCATCGACATGTGTATTATTCATTTAGGTTGTAATTAGTGGCGGATCCAGGAATTTAGGTGAAGTAGGGCGAAAGTTTCGAGTGGTACTGGGGGTTCGGGGGCGGGAGTCCCCGAGGCGATTTTTTTGGGGGTTATTTCGAGTTTTATACAAAGTATAGCTTTATAATGCCCAAACAACTACTCTCAATCATTATTAACAATACCTAATTAATTTCAAGAAATAAACAGCGCTTAATAAATATTCACAGTACCCAAATTTTAGTAGTGATAACAATTAAATTTTACTTAATATGAAGTACAAAAATGAGTTAACTCACCTAGCACCATTAACGCTCAATCAAAGCACACCTGATAAAATAGAAACAACTTGATAAAGACCCCATCTCCCAAACCTACCATGAAATTTGGAGATGATCGATTTAACTAACCCTATTTTTTTCAAATCTCAAGTGGGGCGGCTGCCCCACTTAGACCTAATGTGGATCCTCCAGTGCTCGTACCCTTTATCCGATACTTGGGGTCATTTCCAACATTTACCTTGCACCCTAAGCGGAATATAACCTAAGCAAAATCACAAATAACAAAACAACACTAATGGTGTTTTTTTTTATTTTCTCCTTCCATTTCTTCTTAACAACCACCCATTAGATGCATTAGATTTTTTAAAGGAATTCTTCTCTCTCAAGTATAAGACCTTTTTCTTTAATTTTGGCCTAGAATTTTATTAGTTGTGACATTTCAGTTGTCCGCCTCAAAATCTAGCTTCTAAAACATCATTTTGCTAACATTGTAATTAAAAGATAATGAAACCCTATTTCCAAGTTACTTGATGGAGACCTAGAAATTGGATCTCAATCCGTATTTAGATCTAATATTTGTGTTGACTCGGATGATGACTCCGATGGAAAATATCGAAGTTTATATGATTGAGCCCCATTGGAATAAAGCCCATGCTAGGGAGGGTTGTGATCTGAAGAAACCATAAAATCATAATAAAAGTATCTTGTTACCACAAGTCATTGGTTATTGAGTGCATGGACCGATATGTGTCCCTTAAGAGTATCCACCTATTATAGGAAAGTCGTTTCATCTTGCAATTACTCCACACCTTCTCCCTGCTAATAATCTCAAGGGTAACCTGGTTAGTCTTCCTACAATGAACCCTTTGTTTCCTAATAATTTCTAGACAAGGGATAATCTTATCAATAAACTAGGTTTAACAATCTTAAAGATAATGAATTGAACAAAATGAAGGAGAATTTCAAACTCCTTTCCCATAAATTTAACCAGGTTAAGCTATTATGGAATTATGTGTACTACCTTCACATATATCCTTACCTAAAATCTCTTATACTTAGAAACTTCAAGATGCCATCCATAGAGAAGTTTAGTGTAATTAGTAGCCTAAAGTCCATATATGTAACTACCACCGTACCATGAGTCTCTTAAGAGATACTGAAGATTTTAGGGATCATATGTTTCACAATTTCTTAAGGAATGTTATCTCAAATGGATATTGATCTTGAAGAATCCAAAATCTAACGTCTAAAAAAAGTTACTCAAGAATTCACGGCTCAATACAAGTGCAATGCTGAATTGTAAGTAACTCGACGTGATATTGAGTTGCTTAAACATGATTTTAATAATACAGTCAATAATCTCATCACCCGATGGAGAGAGAAATAATTAACTATGACTAATTGGCCTTACAAAGATTAGAAACTCAGCATAGTAAAGAACAATTTTTGTCCCCAAATCAAGAAAGTCCTACGTATCCAATATTATCCCATTTTTCTCTCCCTCATAGATAGATTGTACAATAAGAAAAGTTTGTCCAGTCAGCCATTAAAAGTTAAATCATAATCAAATAAGGTTTATGTACACTTTTCCTCCTGAAAATTTGAGAAGACAACCCCCCCACCCCCCAATCAATGACTTGCAACAGGGATATCGTGTAGATACTCTTAAAATATATTGGATTCTAGAACAATGTTCTACTAAGATATATATATATAGGAACCAATACTAATCTCCATGCTCCCCTCTCTAAAGTCTTGAAAGCCTTTTAATCCCTTAAGCTCATCAATCCTCTTGATCCTAAACCACTACCTGAATAATTAACCAACTATTTTAAGCACAATGACCATTTATCCTACCACTAAATATTTTTCCATGACACAAACTAGTGCCATCATCTTAGATACGTTATGAAATCTTTAATTAATAAGGGTGTCATCGCTCCACCCGCGAGACCTAGGACAGACACCACATAAAATCCCTTTTTCGTTATTAAACCAATGTCAATACATCTTATCTAATACAAATAAATAGTATGAACCTTTAATCCAATTCAAGCTAAAATATATAAATTCTCTCTCCTCAAATAACATTTGAACCATCCTTAAGCCTTGCCCGCTTAGCCTACTTCACCATGAATCAGTCTAAGAATACACTCTTAGTTTGAGGGTGCACACATATATTATATTGAGGTCAAAATATATAGGCTAGATCATAAACCTTTCGGATGTCCTGAGGCAATTAGAAGACTCTGGGATGTAAATCATCATATACTTGATTTGACAACCTCCAAAATATGCTATAATCGGTAATCCTTACATAAAAACCCATAGACAGGTACAATAATCTAATGATTGGTTTGTTTATTTAAGGGTTTTCCATCTCAATAATTTCATTCGGATTTGGTTGAAGAGAGAAAAAATATGGGAAAGATATATAGTCTTATTTTTATCTCATTGCAACAATGAGGATCAAAGGATTATTGGTTCCTTTCGATAAATAACTTCTCCTCGGTCTACGAAGACTTTTACATGGAAACCCTTGAAGTAGTTTAATGCATCGACCTTTTTAGCAGTGACAAGATGATCCCCACTAAACTAGATAAAGACTTTGAGTAACCATTTAACCATGATTTTTTTTTCTAACAAGTACACTAATTGAGTCTCCCTACATATTCTATAGTGTGACCTACCTTGGACAATATATTTTTGAAGAACACTATATCTTTGACTCACTTGAGTCTATATTATATAGGTGCTCATCTAGTTTGGAAATAGTGACAAAATTTAGTCATATCCTAGTCTACCAGAAAGGCTTCAGACTCTACATTTGAATTCCTCTAAAGTTTCAGAAGGTAGAACACCAACGCATTCACCTAGGATTGCATTTATGTGTTGCATTCTTCATAATATGGATGTGTGTGAGTTAAATCCCATTAAAACGATTTTCTACAATTTTTGGGATATTTCAAATAATTTTTGAAATTTTTATAACAGTTTTTGAACATTTAAAATTGGATTTTATAAAGTTTTGGGATTGTTTTATAATTTTTTTAAGTACCTAAAATTTAGCTTGGGTAGAATCCAAAAGTTCTAGATAATATTATGGGGGAAAATTTAATTCTTTCAACATATAAAACACACATTTTTTTAGTAAATCTTAGTCTTACACGTTTTGGTATTATAACGGTTACATTTGTGTTTTCTTTACCTCACATATCTGAGACCTTAGGTACACCGTTGGATTATTTTTATCAATGGTCTGCATGTCTTCTAAAGCAATCCATGTGTTAACCCTTTAAACCAATAAGAGTGTGTTTAAAAACGGTGCATCGCCAGCCATTAGATTTACTTCGATCATCTACTTTCAATCCTGGTAGTTGATTTTCTTCGTCCTTCTAGAGCCTTCCATAATCTTGTATAAATAGGACTCATATGTGCAACGTTTACAATCTTTGGATCACTTTAACCTCTGAGAGAAAAAAAAAAAGAAGAAATAGAGAGAGAGAGAGAGAGAGAGAGAGAGAGAGAGAGAGAGAGAGAGAGAGAGAGAAATAAAACCCTAACCTAACTCCGGCCAAATTTTCACCACAAAACCCTTATGAAAGTTGAGTTAGTATGAGATTTGATAAGATCCATCCTCTCTAGTTCTCAACCCCTTGTCCAACTAAGTCAAGTAGTTATAATCTCATTTTATTTTATAGAAAGTTGAGATTTGATACTCTGTGATATATATCACGTAGATATTACTGAGTTTGATTTCTTCTTTCGAGAAATCTTTATTTTGTTAGGTGTTTTTAAAACGTTTATGATGCTTTCAAAACCTAAACCGGCAAAATCTTTTCTGATTTCAGTTTCTGAGAATATCCCGATTTAGATCTAATTGAGATCTTGATTGGGTTTGTACATTTCCGAATAAAGAAAGTGTCTAGGATCTTGGCTCTTTTATATAGCAAGATTCTCTCTTGATCAGTGGATAAATATAAAGATTAAAAAGTCTAAGAGTTTCGATCGAACTAATTTTAGAAATTTATGTTGCATATTAGAAATCTATTTGTAATTTGATACTCATTATGTCTATAATAAGTGTGTGTAAGTTGCATGCATGTGTTAGGCACATCACATCACAACACTTTCACACTGCAACACTAAAACGTGTTGGTAGATAGATGTTGGACTTTAAGAGTTGATGTAAAGATAAAAGGAGTGGAGTTACAAAGTTGAGAGAACATCTACAACATCAAAGCCTTAGGAGAAGTCAGAATAATCAAGAGGAGCTGGTATCTTTTCAGAACTTAGATTAGGTCTAATTATGTGTTGAGATTGTTATATAGTTTGTAATATGTTACTCTATTTTAGTGGATTTTTATTTTGAGGTGTAGAGACCTCCGTGGATGTTTTTCCAATTAGGTGGAGTTTTACAACTTTAAAAAATTTTGTGCACTTGAGTACTTAATCTTCCTCTCATCACCTTCTATTAGCATACTGCTTTAAAACTACCTTAGTTTTGGTTTTCAAAACATGGCTACATAATACCACGAATATCTCGTTCATAGTTTCTTTTTACACATCTTGTGTTAACTATTTGTTTTAAGAAAAGAGTTTCTTCAAAAAACTGTTCGGATCCATTTAGTCTGTTTAATCTTGAATTCAACAACTTAAGTGGTACTTTTTCAATTTTTAAGACTAATGAAGTGTTCATCACCCCTGAAGTTAATGAAGAAACTAGGATCCTTACTTACCCATCATCAATAAATCACATGAAATAATCATATTTGTATTACAAAGATCTGAAAACGTAATGTAGTCTTGTATCATTTTATGTATATAGATTGGATATCCCATGAGAAAACATTTAGTCTTGCATAAATTGATCATGTAGATTGATCCCATATATATATATGTCACAGGTGAGTGACCTGAACCATGTTTTTTTCCTTTTGGACCTAGCATTAGTGGTTCAAAATATATAATGAAACATCGGAAATGGCTCAATTGCATTTTGTGATATTGACATCTTAGGCCTTATATGCACATGTATTCTTTTCTAAATATATTTTTTGTGATTTTCATGACTGTAGATTTCATCTTTGAAAATATGTAGAATTTCAACTTTGGGGTTTTATCAATTAAAACCTTGTACATGTTACAACTGAGCTTTGTCTCAGAAGATGCGCATGAAGCCAATTTACACCATGTACAAGGTTTGAATGAACACGAAAAGATTGACGCATGGCTTTTTTCAAGATAATGAGAATTCTACTGTGCACATGACAATCCATATTATTAATAAAGCCTATAAATATGTATTTTGGATCTCAAAATCACAATTAGAAAAATTGAGAGTTTATTTTAGGTGTTATCAAACCCATAATAAATGTTATATTACTATTCGGCCCCAAGATATGAATGCGGTATAAAAATAGGACACGGGAGATTATATGGTTTAGTAGATCATCTTTCCTATGTCCACGAGGAATGGAAAGAGATGTTTATTAGATGATAGTAAAATAAGACGACAGGAGTGTTAGGGTGGCTAACTGAAAATCCAAGTCGTGTTTACAATTGTGTAACTAATCGTACCCCAAATGATTTGTGTTGCCTCTATTTATAGATATAAGCTCCCTATAAATCTATATCTCTCATTTAATTATCGATTGTCCCCTTTGATCTTATCTCTGGAGTGGTACAGTTGTGGTAGACTTGTATTCGGCCATATTGGGATATTATCCCTCTTGATTCTTTGTTAGTAAAAATGTGACCTAGAGTAGGCTACACCACCTTGACTTTCAAATGACACATGTTATGACACTTTGCATATACATCGTGATGTCCCGTCAATTTACCTAGGAGTAAGGTGATCAGCTTTTAGGCCTTGCCAGCCTAAACCTGCCTCATTAAATCCATACATTCTAGTGTGGGTTTCTTCAAATGTCGTAAGCAAATTAACATGTGTTCCACTTAGGTATAGTGGCATGCAATCATTGTAGCTGACATACGTAATCTTTATTCTTAGTTTTATATGTTCCATAAGAAATCATCCTTGGGTAATGATGGTGTATGAAGAACGTTACTTGGGGGTAAACTGAAGTAGGTTTTACTGCCCAAGAGATCCTCCACTTTATCTTCTTTGGCAGTAATAGGCATAAGGGTTTCGATTTCCCTAATACCTTCATATTCTTCATTTTTAAATGTAGTTTATATTTTCTCACTTTTTCTCTCTAAAAGCTTGGAACTTAACAGTTTCAAGTTTTCTTCTTCTTTTGTTATCCTTTTCTGCCATATCTTAGAATTTAATAAAAAAATACAAGGTGACCTCAGAAATTATTTTTAAGGCATTTATTATTAAACACCTCATCCCTAACAATGCCCATATTAGACCTCTCATGTGGAAGAAGATGTATATGACATTGATAGTGAGGTCCCTTTTATGATTTTTGCAATAATTAAAGGGGAGTCTTCTTCCCTCTTCACCTAATTCTGGTGGAAGTACTCGATTTTATGGAATTCTCCCAATCCAAGAAAATAATTTGTTTCCCAAATTTTATAGTGTAGAATGGCCATTAACCATATTTGCAGAACTAATCTGGGCTTAAACGAAATTAGGTATTTTTATGACCGAATGACTTCTCCTCGGTCTAAGATTTACGATTTCCAAGCCATAGATAAGTATTTTAGTCTAGTGAGTTGGCTACCCAGATCAAAAAAAGACATCAGTAAGTATGTCTTAAAGTTTTCTGGGTTTCTCTATAAAGAACACTACACAGGTCTTCATGTCCCTCTCTAGGTTAGATCTTCTGGTAGGTCGTCCACTATTTTTTATAGTTAATCAAACAAACTTAACCATTTATTTAATTAGTCAATTTTTATTTTATGTGTAGAGACCTATTGCAAGGTAATTCCAAGTGATTATGAGGTTAACTTGAACGACTTAAAAATATTTTAGAACAGGCTAACACCGACCTGCGTACGACCAAATTAGGAGCCACTCACATCCTTCTTGGTTACGAGTTGACAGTTATGTCAACCAAGAATTTCTTAAGGGCCGTTTGGTTGCGTAAATTATTTAATTTTATAAATTGATTAATTTGAAATGAATAGATTGTTGATGTATTAATTTTAAATGGGTTTAAATCTAATTTGTGGTGTGTTTGGAAAAGAAGAATGGAGTTATTTAATTTTTATGTGTGCGTGTGTGTAGAGATAGAGAGAGTAGTATGGTGAGAGTATTTTATGGGAATTTCAAGCTTTTAGTGAAATGAACTAATTTAAATTTTTGTGAATCAGCATGAATTGGTTCATTTTTGAATTTGTTCATTCTTGTAACCAAACACTAATAATAATGCAATTTATGAATGAGTCCTTTTTAAATTGGCTAATTTAGAATTTTGGGGACAACCAAACACGCCCTTAGTGGTTTCGATAATTTCTGCAGTCGACTGCTCTATGATTGATGTTATTTAATCCCCGTAGCCACCCCCATATCAAATGAAAAGGCAAGGGGAACTTATATAAGTGAATCTTTATCGCCCATCTACGTGGTCTCGAATGATTTTGGTAACAACCATGACGAAGTTGGAGAAGAAAGAGAAGGATAAGAATAGGACAAAGACTCCCTTATTTATTACTTTTCCACTCTCTTATTATATTAATAGGTCAGCATCTTAGAACAATTTTAGGAGGAAGTTGAGGACGAGAAATAAGTGGGGGATTTCTTCTTACCAACCATTCCAGAGAATTTAGAGGAGATTATGGGATAGCCCTACCAAATAATTGACCTTTTCATTCGTGTTAATAAGAAACATCAAGGAGGTCGGGACAACCTGACCGCTCAAGGTGCAGTTGGTTAGAAAAAGAGGGTGATATCCATGAGGGGAAAAGAAGACCTAGAGATGGAGGAGCGTAGTTACAAGAAAAGACATGTTGAGCTGGACAAGAAGAGGCGGACAAAAAAGCCATCTCCGTGTTGGATGATTCTAATATTAATGAGTATTAATGGTTAGAGAAAATGAAAGGTTAAAACCATTAATTAGTTGGAATAAGAAAAGACAAGGGGAAGTGGGAAAATCAAAGTCCCACATTGGAAAAGTGTGAAAAAGTTAGTGGGTTAATAAATGTTCTTGTGTCATAAGAGATTACTTGTGTGCATTGAAGTGTATGCTACTAGTGTACACATTAGGTCCAAGGATGGTGCTTTGCACCATCCGCGATTGGGCGCTTTAGAGGCGCACGTACGTGTCGTCACGAGGAGCAGTAGGAGCCTTTGATTTTTGACAACGTCAAGAGATCAAATCTTCCAGATTAAATCCATAGTAAATGACACATAATTATGACGCGAGTGGATCTGAACCGTCAGATTTTGGCGCCACTTCGTTAAGTGTTAATCCGTACAGTCGCACCTTTTTAGTTCAAATATGGAATGTTCAAAATATAGTTATATATCCAAGGGTCATGATTAAATGACCTTTGGATGTGGTGTCTGTTCATGAACAGACACCACAAGAGGCTATATATAGAAGGCAAAATCCTGTCATATTTAATTCCGAAAATTCTCTTTCTCTATTATTTCTTCTTACCAATTTCATAGAGTGTTCTGGGTTATTCTTCAAGTTTGCTACTTGAATAAACCCATGAATTTGTTGTATCTTGGAGGTAATTTTCCTAGATCCGTTAGCAAACTCTATACGAGTGGGGGAAATAACACCTTAAGGATAGTAGTTTATTACACCTCAAATCCAATCATCTGTTCATATTTTCTGCATAATTAAAAAATTCATCAACACTCCGCACACTCTATCTCTATCTCCAATTGGGGGTAATAATCATTTAGTGGTTATATCCTCCCGCCAACAGAGTTGTCTAAGGACTCATCCATTGAATACATCCAGGATCCACCCCTGGACAGTTTTCTTCATGAATGGAAAGGAGCCCGTCGAAATTAATGACTCTACTTATCATGATCGTGAAGTTGGTTATTCAATCTCCCAATCATCCATATTGCCCATAGACATGAAAGCTTTGGTAACTTTCATTATGGAGTATCTTCACAAAGAGGATCTCTCATGCTAGTAAGTTTCATTTATCTGTAATTTTTATGATACAAAAGCTTTTAGTATTGAACTAATTATCATTATTTGCTTTTTCGCGACATGAAGGCCATGAAACAAATGGACATAAGTGACCAACTTGGAAGTCAAACTCGAGGAGGAAATTACTTGCAAAGATAAAGTTATGGAGAAAGCTGAATGGATCTATATGGAGTTCAGTAAGGTTTACACTGACATGACTACCCTCGAGCAAGACTTTGCCTAGAAAAACTTACAAAACTTAATTTTGTAGAGGCAGAAATGTATCCTTTAGGCAAAAATGAAAGCCAACCTGAAAAAGGCCTATGAATAAGGCTTTAAGGAAGCAGTGCAAGAGGTTCCTTCACAACTGTACTTTCATGAGTTAATTGCTTTCAACCTTGGTTGGGTTACTAGTCTTGAAAGGGGAAATGTCCCAGAGGGGAACCCTGCATACGTTGAGAACCACCAAGAGAAACATGTCATAAGGGGAGGGTTATTCTACTTTGGCTCCAGCCCCAGAGGTCGATGAGGTTATCATTGACCCTTTTGAAGTTGTTGATGTAGTCGACCAAGAACAGAAGATCGATGGGGATGCTTCTTCTTTAAGTTAGGGGGAGGTTACCGCTGACTTATTTTACTGTTATCTTTATGTCTTTATGTAGGTCATCTATCCATTTATGTTTGCAGGCATTGATCCCTTTTCCAATACAAATAAAGTTCTTTTTATCTTAAATTATTATTGCCTTGATTACTTTCTCCGCATTTTAGCTTGAACATTTTACATAACAAAGATTTCTTAGTAGTCTGTGGAATTGCGGTATGTGAGAGATTCCACTGATGCAAAATTCAAACTAGAAAGTTTATCTAATTTAATTAATGTATGTATGTAATTTAACATTTTCTCCCCATTAATTTTAATCTTATAAGTTAAAATTCTTATTTAACATAGTTGATGATCGGTGATATTGTAGTCTATAATCGATTTTATTCAAAAGGTTAACTGATTAACCAATCCATCAATTGTGTTAATTTGTTCCACCTATTATTAGGTGGGCCAATACCCAACCGAACTTGGGCTATTGACGCAATGCAGAATGTGTGTACTAGTGTGCACCTACGTCTCAAGTGCAAGCTGGTCACTCAAGTAATACTCGATAAGTCGGGGTCAAATCCGCATGGAATAGGATAAAAATTATATCGACGATAACAAGGTAAGCTTCTAAAAATATAGGTTGCGACTCTCAAATAAAATAAAAGGTGATTGATTTTTGGATAAATTCTACTTAATTAAGAAAACCTCACTGGCATGTTCAATTTCAATTTAAAAGAAAACTGAAATTTGTATTTTTGAAAACTATTTTGAAAAAAATGGAGTCGGAATCCAATCTCCTGAACCGTAGGTATTTTCGTTAGATACAAAATTTTGATAATTATATATTTAATTAAAAGAAATCATTAATCAAATGAAAGCACTAAATTTGTGAGAACGTTACTTCGCACGTATATAGTCAAGAATTAAATTAACGTAAATGGCAAGATTTTTTACACATATATTATATCATCAAACACTCAGGTTGCCTACAACAAATGAAGTTAAGAGACCTACAATATTTATCTCAACAAAATATCAAACCTTAGTAATTATACGTGTGATTAAGTCCAATTTTATATCTAACTCTTATACTTAGGTTGGATTCAAGTTCCCTAATATCTAGAAATTTAGTAGACATTATGGTTATAACTACGCATGAGATAAGTGATTTACATGAAGGCATGATGAATCAATAATGATAACAAAGCATAAAACTAAAATCACCAAAGATAGAGAGCATAAGGCATGCACAAGATCAAGCTTCAAAGGAAAACTGAAAACTAACTAGCTCTTTATTAAAATTTGAATGCAATAATCTCTTCAATTCGCTCCTAGATGTTCCTCTTATTTTTTTAGCCTTAAAATGAATGAATATTATGATAAAAGACTCATAATAACTAAATACAAAGGTTAAAAGACATTTAGAAGAGTCCTTAAACTCTAAAACCCATTTGGCTAAAAGATTGGCTCAAACTAAAAATCCTGTATTAGGTAATCTGAAACCCATTTGGTCAAGCAGATGTTAACCCATTCTGACTGTGAATCCGTTTTCTTATGTATCCAAACTGGTTCGGTCCAATCTTCTGCCCAAGTGTGCCTTCTTTTATCAATTTGCTCTTAATTATACTTTTTACCCCTGGATTTTCATCCCAACTTTGAATGCTCGTAACTTTTCACCTGTTGCTCCCATTGGGGTTCTGTTTCTTCAAGCATACTCATGAACTCAAAATATTTGAATTTTTACAGGGACCTCCTCCCGGTTTTGACTAAAAAATTACGAAATTTCCCTTGACTTTCTTTTATTTTATTCTTTCATCGTCTCTATTTTTCTCTCGCATCCACTTGCACAAATTACCTGTAAAACAAGAGAAAAATACACAAAACACGAAATACTTTGCAATAATGGTTAGTATTATAAATATAGTATAAATCTGATCTAAATACACTGCACAAGATTGTAAAAATACTGAAATTAAGTGGATAAATATTAACTATTTATGCTTAATCAAATCCCCCTAACTTAGAACGTTGCTCATCCCGAGCAATGTAAAAGAATAAGAACATGAGTCTAAATGGACTTATAAATAACTAATGAGATAGGATACCTCTTTAGAGGCCAAGCAATTGCATTTAGTATATGCAAGAAGACATGAAACCCCTAGGTTACCCTAGTAGAACTAGTGGTGTCTTATGGGGTTTTAAAGTGAATTAAAAATCGTACAATTTAAATTCTATAAAAATAATCACTTCAAATTTTTATTCGATAGTCTCAATTCATAGCGTGTGGGTGTGTGAATCCAAAAAATAAACTACTAACTTCCACCTATTGATCATTACATTAATTTTCTAAAATTCGCTTCGATTCAATTTCTCATGTAATGCACTCACAAACAAATCACTCGGATTGTGGATATTTTCTCTCGATGTGCGTGATATTAAGAATAAATATAATGTACACGAGTTCACACACACCAATTTAAAGATAAAAATATTTAGAGTGAAATTATCTCGTGATTAGAATACGGTTATTGCAAAATGGAAAAATAACATTTTTTATTCAAACTGTTTTGTATCTTTATTATCTTTTCGTGTTTTAGCTTCCCACGTTGTAATTAATTTCGTTATTCGAACTCGATAAAGACTTTTTCAGGTTAAGATGTTTTCGATAATAATGGAAGTGTTTGGAAATTTTCAAAGTTGGAAAATTTTCGTGCGATGTCTGTTGGCACTTTTTTGGTCATTTGCTCATTTTCCCTTTTTCTTTCTCTTTTTTTTTTTGTTTTCTATTTTGGTTTGAGATTTTTTTTTCTTCCCCCTTTTATGTACCATTTGGACTTAATTAATGTATTTTCTGATTTTCACCACTCTAGACCAATTGGGGTTTTCAAGTAAACATATGAAAAGGTGTATCAATTTTTAGGCTCAAAGTGACTTGCAAAAGGATATATTTATACGACTTTTTATGGATAATGTTTTTGGGTAAACAAACAATGGCCTAACTTTATTTTTCCGAATTACTAATTACATTACCATATGAGTCTCGAGATGAATTTTACTTTTGAGACTTTTAGTGCATTTTCAACGCAATATATCACACATTTTTCGTAACCGATCAAACAATGATTTAGGGATCGTTAACGATTTTTTAATATTGAAAAGAACTTTTGAGTTACCTATTAACTCAGATTGATTTAATTACTCGAAAAAATGATCGGCTCAAAAATCTCACCGGGCTAAAATCTCCGCACTTTTTCGTTAAGGTGCCAATTTAGTTTTTGGTCATTTTCGACTTAATGCATTAATTTTTTACAAATATTTATTTATGTTGAAGAAAAATATGTTTGGCTTTTTCGAAATGTTTCATTTTTTTAAATTTTTTTTACATTTTTCAATTTTGGGGGGCATTTTAAAATTTGTGAAGTTTAAAAGACGCACGTGTACCCCCACTGACTTAGAATTTTTCATTGTCCCCAATCAAAAGGACTCAAATCTAAATAAGAAAAGAATAGTGCAAAAATAAAACAAACAAAATGTAAAATGCAATGGAAAACAAAAACTCAAATAACATAACATTAATCAAGAGATTGAACAGTGCGTAGTTTCTTTGAGAAATACAACGACGAAAGTAAAGAAACTACATAACAAAATAAACAGCTCCACCAAAGCTAATGTGACGGGTCAAGGGGCATTCGGGTCACGGTCATAAAAATAATCTTGCAATTGTGCATTCGAACCCATATTCAAGCAGTACACGTCTATTTGAAATCGCATGATCATACTCATATCATGGTGATCTACCTGACGATCCTGTCTATACTTAGCGATGAACCCATCGAGGAGAATCTCCATATGATCCATATAGCTATTAATTACCGTCGTATTATATGCAAATTCATCAAACTCAGCCTCATAATCGGGGTCAGCCGCCTCTTGGTCACCTTGATCCTCCCCCCAATTTCTTCCTCCTCGACACTCTTTTCTTCGGCATTTTCCTCCTCCATTTCAGTGTCCTGAAAAATAGGTGGGGCAGGAGGGTGGACATTCCTTAGTTGGATGGTGCTCCACTCAATAGAAGTAGAGTTTATGGGTTTGGGATAACATGCTATGGAAACACACCCGTTGACAGAATAATCGGAGCAAAGTGAACATATGAAGAGAGCATAAGGTACAGATATTTTATCGGTTTTGTCAAATGTTGCGGTGGTGATCTCGTTTAAGTAAGTGTGTGGGTGG
Source organism: Sambucus nigra (assembly GCA_949130495.1). Classification (NCBI taxonomy): domain Eukaryota; kingdom Viridiplantae; phylum Streptophyta; class Magnoliopsida; order Dipsacales; family Adoxaceae; genus Sambucus; species Sambucus nigra. The sequence goes on from OX422217.1 coordinate 574,055,206, forward strand.
ATCATACTTGCTTTCTCGTCAAAAAAGTAGTAAAGGAAAGTGTCATGCCAAATTCGAATTACGAAATTATTCATCGTCGGGAGAATAATGCCTCATGCAATGAGATTGTATGGTGGACACGCTCAGGGAGTTGCTCGGCTAGGAAGGTGTCTTGGGTCCACTCGGTTTTGGGAGCCCAACGGCTTGATCATTCAAGTCGCGTGAGGGGTGGAGAGGAATTTGGGTAGGTGGTCTCCTCGTACACAGCCACTCCTTTCCCCCGCATTTTCCACTTAATGATATTGAGTGAAAGCCGAATTTTTTTATCGCTAACGAAGGCCTCGCAATGGCCTCGAGATGTGCAGACGAGGGTCCCATAGAAAATTCAGACAATGTTTTCATGGACCGGCTCAGTGGAGGTCAACCATTGACCCCCCCAAAGCGAGCAAAGAGCCGAGTGACCTCGGTGGGAAGTTGCTACCACACCACCTTCTTCTCGATGAACACCATACTGGTGGGGCCAAAATATGTCTTGACCCAATCTCACTCTTGGGTCGATAAAACATTATTCCGTGCATCATTGTCTTCGATTTTGGTGGAGTTTTACTTACGCACTTTACACATGATGGGAGTATGAAACCAGGAAGTATGGGACAATTTATAAGGTAGAATAGATATTTTTTGGTATGGGGTAAAGGTTAGGGATGGATTGGTATTTTATAGGTGGGGTGGGGGTGTGAAAATGGAATTTTTTTGGTGGGAAAATGGTGTGGAGAATGAAAGTGGAGGTTTTTGGGGTTGGAGGGAGTTGAAAGGGGTGAATTTTCATGTATGGAGGGAAAGGGTATGTTTTGGATGTGAGGAAAGATGGAAAGGTGGTAGGGAAATGAGAAAATGGGGAAGAATTCATGTTTGATAGCACAAGGAGCTGAACCGGTTCACCTAGGAGTCGAACCGGTTCGGCTCAAATTACTATAAAAACCTAGTTTCTTCCCTTTTTTTGCATTAGCTTCGGCACGGAGGTGGGGGAACTTACAAATCTCTCGACTTTGATCCTAAATTCACTAATGGTGATCGAGGACACTCAAAATTCATAGTGTTTTTTTACCTCCTCTCTCTCGGGACGTGTTAGAATAAAACTGAACGCTCGTATCTCTTGCTAATGTGGACTCAACTCACACCTAAATGCGCTAAAGACACACACGAATCAATAAAATACAACATAACATCACCCCATACGCATCAAGGGTGCCACTACTTCTCTCCAAAAACCTACTCCTCCCTGCATACGGAGTCTGACAATAAGTATGTTTTGGCTTCCTCCACATGCGCCTCTAGATATGGCTTTAGGCGTTGTTAATTTAACTAAAATGTGTTCCCATGCTTAGGATCCTCAACCTCTATCGCACCGTGTGGAAACACCTCTTTCACAAAAATCGGGTCGATCCACCGTGAACATAACTTATCGGGAGACAAATGAAGTCGCGGGTTATCCAAAGTAATTTTTTGGCCCGAATGAAACTCTTTTCGATTGATTTTCTATCGTGCGTTAGTTTCATCCGCTCTTTAACAATGTGGGTGCTCTCATACACATCATTGCATATTTCTTCCAAGTCACTCAATTAAAGTCTCTGCACTTTACTGGATTTATCGAGATTAAAATTCAACCTATTAATGGCCCAACACGCTTTATTCACTATATCAACTGGGAGATGGCAAGGCTTTCCATACCCAAAGCGGAACGGGGACATGCTGATGGGGTTCTTGTATGCAGTTCGATAAGCCCATAGCGCATCGAGTAATGAATTTTACAATCCTTATGGTTGGGATCAACAGTCTTCTCGAGGATGTGCTTGATCTCTCGATTGGCTGACTCGAATTGCCTATTCATTTGTGGGTGGTAAGTTATCGCAAACATATGGACGACGCCATACTTTCTCATTAAATTTTCAAATGGCCTACCGCAAAAGTGCATGCCTTTGTCACTAATGATGGATTCTGTAAAGAAAGTATGTGTTCCTAAATGAGCTTAACCACCACCTTGGTGTCATGTGTCTTAGTGCCTATGGCCTCTACCCACTTAAACAAATATTTTACCATAATAAGGTGAGGTAAAGGACCCATGAAGTCGATGCCCCAACAATAAAAAATCTCAATGGTGAGAGTAGGGGTCAATCGAATCATATCACGTCGAGTAATGGCTCCCATCGTTTGACACTAATCACAATATCTACAATACAAGTTCAAATCCTGAAAGATAATGAGCCAATAGAAACCACATTGAAGGATCTTTATGATCTTATTTTTTGTGGAAAAACTGCCTTCGCGTTCTTTCAAATGGCAAAACTGAATGACCCTCGGGATCTCTATATTCGGCACCCATTTTTGAATTATTTGGTTGGAGTAATATTTCAACCAATAGGGATTGTCATAGAAAAATATGCACGACCATGTAAAGAACTTCCTCTTCTCTTTCGGTGTCCAATCGAAGGGAACAACCCCCCGTGACTAAGTAGTTCATGATATCTGCAAACCAAGGAAGATATGAAGTGGAAAATAATTGCTCGTTCAAAAAGTACTTCTCTATTAAGTATGGGATCTTTAGATACGTCAGACGAAAGCCCATATAAGTTATCGGCTACAATGGTTTATACTCTTTTATTAGAAAGATTGAATTCTTGGAGTAGAAATATCCACCTAATGAGGCGTGGCTTTGTATCCTTCTTGGAAAGGTGATATTTGAGAGTCGCGTGGTCGATAAAGCACGTTATGGGTGACCCGGTATGATATAAACGAAATTTGTCGAAGGCGAATACAACCACTTGTAATTCTCTCTCCGTAGTGGAGTAGTTTAATTGAGTCCCTGTTAATGTCCAGATAGCGTAGTATATGACATGGACCTTCTTATCTACCTTTTTCCCTAAAACTGGCCCTATCGCGTAATCACTCGCATAACACATAAGCTCGAATGGAAGTGTCCAATCCGGAGCTTGCATGATTGGAGCAGAGATTAGCATGATTTTAATTTTTTTAAAATCGCTTGGCACGCTTCACTCCACTCAAAAGGGGCATCCTTCACGAGTAGGTTACTTAAGGGCCTAGCTATGGATCTAAAATCCTTAATTAACCTACGATAAAACCCCTTGTGGCCCAAGAATGAGTGCACGTATTTTAGTGACTGGGGTGGTGGAAGTTCAGAAATAATATCAATTTTTCCCCTATCGACCTCTATCCCCTTGGATGAAAAGATGTTTCCAAGAACTACTCCTTCGGTAACCATAAAATGGCACTTCTCCCAAGTAGGTACCAAGTTCTTTTCCACTCATCGGACAAGAAACTTTTTTAGATTAGCAAGGAAATATTCAAAAGAGGGGATGAAGACATTAAAATCATCCATGAAAACCATAAGGCCCCTTTCGACCATATCACTAAATAGAGTAAGGATGCACCTTTGAAATGCTATGATACATTACACAATCAAAATGGGATACGTTTATAGGAAAACGTTCCAAATGGATATGTGAAAGTAGTTGTTTCTTGATTCAGTACATCCACCTCAATTTGATTATACCCATAATAACCATAAAAAACAGTAAAAAGGGGTTGCCCACGACTCTCTCAATCATTTGGTTCGGCAAGGGGAAATGGTCTTTTTTAGTGTCAACATTAAGCTTTCGATATTTAATGCAAATGCGTCACTCGGTGATAATATGTTTTGGAATAAGTTCCCCCTTTGCTTTCTCGACCACAGTCGTTCCCGACTTCTTCGGGACAACTTGAGTAACACTCACCCATTTACTATCTGAGATGGGATAGATGATGTCCGCATCTAATAACTTAATAATCTCAGTTTTAATGACATCTTTCATAATCCGGTTCAAACGTCTTTGCATCTCCCTCGAGGGCTTTATGTCCTCCTCTAGGTGGATTTTATGGGTAAAAATCAGGGGACTTATACCCTTAGAATCCGCGATGGACCAACCAAAAGCACCTTTCTGCTTCCTCACAATGGCCATAAGCTTCCATTCTTGCTCTTCATTTAGGCTCGAGGAGACAACAATGGGATATGTCTCATCCTCTCCCAAATAAGCGTATTTAACGTTAGAAGCAAGATTCTTTAACTCGAGTTTTTAAAATTCAATGTTGGAGGGAAACGCATATGATTTCCTCGATGGTAATTACTCTAATAGAGAGACCCAACTAACATTTCTCACGTCCTCATTTCTCTTGCCATTTTTAATAAATCTCTCATCTCACTCACCTCTCGATCGAAATCTATGTACGCACTCTCGCTCTCACTCATTGTCACTAGACACGCCTCAAGTGGATCCCTATCACGATTGCCCTTAAAGTGTTCATGTACTACCTCCTCTATAAGATCCAACTCATGTAACTCATCCTCATCACCAATTTTCTTGGTGATGTTGAAGATATTTGTTTCAAGTGTTATATTCCTAAACGTGAGTTGCATTTGCCCATTATGTGTGTTAATCAACGTATTAAATGTAGCTAGGAAGGGGCATCCAAGAATAGAAGGAACATGATTACCCCAGGGATAGAAGGGTTATGTGTCCCAAATGATCAAATTTATCGGGAAGTAAAAAGTGTCAACTTGGACGATCATGGCCTTATCTATCCCATGGGGTACCTTCACAGAACGATTCGCAAGTTGGAGAGAAAATTTGTTAGGCTTAATATATCCCAAATCTATCTTTCTATAGATGGGATAGGAGAGAATGTTGACACTCCCCCTAAATCTAGCAAAGCTCTCTCGATTTTATTCTCTCCAGTAATGCACGAAATGCTAGGTGCACCTGAATATTTATACTTGGGCGGGAGGTCGCTCAAAAGTACTGAACTCACATTTTGTGCTAATAACACCTTCTTTTTTACCTCTAATATATTTTTCAACGTGAGTAAGTCCTTTAGGAACATTTCATACGCGAAAATTTTCTTGATAACCTCAAGAAATGGTAAGTTAAGCCTCAGTTGCTTAAGCACTTCTAGAACGTCATCACGGGAGGCCCATTTAGGAGGCAGGACCAACTGTTGAGGGTAAGGGGTGGCTATAGGTGGTTTCACTACCACCTCGTTCCTAACTATGTCGTATTTTTAACTCTTTTCTAAGGGGTCATCTTCGGCCTCTTGCGTGGCATGCGAAACCTCCTTGTCTTTTTTCACGTCCTATGAGGGAGGTGATAAGTCAATAACTCTCCCACTACGTAGAGTGGTTACCGCTAACATTGCTTTTTATTTTCATTAGGAGTAGACCTCACAAAATTTTGACCTTGGGGATGTCGTTGGCCTTAGGCAGAAAACTTGTACTTCTCATGGATACTTAAGGAAGATTGCAACTTATAAAGAGCTGCCTTTTAGTTGGCAAAATTTCGAGCATTTTGGGCACTTATCACTGACTGAGTTTTCATGAATTGAGAAAGATTTTCCTAGAGACTCTTCCGTTATGGAATCAAATAACGCGCGAGAGGAAGTTCTTACATGGGTTGCACTTGTTGATAAGGTGTGGTGGTGGTGGTGGTTAGCCAACGTGTCTATTCGGGTTCATCGCTTCATGCAATTGCCCATAAATAAAATGGGGATGGTTTCTCCACAAGGGATTAAAATAATTCCTATTAAGGGTGTTAAAATTACCCTTAAAATCTGCCACTGCCTCAACTTGATCTTGAAGCATAACTTTGTAGGAAGGTATAGTCGGACATTTCTTTGTTAAATGGCTTGCCTCGAAAATCTCCCAACTCTCCTATGGTAAATCTCGAGATGGACCGAATATATCTCTCCCCTAGCTTTGACCACGTCTTCTATTCGGTTGGATAATTGATTAATTTGGAGCTTTAACTCGGCTTCCTTGTCCAAGTGATGTGATTCTAGCTTTGGATTGGGTGTTCGGATCTGATGTGTCCCAAACTTGAGTAATCTAGGCCACAAACTTAAAGTGGGCCTCTGCTTTGTTCGCATATAACCCGAAGAACTCTCCTGGGAACATAGTTTTAAAGATTTGTTTTGAGCTTAGGCTAAGATCATAACGGAAGTAAGAGATGAGTCTTCACTTCTCAATGCCATGATATGGGCACATGTTAACTAACTTATAGAACCTATCCCAATACTTATCAAAAGTCTTGTTATCATTTTGCTTAAAAGTTTGAATTTGAGCCCAAATAAACTTGGTCCTATGTACAGGAAAGAATTTCTGAATAAATTTAGCCTGCATGTTTCTCCACATCGCTATCGAGTTCAGTCCTAGTGGCCAAAGCCAAGTCTTGGCCTTGTCCTTAAGTGAAAAAGGGAAAAGTTTGAGGCGCACTACGTCTTGGACGAAAGCTTGATCTTTATATGTCTCGCACGCCTCCTCAAACTCTATAATGTGGAGATAAGGCCTCTCTGACTCCATACCATGAAATTATGTTAGAATTTGAATCATCCTACTCCTAAAGTGGAATTTCCCAGCATTATACAGAAATATAATGCATCCCGGATCGAGGGTTTACTCGGGGTGTAAGAGGTCTCTTATGGGGTGGTACGATATTGCTCCCTCTCCCGTTTCAAAACTATCGTTATTAGACATCGTGCTCACACATATAGAATCATTTTTCTCACTGGAGTTTCTAGACGTTCGACTCGTGGTGTGACTACTCGGTATAGGAGGTGGTACCCAAAAATTTAGAGTGTTTGAAATGTTATTGCTAAAGGGAGGGAATTCGACTATAGTCTCGCGACGTAGAATGTGTGTGGTACGTGTGTACATGTGGCTCAAGTGCAAGATGTTCTCTCACGTAATACCCGATAAGTTGGGGTTGAATCCGCTGGGAATAGGATGAAAGTTGTAATGACGATGACAAGTTAGGATTTCAAAAATTTAAGTTGCGACTCTCGAAATAAAAGAAAAGATGATTGATTTTGGGGATAAATTCTACTTTAGAAAACCTAACTAGCAAGTGCAATTTTAATTTAAAAGAGACCAAAAACTAAAATTTGTATTTCTGAAAACTATTCAGAAAAAAAAATGGAGTCGGGATCCAATCCCCCGAACCATACGTATTTTTGTTAGACATAAAATTTTCAATAAATATATTCTTAATTAAAAAGAGACATTTATCAAACCAAAGCACTAAATATGTGAGAATATTACTCTGCAAGATATTTAGTCAATGATTAAATTAATGTGAATGATAAGATTTTTGACACGTATATTATATCCTCAAACACTCTGGTTGGCTACAACAAACGAAGTTAAGAGACCTACAGTATTAGTCTCAACAAAATATAAAACCCTAGTAATTATATATATGATTATGTCTAATTTTATATCTAACTCTTATACCCTAGGTTGGGTTCATGTTCCCCAACTCTCTAGAAATTTAGTCGGACCTGGTCGCTATAACTACGCATGAGATAATTGATTTGCATGAGCGCATGATGAATGAATAATGATAACAAATCATAAAAATAATATTACCAAAGATAGAGAACGTAAGTCATGCACAAGATCAAGCTTCAAAGGAAAACTGGAAAATAACTAGCTCTTTATTAAATTTTGAATGCAAGAATCTCTTCGATTTACTCCTAGATGTTCCTCTTGTTTTTTAGATTTTCAATGAATGGATATTATGATAAAAGACTCATATTAACTAAATACAAAGTTTAGAAGTCGTTTTGAAGAGTCCCTAAACTCTAAAACTCATTTTTCTAAAAGATAGGCTCAAACTAAAAATCCTGTATCAGGTCATCGGAACCCATTCAATCAAACAATTGTGAACCCATTCAGACTGTGAACTGGTTCCCTTAGGCAGCAAGTGTGCCCTTTTGGGTTGATTTTCTCTTAATTACACTTTGTGTCCTGGATTTTCATCCTAACTTGAATGGTCATACTAGCGTACTCATGACTTCCAAATATTCGACTTTTCAGTAGATCCCTCCTCCGGTTTCCAGCTAGAAAATTATGAAATTTCCCTTGACTTCCCTATCTTTTTATTCTTTCATTGTTTCGATTTTTCTCTCACATCCACTTGCATGAATTAACTATAAAACAAGAGCGAAATACACAAAACACGAAATACTCGCCAAAAAGGGTTAGTAACATATAAATGGGATAAATTCGATCTAAATACACTACATGGGACCGTAAAAATACTAAAATTAGGCGCATAAATATGAATATTTATGCCTAATCAATTATACAACCCTTTTCAGGTTGGTTTAAAGACAACTGTAGGCAACCACATTGTTTATAAGTAGTACCATCCATTCGTAGGTGGGTTTATGCTTATTCTAGGCTAACTAGTCCAATTTGGGTTATAACACCATTTTCAAGTGGGTTTAATGTAAAATGTACGTGATTAACTCAATTTTAATTTGCACCGCCCATTCTTAGATGGGTTTATGCCTATTCTAGGCTAATCAGTGTAACTTGGGTAATACCACCATTTTCAAGTGGGTTATATTCCAAATGTAGGCGTATAACTTATTTCTAAATAATACCATCCATTCTTATGTGGGTTTGTGCATATTCTAGGTTGACCAGTATAATTTAGTCGATACCAGAATTTTTCATGTGGGTTTAATGTCAAACATAGGTATCCAACTGATGTTTTAGTTGTACTACCTATTCTTACTCGGGTTTATGCCTATTTTGGGCCAACCAGCCCAACTTTAGTTGTACCACCATTTTCAGGTGAGTTTAATGACAATCATAGGTGACCAACTTATTCTTAAATTGTACCACCTATTCTTAGATGGGTTTATAACTATTTTAGGCAAATTAACCCAACTTGGGTTGTATCATCATTTTCAAGTTGGTTTAATGATGGGGTAAAATCTTGAAGATGAAATAATGAAGAATTTTTTTTCGTTAACGTGAATCATCTTTATTAAATTAAAACATTTTAAAAAAATAACCTATCTGCTTAATGATAAAAAAATCCTGAGGTTCATGGCATTCCATGACCTAGGAACTATTATGCCATACAAATCTTCCAAAGGGTACTATCAACCCCCTCCTTTTAAGTCCACTCTATACGAGCCTTGCCAATTTGGGGCCAACTTTCCATTTGAAGGCTTCTTTAACGTTGGTAGGAATTTTTTGAGAACTTGATAGCCAACCTAAAATAACCTAAACCTGACATTTTGTCATGTTTTTAGGAGATCTCGTGTCTATATACCATAAGGTGTATAAGAGCTTGATCATTTAATTCCATGTAAAACCCCGCTTAAAATAATAACGGGTGGCCAGCCCTATACTACATTAAATCAGGAGTTTCAGATGGTCCAGTCTCAACATCAACTGCCGGTACTATATAACATAGGACTAACTACCCGATATCATATAAGCGAGATGTTAAATAAAGTAAAACATGCAACATAACACAACCCAACACTACAAAACGACTAATAAATAAGAGAAGGATGCAAGAAAGAACTATGATAAACGAAATGCTATAATAAAACAAAATAAATAACTACAACTGAATGTACGAAAGTAGACCCGAATAAGCTGTCGGGTCACAGCTAATACAATAACTGGAATGGAATAAGTATAAACATCTATAAATATCCCTTGGGTACAAACTCAATATACAACATGAATCCTACCTAGAATTTTAAAAGTAAGAAGCGACTACCAGATACGTCCCGCAACAGTCCGCACCTGTCACGGCTCCCAAGACTCTGGATAGAAGGTCATCCGGCATCCATGCGGTAGGATACCTGTAATAATATATATATATATATATATATATATATATATATATATATATATATATATATATATATACAGGCAGGAGAGAAAAGAAAACGGGTCAGAGCCCTGATTGTGAAAAATATTTAGCAAGTGTGTTAACCGTGCATAATAAATACCGGTGCACTTATTTCATAATTAAAATGGGATCGCACTCTCGTGGAGCCCCAACTCACCTCTCATCTAAAGGCGCGCACCTAATCGCGTCCTCAAGTTTTAGTTAAATTACCCCCATTTTATTAGGACAACCTAACTTATCATAGGCCTAGCCTATACCCACGAGAAATGCCTTCCTAACTTACCCTAAGAATCCACCCCCTTTTCTAAACACAATTAAACATTTATTTTCAATCGTATGTGCCTTATTAGGCTTAGTGGATTCCGGTTTATACTTTAAACAATTAAAATTTAGTAGATTACCCAATATGCAACTGGGTTGAAACATCTAATTTAAATTTATAATTAATAAGCATGAACAATCATTATTGACACAACTTCCCTCCAATTTCAACGATGCGCTGCGTTTCGTGCGTGGGGTGTCTCGCAAAGCGAAATCCAAACAATGAACCACCCCGTTACACTACTCCATGTCAACGTCGATCCTAGAGATCCATTATGCCACACATAAAATATCGACAGAACTTCTCTCCACTCTCAACAATGTACTACATTTCGTGCGTGGGGAGTCTCGCAAAGCGAAATCCAAACAAGGAACCACCCCGTTACACTACTCTTTGACAATGTCGATCATAGAGATCCATAATGCCGTACATACCATAACTGGCAGAACTTTTCTCCAATCATATCCTTGGGATGATGTAACCGAAATATTCCTTAAATGCGATACATCAACCCCCATCAATCTAGTACACCATAATCATTCAAGATGTACTTTACCAAAATTCTATATCCTTTCATCTATAGGATATATAAATATATATATATATAGGTATTTTATTCCAACCATATATATACATGTACCATCATCATTCATCCAATAGCCAAGTGTACATACTGCATATGATGTACAAGGCCATGCACATAATATACCCGGCTATATATATATCGCCGATAAACTGCATCAATGCTGTCATCTTCCCAGTGCTCGGCTCACGTAGCAATACTGGGGCCACCATGGTGGGACTAAACGACACCCATCTCGTGGTAAACTCACGCACACGACGTCCCTGGAAGCGGTCATAGCTCCAAACCGGCAATGAGACGAAACATACCCACCACGTCTCATCCCAAAATAAATATATATATCATATAATACCACACGGGACGACTATGACTAGGGAATATCCACACCCTGCTTTTCTAGCCAGGATGCTCACCCTCTACGCGCGCAACTTCCCAATGATAGCATGAGTGGGGTATGCTTAACCAAAGAAGTATATATATCATTCACATGCACAATATATATACATCGATATGATCCAATCATATGATCAAATATGAAACCATCATATAAGGTTTAAATATCCATACCATGTATATCCATAACATAAATATATCCATATATTCATATACATACAGATATATATCAACACATGTTCACATATCCTTCTATCTATATATATAAACTAATTCTCATTCATACGTATAAGATATATATATATATATATATATATATATATATATACCCGGCTATAAGTATACATAATCCTCAATATACAAGCCGTCACCGTCATTTCCTTTAAATTTACCTCGATATGTGAATACAATCCCTCACTTGAAACATATTCAATCATTTTCCTATGATGAATAGTCTCCCAAAACCATATGTATATATCTATACATATATATTCAACATTAGGGTTATCACCCGAGAGTTTGTGTAGGAATCCATCACTACACATTTCATCCATATTCAAAAGTACGTTGTTTCCTTTAGTACTATTTAACCATAGGCACACACATGACTTAATAGTCTAAAACCTCAATTTATTCCAACCTCATTTCAAATATTGGAATCACAATGGTCATATCCCCATAATTACGTGTAAACTATCCTAACTAGAATTTATGCTACCTCTTATTTTTGTCGATAGTACGATCCCAAACCGTTCCCAATTTTACCTATGGTTCAATTAATTTTATGAACCCTTACTCCTATTGAGTTATCAATTGTTCCTTAGTCTAAACATTTTCTAAGGATATGAGACCCCTCACTCTTTAAGAGTATGCGACCACTCTCGTCCATTTGGCCCCAAATTGTATCTTAACCCTATCCTATCCTTATAAGGATTTGACATAAATGTCGGCCTAGAAATCTCACAACATTCATGGGTATTTCTTATCCAATTATTCCAAGAAGTCCCCACTATCATATACTAAGTGAGAGACCCCCTATAAGTCACCAAAAGATATCTCTTACTTCATAAGAGAAAGCCCCAAATCAATAACCCCAACCAAAAAGGGCTAGAAGTCCCCCTAGATAAACCCCATAAACAACCATTAAGGAAGCCCTTAAGAATAAACTCCAAACAAAAAAGGGAAAAAGGATTTCCCATTCTAGGGCTAAAAACAGGGGACCGGTCTACCGGTCCCAGACCCCCGGTCGACCGCGGGTCAAAATTTTGCCTACGAAGAAATGCAGTAGGCTTTTCCCTTAAGGCGCGGTCGACCGGTCCCCAGACCGCGGTCGACCGGCCATACCAGATATTCTGGCCGATTTCCCTTTCTCAAAAAACCCACGAAATTTATACCCTAAAATCTCAATTCTAACCTCCAAATCTTTATCACAACATGGTTTCAAGAAAAATAAATCAACCCAAAGTTAATCTCAATCAATTCTACACCATTAAACCCATATTTAAACATTGATTTCAAGATTTAAATCCAAAAATCTAGATTTTGACATTAATACCCAAAAATCCATTTCTTTAACCCACAATTATGAAATGAAATACACAAATAGCTATTGATCAAGATTAAACACTTGCCTCAGATTTGTAGAGGTTTGATCGTCCTCGATGTCGCGATTTGGCCGGAAATCTCCAAGCTTTTCTCCCTCTCTCCTTTTCTTTCTTCTTCTTTCTCTCTTCTTTCTCCCTCTAGGGCTTTTCTCTCTTCTCTCAAATGAGAAGGCTTCATCCGTAAGCCTTAAATCCCTTAAAACAATAAACCCAATTTTTAAATGTTAATACACACTTTAAATGACTCGTTTACTCCAATTCGAGTCAAAATAACTTAAAAACATTTCGGAACCAAAATAAGACCCAATGATAGTCATTTTGACTATCTCGACCCTTCCGGGATCAATGGTACCCTCAAAATCATCATCCGAAATACTTTAAAATGCTCTCTATTTTTGGACCTCATTTCCCAAATTTTAAAATTCTCCAATTTAATTAAATTTTATTTTCCCAAAATTTAATTTCTCAGTCTGAAAATCACGGGGTGTTACAATCTTCCCCCCTTACAAAAATTTCGTCCGCGAAATTTAAGACATGCCTAGGACCTCAATATCATCTAGTCCTAGCATCCACTCTCAGGATCACTATACCGATCCTTCCTGGTTCTCATGTCGAACCATATTGTTTTAAATCAACTACTACCCAGGGCGCCCATACACCCCGTATTCGAGTTTCCACTCGTAAAATTATGATCAAGCTCCATTAGCCTCAAATCATAATATAACCCTCAGCAATATGATCTATAATAACATACTAAATATATAAAAGTTTAAAATTCCCAATGGTTGAACTCTCCTCAATTCTTGACACTAGCCACCTTCGTGCGGGGGAGGTCTCGCAAGCAAAATCCAAACAAGGAACCCTCCCAATACACTACTTTGTAGCTGGGTCGGGGATTGAGATTAGTTGAACCAGGGTTAAGGTTTTATAATAAGATTTTCATATTTTAGATATTGCCCGAGGGCCTATACAACAATACTATATAAATCAATGCCGCGTCTTTCGACACGCCAAACAAACACCTTATGTTTAGGACACAAGGCCTCAACAATTACAACACTCTAACCAATACCTAGTTCTCAAAACTAGCACAACTATGAGCTAAATTCCCCACTCAAAATAGAGCTACCAAACTTGAACTTATCAAGTATAAAAGTTCTTCCACTTCAGCTCAACACCTTTCAATGAAATAAATTCTTCCCTCATAGGAACACCACAATTACACGCCCTAACCCATCCATAAGACGAATAACCACTACTTAACAAACCTTAACTTTCCTCACCTCCGGAATTCAATATTATAACTCTCGACGTTCCCGATATCGCACAAAGCATGACTTAAATCCAAAGAAAGGTATTCTACCTTGTACTTCCATAATCTAATGGTTTCAACTCATCCAAGGATCTCAGTTCAAGACCCTCTACTTCTTCCAGGACGATCATTACTCCTAAACCTATTTCTCCATAAGAGAAACATCTTCCCCAAAATCCTTCCTAACCATTTTGAAGGATAAAACGTAATTACAACTACCAAAAATTCCCTCAGTCCTACTTAACGAAATCGAGTCTCGAAATTTCTTACTCCCTCTTCCCAGAAGGCAACACTCCTGATATTGGGACAACTACACCTTCCTCACATCGGTAAAAGTCACCAACACCAGGTTTCCTAACGAAGGTTAACGGGTTTCTCAACCTAAACCTCCCAAGGACTACACAAATCCTCTCCTCAGACTTTCCTCACTAAGTCCAAGGTTCACTATTCGAAAAATTTTCCTTTCTTACTCAATTGTTGATAAATCACCTCACACCACTACGAGAAATCTCCTCCGAAATCGGGGAAAACAAATACCGTTGATTAAAGCGTACCCAACATATGCTATGGGTATTGTGCTTCTAATCCTATCCTTTCCTAGAAGACAAAATCTAGGCGACGTCTGAAACGAAACAAGAGCAACCGTTATCAGAACGCCAATCAAGTGAATAAACTTCACAGAAAAAAACAACGCAGTGAACACAACAGTCCTAATTGTAGGGCTTTATGTAAAAAACGTTAACGGAAGAATGCGGAAAACTCGCACAGATCCTAAGGACTCTAGAACCTGATGCTCTGATACCATCTGTAACACCCCGCTTAAAATAATAACGGGTGGCCAGCCCTATACTACATTAAATCAGGAGTTTCATATGGTCCAGTCTCAACATCAACTGCCGGTACTATATAACATAGGACTAACTACCCTATATCATATAAGTGAGATGTTAAATAAAGTAAAACATGCAACATAACACAACCCAACACTACAAAATGACTAATAAATAAGAGAAGGATGCAAGAAAGAACTATGATAAACGAAATGCTATAATAAAATAAAATAAATAACTACAACTGAATGTACGAAAGTAGACCCGAATAAGCTGTCGGGTCACAGCTAATACAATAACTGGAATGGAATAAGTATAAACATCTATAAATATCCCTTGGGTACAAACCCGATATACAACATGAATCCTACCTAGAATTTTAAAAGGAAGAAGCGACTACCAGATACGTCCCGCAACAGTCTGCACCTGTCACGGCTCCCAAGACTCTGGATAGAAGGTCATCCGACATCCATGAGGTAGGATACCTGTAATAATATATATATATATACAGGCAGGAGAGAAAAGAAAACGGCTCAGAGCCCCGATTGTGAAAAATATTTAGCAAGTGTGTTAACCGTGCATAATAAATACCGGTGCACTTATTTCATAATTAAAATGGGATCGCACTCTCGTGGAGCCCCAACTCACCTCTCACCTAAAGGTGCGCACCTAATCGCGTCCTCAAGTTTTAGTTAAATTACCCCCATTTTATTAGGACAACCTAACTTATCATAGGCCTAGCCTATACCCACGAGAAAGGCCTTCCTAACTTACCCCAAAAATCCACCCCCTTTTCTAAACACAATTAAACATTTATTTTCAATCGTATGTGCCTTATTAGGCTTAGTGGATTCCGGTTTATGCTTTAAACAATTAAAATTTAGTAGATTACCCAATATGCAACTGGGTTGAAACATCTAATTTAAATTTATAATTAATAAGGATGAACAATCATTATTGACACAACTTCCCTCCAATTTCAACGCTGCGCTGCGTTTCATGCGTTGGGTGTCTCGCAAAGCGAAATCCAAACAATGAACCACCCCGTTACACTACTCCATGTCAATGTCGATCCTGGAGATCCATTATGCCACACATAAAATATCGACAGAACTTCTCTCCACTCTCAACAATGTACTACATTCCGTGCGTGGGGAGTCTCGCAAAGCGAAATCCAAACAAGGAACCGCCCCATTACACTACTCTTTGATAATGTCGATCATAGAGATCCATAATGCCGTACATACCATAACTGGCAGAACTTTTCTCCAATCATATCCCTGGGATGATGTAACCGAAATATTCCTTAAATGCGATACATCAACCCCCATCAATCTAGTACACCATAATCATTCAAGATGTACTTTACCAAAATTCTATATCCTTTCATCTATAGGATATATAAATATATATATAGGTATTTTATTCCAACCATATATATACATGTACCATCATCATTCATCCAATAGCCAAGTGTACATACTACATATGATGTACAAGGCCATGCACATAATATACCCGGCTATATATATATCACCGATAAACTACATCAATGCTATCATCTTCCCAGTGCTCGGCTCACGTAGCAATACTGGGGCCACCATGGTGGGACTAAACGACACCCATCTCGTGGTAAACTCACGCACACGACGTCCCGGGAATCGGCCATAGCTCCAAACCAGCAATGAGACGAAACATACCCACCACGTCTCATCCCAAAATAAATATATATCATATAATAGCACACGGGACGACTATGACCTGGGGAATATCCACACCCTGCTTTTCTAGCCAGGATGCTCACCCTCTACGCGCGCAACTTCCCAATGATAGCATGAGTGGGGTATGCTTAACCAAATAAGTATATATATCATTCACATGCACAATATATATACATCCATATGATCCAATCATGTGATCAAATATTAAACCATCATATAAGGTTTAAATATCCATACCATGTATATCCATAACATAAATATATCCATATATTCATATACATACAGATATATATCAACACATGTTCACATATCCTTATATATATATATATAAACTAATTCTCATTCATACGTATAAGATATATATATATATATATATATATATATATATATATATATACCCGGCTATAAGTATACATAATCCTCAATATACAAGCCGTCACCGTCATTTCCTTTAAATTTACCTCGATATGTGAATACAATCCCTCACTTGAAACATATTCAATCATTTTTCCTATGATGAATAGTCTCCCAAAACCATATGTATATATCTATACATATATATTCAACATTAGGGTTATCACCCGAGAGTTTGTGTAGGAATCCATCACTACACATTTCATCCATATTCAAAAGTACGTTGTTTCCTTTAGTACTATTTAACCATAGGCACACACATGACTTAATAGTCTAAAACCTCAATTTATTCCAACCTCATTTCAAATATTGGAATCACAATGGTCATATCCCCATAATTACGTGTAAACTATCCTAACTAGAATTTATGCTACCGCTTATTTTAGTCGATAGTACGATCCCAAACCGTTCCCAATTTTACCTATGGTTCAATTAATTTTATGAACCCTTACTCCTATTGAGTTATCAATTGTTCCTTAGTCTAAACATTTTCTAAGGATATGAGACCCCTCACTCTTTAAGAGTATGCGACCACTCTCGTCCATTTGGCCCCAAATTGTATCTTAACCCTATCCTATCCTTATAAGGATTTGATATAAATGTCGGCCTAGAAATCTCACAACATTCATGGGTATTTCTTATCCAATTATTCCAAGAAGTCCCCACTATCATATACTAAGTGAGAGACCCCCTATAAGTCACCAAAATATATCTCTTACTTCATAAGAGAAAGCCCCAAATCAATAACCCCAACCAAAAAGGGCTAGAAGTCCCCCTAGATAAACCCCATAAACAACCATTAAGGAAGCCCCTAAGAATAAAATCCAAACAAAAAAGGGGAAAAGGATTTCCCATTCTAGGGATAAAAACAGGGGACCGGCCGACCGGTCCCAGACTCCCGGTCGATCGCGGGTCAAAATTTTGCCTACGAAGAAATGCAGTAGGCTTTTCCCGTAAGGCGCGGTCGACCAGTCCCCAGACCGCGGTCGACCGGCCATACCAGATATTCTGGTCGATTTCCCTTTCTCAACAAACCCATGAAATTTATACCCTAAAATCTCAATTCTAACCTACAAATCTTTATCACAACAGGGATGCAAGCAAAATAAATCAACCCAAAGTTAATCTCAATCGATTCTACACCATTAAACTCATATTTAAACATTGATTTCAAGATTTAAATCCAAAAATCTAGGTTTTGACATTAATACCCAAAAATCCATTTCTTTAACCCACAATTATGAAATGAAATACACAAATAGCTATTTAGCAAGATTAAACACTTGCCTCAGATTTGTAGAGGTTGGATCGTCCTCGATGTCGTGATTTGGCCGGAAATCTCCAAGCTTTTCTCCCTATCTCCTTTTCTTTCTTCTTCTTTCTCTCTTCTTTCTCCCTCTAGGGCTTTTCTCTCTTCTCTCAAATGAGAAGGCTTCATCCGTAAGCCTTAAATCCCTTAAAACAATAAACCCAATTTTTAAATGTTAATACACTCTTTAAATGACTCGTTTACTCCAATTCGAGTCAAAATAACTTAAAAACATTCCGGAACCAAAATATGACCCAATGACAGTCATTTTGACTATCTCGACCCTTCCGGGATCAATGGTACCCTCAAAATCATCATCCGAAATACTTTAAAATGCCCTCTATTTTTGGACCTCATTTCCCAAATTTTAAAATTCTCCAATTTAATTAAATTTTATTTTCCCAAAATTTAATTTCTCAATCTGAAAATCACGGGGTGTTACATTCCTCTGTTAAATTAACCTCAAGAGACAATCGGTCAAAGTTGAGACCGTACTCAAAGATATTTGTCCTTAGATTTTGGCGACCGATGTCCAATAGAATGAAAACTTCCATTCCATATTATAAGGAATAGGGTTTTCTCATGTTGACCTCCTGAGCATTATTTTATATGCCCATGGGACATACAGAATATTGTCTGCATTCTCCAATCATCATTTGATCTCTGCAAGCAGAGTCTTATTTGTGATTGTGATTTTGGCCTAGTCGTTGCACTGTGGCAAGACCACTGAAGCATAGTGAATCCCGATCCCATATTTTTCACAGAAGTATCTAAAGGTATCAATTAAAATTGGATCCCATTATCTTTCATAAAAACTCTAGGTATCCTAAATCTAGTGATGATGTTTCCCAAAAGAATCGTATGGAATCAACCTTTCTAATGTGATTCAATGGATCATCATCCACCTACTTGGTGAAGTAGACGGTGGCAATTACCAAGTAGTTCATATTCCCTGGTGTTGCTGAAAAAGGTCCCACAGTGTCAATCCATCATTGGGCAAAGGGCCATGGGCTAGTGAGAGGGTTGAGATCGTCGATCAGGTGCTTGATGATAGGAGAAAATGCATGAACCTTAACACATTTGCAGGCAAATTTGATGACATCCTTTTATATGAATTTCAACCAGTAGACTTAGGAAATTCCCCTATAGGAGAGTGATATTATGTCGGCATGAGCACCACAGCTTCCTTTGTGCATTTCGCTGAGGATGTTTTACTCTTGTTCTGGATGGACACACTTGAATAAAGGATGTGTAAATGATCACTACAAAAACGTGCTAATAGGGAAGATGGTCTAAACTTTAAACATATTAAACTCAATAAAACTTGTTCACCAAACTAAACCGTTAATTGTGAAAAAATGATTTACTCAATTTTATCTTTTTAACCTAAAACATGCATCTAGATGATAAGCAGATAAAATAAGTAAAACAATCACACAACACATCAATGTATAAGGAAAATCTACAACAGGAAGAACCTCAGACGACTCAATTACGCAATTCACTATGATACGGAATTACACAAGTTGATAGATGACTTACTCAACGAAATGATCCCCACAAGCCTTGACGCATATTTAATTTTTAACCTCTCCTCCACAAAGACAATGTAGGAATCCACCCATGCAATTGTCACAACGTGTGAGTCCGCATACGCCCCGGTGTCCATCGATCTAGTGACAACAAACCATTTATAGATTGGAACATGGAATCTACTGCTTCTTCATTGTAATACCACAAATACAGAGTCCATCATTTGTAAACATCAAATATAGAGTCCACCGTAATGAAATAATTCTCATAATGATGTGTACAATAATTCTCAGAATCATATATAAGACGAATCTTGGATCCTAAACTACTTAGGTGTAAACTAGGGTTTTGGAGAGCTTTTGGGATGAGTTCGGGAACTAAAAATGTAAGCATTTATCTCAATATAACATGCTACCCGGAAGTCCTTTTCATAGTAGAGATCAGTTTATAAGGATAAGGATCAAAGAGTTGTGCAACAAAAATAGATTTTAAAAAAAAAATCACCGCCTCGTTAGATATCTGGTTGGATCATATTCTAATGAGGTATTTGTTTTAGTTATAATATCATCTAATGAGATATTCAACGAGAAAACAGCAAAGATAAAAATTGGATCATTAGTTATCTCGTTAGATCTCGTTCTAATGAGGTACCTATTCTTGTTAGAACGGCATCTAATGAGATATATAACGAGAAAACAGTAAAGGCTAATTTTGACTCGTTTGAAGTTTTGTTCGATCCTAGATCTAACGAGGTGCTGTTAAATCACTTTAAAAATATTTTAAAATAATTTTATAAAATGCTAATACCCAAAAATTAAATCTACCAGGATCAAAATATATACACAATCATACCTGATAGATCCTCAAAAAGTGATGATGGAAATGAGCACGAAACACGACACGATGATATAATCTTTAAAGCTTTGCCATTACATCATCATCCAAACACATCAAAGGCTTGAAGGGAAAACACCAGCCCTAACTTATGACTCAAAATATTTTGTCTGAAACTAAGCCAATACATACAAATGGACTTAATTGGATTTTTGTCCTTACAAATATCCCCCTTTGGCCATTCCGGGACAAAATCAAAATAAAAATCTTATTGGACATCTAGCTCTCTAAAAGACTCAATTATAACCCGAAAAGTCAAAAGTACAGATGCTCGATATATACATATGCTAAGTAGCTTTGCTCGTTTGAAAACTTTATCGCATGATGTAAACTTGCACACTTAAACACACCTTCAAATGAAAAGAGGATATAACAAGTATAAATTTGCATAAGAATAAAACTCTCCATATGTATAACAATCTCAACCTAGGTAAGAAGTCTCCCCCTATGATAAAGATATCCTAGTCATGAAAGGAAAGATACCATTTCTTTCCCTTTTGGTTCAGGAATAGACAAAGTAAGAAAGCATAAAACTATTTCTCCCCCATAAACTAAATATCCCCCTAAATAAAAATATGGAGGAGTGAATAAAATCATGCTATAGTGTGAAGTGAAAATAAACACAACATGGAAAGATAAGCACATATAATCAAAAGAATGATCAAATAATATCAATATCTATGCAAAAAGATACCAATATGAATAATTGATGAAGTACGATACCAATTTGAAATTTGAAATTGCAATTCACACAATGAGATATACTATTATCATCATATAGTTGGCTAAATATAATCGAAAGATAAAGTCAATAGAAAACATGGACTAAATGTAAATACAAGGACTCAAAACAAAATGATACCTTATATATTAATATGCAAAGAATATAGCGAAGATTACCTGGCACACTTATATATATATATATAGTATAAACAACCACAAAAACTTGACACAAAACAAATAAACTTTATACACTAGCATAGTATCAATGTGTCTAAAAATATGGAATGTAATGAATGGGTGTGAACTAGATACAAATTAATTATAGCCCAAACACTCAAATATGTTCAAGGAGTTATATTTGACCGCAAAACTTTATCAAACTAAGATTCAACCTCAAGTGACAAGATAAAGTGAACTCTATGAACAAACAAGAACAATGAACACAAGCCTAGAATATTGATGGTTCTACAAATCAATAATATTATGACAAAATAGGCATAGCTAGGATTCATTGTGCAAACCCGTTGATGTTCAACTATATAGCCTCGAAAGATAAACATATATTGTATTTTATTTTCTCTCAATTATTTTCAAGATATCACTTTTGAAAATCAAACAAACTAAACATGTTGGCCTTAGAATTTTTTCTATTTTTATTTCCTCTAATCTTTGCATTGGTCTCATGTCAATGGTGGTTTTCCCTCAGAGGAGATTTGCTCCTTTCGTAGACCTTTCTCGTGCACCTTGATATTTTTTAATAAAATCAAATAGTTTCACGGGCAATGGTTATTACATGCACAAATTTTCCATAGTCACAAAATATGTAGATAACAATATTAATAGGAGAACATATCACATACCTCAAATATAACATGTGAAATTACAATTCAAAAAACTCGTGCATGTGTGAGTGGACGCATATACCAAGAAAATCCACTAAGCGAATCATATTTGAAACAACTCCATGAAAGAATAATTAAGGAGAATATAAGTATTTAAAATCATAACCAAAGTTCCTAATCACATTGAAAGTATAGAATGAATTGGATACAAACACACCAATTTGCCACCCCAAATGCGTAAATCTAATCTATACAAAAACCAAAAATCTTTTTGAGCTTTTAAACATATTTAAAAAATACCAATATAAAACAAAACAAACTTAAAAGACAAACAAAATATTTTTATATTTTTCAATATGACTCAATAATTTATAAATCAAAATACAAAATACCCAAACATCACACAACTAAGATGCATATATATCAGAAAACACAAACGCTAGTGTATGCAAACATGCAAGCAATCACCCATAAGATATAGCATGTGAAGAGTCATGTGTAATCATGTGACATTCAACCATTCTAACATTTAGCACCTCTATTGATGTCTAAATTTTGAAAAGGTATTTAGAGATTGATCTTAACTTTAATCATCCAAACTTATAATCATAGATAAATTTATAAAGGTAAAGAGTAGAAATGGTGCAAGAGACACAAGAGTTTTGCGTAGTTCACCTTTAGGAATAAGCCAACATCCATAGGTAAAGTTAGTTAGGGTTTGTATTTCTATCTCTGGGATACAATTACAAGGTGCAATTGTGTTGTAAAAACTTCCCCCCTCAACTAGGGAAAATGGGGTATTTATAGTAAGTAGGAAGCTAAGAGGTGAAATGCCATTATAGATTCAAGCATTTACACTTTTACATAATAATAGACAGTTGGGTGTCCTTTCACGTGTATGTGCATAGTGACTATTGAATATCCCACATGTGGCTTTCCATCTGATTGATGTTACAACTTCTTGGAGGAGGTCGGCTAGGTATTCAACTAACAAGTACTTGCGCCGACCAAGTCTGATCTATTGTGGAAAGTCTCGAGTATTGTTGACATGTGTCACTGTGTTATTAGTTCACGTGGTCAAATAATTTTAACCTACAACAAAAGTACCTAATGCTCCATACTTGAGGATTTATCAAAAGAATGGAGTATTTACTTCAACAAGTTGCGCGACGATCAGAAGGGTTAAAGGTAGGCAGTCGACGTACCGGACTTATAAATCTTCTACTATTGTACTAGGGAGATGGAACTTTTGTAAATATCTTGAAAAATTATGAACCGTTAGATACTATGTTGGTTTTTTTTTATCCTTAGGATTTGAAAAGCCATTGAAATTTCAATTGTTTGGTTCAATTAATCATTTTAAATCCTAGAAATCGAGGGTCATCTTTATATCTATAAACGGTGGATTTTCCATCCATTTTCTTTACCTCAGCATTCTCAAACTCTTTCTTTTGTACTATAATACTTTTTCCTTACTGGTTAAGAGCTTTTCATCCCAGTAGTTGCAACTATAAGACTTTTCTCTTTCATCTTTTTCTTTTTGAATATGGTTTACGTGGCTGATAAAGGGCTTTTGGAGGAATTTAGGGAGAGATAAAAGATTCCTAAATATGTAACATTAGAATTGGTATCGGGGCCAGTGGATGTGTGTGCCTTAGATAAGGGTCATTGGTTGCCCATAGTTTTTATAGTTGAGTGTGAAATCACCTTTCCCACTAATAATTTTATCAATATTTTGATGTGCTCCTTACTAAGGTAGCACCTAAAAGTTGGAGGGTAGTAAATGGAGTCATCCATCTTAACAAATTATACGGCACACATATTGGAATAAAGGAATTAATGTACAGCTAAGGGTCATCGGGACAATAGGGCTTTAGTAGTTAGTTTGCCTGATTCCATTAAGGATTATTGGGATTATGGACTCGTGGTAAAGAACTGGCAACATGCCCCCCTTCCTGAGGGGTTAAGGTACAATGGTCCCAGATGCCCCCAAGAAAGGCGTGGTATTGGTCGGTGCCTCAAATTACTTGTTTTTCCTTCATATCTATTTATTATTTGTTGATATTCCAACTAATATATGGTACCTTTTTGTAGAGAAAGGGAAGAAAGATTATCCGCCTGACTCAGAGGTGAACTTTAAAGAGTTGAAATTATTGGTCTATTCAGTAAATAATTAGAGAAGATCATCCCAGTTCAGCCTCTATTTTTTTAGAGTACAAGATCTCTATCACATCCTTTGTATTTTAGCCTACGGAGAACATTCCCTTATCCCTCATAGATTTAGAAGACTCTACTTTGTCCACTACTACATCTGAGTCTCTTTTTGAATAAGGAGATATTACTCTAGGAGGAACTTCTTCCTCTCTTGAATCCTTTAACTTAGCTGTAATCCTAACCAACTCTTCATCCCCTAGCAAGATGGTGAAGAGAAAATTCCCAAAATTTTATATATGGACCCATTTCTCACTACCTGTTCAGAAGAAAAAGACTACTAATGAAGGATCTAAAAGGCTGGTAGTTTTTACCACAGAGGATATTAGGAACACTGAATCTTAATTTAAGAGATCGAAAAGAGGTCCTGCTTCCCAGAAGAAATTGGTACAAAAGACACGGGTCAATTAGGCCTCTACTGCATCTGCCTCTGTTGTAGTGAACCTTGGTTCGGCTAGGGGCTTGATCCATTTTAGAGTGTTAATTATGAATTATTCGGTGGTTACTCTCATATGTAGGGCCAGACTGCTGGAGTGGGCTAACAAAAATTTAGCTCTAGTAATTATGTACATGAACCTAACTTATTTAATTTTTGCTCTCCTTAATGATTTCTGATGATTTCCTTATGTTCATATTGTTTATAATTTTGGTCGACTATTACTAGTTGTTCATAAGGGATGATCAGTTGACGGAATCAACCGTGGATGTTGAAGAGGCCTACAAAAGCTTGAAGGGTTCTTTGGATGACATTAATTATGCCCATGAAAAGGAACATGAAAAATTGAAAGGTCTCTTGAATAATGCCAAGAAATAAAAGGACGCCAAAAAGGCTATTGTTGATTCTGCCTTTAAAATTATTAAAGAAAAGAGGATTTTATAGGAATTGAAAGCCACGGGAAAGAAGATACCTTCACCAGGGGTGTTAAAAAGATTTTTTTGTTTATGCCATCCATGATGATACGAGAAATCGCCCATAAGTCGTTCTCATATCAGCAAGTGAAGTAAAGAATAGAAATAAAATAAGTAAAGAGACATAAACACAAAATATATAGTGGTTCGGCTATAATAGAGCCTACGTCCACTTTGGTGCCTCCTTCTCATTATATTCATATTGTCGATGTACAAGTTTACAATGCCACAATGGACGTATAAGATAGATGAGAGGGAAGAATACATGACTGTAGCGGTTCCGGGAGTGCCGGAGATAAGACTACAATGTAGGTGAGGAGCCCCCAAGCTATATGTTGAGGTTGTGTAGAGAGAGTTTGGCAAGGCTTCGCCAGGTATTGTAGAATCTGACCCCTATCTCGAGGTGTAGACCGTTATTTATAGGAGGTATGCGAGTTGTGTCACGTGCTCGGAGCATGTGACATATATCAAGTCTGGAGCAGCTGTGAATGAGGGGAATGTGTCCATCTTGCATAGTATAAGGTTGCATCCAATGTACCAGAAGGCTGCATCCCGTATGAGGATAAAGTTGTGGGTACCGCACCCTATAGTATAAAGCTGCGGCATGTATATAAGGACAAGTGGTATGTGCCGCACCCTGTACTGGGTAGGGCCGCACCCTGTGCTGATTAGGGATGTAGCCTATAAGCTTTTTGTATGTTTTAGTAACTCCATGGCAGGGTTCTATATTTTCCATATCAATAAGCCCCCAAGTCTTGTGCTAAGAGATTGCAATTGGGGTTGCGACTGAGTAGTCAAGCCCTCTCAAGGTTTCGCGATACTTCCAAGGTGACGCTTCATCTTCCCGTGCCCTCTTATATAAATTGCTCCAGCCGTGGACTTCCTTACATTTTCCAAATCTTTGAGAGCATACCGAAAGAAAATCTTTGTTTATACTTCATCTTGAGTTTTTTGGTGACCTCTAGAAGGTGCGAGTGGTGGTTTGAGGATGAGCATCGTTGGTTTCTCCATTTCCAGGTAACTTTTTTCAATTACCAACCTCTTTAATATCTTTTTCAGTTCATAATTTCCTATTCATGTTTGCTAAACTTCTGAATTTCTGCATTTGTGAATCTCCCAATCTTGAATCGAACTTGATTGAGTCATGTTTGCTGTATCTGTACTTGCATTTTGTAACTGAACGATTTTTCTAGATTATATCCGTTATATCTATTTATGTTTGAGTGAGAGGCTGTGGTATGATGAAATGCCCCTTTAGTAATTTTGGTCTTCCCTGAATCCATGCAACATTCCAATATTAGTTTAAGGAGTATCTTCGGCCTATGGTAACTGAAGGTTGCAGCCTGTAGCAACTTTTGATAGGATAATTCCTTTTTCCTTAGGTTTTCATATTGGAGTCCGCGGCGTTTAGCCCATGCATTGTCCATTATTTAATCACTACGGCATGTAAGAAGATAACATATATACTTTCCCATAAAAGAATATGCCGCGACGACAATTAACTTCTAGAGCTTTAGAACCCAACACTTGGCATATCTAGCCAATTTTGCTAATCATTTCTATTCAATTTAATCTTCATATCATTATTCCTGTCGCGTCTTCTTAGAGGAATTTTAAAACCATATTGGCTGCGGCGCCTAACTACGAACTCTCTGCTTTTCAGGTACTGCTGTAGCCATATGAACTTTGACCCAGACAAATTTCTAAGAGGCCTTTGGGAAAAACATTTTAGAGCCTCTCCTCCTGAACTTCCTTCAGTGCCTCCTTTGAAGTCAGTAGTGCCTTACCAACTGAAGGATTGACCCAATTGTGTGGTACTAACTTCAGATTTAGATTCTACGGTTATGGAGGAAGAGGCCAATTCTAGAAATTAGCCAATGGACGTAGATGATAATGTCATGGTAGGGGGTCCATTTAACATTAGTGATGAACCTGCTAGCACATCTGGGAGGTCTGAGAGACCTCTTGCTGCACTTAGCATCCGCAGCACTATGACCCAAGAATGGGTTGATCAGGTAGCTGAGGCCTTTGAATTTCTAGAGAACTTGATGTGCTCAGCTCTTGCCACGAAACAAAGGCCATGCACGACACTTACTGACAATGGGGTCTGCTTCCCCTTACACGCCTTCATTTATGGGTTGCGGCTGCCTGTCCCTATTCCCATTAGAAGAATTTTTCAAATAATGAGGTTAGTCCTAGCCTAACCAGATTCCAATGGCTGGAGGGCCATTCTTGTAGCAATTGTACTATAAGAGAATCAATTCAAGAGAGACATTACTCCTGCGGAGTTTTTCCACTTTTATCGCCCAAAGGAAAATTCCGTAAAGTTTACGGGGTACTACTAATGTTCGATCCGTGGTAAGGATGATACCCCTTACTCTGGTAAGCCTACCACTAGAAAAAACCGGAAGGGAAAATACTTCTATATATCTGGAGAAGGGGGGAAGATCCACCCTGAAGAGAGTGAGAGGGAGAGATCGTTTAGGATGCCTCGACAATGGGGTTCTCCCTCTGAACTGGGTACTTTTTCAGTTATAGTCGCGTCCCCTCTTTATATTTGCATATTATTCTCCACTTTGCTTCTGTACTAACCTTTGTATTTTTCTGCAGTTCTTGACAATTTGCAGCTGAGTAAGTGGCAAGAAAAGAGAGTCAGCTAGGTCGCGGGAGTTCCTGCTGTGGAGAAGAAG
The DNA here is from genome assembly GCA_949130495.1 of Sambucus nigra. Taxonomy (NCBI): domain Eukaryota; kingdom Viridiplantae; phylum Streptophyta; class Magnoliopsida; order Dipsacales; family Adoxaceae; genus Sambucus; species Sambucus nigra. The sequence goes on from OX422217.1 coordinate 574,083,242, forward strand.
TTCAACACACTTGTAACTTCTGCCTCCATTTTTTAAGCAGACTACTTCCCCAACAAGTCTATCCCCAGAGAGATGTTCGCCGAAGGTAATAACTCTATCACTTATTAATACTACGACAATTATTTTTAAACCAGATTTTTACTATTACATTTCTTCTTTCAAGTGAGGAAGTTGATAGGGAGCTCTTGGATGCCCAACTGGCAGAAATGGATGATGACACAACTGTCCTCAACAACACTGCTAGGCAAAGGAAAAGGAAGAGGTCTAAGACCAAGGCCCCTACCGCGGTCCCTTAAAAAGACCAAAATCAGGTTACAGAACAAATTACCTTTACCGCGCCCCAACTCCAAGTTGAGGAGGGTCCTCACGAGAGGCCTGAGGGTACTTTTGATAATGACATTGGGTCCAATCTAGCCACGGCAGGGCTGATGTCAACGTCTGATGTCCCAATTCATTCAAGTTCTCCCACACCACCATTAGTTGTCGTAATAAATGCCAACTCGGCAGCTCCTCAGTGCTACGCCAGTGTTGGTCTTGATGGTCGTCCGTGGCCCCAGCTTAAGCAGCCCAACCCTAAATCCTCTTGGGACACAACTGCGAGGGTTTTCTACAGGATGAAGAGGGTCCCAGACGCTACAGATCTTGATAGACTCGTGGATGAAGACCACGACGATTTGGAGGATTATGGCCTCCACAGTCTGCTGAGGGTAAGTGCAAGTAGCTTCTCAGCTTTATTTTCAAATTCCATATTTATTTCTAAATTTAAATCTCTTTGCAGGTCGTGGACGTCATGGTTTCTCAGAAGAGGAAGTATTAGGCCCTGTACAAGCTGAAAGAGGCCACGGATAGGGTTCACTCCACTGACTTAGAGAATGCTAAGGCAGTTTACTTTGAAGTTGGGAAAAAATCTTCTGTCGCAGCCCTTGAGTTGTGTAAGATGAACGCGGATGTCACCATTAAGGTCGCGAAACAGGACAAGAAATATGCTGAAGATAATTTCAGACAGGTCGCAGAGTCTCTCAAGGTTTTACAGTCTTAGACTGTGAAAGCTGCCAAGGCCACGGAGTTTGCCAACAGCAAGCTTGGACTTTTGCAGGAGAAGTTCAAGGAATTGGAGTCCAAGGATGTTGAAGCCCATGCCGCGACAGTCAAGAATATGGGGGAAGATCATGATGCAGCCCTTCAATTGGAGATTGATAGCACCGTGGAGTCATTCAAGGTCTCCAAGGACTAATACCTCATCAACAACAGAGCCTAGCTACGCAGCTACCAAGACCTCAGGCATAGAGGCATAAAAAACTTCCCATACTCTAAAGAGATAATACTTGCTTGGGGCCTGGGTGATGCTGAGCATTAGTAGTGCGTGGCTGAGATTAAGGTTGCGACAAAATAAAGAGACAAGTTGAGGGCAGAGGCTAAGGCAGCGACAGCTAATGAAAAGACCATGACCACTGCAGAGGGAAAAGAGGGAGATAAAGTTGACGATGCTGAATCTTAGGGCTGCGTACCTCTTTATCTTTTTGTTTCCTCTTTGAATGGATGCGTCCCTTTGCCTGTAATCTTAACACTGATCTTTGCCAAGATTTTTGGCTTCTAACTTTATTATCAAAGTTGCGGCCACCTTTGGAAATTAATGGTTTCTGTATATCATTTGCATGCCTTATACTTCCAGTGCTTCAAAACTTAAATTCTTGCTTGCTTGATTGATTGAATGTAGACTAATAGATTAAGGTCGCGTAACCATAGTATAAATGTTTTCTTCTCATAGGCTACGACCGGGTTTCTTCACCTTGGACTTTCCACTTGTATTCTTGTATATTATTACCACAGAAATATGTTTATGCTGGCTGCGGTCTCTTCTTTTAATTAAATTTCTTGAACAGGACTGTGAAAACTTTGAATGTTTGAATGCCTTCTGTTGTAGCTTTATAATTGGATCCTAATCAAAATTTTGCATGTTTTCTTGAACAGGGCTACAGCAGGTTAACAATCATGCCTGCATTTATCTGTTGCGTCTTCTAAATGAATTCACTTAATGGTTGCATCCATATTTATAAGGATGTGGCACCTTTATAGCCCTTTAGGAAATTGGGTCTATCCTTCTATAGCTTTGGCATGCTTCGTGATCACAGCAACACAGCCTCCTTTAGTCGCTTTGATTACCTTTTATGGCTTTTCTTTAGTCGCTTTAATTGTCTTTCATGGATTTCCTTTAGTCGCTTTGATTAGGTTATTTTCAGGCCTCCTCGGGCTAGGTATTATAAAGCTTCCCCAAACTTAGGTGGATATATATAAAGCCTTCCCAAGCTATAATAGTATTATTCGCAGACAATTAAGTCTTTGGCCCCTTCAAATACGGGATTATCCGTAGTCAATTAAGTCTCTGGCCCCTGTGGGTTATTTTCAGGCCTTCTCGATCTAGGTATTATGAAGCTTCCCCAAGATAGTGCGAGATCACCAAGTTAATGATGTTTGTTGAGGGAGTAACCTCCCTGGGCTAATAACACATCCTGAAAGCTAAGAACAGGCATTGTAAGCCCTTATGAGTGATGTTACAGACAAATTTAGATAGCAGACCTCAATAGTCACTTTCATAATTTTGGATTATCATTTTCTTTCGGACAATCAGGCGTCTTGACGGGCATTGTGGGACCATTTAGATATTATCATTCCTGATATAACATACTATCTCGAATCGAGATCTGTTTAAGATAAAATGGTCTTTTAAAAGATAACATTTCATGGAAATGAGAATCAAAACATGGCATTATAAGAGTGAACTTGATTTGACATATCTATTCATATATATATTACTTTGCAAGGACAACACAAAGTTTAATGTAAAATAGTGTAAGAAGAGTTTCACTATGAGATAGAAGCAGATGAAATATAAAACATAAACATGAAAAATGGGCATGTGGCCTGTCAAACTAGGCTGCATCCCCTAAACATCTCTGAGGAACCTCTGCAGCATCCCTTTACCAATCATCCTTTCAATTTCATCCTTCAGTGCATAGCATTTCTCATTGTCAAGGTCGTGGTCCATATGGAATTTGCATCACTTGGCTTTGTTCCTCTTATGGGGTGGAGCTTTAAGCATTTTTGGCCACTTCAACAGCTTGTCCTCTTTAATGGACTCGAAGATGTATGAAATTGGGAAGGCCAATGGGGTGTAAGACCTAGATCTCTTGATCTCTTCTGCATTCTCTGCTTTCCTTTTCTGGCTCCTGCTGACTGCTTCCGCAGATGGATCTCCTGGTATAGCCGCGACAGTGAAGGCTGTTGAGGCAATGATCCTGGGTGACGCACCAATTTTGGATGAAGCTGCGGCCTTTAGCATGAAGACCCTTTAGGTCAAGTAGTTGACCTGGGTTTGGAGTGAGGCATAATTGTCATAGAGATGGTTAAGGTGATTATACAGCTGCACAATCTTATCTTTAACTTATGTGCTCTAGCTGGATTCTCCTTCCATTTTCTTCTTTGTTAGTCTTTAAAAAATATATAATATGAGACAAAACTATCATAAATGAGTAATCACAGAAATATTGGATTAACCAAGTAAGAAGTTGGGATGCAGCGTTTGCACTGCTGCGTGACACTACAGTTGAGGCTGCGGCTAGTGAAGCACATAGGTGTACTGTCATGGCCTTTGAATGATATTCACCAAGGTTAAGCTAGAGACCACCTGAGTGCATTAATTGATGTTTTGAAGCTTCTGTAATGTAACTTCTCCAGTAGAGGCCACGGCATGTAAGGCCATTGAACTACCACGCCATATCCCTACCTAGGCAGTGAAGGGAACAATCCAAAAACTAAAATCCAGAAACTGAGTTTTTCTCTCGAAACTCGTGGAGAGCATACCTTTGAGGGTCTATCCATGAGAGAATAACCTCTCGGTGCACAAAATGGCACAATTCTAATGATAAACCCTAGATTATTGGCAAACAACAACAGAAAGGGAGTAAATATAACTCTTCCCTAATCACCAACTTTTACAGGGCTAAAGCCCATCAATCTTTCCAGCTTTATCTAGGGGGATATCACAGGGGTATGTAAAGTAGATCTCAGGTCATAAAAGAGAGACCTGTAAATAGATCTGAATATACGAAACACCCGTTTAAGGGTGTAAATGTAAAATAGAGCTCAGTAACCAAACATTTACTCATGAGATGATGATCCAAAGGATGCCCATGAATAGAATAAGGTTGTTAAGAACTCAAAACATAGAGAAATAAGATTGAAATATCTCGAAACTCACAAACGACGCTAAATTGATGATATGAGAAATTGCCCATAATTCATTCTCATATCAACAAGTCAAGTAAAGAATAGAAATAAAATAAGTAAAGAAACATGAACACAAAATATATAGTGGTTCGGCTATAAAAGAGCCTACATCCACTTTGGTGCCTCCTTCTCATTATATTCATATCGTTGTTGTACAAGTTTACAATGCCACAATGGGCGTACAAGATATATGAGAGAGAAGAATACATGACTGTAGCAGTTCCAAGAGTGCCGGAGATATGACTACGATGTAGGTGAGTAGCCTCCAAGCTTTATGTTGAGGTTTTGTAGTTAGAATTTGGCAAGGCTTCGCCAGGTATTTTAGAATCTGACCCCTATCTCAAGGTGTGGAACTTTATTTGTAGGAGGTATGCGAGCGGTGTCACGTGCCCTCAGCACGTGACATATATTAAGTTTGGAGTAGCTGTGAATGAGGGGGATGCGGCCATCCTGCATAGTATAAGGTTGCATCCAACGTAGCAGAAGGCTGTATCCCGCATAAGGCTAAAACTGTGGGTGTCGCGCCCTGTAGTATAAGGTTGCGGCCTGTATATAAAGACAAGTGGTATGTGTCGCACCCTGTACTGGGTAGTGCCTCACCCTATGATGAGTAGGGCCGCGGCCTATAAGCTTTTGTGTATGTTTGAGTAACTCCGCAGCAGGGTGCTATATTTGCCATATCACTCCTGATTAAATATATCAAGAATGTGGCCTTCAAGGAGGGATAGACATTGGCTTTAAACTAGGTCAGTACTGCTGCCGACTCTGAACTCTTCCAATAATATAACCTTGGAAATCCTCCCAACATCGATGAAGAAATAGAGGACGAAAAAATTACTGGGGAATCTTCAATGGTGCCAAAAGCTTCTTTGATGGCTGACCCTTCAGCAGAGGAGGAGGCTCAAGGCAAGGAGAAGATGTAACTTCTTGGTTTAATGGCAGTTATTTATTTACTTTTATAATGTTTGATTCTTTTTTTATAATTCTTATAAGACCCTATAAGATGTATACTTTCTTTTTAATAATAATGAAGCTTTGTATTATATTTCCATATTGTTATTTTTGAAGTTGTTGATCCACTATTATGCTTATAGTCTTATTTTCAAGTTTACATCCGGGAGATATTCCATAGTAATGGCTTAGAGTGATCTGTATAGGATAGGTGTTCGAATATTTGTCATTGGTCATGAAGATTTGGATGAAGCCGAGCTAGAAGATTTTCTCGATTTAGATGCCTCAAACCAAGTGAATACAACCTATCTTCATCTTCACAAACCCATTGAGCAGGCTGTGACAAATAATGCTAGTTATTATAAAATGATTAAGCAACTGCAAGAGGATCATAAGGCCTGTCTCGCTAGCCTTCACGCTGATTATAAAGAAAAGTATAACTTGTTGAGCATCGGGTATAATTTTGATAAAAAGCTTCAAGGTAGTTCGTCAGCCTACCAAAAGAAAGAATTCATGTTAAATCGTGAAGTGGGCAGTGCTTGATAGGTGGCTAGCTTGTTAGAAAAAAAGAATAATGCCCTTAGGGTTGTTCAGGATGAAAGTACCTCCTTCATAAAATAATAGAATCCCAGGTTGATGAAAGAACTAGAAATTTTAAAGAAAAGAAATTTTATCCAGTCATCTAAACAAATAGTGGTTTCTCAGCCAACTGTTGAAGAGAAGATGACTAAGAAGACCTTAGCCGTTCAGTCAGCCTTAATTTAGAGTAAAGATGTGGCCATTAAAAAACTCACTAATAAGGTTAATTGGAAACTTTCCATTTCCACAAGCAATGCAGGGCAATTTGTATGGATGGCTATGATGAAGTCTTGGTGCATCTAGGGGAAGAGTTAGATCAAGCCCTACGATAAGGTTATAAATAGGGTTGGTTAAACGTGTTATCAGTTTTGAAGGTACCTAAAACATATTAATTATGGTATTATCATGATTTTGGTGTGTTCTATTACCCTAATCCTCCCTTCAGAATTAATTCTAATTAAATCCCCACTGACGCCATTCCTCAGAGCTTGGCTAGAAAATATTTGGGTGATTTTGGACTACATGATGAAGACACTTATGTTTGTCCCCGGTCTATGGTGAACAAGATGAGTTCAAGTGGTCATAGATGGATGAGAGACTTGAGTTCTGCCATTCTACCTTCTTCTCTTGACATTCCTTCTACTAGGATGGATAAAGATCAACAAAAACGTCATGTCGAATGATGATTGTTTTTCTTGTGCTCTTGACTTGGTTTTGTACTGTTTAATATCGATTTGTAATGGATCGTTGGCACCCTTGGAACAAAAAATCTTGATTTGGAAACACATGTTCATTATGTTTTTAGAATTTATTTAAATGTTAAACGTTCTGATTAGTTGGTCGTTCCTTCCATCTGATTAATCTACTTAACTTGGTTTATGTTTTTGGGATAAACCCGAGTTTTTCGTCCTTAGGTTCTACTGATGCACTTAGTCTTGTCAAAATGGATCTTTGTCATTTTTAGACTTTTTAGACTGAGTGTTTGCGTTAGTTTCCATTGTAGAACAAATGTTTTAGGATATTTCCTTAATTTAATTTAGTCTGCTAAAACTCCTTGTTCTTGACTTTAGGTCATACAGGAAGTTTTAGGAACTTCTTGTTTGTGGCTTGTCAAAGACGAAGCCATACATGAAGTTCTTATTTTTTTTATACTTGGTTGTTTATTTGAGATGGTTGTCATCTCCTATTCCCAGGAAAAAAAATATAAAAAGGAAGTTTACATGATAACAAACCATACTCTCTCTTATTGAAATGATTATAACTGTTATATAAGGTTTCACTAGTAACTATATAAGGTTTCACTAGTAATACTTTCTGAGATACTTAGAATTCAAAGGGTTCTTGAATTGTTCTTCTTCAAGTTTTTCCAAACGATAAGTTTTTGGTTGGAAAACTACCGAGATATGGTAACGTCTATGCCAATTAGCTTCCAACATGTTACCTTTTTTATTACCTTCTCGAAAACATAATCTCCTTCCTTTGGGTTGCTCGTCTTGACTCTCTTGTTGTAAAATCGAGCGGTGCATTGCTAATAAGCAGTCATTCAGAGCGCAGCATATTCTCTTACCTCTTCAATCAAGTACAGGTCTAACCTCCTCATGAGAGAACCTTTTGGGGAGTCAAAATTGAGTGCTCGGTGGCTTAGTAGGCCCACTTCTGTGAGAACCACTGCTTCCGTTCCAAAAGCTATTATGTAGGGAGTTTCCCCAGTAATTGCTTTCAGAATAGTTCTATATGCCCAGAGAACATTGTGTAATTTATTAATATAGTTTCCCTTTGCATCATCAAGTCTATTTTTCAATCCGTCGAGCAATGTCTTCTTAGTTACCTCTGTTTGACAGTTGCATTGAGGATGTCTTTAGCTAGAATGAAGTTTCTGGATTTTGGATTGGACACAATAATCCTCAAATTTCTGGTTATCAAATTGAGTGACATGGATAATAATGAAGGCATATGTCATCCCATATCAGCATATGATATGCTTCCATATAAATTGGAAGACTCATTCATAGGGTTTTTCCACCAAGGGTTCAGCCTCCACCTACTTGGTGAAATAATCCACTACAACCACCAGGTATTTACATCGTCCTTTTATCTTCGGCCATGGGCCGACCAAATTGATTCCCCAAAAGGAAAAAGGCCATATAGAAGGGATTGGAGTTAGGTTAGCCCGCGATCTTTTATGTATTGTGATTAATCTCTAGCACTTTTCATATTACTTAGAAAATAGAGCGCAGTCTGCTTTCATAGTGGGCCGGTAATACCCCTACATTCTTATTCATCTTACTAGTGATCGACATGATGAGTGAACTCCACGTAAGCTTTAATGTACTTCCTTGATTAAATATTGTACTTCGGTGGGATGCATACATCAGAGAAAAGAAACAGTGAAGGCCTTTTTTTATATAAGACTCCCATTTCCAGCATATAACTAGCTACTTTGTACTTCAGTTTTCTCGCTTCTTTAGGATTAATAGCTAATAGACCCTTATCAATGTAGTATTTTATAGTATCCATCCATAAGGGTCCTAATTCCATGGAGATTAAGTTGATAGTCTCCTTATCAATGCATTTGTGTGCAAGGATCTCCACTAGAATAGTCCTTCTGAGCTTTGTCCTGTTCGCCGAGGCCAGTCGAGCAAGTGCATCCGCTTGGGCATTCTCAATTGGTATTCGAACCATAGTGACTACCAATAATGTGGATATGACCTCAAACGCTTTGGATGTATACTTCTCGATGAGCTCCCCCTTGACCCCATATACTTGGAGCACTTGATTAACAATTAATTAGGAGTCACTATGGGCTATAACCTATTTGGCACCCAATGATAAGGGTAATTCCAAGCCGGTGATCAATCCCTTATTTTCTTCTTCATTAGTGGTAGCTTGAAACTGAAAATGAAGTGCTTATTCCACATTTATGTCATTAGGGGTGTTGATAATGAGCCTTATTCCACTGCCTGTAGTGTAGGAAGATCCATCTACATACAGCTTCCAGATAGGGATGTCACTAGTGAAATACCCTTCACTTAAGCTTCCTTGCATGAACAATTTGTTGCTTTGTTCTTCATATCACTGGGTTATTTCTTGCGCATCGGATGTCTCAGGTTTTTCGGCTGTAGAGTCTTGATTCAGAGGAGTTTGCTCGGTTTTCTTTGGGATGGTGCTCTCTTCCAAAAAAGTCTGCCCGGCAGGTAAATTCAAATTTTCCACTTGATATGTGAATTCAACAAATAAATTTACTACATCTTGTCCCTTCACTACCATTATCAGCTCATAAAGTATATCATATTCTTCTAACTCCATCGCCCGGGCCATCAATCTCCCTGATTTTTCTGGTTTGTGAATTGCTTGGCATAAAGGCAAATTTGTGTAAACCACTATTGTATGTGCCTAGAAGTAGGGTTTCATTCTTCTTAATGCTTCAATGAGGGCCAAGGCCATTTTCTTCAGATTGGGATACCTAATTTTTTCTCCTCTAAAAGCCTTGCTGGTGTAATACATTATCTTTTAATCCCGCTTTCCAGTCGAACTAGTACCGAGTTGACGGCAGATTCAGACATAGGTAGGTATAAGTACAATCTCTCTCCCATTAGTGGTCGGGAGAGCAGTAGTGGAGATCCCAAGTATTGTTTTAGGTCTTGAAATGATTTTTCACATTCCTCGTTCCACTCAAAGGTTTTTCTAAGTTCTTTGAATAATGGCAAACACTTATAGGTAGCTCGGGAGATAAATCGATTGAGGTCTGCTACCCTGCCAGTCAACTTCTATACATCTTTCTTACATGAGGTAAATTGCACGTCAATTAATGCTTTGATCTTATTTGGATCAACTTTAATTCCACTATGATTCATGATGAGACCCAAGAACATCCCCTCATGTATACCAAATATGCATTTAGTTGTATTGAGTTCCGTCTGATGTTTCTCAAGATGGTTAAATGTTTGTCTTAGATATTTGATGTGGATAACATATTTTTTTATCTTGATGAGCATGGCATCCACATATACTTCCATATTCTTCCCTATTTTCTCCTGGAAATGTTTTTCGCCGGCCTTTATATGTTTCTCTGATGTTATTGAGCCCAAAAGGCATAACGTTGTAACAGTAAGTACCCCGGGTGGTGATGAATAATGTACTCTCTCCATGTCTTCTGGCTTCATGTTGATCTGGTTGTACCCTGAGTAAGCGACTTAGTAACTCATGCCCTGTTGTGGCATCCACCAATTGATCAATCTGGTAAAGAAAATAGATCTTTGAGACAAGATTTAATTAGGTCGGTGAAGTCAACATACATACGCCACTTGTTGTTCGTTTTCTTCACTATTACTATATTAGCCAGCTAATTTGGGTATTTTACGTTTTTAATGAATTTTTCCTTTTGTAGTTTGTCCACCTCCTCCTGGATGGCCACATTCTTCTCGAGACTAAACACTCACATTTTTTCTTGATCGGCTTAACACCCTTGATGATGTTCAGCTCATGGCATATAAATTTCATATCAAATCCTAGAATGTCTTCATAAGTATAGGCGAACACACTTTTTCCCTCTTTAAGGAATGTGATTATATCATTCTTAAGGGAAGGTTTCAAGATTTAACCAATTTGTGTGGTCCTCTGAGGTTTATCACCATCCAGTATAATTGTCTCAGTGACTTTCACAGCTTTCCTTTTCACCAAATAAGCTTCCTCCCGGGGATTGAGGGTCTCAATCTGGTAAGTGGTGGTAATTTTTTTCAACTCCTATTGATCGACAGATGTATAGTAGCAATCTTTGGCCTCCACATGATTCCCCTTTACTACGCCAACACCATAGTGAATGAGGAATTTAATGCATTGGTGAACAGTGGATGGTACTGCTTTAAATTTCTTCAGATCGACTCTATTGAGGATCATATTGTAGGCTGACTGTACATTTTTATCAAGGACGAAGAAACATTTTTTTAGTTGTACTAGCTGGCCAAGTGCCGATCAAAACTTCCAACTCGATGATTCCTAAAGGATAAACCTATGGGAACCTGCCAATTCTAACCACGGGTGATCTATCAGTCATTAAAGCAAACAGGAATCTCATCTGGTTCATTCTTAACATCACCGTCGAAAAAAAAATTAATTACTAATCTCCTCTGTTAAATTAAGATGGTGTAAAATTTTATCTTTCATTATTATAATAACATGCGGAAATAAAATAAATTAACTAAACCATCCATATAAATATAATCTGAGCAATCACACGACAGATATATAAAGAAATGAGACCGAATAAACCATCGGTTCTCAAATAATCCAACTATAAGTCTTACATAATAAAATTTAATATAAATGCATTCTGATAAATAAACTGGAGAAATAAATTGTTTGAAGGAAAACACGCCCAAATGAGACACTGAAGAATCCCTATCTGAAAATGAATGAGCTGAAGTATTTAAGGCAACTCTTACAAGCCTTCACAAATGTTGTAGCTACGCATCCATGGATTGAATCATCAAGTTGGGCGTCCCTGTGGCTAGACACCTAGACTTCTCAGTTAATTGCTCCCTGTAGCTATGCATCCTTAGGCTTCTCTGTTAATTGCCTCCGTAACCAAGAAATTTATTCATCTAGATCATCCATGTGTTCTTCATATAGGTTGACTAATCATGATATTATTTCTATACAAGTCGTTCAAACCAGGCCTTTTGGGTGTGCGTCCTCTTGACCTCATTTCACTAGTAGCTGGAAGGGACATTGAGGGTGTAAGAGTCTATTTTATAATTGCTCATTTTATTTTTATTTGGCTTATCCCATTACACCTCACTCACCTTTATGACTACTTTCAAGTATTCGAAGAGAAGAAGTTAATGACATTTGGAAGATTGAAGATCATTCATCACAAAATCATTCAGAAGTGTTATGAGGTGGTTTGGTAACGACTTTAATTATCCCGAGGTTATTTTCAAAGAGCTTGCATTTAAAAGTTTTCAAAATATTTTAAAATTATTTTTAAAAGAATTTTTGTAAAATTTTCTAACTCGTTAGAATAAGATTGGTATGTCGTTTGAAAGAGTTGCATCAGGTCGTTCGAACGAGGTTCCCATGTTCGAATGAGATCTGAAACATCGCCTTTTGGGTATGCTCTGGAATGTAGTTTGAAGTTTTGTTGGAAATCGTTTGAAGGAGAAAGGCTCCATCGGTTAAACAAGGTGGCAACTCATTCGAACGACTACGCATGTTTTTTTTAAAACATATCTTTTTAGATTTTTAGTCCCTTTCCCTATAAATAGAGATGCGGGATTAGACTTTTTGTAAAGCCTTTTTAGAGTTCTTTTTGTGGTCAAACTCTTTAATTTTTTCATTCAAACCCCTTGGATCTTTGAAGATCTCTTTTCCAAACCAAGAAGAACAAATTCCAAGTTCAAAAGCCCTTGTAGATATTTTCTCTACTGCTGAATTGTGGAGTCGAGGGTCTATTGCTAAAGAAGAAATGAATTAAAAATTCCTAAGGCTGATCAGTGGACACCGAGGTAAGAGCTGCTTGTTATGGACGATATTAGACCGTGCCGTATCTGTTGAAGATTTGAAGATATCTCTGAATTATACTTAGTGGATCTATAAGTAGTTTGTAAGTTGTCTTGTGTCTATCAAATTCTTTAATTGTGCTGAAATCAAAGGTTTTTCCCGAAAGGGATTTTTTCTTAAATTCTTCTTCTGCTTGTTTGGTTTTGAAATTGGCTTCATAATTAGTATTGCATGTTCACTAAATTAAATCAAGATAAAATATGGTAAAAAAGTGAATTTGTGTATTTGACCTAAGATATGAGTAATCTGTATAACCCTTGCTTTCTCAAATTGGTATCAGAGTTACTTACACTAATCTTGTATGTTATCTTAAAATTAGGTTTTTATGGATAATTTGTATAATAGGCTAACTATTTTCGATGGGTCTTATTATTCTTATTGGAAATCTCGAATGAGGTCAGCTTTGAAAGAGATTGATGAGCATGTATAGCTTATTTATTAAAGAGGGTGGAAAAGACCCATGGTGACTAATGGCGATGTCATAAGTACTAAACTCATCACCACTTGGACGGAGGATGAACTAAAATGGAGTAATTTTAACTCATGCAGATTAAATGCGATTTCTGAAGGCGTCACCCCTGACAAGTTCCACCGCATCAAGATGTGCACCACCTCTAAGCAAGCATGGCATATTCTCCAAATAACTCACAAGGATAACAATGATGTGAAGGCTTCTAAGCTTTAAATTCTCACTATAAAGTTTAACTATATTACTATGCTAGAAACTGAGTCATTTGATGAATGTTATGCACAATTATTTCATATCATTAACTCTAACTTTAATTTAAGTGAGAGAATTCCTGAGACGCACGTTGTGAAAAATATTTTGAGATCCCTTCATTCTCAATTTATTCCTAAGGACTCTCTCCTTAATTTGTTGGGAATTTTAGATACACTTAGATTAGAAGAACTCGTAGGAGACCTTCAAACTTATGAAGTCGATATGTTTCCCAAAATTGTTAAGAGAAAAGAAAAGATAATTGATTTGAAAGTTTTATCTAAAAAGAAATAGGAGATTTTACCTTACTCCGCATATGATTTTAATCTAGATGATCTTGCCCACTTTGTAAAAAAAATTCAAGCTAAGAAAAGAAAATACTCCTAAAGAAAATAAAAGTTTTAAGAAAGATAAAAATTATAAATTAGGCAAGAAAATTTTTAAAAAGCAAGAGGAAAGTACCCTAATAAAGATAAGGAGAATTGTTATGAGTGAGAGGGTAAAGGTTATAAAGCTCACGAGTGTGATACGAGGTTAATGGTATAAGGCAAAGGCAAATCTACCTTCAATGCCACTCTTAGTGATAGCGGTGTCGATTTAGTGGATTTCGGGAACGAATTACCACATGGACATAACTTCATCGCGTTCATAGATAGTCATGTTAGTACATGGAGTAAACCTCACTCTGATGAGGAAGCTTCTAAATATGATGACCTTGATAGTGAGTATATTCGTTTCAGAGAGAATGAGGGAGATAAAGTTTTGAATGAGGGTGAAAGTGACCTTCAATGTAGTTACACCGAGCTTTACGCTGAGTCCTTTAATGAAAAAGTAAAATAAGAGTTTTCCACATAGGGTGTTAGATTTAGAGAAGGAGTAGAGAGATTAAAAAGAGAGGGAGTCCTTAATGAGAGTTTTTTTCGAAGAGAGAGTCATTTTAGTGGATAGGTAAAATGGTGACTTGACCAACAAAGTGGCTAGTCTTATGAGATATCTTCAATATTTATTAGAGACTTGTGAGAAACTTAAAATCCTTGTATCCCAACTCGAGAAAGATCTTGACTGTGCCGAGGAGGTCAAGGTTACTATAGAGGATACATCGAAGAAGGTAGAAAAATGTTCCTCAGTCCCGCTTTCATTTTTAGGGAGAGGCCAAGAATAGATTACGATGGTGCATCCACTTCCCATGCCGCACTGGAATCGATTACTAAATTTGAGGTAGATACTTATGGTCCTCGACCTAACCCACATAAGAAAGTTCAACCTAAACAACCAAACCAAGTTAGACCTAAAAAAGTCTATGTTTGCACCTATTTCCGAATGAGAGGTCTCCTTAGGGAATTCGTTTATAAGTTAGGAAGAACTAAATGTACACATACTACAGTGCACCACTAGAGCGACTTTTCTAGTCTTAGAGAGCAAGTTGATTTTTAAATTGAAAAACTGTTACTAAAGCCGTTTAATACAAGATTAAACTATTAAAGTAACTCCGAAATATTTTTTGAAGAAACTCTTTTCTAGAAATCGAATCAGTTTTTAATCACAAGACGTGTTTAAAATTTGCACGAGATCAGTTCAAGATTTGCTAACTAGTTTTGAAAAACAAAACTAAAACAGTTTTAAATCAGCACACTAATCAGAATGAGATGAGATGATGTAGAAAGATTAATGACAAGATATTTTTAACGTGGTAAAACCTCACCTAACTGAGGAAACATCCACGACTCCCTCTACGGAGTAAAAAGAAAAATCCACTAAAACAAAATATAACAATTACAAACTATATAACACACATGCACATAAATCAGACCTATACAAGTTTAGGAATGTACCCACTGGTGTCCTTCTAACTTTTTTGCAATTCTGATTGTTGATGTTGTTCTCCCAGTTTGGTAACTTCACTTTGTTCCAGTCTTTACGTCGACTCTTGTTTCAAGATCTTATTACCAACACTTTCATTGTTGTAGCGTGTAAGTGTTTGTGATGGTGATCAAACACATGCATGCACACACTCACGCTTATTTTTACAAACATTCCTAGCAAATTACAAATCAGATCTATATGCTGTGATTTTTAGTCTCTCTCTTCTTAGGAAACTTGAATCTTATTTGACCTTTAAGATTAACCCAGAATCCACGACTATCTTGCTCAGAAGACGTATCAAGATCTTAATCAATTTCAGGGTTTTGAAATTGAAAACCGCCAAGTGTGATTCCAACTAGGTCAAAGTTCTTGTTTCAAAAGAACTAGAAACAGACAATATTATTGTTGATTTTGAGTATGAAAAAATTTACAGAAAACAATCAACAACAAATTTCTCAAGATGAAAAACAATAAATGAAGATCTAGGTTTAATGTTACATAAAATGCTCAGATTTAAAATTTCTATGAAACAGATATGAAAATCTAGCTTAATCCTTAAGTTTGACACAAGATCTTAAAACGAAGAGGTTACAGCACGAAACCACTAACAAACCACCCTCAAAACTCTCAAACACTCAAGGTTGTGTTTGGGATAAAACTTGTTTTGATAAATGTATTAGGGTTTGAAAAGGGTTTGGATGAATTTAGGGTGAGGGTTTTTAACTCTGGTTTCTCTCTCTCTTATCTCTCTTCTCTTTCTTCTCTCTCTTCTCTCTTCTCTCTCTAAAATGACAAAGTAGCAAAAGTCTTCTAATGGCTGAGGGTTACCCTCCTTATACAGGCGGTTGAGAAGGATCGAGAAGGGGGAGGTAAATCGAGGGTTGAGATTAAGTCAAGCAACCTTGACTTCCATCCAACGGTTAAAGGTAAGCGGTTTCTTATGAGGCTTGTGATTGGATGAGAGATGTTCACAAGGATTGGGACAAGGACGCATGAAGATCGTCGATTAACTCAATCCAAGGGCTAATAAAACATGCTAGTTTACTCTCTTAGAAGAAACACACAAACATCCAATAGGGAAGCAACTGGTGTAAGGCAAACAGAGGATATCAAATGCGCGTCTAAACTTAATTACATAGACACACTGACTTCTCTAGCGCTTTCGGTTCCTACCCAAGGAAACATTTCAGGGAAAAAACCAATAACCATTATTTATATAAAGACCCCAAAACTGTTTAATTCCATTTTTAATTAAGAAAAAATTATTTTAAAATCTTTATAAATTCCCAAAAATTATAAAAAATGATTTTAAGGGAAATTAACACACACAACATACATACAAATAATTTAAACAATATGTGAACAATGTATGCAGTTCTAAAGTGTGTGAATGACAGTGAATATACCTTGATCTATCCAATAAGAGTAATGAATTGAATTGAAGAGTCTGAGGCTCTTTAGTATCTAGGATGGGGACCCAATTTTATCTCTATTTCCAAACTAGATGAGCACTTATACAATGTAGACTCAAGTGAGTCAAGAGTATAAGGTGCTTCAATCTCCCTCTTTGGAAATATGAGACAAAATATCCTTTGAGTCATTTTCGACTCGTAGGGAAACAAAAAGAAAAGGAAAAACCTATTCCTATACAAAAAATTCTATCTACCCATTTCCTAGAAAAAGAAAATTACATAACTCAACTAATTACAATTTAATACCCTATTACAACTGTTGAATGTAACAGAGAATAACTGTACAGAATCCTATAAATAATCACTATGATCAAGTTCTTTAGAATATGTACAAAATAAATGACCTCATTAGACTCTAATTTCTCCCCCATTTTGTCTCAAATGGACAAAGGGAAAAACTATGTAAATCCAAGAGTTTATTCAGCACACCATTCCAATTGATTTACGTAAACAAATGAATCTATTGTAATCTAAAGGTTTGGTAAACATATCTGCGAGTTGCAATTCAGTAGGAAGATAATTGATTTCTAATTCCTTAGTCTCAACTAATTCGCAAATAAAATGATGTCTTATTTTTATGTGTTTTGTTCGCGAGTGTTGAACAGGATTTTTAGATATATTGATTGCGCTTTGATTATCACAGTAGAGATGTAATTGTTCCACTTTAATACCATAATCACTTAGCATTTGCTTGAGCCAATGTAATTGAGCACAGCAACTGCCAGCGGCTATGTATTCGGATTCAGCAGAAGATAATGAAGTGTAGTTTTGTTTCTTACTACTCCAACCTACCAAATTATTACCAATATAATAACATGCGCCTAATGTGCTCTTTCTATCGTCAGTACATCCTGCCCAATCAGCATCAGTGTATCCTATTATAGTGCTAGGAGTATCATTGGTGTACTATAGTCCCAAGTTTAGAGTGCCTTTAATGTATTTTATGATTCTTTTAACACACGTTAAATGTCTCTCTTTAGGATTTTTTTTTTATAACGGGCACACACGCAAACAGCGTACATAATGTCAGGATGCGAGGCAGTAAGATATAGTAAGGTTCCAATCATACTACGATAAATGGTTGGATCTATGGATTTCCCAGTTTCATCTTTAGATAGTTTGATCGTAGTACTCATGGGAGTTTTAGCATCTTTAGCACTCTCAAGGCCGAATTTTTTAATAATCTCTAATGCGTATTTGGATTGCGAAATGAATAATCCTTCTGAATTTTGTATGACTTGAAGTCCTAAGAAAAATTGTAACTCCCCCATAAGAGACATTTGAAATTCTTTATGCATAATTTCAGAAAAAGATTTAACTTCATTTGGGGAGGTTGGTCCAAATATGATATCGTCTACGTAAACTTGAGCTATAATGATATGTTTGTCAAAATGTTTGACAAAAAGGGTTTGATCATTTCCTCCTCTCTTAAAACCTTTGTCTAAGAGAAAGTTGGAAAGGCGCTCATACCAGGCTCTTGGTGCTTGTTTTAGGCCATACAAAGACTTTTTAAGACGAATGACATGATTTGGAAATTTAGGGTCAATGAACCCTTTTGGTTGTTCTACATATGTCTCCTCAGTCAAAATTCCATTAAGGAAGGCAGATTTGACATCCATTTGGTAAAGCATAAAATGTAAGTAGCAGGCTATGGCAAAGAGAAGACGAACAAATTCTAATCAAGTAATAGGAGCAAAAGTCTCAGTAAAATCTATTTCCTCTATTTGAGAGTATCCTTGAGCAACTAATTTGTCTTTGTTTCTAATGACTATCCCAATTTCATCAGAATTATTTTTAAATATCCAACGTGTGCCAATAACCTTTTTGTGATCAGACCTAGGTACAAGATATCAAACATCATGAATGACGAATTGAAGAAGTTCTTCCTGCATTGCAGAAATCCAATGAGGATCATTCAATGCATCATTAACATTATTTTGTTCCACAAGGGAAACAAAACATGCATAATGAGCAAAGTTTCTTAATTGAGATATTGTACGCACATGTTCACTAGGGTTACCAACAACGTTATCTATGGGATGGTCTTTAGAAACCCAATTAGGTACTTCAGGTGTCTCAATTGGTAAAGAATCATCTATTTCTGGAGAGTCATTTTCTAAAACATTTTCAGACTCTACCATAATAGTTGGGTTCTCCAGTCTTACTATCTACAGTAGTGTCACTTACAATAACGTTTATGGATTCCATTAAGGTCTTAGTGCGAAGATTATAGACACAGTATGCTCTACTGTTAGGAGAGTATCTCAGAAAAATGGCTTTATCTCCACGAGTCTCAAATTTAGATAACTGTTCTCTGTCTTTGCAGACATAACACATACTACCAAAGGTTCTAAGGTACTTAAGATTGGGTTTTTTCGCATACCAAATTTCGTAAGGAGTTTGTTTAGAGTTGTTTCTAAGATAGGCCCTATTTATAATGTGACACGCAGTACGAATAGCTTCTACCCAAAAATACTTGGGTAAGGTTTTTGCATGAATCATAACTCATGCCATATCTTTAAGGGTACGATTCTTTCTCTCAGCTATACCATTCTATTGAGTAGTCTTAGGAGCACTAAATTCATGTTTGTAACCATTATAGTCACAATATTCTATAACCCCAGTATCAATGAATTCTCCACCTCTATCACTACGAATCCTATTTACTTGAGAGTCTTTCTCATTTTCAATTCGAAGTAAAATCTTCAAAAAGGTTTGAAATGTGTCAGACTTTTGTTTTAAGAAAGCTACCCAAGTAAATCTAGTGAAGTCATCAACGATAACAAGAATATAACTGTGTCCACAGAGACTAACAGTTCGAGAAGGACCCATAAGGTCCATATGGATGAGCTCCAGCGATTTAAAGGTAAGGATATCTTTGAATTTCTTATGAGGATCCTTAACAATTTTTCCTTCTTGACAAGAACCACAGACAATGTTAGAAATAGGTTTAATCTTAGGAATGCCTCTAACTATTTTTTGAGAAGACAATCTACTAAGGTTTTCGTAATTTATGTGACCCATACGATTATGCCATATCTCATTGTCATCAATTCTGGCAATGTTACAGACCTCAGCACTATTTTGAACAGTATAACAATTGTTCGGAGTCCTGAGTCCTGTAATAATGCACTCACCTTTTTCATTTAAATTTTTATAATTGTTCCTTGAAAAGGTGACAGTATGATTTGAGTCACAAAATTGCGAGATACTGAGCAGGTTTGCCTTAAGACCTTTTACTAGAAGAACATTTTCAAGTAAAGGTAATCCTTCTTCTTGGAGTGTTCCTTTACCAATGATTTGAGATGATACACCATCACCAAAAATAACTTTTCCTCCAGCAAAGCTGGTTTTGTTTAAGAGTTTGGTATCATCCCCAGACATGTGTTTTGAACATACAGAGTGTAAATACCAAGCAGAGGGAGTGTGTTCAGCTTTTAAAGCAGTAATAACAATATTACACTTCATCTGGGGTAATAGCTCATCTTTTCTAACCCAAACAGCTCTTGTTTTCATTTTGCGCTTATTTTCTCTCAATTAATAAAATTTGCGAGCATTAGATTTTTGTTGAAAAATGTTTTGCGCATGAGGCTGAATTTTATGGAAAGTATGAGCATTTGGTTTAGAAAAGTGTCTCAAAATCCTTCTTGGAAATGATCTTTTAGGTTAGTCTTCCTCCTTCTATAGTAGAGTTTTTGTCTGGTTGTCTAGGAAGAACATAATTGTTACGTCTTCTCCTAGAATAGTTAAAGTTTTGGTACACATGAGTAATAGAGACAGGTTTGACTAACGTTTAGAGTAGCATCCTTCAAAGGAATGACCATATAAGTCACAGTAAGAGCAAAACAAGTTGCTCGAAGTTGGTATATCTTTAGGAAAGTCTCTAAGTATAGGCTTGATGAAATTTTGAGGTTGAACCTTATTCCTAGGGAGTACAGTTTGAAAGACCGAATCACTCTTCCTAATAGGAGGGCAGACATATTTATTCGTAGGTGGACTTTCACACTTAAAGCAACTCGATTCCCCAATATCAAACTTAGATTGGTTTTTGTCAAACTCATTTTTCAGAGAATGAAAGTCTGGACAAGTTTCTACAGGTCTTTTACCTCCTGACACAAACTTTATTGGTTCAAGGATTTTATTTTGAGTCTTCAAATTGGGGCAAAAGCCTATTCCAGTTCGATCATCAGAATTGGTTTTGGAATAAGCAACAAATCCATCAAAATAGTTTGAGTTATTTTAAAATTTAGCAAATTTTTTAAAAACTGTTGTTGTCTTTTCTTTAGATTGTTCCAATTCTAATAATGTCCCTTTATATCTTTTCTCTAGGTTTTCATTTTCTTCGATCAAATTCTTCAATTTTTGATCAAAAGTTTTAACTTCATTTTCATAAGTTAGACATTGGGTAGTATACTCTTCAGCGTTAAGTTTAACCATCAGACTTAGGTCTTCTAATTTCTTGGTGAGATCTTTCACTATCTTTTCTAGTCTAGTGCTTTTCTTGAGAGTTTTTGCATAAAGTGTGTGAATGTCAGGGAGGTCTTCAGTGTCTAAGTCACTAAGTGCAGTGTGTGAAGTGACCCCTAAGGATTCATTTCTTGAACTCACGCACCCATAGACATCGTCATTATCGCATTCCCTTTGACTCACACACCCCGTGGCAGAACTAGCAATATTCTCATAAATTAAAGCATCTAAACCAGTAGCAGCATGATTCACAAAAGCAGGAGTAGAGTTATTATCATCATTCTCATACATAGGCATATCATCATTGTATATAATCTTAGCAAATAAAGACATGCAAGGATAAAAAACATCAGAAGAGTCAGGTTCCTCATTCTCAGAATCACTTGAATCATCCCACGTTTTGCAAATGTTGGCCCTAGTATGTTTATTGGCAGTGTTCATTTTCACTCTACAGTCTTGTGCTATGTGTCCTAGTTTTCCACATCTATAACACTCAATGTTCTTAAAGTCTTTGTTGAGTCTCATGTCCTTATGATGTTTATATTGACCTTTCTCATGAGGTTTGTAGTTAAACTGAATTGGATAATTTGGCTTGCCTTATCCATTTGCCAATTTATTTTTAAAATTGACAATTTTCTTAAATTGTTTTGAAATTAAGGCAATTTGATTATCCAAACTATCTATATCACATTCCTCATCAGAGTCATCAGTGGGAATAGTAAGCTCAGGTTTCATCAACTTACTGGAAAAACTCAAGTTGGAACTAGTCTGTTTCTTATGGGACTGAGTCATTTGTTTCTTAAATTCTAATTCCATTTCCACAGTTTGCAGTTTACTACTGAATAATTCAGGAGTGAGATTTTGATCACACATTTCCTCAATGGCATATCTTTTGTTGTCAAATTTCTATGGCAATGATCTCGGAATTTTAGATACAATTTCATGTCTTTCATATGTTATCCCATTAGCATGCAGTTTCGTCACAATGCCAGTCAATTTCATGTAGAAGTCATCAAAGGTTTCAGAATCTGACATAATTAGGGAGTTATACTGCTGAACAAGCATTTGAGTTTTAGCAGCCTTAAATCTAGTGTCACCTTCATGTGCAGTGATCAGTGTATCCCAAGCTTCCTTAGAAGTGGCACAAGATGAGATCCTTTTGAACTCATGTTCATTTATGGACATAAATATGGAATTCTTGCCTTTATTATTGTTTCGAGAAGTTTGCTTCTCTTCTTGTGTGAACTCACTTAATGCTTTCTTAATCCTCTCATTACTTGCTTCAGTGGCTGGTTTAGTAGGATAAGTGTAACCATTTTCAACAATATCCCAGACATCATCTCCCAAGGTTCCTTGTATGAAAGCAACCATTCTTACCTTCCAGCAAGCAAAGTTGTTTCCATCAAAGAGTGGGGGTCTGGTCAAGTTACCAAATCTTTCATTTTTCTCGTCCATTGTTTTGATTTTAAGAAAACAATTTCAGAAACACAAGATCTGTTAAAAAGATTTCCAAAGCTCTGATACCAATTGAAAAACTGTTACTAAAGTCATTTAATACAAGATTAAACTATTTAAGTAACTCCGAATTGTTTTTTGAGGAAACTCTTTTCTAGAAATCAAATCAGTTTTTAGTCGCAAGATGTGTTTAAAATTTGCACGCGATCAGTTTAAGATTTGCTAACTAGTTTTGAAAAACAAAACTAAAACAGTTTTAAATCAGCACACTAATCAGAATGAGATGAGGAGATGTAGAAAGATTAATGACAAGATATTTTTAACATGGTAAAACCTCACCCAACTGAGGAAACATCCACGACTCCCTCTACGGAGTAAAAATAAAAATCTACTAACACAAAATATAACAGTTACAAACTATATAAAACACATGCACACAAATCAGACCTATACAAGTTTAGGAATGTACCCAATGGTGTCCTTCTAACTTTTTTGCAATTCTGATTGGTGATGTTGTTCTCCCGATTTTCTAACTTCACTTTGTTCCAGTCTTTACGTCGACTCTTGTTTCAGGATCCTATTATCAACACTTTCACTGTTGTAGTGTGTAAGTATTTGTGATGGTAATCTAACACATGTATGCACACACTCATGCTTATTTTTACAAACAGTCCTAGCAAATTACAAATCAAATCTATATGCTGTGATTTTCAACTTCTCTCTTCTTAGGAAACTTGAACCTTGTTTTACCTTTAAGATTAACCCAGAATCCACGGCTATCTTGCGCAGAAGACGTATCAATATCTTAATTAATTTCAGGGTTTTGAAAAGATTTTTGAAATTGAAAATCGCCAAGTGTGATTCCAACTAGGTCAAAGTTCTTGTTTCAAAAGAACTAGAAACAGAAAATGTTATTATTGATTTTGAGTATGAAAATATTTATAGAAAACAATCAACAACAAATTTCTCAAGATGAGAAACAATAAATGCAGATCTAGGTGTAATGTAACATAAAATGCTCAGATCTAAAATTTCTATGAAACAGAAACGCAGATCTAGCTTAATGCTTAAGTTGGACACAAGATCTTAAAACGAAGAGGTTACAGCACGAAACCACTAACAAACCACTCTCAAAACTCTCAAACACTCAAGGTTGTGTTTGGGATAAAACTGGTTTTGATAATCGTATTAGGGTTTGAAAAGGGTTTGGACGAATTTAGGGTTAGGGTTTCTAACTCTGGTTTCTCTTTCTCTTCTCTCTTCTCTCTCTTCTCTCTTTTCTCTCTAAAATGACGAAGTGGCAAAAGTCTTCTAATGGATGAGGGTTACCATCCTTATATATGGGGCTAAGAAGGATCGAGAAGGGGGAGGCAAATCGAGGGCTGAGATTAAGTCAAGCAACCTTGACTTCCATCCAACGGTTAAAGGTAAGCGGTTGGTTATGAGGCTTGTGATTGGATGAGAGATGTTCGTAAGCATTGGGACAAGGACGCATGCAGATCGTCGATTAACTCAATCCAAGGGCTAATGAAACACGTTGGTTTACTCTCTTAGAAGAAACACACAAACATCCAATAGGGAAGCAACGGGTGTAAGGCAAACAGAGGATATCAAATGCGCGTCTAAACTTAATTACATAGACACCCTGACTTCTCTAGTGCTTTTAGTTCCTACCCAAAGAAACATTTGAGTGAAAAAACCAATAACCATTATTTATATAAAGACCCCAAAACTTTTTAATTCCATTTTAATTAAGAAAAAATTGTTTTAAAATATTTATAAATTCCCAAAAATTGTTAAAAATTGTTTTAAGGGGAATTAACACACACAACATACATACAAATAATTTAAACAATATGTGATCAATGTATGCAGTTCTAAAGTGTGAGTGAAAGTGAATATACCTTGATCTATCAAACAAGAGGTATGAATTGAATTGAAGACTCTGAGGCTCTTTGGTATCTAGGATGGGGACCCAATTTTGTCTCTAGTTCCAAACTAGATGAGCACTTATACAATGTAGACTCAAGTGAGTCAAGAGTATAAGGTGCTTCATAGGTTGCCATTTCTCAAATCTTAATGGAAGAATTTTAAAAGATGTTTATGCCTCTTGAGAATGCTTCCAATGCTACGACTAGAGCCATAATAATAAAGGCAAACAAAAGGTTACCTCCACTTGGGTACCTAATCAAGACGATAAAGCCCTTATTGTTCACATTGGTATCAAGGTTCAAAATACTTCCCAATGGTATTTTGATAGTGGGTGCTCTAAGACTTGTGACAAAACGTATATTACTAACCTTATGGATTGCAAGTAAGGGAAAGTCATCTTTGGAGAAAGGAGTAGGTCCAGTATTTTAGGACATAATTGTGTTACGATACCCAGATTTCCTAAACTAGACAATGTATTGTATGTCAAATGGTTAAAAGCAAACTTTATTTGAATAGGCACACTTTATGATGAAAACTTTATGATAAATTTCGATCGGTCTGAGTGTAACGTATATGATCAGTCCGATGAACTATTACTTCAAGGAGTCAGGACCAATTATAATTTCTATGTGATCAATCCAAAATCCTCTTTTGTGTGTGATAATGACATATTTCCTCTATGGACCTTTGGCATTAGTGACTAAGTCATGTGAACTTTAGAGACATTGAGAGATTAGTGAAGAAGGACCTAGTTTGTGGCTTAACATCGCATGGAAAATCAATTTCCTTGATTTGTGTTCCTTACCAATAAGGAAAAAAAATTAAGTCCCTATCGGAAGTTGAATATCATTACCACTTTTCGTGTGTTAGAGTTTATACATATGGATCTTATGGGTCCTACATGTATGGAGAGCAGAGGTCGTAAGAGATATATCCCCGTGATGTTCTATAACTTTTTGAGATACTTTATCATTGGGTTTCTTAAAAAAATGTCTGATGCGATTGAGTTCCTAATAACCAAGTGTCGTGTCCTATAAAAACAATACAGTGTCACTATTATTCGAATGCATAGTGATAACGATATTGAATTGAAAAAAGACGAGGTGAACAAATATTTTAATGGAGTGGTCATCAAACAAGAGTTTTTAGTCATTCATACTCTTCAACAAAATGGGATAGTTGAAAGGAATAATTATATAATTCAAAAGATGTCTTGATCCATAATTTTTGGGAGAACGCGCCTACACGTTTTTGGTTAGAGGCGGTTAATATCACATGCCATACAATGAATAGGGTATATTTTCATCCACACACATTACACACACTTTATGAGTTATGTATGTGGAAGAAACCCAACCTATCATATTTTCGTATCTTTGGGAGTCCTTACTACATCTTGAAAGATAGAGAGCACTTAGGAAAGGTCGACTCCCAAAGTGATGAGGTGACATTTTTAGGTTATTCATCATCGACTAGGGCTTATAAGGTGTTTAACCTTGAAAGTTGTAAGGTTATGGAGTCAATAAATGTCATGATTAGAGACGATGAGTTGTCAATGTCTACTAACCCTGACCTTGAGTATAAAGATGATGAACCCTTCGATGTCGATCCCTTCGTTCCTCATACTACCTCATTGTGCCCCATGCCTGATTTAGAAGATCCACCCTCTTGGATTCGAAAGAGTCATAACCCTTTCGCTATACTTGGTTATCCCACACTAGGTGTCAATACTCACGCTCAACTAGAGAATGTGGTTAGCTATCTTTGTTACACCTCCTTAGTCGAGCCTAAGAATGTGAAAGAAGTATTCAAGGACGAACATTGGATATCCTTATGCAAGATGAGTTGCTTCAGTTTCACAGGAACGATGTTTGGGTGTTAGTCCCCCAACCTAGTGAGACTATTGTGATTGGTATCAACTGCATTTACAAGAATACGAAGGATAAAATAGTACCATAGTTTGTAATATTACGAGGTTAGTCGCTCAGGGATACACACAGATTGAGGGCGTAGACTTTGACAAGACATTATCTCCTTTTGTTGGGCTTAAGTTCGTCCGTTTACTATTTTCCAAAGCATGTAATATATATTTTAAGTTATATCAAATGGATGTTAATAGTCCCTTCCCTAATGGCATTTTACAGGAGGAAGTTTACATGGAACAACCAAAGGGGTTCGAAGACCTATAGCACCCAGGACATGTCATTTATCTTAAGAAGGCCTATACGGTTTGTAGCAAGCACTCCATGCTTGGTATGAGAGGCTCACTTTTTATCTCTTAGCTTATGGGTTCAAGAGAGGAGGAGTGAACGTGATGTTGTTTATGAGGAGAGAGAGTGGTGCTATCTTAGTTACCCTAGTCTATGTGTAACACCAGCCACCATGACTTTGACCGTACTCGTGTGATTTGGTAACTTGGTAAGAACCAATTGGGATTCAGACCTAGTAAGATGGGCCTTGAATCAGATTTGGGTAACTTCGCGGCCTTCGTACTTATTGAATCAGAGTTTTATGGCCTAAAGTTTATATAGTGGAAAAAAGAAGTCGATTGAAGGAGGTGTTCATGATATTTAAATGAGTTTCGAACGAACTTTAATGACTTAGAAATGATCAATTTCCCTCTCTTTTTGGAATCTCATTAGAAGCCCATGTTCAAAAAGGGCGCCTAGTCATTTAAATGAGGGGGGATTTCCCCTTCGAACGAGGAGCTTCTCACGTTCCATTTAACCCTAGATTTTGTCCTCATTAGAAGTCTTATTTAAACGAGAAATAATCTTGTTCGGACGAGGGGGAAGGTCATTCGAATGGTTGGATGAAATTTTAAAAATTCCACACATTTTAATGTGTTGTCATTATGTGGAGCGTTAGATCGGATGAGTGTCGAGCCCTCAGTGACTCAGATCAAAATGTGAGACAAAATACTTGATTGACCATTGGTTGAAAGCTTGAGTGTTAGGGAATTTGGGGAATTTAACCCTTAGGGTTTTAGGGGTACTTAAATGAATCTTTGACTTATTTGGGTTATTCCAATTAGATTGAGAGAGAGAGAGAGAGAGAGAGAGAGTGGTGTGTGGTGGTTGATGGAGGGAGAGATCCAAGAGCTATATATATATATATAATAAGGAGCAAGGGTATATTCACTGTTCCATAAAGAGATAAGATATTTAATGGCCCAGATTAATTCTTAGAGTTTGAATCTAATGATTTCACGTGAGGCCACGTGGGGCTGCAATGATGACAAAGGAGTACAAAAAATTTGTATGATCTCTATGTTTGTATCAATAAAAATAAATAAATAAAATAGCCTGAACGACCAAGCACAAGGCTCAAGGTACCTTCTGCAGCAACTCATGTTCGATCCAATCAAGCACAAGGCTCAAGCTACCTGCTCATGTTCGATCGAATCAAGCACAAGGCTCAAGGTACTTGCTGTAGCAACTTACACAATATGGGGTGATGCTGTGAGAGATTAATTATCTTCCAGTCTCTCTGAATTTTTTTCTTTAATATTCTGGAGTGATATTAACAACAAAAGCCCCAATGTCACGAAAAACCCAGATGTTTCATCAAGAGAGGTTACTCATTTTTTTTTTATTTCTCATATGTGTCGGTTCAACAATTTTCATGGTTGTTTGATTTAACATCTGGTGAATCAATTAAAGTTGAGTCGGTTCTGGTGTTTTTTTTTTCTTCAAACCCACGAGATACCCAATGAATAAAAGGATAAAGTAAGCATCGGAGATTTTTCGAGGTATCAGAGTTAACATCCATGGAAGCAATGGATATTGGCAAAAAAACACCAGAACTGTGAAATGAGGGCCACAGGTTTATATATGTGTCGGTTCAACAATTTTCATGGTTGTTCGATTTAACATCTGGTGAATCGATTAAGCGTGAGTCGGTTTCGGTGTTTTTTTCTCTTCAAACTCACAAGATACCCAAGGAATTAAAGGATAGAGTGAATCTCAAATTTTACTATTAACCATCGGAGCTTTTTCAAGGTATCGGAGTTAACATCCGTGGTAGCAACGGAGATTGGCAAAAAACAACCACTGAAACTGTGAAATGAGGGCCACCTGTTTATAAGGTGACAACAAGCTTTGTGTAGATAACTGAACTGTCTCAAAGAAGCAAAATGTATGGCTAATGGGTGCGCCACTGTTCCATGTTCTTAGGTCGGCAACGCTACTGCTCCATTACTGCTAAAACGCTAGGCTATACTAAATCTGGACGTTTATATCAATAAAAATAATAAAATGTTCTTAGGTCGGCACAAGGTTTGATATGTGTTTTTTCTTCTGGATAGTTTTTCGATATGTATTTTTACTTATTGTCTTAAACTTTTTTTTATTACCATTATTTCGAACTTATAGTCATTTTTTTCGATGTTGTTCCAATTTGTTACGTTTGACAGTGTTCATAGCATCTATATACCAATGATACTCTTAACAAAGAAGAAATGGTTGGGTTTTAAATTGGGGTCACTTTGACTCTGGGACGTCATATGTGGCTAAAAAATTTGTACTTATGATTTTTATTCTGTTGAGATGTCATCTAAAAAGTTTCTTGAGTCACTTAAATTTTTTTCCATTGTACCCTCCACTTTAGCCTCTGCCTCATTATTTATCCTTTCCAGCATCTTTTTCCATTTTACATGTTAGTTTATTTTTCAGTTTTCGATGCAAGTTATTTGGTGAAAAAAATTTGGATGTATATGTTTGTAATTTTTTTTTTATGTGCACTTAGATTATTTCATAAAAAAAATCGCATAGGATCTTAAGTAAGACCAAAGAGTCATTGATACATCTTATAGTTAAATGTTATATGTGAATTTTATATTATTTTTTACAGTAATTTTTCGTTGGATTTATTGTTTAAGTTTAAGAAACCCATCTGCTCAAGTAGTTTGAACTTTGGAGAACACTTTATTGTTATTCAGTTTACATGAACCTCATGTTACCTATTTTTTTCTTTCTAAATACACAGTTATATGGGTTGAGCTGGTGTGTATATGGTAATGGTTCGCAACAATAAAATAGATGGATGTGTTAGAGAGGAAATGGTGGTTTTTTTTTGTGTTGTGGGATTTGCGGATGTTGAGATGGTATGTCTTGAAATGGTTTAAGATGTCTTTCATGGGTATTAGGGTGACATGTGATGGGTGAGGGAGAAGTGAGAGGTTATGTGGGATAGTAGGGAAAATTGAAAAAGTTTTCAATTATTTAGCTCAAATGAGTTTGAATGTTCTTAGCCAAAGTAATTGTTTAGATTCCTGTGTAAAAAACTAATAAATGAGTTTGATTATATGCATTTTTTTGTTATGAAGTATTCATATATAGTGAATTTTGATTTCAAGTCACACACATATAGTGAGTTTTAATATTATAAAAACTATTAAGAGCCTGGAGTTTTTTTATTGATTTCTCATGGGTTGGTATAAGATTTTTAAGTGTGTCAACCAATATGCGAGTTTAAATTTACAATAATGTCGATCCTTGAAATATATTAGATTTCATATGTCGATATGTAAGTTCCTTTTTTCAATTTAAATCGTAATTTGGCGTGCCACAAACACAAATACATTTAAATAAAAAAATTATTTTTCAATTACGTACTTTGGAAATTTTCACCATTTTGCAATTACGTACTTTGGAAATTTCCGTTGTGCCTTCAGGTCTAAGATGGACTAAATGGTGTTGCGAACTAAATGACGTATGGTCCACTCAACGATGTACACTTTTGAAAATTTACATCGTGTCTATCAATTAAATTATTTATACTCGACTAAATAATTTTGGAAAAAAATCTGTCCTTTAGAAAAATTGATCCCGTTCGATATTTTGAAAAATTATGCTATAATACAAAACTTTTGTGACTTGATCACATGATTTATACCTAGGAGAACTGTCATCGTGCCTCCAGGCACATGTACGACTTTTAAAATTATGACCATTTTTTTTAAAAATTATACTTTGTTTTGTTCGGGAACGATTTTTTTTCGTTTTGCAATTACGTACTTTGGAAATATTTTTTATTTTGTGATTATATATTTTGAAAATTTTCATTGTTTTATGATTATCAGCATGCCTTCAGGTATGGTCATACCTTAGTATATATATATATAGATAGATCTTGGAGCTCTCCCTCCACCAACCACCACACACCACCCTAGCCCCACCGTCTCTCCACCCAAAAATAACCATAGTCTAACCCTTTTCTACTATATTTAATCCCTATAAAGCTATCTACACAACTTTTGGTCCAATCTACAAATTTTGGAGATATTTTTGGGGGTTTTGAAGAATAAGTGTAGGAGAATAATGGAGCTTAAATCGGGTTTTGCTTGGAGAATTCATGGAGGCATAGCTTGGTGGAATTAGGCAACCTCTTTAAGGCCACCTTTGGAGGTAGGTAGTTTTCATCTCCTTCTACATTCATCCTACCATTATTGGAGCTTCTTTGAGGTGGAAAAACTCTACTTTTATCGTAAAACTCTATTTTTTCATAGGATTGGTCTTGTAGTTGAGTTTATAAGAGTACGATGCATATACTGTTTAAAGAGGGTATTTCCCATGATTTTGGTAAATGGATTAAAAAATGATTTCAAGAGTACTGATTAAATAATATATTTCAAGAAAACTTGGTGTTAAACAATTTATGGAATAAATGTTTTGAAAATAATATTTATCTTGTTAAAGATATTTTGTGAACAAATATTTTAAAGTTTTCTTGTAAAATTTAGGATTTTTATAAAAATAGGCAATTATTCAAGTTTGAATGATAAAAAAATGTCTTTAGTCTTTGAAAGCATGTTGTTGCAAACATTATGAACTTTCTTGAATAAATCACGTGTTAAACTCATTATTTTGAATTTTTGAACTTAAAATACCTCTTCCTATGTATATAAACTTGTAGTATTTTGATGATAAGCATATAAACAAGTTTAATGGAGGTTTTAATGAGGGTTAACTTGCAATAAAGAAAATAGAAAATTCAACCCTTAAAGTGTGTAAATAAGTATTGAAGACATGATAAGTGTATGGTCTTAAGACTACTTGTGTTAATAAAGGAGATGGCGCTTTTCTTGTAAAGTGGTCTTCAAAATATTCAATGATTTCTTATAGAAAGAAAGTAGTGACATAAAGAGATTTCCATCTTGAAAGGGGTGCTAACTTCAAAGTGTAAAATTAGTGTTAATTAATAAAAATATTTGGAAAGTTGGTGTCTATAACTCAGTAATGTTTTTGGAAAAATAACACTTGTGAAAATGGAGGAAAAATTCAAGTTTGGAAATAAAAGGGTAAATTGGTAATTTTACATAAAATGAAACATTTTTGTGAAATAAAAATGTTGGAAATGGTGTTACACACTAGTATTAAATGAAAGTGATTTTAGGATAAAATTGATGTAAGTGTTTAAAGGACAATAAATGGTTATTTTTAAAGTGTAACACAAGGACGGGTTTTAGCTTCGGTCGATAAAAAGTGGAATAATGTGGACATTTGAAAAATGTTAACACACATTAAAATGTACTCAAATGACAAAGAGAATATTTAAGAAGGGCCTGGAGCCCTGGGATGGAAGACCCGAAATCACTGGCCAGAGCATATGGTAACATAACCGGTGGTGTGGAACCCGTTAAAGTATTCGGATATTGGAAGATTTCGAGAAAAATATAATGAAAAGTGGAACATGTCAAGAAATGGGTTGTGTGGATAATATAAGAAAATACAACCTAACATAATGAAATTAATAAATATTCCGAAAAAGGATAACGTGGATGAGAGTATAAGAAAATTGACTAATGTCCATGAAGTAAACGGCTTAGCAAGGTGAAGTGATTAAATGGGTAACTGAGCAACCGAAATAGTATTAACCCATAATTAATACAAGAGTGTGTTTATGAAAGGTTTTAAATAGAAAATAAGTACTTTCTAAAGCAATGGGTAGTTTCGGTGTCTTGAAAGGTGATTTTCATGGAAAAGACTAAGGTGATTTTGGTATGATAAAATGGGTAGTTTCGATGAAAGAAATGCTTTTCCTTAAATAAAGGATATTTGTTTAAAGTTTTTAACCGGATGTGTTAAATCGAGAAAGAAATGTCAAGTCGAGTAAATAGGGTCTTTTATAAGATTAAGTAACGTTTTGGAATAAAAACGGTTTCATCCTTTAAAGTGTATATATATATATATATATATATGAGGTAGTTGCATGTGCACGTAGACAAATGTGTTAGAGTCTCTTTTATGTTGTTCGATTCTCTATTATAATGTCGTATTTTTTCACTAGGCATTCGGCTCATCCCCTCCTCTTTGTTACGGTAGGCTGGGTGCACTTTCATATTTTGAGAGCGTTGCACGGGTAAGTGTTCTTTTTATTTTACATTATTAGCCTTGTATACTTGGATTCTGGGGACGCTTCTCATGGTTCCCTCATGTAGATTGATATAAACTATAATTGCATGTTAAACAAGTGAAACACTAATTAAATAAAACTTAACTAGCAATATTATTTAGGTTGTCTCATCGCACTTCAAACCTAGATTTCGGGTCCCAACGGGTTGACCATGGGTAATTCATAAATCCGAGTCCTGGAGTTACAAATGGTATCAGATCTCTAGCTTCAAGGCTCCTTTCGGGAGTGATGTTCTGAGGTCGGTAGTGGATCTTTGACGTCGGTGTTGGTTTTGGGTCAGTCACGATATATGGGTGATAGTTTTAATTCATGTTCTCGACGGTGGAGTCAAGGAGATTAACATGATGGGTAATTCATTACCAAATGGCATGTGGCCAAGTTAGTTGCCATTAATTGCTTTCGCGCTTCTGATTTAGATAGGTTAGTAATTTGCAAGTGTCTGTGCGAGAGAATAGTGGTGACACCACGGTTTTTAATGTGAGGTACTTGTGTGTTAACCCTTGATGATGTGACAGGTCTATTAAGATGTTAATAAAGATAAATGACGCCCATTGAGTTAGAGATATAAACTATGTGAAGTCAATCGTGGAGATTAGGTGACTAGAGTGTCATGCCTAAACGGTGTTGATCTGTGATAAGAATGCATTTTTTTTATTTGCGATACTTACAGCTTATTAATGTCGATGATGTGATTAGGTGAACTTAGGGTAGTGTCATGTCGTAAATAATTAATGATTTAGTAGGCAGGTGGAACTGTGTTGGTCGACACTTGAGCATGTTTTTTCGGGCCTTAGCTGATAGTATACAATCATTATAGGTTAGTGCCTTGGTGACCGTTGATTTAAATATGTATCTCATGATCTATGATAGGAGTTACAAACCAGTGGTGGTAAGTATATTACATGCACAACAATGATGGTTGAAATGATAAAGGAGTGAACCCTAGGTAGTCTTCCATGACAGGGTTTTAGAGAATATGGTGCAACTTGTGAGGAATAGGATCCCTATTGATGTTGTTGATCTGTACTTAGAGTCTTATAAGTTGTATACGATGTCCTATATACTACCAGAATCCTTAATATTGTTAATCTGTGGTTTGATACATAGTTTAGGGCATCGTCCATTTGGAATAAGGTTTTTGGATCTTTATTGGATCTCGAGGAGAGAGTCGTAAATTAAACCCAAGCCAGAGTTTTAATCAAAAGGGAAATAAGATTCTTATCTAAGTATCGTATCATATCCTAATGGCCTAAGTGTTGATGGGATGCAACACGGTTTCAGTGTGGGTATGATTTAAGGAAGTCCTTGAAGTATCATTGGGACTGATTGAATGTGGCATCATTGAGAAATAGAAATCGACTTGTCATGATGCCTTGAAATGTTCAATGGTTAAAGGGTACCGTATGTGGAGACTTGTAGGCTAGCATCTCTGTGAGTGGACCACGATGCAGATATTAAAAAATCGATAGGACATTCCTACGATAAGAGGATAAAAGGTGATGAAATCTCATCATGTTCTAATGACTTTTACGCTGGGGTGTGCATGATATCCTTAGGGAACTAGTCAAATTCGGTGTCATGGAGTGCTAGTCTTCTATTGATGGTCGTATTGAGGGTCATGTGATGATCCCAAGTTATTGGTCAGACTTTAAGGAATCTAATCAAGTATTCCTTTGAAAAATCATTCAATTTGATATAAATAAATGGTGCCACCTCCAATGGGAAATTAGATAGTCGTATTCTGATTGGGCACGATGCTCGTTTGTTCTAAGATGACTACTTTAGGAAGTGTAGTTATTGATTTTGATGGGTACTAAGAAATTCATTTGAAATTAGATTTATGATGTGATGTGAGAATTTGAAAATGGAAACCCATAAGGGATATCAAAGCATGATTAGGATATTGAGATGTTGATGACATAAGTTAGAATAGCCCTAGCAAGGAAAGGACTAGTTCTTGACATGTTTTGCCAAATCGATACGGATTAGGAGACGTGGCCCTATATAGTACTTACTAACCTTAGAATGGCCACCAGTGTGGTCGTCATGTAAATTTAATTTGTGTAGAACCTGGAGATAGGCACAGTGACAACCTTGTGTAGTTAGAGATTATAATAGGGTGAATATTTAACTTAATTGGGCATTGACTAAGGATGCGTTAGGGATACGATCATGGTATGATAATGTTATATTAGAAATATGGAATCGATTGACATTAACAAAGACATTGGGCATTCGTCAATTGGAGTGGTTTGTGTTTGTTAAGGATGTAAGGAGTAAACCTTACCACTAAGGAGGGAAGTCCAGTGTTTGACATCCTAAAGGAAAATAGGTTTAGGTGTTCCTTTCATCTTGTGCGGATGAATGGTTATGATATGATTCTTCACGGTTGGTGACTCAAGCCAGGGTTTGTGGCTTGGTTAATACACAATGAGAATGTCTTGGAGGATTCATAGACTTCAAAGACTATGGCATAGGTTTATTTTTCGTAATCCATAGTTCGTTGTGTGCGAATGGGATTTTCTTGGAACGGTTTTCCATTCTTTCTTATTCTTTGTGTCCCTTAATGTTCCTATAATCGAGGATTATGTTCCCGCGATTGTGGTAGTCGAGATTTGTACCGTGTTGTGGTACGATGAGATTTGGCCTAGTAGAGTTCGGCTGGATCTGGAATGGTCAATGCATTTTGATAAATGGGTGCGCCCTAATCTAAATTATCCTTTTTATTGCATAAAGTTCTGTGTAAGGGTGGCTATGCTTTCGATCGTACGTTTCGCTCACAATATCCGTTCGCCTTAGGACTAGTGACCTTATGATTGTCCGGCATGGAAGTTAGTGGGTCTAGTTGCAAAGAGCAGGATGACGATTTGAGGTCATCTTATAGTGTTAGAACTTCAAGAAACATAACACGAAGTGTTATTTTACCACGGTGAGTTGATTATTGTAATACATAGGTGAATGTTCCCTAGTAGTACACTTAGAGTGACCCTAGGTACATAGAAAGGTCATATGGAAGGTATTAGTTGGATAAATGATTTAAGACTTAGTTGGCATGATGCCCTCCCCCCCCCCCCCCCCCCCGAGATGTGAAGGACTTTTGATGTGAGGTTAGTATTGAGTTTAAGGGAACTTGTGTGGTCAGGATGACCCGAGAATTTGAAGAGACTCAAGATACGTAATCCTAAGAATTCAAATAACCTATGATGATCGATTGGGTGGTTAGTTTTATGTCATTTTCTCTTGGGTGAGTCTCTATCACTAGATAAACTTTCCCCGGTAGAGGCATCGGCATGCTTGCGTGTTAGCAAAGAAGCCTTAGGACTTGATTGAGCGTGATCATCGAGCAAGTGGAGACTCGAGGATGGTTATGTAACTTTGATGGATAGCTTAATGGTTAGCATTAGAACATGTTGCATGGCAAGTTTTTTTTGTGACTGCCCTTTGTGAAAAGGTATATGATGATTTTTTAGGGATTGAGGGCTTCAAAGACTTAGCCTTGAAAGATTCCTATGACTTAGAGTAAGGATTGATAATATCGAGAATTCGTGGAGTTGATGGATTAATAATTTTAAGGAAGAAATTCCCTAATGATGGAAGAATATAACACCCACCCCCATGACTTTGATTGTACCCATGTAACTTGGTAACTTCGTAGGACCCAATTGGGATTTAGACCTGGTAAGATGGACCTTGAATCATATTTGGGTAACTTTGTGGCCTTTGTGCTTGTCGAATCGAAGTTTTATGGCCCAAAGTTTATAGAGTGGAAAATAGAAGTCGTTCAAATGAGATGTTCATGTCGTTCGAATGAATCATTCGAAAGATCTTCGAGTGAACTTCTAACGACTTGGAAATGGTCGATTTCCCTCGCTCTCTAGAATCTCATTGGATGCGCACATTCGAACGAGGTGCCTAGTCGTTCGAACGATGGGGAACTTCCCACAGAAACGAGATAATTCACACATACCATTTAACCCTAGATTTTAGCCTCGTTGGTACTTGTTAGAAGTATCGTTCGAATAAGTGGGAAGGTTGTTCGAATGACCGGATAGAACTTTGAAAATTTTGCACATTTTAATGTGTTGTCACGATATGGAGTGTCAGATCGGATGACATGTCGAGCTCTCAATACCTCAGATCAAAACATGGGATAAAAATACTTGATTGACCTTTAGTTGAAAGATTGAGTGTATAGGCATTTGGGTAATTTGACCCTTAGGGTTTATAGGGTACATAAATGAAGATTTGGCTTATTTGGGGTTTTCCAATCAAATTTAGCCTCTCTCTCTCTCTCTCTCTAGTTCTTGAAGCTCTCCCTCCACCTACACCCTCTCTCCACTAAAAAAACAACCATAACCTAACCCGTTTCTACCATATTTAAGAATTATAAACATATTTACACCATTGTTGGGCCATGCTACAAATTTTGGTGATATTTTTGGCAGTTTTGAAGACGAAATGTAGGACATTAATGGGATTTGAATGGAGATTTTGCTTGGAGCTTTCATGGAGGCAAATCTTGGTAGATCTCGACAACCTCTTTGAGGCCACCTTAGGAGGTGGGAGGTTGACATCTTCATCTAGATTCATCCTACCATTTTTTGAGCTGGGAAAACTCTATTTTTCCATAAGATTGGTCTTATAGTTGAATGTGTAAGAGTATGATGCATATACAATTTAAAGAGGGTATTTCTCATAATTTTGGGTAAATGGATTCAAAAGGAATTTGAAGAGTGTTAAGTAAATGATATATTTCAAGAAAACTTGGTGTTAAGTATTTTATGGAATAAAATGTTTTGAAAATAATGTTTATCTTGTTAAAGATATTTTATGAACAAATGTTTCAAAGTTTTCTTGTAAAATTAGGATTTTCATAAAAATAAGCATTTATTCAAGTTTGAATGATCAAAAATTTAGTCTTGGAAAGCATGTTATTGCAAACATTATGAACTTTCTTGAATAAATCACGTGTTAAACTCATTATTTTGGATTTTTGAACTTAAAATACCTATTCCTATGTATATAAACTTGTAGTATTTTGATGATAAGCATAAAAACAAGTTTAATGGAGGTTTTAATGAGGGTTAATTTGCAATAAAGAAAATAGAAATTTCAACCCTTAAAGTGTGTGAATAAGTGTTGAAGACATGATATGTGTACGGTCTTAAGACTACTTGTGTTAATAAAGGCGATGGCGCTTTTCTTGTAAAGTGGTCTTCAAAATATTCAATGATTTCTTATAGAAAGAAAGTAGTGACATAAAGAGATTTCCATCTTGAAAGGGGTGATAACTCCAAAGTGAGAAATTATTATTAATAAATAAAAACATTTGAAAAGGTTGTATGTATAACTCAGCAATGTCGTTGGGAAAATAAGACTTGTGAAAATGGAGAAAAAATGCAAGTTTGTAAATAAACGGCTAGAATGGTAAATTTACATATACTGGAACATTTTTGTGAAATAAAAATGTTGGAAATGGTTTTACACAAATAGTCCTAAATGAAAGATATTTTGGAATAAAATCTACGTAAGTGTTTAAAGAAACAAAAATGGTGATTTTTAAAGTGTAACACAAGGTGGAGCAAAACTCCGGGTTTTGGCTTCAGACGATAAAAATTTAAATAATGTGGACATTTGAAAAATGTTAACACATATTAATACGTACTCGGATGACATCGAAAATAATTAATAATGGCCCAGAGCCCTGGGGTGAAATACTTAAAATCAATGGCCAAAGCATATGGTATCATAGCCGGCAGTATGACGCCCGTTAAAGTATGTGAATATTTAAAAGATTCAAAGAAAAGATAATGAAAAGTGGAACATGTCAAGAAATGGGTTGTGTGGCAAATATAAGATAAGACAACCTAACTTGAATGAAATAATAAGCATTCCAGTAAAAGATAACGTGGACGAGAGTGTAAGAAAATTAACTAATGTCCGTGAAGTAAATGGAATAGCAATGTGAAATGATTAATAGGTAATTAATCAGCCTAAAGTGGTTTAACCCATAATTAATACAAGATTGTATTTATGAAAGGTTTTCAATAAAAAATAAGTATTTTCTAATGTAAGGCTTGAGTTTTTGAAAGGTGATTTTCAAGGAAAATACTAAGGTAAATTTGGTATGAGAAAAAGGGTAATTTTGTTGAAAAAGTTTTTCCTTAGACAAAGGGTATTTTGTTTTAAGCGTTTTATCGGGTATGCTAAATCGAGAAATAAATGTCAAGTTGAGTAAATGGAATAAAAATGGTTTCATGCATTAAAGTATATAGATATACATATGTATAAGGTAGTCGTATGTTCACGTAAACATAACGTGTTGGACTCTCTTTTCTATCGTTCAATTCTCTAATGCATTCTTGTATTTTCTCACTGGGCATTTGGCTTATTCCCTCATCTCTGATACGATTGGTTGGGTGCATTTCTATATTTTAAGAGCATTCCACAAGTAAGTATCCTTTTTATTTTGCGTTAGTATCTCTATATGCATGGATTATGGGGATGCTTCCCGCAATCCCCTTACGTAGATTGATGTAAATTGGAATTGCATGCTAAATAAGTGAAACACTAATTAAATAAAACTAAACTAACAACATTATTTAGGTTGTCTCATCGCACTTCACACCTAACATTCAGGTCGGATCGGGTTGACCACGGGTAACCCATAAATTCGGGTCGGGGTGCTACATTATGTGGACGACATAGTATTTGGATCCATGTGATCCCAACATGCTCACACTCTTGAGGAGAAGATTAAGAGAGAGTTAGATATGAGCATGATTGGTGAGCTTGTGTTCTTTCCAGGTCTCCAGGTGAGTTAACTTAAGGATGGGATATTCATATCTCAATCAAATATGTTAAGGATCGAGTGAAAAAATTTGGTTTGAACTCCGCAAACACTCATACACCCCTATGAGTACATCGACTAAGATTAGCATAGACACTTTAGGCAAGGGATTAGATAAACCCCTTTATATGAGCATGATAAGTACTCTTCTCTACTGGACCACTAGTCGTCCCGACATTGCCTTTAGCGTTACAGTTTGTGCGCGATACCAAGCGTCCCTAAAAGAGTCTCACTTGCTCTCACTTAAATGCATCATAATATGCATGAGTGGAACTCTTCCCTATGAGAGTTGGTAGGTGTCTGCCTATTCGGATGTTGATTCAATCGGGGATGCCGATTGTTGTAGGAGCACCACGAGGGGGTGTTTTTACCTTGGGAGCGCTATTGTCTCTTTGTTGAGAAAAAATCAAAACTCCATATCCTTGTCGACGGTGGAGGCCGGTTATATAGCCTCTGGGAGTTTTTGCACACAACTCTTATTGATGATGCAAATATTGGAATACTATGGGATTTCCTAAGTCATAATGACTATTTTGTGTGATAATATGAGTATAATTCATATATCTCATAATCCGGTCCAGCATTCCTACATGAATCATGTTAGGATACATGAGCATTTCGTTTGTGATCTCATTGAGGAGACAGTCATGTCCTTAAGCTTTGTGACCACCGATCATGAATTATCCTATATTTTCACAAAACCTTTAGATGTATTTAGATTCGAGAATATTAGGAAGTCCTTGTGTATTTGTTCCATTGATTGAGTTCGGGTACTCTGTCTAGAATAGAGTGATTATCATGTTAATATCATTTGTCCATATTGTTAGATTGTATTTTCTTGTGTTTATATATATTTTTTTTAATCTTAAAAACTAAAAAAATATTTTTGGTTTTTAAGAAAATTTTGAAAATTTCCCAAAAGATGTTTGTATTTTCATTTTTCACCATTTATGAATGTACATTTAAGATGTTCAGATCACCTCTGCATTCCATCCATTCATGTGACTTTTTCATTGTGTTTTGAGACATGGCTTCGTTTATTTCGTGTGCTTAATAATTTGGGGATAGCATTTCGTTGTTTATTGATGATGACTTACTTCATGCTAGACTCTTTATAACCATTATTGCACACATGCACGGTCTTTTTTAACATTGTTCTTGCTTATATTGTGTCGAATATGGTGTTCTTATATTAATAGCGTTTAACAACGAACCACTTGTATAAGATATAAGTTGTGCTTATAAGAACCATTGCTTGAATTTCATTTCCCTAAAATATTAACAACACACAAAGACACAAAGACAGAAGTGTCATGGCCAATTTTATTTTTATTGATGCTTCAGTACATATAAGCATTATGATATCTTCAAATTTTTTAGAGTGAATTATTAAATATGTGAGATTTTGAGGGTGTTATAAAGTAGAAGATCAATGGGTTTGCAAAACAAACTCTCTTAAAAAGCATAAATTAGTTTGAAGTTATTATTTTGAGAAGGATTTTAATTCATGGAATGTTTCTTAAGTCGAGTCAATTACATATAAGTTCACAATTCTTACACCTAAGGCTGAAATTTAATTAATTCTTTAGAAGTATCTCATTAACTCCGTGAGCCTATGTTGGTTTGCCTATGGAAAATGTTCCCACAATTATACTTCGCTTTCACAATTCAGATATTTTTGTGTTATTACATGGTATTTTTTTTGTACCTATATATACCTTTTATACATATAATTTTTAAACATGAAAAAAATTCAAAAATAGCTGGTATGCTTCTTCAAAATCTCATCGCATGTGCTTAATTGATTATCTTTATGATGTTATATCATTTGAATTCATGTTATGCTTATGATTCACGTTTATTTTCTAACCCTTTGTCTATTACAGACAAAAAGGGAGAGATCAAATTGAGGGAGAGTTTATTTTTCCTTAAACTCGTAGCCCCCTTTCATTGCTTATCATCTGTCGAATATAGTGTTCTCATCTCAATGATACTCAATAATGAACCAATTGAGGTGTGCTTGTAAGAACCATTGCCCAAATTTCATTTCTCGAAAAGGATTATTATATATTAAGCAATGGAAAGGGGCTACGAAAGATAACAATACTCTTTGCAATAAAAGCCACCATTTGCAAAAAGAGCCTAAAAGATTAACGGCACAAAAAAATAGAAGTTCCAAGGCCATTTTACTTCATTGATGCTTCGCTACATATGATCATTATGATATCTTCAAAATTTTAAGAGAGATTTCTTAAATATGTGAGATTTTAAGGGTGTTATTATGGTCATCCCTCTCTGTCGGCGCGTGCATGCATGGGTCTCGCGCCCTTCCTCGAGGCGCTTCAGTCGTCGTCAATTGGGGTAATTGATAGAGATAAAGTCACCAGCCTATTTTTCATAAATCAGGAAAAACAAATGTTGTCGCCTCGAGAGAATGCATCAAAGACATACTGATGCTTTCGAAACCAAAAGTTTAAGAATTTGAGGACTAAGTTACGGAATGTGAAGGTATTAGGCACCCATCCTGACCTTTCGGTCTCTCATGGGAATGTGTTATTCTTCTCCTTAATAACTATGTGAAGTGTGTGTGTGTGTGTGTGTGTGTGTGTGTAAATGGAGAGGGAAATTACTCGACTCACATCATGGATAAAGGCAGAGTGAGTTCATCCTTAGGTGTCTTCCCAAAAGAGTAATCAAAATATTATGTATGCATTTGTCGGGACACCGATCGTTTATAGAAGGACGATGGTGTAAGTTGAACAAGACACAAGCATAAATTACAAATATATGATATGAAAATAATATATGAACAAAAATAGTAGAGGACTCGAATCTCGAATTTTACCCGAGACGCCTATGTAGCCTAAAAAGGCATCAAAGTCTACGTAGTTCGCATATAACATGGGGTGGGGTTTATCCGATAAATCCAATCGGGAACTTTTCATATATGTATGTGTGTGAAAATGATGTTTTAGTGTGAGAAAATGTAGTGAGAAATCCTCGTTTGGAATTTACAAGAAAACCCTTTTTTTCTTATGTTTGCCTTTTTTTTATAGAAAGTACAGTATTTCTAGTACTACTAATAAAAAGGTTGGATATTAAAATGTGAGATCCAATAAAAATGAAATGCTAAAATAAAAATTAACTAAGAAATGTGAAAATAAGAGAATTTAAAGAGCGAGTGAAATATTTGGACCTTCTTTTGAAGCCTTGAAGTTG
The DNA here is from genome assembly GCA_949130495.1 of Sambucus nigra. Taxonomy (NCBI): domain Eukaryota; kingdom Viridiplantae; phylum Streptophyta; class Magnoliopsida; order Dipsacales; family Adoxaceae; genus Sambucus; species Sambucus nigra. The sequence continues at coordinate 574,126,008 of OX422217.1, forward strand.
ATCTTAAATTTTGAAGGGATGCTCTTTCAAGTGGATGAAGGTGGTAGGAGGGAAGAGAAGGGAATTTTTCCAAACTGGGTAAGGAAAAGATGGAAATAGAATGTGGGGTGAGAGGTTTAAGAAGAAAACCACACTGACTTCGAGAGAATGTTTCTTAGATCACTGAAAGGGATGTTTCTGAGGTGGCTTTCAAAGTGAGCTCATGCTCTCCTTTTATAGGGTCAAGGGGGTGCTGATCGGCATTGTCCTTGACTTGCCTATCAGCAAGATACCCAGGCACATTGCCGATAGGCAAGCAAATGGGTTTGCCATTCGTCAGTCCTCTGCAGATTTTTCAGAAAAATGATCGTAAAACCCAATCCGTAAGTCTGAATCGTGCACGGGATGAACCGTTAAATATGATATTTTAAGCCATTTGAGAATCAATTGGGCTGCTCCTGAGTTCGGGAATCGACTATGGTCAAACGGGGCTCGAAAGCAGCCATCGATCTTTTGGATAAAAGGAAAATGAATCGTTAGTCCGAACTATAAGGCTGATTCGTGCACAGGGTGAATCGTTAAAAAATTTATGCAGGTCCCTTAGATGTTCCAAAGAGTTTCCTTGAGTTCGGAGAGTTGACCAATGTCAAATGGGGCCCGAAGTGCCCGATTACCCTTCGTAGTAAAATGTGTTGTTCATCCGTACTGTAAGGTCAATTCGCGCATGGAATGGACCGTTGGAAAGGGAATTCAGATCCTTTTAAGGATCTAACGATATTCACTCAATTTGGAGAGCTTACCAGAGTCAAACGGGTCCCGAGAGTGCCCGCTGGCCTCTAGGTCAGTTTTTAGGGAAAATGGATCGTTCGTTCAAACCATAAGGCCTATTTGCGCATGGGTTAGACCTTAGGAAAGGGGATTCATGCCCTTTCAAAGATCCAATAACTATCCCTCATATGAGAATATTGACCCACAGTTAAGCGGGGCCCAAGAGTGCCTAGTGGCCTCCAAATCAGTACTCACAGTATAACCTAAGGTTTATGGTGAAAGAGGAAGTGCTAAGGACCTAAGAAGATATTTTAGGAGTATTAAAATGGGTTGTCTATAGAGACCCTCGACGGGTGAGCTTGGAACAAGTGAAAGTCGTCGAATAGACACCACATTGACATGGGGAAAAAAGGTGTTTAAGGTCCTTTCTGTGGACTAAAGGGAAAAGGGTAACCGATATAGAGGGTCGAGGTCGATTCTGAGTACATATGGTTGTAATGGAAATGATCGATTTGGGGGTCGAGGTAAGTTTTGAGGACCTGAAGTTGTGACGATCAATTTTGTGGGTTGAGGTCCGTTTGGAGGACCTATAGTTTTGACGACCAATCCTAAGGACCTAAAGTTTAGGGTACCAATTATGCGGGTCGAGGTCAATTATGAGTGATATGGAAAATATATCACCATATCGCGGACGTTACTCAGGCATGCACAAAAGCTTATACGCCGCGGCCCAACTCAGCACAGGGTGCGGCCCTACTCAGCACCGGGTGCGGCCCTATTCAACGCGGTGCGACCCTACTCGGCACAGGGTGAGTCCCTACTCATCATAGGCCACGGCCCTATTCATCACAGGGTGAGGACCTTCTCAGTACAGGGTGCGGCACCCACAGCTTTAGCCTCATATGCAGGGTGCAGCCTTTTACTACACAGGGTGCGGCACCCATAACTCTAGCCTCACTAACAGGGTGCGGCCTTCTCGCTCATAGCTCCAGTACAGGGTGCGGCACATACCGGTTGGCCTTACATACAGGTCGCAGCCTCATACTACAGGGTGCGGCACCCACAGCTTTAGCCTCATATGCAGGGTGCAGCCTTTTACTACAAAGGGTGCGGCACCCACAACTCTAGCCTCACTAACAGGGTGCGGCCTTCTCGCTCACAGCTCCAGTACAGGGTGCGGCACATACCACTTGGCCTTACATACAGGTCGCAGCCTCATACTACAGGGTGCGGCACCCACAGCTTTAGCCTCATGCTGGACGCAGCCTTCTGCTACGCTGGATGCAGCCTTATACTATGTAGGATGCGGCACTTAATATGCCTGCCTTACTGGATGCATCCCCCATCTTGACAGTTACTCCAGACTTGATATATATCACGTGCTCAGGGCACGTGACACAACTCACATGCCTCCTATAAATAAAGGTCCACACCTCAAGATAGAGAGATTCGATACCCGTCTGGGGCAGGCTCTACAATACAGATTCTCTCTACACAACCTCAACATACCTCTTGGAGGGACAAATCTACATCACAGCCACCTTTCGGAGTTTCACCAGAATCTATAATACTGTCATGTATTCACCCTTATTCTCATACTTGTACGCCTCTTTAGGCATGATTATATTGTACAGTGCAATGCATATAATGAGAATGGAGAAACACAGTGGACGTAGGCCCATTTTAGGGGCTGAACCACTCTATATCTTGTCTTCTCTCTATTTACTTACTTTACTTGTTTATTACGCACTTTACTCTTGATTTGCTGATACGAGATCGACTAGTGGACGATTTCTCGTATCAACAATTTGGCGCCGTCTGTGAGAAATGAGATATTTCAATTTTGTTTCTCTATGTTACGAGTTCTTAAACACCTTATTTTATTCATGGGGATCCTCTGGATCATCATCGCATGAGTAAATTTTGGTTATTGAGCTATATTTTATACTTACACCCTTAAATGGGTATTTCATACCTTCAGATCTGCTCTCGGGTCTCTATTTTATAACCTTAGATATATTTTACATACCCCTGTGATATCACCCCACCTAGATAAAGCTGGAAGGCTTGATGGGCTTTAGCCCCGTAAAGGTGGTTGATTAGGGAAGAGTTATATTTACTCCCTTTTTTTTCTTTGCCTATGATCTAGGGTTTATCATTAGAAGTGTTCCATTGTGTGCACCGAGAGGTTATTCTCTCATGGATAGACCCTAGTTAGTATGCTATTCACGGGTTTCGGGAGAAAAACTCAGTTTTTGGGTTTCAATTTTAGGATTTTCCCTCGCTGTCTAGGTAGGGATGCGGCGTGGTAGTTCAACTACCTTACATGTCACGACCTCTACTATGGCAGGTATGTTACAGAAGCTTCAAAACATCAAGGAACACTCGGGCGGCCTTCAGCTCAACCTTGGTGATATCATTTAAAGGCTGCGGCAGTGCACTTGTGTGCCTTACTGGTCGTGGCCTCGTCAGAATATCATGCAGCAGTTCAAACATTGCATCCTAATTTTAAACCAATTTAGATAAATGCCCCTTTCCTGCCCAATAAGGGATGCAGCCTAGTAGTTTAACTGCCCTGCTACCGCAGCCCCTATAGTGCAGTTGGTTTATAGCAGATTCGAAACATTAGGGAATGGACTCAGGTGGTCTCTAGCTCAACCTTGGTGTATATCATACTACACCGCGGCAGTACACCTATGCGCCTTATTGGCCGCGGCCTCGATAGGAATACCATGTGGCAGTGAAAACGTTGCATTCCCATTTCCTACTTGATCACCCCAATATTTCTGAGATTACTCATTTCAGTTAGTTTTTTTTCTCAGATTATATATACTTTCTAAAGATTAACAAAGCAGAAATGGAAGGAAACTCTGGCCAAAGCGCAGAAATGAAGAATGAGATTGCTCAACTGTATGACTACATTAACCATCTCTATGACCACCAGGCCTCACTACAAGGCCAAATCAATTTCCTAGCACAAAGGGTCCTCATGCTAGAGTCTGCCGCCTTTACCTCTATGCTAAAGGCCGCAGCATCAGAAATCAGAGAAATATCCCAGCTAAAAGTGGTGGCCGCAGAAGGCAAAGCCGCGGCCAGGGTCCTAAAGAGGATGAGGAAATATGAGGAAAATGAGCTATGTAAGAACTACACACCAATGAACTCCAGCCTCGAGGATATCCTTGGAAGCATCGAGGAAAAATTACTCTGGAGGCCAGAGATGTTGAAGACTCCACCTCATAAGAGGAACCAGGACAAGTGGTGCAAATTCCACAAGGATCACGGTCACGATACCGAACATTGTTTTGCACTAAAGGATGAAATTGAGGGGCTAGTTAGGCAAGGGATGCTGCAGCGATTCCTGAAGAATAGATAAAGGATGCATCCAAACCTGACAGAGGCCGCATGCCGCATCTCATCCTTAGTCTTTCCTGTTTCTACTATTTATGTTTATGTTTTATGAAGCTCATTATAGCCCTAATCTTCAAGACTTTATGTTTTATTAACAAAGTCAATTGCTGGAGCATGCATATATAAATATATAAATTAGCAAAATTTGCCATATCTGGTTTTGCTCTTGTTTTCATAATCTGTTATCTCACAAAAATACCTTTTGTCTTAAACAGATTCCAAGGGAAGAATAATAAATTATCTTGAAAGATTATTATTATTTTGGGATGCACCTATTGAGGGATTGTGATCTTAGTTAGCTCAAAAGTTCCCCTCACGATGTGAAACTATATCTTATCATATGATGATCATAATCAAGAAAGAATCCGAGGATTCAAGGAGCTTTTATTAGCCACGGGGGCTTACAATGCCCGTCCTCAGCTCTCGGGATGCTATAATTTGCCACGTCGGCTTATAATGCCCGTACCTAGCTTTCGAAATGCTTCAATTAGCCACGGGGGCTTACAATGCTCGTTATCAGCTTTCGAAATGCGTCGATTGGCTTGGGTAAACCCCATAATGCCCAGCCTGGGAAGGCTTTATATATGTTCCACTACAGCTTGGGGAAGCTTCATAATACCTAGCCTGGGGAGGCCTGATAATAGCCGTCAGAAAGGGCCAAGGACTTAATAGTCCGCAGATAATCCTATCTCTACAGATTAAAGCTACACATGAAAGTCAGATCTAGCCGCGATAATAAAACTCAAGGCTAAAGAAAAATATGGCCGCGATAACAGTACATGATTCAGATGCAGGGCATTCATACAAAAGATGGCTGTAGCCCTGAACAAGCATTCAAAATGGCATGAAAGATGACTGTAGGCTAACTGGCCGTGACATATTTGCATAACAAAGAAGCTAAGAAAAATTCTCCTGGTATTGATTAAGGCTACATCCCTATGCCAAAAGGCCATGGCGTCATCTGAGTTCAGTGATCAAAGGCCATATATCCACAGCGCACGACAAAAATTCAGCAAGAAAATTAAGTGGCTGCAGCCCAACGATTATGCCAATCAAAAGGTTTTAAGCAGAAGAATTCAGCCGCAGCCCTAAATAACAAGGCAAGATAAGAAGTAATCGTGTCCCCACGTTCAATACTTTCAAAATAAGAAGCGACCGGGAAAGCATTTAAGCTATGGCCATAAATATCATAGTGTCGCAGAATAATAAAGCTACAAATTGGCATCAGCCCAGCATGCTATCATCAATTTGCTGATAAGGGCCTGAAAGGCGCGGCACCTTCTTAAGTACTTGGTCGCCGCCTGGGCACAAACAGGCCGCGGCACTTTCTTAAGTACTTGGTCACCGCCTGGGCTCAAACAGGCCGTGGTACTTTCTTTAGTACTTGGTCGCCGTCTGGGCACAAACAGGCCGCGGCACTTTCATAAGTACTTGATCGCCGCCTGGGCACAAACAGGCCGCGACACTTTCTTAAGTACTTGGTCACCGCCTGGGCTCAAACAGACCGTGGCACTTTCTTTAGTACTTGGTCGCCGCCTGGGCACAAACAGACCGCGGCACTTTCATAAGTACTTGGTCGTCGCCTGGGCACAAACAGGCCGCGACACTTTCTTAAGTACTTTGTCGTCGCCTGGGTTCAAACAGGCCACGGCACTTTCTTAAGTACTTGGTCGTCGCCTGGGCACAAACAGGCCGCGGCACTTTCATAAGTACTTGGTCGCCGCTTGGGAACAAACAGGCCGCGGCACTTTCATAAGTACTTGGTCGCCGTCTGGGTTCAAATAGGTCGCGGCACTTTTTTAAGTACTTGGCCGCCGCCTGGGTTCAAACAGGCCACGGCACTTTCTTAAGTACTTGGTCGTTGACTGGGCACAAACAGGTCGCGGAACTTTCATAAGTACTTGGTCACCGCCTGGGTTCAAATAGGCCGCGGCACTTTCTTAAGTACTTAGCCTTCGCCTAGGCTCAAACAGGTCGCGGCACTATCATAAGTACTTGGTCACCGCCTGGGCTTAAATAGGCCGTGACACTTTCTTCAGTACTTGTCGTTGCCTGGACTCAAACAGGCTGCGGCACCTTCTTTAGTACTTAGCCGCTGCCTGGGCTCAAACAGGTGGTGGCACTTTCATAAGTGTTTGGTCGCCGCCTGCGCTCAAACAGGCCGCGGCACTTTCTTAAGTACTTGGTCATCGCCTGGGCTTAAACAGGCCACGACACTTTCATAAGTACTTAGTCGCCACCTGGGTTCAAATAGGCCGCGGCACTTTCATAAGTACTTGGTCGTCGCCTGGGTTCAAACAGGCCGCGGTACTTTCTTAAGTACTTAGTCACCGCCTGGGTACAAACAGGCCGCGGAACTTTCTTAAGTACTTGGTTGTCGCTTGCTGTCAAACAGGCCGCGACACCTTCTTCAGTACTTGGCCTTCGCCTGGTATCAAACAGGCCGTGGCACCTTCTTCAGTACTTGGCCTTCGCCTGATATCAAACAGGCCGCGGCACCTACTTCAGTACTTGGTCTTCGCCTGGTATCAAATAGGCCGCGGCACCTCCTTTAGTACTTAGCCGTCACCTGGGCTCAAACAGGTCGCGGCACTATCATAAGTACTTGGTCGCCGCCTGGGCTTAAATAGGCCGCGACACTTTCTTCAGTACTTGTCGTCGCCTGGACTCAAACAGGCTGTGGCACCTTCTTTAGTACTTAGCCGCTGCCTGGGCTCAAACAGGTGGTGGCACTTTCATAAGTGTTTGGTCTTCGCCTGGGCTCAAACAAGCCGAAGCACTTTCTTAAGTACTAGGTCGCCGCCTGGGTACAAACAAACCGTGGCACTTTCTTTAGTACTTGGTCGTCACTTACTGTCAAACATACCATGACACGGCTAGATCCCATTTATGTAAGAGGACACGGGAAGATGAGACTTCGCCTCACAGTCTCCACGACAGTCACATAATTAAGCCGCAGCCCCAAAATCGCTACCTCCTTGCACTACGACTTGGGGGCTCATTGATATGGAAAATATAGCACCATGTCACGGACGTTACTCAGGTGTGCACAAAAGCTTATAGGCCGCGGCCTAACTCAGCACAGGGTACGGCCCTACTCGGTACCGGGGGCGGCCCTATTCAACGCGGTGCGACCCTACTCGGCATAGGGTGCGTCCCTACTCATCATAGGCAGCGGCCCTATTCATCACAGGGTGAGGCCCTTCTCAGTACAGGGTGCAGCACCCACAGCTTTAGCCTCATATGCAGGGTGCAACCTTTTACTACACAGGGTGCGGCACCCACAACTCTAGCCTCACTAACAGGGTGCGGCCTTCTCGCTCACAGCTCCATTACAGGGTGCGGAACATACCGGTTGGCCTTACATACAAGCCGCAGCCTCATACTACAGGGTGAGGCACCCACAGCTTTAGCCTCATATGTAGGGTGCAGCCTTTTACTACACAGGGTGCGGCACCCACAACTCTAGCCTCACTAACAGGGTGCGGCCTTCTCGCTCACAACTCCAGTACAGGGTGCGGCACATACCACTTGGCCTTACATACAGGCTGCAGCCTCATATTACAGGGTGCGGCACCCACAGCTTTAGCCTCATGCCGGACGTAGCCTTCTGCTACGCTGGATGCAGCCTTATACTATGTAGGATGCGGCACTTAGTATGCCTGCCTTACTGGCTGCATCCCCCTCATTGACAGCTACTCCAGACTTGATATATATCACGTGCTCAGGGCACGTGACACAACTCACATACCTCCTATAAATAAAGGTCCACACCTCGAGATAGAGAGATTCGATACCCGTCCGGGGCAGGCTCTACAATACAGATTCTCTCTACACAACCTCAACATACCTCTTGGAGGGACAAATCTACATCACAGCCACCTTCCGGAGTTTCACCGGAATCTATAATACGGCCATGTATTCACCCTTATTCTCATACTTGTACGCCTCTTTAGGCATGATTATATTGTACAGTGCAATGCATATAATGAGAATGGAGCAACACAGTGGACGTAGGCCCATTTTAGGGGTTGAACCACTCTATATCTTGTCTTCTCTCTATTTACTTACTTTACTTGTTTATTATGCACTTTACTCTTGATTTGCTGATACGAGAACGACTAGCGGACGAATTCTCGTATCAACAATGAGGACCTAAAGTTATAGGGACAAATTATGAGGGTCGAGGTCAATTTTAAGGACCAAAAATTGTGATGACTAATTCTACGGGTCGAGGTTAATTCTGAGGACCTATAGTTATAATGACCAATTCTGAGGGTCGACAACAATTTTGTGGACCTAAAGTTGTAGGGAGCAATTCTGCGGGTCGAGGTCAATTCTGAGGACCTAGAGTTATAGGGACCGATTATGTGGGTCGAGGTCAATTTTGAGGACCTAAAGTTGTGATGACTAATTGTTGGAACATGATTCCCCCAATTTTTAAAATCTTTTATTACAAAATGAAATGTTCTTTTTATAGATAATGCGGAAGCGATAAGATGATGGTTCAATTGAAACAACTTAACCAATTTTAATTTCTTCCAAAATTAAAATTAAACCAAAGTGAAATAAAATGAAAACACACACTTGTGTTAATTTCACTTAAACACAATTAATCCAATTCCTAGAAAATTTGCCTAAGTCATATTTCTCAATTTTAACAAATTACGCCAAACCAAATTTTAACACATTAAATTAATGACTTGAATTAATAAAATATTACCCAACTTAATTAGCACCAAATTAAACATGTAGTGATTAAAACCAAATTTTATCTTATTACCTAAGCATGCGTTCTAGGTATGTTTGCACAAGATAAAATAAGCAATGAAACCACTACGCCACGATGTACGAGAAAAAACCCACAACGGGAAAAAACCTCGGACGGCCCTAACCTCAAATCCACTAAGTACGAAATTTACAAATACAAGAAAGATGACTTACAACACTTGACTCGATCTCTCTCCAGCCCCGACGCATCTTCTTGTATCAACCTCTGCCTAACGAATAACCACGGAGCTCCACCGCAGTCTCGGAATCCACCGATCGGACTTTATATGGTCACCTTCACCCGAACTAGGGGCCTTTCTCCAAGTGGGTAAATCAACGCAAACTTCTTCTTCTTTGAGGGATGTAGAAGCAAACCCAAACTTCTCTTTGAACGGAAGAGATGAACCTGGTGCCAAAACTCCAAGCAAGGTGTATACATATTGAAACTTGGATTAAACTATATGGGTGAAAACTAAAGTGTAAATGAACTTTTCTTTGAAAAATAGACACTTTAAAACATGAACTTTTTCTTTTTCTCTTTTGCTCTCAAACTCTCTCTTGGAGATAGATGTGTATGAAAAAGTTAACTTTCCAAATTTGGTTCCTGCACTTAGATATTCAGTCAAAAGTTAGTGGGGAAAGATAATGGGAAAGTGGGTGAAAACTGACAAAAACTGCCATTTAACAGTTCCCGCCAAATCTCGTTTGAACGAGATTTGTCATTCGAACGAAGTCTCTTTCGAACAACCTTCTAACGACATTCTAACGAAGTTCCTGTGTCTTTAAAAAATGAACTCGTTAGAAATCTCGTTCGAACATTTATCTCGTTCGAACGACATTTCGAACAAAGTTACAGAGGCCAAACTGGGAACTCGTTAGCAAACTCATTCGAACGACATTTGGTTCGAACGAAAAACTCGTTCGAACGACATATCGAACGAACTTCCAGAAAGTTGGAAATATTCATTTTTAGCCCGGAAACTTTATAAACTTTATTTAAAGTTTTAATTAAATCTTTCTAAAATTAAACAACAGTTTTAAATAAACGTAAACCCAATATAAATTATTCCAAGCTCCTATATATATATATATATATATATATATATATTGAAATGCATTCATACCTTAGGAGCAATGGAACCATGTTGATGACGTAGAAACGAGGCACTTTAAACTCGGCATTTTCATGAAGCTTTAAACTTGGCCGCTACGTCTTCAAATTTAGTATGTCATAGGCTTGAAGGACGATCAATAACTCTATCCTATGACTCAAACGTTTTTGTTCGAAATTGAGCCAAAACTACAAAGGACTCAATTGGAAATTTGTGTCCTTACAAATCTCTCCCTATGGCTATTCCGGGACAAAAACAAACAAAAATCCTAAAGGGAAATCAAGCTCTACTAGACTGACAAAAAGTCCCACCCAAAATAAAATTACAATGCTTGACTCAAACAACCCAAGGATTAAAATCTCTACTGGTGAAAGTTGCCACTTAGTATAAAATTCCTGCACACTGAAGCAAACACATTACACGCATAGGGAATATCAAAATATTTAATGCAAGTAAAGTAAGTACTCCTACTAAAGTAATTCTTTCCCTTTATTAACTATGATCAACTCAGAAAAATGTCTCCCCCTAAGATAAATCTCCCCCAAACTAAGATACAATTATAATAGGAATAGATACCATTTCTCCCCCTATCATTCTCCCCCTTTTTGTTATGGAATAGTCAAAGGCTAAAGAATCATAACATTAACTTATCTTCCCCAATAAAATCTTATACACCCTCTAAACTAAGCAAGGGATAAATAGAATGGGATAACAAGCTAAAAACATGTAATTGTGCATAAAGTGATGAGAACATTAAAGCACATGGGAAACAAATTCACAACTAATCCAATAAATAATAACGGATACCAACTAGGAAGCAAGAAAATGATACCAATATAATACATGAAGTATTAAGCATGCGATATCAACAAAGAATGCAACTAGATAGATACCAATTTTGAATTAAAGCATAGATGGACTAGAAATTAAGGCAAAGACCGAATAAATATCAAATATATGTATACATAATAGATACCTTATAAAATCGAGTACACATATATAGATATAAACACACAAATGACACAAAATAAGATAAGTTTTTCACACTCGTGTGGCAAAAGTGTGTCATATGAAAACGGAAGTGTTGGGGTGTGAACTAGTAACAATTAAATTTAGACCCAATCACTTAAAACATGTTCACGGAGTTCTCATTTTATTGCAAACTTCATCACATTTGAATATAACCTCATGTGACAATATAGATTGAACTCAATGACCAAACATACACAATGCATATAAGCCTAGCATGTTGATGATTCTACAAACTAATAGATTCATGACATTTAAAACGCAACTAGGATAAAAGGACATTGTGCAAACCGTTGATATACCATCCAATATCCCTCAATAAGCATATATTATTCTTTTGAATGATAATATCAATGAAACATAGGCCTTGGCAATTATTCTCTTTTAATGCCATTATTCTGTTTTTAGGCCTTTGGACTACGTATTTCTTTTAGGTCCAAACAAACGGTGGCTTACTATTGCAAAGGATAATAAATCCTTTCGGAGCCCTTCCCCATGCACATTTTATATATCATTTTTTATCTCACAAATGTCACGTGCAACAGATTTTGGCATGCACAAGTCCTCCTAGGTTACAAATATATATAGATGACAAGATTGGAAGGAGAACACCTCACAAAGCTCAAATATACATATGAAGTTAAAATTTTAAAAGAGCTCGTGCATGTGTGAAAAGAGGCATATAAAAATAGAATCCATTATATCAACACAAAATCCAACTACTCCATATAAGCATGGTAAAGAACATACTAAGGATTGACAATCTAAACCAAAAGTTCTAGCCACATGGGAGCGTAAAAGATGGGATTTAAACACAAGTATATGCCACATAAAGTGTGTCAAACTAAAATACACACAAAATAAAAATCTTTGAGTTTTTCTAATTTTTGACCAAAAATAAAAATATTTACTCAAAAGACAAACAAAAATCATTTGAATTTTTCATTAAGCATAAATTACCAAGGGATAAAATTCAAACGATAAACAAAAATCTTTTTGTATTTTTCATTTAATGCAAACAAAAATGAAAGAAATAAAATATAAAAGATAAACAAAAATCATTGTTCTAGCATATGATTAAGCATGAAGTATAGACTAGAAAATGATTAAACATGAATACACCTAGCAATGATATATAATATGAAGCACAAAAAGATAGAGTATGCAAACAACTAACACATTCAACCTTTAGATTTAGCAAGTGAGGTTTCATGTGAAAGTAAATGAGAATCACTAATATCTAGCGTGTCTAAAAATGATTTCCTAACCCATATAGCTGTATATTTAAAATGATTGGATTTGGGAACTAATGAAATGCTAGACATAGACTTCCTAGGACTTCTTTTAAGATCAAAACAAAATGACCTAAGGTGACCTTTCCTACCACAATGCAAGCATGTGAAAACGTGAGAAATGTTACCTAAGGTGTGACCTTTCTAAAGTCTTTGGATAAAGTAGACCATCTAAAATAAACAATAGTTTTAGCTTTAGCAACGAAAGTATTTGAACTAGACGAGCTAGAACCATCACAACAACTACTCGAGTCTTGTAAGTCATTTTTCATTTTTGAAATTTCATACTCAAGTAATAAATTAGACTCCTCAAATTTACGGGACTCCTTCTTTAAATTTTCAATTACACCTAGAAGGTTATCACGCTCCCCCTCAATGTGAGCAAACATGTCCCTAAGAGCCTTTTCTCGACTATCACTCTCTTTCTTGTACATTTCTAAAATATTATAATTGTAATTTATGTCCATGCGGTTTTCACGAAAAATATATTTTTGAGATAGTGAGGTTTGCAAAAATTTAACTTTAGCTTTAAAACAAGAATTTTCGTCTTCAAGAAATTTAATTCTTTTTGCAAATCTCAAATTTAATTCTCTTAATTTTTCATTACACTTATTAAGCTCATTAAATTCCTCTCTAATAGAAAAAACTTCATTATCATTAAAATTGGACAAATTGTCATTAAGACGTCCCATCGAGAGATACAAACAAAAATGAGAGTGAGTAAAACAAATTGAACCACCTAAAAATATAAGGAGCACAAAAATTATAAAAGCCAAAAAATGGATCTTTGACACGATAAATTAGCGCTCCTGCTCTGATACCACTTGTTGGAACATGAGGCCCCCAATTTTTAAAATCTTTTATTACAAAACGAAATGTCCTTTTTATATATATATGCGAAAGCGATAAGATGATGGTTCAATTGAAACAACTTAACCAATTTGAATTTCTTCAAAAATTAAAATTAAACCAAAGTGAAATAAAATGAAAACACACAATTATATTAATTTCACTTAAACACAATTAATCCAAGTCCTATAAAATTTACCTAAGTCATATTTCTCAATATTAACAAATTAGGCCAAACCAAATTTTAACACATTAAATTAATGACTTGAATTAATTAAACATTACCCAACTTAATTAGCACCAAATTAAACATGTAGTGATTAAAACCAAATTTTATCTTATTACCTAAGCATGCGTTCTAGGTGAGTTTGCACAAGATAAAATAAACAATGAAACCACTACGCCACGATGTACAAGGAAAAACTCACAACGGGAAAAAACCTCGAACGACCCTAGCCTTAAATCCACTAAGTACGGAATTTACAAATACAAGAAAGATGACTTACAACACTCGACTCCATCTCTCTCAAGCCCCGAAGCATCTTCTTGAATCAACCTCTGCCTAGCGAATAACCACGGAGCTCCACCGCGGTCTCGAAATCCACCGATCGGACTTTATATGTTCACTGTCACCCGAACTGGGAGCCTTTCTCCAAGTGGGTAAATCAACGCAAACTTCTTCTTCTTTGAGGTATGTAGAAGCAAACCCAAACTTCTCTTTGAATGGAAGAGATGAACCCGGTGCCAAAACTCCAAGCAAGGTGTATACATATTGAAACTTGGATTAAACTATATGGGTGAAAACTAAAGTGTAAATGAACTTTTATTTGAAAAATAAACACTTTAAAACATGAACTTTTTCTTTTTCTCTTTTGCTCTCAAACTCTCTCTTGGAGATAGATGTGTATGAAAAAGTTAACTTTCCAAAGTTGGTTCCCGCACTTAGATATTCAGTCAAAAGTTAGTGGGGAAAGATAATGGGAAAGTGGGTGAAAACTGACAAAAATTGCCATTTAACTATTCCCGCCAAATCTCGTTCAAACGAGATTTGTCGTTCGAACGAAGTCTCGTTCGAACGGCCTTCTAACGACATTCTAACGAAGTTCCAGTGTCTTTAAAAAATGAACTCCTTAGAAATCTCGTTCGAACATTCATCTCGTTGGAACGACATTTCAAACGACGTTACAGAGGCCAAACTGGGAACTCGTTGGCAAACTCATTCAAACGACATTTGGTTCGAACGACATATCGAACGAACTTCCAAAAAGTTGGAAATATTCATTTTTATCCCAGAAACTTTATAAACTTTATTTAAAGTTTTAATTAAATCTTTATGAAATTAAACAACAGTTTTAATTAAACGTACAGCCAATATAAATTGTTCCAAGATCCTATATATATTATAAAATGCATTCATACCTTAGGAGCAATCGAACCATGTTGATGACGTAGAAACGAGGCACTTTAAACTCGGCATTTTGATGAAGCTTTAAACTTGGATGCTACGTCTTCAATTTTAGTATGTCATAGGCTTGAAGGATGATCAATAATTCTATCCTATGACTGAAACGTTTTTTTTCTAGAATTGAGATAAAACTACAAATGACTCAATTGGAAATTTGTGTCCTTACACTAATTTTATGAGTCGAGGTCAATTCTGAGGACTTAAAGTTTTGATTACCAATTCTATGGGTCGAGGTCAATTCTTAGGACATAAAATGTTGGGGGCCGATTCTGCAGGTTGAGGTCAATTCTGAGGACCTAACGTTAAGGGAACGGATTCTGCAGGTCGAGGTCAATTATGAGGACCTAAAGTTGATATGAGGAGTTACTCTATTAGGAACTTATAGTTTTGGATAGGGGATAACTTCACAAGTAAAGCGGTGAGGGATTTTAATGCAAGCGTATCTTGAATTTTCACTAGGGGACTGGTTTGGGGGAAGGTTTTGATAGGAGATTCCATTGGGGAATGGATTGATAGAAAGTTTAGACTAGAGATTCAACTCGGGAAGCGTTTAATTTAGGGTTGCGATTTCGTTGGGGAAGTATAGATTGAGAATTCGCTGGGGAATGGTAGTAGACTTGGATGCAGATAAAATGCTGGAAGGTTAATCCTACTGGGGGTCTTAAGGACTTTTAAGGGTCTTAGTGCTCCGAAAAATGGTTGCCTTGATGAAGAAATTTTTAACTATTTTTCTGGTATTTTTAGAATTTTTCTAGGTAATTTTTTTTTTTTTTGCCATTTTTGTACAAAATTTGTAGGGGTGATGATAGGCAAGCTGGAGGGATTGTCGTTCAATAATAGCACGGACTCCTGGGCTTCCTTAGGAAGAGGAACAGGCACTTAGTCCCCTATAAAAGGGGGTGACCCCTCCTCATTTTTCACACCTTCAAGTGCTTGAATCTTCTGCTTTCTCTTTCTAAAAATTGTTCCTCTAAGTTCTTTTCTTTTCAGGACTTAAAATGATGGGTTCTTCTGATGAGGTATAAAATGTGGATTGGCTGGACATTGACGAGTGGGTTGGTCTAGCATGGTAGTCTAGGGTGACCCTTTCCTTAGGCAACGAGAATGCCTTCGATCTTTTTGATTCGGTAGCTAAAGAGAGCTTCCTTTTGCACGCGCCTGCACACCACCGTTCATCTCGAGTGAAGAATCCTAGTGGCTGCATAAGTATGTTGAGTTTTGGTATTCCATTTCATTTTTCTCTCTGTTGTTTATGCTGATGAAAGGTTTTTTCTTCTTTTGCTTTGGCATACCAATATAGCTTCTTCGAGTATGCCTTCTCGGGGAACGTCTAGGCTGAAGGATGTTTGGGAGAAGCTCTCGATGGTGGTACACTGGATGGTTTCTTTTGCTTGATTTGGTCGTCTGGCATAGGCATTGGATAAGACGTCATGTTCCACTGCAGTGTTGTGCGCTCTGGGAGAGAGGAGGTGGGACATTACCCACACCTTCCATTTGGGCTTCGGGGAGATGGTTGTTACTCTAATAGATGTTCATCATTTTCTAAGGAATGAATGTGAGGGTGTTCAAATAGAGGTGGATTGCACAGTGAGGGTGATGCTGGAGGCAGTTCAGGTGGTGCTGGGGGATGTGGGTAGTGTAAGGAGATAAATTTCCAATTGAGTCCCTTTATTATTTTTACTTAATTCCGTGAACAAAACTTGTTTGTAATATGTCATAGGGAGATTTTTTATTTGTGTCACGATCCCACTTGGTTTATGACGTATTAAAGAAATTGAATACGTTGCAGAAAAGCTTTAAAAAATTAATCATGCCGAAGTTTAAATTGGTGCAAGTTTATTTGTCTTCAAGTTAAATGCATTCCGAGATCACCCAGGTATGAATGCGTATAATTAATGGTGCTCAGAATAATTTTTATAAAAGCTAAGGATGTAATTTTTATAAAGAAAAATATTTTAAAATGTTTTAAAATTGTTTTAAAAGGTTTACACTACGTTTTATTCTGATAAGCTCGAAAAGGAGTTTGACTTATTTGGATCTCTTTTGGAAGAGACATTTTCATCAAAAGGTCAAAAAGTTAAAATGACACGCGGACTCGTTCAAATGACAACCCGTCTCGTTCAAACGAGATGGCTATGTCGCGCGAACGACAGCCCTATGTCGTTAGAGCGACACAGTTTTTGAGGCGGCGCTTAATTGTTATTTAAAACGTGTTTTCATCAGAGTTTCGTAAGTGTGCATTCTGGAAAACAGTATTCGAACCAGAAACTTGTTTGCACATGTTTTTCTAAGGTTTCAAAGCTTAAACACATCCTTAGAAGTTTGTAAAGATCCGAGTTATCATTACTATATGTTTATGTGATCTTGCTGCACCAAGAACGTTTGTTCTATACATGAACATTAGGGTTTTGCGGTGAAAAAAAGAGAAGGACTTCTTGTTCGACATCGTAGACGAATCAAAGCCATTTGGTGGACATCGAGACATACGTGGATGCGTGTGTTGTGGATAGGTATCATGGAAGACGGAATTTCTATGTGGTAACTATTGAAGAATGGTAGAAGATCAAATGGACCATAAAGACCCGTGGGGATCGAGTCATTGAGTAAGGCTAATCTGTCTTTTGTAAAACCTTTGTCCATAGTGATTGTCTGGCTTGGGTCGTCCGAGGTTTTTTCCCGTCTTGGGTTTTTTTCGTACATCCGGCGTTGTGAGTATTCTTTACTTTACTTTAATCACTAGATTCATGTTTAGGATTAATCAAGATAAAATTGGTTTAAAGTAAAAATTGGTTTTTCACAACTTGGTTTAATGCACATTAAAAGTTGGATAATTTTTGGTGAAAATTGGTTTGATTTGTAACACACACATAAGGACCACCCCTTTCAAGTAGGATCGTTTCTGAGGATTCTATCAGCATCCCTATTCTTTGGGAGGTTCTTTTGAGTAGGAGAGTTGACGTGACTGACAGGTGGCAGGGGAGACAGATGGCCCGATTGATCATTTTTCTTTTGCTTGGAGGATTTCAAGTAGCGACGAATGGTGACGTCGTTCATCTTTGGTTTTTGCCATTTCTGAGGATGAATTTTGGCATCTACTTTTATGATTGGGGGAGCTTAACTTTGGCATCCCTTTATTCTTCTTTTGATGCTTTTAGCTGGTGCTGTCAGTATACCTTTATAGGGGCCACATAGCTTTTGGAGGTAACTTCGGACTAATTTTTCTTTTCATGTCTTTCTTTGCATTTTTCTTTTGTCCTTTTGCCGACTCCTTTCGTTTATAGATGTAGCTTTACGAAGTGATTGGGAACAACATGAGGTTGATAGTCTTGAAGGATGAGGATTTAAGGGACTTTTATCGGATGTACCGGGGGTGAAAGTCCAATCGGTGATGGAACCAGTCTTTAACCCTGGCGGCGATACGGCATGCTTTGAACTCCTTGACGAGTGATCGGGTTGTGTTTCTGAGTTCTTTCTTGGCATTTTCTTTCTTTCATGAATACTGATTCTCTATCGGGGATTATAGGTGACCTTTTACCTTTGGGGGATGGCTCCTCGGGATACGGGGGTAATGGGTATACACGTGTAGATGTGAAGATTGATGGTGCTTGAGTTTGGGTACGTCTGGTACCTATGAGAGAGAGTGGTGAAGCAGAATGTGGAGGATTATGTGGTGTTCCCTCCATTGGTTCTCTCGATGTAGATGAGGTGAGTGAGGGAGATGTCTGAAGAGGCCCTGGCGACAACATTGATCGGCGAGGCCTACACACTCTATACAGACACGGTAGTGAGTTACTTGGACTTCATGATGAGTTGGTTGATGCCCTCTTGCATTTATGATGTGGAGAATATGCCTCCTCCCCCTACGACTTCGGTTAGGGGTAATATCATGCCGGTGGGATCTTCCCACAACACGGGTGGTGGTATGTCAGCGACGGCGGCAGTGGCAGAGGAGGCTCCGATTATTTAGGTTACTCCCCCTTATTATAAATTTTTAATGAGTTGGGGGGGTCATTGATCATGTCGCCTCGTCCTAATGCGTCGGTGTCGTGGTTGATGTGGCTTACGGATGATGTCCTTCGACCTAAGGTATATTTTTCTTCTTCACCTTTCTTGTCTCTTTTGATTCTTTCTTTGCACTGTACTGATTGGTTGGTCATTTGCTTTCGTTTCTTTGCTCGCAGTATGTTTGGGTGTTGACCACCTAGCTAAAGGATATTAGGGACTGGGTGGACTCTGTGTCTACTTACATCAGGGAGTCAGTTCCTTCCATATTGGTTTCGTCTGAATCCTCGAATGAGGGTTTAATCTCTGGGAGGAGTTTCCATTGCTTGTCACCGAGGAAAGCGCTTTCATCGCAGAGGGTGAGGATTTTGAGAGAGAAAGTTGTTGGTTCGAGTGAAGTCCCGTTTATTGTATTTTCTATTTTCTATTTTCTTTTACCTGCAAGGATATAATTATGCAACAACAATATATATATGGAGGAGATTCATTTTTATTTTTTTCTTGCTTTAATGACTTATCCTATATACACTTTATTTTTTTGTTAAGACTACAAAGAGGAAGTTTATTTATTCAGGAAAAAGTGTGTAAATTAACTCTGGGAAAAGATTTGTTTTGAAAATAATAAGTAAAAATGGATAATTAAGAAGAAATGACTTGGGTCTTCAAAATAAGAATTCTTTTTAGAATTTTATTTTGACAAAAGAGGAAAGATGGAATTTTTCAAAATAAGGGGCTTGTCGATCGGCATACCCCTTGTCCTACCTATCGGCATATAGGTTAAGTTAAAGAACTCTAAGGCTTTGATTGCACTTTTCGGCACATCAGAGTACCCTTGTAAGGCTGGAATTTACTTGGATTTTCATATCCTTTGTCTCTTTGCCATGTCTTTTAGAGGTAATAAAGGGGATTCTTCCACTCATACCCACTTTCTTCTTCTTGTTTTATTATTCCCAAATGGCGCTTTCAGTGCATGCATAATTTTCCTCCTAACTTAATGGTCTATAGGCCATGTGTTTATATAATGTGGACTGCGAGGCTTTCAACATACATCGAGTCTCTCTATGGTGTAATAGAGACATTGAATGGAATATGCTTGCGACGGCGGTACAGTTCTGGTAACCCGAAGACCATGTCTTTCGTTTCAGCCTAGAAGAGGTTTGTCTGACTTATGAACAATTCTCAGCCATGTTGGGGATCAATCCCAGGGTAGCGGTATCTATGCCCAAATTTTCTCATTCTCCCAGGGCGTTGTTATCAGAGTTTCTCTATCTTTATCCTTAGGTGGCTCGACCGTTGGTTACTGGGGGGATGATTTCCCTTCAGGATATTATGTACTCCGAGCGCTTAAGGGATTTTCATGATGCGGGTTATGATGGAGTTATTGCCTTGGGACTTACTGCGAGGTTTTTGCTGGTGACGGGGGACTTAATGGTGGATCTCCAGTTAGCTTTGATAATAGCATGGATATCTTACCATCGTAGTCTTGCGGCGGTAATACTGACAGAGACTCTGAATGGTATTTATTCTTGGAGAGAATATCGCTTCCATTTTTTTGGGTAATCTCGGTGATGTTGTTCATGTGGATTGCTGAGAGGTTCCATCTGGTGGCTCCTCCTGAGTACCCCTTGGTAGGTGTGCCGAATTCCTTTGCTCGGTACTGTTTTTCATTTCGACCCAGATGTAGATAACTGGGTCAATTGGTTTGTGGAGCATGAAGCCCTGTGTATTCGTTGGTCAGTTCCATGGTGGTGAGAATTGCATCCTATTCTGGAGCTGGGAGAGTATCGATATGCGCGGTTAGTTAGCCTGTGGAAGACTTCATTATATTTCCCTTGGCGGCGTCTACGCCAAGTTGGGTGGGTGCATATATTTCCTCCTCAAACATTAGACTTCTATCCAGGGGAGGACCTAACTAAATCTCAGCACATGATGCAGGGTTACTTGTGGGAGAGTTGTCGTTCATCTACCCGTCCATCTAAATTTGTAGGAAGGGTCTGGCATGTGTTCAGGGACTATCTGAAGTGGTTGTAGAAGCGGGTAGTAGAGAATATCCTTGTGTAACAGACTGGTCAAAGTAGGATTGTTCTTTTTTACACAGTGGAAGGTGGGTTAGTGGTTTTTTTCCAAACTGGTCCGGGCGTACCACTCTATGGAGCGTATTTGAAATATTAACTAGGCGAGGGAGACCTGGGGACCTCTGGGGGCTAAAAATGATGATGAAACAGGGTTTTTTAGTGGTTGTGGATAGAATTTTGTGAAGCTGGGGATAATTTATGTGAAACTTTTGTGAAGCCAGGGGTAATTTGTGTGAAGCTTTTGTGAAGCTGGGGGGAGCTTGTGTGTTTTTCTTTTTTTTTTAAATAAATTTGGAGTAACTTGATAAGGTTGTCATTTTAAAACTGGCTTGAGTCAGCAAAAAGGGGTGGTTTGTTTAACTCCCTTCATTGATACTTAATGTAATGGTGTCGTATTTCCTTTTTTGAAATTAAAAATGATTTTGATCATATTTTATTGTACCTCTTGATGACTTTTTTATTTGAGATATTTATACCAATCGTTAAGGCATACATAATCCTTTTGTTCATGTAAATGATAAAATGGACCACCGTTCTAGGAGGTTAAAAAAGAATAGCATTTTGTGAAAAAGAAGGAGACCGTGTCCATGTAAAGTGTAAGAGCTACCTACGTACCTCTGAGTTTTGGAATAAAATTTATGAGTTCTATTTTGAAAGCAAAGGTTTTTTAATATGATCGAACACCACATAGTTCTGGGTAGAGAGAAATGAAAAGATTTTTTTTAAATAAAAAGGAGATGGGAAAAGTCGTAGCGCGGCGAGATTTCGGACTAAGGGTAGAACTTTTAGAGACGTTTTAGATTGACTGGATGTGCCATCTCTTCTCTATTGAGGTCCGTTAACATAGCGACGTTTCCTGATAGGATCTTCTTCATTATGTAGGGTCCTCTCTAGTTTGGCCTAAATTTCCCTCTAGGGTCCCACACGGGTTCTATTATCTACTTGAGGGAAAGGTCTCATTTCTGGATACTATGGTCCTTGACTCTTCGATTGAATGATCGCGCTATTCGATGATGGTACCCTGGTATGTGGTATAGAGCCTTCAGCCTCTTTCCATCCAAGAGTGATAGTTCGTTAAAGCGGCTCTGATGCCAGTCATCTTCGCTAACTTTGATCTTGAGTATGACGCGTAGGGAAAGTATTTCTAGCTCAATGAGTAGGACTTCTTTTATTCTATGTACCAGAGAATAAGAGGTAGCCCCGGTAGATATTTTGACTGAAGCGCGGTAGCCCAGAGGACTTAAGCAATCCGATCGTCCTAATCTTTGTAACTCTTGATCATTTTACTGATGATGGATTTAAGGTTTTTGTTGGCGGATTCGATAGTATCATTGGTTTGGGGTCGGTGGGGAGAAGAATTGTATCCTTGAATCTCGTACTCGTCAACCAGTTCTGTGACATCGGCTTCGAAGAACCCATTATCTAATACTAACTTATGGGGAAACTCGTATCCATAGATGATATTCTTTCTGATAAACTTGGCCACTTTCTTGGCATTCAGCACCGTGTATAACTCGGCTTCCACCCATTCGGTGAAGTAATCAATGGTGACTAGGATGAACTCATGCCCAATTGAATCTTTGGGTGTAAACTTTCCTATGATGTCAATTCCACAGGTGGAGAACGTCCAGGGAGAAGTCATGTTATATGATTCCCGAGGAGGTAAATACTGGAGGTTGAAAAACTGCTGGCATTTTAGGCATCTTCAAACATAAGCGGTGCAATCCTGAAACATGGTGGTCCAATAGTACCCTTGACGAATGATTTTCTTAGCAAGCATATGATCATTCATGTGGGGTACTCATTCCTCGTTGTGGATCTTCTGTATTATTTCTTCAACATCAGTCCCTATAATGCAGTGCAAATAGGTCCCATTGAATTTTCTTTTCAATAGTGCTTTATCACAGATGATATACTGGGTAGCCAATTTTTGAAGGGTTGCACGGCCTTTCTTGTTGGCATCTTGGGGATATCTACCATTCTTGAGGAGGCGTCAAATATCGTATTGCCAAAACCCAGCCATATCGGAATATTCCTCGGTGACAAGCTCAATGTGGTAGCAGTGGGTTGGCATAGCTTGTCAGTGGATTGGCATATCTTTTTTTGGACTAAGAAAGGGGCCATCATTATTCCATCGGGCATGTCTACCATGGAGACCATGGTAGCAAGGACATTGACTAAGTTGTTCTTTGTACGAGGCAGGTAGTGGAAGGTGATATCTTGGAACTGAGAGACTAGTTCTTCTAGGTGGGCGTGGAAGGATAAGAGCTTTTCATATTTGAATTTACATTTTCTAAGGACCTGGATGATGATGAGGGAAAATTCCCCATAGACATCTAGGTGTTTGATTCCTTTATTGAGGGCGAATTTGTGGCCTACAGTGCATGCCTCGTATTCGATCATATTATTGGTGTAGGGAAAATCTAGCTCGATGGCAATGGGAGTGTAAGAGTCATCAGGGGTCATTAGGAGTATCCCAATGTCATATCCTTTCTTGTTGGGAGCTTCGTCAAAGAACATTTTCCATCTGAGGTCTTCTTGATAAGTGTAGAGGATATCTTCATCCGGGACTTTGGAGACCCAAACGTTAGTTCCCTCCCTAGGGTAGTAAGCAAGGTAGTCAAAGTTGGCTCTCCCTTTCGTGGATTTTTGCGTGACGTACATGATATCAAAATGAGCTAGTGGCATTAACCACTGGACCATTCAACTAGATAGGGTGGGTTTCTCAAGTAGGTACTTGATAGGATCCATTCGAGACAGTAGTCTGATAGGAAAAATGAACATGTAGTGCCTTAACGTTTGAGTGACCCAGACTAAGGTGACACATGTTTTCTTTAAAGTAGTGTAGTTAACTTCGTACCTGGATAATTTTCGAATGGCATAATAAATGGCTCTTTCCTTATGGTTTACTTCAATGTATTGGGCTAACAAAGCCTCTGTTGTAGTATATGTTACACTTAAGTACAAGAGGAGGGGTAAACCTGGTTGTGGCAGCATAAGTTCCGGAGGACAGGTAAGGTATTGCTTGATTTTGTCGGAGGCTTCCTAGCAGGCCTCATTCCAGACTTTAGTATAATCCTTCCAGAGAAGCTTGAAAACGAGTTCGCATATAGAAGTCAGTTAGCGAATGAATCGACTGATGTATTGAAGTTTACCCATGAATCCCTGGACTTCCTTCACTGTTTGGGGTGGTGGCATTTCAAATATGGCTTTCAGCTTAGCAGGTTCTACTTTGATTGACTTCTCACTAACCCTGAATCCCAAGAGTTTTCCTTTCATGATGCAAAAAATGCATTTATGTGGGTTTAAGGGACATTTGGTATCACTATAGTAGTTCAAAGAACTTTTGGAAGGCGGGAATGTGCCCCTCTCGAGTCTTAGACTTAATAAACATGTCGTTTATGTAGACTTCGACCTTGTTGTCTATCAAATCATTCAAGTTGGTTGTGGAAGTCCTTTGGTAGGTGGTACTAGCGTTCTTGAGCCTGAATGGCATGACAGTGTAGCAAAAGGTTCCCTAGGGGCTGATGAATGCATTTTTCTCCTAATGGTTAAGGTGCATCTTGATCTAGTTGAATCTGACGAATCAATATATGAATGACTTGTGGGCATGACTAGTTATGTTATCCATGATCATTTCAATATTAGGCAATGGGTAATCGTCATGTGGAGATGCTCTATTCAAATTTCGGTAGTCGACGCACATGTGAACTTTTCCTCCAGATTTCTGCACAGGGACGATGTTTGTGAGCTATGTGGGATATTCGATCACATAGATGAAGCCTACGTTTAATTGCTTGACTTCCTCTTCTTTGACATTGAGCGACCATTTTCCGCGAAGTTTCCTTAGCTTGTATTTGATAGGATTACATTCTGGGAATGTCAGTATTATATGATGAGTTATTTCAGGACTGATGTCAGGCATGTCATCGTAGGACCATGCGGAGACGTCCATAAATTCTTTCAACATCTCTTCGAATTTTGCGTGCCCGTGATCATTAAGGGTGGACCTTATTCTAATTTCGCATTATTCGCCACTAAAACTGAGATTGATAACAACAATTTCGTCCTCATTAATTTGAACGTGGTTATGTTGTTTGTTATTAGACTTATTAAGATCAATTAAGAATTTTTCATTTGCAAATTTTTCATCATCAAGGTTTTGATTAGAATCAAGATAATTAATATAAGGCACAACAAGATACTTAAAATCCTTATTTATTTCACTTTCGGGAAAAGTAGCATTAAGAATATCGTTAAAAGAGGTCTCGGTTACATTGATATCAGAAAAAGGAGAAGCAATAACACGTGAAGAGATTGGGTAAACAGTAATATTGGGTTGAATATCGATATGGTTAGACCGATATAGCATTCCAGTTGAGAAGAGGCCCGTCAACAGCCTTAATCAGAGTGGACGGGTCCGACAGTGTAACGTCTGAATGGATCATACAGAGAGTAAGCCCCAGTGTTTGTAAGTTGAATGAGTCTTCGAAATCACTTTCCTCAGAGACCTCAGTAACTTTTATGTCTTTCTCGGTAAAAGGTTACACTTTATGCTAACAATCTTCGATCCAAGAGTAGTTATCTAGAAAAAAATATTTCCATATCCAGTTTCATCATTTTGTCGGCATGGTCATACCATAGTTGAGGGAATTCATAGAAAGGGAAGTCTTCACCTTACTTGATAGATATTCCATTCAGAGAATCTCTCGAAATAGTCTTTGCATCTTTTAAACCCCTTTTCAGTCATGGTTGGCGGAGCGCTTTGAGTTCTTCTGATGAAGGCTGATAAATCGGGCAATATAGGGGGGAAAGGCTTCTTTCGGGACTATGGGCTCAAGTATCCCTTGTTAATGTTGCCCTAGCCCCAGTCCGGGCATGAAATGCATATTATTAAACATTTGTAACACATTGATGTTATCACGAGGGTTGTGTTCCGGACAGACTCAGTCTTTGAAGTTGTCTCTTATTGGAAGTGGAAGTGGATCGATTCCGAAGCCGAAGAAGATCAAATCATTCATCCCATGTTGAATTTCCAATATCGGATTTCTGGTGCTAGCATTTTCTGTACCATCGTCATCCTCCAAAATGGTGATGACCTATCCTTTGGCGAAGAATTTTAATTTCTGATGAAGGGGAGAAGATACCCCTCGAATGCTGTGAAGTTATAGTCAACCAAGCAGCAGGTTGAACCATACAGGTATGTTAATAACTTGGAATTCAGTGATAGAGATAGCCCGTATTGTGAGTTTTATGGATCCCATCACTTTTCGACGGGTATTATCATAAGCATGCGCTGCGACAGAAGTAGTATTAAGATCACTGACTTTCAATCCCAAGAAATTGAAAGTTTTGAGTAGACAAACATTGAGGAAGGATCCGTTGTCAATGAGTGAGAGTGGGATCGTCTTTCCCAACACTTTAATGGATATGTTGAGGGCATAGTTATGACATGAATCGATCTTCGAAATTTCCACTTCGAAGAAGGAAAGGAGTCAAGTGGAGGTTAAGGACCCAACCAAATTTACAGCTTCTTCGAGAGTGGTGGAAGGATGGACTGTGGGCCCGGTGAGAGGCTTTATCAGAGCATTTCAATGTAATTGGGAAGACGTGAAAAGTCCCCATAAGTTATCTTGAGTCTTCTTGAGTTGGTCGAGAATTTTTCTCTCCTCAACAGTCATTTCTGTCATGGGAAGCTCTTTGGTAACTCCCTTTCCATTATTTATTCCTGACAACTGAGGATTTGGATCCTTGTAGTGTCTCCTAGATCTGGTCATGTGGTTTACTGAGGCGGGAAAGAACAATAACCTCGTGTCTTCATCTATTTCTGGCTGAATGGATACTTTACTGATTTCCCCCAACAGGTCTTCGAAGGATATCACTCCACATATGTTGATTGCTGGACTGACTTTTCACTTACTCAATTCATCATTTGATATGTCAAATTCATCCTCTACCCAATTTGGTAGAGATGGTGTCTACTTTCCAAGAGAAAATGATGCATTCAATAACCTCGATGACTTTTTCATATAAATCTTTCCACTCAACGGGGAGGTGTAGGAGTGAAGGGACCAACTGCCCTTGAAGCTTCAAAGTAATGAGTTCAAAAATATTGTTGATCTCACTGGTTTGTCGAAACATATCGTCCATGATCTGTACCACATCATCTAAACTTATTTTTTTGGCAGGTACCAGCCATTCGTCTAATTCTCGAGCCTATTTCCAGGCTTTTATAAATAGGCCACTGAATTTTTGGCAGTCGTTGGTCATCTCAGTGGAAAATTTCAGCCCAAACTCCAGAAGTTGGTTTAATATAACTGGCAACTCCATCTCTTTCCCCTCGGATCAGGTGCGGGGGATAATGTAAGGCCTTGTGAGGAGTGACAAAGATTGATCAGTGAAGAAGAAAGGTTGTAAGATAAAATGAAGGCAAACTTTGAGAGGTTTAGGTGAGATGATAGGTGTTTTACTGAGTACAATTTGAGTGGATGGATCAAATTCTTAATCAGTTTTTAGGAAGACTACATTTGTATGTGCGGGAAATGGATTAGTGGTGATATTGGGTTTAGGATCTTTTGGTGAAGAGATGAGACATCGGTCAATCAAACCTTGAACCATGTTTCTGAGATGGAAGCAATGGTCGGTGGTGTGGCTCGCGGATTGGTGAAAATCACGGTGGGCATCGGTTTTGAAGCTCTTGGGAAGTGGGGTAACACATGTTCATATATATATATATATATATATATATATATATATATATATATATATATATATATATATATATGTGTGTGTGTGTGTGTGTGTGTGTGTGTGTGTGTGTGTGTGTGTGTGTGTGTGTGTGTGAAAATAAAGGAATACCACGCTTCCCCACGAATCACCACTTGATTGTCTCTCCAAATTCATTGCAACACTTAATCTCTCAAATCAAATCTCATCACCACATTAATACTTATGATAGCTAACATTGGCACTAACGAATCTTCAAAATAAATCTCGACTCTAAAATCAATTCAAAGCATCCTCGCATCAAGATTACTAGTCCTAACCTCAATCTCTACCGCATCCTTATCAAAAACTCCCTATCTTCAAAGAAACACCGCTAATATGTATGCTAGACCCAATATCTTAAGGAGTACGAATCAACAAAGGGGATCAAAGATTAGTAATGCGAAAGCTAAACGGACTCGCAACCTACAAGACCTAAGACCATGCTCTCATACCATCTATAACACCCCTCGAATTCTGGCATCGACCGCCGCCAAACTACGTCGGGCATTGTTAAATAAAATACCATTCTCATCATGTGAAATAAATATGAGACATTTAAAACTATAATCCACCAGATAAATAATGCAATTAAATCAAACGAGTACATAAAACATCCAACTAATAATATCCCTTACCATGCTAATCTCCAAAATAAGTCCAACTCAATTTTTATATAATAATACCCAATAAATAATTTCACTTCAAATCTCAAACTAAAATCCATAAGTAACTGTGGAACTGAATGGCCCACTAAAAATCCATAAATAGCTGTCTCAAAATAAAATGATGGAATGGAAAGTAAATCTAAACTACTAAAGCAGATAAAATAAATCTCCAACTGCACTCCAAAGATCTATAATACATCCTATATAGCTACTCCAGTAGTTATGTCTAAAATGTTAGTCAACGTAATGGGTCAAAGCCCACCGCGTGAATGCTAGCAACTCCTCTGAATTAGGGTCCGTAAACCTATATAATAGAAAGTTTATTTATATACAACGGATATTACCTATAATCCATGGACGACTAGTGGAGTTCATAAAATAAACCAAAAAAAGGTTCGCGACAAAGTTGTCCCCTTTCTCCATATCTCTATTTACTGGATGGTTACAAATAACACTGTAATAATAACAAAGCCAGCTAGAGATATTATTCGTTTAAGGCTTCAAAACTTTATTTCATTTTTTCCTTATTGCCCCTAGGGGAAAATAAGACTTTTGCATACTTTGGTCATGCTTGTTAAAAAAACAGACGACGACTGAAACAACTGGGATTTAAATATGGATTAACAGATGATTCTAGCAGCTTCCTTGTAACTTGGTCGAGGACTATTCCACAGATCCTGATACATTTTTTCCATTTCTGGCCTCCTTACAAAGGAGGAATCATCCCTCAAAGCATCAACGATTTGTGCTTCGGGAATTGGTCCAATATTCCCTTGTGGATCAACGTCCTCTAATCCATCATTGAACGCTCTAATCACTTCTTTCTTCCAAAAGATTCGTCGTTCTTTTGAGAAAAATTCTGATCTCTCCTTCTGCTTGGTGTTAGGAGAACTATTGGATTGGTTGTTGGGAGTCATGGTGGAAGTAGATGGGGACGAAAACTGGGACGAAATTGAAAAAAAGTCTCATCCTGTGCTTTTTGAGGAACGACTCTCAAGAGAAGTAGAACGAGATAAGGTATTAGTACCTAGCACCAAAACAACGTGAAGTATTCAGTGAATGAAATGCAGTAACACAAGACAATTCACTGAATGGTTGTTGGCTCTACTGGAAGAGTATGAAATCAATAACGTGTAACTGCTTGGACATTGAGTGCTCCACCACTTGAGGAAGTATGTGAGAGGATAGGATCATTGTTGAGCAAAAATGGGGTTAAAGCTGCCAACAACACATTCCCCTTTACTTAGTAGGGTTTGAAAGGAAGGATAGTAATCTAATTATAAAAAGAAAGAATATCCTTCACCCGTTATCTCCTTATCTTCCTATTTATAAGCCACAGCTCACTTCGACGTTTCCAATTTCCCATAGAATCTATGGAGCTTTCCTAGCCACTGTAGTTTTGTTTTTTATCTTCTTTGTCTGAAAATGGGTTTGATTTTCTTCACCTATGAGAATTTCTACCAATTCTTATTTTATTCATCAAAGCTCATCCTAATCTCCGTTGAGATTACTTCCATTTCATTATCGCTATAGCGGTCTCTTTATTCTTTCCATGTTGAGGTAACTCCTCTCTAACTTGGTTATACATCTTTATACTTAGTTATAATCTTAATACAATATCACTACTTAAGTTCTCGGAATTATGGTAGAATATGGTGGGTAACTACGAATAATGTGATGCAGGGTGGGTTAGGAGGACAAATTGGATGGGTTGAAAAGATTGAATGTACTAAAAACTTTTCCATATAGCAATGACTACTCACTACCTAAGACCGAGGCTGAGGCTGGATGGGAACAAATGGAAATAATCGGTATGAGATCTTGCTCTCAAATTGGAGGATTGCAGTCTCAAATAATTCTTACTAAATGCATCGACTAGGGGTGGGGAGGTTTCTCCCATCCAACCCTACTCATACTCAATATGAAGTACATCTGCAAATTCCTTGTTTGTGGTTCCCCCTCTATCCGAGTGGGAATGATAAGTGGATTAAAACTTTGAAAAAGGTTGAGTAGGGGATTGAAATTTACTACCAGGTTCATAAGATGCAGTGAAATCTGGTTCTGATTTGGTATATTTATTCTTATCTGGGATAATTTTGTTGGCTTGCGTTTGATTAGCTAGTTGGTGAGGATGGCTCATTTTCTCCACTCGTAGCTCATAAGGCTTGCATCCACTGATGGGAAGAAGCGACGAGGAAGAGAATCTATCTACGAAGCTTTGCTTCTCCCCCTGCAGTCATAACAATCGACTCGTCGCTACATTGATTCAAAAGGTAATCAACGATTCCCGACTTTCTTGAGTTTTTGCATCCGTAACCATTTGTCATTCCGATGACTTCATCCATAAACCTTTTTTTTTTATTTCAGCGATACGCTTAAAAAAAATTCAAGGATAATCTTGCATTCTAGAAGCAGTAGCTTCCCGCCTCCTTCATGCCTACTGCCCCGATGTCCTATGCCCATTGAGAATACGTCTCAGTAAAAAATTTATGATTGCATTGTTCGTTCCTCTTGGCATAATCTAATGAGTTCCGCTCGACGCAATCCAATATTAAGGAAAAATCCAATCAATTAGTTGAGTTATCTGGGTGACAACTAAGAACTCCTAGAAACTTGGAGACTTACGCTAGCGATTCTTGAATAGAAAGCGAAGTGATTAAGGTGAGATGAAAAAGTATGTCACAATCCTCCCTGAGTCCGCTGAAAATAATAAGCACTTTATTAGGATTATAAATGTTGTATAGCAGCCAGTTGATCGTAGAGAGCCTTTCATCAATTGATCTTTATCCGTCCCGTTAATCGTGAATCGTCCCCAGTCCCCGTTAATCCACCAACAACAGTAGCTTCCGAATCGGCGATAGTAATTAGTTTCATTTGGGCAGGCATAAAATATTTTATTAAATGAATGCCAACTTGGTTATTTTCAAACAAATCTAATATTGGGCCAAGCGTTGCCAGACGGTAATAGCCGAAGGCAAAAAAGAGGGAGATAGGGAAGAGGAGATTAAGGATAGTCACTCCACTCCATAGATAGTGCACAAAGATTCTTCTTTCATTCTAAATTCCTTTCTGGTAAAAAATGCAGGCTGCTAGTGGGGTTGTGCCCATTCTCCCTCTTCTTTATCTTTCGGAATATGGAAGCTTATAATTAACCCAACCTGTCGATGAAAAAAGGTGATTTGAGAGGACCACCAGCTAGCGGATCAGAAAGATTTGTATAGAATGTCCTACTCCTGCCCGATCTTTCTAATCAATCAATTGGCATTCAACATTCGACTTTTCTGGAAGGTAGAATAATTGGTATAAAAAGCCTCATTAGGAATTCAGGAAGAACTATCACAGGGATAAGGTCTCCCATAGTTGTGCTCTCAAGGTTTACTTATTAAAAGCCTATGGCACTCTTAATTAGGAGTTTCTAGTGGCTACTCTCCAAGCCACCGGTTTCCCACATAGTGTTATCCACTGGATTAAGGATTGTATCACAACGACTAGATTCTCTGTTAACATAAACAAAGAAATATGCGATTTCGTAAGTAGCCTTGGCATAGGAAGACTCAGGCACTGATGAATTTCATTCAAAGTGAGAACTTATGTATGGTTCCTTCCATAGGTAAGAACTGCTAACGAAAATGACAGAACGACCTTCTTCATTGAAGCACTGCCGATACATTACATGGAAATGAATTCCCTCAACCCCGTATTATTTATCGAGTCATCCTGAAAGCAGCCAACTCCGGATCAATTTAGGAATTCATAAGGAACTATTACAGGGATAAGGTCTCCCATAGGTGTGCTCTCAAGGTTTAAATATTGAAATCCTATGGCCCTCTTAATTAGGAGTCTCTAGTGGCTACTCTCCAAGCCAGTGGATTCCCACATAGGGTTATCCACTGGATTAAGGAGTGTATCACAATAGCTAGATTCTCTGTATAGGTTGGGTTACTGGATACAGGATCCTC
Organism: Sambucus nigra; assembly: GCA_949130495.1. Classification (NCBI taxonomy): domain Eukaryota; kingdom Viridiplantae; phylum Streptophyta; class Magnoliopsida; order Dipsacales; family Adoxaceae; genus Sambucus; species Sambucus nigra. Next base: position 574,158,149 of record OX422217.1, read on the forward strand.
GTAGTAGGCTGGACCAACATCCACCCGAGAGAGGGAAGTCTTTATAAGCAACAGGTTAGGAAACTAAGAGAACGATTATTTGGTTTCGAGAGAGGGCACTTTTTACTTTTTTTGTAGGAGATGACCAAAGGAAGAGTCCCTGAAAGAATGAAAAAAAGTGCATAACAAAGTGAAAGAGGATGCTTCTACGCTGGAGAAGAGCACGGGAGAGAAGGCACGAAAGCTAGTTGAGAACAGAGGTCAAGGTATCGCTACATAACCTAACAGGATATGTCAATGGAGGCAAAGAAACCTGACTTCAGGAGCTAACAGGCAATTATAGAAAATCAAAAATCCTAACCAAGCTACGAGAATCCCTCCTACGAAGCTCTTCTCAATTAATTTAGATAGAAAGTCCGGGCAAAAGAGCTTAGGCATCTAGGTACATAGAGAATGGAGGACACTTTCGGACATCAACAAAGGTGGGCGATAAGGTTCCTCCAGACCTTATTATACCAATGGCAATGGCCAGACCTTGGATTCCTCTATCACCTAGGGGTGCCTACTTCTTTCCAGATTTTATATGGAACACATGGCATAGCTAGGACCCTTCAAATCATATTTGAGCTTATGTTTAAATCCACCCCCTATTTGATTAAGTCTGGAAAAAATTCCCACCAAGTTTAGATAAGAGAATGCTTCCCCCAACCATTAAAGGAAAGGCTCGATGAAGAGAGGGAGATGCGGCGGGGGAAGGAAAATACTTTCAGAGATTGAATCGTTCTTTGTTAAGACAGAGGAGACTCTGACTCTTAGATCAACTAAACCGAAATGAAATAAATATCTCATCACAGCACTTTTAGTAACCTTTGGTTTCGTCTTAGCCCTGAACGTTATCCCTATAGTCAATCCGCTACGCCCCAATGTTACAAAACAAGTCTTCATACATTGCTTGTGTGCTCTGGGATCATTGGATTTGTCATAGATAGCTTGATTTAAAGGACCCATGGGGCGATAACTAATATCAAAAGATTCATCATATCTACTCCATCGCTTCAAATAAGAAAAGAATGAAAATTCTATCTTCTTCCGTCGATTTCTCCCTTCAATGTTTGATTCTTAGACTTTGGGTAAGTTCAATCATGTGGTGGTTCCAGGGTCCAGGATCATGAGTAAATACTTTAATGTGCTTCGAAGTACATACCCACATTCATACCACTTTACCACTATGCATAGGTCTCCCATATTTGCCTCATTATTATAGGGGTATGAGGTTTTTTTATCACGGAACAAGCGACTTCGTTCGGTCTAGTCCGATAGAAGTGGGCTAGTTTGTCGAGAGAGGCATTCATATTCAATGTGAGTTGGTGGATTCGCCCAACCTATACAAGGGGGAGCATCTGAGAATTCATTAGCTTACCTATCTTTTATTCCACCTAAACTGCCTTCCTCAGTTGTTGGTACACTAACCGTTCTCCCAGCATTTAGCTTGCCATACTTATCGTTGTCGTCCGTTGGCCTACGATTCTACTTCTCGGGAAAATAGGCGTTTAGTTACCTATATGCGTCGGAAGACTTCATCTGCTGTATCGATCTCTAAAACTTGCCTTCGTGTAATCCTTCGCCGCCCCCTTTACTAATAAGGGAAAGATTATTTCGGCCTTCTCTCACAAGGAGAAGTTAACTATGATGGGGGGCACTTTTTTTCCTTCTGGAAAGAATGAAATGCATAGGGGATCATCCTTTTGTAATGGCATGCTCATCAGATTTACGGATTTATGGGGGGGCTCAGCCTTAGTTGACTGACAATGACAAAGGCTTACGAAACTAAGTAGGGCCTTTTGAATGGAATCTTAAGTAGTCTATCAATGGGGCAAAGCAACTTTGCCCCTTTTCAGGAGGGGAGAGAAAGGTTAGATCTCATAAATTCAGTGAATCTTTATATTTATATCTCTCTCTTCTTATTATATAATAAGAATCACATGAGGTATTGTACCTTAGTTTTTTCGAAACTGCATTTTAACTCCTTAACAAGGGATGCTTCGGGTAAGGGTTATCTTCAAATGATGTAAATGAGATGAGACTAGATACAAGAATGTCATCTAAAAAGAATAAACTTACGTAGATATAGCCAAAATATGTTGTTCATCAAACTCTGGAAGGTGGATGGTGCATTAGTTAACGCGAAGGGCATAACTATATATTCGTAATGGTCGTCAATGAAAAAAGGGCCCAATACTTCAACTAGAAGAGCGGCTTGTTGGTTCACTAAACCCTGACCCAGTGTCACACATTCTCTTGGTTCGATGGGATCCAGTGCCCAACTACTGACTCCTCCCAGAATTGCATTAGCGGAGTGTAGCCAGGAATGGTCGTTAGTGGACACCCACCACGTTTCACCGGTTAGACAGGCCCTCTTTAATACATTAAAAAAAGATGTTCACAGGGGCCAGAAAGACTCGGCCATAGGAACTTAGACAACCTACGCGTTGGTAAATAAAAACCACCTCGATCAAATCAGAGTAAATAACAAGGTCTAATCAGGTCGCCCCTTGCCTTGAAAGAATTCACACACGGCCACCAACTTTCCCAGGGTATCAGAGTGTGCCTCTTCACAAGGGTGATTTAAGTGCAAAAAAATTCCTTAAAGTGGAATATGATTCATGAAGCATCTGGCTTATCGATAATCTCCAATTCCCACCGTCGAGAGACTTTAATAACTATAGCATGCAAGAAACGGGGAGTTGAGGTGGTTAGACCTATAACCCAAATACTCCCAGCATAGGTGGTCTGCCTTGCCCTATTATGAAAGTTCCTCATCACGTATATAATATCCTCTAAAATAAGAACTACAAGTTTCATCAGGCTCCTAATTGAACTTGCATATAGATCGGTATGCTCGCCAATAAATAATAAATAAAGAAATCGTCAGTTGATGGAGAGAGTCGAGTCTCATGAGGGAAGAATTTCATGATTACTCTTTCATTACCTTATTCATTACCTTAATGCCCCAGACCTTAATGGATTCAGAGCTAGGTCAAGATACATGGTAGTCATCATACCTACGAGTGAAGCTAAGGAGAGTGACTATTAACCGCTTTCTGGTTTACGGGCGTGCTTTCGATCCCTAATATTCATATTGAGGTTGGTCAAACCCCTTATTTTAAATTCATGTTGCTTTTTATTTTAGGTCGCTATCCGGACGACTCACCGCTCATATCTCATTCTCATTCCCACTACTGGAACAAAAAATACTAAGTTCTTTACTACACAAACATAAGCACACCCAGATCAACCTGGTGGGGCACCCCTGAGTCAAAGGGATCGGTTCTCTATCAGATAGGAGATAGGTTATGAGATCCTATGAAGGGTTCATGACAAAATTTTATCATAAGCTTAAATTAGCACTACTAACTAGTACCTAAAACTTATGGACTTATGAGAAGATCCGTGTACCTTCTTCTCGTTGCCTACAGTGGGTCTGCTAACTATAACTAACATCAACAAACTCAAATGAAAGAGAACGAGCGAGATTATTACAGTTATTGTGTCATCCTCACCTTTGATTCAAAAGACAAGGAAGGAGAAGGCAAGAAGTTTTCTTTTGTTGTTATTCCTCACTTAATTTGGAAAGTTCAAGAAAGAGAACGCAAGAAGAGGCTATTCTTTATTATTACTACACATCTTTATAATAAAAGATGATGAAGCCCTAACATCCTATTGTACGACTTTGACGTGTTGCATAGAGCACACACAACCCATCACCGTTGGACATCTGCTTCTGTCTTGGGCCAATAAGAATTCCTTTCTAGGTGAGTCAGAGTTTTATCCAGTCCAAAGTTTCATAAAACTCTGGTGTCATGATGGACCGCGAGACGCCTTTCTTTAGTAAGCTAAAGACTCCCCCTCCACCGGGCATTTTCTTTTTTCAATATCTTAAAATTCAATTGTGAATACTTTAATTTGAATGTAATGTAAATAATAGAAAAGACTTTTATAAAACTACTTAACTCTTAACTCCGCAAGCCTCTATTTGATTAAATTTTCTTTCCTAATTTCGAAACCTATTTATTATCCCCAACTCCTAACATGGATCGAACCGATATTGCTACTACCATGTCCCTAGCCATTCGTCCTCTTCTTTGTTACCTGCCTATGCTCCTCTCACAGCCTGCCCTTTTCGTTATCTCTTTTCCCTAAACTTTTTTACTAGAGCCGCTGGGTCTTCTTGTTAGCTCACCAAGACAATGATGAGGTTAGGTCGTAAGTTTGGATGGTTGCATCTTGATTTCTTTCTTTTTATTTAAAACAGTGCTCCTCACCCACTGGAATGAAAACTCTCGTCTCTATATGGATCCATAGCTCGAGGGCATTCGGCAGTCTCAATTGCTCCCTAGAACCGATCGAAATGAACATACAGCTCAAGCAATGAGCTCACATGAACTCCAAGAGGTGTTTGACTATAATGCAATTCCCCGGGAAGCACTACAAAGGGCTCTCTCTCAGAATGACCAAGTCGCAGAAATGCAGACTTCATCTTCTCCTTTGCCCTACTATGAACCAGTATCACCACCTATTTATATTATTTATCCCTACTAGAGCAAGTGAATCTCCTAGAATAACGAACAAAGTAAGCTGATCTTCCACCGCTATGGGAAGAAAGCATGTTGAGCTTCCACTAAACACGAAGCCCAATTTATACTCAGAAAGAAAAGAACTGCGCAAACAACAGAGCTAACGAACTAGGTATCCCTATTTCCAAGATTTCATTCAAATGGTTATATTCTACTAACCTCCAAGGGAGTCGAGGACCTGGTCCCTGAGAAAAGCTATTATGAAAATCAAGAACAAGTGGCGGAGAGCTCGTGGGTTAGATTATATTAAGAAAGAAAGGCTTATTCATGAAATGAATAGAAAGTTGGGCGTTGGTTGGTGGCTGGCACACTTAATGTCTTTCTCTTCTTATTATATAATAATAATCAAAAGGTTTTTATTATTATATTATAGGCCAGCTTGACAAGCTACCCTTCTCTTAATCTGAGGTGCGAAGAGAAAGATCTCTTTCTTATGACTTCTGCTATCGATCCTGGCCCAGAAAGTGACCTATCAGGGCCCTATTGATGAATTAAAGAAAGGGTTTATGATCCCTAGCCCTGTAATCCCACACCTCTGTAGAGTAGATCGTTCAACACCTGCAACACAAACCCATTTTTGACCTATTGGTTTCCAAACAGTATTGGTTTTATGCCACTGAGACTGAACATCTACCTGTCTTTAGTGATTTGTACCTCGCCTTAAACAAGCAAATTGAAGTTTCATTGAATGAATGAAAATCATAATCTGAATAAGATTATGATACTATATGACTAGAGAAGAGAGAGGCAGGAAAACCATATCGAATTTACCCTTAACTAGATAAGTTACTCCTTCTATTCTAAGAAACCAACCAAAAGGAAATAGTTCACCTACATGATAAACATCAAAATACATTATTTTATATTAAACGATAGATATATATATATTAACATGCGAGTAAAGATTAACTAGAAATATCTACCCACATAACCGAGGCACCCCAATGTTCAAGTCCAATTATGAAATTTCAATCATTTAATTATACTAAAACTGTCGATTTACTTAAATTAATTTAACCAAACTTTATTATAGCGGTTCCGCCATAGCCATCCGACCTTTCTATTGGCCTTGCACTTATTCTATCCTGTCTAAAGTGCACACCACACACATTTTTTCTCACTATAGCCAGCCGACCCAATTTCGTTAGTCATGTACTTATTAACGAGGTTCCACACACAAGTAGTCACAATAGTCAGCTAGCCCATATTCTTTCAACACTGCACTTATTGGTGATGCCAACACACACACACGTGCCACTATATCCAGTCGACCCGCATTCTGTCAGCCCTGCACTTATTGGCGACGCAAATTCATTCTAGTACCCATTTATTATCTTAGGCGTTAATTCTCAATTTCTCAAATTTTCATCATTTTATAGAGCATAAATCCTCAAACCTACCCCTAGTCCCATACCTAGAGGACTTCAAAAACACAAGAACGTCCTACCCTATTTCATATGATGAAATTGGATAATTAATCACTACCTAGCCTCGCACCTAGGCTAACAATCCAAAGGAAACAACGTAAAAATCAGCCCCTCCCGTAGTCATCCCTCCTTAAAAATCTACACTAACTAGTCCCACACCTATAAAGTGTTACCAAGAACTAAGGCCTACCTACTAATCCCATACCTAACAAGCAATTTAAAATAAAGTGAGAAGACTAACTACTCCAACAATCCCATCGTTCTCGCGGTGTCAATTATTAATAACATTAACAAATCACACATAACATATTTTCGACTTATCACAACAATTATTGAAATTAATCGCAAACATCACTATTATTCAAATTATGTTCATTTAATTAGGACATTTATTTAACAATCCATTTTCTCTTCAATTTATAGGATTTCTATTCACATGCAATTATTCGGGAGCATACAACAATAATTCTCCACTCTTCATCATGCACATAATTAATGTGGTTATACATGTCGAAATCAATTTATAACATCCCTACAATTCATTCTACATGCGAACGTCATAACTCTGACGAAACTCCAACTTCTAACCTAAGCATGTCAGGGTTTTTGGTCTTGATTCGTATTATAGATTTGAATAAAAATAGTCCCAAATTTAGTTTCACTTTCTTTAATTAGTCTTTTTAATTTATTTTATGAAACACAATGATCATTAGTGTTTATGCAATATTTCAAACGTAGAATACTAAAGGAGAATAATTAAAGTATCCATGCATGTAAAGAAGTATTTTGAGCAATTTAATTGCACGGTTGCATTCCTTTCGAGAAAACAATAAAGACACAATCTTGGACGATCTTGAGAAAACTTGATTTAGATCTTCAAAACTTGGGTCGAAAGTTGTGTTCAATGGGATTTAGGTTTTGTAGATGAAAGAGAATGAAATTATAGGAGACTATTGAGTTTTGAGAAGGCTAAAATATGTTTTAAAAGTCCGAAATCCGTCACTTTATGTTTATATACCAAATAGAATTTGAGTCCTAATCAAATACTAATACTAAAAAACATTACGGACGATCGGATCATTGGAATTAGCTAAAATTTTAATATGTTGTAGCTGAAGGCGAGATGAAGCTGCTCAAAAAAATCAACTCGATTGGACGGTCAATATTTTAATATTATTTTTTCCTTATGTAGGATCCTCCCCTAATTTTTATACAATAAAAGTAATAATTTCCAAATTTTAATCCCGATTTAAATTCCACTTAAAACCTTATTTTTATATAAATACCAAACCTTTTTTATATACCAAAATTTAATTGATTCCAAAAATTGTTTTTCTGAAATTTTTAAATGCCTAACAAATTTTATGTTTCAAAAATAAGGGGTGTTACATACTTTCCCACTAGCACAGGAACTTTTTCCTCGAAATTCGATGAAGTGTAAACGCACAAAAATAAAATAAGGCTCACATATGTCTACCCGTAGAATGCCACAACTGGGTGCCCACACACCCAATCCTGAACGCGCTTACCCCACGAACAAAAGATACAATATATATCCTAACTAACTAACTATATATATATACGCATAACTATGAAAAAAACGGAGTACCACACTTCCCTATGAGTCACCACTCGATTCTCTCTCCAAAGTCATCCCAACATTTAAGTTCTCAAATCAAATCGCATCACCAAATTAACACTTACGATAGCTAACATCGGTACTAACGAATCTTCAAAATAAATATCGTCTCCAAAATCAATTCAAAGCATCCTCACATCAAGATTTCTAGTCCTAACCTCAATGCCTACCACATCCATAACAAAAACTCCTTATCTCCAAAAAAACACGGATAATATGTATGCTAGACCCAATACCTTAAGGAGTACGAATCAACAAATGGGATCAAGGATCGGTAACATGGAAGATAAACGAACTCACAACCTATGAGACCTAAGACCATGCTCTGATATCATCTGTAACACCCTACGAATTCTGGCATCGGCCATCGCCAAACTACACCGAGCATTACTAAATAAAATACCATTCTTAGCATGTGACATAAATATGAGACATTTAAAACTTTAATCCACCATATATATAATGCAACTAAACCCAACGGGTACATAAAACATCTAACCAATAATATCCATAACCATGTTAATCTCTAAAATAAGTCCAACTCAATTTTTATAAAATAATATCCAGTAAATAATCCCATTACAAATCTGGAACTGAAATCCATAAGTACCTATGGAACCAAATGGCCAATCAAAAATTCATAAATAGTTTTCTCAAAATAAAAGGACGAAATGGAAAGTAAATCTAAACTACTAAAGCAGATAAAATAAATATCTAGTTGCACTCCAAAGTTCTCCAATGCAGCTACTCTAGTAGCTATGCCTGAAATGTTAGTCAACTCAATGAGTGAGAGCCCACCGCATGAATGCTAGTTACTCCTCCCAATTAGGGTCTGAAAACCCATAAAATAGAATTATACACGATAAACATCACAATAAAGTATTTTAAATTAAACGAGAAATATATATTAACATGAAAGTAAAGATAAACTATCGCTATCTACCCACATAACTGAGGCACCCCAATGTTAAAGTCCAATTATGAAATTTCGATCATTTAATTCAACTAAAGCTATCAATTTACTTAAATTCGTTTAACCGAATTTTATTATAGTTGTGCCATAATAGCCCGCCTAGCTTTCTATTGGTTCTGCACTTATTCGAGCCTGTCTAAAATGTACACCACACACATTTCCCCTCGTTATAGCCAGCCGATCCAATTTCATTAGTCTTACACTTATTGACGAGGTTCCACACACGACATGTCACAATAGCTAGCCAGCCCATATTCTGTCAGCCCTACACTTATTGGTGACGCCGACACACATCCATGCCACTATATTCAGCCAACTTGTATTATGCCAGCCCTGCACTTATTGGCGATGTAAATTCATTTTAATACCCGTTTATTATCTTAGGAATTTATTCTCAATTTCTCAAATTTTCATCGTTTTATTTTTATCCCCACCCTATTATAGAGCATAAATCCTCAAACCTACCCCTACTCCCATACTTAGAGGTCTTCCAAAACACAAGCACATCCTACCCTATTTCATGGATGAAATTGTACAATAAATCACTATTTAGCCTCGCACCTAGGCTAACGATCCAACAGAAAAAAATGTAAAAATGAACCCCATGTCGGAGTTGTCCTTCCTTAAAAATCTACACTAACTAGTCCCATACCTAGAAATTCTTATCAACAACTAAAGGCTACCTATTAGTCCCATACCTATAAAGAAACCTAAAATAAGGTACTCCAATAATCTCGTTGTTCCCGCGGTGTCAATTATTAATAACATTAGCAAATCACATATAGCGTATTTTTGACTTATCACAACAATTCTTGAAATTAATTGCAACATCACTATTATTCAAATTATGTCCAATCTCTACCCTACGCATACAAGGGTTATGAGTCTTAATTCATATTAAGATTTTTTTCATAAAAACAGTCCCAATATAGGTTTCACTTTCCCTAATTAAGATAACTAATTTATTTCAACAAAACTATATAAATTAAAGTTTAGGTGATATTTACAACACATAATACTAAAGGGGAGCAACATAAGTGTCCATGCCTATAAAGAAGTCTTTTGAGCAATCCAATTTCACGGTTGCGTTCCTCTTGAGAAAATAATAAAGATGCATTCTTGGATGATATTAAGAAAACTTGATTTAGATATTCAAAACTTGGGTTCAAAGTTGTGTTCAATGGGATTTAGGTTTTGTAGATGACAGAGAATGAAATTATGGAAGGCTACTGATTTTTGAGCAAGCTAAAATGTGTTTTAAAGTCCTAAATCCTCCACTTTATGTTTATATACCAAAAAGAATTTGATTCATAATCAAACACAAATACTAAAAAAACATTACGGAATCGTTGGAATTGGATAAATTTTAAATATGTTGTAGCTGAAGACGAGACGAAGTTGCTCAAAAAATTTCACCTCGATCGAACGGTCAAATATTTTTCTTTATTTAGGTCGAATCCTCCCACGATTTTTATACAAAAAAGTTATAATTTCCAAATTTTAGTTCCGATTTAAATTCCACTAAAACCCTTATTTTTATATATAAATACCAACCTTTTTTTAGATACCAAAATTTAATAGATTTCAAAAAAAAAATCGAAAATTTTAAATTCTTAATATATTTTATGTTTCAAAAACACGAGGTGTTACAACTGGCCTCCCATATGGTCGCTCGGATATGGGGCAAAAAATTCTTCTTCACAAACTGACTTCTTGTTCTTTGGAGAGTCGGTTGGTCATGATAGCAGCTTCCTCTCTCCACCTTCCAATGAAGCTACTAACTGTTTACCCAGGGTGCTGATTAAGAAGCTCTATATCTCTGCACGTAACCTCTCGATCCTCATTGTATTTATACTGTGACATGAATTCTCGAGAAACATCTTTCCAATTACGAATTCTAGATTCTTCGAGGGATAGAAACCATCGGAGGTCATTTTTTTTCAAAGTCTGTGGAAACATCTGGGCCATTATCTCTTCAGAGGCACCAAAAAGGGCCATAGCTCGGTGATAACTATGAAGGTGAATAATTAGGGTCCCGATGGCCCCGACCTTCTTAATGGATGGCATCTTGAACTTCTCTGGAAATCTTACTTTGGGATAGGGAGACATATGGGTGTAGTCCACGTAGTTCCCGTATATCTTAACTTGGTTGAATCTCTTGGACAATAGTTTGAGGTCTTCCTTAACCTTGTTCAGTTCTTCCTCCTTGTGATCATCAGGCACTGGCAAGCTAGCCCCTCACTAGGCAAGGTTTGGCATAGGGAGCTGAGCTGGCAGTGGCCCATTAACAGGCGGGGAACATGGAGCGTGTTGATACTCTTCTAGGATCCAGAAAATCTCGGGAGAAGGTATACCCATGGAACAAGGAAAGAGGAGCTCAGATTCTTTAGGAATCTGGACCTAATTTTTCTGTATCTCATAGACTCGGTTTAAAGATTGTCAATCTTATCACTGAGTTGGACTAAGACTGTCATCAAATCAGGTTGCCTGTTCGGTGCTTCGTCGGCATTTTCCATGAAGAGTTGGTGAAGGTAGATTTTTAACTTGGATGAAGTAGAAGAGGAACTGGTGGAGCTTCAGGGCGGTTTTGACGGAAGACCAAAGCTAATAGGGAGCGAAGCCAAGAGTCGGATATGCGATTGACCTGAGAAGAAAAAATGTTTCAGGTTTATTTTTTAAAGAGGGAAGAAAGAATTATTTTTGGTATTTTTTAAGAAAGAGGAAAAATATTTTTGTTATTTTGGATAAAAAGAGGAAAAATGATTTTTGTATTTTTGATAAAAGGAGGAAAAATGTTTTTGGTATTTTTGTTAAAAGGAGGAAAAATGTTTTTGGTATTTTGATTTTTGAGAAAGGAGGAAAAAAATGAGAGATGAATCTCAGCATGATTATTATTATGTTTTCACTTATATTAGGTTTACCTAAATGTATAAAATGTCGAACAGGACCTGAGCCTAGAAAAAATGGGTTTGAAAAATATGCAAGGCATGGTTTGACTCCAGGCTCCTGGATAGGGTGGACAGGGTCCTGTTTTGAAAAATGACAAAATAGCGCAAAAATTTGGGCGGCATGTTGACCCGGAATTTTGGCGGAGTTTCGTGTAGCAACCGGCAAACTAAATATAAGTGCCCTAGTTTTTACTCCTATATAAGGTTTATGCAGTTTGTTGGACTAGTGGTAGGTTTCCCCCCTTTGGCATGACTTCCATGATATACGTCTTGCTTTTAAGGGAAATCGGTATGTATGAACAAGCCATTTGATATACGTGAGTGTACGTGAATTGTCTCATTATATACCTCATGGGGACAGTATGTGTGAGAGCGAATTCAATATACTCGTCATACGTGAATAAGTTCCCTGTTATATACCTCTCGTCGTGTGTTCGGTCAACTAGTACGATGCGGGGGTAACCGTTCAATACACATCAAAGTAACTAGGTCAATGGAAAGTGAGTGTCATATTGCTTGGGCTAACTAAGACCCGCAGGACCAGCGCCCATCACAAAGTGACCCTGACCCCCCAATACGGGATAAAATTTTGATCAATATTGCAATGCTCTTAGTGATGTAGTGTGCAAAACGCATTATTCTTAATTAGTATATTATGGAGAGAGTGTCTTTTATTTGGCATGATGAGTAAAAGGAGCATTATACTAATAGGGAAGAATGTAAAAGTATCATTAAAAGTAAATGTAGCATGGAGCATAAAGACTACACTAAGCATGGATACATGTGAGGGAGTGATGTGTGAATATCTACAAGTGAGTGTGTGGTAGTGAGCCTAAGTATGGATCAACTATAAATGGCATGTGATATGTGCAAGTGAGCATGGATATATACAAGTGTGATAAGTTGAGGTGTGTACTAGTGAAGCGTAAGTATGGATATTCTAAGTGGTGTGTGAAACATGTTGGTATAAGTGATCCTATATAAAAGTGTAGGTAGTGTGAAATGTACATGGAGGGTATTTACAAGTGTGTGAAGTGAAAATTGAATGAGAAGTGATATATAGATGAGGTAGATATACACAAGAAGTAATAAAAGAAAAATGAAATATACAGGTAGGTGTATACGCACACATGCTGACAATAATAACACCCATGTAAAAATAGAGTCTAGTCCTCTTATAGGATTCCCTAGCGGAGTCTCCACTATATCCATCCGTACTAGTTGGCGCGCGTGCGCGGTGGTCTCACGCCCTTACTCTAATTGCTTTGACCATTATCAATTGGGGTAATGTATAAAAGTAGAGTCGTCGACCTATTTTTGCACAAAATAGGCAAAAGAAATGTTTTCTCCTTGAGAGAACGGCATCAAAGACATACTGATGCTTGCGAAACCAATCGTTCAAGGATTCATGGACTGAGTCACGGAATGGGAAGGTGCTAAGCACCCATCCCACCCTTTCGGTCTCTCATGGATGTGAGTTATTCTTCTCCTTAATAACTCCGTGAAGTGTATGAAAGTATATGTAAATGGAGAGTGGAATTACTCAAATCACGTCATGGATAAAGGTGGAGTAAGGTCATCCTTAGGATTGTTCCTAAAATAGTAATCAAAATATTATGTATGCATGTGTTGGGTCACCGATCGTTTATAGAAGGATGATGGTGTAAGTTGGACAAGACACAATCATGAAGTACAAATAGATAATATGAAAATAATATATGAACAAAAATAGGAGAGGACTTGAATCTCGAATTTTATCCGAGACGACTATGTAGCCTAAAAAGGCATTAAAGTCCACATAGTTTGCATATAACACGGGGTGGGGTCGATCCCATAAATACAATTAGGTACTTTTCTTATGTGTGTGTGTAGAAAAAGGATGTTTTAATGTGAGAAAATTTATTGAGAAATCCCCATTTGGAATTTACAAGCAAACCCTTTTTGTCTTGTTTTCATTTTTTTAATAAAAAGTATAGTATGTGTAATACTACTAATAAAAAAGGCTGGATATTAATATGTGATATCTAATAAAAATGAAATTCAAAAATAAGAATTGAGTAACTAATACGAAAATAAGAGAATTTAAAGAGAGAGTGAAAGATTTGGACCTTCTTTTGAAGCCTTGAAGTTGATCTTAAATGTTAAAGGGATACTCTTGCAAGTGGGTGAAGGTGGCAGGAGGAGAGGGAAGGGAATTTTCCAAATTGGGTAAGGAAAAGGTGGAAATGGAATGTGGGGGGGGTGAGGTTTTAAGAAGGAAACCGCGTTGACTTCAAGAGAATGTTACTTAGATCACTGAGAGGGATGTTTCAGAGATGCCTTTCGAAGTGAACTCGTGTTCTCCTTTTATAGGGTCATGGGGTGTCGATCGGCATTGTCCTTAACCTGCCTATTAGCAGGAAATCCCAGACACACTAATAATAGGCAGGGAAATGGGTTTGCTATTCGGTATTCCTCTATAGATTTTTTAGAAAAATAGTTGTAAAATGCAATCCATAAGTTCGAATAACGAACGGGATGAACCATTAGAAAGGGTATTCAAAGACCTTTAAGAATTTATTGGTCACTCCCGAGTTCGGGAATTGACTGTGGTCAAATAGGGCTTGAAAGCGCCCGTCGATCTTTTCGACAAGAGGCAAACAGATCATTCGTTCGAACCATAAGGTCGATTTGCGAATGCAGCAAACCGTTAGAAATTTTATGCAGGGCCCTTCGATGTTCCAAAGAGCTTCACTTGGTTCAGAGAATTGATCAAGGTCAAACGAGGCCTAGAAGCTCCTGGTGGCCCTTTGGAGTAAAATGGGTCATTCGTTCGTACAGTAAGGTTGATTCATACATTGAGCAGACCATTGGAAAGGGGATTAAGATACCTTTGAGGATCCAAAGAGCTTAGCTCAAGTTAGAGAGTTAACCAGAGTCAAACGGGGCATGGAAGTGCCGAGTGTCCTCCAGGACAGTTTTTGAGGAAAAATGGATTGTTCGTCCTAAACATAAGGTCGATTCGTGCACGGGGCAGACCTTTAAAAAGTGTATTCAGGTCCTTTTTAAGATCTAATTAGCTATCTCTCAGGTGAGAAAGTTAACCGACAATCAAACGGGACTCGAGAGCGGCCGGTGGCCTCCAGATCAGTACTCGAAGTATGACCTAAGGTTTATGGTGAATGAGGAAGTTCTAGGTATCTAAGGAAATTCTTAGGGGGTCCTAGAATTGGGTGTCTACAATTATAAAGCAAAATATCAATAGGTTTTCACAATGGACTCTATGGAAAAGCATTAAATAGTTTGGTGTTATTAATTTGAAAAGCATTTAAATTCATGACATGTTGCGTAAGTCGAGTCATTTTCATCTTGTTCAACATTTTTACACCTAAGGTTAAAATTGACTTCTCTCTTTAGAAGTATCTCATGAATTCATGCATCTTTGTTATGTTTATTTACCTGTGGAAAATGTTCACACAATTTTATTACGCTTTTATGATTCGGATAATTTAGTGTTATTATATGGTGTGTTGTATTTGTACATTTTATGCCTACTTTGTATATTTTGAAATTTTTTAAAAATTTCATAAATAGTTGGAATTCTTCTTCGAAATTTCATCGCCTGAGCTTTATTGATTATATTTGTGATGATTATTTCTTTTGGATTTGCATGATGCTAACATTTCAGGATTAGTTTCTAACCCTTTGTATACAACGAATAAAAAGGGGGAGAACAAATTGCGGGGGAGTTTATTTATTTTTTAAACTCGTACCCGTCACTGTATTTCTTTTGTCTCGTGTGTGTATGTCACTTCCACAATGATGATGATTTCATGGATAACACAAGATGAAGAATTTTCAGTTGAAGACTTATATATTTATGTGCTTTGGTTTCTTAACTTAGAAGGGCATTAGTTGTATTAGTCTTAGGGGTCAATTTTGGCTTCATTTTGTGCTTTGTACAGGAATAGCCAAAGGAGAAGATTTGTAAGCGCAAGTTTTATAATTTCTCATTTTATTTTTATTTGGCTTTTCCCGTTACACCTCACTCACCTTCATAACTACTTTCACATATGCGAAGAGAAGAAGTTGATGACATTTGGAAGATTGAAGATTGTTCGTCACACCATCATTCAGAAGTGTTATGAGGTGGTTTAATAAAGCGTTTAATTATCTTGGGGTTATTTATAAAGAGTCTGTATATAAAAGTTTTCAAAATATTTTAAAATGATTTTTAAAATAATTTTTGAAAAATTCGCTAACTCGTTAGAATAAGATTGGTTTGTTGTTCGAATGAGTTGGATAAGATCGTTAAAATGAGATCTCCACGTTTGAACGAGATCTGGAACGTCGCCTTTTGGGTATGCTCTAGAATGTCGCTCTCTAAGTTTCTTTGGAAACTGTTCGAAGGAGAACGGGTACATCATTCAAACGAGGTGGTAGTTCATTTGAATGACTACGCGTGATTTTTTATAAAACATATCTTTCCAAATCTTTAGTCCCTATCTCTTTGCAATAACTTTCCATATAAATAGAGATGCGAGATTAGACTACTTGTAAAGCCTTTTGAGAGTTCTTTTTGTGATCAAACCCTATAATTTTTTCATCCAAACCCCTTAGATCTTTTAAGATCATTTTTCCAAATCAAGAAGAACAAATTCTAAGTTCAAACCCCCTTGTAGAGATTTTCTCTAGTGTTGCTTACTGTGGATGGTACTGGAGTGTGTCGTATTTGTTAAATATTTGAAGACATCTTTGTGTGATACTTAATGGATATCTCAGTAGTTTGTAAGTTATCTTACGTCTGTCAAATTCTTTAATAGTGTTGAAATAAAAGGTTTTGCCAGAAAGGGATTTTTCCTCAGATTCTCCTTCTGCTTGTTTGGTTTGGAATTTGGTTTCATAATTAATATTGCATTCACTAAATTAAATCAAGATAAAATCTTATAAAAAATGAATTTGTGTGTTGGGACTAAGATACGAGTAATCCGTATAGCCCCTGTTTTCTCAGAAGGATTTTTTCCCTCTTGAAAATTTGTATCTTGGATTGGATATGACTTCTTGCACGCGAGCGATGAAATTGGTGAGCATTCATACTATTGCAGGGGTTGACATTTAATTTTGGCGCGGATTCAAAACTACTTTTGCACAGATGACGTAAAATAATAAGGGATATTGAACCCACGATAATTGTTATATTACTATTCGTACCTAAGATATGAATGCAGTATAAAAATAGAACAAATAAGATTAGGGGGTTCGACAAATCCTCCTTTGTATGTTAAGGAAAAAGGGAGTGAGATATTTACTACTTGAGAATAAAAAACGGACGACTAGAGTGCTAAGATGGCTAAATTAGATTCCAAGTGTGTAATTAATCATACCATAAAAAAATTGGGGTTAACTCTATTTATAGATACAAGTTCCCTACAAATATGTGTCTCTCCTTTTATTATCAATTGTCCCCTTTGATCTTATCTCTGGAGTGGTAGACTTTTGGTAGAATTTTATTCAACAGTGTTGGGCTATCATCCTTCTTGATTATCATTTATCAACTTTGTGATCTACAATCGTCCCCTTGACTTCAAAATGCCTCGTTGAATCCCTTCGTTTATTATAACACATTTTTTGCATATACTCTGCAATTACTAATTGTTCTTGATAATTGAGAAACTTTTCTAACTATATACTCGATCTATGAGTTGTGAGGATTTTAAACATGAGTCTTTCTTTTAAAAACACTAAAGTCTATATGATTTATTTAGGTCTAAATCTAGATGTAAGGAGTATTGGGTGATTCATTAAAGGGATTGATCAAAGTATGATGCTTAAAAGGGAATGGATGTTTTATCAAGCTTGATAGAGATCCTAGATTGATTTCCATTTAATTTAGTATATTTAGGGTTTCCAAAGACAAATATATGTATAGGAGTTTAGTTAATATGTGTACAATTGAACTTTGAAAAATATTTCTTTTCAAGTTGAATGAAAGAGAGCATGCATATGAGTTTTTTTCCCTGTAGATGGTTTTTCCTCATAGATTTGTTCTCGTGTGATGTTTTTTTATTTGAATTATTTGTCTACATCACATCACACATAGATCTGGGGTTAGTACATAATTGAATTGGTAATTGGACTTTCAACGGGCTTTAACATTTTTAAATTACTTTAATTAGGATAGTTAGTTCCTTGTATGTGTATCAAATTTTTCATTTCATTATTATTTTTATGAATAAAAAATATCACCACACATGTCCAATTAAAATTTTATCATTCAAAATGTGTTATCTAGAAGCTTTGAAAATTACGTTGCTAGATTTTTGGAATTAGGAATTTTGTTGCCTTGATTAGGATTGGTTCCTATTCACCACCACACATTTCCACCCACTGTCTCAATTAGTATTAAAAATATTAGCTCTTGTTAGTACTCACTTGTTAAGGTAGATATTTGCATTTTGAATTTATGTATTGTGTGAATTTTTAGTTGTTAGCATAATATGTTGTCACTTAATCTCTTGAATTGGATTGAGGTTGAGTTATCGAAATGCAAAAACAATTCAATTGTGTTGAATGAATTTTTTCCATTAGTGAGCACCTAAAAGTATAATAGAATAATGAATCATGAAACCTCAAAGGAAGCATGAGATATCCTTAGTGCGACTCAAGAGGTTATGTCAATCATCAAGCATGACAATCTAAAAATCCTTGTGACTTTTTTGAGATTATGATGCTCGAGGGATAGAAAATTTATTATAAGTATTATGCAATACTAAATCGGGTGGTTAATGATTTTTATAACCTAGGAGAGATAATTTCGGAGAATAGG
The DNA here is from genome assembly GCA_949130495.1 of Sambucus nigra. NCBI lineage: Eukaryota > Viridiplantae > Streptophyta > Magnoliopsida > Dipsacales > Adoxaceae > Sambucus > Sambucus nigra. The sequence goes on from OX422217.1 coordinate 574,176,554, forward strand.
GTGTTGAAGAATTTTTTATGATTTTGGGGTTCTATATTTAACACCAAGGTGGAGATTCTCAATGAGATTCTTAATATTGATTCTTATAAGTTAAAGGAATTAGTTGGGTCTCTCCAAAATTTTGAGAAAGAAACTAATCAAGATGAGAAAACCTTTAAAGGCTTAGCATTCAAAGTCGATATGGATGACAAAGTTATTGTATATTAAGTTGAAAATAAATTGAGTCATTGTGTTAACGAGGATATGGCTCTTTCGTTAAAAAATTTACAGATTTATAAAAATAATAAAAAGTCCTTCAAGAGAGGAAATAGATTTGAACCTAGAAAATAATGATCCTTTAAACATGATCAAAAAGGTCAAGTGGATAATATTTCATCTAGATATAATAAAGGAAAATAGAAAGATTATGATATATGATTTGGAGGTGGAGGTGTTAGTCACCACATTGATGTATGTCTCGCAAACTTAAGGAATACTGATAAAAATAAGGTGTACAATCTTAAGAAATTTTGAAAGTGAATCCTCATCGGATTCGTAGAGTGAAGATGGTGGGATCACTACAGATTTTGTGACAAAGCTTAGTGAGGTATATTTGAGTGATTGTATGGAGAAAATGAGTGATTGTCATGTAAATAAAGTGAGCGGGAGTATTTTAGAACATATTGAGAGTTTATTGCATGTTAAGAATGGTTTGTCTAGATTTATTTTATGATAATACTTTTTCAATTTCTTGTATATATTAGCATATATCTTATTTTAGTTTATCTTGTGTAAGTGAGATTGGTGATGAAAATATTGACCAAGCATTTGATGAGATTTACTAAGAGTCTGTTAAGTTGAATAAGCTAAACATTACACTTTCTTTGCAATTCAGGATTTGCAACAGCGGAAGAGAATGTTTAAAGAATTTTGAAAAATTCAACTTGAAAATAATGACATTATTGAATTATTTAATGAGTTAAAGGTTGAGATTGATTATTTGAGAAAAGAGATTAAGATTATCAAAAAAGAAAAGGATAGAGTTGAGTTACCAAATGAGGTTCTCAAATTTATTGTAATTGGTTATAAATTGAGTCGAAATATGCCAAGAGTTTAAGATTTGAGTTAGATGAAAGATCTAACAAACTTGAAAATATTATTTTTAACTTTTCCAAGTGAAAATGATAAACATGGTATTGGATTTTTTAGCTCAACTGATCAGTTGAAAGAGGAACGTGAATCATGTGTTGAGACCAAGTTTTGTGGTGAGAAAATGAAAAAGGAACAACCTACCAAGATTAAAGTAAAGGAGGGAGTTGTCATTTTGTCTTTGATAAAGGTCAAGAGAATTTTTATATAAACTTTAGAAATAAAAATGATCAAAATCTTTCTAGGACCTTTGGATATTCTTGGGGGGGGGGGGAGAGAAAAACCACATTACTTAATTATTTTCAATAAAAAGAAACTTAAGAGGATGAGAAGAATGAATGTTTAAAACCAAGACCAATACCTAAATTTAACAAGAATGTATCTTTTTATTCTTACTGCAAGTTTATAGGGCATAATACACAAAATTGTCAAAGATTGGTTAAATTAATTCATAGGGTTATGAAGAGAAGAAGAAACTCCTTGATGGAATTGAGGGATGAATTAAAAAGTCTTAATAGGAAGGTTAAATTTGTTGTTAGTCATGACGAGAGAAGAAGAGAGAATTGTGATATATACGATACCTTTTAGAGAATAAATGTGGATTCGTATAAATTATCTAAGAGGTATGAGAATACGATTCCCAAACCTAAAATTGGTCATAAGGTTAGGGATAAACTCATTGATACTTTAATTCCAAAAGTCAAGCAGCGACAATTCATCCTCTATCTAGATAGGTAGGTCCTTATGTGCTTAATAGGATTTATTATTCTTGTCTAATCCTAGGTGATCACATATTTTTTAGATGTTCCATTTCTTTAGGTAAGAGATTCATACTTCTATATCTTGGATCTTTTGTACTTTTGGTGATATTTTTTTATATCGGGTGCATTTCATGCATTTACTTTCTCATCTTATTAATTGTATGTGTGCATATCATTTCCTTAAAAAAATACAAAAAAGATTTTTAATTTTTTCTTTTCGGTAATAATTAAGTGCCTATATGTATCAATGTTTGTATGTTTTTAATTTTAGTTCAAGGATTTGGGATGAATTTTATTATATTAATTTGTTAATTCATATATTTAATAATGGCAAGAAATTCATTTGAAAAACCATGCTTCCTGGATTGCATGGATATATTGGTCTTGATCATATACACTACACCACACTCTTACCTGTTGTCAATTTAATAGATTGATATTCATTTGTGTTTTGCATGATAAGTTATATTAATATCATAATCATTGAAAGTTTATACAATCTATATTGTTATTTATGAAGTCGTAATATTTCAATTGATAAATTCAAAAAGGACAAAAACTTATAAATCGACAAAAGAGCTACCATTGTAGAGTTACACCTAATCTGAAATTAATTATCATTAGGAAAGTTGTCTTCCAAACCTTGTGGTATAAAATCCGTTAGAGAAATTTAATTTTATGATGAAAAATCCATAGCCAAGTGCCAAAACATGAAAGTCATGGTAAAACAAGTTAGGGTTCCATTTCTTACCTTCGTAGTACATTTCATAAAATACTACTTAGACAGCATAAAAAGTCGTATCATATTTTTGGGTAGTAAGAATCTACGTTTGGTGATCTTGGATGTATTTGGTAAATTGGTTATATTTGGTAAATTGGTTAAGTCAAAAACTTAATTTTTTAAACTACATGGAATGTTATATGTGTTTTTAATTGCATAAGATTTCACATATTTTGTTACACAAAAATCATACCATGTTGATATCAAGTTTCTTTTATGTGATTCGAAAAGAATCTTCAGGCTTATGTTAATATTTGATTTATTTAATTATTGCATATTATTCACTTTGTAATCCTATCCTAAAATAAGCCTAAGTGACTAATTATGTTATGGTGTTTAACCTATTCATTTTATGTCTTATTCTATATGTATGTATTTGTTTTTTGATATCTCATGTTTTTTTTAAAAGTCAAAACTTTTAAAAATTTACATAAGCATGCATTTCAAATCATCTTATGAGAGAGATTTGGGATTTTTAGGATTCCCATCGTATTAGTTCATTTATGGAATCGTATTCCCTGACTTCGGCCTTTTCTAGAAATTGTCGTGCACGTAATTTGAACTAATCATTGTTTGCACCAATGCTTTGTGATTCTGATAAGGATTGAACACTACCCAGTCCTTACGCATGGATAAAATGTCGACCGTGTGCACAGTAGGCTTTATGAGTTGAGATGGGGAGTGTCTTTACAAAAAAAATACGTGCACCAGTTTTGTGCATCGAGTGCACAAAACACTTGTATAGTTGATTAAAAAATAAAATATATATTTTTATAATCAACTATACAAGTGTTTTGTGCACTCAATACACAAAACCGGTGCATGTAGCACCCCTCTTACCCAAAACTATGCTTATGGAACATTTTTATGGGTTTTGTGATGTTTGCTTGACATCCAATTCTTTAGAGGTGAAGAACAACGTATGCACATATGTAATCTGATACATTGAACACAATGCCCAATACCGACTATTTGTATTCACTTTGGGTTAGATACATTTTTAACTCTTTGTTGAATAATTTTTAATAACAAGCTTATAGCCATGCGTTGCATGGCTATAAAAGAATACTCTTTGGGACTCACATTGTGAAAGAGAATATAGTTAAGGCATGTTGAAAACATATTAACATAGTAGAACGATATTTTGACGTAGATAATGTGCCTGAATATTTTAATATTATTTTAAATAAAAAAAATATTAAACCAATATATAAAAATTGTTATGAAAGAGACCGTTATGTTTAAAAGTATATAGAAAATAACGTAAAATAACCCTAAAACATTCAACACAAACTCATCAAATAGATTATAAAATCTTAATATGTAACATTAAATATTTTATACAATATATGTCACATTATAAATTTATATAAAACATATTTAACAAACCTAATAAGCACAACATATTAGTATCTATAGCTGGAAAATTGTAAACGTAAACATAGTGTACTACTAATGCGTGAAGCAAACATACAAATTAAGAAACCTACTTAGGGGTGTTCGTGGTACAGTAAAAGCCCATGTTTTGTATAGATAAAAATAGTAATGGTTAACTTTTTTTACTTACCGGAAGCTAAATTACCGATTTTTTTTGTGGTTGGTTTTGGTTTATACATCTAAAAAACCGATTTATCGAAATTATAACTTTTAAAATAATAAATATGAAATATAAAAAAATACCGTGATAATAAACCTAAATTATAAACTAAATATACCAAATATATCCATTTAAACTAATCTCAACCCTCCATTAAATAAAATGCGTATTTTTTACTCATTAAAGTAATTTATACCCCAAATTTAAGGAAACATTAATAAACTCACATAACTAAAATTTTAAATATGTATTTTTTTCAAAGGAGAAGTCCAAACATGTCTTATACAAATACAACACATTTCATGTTAGAGAGAGGCTATCCAATTGAAAACATCATGCCACTCCTTCTAAACCATCTCAAAGGGCAGCCCGGTATTTTCTTCAAGTCCCACGTCGGGTAGGATGGGTTATTTTCTTACCATCACTTGTTACAAATATGCTTCCATTGAGAGACTAAAACATTAGTTGGCTAACCTTTCAAAGTTTGACAAACTATGAGTTTGAATAATTGGTGTACATTATTTGTTCTGGTCGAAGAAAATTTGATTAAAAATAAAATGATGTTTTGCCTAGTTTTTTTTATTGTTTCATTTTTCATTTAAAAATTCTGGAGTTTTTGTTATTGCAAAAATTTTGAAATTTATCGAAAATATTGATTTTACCGCTGAACCGAGCTGTTTGGTATTGGTTTAGATATAATTGTACTGACTAGTACAATCACTAATTTCAGTTTTAGTAATCTAAATTCGGTTTGGTTTTTGTATAAACTACATATTATCGACCAAACCGACCGATAATCAGCCTTAAACCTACTAAAACATTTAAAACCATCACACCTCAAAAATTCGAACAAGAAAAGAATTTTCATTAGAGCCTTCATTCAAATATGTAAAGTATTCATTCAACTTAACAACACCTCCACAAACCCCTTCATCTAAATACATCACTGTCAAAAATAAAAATATATATATATTTGAGAGATAATAAAATACACTAACACACTCAATATTTGAGAGATAACACTCAATAAGAGGAGCGAATTTTTCCTTACTGCTCACACAAAATTTGTGACTTTTTATGACTTTACTTCAAATGCCAACATTACATGGGTATTTATAGGATCTCTAAAATATATATACCCATATACATGTATCTATTACATTTAATGTAAACATACCAATTTAGACTTCTATAAATGAACCTCCTAATACATGAACCAACTAAATGTATGTATTAACTAAATACATATTTGTTTTCATTAATCTTAATAATACAAAATTAACATATGACTTAATGAAGTGTACACGTATCATCGTGTGAGTGAGACAAATGTCGACGATGTATTATGATGACAACTTTAGATATATACTATAACTAGCATGCAGGCCACGCGACGCAAGGTGGAATTTATCTAAACTATATTGTTTTGTTGTTGTAGCCTATTGCACACAATATATTCTACGAATGAAAGGAGAATAAATTTTAAATTAATATCAAAAGATACTGTAACAACCCTCAATTTCAGGAGGCTCATTTTATATTAATTTACCACATAAGGTAATCATATAAAATGTTGGTACTGGGATAAATATTAATTTTAAAAGTTAATATTTACTGGGATGTTGTATATTTACCGTATATGTAGGTAAATATCCTAATGTGGAGTGATTTATAGTGTCATATATATTAAATGGCACGATAGTTTAAATGATATTGGAACTCGAAATAATTTATAAAATTTCCGGATGCCAGTTTAGAGGGTGTAGTTAGTCTCGAAATGTCTGAGACAGTCAAAATAAGTGCCATATTGTATTTTTGGGTTTCGGGCACTTTTACCTGGTTCTAGCTTAAACGCGTATTTACGAGTCATTTTAATGTGGTATTAACCACTTAAGTTGGAGACTTTAGACTTAAGACCCGATTTTAGTCTTGCCCCTTATTTCTTTTTCTCATTTGTGTCTTACCAAGGAAGAGAGTTAGAGAGAAAGAGAGAGAGATGGAGAAAAAGAAGAAAAGAGAGAGATTTGAAGATAGAGGATGTGGGATTGCTTCTTCTCCAAATAAATCTGAGATATCAACCCTAAGGCAAGTTTTCTACTTGCTAATATATGTTTTAAGATGAATAAATTGTGTGATATTCATGTATATGTATATTTGGAGATCAAAAATGGAAACTTTGGTATTTAAACTTAGATTTGGTTTTGATGATAAAATTGTGAATTGTAATGGTTATAAATCATGTAGAATAATCTTTGGGTAGATAAAGGTTGTTGGTTGAGTTCAAAATAGAAGAGATTTGGGATTTGGGAAAAGTGAAATTTTCACTTGGGATTAATTTTGGAAGAAGGAAGAACCCTAGGTCTGCTATGACCGGTCGATTGCGGTCTCAGGATCGGTCGATCGGGCCTTCGCGGGATGGCTTACTGCTTTCCTACAAAGGCATAAATCCTAGGTGCGGTCGACCGTGGTTCCCTGACCGGTCGACCGGCCCCTCCATTCTGCGCTTTCTATTTTTCTTTGTAGGCAAAATCTGGAGACGCGGTCGACAGCGGTATTGGGACCGGTCGATCGGTCCCCTGTTTTTCACTATAAATCCTAAATTTCTTTCTATTGTTTCTATTTTAGGATAGGAACTTAGGAACCTTCTTGAATGAAGTAAACTTAGAGTCCTAGAGTTCTAGATGAGTGGGAAAGCTACCTTAGAATAGAGGTGGTTTAAAAGGGGTTTTCCGGGGTTATGCCAATTAATGTTAGGGCATTCTTTTCTTCTAGTTGATTTATATAAAACTAGGAGATGTAGTCTTACGCTTGGGAGACCTTAGAAGCTCAATAGAGCTATGATTCGTCTTGATGGTCTATCATAACTTCACAACGAACCTTGGGAGAAAATTGTAAGGTTATTTATTTATCGAGGTTACTATGATAAGATGTTTTAAGTAGGGCTCCGGATTACAAATGTAATTTATTTACAAATTGTAACTGATTATGATTTTTGGATAATATGAGTCATACATTTGCAAAAATGTAAACGGAAGTTGAAAATGGTAAATGGAAATGATAATGATGGTAAATGATAATTTACTTAATCATTAATATGATAAATGATGATTTGGTTAAACACACCTCTCTAAATGACATCATAAGGGAAGTTCGCGCGCTTGGTGATGCCCCCTGACTAGTGAATGCAGGGTGGATATAGTCCATAGGCCATATGAGCGATTATGTTATATTTTCTGCGATGGTGAGGAGATTTCGGGTGTGGTCTTGACTCTCCCGCAGGCATATGGCCGCTTCCCGACGTGTTTCGTTGTAGGTGCCCAGGTTGTCTTGTATAGATAGGCCCTAGAAGATGATGGTTATTTAGGGGCACGCCCAGTGGGGAAACTCGGAGGGGCGGTCTTAGAATCGTTATATGTATATAAATATAACTATTCATCATCAAGTGGGACTTGATGGGTGACATGCCATAAAAAGCATAAAGAAGTGCCACAAAGAGCACAGTATAATGCCACAAAGAGCATTGAATGTTGATTTTAATCTTGTTAAGGAATGGTAATGCCAAGATGGGCATGTAATTGCTATAAAAGCCATAAAGAGCTTAAAATTATAATTATATTTTCCTGATAAGGAAACGAAATGCTAGTAAAGAGCATAAATGTTGAATTTATGAGTTCCTGATAAGGAACATAATAATGAAACGGAAGCTTTTAAATCTATGTTACTCATGCTTTTCTTTTCTGTCTTAGTTATGTTTTAGAACTGTGTGGATAAGTTTTATTCTTTTCTAGCATGATCTTATTCATAACTGTCATACTCTTTATTCATCTGGTAATCATATAGAACCGGGCCCTGACCCGTTTATATTTCTTGTGGCATATGCATCTTGTCTCCGCTCAGGTACTCCGCCGCAAGGATGCCTGATTTGAATCCCGATTCCGAGGTCCTCGGCGAGCCGTGATGCATTGCGAGTATTACGGGACATTTGGTATAGATGTTCTCATTTTTTTTATTCTAACTATGATTGGGTCTCTTTACTCGGGCGAGAGGCCCAAGCTTTTATAAATGTCTAGTGAAATGTATTGTATAAATTAATGAAATTGTTTAAATGTTGTCATATAGTTTGTTGACCGGCTGCACATTTGGTCCCTTTATTGTATTCTTGTTGTATTATTTATATATGTCTTGGGGTTTCCCCTATCTTTTCAGGATTTGGGTTGTTTAAATTCTTTCTTTAACTGTAAAAACAAAATTTTTGGCAACCCGTTTTCTGAAATATTGGGTGGTTATCCTGGATACTCTGTATTTTTATTGTGATGCTGAGAATGATTCCATCTATGATTCCTGTTATATTGGAGTATTGGGCTGGCCACCCCTTATTTTGGTGAGCGGGTTGTCACAGATACATATTATTAAAATAAAGATACGAAGCACTCTAATATAATACTCCCTTTGACTCAAAGTAAGAGTCCATTACTTTTTCACTGTGGCATTTCACTAATAATAGAAACTATTCTGTCATATTTGGATACAAAGAAACTGAAAAAATGAGAAAAGTGTGACACCCCGATTAATTAAATACCGTGTGATCAGTCCTTTATTAAATTAAATCAAAGTGGCCGGTTGGTTCATTCTTAGCATCACGATCGTAAAACAATTTTGCTTTATTAGTCACCTAATGAATAATTAAGCTAAGTGTCAAAACATTTAATTTTATAATATAAGTCCTATTGTTATGATTTACAATACGAAACCGAACACATATGATAATATTAAAACCAAACCATCCAAATGAAATATCCAAGCTAGATTAACCAATCCAAAATAATATATCCCAAATCGTAGGATAATGAAATAATTAAAACAATCCCAACTATAACTGAATACTGAAATAATAAAGAGTAAAAGTCTCTCTCTGAACTAAAAAAACTGGAAATGGGCGACACATGCCCTAACTAGTATGACTAAACAGGAGACTGAAAAGACAAGGATGAAGTCGTGTACTGCAAGGACCTGCAACTCCCACACTATCAGCAGCACGTCAACAATCCAAATATCTAAGCCTGACGCCCCTATGGCTGGGCACCTATATATATATATATATACACACACACACAAAAGAAAGGAGAGATGCCAGGAAACGGGTCAGAGCCCGAGTGTAAAACAGCTTTAAAAACAGTTTATCACGTATTTAAAATGCTTACCAGTTAATATTACATACATTTTAGTACTTCAACCCTCACTAGAGAATTCTCACCCCTCAACTAGTGTGCACGCCTAACGTACCACTAAACTAATCTAGATACAGTTAACCCAACTTACTAGTTTAACCCAATTTCCTTTCACCAAGCTATGTTCAAGTAATCGTATCACTATAATTTATATCCGATAACCTTTTCTTATGAATTAATTAAGCCATTTATGTTCATCTCAATATAGACTTAAGTTCCCATCCACTTAATTCATTTCATATTAATTATTACATTTTATCAACTTACAAGCACAGTAGATTAATCATATGTATATATATTTAACACTCATAATATATATACAAATAGGGCACCCCACATACAACTATGGTGATGACATACTCTGCTATCAAGTCCCTGTATCTCTCGTACAAAGGGAAATACTAGATCAAAATCACTCTCGAACTGTATTAACGCAAAACACACATATTGGAGGCAAAGCATAGTTCCCAGTCACTAAGAGGTCAGCACATACCCTCACGTCTCTTAGGACCGTCTGACTATCATTCTCAGATATGCTGTATCCATGGATCCTATGTTCTAGGGTACAAGTCAATATCCCCCATAAAGGTCCAATAGAGATAAGACTGTCCTGGCGCGGAAACCTCCGAGATAGCAAGTAGCTCGGGTATGATTACACACAAATATACAATATTATATATATAAATACATGCACCAATATATATTTAAATTATTCAGGTTGGTACGCCCACGACCCATAATATATTCGAACCATGTGTGGCATATAATGTCTGAGTTCTACGTAATTAAATCGTTCTTTTATTTTCTCAATTATCGCAAGTCCTTAAGTATTTCTCGACTCTCGAAGTGTATCCTCTCGATAAATATAAAATCAGTAGGTGTACACTCACTACCCTACTGGTCTTAGTCATTCTTAATTCTCACAAGACCTAAATTAACGTACGCACGATTTCCCACTCAATTTATACCCCCAAAATCCCACGGTTAAATCTCATATAAAGTCGTATTATCCAGACCCTACTTAAGCCCTACTGGTCCTTCTCAAGTCCCATTACGACATTTAAATTATGTCCAAGGGTTCTTACACGTTGGGATTGAATTAACATTAAAAGGGGAAGAATTTTCAGTTTCCAGGAGGGGTCAATCGATTGATCTAGTCAATCGATCGACATTCTTGATTCGATCGATCGATCAAGCAGTTATTGCCCAGATTTCTATATTAAGCCTATGGGTTTCTTCCAACTTAAATCATCAAAACTCCATTATCATGTCCCAAACTCCCAACCAAACATTATGAACGTTATGTAAACCAATATGGATGAATTCTAAGGTAAAACATTCATTAATTCCTCAAGAATCGTCATCAAACGGGTTAATTCCAGAAATTATCATCTAACCCTTGTTTATCTAATTTTCTCAAGAATTCAATAAAAATTTCTAGATTTCTATCACTACTGGGCATCAAATTTCGTGGTTAATATTCTACATATAACAAGATATTCATCCTAACATAATTGCTACTCCAAATTTCTATAATAATCTCCCAAACAATAATATATCTTCATAAGACTTCAAATAATTATCTTCTACACTAGCATGGATGTGTTATCAACTAAAGAACAGCAAGTTAGATACTTAACTGGAAATCAAAGTCTGAAACGTAGAGAATGATGGGTATGATCCCGTTCCTCGTTCCCCGATCTACGCGTTGGTGGTGGAATTAGTGAGAGTGGTGTAGGGTTTGTGCCTCTCCTCCTTGGAAGCCTTCTCTCTTATCTCTTCCTTAGCCTTTCTGAAACTCTAATGTTTCTAACCCTCGAGGACTCTAACTCCCATCAAATATAACCATTCAATTTTCATCCATGATTAAGGCCTAATATTGGAAATTACCAAAATGCCATCCCGGGTTACCGATTAGGCCTAAAAATGTCCCAAGACCCAGACTAATCCCCCGAGTACACTTTTTTGACTATATCGACCTTTTCGGACACATTGGCGCACTCGAAATGACCATACGGGTGATTTCGAATAAATTTACTTTTTATTCCATTAATTTAGTCCCAACACGACACATGCGCATCCCGATTTAATTTATATAATTGTCGTATAATTCGCTCGCGACAATTTTAATAAATTTTATCTCGTATATTACTTTACTCATAAGTAATATTCAATATAATTTCCACCAATTAATTATTAACTCTCGTCATGCTAATAAATATTTATTTTAACATCCGGATTAATATTAAATTAATTTATCCCAATTTAATTTACTAAATCCCATAATTAAAAGCCATAAAAATACGGGGTATTACATACTTCCCCCCTAATAACGGAATTTCGTCCTGAAATTCAAAAAAAAATAAGGCATGCTTGGTAAAAACAGGTTTCCTCCAGTACTTAAAACCAACTTCAAAGTAAGGCTCGATCACTATAGCCACCGCTTCACGGCAAGCTTGTTTAACACTCTCGACACTTTATCAGTTACAGGGTCGCACCTCAACAACGGCACCTCACCTTGTGCTCCTACCAAAAAACATTCGAATATGACTAGCCTATACGTCATTGGCCCCATTATCTCAATATTAGGAGGTCGCACCGCACTTCGTATCAATTCCCGTATTTATCTAAACGCTAAACTCCCATTCTGGGATAAACCTTATGAATATCTTACCACCCTTGTCAGTTCTCCAAATCTCGATTCCTGGCAACGTAACTCTTACGACAGTCAAAAGGTCACCTAAGATAGTATGTGCTTATTCCACTTTAGTCCTCGGATTCTAACTCTCGACCCATCTAAAATTATGATTATCCGCTCACCTCTAAACATCCAGAGGGGGATTAGTTAAGGTTTTTCCACCCCGAAACCTCAATAAGCACCTTGTTCACAATACACATGTACGAGTGCTTTCGCACAACCTTACCATTAGGTAATATCCTCTCCCAATTACCATACTATACTTCACTTACTAGCTATATCCGTTGTGGAAATGAAATGATTACGATGAATCCAAAATTACTTTCGTCTAGCTTCACCAGTTGTTAATCACCTTACGCCTGCTCCTCGGGCTATAGGTGACACAACCTGCTCAAAACGATACATTATCCCCACTTCTTCCTGAAATCCCATATTGAAGGTGGGGTTCAAGATTCTTATCCTAGTTCAGGACAATACAGGGTAGGACCACGTACCGGCGCGATCCATCTTTCCAAAGGAAGACTGGGGCACACTATCTAATATTGTAAATCACTCTAAAGGAATAATAATTTCTTCCTTATTGGTCAAATTGCTCCACACATTCGAAGGAACTCGTGACTTATCTTGAGTGTTGGTAACCCATTGAAGAAATTTTCCAACTTGACTTTTCTATTACTGGAATCGTCGGCTTGATACAAAATTTTCTGGCTGATCATCTTACCCCAACCGATTTCTTCCTATTAGTGGTTCACATGGGGGATACACACTATGCTCCACTCAACATCGACTTCCACTTATAATACCTCGCATTAAGTGTTACTTAATAATCCTCTTCTTCCCTTGGCGTATACCAAAAGTTCTGACCCGTGCACTTTTTGCCACGATGTGCACTTCTGGAATCCTTATTCCTTATTAGCATCATCTTTCTCTTTTTCGCGCAAGTCACTCTCAACATTCGACTGGGTAAAACGCCGCTCCAAATTTTCCATAATAATTAAATTTTAGTCTTCTTAAGGGATAACCCTTTTTAAATGGCTTCCCACAGCCTTTCCACCAAGTTTCGCGGGGGGGGGGGGGGGGGGGGGCTACTCTGATCACACACGTATATATGGATTATCATCCCTCTCACATGAAGCTTAATCGACTATGCCACTTTCACTTCGTTATATTAGTCCCACAGACATATATTTCACACATTTATTCCCACGTTCCTTTAACCTGGACGATTCTAACATCAGCTAACCAGAGTGATCACACACCCTATAAATTGTTCATACTAGCGTAAGAATCACATACGCTTCACATATAACATCCAATTCTTTATTTCCCTTGTACTCACAACGTGGCTACAACACTTGGGTACTCTCAATTACCCTAGAAATTGAAATTCGAAATCCTCCTTAACATCGTTCCACCCTTCAACTCGTGGTGATAAAACAAAATTTTCAATGCTTCCTCACCGCACAACCGGCTCCACTGGCTTATATCATAATTTAACCTTCAACTTACAGTTATAACTATATACTTATATAACGATCGAGGTACCGGACTTATGGATGAATAACCAAACATCTCCCTACTTCCAACCTTACGCTAAGTTTCATGCGTGGGATGTCTCGCAAAGCAAAATCCAAACAAGGAATCCCCCCCCCCCCGATACACTACTACCTGGCATTATCGGTTATCGAAATCCGTTAGGCCCTTAGTACATAACATGTACCCCTATATTCCCATCTCTCGACATAAAAGTCATATCTCCTTCTGTAATTACATTTAAATAAGGAACTTTATTTCCAAAGGGCATTATAACACATCGGTGGTAATCACATTCCATAAACCTCGTACACATACAATCGGCACTCTTGAAATCCTGTCCCCAAACATATAACTTTAAGTCTTAACTCCCACGTCTCTAAAGGAGCGATATAACAATGTGACCTTCCTAATACAAAGTCCTGAGCATTAAACATCATACGAGCTAAATCTTTCCTCTAAATCACAAACCCATTACACTCTGAATCATATTAATAAATTCCCTACACACACCGGGATTGAATAGCTCGATATCACTATACCCTTCGAAGTCCCTATAATATATAATATAAATGCGAGCCCGACCCTCTTGCAGGTGAGGCTTTTCCAGAACAAAACATCCTGCACAGGTTCATACCACATCAAGAAAGCAGTATTCGACACATCTTGCTCCCTAAGGTGAGGTACTCCTACGAATGAAGTCATGTCCCAACAGCGGCTCAATCTGATCCCGCAACTCTCTCATCTCAGCTAGAGCCATACAGTATGGTGCTCAGGCTATCGGTCGAGTGCTCGGCACTAAATCTATAACGTAACTTATCTCTCGACTAGGTGGTAATCGCGGTATATCCTGGATCACATCGAAAACTCACGAACTACAGGAATCGGATCAATGAAAATCACTACCTCCTTAGAGGTCTCCTCCTCGATGTAATATAAATGGGCAGACGATCCTCCCTCACGACGAGGCATCGCCAACAGAAACATCTCCTGGCCCGGAATAGCAAAAATAATACTCCCACTAAAATAGTCTATCATGGCTCTATAAGTAGTAAGCCAATATATGCCAATAATGGCATCATGCTCATGCATATCAACGACTAGCATATCTGCAGGCAAAATCAGGCTCCCAATCTCTATACCTATCCCCCCGCATATAAAGAAAATCAATGAGTCATTACCCATCGGTGAGTCTACACATGTCATTATACTCTCTGCCGTGCCTAACAACCTTGTGGCCCGTGAAAAACTAGTGGCTATGAAGAAGCGTGATGCCCCAGTGTCAAATAAAATGTGTCCCATAGTACCATGGATAGGAACATACCCTCAATGAGGGTGGTGGATGCTGAACTGCTGCCTGCTGGACGTTGTACACACACCCATACTGTAACTTCCCCTGATGTGGTGGGGAGGTAGGAGGAATGGTTGATAAGGATGGTACCTGCGCCGGTGTTTAAAGGGCCGCTAGAAACATAGGCCTCTACGGCTCCTGATACGCATCCTGTCTTAAAATCCTATCCCCGGACATATGACCCATCCTACCACAATTGAAGCATCTACCACCAAACTGTCTCATCTTGCAAATCTGCTGATTTCGGTCCTGTTAGTCAGTCCCACCTCTTCCTTGACCCTGTTGGCTTTGCTGAGAATTTTGGCAAAAAACAATAACAGGTTGAGGATAGTCCCTCCACTTGTGATCCTGTCGTTCACACTTATAGCAGAGTCCTGTAAGTCTTTGCTTTCTTTGGCTTTACTGTCCCTACTGGTCAGGTCGGAGTTTCTCTCCAGCCTGATCCGGACAAGTTTGACGTTCATGGTCATCTCTTCCACATTTGAAGCACCTTTTTATCACATCATTCTGTCCTTGGTTATGTTGGCCCTGATGCTTTTGGCTCTTCATGCAACTTCTATTACCTTCGCAATCTTTGTGACTTTGATGAACTTGTTATTGCGGCATTGGTGTCTTCCCATAATTGCTAACTCTGGTCGTGTTAGACTGACTATCTTCTCTTGTTATTTTGCCTCCTATAAGCTTCATACCGCGATCTTGGTACCGTAAGACTGCAATGGTAACTGCCTGTGCGATAATACCTGCTATTTCGGCGATTCATACACTCTCCGAGGGTACCTGAGGTATCAGCTGACCTTGCTCATTGACTCCCCTAGCATTGTTAGCTTGTTCTTCTAGACGTTCCATCTGAAAGTTGAAATAATCTGAATGAGCTCAACATTCATACAAATAAATTGCAGAATTACGGATTTCCAACATGTAAGGATGTATACAACATTCCTAATATTAGGGCTCGAAATCAAAGGACGCTAAGCAGAAAGAATAATAAGCCGTACAGATCCTAAAGGACACTAGAACCTGATGCTCTGATACCACTTGTGACACCCCGCCTAATTAAATACCGGGTGATCAGTCCTGTATTAAATTAAATCAAAGTGTCTGGTTGGTTCATTCTTAGCATCACTGTCGTAAAATATTTTTTCTTTATTAATCACCTAATAAATAATTAAGCTAAGTGTCAAAACATTTAATTTTATAATATAAGTCCTATTGTTATGATTTATAATACGAAACCGAACACAAATGATAATATTAAAACCAAACCATCCAAATGAAATAATCAAGCTTGATTAACCAATCCAAAATAATATATCCCAAATCGCAGGATAATGAAATAATTAAAACAATCCCAACAATAGCTGAATACTGAAATAATAAAGAGTACAAGTCTCTCTCTGAACTAAATGAAAAACTAGAAATGGGCGACACGTGCCCTAACTAGTATAACTAAACAGGAGATTAAGAAGACAAGGATGGAGTCGTCTATTGTAAGGACCTGCAACTCCCACACTAGCAACAGCACGTCAAGAGTCCAAAGATCTAAGCCTAACGTGTAATGACCCCACTTTTATATATAGTTTGTTTTTACACTCTTGTGTTACTTATTATCTTATAAATGTTGTATTATTAGATATGTGGTATTATTGGCTATCAATATAACAAACCCCATTTTTAATTACGAAGAATCAACTGTAAATTGGATCAAATCGAAGTCTTATGACATATCTTAAGGCAAATAATAAATTTTGGGGTAGAAAATATAATTTTATGAAACTTTAAGGACTAAAATAAAAATATAAAATGGGTCATTTTGTAAATAAAATATCTTCAAGGACCTCTAAGAAATATTCAAAATATATAGTGTGAAATTACCAAAATACCCTTCATGTGTGAAATGACCCTTATACCCTTATCACCTTTGCACCACGTGCTGGTCACTTCCACCTTCCACATGTCATCTGTAGAGAGAGAGCTAAAACACTTGTCATCATTTGGTGATATTAACACTGCAAGACCACTCTGGATCGCGACACCTCGGTGTTGAATCACCAATCCAAAAAGCTTAGTCATTTGACACGTGTCAACACCGTAATACATTTGGAAACCTATAAATAGGGCCTTAGGGTTCATTTGAAACTCACACCGATTCCTTGAGAATTATAGTAAGAAAGAGTGATAGAAAGCTTGGGAAATATCTTAAGAAGGAGTTCTATAATTTCGAAGAAAGAATTCATTTCGTAGGTATGATTTTATTTAAATGTTATAATGTATTTTTATATTTTTAATTTTGTGTTTTATAGCTTTACTTAGTAGTTATGCTGGTAAAATACACTACGGACTTCACTAATCAAAACTTAAAATTTAGAAGAAATCCAAGTTGATTTTATTTTCATGTAAACTTGTTTGAAATTGTATATACGCTTTTAAAAATGATTTTTTTAAAAGCAATTGCTCGTTATTATGGAATACCATTTAAGTAATTCCAAAGTCAAGCCCGATGAAATTCTGTCGAGACGAGATGGTATTTAAGTGGTTCCCCTATGACCCTCCATCTCTACTGGGAATGAATCCGAAAATATTCTGTCTAGAGGAGATGGTATTTAAGCGGTGCCCCTGTGACCCTCCATCTCTACTGGGAACCGAGTGATTAGGAAGAACTATGAATTGAGTCCTTTAATTACGATCAATAAGTTTTAAAAGTTAAGAAAATGGTTTTTTAGTAATCCTTTGAAACAAGTTACTATTAAAATACAATATGTAGACTGGACCTTGTTTAGAACATATACTTAAACCTTTATCGTATTTGTTAGATTAACGTGCGATCGAAGACTCGTTATCTATAATTTTGACCTCTATTTTAGGTGAGTACTCTATGCAATTTCTTGCGCATTTTGACTATATTATATAATGCAAAGTATGTATATTTTGTAAAATTCTTTTATTCTCAAAATGCATCTGATACCGATGATTTACGTCCTTTGTTATATGGTTATATCTCTCCATATAAACATCTGATTTGAATTCTGAAATTATTGATTCGGCCTATGGAAGCTCTATTACTATATTGGCCTTGACTACCAGGTGGAAATATTTGGGTGGTACCTTCCCAGCTGGTTTATCGCTGGTGTGCCCTAAACAAGGCGTTGTTCCAGAAATCATGATTATCTGTCTGTGATGTTATCGGGTGGAAACATTTGATAACACTATTTGTCTGGGTATTAGAGTGTACATGGCCACTAAAACTGAATAATAGACACATGCTCAATTATTTTATCTGTTCTGTTTTGAACTGTTTATTCTGAATATATATATTGTCATTTACTTTATATATATTACTTGAAATTCCTATCTCTATGTATATAACTTCTGTTCTAAATTGAATAGGTATCTATTTTCTGAAAACCTTGGAATATTTGGAGATTGAATCTCATTCGGCTTTTAGCTGACATTGTATAAATAACCATTTTTCAGGAAATAATTAAGTTCGTGGATGGAACGAAAAAGGACTATGTTGAAGATTTAGCTTTTAAAGCTCTTTTTGTTACCTTAAGTAGAAGTTTGTTGAATTAGATAGAGCATGTTTAGCTCTTTGTGTCAAGTTGTAACTCGTTGATATTTTAATACAAATGAAGTTCCCTTTAGAAAGCTCTAATGATGTAATTCCTTCACTTTCAGTATTTTACGACTCATAACCATGTGATTATACTTCCACTACATATATTTTAAAACAAAAATTTTAAGGCCAAAATATTGGATGCCTTGGTGGCATGTCAAGACACCCGTTCCCTACTATTTTCGGGTCGGGGTCGTGACATAACGCCCCTGTGGCTGGGCACTTGTAATACATACATACATACATACATATATATATATATATATATATACAAGAGAAATGAGATATGACAAAAAATGGGTCCGAGCCCGAGTGTAAAACGGCTTTAAAAATAGTTTAGCAAGTATTCAAGATGCTTACCACTGATATTAAAAACATGTTAGTACTTCGACACTTACTTGGGAATTCTCACCCCTCAATTAGTGTGCACGCCTAACGTACCACTAAACTAATCTAGATATAGCTAACCCAACTTACTAGTTTAACCCAATTTCCTTTCACTAAGCTCTGTTCAACTAATCGAACCACTATAATTTATATCTGATAACCTTTTCTTTTGAATCAATGAAGCCATTTATGTTCATCTCAATACAGACTTAAGTTCTCATCCACTTAATTCATTTAATATTAATTATTCCATTTTATCTACTTACAAACACAGCAGATTAATCACATGTATATATATTTAACACTAATAATATATATACAAACAGGGTACCCCACATACATCTATGGTTCTGGCATACTCTGCTATCAAGGCCCCGTATCTCTCGTACAAAGGGAAAAACTAGTTCGGAATCACTCTCGAACTGTATTAACGCAAAACACGCATATTGGAGGTGAAGCATAATTCCCAATCACTAAGAGGTCAAAACATACCCTCGCGTCTCTTACGACCGTCTGACTATCATTCTCAGATAGCCTGTATCCATGGATCCTATGTTCTAGGTTACAAGTCAATATCCCCCATAAAGGTCCAATTGAGATAAGACTGTCCTAATGCAGAAATCTCCGAGATCGCAAGTAGCTCGGGTATGATTACACACAGATATGTAATAGTATATATATAAATACATGCACCTATATATATTTCCATTATTCATCTAGGTATGCCCACGGCCCATAATATATTAAAACCATGCGTGGAATATAACGTTCAAGTTCTACGTAATTAAATCATTCTTTTATTTTCTCAATTATCGCAAGTCCTTAAGTATTTCTCGACTCTCGAAGTGTATCATCTCGATAAATATAAAATCAGTAGGTGTATACTCACTACCCTACTGGTCTAAGTCATTCTTAATTCTCACAAGACCTAAATTAACGTAAGCATGATTTCCCACTCAATTTATACCCCTGAAATCCCACGGTTAAATCTCATTTAAAGTCGTATTATCCGGACCCTACTTATGCCCTACTGGTCCTTCTCAAATCCCGTTATATATTTAAATTGTGTCCAAGGTTTCTTACACGTTGGGATTGAATTACAATTAAAAGGGGAAGAATTTTCAGTTTCCAAGAGGGGTCGATCGACCGACATTCTTGAGTTGATCGATCGATCAAGCAGTTATTGCCCAGATTTCTGCATATTAAGCCTACGGGTTTCTTCCAACTTAAATAATCAAAACTCCATTATCATGTCCCAAACTCCCAACCAAACATTATGAACGCTATATAAACCAATATGGATGAATTCTAACGTAAAACTTTCATTAATTCCTCAAGAATCGTCATCAAATGGGTTAATTCAAGAAATTATCATCTAACCCTTGTTTATCTAATTTTCTCAAGAATTCATTTAAATTTCTAGATTTCTATCACTACTGGGCATCAAATTTTGTGGTTAATATTCTGCATATAACAAGATATTTATCCTAACATGATTGCTACTCCGAATTTCAATAATAATTTTCCAAAAAACAATATATCTTCATGAGACTTAAAATAATTATCTTCTACACTAGCATGAATGTGTTATCAACTAAATCACAGCAAGTTAGATACTTACCTGGAAATCAAAGTCTGAATCATAGAGAATGATGGGTGTGATCCCGTTCCTCGTTCCCCGATCTATGCATTGGTGGTGGAATTAGTGAGAGTGGTGTAGGGTTAGTGGCTCTCCTCCTTGGAAACCTCACTACTAGAAATAGACATTTTTATGACAGGAAAAAAGGGTCATAAAAGATTATTTATGACAGTTTTCAAAGCTTTAAAAATCATCGTAATGTTGTGTGTCATAATAAAATCGATGTTGACAAAACAGTCGTAACAACCATCCCATTACGACAGTTTTTCGTACAAACCGTCATTAACAATAATATTGTGTGTCATAATAAAATTGGTGTTGACAAAACCGTCATAACAGACCATCCTATTACGGCAGTTTTTCTTACAAACCGTCATAAAAGGTACCTATTATGACGGTTACTTTGTTAATTATAATGACAGCGTACATAAAACAGTCATAAAACATACTCAATTTTATATGTGAACTGTAAACCGTCATAAAAGTTTTTTTTCCTTTCTTTTTTTGCATTGAATTCTATTATACTATTCAAATATCCCGAACGTGTAATGCATAAAACTATGATTTGTCAATTCAAAGCCCAAATTTCCATACTCAAAGTAGCAAATTCCAAGTACCAATATAACTTGAACAATAAGTATAAAAAAATGTCATTAATATTTGAAATTAAAAAAAATATATACACCAACAGTTTTTCAATTGACTTCTAGACAACTCACAAACAAAAAGATATCTAAAACGACCTATACTATAGACTTACAAACTAGCAAATTAAACTGCAACATTAGCTCCATTCGTGTAGCATAAAAACCCAATTTAGCAACAGCTGCATCGGATACGCAATAGGCAACACTAGGATCGATATCTGAACAAAAGAAGGAAACAAATAGCAGTTAACAACTAAAACAGATTAACTGTATAAAGAATATATCTCAAATAATAATGATATTATAATATAATATCGAGCATCAAAAAATAAACATTTGCATAATTTTAAAGTTAATTTTTACTTCATTCTTTATTAAGGCGTGAGAGAGATAAATGGGGAAGGTTTTATGGAAATTTCGACAAAGTTTCCTCTGTTTTTTAATGATCCAAAATTAAACATGACATGTTTAACCAACCACAACAATATAAAGCCCACCTCGAGCATTCAGCATAATCAACAACAGTATAAATCCCACCGCGGGCATGCACTATCAACAATAACAATACAAATACCACCATGGACATACACTATCAATAATAACAATATAAAGACCACCTTGGGGATTCACAATCAACAACAATATAAAGGCCACCACAGGCATCACAAAATATTTGCATAATCTCAAAGTTAATTTTTACTTCATTCTTTTTTAACACGGGGAAGAGATAAATAGGGAAGGTTTAGTGAAAATTTTGGAAGAGTTTCCTTTATTTTTTTAATAATTCAAAATTAAACATGACATGTTTAACCAACAACAATATAAAGCGCAACCTGGGCATTCACAATCAACAAAATAAAGCTCACCCCGGGCATTCACCATCAACAACATAAATCCCACCTTGGGCATTCAGCATCATCATCAACAACAACGATAATATAAATCTCACTCCGTCCATTCACTAACAACAACATTATTCTTGGCATCATAGTTTTATAGTGTTTTGATGATATTAATTACGATTTTTGTTATATTTTCATATATAGTATTTTGATTCTCTATATTAAATATTATTAACATCAACACAAAGTAATTAATTAGATTGAAGAAAAAAAGGTACCTGAAAGGATATGCCAAAATTATCCACAATAATAGCTCATTAAAAATAATCCTGAATGAAATCGATGAACTCATATTGTACTTCTTCTATCTCTTGATTTTCATAGATTTCTTTTTCAATCAACTCCTTCATCTAACAAATCAAATAACACAAGTTGTATTCAATTTTTCCTTATAAAGGTAATTAGTAGGGAAACAAAATATTATAAAAAATATATTTATTACCTTTTGTTTAGTAGATTGAGACGGATTCTCCATTAGATCTCCCATGAACTTCAATATGTAAAACCCTCATTTGACATTCCCCGGTTGTAAAGGCCCCTTAAGAATGATATGTTCAAGATAATAGTTATATTAGGATTTAAGATATAAGTCAGTAATGTAAATTCATTACCATTATCGTACCTTAACATTCTCCTAGTTTGAACCTGAAATTCTTCCTCCTTTCGATACCACCAATGCTTTAAATTCACTTCAAGACAAAGATTAAAATGAAAAAGCACGTGTACAAAGATATTATGACTAAAGGTGTGTGTGTATATATATATATATATATATATACGCCTTTAACGGCATGTTTGGGGCTTGTTTTCAGTTTTCGCCCTCTAACGGCATGTTTTTAAGCCTAAGTCTAAATATTTTCAAATTATTATCATATTCTCAAACTGGGAGTCCCGTGACCACGTGATCAGTTCCTACGAGTTACATTGGTCCCGTACGAGGTGTTTGTTCCTCTCACGGGGACGTTTGGGGCCTGTTTTGGGTTTTCGCCCTCTAACGGCATATTTTTAAGCCTAAGTCTAGACATTTTCAAACTATAGTCGTATTCTCAAACCGGGAGTCCCGTGACCACGCAGTCAGTTTGTACGAGTTACATTGATCCCGTACGAAGTGTTCGTGTTGCTCACGGGACCGTTTGGGGGTTGTTTTGGGTTTTCACCCTCTAACAGCATGTTTTTAAACCTAAGTCTAGATATTTTCAAATTATCGTCGTATTCTCAAACCGTGAGTCCCGTGACCACGCTGTCAGTTCCTACGAGTTACATTGATCCCGTGAGAGGTGTTCGTGTCTCTCACGATGCCGTTTGGGGGTTATTTTGGGTTTTCTCCCTCTAACGGCATGTTTTAAAGCCTAAGTCTAGATATTTTCAAATTATCATCGTATTCTCAAACTGGGAGTCCCGTGACCATGCGGACAGTTTGTACGAGTTACATTGATCCCGTGGGAGGTGTTCTTGTCTCTCACGGGACCGTTTGGGGTTTATTTTGGGTTTTTGCCCTCTAATGGCATGTTTTTAAGCCTAAGTCTAGATATTTTTAAATTATCGTCGTATTCTCAAATCGAGAGTCCCGTGACCACGCGGTCAGTTCCTACGAGTTACATTTGTCCCGTGCGAGGTGTTCGTGCCTCTCACAGGATAGTTTGGAAAGTGTTTTGGGTTTTCGCCCTCTAACGGCATGTTTTTAGGCCCAAGTCTAAAACTTGCACATACTCATCATTTAGTACAACTTGGAGTCCGATAAGAATACGGCTAGTTCACACACGTTACAATGATCCATGTCGAGGTGTCTATGCCTCTTTCCGAACCAATTGGTTCTATTTTTTAGATTTTACCCCTTAACGCCCTTTTTTTATCCTAAAAATTACGTATAATTTATCCCAAAAATTATGCTTCTATTTGTAATTTCCTCACTTTTACACCCAATCTAACCTAAAACTTACATCTGATGATAAGGCGAATTGTTTAGTAATCAACACCAGGACATGAAGCCCTCTCCTTTTCGAAGTTCGGGACTCGTAAATCGTAGGAATATAAGTAATTTATGAAGCTTTTGGTCTTTGCTTTCCCAGTTAGCCCTCGTATTCCAGTGTAAATACAAATAATACTCATGTTGAAACCAAGTGACGATTATAATCTCAATTAATTAATTTGATTGAGAAGAGACAAAGTAATTACCTTGAGGGGCGAGGTTTTGTGAAACGCCAAGAGAAATATATTTTTGTTCGGTAATGTCGGTGCAAAGGAACAAAGCATATGAAACAAAGAACGTGCAGAGCGAGATTTTAATCTCTTCTTGGCAGAAAAATGAGGCCCTACAATGAGTTCCAACCTATAAAACAAACAGAAAAACAAGAATAATTAATTCTTATAATCTGACACGAAGGCGTACAATTTAAAGTGATAATGAGATAGTATTTTGAAATTTGAGTAGGAGACGAGATAAGAAAATGTTCCTAGAAATGCAAAAAAGTCCAGATAGAAGAACTTTGTTCCTAGAAATACAAGATAACTATAAAGATCGTAAAGAAAAAAGTGGACGATAAAATATATAGAAAAACATCATAACAGGTAGCCATGAGCAAAGATTATCACTATTTTTAAGTTGTATGACAGCAAAAATTTTAAGTAAACTACGCCTTTTTTCTTTCTTGCTTTCTTCTTTCATTTTACTTCAATTACCTTCTACAAGTGGATAACATGTCAAATGCAAAATGATAATAGCAATTATAGTAGTAATAAAATATAAAAACAATCACCCACATAAGCACTATTAAGCTTAGCCCTCAAATTTTAAACATTTGGATTGTATCCTGCTTACTTATCTTTGATGTCATATGGAGAGGCAAGATCTTCTCATTTTTCAAAAATCCCCTGTCAACATAAACAAAGACAAGTCTTTTATTCTCTCTTGGGCTAAGTTCATGTCCCCTTACACCCCTGGCCATATGCATAACTCCATAACTGACCTGGAAATTCTCAAAGCCTTCAAAATCTCAGGAAAACCTCCCAAAGTCCCTGCTGTCATCACTGCCAGTGCCTCCCCCCTCCTCCTTTCTGGGTAAAACTCAACTCAGATGGCATGGCTCTTGGTTCTCCTGGACCTGCTGCCATTGGAGGTCTATTTAAAGATCATCATGGTCATGTTCTTGGTGCCTATTGCAAGAAAATTGACAACCATGTTGCCTTTTATGCTGAAATGGAAGTTGTCATCTCTTGCATTGAAATTTCTTGGCCTCAGTATAGATTTAAAAAACTTCTACCATTGATTTCTCCCATGTCTCATCCTAAGCATATTATAGTTAGCACCTTCTGTGCTAAAGTGATGTGCAAGCATATTATTGAGAGACTCAGCTCTAACTCTCTAGTGATGCTCTACTCTTTTTGGCCTTATGAGTTGATCCTTAAGCAAATGATAGGTGGTACATTGTGTACCACAATGATGCTTAAGTCTTTATATTCCTACTTAAGTCTTTATAAACTGAGTTTAAAACCAAAGTTAGTGATCAAATGGTGTGCGTACTTAATACTATATACGCAACACACACACGCTATGTATAGAAATCAGGAAATTAAAAGATTAACCTACCATAGGACTGCAGGTTCCTCCTCTCACATTTCTCTGCTTCCAGTTTTCAATTTTTTCAGACCTTCGTATTTCACCAGTAACTCGAGGTAGTGGTATCAGTAGTCATGAAAGACACCATGAATGATGAAATTTTTATAAGAAATCCCCTAAACTATTTTTACTTCCTCTTAATAATGAAAATAAAAATAAACACTGAACTATGCATTTTGTTGCAAAAACTCACTGTGTGTAAGTTAAAAAGTTCCCATAGGGAAGTCTATGCAACAAGAGGAGTTTCTAGCAAGTTCAATGATACTTTTCAAACTCTCTCCTATAATTTGTCTACCCAAGAAAACAAAAGAAAAAAGACGAAAAGAAATGAAAAACAGTTTGTAACAAATTATCGCAGTATCAATTGAACCTGATAGTACCTTATTTCTTTCTGTATGAGCATCTATATCTTCATCAAGGCCAGAAATGACATCTCCCGAGGAATAATCTAGAAAGGGTTCGGAATAACTACTGGAATGTGAACGACAATGTCTTTTTAGACTTGTCCAACACTCCCAAGCTGTGAATATATTTAATTTGTGAAGAGGCAAGAACTCGAGCCCAATCGTTATGAGAAAATAAATGATTCCCTCGAGAGCCAAATAACATATAGAGGCACCAACAACATTCCACCTGAAGACTTCATCACTCAACCCATTATTCATCCCTTGGCGTAACAAAGAATGAAATATAAATTTTTTGATTCTGATACTTTGCTTTAATATGGGAATGGCGCGCATCTTTCATTTTTCATCTATATTGGTAAGACAAGCGCATCTTTCATTTTGCAAGCGTTTAAACTCATTTTATGGATGAGATGAAGGACCAAATGAGGAGGGAAATTTAACTTGATATGGAAAATTCAGATAAATTAATTAGCTCTGATTCAAGTTCAATGTCTGATGAAAAGCAGTGTACTCCTACGAAGAAAAACAAATATCCTTGATTGCATTTAAACCTGAGAGGGACATGGAAAATCCAATTTATGGGACAAAGATAAGTTTTTCCACTCTTCTTTTTGTCCCTACTACAAGGCCAGTGCTTTTTTAAAATATATAACCATCATTTATAAACCACGCATTAATAGGACTTATAACAGGGTGTCCAATTTCTCTGCCAAGCCTCTCATAAATGGGACTGAAGAAGTTATAAAGTTCAATAAACACCATATAATATATAACAATATCTGAATGAGTATTAGTTACATAAACACCAGTTGATGCACATCCTAGGTCTAATTTTAAACTTACAACTTGTGCATATCTACTTACCATACGCATTGTGCGCAAGCAATTTTAAACAGCTCTGTGCTTCCATGTCCCATAGCCTAACTGTCCTGCCATTGAGAAGATGAAAGCAATAGCTGCATGTCAATTGCATTTTTATTTATTAAGTCTATATGGAAAGTCAGATAACATTTCGAGATATCATAGCAAATAATATAAAAATGTATGTAGGTGGGTAATTAAATATGCTTAATTTATTGACTAAAGTGTTCGGATTGGGTTTTACTTAAAGAAATTCAAGTAATACACTCATACATACATATGGGTAATACATTCATTGATTATGTACATAGATGAAACACCTACCTACATACTGTAGAACTGCATTCGAATCACATCATACATACATCATACATACGTATGCTTCAATCTTCATTTTTAATCTGACCAAAAGGCTAAATCACTTTAAGCTCGGCTAAATTACTAAATAATACTAAAATAGTATAAAACAACCAAGTTATTCGGGTCCGGCCCCTATTCAATCGCTTAGAAGCTCGTTCAATTTTGGTCCGTGAGACAAACTACTCAATTCAAACATATTTATGATCTCATTATACTTAGGCTCGGGTTAGCCTGCCTCATTTATAATCCTAGTGCAAATTACTAATCTATAATGTGCTTTTAACATAATCAAAGTAATTGTATAAACTACCCTTCATCATAAGAAGGGGTGAAGAGGGATCAGTCCATTTACAGTGGCTTGATTGGGCTCATAATATTGTTGAAGATGATCAGATCATTGACTGACCAGATGAATTGAAATCAACCAACATATTCTCAGCTAACTAAATCACTGTTAATTATCTTAAAAATGACTAGTAGTTCATATTGCCCCAAGATTATTGATAAACTAAACCTCTTTTTTCTTCATGACATTAATTGTTTCCTCCAAAAATATAAATGGGACATTGATATATACAAGTATCTACCGCTTGCTTGTGTTCAAATCAGAAAATCAAAATGCAATGAGGAAAACTGATTTGGTAAAGCAATTTCCAAAATGAGAGTAGGTAGTGGCAAAGATATTTTTCAAGAGAACAACACGTCATCTATAAATTTCACTCCACACATTACATTCCATTTCCTTTAAGTAATTCACAACAAGGGAAGCTTCACTACAACAATCATTGTTGTAGTGAATTTTGGTTTATGGGGCATATGAGATTTAACTGGGACAAACAAGTGTAACTTCTGTACTGGTACTGATGAAGTTATCACCAATCATTTAGGGTATATCTTAGGCTTCTCCCACAGCAACCCTATCTTCTTGTACCTGGGGTTCCTCTAATTACTTCTAGGCTCAATGGTGAGAACTGTAACAGATTGATTGAAATCTTGGAGAGATGGAATACTACAGCTATTGTGAAACTATTGTGGGACCTATGTAGCAAAAAGGATTGTCTTTGGGTGAAATGGTGTAATGTCTACAAAATAAAGAATAGGACTGTATGGGCTATTCTAATTCCAAATGATACCACTTGGAGTTGGAGGAAAATGATGCAAATCAGACATTTGGCTAGACCCCTCATCAAGAGCAAGATTGGCAATGGGGAGGAAACCTTCATATAGTATGATAGTTGGCACTCCAGGGGGCCACTGTAGGCGCTTTATGGTGATAGGGTAATTTATGATGCAGCTAGAACCACAAAGCGAAGGTGGCTAATTACATTGATGTGAACAGGTGGATATGGCCTTCTACTATAACCTGGGAGCTTCTTGAAATTAGAGATGCAGAACTGCCTTGTATCAGACAGGGAAATAAAGATGAGGTGATTAAGACTCCCAAACAAAATGGCTTCTCAATTGGATCTGCATTTGAGGAGCTATCACCCAGTCTTCCACCTATTAACTAGCATAAGATAGTGTGGAACAAGAATAACATCCCAAAGTATGCATTTATTTTATGAAAGATGTGTAGGGATGCTCTTCATATGAAAAATAAGCTCTTCAGCTGGGGCATAATTGAGGACAATAAGTGTTGCAGCTGCAATATTGGGGTAGAGACAATCGAACACTTATTAAATGAATGTGGTGTGGCTACTGAAGTTTGGAAAGAGATACGGTTCAGAAATCAGGAGTAACTGGCATTTTGCTATCTCAAATTATGGTGGAACTAAGCTTTATAACAGAATCAGAAGTATTTATTTCTCAACCACTATTTATTGCCTTTGGATGGACAGGAATACAAGACGCTTCAATAGAATGGCCAAGAGCAATCAGGTGCTAGTGAAAGAAATTGAGGTAATGGTTAGAGCTAAATCTATGACTTAGAAGAATGGGAGGAGATGCTAGGAAAATTGGATGGCATGTCTGAACTGGGGAATCCCTGAAAAAGTTTTAGATTAGTTAAAATTGGTTTGTTTAGGCCTTAGGCCTGTGTGTTCAATTGAAGACCTGTTGGGGTATATCCCTCAATGTTGTGGTTGAGTTTCGATCTCTTTCACTTGTAAAGTTTGTTTTGGCCTAATATACATGATTTTTCCCAAAAAAAGAATATGCACATTAAGTGCAAATTATGAACTTATGCATTGTTTAATCGTATAGGATCTTTGTAAACCCATTCTAACAGCATTCATAACAGCGGGTGTTTTACTATAATTTTTATCGAAGGTGCTTTGCAATGATATTCTCACAATATAAACTTAAGATCTGCAGGATAGGAGAAGTATACATACAATAAGTGACTTGTGACTTGCGACTTTTATTTTAGGCTGCCTATGGTGCAAAACTAACTAATTTCCGCCAGAAACAGTTACATTTATGATAAATTATTGGCCATTTGTGTTTGAGAATGTGGCATCACCAAGTGAAGATAGTGATATAATGGCATGAGAAAATGTTGGTGGTGTAACCGTGTAATGCTCCATAACTACTCAATTAAAACTAATATATTGATCAAGAAAAACAAATATAAAACCGAGTGAAGAGTGTTCACTTGGCACTACCAAGTGATGATTGTTCCATCTTGGCACAACCTTCACTTGATTGTGACAATTTTGACACAAAGATGAACTTCATACTAGTAGGCCAATGAGGTTTCTAGGGTCCCAACTTGGAAGTGGCTCACTACGTGTAACTAAATATGAAGTATTGAAACACAAATTCCATTGATTTTTTTTATAACATAACCTAACACAAGACCTAAGCATTTTTAGATTTGAAGAACTCTGTATACTTACTTTATTTGGGGAGGGATATATGATTTGTAAAGTTCAAAAAAAAATTACTACACACTCCCTACAAGTATTTGAGAAAATGAGTTTCTAACACAATGGGTAGGGAACACAAAATACACACAAAACCTATGAGGCACTTCAACATAATTGAAAGTGTGATTCTCAGAGTATCTGATATTGGCCAGAGGTTGAATTTGAAAGGATGCCAAAAAGAATTTTCTCAAGATACCTTGCCTATGTTTAAAATTAATCCTAAGATGCCTATTGAAAGATTCAGAGGTAGAAAGAAGTGGTAGCGGCCTAAATCAGGGAAATTGAAGATTAATTGTGCTGCTGCTGATATGGAGAACTCAAACTCTAGTATAGGGGTTGTTATAAGAGATGAGAATGGAAGTTTTTTATGGGCAGCTTCAAATTTTATGAATCAAGATGCTAGTTTGGAAGTTGAAGTTTAATTCATCACTTTCAATTTGGAATTGAAACTGATTCAAATATGTTATTCAATTATTTGTCTGGAATTCCTCGAAGAATCCCATGGAGAATGAAGCAAGAAATGAAAGAAATTGAGGATCTAACTCAGAATCTTCACTTTTCTATAAAGTTATGCCCAAGAGAAGTGAACACAGTTGCAATATCTCTATCCTCATATGAAATTTCCCAAACAATCTTTAATTTTTTCAAAGCTAGAAGATACTCCTAGAATTGTTAGAAAATCTTGTAGGCTTGATATTGTAAATTTTCAATCTTCTATAAACATGATGTATAGATAGATTAATTTCTCTTCTGTAAGTCTCACAATTAAGGTTTGAAACATATTTATAGCATAGGAAGAAGCCATAAACTGTATTTAGATTATTTCCAACGGAAGTGTTGTAGAAATTGGAGACATCAACATTTGAGTATATAATGCCCAAAATAATATTTTGGGAATTATGGAAAGCAAGAAACAACCTCTTATTTGATAACATAAAATTTAACTCCTCAATGATTATACAAAATGCAATCTCTTTTGGTACTGACATTTTGCAGAATTGTAAGTTCTATGACAAAAGTTCTTATGAAGATATTCAAATTGTCAGAACTTTCAATGTCAAAATCTTACAAAAACAAGTTCAGATAATCAAATGTTCCTGGAGTAAACCTCCTAGAGTATTCTTCAAGCTTAATATAGATGGAGCCTCAAAAGGAAATCCAGGATCATATACTTTAAGGATATATGAATAATGATGCATTTCAATACAAATTAAGTAAATATAAAAAAGAAGGTTAAATGGGAGATAACTCCTTTTGTAACACTACAAGAAATGAAATGAGAGACTTAACCAAAAAACCCTATTGGCGACCACGAAACATCATATATCCCGTACCGAAATGAAAGTGATTGCTTCAATCGTGACATGGATACAAAATCGAGGCTCAAGTGAGTGAGTTAGAAGTTGAGATAGAGAGATCGATGCTTAGTGAGTTTTACCATCTCAGTAGATATATCACCGATATAGGTAGATATTATTGTGATATCGCCGATATGAGACGATACTATCGCAATATCGCTGATATGAGCCGATACTATCGAGAAATTACCGATATAGGGTCGATTCACACCAATAATGGAAAACTCAACTCGTAACTCGAAATCGAATCTGTGGGTACTGATACCTAGTCAACTCGATCGTATCGTCGCAGTATCGTTCTTGACTTTGAAACATGGGGACTCATTTTTTTAGTTTACACGTGTATTGAATTAAATTTTTTAGTTTTACATGGATTGTGTCAACGCCAATAATTAAGTAGGTTCAAACATTTCATCTTCTAAAAAATCTTCTTTTTTAACGAAATCAACCTTCTTTTTACACTTTGTTACACCTTTATAATCTTTATATATGTTTCATCTTAGACATGACTTTAAGATTCTTTTAATTTTGAATAGCATGGGACATTTTACAGGTTAAAGGGTTTTATCTCAAATAACATGGGGTATGATGTTGCCATCGGTGGGGTTCATTGTGAGAACCTCTACCTCAAGCCAGCATCAACCAAGAATCAACAGTCGATGCCATCCTCAAGCCACCATTAGGGAAGCCTTGGAATGGTAAGAATGACAATTTTATATTTCGTTCTCATTTTTCGATTCACAAGTGAAAATATTTTTCTTTTTGTCTATAATTTTTTTTATCTCGGCTAATTCTTTTATGCGTGGTTTGGACAACACATTTTAAACAATTACGCACTTTCTCAATATCACGTTAACATAATCAAAAAAGG
Organism: Sambucus nigra; assembly: GCA_949130495.1. NCBI lineage: Eukaryota > Viridiplantae > Streptophyta > Magnoliopsida > Dipsacales > Adoxaceae > Sambucus > Sambucus nigra. The sequence continues at coordinate 574,209,159 of OX422217.1, forward strand.
AAAACAAAGAACTATTTGCTAAAAAGCACAGTAAACTTTACATGTTTTTTCAACATATAATTGAACTGCTCTTTTTAGTTCAGAAAATAACATTGAACAATTTTGTTGCATATTTATACGCTTATTCTTCATTGTGCTTGGTTGTTGCATGTTGCAAGACCATTGGACCCAAAGGAAAGAGACGGTGATGAAGAGATTAAAATTTTCGTAGTAAAATTAAGTACTTGATTGTGTTTGTGTTTAGATTTAAAAATTTAATATACTAAATATGATTTTGTGAAATTGATTATGCAGTCAAATTCTTTTAAAAACATGTTAGTGAAGTTCGTATTATCAAGCTAGTCAAGTTCATTCGATAAAGCATGAAATACAAATAACACACCAAAATTAGTTCGGACATCCAAAGTTCTAGAGAACCAGTATCACATACAAAGTTCAGGATAACATGAATAACCCATGTGTCCATGTCCTGAAATTAACTTTCAGGATAGTTGAAGAACTTTAACTCGATCGAGATAATAGCTCATAGGTTTTAATATTTGCAAATTTACCCTTTAAAAGTAATCTATTAACAATTAAAATCTATAAAGTTATTTTATCTCCTTCATGAGTTTCAAGTTAAGTTATGGATTAGACGATGAAAAATTAACATAAAACAACGAATTCCCCGCACGCCCCATACAGACAGATAGAAAAAAATAGTGGTGTTCGAGATATTAGGTGTACGTTTACTTTTATATTATTATTTTTAAAATTTTATCATTATATATTTGGAAACAACACTCATCATCATTCAAGTCCAATTATAGAATTGTATGCATTGAAATTTTTTTATGATTAATGTTATACTCTATTCCTCCCTAAATTAATTTGTATTTAGAGATTAATTTGGTATTTTTTAATTGCCTCATTATTCGTACATTGATGAATTACTTATAAATAAATTTAATGTTGATTCTTTCTTTTTTTTTTGGCTGAGTGTAAAAAAATAAAAATTATAAAATGACATTGTAAAAAAAATCTAAATACAAAGTATATGAAAATTTTACTACTTTGAAAGGGTCCAAACTATTCTAAATGTATATCATTAACTTATATAATGTCATTCAGTAGATGTATATTATTTTTGCAAAAAGACAAACGCTAGTAAAACAAAATTACAAGTCGACAGGCATCACATGGGACTATTGACGAGTAGGAAATAGAAGTGTATATTGTTACCTAAAAATAAATATGAGTAACAGATGAGAATTCAAAATTGCACAATAAATCCGACCACTGTGAGTCCTCAATCAAGTTGCCACAACGAGCACTCCCGTGAGCAGAAACAACTAACAATTCAATCACACGGTATGATAAATTCTGTTAGGGATTATAATGAAACCAAGTTATTAAATTTCAAGAAAAACATAATTGTAACACTAACAACAACAACAACAACCTACCTGTGTATTTAATTAACTCTCGAGATAAGAAAAGGGTAAAACGAAATCTTCAAGCTGGCTTGAGTTAAGCCATCTGTACAGAGTGGGAGACGATTGAAGAAGAGGGTGCGCGAGTTGAAGAAAAGTATGGGATGCGGGTTGAAGAAGAGGGTGGGATGGGGTCGTTGTGGGATGCAGGTTAAAGAAGATCGTGGGGATAAGGGAAACTCCATGAAAATCGTATGAAGATAGATTTAGCGAGAAGTGGGTAACTCTAAAATTTGAGATTGTTACAATTCCTCCCTCCAAATTTTTACGCCCTCTTGACATTTTTTCTTAAAATGGGTCATAAATAACTAAATAAGTTTATTAAAAAAACTATTAATTTTATAAATTATATTTAATATTACCATGTATATAAAGCTGTCATAAAACATAAATATATTATATGACACTTAAAATATTACCATCATAAAATATCATATTAATATGACCCAATAAATATATGTGGGTAGTAATTATTTGTTTAAATGAAAAAGGGTCATAATTGTGAAATAATAGTACTTATTATGACGGTTTAATTGAAACGGTCATTAAATTGAATTTTAAAACTGTAATAAAAATGTATTTTTCTAGTAGTGCCTTCTCTCTTCCTTAGCCTCTCTGCAACTCTAATGTTTCTAACCCTAGAGGACTCTAACTCCCATCAGATATAACCCTTCAATTTTTGTCCATGATTAAGTCCTAAAATTGAAAATTACCAAAATGTTCTCCCGGGTACTGGTTAGGCCTAAAAACATCCCGAGACCCAGATTAAGTCCCCGGGTACACTTTTCTAATTATCTCGATCCTTACGGATACATTGGAGCACTTGAAATGATCATAAAGACGACTTAGAATTAATTTACTTTTTATTCTATTAATTTGGTCTCGACACGACACATGCGCGTCCCGAACTTAATTTTTACAATTGTCGTATTATTCACTCGCGACAATTTTAATAAATTCAATCTCATATATTACTTTACTCACTAAGTAATATTCAACATAATTTTCACCAAGTAATTACTAATTCTCGTCATGCTAGTAAATATTTATTTTAATATCCGGATTCATATTAATTTAATTTATTAAATCCCATAATTAAAACTTATAAAAATACGGGTTATTACAAAAAGAATGCTTAAAGCCTTACCCGTCCTCTTCTTTTTCACCAAACAAAAACTTTGGAAATTTATTTGGTCTATGCAAGCCTATACCAAAATTAAATTTTTTTGATGGAAATTATGCAACAATGGAGTGGCCACCTCCGCTAATTTTTTTTGGGGGGGGCATAAATGTGCTCCTACTCTAATTAGCCAACTGAGCAGATCAGAGCCGGAAGCAATTAAACGTATGCTTTTAAGATGCAATGGTGTAAAGAGATTTGGAAAGATAATGATCTCTTGGAGATATGGAAGGATGATAATGGACACTCCACCTTAAGAAAATTAATAAATGTTCGAGTGACATTTTGATAATTGATCGTTGTTTCTTTTATTTTAGGGAGTTTTATCAATTTTAACCAATTGGTCATGTTTACTATGTATATAAGCAAATATGTCCTACATTTCTTTCTAATTACTTCGTGTATGAATAGGTACTCCTGAGGAAGGAATATTTGCTTTGATCGTACTATCAATTAGTAGATTTCTTATGTGAGCCAAACTAATTTGAACTTATTTATCAAGCCCTCCTTATTTTATGGTTAGTAGGAAGTTAACATAGCATTGTATCAGAAAGTAGCAGTAAAAGAATTTCATAACTCAGCCATGACACCAGTCTCATATGAAAATTTCAGCCGCTATGATATTGAGATGAATTCTTTTATGGGCTAAGTATCCAATCATAGGTTACCTTAATTCAACAACCGTTAAATTAAATTAAATTAATTTTATCTTGAAGTCCTTCTTTAATATGTCAACGTCAAAATAACTACTATCAACAAACAAAACAAAAGAAAAAAGACAATCGAAAACAAAATAAAATAAAGTAATATGAATTCACGTTTATAAAAAATTGACAACTTTAACAAATTTCTTAATTGAATTAACCAAACCCAAATAATTATACACCAATAATAAAATTGTTTAGATCTCACATAAAAAACACAAAATTAAATGAATCAAATCTCACATGACAAATAAAAAAAAACTTGAAACTAAATCATTTGTTCCTTCCACGACATCAAAAAGAAATGGAAACAAAAAAGAAGTAGGAGTAAATTTTGTGGTAGCAGATTAGGACATACCAATAATAAAGTTAATATTTTTAGGGTTGAAACTACGTGTTCCAAAGAAAAACATGTTTCGAATATCAAGTATGACGTAAAATTGATCAAAAAAAACTTGGAAAACAGAAATTAGAAGAAAGTAGCAGATGGGTATTGCAGAAGCTGAATATAAAGTGGATCTGTACCTCAAGTCTGAAGAGAAATGTTGCATTGAACTAATGGGATGATGGAAGTTTGGAAGCCTTTATAACTGTATTAACTAGTTTTTAGTCTAGCGCGATGTGCAGGTGCTTTGGATTTCTTATTATATAATGCAATGCGGATATACATACAAAAATAAAGATGCCTTTAATGCAGGAAAATTTATAAAAGAATAATGAATATATGTAATTCATTTGTAGAATATTTGATGACAAACAAATACTTACATATAAAATTGAAATGCAGAAAAGGAGAATATTTAATGATGAAGAAAGGGGAATTAAAAAAATAAAAAGAATAGAACACACACACACACAAACACACACACACACTATATATATATATATATATATTATTTTAAACATTATTCTGTTTATAAAAATATAAATATATAATAATTTTTTTTATAAAATTATAGTGTTAACAACTTTTTTTATAATTTTTTTTACAAATCCTGATTTTATAAAATAAGTATAAGATATTTATAAACTGTTTTAGAAAATTGTACGTTTTTTATTAAAAAAATATGTTTTTGAGCTATATATGTAAAATTGTTTATTATAAAATGTTTTTTATTTATAACCTTAAAAATGTTTTTTTATAATAAAATTTATAGTTTTCTAAAACGTACTACAAAATTTGCAAGTTAAAGTTACGTTATGAAAATAGTTTTTTTTTTCAAAAATGATTATATTTATATTTATAAGAATTTATGTAAAGAAAAGAAGTTAAATACTCTAAATCTAATTTTATAAAGATAAGTATAAAATATTTATAAACTGCCTTAGAAAACTGTACTTTTTATAGAAAGCATTTTTTGAGTTATGTATAAAAAAAAATTATAAAATATTTTTTTACGTATAACCTAAAAAAAATTATATAATAAAATTTATAATTTTTTTAAACGGTCTATAAAATTTGCAAGTTAAAGTTACTTTATAAAAACAATTTTTTCTTTAAAAAATTATATTTATATTTATAAGAATAACCTTTTAAAACATAATTTATGTAAAGAACTGAAGTTGAAAACTTCACTTTTTAGAAAATTACTTTATAAAAGTATAACTTATATATAGATAATAAAATTATTACACTTATCTTTATTTAATGAAGTTTTGTAAAACAAACATTTTTATTAAAAAAAAAAAGAGCTAAAACTATAGGTTTTAAAAATAAATAATTTTTATTTATATTTTTACAAAAACAGTATTGTTTTTAAAAAACAATTTATAGTTATACAACAATTATATATATATATATATATATATATAATTCACAATCCAAGATCAGTTGTTAGAGAGAATCAACTAATAAAGATAGGTAAGGAAGAAAAGAATTGAGGCAATACATTGAAGCAACTGACCATAAAAATGGAAAAATACTTATGTCGATAAGAGGTGTACATTGAAGAAAATTCATGTCCTCATTGGAAGAAATATGACTGTATCTGTGAGAAATTAACGAAGGACATAAAGGGACCTATAAAAAGATGGAAGGTTTAACGGAGATGAAAAGGCTATGGAGTTGAAAACATTGTCAATGACTATTATTAAAAGCATCAATGAAATTATGAAACATCATGCAGAATATACCATAAGTTTATAATAATAATCTTTATGAAGCATTATAGTCATTTACTATATAGAGAACAAACAAAGTAGCAAACTTTAAACCCTTGATCAAACACTAAGCAAAAATTAATATATAACGGAAGTATTTTTTGTATTTATAAAAAGACATATATTGGTAATTATATACATCATGAAGTAAAGTAAGCCATGCAATAGAAAGAAAACTGATCAAACAAAAGGATATGGACGGAGTAGTTTCAACATTAGCTTTGACCATTGGAGCAACTAAATTCCAACCACAATGGAAATATTAGATTAGAGTTTACTTCCAACTTCGGTTGGTTATTTCCCAACGTGTTCCTAGCAGCCCATTTTTATATTAGTACAGGCTTGGCCATTTGGCTCTTTAAAGAAACGAAGGACTTTTTCTTAATTGTGGGAATATCAACAGATATATATGGGATTAAGAAACGTAAGGTAAGGAAAGATGAATCGGTCAAATACAAAAGAGAAGAAATAAACAATATAAATAGAGAATATCAAAGGGTTTGAAGCCAAGTGGGAGAGCTCCGCGTAAAGACACCATTTTTATAGATTTCAATGAGTCGTTTTAGCTTGGGGAGAGAAAATGCTATGTATATTAATTGTCAAAGTCACGTGGTGAAGTCAAAGTAGGAGACACCGTTTTTAAATTATTATATTAATATGTAGGGAACGTGATGCGTGACCGAATACCAACAAGTTGTTGGGTAAATCAGATGTCGTTAATTTCTTAATAGGATCTTGGAATACAAATGACAAAAGAATATTGGCACAATCAAAATTATTTGGGGCAACAAAATACACCAATCGCACAATACATAGAATTACGTGGTTTTGGCAAATTGCCACTAGTTCACGGAGCACACCAAATATTTCACTATATCAAAGGGAGTGATTTACAAGACAGGTCAGCAGACCTATATACGCACACTGTGTATCTCTCATACACTCAGAAAACTAAGACACTGCAAAGCTCTCAACTAGACCCTTTGCTTCTAATTTTTCTCTCACCCTCTAAATATTTTCACTCTGCAAAATTCTCTCACTGACTATTTTTCACTGCCAGAAATTGCTCTCTCCTCTCTTTTCACTTGTTATGTTCTCTACTTCACACATATATTTTTACTCTCTCCGGCTACCATATATATACATATGAGAAAAGGAGAAAAGTGACATAAAGCAAAGGTGGGAGACAAGGCTTGCTTATTTTGCTCATTAAAACAAGGTGGCTTGTTTTGTGGATTGGGTGGTCCACTTCCTTCTTTTTCTTCCATGTTTTAAGGCTCCTGTTTTGTGGCAAGATTTGTGGAGATAGGCTCCACCTACTTTCTCAACACAAATTAAACAGGACATGTATAATTCACTTGGTGTGTCATACACTTTTTTATCCATTTTTTATAAATAAAAAAATAATTTTTTATTTTATAAAAGCATGTTTTTTATAACTTTAAAAAAAATCTTATTTATTTATTGAAAAAAAAATATAAAAACCAAAAGCTGTCTTTTTTATATATATAAATAACAGACTATTTTATTTATAAAAAAACGTATAAAAATCAAAAACTGTTTTTTTATAAATAAAAGATTGTTTTTATAAATAAAAAACTGAGCTTCTATTTTATAAAATTATCTTTTTTTATAACTTTGTTTTACAAAACAACGTATTTATTTATAAAAAAAGTATAAAAATAAAAAACGGAATTATATACAATACATACCTTGTAAAAGGCATCAGTTTGCAAAAGACTCTTATGACCAACTTCTTGGTGTCCAGCAACGCTGAAAATAACATTAAATATTTCTGACAAACAAACATAATGTTATTATTTAAAAAAAATGTCAATAAAAAAAACCATAGCAATAACACATTTTTATCAACACCAAAAAAAATTGTTTATTTCTTTTGGTAAGAACAAAAAAATGGTGAGAAATGGGTATTCAAGTTACCTGATGAGAAATATGAGCTCCTGGTCATTACCCTAAGAGAAAGAGCGAGTTTATATTAACAAACATAAAAAAAATCATGAATGATATTAACATAATCTTGAAAAAAAATTAAAATTAAAAATAACATTACCATCCCTTAATTTTTGCTAGAAAAGCCAACATAGGGTTTGAGCAGGTGTAAGGAGCAAAGTTCTCAATCTGCCATAAATACCATAAACCAATTAATTATTATTCTATAGTTTGCATATTTCTTATGTTGTATGTAATATTTTTTTGTGTTTTAATTATTATTCTCAAAGGGTTATATTCAAATAACTGGTAGGCACTGCACAATAGGCTTATTCTCAAAGGCTTATATTCAAATAACTGGTAGGCACTCCACAATAGGCACTGCACAATGTACTATTTTCTTCACTTGCATAATGAAAACTATAGAATTAAAACACCAAACATATTACCTACAACATATGAAATAAAGTAAGATTTGGAGTAGGAGAGGACACATTTAAAAAAAAAATCTTGATTGAATAATATTTTGTGTTAGAAATTGATGGACGAAAGAGAGGAACCCACATGAGATTAAAAGGGGTAAAGAAAGAAGAAGGAAAAAATAGGTGAAATATATAATCATAAGTGTCGTATGTTAATACCTGAGTATGTATGTTTATTGTATTTCATTTTTCTCTGATCCTGTAGGCATTAAATTCCCTTCCATAAAAACTAAAAAAAAATGAAGAAGAAGAAGAGGGCGAGAATGAGAGAAAATCAGAAATTACATTAATAGGGTGGTCTCTCTCATCTTCAGTATTGCTTCCCATGATATACGTTGAATTGGAATTTAACGGTGTTAGGCTCAACGAAGGCATGATGAATACTCATCGTAATTGAGGATGACTTTTGATCTTCTCAAGATAATTTTGTGATGACATTAATTGTAGATCTTTATTATTGCCACTTGTCATATATACATAGATACATAGGTTTGCATTTATGTCAATGCCATATATACATAGATACATTGATTTGCATTTATGTCAATGCCACGTGTCATCCTCAGAAGATTTCGGTCTATAATTTTTATATAGTTATATAGATTAGATTAGATGTGGATGCATTGAGTCCCTGACCATTGAAATTACCGAGAGATAGAAATCACCGCGAGATAGAGTGGTGAGTAAAGTCATAAATTTTAAGTGGAGAGAGAAAATGACTCCATTAATAACGTCATATGCCAACGTGACGTTTAAGCCTATATATATGCAATTCTGCTCTTGTACGGACTAGTCCGTATTTTAAAAATGCGAACCGTACATGTGCCCCTGGCGGTGAGCCCAGAAAAGAGAGAGTGTGCCTATAATTTAGGCGATAATTTCTAGGGGCATCGTTAGGTGACACATGTCCGGTCCGCATTCTTAAAATACGGACTAATCCGCATAGGAACATTATATATATATATATATATATATATATATATATATATATATATATAAGAGAGAGAGAGAGAGAGAGAGAGAGAGAGATTTTCTCTCTTTGAGAAAGAGATCTCTTTAGAATCGAAAACCCCCTTCTACATCTTTCTATTTCGTATTTGGATATTTATTAGCATAATCACTTTGGATTGAAGGGTTTCAGTCCTGAAACCCTAGTTTACTCAAACTTGACTATTTGATCGATTCGACTCACGTAATCAATTTCCTTGATTTTTTTTTTCACTTTCCGTGTCTATTTGGGTTTGTACAACTTCTCACAGTGTTTGATTGTGCATATTATCACAGTTTGATATGCTCTTACGTTTTATATACCTAGAGTACACTTTAAACTATTTCTCTGTTTTATCTGTGCGCTTTTGCTATGGTGTGTGCTATATCTATGTTTAGTAGCACCACTTTACACACTTTGAGGATATGTTTCCCTAGTATTGACCTTTTGCTTTAGTCATTTCCTTTTTACCAATTCTTGGCGCATTTCGTTATCGCTATGGGTAGACAAATAAAGTTTGTTCCCATTTGGGGTGGACATGGTGGTTCAGGAGAGTTGTAGGCTCCTTCCACACATTCATGTATGTCTATGCGACATTACACCCCTGTTGATCCAATCGTTGATCTGTTGACAGTTGAGCATCAATCCATCTGCATCTGGAACAGACCCTAGAGGGCATCTTTTGTGCCAAGCGTATCCATCATTTGTCTACATCTTTACTACTTTCGCCTTATCACATGGGAAATACAAGATAATTATGTGAATGTCTTTGAAAGCTTATTTCCAACACATCTCTTAGAAGATAAAGATACAAGAATGAACTCTCGATCACGTTCAAATGAAGAAAATGCTAGAGGGTTTTGCTTATTATCTTCCTTGTTGTTTGATAATTCTAAGAACTCAAAGATGATGAGTATTTATGCTAGAAGAAAAATCATTTGCACTCATTTTGGTTCAACCTAAATTAATACAAATATTCATAAACCACACAATTTTCTTCCACTAATTCGACCACTATGAAGCACTAAGAATAAATAAACACACCTTACCTAACACCTTACGTAACTTAGGATGCTTCTTAGAAATTGGTTGATTAAATATAAAACAAGTTTATATTTCAACACCCTCTTTTAAACTTGTTTTGTTATGCCAAGAGAATTTCTTAATCTGACAAAGTCCTCATACTTCAGTGGCTTGGTAAAGTTATCGGCAATTTGGTCTCGAGATTTTGCATACCTCAGTTTCACATCTTTTCTTGTAATACATTCTCTTATGTAATGGAAACGAGTATCGATATGCTTGCTTCGATCATGAAAAACTGGATTCTTTGTCAGGGCTATCGCTGACTTGTTATCAACGCAAATCTCTATTGGCTCCTCTTGTGACAAACCCAGTTCCTTCAGCAGATTTTTTAGCCAAATTGCATGACAAACACATGATGTAGCGGCTACATATTTAGCTTCACATGTAGAGAGTGTGACAATTGGTTGCTTCTTTGACATCCATGTGAAAACGGTATCTCCCATGAAGAACACGAACCCTGTGGTGTTCTTTCTATCATATGTCTCCACCCCAATCGCTATCGCTATAACCAACAAGCTTGTAATCATTAGAAAAAGAGTATAACAGACCAAAGTCAATTGTACCTCTCAGATAGCGAAGAATTCTTTTTGCAGCCTTAAAATGCGAGGTTGTTGGGGTTTCCATGTATCGACTTACAAGTCCAACATCATAGAGGATGCCAGGTCTTGTACAAGTTAGGTAGCGCAAACTTCCAACCAAACTCTTGAAGAAAGTTGGATCTACGCTTTCGCCTTCGTCATTCTTTGATAGCTTAGCTCCGCACTCCACTGGTGTGTTTATTGGCTTGCAGTCATTCATCTTGAACTTCTTGAGGATCTCCTTTGTGTAGCCTTCCTGTGAGATGAAAATTCCATATTCTTGTTGTTTAACTTCGATGCCAAGATAGTAAGCCATTAGCCCAATATCTGTCATCTCGAACTCTTTCGCCATTACTTTCTTGAAGTCATTGAACATGTTTGGGTTGCTTCCGGAAAAAATCAAATCATCCACATATAAGCACACGATCAAAATATCTCCATCTTGGATCTTGATATATAAAGCGTGCTCGTATGGACATTTGCTGAAACCATTCACTTGAAAGTACTTGTCAATACGACTATTCCACGCCCTTGGTGCTTGCTTTAACCCGTAGAGAGCTTTCTTCAGCTTCAAGACTTTGTCTTCATGTCCCTTCACTACATATCCCAAAGGTTGCTCGATGTAGACTTCTTCTTCAAGTATTCCATTTAGAAATGCAGACTTCACATCCAGCTGATGAGCCTTCCACCTATTTTGAGATGCTAGGGAGATAATTAATCTCACAGTTTCTAAGCGGGCAACAGGAGCAAATACCTCATCATAGTTAATGCTAGCTCTTTGACTATATCCTTTTGCGACTAGCCTCGCCTTGTGTCTTTCTATTTCTCCCATAGCATTCCTCTTTATTTTGTACACCCATTTGACACCGATAGCCTTCTGAACTTTTGGAAGTGAAGTGAGTTCCCAAGTGTCATTCTTCTCAATGGACCTAATTTCTTCATTCATCGCGTCTCTCCACTTCTTGTCTTGTACAGCTTCTTGGAAGTTTACTGGTTCACAATCGGCAATGAGGCAGAAGAGGGTAAGATTATCATGTTTTTCGGTTACCTCATAGAGATCTCGTAGACTTCTTGTGCGGGGAACAACTCTTTCATTAAAACTTTCACTTGACGATGGTGATGAGTCTCCATGAGTGGTTGATGTTGGTGAGGTAGGCGGAGTAGTGGTCTCTTGTTGAACTTCTCCTTCTTTCTCAATCATGGTTTCTTCATTCTCTTCTTCAAAGTCGGGAAAGAAGTTGAAATCATCTATACTTGAGCCGAAATCAAATTCTCCTTTATTATCAAATATCACATCTCGGCTAATTACAATCTTTCCATTATTAGGATTGTACAATTTATAACCTTTGGAGTTGTTGTCGTAGCCAATGAAGATGAACTTCTCGCTTTTGTCATCAAGTTTGGTTCATCTCTCGTTTGGTACATGTACATGGGTTATGCTCCCAAAAACTCTCAGGTGGGAGATACCCGATTTTCTTCCACTCCATGCTTCTTGCGGTGTCTTTCCCCAAAAACTGCTTATTGGATAATGGTTGGACAAGTAGACGGCACATGCCATTACTTCCGCCCAAAATTCCTTGGGCAGTTTCTTGCTTTTGAGCATACTCCGAGCTATGTTGAGGATAGTTCGATTCTTTCTTTCCGCTACTCCGTTTTACTGAGGGGATCGAGGAACTGTCACTGGTCGACGAATTCCATTTGCTTCACAAAATTCTTGAAATTCACTCGAAGTTAATTCTTCTCCTCGGTCAGATCTCATTGCCTTGATCTTACGGCCACTCTCCTTTTCCACGGCAGCTTTGAACTTCTTGAATATTTCAAAAACTTCTGATTTCTGCTTTAAGAAATATACCCAAGTTTTTCTTGAAAAATCATCAATGAAGAGAAGGAAATGATTACTCTTACCAAGAGAGCTTGGCTTGATCGGAACGCATACATCGGTATGGATTAGCTCGAGTGGATTCTTAGCTCTTGAGTTTGACTCCTTTGGAAATCTTTTTCTGAATTGCTTCCCAAGTAAACATCCTTCGCACCGTTGGTCAAGGTGATTAATGCAAGGTAAGCCTCTCACCATTTCCTTCTTGGATAATAGCTCCAATCCTCCAAAGTTAAGATGCCCAAATCGAAGATGTCATAGCCACGATGCGTCTTTGTAACATACCTTTAGACACTTTGCAACATTGTTTTGAATATTCAAAGGGAACATTCGATTCTTTGACATTTGTACCTTGGTAATTAAATCTCCTTTGTCATCTCTTATAAAAAGACTACAATTTTTCATATGGATATCCTAGCCTTTTTCTAAGCGTTGACCCAAACTCAAGATGTTGCTTTTCATATTAGGCATATAGTAGACACTTGAAATTAATTGGTGACTACCATCTTTTGCACGAATAAGGATGTTACTTTTTCCTTTCACCGATATTTTGGAATCATCTCCAAATGAGATATTTTTTCTTACTGACTCGTCCAACTCCACGAACATGTCTTTCCTTCCACACATGTGATTTCTTGCACCGCTGTCAAGAAACTAGGAATTTTCTTGGCTACCATTAGTCTCCTTCCGTGTTAGAAGAAGAAGATTCTCTTTCTCATTTATCTTCTCCTCCGCATAATTGGCCTTCTCCTCAACTCTATTGTTAGGTGCTCTGCATTCTGAAGCATAATGCCCAAACTTCTGACAATTATAACATCGAACTTGAGATTTGTCGTACCTCGAGTTCGAATTGCCTCTTCCACGACCTCATGTTGAGCTTTCCCCTCTCTTGTAGTTATTATTGGAATTGTAGTTCTTAGAATTCCAACCTCATCCACGTCCGTAACCTCGTCCTCGGCCATGACCTCTTCCACGTTGGCCTCTATCGTTGTTGAAACTTTCTTCTTTCTTTGTCGGATGGAGCTCCGTCTTAAGAAGTTGTTCCACAATCTCTTGCTTCTTCTTCTTCTTCTTCTTCTTCTCTTCGTATGCTTGCAATGACCCCATTAGTTGTTCGATTGTCAACTCATTCAAGTCTTTGGTTTCTTCAATCGTCGTAACGATGTACTCGAATTTTGGATCTAACGAGCGGAGTATCTTCTCCATGATCGTCACATCTTCTAACTTCTCGCCATTTCTTTTTAATTGATTTGAAACAACTAAGACTCTTGAAAAATAATCGGAGATAGACTCGGACACTTTCATATGTAGAGATTCAAAATCACCTCTTAAAGTTTGAAGACGAACTTTCTTCACTTGTTCGGCTCCTTTGTAAGAGGTTTGCAGTTTCTCCCATGCTTGCTTAGAGGAGATTGCACTTGAGATCTTCTCAAAACCATCATCATCTAATGCTTGATAGATGAAATAAAGAGCTTTCTTGTCTCTCTTTCTTGAGTCTTTCAAACTCTCCTTCTGAGTTTGGTTTAAGACATCTTTATTTTTTGACTCACTGTAACCTCTCTCCACGACTTCCAAAACATCGTGTGCACTCAAAAGTGCCTTCATCTTAATACTCCAATTATCATAGTTGTTGTTGTTAAGTATCGGGACTTGAAAGGATGCCATACCACCATTTACCATAATTCTAATGAGAATTTGGAAATTTTGATTGCGCGGATGGATCCGGAACGCCCAAAAACCTTAGGAACAATGTGGACCAAAAAAATGAAAATATGGTCCAAGTCAACGGTCAAAGTCAACAGTCAAAGTCAACATTTGGTCAACGGTCAGCCTTTGGTCAAGGCTCGGCAGCTCGATCAAGCAGCTCAAACAGGCTTCACGGCTCGGTCAACTCGGCTCCAACTCGGATGATTTGGCTAACTCGGTGAGTTAACTCACTTTCTGGCAGCAACGTTCTGGTGACACGTGGCGGCGCGTCAGACCTCCGATTGGGATGAATCTGGCGGCGTTGGATTCGTCTCGTCGAGAGATTCGATTTGATATGCTATAGTGTATACTTTGAAACAAATTTTCAATTGCTTTGATACCACTTTGTTGGAAATAAGCTTTCAAAGATACTCACACGACTATCTTGTATTTAGCACTCAAATATTATTACAAAGAAGAAAACACTCTTACAACTTAACTTCTCTCTATTACAACTAATAAGCTTTGTTTATTATCTTCCTTGTTGTTTGATAATTCTAAGAACTCAAAGATGATGAGTATTTATACTATAAGAAAAATCATTTGCACTCATTTTGGTTCAACCTAAATTAATACAAATATTCATAAACCACACAATTTTCTTCCACTAATTCAACCACTATAAAGCACTAAGAATAAATAAACACACATTACCTAACACCTTACCTAACTTAGGATGCTTCTTAGAAATTGGTTGATTAAATATAAAACAAGTTTATATTTCAACAAGATGATCATCCTAACTCCTGAGAGTTGCATCTCTACTTACACCCTTATTACTTATCTTGCCAGTCCTTAGTTAGCCTGGGAAGACGATCTATTTCTATAGCATGGCCTTGATCCCATGTATGGGCTTGTTCATACAGTCATCAACAAGTATCTCTACCCTCGTTTACACACACGTGATTTTAGGAACGAAGTTGGATGATTCACTCTTTTTATTATTGCGCATCAGTCTATGGATTTCTATTACATCATCGAGCTTTTGTGTATGGTTCCATCGAGGCATTACCTTTTGCTCGTATGCTTATTACATGTAGCAGGATGTCTTTCGACTTAGAGAGTGATTAGATTGCATGAATCGACGTGATGATCCGCCTCCAGGATCACTCTTAGAAAACCGCTCACCTATTCTTATCGGTGGGGATGTTGATGAGCTTGATGATGTTGTAGCTGATGATGTTGTCAATGTTAATGATTCAAATGACACTGATTTTACTGTCTTTGGTGCTTCATTATCTGATAGTCTTAGGACCTAGTTTCCTATCTTTTATGCTCACTAAATATATATGTGGAGGCCAGTAGTGGTGTATGAAATTGGATTTCATCTCTATTTTTGTCTATTCACGTCATGTTATGGAGTTTTGTATTTTAGATACATGGCATATTGTTAATAGAGCTATTTGGATTGTTTCTATATATGTATTGATTCCTAATTTTTCTAACACTTTTTTACATGTTATCATATATCTCTTGTAGTTATTGTTATATCTTATAGATCTTTATCATGATTATTGATATTATCACATGTTCTCTATGTATTAGCATTGATAATCAAATGTTTAGATGTTTTATCTAGATTTTCTTAACTTATGTTTTTGCTAGCATGAATCTTTAGCTCTTTTTCATTAATATGTATTGTGATCATATTTTTAGCATGTTCTATATCTTGTTGGGTAATACCGCTTATACTTGTTGTTGGAACACGAGGCCCCCGATTTTAAAATAAAAAGTCTTTTTATAATTTAAAATCAATTTCCTTGTTAAATATACGCGGAAGCGTATGATGGTTCACAAAAACACAAAATTTTAATTTACTTCAAATTAAAATTAAACCAAGTGAAATATGATTAATACACACACTATTTAGATTTCACTTAAACCATATTAATTAATCCAAGTCCAATAAATTTTCCTAAGTCATATTTTGCAATTTTATTAAGTTAGGTCAAACTAATTTTATCAATTAAATTAAATGACTTGAATCAAATTAACATAATCATTACCCAATATTAATTTGCACCAAATTAAACAAGTAGTGATTAAATTAAACCAATTTTATCATTTTACCTAAGCATGCGCTCTAGGTGATTTTGCAAAAGATAAAATAAAAAATTAATCCACTACGCCGCAATGGGAAAAAACCTCGGACGGCCCTAGCCTCAAATCCACTAAGTATGAAATTTACAAATACAAGCAAGATGACTTACAACACTCGACTCGATCCCTCTCAAGCCCCGACGCGTCTTCTTGTATCAACCTCTGTCTAGCGAATAACCACGGAGCTCCACCACGGTCTCGGAATCCACCGATCGGACTTTATATGGTCACCGTCACCCGAACTAGGAGCCTTTCTCCAAGTGGGTAAATCAACGCAAACTTCTTCTTCTTTGTGGGATGTAGAAGAAAACCCAAAGTCTCTTCAAACGGTAGAGATGAAAAACCGGTGCCGAACACTCCAAGCAAAGTATATATATATGGAACTTGGATTAAACAAACAATTGGGTGTAAACTAGAGTGTCAAATGAATTTTTCTTTGAAAGATGAACACTCAAAACCATGAACTTTTCTTGAGAGAATTTGCTCTCAAAACTCTCTCTGGGAGTTAGAATAGAATGAAAAGTTAAGTTAGAAAAGTTCATTTTCGCACTCAAGAAATTTTGTCAAAAGATAGTGGGAAAAACAAGTGGAAAAATGGGTCAAAACTGCTCAAAACTGTCATTTAACTGTTCCCGCCAAAACTCGTTCGAACGACATTTTCGTTTGAACGAAGGCTTCTAACGAGGTTCCAGTGTGAACTCGTTAGAAATCTCGTTGGAAGTTCCGTTCGAACATCAAGTTCATTCGAACGACCCTTCGAACGACTTTCTAGTGGCCTTTGGGGAACTCGTTGGCAAACTCGTTCGAAAGACAATGTGGTTCGAACGACAAACTCGTTCGAACGACACTTCGAACGAACTTCCAGAAAGTTTGAAATATTCTATTTTTAGCCCACAAACTTTATAAACTTATTTTAAAGTTTTATTAAAATCTTTCTGAAAATAAATAACGGTTTTAAATAAACGTACACCCATTATAAAATGTTCCAAGATCCTATATATATATGTAATGCATTCATACATTGGGAGCAATGGAACCACTGTTAATGACGTAGAAACGAGTCACTTTACACTCGGCATTTTGATGAAGCTTTAAACTTGGCCGCTATGTCTTCAAACAAACACGTCATAGGCTTGAAGGATGATCAATATACTCTATCCTATGACTCAAACGTTTTTGTCCGGAATTGAGCCAAAACTACAAAGGACTCAATTTGAAATTTGTGTCCTTACAAATCTCCCCCTTTAGCTATTCCGGGACAAAAACCAACAAAAATCCTAAAGGGCCATCAAGCTCTACTAGACTGACAAAAATGTCCCACCCAAAATAAAAATACATGCTTGACTCAAACAACCCAAAGGATCACAATCTTTGTCGGTGAAAATTGTCACTTATAATATAATTCCTGCACACTTAAGCATACACATTACACGCATAGGGAATATCAAAATATTTAATGCAAGTAAACTAAGTACTCCCCCTAAATTAATTCTCTCCTTTTATCAACAATGATCAACTTAGAAAGACGTCTCCCCCTAAGATAAATCTCCCCCAAACTAAGATACGATTATAATAGGTTTAGATACCATTTCTCCCCCTATAATTATCCCCCTTTTTGTTCAGGAATAGACAAAGGCTAAAGAACTAAAAACATTAACTTATCTCCCCCAATTAAATTATATTACCCTTAAACTAAACAAGGGATAAATAAAATGGGATAACAAGCTAAACATGCAAATGTGCAAAAGTGATGATAACATTAAAGTATATGGGCAACAAAAGACATAACTAATCCAATAAATACTAATGGATACCAACTAAGATGCAAGAAACAGATACCAATATGATACATAAGTATTAAGCATGTGATATCAACAAAGAATGCAACAAGATGGATACCAATTATGAATTAAAACATATATGGACTAGAAAGCAAGGCAAAGACTAAACAAAATATCAAATATATGTATACATAAGATATTCCTAATAGACGCAAGTACACATATATAGATATAAACACACAAATTACACACACAAAATATAATATGAGTCTTCCACACTCTTATAGCATTAATGTGTCATATGGAAACGGAAGTGTTAGGGTGTGAACTAGTAACAATTAAATTTAGACCCAATCACTTAAAACATGTTCACGGAGTTCTCAATTGATTGCAAACTTCATCACATTTGAATATAACCCCATGTGAGAATATAGATTGAACTCAATGAACAAACATACACAATGCATACAAGACTAGCATGTTGATGATTCTCTAAACCAATAGAGTCATGACATTGAAAGTACAACTAGGATAAATGGACATTGTGCAAACCGTTGATATATCATCCAAACTCCCTCAATAAGAATATATTTTATTCTTTTGAATGAATAAATAAACTAAACAAAGGCCTTGGCAATTTTTTCTTTCTAATGCCATATTTTCTTTTAGGCCTTATGACCACGTATTTCTTTTAGGTCCAAATAAACGGTGGCTTACTATTCGCAAAGGACAATAAATCCTTTTGGATCCCTTCCCCGTACACATTTATATTTATCATTTTTTTATTTATCACAAATCTCACGTGCAGCGGATTTTGAAATGCACTAGTCCTCCTAAGTTACAAATATGTAGATGACTAGATTGGTAGGAGAACACCTCAAAAAGCTCAAATATACATATGAAGTTAAAATTTCAAATGAGCTCGTGCATGTGTGAATAGAGGCATATAAAAATAGAATCCATTTAAGCAACAGAAAATCCAACTAATCCATGTAAGCATGGTAAAGAACATTATAAGGATTGACAATCTAAACCAAAAGTTCTAGCCACATGGGAGCGTACAAGATGGGATTCTAACACAAATGTATGCCACATAAAGTGTGTCAAACTAAAATACACACAAAAAAATCTTTTTGAGTTTTTGAAATTTTTAATCTAAAATAAAAATATATACTCAAAAGACAAACAAAAAATCATTTGCATTTTTCATGAAGCCTAATTTACTAAAAAGTGAAACAAAAATGATAAACAAAAATCTTTTTGTATTTTTTCATTTAAAGCAAACAAAAATAAATTTAAATTTAATACAAAAGATAAACAAAAATCATCATCTAGCATGTGAATTAGCATGGAGCATAGACTAGACAATGATTAAACAAGCATACATTTAGCATGAAAATATAGCACGAAGTACACAAGCTAAAGTATGCAAATAAAACTAACACATTCAACCTTTAGAATTTTGAAAGGGAGGAAGCATGTGAAAGTAAATGAGAATCAAATACCCTATCTTGTAAAGCTACCAAGTCGGATCTCCTAACCTAAACTAATGATGAGTGACTATCTCGGGGTGTAGGAATCTTGACTACCTTGGTTGCCTTACATTGGGATTTTATAGAAAAAAATTTAAGATCAAAACAATATTTCTTAAGATGACATTTTCGGCCACAATGTGCACAAGTAAAAACACATCGAAAATATTTACCTAAGGAGTGATTTCTAAAGGCTTTCCTAGGCGATTCTCCAAAAACATTGGTTTTGGATTTTTGAGTTGATTCATTACAAGTATCTAAGCCTAAACCACAAGTGTTATTTTTTATTTGAACCGTGCCTAAGATTTTATCAAGTTTTTCGGACCTAGACTCCAAATCAAATTTGACATTACTCGAGTCTTTTAATCGTTCTTCAAATTATAAAATTCTAGACTCTAAAAAACCATTTCTCTCTTCAAATTCGAGACGATCCTTTTTCAAGGCTTCCATTAAACCTCTAAGGCTATCTCTCTCGCCTTCTATATATTCTAGCTTCTCTTGAAGAGTTCTCTCTCGTGTCCTAAGGTCTCCCACTAGCGTACTCTCATCAATGACTTTGACACGCTCTCTTAAACTTGCTTCTAACTTCAAATTTTCTCTTTTTAATTTAATTGATTCTTCGTATAATTCTTGAAAAGCATTTTGAAATTCACTCACATTAATCTCTTCTTCATTTTCACTCTCTCTTTCTTCTCCACTCTCACTATCATAAAAAATAAGGGAATCATAAACTATGACCTTGGAAGTGTCATGTGTTAAAGTTTCATCAATGGATGAGTTCTCACTATCACTCACATGACTAGACATAAAAGCCACAAAGTTGGGCTTAGTGGGGGAATCGGGTCCCTCTTCATTATCACTATCACTAAGGGTTGCATTAAAAGAATTTGGTTTCTTACCCTCTCTCCTTAGTTTAGTGGGGCACTCAAAAGCCCTATGGCCATACCCTTCACAACCAAAACATTTTTCAGACTCGTCCCTATTTACATTTTCAATGGAAGTTTTAAGGATCTTCTCGACTTTGTCATGCCTAGGTTTTTCAAATTTATTAAAGTCATTTTTAAATTGATCTTTATTCAATTTAAGAAATTTTCGAAATTTTCTAGCAAACATAGCCATGACATCCGAGTCACTGTCACTGTCACTTTCACACTCTACTACTTGTTTTTTCTCTTTTCGGGCTTTTAAAGCAATGCCCTTTTCAATTTTCTTTTCAGTTTTAAAGGGAAACATGTCCAGTTCATAGGTTTGTAAATCACCAACAAGCTCTTCTAATTTCGTAGAGGCTAAGATTAGTAAAGAATTTAAAATGGTCACTTTTGGAATAAATCTATCGGGTAGGGACCTTAAAAATTTCTTTACTACTCGGTTGTCGGGTATTTTCTCTACCAAGTTAAAAGATGAATTAACAATATCGAAAAGTCTAGCATAAAATTCATCAAAAGTTTCTTTTTCGTTCATTTTGATGGTTTCAAATTGAGTGGTGAGGTTTTGGAGTTTCGAAGCTTTAACGACACTTGTACCTTCATGAGTGAGTTGTAAAATATCTCAAGCTACTTTAGCGGTCTCACACGTTATAATGCGTCGAAATTCATCCCGTGTGACAGCGCTAAACATGTCGTTTAAACTTCGAGAATAAAAATTTGAAAGTTTAAACTCATTCTCACTCCATCTATCGGCCGGTTTGGGAACACGTTCATTATCTACTAAATGAGTTGGTGGAGACCACACGTTAACTACGGATAACCAAACCCTCTCGTTGATAGATTTAAGTTTCGATTTCATATGCACTTTCCAGTACGCGTAGTTAGAACCATCGAAATAGGAAATTTAGAAAATGGGGAAAATTCCATTTTAGCCAAAAATATTTAAAAGATCTTAACGAAGTAATTTATCGCTTTGGCTCTGATACCACTTGTTGGAACACGAGGCCCCCGATTTTAAAATCAAAAGTCTTTTTATACTTTAAAATCAATTTCCTTGTTAAATATATGCGTAAGCGTATGATGGTTCACAAAGACACAAAATTTTAATTTACTTCAAATTAAAATTAAACCAAGTGAAATATGATTAATACACACACTATTTAGATTTCACTTAAACCATATTAATTAATCCAAGTCCTATAAATTTGCCTAAGTCATATTTTACAATTTTATCAAGTTAGGCCAAACCAATTTTATCAATTAAATTAAATGACTTGAATCAAATTAACATAAACATTACCCAATATTAATTTACACCAAATTAAACAAGTAGTGATTAAATTAAACCAATTTTATATTTTTACCTAAGCATGCGTTCTAGGTGATTTTGTAAAAGATAAAATAAACAATTAATCCACTACATCACGATGTACGAGAAAAAATCCACAACGGGAAAAAAACCTCAGACGGACCTAGCCTCAAATCCACTAAGTATGGAATTTACAAATACAAGCAAGATGACTTACAACACTCGACTCGATCCCTCTCAAGCCCCGACGCGTCTTCTTGTATCAACCTCTGCCTAGCGAATAACCACAGAGCTCCACCGCGATCTCGGAATCCACCGATCGGACTTTATATGGTCACCGTCACCCGAACTAGGAGCCTTTCTCCAAGTGGGTAAATCAACGCAAACTTCTTCTTCTTTGTGCGATGTAGAAACAAACCCAAAGTCTCTTCAAACGGTAGAGATGAAAAATCGGTGCCGAACACTCCAAGCAAATTATATATATATGGAACTTGGATTAAACAAATAATTGGGTGTAAACTAGAGTGTCAAATGAATTTTTCATTGAAAGATGAACACTCAAAACCATGAACTTTTCTTGAAAGAATTTGCTCTCAAAAAATCTCTTTAGGAGTTAGAATAGAATGAAAAGTTAAGTTAGAAAAGTTCATTTCCGCACTCTATCAAAAGATAGTGGGAAAGTGGGTTAAAACTGCTCAAAACTGCCATTTAACTCTTCTCGCCAAAACTCGTTCGAACGACATTTTCGTTTGAACGAAGGCTTCTAACGAGGTTCCAGTGTGAACTCATTAGAAATGTTGTTGGAAGTTTTGTTCGAACATCAAGTTCATTCGAACGACCCTTTGAACGACTTTTCAGTGGCCTTTGGGGAACTCGTTGGCAAACTCGTTTGAATGACAATGTGGTTCGAACAACAAACTCGTTCGAACGACACTTCGAACGAACTTCCAGAAAATTTAAACTATTCTATTTTTAGCCCAGAAACTTTATAAACTTTTTTTAAAGTTTTATTAAAATCTTTTTGAAAATAAACAACAGTTTTAAATCAACGTACACCCATTATAAAACGTTCCAAGCTCCTATATATATATATGTAATGCATTCATACCTTGGGAACAATGGAACCACTGTTAATGACGTAGAAACGAGGCACTTTATACTCGACATTTTGATGAAGCTTCAAACTTGGCCGCTATGTCTTCAAACAAACACGTCATAGGCTTAAAGGATGATCAATATACTCTATCCTATGACTCAAACATTTTTGTCCGGAATTGAGCCAAAACTACAAAAGACTCAATCTGAAATTTGTGTCCTTACACTTGTTATTGAGTCAAAAGAGTGAGAAATATTTAAATGAGGTCATTTAGAGGAGAAACAAAAAGTTAGGAGAAACAAATTTTGTGACATTGTGTTACGTATATATGGTTCATAAGATTTAAGGGGAGTTTATTGATTTATTTCCTCATGTTAATTCATATTGATATCATATTGTTTTGTGAAGTTATCAAGTAAGGTAAATGTCTTCTCATATTGTCGTGCCTACATGATTGTTTCTTATTTTTAATGTTTTTTAACTTGATATTCATATTCATGCTCGACTTTGGTTCATATTGTGTCAATCTTTGTACTAATTTGGTTATTGATTACCATACACTAGTTATTGGCATAGATAGGGTTTCGTATGATCTTCATGACCAAGATGTTTTTAGCTTTTAGGAGTTTTACCACGGAATGGGCAAAGGGAAAGGTTGAAAATGTAATGTACTCTCACTACACTAAATCTATCGAATTGTCACGGTCATTGACCATGATAAGTCCAACTTGTCAAGGCAATTACCGTGAAAATTCTGGGGGTGATAACTTTTATTGTCACGGACTTGTCACGGTCATTGACCGTGACAAGTTCATTAGACTTGTCACGATACTATCACGGTATTTGACCTTGACAAGGTTTGTCATTGTCAAAAACCATGACAAACCTGTGACAAGCTTTAAAATTGTCACGGTCAATGACCGTGACAAATCTGGGCAGAATTTAAAAAAAATCTGTTGGACAGTTTGGCCACTACCACTGCCCAGCAGTATATTTGTACCTGTTATAGCAAAATTGTACCTGTTCAAACAACATATATCTAAATAAAATAGAAAGAATGCACCAATTCATTGCATATATATTTCCATATCCAATATCCAAATCAAAACAATTCAAATATAATCCAAGTGTCCAAATTAAAATAGATACAAATAATGTCACGACATAATGTCTGGGGCAGGTTCGAGGAGGAAGGAAGGCCATAATATATACGCAATGAGACACCCCTCAATATGCGTCACGTCGCATTGTTTGCGCAACCATAATGCAGAGTTATCCTTTTTGGGTATCACATGCATGACGAGCACCTTGGCCTCGATGTTTTGAAGGTTACGTCCATGAACTGGCATACCCTCGACGGTATTCGAGTCCCTCAACTCCCTCGCTATCCGTTGACCATCTTATATGTCGCATAAAAACACACTCGGCTAACCGATTATTGACATAGGTCGCTGGAAGGGAGCCAAATAGGGGACTTGATCATCAAGCGGTGAGTTCGCGCGTATCGGCGATGAAGAAGCGATGTCCACATCCTTGTCCTCCTCCACCTCCACCTCCACCACCTTCTCCTTCCCTTTGCCCTTGCCCTTTCCGCCCAACTGACGCTTCATGAATGCACACATATCTAGGACTGTCGCCTCCAACCTTGATAGCTTTGCGTCACCTGACGAGCCAACCTGGTGTTGCTCGCCTCCATTTCGGTGATCCTAGATTTTTCCACCCGTGAGATCACCCCCTAGTCCTCCCCTTAGTGCCAAGCACTTAGCTGAGTGTGTCCGTGGACAAAGATGCCTTGTCGGCATCAGAATACGACTCATACACTTCCTTAAGCTTTGCCTGAAACGACAAACAGCACATGATTAGTTAAATAAGTAAATAAAAAAATTATAACGTAATTCACAAAAATAAATCGTAGGATTACTTACAATCGTGGTTACGACACTCGGGGACACCTCCTTATCCTTTCCCTTTTTCGTCTGAATTGCCACATTGGCATCGAACCTATGTGGCCTACCCCCAGGGCCACTTCCCGTCCCTTAAAATAAAATAATGCAAAATTAGTAAGTAACGTAAAGTAAAATAATGCAGAATAATATATTTCTATAATTATATAAAAATAAAATATTACCATCATGTGCTCCACCTCGGCGTAAGACGTCCGAACGGAGTAGTGCACGTCCGTCTTTTTCGCCCGATTGGCGAGATGCCAATTGTCGCTCCTTGATCTCATTGTCAATGAACTTTTGCCGATTTACCAATGCGATCGGCTCCTTCGATGGGACGGAATCACGCATTCTGATAATGGACTCCCGGATCTTCCCAAAGTTTTGAGCCCGTAAATTCTTCTTCCATGTCTTGTGTTGCTCCCTCAACTGCGCTAACACAGAATCGCGGAGTTTCGGGGGCAGGCTGAATTGTTCTTGTCAAACAAATACAAAACAAAAACAATGTAAGTGTTAGTCGCGAATAAATAGAAATTGAAATTGAAATTGAAATACATTACATGTAGTGCCGCCCAAATAGCTTACTTTAGCTCATTTGTCACCTCCCTCCAACTGGTATACCCCGGGCTGATAATCGTCTTCACCAGCTCGAGGGATCTAGTCAATAAGGTCATCTTGTTCTCAACGGCCATTCCCAATTTTTCTCATTTTGGGAACCTAGGGGCAGAGGAGCCCTCATCGCCTCCGCTACCGTCGAGCCCTGAAGAAATCATCATCATCATCCTTGCCTTAATCCCAGAAGGAGACATTTTCTGTAAAAATTGTTTTTATTAGCACAAATCCAAATGAATTAGAAGAATACAAATGAATTAGAAGACATATAAACATTTTATGTGGTTGTGCCACTCTTGAATGGGTCGTGACACGAAGTAATTTTAGAAAATAGTTGAAAACTCCCCCCCCCCCCCCAACACACACACACCTGCACACACACACACACATATACAAAGGAAAGAGAGAAAGAGAGAAAATGATCAAGTACAAATGAAAACTTAGATTTATAGTATGTTTCATTTAATTATGTCTTACTTATATTCGATTTTTAAATTTTAAATTAAAATTCAATTCATAATATTAATTCCTATTTCCTCCATCTCCTCTAAAGGGTGAGTGATCATATCCCATTCAAGACTGCATATTTCTGTAATATACTTAAGAGCTCATTGACATTGTTACGATTTGAGAAAAATTCGGCAGCATATCCCCATAGTTCTCCAACCAAGTGCACGACATAGATTCACAAGTGTGAGTGTTATTTCAATTTATCAATTGAAATAACACTCACACTTGCCAATCTAGTATATACCCAGAGAACATTAGGATACGACTGCAGAACTTCCTTCAAAAGTAACAAGTTTAAGCCACTAAGAATATTATTATACAGAAATTATGCAGTCCCAAACTATCCAAACGGGACAATTTGAGAGATCTTATTGCAGGGGTAATGACTCTCGAACGAGTCTAAGGGATATTGAATGCGTATGCATAAGAACTAGATGGCTAGCATCTATGCGCACTATATGTAATATCAAGTATGTTTCATTTAATTATCATAAATGAAACATACTATATAAATGAATTAATAATATATTAATCGTGACACAAATTAATTTTAGAAAAAAGTTGAAAACTCCCCCCCTCCCCCCATTTGGCAATAATCCAGTGGTCATGCCACTTCTAAAATTAACCAACCCAACATCGGTCCACTATAATCCAACAACAACAACAACAAACCAACAAATGTGTATCCCTTACTCCTTCTAATTCATCTACTCAATCAATTCATTTCATCACATCTTATAAATATATCATCATTAAAGTTATACAATTAAAGTTACAATTGAAGTTACAATTAAAGCTATATTTTATTAATCAATTTGTTTGTTTCAACTGTCACGGTGTAATATTAATGTTTAACAACTTAATTCTGAATTCCAAAACAACAACATCTAATATGTACAATTACTAAAAATCCTAAACATCAATTTAAACTAACTACTTACTAATTCAAAGCCAACAATTAATAAAGGCTCCTAACTCATTTATATCCAATTAAAGTTATAGTTAAATTAAAAATAATAATTATAAGTCCCAATTCCAATTTTTATTATGACTATTCCGTGAGAAAAATCTCAACATATATTTGGGTATTTATACTTAAGGGTACAACATATATTTGGGTATTTACATATTAATCAGCACACAAGCACCCCTCCCCCACTCAACCCCCCAACCCTTGCCCCACCACTCCCCCTTCCTCCCACCATACACACACACACACACCACCCCCATACCCCCTGCCCCACCACCACCACCACCACCCCTGCCCCACCACCCCTCCCCCACCACATACACACGCACACACACACCACACACATATATGTACACACACACACACACACATACATATACACACATACATACACACACACACATATATACAAAGGAAAGAGAAAGAGAGGAAAAAACTTTAAAATCTCTTAAAGAGAGAAAGAGCAGTCGCTCAGAGAGAGAGAGAGAGGGAGGGAAACCAAAACGGTGGGAAAAAAAGGAGGGGAGGTTTAATGACAAATTTGTCATGGACCTGTCACGATCATTGACCGTGAAAAGTCCGTGACAACTGTATCTGTCGCAAACTTATCACGGTCAATGACCATGACAAGCTTTTGTCACTGACTTGTCACGGTCATTAATCGTGACTAGGGTGGCCGGCTGAAGGGTGCCAATTTGGCTTTTTCGGTGTACTGTCTTGTGTCATTTTATATATAAACATTTTCTACTCCTGTGAGAAAATATTGAGTCTTTCATAAATAGAGTATGTAATTATATTTCATATATATGTCGTATGTGAATGACCTGAACCCTATTTTGTTGGCTTTGGACTTCGTATAGCATCAGCAGTTCAGAATATCTACTTACGCTTTCGACCCAATGCATATTTTGTTATTATTTTACCCGTTATGATATTGATATCTTAGGCTTCACACATATATACACTTTTTGCAAAATATATGTTTTTCATTCAGTGATTGCAAAAATCATATGTAAAAATGTGTACATATTTCAACTTAAAGGATTTGTCAATTAAAACATTGCCCATATTGTAAATTGGACCTTGTTTCCTGAGTGTGCGCATGCCGCCAATTTATAATTTTGCGCATGGTTTTAATCAAAATGGGAAGATTGGCACGTGGCTCTTTCCTGGACAATGAGATGTGTATCGTTCGCACGACATCCCATATTTTTATTAAAGCCTATAAATACATTTTTGGCTATAAAAATCATAATCAAAATAATTGAGAGTTTATTCAAACTCATTTTTAGAGTTTTTTTCCTATACTCTCTACAAATACTTATAACTCTTCGCAACTGAGATAATTTTCTAGATTTGTAGTTGACCTATGACTTGTGAGGACTTTAAATATGTGTCTTGCTTTTAAAAATACCAAAGCCTATATAAATTCACATTTCTAAGTAGAATCGGATTATAATTCATTTTTAAAGTTAAATATAAGGAGGCTTGGGTGATTCATTGAAGGGATTTCTCAAAGTATGATGCTTAGTATGGAATGGATATTTTCTCGAGCTTGGTGAAGACTCTAAATTTATTTTTATTCAATGGAGAGTAGTTAAGTTGCCGAAATAAATATATGTAAAGGAGTTTTGGTAAGAGTTGTCCAATTGAACTTTGTAAAATAATTATTTTCAAGTTAAATGAGAGAGAACATACATCTGAGGTTTTACCATGTAGAGGATTTTTCCTTATAGATTTGTAATTGTGTTATGCTTATATGGTTTGAATTGTTAGTCTAAATTAGACTACACACCAATTCACATAAATCTAGGGTTGGTATATAATAGAGTAGGCAATTGTAATTTCTAAGGGATTTAACTTAGTTAAATTACTTTAATAAACAATTCGTTTCATTGTTGTTTGCATGAATTAAAAACATTACCACACATGTTCAAATGCACTACAATTTAAAATAAGTTTGTTTTGAAAACTAGGTTGCTAATTTTTTTCGAATAGGGAAACAGTTTCCTTACATGGTATTGAGTCATATTCACCCCATTATAACCTATTATAGAGGTGTTTGCACACATTTACATCCACGGCCTCAAGATCCGATCCCTACAAATATTGGTGAATGAAAACATATTCCAAATATCCATCCATGCAAGAAATGACAATCGGGGAAAGTTTAGTATTACGACAATTGGAAAAAACTCAAGCTAATATCACTATCTGGGGTTTAATTATGTCCCCACAACTTATAAATTCCATCAACGTCGTTATGACACTTCCCACCAAGTGGCCTATCACATTTGCAAACGAGGAAATTCCTAGTTTTCGTCCTAAACATAATTATGACCTTAATATTTTGATTGATATGCTTCAAAAGAGGATCCAATTATACTTTCCAATAATATTCATAATTGAATGCTTGTCCTCTACAAACTCACCAGTGTCTAGGATGAGAAGTCAATGACCTAATTCCTAAATCTACTTATGTTAGAGCACATGACAATATCACTAAGAATTTATCGGCTCATCCTTTTACCACTAGTTGTTGTTCCTATCAATCTACGTGTGAATTTTAAGTCATCGACATCCCCACGTGATTTCATATTCTATTAATATGGTCATGGCTCCATAATATCAGAGTAGTGTCTGAATTCCATCACCAGGTACCTCTTTAAATAATTATATCATAACCAACATAAAAAATATGACAACTTTGATGGTACTGCTACAAGGAATTCGGTAATCGAGATTTAGCGTAATGTAAATTATATGATACTATCCTAATTTAATATCGGACCTATGCCACTCCTAATAAAAAGGGTTTCAAGGAAAAGAGGCACCCAGAATATAACCCTTATGAGAATTTTAATATCATCCATATGTTTAAGAAGATCCACTTCCTACCCGAAATTTCCCTTGGTCATCGTCGGCAAGGAATCACTGATGATGAAGCCACGTTATAGACTAAATAGTTGAAGGTATTAACCATATTGTAAAGATATTTTCCAAAACCATCGTAGCTAACTAAAAAAAGATGAAGGAATTCATCTCAAGACACTCCCTAAATGGTACATTCGTCAAATAAGGAAAATATTTTCCCCACTACATATTCCTAAAGGATTCATATGATCCCATTGAAAACAAGATGAAACCTAAATTTAAGATCTTGTTGAAGGAAAAAATCATGTGTAATGGATAAGTAAATCACGTTCAAGCCTCTACTTATCAAACCTATTAACTTATTCAGAAAGTTAGAGCATTAAGAATGGACAATCTTGTAGTTTGTTTGATCTATGAATCGTATGGTCTACTCAGAGCCCTTAGAACAAAACCCAACAAATAAAATTTGTGAGGCTGAGATAGGTATCATTGCTCCGGCCTCAGCAACTGGAAATTCTTCATTTATCAACTTGTATCTAATGAATCTCGCTCTCCTAAAATAGATGTACCATTTTTCTTTTGATATTGTCCTTGACGTTGTAATCCCTAGAAATGCCACTAATGAAATGAATATTGAATTTGATTATTCGAATGCCTTATATTAATTTTATTAATTTAGGTGATAAAGAAAATAATAAAGATGAATTAATGAACGAACAATTATTAATCAATCTAAATAATCAAAATATTAAATATCATAAGTACATTTAAAATAACAAGGATGAAATCGTCGTCATCAATATTGGTTTTGTTATTAATACACGGGAGATCAAAATAGATTCCACTCTTAGCACTCAGGAACGATCCCAATTGGAGGTTCTTTTACAATGATTTATCGACATTTTTGCATGGTCCTACATTGTTATGCCCATAATCAATTAGTAAACCATATAATACGAGAACCTGACATACCCATAGTGCAATTCGGTGAAGGAAAAAGTGACATAACTCTGCCAATAATGGCCATTCAATATCATAGATGAAGTCTTAAAACAGTTGACATATAGGTTGGAAAATTACTAGATGAATGAGTCTTAAACGTGTATCTTAAAGAGCTTCGTTGGTATATATGCTTTGATAGAGAAGTCAATAATAAGGTCTATGACATCGGAATGTCATAAGTGGCACATGATGACAAACATACCCCTATCGCCATCAAGCTAGGCTTCCCATGCACCAACAACATGAGAGAGTGTGAAGCATGTATATTAAACTCTGAATTATGATTAGTAAAGGAGTTTATATATCTATATATATAGGGATTCAACCCTCATCAATGGTTAAGTCCTTAAGAAATGGAAAGTCAAGGATGAAAAGCTCTAGTCATTACATGTTCATCTTGAAAGAGTCATATCTTAATTCAATGACATTTCCTTTCGCTACTTGCCTCACTCGAAAAACAACATCGTTGAAGCACTCGCTACCTTGTCCTTTATAGTTGATATAATAGGAAGAGTAGAATATGCCCCTATATTAGTATATAAATAAATGGACCCTTCATATTGCTATCACATCAAGCTATCTAATAAACGAAATTTAGTTAAAGCTGATTTATAGTACTAGGTTATTTGTTGTTTACTCAAGAATGATACCTATCCTCTAGGTCTAATAAGAAAGACTGTATCACTCTCTAGAGGATCGCAGTATAATCTATTATTTATGAAAAATAACTCTATGAATGTAAAGGTACTCATTTACAATTCATAGTTGGGGTTGAGGCAGAAGAAGTCGTGCAACAAATTCACAGTGGAGAATGTGGTCCCCATAATAACGACCATGTGTTTGCTCGAACGTTCATTCGATAGGGATATTATTGGACCATGATACTATATGACTACAACATATACATTAAAAGAGGAATGAAATTTCGATAGTTTTCCAATATCCAACGCCTACCTCCATGAGGGTTATACACTATGGTCTCTCCATAACCCTTCTCAACATAGGTAATCGAAGTCATTGGAAAAGTGACTCCCATGTCATCAAATGAACGCTATTTTATCCTTATCGCCATTAACTACTTCACTAAGTGAGTATAGGCTTAATCATATATTTTCCCCAGTGCTAAGAAGGTAGCCGAGATCATTTGCAATAACATCATTTGCCTCTACGGGGTTCCCTCAAATTCATATCAGACAACAAACTACTGTTTCAAATAGAGGTTGGTTTCATTATAAACTACGTTTATTTAATAATCTATATATCTTAACTAGATAGATAGATAGATAGATAGATAGATAGATAGATAGATAGATAGATAGATAGATAGATAGATAGATAGATAGATAGATAGATAGATAGATAGATAGATAGATAGATAGATAGATAGATAGATAGATAGATAGATAGATAGATAGATAGATAGATAGATAGATAGATAGATAGATAGATAGATAGATAGATAGATAGATAGATAGATAGATAGATAGATAGATGGATAGATAGATGGATAGATAGATGGATAGATAGATCGATGGATAGATAGATAGATAGATAGATAGATAGATAGATAGATAGATAGATAGATAGATAGATAGATAGATAGATAGATAGATAGATAGATAGATAGATAGATAGATAGATAGATAGATAGATAGATAGATAGATAGATAGATAGATAGATAGATAGATAGATAGATAGATATGTATCCATAACTAAACTCTTCCCTATCCTTTTTAATAGTAATGGGGAAGATATGATATGAGAAGTTTCCAAATATGAGGAAGAGATATGAGAAAGGGAGAGAAGTTTCTAAACTATATCAATAAATCTATCATCATAAAAAATGTAGACTATGAATCCAAAAGATAATAAACGAATTACGTATTGATTTTTGGTGATAACAGCTCAATTGATAAATATGTGGTACTAAATTTTTCTTCAAGCACGTATGAGTTTTTAGGATCTAGCAATATTGATGATTAAAGTTCAAGAGGATCTCTATTAATGTCCATTGTAAGGATAAAAAACATTAGTTATTCGAGTTTAAAGGCATCTATACACATGTCACCAAGAGATCAATTACAAGTATCCAACCAAGAAGATATCAAGAACTATACCAATGAATATCACAACAAGCAGCTCATACCAGACCAAGAAGAGCAGTTCATACTAATGCAATCAAAGAATATTGTTATCAAGTAATCACATAACTCAATGAGAAGAGTTCTTTATCAAGAAACCCAACCATCCCATACGTAAAAATAATAAATCAGATTGGAAAATTTTCGGATTATTGGAATATCTTTAAAAAAAACTGTAACTTCCTTTGATGTGCTCGCATTTATATAATATAAATATGTTTTAGATGATCCTTCGAGCCTAGCCATAATAATAAGAAACATGCCCTCCTCGAGAATGACGAACATAATAGTGATATGACATAAATATTGCGTATTTCACTCGTTAACCTACGCGTTATTAGCCCCCTCAGGTATCTTAATCCCTATATTTATGCTCGTTAACCAGACAACCTCAGATTTGTATAGACATGTATTTTTTAGGGGTTAATTGAGTTTTTATAGGTATTTGGATGTTTAGTATGAAGTTCAGACGCATTTTGGTGAAGTTTCGCACATTTTCGTACGTTCAAGGGTAATTTAGTCTTTTCATTGTAACACCCCGTATTTTCATGCATCTTATAGTTAATTAATTCGGAAATTCAAAATTACTTGTGTGTCGTAATTTTAATTGAATTAATTATGGCAATTTATATTTAAATATTAATCGGGGAGTGAATGGTTAATATTTAGGGAAATTTATTTACTAAGTGAATAGTAATAATGTATTTACATCATTTCGGCTATTAATGACGGGTTATATACGTATCTCAGCCGGGAGTCGGAATAGACTAATTTGGGTGTGAAATAAAGATTTTTATAAATTAATTCGGATGCCAATTCTGAGTATACGGTTGAGTCCGAATGGGCCGAGATAGTCGAAAAAGTGTACCCGGGGGTAGTAAACGGGTCACGGGACGTTTTTAGACATAGTCGGGCCCACACGAGGGCATTTGGCCCACTTGGGCTTGGCCCATTAGGAAAAAAACGGGATTTAGGTTAATTAAGCAATGATAAGAAATAAGAGAATGACTAAATTGAATTTAGAAAAAGACTTAGTGGATTAGGAAAACCCTAATAGCAGTTAAAGGCAAATTTGGGGATCACGGGAGAGCCAAAAAGAGTCCTCTTCAACCTTGGGCATTCACAACTCCAAAATCAGACTCTATGAACCCTAAGGCAAGTGGTTAACTTGCTGTAGCATTTAAATTGTATTTCAATTCATATTCATGTGTTGTGGGTAATCAAAGAAATTCGTTTTGGGATTTAAAGGGGATTAATATGGGGTTTTGTAAACCATGAATCTAATTTCTAAATTGAGTAGAAATTCATGTATAATCTGAGTTTTGGATCTGTATCTGGTAAGATGTGTAAACCCAGATGAATTAGAAAAGAATTGGTCATACAAAATTGATGTTTAAATGGCTTAAAGATTAAATTGGATGTTGCCCCCAAACTCGTGAAAACAGTAGAGAAAGTAAATTAATTGATGTTTTTGGACTGTATAGAGGTTCCTTATAAGGTTTTTGAGATTTATTGTCGAAGGGAAGGCTAGGTTTTCACGGTAGAAGAAGTTAGGGTTGGAGGTATTCGTCCATGGCTGAAACAACTAACTTGGAGAAGACGAGGACCTGATCGATCAATCGATCGATCGAAGGTGGACCATCGATCGATCGATGGTCCGGAAATTTTAACAATTTCGCCCAGTTATGTATATAAAGGGAGATTAAATAAATGTTCTTCCATGTCTTAATTATTGAGAAATTAATACATGAGTTTAAATCTAATTGATTGTGAATAAAATTAATTAGGATTTGAGGGAGACTTTGTGTGGCACATCATGATTAAAAATTAATGGGGATTTGGAGGAAATTAGGTGTGACACACTAAGGTTAAATTTTGGGAATTTTGTTTCAAAATGATTAAATACGGATTGAGTGGACAAGTCCGGGGATAATGGTTGAGCGATACCGAGATGTAAATTTTTTTTAGGTGAAAGCTAAATAATTTAGATTCGGGGATTTAGACTCGGGTGATGATTTATTTTGGACCTCGAGAGTAAGTCCGAATATATTGGTTGGGGCGATACCTAAAGAAATTAATGTGCAAATTAATTAATAATTAGAGTTGGGTCATAAACTCGTAATAAAATGGAATAGGCTTGTGTCACGGACTTAGTACATGGTGTAGCCGGGATGTTTTATATTTATATATATACGGTGTGTGATAGTATATATATATGGTGTGTACATTAATATCAGTGGATAGATATTATTATTATATACTCTAGTTCTATAGGGGGAGGTTGCGCATAGTGGATGAATCCCCTAGCTTGAGAAGTAGGGCGAGTATATTCCCAGGTCATAGCGTCCGTTATATGGGTGAGGGACATCTCACTTTTAGGGAAGGAATATGACCGCCTCCAACATGTATGTATTAACCAAGTTAGTGAGAGATTCTGACTTGGGGTAACTAGGTTATGTGAATACACCTAGTGGGATAGCACTTTACAGAATTTATACCCGATCAGACTTTACTCGGGGGGGATACTATTATTAAATGTTATTTCAGTATGTTTGCGAGTACTGTAACATCACTAAGTATATAATTAGGTAAATAATTATATAAGGGTTAATTAATACAAAGCATGAGTTGTATTATATGTATAACAGATGTGGAAGTTATATGAAACTAAAAAGGCAAATGATTTAATTAAGTTGATGTGGATAATAACTTAAAAATCATAATTAAGGCATACTCGGTTAGAGTAGGGTGTTTACAAGGGGTTATATAATTTATTTAGTCATGAGATAAATAACTAGGTAAATTTAATTAAGGCGTTGGTCATGCACATTATAGGAGGGGTGAGGAAGTCCTCAAGGGAGTACGGCACTAACTAAAATATGGAGAGCATGCATGTTTACTTATTACTGCAAGTTAATCATTTGCTAAATATTTTTCAAATGTTTTTGGGTACTAACCCTTGCTATGAATTTTTTTTTTAAAACTTTTAGGTGTCCAGCCACAAGGATGCCAGGCTTGACTAAATTTCAGGGATCCGTTGCTGCAGCATATGTGGATGTTGCGGGAGTTTGATAGACGCCTCATTCTTTCATTCCTAGTATAGAGACTTCTTATTAGTTATTTGATCATGTCGCTCACAGTTCATTTAGCTTTTGTCAGACCTGTTGAGTTTGATTACTTGTCTCTATTTTAAACTTATTGGAATTTGGGCCGATGGTTTATTCGGTCAGTTAATTAATTGTGAATGGTTGTTTCAGTTAATTGTGATTATTGTGTTATTTTATTTTTGCATGAGAATTTAATCTAAGTTAATGAAAGCTAAAACATGGCACCAGTCTAATTTTCTCACTTAGGTGGTTAGTAATTAAAAAGGCGACAGTGATGCTAAGAATGAACCAACTGAGAAACCTGTTCTAACTTAACTTAGGACTGATCACCCGGGGTTAAATTTGGCGGGGTGTCACATTCATATTTTGGGCACTTGGACCAACATCTTCACGAAAGTTATATCCCTATGTGCGATCTTCGCGCGTCCACGAACGGTGCGCGAATCCGATCCCTAACGAAGAAGTTACGAGACTCTTAGCGGAAGAGAAAAACAAATAAACCAAAGCCGGGGAGAAGGAAAAAAGAATGCAGTGTGCTGAGACCTGACTAGTCGATCAATCGACCAAAAGGTTCGATCGATCGACCCTTTAATTTTCACTCTTTGAACAAAGACAGTGGGCTCATATCTGACTGGCCGAACGATCGACCAAAGGGGTCAATCGATCGATCCCCTATTTTCCACAATATTTTGCTCTCCATTTTCTTTTTCCTTTTCTTTTTTATTCTTTTTCCAACTTGCTAGCTAAGATATTTTTGTTGTAATATTAGATATAATTCATTTTATGTTAGAAAATCTTAGGGTTTGGGATTCTTGGGAGCTCATTTCTTCTTTCTCATTTGGTGTGACAACTTATGGGTTTGTAAGTTGACTATTCATCATCCCTAACATACATATAGTTGTGTCTCCTTTATTTCCATGATTTCTATTTAGTTTAATTTAGTTATTTACTGTTTTAATTAGTTTAACTAGTTGTAATTTAGTTTAATCATGTTGTGTCGTTAGATAAATAGGGTCGGGGTTGTGCTCTATTTAGTAATTTAGTTTATTTCCATGATTTCATATCTTATGTATGCGGTTATTTATTCGTGTGTGATAAAAACATGCCCAATACAAATTCAGTAATAAATGCAGCTTTTAAAAAGAGGTGATGTCTCATCCAGTCTTGCTACCTAGCAAAAGGCCCGAGGTTTCGTGCGAAAGAGTTTAAGAAATTCTGCACCAACGATTTTGATTTCATTTCATATCCATATGAGGAAAATATTTTGAAGCAAAATTGTGGAATATCAATTTCAGCCTTGACCACCTTTATCGCTAGCAAAAGCGAT
Source organism: Sambucus nigra (assembly GCA_949130495.1). NCBI lineage: Eukaryota > Viridiplantae > Streptophyta > Magnoliopsida > Dipsacales > Adoxaceae > Sambucus > Sambucus nigra. The sequence goes on from OX422217.1 coordinate 574,246,609, forward strand.
AAAGAATACGGTGCTAACCTATTATGGGATAACCCAACAAATCCTAGAACTTGATTACTTAGATTTCATAGAAATCGTATTCTATTGTGATTGGGTAAAGATGGAGGATACTACGAATGCTTGTAAAGTTGATCCGAACTCTATACTTATTATGGTAGATTTATCAAAGCTGAAGAGTAAAGATCGCATAGTCGACAAGCCTTATATTTGTTCCTTTTAGAATGTAAAGAAGGTATTCTACTCGAAGAACATAGACGATGAAAATTGATCTATTGTTGTGCACGTACCAAAGGGTATAACTACTCAAGTGGATGCTTTAAAGGCTACAAAATAGTTTGAGTCAGCTCTTGATGACAACCCTAATTTGAAGGATCTTTTAGTTGATTTAGAGGAATTTGAGTACCAAAATATTATTTTATCCTTGTCAATCTTATTTATACTTTATTATGATATTGACACTATATTAGCACGTTACTTTGATGTATGAATGTTTAATTGCTTTTAAGAATGTTAAATATGATTTACTTTGATGTATTAATGTCTAATTAAATTGACCCAGCTCAATTTCCACATGTTCTTATAGATATACATCTGTTGGATAATTATTGGTTTTTGGCTTGTTATTAGATAGTATGTTAGAAGGAGTATGGGATAATTATTGGTTGTTGGCTTATTATTGGATAATATTTATCTCGGGAAAAATTAGGCACGTTGAAAATCACTGGCAACAAGATTGCAATGATGATCACTCTGTATTATATGCAATGATTGATTTGCATAATTTGAAGAGTATTCCAAACCAAACAAGGTTCATGGACAGAATAGGCTTTCCAGAGGAAACAGAGTTCAAGGTGCTTCACTAGTTTGTTATAGATCCCGGCCCTTTACTTTTTGCTTTGTATACATCATATATACGGGATTCCATCCCTTTAGGTGGGTTTAATTTATTGAATTATTTTCTCATCAAAAGAAAAAAACACTTCTAGATCTAATATATTTAGATTTAACGGGACCCTCGGTTTAAGAGCACAATCCAAATTTTAGAATATCTACACTTAGGCTTGAAAACATGTTGTAACACCTCGTATTTTCGAGGATACAGAATTTAATCAATTTGGTGATATAGGATTTAATTAATTGGAAGGATTTAATTAAATTAGTGAATTAAGATTTATTTAATTTGGATAAATTTAAAAAAAATTCGTGTGTCGTAAATTGAGGCCGAAGTTGGAGATTTTAGTAAAGTGACTTAGATGACAATTATGAGTGCACGTTTGATTTCAAATAGGCCGAGATAGTCAAAAAATAGTACCTAGGGAATAGTAATTGGGTCTCGGGACATTTTTAGGCATAATCGGGCTCACACGGGGGTCTTTCGGGTCATTTTAATTTGACCCGTTGGCCTAATTTCGGGATTAGTAATATAAAACCTAAGTTTAGGAGTTTGTGGAAGAAAAAACTCATAAAGAAAACCTACCACTGCAGAAGAGAAAAGAGGGATTAATTGGGAGAGCTTTGGGGAGCCAAACCAAGAAGAAAGTGGTGTGTTCTTCGTCAAATCTTCGTCTATATCAAAGGAAATCCGACCCTACGAATTTATCCAGGCAAATAGTTAAACTTGCTTGAATTTAAATTGCGGTATTTCTATTCATATCATGGTGATTTTAACCCATATTAATTTTTCGAATGTGTTATTATATCAAAATTTGTTTTGGGGTGGGTTCTCATACAGAAAAGAGGTCTTTGGATGATTTAATCATTTTGTGTAGAATAAATGGATATTGATAATGCTCTATGATTATAGGTTATAGAAATATGAATCTTATGATAAACCAAATAGAGATTGATGTTTAATTCTGGATTATAGAATGAGATTTATAACCGATTTAATGAAACCCGGATAAAAACCCAAATCCAAAATTAATGACTTTTGATTGAAATCAATCGTGTTTAAAGGTTTGGATGATGTTTAGAACATATTTGAAGTTGTATTTAGGTTAAGAATGATTGTATTAGGATTTGGGGTAGAACCAGAAAGCTTAAAGATTTGAAAATGGAGGAATAACAAATCTGGGAAGAAGGTGGTTCGCAACTTAGGTGCAGTGAACTGGTTCAGGGTGTTAGGCAAACCGGTTCGGGGGGTTTGGCGAATCGGTTTGGGGGTCATGTCAAATCAGTTCGGGGTACCTGACAGTCCTAGTCTTTCGAATTTACCTTGGGACTTATTTATTTGGTGAAAAATAAAAATGGGGCATGTTTCCTAACGATTATAGGCGAATATAATTGGGATTAGGAGGGTGGAAAGTGTGTGACACGTGATTAATGAATTTTGGGAAAAATATTCTGAAGTATTAAATTACGGATCGAGTGAATGTGTCCGGGCATCGTATGGAGTGCCACTACTTTAATAAATTAATTAATGTAAAATTAATTAAATTAAGAGTCGGGGTTGTGACTGGGATATTTTCAGGATAGTCCGATGGGAGTTAGGCATGGGGTAGACGGTTTAATTTAATTTAGAGATACATAATAAATTATCGAATATTAAATTTAACAAGTGTGTTAACTTTAATAGTAGAATTTTGGGAAATAAATTCAAAAGGGCGATGATACGGACCGAGTGAGTAGGTCTGGGTATTATAGTTGGGAGACACAACTGGAATGAAAAAAGTAATTATTGTGAGATTAATTAAATTAGATGTCGGGATATAGACTTGGGTATATTGGGCTAGTGCTACGGGTGTTAGGCACTGGTTAGCCAGACTTTTATTAAATATTGTGAGATTAATTAAGTTAGCCAGACTTTTATTAAATATATGTATACAGTTAGTGTGATAGTGTGTGTGTATATATATATATATATATATATTTGTATGATTTATAAATATCGGTGTGAATGATATTTATGTGAAAGCATACCACTCTAGTGCTATCATAGGAGGTTGCGCGATGTGTGTGAATCCCCTAGCTTCAGGAGCAGGGAGAGTATAGTCCCCAGGTCATATCGTTCAGGATTTTTATTGTGTGATTTATTTTCGAGGTGAGATATCTTAGGTATGATTCGGTCTCACTCTTGAAAAAATATGACCGCCTCCACTACATTTGCGATATTTTTGCCCAAGTTTGGTGTGAGTTAGTCCGGCTTGAGGTGGCCGGGTTAGAGTGAATATGCCTGGGACATGATAGCATTTTAGAGAAAGCTTTCGGTGAGTTATTACTCGGGAATTGATGGTTATTATACGCGACATGTGTGTGAATGTTGTAGTATACTAGTACGTATATAATAGGAGTAGATAATTATATACGGGATCAATACATAAGTGTAAATATATTTCTTTATAACTAGTGTGAAAGTTATATGATTTAAAAAGGAAATTTCTATATAACTAGTGTGAAAGCTATATGATTTAAAAAGTGGTTTCTTATATAAGTAGTGTGAAAGTTATATGGTTTAAAATGGGAATTTCTTATATAACTAGTGCGAAAGTTATATGATTTAAAAAGGGGATTTCCTATATAACTAGTGTGAATGTTATATGATTTAAAATAAGTTTAACCAATTAATAAGTTAATGAGTATATTACTTAATAATCAAAGAAAGAATACTCGGGTTAGAGTAATGTAGTAGAAAGAGGTGTGATACGGCTAGTTAGGTGGGGTAACTTAACTAGGAAGGTTAGCAGGCAGGAGTTAGGTGTGTACATTAGATGAGGGGTGAGTTATGCCTCAAGAGAATGCGACACTAGATTAAATATGAAAAGAGTGCAAGCATATTTAATTATTGCAATTTAACTGCTTACTAAAAAAATTCAAAATACTTTACTTGGGCTCTGACCCGTGTTAAAATCTCTTACAAAACCTTGTAGGTGTCCAGCCATAGGGATGCCCAGTTTGAGGATTCTATCCATGGATGTGCAACTGTAGCTCGTGTGGAAGTTGCAGGACTTTGTTATAGACACTTCGTTCATTTATTTCTAGTGTAGGATCTTTACTTCAGTACTTATTTGGGCATGTCACCTTTAGTTTCAGTATTAAGTTATTTATTTGACCTTGTGTATCCAGGTTATTGTTTCAGTTTACTGTTGTATTTTATTGTTGAACCGATAGTTGATTCGGTCATCTTTATTTATATTATTCATCTGTGTTGGATTCAGTTATCAGTGTGTTGATGGTGTTATTGTTATTTATTTCTATATGTTGTTAGTTAATGAAAGATAAAATTTGGCACCTATCTAATTAAACTACTAGGTGGTTAGTAACTTTAGAAAGTTTTCGATAGTGATGCTAAAAATGAGTCATATAAGACCAACATTTTATTTTGATCACGGGCTGGCCACTTGGTATTTTAGTTGGCAGGGTGTCACAGATGGTATCAGAGCATCAGGTTCTAGAGTACTTAGGATCTGTGTGGCTTATTACTTTTTAGTGTAGCGTTCGTTGATATAGAGCCTTTATTATTGGATTGTTGTATTCCTTCACGTATGCGACTTACGTTCTCCTGCTATACAGTCAGATAACTTTATTCTAAATAGTTTTTTCACCATGAAAAATTTTGGTTGATTTAGTTCTATGCTTAATTATATCATATCCAAGGATGATTTTTAACTGATTTGAAGTGGGAGTACGAGAAAATGTCAAGTTAGCGCAATCCAAAAATAATTAAAAGTTTCTTTAACTTTTTTTGAAACCTGGTGTCAATTCTAACTTCTCAACATATGTACTTTATATAATTTTACTTGACCTGTATGTTATATGATATTACTGTAAGGACATTGTCCGTTACAGTTAGTATGTCATATACCGCTACAAATATGTCGAAGAATTGGGAAGCTATCATCTACAATCGACAATCTGAATTTCAAGACGACTTAACAATCATGCCCAATAAGGACAAATTTGGTAAAATATGTTTACGTTTCATTTACATTTTACATAAAAGTGTTAGGATATTTTTAGGAAAAATAAATATTTTTCAATTTATGAAAAATAATTTTTGAAATGATTTTAAATGGTTTTTAATTTTTTAAAAACATTTTCTCATAAATATTTTGGATAAACTTTGTTGATCTCATACACAGTCTTAGCTTTGAGGTTTCCAAGATTTTTAAAAGATTGAACTGTTTTGGACACGTGTACGATGTCGTTCAAATGACATCGTTTCTCGTTCAAACGAGATCATATCTCGCACGATCGACATCGTGTATCGTTCGAACGAGTTGTTTAAGTTTGACACTCCACCGTCTTAAATGTTATTATATAAAGGGTGTCAGACTTCCGAATTTTGGGTGGAAAAAACACTGGTTTTCACAAAATACGTTTTTGAGTGTTTTTGGTTTATTCTCCATCACTTTAAGGATTCAAAATTTGTTTTTACAATTCACAAATACCAGTGCTTTTACGTGAGTTGTTTCTTGGAACCCAAAATATAGTTTTGTTGGGTCTTTTGTTGATTCAACCTTTGGAGGGTGATCTCTTCAATCGAAAAGCTGCGTGCTATTGTGGAAGGCGCCTATACAAAGTTTTATGACTGCATATCATTGAGGATTTTCTGCATGTTGATTCTTTGCTGGAGACTGTATGTCAGGATTGCGTGTCCTTGTGGTGTTGCTGATGTTGATTTCTAGACCAGTACTTTAAAGATTTACTGAAGGCACCTTGCGTTACGCTTGAGGGAAGTTGTATGTAAGTCAAAGGTATTATAAATTATTTCAAAGTTCTAGAAATCTAAAAGGTTTTGCCCCTGTGGGGGATTTTTCCTGAAGTTTGTGCATATCTGATTTGTTTTAGCACGTAGTTGCATATTTTAGCGGTGAACTAAAATTTATTAAAAATTATTTGAAACGACCCATAGGCAAATATTTTTGGGCTAACAGGATAAATATTTTTCAATTTATGAAAAATAATTTTTGAAATGATTTAAATGGTTTTTAATTTTTTAAAAACATTTTCTCATAAATATTTTGGTTAAACTTTATTGATCTCGTAAACAGTCTTAGGTTTGAGGTTCCATGATTTTTAAAAGACTGAACTATTTTGGACACGTGTACGACGTCGTTCGAACGACATTATTTCTCGTTCAAACGAGATCCGATCTCGCTCAAATGACGTCGTGTCACGTTCGAACGAGATGTTTAAGTTTGACACTCCACCATCTTAAATGTTATTATATAAAAGATGTCAGGCTTCTGAATTTCGTGTGAAGAAAACACTGGTTTTCATATAATACGTTTTTTAGTGTTTTTGGTTTATTCTCCGTCACTTTAAGGGTTCAAAATTTATTTTTACAATTCAAAAATCCCAGTGCTTTTGCGTGAGTTGTTTCTTGGAACCCAAAACATAGTTTTGCTTGTTCTTTTGTTGATTCAACCTTTGGAGGTTGATCTCTACAACCGGAATATTACGTGCTATTGTGGAGGGAGACTCTACGAAGTTTTATGACTGCGTGTCATTGAGGATCATCTGCATGTTGATTCTTTGCTAAAGACTGCGTGTCAGGGCTACGTGTCCTTGTCGTGTTGTTGCTGCTAATTTCTAAATCGGTACTTTGAAGATTTGCTGAAGGCACCGTGCGTTATGCTTGAGGGAAGTTGTACATAAGTCAAAGGTCTTGTAAATTATTTCAAAGTTCTAGAAATTTAAAAGGTTTTTCCCCTGTGGGGGATTTTTCCTGAAGTTTGTGCATATCTGATTTGTTTTAACACGTAGTTGCATATTTTAGCGGTGAACTAAAATTTATTAAAAATTATTTGAAACCACCCATAGGCAAATATTTTTGGGCTAACAGGATAAATATTTTTCAATTTATGAAAAATGATTTTTGAAATGATTTTAAATGGTTTTTAATTTTTTAAAAACATTTTCTCATAAATATTTTGGATAAACTTTACTGATCTCGTAAATAGTCTTAGGTTTGAGGTTCCATGATTTTTAAAAGACTGAACTGTTTTGGACATGAGTACGACGTCGTTCGAACGACATTATTTCTCGTTCAAACGAGATCAGATCTTGCTCGAACGACGTCGTGTCTCGTTCGAACGAGCTGTTTAAGTTTGACACTCCACCATCTTAAATATTATTATATAAAAGGTGTCAGGCTTCTGAATTTCTTGTGAAAAAAAACACTGGTTTTCACATAATACATTTTTTAGTGTTTTTGGTTTATTCTCCGTCACTTTAAGGGTTCAAAATTTATTTTTACAATTCACAAATCCCAGTGCCTTTGCGTGAGTTGTTTCTTGGAACCCAAAACATAGTTTTACTTGTTCTTTTGCTGATTCAACCTTTATAGTGTGATCTCTACAACAGGAATGTTGTGTGCTATTGTGGAGGGAGACTCTACGAAGTTTTATGACTGTGTGTCATTGAGGATCTTCTGCATGTTGATTCTTTTCTGGAGGCTGCATGTCAGGGCTACGTGTCCTTGTCGTGTTGTTGTTGCTGATTTCTAAATCGCTACTTTGAAGATTTGCTGAAGGCACCGTGCGTTATGCTTGAGGGAAGTTGTACGTAAGTCAAAGGTCTTGTAAATTATTTCAAAGTTCTAGAAATCTAAAAGGTTTTGCCCCTGTGGGGGATTTTTCCTGAAGTTTGTGCATATCTGATTTGTTTTAACACGTAGTTGCATATTTTAGCGGTGAACTAAAATTTATTAAAAATTGATTGAAACCACCCATAGGCAAATATTTTTGGGCTAACAGGATAAATATTTTTCAATTTATGAAAAATGATTTTTGAAATAATTTTAAATGGTTTTTAATTTTTTAAAAACATTTTCTCATAAATATTTTGGATAAACTTTACTAATCTCGTAAACAGTCTTAGGTTTGAGGTTCCATGATTTTTAAAAGACTGAACTGTTTTGGACACGTGTACGACATCGTTCGAACGACATTATTTCTCGTTCAAACGAGATCCGATCTCGCTCGAACGACGTCGTGTCTCGTTCGAACGAGCTGTTTAAGTTTGACACTCCACCATCTTAAATGTTATTATATAAAAGGTGCCAGGCTTCTGAATTTCGTGTGAAGAAAACACTGGTTTTCACATAATACGTTTTTTAGTGTTTTTGATTTATTCTCCGTCGCTTTAAGGGTTCAAAATTTATTTTTACAATTCACAAATCCCAGTGCTTTTGCGTGAGTTTTTTCTTGGAACCCAAAACATAGTTTTGCTTGTTCTTTTGCTGATTCAACCTTTGGAGGGTGATCTCTACAACCGGAATATTGTGAGCTATTGTGGAGGGAGACTCTACGAAGTTTTATGACTGCGCGTCATTGAGGATCTTCTGCATGTTGATTCTTTTCTGGAGACTGCGTCTCAGGGCTACGTGTCCTTGTCGTGTTGTTGCTGCTGATTTCTAAATTGATACTTTGAAGATTTGCTGAAGGCACCGTGCGTTATGCTTGAGGGAAGTTGTACGTTAGTCAAAGGTCTTGTAAATTATTTCAAAGTTCTAGAAATATAAAAGGTTTTTTCCCTGTGGGGGATTTTTTCCTGAAGTTTGTGCATATCTGATTTGTTTTGACACGTAGTTGTATATTTTAGGGATGAAGTAAAATTATTAAAAATTGATTGAAAATTATTTGAAACCACCCATATGCAAATATTTTTGGGCTAAAAAGTGGTATCAGAGCAGGTTACACTAATTTTTTGTGTTTGATCTTGTGTGCCTGCATCTTGGGTAGTTTGTTTCTCCCAATGGATTTGTGTATTTCTGTTAAAGAAAATTTTGAGATATTGAAACTCGCACATGATTCCTTTCTTGATATATCTTATAAATGATTGTGTTAGTTTCTTGTGTTATACCCTAGTTATACTTCATTATATATCCATGCTAGTTTTATGACGTGTGTACTTTTTGTATTATATTTTTTATTAGAAAATTTTGAAAAATACAAAAAGATTTTTGTAGTTTGTTTTGCACCGTTTATGAATGAAAATTTAGGATAACCAAGTCACAATTTCATGCCATATCCATGTGACTTTTTGATAGTGCTTTGAGACAATATGTTGTGTCATTCATGTGCTTTACAAAGTTTGGAGTCTTTGAGATGATATAGTATTGCTACCTACATGTTTGACTCACTATGTCCTTTATTGCACACATGCACGGATTTATTTGACGTTTGTCCTGATCAAATCACATGTTGGTTACGTGTTTTCATCTCAATTCTGTCTATTAAAACGAACCAAATGCGATAAAACAATATAATAAAAGGTGTGCATGTTTTTGAACCGTTTGTCGTGAGCTTGTGTGAATTTTATAAACGGTGCAGGGCTATGAAAGGTACACATTTATCCATTTCGATTAAGCCACCGTTTAAATTGGACCTAAAAAATTGGGGAATTTTAATTATCCGAGTTCCAAAGAGGTTTAAAAGAGCCCGAAAAAATTGAATGGCAATAAAAAGAAACATATACCAATAATGGGGCCAATAAGTTTATTCACCAATTCTCCAATGTTTGAGAATTTATATCACCTCAAAAAGATAATATATATGAGGGAGTTTGCTTGGAGAATTGAAACGGCTTGCACGTCCTTAAAAAGTCTTAAAAAAGCATGAAAAGGTTTTAAGACGTTATCGGTGTGAAAACCATGTTGACTTTGATTTGTTGATTTTGATTTAAGATGATGTCATCTAAATTCAAAATTTTAACACCTAAGGACTATTTTGATGTTCATTCGTTAGGAGTACATTTATGCATCGTGCACATATGATATGATTGGGTCGATTTTTCTATCGAATTTGTTCACACTCATTCATTCTGTTTCCATGATCTGGTTGTCTTAGTATAAATTCATGGTGTGTTATTTTTTTTGTAACATCATTTTTGCATTTTTGTATAAAAAATTGAAAAACTCAAAAATAGTTTGTTTGCTTTGTTTACCGTGACACCCCGATTTGCTTTATGTGATTTATTCTTTTCCTTGTCTATTTCGCACAAATAAAAAGGGGGAGAACGAATTATGATATTATGAGGGAGTTTAAGTATGGGGGAGATTTGATTATGCTTACATGTTTTATGTTTATATCATTTCAAACTCGATACGTCACGAGGTTTTTGCTTTGTCTCATGTGTGTAGGTACAATTGAAGATGTTTGGATTGCACACCCTGATGAAAAAAGCTTGGAGTTTTAAAAAGTTTATTGTTGAAGCAAAGTTTGAAGACTTATTCAGTTTATCTTTCCACGTTTGAGTTTTTGGGAGGGTAGATTTGTATAGGTCATTTGAGTTTGATAATTCAGATATTTTTATTTTGTATCGTCATAGACATAAGATGAGATTTGTAAGACATTTTCCATCACAGTTAGTATGTCATATACCGCTACAAGTATGTCGAAGAATTGGGAAGCTATCATCTACAATCGACAATCCGAATTTTAAAATGACTCAACAATCATGCCCAACAAGGACATATATGGTAAAATGTGTTTAGGTTTCATTTACATTTTACATAAAAGTGTTGGGATATTTCTATGAAAAATAAAATATTTTTTAATTTATGAAAAATGATTTTAAATGGTTTTTAATTTTTCAAAAACATTTTCTCATAAATATTTTGGATAAACATTGTTGATCTCGTAAACAGTCTTAGGTTTGAGGTTTCCAGGATTTTTAAAAGACTGAACTATTTTGGACACGTGTACGATGTCGTTCGAATGACATCGTTTCTCATTCAAACGAGATCATATCTCGCTCGAACGACGTCGTGTCTCATTCAAACGAGTTTTTTAAGTTTGACACTCCACTGCCTTAAATGTTATTATATAAAGGGTGTTAGGCTTCTGAATTTCGTGTGGAGAAAACACTGGTTTTCATATAATACATTTTTTAGTGTTTTTGGTTTATTCTCCATCACTTTAAGGGTTCAAAATTTGCTTTTACAATTCACAAATCCCAGTGCTTTTGTGTGAGTTGTTTCTTCGGACCCAAAACATAGTTTTGCTTGGTCTTTTGTTGATTCAGCCTTTAGAGGGTAATCTTTATAACCAAAAAGTTACGTGATATTATGGAGGGAGACTCTATGAAGTTTTATGACTACGTGTCATTGAGGATCTTCTGCATGTTGATTCTTTGCTGGAGACTGCGTGTCAGGGTTGCGTTTCCTTGTGGTGTTGTTGCTGCTGATTTCTGGACTGGTACTTTGAAGATATGCTGAAGGCACCGTGCATTACGCTTGAGGAAAGTTGTATGTAAGTCAAATGTCTTGTAAATTATTTCAAAGTTCTAGAAATATAAAAGCTTTTGCCCCTGTGGGGGATTTTTTCCTGAAGTTTGTGCATATCTTATTTGTTTTGACACGTAGTTGCATATTTTAGGGATGAACTAAAATTTATTAAAAATTGGTTGAAAATTGTTTGAAACCACCAATAGGCAAATATTTTTGGGCTAACAATTACATTATTTCAGGAATCAATGGTAAGGCTTGAGTGAGTATGTAATTAATATAAAGTGAAATATGATCGGGGGTAAATACTATTTTTCCTAGTATTGCTAACCTTGTAGTTCTTATGAGTCTGGTTTAGAATGATATACATGCTACATTCTCCTTATTTATTTGTCTTGGAAATTTGAACAAAGGCATACTGTCCTCAATGTTTTTTGCAGGTTTGGAGCACAGTTCAACTCATTGACTCATGCTGCTAGCCTCATTTTGGTTATTGCCTTTTTATGTTTGGAGCAGGGTTCAACTGATTGTAAATTTGGTAATGGCCTTATATGTATATATTTAATTAGCATCTCAAAAAATCCCCACTTCTTTCATTATTGTTAGCTTAGTTTCTTATAGCCATCTCTATAAGGCTTTAGGTTCTTCCACTATTTTCATTTTGGGGTTTTTTTGTTTTCTTCTTTTTCTTCTTTTGTTTTAATAAATTTGTAGTATACTCATTAATTAATGTATTTAAACATGCTTGTTGTATTTGATATAGATTTCCCAAATTGCATCATGTATTGAGAGGAATTTCATATGTATTAAGATGAGTTTTCTATTAATGGAATTTGAGCAATTTATTTTTATTGGACTTATTGTCTGGATGTGTATTTACATTATTGCGCACTATTTATATTGTTGTTGTACTATTTTTGCCATGCACACTTTGTATTATTATTGAATTTTTGTTTTGGTAATTTTTTTGGTTAGTATTATTTATATTTTTTTTTCTTTGATCCAAAAATTTGGCACAGTTCAAAAGTGTGCCAGAAATATCAAATTCTGGCACGATTTAAAAGTGTGCCAGAATTTTTCCTGTGTTGATCAAATCTGGCACACTTTTAAACCGTGCCAGAAAAAAATGAACATTTTGGAACATCTGATTCTTGCACAATTCAAACCCGTGCCAGATTTCATCTGGCACATTTTTAAACTGTGTTAGATTGTTGTTTTTGGTGTAGTGTATTAAGTATAGTTGATGTGATTCATATACGAGTTCAGTTGGACTTCGTACATCGAATAATTTTGCACGACCAACAAGGGACATTGGAAGGACTACAGGGGGAGAGGCTCAGCAGAAGCCATGGAATATTCTGGGAAATGTGACTGCGATAGAAGTCACCATGGTTATTATTCAGGTAGATGGTATTGGGATAATCACTAAGGCGCATTAGTTTCCCTAAGCACCATCGTAAAAGGCAGTGGTGCAAATTCAAACTCACCCGGCGTGGTCGGTAAAGGGGTGGAGTCAGAGGAACTCTTTTGAAGAGCAATCTGTAAGGATTCGGGAAAGAGAGGGAGTGTGATGGGTCAAGGTAATGAGATAACCCAATGGCGATTATGTTGGGTGGAGTATAATGGCAGCCATGACTTAATTTCAAGAAAAAGTTTGGCTCAGAGGAGCAGTGTTGTAATGATGGGAGTCAGTCACCATAGCCATGGAGAGATACCATGAATCACGAGGAATTTGGGGTGTGGTTGTACTACAGTTCCTCTCATCATCTATTTAAACAGAGAGACAAAGACATATCAATACTTATTTCAAAAGGGTCGTACAGTGGTCGGTCATAAAGGAAAGTTGACGTGTTTAGTGAACTTCATACCCGACGACGAGGATATGGAGAATCAAAAAGGTCTTTAAGATTAATAATGGACTCATGGGTCGAATATACAAACATGGAAGGGGAAATTCGATTAGAACAACGAGTACCATTGTCGTCAATATTATAAAAAGGGAGCCAAGAGGGTTGGAGAACCTAACCGAAGGGCAAGATTGGATTTAACGGTGCTAGTGAGGCACCACAGGAGGCTATTCCCAGTAGGGGAACCATTGTAATGATTTAGATCAATAGAATTCCTACCATGTGATGGTGGATTCAATTAGGGTCATCAAGGCCAGCAATGGGTCCCATAGGGCCAGCAGAGCCAAAGGGACAACGGGGGGTGGAAATCAAGGTTAAGATTTCCAGGTTCACGATAAGGACAACCTCAACATGGCTAGTGGGGTCGGGGAAAGGGTAATGACACGTAGGGGTGTCTTATGGGTAAAGAGTAAGAATACATGTGTGGATCTTGTCCAGAGTAAATTTGTGGACAATGACGAGATGCCCAGTAGGGGCAACAGTTATTAGAAGGTTTTGGTTCTGTTGGGATGGGGGTTTTATGTTTAGTAACCATTTAAACCGCGAGTATTATTTGCAATTGAAAGTAAGACTTTTATCCCGAGAAGATTAGGGTCTGTTTTGTGTCACACGAGTGAGTCGTGGTAATTAATTAGTACTAGATTCGCATGAGAAACGGATTTAGTAGAGGTATCGTAAATATTACTATAGTGTGTATATTTACCATTGAGTTAGTAGGGCTCTCTTTAGTTCCATCTGCAGGGGAGCAGGTGTGGACACTAAGAGGATATGGTTTTTTTAGGATAGCTCGTCTTGAGAGGTGATATTCAAGGTATAGTTTTATCCTGGGTACGGATGGTTAATCGATGGTGGGCGGTTACGGTAAGACTATCGTGTTCATTGTTTTGGGATAGGATGTATATTTTACGATGTCTCACTGAAAGAGGGTCGAGCTCGCGATGATATTTTTATAAAGTAGACTTCAGAGAGTTCAGTTATCTAGTTATATTAGATCCTGGTTCGTAGCGACTTTTACTAATGCGGAGAGTTTTTAACTCAATGTTGTTTACGTGCTGAGAACTTAGTGATAATGAGAGTTTCGTATCGTGTTCCGCTTTGAGAAACATAGGCATAGATGATTTGATTTATGTGGCGGGAGACACGGCTGGTGATATCTTAGTTGAGTGCTTTGGACCCACGGATTTCGATGATCGACAATGCTAGGGGATAGTGCATTAGGAAAAGTTCTTTTGAGATTAGTTATAAGATTGTTATACACATGGACCTTAATAAACATTGGGAATAGTGAGATGTTGTTGGATGCTAATGAATCAGTTTTAAATGTTAAATTATTGAACGTGTATAAGAAACACTTTAAGTTGAGAGCTATTACGATATATGGCCACTGGAGCCGGGGAGTGCTGTAAAGGGAGCACCGAGAAAACTTATGTAACAAGTTAATGGGTGGGGCAGTATAGAGGAGAATTGAATTAAAAATTGTGGGGTAATCGAGAATACCTATATGATATATCCACGGGAGTGAAGAGATGAGCTTGAGATAAATATATTACGTACGAGACGTTAGTGATATTTATATCGGGATGTTGGGCTATAGTATATAGTATGGTGAGACTTTGTGTTCGTTATTCCAATATATGATTTACTTGTGCTAGTTATAACTTGAAGGAGGGTCTAGTCTATATATATGAGTGTATATATGTTATTGTGTATTGCATAACAGACTAATAAGAATTTTTTTATATTTTTATATTTAATCTCGGGGAGTAGAGACGTTACTAATGGGAGTCAGGGTGGTTAGGCTTTTATCGACAAGGGATAAATAGCTCGTGATCGATTTGCGCTAAGAAACTAGTGATAGTAAAGGGCGTCGTATTGTATGATGTCTCTTGTTGCATGAGAGTGGGCGAGTATACTTTTATGTCAAGAGACAGAAATTTGGAGGTGCGTGCTATAGATCGAGAGCCTAGCAAATCTCAACGACCAGTAAAGTTAGGTAGTAGTGTAACAGGGGGTTCCTTGTTTGGATTTCACTTTACGAGACATCCCACGCATGAAACTTAGTGAAACGTTGGAAGTGGGGAGATGTGTGGTCATTAGGACATAAATTTGGTACCTTGGTTATTATACATATATGTGGTTATAACTGTGAGTTGAAAGTTATATTACGAGTTAAGGCTAGTGAGTCGGGTAACTTTCGTGCGGATGAGCACGGGTACAGGGTGTATGGGATCCCTGGGTAATTAATTTAATTCTAATATACTTCTCAATTATAAGGGGTAGAAATATGTGTAATAGTCTGAGGGGCATGTGAATAGGAAAGTACTTGAGGCTTGAAGTAATAGACTCATCTGAATTTTGAGAACGTAATTCCTTTCTGAGGGGGGAAGTATGTAACACCCCGTATTTTTTAGGATACAAAATTTAATCAATTTTGTGATATAGGATTTAATTAATAGGGAGGATTTAATTAAATTGGTGAATTAAGATTTATTAAATTCGAATTAGTTTTAAAAAAAATCATCTGTCACAAAATTGAGGTCGAGGTTGGAGATTTTAGTAAAGTGACTCGGATGATGATTCTAAGTGCACGGTTGATTCTGAATAGGTAGAGATAGTCAAAAAGAGTACCCCGAATGTAGTAATTGGGTCTCTAGACATTTTTAGGCATAACCGGACTCACACGGGGGTGTGCAGGGGTGTTAGGGTCATTTTAATTTGGCCCATAAGCTTAATTTGGGATTAGTGATATAAAACCTAAGTATTGGAGTTTGTGGAAGACACAACTCATAAAGAAAACCCTAGCTTTGCATAGGGGAAAAGAGGCATCAATTGGGAGAGTTTTAGGGAGCTAAACCAAGAAGAAAGTGGTGTGTTCCTCGTCAAATCCTCATCTACATCAAAGAAAATCAGACCCTACGAATTTATTCAGGCAAGTAGTTAAACTTGCTTTCATTTAAATTACCGTATGGCTATTCATATCTTGGTGGGTGTAAACCATATTAATTTTTAGGATGGGTTATTATACCAAAATCTGTTTTGGGGTGGGTTCTCAAATGAAAAAAAAAGGTATTTGGATGATTTAATCATGTTGTGTAGATTAAATGGAAACTAATGGTGCTATATGATTATAGGTTGTAAAAATCTGAATCCCATGATAAACCAAGTATAGATTGACGTTTAATTTCAGATTATAGAATAAGATTTATAACCGATTGAATGGAACCCGAATAAAAAAGCCAATTCAAAAATTAATGGATTTTAATTGCAATCAATCGTGTTTAAAGGTTTGGATGATGTTTAGAACCTGATTTGAAGTTGTATTTAGGTTGAGAATGATCATATTAAGGTTTGGGGTAGAACTAGTAAGCTTAAAGGTTTGAAAATGGAGGGAAAATGAATATGGGAAAAAGGTGGTTCGCGACGCAGGTGCAGCGAACCGGTTCGAGGGGTTAGGCGAACCGGTTCGGGGGTCTGGCCGAACCGATTCGGGGTACCTGACAGTCCTAGTCTTTCCAATTTACCTTGGGGCTTATTTATTTGGTGAAAAATAAAAATGGGGCATATTTCCCAACGATTATAGGGGAATATAATTGGGATTAGGAGGGTGAAAAGTGTGTGACACATGATTAATAAATTTTGGGAAAAATATTCTAAGGTATTTAATTACGGTCCAAGTGAATGTGTCCGGGCATTGTAGGGAGTGACACTACTTTAATAAATTAATTAAATTAAGAGTCGGGGTTGTGACTTGGATATTTTTAAGCTAGTGCGACGGGAGTTAGGCACGGGGTAGGCGGTTGAATTTATTATAGAGATACATAATAAATTATCGAATATTAAATTTAACGAGTGGTATTAACATAAATAATAGAATTTTGGGAAATAAATTCTAAAGGGTGATGATACGGACCGAGTGAGTAGGTTTGGGTATTGTAATTGGGTGACACAACTGGAATGAAAAAAATAATTAATATGAGATTAATAAAATTACAAGTCGGGATATAGACTTGGGTATATTGGGCTAGTACTACGGTTATAGGCACAGGTTAGCCGGACTTTTATTAAATATATGTATACGGTTAGTGTGATAGCATATATATATTTGTATGATTTATAAATATCGGTGTGAATGATATTTATATGAAAACATACCCCTCTAGTGATATCATAGGAGGTTGTGCGATGTGGGTGAATCCCCTGACTTGAGGAGCTGGGAGAGTATAGTCCCCAGGTCATATCGTCCAGGATTTTTATTGTGAGATTTATTTTCGAGGTGAGACGTCCTGTGTATGATCACTCTCGGGGAAATATAACCGCCTCCACTACGTTTGCGATATTTTTGCCCATGTTCGATGTGAGCTAGTCTGACTTGTGGTGGTCAGGTTAGAGTGAGCATGCCTAAGACATGATAGCATTTTAGAGAAAGCTTCCGGTGAGTTATTACTCGGGAATGGATGGTTATTGTACGCGACATGTGTGTGAATGTTGTAGTATACTAGTACGTATATATATGAGTAGATAATTATATACGAGATTAATATAAAAGTGTGAATGTATTTCTATATAACTAATGTGAAAGTTATATGATTTTTAAGGGAGGTTTCTATATAACTAGTGTGAAAGTTATATGATTTAAAAAGTTTTTTCTTATATAACTAGTGCGAAAGCTATATGATTTAGAAAGGGGATTTCTTATATAACTAGTGTGAAAGTTATATGATTTAAAAACGGGATTTCCTATATAACTAGTGTTAGTGTTATATGATTTAAAATAAGTTGAACCGATTAATAAGTTATTGAATAAATAACTTAATAATCAAATAAAGAATACATGGGTTAGAGTAGTGTAGTAGAAAAAGGTGTGATATGGCTAGTTAGGTGGGGTAGCCTAACTAGGAGGGTTCGCAGGCAGGCATTAGGTGTGAACAATAGATGAGGGGTGAGTTATGCCTTAAGAGAGTGCGACACTAGCTTAAATATGAAAAGAGTGCATTCATATATACTTATTGCAATTTAACAACTTACTAAATATTTTCAAAATGTTTTACTTGGGTTCTGACCCGTGTCAAAATCTTTTTCAAAACCTTTTAGGTGTCTGGACACAGGGACGCCCAATTTGAGGATTCTATCCAGGGATGCGCAGCTGCAGCTCATGTGGAAGTTGCAGGACTTTGCTATAGATGCTTCGTTCATTTATTCCTAGTGTAGGATCTTTACTTCATTACTCATTTGGGCATGTCGCCCTCAGTTTTAGTATTCAGTTATTTATTTGACCTTGTTATCCAGGTTACTGTTTCAGTTTACTGTTGTATTTTATTGTTCAACCGATAGTTGATTCTTTCATCTTTATTTATATTATTCATCTGTGTTGGATTCAGTTATGAATGTGTTGATGGTGTTATTATTATTTATTTCTGCATGTTGTTAATTAATGAAAGATAAATTTTGGCACTAGTCTAATTAAATTACTAGGTGCTTAGTAACTTTAAAAAAAATTCGAGAGTGATGCTAAGAATGAGACATATGAGACCAACGTTTTATTTTGATCACGAGCTGGACACCCGGTATTTTAGTAGGCGGGATCTCACACATGTCGTTAGAGGGAGAAACTCCGAAACACCCCCCAACCGGTCCCATGAATAGCGCTAACACCTTGCACGGGACCAACGTAGCTCGTAGGAACCGACCGTGTGGCCATGGGACTCCCGGTTTGAGAGAACGAACAAAATTTTAGAATATCTACACTTAGACTTGAAAACTTGTCGTTAGAGGGTGAAACACCAAAACACCCCCCAATCGGCCACATGAGCGGCGCCAACACCTCACACTAGACCAATGTAGCTCGTAGGAACCGATCGCCTGGCCACGGGACCCTTGGTTTGAGATCACGGCCCAAATTTCATAATATCTACACTTAGGCTTAAAAACATGTCATTAGAGGGAGAAACCCCAAAAGACCCCCATACGGCCCCGTGAGCGGCACCAACACCTCGCACGGGAATAATGTAGCTCGTAAGAACCGATCGCATGTCCACAGGACCCCCAATTTGATGCACGACCTAAATTTCAAACTATCTACACTTAGGCTTGAAACACATGCCGTTAGAGGGCGAAACCCAAAACATTCCCCAACCGGCCCCGTGAGCGGTGCCAACACCTCGCATGAGACCAATGCAGCTCGTAAGAACTGATCGCGTAGCCATGGGACCCCCGATTTGAGAGCAAGGCCCAAATTTTATAATATATACAGTGAGGGTTGAAAACATGTCGTTAGAGGGCGAAACCACAAAATACCCCCAAATGGCCTCGTGAGCAGTGCCAACATCTCGCACGGGACCAACATAGCTCGTAGGAATCAATCGTATGGCCACAAGACCCCCAGTCTGAGAGAACAACCCAAATTTCAGAATATCTACACTTAGGCTTGAAAATATGTCGTTAGAGGGAGAAAACCCGAAACACCTGTAAGGACATTATATCATTGCTCGATTTATATTTGAGTATGTCGTATACCGCTACAATCGTCGAAGACTTATTCAAGTTCAGTAATTTCAAGACGGATTCGAATATCAACGTTCCTCAACAGTCAAGCCTCCACGACATTAATTTTGGTAAGGTTGTGTTTAAGTACCTTAACGGCTCACTTAGAGTGTTGGGATAAGTTTTGTAAAATATTTTCGAAGTGTTGGAGCAGAGTTTTTTGTCAAAGATTTTTTTTCTAAATGTTGAGGCGGAGTATTTTTGGCAAAATAAAATGTTATTTTTTTGTCTCGTTCGAGCGACGGGATGATGTTGCAAGAAGCTCATTCGAGTAACACGTGTCATCGTTTAAGCGACATGAAGTTTTCTTTTAAGTGATGCGCTGCCTTAAGTTTTTATATAAAGTGTGTTAAACCACTTCGTATTCATTAAGAAGAACTAACGTTTTTCATTATGCAAAACTGCTAACAGAAGATTACCTTTGTTTTCTTCATTTAAGGGTTTAATCCTTTTTGTTTTCAATTCACAAAACATCCCAATCTTTATGTGAATTATTTTGGAACCCAAGATACAACTTTGGAGGAGTTATTTCTCTTGTAGAGAGGGTAAATCTACGGCTGATGACTGCGTGTCGATTGGGAGTGCTCGATGTTGTTCCTTGCTGATTGGAATGTGTGTTCGTGTGGACTGCTGCGGTTGATCTACTACTGACATTAGGTTGCGTGCCTATATGATTGTTCTGAGGAGTATTCGTTGAGGATTTCATTGTGTATGTAAGTTGCGATTTATTTTACATAGTGAAATAAAGGTTTTACCCTAAATGGATTTTTCTTAAAATCTGTGAGTGAGAAATTTTATTTGTGATGGTTTGACACACACACGTAGTTGCATGTTTAGGGACTGAATTAATTTGGTTTGATATTTGTCACCGATTGAATAAGTCTAAATCCGAAACTTGTGAATTCTTTTTAATCGAGTATCACACATAGCTTTTACAAATTGGTATCAGAGCAGGTTACTCAAATTTATGGAGTATTCCTTTTCTGCAAAATTTGTGTGATATTGATTTTTTTTTTTGAAAAATCGTAATTTTTCAGATGGAGCATTTATGTAATCGGATGCCCCTTTTAATGACACGAGTCAGAGTTTTGATGATCTAAATAGTTTGAATTTGATGTTTGCTAAAAGAATTGATTTTTTAAAAAAATAAATTCTCATTTTAAATTTGCTATGGATCTTTTGCAAACTGTTCAAAGTCAAAGAGATTATCATGAGAATTTTTTTCTTTGAACCATGAATTTAATTCGTTAAAATTATCCAAAAAGGAAAGTTATGATAGAGTCCTATGTTTAGAAAAATAATTGGAGGACTTTAAAATTCTAGAATTTGTGTTTGTGCCAAAGATGATAAAAATATTTTAATCGATGAGTTTGTGGCACGTGAGGAGACTCTTAGGGATAAGTGTGAGTATTTTAAGGGAGAACGTGATAAACTACTAGGAATAATTGAAAATTTCGATAAGGAGTTCTTAAAATTGGAAGAGTCTAATTCTTTGCCTGAGTGAAAACTTTTGGAGATGAAAGATGATTTGACACACTCGAGTAGTGTTGGTAGCAATGGTAGTAGCTCGTCGCGTTCTCATGTTTCAAGTGTTAAATCCAAGACCATTATTTATTTTAGAGGGTCAATCAATCCCAAGGACGTTAGGAAAGCTCAACCCATAGGTGTCGTTCCACCCGTTTACACATGTTCACATTGTGGTAGGAAAGGTCACCTTAGGTGTTTTTGTTTTGATCTTAGAAGAGGTCTTAGGAAGTTAAAGTCTAGAGTTTTGTTGGTTCCTTAAACCCCTATTCGACGCTTCACATCTATTTGGGTTAGGAAATCACTTTTCGAGGAGCTATATAGTAAACTAGTTGATTCTCACATGCTTGCACATTATGCGTCACTTGCAATTTCTTATGGATAGTTGCATGCATGCTTTGTTTGTCATACACTAGTTGTGCTTCATAATATATGTTTGCTAGTGTGATGACACGTGTACTTTTTGTATTAGATTTTGTATAAAACTTTTGAAAAATACAAAAATATTTTATTTTGATAAAAGTTTTGGAAAAAGACAAAAAGAGTTTTTGTATTTTGTTTTGCACCGTTATGGATGGACATTTAGGATGACCGAGTTACAATTTCATTCCATATCCATGTGATTATTTGATAGTGTTTTGATAAGCGTCATTATTTCATTTATGTGCTTTACAATGTTTGAAATCATTGAGATGTGATTAGTTGTTACTACCTACATGCTTGACTCATGAGTTCCTTTAATGCACACTTGCACGAATTTGTTTGACTATTGTTCTTGTCTATAACATGTTGGTCGATGTGTTTTCATCTCAATTCTGTCTTTAAAATGAACCAAATTCGATAAAACTTGACAATGAAAGTAGTGCATGTAAGAACCGTTGTTCGTGAGTTTATGTGATTTAGTTGAAAAACGGGGAAGGGCTTCGAAAGGTACTCATTTATCATTTGTGATTAAGCCACTGTTTAAATCGGACCTAGAAAAAGTGTGGCAGAACAAATATTTTCCAAGGTTCAAAGAGGTTGAAAAGAGCTCGAAAAAATTTAAAGGCAATAAAAAGAAAAATATGCCAAAAAGTGGGCCAATAGGATTTAGTTTCATCACATAAAAAGAAAATAAAAAGAATTATTATTTATGAGGGAGTTTGGATGGAATATAATACGGGTTTGTACGTCCTGAAAAAGTCATGAAAAGCATTACATAGTTTTAGATGTTATTGGTGTAAAAATCATGTTTGACTTTGATTTGTCGATTAGATTGAAACGATGTCATCTAAATTCACATCTTCGACACCTAAGGATGATTTTGAGATTCATTCGTTAGGGGTACACATATTTATCGTGCACATATGTTATGCGTGATTGCATTGATTTTTCTATCGAATATGCTCACACCCACTCATTCATTTTCCATGATTTGGTTATCTTAGGGTCCGTTTGATTGCCCCTTTTTGCCTAGGCAAATGCCAAAAAGTTGGCAAATAAGAAAATTTGTCCACATTTTGGCTGTTTGGTTACACAATTTGTCGTGGTATTATTTGCCAATGTACAACACCTTCTATGCACAATCTGTGGGCAAATTTTGCTTACCTATTTGAGTGGAAAATATTTGCCAACAAATTTGCCAACTTCTTAAACGGTTTTAATGTTTTAAACAATAATTTAAAAATTGTTTTAAATAATTAAAAAACTGTTATGAATATTTAAAAACTGTTTCACAATGTTTTAAAAACTGGTTTTAATATTATAAAAAATTGTTAAGAAAATGTTTCACAAATTTTTTAAAAAATTGTATTAATAAAATATTGTAAAAGGTGTTTTTAACATTTTTAAAAATTGTTGTGAATATATTATAAAAACAGTTTTAGTGTTTTAAAAAATAATTTTAAAAACTGTTTTAAATAGTTAAAAAAAAACTGTTATAAATATTTAAAAATTGTTTTCTAATGTTTTGAAAACTGTTTTTAATATTAGAAAAAATTGTTCAGAAACTGTTTTACAAACTAATGTTTTGAAAACTGTTTTTAATATGTAAAAAATTGTTAAGAGAATGTTTTACAAATTTTTTGAAAAATCGTAATATAAAAATATTGCAAAAATATTTTTTAACAATTTTAAAACTGTTTTGAATATAATATAAAAACGGTTTTAAAGTTTAAAAACAAAATTAAAAAATATTTTAAATAGTTAAAAAAATTGTTGTGAATATTTAAAAATTATTTTGTAATATTTTAAAAACTGATTTTAATATTATAAAAAATTGTTAAGAAAATGTTTTACAATTTTTTTAAAAACTGTAATATAAAAATATTGTAAAAACTGTTTTTAACATTTTTTAATATAATATAAAAATTGTTTTTAAATAAATTAATTGGATTGACTTTAATTTCGCCTAATGGTTGTTTGATAGCCTCATGTGAATTTGCCTAGGTGAAATTTGCCTGCAAATTTTGTCATGCCCACTCTTTTGCCCATTGGCAATCAAACGAACCCTTAGGGTAAATTCATGGCGTATGATTTTTATAAAATTATTTTTGTATTTTTTGTATGAAAAAATGAAAAATCAAAAATAGTTTGTGAAAGCTTTTGGGTTACCCCTTTGCATGAGCGTAGTTTGATTCATGTTTGTTATGCATATTTGTCGTGACAACTCCATGTTTATTTTTGTTTATTCGTTTTCTTGTCTATTTTTATCAAATAAAAAGGGAGAGAATGAAATATGGGGGAGTTTACATTATGGGGGAGATTTGAGATTTGATATTTATTTTAATGTTATGTTTACTCATTTCAAACTTAGTACGTCACGAAGGTATTTGATTTGTCTCATGTGTGTAGGTACAAAATTGAAGATCATTATGTTGCACACCCTGATGAGAAAAGCTTGAAGATTTGAAGATTTGATGTTGAAGATTTTGAAAAAAAGTTTTAGACTTGCATGTTGAGTATCTTTTCAGTTTTGGGTTCATGGAAGGGTATTAGATTTGTATAGGCATTTTGATTTGATAATTCATATGTTTTTATTTTGTACCGACATAGACAAAGGGGGAGATTTGTAAGGACATTATTTCGTTGTCCGGTTTACATTTGAGTATGTCATATACCACTACAACCGTCAAAGACTTATTCAAGTTCAATCATGCGCCAAGACGAATACGAATATCAATGTTCTTCAACATTCAAGCCTTCGCGAGATTAATTCTAGTAAGGCTATGTTTAAGTACCTTAAAGGTTCACTTAGAGGGTTGGGATAATTTTTCTAAAATATTTTCTAAGTGTTGGAGCGGAGTTATTCGTCAAAGAATTTTTTCTAAGTGTTGAGGCGGAGTATTTTTGACGAAATAAAAATGTTATTTTTTTCTGTCTCATTCGAGTGATAGGATGGTGTCACGCAAAGCTCGTTCGAGCGACACGTGTCATTATTCGAGCGACAGGAAGTATTTATTTGAGCTATGCATCGCCTTAAGTTTTTATATAAAGCGTATTAAACCACTCCGTTTTCGTTAAGAAGACCTGACATTTTTCATTCTATAAAAACTGCTAACAGCAAATTACCTTTGTGTTCGTTTAAGGGTTTAATCCTTTTTGTTTTCAATTCACAAAACGTCCCAATCTTTATGTGAATTGTTTTGGAACCCAAGATACAACTTTTGTGAAGTTATTTCTCTTGTAGGGAGGGTATATCTACGGCTGATGACTACATGTCGATTGGGAGTCCTCGAGGCGGTTCCTGGCTTATTTGGATTGCATGTTCGTGTGGACTGCTGCGGTTGTTCCATTGCTAACTTTAGGTTGTGCGCCTACGTGATTGTTCCAAGGAGTGATCATTGCATATTTCATTGTAATCTTTGTAAGTTGCAATTTACTATTTTATAGTTAAATAAAGGTTTTTCCCGAAAGAATTTTCCTTAAATATATGAGTTAGCAATTTTATTTTTGATGGTTTGACACATACACAAACACACACACACAGACACACACACACACACACACACACACACACACACGCGTAGTTGCATGTTTTGGGGCTGAATTAATTTGATTCGATATTTGTCACCGATTAAATAAGGTTAAATTGGAAACTTGCGAATTTGGTTTAATCAGTATCACACATACTTTTACAACACCCCCCCCCCCCCCCATACGACCCCGTGAGCGGTGCAACACCTTGCACGGGACCAACGTAAATCTTAGGAACCGATCGCATGGCCATGGGACACCTGGTTTGAGAGCACGGCCAAAATTTCAGAATATCTACACTTAGGCTTGAAAATATGTCGTTAGAGGGTGAAATCCTGAAACACCCCCCAATCGGCCCCGTGAGCGGCGCCAACACCTCGCACGGGACCAACACAACTTCTAGGAACCGATCACGTGGCCACGGCCCCCGGGTTTGAGAACACGGCCGAAATTTTAGAATATCTACACTTAGGCTTGAAAACATGCCGTTAGAGGGCGAAACCCTGAAACAACCCCATACGGCCCCGTAAGCGACACCAACACCTCGCACAGGACCAACGTAGTTCGTAGAAACTGACCGCGTGGACACAGGACCCCTGATTTGAGAGAACAACCCGAATTTCAGAATATTTGTACTTAGGCTTAAAAATATGCTGTTAGAGGGCGAAACCTCGAAACACCCCCCAACCAGCCCCATGAGCGGGTCAACACCTTGCATGAGACCAACGTAGCTCGTAGGAACCGACTGCGTGTCCAAAGGACCCCCGGTTTGAGAGGCAACATACCATTAAAGGGAGAAACCCCGAAATACCCCCATACAGTACCCATGAGCGCCGCCAACACATCGCACAGGACTAACGTAGCTCATAGGAACCGACCACGTGGCAACGGGACCCACGGTTTGAGAGAACGATCCAAATTTTAGAATATCATCATACTCTCAAACCGGGGGTCTCATGACCACGCGGGCCTTTATAAATTTTTTTTAGCATTATGGTCGTACAAGGTTTACATTGTGTAGGCTTTAGAATGTTCATAAAGTAGAGAAAATTTTGCCCTGATTTTTTTTAAATATAGTTGCAAATGGTCACGATCATAGTCCATGACCATCTTTATTTTTTTTTCACGCATTAAAGGGGTCACGACTTAGGGCCGTAACCAATTTGGTAACATAAAAGTATGGGTCACGACCTAGGGCCGTGATCATTCTGATAACATCAAAGTATGGGTCATGGTCTAGGCCTGTGACCATGTCCCTAACATTTTCATACGCCGAAGGGTTGGTCACGTCTTTGAGCCGTGACTAGCATCGTGAACATTTGCATAAATTAAAGGGTGAGTCATGACCCAAGGCCGTGACCAGGTGTGTTTATGGGTCATGGAAGCCCTCAGATCCGTGACCAAAGTTGTCGTCATGGATTTGGGTCATGACCACTAAAGATGGTCACGCCCGATTTGGTCACGGACCAAATCTGCGACCCACGCCATGACCAATTTCCCAGTTCGGTGTAGTGCATCAACAACTCTACTCGATAGGTTACAAATACTTTCAAGTTGATTCTATAATTTACACAATCGTTCTTCCTTAATCGACGTTATAAAGCTAACCCAAAGCCCAAGGTTTCTAAAATAGGTATCTATTCTCAAATCCGTTGTTTATATACTTACAATAATCTATTTTAAAGTCCCTAAGAGAAAACTATTAATGACTCAAACTACAAGTCAACTCAAGCTAAAAGTATCTAAAATAACCAGACTAAAACAATTTTTTGAAGAGAATCAATTCTCCAAAGGGAGAATTGATTTTTCCCTTAGGCAACAATCCAAAATCATGAAGACTTTACCCCTTTGTAGCTTGACAACTTCATTCGAACTTTGTCCATGTCAGATTTAACCCGACTCAAACCAACTTGAAACCTTTAAAATATAATAAAAACTCCTCCTCCAACCAAATATTCAACATATTGATGTTTAAAACATATTTTTACAAGATTTAAAGGGTAACTAACACGTATTAAGGTTTAAGTTCATGATTAAGGCAATTTAACCTAGTTTCAACTTCTTCAAGTGAAATGGTTCAATTAGTCTACAAAATCCAATAAATTAACATAATAGACTTAGGGATTTTACATATTTCAATATGTAGGATTCATATTTAATGATTTCAAATATAAATTACAAGTATTCACAAGTTAATTTGATCGTTAATTTAACCATTTATATGTGTTCATCCATAACATAAATTAGGGTTCTCACGTGATCAATTCTAATTACGAATCGATGTTTGATTAATAACATAAATCATATTATATGATCTTATAAATAGATTCCAACATATTATCACTATCATAACATAAACCTGAATATATTCTATACAAAGAAAAACTTGCCTTATATTGATTTTAGAATCAATCGCCAATTTATCCCCATTCTCTAAGCCAAATCTCTAAGTTAGGGTTTCATCCTCCTCTTCCTTAGCAGCTATGCCTCTTCTAATATGGCATAAGTGTTTTAGGCCATGTTAATCAGGTTATTTAAATAACTAACCCGAAATTATGCTTAGGCCCCCAAATAGCCTCAATACAAAAGGCCCACAACAAGCTCCAAATGGCCTGAAACTTGGCCTAACCCATATGCTAACCCAATAAACTAAAATTCCATTATAATAAGCTAAAATAAGAATTCTAAATATCTCATGAACCAACTCGAACGTTTATATATTTTACAAGTAAATCAACTTATTAAGTTAATTAATTAGTCGATACCCGTAGCTTAAGATTAATTCTTAATTCTTAATTAACTAGAATGTGACTCGGTATTATAGGAGCCTACTTCATGATTTGTGGGACCTGCTTCCAAATGAATAATCCACACAAGAAAATCTCTAACACCTAGCCCATGATCATTCCATAGCCGTAAATAATACTAAGTCACTTAATTATTTATCTTAGTGAATTATTATTGTAACACCCCGTAATTTTGAGTATTTAATATTTAATTATTTTAGGAGTTATAAAAGTAATTAAATTGGAGAAACTTAAATTTATGATTTGGAGAAATTATTTGAGTGGAAAGAATTATTTATTTTAGCGACTTTTAAGTTTAATTGTCCGAATTAAATGTGTGTCGCATTTTGAGGTCGAAATTTGGAAATATCAAAAAGTATTTCGGATGACAATTCTGAGTGTGCGATTGAGTCCGGATGGGTCGAGATAGTCAGAAAAAAGTACCCGAGGGTAGCAATTGAGTCTCGGGGAATTTTTGGGCGAAATCGGGCCCATACGAGGGCATTCTGGCCTTTTTACATTTTAGGGTGAGGAGACCCACGAATTTTAGAACTCTAAGTCAGATTATAAGAGTTGGAGGCTAGGGTTAGGGAGAAGAAAAACACACCATAGCCATTAGAGAGAAGAGATAAATAATTCCAAGGCAAAAAGGAAGAAGTGGGAAGGATTTAAAGGAGACTTTCACCACAAACTCATTGGGAAGAAAGATTGAAGGAGAAAGATCATCAATAACCAACCACAATCACGAAATCAGACCTACTGGACATAAGGCAAGTTTTTATTTCAAATCAAATTCAAGTTATAATACCCATGTGTAGGGAGTTTTAAGAATTGGTTGATTCTATTGAAAAACCTTGAATTAAATGTTTGAATTGATCACATGTTTCGGTAGGATTGCATGTAGAATGAATCCCTAAGTAAAGATAAAATTAAATATGAATATATTTTATGATTAACATGGAATCTTTATGAGTTCTTGGTTGAAGAATATGAATCTTGAATGACTTAGGGTTTAATTAATAAACACAAGATGTCAATCTGCCAGAATTTTTGACACAATTTTAAACGTATGCTATTTGAGTTTTACTTCAAATTAGAGTGTGATCCATACATGCCTGGAAATTTTTATCTCTTATCTATCCAATGAACTTGTAATCAGGTCAATCGGAGTTCCGTAGAGGGAGTAATCGACATTTTACTACAGGGTGTTTGATATGTCAACATAGTAATCTGCCAGAATTTTGACGTGACTTTAAAAGTGTGCGATTTGAATTTTACTTCGAATTAGAGTGTGAATTATAGATTTATGGAAATTTATTTCTCTTAGCTATCCAATGAAGTTGGAATCAGGTCAATCAGAGTTCTGTAGAGGGAGTAATCGATATTTTACTACAGGGTGTTTGATCGGTCAACATAATAATCTGCCAGAATTTTGACGTGACTTTAAACGTGTGCGATTTGAATTTTACTTTGAATTAGAGTGTAAATCATAGATGTATGGAAATATATTTCTCTTATCTTTCCAATGAACTTAGAATCAGGTCAATCAGAGTTCTGTAGAGGGAGAAATCAAAATTTTACTAGAGGGTGTTTAATCTGCCAGAAAATTTGAGATTTTTCTTTTTAAGCCTCAAATGTCTAAAATTTTATCGGGGAAGTATTTGGGACCTTGATGAAATATATTTATGGAATAATGATATGGCAGTAGGTCTACGATTGAGTGTTGGACTTTAATTTTGTGAGAGAGTTAAAGTGGATATTCGTAGGCTTGATTGTGACGTACTCTAATTCGAGATGATAAGAATATAATTACGAAAAAGCGTGAGCGAGCTTAAATTTGTTAGGTCAGTGGGTTAACAAGGGTAATTACTGAATTGATAAAACAAGGGGTAACTAAGACCCTTAGAGTTGTGTGAATACTCGAATTAATACGAAAGTGAAATAAATTCGTAAAGCAAACAAGTACGGTGAATTTTAGAGAGAAATATATTACGTACAAGTATGAATAATTGGGTTGTGTGAATACCTACTATTTTATAGGATTACTTGGGTTGTGAATGCCTATTGTGTGTTTCCTTGTGATAGGATTGGTAAGTTCGATCAGACATTCCGAACTATGCTCAATGAGATATTCCGAGCCAGGTTTGAGGGAACATTTCGAACCATGTTCGAGGATACATTCCGAACATTACTCGAGGAGACATTCCGATCAAGGTTCGAGGAGACATTTCGAATCATTTGTCCTTAATGTGTGAAATAGGACCGCTACTAGGATATGCTATACTGGGTATATGTGTGTGTGAAAGATATACCTTCTGAATAACCTACTTATGTGTGATAGTAGTAAGATTAGGTGGGGTATACCTAAATATTATTTTCAATATATACTCAGGCGTGATAGTAGTGATAACTATTAGTGCATAACTAAAATTGTATAAACTACATATGGGTAAGAGTGGGCTGGAACATAAGTGGACAGCTAGAATATATATAAAATCTACTTGAGTGTGATTAGTAGAGAAGGTAGGTAGTATTTACCTAAAATTTGATTAAGTATGAGAACTTGATTTTAAAGTATTGATACTAAGGTAAGAGTAATGATAATTACTAGACGTTCGGACAAATACTGTATGGGCAGTATGGGAAAGTTAAAGTGAAACTTAACTAATGACTTAATATAAATTGGGGGTAGCATGTAACGTACTGTATGGGCAGTACTGACGAGCTAGATTTTCTGAGGTGTGTAGATGTTGGAGACCTACTTAAGATGGGTAGCGAGACCAGGTAGGAACGTTAGGTGCGCACGATAGACGAGAGGTGAGGGAACTCAAGAGAGTGTGTGTGATTCTAACATGTGTAATTAATAACTGATATTTATTGCGATAAATTACTTGCTAAATATTTTCAAAAAGTTTTGTGTACTAACATTTGATATAAAACATTTTTTAAAACCTTTTAGGTGTCTAGCCACAGGGACGCCAAGCGTGACTTCATTCCAGGAATTTCGAAGCTGCAACATAGGTGGGTGTTGCAGGGCATTGATTAGACGCTTCCTTCATCCTTCCGGATCTAGTGTAGGATCTCAGTTTTTAGCACTCTCATTTTGGGATATGTTATCAACTCGTTACATTTGTAATTATTCTATTTTGTTCGATTTTGAGTTGGTTTTATTTCCGCCGTGGTTTTCGGCAAGACGTTATTTTATTCAGTTATTTATGATGGTTGGTTTTAGTACTGCTTAATTTATGTTGTTCTGCTTGAGTTGTACCTGTTTAATAAAGATAAAATTTGGCACTAGCTTAATTTTTCACTTAGGTGGTTAGTAATAAAAAGGTTTTCGACAGTGATGCTAAGAATGATCCATTTAAGAAACCTGTTTTAAATTAAATTAAGGCTTGATCACCCAAGGTTTAATTAGGCGGGGTGTCACAATTATGAGTTCCCTAACATCTATAGCAATACAATCCAACCAACACGTAACTTAATTACGTAATACAATATATGTAACATCTCAAAGTCACATCTTAATCTACTAAATAACATATTGAAAGTTCAACATATAAAATCATAAAAAGACATACCGCATGTTAGATGAATGAAACAACTCATCAATATCAGATAATGAATTTAACAATTTAAATAAATGCTATAAAAATACGGGATATTAGACAAGACCTTTAGCTCTTTCGTGATGTAATTGGGAGATGAAGTGTATAGTTTTCTTGTTGGTTGTGGGTTTTAAGGTGTTATAATTTCTTATTGAATTGAAGATAGTTAAGCATCTCGAGTTCTGTCTTAATGTAAATGTAGGCAATGCCAAATCACGTAAAAAAAAATCATCGGTTCATTTTCCCTCCCTTACTCTCTTTACATTCATGATGTACTTTAATATGCTTAATATTTATATTGCTTGAATGCGAATGCGAATTTGTGTGGATGTAAGGAAAAAATAAAAATGGGAATCATTTTATCAACCAACTGAGATTTTTTTTTAACAAATTTAAAAATTATATAAAATGATTTGTGAAAAGAAATAAAGAAATTTGAATTTGCAAAAAACCATCCCCCCCCCCCCCCCCCCCACACACACACACAATCATTTCCTGAATAACAATATCAAAGGTATAAAGTTTTTCTTACTCTTTTCCAAAAATGAGCATAAGTAGAAATACCAACGATGTGGGTATGATGTGGGTTTCCCCTTCCCCGCCCATCTTCTCCCCATTCTGCAAAATTAAACCCTGGCCCGACTCTGTTTATTTATATTTTATGATATTTTGATGATATATCTTTTATAATATGATAAAAATAAACTTTATAATCATTAAATGATCATTGTGAGCTTTATACTATGACTCCTAATTGAAGTTTGTCCGTTTGAGTCTACAGTTAACTCATACTCAACTTTTCAAACCTCTTCTATAACATTGTTGTCTTCTCCTCGTCTTCTCTCTCCCTCTTCTCCATCACCACTATATCTATGGGCGACACAAGGCTATAAGGGGACCTAGGCAAATATTAAAAATTAAGCACCCTATAAATATATATTTAATAAATTTTATTATTTGTGTAAATTTTGATATTTTTCTAATTGAATTGAATTTTTCTTGCTTTTTGAAACGTATAATCATTGATATTTTTTTGTGTACAATACTTTCTAAGATATCATTTTCAATTGATAATGTAGCTAACCCATTAAATCTGTCAATCTCAAATATAATTTTATTATTTTCAATTTTGAAAAACTTCTTTCCGTGGAAGAAACTGTGACGAGTAATGTAAATAATATTCTATAATATATATATGAATTAAGAAAACGAGTCGATTTTCTTTAAGTAATCCAATACTTCCATTGAGGATTGTATTTTCATTTTTGAAAATCCTTTCAGAATTTTAAACTCACAAAATAGATTATTACCATCAATGTCTTGAATCTCCCCATATTATATGACATGCTCATTATTTAAACAATATTTTTAAAGTTATCATTGCCTAATGATTTTAACTTTTTAAAATCAAACAAGAACCCAAATATTTCTTCATTTTTTTAATTGTTCAAATCTATTATTAATGGAGGAGAGTGCTTTATTTACTACACATAAAAAATAACTAGTTCTAAAAGACTCTTTTGGTGATTGAACGAATTCATTACTTGAATTTTCATCAAATTATTTTTTCTACAAGCCACTCATTTTCAGAAAATATCAGTTTTATCTTCATATCACTTTCAATTTTTTTTTACATAATTATAACCGAATCAGATCCCTCTTTTCTATCATTTTCAAAAAATATTTTAAAGACTTTTAATTGTTCAATGGCAATGTGTAGAGGCATATTTTTAGATTGCAAGATTTTACTAATAACATTAATAGCAAAATAATATATCATACCATCATTGATAACATAACTCATAATTTTCTAAATCATTTTTGCCCTACTACGAGCTTGAGCTTTTATTTTTGGATCGATATTGTAACACCCCGCCCGCCCGGGGAGAGCGAACGGAGCGCTACTATGATAAAACAAACCAAAATCCACAATCAACAAGGTATAGAGCATCTAAAAATTCCACAATAACAAAAGATAACTACAAATCTCAATCTCTTCAAATAAATACTAAGTCTCTCGAATTACATACAACAATTAACTCGAAAATAAAATACAAATTTTCAATGCTCTATACATCAAAATAAATACAATCTTATCAACTTTTATTCCCGAATATTCTTTCCAAAATAATCCTCGCTAATAATCAATCTCCATAGCGCCCTAAAATCCGCGTTAACCTGCCACTAAAAGAAAATATGGGGAACTACACAATACGACAGAAAAAATGCTCAACAAATAAGTTAGCGATGAATAAAACGTCACAATACGAATACGAATACGAATATTCAAATCAAATGTGAATCTTATAAGCAATTATATCACTATAATTTCTCAACAACACATTAATCGGGTCACCAAGCCTCACCACCGTACCGCGCCTATGCATTTTTAGCATATCCAGAAAAAGAAATATTGGCGGGTACCCAACCTCCATGCCATATTAAAATCTCATGAAAACATGCTCAACACCAAATATAATACCACATGAATCGAAATTTGATTCCAACAAATATTTTCAGATTTCCAAATGAATTTATCAATTCAAATATGAGTCAATAATCACAAGAAAACAACGAGAATAATACCCGCGAGATTAAGGAGCATATTGTGTAAAATTCCATACCTCAACCCACCAAAAGAACCAACATAATTCTGCCCAGAATTCACAAAACAAGCCATCAAAATCTGCTCTCAAAGATCATCAAAAACACCTCCAAGAACAACCTCAAAACTGCCCCAAGAACACCTCCAAAAACCTAAGGTTGAATGCATAAATCAAAGGGCTTGTTTCTGTATAAAAGAGAGGAATTAAAAATATGTTTGCTTCCAAAAAGTTGTACCAAAAAGGCTCACCCACGACCTTATTTTATAAGGCAAAATCAAAAGAGTTGTAAACAAATCAAACTCTAAAAACTGCTTGCT
This sequence comes from Sambucus nigra, assembly GCA_949130495.1. NCBI lineage: Eukaryota > Viridiplantae > Streptophyta > Magnoliopsida > Dipsacales > Adoxaceae > Sambucus > Sambucus nigra. Next base: position 574,281,021 of record OX422217.1, read on the forward strand.
TATCTCAAAATTTATTTTTCCTCTTTATTTCGAAAATACCCAAAAAATTACGCGAGTTGTTACAGATATCTTTAGAATTTGCCAGTTCATATAATGCGTCTCTTATTTGTGGCGCTTGAAATCTTATTGCTCTAATTTATTCGATACAACTCTCCTAACATGTTTGTGTCAACGACTTAAGGGTAAAAAATGGTATATGCTTTAATAAAATATCCCATCATGAAGAAAACATACAATATATACATTGTAATATTCCAAAAAATGACTTGACTTTTGTAGTAGCACTTGTCATATCGAAAACTACTAGATTAAGACTATGACATCGACATGGTGTATAAAATCCTCTTGGATTTATATTTAATAATATTTTTTATACACCTTGTTCTTTACCTTTCATATATGATCCATTGTCATATCCTTGTACCCTAATGTCATCAATATTAAGTTTAAGTTTTTCAAGTATATTTAATAACTCATCAAAAAGTTCATTTCCCGTTGTGTCATATACTTTGATAAATTCTACAAAAATACTTGTTTATCTTTACGAGTGTTATTGAAACATTAACGCATAGTATTATAAGAGTCGTTTATTCTTAGTGACTTATATATGGAATGCAATCAAGAATTGTTGAAAACATTTTGCTTCTTTAATTTTTTTAACAATCGTATTTTTCACTTCAGAGGACAGCAACTGTATTAACTCATTTTTTAGATAGATTAAATTATTCCCGTAATCTTTTTTTTATTATGTTTTTTAGCACCACTTTCATATTCTATAGTAGACATTTACAATAAAACAATTTACAAAAAATATCAACTACAATCTAAAACACAAATATGAGAGAAAAATATTAAGGAATGATGGAACCTGGTGATAGCACAATCATAAGTTATTAACCCATATGAACCTGCAAATCTGGAAAAAAAAATAAGAAATAAAAAATAGCAAATTATAAATATAAAATTTAGAGGAGAATATAAAATATAAATTATTAGAAGAATGTAAAATGCAAAATATTTTTGTCTTGAGAGAGTTGAAGAGAGCTTGGTAAAAAATGGAGATCTGTTGCTTTTTTTTCCAGCCGTGTGTGTTTGTGGAAGTAGGAGACGTAATTTTAAGGGAAAAAATAATCATTATAATAAGGAGATGGGAGGGGGGTAATAGAGGTTGAGGGAAAGAGAAATAGAAAGAGAAAGAGAGGGATGTATGTGAGTGGATTTAATTATTACCTTTAAAACTGAAATTAGGAACATTATAGCTTAGAAAGGAGGAACATAATGTCCGTTCTTTCACTTTTGCTTTTCTTATTCTTTATCCAAATCAGATTACAACAAAATCGTATTTTTTTAGTATATATATATATATATATATATATATATATATATATATATGCCCGTGCCTGAAGGCACCGCGAAAATTTTCCAAAGTACATAATCGCAAAACGATAAAAAATTCAAATGTACATAATTACAAAACGACAAAAATATCGTTCCCTGACAAAAAAATATAATTTAAAAAAAATGGCGATAATCTCCTATATTTATAGGAAAATTCGTCGAAAAACTTCACATATATTATGAAATATACAATATTCATCAACCTTAATTCACATTGTGCCTCAAATAAGCAATGTCAATTTTTAAAAAAATTGGACATAATCTCCTTTGTTCATTAGACTATCCACCCTGCTTAACGAATAATAATAATTCCAATAATATTCAAAGAATCTAAATTCATCCAATAACTACTACAACAAAACAAACTTGTTAAAAAAATTACATATATATCAATTGAGGTCATCCCACATGTTCCACAATAATAATTGTCCGTAGTTTTCAAAATGCGACCTGATACTAAAAAAATAGTTAGCCAATTAAAATAGCTAGTCAAATATTATATAAAAAATTATTACTTAGAACTAAATGAATCAATAATCATATCAGTACAAAGTATCTCACCGTTGCTGAAAAAGCTAATAAAATGGGTGAAGATGAAATTAATGATGTACATATCCAAATGTCCCAAGCAATGGCATCACCGACACCTGAATATCCCAAGAACACATTTGAATTAAGGAAGGTAAAGTTAATATCCACATGCCCATCACAAAGGTGATATCCAAAAATTAGTAAATACAACATGAAGTAGTGAAACTATAAATTTAAACTAGTGTAATGGAGCACTAACTGAAATTAGTGGATTCAACGGTAACTAAGTTTCACTACTTCATGTATGATGATATAAACTAATGTAATGGTATAACATCACGTATAATGATATAAACTAATGTAATGGTATAACGTATTAATAAGAAACTCCACAACACGCATGAAGTAGTGAACTAAGAATATAACACGTTAATAATCTAAGAAACACACATCCTGTCAGTGGTAACAACTAATTTTGGGGACAAATTAAAATTTCAGCAACAAATTATTTTTTAACAACAATAATCAATTAAAATTTCAGCATACTAACAACTAATTTTGGGGAGAAAATATTTTTTATAAACAACAATAACAATTTCAGCATATTAACATACTCAAAAAAAATTTAGCATACTAACAACTAAACTAAAACCAATTAACTAATCTATTGAAAAAAGTGGCTAATGAGATGAGATCTATTGGAAAAAAAATACTCAATGGAATGGGGAGACTACTCTGCTTCGTGGATGAAGGGGTTGTTGCGTGTGTGCTGTTGTTGTTGCTCTACTTCGACAGCAGGGGGGTGCGTTTGCGAGTGAGAGTCACCGGACCTTTTAAGGCCTTCTTGAGTTACAGCCTCGATCTTCAGCTGGAACTAAACTCACATTCTCTTCGTAACCTGAGTCGCATGCTACTCGGGCCCCACCTTGCAAGCCTTCTCCGTTAGTGCTTCGGCCAAAATCGAGAAATGCCCTAGGACTCCATATACAGTGGAACATTACTTAGTACACCAAAATTAAAACTCGAAACAGTATAGTTGCTCAATAAGCATCTCAAATCAATATGTATTCCTCTTTAGGCAACCAAAATGAAAAAAATTAATTAAACAAAAAACACTTACCCAAAATCAAACCACAAAAATATTAGATCTGCAAAAAATCATTAGTCCGCCTTAAAAAACATTAGATCTGAAAAAAAAATGATATAAGTGTGATAAAAATTAAACCATTCTTAGATATGCAAAATATCATTCTTACTCTTAGTTATTAGTAAAATGAACAAAATTACAAAAAAAAGGTATACCTGTTGAGAAAAAGAATATACCTCTGCGTGTGCATAAGAGGGTGAGAGAAAGAAGAAGGTAGAGGCTACAGGGAGGCTGAGGTAGGGCGGTGTGTAAGAGTACCAAACATACAAAATTTCTTTCATTTGAAGACGCATCAACATTGCTAATACATACGTTGTTGATACAAATGTTGTTGATATTGTTTGAGAGCCGTTTAAGACATTATTGTTCAGTCTGCTTTGGTTTTTAAGTCATTGTTGCTGTAGTTTTTAAGTCATTGTTGCTGTAGTGTTTAAGTCTGCTTCGGTGTTTGAGAGTTATTCAAGTCATTTTTGAAGTCTACTTTGATGTTGTACCCAAAAGTAAGTTTGCTTCAATAACAATTGTGTGTTGTGCTGCCAGAAAAACATGGACCTGAAGGCCCTAAGATTTACTCTATAGTAGTACCTCTGTCCGATTGTGGTCAACATTTTGGTCAATTATTCAAAAGTGAAAAAGGGACTGAAAGAGCAGAATACCCATTGTATTAAAGAGAATTTTGATCAATTGCCTTCCTTAGTACTTGCCACTCGCTCTCCTGTATTCAGGGCTTAATTTTTTTAGCACAGTGAAAGAGCAGAATACCCATTGTATTAAAGTTATAGACATGCAGTCCCCCACTGGGATTGGCATGCGAAGCTCCTGAGCTTAAATGAGACATCTTATGCCTATTGGCAACAATAGTATAGTCTTATCCAATTCGAAATGAAAATCAAGATTTGAAGGAAAGGGTATGCCTCAAAGATGGAATCTGCGTGGAGGAAGTTACCCGAGGAGAGTCAGCTCCTTCTCAGAATTTGAAGTTGCGACACCCATGCTCGCTGGAAAGCATTCATTATTTATCACACGTAGTTGAAGATTAAAGCCAAAATAACACTAAAATCATGCCAAAAATAATCAGTACGCATGTTCATTGGTAGCCAATAGAACATTAGAACAATACGCATGTTTCTCTTAGAACTTGAACGAATGAATCATACAAAACGAAAATAGGTGAATTAAAGAAGAGTAAAATTACCTGATAAATTAAAATAAACTCATCAAGATGATCTTATATCTAATACAACCTCTAGGCACCTTCATGTATTATCCCTACAATGAAGAAAGTCAACAATTTAATGTTTCAATTCTAGAAAATAATTAAAGCATCAATTTCCCATGTAAAAAGAGTGAAACTATCAACGAATGCTCGGTCATCATGAACTAAGATATAGAGAAAAAAGAGCAATGCATGTCAAACAAAAATACCTTCATTCAAATTGATATCTTGAAACACAACAACTGTAATCATACCGATGCCATACAAAGCCAACCACATTAAAGTGTAAAGAAAAAAGCCACATTCAGTATTCACTTGCCTGTAAACTGTAAATTGAAAGCTAGCTGGAGTAAAGAACGGATTATCAAAACTCATATAAGCACTTATTTCTTTAAAAAATGCAAGCATACACACCATAACTGAAAATAATTTGCAATCAACAATCGATCAACTCAATTGGGGGCCTTTGCCAATAAAAACAGTTCGGGGGATTTCTTGCTAAACATTCAATGTAATCATGGTGTATCAAAATCAAAATAAAACTAAAACTAACATTGTAAATCGTACTCAAACTAACATTGTAAATTAAAATCATTATTCCGCATCATGTGGTCTCCAACGATCAAATAGAATACAATTTCTTACTGGAAGTCTAAATTAGTACCTAAAAGGCTGAAACATAATTGAACAACGAATAAGCATAAGCAACAAATGATTAGTAAAACAATTGAAAAAATAAATTTACAAATGAAAAAAGCTTATTGATACAAAGAAATTACATCTATAAAAAAGAAACACAATATTATCTTTTCTATGGTGAGATAAAAAATACATTACATCTGCAAAAAAAACAGAATATTATCATTACTATTAGAGAGAAAGAGAACCAAAAACACTAAATATTAAACCCCAAATATGAAAACTATGTTAGATATGAAAAAATTAGATCGTAAAATAAAAATGCATCCCAAATATAAAACTAAAAGTTTATACCCCAAAAAAAAAAGATAAAGTTAAAGAGCTATGGAAACGAATAGGGCAGAGAATAAAAAAGTGTATGCTAAGTTCAAACCAAACTTAAATTCCACACTTTCTAAATCAACAAACAATTAAAGAGAATGGGAACCCAAAACATCAAATATTGAGATAATAAATATTAAGAATGAGATGTCATACCTGCTAGCTTTGGCTTACATGTATTAGATCTGAAGTACCCAAAGTTAGATCTGCAAATAAAAAACATATCATATCTAAACATTAAAACCCTACACTAAAAATTAAAACCCCAAAACACAGATTACTTGAACTCGATAGGATTATGAAGTTGGTGGTGAGGTCTGAAGTGCGGAGGGTGAGGGATAGGACGTATGGTGAGTGCGACGCGGGGAGGAGAGGAGAGGATAGGAGGGGACGCGGGGAGGAGAGGGTGATTCGTGAGAGGGGGAATGAGGAGAGAGGTAGGGTTTGGAAAAGAATCGAATGACTGAGGGAGAGAATGAGCGGCCGTGTAGTGATTTGTCTCATTTGCCCTGCCCAGTATTGTGAGAAGAGTTCTTTAATCTCAACCATTAAATTGTACACTGTGACATCCCGCCTAATTAAATACCGGAGGATCGGTCCTTTATTAAATTAAATCAAAGTGTTCGGTTGGTTAATTCTTAGCATCACTGTCGAAAAATAATTTTCCCTTATTAATCACTTAATAAATAATTAAGCTAAGTGTCAAAACATCTTAATTTTATAGATTAAGTCCTATTGTTATGATTTAATATACGAAACCATTTTCATGAACACGGATAATATTAAATACCAAACCATCCAAGTGGAATAAACAGATTAGACCAATCAATCCCAATAAAATATCCTAAATCGCAGGACAATGAAATAATTAAAACAATCCCAGCTAAACTGAATACTGAAATAATAAAGATTACAACTCTCTCTCTGAACTAAATAAAAACTGGAAATGGACGACACATACCTTATCTAATAATGACTAAATAGAAGACTCGAAAGACAAGGATGAAGTCCTCTACTGTAAGGACCCACAACTCCCACACTAGCTGCAGCATGTCAACAGTCCAAATATCTAAGCATGACGCCCCTGTGGCTGGGCACCTGTAATACATACATATATATATACAAGAGAAAAAAGAGTTGACAGGAAACGGGTAAGACCCCAAGTGTAAAACAGATTTAAATTAGTTTAGCAAGTATTTAAAATGCTTACGAGTTGATATTACACGCGTGTTAGTACCTTGACACTCAATTGAGAATTTTCACCCATCATCTAGTGTGCACGCCCAATGTACTACTGAACTAATCTAGGTAAAGCTAACCCAATTCACTACTCTAATCCAATTCACTAGTATAACCCAATTTTCCCTCACCAGATTCTGTTTCAAGTAATCACATAGCTATAATTTATCTGATAACCGTTTCTTATGAATGTATTAAGCCAGTTATGTTCATCTCAATACAAACTTAAGTTCTTAACCACTTAATTCATTTAATATTAATTATTCAATTTTATTTACTTATAAGCACAGTAGATTAATCACACGTACATATGTTTATCACTCATAATATATATACTAATAGGCCCCCCCATAAAAATCTATGGTGCTGGAATACTCGGCTATCAAGTCTCCGTATCACTCGTATAAAGGGAAATACTAATCCTGAATCACTCTCGAACTGTATTAACACAAAATGAACATATTGAAGGCGCGGCATACTTCCCAGTCTCTAAGAGGTCAGCACATACCCTCACGTCTCTTAGGACCGTCTGACTGTCATTCTCAGATAGCATGTATCCAGGGATCCTATGTTCTAGGGTACAAGTCAATATCCCCCATAAAGGTCACATCGAGATAAGATTGTCCTAGCGCAGAAACCTCCGTGATAGCAAGTAGCGCGGGTATGATTAAACATAAATGTTCACAATAAATATTCATACAATCATATATATTTACATCATTCAAATAGGTAAACCCATGACCCATAACATATTCTAACCATACGTGGCACGTAGCGCCCGAATTCTACGTAATTAATTCATTCTTTTAATTTTTCAATTACCGTAAATTCGCGAGTACTTCTCGTTTCTCGAAGTGTATCATTTTAATAAATGTCAAATCAGTAAGTGTACCCTCTCTAACCTACTGGTCTACGTCGTCATCGACTTGCACAATCCTCAATCTATCACACACGCAATTATAACTCATTTTATACCCTCGTAACCCTACGTTTAAATTCCATATGAAATCGTACTACCCTAACCTTGTCCACAACCCTAATGGTCCCTCTCAAGTCCCATTACGATATTTAAGTTATGTCTAAGGGTCCTTGTATATTTGGGCTGAATTAAAATTAAAAAGGAAAATAAGAGTCAAATTCCAGGAGGAGTCGATCGATCGATGAAAAGGGTCAATCGATCGATCCAGTCGATTGATCGACATTCTTGAGTCGATCGATCGATCGAGCAGTTATTGGCCCAGTTTCTGTAATTCTTTACCTGCGGGTTTCATCGACTTAAATCCTTAAAACCTCTATTAATTCGTCCCAAATTTCCAAACAATTAAACCACAAGTTTTATTATCTTACATACATGATTTCTAACATAAAACATATACAAATTCATCAAGGGCCATAAATTAAAGGGGTTAATTCAAGCTAATTTATCAAGAACCCTATTTTTATCATCATCGTCAATGTCTTCCTAATTCTTCCAGAATTTAACCTCTAATGGACATCATTTCGTAGTTAATCATCTACATATATCAATAGGGTTGTCCTAACATGGTTCTTACTAAGAAATTCAATAGAAATCTTCCAAACATCATTTAACTTTCATGAAAACATAAAATCATTATCTCCTACACTTGGATGGATGTGTTATCAACTAAAGAACAACAAGTTAGATACTTGCCTCAAGAATGAAATTCCGAATTATAGAAGATGATGGGTATGATCCCGCTCCGTATTCCCCGATCTACGCGTTGGTGGTAGAATTGGTGAGGATGGGGTGGGGTTGGTGGTTCTCCTCCTTGGGAACCTTTTCTCTTCTCTCTTCCTTAGCCTCTCTGCAACTCCAATGTTTCTAACCCTCGTGGACTCCCACTTCCATCAGATATATCCTCTCAATTTTCTTCATTAATTTAGGCCTAAAATGGAAAATTATCGTAATGCCCTCCAGAGTTGTCGGTTAGGCTTAAAAACGTCCCGAGACCCAAACTAAACCCCCGTGTACACTTTTCTGACTATTTCGACTCTTCCGAATACATTGGCAAACTCAAAATGATCATATAGGTGACTTATAATTAATTTACTTTTTATTCCATTAATTTAGTCCCGACACGACACACGCGCGTCCCGACTTAATTTTTATAATTGTCGTATTATTCACTCGCGACAATTTTTAATAAATTCAATATCATATATTACCTTACTCAGTAAGTAATATTCAACATAATTCTTACCAATAATTACTAACTCTCGTCATGCTAGTAAATATTTATTTTAAAATTTGGATTAATATTAAATTAATTTAACCCAATTGAATTTAATTTATCTCATAATTAAATGCCATAAAAATGCGGGGTATTACATACTTCCCCCCTAATAACGGAATTTTGTTCCGAAATTCGGAAAAAGCATACCTGGTAAAAATAATTTCGAATACTTTTCGCGCATATCTACCTCGCGCTCCCAAGTGGACTCCTCTACATTATGATGCTCAATCTCCTCTCACTATGGTCTAGGATAGCCACTGGTCTCTCCTCATAAGAACTATTGGGCTGCAAATCAATCTCCTCTATCGCAATATGAGTGTGGGGCAAATCATCCCGAAGATACCGCCTCAACGACAAAATGTGGAACAGATCATGAATACAATGCAAGTGCTTCGGCAACCCAAGCTTGTATGCCACCGGTCCAATCCTCTCGATGATGGGAGAATGATCCTACGTACCTCGTGTGACACCCCGCCTAATTAATTACCGGGTGATCAGTCCTTAATTAATTAATTTCAGAATATCAAGTTGGTTCAGATAATGCATCACTGACGGAAATCTCAAATTTTAATTTAGTAAAAATAACCACCTATTATTTAAAAAGGGTGATGTCCAAATTTTATCTTATTATTAACCAAAATAAAAAAAGAATACTAATAATTGCCATACATCACAGTAATATAAATAAACTCTAACTGAAGTAAAATAAATGACCGGAGTAAAACACATCCAGATACAATCCCATATAATAAATCCAATAAAAGAAACCAAATCTAAGGGAGAATTTAAAACGACTAAATTTCTGAAAGTAAACATAAGTAAGGACGACATGTCCAACAAAATGGATAACTGAAAAGGAAAGAATGAGCTGAGACGTCAACTAGCAAAAATCCTGCAGCCTCCACAACAGCTACAACACGGCAACTGAAAAGAGTCCCCTAAGTCTGGTGTCCCTGTGGCTGGGCACCTAAAAATAGAGGAACAATAGAAAGATATACAGAAAATGGGTCAGAGCCCGAGTTGAAAAACAGTTTAAAAATAGCAAGTGCTTAAATTGATTCAATTAGCACGATTATTAATCAAGTTAACTTAGCGTACTCACTTGAGATACTCACCCCTCGATCTAGTGTGCACGTCTAACGAGTCTAACTACCCATACTAGTCATGATACCCTGACTGACTATTAAGTATATAATATGATGTTTGAAAGTCTCCCTAAATAACTCCAAAAACCGACGTACTTATGATTTCAATATAGAATTAGGATTTCTTTAGTTTATGCTCATATTCTTCTAAATGCCCAACTGATAATACCATAAGTATACATTTAAAAACATCCTTATCAAAATAAGGCACTCAAACATGATTTCGGTATACACACATTATTCACTTTATGTATACATATTAATTCATATAAATATATCAATATTACACCCTTAGGTGAGAAACCCTTAGTGCTACACATACTCGGCTCTCTAGTCCATTTGCAACGCTCACGCATATAGGACAACAGGTTCAATCTCTCAAGAACCAATAAAACATAAACTCCTATTGGAGGCGAACATAGTCCCAAGCCGATGGGCTACGCACATACCTACGCACCCATACGACCGTCATCACTATCAATCTCACGAATAGCCCGTACCTAGGATCCATGCTCTGGTGGTACAACTCTAAATCCCCCGAAGGCACACAAGATTCGGTTGTCCACAACGCGTTAACCTCCGTTCGATAGCCAGTAGCTAGATATGTTATACACATAATATTTTGAACAATAAGCATGCACACAACTTATATAAATTCATTAGCTTTCCCACAGTCTAGTATTTGCAATACGTATAATATATCTCTTATTATAACCCGAACCCTATTCATATGTACTCTCGCTTGTATTTTTGCACCTCCATAATTCTATGGGTTTTTAAACTGTTCTGAGGGTCAAATTATTCTTCGGTCGTCAATAATTGTTAAAATAAGTCACTCGACAATCATACTGATTTAACACTCATCTAAATAAGCCTACGGGAAGCTCGAAACAAAATCGATCTTAAAAAATGTCATTCTGGAATCTCGTTAGAAGACCCAGAAATCTCGTTCGAACGAGGTCGTTTGAACGAACGTAATTTGAACGAACCACCAAACTCGTTAGAAGGGCTACTAGAATCTCGTTAGAAGTCTCGTTTCGAACGAGGTCGTTTGAACGACCTGAGCTGGACTTCTAATGAAATTTCCGAAGTCGCCCAGTTCATCTCCAAAGTCCATTTTTCTCGATTTTTACCCCTAAAATCTCAACCTAAATCCATTCCAACCCAAATGCAAGGTTTCTAAACTACTCTAAGTCACCCTAGAACACTTCTTGGCATAGTTTTTGGGGTCAAATCATCCTAATCATCCTTTAATTTCAATAAATCCCCAAATTTTACCACAAACCCTACTAACATGAACCCAGAATTTATTTGTCCATAAAACTCCATTTTTAATTCGTGATTTACATCTAGTTCACCAACTTTCACATTTCTATTAAGGGGAAAATCCTCTACATGCAAACCCCCATCAGATTTTCTAAATTTTCTTCACGATTTCATCATAGGAGAACCTAAATTGGTATCTATTATTCTAAAACCTTAATATATGTTAACAAGAGTAATAATTGCTAAGAGAAGAGCAAGATAATCACTTGCCTTAAAAATGAATTTTTGATTTGTGGGTTAAAATTGGTATAGGAACGATCCTCCTGACACGATCTACGTGCTGGTGTACTTTTTTGTTGTGAAAGGTTGAATTCTTGGCTAAGGCTCCAATGGAGTCTCCTTCTTCTTCCTTGGTTCTCTCTTTCTTTTCCTCTCTTCTCACGTATGTTGAAACTGACAACCACTAACCCTTAATGCCTTTTTAATTACCCAATTTTCGTCCATTTAATTACCTTAAAATTTCTAAAGACCAAAATACCCCTTTGGGGTGTCGTTTTGGTTTAAAATGTCCCGGACTCCAAATAAAATATTCGAATAGTATTTTCTGACTATTTCGACCCTTTAGGACACTCTGGTGCACTCAAAATAGTCGTTTCGAGTTATGCAAAAATAAATTATCTTTTAACCCCCCAAATATATACAATTGACGCGATTCATACGCGTCCCAAATATTTATAACATAACTGTCGTGTATCTCATTTCTGGCCATACTATTATTTCAATAATTACTAACTCTCATCTCGCTAGTGATTATTAACATAAAATCAGATTAATTACAATTTAAATTTTCTCCCTTTAATTTAATTAATCCCCATTTTCCATAAAAATAGTTATGCGTAAAAATACGGGGTATTACACCTCGGAGCCAATTTTCCTTTCTTCCCGAACCTTATAACTCCTTTCATAGGATACACTCGCAGTAATACTTGGTCCCCCATGCTAAAATCCCTGAAGAACCGCTTTGCATCGGCATAGCTTTTCTTCTTATCCTGGGCTACCCGAATGAATGGTACTCCTGATCAACTCAATCCTGGATGACATCTCCTGAATCACCTTTGGACCGAGTAACTTGTTATCCCCCACCTCTAGCCAATAAGTGGGGGAATGACAAGGTCTGCCATACAACGCCTCAAACGGGGCCATGCCAATCGTAAACTGGTAGGAGTTATTATAGGCGAACTCCACCAGTGGGAAGTACTGCTCCCATTCCCCTAAATTAAGGACACACATGCGTAACATATCCTCTAGCATATGATTAGTACGCTCAATCTGCCCATTTTTCTGCAGATGATAAGTCATACTCAATCGTAGCTCGGTACCCATAGCCTCCTGAAAGCTCTCCCAGAAGCGTGATATAAATTATTTTTATTTGTCAGACACGATATCCAGGGGCACCCCATGCAACCTCATTATCCCAGCAATAAATAACTGGGCATACTATCCCGTAGTGTAGTCTGTCCTCACCGATAGAAAATGATCTCCCTTGGTCAACCGATCCACTACTACCCAAATAGAATTGTGGCCTCGCTGTGATGTAGCCAACCCAGAGATAAAATCCATGGAAATGCTCTCATATTTCCACATAGGGATCTCTAGCGGCTGAAGTAACCGTGGTGGTCTCCGATGGTCTACCTTTACCAGCTGACAGGTGTCACACTTGGACATGAACTCTGGAATGTCCTTCTTCATCCCACTCCACCAGTACTGTCGCCTCATATCCTGGTACATCTTATCCCCTTCGGAATGTACCAAAAATCGAGATCCATACGACTCTGTCATCACTATATGGCATAAGTCCTCCCCCTTCGATACCACTAATCTCCCATTAAATCGCAAACCCCCATCTAAACTCACTGAGTAGGACTTTACGCCCTCAGCTAGAAGCCGTACAATCTGATCTTGGCAAAACAAATCAGCGGCTTGGGCTTGGATTACCCGAGTAATAATCTCAGGTGTGACTGTCATGACGGACATAAAGGATCGGGCCACTGCATCTTGATGTCCCAACTCTTTCCATTTCGCCTTCCACGTTTCGACCACCTCACCTACTAGCCCACGGCTCAACGTATCAGCAACTACATTAGCCTTCCCCCGGGTGGTACTGAATCTCTAACTGGTAATCTTTCAACAACACCAGCTACCTGCGCTGACGCATGTTCAACTCCCGCTGAGTGAACAAGTATTGCAGTGACTTGTGGTGTGTGAACAAGAGAAATTTCTCTCCCAAGAAGTAGTGTCTCCAAATTCATAAGTCAAAAACGACCGCTGCTAGCTCTAAGTCGTGGGTGGGGTAATTCCTCTCGTGAGGCTTGAGCTTACGGGAGGCATAAGCTATAGCCTTCTCATCCTGTTGAAGTACTCCACCAAGTCCCTGTAGGGAAACGTCAGTATATATCAGGTACTCTACTCCTGGCCTGGGTAAAGCAAGAACTGGCGCCGAAGTCTACTTATCCTTTAGCTCATCGAAAGTTGACTAACAAGCGTTATCCCATACGTACGGCACTACACCAAAATGGGCAAAATTGTCACCTTTCAGCCGGCCAGCGTTGTCAAGGTCATTGACCGTGACAAAAAATACGCGTTTTATGTCACGGTCATTGACCGTGACACGACCGTGACAACTAATTGTCACGGTCATTGATCGTGACAAGACCGTGACAAATTTACTTGTCACGGTCATTGACCGTGACAATAATTTAAATACTTATCATTGTCAAAGACCTTGACACGACCGTGACAATATTCGCAGCTAAAACCCTACCCCCTTCTTTTTTCCCTACCGCCGTTCCCTTCCTCTCTCTCTCTCTCGACGCTTCTCTCTCTCTCTCTCTCTTCCATTTATATATATATATTTGTGTGTATATTTATGTGTGTATGTGTATATATATATATGTGTATGTGTGTGCGTGTGTGGGGGGTGGGGCAGGGTGGGGGTAGGGGGTGGGGCGGGGTGGGGACAGGGGGTGGGGTGTGTGTGTGTGTGTGTGGTGGGGGAGGGGGTGGTGGAGGGGGGCAGGGGGTGGGGTGGGGTGGGGTATGTGTGTGTGTGTGTGTGCGCGTAGGTGCGTAGGTGTGCGTGTGTGTGTGGCGGGGGGAGGGGGGCAGGGGGTGGGGGTGGGGGTGGGGCACCCATTTAATAACTTTTAAAATATTTGGAAAAAACATAATATTACAAAATTGAAACGAAATGGTATTGACGGAACTTACACATACGTTATGTACTGTGCTCTTACGTTGAAAATTATTAGATAGAAAAAGAAAAATATAAATTGAGATAGCCTTAGAATCTAATTAGGCAAAAAATATAATGGCATCAACTAACATATATACACAACACTAAAAGTAGACATCAATTTTATAAATAATTGATAATAGTTGGATAATAAACATCGGGAGGGGGTGGGGTGGGGGTGGGTGGGGTTTTGAATATTATTTACATTTATTTTTTTGGATATTATATACATTCAAAATAAATAATTGATAATAGTTGGATAATAATTGATATTTCCATTCAAAATAAATATTTCATTCAAAAATATTGGATAATAATTGATATTTTCATTTAAATTGATAATAATTTTATTCATGAAATTAATTCAATTAGGTAAAACCCTAGATAATTTTTTAACAGAATTTGATAATATTATATAAAGTTTAGTAAATTCACAAAATGTTGCCAATTGTATGTTTTTAGGAATATCATTAGTTAGAATCCATATACATGCATGTTGTTAGAAAGTCTTAAATTTAATTCTCACTTTAATTTGTAGAATCTCTGTACTTGGTTGGATTTATCCCTTTATGATAATGAAATTTATGCTCCAATTATAATTATCTCATGTCATAATTTTATTGATAAACAATATATGTAGTTGTCACGGTCGTGGTGGGGGTGGGGGTGGGGCACCCATTTAATAACTTTTAAAATATTTGAAAAAAATATAATATTACAAAATTGAAACGAAATGGTATTGACGGAACTTACACATACGTTATAATATAGACGGAACATTTTTTTATCTGTACTAGTAATTCAATTAATTCAATTAGGTAAAACGAAATGTGTACTATTAACATTTTTTTTATCTGTACTAATAACATTTTTTTTTCAACAAAAATGTCTCCTTCAGATGTTAAGGCGAAGATGATGATGCTGTTTATGATGATGTCGTCTGGGTTCGGTGGTAGCGGAGGCGACGAGGGCTCCTCCGCCCCTAGGCTCCCCAAATATGGAAAATTTGGGATTACCGTCGAGAACAAGTCGGAGCTATTAGCGAGATCCCTCGAGCTGCTAAAGACGGTCATCGGCCCGGGGTTTATGAGTTGGAAGGAGGTGCCATATGAGCTCAAGTTAGCTGTTTGGGCGGCACTACAGGTAATATTTATATTTCAATTTCAATTTCAATTTCAATTTCAATTTCAATTTCAATTTCAATTTCAATTTCAATTTCATATTTATATTTATATTTATATTTATATTTATATTTATATTTATTCGCAACTAACATTGTATTTGTTGGACAGGAACAATTCAACTTGGATCCAAAGCTACGCGATTCCGTCTTGGAGCAGTTGAGGGAGCAACACAAGACGTGGAAGAAAAATATGCGGACACGGTACTTTGGAAAAACACGAGAGTCCATTTTACAATGGCGCGGATCCGTCCCGCCCAAGGAGCCGATCTCATTGGCACAATGGCAAAAGTTCATTGACAATGAGATCGAGGATCGACAATTGACATCTCTCCAATCGGGGAGGGAAAATCGGGCTAAAAAGACGGACGTGCACTACTCCGGCCGGACCTCTTACGCTGAGGTGGAGCATAGGATGCAGGTAAGATTTAATTTATCTATAACTACAGAAATATATTATTGGATATTATTTTACTTTGTGGCGCCGATACTAATTTTACTTTACTTTATTTTATTTTAGGGGGTAGGGAGTGGGCCAGGGGGTAAGCCACATAGGCTCGATACTTATGTGGCTCTTCGGACGAAGAAGGGGAAGGACAAGGAGGTGTCCCCGAGCGTCGTGGCCACGATTGTAAGTAATACGACAGTTTAATTATTGTTAATTACGTTATAATTTTTTAGTTTACTTATTTCACTAATCATGTGCTTTTTGTCGTTTCAGGCAAAGCTTAAAGAAGGGCATGAGTCGCAGTCTGATGCCGACAAGGCATCTTTGTCCACTGACGCACTCAGCCAAGTGCTTGGCTCTGATCGCAAGGGGAGGACAAGGGTAGTGAGCTCGCGGGTGGCCAAATCTAGGATCATCGGATTGGAGACGAGCGACACCGGGTTGGCTCGAATGGTGGATTCACACGACGCGAAGCTGTCCCGTTTGGAGGCGACGGTCCAAGATATGTACGCATTCATGAAGCGTACGTTGGGTGGAGACCGTAAAGGGAAAGGGAAAGGGAAGGAGAAGGAGAAGGCGGTGGAGGAGGAGGTGCGGGAGGACGAGGCGCAGGATGATGAGGATGTGGACCTCGCTGCTTCATCACCGACACGTTCGTACTTCGACGATCCACTTCCCTATTTGACGCCCTCCAACAGACCATTGTCGACAATTGGTTGGCCGAGCATGTTCATATTGGACGTATTTGATGGCCAGCGGATAGGGCGGGGGTTGAGGGACCCGAATATCGTCGAGGGTGGAATAGTCCATGGACGTGTGCTTCAAGAGATGGAGTCCAGGGTGCTCGTCATGCATGTCATACCCGGGAAGGAGAACTCCCTATTGTGGTTGCACGAACAATGCGGCACGACGTATATTAGTGGGTGCGTCAATTCGTATGTCGTGTGGCCTACTCACCTCCTCAGTTTTATCCAAGACATGTAGTAACATTATTTTTAAGTTTGTCCATTTTAATTATATTTGGATTATATCGTCATGTATATTATTTTTACTTTGAATATTTGGATTATATCGTCATGAATATATATTTGCATTATCTTTAGTTTGTGTTGGATATATGATGTTTGGAACAGGTACAACGTTGCTATAACATGTACAAATATACTGCTGGGCAGTGGCAGTGGCCATACTGCCCAACAGATTTTTTTAAAATTCTGCCCAGAATTGTCACGGTCATTAACCGTGACACGCCCGTGAAAATTTTGTCACGGGCGTGTCACGGTCAATGGCCGTGATAATTCTGGGCCAGAAGGGTCACGGCTTTGTCACGGTTATAAACCGTGACAAACGTGTCACGGTCATTGACCTTGACAAGTTGGATTTGTCAAGGTCAATGACCTTGACAAATGGGCAGATTTGGTGTAGTACGGTACCCCCTTGTGAGTCAGATTAGTCAATGGATCTGCTATTTTTAAGAATCCTCGAATGAACCGCATGTAGTACCCTGCTAATCCCAATAAACTATGGATCTCTGACAGTATCGTGTGCAGCCCCCACTCCTCACTGCGGACACCTTTCCCGGATCCACGGATATCCCCCTGGTGAAAATAATGTGCCCCAAGAACTGGACCTCTCGTAGCTAAAACTCGTACTTCTCATACTTAGAATATAGTTGATGTTCTCACAGAGTCTAAAGAACCCACCTCAAATGCTCGTCATGCTCCTCCTCAGTCTGGGAATAAATCAGAATGTCATCTATGAAGATAATGACAAACGGATCTAGGAACTCTCTGAACACCCTGTTCATTAAGTCAATGAACACGGCTGGAGCATTGGTTAGCCCAAATGGCATAACCCGAAACTCGTAGTATCCATATCGCGTCAAGAAAGCAGTCTTCGACACATCCTGCTCCCTAATCCGTAATTTATGGTATCCCCATCTCAAGTCTATCTTTGAGAAGAAGGCGACTCATTTCAACTGGTTGAATAAGTCATCGATTCGGGGCAACAGATACTTATTCTGTATCATGACTTTATTCAACTCTCGGTAGTCCACACACAATCTCAATGACCCATCTCTTTTCTTCACAAACAACACGGGAGCACCCCAGGGAGAGGCACTCCTACGGATGAAGCCTTATCCCAATAGCTGCTCAATCTGATCATACAACTCTCTCATCTCAGTTGGAGCCATACGGTATAGTGCACGGGCTATCGGTCGAGTGCCCGACATCAAATCTATAACGAAATCTATCTCTCGGCTAGGCGATAGTCCCGGTATATCCTGGAATATGTCGAAAAACTCATAAACTACAGGAATCAAATCAATGGGATTCGCTATCTCCTTAGAGGTTTCCTGCCCTATATAATATAAATGGGTGGACGATCCTCCCCCAGGACGAGGCATCACCACCAAAAAAATCTCCTGACCCGGAATAGCAAAAATAATACTCCTACTGAAACAGTCTACCATGGCTCTATAAGCAGCAAGCCAATCCATGCCAATAATGACATCATTCTCATGCATATCTAAGACCAGCATATCTGCCGACAAAATCAGACTCTCAATCTCTATACCTACTCCCCGAAAAATAAAGAAAACAATGACCCATTACCCAACAGTGAGTCTACACATGTCACTGTACTCTCTACCATATCTAACAACCCCGTGGCCCGTGCAAAACTAGTGGCTATAAAGCAGTGTGATGCCCTAGTGTCAAATAAAATGCGCCCCATAGTACCATGGATATGAAACATACCTCCAATGGCGGGTGATGGATGCTGAACTGCTGGCCGCTGGATGTTGTACACACACCCATACTGTAACTGCCCTTGCTGTGGTGGGGCAGCGGGAGAAATCTATTGATTTCGGCCGCTGGATGTTGAAGCATCTACCACTAAACTGTCTCATCTTACGAATCTATTGATTTCGGCCCTGTTGCCCACTCCACCTCTTCCTTGCCCCTGTTGGCCCTATTGAGCATTTTGACGAAAAATAATATCAGGTTGAGGACAGTCCCTCCACTTCTGACCCTGTCGTTCACACTTATAGCAGAGTCCTATAAGTCTTTGCTTTCTTTGGCCTTGTTATCCCTGCTTGTCAGTTCGGAGTTTCTTTCCGGACTGATCCGAACAAGTTTGATGTTTATGGTCGTCTCTTCCACATTTGAAACACCTTTTTATGACATTATTATGTCCTTGGCTATGCTGGCACTGACGCTTTTGTCTCTTCATGCAAATTCTATTACCTTCGTGGTCTTTACGACCTTGATGAACTTGTTGTTGCGATATTGGTGTCTTTCCACAGTTGTTAACTCTAGTTATGTCAGATTGACTATCTTCTCTTGGTCTTTTTCCTCCTATAAGCTGCATACCACGATATTGGTACTGTAAGACTGCAGTGGTAACTGCGTGTGCCACAATGCCTGCTATTTCGGTGATTGATACATTCTCCGGGGTACCTGAGGTATCAGTTGACCATACTCATTGACTCCTCCAGCATTGTTAGCTTGTTCTTCCTGACGTGCCATCTGAAAGTTGAGATGGACTGGGTGAGTTCAACATTCATACAAATAAATCGCAAAAGTACGAATTTTTAACGTGTAAGGATGAATAAAACATTCCTAATATTAAGGCTCTAAATCAAAGGACGCTAAGTAGAAAACATAATAAGATGTACAAATCTTAAAGGACCTGATGCTCTGATACCAAATGTGACACCCCGCTTAATTAAATACGGGGTGATCAATCCTTTATTAAATTAAATCAAAGTGCCCGGTTGGTTCATTCTTAGCATTACTGTCGAAAAATAATTTTTCTTTATTAATCACCTAATAAATAATTAAGCTAAGTGTCAAAACATTTAATTTTATATATTAAGTCCTATTGTTATGATTTAATATACGAAACCATTTTCATGAACACGAATAATATTAAATACCAAACCATCCAAGTGGAATAAACAGACTAGATCAATCAATCCAAATAAAATATTCCAAATCGTAGGACAATGAAATAATTAAAACAATCCCAACTAAACTAAATACTGAAATAATAAAGATTACAAGTCTCTCTCTGAACTAAATAAAAACTGGAAATGGACGACACATGACCTATCTAATAATGACTAAATAGAAGATTGAGAATACAAGGATGAAGTCGTCTAGTGCAAGGACCCGCAACTCCCACACTAGTTGCAACACGTCAACAGCCCAAAGATCTAAGCCCGACGCCCCTGTGGATGGACACCTGTAATACATATATATATACAAGAGAAAGAAGAGATGACAGGAAACGGATCAGAGCCCGAGTGTAAAACAACCTTAAAATAGTTTAGCAAGTATTTAAAATGCTTACCAGTTGATATTACATACATGTTAGTACCTCGACACTTACTTGGCAATTTTCACCCCTCAACTAGTGTGCACGCCTAACGTACTACTGAACTAATCTAGGTAAAGCTAACCCAATTCACTAGTCTAACCCAATTTTCCCTCACCAAATTTTGTTTCAAGTAATTGCATAGCTATAAATTATCTGATAACCCTTTCTTATGAATGTATTAAGCCAGTTATGTTCATGTCAATACAGACTTAAGTTCTCAACCACTTAATTCATTTAATATTAATTATTCAATTTTACCTACTTACAAGCACAATATATTAATCACAGATACATATGTTTATCACTCATAATATATATACTAATAGGTCACCCCATATAAATCTATGGTGTTGTCATACTCTGCTATCAAGTCCTCGTATCTCTCGTACAAAGGAAAATACTAGTCTGGAATCACTCTCGAACTCTATTAACATAAAACACACATATTGGAGGCGAAGCATAGTTCCCAGTCACTAAGAGGTCAGGACATACGCTCATGTTTCCTAGGACCGTCTGATTATCATTCTCAGATAGCATGTATCGAGGGATCCTGTGTTCAAGGGTACAAGTCAATATCCCCCATAAAGGTCACATCGAGATAAGACTGTCCTGGCGCGGAAACCTTCGTGATAGCAAGTAGCGTGGGTATGATTAAACACAAATGTTCACACAATATATATATATATATATATATATATATATATATATATATATATATATATATATATATATATATATATATATATTTTCATTATTCAGATAGATAAACCCACGACCCATAACATATTCTAACCATACGTGGCACGTAGCACCCGAATTCCACGTAATTAATTTATTCTTTTATTTTCTCAATTACCATAAATTTGCTAGTACTTCTCGATTCTCGAAGTGTATCATTTTAATAAATGTCAAATCAGTAAGTTTACCCTCTCTACCCTACAGGTTTATGTCATCATCGACTTGCATAATCCTCAAATTATCACACACGCAATTATAACTCATTTTATACCCTCGTAACTCTACTTTTAAATTTCATATGAAATCGTACTACCCGGACCTTGTCCACAACCCTACTGGTCCCTATCAAGTCCCATTATGATATTTAAGTTATATCTAAGGGTCCTTATACATTTAGGTTGAATAATTATTAAAAAGGGAAACAGGAGTCAAATTCCAGGAGGAGTCGATCAATCGATGAAAAGGTCCAATCGATCGATCCAGTCGATCGATCGACATTCTTGAGTCGATCGATCGATCGAGCAGTTATTGGCCCAATTTCTGTAATTCTTTACCTGCGGGTTTCATCAACTTAAATCCTTAAAACCTCTATTAATTCGTCCCAAATTCCCAAACAATCAAACCACAAGTTTTATTATCCTACATACATGATTTCTAACATAAAACATATACAAATTCATCAAGGGCCATAAATTAAAGGGGTTAATTCAAGCTAATTTATCAAAAACCCTATTTTTATCATCATCGTCAATGACTTCCTAATTCTTCCAGAATTTAACCTTTAATGGACATCATTTCGTAGTTAATCATCTATATGTATCAATAGGGTTGTCCTAACATGGTTCCTACTCAGAAATTCAATAGAAATCTCCCAAACATCATTTAACTTTCATGAAAACATAAAATCACTATCTCCTACACTTTGATGGATGTGTTATTAACTAAAGAACAACAAGTTAGATACTTGCCTCAAGAATGAAAGTCTGAATTGTAGAAGATGATGGGTATGATCCCGCTCCTTGTTCTCCGATCTACGCGTTGGTGGTGGAATTGGTGAGGATGGTGTAGGGTTGGTGGTTCTCCTCCTTGGGAACCTTTTCTCTTCTCTCTTCCTTAGCCTCTCTGCAACTCCAATATTTCTAACCCTCAAGGACTCCCACTGCCATCAGATATAACCTCTCAATTTTCATCATTAATTAAGGCCTAAAATGGAAAATTATCGTAATACACCCTGGGTTGCCAGTTAGGCCTAAAAATGTCCTGAGACCCAAACTAAACCCCCAGGTACACTTTTCTAACTATTTCGACTCTTCCGGATACATTGGCGAACTCGAAATGATTATATAGATGACCTACAATTAATTTACTTTTTATTCCATTAATTTAGTCCCGACGCGATGCACGCGCGTCCCGACTTAATTTCTATAATTGTCGTATTATTCACTCCCGATAATTTTTAATAAATTCAATATCATATATTACTTTACTTATTAAGTAATATTCAACATAATTCTTACCAATAATTACTAACTCTCGTCACACTAGTAAATATTTATTTTAAAATTCGAATTAATATTAAATTAATTTATCCCAATTTAATTTAATTAATTCCATAATTAAATGCCATAAAAATACGGGATATTACAGACGCGTGGCAAAATATAGATAGTCTGATTACTTTGATAAGATAAGATGTTACTATTCATAGCACCATTGTCCCATATATATATATATATATATATATATATATATATTCTTTTTTTTTTTCTTTTTTTTGGGGGCCTCACCAACCACAGGGTTCCTAGGCAGCTGCCTTAGTTGTCCCATGGTTGGGTCAACACTGACTCTATCTTCCACTCACATCACATATTCAGTAGTACTCCCTCCGTTCCAAATTAAGACTCTATGACTTCATTTTGTATAGATTAAGGTTACACTTAATTAACTCTAGTTCATCATCGTAAAACTTAATTTGATGATTAATTTGAAATGACTCAAAAAAAGTAGTAAACTTTTAATTTAGACGAAGGAAATATATTAGTAAGTGTAAGAAATATATTTTAATAAAATAAATAAACAATAAATTTTAGAAGAAGATGTTGTTTCAATAACTGACGTTCTGACGGCTTTACAGTCCCACAAGCGCCTAAAATACCAATATAATCTTGGGCGGTTCACTAACTTTCAAAATTTTCACAAAAATTCCACTATTAAATCAAAACATGGAAAATTTTCTTAAGTCACACACGTTGGCATGCGCTGATCAACTTTGAAAAAAATATACTCCATCCTTTCAGCAAAAGCATAAAGAATGAAGTATTAGAGGCTTCTGTTGATACCAAAAATTATCTACCTACATGGACTAATTAAACGCTTAACCAACTCCAAAGATAGTTGCTCGGCAGGCATGCCGATCAACTTGAAGAATGCAGATCATCAAAGTAAATAAAAGGTCAACACTTGGGGGAACAACCAAATGTCTTTTCGCATGTGGTAAGACAATCCACCATCACGTTCATTATGTACGGGTTTAAATGCTTGAATATATAAAGACATTTTAACCGTTGACCTCCGAATCACTATAAATACATTGTATCCCTTTCATCAAAGGTATGATAGAACGGATTCTAAGATATTCATCTTAACAAGAGTACCTAGTTCTCTGTAATCGCTAAAATCAATACAATAATAATGGACGTAGGCTTTTTTACACAGTCGAACCACTTTAAAAACTCCTTATCTTTTATTTTATTATTTCATTACAATCATATATTTTATCTGTGATTAGAAAATTAGATCTAGTCCATTTTTTGACATCAACAATATACATTGTAATATTTCGAAAAATGACTTGGCTTTTCTAGTAGAACTTGCCATATCGAAAACTACTAGATTAAGACTATGACATCCACATGGTGTATAACATGCTCTTGGATTTATATTTAATAATGTTTTTTTATACACCTTGTTCTTTGCCTTTCATATTTGATCCATTGTCATATCCTTGTCCCCTAATGTCATCAATATTAAGTTTAAGTTTTTCAAGTATATTTAATAACTCATCAAAAAGTTCCTTTCCCGTTGTGTCATATACTTGGATAAATTTTAAAAAATACTTGTCTATCTTTACGAGTGTTGATGAAACATTAACGCATCGTATTATAAGAGTTATTTGTTATTTGTGACTTATATATGGAGTGCAATTAAGAGTTGTTGAAAAATATTTTACTTCTTTAATTTTTTTTAATAATTATATTTTTCACTTCAGAGGATAACAACTGTATTAACTCATTTTGAGATTGATTAAACTATTCCCGTTTTTTTTTTTTTTTTCTATTATGTTTTTTAGCACCACTTTTATATTCTATAGTAGACATTTACAATAAAATAATGTACAAAAAATATCAACTACAATCTAAAACACAAATATGACTGAAAAATATTAAGGAACGAGGGCACTTGTGATAGCTTATTAACCCAAATGGACCTACAAATTTGGAAAAAATAAGAAATAAAAAATAGCAAATTATAAATATAAAATTTAGAGGAGAATATAAAATATAAATTATTAGAAATGCAAAATATTTTTGTCTTGAAAGAGTTAAAGAGAGTTTGGTAAAAAAATGGAGATCTATTGCTTTTTTTTCTTCAGGCGTGTGTGTTTGTGGAAGGAGAGAGATGCAATTTTAAGGGGAAAACAACCATTATAATAGGGAGATGGGAGGGGGTAACATAGGTTGAGGGAAAGAGAAAGAGAAAGAGAGGGATGCATGTGGGTGAATTTAATTATTACCATTAAGGCTAGAAAGTAGGAACATTATAGCTTAGAAAGGAGGAACATAATGTCCATTCTTTCACTTTTGCTTTTTTCTTACTCTTTATCCGAATCCGATTACAAAAAAATTGTATTTTTTAAATATATATATATATATATATATATATATATATATATATATATATATATATATATATATATACACTAGCGGATGCCCCCCCGGGATAAAACCCAGACCATAATAAGCCGCCTTTTTAATTTTTTTTTTTAAAAACTTTAAAAAAATAATAATTTTTTTTTATAAAAATATTTAATAAAAAATATTTTTTTATAAAAATATTTAATAAAAAATATTTTTTTAAAAAATATTTTAATAAAAAAATAAAAAAATAATAATGTATGCATGTATGCATGCATACATGCATGTGTATGCATGCAACACATAAAATGTCATGCATGTTTATCATGCATGAATTACTATTCATAAGATCATTGTCCCAAATTATATAGATATGGAGAGGTTCAGAGGTGAACATTTTAATGAACCTTAACAAAAAATACTTAACACTCAATCAATTTTAATTTCTATGTAGTAATAGGTTCGCGCCTGCGGCAACGGACACGCGTGTGACACACGACAGCGGCAACGGACAAGCGTGTGATGCACTTGTATTAAAAAAGACGCGTGCCACACGTGTGCCTATTGCCGTTGACGCGGACCAATTACAACATGGAATTAAAATTGAATGAGTGTTAGGAGTTTTTTGTTAAGGTTCATTAAAATATTCATCTTTTATGTTTGCTTTTGAACTTCTCTCTCTCTCTATATATATAATTTTTTGGAGGCCTCCCTCACCAACCACGGGGTTCCTAGGCAGCTACCTTAGCTGTCCCATGGTTGGGTCGACAGTGACTCTATTCTCCACTCTCATCACATATTCAATAGTACTCCGTTCATTTCAAATTAAGACTCCATGATTTCATTTTGTATTGATTATATATACACACAATTAACAATCAAGATTAACTATAGTTCATTATTGTAAAACTTAATTTGCTGATTATGTTCAAAAGAAAAAGATGAATAATTAATTTGAAATGACTCAAAAAAAAGTAGCAAGTATATTAGTAAGTACTAGCATGAAGGCCACGCGATGCGTGGCTGCGTATATATATATTTGATTATAAAAACTTCTGAAATATATTTTTATTAAAGAATTTTATAATCCGATGTTTAGAATAAATATAAATAATCAATAAGTAAATAAGAGTACTAAGAAAATTTGGCAAAATGGCATACATTTAGATTATTGATACTAACACCAACTTCAAAAGTATTTCTTCGACATTTAATTTCAATTATGTCAGCAGTTCAATGACATAAACAATAGTTCAAATTTGAGTTCACTGATATATGCATATATCAATGATATATAACATCAGTTCGAATTTGAGTTCACATACAACTATTTTGTGGGAATATTTTAAATAACTTATCTTATATCCAAAAATTTAACATCAAAATTTACTTATACAAATACAAACCTTATATCTTATATCCAAAAACGTTTAAACAACAACCAAACAAAATGTCAGAAGTCGAGCACAAGTACATGGGCATGAATCAGTCGTGGGTGTGGTGGAGCTCAAAATTGATCATCTTCAACCTTGAGAATATTCTGAAAAGCAAAAATCCAAAATTGTTAATACACATAATGTAACCAATATAAACCCAAGACAAAAATACCCATCCTTAATCTGAATAAAACATTAGATCCTTTATGATTATCATACCAAAAAAACTACAATCAATTAAAATTTCTTAAAAAGTAACATAGGAAATGGAAAGAGAGAGGAGAGAGAAATGAAAATGCATGGAGGCACATAAAGTGTAGAGAAAAAAGATACTATCTTCGGTGGATTTGGCATGGTGCAAAAGAATTGATGGGATATGAGGGGGAGAAATAGAACAGTGAGGCTTGGCTTCTGTGTAGTTGTGGAGGGCGAGGTGCCCACCTTTGTAAATTGGATTTGAAAGATTAGAAAGGTATGATGCAATGCATTTGGGCATATGTGGGATGGTGAATTTCTGTCTCGGCTCTGAGCCTCGTAGTTCGGTTCATTATTTTTCTTTTTTTGGGAATGAATAAAAAATTTAAAGAATCAAATCTCAATGTGGTTAGTAAATGAATGATCCTAATTGATAAAAAAGAGAAACCCAGATGGAGAGAGTAAAAAATTCTACGATGGTATTAAATATTGTAGACACGTGGTGTCCCACGTGGATAGTATAAGGAGAGAATATATGTATATTTATGTCAACATCACGTGTTATTCTACCATGATTTGGCTCTATAATTTTTATTTAGGCCTCGTTTGCGAGTTCTATTTTTGTAGAGAAAAGAAAGGAAAGGAAGAGAAAGTGTGTTTCCTTTCCTTCGTTTGGGAGTTTAAGTGGAAAGAAAGTGACTTTCTCTCGTTTGGGAGTTTCGAAGGAGAGAAAAGAAAGGAAATTTTTTAAAAAACTTTCCCTTCCTTTCTCTCCAAAACTTTCTTTCCAAATCGGAAAGAAATGGAGAGAAAAGAAAGTTTTTTAATGAATTGTTCCTTCTTCCTCTTAAAAAAATTATTTTCCTCCCAAACTCCCAAACGCAAGAAAGAAGATTGTTTTCTTTTCTCTCCCAAACTCATTTCTCTTCTCTTCTTTTCTTTTCTCTCCTATTAACTTTCTCTTCTTTTCTTTTCTCTCCTAATAAAATTTTCCTTTCCTTTCTTTTCTCTTCCAAACTCCCAAACGAGGCCTTAGTTATATAGATGAGAAGTATACTTTAACAAAATAAGTAAACAATAAATTTTAGAAGAAGAGGTGTATGGATAAACCGTTTAGTTGCTTATGAAACCCAAATGGCAAGTGTTGGCCCTCACCCCTACCACTACCACTGCCACCACTTGTTGTCATCAATTTCAAAGCCGATAACAAGACCATGGCTTACAAAGAAAACACCCCTTTTCAATTCAGTAAAGAAAGCTCCGTTATCACTCATCTTCTGCTCACCTTCTTCCCCATTGGATACACAAACAGCCGAGTCTTGTGTTAACACCGGTCTATCTCTCTTCTCCAGAGGACGGGTACTTGCCAAAATTTCATATTTTTCAAATTGCTGCTCTGTTTTCTTGATTACCCATGAATAGGATTTTAGTGATTACCCGTTTTTAAATAATACATGAGAGTAGGTTGTTTTGATATGCTATTGTGATTGCCTTTTCTATTATCTTTATACGTGGATTTCAAATTTGTTGACCCTCTAATGTGTTAAGATGTGAAAGATTGCGAGTCATTCATGTTTCTGCCAATCTAATAAATTTGTACTTTTTTAATGCACTAGAGAAAGATAGCTTTATCGAAATCATACACCGAATATTATACAAGGGCTCCAACCGTTTGGGCAGTTTGACAAAAAGGCCCAAAATCCATTTGTATAAGGGCTGCGAATACTGACGTTTAGTTAGGGTTCGTTTGTTTTTACCTCTTAAGTCTGAATCTGAACCATTCACTTCAGATTCAGATTTCAGAGTTCAGATTCATAAAAACAAACAAATTTTTCAGATTCAGATTTCAGAGTTCAGATTCAGTCTTCAAGTTTCAGATTCAGATAAAAAACAAACGCAACCTTAGTTTTTTCCCTTTGGCCCTGAAAATATCGAAAGATTTCAAAAAGCGTCGTTAAAAGTGAAAAATGGGGGTCAAAATCCAAACGGGTATAACTAATGGGGGCTAAAATCTAAATAACACCGAATTCTATATATCTATCTCAAGCTATGTTATTGTGTTTGTCCAACCATCCCGACCTTGATACATGGACTTCGACTCTCAAACACTAAAGGATGGGGGACTCCGACAGAATAGAACTTGACACCGAAGATCTTCAAATTTGTAAAAGTTGTCTCGCAACTTCTGAAGACTTTTTCGGTCAAAAACTCTTCTCTATTTGGGATAAGATCGTCCGACACTTGAACAAGACTAACACATTTGATGAGCCTCGTATTGCCAGTTCTAATGGTTGGCTGTTGAGGTCATTGATTATGAAGATGAAATTATGTTGAGGTCGTCGATTATGAAGATGAAAATTATTTTTCGGTAGTGTCTTCTGTTTCAAATCTGTCACACTCTGGATTTGAAGCCGAATCCTTTTTAGTGGAGTTCACCATCAACTTAGCAAGAAATTTTTTGGTGTCGGGTACTACGTTAAGTATGCCAAACATGCATACATTCATGAGATTGGGGATTAATTCAAGTTTGACGAGTGTTTCTGACCTGTGGGAAGAAACACAGTGAGGACAAGAGAAATTCAGGCGACCCCTCCTTCAAGGACCTCACACCGCCCGGCATGGTTAACTTCCTCGTGGTAACCTGGTCGAACGGCAAATAAAACACGAGTTGCTTCAGTATAATTTATAGATCAAGCGGCCAAAAATGTGGCAAAATCAGACTGCAAGCTGATTTTGATAGGGACCTCTCTAACATGCCGATGCAGGTGGATTGGGTGTAAATAAAGGTGGTTATCATGGCATGGTGGGAGGAGGTCAAAGCCGAGAAGGCTAGTGGAACCGAGTTTTAATGTGACCTAGATTAGGATTTTCTATTTTTTATTTTAATGTAATTTTTATAGTTTTTTTTTTAATTTAAATTCAAATTGTAATTTTTTTAATGAAAAATATTTATTTTTGGTCGCAATTTTTGTAGCTATTTTTATACTATGAAATATGTTTTGAGATAAAATAAAATAAAGAAAACGAAAAAAGGCTACCCTGGTGACCATCAGTCTTGGTCCAAGCGGCGCGGCAGGGACCTTGCCAACAGAAGGGTATCTATACAACTTCACTTAGGTACCAAATTTTTGGCCGAAATGGGTCCTAATTTGGGTTGAACCTCATGCGGCAATGGTTTTGCCGCACCTCTTAAAAAGAGGAAAAATTCGGGGAGACAAGGCAAATGATGCCCAGGCTAAGAAAATGAAAAAAAATGAAAAAGAGTAAAATGTGGGGTTGGCAAGGTCTTTGTCATCCAAGTTCAAAATTTGGCCATCATGGGGAAAATTTCGGTCAAAATGAGGGTTTATAGATGGCTCAAATCTATTTTGGCCTGTGGGTTGGATTGCTTTTGATTGGCCGATACCTATTTGCCCAAAGGCTCGGAGATGCTCTAAGATGAAGATTCTTTGAATTGAATGCTGCCTAGCCTGCAGGGTAGAGCTTTTTCCCATCTCACCTATCTAGCAATGTTCCCAAGTACATCTTCAATTATTTTCCTCTAGCTTTCAAATCCTTTTTATCCCGACTGTGCTGCAAATGTTGTGTATATTTCTTTTCTTAATTTTTAAGTAAATGCAAATCTGATTTTGTTATTTTTCCCAGATAGCATAAGTGACCTTTCAATTATATACATTATATTTAAATCTAAAGTTGTTTGGTAGAAAGTTCAGTATTCATGTCCCTGAGAATGAACTTTCCAGATTAAAGATGCTCTCGTTCAGTTTGAAACGGCACTTACTCTAAATCCTAATCCGATCGAGGCTCAAGCTGCACTTTATAACAAAGCTTGCTGTCATGCCTACAGGTAGAATTTCTATGATATTATATCTGTCGATGTACCACTAAATTGAATTCATTGTAGTACTTCTTTTCAACTCAATATCAGAAAATTATCAGGTTTATTATTCTATTTCACTTGACTTCTGTTTGACTGAAACCCATATCACGATGAACCGTTATCTAAGCTTTAAATTAAGGTAAAACATGTGAATAGCAAATCGTCACTGTCTTCTAAAAATCTCTAAAATGCTCTTCTTCGAAATATGGTGATACTCATTGTTAAGGAAACCCTTTTAAAGAGTGAAAGAGGGCCTGCGTGTGAGAAAATGTTATGCAAACATGCCTGTGAAGTTTGAAAAATAATACAAAAGAAGGGAAAATCCAGATTCTATGGTAAACATTGTCGTTTGTCAAGACTATTATGGAGCTTTCCGAAATGACTAATTGTATTTAAATTCTAGGATATTTGATTCCCCCCCCCCCCCCCCCCCCCCCTAAATAATTGCGTAATTAGACGTATCCCGTAGAAGTTCAAAATTTAGATAACATGGGTTTTATTGCCAAAGAAATAAGTTTAATTTTTCAACATTATAAACTTTAGATATTTCAATTGCCTGTGTTTCTACTTCTATAATGTCACCACATAGATTGCTGGCTTATGTAGTATAAGTTTCTTTCCCTATATCTTTTTTTAACACAGTAAAGATAGAGTGGTCGATCTTATATCTCTATTTTCTTTTTGACGAAGAGGGGAGGGAAAGAAAGCTGCTGAATGTCTGCGAACTGCTTTGAGAGAGTATAACCTTAAATTTGGAACAATTCTTAATGATCCAGACTTGGCCTCCTTCAGAGCTTTGCCTGAATATAAGGAATTGCAAGAAGAGGTTTGTTACTCAAGCGCCTCTGTAATTCGGTTTAAATAGTGTATATTTGTACAAGTTTCTTGCATCATAGACATTATATCACATAACCTTTAATATTAAGATCTTTCACAGTTACATCCCCAGATACTATTTTTAGGAAAAAACCAGATAGTTTTAGCTATTGGAATGCAATCCAAGATAAACTTCAGAACTTTGCTTTAATATAAAGAATTTCAAGAATAGGTTTGTTGCCAAGTCTCTCTATAATTAAGTTAACTTCTAGTGGAAATTTAATTAGTCCTTGCATCATTAGGCACTATGTCATAGCTTTTCATTTTAGGGTCTTTCACAATTACATCCCTGAAGAAACAAAAATTTGAGGAAATTCCAGATACTTTTAGCTATTAGGATGCAGTCCAAATACCTTCCAATTAGGTATAATATGACTCTGCAAATTATCAGGACCACAACCATAAGCCCCTATTCAACAAGGGATCGCATCGAAAAGTTAAAAATTAACTATTTTGTAAAAACTTGCATTTAAAAACTCTACCGGGACTTTTCTCTAATTTTCTGTTCATTTTATTTACAGGCTAGGTTGGGTGGGGAAGATATAGGCTACGGTTTCCGCAGAGACCTCAAACTCATTAGTGAAGTCCAAGCACCATTTCGGGGCATTAGAAGATTCTTCTATGTGGCATTTATTGCAGCTGCTGGGATCTCAACGTTCTTCACCATACCCAGGCTACTCGGTGCAATTAAAGGTGGCGATGGAGCTCCTAATATCTGGGAAACTGTTGGAAATGCTTCCATCAACATCGGAGGTAAACAATGAGACCCTTTTTTCTTCTTCCATAACATATTACAGTATGTTTTATTCTGAACGTTTATTGGTGGTTATATGCATTTTAACATTGCTACATAATGTTTAATTGTTTCTCAAAATGACTAAGTTTTTGGATCAGCCATCTGCAGGTATTGCAGTTTTAGTGGCATTATTTTTATGGGACAACAAGAAAGAAGAGGAACAACTTGCACAAATATTACGAGATGAGACCCTTTCGAGGTTGCCCTTGCGCCTTTCAACTGACCGGGTTGTTGAACTTGTGCAATTAAGGGATACTGTGAGACCTGTTAGTATCAACACATTCCTTGTTCGGATTAATTTTTTTGCACTCCAATTTTTATATATTTTTATTATATATGTCACAATTGAACACAGGCTTTAAGAAAAAATAATCTTATTGCCCATTTCAAAATAATAATTCAATCCAACCTATCACATCAAATAATTATCCCCGATTTTGGCCGCTAGCTGAAAATAATTTTAAGGAAATGTATTTACCATCCATCTTGGACAATCAAAAACTTTCAATGTGAGCCATGGTTCAAAGTCTCGGTATCGGACACCCTATTTTCAACTCAGTCGCGGTATTGGGCGATACGCAAATATACGCTATTTTGAGAGCGCAAAAAATTCTGAAAAAAATATAGAAAATAAAAAAAAATAAGATTAACAATGTAGACCAATTAGATACGCTCAAAACCATCATTTAATATGCATTCCATTGTACAATTGGTTATACTGAAGCGCGATGGACTTGTAAGATTCAATTTTGAAAAAGACATTTATTTTAAATTTTTTTATAATTACTGAACATCATTTGAACATAAGTTATAGGAATTTTGTACAAAACATTATTTTTTGGAATTTTTAGAATTACTTGGCATTATTTAAAACATTATTTGAAGATTCTTTGTACAAAACATTAATTGAACATAAGTTTTTGGAGTTTTTCACAAAACATTATTTTAGGAATTTTTCACAAAAAATTACATTGAAGATGCACAAAAATGATTACATTCCAAACATTTTCGTAGAATCTAAACATTTTTTTCTACAAAACATTATTTTTAGAAATTGTTTAGAAATTCTAAACATTTTTTAAGAATTCTAAATATTATTTGTAGGATTATTTTTGAAATTCTAAACATTTTTTTTAAAGAATTCTAAACATTTTTTGAACAAAACATTAGTTTTAGGAATTTTTTAGAAATTCTAAACATTATTTTTAGGAATTTGTAAACTTTTTTTGTACAAAACATTATTTTTAGAAAATTGTTAGAAATTCTAAACATTTTTTATTAGGATTCCAAACATTATTTGTACCAAACATTATTTTTAGGAATATTTAGAAATTCTAAACATTTTTTAAAGAATTCTAAACATTTTTTGTACAAAACATTATTTTTAGGAATTTTATAGAAATTCTAAACATTTTTTTATTAGGATTATAAACATTACTTTTAGAGTTATAAATATTTTTTACCAAATGTTATTTGTTTACAATTGTTCATTAACTGACATGTTTATTAATAAAAAAATTAATGTTTTAAGTTTTTTTTCACAAAACCTTTCACTTTTTTTTATCAAAACAGTTTTCTTTTAAAAAAACTTTAAGAATTATTGACAACATATTTTAGAATATTTAGTTGCACAAGTGATGTATTTGTTCCTTAAAAAAGTAGTGGCATTTAAACATTCTTAAAAAGTGAAAAGAAAAAAAAACACTAACAGAAAAGACAAAAATATATATATATATATATATATATTTTTTTTTTTTTTGGTAAGGTATTTTTCATACCACGAGGTGTCCGGACCAGCTTACGCGCACCTCGACTAATCCCCGCTCGCGGTCTGTGGCTTCCGCTGGCCAAGCATTATTTTGACACTGCGGATCAAACCCAATCCTCCCCCAAACAGTGTCCCAATGGCAGCCTTATAGGGACGGAACCCCCAAACATATTGTTGATCACTAAAGATGGAAAAGCCCCATCTTAGTGGCTTACAAGAGATAAATAAGAACTTAAGAGAAGATAAATAAGGCTTTTTATGTATAAAGCCCTTACAAAAGATCAACTTCAACAATTAAAGAATTAAATAAATACAAGTAA
The DNA here is from genome assembly GCA_949130495.1 of Sambucus nigra. NCBI lineage: Eukaryota > Viridiplantae > Streptophyta > Magnoliopsida > Dipsacales > Adoxaceae > Sambucus > Sambucus nigra. The sequence continues at coordinate 574,315,464 of OX422217.1, forward strand.
AAAGAATCCTTTAACTTGTCAGACAGAATTGAATCTAACTGCTTTCAGCCTCCACTTGTCTACCTTAATCATACCTTTAATCATCTTTGGAAAAACATCAATTTCGTGGCAAAAAAAATGAAGATTCTATATCAGCACATAGTTAGCTAAAAGATCAGCAGGGCTATTTCCTTCTCTATATACATCCGCAAAAGAGATAGAAAGAGCTTCTCCAATACTCAAAATCTCTTCAACCACATCTCTAATCCCCCAAGGGCAGCTAGTTAGCTTATTCAGAATATCTGCAAGGACTTTAGAATCAGATTCAACAATTATAGGATAATCTTTAAGATCAGAATAATAAATTAGACCTTCCGGAATGGCCAATGCCTCTGCTTCCACATTTGTTTTCTCCCCAAAGAAGGAACTATAGGCGCAAATAAAATCTCCTTTATGATTCCTCAAAATTCCTCCTCCTCTACTTGGACCTGGATTACCTCTAGAGCAACCATCTGTATTTAATTTTAACACTTCTTTTGGGGAATGTAACCAATGGACTAAAATGAATTTTGTAGAGGGATGGGGCATATCATGAACATTATATATGGTGCATCCTCTAGGGACAATAGGGAGCATTTTGACAATATAGTTGCACAGATTATTAGTTCTCTCAATCAGCATATGAATGTTTGGGGTAGTGCAATTGAACCTACTGTCATTTCTTTGTACCCATAAGAACCAACAAATAAGGATAGGAATTATAATATGAAAAGTACTTTCAGTTGTTTTGGGAGCATTTATCCACCATTGAAGAAGCCTACCTCTCACTGTGAATCTTTTTAAAACCATACCCAACACTCCACTATAATTATCCCAGAGATTTATGGCCATATCACCTTCCACAAATAAATGGTCATAGGTTTCCACTTGAGGATGGCCACAACAAACACATTTTGAGGGCCCCTTCCGACCAATGCTATATAGCATGGTTCAGAGAATTATATTCAACAATAAGGTCCAACAAACACATTTTGCATCATTATTTGAACATTGTGATATTTTCTTTTATTTTTTGATAGAATTTTAATCTTTTACTATTTTTCTTTGTTGTTGAAAATATATTGTAACATTTACAGAAACACCACCTATATAAGTTTGTACACATAACATAAATGTGCACAATAATTTTAACACAATAAGATTAAATTAAACATTTGCAATAAAATTAAAATGTCACTAATATAAAACTAATAACATACACCGTACATACAAATATTTGAACTTGGGACAAAATATCCTATCAAAATATAAAGTCACATAATGATGTTAAAAAATGGAAGAGACAAAGATTGGGAAAAAAAGAATCTCCATAAGTCTAGTCTCGTCCATGTAGGCCAAACATCCTCGTCCACTTACATAAATTAAAATCAACAATTAGTCATTAATATGTAATTATTTAGATATTTTAAGTAATTAAAAAGTAAAAAAAAAAATTAGTACATTAGCAATATGCCAAGTCTGTCGCACTTCAGTATAGTACAATGTAATGCATATTAAATGATGGTTTGAACATATCTGATTGGCCCACATTGTTAATCTTATTTTTTTAAAATTTTCAATATTTTTTTTCATCTCTAAATAGCGTAACTTTGCATATCGCCCGATACCACGACCGAGTTGAAAATCGGGTGTCCGGGACCGATACCGAGACTTTGAACCATGTATATAGCTTGTCATCTAAAGGTAAATAACCTCCTAGCAGCTTCCATAGAAGCACTGAAAGCTTAGGCGTCAATGCCTTATGCCAAACAAAAGGGCATGCCCAAGAAGAGATATTGTGATTTCTGATAACTTTTCAACCTGGTGAAACAGTGAAATTTCCTTTAGAAGTACCTGTCCATATCATCTCATCCAAATAGCAGTCTTTTCTAATTTTTACCTCCAGTAATGCGTGACATACCTTGAGAAAAATAGCTCAAAAGTTTTCCATTGTTCACTGTCTATTTCCATTCCACAGCTTTTTCGTTTGAATCAAATCATTTCTGACAGTGTACTGGCGTAAAGGCCCTATAGGGGACCAGTTGTCCCACAAAGCACTGGCACTGCCATCAGCTATTCTCCATTTTATACATTGTTAAGCTTCACTTCGAATATCAAACATTCTCTTCCAGGTATGAGAGCCCCATATATTTGAGACATTACAAGGACGAGAATTCCTACAGTATTTTGCTTCCATAAAATTAGCCCACAATGATCCTCTGCTCCTGAGCTTCCACCAAAGTTTCATAGCACAAGTTTTGCAAATATCCTCCAATTTTCTAATACCAATACACCCTTTTTTGGTAGGTTTACATATCTGGGCCCAATTGCACCAATGATACCTTTTGTCTCCCACATTAGAGCTCCAAAAGAAGTTGGCCATCATTCTTTCCATAGCTTGAATAACATTTTTAGTTGGCATAACAGTAGTCAACAAGTACATTGGGAGAGAACATAACACAGACTTGATAAGAGTGACTTTAGCTCCTGTGGACAGAGTTTTAGCTTTCCAGCTCATAATTCTGCCTCTAATTTTAGCCACCTTAGGTTCAAACATCACACTTTTCTTCCTTCCTGAATAAATAGGGCAGCCAAGGTAAGTTATAGGAGAGGTCTTTTGATTCATCATCCCAACCATCTCTGAAATTCTTCTCGCTGCTGAATGTTTGATCTTATTAGATAAAATCAAGGAGCTTATGAAGTATATGGGATTTATAATGACACGTGGCGCGTGGTTGTGCCTATGGGAGACGACTATCTTTTATTTTCCATTTTTTAGTTTAGGGTTTATTATAATTTTCCTTTATTTTTAGTGTTTAATTAGTTTCCAAGGATGTTTGGGACTAATGAGTCATTTTTAGGTATTAGTTGTCCTTTTTGGTCTTTTTGGGTAATAGCTTGGCTAGCAAGCTATCTGTTCCTATAAATAGGCTTTTTGGCCGTCATTTGTACTTAACCTTGAATATTGAGAATTGAGAATAGAGAGAGAAAGAAACTCATCTCATTAGTCTAATTTATTTGTCGTTGTTGTTGTGTAGTGTAATTGTTGTATAGTGTAATAATAATGCTTCCGCATTTGAAGGTTTACGTCAAATTAATATCAGAGCTGCGTTTGTTCTTGGTGTTCGTCGGGGTGCGTGAAGCGGGTCACAAGTTGAGATTCCAACTCTGACAACCCTTCAATCGAAAGATTGATAAATGCCCAAATGAGAATCGAGTGAATAGAAACCCTAAATTCCATCACCACTAAAAGAAGAGATACCAACTTTTTTAGCTCCTCCGCCCTCCATCTGCACCACCACCCTCCTCCACCTCCACCTCCACCTCCACCTCCTACCGCCACACAACCACCATCCCGTTTATATGAATCTCCGTCTTCAAATTTTTACCAAAACCCTAATCCAAGAAACTCACCACTCCAAAATTGAAACCCTAACCCTTAAGAACTCAAGAACCTACAAACCCTAGTCAAGAATCCAACAAAACCCTAGCCCACCGTGTCAAAACAGCCGCCTGCCAAACAAAGGCAGGCCGGCCAAGTTTTCCCCCACCCGAACTTTTTTTTCCCCGATTTAACCCCTCTACCACCCTACCCTACCGCCGCCCACTAGCCACCCCCTGGACTCATTTTCGGCGCCGAACCCCCCCAAAAATCCCCGAAACAATCCCAACACACCCCCTCCTCCCTTACTGCTGCCGACCACAATCCAGGCCTGGCCAGTGGTTCCGACCAAGTTCCGGCATTTCCATCCACGTGAACCAGATGCAATCAAGATCCGGCCACAAAAAAAAAGCTGTAATCCAGTGGAGAAATCCCAGGTTTCTGACGGAATCAGCCCTAAACCAAGACGGGACACATTCTGACTCAAGTACGCTGCCCCGGCCAACCATCAACCACCGGAAGTCCACCAAACAGACCCACCCAGGGCCGGAAGTCAGTCCCCTTGCCGGAATTTCAAGATGCAAACAAAACAGTACCGTCGGCGAGCAGAAAAGGGACGGACAACTCTTATCCCAGTCGGTCGAACACCCTGAAACCTATGACAGCCCCGACAACCGTAATTCTCCTATTAAACCCTCCGATCTAGTCCCCCCTACCCCGATCTGCCCCAACACCTTCCAAACCCAATTTTTTTACCCAGACAGCCTTCTCCTTACCCCTAGGGCAGCCCACTCCTAGGGTTTGTCCTCCCTCCCTTTTCTTGACCACAAATAACAACCCAACTCCCACCACCTTCAAAAAAACCCAAGAAACCAGCCCCACCCTCTTTTAACCCTAATTTTTCCCTTTTCCACTCATTAATGCCCATTTGCAATCAAATTCGACCCAAAACGGGCCTGCCCTACTTTGAGCCGATCTCACCCTCCCTATTGACCTCTATTCTGGTCAATTTTTGACACAACATATGACTTCCATGAGAAATGTACCCACCGGGGATACATTTTCCGACTGTTTGCCACCAGAGATGTCGCCGTCTTCAGCCCTCTTATTTTGCCATTGTACTTGCAAAGGTGCGGTCGCCGGAGTTATTGTCCGGTCAGATTCAGGGGTCCACTAAGACAAGTTGCAACCATATGCTTATGGGGTTGAGGAGGAGGAGTGGTCGTCAGTTTTTGGTTGCTCGGATTTTGTAGGGAGGCATCGTTGAGATTCGGGTATATTAGACCCACTTGCTGAAGGTTTGTATGGGTCTAACAGAAGTTCGGCCGATGCATTTGCGTATTGGATTTGATTTGGGGTTTTGCTTTTCTTTGGAAACTAACACTTTTACTGACACGTGTACATGTGGCATTGATGAGTCACCCTCCAAGCTCGAGGACGAACTTTTTCGAAGACGGGGAGAATGATGTATATGGGATTTCTAGCGACACGTGGGGCGTGGTTGTGCCTATGGGAGACGACTATCTTTTATTTTTCAAATTTTTAGTTTACGGTTCATTGTAATTTTCCTTTATTTTTAGTGTTTAATTAGTTTCCAAGGATGTTTGGGACTAATGAGTCATTTTTAGGTATTAGTTGTCCTTTTTGGTCTTTTTGGGTAATAGCTTGCCTAGCAAGCTAACTCTTCCTATAAATAGGCTTTTTGGCCCTCATTTGTACTTAACCTTGAATATTGAGAATAGAGAGAGAAAGAAACCCATTTCACTAGTCTACATTTTTGTTGTTGTTGTTGTTGTGTAGTGTAATTGTTGTGTAGTGTAATAATAACGCTTTCGCAAGATTTACATCATTTTTTATTTATTGATTAGTTGGCCAGATACCTTCTCATACATATCTAGCACATTCATGATATGCCTTAGAGATTTTCAATCCCCAGATGAGAAAAAGATAATATCATCAGCAAATGCCTAGTGGTTTAAATTTGGACATCCTATAGGGGTTTTAAATCTCTTGAAGGATTGTAAGGAATGCAACATGTTGAGGTTTCTAGAAGGAGCCTCAGCCATGAGAACAAATAGCCCTGGGGATAACGGATCACCTCGCGTTAAACCTCTATTTGACTTGAAAAAGCCTCTTGGAGTTCCATTAATCTGAACTGAGAACCAATTGTTAGAGACTACTCTCCAACCATGTCAATCCATCTCTCACAGAACCCAAACCTCGTCAACACTTGAACTAAAAATGTCCAGGAGACTCTATCATAAGCCTTGGCCATATCAAGCTTCATAACCACATTTCCACTATAATTTTTCTGATTAAGCATGTGAAACATTTCTTTAGCAAGAAGAATGTTTTCTGTAATATCTCTCCCCTTAATGAATCCACTTTGGTTTTGAGAGACTATGGTTGGGAGAATTTTACTAAGTCTAGAGGCCATAATCTTAGTGAAGATTTTGTTGAACAAATTGCATAAACTAATAGGCCTCATGTCATTAAATTTCCGGGGATCATCATTTTTAGGCACAAGAGCTATTATAGAAGAAGTAACTATCTTTGGAAGGGTCATACCTGCAAAAAATCCTGTTACTATATCACCTTTTATGACATCCCAATAATAAATGAAAAAAGCTCCTGTAAATCCATTCATCCCAGGGGAATTCTCTCCATTTAAAGATTTAACTGCTTCAAATATTTCATCTTCTTCTGGAAACTCTGCAAGACTACTATTTTGCTCTTCAGTGATAAGAGGGGGAATACCTTTGATGAAATTTTCATCCCCTGTATAGAGGTCTCCTGCTTCAAACACTTTTGAAATACATAATGGCTTCTTGTGCTATATTCTCTTCACCTTCCACCCAAACTCCCCTCTCATTCTTGATTTTAAGGATGATCATCTTTTTCCTTTCGGCCTTAACTGAGTTATGAAAGAACCTTGTGTTTTTATCCCCTTTCTCTACCCATTTTTCTCTAGATTTTCGCTTCCAAAATTGATCTTCAATAGCTATTTTCTGATTCTTAACTAGCTGCTGGATTGAAATTAACACAGTCAGGCACTGCTCCATATATGAAATTTGTTGAACAAGTATATCCTCCTTTGCAAACAACCAAATCTTACTGTTACAACTGGCCACTGCATAAGAAAACCCCTACTTAATCTTATATTTTTGCAGATCTTCAATTTTCTGTTTAGGCTCTAATTCATCTATCATCCTCACTTTATGAATCCTCACTAACCTCGTTAATCTCCTTATAGCTTCTTTTTTGATATTCCCCTTATATTCCGAATCAAAAAATTAATCATTGGGATTGGGCATCTAGGGAAGCTTTTGTAGTTGATCTTAATAACCTTTTCTGGCCAGTACTATCTGTAGGTGGAGAAACAAATGCTGATCTATGCTGGCATTCATTAAAGGACTTCATCACTACTTTTTTAGCACTTTCAATAGCCCTATTTTGCTTGCTTCTTCTTGTCTTGCTTCGAACCTCCTCAAATGGCTCATCATCCTGCTCTTGAATCTCCTGCTGACCTCTCATTTCATCAGTATCAACTTCTTCTTGTTCAACAGCATTGAGACAGTTGCGTACAGTGGCTCCAGCTTCATTATCTTCAGGCTGCCTAACATTATGATGATCTTCACTCAAGCTTTCTTGTATTTTTTCTACTAATTTCTTGTGCTTATCTTCATTCCCCTTAGGCTTACATTTCTTGTTTAGCTCCTTAGTATCCTTCATTTCAGAATGTCTTCCTGCATCATCCTGCCTAATTTCTTCTTTATTACCATTTGTTCTTGAAACTTCTTTGCACCCATTCTTTTGTAGCTTCTTTCTTTTTAGGAACTTCATCCATCTGAGTTTGCTTCTTCTGGCTAACAGCATCCACTTTTTGAGTTTCTTCATTCTTCTTGAAAATACATGTCCCTGAATTGTGATCTTTCTTTGCACAATATTGACAGTACTCAGGTATCTCTTCATAGACTATATATTGCCAATAGCCTATCCCCTTGTCACTGTTACCAATCCAAACCCTAGCAGGATGTTCTTTGACCAAATTAATTTCCACGCATATTCTTGCTAAGCTAGGTCTAGATAGAGAGGCAGTAGCAATATCAAGCTTAAGAGGTGTACCCACGACATTTGCAATGGAGAAAATACCTTTTTTGTTAAACAGATGAATGGGGAGCAATGGCATATTGATCCATACTGGAGGAATAATGTATTCTACATCAGGGGTGGAATTCAGGAGTCCATTTGAAAACTCTCATAGGGTATTTATGAATAAACAATGTCTCTCTAAGCCAAGCCCTTTGGAAGTCTTCTTCACGAAATAATCGAATAAGCACATGTTTATGATGATTTAGTCCTATGTTGAAAGCTGTTTAAGCCCAAAGGAGGAAAAAGCTTTACGTATGTCATTAATAGCAGTCTCCCATGAGAAAACTTACCCACCGGTGAGTATTTGAATGGAGCAGCAAGCTTCTTGATGTCTTCATCAGGGAAAAATATGGCAGGCTCTCCACAAAAGTTTCCTATTTTCAATGAAATCGAAGAAGAGGAATGATTACCAACATCATCTGCAAATGATCTAGAGGGGACAAGAGGTTTCGAGGGATTTTCAGGAGATTTTTGGAGCGGAGGAGGGGGTTGGATGGCTACCTCCACGTCGGAGGCAGCAGTAGTTGCCATGCAAACCCTAGGGAAGCCTAGAGAGAGAGAGAATTAGGTTGCTGTTTTACCAATTATTTGGGGTTGGTTACATGAATCATATTTCCTCATTCTGTTCTTTTAGTGCAATATCCAATGTTAAACCACAAACTATTGTTGTTGTCTTGACAAGCTCTCACACCAATTGAACTTAGGTCGACTCACGTAATGGTACCCTCAGTATTCACTAGATCACTTTACTTTACCGGGCCACTTATTATCTACAATTAATGTATCCAAACCATTCAAAGCATTTTTCTGATGTATATAGGTGTGTGTGTGTGTGTTTGGGGGGTGGCGGGATCTTGGGTAAGGATCATTAGGAGTGACTTTATGTTAGAGTGATTTTTTAACTGTTGATCTTACATTGGGATTATAAATTGTTGATCCGAATGTGAGATCAGTGGTTCAATAATTACTTTACTCTAGAGTCACTCTAGAGGAGCCAGAGCCAGAGCCAGGAAGTATATGATGTAAATTAAAAACGCAAAAAGTTTGATTATATATCTCTTAGTTGTACTCTTTAATTTTCTTGTTTTTCTTAGTTAGATTTTGTATTTAATATAGTAGATTCTAGAGTGACTGTTAGAGTTGTCATGGAAGCACCTTTAGAACACTCTCCGAAGGTCTATAAATGTGCTCATTCCCTTTGGAATGGGATTATTCTAGTCTCTTTACTTCTTTCTTTGGATCCAATTTTTGGCATTCGCATAAATTGGTATAAATACCAAGTTTAAAATTCGATTGGCAGCCCTATAGAGTGCAATAACATTGATGATGTCTGAAATTAAGGAACATAGGGCTGATATGAAGAACCAACGAGCCCTAATTTTGTCAAAATAAAAGGGTTTATCTTCTCAAACTATAAGCCCCGTTTTCTTCCTTCGACAACAACTCCATTTCTTCTCTCCTGATTCGGCCCACCCAACCAACTTCATCACACCCTCCCAAACCCAATCCGCGGTAAAACCTATCCCTGCAAAACTCCTACAACCTTCGCAAACCCTAGACAATACAAACCCTAGGGCTGTGATGAGGACGAACAAAAATCAAAGGAGAGGGAGGGTGGAATTCCCCAACTCACAGCCCTGATCAAACCCTAGGGAAAAATTAAAGAGAAAGGGGGATAAAAAGATGAAATTGAAATGGTTCGATCGACATACCTCGCTGCGACTTGTCTTTGTCAGACCTTTTGTTGCTCCGCCGAGCTCCGACGATAGCGGTTCTCTCCGTTGATGACCCTACAATGCTGTATCTAAGGTTGTGTTGCCGTAGGCCAACTTTTGACCTCGGAGGACCCCACTTGAGCCTAGATCGAAGAAGGAAGGGACGGCCACGTCAGCCTAGTAGATTTCTAAAATGTACCTTTAGTGTTGTCATGGATGTGTAGCACCTTAAATAAAACCTTCTCCCTCCCAAGTCTATAAATGTACTCATTCCCAAGTGTGATGGGATTATTCTTTGGCTAATATTGTCTCTTTTATCTAATTCTTGGTCTTTGCATAATTTCTTCTCAATATATCTTGTATAGTGTTATTTCTAATGTTTCACAAATATGTTACGTCCATTTTTAATATAGCAAAGTACTCTTACGTCTCTCGCAAATAAATTTTAGACACTAAAGGAATTTTGATAAATTTTAAACACCACTAATTCTCTTCTTGTAGAAGTATACGCTAGTGGCATAACAAGTGGACCTAATAATAAATTGTCCTTAAATGTTTAAAAATTGTCAATAAGGGACTTAATTGTTAATTGCCCGTTTTAATATTATCCTTTCGAGTTTTACCACACATCCATCTTTAACCTCTGTATCCACGTCACATTCATTATTTGAACATGTTGCCTCTTAGTTGCCTAGTTCAAAGCTACTCTACTAAATTAAAATGTTATTTCCCTTCTTCTTAACCACTAGTCACGCTACCCAAGGGACCCATTAACACCGTATTCATCTCTCTCTCTCTCTCTCTAGAACAACCTCTCTTATAATTATGATTCTCATACAAGAGAAACCCACAAACAACCAGGTCAGGTAACATAGAAAAAATAAAATAAAAGCCATTAAAGTCAAAGCATCAAACCCCTGTGCTGCCGCAGGTCAGTCAAAACAACACACAATGTCCTTATTACCGAGAAGTACATCAAGCAGTTGATTTCATTATAGTTATAGAATCAAAAGTTTCCTAAAGGATGATTGTGCATGTGGTAAAAATTGATTTAGATTTCTGTAAGACACTATCACAAAATAATACTTACCTTCAGTTTCATCTGAATATTACTTTTGATATAATAAGACGTCATCTAAAATCGTCTATATAGGTTCATGTCGTTCTTTTTCTTGAGTAATTGATTTTAATGTGCTTTATCCCAATCTTAATTGCTGGTTCTAGGTTATATTGGCTGGGAAGAAAGAAACCGTCTCTTTGGCCATCCAAAAGGCTGAGAGGTTCCGAACTGAGCTTGTTAGGCGAGGTGTTCTTTTGGTTCCTGTTATTTGGGGTGATGGCAGCGCCCCACAATCAGAGAAGAAAGGTTTTGGTCAATCTACAAAGGCATCTGCTTCTCTTCCTTCTATAGGGGTAAAAATTGAACTCCAATATACAATTGTATTTTCTGGCATCACCCTTATATCAGAAATTTTTTTGTGACTGTTCTCCTACTATGTATGTTTACATCTTACAAAATCTTTTATGAAATTTGTGATTGTTGTATTTAAGCATCCTGTCAGCCTTCTCCTTTCCTCTTGAAAACATGATTATTTTGAGTTTGACACTCACTTTTCATTGCCAAGTTTGAGTTATTCCCCCCAAAGACAATCATTTGAGTTACACTTCGTTAAGTGCATTAAAGCTCACAAAGTGTCGTATAAAATTCCTCACCAAATGACATTTCAGGAGCTTTTATGAAACTCGTGGGGAGTATCTAAATATTTTCTTTTGGGGGGTGCAACTCAATGGCAGCCCTTCGGGTGTTGTGTGGGTGGGGGGAACTCAAAATACAACCCCACACCCCCCCAAACCCCACAAAAAAATAATAATAATATAAAATAAGCATGCAGTCCCTTAATTTCTAATATATTGATTATTTCTAATTGTAGAGAAATGTGTGTATATTTGAAGAATGCTTAATTATTAGGATAATTGCCTTTTGTTTGTTCCTTGATACCATCTGGATGGCATCATGATAGGAAGATTTTGAGAAACGAGCACAATCAATAACTGCAAAATCAAAATTGAAAGCTGAGATTCGATTCAGGGCTGAAGCAGTATCACCTGCTGAGTGGGAACGGTTAGTGTTGCTCTGTTTTTATTTATTTTCGTACATTATAGATCCTTTCGATCGGTGAATTTAAATCCCGACTTGATCTCGTAGAAAGCGTACTATGTCATAACATGAGTATGTAAATTTTAACCGTATCTCATTGTGAGGTCTTGATGAACTTGCAAGGGCGCCGCCGGCATTGGAGGGTTGTCATATCCTTCTCTCGATTCTCACCAGGTTCCTCACGCTCTTGACGATATAATCTTAATCTTAATGTTTGCCTCTAGGCGAGGATTTTTCACGTTGAGGCTTAAGCCTTAAGGGCTAAAGAAGAGGCTTACCTCATCTTAATGTCTTGTAGCAATGAGTCGTTATTCCTCAATGCGCCTCGTGGTGAGGTGTGAAGGCGAGGCATTTTGCCGCAGGAAGACAAAAATTTCCTCGTTAACTCATCTTCTTCCTTCCTCCTTCCTTGTCCTCCCATAGTCGTTGAGCTCTGAAATGTTCTTTGGGAGCCTTGTGTTCTTTTGGGCCAGCAGCATGCAGAGGTCAAATGATATTGAAGTGATTTATCTAAAAATAGAACATAAATTAAATGAAGTTGAAGTGAAGAGAGATAAGACTGATGCAGTTTTTTTTTGTATTCCCGTTTCCTTTTTTAGTTTATGCGATTTATGCATGTATATATATTTATATATGTTTGTTTTCTTTTAAGAAAACACATGCGCGCAAGTATAAACACACACACATATATATTCCCATAATATACATAATTATTATTTTACATAATTACACACACACAAACACTCTTATTTGGGGTGATGTCGATTTTAGACCTATTTGCCAATGATGTGACAATAATACATCTTTATTGTTTCAAAATATTATTTGAGTTATGTAACATTATTTCGTAGTTTTATTAGTACTTTTTTTATTATTGATTTTCTTGTTTCAAGTTGAAGCAGGCTTCAATGCCCTCCATTCTTACAACTCGCCTCACGCCTTTTTAAACATTTTCTGGTCTTCTGTGTTTTTTTGAGTTTAGGAATCTGCTAAACCCCCAAACCCTACAAATTTGGTGAACATGGCTTCCATCATCCAACCCAAGTTCCTTATTACATTTAGTGAATCTCATTCATTTAACATTTGCTTTATTTTATCAAGAGACTCCTCTGACTTGGATTGTTTGTGAGATTTCGGAGGCATGAATCCACATGCATTTGAAAAGAAAAAAAATATAAAAAGTAAACACCACCACAAAAGAGCATGATTCGCTCTTAAACCCAATTAATGTAAATCAAATTACTGCAGAAATTTGAGTAAGACTCACTATCTAGGAAGCATGGACACTTCTAAAAATGTAGCGTCTCATAAATATAAAATTAACGCGTACCTGTTTACACTTAATGAATATGACAATATAAGTAAAATTGGCAGAATCATCTTTAGCTTCATCCTTAAAGAAATATGCCCCACTAGCACTCTCAAACGGCTCTCTCCAGGGCAATCCTATGGTTCTCCTTGAAAGTCCTTATTTTAATAAAACCCACATTTTTATATTCTGACTTGAGATATTAAATCTTTCTTTTTTAATAAGTATTCAAACATGTTTATTTTCTAAACGTTCATGTAAATTTCCCTCAATTAATTTATAAAGATATATTTATTTATCAACGCGTCCTCCTATCCTAAATTGTTTAGATTTTTCGTGTCGAACAGTTGTGTTTGTCTTGACACCCGTGTCTTTGTCCTTGGTTCTTAGCTTATTATCATTGAATAATTACTAGATTCCTTATCTAATAGGGAATTACCCTAATTGTACTAAAGACGGAAAAGGAGGAAAAGGAACATAATATCTCTAGAGGGGCGTGACCATGTTGAATATACTAAGCTATAGTAAAGATATATTGGGGGAGAGGGAGACACCATAAATAACAGGAGCGAAAATTGATAATCCCCCACATATACCCAACTATGAAAAAATTCGTTTCTGAAGCGTTGAATTTGCTTTCAGACGACTATTGATAAAATTAGAGTGGGGAATAGATTCTTCGCCCTGAACAATTTTTTTTTCTGGTGTTTAAAATGCAGGTGGATTAAGGATCAACAGAAGTCTGAAGGAGTTACTCCCGGTGAGGATGTGTACATAATACTACGTCTGGATGGCCGTGTTAGAAGATCAGGAAGGGTTAGTGTTCTTTACGCAATACTTCTCTTCCTTTTTTTCTCCATTGGATGGAAATAATATTTATATTGGTTAACATGCCAACAAGTAATCCACATGATAAAAACTTGTTATAGTATTATGGCTAAACTTCAATTTTTTTTCTGCAAGAATTCCCCCTTCCCCCCCAGAACTATATTCAATGCAAGAACCCCCCCTTATGTTTTGTTAGAAGGCCACCCATGTGTAGCACTAATGGTCTCATAAGGGGGTACTTGCCACAAATTACATAGTTCAAGGGAGAATTTCTTAAAAAGTTGAATGTTTGGGGGTTGAATTATTTATATTATAAAACTCATTTGCTATTTAAAAGGTAGAAACAACCTAGTGAGGATGAATAAAAAACACTCGACTCAACAAAGCCTTTTTTCAATTGTTTGGGATCGGCTTCAAAATCCTAATATTTCATTACGCGCCCTTTTTACAATGCCCTAAAAAGTCAATTTAGATCTACCTTTACCCTTAACGTTACCATCAATACAAACTAAATTACTCTTCCTTAGGGGGTATCTATTTGCCTAAGTTTGACGTGCCCAAACCATCTAAGCCAATCGCTTTTCTCTCAATTTATCTTCTGTAGACATTACAAGCTACTTTTACCATTTCACGAATTTGTTCATTTCTAATAGGAAAAATTGCACCTAGCCCCTTTCAACTATCTCGGATTTACGAGCACCCCCTAAAAAAACACCCGACAAACTCACCCTCTTAACTTACAACCCATTACAATTAAGCTTAGAATACGAATTCCCTCCATTTTAGGGGTAAATAGACAAAAATGCTCCTGAAAAAAACCCGCAACGAATAAAAGATAAATAAAATAAAAAACAACTAAAACCCAAAACTAAAAAAAGGACACAAAAACCTATAACCTCCGTCTCTCGGCGACCATTTTCGAACCCAATTTCAAAAAATCCGATACCCACCTCCACCACCCATCCCAGCCGCTTTCCCTCGACTCCCCATTACCAAACCCAAAAACTCACTTGAACAAACTACATCACAACACACACATCGGAAGCCACACATAGGCAAACCACCACAACACACCCAAACCATAATCAAAATCAACAACTAAACCACAAACCCAAATCCCCGTTGTGACAAAGCAGTTAATCCATTGAAATCGTAAATCTTCACTGGTATGAAACCCGCCTCCGAATCCCCTTCACAAATCCACCACCAACCTTGCACAAATCCACCATCGACGCCTAGGCAAACCTCTCTGGTATGAAACCTGCCCATTTCAAACCCAGAAAACGCAAATCCATATAATAAACCAGTTTTTCAGATAGCAAAACTATTTGGTTTCAGATCTGGTTGTGTTTGAGTGTTTTGATTTGGTTGTGTTGTGGTGGTTTGCCGACGGGGATATTGGGTGTTGGTGGGGTAAAGATGGTGGTGGTGTGGAGATTGTAGGGGAATGAGGAGAGAGAGAAACGGGGGGGGGGGGGGGGGGGGGGTCAATTTTGAAATGGGCTTCAATTTGGAAATGGAGATTGTTTTGCTTATATATATATCAAGGTTCTAAAAAACGCGGGGCGTGATCGAGGCGTGGAGGCCAAGTCTTAAGCCTTAGAAGCCTAGGCGGGCCTTAGGCGTAAAAAGGCGTGAAAAGGCGTTTAGGCCTTTTTAATATATTTTAATATTTTAATCATAATAAGGCTATTAAAATACTAAAATTGTATATATCATAAAACTATGTCTCAATATTTGCAAATTAAAATAGTATTTGATTATTTTGGATGAGATAATGGTCCGGTTTGTAAAAAAGTCTTTGAAAGGCGATATCGTTTCAGTAAAGTATTATTTTTTTAAAGAAAAAGTGCGCCTTAAGGGTTTTACCAAGTATAAGGCGTCAAAAACTTAAGGCGGAGCGTTTCTCCCAAGCCTCAAGCCTAGGCGGGTTTTTTAAAACAGTGATATATATATATTGTTTTGAATTTTAAATTGGTACTTTAGTCAATTTGTGTAAAAAATGGAGGGAACCAAATATCTGGTGTTAATTGTAATGATTTGATAGTTAAGGGGGTGAGTTGTCGGGTATTTTTCTTAAGGGGGTGGATTCACAAATCCGAGATACTCGGGGGGGGGGGGGGGGGGGGTTGGTTGGTGCAATTTACCCTTTCTAATATTATCTTTTCGAGTTTTATTACGAATCCATCTAGCATACGCGCTTCCGCCACGCTCATTTTCTGCACATTGTTGTTTACTTGTTCAACTCTCCGTTCCATATAAAATGACAGATTTAATGTCCGTCTTATAGAATTTCCCCTTTAACTTTAACGGTATCTGCTGATCAGACAATACGTTAGTATCACTTGCACTTTAGCCAGTAGATTTTTGTGATGTAATGGCTTATCAATAATGGTGCCACATTATGGAATTTATATTACTCAATGGAAGGGTATAAAAGTGCATGATAAAAAGTAAAGTATGTCTAATAACCAAAGCCCCAAAATAGGTGGGCCTAATAATAAATTCTATAGTACTAATCTGATATCCAACACTCCCTTTCAAGCTGGAGCGAAGATATTTACCAAGCCCAACTTGCCAATAGATGAGTGAAGTAAAGAATGTCCAACTGCCTTGGTGAGACAATCTGCAGTCTGAGCTGATGAAGGGACGGATGAGGAATGAATGATGCCTGTAGATACTTTCTCCTGGAGAAATTGAATATCCACCTCAATGTGTTTGGTTCTCTTATGAAGAACCGAATCAGATGACAACATAATGGCTGGTTTATTATCACACAACAAATCAGAAGGAGTGTCCTCAGTAAAGCCTAGCTCACCCAAAATCGATTGAAGCCACAAGAGCTCACATGTACCATGAGCCATAGCACGGTACTTCGCCTCCGCTGAAGAACGAGATACCACCACTTGCTTCTTACTTTTCCATGATATGAGATGAGAACCATAGAAAGTACAAAAATCAGAAGTAGAACGCCTATCAGTCCTGCATCTTGCATAATCAACATCAGTGAAGCAAGAGAGACCCCTTTGGTCTCCTGAAGCGTAGAAGAGATCAAGGCCCGTTGAGGACTTGAGATACCTCAAGATATGATAAACAACATCAAGATGTGAGGTGTGAGGAGCATGCATGAACTGACTGACAAGACTCACAGCAAAGGTCAAATCAGGACGGGTGTTGGTTAGGTAAATGAGACGGCCAGCCAAACGCTGAAACCTAGACGACTCAGAAAGTAACTCCCCAGACTCAACAGTCAACTTCACATTCGGATCCATAGGAGTAGAAGCTGAACAACAATCAATCATCCCTGTATCCTGTAACAGATTAAGAGCATACTTCCTTTGTGACAAGGAAATCCCACGACGAGATCTCGCAACCTCAATCCCCAAAAAATACCGAAGATGACCCAAGTCCTTAGAATAAAAAACTGCTCCAATGTCCTTATTTACCCGTGCAAACCCCTCTTGATCATCACCCACAATAATGATATCGTCAACATAGACCAAAAGGATAATGTATCGGTGGTCGGGCTGACGTCGAATAAAGCAAGTATGATCGGACTGGCATCTGGAGAATCCCATAGAGGTAATCACCCCACTGAATCGGCTAAACCAAGCTCGGAGAGACTGCTTCAACCCATATAAAGATTTGTGAAGACGACAAGCCTTGCCCACATACTCCCCCTCAGCTCGAAAACCTAGAGGAGCCATATAAATCGTCTCAGTCAGATCCCCATGAAGAAAAGCATTCTTAATATCCAATTGATGCAACGGCCAAGAGTGATATGCGACAAGAGAGATAAGCAGACTAACATAAGTCATCTTAGCAACCGGGGCAAAGGTAGCACCAAAATCTTTTCCCGAAATCTGAGTAAAGCCATGTGCGACAAGACGAGCTTTATATCGCTCAACGGAGCCATCAACCAAATATTTAACACTAAACACCTATTTGTAACCAACAAGTTTCTCCCCTGGAGGAAGAGACACTAACTCCCAAGTACCATTGTTTACAAGGCATCCATCTCTGTTTTCATGGCCGCTACCCACTTAGGATTCTGGAGAGCCTCATGTAAAGACTGGGGAATAGAAATAGAGTCGAGACAACCCAAAAAAGCACGATAAGATCCTGAAAGACTTGCATAGGAAAGATGCTAGAGAATAGAATGGTTAGTGCTACAAGAGTTAACATAACGAGCAGGAAGGCGGCGATCACGAGTGGGATAACAATACTGAAAACCAGAAATAGGTGGGGGAGGGGGGGACTGAACAACAAAAATAGGTGGGGTGGGGGGTGGTGAAGAAGGAGCATCAATAGTACCTGAGTCCGTAGGAGGAGGAGGCAGGGGCAGCTGAGGGTGACGAGCATAGACCTGCAAAAGGGATGTCTCAGGAAGAGAGGGAGACACATCCAATAAAGGGATAGGACGAGCCACTGAAGAAACCTCCTCAAGAGGAGAGGAGGTGGGGGTGGGGGAGTAACAGACCTACCATAAAATGGAGTATCCTCATAGAAGGTAACATCACGAGAGTGATACATACGTCGAGAGAGATGATCATAACTTTTATAAGCATTAGACATGTCAGGATAGCCCACAAAAATACATTTAATGGCCTTATTATCAAGTTTGTGACGTGAGGGTCGCCGATCCTGAACATAGCACACACACCCAAAAACTCGGGGTAATATAGGGAAAAGGGGGGCAGTAGGAAAGATAGAGTGAAGAGGTGTTTTTCCATTTAAAACTCTGTTTGGAGTGCGGTTAATAATAAATGTGGCAGTGAGAAGAGCTAAGTGCCAATAAGATTTAGGAACATGCATACCCCGTAAAAGGCATCAAACCATTCCCACTAAGTGACGGTTCTTACGTTCTACCACCCCGTTTTGCTCTGGAGTGTAGGGGCAAGTGAGTTGGTGTAAAATGCATGCTCTTTTGGTTAAGTTGTGAACGAAAAGCATCAGAAACATACTCCCCCCCATTATCAGACCGGATGTTACGAACAGTGGTGTTAATTTGTGTTTTAATCATTTGGAGGAATTGGACAAATAAAGGTAACACCTTAGATTTATGTTTGAGTAAATATACCCACGTACATCTAGAGAAATTATTAATAAAAGTGACATAATACTTATGACCCGATAAAGATGTGACAAGGGAGGGGCCCCAAACATCAGAGTGAATAAGATCAAACATACTAGGTGCACGACTCATATGAGAAATATCGCTAGTACGAATATGTTTAGACAACTCACATATCTCACAAGTAAACCTCTTGTCTTTACAAGTCTTAGATAAAGAGGGAAAGGGTAAACATAAGTACTGAAAATTGATATGTCCTAAACGGGCATGCCACAAATGCAAAGTTTGTAAGGAAATGTAAAAAACAACGGGCTCAGTGGAAGTCGAGGCACTGAGTCCAGAAACAAAGGTAGTAGGGGTAGGAGGATCCCCAAAGTGGTATAGGCCATCGCGCTCATATCCCCTGTCAAAAATCCTCTGCGAACTCAGGTCTTGCAAATAGCAATGTGAGGATAAGAATATGACAACACAATTGAGATCTTTGCAAAGTTGACGAACAAAGATAAGATTAAAAGAGAGGTCGGGAACATGCAAAACCGAAGATAAAGTGAGAGAAGGCGAGAGACGGATGTTTCCCTTCCTACGAATAAGAGCATGTGAACCATTCGCAAGACACACTATGACACACAGAGGTAGTGGGAGAAGTAAAAAAAGATAGCTCACTAATCATATGATCAGAAGCTCCAAAATCCAAAATCCAAGTAGGCTTTATAGCCTTAACATGAAAAGAAGATGAAGTACTTGAAGTAATAGTGACCGTGGAAGTAGAGTGTCCAAGCGGGTAGGTATGTGGGGTAGGAGCAACCTCTTTAGGACCATACAAAGTAGCCATAGCTCCAAAAAATACTCAAATTTAATCCAATAAGTACACAAATAGGTCCAAATATTGGCAAGTTCTACCCAATCAAATTCAGCAACATAAAGAGGTATAAACACTCAAAAAATCATCAAATAAAGGCAAATTAATAGCCTAATTCATGGGAATAAAACCCAACAGTAAGAAGGAATAAAACACCCAAATTAACAAGAGGGTATAAACCCTAGATGAAGATGCACAAGGTTAACTTACCCAATCAAACCAGCAAAAAACATATCACCATCTAACAAATCTGAACCCAAAAATCACCGTCCAAGAAATAGCTCCAGTCAGATATGAACAACAACAAATCTCCGACCAATAACAGGACGAAAATGAACCAACAAGAACTTCGGCGGCTCTACAAGAACCGATCTGAACAGATTTTAAAAGGAAGAACAGATCTCGATCTGAACAGATCTTAAAAAAAAATGAACCAACAGATCTTGTAAGGACACAAATTTCCAATTGAGTCCATATATAGTCTTGGCTCAATTCCGGACAAAAACATTTATTCATCCAGACAAAAACATTTATTCATCCGGACAAAAATATTTATTCATAGGATTGTATTTAATTGTAATATTCTCAAGACGTAGCGGCAAAGAGTATAAAGCTTCATCAATATGCCGGTTTGCGTGCCTCGTTTCTACGTCATCAACTATGGTTCCATGCTCCCAAGGTATGAATGCAATATTATATATATAGGAGCTTGGAACAAGTTTAATTGGGCGTTAGGTTTATCTAAAACTGAATTTTTATTTTCAGAAAGATTTCTAATGAAAACTTTAATTTAGTTTATAAAGTTTTCCGGGCTAAAATTGAATTTTCTATTTTCTGGTTTTTTGTTCGATAGAGTCGTTCGAACGAGTCTGTCGTTCGAATGAAAATGTCGTTCTAACGAACTTGCCAACGACTTCCCATTATGGCATTCTAGAACTTCGTTCGAAATGTCGTTCGAACGAGATTGTCGTTCTTACGAGATTTCTAACGATCTTCTAACAAGTTCATACTGGAACTTCGTTAGAAGACTCGTTCGAACGAGAATGTCGTTCGAACGAAATGTCGTTCGAACGAGTTTTCAGCGGGAACAGTTGTCTGGCAGTTTTGAGCAGTTTTCACCCACTTCCCCACTTGATTCTTAACCAACTATTTTCAGACTTTAATTTGTGCGGGAATCACTTTTGTTAAAGAATCTTTTTAATATCCTACTAACTCCTAGAGAGTGTTTTGAGAGAAAAAATCAAAGAGGGAAAAAGATCATGTTTTGAGTGTGTTTTTATAAAAGAGAAAAATATACACCTCTCTAGTTTACACCCAAATTAGTTTCTTCCAAGTTCCCATATTCATATATCTTGCTTGGAGTTTGGCACCGGGTTCATCTCTTCCGTTCAAAGAGAAGTTTCGGGTTTTCTTCTACATCCCATAAAGAAAGAAGAAGAGTTTTTGTTACAACATTACCCACTTGGAGAAAGGCTCTTTGCTCGGGTGACGGTGACCATATAAAGTCCGATCGGTGGATTCCGAGACTGTGGTAGAGCTCCAAGGTTATCCGCTAGGAAGAGGTATCTACAAGAAGAAGCGTCGAGGCTTGAGAGGGATCGAGTCGTGTGTTGTAAGCCTTTCTGTCTTGTATTTGTAAATCCGTATCTAGTGGATTTGTGGCTAGGGCCGTCCGAGGTTGTTTCCCGTCTTGGGTATTTCCTCGTACATCGCGGCGTAGTGATTTATTGTTTCTACTTTATCTTTCGCACTCACCTAGAACTCATGCTTAGGTTAAAAAGATAAAATTGGTTTAATCACTATTTATTTATTTTGGTGCTAAAATAAATATTAGGAAATTGTCTATTTAATTCAAGTCTATTGACTAAATTGAGTTTGGCCTAATTTGGAATCATTGATAAATATGACTTAGGCAAATTCTAGGACTTGGATTAATAAATTGGTTTAAGTGAAATTAATACTTGTGTGTGTTTATTTAATTTTCACTTGTGTTTAATTTTAATTTGTTTAAGAAAATTGAAATTTGGTAATTCGTTTGCTTGTGAACCATCTTACGCTTCCGCCTCTTGATATATATATATATATATATATATATATATATATATAAGGAAATAATATTTTAATTGAGAAAATTAAAAATTCGGGGATCCCTATCTTCTACAAATTGGTATCAGAGCCAAAGCGATAAATTATTTCGTTAAAGATCCTTTAAATAATTTTTGGCTAAAATGGAATTTTTCCCATTTTCAAAATTTCCTATTTTCGATGGTTCTAACTACGCGTATTGGAAAGCGCGAATGAAATCGGCACTAAAATCTATCGACGAGAGAGTTTGGATGTCTGTTGTTAACGGGTGGTGCCCACCAACTTATTTAGTTGAAAATGAACGTGTTCCCAAACCCGCCGATAGATGGACTGAGAATGAGTTTAAACTTTCAAATTTTAATTTCCGTGGTTTGAATGCCTTGTTTAGCGCTGTCACACCGGATGAATTCCGACGCATTATGACGTGTGAAACCGCTAAAGAAGCTTGAGATATTTTACAACTCACTCACGAAGGTACAAGTGTCGTTAAAGCTTCGAAACTCCAAAACCTCACCACTCAATTTGAAACTATCAAAATGAACGATAATGAAACTTTTGATGAATTTTATGCTAGACTATCCGATATTGTCAATTCATCTTTTAACTTGGGAGAGAAAATACCCGACAACCGTGTAGTAAAGAAAATTTTAAGGTCCCTACCCGATAGATTTATTCCAAAAGTGACCATTTTGAATTATTTACCATCTTTAGTCTCTACGAAATTAGAAGAGCTTGTAGGTGATTTACAAACCTATGAACTAGATATGTTTCCCTCTAAAACTGAAAAGAAAATTGAAAAGGGCGTTGCTTTAAAAGCCCGAAAAGAGGTCAAACAAGTAGTAGAGAGCGAGAGTGATAGTGACTCGGAAGACATGGCTTTGTTTGCTCGTAAATTTAGAAAATTTCATAAATTTAAAAATAATTTTAAGAAATTTGAAACTTCTAAGCATGACAAAGGCGAGAAGATCCCTAAACCTATTAATGAAAATTTAAATAGGGATGAGTCTAATAGGTGTTTTGGTTGTGAGGGTTATGGCCATAGGGCTTCTGAGTGCCCCACTAAACTAAGGAAAGAGGGTAAACGACCCATTGCATATAATGCAACCCTTAGTGATAGTGATAAGGAAGAGGGACCCGATTCCCCAACTAAGCCTAATTTTGTGGCTTTTATGGCTAGTCATGTGAGTGATAGTGAGAACTCATCGATTGATGAAACTTTAACACATGACACTTCCAAGGTCATAGTTTATGATTATCTTGTTTTTGATGATAGTGAGAGTGGAGAAGAAAGAGAGCGTGAAAATGAAGAAGAGATTAATGTGAGTGAACTTCAAAATGCTTTTCAAGAATTATATAAAGAATCTATTAAATTGAAAAGAACTAATTTGAAGTTAGAAGCTAGTTTGAAAGAACGTGTCGAGGTCGTTGATAATAGTATGTTGGTTGAAGACCTTAGGACACGAGAGAAAGCCTTAGGGGTTTAATGGAATCCTTGAAAAATGAGCTTCTTGCTTTTGAAGAGCGAAATGTGTTATTAGAGCCTAACATTTTAGAATTGCAAAATAAATTAAAAGACTCTAGTAATGTCAAATTTGATTTGGAGTGTTGTTCGGAAAAACTAGATAAAATCTTAGGAACGGTCCAAATTAAAAATGACATGTGTGGTTTAGGCTTCAATACTTGTAATGAATCTACTAATAAAGTCAAAACCAATGTTTTAGGAGAATCTACTAGGAAGGACTTTAGAGATCACTTCTTAGGTACTCATTTTCGACGTGTTTTTACTTGTACACATTGTGGTCGAAAAGGGCACTTTAGGAAATATTGTTATGATCTTAAACGAATTTCTAGAAATACTCAACGTAAAGTAATCAAGGTAGTTAAAATTTCTACACCCCAAAAGAGTCATTCTTCATTAATTTGGATTAGGAAATCCGACTTAGTTGACTTGCAAAATAGGGTTTTTGATTCTCATTTACTTTCACATCCTTCCTCCCTTGCTAAATCTAAAGGATGAATGTGTTAGTATTTGCATACTTTAGCTTTTGTACTTCATGCTATATCCACATGCTAAATGTATGCTTGTTTAATCATGTTCTAGTTTATGCCCCATGCTTAATCACATGCTAGAATAATGATTTATGTTTATCTTTTGTATTTTATTTCTTCATTTTGTTTGCATTAAATGAAAAATACAAAAAGATTTTTGTTTCTCATTTGTGTTTTATTTGTTTCATTTAAGCTTAATGAAAAATACAAATGATTTATGGTTATCCTTTTTGAGTATATATTTTTATTTTTGGTTAAAAATGTCAAAAACTCAAAAAGATTTTATTTTGTGTGTATTTTGGTTTGACACACTTTAAGTGGCATATACTTGTGTTTAAATCCCTCCTTTAACGCTCTCATGTGGCTAGAACTTTTGGTTTAGATTATCAATCCTTATTATGTTCTTTACCATGCTTACATGGAGTAGTTGGATATTGTGTTGTTTTAAACGGATTCTATTTTTATATGCCTCTATTCACACATGCACGAGCTCTTTTGAAATTTTAACTTCGTATGTATATTTGAGCTATGTGAGGTGTTCTCCTTCCAATCTTGTCATCTACATATTTGTGACTTAGGAGGACTAGTGCATGTCAAAATCCGTTGCACGTGAGATTTGTGTGAAAAAATGAAAACATGATAAATATAAATGTGGACGGGGAAGGGCTCCGAAAGGACTACGTGATCCTTTGCGATTGTAAGCCACCGTTTTGAATGGACCTAAAAGAAATACGTGGTTCAAAGGCCTAAAAACAGAAAATATGGCATTAAAAAGTGAAATAATTTGCCAAGGCCTATGTTTGATTGATATATTCATTTAAAATCAATATATGCTTATTGAGGGAGATTGGATGGTATATCAACGGTTTGCACAATGTCCGTTTATCCTAGTTGCGTATTTCATGTCATGGCTCTATTGGTTTGTAGAATCATTAATATGCTAGGCTTGTATGCATTGTGTATGTTTGTTCATTGGGTTCAATTTATATTGTCACATGAGGATGAAGTTTGCAATCAATTGAGAACTCCGTGAACATGTTTGAAGTGATTGGGTCTAAATTTAATCGTTACTAGTTCACACCCCAACACTTCCATTTTTATATGATACATTTTTGCCATACGAGTGTGCAAACTTATTGTATTTTGTGTCATGTGTGTGTTTATATCTATATATATGTACGTGTGCATTATTGATATATTTCTAGTACACATATATATGATATTTTGTTTTTCCTTTGCCTTGCTGTCTAAACTTCTATGTGTATACTTTCGTTTTGGTATCTATCTTGGATTAGTTATGCTTTTGTTGCCCATATGCTTTCATGTCTTATCACTTTAAGCTTCAACATGCTTTTATATTTGTTCTTTATCCTTTGCCTATTCCTGAACAAAAAGGGGGAGAATGATAGGGGGAGAAATGGTATCTTAGCCTATTTTACTCTTATCTAAGTTTAGGAGAATTAACATAGGGGGAGTAGCTAACTTCTTGGGTTGAATTAATTTTGGGGGAGTATTTATTTTAATTGCTTTAAATAATACTTTGATATTCCCTATGCATTTGATGAGTTTGCTTAAGTGTGCAGGAATTCTTCTAAAGCGGCTCATCGTTCTATGGCAAAGCGTTTGGTCCTTGGGTGGGTTATGTTTTGAGTCTAGTGAGCTTGACGGCCCTTTAGGATTTTTGTTTGGTTTTTATCCCGGAATAGCCAAAGAGGGAGATTTGTAAGGACACAAATTTCCAATTGAGTCCATATATAGTTTTGGCTCAATTCTGGACAAAAACATTTATTCATCCGGACAAAAACATTTATTCATAGGATTGTATTTAATTGTAATATTCTCAAGACGTAGCGGCAAAGAGTATAAAGCTTCATCAATATGCCGGTTTGTGTGCCTCGTTTCCACGTCATCAACTATGGTTCCATGCTCCCAAGGTATGAATGCAATATTATATATATAGGAGCTTGGAACAAGTTTAATTGGGCGTTAGGTTTATCTAAAACTGCATTTTTATTTTCAGAAAGATTTCTAATTAAAACTTTAATTTAGTTTATAAAGTTTTCCGGGCTAAATTTGAATTTTCTATTTTCTGGTTTTTTGTTCGATAGAGTCGTTCGAACGAAAATGTCGTTCTAACGAACTTGCCAACGACTTCCCATTATGGCATTCTGGAACTTCGTTCGAAATGTCGTTCGAACGAGATTGTCGTTCTAACGAGATTTCTAACGATCTTCTAACAAGTTCATATTGGAACTTCGGTAGAAGACTCATTCGAACGAGAATGTTGTTCGAACGAGAATGTCGTTCGAACGAGTTTCCAGCGGGAACAGTTGTCTGGCAGTTTTGAGCAGTTTTCACCCACTTCCCCACTTGATTCTTAACCAACTATTTTCAGACTTTAATTTGTGCGGGAATCACTTTTGTTAAAAAATCTTTTTAATATCCTACTAACTCCTAGAGAGTGTTTTGAGAGAAAAAATCAAAGAGGGAAAAAGATCATGTTTTGAGTGTGTTTTTATAAAAGAGAAAAATATACACCTCTCTAGTTTACACCCAAATTAGTTTCTTCCAAGTTCCCATATTCTTTTATCTTGCTTGGAGTTTGGCACTGGGTTCATCTCTTCCGTTCAAAGAGAAGTTTCGGGTTTTCTTCTACATCCCATAAAGAAAGAAGAGTTTTTGTTACAACATTACCCACTTGGAGAAACGCTCCTTGCTCGGGTGACGGTGACCATATAAAGTCCGATCGGTGGGTTCCGAGACCGCGGTGGAGCTCCAAGGTTATCCGCTAGGAAGAGGTATCTACAAGAAGAAGCGTCGAGGCTTGAGAGGGATCGAGTCGTGTGTTGTAAGCCTTTCTGTCTTGTATTTGTAAATCCGTATCTAGTGGATTTGTGGCTAGGGCCGTCCGAGGTTGTTTCCCGTCTTGGGTTTTTCCTCGTACATCGCGGCGTAGTGATTTATTGTTTCTATTTTAACTTTTGCACTCACCTAGAACTCATGCTTAGGTTAAAAAGATAAAATTGGTTTAATCACTATTTATTTATATTGGTGCTAAAATAAATATTGGGAAATTGTCTATTTAATTCAAGTCTATTGACTAAAACTGGGTTTGGCCTAATTTGGAATCATTGATAAATATGACTTAGGCAAATTCTAGGACTTGGATTAATAAATTGGTTTAAGTGAAATTAATACTTGTGTGTGTTTATTTAATTTTCACTTGTGTTTAATTTTAATTTGTTTAAGAAAATTGAAATTTGGTAATTCGTTTGCTTGTGAACCATCTTACGCTTCCGCATCTTGATATATATATATAAAAGGAAATAATATTTTAATTGAGAAAATTAAAAATCCTGGGATCCATATCTTCTACAGATCTGAACAGATTCTTAGAAGATTTCGGCCAAAACAGAAGAACAGATCTTGATCTCCGGCGGCTCTACAAGAACTCCGGCCAGAATGGAATGCCGGCAAGGAAGGGGGTGGCCGGCAAGACCTAGAGAGGTCGGGGGGTTAGGGTTTGGCTAGGGTTTAGGGTTTGATTTTTAGGGTTTGGTTTAGGGTTTGATTTAGCTCTGATACCAAGTAGATTTTTGTGATGTAATGGCTTATCAATAATGGTGCCACATTATAGAATTTATATTACTCAATGAAAGGGTCTAAAAGTACATGGTGAAAAGTAAAGTAAGTCTAATAACTAAAACTCCAAAACAGGTGGGCCTAATAATAAAATACTATTGTACTAATCTGATATCCAGCATAGCCTATAATTATTTTCATCTTTAAATTCTTTTTTGCTGATGAGAAGATAGACGGTGGAGAATTACAACTTTAGAATCTGTAACATAGGCTTAATAAATCTTTAGATTGTACTATTTTTTTTTTCATTTTTCCATTACAGTCAACAAAAGGGGCATAAACATAATCTGGTAATTACTGCTAATTAAGTTCATGATTCTCCCTCGTTGACAATACCAGTTTTCTCCCTTCTAGCTAGCTTTCAGTCTTGGTCAGAAATGCTTGTATTTGACACCATCTTTAGATCATGAATTATATTTATTTTGTTTGCGATCAAATATCAATTAAAAAATTTGGAAATTGTTTCCGAACTTGGGGGTGGGGGGGTGGGGGTGGGGGTGGGGTGGGGATGTTTTAATTTATTTTTTATTTTATAATTAAGCGTTTATTATCATTATTATTATTTGTTTTTCAGGGCATGCCGGACTGGCAACAAATTGTGAAGGAGCTGCCAGCAATGGAAGATTTGCTGAGCAAGCTAGAAAGATGATGCATGTTTCTTAGGTCGATTACACATACCGGACAATATGTTTGCAAGGTTACCCCCCCCCCCCCCCCCCCCCCCCCCCCCCCCAAAAAAAAAAAACTCTCTCACAATGTATCAAGTAATACCTTTGTGACAATTCTTGCACATCTTTTTGAGTTTTAAATTGTTTACTTATAAGGAAGGTGGTTAAAAGGAAGAAAAGAAAAGAAAGTTTCTCAAGATCAGTCATATAGTCTAGTCGTCTATATAAAAAATAGGGTTTTTTACTGTTTAATCACTGACAAATGATTTTTAGACACTAAATCACACTAACAATTTTCAGATATTTAAGGACAAACAAATCTATTTACCAATTTCTCTCTCTTAATCTTTACAAAACCGCTCCTTTTCCCCTCACCCCATTGCTGGAGCTCTGGCGAGGGATTGCTGCTAGTGCGGATCTTTAAAAATAAGGGAGTCTTGGGTAAACGGGTGTTTAAAAGAATTGTTATCTTGGTTATCGATTAAAAAAATTGCTTATCAGGAATTATACTGTATAAATAATTAAAATGTATTGTCTTGCACATTTGTTCTATTCAAAATGTAAAAGGTAAAAGAAGACTGTATCTCAGGAATCAAAAGTGAAGCCGGTGGGTCCTTTATTTTGCTGGTTTAATATTGAACCCTACTCTTTATCTTTAGTGCTGTTTTACATTTTTTTTGCTTTGTTTACTTATTTTTTCTTTTGGGGTCTTAATATCCTAGTTGCAAGGTAGTTTATTTTCTTACCTTTGTTGGGAATCTTGGAAACAAGGTTTAAATTTGGGACTTTGCATTATTGTGTATACTATCATACTGTATATTGAACCGTAGTTTCTGTAGGAAAAAGGAAAAGAAAATAATAGGATACCTTTAAATTTATAGTTTTGGGACCAAGCGGAAAATATACAAAATACCCACTTTCTTATTATTCCATTGAGTTTTAATTTCCAAATAGGGGAAAGACGGAATATTTGTTAGGGTAGTGAATAATGCCAGAGGTAAAGGACTAGGGTGCCTAATGGATGGTTGGTTTGTTTCAGGTCTTAGGCTTCTTAAGTTTGTTTGGTTTGGTTGTGTCTTCTGCTTTCATTTTCCATTTTGGTTATCACTTTTGCTTTCTTTTTCGTATTCAGGGCATATCTGTATGTTCTGCCTACAACATTTTGCACTATCACAGTATTGTTTTTAATTAATCAGAACTAAATTCAGGTTTGTAATGAAATGGTGCATGTCTACAGCACAGCCTGTGGCTAATTTGGGATCACCTTAGAAGTTTTAAGGAAGTTCAAGGTCAAAATATAATTTTTTTTAGAAAGGAAAACGTGTATAATTTAAGGAATTATTATATGTGGGTCCTATTTGAAAAGTATTTTTTTTTTATTTAAGTTCTATTGACTAGTCAATCATTAATTAAGTTCTATTTTTTAGTTTACAATTTTTTCGTTACTAATATACTCCTACCCCTATATCCCCTCCAAATATAATTTGTTAGTTACTTTTTTTTTTCAAACTTCCAATAAATTATTAATTACTTTTTTTTTTCAAATTTAATTTTTCCTTACTGATATACCCCTACCCCAATAACTTTCAATATACAAATTCAAAATTTATGAAATTGATATTTTTAAAATTTACTAATCGAGTCCTATAAAATAAGATCCATATTCAATAGAAAATAGTAAAAAAAATAAAAATAATGCAGTTCCTTCATTTTTTATGTAAACAGTAAATTTTATTGTCTGTATAATATTAACACAGTAAATGTTTATTGTCTGTGAAAACTTTCCAGATATAAGTTAGTTTTATTTTTTAGTTGGATTTCAAAAACAATAATTTTGTGAAAAAAAAAATTTGTAAATCAAAAGTTATAGTCATTTGAAAATTAATTAATAGAAAAAATAAATAAAGTTCAACTACTTGAGTAACCCCCGAACCCCCGCACCCCCACCCACAATAGTTATGGATGATTGGTTAAAACTGATGTATTTGCCAAATAAAAATTTCAAAAATAGGAATACGACCTATTTGATGGTTGAAAAGTCAATGTAACTTATTTATGAAAATCTTTTGAAACGAGACCTAAAAGTAAGAGTTCCATAATTTAAATGGTATAAATTATGTGGTTATCTCTTGTGCTTCGATACCTAATTTGTTGGGACAATCTCCAACTGACATAATCAAGATAAAATAGTAATAATAACAAGGATATAAAGATGTAGAACAAGAGAGACACCAACAAGCAACATCAAGATAAACATAATTTATCAATTTGGCTACATCCACGGAGAGATCCAATTCCATTATATTTGAAGAACTTACAAGTACAATAGAGAATAAACTAAGGGTAAATCATATATCCTTTATTTTTTACCCAAATTCTCGATACCCATTGTACACTAACTTTTCACCCAAGTGAATCCATGTTTAAGCTAAGATTCCTCTTAATACCACATCCTCATGTGTTCTCAAAGTGCTTTTCAATTGTTTTTTATATACCAGATCTGGTAAATTCTGCTCCCATGTAATCTTGAAAGAAACTCCCCATACAATACATATTGAGCACACATACCATACATGAAATACTCAACACTCGCATCCTTCTTTCACCTTTGAGCAATAGTCACGGGTGAGATGAAAAATCCCTCACCTCTCACCCGAAATCCTCAGATCTGGAATTAGACTCTCTAGCTCTTAAAGTGAGCAATCAAGTATTTTTTTAGGGTTTAAACTCCCATAAGGATCCTTTTATAGGTGGAACATATTGGTGACAAAATTCCCCCATTAAAAAACCATTATTTCATAGATCTGGGTCTGTTCACTGATGTAAACCCCCACCTTCGCTGGTTGCGCCTCCCCAAACCCAGAAATGGTCAAAATCTCTGATTCGATTGGCGAGCCCCGTGAAACACCCACGTCGCTGCAACAAATCTCCCCTTCGTTGCTGTAAACTTGCCATTGCTGGTATTTGGAGCCAAACTCCATAAATCTCCACCTTGGAAAGAAATACCACAAACCACAATGGGAATTACCTCAAACTCCTAATCTCCCTTTTTGCCACGCCACCAAAGAATCCACTATTGATCTTCCTCATACCAACTGCACCTATTCGTATACTGTTTAATACATCTTCAAAGATCTAGTTAGCCGTAAAAATTACCCTGGATGTATACACCTCCTCTTGTAAATATGCCCATTGCACCCTGTAATTTTCAACTGCTTTTTTGGTCATCTTTTGATGTTGAACACAGGTCAATGCCTAAATGTAGCGGCAACCAATTGAATATACCCATTGACTTCGAAGAGGGACCTTGACCCATCCTTCGCTAGCAAGATTCCTCTCACCAATGTCTTTTGAAACATACACGTCGCTCATTGGTTGTAAATAAAAGCATTTCAAAGGCCTTCCTCACTTGTGCATTTTGTTATCAAAATTTACCATTAAGATCAATCCAAACGACATTAACCAATCACACAAAATCCATACAATACCGTGTGATTCATGAACTCAGCTATAACCGAGCACTGTCGTCCTTGGAATTTATAACTTTTGGAGATTGTGAGAATACCCCTAAAATTATAGCATATATTGCTAACCGCTTTGAGGCACTTCTCAAGACACCACCATCTTTGTTTCATATACCGAACTAAAGAACGACTCATTTCCCTCCGCACGTTGCAATGCTTATTGTTCTTGGATATAGACATGTTATGACAACATTCCGGACAATCAATATTCTTTTGGTTGAAGATCAAACTGTATCAATAGACCTTGCGGGTGGTATCACGCCATTTCCAATCGCATTCTAGGCTAGTAATCACACTCTCTCTCCATATTTATTTGGCTTATATTCTTCCATCAACCCTGATACACGACTTATGTCGACAAGAATGACCTCACTCTATATCACCGAGAGAAGAGAAACCATCAACATTAAATCTCCCCACCTTCACTTGTGAAGAAATATTGCTTTTCATGATTGAATGGACACAACCAATAAATCCAAGCATTGGTGGTTTGACACCAAAACCTCATTTCGAATTTTCGACAAATGCCTTATGCACACCAAGAGTGCTGATCACTAGACCAAAACAGTCAATTAGTAACCCTACTGTAGTGTTACTAAAATACTTACTAACCCTAAAAAAGCGTTAGAAAAAAGGCACGGGGAAGAAAATTATTAACACTTTTTTACCGTTACTAAATTCTGTGTTACTAACACTATTTTACCGTTACTAAAGTGTTACTAAATTATGTGTTACTAACATTTTTCTACCGTTACTAAAGTGTTACTAATTTCGTAACACATTTAGTAATGGTATAGGTCCGTTACTAATATTAAAAAAGTAAAAAAATAATACTTATATATATATATATATATATACACACACACACACACTAGGGCATACAATATTAAAAAATGCTAACATAATGACAACAAAATAACTGTCGATCCCATTTAATTTCAATACAAATAAGTTAAATTAAAAAAATGGACAAAATCTCTTTTATTTATAGTACTATCCACCTATTTAAGGTATTAAAAAAATAGTACAACAATATAAATACCCGCAACAACAACACTAATACACATCCAGACAATAACCTCAATAAAAATTAATAGCCCGAATTCCATTAATAGAAAATTCATCTCAATACATATGAAATTCATCTCAATACAAGATGCAACTTGGGGAACCTAAGAATTGTTCATCTCCATTTGGTAATTTTCATACCACACCAGTTGCTCCTGCTGTGATGGCCATTGGTGTTGTAACTGCACTTATTCCAACCGAACACATAGCAAGTATCTTCACAACAAGCGAAATTGAATGTGCAGCTGCTAGAGTTGGTGTCACCTAAAATTACCAATGGAAAAAAGAATGGTAGTTTAAATAAAAAAAAATCACCTCAAGGATAACATGTACGTAATTTTTTCGTCAGTTGAAAAGAGTTTGTGGATTTTACATATACATATATGGGTTTTTCTACCCATTTTGTCTTGCATTATAGAAAGTGACAGATGGGTTATGGGTAATATAATCATTCAATGTTAAGGAGTGGCGATAGGCAGACTCAAATGATTAGTTTCATCTCTTCACATTTGAGACCCAAAGATGAGTAAAAATTAACAAAAAAAAGAATCTTACAATTCAAAGAGATCATCTACTTGTGAGTCTTTGTGATGAGTTGCAATTGCTCGAACTGCTAGTTACTGCATAACAAAATTCTGGTAGAATACATCGGATTAAATTAGATATATTTTTTTCACAAGAACAAAGATTAATTGCAAAAATTTGAAAGAAACTCTCTCTAGATGAAATAAAATAAAATGTTGCAATTGCCCTAAAATCAGAATATTCAACGGGATATATCAATCACTATCATGTACTGAGCAAAATCTCATAGCTCCCATCTAAGTTACATTTAGGTGAAATTTGGATGTGTAGAGAGCGAGTAAAGTGGCAAGGGCATCATTATTTAACCGGGAGTCAAGGGACCATGCGGTCAATTCTTACAAGTTACATTGGTCCCCTGCGAGGTGTTGGTGCCTCTCACGGGGCCGTTTCGGGGCTGTTTCGGGGTTTCCACCTCTAGCGCCATGTTTCTAAGCCGAATTCTAGATATTTTCAAATTATCATCGTATTCTTAAATCGGGAGACCCGTGACCATGCAGTCAGCTCCTATGAGTAACATTGGTCTCGTGCGAGGTGTCGGTGCCTCTCACAGGGGCGTTTGGGAGCTGTTTTGAGGTTTCTACCTCTACCGCCATGTTTTTAAGCCTAAGTCAAGATATTTTGAAATTATCATCATATTATCGAATCGGGGGTCACATGACCACGCGGTCAGTTCCTACTAGTTACATTGGTCTCGTGCAAGGTGTAGATGCCTCTCACGGGGCCATTTTGGGACTGTTTCAGGGTTTCCCCCTCTAACTTCATGTTTTAAAGCCTAAGTCTAGATATTTTCAAATTATCATCGTATTCTCAAACCGAGAGTCTCGTGACCACGCGTTCAGTTCCTACGAGTTACATTGGTCTCGTGCGAGGTGTTGGCACCTCTCACGGGACAATTTGGGGATTATTTTGGGATTTCCACCTCTAACGTCATGTTTTTAAGCATAACTCTAGATATTTTCTAATTATCGTGGAATTCTCAAATCGGGATTCCCGTGACAACGCGGTCTATTCCTACGAGTTACATTGGTCCCGTGCGAGGTGTTAATGCGTCTCATCAGGCTGTTTGGGGTCTATTTTCGGGTTTCAACCTTTAACGCCATATTTTTTAGCCTGTCTAGATATTTTCATATTATCGTCGTATTCTCGAATCGGGAGACCCGTGATCACGCGGTCAGTTCCTACGAGCTACAATGGTCTCATAAAGGGTGTCGATGCCTCTTACGGAGCCGTTTGGGGACTGTTTCGGGTTTCCCTCTCCAACGTCATGTTTTTAAGCCTAAGCCTAGATATTTTCAAATTATCATTGTATTCTCAGACTGGGAGTCCCGTAACCGTACGATCAGTTCCTACAACTTACATTGGTCCCGTGTGAGGTGTCGGTACCTCTCACGGGGCCGTTTTACGAATGTTTCGAGGTTTCCACCTCTAATGCCATGTTTTTAAGCCTCAGTCTATATATTTTCAAATTATCATCGTATTCTCAAATCGGGAGTTCCGTGACCGTACGATTAGTTCCTACGACTTACATTGGTCCCGTGCGAGGTGTTGGTGCCTCTCACGGGGTCGTTTGAGGACTCTTTCGAGGTTTCCACCTCTAACGCCATGTTTTTAAGCCTAAGTCTAGATATTTTCAAATTATCATTGTATTCTCAAATCGGGAGTCCCGTGATCATGCGGTTAGTTCCTATGAGTTACATTGGTCCTGTGCGAGGTGTTCGTGCCTCTCTTGGGACTGTTTCGGGGTTTCCACCTCAAACATCATGTTTGTAAGCCTAAGTCATTCGTTGTATCCTCAAAGCGAGAGTCACGTGACCACGCGGTCAGTTCTTATGAGTTACATTGGTCCCATGCAAGGTGTCGATGCCTCTAACGCGTTTGTTTCGGGGTTTCCTCTCTAACACAAGGTTTTGAAGCCTAAGTCTAGATATTTTAAAAGTATCATCGTATTATCGAATTGGGAGACCCGTGACCATGCGATCAGTTCCTTCGAGTTACATTGGTCCCGTGCAAGGTGTCGGTGGCTCTCACGGGGACGTTTAGGGGCTGTTTCGGGGTTTCCCCATCTAACACCATGTTTCGTAGTCTAAGTCTAGATATTTTCAAATATTCATCGTATTCTCAAATCGGGAGTCAGGGGACCATGCGGCCAATTCCTACAGGTTACATTGGTCCCCTGCGAGGTGTTGGTGCCTCTCACGGGGCCGTTTGGGGGCTGTTTCGGGGTTTCCACCTCTAACGCCATGTTTGTAAGCCAATTTCTAGATATTTTCAAATTATCATTGTATTCTCAAATCGGGAGACACGTGACCATGCAGTAAGATCCTATGAGTTACATTAGTCCCATGCGAGGTGTCGGTGCCTCTCACGGGGTCGTTTGGTGGATGTTTCGGGGTTTCTACCTCTACCGCCATGTTTTTAAGCCTAAGTCAAGATATTTTGAAATTATCATCATATTATCGAATCGAGAGCACATGGCCACACGGTCAGTTCCTACGAGTTACATTGGTCCCGTGTGAGGTTTTGGTACCTCTCACGGGGCCGTTTTGGGGCTGTTTCAGGGTTTCCCCCTCTAACTCCATGTTTTTAAGCCTAAGTCAAGATATTTTCAAATTATCATCGTATTCTAAAACTGAGAGTCTCATGACCACACGATCAGTTTCTACGAGCTACATTGGTCTTGTACGAGTTGTCAGCGCCTCTCACGGGCTAGTTTGGGGGTTATTTTGGGGTTCCCACCTCTAACGTCATGTTTTTAAGCCTAAGTCTAGATATTTTCTAATTATCATCGAATTCTCAAACCGTGAGTCCCGTGACCATGCGGTCTATTCCTACGAGTTACATTGGTCCCGTGCGAGGTGTTAGTGCGTCTCATCCGGCGTTTGGGCGCTGTTTCGGGGTTTCCACCTCTAACTCCATGTTTTTAAGCCTAAGTCTAAAGATTTTTAGATTATCATTTTATTCTCGAACCGAGAGACCCGTGACCACGCGATCAGTTTCTACGAGTTATATTGATCCCGTGCAAGGTGTCGGTGCCTCTCACGGAGCCGTTTGGGGACTGTTTCGGGATTTTTCCCTCCAACGCCATGTTTTTAAGCCTAAGTCTAGATATTTTTAAACTATCGTCATATTCTTAGACCGGGAGTCCTATAACCGCGCTGTCAGTTCCTACGCCTTACATTGGTCCAGTGCGAGGTGTTGGTGCCTCTCTTGGGGCCGTTTGGGGGCTATTTTTGGGTTTCCAGCTCAAAAGTCATGTTTTTAAGCCTATGTCATTCGTCGTATTCTTAAACCAGGAGTCACATGAGCACGTAGTCAATTTTGATGAGTTACATTAGTCCCACACGAGGTGCCGATGCCTCTAACGGGTTTGTTTCAGGGTTTCCTCTCTAACACCATGTTTTGAAGTCTAAGTCTAGATATTTTTAAATTATCATCGTATTATCGAACTGGGAGACCCATGACCACGCGGTCAGTTTGTACGAGTTACATTGGTCCCGTGAGAGGTGTCAGT
Source organism: Sambucus nigra (assembly GCA_949130495.1). Lineage (NCBI taxonomy): Eukaryota > Viridiplantae > Streptophyta > Magnoliopsida > Dipsacales > Adoxaceae > Sambucus > Sambucus nigra. Next base: position 574,352,091 of record OX422217.1, read on the forward strand.
ACCTCTCACGGGGACGTTTGGGGGCTGTTTCGGGGTTTCCCCCTCTAACGCCATGTTTCATAGCCCAAGTCTAGATATTTTTAAATATTTGGCGTATTCTCAAATCGGGAGTCCCAAGACCATGCAGTTAATTCCTACGAGTTACATTTGTCCCCTACGAGGTGGCGGTGCCTCTCACCTGGCCGTTTTGGGGTTATTTCATTATTTCCCCATCTAACGCCATTTTTTTAAACATAAGTCTAGATATTTTTAAATTATCGTCTTATTCTCGAACCGGGAGTCCCGTGACCACGCGGCTAGTTCCTATGAGTTACATTTGTCCCGTGTGAGGTGTCGAGACCTCTCACGGGGCCATTTGGTGGATGTTTTAGATTTCCCCCTCAACGCCATGTTTATATGCCTAAGCCTAATGCCTCTCACGAGGCCCTTTCAGGCCTGTTTCGAGGTTTCCACCTCTAACGCCATGTTTTTAAGTCGCAGTCTAGATATTTTAAAATTATCATCGAATTCTAGGGCTGGCAATTTTTGACACGATAACCCGTTTATGGTAATAACCCAAAATGACCCGAACTTGACACGATTAACTTGTATAGATTTAAGAGTACCCAAAACTTGTACTCAAATAAAAATCAAGGCGACCCGAAAATGACACGACTAACCCGAATTACCACCCCTATCGAATTCTCAAATCGGGAGTCCCATGACCACGCAGTCAGTTCCTACGAGTTACATTGGTCTCGTGCGAGATTTCGATGGCTCTCACGGCACTATTTGGGGTCTGTTTCGGGTTTTCCACCTCTAACGCCATGTTTTTAAGCCTAAGTCTAGATATTTTCAAATTATCGTCGTATTCTCGAACTGCGAGACCCGTGACCACGCGGTCAGATCCTACGAGTTACATTGGTCCCGTGCGAGGTGTTAGAACCTCTCACGGGGACCTTTGGGGGATGTTTCGAGGTTTCCACCTCTAACGCCATGTTTTTAAGCCTAAGTTTAGATATTTTCAAATTGTCATCGTATTCTCAAATCGGGAGTCCCGTGATCGCACGATCAGTTCCTGCGACTTACATTGGTCCCGCACAAGGTGTCGGTGCCTCTCACGGGGCCATTTGGGGTTTCCCCCTCTAATGATATGTTTCATAGCATAAGTTTAGATATTTTCAAATATTCATTTAATTCTCAAACCGAGAGTTTCGAAACCACGCTGTCAATTGCTACAAGTTACATTGGTCCCGTGTGCGGTGTCGATGCCTCTCACGGGGCCGTTTGGGGCCAGTTTCAGGGTTCCCCCTCTAACTTCATGTTTTTAAGCCTAAGTCTAGATATTTTAAAATTATCATTGTATTTTCAAACCGGGAGCCCCGTGACCATGCGGTCAGTTCCTATGAGTTACATTTGTCCTGTGTGAGGTGGTAGAGCCTCTCACAGGGCCGTTTGGGGGATGTTTTGAGGTTTCCCCTCTAATGCCATATTTCATAGCCTAAGTCTAGATATTTTAAAATTCTCTTCGTATTCTCAAACCGAGTGTCCTGTGACCAAGTGATCAATTTCTACGAGTTAAATTGGTCCCGTGCGAGGTGTTGGTGCCTTTCGCGGGGCCGTTTGGGGACTGTTTCGAGGTTTCCCCCTCTAACGCCATGTTTCTAAGCCTATATCTATATATTTTCAAATATTTATTGTATTCTCAAACTGAGAGTACCGTGACCATTTAGTCAGTTCCTACGAGTTACATTGGTCTCGTGCGAGGTTTTGGTGCCTCTCACGGGGTCGTTTGGGGGCTGTTTCGGGGTTTCCACCTCTACCGCCATGTTTTTAAGCCTAAGTCTAGATATTTTTAAATTATCATCGTATTATCAAATCGGGAGTCCTGTGACCACACAGTCAGTTCATACGAGTTATATTGGTCCCGTGCGAGTTGTCGGTTCCTCATACGGGGCCGTTTGGGGGTTGTTTCAGGGTTGCCCCCTCTAACTCCATGTTTTTAAGCCTAAGTTTAAATATTTTCAAATTATCGACATATTGTCAAACTCAAAGTCTCGCGACCATGTGATGAGTTCCTTCGAGTTACATTGGTCTCGTACGAGGTGTCGGTGCCTCTCAGGGGGCAGTTTGGAGGCTGTTTTGGGGTTTCCACCTCTAACGTCCTGTTTTTAAGCCTAAGTCTAGATATTTTCTAATTATCATCGAATTCTCAAACCAAGAGTCCCGTGACCACGCGGTCTGTTCCTACGAGTTACATTGGTCCAGTGCGAGGTGTTAATGCATCTCATCAGGCTGTTTGGGGGATGTTTTGGGGTTTCCATCTTTAACATCATGTTTTTAAGCCTAAGTATATATATTTTCACATTATCATCGTATTCTCGAACCGGGAGACCCGTGACCACGCGGCCAATTCCTACGAGTTACATTGGTCCCGTGTAAGGTGTCGGTGCTTCTCACGGGGCCGTTTAGGGACTATTTCAGGATTTCCCCCTCTAACGCCATGTTTTTAAGCCTAAGTTTAGATATTTTCAAATTATCATTCTATTCTCGAACCAGGAGTCATGTAATCGCGCGGTCAGTTCCTAAGACTTACATTGGCCTCGTGCGAGCTGTTGGCGCCTCTCACGAGGCCGTTTGGGGATGTTTCGAGGTTTTCACCTTTAACAGCATCTTTTCAGGCCTAAGTCTAGATAGTTTAAAATTATCATCGTATTCTCTAACCGGGAATCCCGTGACCGCATGGTCAGTTCCTACGACTTACATTAGTTTCGTGCGAGCTGTCGGTTCCTCTCACGGGGCCATTTGGGGACTGTTTGGGGGTTTCCCCCTATAATGCTATGTTTCATAGTGTAAGTCTAGATATTTTTAAATATTCGTCGTATTCTCAAACCAGGAGTCCCGGAACCATGCTGTCAATTGCTACGAGTTACATTGGTCATGTGCGAGGTGTTGGTGCCTCTCTTGGGTCCATTTGGGGAGTGTATCGAGGTTTCCACCTCAAACATCATGTTTTTAAGCCTAAGTCATTCGTTGTATTCTCAAACTGGGAGTCACGGGACCACGCAGTCAGCTTTTACGAGTTACATTGATCCCACGTGAGGTGTCGATGCCTCTAACGGGTTTGTTTTGAGGTTTCCTCTCTAACACCATGTTTTAATGCCTAAATATAGATATTTTCAAATTATTATCATATTATCAAATCGGGAGACCCGTGACCACGTGATCAGTACCTACGAGTTACAATGGTCCCGTGTGAGGTGTCGGTGCCTCTCAAGGGGACGTTTGAGGGCTGTTTTGGGGATTTCTCCATTTAACACCATGTTTCATAGACTAAGTCTAGATATTTTCAAATATTCATCATATTCTCAAACCGAGAGTCCCGGGACCACACGGTCAATTCCTATGAGTTACATTGGTCCCTTGCAAGGTGTTGGTGCCTCTCACGGGGCCATTTGGGGGCTGTTTTGGGGTTTCCACTTCTAACGCCATGTTTCTACGTCTAAGTCTAGATATTTTCAAAGTATCATCGTATTCTCAAATCGGGAGACTTGTGACCATGCAGTCAGTTCCTACGAGTTATATTGGTCCTGTGCGAGGTGTCGGTGCTTCTCACGTGGCCGTTTGGGGATTGTTTCGGGGTTTCCACCTCTACCACCATATTTTTAATCCTAAGTCTAGATATTTTCAAATTATCATCATATTATCGAACCGAGAGTGGTGTGACCATGAAGTCAGTTCCTACGAGTTACATTGGTCCCGTGCGAGATGTTGGTGCTTCTCATGGGGCCGTTTGGGGACTGTTTTAGGGTTTCCTCCTCTAACTTCATGTTTTTAAGCCTAAGTCTAGATATTTTAAAATTATCATCGTATTATCAAACCGGGAGTCCCGTGTCCACGTGGTAAGTTCGTACGAGTTACCTTGATCCCGTGCGAGGTGTTGGTGCCTCTCTTGGGGCCGTTTTGGGGCTATTTAGGGGTTTCCACCTCAAACATCATGTTTTTAATCCTAAGTCATTCATCATATTCTCAAATCGGGAGTCACGTGACCACACAATCAGTTCTTACGAGATACATTAGTTCCATGCGAGATGTGGATGCCTCTAATGGGTTTGTTTTGGGGTTTCGTCTCTAGCACCATGTTTTAAAGCCCAAGTCTAGATATTTTTTAATTATCATCGTATTATCAAAATGAGAGACCCATGACCATGCGATCAGTTCCTACGAGTTTCATTGGTCCCGTGCGAGGTGTCGGTGCCTCTCACGGGGACGTTTGGGGGTCGTTTCAGGGTTTTCCCCTCTAACGCTATGTTTGATAGGCTAAGTTTAGATATTTTCAAATATTCGTCGTATTCTCAAATCGGGAGTCCCGAAACCACTCGATCAATAGCTACGAGTTACATTGATCCCCTAAGAGGTGTTGGTACCTCTCACAGGGCCGTTTGGGGGTTCTTTTAGGGTTTCACCTCTAACACTATGTTTTTAAGCCCAAGTCTAGATATTTTCAAATTATCATCGTTCTCAAATCGGGAGACCCATGACCACACAGTCAGTTCCTACAAGTTTCATGGGCCCCGTGTGAGGTGTTGGTGCCTCTCTAACGGGCCTTTTAGGGGCTTTTTCGGGGTTTCCTCTCTACCGCCATGTTTTAAAGCCTTATTCTAGATATTTTGAAATTTTCATCAAATTCTCAAACTAGGTGTCACGTGATCATGTGGCCAGTTCCTATGGTTTATATTGGTCCCGTGCAAGGTGTCGATGCGTCTAACAGAGCTGTTTGATGGCTGTTTCGGGGTTTTCCCCTCTAACGCTATGTTTTTAAGTGTAAGTCTAGATATTTTGAAATTATCATCGTATTCCCAAACCTGGAGTCACGTGACCACGCGACCAGTTCCTATGAGTTACATTGGTCCCGTGCGAGGTGTTGATGCCTCTCACGGGGTCGTTTGGGGGATGTTTCGGGTTTTCCACCTCTAACGCCATGTTTTTAAACCTAAGTCTAGATATATTCAAATTATCATCTTATTCCTAAACCGGGAGACCTGTGACCACGTGGTCAGTTCCTACGAGTTGCATTGGTCCTGTACGAGGTGTTGGTGTCTCTCACGAGGTAGTGTGGGGGTTGTTTCGGGGTTTTCACCGGTAACTTTGTATTTTTAATGCCAAGTCTAGATTTTTTCAAATTATCATTGTATTCTCAAACCGAGAGTCACGTTACCACGCGATAAGTTTTTATGAGTTACATGGGTCCCGTGCGAGGTGTCGGTGCCTCTCACAGGGCCGGTTGGTGGTTATTTCTAGGTTTTCACCTCGAACGTCATGTTTTTAAGCCTAAGTCTAGATATTTTCAAATTATCATTTTATTCTCAAATCGGGAGTCACGCGACCACGCTATCAGTTCCTACGAGTTACATCGGTCCCGTACGAGGTGTTGGTGCCTCTCACGGGGCCGTTTGGGGGCTATATCAGGGTTTTCGCCCTCTAATGCCATATGTTTAAGCTTAAGTCTAGATATTTTCAAATTATTATCCTATTATCGAACCGAGAGACCCGGGACCACGTGGTCAGTTCCTATGAGTTACATTTGTCCCGTGCGTGGTATCGGTGCCTCTCACGGGGCCAATTGGGAATTGTTTCAGGGTTACCCCTCTAACGCCATATTTTTAAGCCTAAGTCTAGATATTTTAAAATTATCCTCAAACTGGGAGTCTCGTGACCACGCGGTTAGTTCCTACAAGTTACATTGATGCCGTGCGAGGTGTTGGTGCCTCTTACATGACCATGGTAAGTATGTTTCATTTATTCGGTAGTAATGTGTATTGTGATGATTTATACATAGTTATGTTTCATTTCGCATTATTAATTATTTAACAGCAAGCTTTTAAAATTTATAGTATGTTTTATTTCTGTCTTATTTATATTCGGTTTAATCACAACCCGAAATATTAGAAATGCCTAGGGCCAACCAACTCAATGGCCATCTAAGTGTTCAAATCAACAAGTCAACACAATTCAAATAATAATGCGATATATTAGAAATTTCTAGGGCCAACCAACTCAATGGCCATCTAAATGTTCAAATCCATCGGTCAACAACAATTTAGGAATCCGAAATAACAACTTAAAACTATTGTCATATAACAAGTAACGAGGGTGAAAAGGTAATAAGTAATAAATAATCGCATACAAGTTAATTTAGACGGTTCTCGTTACTATAATCTAGGCAGGTGTAAATTAACACTAAATCAACCTGTATACGATTACTTATTACCTTTTCACTCTCGTTACTTATATATATATATAGGAGGGACTTTTGGTCTTTTCCAACTAATGGCTGAGATTGAAAGTTGATGAGTTTGGTGTTTATCAACTAACAGTTGAGATTAAATCTTACCGGATTTGAATCTAAGGGCCAAAAATGAAGATAAAGGAACGCAAAGCGTTTGTATGCCTATACTAAATCTAGACATTTGTATGAATAAAAATAAAATAAAAAAAAGTCTTGAACGGCCAAGCACAAGGCTCAAGGTGCCTGCTGCAGCAACTCGTGTTCAATCCAATCAAGCACAAACCTCAAGGTACCTGCTGCACAAACTTACACAATATGGGGTGATGTTGTGTTGTGAGAGATTAATTATATTTCTCTCTCTCCGAATTTCTTTCTTTCATATCCTGGAGTGACACCAAGCCTCCATTTCTCCTCAAATGCTAGGCTGTAGCAGCGGCCGGAAATTCTCCAGCGGCGGTGAGTTTCATCGTACCATTTTAACAGGGATGGTATATGCGTATATCTAATCCTCATCCTCTATTTCTACTTTTATTAAGATTTAAGCTTTGTTGAAACTTATGAAGTCTCTTTCTCTCTACTTCGTGTTCATTACTGTCATTTTTCACAACTTCCCTCCACCATCATGTTTTCACTTCCACGGGTATCCTACGTTAAGGTATTTGTTGATTTTACTCTCTCTCTCACGCCAGATATATGAGTTCATTGGGGGTGACGATTAGGGCGAGGTTGCAAGGGCTACCAACGCTTTTTAAGATGATGAATGTGATGACTAGGAAGAAGCATGAGTGGCAGAATATGAAGCAGTTGTCGGTGCCTGTGCATTTGGGTTATCCAGATTTTCATGATATTCTCATCATTTTATAATCCTGTTTAGATCCCTTGGTTATATATGTGTTAACATTCTTTGCTAACTATTGATTGTATATCATAAGTGATGGTTATATCTTGATTTCTCATTCCTCTGTGTTGGTTAAATCTAATTGAAAATCCTCTGGTTTTTGGTTAGATTTGGTTTCGTATACCGAGTTGGCTAGATTTGGTTTCATAAACCTGTTTGTTGGAGATATTTTGTATTTTTACGGTTTATTTTTGGTTTTATATACCTATTTTGTATACCCGGTTTATATTGTTATGGGCTGGATCTTTTTTGAAGTTAACTTTATGTGTTAATTGTTTCAACTGATTAAAACTGTTAAGTAATACTCTTACAGTTTAGAGTCGGTTCTGTACACTTTAAAAAGTTTAATTTCTTAAAAATATTTTTTTACAAGATTATTTGTAGATTAGTTTCTGTAAAATAATTTCTTTTGAACAAAAAATAGTTTGTGTTGATCTGACATTTGTTATCTATTTTAAAGAAAAATTGTTTGTTGTCTTGCATGTGTTATATTCAGACTTATATTAGTGTACTGTTGCTGTTTTCTACAAGTAGTTTTGTAGAACTATTTTTCTTGGACTGAACACGTTGTGTATTCAGACAAGTTTACTGTTTTTTGCTCCCTGTTTGAATGCCCAAGAGAGGCATTTTCACTGATCATGATCCACATGCAAATATAGTTTGAATATATCTTTATAAGATACAATAGTCCCTATATCATTTGTATATATCTTTATATTTATCTTTTATTAAAACTCTTTATATTGATATCTCAAATTTGGCCATTCCTGAAAAAATTTGGTTAAAAACAAGACAGAGGAATGGGTTTATATTCATAAAATATAAAGTTTTCTCTAATATTTTGATTTCAAATATTAGGTTCTTTATATTACTCTAATTATGTTCCCAAGTTGCGATGTAACCTTATGACCAAACTGGCTTTGAGATTCTAAAATAGATTTTATCTTTGTGATTTGAGTAAAGATTATGTTATCAAAATTTATTCTACACGTGTAGATGTAATGACCGTACCCCGGGGGATTATTTTTTATAGAAAATATGTGTACTATTTTTTAGGTCTTAGTGGTGCACATATATATCAATTTGCGTAGGGGTATTATTTTCACTTGGTGCAATACTTCTGTAGGAAAATGTACTTTAAAAATGTTATGAATAGTGTAAAAATATGTTCCAAAAATAAAAAAAATAGTATTCAAAATGATATACATTGGAAATGCAAAATGATATAACTTTTTATTCAAGGTATTGTTTTTATTTTTTAATCTTAGGTCAAAAGGAACCGAGTTTGAAGATATTTTATCACTGAAAAGGCATGTCCAAGTGGTCAATATTTTATAAAGTTGTGGAGAGTGCTACTCTATGAGCTTAGATAATTGGTTAAAATAAAGGGAATCTTCAAAGATTAGAAGGATCTCTCATTTGGGGAGAAAAGTTTGATGTCTTTGAGACATCAAACTTTTTGATGTCTTGAATTGTGATTGGTCAATACCGCTGGTGCGAACCCATTTCCATAGGTGATGTGGGTCCGTGCCAGTGCTATTGACCAATCACAATCCAAGACATCAAAAAGTTTGATGTCTCAGAGACATAAATTTTTTTACCCTCATTTGGTAGGAGTTATACATATCTAACTAGCTGTCGAGTAATGAATTTTCTATGCCATTTAAAAAAAAGTATTATGTAATGTTGTTGTACACAGGTGATTCCCCCCAAACAACACTTCCATCTTTTTTACATTTGGACACATATGCGAGAAAGTAATTATTTGGACACATGTGCGAGAAAGTAATATTATTAATAATGTGAGCGAATATTCTTAATAATATTCGCTAATTTCTTAAATAATCTTTTTACATTAGTATATTTTAACTTAGGTGTATTTTTAGAATATTAATGGGATGTTGAAGATTATTTCTGTAGGAGTGAAGCACACAGACAATAACTATTTTATACTATTTTGGTTATCGTCTTCACATTTTAATTAGTGACAATATTTTAGAGATTTGTGAAGATATTTTATGAGCCCTCGAACATATTTTACCAATATATTAAATTTTTTATCATCTAATATTCACTTGGGAAGTTTGATCGAGTGTTGTTAACGCTAACAAAAAGTATCCATGAGTTATCTCTAATTGACATATAAGAAATGTTGTAACATGTGGCATTAGTGTGTTGTAGACACAAATTCACTAGAACAAACTATATTTCTTTGGTCTAAAACAAATAAGATTTTTTAGGTTTTGTTAGTTCATTTCAATTTATTATTTAGCACCGTGCTGTGATATATTTGCTTTAAATGTTAGACCTTTAGACTTTATTCGCTGATAAAGGCTTTAGTCACCTAAAAATCGTATGTATGCAAATAAAGATTGGACATGAACAAATGATAGATATTTTGAAGGTTGCTCACAACGGTCGAGAACAGTGATAAAATATCATTGTACAAAATACCAAATTTTCTAAAGCAATATACCTTATATAACAAAATTACATGAACTCAAACAATTTAAGAATGCTTTCTGTTTTGTACAAAACATAAGTGATAATTTCGACACTTTTTTTAATATAATTGAATTCTTAATATTTGATTGATTAATTAGTTAAGAAGTATGATTTTTTTTTGTAATTTATAACTGTATTAAATTTGTTCTGAATTTTATTTTAATCTGAAATATTTTAAAAAATATACATGAGTGATAATTTTGACACGACATCATGTTAGGCAATCCTAAAAAAAGAATAATTATGTGCCAATTTTGAAAAAAAATTCGGTATTTTTTTCTTTATCTTAAAATAATATTGGGTTAACAAATTCCAATAGAAAATATTAAACATATCTATATACCTACTTAGGAATTCTCTTAAACGAGCTGAAAAAAGTGAAAAAAAAATGAAAAATATGTCTCAAATTTTCACCGGGCCATCGACACGGGTACACCCTAGTATATATATATATATATATATATATATATATATATATATATATATATATATAGATAGATAGAGAGAGAGAGAGAGAGAGAGAGAGAGAGAGAGAGAGAGAGAGAGATAATCGCCCGAATATGTGAAGAAGAGGAAAGGGGGTTGCGACTGCTGCAACTAAAAGAGAAAAAAAATATTAAAACTGATCTATCTGAACTCGTAATAGAAGATAAAGGAAAGTTAAATACACCATTAAACACATTCTCCTACAAGATTTTATATATAAAATATTTTTGGATGAAGAAATATGTAGAAAATAAAAAATAAAATGTTACTTGATCAACCATATAATAAATCATAGAGGCAACACCACCTGTTGCCACAATATCATATCCGATATAGTCTTTCCATGTCTGTCAATCCTTCGGGAGTAGTTAACACCACCATATAGATTATCCCGAACCACCAAATTCAAAGAAAAAACTCCTCGAACTTCAACACATTTGACCACTCTTCTACAAAACCCAAAATAAAAAATCAGTAATTGAAAAGCAAACAAAATAAGTTTATATAATCATTTATGTCTCCTACTTTTAAAAATGCTACCAATAGAAAAAAATGTATTTGTTTTATTACAGGCTGACGTGGCACTCTGCCACGTGATAAAAGCGATCCACACCTTAAATAATCTCTCTTTTACGTCCCTCTCTTGTCTTTCATTTCAATGTAATTTGTACAAATAAAGGTCTAGATTTATTTTTCATTTTTATTTTGGTAAGTTTTACATAACTCTCTTTACCTTTGGTACATAGGGATTGAGAAGAGAGAGTGCTTTCTCAGTGTATACTGATTGAGTTTCTATAGCAACAGATATTGCCACTGCTGTTGCAATCTCAGAAGGCCTAAAATCCAAAAACTGAATCCTTGCATAAAGTTCAAACAAACTTAAATATTATATCTTGTGTCAAATATGTTTCCTAATTCCTATGCATAATATACATGTTGTAAACGAAGAGAAAATTAGACCTTTAATCATGTCATAAACCTTGGGCATCACCATCACAAACTACATAAAGGTGATGTCCTGGGTATCGACTATTGTGAGTACTAAAATAACGTGAAGATGAATTATAAATTGCAACAGAAGATTATATGAAATAGATATCGACTATTTTGAGTACTATATTGAAGTCTATGAAATCTCCTAAAAAGCTTCTTTGTGTAAATGTAATGGCAACATGGTCTCCATGAATTGTATTACTTATTCAGAAAAAAGCCACTTTAGAGGTAATGGAAACATGGTAATATTAAACGCATAAAGTACGTTGATCAAACAAAACTCACAAATTAGGATATGACTTTCTTTCATTACACGTGTGAATGTCGATTCTTCCCCCCAAGGAATCCATGCATCCAATATATTCCCAAGGACGTGACATAAATAAAATCTCGAAATATACTTTTATAGATGAACATAACCATTAGAACATGGTAGAAAACCATTATATTGTTTAGTTTAGTTTCATTCAAATAATAGTAGAATAGTCACAAAAAAAACTCTCTAATATTAAAGTAAACAAATAACACAAATTTCCAAAATATAGTTTATGCCTGCAACTTACACCCTTTGATTATACCAAAAAATGATTAAAATAATAAACTAAAAGCAAAATATCTTTGAACACTAACGTAAACTACATTACTAGATAGGAATTCATTGGTATTGTATTCTTGAACTATATCAGTTCCTTGCACATGAGAAACACAAGCCTTGCAACAGACTCGAATAGGAACTCTACCTCTCAACTGTCTCCTGCTATTCGAAAATTCCCACCTGCAAGGCTGTTGATTCCATGGGCCGTACGACGCTATCAAATCAATTATAATTAGACAAATAATAATTTGCTCTTAAATGATTTGGCATAAAGAACAGTTTCCCTATAGAGTATGTTAACATTCTTGATTGTGAACAAGGATTCTAATTCATACATGTGGTGCATTACATCCCCTAGAATCAAAGTTCATTAGTAATGATGATTTATATTGAGAGAAATGAACATATATGAATCTAACTCAAAAGAGAAATGAACAAAAATAGCCTAAACCTACAAAGTAATTACCATGTCACAAAACCATGCTTGAGATAAAGTACTTTGTTCCTAAGACAAACATATCAAAACATAAATCCAAACACACATACTCCATTAGCCAGAGAAATGTCCTAAAAAGAAATGGTTGAAATACACACACACAATGTAATATACACAAAAACTAATTCAATTCGTTTAAATCATGAATGATAAATTGTAGCAGGTAGAGTTCAACCCAATTGAATGTACCTGGGCATGCAGACAATGGATCTTTCATGATAAAAAGACTGCTCTACCCTTGTTGCTGCTCCACTCTTATCTGCTCATCTATGTTCTGGTTTATGTGGTCTTTATTAGTTTACTATAGTGAGTTTAGAATCTAGATTCAGTACCTGATGCTCCTCGTCAGATACGTAGAAACCTAAATATGTAAAAAGTACTGTAAAAACATAAAAAAAATAAATAAATTGAATTTAAATTGAAGACAACTCAAAGCCCACAAAAAAATGTAAGAAATGCAAAAAAAAAAAAATAACCAAAGATTTGTATTTGAAATCCATTAACCCAATTGAAACACAAATAAGAATCAAAACCTAAATATGAAACCCATTAACCAAGATATATAGAAACCTAAATATGAATCAAAACCTAAATTTTTTGAAGTACCTTCTAATCATACATTTCAGTTGGGGTATTCCTTCAACCCTGTTCTGTTCGTCTTTGACGAGAGATAAACATATGTTCGTTATGCTCCAATAGTCATTAGCGTTTGGGAAATGCCATGGTTATCAATGGTTATTCCATGGCATATTCAAGCTATAGTTGACCATAACTTCGTCTTTGATGAGAGCGAGAGAAGCTATAAGCGTTTGGAAATGCCATCAATAAAGAGAGGCGGGGAAATGAAAATGAGGCGCTTGCTTTATTTTTCTTAGGAATGAGATGGTCATAGCCTAGAGCCGTGACCCACCAATGCAAACCATTAATGAAGCTAGCCGCGTGTTCTACCGCCGATTGGTCACGACCCATAGCCGTGACCCACTCCAAGAAATGGTCACGACCCCCAGCCGTGACCCTCAGTGTGTGTGTTTTGTGCTTTGTCATGCCTATGGTCATGGCCTAAGTCCGTGACAAATTCGCGACCAAGCTTGGAGGGAATTTTGTCGTGAATTTGGGGCCAAGATGGTCATGATCAGGTCATGGCCCAAGTCTGTGACCCATAATGTTCAGGTATTTGGTCCGTGACCACTTCTAGAGCATCCATGACTCAGTGTAGTAATGAATATGGTCACGCCAAAAATTAAGATGGTCACGGCCCAAGTCTGTGACCATCTGGTCAGGGACTTTGGCATTGACCAACTGGATGTGACCATTCACAGGATGTGGTGTAGTGAGGATTCATTTTGCAAACCCGTTGATCTTCAACTATAACAACCTAAAAATCTAAACAAATATCATATCATTTTCCTCAATTTTGGAAGATACAAATTTGTAAAAATTAAACAAACAAACAAGTTGGCCTATAATCTTTTCTTATAGGCTGTTGGCAATGGCGAATTTACTACAAATGAGATTTACTCCTTTTTTGTCATTTTTCATTAACAAAGAACATGCTTATGGGCAACAGTTCTTAATAAACAAATCCACCATAGTCAAAAGATATGTATATGACAAGATTTATGGGAGAACATCCCATTTAGTTCAAATATAGCATATGAAGTTCAAGTTTTAAAAAGCTTGTGCATGTGTTTGTGGAGGCATATACAAAGTGAACCCATTAAGAAAATCAAAGTTGAACTACTCCATGTAATCATGATTAAGAGCAATCGATGCATTTAACATCATGACAAAATGTCCTAGCCACATGGATACATGGAATGAAGTGGATTCAAACACAAGGATATGCAAAATAAATTGTGTAAAACCAAACAATGCATAAACAACAAAAATCTTTGATTTTTTAAACTTGTTAAACCAATTTTAAAATAAAGACAACATAGAAAATAGAAAATTTCTTTTTGTATATTTCAAGATAAGACCATATAAAGAAAAATCAAAATACAAAAGATAAACATCATATAACTAGCAAGAAGATATAACTACGAAGCACAAAATCTAGAGCATTAAAAATATGCAATCATAGTCACTCATAATATGTAACATGAAAAGAATCATGTTAAAGCGTGAAAAAATAAAAAAGCCTACGATAAGTGCCTCCAAATCTAATTTCATAACCCGCTTAGGTGTAATGTGACAATCTTGGGGTTGGGAAACCGTGATGACATTATAATTAGACTTCCTAAGATCTTTTCTAAGATCAAAGCAAAAATGATTAAGATGACCTTTCCGATGACAATGTTTTCATGTGTAGACATGAGCAATGTTATCTAAGGGTTGACCTTTTCTAACATCTTTGACTAGGGTTTACACTCTTAAAAGGTTGGACTTGTATTTAGCAATAGAAGCATTATAATAATCGAAGAAAATCGCATATTTCATATTTGATTCGGACGGTACCTTACATATTATACAACTTTTCCAACATGGATTCCAAATTAAATTTGATATGGCTTGAGTCTTTCAAACTATCGTCTAGATCCACTATCCTAGACTAGAGTAAATGATGAGAATCTTTAAAAATTAGGTAATCCTTATTAATAATCTCCATTAATCCCCAAAGTCTATCTTGCCCCCTTCACTAATGAAATTTTTTCCCTAAGAGTCTTATCACGTGGCCTAAGATCCCCCATCAAAACATACTTATTATTACCTATGACACATCTTTAAACCTAGATTACAACTTGAAGTTTTCCTTTTTATTTTCATCATTTTCTCATATAACTCACGAAAGACAACTTGTAGTTTACTCTCCTCATCCTCATCCTCTTCATTTTCCTTTTCTTATCTGTAATACCCCATATTTCTATGACTTTGAATTTTGGGGATTTATTAAATTTAATTAGAGATATAAATTTAATATTAATTCGAAAAATCATTTAAATACTTACTAGCGTGACTAGAGTTAGTAATTATTGTAATTTTGTTATAAGTTACTTTATGAGTAAAGTAAGAGGTGTATTTAAATTTAGTAAAATTATCACTAGAATTTAAATTGATAATTTTGGAACTTTATCGGGACGCGCTTGTGTCGTGTCGGGATTAAATTCGGACTATTAAAAGTGAATTAATTATAAGTCACCCATATTGTCATTTTGAGTGCGTCAATGTGTCCGGAAGGGTCGAGATAGTCAAAATAATGTACTCGGGGGTTTAGTTTGGGTCTCGGGGCGTTTTTAGGCCTAATTAACACCCCGGGAGGGCGTTTTGGACATTTTACATTTTTGGGCATGAAAACCCACGAAATTTCTAAGGGTATATCATATGCTAAGAGTCATCTTCTAGGGTTGAAACCACCATAAATCAAAGACGACCATTGAAGAGGAAGAGGAGAAGCTTTCCAAGGAGTTCTAGGCCAAGAACTCCACCGTTTGCACCGCCGTTGCCGCCAAACGTTAGATCGCGCAATGAGGATCGCAACCACACCAATCTCTCCACAAATATGAACCAAGAATTCCCAGGAAAGTATCTATCTTGCTCTATTTCAGTTAATACTTCAATACTATTAGCCTAAGAATGATTAGGACTAGTTTTTGTGAAAGAAAAACCTATTTTGGAGACTTGAATTGCATGATATATGGGTAATAGATGTATTCTGGAAAACAAACTCACATGTAGAGATTGAACCACAAAATTACAGTAAATTAGGAGTATGAAATCTGGTAAAAGAATGGAAAGAAACTAAATAAAGGAATTATTAGGGTTCTTGAAATTTTCTGGATTTTAACCCGTTTAATACATTATAATTGATGGAAACTCGCATGCCTTACGTAGAATAATCATTATTTCGAAGTATAACACTTGTAGTGTAATTGGTTGGAAGTTTGGTAATCAAAAATGTTGATTTGAATGATTTTTGTGTAACAGTCCCGTAACTGGAAATTCTGCAGAATCGCCATACCTGCTTGATCGATAGATCGAACCAGGAGTATCGATCGATCGACGCATCGATCGATCGAGCACCTGCCATCGATCGATCGACCCCTCCTGGAAAGCTCAAATTTCTTTTTTTAAATAGGTGGTTCCAACTTAAATGAATAGAAATTCTTGGACATTATTGTTAAAATATTTTGGGAGGTGAAAAGGACCAGTAAGACTTTATAAAAAAGGAACCCTTAATCTAGGACGAAATTTAATACTTAACAGAGGTATTTAATACTTAAGAAATAACGGGAACATGTGTTTAAAGGGTGAGACTCGTAAGGAAGTTATGTTGTAAAATGAATGAGTACCTACTGAAATTACACTTGGGAATATAGGAATTTACGAGTGATACGTAGTAAGTTGAAACAATCCCATAAATAAGAATAAAAGAGATAAACCGTTATACGTGCTAATCTAGCAATGTGAAATGAGAATAAATATCATAAATATGGGCCGTGGGTGTACCTAAATTTGAAATGGGAATAGTAGTATACATATATGATTGTGTTTGTGTATATACTATGTACGTGTAAAAATCATGCCCGCACTACTTGCTATCCATAAGGTTATCGCGCTGGGACAGTCTTATCTCGATGGGACCTTTATGGGGGATATTGACTCGTACCCTAGAATATAGGAATCCTTGGTACAGGCTATCGGATCGATATTCAGACGGTCCTAAGAGACGTGAGGGTATGTGCTGACCTCTTAGCGACTTGTAACTATGCTTCACCTCAATTTGTATGTGTTTTGTGTTAATACAATTCGAGAGTGATTCCGAACTAGTATTTTCCTTAGTACGAGTGATACGGGGACTGGATAGCAGAGTATGCCCGCACCATAAATGTCATGTGGGGTGCCATTATTATATATATATATATATATATGTATATATATATATATATATGTATATATATATATATATATATTATATGAGTAGTTAATATATATATTTAAACTTGAAATTTGGAAACTACCTACTGTGACTATGGTAAGTTGGAAATGAATAATTATTTCAACTTGGGAATAAGTGTTTGAAAAGGATAATGCGTTACTGGGAAACTTTATAATCAAATGAGGTTTATGTGAGAACTTGGCTTTAAATAAAATTAACTTTCTTAACATTAGAAATTGTCGGCATGAAATCTTATGAGTAACTTAAGATAAGTTAAACTGTTGATAGTATTAGTTGCGATAGGTGTGACCATTAGAAGAGAGGTGAGAATTTCTCAAGGGAGTGCCGCACTAATATGATTGTTGCATTAGTCGGTAAGCATTTTAAATACTTGCTAAACTAATTTTAATCTGTTTCACAATCGGGCTCTGACCCGTTTCCTATTTTCTCTTCTCTCTTGTGTATATATGTATATATTACAGGTGCCCAACCACAGGGGCATCTTGCATAGGATCCTTTGGAAGGAACGTGCTGCAGCTTAGGTGGGAGTTGCAGGCCTCTTGCTTAGACGATCTCATTATTGATTCCACTTCTAGTCTTACTTTATCCAGTTGGGCATGTGTCACCCTATTTCATTTATTCAGTCGGTTTTATCAGAGATTGTGATTGCTTATTTCCAGTAGTTATATTTTGGGGTTGTTACTGTCAGGATGTTTTCCTTCGAAGTTTTCATGTTGGAATTATTTAGTTGATTGCTTATATTACTTGGATTATTTTCCAGTCCTATTATTGTGGGATTTTTAAAACTATGGATTATGAAAAGGTTTTAAACATTGGTTTTAAATTAAATTTGGAAATTGATGTTTTAAAAATGGTTTTGTCACTTAGCTTAATTATTTAGGGTGTTTAATTGGAAAAGTTATTTTGCGACAGTGGTGCTGAGAATGAACCAACCGTTCACCTTGATTATAATTTAATAAAGGACTGATCATCCGGTATTTAATTAGGTGGGGTATCACAGGTGGTATCAGAGCATCAGGTTCTAGTGTCCTTTAGGATCTGTACGACTTATTTCGCTTTCAGCTTAGCATTCTTGCTATAGAGCCCTATTTTAGGATTGTTGTATTCTTGCTTTTATGATTACGTCTTCAACTATTTAAGATTTGATAATAACTGTAGACTAATAAATTTGTTTATGTTTTAGATGCCTCTGAGACGCGCACCTAAGGATAGGCGTGCCCAAGCCGAGCAACTAGTAGCTCCGGCTCAGGGAACGATGAACGCAACCGGGGTAGCCGCTATCGTTGCTCAGGCGGTGAATGTTGCACTAGCGGTAGTACCGCAGGCTCCACCCTAGGTTCAGGCAGTGGCGCCAGTATCGGCACAACTTCCATCTGCATGGGAGCGAGTTAGAGATGCCTTCTAGAAGGCTCATCCCCCAGAGTTTGCGGGCAGTTCGGATATTATAGTAGCCAGCTAATGGAAGAAAGATATCCAGAGGCATCTGCGCATGTACGAGTGCACTGACGTGCAGAAACAGCTGTTGGCTTCCTTTAAGCTGGTGGGGGACGCTTTGTATTGGTGGGAATCCACTACCACCTTGTAGGAGAGGGAGATTATCACTATTCAGTCATTTTGGACCCGATTTGACACCAAATACTTCCCATCCGCCGTGCAGACTATTGCCGAGTACGAAGAGGAGTTCACTAGACTTCTCACTATAGTTCCTGATGAGGCACCCACGGAGGGAAAGAAGATACTGTTGTTTGTGGACGGATTGACTTGGAGGATCCGTCAGCACCTCATAGGCAACCTGTCATTGAGTACCTACACGGACGTACTCAATGCTGCTTTGTTACACTACCAGGATCACCGCTTCCATCTACAGGGAAGCAAGCGAGCAGGAGAGTCCAGCCAGCAGGGCAGGACAGGGGGTAGTGGTGCTAGTGGAGCACCGACATCTCAGGGGCAGACTCGTCAGCATGAGTAGAGTTCCCATCAGGGGGACCCTACCAAGCGGTTTCGATCAGGTGACTCCAAGCAGGGATTTGGGGGATTTAGGCAGGGTCAGCAGGGCCAACAGGGCGAACATCGTCAGCCACAGGGTCAGCAGCAGGGCCATCAGGGCCAACAGCATTTTCAGTAGGGCCAATGGCGGGGTGGTAACGGCCAGCAGGGCCGTAATCAGCAGGGACAAAGGGGAGGAAACTTTAGGGGCCGATGCTTCTGGTGTGGTAAGAATGGCCACATGCGCCAGGATTTCCCAGAGGGAGATAGAGCCCCAGAGCAGCAGGGTGCCCGTAATGAGCCACATAGGCCACTTTTTCCAGCCACCCTCCCAGCACCAGCTCAGGCACCAGCCCTACCAGCCATTCCAACAGCTCCAGTGCAGCAGGGGAAGTTATTGTACGAGTGTGTCTATAATGTCCACCAGGCAGCAGCTCCACAGGCACCACTCGGGATTGAGGGTACATTTCCTATATATGGTACTATGGGTTGGGTTTTATTTGATATTGGGGCGACACACTGTTTCATAGCTACTCAGTTCGCGAAGGCCTTAGGGTTATTAGCCACAGCAGAGAGCACTGTAACATGCGTAGACTCACCATTGGGAAATAGGTCGTTAATTTTCTTTATATGCCGGGGTGTGGGAGTAGAGATTGGTAGCTTAATCTTACCTGCAGATATCTTAGTCTTAGATATGCATGAGCAAGACGTCATTATTGGTATGGATTGGCTCGCAGCATATAGAGCCATGATAGATTGTTTCGGTGGGAGTATTGTCTTTGCCATTCCAGTGCAAAAGATGTTTGTAGTGACGATGCCTCGCCCAGAAGGAGGCTCTACCGCTCATTTATATTACATAGAGGAGGATACCTCTAAGGAGGTCGTGATTCCCTTAGACTTGATCCCAGTTGTTCGTGAGTATTCTGATGTATTTCAGGAGATACCAGGCCTACCCCCCAGTCGAGAGATAGATTTTGTCATAGATTTATTATCGGATACCCGACTGATAGCATGCGCTCCATACCATATGGCTCCGGCGGAGATGCGGGAGTTAAGAGATCAGATAGAGCAACTATTAGGTCAGGGCTTCATTCGTAGGAGTACCTCACCTTGGGGCGCTCCAGTGTTGTTTGTGAAAAAGAGAGATGGTTCACTGAGACTATGTGTGGACTACCGGGAGCTGCACAAGGTCACGATACGGAACAAATATCCGTTGCCTCGAATCGATGATCTGTTCGACCAGATGAGGGGAGCAACTTTCTTTTCGAAGATAGACTTGAGGTCAGGATACCATTAGCTACGTATTAGGGAGCAGGATGTTTCGAAGACTGCTTTCTTGACAAGATATGGGTCCTATGAGTTCAGAATGATGCCATTTGGACTCACAAATGCTCCATCCGTATTCATGGACTTGATGAACCGGGTGTTCAGAGAGTTCTTGGATCAGTTTGTCATCGTCTTCATAGATGACATCCTAATATATTCACACACTGAGGAAGAGCATGCTGAGCACTTGAGGCAGGTTCTTCAGACTCTACGAGAGCATCAGCTGTATGCTAAGTATGAGAAGTGCGGATTCTGGTTACGGGAAGTACAGTTCTTGGGACATGTTGTTTTTGAACAGGGGATAGCGGTTGACCCGAGTAAGGTGTCAGCGGTGAGGGAGTGGGGACAACCCACGACACCGAAGAAAATGCGTAACTTCTTGGGTTTAGCCGAGCATTCCAGGAGATTCATTCGAGGGTTCTCCAAGATAGCGGGTCCATTGACAAACCTGACTCACAAGGGGGTACCATATGTTTGAGACGATAATTGTCAATTAGGTTTCGACGAGCTGAAAGACAAGCTTACTTCAGCACCAATCCTTGCTTTACCTAAGCCAGGCATGGAGTATCTAGTTTACACCGACGCCTCCTTAAGGGGACTCGGGGGAGTACTTCAGCAGGAGGAGAAGGCTATAGCTTTTGCCTCCCGCAAGCTTAAGCCGCACGAGAGGAATTACCCCACACATGACCTAGAGTTAGCAGTGGTCATCTTTGCTTTGAGGGTATGGAGACACTATTTATTGGGGGAGAAATTCCGCTTGTTCACAGACCATAAGTGACCGCAGTACCTGTTCACTCAGCGAGAGCTGAATATGCGTCAGCGCAGCTGGTTAGAGTTTGTGAAAGACTATCAGTTTAACATACAGTACCATCCGAGGAAGGCTAACGTAGTTGCTGATGCGTTGAGCCGTAGGCCGGTTAACGATGTAGCGAACATTTGGAAAGAAAAGTGGAAAGAGTTGAGTCACTAGGATGCGGTAGCCCGTTCTTTCGTATCTTCCATGTCAGTTACACCCGAGATTATTACGAGGGTAATACAGGCACAGACAGCAGACCCATTTTACTAGGAACAGATTGTACAACTTTTAGCTGAGGGTGTTGAGACCTATTCTGTTAGTTTCGATGGGGGTTTGAGGTTTAATGGGAGATTGGTGGTTCCCGAAGGAGCAGACTTATGTCATGCAGTAATGACCCAGTCTCACGGGTCCTGATTTACAGTGCATCCTGGGGGAGATAAGATGTACCAGGATATGAGGAGACAATACTGGTGGAGTGGGATGAAAAAGGACATTGCTGAGTTCGTGCCCAAATGTTCTACTTGCCAGCTGGTAAAGGTGGACGACCAGAAACCATCGGGGTTTCTTCAGCCATTGGAAATACCCGCGTGGAAGTGGGAGAGTATCTCCATGGATTTTATTACTAGGTTGCCTACATCACAGCGGGGCCACGACTCTATACGTACTAATCTAGCAATGTGCAATGAGAATAAATATAGCAAGTTGAAACAATCCCATAAATAAGAATAAAAGAGATAAACCGTTATACGTGCTAATCTAGCAATGTGCTATGAGAATAAATATCATAAATATGGGCCGTGGGTGTACCTAAATTTGAAATGGGAATAGTAGTGTACATATATGATTGTGTTTGTGTATATACTATGTACGTGTAAAAATCACGCCCGCACTACTTGCTATCCCTGAGGTTATCGCGCTGGGACAATCTTATCTCGATGGGACATTTATGGGGGATATTGACTCGTACCCTAGAACATAGGAATCCTTGGTACAGGCTATCGGATCGATAGTCAGACTGTCCTAAGAGACATGAGGGTATGTGCTGACCTCTTAGCGACTTGTAACTATGCTTCGCCTCAATTTGTATGTGTTTTGTGTTAATACAGTTCGAGAGTGATTTCGAACTAGTATTTCCCTTAGTACGAGTGATACGGGGACTGGATAACAGAGTATGCCCGCACCATAAAAGTTATGTGGGGTGCCGTTGTTATATATATATATATATATATATATATATATATATATATATATATATATATATATATATTATATGAGTAGTTAATATATATATTTTAACTTAAAATTTGGAAACTACCTACTGTGACTATGGTAAGTTAGAAATGAATAATTATTTCAACTTGGGAATAAGTGTTTGAAAAGGATAATGCGTTACTCGGAAACTTTATAATTAAACGAGGTTTATGTGAGAACTTGGCTTTAAATAAAATTAACTTTCTTAACATTAGAAATTATCGGCATGAAATCTTATGAGTAACTTAAGATAAGTTAAACTGTTGAGAGTATTAGTTGCGATAGGTGTGCACATTAGAAGAGAGGTGAGAATTTCTCAAGGGTGCCGCACTAATATGATTGTTGCATTAGCCGATAAGCATTTTAAATACTTGCTAAACTAATTTTAAACTGTTTCACAATCGGGCTCTGACCCGTTTCCTATTTTCTCTTCTCTCTTGTATATATATGTATATATTACAGGTGCCCAGCCACAGGAGTGTCTTGCATAGGATCCTTTGGAAGGAACGTGCTGCAGCTTAGGTTGGAGTTGCAGGCCTCTTGCTTAGACGATTTCATTATTGTTTCCACTTCTAGTCTTACTTTATCCAGTTGGGCATGTGTCGCCCTATTTCATTTATTCAGTCGGTTTTATCAGAGATTGTGATTGTTTATTTCCAGTAGTTATATTTTGGGGTTGTAACTGTCAGGATGTTTTCCTTCGAAGTTTTCATGTTGGAATTATTTAGTTGATTGCTTATATTACTTGGATTATTTTCCAGTCCTGTTATTGTGGGATTTTTAAAACTATGGATTATGAAAAAGGTTTTAAACATTGGTTTTAAATTAAATTTGGAAATTGATGTTTTAAAAATGGTTTTGTCACTTAGCTTAATTATTTAGGGTGTTTAATTGAAAAAGTTATTTTGCGACAGTGATGCTAAGAATGAACCAACCGTTCACCTCGATTATAATTTAATTAAGGACTGATCACCCGGTATTTAATTAGGCGGGGTGTCACATTATCCATTAACCCCACCTTCACTCACTTGGGAATCACAAACAATGGCCTCCAAAGTGTCATGCTCAGAATTATCTTCATGGGAATATTTTTCATCAAGGCTTGTAAGACAATCCATGAACGCGATGAAGTTGTGCACAATAGGGGAATCGTGTTCCTCTTCTGGTCACTATCTCTAAGGGTGGCATTGTATACAATCGGTTTCTTTACCTCATTCCTTATTTTAGTGGGACACTCTGATTTCGTATGGCTCTACCCTTAGCACCCATAACACCTATATAACTAATCCCTCTTAAAATTATTATTACCATTTTTATAGAATTATTCGAACTTGTTATACTAATTTTTCTCAAAATTATTTGCATGTTTTGATTATTTTTCACACCTGAGAAATTTTCTGAACTTCTTTGCAAACATAACCATATCGTCAAAATTAATGTCAGACTCAAAAGGCATTACGAATGCTCTAACACATCTTATAAGAGTGTAAGGCACTGATACCACTATGAGCATGCATAAACAAATGTGCTCGGCAGGGATGGTCACAAATAAATATCCAATTTTATTTTCAATCAATTTTATCTTTTTATCCTAAACATAAATCTATGTGACAAAATAGATAAATCGAATCAGATATTCAATAAAGATAGGGTTTGAGTTAAAAATCCCTTTTGGGTAAAACATTTTTTCATCACTTTAGAAATATTACAAGACCATGGTTATTCCATGGCATATTCAAGCAATGATCGACCATAGCTTCGTCTTTGACGAGAGAGAGAGAGAAGCCAATAGAGTTTGGGAAATGCCATCAACAAAGAGAGGCGGGGAAATGAAAATGAGGCTCCTGCTTTATTTTTCTTAGGAATGAGATGGTCACCGCCTAGATCCGTGACCCACCAACGCAAACCATTAATGAAGTTAGCCGCGTGTTCTATTGCCGATTGGTCACGGCCAATAGTCGTGACCCACGCCAGGAAATGGTCACGCCCCCTGCCATAACCCTCAGTGTGTTTTTGTTTTGTGCTTTGTATTTCCTATCGTCACGACCCAAGTCCGTGACCCATTCACGACCAAGCTTGGAGGGAATTTTGGGGCAAATTTGGCGCTAAGATGGTCACGACCTGGTCAGGGCCCAAGTCCGTGACCCATAATGGTCAGGGATTTGGATCGTGACCATTTCTAGAGCATCCATGACTCAGTGTAGTAATGAATATGGTCACGCCAAATATTGAGATGGTCACGACCCAAGTCTGTGACCAGCTGGTCAGGGACTTGGACAGGGACCAACTGGGCGTGACCATTCACATGATTTGGTGTAGTGAGGATTCGTTTTGCAAACCCGTTGATCTTCAACTATATCATCCTAAAAATCTAAAAAAATATGAAATCATTTTCCTCAATTTTTGAAGATACAAATTTTAAAAAATTAAAGAAACAAACAAGTTGGACTATAGTCTTTTCTTATAGGCTCTTGGCAATGGCGGGTTTACTACAAATAAGATTTACTCCTTTTGTAGACCTTTTTTGTTCGTCGTCATTCATTAACAAAGAACATGCTTATGGGCAACAATTCTTATTAAACAAATCCACCATAGTTAAAAGATATGTATATGACAAGATTTATGGGAGAACATCTCATTTAGTTAAAATATAACATGTGAATTTCAAGTTAAAAAAATCTTGTGCATGTGTGTATGGAGGCATATACGAAGTGAACCCATTAAGAAAATCCAAGTTGAAGTACTCCATGGAAGAATGATTAAGAGCTATCGAGGCATTTAAAATCATTACAAAATATCCTAGCCACATGGATACATGGAATGAAGTGGATTCAAACACAAAGATATGCAAAATAAATTGTGTAAAACCAAAAAATACATAAACGAAAAAAAATCTTTTTGAGTTTTTAAACTTGTTAAACCAATTTTAAAATTAAGACAACATAGAAAATAAAAAATTTCTTTTTGTATATTTCTCGATAAGACCCTATAAAGAAAAATCAAAATACAAAAGATAACATTATATAACTAGAAAGAAGATATAATTATGAAACACAAAATCTAGAGTATTAAAAATATGCAATCATAGTCACTCATAAGATATAACGTGAGAAGAATCACGTGAAAGGGTGAAAGGATAAAAAAGCCTAGGTTAAATGCCTCCAAATGTAATTTCATAACACCCTTAGATGTAATGTGACAATCTTGGGTTTGGGAAACCGTCATGACATTATGCTTAGACTTCCTAAGACATTTTCTAAGATCAAAGCAAAAATGCTTAAGATGACCTTTCCGATGACAATGTGTGCATGTGAAGACACGAGCAATGTTATCTAAGGGTTGACCTTTCCTAACATCTTTGACTAGGGTTTACACTCTCAAAAGGTTGGACTTGTCTTTAGCAACAGAAGCATTAGAATAGTCGAATACAATCACACATGTCGTATTTGATTCGGACGACACCTTACATCTTATCCAACTTTTCCAACATGTATTCCAAATTAAATTTGATATGACTTGAGTCTTTGAAGCTATCTTCTAGATCCACTATCCTAGACTCGGGTAAATGATGAGAATTTTTAAAAATTAGGCAATCCTTATTAATAACCTCTATTAATCCCCGAAGTCTATCTTGCCCCTTAACTAATGCGAGCTTTTTCCTAACAGTCTTATCACGTGGCCTAAGACCCCCCATCAAAACATACTTATTATTACCCATGACACATATTTAAACCTTGTTGGAACATTGGCCCCCAATTTTAAATTTTTCAAAAAGATAATTTCCTTTTAGAGATGCAGAATAAAAATGGTTCAACACAACACACACAAAAACAAATTTTAATTTCTTTCAAATTAAAATTAAACAAAGTGAAATTGGATTAAACTCACACTTATATTAAATTCACTTAAACCACATTAATTTAACTCAAGTCCTAGAGATTTGCTTAACAGTTAATTAATTTATTTTTGCAAAATTAGGCCAAACCAAATTTTATCCAATACAAATTAATGATTTGAACTAAATTAATTAAACATTACCCAAATTAATTTAAGCACCAAATTAAATATTCTAATTTTATCTCTTTACCTAAGCATGCTTCTAATGTGATATTTGCAGAAGATAAAATAAGTAAACAACCACTACGCCACGATGTACGAGGAAAAACCCACAACGGGAAAAAATCGCGGACGGCCCTAGCCTTAAGTCCACTAAGTATGGTTTTATGATTACAAGACATATGACTTACAAC
The DNA here is from genome assembly GCA_949130495.1 of Sambucus nigra. Lineage (NCBI taxonomy): Eukaryota > Viridiplantae > Streptophyta > Magnoliopsida > Dipsacales > Adoxaceae > Sambucus > Sambucus nigra. Next base: position 574,378,838 of record OX422217.1, read on the forward strand.
AACTCGACTTGACTCCATCCAAGTCCATGCCGCATCTTCTTGTAACTACCTCTTCCTAGTCGACAATCCCGGACTCCACCGAGACCTTGGAATCCACCAATGAGTCCCTTGGAACAACAGTCAACCCGCACCCTAAGCCTTTCTCCGAGTGGGAACGCCGAAGCAACAAACGAGACTTCTTCTTTGAGGGATGTAGAAGTAAACCCAAACAACTCTTCAATTAGGTAGAGTAGAACCCAGTGCCAAACACTCCAAGCATATATATATATATATATGGTAACTTGGAATACACAAACTATCAGTGTAAAATAAAAGTGTTTTTGAATAATGTTCTTGAACTTCAAACACTAGACATTAACTTTTGAACTTAGAAATTTTCTATAAAAAATGTTCTCTCAAAAAGTGTTTAGAAAATGTCAAAAGTTGGTTTTTCAAACTTGGTTCTCGCACATATAACTTCTGCAAGAGTTAGTGGGTAAAGATAAGTGGAAACATGGGAAAAACTGCTCAAAACTGCCAGAAAAATTTCCCGGCTGAAATCTCGTTCGAACGAGATTTTCGTTCGAATGACCCTTCTAACGAAGTTCCAATGGCCAATGGGAAAAGTCATTAGTAAACTTGTTCGAATACATTCTCATTCGAACGAAAAACTCGTTGAAACGACAATATCGAACGAAGTTCCAGAATGTTCAAAATTTGAGTTTTAGCCCAGAAACTTTATTTTAAAGTTTTAAAGAAACTTTCTGAAAATAAACATCAGTTTAAAATAAAATCACACCCGATAAATATTGTTCCAAGCTTCTATAAATATATATGTAATGCATTCATACCTTAGGAGTAATTGGAACTATGTTGATGATGAGAAACGAGGCACATGTAAATCGGCAATGATGAAGCTTTACAAATCTGGCTGCTATGTCTTCAACTTTAGCATGTCATAGGCTTGAAGGGTGGTCAAGAACTCTATCCTATGACTCAAATGTTTTTGTCCGGAATTGAGCCAAAACTACAAAGGACTCAATTGGAAATTTGTGTCCTTACAAATCTCCCCCCTGGCTATTCCGGGACAAAAACCAAAACAAAATCCTAAAGGGCCGTCAAGCTCTACTAGACTCAAACATCCCATCCAAACATGACTCAAGACCCAAGGATCAATATCTTTGCCGGTGAAAGTTTCCATTTAGAAGAATTCCTTCACACTTAAGAAAACTATCAAACGCATAGGGAATATCAAGAATATTATCAAGAATATTAAATGCATGTAAAATAAATACTCACCCTAAATTATTTCTCCCCTTTATCAACTATGATCAACGTAAGAAGATAGCGCTCCCCCCTAAGTTAAATCTCCTAAACTAAGATACGATTACAATAGGATTAGATACAATTTCTCCCCTATCATTCTCCCCCTTTTTGTTCAGGAATAGACAAAGGTTATAAACTAATTTAAACACGATGGTGCATAAGGTGATAAGAACATGAAAGCATATGGTCAACAAAAGCATAACTAATCCATTAAAAGAATAAAGGATACCAATTAAGATGCAATAAAATGATACCAATATGATACAAGAGATATTAAGCATGAGATATTAAAAATGCAACTTGCTAGATACCAATAATGAAGTAGAAGCGTAGATGGACTAGAAAGCAAGGCAAAGACAAAAAAAATATCATATATATACATACTCTAAATATAGCAATAATTCACACGCATATATATATATAGATATAAACACATAAATGACACAAAATACAATAAGTTTTTCACACTCGTGTGTCATATGGAAACGGAAGTGTAGGGGTGTGAACTAGTAACAATTAAATTTTGACCCAAACACTTAAAACATGTTCACGGAGTTCTCAATTGATTGCAAACTTTATCACATTTGAATATAACCTCATGTGACAATATAAATTGAACTCAATGAACAAACATATACAATGCATACAAGCCTGGAGTTTTGATGATTCTACAAACCAATAGAGTCATGACATTGAAAGTACAACTAGGATAAATGAACATTGTGCAAACCGTTGATATACCATCCAATCTCCCTCAATAAGCATATATATATATATATATATATATATATATATATATATATATATATATATATATATATATATATATATATATATATATATATATATATATAAATATATATATATATATATTTTTTTTGAATGAATATATCAATAAAAATAGGCCTTGGAAAATATTTTTCTTTTTAATGCCATATTTTATTTTTAGGCCTTTGGACCACGTATTTCTTTTAGGTCCATTCCAAACGGTGGCTTACTCGCAAAGGATGACATTTCCTTTCGGAGCCCTTCCTCGTGCACATTTACATATAACATATTTATATCTCACAAATCTCACGTGCAACGGATTTTGACATGCACTAGTCCTCCTAGGTCACAAATATGTAGATGACAAGATTGGTAGGAGAACACCTCACACAACTCAAATATACATATGAAGTTAAAGTTTCAAGAGAGCTCGTGCATGTGTGAATTGAGGCATATGAAAATAGAATCTATTTAAGCAACACAAAATCCAACTACTCCATGTAAGCATGGTAAAGAACATTTTAAGGATTGGAAATCTTAACCAAAAGTTGTAGCCACATGGGAGCGAAAAATAAGGGATTCAAACACAAATATAAGCCAAATAGAGTGTGTCAAACTAAAATACACACAAAACAAACAATCTTTTTGATTTTTTGAAATTTTTTAATAAAAAAAATATTTACTCAAAAGACAAAAATCATTTGTATTTTTCATAAAGCCTAAATTACTAAACAAATAAAACACAAATGATAAACAAAAATCTTTTTGTATTTTTCATTTAATGCAAACTAAAATGAAAGAAGTATAATACAAAATATAAACAAAAATCACAATTCTAGCATTTGATTAAGCATGGAGTATAGACTAGAACAATGACTAAAACGATAATGCATTTAGCATGATAATATAACATGAAGTACAAAAGCTAAAGTATGCAAACAACTAACACATTCAACCTTTAGATTTAGCAAGTGAGAAAGCATGTGAAAGTAAATGAGAATCAAAAATCCTATTTTGTAAAGCTACCAAGTCGGATCTCCTAACCGAAACTAATGAAGAATGACGATCTCGGGATGTAGGAATCTTGGCTACCTTGGTTGCCTTACGTTGGGATTTTATAGGACCTCGTTTAAGATCAAAACAAAACTTCTTAAGATGACCTTTTCGACCACAATGTGACCACCTAAAGACTCGGTGAAAATATTTTCCTAAGGAATGATCTATAACACCGTTCCTAGAGGATTATCCTATATCCTTGGTTTTGGCTTTATGAGTTGATTCATTACAAGTATCGAAGACTAAACCACAAGTGTCATTTTTAATTTGGACCGTTCATAATATTTTATCTAATTTTTTCAAGCGGCATTCCAAATCAAATTTGACTTTACTAGAGTCTTTTAATTTATTTTCTAATTTAAGGATGTTAGACTCTAATAAAACGTTTTTCTCTTCAAACTCGAGAATCTCCTTTTTCATTGACTCCATTAAACCTTTAAGGTTATCACTATCGCCTTTTATATATTCAAGCTTCTCTTGAAGAGCTCTCTCTCGTGTCCTAAGGTCTTCAACCAACACACTATCATCAACGACCTTGACACGCTCTCTTAAACTAACTTCTACTTCAAATTAACCCCTTTTAATTTAATAGATTCTTCATATAATTCTTGAAATGCAAATTGAAGTTCACTCACATCAACCTCATTATCACTTTCTCTCTCTCTTTCCACTCTCATAACCATAAAAAACAAGGGAATCATAAACTTTGACCTTGGAAGTGTCGTGTTTGTATATCTTCATGGGAAGATTCATTATCAGTGCTCACATGACTAGACATAAAAGCCACAAAGTTGGGCTTAGTGTGGGAATCGGATCCCTCTTCCTTATCACTATCAATAAGGGTTGCATTATATGAAATAGGTCACTTACCCTCTCTCCTTAGTTTAGTGGGGCACTTAAAAGCCCTATGGCCATACCCTTCACAACCAAAACACCTATTTGACTGGTCCCTATTTAAATTTTCTTTAAGAGTTTTAGGGAACTTTTCGACTTTGTCGTGCTTAGAATTTTCAAATTTCTTAGAATCATTTTTAAATTTATCTTTGTCAAATTTAAGAAAATTTTGAAATTTCCTAGATAACAAGGCCATATCTTCCGAGTCACTCTCACTTTCACTCTCTACTACTTGTATTTCCTCTTTTTGGGCTTTCAAATCAATGCCCTTATCTATTTTCTTTTCAGTTTTAGAGGGAAACATGTCTAGTTCATAGGTTTTTAAATCACATACGAGCTTTTCTAATTTCGTAGAGGCTAAAGTGGGTAAAGAACATAACACGGTCACCTTAGGAATAAATCTATCGGGAAGGGACCTTAAAATTTTCTTTACTACTCGGTTGTCGGGTATTTTCTCTCCCAAATTAAAAGATGAATTAACTATATCGAAAAGTCTAGCATAAAATTCATCAAAAGTTTTTTTTCCATTAATTTTGATGGTTTCAAATTGAGTGGCGAGGTTTTGGAGTTTAGAAGCCTTAATGACACTAGTTCCTTCATAAGTGAGTTGTAAAATATCCCAAGCTTCTTTAGAGGTGTCACACGTCATAATGCGTCGAAATTCATCCAGTGTGACCGTGCTAAGCAAGGCATTTAAACCACGGGAATTAAAATTTACAAGTTCAAATTCATTCTCACTCCATCTATCGGCGGGTTTGGGAACATGCTCGTTTTCTACTAAATGTGTGGGTGGGGACCACCCGTTAACGACAGATAACCAAACTCTCTTGTCAATAGATTTAAGTGCCGATTTCTTGCACGCTTTCCAATACGTGTAATTAGAACCATCGAAAATAGGAAATTTTGAAAATGGGAAAAATTCGATGTTAGCCACAAATATTTAAAAGGATCTTAATGAAGTAATTTATCATTTTGGCTCCGATACCACTTCTTGGAACACGAGGCCCCCAATTTTAAATTTTTCAAAAAGATAATTTCCTTTTAGAGATGCGGAATAAAAATGGTTCAACACAACACACACACAAATAAATTTTAATTTCTTTCAAATTAAAATTAAACAAAGTGAAATTAGATTGAACTGACACATATATTAAATTCACTTAGACCACATTAATTTAACTCAAGTCCTAGAGATTTTCCTAACAGTTAATTAATTCATTTTTGCAAAATTAGGCCAAACCAAATTTTATCCAATACAAATTAATGACTTGAACTAAATTAATTAAACATTACCCAAATTAATTTAAGCACCAAATTAAATATACCAATTTTATCTCTTTACCTAAGCATGCATCTAATGTGATATTTGCAGAAGATAAAATAAGTAACCAACCACTATGCCACGATGTACGAGGAAAAACTCACAACAGGAAAAAACCCTCGGTCGACCCTAGCCTTAAGTCCACTAAGTATGGTTTTATAACTACAAGACAGATGACTTACAACAACTTGACTTGACTCTGTCCAAGCCCCTGACGCGTCTTATTGTAACTACATCCGCCTAGTCGACAATCTCAGACTCCACCGAGACCTTGGAATCCACCAATGAGGCCCTTGGAACAACCGTCAACCCGTACCCAAAGCCTTTCTCCGAGTGGGAATGACGCTGCAACAAACAAGACTTCTTCTTTGAGGGATGTATAAGTAAACCCAAAAAACTCTTCAATTAGGTAGATTAGAATCCGGTTCCAAACACTCCAAGTAGGATATATATATGGTAACTTGGAATACACAAACTATGGGTGTAGTACAAAAGTGTTTTTGAATAATGTTCTTGAACTTCAAACACTTAAACATTAACTTTTGAACTTAGAAATTTCCTCTAAAAAATGTTCTCTCTAAAAGTGTTTAGAAAATGTCAAAAGTTGGTTTTTCAAACTTGGTTCCCGCACATATAACTTATGTTAAGAGTTAGTGGGTAAACGTAAGTGGAAACATGGAAAAAACTGCCAGAAAAATTTCCCGCCTGAAATCTCGTTCGAACGAGATTTTCGTTCTAACGAAGTCTCGTTCGAACGAACCTTCTAACAAAGTTCCAGTGGCCAATGGGAAACGTCATTATCAAACTCGTTTGAGTGACATTCTTGTTCGAATGAAAAACTCATTCGAACGACAATATCGAATGAAGTTCCAGAATGTTCAAAATTTGAGTTTTAGCCCAGAAACTTTTTGAAAATAAACATCAGTTTAAAATAAAATTACACCCAATAAATATTGTTCCAAGCTCCTATAAATATATATGTAATGCATTCATACCTTAGGAGTAATTGGAACTATGTTGATGACGAGAAATGAGCCACATGTAAATCGACAATGATGGAGCTTTACAAATCTGGCCGTTACGTCTTCAACTTTAGCATGTCATAGGCTTGAAGTATGGTCAAGAACTGTATCCTATGACTCAAATGTTTTTGTCCGAAATTGAGCCGAAACTACAAAGGGCTCAATTGGAAATTTTTGTCCTTACAAACCTAGATTCCAACTTGAAGTTTTCCTTTTTCATTTCATCATTTTCGCATATAACTCACGAAAGGAAACTTGGTGTTTACTCTCCTCATCCCCATCCTCTTCATGTTCTTTTTCTTATCCATTCTCCCCACCATCACTCACTTGGTAATAACAAACAATGGCCTCCGAAGTGTCATTCTCAGAATTATCTTCATGGGAATATTTTTCTTCAAGGCTTGTATGACAATCCATGAACGCGATGAAGTTGTGCTCAATAGGGGAATCGGGTCCCTCTTACGGTTCACTATCTCTAAGGGTGGAAATTTATACAATCAGTTTCTTTACCTCATTCCTTATTTTAGTGGGACAGTCCGATGCCCTATGGCTATACCCCTCGCACACATAACACCTATATGTCTAATCCCTCTTAAAATTATTATTACAATTTTGAGAGAATTAATCGAACTTGTTATACTAATTTTTCTCAAACTTATTTACATGTTTTGATTATTTTTTAGACCTGAGAAATTTTTTGAACTTCTTTGCAAACATAACCATATCATCAAAATTGATGTCAGACTCAAAAGGCAGTACGAGTGCTCTGACACCACTTGTAAGAGTGGAAGGCGATGATACCACTATGATCATGCATAAAAAAATGTGCTCGGTAGGGATGGTCACAAATAAATATCCAATTTTATTTTCGTTCAATTTTATCTCTTTAGCCTAAATATAAATCTATGTGATAAAATAGATAAATCAAATCAGACATTCAACAAAGACAAGGTTTGAGTTAAAAACCCTTTTGGGTAAAACCTTTTTTCCGCACTTTAGAAATATGACAAGACAATCGACTTACAATACTACATGATAACGACCACAATTATAATGCGTTAATCTTCATAAATATATAAAGTCCAACTACGATCCTCGCAAGAATCACAAGACCGTAGTCCTCCCTCTTCAGCCTCAGCCTTTGCCTTCAACATTGAGTTCCCTCGGGTATCATAAGTTAGCCATGGACATGCCTTCTCCACAAAGGTGTATGACATGATTAAAAACTTTATAGGGTTTAAACGAATTCACAAGAATGATTTTCAGGATGTATATTGTGAATTAAAAAGTGTTTTGGATCACAAAACAAGGAAGAAATTTCAGAAAATATATCCAGAAACGAATCTGGAAAAAGTCTTAAAAAACTGAACAGGAAATATGTATTTATAGTACATTCACAAATTTTGAGGCGGCAAACTCATTTGAACGGAATTCAAGGCTCGTTCGAATGAAAAATGAATTTTGTTTAAACGAACAAGCAATCTCATTTGAACATGCTTCAAACGACCTTCAAATGACCTTAAACAATATGCCCTCGATCGAAGCATGTTAGAAAACATTTTGAATGACCTTTATAACAAAGTGAGAATATTGCTTGAACAAGATTTAAAAATTAAAAAAATTTCTTTTCGAAATAAGAAACTCTTGTTCGTTTTTTGATAAAAATAAACATCCCAAAAATAAATTCTTTAAATTAATTTAAACTCTAAATTGTTTTACACCTTTAAGGGATGTCAGAGAGTCTTCAAACTTGGATATGCTTCCGTTCGGTTCGTCTTGACGGTGTATGATGATTTGTAAAGGGATATTCCAAACTAGCCAAAAATATAAAAAGTACTATACTATGAACAATATTACAAAAATTATTCTTACAAATCTCCCCCTTTGACTATTCTGGTACAAAATGAACAAACATAACCGAACACCAAATTAAAATATAAAATCACCTATGACAAAAATCCTAACACCCTTCCTAACCCTAAAACGAAAGGACATAACTCTTTTTTTTTTCAAACTTCTTCTACTCCCCTTTTACGAAATTTTTCTTCATCCGTGTGTCTTGATATCCTCTTTCAGTATCTACGCACATGAGACAATAACATATACTATGACGGAACATCGACACTACACCAAAATGGTCAAATTGGAACCCTTCAAGCGGCTAGCCTTGTCACGATCATTGACCATGACAAAAAAACACGCCTTTTTTTGTCATGGTTAATGACCGTGACAAGGCCGTGACAAATTCTTGTCACGGTCATTGACCGTGACTAGTTCCACACATTGTACTTATCACGGACTTGTCACAGTCATTGACCGTGACAATCCTGTAAAGTTGTCGCGGTCAATGACCGTGACATGTTCGTGACAATTCTAATAATAAAAAAACCCTCCCTCTTCTTTTTTCCCACCGATTCTAATTCCCTCCATTTCTCTCACTCTCTCTAGCGACTGCACACACTCTCTCTCTACAACTTTGGTACGATTTCTCTCTCTATTTCTCCTCCATTTATGTATATATGTATGTTTATGTGCGTCTGTGTATGTGTGTGTGTGTGTGGTGTATATATGCGTGTGTGTGTGTGGGGGGGGGGGGGGGAGGGGCAGGGCTGGGGGAGGGGAGGGGAGGGGTGGTGTATGTGTATATGTGTGTGTATATATGCATGTGTGTATATATGCGTGTGTGTGTATATGTGCGTGTGTATATATGTGTGTGTCTACGTGTGGTGGGAAGCAGCAGTGGGGGGAGGGGGCAGGGCTGGGGGTGGGCGAGGGGGTGTGGGGCTGTGTGTGTGTATATGTGCGTGTGTGTTTTTTTTAGTTAAATTTTTATTGGTTTATTATATATTGCCCCTCATATTGTAGTGCCCCTTGTAAAAGAATTGATTGATTTAATATTTATTGGTTGTTAATTTTTTTTGTAAATTAATAATTAGTGCCCCTTTCATATGCAAGTAGGATTGCCCCTCATAGTAAATTAGTAAATTAATAATTGTATACTTTAATTGTTAGTTTAGTTGATGAAAAAAAATTAATTGAGTAGATGAATATGAAGGAGTATGGGATACACATTTGTTGTTGCCATTTTGGTTGGATTATAGTGGATCGATGTTGGGTTGGTTAGTTTTAAAAGTGGCATGACCATTAGATTATTGTCCATACGGGGGTGGGATTTTTCAACTTTTTTTTGAAAATTACTTTGTATAACTAACAATATATATATAGTATGATAATCAAATGAAACATACATGAAATTACATATAGTGAGCATAGATACTAGCCTTCTAGTTCTTATGCGTACGCATTCAATTAGCCCTTAGACCCGTTCGAGAGTCATTACCCCTGTAATGAGATCTCTCGAATTGTCCCATTTGGACAGTTTGGGACTGCATAGTTTCTGTATAATAATATTCTTAGTGGCTTAAAGTTGTTACTTTTAGAGGAAGTTATACAGTCGTATCCTAATGTTCTATAGGTACATACTAGATTGACAAGTGTGACTGTTATTTCAATTGATCAATTGAAATAACACTTACACTTGCCAATCTACTTCGTGTACTTGGAGAACTACGGGGATATGCTGTACAATTTTTCTCAAATCGTAACAATGTGCATGAGCTGTTAAGTATATTACAAAAATATGTGGTCTTGAATGGGATAGGACCACTCAACCTTTAAAGGAGATGGAGGAAATAGGACTTTCTATTATAAATTTAGTTTGAAATTTTAGAATCGAATATAAATAAGACATAATTAAATGGAACATACTATAAATCTAAGTTTTGTTTATACTAATCCATGAATATACGCTTCTTACCTTTAATAGGTGATTAGTTGTGGTAGTTGTGATGGGATATTCAAAATACAAAGAGTGGATGGGTGAGACAAATATAATGGGGGATGTGTTTCGCAGAGGTGCTAATGAATTTGTGAAATACGCAAAGATATATCATAATGATGAAGAGTTTCCGTGTCCGTGTGCTCGGTGTAAGAATGGTAAGGTGTTTGAGTAGAAAATAGTTGAACTACATTTGTTAAGATGGGGTATGCAAGATAGTTATCGATTTTGGAGTTTTCATGGTGAATTGAAGTTCATTTTGTCCCCGAACAACCTTCACAACAACCTTCAACAAGTAGGATAGATGTACAAAGGGACGACGTAGATCATAATATGTTAGAGGATTTAGTTTATGATGCGTACGTAGTTTATAAAGCAGAGGAGAATGAGGTTACTGATGATATACAAGGTTCAAGTGCTCGTGAAGATATCACGATAAACTTTGACGATGACTACCAAAGTTTAAAATTTAAGGCAACCCAACCATTATACTCTGGCTGTGAGAAAGATCAAACAACTTTACATGCCATGGTTGGTTTGCAGAATTTGAAGACGCAGTATGGTTTGTTTGGCAATAGCGTGATAGGAATTCTGAAATGGGTGAAGGGCTTACGATCCAAGGATAATACGCTTCCAAATAGCTATCCTGTTATGAAGAACAGTTTGAAAGGTTTGGGAATGAAGTATAAATCGATTCATGCTTGTGTGTATGACTGCATACTATACCGAAAGGAGTATGAAAATCTCGATCGTTGTCCGGTATGAGATGAACTTAGATATGTCAAATCTACTAGTAATAAAGGCACAAGCTCAAAAGTGCTTCAAAAAGTGTTGAAATATTTTCCCGTTGGGCCTAGATTAAAGCAATTTTTCATAGTACCATGTATAGCGAAGGCAATGACTTGGCATGCTAGGGAAGAAGTAGGGGTAATCTCATGCGTCATCCTATTGATTTTATAACTTGGAGGAGGATGAATTATGAGTATCCCAATTTTTCTCGAGAACAGCGCAACGTTCGTTTGGCTATATCAACAGATGGTTTCAATCCATTTGGAAATTTAAGCACCAATCAGAGTGTATGACCAGTGATACTAGCCCCACTCAACCTCCCTCCTTCACAGTGTATGAGACCTAAATTTTTGATGATGTCTTTGTTGATACCTGGGCCAAAGGCACCAAGTGATGACATCGATGTCTACCTGTCTCCTTTGGTAGAAGAATGAAATGAGTTGTGGGAAGAGGGTGTGCAATTATTTGACTCTTTTAGAAAAGAAGAGTTTATGCTAATAACTATGTTGATGTGGGAAATTCATGATTTTCCAGCTTATGGGACATTATCCGGTTGTCTAGTACATAGTTATTTGGGGTGTCCTATTTGTGAAGAGGAGACTGAATCTCTTCGTCTATCCATTAACTCAAAAAATGTATACCATTGCCATAGGAGGTTTTTACCCCCGGATCATAGTTTCAGATTTGAGAAAGGTTCTAATTTATTATTGGGCGAGGTTGAACATAGGCTACCACTGAGACAACTTTCAGGTTCAAAAATTAAAAGTAAATCTTCTGAATGTGGCCCTAATACATCACCGTGGAGTCATCAATATATACTCAGGAATATATGCCTGACTCGACCAGCATTGATGACACTGATGAGTTTGTCGATGATGGTGGTCATGTGATGGGAAAACGAGTGAAATTAACGAGTTTGCAATATGAACAAGTAGCTCGTTATCTATTTGACACACATGAAGATGTCGAAGAATGGAAAAAGTTGGTTTAAATTATTTTAATGTTTAACATTATTTTAAAAAATTTTAGATTATTTTATACATGATTAATTTTGTAATATGCAAAAAATATGAAGCCTGTGAGAACAATAAAAGACGAAAAACAATGGTACAATCAGATAGAGAATTTAGGCTGTGGTTGTCACAAGAGGTAATTATAATGAAAATGGACGTTATATAACGTTACATTACATTCAAACTTTACAACAAATCTAATTAATTGATCTATATTCTCAGCTCTTAAAGACGAATGATGCGACATTAAGGCTTGCTCATCTAGCCACTGGACCCTTGTTCGCGGCACAAGAGTACAAAAAATATCATTTCAACAGTTACGTATTCGGTGCAACAGTGTACGAGGAAAGTACAAATGTACAGAACTCGGGCATTTCATACAAGGCTCGTACTTTCTTTCGAGCGAGCGCAAAAGATAAAAATCTCGTTGAATCTGAAATGAATTACTATGGTGTAATTAGAAATATATTTGAATTGGATTATATAAGCTTCAGAGAGGTTGTATTTTTCTGTGACTAGGTAAGAGTTGAGGATAAAAATGCTTGTAAAGTTGATCCTGTCACCAATTTGATCATGGTTGACTTGTGCAAGTTGAAGAGCAACGACCATATGAGCGATGAGCCATTTGTTTGTGCATTTCAAAAGGTTAACCAAGTGTTTTACTCAGAGTATATCAACAACGAGACATGGTTAATTTTCCTACACGTGCCAAAGCGTCTAAATAGCAGTGTGGATGACTTGGCTGCTCCTACCAAATATGAATCCATTTTTTATGATAACCCGAATTTGAAACAATTTTTCAATTTGTAATAAATATTCCAATTTTTACTTTATCAATCCATTTTTAATGCTTTTAATTGATTTTCACTTTATCATTTTCACTCTTGTGTAGTGTGCGTGTGTGGGCAATAGGGGTGGGGGTGGGGGTGGGGATGTTTCGAATTTTTAGTAATTGTACATATTATAAGCTAAATGCTGTTGTTTTGGAATTCAGAATTGAGGTGTTAAACAGTAACAATTCATTTGGATTTGTAGTGATTGTACATATTTGCATGTGTTCTTCTAATTCATTTTGATTTGTACTAATAAAAACATTTTTTTACAGAAAATATCGCATTTAGGTATTAAGGCGAGGATGATGATGCTGATTATGATGGTGTTATCTAGGCTCGGTGGTAGCGGGGGCGACGAGGGCTCCTCGACCCCTAGGCTCCCCAAATATGAAAAATAGGGGATGGCCATCGAGAACAAGATGGGGCTATTAGCGAGATCCCTCGAGATGGTAAAGATGATCATCGGCCCGGGGTACACTAGTTGGAGGGAGGTGGCAAATGAGCTCAAGTTAGCTATTTGGGTGGCACTACATGTATTGTATTTATATTTATATTTATATGAATATTTCAATTTCAATTTCGATTTCAATTTCGATTTCAATTTCATTTTATATTTATATTTATATTTATATTTATTCGCAACTAACATTGTATTTGTTGGATAGGAACAATTCAGCCTGGATCCAAAGCTACGCGATTCCGTCTTGGAGCAGTTGAGGGAGCAGCACAAGACGTGGAAGAAAGGTATGCAGAACCGGTACTTTGGGAAGACCCGAGAGTCCGTTATTCGAATGCTTGAATCCGTCCCGCCGAATGAGCCGATCTCATTGGCACAATGGTAAAAGTTCATTGACAATGAGATCGGGGAACGCCAATTTGCATCTCGCCAATCGGGGAGGGAAAATCGGGCAAAAAAGACAGACGTGCAATACTCCGGCCGGACGTCTTACGCCGAGGTGGAACATAGGATGATGGTAAGATTTTTTTTTCTATAACTACCGAAATATATTATTCTACATTATTTTACTTTGCGGGGCCGATACTAATTTTTCTTTATTTTATTTCAGGGGATAAGGAGTGGTCCTGGGGGTAGGCCACATAGGCTCGATACTTATGTGGCTATTCGGACGAAGAAGGGGAAGGGTAAAAAGGTGTCCCCGAGGGTCACGGCCACAATAGTAAGTAATCCGACAGTTTACTATTTGTTTATTATTATAACTTTTTTATTTACTTATTTTACTAATCATGTGCATTTTGTCATTTCAAGCAAAGCTTAAGGAAGTGCATGAGTCGCAGTCTGATGCCGACAAGGCATCTTTGTCCACAGATGCACTTAGCCAAGTGCTTGGCACTGATCGCAAGGGGAGGACAAGGGGGGTGAGCTCACAGGTGGCCAAATCTTGGATCATCGGATTGGAGGTGAGCGACACCGGGTTGGCTCGAATGGTGAACTCACATGATGCGAAGCTGTCCCGTTTGGAGGCGACAGTCCAAGATATGTTCTCATTCATGAAGAGTTTATTGGGCAATAATCATAAGGGTAAAGGTAAGGAGAACGTGGTGGAGGAGGAGGTGTAGGAGGATGAGGTGAAGGATGACGAGGATGTGGACCTCGCTGCTTCATCACCGATACGTGCGGACTTTGACGATCGAGTTCCCTATTTGGCTCCCTTCGACCGACCGATGTCGACACTTGGAAGACCGAACGTGTTTTTACTGGACATATTTGATGGCCAGCGGATAGGGCGGGGGTTGAGGGACCCGAATACCATCTAGGGTATGCCAGTTCATGGACGTTCTCTTCAAGACATCGAGTCCAAGGTGCTCGCCACACATGTGATACTCGGGAAGATGAACTCCCCGTTATGGTTGCATGAACAATGTGGCACAATATATATTGATGTGTGTGTCAATTCGTATATCGTGTGACCTACTCACCACCTCAGAGCTAACCCTACCCCAGACATGTAGTGACATTATTTGAATTGAATTGTTTTAAGTTGTTACATTTGAATTCTATTTGGATTATATCGTGATGCATATTTTTATGAATGCATATTTGCATTATCTCTATTTTATTTTCATATATGATGTTTGAACAGGTACAACGTTGCTATAACAGGTACAAATATACTGTTGGGCAGTGGCAGTGGCCATACTGCCCAGCAGATTTTTTTCCAGTTCTGCCCAGAATTGTCACGATCATTGACCGTGACAAGTCCGTGATAAAGAAACTTGTCACGGAATTGTCACGGGTTTGTCACGGTCCTTAACCGTGACAAAACTTGTCAAGGTCAACGACTGTGACATGACCGTGAGAAGTCTAATGAACTTTCCACGGTCAATGATCGTGACAAGTACGTGACAACAGAAGTTGCCACCCCCCGAATTATCACAGTCTTTGACCTTTACAAGTTGAACTTGTCAAGGTCAATGACCATGAAAATCTGGCAGATTTGGTGTAGTGCGAGTTTAAAATACCCAGCATCGAGTTTGAAATAAAGTAAAAATCATAAATAAATTCTCCCTCATAAATCAAACTCATCAAATCTCACCTTTTAATTTTCTCCCCCCTTTGTTTTTATCTAAAATAGATAAAGAAGTGGAAACATAGGCATGAAATATGAAGAATCACGTTGAGGATAAGATATCATCACTAAAGATATAAATCAAGCATGTGTAATGATAATCTAAAATATAAACAAAACAGACCATTTTTGAAAATTTTCATTTTTTTTTTCAAAAAGAATGTAAAACTTACAAAAACAACATACAATACCATATATAATATATGAAAAATATATCGACAAATATCCGACACACATATATAGGTATGAACGACCACAAAAACATGACACAAAAAATATAAGATTTACACACTAGCATAGTATCGATGTATTTAAACATGTGGGTTGGAATGAATGGGTGTGAACTAGACACAAATGGATTATAACCCAAACACTCAAATATGATCAAGAAGTTCTAATTGACCACAAAACTTTATCAAACTAAGCTTTAGCCTCAAGTGACAAATATAGTTGACCTTAATGAATAAAACAAGCACAATTCACATGAGCCTAGAATATTGATGATTCTACAAATTAATAGTGTCATGACAAAATAAGAATACTAGGATTGATTGTGAAAACCCGTTGATCTTCAACTAAACTCCCTCCAAACATAAACATGATCACATTTCATTATTTTCTTTTGAAGTTATTTATTTTGCAAGATCAAACAAACTAAACTATATTGACCCCTTTTTGGAAATTTTTTCTCTTTTTATTGACTTTATTTTTTCTTTGGCTCTTTTCAAACGATGACTTTCACGCAAATTCAATCTATCTTTCGCAGCACTTTTTCGTGTTCACTTATATTTTTTCAATACTAAACAAAATCTCACGGGCAACAGTTATGCATAAATTCCCCTTAGTCACATAAACATGCAAATGATAAAATTGATGGGAGAACATCTCACCAAGATCATATATACATAGTGAAGTTAAAATCCAATAAGCTCGTGCATGTGTGAGCAGAGGCATATACAAAGTGGAATCCATAAAGAAAATCAAGTTTGAAAAAACTCCATAAATATGGTTAAGATCAATCTAAGTATCTGAAGTCATGACCAAATGTCCAAGCCACATGAAAATTGTGGAGTGAATTGGATTCAAACACACCGACATGCCATACCGAATGTGTAAAGCTAAAATACACAAAGAAAACAAAAATCTTTTTGTATTTTTATTTTTTTTATCAAAATAAAATCTATTTCTATTTTTCCAACACGAGTCAATAAAAGAAAAATAGAAATACAAAAGTAAAACATGTCATAACACTAGCTACCATATATCACGAAGTGAAACTAGAGTATGACAAATAAGATCATGCAAGCAATCATCCATAATATATAAAAAGTGATGTATCATGTGCAAGTATGCGAGAATCAATAATTCTAACATCTAGCTCCTCCAAAAATAATTTCCTAACCCAAATAGGTGTATACTTAACGCGTCAGAATTCGAAAACCATGGGAACACTAGACTTTAACTTCCTAAGACCTCTTCCAAGATCATAACAAAACACTCTAAGGTGACCTTTCCTACCATAATGCGACCACGTGTAAACGCGAGGAATGTTACCTATGGGTTGACCTTTTCTAACATCCTTGGATGTGGTTGACCCTCTAAAATAAACTATGGTCTTTTCTTTAACACTAGAAGCATTAGAAACATGTGAGCTCGTACCATTACTACCAACACTAATCGAGTCTTTTAAATCATCTTTTAACTTTAAAATATTAGACTAAAGCAAAGAATTTATCTTTTCCAATTTTAGGGACTCCTTCTTTATATGTTCAATCATTCCTGAAAGGTTATCTCGCTCTCCCTTAATGTGAGAAAACTTACCCCTTAAAGTCTTCTCACGGGCCTTAAAATTATTAATCAAAACACCATCCTCAACGGCACAAACATTAACCCTAGAAATTTTAATGTCCTCTAATTCTTTTTCTAAAACTTAGGCTCTATCATCACTCTCTTTCTTGAACAATTCTAATTTTCTAAAATCACAATCCATGTCCATAATTTTCTCACGAAAGAAATCTCATTGATTTTGAATAGCTTGCAAAATATCCATAGCGGATTTAAAATGAAAATTTTCTTTTTCAACAATTTCTATTCTTTTAGTAAACTTCAAATTCAAACGATTTAAGTCGTTAAAACTATGTAATTCTTTTAGGAGAAGTTTTCAGGACATGCAGAAATTTTGAGGTGGCGAACTCATTTGAATAAAATTCAAGGATCGTTCGAACGACAAGTGCATCTCATTTGAAGGAACTAAAATCTCATTTGAACGGAGAAGGAGCCTCATTTGAACAAGCTTCAAACGACCTTCAAACGACCTAAAATAGTATGCCCTCGATCGAAGAACATTAGAAAACATGTTGAATGACCTTTCTAATAAAGTGGCAATATCGTTTGAACGATATTTAAAAATACAAATTTTTTCTTTTCGAAATATAAAACTCCTATTCGTTTTTGATAAAAATTAACATCCCAAAAATAAATTCTATAAACTAATTTAAACTCTAATTTCTTTATACCTTTAAGGGATGTCGGGAATTGGTCAAACTTGGAGATTCTTGAGTTTGGTTCGTCTTGATGGTGCATGATGATTTGTAATGGGATATGACAAATTAGCCTAAAATATAAAAAGTCCTATACTATTAACAATATTTGAAAAACTGATCTTACACAGACTCATCACCCGAAATTTGTGTTTCCTCCTTTCGAGATTTCAAAGCAATGCCTTATCTTTCTTATATTTTTGGAGGAAAACATATAAAGATCATAGGTTTGAAGATCACCCATAAGATAGTCTAAAGTAACCAAGAAATTAAAACTATTACTTTTGAATTAAATCTATCTGGAAAGGACCTTAAGATTTTTTGACTACATGAGTTTTGAGAATTATCTCTTCTAGGTTAAAAGACGAGTTCACGATGTATCACAGTCTAGCATAGAACTCATCGAAGGTCTCATTCTCCTCCATCAAATGGTTTCAAACCGAATGGTAAGATTTTGGATTTTGGAAGCCTTAACAACACTAGTACCCTCATGAGTGATTTATAGTATGTACCAAGTGGAACTCCTCCAGTGCGACGACACAAAACAAAGCATTCGGGCCACGTGAATTATAATTGGACAGTTTAAGCTCATCCTCATTCCATATTTCTATAAGTTTGGGAATCCTATATTCATTAGCTAAGGTTGTGGTAGGAGACTAAAACTTAACTACCTCTTTCCATACTCTCCCATCTAATGACTTAAGTGCTGATTTCATATGCGCCTTCTAGTACGCGTAGTTAGAACCCTCGAAAACTAGAAAGCTAAAAAATGACTGACTTTCCATATTCAAGCCTAAACGAGATCTAACAAGATAACTTAGTGCACCCGCTCTGATACCAATTTGAAGGTGCAAAATCAAGAAATATGGAAAAATATTAGATGTGATGATTCAAATACTCACAAACTAATTTTATTTAAAATTTTTCAAATTAACTTTTTCTTAAAAAATTACTCTAAATTAACTAACCACCAATTAAAAACTTTTGATATTAACCAATTTTATCTTAAACGTAATAATGTATCTAGATGAGTATTGCAAGATAAAAGAAATCAACCACAACGCCTGATGCACGAGGAAAACCCAAATGGTATGGAATTAAAAAAGGAAATGACAAAAGACTTACAACACAAACCTGGAAATCTCTCAAGCCTTGACGCTATTCGTTCCTTCAACCCATGCTCGGTGAAACACAGGATTCCACCCACGTAGCAACAAAGTTAACATGTGAATCCACACACGCTTCGATATCCATCAATAAGTTTCAACTACCGTCACACAAATGTATTCCACCATATGTAAACGAAAAGGCATGGTTTCCACCATATGAAACAATTATCAACAAAATTAGAGAATAAAAAATGGTGCCAAAACACGATCTCAAAGTATATACAAGATGAATCTTGGATTTTAAACTAGTTGGGTGTAAACTAGGGTTTGTGTTTGTAAAATTTAATCATGAATGATTAAGGAAAACACGGAGATATTTTAGGAATTGTTTTAGCACTCAAAATCATGAAAAAAAATCTCATCCATAATTGTTGCTCCTCACTCCTAAAAAAGGTGGGAATTCTAACATGGGGTAGTGAGAGAAAATATATATATTTTTAAAACATTTCAGGTCAATTGAATAAAAATATACCTTGTTCCAACAAAGTACCTGCTCTCGTTTGAACAACTTCTAATGAGATTTTCATTGAGAAACTAGAAAAGGAAAAAAAAGAATCGCTTGATGTTTCATTAGAACGAGGTACCTGTACTCATTGGAAACAACTTCTAACGAGATACTCAACGAGGAACCTATTCTCATTAGAATTTTTTTAGATCCTATTTCTAATAAGATATCCAATGATAAAACAATAAAGACTAATTTTTACTCGTTTGACGTTTCATTGGATCCTGGTTTTAACGACATCCAAAACGAACTATAAAAAGTTTCTAAAATTACTGTAAACTTAGTTTAAAGACATCTTAATGACTGAAAGTAAAATATTGTAGGCTTAGCATAAATATGCATTCATACCTAAGAGATCCTTGGAATGTTGATAACAAAACATAACACGAAACATGATACGGTGTTATGTTCTCTTGAGCTTGGCCTTTATGTCGTCAATAACATGTCATAGGCTTGAAAGGTCACTAACACAAGTCCTAACCTATGAGTCAACAATTTTGTCCAAACATGGAATTAAGGAAAAATACATACAAATTGACTCCATTGGAAATTTGTGCTTACACACTATATAAGTCCTATCGTATTTCATCTGTCGTTCTATCGGCCTGAGGTTTTTTCCTCACACGACATTGTGTTGTGATATATTCTTTACCTTTTCTGCACTTATATTAAGTCATTTAACATTTAAGATAAAAATTGGAATTATCTATTTGGTAAAGAATTTGTCATACAAGGAATTAAAAGAAGACATTGGATCTTTCTAGAGAAGTGATTTTAATTGTGTACCTTCCATATATGTTAGTTTAGAGAACACACATTCTCAACGAGGTCTGTGTGATGATGAATAAGAACAACTTCAAGAGAAGTAAAACCAACTTTATGAGTTGTCCTTGGAATGGAAAAGGTCAAGGACTATCTTACTAAAAGTATGAATAAGTGAGAGAGTGATAAAAGTACAATGGAGGAGAATGAGGAAATTATGGGAAAGTTAAAGGACCAAAAACTACCCTCATTGAGAAGTTAAGACAGAGAGAACAATCTAATTTTTGCATAAAAAGTTTAATACCCTTTAAACTGTTACTCCCGAGTCAACGCATGAATGTGGGGTCTTATAGGAACAAAAAAAGGCTCAAGAAATACTTGAAAGAGTCTAAGAAGGTGAAGTTGACCTAAAAGTGCATTATGAGAAATTAAATAATATTCTCCTTGCACCGTTTCAATCCTCGATAGGCATAATGGTTCTTGGATAAGACATGGCACTAGAATTAAAGATAAATAAAGAGATCATGTTTGCCAAAATTTCTACTGGAACACCTCTTTCGCCTCTGAGAGTTGATCCTATGCCAAAGAAAGTGTATTCTCTACAACCATAACTCAAAACAAAAACATGGGTCACCTTGAAGATTATTTCCACCTGTAGAAGGGTGTTTTAAGTTTGCTCATTATATTTCTAGGGTGAGAGACCCTCAAGGCGCTCCCCCTTAACTTCTAGAAAATGTTTATGACAAGGAACCCTCAAGGTCCACCCCCTTAACTTCCTAAAAATATTCGGACGAGGGACCCTCAAGGTCCTCCCCCCCTCAACTACCAAAAAATATTGGGGCGAGGAACCCTCAAGGTTGTCCCCCTCATCTTCTACAGAATCTTGGGCGAGGAACCCTCAAGGTCCTCCCCATTAGATTCCAGAAAATTTTGGGAAGAGGAGACCTCAGGCTCGTCCCCCTCAGCTTCCATAAAATATTGGGCGAGGAACCCTCAAGGTCCTCCCCCTCAGCTTCCAGAGAATCTTGGGTGAGGAACCCTCAAGGTCCTCCCCCTCAGCTTCCAAAAAATCTTGGGGAGGAACCCTCAAGGTCCTCCCCCTTATCTTTTAGAAAATCTTGGCCAAGGAACCCTCAAGGTCCTCTCCCCCAACTTTCAAAAAATCTTGGGCGAGGAACCCTCAAGGTCTTACCCCTCATCTTCTAAAAAATCTTGGGCGAGGAACCCTCAAGGTCCTCCGCCTCAGCTTCTAGAAAAATGTTGGGCGAAGAACCCTCATGGTTCTCCCCCTCAGCTTCCAGAGAATCTTGGGTGAGGAGCCCTCAAGGTCCTCCCCCTCTACTTCCAGAAAATCTTAGGCTAGGAACCCTCGAGGTCCCCCCCAGCTTCCAGAAAAATCTCGAGTGAGGAAACCTCAAGGTCCTCCCCTTCAACTTCTAGAAAACAGGCCAGGATGAGGGAGGGGCTACCATAAGTAACCCCTCATCATGAAAAGTCATTCTTTTAAAGAATAAAAGTACTAATATTGGTCTTCTTGTACAAGTGGCCTAATTGAGCAGGCAGGACTCAAATAGGCCAGTTGGGATATCTTGGGAGTTTTGGCTTGGCTGCTGAGGAACAAGGTTTGTTGAACAAGACCAACCACTTAGAACTTTCGGATTAAGAGAATAGTAGTAGAAAGAACCTAGGGTCACCCTGTCCTTGCACAACTCACACTTAGATAAAACTGAGGTGAGCAGCCAAAGGGTTGCTCACAAGAATTGAACAATTTATGAAATGATTCTAGACAAAAGGTTTTATATGAGGTGGTCCTTGAGACCACCCTCAAGTTTACAACGTTTGTACAACAAGTTATCATTTCAAATATTTGATTTATGACTTTAGTTTGCACCGGGTGGCACCTATCAGAGGGGACATGCGGTTGCACATAGGTAGGGACAAATGGTACATTAGAGACCTTATCCTTCACCAACCCCCTCAGTTTTGGTGCCCAAAGTGCCAACTCATCCCTAGTAAATAAGACCCATGGGCAAGGTCAAGATAGATAGAAAAGCTCAATAGCACCGTTACTCTGTTAAAATCACACTAGAAATAGTATTCTCTCCCTGCTCTCTCTCTAAGTACCGAGTGCTTGTTTCTTCACTCCCACCTTGACAACCGTCACTCTTAGGAGATCCTTCTACTCCAAGTTAATATTATTATTTGTGAATTTTCGTATTTGTAAGAGGAGGTTCATAGATATTACTCCATTTTTTCCACAAGTGGAAGCTTTTCATACCCTGCTACTCTTGAGACCTTGAAGGCAGAGTCCATTGGAGTGGGTCACGCCTCACCCGATTCAGTATCACGCCAAATGTAGGAGGGTAGCCATGATGAATTAAAGGGAAAAAAGAAGGCGAAGGACTACTATAATTATAGTCTGAAAGTGTCTATGATAAAAAGCTTACCCCTAAGCTCGGGGGGAGTATGCTGCCACCCAAGTGAGAGGAACATCCAGAGGAGGGATACCAGACTAAGTAAAATAAATAACAGAGAACCATATCAGTACATTCTTTAAACTACAAAGACGCAAGTTTGTGAAGCTAAACAACTAAAAGTAACCTGTGTACTTAAATACATGGGGAGTGTGTAGCACGACACTCTCAGCCTGTTCCGTAGAACTAGGAATAGCTGCCTCAATCGCCTGGAAACAATGAGACAAGGGTGAAGAGAAGCATACTTGCACAGTAAGAGCATGAATAAAGACAAATGAGGGATAGAAAGGAGATAAGGGTATGACAGTACAATACCTCTCTCACAGCTATATCTTTAAAATTCTCCACAAACATCAGAGAAACTGCCTCACTCACCTGGAAATAATGAAACAATGGTGAAGGTAAACGTACTTGCAAATTCAGAGTAAGAAGAAAGGCAAAGGAGAGGTAGAAAGGAGGTAAAGGTATGACAGTACAATACCTTTTTCACATCTATCTCTCCAACATGCTCCAAAATTTTCGGAGCAACTGCCTCGCTAGCCTAGAAACAATGAAACAAGGCCGAAGGTAAGCATACTTTCAGAACAAAATCAAGAAGAAAAATATGAAGCGAAAAAGAGGGATGGGTATGATAATGTAATACCTATCCCTCAGCTATCACCCTAAAATGTTTCGTAGTCACTAGAACAATTGCAATACTAACCCGTGAACAGAGAAACATGTAAGTGTTAGAAAATATTTTCACAGTACAAGCAAATTCAAAAGTATAGGAGAACCAAGTATCTACCTGATTGGATCCATCTGAGGCACTAACCAGAGGCCCCTCAATGACGAAGGCAGAACTCGCAACAAGTTCCGCAGATAAGGGGACCTCATCTATGTTGACCTGGTAACAAAAAGTTAAAAAAACTTTTAAGTTAAAAGAGTGACCTAGAAAAGGATACTCTCATACAAATATAATAAATGATACCGGAGTAGTTACCCCCACAGTAATCAAGGGGGCATCGTGAGTGGATCAGGAGGGGCTACGTTCGCAACATTCGCCGTGGGTGCAACAGGTAGAGGGATCTTTACAAAGTTATCCTGTATACACATAAAAAGGGATAAGTATCAGCAAGTCATTAGTCCCATGAAAATAAGTATATAGAAAATATAAAGAACCACAACGGAAATGGTTACTGAAAGAGGCACTATAGTGGGGCTCTCGCTAGAAATGGAAAGATAAGGTGGCTCAGCTGCAGTAGGGGATGCTGAAGAAAAAATAGCGTGGGAACTGATGAAGTGATGCTATGAACCAACTGAAAAAATAAAAGAAAATGACTTGTCAGTATAAGTAAGACCAAAGTCATAATAGAAAGTAACAGGATACCTGAGCCCCCTCCAAAGAAGAAGGACAAAACGTGACCACAAATGCAGCAGGGGTTGTGTTGAAGACCTGCTTATCATAAAGGCATCAGAAGACATAATTATTGTAGAGGGGGATTGAAGGTAATACTGAGATTAGGGATAATCCCCCCATTAATAACAGTGTCTGGGATTAAGGCAACGTGGCAACTCAGCGTGTCAACTCATACTCTAGCTTGTTGTGTTACTTAGTCATATTATATCTTTGTTTATATTGACTATGAGATACAATGGTTGTAATGATGTAACGAGCATAATGATTTTTAGTATGAGGTTGAACGGTACTCGCAAGAGACCAGGCTTGGCAGGGCCTGAGAGAGCTTTTATCGTCTATTGAACGACCTCTCCATGGAAACTTTAGAGGGACTTGATTTGGCGGATTGAGAAGTGAGGCACCGTTGGGAATTGTCCTGACCATCTTAGATATACCTGGTAAAACACCGAAGAATCTTGACCGTGGAACCTTGGGCGGAGCAACCTTGAGTTCCATCAGACATTGAGTTGTGAACCAAACAACCCTCTACTTAATGTCATATCTACTGCAGGTGATGTCACTAGCCAGCTAGATAATGTCAAATCTGCACTTGAGTAAACCTCCGTGGTATTTGGGACAGTCAGACAGTTGGTGAGCCACCTATATGGCGACAGCCCCCTGACACACAGTGGTTAAGCAAAAGGCATGTCTTGGCATTTAATGTCCATGATGTGGAGATAACTAGTGCATCATGTATTTAATGTTGGTGACATAAAATTTGAGGGATGTCTTTCATAGGCATTGATGACTGAGTTGCCTCGGGAGTGGTGTGGGGGCCATTTAAGGACCCCAATCATCTCTCGGGAGAGGATGATCTTAATGAGAGTTCAGAAGTTATTACTAGAGAGAATATACATCAGAGAGATTTTATTACAAACCAGAGAGCTTACTTACTCACCATTGTCATTTATTACGAAGCTTTTAATACTTGACAGGTATCTTTGAGGGTTGTTGGTGTGTTTGGATGCTTGCCAAGGTGTATCTAGGGTTCTTACTTCTCTCCCCTCTAAACGAGTTCCTTATGAGTTCGTTGCTATCTGTTGAGTTATACATGAGAGATTTATGAGTTTAAACTGACTTTATCTTCATTAAGTTGTGTTTGCGTGTCCTATAGTTAATCAATAGTGTTGCTATTTAACTTATCATTATTGTACTAAAAAACGGGGTTATGCCTCCATTAATTTAAACTAACCTCTTACATTTGGCGACTCTGCTGGGGAGGCATTCTTTTAAGCAAGGAGTATGGCGCAAGATAACATTAATCGAAGGCTCAACTTTGATGACATTCAACACAATGAAGAACAGGCGACGAGAGAACTGGAGGTTTTAAGGGATGGGGCTACTCTAATAGAGGTACCTCCAGTTTTGGCGATGACAGGCGTTCCAGGGGAGACACAAGCTTCCACGAGTGCTGGGTTGGGACCAGCCCAAGTGGCACTCCTCATGAATAAATTTTATGAGTTTTTGCAAACTCATGTAGCTTCAACGGTGTTGGGAGGATTTGAAACCAACTCCTTCGTAACACCAAGGGCAGTCCCAATGGTCCCACTAAGCGCAGGCATAACGGGAATGGTCCCAGCAAGTATACCCACTGTTGTAAATCCAGTAGGGGGAACGTCAAGAGTATCAATGGATCTAATAGTGATGATTCCTCTAGATGCAACGAGCGCTCCGCTTGTGGTCCCTCTGGTTGTTCCCTCAATGGTATCAGCTATGGAGGAAATGAGGAAAGAGATGATGAAATTCATGCAAGCTTCCTCGCAATCTGCGGGTGAGGTAGTTTTGGTCTATGATGACTTTTAGATGCCTTACCCCCTGGAATACAATGATGAGCCCTATCCAAAAGATTATATTCCTCCTATCTTTGAAAAATACACAGGACAAGGTGGAAACCTGAAGGAACACATTAAGCACTTTGTTGAACACTTTGGGGCACATTTCAATAATAAGAAACTCAGGTTGAGGGAGTTTTCTAAATCCTTAACCGATAAAGCATATACTTGGTATTCTCACTTAGCTCCCAAGTGTGTTTCCACGAGGGAGGAGATGCACGTGTTGTTTATCCAGAAGTTCTTTATAGCATAAGACGAGTTTACTTTGACCCAACTGGGGAGGGAGAAGCAACGACCAGGGGAAGATGTAGTGGCATATGTGGGTAGGTTTAGGGAAAGGTCCCTCAATGTAACAGAGGAGTCCAAAGAATCTAAACTACTGCAGATCTGTGTGGAAGGACTGCTTCCTGAGTACATCTGACAACTTATAATGAGACGCACGAGGGTTATTTTACGGCGTTCCTAAAAGCAATGAGGAATATCTCGTTGGTTATACGACCAAATTCAGTGGTAGTACCCATGATGTTCAGGTAGCCAATACAACCCACGGGTGGGAGGTCTCAGCCCCCATGGGTAGGCTACACCGAAGGAGCAGACAGGGGCAAGGTAGCGAAGAGGGACAACAAGAGGAAGTTCAACAGAGATAGGGAGGACCCACCACCATTGCCTTGTATAGTGGAGGAGGCTGTCAGCTGTTATAATGCAATGGTCCAAGGAGGAACGGTCTACGAACCAAAGGGCATTCCCATTAGGGAACCTGATGCTGCAACAAGGGCGAATCCCAAATATTACTAGATCCATCGAAAGATCCAGCATCCAATAGGGAGTTGTTTCATGCTAAGAAGAATCATCGATAAGTATGTGAAGACAGGGACGTTGCAAATCCCTCCATAGAACATTAACGATAACCCACTCCCAGCACATGGGGCCAATCTGGTAGTGGCCTACGATGAGGAGGCAGAAAGAGAAGAAAGAGAGTTAACGACCAAGCAGGGGGAGTTTGAAGAATATTTGGAAGATTGCACTAAGGGAATGGCTAACATATTATTAGCCTACGATGAAGCAAGTGCTAAAGATGTGGAGGATGTATACAATGTTGAAGGTGAGGAAGTAGACCAAATCATGGAATACTGTGCAGTTTCAAAATCCCCAAAGTTCACCTGGTTCTTTAACCAAGTAGGGGTACCGAAGGAGAGTAGATTAGAAATAACCCAGGCAATTCTTGATATTGCGAGGAAGAAAGCAGTCCTTTCGCTGAGATGGAAGGGAACTATGGCCAGGTTGGTAAAGATGTTTTTATCAGAGATAAATTTTAGCGACGCAGATAGGGCTATAAGATTCCCTCATAATAGGCCGTTATATATGACTGCCAGCATTAACGGGGTTAGCTTTGTAAGGTCTCTTATGGATGGGGGAGCTTCCATCAACATCATGCCAATAAACTCTTTCCACACGACTAATATTCAAGAGGAAAGGTTAGTCCCCATGCCCTTGGTGATTTCAGGTTATGACAACCAGTCTTCCAAGTCCATTGGGTACGTGAACATTAGGATTGTGATGGGAAATCTGAGTTCCCACATCCAATTCCACGTAATAGAAAGTGCAACTTCCTACCATCTATTGATAGGAAGGGTGTGGATGCACAACCAAGGGCTATTTCCTTCGACATATCACCAATGCGCCAAGGTGAATATCAAGGGAACGATGGTGACCATTAGGGTCACGAAGAGGCCTTTTGATGTTAAAGAAGCTCACCTGGTGGACGCAACGTTTTACACAAAACTAGAGGAGGACATCAGAGTCCTAATGAGAAGAATGGAGGGAGCATGGGTTCCCTCGATTAGAGAAAGGATGGGGCCCTTGAATGAACATAATAAAGGGGCTGCAAGCAGCAAAGTAGTGATGACCGAAGAAGCCCATCAGGTGGTCCCTCGGCCCCAAAACATTTCAAAGCAGCTCAAAGATAGGATGAGGTCTAGAGTGGATCCAATGCAACATGAGGCCCAACAACAAAGCGTACTGAGCAGATTTTTAGGAGGAAGAGTTACCGAGGCCTCTAGAGAGAGAAAGAGGAAGGCAGTTACAACTACTGGCATCCAGTGTAAGAAAATCATTACTAAAGAGGGAAATGTGGTGTATCGTTTATAATGGTGTGAATGGGCAACCGAAGAAGCTGATAATGAGGCTGACCCGATATATGAGTGTTTTCTGGTAGATCAACGGGAGCAATGTATGGTGATAGATAACTCCAACATATAAGAGTTCATAGAAGATATCGCCGAAGAACCAAATTACATGGCAGATCAACCGAAGCCACAGGCAAAAGAGTTGGAGCAGTTGAACCTGGCTAAAGAAGGGGAGGATCCAAGGCCTATCTTTATCATGAAAGATAGCAGTAAGGAGAAATAAGAGGCCTTGGTTGAGTTGATTCGAGAGTTCATAGACATTTTTGTGTGAAAGTACACAAAGATAGAAGGGCTGGATGAGGGTGTCAGTTGCCACAAGTTGAACATGATGCCTTCAGCCATTCGATGAAACAAGCAACGAGAACGTACATGCCTGAGCCAGACTTGAAGATCAAGGAAGAAGTCCAACATTTATTAGTGACACGGTTCATCAGACAGATAAAACACCCGCTTTGGCTGTCTAACATTGTCCCAGTGGGAAAGAAAGACAAAAACCAAATAAGGATCTATGTGGATTTAAGAGATTTGAATAGGGGTTGCCCCAAGGATGAGTTCCCTCTAACCTCCATCGATAGCTTGATAGATGCAACGCCTGGTCATTAGATGTATATGTTCATGGATGGGTATGTAGGGTACAACCAGATCAAGATGGACCCCACACGGATGCAGAGAAAATGGTGTTTAGAACCCCATTGGGGAATTTCATGTACAGAGTAATGCCGTTTGGACTTAAGAACGCTGGGGCTACTTACCAAAGAACAATGATGGCCATTTTTCATGACTTCTTTCACAAATTTGTGGAATTCTATGTGGATAGTTTAGTCATCAAATTGAGGAGGGATGAGTCCCGTATGAGTAATTTAAGGAAGGTATTTTACCGATGCAGGAAATATAAATTGAAGATGAACCCACTGAAGTGCGTCTTCGGAGTAACAAGTGGAAAATTTCTAGGCTTCGTGGTTGATCGACAAAGGGTGCAGATGGACCAGGACAAACAACGAGTAATCTTGGATATTTCATGTCCAAGAATGGTGAAGGAACTAAAGAGTTTCCTCGGTAAAGTTTCCTACCTTAGGAGATTTGTGCCTGGCCTGGCCGAAATGATACACCCGTTGATGCAACTGTTGCGAAAGAACAAGAAATTCAAGTGGTATGATGTTCACCAGGAGTCTCTCGCTAGGCTGAAGAAGCTGCTCGTTTCACCACAAATTATGGTTCCCCCATAGGAAGAAATACCGTTGCAGCTATATCTCACATCTACCACGAGGTCCGTGGGAGATTTGTTGGGATAAAAGATTGATGGGGAAGAACGGTCGGTCTACTACCTCAGTAGAACCATACATGGTCCATAGGTCAGGTATAATAGCTTGGAAAGGCATTGTTTAGCCTTAGTCTTTGTATCACAAAAACTTAGACATTACATGCTATCTTTTACGATCCATATTGTAACTAGATGTGATCCTATTAAGTATTTTCTGGAAAGAACCATATAGACTGGTAGGGTAGCTAGGTGGTTCCTCATTCTTTCAGAGTATGACTTGAAGTGTGTGGTTTCTCGCACAATCAAGAGCCAGACGTACGCTAACCTGCTGGCAATCTTCCCCTTGAGAACGTTTAAACCACCCAAAGAAAGTATTCCAGGAGATGATTTGCAGGCCAATTACCTAGATGCAACTGATGAGGAATGTACGATGCATTTTGGTGGATCTTCGGTAGAAAAGAAAGGAGGAGCAGGGGTTATTCTTTCAAAAGGAATGGAGGAGATTTGCCTTTCTAACAAGTTAGATTTCCCTTGCTCCAACAACGAAGCAGAATATGAAGCATTGGTGCTGGGGTTGCTAGAGGCTCTTCGAAGGGGAATTCATTCACTTTGCATCAAAGGTGATTCGAACTCGGTGATTCAGCAAGTTAATAGAGAATATGCATTGAAACATATGAGTCTGGCACTATACAAAACAATCATTCAGAGGCTCCTTAGCTAGTTCCATCGGACCAAGATGAAGAGATATCCCCGAATGATGAACCACCATCCATACGCCTATGCCACCATCGCCCAGAAAATGGTCATAAGGAACGATACAACTACCATCATGATTTAACTAAGAATAACTCATTCGATAGTATAGTCAATTCTATCGATGGAGGAGGATGCAGACTGGAGGGGAGAGATTAGGAAGTGACTGGAATATGGCGAAGGAACGATGGAGCTAAGGGAATTAGCCCAATACTTTTCAAACCAGGAAAACCTTTACTTCAGAAATACAGGAGGATGGATGTCAAGATGCATCGACCCAGAAGAAGCAGAGCAGAGGTTGAAGAAAACACATGAAAAGCATTGTGAAACAACTGAGATAGGGAGGGATATTTCTGGCCTAGTATGAAGCAGAATGCAGTAGAGCTACAATGAAAGTGCGATAAATGCCAGTTATTCTTCGAAACAGCTGAATGTCATTTCGTGGAAGCTCAACCTGACTGGAGACAGTCATATATTGACTTCATCAGAGATGGGGTTATCCCAACAGAGAAGATTAACATGATGGGACTTAAGCGAAGGGACCCAAGGTTTTATATTCCGAAAGGTCAGCTTTATTAAAAGGGCTACTTCAACAGGCCACTGAGTTACATCATAAAAGAAGAAGGATCCATGGTCCTCAAATAGGCGCACGATACATCCCACATAGAAGGGGCCATGTTGTATGACCAATTAATGACTCTGGGGTATTATTGGCCAATAATGGAGAAAGACTCTGCTGAGTTCGTCCAAAAATGAAAAGCTTATCAACTTCATGGAAATATGATCCATGCCCCATCGGTAGATCTACACTCCCTGGCAACGCTTTATCCTTTTCACACTTGGGCGTTCGACCAGGTAGGGGCAATACATCCTTTTTCGAAGGGGAAGATATGGATACTAGTAGAAATAAAGTGTTTTACAAAGTGGGATGAAGCGATACCACTAAGAAGGGCAACATTAGGGGTGGTGAGCAATTTCATCAAATAATACATCATGTACCGTTTTGGGATTCCAAAGGTTATTCTCTCAGATAACGGAACCCCTTTCGTCAATTCAGAGGTAACGATGCTCACAGACAAGTATTCCATTGTTCATCATACTTCAACGGTGGCTTACCCAAAGGGAAATGGTCAAGCCAAAGCAATTAACAAAACTTTGGTTAATATCTTAGCTAAAATGATGGAGGATTTCCCAGGATCGTGGGATGACAAGATACCAGCTATATTGTGGGCCTATAGAACAACCAAGAGGAAGCCCATAGGGTATACTCCTTTCCCCCTTATTTATGGGTGTGAGGCAATCATTCCATTGGAGTTAGAAGTTCCCTCTACTCGATATGCCTTGCGAAGTAGCATGCTCCCTCAGAGTAGACATGTGCAGTTGGAAGCGTTGGATGAACACAGAGATAATGCGATGAAATACTTTCAAATATATACGAAACAGCTCTCCAGGGAATACGATAACTTGGTGAGACCAAGGAAGTTCATGGAGGGCGACCTCGTGTTGAAAGCATCAGTTAAGCACATCAGGGGGCTTCCCCTACCTAAATTTGCAGCAAATTAGGAGGGACCTTTTATTGTAAAGCATCAGTTAAGCACATCAGGGAGACCTCGTGTTGAAAGCTCATGAATCAGGTTATTGCTTAGTTTCTAAGATGGAAGAAGACAAGCCATTCAAGATTAACAATGAATGGTTCAAAGTCTATCATGTGTAACCAATTAGGTTTGGACCACTGATGTAACTATCTGTTGTTATGAATATACAAGTTTTATATTATAACTCGAGTAAAGATAAAAGAATTATAGAACTTCATAATATATGCAAACAGTTATAGCACAAAGAAAAAACATGGGAAAATATACATATTTTTTTTTCTCATTCATAAACTTTGGGGCATTATAAAATTGGGAGCTACTGCCCAAGAATTACACAAGAAAAAGAAAAGGAAAACATATACAAAAGTTTATTGGCCTAAGAGAAACCACAAATCAGGAGCAGAGTAAAAATCTCTAGGAAGACCCGAAGAAGCTGCTAGGTAAGACTGTTGAGAATTTATAGAAACCACCAATCTCGTTTGCATTTGTGTACGCTTGAGGAGTCTCTCTCGTTTAAGCTTCACTAGACACAGAGCTTCTTTGACATCCTCTACCTCCTTATTGGCAGTTTCAAGAAGAGGTGCTAGCTCAGCCAACGTAGCTTTCTCATCCCGTTGATCCTCTTGATGTTTCCAGAGTAGTTCCCTCTGGCTGTCTATTCGTTGGCTTTTCAACATTTTTAAGTGTGTGATAGGCCAGTCAAAACGGAAGCCATCGTGACCCAACTCTCTTAGATAGCCTAGAAATTGATTAATATGGGCTCTGGTAACGTTTGGAGTAGGAGTGCTGACAATATCAGCAACAACGGTCGCCATACCCTGAAGCCTGTAGCTCATCACGGAGATGTTGGAACGCAGGCAATCCACAGTGAATATTTCAGGATGGTGGCTTTCAAGCTTCTCAACTACCGAATGATGGTTGGCAGGAATTTGAGGAGAATGATGAAGCACCATGAGGAAGAACTCGTGAGAAGCTAAGTCAGGTTGAGGAAGATCACAACCAGATTCACTATCAGCAGCAACGCCAGTCGTGGAACCCTGATTATTGTGACTAGAATCTTCTGAGATAACGGGTTCCTTATGGGATGAAGCGATAGGCGAAATAACTGGTGTGGAGTTCTCTCGAGCAACCTGAGAACATGCAATAAAAATAACGAGTTAAAGAAAAATCTTAACAAGCGTTTTCATTGTTAAGTCACCAATATAGGTGGAGTTTGTGAAAATCTTAACAAGCGTTTTCATTGTTAAGTCACCGATATAGGTGGATTTTGTGAAAAATCTTAACAAGAATTTTCATTGTTAAGTCACCGATATAGGTGGATTTTGAAAAGAATCTTAACAAGTGTTTTCATTGTTAAGTCACCGTTATTGGCGGAGTTTGTGAAAAAATCTTAACAAGAGTTTTCATTGTTAGACAGACAACGACAAATAAAGAGAAACTAGAGAAGTACCTCAACAGTAGTGGAGGCAAAAATGGGAGTCACCACAGAGGCAGTAATGGTGGGGCCTGTTGGGGGCAGGCTTATTTCCTCGGAAGCTTCGTCGGCACCCCCAACTGAAGAAGCCTCAACGGAAGGTAAATCTCCCTCGCCAACAAAAGGTACCAAGGCCAGCATAGGAGTTTCACTCGAAGAAGATGTTGGAGCTCTGAGTGATGCCCCAACGCTGGTGGATACAGAAGAACCACAGAGATGAGTAGAAGCATCAACCTTGGCCTTGGAAATAGGAAGACCACTAAGAGAAAAGGGTGGGGTAAGACTTGGAGAAAGATGCAAACATGAAGCTAAGTGTTAGACATGAGGAGCAAGTATAGAAAAAGGAAGAAATACATCTAAGCATTACTTGCCTCAGTTATGGTACCAAAAAGGGGAATTGCAGCTATGGGTCTCGTCAGAACAGTGGGAAGAAGAATGTCAGCTAACAAAGATGCCATATCCACCTAAGGAATCCCAACATATTGAAGTTCAACATGCTAAACAAAGGGATGGGATAAGAAAAAATGCATGAGATCTGACAAGTAATTATTTATATGTTACCTCAGGGACACTCTCCTTAGCTGCAACGATGGCAAGAAGGACCTCGTGCTCATATGATAATTCAGAAGGGGTTGGGGGAGTTTTCTCTGGTTGAGAAGAAACGCCCCCAGATTCAATGGAACCTCCCCCACAGCAGCGTCCTTTGTGCGTAGAGAGGTCAAATGGTGGGAGTACGTAAGCTCGATCATAGGTGAATGAGGAGGAGTCACATCGGCCGGAGAAGAACCGAAATGTTCCTCCACAAAAGGGCTCAGGGGGGCTGGGTCTTTCTTCTTCAACTCCCTGCACCAAAGTTATTAAGAGATAAACAGATGCAACTTGCCTTAAGAAAATGTGAATAAGATCAAAAACACACACACACATACCTCAGATCCAGAAGGAGAATGAGAGGATATAACCACTGGCGATGGAGGAGAGGAGACAACAACAGAAGGATTTGGGGAGAGATATATCTCAGGAGTCTGTTTCCTCTGGGACTTGGTACCCAGAGTCTTCTTTCTCGTACCCGCAGCACCAGCACCTCGAGGAAACTTTGAGCACTTACTCCTTTTTGCCCTCGGTTCAGTTGGATCAACCAGGATAGTAGGGAAAGTTGTAGAAGGAGGGACGATGGGGGAGCATCGTTGAAACTCAGCATTTATTCATTCTACCTCATCCTGAACTTTTCTTCTCAACTCCTCATCCATTTCTGCAGACATGGGAGGAGGAACAGAGGCTATAGGTAATGCCTCTAAAGGTTCTTGGGGCTGGGTTTGGGACCTGGATTTTGAGGATGTACCACTTTTGGCCTTCCTAGATTTTTTTGCTTGTGGCTGGGAAGGCCCTTCGCCAGAAGATGCTTCGGTCGTAGGGCTAGGCTGTTTGGGGGTTGCAGCGATTTTGGGTTTGGGCGTGGTAGTAGGGATCATGGAGAAATATGGAGGAAGTTAAGTGGGAGGTACCTTGAGGGTTTTTCTTAGAGGGAACTCAATCCCAAGAATGGAATTAACTTTCAAGCCCATCCCTAGGGAAGAAAATAAAAGAAGTGGAGGATATATGGTATCCCATTCGATGAACTCAGAAATTTGGGCCAGTTGTCTCAGCTAGTACTTCGTTGAAAATAGAGGGGTTACATCCCCTTGCCCGGTGATGCTTGGAATAGTGACTCTTCCAACCATGGTAGAACTTACTCCCCACAAAGAATTTGATGAGAACAGGGAACATGCCTCGCTAAAAGAGACTTTGGGGTTAGACAATTGAAAAACTGGGCGAGGAGCCCCCTGATCGAAACCAAACTGACGGCTGCATCAGTTGGGATTATAGTGCTCGCTGGTGTATCCCCACTCGGTGTAGGAAGGCAGGTACCCCGACAAAAATAGAAGGACCACAGCTAGCGAAGGATCTTTAATAATGAGGTCTAAGGTAGTTGTCTGGACCACCCTTGCTTCATGTTTGAAAAAATTACAGGTGTGGAGGAAGATATCCTCTTCGTAAGGCCTCATCATAAAATTCCCAAGTTGATCAATAATAGAGGTCAAGACCTTTTGGCTTTGTCTCTTGTGATAAACAAAAGAGCGTGGGGGCAGAATTGTTTCCCCCGAAGGAAGGAGGTTGGTCTTGGTTACTACGATAGGGAAACGAACATAAAGGAATCCTGTCAGGAGGACACAGTTGGCAAAGTTGGCTAGGTTATAACAACTGAGAGATCATTCCATGTCAAAAAGGGTTTTATCAAGCCATGTGTAGAGGGATCCCAGTGCGATTGCAGCCAGAGGTAGCTTGATACTCTGGGCCAAATGGAGGGATATGTTGATGAGGTCCCTTCGAGGTTGGTCATTGGGTTTCCCTGTTAAAAGGAAATGAGAAAGAATGATAAAGATGTAGGCTAGAAGTTATAACGATGTACCTTGACCAGGGGCAGTCTCAGAGGAACTACCTTCAGAAGGATCCTTGAAGAAATAGTTGATAAGCGAAGTGAAAGTGGATTTGTTTAAAGAACCAATGCACGTTCGATATATACGGTCCATCTCCAAACGGTCAGTAGTCTCCTGGGCATCACGGGCCTCATCTGAATAGGGTTCATGGCCTATTTCCTCAAGGCCCAAAAGCTCTCAAACATCTTCACACATTATCATGAACTCACCCCATGTAGCAATGAAAGTGTGAGTAGTAATGTTCCAGTGAGACACCATAACGGGAAGGGCAACATTGTTCTTGGACAGAGTAAACTCACCAAAACACTTAGCCCGATGAATCTAAATTTTGGTGAGAGTATCAGCATGGGAACTCTGCATGTAGGAGTTCCAGGTAGTGAAATGAGCAGGACAGCCCCCAGGCCCTTCGAAGTCAATATGGGACCACGGGAAGTCCCCTCGCTCAAGATAAAATCGAAGAGTCCCCTTTTGGGGGAGAAAGCCCCAGTCAGCAGCACTTTTGTCTTCATCACCAAGCATCAGGGCATCATACTTAGCGTTGAAAATGCAAGTTTTGCAAAAACCGGTAAAATCATCACCCTTACCAAAAATTGGGGACCAACGGTAGAAGCGCAACTGGTCCTGGCGGGCGGCAGTCAAAGAGGTGGTAGAAGAGGTGGTGGTAATAGGGGTAGCTGGTAGAGCACTGGTGGAAGACGTGGTAGGATTACTTGATGAGGCCATTGAAGACAACATGGAGTATGTCGAAAAAAGCTTAGTAAATAAGGATTGGGAACAAAAATGGAGGAGCACAACCACAGGTGGTGGCGTAAAAGATGAGAGGAGGAATAAGCTAGATAAGGGCTTGGCAACAATGGAGTTTTTGCACAAAGTTCTCTCTCTAAAGAAGACGGTAGCTTGAAGAAGACAAAGGAAAGAGAAGGGTTTCGAAAAAAAATAGATGTTTGAAACCTTTTAAACCCGTCTATTGAGTTCCCACCAACACCCGTGCAAGGCCGCTTATAATCATTTCAAATGGACACGTGTCACTTCGGGAAGATTAGAAAGAGAAAGATTTATAATTTCTTATAGTTTAGATTATTTGGCATATCTCATTATAAACCGATTACTATATCCACATATTTTTCCATGATCGTTTGAAGACATGTTAGTGATCGAGCATTGTTTTTGAATTTCAAGCCATTGGAATCATCACTAACATTTTATGGAGGTGTACAGATTTGAGGTTTTGATTATTTCTCAGTCAATTATATTCTGAGATGTTTTTATACTCGAGTAATTTTTTTATAAAAATATTTTTTAAATAATTTTCTTTTTATGTTTTTGTTCGCTGAACGAGATTGCCATCTCGTTGTAACGAGACCTGTTTCTCATTCGAATAAGTTTTAATTTTGTTAGAATGAAGTGCTAAATTCTTTAGAACAAACTTCTTATGAGAAACAAACGAGTGCTCGTTGTTTGACAGAATAAACCTCGTTAGAAGTTCGTTGGAAGCTCGTTCAAACAAGCCGAGTCTTTCTTTCGAATGAGATTGGACCTCGTTAGAACAAAACTATGATTTTTATTTGAACTAAGTTCTATTTTCATTCAAGCAAGATCAATGCCACAAAAATCTTATTTTTCTATAAAAATAATCATGCAGACTATTTTACATAAAACTTTTGGGAAAAATCAATTCTAATACCTACACGAAAAGTTTGCTTCCTTTTATTTCATAGAAACACTTTTGTTTTCCCAGTTATACTTTCCTAAATATGATTTGTTGAGTTCTGTCAAAGTCCATTTTCATACACAACGTCAAACACTTGTAGAAGTTTCTGTATGTCAGATTATGGAGTTATCACTCTAATACTGAAGAAGAAAGGATTCTGCATCCTGAGGCTCATCGGTGGATACTGATGGAAGAGCTGATTCCTTTGGGTGGTGTTGGACTACATCACTCTCTGTCAAAGATTTGATGATCTTGCGCATTGTATTTAGTGGAGCTTTAGGTAGTTCGCAAGTCATCGAGTCTATCAAACTTTTTTATAGTGTTGAAATATAGGTTTTGACTGAAACGGATTTTTTCTCACCCTTCTTCTATTTGTTTTAATTTGATTGTGTGGTCTGGAATATTTAGTTTGGACTATATCTTTCATGCACACCTAATTCTGATTAATATAAAATTTGGCTAAAAATTAGATGTTTGAGTGTAAACTAAGATACAAATGATTCCATATTGCCCCGAGTTTTCAAAAGACAAACCAAACTAACGAAAAATTTACGATTGACTTAATTTATATGTATTTGTTCAATTCTAGACAAAAATGTTTGAGTCATAGGTTAGGATTGGGGTTTTCCCTTTCAATCCTTTGACGTGTTTGAATGAATACATAGCGATCGAATTCCAAAGATTAGATTCATCATGTCGTGTTTCGTGCCTTACTTAGTCTTCGTCATCCATGGATCTTAACATGTATGAATGCATGTTATTTTGATTTTTGGATTTAGTCTTGAGTGTTTATGTTTTAAAATCCTCGAGGCTTATTTTCAAAAAAATATTTTTTAAGAGTTGTTTTTTGTGTTTTGGTCGATCTAACGAGGTTCTAAAGACCTTAAAAAGAGAAGACAATATCATTTGAACGAGCTTCGAATATGGATCAAATGAGAAGGAAATCTAGTTCTAAGGAACTTTAAACTAACTTCAAACAATATTTTTCTATATCGTATGAATTGTTCATTCAAAGCTCATTTGATGTCAATTCAAACGATAATATAACTCGTTCAAACGAATATAGTAATCTCATTTGAGCGAGTTGCCTTGAAAAATGTGCCTCTTAAAAAATGCATTTTCTATAAATTGGAGTGTGGGCATTAATTTTCTTTGATAATTTTGGTCAAAATTACTTTCTAACCACAAACCAACATCCTCCAAATCTTAGTTTCACCCAAACTCTTTGAGATCTAAGATACAATCTTTAAATTCTTTCAGATCTCATTTGGCAACAAGATTTCACTCATCATCATCATCTTTGTTGAGTACTTGGATTTTGTATTTCTGTTTGTACACGAAAGGATTCGTGGTGTGGTGTTGTGGTGAAGAAGTGGTGCATCCATATTCCTAATCCGTAGGCGGTAAGTGAGCCTTGTCGGTGGACACTGAGGCATGAGTGGACTCACACACTAGTCATATGTGTTTCTTTGAAAGAGAGGTTAAAGATCAAAGATGCACCAAGGCTTGCGAGGGTTTTGAGTTGTATTGTAAGTAATTTGTTTACTTTTGTAATTTCTCATCACAATGAATTTATGTGGCTAGTCCGTCCGAGGTTTACTCTTTTGTGGATTTTCCTCATACATCACTGTGTTGTGGTTTGTTGCTTTATTTTATTCTTGTACTCGATTAAATGCATCTTTTTGGATAAGATAAATTTTGGTAAACTATATATCATAACAATTGTATAAAATTGATGCTTAGGGTTAATTTTGTTTAACATTATATATTTAATTTGAAAATTAAAAATTGGATTTTGTTTGATACCAGAGTGGGAACACTATGTTTTTATGTTAAGATCCATGTTTATGCATGAGTTTTAGTGGTTTTTATTCATAGGGTCATTCGATTACTAGAGAATCGATGTTTGATGTGTCTAATTACTCATACTGGAAAATGCGTATGAAATTAGCACGTAAAGCGATATATGAGCGGGTATAGAAAGTGGTAGTTAATGGATGGTCCCCACCCACAACCTTTGCTGGTGATTATAGGATTCCCAAACCTATAGAATCATGGAGTGAGGATCAGAATATGTTAGAAAATTATAATTCTCATGGTTTGAATGCTCTATTTTGTTCAGTTACTCGAGAAGATTTTCCCCCTATTATGACATGTGAAATGTCCAAAGAGGCTTAGGACATATTCCAACTCACCCATACATGTACTTGTGTGGTTAAGGATTCTAAACTCTGAAACATCGTCACTTATTTTAAAACCATTAGAATTGAGGAGAGTGAAACCTTTAATGAGTTCTATGATAGACTATTTGGTATCGTGAACTCGTCTTTTAAGTTTGGAGAGAGAATACTGATACCTGTATAGTCAAGAAAATCTTTAGGTTCATATGTGAAATATTTAATTCGAAAGTGAGAGTTTTGAATTCCTTAGGTATGTCAGACTACACAAAACTTAAAGAGCTTGTAGGTGATCTTAAAACTTATGATATTGACATAGGTTTTCCTCTAAAAAGCTGAAGAAAGATAAGGAAATTATTTTGAAAGTTTGAAAGGAGGAAACATGTGTTTTAGATGATGAGTCTAACATCAATTCCGATGATATGTCCATCTTTGCCAAGAAGTTTAGAAAATTTCTCAAGCTTCAAAATAAATCAAAAGACGTAAAGAATTTTGATAAAAATAAGTATAACAAGGATGATTAATTCCCTAAAAATGATAAGTTTAAGAGGGTTGAGTCGGATAAATGTTTTGCATGTAAGGTTTATAGCCATAGGCCAAACTGATTGTCCAACTAAATTAAGGGAGGTTTGCAAGAAATCGAAGGTATATAATACCATTCTTAGTGACGATGGTTCAGAATAAGGAGACAATTCTCCCATTGAGTGAAACTACACCGCATCCATGGCTAGTCATAAGAGCCCAAATGAAAAATCTTTCCATGAAGATAATTCCGAGCATCACACTTTTGAGTCCATTATTTATGAGTCCCACGTGAGTGATAGGGGAGAGAGTGGAGAAGAATATGCAGATGAAGAAGAGGAGGAGGGGATTGAATTTCTAGTTTCTTTTCGTGAGTTATGTGCGGAAACATTGAAATTAAAATGGCTAACTTAGGGTTAGAAGCTAGTTTAAGAGAACGTGCTATATGGAATGATGAGACTGTTTTGATTGATGATCTTAGGGCACATGAGAGGACCCATAAGGATAATATCAAGTTTGTTGAGGGCAAGAGAGGTATCATTTTTTGTTTGATGGAGGTTCTAAAGAAGGAGCTTCTTAATTTTGAATATTCTAGGACTTTTCTCGAGTCTAGGATTGTGAAGTTAGAGGATAAATTAAGAAACTCAAGTAATGTCGAATTTTATTTGGAGTTTTGGTTTGAAAAGTTGGACAAAATATTATGCACTATCCAAATAAAAGATAACAAGTGTAGTCTTGGCATCAATGATCCATATGCTTGTGCTACTAAATCTAAGACCATGCTCTTTAGGAAGCCAACCAATGTTAGCGGAGCTAGAAAAGGTCAACCTAAGGGTAATATTCCGCATTTCTTCACTTTCACACAATATGGAAGGAAAGGTCACCTTAGACATATAACACCCTTAATTTTGAACAGGTAATAATTTAATTTATTTTGGAAGTCGGAAAAATAAAAATTTTGGGTTTAATTATTTTTAGGAATTTAAAATGTTGGATTTTATTTATGGAAAAAAGGATTTTAATTGGATTTGGAATCGGGGGAAAATCGGGTTTTTATTTGTATAGAAACATTTTTTTGGGGCGACCTGGGCACCTGTCTAGGACTGAATCGATTCGCCCAGGACAGTGTCAGCAGGTTTTTCGGTTTTGTTAGAGTTTGCGTTAATTAAAACTCTTATACGTTCTCATATAAAAGTAACTCGGGGTTAGTATTTTCTAATCTCATTTTCACCAACTCTTAAACTAGAAGTCTCTCATATCTTTACCTCCTCTAATCTATAAACCCTAGCCCAATTTAAAATCAAGATTTAACCCAAGTTTTTGAAGGCTCAAACCGTGTTTTCTCGAGATCATTTAAGAATGAGTCTTTATATATTTTTCAAGGGGAACGTGACCATCAATTCAGAATTCTCAAATGATTTTTCTAAGGCATGGATACTTATATTCTTTCTCTTTAGTATAATGCATTTTAAATATCGCCTAAACATTAATTTACGTGTTTTTCTTAAAATAAACTAGAAACCTTAAATATGGAAAGTGAAATCTATATAGGGACTGCTTTTATGAAAAATCATAATATGAATTAAGACTTATAACCTATTGATGTCTAAAATTGGTAATGATTTATATGAAGCCAATTTTATAATCAAGGATAAAATAATGAGAGAAAAATAAATGAGACACGAGAATTTTTAAGTGGTTCAGCTATAAGAAAAGCCTACGTCCACTGTGATTGTATTGTTATTGATGAGCACAGACAACTAGGTATCCTTGTTGTAAGAATGACCTTTTTCTTTTTCTCTCCTGCCTTTTGTGAAAGGAATACATTATATTTATAGTTACCCGGAGATCAAGGGTTGGAATGCCTTTATATATTTAAGCATTTACACCAGTACATAATGAATGTGGAGTTTGATAGTATTGGGAATGTGTGAAATGGCTCGACGTGATGAATGTTTATCTATCAGGATGGTTTGTAATCTTCAGGTTAGTCAGTTTTCTATCCGATCAACTATCTTCTAAGTCGACTAAGTAATTGATGACTAAAGCTGTTGCCACGTCAGGGGACATGTGTCCATTTCTAATTGGTCTACATAGATGGATAACTTTTGGCATCAACAGAAGCCCCTAATTCTTTATTCTTGATATTTTATTGAAAGGATGAAGTATGACTTAGACAGAGTTACTCAGCAATATTTTGTGATCTTAGTCGGCAGCCGAATTATAGGACTTGTAGAATTATTCATCATTTGATCATGTGATGGAAATTTTGTGAATAACTTGAATTTTAGCAATCCGCCAAAGGGCATATCAGTAGTTTCCTATCTTTGGAACTGTGCAGCCATCACAATGCCAATCGTGTATACAGTTAATCATTACCTGCACTATTTTCTATGCAAGCTATAAGAGACGAGATTTTGGTTGATTTTTGTACCACAAATTTTAAAACTTTTGAGCTTTCTTTTTGCGCCCATTATCATTCTTGCTTCTACCACTACTTTCTCTGTAAACTTTCTTCTTCCTTTTCCTTTAATTTCTTTCTTGTTATAATTATGGTGTACATTGTTCATGGGGACTCTTTAGATGAATTTAGGTGGGAAAGAAATATCCCTGATTGGGTAGAATTAGAAATGCGTGTTCCTCTAGTTGATGTTTTATTATTACCAAGGGGCCATTGGATCGCCTCGTTATTTATAGTCGAGTGTGGTATTACCTTTCACCTCGATCGTTTCTTTATGGAATGCTGTCAATATTTTGATGTTGTCCCTGTTAGGGTAGCCCCCAATATATGGAGAATAGTAATTGGTATTCATAGGCTTAACCAAATATATAGAAAACATAATGGTGTCCCCGAGATTATGTTTTACTACAAGTGTTACTAGTGACAACACCTATTACTTGAAAGCTAGTTTTGTTAATAGAGCCTTAGTAGTCAACTTACCGGATTCCAATAAGGACTACTTCATTTATAGGGTAACAACGGAGAACTGGCAACATGCTCCTCTTAAAAGAGGAGAAGTGTATGATGGGACCAAGTGTCCTATGTAAGGACATGGCATAGGTTGATGAACTTGATATTATATGTTTTCTTTTCTACTGACCAACTGTTAGATGATATGTTGACTAATATTTCTTGCCCTGTTTTATACAGTTGAGAGGAAGAAAACGTGTCCTAAGGAAGGGGACATCAATCTTCAAGAGCTTAAATTTCTATGGAGAATTCATTAAAGAATTAGGGAGGAGCATCCCAGAGAATCCTCCTACCTTTTATAATACAGAAGCTTTGCTACTTCTTTCATTACTAGGACAACTCTTGTAGCAGATTCAATCCCCATTAATTTGTAAGAGGAACTAATTCCTACTTCTTAGCTGAGGAGTCTGCTGGAGTTGAGAAGGGCCGTGGAACATCTTCTTCATCTGAATCCTTGGACATTTTTACAATCCCTAGTTCTCCAATAGCTGTTATGGGTAAGAGAAAGCTTACCAATTTAATGGAGGCTTCTACTGCTAAAAATTCCAAAGTTATTGATACCCAGAAGTCCAAAGTGATTGAAAAAGGGTCTAAAGTTGCTGAAAAAGTTCCTCAGGTTAGTAATACTGAGGAGGCTGAGGCTAGCATGGGTCACTTGAAGAGAATGAAGAGAGTACTCCCTGATAAATTGACCAAGACTATTTATACCAACCACCATGAGTTGGTAAAAAAGATTTAATCTGACCTGGAAGTTACTAGGTCATCCTAGGCGGCCCTTAATCTTGGTTTGGCCAAAAAGATGATCAAGTCTGGAACTCTTTCAGTTGATAGGGCAATTTCAGTTCCTATATCCCGTTCTAGACTGACAGAGAGAGCTTGCCAAACTTTGGCTTTGGTAACCATCTTTCATCTATTGCCCACATTTACTGCCTTATTTCTTTTTCCTGACTTGATGCTTTTTCATTTTGGCAGTTTCTGGTGGACTTTAACCAGATAATGGAGAAGGACAACCAATTATGTTTTTCTTTGGGGGAAGTTGAAGAGGACTTTGAAGGTATAAGGAAATCCTTGAAGGCTTTCTGTTAAGCTTTGGAGACAAAGAAAAAAGATTGGAAAGAAGAGAAAAAGGAGGCCAATGATAAGGCCACTACTGC
This sequence comes from Sambucus nigra, assembly GCA_949130495.1. Taxonomy (NCBI): domain Eukaryota; kingdom Viridiplantae; phylum Streptophyta; class Magnoliopsida; order Dipsacales; family Adoxaceae; genus Sambucus; species Sambucus nigra. The sequence goes on from OX422217.1 coordinate 574,423,263, forward strand.
TGAAGGAAAATTAACAACTAATGAGGCCAGTCTAACTACTATTGAGAATAGGGCCAAGTCGGGTGATGACAAGTTGTTGGAAAATTAGACTCTTATTTCATCTATCGAGCAGAAGGTTAAAGGTCTAACTATTGATCTTGTGGTAAAAAAAGTCCAAGAATAAGAGCATCAAGGACACTGCTTTTGATAAAGGCTGGGAGATGGCATTGCTGGCTACTTCATCCCAGATTGAGTATGCCAAGAATAAATCCTTTAAGGATGGTTGATCGGAGGCACTGAAGGAAGTTGGCACTACTGACAACTCTAAGATGTTCCAAAGACATGACCCATGCACTCCTCCAAATTTGGAAGAAGAGTTTGATAATGAAGAGGGGCCAGGGGAGTCTTCCTTACAACCTATTGAGTCTACTGTGGAACCAGCTAGTGGAGCTGTCCTTCCTGCTGAGCTGCCTTCAGAAGTTAATGCTCAGGATAAGGATAAGGTCTAGCTCCTTATTGTCTATTCTCTTTGTCTACCAATGTATTTTTTTCTTTTAATGGGATTATCATTTGATAACACCCCTCCGCTTATTAATAAAAATGTTTTAGTTTGATCCAACTTGGGTATTTTACTTGGCTATTATAAAATTATATTTCTTAAAAGCTTTTATTTGATCATCATATTTGTAGTCTTTATATTCTTATCCTTATGAATTGTAATTTGATGAAAGGAAGAAAGCAATAGTTTATGTTGAATCTGACCTACTCAGGCATAGTAGGATCCTTCTAGAAGCTGGCCATGTTCCCCTGTCTCAAGAGGACTTAGTCAAAATGCTAGGCCCTGATGTATCTTACTAATTCAAAGAATCCTACATCCATCTCCATTATTTATTGGATAGGGCTGTTGCCAATAATGCATCAGATTATGAGATGATTGAATAGCTTCAAGAAGATCATAATTCATCAAATTATCTACTTTATGCTAATTATGAAGCCAAATAAAAATTACTGAGTGAGGAGGCCAGTTTCGATAAAAATCTTGAAGAGTACGCGTCCCTGTATAGAAGGAAGGAATTCTTGCTAAATCAAGAAGTTGAAGAATCTAGGGAAGTAGGAAAATTGCTTGAAGGTGAAAATATTTGCCTTAGAAATGATCTTGAAAGCTTGAAGTAGTCATCCAGTAGTGGTCTTGATGAAGGTATTTCTTTCTTGAAAACTGAGAATGCAAGGTTGGTGGAAGAACTGGAAGCATTGCAAAAGTCCAGAACTGGACAAATTTCCAGGAAAATGGTGGCTATCCTACCAACTGTGGATGAGGAAAGAATGAGGAAAACTCCAACCGACCAAGTTTCCCGGTTAAAAGAAAAAAGTCAGGCCATTGCTAAATTGTCTATCCAGCTGGAAGCTAAGGATAAAATATTTTTGACCAATCTACCCAGTTGAAAGTCAAGAATGATGTTTTGAAGAAATTCCAACATCAGGAAGAAATGTTAACCTTTCAATTTCACAAGTAGCATAGGGAGATTTGGATGGAAGGTTACAATGAGGACCTAAGCCATGTGGATGATTATCTTACACAAAGCCATCATCAAGGTTATAGATGGGGATAGACCAACTTGCTTACCTTACTAAAATATGACCAAAACAATGAATTGTGGTATTGGAATGATCCTGGTTTGATGAATTATGACAAGCCTCCATTTAAGTTGGACATATTATGGATTCCTCCCGATGCCATTCCCCAATGTTTAATCACCAAATATCTAGGAGATGTAACACCCCGTATTTTTTAGGATAAATAATTGAGCTAATTTGGAGAATAAAAATTTAAACTAAATTGATGATTTGGAGAAACTATTTAAATTGGAGAATTTATTTAAGTTGGAACATTCAATTTATTTCAAGATTTGAGATTTAAATTAATTCAGGTTATTTATTTTAAGAATACATGTGTCGTAATTTGAGATTTTAATTAAGTAACTCGAATGATGATTCTGAGTTTACGATTGAGTCCGTAAGGGTCGATATAGTCAAAATAGAGTACCGGGGGTAGTAATTGGGTCTCGGGGCATTTTTAAGCATAATCGGACCCACACGGGAGTGATTGGGCCATTTTAATAAAGACCACAAGCTTAAAAACAGGATTGGGATAATAAAATCAAAACGTGAGAGGTTATGGCAGCCATAATTCATTTTAGAAAAACCCTAGTTATAGAGGAGAAAAGAGGGATCAAGTGGGAGAGCTTTTGGGAGTCAAGACAAGAGGAGATTGATGTGTTCTTAGTCAAAATCTCCATCTACATGAAAGGATCAGACTCTGCGAAATTTCCAGGAAAGTAGTTAAACTTGATTTCATTTAAATTGTGGTATTGCGATTCATATCATGGTGGGTGTAAGCCATATTCATTTTGGGATGAGTTATTATAGCAGAATTCGTTTTTGGAGGGTATCACATGTTAAATCTGGGTTTTGGGGATTTAAGCATTTAAGGTGATATTGATGTTTAATTAATGGGAGAATACAATCATATGATGTTAGAATATGGTTTATAATCGAAAACCCAGTAGGAATTGTTGTCGAATTTGAATTATTGAATCGAATTGAATTTGTGATTTAAGAAATTTTGAGAAAATCCCAATTCAGGAACCCTAGAAGTTTTAATGATAATAAATGATGATTGATGATATATATTAGTGTTAGAACATGTTTATAGATGTAATAAACATGGGCTATAAATTGGGTTAAATCCATGGAGGTTTGAGGGTTATAAATAGAGAAAAATGAGTTAGAGAATAAGATGATTTGTAGCCCGTCGGAACGGTCCAATTTTGAGGCAGAACTGATCCGATTTACATGTTTGTCAATATAAAACTTTTAGATCTGTTCGTCCCGGTTGCGTGGGTGCTAACCTTGTATTTTTTTGATTTTTTTTGAATTAGTAATGGTTTTGATAAGAAAGAGTGTTTGGAATCGAAATCCTTTGTGAGAAATAAAATCTGGATTTTTAGGGATGTCCGTAGATGAGTGAAGGACTTTGGAAAAATATAAAGGAACATTATATTATCCTTGGGATAGATAGGGATGAATCCAGGGTATGGATTTAGGAGTATTTATAATGAATGATACTCGATAATATATGTCAAAATTATACGAATGTATTCGAATGAGAATTTTGGATGAGTTTAGCATACGGGCTGGTATCTTAAGGTGGAATTTAATTGATAGAAATTAAATGGAACCTAATACTTGGAGTCTTATGGGATGAGTATTAAGGACTATTAAATTTAATAAGGGTGTTAAACTTATTAACCGAATTTGGTGAAATGAATTCTAAAAGGTTAAAATACGAGCCAATAAAGGGAGTCCGAGCATTTTGGTTGAGTGATACCACTTGAAAAAAAATTAATTGAGGTGATAGTAATTAAATTAAGGGTCAGGGTTTTGACTCTGATATTTCTCAGGCTAGTGCTACGGGAGTTAGGCACAGATTAGCCGGTTTAATTTATTATAGAGATATATAATAAATATTCAAATAGTGAATTTAACGAGAGGTGTTAACCTTAATAGTGGATTTTTGTGTAACAAATTCTAAAGGGTGAAGATACAGACCATATGAGTGAGACAAAGTATTGTAGTTGGGTGACATTACTTTAATTAATTAATTAATGTGAAATTAATTAGATTAATCGGGGTAATTTGAAATGTAATGAATTCGGGGGATGAGCGAACTTATGACTTAGATCAATAGGATATGAGTGAATTACCTACTGTAATATTTTAAAGGAAAATTGGCACAGTTTGAGTAGTGAGGGATACTGGGGAATATACGATGAGACGTATAATTGAAATTAAATAATACGTAAGATCTTTGGGAGATATATATGCTATGTATGGAATATATGATATAGGTTATGTGTATACGTATACCGATTTAAATGATTTATTATGTGTATGACATACCTACCATACTTGCTATCACAGGAGGTTGATTTTCGAAAAAGGGCCATCTTATGTTTGTGTGCCTTCGGGGGGATTTATATTGGTACCTTAAGGACATAGGAATTTGAATGACTTATTTGTGAGTTGATAAGTCAGCTGACCATGGGAACGTAGGTATGTGCGTCAACCATGGGTATGTGAACTATGTTCGTCTCCAATATGTGTGATTTGTATTGATACGGTTCCAGAGTGATTCAGAATTCGTAGTCCTTTATATAGTGCATGATGTACCGGGACTTGATAGCAGAGTATACATGCACCGCAGGTCCCAGCCTATGGGTGCTATTTTGTATATATATAATTAGTGTGATAAATATATATACTTGTGATTTATTCTACTACGTGTGTTTGGTAGATGATGTACCAGGACATGATAGCATAGTATACACGTACCACAGTTCAGCTTAGGGGTGCCGTATTAGTATATATATAATAGTGTGATATCTGTATACTTGTGATTTTATTCTGTTGGGTGAGTTTCGTAGAAGAGAAATATAGTGACATTAAAAGTAACTATACTATGGGGAGAAATAAACATATACTGAGAAATTTATAATGGGCTAAAAGACATGGAAATTCGATAACGTATTGTATCGGCAATACGAGTAGGCATAATGAATTATTTTGTTGAAGGAGATTCAATATGGATAGTTAGGTGGGGTGGCTTAACTAGGAAAGGTAGAAGGCGAGCGTTGAGTGTGCACATTAGATGAGGGGTGAGCTATGTCTCAAGAGAGTGCAAAACTAGTTTAAATATGAAAAGTGTTCATGCATATTTAATTATTGCAATTTAAATGCTTGCTAAATATTTTCAAAACATTTCACTTGGGCTCTGACCCGTGTAATAAATCTTTTCCAAAACATTTTAGGTGTCCAGCCACAGGGACGCCCAGTTTGCAGATTCTATCTAGGGATACGCTGCTGCAGATCACGTGGAAGTTGCAGGACCTTGTTATAGACGCTTCGTTCATTTACTCCTAGTGTAGGAACTTTTCTTCAGTACTCATTTGGGCATGTCGCCCTCAGATTTTGTATTTAGTTTATTTATTGGACTTTATGTATCCAGGTTATTGTTTTAGGGACTATTGTATTTTATTGTTGAACTGATAGTTAATTCGACTATCTTTATTTATGATTATTCATTTGTGTTGGATTCCATTATCAGTTGTGTTGATGGTTTAAATGGGCATTGATTTCTACATGTTTTTAATTAATGTAAGATAAAATTTAGCACCAGTCTAATGAAATTACTAGGTGGTTAGTAACCTTAAAAAGTTTTCGATAGTGATGCTAAGAATGAGCCATATGAGACCAACGTGTTATTTTGATCACGGGCAGACCACCGGTATTTTAATAGGCAGGATGTCACAGATGGTATCAGAGCATCAGGTTCTAGAGTCCTTCGTATCTGTGCGGCTTATTACGTTTTAGCGTAGTGTTCTTTGATATAGAGCCTTATTATAGGATTATTGTATTCCTTAACTTATACGACTAATGTTCTCCTGCGATTAAGTATAGCTGAGGTGATTTATATACGAGTTCGGTTGGAATTCATACACCGGTCAATTTTGGGATGACCAACGAGGCCCTTTAGAAGGATGGCAGGAGGGGAGACTCTGCAGAAGCCATGAAATATATTGAGAATGGTAACCGCGATAGGAGTCACCATAGTAGTGGGAGGAGAAGATCCAAAGATAATTGTGTAGGGTGGAGTGCAATGTCACCCAGGATTAAATTTCGAGCGTAAAATTTTAACTCATAGGAATGATAATAGGAGTCGGTCATCACAACCATGGAGGGATACCATGAATAACAAGGAATTTGGGTGTGCGGTTTGACCGCAAATCCTCTCATAAACTATTTAAATAAGAGAGGCAAAGGAGATTTCAAGACTTGTTTCAAAGGGGCCATACAATAGTCGGTCATAAAGCAAGGTTGCCGTGTTTAGCGAACTTCACACCAGACGAGGTGGATACAGAGAATCGAGAAGGTCTGTAAGTTAATGATAAATGCATGGATAAACTATACACGCATGGATGGGAAAGTTCGAATAGAATGACTGATATCGTTGTTGTCATTATGTGTAAAGAGTAGGAATATATATATGTGGATATTATCCGCAGTGAGTTGGGGGACAGGAACGGGATGCCTAGTAGGGGCAAAATTTATATGGACTTTTTGGTTCGGTTGGAATAAGGGTGTTACGTACGGGAACCATTTGAACCGCGAGTGATATTGACAATCAAAAGCATGAGTTTTATCCCTTGGTGATTGGGATCTGTTTTGTGTGAACGAGCGAGTCACAGTAGTTTATTTTCACTCGATTCGCATGTGAAACGGGTTTAGTAGAGGTATTGTTAATATCACTATAGTGTGTGTTTATTCACCGTTGAGTTAACGGAACTCTCTCTTTAGTTCGCTCTGCAGGGGAGTGGGTGGGGACACTGAGAGGAGATATATTTTATGAGGTTAGCTCATTTTGAGAGGTGATATTTGAGGTATGATTTATTCTGGGTACGGACTGTTAAGCGATGGTGAGCGGTTATAACAAGCCTATCATGTTTGCTGTTCCGAGGTAGGATGGGTATTTTTATGACGTCTCACTTAATAGAGGGTCGAGCTCGCGACGATAGTTTTATAAATTAGACTTCAGAGAGTACATATGTCTACTTATATTGTATCCCGGTGCATAGGGACTTTTACTAATGTGATTCAGGGTGTATCGAGTTTACCATTGAGTGGAGAGATTCAACTCATTGTGTAAGTGCTGAGAACTTAGTGATAGTGAGAGCATAGTATCGTGTGACACCTTGAGAGATATGGGCATAGATGATTTGATTTATGTGTTGGGAGACAAAATTTATGATATATTGGTTATGTGCTTGGGATGCATGAATTTCGATGACCGATAATGCTAGGGGATAGTGCATTGGGGAAAGTTCTTTTGAACTTCGTTACAGGAGGTTACACACATGGATCGTAATAAACGTTGGGAATAGCGAGCCGTTGTTGGATTCTAGTGCATCAGTTTTAAATGTTATATTATTAAACGAGTAGAGGAAACACTTTAAGATGAACATGAATACGATATATGAACAGTGGATCCAGGTAGTGCTACGAAGGATGCATTGCGATTTTTTTTGCACCACAAGTTAATGGGTGGGTCAAGGTTTAGAAGGATTTAATTTGCAAATTGGGGTAATCGAGAATACCCGTACGTTATAGCCACGTTGAGAGTGAAGAGATGAGGTTGAGATAAATATGATACGTACGTAACATTAGTCATAATTATACTAAAATGTTTGGGCCATAGTATATAGTATGGTGAGAGTTTGTGTTCTCTATTCTGAGATAAGATTTACTTGTATTAGTACTACCTGAAAGAGGGTCTAGTATATATGTTCGTGTATATATGTTATCGTGTGTTGCATAATAGACTTATGAGGAAGTGTTTGTATTATTACATTTGATCCCGGTAAGTAGGGATGTTTACAGATGAGATTCAGAGTGGATATGTTTAGTAATGAGCGAGGATATATAGCTTGTGATTGACTCGCGCTAAGATACTAGTGATAGTAAGGGGCGCTAAATTGTACGATGTCTTTGGTAACATGAAATGGTCGAATATACTTTTATGTGAGGAGACGGGATTTGTGGGTACGTGCTATGGACTGAGGGCCAAACGAATCTCATTGACCGACAATGCTAGGTAGTAGTGTATCGAGGGGGTTCCTTGTTTGGATTTCGCTTTTCGAGACATCCCACGCATGAAATTTAGCGTAACGTTGGAAGTGGGGAGATGTTTGGTCACTAGCACATAGTTTTGGTACCTTGTCTATTATGCATTCAGATAGTTATAACTGTAAATTAAAAGTTGCATTACAATTTAAGACTAGTGGAGTCGGGTAACCTTTGTGCAGTTATGAACGGGTATAGGGTGTATGGGCGCCTTGGATAATTAAAATAATTTTAATAAAATTCGTGATTAGAGGGGGTAGAAATATGTGTAGCGATCTTAGAAACATGTGAGTAAGGAATTATTAGAGGCTAGGAGTACTAGATTCATCTTAATTTCGAGGAAGAAATTCCTTTGTAGGGGGGGAAGTATGTAACACCCCGTATTTTTAGGATAAATAATTTAGCTAATTTGGAGAATTAGAATTTAAACTAAATTGATGATTTGGAGAAACTATTTAAATTGTAGAATTTATTTAAATTGGAAGATTCAATTTATTTCGAGATTTGAGATTTAAATTAATTCGGGTTATTTCTTTTAAGAATACATGTGTCGTAATTTGAAGTTTTAGTTAAGTAACTCGAATGATGATTATGAGTGTACGATTGAGTCCGAAAGGGTCGAGATAGTCATAATAGAGTACCCGTGGGTAGTTATTGGGTCTCGGGGCGTTTTTAAGCACAATCGGACCCACACGGGAGTGATTGAACCATTTTAATAAAGCCCATAAGCCTAAAAACGGGATTGGCAAAATAAAATCAAAACGTGAGAGGGTATGGAAGCCATAATTCATTTTAGAAAAATCCTAGTTGTAGAGGAGAAAAGAGGGATCAAGTGGGAGAGCTTTTGGGAGTCAAGCCAAGAGGAGATTGATGTGTTCTTAGTCAAAATCTCCAAGTACATCAAAGGATGAGACTCTATGAAATTTCCAGGCAAGTAGTTAAACTTGCTTTCATTTAAATTGTGGTATTGTGATTCGTATCATGGTGTGTGTAAACCATATTCATTTTGGGTTGAGTTATTATAGCAGAATTCGTTTTTGGAGGGTATCACATGTTAATTCTGGGTTTTGGTGATTTAAGCATTTAAGGTGAGATTAATGTTTAATTAATGGGAGAATACAATCATATGATGTTAGAATATGATTTATAATCGAAAACCCAATAGGAATTGTTGTGGAATTTGAATTATTGAATCGAATTGAATTTGTGATTTAAGAAATTTTGAGAAAAACCCAATTCAGGAACTCTAGAAGTTTTAATGATAATAAATGATGATTGATGATATATATTAGCGTTAGAACCTGTTTATAGATGTAATAAACATGGTCTATAAATTGGGTTGATGTTTGGGTTAAATCCATGGAGGTTTGAGTGTTATAAATGGACAAAAATGAGTTAGAGAAGAAGATGATTCGTAGTCTGTCGAAACGGTCCAATTTTGAGGCAGAACTGATCTGATTTACCTGTTTGTCAAAACATAAAACTTTTAGATCTGTTCGTCACGGTTGCGTGGGCGCTGACCATGTATTTTTCTAATTTTTTTTGAATTAGTAATGATTTTGATATGAAAGAGTGTATGAAAAAGAAATCCTTCGTGAGAAATAAAATCTGGATTTTTTGGGATGTCCGTAGATGAGCGAAGGACTTTGGAAAAATATGAAGGAACATTATTTTATCCATGGATTAGATAGGGATGAATCCAGGGTATGGATTTAGGAGTCTTTATAATGAACGACACTCGATAATATATGTAAAAAATATACGAATGTATTCGAATGAGAATTTTGGATGAGTTTAGCATACGGGCTGGTATCTTAAGGTGGAATTTAATTGATAGAAATTAAATGGAACCTAATACTTAGAGTCTTATGGGATGAGATTTAAGGACTATTAAATTTAATAAGGGTGTTAAACTTATTAACCGAATTTGGTGAAATGAATTCTAAAAGGTTAAAATATGAGCCAATAAAGGGAGTCCAAGCATTTTGGTTGAGTGATACCACTTGAAAAAAAATTAATTGAGGTGATAGTAATTAAATTAAGGGTCGGGGTTTTGACTCTGATATTTCTCAGGCTAGTGCAATGGAAGTTAGACACAGATTAGCCGGTTTAATTTATTATAAAGATATATAATAAATATTCGAATAGTGAATTTAACGAGATGTGTTAACCTTAATAGTGTTTTTTTGTGTAATAAATTCTAAAGGGTGAAAATGCAGATCATATGAGTGAGACAAAGTATTGTAGTTGGGTGACACTACTTTAATAAATTAATTAATGTGAAATTGATTAGATTAACCGGTGTAATTTGAAATATAATGAATTCGGGGGATGAGCGAACCTATGACTTAGATCATAGGATATGAGTGAATTATCTACTGCAATATTTTAAAGGAAAATTGGCACAGTTTGAGTAGTGAGGGATACTGGGGAATATACGAGGAGACGTATAATTGAAATTCAATAATACGTAAGATATTTGGGAGATATATATGCTATGTATGGAATTTATGATATAGGTTATGTGTATACCTATACTGATTTGTATGATTTATTATGTGTATGACATACCTACCATACTTGCTATCACGGGAGGTTGATTTTCAAAAAAGGGCCATCTTATCTTTGTGTACCTTCGGGGGGATTTAGATTGGTACCTTAAGGACATAGGACTGTGAATAACTTATTTATGAGTTGATAAGTCAGCTGACCATGGGAACGTAGGTATGTGTGTGACCCATGGGTATGTGAACTATGTTTGTCTCCAATATGTGTGATTTGTATTGATACGGTTCCATAGTGATTCGGAATTCGTAGTCCTTTATGCAGTGCGTGATGTATCGGGACTTGATGGCAGATTATGCATACACCGCAGGTCCCAGTCTAGGGGTACTGTATTTTATATATATAAATAGTGTGATAAATATATATACTTGTGATTTATTCTACTACGTGTGTTTGGTAGATGATGTACCAGGACATGATAGCATAGTATACACATACCACAACTCAGCTATGGGGGTGCCGTATTAGTGTATATATAATAGTGTGATATATGTATACTTGTGATTTTATTCTACTGGGTGAGTTTAGGAGACGAGAAATATAGTGACATTAAAAATAACTATATTATGGAGAGAAATAAACATATACTGAGAAATTTACAATGGGCTAAAAGACATGGAAATTCGATAACGTATTGTATCCACAATACGGGTAGGCATAACGAATTATTTCATAGAAGGAGATTCGATATGGCTAGTTAGGTGGGGTAGCTTAACTAGGAAAGGTATAAGGCGAGCATTAAGTGTGCACATTAGATGAGGGGTGAGCTATGTCTCAAGAGGGTGAGACACAAGCTTAAATATGAAAAGTGTGCATGCATATTTAATTATTTCAATTTAACTGCTTGCTAAATATTTTCAAAACATTTTACTTGGGCCCTAACCCATGTCAAAAATCTTTTCCAAAACATTTTAGGTGTCCAGCCACAGGGACGCCCAGTTTGAGGATTCTATCCAGGGATGCGCAACTACAGCTCATGTGGAAGTTGCAGGACCTTGTTATAGACACTTCGTTCATTTACTCCTAGTGTAGGAACTTTTCTTCAGTACTCATTTGGGCATGTCGCACTCAGATTTTGTATTTAGTTTATTTATTGGACTTTATGTATCCAGGTTATTGCTTCAGGGACTATTGTATTTTATTGTTGAACCGATAGTTAATTCAGCTATCTTTATTTATGATTATTCATTTGTGTTGGATTCCATTATCAGTTGTGTGGATGGTTTAAATGGGAATTGATTTCTTCATGTTGTTAATGCTTGACAGAGATTCTTGAGGGTGTTTTGGGTGTGTTTGACTGCCTACCAAGGTGTATATAGGGTGCTTACTTTTCTCTCCCTCTAGCTAAGTTACTTCTAAGTTCACTACTATCTTCTAAGTTATACATGAGAGATTTGTGAGTTTAAACTAAGTCTTATCTTCATTAGGTTTGTGTTTGCATATTCTATCACCAATCCAAGGTTTGGGCTAATTAACTTATCATTACCATACTCAAAAGGGGTTACGCCTCCATCTTATCTAAACTACCCTCTTACATTTGGTGACTCTGCTGGGGAGGCATTCTTATAAGTAAGGAGTATGTCGCAAGATAATGCTAATCGAAGTCTCAACTTTGATGACATCCAACATAATAAAGAACAAGCTGCGAGAGAACTAGAGACCCTAAGGGATGGGGCTCCTCGAGTAGAGGTACCCCCGACTCCGGCAGCTTCAGGTGTTCCAGGGGTGACTCAAGCTTCCATGAGTGCAGGGTTGGGACCCACTCAGGTCGCGCTCCTCATGAGAAAGTTTCATGAGTTTTTCCAGACTCCAGTAGATTCTACCATCCTGGGAGGATTGGAGGCTAATGCCTTCGTAACACCAGGGGTAGCTCCAACGGCCCCACCAGGCTCGGGTGTAACGGTAACAGTCCCAGCAAGCATACCCTCTGTTGTGAACCCAGCAGTGGGAACATCGGGAGTATCAATGACCCCAACACTGATAATTGCTCCATCTGCAACGGGCACTCAACCCATAGTTCCATTGATTGTTGCCCCGGTAGCATCACCCATGGAGGAAATGAGGAAGGAAATACAGAAGGAGATGCTAAAGTTCATGCAAGCTTCCTCGCAATCTGTTGGTGAGGTAGCTTCGGTTTATGATGACTTTTGAACACCTTATCCTCAGGAATACAATGATGAGCCCTATCTAAAGGACTATATTCCTCTTATTTCCGAGAAATACACAGGAAAGGGTGGGAACCCGAAAGAGCATATTAAACTCTTTGTTGAACATTTGGGGGCGCATTATAAGAATAAAAGGCTTAGGATGATGGAGTTTTCTAAGTCCTTGACCGATAAAGCATATACCTGGTATTCCCATTTGGCTCCCAATAACGTTTCTACATGGGAAGAGATGCAGGTGTTGTTTGTCCAGAAGTTCTTTTTGGCGGAAGATGAGTTTACTTTGACCCAACTGGGTAGGGAGAAGAAAAGACCTGGGTAAAAAGTGGTTCCCTACGTTCGAAGGTTCAGGAAAAGATCCCTCGACGTAAGGGAAGAGGCCAAAGAGTCCAAGTTGTTACAGATCTGTGCTAAGGGGCTTCTTCCTGAGTATATCTGCCATCTTATCAATGAAACGCGCGAGGGGACTTTTTTGGCATTCTTAAAAGCAGCAAGAAATATCGCATTGGTGGTACGACCAAATCCATTGGTGGTGCCCATGATGTTCAGGAAACCAACACAATCTGTGGGGGGGAGGTCTCAGCCCCCATGGGTGGGGTACACCGATGGAGAAGATGGGAATAAAGCACCGAAGAAGGACAACATGATGGTCCAAGGAGGAACGATATACGAACCAAAGTACAATCCCGTTGGGGAACCTGATGCGGTGATAAGGGAAGATCCCGAATATTGTCAGATTCATCGAAAGATCCAACATCCGATGGAGAGTTGCTTCACATTGAGGAGAATCATTGACAAGTATGTGAAGGCAGGGACGTTGCAAATCTCTCCACAGAACGTCAACAATAACCCACTACCAACACATGGGGCCAATCTCATGTTGGATTATGATGAAGAGGTGGAGAGAGGGGAAAGAGAGGAGTACGAGGAAGCTTTGGAGATCTGTACTAAGGGCATGGCTAACATAGTATTAGCCTACGATGAAGAAAGAACCAAAGACGTGGAGGACGTGTAAAGTGTTGAAGGTGAGGAAGCAGATCCAGGCCTAGAGTACTGTGCAGTCTCAAAATCCCCAAAGTTCACCTGGTTCTTCGAATAGGTAGGGATACCAAAAGAAAGCAGATTGGAAATAACCCAGGCGATACTAGATATTTTGAGGAAAGACGCAGTCCCTTCCCTGAAATGGAAGGGACCCATGGACAGGTTGGTAAGGAGGTTCCTGTCAGAACTGACCTTCAACAATGCTGATAGGGCTATGAGATTCCCTCATAACATGCCATTGTATGTGACTGCCAGTGTCAACGGAGTTAGTTTTGCAAGGACTCTCATGGATGGGGGAGCTTCCATTAATATTATACCAAACTACTCCTTTCATGCAACCAATATTTCGGAAGAAAGGTTGGTCCCCATGCCTTTGATAATTTCGGGGTATGATAACCAATCTTCCAAAGCCATTGGGTACGTTAATGTTGGGATTATGATGGGAAATTTGAGTTCCCATATCAAGTTCCACGTAATAGAGAGTGAAACTTCCTATCATCTGCTAATAAGGAAGGGTGTGGATGCACAACCAAGGGTTGGTTCCTTCGACGTACCATTAATGCGCTAAGGCGAACCTCAAGGGGATAGAGGTGACCATTAGGGCTACGAAGAGGCCCTTCGCTATCGAAGAAGCTCACCTAGTAGATGCGTCATTTTACACTAAGTTGGAGGAAGATGTCCGGGTCCTAACAAGAAGAATAGAGGGAGCATGGGGCCCTTGAATGAGCAGAGCAAAGAGGTTGCGAGCAGTGCCAAAGCAATGATCGAAGAAGCTCATCAGGCGGTCCCTTGGCCCCAAAACATCTTGAAGCATCTCAAAGACATGATGAGGCCCAGATTGGATCCAATGGAACACGAGGTCCAACGGCCAAGCGTGCTGAGCCGATTCTCAGGACAAAGTGTGGCAGAGGCATCTAGAGAGAAGAAGAGGAAAGCAACCACCGCTACCAGCAGATAATGGCAGAAAGTCATTACTGAAGAAGGAAAGGTGGTGTATCGATTATAACGATGTGAACGGGAATCCAAGGAAGCTGATGATGAGGTTAACCCGATATATGAATGTTTTCTGGTGGATCAACAGGGACAATGCATGGTGATAGACAATTCCAGCATACAAGAATTTGTGGAGGAAGTCATTGAGGAACCTTATTACATGGCAGATTAGCCGAAACCCCATGCACAAGAATTGGAATAGTTGAACCTAGGGAAAGGAGGGGAAAACCCAAGGCCCATCTTCATCTCGAAGGATCTCAGCAAGGAGAAACGAGGGGCCTTGGTTGATTTGATTCGGGAGTTTATAGACGTCTTTGCATGGAGGTACATAGATATGAAGGGGCTGGATGATGAAGTGAGCTGCCACAAGTTGAACGTAATGTCTTCAGCCATTCCAGTGAAACATGCAATAATAACGTACAAGGCTGAGCTAGATCTGAAGATCAAGGAAGAGGTTCAATGCTTACTAACGACAGGGTTCATCGTGCCGATACAACACCCACTCTGGTTATCCAGCATTATCTCGGTGGGAAAGAAAGATAAAAATCAAATAAGAATCTGTGTGGATTTTAAAGATTTGAATAGAGCTTGTCCCAAAGATGAGTTTCCTCTGGCCTCCATCGATAGCTTAATAGATGCAACGAATCGTCATGAGATATATAGCTTCATGGATGGGTATGTAGGGTACAACCAGATCAAGATGGACCCCTCAGATGCAGAGTAAACAACATTCAGAACCCCATTAGGCAACTTCATGTATAGGGTGATACCGTTTGGACTCAAGAATGCTGGGGCGACTTACCAGAGAACAATGATGGCACTTCTCCATGACTTCTTTCACAAGTTTATAGAATTTTATGTGAACAATTTGGCCATCAAATCAAGGAAGGAGGAGTCCCATCTGAGTGATTTGAGGAAGGTGTTTTCTCATTGTAGGAAGTATAAATTGAAGCTGAATCCACTAAAGTGTGTTTTCAGGGTAACAAGTGGGAAATTATAGGGCTTTGTGGTTGATCGACAAGGGGTACAGATGGACCAGGATAAACAGTGGGCGATCTTGGAGATGCCAAGTCCTATAACGACGAAGGAGTTGAAGAGTTTCCTTAGTAAAGTCTCCTACCTTAGGAGATTTGTGCCTGGATTAGCCGAGGTAACACATCTGTTGTTGCACCTATTATAAAGGAACATGAAGTTCAAATGGGAGGAGATTCACCAGGAGTCTATCGATGGGATGAAGAAACTGTTCGTTTCACCACAGGCTATGATTCCCCCAAAGGCAGGAATACCGTTGCAGCTATACCTCACATCCACCATGAGGTCCGTGGGAGCTTTGCTAGCACAAGAGATCGACGGGAAAGAACTGCCAGTTTACTACCTCAGCAGGATCATCCATGGGCCAAAAGTCAGATATAGTATCTTGGAAAGGCATTGTTTAGGCTTAGTATTTGTAGCGCAAAAACTTAGACATTATATGTTGTCTTTTACAATCCATATTGTAACTAGATGTGACCCCATTAAGTATTTTCTAGCGATAACTATACTGATTGGCAGGGCAGCTAGGTGGTTACTTATTCTTTCTGAATATGACTTGAAGTGTGTGGTTCCTCGTGCAATCAGGAGTCAAGCGTATGCCGACCTATTGGAAATATTTCCCTCGGGAACTTTTGAGCCACCCAAAGAAAGTGTTCCAGGAGATGACCTGCAGTCCAATCACCTAGACGCAACGTAGGAGGAATGGATAATGGAGTTCGATGGATCTTTGGCAGAAGGGAAAGGAGGAGAAGGGGTCATACTTTCAAAAGGAATGGAGGAGATTTGCCTTTCCGACAAATTAGATTTCCCTTGTTCTAATAACGAGGTGGAATATGAGGCATTGGTGTTGGGGTTGCTAGAGGCTCTTCGAAGAGGAATTCGTTCACTTTGCATCAAGAGGGATTCAAACTTGGTGGTTCAACAAGTAAATGGAGAGTACGCGTTGAAACATATGGGCTTGGCACCATATAGAACAATCATCTAGAGACTTCTTTACCAATTCCATCGAAACAAGATCAAGAGGCAGCCAAGAACGATGAATCGTCACCCAGATGCCTATGCCACCATTGCCTAGAAAATGGTCATGAGGAGCGATAAAACTATTATGGTGATCCAATAAAGAACAGATCCTTCTATGGTACAGTCAATTCTACCAATGGAAGGAGAAGATGAGGATTGGAGAAGGAACGATGACGCTAAGGGAGTTAACTCAATACTTCACAAACCAGGGGAATCTTTACTTCAGAAACGTAGGAGGATGGCTGTCAAGATGCATCAACCCAGAAGAAGCAGAGCGAAAGTTAAAGAAAACACACGAAGAGCACTGTGAAACGACTGAGATACCCCTTTACAGGAGAATTCAAAGGGAGGGATATTTCTGGCATAGTATGAAGCAGGATGCAGTCGAGTTACAATGGAACTGCGACAAATGCTAATTATTCTTTGAGGCAGCTGAATGTCATTTTGTGGAGGCTCAAGCTGACTGGAGATAGCCCTATATTGACTTCATTAAAGATGGAGTTATCCCAACAGAGAAAATTGATGCGATGGGGCTCCGCCGAAGGGCCCGAGATTCTATGTTCAGGAAGGGAAGTTATACTGAAAGGGATACTTTAACAGGCCATTGCGTTGCATCACTAAGGAGGAAGCAGTCGAGGTTCTCAAGCAGGCACACGATCCAGCTCACATAGGAGGAGCCAAGCTATATGAACAGTTGATGACTTTGGGATACTAATGGCCGCCGATGGAGAAAGATTCAACTGAGTTTGTTAGAAGGTGCAAGGCTTGTTAACTTCATGGAAATATGATCCATGCCCCGTCAGTAGACTTACACTCCCTGGTGATGCCTTATCCTTTTCATATGTGGGCGTTTGACCTGGTAGGGTCAATACGCCCTTCTTCGAGGGGGAAGATATGGATACTAATGGCAACGGAGTGTTTCAGAAAGTGGGCTGAGGCGATACCACTGAGAAGGGCAACAACAAGAGTAGTGAGCAACTTCATCAAAGAATACATCAATTGTCATTTTGGGGTCCCAAAGGTTATCCTTTTACATAATGGAACTCCTTTCATTAATTCAGAAGTAACGATCCTAATAGATAAATACTCCATTATCCATCACACTTTGACGGTGGCATACCCAAAGGGAAACGATCAAGCCGAAGCGACTAACAAAACTTTGGTTAATATCTTGGATAAAACGATGGAGGATTTCCCAGGATCGTGGGATGACAAGATACCAACCATTTTATGGGCTTATCGGACGACTAAGAGGAAGCCTACAGGGTATACACCATTCTCTCTTGTTTATGGGGCTGAGGTAATTCTCCCAGTAGAGTTAGAAGTTCCCTCTACTTGATACGCCTTGCGAAGCAACATGCTCCCTTAGAATAGACATGTGCAGTTGGAAGCGTTAGATGAACACAGAGATAATGTGATGCAACACTTTCACATGTACACGAGATAACTCTCCAGGGCATATGATAACTTGGTGAGACCAAGGAAGTTTGTGAAGGGAGATCTTGTATTGAAGGAAGCAATGAAACATATTAGGGGGCTTCCTCTACCTAAGTTTGCAGCGAATTGGGAGGGACCTTTCATCATAAAAGAGGCCCATGACTCAGGTTAGTGCTTAATTTCTAAGATAGAAGAAGATGGGCCATTTAAGATTAACAATAAATGGTTTAAAGTCTATCATGTGTAGGCAATTATGTTTGACCACTGATGTAGTTGGCTGTTATTATGAATACACGAGTCCTTTGTATGAAAAGTATATAAGTTCTTTTTATTATTATTCAAGTAGAGACGAAAGGATTACAAAACTCCATATTTCACAATCTATGTAAACAGTTGTAACACAAAGAAATGGCCTAAGAATAAGTATCTTTTTTTATTCATAAACTTTGGGGCATTACAAAATTAGGAGCTACTGCCCAAGAATTACATGAGAAGAAAAGGAAAATATATATACAAGTTCATTCACCAAGAAGGAACCACAGATCAGGAGAAGAGAAAAAAATCTCCAGGGAGGCCCGAAGAAGCTGCTTGGCAAGACCGTTGAGCATTGATAGAAACCTCCAACCTTGTCTACGCCTGTGTGGGCTCAATCAAGAGTTTCTCTCATTTCGACTTCGCCGCGCATAGAGATTCTTCGAGATCCCCCACCTCCTTGTCAACAATTTTAAGAAGAGGCGCTAGCTCGTCCAACTTGACTTCCTTCGCCCGCTGATCCTCTTGATGTTTTCGTAAGATCTCCCTCTGGCTGTCCAACCGCTGGCACTTCAAAGTCTTCAAGTGCGCGATGAGCCAGTCAAATCGAAACTCATCACTGCCCAACTCCCTCAGATAACCCAGGAATTGGTTGAGGAGGGGTTTGGTAACGTTGGCAGTTGGAGTATTGGCGATTTCAGCAAAGATGGTGGCCATGCCTTGAAGCCTGTAGCTCATAACTGAGATGTTTGAACGTAGGCAGTCCACCGTGAAGGTTTCAGGATGATATCTCACAAGTTGCTCAATTACCAAATGGTGGTTGGCAGGTATTTGGGGAGAACGTTGGAGTACCATCAGGCAGAAGGCATAAGGAGCCAAGTCGGGCAGAGGAAGCTCGCACCCAAATTCGCTCTCCGTAGCAACACCTGTTGTGGAACCTTAATCATTATGGTTAGTTTCTTCGGACACGACAGGTTCACGATGGGGTGAGGCAACAGGCGAAGGAACTGGTGGAGAATCTTCCTGAGCAACCTGAAAAATAGTTAGAGGAAACAAGGACTTTATGAAAAATCTTCATAAGTGTTTTCATTGTTAAGTCACCGTTACAGGTGGAGTTTATGAAAAATCTTAACAACCGTTTTCGTTGTTAAGTCACTGTTATAGGTGGAGTTTATGAAGAAATCTTAACAAGCGTTTTCATTGTTAAGTGACCGTTATAGGTGGAGTTTATGAAAAATCTTAACAAGTATTTTCATTGTTAAGTCACCGTTAAAGGTGGAGTTTATGAAAATTCTTAACAAGAGTTTTCGTTGTTAAGTCACCGTTATAGGTGGAGTTTATGAAAAAATATTAACAAGCGTTTTCGTTGTTAAGTCACCGTTATAGGTGGAGTTTATGAAAAAATCTTAACAAGTGTTTTCATTGTTAAGTCACCGTTACAGGTGGAGTTTATGAAAAATCTTAAAAAGCATTTTCGTTGTTAAGTCACCGTTATAGGTGGAGTTTATGAAAAAATCATAACAATTGTTTTCATTGTTAAGTCACCGTTAAAGGTGGAGTTTATGAAAAATCTTAACAAGCATTTTCGTTGTTAAGTAACCGTTATAGGTGGAGTTTGTGGAAAAATCTTAACAAGTGTTTCTATTGATTAAGTCACCTACATAGGTGGAGTTTGAAAAGCTGAGAAATACAGAAAAATTAGAGAAGTACCTCAGCAGCAGTAAGAGCGAGATTGGGAGTCGCTACGGGGGACACAAGAGTAGAAACCGTGGGAGGCGGGCTCATTACCTCAGCAGTCTCAACGGGGCCCTTGAGCGCAGAAGACTTAACGGTAGGCACACTCCCCTCGCTAGCATAAGGTATTAAGGCCAAAGGGCGGAGAGAGACTTGGAGAAAGCTGCAAATGTAAAACTAAGTGTCAGACACAAGGAGTAAACGAAAAAGAATAAGAGACAGAAATGCACCTAACTTACCCCCGTTATGGCACTGAAAAGAGGAGCTGCAGTAAGGGGCCTTGTCAATGCAGGAGGAAGGAGAATGTTAGCTATCAGCGATGCCACCTCCACCTAAAGCAGCCTAACATGTTAGAAATGATAAACAAAGCAATGGGGTAAATAGAAGATGGGAAAATTGATAAGAAATTTACCTGAGAGACACTTTCCTCGACCACAATAAGAGACAGAGGAACCTATCGCTCCGAGGGTAACTCAGAGGAGGCTGGAACATTTGCCTCGGGTTGGTCGGACATCTCAACAGCACCCGTGGTGGCATTTCTGGCCCGATGGGAGGATGAACGGCGGGAATGGGTGAGGCTTATTAAAGAAAAATGTGGAAGGAAGGTAGTGGCTGGAGGGGCACTGCAACGTCCCCCACGAAATGGCTCACTAGGGGACTGGGGGATTGGGAGGAATGACCCTCGCTTCTTTAACTCCCTGCACCAAAGTTATGAGGTAATAAGTAAAGGAGCTATGTTAAGAGAAGGGGAATGAGAAATAAAGAATGCACATATAAATTAGATTCATAAGGAGAATGAGAAGGTATAACCACTGGTGAAGGTGGCGAGGAGGCAGCAGCAGAAGGAGCTGGTGGTGGAGGTCTCTCAAGTGTCTGCTTCTTCTGGGACTTAGTACCCAGCGTTTTCCTCCTTGAGCTCGTTGAACCACCACTTTTAGGAACCTTCAACCTTCTTCTCATTTTTGCAGGTGTCTCATTGGGATCAACCATGATTTTAGGGAACATACCCGGAGGAGGAACGGTGGCTGTGCGCCATTGGAATTTAGCATTTATTCGTGCAACCTCGGCCTGCACCCGCCTCCTCAGCTCTTCAGCCATCTCTGGAGACATGGGGGGGGGGGGGATAACGGAGGCAATAGGGAATGTCTTTAATAGAGTTTGCATTTGACCATGGGCCTTAGACTTATTGGACTTCTTGGCCTTCTTAGTAGGTGGCTGATAAGGCCCTTCTCCGGTGGCAGCTTTGGCCGTGAGGGCAGATGGTTTGGGGGTCGCAGCGGCCTTGGGTTTGGGCGTGGCAACAGGGGTCATGGGGCAGTATGGAGGAAGTTCACTGGGAGGCTCTTTAGGGGTCTGGCTTAGAGGGAACTTAACCCCGAGAATAGAATTGCCATTCAACTCCAATTCTAGGGAAGAAATGGTGGATACACGGGATCCCCCTCGATGAATTCAGAAATCTGGGCCATTTGCCTCGGCCAGTACTTTGTCGCAAACAGAGGGATAACGTCCCCTTGCCTGGTGATACTGGGGATGGTGACTCGCCCAACCAATGTGGAATTCACTCTCCACGCAACAGTCGAAGATAATAAAGAACATGGCTCGCCAAAGGACACCTTAGCATTGGATAATTGAAACACCGGGCGAGGGGATCCTTGATCAAAGACAAACTGACGGATGCATCGGTTGGGATTATAGTGCTCGCTGGTGTATCCCCACTCGGTGTACGAGGGCAGGTATCCTGGTGAAAATAGAAGAACAACGTCCAGTGAGGGGTCTTCAGTAATAAGGTCTACAGTGGTTGACTGGACCACTCTTTCTCCATATATGAATAAATCGCAAGTATACAGGAAAATATCATCTCCATAGGGCCTCATTACAAAACTCGAAAAATCATCGATAAAAGAGGTCAGCTCCTTTCGGCTTTGCCTCTTGTGGTAAACAAAGGAGCGAGGGGGAAGGATTGTTTGCCCTGAAGGAGGGCGGTTAGTCTTGGCTGCTACGGTCGGAAAGCGCACATAAAGGAAGCCCGTTAGGAGGATGTAATTGGCAAAATTGGCTAGGTTGTAACGATCCAGAGATCGCTCCATGTCAAAAAGGTCTTTATCAAGCCATGTGTAGAGGGATCCCAAGGCGATTTCACCCAGAGGGAGCTTGATACCCCAGGCCAAACGGAGGGATAGGTAGATGAGATCCATTCGAGGCTGGTCATAAGGTTTTCCCATTACAAATAAGCGAGAAAAAATGACAAGGATATAGGGAGGAAGCTCTAGCGATGTACCTTGTCCAGGGGAAGCCTCAGAGGAACTTCCTTCAGAAGGATCCTTGAAGAAGTAGTTGATAAGAGGAGTGAAGGTGGCTTTATTAGAAGTACCAATGCACCTTCGACATATACGGTCCAACTCCAAACGGTCGGCAGTCTCTTGTGCATCCAGGGCTTCATCGGAATAGGGCTCATGGACTATTGCCTCAAGACCGAAGAGCTCGCATATGTCCTCCAACATTATTGTAAATTCTCCCCATGCAGCGATGAACGTCTGAGTGGTAACATTCCAGCGAGACACTGGAACGGGAAGGGCAACATTATTTTTGGAGAGGGTGAACTCACCAAACCACTTGGCCCGATGCAACCCAATCTTTGCTAGGGTATCAACATGTGAACTTTGCATATGGGAGTTCCAAGCAGAAAAGTGAGCGGAAGATCCCCCGGGACCTTTAAAATCGATGTGGGACCATGGGAAGTCCCCTCGCTCAAGACGAAAGTGGAGAGTTCCCTCGGGAGGTAGAAAGCCCCAGTCATCAGTATTCTCATCTTCGTCACCAAGTGTCATGGAATCATACTTGGAATTAAAAACAAAAGTCTTACACGCCCCAGCGAAGTCATCACCCTTGCCAAAAATGGGAGACCGGCGGTAGAAATGTAACTGTTCTTGACGAGCAGCTGTCAATGAGACGACAGAGGGGGCGGTGCCAGCGGGGACCGCAGGTGAAGTACTGGTGGCAGGTGTGGTAGGGTTGCTTGATGAGGCCATTACAGACAACAAAAAATACGAAAAGGTTCGATAAATGAAGGTTTGAGAATGAAAGTGGAGTGGCACAACCGCAGGTGGTGGCGTAAAGGATGAGAGTAGGAAGAAGCTAACAAAGAATCAGGCAACAATGGAGATAACACAAAGTTTCTCTCTCTAAGGAAATACGGGAGCTTGAAGAGGAAGAAGGCAAGAGAAGGGTTTGAAATAAAGAGACGTTTGAAGCTTTAAACCTTTTAAAACATGTCACTTGAGTTTCCCACCATCGCACGTGCAAGGCCGCTTATAATCATTTCAAATGAACATGTGGCACTTCGGGAAGTGTTTTGACAGCTGAAAAGATAGCGTTACGTCGAATACGAAGTGACGTCTGGGAAATATAAAGGGTTGCGTTCCTGAGCAAGATAGAGTTTTGGCGCCAAATTTTTTTTTAGACTTATCTAGTAACCTCTAACGGAAAAGATGTCCCAACGATTAAAAAATGCTACGATGTCCCCTCGCGACAGGTCCAAACGTTGTTTAAATTGTGACTCAGTTACATCGGGGAGAATTTCTGCTTTTTTGAACATAGCGAAGTATTACAAGGGAGAATTTCATTTACCAGGAGTCCAAACGAGTATTTGAGAAAGTTAGCAGGCCTTTCGGGAGAATTCCAAATAATAAAGTCAAAACGATTAAAGTCCAATATAAGGAAAAAGTGGCGATGTCCCTTCAAGCCTTAGTGCTTCAGCACAGGCACTTCGGGGAGAATTTTACTTTTTTCCTGGAGGATCTAACGCGGTGGTCCTAACGAAGGCAAAGAGGCCAGAATTTTTTTTCCCACGCAGAGAAGTTTCATCGAATTGAGAAGTTTTCGTGCAGAAATTTCTTGTTCCAACAACAAATCTCTCCACGAAGGGGAAAGTGTAGAGGGGGCTTGAAGGTAATCCTGAGATTAGGGATAATTCCCTAATCGACAATTGTGTTTGAGATCAAGCAACCGAGGCAGCTCAAGCGCGACAACTCAAGCGTGGCAACTCAGCGAGGCAGCTTGGCGTGGCAACTCATACTTTAGCTTGTTATATTAGCCATATTGTATTTCTGTTTATGATGACTGTAAGCTATAACGGTTGTAATGTTGTAATGAGAATAATAATGAGTTTTAGTGTGAGGTCAAACGATACTCGTGAGAGACCAGGCTTGGCAGGGCCTGGGAGAGCTTTCATGCTCTATCGAATGACCTCATCGTGGGAAATTTAGATGGACTTGGTTTGGAGGATTGAGAAGTGAGGCACCATTGGGTCTTGTCCTAACCATCTTAGATACACCTGGTAAAACACCGAAGGACCCTGACTGTGGAACCTCGGGCGGAGCAGCTCGGAGTTCCATCGGGCGTTGAGTTATGAACCAAACAGCCCTCTACTTAATGTCACATCTACCGTAGGTGATGTCACTAGCCAGCTAAATAATATCAGACCTGCACTTGAGTAAAACACCTTGGTATTTGGGGATGTCAGGCAGTTGGTGAGCCACCTCTGCGACAACAGTCCCCTGACACACAATGGTTAGGCAAAAGGCATATCTTGGCATTTAATGTTTATGACGTTGAGACAACTGGTGCATCCGGCATTTAATGTTGTGACATAAAGTATGAGGGATGTCTTTCATAGTCTTTAATGACCGAGTTGCCTCGGGGGTGGTGTGGGGGGGGCTATTTAAGGACCCCAACCACCTTTGAGGAAATGGATCTTTTTTGGAGAGTTCATCGATCCTTTGAGAGTTCAGAAGTTATTGAGGGAGAGAATATACATCCATAGAGAGTTATTACAAACCAGAGGTTTTACTCACTCACCATTGTCATTTATTATGAAGCTTTTAATTCTTGACAGATATTCTTGAGGGTGTTTTGGGTGTGTTTGACTGCCTACCAAGGTGTATTTAGGGTGCTTACTTCTCTCTCCCTCTAGCTAAGTTACTTCTAAGTTCACTACTATTTTCTGAGTTATACACGAGAGATTTATGAGTTTAAACTGAGTCTTATCTTCATTAGGTTTGTGTTTGCATGTTCTATCACCAATCCAAGGTTAGGCTAATTAACTTATCATTACCATACTCAAAAGGGGTTACGCCTCCATATTTTCTAAACTACCCTCTTACAATATATATATATATATATGTGTGTGTGTGTGTGTGGGAAGTTTTTTGGCAGTTTTCTCCACTATTCCACTCTTTTGTTCCCACTTAATTTTTCAGAATTAATTAGTGCGAGAACTAAATCTTTCAAAGTAACTTTTTCATATTCTACAATCTCCAAGAGAGAGTTTTGTGATCATAATTCCACAATGAAAGAGTTCATGTTTTGAGTGTGTGTTTTCCAAGAAAATCTTTCTTAAACACTTTTGTTTACACCATAAGAGTTTAGTTTAAGTACCACACCCACACACACATATATAAAAGCATTCATACCTTTGGAGACAGTGGAATATTATGTTGATGACGTGAAACGTGGCACATGTAAATCGACAATGATGATCTCTTGATAAATAGGCCGCAACATCTTCAACTTTAACAAAACATAGGCTTGAAGGATACACAAGAATACTATCCTATGATTCAAATGTTTTTGTCCGAAATTGTGCCAACACTACATTAAGACTCAATCGAAGACTTTTGTCCTTACATATGAGAGTTCCCCCCTTTTAACATGTCGGTGCCCTTTTTTATAAGTTACAATGGGTTTTCTTGTTTTGAGATTTTGCGGTTTTTTTAAGGCTATGTCAAATATGTTTCGGTTTATCTTCTTTGCACGTGGATTTTTTTTGGTATAGGTTTGTTCCTACTTTATTGGAGATGGGGCAGGTGGGTTAAAAGGAGGGTTGATTCAGGCCTAGTTGGGGTAGGTCACTGGCAGGTCTGATATGTGGTTCTGGGTTACGGGTTTCTTGAGGTGGGTTCGCGGGTTCGGGTTGGGGTAGGTTTTGGGTTTTGGAGGGGAACGCAGACGGGTTTGGAGTTGGTGCCGATCGTCGAAGTTCAGATTTGGTGAATGGTCGCCCGAGGGAATGACAGGTGGGATTGGTTTGTGAATGGGGGTGAGAGAAGAGATGGGTTTTTTGCTATGGGTAAGGTCGGATTGTTATCGGTTATGGAGGTTTCATTAATAGTGGTGAAAGAGATAAGATGTGGGTGGAGAAGATGGGTATAGGATAGTATGTGTAAGAGTGTATGGTAAGGTAGAAGATGAATAGTAAAATGGGTATGGTTTGTGTGTGGGTGAGTGTAGGGTAGATACGGTGAGGGTGAGGGAGTTATGTGTGTATTGGTTTGCGACCCTTAAAAAATGACATTACTTAAAAAAAATAAAACTAGAACTAAAATAAAAAAAATTAAAATCTAAAAATAAAATTTTAATTTATTATTAAGAAACTCAAAAATAAAAAGAATTAAAAATAAAAAATGAAACTCTATAAAAACTAAAAATCCTAACTGAATAAAATAGAACTTAAAACTAAAAAATAAAATCTTATAAAAATAAATTCCTAAAAACTAATCCTAAAAATAATAAAATAAAATAAAGATTAAAAACTAATAA
Organism: Sambucus nigra; assembly: GCA_949130495.1. Lineage (NCBI taxonomy): Eukaryota > Viridiplantae > Streptophyta > Magnoliopsida > Dipsacales > Adoxaceae > Sambucus > Sambucus nigra. Next base: position 574,449,812 of record OX422217.1, read on the forward strand.
AAAAAATAAGAATAAAGAAATATAAGAATAGAAAATAAATCCAGAAAATTCTAAATAAATCTAAAATAAATCCTAAAAATAAAATGACTCAAAATAAAAATCTAGAAAAATAATAAAGATACAAACTCAACACATACAGGTTCGGGTGATGGTCTGGGCTTGGTGTAGGCTTAGGTTTGGTCCGAGGACAGGGTTTGGGACATCGTAACTCATCAGTGCAAGGTCAAACATGACTTCTGACTTCACGATCGTTTTGAATTTCTTCATTTAACGATTTTGACCGCTATTGAGTCATAATTGACTTGATTTAACATTATTTGTTGTTACGATTGCTGATTGACCTGAAATAAACTAAAATATGACATAAGGCCAATTTTAATTAAAACGAGTGACTAAAATGCATCTATTCGGGGTATAAAATAGACACTTTTCGGTGCTTATCAGGCTCCACAAGAATCTTCATGTACCTTCCTAATTAAGTCAATGACTTCTAATAGATGGACACAACGCAGTAAGGAAATAGTGCATCCCCTTTTGTTTTCTCCAACATATATCTAGCTGCTTTGTACCGAAGCTTTTTTGCTTCTTTTGGATCTGTTGGCATGGTTACTTTTTCGATTTAAGGACTAATTGGATCCATCCAAGATGGTCCCAAATCTTTAGCAATGAAATTGATCATTGTATCTTTATCTATGCTCCTGGTTACCAAGACTTCTACTAGAATGTTTCTCCTGAGTTCTATTCTTGTTGTTGAAGCCAGCCGATCAAGTGCATCAGCTCGGGTATTTTTTATCCTTGGTATTCTGCTTATCTGTACAACCAAAAATTTAGAAATTACTTCTATTACCTTAACTAAATATCTCACCATTAAATCCCCTTTGACTCCATATATATGAAGCACTTGGTTGACAATCAATCGAGAATCACTATATGCCACTACTTGCTCGGCACCTAATGATTGGGCTAACTCAAGTCTGATGATTAAATCCTCATTCTACTTCATTATTTGAAGCTTAAAATTAAAACATGAGGGCATACTCTACATCAATATTGTCAGGAGTGTTAAGTATGATACCAACTCCACTACTAGTTATGCATTAAGATCCATCCACGTATAAATTCCATAATGGAATTTCACTACTAAAACTTTTCGTACATAGATTTCCACGGTGGAATACCTTCTTAGTTTCTTATGCATACTTCTGGGCCATTTCTTGAGAAATGGATGATTTGGGTTGATTGGTTATGACTCGAGGCTAGCTTTTGAGCTAATCTCTCTTCCGTAAAAGTCTGCTCGGCAGGCAAGTTGGGTTGGTCGGTAACATCTGAATATGTATTTTTTACAATAAAATTTGCCAAAGATTTCCCTTTCAATGATGATCTTGGCTCGTATATGATGTCGTATTCTCCTAGCTCTACTGCCCAATACATTAACCTGCGTACTTTTCAAGTTTGTGAAGTGCTTTTCGAAGAGGTAGATTATTGTACACTATTATGGTGTGCTCTTAAAAAGAAGGCTTCATTCTCTTGGAGGCTTCAATGGGATCTAATGATAATTTTTCCAAGAGTGGATACCTGATTTCGGCTCCCCTGAATGCTTTGCTAGTTTGGTAGAATGGTTTCTGCATCCCACTATCCAGCCTAACTAATGCTGAGTTAATTGTGAATTCAGAAACAACTAAATACAAGTATATTTTTTCTCCCAATATTGGTCGGGACAACAATGGCAGAGACACCAAATACTTCTTTAACTCTTGAAATGCTTCTTCACATTCTTCATTCCACTCAAAGGTGTTTTTGAGCACCTTAAAGAATGGTAAACATATATTTATTGCTCGAGAAACAAACCGATTTAAGGAAGCCACTCTACCGGTAAGTTTTTGAACATCTTTTTTTACAAGTGGTGATTGCATTTCAATCAGAGCTTTGATTTTGGTAGGATTAGCTTCGATTCCTCTCTGGTTAGTTTAAAGTCATGGAACATTCCTTCTTGCACACCGATTACACACTTGGTCGGATTCAATTTCATTTGATACTTTTCGAGTTGATCAAAATTTTAACTAAGGTCCTTGATATGATCTGAAGATTTTATGCTTTTAATCAACATATCATCTACGTACACCTCCATATTCCTCCCAATATGTTCTTCAAACACCTCATTGACAATCTCTGGTTGTTTCTCCAGTGTTTTTAAGTCCGAAAGGCATTACGTTGTAGCAAAAAGTACCTCTGTTGGTAATAAAAGAAGTACTTTCTCTATCCTCTAGTTTTATTTTTATCTGGTTATATCCAGAATAGGCATCCATGAATCTCAACAACTCATGTCATGTTGTGGCATCTACCAACTGATGAATTCTGGGCAGTGGAAAATGATCCTTTGGATAAGATTTATTCAAATCAGTGAAATCTACACACATGCGTCACTTATCATTTTTCTTCTTGACCATCACGGCATTTGCCAACTATGCTGGATATTTGACATCTTCAATGAATTGGGGTTTTTATAGTTTTTCTACTTCTTCTTGAATGGACTGGTTATTCTCAGGTCTGAATACTCGACACCTTTATTTGATCGGCTTAGCGTCCTTGTTAATTTTGAGCTCATGAGAGAGGAAATTTGGATCAATCCCAGTCATATCTTCATGACTCCAGGCGAATACATTCTTTCGCTTTCTTAGGAACGCAAATAGTTACTGTTTGAGGAGTGATGCCAATGTGGATCCAATTTGGGTGGTTCTTTCCAGTTTTTCATCATCCAAGATTATGCTTTCAATAGCTTCTACTATCTTCCCTTTGACTAGATCTATCTCCTCTCTAGGATCCAACGTATCAACTTTTGATTCGCTATTAGGCTCTAGAGTGTCAACTTGGTAAGTGGTGGTCTTTTTCTTCACATCGACCAAGTCATCTTACTCGACTGAAGAGTAATAGAATTATTTAGCCACCTTTTTATTACATTTTATGATGCTAACCCAAAGTAAGTAGGGAACTTTAAACATTGGTGGATAGTGGATGGTACAACTTCAAATTTCTTTAATCCTACCCTGCCGAGGATCACATTACAAGCAGACTGAACATTTTTTATCCATAACAAAGAAACATATCTTTTCGGTACGACTTAATGTCCAAGTGAAGAATAACACTTCCAACTTGACTGTTCCTAGGGGATAAAATTTTCCCCCTGAAAATCTTATAAAGGGTCTGTGGAACGATTGTAGTTAACTAAGCTTTAGTTTCAAACTCTGGAAATAGGGATAGAACATGAAATCAGCTGAACTTCCATTGTCTATTAGTACGAAAATGATGGGTTATTGGATTCTAAACTTGACAACTAATGGGTCGTCATGAGGATATAGTACTCCAGATAAATCATTTTTGGAAAATCCAATGATGAGTTTGTCTTTGTTTACTTTTTGGGGCAGATCATCACCATTCATGTTGATGCGTTGTACATAGAAGCAGGCTTGTACTTCATTCAAATAAGATTTCCTCTCAGCAGTTTGATCTCCTCCTCTTGCATTTCCATATGTGATGACATGTCAATTAAAAGAACCAAAGCATATCATAGCTACCTCAATTTCTAGTTGTCTGGGCTTCTTTGAAAGGTTTGGATCATCTTCATAACCATCCTCATGGCCTCGCTTCTTGTCATCTCTAGGTTTTCATGGAGAATTCGACCTTCCTTCTGTTTCTCAGCTCTCATGCCTATCAATAAATTCTTGATGAATGACAGACTCAATTGTATTCTTTAAAGCAATAAAATTATTGATCGTGTGGCCACGATCCTTATAAAATTCATAATATTAAGATTTATCCCTCCTGTTGAGGGGTGCCCTCAGCTTCTCAGGCCATTTCAAATATTTTTTGTGCTTAATTTCTTCCAGGATATGGCGGATACTGATCGTCAATGGAGTGTATGCTTCATACTTTTTGGTCTTGTCCTCTGTCTTCTATTTCTGCTCCTTCTTTTTACGATTGGTGGTAGGGCTTTATTTTGCAGCCATTGCTTCCTCGTCATTCATGATTTTTCTTACCTTAGACATGAGCTATGTCATGGTTTTAGGGGGATCTTTAGCAAAAGTGTAGTACAACTTTTCCGGAAGTAATCAACTCATCAGGGCGGTGATAGCTATTTTTCTTCTTTATCAACCACTTCTAGTTTCTTATTATCAAATCATGTGATGTATTCTCTGGTGCCTGCTCGTTGTCTGATACCTAGGAGATGAGCTACTCTATTAACTGGCTTGGACCCAAAATAAAATTTACTGATGAACAACTCGATAAGTTGATTAAAATTGGATATTTGTCCTCAGGGCAAGTTTTTGTACCATATCTTGGATGAACCAGTGATGGTGCTAAAAAAAGCTCTACATCTCATTTCATCAGGAACAAAATATATGTCACCTACAACTTGATACTACTCAATGTGCAAAACTGGGTCAATTTTTCCATCATATTTGGGGGTAACCACTGGTATATTAAACTTGGATAGAGTTGGGAAATTAATAATTACCTGGATGAAGGGAGACCCCTTGACAAAATTTTGTTGCAATGGATTCTTTGCCTTGACCATTTCCCCCAGCTGATATTATAATTGTTGAATTGACTCCTTCCATGATGGATTTTCTGTTTTAAACCTATCAGAAGAAGCTCGACCATCCATTCCATGCGTCTGTGCTGAGCTCTCTTCCTGAAAAGTCTGCTCAGTACGCATGGATCCTATGGAACTTGTTCTAGATCTAACTGGTCTTTTATGGTGTTCACTATGACATTCTCTTGACCGTGATGGGCCTTATTGATGTACTCTATTTACTTGAGTCCCAGACGATCAAAGTTCGATGCCCTACTTAATCGCTCCAGTGCACTTGGACGTTCATGGTTAAGAGAGAAACCATCATAATAATCCGTTGATCTGATTGAAGAACTAGCCCTTGGGAGGTAGGACCTATCACATGAGGGCCTAGAATAACTATTCTAATTCCTCCTAGGAGGATAACGGGGCATTTCCTATCTAAAAGATGGATTATTAGTATACTGAGACGAAGCTGCATGCCTAGCTTGTAAGGATTGAGCCAATTGCCTCATAGTTTCCTACAACGCTTCTTGCCCTTTGGCAAGATTGGGCAGAACTCCATTGAGATCAGTCGTGGTAGGAGGAATGTTGCCTCCTACAACATTATTGCTTTCAGGAATGTCATTCATCTTGTTGAATCTTTTAAAAAAGTCAAATGAATGTTTTTTTATTGAGAACGATGATATACAATATGCTTCCCACAAATGATGCCAACCTGTTGATGTCTAAAATTGGTAATGATTTATATGTAGCCAATTTTATAATCACAAATAAAATAATGAGAGAAAAAAATGCGACATGAGAATTTTTAAGTGGTTCAGTTATAAGAAAAGCCTACGTCCACTGTGATTGTATTCTTATTGATAAGCACATACAACTAGGTATTCTTGTTGGAAGAATGACCTTGTGATTATTGTCTCATGCCTTTTGTGAAAGGAATACATTGTATTTATAATGACCCAGAGATTAAGGGTTGGAATGCCTTTATACATTTAAGCATTTACACCCTTACATAATGAATATGACTGTTGATAGGGCACGTGTGGAACGACTCTTGGCTAATTTCCACGTGATGACTATTTACCTATCATGATGGTTTGTACTCTTCAGGTTGGTAGGTTTGCTAACCGATCAACTATATTTTAAGCCGGCCAAGTAATTGATTACCAAGGCTGGTGCCATGTCAGGGGATAGGTGTCCATTTATAATTGGTTCGCGTAGATGGTTAATTTTTGGCATATACATAATTCTTGTGTGATTAGGGTACATGATGGGTTTCATCAATATGGATGTAGATTCGCATGATAGAAAATCACAGTAGCTTTATTAAATTGAAAGTGACTTGGGAAATCATATAAATTATGTAGGTGTGATAAAAGAGAAATTATTGATGTGTGCACCATAAACTCGAATGATGATGAAAGTATACTAGTTGCATAGGATAAATTGTTTTAATTATAAATATTGATTTAACAAAGTAAATTAGATTAATTTGTGACCCTATGAGAAATTGTTAGAATTTTTGATAAAATGACCTATGCGACTAAAGGATTTAAATTATAATTGACATCGCGGGGATGATGGGATTTCGGGTAGTTATGCCCTCACCTTAATTTTAGGAGTTCTTGCTAGGTATGGGACTAGTATGTAGGCTTAGCTTTGGTTAACCCTTTCTAGGTATGGGACTAGTTAGTGTAGATTCCTACAGAGGGGATATTCCGCAGTGGGGCTGATTTTGTGTCGTTTTGTTGATTCAATAATGTAGGCACGAGACTAGGAGGAGATTTATGGTAGAGATTCATCCTATATGATAGAGTAGGACTTGTGTTTTGGAGACCTCTAGGTATGGGACTAGGGGTAGGCTTGAGGATTTATGCTCTATAACAGGCTAGGGCTAATATAAAATAATTAAAAAATTGAGAATTAATGCCTAAGATAATAAATGGGGTTTAAAATGAGTAGGTACTATCAATAAGTGTAGGACTAACAGAATATGGATTGGATGGATATTACGACGTGGGTGTGTGTTGGCATCATCAATAATTGCAGGGCTAACATAATACGGGTTGGCTGGTTATCATGCGTGGAACATCGTCAATAAGTGCAAGGCTAATGGAATTGGGCCGACTAGATATAACGAGGGAATTTATATGTGGTAAAAAGTTTAAGGTGGGCCCAAATAAGTGCAGGACATATAGAAGGGTCGACTGACTATGATGGTGGTGATATAATAATAATTTGGTTAATCTATTTAAATTAAAATAGTGGCTTTAACATAATTATCTGACTGTGATATCATAATTGGACTTTAACTTTGGGGGTGGCTTAATTAAGTGATTACATGGTTGTAGTTTATTTTATTCGCATGTTATTTTGTATCTCGTTTAAATTGAAATACTTTATTGTGATGTTTATCATGTATAATGCTATTTTTCGGGTTCACGAAACCTAATTGGGAAGAGTAGCTAGCATTAATGCGGTGGGCTCTGACACATTGCGTTGACTAACATTTCAGGTATAGTGCTGGAGTGGCTGCATAATATTGATTGGAGATATTTTTGGATATGCAACTGGAGTTGTATTTTAGATGCTCTAGTAGTTTAGGATTGCTTGCTTTTTGTCACTTTTACTATGAGACTTTTATTTATGGATTTGGTGGGCCAATCGGTTCCACAATTGCTTATGGTTTTTGTTAGATATTTATAGTGGGATAATTTTATTTGAGTTTATATTTATTTGGATTTGGATTTATTTTGGAGATTGGCATGGTGTTGGATTTTAATATTGCATGAATGGTTATGATTATTAAATCGATTTGATAATTATCTTGTGGAATTTTTTTATATGTCTCATATATTTATCACAAGCTAAGAATGACAACTGATTTAGTGATGCTCGATGTAGTTTGGCAGTGATGTCTAGCCACCTCGCTTTCCAGAATGCGCAAGGTGTTACAGATGGTATTAGAGCATGATCTTAGGTCTCGTAGGTTGTGAGTCCATTTATCTTTTGCTTTATCGATCTTTGATTCCCTTTGTTGATTAGTACTCCTGAAGGTATTGGGTCTAGCATACGTTCTAGCTGTGTTTCTTGGAGATAGGGATTTTTGTGTTAAGGATGTTCTAGGCATTGAGGTTAGAGGTATTAATCCCGGAGTGGGGATCCTTAGAGTTGATTTTGGCGACGATATTTATTTGGCAGATCGTAGTATAAATTTCAGATATATTTAGCATCGATGCAGTGATGTAATTTGATTTGAGGATCTTAGCATTATGATGAATTTTGGAGATAGAATCGAGTGGGGGTTCCTGGAGGATTTTGATAGGCCATTATTTTCGTAGTTATGTTTATATATATGGTCAGGATACATATTGTATTTTTGTTCGTAAGGTAAATGCGTGTGGGATTGGGTGTATGGGTGCCCGATCATGGAATTCTAAGGGTAGGCATATGTAAGCCTTATTCTATTTATGCGATTTACGTTTATTGTTTGATGCTTCGTCGAATTTTGAGGACGAAATTCCTATCCTAATGGGGAAGTAGGTAACACCCCAAAATTTTGAACTAGTAATAATTAAATTTATTTCGGAATTCAAACAAATAATAGTTTTTGGATTTAATTATTTTTAGCAATTTAAAATGTTGGATTTTATTAATGGAAAGTAGGATTTTAATCCGAATTGAAATAAAGGGGGAAAATAGGGTTTTTATTTGTATATACACATTTTTTTGGGGTGACCTGGGCACTTGTACAGGACCGAACCAATTTGGCCTTACGGACAAATCAATTCGCCCGAGACAGTGTCAGCAGGTTTGTTTGTTTTCTTTGAGTTTGAGTTATTTAAAACTCTTATACCCTCTCATATAACAGTAACTTGGGGTTAGGCTTTTCTAATCACTTTTTCACCAACTCTTAAACCATAATTCTCCCATATCTTCACCTCCTCTCATCTACAAACCCTGACCATATTTAGAATCAAGATTTAACCCAAGTTTTTGAACGCTGAAACCATGTTTTCTCAAGATCCTTCAAGAATGAGTCTTTATTCATTTTTCGAGAGGAATGTGACCATCAATTCAAAATTCTCAAATGATTTTTCTAAGCATGGACACTTTTATTCTTTCTCTTTAGTATTATGTGTTTTAAATATCGCCTAAACATTAATTTACATGTTTTTCTTAAAATAAACTAGAAACCTTAATTAGGGAAAGTGAAATCTGTATTGGGATTATTTTATGAAAAATATTAATATGAATTAAGACTTATAACCCTTGTGTGCTTAGGGTAGAGGATGGGTTTCGTCAATGTGGATGTAGATTCTCATGATAGAAAATCATAGTATCTTTATTAAATTGAATGTGATTGTGAAAATATATAAATTATATAGGTGTGATAAAAGATAAATTATTGATGTGATAACCATAAACTTGCATGACGATCAAAGAAGATTAGTCGCATAAGATAAATTTTTTTAATTATGAAGATTTATTGAACCAATTAAATAAGATTAATTTGTGACCATATGAGAAATTGGTAGAATTGTTAATAATATGACTTATGTGACTTATTGATTTAAATTATATTTGACACCGCGGGGATGATGAAATTTTGGGTAGTTATGCTCTCACCTTAATTTTAGGAGTGATTTCTAGGTATGGGACTAGTAATTAGGTCTTAGTTATGATTAACACTTTCTAAGTAGGGACTAGTTACTGTGGATTCTTACGGAGGGGATATTTTGGGGTGGGGCTGATTTTTGTGTCGTTCCGTTGATTCGATACTCTAGGCACGAGACTAGGAGAAAATTTATGATAGAGATTCATCTTATATGATAGGGTAGGACATACTTGTGTTTTAAATACCTCTAGGTATGGGACTAGGGATAGGCTTGAGGATTGATGCTCAATAATAGGATAGGGTTAATGTAAAATCATTGAAAAATTAAGAATTAATGCCTACAATAATAAACAGGTATTAAAATGCGTAGGCGTCATCAATGAGTGTAAGACTGACATAATACGAATTGGCGGGCTATTGGGACGTGGGCGTGTGTTGGCGTCATCAATAAGTGTAGGGATGAAAGAATACGGGCTCGCGGACTATTATGACATGTCGTGCATGGAAACTCGTCAATAAGTGCAGGGCTAATGAAATTGGGCTGGCTATAACGAGGGAATTTGTGTGTGGTGAAAAGTTTAAGGCGGACCCGAATAAGTGCATGACATATAGAAGGGTCGGCTAGATATGACGGTGCTGCAATAATAATAATAATTTGGTTAATCGATTTAAATTAGAATGGTGGCTTTAGCATAATTATCTGTCTGTGATATCAAAATTGGACTTTAACTTTTGGGGTGGCTTAATTACATGATTATATTGTAGTAGTTTATTTTACCTGCATATTAATTTATATCTCGTTTAAATTAAAATGTTGTATTATGATGTTCATCATGCATAATGCTACTGTTTGGGTTCACAAACCCTAATTGGGAAGAGTATCTAGTATTATTGCGGTGGGCTCTGACCCATTGCATTGACTAATATTTCAGGTATAACGCTGGAGTAGCTACACAGGAGTGATTGGAGATATTTTGGAGATGAAACCAGAGTTTTTATATGCTTTAGTAGTTTAGGGTTGCTTTATTTTTGTTACTTTTATTAAATACTTTTATTTATTAATTTAGTGGGCCAATCGGTTCCAAAGTTTTTTACAATTTCTGTAAGATATTTACAATTGAATCACTTCATTTGAATTTAAATTTATTTGGAGTTGGATTTATTTTCGAGATTATATTAGTGATGGATTTTAATATTGCATGAATGGTTATAATTATTGGATCAATTTGATTATTATCTTGTGGAAAAATTTATATGTCTCATATATCTGCCACATGCTAAGAACGATAATGTGACACCCCGACTAATTAAATACCGGGTAGCTACTCCTTTATTAAATTAATACAAAATGTCAAGTTGGTTCAGTTAATAGCATCACTGTCGAAAACATTTTTATAATTACTAACCACCTAGTGTTTAAAAAGTGAGTTGTCAAATTTTAAATTAAATCTGATTAACATGCAATAAATGAATTATAAAAGAAATACATAACCATACACAATAAGGTCTCAATAAAGTAACCAACAAATAATAATGAGTCTGGAGGAGATACTCCTCACAACAATCCCAATACTGAAATAAATGAAACAAGTCTGCATCCTGAATTAATTACAATCCAATATCTGAATAACTGAAATATAAAATGTCTCTAAGGAAAATGGGCGACATGCCCTACAACTGATAAAACTAAACACGAAGTCAAGACTAGAAAAGGAGGCGTCTACTGTCAAGGCCCTATAACTTACACAACAGCTACATCTCGTCACCTGAATAGAATTCCTATGCATGGTGTCCTTGTGGCTGGGCACCTAAAAAGGTTTTTACAAAAATAGATTTGAAAGCAAACGGGTCAGAGCCCGAATGTGGAAAATAGTTTTAAAAACAGTAAGTGATTTAATAACATTAAAACAATGAATGCAAAATACATGTTAGGACGTGCTCTCGCATGAAATACTCACCTCTCTACTAATTGTGCACTCCTAACGTACCGTACCCATTCAAGTGATCTTCATATCTATCTAGACCAAAATGAATTCTAACCTTTCTAATCGATTCACCATTTAATTCCAACATCATCAATTAAATAGAGAGTTTTACTTTAATTCTCGGATTCTCAATTATTAACAACACAACTTACTAGAGGTTATCCCCTTTTTATCTTCTCAAGGCGTGACTATAATTTTTCTCACAATTAAACATGACAATTCTTTTCATTTAACCGCATATTATTCACATCATAAATATACAATACAAGCACCCCGAGACTAAGCTGCGGTGCACACATACTCTGCTATATCATCCCGGTACATCACGTACATAAGGATTATGCATTCCGAATCTCTCAGGAATCGTTATCAGATAATATCAAATCACAAATAATGGAGGCGAAGACAGTCACATCACATGGGTCACGCACATACCTACTCTCCCATGATAAGCAGACTTATTAACATCTCAATAAGTCCGTCTCTGACCTATGTCCTCGAGGTACCAATCTATATCCCCCCCGTAGGCACACAAAGATTAGATGCCCTAAACGAATGCAAACCTCCCGTGATAGCAAGTATGGTAGGTATGTCATACACATAAAATCATATATACTAAGCAAGCACACATCTTAGTAATTACCATATTTTCATTAGTGGTATACATCTAGCCCTTATACCAACTGTTAGTGTTACACAATCACATGTTCCCGGTTTATATGTATTTAAATCATCAATTATCCTCGCATCGTGATTAGTCACTCGCGTCCTAATCCACAAATACTATTTGGTTCAAGATACTCTTCTATATTTTACTCCTCAATATATTACAATTATCCCAACTATACCAATTAGTTATCAAGGGAAAGTTATATCATCAATTAAACAAGGTTACAGGACACTAGAAATCAAATCAGGCCAAAAAGGCCATTCTGTCAACTCATTAGAAGTCTCGTTCGAACGAGAGTTCGTTCGAACGAAAGGGGCATCTAACGAGAGTTTGTTCGAACGAAAGGCATAAAACGAACTACCAACTCGTTAGAAGGAAAACTGTCAACTCGTTAGAAGCTCGTTCGAACGAGCTCGTTCGAACTACCTGGGCAGGTCTTCTAACAAGATGACAGTTTCGAGCCCAGAATTCCTAATTCGTTTTCACCAATTTTCCTCTCCTCAAAATTCCTCCAAAAATTATTCCAACGGTGTTTTAAGGTTCTTAAGCATTCCTAAACATTCTTAGGTCGTAACTTAACATATTTATGGGATCAAATCTTCCTAAACAACACCTATTTATCAAGTCTCCCAAAATTTCCTCCGAACTTATGAGTATGAACCCTAGAAATTTAAAGTCTTCAATTTCCCTTAATAAATCCGTTTTTGCATCATAATTCATAATTCTTTTAGTATAATCACCCAATAACAATTCTACATGCAATCCCTTTATCAAAATCTGAGTTTCTAACTCCAATTTCATGGGTTTTTATAAATCTCCCAATACAATGCAATTATATAAATTTCTACGCATGGAAGAAGCATTCGCTTGAAATTAACATAATTAAACCACTTGCCTCGGATTGTTCTCTGAATTTGATGTTGGATGTTTCTCTCTCTTCCTCTACAATTTCTCCCAAGGTTGAAGGTTGAAGATGATGGTTATGGTTTTCTCTTTTGGGAACCTCTCCTAACTTCCTCCTCTAACTCCCGTAGCCCTCTAATCACTTAAGTGCTGGTAATGGCTTAGTGGGTTATTAATTATCCCATATTTAATTCCAAAATTCGTTGGTTATATTTCCCCAAATTTCAAAATTACTAAAATACCCTTTTAAGTTGCCGGTATGGCCCAGAAATGCCCCGGGACCCAAACTAAACCCCCGACTAGTGTTTTCTGACTATTTCGACCCTTCCGGACACGTTGGCGCACTCAAAATGACCATTCGGTTGATCAAAATAAAATTCCCTTTTTTTAATTTAAAAATTACATTCTTGACGCGACTCACACGCGCGTCCCAACTAAATTTCCCAAATTGCCGTATTTCAATCTCGCGACAATTTCAATATTTTCAATATTCATATATTGCCATATATTCACATTATAATCAAATACCAACTCACATCTAGTTAGTATTTTATCTGGATTAATTCTCAATTAATTCACAATTAATTTAAATAATCCCGTAAATAAATATCAATAAAAGTACGGGGTATTACATACTTCCCCCCTAATAACAGAATTTCGTCCCGAAATTCGGAACTAGAAAGTACCTGGTAAAAACAACTCTGGATAACGTTCGCGCATCTCATCCTCGCGCTCCCATGTGGACTCCTCAACATTATGATGCCGCCACTGAACACGTACTAACAGAACTATCTTTGACCGCAGTTTCCGCTCACTTCGGTCCAAAATAGCAATTGGCCCCTCCTCGTAGGAGCTATCAGGCTGGAGATCGATGTCCTCCAAAGCAATGTGAGTATGAGCCAAATCGTCTTTAAGATATTTCCTTAGCGAGGAAATATGAAACACATCATGAATTCTGTGCAAATGCTCCGGTAACCCAAGTCTATACGCAACAGACCCAATCCGCTCGATGATAGGAAATGGTCCCACATATCTCGGTGCCAACTTCCCCTTCTTCCCAAATCGCATAATCCCCTTCATAGGAGATACTCCGAGTAAAACCTGGTCCCCCACTTTGAACTCCCTGAAGAACCTCTTCGCATCAGCATAGCTCTTCTGCCGATCCTGAGCTACCCTAATGCGACTCCGTATCAATTCTATCCTTGCCGAAGTGTCCTGAATCACTTCCGGCCCAAGTAGTTTATTGTCCCCCACCTCCAACAAACATACTGGGGAACGACAAGGTCTACCGTACAACGCCTCAAATGGAGCCATGCCAATGGTGAACTGGTAGGAGTTATTGTAAGCAAACTCCACCAGTGGAAGGTACTGCTCCCATTCACCCCCAAAGTCAATGATGCACATACACAACATGTCCTCCAACATCTGATTTGTACGCTCAGTTTGCCCATCGGTCTGCGGGTGATAAGCCGTACTCAACCGCAATTCCCTATCCAAGGCCTCCTGAAAACTCTCCCAAAATCGTGAAACAAATATCTTGTCTCGGTCAGACACGATATTTAGGGGTACACCGTGAAGTCTCACTATTTCTGCAATAAAAAGCTGGGCATACTATCCCGTAGTGTAGTCTGTCCTTACGGGTAGAAAATGAGCGACTTTGGTCAACCTGTCCATAATTACCCAAATAGAGTCGTGACCCCTCTGTGACGTAGGTAACCCCGTGATAAAGTCCATGGAGATTCTCTCCCATATCCACATCGGGACCTCTAATGGCTGTAGAAGTCCTACCGATCTCTGATGATCCACTTTTACCAGCTGACAAGTGGCGCATTTAGAAACAAACATGGTAATATCTCTCTTCATCCCGCTCCACCAATACTGACGTCTCATGTCTTGGTACATTTTGTCCCCACTGATATGTACCGCGAACCGTGAGCCGTGCGACTCTGCCATCACCTCGTGTCGCAATTCCTCCCCTTCCGGAACTACCAGTCTCCCATTGAAGCGTAATCCCCCGTCTGAGCTAACGGTATAGGACTCGGCTCCCTCTGCTAGTAATCGAACTATCTACTCCTGACAGAACGAGTCATTTGCTTATGCCTTTACCACTCTCGTGACAATCTGCGGTGTAATAGTCATCACAGACATGAATGATCGAGCCACTGCATCCTGGTGTCCCAATTCCTTCCACTTTGCCTTCCACACCTATACCACCTCATCCACTGGCCTACGGCTCAACGCGTCTGCTACCACGTTAGCCTTCCCTGGGTGATATTGGATATCAAACTGATAATCCTTCACAAACTCAAGCCACCTCCGTTGCCGCATATTCAACTCCTTCTGCGTGAATAGGTATTGTAGGGACTTGTGGTCCGTGAACAATCGAAACTTCTCCCCCAGAAGATAATGTCTCCAAATCCGAAGGGCAAATACAAATTTCGCTAACTCCAGGTCATGGGTGGGGTAATTCTTCTCGTGAGGCTTAAGCTTACGGGAATCATAAGCTATGGCCTGACTCTCCTGCTGCAATACACCTCCAAGTCCTTGTAAGGACGCATCGGTGTAAACTAGATATTCAACTCCCGGTCTCGGCAATGCTAACACAGGTGCTGAGGTCAACTTGTCCTTCAACTCATCGAATGCCAACTGACAGGCATCACTCCAAATGAATGGCACACCCTTACGAGTCAGATGTATCAAAGTACCCGCTATCTTTAAGAAACCCCGAATAAACCTCCTGTAGTATCCTGCTAGGCCCAAGAAACTACAGATCTTAGTCGGTGTCATGGGATGTCCCCACTCCCTCACCGCGGATACCTTCCCCGGATCGACAGATATCCCCCGGTCTGAGATGATATGCCCCAAAAACTGAACCTCCTTCAGCCAAAACCCACACTTCTCATACTTTGCATACAGCTCGTTCTGGCATAGCGTCTGCAAAACCTGCCTCAAATGCTTGACGTGCTCCTCCTCTGTCTGGGAGTAAAACAAAATGTCATCGATGAAGACAATGACGAACTGGTCTAGGAACTCTCTGAACACCCTATTCATCAAGTCTATAAACACGACTGGGGCGTTGGTCAAGCCAAAAGGCATAACCCAAAACTCGTAGGAACCATATCTCGTTAAGAAAGCAGTCTTCGAGACGTCCTCTTCCCTGATACGCAACTGATGGTATCCTGATCGCAAATCGATCTTTGAGAAGAAAGAAGCTCCTCTCAGCTGGTCGAATAAGTCATCGATTCGGGCCAACGGATACTTATTCCGTATCGTGACCTTATTCAACTCTCGATAATCCACACACAACCTCAACGATCCATCCCTCTTCTTTACGAACAACACAGGAGCACCCCACGGTGAAGTACTCCTTCGGATAAACCCCTGACCCAACAATTGCTCAATCTAATCCCATAGCTCTCTCATCTCAGCTGGAGCCATACGGTAAGGTGCGCGGGCAATAGGCCGAGTGCCCGACGTCAAATCGATCACAAAATCTATCTCTCTACTCGGGGGTAGTCCTGGTATATCCTGAAATACATCGGAAAACTCTCGAACAACCGGAATCGAATCAAGTGGTATCACCACTTCCTTAGAGGTCTCCTCCTCTATATAGTACAAGTGAGTGGACGATCCTCCCTCAGGGCGAGGCATTGCCACTAAAAACATCTCCTGCCCGGGAATGGCAAAGATAATACTCCTACTAAAACAATCATGGCTCGGTACGCAACTAGCCAATCCATACCAATAATGGCATCCTACTCAATCATCTCTAACACTAACATATCCGCGGTTAAGGTAAACCTCCCGATCTCTATACCCACGCCTCTACATATAAGGGAAATCACGGAATCCCTACTCAATGGTGAATCTACACAAGTAACCGTGCTCTCGGTGGTGTCTAACAACCCAATGGTGCGTGCAAATCTCATAGCAATGAAACAATGTGTGGCCCCCGTGTCAAATAAAATACGCCCCATAGTCCCCCGAATAGAGAACATACCCTCAATGGCTGGTGGATCCTGCGGGGCTGCGGCATGCTGGAGCTGATACACTTGCTCATACTAAAGTTGTTCCTGCTGAACTGGGATCGCTGGAATGGGTGGTAATGCTTCCATCTATGGCGGTGCTGGGAGGCCGGTGGGAAACATAGGCCTTTGTGGCTCCTGTCGTGCACCCTGCTGCTGCTGCTGCTGTGGGGCCCTGCCCTTATCAGGACAATCCTGGCGTTTATGGCCAGTCTTGCCACAAACATAACACCTCCCCGGGAAGTGTCCCCCTCGCTGTCCCTGCTTCCCTCGGCCCTGGTGGCCATTACCATTCCTCCCCTGGCCATGCTAGCCCTGCTGAAACTGCTGCTGCTGACCATTCTGAACCTGCTGGCCCTGATGGCCGCTCGGACCCTGATGGCCCTGCCTGAAACCTCCTTGTCCGTTTCTGAAATTCCCCGATCTGAACCTCTTAGGATCCCCCTACTGGGAACCCTGGTCACCCTGCCTCTGTCCCTGAGCAGATTGTGCCCCGCTGGCACCATTTCCCCCAGTCCTGCCCTGATGGCTGGACTCTCCTGATCTCTTGCTCTCAGTCATGTGAAAGCGGTGATCCTGGTAGTGTAGTAGTGCAGCATTAAACACATCGGAATAAGTGGCCAACGAGAGGTTTCCCAACAAATGCTGACGGATCCTCCAAGTCAATCCATCTCTGAATTTCTGAATCTTCTTCGTCTCAGTCGGTATTTCATCAGGAACAATGTTTAATAAGTTAGTGAATTCGGCCTCATATTCAGCCACAGTCTTTCCCTCCTGCTTGAGGTTCATCAGTTTCCTCCTCATCTCCGCGTGAATAGCTGATGGAAAATATTTACGGTCGAACCGCACCCAAAACTCCTGTATACTGAGAGTATCTCTCTCCTCTGCGGTGGTAATGGACTCCCACCACTGCAGTGCAGATCCCACTAGCTTGAAAGTAGCTAGTATCTGCTTCTGAACATCGGTGCACTCATACATCCTCAAGTGCCTCTGAATGTCTTTCCTCCACTGGCTGGATACCACAACATCGGAGCTACCTACAAACTCTGGAGGGTGTGCTTTCTGAAAAGCATCACGAATGTGTTCCCAAGCAGACGGGAATGCATGTGCCTGAACTGGCGCGACCATCGGCGCCTGGGGTGGTGCCTGCTGTACAACGGCTAGAGCGGCATTTACCACTTGGGCTATAATGGTTGCAACCTCGGCGGCATTCATGGTGCCCTGTACTGGTGCTGGCTGTGGCTCTGGCTGTGCATTCCTAGGAACCCGTTGCGCACATCGTGGAGGCATCTGAAATAAGACTAAAGTCTATAAGTTCGCAGTTATAAACTCAAAATATCTGAAGAGCGAAGCATACATAAAAGAATACAACAGTCCTAAAATATAGGGCTCTACATCAAAGAAAGCTCAGCGAAAACATGATAAGCCGTACAGATCCTAAGGACACGAGAAACTGATGCTCTGATACCACCTCTGACACCCCGACTAATTAAATACCGGGTAGCTACTCCTTTATTAAATTAATATAAAATGTCAAGTTGGTTGAGTTAATAGCATCACTGTCGAAAACATTTTTATAATTACTAACCACCTAGTATTTAAAAAGTGAGTTGTCAAATTTTAAATTAAATCTGATTAACATGCAATAAATGAATTATAAAATAAATACATAACCATACACAATAAGGTCTCAATAAAGTAACCAACAAATAATAATGAGTCGGGAGGAGATACTCCTCAAAATAATACCAATACTGAAATAAATGAAACAAGTCTGCATCCTGAATTAATTACAATCCAATATCTGAATAACTGAAATATAAAATGTCTCTAAGGAAAATGGGCGACATGCCCTACAACTGATAAAACTAAACACGGAGTCAAGACTAGAAAAGGAGGCGTCTATTGTCAAGGCCCTGTAACTTCCACAAGAGTTACAGCTCGTCACCTGAATAAAATTCCTATGCATGGTGTCCTTGTGGCTGGGCACCTAAAAAGGTTTTTACAAAAATAGATTTGAAAGCAAACGGGTCAGATCCCGAATGTGGAGAATAGTTTTAAAAACAGCAAGTGATTTATTAACATTAAAACAATGAATGCAAAATACATGTTAGGACGTGCTCTCGCATGAAATACTGACTCCTAACGTACCGTACCCATTCAAGTGATCTTCATATCTATCTAGACCAAAATGAATTCTAACCTTTCTAATCGATTCGCCATTTAATTCCAACATCATCAATTAAATAGAGAGTTTTACTTTAATTCTCGGATTCTCAATTATTAACAACACAATTTACTAGAGGTTATCCCCTTTTTATCGTCTCAAGGCGTGACTATAATTTTTTTCACAATTAAACATGACAATTCTTTTCATTTAACCGCATATTATTCACATCATAAATATACAATACAAGCACCCCGAGACTAAGCTGCGGTGCACACATACTCTGCTATATCATCCCGGTACATCACGTACATAAGGATTACGCATTTCGAATCTCTCAGGAATCGTTATCAGATAATAGCAAATCACAAACAATGGAGGCGAACACAGTCACATCACATGGGTCACGCACATACCTACGCTCCCATGATCAGCAGACTTATTAACATCTCAATAAGTCATTCTCTAACCTATTTCCTCGAGGTACCAATCTATATCCCCCCCATAGGCACACAAAGATTAGATGGCCCTAAATGAACGCAAACCTCCCGTGATAGCAAGTATGGTAGGTATGTCATACACATAAAATCATATATACTAAGCAAGCACACATCTTAATAATTACCATATTTTCATTAGTGGTATACATCTAGCCCTTATACCAACTGTTAGTGTTACACAATCATATGTTCCCGATTTATATGTATTTAAATCATCAATTATCCTCGCATCGTGATTAGTCACTCGCGTCCTAATCCACAAATACTATTTGGTTCAAGCCACTCTTCTATATTTTACTCCTCAATATATTACAATTCTCCCAACTATACCAATTAGTTATCAAGGGAAAGTTATCTCATCAATTAAACAAGGTTACGGGACACTAGAAATCAAATCAGGCCAAAAAGGCCATTCTGTCAACTCTTTAGAAGTCTCGTTCGAACGAGAGTTCGTTCGAACGAAAGGGGCATCTAACGAGATTTCGTTCGAACGAAAGGCATCAAACGAACTACCAACTCGTTAGAAGGCAAACTGTCAACTCGTTAGAAGCTCGTTCGAACGACCTGGGCAGGTCTTCTAACGAGATGACAGTTTCGAGCCCAGAATTCCTAATTCATTTTTCACCAATTTTCCTCTCCTCAAAACTCCTCCAAAAATTATTCCAACGGTGTTTTAAGGTTCTTAATCATTCCTAAACATTCTTAGGTCGTAACTTAACATATTTATGGGATCAAATCTTCCTAAACAACACCTATTTATCAAGTCTCCCAAATTTTCCTCCAAACTTATGAGTATGAACCCTAGAAATTTAAAGTCTTCAATTTCTCTTAATAAATCCATTTTTGCATCATAAAAAGTCGTAATTCTTTTAGTATAATCACCCAATAACAATTCTACATGCAATCCCTTTATCAAAATCTGAGTTTCTAACTCCAATTTCATGGGTTTTTATAAATCTCCCAATACAATGAAATTATATAAATTTCTACGCATGGAAGAAGCATTCGCTTGAAATTAACATAATTAAACCACTTGCCTCGGATTGTTCTCTGAATTTGATGTTGGATGTTGGATGTTGCTCTCTCCTCCTCTACAATTTCTCCCAAGGTTGAAGGTTGAAGATGATGGTTATGGTTTTCTCTTTTGGGAACCTCTCCTAACTTCCTCCTCTAACTCCCGTAGCCCTCTAATCAGTTAAGTGCTGGTAATGGCTTAGTGGGTTATTAATTATCCCATATTTAATTCCAAAATTCGTTGGTTATATTTCCCCAAATTTCAAAATTACTAAAATACCCTTTTAAGTTGCCGGTATGGCCCAGAAATGCCCCGGGACCCAAACTAAACCCCCGGCTAGTGTTTTCTGACTATTTCGACCCTTCCGGGCACGTTGGCGCACTCAAAATGACCATTCGGTTGATCAAAATAAAATTCCCTTTTTTTAATTTAAAAATTACATTCTTGACGCGACTTATTGACTCTTATTTGGTTTCATATGATTTATCCCATGTTATATCTTATGGGTGATTTTGATTATATGTTTGTAATAAACTAGTTTTGTTCTTCATATTATACGTTATTACTAGAGTTATGACTTGTTTTGTATTTTGAGTTTCCATTTTTGGATTTCAATGAGAAAAATTCAAAAAATATTTTGCTTGTCTCCCAGTTATTTTTTAAATGGTATCATTTTGAAAAATGTCTAAAAACTTAAAAAGATTTTTTTTTATGTGTAATTTAGTTTCACACATTTTATGTGGCGTATTGGTAAGTTTGAATCCACGTCATTCCATGTTTCCAAGTGGATAGGACATTTGGTTTTGATTTTTAATGCTTAGATTGTTCTTAATCAATATTCCATAAAGTTGTTCAAGTTTGATTTGGTAAATGCATACACTTTATATATTCCTCCACACACACATGCACGAGTTGTTTTGTATTTTAACTTCACATGTTAAGTGAGATCTCCCATAAATTTTGTCATCTACCTATTTTTTGATTACGGGGGATTTGTGAATGTAATAACCATTTCCCATGAGTTTGTTAATTTTTATTGAAAATATAATGGTGCATGGGAAGGGCTAGAAAGGAGAAAATTTACTTTGCGAGAAAGATGCCATTGGCAAGATGCTAAAAAAATGAGAGGCAAAAAGAAAAGATTAAAGGTCGGCATGTTTGTTTGATTGATTTTCAAAAATGGTATCATTCAAAATAATTGAGTGGAAAATATATGATATATGTTTAGCTTTTGAGGGTGTTATAATTTAAAATCAACGGGCTAGTTATGCTTATCATGTCACGACGCTATTGATTTGTGGAATCATCAAAATTTTAGGCTTGTGTGCATTGTGCCTGTTTGTTCATTGAGTTCACTTTATCTATCACTTGAGGCTAAATTTATCTTGATAAATATTTTCGGTTAAATATAATTTCTTGGAAATTTTTAATTGAAATTGCGATAAATCATTTCTATTTAGCTCACGCCCCTCCACTCCATTACACATAGACATATTGATAATATGTGTTTTGTGTTATTTTATGGTCGTTTATACTTATATATATGTGCATGTGTGTCATTAGTATATTTTCCATATTTATATATCTGATATCATTTTGTTTTGAGTCATTTCACGTGCATTTAATCCATGTTTTCCATGTGGGATTTATCTTTAAAGTAAACTGGTATGCTATATGATCATATAAATATCTCTTATTACTTGTTTGCAATGGTATCTCAGGTTTCATTGCATATTAAAGTTGGTATAATATTTGCATTAATATTGGTATTAATTGATTATTGTGTGGATTATTTATGCTTGTGTTGATGTGTTGTATTTGTTGGACCTTAGACCATTGCATGATATTATGCTTTCTTCCTTAATTTAAATTGTTATCATATGTTTTCAATTTTGGGGGAGAAATTATTTATTATGCATTCTTAGTTTCTCTACTCCTGAACAAAAAGGGGGATAAATGTTATCTTTAAGAAGAGATATATATCTTAGGGACGTGTCTTACCTAAGTAGGGACTGTTAGACACTGACATAGTTTATTCTTATGTAGATTTATATTGTTTATATATTCTCTTAGCATTTGAAGGTTTGTTTAAGTGTGCAGGTTTGCAACATGTGAAAAAGTTTCCAAGCATGCAAAGCTACTCAACATATGTGTATTTCAAGCGTATGTACAATTTTTATTTTGGGGTTGGGTATTGAGTCCTTTAGAGAGCTTGATCAGCCATAGGTATTTTGTTTTTGGTTTTGCCCCAGAATAATAAAATGTGGAGATTTGTAAGGAAAAATTTTCAATTCAGTTAATTTGTATGTATTATCTTAATTCTGAACAAAACATTTTGAGTCATAGATTAGGTATGTTGTTTTCTCTTTCAAATATTTGATGTGTTTGAATCAAGATGTAGTGGCCAAGATATAGAGATTACATTCATTGCGCCGTGTTTCATGCCATATTTAATCTTCATCATTCATGGATCTCAAGGAGTATGAAAGTATATTATGTTTATCCTTTAATTTAATTTTGGGTGTTTATGTTTTAAAATCACCGAGGCTTATTTTTGGGAAAAGATCTTTTAAGAATTTTGTTTTTTTTTGGTTGATCAAATGAGGATCAAATGACCTTTAAACGAGAAAGCAATCTCGTTCGAATGATCTTTAAACAAGAAGGCAATCTCGTTTGAAAGAATTTTAAACGATCTTCATAATAAAAGATTTTCCTATTTTGTATAAATTATTTATCCAAAGCTCGTTTGATGTTCTTTCAAATATTAATGCATAAATCATTTGATCGAACTTAGTAATCTTGTTCGAATAGGTTACCTCGAAAAATTCACTTCCTTAAAAATATGTGTTATGTTTTAATTGGAGTGTTAGTATCAGTTTTCTTTGAGAATTTCGGCAAAAATCACTTTTTAATCAAAAAACAAAAGCCTTCAAACCCTAGTTTCACCAAACTCTGTAAGATCCAAGAAATAATATTTATATGCTTTGAGATATAATGTAGCATAAAGGTTTTACTCATCATCATCATCATCTTTGTTGAGTAATTTTCAAATGGTGCTTCTGTAATTTTTTTGTGCACATGGTGGACTCTATTGTGTGGCATTGTAGTACAGAAGAGATGCATCCGTGTTCCTGATCCATAGATGGTAGATGGGCCTTATCGATGGACACTGAGGAATGTGTTGACTCACACATTGTGGTAGTTGAGTGGGAGGTGATTTGAGATTTGTATATGTCAACTTTTATAATTCCCCATCATAGTGAAGATGTATGGCTTAGTCATTCGATATTTTTCCTGTTTTGGGTTTTCCTCGTACATCGACGAGTTGTGGTTTATTGCTTTATTTTGTTCTTATACTAACCTAGATGCATTTTTTTATGACCATATAAAATTTGATAAATTATTTATCACAAAAACTATTTAAAATTGGTTCTTCCGGTTAATTTTGTTTCACTTTATATATTTAATTTAAAAAATTAAAATTGACTTTCTGTTACCATCCTCCATAATTTAGGGATTTGAAATGAGAATGCATTGTTAGGTAGATATTGGATCCCTCTTAACAAATGTATTCCTTCTTCTATGCATTAGAAATTGCCTTTGATGAAGGAGGACGAGATTGTGGAAGAACTGGAAGATGATCCACTACCTTTTAATGCTAGTTCCAACTATGTGGAATCAGTGTTCTACCTAGAAAATGTAGGTCAAGTCAAGATAGAGGCCTTGGTGTGAGAGGAATCAGAAGCTTTGATATCTAAAGAAATTTAGAATGATATAGTTTTTGGCCTAATGGGGTTAATTAAAGAAAATGAAACTACTGTTAAATGTTGATACACCCATTGACATTTAGGAGGCTAATGAAAGATTGACCATTATTTTGTTCAAATTCAAATATTTGAAAATAATCACCTGACTTGGTGACAAAAGACCATAAATTGAGTTTACTATGTCTTTAAAGAAGATATAAAAAATGAAATTACTAAAGATAGTGGTGAATTTTGAAGTTAACCAATTGAGTACCAAGATATGATATTATATCAACCTGATCCCTTGATAGAAGTAAACTTAGGGACGTAACAAAACACAATTAATATTTAAGGAGGCATAACCCCTTCTCAGAATGATGATTAATGTACAAAGAACAATACAATAAATGATAACTACATTGTCTGTAACAAACAACCTTTAAAACCAAAAGTCTATAATTAATGAAGCTCTTACAACATAAATGATCTTTAATTATAATAAATGAAATGGGACCCCATAATCAACTTTATTAGGGGGAGAAGGAACAAGAACTCTAGGACAATAAAGGTAAGGCAATAAACTGGGAGCACAATAAATGATAATGTTGGTGAATATAGAGATCAAGGGAGCAATCAACAAAGGATGAACTCACAACAAACTCTTATGTCTGGAGAAAACTGGGAATTAACTCTGGGAATCATAAATATGATCCAATATCCTTTTAAAGGAGATAAACAAAAGTATTTCTTTAAAGGAAAGGTCAATCAAACGACCTTGCCTGCATTAAATGTTCTAAGCTCATTTAGTGTTGAGAATACTATGCAATTAATGCTAAAGATATTTCACTAAATGCATTGGATATTATATTTTGGTAGGAACACTGTTTGTGCTATCAAGAGTTCCTTTGTATTAATTGAGATGTGACAGGTTGAAAAAAATGTTTAATTTATGATGGTTGATGGGGCATTCCCTTAAATGGGTTGGTGGTTTAAGAGATAAACTCACTCGAGTGCTACTTTTCTCGAGTTCCTACAATGTCAGGAAACATGACATCATAGAAGGTGGCAAACCGTAACATATGAGGTCAGCTGTCTAATAATCCCCACGTGGTATTTCAGATGAGATACCAAAAGGAACATCTTTGAGAAACTGTCAGGTATGAGGTCTCTCGAGCAACGTCCCTCAACAGATGGTATCTTGAGAGACCATTTATTGTTCTTTTGGAACAGAGGTTTGTATTCCTTACCCAACGTTATCCTATTACCAATACTCTAAACAAAGTCTCTGGAAGGTTTCCAAAATGAGGTTATTCGATAGAGCATGTGAGCTCTCCTATGTCCTGCCAGACATGGTCCTTCGAAGGTGCTGTTAAACTTCAACATCATTACAAAAACAAATCCATGTATTTTAATACTAGGGAGATAATATATGTCAATCATAATTTTTATTACAAAATGTTCTTTCCATATATCTCGATTTATATTGATCTTTGTGGGAAGTCCTTCGAGCGACTATGCTCTTTGCGAATGATCTTCTTCCGAATAACCTTCTTATTCTTATCATTAATCCTTTGTTTGTGCAAGATTAGTCTGTTGATCAATCTTGATCTTGGACATCCCCTTACATTTTCCCTTTCGTAGAGATATTTGTTTATCCGTAAAGAAATATCTATACGAAATATCATCACCTTTCTTTGAGTTACCTGTATGAAAAGTTTATTTCAAACAAACAAACAAATAACTATGGAAACAACAATTATTCGTATAAAGGTATGTGCGAATGACCACACATGTATTTTTCCTCCGAGTGAGATTTTTCTCGAGTGACCTGGAAACTTGGTCATAAAGTTTACTTACAGAGAGAAACATTTTATGACAAATATGTTTATATTTATTTAAAAAATGTAATGGTTTTTGAAATTCCCTCCAAAACTATTTTGTTGGGGTTCTTTGTTCACTCTCGCAAGTTGAACCATTATCTTTGAGGTGTCCCCTTACATTAAATGAACCTGCAACCCTTCCCCCAACTTTACATGTGGCAGTTGTGGTCAACACGTGTATCCCACATGATCTACCTCAACTATCATTAAATAAGAGATCATTATTATGATAGCTGCAAACGCGCAACCATGGGCGCGTGAGAACCACTCCCACTATTTCAAATTCTTTCTTTTCCTGCTTATAAAAGGGGTCTCTTTCCTCAAATCACTTTTTAACTCTACCATTTTCCTTTGGAAAATATTGTCTTTAGATATATAAAGTAATTTTTATCTGCCTTTCCTTCTTCAAATCATATTCTTCTTCCTCTCAACCCTTAACATTATTTTGGTAATGGCTCCTATCGTGAAGAAGACTAATTTTATAAGGACTGTTTCCCACAGGACCCATGCTTGTCAAATCCAGTGGGCCAAGTACCTTGGTTCTCCTTACTTTGGGCAGGATGATCACTTTTGGTCTGTGGTGGATAGTTTCCAAAATTGTATGACTTCCAAGGAATCCCCACACTTTCATGTGGATGAAAATGATGAAGTTGAAGACTGGGATTATATACCAAGTGTAAGTGTAACCAGGTTTAAGGTCGAATGTGGAAACTTTACTTACTCTAGCATTGAATTTAAGTCGGATGGATGTGCATGTGATGTCTTAGGTGCGTGGACATACTACATCCATGGCCAATATACTGCCAAGATATCCCATGTGGGACTATCATCTTATATTTGGTTTGGTAACTTAACTCTTTCTAAGAACAATAACACTTTGAGATTGCTAGTTTCTCATTGGAGCCACACGTCTCATACATTTATGGCCTCTTGGGAAGAGTTTATAATAACTCTAGATGTGTGTGAGATGTTTGGGGTCAATGTTGCTGGAAATGAGACCTTCTCTGAGGAATTTCTCTCGAATGAAGAGGCAATCATGCGAAAGAGGTTGAAAAGAATATGCAAGACGTGTATGTGCAACTCCAGTAAATGTACCTTCTCAAAACTCATCCTTTACTTCTATTTCATTGAAGACAAGGCAGATGCTAAGATAAGGGAAGCAAGTAAAAATAATCCGAAAGTGAAATAGGTTGTAGAGACACCTCCTACTGGAGAGGGTTATGAGACTGACTTAGTACGAGATGCTAACATATGGGCAGTTTTGTTAAGAATCTTCCAGCTTGGCAAGCCCCATGACTATCCAGGGAAGGACTTGATTAACATGGACGTTCGAAGGTCATTAGGCATAAAAATCCCTTTGGCTGCTATCACCTTAGGCTCAGTTTATACTTGGCTTGATCAATTGCAAGCAGATTTAACTATGTCTATCGAAAGGTTTGATATCCTAAACTATGTCAACCATATGCTTCTTATTTCCTTCCTATATACTAGGTTCCCAAACTATGCCCCTAGATCTTTACTTACTATTTCTCATGCCATAAAGGTCCCCATATTTATGATTGGAACCACAAGCAGAGTAAGAATCTCTTTAGCACCTTAATCGATGGTGTAAAGGCCTTTTGCTTTCGTCCTTATGTTGGTATCAACCAATTTTACACCAACTAGTTCTTTAGTGAGGCCTCTCAGATGGTGGCTGAGATCGATGAGGCTTATGTCCGTAACTTCCCCTCTTCAAATGTTTTTTTAACCTCACCCCTTTTTACCTTCCGTCATATACTTAGTAGGCATCTTACTTCTCCATCTATTCCCCCCATCATGTGGCCCCACAATTTGGGTGCAACCACAGAGAGCCTTTATTAAGCCACAACACCTTAGAAAATCCTGCTAACTTCTCATTAGTTTTTGGGAATTTTTTAACCAGTATTGTGGCAACCCTATCATATCAATACAACGGCAAGCTGGTAATTCCTCAAAAGATGGATCGAGGTAGTAGGTCTGCTACCCACCTTAGCATGTTTTGGCATAACCAGATTGGCAGATTCCAAACGGCCATTATGCATCGACCTATTTACTCAGTTGTCAAGAGATTTCCATTGACTGATCTTCGGCTGAAAATTTGTTCAATCAACCAATCTTAGTTTCTTTTAAGTACTTTTAATGATACAATGCCCAACTAGCTTCCTCCACTAGCACCTATAAAGGAAGATATTTTGAAAAAGAAGAAGAATGGGGCTTCTACCTCTCAGCTTGTTGAGGAAGTTAAAGATGACCCTATGACCTCACAACTGCAATTGAAGAGGAGACACCACTTGGGTATTCGATTGGGGAAGCTGTGAAGGTAAAGAAAACATCCCAAGAAAAAAAACACTACTATTGGTCCCTTGGAGGCCTCCGTTCCAGTGACAGAAATTGACCCCAACCTAAAGAGCAAAGTGACATAGTGGTTTGATAACCTGATGAGAAAGTATGGCAAAGGTTTTTCGGTTGCTAAAGCTATGATTGGGGAGCATACGGTTGCTCGAGGTTTGTCCATCACTCCCCCAACCAACATTAGTGGCAGAAAATGGACCAGATTAGAAGCAAGGGCTCCTCGCCCAACTGTAGTAGATGTTGAAGAGGAGGATGTTTATGACTCTCCTTTAATGCATCAGTCGCACATGTTGCGCATGATGTATTCCACCAAGAAACATTTCACTCTTCCTTTGGACTGCAGTTTTCTATATGACTTTGCTGATGTTGAGGTATTATTTGAATTTTCTCATATTTTCAATATTTGCTCAAATAATTACTTCCTTACACTTTGCTTGTGGCACAAAGATTGATGAGTATTATGATAATCTTGTTACTGAGCGAGAGCCAGTATAAGACTAAGAGGTAGGGGACGTCTGACACACCTCCCCTAGAACTTAGTATGATTTCCTTTCATCACCTCAACTCCTAGAGGAAAAATTTGTCACTACCTTAGAGCCAACTCCTTATCATCTTATTATCCCCTAAGCACCTACTATCGTGAATGACCCCGAGGTAATGATGGATTCCCCCTTTATGGAAGGGGGTGAGTTTTATTTGAGTGGTTAAATAAGTAGTGGTTATAATCCTGACTCTTCTTTCTTTCGCTACCACGCAACACTTATTTTAGCTGAGATGGATGTGGTGGGAGATGAAGTGAGGCAAGCTTCAACCGTTGAGCCAACTGTTGTGGAGTTTTGTGGCTTAGTATAAGGTACTTTTATTTTACGTCATTGAGGTACATAACATAATTCCCCCATTCTCGTGACTGTAGGTTGTTCCCTCTGAGGAAGATCTCGCGAATACTTATAGGGACTTTATGGTTATTCTTACTATTAACGAATAAATACTAGAAAACCTATTTGGTCCCTTTATTT
Organism: Sambucus nigra; assembly: GCA_949130495.1. Lineage (NCBI taxonomy): Eukaryota > Viridiplantae > Streptophyta > Magnoliopsida > Dipsacales > Adoxaceae > Sambucus > Sambucus nigra. The sequence goes on from OX422217.1 coordinate 574,479,280, forward strand.
TGGAGGGTGGAACAGTTGCTCAGGATGACAGGTTAAGGGGGTTGTTCAAGATGCCATCATTGAACCTGCTATTGAATGACCAATATTTGTTGCACCTCCTCAGAGAGAGGTATATATTAATTTTCTTTTACCTTTTTAAGACAAGTGTTAATTCCAAACTTTTTAAAAAATCTTTGTATCATTTTGTCAAAAGAAATTATAAAAATTAAACTTACCCAAAGTACTTGATCGAGCAAACTTAAAGGTCCTTCAAGTAAATTGGTATTTTGAACAACTTACAGATTACCTGGCCGAGACGAGCACCTTAAAGGTCCTTCAAATAAACTGGGACTTTAATCATGCTGACAGTATTTAGTCGAGCAAACTTTAAAGGTCATTCAAGTAAATTTGGGACTTTAAACCACCATAGAGGCCAAGCGTGCCCCATTTACTTGGTCGATCAACATTAAAGGTCCTTCAAGTAAATTAGGACTTTAAGCGTGTCCACAGTACCTAGTCGAGAAACCTTAAAATTTCCTTCATGTAAAATGGGACTTTAAGCATGACTATAGGACTTGGTCGAGGAACCTTAAAAGGTCATTCATGTAAACTGGGAGTTTAAATGACTATAAAGGCCAAGTGTGACAAATTTACTTGGTCGATCAACCTTAAAGATCCTTAAAGTAAATTGGGAATTTAAGCATGCCCATACTTCTTGGTCGAGAAACCTTAAAAGGTCCTTTAAGTAAAATGGGATTTTGAATAGTTGTAAATCCAAACTTGGTCTTTTCTGACTTTGCTTGTTTTAATTATGAAGTTGTAACCGAGGGGCCTACTATCATAACTGAGCCTTCTTTGCAAGTTGATTCCCCTCATGAGGATGTTCGGAGGGAAGCAATTGTGATCCCTATCACTGTTGATAACATTATGGATCAACCTACTCTTCCCCCCAGTGGTCTAAATTTTGAGGGGCCATCTCGAGCTACCATTACTATTTTGCAAGAGGAAGATAGGGCATTGAACACAGTGTTGTCCTCAGCTAGAAATAGTGATTTTAGTGTTCATCCTCCAGAGGATTCTTCTATTGACTTAGTTCGATTAACTATCCATGATTTTCCTCATACATTAATCTTTAACGTTATGTCAACCTCAATTTTTAAAATATAAGATTAATTTGATTCATGTGCCTTATGCGTGATATATGGCCCTTCCTAATTAGCTTCAAACTTAGGTAGGGAGAGACCTTGTATGTGTATAGTGAAAGCCTACAAGACCAAGTGTACCTCCTTGAACTTTCTTGGCTTTTCCATCTGATCATAAGACCTCAAGAACTGATTTTTGTACATCTTAAAGTGCCTGCTTACATTTTCCATGCGCTCACATATTGTCTCTAGGTACACATGTCGGCTTTGAGGCAGCATCGGACTACGTAAGTTGTATTGGGAAGATGCTATTCCAAGCTGAACTGACAGGATAACTTCTACCCCAAACACCAAAGAGAAGGGTGTATAACCAGTGGGTTTCCTTTTGGTCATTCTATAATCCCATAGGACCTCTGGTATCTTGTCATCCCAAGTACCAGGAAAATCCTCCAGAATTTTATCTAGAATATTTACCAAAGGCTTGTTAGTAATTTCCATTTGCCCATTACACTTAGGATAGGCCATAATGGACTTGCGATGAACAATGGAGTACTTTTCTCTGAGAAATCTCACCTTGCTATTTATGAATGGGGTTTCATTATCTAAGAGGAAGACAACCTTTAAGGTTATGGATTGCCAAATTGGCAGATGATGTATTTCTTCATAAACTAGGCAACCACCCCCCTGTGGCCTTCTTAATTAGAGTGAATTCTGCCCACTTAGTAATTCACTCAGTGGCAACTAATATCCAGATTTTCCCCCGAAGGATGGTTTAATTTCCCTCACAAGGTTAAATTCCCAAGTGTGAAAAGAAAAAGGAGTGGAGAGAGAGTGCAAGTCCACTAGGGAGTGGGGAACATATTACCATGAATATTACATGCCTTGAACTTTCTAATGAACTCAGTACAGTCCTTTATATGGTTTACCAAAAATATTCCTGGGTCATGAGTTAATTATAAATCATTTCTATCCCAATATGGCCCGGCCTGTGGGCCTACTTCAACACTTCCTTTACTTCCTCTAACTTGATGCACGGAAGAGGTCTATCATGATAACCCCTCCGATAGAGCTAGACCTTTTCCATTTAGTATCTTGAAATCCTCCTATCCACTCTCATAGCATCATCTTTGTCTAATGGAATTACCCCATCCACTAACATATGGATGTACGATTTTCTCTAATCGAGTGGTTGCCCTATGAAATTACACTCAGCTGCCTAGTAATATAACTAACATTTATCGCAGCCCCTTTATACCTGCACGACATCTTGATTCATCGTGTCCCAAAAGTAGCTTGCCCTATGAATTATCTGGTGTACATGAATCTCAGTGGTCTCACAACTATCTTCATAGGCTTCTTTCAGTACTTTCTCAACTATTTTAGGATCAACACATATTGACAAACATCCCCCTTATTTTTTTAATACAAGTTTCCTACTGTGGCAAAATATTGCACTAATTCCATAAAGATTAATGATCCTTCACTAGTATCAAGCTGCTTCCTTATCTTTCCCCTCTAGTCATTACTATCATTAGTGGGTAACATTTCAGTCATGAAAGAGGGAGATGTCCTTTTGGTAATTTGAATGACAATATTAACCCTCTTGATGGAAACTTTATGGGCAATAATGTCATAGACATCGACATGTTTGTTCATCATCCTAGGTGCCTTTTGATTGTGACCTCATAGAACAGACTGAGAAATCTTTGAATGATCGTTTGATAGGGAGCTAGGATCATGTATTTTAGGGTATATTCCCCGTTAACTTTCTTTACTACAAGGTTAGAATCTCCCTTTATTATGAGCACTTGAATGCCCCTTCTCAAGGCCTCCAACAAACCCAACACTAGGGCCTGATATTTAACTTTATTATTAGAGCAAATGAAGTCCAATTTGAAAGACAATTGAACTTCCTCATCCCCTTTACGCAATATAACCCATGAACCTCCTTTGCCTTCAGTTTAGAAACCATCAAAATCCATATTACACCCTTCCAAACTGACTTCCAGGTAGTTGGTGTCAAGATTATTTCATGGGAGCTCTTTGTATGGTGGATTGAATGTCCCAGAAGGGAATATGGCTAAGAAATCTTCATAGTATTGGCTATTGATGGCCTGAAGGACCACACATTTGAGGTCATACTCTGAAATTACTAGAAGCCATCTGCCTTCCCTGCCAATTAGTACAATTCTAGCTAACAAAAACTTTATAGGGTCAGATCTAATTATAATGTGGACCGTGAAAGATAACATGTAGTGTCTAAGTTTTTGAGAAATGAAACTATGGCTAAATAGTTCTCTCAATACCAGTATATCTAGCCTCAGGCCCATGTATAATGATACTTAAGAAATAAATAGGTTTTTTGAAGCCATCTACATCTTGAGCTAATAGTTCTCCGATTGACCTCTGTGTGGAAGTGAGATAGAGTTGCAAAGGTATACTTTCTTTTGGAGGAATCATGGTCTGAGGAGATATTAAGAAATTCTCCAACTTGTCTAGGTCTTCTTGATGCATCTGCTACCATCTAAACTTAAACCCCTTGCATAGAAGATCCATCAATGGGTGAGTGACCTCAGCAAGCCGAGGTACAAATCTTCTCAAATAGGAAAGTTTCCACAATAAGCTCTTCAACTCTCTGGCCATCTTAGGCTGTGTCATGTTAAGGATGGCGTTCTTCTTATTTAGATCCATATGGACACATTGTATGTCCACAAATTTGAGGAACTTCCCACTTGTCAGCCCAAAGGCACATTTTTACTTCCTGCATTTTGTGAACACCTCTCTCAAGTCCTCCAAGTGAGAAGCCTCATTGTTTGACTTTATTACAAGATTGTACATATAAAATTCCACAATCTCATGGAAGAGATTGTGAAATATGTCCATCATAGTCCTCTGTTATATAGCTCCTGCATTTTTTAATCCGAAAGGCATAACTGTATATATAAAGTTACCTAACAAGGGTTACCTAAAGAGGTGCATAAGGTAGTTTTCTTAGCATTCTATAGTTCCATCCTTATCTAGTTGTATCCCACGTAGCCATCCATAAATCTAAACATCTCATGCCCCACAATTTCATCTATCAAACTATTGATGGAAGACACTGGGAACTCATATTTTTAAAAGCCCTGTTTAGTTCCCTAAAGTTCACATAAATCTTGAATTGGTTTTTGTCTTTCTTTCCAACTGGCATAATGCTAGACAACCAAATACGATGTTGTATTGGGATGATGTAATTTCCATAAGCAACCTTTGCACATCCTCCTTTATCTTTAAATCAATCTTTCCTTGTACATTTGAGTGGTTTGCTTGACTAGGATTGTTGAGGACATCACGTTTAGCTTGTGGAAACTCAGCTCTTTGTCAAGCCTGGCATCTCTGTGTACTTACAAGTAAAAACATCTTTTAATTATTAGAACAACTCAATTATTTCTTATTTCAATGCACCATCTATGTTTATCAAATGAAAATTGGCCCCGGGTTATCACCTTCCTCTAGGAGATCAATCTATTCCAACTCTTGTATTTGAGGCCTTGGCCTATATTTCATGCACTTTATCTCCTCTTATACTTACTTTAAAAACTCTTGGCTGTTAGAGGTATAAATTACCAAACAATGACCTTGGTTATCCACCAAGAAGCATTCATAAATCAGGTCAGCCTCATCGTCTAAACCTATAGCTGCTCGCTCACATCTTTACAACTTATAAATAATTTTAGCATTGGGCAACATCACCCTCTTGCACTGCTTATCATTTTTCTCTTTGTGAGGCCTCTTTCGATAATTTTACTCTAGCTATCTTGACGATAATATACTGAGGATTCTTTGTTATTGGACATGATGCTCGATTGGGTTAATTCGTGATGTTATCTGATTTAGGAGGCCTCGCTATTTTTTATCCATCTCCTCTTCTTCAAAATGACGCATCGGGTGAGCTGACGCGCAAAGTCTTTCCCTAGTACTGGGAATTCTAGTGCCTCCGGTGTATCGAGTAAGCACCATACCCTATTCTTCTAGTTCTATGAAGAAAGATGCATTAATTGAGTGTGCTTCTTCCCGTGCAAATGACTTTTTGGACGCTTGAATGACCACTTCTTTCCCCTTGATGTTTGCCTTAGCACATTGGTGGTAAGTGTATAACACCAGCCCATGATTATGCATGCACACTCTCCCGATAAACAACTGGTATGATGGATCACACTCTATTATGTGGAACTTTATATGGGAAGTGATATTCCCCATGGTAATTCCCACATTAACATAACCGATGGACTTAGAAGATTGGTTGTCATATCCTGAGATCGACAAAGGATTTTTGCACGATCGTTATATTAGCAATATTACAAGCGTAGAAAGATTCGATGAGAATAATGTTGATAGAAACTCCCCATCCAGAAAAATCCGATTGAAACTACACCCATTCACACTTTCTTTCACATAAAGTGACCTATTGTGAGGGTACCCGATCGAGCAATCTTCTTTAGAGAAACTGATCTACAAGAGGAATCTCTTTACCAGGTTGGCCATGGGACCTTTCTATCGTAACTTTAGGGCCATATTCTTTTTGTCAATCTTTAATATCACCTGAGTAACCTCCAACCTGGCACTTTCAAGCATACCCATTTTGTCAAAGAACCAACTGTACTTCTTTAAATGAGATACTGTGACACATTCCACCAATGGATCAACATGATCTTCTTCTAACTCATAAACCTCTTACCCATCTCGGTAGGTCAACTCATTATAGGCTGTTACTGCATTAGCAAGACCAAATGAGCAAGCCTCTAACTATTTTCTCAAATCGTCAATTGGGCACCAGTCATCCTCCAGTATTGGGCGATCCATTTAAAACATGCATTCTTTTGAAGACTCCTCAAAATTATTCTCAAAGAACCTTTACTCCTTCATTATATCTTCCACCTCCTCATCATAAGCATTAGCCATGTTAGCCCCATGTACTAGCAATGAGTTATCATTTACGTTAGCTCGGGGAAATTAAATATCTCCCTTCTTGATATGTGTATTGATCAGTTTTCTCAATGAGAAACATCAACTGGCCAAGTGTCCAAGATTATTGGGAACCTGATAGATCTTTGGATTATTCCTATCCTCACACATCACAGGCTCTGTGCTGGAGTTAATGGGCCTTCTCACTTTGTCACCAACCATTAAACTCGACAAGGTTGGTGGAGGTAAAGGTTTTACCACCAAGATAATATTCCTTGTCAACTTTAGGAATGCCTCGAACGTTCCGTACCTGATCTCATTAATCATATCACATATATATTCTGGATGCAATCCTTCCTTGCAAACTTGAAAGAGATTGATCTCTCGCATATCCTCTCCCGACTATTCGCGAAACCTTCTTATATACGCCACCAGATCCTCTCTTGGCTATTATTTCTCTTGAACGAGCTGAGTCAGGACGAACTCCTCTCCAGGAAAGAAGAAATTTTGAATGAACTGGACATGAAGATCCTCCCAAGAGGCCACGCTGCCTGGTGCCAAGTTGGAGTACCAGGTGTAAGCTTTCTCAATCAGATATTTGGGAAAATCTTTGAACCTTAGCTTCTTATCATTGCATTGGGCACCCAGATTCTCAACAAATATTTTCACATTCTCCTTGGGGTTTCCCCCTTGCCTGTAACTTTTAAAAAATGGATGGAATATACTTTGTTGGGCATAGTTCATTATTGTACTCCTTTGGGTATGGTGTACGAAAACCATCGTATATCGAGGAAGCTTCTCCCCCAGAATTAAAAGATACCATCATCCTAATAAGTTATTTCTTCATTTCCTCCATGCTAAGTGGGTGAGGATTGTTTTGTACAAGAACCATAATTATTGGGAGTGCACTTGGTAGCGCGACAGGGGGAATCTACCCCTAGTATTGGAAAAAAGAGCTGCAACTGGTGGAGCAGCAACATTGCTAGTATTGGTTTGGACAACTCCCCCCGAAATAAAACGATCAACGATTGGTGATCCCATTGGTGGAGTAGAAACATCGTTGGTAAAGGTCTGAGAAACTCCTACTGAAATAAAAGGATCTTACAACACCACAAATGGCGTTGTGAAGGACCTAAATCCCATAGAGACTCCTAATACTTCTTGGGAGTTTGGGGTCTTGATGAACTCAACAAACAGGTTCATCAACCCTTCCATTTGTACCAGTCCTATGCCTGCTGTATACCAGCAGCTAGTGGACCAATCTCCACCTTTGATGTTCTATCTGCCTCTGACAAGACGATGAGGTCTCCTTCTTCCTCACACTATAGAGCATCAAAATGAATATTCTTTACAACATTATCGTTAGTCATTCTTTAAAAGAGAATACCTCCCCAGCAGAGTTGCTAAATGTAATATGTGAGTTCTTGAAATACATTTAGTATTTAACGAGGCTTAACCCCTTATCATAATGATGATTAATGAACAAATAACAACACAATAAATGATAATTATATTGTATGTAAAAAATAACGTTTAAAACCAAAAGTCTATATTTAATGAAGCTCTTACAACATAACTTCTCTGTAACTGTAATAAATGAAATGGGATCCCACAATCAACCTGATTGGAGGGAGAAGGAACAAGAATTTTAGCACAATAAAGTCAAGGTAGTAAATCGAATCACAATAAATGCTAATGTTCATGAATAAAGAGATCAAGGGAACAATCAACAAATGATGAACTCACAACAAACTCTTATGTCTAGAGAAAACTGGGCATTAACTCCGGAAATCATAAATCTGATCCAATATCCTTTTAAATAAGATAAACGAATAAGGAAACATTTCCAATCGAGTCATTTGTTGTATTGGCTATTCCGCTAGAAAAAATATTTTTTGGGTATTCACAAGTCACACATTTATCATCCATGGAGATTTGGGCATCCGATTTTTCAGGCTTCATCAAATCGCATTCCATTATCTTTTCCTAAAAGGTATATGACCCAAATTCAATTTATGTGTTGGAGTTAATTTTAATTTACTTAAAATATTTATGAAAATTTTCAAATTAATTTTTAAATCATTTTTGAAGAAAATGAAATTTTCGTTCGAAGTCAGCCAGCTCATTCGAATGACCTCGGTCTAATGAACCTGCCCTGTATACACTGTCATAATGTTAGAAGGCTTGTTAGAATTTTCATTCGAACGAATTCGTTCTAACGAGATTTCTAATGACTTCCCTTATATTGCACTGGATTATCGTTAGAAAACTCGTTCGAACGAAGTCGTTCAAATGACCTCGTTCGAACGAGTTTTGTCAGTTATGAAAATTTTCCTTAATCTTTTCTGCAGTTATTTTGCATAAGTTCTTTGGTCCACTACTTTTCCCAGTTTCATAAAGTGGATGAAAATACATTTTTTCAATAAGGAACTTGGACATTTAAAAAGAAGAATTCTTGTCTTCCTTTTTAATGAAATACTCTCCAACACAATTTTGAATGAACCAAAGCCCCATGCTTTCAACCTGAATTTCATCATGGACATATGCGGTGGATTTCTGCGTCCTAGTTGATTGAAGATGGTTCTTTGGCCTTCAATGGATACCGAGACACGAGGAGTGTTGTGCAACGCATTAGATATTCGCGTATTATGAACGGAGGTAGAGGAGACGAGATCAACATGCCTTAGTGAGTCAAGTCTATAAGTAGTTTGAGTCCATTGTAAAACTTTTATTTGTAGTGGATTTGTCTAGGCCTAGCCGTCTGAGGTTTTTCCCATTTGGATTTTCCTCGTAGATCGGCACGTTGTGGTTGTGATTACTTATTTTATATCATTTAATCACCTGGATATATGTGTAGGGTAAAAAGGATAAAATTTGGCTAATTTTATATCTCTTAATCAAATTAACAATCCCATAACTTTAATTGATAAGTGTTCATGCTAACTTTCTAATTTGCAAAGGATATTAAAATTGGAATATTTCTCAACTTGGCAAATTTTTTATAGTGTTGTGTGTATATTCTACAAAATAACTCAAGTCCATATAACCTTACAACTTCATATTAATATAAGGGCAAGGTCAATCGAGTGACCTTGCCCGCATGAAATGTTCCGAACTCATTTAATGACGAGTGTAATGTGTAATTAATGCTAATGATATTGCATTAAATGAATGATATATTATATTTTTGAGGGAACACTATTTGTGCTATTAAAAGTTCCTTTGTATTGATTAAGATGTGATAGGTTCACACAATGGTTTATTATATGACGGTTGATGGGAAATTCCCTTAAATGGGTTTGTGGTTCAAGAGATAAATTCACTCGAGTGATAATTTTCTCGAGTTCCTAAAATTTCAGAAAAAATTACATCATAGAGGGTGGCAAATAGTAACATATGAGGTAAGCTGTGTAATAATCCCAATGTGGTCTTTTAGATGAGAGACCAAAAGGAACATCCTTGAGAAACTATTAGGCACGAGGTCCCTCAGAAAATGGTATCTTGAGCTGCCATTATTGTGCTTATTGAACATAGGTTTTGCCTAAGTGTGATAAAGAGGTTGGCATTACTTACCCCAACATTACCCTATTACCAATCCTCCAAACCAAGTCCCTGCAAGGTGATGAAAATGAGGTTGATTAATAGAGCATGTGAGCTCTCCTATATCCTGCAATACATGGTCCTTCGAAGGTACCGATCTACCTCAGAATGATTACAAAACAAACCCAAGTATTTTATCATTAGGGACATAATACATGCAAATATAATTCTTATTACCAAATGTCCTTTCCATATCCCTCGATTAAGCTTGATCTTTGTGGGAGGTCCTTCGAGCGACCACGCTCCTTGCAAAGGATATTCTTTCGAATAACCTTCTTGTTCTATCATTAGTGCTTTGTTGTGCAAGATTAGTCTACCGATCAACCTTGAACAAAGATATTCCCCTACAACAAAAAACCATAAATTAAGTTGACTATGTCTTCGAAAAAGATATAAAAAATGAAATTACAAAAGATAGTGGTGCATTTCAATTTAACTAATTGATTATCGAGATATGATAGTAAATAAACCCTATCCCTTGACATAAATAAACTTAGGGACATAGAAAAATTAAAAAAGTCACTTAAATTAGTGATAATATCAATAAAAAGATAAACGTATGGTCATTGATATTTTTTATCATTACAAGGACTGTTTTACTTGGGTATATAGTGAATTACCTAGTCTGTATAGAAAATTAGTCGGGGCATAGATTGACAATCAAAGAAGGCTATAAACCTTTTAAGAAGGTGTCAAGGGAAATGACTTTAGGGGTCACAACCAAAATAAAAGAAGAAATAAAAATGTTGCTCAAGGTTTGGTTCATTCGAATTTCTAGGTATGTTGAATAACTATTCAATATAGTGCTAGTAGTTAGGAAAATTGGAAGATTGAGAGTATGCATTGATTTTAGAAATGTAAATGCACCGACTTAAGTACACCAAAATAGGCAGATGATTATGGCAAGATGCTCACGGTCTTATTCCGTGACTATCTAGTAACGAAACACATGTGACCAGTTCCATGACCATAGAATTTTGTGACCTAAACTGGAGCTGGTCACAGCCCTAGACCGTGACCAAGTTGGGTCACGACTATGGTCCATGACTAGTGTGTGACCATTATGGTTGAAAAATTGCGCTAAAATTCCCTTAACCGTGGCCACGATTATTGTTCGTGACCTTGGACATAATTCCCACCAATTGTGGCCATGACTTTTGGCCGTGACCATTTTGATTTGGTCACGATAGTGGGTCGAGGTCATGGGTCGTGACTTGTCCAATTATGATGACATGGTAATGGATGATGAAGTGGAGAAAAGGGTCATGGCATATGGTCACAGCCATGAGCCATGATCAACCTCTTTATTTATAAACTCAAAACCCTTCAGCCATTTCACGTACATACTCTCTCTCTCTCTCCGGCTTCCTCTATTTCACTCTCTTAGGTAAGATTCTCATTCTGTCTCTGTCTCTGTCTTTGTCTTTCTCTCTCTCTCTCTCTCTCTCTCTCTCTATATATATATATATATATATATATATATATATATATATATATATATATATATATATCCACTTTGTGTATATGTATATGTATATGTGTGTATTTGTGTGTACATGTGCATTACTATATATGTGTATATACCATGTACATGTGTGTGTATATACATACACACGTAGATATGTGTATGTTTATGTATATAATGTGTGTGTATGTATGTGTATTTTAGCCCTAATTAAAATTTTCTCTAAACCCTAATTTAGTGAGAAACTACCCTAGTTTTCAATTTAAATTTGACCAAAACTCTATATTTAAAATTTTCAATCCTTAAACCGTAATTAATGGAAAATTTGCCCATTTTTTAAAACTAAATTAGTGGAAAATACCCTATTTACTAAATCCTAACTTAAAAATAATTTGTGCATAAATACCATAAACCCTATTTACTAAATCCTAATTTAGTGGCAAGCTACCCTAAACCCTAATTTAGTGAGAAACTCACCTAATTTCGTTATAAACTACCATAAACCCTATTTACCAAACCTTAATTTAGTGAGAAACTATCTTCATTTGTGAGAAACTACCCTAAACCCTATTTACTAAACCGTAATTTAGTGAGAAACTACCATAAACCCTATTTACTAAAACCCAATTTATGAACCAAATTTATGAGATTTACTACGATATATTGTTATTATTAGTATATGTTTTATCATGTAGATGATAGAAGGAGTATGGGATAATTATTGGTTGTTGGTTTGCTTGTTGGATAATAATGTTAGATTGCTTGAATTGATAATACATATAGACTTTCAAATTCGCTCATAATAAACCCTAATAAAATGTGTCTTAACACTCACGACGAGTCCTTGTTTGGATTTCACCTCGGTGATATCCAACACCAGGGGTTTAATAGAATGGTAGTGATGAATCAAAACCTTAATCAAACTAATATACCCTTATACATTATATGATAAAATAAGATAAAATTAAATTTTGTCGATAGAAAAAGAATAATTAGTTAATGATTAATTAGAGACATTATTTGTAGGACTCATATTCACACCCTCATATATATATCTTAGGAAAAAAGAGGTACAATGATAATCACTAGCAATAAGAGAACGAGAGGTTGCAATTGGATCGCACTTATACCTATGTTATTAGTGCATGTCATTTAGAGGGTATTATTATTTATTGCTATAGGAATAAGAAGACCGAACAATTTAACTATCTTACGAATCATGGAGTTGATCTCCGGTAAGATTACCTGGTTGATCGTATTTTATTTTCCTTACTACAAAGATGGGATGAATCTGTTGAGAATATATTCCGTATACATAATCTCGATGTAGCCCTGACCTTACTTACGCTATTAGAGAAGGTAGAAAAATATTCACCTGTTATGTATACAACTAAGTATAGAGAGCATTAACCAAGACTTTCATGTATCGTGACATATGCACGTTAAGTTGAATCTTGCCAACAAGTACAAGGATATGGCATTCTGAGTTCATGTCACAGACATATATACGTTAGTCATATATACGCTTCCTCCTAGTTGTCCATGTGAAAAAATCCATAGGTTTTTAAAAACTAATACCGAATGGATGGAGATCAGACACATTGAATATATTTTAAAGTCTTAATCTTAAAAGGTAGATACATAAATATAGTCATAAACTTGATTAGTTAGTTATAATTTCATACTATTATAATTATTTAGTCTCTTATTAAGTTTTATTTTTGTAGATAAAATCAGGCCACAATGATCAAAATGTACCAAGTGACGAGGTGACACTCCAACCATGATTCCCATCTCGTGCAGATCAATGAGAATTCTAATGACCAATTGATGAGAAATTATCAACTCCAACATTGGTTCAGTCCACTTATCCAAGAATGATTAGGCAACAAACCCCCGTTGCTCTAACGCCCCCATCCAACACTTTCGACACATCACAGTCAAATATGAAGATGCCTATTGGGTTATAATGTATCGAGAATAACCCAACTAGTAATAAAAATAACCTCCAAAAGATTTATATCCCGGTGTTTGTTGCTTGGGAAAATGAATGTGGGAGTCGGGGGAGCAAACAACTGGAACTAGTTGATGAAGCCATCAAATATGATACCGATGAAAAACTCTGTAAGAAAACTTCATTTCCCGACCATTCAAAGCAAACGGTTATTTCTCGGGTTGCTGAACAACTAAGAACATGTTAGATAAACCTTCAACAGAGACATTTCCCAAAGGTGGTATCGAGCCATGACATTTTAGAACTGAGAGATAAAGTGCCTCAGAATGTTGAAATGCTAGTAGATAAGTGGAGTGATTTTTTGGAAAATGAGGAGAAAGACAAGAAGCTGTTCTAGGGGAGAAAAATAAACAAAATAGGGGAAAAACTGATGCCCACAAGTTGGGCTCCAAATTGTATGAACATTTAAAGAATGAATGGCCGAATAGGACAAAGGATGGTCCAGATGTCGACAAATAACCAAATCGGGCAAACTTATACGTGAATGTCTGACGGGAAAAAGATAATAAATGTTATCTACACTTAGCTAAGACTTTGGAATAAATAGAGGACATTTGATGTTAGTAAATTTTGATCCCTTATGGTTACATAGAATTTTTTTCCATAAACTAGACCTTTCGAAAATACAAACGAGGGAGGATGAGAGGTGTTGGATGACATATCCCCCCCCCCCCCCCCCAAAAAAAAAAAAATAAATAAATAAATTAAACATACCGCACCTCTCGTGGAGGAACATCTGTCCAAGACCAACGGGGATGTCCAGGAGATTAAAACTAATCTGGGAGCCTTGACGAGTGAAATTTTTATACTTGTGTCCTTTTTTACTCAAGGTTTTTGACAACCAATGCCTCCTCAAGGTTTCCCTTAACCTCTTTCTCAAGGTTTTACCTTTCCTCCCTATGCAAGTTTTCCCTCACAAATGATGCCTCCTTCCACATTCCCATCACAAATACCACCTCCTCTAACATTCCCCTTACTAGTGTCTCTGCCTATCATAGGTCTTAGATCATCGTCAACCACTCATGGTGACTATGGAGAGGAGTTATGTTTTAAGGAACTAACCAATAGTATGATTGTTGGTGTGTGCACACTCATCTCCTTAGTTGTTGGAAGTATAGTACATGACTGAACTTTACAGAAGGGTGAGGCTCCGGTGATGGTTGATGAAATATATACCAGTTGTGAAGATTACACATTGACAACGGATATGGGAAACAATTGAAGTACTATGAAAATTCTTTTATCACTTGGCTAGTTTTTTTGTTGATCAAGTTATACTAATACTTTTTTATTTCAGTTGGAACAATATTTTTTTTTGTTTTAAGTTGTTTAAGTTCCAAGTTGTTTAAATATTGAGTGATCAAGTTTCAAGTTGTTTAATTTGTTTCAGTTGAAAATTCTTTTAATTTGAGTTTAAGTTGTGAATTGTGCGTTCTTGTATGAAACATAGCATTTGTTTAACACATGACTAAAATATAAAAAAATATTAAATGGGCTTCCCATAGTACAAATAATGGATGGGGGAGACTAATCGAATAATAAATTACGATGTAAGTAGCACTCAAGAATTTGTTAATATGCTTATAATAATCTTAAAAGTGACAAGATTCCATGTAGGTTAACACATTATATGAACAAAAAATATAAGTGTTTAGAATATAGTGAGTTGCAACTACTAAAGTGGGGAATTTGTCAAGACTATAAGATATGGAATATCATGGTGAAAAAAATACTATATGTTTCGAAAGAATTATCGATACCCGATCACCTAATGAAACCCTAATGAGTGTAAGTGGTACAAGAATTGCCAACACATCATCCATTGACCGACTTAATTGATAATGCTTACAGACTCCACCGCCATAAAAACCACCAACCTATGGATACAAATAATGCACATTTTGACCAAGAAAATGAAGATGCTGAATTACCAGGAGATCGGGAATACATATGGTTGAAGGCTGATGCAGCTAGGCTGTTGTATAAATATTGCGATGAAGATCACTCAATATTATATTAAATGATTTGTTTTCATATTTGAAGAGTCAATTTGGATTTTTTATCAACAACATAATCAGAATTTTTATCTGGGTTAAAGAAATTCTCCAAAAAGATGCCATATTACCAAATTATTATCCTAGCATAAAGAAGAGCTTAAAGGGGTTGGGTGTGAAGTAAAAATATATTCATGCATGAAAGTATGATTGCATATGGCACCTCAACGAGCATGAAGAGAAGGTTGAATCTCCTATACACAATGAACCTATATAAATATATACTAGCGTATGCCCGTGCCTGAAGGCACGACGAAAATTTTCCAAAGTACGTAATCGTGAAACAGCGACATTTTTCAAAGTATGTAATAGCGATTAGCAAAAATTTCCGAAGTGAGTAATTACAAAACCAGAAAATTTTCGTTCCTTGACAAAACAAAGTGTAATTTAAAAAACACTTGGCTATAATATCCGTATTTATAGGACTATCCTGCCAAATGTTAGTGTTCACAATTGGTAATAAAAGTTCATTTTTGGTTAAAAAAACATTGGGTCGTGTTTGAGATAGGTAAACAATAATATTTCATGTCGTGTCATGTTTAATTGCAAAACAAAATGTACGTAATTACAAAAAAAATCGTTACCCGACAACAAAGTGAAATAAAAAAATTGTCATTCAAAATTTTTTAAAGCATATAATACAACTTTGATCACGTGACTCACAGTAAAAATTACTATATTCATACTCGGTTGGCACTATAATCAATAAAAAACCCAAATCCATGGTAACAATATTCGTTTAAGTTAAAATTACAAAAAAGGTAGTCAAAATAAATGTACAATATTTTTGTTCTAATTTTAAAAAATTTGGGCAGAATTTCCTTTATTTATAGGACTATCCACCCTGTTTAAAAAAATAAAAATACTCAACAACAGCAATACTACAATACTCGAGGTCCAGATTGGACCTCATTTCAACCACTTCATCAATTTAACAATAATCAAATATAAACCCCAAATATATGTACATAATAAACCACTATTGAGAAGTTTCTCCGAATCGAGTCGACCAGGTAACTTGTTGAGTCAAGAAATGGACGCATCACCGTCAAGTGCACAGAGCTTTGCACGCACCCACACCCTAAAACATGCAACATCGACATAAGATGTATGCACCACTGTCGGTACGAATAATTTCAAAAACATATGCATAACTGGAAAAAATTCAAGAACCTACCTAAAAAGTAGGAGAAGTTACCGATATGAACTTCAACATATACTCCTCCAATTCTCCAATATAAGTTTGTTGGTTACCAGAATCTGTAAGAAAAATGATATTGTGACTCAATTTATATCCACGGTTGTCATATATCAAATGTAATAATATTTGTATAATGTATATATTAATGCGTGTATCAGCTAAAGACTATTGACAACTATTGAATAAGATGAAAATTGAAGATTTAGTGGGATGGGGTGGGGTGGGTTAAAACATTACGAATGCATTAAACAACAACAATGAAAAAGCAGTAACCAAATTAATAGGAATAGATGGGATGTCATCCAAAACTGAAAACAAAACATAACATGATAACGAAACCGATGTAATTGTGATGAATGATATATATGCAATCCAGTACATGGCATTAACATTACATGGAATTAGCATTCAAATACTAATGCATTAAAATACTAATCAAGTACATGGCATTAACATTAAAATACTAAATAATCATACACACAGAACAAATAATAATAACAAAATGCTTGGCCAATCCTAGTTTTTGGAATAATTCAACAAAGCCTAGTCCTTCGTATTTGGGATTGGTCACATGCATTCATATAAGCTATGTTCTTGAGGGATATGATCGGACTTAGGGATATGATCGGACTAAAATGGTTTACAAATTTTGATTATTTATATAAGCTATGATCTTGAGGCGATCTCGGTTCCCGTTATGCTAAAAATTAGTGCTCTCGCACCCTTCTTCCCACTCCCACTCCCACTCCCACTACCCAGTATGGCCACTTAAGCAAAAACCATATATATGCATCATATATATGCATATGCATATATATGATGCATATATATGCAACTACATATATATGCATATGAAACTTTATCATGCCGATATAGCAGCCACTCTGTCTATCTAGCATTGTCACAGTGGGAAAGAAAGACAAAAATAAATAAGGATCTGCGTGGACTTCAAAGATTTGAATAGAGCTTACCCCAAAAATGAGTTCCCTCTGCCCTCCATTGATAGCCTGATAGATGCAACGACCGATCATGAGATGTATATCTTCATGGATGGGTATGTAGGGTACAACCAGGTCAACATGGACCCCATGGATGTAGAGAAAACAGCGTTTAAGACCCCGTTAGGCAATTTCATGTACAAGGTGATGCCGTTTAGACTCAAGAACTCTAGGGAGAATTACCAAAGAACAATGATGGCCATCTTCCATGACTTCTTTCATAAATTTATGGAATTTTATGTGGATGATTTGGTCATCAAGTCAAGGAAGGAGGAGTCCCATCTGAGCTATTTGAGGAAGGTGTTTTCCCGTTGCAGGAAGTTTAAATTAAAGATGAATCCACTAAAATGTGTTTTTGGAGTGATAAGTGGTAAATTTCTAGGCTTTGTGGTTGATCAACAAGGGGTATAGGTGGACCAGGACAAATAGCGGGCGATCTTGGAAATGCCATGTCCAAGAACGGTGAAGATGCTGAAGAGTTTCCTTGACAAAGTCTCCTACCTTAGGAGATTTATGCCTGGATTGGTTGAAATAACACACCCACTGATGAAACTGTTGCGAAAGAACACAAAATTCAAGTGGGAGGAGAGTCACCAGGAGTCTCTTGACGGACTGAAGAAGCTTCTCATTTCACCACAGACCATGGTTCCCCCAAAAGCAGGAATACCATTACAACTGTATCTCACATCCACCATGAGGTCCGTGGAAGCTTTACTGGCACAAGAGATTGACGGGTAAGAACTGCAAGTCTACTACCTCAGCAGGATCATCCATAGACTAGAAGTCAGATATAGTAGCTTAAAAAGGCATTGTTTGGACTTAGTCTTTGTAGCGCAAAAACTTAGACATTATATGCTGTCTTTTACAATTAATATTGTAACTAGATGTTATCACATTAAGTATTTGCTGGCAAGAACTATATTGATTGGCAAGGAAACTAGATGGTTCCTTATCCTCTCCGAATATGATTTGAAGTGTGTGGTTCCTCGCGCAATCAAAATCCAGGCGTACTTCGATATGTTGGCTATTTTCCCCTCAGGAACATTTGAGCCACCCAAAGAAAGTATCCCAGGAGACGAATTGCAGTCCAATCACCTAGATACAATGGATGAGGAATGGACAATGCATTTCGATGGATCCTTGGCTGAAAACAAAGGAGGAGCAGGGGTTATTCTTTCAAAAGTAATGGAGGAGATTTTCCTTTTCTACAAATTAGATTTCCCTTATTCTATCAACGAGGCGGAATATAAAGCACTAGTGATAGGGTTGCTAGAGGCTCTTTGAAGGAGGATTCGTTCACTTTGCATCAAAGGGGATTCAAACCTGGTGGTTTAATAAGTGAATGGAGAATACGCCTTGAAACACATGAGTCTGACACCATACAAAATAATCATCTAGAGACTTATTTGCCAGTTCCATCGGACCGAGATCAAGAGGCATCCCAGAACGATGGACCGCCCCCAGATGCCTATGCCACCATTGCCTAAAAAATGGTCATGAGGAGCGATACAACTACCATCGTGATCCAACAAAAAATAGCTCCTTCGATAGTACAATCAATTCTACCAATAGAAGATGATGGGGACTGGAGGGGAGAGATTAAGAGGCAACTGGAGGCTGGTGAAGGAATGATGGGGCTTAGAGAATTAGCCCAGTACTTTACAAACCAGGGAAACCTTTACTTCAGAAATACAGGAGGATGGCTATCAAGATGCATCAGTCCAGAAGAAGTAGGGAAGAGGTTAAAGAAAACACACGAAGAGCACTACGAAACAACTGAGATACCCCTTTACAGGAGAATTCAAAGGGAGGGATATTTCTCGCCTAGCATGAAGTAGGATGCAACCGAGTTACAACGAAAGTGCGAAAAATGCTAATTATTCTTCGAGGAAGCTGAGTGTCATTTTGTAGAGGCTCAGGCTGACTGGAGACAAACCTATATTGACTTCATTAAAGATAGAGTTGTCCTAACGGAGAAAATTGATGCGATGGGACTCCGACGAAGGGCCTCGAGATTTTACGTTCAAGAAGGGAAGCTTTATCGAAGGGGATACTTCAACAGGCCATTGTATTGCATCACGAAAGAAGAAATGCCGAGGTTCTCAAATAGGCACACGATCCAGCTCACATAGGGGGGCCAAGTTATATAACCAGTTGATGACTTTGGGATACTATTGGCCAACGACGGATAAAGATTTTGCTGACTTCGTTCGAAGGTGCAAGGTTTGCCAGCTTCATGGAAATATGATCCATGCCCCATCGGTGGACCTACACTCCCTGGAAACACCCTATCCTTTTCACACTTGGGCATTTGACCTGGTAGGGGTAATACATCATTCCTAGGGGGGGAGATATGGATACTAGTGGCAACAAAGTTCTTCACAAAGTGGGCTGAAGCGATACCACTGAGAGGGAAAATAACAGGGGTGGTGAGAAACTTCATCAGAGAATACATCATTTTCCATTTTGGGATACCAAAGGTTATCCTTTCAGACAATGGAACCCCTTTCGTCAATTCAGAAGTAACGATGTCCACAGATAAATACTCCATTATCCATCACACTTCGACGGTGGATTACCCAAAGGGAAACGGTCAAGCCGAAGAAACTAACAAAACTTTGGTCAATATCTTGGCTAAAACGATGGAGGATTTCCCAGGATCATGGTATGATAAGATACTAGTTGTTTTATGGGCCTATTGAACGACTAAGAGGAAGCCCACAGGGTATACACCATTTTCTCTTATTTATGAGGCTGAGGTGATTCTCCCAGTGGAGTTGGAAGTTCCCTCTGCTCGATATGCTTTGCGAAGTAGTGTGCTCCCTCAGAATAGGCATGTGCAGTTGGAAGCGTTGGATGAACACAGAGATAATGTGACGCAACACTTCCAAATGTATATGAAACATCTCTCCAGGGCATATGATAACTTGGTTAGACCAAGGAAATTCGTAGAAGGAAACCTCGTGTTGAAAGTAGCAGTAAAGCACATCAGAGGATTTTTCCTACCCAAGTTTGTAGCGAATTGGGAGGGACCCTTTATTGTAAAAGAGGCTCATGACTAAGGTTATTGCTTAATTTCTAAGATAGAAGAAGACATGCCATTTAAGATTAACAATAAATGGTTGAAGGTCCATCATGTGTAAGCAATTATGTTTGGGGCCACCAATGTATCTAACTTTTATGAATATACGAGTTCTTTTTATGAAAAATGTGCAAGTTCTCTTTGTTGTAACTCAATTAGAGGTGAAAGAGTTACAGAACTTCACACTTCACAATTTATGCAAATAGTTATAACACAAGAGATAAGCATAAGAAAACATATATCTTTCTTCATTCATAAACCTTAGGGAATTACAAAATTGGGAGTTATTACCCAAGAATTACATAAAAAGGAGAGAAAAAGAAAAATATATACAAAAACTCATGGGCTTAGTAGAAACCACAGATCTGGGGAGGAGAAAAAATCTTCAGGAAGGCCCGAAGAAGCTACTTGTCAAGAACGTTGAGCATTGATAGAGACCTCCAACCTTATTTGCACCTGTGTGCGCTCGATAAGGAGTTTCTACCATTTTAGCTTTGCCAAACGTAGAGCTTCTTCGATGTCCTCCACCACCTTATCATTGGCTCCAAGAAGAGGTGCTAGCTTGGCCAACTTAGCTTCCTCCACTCGCTGATAAACCTGATGCTTCCGCAGTAGTTCCCACTGGCTGTCTAGTCATTGCCTCTTCAAGATTTTCAAATATGTGATAAGCCAACCAAAACAAAAGCTGTCGCGACCCAGCTCCCTCAGATAACCCAAAAATTGGTTAAGGAGTGGTCTGGTAATGTTTGAGGTTGGAGTGTTGGAAATTTCAGCAATAACGGTAGCCATACCCTGAATCCTATAGCTCATAACTGAGGTGTTTGAACAAAGGCAATCCACCGTGAATGTTTCAGGAAGTTGCTCAACTACCAAATGATGGTTGGCAGGCATTTGAGGAGAACATTAGAGCACCATCACGCAGAAGGTGTGAGGAACCAAGTCGGGCAGAGGAAGCTCGCATCCAGATTCGCTCTCGGTAGCGGCACCGGTCGTGGAACCTTGGTCATTATGGCTAGAATCTTTCGAGATGACAAGTTCCCGATAGGGCGAGCCAACAGGCAAAGGAACTGGTGGAGAATCCTCTCATGTAACCCGAGGATAGGTAGAAGAAATAATGAGTGTACGAAAAAACTTTAACAAGCATTTTCGTTGTTAAGTCACCGTTATAAGTGGAGTTTGTGAAAAATCTTAACAAGTGTTTTCGTTGTTAAGCCACCGATATAGGTGGAGTTTATGAAAAATCTTAACAAGTGTTTTTGTTGTTAAGTTACCATTATAGGTGGAGTTTGTGAAAAATCTTAACAGGTATTTTCGTTGTTAAGTCACCGATATAGGTGGAGTTTGTGAAAAATCTTAATAAGCATTTTTCATTGTTAAGTCACTGTTATAGGTGGAGTTTATGAAAATCTTAACAAGCATTTTCGTTGTCAAGTCATCAATATAGGTGGAGTTTATGAAAAAAACTTAACGAAGTGTTTTTATTGTTAAGTCACCTACATGGGTGAAGTTTGAGAAACTGAGAAATGCAGAGAAATTAGCGAAGTACCTAAGCAGTAGTAGGAGCAAGAACAAGTCACCACGGGGGACATAATGGTAGAAACTGTTGTGGGTGGGCTCATTGCCTCAGTAGACTCAATGGGGACCTTGGATGAAGAAGCTTCAATGGTAGGCAAACTTCAACAGATGCCCCAATGGGAACGTCAGCATCAACATGGGCATGGGAAGGGAAAAGGCCACTAAGAGCAATGGGTGGAGATAGACTTGGAGAAAGTTGTAAATGCAAAACCAAGTGTTAGACACAAGGAGTAAACACAAAAGAATAAGGGGCAGGAATACATCTAACTTACCCCCGTTATGGCACGAAAAAGAGGAACTACGGTAAGGGGTTTTGTCAATGCCGGGGGAAGGAGAATGTTAGCTATCAGTGATGCCACTTCCACCTAAAACATCCCAATATATTAGAAATGATAAACACAACAATGTGACAAAAAAATATGTGAGACTTGGCAAGAAATTTACCTGAGTGGCACTCTCCTCTTCCACAACGAGGGGCAGAAGGACCTCTTGCTCGGTGGGTAATTCAAAAGAGGCTGGAGTAGTTGCCTCTGGTTGGCCAGATATTTCAGCAGACCCAATGGTGGCAGCCCCCATAGTAGTTTCCTTGGCTCGTTGGGAGGACAAACGCCGTGAGTAGGTAAGGCCTATCATGGGGGAACGAGGAGGAGTGGTATCGACTTGAGAGATACCGCAATGCCCCCCACGAAACGACTTATAGTGGGACTAGGGGGTGATTGGTCCTTTCTTCTCCAACTCCCTGCACAAAAAAATTATTATTAAGAAATAAATAGACGTAGCATGCTTTAAGAATAGGGGAATAAGAAAAAAAATGAATGCACACATACCTTAGACCCAGAGGGAGAACGAGAAGGTATAACCACCGGTGATGGTGGCGAGGAGGCAGCAGTAGAAGGAGATGGGGATGGAGGTTTCTCAGGCGTCCGTTTCTTTTGGGAAATGGTACCCAACATTTTCTTCCTTGAGCTCATTCCATCACCACCTTTCGGTACCCTCGACCTTCTTCTCCTTTTTGCCGGTGGCTCGGTAGGATCAACCACGATCGTGGGAAAAGCAGCCAATGGAGGAACAACGATAGTGAGTCGTTGAAACTCAGCATTTATTCTTTCTATCTTAGCTTGAACCTGCCTCCTCAGCTCTTCAACTACCTCTGGAGACATAGAAGGGGGAACGGAGGGATTTGTAGGTTTTAAAACCTTAGAAGTTGATTTAGATATTTATTTGTGTAAATTATAGTAGTTAGATGCATTTATGATTAGGTTGGTTGAATTAATGATGTTTTTTGGAGTAGAAATGGGTTTTGGGTAAAAACTAGGGTTCATAACCCGTAGCCCATTCTTGGAAAATTCGCAGGTGCGAATCGATTCGCTAAGGGGTTAGCTTATAGGTCTGCAAACCCGAATCGATTCGGGTTAAGGCCGAATCAATTCGGTCGAGGCAGAAACTTGGATTCTTCATCCGAATCGATTCTCTTTTGGGAAGATCAATTCTCTGCTTGGGGAGAATCGATTTGGCCCTAGGGCGAATCGATTCAAAAATCCTGTTTTTTGAGTTATTTTTCTAACTCAATATTTATCCTTTTCTTTTAGGTTTAGGACTTAGGGACCTTCTTGTATGAAGTAAACTTAGTGTCCTAGAGTCTTATATTGGGTAGGCAAATACCTTATGTTAGAAGCGGATAGTTAGGACTTATTTGGGGATTAGTAAATGGAAGATTAGGTGTTCTTTTCCCTTATTTGGGAATTGATGTATCGCATTTAAGGAATATTTCGGTTACATCATCCCAAGGATATTGATTGGATATATAGGTGTTGCTCTTAGTAGTAATCCAAATGGTAGTAGTAGAATTGTGTGTATGACATAATGGATCTCTAGGATCGAAATTGTCAAGGAGTAGTTTATTGGGGGGGGGGGGGGGTCCTTGTTTGGATTTCTTTTTGCGAGACTCCCCACGCACGAAACGTAGTGTAATGTTGAGAGTGGAGTGAAGTTTTGTCCTTATTAAATTTATGCATGTTAATGAGAGAATAAATTCTTAATTTGAAATTAAATGTTAATCATGCGAAACAACAATACAATGTATAACCGATTAAGGTATAAATTGAAATTAATATAGCCTAGTAGGGCATATGTGCATGAATATATTTAAGCGTGCTTAGGTTGGAAATATCCTTGGGGTATGTTAGAATGGCAGGTCTTACGGGTGTAGGCCGTGCCTATGGTAAGTTAGGTTGTCCTTATGGGAGGGGTAACTAAATTAAGATTTCAGGACTCGAATAGGTGCACGCTGTTAGATGAGAGGTGAGTTTAGGGGTTTCACGAGAGTGCGACTCCACTTTAATTATGAAACAAGTGCATTTATATTTATTATACACGGTTAACAAACTTGCTAAACATTTTTACACCTCGGTCTCTGACCCGTTTGTATTTCTCTCCTGCTATATATATATATCACTACAGGTGTCCTACCGCAGGGATGCCGGATGCTTTTCTATCCAGAGTCTTGGGAGCCGTAACAGGTGCGGAATGTTGCAGGATTTATATTGTAGTCGCTTCCTATTCTTGTGTAAATCTAAATAGGATTCATGTTGTACATCGGGTTTATGCCCAGGGTCATTTGTAGTTGTTTATATTTCTTCTTTATGATGTTGTACTGTCTGTGACCCGACAGTTTATTCGGGTATATTTCCTTTTGTATACTCATTTCTTTTTTATTTTGAGCACTTTATTTTATCATGGTGTTGGTACATTCTATCTCTTATACTTGTTGATAGTGTTGGTTTGTTGTTTGTGGCATGTTTTATTTAATTTTGGCATCTCGCTTATTTGATCTCGGGTAGTTAGACTTATAGGTTATTGTATAGTTTGTTGGTGCTGAGACTGAGCCATCTGAGATTCCTGATTTAAGGTAGTATAGGTCTGGCCACCCGTTATTATTTTAAGCGGGGTGTCACAACCTTCATTTTTGTACTCTAGTTATGATCGGGTCATTTACTCGGGAGTGTGGCCCAAGCTATTGTATTTTCTTATTGTAATGTATTATGTAACTTAATTTAATTGTTCAAACTACTTGTAAGAGACTGTTAACCGACAGACTATTCGGTTATTGTGTTATATATGTATTGTTCAGCTTTATTCTTGTAGATTTCATCCACCTTCTTTTTAAATTGGGTTGTTCAAAAGTTTTCTTTAACTCATAAAATAAAAACTTTGGCAACCCGTTTTTCTAAAATATAGGGTGGTTGTCCCGTATACTTATTGTGGTGTTGTGATGCTAAGAATAATCCATCTATGATTCCTGTTATTGTTGGAGTATCGGGCTGGTCACCCCTTATTTTGGATGATAGGGTTGTCACACATATCATATTCTAGATTTCATTTATTTGTCATCATTTTGTGTCGATCAAAGGATGGATTATTTTTCCATGGAGAATTGCGTTGGTATTTAGGGTTTATTTCTCATGTTATAGAATGTGTCAGTTATTTTGATAGAGTTTTGACTTTTTTTTGTTTGTAAATGTAATTTAGGAAAATGAAAACAATGTATGGCTTAGTTGACTGTCTATACAAAAAATATATAAGTGTGCCTTTAATATCTTTTCTATTGTTGCTCAAAGGTTAGTGTATGCTAGATGTTTTGGTAATATAAGTTTTATCTTCTGGATGGTGATCTTATAGTGTTAATCGTTATTGGATATTGTGTTGGATGTATATGGGAGCATTGAGAGAATTGCATTTTATTTATAATAATTCTATGGAGATATATCATTGAGGTAAACATAGTAATATTTTAACTGTCAAGGTTTTTTGATTTACAATTACTGTATTTTTGTTTATATTTAAAATTTCAATCATTCATTATTCAGTCTAAACACGACAATGATATGTATATGTGAACATTAATCGTGGGAGGTATATTTTGGTTCAATCTGATTACTTTTTGTATTTATGATATATTGACTAGTTGGTTTTTTGTTACTCCACCTTTATCATAATTATAGTTGAAAGTTGTGATAGACATTTCTTATGTTTTATTATGCTATGTGATAGACATTTCAAATACCATATTAGTGGAATGTTAAATCCATCTCTCTTCTCAACCAATGTGTCCTCAAGATGCATCACTCTAGTAATATAATTGGATGCTTGATTCATATTTTGTATGAAAATTGATTTTCCAATTAGATAACATTTTCAATTAGTACATTTTTTTTTTTAGTTTCTTAATTTATGTGGTTTTCATTCAGTACACAACTTCCTTAATATACAAATGTGTGCTTTCCTTTTTGTATACCTGGATCATTTTTAAATTATGTTTTAATACCTATTTTAATATGGGAGAAATTGGGGTCCCCCACTTATATTTTTAAACATCTTTACCCCACCCTCAAAAGTATCATAAATATTTCTCAACGACGATTTTTAAGTAGTTATGATAACTTTAGGGGTCAAAGTCTATATAAATTTGTTATAATGGAACTAAAGTCAGTTATGCCTAGATTTATGGTGGACAGACCCTAAACCACCCTAAATTTAAAATCGCTCTTTTCTTGATTTTAGTCTATTTCTTGGGCTAATTCCTATAACTTGCCGAAATTTCACAATTTGACACGTTTGGAGTTATGTGATGAAATTGTTATGGCGGATGATAGGTGGAAATTGATGTTGGAGTTTCATAATAAATCACCGATATTTGAAGTTCTTATCTTTAAGGTAATTTAAGGGTTAATAATAGTTCTTGCTAAATCTTCATCCAGTTTGAGGTACTTATATTCACTTATTTATTTTAACTTTTAGTATTAAGGATTTTCATTTTCAAGGTTTGAAGAACTCGAGACATTAGAGTTGGATGTGCCAAATTGTTTCCTATAGCACCTAAAGACAATTCAAGTATGTTGGCTTCTCTCCACCATCCCACCACCATTTCACCGCCATAAACCACCACATTCGTATAGTATTCCACCACATTCAAGCCTACAAAACCCATTTCCACAATTTTTGAGTAGAGATACGAATTTGTGGAGCTTTGTTTGGGGTTTTTGAAGATGGATAAGAAAGTTTCTATGGAGATTGAAGTGATTTTTGTCGGGGCCTTGCTTGGAAGATTAAATAGATCAAACATGGAGGATGCATTTGGTAACCCCTTGAGGCCACCTTTGGAGGTGGGGGATGCTCCTCCTACACTAACTTCTCTACCACCATATGAAGTCATTGAGGTGGAAAAATATATCCTTAGTATTTAAGACTATATTTTCATTATTAGTAGTCTTGTTGTTAAATAACATAAGTAAAATGCATATGAATAAATTACGGTTTCTAGTAAATTAATATTAAACATTTTTATGGAATAAAATGTTAGGAAAATGTCAATTTGTTGGAAATAAGGACCAGTAAATATTTCAAAGTTTTAAAGTGTTAACATTGGTATATTTTGAAAAATTATGTTGAGTTTGCTAACTGTTTGCGAAATAAAGCTTCTTACAAAAATGGAGATTTTATGGGAAATGAGCACTTTTTAAGTGATAAGCACCCAAAAGTGTACATTTTATACCCCGAATAGACGTATTTTAGTTGTTAATTCTCGGCAATGTTGGTCTTATGCGCTTTATTGTCTATTTTGTAGGTCGAATGCATGTTGCGGTGTTCAAATGCGTATTTCAAGGCAATTGTGCGATTTATGGAGCTAATTACCCTTGTCCCGCACCCTAGCCTACCCTAAACCCTAGCCTAAACCTGTCCCAACCCCGTGTATGTTTAGTTCATGCCTTTTTATTTTTCTTAGATTTTTAGTTTGAGTCATGTTATTTTTTGTATTTATTTTAGATTTAATTAGAATTTTTAGGTTTTATTTACTATTTTTATATTTTATTTTTATTAGTATATTTTTATTTTTATTTTTATTTTTATTAGTTTTATTTTATTAGAATTAGTTTTTTTAGGATTTCATTTATTTTTTTTAGTTTTAACAGATTTTACATTTTTCTAGGATTTTAGATTTTAGTTTTAATTGATTTTCTTATTTTTTTATTTATTTCTTTTTAATTTCATTTTTTTTATTTGAGTCTTTATTTTTTTTTGGAGTAGGATTTTTATTTTTAGATTTTTAGTTTTGTTAGTTTTATTTATTTTTAGTTGTGTTATTTTTTGAAGGGTCACAAACTAACACACACACACACAAATCCCATACACACTCACCTACAGCTAACTAAACCTTCACCCTCACACACCTACCCTATGCCTCACCACACCTTATCACACCTATTTTCATCTTCAACCTATCACCACTCTCTCTCTTCCCTCTATAACCAAAAACAAAATACACCCATTAACCTCATTTCTCTCTCTTCCCCAACACCATTAACAAATCTAACCCACCACCTATACCCATAGACCAATATACCCGCCATCTCCTACTTCCACCACCTGCCCAAAACGCACAGACCCTTTCCACCCGAGCCCCCCTGTGCGATCTACCAAACTCGTAACCCGAACTCCTCACCTGTCGACCCTTAACCCAAGAACCTGTGTCCAAAACACCCGAAACCGTCGACCCATATCCCATCGCGACCACAAGCCGATGACCTGAGAACCGAAACCCGCGATCGGAAAAACCTTCATCCTGCAACTCCGGCGGCCACCTCCCGTGCGACCCTTAGTCAACCCCATTTTTGGCGCTGTCCACCAGCTGTCGACAGTCCAACACGGACCTGAGCCCACCTCCGGAATTCCCAAACCCTATCCCCTTTTCGCTGGCTACACCCGCTTCCGACGGACTTGCAACCCGACCTTTAACCCACATCCAAGCCATACACCCATTTGAGACCCTCGGTTCAAACCTCCCGACCTTGCCTTAAACCATTTGAACCAAAATCGTTTCTATTACCGGTTTTAACTTAACCAAATAAACCAAAGACCAAAGTCAAGACCACAATCCAAAACAAATAAAAGCCACATGCCATTTAAAACCCCTTTTTCCCACAAATGCCCCCAAACACTCTTTTAACCAAATCTGATATTATTCCCTCACCCCTCATCCACAAGACCTCACACAACCCATGTACATTTTTGCATTTTCTTATTTTGACCCCAACTTATCCTCACACCCCTCATGTCCATTTAATCCCTATCTAAATTACCCCCATGCTCCATGCCTACTATTTAAGGAAGATGGAAGACCCCATTTGAGGACTTATCAATTTGTAGAGAGAATTCTGGAGAGAGATAGTTAGAGTAGAAAATAAATTAGGTAGAAAAATTATTTGTAAATAGTTTTATTTATTTATTTTTTATTAGAGATTATTGAGTGATAAATTGTGAGTAATTCAATTGATTATTATATTGAATTGATTATTATTGGATGCTCATATTGGATGGACTGTGCTTGCTTTCTAGGAAATAAGAGTTTAATTTCACTTCAAGAGATTGGGTTTGATTGTTATCTTCTCTTCTCATTTATTTTATGCGTTTGATTATTAAGTTGTCAAATTTCATACCATGTTAGGCTAAATCCCCTTCAAGGGGTGGGGGAACCCTTATTTGATGTTATTTTAATTTAATTAGTTTGATTACTTGAAAATTCTCTTTGAATATTAATTTTGATCCCTCACCCTTAAATTTACGCCTGGAGAGAGGGTAAATGATTTTCGAGAGAAAATCGAAATTCTAGTTATAATACCCATTTTAGATTCGAACTAGAGATAGGGGTTTCTTAAGTGTGGTATTATTACTTGAATTTCAACTATATTTTCATTTTCTTGATTTACATAAATATTGATCAATCGATCATAGCGGGTGATTAATTAAAAGGAGTGTAGATCTATTTTCTAGAGTTGTGGGGGGTTAAACTAAATTTTTCTAAAAGATTACTATTAAAATTACACTTGCAACGAGAGTTGATTTGTAATTTTGATATAAATTTGGGAGAATTCCAATAATTAAATTAAATAGTTAGAATAGCTAAAATTTGTGGTGTAGTCCCACTCCTTGATTGCTATCACATTTATTTCCCTCACTTTTTCTCTTATTTTAGTGTTAGACTTTGTTTTTCATTTTAGTCACTTTTTAGTTAGTTGTTTTCATCTCTCATTTTAGCTTAGTGTTATTTCACTTCTTCACACCCAAAAATTGTTTTAATATTTGAAAAGCTAAAAAAAATAGAAAAAGTAAAAAAGCACAAAAAGAAAATAAAAAGTGAATTATCATTGAGTTTGTC
This sequence comes from Sambucus nigra, assembly GCA_949130495.1. Lineage (NCBI taxonomy): Eukaryota > Viridiplantae > Streptophyta > Magnoliopsida > Dipsacales > Adoxaceae > Sambucus > Sambucus nigra. The sequence goes on from OX422217.1 coordinate 574,509,546, forward strand.
TCTAGCTTACCCCCTTGATTTGGATTCATACCTTATTTACCTCTACGCTTGAGTTTGATATTATTTTGTAGGTATTTTGAGGTTTTGAATAGAGAAGCTTTTTAAACAACGACGAAAAATATACCGAAAAAGTCTTTCTATCAAATGGCATCGTTGCCATTTAAGGATGAGTAAATGAGGACGTGGAGGATAAGTTGATCTCGCCATCACTTGATACCTCACTTACTGCTATATTCTAGTTTTGTTTTACTTTTATAGGTTTGTGAAGATTTTTTACGGAAAGAGCAATCGCACAATGACAAATACATAAGAGAAGCAATTTTTTATCTTTATCAAATGACACCGTTGCCATTCTTGGGAGAGTGAAGCTTGGAGCGGATTTCAACTTGTAGTTCATTTATTTTTCATTTTTTTAGTACCATTTTTGTATTTTATTAGAAGGCTGGCATTAGGTTTATTTTCTCCTTGCTTGTATTGCGGTGCATAGAGACACCTTATTATTTCGCATTTAAAATTTGTAATAATCAAAGAAAGTTTGATAGGAAAATCAGACAAGGTATAGAGAGGGCGTCTAAAGGCGAGGAAATGAAGCCTCTCTACCTTGGGTCGATAGGACTCCCGGGGCCAACTTAGATTGGCGTGATCTCCCCCCTGTCGACTCAAATTTTTCGGCACCCCACGGCGTAAAAACCATGGGAGGTACATTTCTCAAACCCTCGCGCCTCTCCTGTTAGCGAGTCAATTATTTTGTGTGCTTGTGTTCTCTTATTTGATTTTCTTCTCGTGTTTATTTTCGAATGGTGTGATGAATTAATTGACTAAGACCTACACCCGGTCACTCACGAGAAGGGATTTAATCACCCGACTCACTCGCTTACCATTATGTGCTACCCTAGCCATCACTAAATTTAAAATCCCTCAACTAGGTATCCCAATAGAAGAACATTTTTGCAAAGGGGATCACAAAGAAAATTCCATGATTTTTTATTGCCCGCGGACTTAATTAAAATTTGACTACCCTTTCACTAAATCTAAAGATAAAAATTGGCTATGTGCTAGTTAGGAATTCTTCTTGACGTGTGTGTGTCCAATTTAATTTTTTGGTAGTCGGATTTTAGTTAGTTCGTCCATTCAAAGAGTCCATATTTTTCCCCACCTTTTCTTCCAAAAAATCCAAAAATATTTTCTTTCATTTTTATAAAAAAAATCCAAAAATATTTTCTTTCTTTCATTTTAGAAAAATCCAAAAATATTTTCTTCCTTTAAAACTCCAAAAATATTTTCTTCCATTATTTTCAGAAAATCCAAAAATATTTTCTTTCCTTTTGAAAAAATTTAAAAAACTCCCAAAATAAAATATTTTCAACCTCATAAACGAAGAACGTCCCTTACTACTTTGGTCATTTCCCATTGTCACACGACACGTGTGAGAGTGATCTCGATCCATATCTTTACCCATCCATGCATGCACCTCATTTTCCATCACCCTCGGTGTCAAATGTCGACGTGTCTCATACTTTGTTGTTCACCCATTGTTATTATGCCGATCACATGTCCCATGAGTGCCCTTACATTCCATATCCATCCGAACCCACCATATAGTCATGATCATAGCGAGTTGTGTCCACCTCAACCACCACCACCACCCGTCACTCCACCACCAACTTCTACATCCGCTCTCGAAAGCCTCTTGCAAAATTTCATACTCGAGCAAAAGCAGGCCACCCGATTTCAAAATGAAGCCCTCCAACGTCTTGAACAAAGATTAAATGAAATTGAGTGTGCCCGAGAGTCGGACATCCCCATGGATCCACCCATTGTTGCACCCGAGGGTGATGATGATGTGTCCTCCTATGACACAGATTTTGAGTGTGAGCAGCCCTACCATCCCAAGAATCTCGATGATGAGACCATTCCATGGGTTGGGTCTCATGTCGACAATTGTGTTGACTTACCTTTCGATAGTGAGCCTGATCAAATCCCACCATGTCCATATGAACCCCACTTTGTGGTTCCCACTCACTTTCCCATAAAATCCAACAAAATTCCCTAGTCTACGCCTATTGATCCCACCGTATGTGTTCCCGAGGAACCACTTCATGATAGGTTAGCTCCGGCTACGAGTGTTCACCATTTTCCAGAGATGAAATCCGTGATAGTTACTAACTATCCGGATATGGATGATATCCCACCATGCATGGCTCCCTTTAAGCCTAATATTTATAGTGATTCCTCTATCTCCAATCTTAGTGACTCATCTTACCCAACCACCACATTCACCGATGCTACTTTTATGGAGAAGTTGACCACTCCATCTCTAGAAACCACACTCCCTTGTGACTATTCCTTTACTCCTCCCAATGAGTGTGCGTCTCCCACTCTTGAGTTGGATCATCTTCCTCCACCATTTATCCCACCCTATCCATCGTTTATCCCACCCATTGTCCCTTCTACCCCACCACTTGGTTTGGATCTTGATTTTACTCATTTCAATTTTCCATCTACATTTTTAGATCCTCACCTGAAACCACCATCCACCACCCATGAGAGTCGTTGTGGTGCTACTCTCCACTTCCGTGACACCGATCTTGTTACCCCATGTCCTCCACTCTCTTGTGGTGTTGATTTTTTCCCTCGACAGCTCCCTAGCATGTCACGGCGCGACCATTATTATCGTCCATTCATAGAACGCTCATGGGATTTCTATGAACCCCACCCCATTCTACTTTCCAAACCATTATGCCTCCTCATACAACTTGATCACCATGCGTATAGGGCCCAAGTTTACCTCACCTTTAAGATCAACAAGGCCCATGGTCGATACCTCTTCACCATCACCCTTTCCCTAATACCCACCCGTCCATGGTCCACCGATGCTTTGCATCGTGTGATGCACTTTTCCATACAGGTGCATTGTCCACTTTAGCCTGTTTCTAGCAAGAGTGACGCTTCAGTCTTGTTTTCTGTCACCCCGCGCTTTCATAGATCTTATCTCTAGGGTGAGATCCCTTCTGTCTGGTTGAAGACATTAAATTTAGCGCTACCGGGAGTCAGATCGTCGTTTCTTGTATAAGTCTCATCCTGTTTGGGGGTGGTGTTTCACATCACCCAATGCTTTCCATGTTATAAACTTATACACATCTTTTTATGTTATCACTTATTCAAGTTTATTCTTGGCTACATCTGCCCACTTCATGAGCAGTTGATTCTGGTAATCTATTTCCTACCTTATGCTCTCAATTTTAAGAATCATTTTACTTAACATCGAGGACGATGTTCCTTTTTTTTGGAGGGTGGGTAATTTTATCAAAATCGTACCTCTTTTGAAAAATTTTGATTTTTGAACCTGAATTTTAAAATTTTGTGCAGTTTCCTTCATCTCAATCATTGATGTGAATTTTCAATCATCCATCTTTCAAAGTCTAGGAATCAATCTAGAGAATATTTTTTTCTAAATAGTTTATGTAATACGTAACAAGGCATGTTGCACAATGAATTGCTAGACTCAACAAAAATTTGTGCACTTATCACGTCACTACGATTTAGAGTTGAAGAGTACTATAATTCCTAAGAAAATCTTAAGGATCACAAGTAGAGGCTTTATCTTGTGAGATTCATGTGACACCCCGCCTATTAAAATACCAGGTGGCCAACCCGTGATCAAAATAACATGTTGGTCTCATATGGCTCATTCTTAGCATCATTGTCGACAACTTTTTAAGGTTATTAACTACCTAGTAATTTAATTAGAGTGGTGCCAAATTTTATCTTACATTAATTAACAACATGCAAAAATCAATTCCCATTTATACCATCCACACAACTCATAATGGAATCCAACACAAATGAATAATCATAAATAAAGATAGCCGAATTAACTATCGGTTCAATAATGAAATACAATAGTCCCTGAAGAAATAACTTGGATACATAAATTCCAATAAATAAACTAAATATAAAATCTGAGGGCGACATGCCCAAATGAGTACTGAAAAAAAGTTCCTACACTAGGAGTAAATCAACGAAGCATCTATAACAAGGTCCTACAACTTTCACATGAGTTGCACCTGCGCATCCCTGGATAGAATCCTCAAACTGGGCATCCCTGTGGCTGGACACCTAAGATATTTTGGAAAAGACTTTTGACATAAGTCAGAGCCCAAGTAAAATGTTTTGAAAATATTTAGCAAGAAGATAAATTGCAATACTTAAATATGCATGCACACTTTTCATATTTAAGCTAGCGTCACACTCTCTTGAGACATAGCTCACCCCTCATCTAATGTGCACACTTAACCCTCGCCTTCTACCTTTCCTAGTTAAGCCACCCCACCTAACTAGCCATATCGAATCTCCTTCTACAAAATAATTCATTATGCCTACCCGTATTGCCGATACAATACATTATTGAATTTCCATGTCTTTTAGCCCATTATAAATTTCTCAGTATATGTTTATTTCTCCCCATAATATAGTTATTTTTAATGTCATAATCTTTCTCTTCTACGAAACTCACCCAGTAGAATAAAATCACAAGTATACATATATCACACTAATATATATATACTAATACGGAACCCCTAAGCTGATCTGTAATACGTGTATATTATGCTATCATGTCCCGGTACTTCATCTACCAAACACACGTAGTTGAATAAATCACAAGTATATATATTTATCACATTAATTATATTTATACAATACAGACCCCTAGGCTGGAACCTACGGTGCATGCATACTCTACAATCAAGTCCCGGTACATCACGCACTGTATAAAGGACTACGGATTCCAAATCACTCTGGAACCGTATCAATACAAATCACACATATTGGAGACGAACATAGTTCACAAACCCATGGGTCATTCACATACCTACGCTCCCATGGTCAGCTGACCCATCAACTCACAAATAAGTCATTCACAGTCTTATATCCTTAAGGTACCAATCTAAATCCCCCCAAACGCACACAAAGATGAGATGTCCATTTTTCCTAAAATCAACCTCCCGTGATAGCAAGTATGGTAGGTATGTCATACACATAATAAATCATACAAATGAGTATAGGTATACACACAACATATATCATATATTCCATACATAGGATATATATCTCCCAAAGATCTTACGTATTATTTAATTTTAATTATACGTCTCATCGTATATTCCCCAGTATCCCTCACTACTCGAAGTGTGTCAATTTTCCTTTAAAATATTGCAGTAGGTAATTCACTCATATTCTATTGATCTAAGTCTTAGGTTCGCTCATCCCCCTAATTCATTACATTTTAAATTACACCAATTAATCTAATCATTTTCACATTAATTAATTTATTAAAGTAGTGTCTCCCAACTCCAATACTTTGACTCACTCATATGGTCTGTATCTTGTCCCTTTAGAATTTGTTATGCAAAAATCCACTATTAAAGTTAACACATCTCGTGAAATCCACTATTTGAATATTTATTATATATCTCTATAATAAATTAAACCAACTAATCTGTGCCTAACTCGCGTAGCACTAGCCTGAGAAATATCAGAGTCAAAACCCCGACCCTTAATTTAATTACTCTCACCTCAATTAATTTTTTTTTCAAGTGGTATTACTCAACCAAAATGCTCGGACTCCCTTTATTGGCTCGTATTTTAACCTTTTAGAATTCATTTCACCAAATTCAGTTAATATGTTTAACACCCTAATTAAATTTAAAAGTCCTTAATACTCATCCCATAAGACTCTAAGTATTAGGTTCCATTTAATTTCTATCAACTAAATTCCACCTAAAGATACCAGCTCGTTTGCTAAACTCATCCAAAATTCTCATTTGAATACGTTCGTATATTTTTGACATATATTATCGAGTGTTGTTGATTATAAATGCTCCTAAATCCATACTACAGATTCATCCCTATCTAATCCAAGGATAAAATAATATTCCTTTATATTTTTCCAAAGTCATTCACTCATCTACGGACATCCCTAAAAATACAGATTTTATTTCTCACAAAGGATTTCGGTTTCAGACACTCTTTCGTAGAAAAATCATTACTAATTCAAAGCAAATCAGAAAAATACAAGGTCAGTGCCAACGTGATCGTGACGAACTGATCTAAAAGTTTATGTTTTGACAAACAGGTAAATAATATTGGTTCTGCCTCGAAATTGAACCGTTCCGACGGACTACGAATCATCTTCTCTAACTCGTTTTTCTCCATTTATAACCCTCAAACCTCCATGGATTTAACCCAAACATCAACCCAATTTATACCTCATGTTTATTACATCTATAAAAAGGTTCTAACACTAACATATATCATCAATCATCATTTATTCTCATTAAAACTTCTAGGGTTCCTGAATTGGGTTATTCTCAAAATTTCTTAAATCACAAATTCAATTCAATTTAATAATTCAAATTCAACAATAATTCCTACTGGGTTTTCGATTATAAATCATATTCTAACATCATATGATTGTAATCCCATTAATTAAACATCAATCTCACCTTAAATGCTTATATCCCCAAAACCGAGATTTAACATGTGATACCCTCCAAAAACGAATTCTGCTATAATAACTCATCCCAAAATGAATATGGTTTACAACCACCATGATATGAATCGCAATACCGTAATTTAAATGAAAGCAAGTTTAACTACTTGCTTGGAAATTTTGCAGAGTCTGATCCTTTGATATAGATGGAGATTTTGACTAAGAACACATCAATCTCCTCTTGGCTTGACTCCCAAAAGCTCTCCCACTTGATCCCTATTTTCTCCTCTACAACTAAGGTTTTTCTAAAATGAATTATGGTTGCCATACCTCTCACGTTTTGATTTTATTATTCCAATCCCGTTTTTAGGCTTGTGGGCTTTATTAAAATGGCCCAATCACTCCCGTGTGGGTCCGATTATGCTTAAAAATTACCCCAGACCCCATTACTACCCTCGGGTACTCTATTTTGACTATCTCGACCCTTACGAACTCAATCTTACACTCAGAATCATCATCCGAGTTACTTAAATAAAATCTCAAATTATGACACATGTATTCTTAAAAGAAATAACCCGAATTAAGTTAAATCTCAATTCTCGAAATAAATTGAATCTTCTAATTTAAATAAATTAGCCAATTTAAATAGTTTCTCCAAATCATCAATTTAGTTTACATTCTAATTCTCCAACTTAGCTAAATTATTTATCCTAAAAAATTTGGGGTGTTACATACTTCCCCCCCTTACAAAGGAATTTCTTCCTCGAAATTAAGACGAGTCTAGTACTCCTAGCCTCGAATACTTCCTTACTCACACGTCTCTAAGATCGCTACACATATTTCTACCCCCTCTAATCGCAAATTTTATTAAAATTATTTTAATTGTCCAGGGCGCCCATACACCCTATACCCGTGCATAACTGCACAAAGGTTACCCGACTCCACTAGTCTTAATTTGTAATACAACTTTTAATTTATAGTTATAATATAATAGCCAAGGTACTAAAACTGTGTGCTAGTGACCAAACATATCCCCACTTTTAACGTTACTCTAAATTTCATGCGTGGGATGTCTCTCAAAGCGAAATCCAAACAAGGAACCCCCCGATACACTACTACCTAGCATTGTTGGTCGATGAGATCCGTTTGGCCCTCAGTCCACAGCATGTACCCACAAATGCCGTCTCCTGACATAAAAGTATACTCGACCATTTCATGTTACCAAAGACATCGTACAATTTAGCACCCCTTACTATCACTAGTATCTTAGTGCGAGTCAATCACAAGCTATATATCCTCGCTCGTTACTAAACATATCCACTCTGAATCTCATCAGTAAACATCCCTACTTACCGGGATCAAATGTAATAATACAAACACTTCCTCACAAGTCTATTATGCAACATACGATAACATATATACACGAATATATAGATTCGACCCTCTTTCATGTAGTACTAGTACAAGTAAATCATATCTCATAACAACAAACACAAAGTCTGACCATACTATAGCCCAAACATTTTAGTATAATTATGACTAACGTTACCTGTGTAACATATTTATCTCAAGCTCAGCTCTTCACTCTTGACGTGGCTATAACGTACGGGTATTCTCGATTACCCTAATTTGCAAATTAAATCCTTCTCGACCCTTGCCCACCCATTAACTTATGGTGCAAAAATTTTCTCAGTGCATCCTTCGCAGCACTACCTGGCTCCACTAGCCATATATCGTATTAACTCCCAGCTTAAAGTGTTTCCTCTACTCATTTAATAATTTAACATTTAAAATCGGTACACTAGCATCGAACAACGTCTCGCTATTCCAAAGGTTTATTACCATCCATGTGTGTAACCTCCCGTAACGAAGTTCAAAAGAACTTTCCCCAATGCACTATCCCCTAGCATTGTCGACCATCAAAATCCATGTATCCCAAGAACATAACCAAGATATCACAAATTTTGTCTCCCAATACATAAATTAAATCATCTATGCCCATATCTCTCAAGGCATCACACTATCCTATACTTTCACTATCACTAAGTTCTCAGCACCTACACAAGAATGAGTTAAATCTCTCCAATCAACGGTAAACTTGATATACCCATAATCACATTAGTAAAAGTCACTATGCACCGGGCTCCAATATAACTAGACACATGTACTCTCTGAAGTCTACTACTTAAAATATGGTCGTGAGCTCGACCCTCTTTTAACTTTGACATCAAAAAAATATACATCCTTCCCCGGAACAACGAATACCATAGTCTTGTTGTAACCGCCCACCATCGCTTAACAGACCGTACCAAGAATAAACCATACCTCGAATATCACCTCCCAAAATGATCTAACCTCATAAAATATATCTCCTCTCAGTGTCCCCACCCTCTCCCCTGCAGAGGGAACTAAAGAGAGGGTTCCATTAACTCAACGATGAATAAACACAGACTATAGTGATATTAACGATACCTCTACTAAACCCGTTTCACATGCGAATCTAGTGAAAATAAAATAGTTTGACTCGCTCGTGTCACACAAAACAGATCCCAATCATCCCGGGATAAAACTCATGCTTTTGATTGTCAATAGCACTCGCGGTTCAAATGGTTCCTGGACATAACACCCTTATTCCAACCGAACCAAAAAGTCCATATAAATTTTTCCCCTACTGGGCATCCCGTTCTTGCCCCCTAACTCACTGCGAATAATATCCACATATATATTCCTACTCTTTACACATAATGACAACAACGATATCAGTCGTTCTATTCGGACTTCCCCATCCATTCTTGTATAGTCTATCCATGCATTTATCATTAACTTAAAGACCTTCTCGATTCTCCGTATCCACCTCGTCTGGTGTGAAGTTCGCTAAACACGTCAACTTTCCTTCATGGTCGACTATTGTACGACACTTTGAAACAAGTCTTGACATCTCCTTTGCCTCTCTTATTTAAACAGTTTATGAGAGGATTTTCGGTCAAACCGCACCCCGAAATTCCTTGTTATTCATGGTATCCCTCCATGGTTGTGGTGACCGACTCCTACTACTTCAACGTCATTCCTATGAGTTAAAATTTTGCACTCAAAATTTAATCTTGGGTGCCATTGCACTTCACCCTACACGATTATCTTTGGATCTTCTCCTCCCATTACTATAGTGACTCTTATCGCAGTTACCGTTATCAACATATTTCATGGCTTCTGTTGAGTCTCCCCTCCTGCCATCCTTTTAAAGGCCCTCATTGGTCGACCCAAAATTGTACGGTGTATGAAGTCCAACCAAACTCGAATATAAATCACCTCATCTATACTTAATCGTTGGAGAGCGTTAGTCGTATACATTAAGGAATACAATAATCCTATAATAAGGCTCTATATCAAAGAACGCTACGCTGAAACATAATAAGCTGCACAGATCCTAAAGACTCTAGAACCTAATGCTCTGATACCATCTGTGACACCCCGCCTATTAAAATATCGAGTGGCCAGCTCGTGATCAAAATAACACGTTGGTCTCATATGGCTCATTCTTAGCATCACTGTCAAAAACTTTCTAAGGTTACTAACCGCCTAGTAATTTAATTAAATCGGTGCCAAATTTTATCTTACATTAATTAAAAACATGTAGAAATCAATGCCCATTTAAACCATCCACACAACTGATAATGGAATCCAACACAAATGAATAATCATAAATAAAGATAGCTGAATTAACTATCAGTTCAACAATAAAATACAATAGTCCCTGAAGCAATAACCTGGACACATAAAGTCCAATAAATAAACTAAATACAAAATCAGAGGGCCACATGCCCAAATGAGTACTGAAGAAAAGTTCCTACACTAGGAGTAAATGAACGAAGCATCTATAATAGGTCCTGCAACTTCCACATAAGCTGCAGCTGCGCATCCCTTGATAGAATCCTCAAACTAGGCGTCCCTGTGGATGGACACCTAAAATGTTTTGGAAAAGATTTTTGACACGGGTCAGAGCCCATGTAAAATGTTTTGAAAATATTTAGCAAGCAGTTAAATTGCAATAATTAAATGTGCATGCACACTTTTCATATTTAAGCTAGTGTCGCACTCTCTTGAGACATAGCTCACCCCTCATCTAATGTGCACACTTAACGCTTGCCTTCTACCTTTCCTAGTTAAGCCACCCCACCTTACAAGCCATATCGAATCTCCTTCTACAAAATAATTCGTTATGCCTACCTGTATCACCAATACAGTACGTTATCGAATTTTCATGTCTTTTAGCCTATTACAAATTTCTCAGTATATGTTTATTTCTCCCCATAATATAGTTATTTTTAATGTCACTATCTTTATCTTCTACTAAACTCACCCAGTAGAATAAAATCACAAGTATACATTTATCACACTACTATATAGATCTATACTAATACGGAACCCCTAAGTTGAGCTGTGGTACGTGTATACTATGTTATCATGTCCTGGTATATAATCTACAAAACACGTGTAGTAGAATAAATCACAAGTATATATATTTATCACACTAATTATATATATACAATACATCACCCCTAGACTGGGACCTGCGGTGCATGCATACTCTGCTATCAAGTCCCGGTACATCCCGCACTTTATAAAGGACTACGGATTCCGAATCACTCTGGAACCGTATCAATACAAATTACACATATTGGAGACGAACATAGTTCACATACCCATGGGTCACGCACATACCTACGCTCCCATGGTCAGCTGACTTATCAACTCACAAATAAGTCATTCACAGTCCTATATCCTTAAGGTACCAATATAAATCCCCCAGATGGCACACAAAGATAAGATGGCCCTTTTTTCGAAAATCAACCTCCCGTGATAGCAAGTATGGTAAGTATGTCATACATATAATAAATCATACAAATCAGTATAGGTATACACACAACCTATATCATATATTCCATACAGAGCATATATATCTATCAAAGAACTTACGTATTATTTAATTTCAATTATACGTCTCATTGTGAATTCCCCAATATCCCTCACTACTCGAAGTGTGCCAATTTTCCTTTAAAATATTGCAGTTGGTATTTCACTCATATCCTATTGATCTAAGTCATAGGTTCACTCATCCCGCTAATTCATTACATTTTAAATTACACCGATAAATCTAATCAATTTCACATTAATTAATTTATTAAAGTAGTGTCACCCAGCTACAATACTTTGACTCACTCATATGGTCTGTATCTTCTCCCTTTAGAATTTGTTAAACAAAAATCCACTATTAAAGTTAAGACCTCTCGTTAAATCCATTATTCGAATATTTATTATATATCTCTATAATAAATTAAACCGGCTAATCTGTACCTAACTCTCGTAGCACTAGCCTGAGAAATATCAGAGTCAAAACCCCGACCCTTAATTTAATTACTATCACCTCAATTATTATTTTTTTCAAGTGGTATCACTCAACCAAAATGCTCGGACTCCCTTTATTGGCTCGTATTTTAACCTTTTAGAATTCATTTCACCAAATTCGGTTAATAAGTTTAACACCCTTATTAAATTTATTAGTATGTAATACTCATCCCATAAGACTGTAAGTATAAGGTTCCATTTAATTTCTATCAATTAAATTCCACCTTAAGATACCAGCCCGTATGCTAAACTCATCCAAAATTCTCATTTGAATGCGTTCGTATATTTTTGACATATATTATCGAGTGTCGTTCATTATAAATACTCATAAATCCATACCCCAGATTCATCCCTATCTAATCCAAGGATAAAATAATGTTCCTTTATATTTTTCCAAAGTCCTTCACTCATCTATGGACATTCCTAAAAATCCAGATTTTATTTCTCACAAAGGATTTCGATTTTAGACACTCTTTCGTAGAAAAATCGTTACTAATTCAAAAAATATCAGAAAAATACAAGGTCAACGCCCACGCGACCGTGACGAAAAGATCTAAAAGTTTCATATTTTGACAAATAGGTAAATCGGATCGGTTCTGCCTCAAAATTGGACCGTTCCGATGGACTACGAATCATCTTCTTCTCTAACTTGTTTTTCTCCATTTATAACCCTCAAACCTCTATGGATTTAACCCCAACATCAACCCAATTTATACCCCATGTTTATTACATCTATAAACAGGTTCTAACACTAATATATATCATCAATAATCATTTTTTCTCATTTTTTCTCAAAATTTCTTACATCACAAATTCAATTCAATTTAATAATTCAAATTCAACAACAATTCCTACTGGGTTTTCAATTATAAATCATATTTTAACATCATATGATTGTATTCTCCCATTAATTAAACATAAATCTCACCTTAAATGCTTATATCCCCAAAATCGAGATTTAACATGTGATACCCTCCAAAAACAAATTATGCTATAATAACTCATCCCAAAATGAATATGGATTACACCCACCATGATATGAATCGCAATAATGCAATTTAAATGAAAGAAAGTTTAACTACTTTCCTGAAAATTTCATAGAGTCTTATCCTTTGATGTAAATGGAGATTTTGACTAAGAACACATCAATCTCCTCTTGGCTTGACTCCCAAAAGCTCTCCCACTTGATCCCTCTTTCCTCCTCTACAACTGAGATTTTTCTAAAACGAATTATGGTTGCCATACCCTCTCATGTTTTGATTTTATTATGGCAATCCCGTTTTTAGGCTTGTGGACTTTATTAAAATGGCCCAATCACTCCCGTGTGGGTCCGATTATGCTTAAAAACGCCCCGAGACCCAATTACTATCCCAGGTACTCTATTTCGACTATCTCGACCCTTTCGAACCCAACCGTACACTCAGAATCATCATCCGTGTTACTTAACTAAAATCTCAAATTACGACACTTGTATTCTTAAAATAAATAACCCGAATTAATTTAAATCTCAATTCTCGAAATAAATTGAATCTTCCAATTTAAATAAATTGCCCAATTTAAATAGTTTCTCCAAGTCATCAATGTATTTTACATTATAATTTTCCAAATTAGCTAAATTATTTATCCTAAAAAATACAGGGTGTTACAATTCGTGCCATTCACCCTTTCAGAGTGTTTTACACAATCTTCGATCACAAGTTGATTCAACTTCTTTTGGGTCCGAATTTTTAATTGTTGTATGATCTCATCATTCTTCAATTTTTGGCTTTATCACTGAGAACGACATCACTTTCGAGTTGAAAGAAACACGTGTCTTGAAATTTGTCCCGATCACTAGATTTTTACCCATACACTATCCATTCACTCCACCCATTACTTTCCCATATTTCATATATATTCCCCTCACCATCACTCCCCACTCATTTCATATATCATCCTTCATTTTTGAGAAAAAGAGTGTTGTTTCAAATGTTAAATGCCTTCAATGTTGGTTTGAAAAGAGAGAGAAAAACAAAAGGTAAAAAAATAGCAAAAAAAAAATAGCAAAAATAAAGAAAAAATATAGAGAAAAAGAAATGAAAAACCAAAAAAAAAGAGAAAAGAAAAGAAAGAGAGCTTGTAGTTAGTTCTTGTGTAATAAAGACATTTGTACCTAAAGTGTATACACTCTTATATCACATCCATCTTTCACCCATCGCATATCCATCACTCATCCATCACCATTCTATCCTATCCTACCTCATCCCACATATCACATTTAATTTACCCCTCACCCATATACATCAATATTTCCCCTAGGTGTTCGGGCAAATGAAAGTCAACGTGGTGAATAACTTGACGTTCTCACTATAGTGATGAGCATTCCTTTCATGAGATCATTTTCTTTCTAAATTTCGTTCTTTCTTATATATGTGTGAGACGTTTGAACTTGCTTACATTTACTCACCTCCTCACACACAAGAGCGATACACTAACCCTAATCTCGAGAGTTCGTTTGAGAGAGATATATCCAATGAGATTTGAAGTTGAAGCATTGATTCCGATGAGACAATCTAGGAATTACTCTTGTGATACTCGACCCATTTTGACTGATTCACACACACACGTTGAGTTCTAGGAAGGATGTGCCTTGTGTATTTACTTAGCTAAATTTTTATGCACTTCTAACTTTTATTTCTCAAATTATTTCTCTCATGATGGATTGTACAATTATTCTATGTCTAATAAGAAACAAACTGCCATTTGCAAATAAGAATTTTGTGGGTATATTCACTGCAAACCCTCACGAGACACAACTCATCCTGTAGGGCAACCTATAGGTTCAAAGGCTTGTTGCACATGCTAAGTGCAATCGCAAGTGCCCGCAAAAGTGGTACACTTTTGATTCTTATCTTTCTCTTTCTTTCTATCTTTTTGCTTGAGGACTAGCAATGTTCTGTTTGGGGTGGTGTGATAAGCACCCAAAAGTGTACATTTTATACCCCGAATAGATGTATTTTAGTTGCTAATTCACGGCAATTTGGGTCTTATGCGCTTTATTGTCTATTTTGTAGGTTGAATGCACTTTGCGGTGTTCAAATGCGTATTTCAAGGCAATTGTGTGGATTATGGAGCTAATTACCCTTGACACATATCCTAGCGTACCCTAAACCTACCTAAACTTGTCCCGAACCGTGTGTGCTTAGGTTGTTCCATTTTATTTTATTTATGTCATTTTATTTTTAGGGTTTATTTTATAATTTTATTTTATTGAGTCATGTATATATTTTTAGGATTTTTATGTTTTTAGCACGTTGCGTATTAGTTTTTATATTTTCTTTTATTTTCTTAGTTTTTAGTTAGTTTATTATTATTTCATTTTTTTATTTTTTATTTTATTAGTTTTTATTTTAGTTGTGTTTGGTTTTTTTTAGAGTTTGTATAGTGTGTCGTGCCGTGTCAATTTTATTTAGTTGATTTTTTTATTTTTAGTTTAGTTAAATTTTTATTTTGGGTTAATTTTGTTTTATTTCATTTTTTATTTTATTTTAGGGTCACTAACACTTATACAACACCCAAACTAACCTACACCACAAACACACCCCAACAACTCTCTCACCCACACCCACATTCCCATACACCCACACACACACAATCCAACCAACATCATCTTCTTCCCTATCCCTTTCTCTCTCCTCTTTCCTCACCACAAAACCTCCATTAACACACCAAACAAAAACCTCACAATCGCAACCCCCTTAAACCCAACAACCCAACCCGACTACCCCCCTTTCGGTCGGCTACCCTAATCGAACCCATCTCCATCATTCGAAACCCAGGCCATTCCAGTCCGGCAGCGCCCCTGCCATGCCGCGACCCGCCGACGTCCCTCTACTGAGCACCTCCAGCCGAGTTCCATCTCATGTGCGACCAGCAACCCTCTCCCTCCGGTCGGAAACTCAAAACCCAAGCCCTACAACTCGTGAGCTACCCGACCACCTGCTCGCAAACCCATCTCCAACCCACTTACCCCCAATCATCCAAACCGCTAAAACTAACCCAGTTCAAACCTCATACCCATTTACCTTGACCCATCTCCCATTTCAAACCATAAACTCATTTCCACCAAATCCAAACCACGATTTTAACTGCCAAATTAAAAGCCAAAAACAAAAGACCAATAAGTCAAAACCCACATGTCTTTAACCTTTAACCTAATACCCATTTAACCCCCAACATACTCCCTTTAACCATTTATCCCCCTTTACAAAAATAACCCTCATGCCCTCACCCAAATCTGATTTGTTTTTATCTCCATTACCCCACTTTCCACATGACCTCACACAACCCATGCACATTTGTGCATTTCCCTATTTTAACCCTAACTTATCCTCACACCCCTCATGTCCATTTAATCCTACCTAAATTACCCCCATGCTCCATGCCTACTACTTAAGGGAGATGAAGACCATTTGAGAAGAAATCTCCAAATTAGTTTTTAAGCTTTGTGTGATAAAATTCTCTCCATCCCGCTATGTTGAGTATTTGCATTTTTAGCAAATATCTCAATATAGAGGTGTGTAGTGAAATTTATCTCTAGGATAAATTCAACCCCACCCCTCTATAATGAATTTTTGCATTTTTAGCAATTATTTCAAAATAGATTGATGTAGATGAATTCATCCCTTATGGAAGGTAAATTCTAACCCATTCCTTTATGTTGAGATTTTGCATTTTTAGCAATTATCTCAATATAAAGTAATGATCTAGAATCTTTGCATATGGGATGTACAATTTTATAATGTTAGGATTTGCATTTTTAGCAAATCTCTTTTCTTATTTAATTGTCCATTATGAATTCACCCACTATCGTTTTTATTTTTATTTTGTAGTTTTTTGTTTAGATCAATAAATACATTAGTGAGGGATTGTGATTGAGAGAATTTTGATGTATAATTGAGAGATTGTTGATGTAATTGAAGATTCCATTCCAATTCAAGGCTTAAATGGGTTTGATCTCCTCCTCTTGATTACTTTTAGTTTAATACTCACATGCTATTTTTTTTAGTTTAATCCTCACAAGTGATGACGAGTAAATGAGGACGTGGTGGACGAGTAAACAAGTAAACTAGAATATAGAACAAAGCTTATCTTATGTTGGAAAAATGGCAGTTTATTGGAAATAAGGATGAGTAAATATTTCAAAGTTTTAAAGTGTTAACATTGGTATATTTTGAAAAATTATGTTGAGTTTGCTAACTGTTTGCGAAATAAAGTGTCATGCAAAAATGGAAATTTTACAGGAAATGGACACTTGTTAAGTTTAAAGGAATTAAAAATGTCTTTATGTCTTAAAAAGAATAACTTTGCAAGTATTGTGAATTTCTAGAATGATATGTATGTTTAACCCATTTATAGGATTTTAGGACTTAAAATCCATTTTCTCATGGATATAGACAAAAAATACCAGGACATAAAAACATTTTAGGGATATCGAAAAATCTTAGGGCCTGATCGCTTTGTGGAGATCATGGTTGGCAATGTCTTATCTAGTTCTTGGTGACGAATAAGAGTATACATTGTGCCCTCAGGTAAATGATTAGGTTCGACTTATGGAATGTGTTGTGTCTGGTGGTAGGATGTGGAAAGTTTGGTAATAACCTTGGGTTATCGACCAATTTTAAAGGAATCATTTTATATAGCCATGGGTAAGCCTGCCAAAATTTAATATAAATAGGTAGTGTAATATTTCGAGGTGAAATTGGAGATTCATATCATGACTGGGTGTAATACTCATTGTCTTGCGGAGACCGATGTAGAGAGGATCGAATTATATTTATACGAGTAATAAGATGCATTATAGATTTGGCAAAAGATATTATTGAGCCCACACTTATTGCAAAGTTGATGAGATGATTGAGACATAGTGGCTATATCCACGTGAGTTTATAGTATATGTTAGAATAGTTCTACGAGGGAAACATATAGGCCTTGGATCTTCTTGTTTGAATCGTGTGAACTCGAGAGTGTACATCCAAGTGGTGTTTGTTGCCATCCTATTTTTAATGACGAGCAGTTGGCCATAATATGGAGTCAATCTAATTGAACTTCGTGATATGTGAGAATAACTTGATTATGATAATGGTTGTGATACTATATGTGTTCCGTAGAACCGGGAGTTGCTTAACGAGACATTAGGTGCGATCAAGCTACGGTAAAGTGATATGATAATATAGGTGGGTTTGGACGATGACTTTATAGCTAATTAGATAAACAATGTTGGTGCCGGTAAAGGCATTTACAGTCGCTAACTAGGTGGCCTGTGTTTTTGGCAAAGGGGTAAGAAGGGGGCCTTACTCCCAAGGAGGGGAGTCGGATTTACTTTTTAGAGAATGAAAGGTTCGTATGTTTCTTTCACGTTGTGAGGGAGAATGGGTGTGATTCGATTCATCATGATTGGTGATGCAAGCCATGGTATGTGTCTAGGATATTGCTCGACAAGACGTCTAGGACGAGCGATAAGACTTAGAGCATATGGAATGTGTTCACTTTTTCAAATAAATGCGTGACGCGTACGGGTAGGATTTTCTCAAAATGGTGGATTGATCCTTCAAACTCTTGTGTGTTCCTTTTGATTTCAATAATCGAATATCGGTATTCTCACGTATGTGGTAACTCAAATTGGTACCATGTCATGGTATGGCGCAGTTGGGTCTGGTAGAGCGTGATGGACTGGATATGGTCAATCCAAATCGATAACTGGGTGCTACCTTTCTAAGTTATTCAGCTATTGCATAAAGTTTTGTGTATGGGTGGCTGTGATTTTGGCCACTCGATTTGCTCATAGTATTGGCCTTTCTTAGGAATGGTGATCTTTTCGACTAGCCGACATGAAAGTCAGTAGCTCTAGTTTTCAAGACCAGAATGATGGCTTGAGTATATTGTCTAGTGCTAGAAATTAAGAAAAACTTAGCACACAGTGTTTATTTTTTCATGGGGAGTGGATTATTATAAGGATCAAGTGAGTGAACTAAAGTGAGACACCTAAGGTAGTACTAGGGTCATCAGAGTGATACAACAGAAGGTGTCAGCCGAATGCATGTTGATGATTTAGTAGGTGTATTACTTCTCGAAGTGAGAAATTAGGATTGTATGGTTAATGGAAATTCATGCTAGCTGCATAGTTGGGAAAACCTGAAAATTTACGAAGCTTGGGATGTGTAGCCCTAAGATTGGAAATAGCTCTAGATGATGAACATAATGATTAGTTGTACTACGGTTCACTTTTGGGTGAGTGTTGATCATTTAATAAGGTTGCCCGTGGAGGTGCCAATTTACTATGGGGTACTTGCAAAAGTGGTCCTAGAACTTGTTTGAACATAATCATTAAGTGAGTGGGGACTTGAACTTGGTTATATTACTCTCATAGTTAGGTAGGTGGTGAATGTTAAAGCTTGTAGCATGTGGACATTTGGTGACAAACACCATGTGAGGGCACATAATGTGATTTTTGTATCGAGGACTTTGATGATTTTATCTGAAAGGATTTCTATGACTTAGAATGATAGTAGGTAAACTCCACGAATTTAAATAATGGATTGATCGAGAATTTCAAGGATGATATTACCCAATGAGGAAATTTTTTAATACCTTGACCTAATGTTTCATTTGAATTTTGTATAATTTTGCTAAAGTGGGGTCCGATGATAATTGTTGAAATTATGGGTAAAATTGGAATCCGGAGGGCTCGAACGAAAGTAGGATTGTTCAAATGAGATTTAGGTCTCATTAGAAGCACGGGATCGAACGAGCTTCAAACGAAACCCCATTGTATCACTTTCAAATGTCGTTTTAAAGTCATTAGAAGCCATGAATCGAACGAGATTCCCTTATTATTCGAATGACGCTTAATGTTATTCGATAGACGAATTTCAAATTTTGTTAATAAGATTGGCCTTGTGTGCTGTCACATTCTAAACCCTTGATTTGATGAGATAACGAGCTCCCATGAGCCCAGACTGGGAAACAGAAATTTTTAGGTTTTGAAGGGTTTTTATAAGGGTTTGTTTGGCTCATTTGGGTCATTTTGAAGAGAGGAGAAGATGGAAGAAGAGGAAGAAGAAGAAGAAGAAGAAGAAGAAGAAGAAGAAGAAGAAGAAGAAGAAGAAGAAGAAGAAGAAGAAGAAGAGAGAGGGTGGAGCAGTCTCCCACCATTATTGGCTTCTCTTCACAATCACACCACCATTCTACCTCTATAAATCATCACAATCTTATATTATTCCACCACATTCAAGCCCACAACACCCATTTTGCACCATTATTGAGTGGTGATATGAATTTGTGGAGCTCAATTGGGGGTTCTTGAAGATGGCGAACAAAGCTTCCATGGAGTTTGAGGAGAGTTTTTTGGGTCTTTGCTTGGAAGCTTAAATGGAGCACACATGGATGATGCATTTGGTAAATCCTTGAGGCCACAATTGGAGGTGGGGTTTTCTCCTCATACACCAACTTCTCTACCAACATTTGAAGTCTTTGAGGTGGGGAAATCTATCCTTAGTATTTAAGACTCTGTTTGCATTATTAGTAGTCTTGTTGTTAAAGTACATAAGTAGAATGCACATTAATAAATGATGGTTTCTAGTAGATTAATATTAAACATTTTTATGGAATAAAAATGTTAGAAAAATGTAATTTTTTGGAAATAAGGATAAGTAAATATTTCAAAGTTTGAAGTGTTAAAATTGGTATATTTTGAAAAATTATGTTGAGATTTCTAACTATTTGCGAAATAAAGTTTCTTGGAGAAATGGAGATTTTAGGGAAAATGGACACTTGTTAAGTTTAAAGAAGTTAAAAATGTCTTTTTGTATTAAAAATCATAATTTTGCAAGTATTGTGAATTTCTAGGATTAAATGCATGTTTAACCCATTTATAGGATTTTAGGACTTCTCGTGGATATAAACTTTTAGTATTTGATAATAAATATGTGAACAAGTTAAAAGGAGGTTTTGTTAGGTTTAGACAAAGAAATAAGAAAAGTGGAAATTCTAATATTCAAAGTGTGCGAAAGGGGGGGGGGGGGGGGGGGTTAAAGATGTGATGAATATAAGGATGTATGACTTCATGTATTGAGAACAAAATAAAAAGAAATAACATTTTCTTATAGAATTAGTCTTACGAGTAATTAGATTTCTTGAATAAAGAGAGTAAAGAAATATCTAATTTGGATATATGGTTAGTAAAGGTGTTAGATAAGTGTTAATGGTTATACATTAGGAAGTTGGTGCGTATACCTTAATAATATTTTGAAAGATTAACACTTATGAATTTAGAAAGGAAATAATGGAATAAATAGACTTCTAACTTAAGAATAATGGTACTCCGAATGTTAAAAAGGTGTATAAGTTTTGAAAGCACTTAAGAAGAAGGGTTAGTAACTTAAAGGTGCGTTGGAAAAACAACACTTATGAGAAGTTTGCAAACAAATGGGTAAATGGTAATTTTACTTAAAGTGGATCACTTTTATGAAATAAAATTGTTGAAATATCTGTTACACAAATTGGTCATAAATGAAGATGATTTTTGGAACAAAAATAAAAGTTTTAGTGTAAAGGACATGAAACGATAATCATAAAGTGTAACACAAATTGGTGAGAAACCCAGGGTATGGCTTTGGCCGGGTAAAAAGGGAAATAAGGAATAATGTTGACATTTGTAAAATGTTAAAACACATAGAAGGAACTTGAATGACACCGAGAGAATTAAAGAAGGCCTAGAGCTGTCGGGTGAAATACCCAAAATCACTGGTCAAAGTATATGGTCGCGTCGTAGACGGTGTGGAGCCCATTAAAGTACGCAGTTATTGGAAGACTCTGAGAAAAAAAGATAAAGGAACACAAAACATGTCAAGAAATGGTTTGTGTAGTAAAATGTATTAATACAACCTAACTTGAATGAATTAACGAATGTTCTGGTAAAGGATAAAGTGGAAAAAAATCGTGTACATTGATTAGTGTCCATAAAGTAAAGGAAAGGGAATGTGTAATGGTAAATAGTTGAGTTAAGCAACATAAGAAGGCGTAAGCCGTAATATACTCAAAGGTGTGTTGTGAAAGGTTTTCAAAGGTTAAAGAAGTATTTTCTAACATGATGTTCGTGAGTGTTGAAAGAGGTTATTTTCAATGAAAATACTAAGGTGTGTCGCTTTAAATGGAAAGGGTATTTTTGATAAAGTAATGGTTCTTATTAAACAAAGTGTAGTGGTTTTAAGCATTTAACCTCATGTGTCAAATAGAGGGATAAATCTCAAGTTAAGAAAGAATAAGTCTTTTATGAGATTAAGGTAAATTAATCGGGTTAAATAATTTTTTCGGAAGTAAAATGGTTTCAGGAATTAAGCATATATATATGAATCTATACATGTAAAAGTTAGTTGTATATGCATGTAGTTATAACGTGTAGACTCTTCTTTGCGTCGTTCGTTTCTATACGGTGTCTTATATATTCCCACTGGGCGTTGGTTCACAGCCTTATCTTTGTTACGACAATTTGGGCACTATTTTGTATTTTAATAGCGTTATACAGGTAATTATCTTATTTAATTTTACGTTATTAGTCATGTATGCTTGGACTATGGGAATGCTTCCCACGGCTCCCTCACGTAGTTTGAACTCGCAATTGGAATCGCATGTTAAACAAGTGAAACGTTAATTAAAATAAAACTATAATGGTGACATTATATTAGTTGTTTCATTGCACTTCATACCTAATGCTCGGGTCAGACTAGGTTGACCACGGGTAACCCCTAAATCTGGGTCATCTCGTTACGGATGAACAACATCCCAGGTAAAGAGATTTTAATTACCTTTAGTTTAGTGTAGTTTTTTTGTTTGAACTTAAACATGTAAATATTTACTTCCTCTGTTTGAAGAGATTATATAGGTGTACCAATTTCGATATCCATTATTATATAAACTACAATTTGAAGATAGTGTATGTCTATAAAGTCATACATGTTAAACTTTCATGGGAAGTAACTGAAGTGCTACAAATTTTGTTATCATTGGGTTCTTAGAGCTTGAATGGTGGATAAAACTTTATTTGACTGAATTTCTAACACTTTTTATAATAAATATGGGTAATGAAATTGATGTTACTAATTACCTATTGAATTTATAACTCCTTTTAACTTTAATTTTACTCTTTGTATCTATATGAAATTTTGTTAGCTATGTTTGTTAAATGTTTTTATATAGATTTTTCTGGATTCAAATTAGGTGTAAGTACAAGCACTATACTTAGAGGAATCAAGCTGACATTAAATTTGTTTCATAAAACTTACTTTATGTTGTATTTTACTCAGACCATACTTATTTGTTGTTTAGTAGTGTCCCATCCCATTTTGATGTTGCACCTGAAAAACTAGTGCTTTTGCAGCAGTAGCCTGCCAATCTTGCAACACACCTACCCTCAAGAGATATTAGCTTGACAAGTTGTAACATTGTTGACTCGATGTAGAGGAAAAATAATTGTAGACAAATGTGAACTAAGATATCTTCCAACCCTTTTGTCAGCCTCAAATTTCTTCCTTATGATGATAGCAAGAGGTTAGTACATCTCAACCTACTGCCATTAACACTCTATTATATATTTCAGGACCTTTCGTGAACTCCTTTATTGATATGAATATTATACTTATATCATAGTAGCTAAAGGTTTTTAATAATTTATTATTAATGGTTTCATTCTTTTGATTTTAAAATGGGAGACAAGTTTCTACTTGTATGAGCTCAATGGAATGCTACTCACATTTTTCGTATATTTGAATTAGAGATATTAAAAATAGTTTGTAAAATTATGTTATAGACGATAATATATGATATGATCCCAACCATATGTATTTTTTGTGGGGATAAAAAACATAAAAGGTTGAATAGTTGTACCTTCCTCTCTATATCATCGTATCCTAAAAACAATTATATTGAGAATAAAATTATCTTTGTGCCTTCAGGCATGGGCAATCCTCTATTAATTTTGCTATTGGGATATATTTTATTTCTTAAACATGGTGGATAATCTTATAAACTAAGGGAACTTTTCCCAAATTTTCTAAATTGCTTATACATTTGTGTTGTAACGAAACTTTATGGCTTAAATTTATACATTTGTGTCGGTGGATACTTTTTTTTCTAAATACCACTTTCACAGTTTAGTAAGTTCAATTTATTTCTATCCTATGTTTGACATATCAAGTTAGTTTTTATTAAACTAAATTTGTATCATTTTTTGTAATTTTTCTTATGTTTTATTATACTTTGATTTTATTTTTCAACTACTCCCTCACTCTATCACTTATTGGGCTCACAAGATCTGTATTTATTTATTTAATTGTTTGTATGATCATTACTGGCCATCTAAAGATACTATGGGAAATTAGAGACATCGATGTTAGTTTATAGCTAAATAAAATCATATGTAATTTTTTTAATAATTCGATCAGGTAGATAAGTTGTATGTAGCGTGCTGATTTTGGGTTACTTGTAACACCTCGTATATTTGGCCTTTAATTAATTAATTAATTTTGTAGATTTTGAATTACTTGTGTGTCATAAGTTAATTGAATTGATTATTATTAATATTATTTACATATTAATTCGGCGAGTAAACGATTAATATTTATGGGATTTAAATTTACTAAGTGAATAGTAATAATTTACTAAGTTAATGAGTGATATTAACTGTTAGTAAAATAATTTAGATGCCAATTCTGAGTGTACGATTGATTGCAGATGGGTCAAAATAGTTAGAAAGGAGTACCCATGGGTAGTAAATAGGTCTCGGAGCATTTTTAGGCATAACCAAACCCACATGGGGGTTGACTTAATAAACCCTAAAAGTGAGAGGGTTTGACAACCATAACTCATTTAAGAAAACCTAATCAAGTAGAGAACAAAAGAGGGAGCAATTAGAGAAACCTTGGGAGCTAAAAGCAAGAACAAGAGTTGTTAATCTTCATCAAATCCATAGTCTACTACAAGAGATTCAAACCCTACAAACACTATAAGGCAAGTGGATAAATTGTTGTGAATTTATAATTATGATAATAAATTCATATCATATCATGTGTACTCAAAATCCGATTTGGGTGGGATGTTGTATGTAAATGGATTTTTTGGGTAAATTACTCTTGTAGGATAATTGATTGATGAATTATTGGTATTATTCTTGTTAGAAACTAAATTCAGATTTATATGTGGGCAAATCTTGAGTAATTGATGATGTATTAATATCAATTTCAAGTCTAGATATAATACCCATTTCGTGAATCAATTTGACTATAGTGTAATTGTTGGGTTTGAGGCTAACATTGAGTTCTAATCTACTAGACAAGGGAGAAAAATTATTTGGCATAGATCAATTGGGAATTGGTTGGTTTGAAAGAGGATTTAAAAAGCTTTAGATTTCAACAATGGAGGTAAAAGGCAGTATGGGAAGAGCTGGCCACCCAGCCTGGTCGACCGCGCCTGGGAACCCGGTCGACCGCGAGTGCCAAATATGGTGTAATTCGGTCCTTTTTTGTTGTTTTTCTTTACTTTAATTGTTTTAATGTCACTAGAGTTTTCTTATTGTAATAATTAAATGGAAATTATGCCTAAATTATTAACACGAATAAATGGAGTGTGGAATTTATTAGTGGGATTTAATAAAGAGGTGAATTATGGGCCAAGTGAGTGGGTTCAGAAATTATGAGTAAGAGGCATACCATAGTAAAAATTAATTAAAGAGAGATTAATTAAATTAAGAGTCGGGATATAGACTCGGGTATATTTTAGGCTAGTGCTACGGGTTTTGTGCATGGTAAAGCTGATCTCTCTCTCTCTCTCTCTCTCTCTATATATATATATATATATATATATATATATATATATATATATATATATATATATATATATATATAATAAGGAGTAGAAGTTGTTGCACTATTTCATAAGATGATAACTTAATTAGACGCTAGGATTGTGCCAACAAGTCTAAAAATGAAGGGTTGAGATTGTTTTAAACATTTTCCCCATTTGACCCTTTACTTTTTATTTCTACCATTAATTGATATCTCTCTTCTACTAAAAACAAAGGCTAAATCAGTAAGTGTACAACACAGATATTTCGGCTAAATCCAATAGTGTATAGGGTGCCTACGTTTCACTTTCTCTCTCTTACTTTAATTTGAAAACACCACTCCCAAATGTCACACCCTCTTCTCTCACATGCTCCTGTCAGACTGAGAAAAATCTCATCGGGTTTGCTCTTATCTCCATCAACTACCACCATCAATAAACTACAATCCTCACTCAGTTCATATTCGGTTTGTTCGAACAATAATCTTTAGAGCTTCCAGCACCCACACCCCGGTAAGTAATTTTTTTTCTTTGTAATTTAGGGTTTTGGTATTTTTTTCTCTTTTTCTTGGCTCCACATTGCTTTCGATTTTGGATCCAACCAATCTAACAGGTACTTCCTATATATTTGTTTTTTGGATCTCAAATCGTGAGTCGATGGTAACGATTACCATTCAGCCACCAATGTTTGAATCTACGATCGTGAGTCGATGGGATCTCAAATCGTTAGTGGATGCTAATGATCGTGAGTTGAAGGGGACATTGGAAGGCTGAGATCGATCCATTGACTGTATTCCCTTCACTGTCACTGTCAGTGTTATTTTATATGAGTGTTCTTTAGTAGATCATGAGCGCGGTGCTATATGTGTGTTGGACGGGGAAGGGAGGCTTGGTTAGTTTCTACACAAATTTTGATATTATCAGGTTTTAATTGAGAAAATGAACTTTGTTGTTTGGACACTACAGTAGGGTTCTTTGGGTCATTATACAAATTTTTTGGCTTATGTTTAGCTTTTTGGGGGTTTCATCATAGAGTTCTATTTTTTTTTGTATTTTTAGGTTTAGGATATAAGCACACTGATCAGCCATTTTTTTTGGAACTTTAGATTGTAGTTGTCATTAAAATTGAACTAATTTTGGTTTGTTTTTACTCATGTTCTAATGTAGTAGAAAAAGATGGGACACTCTGTTTATTAACTGTTTGAGTGTGCCTTTAAGTAGTTTTGTGGCCAACTTTTTTGTTTCTACTTACCCTTCAATACATTGCAAAACGTTTTTTCCTTTAGCTCTAATTTGTTGATTGTTTAAGTCTTTTCATTCATAATTTGGTCACATTTATTGCAGTATAAGTGGCCCGTTAATGATATGTTTCCATTTTTATTATGTTTTATTCAAATTAATAGATTTGTTCAAATTAGAGTTATAGATTTGTTTAAATTAAGTTTTATCTACAGATTTAGGGCTTTGTAACACCATTGTTTTATAATTTAGGGCTTTGTAACACCATTGTTTATGTTTATAATTGTGTTTTGGAATCTAATTATTTTGTGTGTGTTTTTTTCGTTTTTAGCTCAAGATATGTATACTCTCCAATTTTGAGATCTAAACAGGTAAATCTGAATTTTCAAGTTTGCAATTTCGATTTACGTTTCCATATTTACTTTCTTAGTTAATCTTCATAGTAGTAAATTA
This sequence comes from Sambucus nigra, assembly GCA_949130495.1. Taxonomy (NCBI): domain Eukaryota; kingdom Viridiplantae; phylum Streptophyta; class Magnoliopsida; order Dipsacales; family Adoxaceae; genus Sambucus; species Sambucus nigra. Next base: position 574,537,009 of record OX422217.1, read on the forward strand.
GATTGTAATGGGGGTTTAGAAAGTACGTGTTATGATTGAATTATCATAATATTTATATGTATGTTTATTTATGTCTTATTGAAGAGGTAAATTGTTTATATAAAATTCTCTGCTCAATCTCTTATTTTCCTTTTAGAACTATCTGCGAGGAGTCAGTGTCTATGTTTCTACATATCTCTATTCCAAATTGTTCGAATGTTAAAATTATGGTATTTTTTAAATGTCTTAGTCCCTCACTATTTTTATACGTGTTTCTTCGCAGTTTGATGAAACAAATCTTCTTCACTGATCAACATTCGAGATTTCATGGGATTTCAATAGGGTGAGCTTCTTTGGATTTCTTATTATTCTCAAAGTAATGAATTTTTTCTTTCATTATTGTTGATTTTAATTCTACTATGTTCACACTAGACACTCATATGGTTCTCACATTTTTTTTCCAAATTTTTAGAATCCTTAGTTTCAGTTTAAAACTCTAGCTTTCGAAATAAGGAAATCTCACATTATAGATTATTCAATAGAAGCATTTGTATTCACATTATAGATGAGATACCTCTCTTATGTGTTCACACTACTTCTGTAATTAAGGGTTATTTCATTTTAGGTGTACAATTGAGGTGCAAGATGCATATTCTAATGAGGTTGATGTGTGTGGAGGTATACCATAGTAATTATTTATTTAAATATGGTTCATCTATGGAAAATTAGTTTCTGTACAGATATTTTTTATGCATTTGGGCTGTAAAATTAAGTCTTGATTAGTGTATTAATCCCTCCAAGACACTTTAAATGTTTATATATTGTGATTGACATAAGTGGGCCAACTAACTCTATTGCATACAATATTATTTGGGGATATGGGATGAAGAAGACTCATTTTGATGGTTTACATTTTGGATGTCTGGGACTTTTCTTGGGATCTTTGCGTATAAGGTGCAGGTTTGTGCTCCCTGGGATATTTGGATATTATTGTTTAGTTGCTAATATGTTGCTAATACATTGTATTTCTCCTATCCTCTTTATTATTTTTAAATTAAATACATAGTTGATATGTTCGCCAAAGATAGGAAACACAACCGTTAAAAACTTTCTTGCATTTTTAGGTATTTTTCCACCCTTGATGGCAGCAGTTGCTGCTCCAAAAGAAATGCTAACCACTTGAAATCTGTATAACTGAAGCGTCGACTTCTTTTTCCTTCACATCCTCCTCCACAGGTATGGTTTGGTCCCCATTTGCAACATGGTTTGTACTATTATAGGCAATGAAGAGCATATGATTTCCATGTTAGAGGGTGTTAATTTTTTCTGGTACTAAAATATTTTAATCATTCGATTGGAGGTTTGTGGCGTCGCTAAATAGTTAGACCTTGGCAGTTTTTCTTGATATGGATGATTCTAATCCTAGGCATGCGATTGTTGATTTTTGGCTCGATTTATGATGTGAGTTTTGGTTCAATTTTTGTTCATTTTTTTTCAAATAGGGTTTTGTTTTAATTTGTTACAGTTTTCCTATTTTTGCAGTTAACACTATAATGGATTTTGTCCATCTCCTGCTCTCTATTCACTCATTATTTAAGGTTCAATATCCCCTCAAGTTATATGGCTCAATACACCTAGCAAACTTGATGTTTGACAAAATGGCAAGGTGAGCCATTTTATCACTTTTTACCACGAAGCTTAATAACATCCAAATATTCTACTCTCCCCCCCCCCCCCCAAGTCAAATCTATTTTGTATAATAAATTATAACATTCTTTCACTTTCTTTACATTTGTCTTTATATGCTTTGTAAGAAGATAATTTCCCAATCTAACAAAGACGATGATGTTGATTTTTGTTCTTTGAGGTCTTATTATAGTTATTGGATCGATATCATCTATACTTCACATAACAGGGCCTTATCAGTAGTACTTAGTTCAGGGTGTTGTGGACATGTTCCTTCTTAGTACTGAGTTCTTTAACCCATAGGGTATGACTTCAATAATTTGATTGTTTTTTATCTCCCTTTAATTGATGGAAGTCATCTTTAGTGTTCCTTTTACCACTTCCTATGGTGGTCGCCCACTCTCAAATGTCACCATACCACTGAGGCTAAAATATTTTAAATATATTTTTGGACTTTTTGGCTTCAATGAACAAGTATTTTGGTAACTAATGGGATACAATTATTTAAAAACTCACTACGTGAATCTGGGAAAGGGAGGATCATCATTTATGAATCATGCACAAACTGTGTGCAAATAGTTTATCTGGGCATTTAAGAACTCTTTTTTTTTTTTTGATGAAATCTTGATAACATCCCCGATGCAAAACTGATCTTACCGAGGTGGAGCTTTTGATCCAGGTGTGGTGTATGTTCATCTTGAAGTCCCGTTTATTTATAGGTATTTTTAAACATCTTTTCTTAACAATATTGTGAGAATTTACAGGGATATATGTTACTTTCCTGAATGAAATTTAGATTTTGTTACTGAGCCTTGGAGTTTTGGGGGGTATGTTATGATGAAGTTGTTTATCATCTATTGTGGTTTAATTATTTTTTAGGTATTTGCCCTTAAATAATCTGTTTGTTTAAGAATTTTTTTTTTACTCACTGTCATATTTGGATCCTTAGTTGGTGTATCTAACAGGGTTACCGCCCTCTTATTTTACTTGACAACACCCCTCTGAAAATACCAAGGGATTTTATTGGCTACAACAACAGCAGATGGTGATGATGGTGTTTTTCCTGTAGTTTTTGTCGTCGTAGATGCAGAGGCAGTTTTTGTTGGAACTGAAATGCGCAGTCTCAACATCTAGCCAAATTACGTTTGTTGCAGATTTTCTGAAGGGTATAAAAGAATCACTGCGTGAAGTATTTGGAGGTGAGTGGTACCATGGTTATTGTCTACGATGTCTTATCGAGAAACTTAATAGAGATCTAAGGGGCAGTTTTCACATTAAGCCAGGTGTCTCCTGATACCACTTAAAAGGTATGAATACCCATTTTGTTCGAATCTTGAATTGAGGCAATACGTAAATTATTAGTTTTTTCCTGTCACAGAGGGGACGTTGGTAGGCTCATTAGTTTAAAAGTAAAATACATGTCTACATATTTGTTTTTCTAATTTGTAAGCTATGTATATTAACTTTGTATTTGCAGGATTGTGGAGATTTCAGTGTCTTAAAAATGCCAATTTTTATGGCATCTCTAGCTAACACCTCAAGTTGAATCCACCATTTGAAAGGAACTCACTTGGCACCCACATCCATTCATAGTCTACAAGCCATAGTCTTAGTCGAGGTTACTTTTTATGCACGTTGAGAGGTTCCTAATTTTACTATTTTACAGATTTATAACACTAAGTGTGGTGATTGAAACATCAATTTCATTTCTTTTTTATTTATATATTTAATTCAATTACACAGTGATTTCTTAGTACTTAATTTGAATTTATATATTGGGGAATCCTTTTTCATATGAGGACGTGTATTATGAAAATAACATGATAATGACTACTACAGCCTTATCTGAGGCAATGAGTAAGGTGTGCACTGATATGGAGGCATTATGCATCACAAAAGTTTAAACATTTGATGTTTTTTAGCACAAGTTGTATAAGGAATCCCTCATCTTCTATAGACACAAGTTTAAAGCATTTATGTATTCTAACAGAAGTTGTGCAGGTTCCTTTTATTTAATGGCATCATATCTGCTCTAGAAATGCAAGGTTGGACATTTTTTAGTATGCTTTCAACCTCTAGCTATATACAGTTTACTATTTTTTTTTTATTGCAGTTACACCCTGTTTCTACCTCAGCTCTATTTTTTCGCATGCCTAAACTTTTGTAATTTGTTGGGTTTGATTCCGTTCCTTTACATTAGGACCAATACATTGGTCTTATTGTTTCTTAAAATAAGATTAGGGTACTTCTCTGTTTTATAGCAAAGAGAACGTTTTTTCTCTTTTTTCATTTAGTAAATATTTAGTTTACATGAATGTGTTCTTTTTAGTGTCAAGGGTTGGTCTTTGATAATTTTTTATTTTATCAAATCATAACTATTTGACGCCCTTTGACAGGGACGTCTTTGCTTCTATTGGAGGTGTACTAAGTGTGAGTGAAATACAATTCTAAAGAGGCACCATTATTCATTACAAGTTTCAAGTTGAAGATGGTGAAGCACCACCATGTATTTTTTACCCAATACAAATGTATAAGGATCTGAATTTTTTTTGTCGCGAAACCATGTATTTTTTATTCCATTCAAATGTATAAGGATTGTATAGTTTATTTTTATGTTTCTTTGGTAAGTTTAGTGCAATAAAAAATGTGTTTTTGATTGTCTATGCCGAATATAGTGAAACAACTGTAGTGCTATAAGAGCCTTATCCAAAAGTCTTCATAGTTAACTGTTTGGGTGTAAGAGAGAGAGATAGAGAGAGAGAGAGAGAAAGAGAGAGTTGGTGGGTTCAGTTTTGGGATAGGACAGTTTGTGGGTTCAGTTGGTATGTGGGGTAGTCAGTTTCCTGATGGGCAGGGGAGGTAGCTCGGTCTTGGCTTTCGCCCAGTTAAGATACTTTGCCAGGTGCCGGGTACGGGCTGAGTGGGTATTATGTGTATAGTGTGTTATCTTAGCATATAAGTATTATGTGTACTGTGTAATGCAATATATATGTAGTGTATATGAGTTGTACGTGTGTGTGAAATAGTTTATATAAAAACACTTTTTTAAAAATAATAGGTAAAATGAATATGTATATAAAATATTTTTTAATAAAAAAATCGGTTAAAACATAGTTTTATTTATTTAAAAGAAATTAAATATTATTTTACCCCTATTGTATTATGAACGGAAAAAGAAATAGCACACAGTAGTTTTAAAAAAACGTAAAAAGAAAAAGGGTACTTTTTTGGATTTTATAAAAAATATAGCACTTAGTGGTTTTTGAGCCCACTAAATGGTAGTTTAAATACACATTTAGTTTCTCAAACTAATTACACAAATATATTACCTCCCTCACTGAGGACTAAACAAACTAAACTTATATATCATGATAATTCAACTTAGTAGTTAGTCTATTTTTACTATTTCGAGATACCTTTTGTTAGTCTATGCATGCTTATCCACTAAACTAAAAGAATGATATTTTAGTGTATTATTGTTTTCTTCTTGATCCTAAAGAAATAAATCTATGATGGTAGACAATTGGACCACTTAATGAGATTGTATTGTTTCAACTATTTAGTTTTTTAATAGTTTCAACGCAGTGGGTTCAAAGCAATAATGGTGGGTTGCTGATTCAGCATTGTATAGTCTTAAATCATATAATTTAGCATGCAACATTCATTTTGTCAAATTATATATTAATATTTATGTTTTTTAAAATGAATCAATCAAAGAACGAAATAATTTATTTTTTTTATCTAACATGTACTATTAAAATAAAAAGTGACGTAATATAAATTTTTATTTTTTATTTTTACCAAACAAGAACAAGATCTAATTGAAACAGGATGATAATATTTTTTAACAAAACAAAAATCTTATTACAATGTGACACTCCATGCTTTCTTATTTTATACTAAACACGAGCACGATCCTATTAAAATGACAAGATGTCAATTTAGTCTTTATTCCAAGACTATCTTTAACTCCTTTGTTTGCTTTTTCAGTTATGCTATATCATTGGTACCCCTTTGTGTTAATATTTCATTGTTAATATTTAAATGACGCTTAACGCGTGATCTTTTTTAAGCATACAAATGTTTTAATACATAGAAATTATATTATCAATTATTTGATTGTTTGTTTTTATGCAGCGTTGCAACCGTGGTAGGATTTATAATACTTGATGTCTTCTTCTAGCGAAAACACCCTCGAACACATGGAAGAAATTGTTGATCACAAATTTAGTGTACATTCAAGAAGATGTTCATTTGATATTTTTTTTCATAATAGTATAATTGTGATAGTATTGCTTTTGTTGGATTATTTTTTTAACAGGGCGGATAGCCGATCTACAAAGGAAACTTTGTCCAAGTTTTCTAAAAGAATTTACACTTTCGCATCATAAATGATATTTTGGTATTATAATGGTGTTTCATAATGGTATGATTGTAAGCATCATTCTTTTTATTCGAGGTCCAAGACGGACTTTTAGTATTGTTGTGGATTTGTTTTCTTAACATGGTGGATAGTCCTGTAAATAAAGAAAACTCTGTCCAAATTTAATAAATTGTTCACATTTGTGTTGTAATAAAACTTGATATGAATTGTTTACACATTTCGATATTCCTTTAAACAAAGGAGATTATGACCATTTTATTTAAATTACACTTTATTTTGTCGGGGAACGAAATTTTTACCATTTTACAATAATGCACTTTGGAAATTTTACCCATTTTACGATTACGTACATGGAATGTTTCTCCGAGCCTTCAGGCACGGGCATTCCGCTAGTATATATATATATATATATATATATATATATATATATATATATATATATATATATATATATATACTAGGGTGTACCCGTGTTGATGGCACGACGATAAATTTTTTCTTGTGAATTTGTACCCATGCCGATGGCACGGTAATAAATTTTTTTCGTGAATGTATGCAATTTGAAACTTTTTTTAATCAAAATACATGCAAATATATGTAATTTGAAATTCTCACACCATATGAAGAGAATATATAAAGTACGTAATCATAAAACGACAAAAAATTCTAAAGTGTGTAACTACAAAACGGTAAAAATTTCGTTCCCCAATAAAACAAAGTATAATTTTAAAAAAATTGACCATAATATCATTTATTTATAAAACTATCCACCCTATTTAACAAATAATAAATTGTCCAACATTCAATAGTCTAAATTTATCAAACAAATATACATATAATATGAAATATACAATAGTCATCAACCAAATTCACATTGTGCCTCAAATAAATAATGAGTCAATATAAAAAAATGGATATAAAGTCATTTGTTTATTGGACTATTCACCCTGTTTAAGGGGTAACAAACAATCCAACAATATTCAAAAAGACCAAATTCATCTAACAAATTATTAAACGAAACAAACTTCATAAAAAAAAATCACATATATATCAATTGAGGTCATCCTACATGCTTCACTATAATGATTGCTCGTAGTTTTTAAAATGTGACCTGCTACAAAATAAAAAATATATTTAGTTAATTGAAATAGCTAGTCAACTATTATATAGAACTTAGTAATTAGCACAAATCAGTGAATTAATTTTCTCATTGGTAACTTACTTTGTTATACACATCGCGATTTCTGGAAGAGTTTCCCTTTAGAGAAATAAAATCCGACTCCATTAATAAAACTAATGTAATGCATAATCTAAATTGAAGTCTAATACATTGAAGTAATGAAATGAACAAAGTGAACACCAATAGAAATCTCAACTGAAAGTAATAATACCTTTAAATTCCTATGAATGTAGAGATTCCACTAACTAATAGAAGTATATTGATACCTCAAATAAAAAAGAGGCGGACTCATGAATGTCAATTTTTGTCCAGTTTGTTTTCTTCTCCAAATCGACCTAGAACCACTTATTGGATTCCCCTTCATTTCCAGCCTGTCAAACAAAAGAGTATGTCAATTTAATAGAACAAATTAATAAATAACAAATTCCAAAAAAAATAAATATGCGTCACCTCTAATGAACGAATACGATGACGTATACGAACACCACTTACGAAACATATGCCTCAAACACGTACACACACCACATCCATACGGCAGTTAACGGAATCCGTCTAATGTAACGGAACGGACTCAGAACGGACAACACGAAACCAAACAGATGAGAGAAGGAAACAAATCCATTGAAGAGTTAAGAAATTAGAAGGTCCTTGATCTTCTGCCTTTAAAAGCAGCAAATCGATATTGTATATCATATATATATCCATATTTACACACAATTTCTAGGTTCCAGTCACCTGAATAAACAAAAAAAACTCCATCCCATTTAACCTCTTCAATCAGTTTCTTCTTCCACATTAATTCGACCCATCTGTTGTAAAAAAGTCTCTCTTAACTTACCAAATTGATCACAAATCTTAAGCTTTTGACATAATCGAAAGACGACTGGGCCTTGGCTGAAATGAAGGCCGAATCAACCCCTCCAAGAATTAAAAACTAAGCTTCAGCATAAAAATTAAAAACTAAGCTTCACAGGGACCAAGAATTAAACAATAAAACACTAAGCTTCAGCATAAAAACTAAGCTTCACAAGGCCAAGAAATTACCTCATTTTGAAACCCATGACTGAGCGTTGAGAGAGAGAGAAGATGGAATCTTGAGCGTTGAGCGTTGAGAGAGAGAAAGAGGTTGGTGTTTCAAATTAAAGTTTAAACCCTTTACAATGTTTTGTGAGCTACGCGAGGCGTGTTTTCAAGCATGACAGGCATTGATTAGGGTCATACGAAAAAAGACATTGATTAGAGCCACGCGAGACATTTTTTCAGGCGTGTTTCCAAAACTCATTCGTTAGTTGCTTAAATCTCAACCGTGAGTTGATAAAGACCAAATCCTCCAAAATTTAATCTGAACCGTTAATTGGGAGAGACAAAAAGGCCCTCTTCCTTTATTATATATATATATATATATATATATATATATACACGGTAGTGTGATGGTATATATATGATGTGTGTTCTTAAATATCGCTGATTACATATTTGATAAAAGCATACCCCTCTAGTGCTATCATATGAGGTCGCACGATGTGCGTGAATCCCCTGGCTCGAGGAGCAGAGTGAGTATAGTCCCCAGGTCATAGCATCCGTAGTTAGGGGTGAGACGTCGTGGGTATAATTCGATCTCCTTTTCGAAGGGAACTATAACCGCCTATGCTGCGATTATTTATTTCACTGATTCGGGGAGCTAACTGTGTCAAGGTGTCTAGGTGGATGAGAATACCTGAACTGGTAGCATTGTAGAGAACATCCGGTGAGTACCTACTCGAGAGGATGGTTATATATATATTTTCATCATGTGCGTGAATGTTGTAAATTGATGATACGTATATATGGTGTGAATAATTATATACGGGTAAAATATAGGTTACAAAATGTATTGATGTTATATAACTTGTTATAATTTTATATGGCCAATTGAAATAAGTTGACGTGACTAATTACTTATAAATAATGTATATTTAATTTACTCGGGTTAGAGTAGTGTGAGAGGAAGGAAATTATATAACAAGACTAACTACGGATTAGATAGCTAGATGGGTTATATAGAAGGACGTTAGGTGTGCACATTAGTTGAGGGGTGAACAGGTCCTCAAGATAATGCGACACTAGCTTAAATATAAAGAGCATTGATGCATTTTAATTTACTATAATTTATTTCACTTGCTAATTATTTTCAAACTATTTTGGGTTCTAACCCTTGCTATCAAATATTTTCAAAACCTTTCAGGTGTCCGACCACAAGGGCGTTAGGCTTGATTTCTTTTTAGAGTACGGAGTTGCAGTAAATGTGGGTTCTGCAGGACTTGCACCAGATGCTTCTCTTGTTCACTCCTAGATAGGGATAGCATCTCAGTTGTACTTTCGAGCATGTTGCTCCTGTCAGTTGTACATTTTATTTTGGTCCAACTTGTATTTGTCTATATAATCTATGCCTCGGATCTATGTTGGTTTGCTTGTTCTTCATCGATGTTTATTCGGCTAGCCCTTGATTCAGATATTTGTGATATGTTTAGAATCTATTATATTGTGATGGTTAGTTTTGGTTTCTTGTTGTACTTAGTGTTTTGATTGACTCAAAAGAACAAATTTTAACATCAGCTTAATTAATCATAGGTGGTTAGTAATTAATAATGTTTTCGATAGTGATGCTAAGAATGAACTAGATGGAAATCCTGTTTAATTTTATGAAGGCCTAATAACGCGGTATGTATTTAGGCGGGGTGTAAAATTACTTAGGTTATAGCATGTAGATTTTGAATTACTTAGGTGTGTTTAGCTTAAATAATTTTTTTGTTCAACATCTATTACTGTTGAGACTTTTTCCAAAAGAAGCCATAGCATTCATCGAGTAAGTAAGGTAAGAGAAAATTCAATATGATTGTAAGATCAGTTTTCAAAAGAAACATTAGAAAATCAAGGCTTAGCACACTTCCCATTATTGATATTTTCATTCAAGCACCCAAAAATGTAAACAATTTAACATTTTTATAGGTAGTAGTTGAGATTGTCAGAGTGCATTTTTTAATTATTTCTATCTTTGAGTGTTGCTTATCCTTATTGTCGGGTTTAAATTAGTATTTAAACAACCCATAATCAATTTATTTGCACTATGTGAATCAATCACAACATCATTTGTGAACATTTACCTATGGTTAAACAACACAACACACACACACACACACACACACACACACATATATATATATATATATATATATATATATATATATATATATATATATATATATATATATATATTAGTTTATCGCTTTACTTTAACTACTCGATGTATTTGTCTACATTGCATTAAAGTTTGGTGATTTTGTTCACTAACATAGGTTCGCGTATCTTTATGTTTTCCCATGTGTTGAGATTATTTTTGTAAGTATATCTCCGTCACATTAAACTATCGCATGAATGTCCAATATTGTACGCACATTTTACTCAATGAAATATTAATCGAGCTCGAACTACTAATATCTTTATTGTAATATTTTTTAGGTTGATTAAACTTAGTTCCCCTGAACTTTGACTCCCTACAGCTCACAACCTAAACTTCAAAATTCCTCACTTAACCCCCATACTTCCTTTTCTAATTCAAGTTTCCCAAATTAGTTGATGTCGCGAGTCTATTTAGCGATAAAAGACCCACGTCCGTCCTACGTGACCTTTAAGTGAGGGCATGTGGTATTTTAAGGGATTTGGGATTTTTCCTTGTTGTAAATCAGGATTAAGGGGGAAAAAACTCTAACTCTCTTTAATTACTTCACAACAATAGGTCGAAGTTAAATCCCTTTAATTTCTGGTTGATTGTGCTGGAGATTTGAATCAAATGGGTTGGTAATTATGAAAAAGGATTTTTTATGTCAAACATAAGTTAGAAGCTCCACTCTACGATAAGCTTCTTACATTTTATCTACTTCTATTATTTCAATGTTATTTTTTAATGTTTCTTGTTGATCAAATCCTGTTTTAAGGATATTTTTCTATTTTAAAACAGATATTATTTTCTAAAGAAGTTCAAAACCTATTTTTTAGTAATTTGGTGAGTATGTTGATCGAATCTTGTGTAAAGGCCTTTTTAACTAAGTATACTATTAATGGTTTGTAGGTTTAACAATGTATACTGCTAAAGTCTTACATTTAGGGTTGGTTAAGTTAAAAGCACCTATTTTATTATGTTAAAAGCACAATGTATTATTTCTTTTCAGTTAACTATCACTTTTGAATTAAGTATGTAAATTTTATTATGACTTTACAAAATAGTCTTGCATTTCACCTATTTTATTGTGTTAAAAGCATCCATTATATTATTGCTTTTACTGAAAAGTTTTGTACTTAGTCCAATGAATCAATCCTTCTTTCGTTTTTCAGTAGAAAAATCATTTGAGTACTTCATAATTAAGATTCACCATGGTGGAAAGTTGCAATTTCTTGGTGAAGAAATATATGGGGGGTTATTGCATGGATGAGATGTCATGCATTGAGCTAATTCTAATATCGAAGGAGTTAGGTTATGATTCAAACTTCATTGTTCATTACTTGTTGATTGGTGATAATGTGTTAAAATCACTTAAGCTTATAACCAATCATCTAAAATCCATTAACTTGAAGAAGTATGTTAACAAGAAGGATATTGGTTAGGTTTATGTTGAACACATAGATGATGGACAAGTGAATGACTTTGAAGTGGATCAAGATGCAAAAGTGGATGGTGACTTTGAAGTTAAGGAAGATAAGCCACTAGGAGAAACATCTGATTTGGAAGACATTTATGATGTTTTATAGTGTGAGTTCTGATAATCTAGATAAATACACAATTGATAGGGAAAGAAACAAGAGCAACAACAGTTTATTAGTTAAAACACAATGAAGAAGATCAAAGAAATAAATGAGAGGGCATATGAGTGGCTTCAAGTTAGGCCAACTACGAATTGGAGTAACTCACAATTCATTAGTTTTTATAAGAATAACATGATTTTAAACAACATGTGTGAGGGTTTCAATGAAAATATAAATGATACAAGGGATAAGATAATCATTGGAATGTTGCGGAAAATTTGGTTGATTTTTCTGAGAGAACACCAAACAAAAGAGATAAAATGAAGATGTGCTAACGGTGACTCATTTGTCCAATAATTCAAAAGAATTTTGAGAAAATTAAATATGAATCTTCTACATGGATACCAAGACGGAATGGTGATAAGAAGTTTGCGATAGTTGGGCTTTATAGATAGCAATATGCCTGAGATTTGTATTAAAAAACATGTGTTTATATGAGACGTGATTTAACTAGTATACATTGTTGTCATGCAGTTACAGCCCTCCATTATTTAGGAGAAGATACAAAAAAAATTATGAACAATACTTATTATATAAAAGCATACATAAACACATGCTCAACCCCATCAATGGAAGGGGCCTATATCTAAAAGTATAATTGAACACCATCATCCCCATCTTACAAAACCCAACCTAGAAGGCCTAAAAAGGAAAGAAGTATGAAGGAAGATGAATCGCTTGCTGCAAATCAATTCAAATTAGGATTAAGGGGCTTTGAGGAAAAGGGTGATAATGGCATGAAAAGTTTGTGGGAACAAAGGGCATAAAAAGAGAGTCTGCCCAAAAAGGAAGAACATAGATGAGGCTGTTGGGATTAAGGGAGACAATAAAGGGGCTAGTGTAAGTATTTATTATTATGTATTCGATTTGCAATAGAATATTTTAGTTTACAATTGACTGAATATGGTGGCTAACATTTGAATATCGTTGTTTTTGTAGGTGAAAGGTAAGAAAAAGGTGTTGTAATCAATGTGATAACACCAGGTCCCTCATAGCCACCTCCAGCCTCACAAAATTAATGGAATATTCACTTTTATAAATAATTTATTGTTTTGTTAACTTTAATCATTTTATTTGCATAGTGGTCCCAAATCTGTTGGATTGCTTCACTTTATTGGTAGTGGGGTCACATTTTGAATGGGATCTTTTGTATTAGCAATGTATACTGCAAATGGTTTTCTTTGGGGTTAATTTATGTAGTTGAGTAAATTATTTCAATACTATATGGAGGCTATATAAACTTTATTAACGCATAAACTGAACATTAATGTCTTTCTATTAGTACATTAACTAAACACAAATGCCTTTCTACTACCACAAAAAATGCATTACTACATCAATTACATGGTGTTGAAAATTACATCAGTTCTATTGGGGTTTTGGCATTCAAAGTATTTCTCCACTTCATATTAAATAAAAAAATAAAAAACAAAAAAAGACCAGCATCTAAAAGATCCATAACAATCTCTCCCTTCCTCTATTTCAACCCACATCACCTTGAAGTGACCTAATACGAAGAAGAAGACTAGGAATACTATTTTTGATCTCATATAATGGAGGATCCTTAAACAAAAAGTAGCCACATGCTAAACAAGTATAAGAATTTCCTCTCAGGGTTCCATTCATTCCATGAGGTACAATCTTGAATACAACTTCCACAATAACAGATTCGTTCCATGGTATCCTATTTTCTTCTCTCTTATTTCTTCTTTTTTCCTTTTTCTTTTTTCTTTCTCCTTTCTCCTTTCTACTTTTTTTTCTTCTTGAATATGCCTTATGAAGTATTACTTAAGAATTTAAGTTTAAAGAGATACTTTAAGATCAATTTAGAGTATTCTAGACTTAGACAATGAATGATAGATATCACGTCAAGAACAAGAAATATAGCTTTAACAAATATAGCTTATTTCTCACAAAAAATTGCAAATTTGGTACACTTTTGAAAAATAACCTACCCCCAAACAAGAGAGAACATATTAATCGATGGTTAAAATCATATTTTAAATTTTGTTAAAGCATGAGGTAGGAAAAAGTACACCCAAATCAACAAATAATGAATTTGCACCTCGTGATGGATGAAATGGTGGACCTGAAGAACAATAGCGGCACAAAAATAGGTACAAGTCTGTCAAACATGTATAAAGAATAGGGGAGTGGACAAAACACTACCCCAAAACATGGATAGAATAGGCTTCCTACCGGTAGCGCTATGTTTAACGTCTTCATCCAGACGTAAATATACTAAACCCCAAAAAATAAGAACTATAATGACAGAGGGTGGAAGAAGTAGTGAATAGTGGGGGATACACCAAAGACGATCAAAAAATCAGTTTTGTTTGGATAAAGGCTACACAGGTTAATGTACGTATACGAAAAAGTGATTTACGCGATGCATAGCATCGATGGACTAAGGATAGGTAGGAAGCTGGAAAGATGCAGCAAGTGGGATGTGATAGGCATTCCATAATTATTTTATAAGTATCCAATGATAATAGTCACATCATGACACGTCGATGAGAGTAGGATAGTAATAATCTCCATAAGGAATGTGTGTATAATAATGACCAATATTTCTATCATGTAATTTGATAGTAGCACCATAAATACTCTCATAGATGAAGGGATAGAGGAGGATCTCACGAAATGGTTCGTGGAGTTCATCGGTGAGTAGCGGGTTTAAGTAAGGACCTAAAGAGATGGTTGGAAATAAGATAGGTAAGACAACAAGTTCCAAACATAGTGGAGGGTTAGGTGAGACAATGGGGGGAGGAATGTGGTCTAACTCCAAAGTAGGGTCACGCACTCATCTTGAGGGTCAGATTGATCCTCAATGACACTTGTAAAAGGGAGTGTGGTATCAAGTGATGGAAAGATCAGCCTATTGGCTAATATATCACCATCCATGGTGGTGAAAGGGTCAAACAAGGCATTTGGATTCGAGATAGACAAAGTGAGCCAAATAATTCTGTAGTGAATTTATATGAAGAGATGTAAGAACCATCGTTGATTCAATCTTAATAAAATAGGTGTCACTCATATACAAAGATAACATATAAGGAAGAAGTGCCTTGGGGAAACACATAGTAGGCTCAATAAGTATATTTTCAAGAAAATGTTTAGATATGAATGGGGGAACCTCAAATTTGGGTTCATTTTGATATTCAGGGTAAGGATCAGTTTTACATTTTACGGATATGTTAACATAATGATCAACTTGGGGCTCGGACTACGGGTGGGTTTAAACTTTTAGATTCTCAGACTGATAGGGTTATTCATACGCAAAATTCGTGTCATAAGTCGAATCATCTTTGTTCAACGTGGGTACAATAATGGGTTGACTTGGGAGGACATTCGGCTCTCTCGCACACTCAAATTTACTTTAGCATTACTCAAGCCTTTGAAGGGATTGATTTTGATATCAAGAGGATTGATATGGATCGAGGATTAATTTGTGTAAGTCTTTCGAGAGAGGATGTGGATGGTTGTGGGGAAGTAATGGGTGGTGGTGCAACAGTGTACAGTTGATGAGGACACAACTCGTTATTAGCATGACTGAATGGAGAATACTCATAGGATGTGTGAGGAAAATTTCAAGTTCATCATATATGATACGAGGGACTACTTAAGGTATAAAAGGTTATTAATTGTGCAGAGCATAATGAGGGGATTGTTAGAGATAGGGTGCACTAGGTTGCCATGATGATTGTCAGAAATCATGAGGATGCACAATATGGGTTTAGTATTCATATTTCATGGGAGGGTGATTGAGATCCCATGATTAGTTTTGTTGATCTTACTACTCAGTATTGAATATGAAATAATAATAGGCTAACGTGGGTTCTAAAATAGTGTCTTATGGATACACTTGATCCTTGGTTGGATCATATGGATAAGAAAAGTATTGGCATTAATGGGACACTTAATTGGCTTGATAGTAATAGGTGCATAACAAATATGGGAAATGACTAAAACGATCCCTTAAAGTATTTTCTCTTCCATAGCGGGATGGATAGGAGAGAAAAAATATTTTGAAAAAATATATTTGATTTTTTTTACTTTTGAAAAAGAAAGAAAATCATTTTTGGTTTTGAATTTTGAAAAAGAAAAATATTTTTGGGAATTTTAAAAAATGAAAAAGGTTTTTTATTTTTGAAAAAGAGATAAAAATTGGCTCGCGATGAAACACACAAGGATGAAGATCACAAAACCAACTACTAAAGGATTTGAATTACACACTCACAAGAATAGGATAAATTCTAACTAGAACGTGACTAACTTTTATCTTCAATTAAGTGATGGGATAATAAACTTTTAATTAATCTGTGGGAGAGAAAATCACAAAGTGTTATACGTTGCCTATAGAAACTGTGTGTTCCTACTTCATCACAAGACAACTAGAGGCTTGCCACATAGATTATCCACAAAGCTACTACGATGAAGTGGTCAATCGCTAAAATGTTGAGGACAACACAAATCCGTTTGACTTGGCAGGCGCAGTTAAAAATCCAATTTCCTTGGGAACTAACGTGACACAAAGCCAAATGATTGAGTTTTTACCGAGTGAATACGACTCTATAATTCCAACAAGTTGATATTTTAAAAGGGTCCTATAAACATCGTATGCTATGGGTCTAGTTGGTTAATTGATTATTAATGTTAGTGATAGATAAGGTTACACACTGTGGGGGAAATAAATATTTCTACATAATAGCATGACACGTGGCGAGCACCTCGATCAAGATGGCGAGCAACAGACTCTCCTAAAAGAGAGGGATGACTAGAGTCCTTGATAAACAAGAAGACCGAGGAGCAGTATCTGATTAAAATCAAACTCCACGAAGATAGGACTCATCAATTTTTGTAACCCTAATGTAACCCCTAACTCTATATAAAGTGGACACCCCCCATTGTGAAAGGGGGCTTAGAAACTAGAGAAACACATTCATGTAAACTCTCTGATCATTCTAATGGAACACATCAGCAGCCCCGTAGACGTAGGCCATTCATGGTCGAACCACGTAAATCTTTGTCTCTCTTTTATTTATAATTGTGTATACATCGTGGTACATGAGCACCCCCATATCCCAGATTTTTTGACACCACAATTGGCGTCGTCTGTGGGAACGACACAAAAAGTCTTTCCTTCTTGTTGATGAGACGAGGATTTACGGCGACGCAATGGTTTACATGCACAAAACCTCATCAATAGCTAAGTTTTCTTTTATATCTTCGCATGAACAATTACATATTTGATATAACGCCTCATTTTGTTGATGGACGATTTTTTGTACATCTGTATTCATAAATCATGCACTCAATTTGTATGTATGTGAAAATTTGCGCAACATTATTGTTTTCAGATAATTTTCATTGTTTATTTCACATAAATTCGATTACATGTGGTCTTTCACGACCCCTTGAATATCTGGATTTCTACGATAATTTTTGGGAACGATACGGTTGTTTATCATATCCTTCCATCTGCAACTAAAAAAAGGAAAGGATAGAGATCACGGAATAATTTTCTCTCTCTTACGATACCAACTACCCACATCCGAAAAAAATATAACCGACATGCCGTTGCTCCTGATTATCAGGGGAAACCAAATCAATTTGTGGCTTCGGGCACAATCCTGAGATCAAAAACCTAATCGAACATCTGGGATATTTATTTGAAAAGCCAGCAGATCCACAAAAATGAGCGAAATCAAAATCGCCAACACATTTATCTCAATACCTCACAAGAGGGGACGTAACTTGGCGTGCTACAGTCATCTATCCGGCCTAGAATCAATAGGATTTATCCTGTCTTACCGACCAGAATACGCTCCCCTCCGGCCTGGTTAAAAAGCTGACCAATCTGAGTCGAATTCAAGACTATCTTCCACAGGTTTCCTTGGTAACCTCGCCCTTGTTGATCGACTCAATCCATGCGAAGATGAGGACTCAAGGACCCTTTTTGAGTGTGTTTTACAATTATCTCCCAAAAATTATCCAACTTTTAATTATGCACCAAACCAAGTTGTGAAAAAACAATTCTTACTTTAAACCAATTTTATCTTGATTAATTCTAAACATGCATCTAGTGATTAAAGCAACTAAAGTAAAGTAAAGAATACTCACAACGCTGGATGTATGAGGAAAACCCCAAAACGGGAAAAAAACCTCTGACATCCCATGCCAGACAATCACTATGAACAATGGTTTTACAAAGACAGATTAGCCTTACTCAATGACTCGATCCTCGTGGGTCTTGACGCTCCTTCTGATCTTCTATCGTTCTTCAATAGTGCCCACATAGAAATTTTGTCTTCCATGATACCTATCCACAACACACGCGTCCACGTATGTCTAGGTGTCCACCGATATGGCTTGATACATCTACAATGTTGAACACGATGTTCATCGCTTCTTCACCGCAAACCCAACAATCGCAACTGTTCAATGATTAACAAACTCAACTTTGGTGCAACAAGATCACGTAAACATATAAGAATGATAACTCGGATCTTTAAAAACTCTAAGGATGTGTTTATGCTTTGTAAACCTTAGAAAACATGTGCAGAACTCGTACTTGATGGTAAACTGTTTTTTCCAGAATGCGCACTTACGAAGCTCTGATGTAAACACACTTTAAATAGGAATTAAGATCCACCTCAAAAAACATGGCGTTCGAACGAAAATGCCACATCGTTCGCGCGACATAGGTATCTCGTTCGAACGAGATCCTTATGTCGTTTGAACGACGCTGCGAAGGTTTGACTTTTTGACTTTTTGTTCAAAATGTCTCTTCCAAAAGAGATCCAAATTAGTCAAACTCTATTTCAAGATTATCAGAATAAAAATGTAGTGTAAACCATTTAAAACACTTTAAAACATTTTTCTTTATAAAAATTACATCCTTATCTTTTATAAAAATAATTTCGAGCACCATTAATTATATGCATTCATACCTGAGTGATCTCGGAATGAAATTAACTTTGAAGATGAATAAACTTGCACAAATTTAAACTTCGACATGATTAATTCTTTTAAGTTTTTCCGCAACGTCTTCAATTTCTTCAGTACGTCATAGACCAAGTGGGATCGTGACAAAATAAAATCTCCCTATGACATATTACAAACACAGTTTTGTTCACGGAATTATGTCAAAACAATACAGGGACTCAATTGGAAATTTATGTCCTTACAAATCTCCCCCTTTGACTATTCCGGGATAAAACTAAATCAGTGAAATGCCTAAGTCGGGTCGTCAAGCCGTATGACGCCTAAATCCCATCCAATAAACCCAAAGTAAAAAATTACAGGACACGGACTAGAATATGTAGCACCGGCAAGCATGAACTGTCTGAATGTGATGTAGACTTGAAATCTTGAATCTATGAAGCATACCTACACACATGAAACAGACAAACAAATACCCAGTGAAGTATGGAACAACAAATAAAACAAATATATATCCAAATGATACCAATTGTACAATAGATACCAATATGAACTGTATGTAATCACAAACATGCTCAACAAATCTTCCCTACATCACATACATCTCTCCCCCTTTTTGTCTCGAATAGACAACCCGGTGAAAAGATAAACCAAACAATAATTATCTAGCATGAAGATATACCAATTTGAGATTTGAAATCGCTAGAGAATCATGAAACAACCACCTAAAAATGATTAGGCAATGACAAATCAGTAGCTAGTAAACCAGTGAATCACATAAATAATATAGCAATCTAATCAGGTGCGATAAACGGAATCATATGCAAAAAACCAATTTTGAAATAAAAGAACCTGCATATAAACCAGTCAGTCCAGAAATACTTCCAACAGTTCCAAAAAATATACCAATATAAACTAGTGGACTACAAACCAATCAGAAGCAAGAAATCAAGTTGTCGTTCGAACGAGCCAGGGACGTCGCTCAAAGGAAATGAGGACATCGCTCGAACGAAGGACAGATGTCGTTCGCACGACATGGACATGTCGTTCACGCGACATGGAGATGTCGTTTGAAAGACTTCTCGCGACCTGCCAAAATTTCCCAGATTCCCACAACTATGTCATATTTTTGCCCAGTAAAAAAATTTCCACAAAAAAAATTCCAGGAAGCACTACACCAAAACTAGCAATTCGTCACGGCCAAAATCCCTGACCAAAGCTGTGGGTCGCGGACTTAGGCCGTGACCATTTCTGGCGTGACCATTTTCGTCCATTTTCGTGGGTCGCGGCCCAAGTCCGTGACCAAAAAATGGTCACGGCCGAGAGGGGTCACGGCAGATGGTCGCGGACTTGGGCCATGACCCATACCGTGACGGGTCACGGCCCTCATCCGTGACCCACAATCGTGATAAATTGGTCGCGGCCAAAGCCCACGACCCACGTCCGTGACAAAAAAAAAAATTGGTCGCGGCCCTCATCCGTGACCCACCACCGTGACAAATTGGTTGCGGTCAAAGTCTGCGACCCACGTCCGTGACAAAAAATTAAAAAAAATTTGGTCGCGACCCTCATCCGTGACCCACAACCGTGACAAATTGGTCGCGGCCAAAGTCCGCGACCCACAACCGTGACAAAAAAATAAAAATAAAATGGTCGCGGACTTTGGCCGCGACCATTTTTATGCGCGAGGAAAAAAATAAAAATGGTCATGGACAAAGTCCATGACCATATTTAACTATAATTTAAAAATATATATATATATTTTTTGGTCCAATCCTAAAATTGGGGGTCATGTGAGTGCACCGTCGGTTGCTACGTGTAACGTTGGACGCGTACGAGGTGTTATAAATATTTATCATTGGCAAAACAATAAAAAAAATCACAAATTGCGAATCGAGAACGTTGTTAATAAACAAATATATATACAAACTTATAAATATTACACATCTTAATAATTCACAGATCCAAAAAAAATTGGGCAGAGTTTCCTCTATTTTCTTGACATTCCAAAATCTGTAAATGTAAAACCTGCTTATTATAAAGCCCGCATGGCTATAAAATTCAACAATCAAATTATAAAAGCCTGTACGGCCATAAAACTAAACAATCAAAGCCCGCACGGCTGTAACACAAAAAACAAAATCCTGAATATCCACAACATATAAACAATCTTCATACTGTAGACCATTGCCTTCTTCGTTTGTTCCGCGTGAAAAAATCCTACAAATGATAGGATACATAAAAAAAAATATCAGTAACCAAGTAGTTTTACAAAAAAAATTAATCAAGCTGAAAAATTGCATATATGAGTTAAAATTATCAGTAACCAAGTAGAAATATGCAAATTATCGTCGTATTCTCAAACCGGGAGTCCCGCGGTTGCGGGGTCAGTTCCTATGAGTTACATTGGTCCCGTGGGAGGTGTTTGTGCCACCCACGGGGCCGTTAGAGGGCTTTTTTGAGTTTTCACCCTCTAACTCCATGTTTTTAAGCCTAAGTCAAGAAATATGCAAATTATTGTCGTATACTCAAATCGGGAGTCCCGCGGCTGTAGGGTCAGTTCCTACGAGTTACATTGGTCCCGTGGGAGGTGTTGGTGCCACCCACGGGGCCGTTCGGGGGCTGTTTCGAGTTTTCACCCTCTAACACCATGTTTTGCTTAAGTCTAGAAATATGCAAATTACCGTCGTACTCTCAAACCGGGATACCCGCGGCTGCGGGGTCAGTTCCTATGAGTTACATTGGTCCCGTGGGAGGTGTTGGTACCACCCACGGGGACGTTCGAGGGAAGTTTCTAGTTCTCACCCTCTAACGCCATGTTTTTAAGCCTAAGTATAGAAATATGAAAATTATCGTCGTATTCTCAAACCGGGAGTACCGTGGGGTCAGTTCCTACGAGTTACATTGGTCCCGTGGGAGGTGTTGGTGCCACCCACGGGGCCGTTAGAGGGTTGTTTCGAGCTTTCACCCTCTAACGCCAAGTTTTTAAGCCTAAGTCTAGAAATATACAAATTACTGTCGAATTCTCAAACTGAGAGTCCCACGGCTGTGGGGTCAGTTCCTACGAGTTACATTGGTCTCGTGGGAAGTGTTGGTGCCACCCAAGGGGCCATTCGGGGGCTGTTTTGAGTTTTCACCTTCTAACGCCATGTTTTGCTTAAGTCTAGAAATATCTAAATTACCTTCGTACTCTCAAACTAGGAGACCCGCGGCTGCAGAGTCAG
Organism: Sambucus nigra; assembly: GCA_949130495.1. NCBI lineage: Eukaryota > Viridiplantae > Streptophyta > Magnoliopsida > Dipsacales > Adoxaceae > Sambucus > Sambucus nigra. The sequence continues at coordinate 574,559,246 of OX422217.1, forward strand.
TTCCTATGAGTTACATTGGTCCCGTGGGAGGTGTTGGTGCCACCCAAGGGGACGTTCGGGGGCTGTTTCTAGTTCTCACCCTCTAACGCCATGTTTTTAAGCCTGTCTAGAAATATGAAAATTATCGTCGTATTCTCAAACCAGGAGTCCCGCGGCTGCGGGGTCAGTTCCTATGAGTTACATTAGTCCCGTGGGAGGTGTTGGTGCCACCCACGGGGCCGTTAGAGGGTTGTTTCGAGTTTTCACCCTCTAACGCCATGTTTTTAAGCCTAAGTCTAGAAATATGCAAATTATCGTTGAATTCTCAAACCGGGAGTCCCGCGGCTCTGGGGTTAGTTCCTAAGAGTTACTTTGGTCCCGTGGGAGGTGTTGGTGCCACCCACGAGGCCGTTCGGGGGCTGTTTCGAGTTTCACCCTCTAACGCCATGTTTTGCTTAAGTCTAGATTTATGCAAATTACCATCGTACTCTCAAACCGGGAGTCCCGCGGCTGCGGGGTGAGTTCCTACGATTTACATTGGTCTCGTGGGAGGTGTTGGTGCCACCAACGGGGCCGTTCGGGGACTGTTTCGAGTTTTCACCCTCTAACGTCATGTTTTTATGCCTAAGTCTAGAAATATGCAAATTACCGTCGTAGTCTCAAACCGGGAGACCCGCGGCTGCGGGGTCAGTTCCTACGAGTTACAATGGTCCTCGTGGGAGGTGTTGGTGCCACCCACGGGGCCGTTCGGGGGTTGTTTCGAGTTTTCACCCTCTAACGCCATGTTTTTAAGCCTAAGTCTAGAAATATGCAAATTATCGTCGTATTCTCAAACCGGGAGACCCGCGGCTATGGGGTCAGTTCCTACGAGTTACATTGGTCCCGTGGGAGGTGTTGGTGCCACCCACGGTGCCGTTAGAGGGCTGTTTCGAGTTCTCACCCTCTAACGCCATGTTTTTAAACCTAAGTCTAAAAATATGCAAATTATCATCGTATTCTCAAACCGGGAGTCCCGCGGCTGCGGGGTCAGTTCCTATGAGTTATATTGGTCCCGTGGGAGGTGTTGGTGCCACCCACGGGGCCGTTCGGGGGCTGTTTCGAGTTTTTACCCTCTAACATCATGTTTTTAAGCCTAAGTCTAAAAATATGCAAATTACCATCGTATTCTCACACCGGGAGACCCGCGGCTGTGGGGTCAGTTCCTACGAGTTACATTGGTACCATGGGAGGTGTTGGTACCACCCACGGGGCCGTTCGGGGGCTGTTTCGAGTTTTCACCCTCTAACGCCATATTTTGCTTAAGTCTAGAAATATGAAAATTATCGTTGTTCTCTCAAACCGAGAGACCCGTGGCTGCGGGGTCAGTTCCTACGAGTTACATTGGTCCCGTGGGAGGTGTTGTTGCCACCCACGGGGCCGTTTGGGGGCTGTTTCGAGTTTTCACACTCTAACATCATGTTTTTAAGCCTAAGTCTAGAAATATTCAAATTACCGTCGTATTCTCAAACCGGGAGACCCGCGGCTGTGGGGTCAGTTCCTAGGAGTTACATTGGTCCCGTGGGAGGCGTTGGTGCCACCCACGGTGCCGTTCGGGGGCTGTTTCGAGTTTTCACCCTCTAACGTCATGTTTTTAAGCCTAAGTCTAGAAATATGCAAATTACCGTCGTACTCTCAAATCGGGAGACCCGCGGCTGTGGGGTCAGTTCCTATGAGTTACATTGGTCCCGTGGGAGGTGTTGGTTCCACCCACGGTGCCGTTAGAGGTCTGTTTCGAGTTCTCACCCTCTAACGCCATGTTTTTAAACCTTAGTCTAAAAATATGCAAATTATCGTCGTATTCTCAAATCGGGAGTCCCGCGGCTGCGGGGTCAGTTCCTAAGATTTATATTGGTCCCGTGGGAGGTGTTGGTGCCACCCCCCGGAGGCTGTTTCGAGTTTTCACCCTCAAACGCCATGTTTTGCTTAAGTCTAGAAGTATGCAAATTACTATCGTATTCTCAAACCGGGAGTCCCGCGGCTTCGGTGTCAGTTCCTACGAGTTACATTGGTCCCGCGGGAGGTGTTGGTGCCACCCACGGGGACGTTCGGGGGCTGTTTCTAGTTATCACCCTCTAACGCCATGTTTTTAAGCCTAACTCTAGAAATATGAAAATTATCGTCGTATTCTCAAACCGGGAGTCTCGCGGCTGCGGGGTCAGTTCCTACGAGTTACATTGGTTCCGTGGGAGGTGTTGGTGCCACCCACGGGGCCGTTAAAGGGTTGTTCCGAGTTTTCACCCTCTAACACCATGTTTTTAAGCCTAAGTTGGCTTTGTTCCATGTCAAGTTGTAGCCTCTTAATATCTTGACGTAAACGTCAAAAAATGCACATTAATCGCAAGATAAGTGATATACTTTTTATAGGCAAATCAAGAACACACCCAACAAATTTAATAACATGTACACTTATTGACACTAGTATCAATTCAATAAATTCAACATAGTATCCAACAACCAAGCCAACAATATCTCACTATAATAATGTGCACACGTGTTTGCGACTAGTATGTCAAAAAAATTCATTTAATTATATTTTGTCAAAAAAAAATCACGACATGCATATAACCCACAACAAGGTGGATGTAATTTTTTTTACTTATTAAAATTCCATTTAATTACATTTTGTCAAAAAAAATATAATGTCTAGGGTTTTGAATAATATTTTGTCAAAAAAATACACACACATACAATCTAGGGTTTATTGACATAATTTATACATACACACACGTACAATCTACGGTTTATTGACATAATCTATACATACACACACATACAATCTAGGGTTTTCTAAAACCTAATATTTTTTTGCCATAAATCTATACATACACACACATACAATCTATACTTACACACTCATACAATCTAGGGTTTATTGACATAAAAATAATTTATTTGTTCATAGTTACATACATAAACACACATATACACATAAATATATGCATACACACATATATAAACATAAATTTATACATAAACACACATACAAACAAGAATAATAACCCAAATAGAAATTGATTTTCAATGGCCTACAATCAGTTTTGGGGGGTGACGGCTTATGCTAGCACAAATACACGCATACCTTTCAAAACTCATCAAATCGAAATGCACACAGCTCCCACAAATCATCAAATCGAAATGAACACACACATACCTTTCAAAAATCTTAGCAAAGAAATCGAATCGTAAAAATCTCCCCAAACCCTCTTTGACGAAATCGCAAACACCCAAATAGGAAATGGGACTGCGATAAGCGGCTTTTTTTTAATGGCTATATCTGGTCACGGCCTAAAGCCGTGACCCACCAGTGCAACCCATTAGTTCTCCATCTGCTGAATGGTCACGGCTTAGAGCCGTGACCCCCATCCGCGACCACCATAAGGGATATCATGTGTGACCTGCTGATGCTCAAATGAGGGATGGTCACGGCCCATAGCCGTGACCCATACCAAGAAATGGTCACGGCCCCAAGCCGTGGCCCTCAATCTGTGGTGCGCGACCCTTTTTCATCCACCCTAGTGCTTGAATGAGGTATGGTCACGGCCCATAGCCGTGACCCACACCCAGAAATGGTCACGGCCTTTAGTCGTGACCCTAAATGTGTGTACTCTCTTCTTCCTCATGCCATGGGTCACGGACTTGGGTCGTGACCCACCCGCGACCAAGCTTGGAGGGAATTTTGGAGAGATTTTGGGGCCAAGATGGTCACGACCTGGTCACGGCCCAAGTCCGCGACCACTGTGGTCACGGACTTGGTCCGTGACCACTTTCTGAGCGTCGATAATTTAGTGTGATAATAAATATGGTCACACCAAATATTGAGAGGATCACGGCCCAAGTCCATGACCAGCTGGTCACGGACTTGGGCCGTGACCCACTAGGCATGACCATTCATAGGATTTGGTGTAGTGAAGGGCCTGACAGTAGTAAAACAGTGCTAAAACAGTAAGTTTTTAACACAAAACACAAAAACGCATAAAAACTAAAAATGCGGGTTATATGCAAACATAGTACCAATGTGCTCAAACATGGACATGGAATGTATAGGCGTGAAACTATAACAAATGAGTCACAATTCCAACACATCGAAACGATCAAGAAGCTCTAAATGATAGAGATAAATCATCAAACTTTAGCATAGCCATATGACAATTAAAGTGTGAGCTTAATGAACTAAACATACTACATGGACACAAATCCAGAATTTTGACGATTCTACAAACAATAGCATCAAATTGCAATGTTTTAACATTAAAATTAGATGTGCAAACCCGTTTAAATTTTTTCCAACCAAACTCCCTCATTAATATATTCTTTTTCAAGTTCTTTTGAGGTTTCTAGAATTCTCAACTTAAAGAAAATCTTATTGTCCTTTTTTCTTAGAATTTTTCTTTTTCTTTTGGTGTCTTTTAAACGGTGGCTTTCACGACGAGTCAATCTTGAACTCTCGCAGCCCTTTCCCGTGAATCACTCATCATTTTTTTAAATTTAGAATCAATTCAAAACCTCTCGGTAAATGATTCTTACATGCACACTTGTCCTTAAGTCTACTTAAGCATAGATAACAAGATTGAGATAAGAACGCCTCACCAAATTCAAATATGAAAGAGAAGTCAAACATCCATATAAATTCGTGCATGTGAGAAATGTTGGCATATATACAAAGTCCAATCAAAAGGCATATCAACTTCGAAACAACCCCATATAAACAATGGTGAAGATCATTCTAAGCATCGATAATAATGACCAAATGTCCTAGCCACATGGATATGAAACGATGGGGGGGGGGCTCCAGTCACACCAATATGCCACATCAAACATGTAAACTCAAAAAACAAAAACTGAAAATCTTTTTTCCCTTTTAAACATATTTTGACTCAAATAAAAGAAAAATATTTTTGGATTTTCAAAATATTTCTCAAAAACAAAATCTTTTGGTATTTTTTAAAATAAGACTCAAACAAATGAAAAATATAATACAAAGATATAAACATGTCACTATACTAGCAATGAATATATCATGAAGCAAACTAGTATATGGCAAACAAGGCAATACTATCATCCTTTAGATTTAGCATGGGAAGAATCAAGTTCACACAAACGAGAATCATGAAATTTAATTCCTTAAGCCACTAAATCCGATTTCCTAACCCAAGTAGGTGTAAAACGACGTATGGGGGTTTGGGGAACTGGGGCAAATTTATTCCTAAACTTCCTAGGAGCTTGTCTAAGGTCGTAACAATAACGCCTAAGGTGATATTTCCTACAACAAAATATGCAAGTGTAGCGATGGTGGGAATGATTACCTATATGTGGACCTTTTCTAACCTTCCGAGTGTTTCTCACACGTGCAGGAGGAATGGGAACAATTCTCTCATTAAAACCTTTACCTTCCCTATCTCCCTTAATTTGGACGGTGCCTAGGATCTTATCTAACTTCTTCGACCTAGCCTCCAAATCAAACTTGACTCTAGACGAGTCTCTCAATCTCTCCTCCAACTCATGAATCCTAGACTCAAGCAAACGCCTAGACTCCTCAAACTCTAAATGATCCTTTTTCAAGGACTCCATCAAACCACGGAGATTATCTCTATCTTTCTCCACAAACTCTAGTTTCTCCTTAAACTTTTTCTCTCGTGCCCTAATATCCTCAATCAAAATATCATTATTTTCTATGGCACGCTCACTCAACTTAGCCTGCAATTTTGAGTTAGCCTTATTCACCTTCATCATTTTGGCATACAACTCATTAAACGCATTTTGCAATTCTTTCATATCCATCTCCTCCTCATCCTCACTCTATTCTCCCTCACTAACATGGGATTCACTCAAAACCTCCTCTAAAGTGTCATTCACATGAGTATCATCGTCGCTCACATGACATGCCATGAACGTAACAAAGTTACAATCAATGGGTGAACTCTCTCCCTCTTCCAGATCACTATCACTTACGGTGGAATTATATGAAATGGGTTGCTTGCCCTCTTTCTTAAGTATAGTGGGACACTCCTTAACTTTATGACTGTACCCCTCACACCCAAAGCACCTATCCGACTCATCTCTCTTAGGCTTCTCAAACTTATCCTTAGAGGTGGAATCTACTTTGTTGTTCTTGAATTTTTCAAATTTCTTGGCATCTTTCAATCGATTTTGAAACTTAATAAATTTTTTAAATTTCTTTGCCAGCAAAGCAACTTCCTTAAAGTCGAAATTGGAATTCGAAACTTTAATTTCCTCCTTCATGGTTTTCAAAGCAATACCATTTTCTTTCTTAGGCACTTACTTCGAGGTAATCATGTCGATTTCATAGGTTTGTAAGTCACCTACAATCTCTTCTAGTTTCGTCGACTCTAACTTACCCAGGGAATTTAAAATGGTCACTTTCTCATCAAACCTACTAGGAAACAACCTAAGAATTTTCTTAATGACACGGTTGTCGGGAATTTTCTCACCTAGGTTAAACGACGAGTTGATAATATTAGACAACCTAGCATAAAACTCATCAAAAGTCTCACTCTCTAACATCCTAATGGTATCAAACTGTGTAGTGTGATTTTGAAGATTCGATGCCCTAACCGTGCTAGTTCCCTCGTGAGTGAGTGCCAAAATATCCCAAGCCTCTTTTGATTCATAATCCTATTATATTCTTCTGGTGTGACGTTTGAAGAAATAATGTGCAAACCCTTAGAAAAAGTCTATGTTCAGTTTTGGTCCATGACTCGATAGGCTTTAAAGTAGTGACCTCAACTATAACAGTGATAGGGGTGTCCAACCTTTCTCAAAAACTAGCCAAACACGCTCATCAATAGATTTTAATGCACTTTTCATTCTCATCTTCCAATAAGTGTAATTAGTGCCATAAAAAACAGGAGTTCGAAAAAAATCATTATTTCCAAAATTCATCTTTGAAAACACACGAGATCACAAAACAAATAAATTATGTTTTCTAGCTCTGATACCAATTTCAAGGACCCTTTTTGTGTGTGTTTTACCAAAAACTCAATTATCTCCCTAAAAATTATCCAACTTTTAATTATGCACCAAACCAAGTTGTCAAAAACTAATTATTACTTTAACCAATTTTATCTTGATTAATCCTAAACATGCATCTAGTGATTAAAGCAAGTAAAGTAAAGTAAAGAATACTCACAACGCTGGATGTACGAGGAAAAACCCAAAACGGGAAAAAACCTCAGACGGCCCAAGCCAGACAATCACTATGAACAATGGTTTTACAAAAACAGATTAGCCTTACTCAATGACTCGATCCCCACGGGTCTTGACGCTCCTTTTGATTTTCTATTGTTCTTTAATAGTGCCCATGCAGAAATTTTGTCTTTCATGATACCTATCCACAACACACACGTCCATGTATGTCTCGATGTCTACCGATATGGCTTGATACATCTACGATGTTGAACACGATGGCTTTCGCTTATTCACCGCAAACCTAACAATCACAAGTATTCAATGATGAACAAACTCAACTTTGGTGCAGCAAGATCACGTAAACATATAAGAATGATAACTCGGATCTTTGCAAACTCTAAGGATGTGTTTATGCTTTGTAAACCTTAGAAAACATGTGCAAAACTTGTATTGGATGGTAAATTGTGTTTTCTAGAATGCACACTTACGAAACTCTGATGCAAACACGCTTTAAATAGGAATTAAGCGCCGCCTCAAAAAATGTGTCGTTCGAACGACAATGCCACGTCGTTCGCGTGACATAGGTATCTTGTTCGAACGAGATCCTTATGTCGTTTGAACGACGCTGCAAAGGTTTGACTTTTTGACTTTTTGTTCAAAACGTCTCTTCCAAAAGAGATCTAAATTAGTCAAACTCTATTTCGAGCTTATCAGAATAAAAACGTAGTGTAAACCATTTAAAACACTTTAAAACATTTTAAAACATTTTTCTTTATAAAAGTACATCCTTATCTTTTATAAAAAAAATTCCGAGCACCATTAATTATACGCATTCATACCAGAGTGATCTTGGAATGAAATTAACTTTGAAGATGAATAAACTTGCACCAATTTAAACTTCGGCATGATTAATTCTTTGAAGCTTTGCCGCAATGTCTTCAACTTCTTTAATATGTCATAGACCAAGTGGGATCATGATAAAATAAAATCTCCCTATGACATATTAAAAACACAGTTTTGTTCATGGAATTAAGTCAAAACAATACAGGGACTCAATTGGAAATTTATGTCCTTACAACGACCACCATCACACGACGGTAGCAAAAGATAAGAGGCAGATCAACATTTCTTTGGGGCAAAGTTTTTGTTTGCAGCAGCATTTTTCTTTTGGTTGGTCGGCGGCCACGATGAGGATGACGTGACGCACTTATGGCATTACAAACCTCGTTCAATGATAGTGGATCACCCCTGTGACCTGCATACACATCAAGTCTCGAACATTAGTTGTCATCGCCAGAGTTGAGCGACCACTACAGTATTGTCCCCACATCATATCTCGATGGTCGATAACCACCATATAGAGGCTTCCACACATCAGCGACGTCGCCCGACCATCCTTCTTGTCTAGCGACCACCACTATGCTATAGCGAGGAGGGATATTTCTTCAACTGCGATTATAATCGTTGGTAACAAAATAGAGAGCACCAGCTATGACGTCGGACCACCCTTCGTGGTCAGTGAATAGAGTACCACATGGACAAGCTCGGCGAATAGAGTACCACATGGACAAGCTCGGAGAACAGAGTACCACATGGACGAGATCGATGAACAACTCGAAGGGAGCTCACCACTGGACGACGACGACTATTTGAGGCTTCGTCAGCACGCCTTATGTGTTTTAATTAACACATTTGAAATCTTTTGGGGGGCACAAGTCCAACTGGGTTTTAAAATTCCTTAACCTGCTCGAAATTAACATTTGTTGTTTAAGGTTTTCTATTTGCAAAACCACCCCTATCTTTCTCCTCATTACAAAAATTTGAAACCATCTTACATTAAGTGTTTGGAATTTACACAATTTTCTAAAAATTCTAAATCAACCCTATGTCTTACATTTGAGATATATTTAACTAAATTGTGCATTGCTCGATTCTCTCTAAAAATAATTTTCTGAGGGACCATGTGACTCTATTACAATTATTACAACGATTTTAGTTGATAGTTTTTATGCGACCAAGTTACAAATTATTTTGTTCACATAAATAGTGGGGCGCGCTTGTATAGCCCTCGCGTCTTTTATTCGATCATTTTAATTTTCAATATTGTCATCCGGCTACAACTATTTAATTTCGGCAAAAGAAGATTATTGTTTATTTAGCTCGGCCACGACGAATGCTTGGGTATGGTTATCTCAGTGGGATTTTTATCATAAAAATAATTGGATCAGTTATTACATTCATACGATACTATGATTTTTTTCCTCGGCACGTGGTCAAGCAGTCGCATACCATATTTTATTTGACCAAAAAAATCAGTCTCATGATAATTACTTTTTTATTTAGCCTCAACAGATGGTTGGGCAATTTATTAACTTCCAAAGGTACAAGATTCAGTCTCGACAGATGCTCGACAATAATCTTAAGCTCTTGGAAACCTCATCGATATTTAGACAGATGCTCGAGCACGAATTGCTCACTATATCTACTCAGTATTGTACAACTTTGCCCCGACGGACTATCCAGGCACCATTTATTTTATTAATGCTCCAACGTATAGTCGACCACACTATAGCAATTTAAACCCAAAAAAATGCTTGGGAAAAATTATTATTACTACGACTGAAGCTCGAGTTCTATGATTCTAGACCTGAAGGATGATTAGGCATATTCAAGATTCATCTTGGCAGATGATCAGCAAAATATTTCTATATATTTAGTCCCGAAGATATTTCCCACACATGTCGCACTTTATCCCCAATGGATGGTTGGTCAGGATAATTCTTATATTTAGCAAAACCCCAATTGGTGGATACGCACATTTATTTGTGCATTGTTCGTTTATGTCTCATAATATTTTATTTTCTCACGATTTTTATCATCATAAATTTGTTAGAAGGGGGCTATCTATACTGCATACTTCTCAATTTTCACTACAAATTTTTTTTGTGAAAATAATTTTTTGAAACCAACTTACGATTGAGTATTTGCTTAGAGCTATTTGTAGAAATTCCAAATTAACTCCTATGTCGTACATCTGGATATATTTGACAAATTTTTCATCTTTTATTCGACTTCATTACAGTTCTTTTGTTCACATAAATAGTGGGGCGCACTTATAGAGCACTCATGTCATTATTCGATCAGTTAATTTTCAATATTGTCGTCTAGATATTATTGGTTATACCAATGGATGGTTGCTGTAATATTTTTACTAATACTTAGCGTAGCCCCAACGGATGCTCGGGCATGGCCATCCTCGTTAGATTTCATCATAAAAATTATAGGATCATTCATGTCATTCATTCAATACTATGAATATTTTCCTCAACACATGATCGAGCACAGGCACATCATATATTCCTTGATTGAATAAACGAATTGCATGATAAATTCAATTTGAATTAGCCTCGACAAATGATCGAGCAACTTATTAACTTCCACAGGTACAAGATTCAGTCTCGACGAATGCTCGGCCATAACCTTAAGCTCTTGGAAATTGTATTAATACACTGGTAGATGCTCGAGCACGGATCGCTCTCTATATCTACTCGGGCATGTACAACTTTGTCCCGACAGACGAGACAGACACCACTTATTTTGTTAGTGCTCCGATGGATGGTCGAGCACGTTACACCAATTTGGACACAACAAATGCTTGGGTAATATTATTTGTGATAACCGACGGCTGCTCGACCGTTGATATTTCTTCAATTTTAGTATTTATTATCTGGCTCTATAATTCTTAACCTAAAGGATGATCAGGGATATTCAAGGCTCATCTCGATAAATGATCGGCAAAATATTTCTATATACTTAGTCCCGAAGATATTTTCCACACACGTCGTATTTTATCCCTAATAAATCTTTGGTCGGGATAATTCTTATATTTAGTCCCGACAGATGGTTAGCACAGTCGATTAATGATCGACGTTACATTTATTATTATTATTATTCAACCCTAACTAATTTCTTGGAAATATAGTTTTCACTAACATTGCAGGATCCTTCGTAATACTTGCTCGGTTCTTTTTGCCTCGACGAATGCTCGAGCATGGATCACTCGCAATATCTACCAGATCCTCTACAATTTTTGCCTCGATAGGCATTCAGGCATCATTTATTTAATCTGTAAATCTATTTTTCACTAACATTGCAGGATCGTTAGTAATATTTGTTTGGTCCTTGATAATCTTGCCTCGACGGATGCTTAGGCATCATGTATCTTATTAATTCTCTTACAGATGCTAGAGCATGGATCGTTCGTAACATCTACTAGATCCTTTGCAATTTTGCCTCGATGGACCCTCAGCTTCGATGGATAGTTAACCTTATGTGATCACGTCTCAAGCTCCAATGGACAGTTGGGCAATAAAATTCTTATTTAATTCAACCTGGATGAATGAGAAGTTGGGCGATCTGTATACAAAAGATCCGATAGCACATAAAGTAGCATGGAGAGAAACGATCATCTATATTTATCAATAAGGATGAATCCAACATGTAAGAAGTTACATATCCAGCAAGATCACAGTTAACGAACAAAATATGTTGATAACAACACTAGACCACCATGAATGTATGAAGAAACATCGTTAGACAACCCATGGTGATCGACGATCACTAAGCAACGAATTAACGCGTCATCAACACTAAGATATCCACTCAAGAGGAACATTGTTTCTTGTATGCCATATCAAATCAATGCATTTCCGCATGAAGATGCTTTGAACTCATATCAATTTCTTTAAGTGCAAGAGCTATATGGAGTCTGCCACAGCCTCCTGGAACCACCATGCATGTCTAACGAACAAGTGTGACCCGAGGAACGATACATTACATAGAGCTATATGAGAAAGACAATCATTAATTATATCCAGCTCGCCGAACGATCAACGTGATACTCTTCAACACAACAAAGCCCTAAGGAATAGTCAGGCACACTTATCATATCGGTTATACATATCAAATAACTTGATGGACGGTAGAGAAGTCTTCTCTTCACAACCCAGTTGGGGGCTCCAGGGCAACGATGACACGTGAACAGATTCACTGTAATATTTAAATAAAAATAGAAGATTCCAACTTAGGATGGTTGCCAACATGGTTAACACTAGAATTATTTTTTCAAATGATGATCAAGACTAAGCTTGATTTAATTACAACAACTTTCTTGCCCATTCCAATTAAATTAAGGAAGTCTACTGGCCTTTGTCATCTCAAAACATAAATGGCCTCACGAGTTGCCCCGACAACAATAAAAGCCCTACGGGGGATCCCTATGCAGAAAGCCAACTCAGGTTGGTCGCCAACTATATTGGTCAGTTAAAATTCTGAACGGGTGGATGTCCCTTAAACCAGGTGCATTTTTGCCATCGTCTTTTAGGCCTAAGGAAGTGTGACGGCATAACCTAAAAGGTAAAATAGACGGATATTTTCATGTGAGGCATTAAAAAATGGGAAAATGCGAATAAAATTGGTATTAAATTGACTTGCGGGAAAGGCCTAAGTACAATAAGCATACTGATTACATATCAAATATTGAAAACCTAATGCAGGGTCTTACCCTGACTAGGTACATGATCGAACAAGCCTCTACACATAGGCTTATGGTCGGCCTCCCTAATTAGGCCATATGAAAAACGTAATACAGGGTCTTACCCGACTAGGTACATGCTCGAGTAAGCCTCGACACATAGACCTATGGTCGGCCTCTCCAATTGGACCATATGAACAAACTAATGCTGGAACTTACCTCGACTAGGTAAGTGCTCGAGAAAGACTCATCACATAGGCATGTGGTCGGCCTCTCCAATTGGACCATATGAAAAACCTAATGCAGGGTCTTACCCCGACTAGGTACATTCTCTAGCAAGACTCGACACATAGGCCTGTGGTCGGCCTTTCCAATTGGGTCATATGAAAAACCTAATGCAGGGTCTTACCCCGACTAGGTACATGTTTGAGCAAGCCTCGGTACATAGGCCTTTGGTCAGCCTTCCCAATTGGACCATATGAAAAACCTAATACAGGGTCTTACCCTGACTAGGTATATGCTCGAGTAAGGATCGACACATAGTCATGTGGTCAGCCTCACTAAATGGACCATATAAGATCAAAATACAGGGAGATGCCCTAAATTTGATGCACGCTTGAGAAAGCCTCAGCAAATGAATTCTGAACAGGCCTGTGGTCAGCCTCACGAATTAGGCCATGCAATAAAATAGAATAATGAACTATGTTCGACCTGATCCCATGATGATACGTAGGCAGCTCGACACTCTCGAGTCCAGTTCCCATATCAACTGAATGTCTCACAACTCAAGCCAAATAATCGTCTAAAAACTTATAAAGGCAAGAAGATCAACCAAACAAGGCTTAAAAGTTGAACGACAACTCAAAGAATGCCAGTCCAGTTCACATCGGCAACTAAACGCGCTTAAAGAGATTATGGACCAGCACCCAGCTCATCTCGGAATCAACTCAGCTGAACTGTGACCTGTGGGAATATTTTGGGGGCAATAAATATGCCTACATAATAGAATGACACGTGGTGAGCACCCCGATCAAAATGGCGAGCAATAGATGCCCCTACAAGAGAAGGACGACTAGAGCCCTTGATAAACAAGAAGACCGAGGAGCAGTATTTGATTAAAATCAAACTCCACGAAGATAGGACTCATCCATTTTTGTAACCCTAATGTAACCCCTAACTCTATATAAAGGGGACACCCCCATTATAAAAGGGGGCTTAGAAACTAGAGAAACACATTCATGTAAACTCTCTGATCATTTTAATGGAACATAACAGCAGCCCCGTAGACGTAGGCCATTCATGGTCGAACCACGTAAATCTTTGTCTCTCTTTTATTTATAAATGTGTATACATTGTGGTACATGGGCACCCCAATATTCCAGATTTTTTGACACCACACATAATGAATAAGTCACGGAGTGGGGTGTTGAAATCCCTTACCGTTTCAATGACCAAGGGTAGGTCTTAAGTCCAATTAACCAATCATTCAAAATAATATTATAAACAAAATAAAGTCATATAGTAGTCAAACAATAAATGGACACACTGACTTGAGTTACGCGAGTGATAAAAAATTGTATCTCCCACAACTTTTACATGCGGGGTGTGAAGATCGAGATGAGAAGACTGAGGGAAGTTTGACTAACTTTAGTTGTCCCGGGGAGTCTTACGGACCCAAAATAAAGAGACTTATAATCCACCCAAATAGCGCTCTCTCTCTCTTTTGTCATGTTTCCCTATTTGCTTTTTTTATTTGATTATTACAAATAATTGGTGTTCAAATCACCACAAATGAATGTTCAAGGCCTCAATACTCATAATACAACCAATCTAATAAGATAAATAATAAATACAAAATGAGCAAATGTACAAGTCTTCAAAATGATCGTCAACTTGAAAAATCAGTAACGATTCTTCTTGAAAAGCTTATCGTCGTCAAATATTGAGCCAAGTCCAATGCTTAAAAATTCAGCAATGCCGCCATTTGATAAGAGATCTTCTATAGTATAGTCATTGCAAAAAATACTCAGCCCATGTCTCTGTTGTACTAATAAATACACTAAAAGAGGTATGCGGGAAAGTAAGGTGCTTATCCATGCTTCTCAATGTGGACAAGAGAAATGTGAACACTAGTAATGATTTCTAGAATATTTTTTAAGGGATGTCTATTCTAACTAATGATGCACTAATATTTAGCTAAAGTAGTGATGAATCTTGTTAGTAAAATGGGTCCTATAGAAATTCCATTTATTCCTAATATCCAATGGAAATTTTAAAAAAAATGATTCAATTATAGTCCTCCACTAGTTGGATTAATGGATCATCTGATTGGAAATGATAACAAAATGCATAGGTCGCTATAAGGAGTTCTAAAATACATATACACAAGGTATACCATCGAAATAAAATGATAAAGTGGTCTAAATATGAGGAGTAAACAATTATGAAATAATTCAAGGGACTAAAATTCACCACTTAGCCTATTTATTTTTCTTAATTAGGTTATCAATTTGAAAAACCCTAAGATGTATATAAATTCACAAAACAACACTCAATGCAAATGTGAACTTAAATATAGTCTTTTTGAAAGATTTATATTAAATTTCTCAAACTCAATAAAAATCATATTTTAATATTTTCTAATAGATCACCCGGTAGGGAAAATTTACTAACAAATATTAACCATTAGAAATGAAGCTTTATAGTTGAAAAATTAGTTAAAATTGTCTATCTCTGTTTGAATTAATAAATAAATATTGCAATATGAGTTTACTATTTTCTCTCAAAAATAATTCATCCTCTTTCAAGGAATAAATATAAACTGTAAAATTTTAATATTAGTATTCAAAGGGCATAATAAATATATAAACTGGAAATAAATATAATTACGTTAACTGTTTCATCTCAGCTCTTGAATGGGTTATTTAGCCTCTCATTTTGGTGTTATTACATATGATATGTAATAATAACATAACAAAAGACATAATAAATCAAATATAAGAGAGAACAATATAATAACCAAGTCTCCTTAAATTTTTATTGCACTCGTAATCTTGGACATGAAGAACAAGCCCCAAAATTTGAGTTTTACAATACATAAAAGTATCACTCAACTCAAAATTTGTGACTTAGATAACCATACTTTACCTCACACTCAAGTCACAAAACTGATTTAATAAACACTACTCCTAAAACTAAAGTAAAAATGAGCTCCCAAGACCATTCTACACTTCGCTATTCGACTTCTCTTCAATATCTTTGAACTCTTATTTAAAAATGATAAAAGGTAAAGGAACAATAATATCATGATACAATTAGTTCAAAAATATGGGTATTAGGTAAAGCTATAACATAATTTCATCACGACAAAGGATATATATAAAGAAGGATTTTAACAAAACATATTTGTTTACAAATCTAGGGAATAAACAAAGTGGAAGCAGGATAAAAAAACAAGAGTCTCATGTTTGGAATAACTGTCGGCAGAAAGAGACAACGGAGGGGGGAGCTGTGATTGTGATCCCTCGCATTTGGAAGAGTTATTTTGGTGGATAATGGATATGTCTGGATTGAGTTGGTTCGTGGGACAGTAGGATGTTTAGGACGTTCAGTTTTAGGTAGTTCGGGTCGATTTGAAGTCTATTGGTCTTAGAAGTCCTTAACAGGTGTGGATGGTGGTATAAGAAATGGTCTGTGTGGGTATGTATATAAGTGTACATATATGTTTATATATAGTGGTTGTTTAGTTTGTGTGTGTATATATAGAGAGAGAGGGGTTCAGAAGTGAACATAAAAGATGAACATTTTAATGAACCTTAACAAAAAACACCTAACAACCCATTAATTTTACTTCCTATGTTGTAATTGGTCCGCGCCAGTGGCAACGAAAACGTGTGTCAATCAATCCCGGGGGGGTGATGTGTAAAAAGAGTAATGTTATGTGTCCAAAATATAACCCTCAAATCAATTTACATACCCTTAACTCATCGCACAATGTCATTACTAACATACAAAGATATAACATTTTAATATTTTCTTAAATCATTTGGGAGATGAGTTAGGACATTTTAATTAGACTCAAATCATTATCCTTGGGCAAAAAAATAAAAAAGATAAAGTAATGTACAAACTAACAAAAATAAAAATGACACACACCTATAATAATAAACGTGGACGCGTATATACAAGTAGTAATAATAATAATAATAATAATAATAATAATAATAATAATAATAATAATAATAATAATAATAATAATAATAATAATAATAATAATAATAATAATAATAATAATAATAATAATAATAATAATAATAATAATTGTAATAGTAATAGTATATATATATATATTCACACACAAATAAAATACATGGGAGGTTAGGTAAGGTTGTGGACATGGAGTCACACAAAATCTTACTTAAGCTCTTTTGATCACAATTTTACCACAATTGACTTGAATTGTGCCTTCTAAAACCACGATTGTGTATTGACCTACAAGATAATCAAAATACACAAGGGCTAATATTAGCGAGAACTAGCAATTAAAATGCATCATATGAGGTATGAATTTAACACTTTTAGATTCTTAACAACTTCATTTGTCCCGTAGTTCAAACGAGTTTGGAGAGAATTAAAGATGAATCTGTCGCATGGATACCAAGGTGGAATGGTGAAGAGAAGTTTGAAATAGTTAGGCCTTATGGAGAGCAGTTTTCCTTATATTAGACTTCAAAAACATGTGCTATAGGAGATGGGAATTAACTTATATAACTTGGTGTATGGTGGTTGTTGCCCTTTATTATTTCAGACAAGAGGTAGAAATGTTTGTGAACAAGACTAGTTATGTAGATACATAGATAAACACATGCTCAACCCTATCAATGGAAGGGACCTATTCGCAAAAAAAAAATTGAACCCCATCACACCCATCTTATACAACCCAACCATGAAGCCCTAAAACGGTATGGAGGAGGAAGGAAGGTGAAACACCAACTGTAAATAAAATAAAGCTACACAGGAAAGGGGTGATAATGACTTGTAATATTTATGGGAACAAGGAACATAATAAGAGATGATGCCCAAAAAAGAAGAACGTATATTAGTCTGCTACGAGTAGGGGAGGCAATCTAGGGGCTAGTGTAAGTATTATATTTTTTGCATTAGGTTTAGAATTGAATATGGTGGCAAACTATTGAATATTGTTGTTTATGTAAGTGAAAGGTAGGAAGGTGTTGCAAGTAATCTGATAAAACCATGTCGTTTAGAACCGTCTCCAACTATACAAAATTAATTGAATGTTCACTTTTAGTACTAATTTGTTATTTTGTTAACTTTAGTCATTTTTATTTGCAGTATAGTCCCCTATTTTTGTTTGGTTGCTTCACTTTTTTATATATAGTGGGGCCACTTTTAAGGTGGGATCTTTTGTATTAGTAATGTATACTATGTGGCACCCCGTCTAATTAAATACCGAGTGATCAGTCCTTTATTAAATTAAATCAAAGTGTTCGGATGGTTCATTCTTAGTATCACTGTCGAAAAATAATTTTCTTTATTAATCACCTAATAAATAATTAAGCTAAGTATCAAAACATTTAATTTTATAGATTAAGTCCTATTGTTATGATTTAATATATGAAACCATTTTCATGAACACGGATAATAATATTAAAAACCAAACCATCCAAATTAAGTAAACAAGCTAGATTAATCATCCAAATAAAACATCCCAAATCGAAGGACAAGGTAATATTCAAAACCAATCCCAACTAAAATAGAATCCTGAACTGAACTAGATAAAAACTGGAAATGGGATGCACATACCCTATCTAATAATGACTAAATAGAAGACTGAGATGACAAGGATGAAGACGTCTACTGCAAGGACCTGTAACTCCCACACTAGCTGCAGCACATCAACAGTCCAATGATCTTAGCCTGACGCCCCTATGGTTGGGCACCTGTATAATATATATATATATATATATATATATATAGGTGTGTGTGTGTGTGTGTGTGTGTGTGTGTGTATACACACACATATATACATACAAGAGAAAGAAGAGATGACAAGAAACAAGTCAGAGCCCGAGTGTAAAACAAGTTTTAAAATTGGTTAGCAAGTATATAAAATGCTTACCAGTTGATATTACATACATGTTAGTACCTCGACACTCACTTGAGAATTCTCACCCCTCAACTAGTGGGAGCGCCTAACGTACTACCGAATTAATCTAGATAAAGCTAACCCAAGTAACTATTATAACCCAATCATCCCTTATCAATTCTAATTCGTAAGATTGTATCACTAACATTTATATATAATAACTTTTTTTACGAATTTATCTAGTCGGTTCTGTACATCACAAAATAGCTTTAGATGCTTAATTTGTTTAATATCAATTATCCAATTTTATCTGCTTACGAGCACAGTAGAGGAATCATATGTATATGTATATATATATTTTTCACTCATATAATATATATATACTAATCGGTCACCCCACATAAAATCTATGGTGTTGGCATACTCTGTTATAAAGTCCCCGTATCTCTCATACAAAAGGGAGTACTAGTTCGGAGTCATTCTCAAAATGTATTAACATAAAACACACATATTGGAGGCGAAGCATAGTTCCAAGTCACTAAGAGGTTAGCACATACCATCACGTCTCTTAGGACCGTCTGACTATCATTCTCAGATAGCCTCTAACAAGAATTTTATGTTTTAGGGTGCAAGTCAATATCCCCCATAAGGTCCAATCGAGATAAGACTGTCCCGACGCGAAAACCTCCGTGATAGAAAGTAGCGCGGGTATGATTACACAAAGATATTTATATAATAAATATTCATACACACATATTTTTATTCTCATCATTCAGATAGGTACACACACGACCCACATTATATTCTGACCATATGCGAAACGTAGTGCCCGAGTCCTACATATAATTAATTCATTCCTACTTTCTCAATTACCATAAGTCCTTACATGCTTCTCGACTCTCGAAGTGTATCACCTTGATAAATATAAAATCGGTAGGTGTGCACTCTTTACCCTACTGGTCTAAGTCATTCTTAATTCTTAATAGACCTAATTTAACGTATACACGATTTCCAGTCCATTTTACACCCTCAAAATCCCACAGTTAAATTCCATATAAAGTCGTGTTACCTGGACCATACCTATACCCTACTGGTCCTTACCAAGTCCCATTATGATATTTAAATTATGTTCAAGGGTCCTTATACATTGGGAATCATATTGACATTAAAAGGGGAAGAAGTTTCAATTTCCAAGAAGAATCGATCGATCGATGAAAAGGGTCGATCGATCGATCCAGTCGATCGATCGGCATTCTTGAGTTGATCGATCGATCGAGAAGGTATTGGACCAGTTTTTGCAATTCTTTACCTATGAGTTTCATCAACTTAAATTCTCAATTTTCGTCATTAATTAAGGCCTAAAATGGGAAATTACCAGAATACCCTCCCGGGTTGCCGATTAGGCCTAAAAACGTCCCGAGACTCAAACTAAACCCTCGGGTACACTTTTCTATCTATCTTGACACGTGTGGACACATTGGTGAACTCGAAATGATCATACGGGCGACTTATAATTAATTTATTTTCTATTCCATTAATTTAGTCTCGACACGACACACGCGCGTCCCGACTTAATTTCTATAATTGTCATATTTTTCACTCCCCACAATTTTAATAGATTCAATCTCATATATTACTTTACTAATTTAGTAATATTCAACATAATTCTCAACAATAATTACTAACTCTCGTCAGGCTAGTAAATATCTATTTTAAAATCCGAATTAATACTAAATTAATTTATCCCAATTTAATTTAATTAATCCCATAATTAAAGGCCATAAAAATACGGGGTATTTCATACTTCCCCCTAATAACGAAATTTCATCCCGAAATTTAAAAAAATAAGGTATGGCTGGTAAAAACAATTCTGAATACTTTTCGTGCATATCTGCCTCGTGCTCCCAAGTGGACTCCTCTACATTATGATGCTACAACTTGAACCGTACACGTGTGACTACCTTCGACCTCAAACTCCTCTCACTATGATCTAGGATAGCCACTGGCATCTCCTTATAAAAATTGTCGGGATGCAAATCAATATCCTCTATCGCAATGTGAGTGTGGGCCAAATCATCCCGAAGATACCGCCTCAACGACGAAATGTGGAACGCATCATGAATACGATGAAAGTGCTCCGGTAACCCAAGACTGTATGCCACCGGTCCAATCCTCTCGATAATGGGAAATGATCCTACGTACCTTGGAGCCAATTTCCCTTTCTTCCAGAACCTTATCACTCCTTTCATAGGAGACACTCGCAGTAATACTTGGTCCCCCACGCTAAACTCCCTGAAGAACCGTTTTGCATCGGCGTATCTTTTCTCCTTGGGCTAACGAATGCGACTCCTGATCAACTCAATCCTGGCTGAGGTCTCCAGAATCACCTCTGGCCCAAGTAACTTGTTATCCCCCACCTCTACCAACAAGGGGGAGAACAATAAGGTCTGTCGTACAATGCCTAAAACAGGGCCATGCCAATCATAAACCAGTAGGAGTTATTATAAGTGAACTCCACCAATGGAAGGTAATGCTCCCAACCCCCTCCAAAATCAAGGACACACACACGTAGCATATCCTCCAGCATCTAATTAGTACGCTCAGTCTACCCATCTGTCTGCAGGTGATATGCCGTACTCAATCGCAGCTTGGTACCCATAGCCTCCTGAAAGCTCTCCCAGAAGCCTGACATAAAAATCTTATCTCTGTCAGACACGATATCCAGGGGAACCCCATGTAACTTCACTATCTCAGCAAGAAATAACTAGGCATACTGTCCCATAGTGTAGTCTTTCTACACCGGCAAAAAATGAGCTACCTTGGTCAACCGATCCACCACTACCCATATAGAATCGTGACCCCGCTGTGATGTAGGCAACCCAGTGATGAAATCTATGGAAATGCTCTCCCATTTCTACATAGGTATATCCAACGGCTAAAGTAACCATGGCGGTCTCTGATGGTCCACCTTTACCAGATGACATGTGGCACACTTGAACACGAACTCCGCAATGTCCTTCTGCATCCCACTCCACCAGTACTGTCGCCTCATATCCTGGTACATCTTATCCCCTTCGGGATGTACCAAAAATCGAGATCCATGCGACTCTATCATCACTGCATGACGTAAGTCCTCACCTTCCAAGACCACTAATCTCCCATTAAATCACAATCCTCCATCTGAACTCACTGAGTAGGGCTCTGCGCCCTCAACTAGTTACCGTATAATTTGATCCTAGCAAAACTAATCAACTGCTTGGGCCTGGATTACCCTCATAACAATCTCTGGTGTGACTATCATGACGAATATAAAGGATCGAGCCACTGCCTCCTAATGTCCCAACTCTTTCCACTTTGCCTTCCACACTTTTGCCACCTCACCTATTGGCTTACGGTTCAATGCATCAGTAACTACGTTAGCTTTCCCTGGGTGGTACTATATCTCGAACTAGTAATCTTTCACAAACTCCATCCACCTGCACTGACACATATTCAACTCCCGCTGAGTGAACAAGTATTGTAGTGACTTGTGGTCTGTGAACAGGCGAAACTTCTCCCCCAACAAGTAGTGTCTTCAAATCCGTAAGGAAAACACGATCGCTACTAGCTCCAAGTCATGGGTGGGGTAATTCTTCTCGTGAGGCTTGAGCTTACAAGAGGCATAAGCTTTAGCCTGCTCCTCCTGCTAAAGTAATCCACGAAGTCCCTATAGGTAAGCATCAGTATACACCAGGTACTCTACTCCTGGCCTGGGTAAAGCAATAACTGGCACCGAAGTCAACTCATCCTTTAGCTCATCGAAAGACAACTGATAAGCATCATCCCATACGTATGGTACCCCCTTGCGAGTCAGATTAGTTAATGGAATCACTATTATCGAGAATCCTCGAATGAACTGCCTGTAGTACCCTGCCAATCCTAAGAAACTACGGATCTCTGATAGTGTCATGGGTTTCCCCCACTCCCTTACTGCTGACACCTTTCCCGGATCCACGGATATCCCCCTGGTGGAAACATTGTGCCCCAAGAACTGGACCTCTCATCGCCAAAACCCGCACTTCTCATACTTAGCATATAGCTGATGCTCTCGCAGAGTCTGAAGAACCCATCTCAAATGCTCAGCATTCTCCTCCTTAGTCTGGGAATAAATCAGAATGCCATTTATGAAGACAATGACAAACTGATCCATGAACTCTCTGAACATCCTGTCCATTAAGTCCATGAACACGACTGGAGCATTGGTTATCCCAAATGGTATAACCCAAAACTCGTAGGATCCATATCGCGTCAAGAAATCAGTCTTCGACACATCTTGGTCCCTAATTCATAATTGATGATATCCCGACCTCAAGTCTGTCTTTGCGAAGAAGGCAGCTCCTCTAAACTAGTTGAATAAGTCATCGATTCAGGGCAATGGATACTTATTTCGTATCGTGACTTTGTTCAAATCTAGGTAGTCCACACACAACCTCAATGACCCATCCATCTTCTTCACAAACAACACGGGAGCACCCCAAGGCGAGGTATTCCTATGGATAGAGCCCTGTCCCAATAGCTGCTAAATCTGATCACGCAACTCTCTCATCTTAGCTGGATCCATACAGTATGGTGCATGGGCTATCAACCGAGTGCTCGATATCAAATCTATGATGAAATCTATCTCTCAACTAGGTGGTAGTACCGGTATATACTAGAACACATCGAAAAAGTCATGAACTACAGGAATCGAATCAATGGGGATCACTACCTCCTTAGAGGTCTCCTCCTCTATGTAATATAAATGGGTGGATGATCCTCCCTCAGGATGAGGCATCGTCACTAGAAACATCTCCTAACCCAAAATAGTAAAACTAATACTCCTACTGAAATAGTCTATCATGGATCTATAAGCAGAAAGCCAATTCATGCCAATAATGGCATCATGCTCGTGCATATCTAAGACTAGCATATCTGCAGGCAAAATTAAGCTCTCAATCTCTATACCTACTCCCCGGTATATAAAGAAGATCAATGACCCATTATCCAACGGTGAGTCTACACATGTCACAGTACTCTCTGCCATGTCTAACAACCCCGTGGCCCGTGCAAAACTGGTGGCTATGAAGCAGTGTGATGCCCTAGTGTGAAATAAAATGTGCCCCATAGTACCATGGATAGGAAACGTACCCTCAACTACGGGTGGTGCCTACGGTGCTGCTTCCTGGTGGACGTTATAAACATGTCCATACTACAATTGTCCCTACTGAATTGGGGTAGATGGGATGGCTGGAAAGGCTGGCATATGAGGTGGTTCTAGGAGGGAGTTTGGGAAGATCAGTCTTTGTGGATCCTAAAGGCCACCATACTGCTGCCCCTCAGGACAATCCTGATGTCTATGGCCATTCTTGCCACAACCAAAGCATTTGCCCCTAAAATTACCTCCCCTTTGTCCCTATTTTCCTTTGCCCTGATGGTCGTTACCACCCCTCCACTGGCCCTACTGATACCACTACTGTCCCTGCTAATAGCGATGCTGGCCCTGCTAGCTAGACTAGACCTGTTGGTCCTGTCTATAGCCCCAATGTCCCTGCCTCGAATCACCAGAAGGGTCCCCCTGATGGGAACTCGGCTTACCCTGACGGACCTTCCCCTGAGCTACTGGTGACCCATTGACACTACTACCTCCTGTCTGGCCTCGCTGGTTGGACTCTTCGACTCATTTGCTCTCCTTCTGGTGGAAGTGGTGGTCCTGGTAATGCAAGAAGGCGGCATTGAGTACATCAGTATAAGTACCCAATGATAGATTACCCAAGAGGTGCTGGCGAATCCTCCAAGTCAAACCATCCATAAACATTTGAATTTTCTTCTCTTAGGTAGGCACCTCATCTGGCACTATATTGATAAATATCGTGAACTCCTCTTTATACTCTGAAATAGTCGTACCTTCTTGTTTGAGATTTAATAGTTTCCACCTCATCTCAGTCTGCACGGTAGAAGGAAAGTATTTACGATCAAACCGCACCCAGAAACTCTGAATCGTCATACTATCCCTCTCCTTCAAAGTGGTAGTGGACTCCCACCACTGTAAAGCGGCCCCTACTAGCTTAAAGGAAGCCAATAACTGTCTCTGAATGTTTGTGCACTCGTACATGCGAAGATACCTCTGGATGTCCTTCTTCCATTGGCTCGCAATGACAATATCATAACTGCCCGATAACTCCAGGGGATGCGCCTTCTGAAAGGCATCCCTAACTCTCTCCCATGCAGTGGGAAATTGAGTTAGAACTGATGCCATAGCCTGAACTTGGGGTGGGGCTTGCTGCACCAAAGCTAAAGCTGTATTCACCGCCTGAACAACTATGGCGACGACCTCGACTGAGATCATTCTTCCTTGAGCCTGATCTGCTGGTTACTCTCGTTGGGCATTTCTATCCCTCGGGGCTCGTCTCAGAGGCATCTGAAATGAGAAGGAATTTATCAGTCCATAGTTATCATTAAATCTCAAACAGCTGAAGATGAAATCACATAAATAAGAATACAATAGTCCTAAAAATAGGCCTCTATATCAAAGATGCTAAGCTGGAAGCGCAATAAGCTGCACAGATCCTAAAGGACTCTAAAACCTGATGCTCTGATACCACCTGTGACACCCCGCCCAATTAAATACCGGGTGATCAGTCCTATATTAAATTAAATCAAAGTGTCCGATTCGTTCATTCTTAGCATTACTGTCGAAACTAATTTTCTTTATTAATCACCTAATAAATAATTAAGCTAAGTGTCAAACATTTAATTTTATAGATTAAGTCGTATTGTTATAATTTAATATACGAAACCATTTTCATGAACACGGATAATAATATTAAAAACCAAACCATCCAAATGAAGTAAACACACAAGATTAATCATCCAAATAAAAATTCCCAAATCGAAGGACAAGGTAATATTCAAAAGCAATCCCAACTAAAAGAGAATCCTAAAATAAATAAAGATCATAAATATATCTAAACTAGATAAAAAATGGAAATTCCCGACACACGACCTATGTAATAATGACTAAATAGAAGACTGAGATGACAAGGATGAAGGCGTCTACTGTAAGGACTTGCAACTCCCACACTAGCTGCAGCACATCAACAGTTCAATGATCTAAGCCTGACACCCATGTGGCTGGACACCTGTAATATATATATATATATATATATATATATATATATATATATATATATATATATATATATATACAAGAGAAAGAAGAGATGACAAGAAACGGGTCAGATCCCGAGTGTAAAAAAGATTTTAAAATTGTTTAGGAAGTATATAAAATGTTTACCAATTGATATTACATACACGTTAGTACCTCGACACTCACTTGAGAATTCTCACCCCTCAACTAGTGTGCACGCCTAACGTACTACCGAATTAATCTAGATAAAGCTAACCCGGGTAACTATTCTAACCCAATCTTCCCTTATCAATTCTAATTCGTATGATTGTACCACTAACATTTATATATAATAACGTTTCTTACGAATTTATCTAGTCGGCTATGTACATCACAATATAGCTTTAGACACTTAATTTGTTTAATATCAATTATCCAATTTTATCTTCTTATGAGCACAGTAGAGGAATCGCAGCTATATGTATATATATATTTATCACTTTTATAATATATATACTAATCGGTTACCCCATATAAAGTCTATGGTGCTGGCATACTCTGTTATAAAGTCCCCGTATCTCTTATACAAAAGGGAGTACTAGTTCGGAGTCACTCTCGAACTGTATTAACACAAAACACACTTATTGGAGGCGAAGCATAGTTCCAAGTCACTAAGAGGTCAGCACAATCCTCACGTCTCTTAGGACCATCTGACTATCATTCTCAGATAGCCTGTACCAAGGATGCTATGTTCTAGGGTACAAGTCATTATCCCCCATAAGGTCCAATCGAGATAAGACTGTCCCGGTGTGGAAACCTCTGTGATAGCAAGTATCCCAGGTATGATTGCATAGAGATATTTATATAATAAACATTCATACACACATAGTTATATTTTCGTCATTCAGATTATATTCTGACCATACGCGACACATAGCGCCTGAGTCCTACATATAATTAATTCATTCTTACTTTCCCAATTACCATAAGTCCTTAAGTTCTTCTCGACTCTCGAAGTGTATCATCTTGATAAATATAAAATCAGTAGGTGTGCGTTCTTTACCCTACTGGTCTAAGTCATTCTTAATTCTCACCAGACCTAATTTAATGTACGCATGATTTCCACTCCATTTTATACCCCCAAAATCCAACGGTTAAATTTCATATAAAGTCGTGTTACCCGGACCTTACCTATACCCTACTGGTCCTTCACAAGTCCCATTATGATATTAGATTATGTCCAAGGGTCCTTATACATTGGGAATCGAATTAACATTAAAAGGGAAAGAAATTTCAATTTCCAGGAGGAGTCGATCGATCGATGAAAAGGGTCGATCGATCGATCGATCTAGTCGATCGATCAACATTCTTGAGTCGATCGAGCATGTATTGGCCCAGTTTATGCAATTCTTTACCTACGGGTTTCATCAACTTAAATCCTCAAAATCTCTATTAATTCATCCCAAACTCCCCAACAATCAAACCAAAATTTTTATTATCCTACATACATGATTTCTAACATAAAACATATACAAATTCATCAAGGGCCATCAATTAAAGGAGTGAATTCAAGCTAATTCATCAAGAACCATAATTTTATCATCATAATCAATATCTTCCTAATTATTCAAGAATTCATCTTCTAATGGACATCAATTTCGTAGTTAATCATCTACATATATCAACAGAGTTGTTCTAACATGGTTTCTATTCAGAATTTCAATATAAATCTCCCAAACATCATTTAACTTTCATGAAAACATAAAACCATTATGTCCTACACTAGCATGGATGTGTTATCAACTAAAGAATAGAAAGTTGGATATTTACCTCAAGAATGAAAGTCTAAATTGTAGAAGATGATGGGCATGATCCCGCTCCTCGTTCCCCGATCTACGAGTTGGTGGTGGAATTGGTGAGAATGGTGTACGGTTGGTGGTTCTCCTCCTTGGGAAGCTTCTCTCTTCTCTCTACCTTAGACTCTCTGCAACTCCAGTATTTATAACCCTTGAGGACTCCCACTACCATAAGATATAAACTCTCAATTTTCGTCATTAATTAAGGCCTAAAATGGGAAATTACCAAAATGCCCTCATGGGTTGCCGGTTAGGACGAAAAATGACCTGAGACCAAAACCAAATCTCCAGGTACACTTTTCTGACTATCTCGACCCGTCCGGACAAATTGGCACACTCGAATTGACCATACGGGTGACTTAGAATTAATTTACTTTTTATTCAATTAATTTAGTCCCGACACAACACGCGCATGTCCCGGCCTAATTTCTATAATTGTCGTATTATTCACTCGCGACAATTTTAATAGATTCAATCTCATATATTACTTTAATCATTTAGTAATATTCAACATAATTCTCACCAATAATTACTAACTCCCATCATGCTATGAAATATCTATTTTGAAATCTGGATTAATATTAAATTAATTTATCCCAATTTAATTAGTTCCATAATTAAAGGCCATAAAAATACGGGGTATTACATACTAAAAATGAGCCAATTTATGTAGTTGAGTTGATTGTTTCAATACTATATCAAGGGTGCATTAACTGCACTAGTACATAAACTGAACATTTTCCTTTCTATTAATACATAAATTGAATTTTGATGCCTTTGTATTACCACGTAAACTGCATTAGTATATCCAATACATGATGTTACAAATTATATCAGTTCCATTAGGGGTAAAGCAAAAATATTTACAAAATTTACAAAATAACAACACATATAAAAATGGTGGATGATAATGAGAGAGAAACTCTCCCTTCTCTCTAAAGGTCTATCTCCCACTCTTAAATTAGTTCCATTTCAGTCATGGATTCAAGTTCACCACCCCGTTTGGACCTAGATCCAAAATCTTTCAGTGATTTCTCCCCACCTCGCATTCAAGCACTTGAAGTTCATGCAAAAAAATTATTTGTTGATATTCTTGGCAGCCAAAATGATCCCTCTCAACAATCCTCCAAAATTTCGTCAACCCTCCCTCTGTTATCTGCCCCATACCTTTGTGGGGACACCTTGGCAGTTATACTGCTTGATGAAGTATATCAATATTTTATCAAGGATTGTCAATCTTCTAACCTACTTGGTAGAATTATACTTGCAAAAAGAGATAAACCATGGAAGTTGGAGGAGCTCAAGGCTCATCTCACTAATGTTTGGCAGCTCAAAAGTAGTTGGGTGCTTACACACATCGGTAAGGGCTACTACAATCTTTTTTTTCTTCCTCATGTGATAAAATTAAGGTTTGGAATATTCGCAACTCCAAAATTTCTATTGGGTGTTTTAAAAAATTTCAATGGGTTCCATATTTTCACCCGAATACCCATGTTCTTTCAACTGCCAGTATTTGGGTTAGATTCATGAGTTTGTGCCAAGAATGCTGGGATCCACGCCTCCTTCTTCAAATTGGTATAGGTGTTGAAATTCCTTTACGGATTGATAAAGCTACTATGCACATGTCTTATGGAAACTATTCTAGGGTTTTAGTTGAGGTTGATATGAATTTTAAACCTATTGATAAATTGTTAGTTGAAAAAGCAGATGGCAGCTTCTTAGTATATATACCCAATGGGAATCCTCCTAGCTTTTACATCTTCTGCAAGACTATTGGTCACAATGTAAAAGAGTGTAGAAATCTTTAAAAAATAGTGGGCACGAGTCATCCTAAACCCACAAAAAATTTGGTCAATCTATTATGTAAATAACCAAAGCCTACTGCCAACACGTAGTCTACGCCGGTTCAGGAAAATTTTCAAATTCAAATTCAAGTCGGTAACAGTGATGATGGGTCAAAGATTGAGATTGTAGGTTAAATTCCAGCGATCGAAGAATACTGGGAAAAAAAGGTTAATAGGTAATCCACTTGTTCCATTTAACTCGGAAATAATTGATTGTCAGGGAGAGCTGATTTCTTCGGGATTTGAAAACTCTATGAAATCAGGGAGGTTAGAGGCTATATCAACCGTTCGAAATGATGGGAAGTATCCTATTATATCGACTGGGAACAAACCTGTTGAGTAAACATTGCGCAAGCGGTGAACCTCAGGTAAAACTATTTTATTACACAAAAATAATTGTACAAATTTGAGTACAATTATTGACTCACAAAATACAAACTTAAGTGACCCACTGATATCACAAAACTCACTCAATATTTAGGACTCACTCTAAAGACACTCACTATTTATTTGGACACTCTTTACTACACTTAGTGTTTTCCTCACTTGATATTTCTTCTCACACTTCATGTCCCAAATGGGGAGAGGAGTCTCCTATTTATACTATGGTGAGGAATTATCTAGAATTTGGAAGAGATAAGGAGAGAAGGGTGAGGAAGCTAGAACCTTCAAGAGAGAGGGAGAAAATAATAACTTTTTAGAATTAGTTTAATCTAGAGAAGGAGAGAGGAGGTGTTGACTTCAACACTCCCCCTCAACATCGACTCTCTCTTTCAAACTCATCTCTAGAGATCATGCCAAGTTGCCCTCGAAGTTTTTCTAACTTTGTAGCATTAAGTCCTTTGGTGAACAAGTCTGCAACTTGATCATCTGTCTTGATTTCTTGTATCTCTATTTCTCCTTTAATCACCTTCTCTCTGATGAAGTGGTGGTGTACTTCCACATGCTTGGTTCTTTCATGGAACACCGGATTCTCAGCCAAATGTATAGCTGATTGATTTTCACAATGTAACAATACCGCATAATCAATTGGTTGTTGCAAATCTTTCATTAATTGCATTAACCATGTTGCCTCTTGTGCCGCTGTTGCCGCTGCCCTATATTCAGCTTCTGTAGTAGATAAGGATACTGTAGGCTGCCTTTTACTACACCATGAGATTGCCCCTGAGCAAATACTGAACACATACCCAGTAGTTGATCGACGTGTATTATGATCTCCAGCATAATCAGCATCGCAGAAGCCAATCACCTTGCACGTAACACCCTTCTTGTATATTATGCCGAAGTTAAGTGTACTCTTTATGTACCTCAATAGTCTTCGGACAACTTCTAAGTGAGGTTTCTTGGGACTTTGCATGAATCGACTCACTACACCGACTGCAAATGCTATGTTAGGTCGTGTGAGTGTTAGATAGATTAAACTACCTACTAGCTGCCGATACATAGTTGTATCCTCCAAGTCTTTGCCTTCATGTCCGCATAGCTTGGTGTTGGCCTCCATTGGTGTTGATATTGACTTACATTCTAGCATCCCATACTTGTTCAGCAGATCTGTTGCATATTTTTATTGACACGGAAATACTCCCTCCTTACTTCGGTCGATCTCTAACCCAAGAAAGTGTTTAAGCTCTCCAGGTTCCTTCATTTGAAATCACACCGATAGGTTCTCTTTTACCCTTTGGATCTCCTCATTATTATCTCCTGTGATGATTAAATCATCTACATACACCAGTACTATTGAGAGTTTTCCACCTTATGTCTTCACGAATAGGCTTGAGTCTGAAGGTGTTACAAAATATCCACTTTTGACTAGGAACTCTGTTGTCTTTCCATACCAAGCTCTTGGAGCTTGTTTGAGCCCGTAGAGTGCCTTTCTCAGCTTGCAGACATAGTCTGGTTGGGTTTTACTCTCAAAACCTTTTGGTTGCTCCATGTATATTTCTTTATCAAGCTCTCCATATAGAAAAGCATTCTTTACGTCCATTTGCCACATCTTCCAAGACTTACTGGCTGCAAGTGCTATTAAGACTCTAACTGTTGTGATTTTTGAGACTGGACTAAATGTTTCATCGTAGTCTAGTCCATATTGCTGCGAGAATCCTCTAGTAACCAATCGAGCCTTGTATCTTTCAATTGATCCATCTGGACGAGCCTTTACCTTATATACCCACTTACAGGTGATGGGTTTCACATCCTTAGGCTTTGGTACTAAATCCCATGTTTCATTCTGCTTGAGTGCCTGAAACTCCTCCTCCATTGCCTTTATCCAGTGCTTGCTATGTGAGGCTTCTTTAAACGTTGCAGGCTCTCTTTTAGTGTCTTCTGTAAGGGCGGCATTTGCATATTTTGGATTAGGCTTATGTGGTCTGGAAGACCTCCTTAGTCGTGTCCCGTCATCTTCTATTTCTTCTTGCAGATTTGATTCATCTTCCTCCAAAGCTATCTGACGGACTCCTGTTCTCCAGGGACGTAGATCCCTTGGTGAACCATTCTCAGACTCTTCTTCTTCATTGGAAACTTCTATAATAGGCAATCGTTCTTTTGGTTATTCCCTTAATTTCGCTTGCATCTTGTCTTCTAAGTCTTTAGTATCCGACATCACCGTCGATTGTGAAGACCACCAAGAGGAAGCTTCATCGAACACCACATTTCTGGATGTGTAACATCGATTAGTTATAGGGTCACAACATCTCCACCCTTTTCTCTCACTGTCGTACCCCATGAAGATGAACCGTATTTCCTTTTTATCAAATTTAACACGTAGATGATCTGGTACAAACACATAGCACACACATCCAAAGAATCTAAAATGACTTACAGTAGGTCTTTTGTTCCATAACTTTTCGAATGGTGACAAATTTCCCAGCCTTGCCTATGGAAGTCTGTTGATCACATGCACTGCTGTCTTCATGCACTCGACCCAAAATCGACCTGGAACATTCTTGGCATGGAGCATACTCCGACAGGTTTCTGCAAGATGGCGGTTCTTCCTCTCTGCAACCCCATTTTGTTGTGGGGTGCCTGGACAGGTTAGCTGTCTTAGAATCTTACAATCTTTAAGGAAGTCAGAGAATTCTATTGATGTATATTCTCCCCCATTGTCTGTGCGTAGACACTATATCTTGTTCCCAGATTTTCCTTCAATCTTTTCTTTAAATTCCTTAAACTTTATTAATACTTCCGCTTTCTCTTTTAGGAAATAAACCCACACATACCTTGAGAAGTCATCGATGAACACTACCATGTAACGCATTCCACTAGCTGTAACTTGCTTTATCGGTCCAAACACATCTGAGTGGACAAGCTCCAAAGGTTCGTTAGACTTGAACTTAGACTCCTCATAAGGTAGTTGGTGCGCCTTTCCATATTGGCAGCCTGCATAGACAATATCTTCATGGATCTCCAATCGAGGAAGACCTTTGAGCATCTCCTTATTCATCATCATCTTCAGCTTATGGTAGCT
This sequence comes from Sambucus nigra, assembly GCA_949130495.1. Taxonomy (NCBI): domain Eukaryota; kingdom Viridiplantae; phylum Streptophyta; class Magnoliopsida; order Dipsacales; family Adoxaceae; genus Sambucus; species Sambucus nigra. The sequence goes on from OX422217.1 coordinate 574,592,356, forward strand.
AACATGCCCTAGCCTTGCATGTCATAAATCCACAGTCTCATTTTTTCGAGTCTTATCTACGTATGCAGATTCAGCCGACATCACGTAGACAGACTGTAGTCGTCTTCCTTTCATAACAGGCGTTCCTGGAGGATTTAGATCTCGATACACCTTGACATCTTCTGGGCCGAACACCACATAATTTACTGAAGATGTTAATTGTGATACCGACAATAAATTCTTCTTCATTCCAGGCATGTGATAGACATTCTGTAGTTGAACATGATTAGGATTGAAGCGAGGAACAATAACTGTCTCCCCAACACGTGAGATTGGCAACTTTGAGTTATTAGCGGTCACAACAACTTGCCTTCCTCTATATTCGGACACATCTGACAACTTCTTCTTGTCTCCAGTAATATGATGGGAGCATCCTGAATCCACAATCCAATCTTCTTCATAGTTGATAGTGTCAGACTTGGGAGCTGCGATGAGAGCAAACTCTGACTCTGTATATTCTTCTGGAGAGCCTACCACGGTGGACTCAAATACTGAGAATGATGCTTCGAAATCCCATTCTTCTTCATCATGAATCTCTTGGTTATTTGATGTTGCAACATTGCCTTCTATAGACGTCTTCTTCTTGTGCCAATAATCTCTAGCATAGTGACCCTTCTTGCCGCAGTTGTAACATTCATTGTTACATTGCTTAAGGTTTTGTGAGTGACTGTGGTTCCTTCCTTTGTTTGATTGAGCTCCCCCTACACGTGAGCTCCTTTCTTGTTGTCGCGAGGCTGAGTTATGCTTCCTCCAGCTTTTCTCGTGTTGCGATCCTCTTGCAACATTCTGGCCTCCAGCTCTCCTTCTTCCATTGCTGAAAAGTGCCTCCTCACTACTATTTATTGATACCCCACTCATTTGTTTCATCAATATCTCTTGATTAGCCAATAAATTTTCCAACTCAACTAGGGTGGGCTGAGTTGGCCAACCACGTATTGCCATAATAAATCCATTATATTCGGGCTTTAGGCCAAGAATAATTATTCTCCTCATACGTGGTTCATTAATTTTTGATTCGGGATCAAGCAAAGAAATTTCTTGGCACAAATCTTTAATTTTCTTAAAATATTGGCTGATGGTCATACCTTCCTGAGTGGTAGTCATTAATTCATTCTCTAACATCTTCAAGCATGCATCATTCGTCTTTGAGAAGAGAGAGGCAAGAGTGTCCCACGCATTATTTGGTGTCCTCGCATCCTTGATATGACCCAATAATTTTGGGTCTACTGATATTTTGAGTGCGTACATAGCTTTACCCGCTTTTATTTTGCATTTTCTTAAAGCCTCGGCATTTTCCTGAGATGGTGGTGTAGTGTTGCTACCACCAGCCGTCTCCCAAAGATCTTGTCCTTCCAAGTAGGACATCATGCAGGTGTTCCAAATTTCGTAATCGGTGTGGTTTAATTTTCCAAACCTGCCACCAAACGTGTTAACCAAGCCTGCCATAATCACGTCCTTAAACTGGTCCCTGGCCAATTATGCTGACACAGTCCCAGACTGTTTTTAATCTGTTTATAGTACTTCGTTTTAGCAGCACCCCTACAGCGGTCCCTGACCGTTTGGCTCTGATACCAAATTGTTGAGTAAAAATTGCGTAAGCGGTGAACCTCAGGTAAAACTATTTTATTACACAAAAATAATTGTACAAATTTGAGTACAATTATTGACTCACAAAATACAAACTTAAGTGACCCACTGATATAAAAAAAACTCACTCAATATTTAGGACTCACTCTAAATACACTCACTATTTATTTGGACACTCTTTACTACACTTAGTGTTTTCCTCACTTGATATTTCTTCTCACACTTCATGTCCCAAATGGGGAGAGGAGTCTCCTATTTGTACTATGGTGAGGAATTATCTAGAATTTGGAAGAGATAAGGAAAGAAGGGTGAGGAAGCTAGAACCTTAAAGAGAGAGGGAGAAAATAAGAACTTTCTAGAATTATTTTAATCTAGAGAAGGAGAGAGGAGGTGTTGACTTCAACAAAACCAAATCAGTAGGTTAAAAAAATCCTCTAAAACAGGTAACGTGAGGAAATTGACATGTGACTCTTCACATGTGGTCAACTCAAAGGAGATTCCTTTTGATAAAGTTCATGTCGATGGAAAAAATTCTAAGTCAAAATCCCATGCTCTAGGAAGAATTCATTTTAAAATGAAATAAAAACCCCTTAAACAAATCTCTCACCAAAAAACAAAATATATGGCCCAAAACCAACAAAACCCCAAACGGTCAAAAACTCAACCACCCACAGACTTTGAGACGCACAAAGCCTCGAAACCATAAATGGTTTTGACCCAAAACCATGTGCACAAAAAATTAAAAGATGCGTGATTAATGTTGTGTTAAACTAGATAATTAAACAACACAAGTGTTTAATTAAATGTTCTAATTTAACACATTAAAAAATAAACCCTTATAAAAATACCAATTCAAAAAAAATAAAAATAAAAGATACTACAAAATTATGTAACCAAAAAAAATATATATTCTGAACATAAATTTTATTTTATATAACAAGTCAAAAGAGAGAAAAGACTTGCAATATAAAATAAAGTTTAAATTCAAAAAAATAAAAACTCACACTAGAGAAAAAATATATATAAAAGAAAAAGTATGATACCCAAAGAATTATATACTACACATAAATTATTTTTATCAAAAAATAATCTATATAATAAAGCAATATAGGAAAATATGATTTAAGATAAAAAAAAATAGATTTTAATAAAAATAAAAAATTGCAAGGGCATATAAATAAAAAATTGTTTGTCTCAAGATTGAGCCAACATAAGAAGAATGATATTTCAGCCGTGATAACGCAGTCAGTTCCTACGAGTTATATTGGACCCGTGCAAGGTTTTGGCGCCACTCATGGGGCCGTTTGGGAGGAGCTAAGGGGTTTCCCCCCCCCCCCCCCCCAACGACACGTTTTCAAGCCTAAGTGTGGATTTTCTCTATTTTGGGTCGTTCTCTCAAATTGAGGATCTCGTGACTATGTTGTCTATTCCTACGAGTTATATTCGACCCGTGCGAGTTGTTGACGCCTCTCACGGGGACGTGTGGGGCGCTAAGGGGTTTCTCCCCCCAATGACACGTTTTCAATCCTAAGCATGGATTTTCTCTATTTTGGGTTGTGCTACCAAACCAGGGGTCCCGTGACCATGCGGTCGGCTCCTATGAGTTACATTGGTCTCGTGCGAGGTGTTGGCACCACTCACGAGGCCATTTGGGGAGCGCTAAGGGGTTTCGCCCCCAACAACATGTTTTCAAGCCTAAGTGTGAATTTTCTCTATTTTGGGTCGTGCTCTGAAAGCAAGGACCCCGTGACCAAGTGATCGGTTCCTACGAGTGCCACTCATGGGTCCGTGTGGGGGCGCTAAGGGGTTTCTCCCCCCAATGGAAGTTTTCAAGCCTAAGTGTTGATTTTTTATATATTTGGGTCGTGCTCTCGAACCGAGGGTCATGTGACCACGCGATCAGTTCTTACGAGTTACATTGGATCCGTGCGAAGTGTTGGCACCGCTCATGGGGCCGTTTGGGGGGCGCTAAGGGGTTTCGCCTCCTAAGACACGTTTTCAAGCCTAAGCACAAATTTTCTCTATTTTGGGTCATGCTCTCAAATCGAGGGTCCCGTGATCACGTGATCGATTCTTACGAGTTCTATTGGATCCGTGCAAGGTGTTGGCTCCGCTCACGGGGCCGTGTGGGGGACGCTAAGGGGTTTAACCCTCGAACGTCACATCTTCAAGCCTAAGTGTGGATGTTCTCTGTTTTGGGTCGTGCTCTCAAACCGAGGGTTTTGTGACCACGCGAACGGTTCCTATGACTTACATTGGACCCATGTGAGGTGTTGGCGCCACTCACGAGGCCATTTGGGTGGCACTAAGGGGTTTCGCCCCCCAACGATACGTTTTCAAGCCTAAGTGTGGATTTTCTCTGTTTTGGGTCGTGCTCTTAAATCATGGGTTTCGTGACCACGCGATCGGTTCCTACGAGTTACATTGGGTAAGGCGTTGGCACCGCTAACGGGGCCGTGTGGGGGCGCTAATGGGTTTCTCCCCCCAACGCTATGTTTCAAGCCTAAGTGTGGATTTTCTCTATTTTGTTTCATTCTATCAAAACGAGGATCCCGTGACCACGTAGTCGGCTCCTATGAGTCACATTGGTCCCGTACAAGGTGTTGGCACTGCTCATGGGTCCTTTTGGGGGGCGCTAAGGGGTTTCGCTCCCCAATGGTACGTTTCAAGATTAAGTGTGGATTTTCTCTATTTTGGGCCTTGCCCTCAAACCGGGGATCCCGTGAACACGCGATCGGCTCCTACTAGCTAGATTGGACCCGTGCATGGTGATCGCTCCCCTAAAGGAACCGTTTGGGGGGTGCTGAGGTGTTTTGCGCTCTAACGGCACGTTTTCAAGCATAAATGTGGATATTCAAAAATTTGGGTGGGTCATGCTCTCAAACAAGGGGTATTGTGCCCCTGCGGTCGGCTCCTGCGAGTGACATTGGTTCCGTGCGTGGTGTTAGCACCAATTGCGGGGCTCTTTGGGGGGCGCTTTTGGTTTTCCCCCTCTTACGGCTTGTTTGGAAAGAAAATTTGTCTTTTCTGGCTTGGCCAAAAGCAGCGTGCTGTAGCGCTCATTGAAATTGTTATCGAAAGGTGTCCCAAATAATATGATGCATTTTCACATTTGGAGTTTGATAGAGTATTCCAAATACAACTCCTCTAAAAGCATGTTGAGTGTATATTTTTGAATTCCACAATCCTCCGTAGTGGTAAATATTCTCATTACGGGGAGTGTGGCCTTCATCAAGATCCACCAGTACAGGACACTCCAATAGATGATTCTTATTTGGAAAACTCTATCAAACTTCAAACGGGAAGACGCATCATATTAATACAAACTCCTTTCCAGAACAATTTCAATGAGCTCTACAACATCCAGGAACCGACCGCGTGGTCACGGGGGCCGTTTGGCGGGTGCTATGTGGTTTCGCCCCCTAAAGACACATTTTCAAGCCTAAGTGTGGATTTTCTCTATTTTGGGATGCGCCCTCAAATCGGGGGTTTTGTGACCATGCGGTCGGCTCCTACGAGTTACATTGGTCCCATGCGAGGTATTGACGCCTCTCACGGGGCTGTTTCGGGGCGCTAAGGGGTTTCTCCCCCCAACGGCATGTTTTCAAGCCTAAGTTTGGATATTCAAAAATTTGTGTCGTGCTCTCAAATTGGGGGTCTCGTGTCTATAGGTCGGTTCCTACGAGTTACATCTAACCAGTGCGAGGTATTGGCACCGTTTATATGGCCGTTTGGGGGAGCTAAGGGGTTTTGCCCCCCAACGGCACGTTTTCAATCCTAAGTGTGGACTTTCTCTGTTTTGGGTGATGCCCTTAAATCGAAAGTCCTATGACCACGCGATCGGCTTCTACTAGCTACATTGGACCCTTGCACGGTGATCGCTCCCCTAAAGGGATCGTTTGGGGGCAGTTAAGGGGTTTTTTCCTCTAACGGCACGTTTTCAAGCCCAAGTGTGGATTTTCTAAAATTATGGGCATATTCTCAAACCGCGGGGCCCACGACCACGCGATCGATTCCTATGAGTTACATTGGTCCCATGCGTGGTGATCGCTCCCGTAAAGGGTCCGCTTTGGGGACGCTAAGGGGTTTCTCCCTCTAACGGCACGTTTTCAAGCCTAAGTGTGGATTTTCTCAAATTATCGTGATATTCTCAAACCGTAGGTCCTGTGACCACGCGATCAGTTCCTGCGAGTTACATTGGTTCCGTGCGACGTGTTCGTGCCTCTCACGGGGCTGCTTGGGGGGTGCTTGGGGGTGTTAGCGCCAGACAAACTAAATTGACTCTTCAAATTATGCAAACCAATCATTGCATATAATATCGAGTGATCTTCATCACAGTTTTTATACAACGGTGTAGCTGCATCGACTTTCAACTGTATGTGTTCCCGATCTCCTGGAAGTTCAACATCATAATTTTCATTTAGTTGGCCACAATGCGCATTATCTTTATCCATAGGTTGGTGGTTTTTATGGTTGTGGAGTCCATAAGCATCATAAATTAAATCGGTCAATGGATGATGTGTTGGTGAATCATGTACCACTTTCACTCGTTGGGATCCGTTATGTGGTCGGGCACCAATAATTCTTCCGAAACATAAGGTATATTTTTTTCATTATGATATGTCCATATTTTATAGTCTTGACAGATTACCCACTGTATTAAATGCAACTCAACGTCCACTGTATTAAATGCAACTCAACGTATTCCAATTACTTATATTTTTCGTTCTCATAAGGGGTGCATGGACACGGAATCTTGTCATTTTTAAGATTTTTGAAAGCGTATTTAACAAATTCTTGAATGCCATTTACATTATTATTTGAAATAGGGCCAGTCTCTCCTATCCACTCTTTGTATAGTGGGAAATCCACATAATAATCTACAAATTCCAGTCATGTGGATATAGGTTAAAACTGAAATCCATGTAATAATCAATGTAATAATATACAACTGAAGCAGTAAAAAATATTATTAAAACTAAAACAAAACCAATATTCTTAAACGAAGACAAAACCAATATTCTTACAACTGAAACAAAAAAAAAATATTACAATTAAAACAAAACAAAATATTATTCAATATTTTCCAACAGCTAAATTGGCCAAGCAAGAAAAGAGTCTTTGTAATTCCTCAATTCCAGCCCATCCTCACCTGCAACAAACACAGGTACATCTCCGCAGTTGTTGTATATTTCATCGACAAGTATTTGAGCCTCACCCGTCTCCAATGGTCGGTTGTGTACTCTAGTTCCAACAACCTTGGAGATGAGTGTCCATATCCCAATAAACCTCTTATTTCTCAGGTCTTTAAAATAGTACTTTTCCCCATAGTCACTGTGCGTTGTTGATGATTATCCAAGTCCCATGACAGGCGGCATTTGGGAGTTGGATGAGGCGGCATTTGGGAGGGGAATATTGGATGAGGCGGTATTTGGGAGGGATGAGGCAGAATTTGGGAAGGGAAACTTGAAGGGGGGGGATAGGTAAAACCTTGAGGAGGAGGGTGAGGGTAAGGGAAACCTTGAGTCTGAGGAGGTCTCATTGGGACCCCATAACTTTGGAAAAAGGACACAAGTTGCCCAATTTTATTCGTCAATATTACCAGGTTATTTTTAATATCCTGGACATCCCCATCGGTCTTGGAATGTCGTTCATCATTGGACGAGAAACGTTTATTGATCGAAGAGAACTCATCCACGAAAGGTGCGATCTGTTGAATTTTGTTTTTGGCATATGTGAGCCAAAACCTCTCATCCTCCCCTTTTTTTCCTTTACAAAGGTCTGGGTCAGGGCATCATTATCAATGTGAAAGTCATTAGTAGGGCCCGAACCAGACTAACTGCTGATGGCCTCTATTGATTTTATCGTCTCAGCCAAGTGAGGTGGGAATGCATTATCTTTACCCCATCGAGCTTGAACAAAAATGTTGGACTGATTTGGTGTTTTACCCGCATCTGGACCATGCTTTGTCCTACTCTCCCATCCATTCTTCACATACTCATAGGATTTGAATCCCAACCTGTGTATATTATTTTTTTGTGCCCTGTTTTTTTTATTTTTCTCCCTTTGGACCAACTTTTTTCCATCGCCTCATTCTCCAAAAACTTATTCCACTGTTCCACCTGAATTTCAACATTTAGAGTCACTCTCTCTTTCAAAGATAAAATATCGGAGATCGCTGCCTCATTCGGGAAATATTTCTTCCGAAGGCTTCTCCTATATGTCCCTGATGATTCAACAACCCGAGATAGAACCTTATTCTCGAAACGATCAGGAAATGAGAAATAATTGGATATTTGATCGTATATATCATCCTTGATGGCTTGATCAACTTGGTTCCAGTTGTCTGGTCCACTAACCCCCTCGTTCATTTTTCCCAAAGCCAAACACCGAGATTTAAAGTTCAGCACATCATTCCTACCACCCATCGGGTTATTCCCGAGAAGGTAGAATCCATTGGGCTTCTTTTGGGTTGAGCGGGAGGCATCGACAGCGTTAGATGGGGGGCGGTGGAGCAACGAAAGTTCAGGATGAGGGTGTCAAAGCAGCTGAACTTGGTGAGGAGGCAACCATTGGTGTAGTTGTGTACTGATCACCAATTGATGTTGAGAATTCAAGTTGTCCATAAGATGGTGAACCTCGTTGCGGTGTTCCCTCGGCACTTTGTTCCCTTGGGTTGTTTCCTCCCGACATTATCTACAAAAATGAAAAATCATAAGTGACTAAACAATTATAATAAGAAATTATAATTAACTAATCAAACTTACGACTATATATATATATATATATATATAACCAAATGATAATACCCTTAAATTTTGAAATTTATTTTAATCCCTAAGTAACTACATCCAGTCAATACTAACAATACCCAATAAATACCCTTAAATAATGCAGTTAATTTCAACCTCTAATAACAATTTCCAATCAATGTTAACAATACCCAAGAAATAATGCAATAAATTTCAACTCGTAAATTTAACATCCCTTTTCTTAAAAAAAATATATACACAAGTACATAGATATACACATACATAAATCGGGGATACACACACATATACATATGTACACACACATACATATGGATTTACATAAATATACACACACATACATATGCATATACATACGTACACACACAGACACACACGGACACAGAAATACACACACATATACACATATATACAATAGGACTTAAATCAAAAATACAAAAAATAGGGTTTACCTTTGAGACTAAAAGAGATACTTAGGGCCGAAATTAGGGTTTGAGAGAGAGAGAATGCAAATCGACGAAATCGTACAGATAAAGAGAAGGGGATTTTGACGCGGGAAAAAATGAAAACGAGGTAGAATGGTTTTAGTATAAGGACACTGGTTACGGTCTAAAGTTGTGACCCACTGCCATGACCCTTAAATTTTTTCACATCAGCGCTTAGTCAACCACGTGGTCACGGCCCTAAGTCATGAGCCACACCTACGAACAGATTAATATGGTCACGACCCAAAGTCGTGAACCGTATGGTGTGCATTATAGTATTGGTCATGGACATAGACCGTGACCCATCCGTGAAGCAACTTGGAGGGGAATTTGGCACAAAATTAGCGCCATAATGATTACGATCTGGTCACGGGCTTAGGTCATAACCCACACTGGTCAGGGATTTAGGTCGTGACCACTTCCAAGAGCATCCATGACCATAGTGGCTCATGGATATGGTCATGGCTTTAAGCCACGACCAGCTAGTCACGGCTTTGGGCCGTGACCCCCTGGGGGTGACCATTCGTAGGATTTGGTGTAGTGAGAACAATGGTGGAAACCTAGTTGGATAAAATAAAATTTTACACTAAAAAAACCCTAATATTAAAAGAAGAAGTTTAATACGTACCTCGATCAACCTTCACTGATAAGAAACAGTAGAAACCTAGATGTAAAAATCTTTGATCAAGCTTCTGTAAAAATGATGTTAAAGGTTCTACATGTTGAAGACGAATGAACTTTTTAGGTATTTAAGAATTGATGATTTCTTATGAGAAAAATTGTTTGAAGGTTCCAAGAAGATTTGATGCATTGATGATTAAAAATAACATTTGATATTTTAAAGAATCTAAGTAACATTTGGTTAAACAACGGTCGTGAGTTTTTTCTTCCAACAATAAATAGAAGAAATTATGGTATCCAATTAGACATAAATAAGAACAAACGTACCCTAAAATCCAAATAACCCATGTTTTAATACCCAAACTAATATATGATATAATTGACGAGGGTAAAAACTAATTAATCCAAAGATAATTATATAAATAAATATGTAAAAACATATTGAAGTGTAACAATGAAATTATCATTATAATTATTACAATTCTAGAACATCCTGAAGATCTTTATCCTTCTTTGTACAATATATTGTTGGGATAAAGATACACAGACCCGCTTTTGTACCCTTTTTCCAACCCGGGTGCATAAAAATGCTATACCTTGTTATTGTGGGTCCCACCAGGGTATAAGGTACAACCCCTTACAAGCCTTGTCTTATTAGGCGGGTACCAAACTGGGTACCAAACTGGGTCCGTGTAGTGGTACTCTATATTGTTGACCTTGCGGGTGAGGCCAAATTCCACCTCAACTATCAAAGTATCATTCTTCAAAAATCCCTTTTACTGGTCTCGCAGATCATACAATGACATAAAATTATCAATGCAATGGCCAAAGTTACTTGACTTTCCATGGAACCATACATTAACTGGGAGAAAAAGGCAAAGCCAATGCCGATAAGGGCCAACAGAATATTTAACCGACAATTAAATGCGAACCAATTATGAAATAAGCTTGATGTCTTTTTGTGGTAACAAATCAACGTAAGAAATAAATATGAATCAAATTCTAAAATATACAAATAGAGCCAATATAAATAATTTTATATGTTTTAAAAATTGGGTCATCTAACGAAAATTCGGCCAATATTTATTTAATTAACGTTTGGATCAAATTTTTTATTATATTACAAAAAGAGCATCCTCGTATAAAACACCCACAAACACTTTCAAATCTCTTATCTTATACTCTAATAATAATTTGTCAAAAAATAGATAAGAGACCTTTTGGATAATAAAAAAATAATGTTGACTATATCCAAATTGTACTAAGCTTTCAAGAGATAAACATTAATATTTCCTTAAAAAAGGCCTTTGGGATAAATGAATGCTATATCTTATAAAATTAGTTTAATGTGATCTAAAGATTCAACTACTTTTTTATTTGAAAAAATTCAAATTAGGCATGCATAGCTTTAACGATCATCTTACCAATTATATATCTTTTTTCATTTACATATCCGAAAAAATATAACAATAATATTAAAATATTTTATAATTTAGTTAAATTTAAGAAGTATGTGTGTTCAATGAGTCACCAGTACGGGTATAATTCAAATTAGTTGGGTCACATCGAGTTGTGTTGTTTTGAGTTTGAGTAATAATTTAAATAATAATAAATCTAAAAGAATAATATTAATTAAGGATGTCATGTAACTTATCATACTAGTTTAAGTTGGGATTGATACACATACATTCTTACTGAAGTCGTATGGTTATTTTGAGTAACGAAATTTATTTTTAATAGTATTCTTTTAGGTAACTCGTATGGCCGTTTTGAGTACGCTAGTGTGTCTGGAAGGATCGAAATAGTCAGAAAATACTACTCGGGTGTTTTATTTGGACTTCGGGGCATTTTAGCCCAAAACGACACCCTAGAGGGGTATTTTAGTCTTTTGATATTTTTGGATAAAATTATGGACGAAAATTAGGAATTAAATTAGGTATGTACGTGGGTTAGAGGGAATTGTCAGTTTCCAACCTGTGTGTGTGTGTGTGTGTGTGTGTGTGTGTGTGTGTGTGTGTGAGAGAGAGAGAGAGAGAGAGAGAGAGACAAAGAGGGAGAAGAAGAACTCCATAGGTGCTTTGGGCTAAGGATTCAAGTTCTTCCACCAGAAACCACACCAACGCATAGATCGCAAGGAGAGGATCATCCCCATACCAAATTCATTCAGCGATTCAGAAGTTCTCAAAAAGGCAAGTGTTTATCTTGCTAAATTTTTAGAGCATATATGATTCATGTTAATGTAGTTGATGAATAACCATGATATTATGAATTTGGGATTTAAATTGGGTATAAATATTCAATTGGGAGTATAGGTTTTGCATGTAGATGAATAACCATGTTCTGGGTATGTCAATTCTGAGTTTTATAAGTGATTCCATGAAATTAAATTTGGGGTTATGTTGTTGATAAAGGAGTTTATGTTAAACTAGGGCTTATTGCAGATTTGAGTAAATTATTGAAAATTATGTTAAAATCTTAAGGATTTGATGTTAAAATGGATGGGAAAGAATTCTAATGCTACGGGATATGATTTAGAGTTGTTAAATTTTGGATCAGAACGAAATTGTGGTGTTTTTACTGTTAAAAGATTGGAAAAATGTAACTTTTGGAAGAACAGGGACGAACCCTGAATTTTCGTTCGAAGACCTGCCCAAGTTATCCGAACGACCTCATTCGAACGAGACTTCGAATGACCTCATTTGAACGAGAATTCCAATGAGATTACCAAAAAAAATTTAGAGTTTTTTCGAAGTGAGAAACTCATTCGAACGACCTCGTTCGAACGAGAATCTCCAGGTTCTAACGAGATTTCAGAAACCCCAATTCTTACCCAAATGAGTTAAGAACACTTATAGGTTCCTTTAAGTTGAAAATACGACCCAGGCTATCCTAGAGTAGATTCTTTTAATAATTTTGAAGTGAGAGAAATTGTGTAACTACTAAGAGAATGGATGGAAATGAGAGAACCTTAAAGATTACATACGATAGGGAGGTAAATCGTACCGTTAAATTTTTGTGGGTAGTAGGGACGAATATACTATATATAAATTTAGGAACTTATGTTGCGTGAATGCCTAAAGAAAATAATAAGTCGTGTGTATACTTATTGATTGAACCATTACGTGTATAACATACCTACGCTACTTGCTATTGAGCGGAGGTTGCGCGTTGTGGACAATAATGCTTTGAGGAGCCTTCGGGTGGGTTTTATATTTACCACTAGAGCATAGAACCTAGGTACGGACTATCTGTGAGAACGGTAGTGATGACGGTCGTATGGGTGCGTAGGTATGTGCATAGCCCATCGGTTTGGAACTATGTTTGCCTCCAATATGTGTGTTTGTTTTGATGGTTCTCAAGAAATTGAACCTTTAATCCTTTATGCAATGAGCGATGCACCAGGACATGATAGCAGAGTATGCATGCACTGCAGCTGTGTCTCGGGGTGTAGTATTGTATACATATATAATAGAGCGTATGTGTGTGTGTGTGTGTGTGTGTGTGTGTATATATATTGGTAATACTATCTACTGTGTGATTTAAGTAGGCATGTATAATAACGGAACATGAAATGAACTAAGTTGGTGAACATTCTACATAAACTAAATTGACAGGACGGTAATCTATATAAAAGGGGAATGACTTATAGGTATTATGTACACTACAAGGGTCACATGGGAACAATATTGAACTATGATAAGATGTTAGATGGTAAATACCTAGATAGCATGGGAATGGAAACTAGTGACGTTTGATGGAACGTTAGGCATGCACATTAGATCAAAGGTGAGCATCTCAAGTGAGTACGATGACCTAACATGATTAATATATGTGCTATAAAATTATTTTAAGCACTTGTTGATTTTTAAATTGTTTTCAACTCGGGCTCTGACCCGTTTTCTGCAAATCTCTCGTCATGTCAAACTATTTTATGTCCCCAACCACAGGGTCACCAAGCATAGGAGATCCACTCATTCGACGAGTTGTAGCTGCTATGGAAGTAACAGGACCTTGGTAGTAGACGCCTCTATGTCTATCATTCCTTCTTTTGAGTTATTTCATCGGCTAGGGCATTTTTCCCCTTTTCTATTCCATTATTCTGAAATTTTTAGATTTAGTTGATTACTTGATTTAGTCGTTGGGTTTATTTTATTGGATTATTGTATTTGGGACTTAAATTGAAATTGTTTTCTCCAGTTTCATTTATTATTTCAGTTATTGATGTGAATGGTGAGTGTTTAATTACTTCGTTAACCTAGTTTTATATTCATAAAAAAAAGAAAAAAAAATTGACATCAACCTTTTTTTAAATATTAGGTAGTTGGTGTTAATAATAAAGTTTTCGACAGTGATGCATAATCTTAACCAACCGGATATTCTGATTTAATTTTATAAAGGACTGATCGCCCAGTATATAATTAGGCGGGGTGTCACATTAAGGTACACTTGTGATCCTCTCCCGAGAGAGAGAGAGAGAGAGAGAGAGAGAGAGAGAGAGAGAGAGTTACGTTTCTCTCTTTGTGGTTTCCATTTACTTGGTCTCTTATTCTAAGATTAAATTATACAAGCCACCTTCTTAAGGAAAGGATGGGGGCCCATAATAATAATTCAAAACCATCTTCTGAAATTATGGTAAAAATAGCTTTCGGAAACCAAGTGCAGATTTAAAGATAACTTGTTTTTATGAGGTCGTTTCACTCCAGGAAAAACCTCTAGCTTCCTGAAATCAGATTACACAATTAATAATTAAATATATAAATAATAATGTATTATATCACGAAATGAAGTTTGAATTTTACATGTACATACCATCTTCTTCCTGCCCTAAGGAACTCTTGAGACTTATAAAATTCCTTGTTTAAATTGGAAAAATTACACAACTTCCTAGCATAGATAGGATCAAGAGGCTCATGTATGGCTGATAAATACTATATTTTTCTTGTATCTCCAATAACAAAAATCTCAGATCCAAAAGTGTAGGAGTCATCTATTATATGTCCATTGGATGGTTCATTAAAAATAAAATGAGAGATTAGTGTGGGAAACCCATGATTAAAAAGTACCACCATTCCTTTGGGATCTGAAAGAGACAATAGAATTAGTTTATATCACGTACATAAACAGAAAGGAAAATTAAAAGATTTGTGAGCTTCTCAAAAGAATAAGACATAACAATATCTTATTATATTCTTATTTTTCAACTAAGAAGAGCTAACGTGGGTGCGAGTGTAGCACGATGTGATTCGAAAAATTTCAAACTAATAAGATCAGATAAGGGAAAGGAAAAAAATAACAATAACAAAAGAATCATTGTAAGAAAACCCTAACAAATCCTATGCTAACCCTAAATGAATGCGAATTTCCAAATTACATTTTATTTCAGAATTTATAATTCTTACTCTTTGACCTAATGTATCACTATTTTGTTTTATAAAATATACATACATATATCACAACATATAAAATTCATATTTTCATTATATTAGTGAATCTCTCTAATATACCTCATAACAACATACCTATGAATATACCTATTTTAAAAAAATAGTGAAAATATTATATTTTTCGATCAAATTTGATATACACGATCTTAATAATGGGGAGATCATTTAAAAAAATATTCAAAAAAACATCTTGGAAGTGGGTGGTTTAAAAATTAAATGAATATATACTGTTAACTGTTTAAACTTGTGAAAATCATCTCTCCATCTTTCAAATTGTATTTCTGAATGACATTTTCTAAAAGGATCTTCTCATGTGACAATCATGCCTAACAAAATTGGTTGAAAAATATTTTTTTCTATTTGTAAAAATGATTATGTTTATAGATATTATTAGGGTTGCATTTGTTTTTTCATTAGAATTTGAAGTCTGGATATGAAATCTGAATTCTGAATCTGAAGTCTGAAATTTGAATCTGAAAAATATGTTTATTTTGATGTCTGAATGGACCTTTAAATATTGTATTTAGATTGATTCATACTTCAAATTCAGACTTTAAATATACATTTATCTCTTAATCATTCAGATAAAAAAATAACCATTATCTCCTAATCATTTAAAAAAAACATTGTTAGGTACTTCTTAAATCCGAGTGATTTAAGAGGTAAAAACTAATAGCATCTTACTTTTCATTCTAATATATACTTATGATTTTTTTTTCCCGTGATTGTCTCTTGTTAAATAACAGGGATACTGGTTATCTTTGCAGGGAACAAATTAGTTCCTCAAAAAAATTATTACTTATGAAAAATATTAATATATTATATATTACTTGTTACGTACCTTGGGCAGTATAGTACTCATCTTTTAACATATTGTACACATAATTTGAAGTTCACGTTAACTTTCCTACCTTTTGGAAGTGTATGTGCTTGATCAGCTACTAAATAAAGAGAGATGCAACGTTTCACATAATTCCTCTTGTCTCCGTTAGGGTACAAATCTAATCTCCTGTAAAACTATGAATAATAAAAATTATTTTTATGACAAGGAGAAATATGAAAAAGAAAGGGTAATTAAAAAAGGAGAGAGATAGCAAAAACATCAAAGTTTACCATATGTAACCCCCATCTTAAAAGGCGTTAGATGCAAATTTCTCATCAATTGAAGATTGAACAGCTTTTATCAAAGCTGAGAAATGTTCTATTTTAATTGTGTAGTCTCCTGACGGCATTGTCCTCATTGACACTCCTGTAAATTATATATGCAATAACTTTTAATTTTTTTCAGTGTTGTTAACATTCTTATATATATATATATATATAGAGAGAGAGAGAGAGAGAGAGAGAGAGAGAGAGAGAGTACCATGTGGGAGTAGAGGTGTTGTTTTTGTTGGAATAATAAATAAAATTTATCAACATATTAGATTATTGAGATTACCTAATAAAGGAATTGTAGAAATTGTGTACCTGAATCCATAGCGGCAATTGAGACTCGGAGTTTGGAGGTCTTCCACAGACTAATCCATTTCTCTATGAGTTCTCTCTCATTGATGGGGATGAGGAGGAGAGTGTTTGAGTGCATTAGTCTTGGCGACCAGAACCCTTCATTATATAGACATCTAATCAGAACCCCATAAATTCTAATTAGGTGAGTCTTGAGTAACCAATAGGTGACTCTTGAGTAACACGACTCTTAAGTAACCAGTAGGTGACTTTTGGGTAACCACACATTTTGAATTCCATACATACTATTGATGTCTTTTGAGCTTACCTAATTAGATCACTTCATTTGCCCAATTTAAATTAAAGCTCAAATATAATTACCATTTTTATATGTGAGCCCACATTAAATTATTTGGAATATATAAAATATTCCAACAATCTTCCACTTGGGCTACATAATAATTCTGAATGTAATTATATACAATAACCTTATGTGCACACCAAATTTCTTTCTATTTTTAAGATATCTCCCGAGTCAATCTCCTCCATCTCCTATACGACTATGAGACCAAAGCAACCTTCATTACATTTATGTGGTAACTCGATCCATCAATGATCACCATACCAAATATATTCAACGACATAGATCAAGTATGGACGTGTGGATGGAAATTACATGCAATGTGATGTCAGACATGCCTATTTCCAATTGGTCCTAACTTTATTCCGTAGTGTGATCAAACCTTAGTCTTTTAAACCTAATGTTATACCACAATTAAAAGACAATATATTCAGAGCAAACAACAAAATGAAAATACCATCAACTTTATTCTATAGAAAACTCAAAAATACATAAAGCATCTGAGTAGTGTCAAATGAAGGAACATTAAACCAAATACAAACTCCCACTAAAACTGAATATATTCAAACTGAACAACACCCATATGAGCAGTGTGCTCATGAAAGACCTTAGGTGGTAAGCCTTTAGTAAACGGATCCGCGAGCATGGAGTTTGTTCTTATATGTTCACTAGACACTATGTTACTCTGGACTCTTTCCTTAACAACAAGAAACTTAATATATATGTGCTTAGACTTCAACAAGCTCCTGTTATTATTCAAATATAGAACTGTTGAATTATTGTCACAATATATCTGTAGTGGTCTTTCAATGCTATCCTAAATTTGCAGCCCAATGACAAAATTTCGCAGCTATATTGCATGATTTGTTGCCTCATAACAGGCTATGAACTCTACTGCTAGAGTGGAAGGTGCAATGAGTGACTTGTATCCGAATACCCAATGATCTCTAAGTTATCTGACTTCTGATGAGTATGTAATCTTTTGTTCTCTATAAATACCTCATAACCCATTTGGCTTCTTTCTAGTGATCCATTCCATGGTTACTCAAATATTCTCCTAACATACCCATTATGTACATTAAATCCGAACTCGTACATATTTAAGCATACAAAAGACTCCCTATAGCTGAAGCATAAGGAACCTTTTTTCATTTCTTTACTTTTAGTCTCATTCTTGGGGCATTGACAGAGACTAAACTTGTCTCCCATAGCAACAGGAGTATCTCCTTATGCACAATCTTTCATGCCAAATCTAACGAGTACCTTTTCGATATAGCTCTTTTGTGATAACCCAAGGACACCCCACGAATGATCTCGGTTCCCAATACAAAAGAGGCATCCCCGAGATCTTTTATTTCAAAATTCTTGGTTAAAAATCTCTTAGGTTCGTGCAATAAGCATATTTCGCTGCTAGCCAATAGTATGTCATCAACATAGAGCACAAGGAAGATAATTTTACTCCCATTGAACATATGATATAAACAGTCATCTACTTTATTAACCTCAAAATCATATGAGATAATGACTTCATAAAACTTATGATACCATTTACGGGAAGCTTGTTTGAGACCATAGATGGATTTCTGGAGTTTACAAACCATGGACTTCAAATCAACTGGGATCATCTGGGTCAAAATTTTCAGGTTGCACCATATACATGGTTTCCTCAATGTTACCATTGATAAAATCCATCTTAACATTTATCTGATGATGCATCTCTAAATCAAAATGATCTACAAATGCTCATGAGGTGGTTGAATTTGCTCTTCTGGAACAACTCTTAGATTTTGAGTAGGGAAGTCCTCATTGTTGTCTTATTGAACGCTATCAGCAGGATGAACAATGTTTGAAAAAGGAATTGATTCCTCTTCAAAGACAATATTCTTATTCTTAATCTTATCTTCCCCCTCAAACTCAACATCCTCGAGAAATCTCGCATTTCCCGTCTCAAAAAAGGACTTAGTTGAGGGATTATAAACCTTGAAACCCTTTGCCTATTCAACGTACCCATCAAAATAGCAATTAATAGTTCTTGAGTCCATTTCTTTTCAATTGGCCTATAAGGCCTTGCCTTAACTGGACACCCTCAAATGTATAAATGATAAGTTTTCATCTTATCCATAGTTCATTAGGGGTTTTAGATACCGTTGTACAAAGTACTTTATTTAGAATATATATATTGCAGTCTTAAGTGACTTTCCCTAGAGTAATTCTAGCAAAGAAGAATGATGAATCATACTTCTTAACACGTCCTTAAATGTTCTATTTTTTCTCTAGGAATTTGGAAAAAGGTTCTGGACGTTGTTCACCTGATCTATCATATCTTCCATAGTATGCACCACCACAGTCAGATTTAACAGCTTTAATCTTCTTGCCTAGTTGATTTTCAACTTCATCTTTGAAAGCCTTAACACATCCAGATCTTGAGACTTCTCATAAATTAAATATAAGTACCCATAACGAGAATAGTTGTCTATAAAAGTGATAAAATATTATTAACCATTCCATGAATCCATAGGGAATGGATCGCAAATGCCAGAATGTATCAATTCTAAGAGATCATAACTCCTTTTGGCACTTAATTTCCTTAAGTTTGTCTGTTTCCCTTTTATACACTCTTTACAAACATCAAATTATGTGAAACTAAGGGGTTCAAGTATTCTGTTTGGCACAAGCCTTTCAATTCTCCTTTAAGAGATATGACCCAAATGCTTGTTCCACAAAGTAACGGAATTCTCATCAGTTAATCTTAATTTTTACAAGGTTTCATTAAATGAAGGATTGGTATTTAATAAATATAATTTATCAATTGAAGAACCAGTCGCAACCAAAGTAGAATTTAAAAAGAGAGTTACTTTATTATTTCCAAGTGAAAAAGAATAACTGTATTTGTCCAAAACAAAAATGGAAACCAAGTTCTGTCTGAAAAACGATACTACATAAGTCTATTAATTCAATAAAATTATTAGTCTCAAAAGATAATTCAAAAGTCCCAATTGCTTCAACTCCGACTGTTGTGACATCGCCCACATAGATGAATCTTTCACCATCATTTGGCGATTTGGCTCTATAGGCAACCATGCATAGGCATACTTACGTGAGTAGTAGCACCCGAATATACCGACGTACTTACATGAGTAGTATCTCCCGAATATACCCACCACGTATGTCTATGTACAAAATCCAAATTAACTTCCGAACAAAACAAAATGAGAAGTATCCCTTTATTAACACGCCATGCGGCGTAATTGGAAGAATCCTTCTTCACATGCCCAGGTTTCTGGAAAAGAAAATAAGAAAATTTTGAATCCTGAACTTGTTTCTTTTGTTGAACTTTAGGTTTAGGTTGTGATGTTACAACTGCAGTACCCTTATCACTAGTCCTTCTCCTCTTTATGTTCCTGGAGATAGATGCAATATGAGATATTTCAGTTGTCTTTTCTCGCTTCAACCTTTCCTCTTCTTGCACATAATGTGAAATGAGCTCATTAAGAGTACATTTATCCTTTTAAGTATTCATAGAAATAATTTTTGTGTGTATTTGTCGTTGTTGTACAAGTTCCTTCTAATCAAAATCCTTATGTACCTACAAAATGTAACAACTCAAAAGTATAGAGGTCACTAAGGATGTTAATCAACTTTCTAGGGAGTAAGCTAGAGACAAATTCAATTGTAATTCACTTTTTATTTTCTTTTTGTGCTTTTTTACTTTTCTAATTTTTTTATCCTTTTCAATATTAAAATAATAAGGTGAGCTGATGATTTGAACTAAACTAAACTAAAATGAAAAACAAAGTCTAATACTAAAATAATAGATACAGTGAAGTAAATAATTGTGAGAACAATCAAGGAGTGGGATTACACCACAAATTTTAGTTATTCTAATTAATTAATTTAATTATTAGAATTCTCCCAAATTAATCTCAAAACTACAAATCAACTCTCGTTGCAAATGTAATTTTAATAAAAACATTTTAGAATATTAAGTTTAACACCCCACAACTCTAGAAAAATAGATCCACACTCCTTTTAATTAATCACCCGCTAGGATCGATTAATTAAAATTTATGTCAATCTTAGAAGTTAAATTTAGAGTTGAAATTCAAGTGATAATACCCCACTTAAGAAACCCCTATCTCTAGTTCGAATCTAAAATGGGTATTATCACTGGAATTTCGATTTTCTCTCGAAAATCGTTTACCCTCTCTCGAGGCGTAAATTTAAGGGTGAGGGGTCAAATTTAACATTAAAAGGGAAATTTCAAGTAATCAGACTAATTAAACTAAAATAATATCAAATAAGGGTTTCACCCCACCCCTTGAAAGGGGATTTAGCCTAACATGATATTAAACATGACAAATTAATAATCAAGGCTACTAAAATAAAAGAGAAAAGAGTAGAACAAGCAAACCAAATCTCTTTGAGAAAGTTGAACTCTACTCTTCCAAATTGAAGCATACAATCCCTCCAATTGAGCATCCGAATGCTTTGAAATTAATTATTCACTCAATTAACTCTCTTAAAATATTTAATCTCACAAATATCTAAAATAAAAAAGGGAAAAACTATTTACAAAGGATAATTTTCTCTAAAATTCCTATCTAAAAGCTCTTTTTTTATTTTGGGTCTTCATCCTCTTTAAATAGTAGGCACATGGAGCATGGGGGTATTTTTTGAAATTGTCTTGGGTGTGCATGGGAATGGTGAGGGGAGCATGGTGTGTGAGTGTGTTTAACGGCATGTGGGTTAGATGAGGTGACAAAATCTGATTTGGTTATAAGGGTATTTTTGGGTATTGGGTAAAAGAGTAGGTTGGAGGGTAATAAGGGAAAAATGGTTTAAGTGGGTTATTTGGCATGTGGCATTTGGGTTTTTGTATTTGTTTTGGAATTTGGCAGATGCGCGATTTGTCTTTGGAGATGGGTATGGCGGTTGATGGGTTTTGAAATGGGTTTTGAAATGGGTTTTGGATAAATGGGTTGGAAGAGCAGGTGACCGGAGCAAAGGGAGATGGGTATGGAGCTGCTCGGTCGGAAGTCGTAGGTGGCGGGTTGCGTGAGGGTGCGACGGAGTTGACGCCAGAGCTTAGGGCGTCATCGGGTGTGCGCGCCGGCGGCAGCGGATTCCGGTGATGAGCTGGCCGAAGGTGGCTGCGATAGGGAGTGAGAGAGAGTTTGGTAGGGGCTGGAACAAGGAGTTGCCGGAGTGTTGGCGACAGTGGGTTCACTGGGTTCGGTTTAGATTGGCGGAAGATTTGGTTTGCTCCGGCAATGGGTTCGCCGACCGGAGCTGGTAGTTGGGTCAACGCCGGTGGGGATAAGGGGAGGTCGTTTCCAGCGGTTAGGGTCTGGAAATGGGGCAGCGGGTCTAGGTGTTTAGTTTGGGTGGTTGTGGTGAGAGAGAAAGAAGAGAGAAGGTGAGTCGGAGTTTTAGTTATGGAGGATTATGGGTTTTGTAGCTATGGAGTTTAGAGAGGAAGAGAGAGAGAGAGAGAGGGATTTTAGTTGGGAGGTTGAAGAAGATGAGTGTGGGGTTAAGGTGTAGGTGAGGTGTATGGTAAGGGGTGAGGGTGAGTGGGTTGGATGATTTATGGTGTAAATGAGGTGTAGGATAGGTTTGAGTGAGTGAGTGTGCAATAAGGGTTTTGTGTGTTTAATTAGGACTCCCTAAAAAATATAAACTAAAACTAATAAAACTAAAAAATAAAAACAAAATCCAACTAAAAATAACACAAATTAAAAATAAAAATATTAAAACTAAAAAAATAAAATAAAATCCTAAGCTATAAAAAAAACTAAAATAATAAAACAAAAGAAATCAAAAATCAAAATCTAATAAACTAAAAATACATGAAATTCTAAAAATTCTAATCCTAATAAAATAAAATAAAACTAAAACTAAAAACTAATAGAATAAAAATAAAAATAAAATTATACTAAATAAAATATAAAATAGAAAAATAGAAAATGAAACCTACAAAATACTAAATAAATCTAAAATAAATCCTAAAAATAGAAATGACTCGAACTAAAAATCTAAAAAATAATAAAATGACACAAATAAAACATACGCAGGTTTCGGGGTAAGTTTGGGTTAGGTTTAGGCTCGGGTTAGGGTACGGGAGGGACAATTAGTTCCATTCTAACTGCAATTGGCCTCGAAATGTAGCTTTTGACACCGCAACTGCAGTTAAGCCTGCATATTGAACAATTAAGTGCATAAGACCCATATTATCGAGAATTAGCAACTAAAGTACGTCTATTCGGGGTATAAATTGTACAATTTTGGGTGCTTATCACACCACCCCAAAACAGAGCGTTGCTAGTCCTCGAGAAATATGATAGAGAGAAAGAGAAAGATAAGAAACCAAAAGTGTACCACTTTCGCGGGCACGTGCGATTGCACTTAGCATGTGCAATAAGCCTTCAAACCTATAGGTTGCCCTACAGGACGAGTTGTGTCTCATGAGGGTTTGCAGGGAATATACTCACAAAATTCTTATTTGTAAAAATTTATTAAAAGGCAGTTAATCTCTTATTAGACATAGGATAATCGCACAATCCATCACATGAGAATTATTTTCAGAAAATTCAAGCTAGAATTTGTAAAAAGTTTAAGCTAAGTAAATACTCAAGGCACATCCTTCCTAGAACTCAACGTGTGTAGTGTGAATCAGTCAAAACGGGTCGAGAATCATAAAAGTAATTCCTAGATTGCCTTGTCGAAATCAACGCTTCAACTTCAAATCTCACGGATATATCTCTCTCAATCGAACTCTCGAGATATGGGTTAGTGTATCGCTCTTGTGTGTGAGGAGGTGAGTAAATGTAAGAAAGTTCAAACGTCTCAAACACACATAAGAAAGAATGAACAATAAGAAAGAAAAGTGATCTCATGAAAGAAATGCTAATCACTATAGTGAGAACGTCGAGTTATTCACCACGTCGACTTTCATTTTCCCGAACACCTAGGGGGAATATATGGATGATTATGGGTGAGGGGAAATGAAATGAGAAGGTTGGGATATGAGGTTGGATGGTGATGTATGGATGAATGACGAGTGATGGATGTGTGATGGATAAAAGATGGATGCAAGAGGTGAGAGAGTGTATACACTTTAGGCACAAATGTCTTATTTACAAAAGCACTCACTACAAAACTCTCTTTCTTTTCTTTTCTTTTATCTTTTTTTTTTCTTTTTTTTCTATAATTTGCTATTTTTCTATTTTTTTTCTTTTCTTTTTTTTTTGCTTTTTTGTTTTTCTCTCATTTTTCAAACTAACAATGAAGACATTTACATTTGAAATCACACTCTTTTATTTGAAAATGATGATGGATGAAATATGAAATGAGTGGGGAATGATGGTGAGGGGAATATATATGGATGGGGAAAATATGGAAAGATAATGGGTGAGTGAATGAAAATGTGATATGGAAAAGTGGTAAGTGTATGGATGAAAATTTAGTGTTCGGGATAAATTTCAAGACACGTGTTTCTTACAACTCGAAAGTGATGTCATTCTCAGTGATCAAGCCAAATTTTTATGAAAGATAATGAGATCATACAACAATTAAAGTGCGGAACCAAAAGAAGTTGAATCAACTTGTGACTCGGAGATTGCGTAAAACACTCTAAAAGGTGAAAGGCACAAATCTCACGGGCTAAAGTCTCTACTAGTGATCCTTAAGGTTCTCCTTAGAATTGTAGTACTCCTCAACTCTAAACCATATTGACGTGATAAGTGTGCAAATTTTGTTGAGTCTAGAAATTTATGGTGCAAAATGCCTTGTTACGTATTACATAAGCTATTAGAAAAAATATTCTCTAGCTTGATTCCTAGACTTAGAAAGATGGATGATTGAAAATTCACATCATTGAGTGAGATGAAAGAAACTGCAAAAAATCAGGTTTAAAACTCAAATTTTTTTAAAAAGAGGCACGATTTTGATAAAATTCCCCACCCCCAAACAAAAAGGAACATCGTCCTCAATGTTAGGTAAAATGATTTTTAAAATTGAGAGCATAAGGTAGGAAAGAGATTACCAGAATCAACCGCTAATGAAGTGGACATGTGTAGCTAAAATGAAACCTGAATAAATGATAAGAAAAAATGTGTACAAGTCTATAAGCATGATAAAGCATAAGGTGATGTGAAACACCACCCCCAAACAGGATGAGACTAGTACAAGAAATGCGGGCTGCCTCCCGGTAGTGCTAAGTTTAATGTCTTCAGCCAGACCGAACCATTTCTCACCCTAAAGATAAGATCTATGAAAGTGCGGGTGGAAGAAAAATTGGGGTGATGAGAATCACCCCCAAACAAGACTGAAGCGTCAGTCTTGTTGGAAACAGGCTAAAAGGGTCAATGCACTTGTATGGCAAAGTGCATCACACGATGCAAAGCATCGGTGGACCAAGGGCGGGTGGGGATCAGGGTAAGGGTGAGGGTGAATAGGCATCGGTCACGGGCCTTATTGAGCCGGAATGTAAGGGCAACTAGGGCCCTATAAGTATGGTGCTCAAGTTGGTGAAGGAGGACAAATGGTGTAAAAAGTGGAATGGGTTGGGCCTCATAAAAATCACACGACTATTCTATGAATGGGCGATGGTAATGGGCGCACCGTGACACGCCAGGGAGTTGTTGAGAAAAATCAACACCGCAAGGAAACGGTGTGCATGGAGGAACAAGCTCGGTGTCACGGAAGTGGAGAGTGGTACCAAAAATACTCTCATGGGTGGGGGATGGTTTCAGGTGAGGATCTAAAAATGTAGATGGAAACATGAAATGTGTAAAATCAAGATCCAAACCAGGTGGTGGGGTGGAAGGGATAATGGGTGGGTCGGGTGGGATAAACGGTGGAGGAAGATGATCCAACTCAAGAGTGGGAGACACACACTCATTGGGAGGAGTAAAGGAGTATGCACAAGGGAGTGTGGTTTCTAAAGATGGAGTTGTCAACTTCTCCATAAGAGCAGCATCGGGGAATGGGGTGGGTGGGTAAGACGAGGCACCAAGATCTAAGATAGAGGAATCACTAGAAATATCGGACTCAAAGGGAGACATACATGGTGGGTATCATCCATATTCGGATAGTTAGGAACTATCACGGATTCTATCTCGGGAAAATGGTGAGCACTCGTAGCCGGAGCTAACCTAAGATGAATTGGTTCCTCGGGAACACAAGAAGTGGGCTCAATAGGTGTAGACTCGGGCATGTTTTTGGATTCTATGGGAAAGTGAATGGGAACTGCAAGGTGGGGTTCATGTGGACATGGTGGGATTGGATCAGGATCACTAATGAAAGGTAAGTCAACACAATTGTCGACTTGGGGCCCGGACCATGGAATGGTCTCAACATCGAGATTCTCGAGGTGGTAGGGTTGGTCACACTCAAATTTTGTGTCACAAGAGGACACATCATCATCACACTCGGTTGCAATGATGGGTGGATGCATGTCCGACTCTCTTGCACACTCCAATTCATTTAAACGTTGTTCAAGCCTTTAGAGAGCTTGAGTTTGAATTGCTTGCTCTTGCACAAGTATGAACTTTTGCAAGAGGGTTTTGAAAGTGGATGTAGATGAACGTGTTGGTGGAATGATGGGTGGTGGTGGTGGGTGAGGTGGACACAAATCGCTATAATCGGGAGTATATGGAGAATACTCATATGAAGTGTGTGGGGTGGGTCCAAGTACATCACACAGGAAAGGACCGCTTTCGTGATGGACAAATGGTTGATGCGCATGGGGTGCGTAGTGAGGAAACTGATCGTGACTGGGTGCATAAGGTTGCCATGACGACCATTGGAACGTGTGAGGATCCACAACATCGGGTTGGGATTTGTATTGCGTGGAAGGGTGATCAGGCCTCCATGATTAACTCGGGGACTCACACAACTCGGGATCGGGTATAGCGGGGTAAGGGACCGAGGTGGGTTCCGGAACAGTGTCATATGGATACACATGTTCCATGGTGGTTATGGATGGATATGAAAAGTATGGGCACTCATGGGACAAGTGATCGGCATAGGAACAATGGGTGCACCACAAAAGAGGAGACACAGCGACACTTGACACCAAGGGTGATGGAATAGGAGGTGCATGCATGGATGGGTCAAGAGTACCAACAGTACTCATGAGAGAGGTGAAACGACTAAGAATATCATAAAGGGACGGCGCGGGATCACTCTCACACGTGTCAAGTGTCACGTATCAATGGAAAATGACCAAAGTAGTCCCGTAAAGGACGTTCTTCGGCCATGTGGAAAGAAATATTTTTTTGATTTTTTGGAATTTTTTTCAAAAGGAAAGAAAATATTTTTCGATTTTTCTAAAAATGAAAGAAAGAAATATTTTTGTATTTTTGTGTAAAATAAAGGAAGAAAATATTTTTGGATTTTTCTAAAATGAAAGAAAGAAAATATTTTTGGATTTTTTTTTTATAGAAATGAAAGAAAATATTTTTGAATTTTTTCTTAAAAGGAAAGAAATAAAATATTTTTGGATTTTTTGGAAGAAAATGTGGGAAAAAATATGGACTCTCTGAATTGGACGAACCAACTAAAACCGACTACCGAAAATGGAATTGGATACACACAAAAGTCAAGAAAAATTCCTAACTAGCACATAGCCAATTTTTATCTTTAAATTTAGTGAGAGGGTAGTCAAATTTTATTTAAGTCCGCGGGCGATAAAAATTCACGGAAATCTGAGTGATCGCCTTTGCAAAATATTCTCCTATTGGGCTACCTAGTTGATTGATTTTAAATTTAGTGATGGCTAGGGTAGCACACAATGATAAGCGAGTGAGTCGGGTGATGAAATCCCTTCTCGTGAGTGACCGGTGTAGGTCTTAATTAATTAATTCATCACACCATTCGAAAATAAATGCGAGAATAAAATCAAATTAGAGCACACAAAGCACACAAAATAAATGACTCACTAACAGGAGAGGCATGAGGGTTTGAGAAATGTACCTCCCACGATTTTTAGGGGTGCCGAAAAATTTGAGTCGACCGGGGGGAGATCACGCCTATCTCAGTCATCCCCGAGAGTCCTACCGACCCAAGGTAGATAGGCTTCTAAATCCTCGCCAATGGACGCCCTCTCTCTACCTTGTTTCGTTTCCCTATCACGCTTTTCAATTACTACAATTTTAAATGAACAATAAATGGTGTCTCTAAGCACCGCAATACAAGCCAAATAATAAAGTCTTAATACAATTCTACTAATAAAATGCAAAAATGGTACTAAAAAAAATAACAAAGTGCGAAAAATGAACAATAATATGAAATCCGCTCCAAGCTTCACAATCCTAAGAATGGCAACGGCGCCATTTGATAGAAATAACTTTTGTGTGTATTTGTCGTTGTTGTACAAGCTCCTTCTAATCAAAATCCTTATGTACCTACAAAATATAATAAACTCAAGTGTAGAGGTAAGTCAGGATGTCAATCCACTTTCTATGGAGTAAGCTAGAGACAAATTCAATTGTAATTCACTTTTTATTTTCTTTTTGTGCTTTTTCACTTTTCTAATTTTTTTAGCTTTTTCAATATTAAAACAATAAGGTGAGCTGATGATTTGAACTAAACTAAACTAAAATGAAAATAACTAACTAGAAAGTGACTAAAATGAAAAACAAAGTCTAATACTAAAATAATAGATAAAGTGAGGTAAATAATTGTGAGAACAAACAAGGAGTGGGATTACACCACAAATTTTAGTTATTCTAATTAATTAATTTAATTATTTGAATTCTCCCAAATTAATATCAAAACTACAAATCAACTCTCGTTGCAAATGTAATTTTAATAATAGCATTTTAGAATATTAAGTTTAACACCCCACAACTCTAGAAAAATAGATCCACATTCCTTTTAATTAATCACCCGCTAGGATCGATTAATTAAAATTTATGTCAATCTTAGAAGTTAAATTTAGAGTTGAAATTCAAGTGATAACACCCCACTTAAGAAACCCCTATCTCTAGTTCGAATCTAAAATGGGTATTATCACTAGAATTTCGATTTTCTCTCGAAAATCATTTACCCTCTCTCGAGGCGTAAATTTAAGGGTGAGGGATCAAATTTAACATTAAAAGGGAAATTTCAAGTAATCAAACTAATTAAACTAAAATAATATCAAATAAGGGTTTCACCCCACCCCTTGAAAGGGGATTTAGCCTAACATGATATTAAACATGAAAAATTAATAATCAAGGCTACTAAAATAAAAGAGAAAAGGGTAGAACAAGCAAACCAAATCTCTTTGAGAAAGTTGAACTCTACTCTTCCAAATTGAAGCATACAATCCCTCCAATTGAGCATCCAAATGCTTTGAAATTAATTATTCACTCAATTAACTCTCTTACAATATTTAATCTCATAAATATCAAAAATAAAAAAGGGAAAAACTATTTACAAAGGATAATTTTCTCTACAATTCTCTCTCTAAAATTCCTATCTAAAAGCTCTTCTTTTATTTTGGGTCTTCATCCTCTTTAAATAGTAGGCACATGGAGCATGGGGGTATTTTTGGGAATTGGCTTGGGTGTGCATGGGAATGGTGAGGGGAGCATGGGGTGTGAGTGTGTTTGAGGGCATGTGGGTTAGATGAGGTGACAAAATCTGATTGGTTATAAGGTTATTTTTGGGTATTGGGTAAAAGAGTAGGTTGGAGGGTAATAAGGGAAAAATGGTTTAAGTGGGTTATTTGGCATGTGGCATTTGGGTTTTTGTCTTTGTTTTGGAATTTGGCAGATGCACGATTTGGCTTTGGAGATGGGTATGGAGGTTGATGGGTTTTGAAATGGGTTTTGGGTAAATGGATTGGAAGAGCAGGTGACCAGAGCAAAGGGAGATGGGTATGGAGTTGCCCGGTCGGAAGTCGCAGGTGGCGGGTTGCGTGAGGGTGCGACGGAGTTGACGCCAGAGCTTGGGGCATCGTCGGGTGTGTGCGCCGACGGCAGCGGATTCTGGTGATGAGCTGGCCGGAGGTGGCTGCGATAGGGAGTGAGAGAGAGTTTGGTAGGGGCTGGAACCGGGAGTTGCCGTAGTGTTGGCGACAGGGGGTTCAATGGGTTCGGTAGGAAGATTTGGTTTGCTCCGGCGGTGGGTTCGCCGACCGGAGCTGGTAGTTGGGTCAACGCTGGTGGGGATAAGGGGAGGTCGCTGCCGGCGGTTAGGGTCTGGAAATGGGGCAGCGGGTCTAGTTGTTTAGTTTGGGTGGTTGTGGTGAGAGAGAAAGAAGAGAGAAGGTGAGTTGGAGTTTTAGTTATTATGGAGGATTATGGGTTTTGTAGCTATAGAGTTTAGAGAGAAAGAGAAAGAGAGAGAGGGATTTTAGTTGGGAGGTTGAAGAAGATGAGTGTGGGTTTAAGGTGTAGGTGAGGTGTACGGTAAGGGGGTGAGGGTGAGTGGGTTGGATGATTTATGGTGTAAATGAGGTGTAGGATAGGTTTGAGTGAGTGAGTGTGTAATAAAGGTTTTGTGTGTTTAATTAGGACCCCCTAAAAAATATAAACTAAAACTAAAATAAAAACATAATCTAACTAAAAATAACACAAATTGAAAATAAAAATATTAAAACTAAAAAAATAAAATAAAATCCTAAGCTATAAAAAAATTAAAATAATAAAACAAAACAAATCAAAAATCAAAATCTAATAAACTAAAAATACATGAAATCCTAAAAAATCTAATCCTAATAAAATAAAACAAAAGTAAAACTAAAAACTAATAGTTTAAAAATCAAAATAAAATTATACTAAATAAAATATAAAATAGAAAAATAGAAAATGAAACCTACAAAATACTAAATAAATCCTAAAAATAGAAATGACTCAAACTAAAAATCTAAAAAATAATAAAATGACACAAATAAAGCACACACGGGTTTCGGGGTAAGTCTGGGTTAGGTTTAGGCTCGGGTTAGGGTATGGGAGAGGGAATCAACTCCATTCTAACTGAAATTGGCCTCGAAATGTAGCTTTTGACACCGTAACTGCAGTTTGGGTTAGGTTTGTCTTTGGTTTAAAGTTTTATAGTGGTGATGGGTTATGAGTGAGATAGTGGGGTTAAAGGTGTGTGTTAATGGAGGTTGATAGGGGTGAGATGGGTTTGTGGAGAGATAAAGATTTGGTGGGGAAGAAGATGGTGGAGGTGATTGTGTGGGTGAGGGTATAGGGGAGATGAGTGTGGTTGAGAGACTGTGTGGTAATAGGGTGTGAGTGTGTATAGGTTAGTTAGGTTTTAGTGTGTGTTTAATTTGGCCCTAAAAAAAACTAAAATTAATAAAAATAAAAATCATAAAGCTAAAAATCTAAAAATTAAATTCCTATTCTAACAATAAAATAAAAACTCAATAAAAATAAAAATAAAAGAAATGAAACAAAAAGAAAAATAAAAATGTAAATCTATTAAATTTAAAAACTAAAGTCCTAAAAAAAATAAAATCTAATAAAACTAAATTTCTAAAAATTAATCCTAATAAAATAAAAATTAAAACTAAAAACTTAATAAAATCAAAATAAAATAAAATTATAATAAAAAAATAAAATAGAAAATAGAACCTACAAAATACTAAATAAATCCTAAAAATTGAAATGACTCAAACTAAAAATCTAAAAAATAATAAAATGACACAAATAAAATACACACAGGTTTTGGGGTAAGTTTGGGTTAGGTTTAGGCTCGGGCTAGGGTACAGGAGAGGGAATTAGCTCCATTCTAACTGCAATCGGCCTCGAAATGTAGCTTTTGACACCGTAACTGCAGTTAAGCCTACATATTGAACAATTAAGCGCATAAGACCCATATTGTCGAGAATTAGCAACTAAAGTAGGTCTATTCGGGGTATAAATTGTACAGTTTTGGGTGCTTATCAAGTATTATAACTCACTATAAACTATCCATAGTGTGCAAGAAGAGATATCAATAACAAATGCACAAGAAAGTTACAAAACAGCTTTAACTTTAGTACTTTAAGTTTTAAAGCGATGTTAGACATCTCCATAATGTACTCCCATATGTTTCCTTTGCCTTTATTCTTCATTTGGATAAGGTTAGATAAAAGCATACTTGTCTCATCCTACTTGTCTCATCCTTTTTCATTCTTTGAAAAACGTAATTCAATATCTTGAAGGAAACTTTTGGGAGTCAGCTCATCGGACATACCACCCCTGAAATCTTCTAGAACACTGCACTTTAGCATCATTAGACTTAAGTGATTAAAATGATCCCATTTCTAAAAGTTCGCTTTACCTCAGAGGAACTTTTATCCTTAAGAGGAGTGGGTTGTTCCTTTCTCATCGCACAGTCTAAATTTCGCAACTGAGAACTATCAGA
Source organism: Sambucus nigra (assembly GCA_949130495.1). NCBI lineage: Eukaryota > Viridiplantae > Streptophyta > Magnoliopsida > Dipsacales > Adoxaceae > Sambucus > Sambucus nigra. The sequence continues at coordinate 574,624,454 of OX422217.1, forward strand.
ATGTCCTCTTTCCACTTCTTAAAGTTTGTGCCGCTAAGCACAAGAATCGAGGTCATGTTGGCAGTAATATTAACAGAATTATTGATACCAAATTTATTCTACTTATATGGACCTATTATTTGAAGACGCGTGTCATCCTAGGTGGCAACTGTAAATGTTTATACCGAGCTACTCAACCCCCTGAGGAACTAACAGATTCCTAATAACTCAAGATCACCAAGTAACTAAAAAGCCACGAGGAGCCCAGGGGCCCCGAGCAGCTCAAGAGTGTCGAGCTACTTAGGCAGTCCGAGCTACTAAGTCGGTCCGAGCAACTCAAATACTTATCGCGTACGTATCAAGGATAACTGCACATTAAATGTACACTTATTATCGTACAGATGTATACGCCTATGGGATAGCTATGCATTATTCATTCACATGTACAGCCTCATGGCTATAAATACATTGTAATCTCCCCATTATAGGGACAGGCTGAATCTCTTGGTAAAATCGTTTATCGAGAATTCCAGGCAAAACAATCAGTAATACAAAAACAGTGGATGTAGGCCATTCTCTTAAGGCTGAACCACTTTAAAAGTTTCGTCTTATTTCTTTACTCATTTTTATCTGTGATTAAAATAATTAGGTCAAATTTAATTTTTTTACATCAACAGATTGGCGCCGTCTGTGGAAAGCGACTGTAATTAGCGTTTTTCACCAAAATAACTCATTATCAATGGCTGATAATCCAGAATCTAGTAATCGAAACACTGGGATTCCCCCAAATCCTTCTGCTCCCCCAAGTTTTTCAGATTTGGCTAGTATTATGGCCAATTTAGCCCAGGGGCAAACGGCCATGCAAGAAACCAGGCGTCAACTCATACAAACCGTTCAAGGCAGAGTACCAGCCCAATCAGGACAACGAAATGTTCAAAGAAATATTCATTTGTTCTCTTCGCGAACTAGTGACTCATATCGTACTGAGAGATCTAATGATCCTTCTTATCAGCCTGGACGGACTTCCTCGGTACGAGCTACAGACACTCAACAAAACATCACTCTATCTCCAGAGAGGACAAGTGCTCTTGAAAGGTTGAGTAGGGTCTCTCCTTTTGATCGTCTGGGTCCTAGGAGGAATAGAAGTCCCCCTAGGATTGTGTCAAGGAATTCTCCACTACCATTTGATATGAAGGAAGGCTCTGCCCAATCACGACCAGCTGCTCGTCATGAAAGATCCCAAGAGGTTAATTCAACATGATCAGTTGCTCGAACCAATAGGATCGAAGAGGGAAATGATGCATGGAAAGGCTCAATTCACAGATTGGAGGATAGATTAGGGGAGATGTCTAAAACCAAGAATCCTCTACAAAGGACCTTTGTCCGAGGAACACCATTCATACAAGAGATTGTGGACTTTCCCACACCGTCGAAATTCAAAGCCCCAGTAGTAACACCTAAATACGATGGCAAAACTGATCTTGTTCTCCATATAGAATAATACCAAGCGGCTGCTGATATCTATGTTGTTCCAGACGAGATGCGATGCCGGGCATTTTCAGGAACCCTTACTGGATCTGCTCAGATGTGGTACAATAACCTTCCTCGGGGGAAAATTGTGACTTTCTTTCAGCTAGCAGAGCTCTTTATTGGAAATTTTTGTTTTGGATCTAAGCCAGTCAAACGAGTAGCACACTTGCTAAGTGTTAGACGGAAGGCAGGTGAGAGCACTAGGGATTATATTACTCATTTTAATAACGAGAAACTGGAAGTAATTGATTACGAGGAAAAAACTGCAATTACTGCTTTGATGAGTGGATTGTTTCCCAATAAATTGTACTATACTTTATCCAAAGATCCACCTAGGACCATGGCGGAACTGATGGCAGAAGTAGCAAAAATCATAAATGCCGAGGAAGCCATGGCTGCGAAGAAGAACGCAGACACTAAGGAGATCAAGGTGGAAGATGGTACAACTGAAAAGAAGGAACAAAAGAACATTAGTGGTAATAGGCAATCAAAGGGTAAGCAAGCATTGGAACAGATGAAGAAATATGAAAATTATACTCCCTTAAAGGTGGATATAAATCACATTCTAGAAGAGATCAACAACAGCGAGGAACTAGCTTGGCCAGCAAAAATGAAGGCAGATCCTGATAAGAGAGACAAGTCCAAATATTTTGAATTCCATAAAGATCATGGTCACACGACCAAGCGTTGTATAGCTCTTCAGAATGAAATTGAATCACTCATTATACGAGGAAAACTATCCAAGTATGTTGATCGTAAAAACGGTGGTCGAAACAATGAACGAGGAAGGCAAAGGTCTAAATCTCCTCTCCAAGCAAAAGATAATAAGAAAAGGGATCATGAAGATGATCCAGAAGATGACCCCGATCTCCCCAAAAGACCGAGACAACCAGAATGTGAGGTATTTTCAATTTATTTTGGATCATTTGATTGCAATGTCATTACAGGTGGAGATACAGGAGGTGGAGACCTTACTGCAGAGAGGAAAGCTTACCTCAATGAGGCTCAAGATTGTTCGTACATTCAATGAATAAATCTAGATGAAGATGATCGCCCGAGGAAGGTGAACAAAGATAAACTGGTCATCGATTTTTCTAAGAATGACCTCCCAAGCGTGTTATATCCTCATGATGACCCATTAGTGATCAAAATGAGGATGAAGGAAGTAGTGATTTCACGAGTATTGGTAAATAATGGCATCTCGGCAAATATTATATTCTACCCATGTTTTGATAGTTTGAACCTAAAACTATCCCAGTTGGAGCCATATCATAGGCCCCTCCTCGGTTTTACTGGCGAGAAAGTTTTTCTACTTGGGACGATCAAGTTGGATATGTTCATCGGTACATGGCCTGCTTGTCGAACAGAAAGAGTGTGCTTTTTCGTAATGGGTAAAAATATCCAGTCAGCTTACAATATCATCATGGGAAGAGTAGGTTTGAAGAAGTTCGAAGCAGTACCATCTACTGTACATCAATGTTTAAAATTCCCAACCAACTTTGGAGTAGGAGTGGTGAAGGGTGACCAAAAAGTAGCTCGGGAATGCTACTATTCATCTGCCAAGCAGGAAGGGCATGAAGAATCCAGGAAGAAGACTACTACTTATCAGGTAGATGAAATAGAAGATGCGGAGATTAAGACTTTAGACCCAAGAGATGAGTCTTAGCTCGTCAAGGGTCAAGTCATGGAGGCTACTGAAAATATCATTCTGGACGACGAACACTCGGAACGAACAACTCAAATCGGTGCGTTGTCGGATGCCCCATTAAAACAGGAATTGATAGATTTCCTAAGAAGTGGGAAACAAACTTTTTCATGGAGCCACGAAGACATGCCAGGAATAGACCCAGATTTCCTATGTCACGAAATTAATGTGAACAAGGAAATCAAGCCAGTGAAGCAAAGAAGAAGAGTGTTCAGCCCTGAAAAGAACCAAGCTATACAAGAAGAGGTCGAGAAGCTTCAGAAAGCCTATTTTATAGAGGATGTCAAATATCCTGATTGGCTAGCTAATGTGGTGATGGTAAAGAAGAAAAACAACAAGTGGAGGATGTGTGTGGACTTTACTGATCTTAATAAAGCTTGTCCAAAAGATCATTTCCCTCTGCCCCGAATCGATCAAATGGTGGATGCTACCTCGGGACACGAATTGTTGAGTTTCATGGATGATTATTCTGGTTACAACCAGATTAAAATGAAGCCTGAAGATAGGGAGAGTACCTCTTTTATCACCCCAAGGGGAACTTATTGCTATAATGTTATGCCTTTTGGACTTAAAAATGCAGGTGCAACGTATCAGCGGTTGATGAACAAGGTGTTTGCAGAGCAAATCAGTCACAATATGGAGGTTTATGTTGATGATATGCTGACGAAGAGCAAGAAAGTTGTTGATCATCTAATTGACCTAGGCCAGACCTTTGATCAACTGGAAAAATATCAAATGAAGTTGAACCCTACCAAATGCACATTCGGAGTACGAGAAGGCATGTTTCTCGGGTATATTGTCAACCAATGAGGTATTGAAGCAAACCCTGAAAAGATCAAGGCTCTATTGGGCCTGCGATCTCCAAAGACGAAGAAGGAAGTGCAAAGTCTCACAGGACGAGTTGCAGCACTTAATAGATTTGTGTCACGAGCAACTGATAGATGTCTCCCATTCTTCAAAACACTCCGAAAAACATTTGAATGGAATGATGAATGCGAGAAGGCCTTTTAAGAGTTGAAGAAATACTTGGGGACACCTCCATTGTTGTCCAGACTAGTGATGGGAGAAAGATTATACTTGTATTTAGCAGTTTCGAAAAATGCAGTGAGCTTGGCATTAATAAGAATGGAGGATGGAGTACAAAAACCAATCTATTACACTAGCAAGGCCTTTCGAGGAGAATAGATCAGATATCCAAGACTGGAAAAGTTGGCACTAGCGCTGATCGAAGCGAGTAGAAGAATGAGACCATATTTCCAAGCTCATACCATAGTCGTGTATAGTGATATGCCGTTAAGGCAAGCTCTTCATAAACCAAAAAAATTAGGGAGATTGATGTACTGGGCAGTAGAACTTGGTGAATATGACATAATTTGGCAGATTTTATAGCAGAATTCACCTATCCTGACACCTCTGAAGAGCAGAAGTTGAATACCGACCAGCCTATGGATGTTACAGGATCATCAAATTTAAACCCCGACCAACTTAAGTTGGTTGACGAGCAAGAGAAGATAGTCGACGAGCAACAATAAGTGCTAGAGGAGGATATAAAGAAGCAACAAATATTCCACCGAGGAATTTTGTCCGACCAAAAATTTGATGATCAGTTACCCATATGGAATTTTTATGTAGATGGCTCTTCGTTCAATGCAGGTAGTGGAGTAGGGATTGTTTTTAAAAGTACAGATGAGGTCGATATGGAGTATGCTCTGCGCTTTCAATTTAAAGTTTCTAATAATGAGGCCGAATATAAAGCAATGATTGCAGTTTTAAGTCTAGCCAGAACGATGAAGGCAGAGCAGGTTGTTGTATTCAGCGATTCGCAGTTGATCGTAAATCAGATTCTTGGAGTATATGCGACAAAGGGAGAATTGATGATCAAGTACCATGCGAAAGCAATGGAATTGGTATCGAGTTTTATTATTGTTCAGCTGGTCAGAGTACCAAGACTAGAGAATGCAAGAGCAGACGCACTAGACCGATTAGCATTAGCCACACGCACCGAGCTACGTAGAACAATCCCAATAGAGATTCTAGTTGGTCGGAGCATAGACAAAGATCTGGTTATGAACTTCATTTCTCTTGATTTGGGACCATCATGGATGGATCCCATCAGGGACTATATTAAAAAGGGAACCTTACCAATTAACAAACTCGCACCTAAGAAATTGAAGTTCAAAGATGCTCGTTATGTACTAACCAATGGTATTTTATATAGACGAGGAGTTGTAGCAGTGCTACAAAGATGTGTTCATCCCTACGAAGTGAAAGACTTGATCAAAGAAGTTCATGAGGGGTCTTGTTGAGACCATGTGGCTGGTCGAACGTTGTTACGAAGGATAACCACGCAGGGATATTACTGGCCGATGATGAGGGCTGACTGCGCAGCTTATGCTACAAAATATGACAAATGCCAACGCTTCTCGTCCATCCGAAGAACTCCTTAGGCATTGTTAACACCCATAACATCACCTTGGCCATTCGCTATATGGGGAATAGACTTGGTCGGGCCACTACCAACAACTAAAGGAAGATTCAAATACTTAGTGGTCGCAGTGGATTATTTTACTAAATGGGTGGTGTAAGAGGGTAGTTTAGATAAGATGGAGGCGTAACCCCTTTTTGAGTATGGTGATGACAAGGTTAGTTAGAAAACACCAGTGATTTAGCCACAAGATACAAAGAGCAGTTTGGAATGTATGGAACCCATCTTATACTCACAAATCTCTCGTGTATAACTCACAATATAATAAAGAACTTCAGAAATAACTTAGCTAGAGGGAGAGAGAAGTAAGCACCCTAGATACACCTTGGTAGGCAGGCAAACATACTAAAACTCTCAAGGATCTCTGTTATGTATTAAAAACTTCGTAATAAATGACAAATGGTGGGTGGCAGAACTTAATAATTCTCTCTAGTAAATAAATTTCTCTAGTAATAACTTTTGAACTCTCAAAAGATCATCCTCTCCTCAAAGGTGGTTGAGGTCCTTAAATAGCCCCACACACCACCCCCAAGGCAACTCAGTCATTAAAGACTATGAAAGACATCTCTCATACTTTATGTCACAACATTAAATGCCTGATGCACTAGTTGTCTCCTACGTCATAGACATTAAATGCCAAGACATGCCTTTTGCCTAACCACTCTGTGTCAGGGGGTTGTTGTCGCAGAGGTGGCTCACCAACTATCTGACAGCCCCAAATACCACGGTGGTTTACTCAAGTGCATGTCTGACATTGTTTAGAAGGCTAGTGACATCACCCACAGTAGATGTGACATTTAAGTAGAGGGTTGTTTGGTCCATAACTCAATGCCCGATGGAACTCCAAGCTGCTCTGCTTGAGGTTCCACGGTCAGGGTCCTTCGGTGTTTTACCAGGTGTATCTAAGATGGTCAGGACAAGCCCCAACGGTGCCCCACTTCTCAATCCTCCAAACCAAGTCCCTCTAAAGTTCCCACGGTGAGGTTGTTCGATAGAGCATGAAAGCTCTCCCAGGCCCTGCCAAGCCTGGTCTCTCGCGAGTACCGTTCGACCTCACACCCATTCATTATTCTCGTTACAACATTACAGTCATTACAACTCGTAGTCAATATAAACAAAGCTATAATATGTCAAGGTAACAATAAGCTAAAGTACGAGTTGCCACACCAAGCTGCCTCCCCAAGCTGCTACGCTTGAGTTGCCACGCTGAGCTGCCTCACCAAGATGCCATGCTTGAGTTTCCACGCTGATCTGCCTCCCCAAGCTGCCTCCCCAAGCTGCCACGCTTGATTTTCCTCACCAAGATGCCACACTTGAGTTGCCACGCTGAGCTGCCTCACCAAGATGCCACGCTTGAGTTGTCACGCTGAGCTGCCTCACCAAGATGCCACGCTTGAGTTGCCACGCTGATCTGCCTCCCCAAGCTGCCACACTTGAGTTGCCACGCTGAGCTGCCTCACCAAGATGTCACGCTTGAGTTGCCACGCTGATCTGCCTCCCCAAGCTTCCACGCTTGAGTTGCCACGCTGATCTGCCTCCCCAAGCTGCCACACTTGAGTTGCCACGCTGAGCTGCCTCACCAAGATGCCACGCTTGAGTTGCCACGCTGATCTGCCTCCCCAAGCTGCCACGCTTGAGTTACCTCCCCAAGCTGCCACACTTGAGTTTCCACGCTGATCTTATCCTCAGAACACTGTTGCTAATTGGTGGATTATCCCTAATCCCAGGATTACCTTCAGGCCCCCTCTACATTTGCCCCTTCGTGGAGGGATTTGTTGTGGGAACAAGAAGTGCCTCCACGAAAACTTCTTAATCCGATGAACCTTCTCTGTCTGGCCTGCTGCTTTTTCCTAATGCTGAGCCTCAACCGTTCCATCTTGATTATCTGAAATTCTCCCGAAGGACCTGCTAATATTCTCCCCGTAATGTTCGAAAAAGCGAAAAATTCTCCCCGATGTAACTGAGTCATGACTAAATAATGTTTGAGCTTCTGTCGAGGGGACATCGTGGCTTTTTTGAACCGTTGGGACACCTTCTTTGTTGGGGGGTTTATTGGATATGTCAGAGAAAATCTTGGCGCCCAAAACTCAATCTTGCTTAGGAAGGTAACGGTGGTTGTTCCCTAGGTGTCACTTCATTAATTGATGGCAGTTCCCCAGGTGTCACTTTATTAAATGACATAGCGTTGTCTTTTCCATGTCAGAACACTTCCCGAAGTGCCACGTGTACATTTGAAATGATTGCAGGCGGCCACACACGTGCAATGGTGGGAAACTTAAACGACGAACTTTAAAAATTAAATGGCCAAATCTCCCAAACACTTAACACCTTACTTTTTCTTACTTTGCCACTACCTTCTTCAAATTTCCTTCGCTTTTAGAGAGAGAGAGAGAGAGAGAGAGAGAGCTTCCATTGTTGAGCGTCTGAAACCTCTATTGCTGTTCAATCTTGTGCCGTCCTGTTCTTGCTCTCATCTTCTACGCCACCTCCTGTGGTTGCTCTCCGCCATTGTCGTGCTCAGGCTCCTCTTACTCAAGGTTGTTTTTTGTTTGCTCTAACACTCTGTCATGGCGTCTCAAAGTTACCCCACCATCTCTTCAACCAGTGCGCCGCCTGCTACTGCTGTTGCCACCACTACTGGTGCTTCTGCTTTGGACGCTGTCCGTCCTGAATAGTTAAGGTTTTATCGTCGCTCTCCCATTTTTGGCGAAGATGATAGCTTTGCTGATGCTTGCAAGACTGTCAACTTTGTATGCAAGTTTGAGACCTTAGTGCTGGGTGACGAGGACGAAGAACCCTCGAAGTGGGGCTTTCTTCCTCCGAGGGGACTCTCCGGTTTCGTCTGGAGCGAGGGGACTTCCAATGGTCCCAAATTGACTTCGAAGCACCAGGGGGTTCTCCTGCCCATTTTGCTGCTTGGAACTCTCACATGGTGAGTTCCCATGGTGATATTTTGAGTAAGATTGTCCTTCAACGGGCCAAATGGTTTGGTGAGTTTACTCTCTCCAAAAATAATGCTGCTCTCCCCATTCTTGTTTCTCGTTGGAACGTGACGACTCACACATTCATTGCTGCGTGGGGCGAGTTTATGATAACCCTAAAAGATGTCTGCGAGCTTCTGGGGCTCGAAGCAATAGGTCATGAGCCTTATATTGATGAGCCTCTCGACGCCCAAGAGACTGCTGACCGTTTGGCGTTGGACCGAATATGCCGAAGTTGCATCGGTTCTTCAAACAAAGCTACCTTCACTCCGCTGATTAACTATTTCTTCAAGGGTTCTAGTGAAGGTAGTTCTTCAACTTCAACGGATGCCCCTGGACAAGGTACTTCGTTAGAGCTCCCTGCTTACATCCTTGTGATTCTTTCCCATTTTCTTTTGACGGGAAAACCAAACGATCATCCCCGAAGGGACCTTATCAACATATCCCTTCGTTTGGCCCGAGGCATCAAGCTTCCTTTGGCTGCAATTGCCCTAGGGTCCCTCTACACCTGGCTTGACAGAACATTGTTCGACATGGAACGATCACTTGGCCATTATAACCTGGCCAATTTTGCTAACAGCGTCCTTCTAACCAGCTTTCTTTACGTGCGCTTTCCTGTTGTAGCGGCCAAGGCCAACCGTCCTCCTTCTGGGGAAACCATTCTGCCCCCACGCTCTTATATTTATCACAAGAGGCAGAGCCGAAAAGAGCTGATCACCTCAATTGATCGTTTTGAGGACTTTGTTATGAGGCCTTACGGAGAGGACGCCTTTGTTCATACTTGTGATTTCTTCTAGCACGAACCCAGGGTGGTTCAGGTGGGGGTAGACATTGAAGATCCTCAGTTAGCCGTGGTGCTTCTCATTTCTCCGGGGTATCTGCCGTCCTACACCGAGTGGGGATATTCCAGCGAATATTATAACCCCAATCGGTGCAGTCGTCAATTTGGGTTTGATCAGGGGGCTCCTCGCCCAGTTTTCCAAACTTCAAACCCAAAGGTTAGCTTCAGCGAGGCATGTTCCTTATTTTCCTCCACTGCTGCGTGGGGGATAAGTGAATCAATGGCTGGGCGAGTCACCATTCCCTCCAACAAGAGGCAAGGGAATGTGACCAGTCTATTTGCCACAAAGTTCTGGCCGAAACAACTGGCTAACATTGCTGAATTCATAGATGGCGAACCTGTGTACCCTTCAGTTCTTTCATTTTCTGCGTTGGAGCTGGGACTTAAAGGCAACTCCGTTCTGGGTATTGAGTTCCCTCTAAGCAAAACCCCTAAGAGGCCTTCCGAAGAGCTTCCTCCGTTATGCCCCATGACTCCTACTGCCATACCCAAAGCGAAAAGTGCTGGGGTATCCAGGAAGACTGCTCCTTCGACTGGAGCCACTGCTGATGAAGGGTCTTCGCAGCCATCGACCAAGAAGGCCAAGAGTGGGGTGGCCTCCACGAAAAAAACAAAGTCCAAATCCCAAACTCCTGTGGCAGCCCTTCCCATAGCCTTCGTTCCTCCTCCCATGTCTCCTGAAAGGGCCGAGAGGTTAAGGAGGGAGGCGCAGGCTGAGGTAGATCGGGTGAATGCAGAGTTTCAACAGCGCGCTGTCGTCGTTCCTCCTTCGTTGCCTTCCCCTCGATCGTCGTCGATCCCACTGAGCCAGCTGCAAGGAGGAGGAAAAGTTCGAAGGTTCCTCAAGCCACTGGCAGTGATGTGACAAGGCCAAGGAGGAAGACTTTAGGCACCAAGTCCGAGCGGAAGCAAGCTCCCACGGTGCAAGCTTCTCATTCTTCTTCCCAATCTGAGGTATGTACACTTATCTTGTTCTCTTTTCCTCTTTGGTTAGAGCAAGCCAGATTTGCTTATATATATTGTTCTTAACTACTTTGGTGCAGGGACTTAAAGAAACGGGGCCTCGTTATCCTAGCCCCCCAAGTCCCCCCATTAGCCGTTTCGTGGGCGGTCGCTGTGGGGCCATCTCATCCGATACTACCCCACCCCGTTCGCCAATGACCGGGCTTACTTACGCCCGTCGTTCAATCTTACGACGGGCGAGGGAGGCAGTTGTGGAGGGTGAGGTTATAGAGCCCATGGATGTCTCTTCGCCACCAGAGACAACACAATCTGAGACGACTACTCCAGTCCCCTCTGGCTCACTGGCTTCCTCTGAGGCTGTTCTCCCCATTGTTCTGGTTGCTGCAGGTGATCCTGAGGTAATTATTTCATATTTAATTTGTCTGATCTGGTATTCCTTCTCTTTCACCCCGTTCTGTGTGCTGAATTTAGGATGTTGGTTGCCCTAAGTCGAAGTATCCTCGCTGCTAGCAAACATTCTTCGTCCAACGGTGCTGGCGAGACCTCTGACCACAGTGCCCCTTTTCAACGTTCTGACTGAGGTAAGTTATTCTTGGATACATTTCGCCCTTTTTCTGTATTTGTTCCTCTTTACTAACATTGGTTTTTATATTGCAGCTTTCTCCTGATCTTTCACCACCCTCATCTATTCCCAATGAACCCCTTGCTCTTGCCTTGGTACCTTATGTGGGCGGGGGAACTATGCCCATGGTTGAGGTTTCTGCGGCCAGAGACCCCGTTGAGGCTGATGAGGTAACAAGTCCCCTCCTAACGGTTCCTACCACTTTAACCTCCGTGATGACTCCCATTCCTGCCCCTGTTGTGATTCAGGTGCTTTCTTAATTCTCTGCATAAACTCCTTCTTATAACGGTGACTTAACAACGAAAACGTTTGTTAAGATTTTTTTTTATATAATCTCCACCTTATAACGGTGACTTAACAATGAAAACACTTGTTAAGATTTTTATATAATCTCCACCTTATAACGGTGACTTAACAATGAAAACGCTTGTTAAGATTTTTATATAATCTCCACCTTATAACGGTGACTTAACAACGAAAACGCTTGTTAAGATTTTTATATAATCTCTACCTTATAACGGTGACTTAACAATGAAAACACTTGTTAAGATTTTTATATAATCTCCACCTTATAACGGTGACTTAACAATGAAAACACTTGTTAAGATTTTTATATAATCTCCACCTTATAACGGTGACTTAACAATGAAAACACTTGTTAAGATTTTTATATAATCTCCACCTTATAACGGTGACTTAACAACGAAAACACTTGTTAAGATTTTTATATAATCTCCACCTTATAACGATGACTTAACGAAAACACTATAATCTCACTGTTTCTTATATCTCTTCTCAGGTTGCTCGGGAGGATTCCTCACCAGCTCTTTCACTTATGGGCACACCACGTCAGGAACCTGCTATTTCAGAAGAATCTGACCGTGCTGACCAAGGTTCCACGACTGGTGTTGAGGCAGAAAGTGAATCTGGGTGCGAACTGCCTCTCCCTGACTTAACTCCTCCTGCCTATTGCCTAATGGTGCTTCACAATTCCCCCCAAATGCCTGTGAGCCATCGCTTGGTGATTGAGCAGTTGGTGAACCATCACCCCGAGACCTTCATCGTGGACTACATACGGTCCAATATTCCCGTGATGAGTCATCGACTGCAAGGCATGGCGATCGTTGTTGCTGAGATTGCCAATACTCCCACTTCCAGTGTTACCCGAGCCCTCATTAATCAGTTTCTAGGTTTTCTGAAGGAATTGGGTCATGACAGTTTCCGTTTCGACTGGCTTATAGCGCATTTGAAAACTTTGAAGAGTCAGCAGCTGATCGGCCAGAGGGAACTGTTGAGGAAGCACCAGGAGGACCAACGGGCTGAGGAAGTTAAGTTAGCTGAGCTGGCACCTCTTTTAGAATCATCGGATGAAGAAATAAAGAATGCCGAAGAGGCTCTGCGTTTGGCCAAGCTAAAACGGGAGAGACTTCTTATTGAACGCGCACAGGTGCAAACCAGGCTAGAGGTTGCTGTCGACGCTCAAAGCTCCTTCGCGTTAGCTTCTTCGGGCCTTCCTGGGGATTTTTTCTCTTCCCCGGACCTATGGTTCCTCTTAGGGTAGCAAACTCTTGTATATATTTTCCTTCTTCGTCCATTTATATAATTCTTGGGCAATAGTTCCCAATTTTTTTTGTAATGCTCTCTTGTTTATTGAATGAAAGAATGTATATTTTCCAGTTTTATCTTTGAGTTATGACTGCTTTCATATCAATGTCTATACTTCACGTCATCAATAAAACTTGTATATTCATAATCAAAGACTAGATACATCGATGGTACAAACTTAATTGTTTACACATGACAGACTTTCAACCATTTATTATTAATTTTGAATGGCTTATCTTCCTCCAACTTAGAAATTAAGCAATAACCTGAATCATGAGCTTCCTTCACGACGAAAGGTCCCTCCCAATTGGCTGCGAATTTTGGCAGAGGAAGTCCCCTAATGTGTTTCACTGCTGCTTTCAAAACGAGATCTCCCTCTACAAACCTCCTTGGTCTTACCAGGTTGTCATATGCCCTAGAGAGCTGCCTTGTATACATTTGAAAATGTTGCATTGCGTTGTCTCTGTGTTCATCCAATGCCTCCAACTGCACATGCCTGTTCTGAGGGAGCATGCTACTTCGCAAGGCGTATCGAGCAGAGGGAACCTCTAACTCCACTGGAAGGATTGCCTCAGCCCCGTAGACAAGGGAGAACGGAGTGTACCCTGTGGGCTTCCTCTTCGTCGTTCGATAGGCCCACAACGCTGCTGGTATCTTGTCATCCCACGATCCTGGAAAGTCCTCCATTATTTTAGCCAGGATATTAACCAGATTTTTGTTAGTTGCCTCGGCCTGACCGTTCCCCTTCGGGTATGCCACCGTTGAAGTGTGATGAACGATGGAGTACTTATCTGTAAGCATCGTTACTTCTGAGTTGACAAAGGGAGTCCCATTATCTGAGAGAATAACCTTTGGGATCCCAAAACGGAAAATGATATACTCTCTGATGAAGTTACTCACTACCCCAGCCGTTGCCCTCCTGAGTGGTATTGCTTCAACCCATTTTGTAAAGCACTCTGTTGCTACCAGTATCCATATCTTGCCCCTCGACGAAGGGTGTATCGCCCCCACGAGGTCGAACGCCCAAGTGTGGAAAGGATAAGGCGTTGCCAGAGAATGTAAGTCCACCGATGGGGCATGGATCATATTTCCATGAAGTTGGCAAGCTTTGCATTTTCGAATAAATTCGACAGAGTCTTTCTCCATCGTTGGCCAATAATATCCCAACGTCATCAGCTGATCATATAACTTGGCCCCTCCTATGTGACCTGGGTCATGGGCTTGTTTGAGGACCTCAGTTGCCTCTTCTTTCGTGATGCAACGCAATGACTTGTTGAAGTACCCCCTTCGATAAAGCTGCCCCTCTTGGATATAGAACCTTGGGTCCCTTCGCTTCAGTCCCATCGCATCCTCTTTCTCCGTTGGGACAGTTCCATCTTGAATAAAGTCGATATAGGGCCGCCTCCAGTCTGTTTGGGCTTCTATGAAATGGCACTCAGCTGCTTCGAAAAATAGCTGACACTTATCACAATTCCGTTGTAGTTCTGCCGCATCCTGTTTCATTCTAGGCCAAAAATATCCCCCTCTTTAAATTCTTCTATAGAGAGGTATCTCAGTTGTTTCGCAATGCTCCTCATGTGTTTTCTTCAACCTCCGCTCTGCTTCCTCTGGCCCAATGCATCTCGATAACCATCCCCCTGCATTTCTGTAGTACAGATTTCCCTAGTTTGTAAAGTATTGGGCTAACTCTCTTAGTCCCATAGCTCCTTCTCCAGATTCCAGTTGCTTCCTGATCTCTCCTCTCCAATCCGCGTCTCCCTCCATCGGTAGTATTGACTGCACTACCGAAGGAGCTGTTCTTCGTTGGATCGTAACGATAGTCGTATCGCTCCTCATGACCATCTTTTGAGCAATAGTGGCATAAGCGTCTGGATGACGGTTCATCGTTCTGGGATGTCTTCTGATTTTGGTCCGGTGGAACTGGCTGAGGAGCCTTTGAATGATCGTTATGTACGGTGCCAAACTCATGTGCTTCAACGCATATTCTCCGTTAACTTGCTGAATTACTAAGTTTGAGTCACCCTTGATGCAGAGAGAACGAATTCCCCTTCGAAGAGCCTCCAGCAACCCTAGCACCAACGCTTCGTATTCTGCTTCGTTATTGGAGCAAGGGAAATTTAGTTTGTAGGAAAGGCAAATATCCTCCGTTCCTTTTGAAAGGATGACCCCTGCCCCTCCTTTTTTCTCTGCCGAAGACCCATCAAACTGCATCGTCCATTCCTCATCGGTTGCATCCAGATAGTTGGCTTGTAAGTCGTCTCCCAGAATGTCTTCTTTAGGTGGTTCAAACGTTCCTGATGGAAAGATTGCCAACAGATCAGCATACGCCTGGCTCTTGATGGCACGAGGAACCACACACTTTAAATCATATTCGGAGACCAATCAAGATAATTCTAGCCAAAAAATACTTAATAGGATCACATCTAGTTACAATATGAATTGTAAAAGACAGCATATAATGTCTAAGTTTTTATGCTACAAAGACTAAGGCCAAACAATGCCTTTCTAGGCTGCTATATCTAATCTCTGGCCCATGTATGATCCTGCTGAGGTAATACACCGGCCATTCTTGCTCGTCAATCTCTTGTGCCAGTAAAGCTCCAACGGACCTTGTAGTTGAGGTGAGGTACAGCTGCAACGGTACTCCTGCTTGTGGAGGAACCATGATTTGTGGTGAAACGAGCAGCTTCTTCAACTCATCGAGAGACTTCTGGTGGTCCTTTTCCCATCTGAACTTTGTGTTTTTTCGCAGCAGCTGCATCAACGGGTGTGTTACCTTGGCCAATCCTGGTACGAATCTTCTGAGGTAGGAGACTTTACCGAGGAAACTTTTTAGCTCCTTCGCCGTTCTTGGGCACGGCATTTCTAAGATCGTGCGTTGTTTATCCTGGTCCATCTGCACCCCTTTTCGATCAACCACAAAGCCTAGAAACTTCCCGCATGTTACTCCAAAGACGCACTTCAATGGGTTCATCCTTAATTTATACTTCCTACATCGAGTAAACACCTTTTTTAAGTCATTTAGGTGAGACTCCTCCTTCTTCGATTTGATGACCAAATCGTCCACATAGAATTCTACAAATTTGTGGAAGAAATCGTGAAAAATGGCCATCATT
Organism: Sambucus nigra; assembly: GCA_949130495.1. Lineage (NCBI taxonomy): Eukaryota > Viridiplantae > Streptophyta > Magnoliopsida > Dipsacales > Adoxaceae > Sambucus > Sambucus nigra. The sequence goes on from OX422217.1 coordinate 574,640,281, forward strand.
GTTCTTTGATAAGTAGCTCCCGCATTCTTAAGTCCAAACGGCATTACTTTGTATATGAAATTGCCCAACGGGGTTCTGAATGTCGTTTTCTCTGCGTCCGCGGGGTCCATCTTGATTTGGTTGTACCCTACGTACCCATCCATGAAGCTATACATCTCATGCCCAGCCGTGGCATCTATCAGGCTATCAATGGAGGGTAGAGGGAACTCATCTTTGGGGCAAGCCCTATTCAGATCTCTAAAATCCACACAGATCCTTATTTGGCTCTTGTCCTTCTTCCCTATTGGCACAATGCTAGATAGCCACAGGGGATGCTGTATTGGTTTGATGAATCCTGCTGCCAACAAACGCTGAACCTCTTCCTTAATCTTTAAGTCCAACTCAGGTTTATAAGTCCTTGTTGCCTGTTTCACCGGGATGGCTGAAGGTATCACGTTTAGCTTGTGGCAGCTCACTTCCTTATCTAGCCCTTCCATTTCGGTATACTTCCATGCAAAGACATCTATGAACTCCCGGATTAGCCCAACCAGGGCTTCTCACTTCTCCTTACCGAGATCCTTCGCGATGAAGATGGGCCTTGGGTCTCCCCCTTCTCCTGCTAAGTTCAACTGCTCCAACTCTTGTGCCTGGGGCCTTGGTTGATTTGCCATGTAGTCTGGTTCTTCGGCGACCTCCTCCACAAACTCCTATATGTTGGAGTTGTCTATCACCATGCACTGTCCCTGCTGATCCACCAAGAAACACTAATATAACGGGTCAGCCCCATCCTCAGTTTCTTCGGCCGCCCGCTCACATCGTTATAAATGGTATACCACCTTCCCCTCCTCAGTGACCACCTTCTTGCATTTCCTGTTGGTAGCTGTTGCCACGGCCTTCCTCTTTCTTTCTCTCGATGCCTCAGCGATCCTTCCCCCTGAAAAGCGACTCAGCACGCTTTGCCGTTGGACCTCATGCTCCATAGGATCCAATCTAAGCCTTACTTTGCTTTTGAGCTGCCTCGTGGTACTTTGGGGTCGAGGGATCACCTGATGGGTTTCTTCGGTCCTTACCCCCTCGTTACTCGTGGCTTCTTTTCTTTGCTCGTTTAGAGGACCCATTCTATCTTTGATCGAGGGAACCCATGCCCCCTCCATTCTTCTCGTTAGGACTCGAGCATCCTCTTCCAACTCCGTATAAAAGGCCGCATCTACAAAGTGAGCTTCCTCGATAGCAAAAGGCCTTTTTGTAGCCCTAATGGTCACTTCTGTTCCTTTGACATTCGCCTTGGCGCATTGATGATATGTTGAAGGAACTAAACCTTGATTATGCATCCACACTCTAACTATTAGTAAATGATAGGAAGTTGCACTTTCAATTACATGGAACTTGATGTGGGAACTCAAATTTCCCATTACAATCCCCACATTCACATACCCAATGGATTTGGAAGATTGGTTGTCATACCCTGAAATTACGAGAGGCATGGGGACCAACCTTTTTTCTGGGATATCAGCTGCGTGGAAGGAGTTGATCGGCATAATGTTGATGGAAGCACCCCCATCCATAAGCGTTCTTGCGAAACTAACCCCATTGATACTGGCTGTCACATACAAGGGCCTGTTATGAGGGAACCTTACAGCCCTATCTGCATCGCTGAAGGTTACCTCTGATAGGAACTTTTTTACCAGCCTCGCCATGGGTCCCCTCCATTTCAACGAGGGAACCGCGTCCTTCTTCACGATGTCTAGGATCGCCTGAGTTATTTCCAGTCTGCTCTCCTTTGGTATCCCCACTTGATCGAAGAACCAAGCGAATGTTGGGGATTTTGAAACTGCGATGTATTCAACGACTGCCTCCATTTCCTCGCCCTCAACGCTGTATACGTCTTCCACGTCTCTAGCGCTTGCTTCATCGTAGGCTAAAACTACGTTAGCCATTCCTGTGGTGCAATATTCCAGGGTTTCTACGAATTCCCTTTGCTTCATTGTTGACCTTCCTCCTTCTCCTTCCGCCTCATCATCGTAGGCCATCACCAAGTTAGCCCCATGCGCTGGAAGTGGGTTGTTGTTAACGTTCTGTGGGGGGATCTGCAGCGTCCCCGCCTTCATGTACTTGTCAATGATTCTTCTTAGTGTGAAGCAGCTCTCTGTCGGGTGCTGGATCTTTCGATGAACCTGACAATACCTAGGATCCGCCTTCGTTGCGTCGTCGGGTTCCTCCGAAGGAACGCCTTTTGGCAGGTAGACCGTTCCACCTTGGACCATGGCGTTATAATAACTCACCGCCTCTTCTATCATGCATGGTAACGGTGGTGGGTCTTCTCTATCCCTTCCGAACTTCCTTTTGTTGTCCTTCTTCGCCGCCTTACCCCCATCTGTTCCTTCGGTGTATGCCACCCGTGGGGGTTGAGGCCTTCCTCCCCCAGGTTGTATCGGCTGTCTGAATATCATAGGCACCGCCACCGGGTTTGGTCATACGACCAATGAGATGTTCCTTGCAGATTTTAAGAACGCCGAAAAAGTTCCCTCGCGCGTCTCATTGATAAGATGGCAGATGTACTCCGGGAGAAGTCCTTCGGCACAGATTTGTAATAGTTTGGATTCCTTGGCCTCCTCTCTCACGTCGAGAGACCTTTCCCTGAACCTCCGAACGTACGCCACCACGTCTTCTCCTGGTCGTTGCTTCTCTCTCCCTAGTTGGGTCAGAGTGAATTCATCCTCTGCTAGAAAGAACTTTTGGACAAACAGCACATGCATCTCTTCCCACGTGGAAACACTTTTAGGGGCCAAATGAGAATACCACGTGTATGCTTTATCGGTTAGGGATTTGGAGAACTCCCTCAACCTGAGTTTCTTGTTGTTGCAATGCGCCCCTAGGTGCTCAATAAAACGTTTAATGTGCTCTTTCGGATTCCCACCCTTCCCTGTGTATTTTTCAAAGATGGGGGGAATTTAATCCCCCGGGTAAGGCTCATCGTTGTATTCCTGAGGATAAGGTGTCCTAAAGTCATCATAGACTGAAGCTACCTCGCCTATAGACTGTGAGGAAGCCTACACAAACTTTAACATCTCCTTTTGCATTTCTTTCCTCATTTCCTCCATGGGCGATGGGGCAACGACCAACGGGGGTGTTGACTGAATGACCGTTATAGTTGGAGCCATCGTTACGGCTGGTGCCGTTGATACTCCGGAGATTCCCATTGCCGGATTCACGACGGAGGGTATGCTTTTCGGGGCTGCTCCCGTTGTACCTGCGCCCGGTGGAACCGTTGGAGCTGCCCCTGGTGTTACGAAGGAATTGGCCTCAAGTCCTTCCAGCACCGTTGAAGCTGCATGAGTTTGCAAAAACTCATAGAACTTGCTCATGAGGAGGGTCATCTGGGCAGGTCCCAGCCCAGTGCTCGTGGAAGCCTGCGTCACTCCTTGAGCGCCCGTTGTTGTCTGAACCGGGGGCACTTCTATTCGAGGAGCTCCGCTCCTTAAAGCCTCCAATTCTACCGCTGCTTCCTCTTCGCTGTGTTGGATATCATCAAAGTTGAGCCTTCGATTAACGTTATCTTGCGCCATACTCCTTCCTTAGAAGAATGCCTCCCCAGCAGAGTCGCCAAATGTAAGAGGGTAGTTTAGATAAGATGGAGGCGTAACCCCTTTTTGAGTATGGTGATGACAAGGTTAGTTAGAAAACACCAGTGATTTAGCCACAAGATACAAAGAGCAGTTTGGAATGTATGGAACCCATCTTATACTCACAAATCTCTCGTGTATAACTCACAATATAATAAAGAACTTCAGAAATAACTTAGCTAGAGGGAGAGAGAAGTAAGCACCCTAGATACACCTTGGTAGGCAGGAAAACATACTAAAACTCTCAAGGATCTCTGTTATGTATTAAAAGCTTCGTAATAAATGACAAATGGTGGGTGGCAGAACTTAATAATTCTCTCTAGTAAATAAATTTCTCTAGTAATAACTTTTGAACTCTCAAAAGATCATCCTCTCCTCAAAGGTGGTTGAGGTCCTTAAATAGCCCCCCACACCACCCCCGAGGCAACTCAGTCATTAAAGACTATGAAAGACATCCCTCATACTTTATGTCACAACATTAAATGCCTGATGCACTAGTTGTCTCCTACGTCATAGACATTAAATGCCAAGACATGCCTTTTGCCTAACCACTGTGTGTCAGGGGGTTGTTGTCGCAGAAGTGGCTCACCAACTATCTGACAGCCCCAAATACCACGGTGGTTTACTCAAGTGCATGTCTGACATTGTTTAGAAGGCTAGTGACATCACCCACAGTATATGTGACATTTAAGTAGAGGGTTGTTTGGTCCATAACTCAATGCCCGATGGAACTCCAAGATGCTCCGCTTGAGGTTCCACGGTCAGGGTCCTTCGGTGTTTTACCAGGTGTATCTAAGATGGTCAAGACAAGCCCCAACGGTGCCCCACTTCTCAATCCTCCAAACCAAGTCCCTCTAAAGTTCCCACGGTGAGGTTGTTCGATAGAGCATGAAATCTCTCCCAGGCCCTGCCAAGCCTGGTCTCTCGCGAGTACCGTTCGACCTCACACCCATTCATTATTCTCGTCACAACATTATAGTCATTACAACTTGTAGTCAATATAAACAAAGCTATAATATGGCAAAGTAACAATAAGCTAAAGTACGAGTTGCCACGCCAAGCTGCCTCCCCAAGCTGCCACGCTTGAGTTGCCACGCTGAGCTGCCTCACCAAGATGCCATGCTTGAGTTGACACGCTGATCTGCCTCCCCAAGCTGCCTCCCCGAGCTGCCACGCTTGAGTTTCCTCACCAAGATGCCACACTTGAGTTGCCACGCTGAGCTGCCTCACCAAGATGCCACGCTTGAGTTGCCACGCTGATCTGCCTCCCCAGCTGCCACACTTGAGTTGCCACGCTGAGCTGCCTCACCAAGATGCCACGCTTGAGTTGCCACGCTGAGCTGCCTCACCAAGATGCCACGCTTGAGTTGCCACACTGATCTGCCTCCCCAAGCTGCCACGCTTGAGTTGCCACGCTGATCTGCCTCCCCAAGCTGCCACGCTTGAGTTGCCACGCTGATCTGCCTCCCCAAGCTGCCACACTTGAGTTGCCACGCTGAGCTGCCTCACCAAGATGCCACGCTTGAGTTGCCACGCTGATCTGCCTCCCCAAGCTGCCACGCTTGAGTTGCCTCCCCAAGCTGCCACACTTGAGTTGCCACGCTGATCTTATCCTCAGAACACTGTTGCTAATTGGTGGATTATCCCTAATCCCAGGATTACCTTCAGGCCCCCTCTACAGGTGGAAGTTGAACCCCTCATTGATATGACATACAGAAAAGTCTATCAATTTATTTGGAAAAATATAATTTGCAGATACGGCCTCCCACGTGCGTTCATTACTGACCATGGAACCCAATTTGACAATGAAGAATTCGCTGCATATTGTCAACAATCGAATGTATTGAAAATCAATTCTGCACCAGGTCATCCACAAAGCAACGGACAAACTGAGGTGACAAACAGAACGTTGCTAAATGGTTTGAAAAAATGACTGGATGATGCAAAGGCAAATTGGATTAATGAGCTACAGTCTGTGCTTTGGGCATATCGCACCACACCACGAACAACAACTGGAGAGTCCCCATACATGCTGGCATTCGGGAGTGAAGCTGTAATACCTGTTAAATTGGGTCTACCTACACATAGGGTACTTAATTTTAGTTCTCCTATTAGTGATTTAATGAGAAGGTTAGATCTAGATATGCTAGAAGAAGTCAGAGAAGAAGAAGCTATAAGAAATGCCGCGTATCAACAACGAACAACTTCGTTTTACAATAAAAGAGTCAAGAAATGTGATTTGAAGGAAGGGGATTACGTGTTGAAAAAATTCATCCAAAAGCATAATAAACTAGAAGCCAACTGGCACGGACCCTACAGAGTGACAGAAGTTGTTCATCCAGGGACATACAGGATTGAAACCTTGGAATTAAAAGAATTCAAGAATGCATGGAATGTAGAGCATCTTCGAAAGTATTATCAGTAGTTGAAATTTCTATGTAATACAATTTTTTCAATATGAATAAAGTGAGGTTTTCCCATTTTCTTTGTTCGTTAAAAATTTTTCGGAATATCAGTGCTACACACTATACAAGTCAATTACCACCAACTCTAAGTGGATCGGGAAGAAACTACCACCAACTCCGATTGGTCGGCAAATCAATTACAACCAACTCTAGGTTGGTCGGGAAGCAATTAGCATCAACTTCGGTTGGTCGGAAAAATCAATTACCACTAACTCTAAGTTGGTCGGGAAATAATTACCACTAACTTCGGTTGGTCGGGAATCAATTACCACCAACTCTAAGTTGGTCGGGAAGAAACTGCCACCAACTCCGGTTGGTCGGAAAATCAATTACCACCAACTCTAAGTGGGTCGGGAAGAAACTACCACCAACTCCGGTTGGTCGGCAAATCAATTACCACCAACTCTAAGTAGGTCGGGAAGCAATTAGCATTAACTCCGATTGGTCGGAAAATCAATTACCACAAACTCTAAGTTGGTTGGGAAACAATTACCACCAACTCCGATTGATCGGGAATCAATTACCACCAACTCTAAGTTGGTCGGGAAGAAACTACCACCAACTCCGGTTGGTTGGCAAATCAATTACCACAAACTCTAAGTTGGCCGGGAAGCAATTAGCATCAACTCCGTTGGTCGGCAAATCAATTACCACCAACTCTAAGTTGGTCGAGAAATAATTACCACCAACTCCGATTGGTCGGGAATCAATTATCACCAACTCTAAGTTGGTCGGGAAGAAACTACCACCAACTCCGGTTGGTCGGCAAATCAATTACCACCAACTCTAAGCTGGTCGGGAAAAAACTACCACCAACTCCGGTTGGTCGGCAAATCAATTACCACCAACTCTAAGTTGGTCGGGAAGCAAAATTACCACCAACTCAGGTTGGTCGGCAAGTCAATTACCACCAACTCTAAGTTGGTCGGGAAGAAAAATTACCAACAACTCCGGTTGGTCGGTAATTTAAAATAACACAGGACATTTTTGTCTTTTTATAGATATACGTACATATTCATCATTAAATAAAAGAGATATGTCATAAAATATTTCCAAACCAATAACAATTGCAAAGAAAACTAAAGATTTCTTCATTAAAACCAGAAAAAATTACAAATTGCAGATTACATGAATGATGTTCATTACATAAATAAACCCTATTCTATAGGTTTCTTTCCCTCTGCCTTTGACACAGGGTCTACCGCAGCTGGAGGATCATCAAGACTGTAAGGGGAATTTATGAAGTTCAAATCTTGCAACATTCTGACGTTCATTATAGAAGGACGATCAAGAAGATGTTCTGGCCTAGATATTTCAAAGTTTGAATGGAGACTGTAGTCATCAAGATACTTGGATATTAGAATACGAGGAATGGTTCGGGATGGAATCCAACTAAGGTCAAGCTTGAAAGGAGGCACATGTAGATCAAGAACTCCAGGAGTGTAGTAATCCCATAAAAAATGACCTATCTCCAATTTTGGAACACAAAGAGCATTCAACCATCCATGTTTGTACCCTTCGTTGTTTGACTATTATAAACGGGCATCAATATGGCAGAGTTCTTCATTGTAACCAGCCATCCAAAACTCTCTGGGCTGTTTATGGAACTGGTAAGTTAACCTCTCCAGTTGCTCGTAGAGATTCTTCACCAGGATGTCCTTATTCTCCAAGGCAGAGTTTTGTGTGGAAAGTTTCTCGCTGAGGTTCAGATTCTTCTTAGACATCTCTGCTAAATCCTGGTTCTTTTCCATCAACTGAATCGCCTAATTTTCCAAAGCTGCTTGAGTTCTTGCATCTTCAATAGAGATCCGACCAGCGATTACTCGTCCCCGAGAAGAAGATCTTGCTCATTCGCGAGTAGAGGTATAAGGTCCAACTCTTTTCAAAGTTTCCAATTAATCTCGCAAGTTGGCGTTCTCTACTTCCAAAAAAGATAAACCTTCATCATTGACAGGGACCAAAGCTCTTGAGGAAGATGCTGCAGATTTTAGCCGGGATATCTCCTCTTGCAAAACATTGTTTTCCTCCTCCAATAATTTAGCGATTTGCCTATGCTCCTCAACCTCGAGCTTTAGAATGATCTCTTTCTTCTCATAGGCAGCGATGAATTTATCATATCCTTTGTCAGCATTAGTTACAGATATTTTTTCTCATACCCCTAATGCAAAAGGGTAGAAGACTCCTTATATTATTGTTGGAGTTCCTCGATAATACCCTGAAGATCTTCAATCATCTCGTAATATGCCACATTATTGGCGACTACACGGTCGAGCAAGCACTTCAGATATTGATAAGCTTCGACTGCTCGCTAAGAAGTATCCGGACCAAGGATGTCAATTATTTGAGCCTCGTTTAAGTCTGCATGACCAGCTATGAAGTAATCATTACATTTCTTCATCAGTTCTGTGTCATGAGCTGATAATATCTACATCCTGGCCATAAAATAGTAAAGAAAAGAGATAAAAAGAATCAATAAAAATGAAGACAGAACAAGTAGAAGAATAAGCAAGACAAACAACCAAAAGTTTGAATTTTATTTCATCACAAAAAGAAGTACATAGTCCAAAATTACATTCAACAAAAAACAAAAGAAAGATCCAAACAACTCTACAACTTCTCCTTGTTCCCTAAGATTTCCTCGGGAGGCTTGGACGAAGAGGTTGGTTGTTCGGAGGGCAATAAAAGCTGCTCGACAGAAGTGTTAGTTGGTTGGGGCTTCTCGGAGCATGGTTCAACAGCAAAGGCCTGGTCCCCAACTATCATGGAAGATTCCTCTAAGGCAGCTTCGTCCTCTTCTTCTTCTTCAGGAGAGGGGGGAGGACCATGAACATGTCGCTGAAACAGTTTAGAATTCTCAACTATCTTTAGCTCCTGCAGAGCTGCAACCCATCCATCCCTGAAGTATTTAAGGCTAGCAAACTCCATCTGAGAAGACATGGCAGCTAGGCCTTTGTTCCAACCTTTGTCCCAACCAGCGCTAAAGGACTTTTTGACAGCCTTTTTCCTCTTTTATTTCTCCAAGGATGTCCTTTCCCTAAGGAGCTCCTCGACAGCTTTCAACTTCCCTTCCACCTCCTCCTTCTGGCGATCAACTTCATGAAGTCTGCCAACTTCCTCTTCAATAGTTTTGAGCTTATTCTCCAGCTCTTCAGTATTCTTGAGCTTCTCCTCAAGCTCTTGATTATTCTTATCAAACTCTTTCATCTTGTTCTCCAAACTCTTGGAAGCCTCCATAGCTCGGTCTCTATCTTGCTCAATGGACTTGAGTTATTTCTCCTAAGCCACTTTATCTTCTTTATACTTCTAACGAGAGTCCTTTAAGGACTGAGTTAGACCAACAAAATCTTCCTCTACACCTCCCGAGGAGCTTGAAGCTTTAATAGCCTCATCCTTCTTCAGAATCCTGTTGAAACATGTTACCATCTGAAGAAAGAAATAATTTTGAGTCAATACAGGGACATTTCAGTGAAAAGTGAAAACTTAGACTAGTAATACTTACTGAGGCAATATGTTGAGCTGCCAAGGTAGTGACCCTATCCCGAGGAAGAGTGTCCTCAATACCTTGGATTTCTGGGATAATCCAAGACTTCACAGAGCCCATGGCAGAGGTCGTAGAAACAAAAGTGGGAATACCACTTTCAACATTTAAAGCCTGAGAGACAGGTCCAACAGGTCTCTCAGACAAACTTTTCTTTGATTTCTTTGGAGGAGCAGGAATATCTTCAACCAAAGAAGAAATCTTGGTGGTGATATGACAATAACCTCACTAGGAGGAGAGATAACCACAGCCTTGCTCAGAGCCATTGGGGGCTTCTCAGCAACTTTCTTGGCAGCAATTGGAGGGGGTGTATCAATGTTTCTCATTCCTTCCACTGGAACATCATGCTTATTTTTCTTTGCCTCCACATTAGCAGAGTCTGATTTGTCAAAGAAGGCAGTAGCTCTTCTTCTCTTCATTATGTTACTAATTGGAATATTCGACTCTGAAGAAGAACCCTCTACACTAGTATCACCAGCTGGTACTTGGTCGATGTCAACCACCACTAGATGAGCAGTAAAGGATGAAGTATAGCTCTTGTATTGCAACAAATAGGAGGCTAATCTAATATGTTCGTCAGCAACAGTTTGGTGTAAACTCCAGATAAGTTTTAAATGCCTTAAATTAACCTCTGTCTCCTTTGGAGACTTTCTTTTGCTGTCAACTGCAAATAATAAAAATTAAATGTCAGTGATACATTTTATCAAACATCAAGAAAACGAGATTTCAAAAAAAAAAAACCTATTCCATTGCCATAAGGGGGGCACCTGAGACCCTGATATACATCATCTCCATTTAATGGAGCATGTTTCATAACAACCCCATGTTCAAAGTAATCCCTATTAGCATCTGGAAGCTTGATAACTAAAGCCCTATTCAAAAACCTAGTTTTTAAATAAAAAGTACTATCGCTGACAAACCACCTGTAACAAAACATAATTTCTGGAACTCCTAAACGGGTTCCATGAATTTGATTTAACCTATGGACTCCATTAACTATTCTCCAGGTATTCGATGCTATTTTTGCAGGAACAACATCAAAATATTGGCAGAACTCCAAACATAAAGGATTTGGAGGAAAACAAATCCGCATTCGGCCACAAAGAGACTTGGGAACCAGTGTCCCTCAGCCAAAGAGAAATAGTCAAAAGGTTCAGAAAGTTCCTCCAAAATGGCCCATAAAGGGATTGTAAATTCAGAGAAAAATTTTCCAAGAGATTCAACAAGGTAAACCATGATGAACAAAGTAAATAAAGGAAAAGGAAGAAAATCTTACAGGAAAGGAGTGAATCAGTTGACAACGAACGATGGAAGAAAATGAACGCACAAGATAGAGAAGAAATGAATAGTTCAAAGATACAGATTTGAAAAAGTAAAAGACGATAGGATTTTCTGCAACGCTTAAATAACTTACCTTGGGAATGGGTAAAAATAATGATTACAAAGAAAGACGTTTGCGTTACCGGTGCCTAAAAGGAGAAAAAGGGCACGAAAACCGAAGCAGTTAGAAAAATTCAAAATATTCGTGAAGTCTGATTCTATGAATTCAAAGATGAAATAAATACAAGGAAAACACTCCTAAAATTCAAGATGACTATTTAATCCCACCATATTTCTAGAAGAATGTTCCACACTCCTCCTCAACCTCGAACTGTGAAACATTTGGGGCTTCTGTTGATACCAAATTTATTTTGCTGATATGGACCTATTATTTGAAGACGTGTGTCATCCTAGGTGGCAATTGTAAATGTCTATACCGAGCTACTCAACCCCCCGAGGAACTAACAGATTCCTAATAACTCAAGATTACCAAGTAACTAAAAATCCACGAGGAGCCCAGGGGCCCCGAGCAGCTCAAGAGTGTCGAGCTACTTAGGCGGTCCGAGCAACTCAAATACTTATGGTGTACGTATCAAGGATAACTGGGCATTAAATGTATAATTATTATCGTACAGATGTATACGCCTACAGGACAGCTATGCATTATTCATTCACATGTACAGCCTCAAGGCTATAAATACATTGTAATCTCCCCATTAGAGGGACAGGCTGAATCTCTTGGTAAAATCGTTTATCGAGAATTCCAGGCAAAACAATCAGTAATACAAAAACAGTGGATGTAGGCCATTCTCTTGAGTTTGAACCACTTTAAAAGTCTCTTGTCTTATTTCTTTACTCATTTTTATCTGTGATTAAAATAATTAGGTCAAATCTAATTTTTTACATCAACAAGAATAAGCAGTAACTTAATCTAAAAGATCAAATACATTACAAAATCTCCAAATTAAAATTTATGTCATGGCATATTGTAATAAAATAAACTGATACATGCGGGACATAAATTTGATATATAACTATAATGGTGGAATGGTGGGCCCGTCAATGAGAGACCTAGCACAACATTAACATTTAGTCTTTGGACATAAATATTATAATGTAAGTGGTACTCTCAGTCCACAAAAAAATATTGATAATAAATCCGGTCAACTAACCATCCTTTAGGCTTGTTAATTGTACATTATAGAATTCGCTCAAACAATTAACCTTCCTTTGTACCGATTAATTGTCCACATGAAAACTATAGAATTATCACATATTTAATTTTGCATGTATATTTATTATTTAGCCAAATAATAATCTTCCTTTAGGCCGATTATTACCCGTGGGAATAATAAATATATTAACATCATTTTGTATATCTCAAAATAAATTAATCCATGTAATAGAGGTTACTTTGGCAACGTATTACTTTATTTAATTTATTTCAGATATGAATACATTTTTGGTATTTTTTTTAAGTACCCCGAATGAGAATCAAACTTTATTAAAAATATTAAACCAAATGATTTTTAATTAAATATGCAAGTATTTGTTCCACCTAATTTTATACTTGCCTTAGTTCCCCAAAAAAACTGCATTTGGAAATAATTCTCACAAAAAAAATAAACTGATTTGGAAAGAATTACCACAAACACGGAATTAGAATTGATTCCAAAAAAACTGAATTGGAAATAATTGTCATAAAGTAAACTGATTTGAGCAAAAAAAATCTCATATTAATCTTGACCAAACACTGTATTAATCCATCCAAATCCATTATGAATTTAACCCTTTTTAGGAAATCAAAAAATCACTATGGATGAACAATCCTTAATGAATTTGAGACTATGATTATGAAAATTATCACAAATCATACATAAATTCTACATGGAATCCTAAAAGCCATATGGGTTCTAACTATATCATATGTATGATAAATCAAACAAAATCACTTCTAAATTAGAATCACAGTACCAATCCCCATAATCTAATATGAAGGGGCTCTTATACCACTTGTTGGAATAATAAATAAAATTTATCAACATATTAGATTATTGATATTACCTAATAAAGGAATTGTAGAAACTGTGTACCTAAATCCATAGCGGCGATTGAGGCTCGGGGTTAGGAGGTCTTCCACAGACTAATCCCTCTCTCTATGAGTTCTCTCTCATTGATGGGGATGAGGAGGAGAGTGTTTGAGTGAATTAGTCTTGGGGACCATAACCCTTCATTATATAGACATCTAATTAGAACCCCATAAATTCTAATTAGGTGACTCCTGAGTAACCAATAGGTGACTCTTGAGTAACACGACTCTTGAGTAACCAGTAGGTGACTTTTGGGTAACCACGCATTTTTAATTCCATACTTACTGTTGATGTCTTTTAAGCTTACCTAATTAGATCACTTCATTTGCCCAATTTAAATTGAAGCTCAAATATAATTACCATTTTTATATGTGAGCCCACATTAAATTATTTGGAATATATAAAATCTTCCAACAGTTTCACGACGAACGTCCACGGTAGGAGGGGGGATCTATTTTCCATAGGTGCTTTAATGAACATGTATATTTTTTGTGCCTCTGGCTTAAGATCAAGTATATATATATATATAGGCATTTTCCAAAGCTCATTTCCTCGTTTAATTCGGTAAGTCTTTTTTTCCTAATCAAACTCAAACATGTTTACGTACGAATCCAATACACGCACGACAAGTCCAAAGTGTATTAGGAATTGGTATTTGTTTAACTCACCTCTCCCATCTCATTCGACAATATATTTCTTTTTATGAGTTTGATGTTTGTTGTATGGATCTTCTGACAAAATGTCTAACTCAGCTGAAAAGTAGATAAAAATAGGATATATTATAGAATTTTATAAATTTAGTCCATATACTAAAAAAAATCATGTAAAAACTAGAAGTTAATTTTTTTTTACAACATAAAAACACTAAAAGTTAAACCTTTTTTTTACTATATTAACACAAATACTTTCATTTCACCACTTATTATGGTATGGCTTCCCTCTGATTGAAGAATGTGCGAACTAAAAAATCAAATTTATAATCCACCACTCCTAAATGAAATTTATGGTTTGCATTTTTATATAGCTAAGTTAAATTTGTAAGGTAGAAATATTGACATTCTTCTAATAAAATATTATTCCAATAATAAAAAATTATGACGAAGTTAATCCTTGAACAAATTTCAAAAAAGTGTTGGAAAATATCGTGTTTTTACCCAAATTAATGTGGTCAACTTTAAGTCATTATAAGAGTATGATCCACAATGAACCATAGTGGGATCAAGTATGTATTGTTCTTTGTATCAAGATGAGTCATGTGGTATCTACATTTGTTAAAAATGAATAAACGATGAATGAGAAATTTAATCTCAAAGTGATGTTCTGGGACGAATTTTCCGAACTGTTGTTAAAGGTTGTGATTGTTCACTATATATAGTGACTTTTTTTTTCCAAAATCGTGACTAAATATTTTGATTGTTTACCATTAGTTGAGAGGGTTCATGAAAAACGTCCCTAAAGTAACAATTAACAAAAGACATATCTTTTTATATAAATAAATAAATGTATCTTATAACAAAAAATTGCTAATGGAGCGGACCCCCTGAAAAAGGCCCCTATCGAATAATTACCTCACATTTGAGCCTCTATGAAGATCCTCCTCAAACACTAAAATCTTAGGACTGGAAGCGACATAATTCTCCTTATACTAACTCAGGAGAGTGCTCAGGAATACGAAATGAATCCTATAAGGCACTGTGTCAATTCTTTCGAAGCATCACATTCCTTTTTTTCCATATAATCTAAAAGATATATTGTGCAACAAGTCTCCAGACTTTGATGTCCCTATTTTAACCCTTGGGGTGGTGTCAAACCTCTATCACCACCCTCGTTGGCTCTGGCATCACCCATACAACCCAGTTTAGGGTCAGGAAAATCTTCCACAAGCCTCTCGTCATCTTCCAATGAAAAAAAGGGTAATATTTATTCTCCTCGACCTCCTTACAGAACGAGCAACGACTAGATAATCTTTGTCTTCTCTTTTGTAATCCCCCACACATCAATATTTCCATCCTTGTCGCAGTCCAAACGAACAACATCACTCTATGGGGGGCCTTAGCCTTCCAAATTCACTTCCATGGAAAGCAATATCTTTATCTCCCACTATCCTTTAAAATGGAGTAGTACCCTCTCACCGTAAACACCCATTTGTTGTTCGCCTTCCATCACAAGTAATCATCCCCATTTGATGGGCGTAGGGGAGACCCCACTTCTGAATCGAGGGTTCCACACCACCCGATCTCCAATAATCGACATGTGAGCGATAACCTAACCATCTTTGTCCCCATCGAACTAAAAAATACCAAGAAACTAATTCTGTAGTACCCCAATATTTCTCCACATGTCTTTTCAAAACCTAATCCCATCACCTTTTCCTAATTGAAACTACGTGTACCTAAAGAACTCGTCCCACTCCTTTTCATAATCCAACTCCAGAAGTATATCGCCCCATCCTCGGCCCCTACCCATGAAGCGTAAACCTCCCTCACTCCAACTACTCTCTTCCATCACCTGTTCTACTCTCGGGAAAATCTCCACATCAATTTACTTAGAAGCATTTTATTAAAATAATATATATATATATATATATATATAACTCTCGCTCCCCCTTCCAATATAGGCTTGTAGACCTCCTCCCACCCCACCAAAGAATATTTTAATTTATCCTCAGTGTATCTCCATAAAAAAGTTCTCATCAACATCTCCATCATTTTCCGAACAACACATGACTGCGACATGATAAACGTGAAGTAAGTGGGCAGATGTAATACCCCGTAATTTTTAGAATAAAATATTACGACATAAATGAATTTAATCATTTCGAATTTATTTTGAGAGTAAATTTAATTGGGAGGATTTAAAATTCAAGTGTGTTAAAGTTTTAATTTAAATAAACATTTATTCATGGTTTTATGGTCGCGTGTCGTTTTAAGATAATAAAATGTTTAAGTGAAATAAAAATAATTGGGATGAATTTTGGAAAGAGTTAGAGGCTCGTTTTAGTGTTTTTAATATTTACAAAATGGTCATAGGTCATAAGTATATGAGTCGAGGAACTTTTAGGCTAATTTGGATATGAATTTGGGTCCATTTGGGGGTCCAAAAGTTCCCACTCTCGTAAGTTCCATATACATAAGGCATAAACATCTATTATGCATTATAGGGTCCAAAATATAATCATTGTCCACGTTCTTGGACAATAAAATTTGTCATATATAAAGTTCAGGTATATATATATATATATATATATATATATATTTGATATACAAAGGCATCTACCATTGGTTTCTAATTCGTGCTTTATTGGCAACTCCAGAGGAATCCCTTATTCTATGCGGACATCACAAAACACACAAAACTTGGGGGCAGTCCCTACGCAAGACAATTTTACATGATCCACACCCAACAGTGACACATGAACGGTCAGCGTTAACACCTACCTCTCGTAGATGGCTCCTCCACGTAGTACCTATATGACCTACACATTGTCTAGCCCACCTGTGCCGACGTGTGGTACCCAGTCCGAACGTACGAACCCCCGAGCGGATAGGACTGTCAACTAGTATCTCCACACAAATACATAATAGTATATATTATTATTCCCTATAATATGTATAGGTAATTACTCCATAATTACCATAAAAAGTCCAACTAAATTCACAACATTTTCATTTATTTATAATTTATCATCTAATAAATTATTAATTCCATTTCATAAAATAATTACTTAACCCATAGTTAATTGAAATTTCCCTGGATTAATGTGGGCACGTCCGTATTTTTAAGAAATTCTTTATTTTCCCAAACCCGGTTCCACTCACTTACTTGGACTCATAAAGATTCTCACAACCAAAATTCCAGTCTCAATACTCTCATTAGTGTTAGTATTCCTCATTAATATTATTGTTCTTAAAACTTCCATTTATTTTTTCTCTAATTAAATTTCCTTTTCTAACTCATATATAATAAACCAAAATCCCATTAATTCGTATATAGTAGATCCAACTTAAATTTCTACAAAACAACCAAACTCGGGCCCTAACCAAAAGAACAAAGTTATAAAAATGCACACACGTCGCTCGAACGAGGAAAGTGATCGTTCGCGCGATATGGTATGTCGTTTGAACGACATGTGTCGTCATTAGAATGACCCCTCATCTCCTACCTCCTGCTGAGTATCCTAAACTCTTATTCCAGGATCAAATTCTAATAACCAGAACAGCATATGAGAAACCTAGAAATTTATATCTACAACTGCAAGCTCACTCCCCAACAAAATCAATACTCAATTCAAATTTTCATCAACTCAACCTTCTCCAAATAAATTCGAACCAGATTTAATTCGTAATAAGGGACATTAATTAGGGAATCTGCATCAAAATTTCAATCCAGGATTTAATAGTGACATATTTTACATAAATAATCAAATACTCCCAATTTTCACTATCAAAACCCTACGTAATCTACCTTCAAGTTTCAGATTTACGATACCTAAATTTTTGGCACAAATTATACCCAAAAATCAGTCATCTACATGTATTGTTCATCATTAAATCAATCAAATTCAAACCTAATTACCAGAAATTTAAGGGGTCATAACATGCATCAAGAAATATATTGAAAAGCATAAATTAAGTGAGAAAATTCTTCCCTTAAAATTCGTGGATGAAAACCTCTTGGAAGCCCCTTGATTTTCCTTTGTTCATGCCCCTCTTCTTCTCTTTGTGGTATTTCTCATTTCCTCTCCCGCAATTGTTCCTTTAGGATTTTTTGTAATGATAGTGGGAGAGTGGTTTACCCCCATTTAAACACTAATTAAACATAAATCCCGAGTTAGGACTAATACAGTGGGTGTGGATAATTACATATAGGGATTACATTTACATATTTAGTTATCGATATATCCATTTTTTATAATTTGAGACGATGTCATACTCATTACTTGGGAAATATTTGGGATTCGGTTAATAACACACTTAGATGAGAGGTGGGGTGTTAAATGCATGTGAGTTATGAAGGGGGAATATTTATTTTACATCGACTGTACTATTGCATCATAAATTAATTAAGGTAATTCTTTCACACCTTGGATTTAACCCAAATGTAAATATCCCCCCCCCCCCCCCCCCCATGTTATTTCTAGACAAGGATAGTAGGACTGTTGCTACACCAGCCTCGCGATTTCTCGTGCTTAGCAGCCTTCTAGATTATTGACTCTAGCCTATGTGCTTTTCTGCCTGAGTTCAGTTATTTTGTTTGGAAACATTTGTAAGGGCATAAGCCCGAGATTTAATTATTTATTTACCTTATGCTGGAGTTGTGATTTTTTTACTTACTGTTGGATTTATTATTAAATTGGTATTGGTTTGAGTTTAATTATTGTCAGCGAAATATTCATAAAGTTTAAAGTATCTGCCTTTTCATATAACAATATTTTACTACGTTGTGTTGAGAATGGTATTAATTGATCGACAAGCCCCATCTTCGGCGCATCGTGCCTGGCCAGCCGTTATGTCAGAAAATGGGGGTTGTTACAGTTGGTATCAGAGCACAGTTCTAGTGTCCTTAAGATCTGTGTTTGAGTTCATCAAGTTCTACGTTGCGTTCTTTGATGTAGAGCCCTATGTTTAGGAATCATTGTATTATTTATGATCAGCTACTAATGAGAATCTTCTTTTCTCTCAGATGGAAAACAGATGTATGGGCAGACCAAGGCGATAAGTTCCACCGATTGAGGAGGGGAAGACTCACCCAGAGCCACCACAGGCCCTACATCTTATTACCCATGCTGAGATAGTCACCATCATGTCTCAGGCGGTCTCTACGGCTATGGAAGCCATGCTACAGCACTTTCCACCGCCACAAGCACCTCAGCATCCACCACCACAGAAGGTGGCTATACCAGCACAGGCACCAGGTTACATATGGGATAGAGCGAGATAGGCCTTCACTAAAGCCAACTGCCGAAGTTTACGGGAACTTCAGATATTCTAGTGACGAGTGGGTCTTAGAGAGATATTCAGCGACACTTACGGATGGTAGAGTGCACACCCGTGTAGAAATAGATATTAGCGTCATTTTGATTGGTGGGGGGCGTACTTCAATGGTGGGAAGTGATTACGATGGTTACTAAGGACACTCTTACAATGGACAAGTTTTGGGAGAGATTTGAGGGGAAGTATTTTCCTCGGGAAATGCAAACAGAGATGCAGAAGAAGTTCATGGACCTTAAGAAGGGGAGTCTTACTATGGCAGAATACGAGGAAGAGTTTATTGCTCTTTCTTATTTTAATTAGGAGGATGTGAGTACAAGGTAGTGGAAGATAGAGAAGTTTGTGTCAGGGATAGCCTAGCACATCAGACAACCACTGTTGGGGAATTCGACTTTCACTACATATAACCAGTTAGTGAATGTTTCTTTACTGCATTGCCATGATTATAGGGCAATTCATAAAGATAAGGAAGAGAAAAGGCACCGCTCCGAGATGTCCAACAAGCATAGTGGGAGAATGGGAGTAATAGTCAGGATGCCTAGCTATCTTGGGGTCCTCAACCTTAAGAGCATCACAAGAGATCTAGGGTTTATGATAATGAGAACAGATAGGGATAGGGCTAGCAGGGATAATAACAGAGAGGCCACCAGAGCTAAGGGAATTAAATCAGGGCCAATGGGGGCTACAGCCAAGCAGGCACCAGTTCCTGGGCAATTTCTTTGTTTGTGGTGAGAAGGGCCACTTTGCCACGAGATGTCCTCAGGGGAATCGAGTTGAACAGGAGTCAGGGGGACATCAGGCACACCCTAGGTGGAGTGACAATCCCTATCGGTACAACTAGTGGTGGTAGTGCCAACCGCGCTAGCGCTACCAGCTCCACCTCAGGGACTGCAGCCACAGTCGCAGCTGCAGCTGCAGTACGGGCACGTGTATCACCTCACATCAGGAGAGGGACCAGCGTCAGCATAGATAGTGATGATATGGTCCCTAATTATTTTATGCGATAGGACATGCTTAGTTTAGTACTAGTGCACAGTACTCCTTAGTAGATGATATGTCATTTGCACATTGGGGAGGGTAGATTTCATTTCATGTAAACGCTTTACATTATTTCAACCTCGAGTTGAGGTACAGGCACCTAAAATGCTTCGTGTGTAAGGGTATGAGAATTTACCTCAGGAGAACTTAAACCACAGGGTTTACATTGATTTTTTTATGGAAATAATTAAAGTTAATAGTCGAATGTGGTGTGACTACTTGGCATTAATGTTTATTTTCGCGACGAAAACACTAAAGGAAATTGTGACACCTTAAGTTCAGATATGGTTAAATGGGAGACTATAAGGCCTGAAGAGCCTTATAAAATTAATTGATCACATTATAGACACAGGTCCTCTAATGACGGATCTTAGCGATCGATAATACTATTTTGTAGTGTATCGGGAGGGTTTCTTGTTTGGATTTCGCTTGCGAGACATCCCACGCATGAAAGTAGCAAAGGTCAGGAGCTGAGAGATGTTAAACCCTAGGACATTTTGGGTTATGGTTATTAGTATAATTAAATGGGTAAATTTATTAGGATTTAGTGTATCCTTTGGAAATATGAGACTTTAAATACAATGGGCAAAAGTTGGAATTTACATTACTACTGCACACCTTTATTTTTTCTATTTCCTTTTAATCTTGGGCCGATGGATCTCAATAACTGACTAAGTCGTACAGTAGTGTATCGGGAGGGTTCTTTTTTGTATTTCGCTTGCGAGAGGCCCCACGCACGAAATTGGCAAAAGTTGGGAGTTGAGGGAAGTCGGATACTGAGATCATAATTTTCTTTCTCATGTACATATACGGTGTATGGATATGCTTAGTGTGAATGGTACAATCTAGATGTATATGTGTCATCCATCTTTGTTAATGTTATGTTTGTGTACATATGATATGAAATATATGAACAACCCAGTGATGTTATGATATGGGTGAGCCTTTTCTTTTATCTCATGGGATATGGATATTGACTAATTGGGTGTAAAACTTGGGGTAATAACGCAGATTAAAATATAAGGTTGGGCTCTAGCTAATTCCAAGGACGGAATTCTGTTATAAGGGGAGGAGAATGTAATACCCCGTAATTTTGAGAATAAAATATTACGACATAAATGAATTTAATGATTTTGGATTTATTTTGAGAATAAATTTAATTGGGAGGATTTAAAATTTAAGCGAGATAAAGTTTTAATTTAAATAAACATTTATTCATGATTTTATAAATATAAAACTCAATTGGACATAATGGGCTTGCGAGTGAAAATAAATCACATCCAAATTAATTTGTGGTCGCGTGTCATTATAACATAATATAATGTTTAAGAGAAATATAAATAATTGGAATGAATTTTGGGAAGCGTTAGAGACTCGGTTTAGTGTTTTGAATATTTAAAAATGGTCCCCGGGTCATAGGTATATGAGTTGGGGAACTTTAGGGCTAATTAGGATATGAATTCAGGTCCATTTGGGGGTCCAAAAGTTGGGTATTAGGCCCAACTCAGGATTTAGGTTTAATTAGTGTTTAAGTGGGAGTAAACCACTCCCCCACTATCATTAGCGAAAACCCTAAAACAACAGTTACGGGAGAGGAAAGGAGAAATATAAAAAAGACAAGAAAGGGGTCAAGAATAAAGGGAAAATCAAGGAGCTTCCAAGAGGTTTTCATCCACAAATTTTAGGCAAGAATTTTCTTGCTTAATTTATGATTTTCAATATATTTCTTAATGCATGTAATGACCCCTTAAATTAATGGGAATTAAGTTTTAATTTGATTGATTTAATGATGAACAATAGGTGTAGAGTACTGATTTTTGTGTAGAATTTGTCCCAAAAATTTAGGTATCGTAAATATGAAAATGGGAGGTAGATTCCTTAGGTTTTGATATTTAAAATTGGGAGTATTTGATTATTGATGTAAAGTATGTCAATCTTGGACTGAAATTTTGATGTGGATCCCCTAATAATGTCCCTTATTAGGAATTAAATCTGGTTTGAATTTATTTGGAGAAAGTTGAGTCGTTAAAAATCTG
The DNA here is from genome assembly GCA_949130495.1 of Sambucus nigra. Lineage (NCBI taxonomy): Eukaryota > Viridiplantae > Streptophyta > Magnoliopsida > Dipsacales > Adoxaceae > Sambucus > Sambucus nigra. The sequence goes on from OX422217.1 coordinate 574,662,360, forward strand.
AATTGAGTATTAATTTTCTCGGGGAATGAGCATGCAGTTGTAGATAGAAATATTTGGGTTTCTTGTATACTATTTTGGTTATTAGAATTTGATCTAGGAAGAAGAGTTTGGGAGAATCAGTGGGAGGTAGGAGACAACGGGTTGTTCAAACGGTGACACATGTCGTTCGAATGACATGCCATGTCGCGCAAACGATCCCCTCCCTCGTTTGAGCAACATGTGTGGGTTTTTGAACTTCGTTCTTTTGTTTTAGGCCTAAGTTTGGTTGTTTTGCTGAAATTTAAATTGGGTCTACTGTTTACGGGTTAATAGGATTTGGGTTTATTGTATATGAGTTTGAAAGGGGAATTTAATTAGAGAAAAATTAAATGGAAGTCTTAGGAACAATAATATTATTGAGGAATATTAACATTAATGAGGGTTTTGGGCCTGGAATTTTGGTTGTGAGAATCTTTATGAGTCCAAGTAGGTGGGTGGAACAGGGTTCAAAAAAATAAACAATTTCTTAAAAATACGGATGTTCACACATTAATCAATGGAAATTTCTATTATCTAGGGGTTAAGTAATTATTTTATCAAATGGAATTAATAATATATTATATGGTAAAATATTAATAAATGAAAATGTTGTGAATTTTAGTTGGACTTTTTATAGTAATTATGGAGTCATTACCTATACATATTATAGGGAATAATAATATGTACTATTATGTATTTGTGTGGACATACTAGTGGGCTGTACTATAGGTGTGGGGGTTTGCGCATTCAGACCGGGTACCACACGTCGACATAAGTGGGCTTCACGTTGTGTAGGTCATATAGGTACTACGTGGAGGTGTTTTCTACGAGAGTTAGGTGTTGACGCTGACAGTTCCTGTGTCACCGCTGGGTGTGGGCCGTGTACAGGTGTCCTGCGTAGGGACCGCCCCCAATTTATGTGTGTTTTGTGATGTCCGCTTAGGATAAGGGATTGCTCCGGACTTACCGATAGAGAACAAATTAGACACCAACGGTAGATGCCATTTTGTGTCAAATATATGGAAGGACACACACACATACACACACACACACACACACACACACACACACACACACATATATATATATATATATATATATATATATATATATAATATTACCCGTACTTTATATCAGACAAATTTAATCGTCCGAGAATGTGAACAATAAGTATATTTTGGACCCTATAATGCATAACATATGCCTATGCCTTATGTATATGGAACTTACAAGACTGAGATAAATGGGTGTGGGTAATTAGATGTAGGGATTACTTTTAAATATGTAATTATCGGTATATCCATTTTCTTATAATTTGAGGCGATGTGATACTCATTACTTGGGACATATTCGGGATGTGATTAATAACACACTTAGATGAGAGGTGAGGTTTTAAATGCATGTGAGTGACGAAGGGAGAATATTTATTTTTCATCGAATGTACTATTGCATCATAATTTAATCAAGTTAATTCTTGCACAACTCGGGCTCTGACCCAAATTTAAATATTTTCCCCCAGGTTAATTCTAGACAGGGATAGCAGCATTGTTATTGTACTAGCCTTGTGATTTCTCATGCTTAGCAGCCTTCCAGATTATAGACTCTAGCCTATGTGCTTTTCTGTCAGAGTTCAGTTATATTATTTGGAAACATTTGTAAGGGCATAAGCCCGAGATTTAATTATTTATTTACCTTATGCTGGAGTTGTGATTTTTTTTCATTACTATTGGATTCATTATTCACTTGGCATTAGTTTGAATTTAATTATTATCAGGGAAATATTCATAAAGTTTAGAGTATTGGCCTTTTCATATAATAATATTTTACTACATTGTGATGAGAATGGTATTAATTGATCGACAAGCCCCATCTTTGGCGTATCGTGCCTGGCCAGCCTTTATGTAAGAAAAAAGGGGTTGTTAAAGTAGGCCGAATAATGCACTTTTGATCAGTGTCAACTTCCCACATTTTGATAAATAACCATTCTTCCATCCCGACAACATCCTTCTCATTCTCTCCAAAACTCGATCCCAGAATTGTTTAGATATATAATTATCCCCAAGCAAAAGACCAACATAAACAAAGGGGAAATAGCCAATCATGCATCCCAGAATCTTGACCGACCCCTCCAGATTGTCATCACTACCTATCGGAATTATTTTACACTTTCCCATATTAATGAGCAATACCAATACCATTTCAAAGAAAATAAGAATCATTTTGAATGCTCGTATTTTTTCCTCTTCTATCTTACATAAGATAATAGTGTTAGCGAGAAACAGTAGATGGGAAACTGTTTATGCGTTCTTGAGGCTGCCCGATCAGTAATTTATTGATCCACACAGCCTCAACTACATGATCTGAGATCTAGATGAACGCCTCCATCACAATTATAAATCTCAATGGAGGCAATGGATATCCCTATCGCATACCCCGGAAGCTAGGGGAGAAGCCCATTGGAACCCCATCAATCAAAACGGAGAACCTAATCATGGAAATGCATCTCTTAATCCACATGAACCACCACTCTCCAAACCTCATTCCTCCCCAATAATAAGTATTGGAGAAAATTCCCTATTGACATGTTTGTATGCCTTCTCAGTGTCAAGCTTACACACAAATCTTGTATCCCCACTTATTAGCCTAGAATCCTCGCACTCATTGGTCACTAAAATAGCATTGAGGATCTGCCTTCCCCCAACAAAAATGTTTGGGGATGCAAAAACAATGGGGTTTGGGTGGTTATTTATCTTTCTCTCTTGGTTTGTTTTTTTTCTTCTTGATGAATTCCCATAATGATGACGTTGTTGATCGAGATGAGTTCGATAAGCTTCGTCACCATTCGAAAAAATTAAATCTTTTGAATTTAAAGTTTACAAAAAGAATTAAAATTCTTGAAAAAGAAAATAATCATTTAGATCTGTTATGTAACATTTGCAAATGGTTCAAAATCTAAAAGATACTTTTCGTGAGAAGTTTGTTGCCTTAGGCCATGACTTTAGAGATTTAGAATTGTCCAAGAAAGAGAGTGATAATAGAGTGCTTATTTTGGAGAAAGATTTAGAGAACTTTAAAAATTCTAGGGTGTGTGTTTGTGCATTTGAGGATAATGAAAAGGTAATTGATAATTTTAAGGAACCAAAGAAGGCTCTTAAGGATAAGTTTTCTCACATTGAGGGGCAGAAAGATAAACTTTTAGGAGTAATTAAAAATTTAAAGAAGGAGTCCCTAAATCTTGAGGAGTCTTATTTTTTGCTTGAGTCTAAACTTTTGGGGTTAAAAGATGATTTAAAGACTCGGGTAGTAGTGATGGTAATGGATTATCTTGTTCTAATGCTTCCATTGTCAAAGCCAAAACCATTGTTTGTTTTAGAGGGTTAACCAAAACCAAGGACGTTAAAAAACATCAACCCATAAGTAACATTCCTCTCATGTACACATGTTCACATTGAGGTAGGAAAGGTCACCTTAGGCATTTTTGTTATGATCTTGGAAGTTTAAGGTTGGTGTACCATCGGTTCCCATAACCCCTTGAGTTAAGTATACACATGTTTGGGTTAGGAAATCCATTTTGGACACTCTTTATGTTAGGTTGGGTGATTCTCACATGCTTGCACATGATGCTTCACATGTTATCTCTTATCGTTAATTTCTTGCATGATTTTGTTTGGCATACACTAGTTTGAGCTTCATGATATATGTTTGCTAGTGTTGACATGTTTATATTTTTGTATCATTGTTTTTATTAAGTCATATTGAAAACTACAAAAATATTTTCGTTTGATATTTTTTTTTAAATACAAAAAGATTTTCGATTTTTGAGTATTTTAATTTTATACATTTGGTATGGCGTATTGGTGGGATATTTGGTTATGACTTTATATGCTTAGAATGATCTTAACCATATTTATGGAGTTGTTTCGAACTTGATTTTCTTTATGGATTTGATTTTGTATATGCCTCCACACACACATGCATGAGCTTATTGAATTTTGACTTCACATGTATATTTGAGCTTGGTGAGATGTTCTCCCATCAATTTTATCATCTACATGTTTATTTCACTATGGGGGATTTGTGCATGTAAGAACCATTGCCCGTGAGAGTTCATTTAAAATTGAAAAAATATGAGTGTACACAGAAAAGGGCTGCGAGAGGCAAGTGAACTAGTCGTGAAAGCCACAATTTAAAAAGAGCCCAAGAAATAATTAAGGTAATAAAAAAAGAAAAAACTTCCAAAAGGGGAGAAATAGTTTAGTTTGATTGATCACTTCAAAAGAAAAGAATAGAATAGAAAATATGATCATGTTTAACTTTTGAGGGAGTTTGGTTAGAAATCAACGGATTTGCACAATGATACCTAGTTATGCTTATTTTTTCATAACACTATTGATTTGTAGAATTATTGAAAATTTAGGCTTGCGTGCATTGTGCTTGTTTTATTCATTAAGTTCAACTTTATTTATCACTTAAGGCTAAAGCTTACTATGATAAAGTTTTACAATCAATTAGAACGTTTTAAACATATTTGAGTGTTTGGGTTATAATTCTTTTGTTGATAGTTCACACCCATTCATTCCATCCCACGCGTTTGGACCGATCGATAATATGCTAGTGTGTAAAGATTATGTGTTTTATATCATGTTTTATGGTCGTTTATACCTATATATGTGTGTGTCGAATTTTATTTGGTATATTTTGCATATATTATATATGGTATTGTGTTTTGAGTCTTTGCAAATTTGTATTTACTACATGTTTATCACATGCTTGACCTTTTGGATTACTTATACTTGAGTTACCATGTTACATGCTTGCTACACATTACACTGTTGCACGATTTATTCCCAGACCTCTTTGCCTATACTTGATATAATACCCCGTATTTCTGCGTATTTTTAATTTAATTAATTCAAAAATTAATTAGGAAAATACGTTTTATTTAAATTACGCGAGTGAAGAAATTTAATGTGGTTTATTTAATAATGTGATAGTTAAATATTAATCAAGAGATAAATACTGATTAATATTATGATGAAATTTACTGAGTGTGAATAGTAAATAATAAATAGTTATTATTCTACGACATAGCGAGTGATATGTGCGTATTTTAATTTATCTCGTCGGGAGTCACGTGTAGACTAGTTTGAGGTGAGAAATGAGAAATATATTTTTAGTAACTCGTATGATGATTTAGAGGTCACGGATGACTCCGATAGGGTCGAAATAGTCGAAATAGTGTACCCAGGGGTTTTGTTTATTACAAATTAAATTGAAGTTATAATACCCATGTGTAGGGATTGATAAATAATTTGATTATGAATAAATTCTTAGGAAGAATAATAAATTTAATGCATGTTGGGATAGGATTTCATGTAGATGAAAATATATATGTAGAGGACATTGAATTCAGATGATATTTTACTGACTTAAATTTGGGTTTGTGGTTGAACCTTTGGGAAGAACATAAAAGTAGGGTTTTTAATGATAAAAGTTTGTAACCCATTCGTGACTGAATTATGCAATTATTTGATGTGTTAGGAACGTTATAAATTATCCTTATACGTGTAGAAATAGTTTTAGGTGATTGGTAATGAATTTGGTGGACTAACATGAGAGTTGAGGTGTGTTAATGGAGGCAGACGCGTGAAGAAGAAGAACTGGGTATGTCACTGCTCGATCGATCAATTGACCCATGAATATCAATTGAAAGACGGATCGATCAATCGACCAAATCCTCGATCAATCGACCAAAGCTGATTTTGGGTTCTTTCGCTTGCTTAAATTCTTGTATTGACCAACAAAGGAGGGGAACCCTAGGAATGATATTATACTTCTTTAGGGACTGAATGATGACCAGTAGGTAAACTGATGAGGTCCATTAAGGTCATTAGGTGTAGGAATTAAAAAAAGGACCAACGAGGATACACCGATGGAGTCGTATATCGGGGGAAATTGGGAATTGAGTTATGGGAAGATTTAACATCAATTCAATATGTATACTTGTAGGTTATAGATAATAACTACTGAAATTATATATAAGGAGTAACTAGGTCCCTTTAGAATTATTTGAAGGCTTAAATAGAATACGATAGTGAAAGAAATCGTAAAATAAAAGGTACGGTGAGTATTAAAGAGAAATATAATGCGTACCAATGTGAATTATTAGGTTGTGTGAATACCTACTATATTAAATACTTAGGCGGTGTGAATGTCTAGAGTATACTGACTACATTGGGGTCGATGTCTATCCACACCCATATATGTGCATGTATAATATTTACATTGGGGTCCATGGCTATCCGAACCAATGTAAACTCATAGGTGGTGTGAATACCTACTATACTAACTACTTAGGCGGTGTGAATGCCTAAGGCATACCAACTATATTGGGGTCATTGGTTGTCCGGACCAATATACGAATAACATTTACATTGGGGTCGATGGCTATCTGGACCAATGCAAATGATAGGATGAATTGGGGTCGATGGCAAAGTCTGAACCAATAAGTCCTTAACGTGTGATAATAGGACTTTATAGAAGAAAATACACTTATAGTATATATATTATGTGTGAAATATATATGCCTATGAATAATCTACTAAAGTGGAATAGTAGATGATTAGATGGCACACTTACATTCAAGTAAATTAAGTAGTGAGACTTAATGATAAATATGGAAAGCTAACATATGTGGAAATGTTACTTGGTAAATAATTAACATATGAGAGATGTTAATAAAATGGTTGTACTGTATGGGCGGTATGGGAACTTAGATGCATATATAATCTCAATGAAATACTTTAGTCTAGTTATCTTGGGCAGTATAGCTAGGTGGGCTAAGTATAGAACGTTACGCATGCACTATAGATGAGGGGTGAGGAAAACTCAAGAGAGAGTGTACGTGGTCCTAACATGTGTGATAAATAACTGATTTTCATTGCGATAAACTACTTGCTAAATATTTTCAAAACGTTTTGTATACTAAAACATGCTATAAAAAATTAAAAACCTTTTAGGTGTCCAGCCACAGGGAAGTCAGGCGTGACTTCTTTCTAGGGACTCAGAGTTGTAGCGTTGTGGATGCTGACAGGACTTATTTGATTAGACAATTCCCTCATTCTGATCTAGTGTAGGATTCCATTTCTATATTACATGTACGGACATGTTGTCCAATGACATTCTTCATCGACTTAGATTTGTTTTATTATGGAGTAGTTGCCTTAGATTTTGGCCGACAATTCATTTATATATATTGTGATAGTTGGATTCTATATTATTGCGATTCGTTAATTCAGTTCAGTATGGTTCTTTTATCTATTATTAAGAAAGATAAAAAAATTCACCAGTCTAATTTCACTTAGGTGGTTAGTAATTTAAAAAGTTTTTGACTGTGATGCAAAGACTGAACCACATGAGAAACCAGTTTTACTCTTAATAAAGGCCTGATCAATCGATGTTTAAATTAGACGAGGTGTCACAGTGGTATTAGAGCATCAAGTTCTAGTGTCCTTAGGATCTGTATAGCTTACTACGGATTCAGAGCATCATCATTTTATAGAGCCCTATTTTTAGGACTATTGTTTATTCTTTACATGCTTACAATATCGTCCTTCTGCTGTTAGAATTTTGTATAAACTATATACTTATACAATTTTGTAAAATCTGAATAAATGCGGTGTGTGATAATTGAGTAAATTAATTCTCAAGTTTCCAATTAAACCTTATTTAATTAGAGACTATTTTTATATCAAATTAAATCAGCCCCTAAACCGCAACTACGTATCAAACCAAATAAGATATAGCATGCGACCCAAAATTCAAGAAAAATCCTCGAAGGCCAAAACCTTTTATTTCTAGAACTCTGACAAGTTTACAATACCATTGACTTTCATACCATCTTGCTTTCGCCCACAAGAGTAACACACGGTGTCTTCATCAAACCTCCAAAGCAATGGCTAGAAATAAATCAGCAATGGTTCACACGCAGCTATACCACAAGAACATGCAGTCCTTGACACGCAGTCTTCACGGTGTAGGTTATCCTATCCATAAGATTAACTTCATAGAGACTCCCTCCACAATAGCACGCAACCCTCCGGTTTTAGAGTTCCCCCCCACAAAGAATGAACAAAGGCAAAGTGTGTTCTTGAACACCAAAACAATTACCAAAGCACATGGGATTTTTATGAATTGAAAATAAAAAAGGTATTAAACCCTAAAAGAAGAAGTCAAAAGAATTCTGCAGATTTGCAATTTTCTATCTTTCAAAACGCTGGGACTTCTTAATGAAAACAAAATCATTTAATGAGTATTTATAGAAAATCATGTCGTCGTAGTCGCTAAAACGAAAAAGGTATCTCTCTCGAATGAAGTACACATGTCGTTCAAACGACATCGCATGACATCACCATGTCGCTCGAACGAGATGAGATCTCGCTTGAACGACCTGGGCTTCAAAATTGAGGAATGCTACAGGACTTAGAAAATTTACTCATTCTCAAATTTTGACGAAAATGTTCGCTCCAACACTTAGAAAATATTTTGTAAAAATATCCCAAAGCTTTAAGTGCAAAGTTAAGGTATTTAAAACATAACCATACCAAAGTAAACTTCGCGGAGGCTTTTTGATGAAGAATCTTGATAAATTCGGATCCGTCTTGATGTAGATTTCTCTTGAACTTCTTCAACTATTGTAACGGTATACGACATAATTAATTGCGGCGGACATTTATAAGAATATGTCCTTAAAAATCTCCCCCTATGTCTATGACGGAACATACATAAAAATATCCGAATTATCAAAATACTGAAATGCCTATACAAATCTACCCTCCCATAAATCTCAAAACTGAAAAGGTATAAATTTGCAAGTTCTCAAACTTTTCTTCATCAAATCTTCATCAAAAGTCAAAGCTTTTCTCATCTGGGTGTGCAACATAATGATCTTCAATCTTCGAGCCTACACACATGAGATAAAGCAAATACCTTCGTGATGTATCGAGTTTGAAATGATATAAGAATAAATCATTAATAAATCAAATCTCCCCCATACTCCAAAAACTCCCCCATAACATGATAATTATTTCTCCCCCATTTTATGATGTCCCCAAATAGACAGATAAGAAGAAACAATTTAAACAAGGAGTGTTATGACAAAAGCATAGCAAACATGGATTAAACTATGTGCATGCAAAGGTATATCTCAAAAACATTCACAAACTATTTTTGGATTTTTTAATTTTTTTGTACAAAAATAATGTTACAAAAACCACACCATGGATTTAACTAAAACAACCAAGTCACGGAAATGGAATGAATGGGTGTGAACACATTCGATAGGTAAATAAACTCAATCAATCATATGTTCACGATGAATACGTGTACTCCTAACGAATGAACATCAAAAGTATCCTTAGTTGTAAAAATTGTTGAATTTAGATGACATCGTCTTATGCAAATCAACAAATCAAAGTCAAAGTGATTTCCACACCAATAACGTCCAAAACTATTTAACTCTTTTTCAAGACTTTCAAGGACGTGCAAACCCGTTTTAAATTCCATCCAAACTCCCTCATGCATATTTTCTTTTAGAGGTAATCTAAATTCTCAAACATTAGAGAATTGGTGCAAAAACCTAATGTCCCCTTTTTGACATGAATTTCTTTTTATTGCCTTTAAATTTTTTCGGGCTCTTTTAAACCTATTTGGACCCCGGATAATAAAATTCCTCAATTTTTTAGGTCCGATATAATGGTGGCTTAGTACTCGCAAAGGCCAAATGAACCTTTCGCAGCCCTTCCTCGTTTTCAAATAAGGCACACAACCTCGCCAAACGGTTCTTACATGCACTACTTTCTTGTCAAGTTTTATCGCGCTTGGTTCATTTTAAAGACAGTATTGAAGTGAAAACACCCAACCAACATGTGATAAGACAAGCACAATAATCAAACAAATTCGTGCACGTGTGCAATAAAGGAAATCATGAGTCAAACATGTAGGAAGTAACACTAATTTCATCTTAATGACTCCACACATTATAAAGCACAAAGATGACATGATATATTATCTCAAAACACTATCAAATAGTCACATGGATAAATGGAATGAAATTGTGACTTGGTCATCCTAAGTGTTCATCCATAAAAGGTGTAAATAAAATACAAAAATATTTTTGTATTTTTCAAAAAATTTATCAAAATAAAATCTTTTTGTATTTTTCAAAAAATTTCAAAAACAAAATCTAATACAAAAAGTACATGTCATTACACTAGCAAATATATATCATGAAACCACAACTAGTGTATGACAAACATACAAACACAATCATCTATATGATATGGCAAGAGAAAAATCATGTGCAAGCAAACAAGAATCAACTTGTCTAAAATATAGTGCCTCTAAAAGTGATTTCCTAACCCAAATAGATGTGAAACGTCATGTGGGGAGTTTGGAACCAAGGGAACACTAGACATAAACTTCTTGGGACTTTTTCCAAGATCATAATAAAAACGCCTAAGGTGACCTTTCCTACCACCATATGAACATGTGTAAATGGGTGGGACGACACCTATGGGTTGACCTTATCTAACGTCCTTAGGAATGGTTGACCCTCTAAAACAAACTATGATTTTGGCTTTTACACTCGAAGCATGAGAACAAAACGAGCCATTACCATCACTATCAAACCTGCTCGAGTCTGTCAAATCATTTTTTAACTTCAAAAATTTTTACTCAAGCAAGGAATTAGACTCTTTCAATCTGAGGGACTCCTTCTTCAAATTATCAACCAAACCTAGAAGGTTATCTTTCTCCCCCTCAATAAAAACAAACTTGCCCCTAAGAGTCTTTTCACGTGCCACAAACTCATTGGTTAAACTATTTTTATCCTCTTTGGCACAAACACAAACCATCGAATTTTTAAGGTCCTCTAATTCTTTTTTCTAAAAATAGGAACCTATCATCACTCTCCTTCTTGGACAATTTTAAATCAAAAAAGTCATGGTCCAAGGCAAAAAATTTCTCATGATAAAAATCTCTTTGATTTTGAACCACTTGCAAGTGATCTATAGAGGATTTAAAAAGAGAATTTTCTTTTTCCAAAAAATCAATTCTTTTAGAAAACGTCATATTCAAACGATTTATATCATCAAAACTCTGACTCGTGTCATCAAAGGGGGGTATCCGATTACATAAGTGCTCCATCGAAAAAATTGCGATTTTTTTCACAAAAACTGATTTTTTTAAAAAATCAATATCACACATTTTTTTGTGGAAAACAAAGATCACGCGATAAATTAGCGTAACCCACTCTGATACCAATTTGACGACGTGAGCACTCAAATTGTATCAAAAAATAAATCCTTGAAAAATCAGGATCACACGATAAATTATCCTAACCCGCTCTGATACCAATTTCTAAAATCTTAATAAATGCGGTGTGTGATAATTGAGTAAATTAATTCGCAAGTTTTCAATTAAACCTTATTTAATTAAAGACTATTTTTAAATCAAATTAAATCATCCCCTAAACATGCAACTAAGTATCAAGCCAAATAAGTTATAGCATGCGACACAAATTCAGGAAAAATCCCCGAAGGGAAAAACCTTTTATTTCTAGAACTCTGACAAGTTTACAATACCATTGACTTACATACCATCTTGCTTTCGCCCACAAGAGTAATGCACGGTGTCTTCGTTAAACCTCCAAAGCAACGGCTATAAATAAATCATCAATGGTTTGCAAGCAGCTATACCATAATAACACATAGTCTTCACGGTGTAGGTTATCCTCCCCATAAGAGTAACTTCGTAGAGACTCCCTCCATAATAGCACACAACTCCCCAGTTCTAGAGTTCTCCCCACAAAGAATGAACAAAGGAAAAGTGTGTTCTTGAACACCAAAACAATTCAAGAACGTTGTGAATTATACAGTTTTCTGTCTTTCAAAACGCTGGGACTTCTTAATGAAAACAAAACCATTTAATGAGTATTTACAAAAAAATTGTGTCGCCTCAGTCACTCAAACGAAAAAGGTATCTCGCTCGAACGAAGTACACATGTCGTTCAAATGACATCGCGCGACATCACCATGTCGCTAGAATGAGATGAGATCTCGCTTGAACGACCTGGGCATCAAAATCGAGGAACGCTACAGGACTTAGAAAATTTACTCATTCAAAAATTTTGACGAAAAAGTCCGCTCCAACACTTGGAAAATATTTTGTAAAAATATCCCAAAGCTCTAAGTGCAATGTTAAGGTATTTAAAACATAACATTACCGAAGTAAACTTCGCGAAGGCTTTTTGATGAAGAATCTTGATAAATTCGGATTCGTCTTGATGTATATTGCTCTTGAACTTCTTCAACGATTGTAACGGTATACGACATAATTAATTGTGACGGACATTTATAAAAATATGTCCTTACAAATTTAGATTCTTATTTCAGAATGTCATCGAGGAGAGAGCAAGCCGGGAGGGAAGCAACCCGATATGAGGTTAGGGAGGACCCTCGGGACCAGTAGGGACCCCCACCACCACCGGAGATGATTTTTGCTACTCTGGGGGCGATGATAGTGTCACAGTCCATTGAGACAGCTATGAGGGCCATGGCAGCCCACTTTCCTCAGCCTCAGGCACAGCAACCCACAACACCAGCTATTCAGGTCCATCTAGGGCAACCCACTTGGCACATCATTAGAGATACCTTCCCGAAGGGCTACTCGCCCGAGTTTCAGGGCAGTAAGGATGTACTGACGGTGTGCCAATGGAAGGAGAACATCCAGTGCCATCAGTGCATGTTAGATTATAACAATGTTTAGAAACAGATGTTGGCTACCTTCAGGTTAGAGGGAGTAGCCCTTTAGTGGTGGGAGTCAGTGACCACTGTTAAGGATAGAGACTCGATGACCATTATAGAGTTTTGGGTGCGGTTTGACCATAAGTACTTCCCACATGCAGTTGAGTCAAAGATGAGGAGAATATTTTGGGAGGTATGTCAGGGTGACTGATCAGTAGTGGACTACGAGGAGGAGTTCACCCGCCTGGATAATTTTGTGCCAAATGAGGTGAGCAATGAGGAGAGGAAGAAGGCTTGGTTTATGGATGGTTTGTCCTGGAGGATCAAGCAACATTTGATCGAGAATCCTGCATTGATGACTTACACTGATGTTGTCAATGCCGCACTTGTACACTGTCAGGACTATCGCTTCCATGCTAAAGGGAGCAAGAGAGGAGCATAGACTATCCATCCGGGCAATATAGGGAGGAGTGGTGGTAGTGGGGAACCATCTCAGCAGTAGCAGGTAGCGAGCCAGTAGGGACAGAGCTCCCGACAGGGGAACTCTGCCAAGAAATTTAGACATGGTGGGTTCAGGTCTAATAGGCAAAGCCAACAGGGTCCTTAGCAGTAGCAGTTCCCTCACAACCGTCAAGGTCAGGGGAACCAAGGGGAGGCCATCAGGGCCAACGTCAGGGCCAAAGATAGAGACAGTTCTAGGGGCGGTGTTTTACTTATGGCTAGTTGGGTCATAAGAGTCAGGCGAGCCCACAGCGAGATAGGCCTCAGCGGCAGGGTGTCCACCAGGGGTAGCAGGCTCCTTTAGCTTTAGCTCCAGCACCTACACCAATCCCACCATAGCAACAGGATCAGATGCATTATGGGCATGTTTACAACGTCTGAGATGTAGCCGCGCCTCCACCACCTCCAACACCTCATGTAGTCGAGGGTACTATAGCCATCCCCGATCCTCGCGGCGGGAGAGATCTTGGTCCTGCATGTCCCTCTGGGCAGCGCTTCGACCGGAATCATTTATTTTACTCAAAACAAATGGAGTTTCCACTCTATTTTATTCGAAACAGATAAAAGAAAAGGAAGCCATCCTGAAGCACAGCATCCAAAGACATACTGTTACATACGAAATCAAAATGATTTAAAAAGGGTCCGGAGGCTAAGTTACGAAATGGGAAGGTGTTAGGCACCCATTCCGCCCTTGCAGTCTCTCATGGATTGTTGATATTTTCCTTTATTTCCTCGTGACATGTGTGCATGTGTATATATAATGGAGATAGGAATCCTCGACTTGTATCATGGAAGAGATAACGATAGTCATCGGGAGGAATGTTCCAAAAAATAATATTAGAAAATAGGATTTACGCGATTATTCTTGCGTTGATCATTATAATGGAACGATAACGCATGTGGAATAATATGCCACTAAGAACAAATATATGTATATGTAAATATATAGAATCTAAGATAATTGAGTTTAAAGAATCTGGAGAAAATAAAAAATTGAAGAAAAATAGCAATAGGATTCGAGTCTTGGGTTTTACCCCGAGATGCCTACGTAGCCTATAGAGGCATCAAAGTCCACATAGTTCGCATGAAAAACAAGGGGTGGGGTTTATCCCATAAATCCAACCGGGGACTTCTCTTATGTGTGTGTATGTGTGAAAAAGTATTTTAGTTGTGAGAAAAGTGTGAGAATTTTCGTTTGGAATTTATCCTCTTTTTCTTATTTTTTAAGGGGGGGGGGTTATTTATATGAAAATAAGAGATGTGCAATAATACTAGATAAAAGGTATATTAGGAAATGTGAGCTGAGAGAATAAAAGTGATAAGTAATAAAATAAGTAAATGTGAATTTACGAGAATTTAAGAAGAGAATTGAGAAAATTGGACCTTCTTGAAGATCTTGAGCTTGATCTTGAATGTTAGAGAGCAGCCCTTGCACTTGGTTAATGATGAAGGGTAGTTAATTCACCAAGTTTGATGAAAAGGATGATGAAAAGTGAAGGTTGGAAAGTGATTTGGATGTGGAAATCACGCTGACTTTGAGGGAGGTTTTCTGGATTCGCTGAGAGTGATGTATTTCAGATCTTGGGTCCCTTTTGCAAGGAGGTCAGACCCTCCTTTTTATAGGTCCAGGGCATTGCCGATCGGCATAACCCTGGTCCTGTCAGTGGGGTCCTGCCACAGCGATGGTGGTCCATCGATGTCTGCGGCGGTGGCGACTTTGGAGGTTCCCTTTGTGAGGTTGCATACGCCTTCATACAACATTCAGCGGGTTGATTGAGGGATGGTGCCTATGTTTCATCGTCCTCATGCGAAGGATCTAGAGGAGTTAGTTTTGACAAAGGAGGTCCTTCATCCTTTGGTATACCTTTCTGTTCTTTTCTCTCTCTTTTTTCTTCTTAGTTTCTTTTGATCTTTTCTGCCTGATACTGATTTTACCTTTTCTTGTATCAAGTTTGAGTGTCCACCACTTGGCTGAGGGACGTTAAGGACTGGATATCTTCGAAGACTGCCCATATTCGGGGGTAGTTCCTATTCCTTCCTGCCTAGTGTCGTCTGCCTCATCCGGGGAGGAATCTGGTTTGGGTAGCAATGACGCATCATCTCGCCTTAGGGGAAAGAGAGCGCGTCACAGGGGTGGGAGCTCTTAGAGAGAGGGGTGAAGGTTAAGTGAGAGAGAGAGAGAGAGAGAGAGAGAGAGAGAGAGAGAGAGAGAGAAAGAGAATGTGGGTACGGGCTAAGTCCCATTGTTTTTCTATTTTTGTTTATTACCTGCAAGACTTATGTAACACAGAAAAATATCTATGCAATGCAATGGAGTTTTTTATTATCTTCTCTTAATGATTGAATGAATGTAGGTGTGCTTTTTACTTGCTGCTGAGACCATAAAAAGAAATATTTTTGGAAATTTGAAAAAATGTTTGATTCATAATGAAAAATTACATAAAGATGGAAAGGGGGTTTGAAATTCTATTGAGAATATCAATTTATTTTTATTGAGTTTTTTGATTTTGACAAAAAAAGGAAAAAGGGAAGTTTCTAAAAATAGGGAGTTTTCGATCAGCAAGCACCTTGTCCTGCCTATTGGCAGGTCAGTCCAGTCCCAACAATTCAAAGCTTTGATTGTTACCCTCTTTAGCCTTTGTTACTTTATGGGGTAGGGTTCCCTCCGATTTTTGCAGGGGTTATGTCTTTTGTGAGGGGTTTTTCAAGTATAAAAAGTGGGTTGTATGGGTCTTTCCTCCTCACACCTTCACTTTCTTCCTTTTCCACATTCTTACTTGTTTACTATTTCTTAGTCCTGCATGATGGCTCTCTCTGGTAGCATTGAGTTTGCTAACTACCTCGAAGCCTTAGAATCAATGTGTTCTTATAATGTTGATTATGACACTTTTCACATGCAATGAGTCTCTTTGTGGCGCAACCGCCCCATTGAGTGGAACATGCTGATGGCAGCGGTACAATTTTGATATCCCGAAGAACATGTATTCCGCTTTGGGTTGGATGAGATTTGTCCTACCTACGAGGAATTTCCTGCCATGCTGGGGATAAATCATAGTGTTACTGCGGCTTTACCTAAGTTTTCCCTTTCTCCCAAGAATTTATTGGTCGAGCTTCTTCGTATTTCGCCTTCGGTGGCCAGGCCACTAGTTGTTGGAAGAATGATCTCCCTTTTGATGGTGTTACAGTCTGTGCAACTACGGGAAGTTGGTGATGCTGGATACGCCAGAGCCATCGTTCTGGGCTTGGTTTCAAAATTACAGCTGGTGACTAGGGAACTACTGGTGGACCCACAACTTGTAGCTATTACTTCATGGATGTCATACCGTTGTAATCCTACGACGGTGATACTGGCAGAGACTCTGAATGGCCTGGATGCCTGGCGAGAAGGTCTTTCCAACTTTTTGAGGCGTAGCCCTGTGATGTTGTTCATGTGGTTGTCTAAAAGACTCCGCCTCGTGACTCCTTCGGAATACCCTTTGTTGGTTGTACCTAACTTCTTTTCGCACCATTTCATCAGCATTAGCCTGGATATTGAGAGCTGGAAGAACTGGTTTGTGGAGCATGGGGATTGAAATTTGTACTGGTCAGTGCTTTGGTGCGTACAGTTGCTACCTATACTGGAACTGGGAGAATACCCATACATTCTATTGGTTGGTCACAGACAGACCTCTTTCTATTTCCCTTGGAGGCTTCTGTACCTATTTGGCTGGGAGAAGATTATGCCACCTCGGGCACTGGATTTCTTTCCGATAGAAGATTTGACAAAGCATCTGTGCATGCGGTTTGGATCTTTGTGGGAGATTCAGCGTCCGTCGAACCATACCTCTCAGTCTGTTGGGAGAGTTTGGCACATCCACATGGATTATATGAAGTGGTTGTGGACAAGAGTAGTCAGCAAGATGTTGGCAGTGGAGACTGGACAAAGGTGGCTTGTCTTATCTAATACCATGGAGGGAGGTTTTGTGGTTTTTTTGAGGTTGATTCGAGCCTATCGATCGATAGAGCATCTGCGACACGCTATTCAGGAAGGGGAAGCTTTGGGACCCCATGATGTAGATGATGATGATGGAGAGGGCTCCTCTGGTAGCTGTGGGTAAGACTCTTGGAGAGTTTGTTTTGTAATGGGGAATAAGTTTGAGAATTTATTTAGCTTTTTAGGAAGGTAGGGGGAAGGGAGTTATCCGTTCCTTTTATTATGTAATTGCATTGTAATTTCTTATTAGTGAAATAAATAAGTTTTTTATCATCTAGCTATGCCTTTTGACGAATTTTGTATATTGAATTATCTATACCGATCGTTGAGGCATACATAATCCTTTTGTTCAAGTATATGTTAGAATGAACTGTCGTTCTCGAAGATAAGAAAATTATAGTTTTTTATTCAAAAGAAAGGGTCATGCTCATGTAAGATGTATGAGCTGCCTACATACCTCTGGGTTTTTTTTAAAGGTTTTAATTTTTTTGAAAATGGTTTTTGCTGAGAATCAGGCCCACGTAGTTCTGGGAGGAGGGAAATGAAGATTTTGTTTTTTAGAATAGAAGGGAGATGAGAAGAGTCGTAGCGCGCCAAGATGTCGAACTAGGGGTAGAATTTCTTGTGATGATCCAGGTTGACTAGACAAACCATATCTTCTCCATCTAAGTTGGTGAGAACGGCGGCACCACCGGATAAGATCTTATTTACAATGTAGGGGCTGCTCCAATTGGGCTTGAATTTTCCTCTGGGTCCCATATGGGCTCTACTATTTCGTTGAGGGCTAAATCCCCCTCTCAGACACCACGGTCCTTGATCTCTTATTAAATGAACACGCTATTCGGCAATGGTACCCTTGTATGTGATATAGAGCTTTCAGTCTTCTTCCGTCCAAGAGTGAGCTCATTGAGACGACTTTGATGCCAGTCCTCCTCATTGACCTTGCTTTCAAGTATAACGTGTAATGAGGGTATTTCTATCTCCATAGGTAGGACTGCCTCCATGTCAAAGACTAGAGAGTAAGGGGTAGCCCCAGTAGAGGTTCGAATTGAGATTCAGTAGCCCCAGAGGGCGTAAGGGATTTGGTCAACCCAATCTTGACATATTTCGGTCATCTTACTGATGATGTCTTTGAGGTTCTTATTGGTGGCTTCGACTGCACCATTGGTCTGAGGTCGGTAGGGAGAATATTTGTGTCTCTAAATCCCATACTCGTTGACCACTTCTATGACTTTTGCCTTGAAATGCAACCCACTATCTGACACTAGCTCGTTCGGAATCCTATATCGGCAGATGATGTTTTTCTTAATGAATTTGGCAACTTTATTGGCGTTCAGCACTATGTATGACTCAGTTTTGACACATTTGGTGAAGTAATCAATGGCAACTAGGATGAACTCATGTCCGGTGGAAGCCTTTGGTGTAACCTTCCCTATGATGTCGATACCCCAGGTGGAGAATGGCCAGGGAGAAATCATGTTGTATAATTATCACGGAGGCAAGTGCTGAAGGTTAGAAAACTGTTGGCATTTGAGGCATCTTCAAACATAGGCGGTGCAATCCTGGATCATGGTGGTCTAGTAGTAGACTTGTCGGATGATCTCCTTGGCAAGCATGTAACCGTTCATGTGGGGCCCATATTCCTCGTTGTGGATTTTCTACATTACCTCTTTAATGTCAGCCCCTGCGATGCAGTGTAGATGAGTTCCATCGCAGTTCCTCTTGAACAATGCTTTGTGACAGATGATGTACTGGGTGGCCAGTCTTCGGAGGGTTGCTCGGTCTTTCTTGTTAGAACCCTCGGGATACTTACTATGCTTGGGGAGGTACCAGATATCATAGTACCAGCAATTGGCTAGCTCGGGATCTCTTGTGGTGATGAGCTCAATGTGGTAGCAATGGGTTGGTGTGTCTTGATTTTGAACTAGGAAGGGGGCCATTTTTATTCCTTTAGGCATGTCGACCATGGAGGCCAAGGTAGCAAGGGCATCGATTAGGTTATTCTTTGCTCGAGGTAGGTAATGGAAGGTGATATCTCGGAATTAGTAGGCTAGTTCCTCTAAGTAGGCATGGAAAGGTTGGAGTTTTTCATCCTTGACTCTCCATATTCTGAGTACTTGACCGATGATGAGGGCAGAATCCCCATAGACATCTAGACATTGAATACCTTTCTTGAGATCAACTTTGAATCCTACCGTACATACCTCATATTCGGTCATGTTATTGGTGCAGGGGAAATCTAACTTGATGGCGATGGGAGTGCGGGAGTCATCTAGGGCGATCATAAGTATCCCAATGCCATATCCTTTTTTGTTGGTAGCATCGTTAAAGAACATTTTCCATCGAAGGTTGTCTTGAGCAGCACAAAGGATGTTTTCATTTAGGGATTCAGAGATCCAGTTATCATCTCCCTTCATGGGGTAGTCGGTGAGGTAGCCAGAGATGGCTCTTCCTTTCATAGCCTTCTGCGTGACGTAAATGATATCAAACTCAGCTAGGAGCATCAACCACCGGGCCATTCGGCTAGATAAGGTGGGTTTCTCAAGTACGTACTTGATGGGGTCCATTTGGGATACAAGTTTTATGGGGAAGGCGAGCATGTAGTGTCGCAACTTTTGGGTGACCCAAATAAATGCGATGCATGCTTTTTCTAAAGCCGTATAGTTGACTTCATATCCAATCAATTTGTGACTGGCGTAGTAGATGGCTCTTTCTTTGTGGGAATATTCAAGGTATTGGGCTAGAAAAGCCCTAGCTACAGTGTTGGTTATGGTTAGGTATAGGAGTAAGGGGAGACCAGGCTATGGTGGCATGAGTACCTAAGGTTGGGTCAGGTATTGTTTGATTCGGTCAAAATCTTTTTAGTAGGCTTCGTTCCAAACCTTAGTTGAATCCTTTCGGAGGAGTCTAAAAATGGGTTTATAGATGGAGGTTAGCTGGTTGATGAACCGACTGATATATTATAATTTCCCAAGGAAACCACAGACTTCTTTCTCTGTTCGGGGAGGTGGCATCTCAAGTATGGCTTTCATCTTGGTAGGATCTTCTTCTATCCCTTTGTCACTGACCATGAATCCCAAGAGTTTTCCCTTTGTAAAGCCGAAGACACATTTATGTGGATTGAGTCTCATCTAATACCTTCGCAGTCCTTCGAAGAACTTTTGGAGAGCGGGAACATGACCTTCTCTAGTTTTGGATTTGATAATCATATCATCCACATAGACCTCAACTTCTTTGTGAATCAGATCGTGCAGGATGGTTGTGGTATCCCTCTGGTGGGTATCCCGAGCATTCTTGAGACCAAATGGCATAACAGTGTAGCAAAAGGTTCCCCATGGGGTGAGGAATGCGGTCCTTTCTCGGAGATCTGGGTGCATTTTGATTTGATGGTATCCAACAAACCCGTCGACGGATGACTTGAAAGCATGATTGGATATGTTTTCCACGATCATGTCGATATTGGGTAATGAATAATCATCCTTTGGAGAGGCTTTGTTCAAGTCCCGGTAATCTACACACATCCGAACTTTCCCTCCTGATTTCGGCATAGGTACTAAGTTGGCTAGCCATGTGGGATATTTGGTTACGCGAATGAAGCCCACATTCAACTATTTGACCACCTCTTCTTTGACTTTGAGCGGCCATTTAGTGCTGAGCTTTCTCAACCTTTGTTTAATCGGCTTATAATCGGGAAAAGTGGGGATCTCATGTTGAGTTATTTCGAGATCAATATCGGGCATATAGTTGTAGAACCATGTGAAGACATCCATGAATTCCTTCAATAATTCTTTGAGTTGTGTGCGCTCATGATCGTCAAGGGTAGCCCATATCCTGATCTTGTACAATTGGCTACTAGAACTGAGGTTACAATAATAATTTCTTCTTCATTAACTTGAACGCGGTTATGTTGTTTGTTATTAACCTTATTTAGATCAGTTAAGAATTGTTCATTTGTAAAATCATCATCATCAAAAGTTTGATTAGAATTAAACAATTAATGTAAGGCACAGCAAGATACTCAAAATCTTCGTTTATTTTATTGATAGAAAAATGGTATTGAGAACCTCATCAAAGGAGGTCTCGATTATATTTGAGCAAGGATAGACAATAGAAGAAGAAATGGGGCAAACATTGGGATTAGGTATGAGTTCAACAGGTAGAATTGGCGCAACATGCCAATTGAGGAGAGGTGTATTAGCATCTTTAATCAGGTGGGATGGATCCAGTGATATAGTGCTTGAATGAACCATACAGAGCATCAGCCCTAGTGTCTATAAGTTAAATGAATCCTCGGAGTCACTTTCTTTAGTCTCTTCGGTATCTTTGATGAGTGGTTGTACATGGTGTTGGGAACTTTCGGCCCATGGGTAGCTGTCTTGGAAAAATTTCTCCATTTAAGGCTTCATCTTCTTGTCCGTATGGTCATACCATGGCTCTGGAAAGCCGCAAAAGGGGAAGTCATCACCCTTTTTGATGAATCGTCCATTCTAGTAGTCACCTAGGATAGTCTGGATGCAGTCTAGTCTTCTCTTTGGTAGAGACTGGCGGATCATTCTAAGCTCTTGTTCAGATGGTTGATACCCTAAACCACAAGGAGGGAAAGACTTTTTCAGCACAATGGGTTCAAGTATCCCTTGTTATCTTTATCCTAGACCCAGTACGGGCATGAAGTGTCTGTTTCTGAACATCAGAATCACATTGAAGTTTCCATGAGGGTCGTATTCTGGATAAACCCTTTCTCTGAAACCGTCCCATACTGCGAGTAGAAGTGGCTCAACCCGGAATCCTGATAGGAGCATATCATTTGACCCATGCTGTATCTCAAGGATTGGACTGTTGGTTCTTACACCCTCGATATTGTCATCATTGCCCAAGATGGGGATGACCCGTCCGTCAGTGAAGAACTTTAATTTTTGATGGAGTGAGGAAGACACACCCTTGATATTATGGATCCAGGGCCGTCCGAGCAATAGGTTGAAACAAGCTAGGATGTCAATAACTTGGAATTCGACAACAGGGTTTATAGGGCCATCCCCTATTACAAGTTTTATGGATCCCATCACCTCCCGATGGGTATTATCGTAGGCACGTATAGCAGCGGAGGTGGGAACGAGGTCACTTTCTTTCATTCCTAAGCATTTAAAGTTTCTTAATGAGCAAACATTCAAGGCGGATCCATTATCGACAAGAGAGAGTGCTATGACTTTCCCCATAACTTCGACAGAGATGTTGAGTGCATGATTGTGGTTTGGACTAACTCTGGGTATTTCCTCTTTGGAAAAGGATAACATTCGGGTAGAGGTCAAGGATTCGACCAAATTTACTGGTTCTTCTGGTGTGGTAGAAGGAGGAACTGTGGGTCCAGTGAGCAACTTGATCAAAGCATTTATGTGCAACTTGGAAGACATGAAAAGCCCCCATAGAGTGATGTTAGCTTGAGTTTTCTTCAGTTGATTGAGGATCTTGCTCTCCTCGAGGGTCATCTCTGGCATAAGAATGTTTTTAATGCCCTTCCCCTTGTCATTTACTGGTAATGAGCTTGGGATCTGGTAATGCCTCCCTGATCTGGTCATGTGATTTACTAAAGAAGGGAAGAACATGAACCATGTTCCCTCATCAATCTCAGGTTATTCTGTCACCTTATTTATTTCTTCGAGGAGTTTTTCAAATGATATCATCCCACCTATGTAGGCTACTGGGCCAGTTTTATCAGGAGCTTACTCTTCATTCGAATCTTCAAACTCTTCCCCCCATCCGGTGGAAACAATTATGTCTTTCCATGTAAAGTCAATGCATTCCATAACTTCAATGGCTTCTTCATACAGATCTTCCCATTCTGTGGGGGTATGTAAGGGTGAAGGGACCAGGCATCCTTATAGCTTCAGAGTATCAAGTAACTCAATCATACTGCAAATATTATTGGTTTGCCTGAATAATTCTGCCATGATCTGGACAACAGCATCTAGGCTGACTTCATTGGTCGGTACTACCCAACTATCTAACTCTCGGGAACATTTTCTTGCTTCTAAGAATAGTAATGAACCTTTGTCAATCAATGATCATCTGTGAGGGCAATTTCATCTCGAACTCCAAGAGTTGGTTTCACACTCCTGATAATTCCATGCTTCCATTTTCAGAATGGGTACCACTAGCGATGCATGCTCTGGTAAGGAGTGACAGTGCCTGATCAACGAGGATAGTAGAGTGTAGGAGGAAATATGGGCAAGTTTGGAGAGGTTTGGGAGAGTATATGGGTGTGATTTGAGTTAAGGGATCAAATTATGGGTTCTCTTCTAAGAAGATGGCATTGACATGGTTTGGGAGTGGGTTGTGAGTAGTGTTTGGTGTAGGATTGGCTGGTGGGGCAATGGTACGCCGATCAATTAGACCTTGGATTATGTTTTAGAGATGAAAGCATTGGTCAGTAGTATACCCAGCAGTTTGGTGAAAGGTGCAATGGGCGTCTGCCTTGAAGTTTCTTGGGAGTGGATTTGGCAATGGACGGGGGTCCAAGGGTTCGAAAAGGTTTTGGCTTAACAGTGATTGATAAACTTTAGAGAGGGGAGCATGGAGCTCGGTGTATTCCTTTTGGACTGGGACAGGGCTGCTTTCTGGTGCCCATGAGGTGGTTGGTTGAGAAATGTTATTGATGGTTGAGACTGCAGCACTGATAGGTTTATCATATTTTCTGGGGGTGAACTGTCCGGACACTTTCTTTGGTTCAACTTCTGTTTTAGCAAGACCTTCCTCGATTTTTACTCCTACTTCTCTACGAGCTCGAAAGTGGGGATAGTATTTTCCTCCTATTATTTCTCGGACATGGGGTAAGAAATTCTTCTTCACTAAGTTGACTTGTTCTTCCTCGAATGGCCGATTGGTCATGGTAGTTACTGTTTCCCTCCATCGAGCTATAAAATTACTGACTGATTGCACAGAGTTCTATTTTAGAAGATCTAAATCATGGTGGGTGACCTCAAGCTCTTCGTTGTATTTGTACTATGACATGAATTCTCGGCTATATCCTCCCAGTTACGAATTCTGGACTCCTCGAGAGACAAAAACCATCGGAGGGCGCTATCCTTCAAAGTTTGTTGAAATAATTGGGTCATCACCTCTTCAGAAGCCCCTAAGAGAGTCATGAAATGGTGATAACTGCGAAGATGAACAATCGGGGGTCCACTTCCTCTAAATTTCTCGATATTTGGCATCTTGAACTTCTCGAGTAACCTCGCTTTAGGATAAGGAGGCATGTGAGTGCAGTCCATGTAATTCCCAGAGATTCTAACTAGGTCAAACTTCTTATTTAGCATCTTGAGATCTTCTTTGACCTTGTTTAACTCTTCCTCTTTCGAATCAATGATCATAGGCAAGTTAGCCCCAGGCTGGGTAAGGTTCGGCGTAGGAAATTGGGTAGGCAGTGGCACATTAGCAGGAGGGGCACATGGATCTTGCTGATACTCCTCGGGAAACCAAATAGGCTCAAGTGGACCCATAGCACAAGGGAA
Source organism: Sambucus nigra (assembly GCA_949130495.1). NCBI lineage: Eukaryota > Viridiplantae > Streptophyta > Magnoliopsida > Dipsacales > Adoxaceae > Sambucus > Sambucus nigra. Next base: position 574,687,160 of record OX422217.1, read on the forward strand.
TAGGGCCTCAGGTTTTTGGGGAACATGAACCTAGTTTCTTTGCATCTCTCGGACCTCAGTCTGGAGGTTTTCAATCTTGGACACGAGATAAGCTAAGACTGTCATTAGATCTGGCCGCACAACTGGTACTTGATCTGTGTTCTCCATGGAAAGAGGATGGAGTTCAAACTCTAAAGAAGTAGCAGGGGAATGGACTTAACTTCGGGGTGATTTGACTGAAGACTAAAGCCAATAAGGAGTCAGGCCAAGGGCGTACGATCGACCTGAGAAGGCATAAAATGGGATTTATTTTCTGAGAAAAAGGATGAAAATATTTTTGACATTTTTTTTCTTTTTGAGATTGAAAAACAAAATATTTTTGTATTTTTGATAAAGAAAGGAGAAATATTTCTGGATTTTTGATAAAGAAAGGAGAAATGTTTTTGGATTTTTGATAAAGAAAGGAGAAATATTTTTGGATTTTTGATAAAGAAAGGAGAAATGTGTTAGGAGACAGTCTAAGCATGATTATTATAATTATTATGTTCTCACTTGTATTAAATTCTCCTAAATGAAAAAATGAAATGTCGGACGGGACCCGAGCCTGGAAAAGTTGGGTTTGTAACATATGCAAAGTTATGGCTGGACTTGTAACTAGGCTCACGGGCAGGGTCTCGTTTTTAAAAAATGCTCAAAAATTTGGGCGGCAGGCCGACCCGGAATTTTGGCAGAGTTTCAGGTCAAAACTGACAATCTAACATGTGTGTCCTAGGCTTGACACCTATATGTGGGTATGCAGTTGGTTGGGTGAATTGGAAAGGGTTCCCCCCTTTGGCGTGACTTCCACAATATACATCTTGCTTTTGAGGAAAATCGGTACGTGTGAGCAAGCCATTTGATATACCTGAGTGTACGTGAATTGCCTCACCATATACCTCGTGGGGACGGTACATATGAGATCGAATTCGATATACTCGGCATACGTGAACGAGTTCTCTGTGATATAGCTCCCATCATGACTTTGGTCAGGCGGTACAATGCGGGGGAACCATTCGATATACGTCAAAGGTACTTGGCCAATGGAAGGTGAGAGTCATATCCCTTAGGCTAACTGTGCCCTGCCGGACCAGCGCCCATCACGAAGTGACCCTCCAGTTACTGGACAAAATTTGGTAAATCACAATGCTCTTTGGTGAAGTCGTGTGAACCATGCATGATTCTCTTATTAGTATCTTATAATGAGAATGCCTTTCTTGATCATGCCAAACAGGGAGCAAAGTATAAGTACCAATGGTATACCAAGTATGGATGGGTGATGCATGCAACATGTGAATATATGTGATCCTTGGTGCACGTGGTGTGAAGTGTACATAGACAATCTTCTACAAGTGTGTGAATAGAAGCATAAGCATGAGGTGCAAATAAAAGGGGAACATGAAAAATAGGGTAGAATATAAGAAAATATAACACCCATATAAATAGAGTCTAGCCTTCAAAAAATGTCCCCAGCAGATTCGCCACTGTGGCCATCCCCGATCCTTGGGGCGTGAGAGATCTTGGTCCCGCTCATCCCTCTCGGGAGAGCTTCGGACGGCGTTGTTGATGAGGTGAAAAATGTAGAGAGATGGAGTCGTTAGTCTATTTCACTCAAAATAGACAAAAGAAAAGGAAGCCATCCCGAAGGATAGCATCCAAAGACATACTGATACATACGAAACCAAAATGATTTGAAAAGGATCCCGAGGCTAAGTTACGAAATGGGAAGGTGTTAGGCACCCATTCTTCCCTTGCGGTGTCTCGTGCATTGTTCCTATTTTCCTTTATTTCCCTGTGACATGTGTGTATGTGTATATGTAATGGATATAGGAATCCTCGGCTTGTATCATAAAAGAGATAAAGCGAGTCATTCGGAGGAATGTTCCTAAAAATAATATTAGAAAATAGGATTTAGACGATTATTCTTGCGTTGATCGTTATAATGGAATGATAACGCATGTGGAATAATACGACACTAAGAAAAAATATATGTATATGTAAATATATAGAATCTAAGAGAATTGAGTTTAAAGAATATGGAGAAAATAAAAAAATGGGAGAAAAGTAGGAATAGGACTTGAGTCTCGGGTTTTACCTCGAGATGCCTACGTAGCCTATAGAGGCATCAAAGTCCATGTAGTTCACATGCAAAATGAGGTGTGGGGTTTATCCCATAAATCCAACCAGGGACTTCTCTTATGTGTGTGTATGTGTGAAAAAGTGTTTTAGTTGTGAGAAAAGTGTGAGAATTCTCGTTTGGAATTTACGAGCAAACCCTCTTTTTCTTATTTTTTTGAGTTAATTTATATGAAAATAAGAGATGTGCAATAATACTAGATAAAAAGTATATTAGGATATGTGAGATGAGAGAATAAAAGTGCTAAGTAATCAAACAAGTTAATACGAATTTAGGAGAATTTTAGGAGAGAATTGAGAAAATTGGACCTTGAAGATCTTGAGCTTGATCTTGAATGTTTGAAAGAAGCCCTTGCACTTGGATGATGATGAAGGGTAGTTAATTCACCAAGTTTGATGAAAAGTGAAGGTTGGAAAGGGATTTGAATGTGGAAATCACGCTGACTTCGAGGGAGGTTTTCTGGATTCGCTGAGAGTGATGTATTTCAGATCTTGGTCCCTTTTGCAAGGAGGTCAGACCCTCCTTTTTATAGTCCCAGGGAATTTCTGATCGGTATAGCCCTGGTCCTACCAATCGACAGGTGTGTTTAGGCACACTGCCGATAGGTAGGGTTTGGAACCTGCCATTTGATAGTCTCTTTCAGGTTCCTTCGGAAAATTGATCGTAGAGCGCAAACCGTTGAACCGAATCACGTATGGGGTGAACTGATGGAAAGGTAATTCAAAGACCTTCAAAAGTCCTTTGGATTGCTCTCGGGTTCAAGACTTAACTTTGGGTCAAATGTGGCTCGAGAGTGCTCGTCAGTCCTTTGGACGGGGGATTGTCGGACACAAACGGATCGTTCCTCTGGATGGTAAGTCAGAATCGCACATGGGGTGGACCGTTAGAAAGCTTAGGAGATGTACTTCGACATTCCAAAGAGTTTGACCTGGTTTGGGGAGTTGACTTTGGTCAACTGAGTCGTGGAAGCATTTGATGACCTTTCAGAGTAAAACGGATCGTTCGTCCGTATCGTAAGTCAGAATCGTGCACGGGTGGACCGTTGGAAAGGAGTTTCAGTGCCTTTTGAAGATTTATTAAGTCTCGATCGAGCTGAAGATTTGAATTTGGTCAAACGGAGCCTGGGACCGTCCGAAGACCTCCTGATCAAGTTTTGGGGGAAAACGGGTCATTCGTCTGCACCGTAAGTCAGAATCGTGCACGAGATAGACCATTGGAAAGGGAATTCAGTTCCCTTAGAAGATTCATTTAATCTTGATCGAGCTGAAGTGTTTGACTTTTGGTCAAATGAAGCCTCGGAGTGCCCGATGGCCTCTAGGTCAGTACCCAGGGTATAACTTAGATTTGTAGTGATGAAGCGAGGTGCTAGGGACCTGAGGTGAGTTTAGGGGGTACTAGAATGGGGTGTCTACAGGTACGTTTCCTATTCATGGACTTGAGGGTAGGATTATGTTTGATACAGGGGTGTCAGATTCATTTATTAAGACTAGATTTTCATGAGCCACTGGATTATTGGAGAACACCGATTGTCTTCTTATGTGTGTTATGTCACCTATGGGTAGTGGGTCTTTGATACACTCGATTGGTAGAGAAGTCGATATATTGATTGGGAGACTGAGTCTAGCGATGATCCTCCTGTTGTTAGACATGGAGGGATATGATGTGATTCTAAGTACGGATTGGTTAGCAGGATACAGAGTGATGGTAGATTGTTGTGAGAGGATGATTGTGTTTTCTATTATGGTGCAGGAGATGTTCCTAATGGCGATGCCTCTTCCTGAGTGAGGATCGCGCACTCACTTATACTACATCGAGGAGGAGACCTCGCAGGAAGTGATTGTTCCCTTAGATTCGATTCCTGTAGTGAGGGATTTTGAAGATGTGTTCCAAGAGATACCCGAGTTACCACCGAGCTGGGAAATAGAGTTTATCATCGACTTGGCATGGGGACGAGACTGATTTCCAGAGCATCATATTGCATGGCTCCTTTAGAGATCCAAGAGCTGAGAGAAGAGATTCAGCATCTCTTAGGTCAGGGTTTCATTCGACGGAGTACTTCTCCCCAGGGTGCTTCGGTGTTGTTTATGAAGAAAAGGGATGGTTCACTTCACCTGTGTGTAGATTATAGAGAGCTGAATAAGGTGACGATACGGAATAAGTATCCATTACATAGGATTGACGACCTATTTGATTGGTTGAAAGTGGCTACGTACTTCTCCAAGATCGATTTGAGGTTAGGCTCTCACCAGTTACGTATTCGGGAGGAGGATATTCCTAAGATCGTGTTCTTGTCGTGGTATGGATCCTATGAGTTCAGGGTGATGCCATTTGGGCTCACTAATTCACCTGAAGTGTTCATGGATCTCCTGAATAGAGTATTTTTGGGAGTTTCTGAATCATTTTTTTATAGTATTCATCGATGACATCCTGGTTTACTCACGGACGAAGAAGGAGCATGTCGATTATTTACGTATTATTCTGAAGACATTACGGGACCACCAGATGTACGCCAAATTTAGTAAGTGTGGATTTTGGCTTCGGGAGGTATAGTTTCTTGGCCACATTATGTCCGATAGGGGCATAGCGGTTGATCCGAGTAAGGTATCGACGTTAAGGGAGTGGGGGGAGCCCACGACACCGACCAAGATTCGCAGCTTCTTGGGATTGGTCAAATATAACCGTCGCTTCATCAAGGTGTTTTCAAAGATTGTTGGGCCTTTAACGAACCTGACTCGTAAGGGGGTACCATTCCTGTGGAGTGACCAGTGTCAGTTCTCTTTTGACGAGCTGAAGGATATATTGACATTTTCACCGGTACTTGCATTGCCTAGGAGTGGGGTAGAGTACCGGGTATACACAGATGCATCCTTGCAGGGACTTGGGGGTGTGTTGCAGCAGGAGGACAGGGATATAGCTTATGCGTCTCGAAAGCTAAATCTCCATGAAAAGAATTACCCCAACCATGACCTAGAGTTAGCAGCGATCATTTTTGCGCTGAGGATTTGGAGACACTACTTATTGGGAGAGCAGTTCACTTTATTCATGAATCATAAGTCACTTCAATATCTCTTCACAAAGAAGGATCAGAATATGAGGCAAAGGCGGTGGCTAGAATTCGTGAAGGATTACCCGTTTGATATAGAGTATCATCCTAGTAAGGCTAACGTGGGGGCGGACGTGTTGAGGCGATGACCTGTGGGGATTTAGCTGAGGTGTGGAAAGAAAAATGGAGTCAACTCCTGTAGGAGGATGAGGTGGACAGGGTGCACATGAAAGTTATGACTATCACTCCAAAGATCATTATGCGAGTAGTGAGGGCTCAGGCAGAAGACAAGTTCTATCAGGATAGGGTGCGGCAGTTATTAGCTGAAGGGGCAGAGTCTTACTTAGTCAGCTCAAAGGGAGGCCTACGCTTCAACGGGAGATTGGTAGTGCCCTAGGATAAGGAGTTGAGGCAGGCAGTGATGACCAAGTCTCACGATTCCAGGTTTCCAGTACATCCCGGTGGGGAGAAGTTGTACCAAGACATGAGGAGATAGGACTGGTGGGCCAGCATGAAGAGAGACATGGCAGAGTTTGTCTCAAAGTGTGTTACTTGTTAGCTGGTGAAAGTTGACAATCAGAGACCTTTGGGGGTGTTACAGCCACTTGATATTCCCATATGGAAGTGGGAGAGAACCTCAATGGATTTTATTACTAGGCTACCTACGTCGCAGCGGGGTCATAATTCGATATGGGTGATAGTGGATCGGTTGACCAAGGTGGCTCACTTCTTGCCAGTTCGTGCCAATTATGACACCATGCAGTACGCGCAGCTATTAATTTCAGAGATGGTTAAGCTTCACGAAGTCCTGATTAATATTGTGTCTAATAGAGATAAAGAATTTGTGTCATATTTTTGGAAGAGCTTTCAGGAGGCCATGGGCACAGACTTATGGTTGAGTATGGCGTACCACCCGTAGACTGACAAGCAGACTGAGAGGGTGAATCTGATGCTTGAGGATGTGCATCCTAGATTTTGGGGGAGGATGGGAGAGATACCTTCCATTGGTAGAGTTTATGTATAACAACTATTACGAATTTACTTTCGGTATGGCACCGTTCGAGGCATTATAGAGGAGTCCTTGTCATTCACCCGCGTGTTGGTTAGAGGTGGGGGACAACAAGTTGTTAGGACCCGAGATGATTTAGGAGACTACTTCCAAGATTTAGTTGATTCTAGGACACATTCGGATAGCTCGGGATAGGAAGAAGAGTTATGTAAACGCCGAAATGAGACATGTGGAGTTAGAAGTTGGCGAACAGGTGTTAGTCCGAGTATCTCCTATGAAGGGTATTATGAGATTTTGCAAAAAGGGGAAGTTAGCACCGAGATATATAGGATCATTTCCTATTATAGAGAGGGTGGAACCGGTAGACTACAGACTGGGACTTCCAGAGCATCTTCAGCGGCTACACGATGTGTTCCATTTGTCATCACTTAAGAAATACATGAGGAGTGAGAGAGCTTTCTGGCACATTCCACTTGAGGAGATTGATTTACAGCCAAACGTATCATATGAGGAGAGGCCCGTGGCTATTTTAGATCGAGATGAGCGTAAACTACGGTTCAAGGTGGTGCCACTAGTGCGTTCAGTGGGGACACCACAATACTTATGAGTCGACTTGGGAGCGGGAGGATGACATGCGAGAGCAGTATCCAAAGTTATTCACCGCAGGTATGTCCTAATTTCGAGGACAAAATTCTTTTGTAAGGGGGGAAGTATGTAATACCCCATATTTCTGCGTATTTTTAATTTAATTAATTCAGAAATTAATTAGGAAAATACATTTTATTTAAATTACGCGAGTGAAGTAATTTAATGTGATTTATATAATAAATTTGATAATTAAATATTAACCAAGAGATAGATACTGATTAATATTTAATTATCACATTTATTAAATAAATCACATAAAATTACTTCACTCATGTAATTTAAATAAAACGTATTTTCCTAATTAATTTTTGAATTAATTAAAAATACTAAAAAATAAGGGGGTTTTGATGAAATTTACTGAGTGTGAATAGTATATAATAAATGTTTATTATTATACGACATTGCGAGTGATATGTGCGTACTTTAATTTCTCAACGGGAGTCGCGTGTAGACTAGTTTGAGGTGAGAAATGAGAAAAACTCGTATGATGCTTTAGAGGTCATGGATGACTCCGATAGGGCCGGAATAGTGTACCCATGGGTTTTGTTTGGGTCTCGAGACGATTTTAGACCAAACTGACACTTATTAGGGGCATTTTAGTCATTTTAAAAATAGAGGATAAATGACCAATGAAAATTAAAGCCTATATCTGAAGGTTAGGATCATGGGTTAGGGTTCATTACTCATAAAACTTAGAGAGGCCATTTGAGAAAAGAGAGGAACCATCCCTAAAAGGCTTAAGGAAAATTCTTGAAGCTTGGAAGGCATTCTTGCACCCTAAGCACCTAAGGAGTGGAGATTTGAAGAGGAAACATATAGATTCATTACTTCTTCATGAAATCAGACTCTGGAATAATAAAGGCAAGTTGTTTATTGCAAATTAAATTGAAGTTATAATACCCATGTGTAGGGATTGATAAATAATTTGATTGTGAATAAATTCTTGGGAAGAATAATGAATTTAATGCATGTTGGGATAGGATTTCATGTAAATGAAATTATACATGTAGAGTACTTTGAATTCAGATGATACTTCACTGATTTTCACAAATTTAAATCTCGGTTTGTGGTTGAACCTTTGGGAAAGACATAAAACTAGGGTTTTTAGTGATAAAAGTTTTTAATTCGTTCTTAGCTGAATTATGCGAAGATTTGATGTGTTAGGAACGTTAGAAATCATCCTTATACGTGTAGAAATAGTTTTGGGTGATTGGTTGTGAATTTGGTGGACTACCATGAGAGTTGAGGTGTGATAATGGAGGCATACGTATGAAGAAGACAACCTGGGTCTGTCACTGCTCGATCGATCGATCGATCGACCCTTGAATATTGATCGATCGACCAAAGCTGATTTCGAGTTCTTTCGCTTGCTTAAATTCTTGTGTTGACGAACAAGGGAAGGGAACCCTATGAATGATATTTTACTTATTTGGGGACTGAATAATTATTAGTAGGTATATTGTTGATGTCCATTAAGGCCATTGGGTGTAGGACTTAGAAAATAGACCGACGAGTATACACCGATGGAGTCGTATATCGGGGGAAATTGGGAATTGAGTTACGAGAAGATTTAACGTCAATTCAATACGTATACTGGTAGGTTATAGATAATAACTACTGAAATTATATATAAGGGGTAACTAGGTCCCTTTTGAATTATGTGAAGGCTTAAATAGAATACGATAGTGAAAGAAATCGTAAAAATAAGGTATGGTGAGTATTAGAGAAAAATATATTGCGTACCAATGTGAATTATTAGGTTGTGTGAATACCTACTATATTAAATACTTAGGTGGTCTGAATGCCTAGAGTATACTGACTATATTGGGGTCGATGGCTATCTCAACCCATATATGTGCATGTATAATATTTACATTGGGGTCCACGGCTATCCAGACCAATGTAAACCCATAGGTGGTGTGAATACCATCTATACTAACTACTTAGGCAGTGTGAATGCCTAAGGAATACCAACTATATTAGGGTCGATGGTTGTCCGGACCAATGTATGAATAACATTTACATTGGGTCCGAAGGCTATCTGGACCAATGCAAATGATAGGATGAATTGAGGTCGATGGAAAAGTCCGAACCAATAAGTCCTTAACGTGTGATAAAAGGACTTTATAGCAGAAAATACACTTATAGTATATATATTATGTGTGAAATATATATGCATGTGAATAATCTACTTAAGTGGAATAGTAGACGATTAGATGGCACACTTACATTCAAGTAAATTAAGTAGTGAGACTTAATGATAAATATGGAAAGCTAACATATATAGAAATGTTACTTGGTAAATAATTAACATATGAGAGATTTTAATCAAATGGGTGTACTGTATGGGTGGTACAGGAACTTAGATGCATGGATAAGTTCAATGAAATACTTTAGTCTAGTTAGCTTGGGCATTATAGCTAGGTGGGCTAAGTACAGAACGTTAGGTGTGCACTATAGATGAGGGGTGAGCAAAACTCAAGAGAGAGTGTACGTGGTTCTAATATGTGAGATAAATAACTGATTTTATTGCGATAAACTTCTTGCTAAATATTTTTAAAACGTTTTGTATACTAACACTTGCTATAAAAAAAAATTAAAAACCTTTTAGGTGTCCAGCCACAGGGATGCCAGGCGTGACTTCTTTCCTGGGACTTGGAGTTGTAGCATTGTCGATGCTGACAGGACTTATTTAATTAGACGATTCCCTCATTCTGATCTAGTGTAAGATTCCATTTCTATATTGCATGTACGGACATGTTGTCGAATGACATTCTTTAACTACTTAGATTTGTCTTATTATGGAGTAGTTGCTTTAGATTTTGGTCGACTGTTAATTTGGTAAACCTTGATTTCATTTATATATATGGTCATAGTTGGATTCTATATTGTTGTGATTGGTTAATTTAGCTCAACATGTTTCTTTTGTCTATTATTAAGAAAGATAAAATTTGGCACCAATCTAATTTCACTTAGGTGGTTAGTAATTTAAAATGGTTTTAACAGTAATGCTAAGAATGAACCACAAGAGAACCCTGTTTTAATCTTAATAAAGTCATGATCAAACGATGCTTAAATTTGACGGGGTGTCACACTTGGTATATTATGATCACAGGTTTGGGGAAGTTTTGATTTTGGGGGAGTAATTAATTATGCTATCTTGCTTTGTCTATTGCTGAACTAAAAGGGGAGAAACGGTGTATTTCCTTTACAAGATTAGGATATATTTATCTTCGGAGGAGATGTCTTGGCTCATTGATATTGTTTTAGACATTGTTAGATGTTTATTCATTTGTGGATTTATACTTGTTATATTTGCTTTACATTTGAAAGTGTGTTTAAGTGTGCAGGATTAAAGGTTCAGTTTAATGCGGCCAAGTTTTCAAGCAAAGAAAATCTACTCATGTTTATGTCTCTATCGAGCCTTTTTACTCTTTTTCCTTTGGGGGGGTGGGGAATGAGTCTTTTTAAGAGAGCTTGATGGACCATTGGATTTTTATTTTGGTTTTTTTGTGAAATAGACAAAGGGAGAGATTTGTAATGACAAATTCTCAATCGAGTCAATTTGTATTTAATTGGCATAATTCCAGAAAAAAAGTTTGAGTCATAGGATAGTCTTTGAGTTGATGATCCCATGAGCCTATGACGTTGTTTGATGAATACATAATGGTCAGGATTTAAAGAGTGGATATTCTAAGCCATGTTTATCGTTCCATGTTTGTCTTCACGTATGCTGAGGATCTCACAAGTATGTACGTATATAGTTTATGAGTCCTTGGAATTTTTAATAAGCGTCTTCTATTTTCAAAATCATTTGGAACTTAATATTTCAAAATTATTTTTACTCAGGTTTACTATAGGCGAAGTTTTTATTTTTCATTGAGTTCATTCAAATGAATTCTCAATGTCGTTCGAACGAAATTGCAAGGTCATTCGAAGTATGTTTTCAAACGTACATCAAATGAAGCTTATTGTATTGGTTTTTTTTATGTTGTTAGAAGCAAGAAAAACTCTTTTTTGAATGAGATATTTATCTCATTAGAACGATAGCTTACTCTCGTTCGAATAACGCGCCGCCATGATTTTCTATAAAAGGATTTTTAGACTCTGTTTTCTAATTGACGAAGTACTTTTGACGAAAACGAAAAGAATACCTATTTTCAAAAGTTCCAACTCCAAAGTTTCACTCTTTTTGTTTTTAAGATCCAAGATTCATAAAGCATATACTTTAAGACCTTGTTTGGGCACCTTGTTTGATTCTTCCATTATTAGAAGAAACTATTTTTGTGCGATGGGTTTCGTATGTGCTGATTACGGTAAAAAAGCAATGGATTTCGTGTTCTGAATCATAGATTATTGTTGAGCTGCATCAGTGGATATCGAGGCCTACGTGTACTCATGTGATGTGGACACTTGCATGGATAAACTCATGTGTTTCACTGTGGAGGAGTGTTTGAAGATAGAAGAGCATCAAGGCTTATGGGGGATATAGTCATTGTGTAAGTCTATTGTCTATTCTTTGTAAAACCATATCATAGTAATTGTCTGGCTAGGTCATCCGAGATTTTTTTCCCTTTGTGGTTTCCTCGTACATCGATGTCTTGTCATTTGATTTATTTAATTTATCTGCTATCACCTAGATGCATGTTTAGGGTAAAAAGATAAATTTGGTAAATCAATTTTCACAAGAATGGTTTAATTGGTGCAAGTTTAATTGGGAGAATTTTGTTTAAAGGTTGAATCATTAAAATTTTAAAAACATAGAAGTATTTAACTTATTTTTATTTGATCTATCCTAGAATTCTCACCTGGTATGGACCTAGAGATAGCTCAGCACGAAATCTAGACAATCCTGGAATGCGAGCCAGTTAAGCAGAAGTTGAGAAATCTTCGAATGGAATGGTCACTCAAATTCAAAGAAGAGGTAGTCAAAAAGTTGAATGTGGGTTTCATTCACATGGTTAAATACCCTACATGTCTTTCTAACATTGTCCTTGTGCAAAAATACGGAGGAAAAGTCTGCATGTGCGTCGACTATCCAGATCTGAACAAAGTATCCCCAAAGGATGATTACCCTTTACCCAATATCAATGTGATCATGGACAACACGGCCAGCCACACCATCAAATCATTCATTAATGAATTTCTCAGTTGTAACCAGATTAAGATACACCCTGACCATCAAGAGAAAATTGCCTTCATCAACCCCTGGGGAATTTTTTACTATCTGTCATGCCATTTGGCTCAAGAACGTTGGGGGGTTGCCATAACCGGGAGGGTTTCCACTTGGGTTCTACTTTAAGGACGAATCGGTTTTCTTTTCTAGTGTCACCAACTATTTATGCAGATCGAACCGATTCTACTTAAGGACCCAAACCAGTTCTGTTTTTCGTACTTTTTTAAGCTTTTCCTCTTTGATTCTTCTAATCTTCTCCAGCTCATATATTTTCAACTCTAGCTCAGATTTGGTTGTTGTTTCTTCCTATATACTCGTGAACTTGATGTCTTCAAATTCTCTTGAGGTCCCACATTTGGATTCGGTTTTTACAATTATGGATTTGCCCTTGACTTTCCTTCTTTGCTTTTCGGTTCTCATTCCGATTTCACTCTTGTTTTCACGTCCATAAAATACCTATAAATACACGAAACATAATGTACTTGCCGGAAGAGGTTATAAACAATAATATGAGATAAAATCATCGAATTAACATTACACGAGATAACAAAAGTAGTTAAATTACGGGGTTAAATACGAAGAATTTATGCATAATCAAGGATCAATGCTAGGAGACTTGGTTTAATATTGTTCTCTTCTATCTTTTATTCTTTTTTATACCTCTAATGGAGTGTTTCTACATATCATATATAAAAATACTTCACATGTTAGGCAAAATCTCCCATTCAATGGGTGAGATGAAACCCATGTTAATGTTAATTTAATTATTTTATTTTATTTATTTATTATGTTCCTTTGAAAGTTAGCTTTAAACTTTCACTTTTTAGTTTAAGAAGGTGAATAATTTTTTAGAGAAAATCAAATTTGAGATACGAGGTTCATTTTAAAATTGAACTAGGGATAGGTTTTCTCTAGTAGTATTATATCTTAAATTTTAACACTAATTAGTTAATTTTTCTAAACATTAAATCATTTTTGACAAGTCTATCTAAGCAGGTGATTAATTAAAAAGTCTTTAATTCTAATTTTTGAGAGCTTGTGAAAGTTTTAAAAAAAAAATTCTGAAAGGGTTATATTAAAATTATATTTATGATGAGAATAGACTTGTAACTTTATTATTATCTTGGTCCATTTTAAATAAATTAATTAATTTAAATAATTAATATATGTAAGGACAAATTTCTAATTGAGTCAAATTGTATGTAATTGGCATTATTCCGAACAAAACGTTTGAGTAATAGGATAGACATTTTGTTGTTGATCCTTTGAGCCTATGACATTGTTTGATGAAGACATAGCGGCCAAGCTTCAGAGATTGGATATTTTGTGCCGTGTTTTTCGTGCTTATTTCCATCTTTAAGATTCCAAAGATCTTAGGTATGAATGGGTATTTATTTTGAGCCTTGTATATTTCATTATTGGGTGATAGAATATTTCTAAAATGTCTTAAATTGTTTAAGATTTTGTAAAGAGGGCATTTTAACTATAAAAAAATCATTTGATTTTTTTCAAAAAAAATTGCCAGATTTTTTACTCCTCATTCGAATGAGAATATGTGTCGTTCAAATGAGACTATCCTTAGTTCGAACAAGTTTTGTTAAAACTTCTAATGACCCAGTTTTCCTACATTCTCTGGAATTTCGTTTGATGACATCGCTCGATCTCGTTCTACTAAGATTGTACAAGTCGTTAGCATGACTTCTCATTTCGTTTAAACAATCGGGTGAACTTTTGTTTTTAAAAATAAATCTGATCTTTATCTCTAATGCCTATCTCTTCGTAACTACTTTACCTATAAATATAGATAATGGGTTAGACTTTGGAAAGAGCCTTTTTGAGAGTTCCTTTTATGATTAAACTCTCCAAGAACTTTAGTTATTTGCTCGATAAGTTTAGGATCAATATTCAATATACATATGCATTAAAGATCCTTTTTGGGGACCAAGTTTATTCTCCATATCTTTGAGAGAATTATTTTGTGTGGTAGACTCCGTGTGTGCTATTTGCAGTGTGATGGTTGTTAAGCCTCATCGGTGGATACTGAGACACGCGTGGACTCATGTGCTATGATAACTTGCATGGGTAGATTCCTATGTTGAACTATGGAGGAGTGGTCGAATATAGAAAAGAGTCAAGGCTTGTGGGGGATCGAGTCATTGTGTAAGTCTACTCACTATGCTTTGTAAAATCGTATCATAGTGATCTATTTGGCTGAGTCGTTCAAGGTTTTTTCCTTTGTGGTTTTCCTCATACATCGGTGTCTTGTGGATGTTTTCTTTATTTTATCTACTTATCACCTTAGATGCGTGCTAAAGTGTAAAAAGATAAAATTTGGTAAATTAGTTTTCCATAAGAAAGTTTTGAAATTGGTGCTATGTTTAATTAGGTTAATTTTATTTAAAGTTACAATCTATAAATTTTGAAAAATATAAAAATATTGAACTTGTGTTTATTCAAACCATCCTTACCTAAGCACACATTGTTAGGGGACTTCTCAAATTGGTATCAGAGGTATAACACTCAGTTTTTTTTTTACTCTTGTGTTTTTAGACATGAATTTTAAAAGTTTTGATGGTTTTAAAACCCAGATGTTTGATGGGTCGAACTACGCATACAGGAAAATGCATATGAATTCATCACTTAAGGAAATAGATGATCCGGTGTGGTTAACAGTTGTTAAAGGTTGGTCTCCACCAGTCACGAGAGATAGAGAGGCTATTCATTTAAAAACCATATAATCGTGTAGTGAAACTGAGAAAAAACTATTACAGTATAATTCTCGAGGTTTAAATGCTTTGTTTTGTCCTCTCACCCCAGAGGAATTATGTCATATTATGATGTGTGAGACATCAAAATATTCTTGGGATATACTCCAACTCATCCATGAAGGAACTGGTGTAGTTAAGGCTTCCAAACCCAAAAACCCCACCACTCAATTTGAAATGATTAAGATGTTGGAGAGTGAGACCTTTGATGAGTTTTACGCATACTGTCTGATATTGTTAACTCGTCCTTTAACTTGGGAAAGCAGATACCTAATATATTTAATCAAAAGGTGACTGTCTTGAATTCTTTGGGTACCTTAGACTCTACGAAACTTGAATAGCTTTTAGGTGACTTATAAACTTATGATCTTGACATATTTACCTCCAAGAATGTGACGAAGAAAGAAAAGTGAATCAGTTTGAAATCTCAGAAAGAGGAAACACTTATTTTGGATGATGATTTTGACATCGATTCCAAGGATGTGGCCATGTTGGCAAAGAAATTTAAAAAATCTCAAATTCAAAAAGCAATCGAAAGATGCAAAAAGTTTGAGAAAAATAAGGTCGATCGCGTCCCTAAGAATTGTAATGAATACTCTAAGAAGGATGATTCGAAGAGATTTTATGGTTGTGCCCCACTAAACTAAGGAAGTAGGGAAAGAAATTGATGGCATTTAATGTTACCCTTAGTGATAGTGATCCAAAAGAGGGAAATGATTCCCCCATTGAACGCAACTTTACGACGTTCATGTCTAGTAATGTGAGATTTGATGAGAAATCTTCCTATCAAAATAATTCATTGCATGACTCTTCTGAGGCCATTATTTGTGGATCCCAGGTGAGTGATGGTAGAGAGAGTGGATATGAGATTAGGGATGAAGAATAGGAGGAGGATAGTGAATTACAAGTTGCCTTCCGTGAATTGTATGAGAAAACTTTGAAGGTTAATACGGCTAACTTGAACTTAGAAGCTAGGTTGAAAGAACGTTCCATATAAATCAAAGTGCCATATTTTAATTGAGGATCTTAGGGCATGTGAGAGGACTTTTAAAGAGAAGATAGAGTAAGTTGAGGGAGAGAGAGATGGTCTCCGTTGTTTGATGGAGACTATGAAGAAAGAATTTCTAGAGTTTGAGGAGTTCAGGCGTTTACTCGAGTCTAGGATAGTTGAGCTTGAGGATATATTAGGAGATTCGAGTAGGGTCAAATTTGATTTGGAGTTTAGGTCAGAAAAGTTGGACAAAATGTTAGGCATCGTCCAAATCGAAGATGACAAGTGTGGAATTGGTTTCGATGATCATAATGCTTCATCTTATAAAGAAAGACCATATGATTGAGAGAGTTAATTAGGAACATTTGGAAAGGCCAACCCTTAGGTAACACTCCTCGTCATGTTTACACTTGCACTCATTGCAGTAGGAAAGGTCACCTTAGGTGTTTTTACTATGATCTTAAGAACGGTCTTAGGAAGTCTAATAATAGAGTCACCATGATTCCCAAATCCCCTTAAGCATCATGTTACACCTACTTGGGTTAGGAAATCAGATTTGGAGGCTTTACATATTAGACTTGTTGATTCTCATTTTCTTGCACATGATATTTCCAATGTTATATCAAATGGTTGAGTGTATTAATGTTATTTATCATACTCTAGCTTGTGCTTCATGATACATGTTTTATAGTGTTATGCCATGTGTATGTTTTGTATTTTATTTTTCTTTTATTTATTCATACTGAAAAAATACAAAAAGTTTATTTTGTCATTTGAGTTAAAGTTTGTTTTCAAAAATTAAAAAAAAAAATGGTATTTTCTTCTGAAATTTTTATAAAAACTCAAAAAGATTTTTAGTTTTGTGTATTTTAGTTTCACACATTTAGTGGAGCATATTGGTGTGTTTGAATTCAATTCACTCCGCAATTTCCATGGGCTACGACATTTGGTTATGATCTTAAATACTTAGATTGTTCTTAACCATGCTATCATGGAGTTGTTTCAAACATGATATGCTTTTTATATTCAACTTTGTATATGCATCTGCATTCACATGCATGAGCTTTTTTAACGTTAACATCACATGTATATTTGAGATTTGTGAGATATTCTCCCATCAATCTTGTCATCTACATATTTATGACAATGGGGGTTTTGTGCATGTAAGAACCATTACTTCTGAGCTTTATTTGAACTGTATTGAAAATAAATAAGGGTGCACGGGAAAGGGCTATGAAACGAGCAAATCTCTTTTGCGGGAAATCCACCGTTGGCAAGAGACTAATGAAAAGATTATAGGCAATAAAGATATTAAAATTACCAAAGGCCAGTATAGTTTTGTTTGGTTAATCTTTCAAAAGTAATAGCTTCAAAAGAATTGAGAAAAGAAAAGAATAGAAAATATGTTATGCGTTTATCTTTTGAGGGTGTTAGTTAAAGATCAACGAATTTGCATAATGAATCCTACTTATGCTTATTTTGTTATGACGCTATTAATTTGTAGAATGATCAATATTATAGGCTTGTGTGCATTGTGCTTGTTTGTTCATTGAGTTCACTTTATTTTGTCACCTGAGGCTAAATCATAGTTTGATAAAGTTTTGTGATCAATTAGAACTTCTTGAACATATTTGAGTGTTTGGGTCATAATTTATTTGTATATAGTTCTCACCCATTTATTCCAACCCACAAATTTAGACACATCAATACTATGCTACTGTATAAAGCTTATATGTTTTGTGTTGAGTTTGTGATCATTTATACCTATATATGTGAGACGGATTTTCATTGATATGTTTTTATATATTATATATTTTATTATGTTTTTGAGCCTTTGCGGTTTACATTTAGTCCATATTTGTCATATCCTTGATCATTTTGGTTTTTATGCTTGAGTTGCCATGTTGTGTGTTTGCTACATTATACACCATTGCATAATTTTTTCCCTTCTCCCTATAGTTGATCTTATAGTATCAAATTTTCTTATATTGGTATCTTACGATCATGTATTTAAGGGGAAAATTTATTTTAGGGGAGTAATTATTTTATTCTATCTTACTTTGTCTATTCCTGAACAAAAGGGGGAGAAATGTTATCTTTCCTTTGCATGATTACAAGATCTTTATCTTAGGGGAAGACATCTTACCTAGGTTGAGATTGTTTTAAACATTGTTAGATGTTTATTCATTTGCGAATTTATACTTGTTATATTCTCTTTGCATTTGAAGTTGTGTTTAAGTGTGCAGGATTATAGATTTACATCAATGCGGAAAAAATTCAAGAAAAGTAAAGTTACTAATTTTTTTTTTGTCTGTTGAGCATCTGTACTCTTTTTTCTTTTGGGGGTTATGGAATGAGTCTTTTTAGAGAGCTTGACGTCCCATAAGATTTTTGTTTGGTTTTGTCCTGGAATAGCCAAAGGGAGAGACTTATAATGACAAATTTCCAATCGAGTTAGTTTGTATGTAATTGGAATTATTCTGGGCAAAACGTTTGAGTCATAAGATAGAGTTTATTTTGTTGATCCTATGAGCATATGACGTTGTTTAATGAAGATGTAGCAGCTAAGCTTCAGAGATTAGTTATGTCGTGCCGTGTTTTTCATGCTAGTTCTGTCGTCAAGATTCCAAGGATCTTAGGTATGAATGCGTATTTATTTTGAGACTTGGATATATCATTATTGGGTGATAGAATTTTATAAATGTTTTAAATGGTTGAAGATTTTTTAAAGAGATCGCTTTAATTAAAAAAATTGTTTGATTTTTTTTCAAGAAAAATTGCCAGATTTTTTACGCCTCGTTCGAACAAGAATATGTGTCATCCGAACGAGACTACCCTTCATTCGAACAAGTATTTTTTCCTTCGTTCTCTAGAATTTTGTTCGATGACCTCGTTTGATCTCGTTCTAACAAGGTTCGAATGACTTCTCATTTTGTTCGAACAAGAGGGTGAATTTTTGTTTTTGATAACAAATTTGATCTTTATCTCTAATGCTTATCTCTTTGCAACTAATGTACATATAAATAGAGATGTGGGGTTAAACTTTGGAGATAGCCTTTTTTAGAGTTCCTTTTATGTTTAAACTCTCCAAGAATTTTTATTTTTCACCCAATAAGTTTAGGATCCAAGGTTCAATATACATATGCTTTAACGATCCCTTTTGGGCACCAAGTTTATTCCCCATATCTTTGTGAGAATTATTTCATGTGTTGGACTCCGTGTGTGTTGTGTGCAGTATGTCACAGTTACTGAGCCTCGCAATAGATTCTAAGGAATGCTTGGACTCATTTGATATGATTGCTTGCGTGGGTGGACTCCTACGTTGCATTATGGAGGAGCGATCGAAGATAGAAAAGCTTCAAGGCATGTGGGGGATCGAGTCATTTTGTAAGTCTACTTTCTATGCTTTGTAAAACCGTATCATAGTGATCTATTTGGCTGGGTCATCTAAGATTTTTCCCTTTGTGGTTTTCCTCAAACATCGGCTTCTTGTGGATGTTTTCTTTATTTTATTTTCTTATCGCCTTAAATGCATGCTATAGGGTATAAAATAAAATTAGGTAAATTAGTTTTCCACAAGAAAGTTTTGAAATCAGTACTAATTTTAATTGGGCTAATTTTGTTTAAAGATTCAATCCTTAAAATTTGAAAATTATAAAAATATTGGACTTGTGTTTATTCAAACCATCCTTGCCTAACAACACACTGTTAGGGGCATTCTCAATATATGGGGTAAAGACTAATCCCTTATTTGTTCTCACATTTATTCACCTCAATCATCTCTTATTTTAGTTTTTAATTATTGGTTTAGTTTAAATATTAGCACATCATAAGTTAAAATAAACATACCTTAAACCGTTGTTTTAAAATTACTCTAGTCTTCACTTTTCTCTTATCCACATTAAGAAGTTAGATTTATATTATACCCCTTACTTACCACATACATGTTTTAGTGTATTTTTTAACCCCAAAGGGATTTTTAATTAATGAGTCTTTGCAACAATGACATATACACAAAAGAAATGGTATTGTTGTCGGATTTTTAAACATTGGGCTTTGCTCAATTTTTGGCAGCGCCTTTGCCTGATTTCGAGTGGAGAAGCTTTTTGGAGACTTATATGTTTGTATATATTTTTTATTATTTCCTTACACTTGTTGTATTTGGATTATTGAGGCCTTGTACATTTATTTGTGGTAATTTAGACACCAATTACTTGTAATAACTAATAAATAAATAAATAAGCAAAAATGGAAACGGGACAAAGTAAAGAGAGTTGGAGTGGATTAGAAGACTTTTTATTTTGGGTCCGTAGGACTCCCGAAAATAATTGAAGTCGGGCGAACTTTCCACCGGTCGACTCAACTCAGTCTTCACCCCACGTATATAAAAGTAGTGGGTGGTACAATTCTTTATCACTCGTGCATCTTCAGTAAGCGAATCCATGTGACTTTATTTTATTCATAATCTCACTTTGAATGGTTTGATGAGATAATTTGATTTACAATCTCTACCTGGTCATTGAAAGAGTTGGAATTTCATTACCCACTCAATCACTTATCCTTTATGTGCAACCCTAGCTATCACTAAATTTAAAAATCAATCAACTAGCTAGACTTATAGGATATGTTGTTAACTTATGGAAAAAGTGTAGAGTTCTCTCCACTCGACAAAACCTTGATCGATTAACTTTGAGGCACACCAGTGTCTAAGAAAATTGGGCTTTAAGTGCGGCCGACCGGTAAAATGGGTTTCTATTGTCCCCAGCATTGTATCGGTCGACCATTTCGTTGTAGTATCTTTGTGACGAATCTTTGTGGTAAGCCTCTAATTCTCTTGTAAAGGAATTAGGCACACACGTTTCTCAAAGATGGCGTACAACACTTTATGCTTTTCTCTCCCACCAATTAATTAAAATTTTACTGCCCAATCACTTAATCACC
Organism: Sambucus nigra; assembly: GCA_949130495.1. Classification (NCBI taxonomy): domain Eukaryota; kingdom Viridiplantae; phylum Streptophyta; class Magnoliopsida; order Dipsacales; family Adoxaceae; genus Sambucus; species Sambucus nigra. Next base: position 574,707,885 of record OX422217.1, read on the forward strand.
CGTAAAAATTGGCTACACACTAGTTAGGATTTGTCCTTTCCTTATACGTGTCTAATTTAAATCCTTTGGTAGTCGATTTTATGTCCTCTATCCTTGTGTGTTTCAAAGCGAGGACATTTTTATCCCTTTTCAAGAAAGCCAACACATTTTTCATTATTTTTCTTAATTTCAAAAAATCCAAAAACATTTTTCATTATTTTTCTTATATTCAAAAATCCCAAAAATATTTTCCTTCTTTTCAAAATTCAAAACCCCAAAAAAAAATCTTTCTATAAAAAATCAAAAATTCAAAAATATCCATCCCGTCAACCATATATTAAGGGACTACTTTAGCCATTTTCCATCTTCATTGTGCACCTCTTGTTTTCAGACCAATCACTTGTCCCATGAGTCCCCATACATTCCTTATCAATCTAAACCAACCATGGCCTAAGTTTATCCATATGACACTATTTTAGAACCCACTTTGTCCAGTCGTTATTCAATTCCTGAGTGGTGTGAGCAACCAAGCTATTCATGGAGGCTTAATAACCCTCCCATGCAATATGAATTCAAACCCAATGTTATGGATCCTTATGATTTTGACAGTCGTCATGAAAACCTGGTGCACCCCATCCAGATCAGTCCCCTCACTACGTTCCATATTATTGTTGATAAGCACCTAAAAGTTTACATTGTATACCCCGAATAGACGCATTTTAGCTGTTAATTCCCGACAAATTGGGTCTTATATGCTTAATTATTTAATGTGTAGGCTTGATCGCCGTTTGCGGAGTTCAAATGCTTATTTCAAGGTAAATGTGCAATTTGTGGAGCTCATTCCCCAGTCTCGTACCTTACCTAAGCCTAAACTAGCCCAAACCTTCACCCGAGCCCTATGAGTTTTTAGTTTGTGCTTTTTGGATTTTTTTTTTATTTTTATTTTTCATTTTTAGATTTTATTTTGACTTTATTTAGAATTTTCTAGAATTTATTTTCTATTTACTCTTATTTTTAATTTTGATTAGTTTTTAATTTTAGTTTTTATTTTTATTTTATTATTAGGATTAGTTTTAGTAGTTTATTTTTAATTTTACTAGATTTTATATTTTTAGTTTTACTAGTTTTACTAGATTTTTACTAGATTTTATATTACTCTACACCTCACCTACACACTAACACTCCCAACCCATCTTCTTCCCCCACACACTCTCTCTCCTCTCTCTTTCCACCATAACCAACTCACCTGCATTAACCCAACAACAAAAAACACACACCTACGACTACCTTAACCCAACCCATACCAGCCGGAATCCCATACCGCGGCAATCCCTAATCGCCATCAAACCAAATCCCGACACCTCCTTACCTGCTCCGGTCGGAGAAGCCGACCCCACCTCACTGCAAACCCGACGACGCTATCTAATCCATCCCAAACTAGACCTCTAAAACCCGGGTTAACCCGAACACCACCGCCAGACCACCCAGTAGCTCATCCTGCCACTGGCGACCAAACCCAAAATCCGTCGACCCTTGGATTTGCTTCTCCAATCTGAGACCCGATTCTAACAAACTTTTCTTGACCCATTTCCCACTGAACCAAAATCGATTCTGTTAAAAGACCCAAGCCAAAAATAAATCAAACTTTTACCCCATTTCCAAAAATACCCCCCAACTTATCCCCACTCTCTCATCACCTCACCATCCACATGCTCTCATACCCTTATTACCTAAATTACCCCTCACCCAATACCTCATACACCCCATGCTGACCATACCCAATTTACCCCTTAGCTCCATGTGCACTATATAAGAAAACTCAAAGCCATTTGAAGACCCATCTAAATAATCTAGGGTTTAAGAGAGAATATTTGAGAGAGAATATTTGAGAGAGAAACACTTTGTATTTTTTTTAGAGTAGTTTTTATTTTAATTTTTATTTTCTTTTATTTTAGAGATTGTTGAGTGAAATAAAATTGTGAGATTCAAGTTGAGTGAATTTTTCATTTATATTTTTGTTGATCACTCACTTGGAGGGTGGTATGTTTCTAATTCAAGGATTGAAGTCAATTGAATTCAAGAGATTGGTTTGATTGTTCTGCTCTCTACTCTTTAATTAAATTCCTATTGAATATTTGTGTATCGTGTTTGATATCATGTTAGGATAAAACCCCTTTCAAGGGGTGGGGTGACCCATTATTTGATGCTAATACTAATTTAATTAATTAATTTAAATTAAATGCCCCTTTGATGATTAATTTTGCACTCTTACATTTTAATTTACGCCTCGAGAGAGGGTAAATGATTTTTGAGATAAAATCAAAATTATAGTTATAATACCCATTTTAGATTCGAACTAATTTACACCTCGAGAGAGGGTAAATGATTTTCGAGATAAAATCAAAATTCTAGTTATAATACCCATTTTAGATTCGAACTAGAGATAGGGGTTCCTCAAGTGTGGTATTATTCCTTTAATTTCAACTCTAAGCTTAATTTTATGATTTAAACTAATTTGATAAATCGATCCTAGCGGGTGATTTTCTAGATGATGTTTGGATCTACTTTTCTAGAGTTGTAGGAGTGTCAAATTTAATTTTCTTAAATGTTATTGTCAAAATTACATTTGCAATGAGAGTTGATTTGTGATTGTGATACTAACTTGGGATAATTAATTTTAATGAATGAATTAATTTTTATTAACTAGAATATATGGGGTCATCATATCCCTTGTTACTCCTCACTTTTATTTTCTCACTCATCTCATATTTTAGATTTTTATTTAGTTAGATTTACTTAGTATCTCACTTACTTTTTAGTTAGTTATTTACATCTTTGATTTAGTAGTATTATTTCATCTTAATCTCAAAATTGTTTTATTATTGAAAAAACTAAAAAGAATTAGAACAAGTGATAAATCGAAAAAAAAAGTAATCAAATTAATTGCATGCCTCTCTTCTATGACTCACCCTAATTTGGATTGTTACCTCACTTACCACTATTCTCTAGTTTTGTTATACAATTTTGTAGGTAATTGAGATTTTTTATTAGAGGAGCTTTACATAACGACAAATATCAAAAAGCAACTCTATCAATTATCAACCTTTTGTATCTCATGGAGTCCCTCCACTCGTGTATGATGAACTTGACCACATTCAATAGACTTCATCTGAGTATTCTACATTTCGTCACACTAATAGCATGTTGTGTCCACCTCAACCGTACACCGTTGCACCACCACCCATCACTTTCCCACCATCATCCACGTCCAATCTCGAAAGCTTGTTGTAAAATTTTATCATAAAGCAAGATCAAGATATTTAGTCTCAAAATCAAGCTCGTCAACGGCTTGACAAATTATTAAATGTACTTGAGTTTGCAAGAGAATCGAATTTTTCCCCAAGCCAACCCATTGTTACACCCATATAGAATGATGATGAGTCCTCTTATCACACGGATCCTGAATCTACCTAACCATATCATCCTAAGAATCTCTAGTTGAGACTGCTTCGTGGTCCGTGCCCCAAGTTGACAATTATGTTGTCATATCCATAGATTTTGACACTGATATCCAGAAAATCTAAACAAACCCATATTTGAGGTTCTCCACCCATCAAATCCAAAAATATGCTCGAGTTTACTTCCGTTGATCCCATTATCTATGTCCTTGAGGCACATATTCCTTATAGGTTAACTCTGGCTATGAGTGCCATCGAATTCATCAAGAATAATTCAAAGATGGTTCCCACCTCTCTTGAAGAGGATCCTCTCCAGAAATGTTTAGCTCAGTTTGAGTTTGATATTGATGTTTATTCATATATCTAGAATCTTAATGCCTCATTAGACCCTTTCACCTCCACGTACGATGACATATTGGTGGATAAGTTGATCTCTCCATCATTTGATTCCATACTCCCTCTTGAGAGTGTCCTCGAGGATTATTTTGACTCTAAAGATGAGTGTGTATCCCTTATTTTGGAGTTAGATCATCTTCCCCCACCCGACCCGCCCATTTCCCCAAGAAACCCACTCCAAGTTTGGATCTAGTTCCCTTACCTCTCCCATTATAATATTTAGGTCATCACTTCCTCCATCCCCAAACCCCACGATCCATCTCATGAGTTATTCATTTTAAAGAGATATCAGGTGAGATTTGATGTTGAAGCATTGATTTTAAAACGAAATCGAAGAGTTACTCTTATGACATTTTAAATTATTTGATTAATTCACAGTACACATATTGAGTTCTAGGAATAATTTGCCTTGAGTAATACGTAAGTTTAACTTTTCATATACTTTATAGTTCTACATTGTATTTTTTATCATGTATGATGGATTGTGTGTCAAAGAAGAAATTAATCACCCTTTTCATAAATTATTTCCAAATAATATATTTTTAAATTTGTCGGTAAATTCTCTCAAAACCCTCACGAGACAACACTAGTCCTCTAGGGCAACCTACAATTGCAAATACTCGTGAAAGTGGTACACATTTGGTTTCTTATCTTTCTTTCTCTCAATTTTTTCTCGGGGACTAGCAATGTTCTATTTTGAGACGGGTGTGATAAACACCCAAAATTACTAAATTTATCCTCCAAATAGACGCTATCTAATTTTTATTTCATAGTAAAATTGACCTTATGCAAGTATTTGTTTATCTTATTGGTAAAAACATATTTTATATTCAAACGCGCTATTTCAAGGAAATTTGGAAAGAAATAGTCACATAGGGTCAAAATGGTAATTTTAAACGACTAATTTTGGACTTGAACAAATCACGAAAGTTGTAGGCCTAGAAATGATTGGCTCAATCTGAGTTCAAACAAAGAAATTATTAGTGTGAAACTGCAAAACCAAAAAAAGCCAAAGTCAAATCCCCAAATAATACCAAAACTCAAATCCCGTAACCCAAGCACTATTGAAATATTGTCAGCATCGAAATTAGGGTCACATCGATTCTTTCAGTTCATCAATCGGAGGTTGTATGAGAAAGTTATAAAGATTTGGGGTTATTGTATAATTAATGAAAACTAAAAATGGATAAGGTTCTCAATTTTTTTGTGCGTAATACTAGCTTCGTGGATGGCTGAGATTTGGATAAAAAAATATGGGTTCGAGCCTGGGCAAAGGAAGTTTTTGCTGAATTTTTTTGGGCACGCCACATGGCGGTATCCTGGTATGCCACGTGGTAGTGCCTGAGCCCTTGGATCGCAAGACTAACCCACAATCCCACACGTGCGAGATTCTTTTTTTGCCAATTCTCATTTTCATTTTCATAGTTTTCACCCCCATAACTTATTTTCTTTATTATTTTCTCCATAACATCCCTACTCTTCCACATTTCTTTTTTATCTTTTTTTAAAAGAAGCCAATTTTTTAATTTTTTTCCCTACATCCTTAATCAACGTCCCTTATACATATTTAAATAAACTTTGACCATATCCCCTTTTTATTATTTAATTATAAACACCCATCCTTTTGTAAAATTCTATAAGGACATAATTATGTAAATGTCCAGGTAGAATCTAGGAATTTTCTGTTTTAATAGATCACAGTTTGTATGTCTGATACCGCTACATTCGGCACGTCTCTACACGATCTCATATGACGGCATCTATCCGAATTCCAGGAATCAAGCATTCAACCTCTCCATCATGTGTCCTACTTCTGCCTCATCGATTTCACGTTCCATGATTTTAGGCACTTTATGCAAGTGGTACGCAAGAGAAGTCAAAACAGTGAAAGAAGGCACGAAATGAAAGTTCAAGGGCATTTTGATAATTTTTACAGCCACCATCCGGAGGACTGTTCAACTGGAAAGTTGAAGAGCTCGACGCCACGAAGATACTGGAAGAAACGGCACCTCAATCCGAGCTACGATGAAGAAGTTATGGCCCTTTCAAAATGGAGAAGAAAAATAATAATGGAGTGACGTAAATCTCTTTATGTCCCTTTCTACTCAAGCGTTTCAAAGAATTTTTTTCAACTCTATTTCCACACCAACCAACCTAAAACGGCCCTCTTTTTAGTCTTCATCATTTTAAGGCTTTATGCCTATTTAAATGCACACTTAATTCCCATTTATCAAGTGCACACAATAAACCTTCAAGAGATTTATTTTACTCATTTAGGAGTATTTTTATGGAGAAGTCGGTCCCTTCTTCATTGTTGCCCATCTGGAATTCTTGCGGGAGATTCCAGCCGACGACATCGGAACCGACACCTGCGGGTATTTTCGTATGTCACAATTATTTTCATAATAATCCGTGTAACCGTTCTTTACAAATTATAGTGAAAATAGTATGGTTTTTCCCTGCGGGGATTTTTCCTGATATTTTGTGTCACATGTTTTATTTTATTTGATAAATCATCTAGATGCATGTTTAAGGATTTAATTCAAAAATAGTGTTTAATTAAATAATTTCGTAATTTGGACACACAGGTACATGTTTAGGGGTTGTATTCAATTTGTTTAAAAATAGACTCTAATTAAAAATGGTTTACTTGGAAACTTGTGAGTAATTTTTTATTTGATATCACACACCGCGTTTGTTCATAATCGCACTTTTTAAATTGGTATCAGGGCAGGTTGCGCTAATTTATCGCGTATTCCTATTTTCCGCAAAATAGTGTGATATTGATTTTTTTTAAATCTGTTTTGTGTTTATTCGCAATTTTTCCAATGGAATATTCATTTAATATGATGCCTATTTTTTACGGGTCTAATTATGACTACTGGAAAGATCGTATGAAATCTTGTTTAAAATCCATTGACGAGCGTGTTTGGTTGCTTTGTGAAATTGGGTGGACACCTCCCACGGTCACAGTTGATAATATCACCTCTTTAAAACCTATGTCAGCCTGGACTGAAGATGATTTTAAAATGTCTAATTTTAATTCCCGTAGTCTGAGTGCTATGACGTGCACCACGTCTAAAGAAGCATGGAATGTTTTAAAACTGACACGTGAGGGTACGAACGCGGTTAAAGAATCAAAGTTACAAAATTTGGCCACCCAATTTGAGACTATCACCATGTCTGAGTCTGAATGCTTTGATGGTTTTTATGCACGTTTGTCGGACATTGGTAACACTTATTTTAATTTGGGTGAGGTGATTGATAACACGCGTGTCGTTAAAAAGATTTTAAGATCTCTTTCAAAACGCTTTATTCATAAAGTCAACATTTTGAACTCTTTGAGAAATTTGAAATCACTTAAGTTAGAAGAACTTGTAGGAGATCTTCAAACCTATGAGATTGACATGTTTCCCCAAACCATTAACGCTAAGGATAGAGGCGTTGCTTTAAAGACTCATTTTAAGAAAAAGAAAGAAAAAGTTTGTGAGTCCGATTCTGAGGGAGACTTTGATGATTTGGCCTTATTTGCGAAAAATTTCAAAAAGTTTCTCAAAATTTCTAAAGAAAATTCTTCCAATAAAAAGAGATTTTTTTATAAAAATAAAAAGAAAGAAAAGACCAAAGAAAGAGGTGAGAGGGAAAAAGAGAGTGACTCAGATGAGGAGTGTGAGGAGGAGTTTGAGAGCGTGACTTGTTTTGAATGTGGGGGTAAGGGGCATAAGTCGTTTGAGTGTCCTACGTGGCTTAGAAAGAAAGGAAAGAATGTAGCCATGTCCGCCTCAGTTAGTGATAGTAGTGAAGGTGAGGATGATAAGACTTGTGGTGAGAAGTTTGTTGCTTTTTCGAGTCGTGTGTGCACACCATCTTTGTCCCACAATAGTTGACACAAATGCCATAGTGATGATTTGAGTGCTTCAAGTGAGGGAGAATGGGAGAGTGAAAGTGGAGATTTTTACACCGAGACCTTGAAAACAAATAAGTATAATATAAATTTAGGTCGTCGGATTTTAGATTTGGAGAGAGAGAAGGTGTTTTAAAGAAAAGTGTTTGCACATTTAGGTGAGCAAGCTAAGTTTTTGGTCAATACTTCACAAGATTTGATGAAGATTTTTCATAAGTTGACACCACCTTTTGAAAACCCCTTCGCACCTAACGATTGAGGTTTGACTTGTTTACTAGCATAGGATGATTTTCATGATGACATTATTTGCCTATTGCTAGTATGTATCATTATTGTATAAACTTTTATTTTTGAAAAATTTTAAAAAAAAATACAAAAAGATTTTATTTTGATAAAATTATTTGAAAATCCAAAAAGATTGTTGTATTTTGTTTTGCACCATTTATGGATAGACATTTAGGATGACCAAGTCACAATTTCATTCCATGTATTCATCTGACTATTTGATAGTGTTTCGAGACAATATATCTTGTCATCTTTGTGCTTTATAATGTTTGGAGTCATTAAGATGTAATTAAGTGTTACTTCCTACATGTTTGACTCATGATTTCCTTTATTGCACACATGCACGGATTTATTTGATTATTTTACTTATCTTAACACATGTTGATTGGGTGTTTTCACTTCAATCATATCCTTAAAAAAAATCAAGGGTGATAAAACTTGATATGATAGGTGTGCCTGTAAAACAGTTTGGTGAGATTGTGTGGTATTTTAAAAACGGGGAGGGGCTACGAAAGGTAATTATCTATCCTTTGCGCTAAAGCCACCGTTAAATTGGACCTAAAAAATTGAGGAATTTTTTTATCCGGGGTCCAAAGAGGTTAAAAGAGCCCGAAAAAATCTAAAGGCAATAAAAAGAAATTCATGCCAATTATGGGCCAATTAGGTCTTTGCACCAATTCTTCGAAGTTTGAGAATTTAGTTTAACACCTCTAAAAAAATATATATAAGGGTGTTTGGTTGGAGAATTTAAACGGGTTTGCACGTCCTTGAATATCTTGAAAAAGCGCTAAATAGTTTTGGACATTATTGGTGTGGAAATCACTTTGACATTGATTTGTTGATTTGTATAAGACGATGTCATCTAAATTCAACAAATTTTTACACCTAAGGATCTTTTGATGTTCATTCGTTAGGAGTACACGTATTCATCGTGCACATATGATTGATTGAGTTTATTTACCTATTGAATGTGTTCACACCCATGCATTTTGTTTCCATGACTTGGTTGTTTGAGTTTAAATCCATGGTGTGATTTTTAGTAGCTTATTTTTTTGTGTAAAAAAAATTCGAAAAATTCTAATATAGAAGATTTTTTTTACATTTACCATATTCTTTGTTGTATATTTTGGGTAAAAATTTAATTTAAAAAATAAATAAATAAATCAAAAAATATAAGATTTTTTTTGTGACAATTTCCATATTTATGCTTCTCATATCTGTCTATTTGGGGACATCATAAAAAGGGGGAGAATGAATTATGGGGGAGAAATTCTTGTTGATTTATCAATGATTTGCTTAAGCTTAAATGATCTTTGATTTTTGCATATCATTATAAATCAAACTGTTGCGTGTCATGGGTATTTATTTTATCTCATGTGTGTATGTACAAAGTTGATATTTATTGGATTGCACACCCTGATGAGAAAAGCTTTGGAAATTTCTGAAATGTTAAAGTTTGATTGAAGACATGTCATCTAGTATTCTCACTTTGAGGGTTTAATGAGGATATTATCTTATATGTCATTTGTTTTTGAGAAATTGCATAATTCGGATTTTTATGTATGTACCGGCATAGACATAGGGGGGGTTTGTAAGGACATAATTTTATAAATGTCCGGGTAGAATCTAGGAATTTTCTATTTTTCTAGATCACAGTTTGTATGTCTGATACCGCTACATTCGGCACGTCTCTACACGGTCTCATGTGACGGCATCTATACGAATTTTGGAAATCAAGCATTCAACGTCTCCATCATGTGCCCCACTTCTGCCTCATCGACTTCACGTTCCATGATTTTAGGTACTTTATGCAAGTGGTACGCAAGAGAAGTCAAAACAGTGAAAGAAGACACGATATGAAAGTTCAAGGGAATTTTGGTAATTTTATTGTAACAACCCGCGTAATTTTTGGAGTATTTTCGAAATTAAGAGGAAAAATAAAGTTTTTGATAAAATTATTTTTATTGCTCAAATATGTTGGATTTTATTATTAAAGATGATAATTTCAAACGGTTTCGAAATTGGAATTAAAATGAAGTTTTAATTGCATTTTTATTATATAGAAGAGTCCTCAAAACATAAAACTGTCTAGAAAAAAAAATATTTAAAAATATTGAACGGTCCGATCGAGCTGAAATTTTTTTGACATCTTCCTCCCGTCTTCAGCTAATTCTCTGTAAAATTTCATCCATTTCCAATGGTCTGATCGTCCGAGATAAATTTTTTTAGTGTTTGTATCTTATTAAAACTCTTTTCTTAATCAAACTCTTAATCCTTTATATATCAACAAATTCATGGATGGACTTTTCAAATCACTTTTTCTCAAACTTTTCAACCAGAAGAGCTCTCCAAAATTACTCCCCTTTATATACAAACCATAGCCCCAAACTTATTCAAGATTTCAACCTTAGATTAGAAAGCTTATTTTGTGTTTTCTCGAGTTTGGGCTAGAACGAGATTTGGTTATTTTCGCGAGAGGAACGTGATGGTGTGATTAGATTTTGAGGCTGAATTATGTGATGATTCATGTGATGATTTTAAGGTATGGGGTTTTACACAATATGCTCCTGAAATCTCGCGAGTGTTTATTCCGTTGAATTCTTGTTAATTGAACTCATATTTTGAATTGTTAAATTCATTGAAATCTGAAAAAATAGTTGTTGGAATTATTTTCATTCATGAGGTATTATTCATGTTATTTTGAGCACGCTGTCATGAGATTTTAATATGGCACTGATGTTGGGCACCCGCCAAGACTCCTTTTCCGGCTACTTGATAAAGTATGGCGCGGTATGGTGAGGCCTGGTGACTCCGGTTAATGTGTTGTTGAGAAATTTATTGATAAAATGCTATTGAGATTTGCATTATTTGATTTGAGTATTCGTAGTCGTATTGTTGCGCTTTGTTCATCACTAACATCTTTGTTGAGCATATTCCTGTCGTATTGTGTACTTCCCCATCTTTTTCTTAGTTAGCAGGTGCGCACGGATTTGAGTGCTATGGACCAATTGGGATGATTTTAGCGAGGATTATTTGGGAAGAATTTTTAATACAAGAGATGAGAAGACTTGTATTTATTTTGATGTATAGAGCATTTGGAGATTTATTTTATTTTCGAGATAGTTAGATTGTTGTAACTATTTCGAGTGATTTGTTGTATCAATTTGAAGATGAGAATAGTGGTTTCTTGTTTTATTGTGGGATTTAGATGCTCTATACCTTGTTATTTGTGGATTAGTATAGTTTTATCGATGAGTAGCGCTCCGCTCGCTCTCCCCGGGCGGGTGGGGTGTTACAGAATGGTATCAGAGCTTAGGTATACGACAACCCTCGGGTCTTGGGGTTTGGGTCTGTTGCGTTTTTGTGGCGCAAATTTGGAGATAGAAATTTTTAGAGAATCGTTTTGCGTTAGGCATCTATATTAGATGTGAGGAAATTATTTTTTGGTGACGAGATTATTTTTGGAGATTGGTGGCCTGATTTTTTAGAGTTAGGCATTCTGCGAATTTCAAGGGCGAAATTCCATTGTCAGTGGGGAAGTGTAACAACTCGCGTAATTTTTAGAGTATTTTCGAAATTAAGAGGAAAAATAAAGTTTTTGATAAAATTATTTTTATTGCTCAAATATGTTGGATTTTATTATTAAATATGAGAATTTCAAACGGTTTCGAAATTGGAATTAAAATGAAGTTTTAATTGCATTTTTATTATATAGAAGAGTCCTCAAAACATAAAACTGTCTAGAAAAAAAAAATATTTAAAAATATTGAACGGTCCGATCGAGCTAAAAAATTTTTGACATCTTCCTCCCGTCTTCAGCTAATTCTCTGTAAAATTTCATCTATTTCCAACGGTCTGATCGTCCGGGATAAATTTTTTAGTGTTTGTATCTTATTAGAACTCTTTTCTTAATCAAACTCTTAATCCTTTATATATCAACAAATTCGTGGATGGACTTTTCAAATCACTTTTTCTCAAACTTTTCAACCATAAGAGCTCTCCAAAATTACTCCCCTTTATATACAAACCATAGCCCCAAACTTATTCAAGATTTCAACCTTAGATTAGAAAGCTTATTTGGTGTTTTCTCGAGTTTGGGCTAGAACGAGATTTGGTTATTTTCGCGAGAGGAACGTGATGGTGTGATTAGATTTTGAGGCTGAATTATGTGATGATTCATGTGATGATTTTAAGGTATGGAGTTTTACACAATATGCTCCTGAAATCTCGCGAGTGTTTATTCCGTTGAATTCTTGTTAATTGAACTCATATTTTGAATTGTTAAATTCATTGAAATCTGAAAAAATAATTGTTGGAATTATTTTCATTCATGAAGTATTATTCATGTTATTTTGAGAACGCTGTCATGAGATTTTAATATGGCACTGATGTTGGGCACCCGCCAAGACTCCTTTTCCGGCTACTTGATAAAGTATGGCGCGGTATGGTGAGGCCTGGTGACTCCGATTAATGTGTTGTTGAGAAATTTATTGATAAAATGCTATTGAGATTTGCATTATTTGATTTGAGTATTCGTAGTCGTATTGTTGCGCTTTGTTCATCGCTAACATCTTTGTTGAGCATATTCCTGTCGTATTGTGTACTTCCCCATCTTTTTCTTAGTTGGCAGGTGCGCACGGATTTGAGTGCTATGGACCAATTTGGATGATTTTAGCGAGGATTATTTGGGAAGAATTTTTAATACAAGAGATGAGAAGACTTGTATTTATTTTGATGTATAGAGCATTTGGAGATTTATTTTATTTTCGAGATAGTTAGATTGTTGTAATTATTTCGAGAGATTTATTGTATCAATTTGAAGATGAGAATATTGGTTTCTTGTTTTATTGTGGGATTTAGATGCTCTATACCTTGTTATTTGTGGATTAGTATAGTTTTATCGATGAGTAGCGCTCCGCTCGCTCTCCCCTGGCAGGCGGGGTGTTATATTTATAACCACCATCCGGAGGACTGATCAACTGGAAAGTTGAAGATCTCGACGCCACGAAGATACTGGAAGAAACGGCACCTCAATACGAGCTACGATGAATAAGTTATGGCCCTTTGAAAATGGAGAAGAAAAATAATAATGGAGTGACGCAAATCTCTTTATGTCCCTTTCTACTCAAGTGTTTCAAAGAATTTTTTTCAACTCTATTTCCACACCAACCAACCTGAAACAGCCCTCTTTTTAGTCTTCATCATTTTAAGGCTTTAGAGTTCATCATTTTAAGGCTTTATGCCTCTTTAAATGCACACTTAATTCCCATTTATCAGGTGCACACAATAAACCTTCAAGAGATTTATTTTACTCATTTAGGAGTATTTTTGTGGAGAAGCCGGTCCCTTCTTCATTGTTTCCCATCTGGAATTCTTGCGGAAGATTCCAGCCGACGACATCGGAATCGACACCTGCGGGTATTTTCGTATGTCACAACTATTTTCATTATAATCCGTGTAACCGTTCTTTACAAATTATAGTGAAAATAATATGGTTTTGCCCTGAGGGGATTTTCCTGATATTTTGTGTCACATGCTTTATTTTATTTGTTAAATCATCTAGATGCATGCTTTAAGGATTTAATTAAAAAACTGTGTTTAATTAAATAATTTCGTAATTTGGACACACAGGTATATGTTTAGGGGTTGTATTCAATTTGTTTAAAAATAGACTCTAATTAAAAATAGTTTACTTGGAAACTTGTGAATAATTTTTTATTCGATATCACACACCGCGTTTGTTCATAATCGCACTTTTCAAATTCTAATTATTCCCCAAGCCTTACTTTCTACATATAAAAAGGGACATTGATTTTTATTTTAGAGAACCTTCATTTTCTTTTTTAATATCGGATAAAATCTTCTCCATCACTCTACAAAAAATATCTCAATATAGAGTGGTGTTTAGGATGTGTTTCTTGTGTACAAATTTATAATGGGAATGTTTGTAATTTATAACAAAATTCTCTCATATTTAAGAGTGCATTCAGAGTTCATCTATTGTACATATTGCAAATAGTTTTCTTCTTTCTTCTTTTGTAATTTTTTTTCTCTTTGAAAAGTCAATTCTTACATAGAACACACCATTTCTAGTTCATTTTTGTAGGAAATTTTTTTATGAGTTTAGTGTAATCTTTTAATTATTTTTAATGTATTCTTTAGAGAATTGTGTGAGGGAATTTATATTCCAAGATATAAATTCTGAGTTTATGAGCTAAAAGTCGGATTCAACTATTATTGTAAAACTCAGATTTGTGGGTCTTCTTTAATACCAAAGCTTACAGGTTCAATAGAAATGCAAGGTGCCTCGGTTTAATATTGTTTTCTTCCATATTTATTCTTTTCTTTATGCGTCCAATGGAGTGTTGCTACATTTCAAATGTAAAAATACTTCACATGATAGGATAAATCCCCCATTCAAGGGGTGAGATGAGACCCATGTCTATGTTAATTTAATTAATTTATTTTATTTATTATGTTCCTTTGAAAATTAGCTTTGAACTTTCACTTTTTAATTTATGCCTCGAGAGAGGGTAAATGATTTTCGCGAGAATAACACATTTGAGATATAATGTTCAGTTTAGAATCAAAGTAGAGATTGGTTTTTCTCAAGTATAATATTATACCTCAAATTTCAACTCTAAATAGTTTATTTTTTGGAGAAGTAAATCCTTTTGATAAGTCTATCCTAGTGTGCAATTTATTAAAAAGGGTTTAACTCGAATTTTTTAGATTTTGTAAAATTTTAAAATTAATTTTCTAAAAGGGAAATATAAATTTCATTTGTGACTAGAGTTGACTTGTAACTTTATTTTTATCTTGGGCCATTTTGGAGAAATAAATTAATTAATTAAAATAATTAATATATGTGGAAGAGTCTCACCCTTTGTTTGTTCCAACATTTATTCACCTCACTCATCTCTTGTTTTAGTTTTTATTTATTAGTTTAGATTAAATAGTAGCACATCATTAGTTAAAATAAACATACCCTAAACCATTGTTTTAAAAATTATACTAGTCTTCACTTTAATCTTGTCTACATTAGAAGTTAGATTGATACCCCTTACTTGTCATATATATATTTTTAGTGTATTATTATCCAAAAGGATGTTTTATTCACATGTGTATGAAACAACGACATGTACACAAAAGACCTTTCATTAATACTGGATTTTGAGCGTAATGTGATATGATATTTATTTAATAATTAGATTATTATTTTGATAATAAAATAAATCCAATTTAATTGGTCTTTAATTTCACTTATTCTAAAATTTGATTATGTTGAATAGTAAGATGTTTTTCATTTATTTTTTTTGGTGGTATGTGTATGTGTCTGTGTGTGCATGTGTGTGTGTGATGAGAAAAAGTTGCATAATAATCATAGATGATCACAGTGATGTTTGGGACTTGCGGGGATTAGAGACATATCGTAGATTCTTATGTGTTGTTAGTTATCCCTAAGTATGGGAGTAGAAATGACTTATGTCAGTACGCGTCGAGTTGTGATCTCTAAGTATTGAACTAAAGGCAGTTTAATCGATTATATGAGTATCTTGCACTCCCTAATATAGGTATTGAAGGAGACTCGTGTGTTGTGTTCCAAGTAAGAGAATGGATGAGTATATTGAAATATGTAATTATGTACAACGAATTGATTATTGGAGTTTTACACCCAATGAATGAAGGATGATAAATCTTTGGGGAATCATGTGGGCATCATTATTTGTACAAACAATAATGAATCTCTAGGCCTTAAGAAACATTTAATGGAATAGTACGATTCCAATTTGAAATTCTCTAATGAGAGTTAGTGAATTAGTCAGTTATTATGGACGAAAAGTTTGAGGAACAAATTTCCCAACGATGGAAGAACGTAATAACCTGACTTTTTGTAAACAGTACAAGTATTGAATTTCATGAAAAGTCGAGTACATTTTATTATTTCATGTACAATGGTGAATCCTGGTGGGAATAATTTAAGTAACTGTTCAATTATTTTCAAATAATTATTGAATAATGTGTATATTTTGTGAGAGTTTAGTTGGAGTAATTGAGTAGTTATCAAATTAGTTAGGGCTATTAAGGAATAAATATGTTACGGGTACAATTTGGATTGAAATACTTGTGCTAGATTAGTATATAATTTATTATTATTAGTAGTAGTAGTAGTAGTATTATGTAGTTGAGGAAGATAGGCTCACACACTCAACCGCGACAGTGGGAGCACTTACCGTGACTACAGTTAAGGGCCGCTACCACGACAAAGGGGACCGCGACCACGGGAGAAACTTACTACGACCAAGGTTTTAGGCTCAAAATCTACTCATATCATGGGAGAAGCGAAACTTGGATATTGGAATTCATTAAGAGGCCGAAACGTGTCCAAGACAGGACACAACCCTTATGTTTCTCTCTCACATTTGTTTAAATAGGAAGGTTAGTGTCCTACTAGGAGCATCTAACCAAAATTTGGAGAGAAAACACCAAGTCCCATTCTGGTAGTATTATAAAGAGAGAGAAAACTTAAATAGGTGAGTCTGAGGATGCATAAGGGGATATTTTGGTAAAGATTTTTAATAGAAATGTAAGACAAAAATATATTGGAGTGTATTTTTAATATCTGAAAACTTGGTAACCCCGTAAGGCCACCTTTAGAGATGGAGGATGCCTTTCCTCACCAACCATATCTTCATAATTGGTCTCCAAAATAGGTAGGATTATTGAATAATTTTCAAATTTAAATATGTTTAAGATGCATTATGTGATTTTATGTGTATAGATTAATTGTATAAATATATTGGGCGTGGCTATTTTGGTGCATTTGGATATTAGAGTATTAATTTCTACAAAAATAAAGAGTATGAATTTAAGGGTTGTGTTTAATAATATTATAAAAATATTACTTAAACCCTAGACTTTTGTAGAATTATTATTTACGGAACGTAGTCAATATAAATTTTGTTTTCACCATGTATATTGGTAAAAATGGACTTTTGACCACAAACTTTAATGAAATTATAAACGAGAATCTAAACTTGTCAACTATGTTATTTCGATCCTAAAAATGTATTTTTAGGGAATATTTATGAACCTACTAAACTTTGGATATTAAAAAATAGCTCATAAACTTTGGATATTTACAAAATAACCCCTGGACTTTTAAATATTGTGACACATCTCCGAATTTGGGCATATAAATACAAAAAAAATTATGATTGTGACAAATGAAATAGATGCTTTGCTGATGCAAAGTCCTGTTTCGCTGCATTGACTGACCATTGAGATATGTCGTGCATGAAAATAAAGTTTTCCATGGTTAGTTGAATTTTTATAAACAAAAAAATAGAAGATTCTGATCAAAACTACAACAAAGTAAATTACAAATACAAAGGATGAATTTTCAACATTAGTTGTAAATAGAAAGAAAATATTGCATCATGTACTTGAAAATCTCAAAAACCTCAAAGTTAAAAGATTTTACAATTATACAAATTATTATTTAGCCATGGGATTGAATCTAAGTCCTCTGGTCAATACACATTTATCCTAAGATATTAACTTAGGTAAATGACATAAATGATCCGTTATTATTTTTCATACCAGATTATTCATTGAAGGGTTTATGTCGCCTATTTTATTGTCCTTATGTGCAACCTAGCCTATATAGTTACACTCTGGTAGTGGATGCTACTCTTCGTTAGTTCTAGAGTCGAAACCATAAAAAAAAAGATCGATAATAAGAAAAAGTGTATTCGGCATAATAGGACAAAGACTGATGTTGTTATCTATGGAGATGACAAGAGTGTACAAGGTGGATAGAAGGGATAATAATCATGTAAGGGAATGTAAAATGGACTCCATTAGAGAAAAAACCAATACTGTAACACTCTAACCCCTCAACGAAGTTAGTAGTAGTAAAGGATAGAATGAGGCAATTGGGGGGGCTTCCTATTTAAACCATATAGAGGGTTGGCTCCTACTGTGTAGATATTAGGGAACAATTCTTATGAGTTCTCTAAGACAGCCCTTATCTAGTAAGTTCAGAATCCCCAACAGTAGTAGCAGTAGCCACCTACACCGTCAGTTCCAAAGAATTATGAACCAGCACCACTAGCCTCCCCAGTAGTACACAACTAGAAAAGTATTATAAAGTACACCTAATCTAATACCCCAAAAGCTCATTTAATATCCCTAATACTATTTTGGACAATCATAAGTACATGAAGATTTATCCTAATTGGTTGGCATCATAAAAAGTATCAAGGACAACAACCAACTGTCCTTTTAGAGTTTTTATGATAACTCAAGCCGCGCTTTTAATGGCGTCCTTATAAAACCAAATAATATTATTTTTTAGTTTAGAAATGTTTGTTGTCCCTTAAAACTTTGTATTGGGGATAGAAGTGGATGTCCTAAATAGATTTTAGTGCATAAAATATTGCGCAAAATTATTATGCTAAAAGATATCTCTAGATGTCCCAAAAGATAAAAATATTTTTTTATATTATACTGTGGTTATCCTAAATTCAATTATAAAAAATTATAGTCATCCAAAAATCGGACCAATCCCTAATAAAATAATAGTAAATTAAAAACAAAACTTAAATTCATATTATACAAAAAATAAACACCATCACATACTTTGAAACATTCATTTTCAATTCCATGTTATGTGGATTAATCACAATCTATAGCAAAATATAGGCTCTTGTGACACCCCGACTAATTAAATACCGGGTAGGTACTCCTTTATTCAAATTAATACAAAATGCCAAGTTGGTTCAGTTCATAGCATCAATGTCGAAAGCATTTTAAACAATTACTAGCCACCTAATATTTAAAAGGTGAGTTGCCAAATTTTATTAAATTGAATTAACATGAAACCAATGAAATTATAAGCTAAATATACCACATCCACATCACAATCACAATAGAATAAATAATGGAATAAATAAAATGAGTCTGGAGTAACACTCCCCTGAATAATCCAAATACTGAATAAAACCCAATACAAAAGTCTGAATAAATAAATAGATCCAAACTAAAATGAAACTGAAAGTCTAAGAATGCTATCTCTAAATGGAAGTGGGGGACATGCCCGAACTGATGAATGACCTTGAATAGAATCAAATGCAGAATGTCGAGATCCTGTAACTTCCACAACAGCTACAACACGTCAATAGAATGGAACTTCTATGTTTGGTGTCCATGTGGCTGGGCACCTAAAAGGTTTTACAAGAAAATAGATTTGAAAGAAAACGGGTCAGAGCCCGAGGTGAAAATATTTTAAAAATGGCAAGTGTTTGAATCACAATATTAAACAACACATATATTAAACATGTTAGTCCCGTGCCCTCACCTGAGATCCTCACCCCTCAACTATTGTGCGAGCCTAATGCATCCTCTAAATCCCCTCCTAGTTATGCCACTATCTAAGTAGTCCGTACTAACTTCTGCTTTTACATTCTAACATAGGGTATCTACTCGTATTACCCAAACAAGTCATATTTATATCCCATTTTCACATTCATTAAATTACTTATCTCAAGTGTTATTTAAATTCTCACATTCTTAGCCCATTCAAATATCTTAATTATTCACATCTACTAAGCAACAGTAAACCGATCACAAGTACATATATAAATCACTCTTAATACATATATACATATATGGAACCCATAGTCTAAGCTGCGGTGCAGGCATACTCTGCTATCAAATCCATGTACATCACGTACGTAAGGATTACGTGTTCCTAATCACTCACGAACCGTCTCAATACAAATCACACATAATAGAGGCGAATATAGTTCACATACCCATGGGTCACGCACATACCTACGCTCCCATGGTTAGCTGACTTATCAACTCATAAATAAGTCATTCACACTCCTATGTCCTTAAGTTACCAATCTAAATCCCCCTGAAGGCACACAAAGATAAGATGGTCCTTTTTCCAAAAATTAATCTCCCGTGATAGCAAGTATGGTAGGTATGTCATACACGCAATAATCCAGAGACTAAGTAATCACAAAACTTAGATAATCATCATATTTATATAGGTATAAACCAGCCCTATATCTTAATTCTCAAACGTATTATAGTGTCATCCCGAATATTCCACGTAATATGTTTAGCGCTACAACTCTCGTCGTATAAGTCTGAATACTAAAACCTACCTCATAAGGTTACTAAGTCACCCACTAGTCTCTAAGGTTATCTCAATAATTCAAAGTGCCTCTTCTACTGTTTCATAACCTTAAGTTATCGTTCACCCAAATTTCAATCCCAAATTATAAATTTTCTAACGGTATCTCACTCGGCAAACACCCGTATATATCCCATTCAATCCCAATTGTTATAACCTTTTCCTGGCATAAACTACAATCCTACCGAACTTACCCATGTCCCATAACGTTCTATTAAATCCCCTAAGAGTTCCTACAAGCTTGGGATTTGTCAAACCTTAATGGAAAACAATCTACAAAAATCAGGAGGGATCGATCGATCGAGGAAAAGGGTCGATCGATCAACATTCTTGAGTCGGTCGATCAATCGATCAGGTATTTGCCTAGAATTTCTTTAACAGTTACGGTTTCTTCAAATTTTACACCCCAAATCTTCCATTACAACGTCCCAAACTCCCAAGTAAGTTTACTAATACCTAAACCAACATATCTACACAAGTTTTAACGTTCAAGAATCATTAAACTATCATAGAACATCGTTTTCTTGGATCAAAAGCCGTGAATTTCACTACAACCCTAATTCTTCACCATTTCTTCGATAATGATTATAATCCTCGATTTCAATTTTGTGATTATTAACCCTTAATTTATAATTTCGTTCATCCAACATTTCGAAAAGAACCACTACATGCAAACCTACCCAAAATCAATTATTAAGTCTCCAAATTCATATTTTTGCCATTATTCATAAATAGACATCAAACCTAAACTATCATGTAAAGTATATGCCATAAATCATTGCAAGATAAATCATTTGCCTGATTTAGAGATTTTGATCCATTGAAGCAGACGGTATGGGAGTGATCCTTGATTCCCGATCTATCCGGTGATGGTGACGATGGTGCAAAAGCCTCTAAGGGTTGGCTCTCTTTTGGGAACTTCCTTCTATTCCTCTCTAATGGTCGTTTATGATTTTTTCTTGTGAAACCCTAAGGGACTCAAGTGTTGATTGATATAATCAGTCTAAAATTCGTGGGTTACTATTCCTGAAAAAGTCAAAATGACTTGTTGGAATGTGAGGCCCCCAATTTTTAAAATCTTTACTTCAAAAAGTAATTTCCTTTAAATAGATGCGGAAGCGAGATGGTTCAAACAAAAACACTAAATTTCAATTTCTTCTAAATTAAAATTACACCAAAGTGAAATATAACGGAACACACACAAATGTGAATTTCACTTAAACACAATTAATTAACCCAAGTCCTAGAAATTTGCCTAAGTCATATTTTTCATTTTTACCAAATTAGGCAAAACCAATTTTAACAAATTAAATTAATGACTTGAATTAATTACACATTACCCAATATTTAATTTAGTAACAAATTAAACAAGTAGTGATTAAACCCAATTTTATCTTTTTACCTAAGCATGCGTTCTAGGTGATAGTGGAAGATAAAAATTAAACAATGAGTCACTACACCGCGATGTATGAGGAAAAACCCACAACGAGAAAAAAAAACCTCGGACGGCCCTAGCCTTAAGTCCACTAAATATGGAATTACAAATTACAAGACAGATGACTTACTTCCTCAACTCGACCCCTTTCAAGCCTTGATGCGTCTTCTTGTAAAACACCTCCGCCTAGTAGACAACCCCGGAGCTCCACCGGAATCTTGGTCTTCAATCAATGAGACAATAGGTACACCGTCAACCACACATGGTGTCTTTCACAATGTGAGAATTCCGCGGCAAAACAAACTCTTCTTCTTTATGGGATGTAGAAGAAAACCCAAACTTCTCTTCAAACGGATGTAGATATAAACCGGTGCCAAACGCTCCAAGCAAAGTATATTGACTTGGATAAACAAACTTTGGGTGTAAAACAAGTGTTTAAAAGATTTTTCTTGAAAGAATAAACACTCAAAACAATGAACTTTTTCTCTTATGAATTTTGCTCTCAAACTCTCTCTGGGAGATAATAGTGTATGAAAAAGTTGATTTACGCACTTAAGAAGTTCTGTCAAAAGATAGTGGGAAAAGAAGTGGGAAAGTGGGAAAAACTGCTCAAACTGCCAAATTAACTGTTCCCGCCAAAACTCGTTCGAATGAGATTTTCGTTCGAACTAAGTCTCGTTCGAATGAGATTTTCGTTCGAACGAGGCTTCTAACGAATTTCCAGTGTGAACTAGTTAGAAATCTCATTGGAAATATCGTTCGAACCATCATTCTCATTCGAACGATACTTCGGACAGCATTCCAGTGGCCTTAATGGGAACTCGTTTGCAGATCTCGTTCGAACGACATTCTCGTTCGAACGACAATTCGAACGAACTTCCAGAAAGTGTAAATTTCTATTTTTAGCCCAGAAACTTTATATACTTTATTTTAAAGTTTTAATAAAATCTTTCTGAAAATAAAGAACATTTTAAAATAAAATTCACCCAATAATAAATTGTTCTAAGCTCCTATATATATTCAAATGTATTCATACCTTAGGAGCAATAGGAACTATATTGGTGACGTAGAAACAAGGCACTTGAAATACGGCATTTGATGAAGCTTTATACTCTTGGCCGCTACGTCTTCAACTAAACACATCATAGGCTCAAATGGGTACATTGAACACTATCATATGACATAAACGTTTTTATCCGGAATAGAGCCGAAACAATAATGAGACTCAATTGGAGAATTGTGTCCTTACACTAAGATACCCTCTCGGGTTGCCTGTTAGGCCTAAAATGCCTCGGGACCCAAACTAAACCCTCGGCTAGTGTTTTTTGACTATATCGACCAACACACTCAAAATGATCATACGAATGACATAAAATAAATTACTTTTAAATCTATTAAATTGGATCCTGACACGACTGACACGCGCATCCCCACTTAATTACCGAAATTGTCATATTTTCAACTTACGACAATTTTAATAAATTCAATAATCACATATTAGCATAATCACTCAGTAATATTCAACATTATCATCATAATCAAATACTAACTCTCGTCTCGTTTGTTATTTAAATCCAAATTAATTTCCAATTGTAAGTAGTCTCCACGTGCACCGCTCATAAATAGAAAACAGCTGGAGTAAGAAGATCAGCCAAAAATTTTGTTTCCAGCCGACGATTCTAGTGATGGTAGAGTCAAAATGGTAAATTTATTTGATGGGTTGCCAACCTAATATAAGTAACGAGTTCTTTCGAATGGGTGGAATAGGTTGTCCGGAAGGAAAGTAATTGTTATGTCCTTGGGTGATTTACACTATTAAATAGTGAACGCGCCGGTACGTGGTCCTGCCCAGTATTATTCTGAACTGGGATGAGATCCTTAAAACCCACCTTCAATATGGGGTATCAGGAAGTAGTGGGGATAATGTTTCGTTTTGAGCAGGTTGTATCACCTATAGTCCGAGGAGTAGGCGCAAGGTGATTGACGACTGGTGGAGCTGTGTGAAAGTAAGTTTGGACTCATTGTGATAACTTTATTTCCACAACGGGTATAGCTAGTAAGTGAAGTATAGTATGGTAATGGGGAGAGGATATTACATAACGGTAGAGTTGTCTGAAATTACTCGTACCTATTTATAGTGGACAAGGTGCTTACTGAGGTTTTGTATGGATAAACCTTACTATCCTTCCTCTGGATGTTTAGAGGTGAGCGGATTATCCCAAATTAAGTTAATTAATACCATAATTAAAAGCAATTTCATTTAATTAATCTCATAATTAAAAGCCATAAAAATACGGGGTATTACATACTTCCCCCCTAATAACGGAATTTCGTCCCGAAATTTGGAAAAATAAGGCATACCTGAAAAAATTAGGTATTCTCCAGTACTCAAACAAAATTCAAAGTAAAGCTCAATCACTACAGCCCCTGCTTCACAATAAGTTTGTTGAACACTCTCGATACTTTATCAATTATAGGGTCACACCTCAATAAATGCACCTCACATTGTGCTCTTACTAAACAACATTCGAATAAGAATAGCCTATACATCATTGGCCACATTATCTCAATATTATTGGGATGTCGTACCTCACTTCGTATCAACTCCCGCGTTTATCTAAACACGAAACTCCCATCTTGGAAGAAATAATAGAACATCTGACTACTCTTGTCCGTTCTTCAAACTTGTTCCCGGCGGTGTAACTTTTACAAAAGGAAAAAGTCACCTAAGATGGTTTGTGGTTATCCCATCCTAGTCATCAGACTCTAACTTCTGACTAATCCAAACTCCGATAATCCTCTCACCTATAAACATCCAGAGGAAGGACAGTAAGGTTTATCCATACAAAACCTCAGTAACCACCTTGTCCACTATAAATAGGTACGGGTGCTTTCACAAAAATCTACCGTTAGGTAATATCCTTCCCCATTACCATACTATACTTCAGTTACTAGCTATACCCGTTGTGGAAATAAAATGATCGCAATGAGTCCAAAATTACTTTCATACAGCTCCACCAGTCGTCAATCACCTTGCGCCTACTCCTCGTGCTATAGGTGATATAACCTGCTCAAAACGAAACGTTATCCCCACTACTTCCTGATACCCCATATTGAAGGTGGGTTTCAAGGATCTCATCCTAGTTCAGAATAATACTGGGCAGGACCACGTACCGGAGCGTTCACTATTTAATAGTGTAAATTACCTAAGGATATAACAACTACTTTCCTTCCGGACAACCTATTCCACCCATTCGAAGGAACTCGTTACTTATCTTAGGTTGGCAACCCATCAAAGAAATCTACCATTTGACTCTACCATCACTGGAATCGTCGGCTGGAAACAAAATTTCTAGCTGATCTTCTTATTCTAACTGTTTTCTATTTATGAGCGGTGCATGTGGAGACTACTTAC
Source organism: Sambucus nigra (assembly GCA_949130495.1). Taxonomy (NCBI): domain Eukaryota; kingdom Viridiplantae; phylum Streptophyta; class Magnoliopsida; order Dipsacales; family Adoxaceae; genus Sambucus; species Sambucus nigra. The sequence continues at coordinate 574,732,965 of OX422217.1, forward strand.
AATGTCCCGCTCAACACCGACTTTCACTTATAATATCTCCTATTCAGTGCTACTTAATAATCATCTTTTTCCTTTAGCGTATATCCAAAAAATTCAACTTGTGCACTTTTCGCCATGATGTGTACTTCTGGAATCTTTATACCTTATTGACATCATCATTCTATTTATGCGTAAGTCACTCTCAACATTCTACTGGGTAGAACTCTGCTACAGATTGTCCATAATAGTTAAATATGTGTCTTCTCAAGGGATACACCCTTTTAAAATGGCTTTCCATTGCCTTTCAACCAAGTTCGGACGTGTTACTCTAATTACACATGAATATATAGATTGTCATCCTTCTCACAACGCTTAATCCACTCTACCACTTCCATTTTGTCATATTAGTCCCACAAGCATAAATTTCACCCATCTCTATTTCTCTTCTTCCGGCGATTCTTACATCAGCAAACCAGGGTGTCTATACCCCCTATAAACTATGCATACGGGTTTAAACATCATATACGCTTCATATGTACTCCAAACTCTTCATTGCCCCTGCATTCGTAACGCGGCTATACCACTTGGACGTTCTCAATCACCACCAATTTGAAATTCTAACTCCTACTTAACATCATTCCATCCTTCAACCCGCCAGAATAAAACAAATTTTTAATACTTCCTCACCATACAGCTGGCTCTACTGGCCTTATATCAAAATTTTAACTTACAGTTATAACTACATACCTTTATAACGATCGAGGTACTGAACTCATGGATGAAAGGCCAAACATCTCCCTACTACCAACCTTATGCTAAGTTTCATGCGTGGGATGTCTCGCAAAGAAAAATCCAAATAAGGAACCCCCCCGATACACTACTACCTAGCATTGTCGATCATCTGAATTCGTCAGGCCCTCAGTCCATAACATGTACCCCTATTTTCCCATCTCTTGACACAAAAGTTACGTCTCATTCCGCAGTTATACCTAAACAAGGAACTTTCTCCGAAAGACGTTGTCACTTAACATTCATGGAAATCACATTCCATAAATATCGTGAACATATAATTGGGGCTCTAAAAATCTTGTCCCCAGACATACAGCTATAAGTCTTAACTCCCACATCTCTAAAGGGTGATATAACAATGCGCTCTTCCTATTACCTAGGGTTGAGCATTAAACATAATAACTACTAAATATTTCCGCTGAACTGTAAACTCAATACACTCCGAATCATATTAACAAAGTTCCTACACATACCAGGATCGAACATCTGAGACCACTATACCTTTCAAAGTTTCTATAATATATATATATATATATATATAAACGCGAGTCTCGCCCTCTTGCAAATGAGGTCTAATCAGAACAAAACATTCTACTCTAAGGTAGTAACCCCGATAGACTTGCAATATCCGCACACTATCGCTCTAACCATTACTAGAAAACCACAATCAGAATAATATCATACTCGTATAAAATATCACAAAAATGAGAAATATCAATAAAGTATATACCACTATTAATACACCCAGTCATCCTCCGCGGATACACTAAAGGTAACCCCATTATACTAAGGAAAAATATCCACGTAAATAATAATGTTAGCGATATACGCACTAAACTCGTCTCTAATGCGAATATAGCAATAATAAAAAAATGTAGTAGCTCATTCGTGTCACATAAAATACGCCTCATCATCCCCTAAGGGTAAAACTCATACTTCTACCTTGCCAGTCTCCCTGGCTGCTTAAATGGTCCTTGGATATAACACACCTGTCCAAACCAAACCAAAAATTAAAATAACCATTGCCTTTTCTAGGCATCATACCCTTATCCCTTTACTCACTTCGAGAAAATTTAACGCAGGGGGTTCACTCCCACAAAATACCTCTACACATACTCCACTTATCTCCGGTCATACTGACCATGTTAGGGTTGTCCTTTATTGAACTTTGGTAGTCTCAACTCTAATGGCTACCTCTGTTGTTCCCTTAGCTTTGATGGACCTAAGGAACATGCTACTGGCTTCAACAGCCCTTATTGAATTCGCCATCGCTCGGTAAAAATTCAGCTATTTGAATCATCTAAATAGGTCCCCTAATGGGTCTCCCCCTTATTGTGCTTTACTAACACCGTTTCACCCAGTCTTACTCTCTCACTAAATTCTTCGATTCTTGTAGCTTCCTGTACAATGAAGTGTTAACATCCATGTTAACAAAATGCGATATTATTACCATCTGCATTGCCCATCCAAGCAGAATTCCCTATAAGTTCTAGCAACTCTTTTCAGGAGTTAATTTCCCACTCTAGAATCCCCTTCTCCATTGTACCTACTTCATCCAGTGCAAGATTCGCTAATTAATTAAATTCCCTTTCACAAAAGGACCTCTGTCTTGCCCTCTGGTATGAGTTCATAACAACGTTTGCACCTTATCCTAAACATCTGATGAAGGAACTTGCAGTTAGACAATACTTAAGATCCTTCCAGTGACATAACATTTCCCTTATAAATGTGTTGGTTGACTCCTACCTTTAATACTTCGCTCCGATGAGCCAAGAAAAATTCTTACCCGAAATTTTACTTTCGGTTAGCCACACTCCGACACATGCCCAAGCCTTTGGATACTTTACCTCCGTTAGCTAACACGCGCCATCTCCGCATTTCTAGAATTTCCACTGCTGGTTCTCTTCAATGTTTCGTCTGACTCTCTCTCAATCCAACCTTGCTGGGTGAGTCTAATTTGACCCCACTTTCTACTACAGTGGTACCTGGAAGTCATATGTTGTACCTTAGCCGTATTTACCATCCTGGCCTTTCGTGCCATAATAGGGGGACCTCAACTACGGTCATCATTCTTGAATATACCCAACAACCTCAATTGAGTTTTGCCTCCTGTTGTCCGTCCAACTGCCCTCGCCCGACATACTGCATTGTTCGGCACATGAACACACCCAAATGCAATTAAGATTTACTATTATATGGATTATAGCAGGAGAAAGAAATCTCACCAAAGAAATCAACAATCCTAAACATAGGGATCTACATCAAAGAAAGCTACGCTGGAAGCATAATAAGCCGTACAGATCCTAAGCGACACTAGAACCTGATGCTCTGATACCACATGTGACGCCTCGACTAATTAAATACCAGGTAGCTACTCCTTTATTCAAATTAATACAAAATGCCAAGTTGGTTCAGTTTATAGCATCACTGTTGAAAGTATTTTAAACAATTACTAGCCACCTAATATTTTAAAAGTGAGTTGCCAAATTTATTAAATTGAATTAACATGCAACCAATGAAATTATAAGATAAATATACCACATTTACATCACAATCAAATAGAATAAATAATGGAATAAATAAAATGAGTCTGAAGTAACACTCCCCTGAATAATCCAAATACTAAATAAAACCCAATACAAAAGTCTGAATAAATAAATAAATAAATCCAAGCTAAAATGAAACTGAAAGTCTAAGAATGCTATCTCTAAATGGAAGTGGGCGACATGCCCAAACTGATGAATGACCCAGAATAGAATCAAATGCAGAATGTGGAGGCATCTAATACCGAGATCATGTAACTTCCACAGCAGCTAAAGCATGTCAATGGAATGGAACTCCTATGCTTGGCGTCCATGTGGCTAGGCACCTAAAAGGTTTTACAAGAAAATAGATTTGAAAGCAAACAGGTCAGAGCCCGAGGTGAAAATACTTTAAAAATAACAAGTGTTTAAATCACAATATTAAAAAACACATATAGTAAACATGTTAGTCCCTTGCCCTCACATGAGATCCTCACCCCTCAACTATTGTGCACTCCTAACGCATCCTCTAAATTCCCTCCTAGTTATGCCACTATCTAATTAGTCCGTACTAACTCCTGCTTTCACATTCTAACATAGGGTATCTACTCGTATTACCCAAACAAGTCATATTTATATCCCATTTTCACATTCAATAAATTATTTATCTCAAGTGTTATTTAAATTCCCACATTCTTAGCCCATTCAAATATCTTAGTTATTCACATATACTAAGCAACAGTAAACCAGTCACAAGTACATATATAAATCGCTCTCAATACATATATACATATATGGCACCCCTAGGCTAAGCTGCGATGCACGCATACTCTGCTATCAAATCCAAGTACATCACGTACGTAAGGATTACGTGTTTCGAATCACTCAGGAACTGTCTCAATATAAATCACACATAATGGAGGCAAACATAGTTCACATACCCATGGGTCACGCACATACCTATGCTCCAATGGTCAGTTACTTATCAACTCACAAATAAGTCATTCATAGTCCTATGTCCTTAAGGTACCAATCTAAATCCACCCGAAGGCACACAAAGATAAGATGGGCCTTTTTCTAAAAATTAACCTCCCGTGATAGCAAGTATGGTAGGTATGTCATACACAAAATAATCCAGTTACTAAGTAATCACACAACTTAAATAATCATCATATTTATATAGGTATACATTATCCCAATATCTTAATTCTCATACGTATTATAGTATCATCCTGAATATTCCACGTAATATGTTTAGTGCTGCAACTCTCGTCGTATAAGTCTGAATACTAAAACATTCCTCATAAGGTTACTAAGTCACCCACTAGTCTCTAGGGTTATCTCAGTTTTTCAAACTCCCTCTTCTACTGTTTCTAACCTTAAGTTATCATCACCCAAATTTCAATCCCAATTTATAAATTTTCTAACGGTATTTCACTCGGCAAACAACCGTAAGTATCCCATTCAATCCATATTGTTATAACCTTTTCCGGGCATAAACTACAATCCTACCGAACTTACCCATGTCCCAGATCATTCTATTAAATCCCCTAAAAGTTCCTAGAAGCTTGGCATTTGTCAAACCTTAAAGGTAAATAATCTACAAAAATCAGGAGGGGTCGATCAATTGAGGAAAAGGGTAGATCGATCGATCAGTCAATCGATCGACATTCTTGAGTCGATCGATCAATCAATCAGGTATTTGCCTAGAATTTCTTTAACAGTTACGGGTTCTTCAAATTTTACACCCCAAATCCTCCATTACAACGTCCCAAACTCCCAAGTAAGTTTACTAATCCCTAAACCAACATATCTACACAAGTTTTAACGTTCAAGAATCATTAAACTATCATAGAACATCGTTTTCTTGGATCAAAAGTCATGAATTTCACTACAACCCTAATTCTTCACTATTTCTTCCATAATCATCATAATCCTCGATTTAAATTTCATGGTTCTTAACCCTTAATTTATAATTTTGTTCATCCAACATTTCCAAAAGAATCACTACATGCAAACCTACCTAAAATCAATTATTAAGTCTCCAAATTCATTTTTTTGCCATTATTCATAAATTGACATCAAACCTAAACTATCATGTAAAGTATATGCCATAAATCATTGCAAGATAAATCACTTGCTTGAATTAGAGAATCTGATCCTTTGAAGCAGGCGGTATGGGAGTGATCCTTGCTTCCCGATCTATCAGGTGATGGTGACGGTGGTGCAAAAGCCTCTAAGGGTTGGTTCTATTTTGGGAACTTCCTTTTATTCCTCTCTAATGGTCGTTTATGATTTTTGACTCATGTGTTGGATGATATAATCAGTCTAAAATTCATGGGTTACTATTTATCAAAAAGTTAAAATGACTAAGATACCCTTCTGGGTTGCCTATTAGGCCTAAAATGCCCCGGGACCCAAACTAAACTCTCGGCTAGTGTTTTTTTACTATATCGACCCTTCCGGACACGTTAGCGCACTCAAAATGATCATACGGATGACATAAAATAAATTACTTTCAAATCCATTAAATTGGGTCTTGACACGACTGACACGCGCGTCCCCACTTAATTATCGAAACTGCCCTATTTTTAACTCACGACAATTTTAATAAATTCAATAATCACATATTACCATAATCACTCAATAATATTCAACATTATCATCATAATAAAATACTAACTCTCGTCTCGCTAGTTATTTAAATCCGAATTAATTTCCAATTAATTATCCCAAATTAATTTAATTAATCCCATAATTAAAAGCAATTTCATTTAATTAATCTCATAATTAAAAGCCATAAAAATACGGGGTATTACAGCCCTATGTAGAAAAAACTTGGCCATTTGTAATCAAAGGTGGGTATCGATAGTATTAACTGGTGATGATAGTAGGAGGCTTGACTCTCGTATCATATGAGCGATTTTAAGTCCTAGCATCTACTAGAGTTTCTCTCTTATCCATTATGACTCTTTCTGGTATCTCATTTTCCAAATTGTCATGCAACATATTAATTTCTTCTTGATGATGATTTTCTCATTTCTTAATCTCTTCCTGATAGCGAATCTCTCAATCATTAGCCTCCTTCTCTAGTCGATCCACTCATTATGATTATAATAAGATGATGTCATTGGACGTAAAGAAGTTGGTTTAATACATACTCCCATACATAAGGCTCGTCCATGTTCGACAGTTTATAACACGTCCTCACATATATCATCCCTCACTTATACCTTATTTTGTTGATCCTATGGAAGCACATCCAATTGTCTTACAATCATTTTCGACAAACTACGCAAAAAAAAATATAGAACACTCAACCTCTTTTCATAATTGAAATTTATGAACATACACCAAAATAAAATTTGAAATGTAAACTAAGTCGTTTACAATGAAGTCACGAAGCATGTGAGATTACAATGAAGTCAGAAAAACATGTGATATATTGTAATGTGATTTAAATTTAAATACAAGGTAAAATAAAGAATTTTTACAATTAACAAGCTATTGTATGCATTAATAGACATATTTATACATATCTACCAGTTGCTCTATCAACATCGTATGAGAGATTATTTTTACTTGTCCATATACAAGTACTCAATTTGTCAGTGGGCTCCTTTTTTATTTCAACTAATTTGTATAAAAATAGAAAACATGTTAGCAGAATCCAAAGAGAAACTATGCAGATATATAATCATAGTAAAGTAAGAACATATATACTAAATTTTTACTTTATTTTGGCAATTGTAGCTCTCCTAACTCTAGGGTTGAAACAAAGATAAGCTCGGTTAATGACAAGTCTATCAGTGACTCACTACTAGAGAAAATAAATAATGTTAATGACATTTCAAGTTACATTTCATTGTTTGTAATCCTCTTTGAGTTTATCATTTTCAAATATTTTATTATTTTTAGAAAACATAAACACAGTCACTACACCAAATTGGCAAAAAAAGTCACTCTTCACTTGGCCAAGGTTGTCACAGTCAAAAATCGTGACAACAAAATATGCATTTTTTTATCACGAGCAAAGAGCGTGACAAAGAAGTTGTCATGGACGTGTCACGTTCAAAGACCGTGATAACCCTAGTTAGTTGGCACGGTTCCGTGACATCTTAATTAAAATAAAAATCTTAGTCGCTTTAATTTCTCTTTCCCTCGTTTATTTCCCTCGCGATTCTATGTCTCCCCTCTGCGACCTCTCTCTCTCCCTCTGCGATTCTCACTCTCCCTATTCCTCCCTCTCGCATCTCTCCTCCCTCTGCCTCCCTCATGTCTCACTCTCGAGCGTGCGCGCGCGTGCGCGTATGTTTTAATGTGTGTGTGTGTGTGTGTGTGTTTCACAGTGTGTGTGCGTGTATATGTGTTAGTGTGTGTGTGGGGGGGGGGGGGTTAGTATGTGTTTCAGTGTGTGTATTTGGTATAAATTGAAATTGAAATCGATATTTGGAATTTGGTATATAGTGTGTATTTGATTTTTCGTATAACTTGAAATTGGCATTCAATTTGAAATTGGTATTTGGTATAAATTGCAATTGGTATTTGTATATTGAAATTGGTATTTGTTTATTGAAATTGGTATTCTCAAATTGGTATTTGTATATTGAAATTGGTATAAATTGAAATTGGTATAAATTGGTAATTGGTAATTGGTAACTGGTATAAATTGGTTAAAAGTGCGACTGTGTGATAATTAATTAAATTAAATTAGCAAGTTTCCAAGTAACCCTTATTTAATTAGAGTCCCTAAACATGCATCTAAGGTGAGTGTGTCAATCCATAAATAAAGAAAGCATGTGACACAAAAATATGCTGAGACACAGATTTTAGGAAAAAACCCCTTTCAGGTAAAACCTTTATTTCACTATGAATATATACATCGCAACTTACAATTACATAGAGAAATGTGCAATGGATCAACACGCAGCCAACCCACAAAGACACGCAGTCTTGAACTCAGCAAGAGAATACACGCAGCACCCTCCAAGTACTCGCAGCCCAAACAACAAAGGAAGAACCGCAGCTCTCCTCAATGACACGCAGCCATAATACTTTATAGAGACTCCCTTAGCAATGACACGCAGCCCTCGGTTGCAAAGATCTCCCTACAAAGGTTGAACAATATCAAAGATTGTGTTCTAGGATTCCAAAAGATTCACAAAAGTAATTGGGATTTTTGTGTGTGAATCAAAAAGATGTTTGGCACATCAAAAATTGAAGTCTTGTTGTGTTTGTACTCTTAGAAACATTTTCTCAAAGACTTCAAAAAATACAGCACCGAAATAGGTATATTTATAGGAAATATAAGATGGTGGATAAAAAACTCATGGATCTGTCCGAATTTATCCCAGGCGGACCGGTCCGGTATGGAGGCGGATCGGTCCGACCTCGAATCGGTTCGTTTTTCAAAAGGGCCTCTTCTGTTCGGTTTCGATCCAGGGTATTCTGGAGCAAAGCGAATCGGTCCAGTAGGGAGGCGGACCAGTCCGGAGGCGAATCAGTTCGTTTAAAATATGGGCGGACCGGTCCGGTATTCCATAAAAATTAAAATTCTTTTAAAAACTCCATTTTGTTTGAAAAAACTTACTTCTTATTTTTATAAAAGACATTTCATAAAAATTTCCCAATACTAAGTACGAACTTTAAGGGACTTAAAAACAAAAACTTTACCAAGTTCATTCTTGCAGAGGTTATGATGTTGAAGACGCTTTGATATTCGGATCCGTTGATGTAGATGCGATCTTGAATTTCTTCAACGGTGTAACGGCGTACGACATACAAATCGATAATGGACAAAAATATCCTTACAAATCTCCCCCTATGTCTATGCCAGTACATACATAAAAAAATCCAAATTATCAACTAATTACCTTTACAAATCTACCCGCCCATGAACCCTAAAGATGGAAAGATACAAATGTTTAAATCTTCATCGTTTGTTCTTCAATCTTCAACAATCATCAAAGCTCAAAGCTTTTCTCATCAGGGTGTGCAACATATTGATCTTCAATCTTCATACCTACACACATGAGACAAAGCAAATACCACGTGACATATCGAGTTTGAAATGAGATAATCATAGATACCAATTTATGATAAAAACATAAGCTAAATCTCAAAAACTCCCCCAAAATTCAAACTCCCCCATAATATGATAATTATTTCTCCCCCATTTTATGATGTCCCCAAATAGACAAATGAGAAGAATGAATCAAATAAGAAAAAAACTGGGTGTCACGGTACACAAAACAGGGCATCAAACAATATGGTAAACGTGCTCTTGCAAGGAGATGCTCAAAAACAAATGCACAAACTATTTTTTATTTTTCAATTTTTCATACAAAAATAAGATACATTTGAAAAAAATATGCTACAAAAATCACACCATGGATTTAAACTCAAACAACCAAGTCATAGAAATGGAATGAAGGGGTGTGAACACATTCGATAGTTAAATCAACTCAATCAATCATATGTGCACGATGCATATGTGTACCCCTAACGAATGAACATCAAAAGTATCCTTAGGTGAAAAGATTGTTGAATTTAGATGACACCGTCTTATGCAAATCAACAAATCAAAGCCAAAGTGATTTCCACACCAATAACGTCCAAAACTATGTAGCGCATTTTCAAGCATATCAAGGACGTGCAAACCCGTTTTAAATTCTCCAACCAAACTCCCTCATGCATATTTTCTTTTAGAGGTGTATAAACTAAATTCTCAAACTTTGAAGAATTGGTGTAAAAACCTAAATGGCCCCTTTTTGGCATAAATATCTTTTTATTGCCTTTCAATTTTTTTCGGGCTCTTTTAACCTCTTTGGACCTCGGATAATAAAATTCCTCCATTTTTTAGGTCCTTTTTAACGGTGGCTTAGTATTCGCAAAGGCAAAATGAACCTTTCGCAACCCTTCCCCGTTTTTCAAACAAAGCACACAAACTCACAAAACGGTTCTTATATGCACAATTTCCTTATAAAAATTATCGCGCTTGGTTAGTTTTAGGGACAGGATTGAAGTGAAAACACCCAACCAACATGTGATAAGACAAGCACAATAATCAAACAAATTCGTGCAGGTGTGCAATAAAGGAAACATGAGTCAAACATGTAGGAAGTAAGACTTAATTACATCTTAATGACTCCAAACATTATAAAGCACAAGGATGAATTGACCTATTGTCTCAAAACACTATCAAATAGTTACATGAAAATAACGAAATGATGTTGTGACTCGGTCATCCTAAGTGTCCATCCATAAACGGTGCAAACAAAATACAAAAATATTTTTGGATTTTCTCAAAATTTTATCAAAATAAAATCTTTTTGTATTTTTCAAAATTTTTCTAAAAAAAATACAACATACAAAAATGATACATACTAGCAATAGTCAAACAATGTCATCATGAAAATCACGCTATGCTAGTAAACAAGTCAAACCTCAATTATTAGGTGCGGAGGGGTTTTCCAAAGGTGGTGACAGCTTATGAAAAACCTCCATCAATTCTTGTGAAGATTTGACTAAAAACTTAACTTGCTCACCTAAATGTGCAAACTCTCTCATGTAGTCTCCGAGAGCATGTAAAGTATCATGAGTGGATGCATGTGTGCCAGAAACACGTGTAGAAGCAAAACATGACACATAACCCAACTTAAAGCAAAATTCCCTAAGGTGTCCTCTCCTCTTGCAATGGGAACAAACATAAATAGGCCTAGGAACACCTTTCTCAAAAACTCTAGGACGCGCTTTTCTAATAAGAATGGGACGCCTGGGTGGGTTAGGGTGACACTTACGTGAATCTAACACTAAAGTGGGAACCGGCTCGGGTGCTAATTGGTAAGAAGAAGCACCGTCATGACTTATTTTCTAAATTCTCACCTTTACCCTTATGAACCACCTTTTCAACCTTCTTAAGTGCGTTCACAATATTGACTTTGACCTCCCTGACACGTTCGAGACCACTCTCGAGATGGGATACACGTGTCGTCAGACTAGACACCTTGTTGGTCAAATCACACTTCTCCTTTCTCAAAACCTCCTTCTCTCTCTCCAAATCTAAAACTCAATGACCTAAATCTCTATTATACTTCTTTGTTTTCAAGGTCTCGGTGTACAAATCTCTAAAAGCTTTTTGGAGCTCACTTTCATCTCCACTCTCCTGCTCGCTTTCTCCCTCACTCGAAGAACACAAATCACTATCATCGCTCTCGTGTGCACTCTCGTGAGATAAAGTGGGTGTGCTCACATGACTAGAAAAAGAGAAAAACTTCTCACCACTAGTCTCATCACCCTCACCATCACTACTATCACTGAGTGTGGCGGGCATAGCTACTTTCTTTCCTTTCTTTCTAAGCCACGTAGGACACTCAAATGACTTATGTCCCATACCCGCACATTCAAAAAAAGTGACGTTCTCAAAATCTTCCTCACACTCCTCATTAGAGTCATTCTCTTTTTCCCTCTCACCACTTTCTTTGGCCTTTCCTTTCTTTTTATTTTTCTCAAAAAAAATATTTTTATTGGAAGAATTATTTTTGTTCATGTTGACAAATTTTTTAAAATTTTTCGCAAACAAGGCCATATCATTAAAATCAAAATCTCCCTCAGAATCGGACTCACAAACTTTTTCTTTCTTTTTCTTAAAATGAGTCTTTAAAGCAATGCCATTATCCTTAGCCTTAATGGTTTTGGGAAACATGTCAATCTCATAGGTTTGAAGATCTCCTACAAGTTCTTCCAACTTAAGTGATTTCAAATTTCCCAAAGAGTTCAAAACAGTGACTTTAGGAATGAAGCATTTTGGAAGAGATCTCAAAATCTTTTTAACGACACACATGTTATCAATCACCTCACCCAAATTAAAATTGGCATACCGAATCATACCGAATCATACTGACAAAGTCTATACATACATTGGCAACGAATATCTCGAGCCAACTATCTCCTCTGAAGTCTCTTGGATAGATAATATAAGTGCAAGTCCAACCTTCTTACAGGTAAGGCCTCGCCAGAACAAACATAAAACATGTTGCACCAATGCAACTACTCCGATAGCCTTGCAATAAATGTCCATTATCGTACTACCCATTTTTATAATATTTTAACAAAGATAATATCATACTCGTGTATCGCATCACTACAACGAGTAACCTCAATAAAGTATAAAACACTGTTAATATACTCATTCATCCTCCGCGGATAGCACTAAAGAAAAATCCCGCTACACTAGGGAAAAATATTCACATAATAGTAACATTCATAATTATATGCATTAAGCTCGTCTCACATGCTAATCTACCAATGAACAAAATATGGTGACTCGCTCGTGTTACATAAACACGCCACATCCTCTAAGGATACAACTTATACTTCCATTCTGGCAATCGTCTTGACTGCACAAATGGTTTTCGGACGTAACACGTCTGCCCAAACCAAAACAAAATTATTTTAATCGTTGCCTTTTACTAGGCACCGTATTCTTGTCCTTTTTCTCATTTGGAACATATTATCGTGAGCGATCTCACTCCGCACAAAATACCTCAACACATAATCCACTTACCACCTGTCCTACTAACCAGGTTAGGATTGTCCTTCTCTCGGACTTTAGTAGACTCGATTCCTGTTAGCCATCCCGATTGTTCCCTTTGCTTTTTAGGCCATAAAGATCATGTTACTATCTATAATAGTACTTACTGAATTTACCATCACTTGGTAAGAATTTAACTATCTGAAGCATTTAAATGGTTTTCCTGATGTGTATCCACATCCTTTTGTGGTGTTATACCACCACCGTTGTATTCAGTCTTATTCTCGACTAAATTCTTCGATTCCTTTAACTTCCCCCACAAAGAAGCTTTATCATCTATATTGACAAAATATGACATTGTCAACCTCTGAATCGATCGCCCATCAGAATTTCCTCCTCGAGTATTATCAACTATTATTACAAGTTGGTCTCCCACTTGGAGTCGTTTCCTCCACTAGTATCTACCTCTATCGATACAAAATTTGCTAACGATTAGGATTCATATCCACAATTGGACTTCTGTCATGCCCTCCTGCGATGAGTTCAGAACCACGTTTGCTTCTCATCCTGAACAGTTGAGGAAGGAACATACGGTCAACACTGTAACTAAGGTTCTCCTATAGGCATAGCATTCCACTTCTAAAATTGGTGGTTGACTCCAACCATTATAATTTCGTCCCGAAAGCCAAGAAAATTTTCTCTAAATTTTCACTTTCAGTTTGCCACACTCCGTCCTATATTTAAGCTTTTGGATACTTTACCTCCTTTGGTAAACACATACAATTTTCGCGTTTCTAAAATTTCCCACTGACAGTCTCTACACGTTTTGGGTAAGTTTACCCTCGCACCTTATTTGACTATAACAGCATTCGAAAATCATTGTTGCACCTTAGTCACCTTTCTAGTCGTGGCTTCTCGTGCCATAATGGAGGTGACCTCGACTACGGTCATCATCCTTGGATATATTTTATAATCTCAACTGAGCCCTGCCTCCTGATGTACGCTTAACGGTCCTCTTCTGACATCCGTCATCGCTCGGCACACGCACACATTCGAACGAAATTAGAATTCACTAGTGTATACACATTATAGCAGGAGAACGAAATCTCGTCAAAGGAATCGACAATCCTAAACGTAGGGCTCTATAACAAACAAAGCAACGCTGAAAGCATAATAAGTCGTACAGATCCTAAGGACACTACAACCTGATGCTCTGATACCACCTGTGACACCCCGCCTAATTAAATACCGGGCGATCACTCCTTTATTAAATTAAAATCAAGGTGAACAGTTGGTTCATTCTTAGCATCATTGTCGTAAAAATACTTTTCCAATTTAAACACCCTAAATAATTAAGCTAAGTGTCAAAACCATTTAAAACCTTATTCTCATTTTATTAAATCCGGTCATAAAACCTTAAACCATTGACATCTAAAGAGTCACACATTAAGAATAAAAATAGAATTGAACATACACGAATTTAATCATCAATAATAAATCCCAACATCTACAACACTAAAGGAAAACATCCTGGCAGTAATAAATCCCGAAATAAAGGTACTGAAAGTAAAAATTTCAATCTCTGACAATACCAACTAAATAATAGAAAAAGGGCGACACATACCCCTGCTGGATAAAACTGAACTAGGAGTAGAATCAAATGGATGAAGTCGTCTAGACAACAGGCCTGCAACTTCCACCTGAGCTGCAGCACGTTCCTTCCAAAGGATCCTAAGCAAGACGCCCCTGTGGCTGGGCACTGTGACACCCCGACTAATTAAATACCGGGTAGCTACTCCTTTATAAAATTAATTCAAAATGCCAAGTTGGCTCAGTTAATAGCATCACTGTCGAAAACATTTTTATTATTACTAACCACCTAGTATTTAAAAAGCAAGTTGCCAAATTTTAATTTATGTCTGATTAAACATGCAACAATGTAAAGAAGAAGTAAATAACACCATTCCATACTGAAGTAAAATGAATAACCATCACAATAGAGTAAATAAAGTCTGGAGGAAAACTCCTCTCTACAATCCCATAACTGAAATGAATAACCGAAACTGAAATAAAACATGCTGAAGTCTGAAAACTGAAATATAAAAGATGTCTCTAAAGAAATGGGCAACATGCCCTACAACTGATAGATGGTGACTCTGGAATCCAAAAGATAGAAGCGTCTACATGCAAATCCCTGTAGCTTCCACAAGCAGCTACAGCTCGTCACCTGAATGAGTATCCTATGCTTGGTGTCCTTGTGGCTGGGCACCTAAAAATGGTTTTACAAAGAAAAAGAGATTTGAAAAGCAAACGGGTCAGAGCCCGAATGTGGAGTTATATTTTAAAAACCTGCAAGTGCTTTAAAAACATTTAAAACATTAAATGCAAAATACATGTTAGGACGTGCACTCACATGATATTCTCACCTCTCGTCTACCTGTGCACTCCTAACGCAAGTACCCATCTACAATAATATAACCACTAGCTAAGTGACATCATAACTAGCTAGACTGTAATAGTTCCTACCCTTTTTACCCGGTTCCATTAACATATAATGCTCGTAATTAAATAGAGGTTTAACGTAAACTCAGTTACTAAATATGCCATTGATAACTATCAGTTAACTCATTATATATCTCGAAACAATACCGTAATATTTTTACAACATTAACAGGAGGATTTCCATTAATTTAATGTATATTATTCACATCATAAATATACGATACAAGCACCCCGCAATCTAAGCTATGGTGCACACATACTCTGCTATCCATCCCGGTACATCACGTACATAAGGATCACATATTCCGAATCTCTCAGGAATAGTTCAGATAACACAAATCACAAATAGTGGAGGCGAACACAGTCACCATCACATGGGTCAAGCACATACCTACGCTCCCATGGTCAGCGGACTTATTAATATCACAATAAGTCTTTCTATGACCTATGTTCATCAAGGTACCAGTCTATATCCCCCCCGTAGGCACACAAGGATTAGAGGGTCCTAAGCGAACGCAAACCTCCCGTGATAGCAAGTATGGTAGGTATGTCATACACACAATCCATATACCAATACTAAGTAAACACACATCTTAGTAATACCGTATTTTTAATCGTAGTACATATCGCATTCTCGTACTAACTATAATTATCACAATTCGTACTATACCGGTTTGTAATTATACGCGTCATAATTCACCCTCACATCGTAGTAGACACTCACATCTCAACCCAAATGGTTCATTGAATATAGTTCTAGTGTATAATACTCCTCTCAATAACCCAAAAGTCCCAAATCTATCCTCACATCAATAAAGGAAGGTCTTCTATATCCTCGAACAAGTTTACGGGACTCTAAAAATCAAAACAGTCCAAAAAGGACCAAACTGCCAACTCGTTAGAAGTCTCGTTCGAACGAGGCTTCGAACGAGTTTGGACTGTCAGGTCGTTAGAAGTCTCGTTCGAACGAGGCTGTTCGAACGAGATCCCAGTTCGTTCGAACGAACTGACCCTTCTAACGATATCTCGTTCGAACGAGATATCGAACGAAAATCCCTACTCGTTAATAACGACTGGTCAACTCGTTAGAAGCTCGTTCGAACGAGTTCGTTCGAACGACCTGGGGGCTGCTTCTAACGAGCTACCAGTTTCGGCCCAGATTTTTCCCCAATTCGTTTTTCACCATTTTTAACACTTCAATCCTTCTCCAAAGTTCATCCCAATAACGTTTTAGGGTCTCTAATTCATCCTAAACATATTTACGTCATCTCCTAACATGTTTTCAAGGATTAAATCATCATACCATCAACTAAATTTACAAATCTCTACACTTTTCCCAATTTCTCTAGAACATGAACCCTAGGTTTATATCATCATCAAATCCCAGAATTTATTTCGTTTTAGTTCCTTCAAATCACAATTAATATAAGGGAAATCATCTACCTATCATACTACATGCAATCCTCTTCATAATCTCCAAGTTCTAAACTTCAAACTACATGGGTTTTCATTATCTTTCAAGAACAGTTGTATTTATCAATTTTCTAACATGGAGGAAACATTCTACGAATTTAAATATGATTAAAACACTTGCCTTGGTTTGATTTCTGATTTGATGTTGATTTGATGAAGAATTTCTGCAGAATTTCTTCTCTCCAAGCTTCCTCTCTAATGGTGGCTTAAGGTGGCTAGGGTTTGATTTGGGGAAACTTAGAAAACCTAAATGACAACCTACGTAGTCTTCTAGGTTAATATGGGTTGGTTAATGGGCTTAATGGGTTTAATCCACATCAGATTTACATCTCTAATTTTCGTCACTTTTAATTCCTAAAAATGTAAAATTACCAAAATACCTTTTAAGTTACCGGTATGGCCTAAAAATAACCCGGGACCCAAACTATACCCCCGGCTAGTGTTTTCTGACTATCTCGACCCTTCCGGACGCGTTGGCGCACTCGAAACGACCATACGGATTATAGATTTTAAATTCACTTTTATTAACAAAATATTATACCGTGGCGCGGCGGTCCCACGCGTCTCAACAAAATTTCTAAAATGTCGTATATAAATCCCACGACAAATTTTATAATACCAAGTTCATATATAATCATATATGCACATAATAAAATACCAATTCACATCACACTAGTATTTTTATCCCGGATTAATTTCCAATTAATACGCATTTAATTAATTAATCCTCAAAATAAATATAGTCAAAAGTACGGGGTATTACAGGCACCTGTAGTACATACATATATATACAAAAGAGAGAGAGAGAGAGAGAGAGAGAAACGGGTCAGAGCCCGATAGTGTATATGATTTAAAAATTGTTCAGCAAGTATTTAAATTGATACAGGCCAATGCAACAACATATTAGTGCGACACTCTCTTGAGAAATTCTCACCTCTCTTCTAATGTTAACACCTATCGCACTAACCTTCCCAATGGTCTATCTCATCATATATCACGCTATCTTTCCCCAATGATTTAACTTATCTTAGGTTATTCGCAGGATTCAAAATTTAACGATTCAATTGTTTGAAAAGAATATTTCAATTAGTAATTAAAGTTCTCATTTTTAACTTTATTAATCAATAAAGTTTTCCAGTGTCATATTATACTTTCACAAAACAAGTATTTACAATTTGAGTCATCAACCATGTCCTACTTATCAAATCAAAGTAGGCAGTTCCAGATTTCAGAATTTCATATATATATTATCTACTCGTAAAATATATATATCATAACAGCACCCCAAATAAAAACTATGGTGCGGGCATACTCTACTATCCAAAACCCCGTATCACTCGTATTAAGGGGAATACATTGGGAATCACTCTCGAATTGTACTAACACATACTCAAACAATATTGAGGCAAAGCATAGATTCCAAGTCTCTAAGAGGATGGCATATGTCTGCGCCTCTTAGGACCGTCTGAACTATCACTGCGATAGCCTGTACCAAGGATATCTATATACAAACAAAGTGAGGCGAAGCATAGATTCCAAGTCTCTAAGAGGATGGCACATGCCTGCATCTCTTAGGACCGTTTGAACTATCATTCCGATAGCCTGTACCAAGGATATCTATCTTCTAAGGTACAAGTCAATATCCCCCATAAAGGTCCCATCGAGATAAGACTGTCCCAGCGCGGAAACCTCAGGGATAGCAAGTAGCGTGGGCATGATTTTCACATGTATATAATATATGCATACACAATCATATAAATATACCACTTTTATCATATTAATATAGGTTCCTCTCCTTACCCATAATTATAACATTTATCCTTATTTTCCCATTATTATTTATCAAGTATAATGGTTCGTTTCTAACTTTAATTCGAAGGGTTTTTCCAACTTACTACGTAACCCTCATAGACTCTATTCTTTCAAATGTACAATTCAGTAGATATCCATTTATGTTCCAACGTAACTCTCTCTTACGTGTCTCCCCTTGAATATATATATTTAATTGATTTTTTTTCCTCTAAGAGTCCTCAAAACATAAAACTGTCTAGCAAAAAAATATTAAAAAATATTGAACGGTCCGATCGAGCTGAATTGTTTTTTGTAGCTTCCTCTCGTCTTCAGCTAATTCTCTGTAAAATTTCATCCAATTCCAACGGTCTGATAGTCCGGAATAAAATTTTTAGTGTTTGTATCTGATTAGAACTATTTTCTTAATCAAACTCTTAATCCTTTGCATGACAAAGGGTTTTCAGAATATCTAAAAAAAATATTAAAAAATATTGAACGGTCCGATCGAGCTGAATTTTTTTCTGTAGCTTCCTCTCGTCTTCAACTAATTCTCTGTAAAATTTCATCCAATTCCAACGGTCCGATCGTCCGGAATAAAAAATTTTAGTGTTTGTATCTGATTAGAACTCTTTTCTTAATCAAACTCTTAAACAGGTTTCTATCAAATTTTTCTCCAGAAATTCCTTCTTATAATCATCATAATTTCGTGGTTAAATTCCTCTACATGGCAAGAGTTTCCAGAATTATCAATTAGACCAATACTACATGGATTTTCCTATCATAAATCGGGTTTTCTTCCATTAAAACTCATCCTAATTACTCCTAAACTAATATGAAAGATGCATCAACGAAATAAGCAAGATAAACACTTGCCTGGAATTTTCGACGTTCTGATTTGGTGTTGAATTTGGTGTGGTTGCGTTCCCCGTCGCGCGATCTACGCGTTGGTGGTGACGGCGGTGCAATCGGAGGTGTTCTTGGCCTAGAACTCCTTGGAGAGCTTCTCCTCTTCCTCCCCAATGGTCGTCATTTGTATTTCATTATGTTAACCCTAAAAGATGACACTTTCCATCTGATATAACCCTATAAAATCCGTAGGTTTAATTACCCATAATTGCGAAATGTCCAAAACGCCCTCCCGGGGTACTAATTAGGCCTAAAAACGCCCCGAGACCCAAACTAAACCCCCGGGTACACTTTTCTGACTATCTCGACCCTTCCGGACGCGTTGGAGCACTCAAAACGACCATACGAACAACTTATAAAATATTCACTTTTATTAATCCATATTTAGTCCCGACACGACACAGGCGCGTCCCGACTTAAATTTCCACAATTGTCATTTTATTCACACGTGACAATATTATAAAAATAAATCTCATATATTACTATACTCATCCAGTAATATGCCACAAATAACAAATGTCCAATAATTACTAACTCTCGTCACGCTAGTAAATATTTAAAACAACATTCCGGATTTAAAATTAAATTAATTTATCTCAATTAAATTTAATAAATCCTTAAATTTAAAAGCCATGAAAATACGGGGTATTACATACACGTCATAATTCAGCGAAACTCATCAGGAGAGACAGCTCCAGAAATAGCACTCAGACCACGGGAATTAAAATTGGACAATTTATAATCATCTTCAGTCCAGGCTGACACGGGTTTTAAAGTGGTGATGTTATTAACAGTGACCGTGGGAGGAGTCCAACCATTTTTGCAAAGCAACCAAACACGCTCGTCAATAGATTTTAAAATCGATTTCATACGAGTTTTCCAGTAGGCATAATTAGACCCGTCAAAAATAGGCATCTGATTATATAAGTGCTCCATAGGAAAAAAATGCGAATTTTCACAAAACTGATTTTTCAAAAAAAATCAATATCACACGATTTTGCGGAAAATAGGAATACGCGATAAATTAGCGTAACCCGCTCTGATACCAATTTGAAAAGTGCGACTGTGTGATAATTGATTAAATTAAATTAGCAAGTTTCCAAGTAACCCTTATTTAATTGGAGTCCCTAAACATGTATCTAAGATGCGTGTGTCAATCCATAAATAAAGAAAGCATGTGACACAAAAATATGCTGAGACACAGATTTTAGGAAAAAAACCCTTTCGGGTAAAACCTTTATTTCACTATGAATATATAAATCGCAACTTACAATTACATAGAGAAATCTGTAATGGATCAACACGCAGCCAACCCACAAAGACACATAGTCTTGAACTCAGCAAGAGAATACACGCAGCACCCTCCAAGGACACGCAGCCCAAACAACAAAGGAAGAACCGCAGCTCTCCTCAATGACACGCAGCCATAACACTTTGTAGAGACTCCCTTAGCAATGACACACAGCCCTCGATTGCAAAGATCTCCCCACAAAGGTTTAACAATAGCAAAGATTGTGTTCTAGGGTTCCAAAAGATTCACAAAAGTAATTGGGATTTTTGTGTGTGAATCAAAAAGATGTTTGGCACATCAAAAATTGAAGTCTTGTTGTGTTTGTACTCTTAGAAACGTTTTCTCAAAGACTTCAAAAAATACACCACCGAAATAGGTACATTTATAGGAAATATAAGATGGTGGATAAAAAACTCACGGATCTGTCCGAATTTATCCCAGGCGGACCGGTCCAGTATGGAGGCGGATCGGTCCGACCTCGGATCGGTTTGTTTTTCAAAAGGGCCTCTTCGGTTCGATTTTAATCTGGGGTATTCTGGAGCAAAGCGAATCGGTCCGGTAGGGAGGCGGATCGGTTCGTTTAAAATATGGGCGGACCGGTCCGGTATTCCAGAAAAATTAAAATTCTTTTAAAAACTCCATTTTGCTTGAAAAAACTTACTTCTTATTTTTATAAAAAACATTTCATAAAAATTTCCCAATACTAAGTATGAACTTTAAGGGACTTAAAAACAAAAACTTTACCAAGTTCATTCTTGCAGAGGTTATGATGTTGAAGACGCTTTGATATTCGGATCCGTTGATGTAGATGCGATCTTGATTTTCTTCAACGGTGTAACGGCGTATGACATACAAATTGATAATGGACAAAAATGTCCTTCAATTGGTAAATGGTTTTTCTCTCTAATTACAGCAACGGCGATCCCCTTTTCTCTTCCTCACATATTTCGACGACCGTCTCTCTCTCTCTCTCTCTCTATATATATATATATATATATATATATATATATATATATATATATATATATATATATATATATAATAAAAAGTAACGAGGGTGAAAAGGTAATAAGTAATCGTATACAAGTTTATTTAGTGTAAATTCACCCTCGTCACTTGTTATATAACACTTTCTTTGGGATTCTTGAATTGTCGTTGAGTGATGGATTTGAATATTTAGATGGCCATTGAGTTGCTTGGCCCTAGGAATTTCTAATATATCGCATTATTATTTGAATTGTTGTTTGGTATTCTTAAATTATTGTTAACTGGTGGATTTGAACATTTAGATGGCCATTGAGTTGGTTGGCCCTAGAAATTTCTGACATATCGCATTATTATTTGAATTGTTGTTTGGGATTCTTGAATTGTTATTGACTGGTCGATTTAAACATTTAGATGGCCATTGAGTTAGTTGGCCCTAAGCATTTCTAACATTTAGGGTCGTGATTATATATATAAATAAGACATAAATGAAACATACTATAAATTTTAAAAGCTTGTTGTTAAACAATTAATAATGCAAAATGAAACATGACTATATATAAATCATCACTATAAATATTACTACCGAATAAATGAAACATACTTATCACGGTAATTTATTACTACTTTGAATTACATATAGTGCGCATAGATACTAACCTTCTAGTTCTTATATATACGCAATCAATAATCCTTAGACCCTTTCGAGAGTTATTGCCCATGTAATGAGATCTCTCTAATTGTCCCACTTAATTAGTTTGGGATGGCATAGTTTATGTATAATAATATTCTTAGTGGCTTAAACTTGTTACTTTGGGGGAAGTTATGCTGCCGTCTCTTAATGTTCTCTAGGTACATACTAGATGATACGGTGTTAAGTGTAATTATAATTGATAAATATAAATAACACTTACACTTACGAATCTATGTCGTGTACTTAGAGCACTATGGGTATATGTTGCTGAATTTTGGACGGGTGAGACAAATATACTAGGGGATTTATTTCGAAGAGTTGCTAATGAATTTATGAAATACGCAAAGAGATGTCGTAATGATGAAGAGTTCTCATGTCCGTGGGCTAAGTGTAGGAATGGTAAGGTGTTTGAGTGGAAAACAGTTGAACGACATTTGTTAAGATGAAGTATGCAAGATAGTTATCAATTTTAGAATTTTCATGGGGAATCGAATGTTCCTTTTGTCCCCGAGCAACCTTCACAACAACCATCAACAAGTAGGATAGATTTACAAGGGAAGGAGGACAATGTAGATCATAATATGCTAGAAGATTTAGTTGATGACACATATGGAGTTCATGAAGTGGATGAAAATGAGGTCACCGATGATGTACAAGAATTAAATCTCCAAACACAAGTCCAAACCTGAAATCACCATGGGAAGAACATGTAACTAAATTAATTACATATTATTTAATCATGTTATAAGAAAATGCTTGCCTTGGGTTTGAAGATTGAAGAACCCTCTCCTGAATCCCTTTGATTTCTCATATCCACGCCTTCTCGAATTCTCCCATGTGATTATGACTAATAAGGGTTAGTTTAGTTTTGTAATATAACATGAATTAAAGAGTCTTAGTCCCTTTATAAACTCTAATTTCCGCAACTCTTAATGAGACCAAATTTCGGGCCCTTAAAAGAGCCCAAAATGCTACTCAAAATAGCCCAAAATTTTCCCTAAGGGTATATCTATCCCGGGCCCAACTTAATATGTTTAAAATGCATAAACGAGCTTCCATATCATCCCAGAGTCCACTCAAAATAAGTATACCTCAAATTACATTGTAACACTTCTCAGCATAAAATAAAATATCACACTTAATTATTTTAATCTTTAATAACCTATAGTCCATTACATTAATTACACTTGTTAATTAGTATAACATGTAGTACAAGCAAATCACATAACATGCACATTTTTCATCTACATATGCAAAAAAATATTAATTATTAAATATATCAAGTAAGTATTAATTCATGTTTATTATTTTTTACCTAAAATACATGACATAAAGTTACGGGGTATTACATTCCCTCCCCCCCCCCCCCCAACCCCCACCCCCCACACACACAATAAAGGAATTCCGT
Source organism: Sambucus nigra (assembly GCA_949130495.1). NCBI lineage: Eukaryota > Viridiplantae > Streptophyta > Magnoliopsida > Dipsacales > Adoxaceae > Sambucus > Sambucus nigra. The sequence continues at coordinate 574,756,836 of OX422217.1, forward strand.
TATCATAATTCAACACGAACCTGACTAAAAGAGTTCTAGATATTTCTCTCGCATGTATTCTTCACTCTCCCCCATCGACTCATCCTTGTTGTGGTGGCCTCACTAGGCACACATTAAAAGAACTACCTTTGAACGAAGTTTTCGCTCCTTATGATCCAAAATAAAGTCATGATTCTACTCATAACTCACATCAATCAGAAGTTGTGTCTCGTCAATATATATATATATATATATGTGTGTGTGTGTGTGTGTGTGTGTGTGTGTGTGTGTTGATAAGCTACATCATCTCTAAGGAATTTCCTTAACGTCGAGACGTGGAAAATATCGTCGATTATCTACAAGTGATCTGGCAAGCCTAAATGATATGTTATTGGTTTGACTTTCTCAATAATAGGGAATGGTCCCACATACTAGGGATTCGGCTTCTCTTTATTCTGAGATCACACCACCCCCTTTATGAGTAGCACATGATTCCTAACCTCAAAATCTAAGTGCCTCCTCTTCTTATCCGCGTAACTCTTCCAACGATCCCGGTCAATTAGAATCCGACACCTGATCATCTCCACCTTCTATGAGGTGTCCTAGATGAAATATGGTCACGGAATCTTGTTATCCCCCGCTAACTGTAATACCCCTTACTTTTGAGTGATTATTTTATATTGAATTGCCTGATGGGTTAATTTTATAAAATAAAGAAATTAGAGTAAATATTATTTTCAGTGATTTAAGAGATAATATTTACCAAGTTTTGCACATTTACTGTTATGTGAATGTAAATATCATTATGTTGTGTTTTATTGCGTCGTTGTGCTTTAAGCGATGGTTATGACTTATATTCACATTTGAGCATTATTAAGGAATTAAAATGACGTTGGAACATAAAATATTATACGATACTCCAGATGCCAATTTAGAGGGTGCGGTTAGTTTTAAAATAGTAGAGATAGTCAAAATAAGTGCCAAGTCGCATTTTTGAGTTCCGGGTATTTTTGGCAGGTTATGACTCAATTATGTAGTTACGAGTCATTTTAATGGTGTATCAACATCTAAAGAGGGAAATTAATGTTTAGTACCCAGTTAAGTCTCCCAAACCCCTTTTTATTTCACATTTTCATGTTATAAGCTGAGAGAGAGAGAGAGAGAGAGAGAGAGAGAGTTGGGAGAAAATGGGAGAAAAGAGAGAGAAATTGAAGATTGGAGATGGAAACCGTTGCTACGGGAAGAGAATCCGAGACTACAAACTTGAGGCAAGTTTCTAACTTGCTAGTATATGATTTAATGTGATAAATTGCATGTATAGTTAGGTTTTTTAGATTTAAACCATTTATGGGTTTTGGGGATTTTGGGGGTTTAATCCTTTAATTTTTTATTTAAATTTCGTTTGAGGAGAATATATTAGTTAGTAATTATGTAGAAATGATTTGGTAGAATTATTTGTTATTGATGTTGGAGAAATTGAAGATTTGGGGCTTTGGAAATATTAGGGTTCACACAACCCGTAGCCCTTTCTGGGCAGTTCGAACAGGGCGAATCGATTCGCCTTCCCCAGCGAATCGATTCGCTAGCAGGGGTGGCTACAGGTCTGGGAGACCGAATCGATTCGAGTTAGGGCCGAATCGATTCGGGCTGAGACAGTAGGTTGGTTTTCTTAGCCGAATCGATTTGTTTTCGGGCGAATCGATTCGCAGTCAGGGGCGAATCGATTCGTCCCAAGGCGAATTGATTCGTCCCAAGGCGAATCGATTCGGAACCCTGCTGTTTTTATGGGATTTTTTCTAGCTTAGTTTTTAGTCCTTTTCTTTTAGGTTCAAGGCTTAGGAACCTTTTCTTGGGAAGTAATAAAAAGTTTTAGAGATTTGTATTGGGGAGATTATTATCCTAGGTTAGCATGGGGTTAATTGGACTTATCCCAAGGGTTAGTTCATAGGGGCTAATGTTTCGTTTGATATAGCAAGTTAGCCTAGAACTAACGGAAAGTAAAATGGTAATGGTTGGGACTTTTGGGAGACTAGTATTGAGGGAAATTACTTTTGATGAATTATGGTATTACTTTGGACTCTTGGAGACTAGTGTGAGGATAATGGCACCTCGGGTCCTAGGTCATTAACAAAATATGACTTTGAGAATAAGAAATGCATATTTTCCAATTGGTACGTAATTGTTAAGTATAAATGATTTTGAGAATGTAAAAAGTGAATATTTTCAAATGGGAAAATAATTTATAAATGATAATTTGCATATACACACCTCTCTAAATCGCTATCATATGGGAAGTTACACACATGAGGTGAAGTCCCCTGGCTAGTGAATGCAGGGTGAACATAGTCCTCGGCCATAGGATCGGTTATTATATTGTGTGATTATTGTTCGCAGTGGGGTAATTTCGGGTGTGGTTATGACTCACTGTCGAAGGTATATGGCCGCTTCCCGACGTCACGCGATGTAGGTTGCCCAGGTTGTCTTGTGAGATAGGCCCTGGAAGACGATAGTCATTTAGGGGCGTGTCCAGCGGGGAAACTCGGAAGGACGGTCTTATAATCGTTATATATATGTGATTATAACTATTCTTAATAAAGTGGAAATGGATCTGATGGTAAAGAATTTTGTGAGATAAACTGCTTTCAATATGTTTCCCAGAGAAAAAGGGAACTTTAAAGTTAAATGGTATAAACCTGTATTGGTGAAGCGTTTTGTGAAATAAATTTCTTTAAATATATTTCCTAAAGAGAAAAGGAACCATGCATTTAAGTTGTGTAAAACTGAAATGAAATCTCATTGAGTGAAAGTAGATAATTCTCTCATGCACATATGAACATTTAGCATTGTCATTGATATTGCGCTAGGTTGTGCTTTTAGAATGAGAGGTGAGAAATTTTACGATTAACGGTGAGAGAAAGTAAGTTTATGATTGATGCTTAAATATTCATAACTGTCATGCATTTTATTCACATGGTGATCATATCAAACTCAGCCCTGACCCGTCTATATCTCTTTGTTTTGCATGAATTCTTTATTTGTCTAGGTGCTCCTCCGCAAGGACCCCCGTATTGACCTCTCCATTCCAATTGTCCTGGAGCTATAGCATTTTGCGGATGTTGTAGGATATTCGTTATAAACACTTCTATCTCTTGTACTATAGATAGGATTAGTTTACTTATTCGGGCGTGTTGCCCATGCTTTGTACTCATTTATTATAATGTGATATTTAATTGTAATACTTGGTGTAACTTGCTTGTATTATTTTGTTAACCGACAGCTTATTCAGTTATTACTCTATGCATTATTGTTATACTATTTCTCGTTGATTTTTATATCCACCTTCTTATCAAATTGGATTGTCTAAATGCTTTTATTTTAACTTACAAAATTAAATTTGACATCTGTTTTATAAAATATTTGGTGGTTATCTCATATTATTATTTTCACTACAGTGATGCTAAGAATGGGCCATCTATGATTCCTGTATTTATTGGGATATTGGGTTGGCCACCTCTTATTTTAATTAGCGGGTTGTCACAGATGGTATCAGAGCATCAGTTTCTAGTGTCCTTAGGAATCTGCGCGGACGTACTATGCTCTCAGTGTTGCTTTCGATTTGATATAGAGCCTTAGGATTAAGATTGTTTATTTCCTCTTGTGATATTTCGTTCTCCTGCTATAATGTAAGAATTCAGAAAATCTTTTACGCATTCGTTTGAGATTCGTAGGTTGATTGTTGGAGGGGGACAGGGAAGACCGTTATGAGTGCGGTATGAGATGGGATTATTAAGAACTGTAAGTTGTAGTCAGGGATGATGGCCGCATAGGAGGTCACTCCCTTCGTAGCACTTTCTTAGATTGCTACCGCGACTACTAAGTACAGTAGATATACTTTTACAAGTACCGCTACAAGTAGAAAGTGGTACTAAGCTTGTAATTCCTAGCAGTGTTAAATTAAAGTTGAAAAGTCCTTGATAAAGGCCACACGTTAAAGTTAAGTCAGGTGGAGGAAGTGTAACTTCATTCGGTGGAAGTATAAGGCTCAGAAGCTTTGGCCTAGAGCGGGGTATAGAAATGCCCAGATGTGAAAAATTGAGGAAAATGTTTCACCCGTTGGAGTAATGTTGTAGTGGTGGGAACGGTAGTCGCCATATTTGGTGGAGCAGGATGTTTTTCTCGTAGATAAACCTGGTGGATGTTTTCAACAGCGAGTTTCTCTGGGATATCAGAAATGATGAGAAGGTAGACTCTCAAGTATTCACATGAGGATCGGTCAGAGGCCGACCATGGATAAAGAGTTATAGGGTTAAAGAAACCGTACACCGAGATAAGGTAGGTACAGGGAAGAAAGATCCCTTCAGTGGAATGATAGGCTCACGAGTAAGTGTTGCTAACACTTATGGAGAAGTCATGTTCCTGAAACCCCCTTTGATGGACATCTGCTAGGGAAATTTATTGAAATAAGGCAGGGGAGGCCGGTAGCATGTTCTCTTTTGTTGAGGAAGTTAAGGGAACTACGTGGGTAATTATCAGGGTAGAGGTTATAGATTCTGAAATGTGGAAAACCTTAACGTGGTCAGGGTGGCTAGAGATGGAGAAACGGTTATGACGTGGAATGTAGAACCACATGTTTTGATCTTGTCGATCGTTGTTAAAGGGAAAGAATAGGATGCCTAGTCGGGGCATTAATGGAAGTAGTTTTGGTTCAGATAAGACTAGAATACTGTATCTGGGAAATATTGGAAGTGGCCAGGGTAATTGGAAAAAATGTTGTCGTGAATTCCACCTCGGTGGAGGGTAGTGTATTCTGTGTGACGAGATGGAGTAGTATTCTATTTACCTCAGGATCGGGTGTGTAATTTGAGCTTTTGGTAGTATCGGTGTTATTATAGAGGGTGTATTTATAAAATTTCCATGGTAGGGAGGTTCTGCTTTCCTTCATTTTCTAGAAAGCGAGTATTGATATTTTAAAAGTATATGTGGTTTATGCTACTCGTATTCTATGTGTTATGCGAGTGGAACTATTTTTTATTTGTAGAAGCGATAGCAGGCAAATGATTGCAAGGCTATCGTATTTCTAGTTCTAGAGTTGAACTAGTTGTTCTATAATATCTCACCTGGATACGGGTTGAGACTTTATAGAGATGGTTCAAGATATGCAAGAAATTTTCATTTTATATTTTTATTTTGCATGTTTGTTGTTGCCTTATCTCCACGACCAACAAAGTTAAGTAGTAGTGTATTGGAGGGGTTCCTTGTTTGGATTTCGCTTGCGAGACGCTCCACGCATGAACTTTAACGACGTTGGGAGTGGAGATATGTTACTTTATGTTAGGATGTTGGTTTTGAGGGTTTAGCTGAGAATCACGTGATTGATTAAGGGCTAATAAACTGTTAATGTGCGGTGCGGAAGCACTAGAAATAGTTCTCTCATCTGATAGATGTGGGTGAGACAAAGATAAGGAAGTAGGATCGAGACTTATAGTCAGACCTTGATGAGAAGGCCATTTAAGAATATGTATATATATTTAGATAAAGGATTCATAACATTTTGCAGAAAGTAGGCGCCCGATTAGTTAGATTTTCATTTCGTCAATACGGTAGGACATAGAATTTAAAGCGCATTAGTAGGGTTACGAGTTAGGATTTTTGTCGGTCCCGATTTGGGTGCCTTGACCCGTTATATTCTGATGATCGACGAAGCGAGGTAGTAGTGTAACGAGAGGGTTCCTTATTTGGATTTCGCTTTGCGAGATATCCCACGCATGAAATCGAGCAAATGTCAAAAATTGAGAAAGGATTTGGGCACTAGGGATATAGTTAGTATAGTATTTATTCGACGTGAATAGGAAACACATCGACCTTAGGATTATTAGGAGGTGAGGGGCATGGGGCATGTGACGCTGTTTTAGGAAGGCTGTAGGTAGTTAACCACGAGTAGGTTGGTGGGTTAACTTTAAGAAGAAGTGGGTTGCCAAGAATAAGGAGTGTGAAATCTCGAGTAATTCGGGACACCAGGCAGAAAAGAAGATGAGGCCCCTCTTACAAAGAGCGTTACGTCGGTAACCTAGCTTTCGAGGAGTGAAATACTAAGATGATTTCTACTCCTACACTCGCGTTGTCAAGATCGAGAGTGGATTTCTCGATATTAATGGACGAGTCTCTACAAGCATTGGGAGGTGCGTTAATACTGGAGCATGGGGCCATTATTTATATGTCTCACAAGCTTAAGCCCCGTGAGAAGTATTATCCCATGCTTCATTTAGATTTCGCAGCGGTAGTTTCGCCTTAAAGAAACAGAGGTACTACCTCCTGGGCAGGAAATTTAGTCTTTTCACGAACCACAAGTGGTTGCAATATGTTGTTGGGGAGATAGAGTTGATGTTTGGAGTTCGTAAAATACTATCAATTCGATATTCATTATCACCAAGGAAATGTGAATAGGGTAGCGGATGCGCCGAGCAGAAAACTCGTGGAGAAGACTAGGAAGACATTATAGCAAGAGCATTTATGTCAGTGTTGAAGCGCGAGGAAGGGACATTTCTGAGTTTTCTCCCCAATCCGCCACTTGTTAATTGGTGAATGTGGATTGCCAACGATCACCGAGATTGTTGTGACCATTAGAGTACCAGTGTAGGTATGGAAGGATATACCCATGGATATTTCACTGAATTGTCGGCGTCGCAATAGTCATGACCCTATTTGAGTAATTATCAATCATTTGACCAAATCGCCGCTTTTTCGGCCAATATGGGTAGACTATTTATGGAGGGATACGCCTAGCTCTTTATGGTGGAGTTATGGAACTGTATGAGGTTCCTATCAATATAGTGTTGGACCGAGAATAGACTTTTGTATCAAAATATTGGTAAAGTTTCCAGGAAGAACTGGGAATCGAATTGAAGTTGGGTACATTCTACCACCCACAAATGAATGAATTGAGAGAGTTAACCAAATGTTGGAAGGCATACCTCGAATGTGCGTGTTTGGTTTAAAGGAAGAATGGGGGCAGTAGCTTTCATGGGTGAAAATTTTCATACAATAATTCGCACCGTTTCACCATAGGTATAGCACATATGTGGCCTTGTGTAGCCGGCTGAATAGTTCGCCTGCTCGTTGAGTAAAAACATCATACAATAAACTCTTTGGACTTGGAATGGTCCAGGAATACCTCTTTGACGATTGAGCTCATTGAGCCGCCTACTTTGAAGGGCTATGCCGACGCGAATAGAGGTCATGTACGATTGGAGGTAGGGGATCAATTTTTGTGCCGATATTCCCGAGGAAGGGTGTAACGTAGGCTCGATATAAGCATTTTCTTCCTTTGTTATAAAGGTAGGATCGATAGTTCATAAGGAACAACCGAAAGCTATTTTAGAGCACGAGGAGTGTAGACTAAGATCGAAAGTGGTAAGCTTAATCTAAGTCCAGTGGGGACACCAAACAGCCGAGGAATTTTCTAGGGACGAGACAACGATGTTTGAGAAAATTACTCTTAATTCTTGGTATATGGTACGCCCGAATTTTAAGGGCAAAATTCCCATGCAAGGGGGGGAGTATGTAATACCCCTTACTTTTGAGTGATTATTTTATATTGAATTGCCTAATGGGTTAATTTTATAAAATAAATAAAGTTAGAGTAAATATTATTTTAAGTCATTTAAGAGATAATATTTACCAAGTTTTGCATATTTACTGTTATGTGAATGTAAATAGCATTATGTTGTGTTTTATTGCGTCGTTGTGCTTTAAGCGACGGTTATTACTTATATTCAAATTTGAGCATTATTAATGAATTAAAATGACGTTGGAACATAAAATATTATACGATACACCGGATGCTAATTTAGAGGGTGCGGTTAGTTTTGAAATAGTCGAGATAGTCAAAATAAGTGTCAAGTCGCATTTTTTAGTTCCGGGCATTTTTGGCAGGTTATGACTCAATTATGTAGTTACGAGTCATTTTAATGGTGTATCAACATCTAAAGAGGGAAATTAATGTTTAGTACCCAGTTAAGTCTCCCAAACCTCTTTTTATTTCACATTTTCATGTTATAAGCTTAGAGAGAGGGAGAGAGAGAGAGAAGAGAGAGAGTTGGGAGAAAATGGGAGAAAAGAGAGAGAAATTGAAGATTGGAGCTGGAAACCGTTGCTACGGGAAGAGAATCCGAGACTACAAACTTGAGGCAAGTTTCTAACTTGCTAGTATATGATTTAATGTGATAAATTTCATGTATAGTTAGGTTTTTTAGATTTAAACCATTTATGGGTTTTGGGGATTTTGGGGGTTTAATCCTTTAATTTTTTATTTAAATTTCGTTTGAGGAGAATATATTAGTTAGTAATTATGTAGAAATGATTTGGTAGAATTATTTGTTATTGATGTTGGAGAAATTGAAGATTTGGGGTTTTGGAAATTTTAGGGTTCACACAACCCGTAGCCCTTTCTGGGCAGTTCGAACAGGGCGAATCGATTTGCCTTCCCCAGCGAATCGATTCGCTAGCAGGGGTGGCTACAGGTCTGGGAGACCGAATCGATTCGAGTTAGGGACGAATCGATTCGGGCTGAGACAGTAGGTTGGTTTTCTTAGCCGAATCGATTTGTTTTTGGGCGAATCGATTCGCAGTCAGGGGCGAATCGATTCTTCCCAAGGCGAATCGATTCGGAACCCTGCTGTTTTTATGGGATTTTTTCTAGCTTAGTTTTTAGTCCTTTTCTTTTAGGTTCAAGGCTTAGGAACCTTTTCTTGGGAAGTAATAAAAAGTTTTAGAGATTTGTATTGGGAAGATTATTATCCTAGGTTAGCATGGGGTTAATTGGACTTATCCCAAGGGTTAGTTCATAGGGGCTAATGTTTCGTTTGATATAGCAAGTTAGCCTAGAACTAACGGAAAGTAAAATGGTAATGGTTAGGACTTTTGGGAGACTAGTATTGAGGGAAATTACTTTTGATGAATTATGGTATTACTTTGGACTCTTGGAGACTAGTGTGAGGATAATGGCACCTCGGGTCCTAGGTCATTAACAAAATATGACTTTGAGAATAAGAAATGCATATTTTCCAATTGGTACGTAATTGTTAAGTATAAATGATTTTGAGAATGTAAAAAGTGAATATTTTCAAATGGGAAAATAATTTATAAATGATAATTTGCATATACACACCTCTCTAAATCGCTATCCTATGGGAAGTTACACACATGAGGTGAAGTCCCCTGGCTAGTGAATGCAGGGTGAACATAGTCCTCGGCCATAGGACCGGTTATTATATTGTGTGATTATTGTTCGCAGTGGGGTAATTTCTGGTGTGGTTATGACTCACTGTCGAAGGTATATGGCCGCTTCCCGACGTCACGCGATGTAGGTTGCCCAGGTTGTCTTGTGAGATAGGCCCTGGAAGACGATAGTCATTTAGGGGCGTGTCCAGCGGGGAAACTCGGAAGGACGGTCTTATAATCGTTATATATATGTGATTATAACTATTCTTAATAAAGTGGAAATGGATCTGATGGTAAAGAATTTTGTGAGATAAATTGCTTTCAATATGTTTCCCAGAGAAAAAGGGAACTTTAAAGTTAAATGGTATAAAACTGTATTGGTGAAGCGTTTTGTGAAATAAATTGCTTTAAATATATTTCCTAAAGAGAAAAGGAACCATGCATTTAAGTTGTGTAAAACTGAAATGAAATCTCATTGAGTGAAAGTAGATAATTCTCTCATGCACATATGAACATTTAGCATTGTCATTGATATTGCGCTAGGTTGTGCTTTTAGAATGAGAGGTGAGAAATTTTATGATTAACGGTGAGATAAAGTAAGTTTATGATTGATGCTTAAATATTCATAACTGTCATGCATTTTATTCACATGGTGATCATATCAAACTCAGCCCTGACCCGTCTATATCTCTTTGTTTTGCATGAATTCTTTATTTGTCTAGGTGCTCCTCCGCAAGGACCCCCGTATTGACCTCTCCATTCCAGTTGTCCTGGAGCTATAGCATTTTGCGGATGTTGTAGGATATTCGTTATAGACGCCTCTATCTCTTGTACTCTAGATAGGATCAGTTTACTTATTCGGGCGTGTTGCCCATGCTTTGTACTCATTTTTTATAATGTGATATTTAATTATAATACTTGGTGTAACTTGCTTGTATTAGTCTGTTAACCGACAGCTTATTCAGTTATTACTCTATGCATTATTGTTATACTATTTCTCGTTGATTTTTATATCCACCTTCTTTTCAAATTGGATTGTCTAAATGCTTTTATTTTAACTTAAAAAATTAAATTTGACATCCGTTTTCTAAAATATTTGGTGGTGATCTCATATTATTATTTTCACGACAGTGATGCTAAGAATGGGCCATCTATGATTCCTGTATTTATTGGGATATTGGGCTGGCCACCTCTTATTTTAATTAGCGGGTTGTCACACTAACAAACAAGAGGGAAAATGACAAGGTCTCTCGTACAATGCCTCAAATGGCGCCATGCCAATAGTGAACTGGTAATTGTTGTTGTTACTGAATCCTACCAAAGGTACGTACTTATTCCAATTACCTTTGAAGTATGAGATATATATTAGTAACATGTCCTCCATCATTTGATTCACCTTTTCGGTTTGACCATCCGTTTATGAGTGATACAATGTACTCAACCTTAGCCATGCCCCTAATGCCTGTTGAAAACTCCTCCAAAAGTGGGAGTCAAGCATCTTGTCCATATCAGACACAATATTAAGTGGTACACTGTGCAACATTAAAATATCTACAAGGAAGAGCTTAGAGTACTGCTCTAAAATATAAATCGTTTGAACTAGCAAAAAGTGAGATAACTCTATCAAACAGTCCACGATCACCCAGATGGAATCATGTCCCCACTGTGACGTAGGCTACCCCGTGATAAAATTTGTGGAAATGCTATCCCATTTCCACATAGGATTCTCGAGAGGTTATAGATCACATGTTGGTCTGTGATAATACACTTTCACCATTTGGCACGTAGCACATTTGGACACAAAAATTGCAATGTCCTTCATTTCGGCACACCAATACTGGTACCTTATATTCTCGTACATCTTATCCCCAACGGGATTAACTGAAACACGCAACCCATCCAAATTAGTCATAAAAGCCCATCGTAACTCCTCATCCTCAGGAACTACTAACCTATTGTGGAACCGTAAGCCTCCATTAGAATGAATTAAGTAATATTCTACTGCCTTAGCCAATAACTTTGAGGTCTTCTCTTAAAAACAATCCCCCACATGTGCCTTCATGACCCGAAAGATGATATCGGGTGTGACGGTAAGAAATTCCATAAATGCGAGCAACAACCCATCGTACGTGCAAATCGTACTCCACTTTCTCTTCCACACTGCTGCTAGTTCAACTTGTCTGTTTATGGCTCACGGCATCTGCCACTACATTTGCCTTGCCCTAATTATACTGAATATCAAACAGATAATACTTCACAAACTCAAGACATTTATGCTTCCCTATATTCGACTCCCTCTGCATGAACAAGTATTGCAAACTCTTATGTTTCAAAAACAAATGGAACCTCTCTCAAAAAAGATGATGTCTCCAAATATGTAGTGCAAACATTATGGTTGCCAACTCCATATCATGGGTGAGGTAATTACCTTCGTGAAGCTTAAGATTTTGGGAAGAATAAGGTATCGACATATCCTCCTGCATCAATACACCCCCAAGTCAAGGATGCATCTATAATAACCTTATAGTCTATCCCCCCATGAGGTAATGCGAGCCCCAAAGCTGAAGTCAACTTGACCTTCAACTTGTAAAAATCATGTTGGCGTTAATCATCCCAAACAAGTGGTATGCCGTTTCACGTTAAATTTATTACAGACCCGACTATGCTCAAGAACACCTGAATGAATTGATGGTAGTACCTAATCAAATCCAGAAAATTGTGCATCTCTGTAGGTGGTGTGGGTTGTCCACAATCCATCACTATTAAAACCTTCCATGGATCCATTAAGATCCTCGTCTTAGACATGATGTGTCCCAAAAACTAAATGTCCCTCAACTGAAATCCACACTTCTTGAATTTAGCATCGAGTTGATGACCTCATGATGTCTGTAAGACCATCGGCAAGTGTTGAGCGTACTCTTCTACGGTCCGAGAATAGGTGAATACGTCATTTATGAACACGATGATAAACTGATCAATAAGTACCTGGACACCCTATTCATCATGTCCATAAATATTGTTGTCACATTGGTTAGATAGACATAACCATGAACTCGTAAGACCTATATCTCGTCAAAAATGTTTTCGGAACATCTTGATCCCAAATCCTCAATTGATGATACCCTAATCTTAAATCAATCTTTGAAAGTACGAAGCACCCATCAACTAGGACAAGTCATCGATACGGGGTAACAGATATCGTTTCGTGCAATGACCTTGTTCAAATCTCGATAATCAATACACAAACTGAATGATACATCCTTATTCTTGACAAAAATAACTGGAGCACCCCAAGTGAATTACTTCTCTGAATAAATCCCTGACCCAGCTGCTGCTGCTGAATATGAACCCTAATCTCTCTCGCGTTTCCAAAGGAACCATACGATACGGTGCACGGACAATAAGCCTCATACCCAAAACCAAATTAATCACACAGCTTATCTTTCTACTCAATTGTAATATCTAAATATCCTAAAACACATCTAAGCACTCCCTAATAACTAAAATAAAGTCTAATGAAATGACTACTACCTTATAATTCTCCTCCTCAATATAGTATAAATGCATGCTCGACCCTCCCTCCGGGTGTGGCATCACAGCTAAGTACATTTCTTGACCCAAAATGGAAAAGACGATGGACCTCCTAAAACAATACACACAATCTCTATAAGTGTCTAACCAATCATTACCCATGATAACTCCATACTCTAACTTGTCTAAAATAAGTAGGTCACTACAAACTTAAGTCTCCTTATGCATACCCTATACTTGTGCACACAGAACATGTGGGCGCCCTTCTACCCACAGGCGAGTCTATGTGAAGTACTATGAGTGAAGCATTATGTCTGACATTAATTCTACCATCCCTAATTACTGATAAAAACTAGTACTAATGAATGAATGTGATGCACCAGTATTGAATAAAATTCATCCTATATTCCCAAATATAGTAAACATACCCTTTAATGCCTACGCTGGTACTAGTGCCTCCCTAGACGCGATGTGATATACATGCTCATACTACAACAACTACTGCCCCTAAGGTCGGGTGAGTGGTGCTAGTAGTGTTGGAACTACTATAAATGGTTAGGTTAGTAACTGCTGACACTACCCTTAATGTGCCTAATACCCAAACTGGTCCCCTACTCCTGTGCTCCTCGATTTACCTAAGGACACCTCTTCACTATGTGTCTTGCCTCTCCACAGGTGTAACAACTGCCATAAACTAGTGCTTACCCTATTGTTGACCCTTTTATCCCTAATGGCCACAACCTTGTTGCCACTGGGTCGGATGGCCTCTCGTCTACTGTCCGTGGCCCTGATGGGCATGCAGGAACTACTGACCTTGGCCCTAATGACCCTGCTTGTTTCGATCACTGAAACCTCTGTGCTTCTTATATTGGTATCCTAATTGGGATGCCTTAAATTGGTGGCCCCTGATTATGACCTACATTCGTCTTTCCATGATGGCTAGACGTGTCTGTATTAAGCCTCTTCTCTCCCTAATTCTTCTTAAATAGCTCGTAATCTTGACAATGCAATAAAGTGACATTCACCATATGTGTATAAATGATAAAAGTTGGATTCCCCAAAAATGGACTTCTTGCCAGGCTGACCCCATCACAAAATTCTCCTCTTTTTCTCCTTTGTGTCTACCCCACCTAAGGAAAATAATGATAGTGTGCTATGGTACAATTCTCTTTCTTGAAATCCATAAATCGTCTTTTTAGCTATGTATTTACTAGGGGTGGGAAGTACTTGTCATTATACTTTACACATAACTCAACAACAATCATCCTATCCAACTCATCTAGTGTGGTGACTGACTCCCACCACTGTAGGGTTGCTTCTACCAATCTGAACGAAGCTAACATATATTTTTGCACTTATGTGCACTCCACCATTATCAAATTTCTCTTAAAATCCTTCTTCCATTGGCATGATACGGTAATTTCAGTACTCCCAGCAAGATCTAATGGGTTGCCCTTGGAAAAGGCCTCCCTTGTTGTCTCCCAAATGGAAGTCTATGGCTAAACTAGTATCACCACTTACTACGGTGGTGGCGATGATGGTTGTGGATGTGGATGGAAGTGTTGTAATATGGCAGCCATTGTCGTAAAGACTTCCTGAATAACTATGGAAGTTATGTCTGCAGTTGTAGCTAAGGGTGGTGTTGGTGACGGTTGTGGTTGCAGCTGTGGATCTTGTTGAACCCTATCCCTATAGCCTCACTGGTCGTGAGTCGTGGCCTAATGCATCGAGTGTTTACCAACTGAAATCAAGCAAGGTTCGTATTGGTAACAAATCACAACGAGTACAATAATTCCTAAGCATAAAGCTCTACATATCAAATAACGCAACGCAAAATGTAATGAGAAAGACATAGATTCTAAGGATGCTAAAACCTGGATGCTCTGATACCAACTGTGACAATCCCCATTTTCCACGTAATAGTCGGCCAAGTTAATACGAAGAAGATGAGTTTTATCAAACAATCTATATCATTCTCAGCAACTAACCATAAAGTAAAAAAATTAAATCGTCCATGCCTGTAAAATGAACTGAAATGATATAACCACATAAATAAATAAGTCTCAACCCCACTGACATATGAAATATCTACACATCACAACTCTGAATAAAAACTGGCTGAATAATTAATCCGGTCTTATTCCTATACAAAACTCTGAAATGGAATTAACTAAGACTGAAATAAATAGCAACCAATGCTTGAATCAAAAGACTGAAATCCTCTATGCAAGGTGGACTTGAAGTGAAATTGAAAGATTCAAGTAAAGTGAAATTTGATTTGGAGTCTAGGTCTGAAAAACTTGATAATATTTTAGGCACCGTTGAGATCAAAAAGGATAGGGGTGGGATTGGCCTTGAAAAATATGTTGCACCCATTCCCACACGTGTGAGAGAGCCTCCTAGGATTGTTAAGAAAGAGGCACCTAAGTTTGTTACGAAAGATCCCCCTAGGAACATCGTGAGAGAACCTCATAGGATCATTAGGAGAGACCCACCTAGGAAAATTCGAAGAGAGCAATCGAGAAATTTGAGGAGAGGGCCACATTTAGGTAACACACACCGCCCGATTTACACTTGCACACATTGCGGTAGGCAAGGTCATCTTAGGAGCTTTTGTTACAAGCTTTTAAATGGACCTAGGAAGGTTAATAAAAGAATAAATTCGATTCCCCAAACCCCCACGTGTCGTTACAAATCTATTTGGGTTAGAAAATCGAATTTAGAGGCATATGGTCTTTTAGTTCACAACTCTCATTTGCTTGCACGTCCATGTCAAATCTTTTGGTTGAGTGTGTTGGATGTTTGTCATACGCTAGCTATGCATCATGTTATATTCTTTATAGTGTTATGACTCACTTTGATGTAACGCACATTGGTTTACTTGTTGCATTTGTGTGGTTCGCTACTATTTTAGCACTGTTTTGGATATGTTTGCCCCTTGCAGGTACTGTTTTCACGAAATTTTTGCACTGGGCAAAACTGTATGATTTTCTGGGCATTCTGGGAATTTTTTTATTTTCTCGTTCGAGCGAGATCTATATGTCGTTTGAGCGACAGCTCTGTCTCGCGCGAAGTCGCATCTCACGACATGGCCTTGTCGTTCGAGCGACAGAGCTGAGTCGTTTGAGCGACCTGTATGGAAATTTTATATTTGCATCCCTTCTGATTTCAGTACCCGGTGTTCGTATGCTTAGGTTTTTGGTACTGATGTGTTGCTTCTGGTCAGTTTATATGCAGTTATTCTTGGTATCCATGCTTAATTGATGACACTGCATTGCTCATTTATCACATCTGCTATCATTGTGGATTCTTTTGTGTGATTACTGTTTGCTAGCATAGGATGTTATTCATATCGATATTATATGCCTATTACGGGTTGTATCATTTTATAGTTATATTTTTTTTTTTTTGAAAATATAAAAAAAAATTATTTTTATAAAATTTTTAGAAAAGCACAAAAAGATTTTTGTATTTTGTTTACACCTTTTAGGGATTGACACTTAGGATGACCAAGTCACAACATCATTCCATTTTTCATGTGACTCTTTGATAGTGTTTTGAGACAATATGTCAGTTCATCCATGTGCTTTATAATGTTTGGAGTCATTAAGATGTAATTAAGTGTCACTTCCTACATGTTTGACTCGTGATTTCCTTATTGCACACATGCACGAATTTGTTTGATTATTGCGCTTATCTATCACATGTTTGTAATACCCCGTATTTTTATGCTATATTAATTTGGGGATTTATTAAATTTACTGTGAATTAATTATTTAATATAAATTCGGAAATTAATTATGTTATAATTATTAACGTGATGAGAGTTAGTAATTATGGAAAATTTGTTAAATATTACAAATGAGCAAAGTAATATATAATATTGGTTATCTTTAATGTCACGAGTGAATAAAATGACAATTTTGGAAATTTGAGTCGGGACGCGCCCGTATCGCGTCAGGACTAAATATTGATGAATAAAAGTGAATATATTACAAGTTGCTCGTATGATCGTTTTGAGTGCGCCAAAGTGTCCGAAAGGGTCGAGATAGTCAGAAAAGTGTACCCGGGGGTTTAGTTTGGGTCTCGGGGAGTTTTTAGGCTTAATTAGTACCCCGGGAGGGCATTTTGGACATTTTACATTTTTGGGTAATTAAACCCACGAAATTTTAAGGGATATATCAGATGTCTAAGGTTGCCTTCTAGGGATAAAACAACCAAAGACAAGTGACGGCCATAGGAGAGGAAAGGAGAGACCTTCCAAGGCAATCTAAGGACCGAAATCCATCCGTTTGCACCGCCACCACCACCAACGCGTAGATCGCGAGACGGGGAACGCAACCACACCAAATTCGTCATCAAACCAGAACTTTGAAAATCCTAGGCAAGTATTTATCTTGCTTATTTTCGTTAATGCATCGTTCATGTTAGTTTAGGGTGATTAGGATGAGTTTGGTAGAAGGAAATTCATGTTGGAGATAGGAAAATCACATGTAATTATGATTTGATTGATAATCTGGGAACCCCTTTATACGTAGAAGATTAAACCACGAATTTATGATGTTTTAGAAGAAGAAAATTTTGGAAAATATTGATTAGAACCATATTAATGAAATTCTAGGGTTCTTGAGATTTGATGAAGTTTTTGCCTATAAATCCATAGTTATTGATGTAAAATTACATGCTTTAGGTAGGAGATGAATAATATGGGTGTATATTGATTATAGTACGAATTTTAGGAAGATTGGGTGTGAAAAATCTGGTTTTGGATGAGATTATGTGTTAGAACCCGTAACTGGTTAATTGCAGAATTCGCCATACCTGTTTGATCGATCGATCGAGCTAAAAGCGTCGATCGATCGACCACTTCTGGCAGGCTCATATTTCCCCTTTTTAAATTAGTCAAATCCAATTTAATGAGAAATAATTCTTGGACACCCTTATTAAAATGTTTTAGGAGATAAAGAAGACCAGTAGGACATATGAATAATTTTGGGACCTTTAATATAAGACGAGAGTTGTATTTTCGGGATACTTACATATAAGGGAGGATGAAACTATGTATTAAAGGGAGAGACGCGTAAGATAGTTACGTTGGAACATAAATGAATACCTACTGAATTTTTACACTTGAGAGGATAGAGTCCATGAGTATTACGTAGTAAGTGGAAAAATCCCTCGGATTAAAATTAGAGACGAACCATTATACGTAATAACTAATAATGGGAAAATCAGGATAAATGTCGTGATTATGGGTTATGGGATGAACCTAAATTGATATGATAAAAGTAGTATATTTATATTACTGTGTGTACACATATATTATATACATGTGAAAATCATACCCGCGCTACTTGCTATCCCTAAGGTTACCGCGCTGGGACAGTCTTATCTCGAATGGGCCTTCATGGAGGATATTGACTCGTACCCTAGAAGATAGGAATCCTACGTACGGGCTATCGGATCGATAGTCGGACGGTCCTAAGAGACGTGAGGGTATGTACTGACCTCTTGGACTTGGAAACTATGCTTCGCCTCAATATTGTTTGTGTATGTGTTAATACAGTTCGAGAGCGATTCCGAACTTGTATTTCCCTTAGTACGAGTGATACGGGGATTGGATAGCAGAGTATGCCCGCACCATAATTTTTATGTGGGGTGCTGTTAGAATATATATATTATACGAGTATTTAATATATATATGAAATTCTGAAATTTGGAACTGCCTACCGTGTTCTGATAAGTAAGACATGTATAATGACTCAAATTGGAAATACTTGTTTTGAAAAGTATAATATGACACTGGAAAACTTTATTAATAAATAAAGTTAAAATGAGAGCTTTGTTACTAAATGAAATTTTCCTTTTAAATAATTATATTGTTCAGTTTTAAATCTTACGAGGAACCTAAGATAAGTTAAAACCATTGGGAAGTTTAGTGTGATATAAGATAAGATAATCCGTTGGGAAGGTTAGTACGATAGGCGTGCACATTAGAAGAGAGGTGAGAATTTCTCAAGAGAGTGCCGCACTAATATGTTGTTGCATTGGCCTGTAAACATTTTAAATACTTGCTAAACGAATTTTAAATCAATTACACTATCGGGCTCTGACCCATTTCTATTTCTCTTTCTCTCTTGTATATATATATGTATATATTACAGGTGCCCAGCCACAGGGGCGTCTTGCGTAGGATCCCTTAGAAGAAACGCGTTGCATCTTAGGTGGGAGTTGCAGGCCACTTGCTTAGACGACTTCATTTATTTGACTCCACTCCTAGCATATCCATTTAGTGGGGCATGTGTCGCCCTTGCCATTATTTAGTTGTTTATTTGGACATTGTGATTAAGTTATTTCTAGTATTGTCACTTTGGGATGTATTACTATCTGGATGTTTTACTTTAAGTTTTAATGTTGGGATTTAGTTGTTGAATGTTTAAATTATTAGGATTATATGTTCCAGGATTATTGTGGTGTGATTCTTTAATTTTGAATTGTTGTAAATAATTAAATCTTTGTTTTTAAAATATAATTTGGAAAGTAATGTTTAAAAAAAAATGGTTTTGACACTTGGCTTAATTAATTAGGGTGTTTAAATTGCAAAAGTTATTTTTACGACAATGATGCTAAGAATGAACCAACTGTTCACCTTGATTTTAATTTAATAAATGAGTGATCGCCCGGTATCTAATTAGGCGGGGTGTCACAGGTGGTATTAGAGCATCAGGTTCTAGTGTCCTTAGGATCTGTACGGCTTATTTCTCTTTCAGCTTAACATTTTTTCTATAGAGCCCTATTTTAGGATTGTTGTATTCTTGCTTTTACGTTTACGTCTTCAGCTATTTGAGATTTGATAATAACTGTAGACTAATGAACTTCTTCACGTTTCAGATGCCTCTGAGACGTGCACCAAAGGATAGGCGTGCCCAAGCCGACCAGCCAGCAGCTCCGGCACAGGGTACGATGAATGCTAATGAGGTAGCCGCTATTGTTGCTCAGGCGGTGAATGCAGAGCTAGCGGTGGTTCAGCAGGCTCCACCCCAGATCCAGGCAGTGGCGCCAGTACCTGCACAGCTTCCATCTGCATGGGAGCGGGTTAGGGATGCCTTTCAGAAGGCGCATCCCCGTGAGTTCTCGGGTAGTTCAGATATCATCAACGTCAGCCAATGGAAGAAAGATATCCAGCGGCATCTTCGTATGTATGAGTGCACAGACGTGCAGAAACAGTTGTTGGCTTCCTTTAAGCTGGTGGGGGCCGCTTTCCAGTGGTGGGAGTCCACCACCACCTTGGAGGAGAGGGACACGATCCCGATTCAGTCATTTTGGGACCGGTTTGACCGCAAGTACTTTGCACCCGCCGTGCAGACTGAGATGAGGCGGAAACTACTGAACTTGAAACAGGAGAATTCTACCGTTGCTGAGTATGAGGAGGAGTTCACGAGACTTCTCACCATAGTGCCAGATGAGGCACCCACTGAGGGTAAGAAGATAATGATGTTTGTGGACGGGTTAGCTTGGAGGATCCGCCAACACCTTATAGGAAATCTGTCTCTGAGTACTTTCACTGATGTACTCAATGCTGCGTTACTACATTGCCAGGATCACCGCTTCCATCTGCAGGGAAGCAAGAGAGCAGGAGAGTCCAGCCAGCAGGGCAGGACCGGGGGTAGTAGTACTAGTGGAGCACCGACATCTCAAGGACAGGCTCGTCAGCACGAGCAAAGTTCTCATCAGGGGGACCCTGCTAAGCGATTCCGTTCAGGTGATTCCAGACAGGGATTTGGGGGTTATAGACAGGGCCAGCCTAATCAGCAGGTCCAGCAGGGCCAACGCCGACAGCAACAGCGTTTTCACCAGGGCCAACAGGGCCAGTGGCGGGGTGGTAACGGCCAGCAGGGCCGTGGTCAGCAGGGTCAGAGGGGAGGTAACTTCAGAGGCCGATGTTTTGTGTGCGGCAAGCGTGGCCATAAGCGCCAGGATTGCCCAGAGGGCGATAGGACCCCACAGCAGCAGGGTGCCCGTAATGAGCCACAGAGGCCACTTTTTCCAGCTGCCCTCCCAGCACCAGCCCAGGTACCAGCCCTACCAGCCGTTCCAGCAGCTCCAGTGCAGCAGGAACAGTTACAGTATGGACGTGTCTATAACGTCCACCAGGCAGCAGCTCCACAGGCACCACCCGCGATTGAGGGTATGTTTCCTATCCATGGTACTATGGGTCGAGTTTTGTTTGATACTGGGGCGACGCATTGTTTTATAGCTACGCATTTTGTGAAAGCCTTAGGGTTATTAGCCACAGCAGAGAGCACTGTAACGTGTGTAGACTCACCACTGGGGAATGGTTCGCTTATTTTCTTTATATGTCGGGGAGTGGGGGTAGATATTGGTAGCTTGGCATTACCTGCCGACATGTTAGTCTTAGATATGCATGAGCATGACGTTATTATCGGTATGGATTGGCTCGCTGCTTACAGGGCCATGATAGATTGTTTTGGTGGGAGTATTGTCTTTGCCATTCCGAGGCAAGAGATGTTTGTAGTGGCGATGCCTCGCCCAGAGGGAGGCTCGACCGCTCATTTGTATTACATAGAGGAGGATACCTCTAAGGAGGTTGTGATTCCCTTAGACTCGATCCCAGTTGTTCGTGAGTATTCCGATGTATTCCAAGAGATACCAGGCCTACCCCCCAGTCGGGAGATAGACTTTGTCATAGACTTATTACCAGATACTAGACCGATAGCACGCGCTCCATACCGTATGGCTCCAGCAGAGATGCGAGAGTTACGAGATCAGATAGAGCAGCTGTTAGGTCAGGGCTTCATTCGTAGGAGTACCTCACCTTGGGGCGCTCCAGTTCTGTTTGTGAAAAAGAGAGATGGTTCACTAAGGCTATGTGTGGACTACCGGGAGTTGAACAAGGTCACGATACAGAATAAGTATTCGTTGCCTCGAATCGATGATCTGTTCGACCAGCTGAGGGGAGCAACTTTCTTTTCGAAGATAGATCTGAGGTCAGGGTACCATCAGCTACGTATTAGGGAGCAGGATGTTTCAAAGACTGCCTTCTTGACGCGATATGGGTCTTACGAGTTCAGAGTGATGCCATTCGGCCTCACAAATGCTCCAGCCGTGTTCATGGACTTAATGAACCGAGTGTTCAGAGAGTTCTTGGATCAGTTTGTCATCGTCTTCATAGATGACATTGATATATTCACACTCCGAGGAGGAGCATGCCGAGCACTTGAGATAGGTTCTTCGGACTCTACGAGAGCATCAGTTGTATGCTAAGTACGAGAAGTGCGGATTCTGGTTGCGAGAAGTACAGTTCTTGGGGCATGTTGTTTCAGAACAGGGGATAGCAGTTGACCCGAGCAAAGTGTCAGCGGTGAGGGAGTGGGGACAGCCCACGACACCGACGGAAGTGCGTAGTTTCTTGGGGTTAGCCGGATACTACAGGAGATTCATTCGGGGATTCTCCAAAATAGCGGGTCCATTGATGAACCTGACTCGCAAAGGGGTACCATATGTTTGGAATGATGCTTGTCAATTGGCTTTCGACGAGCTGAAAGACAAGCTTACTTCAGCACCAGTCCTTGCTTTACCGAAGTCGGGTGTGGAGTACCTGGTTTACACCGATGCCTCTTTACGGGGACTTGGGGGAGTACTTCAGCAGGAGGAGAAGGCTATAGCTTTTGCCTCCCGTAAGCTTAAGCCGCATGAGAAGAATTACCCCACCCACGACCTGGAGTTAGCAGCGGTCATTTTTGCATTGAGGATATGGAGGCACTATTTATTAGGAGAGAAATTCCGTTTGTTCACCGACCACAAGTCACTGCAGTACCTGTTCACTCAGCGAGAGCTGAATATGCATCAGCGCAGATGGTTAGAGTTTGTGAAGGACTATCAGTTCGATATACAGTACCATCCGGGGAAGGCCAACGTAGTTGCTGATGCGTTGAGCCGTAGACCGGTAGACGATGTAGCGGACGTCTGGAAAGCAAAGTGGAAGGAGTTGGGTCACCAGGAGGCAGTAGCCCGTTCCTTCATATTTATTATGACAGTGACACCCGAGATTGTTACAAGGGTAATACAGGCACAGACCACAAACTCGTTTTGCCAGGAGCAGATTGTACGACTTTTAGCCGAGGGTGCTGAGTCCTATTCTGTTAGTTCTGATGGGGGTTTGAGGTTTAATGGGAGATTGGTGGTTCCAGAAGGAGCAGAATTACGTCATGCAGTGATGACTCATTCTCATGGGTCCCGATTTGCGGTACATCCTGGGGGAGATAAGATGTACCAGGATATGAGGCGACAATACTGGTGGAGTGGGATGAAGGAGGACATCGCTGAGTTCGTGTCCAAGTGTTCTACCTGCCAGCTGGTAAAGGTGGACCATCAGAAGCCGTCGGGGTTGCTTCAGCCATTGGAAGTACCCGCGTGGAAGTGGGAAAGTATTTCCATGGATTTTATTATAGGGTTGCCTACATTACAGTGGGGCCACGACTCTATCTGGGTGATTGTAGACCATTTGACCAAGGTGGCTCATTTTCTGCCGGTGCGGACAGACTATACCACGGGTCAGTATGCTCAGTTGTTCATTACTGAGATTGCCAGATTACATGGGGTGCCCCTAAATATTGTGTCAGATAGAGACAAGATTTTCGTGTCGCGTTTTTGGGAAAGCTTTCAGGAGGCTATGGGTACTGAGTTGAGGTTGAGTTCAGCTTATCATCCACAGACAGATGGACAGACAGAGCGTACTAATCAGATGTTGGAGGATATGCTACGCATGTGTGTTCTTGATTTTGGAGGAGGTTAGGAGCCACATCTTCCACTGGTAGAGTTTGCTTATAATAACTCTTATCAGTTCACTATTGGCATGGCTCCATTCGAAGCTTTGTACGGCAGGCCTTGTCGTTCCCCAACTTGTTGGCTCGAGGTGGGGGATAACAAGTTGCTAGGACCAGAGGTGATTCAGGAAACCTCCGCGAGGATTGAGATGATCAGGAGTCGCATCCGAGTAGCCCAGGACAGGCTGAAAAGCTACGCCGATGCGAGACGGTTCTTTCGAGAGTTTAATGTGGGGGACCAAGTGTTACTACGTGTATCTCCTATGAAAGGAGTGATGAGGTTCGGGAAGAAAGGGAAATTGGCCCCGAGGTACGTGGGACCATTTCCCATCATCGAGAGGATTGGGCTGGTAGCATACAGATTGGGACTGCTAGAGCATTTACATCGCATTCACGATGTATTCCACATCTCGTCGTTGAGACGATATCTTCGGGATGATATGGCCCATACCCATATTGCGATAGATGATATAGACTTACATCCTGACAGCTCTTACGAGGAGATATCGGTGGCTATCCTAGACCATAGCGAGAGAAGATTGAGGTCGAAGGAAGTTCCACTCGTACGGGTCCAGTGGGAGCATCATAATGTGGAGGAGTCCACTTGGGAGCGCGAGACAGATATGCGCGATAGATACCCAGATTTATTCTTACCAGGTACGCCTTATTTTTTGAATTTCGGGACGAAATTCCGTTATTAGGGGGGAAGTATGTAATACCCCGTATTTTTATGCTATATTAATTTGGGGATTTATTAAATTTACTGTGAATTAATTATTTAATATAAATCCGGAAATTAATTATGTTATAATTATTAACGTGATGAGAGTTAGTAATTATGGGAAATTTGTTAAATATTACAAATGAGCAAAGTAATATATAATATTGGTTATATTAAATGTCACGAGTGAAAAAAATGACAATTTTGGAAATTTGAGTCGGGATGCGCCCGTGTCGCGTCGGGACTAAATATTGATGAATAAAAGTGAATATATTATAAGTCGCTCGTATGGTCGTTTTGATTGCGCCAAAGTGTCCAGAAGGGTCGAGATAGTCAAAAAAGTGTACCCGGGGTTTAGTTTGGGTCTCGGAGCGTTTTTAGGCTTAATTAGTACCCCGGGAGGGCATTTTGGACATTTTACATTTTTGGCTAATTAAACCCACGAAATTTTAAGGGATATATCAGATGTCTAAGGTTGCCTTCTAGGGTTAAAACAACCAAAGACAAGTGACGGCCATAGGAGAGGGAAGGAGAGAGCTTTCAAGGCAATCCAAGGACCGAAATCCATCCGTTTGCACCGCCACCACCACCAACGCGTAGATCGCGCGACGGGGAACGCAACCACACCAAATTCGTCATCAAACCAGAACTCTGAAAATCCCAGGAAAGTATTTATCTTGCTTATTTTCGTTAATGCATCGTTCATGTTAGTTTAGGGGGATTAGGATGAGTTTGGTAGAAGGAAATTCATGTTGGAGATAGGAAAATCGCATGTAGTTATGATTGATTGATAATCTGGGAACCCCTTTACACGTAGAGGATTAAACCACGAATTTATGATGTTTTAGAAGAAGAAAATTTTGGAAAATATTGATTAGAACCATGTTAATGAAATTCTAGGGTTCTTGAGATTTTATGAAGTTTTTGCCTATAAATCCATAGTTATTGATGTAAAATTACATGCTTTACATAGGAGATGAATAATATGGGTGTATACTGATTATAGTACGAATTTTAGGAAGATTGGGTGTGAAAAATCTGGTTTTGGATGAGGTTATGTGTTAGAACCCGTAACTGGTTAATTGCAAAATTCGTCATACCTATTTGATCGATCGATCGAGCCAAAAGCTTCGATCGATCGAAGGTTCGATCGATCGAGCCAAAAGCTTCGATCGATCGAAGGTTCGATCGATCGAGCCCCAGACCTCGATCGATCGACCCCTTCTGGCAGGCTCATATTTCCCCTTTTTAAATTAGTCGAATCCAATTTAATGAGAAATAATTCTTGGACACCCTTATTAAAATGTTTTGTGAGATAAAGAAGACCAGTAGGACATATGAATAATTTTGGGACCTTTAATATAAGACGAGAGTTGTATTTTCGGGATACTTACATATAAGGGACGATGAAACTATGTATTAAAGGGAGAGACGCGTAAGATAGTTACGTTGGAACATAAATGAATACCTACTGAATTTTTACACTTGAGAGGATAGAGTCCATGAGTATTACGTAGTAAGTGAAAAAATCCCTCGGATTAAAGTTAGAGACGAACCATTATACGTAATAACTAATAATGGGAAAATCAGGATAAATGTCGTGATTATGGGTTATGGGATGAACCTAAATTGATATGATAAAAGTAGTATATTTATATGACTGTGTGTATACATATATTATATACATGTGAAAATCATGTCCGCGCTACTTGATATCCCTGAGGTTACCGCGCTGGGACAGTCTTATCTCAAATTGGCCCTCATGGGGGATATTGACTCGTACCCTAGAAGATAGGAATCCTAGGTACGGGCTATCGGATCGATAGTCGTACGGTCCTAAAAGACGTGAGGGTATGTACTGACTTCTTGGACTTGGAAACTATGCTTCGCCTCAATATTGTTTGTGTATGTGTTAATACAGTTCGAGAGCGATTCCGAACTTGTATTTCCCTTAGTACGAGTGATACGGGGATTGGATAGCAGAGTATGCCCGCACCATAATTTTTATGTGGGGTACTGTTAGAATATATATATTATACGAGTATTTAATATATATATATGAAATTCTGAAATTTGGAACTGCCTACCGTGTTATGATAAGTAAGACATGTATAATGACTCAAATTGGAAATACTTGTTTTGAAAAGTATAATATGACACTGGAAAACTTTATTAATAAATAAAGTTAAAATGAGAGCTTTGTTACTAAATGAAATTTTCCTTTTAAATAATTATATTGTTCAGTTTTAAATCTTACGAGTAACCTAAGATAAGTTAAACCATTGGGAAGTTTAGTGTGATATAAGATAAGATAATCCGTTGGGAAGGTTAGTACGATAGGCGTGCACATTAGAAGAGAGGTGAGAATTTCTCAAGAGAGTGCCGCACTAATATGTTGTTGCATTGGCCTGTAAACATTTTAAATACTTGCTAAACGAATTTTAAATCAATTACACTATCGGGCTCTGACCCGTTTCTATTTCTCTTTCTCTCTTGTATATATATATGTATATATTACAAGTGCCCAGCCACAGGGGCGTCTTGCATAGGATCCCTTAGAAGAACGCGTTGCAGCTTAGGTGGGAGTTGCAGGCCACTTGCTTATACGACTTCATTTATTTGACTCCACTCCTAGCATATCCATTTAGTGGGGCATGTGTCGCCCTTGCCATTATTTAGTTGTTTATTTGGATATTGTGATTAAGTTATTTCTAGTATTGTCACTTTGGGATGTATTACTATCTGGATGTTTTACTTTAAGTTTTAATGTTGGGATTTAGTTGTTGAATGTTTAAATTATTAGGATTATATGTTCCAGGATTATTGTGGTGTGATTCTTTAATATTGAATTGTTGTAAATAATTAAATCTTTGTTTTTAAAATAAAATTTGGAAAGTAATGTTTAAAAAAAAATGGTTTTGACACTTGCTTAATTAATTAGGGTGTTTAAATTGCAAAAGTTATTTTTACGACAATGATGCTAAGAATGAACCAACTGTTCACCTTGATTTTAATTTAATAAAGGAGTGATCTCCCGGTATCTAATTAGGCAGGGTGTCATAATGTTGGTTGGGTGTTTTCACTTCAATCATGTCCTTAAAACGCGCGATAAAACTTGATAAGAAATTTATGCATGTAAGAGCCGTTTGTGAGTTTGTGTGCTTTATTTGAAGACGGTGAAGGGCTGCGAAAGGTTATCATTTACCCTTTGCGATTAAGCTGCCGTTTAATTGGACCTAAAAAATTGAAGAATTTTATTATCCGGGGTCCAAAGAGGTTTAAAAGAGCCCGAAAAAATTTAAAGGCAATAAAAAAAATCATGCCAATTATGGACCATTTAGGTTTTTGCACCAATTCTCCAAAGTTTGAGAATTTAGTTTATTCACCTCTAAAAGAAAATATATATGAGGGAGTTTGGATGGATAATTAAAAAGGGTTTGCACGTCCTTAAAAGTCTTGAAAAAACGTTAAATTGTTTTGGACGTTATTAGTGTGGAAATCACTTTGACTTTGATTTGTTGATTTGAGTAAGACGATGTCATCTAAATTCAACAATTTTTACACCTAAGGATACTTTTGATGTTCATTCGTTAGGAGTACACATATGCATCTTGCACATATGATTGATTGAATTTATTTTCCTATCAAATGTGTTCACACTAGGGGTGTGCAAAAAAACCGTTAACCCGAAGAACCGAACCAAACCGACCTTCGTGGGTTGGGTTGGTTTGGTTTTTTTTCTCCACGGGTTGGTTCTGGTTCCAAAAAATTGAGAACCGAAGTGTTTGGTTCGGTTCTCGGTTTTATACCTGAACCAAACCGAACCGAACCGAGAATCGAACCCATGGAACCGAACCAAAAAACCGAACCGAATAATCGAACCAAAGAACCGACCCCAAGAACCGACCCATGAACCTGAACCATTAACCATAACCATTAACCAACCCGAGAACCAACCCACGAACCAGAACCATTAATGAAAACCGCGAACCAGAACCGCGAACTAGAACCGCGAACCAGAACCACAACCCAAACCGCGAACCAGAATCGCAAACCAGAACCAAGAACCAGAACCATGAACCAACCCGAACCAAACCGAGAACCGATGGTTCGGTTCCGAACCGAACCGACCAATTTTGGTTCTGGTTCTGGTTCCAAAACCATGGAACCGATCAATTTCGGTTCTGGTTCTGGTTCCGTAGTGGAACCGAACCGAACCGAACCATGTGCACCCCTAGTTCACACCCATACATTCCGTTTCCATGACTTGGTTATTTGAATTTAAATCCATGGTGTGATTTTTTTGGTATCTTATTTTTGAACGAAAAATCAAAAATAGTTTGTGAATGTTTTTGAAATACTCCTTTGCATGCGCGTTGATTGATTCATATTTGCTATGCATTTTTATCGTGACACTCCATGTTTTGATTATTTCTTCTTATCTGTCTATTTGGGGACATCATAAAAAGGGGGAGAAAGAATTATCATGTAATGGGGGAGTTTTTATGGGTGAGATTTGATTTATTAATGATTTACTCCTATATCATTTAAAACTCGATGAGTCACGAAGGTTTTTGTTTTTTCTCATGTGTGTAGGTACAAAGATTGATGATCATTATGTTGCACACCCTGATGAGAAAAGCTTTGAGAGTTTCTAAAGAGTTGAAGTTTTGAAGATGTTGAAGTTTCATTGACAACATGTCATTTAGTATTCTCAGTTTGAGGGTTTAATGGGGATATTATCTTGTATGTCATTTGATAGCATAATTCGAATTTTTTATGTGTGTACCGGCATAGACATATGGGGAGATTTGTAAGGACATAATTTTATAAATGTATGGGGTAGAATCAAGGAATTTTTTATTTCTCCTAGATCATAGTATGTATGTCTGATACTCATTTAATCATTATGCCAAATTAAGAATAAATACAATCATTCCATCCGAATAATAATTCCCCTAATTTTAGTTAAATCAATATAACTTCAATTTAATGCCCATAAAAATGCGGGGTATTAAATAGCCCCCTATCAATCGCTTTGTGGCCTCCACTACTGCTAACGTTCTTGAGGGGCTCAAATTTTCTAATGTTGAGGTTTTCTCTGATACGTCCTATTTTGCATCCCCTTCCATGATTATTGACCCTTCTAGCCACCTTTTCCACTCTTGTCACCTCTGGATATACCACCATCAGTTCTTGTCCTATTATGTCGACTACATTTTTTCTTATTGTTGATCTTCCCTTTATGATCTCGACAACTCTCGAACTAAGAGCGACATACATTACATCACTGCAACTATATAAACTATGTTGCACATAAGTAGTAATGTCCAAACTATGGGTTAGGCAAAATATGAGCGTGTTAAATATGGGTCGGGCTAAGTATGGGACGAACCAAATATGGACTGGATCAACCCATTTTTTTCTATCCAAGTATTACAATTCCAAATAAATAAATAAAATATTTTACTCGTAACTTGTAAAGATGGACTCTATATTTGACTATGTTTTATATATTGTGTATCTTGTTGAGCCCTAATGTCCTTCGTATGGGTAACAAGGACCATGGGGATCTCATATTCTCTTTGACCAAAGTTCAAGAGGTTTCTAAGATTGCGATACTCCTTTTTATGATCTAATATACAGTAAAACACCCTATGATAAAAAAAACTTTATATACTTGTCCATCATTTTGACACATGTTGATTACTTCGTTTTTATCCTTGAACAAATATCTTCATATTTTGTTCTTGAGAAACTTTAAATTTTTTATATTTCAAAAATAATTTTGGATTTATTTTGAGAAGGTCAGACACCTTTAAAAACTTCATTTGACCTTTAGGACTCTCACATCATAGGAAGTAAGAATCCACTTTGGGGTTTCTCTTGGTTCCAATATCATTAGAGCAAAAAGGTTGGATATTCAACTATAAATATGAGTTTTGATTTGGATTATGAAGAGAGTGGTTGCTAACCAAAACCAATAATAGTTGTAATGTGTTCCCTAGTTATTGTCACCTTCCCGAATCATGACATATGGTATTAATAGAGCATTAGTGGATGCTATGAAAAAGAGAGTAAGGCGTAGTTTCATCTTTATAAGCCCTACCGTAGCTCATTTATGTGATTGTTTATCTTTTTCGTATTTTGATTCATCACTTTAATCTAAAAAGATAAAATTGAATTTGAATGATTATGTTAAACTTTATCACATAGATATAGGAATGTTTATTTACCCACAAAATGAATTATAAAAAAATTATTGCCTCAATCTTAATAATAATATTTAATTTAGGCAGTTGAGTTAAGCTGTCAATTTCGCCAGTTTATCGAACCTCATTTCTATGCCCAAACTCATTTTTAACAAGGTAGCTTTTCTCATTGTTAATGTCGCGTTTTTCATTTTCTTTACTACTTAAATGTCATTTTTTCCCACTGAAAGTCATTTTTCCTGCTAATATTCCGAGGACCTCTCACATTATAGCGATGAGACTTTGGTGACCTTTAGGAGATTCTAATGACCTGTGAGAATCTCCAACTAGACTTCGGCAAGCTTCGACGAGCTCCAAAGAGGATCATGTCAGACTCTAGCAAGGTTTGTCAACTTTTCGATAAGACTCCGGTGATTTATCACTGAATGTTGCAATGTGAACTCATTCACGATAAACCAAGCATTTCCATCATTTTCGACATTGGTCACTCAACCCTCAGTTAGGTGAATGTCGAGAGGGCATCATCACCCAACGACAAGTCGTCAATAAAAGGCACGTAACATTCCTCGATTAGCGCAGAGGAGCTAATGGGAACACTTCCACTCGATGTCAGCGCGGACTTGGACGTTTTCCACGGCTTTCATCGTGTTTAGAAATGTAAGTTCCACTTGTAAGTGTTATTTAGTGTAAGGTCACAAACACTTCATGAACCTGAAAGGCTCTTTCATCTCCACCTTGTAAGTCTAGCGAGCGAGCAGGAGCGCGTCATGGTTGGTGGAGTTGTTGCTCAACCCTTATCCACCTCAGTCAACGATGGCACAAACTTTGCTCACAGACAGATTAATGGTGTTGAACCGCACATGCTGAGCGAGCTTGAGGTCCGGCATTCGCAAAATTGGTTCTTTTTTGAATTGATAGACAAAATTCTCCCACTAACCTTTTCTTAATTCGCTGCATTATTCAAAACTTCAATGTACCTGCCTATTCTATACAAATTATCGCTTCTTCATCCTCCAAGAAACTTTTATGTCAATGAGTCCCTTATGTGTTTGGCTTTCAAGAGTGTCTCGGCTTTTTTGGAATTTGGTTTCTTTAAATTAATCTTCTTAGTAGTTTCCACTGACAGTTTTTTAAAGGAAGTACGTGTTTCGAAAATTTATAACAAGAATATCTAGTTTGAACATTGGTGGTGAAAAATGTTAACTTCAAGGATATCTGTACGAAATGGTAAAACTAACAAGTAATGAGCCATTAGAATATGGTTGATGTCGCGGCATTCCAACTGCCGCAAGGGTAGCGTCAACGATGTAAATGAGATATTGTGGAATTTCTTGTATGCACATTGCCTTGGTTACATTTTTTGGTGCATCAAAATGATATTGGAGTATTTTAGTGTGCTTTAGAGATGATCTAACAAATCTATGAACAAATCAAATTTGAATATATACACTTATTTACCAAAGATTGGATTATATGAACACAAATGACAGATTAGGTGCATGAGTACATATACGCCAAACATATCGGAGACGCACACACACGTCGTTCTCTCTCGATGATTCGTATCTTTTACTGGCAGTTAATGAAAGGCTTACACATCTCTCATGCTTGATTTCTGGAGAAGAATCTCAAGGAACAATGAAGAAATCAAATTGTTATATGCATGTGCGTGTGCAAGTCAACATAGTGCAAGGCTGATATAAGGGTTCAAACTGACATTTGTAGAAGCACTTTAACTCAGCTTTTACACTTCAAAAGTACAATGGAATTCTAGGTCCTCTAAAAAAAATTGCAACAAAAATTTGGGTTTTAAAATAAATTGATTGGTTCAAAATCTAAGTACCCCTCGCATTAAACATCCCACATCCACCCCTTTGCATTTCAATTGCTTTCTCCCAATCCACCCTTGTTTGGTGCAGTGATAAGGGGACAACTTATTTAGGCCAAAGGTTTCGAGTTCAAAACCCTTCAACGAATTCCAACTAGATTTTAAGTGGAGTGTATGTTAGGGTGACTTCGACATGGCATCCTCTGTATAGCTCGTATGGGGAAGCGCAAATAGCTCGTTCATGTGGAGATTCAGGATTATCAACAAAAAAAAAAAAAAAATCTGAGTGCAAAATGTGGCATTCAAATTCTAGTCAGATTTTTTAATTTCATTTGTTCTCAAAATTTATCTTCCAGTATAATATTGTTCTTGTTTTTAAGGGGGATATATAGTAAAACAAAATGGGCTAGGGTTTTACAAATTACAAAGATCGGCACAGCTTGATGCTAAAAGTGTCTGAAATATAATATCACATTAGATAACCTTTTGACAAAAAATGAAAATCTCAAAACTTGGGGGGATTATATCTAGATTTCAGGGGGTTAAATGGTAAAAAAAAATCATTTACTATTTGAGGTCCGGTAGTTGTCAATATTTGGGGGCTGTGGTCCACTAATTTTCGTACCGACGGACCCAAAAAAAAAGAGTATATTATTGCAAGAGAGATTATTTCATAAAATCATTTCCTACATTTAAGCATTGTTCCTCCACACGCTTCTAATGGGGAAAAACTGTGTTCAAGAGCATTTCGTTTGGGCATCTTATCGCAAGAAAGTGCAGAACGTAATTTTGTCGCATCAAATCGCCCAGTCATTTTCTTGCACCAAAATTTGGTAGTAGTGCTCCAGTGCATTTGGGCAATGTGTCCCGTGGTATTTGAATTGCCACAGGGGTTGAAAAATAGCTTGTCGGGGCACTTAAATTACCGCGGGAGAGAGAAACAAAAGAGAAGAAAAGTGCTCCTGAGACAATTCAACTATCATGCAGCACATGCTTCTGCTTTACCCTGCCGTGGCAAAAGCTGTGTTATTCTCACAGTTTTCGACAAAAAATTCCATAATGCTAATATGGTTAATATTGATGATAATTTAACAAAACCATTATGTAAAATATGATTTAGCTAGTTTGCCACATGCTCTCAAGTTGATATGAATGACAAAAATAAAATAAAAAAATAATAGTAACAAATAAACAAGGAAACCATCCCCCAACAATATCATCCCCACATAACATTCTCAACCACCACAATCCATATTCCATCATGACCTAGTTTTTCAATTGAAAAAAATTAAATTAGTACTTGCCAAATCAAGCCTTATTATTGAAGTACCCTATTATATGTCCACGCGTAAAATAAAAAAAAAAGAGCTGGCATACTATTATCTTTTTGTTTACACTAAATAGTTAAAAACAGTACATACCTTGTTTACCAGGGGGGAAACTGAATAAAAGAAAAATTGACACTTTATTTGACCTTTTTTGTGGTTAATGATTTATCATCCACGTATGGATATTCAGGTGGAGAAATCCATAGACCCCACAATATCAGCAGGTGGATACAGAGAAGTGCGACGGATGAATAAATGTTTGACGGATAGACATTCCAACAAATCTCCACCCCTATAAACAAAATTAAACTGCACCCAAAAAAATTAATGAAAAGAATCAACCACTGAAATTGGTAGAATGATTTGTGCAAATAAGTACAGCAAACAAAGTAAATGTAAGTTTGATGCTCGAGTAAAATACCGTAACAACGTGGGGAAAGGTGTTTTCCACAATAGATACGGTAATGTATAGAAATACCTGCACAAGAATACTCCCACTATTATATCAGATTGTTATATATTAAATATGACTGATATTAAATAACAATCGTAAAGCAACCACTATTGTTATAGATTAATTTTTGGGGCCTATCAGTCCCAGTCTCTAATATAAAGATACTTTAGTGAAAACTTACATATTTTGCACTCTAGTGCCCGCGCTATCATTTTACTTCACGCTATAATTTTATGCCACAGATAATTTTAATAGGGGTCACATGCTAAACCTTTTACGGAAGCAAGGGCTCTAAACACAGATTTTTACCAAGTTAACCAAGACTAAATCTCTATTCATATGTTACTTCATCTCCGGCTCAGTTAATTGCAGTCCACCAAACAAGAAATAAACTTGGCCCGTAGAAGTTGAATAATACTGGTATATAATGTCGCATGATCTGGGCCACTGATTATTTAATGCATTTACTACTGCATGAAATCAGACTGTAAATTGTGTCCCCTTGTTGCGAAAGACACTTGTTTTAGATATCAAATCTATGAGGCACAGGAAGATTTAGACCAGCAAGACTTACCAAGAGTAAAACTGATAATGCAGGGACCTGGCACATACTATGCCAATGAAGTTTCCAACAAACATGGTTGTAATAATATCTGAATTCAGCAAAAAGGGTATAAAGTCAACAATCAAGGAAAGAAAACACAGAACAAACTTAAACGTAGAAATTGTTAAACGAAGGAGACGAACTGAAATACTGAAACACCCACCAGGAGCAAAAAAAAAAAATTAGTGCCATCACTTACGATCATTTCGAAGAAGTTTGGAGGATGAGGTCCGTTGGTAAAACTGAGAAAGGGAACTTGTAATAGCGGCTTTGAGCTTCAGTTGAACAAATCTAGAATGCAAGAAAGTGAATATCCCTCCCTCATGCCTAGAAACAATTGACATAACAAGTTTAAATGAATCAAGTCCAAACACATACTCATCTGAGCATAATTAGCATTGACAAGCACATCTCCTCATTAGAACCAAACATATAATCTGTTGGTGCACTCCAGAAAACAGTACCCACATGGCCTATGCATTGTCAATATGCGTAATTATTTTAACAAGACAGCTTCAATATTTTCATTATTTTCGGGAGGTTTGATCCAAATTGATCTTTGTCACATTCAGTTTGGGCCCGTAATTTTCACTTCTTGGAGTTTGGCACCTAAAAAGTATCATAAACAAAAATTTTATGGCTCCTTGTGGCAACCTTTTGAGGCGCTTTTGGGTTCCAAGTCAAAAAGTGGAACTTGTGGGTGTAAACTGAATGTGGCAAAATAAACAGTGCACAAAGGCATAATAACACCCCTTTTTATAACGAAGGGTGATCTCTTTATCTTGGTATCTCCTCATTTGTGACTTCCTGTTAGATTTTCTATAATTTTAACAAATAATCAATGGATGGAAAAGATCTTGTACTCACTTGCACCACCTATAATGAGCAAAAACTCCAAGCAGAATGAGATGTGCAACTAGTAAGCTGACCGCAAATTCTTTTGATACAAAAAACCGTTCTGGAACAAATTTAAAGTTTACAGACCTGATAAAAATTCATTGAAGTTGGTTTAAATCAATCAGTATACTGTAAGAACAAACATCATTGTATGTTCAAACAATTGAAAGGAAGTGAAGAAAAGCAAGATCTGGCAATACAAAAACAATGTGTGACATAGACAACGAGCATACGGTAATAAACAATTATACACACACACACACACACACATATATATATCTATATAACTATATAAAAATTATAGACCCAAATCCTCTCAAGATGACATGTGTCTTATGTATTAAATATCAGTAAGTTTCAAACTCTTTTCAAAAACCTCTGCTTCGTTTTCTACCAATTACATTTACGCTTCTCAATCTCATTCATCTCCCTTTTTGATTAATCCCTTCCATCTCTCCTCTTAAACATAGAGTCTCTTCTCTTTCTTTCAACCTTTCATTTCTTTTTTTTTTCTCTCCTCTTAAAGGTACGACTCTCTTCTCTTTCAACCTTTCATTTTTTTCATTTTACTACGTCACAAATCCAATTTTGTATGAATTTCTCCTGCTCACAAAACCAGGAGAAGTATCTGTAATGCTTTCGTCATATTTTATGTTTGTGTTATATGCTTTTGTTATATGTTGCAATTTAATTACCTACTCAAAGTTCTTCTTACCCTGCCATCACGTATCAAAGCTCGAAGGTATTTTCCGAACTCAGCATGTAAAACCCAGAAAAAAAAATATTCTACGAAAATAATTCGTTCCATTTTTTTTTATATAATTATGATTCAAGGGGTACTTTCAATCGAATGGTGGAAACATGAGAGACATTTGTCTTTCTTCCATATTCTTATTGTATTATTATGCTTCACATATAGTCATGTTGTTTACATCCGTTTGCCTGTATTTCAACATGGCGTTATTTTAGTGCCACTCCAAAATGAAAAGTTTTTGCAGCATTATGTGATGGGTTTATGGAATGTCTCGCAATATGAATTTCTAACCTATTCTCCTTTAACCACGAAAATATTTTTTAACATCGAACTAATTGATTTCTGATATTTATCCTATAGATAGCAGAGAAGGTTCCAAATGATTGATAGATTATGTAACATATTATTTTGATCTTCCATTTACAAGAGAGACATCAATAAAATACATCATGCCAAGCACAAATATGAAGACAATTCATTCTCACTGTTTATTTGTATCCCATTCATTTCTTGACAAAAGAAGGATGTGAAGAATCTGTAATGGACACATTAAAATACAACATGAAAGTCAGGCAGGGGATTTTCTCTCGAGGAGCTCAAGGTGGGTGGAGGAGGATTTATAAGTTGATTTTCAATTTCTGAAGATTGTATTTTTTTCTCACTTTTGAACATAATTTTCCCCCATAATTTTGTTTCTATTCAGTTTTGGAGGTCTCGGTGGGGTTTCAGCGATTGAGCCTTTTTCTCTATTGATTTGCGCACCTTTTTATTTCTTTGGAACACATATTTATGAAGTTTAGCTTTGATTGAAGCTTACTATCTATATGTTGATTTTTTGGGGCGTGTTTGTCTTTTTTGTGATATATTTTTTTCTACGTTCCATTGGCCCTAATTAGAGATTGAATAAGGGCGTGTATGTTTTTTTTTGTATTTGAGGTTAGAAACCTTTCTATTTTCTCTCCCCGTGCACATATCTCTTTGTGAATATTGTTTATGCAATTGATGTTCATACAGCTACTATATTAGTGTAAGATTTAGTAATTTTTTTAACTTTCTTTCATGTCATTTTTTTTGAAGTTGGGATATATAGTACATTTTACATTTACATTTGTTAAATTTAATTTTATTTTTTAACTTTTTTTCTACAACTTTGTGCTAAAAACTGATCTATAACTTTTGTTGCATGTTTGCCATTTTTCTCTCTTTTAAAAATTAAATATTATTTTATATATGCTCAAAAACAGATCTATACCTTTCGTTTGTAGATGAGTTTTTTAACAAATCACAAAGGTGTTCTACTATTCTCTATATTTAAATTTTATATTATTGTTATTTTTTTAGAAAGTTGCATTTGATTTTAGTTAAATTAGCATGCGCTATTTGAGGTTTGGTTTAGATTATTATTTTGGTAGGGTGGCTTTTAATCACTGTTTAGGTTTTTTATTATATTATTTTAGATAAACTTTTGTTTATTTTGAGAAGGTTCCAAATGATTCATAGATTATGTAACATATTATTTTGATCTTCCATTTACAAGAGAGCAAAAATATGAAGACAATTCATTCTCACTGTTTATTTGTATCCCATTCATTTCTTGACAAAAGAAGGCTGAGAAGAATCTGTAATGGACACATTAAAATACAACATGAAAGTCAGGCAGGGGATTTTCTCTCGAGGAGCTCAAGGTGGGTGGAGGAGGATTTATAAGTTGATTTTCAATTTCTGAAGATTGTATTTTTTTCTCACTTTTGAACATAATTTTCCCCCATAATTTTGTTTCTATTCAGTTTTGGAGGTCTCGGTGGGGTTTCAGCGGTTGAGCCTTTTTCTCTATTGATTTGCGCACCTTTTTATTTCTTTGGAACACATATTTATGAAGTTTAGCTTTGATTGAAGCTTACTATCTATATGTTGATTTTTTGGGGCATGTTTGTCTTTTTTGTGATATATTTTTTTCTACGTTCCATTGGCCCTAATTAGAGATTGAATAAGGGCGTGTATGTTTTTTTTTTGTATTTGAGGTGAGAAACCTTTTTATTTTCTCTCCCCGTGCACATATTTCTTTGTGAATATTGTTTATGCAATTGATGTTCATACAGCTATTATATTAGTGTAAGATTTAGTAATTTTTTTAACTTTCTTTCATGTCATATTTTTGAATTTGGGATATATAGTACATTTTACATTTACATTTGTTAAATTCAATTTTATTTTTTAACTCTTTTTCTGCAACTTTGTGCTAAAAAATGATCTATAACTTTTGTTGTATGTTTGCCATTTTTCTCTCTATTAAAAATTAAATATTATTTTATATATGCTCAAAAACAGATCTATACCTTTCGTTTGTAGATGAGTTTTTTAACAAATCACAAAGGTGTTCTACTATTCTCTATATTTAAATTTTATATTACTGTTATTTTTTTAGAAAGTTGCATTTGATTTTAGTTAAATTAGCATGCGCTATTTGAGGTTTGGTTTAGATTATTACTTTGGTAGGGTGGCTTTTAATCACTGTTTAGGTTTTTTATTATATTATTTTAGAGAAACTTTTGTTTATTTTGAGAAGGTTCCAAATGATTGATAGATTATGTAACATATTATTTTGATCTTTTATTTACAAGAGAGCACAAATATGAAGACAATTCATTCTCACTGTTTATTTGTATCCCATTCATTTCTTGACAAAAGAAGGATGTGAAGAATCTGTAATTGACACATTAAAATACAACATGAAAGTCAGGCAGGGGATTTTCTCTCGAGGAGCTCAAGGTGGGTGGAGGAGGATTTATAAGTTGATTTTCAATTTCTGAAGATTGTATTTTTTTCTCAGTTTTGAACATAATATTCCCCCATAATTTTGTTTCTATTCAGTTTTGGAGGTCTCGGTGGGGTTTCAGCGGTTGAGCCTTTTTCTCTATTGATTTGCGCACCTTTTTATTTCTTTGGAACACATATTTATGAAGTTTAGCTTTGATTGAAGCTTTATATCTATATGTTGATTTTTTGGGGCGTGTTTGTCTTTTTTGTGATATATTTTTTTCTACGTTCCATTGGCGCTAATTAGATATTGAATAAGGGCGTGTATGTTTTTTTTTGTATTTGAGGTTAGAAACCTTTCTATTTTCTCTCCCCGTGCACATATTTCTTTGTGAATATTGTTTATGCAATTGATGTTCATACAGCTACTATATTAGTGTAAGATTTAGTAATTTTTTTAACTTTCTTTCATGTCATTTTTTTTTAAGTTGGGATATATAGTACATTTTATATTTACATTTGTTAAATTCAATTTTATTTTTTAACTTTTATTCTGCAACTTTGTGCTAAAAACTGATCTATAACTTTTGTTGTATGTTTGCCATTTTTCTCTCTTTTAAAAATTAAATATTATTTTATATATGCTCAAAAACAGATCTATACCTTTCATTTGTAGATGAGTTTTTTAACAAATCACAAAGGTGTTCTACTATTCTCTATATTTAAATTTTGTATTATTGCTATTTTTTTCGAAAGTTGCATTTGATTTTAGTTAAATTAGCATGCGCTATTTGAGGTTTGGTTTAGATTATTATTTTGGTAGGGTGGCTTTTAATCACTGTTTAGGTTTTTTATTATATTATTTTAGATAAACTTTTGTTTATTTTGGTTGTAAATTTGAGATTTTGTACTGTTTTACTTCAACTACTTCAAACCCATATTGCAGATCTCAGAAATAAAAAATTGATGTTTGATTGAAGTTGCTTTGAAGAAGATGAAGACTCTTTCTTATTTCAGAGACCAAGTGTAATTTTATGCAATTGAGCAAGTGTAATGGGGTAGTTTTTATATTTCTTCATTTTGGGTTTGAATGTTCTTAACGTTTTGGGTCAATTGACGATTCTGAATTGATTTGCTAACAAT
Organism: Sambucus nigra; assembly: GCA_949130495.1. NCBI lineage: Eukaryota > Viridiplantae > Streptophyta > Magnoliopsida > Dipsacales > Adoxaceae > Sambucus > Sambucus nigra. Next base: position 574,797,110 of record OX422217.1, read on the forward strand.
TAATTCGTACAGTTTTCATATATATATTCGGCCACGCATCGCGTGGCCTTCATGCTAGTCTATATAACTATATAAAAATTGTAGACCCAAATCGTGTGAGGTTGACACGTGGCAGTAATAAAAGCCCAAATCTTATAAAGTTAGACACATGACAGTAAGTAATAAAGGCTTACTAGCACAGCATTTTAATTATCCTTCATGTATTAAGCTTCCCAAGAAAATGTCATAGGAGCATTTCTCCGGCTATAGAAGAAACCAACCAACATTAATAATATTGTCTATTTACCTCCCTAAATGACTCAATTCGTCTAACCTAAGAATATGAATAGTCAAAAGCCACCCTCAATTATAATGCCTATTCATCTCTGAGTTTGTGAAAACCAAAGCCTCTCATGTGATAATTTGAAACCCACGATTCTCTCACACTCTCTCCTTTTTTTCACTTTTGATTCGTAAACTCAAATTATCTTCTCTCTCTCTCACTTTATTTTTTTGTACCCTAACCCTCTCTTACACTGACAGCACGAGCCAAACCTGGAAGGTCGGCGTGTCACTAAAGTTGGGCATCAGATCAATTGTCAAATTCGACATTCCAACCATCGTAGACGGACATCAATTTCTTCGAGTTCATCTACCATTCTGAAGACCGATTGCTCGAATAAGATCAAAATAACAAAAACTAATGTTTGTGAGTAGCGTCTCTATAGCTTCTCTCTTTTGCATTGCGGATCAAGTTTCGTCTCTGTTTTTTTTCTCAAATAAAAGTTTTCTTGATTTTGTTGTATAGTTTTTGCTTCTGCTACATGTCTGTATACAAATCATATTGGTGTTGTTTATGAGAAAGTAAGAAATTATGGATATCTTAATACTTTGCGTGATATTATCCAGCAATTTTTTACCGCTCTGGAAGATACATGATATTGGATTAAATGATCATTTGGTCGAAATCAGGTCCATGGAAACTGCAGTTTGCCTAACCAGTTGTCGTGGACATAAGGTAAGTTATAAATGTCAATATAATATGGCTCTTCATTACCAATCATACTGTTTTGTTCCTTATTTTACGTGTTTATTCTTCTCATTATAAAGGTGTGTTAGAAAAGCTAAAGGCTATCAGGTCATTCATTCTCTTTTTTTTTTTTTAATTAAGGATTGTTTTTATAGTTTTTTATTTTTCTTATTTTAGTTGGTCATGGAATTTTCAGTATCCATTAAGTAATATTCTTTTTACTAATTTTTTTCTATAAAGATAATTAGTATGCAGATCCGTATTTTTTTTTTTTGATAGAAATCTTTTTTTGTGTGTGTGGCTATGAATATGCTTTTTTAGGTTTGAAAACTTTTTTTTTTCCAGTAAATATTTTTCCCCCGAAAATCTGTTGGTTTTTCTTGCTCGATTTTTTGTTGGAAACCATTTTTTTGCTAGAAATTTGTTATTTGTGACTTTTTTATTGATTGTTGAGCAATCAAGATCTTCAAATTGGGAGTATTTCAATGTCTTTTTTCAATTGTCTTTCTTTTTGTAACTTTTGTAAGTCAAAATTAAAAATATCGATTCCAGTTACCGAATGTCATTCACATCACCTATGATTTAAATATAAAATTCAATTTCTTTTCATTAGTAAAATATATTAAACGAAGAATGCTACAAAAACAAAGCAATACAATTTATATATATTCGGCCACGCATCGCGTGGCCTGCATGCTATTCTACTCATATTTTAAGTTAACATAACATTGTCATACATTTTTTTACTCTTTCTAAATACATATATTATTTTCATTTCACTACAAAAATATATTATCTACCTACTAAGTATATTAAAAAATAATTATTTATAAATTATTCGCCACGCATCGCGTGGCCTACATGCTATATTAATTTAAAATTCCATCTTCTTTCATTAATGAAATATATTATGTGAAAAAGACACAATAATAAAATAATAAAGCTTTCCTAAATTCGGCCACGCATCGCGTGGCCTTCATGCTAGTATATATATATATCAGTGTTTTAAAAAGCGCGCTATTGCGAACGCAATAGCGCGCTATTGCGTTTTGCGAAGGAGAAAAGCAACGCAATTGAGTCTGCTATTTGTGATGCTCCTATAGCGTGCGCAATTGAGCGCGATTTAGCGCAATTTAGCGCGAAAGTGCGCAAAACTACGCAAAAGTGCGCAATTGGAGCGCAATCGGAGAACTTAAAAACAAAAAATACAAAACACTGACGTTTTGTAAAAAAGGAACCGGAAAGGTGTTTACTTGCTGTCGATCCTAGAAAAACCCTAAGAAAACACTCCTTACCTGCTGCCGATCCAGTCCGGAGGTCTCTCTCTCCTGCCAATCCAGCCGTTTGTCTATTTCTGCTACAGATCCAGTTTGTATGTAAGTTACGTTTGCCCTAGGCTATAAAAAAATCTCATTCTGAGATTTTTTTTGTTCAGTTAACTTTCTTTGGGAGCTGTTGAGTTAACTTTTTTTGTAACTTTGTTTTAATATCTCTTTGTTTTTCATATCTCATTCTGAGATTTTTTTGTTCAGTTAACTTGTCTGGGAGCTTTAAAAACTCATTTGATTTTGTAACTTTGTTTTAATAACTCTTTTTTTTTATATCTCATTCTGAGACTTTTTTCAAATCTCAGATAATGCAATTTTTTTAAATAAATTCAGTAGAAAATGTAATTTTTTGGCTTTAAAAATGTATTATTATATTATAAGACTCAGTTTACAAGTATAATGTTATTTTACAAATTTGTTGAAATGTTACTTATTTTTACAAATTTCAATTTAAAATGTTAATTCCTTTTTATTTTTTTACAAATTTCAGTTTAAAATTTTACTTATTTTTTGTTTACAATTATGGGTTTAAAATATGACATTTTTCACAAATCCAGTTTAAAATGTTACAATTTTTTTCACCAATTTCAGTTAAAATGTTAGTTATTTTACAAATTTCAATATAAAATGTTACTTTTTAATAAAATATAAGTTGCAAATGTTGCCCTTTTTTTAAAAAATTTCAGTTTAAAATGTCACTTCCTTACAAATTTCATTTTAAAATGTTGTTTATTAATTTATTTAAAAATTTATATGTTTTTCTAGTTAAAAAAATGGAATGCAGGAATTGCTTGCGCGATGCGCGACGCGACTTTGGAGCCAAAACGCGACACCCTACGCGACCGCAATTTAAAACACTGATATATATATATATATATATGAGTGTGTGTGAAAAAAAAGTAAAAAAAAACAAATATTTCTTATTATAAGTAAACCTAATATCATGAGTGTAAATTAAAACATGTAATTTGTGAATAATCATCATCTATGTAAGGTAAGGGCATTTTCCATGTGAACAGTTTTTTCAGAATAGCAGTCCCATAGACTTTTCAACTTTTAAATAAGTCATATCCTTACTTTTGGGGGTTTTATTTGACATAAATACCCTTTAAAACCAACTCATCCATAAGTCGGGGGAGAAAAATTACGTGGCGGTTACAACTTTTTTCCCCTTTTCCCAACTTCAAAATGTTATAACTTTAGATTGAGAAATCCATTTTTACAAAATTGATATATTTGAAACCTGCGCAACGTGATCGATCAAAAAAGATGCATAACGACTATAAAAATTTGAAGGAAAAAAACTTTAACAAGGAAAAAAACTTTAACAACTATTTACTGTGTTCACCGGAAAATGAAATCGTTTTATATCTGGAACGTGACGGTATTCATAAAAACGAAGTAAACATGTCATTTTTATGTTTTCAATATTTTATATTGAATATGGATCTTGTTTTATAGAGCACGATTAGTAGCTTTCAAAAATATCAATCATGTAAAAATTGGATTTGAAAGGGAAAAAAATAAATACCACTTTAAATTTGGAGGAGGGAGAGGGGTATATTAGTAAGGAAAAATTCAAAATTCAAAAATATGACTTATCTAATGGGTAAAAATGGTTGTAGGACCTATTTCATCATGACCACTTAGAATAGGACGGTAGGATCCCAATATATTTTTCTCTAAAATTAACACTGACAGCAAAAAACTCACGTCAGGAAATGCATACATAAAGGTATACATTTATGATATACATGTGATTATTCCTATTATTCCTTTCGTCCCACACTCAATTATTTAATAGGATAAATTACACCAACACCCCTGAACTATCTCGTGTTTACGGGTCACCCCCCTCAACTAAAATACCCAACAAACTCACCCCTAAACTATCAACCCGTTTAAAACAAACCCAAAAATTGGGTTCCCGCTATTTTTCAGTGTAAATGGGGACAAAAATACCCTTGGTCCAAATTTGAACACTTCGTAAAGAATTCAAACGTGCACACATACACACACACGCCGTTTTCTTCTTTTCTTTTCTCTTCTCTCTCTCTGTCTCTCAACACCACACACACATACACACCACCCCATCATAACTCCCAAACCTTGAACTCACCATATCCAAACCAACTCCCACTCGCTCAGCTCCAATAGTCACCGAACCATGAGCCGCCATCACCATCTCCAGCCACTTCTCTCTCTCGTCATAAACTCTCTCCCACCTCAGTTGTTACCAACAGTTGATCCCTGCCAATCCCTTTACACCTTTCCTGGTCCTCACGAAACGGGTTGGGAAACAACACCAGCTTGCTACTCGCTCCCCTCTTTTATCATCAGAGCCACCCTTCTTTTTCTTCTTCCCTTCTCTCGTTGAAGCCTTGGGGGCTGCCCGAGATCCTAGACCACGGGGTTTCTTTCCCTTCTTTTGCTTCTTGTGTTGGTGTCAAGTTTTGGCAAAGAGAATAACGGTGGGACTAGGGTTTGGTAATGTGGTGGCAGTACAGTACCAATGCAATCTTCACAACTTTTTGATCTCTGCCACATTTTTCATTTCCAAATTTGAGAATAGTGTTTTAGTTCTGAAAAAGCTTCCACGACTCATATTGGAGTTTTCAGTATTGATTATGATTTGGCCGTGAGGTTGAGGTTGGGCAATTTGTTGTCAAAAGAGGGAGAAGATGAAGAGGATGATGACAAAGGGGTTGAGGTGGGTGATGGAGATGAGAGGGGAGGTGCCGGAGATGCAGAAGGAGAAGATGGAGAGAGGTTGGTTTAGTTTTGGTTTTGAATTTTTATTCAATTTCTTTTTTATTACATGGGTAATTTTGTCCTTTTACACTGAAAACTAGCAGGAACCCAGTTTTTGAGTTTATTTTAAACGACTGATAGTTTAGGGGCGAGTTTTTTGGGTATTTTACTTGAGGGGGGTGATCCGTAAATCCGACATAGTTTAGGGGGCTTGGTGTAATTTACCCTATTTATTAACATCATTCACTGTAACATTTCGTTTGATCAAATACTTTTCATTTCTTTTGGTTTCTCTTTACACAAATTCTAAACATCAAGTATTTGTTAATCATATTTTAGTATTTGTTAATCATATTTTAGTCTGTCTCAGTCATGTGATGGAAATGAATATTTTATACATACATAATTTATTGACACGACGGAAGTAGTGTCCAGAATAATGTGTCTCGTCAGGTTTTGGTAATCAGTGGGTCGGATTCAAGTATTCTGGACCAAATCCTTCATTATCTGTACATGAGTTAAGCCAGAAGTGGACATGACAATCTAACCTCAAAAGGATGAAATCAGCCCACTTATACCCAAAATTAAAACTTAGCGTCCCTCGTGATTGCTCTGTGAGTTAGAAACGGGTTGAAGATAAAAAAAAAAAAAAATATATATATATATATATATATATATATATTAAATAAAAAAATAAAAGGAAGGGTTTGCGCGTGTTGTGTGAATGACCCACCAATTTCCACTAAACAATTGATGCGTCGCTTAAAAACCTAACCCACTTGTACTATCTTATTTCCACCACACATCTCTCTCTCTCTCTCTCTTTATATATATATATATATATATATATATATATATACTAGGGTGTACCCGTGCCGATGGCACGGTGACAAATTTACTCCCGAATATTTTTGGATATATCATAATCATATTCTTGTCGATGCCACGATGATAAATTTGCTCCCGATTATTTGTGATTACAGAACACTCACACTCCCATCCCATGATTATCATTCACTATTGTACAAAACTTACTGTGTTAAGCCCAAGTCAGTGTATTGAACTTTTTGCACAAAATGTTTCCAGCCTAAATCACACAATGAACCTTTGTTCCAGAGTGTGTAATTATAGAACACTCGCACTCCCATTCATGGTATTATTCACTTTAAGAATAACTTAAAAATACTCACAAAATTCCATCTTATTTAATAATGATGTTACACACACACCTTTTGTAGCACGATATTTTCTAGCTTTTTTTTATGACAATCATGGGGTGTCCGGCCAGCATACGCGCACCTCGACTAATCTCCATTGGCGGTTCGTGACTTCCGCTGGCCAAGAATTATTTTGACAATGCCAAGGATCGAACTGGGGACCAAACCAAATCTACCCCAAGACTGTCCCAGTGGCAGCCTTATACCACTGGGACAAGAGGCTTGATTTCTGGATTTTCTAGCTACATGTTACTTAATACTACATGTCACGTGTGCCCGTGTTGATGGCACGTTGAAAATTATAATACCTTTGAAATTCATTCAAATATGAGTGATTTGAAATGTAAAAATAAATGTAACATGAGTCAACTTTCCTAAATATAGATATTTTCCCACAACTTCACTTTGTCCCACAACATGAGTTTGTCTCGTAGATATTTCAAGTGTGCTACTAAAAAAACTCACTATAATGCCTTTTCTTTTACTCTTTTACTTCATTTACTTAAAAAAACTCACATTATAGTGTATAAGTTATTTGTATTGGAATAATGTTCTAATTGTAGAATTGAGTAAACTTAAATTCGAATATTTAATATCAACTACGTCGTAGAGTGAGATGTAAATTTTTCAACAAATAATTTTTAATAAAATTGTACTTGATAGCATTTTTTAATAAAATGTTGGGATGACATCATCATAACAAATATAGTTTGAATGGGGAATACATAAAAGACACATCATGGTGTGAGTTGAAAAATGTCAATAAAAGTGTAGAGGCCACCATTTATGCGTGAGCAACATATATAAGGGCATAAATATGTGTCACACGTATCGCATACATGTCGTGTACTCATTTGTATTGAGCACGGGCACGTGATGCCATCCACACATAAAAATGTTCTTATAAAATTATTCAATATTTTAAATTAGTTAAATATTGAGTAAAATAAATTGCATTAATAAAAAAATATCATGTTGAACTAAAAATTCTTTAAAAAATTACTAGTGAACGAACTGAGCAAAATATTTTTACTCATTAAAAAATTATACCAATGTGTTTAAGCCCCTTTTCGTATTAATTTTTTTTTTGTAATGACTTTCCAAATAATATTTTACTCATCAAGTACTTACATAATTATGGCGGTTCGAGAGTAGGGTATAACTAAGAAAAAAAATATCATCTTTACTTATTCTTCGTACACACTTCCGAAATTAGTTGGGACATTTCATAACTGTGTATTTTGTAATGGAGTCTATATAAGAGGCACCGATTTGAAACAAAAGTTTGAAATGATGATGTTCAGTCTAGTACGATCATATCACTTCAAGTCTATTTTTTCATAGGTGCAACTTTATTAGTTACAGGCTATTTTTTCATAATTGATTATTTGCTTGCATTTTAGAGGGAACAGATGCTCCATTGTCTTTTTAATTTTAGTTAGTTCTTTTCAAAGCATTTTTTTTGTTGCTTGGTTTTACTCTCATCTATACTTGTTAACACAATATAAAGATGATGTGTCTCTCTCTCTCATCACTTTCATACAACCAAGCCCACTATCAATCAGGAGAGGAAAGTTTCAAAACAAAAATTCATCCCAAAGACTGTTCAAGATCAAGTAAAGCTTTTAATTCGGTTGAAACTACTACTGTAGTCAGCAATGTGGAAAGGGAGACTGAAAATTGCCAATGACATGGTTCAAGAAATTAATGACGTGATTCAAGAAGTCAATAATGAAGTTCCTATGTCCCGTGTTTCCCTTTGTTACTGATGCATATGATTATGGAATTAAAACTTCCTCTTTTCTTCCTCCTAAAAAAAAAAAACTATTCTCTCCATTCCTCCATTAAAGAGCCCAGGCTCCAAACCACCTTAAGCAACCAAACATCAAGCGCCAAACCACTACACTAATACCCGAATCCTTATTTATCTAATCATTTGACCCACCTCACACCACCACATTATCCGCTAGAAAGAAAACCCCACCCACCCACCTGCTACCTTGGTAGCAGGTGATACACACAAGCCCAACCAACACACTCAGCTACCAACCCTATCCATCCTCTACCTCCTTAGCTTTCCTACCAATCAGCAACCCCCTGTCCAAACCAACTCAACCTGTTGCTCTGCTCACCTTCGGACAACACCAAACCAAGACCCAACAGTCCCAAACACACTCCTAACCCGGTACCTCACTGAACCCACTCACATCTCAACCCCACACCATACCCATTTAACTTCCAACTAAACCCACCTTCATATTAACTACCCATCAAACCCAACATTTTGTCTCCTAGTTGCCAAGAAACTCAGTACCTGTCGAAAGTGTTTAGTTACCTAAATATTAACTTCACATATGGAATCAAAATCAAAACACACACCACCAATCACATGAATATAACTCCATAAATAAAAATATAAGAATGTTATCGATTATCTATGTAGAGGAAAGCCACGGTGAGAGAGTGATATAGAGAAAAAAAAACACTTGAGGAGATATGATTTGTTTCTTCTTAAATCACAGTAGAAGCACATATGCAGTAGCCTAACATTCACACAAACTCAAATAAATTAATATAGAAGAACATACATGATGAGGGTGAGATGAAGCCCCAATATTTTACTCCGGGACTCATATCTTCATTATCACTGTGCAGAGGAGGGATGAGGACGTGGGTGGCGGTGGAGAGAACTGTAGTGAGAATAGAAGATCATAGGAGTTGTGTTTTCTCGAGCCTTGTGGTCAATATGAATATCTTAGTACAGAGATTCTATACAGTAGTGTATCACTTCATGCAACCCATCTACATAGCTGTGTATTCTCAATCGTTAGATACATTAAATCTTAGCCGCTAGTTGATAAACACCAAACTCTTCAAGATGTAATCTGAACCGTTAGTTGGGGAGGACAAAAAGTCCCTCCTCCTTTATTATATAGATATATATATATAAAGGGCGGATTTGTCCTTTTTCTCTCCTCTTCCTCTCTCTCTCTCTCTTCCCCTTCCCCCCTCTCCTCGATAGCTAGATAGATAGATAGATAGATAGATAGATCAATGCAGTGCCAATTTAAGTGCCCATTGGAGACCTGGTTCGAGATGCATATCTTGAAAAGAGCCATCATCTCGCCCAACATCCCTTCCTTTTCACTAGTCAATTCGTGAGAGAAATCCAAAAGCTTAAGAAGCTAGAGCAACTGGCAGCGAGTTCTCATAATCCAAACCAGACCAAGATGGCCAAAGCTGAGAGGGAGAGGGACGGGACTTGCTCATTCATTAACGGAAAGTAAACGGTCATTAGAGAAATCAAAGATTTTTTATTCGAATACTTATGTCAGGCCAGGAGATGAAGGGACTACTTAATCTCCAAAATAAGGTTTTTCATCAATAGCGTAGTCCGGAAGGGCAGCTTTGCCCTATTCGCTGCGAGATAGATTGATCGATCAATAGATAGGTCGATAGATTGATCGATCGACACCCTATTTCGATTTCTTAAAGAACAATATTGGTATTGAGTGCTATCAAGAGGACTAGCCGCCAAAGGTTTCTATCCAACAGTAGATCCTTAAGATTCAACGTCAACTATGCTACAACCTCGGATCGTTGGTCCAATACCAGTCCTACCGTCTCATTGGTGATTGTGAGTTGAATGAATAATCGGATGAAATAAAGAAATAGATCGAAGAATTCAAATGGTTAACCAACATGTTAACTAATCGATTACGATAAATTGGATCGGATTTTGCAGTTTTTTCTTCTGCAATAACTTTTATAGGAACTAGAAAAAATTGGAAAAGTGAAAAAGAAGGATTTTATAGTTTTAAAAGGACGAACAAATTTCCACCTCATGTTAACATATTTATGTCAACATATTTTATTGTCTAGGAGGAATTAGGCTTACTTGTTTTTTAGTACAAGTGGATAGATAGGTCGATCAGTCGGTAGATAGAGATATAGATCTGTTTTTATGTTAAGGTAGATTGAAATAACCGCTAATGGTAGCGTGTTTTCTTTTTCAGAGTGAAGTTGGGTTTACATTATAAGTTTATTTTTATTAATTTTTTTTTTGGAGAAGATTTATGTTTTATGTTCACAAATTTACTTCAAAGATCTAAATTTTTCTTAAAAAACTTCTTTGATTCAAAACAGTTATTACAAGTAGAAATAAAATAGTACAAAGCATACATTTTTTTCTGATATTTTTTTTAAAATAAAAATGGGCCTCGGGTTATCGGGTCAATCTGACCCAAAACTGCCCATATTCAACAACATACCCGTTTTCAACCGGCCAATATTTAACCCCATTCAGTCAGTGACCCACCCAGATCCGCCCAATTGCCAGGTCCAGCCAGCGATAATTGTCGCTCAAGAAGAACTGATGCCAGTTGATTTACGTATTGAGATATTGACATGATGGATTAGGCCCTTGGTGTTCATTTGGTCTATTTCCCATTTATGGTAATTTTGTCATTAAGTGCATTTTTAGTTATTCCTCTATTTTACCATATACTGCCTTTAGTCTCATTGCAGTGTTGCCCTCAAGCACATATTTCTAGGCTATAAACACTAATTTGGGAATATCAACTATTTCAGAGAAAGTTTTTTAATTTATGCTGCTTCTTGAGTGACATTTGTTGTGTTACGCCAAATACATACAATTTCTTATAAACATTGATTTAAGTATTTCCCTCGAGAATCCTTCCACAATTTCCTGATATTTCTCCCATTTCTCTCTTTTCTCCTGAATTATAGCTATATAATTCAATTAAACGACCTCACCCCCTACTTGCGAGAGATAAAAGTTAGGCAGAAACAAATATATATATATATCAAACTGTACTGAAAAATATCAATTCCCAAATATCTTGCACACAGGTGTGCTCCTATAAGGGCTCATGTGATTTCATCATCATCATCATCCTTGCCTTAATTCCATCACATGGAGTCGGCTACATGGATTCTCCTTTTTCATTCTAATCTATTATAAGCAATATTATCATTCAAATTTAATTTCTTAAGATCTCTCCTAATAATTTCTTCTCAATATAGCTTAGGACGACCCCTTTGTCTTTTACCCTCTATTTCCAGTAGGCTTCCTCTTGTTATAGGTACATCTAATGGTCTATGCAACACATGTCCTTACCATCTAAGTCTACTTTCTATTAATTTATCACTAATGGGGGCTACTCCTAACTTATCTCTCACATACTGGTTTTTAATCTTGTCCTTTCTAGTAATTCTTATCATCCATCGAAGCATCCTCATCTCACTAACATAGATATTTTGCTCATGTTTTTTCTCTAAAGCCCTACACTCCGCTCCATAGAGGGTTTTATAGTTTGTTATGCATATTAGTTTAAGTTCATATGATATTCTACAAAGAGCACTTGAGTCCGTATCTTAATTCTGTGCCGGAAGACTGCATAGGAGTGTTATTTTATATATATATATATATATATATATATATATATATATATATAGTGAGGCTCTCCAACATACCACGCTTAACATATCTACGAACATACCCATTTTTTTTAAATAGTAAAAAAATGTATAAGGAGATCATCTATAAAAAAAATCATCGAAAAACCCGGAAGTGGGTGAGATGATGAAAAAAATTTGAACGGTCGAAAATGCACGTATATACCCACTATTCATTTCACCCACTTCCGGATTGAATTTTTTGATTATTTTATTTTAGATGATCTTCTCATTATGTAAATCATGTATACCAAATTTGGTTGAAAGATACATTTTTTTACTATTTTTTAAAAATGAGTATTCGTAGATATGTTAAGTGAGGTATATTGGAGAGCCTAACTGTATATATATATATATATATATATATATATATATATATTAGTGAGCCTGATATTTTACTGCATGTTTGTGAAACCCAACTTAGAGAGGGAGAAAAAAATATAGAGTCGCATAGATCCTTGCTAACCAATCAAAACTTGTGATAGATTTTGACCATTTTATTGAAGAAGAATCCTATGGTAACCTGCTTCAGCCTCGCACAACTTCGATTTCGAGAATCAATAACATTCTTTTTCCCTCTGCAAATCTCTGGGATATTATTTATCTTATTTCAAGAATTACCACACATATCATCTGCCGAAGTCATATTTTATTATTTTTCCTCATAGGCAAGCGCCTAGCAATAAACTGAAGCATGTATCACAATGTATAAACGAAGATCTTTATCTCACCTCTGTGTATCTCTTTGAGTGTGTGTGTGTGTGTGAGTGTGTCTGTGTGTGTAGCAGGTTTAAGGGAGTACCAAAAGTGGATGAAGATCCGTCCAAGATTAAAGGCTCCCGATATATACGGAACTGGATGTGATAATATAAAAGGCAGCCCTAACAAAATCTGCAGAACCATTCACCAAAAGGTGGTGGAAATAGATGAAGATTCAATCAGTCAACACCCCGTCACATATCTAATGCAGTAGCAGTCCAACTCACCTAATTATATTGAAATGAAGGAAATATAAGTCAACTCTCGTAATAATGGAATAATAACATCCTTGCTGCAAATAATAAAATAACTAAATATTCTATGTGAAAGAATATGTTGGTTACGTTAAGCACCAGTTAAGTTTGTTCATACAAATTCTAATATTAAGATCTCAAAAGGGCCTTTTGAAAAGGCACACCTCTCAAATTCAATGTACAAGTGCACACGCACAAAAAAGTACCTGCACTAATGCTGCTCCTCCTAAAGCCAATATCACCCCAGAAATGTCCATAGCCTGTATTGTAAATGTTTCTGAGTGATTAAAAGAAGCTATGAATATACTTCTAACTATATAGCCAGACATAAATTAGTATACCTTAAACATGATAAGTAATAAAGGTGGAGCATAGAGGAGCACATTCATCTTTACTGAAACAGCTGCACTGTACTAATAGCAAGCAAAGTCAAATCCACATCAATGAGATGTATAATTCCAAAAAGTATGATTACTAAAAAACATACAAAAAAAATTAAAAATACTACCTGAAAATAATCAGACCAAGATTCCACTTTTGGTATAGAAGTGGAACTAGTGAAGCATGGAGGAGGGTCATGGCAAAACAGTCATTGAACAAACGAAGTACAAAGATGGAGTGCAGCCTTTTAGATAAACAAAGCAAAGAAAGAGCCCACCATGGAAGCTGCAAAGCAGTTAATCCTAGTGTAAGCTATACAAAAAATAACAATAAGGACATGGCAGATTCTAATATATGCAGGGAAGAACTTCCCTGCTATTAGAAAGAAGTGAGTGAGCAAGCGAGCCAGCATGTGTGTGTGTGTGTGTGTGTGTGTGTGAGAGAGAGAGAGAGGAGAGATTATATTACAATATTCAAAACATATTTGTTCTGAGGTTTCCACATTAAAGTTACAAAAATGGTAATCAAACCTTTGCATGATCAGTTTCATGATTAGCACCATAGGTGAAGATCCAGAGAGGGTAAAGACGTATAACCCTCTTAATGGAGAGGGTAAAGAGTTCTATAGTGGTTATAAACTCGTAAGTTCTTTATGGTTTACTGTAGACTATTAATGGTGAGTTAGGAAGGTTGAATTCATCATCTTCCAATAAATGAGGTCTAAGGTTGTATTTATAGGAAGGGTATCTCTGGTGCTTTACTTGTAGAATTGATGTTGCATAAAAGAAACGAGACTACCTATAACAGAGGGTATATATAGGTAGGGTGGTTGACAGGGCATTTTCTTGCAAAAGGGGTATGATCCAATGGAAAATGGCACGCGGCACTGTCGGCTCATTACTATAGAACCATCGCTCCCCAACTATCTAATACGGTTGTCGGGAGCCTAATTTGTCGACCATCTCCTGGGCAACTAGGTGGTTGTTGGCACCTCCGCCGATGATGACAATGCACAATGACCCTTTTGACGTGCAACAGGTGACGAAAATGTTCGTCCGCAACCATACGGAATTGTCAGAAGGCTTGACGCTACTGAGAAGGGCTCAGGACATTACAAGGACGTGCGAAGTATCCGCGGGTGAGGAGGCTCCATAGACGGCTGGTACTGGGTAAGGGCAACAAGCTTTGCCTGTTGGTGACCGAACGTATCACGCCGATGACAAATGAATCGTGCATCCAAGAGAGACATGTGCAGTGGAATCGGGAGAATGCCCAAAGAGGGGCATCGGCGTATGAGGGGAACGCATCCAAGTGGTTTTGGTTTGAAGGGGGATCGGTGGGGTTATTTTGGGTTTCCAATCTATTCGTAGAGGGTGGAGTGGTGTAGGAAACTGCATTTGAAACTTCGTTTCCTTCAGATCTGCTTAGGTAGGGTTCAAACAGGTGGTTTCCAGCATGCGTCAGGGTCGTCGGTCGATCAAAGGTGGAAGGAAATGTTGGCAATGGGGAGGTGAGTTCAGATTTGTACAGATTTGCTCAGAAAAAGGTAAGGTGCTACATCAGGAGGTGCTTTCATTTGGTAATGTATATGCTCGGAGGTGGCCGACTTTGACTCAAAGTGACGTAAATGACGTCGAATGGGAGCAAGAAAAGATAATTCTCTCTCTAAACTCTCTCAAATCTTTATATCATCAAATGGAAGAATGCTTCAAATGAGGTTACAAAATGGTATTTATAGGAAGGAGGTTGCTTAGTCTTTAAGCTAAGTATCTAATTACAAGTATGCCCTTAAGTGCCAAGTAACCTTCCTTCCTCTAAATACTAAACAAAAGGAAAAATACAATGAATACTAAAAATAAAAGAAATACTAAAAATGACAAAAGACGACAACGACCCTTGTTCACATCACTCTCCCCCCCTTAAAAGAGTTCGACCTCGAATTCAGAGAGGAAAACCGTCCATGTCACCATCGAGAATCGTAATGAGAGTTGGCTCAGGTGGAATCTCTGGTACCTCCTCAAGATACTCAGGGTCCCCTGAAGCGAAAAGAGCGCGACTGCGAGGAAGGAAATAATCAGAGGCTCGATGACCCATCACCCCACAGTTGTAGCATTTGAAGGTGACAGGAGGAGTGGGTGCAGGAGGAGCAACTGCAGAGCAGGAGTAACTACTGTAGATGGAGTAACAAGAGGAGCAGAAGTCACTGGTGCTGGAGGAGCTGTCATGGAGTGGCTACGCGATGGAAGGGCAGTCTGATGGAAGGACTCAACTTTAGTGGCGTACTCGACCGCCTTGGCAAAGGAGGTGACGTCACGTAAGGCGAGATCCTGCTGAATATAACTCTGCAACCCGTGGATATAACGGCTAATCCGTTGCTCCTCACTCTCGCCGAGACGAGCACGAGTACACAAAAGCTGGAAGCGCTCAGTGTAGTCCAAAACTGAAGTGTCTTGTCTGAGAGACTGTACTCGGAGGAAGAGGTCGCGCTCGTAGATAGCAGGGCAAAGGCGGCCATCAACTGTGCTCAGAGCTCGGTCCAGGACTGGATAGGAGGTAGGCCCTAAAGGACACGTCGCTTCTCCAAATCATTCCACCAAACACTGGAATAGCCCTGAAACTTGGTCGCTGCAAGCAGAACACATCTACAACCCTATACTCAAAAATCCGATCCATGGCAGCATCGGGCTGTAAATGCCCATCGAACATCGGGGCATCCACCCTAATGTCACCTTGCTACTCCGTGAGAGTAACTGAAGTGCCAACTGAGTAATGGCATCACCACCCTGAAGGGCCAGGGCATCCTCATCTAGATCATCATCGCCTGGTGGAGGCTCGGGAAGTAAGGCGCGCTGAGGGCGTCTCCGAGGCGGTGGATGAGGAGGGTCAGGAGCTGGTGGGGGAACTGGGGCTGCGGATGGAGCAGTATGACGTGGAAGAGTCTCTCGTGGTGGAGAAGGAGGGAGAGTTGGGACCAACGGCTGGCGGTAGGGGTACTGGTTCATTTGATGCCCCGTCTGATAACATAAAAAACAATGGCGCTCGGAGAGAGGAACATACGGGGTAACTTTCGGGGCTAGGGAGTCGAAAGGAGAAACATCAGTGCGCCACTCCGTAGGAGGGGGTGGCTCAAACTCGGGAGCGGAGTGAGGGCGGGGTGAAGGGGGCCCATCATGTGGAGGTAAGGTAATCCACTTTCATACCCGCTCATGCGAATCAACGGGTGCAGAATGAAAAGAACGGGTATCCCATGGAAGGTGATAATGAGGGATGTGGGGAGGGTGTCTAGGTGGTGGCGAGGTGTATTAAATAGGCAGGGGCGGAAGCGTAAGGATAGTAGAATGGGGTGGGTGTGTGGTAACGGTTTAAGCGAGGTATAGAGGGTATTTGGGGGTTCTCAAGATGGTTTTTGGGGGGGTGACGAGGGTAAGTGGAGACAAGGGGCAAGGAGTAGTCATGTGGGGTGGGTGTGGTGGCGGAGAGTGGGAGAGGACAAGAATTTGGGGTGGAGGAAGGTGTGGAGAAGGCATATGGTGGTGTGGTGACGTGTGGTGGTGGAGGGTATATGGGAGGTGTTTGTGAGTTTTGGAAGGCGAAAGTATGGGAAATGTGGGAGGATTGAAATTCTAGGGTTTGGCGGTCAAGATTGGGGTTAAGTGACATGTAGGCTTCATTTGGCGATGGAATTGGTACCTTTGTGTGAGGAAGAAGTGGATTTGAGTTCTTTGCATGCCAAATATCACGGATCATCTCGGCAATAGTGGGAGAGTACGTTCCGATCAAGGGTGGTGCCATTTGAACACATAAGGGAGGCATATTCACCGAAAAATGGTCAGGAGGAACTGAGGATGTCAAACGACCCTCAGGTGGGCTGGTGGAGTGTCGAAACCCTTGACCCGAGCCGTCGAAGGGTCCTGGCGCTGCAGGCGGCGGAAGACAATCCTTCTGGACTTGATCCAGGGCGATGCGACTTCGTAGGAAGTATCCGGTGACATGGGGCTGAGTTCCGATGGTATGTGGTTGAGTTTGGGCTGGATCTTGTAGGTTTTGGTGGCGGATCTTGGTGTTAGGTTGATGTTGGTGTTGTGTCAGGTCCGGATCAGGCTATTCTGTTCCGAAATGTAGAACAGGAGATTGGGTGCACTTTCCGGTGGGTTGTGTCAACTCTGGAGCAGCGGCGGGTGGATTTTGAATGTCGGAGGCTTCGGCAGGGATTGTCAGAGGTAGGAGGGATTGTTTGGGGTCTACATGGGTGCTTTTTGATTTATTTATTTTTTGTGTTCCGGTCTGCAGGTTGTGGTGGTGCGGCACCCTCCCCGCTGGTGATGTTTTCTTGGAAATGGGTTGATTTTGGGGAACTAGGGTTAGGGTTTTGCGATGTTACCGAGGAGGTCCGTAGTGGTTGTCGGTGAAGAGCCTCGTGCGTCGATCGCGTCTTACTCGGTCCGTCAATCGGTTGATGCCCTCCAAGATTTGATTGAAGGGGTTTCGTTGGAGGTGTTCATCTTTTCTTGAACCCACCTTGGCGTTGTCTACGAGTTTTTGTTTTAGAACAACAACAACCGGTGGAGCGACTAAACTCTTATACCAATTGACGTTGATGGCGTCAAATGGGAGCAAGAAAAGATAATTATCTCTCTAAACTCTCTCAAATCTTTATATCATCTAATGGAAGAATGCCTCAAAATGGTATTTATAGGAAGGACGTTGCTTGGCCTCTAAGTTAAGTATCTAATTACAATTATGCCCTTAAGTGTCAAGTAACCTTCATTCCTCTAAATACTAAACAAAAGGAAAAATACAATGAATACTAAAAATAAAAGAAATACTAAAAATGATAAAAAGACGACAACGACCCTTATTCACATCACAAAGGGTGTCGATCGGAGTTTGTCGGTCGTCGCTGGCTCCGGTGGGGTCAATTTTCCCTCGAATTAGCCATGGAAGCCGACGGTGTAATTAAAGGGCTGTGGATCTAGGGTTCTGCCCTCCGTGTCAGATCTGGGCGGTGCTTGAGATAGAGGTGGACTGCTATTAGGATTTCAGCAGTCCAGGAGGCTGTTGGAGCACCCACGAACAACAAACGACGTTCCGATTCCAATTTGATGGGAAGGGCGGAAGCGATTTAATTACACTACACAACAACTAGAGGCGGGGGGGCAATTTTTATTTCTCATCTCTTCATATAAAGTAGTGATTATAAAAGGAGGCCGGTGGCCTTACTTATAGGCCAAACTATCCTGGTAACCAATATAACCCTAAAAAGCAAAATGATAAAAAGGGGCACACTAAAACATCCTAAAGGTATAATCTAGTGGGCGTACAATCACTACAAATAAAAATACAAGAGTACCAAAATACCCCCCCCCCCCCCCCTTCAAGGTTTATGCTCCTGCATCAAATAAGAGTACTCGTTTTGTAAAGTGTCATCTTATATGTTGTCCATGTTAATTTTTGGGGGCATATGGAGTACTAGAATGGGAGGTTAGTTTGGGTGCTCTTGTTGGGGACGACTGTTCTATTTTGGAGAGGGTGTGAGATGATTTGTGTAAAAGGGTCTCTGCTTGTATATGAGTGCCACCACCTTGGTGGCCTTGTTTTGAAGTATTGTTTCAGTGCTTATCAAACAAAAAATGGGTATTTATTGCTTACCACCAACATTTTAATCAAGTTATAAAGATACATATATAACGGTTTCATCTCATTAAAGTTATAATAAAGAATACAAATCCTTAAATTCACATAAAATAACCCAATTATCGGAGATGCCTTCCGCTGATTTAAGAATTGATGCATTTGGTTCACTAAAACAAAGTTCAACGGGATTAAAAGAAACACTCCAAAGGCTAATGGCACATTTTTTTTTGTAAATGTATTGACAAAGGTGCATATGTTAGACACTTGTACCAAGAAAAAATAAATGTGACGTAAACAGTGTCAATGACACGCAAAGAAATTACACTGAAGACAAGAGTAGTAGTATTCAAAATATCTATTTGATGAACAATTTTCCCAAAATGAGGTAGTTATACTATTTATTGGACAAAAGAAACGATCTAGAAAGGCCTTTTACTTTCACCCAAAAGAATTTTTGGCATCCATATGATGTCATGGTTGACATCCCTAAAGGTCCCCACCGTGACATCAGATGGGATAGAACATTCTTATTACAAAATACCTATTTTAGCCCTTACTATATCTTCTAACTACTAACTACTACCAACTGACAAAAAAGAAAAATGACAAAAATAGACAACTACAAAATAGGACTCGATAAAAATAAAAATGATTGAAATGCCCCTCGTCATGGAACACATCGCTCTCCCCTCCATGAAAAGAGTTCTTCCTCGAACTCAAAGGGAGACACAGGATTGATCGAAATGACGTGAGCAATCAAGGCCTCATACTGCTCTACCCATCCATCATTAAGCGACTCAAACTCACCAGACGGTAAAAGGGCCTTCTTATTTCCTTGGAGCACTCGGATGCTCGGTGCCAACTACTCCGCATGTGAGGCATTTCATAGCGGTGGGTGGAAAATTCAGGACTCGAGGTCGAGGGGTGGTGGCAGAGGGACAAAGAAGTGCGATTGAACTCCAGTGGTGCTCTTCCATCTTGATCGCATACTCGACGACTTTCACAAAAGTCGGAATCTCTCTACGGCTCAAGTCTTAGCGGATGTAAGTCTACAAATCATGAATGAAACGATTGATATGTTGTTCCTCACTCTCACCCAAACGTGCGCGGGTGCACGGTAATTGAAATTGCTCGGCATAGGCAATCACTGAGGGTACCCCCTCACGGAAGCCTTGGACCCGTGAGAAGATGTCTCTCTTATAAGTGGGTCGCATGAAGAATGCTCACATCTCCTTCTTCATGATTGTCCAGGTGGTGATCGGGAGTTGTTAGGTCAACATACACCTTTGGATTCAACCACAAACGTGCAAAGCCATGAAGTTTCGTTGCCGCTAGTTGAACACACTTGCGCTCGGGACGCATTTGTATTCACATACTTTATCCATCGCATCCAACCAATCAATGAAGTCATCGAGGTTAAATGACCATCAAACATGGGATATCCACCTTAAAGTCTCCATTTAGGCTCTTGGAGAGTAGCCACAACGCGTAAGCTAAATGATCATCTCCCAGTGGACGATCCATGGAATCATCATCCTCCTCTTCACCAAAATCATCAAGTTGGGGTTGGACACGAGCTACAGGCATGGTTGTTGAAGGTAAGGCCTCATAGGGAGGTGAAATCTCATCAACCAAGGGTGGGCGGAACTCTTCTGGTTTCCTAAAGGGGCAGTCATCTATTTGGTGACCCTTCTCATATCATTAGAAAAAATTGTGATCTTCCACCCAGACGAATAGGATCACTTTTTGTTTAAGAAGTCAAACGGGGACAAATCCATCCTCCACTCTTCGGGTATAACTATTCGTGCATCTCCATAGAGCGATGCATGCATAGGAGGTAACTCCTCTCCTCCAACAAAATAGCTATATTTAATTCGAGGGTGGAGTAAGAGGTTGTTCAAGCCACTCCTTTGACCTGTTGTTTGTAATCTCTAGTGGTGTGGTAGGGTCAACGGGAGCAATGACAGCTAAACAGCCTTCATAATGAACTTCAAGCTGCTACTGGAGAAGCTTTTGAGGGGCAGAGGTGGCGGGAGGGACTCATGGGTGACGCAAGTGGTGCGGGCGCCAGATGGTGGCTGGAATGGGGTCACAAGGTTGGCGGAAGGTAGGAGTTGGGTCAGGTTGTGTTTTGAGACGGCAGGGGGTTGGGGTGAGGCCGAAGATAAGAGAGGTGGTCGGCTGTGTGGTTGGCCTATAGTTTGGAGGCAAAAAGGGGGCAACCTAGGTTGGGGTGGGGGGGTAGTGTAGTGTCGGCACTGGGAATCATAAAGGGGATCTCCCAGAGATTGTTTGTCGAGGCTGTGTGGCAGCAAAGTGGACACGATGTGGTGGGCGGCCAACAAGTGGATTGGTGGAAAGGGGGGATGGAATCGGCTGTCGAAGAGCCCGACATGGTGGTCAGGGTGGGATGGGATGTTTGTGGACCCCCAAGCAGTGTGAGTGGCCTCCTTTAGCGGTGGAGGGCTTGGAGTTCGTAAAGGAGGAGTTTCATTTTTTCAGTGAGGTAAGAAAAGGTTTCATCTATCCGGGTGTTACAACTCTCAGCTTGGGTATTCTTCTTTGACGTCATTGTTGTTTTATTTACGATTTTCTACACAACAACAACGGGTGGAGCGACTAGACTCTTATACCAATTGACGTAAACGATGATAATAACACACAAAGAAATTACACTAGTAGTAATCCTTAAAATATCTATTAGAGGAATGATTTCCGCAAACGGGGTAGGTACACTATTTATAGGACAAAAGGAATGATCTAAAGGGTCGTTTACTTGCTCCTAAAGGAATGCTAGCATCCATGTGATGTCATGGATGACAGCACTAAAGGTCCCCACCATAACATCACATGGGCTAACACATTCTTATTACAAAATACCTACTATAGCCCTTACTAATCCTTCTAACTACTACCAACTAACAAAAGGAAAAATGACAAAAATGCCCCTCATCATGGAACACATCAGAATGACACATGGCAATCAAAATGAAATGATGTGCGAACAAATTAAGATGGAAGCCATGTGTTAACCTCATTGACCATTATTAGCATTTATTAGATCCTGAACATGTTGTGTTAAAATCCATATCCAGGTATCTAACAAAATTGTAAACGAGTTTGACCAATAGAAATTAATATCCATATTCAGGGTTCTAACAAAATTGTTAACTAGTTTGACCAGTAAGAGTCCAAAAACTATATCATAGAGGTGTCTGTGAAAGCAAGTTTATAAAATCATGAGGAATGTTTCATACCACGTCAGTCTTCAAATAGACAAAAAAGACTACTCCGAGATTCACAATGTAGAGAAAGCCGAAGAGAATCTGTAACACAGAAAAATATAAGCCATGAACTTCAACATGCTTAATCATAAAACAATATAAATACCCCCGAACTTCCTTGTTACTAGTGGACAGCCAGCTGAAGGAAGAAGATTGAAAAGATATATGCGCGGACCACTGACAGTAATTAAGTTCAGATTCAAAATCAACTGGTCAAATATATACTACAGGCAACCTTAGCAAACTATTCACCTAGTAAATGTACTTCCACAACCTTTGAGGAGCACTCTGACAATCAAGTAAAACGACCTCGTGGATTAGGACACTCAAGTAAATGACCTAGTGGATTAGTTATAGTGCACAATAAAAGAGTCATAATTTGATGCGAGATAATAAGGAAACATGAAAAGCTTAAATTGGGGTAAAATGCGGAAAAAAAAAATCCCCAAACTATTGATCCAATTGCAAATCCCTCCTAGCATTGCTGATAACCCCCTATAAACTATGACAAATTATACATAAATTGCAAACAACTGGAATATTTCAAGGATTTTTTTGCAAAATGAATAGTTTTGGGAGCTATGTTCAACTAGAGTTTGGCCAAGTAATTATTACTTATTGGGTTGTAATTGCTATCTTATTAGGTTCAATCACTATTGTTGCTTGGAACCCACAAACCATTCCATCCAGCAGTCAGAATTTCTTCGATTATGTCCTTGAATTCATTCGAGTTGTGAGTAAAACTCGGGGGGTTTCTTGCAATATCCTCTTAATTTATTGTGAAACAAAGCATTCAGAAATTAAAAGGTCTAGCAATGATATCATAAGTGAAACGCAATAATAACGAAAAAAAATTGTTGAAGAACTTTTCAAAAAAAATTCCGCATATACTGCTTATAATTCAAGTCACTCAAGATATTTATGAAGTGTTCACCAATATTTCAATCGCAGTATGTGTTTCTCCATGTAGTTAACTTAAGAATACAGATTTGACTTGGGAAATCAAGAACAATTCAAGATTATGGAAACAATGATCACAAGTTCAAGAATCCATTCAAAACTTATAAAAAGAAACAAAATACCTGAGCAGGATACACCTGCTCTCCTGTAACAAAATGTATGGCTGAGTATATATATAGAAACCCAGCAGGGTAGACCAGAGGTCCTGTGTCACCTTTAAGGTCTGTGTAATTTCTCTCCCCTTCAAGGAACCCATTAACCTATTTGCAAATCATTCAAAGTCTGAATAAAACCATACCATATGAAGTATGAACAGTAAATTAAATCAAACTTCAAAAACAAAGACAAATCCATACCTGTGACATGTATGCATCCCAGTCTATCTTTGTATCTAAAATTATACGAGTAAACTATTACAAAAACATAATTATTGATTGAGAGAGAATCAATCCAGAGATAGGGAGAGTAAAGACGATTCTTACAGGGGACATAGGTGATGATAAGGGCTACAAGGAAGGCGTCGGCAACAAGTAAGGCCAAAGCGAAGGCTACTCTTGGATTTTTGACAAGTTTACGAATCGAAGCATGTGATCTTTGCAAGGGTTCGGGTTTGGACACTGGACGGATATCCATGGCTTCTCCGTGGGATCGCCGCTCTCGTACCATCAAATCGTTCTTTGTTTCCGTGGAGAGAAGTGATTTAGATTTTGACTCTCATCTGTTAGCGGGGCTATATGATTTTTGTGTTTATATTTAGCACAATATACTTTTCTCCTCTAAACTTACAACTAAGATGGGGCTATAGGGTGGGGACTGACCGTACACTGCAAATCAATTGTACACTGACCTGCAAGAACAAGCAATGTTAAGAAAATGATTGTCAACAAACAAGAAAATGTGGAAAGACACGACGTGCCTCCAAGAAGATGGTTTAGTTTAAACTTCTTTGAGAATTCACAAATTTCTGCAATCTTTGACAAGTAGGAATCCATATTGAGAACCGCCAACGAAAAAATTTCTCTACTGTAATAATAATTGTAATTGCTCATGTTTATGGTCAAGCAGTTGAAGAAGCATTATTTGATGAAAGAATTAATCATAAAAGTTTGAATGGAAACTACTCAAACGAGGAACATGATGAGTATTGTTTCTGTGATCAAATCAGCTTACAAAATGAATTGGAATTAAATGTAAATGAATATCTAAACCTATATGACACAACTCAACAAAGCCTTTTCCCAACTATTAGGTTTGGCTACATGAATCATAGTTTTCTATTTTAGTTTGTTCAGAGTTGTGCCCTCGGTTAAACCACATGATTCCATGTCTTTTTGGACAATCACCCACCAAGTCAGATTTAGTCTTTATCTACCCCCTGGCATTAAAAACTATATTAACTACATCATTCTACCTTATAGGAACATCTATTGGTCTACGTTTGATGTGTCCAAACCATCTCAAGGCGATTTTCTCTCAATTTATTTTCAATGGGAGCTACTTCCATAGCTCATAAGTTCATTTATAATTTTATCTTTCGAGTTTTATTACACATGCTTTTCTACATCTGCTTCCCTACCACACTCATTATTTGTACATGTTATTTCTTGATTGCCCCACATTCCGTCCAATGTAACATGTCAAGTCTAATAGCTACCCTATAAAATTTTCCATTTTAACTTCACACGTATATGTCTATCACATAATATGACGGCGGTAGCACTTTTTCACTTCTCCCAACCTGCTTTAATCACATTAATATCTCCCTCTCTTTGGATGATCGAGCCTATATAATGAAGTGCTGGGCAACCAAAAGTGAGTGGCATGTAAACATTATGTCCGTGAACATTCCAATTAAAGGGTTATGGATGAGAAAATTTGGTAAATAAATAAGGCTCATAATATAAGAATCAAAGATCGGGTCAAGTAACTGAATAATAACCAAGATTGGGTCAGTGAAAAATGAATCACTATTAAGCCTCATTAACAAGATAGTTCTCTTCATATATGATTTTATATTCACACTTTGATTCCGACTTTACAATAATTGTTACCATTTCCATGTTCTATTAACAGTCTTGAAAGAAAATCTCTTAAAACATATATCTACTAAGTTCTATAAGAGGGCGAAAAAGATATGGTTACTGGAGCAAAATACAACATTCTACCAAAATAACAAGAGGGAAGGGAATCAACCGAAAACAGAACTTCGGAAGCATATGTTTAACTAAATTTTACAAAAAGTTACTGGTGTAAAACCCAAAACTAAAACAAAATAACTCAAATGTGTGTAAGATGTCAAAGGTTATTTATATGAATTCTATGTAGGATGATGAATAAGAACAACATTAGCTTTACTGGTAATGGTCCAAACTATATATAACATTTCAAACAACCAGTTTAACCTACCTAAAGAATATCACTCCACTTTGGGGGGTAAATAAACTGAAAAGATCATTAAAAAAATTCAACCATGCCATGGGTGAAATGCAAATTTGACGATAGTTTGTGCACCAAGAAATTGCCAAAAAATACACCAAATGATAAGCCATTACAATAGATTATAGTACACTATCATAAAGCAGAACATTTGAATGCACTGCTGCATTCCTTGTCACAATTCTTTGGTACACATTGCACTATCCATTTGCCATGTAGAGAGACCAAGTGAGGACCAAAATAACGTGTTTACCAACGGACTACTCAAAATGACGTAGTTTTGGGGTGTTTTGAGGTGAGGTGAGGTGAGGGGTTTTCTTATAATTTCATCATCATTTTTACACTAAAACTACGTCATTTTAAGATTGTCCGTTAGTAAATCCGTTATTTGGGCCAGCACTTGATCAGTTCTCTCTCTCTCTCTCTCTCTCTCTCTATATATATATATATATATATATATATATATATATATATATATTCACCCAAATTTGAGACGGACAATAGTTTGTGCACTATGAAATTGCACCAAAAGTTGCACCATATGATGTGGCATTGCAATAACGTAAAACATTTCAGTGCGCTGCCACAATATCATGTGGTGCAATTCTTTGGTACACATAGCGTTGTACATTAGATAACATGTATATGTATGTGTGTGTGTGTGTCCGCAATTTCAGGGATTAAAACTTGTGCTCATCATCATCTCACCCAACCCACTAAATAGTTAGGTTTCTTATTGAAATTTTGGTAAATGATCTTCAAGAAAGAATGGAGGTACGTTGTTTAGGTATTTTAGGAGAGGACTAATCAAACAAGTTGTATTTGGGATCCATATCCATAAGAGGAAACACTATTACTAGTATACCGCTCAACGGTGGGGACCAAATGCAAAGTCAACCCCGCAAACCGGAAGATGTCACTTGGATTTGCAGGAACAATACCCTCAAAACAGATACCATGCAGAAAAAAAAAATGCTTGTTAGTAAAATTAAATCAAAAAAATTGTGTTTTGACTACTTTTTGATATATTTTTGTTATTGATGCACTGATTCGATGTTACAGCACCTTCACAATCAAGGGATAATCGTACAAAGCGGTTCTCCTCACTCTTAAATAGTTCATTGTTCAAAACAAACTTAAAGTCAAGCAAGTTCTTGCAAGCTATTACTTCATTTTCCTAACTAAGCAATCCATGCAATTTCATTTCAAGTTTCTTCCTATATTCTTCTCCCAAATGTAATCCCCAGCTTGCTGCCTCCAACAAACTTTTACATTAAAGGTGCACAAATTGTTGATGCATTTCCCATTTCTTTTAATTTTAATTTTCAGAAACAATTTCTGAATATAGATATATCAAGCAAAACATGTAGTACTAAATCATAAAAATCAAGAAACACAGACCTATTGCCATGAATTCTTAGGGGACCAAAACAATATAAGATTCAGTTAAATTTCATCAGGTATTAAAAAAAAGTGAATTAGTAACTCTTGCAATAAAGTTAAAATAAAGCCAATATTTTTGAGAAAACAACCTGTACAGATATCTACATATATTAACAATCTTAATTAGATATAGGTCAAAAAAGAACTCCTCTAGAAAGAAACTTATTTTTTATTTAAAATAAAGCCATTATTCATTTGTAAACGTATATATACATGCATATCATATGGGTTGGTTCAACTCAACTCAACAACGCCTTTTCCAAATTATTTGGGGTCGGCTACTTGAATCCTATTTTTCCATTCTATTATGTTTAGTGCAATATCTTCGGTTAAACCTAAGGGTGTAAACTGATATTCGAAAATCTGTATTCGTCCTGTATCTGAGTCCGAATTTTGCGGATATTTATCCGGAAAAATGGATATGGATACGGATATGGATAGTGTGTTAAAATATCCGAAAAAACGGATACGGAAATGGAAAGTATGTGTATCCGACACGGATAATCCGTATCCAAGGCGGAGTATCCATATTTGCGGATAACCGTTTTTTCGGATATCCATATCCGTATGGTATTTAATAATAATTTATCATTAATATTAGTTATATATAATATTTTTATAATATTTATTATATGTAATGTAAAATATAAATATATAGTACAAAAATATTAATCATCGCTTTTCACTCAATTAAAAAAAATAAAGAAATAATACTTTTAAAAAAATCAAAAGATAATGAATGGCTTATAAAGAAAAAAAGCAAACAATAGAAAAGAACAAAAGGCGGACAAAATAAACTCAAACAATATATTTTACCTAAAACCTTTCTCATCCATTTTACTCGTTTTTCCCTTCTCCCTTTTTTTTGGTGCATACCCTTTTCTCCAAAATCTACCCTTTATTGGTAACTTGGTAAGCTCCTCCTCCCCTCTCTCTCTCTCTCACCCCTCCCAATCACACACCCGCCTACAACAACAACAACAACAATACACACACACGTGCACACATCAACACAATACAAATACACGCACACAAGAACACACATGCACACATATGCACACAGTAATTGTCAAGGAAAAATTATTGATTCTAATTTCTAAGTGGTTGATTATGAAATAGTAGATCAATTTGTTGATTCTAAATTGTTTATTCTAAACAGTTAGGACTTGATATTTTTTTGACAATAATATTGATATTACATATTAAAAGAGGTTAGTCAACTGCAATGGATAAGAAATTTAAACGGATACGGATATTATTCGATTTCGGGGAATCCACGAGGATACGGATATGAATAGTTGTTCTTACTATCCGGGCGGATACGGATACAGATACGGATAGTGCATCCAGATAGCATATACGGATATGGATAACATGGTATTCGCTCCGTATCCGTCCATTTACTACCCCTAGTTAAACCACATGATAACATGTCTTTTTTTACAATATCCCACCAAGTCAATTTAGGCCTATCTCTTCCGCTTACATTACCATCAATACTAACTAAATCACTCTTCCTTATGGGGCCATCCATTGGTCTACGCTTAACGTGTCCAAACCATCCTAGTCGATTTTCTCTCAATTTATCTTCTATAGGAGCTAATTTTACCGTTCACGAATTCGTTCATTTCTAATTTTATCCTTTTGAGTTTTACCACAAATCCATCTTAGCATTCGCATTTCCGCCACACTCATTTTCTACACATTTTATTTTTTAGTTACCCAACACTCTGTTCCATATAACATGGCGGATCTAATAGCCATCCTATAAAATTTTCCTTTTAACTCCAAAGATATGCTATCAAACAGAACGCCGGAAGTACTTCGCCACTTATATCTCCAAAGATAACATCATCACTAATATCTCCATATTTTTTAATAATCGAGCCTAGATAACAAAAATGATCAATTATAGATATCTCTTGACCCTCCAGTTTCACCATACCCTCGTTTATCCTCCTATTACTACGAAAATTGCACTCCGCGTATTATGTTTTGATTGTGCTTATTTGAAATCCTCTTGTTTTTAGAGTTTATCTCCACAATTCCAATCTGGCATTAATTTCTATCTTAGTCTCATCCACTAAAACAATATCATCTACAAATAGCATACACCACAACACCTCATCTTGTATTTTTCCAGTCAACTCATCCATAACAAGAGCAATGAGATAAGGACTTAGTGTTGAACCTTGGTGTAGACCTACAGTAATTGGGAATTCACTACTTTCTCTAGCTGACGTTCTTATTATAGTCATGGCCCCATCATACATATCATTGATCACGTCAATATAGCTATGAGTCACTCATT
This sequence comes from Sambucus nigra, assembly GCA_949130495.1. Classification (NCBI taxonomy): domain Eukaryota; kingdom Viridiplantae; phylum Streptophyta; class Magnoliopsida; order Dipsacales; family Adoxaceae; genus Sambucus; species Sambucus nigra. The sequence goes on from OX422217.1 coordinate 574,826,355, forward strand.
TTTCTATGTAAAAACCACTATATTATATCTCTTGGTATTCTATTATACAACTTCTCCAAATTTATAAAAACCATATGAAGGTCCTTCTTTTTCTCCCTATACCTCTCCATTAATCTCCTCGATAAATAAATTGATTACGCATAAACCCAACTTGATTCTCAGAAACGGTTGTTTTCAGTCTTAATCTATATTCAATCACTCTATCCCACAGTTCCATTGTATAACTCATTAACTTAATACCACGATAATTTGAACAACTTTGTATTTCCCTTTTATTTTTATAAATAGATATTAAAACACTCTCTCTCCATTAATCAGCATTCTATTAGTCATTATAATTCTATTAAATAATTTTGTATGCCAAGACACTCCTTCCTCACCTAAACACTTTCAAACCTCAATAAGGATACCATCTGGTCCTCACTGTTTTCATCTTTTTTGGAGCAATTCTAAACTTTGTTGTCCTAATTCTGCGAAAATATATATTTTCTCGAGTCCCCTAAGTTCCTCTATATCTAATCTACTCTCATTATCTTCATTCAATAACCTTTCGAAATAGTTTTTCCATTATTCCATAATCTCATCATCCTTGACTAGGACTCTCGAATCATCACTTTTAATACACTTAATGTTATTAAAATCTTTTGTTTTTCTATCCCTACGTTTAGCAAGCTTATAAATACTTTTTTCCCCTTTTTGTGTTCCTAATTTTGTATAAAGATCATCATACGCCTTTATTTTAGCATCTGTTAGCTTTTTCTTAACTTCCTTTTTTAGCATATTTATATTTATCAAAAATTCATTCGTTTTTAGTTGTTTGCCATCTTTTAAAGCACTCCCTTTTGATTTTTACTATATTTTGTACTTCTTCATTCCACCACCAAGTTTCTTTAGATTGTGGCCCCCTACTTTTTATTCTTCAAGAATTTCTTTCAATATTCTCCTAATGCATGCGGCCATCTTATCCCACATTACGTTAGTCTTATCTTTGGTATTCCATCACGCTTCATTTAATATTTTACCTTGAAAAATGAATTGAAAAAGATGGCTAGGCGTCCTCTTACTTTTTTCGACTTTCCATGAAATCCAATTCTTTTGGGACAACTGAGAAATATTTTCCACGAAACATAAGGAAAATGTGGAGAACGGGCATATTTGAAATCAACACCAGAAAAGTAAAAAATAGGTCTAAAGATATTTAAAAATAAATAAATAAATACTGAAAGCCAATCAAACACACCCAAAAATTTAATCGAATTAAACTTGAGCTCTACTTTGCTGGAAAACCCATTTCTTTTGTATAATGTTTTGATGAATAACTTATTGAACATTAACATGTCAGGAATCTCCAATGGAGAAGTCTCAAATCCTAAGAACAAGAGACTTTTAACTATATAAGTATATATTTTTATTTAAGTTTATATAGACATTCATATATAAGTGTGCGTGGTGAAAATTATCAAAAATATTATGAAAAAAGGTAGAATTTGAGGCCAAATAATAAAACACACATAAGTATGTGTCTTCATTGTGTGTGTGTGTGTTTCATACATGATGTGATCAAGTGAATCAAAAAATACATGAAATAGTGGGTAAAGAATTCAAAGGGCTTAAAATGAATAACAAGAATACAACTCAAAAAATACACATAACCATGCAATATATTGCTTCAAACCAAATGTTATAGTAGTTTTAAAAAGGGAGCATATACCAAATAGTCCCTTGAACATTTTTTAATACACGTTTAGTCCAAGCCTTTTTATTTTGTTTCAAAAGTTCCTCACCACGTAAAAACATTCAAAAAAAAGGAGCTCCGGTGATGATCGCCGGGGGGAGGGCGGGCGGAAATGTCGCTAGCTCGGACCTTTAAAAATAAGAGATTATTGGTTAAAGAGGTGTTTGAGGGACTTTTTGGAACAAAAATAAAAAGGCTTGGACTAAATGTATATTAAAAACTATTTGAGGGACTTTTTGGTAATTGATCCTTTAAAAAAGGGTGGCAAAGGAAGCACACAAAAAAAAAACACAAACCAGACCCAAAATACAAACCTTGATTTTTCATTGAACCATAATACAAAATACTTCAATATGATGCCTTATTGATACATAATACAAAATACAAAATATAAACTACTTGCATTTTAAAGCCTTAAAACATACAATATGATGCCTTATTGATAGATGTGTGATGAAAGCAGAAAACCTAAACCTAAATACACCAAACACAATTAGGGCATTAGAGTTGAGGGGTTGAATTATTCATCACAAAAGCTCATAACTGAGCATGGGCAGTTGTGTGATGATTCCAAAAAACCTAATCAAAAACGTAATACGATTGATGCTGTGTTGTTGCAAATTTGTGATGTTCAGTGAATCAAATCAATACCATTAGTCAATCATGGAAAATTAACAACAACAAAAACCGCAAATTAAATAGACACCACACTCCCAACATATTGAATTTACACAGCACAACCTTTTTCTCTTACCGATATTTCACTCATCCAAGGAAACTGAACTTTTGAATCTGAAATTTGAAGTTCCAAATCTAAATTCTCCCCGAACCAAAGATACCGTCCTTTACATTTTCACACGTTTCAACTCATAAATCCCAAAACAAAACTATTCTCTTAATTTTTTTAAAATTTATTTTATATTGATAAATAATTAGAGTTATGATTTATTTTAAAAATAAATAAATTTTATATTAAATTAATATTTAGTTGAGTTATTTTTGGGTTAGTAGTCATTTTGTTTTTTAAATTCAGTGTAATCCCACTTGTTGACTTTTTTTAAGTTTGACCTTTATTTTGGGAGTTTGACCCCATTACAATCTTTATATTTTGTGTAATATCAAAAATACCCTCATATAATTGTCAGGGTTTGGCCCCCAAAAATATTTTGTAAAGTACCAAAAATATCCTCATGTCCCTTTTTTTTATAAAAACGTATTTATTATGTAATTTTATAAAAAACTATTTTATTATGTAAATTTAATATTTATAAATCATGCGTATATAAGTGTAATTTATAAAAAAAGGTCAAAAATACAGTTTTTATAAAATTATATAATAAAAAATTATTTTAAAAAATCTAATTTTTATATTTATAAAAAAATTCTCAGAGGAAAAATAGTTTTTGGTTGTTTTTTTCCTGCTTTTCCTTCAAAAAAATTTCATTTTTTATCCCAATTTTTCATATAAAAAATGTTTTTTTGTTTATTTTTTCGTCCCAGTTGTTCTTTATTAAAACATTTTTTCCTTTGTAGTCCCATTTTTTCGTATATAAAAAAAGATGAAAAAATAGTTTGTTATAATAAAAAATAATTGGGACCAAAAAATAACAAAAACAACAGTTTTTTTATCATTGGTACCTTGGTGTTAGCTGGAAAAAATTTCCAAGACAAATAAATGCTATGATACATACCCAAACTTAGAAATTACATTAGTGATAATAAAATAATTTTACAGTTCCCTCTTCTCCTCTCCAAGCCCCTCATCTCCCCGGTCGACCAAAACCCATAACCATCGGCATCCTTCCCAGTCCCGACCAAAATCCATCAACCAGTGCCCCTCATCTCCCTCCTAGTCTCAACCAATACCAAACAATCTGAGTGCCTTACATCACTCACCAGAAACTTCAACTAAAAGGAACAAAAGGATTTTTTTTCAACTATGTTACCTTTAGAGTACTCTACAATTAGAGATTTCAAATATTGTTATGTTTTATTCTTTTTATGTTTTCATATACAAATATACAAGATTATTAAGTCTGGGGTTTTCATATTTTCTTTAAGTTATTGGGTATTTGTGTTCGATATCATATATCCGTCACATGGTCTGCCCTATTCAATTTTTTGGGGTTCAAAATGGAGCTTTGGAGTCCAAGATTAGGGCATTTGGGGTTTGATTTTTAGATCCCCGACACCTATTTTATATTTTTGAACTCAATAGTAAGACTTTGTGTCACACAATTCGCTTTAGTAGGGTTCGATTTATGGTTTTTGAAATATATTTTTTATAGCCGTATTAGTTCACTGTAGCATCATTGTAGATTACAAATCTCTCTCTTCCTTTTTGTATTTTCATATTTAAGTATTTGGGGTTTTCCCCAAAACCTTGATTTTGAAGAATTTTCCTTGAGATATATAAATTGTTACAAAGAGTTATACTGTGGACACCATTTGTTTGATGAAATGCCACAGAAACAAAGATGTATATTGGCTTATTTATTGTATTGGATTGAAGTATATTTCAATTGTTGTTGTCTTTTAATTTAGTTTACGTACTTTTTTATTGATAGTACCATTTTCGTAGGGAATAATGAGTGGCTACCATGGAGGGTTTTATCACAATATTGTTGGTAGATTTATACTACACATGGTTGGTACTCAATTATTTAACCTCTTTTACTTCAAACTTTCCCCAGGTTTTGTTAAAATTAGATTATTATCTATCAATCATTGACTTTAGTTAATTACTAGCAAATGTTTTTAGTTCTTTTTATTGTAGTCATAAAAGTGGAGGAGTTTGATTCCTTTTTAGTTTACTCATTTATTATTTTTTGTTTAGTGTTGTTAATATTCTATATTTAATTTTCTATCTATGTTTGGATTATTGAATGTGGTTAGTTTTACAGTTGTTAATGATTTGTAGAACTGGTATAGCATTGTCGAGTACTTTTTAGCTTTCTAAAAGGGCGATATTAAACTCTAGAAAAATGTGACCCTTACTCTAATCAAAGATCCCTTAAATTTATACAGTGTCTGGACATATTCAGGTTTTTTGTACAATTTGTAATCTTTTGAAAAAAATTCACCTTTATATATATGCTCAACTCTTAGTATTCGATGATGTTGTGGCTTAGGACCATGGTCCACCACCACATTCTTGATAGCATATGCTAATTTATATGTGGCGTACATATATCTTTTTCTTTCTTCCTTCATTGATTTGAAGTTAATGATTTCATTATGAATTGTGTGCAATTTGATGCGTAATTAAAAGTAAAACATAATACTTTCGACATGGTTTTTAACTAAACATAATATTATATTGTTCTCCACTCTATTTTGTTTTGGTTTCTATTAACTATTCTTTTCACGTGCAAAGAGATATAATGGTTAGTTTGGGCTATGTGTTCACACCTATTAATTAAGCAGGATAATAAATATTAATTTTTCCTTATTCTTAGAGTTGATTGTATTCATTAATTTCACATGCAATTTTTTGAACATTAACTTATTCTTTCTTTGTGTTGGGCATGTACATATTCACTTCACCCTCTTTTACTCAAATGAGTTATTTTTTTAATGAATTTATTTAAATTTATTATTTATTATATTTAAACAAAAATTGTAATAATGGTCCTAATTTGTAGTTCATGTGCAATTGCAATTTGCACCGTGTGATATAACGAATCGGTTTTATTCAGTATTTTCGAGTGTGGTCGTGATGAGGAAGAGCGACAAGGCAGGGTCATTGGACAACCTCAAGGTAAACTTTATGATTTTTTAACTTCTCGCATTCTCTATAGTAAATTCTTACATTTTTTTCATATTCTATTACCACAATGATTGTATGTTATTTTGGATCTTAATGATGTCTTTTATTTAGATATCACTCATGAGTTCTTACATCTTAACGTATTTATTGTTATTTGCCAATTGTTGATTCCTCTCTTTAGTCCATGTTATTTTCTTAGTACATTTTGGCTTTACATTTGGTTGATACTTTATCTTTTTCCTTATTCTTTACAATACCCTCAACATTTTGTTAAAGGTAATACCCATACCAAATCTGATTTAAATATCAAAGAACACAAACCATATAATTTTATGCTCATTTTGATGGTTTACATATCTCCTCCTGGGGCCTTTTATTGAAATATCTGGATATTAAGGTGCCTATGGTGCCATTCTTATGGATATTTGTATATCAATATTTATCATATCTCTTAGGATTGATATATTAAATACATTATAAACATAGGGATTTTGATTCAACTTTTTAGGCTTATTTTGGCTTCCAGGTGTTAATTTGGTGTCTCTCCAATTTTTGTTCAAGACATCTTTGGCACTAAATAGGTGACTTGTAATTTTGTTTTTATTATTATTTTTATTGCAACATGCCCAAATCATCATTGGGGCTGTCATCAAGGTAAGCCATTAAATCAACATATATTCTTTTATTCTTTGGTGTTATTTGAAAATACATTATATTTCGAAAACTTTTCAATTATTTTCCTTAAGATGATTTTCCACATTATATAATTAACTGTGGTGGACATAACTAATTTTCAATCACAATAGAAGTTTCCAATATTGACTAAACCTACTAATGGAACAATACTACTTATTATCATCATCATCCACAGACCAACCACTAGTGGACACAGCTTATTCTATTCCATCAATAATCTTCAATTTTGTACTACTAATCATTTATATCATCAATAGAAGAAAAAGATTAAGTGAATGAGAATGTTATAAATAATGAAGAGGGTTCTTCTGGCAGTATGTACAAAAGATGACTTAAATCTATGGAAGTTTTAGAGTGAGCAGGCCAGCAAATCAAAGAGAGCAATGAGATGATGTGAATCCAAACTATAATCCAAAAATTCCAAGGAATTATTTTCCTCCTCTAATGGAACCAACTTTAGAACTTTGGACACCAAGGTAAGAAAGCAACGGATGACATTATGTTTCCACTTAAACCACACTACTTTAATTCGAACCATTTTACTACGGCAATACATGTACATGCATTTCATCCCTTCACACTTTCCAAAATGACCTCTCTCTCTCTCTCTCCTCTCTCTCATTTTATTAAAAAACACTAAGATGGTTCCCCTCTCTCATGCTCTTACACCTTGAGTCTCACCCAATTTAATATCCATCTCCCTCTCTCGGCATATACATCCCCACAAGATTTGCTCTGCCTTCATTGAAATTCATAACCATCAAAAAATAAAAGTATTTATCTTTTCTTATTGGAATAGTGATTGTGTTTCTATTTACAAATTTTAATAAATACATGTTCTAATGTGCGGAATAACTATATAGTTTGCCTTAACAAGATTTTGTCTTTATTTTCTTTTAACAGGGAATTTGACTTCTAGTGATACATATTCTCCTTCTGTACATTGGGCTATGATTAAGGTATTTAAGTTCCTATATCAAAATGTGTTTTTTCTTACTGATGTCTATTAAAATGGTTTCCAGATCTTATAACTAGTTTTGACCAATGACATCTTAATAGTTTTGCTTATATAAAAAATATAGCATGATTGTTCAATAAATTTTATGTCAAAGGGTGATTTTTGTGGAGTTCATTCTGTAAAGTTGTGTCTTTTATGTGTTTCCATTGGTTTGTTTAACTTTTCTAACACTATTTTTTATGTGTTTTATAGGTACAGACAATCTTGAGGTATGTTTGAACCACTATTTGTTTTACAACTACTTACTATCTGTTTGCTAAAAATGTCTGATAAAATAAAAGATTTTCGTATTCATATTTGAACTTTACTCAATGAAAAAATGATTCTTTAGTATATATTCCTACTATTTTATGTAAGGACATTTTTGTCCATTATCAATTTGTATGTCGTACGCCGTTACACCGTTGAAGAAACTCAAGATCGCATCTACATCAACGGATCCGAATATCAAAGCATCTTCAACATCATAGCCTCCGCGAGAATGAACTTGGTAAAATTTTGTTTTTACGTTCCTTAAAGTTTATATTTAGTATTGGGAAATTTTTATAAAATGTTTTTTATAAAAATAAGAAGTAAGTTTTTTTCAAGCAAAATGAGGCTTTTAAAAGTTTTTCTGGGAAGCCGGACCGGTCCGCCTCCCTTCCGGACCGATCCGCCTGCGAACCGGTCCGCCTCATACCCGGACCGGTCCGCCTGCTGAAAAGCCAGTATACCCCGGACCGCAAGCGAACCGAAGAAGCCAAAAATAAAAAGAACCGGTCCGCCTCCAAGTCGGACCGGTCCGCCTGGGATAAATTCGGCCAGATCTATTCGAGATTTTTTAGGCTCAAAGTTTTCTTATTTAAACCAACTTCGGGGAGTTGTTTTCTAAGACTTTTCAAGACGATTTTCAGAGTCCTAAATACTCTAAGTCTTCACCTTTTTTAGTCCCAAGACTCTTTTTGATTCACACACAAAAATCCCAATTACTTTTGTGAATCTTTTGGAACCCTAGAACACAAACTTTGTTGTTGTTCATCTTTGTGGAGAGATCTTTGCAACCGAGGGCTGCGTGTCATTGCTGAGGGAGTCTCTACAAAGTTTTATGGCTGCGTGTCATTGAGGAGAGCTGCGGTTCTTCCTTTGCTATTTGGGCTGCGAGTCCTTGGAGGGTGCTGCATGTATTCTCTTGCTGAGTTCAAGACTGCGTGTCTTTGTGGGTTGGCTGCGTGTTGATCCATTGCAGATTTCTCTATCTAATTGTAAGTTGCGACTTGTATATTCATAGTGAAATAAAGGTTTTACCCGAAAGGGGTTTTTTCCTGAAATCTGTGTCTCAGCATATTTTTGTGTCACATGCTTTATTTATTTATGGGTTGACACACGCACCTTAGATACATGTTTAGGGACTCTAATTAAATAAGGGTTACTTGGAAACTTGCGAACTTTTTTAAATCGAAATATCACACGTCTCGACTTTTCATTTTAAGCAAATTTTGTTTAACTTTCGAGATGATTCTTCTTTTATTGAAGTGAATTTTGTCACTTAATTTGCTGATAATGTACATATAATTCTTCTATTTGTTGTTGATGATGATTATCAAAGCTAAAATTGATGTTTTCATTTATTTTTAGCGCTATGGATTTATAGGATTACTTTTATTGTGCTCCTTTTTAACATTTCTAATGGGCGTAATGTATTTTATTTTCTTGATTTTGTTTCGTGAAGTTAACTGCAGTAGTTGATTCTACTTTTTCATTGGAAATTTTGGCTCATCTGGCTTTAGGCGGTAGTCATGGTGTATAAAGTTGGGTATTACTCCGGATTCTTCTTCTTTTTTTGCCAAACAATTAATATGTCTTTGTGCAATGACATTAACTATTTTTTGTAACTTGTTGTAGGTTTTTTTTTCTCTTACTACACCCAACCACACACTGAATCACTACACCCATGCAGTAGTTTGCGGGATCTCCGCACCCTACCCCCTACCCTCTACTTCACCTGTGCTTTATAGATTTTTGTTCGTGGATTATTCAATATCGAATGGTTCTTGATTTTATATACACGCATGAACCAAGCTCTTTGTTAAGCTCTTTTATGACCACTATCTTGAATAAGTATCTTCTTCCATGCATCTTTTAGAAATTTTATCGCTAAAAATATATAAATATACATTTAATTCTTCCTTCCTTCATTATAAATTTGGTATATATGTTATTCATTTTATCCTTAATTTTTCAAGCTTGGTAATTTCATGGCTCTCACATCCGCATGGACTAGGACTCACAGGTATGGAACATGTGGAGTCTCAATTTAAAATAGAAGGTTTACTTTGTGATTTATATCAATTACTTTTTGCAATTGTATAGACTTAATGAAAAATGAAGAAACTTATGTTGTAATTCGTTGATTGTATGGTTTTAGCGTTATGATTCTTTTAATTGACTTAAATGGATGTAACGGTGCATTTTTTTCCCGTTAAGAATTTTTATTGGTTGTAGATTATTAGTTTACATTATTGTTTGTTAGTTTATTTGCCTACTAACTAATTATTACGCTTTTTTTCATTGCAGGCTATAGAAAGAGTAAGGAAAGGAGTATCCACATGTATATTAGTGATTACGGTTAAAATATTATGCACTATGTTATTAGTTTATGAATTTACTTAGTTTTATACATTTAAGCATTGGGAAGAATCAAAATGACTATGGAGGTAGGCATTGTTACTTTATTTACTTAGTTTTAGACATTTAGACATTAAAATGACATCATGCTGAAAAATGGAGCTAACTTCATGGTATGGGTATTGTAATTTAGAATTCATAAATTGTTGATCATAATCTATACCAAATGCTAGAAAATGTATCTAACTTCATGATAATTTAATATATAATTCATATCTATTAATACAATTGACCCCAAATAAAATTTCACTACTAGTATGATGTAGAAAAATTATCAAAATAATATACCTATAAATTGTTACATGCATAGAATGCTTTTATTTTACAATATTTTTTGTATTCACGTAAAATGGACGTTTTTTTGTTCAAGATATGCTATCATTTTTAATTATCAATTCACATGTCTTATTTTAGGTGAAGGAGTAAGTAAGATAGAAGTGATGCTATAATTTAAGGACGTGGAAAGCTATGATGATGGTAATGAAGATCATCTAAAAGTGAGGGAGTAACTAAAAATTCATATATGTTTACTCAGCTTTGGGGAATTTGTTTGTACCATTCTAATCATATCGAGTTTGTAGTTATTTATAGATTCAAAGTTTTGTGGATGAATACTAGAATGCGCTGAAGTTTTGTTTGTTATTTTTATCTCCTCATATATGTAATAGTTTTTTATGTGTATAAAGAGATTAACCTTAGTTGTTGATCATCTGCGCGTGATAATTTTACTGTTTGACTACTTAATTACTATTAGTAATGTGGTTGGAGTTTTTTTTCTTAAACATGGTCGATAGTCCTATAAATGAAGAAAATTTAGCCCAATTTTTCTAAATTGTTTACACTTATTTGTGTTTTGAAAAAACTGACTTAAATTATTCACAATTCAACACTTCGGAATTTTTTCTCCGTGCCTTCAGGCACGGGCATTCCTTGTGTGTGTGTGTGTGTGTCTCTCTCTCTCTCTCTCTCTCTATATATATATATATATATATATATATATAGAGAGAGAGAGAGAGAGAGAGAGGCAGTGTCGCGCCCCAAATTAATTAAGTTAAACTCATCCTTTTAATTAGAGATAAATTTCCTTAAACAATGCTTTAATTTAAATCTCTGAGGAAAATAGCATAAGATTTTTTTTTTTCAAAGGTATGTGTAGATGAAAACATAACTGCCTTTACTTATAACTTATAAGTACTACATAACTTTACATAACCAAGATCCTTAGTTTAATAATTACACAAAAGGAATCTTGATATTCAAACCATACTCATTATCCGTCACTCCCCCGTTTTAAGGTCCTAACTTGGCAGTGAACTCCAAATTATAAGCATACCTGAAACAAAACATTACAGGAGTGTAAGCTATAAAGGATTAGTGAATGACCACATACCATGCGTATAACCAATTTGAATAACCATTTTTATTTTGTTCTAATGCTATAACCCAACAGGAATTGTGAAACTCTCGCAAGCCTGGACCCGCCACAGTCCAATTAACCAACACAGTTATTAGGGACCACTACATCCCTTTATTAGGCCCGAGTACACAAACCTTTAAGTTGGATTAACAGGACCACCACATCCCGTAGGACCCACCACAGTCCTTAACATTAGATAAAGGACTCACTAGTCCATATCATTATATAACATCGCTTAACATTTTTTAATCATATGCATATGTTTCATAAATACAACATCACTCCCATAAACATTTTCACACATGTGTTTAACTACACATTTCCATATGAAATTATAAGCATTTATATTTCATAAGGAAGGTCACTCACCTTGGATTTAGTGCTAAGATTAAAACCAACTACTTCCTTTGTATGGTAGTATTAGCTGCTTCCCCACCTAACAAGTCAATGTTGTTAGTATTTGAATACACCGATTAACATCAAACCCAGTAATACATCCCATCATTTGGTCAATCAGAAATAACTAAGGAGGAACTAAATATGACACTTCACATTTATATAACAACCAATTAATTAGGTTTCTAACACAATTTACAGAATTTAATTACGAATTTGCTAGACAAAGTTATGCCCATTTTATTACAGCCTTTTCCAAATCATTTCTCAAGAAAAACAACAACACAACTTCAACTTCATGGAATTCTCATAATTTTTGTACAACATAACTTTCCATGATATTCCACACAATATCAGTAAACACATTGAATAATACAAATTTAATGTTTCATAATTTTTAGGGCTCATTTTCTATGTCGAGCAAAACGTCAAACACCTGGTATGCGTTTTTGCTCCTTTAGGGCAGATTTTAGACCACGACTTCAAACTATCACCAAGGGTTCATTCCTTGGTATTTTTACACAATTTTCGGATATGTTATACATGTATGAGTTCATTTTACCCTCCAACTTGAATCACTCAATTCCAATAAGTATTCCATGATTTATACCATTTTTAGCATAACTAGGTCAAAATACAACATTAAGGCATAACTTAACAATTTTAAGCATACATAACCTTGACCTTGAGTATAATTCATGGAAACATATAAAAAACATGTTTTAGCAGAAATATACATCATAATCATGGATTTTCTAAATCAAAATGCTTTACGAAAAGATGATGTAAATTTAGGACTTTAAAGTATGCATTTACGATCCTAGCTCCAGTTCTAACTTATGTTCTTAAACCATCCTTGTTCCAACACAATTCAGCAATAAGGGTATCATTAAAATATATATCCAAATCAAAAATAAAAACATGATAAGTATATAACTCATCCATGTGACCAACTTTAATTAAGATGTAATTACCTTACGAGGATTCCTTGATTTATGGAAATTTTCCAAAGATTTATTCCTTAACTTTCTTCTCTTTCTCTCTCTTTAGGCAAAACCCTTGTTCATGGCTGCATTTGCTGAACAAAGGGGATGTTTTATGAAGTTTAAGTCGGCCAAACTATCACCCACCCTCTAACCAATCAAAAAATAGCACATGGTGTGCTAATAAGACGATTTTCACTTAAGGAATGGACATATTTGCCCTTGTTTCGTACTTTCACTATAACTTCTTGTACGAGCATCCGTTTAACCCACCGTTTGTTGTGTTATAATATTAATTCATATATATACAACTTTCATAATTTATGTTTTCCCAAAATCATAAACTAATACGCCTAATTTGGGCATCGAACAGGAAAGTAGCAATTTACCGAAAATCTCAAAACTTTCACAATTGGCGACCAAACATTGCCAATTTCGTATCAACACCCTTATTTACTTTTATAAACATAATCATGCATTAAAAACATAATTTATGATTCATTTAACCACATAACTAGTCATATGTTCTAAACATGGTATCCCCGATTATAAGCTCAATTAACACCTAATGTAAACAACACATATATCACATAAGCATTGCATCCCCTAAACATGATAATTAACATGTTTAACACACATAACCAATCTATAACTTATAACTCCTAAGTTATAATTAATCATGTAATTAACCTTCCTAATCATATCTTAGGGCCTTACAATTCTACCCCTCTTATAAAAATTTCGCCCTCGAAATTTAACGCATAAGAAACTTACCAAATAGATGAGGATATTGCTTCTTCATGTTATCCTCCCCTTCCCAAGTGCCATACTCCACATTTCGATTTCTCCACATCACTTTAACTAGTGAAATGGTTTTACTACGTAATACTTGCTCCTTTCGATCTACAATAGCAATTGGTTCCTCCACATAGGTTAAGTCATCTTGAAGCTCTATCGGTTGTGAGATAAACACATGTGAAGGATCGGGCACATACTTACGTAACATGGATATATGAAAAACATCGTGTATTCGGGACAATTCTGGTGGTAACGCCAATTTATAAGCTACAGCTCCAACCCGTTTCACTATCTCATAAGGGCCAATGTACCTGGGACTTAACTTTCCCTTTTTCCCGAATCTCATAACCCCTCTCCAAGGAGAAACACGCAGGAATACTCGATCACCTTCCTCAAATTTCAATTCTTTCCTTCGGTTGTCTGCATAACTTTTCTGTCTACTTTGTGCCACCTTTAAGTGATTATGGATAACATTGATCTTTTCAGTAGTCTGTTGTACAATTTCTGGCCCAAGAAGTTTTCGTTCTCCCACTTCAGTCCAACACACTGGAGTTCTGCATTTTCTCCCATACAAAGCTTCATAAGGAGCCATCTCAATACTCGAATGATAGCTATTATTATAAGCAAACTCTATCAGTGGCAAGTGTTCATCCCAACTCCCCTTGAACTCCAATACACAAATTCGTAACATATCTTCGAGTGTCTGGATCGTTCTTTCTGACTGCCCATCAGTCTGAGGGTGAAAAGCTGTACTAAATTTCAATTTAGTCCCCAAAGCTTGTTGTAAACTAGGCCAAAAGTGAGAAGTGAACTTAGGATCTCGATCAGAAATAATAGAAACAGGTGCACCATGCAATCTGATAATCTCATCCACATATAATTTGGCATATCTATCCATGGAATAAGTAGTTTTAATAGGAAGAAAATGTGCAGACTTAGTCAACCTATCAACGACAACCCAAATAGAATCAAACCCTCGTGATGATTTTGGTAAACCTATAACAAAATCTGTAGTAACATGCTCCCATTTCCACTCAGGAATAGGTAAGGGCTGTAGTAAACCACTTGGCTTCTGATGCTCCACCTTCACCTGTTGGCAAACTAGACATCTAGCAACAAATTCTGCAATGTCGTGTTTCATTCCCGGCCACCAATAGCATTGTTTCAAATCTCTATACAGTTTCGTGCTCCCTGGATGCATAGCATATAAAGAACAATGTGCTTCCTCTAAAATTGTTCTTCTTAAATCAGGCACATTAGGTACACATAAACGGTCTCCGTACATAACAATGTCATCACCCCGAATAGAAAATTCATTTGCTTTACCCTTTTTCATATTATCTCTAACTTTCTCCAATTCTGCATCTCCTGCCTGTGCTTGTTTTATCCAGTCTATCAACGTGGGTCTAACATTTAAATGTGCCACTATTCCATAAGACTCATTCAAAGTTAATTCCACCCCCATTAAAGCTAACTCTCTCAGCAGGTCAACTCGAATACAATAAATACAAGATACTATGCCTAGAGATTTTCTACTCAAAGCATCAGCAACAACATTAGCTTTACCCGGATGGTGATGTATCGTGCAATCATAATCTTTTATAAGTTCCATCCACCTTCTTTGCCTCAAGTTCAAGTCTTTTTGTGTAAACAAGTATTTTAAGCTTTGATGGTCAGTAAAAATTTCACAACTAACACCATATAAGTAGTGTCTCCAGATTTTTAATGCAAAAACTACTGCAGCCAACTCAAGATCGTGAGTAGGGTAGTTGCGTTCATGTATCTTTAACTGTCGAGAAGCAAAAGCAATTACCTTTCCATGCTGCATTAACACACAACCGAGTCCTTGATAGGAGGCATCACTATAAATAACTAAACCTTCTGTACCCGTTGGGATAGTCAATACTGGAGCTGATGTCAACTTACCCTTTAAATTTTCAAAGCTTTTATCACAATCGCCACTCCACACAAACTTGTTCTCCTTTCTGGTAAGCTTAGTTAATGGCAATGCAATAGAAGAAAACCCCGGTATAAACCTCCTGTAATAGCCCGCCAATCCCAAAAAGCTACGCACCTCTGTCACACTAGTTGGTCTTTCCCAATTCATTACTGCTTCAACCTTTTTGGGATCTACACAAATACCATCAGCAGAAATAACATGCCCCAAAAATACTACCTTGTCTAGCCAAAATTCACATTTAGAAAATTTAGCATACAACTGCTTCTCTCGCAAGGTCTGTAAAATAATACGCAGGTGGCATTCATGCTCATCCCTACTACGAGAATATATCAAAATATCATCGATGAAGACAATAACAAAAGAATCCACATATGGGTGAAATATACGGTTCATCAAATCCATGAATACGGCCGGTGCATTTGTTAACCCAAATGGCATGACAAGAAATTCATAATGTCCATACCTGGAACGAAAAGCAGTTTTAGAAATGTCACAAGCTCTTACTTTCAATTGATGATATCCGGATCTGAGATCAATCTTAGAAAACACTTTGGCTCCTTGCAACTGATCGAACAAGTCATCAATGCGGGGTAGTGGGTATTTGTTACGGATAGTCACTTTATTCAATTGACGATAATCGATGCATAGCCTCATGGTTCCATCTTTCTTCTTCACAAACAATACTGGGGCTCCCCACGGTGATACACTAGGCCTTATAAAACCACGATCTAACAAATCTTGCAACTGTATCTTTAGCTCTTTTAATTCTGCAGGTGCCATACGATATGGTGCAATAGATATTGGTGCAGTTCCTGGTACCAACTCAATCGAAAATTCCACCTCACGATCTGGTGCTAACCCTGGGAGTTCTTCTGGGAAGATATCTGCAAACTCATTAACTACTGGTATATCTGATAGTTTTCCAGCCTCTTGTCGCGTGTCCATCACATGAGCAAGATAACCCTCACATCCTTTCCTTAGCAGTTCATAACATTTTGTAGCAGAGATCAAACATGTTGGAGTGACATTTCGTTCCCCAATAAATTTAAATTCTGGTTCACCAGGTAATTGAAACACTACCTCCTTTTTAAAGCAATCCAAGCATACATGATATGAGGCTAACCAATCCATACCCAGTATTACATCAAAGTCGGGCATATCGAGAGGTAATAAGTCAACTAGTAATTCTTTTTCACCCACTCGCACCACACACTCCCTATATACCCTCTCAATAAAAACCAACCCCCCTACTGGAGTAACAATAGCTAAACCAAAATCTAGTGATGATAATGGTTTATTAAGATGCAACAGATAAAGCAAAGACACAAAAGAATGTGTAGAACCAGGATCTATCAACACATAAGCATCTTTATCACCAATAGGAAGTGTACCTGTCACTACGTTAGGCATAGCTTGTGCATCTTGTTGCGTCAGTGCAAACACTCTGCCTTGGCCTTGGTTTTGAGACACGCCTCCTCTACCTCCCCTATGTACTTTTGGTGTAGAAATCCTATCTCCTACTGTCACACTCCCAACTGAAGTTGTAGCTCCCATCGCTGGACAATTCTTTCGTAAGTGCCCCGGTTGATGACAATGGAAACATAAAGGTGTCGTCTCAGCTATTGTACACTCCCGAGACATGTGCCCTTGACCACCACATCTATAACAAAATATGGCCCTCGATCCCATCACAGATGCATTTTCTGACCGATTCATCCCAGTCCTTCCACCTCGAGCTTGAAATCTTCCACGTGCATTTCTATTATTTTTAAACTCTTGGCCCTTAGGCACTCCTCGTGCTACACTCTGAGTTGAGGTTCCCGCCTCCCATCCATATGATCTTATACCATCATGTCTAGCTTTCTTCGAGTGTTCAACTTGCATTTCTTTTATTGACTTTTCTGACACCATGGCCCTATCCACCAAGTCCACATAATCTATGATCTTCATATTAGCAACCATGCTTTTTATCTCTACATTCAGCCCGGTTTGAAACCGATCACATTTACTTTCTTCCGTCCTAACCAAGTCAGGTGCAAATCTTGATAAGGATATAAATAAAGCTTCATACTCTGCCACTGTTCGGTTCCCCTGTTTCAACGTGATAAATTCTTCCTCTTTCTCTTTCCTATAAAGCCTTGGAAAATATTTTTCAAAGAACACTTTCACAAACCTTTCCCATGTAATTCGTGGAGGATTTACTGGCACCACTCCCCCCGTTGTAGTAAGTAATCTTTCTGTTGCGTCCCACCATAACTTTGCATCATCCTCTAACCTAAAGGTTGCTAACAAAACCTTTTGTTCATCTCGCACTTCCATCACCTTAAATATTGTTTCCATCTTTCTAATCCACCCCTCTGCCACTAACGGATCAGTAGTCCCAGTAAATGCTGGCGGATTTAACTTCATGAACCTCTCATGCAATTTGTCCCTATCTCCACCATGTTCTCCACCTCTTGCTTGTTCCATAAGTTGTGCCACAGCACGTAATATTCTTCCCACATCATCAATAGGTTGTTGTTGCACCTCTGGTTCATCCACTTCAATAGGTCTATGTCCTTGCTGACTATTAGGTACATAGGATGCCTCACCCTCTGCTCTATCATGCAGCTCTCGTGGATCCATCACTCACTGCAATATAATTAACTTAAACAAAATATAATAGCAGCAGTTTAATATTAACATTGTTAGTCAAAATCCAGGTGCATAACAAACTCACTTTCTAGTGTCCACTGCCAATCTAGACCCTCACACCCTATCCAGAACCAAATAACCACGCTCTGATACCAAGTTGTCGCGCCCCAAATTAATTAAGTTAAACTCATCCTTTTAATTAGAGATAAATTTCCTTAAACAATGCTTTAATTTAAATCTCTGAGGAAAATAGCATAAGATTTTTTTTTTTCAAAGGTATGTGTAGATGAAAACATAACTGCCTTTACTTATAACTTATAAGTACTACATAACTTTACATAACCAAGATCCTTAGTTTAATAATTACACAAAAGGAATCTTGATATTCAAACCATACTCATTATCCGTCACTCCCCCGTTTTAAGGTCCTAACTTGGCAGTGAACTCCAAATTATAAGCATACCTGAAACAAAACATTACAGGAGTGTAAGCTATAAAGGATTAGTGAATGACCACATACCATGCGTATAACCAATTTGAATAACCATTTTTATTTTGTTCTAATGCTATAACCCAACAGGAATTGTGAAACTCTCGCAAGCCTGGACCCGCCACAGTCCAATTAACCAACACAGTTATTAGGGACCACTACATCCCTTTATTAGGCCCGAGTACACAAACCTTTAAGTTGGATTAACAGGACCACCACATCCCGTAGGACCCACCACAGTCCTTAACATTAGATAAAGGACTCACTAGTCCATATCATTATATAACATCGCTTAACATTTTTTAATCATATGCATATGTTTCATAAATACAACATCACTCCCATAAACATTTTCACACATGTGTTTAACTACACATTTCCATATGAAATTATAAGCATTTATATTTCATAAGGAAGGTCACTCACCTTGGATTTAGTGCTAAGATTAAAACCAACTACTTCCTTTGTATGGTAGTATTAGCTGCTTCCCCACCTAACAAGTCAATGTTGTTAGTATTTGAATACACCGATTAACATCAAACCCAGTAATACATCCCATCATTTGGTCAATCAGAAATAACTAAGGAGGAACTAAATATGACACTTCACATTTATATAACAACCAATTAATTAGGTTTCTAACACAATTTACAGAATTTAATTACGAATTTGCTAGACAAAGTTATGCCCATTTTATTACAGCCTTTTCCAAATCATTTCTCAAGAAAAACAACAACACAACTTCAACTTCATGGAATTCTCATAATTTTTGTACAACATAACTTTCCATGATATTCCACACAATATCAGTAAACACATTGAATAATACAAATTTAATGTTTCATAATTTTTAGGGCTCATTTTCTATGTCGAGCAAAACGTCAAACACCTGGTATGCGTTTTTGCTCCTTTAGGGCAGATTTTAGACCACGACTTCAAACTATCACCAAGGGTTCATTCCTTGGTATTTTTACACAATTTTCGGATATGTTATACATGTATGAGTTCATTTTACCCTCCAACTTGAATCACTCAATTCCAATAAGTATTCCATGATTTATACCATTTTTAGCATAACTAGGTCAAAATACAACATTAAGGCATAACTTAACAATTTTAAGCATACATAACCTTGACCTTGAGTATAATTCATGGAAACATATAAAAAACATGTTTTAGCAGAAATATACATCATAATCATGGATTTTCTAAATCAAAATGCTTTACGAAAAGATGATGTAAATTTAGGACTTTAAAGTATGCATTTACGATCCTAGCTCCAGTTCTAACTTATGTTCTTAAACCATCCTTGTTCCAACACAATTCAGCAATAAGGGTATCATTAAAATATATATCCAAATCAAAAATAAAAACATGATAAGTATATAACTCATCCATGTGACCAACTTTAATTAAGATGTAATTACCTTACGAGGATTCCTTGATTTATGGAAATTTTCCAAAGATTTATTCCTTAACTTTCTTCTCTTTCTCTCTCTTTAGGCAAAACCCTTGTTCATGGCTGCATTTGCTGAACAAAGGGGATGTTTTATGAAGTTTAAGTCGGCCAAACTATCACCCACCCTCTAACCAATCAAAAAATAGCACATGGTGTGCTAATAAGACGATTTTCACTTAAGGAATGGACATATTTGCCCTTGTTTCGTACTTTCACTATAACTTCTTGTACGAGCATCCGTTTAACCCACCGTTTGTTGTGTTATAATATTAATTCATATATATACAACTTTCATAATTTATGTTTTCCCAAAATCATAAACTAATACGCCTAATTTGGGCATCGAACAGGAAAGTAGCAATTTACCGAAAATCTCAAAACTTTCACAATTGGCGACCAAACATTGCCAATTTCGTATCAACACCCTTATTTACTTTTATAAACATAATCATGCATTAAAAACATAATTTATGATTCATTTAACCACATAACTAGTCATATGTTCTAAACATGGTATCCCCGATTATAAGCTCAATTAACACCTAATGTAAACAACACATATATCACATAAGCATTGCATCCCCTAAACATGATAATTAACATGTTTAACACACATAACCAATCTATAACTTATAACTCCTAAGTTATAATTAATCATGTAATTAACCTTCCTAATCATATCTTAGGGCCTTACAGGCAGGCTATGGTACATCATGCTCTATACATCACACCGTGCATCACACCTAATTCTAGGCCCTAGAAAACTTTTTTTTCAAATTTTATATTTTCCCTTGTAAATAACCTTTCAATGAACCCATATACAAAAAATTAGATCAAAATACATTTTGTAGCTATTTTTAAAAAATCCACAAAAAACTGCTGGCGCAGACCCTTATAAATAAGGTATTTTGAGCAGTTTTTTGTGGATTTTTTAAAAATAGCTAAAAAATGTATTTGGACCTATTTTTTTGCATATGGGTTCATTGAAAGGTTAATTTCAAGGGAAAAATATAAAATTTGAAAAAAAGAGTTTTCTAGGGCGTAGAATTATGTGTGATGCATGAGTGATGTATAGAGCATGATGTACCTTAGCCTGCCTATATATATATATATATATATATTATTTAATCAAATATAACAATTTCATTGACATTAGATATGACATACAATATATGTAAATATTCATTTTAGTTCTTTTCAAATGTAAAATAAAATTGCATTATTTAAAAAAAAAATCTTTCGCAAAACTAATAAATTAGTTACTAAAGTAATATGTCTTAGTTTGGTTGTGCTGTTTAAAATTGATGTAAATTAAAAAAAAGAGGTAAAGGAGAAATAAGATTTCTATACACGTATAGACATATGAAGAGATAAAGGGTGATATGTCAGCTAAGCGTTCAGTTTGGAATGGATAAATTCATTTTGTAAGAGTAGCACCACTCATTTAAAAAATATGTTTGAATCTATTTTGATTGATTTCGTACTCAGATTCATACTTCAAATGTACGTTTATCTTGGAGTAAAAAATAATGGTTAGCCTCTTAATCATTTAAAAAAGTAAACATGTTAAGAAGGAACTTATACATATGAAGTCTGAATCTCACGAATTTTCAAAATTTGAATAGCAATTGGGAACTTCGGGTCCCAAATTTTAAATTATAATTGCGAACTTTATATCCATTAATAATTCGAAGTTATAAAATTAATAATCATCACAACATTTTGAATAGTTACAAGTGAAAATAATTATATATTTTTTTTGTAAAACTTAGCATTCGCACTAATAGTAAGTGTCAATGAAGTTGAATCCATGCATAAAATGGTTACACTAATATGCATATTAGCAATAAGAGAAAAGAAAAAAATATTTTGAAAAATATATATCATTAAATAAGCATGTGAAAGCATAACACACATAAGTATAAAAGATAACATCATCTCTCATGAACATACATATTGTATAGGTGTATACTCTATTAAATAATAAAGTTCCATGTATAAACAATGCCTTTAAATAGAAATATAAGGTTACTACTCTACATGCCTAGGTCATATCCTAGTTAATGATAAAAGCAAAAAACAATATGGTAGAATTTTAAGTTTCATCATTAGGATAGTATGTTAAAGAAATAATTAAATAATGAACAAAATCATGTCGTTAGTTATCACCCAAATCTATATACTGGTGGCATACAAAAAACTGATAGACCTCAAATGAGAACTCATGACATAGATAAAAGTGTAAGAAAACTGATCGAAAGATAAGCCTTCTGAATTTTGGCGGCATTACAAGCGTCACTTACAACAATCTCCTTTAAACCAAGAATATACTAGGATGCATTTTTACACTAAAGCTGTTTCGTATTTTTGGAAGGATTTCACCGTTTTATTTTTTCTGATTGAGCACTCGTGATGATAACTGTGAGTACAAGAAATCACAGTGAAGTATCTCTAGAAAGTAGGGAATAAAAGAATAAATAAATGGTTACAACACAGGAATTTACATGTGGTTTGAAAACTGCCTATGTCGGTTCTTAGATCTTTATTAATTTCTTATATGTTTGAAATTACATGTCACTCTGCCCTGGGGTGAGGGTTATATGTTTGTCCTCATGGTTGGTAGACCATCTTCTAGAGGAATCACAACTTCCATTCTATAAATTAAAGCAAAAAGTGTTTCCCAAGTGGGCCTCCTCGACGTTTCGCAATATGTCTAGAGGACATGAGGAAGCTCATCCACCCAGCTCCTTTTGCTCTCTCCAACCTCCTTTTCAAGTCATTGAGCATTGAGAGTGTGCTTGCGATTTTAATAGATAATTTATATAACTAAATGTACAACACACACAAATTCAAATTTTATCTTTTTATCCTAAGACATGCATCCAGGTGATAAATCAGATAAATTAAACATGCAAATACACAAGGCAATATAAGGAAAAAAAACTTGCAGGTAAAACCTTTTTCAATCAGCACTTTAGAGAGTTGACAAGACTATCGACTTACAGACTACTTAATACCAGCCACGAGTATAATGCATAGTGTCTTCGTAGAATCTCCAAAGAATACTACTCGGTGAGGAGCAATCCACATGAGGCCTTCCACGCTCGGTATCCACCGATCAACCTTTGTCTTAAAAAATAATCCCCTAGAGAATCACAATGGTCTTCCGTAAAGAAACTCTCTCCATAAGACTTGTGTATGCAAGGATACAAATTATAGGGTTTGAACAAATTCACACAAATATATTTTGGGAATGAATTTTGTGAATCAAAAAGATTTATAATCTTAAAAGGTTGAAAACTTTTGCAAAATATGTGTAGAAACAGTTTTGGCAAAAGTCTTAAAAAACTGGACACGAAACAGGTATTTATAAAATAAACACAAATTTTGAGGTGGCGTCTCGTTCGAGCGAGAATAGCAGCTCGTTAGAATAAAAAATAAGGTCTCGTTCGAACGAATAAGCCATCTCATTTGAACGAAGTTCAAAAGACTTAAAATAGTACGCCCTCGTTCGATACACGTTTGATGTAAACTTCAAACGAGACTCCGAACGAAAAGGAAATTTCATTAGAACGAGAACACCATCTCGTTTGAATGAGATGCGCAAACTTTGAAAAATTTTAAATAAAGAAAATTGCCTCAATTTTTTTAAGAAAAATTTTTTGTTTCAATTTTAATAAAAATTCAAACATCGCAAAATAAATTTAATGAATAAATTTAATTCTTAATAGCATTATACCTTCATACTATGGAGATCCATGAAAGTTGGAGATGTTTGATATTTGAACATCGTGATGACTTGATTCGAAGTGTAACCGGATGTGCCAAAATCTATGTAAGCCTAATCTATTGAGTAATGACAGAAAATATGCTCTTACAAATCTCCCCCTTTTGGCTATTTCGATACAAACATAAAATCGAAATCCAAATTACAATGTGTAAGGACAAATTTTCAATCGAGTCAATTTATTTGTAATTGGCTTAATTCCGGACAAAACTGTTTGAGTATAGGATAGTTATTGAGTTGTGATCCCACAAAGCCTTTGAGGTTCCGTGTTAAAGAATTTGCGATTAAATCTTTGAAGATGATATCGTGCCGAGTTAATTTGTTCACATTTAGCTGATTCTAGATCACACAAGTATGTATGCTTAGTGATTTATGGGATTTAAAATCTTTGTTTAAATGATGGATGTTTTAAAATTAAAATAATGTTGGAAATTTGAAAAATAATTTTTGGAAACGTATTTTAAAATTATTTCTGATTTAAAATGCTTTAGAAAATTTTTAGGATGAATTTAAAAATAAAATTAATTTTTACAGACGTTCAAGCGACATTATTTCTCGTTCTAACGAGATATATATCTCGTTCGAACGATATGTTATTTTAGTGCGAATGACGCGCCACTTCGAATTTTGTGCTTTTATATTTAAGGACTTCGTTTACTCAGAAACTTAGAGAGGTAACTTTTGCCAAAACGTTTCTGCACCTGTTTATAAAAAGTTCCCAAAGTTTTCTATCATCCGGAGTTTTTCAAGATCGAACCTCATACTTCCATAGCTTGTGATCTTGAAGTTTGTTATCGAAAAATTGTTCTTCATCCTTGAACAATCTTTTCGTGCGGTAGATTCCGTGCGTGCTAGTTACGAAGAGGAAGCATTGGATTTCATTTTTCAATTTGTTGACGCTGCTGAGGGTACATCGGTGGATACCGAGGTACACATGGAGTCATGTGCCGTGGACGCTTACATGGGTGGATTCCTACGTTGCACTGTGGAGGATAGGTTGAAGAGAAGAAGAGACATCAAGGCTTGTGGGTGATCGAGTCGTTGAGTAAGACTTTATTCTCTCTTTTTAATTTTCCGTATCATAGTGATTGTCTGGCCTGGCCGTCTGAGGTTTTTTCCCTTAATGGTTTCCACGTACATCAGCATGTATTGTGATTGATTTATTTACGTTATTAGTTTAATCACTTAGATTCATGTTATAGGATTAACAAGATAAAATTGGTAAATCAAAATTAAATTTTCATAAGATAAGTTTAAGCTTGCTAAAAGATAAAATTTAGAAAATTCGAAAATATTGCATTTGCCTAAAGATAACGGTTTAAGGGTCTTATCAAATTGGTATCAGAGATAGAACATTAAATTATTGTGTTTGTGATCCCGTGTCTTTAGGTATGAATTTTGGAGGATTTGATGATCTTAGAACACATTTGTTTGAAGAGTCTAATTGGAAAATACGTATGAAGTATGCATTTAAGACTTTAGTTAAAAATTATGACTTTTAAAGGTGTCTTAGTTGTGAGGGGTATGGTCATAGGATAGATGTATACCTCACTATTATAAGGAAGGATGTTAACTAATCGATAACTTGTGTTGCCACCCTTAGTTATAGTGATCCGAAAGAGGGAAACTATTCCTCAAATGACCGAAACTTTACGACCTTCGTGGCTAGTCATGTGAGTGTTGACGATAAATTTTCCCATGAAGATACTTCTTTAAATGACTCTTTTGTGGCCATAGTTAGTGAATCCCAAGAAAATAAGGGTGACGAGAGTGAGGATAAAGAGGTGGATGAGAGTGAGTTACAAGTTGCCTTCCATAGTTTATATGCGGGGACTTTGAGAGTAAAGAAGGGAAACTTAAAGTTAGAAGCTAAGTTGAAAGAACGTGCCATATATAATAATAATAATGCTTTGATTGAGGATCTTAGGTCACGTGAGAAGACTCTTCAAGAGAAACTAGAATATGTTAAGGGAGAGAGAGATAGCCTTCGTGGGTTAATGGAGGCTATAAAAAAGGAGCTTCTAGAGTTTGAGGAGTCTAAGAGTTTACTTGAGTCTAAGATTAGTGAGCTTGAGAAGAGATTAAGAGATTCAAGTAAGGTTAAGTTTGATTTGGAGTCTAGGTCAGAAAATTTAGATAAAATGTCAGGCACCGTCCAAATCAAAGATGATAGGTGTGGTATTGGCTTCGATGATCATGTTGCTCCCATTCCCAAAGCCAAAACCATGCAAGCGAGAGAGCCACCTAGGAACGTTAGGAAACGTCAACATTTAGGTAACACTCCCCGCCATATCAATACTTGCACTCATTGCGGTAGGGAGGGTCATCGTAGACGTTATTATTACGATATTAAGAACGCTCCTAGAAAGTATAAGAATAAAGTCGTTTCGTTTCCCAAAACCCCCATTCGTCGTTACACACCTACTTGGGTTAGGAAATTGAATTTAGAGGCTTTAGGGATTAGACTTGGTGATACTCGTCCCATTGCACGCGATTCTTCCCATGTTGGATCTTACGATTGAGTGTATTCGTCGATTCGTCATACTCTGGTTGTGTCGTCTAGATATATCCTTTATAAGGTTATGACGTTGTATCTTTTGTATTTTATCTTTTTCGTCTCTCGAGTCATTTTGAGAAAAATACAAAAAGATTTTTGGTTTCATATATATATTTTTTTTACATACAAAAAGATTTTTCTTTTGGGTCATAAATATTTTTAAAAACATAAAAATATTTTCGATTTTTGTGTCTTGAGTTTACACTTATGGTATGACATATTGAAGTACTTGGATCCCATTCACTTCATTTTTTCCATGTGGCTAGGACATTTGGTCATGATTTTGGATGCTTAGATTGATCTTAACCATGTGCTTAATAGAGTTGTTTCGAACTTGATTTGCATTTCGATTCAACTATGTATATGCCATTTCACACACATGCACGAGTTTATTTGAATGTTTGACTTCTCATGTACATTTAAGTTTGATGAGACGTTCTCCTCTCAATCTTGTCATCTATGCGCATATAAGACTTAGGGGGAGTTGTGCATGTAAGAACCGTTGCCCGTGAGGATATGCTTAGTTAATTGAAAAAATATGAGGGTTCAGGGAAAAGGGCTGCGAGAGGCATGTGAACTCATCGTGAAAGTCACCGTTTAAAAGAGTCCAAGAAAAAATTAAGGCATTAAAAAGATCATATTTTGCCAAAAAGGGCCAATAGAAAATCTCTTAAAAGTGAAAGTAGAACTTCAAAAGAAGAATACACTAGAAAAGAATAATCAGTTATGTTTATCTTTTGATGGAGTTTAGTTGAAAAATCAACGGGTTTGAACAATGAGTCCTCGGTTGAAAAAGTCGTGTCATGACGCTATTGTTTCGTAGAATCGTCAAAATTCTAGATTTGTGTGCACGATGTTTGTTTAGTTCATTAAGTTCACTCTATAATTGTCAAATATGGCTAAACTGTAGTTTGATGACATTTAGTGATCAATTAGATCTTCTTGAATGTATCTATGTGTTTGAATTATGACTCATTTGTGTTAGTTCACGCCCATACATTCCATTCCATGTTTAGGTACATCGATACCGTGTTAAAGTGTAACTCATTTTTGTTTTTGATTCGGTATTTTACCTGTTTTTTGAAGGATCGGGTGTTTATTTCATTGGTTCAGCTTTCTGGGTTGATATTTTATATTTTACTGAGTTGGAATTGATATTTTTATATATCGTTAGAACGAGATAATAGGGTCGTTAGAACGACTTTTGCGTGTCGTTCGATGGATGGTTCAAGCGAGGTTCTAGTGAGGTTTGAAAGTTAAGCAGTGGTGGGTCGTTAGAAGGTCGTTAAAAGGGTACTTTAATAGAGCTTCGCCGAGGGTTCACTGTATTACGTCGTTGGAAGAGAGATCATACTTGGATCTCGCGAGGTACCTATGTTGTTAGAACGACTTCATTTATGGTTCGAGCGACATCAGCTTATCGTTCGAGCGACTTATGCCTTTCGTTCGAGGGACATCTTAAATCAATTATAGGATTTTTATTTCACCTTTCAATCGACTTTACCCTATCGTTTTAACTCCTTGTCTCTCTCTCTCTTCCTAAGTGATTTTCCATCCGCCATTATTGGACATTAAAAGCTTAGTAAGCTTTTTTCTCTAACCGAATTTCATCCCAGTGTGGTCGATTGTTGATCTACCCTCGTCATTTATCAGGTATTTATCATGTTTTTGAGTTTTTAATTAGTTTTTTTTGTTTTTGTTTGATTATTGATTTCAAAAATTAAATGTCTATTACTCTACATACACACTCATTTTTACTGTACTAATTTTTTCTTATGTGTATGATGCTATATCATTTGAGTTTTTGGGATCAAAAATCAAATCTTGGTTTGGGGCTGTCTTTGTCGTTTTTAATTTTTTTTTTGTTTTTTTATTTAAAAATTAAATATAACTCTACATATACATACGCATTACAGTGCCGATTTTTTTCTCTCTGCATGTACGAAGTTTCATTTGGTTTTTGTATCAAAAATCATATTGTGTTTGGGGGCAGTCAGTTGTATTCATCGGTTTTAATTTTTTTATTTTTTTGTAGTTTTATGTTGCCCCTCTGTGTATCTCAGATATTCAAAAATGATCTTTTTCACAGAAAAATTTATTTTTATATATTTTTTGGATTTTTGAGATACACACACCCTAATTTGTCGCGTATTTTTCCTCGCTTGTCGGATTTATTGGACTTATTCTGATTATATATTTCTGGTTTGTTGGTATTCGTTGGTTTTTTTACAGAGATAGGTTCTCAGAATTTTGCGAGTTGGTTGGCTTAGGTCTAGTTGCTTTCCTACACATTACCCATTTCTTTTTTATCTGTTTTTTTATCCATGGCATGTGGTTAGAGACGTAGAGGTGTCCACTCTGGACACTTGACGAGCAGTCGACCTCGGCTCGCACTTGGGCTGCTCAGGTCGATCTTCCTCGCTACTCTGAGGATAGATGGGCTATACATATCGAGTTTGAGCACTACTGTGTGCTTGGATTACATATTCGTGTTGTCGTTAGAGAGAGGTTTTTTTGCATAGCTGAGTTTGGATTATATCGAGTCCCCGAGTGGCTCGCTGGTAGGGTTGGGATCCCATGTTTGATTTTTACGGTATTATCTATCCCGACCTTATTCGAGAGTTTTACATCTGTGCTATTCGTACGTCTGCAGGTCTCTAAATCTCTGTACACGGTGTCATTGTAATCGTCATCGCCGAGCTGTTGCACATCCCTCGCGTCCTCGACACTATTTTTCCAAGCCTTGTCCCTGATGGTTCTACGACCGACGAGGTTCTTCGTAATTGCTTTCGTCCAGATTTTCGTCTTCCTAATTTGGTTTGTCTCATCAATTATATATCCTAGGATTAATTATACACAGATTTCCTTTGATATCGTTTACTTCATGTACGCCGTTTCTCAATGATGGTATATCGATGTTCTCGCTCTTCTGATTCAGGTTATGTCATATGTCCCACTCATCGGCCGCACTCCTATTCGTTTTGATTTTCTTTATGGTGTCCTTGTTACAAGCATCTGTGAGGAAGCTGTAGTTCCTCTCATTATGGATGAGGTTACGCAGGCATCCATATCGCCTATAGATGCGAACACCATTCGTCGTTCTGAGAGTCATCTTAGCAAGGTAACTTTTTTTACTCCTACTACTACTGGGTCTTCCTCTGGTAGTAGTTTCATATCTCACCCCACCGGTCCTTCTCCATGTGAGCCCCCCTCCACCGACACTAGAGATAACGCTCGCACTGCTCCTGAGTGTAGATATGAGAAGGATATAATTTATATGCAGGCATAACTCGAGGAGCATAGGAGGTTAAGAACATCCACAATGACCCAATTTAACGAGGAGCCACAGACCAGAGTGCGCCATGAGTCTCAGATATTAGCATATTTTAATGAGATGCGCCGCCGTGAGCAGAGCTGTGGTGCAGGTTCTTCCAGATGGCGTCGAGATGATGGAACTACCCTTTGATGATGATGATGATGATGATGATGATGAGGATTTTGATTGCTGAGACTATACTGCTGCTACATTTTACTCTAAGACATTTTTTGTATTACATGATGTATTTATTCTTCTCTCTCCAGACATTATGTACCTTCTGATACACTTTTGGTTTATATCGTTTTAGGTTGTATATCAGTACATTACTTTGTTGGACATGGATCATTATTGATTATCAGTACATGCAGTTTATTTTATTCCATTGTGGCATATGATTTCTAGCGGTGTATCCTGTTTACTCCTTTTGTATTTATATGCTTTATATATCTCTTTACTGCTATCTTTGATATCCATTATCATTTGATTCCACATTGCTGATGTTGAGATTGTTTTATCTAGCCATGCTTATCATATGATTATTCCATTTATGCTAGATATTTTGTCCATGTGTATTATGTCCCACGATTTGTCTATTCCAGGAAAAGGGGGAGAGATATGTGATGTAAGGGGAGTATTTATTCATGCTTTTATTTATATATTTTTATGTTCCTCCATACTTCACTTGGGCATATGCTTGTTTGTTTCATACGTGTATATAGTTTCATAGATTCAAAATTTTTGGCTACATCACATTCAGCTCTTGCTTGCCGGTTCTATATATTCCAGTCCGTGTCCTGTATATTTATTTTTGGGTTTATGGGATGGGACATAGGTCATTCGGCTGACATCCCGGCTTAGCACATTTCACTTGTTTGGTTTTGTCCTGAAATAGCCAAAGGGGGAGATTTGTAAGGACAAATTTCCATTCGAGTCAATTTGTTTATAATTGACTTAATTTCGAACAAAACTGTTTGAGTCTAGGCTAGTTATTGAGCTGTGATCCCACAAAGCCTATGACGTTCCATGTTGAAGAATTTGCGATTAAATCTTTAATGATGATATCGTGCCGAGTTTATTTCTTCACACTCAGTTGATTCTAGATCACATAGGTATGTATGCTTATTGATTTATGGGATTTAGAATCTTGGTTTAAATAATGAATGTTTTAAAATTAAAATAATGTTGGGAATTTGAAAAATAATTTTTGGAAATTTATTTTAAAATTATTTATGAGTTAAAATGTTTTAGAAAATTTCGAGAATGAATTTAAAAATAAATTAATTTTTAGAGTCGTTTAAACGACATTGCTTCTCGTTCTTACGAGATCTATATCTCGTTCGAATGACATGTTGTTTTCGTTCGAATGACGCGCCACCTGAATATTGTGTTTTTATATTTAGGGACTTCGTTTACTCAGAAACTCAGAAAGAACTTTTGCTAAAATGTTTCTTCACCTGTTTACAAAAAGTTCCCAAAGTTTTCCATCATTCGAAGTTTTTTAAGATCAAACCGCATACTTCCATAACTCATGATCTTGAAGTTTGTTATCGAAAAATTATTCTTCATCCTTGAATAATCTTTTCGTACGGTGGCTTTCGTGCATGCTGGTTACGAAGAAAAAGTTGTGGATTCTGTGTTTCGATTTTTTGACGCTGCTGAAGCTACATCAGTGGATACCGAGGTACACGTGGAGTCATGTGTTGTGGATGCTTGCGTGGGTGGATTCCTACGTGGCACTATGGAGGAACGGTTGAAGAGAAGAAGAGACGCTAAGGCTTGAGGGTGATCGAGTCGTTGAGTAAGACTATATTCTCTATTTTTAATTTTTCGTATCATAGTGATTGTCTGGCCTGGCCGTCCAAGGTTTTTTCCCTTAGTGGTTTCCACGTAGAATGGAGTGTCTTGTGATTGATTTATTTACGTTGTCTGTTTAATCACTTATATGCATGCTATAGGATTAACAAGATAAAATTGGTAAATCAAAATTGGATTTTTACAAGATAAGTTTAAGCCTGCTAAAAGATAAGATTTGGAAAATTTGATAATATTGCATTTGCCTAAAGACAACTGTTTAAGGACCTTCTCACAATGAAATCCCCTAAGACAAAATACAATACCCTAATACCCTCCCAAACCTTAAAATGGATAGGTACAAGAATAACGATGTCTTCAAAATTCCACTTCTTCTTATTTTTCTCCTTGGCACTTTGTCTTCATCGAGTGTAATATTAATATAAGCTTCGAAAAGTACCTACATACATGAAACAAAGAAAATAACCCATGATGCATTGAGTTTGACATATAAAATAATATGCATAAAAAATTCTCCCCCATAAATCAAGCTCATATAATCTCCCCCGTAATTTATTATCACCTTTTTATTTTGTTTGAAATAGACAAGGGTAGAAACTAAACATAAAATACAAAGAACATCACCGAAAAGAGTAAGATATCATCACCAAAAAATATATGAATGATAAACATGAAATGATAATTTCAAGGTCTCTACAAACTATTTTTGAAATTTTTTAATTTTTCAATTTTTCAAGTATAAAAATTTTACAAATACAACACACCACGAATTAACACAAAAATATCCAAATTATGAAAACGGAATGTAGGGGTGTGAAGAACATATTCTATAGGTTAATCCATGTATGTGTGCATGAAGGAATGAGACACCACTAACGAAAGATCTCAAAGTCTACCTTAGGTGTAAAGATGGTGAACTCAAGTGAAATTAACTTAACCTAATCAACTAATCAAGATCATAAGTGATTTTCATAGCAATAATTTCCAAACCTATGTAATCTCACATTTTTATAGGACGCGCAAACCCATTGATCTTCGACTTAACTCCCTTAAAATCTCACATATTGAATTTTTATCTCAATTCTTTTTGAAGATATTAATGCTCATATGTAGCGAAGCATCAATGTTCTTAGAAATTGGCCTGGCACTTCTGTGTTTATGTGCCTTTAATATTTTTGGCTCTTTTTATTTGTAAATGGTGGCTTTTCATGCAAAGTCAACCTGTCTTTCGTAGTCTGGTTCCATTGCTTAAAATATACCAAATTTACTGGAAAATGATATTTTATTTTTTTCCAATCAGGGCAATGGTTCTTACATGCACTACATTTATTATCTCGTTTTTCAAATTTGGTTCATTTTAAAAGCAGGATTGAGATGAAAACACTACAATCGACACGTGAAAGGTAAGTGCAATACTCAAATAAGTCTGTGCTCGTGTACATTTAAGTGACAACGAGTCAAACATGTTGCAAGTTGTCATTATATCACATATTAATGACTCCACATATTATAAAGCACATAAATGAAATGATGTCACATCTCAAAACACTACAAATTAATCACTTGAATATGGAATGAATGGTTGACTCCGACATTTTAATGTTCATCCACATATGGCGTAAAAAAATTCAAAACTCTTTTTGGATTTTTATCAAAATAAAATATTTTTGTCTTTTTCACTTTTTCTTAAAAAGAAATCGAAAATCTTTTTGTATTTTTAAAAAAAATTCAAGAAAAACAAAACTCTTTTTGGATTTTTCAAAAAATATGTCAAAATAAAAAATATAATTACATTGATAGTACATACTAGAAATAGGGATATATAATATGAGCATGAAGACCACCTTATTCTAGCAAAAAGTCTCAACCTCAATCCTTAGGGACGAAGGAGTTCTCCCAAGGAGATGACATCCTATGAAAAAAACCCATCAATTCTTATGAAGTCTTGACCAAATACTCTACTTGATCTTGAAAACTTTCAAAGTCTCTCATGTGATATGCATGATCATATGGAATAACATGTGTGGGAGTGCGTGCGAGAACTCGTATAGTAGCATATCGTGGAAGATACCCATGCGACACTCTACCTAACTTAAAACAAAATTCCCTATGGTGACCTCTTTACTTGCAATGGGAATAAACATACACGGGCTTGGGTCCACCTCTCTCAAAATGTTTAGGATGATCTCTCCTAGATGGGTTTGGCCCAGGGCCATATGGATCTAACATAAACTTGAGAATCGGCTCGGGTGCTATATGAGAAGTGGACGCACCGTCATAACTTATTCCTAGTCTCTCAACGTTACCTAAAGCGGGACCGAGGAACATCTTTCCTACCTTCTTAGATATGTTCTCTAAAGTAACCTTGACCTCCCGGGCACGTTAGAGATCTCTCTCTAGTTGGGATACATGAGATTCAAGTTTCTCACGAGTCTTCAATGAATATTAAAGATTGAAGATCTCCCGTAAGACTAGCCATAGTGTTGGTCAAGTCACTCTTTTCCCGACCTAAAATGATCAACTAATCACACAAAGAAACCTTCACCTTCTCGATTTGACTCGCTGATGCCTCACACACACCCTAAAAACTTTCACCTCTCTCTCCAAATCTAAAACCCTAAGAGACAAATCCTCGTTAATCTTTTTCGTCTTCAACGTCTTGGTGTAAAGATCATTAAACGCTTTTTGGAGATCACCTTCTCCCTCACTCAAAATCTCATCATCACACTCACTATCTCTCGAATGACTCAAAACATCATCGAGGCTCTCACATTTAGATATGTCCTTATCGACGAGGGATAAACTATAAGTACTCACTTGACTAGCCATGAATGCAACGCACAGCTCATGTAGTGATTCTCCCCCTAAATCAAGCGACTCGATGTCATTATTGCTAAGAGTGGCTTTATTCACAATCTCTTTGTTTTTTCTCTTTAGACTAGTGGGACACTCACGCGCATTGTGCCTTTTCCCCTCACACTTATAACACCTTATGTCTTCCTCTTTCCCACCGTTATCCTTGACCTCATTCTTATTTTTGTTTTTCTCAAAAATCTTTTTATTGGAAGAATTATTTTTGGAAAATTTGAGAAACTTTTTTTAAAAATTTGCAAACAAGGACAAGTCGTGGAAATCACAATCACCCTCAGATTCAGACTCACAAACTTGTTCTTTCTTCTTTTTCTTGGTTTGAGTCTTTAAATCTATCCTTACTTCCTTAGGTTTAATTGTTTTGTGAACATATCTATCTCATACGTTTGAAGATCTCCTAAAAGTTCTTCTAACCTAAGAGTGTCTAGGATCCCTAACGAACTAAGAACGACGACCTTAGGAATAAAGCGGGCAGGGAGTGATCTCCAAATTTTTTTCACAACTTTCATTTTCAAAATTTTCTCACCCAAATTAAAACTCGAATTAACAATGTCCGATAAACGCGCATAAAACTCATCAAATGACTCGGACTCTAACATAGTGATGGTCTCATATTGGGTGGTGAAATTTTGAATCTTAAACGCCTTTACAGATTTGGTACCCTCATGAGTGAGATGGAGGGTATCCCATGCTTCCTTAGACGTAGTGCACGTCATGATGCAATGGAAATCGTCAGGGGTGACGGCTCCAGAAATAGCACTATGTCCATGAGAATTAAAATTACTCCGCTTAAATTCCTCATCAGTCCAGGAAGAAACGGGTATAAGACCAATAACATTATCAACTGTGATCATGGGAGGAGTCCACCCTCTTTCACAAACTAACCAAACTCGCTCATTTATAGCTTTTGAGACATACCTCATCCTAGCGTTCCTGTAAGCGTAATTGGTACCATCAAAGATGGGCACTCGATTATACAAATTCTCCATTAAAACCCAGCTTTTCAAATATCAACAATTCTTCAAAAAAATTGATATCAAAGAAAAAATAATTTTGTAGAAAAGATCACACAGTAATTTTGTGGAACAAGGTCTAATACCGATTTGAGAGAATTGTTATCAGTTAAAAAAACTCTTTGAAAAATCAGAATCACACGACAAATTAATGCAACCTGCTCTGATACCAATTTGAGAGTGCGCTTGCAATCGTAATGGATAATTTATATAATTAAATGTCCAACGCACACAAATTCAAAATTTATCTTTTTATACTAAGATATGCATTTAGGTGATAAATCAGATAAATTAAACATGCAAATAGACAAGGCAATATGAGGAAAAAAAACTTGCGGGTAAACCCTTTTTCAATCAGCACTTTAGAGAGTTTACAAGACTATAAACTTAAAGACTACTTCGTATCAGCCACCAAGTATAATGCGCACTATCTTCGTATAATCTCCAAAGAATACTATGTAATACCCCGTATTTTTATGGCTTTTAAATTTGGGGATTTATTAAATTTAAATTGAGATATTAATTTAATATTAATCCAGAAATTTATTTTAAAATGTTTACTAGCGTGACGAGAGTTAGTAATTATTGGGAATTTGTCGAATATTACTAGATGAGTAAAGAAATATATATGTTTGATTTTATAAAAATTGTCACGAGTGAATAAAATAACAATTATGAAAATTTAAGTCAGGACACGCCTGTGTCGTGTCAGGACTAAATTATTATTATTAAAAAGTGAATAAATTATAAGTCTCCCGTATGGTCATTTTGAGTGCGCCAAAGTGTTCGGAAGGGTCGAGATAGTCAGAAAAGTGTACCCGGGAGTTTAATTTGGGTCTCAGGACGTTTTTAGGCCTAATTGACATCCCGGGAGGGTATATTAGACATTTTGTATTTTTGGGTAATTAAACCCACGAATTTTCTTAAGATATATCAGCTATTAGGAGTTGTTTTTTAGGGTTAACAAACACAGAACCTAAGAACGATCATTAGAGAAGAAGATAGGAAGCTTTCCAAGCAATCCAAGGCCAATAACTCATCCGTTTGAGCTGCCACCACCACCAAAACGTAGATTGCACGACGAGGAACACAAACATACCTTTTTCATCCACAAATAAAAACCTTGAATCCCGGGCAAGTATCTATCTTGCTTTATTTTTAGTTAATGTCTCACCTATGTTAGTTTAGTATTGTTAAGAACATGTTTTATGGAAGAAATTGATAATTTAGAGACTTTAAATTGCATGTTTTAGAGGAACTAAATATATCTTGGACATACCCATCACATGTAGAGGATTACCCATGAATTTGTATGGATTTAGACGCAAGAAATCTGGAAAAGAATTAGAATAATGGATGTTTCATTAAAAATTAGGGTTCTTGATAATTATGTTAATTTTACCCCATTAATTCGATACCCTTGATGAATTTGGACATGTTTCAAGTAGAAAATCATGTATATAGGAATATGTAACTAGTAGTAATGGTGTTTGGGAGTTTGGGAATCGTTAATGGCGTTTTGGAGTAATTTGGAAGATGAAGCCCGTAGGTTGAAATTGCAGTTTCTCGGCAAGAACTGCTTGATCGATCGATCGACCAAGAACATCGATCGACCCCCTTTCCTCGATCGATCGACCCCTCCTGAAAAATTGCATATTTTTCTCCTTTTTGTTTAATCTCGTTAAAATACGTAGGAACCCTTGATTATTATTTATAGAGTATAATCGGTTATGAAGAGGACCAGTAGGGTCTAAGTAGACTTCGTGGAGTGAGATTTAATATAGGATGAAATGGTGGGTTAACGGGGAGTTTCGTCACACATTAGAAATTGTGCGTACGTTCACTAAATAATTTAAAGATTCGTGAATGACTTAGACCAGAAGGTTAGAGAGGGAGTACTTACTGAGATTATGATTAGTAAGAGAGAGTACTTCGAGAGACGAGAAGTAAGTATGCAATGATTATAATTAAGAATAAAAGCGATAAATCCTTTATGTGAGGTAATTGGGTAAGAATTGTACAATGTGCAGTTAATAATTATTATCGTTGGGTCGTGTGTGTATCAAATTGGAAAAATGAGAATATTGATATACATAACTGAATGATGTGTATATATTTATAGTATGCTTGTGTATAATCATACCCACGCTACTTGCTATCACAGAGGTTACCGCCCCGGGATAGGCTTATCTCGATGGGACCTTTATAGGGGATATTGACTTGTACCCTAGAACACAGGATTCCTTGGTACAGGCTATTTGAATGATAGTTAGAAGGTCCTAAGAGATGTGAGGGGTATGTGCTGACCTCTTAGTGACTTGGAACTATGCTTCGCCTCCATTTTGTGTGTATTATGTTAATACAGTTCGAGAGTGATTCCGAACTAGTATTTCCCTTAGTACGAGTGATACGGGGACTTGATAGCAGAGTTTGCCAGCACCATAGATTCTATGTGGGGTGACGATGGTATATATATTCTATGAGTGACTAAATTATATATACTTATTTATGGAAACTTTCTACTGTGCATAAAAGTAGTTAAGAAATGAATAAATACTCTAACTTTATTATAAGTGATTGGGAACTTTGTAACGATATTGAGTTATTCGAAGTAACATAAGAAATGTGGAAGAGTTTAATTTTCAGAAATTAATTATCATAGCCATAGTGTTTTCTCGGGATGAAACCTTAATGGAAAGTAAGTTATAATAAACTTATGAGTTTAATAGTATGGTAGGCGTGCACACTAGATGAGAGGTGAGAATTCTCAAGAGAGTGTCGCATACTAACATGGTTGTTACATTAGGCGGTAATCATTTTAAATACTTGCTAAACTATTTTAAAACTGTTTTACACTCGGGCTCTGACCCGTTTCCTGTTATTTGTCTTTCTCTTGTACATATATGCATATATTACAGGTGCCCAGTCACAGGGGAGTCATGCTTAGGTTCTAGGACTGGACGTACTGCAGCTTATGTGGGAGTTGCAGGCCCTTGCTTTAAACGACCTATTCGACGATTCTGTTCTTATTTTAGTTTTGTTTAATTAGGGCATGTGTTGCCCATTTCCTTATTCAATTTGGTGATTAACTATTGTGAGGATGGTTTCATTTATAGTTTTAAACTGGTTTGGCTTATCTAGATGGTTTTAATTCTTGTGTGTTAATTGTCATCCTTAGTATTTATGTGTTTCTTAAACCGTTGGTGATTAAAAAGGTTTTCATATTTGGATTTAATAAAATGGAAATAAAGTTTTAAATTGTTTTGACACTTAACTTAATTATTTAGGGTGTGTAAATTGGAAATTTAATTTTCCAACAGTGATGCTAAGAATGAACCAACCGTTCACCTTGATTTTAATTTAATAAAGGTCTGACCACCCGGTATTTAATTAGGCGGGGTGTCACGTACTACTCGGTGAGGAGCAATCCAAATGCGGAAATTCACGCTCGGTATCCACTGATCAATCTTTGTTTTCAGCAATGATTCCCTCATGAATCACAATGGTCTTCCATAAAGAAACTCTCTCCACAAGAGTTGTGTATGTAAGGATACAAACTATAATGTTTAAACAGATTCACCCAAATATATTTTGGGAATGAATTTTGGAATCAAAAAGGTTCTCTAATCTCAAAAGGTTGAAAACTTTTACAAAATATGTGCATAAATAGTTTTAGCAAAAGTCTTAGAAAAATTGAACACGAAATAGGTATTTATAATATAAACACGAATTTTGAGGCGAGGACTTATTCAAATGAATTTCAAGCTCGTTCAAACGAGAATAGGAGATCGTTAGAATGAAATAAGGTCTTATTCAAAAGAAGAAGCCATCTCGTTTAGACAAAGTTCAAACGACCGAAAATAGTACGCCCTCGTTCGATACACATTCCATATAAACTTCAAACAAGACTTCAAATAAAAAAAGCGATCTCATTAGAACGAAAATCCCATCTCGTTTGAACGAGATGCGCGAAATTTGAAAATTTTTAAATGAAGAAAATTGCCTCGATTTTTTTAAGAAAAAATCATGTTTTAGTTTTAATAAAAATTCAAACATCCGAAAATAAATTTAATGAATAAATTTAAACTCTTAATAGTATTATACCTTCATAGTGTGGAGATCCATGATAGATGTTGGATATTCGGACTTCATGATGACTGGAGTCAAAGTGTAACGAGATATGTAAAATCTATGTAAGCCTAAGATATTGAGCAATGACAGAAAATATGATATTATAAGCATCGTTTTGTTGAAGGCCTCTACTTGGCTATTTCTTTGAGTGTAGGCCACATAATTAAAATGATGTTTGATTCCACGGTCGACAAATAAACCATGGAAAGTCCCACTTTCAAACTGTGTGCCATTGTCTGTTACGATTGCCTTGGGTACCCCAAAGCGAGTTACGATGTTCCTTTAGATGAATATGATCATATCAGCATCTCTAATATTTGCTAGTGGTTTAGCCTCAATCCATTTTGTGAAATGATCCGTGCCGATCAACAAGTAATTGCAATTTTCTTGTGCAGTTGGGAGTAGCGCTACAATGTCGAGCCCCCACTACGTGAACGACCGTTGAATGGTTAGGGACTTCAGGTCGTTGGCCGATTGATGAAGCATAAAGGATAAGTTTTGGCACTTATCACACTTTCGAACATAAGAACTTGCGTATTTCTGCATATATGCACACTAGTAGCCTTCTTTGATTGCTTGAAAGGCCAGAGATATTTCTCCCGCGTGGCTCCCGTAAATCCCATCATGTAGTTCATTGAGAACTTGGTCGACGTCTTTTGGATGTATGCATTGGAGGTAGGGGCCAATAAAGGATATTCCATATGTTCAAGATAAAAATGTGCAGTTTTTTCCCTGATTTAATGAGCTTGCTTTTTTTCAGTCAACAATGTATCATTCTGTAGGTAAGCGATAATCTGATCCATCCAGCTTAGATCTTTTTTAATGGGGAGAACGTGGTCGGATGACACTAATTTCATAATGCTAGGTTTGGCGAGGAACTCCACTTCAATTGTTCTCTTGAGATTGTAATCCATTGTTGAACTTAGGGCTTCTAAAGCATCTGTATGACTATTGTGGCCCCGGTGGAACTGTTGAACATGAACTTCCTCAAACTTTGATATCAACTCAGGAACCACCTGTAAGTATATTGTCATCCTTTCATCCTTGGCATTAAAGTCTCCACTGACCTGGTTGGATACCAGCATGAATCGCAATAGATTTCAAGGTGGTTTGCCCCTAGCAAGTGAGCCTTACGTAGTCGAACTATACGTGCTTCGTACTCGACTTCATTGTTGGAGGCTTCAAAGCCCAACCTGATCCCTTGCTCAATTATATCATTATCTGGTGTTACAAGAACAATTCCTACCCTACCCCTTTAGAAATATAGGCAACACCCACATATAATATCCACTTCTTGGATTGATCCAATACGTGATATCATTTTTTAACTAGTCGGCCACCTGTTGATTAATAGGGGCCCCTTCTCATATATATTATGCTATAAAGTCAGCCAACATCTGCCCCTTGATTGTTGTTCTTGGTTGATAGTGTATATCAAATCTCCCGAGTTTGATTGACCATTTGGACATATGTTTAGATAGGTCAGCTTTGCAAAGAACAACTTTAAGAGGGAAGGATATGATGACTAAGATGGAATAAGCCTTAAAGCAGTGCTTCAATTTTCGAGACATGAT
The DNA here is from genome assembly GCA_949130495.1 of Sambucus nigra. Lineage (NCBI taxonomy): Eukaryota > Viridiplantae > Streptophyta > Magnoliopsida > Dipsacales > Adoxaceae > Sambucus > Sambucus nigra. The sequence goes on from OX422217.1 coordinate 574,867,438, forward strand.
GACTAGTGAGGAAACCAAATTTTCTAGTGGTAAGTAGCACTACTCGACATCCAAGAGTGTATTGCTGACATAGTAAGCGGGGAATTATCTTTCTTTTTTCTCGCATACCAGGGCTGAATTAAATATATGGCTTAAAACTGCAAGGTATAGGTAGGGAGGATCCCCTGAGTTTAGAATTACTAATAGTAAAGGTTTACTTAGATAAGACTTGATTTCCTCAAGTGATTTTGAGCATTCGTCATTCTAGGTGAGGCATTTTCCTTCTTGATCAGCTAAAAGAATGGTCAGCAATGCTCGAATGAATTGGAAATTAAGAGGGTTAAGGTTGTGAGCATCCCAGTTAGCTTTTGAATATCTCATAGCGTCTTTAGTGATTGAACATTGTTAATCGCTACTATCTGGTCAAGGTTAGCTTTGATTCCCCTCTTGCTGACTAGATAGTCGAGGAACCTTCCTGATTGGACCCTAATGAGCACTTGCTCACATTGAGCTTCATCCGGTAACACCTGAGGATTTCAAAAGTGTCTGCCAAGTCCCTGAGGCGGTCTTCTTTACGCTTGATTTTTATGAGCATATCGTTAATGCATATTTCCATATTCTCTCCCATTTGTTGCTTGAACATCTTGGTAACCAATATCTGATACATGGCTCCAACATTCTTTAAGGTCAAAAGGCATGACCTTATAACAGTACATGCCTAATGGGGTGATGAATGAGGTTTTGTCCTAATTGGGGCCGAACAGAGGAATATGGTGGTACTTTGAGTAAAAATTTAGAAAACTCATTCACTCGTGGTCTGTCGTGACTTCAACCAACTGGTCTATATTTGAGAGAGGGAATCTATCTTTGGGGCAAGCCCTATTAAGTTCGATGAAGTCTACACAGGCTCTTCAGCTTCCATTGCTCTTTCGTACTACCATTGGGTTTGAGAGACATTTTGGGAAATGAACTTCTCTGATGGACCTTATCTCTAAAAGTTTACCTACCTCTTTTTCCATTGCCTTTGCCTTTTCTGGAGGAGTGCGATGAGCCTTCTGTATGATCGGTTGAAATTATGGATCCACATGAAGGCGATGGAAAGTGACTCCGAGATCAATCCCTCTTATATCGTATGATTCCCATACGAAAACATCTGGGCTTTGGTTTAGAAAAGTGATCAACTCCTCCCTTTCCTGGTCGAATAAAGCGGTGTTAATTACTTCCTCTCTGGTCGGCTTGCTCAAAAACTACTTTCTCTAGCTTCTCCATAACTTTATCTACGTGGTGAATTCTCGTCTCTTCCACCCTGGCCGTCCATTCTTTAGATTCTACTTAGAAGGAGTGGCTCTGTACTGGGACATCTCCGGGATGGCTTCCTTTTCTTTCTTCTTTTCCTATTTGGGCCTGATGGCATCGATATAGCATTTCTGATAAATGGCTTCGTCACTTTCGATCTTCATTATTCCCCGATCTATTATACACTTGAGTTTTTGGTGGTAGGTTGAGGGGGACTTCCCTCATGGTCTGTTGCCACCCTCTATCGAGGATAGCGTGTTAAGGTGGGTCCACTCCGACCACCATAAACTCAATGAGTTTTAAAATTTCCCCTGCACTAACTAGCAGGATTATCTTCCCCAATGGCATGGTCATATTTCGTGTGAAGCCAACTAGTGGATGGTTCATTCCTTCAAATCTGACATCTTTAATTTGAGCTTGTGGAAAAGCTCCAGGTACATTACCTCTAAAGAACTTCCTTAATCGACTAGTAGCTTGTCCACATACCAGTTTGCAATTTTGAGAATGATTACTAGCGAGTCGTGGTGTGAGGTTCTTACTCCGACCAAATCATCCTTCGTAAACACTATTTATTTATTGTAATCCACATCTTCCGGTTGCCTATTCTTGCCAGCTTTGATTTTTGCGGGATCTATATAGAAGACCTATATTATTTCCATGACCTTCTTGAGTTCCATTCGAACTGCGCTGCCTTGGATTTGATTATGGTCGAAGGCCTCATGTGTAATGGAAAAATTGTGTCATGCTTCATCGTCCAGTATATTATCTGGTTTTTGGTCACTGTTGTGATGACATGATCAACTTTATTTTCTATGTACTCGTTCAGATGCCCTTCCCGTGCCACTCCTCCGTATGAGATTTTAGTGCTTTGTAATTTTCTGTCTTGTGTTCGTTTTCCTTGTAGAAGGCACACTAAAGTGTGTTGTTCCTCTTAGTCGGATCTCCTCCCATCTTCTTTGGCCGCTTGAGAAACTATCGATCCTTGATCTTTCCCAGGATTTTATAAATTGCTTCCTTGAAAACAGTGTTGATGGCTTGGAAATCTTTGGAAGAATCTGCTATGCCCCCATTCTTAACTCATACGTTATGTTTCTTGTTCCCCTTTTTAGGGGAGTTTTCCTTCTCGTTGCCCTTATTCGCCTTTGTGCGACCAGTCTTTGTTTGGCTGGTCTTGACCATGTCCTCCACTTTGGTATAATTTTCAAAACATGACACGAGGTCCTCAATGATGTCCGTTTCCTTATTAATGAGGGATTAGTGCAGCATATAAGTAGAGGATAATTCGATCTTGAAAGATGCTTAAACTACCTGCTCCGAACAATCTTCAACTTCGTTGAATGTTTCCTAGTAGTGCTTAACATACTCCCGTAGGGTCTCCTGTGGTTTTTTCCTCATTATGAGTAAAGAATCCATCCTCTTTGGATGTGAGCTCCTAGTTAGGAAGAGAGTTGTGAAGGCCTCAACGAGGGACTTGAAGCTCTTAACCAACCTATGGAGCAACCTCTTGACGCGACTAAGAATGTGTCTCTAAAGTTCATACTCTCTAGGATCAAGTGCAATTATGTCGCTCAAGTAATAATTCGATAAGTTGGGTATCGATCCTCAGGGAAATAGGACGAATGGAGTCGTAACGACGTTAAACAGACAAAGGAAACCTAACTTTGACTCTAAATAAAAGGAAAAGGTGATTTGAATGGTGAAACAGCTACAACTAGAGGCAATTTTGAAAAATGATTAATTAATGAAATCAGGAATGAATGGAATGCAATTACTCTAAATTATTTAAAGGACTGATGATGATTGAACTAAAACTTGAACTATATGATGAGAAAAACAGGCTGGGAATACAATCCCTCAACCCTAGTGTGTTGCTAGTATAAAATTAATCTTAAATTTAAATGATTACTCAGATCCATAATTTAGTACTCCCAAGCATTACATATATGAGGTTCAAGCCCACACCATACATAATCAGAGGACGAGTAAATCGGTATCGCGATAGCTACACTCGAATTGCACTCCGAAGCATCCCGGTTACTCGAAAGCAAACGAGATCCAAAGATCTACAATGGTTGTGTTGCTATGCAATACGGTCATAATACATCCTTAAGTTTAGAGGATTAATTTTATACACATGCAACTATCACATCAGGTTGAGTTCATGCATCCTGAGCTTAAAAAACCTAGTCGGACATATTGAACCTAACTATGCATGAATTAACTACGTTGCATGCGAAATAAATCATAATGAAACTATATTGAAACATGCAAGGAATTATTATAAACCTAGAAATTGTTTGAATCATGCAAGAAGAATAAACATGCAAGAGAAAAAATAGCAAGAATGAAACTTGAATTAAAACTTGAAACCAAACCCGGAATTAATCAATCTTGAAGCAACAATTCAAAGCTATGTTCCTAGGTTGTTCTCATACTCTTCTCTCCATCAAAAACTGTTCAAAACTCTCAAAACTATGTTTTCTAAGTCATTACAATCATACAAATACTTTTTAGAAGAAGTTGTATCCTAATAGGACTCTTTGGGCCAATCAGATTTAAAGGGAAATTTTGCGCAACAGGACCCCCAAACCGATTCGAATGTACCCCGAACCGGTTCGCCCCCACACCGGTTCACAGTGTGGTTCGGGAAATCTTACTGGTTTTGGGCCTCTTTTCTTCAATTCCAACACTTACAATTTTTTCTTATTTTCTTGTTTTCTTTCTTGGATTTTTTCCTCAACTTCAAATGAACATAAATCCTTCACCGTAGTTCGGATTTGGGTGCCGTTTCTTCCAGTGTTCACTCCAGTTGACCCCACCTCCGGTATCAGGCTTCATAATTATGAAAATGCCCTTGAACTTGCCTTCTTAGATTTTCTTTCATTGTTTCAATTTCTCTTTCGCACCGCTTGCATAATTTACCTGTAAAACACGTACGAGAAACACAAAACACAAAATACTTTCTAACGAAGGTTAGTAGCATAATTATGAGTTAAATCCATATCAATTGCACTACTCGGGTTAACAAAGGTACCGAAATCATGGGATAAATATACAATATTTATGCCTAATCAAACCCCCCTAACTTAGAACTTTGCGCGTCCCGAGCAATGTAAAAGAAAAAGAATCATGTCACAACTCTTCTAAATATTTTATTGGGATAGAGTACCTTTTTCGCAGACAAGCGATTGCATTTAGCGTACGCAACAAGCCGTTAAACCCCTAGGTTACCCTAGTAGGACGAGTGTTGTCTTGCGAGGGTTTGCAGTGAATATATCCACAAAATTTGTTATTGACTCAAAGAAAATTCTAAATACTTAAAAATTGTACAATTTAAAATCCTAAAAAAATGGTCGCCTTGTGCGAAGCCAGAAATTTAGCCGCGGATTTCCACCGATTGATCATTACGTTGCTTTTCAAAAATTCGCTTTGATTTCAAAATCTCATGGGATGCTCTCACAAACGAATCACTCGAAACTATGGCTTATTCTCTCGGTATGCGTGATAAAAGAGTAAATATAATGGACACAAGTTCACGAATACAAGTAGAAAGACGGAGTATTTGTGGTAAAAAGATCTCATCATCGGAGTACGGTTATTGGGAAACGGGAACATCGCCTCTTTTTCACACATTTAATCTCTTTATTATCTTTTGTGCCTTAACTCTCCACACGGTAACCAAATTCGCAATTCGGACTCGGTTGGGACTTTTTCGGGTTATAAGGTATAAGGGGTAAAAGGAGATGGTGGGGACTTCGGAATTAGAGAATTCATTTATGATATCCATTTGTTCTTTTTCCGGGCTATTGCTTATTTTCTCTTCTTTTTCTATTTTTTTTCTTTTCTTATTTTTCTTTTCTTGCTATTTTTGTTGAGCATTCTTCTATTTTTTTCTTGCCCCTTCTTATGCACCTTTCTGACTTTATTTGATGGCATTACCAATTTTCACAATTTCGGGCTACTTGGGTTTTTCGGGTTGTCAAACGAAAGGAAAAATTATTCGGCTCAAATTTGGGTTGCAAAAAGGTTATTTTTTCATGACTTTTTATGGATAATCTTTTTGGGTATCAAACGATGGCCTACTTTATTGTCCGAATTACGCATCAATGTACCATATGCGTCTCGAGATTAATTTAATTTAGAGATTTGTAGCCCGTTTTTCGAGGCAACATGACACATGTTTCCCGTAACCGATCAAAACAAAGAATTGAGATCATAAATGACTTTTTAAAACGCTGAAATGAACTTTGAATTAGTCATTAGCTCGGATTGATTTAAAATACTCTAAAAAAAATTATAGGCTCAAAATCTCACTGGGTTAGTAATCTCCACACTTATTCGTTAAGTCATCAATTTTCGCTCAATTTCCATTTTTGGTCAATTTTGGCTTTGTGCATTTGATTTTTACAACTTGAGACAAAATATTTGTGATTTATTTTAGGCTTTTAAATTCCAATTTTTATTTATTTTGAAGAAAAATATTTTTGGCTTTTTCAAGATTTTATGATTTTTTTGAAATTTCTAGGCATTTTTGAAAATTTGTGAAGTTTTAGAAAGACGCACTTGTGACCCCCCCAACTTAGACTTTTGAATTGTCCTCAAGCAAAAAGGACTAAAATCTAACTCAAAGCGAATTAAAAGTGCGAGAAAATAAAAAGAACAAATAAAAATAAATGCAGAATTTTTCATAGATACGGAGAATCGTGTGTTACAATGGAGAGGGTAGAGCACGCAACTTAACAATGTAAACAACCACCATAATACACAAACATCAAACAACAGACAAGGGCTTTATTGGGGAGGTGGATTGGAGGGTCCGGGTGTGCTGGGATCATATGGATCATAAAAGAAAGTCGGAGGGGGTCCACCGAAGTTGAGCTCGTATAAATGGGTTTGGAGACGATGCATCATGCTCGTGTCCCTTCGGTAGGCCTCTTGATCCCGTTGATAGGCCGCTTGGTCTCGATTATATTGGGAGATGAAACCATCAAAAAGGGATTCCACCGTCGAAACGCACCTATCAAAATTCTCACAGGGTGGATCAAAGTTCGAGCCGTCGTCCTCGTCTTCATCATACTCTTCTTCTTCCCCCTTATCCATCATTGGGCGTCATGTTCTTCCTCTCCCACACCCTCATAGAGAATAGGACGGTCGGGATGGGCCACCCTCATTTGGCGTTCACTATGGGTGATGGAGGTGCCTCCAATTGGGAGGGGGAGTCGGACTTGTTGCCCCGGATCATCCACCCCGGCTTCAATCAGAATTTCAGTGATGAGGCGGGCGTAAGGGAGCGCTGCTTTGCCCCACTCGTCATAGGCGGCATTGAGGATGTCCACGTAGAAGAGTTGGGCCAGATTAATCATGCTCTCAGGGTCGAGGAAATGATATAGGAAGTTTGCGTGACGCAGCTGGACCACCGAGTCGTTGGTGGTTTGGTGGATTGCTCCACATGCAATGAGGTGCGTGAATCGTACCGCATCCGAAAGACTTCCTATCGGAAATGAATTACGCAACCATTCCTCCCCGGGTGGCATTCGGGCGATACATTCGAATTTGGTATGGGGGCACCATTGGTGGGATACATGAAGGGCACGGGGAGGACAAACCCTTTTTCTTGCATTTTGCGCACAATGATGGCGGCGGAGCACGAAATCTGAATGCCGTCAAGGTATGCCTCATGAAGAGTGGAGGATTTGTGCATGAGCGTCGCATAGAACTGACAGATTTCAGATTCGAAAACTTTGTTGCTCACGGGGGAGATAAATGAACACGATCCCCGACATCGGCGCCAAAAACTTGATGCGACTAAGAATGTGTCTCTAAAGTGCGTACTCTCTAGGATCAAGTGCAAGCCTGTCGCTTAAGTAATAATTTGATAAGTCGGGTATCGATCCTCAGGGAAATAGGATGAACGGAGTCGTAAAGATGTTGGACAGACGAAGGAAACCTAACTTTGACTCTAAAGAAAAGGAAAAGGTGATTTGAATGGTGAAACAGCTACAACTAGATGCAATTTTGAAAAATAATTAATTAATGAAATCAGGAATGAATGGAATGCAATTACTCTAAATTAATTAAAGGACTGATGATGATTAAACTAAAACTTGAACTATATGATGAGAAAAATAGGCTGGGAATATAATCCCTCAACCCTAGCGTGTTGCTAGTATAGATTATTCTTAGATTTAAGTGATTAATCAGACCCAAAATTTAGTACTCCCAAGCATTACATATATGAGGTTCAATCCCGCACCATACACAATCATAGGACGAGTAAATCGGTATCGCGATAGCTACACTCGAATTGCACTCTGAAGCATCCCGGTTACTCGGAAGCAAACGAGATCCAAAGATCTACAATGGTTGTGTTGCTACGCAATATAGTCATAATAAATCCTTAAGTTTAGAGGATTAATTTTATACACATGCAACTATCACATCAGGTTGAGTTCATGCATTCGGACCTTAAAAAACCTAGTTGAACATGTTGAACCTAACTATGCATGAATTAACTACGTTGCATGCGAAAGAAATCATAATGAAACTATATTGAAACATGCAAGGAATTATTATAAACCTAGAAATTGTTTGAATCATGCAAGAAGAATAAACATGCAAGAGAAATAATAGCAAGAATGAAACTTGAATTAAAACTTGAAACCAAACCCGGAATTAATCAATCTTGAAGCAACAATTCAAAGCTACATTCCTAGGTTGTTCTCATACTCTTCTCTCCAACAAAAACTGTTCAAAACTATGTTTTCTAAGTCATTACAATCATACAAATACGTTTGAGAAGAAGTTGTATCCTAATAGGACTCTTTGGGCCAATCAGATTTAAAGGGAAGTTTCGCACATCAGGACCCCCAAACCGGTTCTCCCCCGTACCGGTTCACAGTGTGGTTGGGAAAATCTTGCTAGTTTGGGGCCTCTTTTCTTCAATTCCAACACTTACAATTTTTTCTTGTTTTCTTCTTTTCTTTCTTGGATTTTTTCCTCAACTTCAAATGAACATAACTCCTTCACCGTAGCTCGGATTTGGGTGCCGTTTCTTCCAATGTTCACGTTATTCCGAGCTCTTAAAATTTACAGTTGACCCCACCTTTGGTATCAGGATGAAGAATTACAAAAATTCCCTTGAACTTGCCTTCCTAGGTTTTCTTTCATTGTTTCGATTTCTCTTTCGCACTGCTTGCATAATTTACCTTTAAAATATGTACGATAAACACAAAACACAAAATACTTGCTAACGAAGGTTAGTAGCATAATTATGAGTTAAATTCGTATCAATTGCACCACTAAGGTTCACAAAGGTACCGAAATTAGGGGGATAAATATACAATATTTATGCCTAATCACCTCTCAAACCAATTCTGAGAGATATCTCCTAAGCTGGATATGAATATGCGATATATAAGAGTGTGATTATGATTCCACATAGTCATTTCTTGACTATACTGCGAACATGATCTATGGGGTCTGTCTTTCCATCATATATTTTGAATCTAGGGGCTGTGAACTTCTTTGGGGTTCCTCTTCCTAAATTACCCTCGAGAAACGAGACTTCATCTGCGTGATGAAGGCCCTTCTTTCCATATCTTTTATAGATCTAAGTCCTAGGTGTGTCGCGTGTTGGTCTATTTCTTTTAGGACCAAAATCCTTATATCATTCTCGTAGCACTCTTTATCCCAATTTCGTTTCAAGTGACTTGCCGCTTCGAACGGTCCTAGTCATGTCCATTAGTCCTTCCTCGGTTGCAAGTTTCCAATAATCGCTAAAGGCATGGATTCTCCTCTATTATGAGGCGAGCTGCCTCCTCTTGTTGTTCGAGTCGTGCTTCTTAAGTGTTGACCAACCGTGAGATCTATATTGATTTAAGTTGCTCATTGCTTTGCTCAAAGAGCTTCTCCTCTGTGAAAAATCTTGGATACCTGTCTTGGCAAACCTCAGATATGATTCTGAGTGGATCTAGGTCATATAGGACATCACCGTCTTAGAGTGTACTATTTGGGTGATGAGACATTTGTGTTTACTCTTTCTAGGGGTTTGTTTCGTAGAAAAGAGAATTAATTCCCACAGACGGCGCCAATTGTGAGTAAAAGAAATCATAATGAAGTATTTCTAGAAAGCATGGAATAAAAGAATAAATAAATGGTCACAACACAAGAATTTATGTGGTTCGGCAACTGCCTACATCCACCGAGAGGGTTCTAATCTCTTTATTAATTTCTCAGAAGTTCGAAATTACATGCCTTTCTGCCTCGGGGTGAGGTTTATATTTATAATAGTGAAAAGTAGTTGAGTTGTACAAGGAACTCTCTTAGCTCTTTATTGGCTCCCGTGGTGATTCTTGTTTATCTCGTCTGATAATGTAGGTAACTAATTAGTGATAATCATTTTTAATTATCAACATGATAAACATTTATAATTATCCACGCAACATTAAATTTGACTGGGGAAGGGTGTTGGGCCAGCTCAAATCGCTAGAAATTAGTCCATTGTGGTTTGGGCCACACAATAACGTTTTTAAGAGAAATAGAGTAGAGAAAATATTAGGAGGATAAACTTTTTAGTTATTGGATTAACAATAGTGAGGGGCACTCCTTATTTATAGTAAAAGTTGATAGAGTCCTATTAGGAGTGGACATTCACTTAATATGATAAACACAAATATGTAAAACACTCCCCCTTGGATGTACACCATTTCCACCGTTCAATGATTATTACCTCATTGAAACCTTACTAAGGAAAATCCATTGAGAAAAAACCAAATTTAAGAAAAAATAGTACCACTTTTGTGATGATTGAATCAGTGTTGGACGTGCTTAATGATGCCTCGTTAAAACCTTTATTAGAAAAATCCAGTGGGAAAAAACCTGGTCAAATAAAAAGGAGTACATTGCACATATGTCCTAAATAACATATTCTTGTATCCTCCCATTGATAAGATGTTCCCCCGATTGATATGTTCAATTTGTCTGTTGGTGATGTCGATGCATTCCAATCTCGTACATAAACTTTTGAAATGTCCCTTTTTGTACACTACACCAAAAAGGATAAATTGTTACCTTTGAGTCGTCCAGTCTTGTCATGGTTATTGACTGTGACAAAAAAACACGTATTTTTTGTCACGGTTATTGACCATGACAAGTCCGTGACAAAGGGTTATCACGGTCATTGATCATGACAGGCCCGTGACAACTCTTTTAACTAAATCCTAGTCCCCTCTTTTTTTCCCACCGTTTTAATTTCTCACCATTTTTCTCTCTCTACTACGCGGAGTTTCTCTCTCTCTCTCTCTCTCCTTTGTATGTGTGTACGTATATGTGAATATATGTGTGTGCGCATGGGTCTATGTGTGTGGGGGGAGTGGGGGTGGGGGGTAGGGGTGTGTGTGTGGGGGGGGGTGTAGAGTGTGTGTGTGTGTAGGTGTAGGGGTGTGTGTGTGTGGGTGGGAGGGAAGGGGGGTAGTGTGTGTAGCTGTGTGTGAATTAGTGTTTGTGATATTGAGTTTGCATTAGACGATTTGATGTGCCCCGGCCTTATAACATGAATTGCATTGGTATTGATATTGAATTTGAATTGAATTAAATTTAAATTGAACGAACTGAAATTGAAATTCAATTTCAATTGAATTGAATTGGTATAAATTGAAATTGAAATTGAAATTGAATTGTTATTAATATTGGTGTAAATTGGTTGTAAATTGAAATTGAATTGGTATAAATTGAAATTGAATTTGAATTGGTATAAATTGGTAAAAATTGAATTTGAATTTGAATTGGTATTGATATTTATAAAAATTGGTATAAATTGAAATTAAATTTGAATTGGTATTGATATTGGTATAAATTGGTTTAAATTAGTATGAATTGGTATAAGTTTTAGTTCTTATGCGTACTTTAAATTAAATGAAACATACTTTAAATTACATAATTAAATGAAATCTATCGAATTGTGATAAGACATAATTAAATGAAACATACTTTAAATTACATATAGTGCGCATAGATACGAGCCTTCTAGTTCTTATGCGCATACATTCAATATCCCCTAGACTCGTTCGAGAGTCATTACCCCTGTAATAAAATCTCTCGAATTGTCCCGTTGAAATAGTTTGGGACTGCATAGTTTCTGTATAATAATATTCTTAGTGACTTAAACTTGTTACTTTTGGGGGAAGTTCTGCAGTCGTATCTTAATGTTCTTTGGGTACATACTAGATGATGCGATGTTAAGTGTTATTTCAATTGATAAATTAAAATAACACTCACACTTGCGAATCTATGTCGTGTACTTGGAGAATTATGGGGATATTCTCTCGAATTTTCCTCAAATTGGAACAATGTGCATGACCTATTAAGTATATTACAGAAATATGCGGTCTTGAATGGGATAGGACCACTCACCTTTTAGAGGAGATGGAAGAAATAGAAATTAACATTATAAATTGAATTTTAATTTCAATTTCAAATTAAAATTGAATTTGAATTTGAATTTGAATGCGCGAATAAATTTACATTATGTCAACTTCTTATATAACACTTGCTTCGGGGGGTGCATGCCTACATGTATTCTCATTTGAATGCACGACATAAAAGTTCTATAACATTTATAACTAATTTAATTTATATATAGTGCGCCTAAAAACTAGCCTTCTAGTTCTTATGCATACGCATTCAATAGGTGATTGTTTATACTAATGGGAACTAAATGTTCACACTTTTATTTATACTAATCCACGAATGTACGCTTCTTATCCATAATAGGTGATTATTTGTAGTAGCTGTGATGGGATATCCTAGATACAAAGAGTGGATGGGTGAGACAAATAGATTAGGGGATGTGTTTCACAGAGGTGCTAATGAATTTGTGAAATACGCAAAGAGATGTCATAATGATGAAGAGTTTATGTGTTCGTATGTTAGGTGTAAGAATGGTAAGGTGTTTGAGTGGAAAATAGTTGAGCTACATTTGTTAAGATGGGGTATGCAAGATAGTTATCGAAATTGGGTTCTTTACGGGGAATCGAAAGTTCCTTTAATCCCTGAGCAACCCTCACAAGAACCTTCAACAAGTAGGATAGATGTACAAGGGGAGGATGACAATGTAGATCATAATATGCTAGAGGACTTAGTTGATGACGCGTATGGAGTTCATGAAGTGGAAGAGAATGAGGTCACTGACAATGTACAAGGTTCAGGTGCTCATAAAGATATCGGGATAGACCTTGGCGATGATTACCAAAGTTTAAAATTTAAGGCGACCCAACCGTTATACTCTGTCTATGAGAAAGATCAAACAACTTTACATGCCATGGTTGGTTTGCATAATTTGAAGACCCAATATGGTTTGTCTGGTAATAGCGTGATAGGAATTTGGAATTGGGTGAAGGGATTTCTACCCAAGCAGAATACGCTTCCAAACATCTATCCTATTATGAAAAACAGTTTGAAAGGTTTAGGAATGAAGTATAAATCAATTCATGCTTGTGTGTATGACTGCATACTATATCGAAAGGAGTAGGAAAATCTCAATCGGTGTTCGGTATGCAACATGAACAAGTAGCTCGTTATCTATTTGACACAAATGAAGATGTCGAAGAATGGAAAAAGTAAGTTTAAATTATTTTAACTTTTACATTATTTTAATTTTTATACATGATTAATTTTGTAATACGTTCGTCACGATCTATGTTGGAAATATGAAGCCTGTGAGAACAATAAAAGATGAAAAATAATGGCATAATCATACAACGAATTTAGGCTGTGGTTGTCACACGAGGTAATTATAGTGAAAAGGGCTATTATTAAATGTCACATTACAAGAAATCTTTACAACTAACCTAATTAATTTATCTATATTCTCAGCTCTTAAGGACGGGTGATGCGACATCAAGGCTTGCTCGTCTAGCCACTGGACCCTTGTTCATGGCACAAGAGTACAAAAAGTATCGATTGAACGATTACATATTTGGTGCAAGGATGTACGGAAAAAATACAAATGTACAGAACTCGGGCATTTCATACAAGGCTCTTAATTTCTTTCGAGCAAGAGCAAAATATAAAAACCTCTTTGAAGTTAAAATGACTTACTATGGTGTAATTCGAAATATATTTGAATTGGACTATGTAAGCTTCAAAGAGGTTGTATTTTACTGTAATTGGGTAAGAGTTGAGGATAAAAATGCTTGTAAAGTTGATCCTGACACCAATTTGATCATGGTTGACTTGTCCAAGTGGAAGAGCTACGCACACGTGAGCGATGAGCCGTTTGTTTGTACTTTTCAAAAGGTCAAGCAAGTGTTTTACTCGGAGTATATCAATAACGATCTGTGGTCAATGGTCCTAGATGCGCCAAAGCATCTAAACAGTAGTGTGGATGATTTGGTTGCTCCTACCAAATATCAATCCATTTTTAATGATAACCCAAATTTAAAACAATTTTTAAATTTGTAATAAGTATTCAAATTATTTGTAATGACCAATGGCTATATTATTCTAGTGCTTTATTATTATTGAACGGTAATTCAATGCTTTTTATTCATTTGTAATTGATCATTTCAATTCTTGAAATAACCAGTAGGTGTATTCTTCTAGTGCTTTGTTATTACCGGATTTGAATCAAAATTGGTTTTATGATTAGTGAAAATGTTAATTAGGATTTTAATCAATTTAAGCATTAATTCAAAGTCCATTACGCGAGAGTGTGTGTTCGGGGGGAGGGGGGGCAGTGTGCATGTGTAAATCTAATTTGGTATTGGGTATTGGTTTAAATTGAAATTGATATTGATGTTAGTATAAATTGAAATTGATATCGTACGTATTGTTATTATCGGATTTAAGCATTAATTCAAATTCCATATACATGTTTGTACTACTACTAATAATTTTTGTAGAAAATATCTTCATCCCAGCGCGGTAGCGGAGGCGACGAGGGCTCCTCGACTAGTTGGCCCCCTAAATGGGGCAAATTGGGGTCCGTCATCGAGAATAAAACGGAATTATTGACTAGATCGCTAGAGTTGCTTGAGGCGATCGTTGGTAAGGGGTACACTGATTGGAGGGCCGTGCTTAATGACCTCAAGATTAGCATGTGGGGGCCTCTACAGGTAGTGCATTTATATTTATATTTATATTTATAAGCAACTAACACTTACTTTCCTTTTGGTTTGTATTTATTTGATAGGATTAATTCGGCCTGCCCCCACATCTCCGCGACTCCACGTTGGAACAGTTGAGGGATCAATATAAGACATGGAAGAAGAATATGCGTGTAAGATACTTTGGGAAGACCCGAGAGTCCATTCTGAGCATATGTGACATCGTCCCCCCGAAGGAGCCGATCTCATTGGCACAGTGGCAAAAGTTTGTCGACAATGAGATCAATGAGCGGCCATTGGCATCTCGCCAATCGGGGAGGGAAAATCGAACGAAAAAGTTGGATGTGCACTACTCCGGGCGGACGTCTTACACCGAGGTGGAGTATAAGATGGTAAGTTTTTATTTTTCTTTAATTTTAGTTTTATGTTATTCTAATTTAGCATTACTTTGCGTTACTTACTGATTTTGCATTATTTTATTTCAGGTGACGGGGAGTGGTCCTGGGGGTAGGCCACTTAGGCTCGATGCCTATGTGACAATTCATACGAAAAATGGCAAGGACAAGGAGGTGGCCCCGAGCATCGCAACCACCATTGGAAGTTATAAATGTTTAATTTTTTTAATTACGTTATAATTTTTTTATTTACTTAATTAAATAATCTTGTACTTTTTGTCATTTTAGGCAAAGCTTAAAGAAGTGCATGAGTCGCAATTTGATGCTGACAAAGCATCTTTGGCTACAGACGCACTCAACCAAGTGCTTGGGACGGATCGCAAGGGGAGGACTAGGGGTGATCTTGCGAGTGGGGAAGTCGAGGATCATTGGAATGGAGATGAGCAACACCAGGTTGGCACATAAGGTGGACACCCATGGCAATAAGCTATCAAGGTTAGAGGCGGCGGTCCTAGATATGTACGCCTTCATGAAGCGTCAGTTGGGGAAGGGGAAGGAGAAGGAGAAGGATAAGGAGAAGGATGTAGAGGTAGATGAGGACGTCACTGCTTCATCGTCGATACGCACGAACTCCTCGCCATATGATCCATTTCCCATCTTGACTCCCGTCGAACGGTCTATGTCAACAATAAGTTGGAAGAGCGTGTTTCTACTCGACATATATTATAGGGAGCGGATAGAGAGGGGGTTGAGGGACCCTACCTTCCTCACGGGTATATTGGTTCATTAACGTCGCCTCCAAGACATTGAGGCAAAGGTGCTCGTCACGAATGTGGTGTCCGGAAAGGAGAATTGACCTTTGTGGTTGCGCGAACAATGCGACGTTTAGTGAATTGGGGGGATGTGTCAATGCATATATCGTGTGGCCTTTCTTCTTCCTCCAATATGCACAAGACCTTGTGCCATGACATTATTTCTATCTTTATTTTTATTTGGATATTGAATTATATTTTTATTTTTTTTTATTTTGGTACATGTTGGTTTGGATATGGATATTTGCATTTCTATTTTATTTGGATATGGATTATATATGCCATGATTTGGTACGTGTTGATTTGGTACATTATTTCTATTTTATTTGGATATATACTGTTTGGACAGGTATAATTTTGCTATAACAGGTACAAATATACTGCTGGGCAGTGGTAATGGTCATACCGCCCATCAGTTTTTTTTAAATGATGCCCATAATTATCATGGACTTGTCACGGTCTTTGACCGTGATAATGTTTTTTAGGTTTTCTCATGGGCTTGTCACGGTCTTTGACCGCGACAAAACTTGTCAAAGACCGTGACAGGACCGTAACAAGTCTAATGGACTTGTCACGATCTTTGACCATGACGAGGGCAGTTGTCACCCCCAGACTTGTCACGGTCAAAGACCTTGACAAGTTTGACTTGTCACGGTTTTAGACCTTGACAAGTCGATTGTTTTAGACCTTGACAAGTCGACTGTTTTGGTGTAGTGGTATTGACTTTATGAAGAGATCAACTATATTGTCACTTGAACGAATTTGCATGACTTCAGTCTCATTTTTCTTTTGAAGCTCGCGAATAAAGAAAAACTTTGGTGAAATGTGCTTGTTTTATCTAATTTGACAAGTCGTTCTTTAATTTGTGCTATACACATTGCATTATCTTCATATATGACACATGGGACATCTATAATGGAAGGCAATTGACAAGAGATACGAATATGCTAAATTAACTATCTGAGTCTTACACATTCATAACTAGTTTCATGAATGGAAATTTTTTTAGAGTGGTTAGAAAATGTAGCGATTAAAGTTTTTTTTAGTAGAACACCAAGAAATAACACTATTACCCCTATGAGGATCAGAGACATATCTAGAATCTGCATAACCAACTAACTTCGAACTATTAGAATAATAAGAATAAAATAAACCCATGTCAGTGGTTCCATGTAGATATCTTAGTATATGCTTGACACCAGCCCAATGTCTTTTGGTTGGTTCAGAACTATATCTAGCAAGTAAATTCATGGAGAATGAGATATCCAGCCTAATGCATTTTTCCAAGTACAATAATGCACCAATCACACTTAAATAGGGTACTTCTGGACCCAATACTTTGTCATCTTCCTCTTTAGGATGATATGGTTATTTCTTTACATCTAAAGACCGCAAGACCATGGGTATACTTAGTGAATGTCTATTATTTGTACCAAATAGTTTCAAGACCTTTTAAGTATAATTAGGCCGATAGACAAAAATTCCACTAAAATCTCTCTCGATCTATAGGCCGAGATAAAATTTCATTTTTTATAGGTCTTTCATTTGAAATACCTTCTTCAAATAGTCAACAGTTTTCTCGAGCTCTTTTGGAGTCTTGATTAAACTAATATCATCCACATAAACTCTTATTATGGAAAATCTCATTAGGGATTTCTTTATAAAGATACAAGGGCAAATTGGATTGTTTTCATACCCATCCTTAGACAAGTATTCATTAAGACGATTGTACGACATTCTTATGGATTGATTTAAATCATACAATGAACGTCTTAGTCGGATTGAGTACATACTCCTTAGCTTTTCTTCAAGAACGAAAATCCTCCAGGGATGTTCATAACATCCATGTGTGTGTGTCTGTGTGTTTATGTCCCCATATGAATAAGCGGTCATAACATCCATGAGTCTCATATCGAGATTTCTAGAAATCGCTAAGCTAATCAGATATCTGAAAGTTATACCATCCATAACGGTGGAGTATATTTCCTTAAAATAAATCTTAGGTTGCAACAAGAAACTTTGTGCCACAAGTCGTGCCTTATATTGAGTGATTTCATTCTTCTCATTTCTTTTTTTACAAACATCTACTGGTAACCTATCGGGTTGAAACCTTTTGTGGTTTGTACAATAGGTCCAGATACACCATGTTTGCTTAGAGACTCAAGTTCTGACTTAATGGCAATTTTGCCATTTTGGCTAATCTACTCTTAATCGACATTCATTTAGAGTATATGGTTCATTATCATTGCCTTTTGAAATTCGCGTAGCTTTTGCATATAAAAACATGTCATTGATGATTGTCTCTTTACGATCCCACATTTCTCCTAAAAATTTATAAAACATAGAAATCTCCTTATTACCATTAGGTACCCCTCTTCCGGGGCTTGTATAGTCACTTCAGGGACTTTTGTCTTTCTTGAGACAATAACCTCTTCAGGGGTTTCAGAAAAGTGGATCTTTTATTCATAACCTCTTCAAGAGTGTTATGTGGGCATGATTTTTCATTTGATCTTCGTTTTCGAGGAGCATAATCTTTGGTGGAATTCAATAGATTTATTTGCAGATGAAATAAAAGTTTGTCCCCATGTTATATCAATTTTGGCTGGCATATTTGCAGCGAGCACATGAGACTAGGTTACTTTTGTAGCATTATTAAATGCATCAGGTAATTTATTTGCAATCTCCTGAAGATGAAATATCATTCTCACTTTATGCTCACATTAAGTATTTGGGGGTTTAGATGATACAAAGGTGAAGTGGTCCACGGTAATTCTCGTCATTCTTCGGGAACAAACCGTACTTTTGGTACATTCTTTCCTCCCCTAACGACGAGAAGGGTGTCTCAACAAAATAACAATCCATAAATCTAGCGGGATAAATATAACGAATGATTGATGGAGAATCATAACCAATATATATTCCCAAACGATGTTGAGGACTTATTTTGGTACGTTGGAGTGGGGGGATGGGCATGTGTACTGCATAACCAAATTTATGTAAGTGTGATATATTTGATTGACATCCAGACACAAGTTGAAAGGGTGGAAATGGATGATAAACAGTAGGCCTAAGCTTAATTAACTTAGTAGCGTGTATGATTACATGTCCCCAAGCGGAGACTGGGAGTATGGATTACATAAGTAAAGGTCGTGAAATAAGTTTCAAACGTTTAATTAAAGACTCAACTAAACTATTTTGGGTGTGTACACAAGGGATTGGGTGCCCAACATCAATTCCTTTTGATAAACAATAACCATAAAAAAATTGAGAAGTAAATTCTCCTACATTATCTGAACGAATGGATTTAAGGTGTTGATCAGGAAAATGTGCTCTAAGTTTTATGATTTGAGCAAGTAATTTTGCAAAGGCTAAATTATGAGTAGATAAGAAACAAACATGCGACCAACTAGTGGATACATCAATCAAAACCATAAAATATTTAAAAGGTACACTAAAAGGGTGGGCGTGGCCACAAATATCCCCTTGAATTCTTTGTAAAAAGGATGATGACTCAGAAGGTATTTTGAGAACAGATGTCTTAGTGATTAATTTACCTTGAGAACAAAGGATAGAAAATGATCATCGAGTAAGGTAAGTTATTTGTTTGTTAATGAGTGCCCTTGTGAGTTATTTATAATTTGACGCAACATATTTGATCCAGGGTGACCCAAGAGGTCATGCCAAAATATCAAATTATTAGGATCATTCAGCTTCTGACTCATGACAATTTGTGGTTCCACAACGTTAATTATTTTATGGTATAACCCCATAGATAGTGCTGACAACTTCTCTAATGTAATATTATGGCTTCCAACACTATAAGTAATGTAAAGGAACTCTTTGTCACCTTCATTACATATTTCTATATGATACCGGTTCATTTTTATGTCCTTAAAAATTAATAAATTTCTTTTGCCCATTCATTCTTATATCCTTAAAAATCAGTAAATTTCTTCAACATATAGCATTATTTATGAATAAACCGGTACCATTAAGTAACATGGGCTCTTTCGAAGCCTTCAATGATCTTAACAGGACCAACGATAATGGTAACATTTAATGTATTGTATACCAAGTCTGATAAAAACTTCTATTTTTTGAAAATGGTGTGGGTTGTCCCACTGCCTACCAGATAAGTATCATCACTTGCTATTACTTTCGAATCAATACCTTTACGATGAGTAAACAGAATTTGAAATTCAATCCACCAATTACATAAGCATCACAAAAAAATGTATACAAACAATCTAGAAGAGGACTTTTATCATGTTTCACCCGCAGGGACTTGTCATGGTTAAAAATCTTAATGACAAAACAAGGTGTGTTACGGTCTTTAAACCTGACACGACCACCATGACAACACCCCCAAGTTTTGACCCTCGTCCCTTTTTTCTCAACCCTCCACACGAATAACTCCACACAAACTGCCACTCTCCTATCTCTGTCTCCTATCCTCATCCACCATCAGCCACCGGTGCTCTCCCTATATCCCATCGACGCTCTCCTTCTCTGTTTCAAAAGTCCAACCGCTCTCTCTTCTCTCTCTCAAATAGATTTCCACCTCATACACTATAACCATCGTTTTGTTTCTTTTCTCTGCCATTGGTATTCCTTCTCTCTAACTCTCTCTTTTCAAATATTTTATATATACATATATATATATATATATATATATATATATATAGAGAGAGAGAGAGAGAGAGAGGTTCTCATGCATACCCCAGTTTGCATACCGCTGGCGCGGACCAATATTGATAAAATAGTAAAAAAAATATTTTTGATGTAATTTTTTTTTATAGTTTCTAAACAATTCAATAGGACCATAAAAAAAAATTCAACTCAAAATGAATTTTTTTGCTATTTTAAAAAAATCGGTCAAACTTTGTCATTTTTAACAACTTAAAAACAACTTAAAAACTGACAAAGTTTGACCGATTTTTTTTAAAATGGCAAAAAAAATCATTTTGAGTTGAATTTTTTTGTATAGTCCTATTGAAATGTTTAGAAACTATAAAAAAAAAATCAGCCCGAAATTATTTTTTTTACTATTTTAAAAAAATGGTCCGTACGGAGGGTATGCAAACTGGGTATGCATGAGATCCTTTCTGTATATATATATATATATATATATATATATATATATATATATATATATATATATATATATATATATATTATATATTGTTATGTATGAATTTTTGAAGTTTTTTGCACATATTCTCTATTATATAATCCGTGTTCCTGAATGGATCTGTTCTTAAGGTTTTGGTTTGTATTGTTGTTATAATTATGCTTGCTCTTTTAATATATAAATAGTTCAATCCTTAAAGTGGGTTTTTATCAAAAGGTGTGGTTTATGGTAAATGAACAAAGGACCTAGTTATATGTATGTGTAGATATATATTATTAGAAATGCATTGAATGTTCAAGCACATTTGGTTTAATATTGATAAGTGAACGTGAATATATATTTATTTCCGATCTCCTCGTGTTTTTTATTTGTTTGTAATATTAATATGTTGAATGTGTGTTTTCTCTTTAGATTATGAAATGATTTTTAAATATACAATGTCACATAATCTAAACATTCTTTGAATCAGTTTGTTTATGATATGTTATAATAGTTTGTGAATGATATATTACATCAGTTTGATATTATATGTAGTTCTTGCCTTTGAATTTTTCTATGCAATCAAGGCGAAACCAAATCTCTCTGTGTGTTTAGTATTATAACGTGGAGCGTATAATTTCATATATATGTGTACTAGATTTATTCATCGCATGGTGGGGAACTTGTTAGGATTATTCGTCTCTTTGGTGCACCAGTGCAATATGACTAGAAAATATCACGTGTATCACGATGGAGACACAATTGATCAAAACCAAATATTCAAAATTATTTTTAGGTAATTTAAACAAAATATATAGACCATAAAACTTGTTTTACATCTTTTGAATTGTAACTAAACTAATTATTCGAGGCTACTTCAACAGTAAGCTTTGTTGAAGTAGGTTTAGGTTCAGTAGGTTAACTTGTAAGTTGGTTGCTAATATTGAATTTATAAAAAAGTAAGAAATAGGGTAAAGTGCAAAATTACACTGAAGATTTGGGTCATTTTCAAATTCGTATCCGCTGTTTTACAAGATATTTATTTGTATATATGTTCTTATATGTTAGAAATTGATATGTTGATAGTTCATTTTCAATCCATGAATATATGCTTCTTACCCATAATACATGATATCAATCCTTATGTATTTGTGTGTTCATAGTAGCTGTCATGGTATATCCTCTATATAAAGAGTGGATGAGTGAGACAAATAGACTAGGGGATGGGTATTGTATAGGTTCTAATGAGTTTATAAAATTCAGAAATGATTATCTTAATAGCAAAGCGCTCTCGTGTCCGTGTGCCCATTATAGGAATGGTAAGGTGTTTGTGTGGAAAATGGTTGAACTACATCTGCTTAAATTGGGTATCCAAGAGAATTGTCGATCATGGTTTTTTTTAAGAGAAAATGCATGTTCCTTTTATCCTCAAGAAACCTTCACAACAATCATCAAGTAGGATAGATGTACAAGGTCAGGAGGATAAAGTGGGTCATAATATGTTAAAGGATTTATTTGATTATGCTTATGGAGTTTATGAAATGGAAGAAAATGAGGTGACAATGTAGAAGGTTCTAGTGCTCATGATGGTATTGGGATAAACTTAACGATGACTATCAAAGTTTAAAATTTAAAGATACCCAACCATTTTACCCTGACTGTGGCAAAGATCAAACAACTTTGCATGCCATGGTTGGTTTGCTTAGTTTAAAGACTAAATATGGTTTGCCTGGCAATAGCGTGACATGAATTTTGATTTGGGTGAAAGACTTGCTACCCAAGCAGAATACGCTTCTAAATATCTATTCGAGTATGAAGAATAGTTTGAAAGGTTTGGGAATAAAGTATAAATCAATTCATGCTTGTACGTATCACCGCATGCTATACTGGAAGGAGTATAAAAATCTCGATTTGCGTCTGGTATGTGGGGAACCTAAATATGTTCAATTTATTGGCAAGGAAGGCACACTTTTAAAAGTGCCTCAAAAAGTACTGAAATATTTTCCTATTAGTCCCAGATTGAAGCAGTTTTTCTTAGTACCATGGATAGCGGAGGCCATGACTTGGCATGCTAGGGAAGAAATAGGGGATAATCTCATGTGTCATCTTATTGATTGTATAGTTTGGAAAATAATAAATTATGATTACCCTAATTTTGCTCGAGAAAAGCGCAAACATTAGTTTGGCAATATGAACAAATGGTTTCAATCCATTTGAAAATCTAAGCACCAATTAGAGTATATGCCCCTGATCCTAGCACAACTCAACCTCCTTCCTTAAAAGTGTATGAGACCTGAGTTTTTGATATTTTCTTTGTTGATATCTAAGACAAAGGTACGAAATGAAGACATTGATGTCTATTTGGATCCTTTGGTAGAAGAATGAAATGAGTTGGGTGTAGAGGGTGTGAAAATATTTGGCTCTTGCAAAAAAGAAGAGTTTACACTAAAGAATATGTTGATTTAGGCAATTCATGATTTTCCAGATTATGGGACATTATCTGGTTGTGTAGTTTATGGCTATCTGGGGTGTCCTATTTGTGGAGAGGAGACTAAATCTCAACATATCAAGGCTAGTGGAAACATTATATACCATTCCCATAGGAGGTTTTTACCCCCAATCATAGTTTTAGATTTGATAGAGGTTCTATTTTTTTTACCGTCTAGGGTTGAACATAGGCTACCTCTAAGAAAACTTTTAGGTTCATAAATTAAGAGTAAATCTTCTAATTATGGACCTAATATGCCAGGAAAGAATCCTAAATTGAAGAATTTCGTATAGAAGAAGACCCCAATTGAGAATGAAACTAAGAAAAGAAAGGCATGATCTAGGAGGTTAATTTTATTTGATTTACCTCATTGGAAGGGTAACCCGGTGTGTCATGTATTAGATGTAATTCATGCAGAGAAGAACCATCAACAAACATCTTATGGTCACATGACATTGGGGAGTCATTCTAAGGATGGAGAAAATACACAACATGACCTTAAATTATTGGAACTTAAGCCATAGTTATGGTTGAAAGAGGATAATAGTGGAAGGAAAATAATTCCCCCTGGTGCATTTACTTTGACGAGTAAGGAAATATAGGTACTTTTAGATACAATATATAATTTAAAAGTTTCCTTTAATTTTTGATCCAACTTTTAACGGATTATTAATTATGCCACCCACAATTACATAAGTGCAAGTCTCATGATTGGAATGTGATCATGCAATTGGTTCCTTTGTTGTTTAAGCATTGTTTTTATAAGCATAAGGATTTGCAGAGGGACATTATGCAAATTAACATCTGCTTTGCACTTTTATGTGAAAAATAGTCAACCGAAAGCATACCATGGTCGAAAAAGTAGCTATAGATAAAGCAATTTGTGTGTGGAGAGCTAAAACAATTTGTGTGCGGAGAAGTGCTTTTCCACATCATTTTTTGATATAACATTACACCAAAACAGGCGATTTGCAAAAACTTTGCAAGTGTTCAAAACCGTTGCAAATGTTTATTGGAAACACACGTCCGTTTAGGATAATCGTTACAAAAAATCGCAAATGTTCTGAACACTTGAAAAATTCAACAAGCATTTTTAATTTACAATGGTTACAAACACTTGCAAATGAAAAAAATATTATTTTTTTGTAACGGTTCAAAACACTTAAAAATAGTAATATGTAAGAAAAAATATTCCTTTTGTAAGTGTTATAAACACTTACATAAATTAAAATATTAAAAGAATTATATCTAAACACTTTCATACAATACTTCATGATATGTTCGACATAAACAAATACTCTAATCAAGAAAGGTAGCAATTACCAAAGGTATATATTGAGTATTCTCCTGAACAAACTTCATACATCTAGTTATTGTATCAAAATACACATGTGCCACAACCCTATTATTATGGCAAGGAAATCGTGTTGATAAGAGAATTGCCACTAGTTCCCTCAAGAGACCACTACCAGTACTCAACGCCTTGTCTCTTAATGACTCTCCAAGTGCATAAAAAATGAAATCGAAGCTTCTACCATTTCAGTATTCCTGATCGATAGAATATGAAATGACACTACCAATGAGAGTCTGATAAAAACCTGAGTAACATCAGTAAAGTCAAATTTAGCAACATTTTTATGTGATTGTGGACATAAACAAATAAGTGACTCTTAAAAGGCAAGCACAAGGGTACAAGAAAAAAAATTAAAACTAAAGGGGGATAACCCAATAAGGGTTGTAACATTTTACACATACTTGACAGTTACAACTATTATATATATGACCTCTACCATAAAATTTGTAGTTCACAAGTAATATGGAATATGGATGTAGACTATCAAGTTGATGTGGGTGGTACCTGCTATTCATTTTCAGCTGGCACACATGGTTATCGTTGTTCATCTATAACGCATGGCGGTTCTTGTTCAACTGGAACCCATGGCATCCAAACTGTTTATAAATCTATAAGCTTATTGAAGATAACATTTCAAAATAAAAGGTGTGTACAAATCATCTGATAATTTTGTTTGAAAATCAGTATGCAACTTACTGATCATTCTTGAGCATAGGGAGTAATACGAACCAGAGGACCATTCAAAATAAATGGGGGGGGGGGGAGGGGTGCTCATTGATCTGAATCTTCCCTAATGGTCCCATACTGTTTATCATCTGCGCGTTATGTATACCATAAATTAATCGATTCCAACATAATAAAAAACACATTAAGCCTGTTGTCCTAATATAATAACGATAATGCATAATTTCAAATTTATATGCTGCAAACTTTGTTGCCATAACACATTTAATCTACAGGACATATAAAACATTGGTCGATAACGAAAGCATCCACATTTTTTTGTAACTTATCCATATTGTAATTAATAACTACTACTATGGAACAATGTGACTTCGGGTATAACTTTAATGCATTCAAGCAACCGAACATAAAAGACATTATATCAATAAATGGACTAACTGTGAGTGTGCTATATATATATATATATTAGTTTTTCGATAAGTTTTCACCCCCCGGGACCTCCTCGAGGCATTTCCATCTACAATTAAGAGCAACCAATCCCAACTATATTTACGTAAAACCATGTCACAAAACATCTTAATACATATAATAAATTTTCAGATTTAAATTATCACACAATTCAATAGTGAAAAGTGTGACCGTGTGATAATTGATTAAATTTACAAGTATTCAATTAAACCTTATTTAATTAGAGCCTACTTTTAAACCAAATAAATTCAGCCCTTAAACATGCATCTAAAGTGTGTGTGTCAATCCATAAATAAATAATCATGCGACACAAATTTAAGGAAAAATCCCCGCAGGGCAAAACCTTTTATTTCATTATAATAAGTAAATCGCAACTTACACGGATTACAATGAAATACAGTGACACACGAATACCCGCAGGTGTCGGTTGGTGTCGTCAGCAATGAATCCACACGAAGCGAACCCACATAGACCGCAATCCAATCAGCAAAGGAAGAACCGTAGCACTCCTCAATGGCACGCGGCCATAAAACTTCGTACAGACTCCCTCAGTAATAACACGCAGCCCTCGGTTGCAGAGATATCCTCACAAAGATGAACAAAAACAAAGAAGTGTTCTTGAGTTCCAAAAGGATTCACAAAAATATGGGAATGATGTGTGAATCAAAACATGAGTTTTTGGGACTAAAAAATATGAAGACTTGAGCTAATAGAACTCTCAAAAACATCTCTCCAAGTCTTCCAAAATAACTCCCCCGAAGTTGGCTTTTATAAGGAAACCAAAAGAGTTTTAATTTTTGGAACTCTTGTCAGCGTCAGGTACCCCGAACCGGTTCTGGTGTACCCCGAACCGGTTCCCCTCCGAACCGGTTCCCCTCCGAACCGGTTCACCATGCGGTTTGCGGTACCTCGCTGGTTTGGGGTTAAAAAAATCAGCATTCTTCTAAGGAATTTTCTCCATCTTCAAAACGTCATAACTTCTTCATCGTAGCTCGAATTGGGGTGCCGTTTCTTCCAGTGTCTTTGTTGCGACGACCTCTTTAACTTTCCAGTTGACTGGACCTCCAGACTATGGCTGTAAAATTACCAAAATTACCTTGAACTTTCCTATCTTGCCTTTCTTTTATTATTTTGACTTCTCTTGCATACCACTTACATAAAATCCATAAAATCGTGGAACGTGAAGTCATTGAGGCAGATTTGGGACACATGATGGAGATAATGAATGCTTGATTCTCAGAATTCGGATTAAGGCCATCGTGTGAGATCATGAAGAGACGTGCCAAATTTAGCGGCGTATGACATATACACATGTAAGATAACGGACATGAGAAATATGTCCTAACAAATAGTCAATACTAACTAACAATCATTTGAAGATTTGATATTGAACTAATAACCATTCAAACAAAATTTCCATAAGAAACTTATACATATAAACTAGCAAAAGTATAACAAAGATGTATGTATTAAGAGGAGCTATTGTATTATAACCATCAAGAGACAAAATGAAGACTATTGAGATGTATGTTTTCACAGTTGGATAGCAAAGCTGTTATGAACTCAGGAATAATAGGTAAACTTACACTTCACTTTGCATTGGAATTTTTCTAGAAATGCTCAATCAGGACTAAGTTCTTCATTTAGATCAAACATGTCATCCCTTTATAATTTCAGTACACCATATATCTTAGACTAGGAAAAGTAACTCAAATAAAATAAGGTTGTTAACATATTGGAACCATAAAAATATAATATAGGACAAATCAAATCCAATAATTCAAGTATCCACACCATGACAACAGTGAAAAAGTACGTATTTATCTGTAGTGATACCTGGAAAGTGCATTGTGATAGCACAAAGCATGAGACAATAACAATATAAAAAGACCCAAAGCTGGATGGACCAAGAAGACCAGTGCAATTGCAACCAATGAAGTAAAAAGTAATGGTTTGACTCTTATAATCCTAAACACCTATTTCATGAGTGAATTAAACATTGTAAATGGAACTGTACCGGTCCGTTTAGTTTCAGAGCTATAAATGGCAGGCTCAGAAAATAAAAGGTTATGGTGAAAGATATGGAATATAAATTTCTTGTGATGTGGAAATGAGGAATGAGAATAAAGGGAGTAAGAAACCGAGTTGGAGGTGTACTCTTGTTGATAAGCTTTTTTTGTATTCTCTTATTTCCACCCCTAGCTCTTACTAATAAGCTTTTGACTTTTCTTGTACCTCGATTCATTGTTCCACTTGCTACTTTGAAGATATGGAGCTTATGTCACTTAAACCCATGTTTGCAATAACTATTCTTAGCAATGACTGGAGGACATGCACATATCGCAATTTTTTTCTACATAAAAACATAGTTCAATTTGTGGAATAAAGAGAAGAAAAATATAAACATTTTGAGTAGAGTGTACTAATCTACAAGAAATATACTGAAATTGGCTTTTCAATTTCTAAATCAAACTCTTTAATAACACAAGCTTATTTCCATCCAAGTATGTCAACGCCATATATATTATGTGGCTTCTCATTGAAAAAATAACATAAATAATATGAATTAGGCATGAACTTTCATTCTTTTTTCCGATAAGCATTACAGATAAACTGGTGATTTAACACATTTTTCAATTCATTAAACAATGCCTTGTAAGCAAACTAGGTGCAAAAATGTCATATAGATCTGATTGGAAATTTAAAACCTACCTGTGGCACTCCTTTACTGAACTTAAGGTATTAAGTGTTGATCATAATCAATGAAACTAAAAGCACAAGCATGCAAGAAAATTGGATATAAAGAAATGGCATACCCGAGTTTTATATATGGGAGCCAGTGTGAGAATGAGTAGTATGTGATATACACGTTGTAAGTTGGACTATCTATATCTTTGTAACCTATAATCTGTACAGTATGTAATTCACAAACCTCAAATAAAAATCAATTTTTTTTCAGAAACTTATAGTGCCTTTTGGTCTAGCCTTTCATTCCAATTGAGGCAGCGGATTAAGCTGTGAAACCAATCGCTAGTTTAGTCACACTTGTTGACAGTTCGAAGTGGATGATGACTTATCTATATTCGTACAAAATCTTCTCTCGAAAGATGTTGCCTTCTCTTTCCATGAAACAAAATACAGGCATTACTTCGTGTGTCCCTTGGAATCTCTTGCAGAAAAAACAAATATTTTAGCCAAAACAACCTTAGAGAATGTTATTCGTGAAAAGACCAATAATTGCACAATTATAAATGGAATATGTATAAAATGGTCTGGAGAACTATCAACATACTTTTCTATCAGAGCACCTGCCTTCTTTATTAATCTCTTCTTTGTTTTCAACCGAATCAACTTTCTTATGACAATGCAATATGAATATATTTGGGTCATACTTGAGCTATTTAAAATAACAACCCATATTTAACCATTGTTTTAAATTTTTAATATTTAGCACACAAATGGAGTAGAATGTGCAAGTTGCAGCCCACTGTACTTAACAACCTTAACAAAACACAACAATAACCCAATATAACCATTGGAAGTACATAACTATTCGAAGAAAAACACAACACAAATCAATTACAACCCATTATAATCCCTAGATCATCTTTAAAGAAATACCTGAGACAGGGAATCAGTACATGCAGGCTTCAAAGAAATACAATCTATTTAGTTAAATACCTACGTATAAATGAAATTAATAATAAAGGAAATTTGTCTTTAGTGACTAAAAGAGAGAATTTTTGAAAAATTGACATTGACTAAAAGCCTTAAAGGCTTTGATTTCAATTCTTTCATACAAGTATTCTCCCCTCTTCTGATTATAATAACGAGCACACAACCAACGGGTGTGAGAATAATTCGTCAAGATTCATTTAATGCTTTGACAATTTTTTTATTACGGATTACTTCCCCTATGAATAAACCATTAAATACTCAAAAAATGGTCCGATGATGCCACAAGGGCCTGGAATAGGGAGAAAATAACAATTTCCAGACAGAGAAACGGAGACACGGATCCCTTTTTGTGTTAATTCATAACAAGTGGCACTGTTGAACAATAGTCATTTCATCTTGCCTATTAGGATGAAAAGTCCAGATGACACCCGTTAACTGTTATAACTGAAAGATAGTTGGAAACACAACCAAAAATACGCCCAATATGCTTGTCCAACAACACCTATTGGTCATGGAGAACAATGTACAACAAATAATCTTCCCCCAAAGAGCCCTCAGACTTTTCATTTAGAAATTTTAGCGATCTGAAACTATAGAAACCCATAGTTGCAGACCAAACTTTTATTCCCAACAAAGATCTCAAAGATAGCTAGAGGTGAATGATGGACGCTAGAACCAACAATGGGACAATCATGTGGGAGTTTTCCACATGGTCTTGCTGCCTTCGCTAACTATATTAGAATCTTCTCGTTTCCATCACCTACTGAATTCTTGTTGTCAATTTTAGTTTCCCTGCGGGTTTCACCATTATGTTATTTGTCATACGAGGCCACTAGTGTGGG
This sequence comes from Sambucus nigra, assembly GCA_949130495.1. Classification (NCBI taxonomy): domain Eukaryota; kingdom Viridiplantae; phylum Streptophyta; class Magnoliopsida; order Dipsacales; family Adoxaceae; genus Sambucus; species Sambucus nigra. The sequence continues at coordinate 574,897,647 of OX422217.1, forward strand.
TATAATGACTCGGATTCCAAAAAAACACTCATTGTGTTCATGCAAACCAAACTCATATGAAACTGAGAAATCTTGTGTGCGATACTGATTCGAATAGTTGCGCAAATTCCAATCACAAACTTATTTGATTAGCGTCAATGTATGAATCAAATCAATTCAGCCCTTAAACTCAATCAATTACGTGCGTGCATGTGTCAACCATCATAAATAAAATATGTGACACAAATTTCAAGAAAAATCCCCTCAGGGAAAAACCTTTTTATTTCTAGAACTTTGACAAGTTTACAAGACCATTGACTTACATATAACTTCCCTCAAGTGTAATGCACGGTGTCTTCATCAAACCTTCAAAGTGTCGGCTAGAAATCGATAATGGTTCACATGCAGCTATACCACAATGAACACGCAGTCTTCAGCAAATAATAAACACACAAAAGATCCTCAATGACACGCTATCATAATCTTCGTAGCGACTTACTCTACAATAGCACACAGCTCTCAGTTGTAAAGATCTCCCCACAAAGTATAAATAGTAGCAAAACTATGCCTTTTAGGTTCCACAAAACAACTCACACAAAAGCTATTGCGATTATGAATTGTAAAACAAAAGATTGAACCCTCAAATATGGTTGGAGAATAGAAAAACGTATTATGTCAAAAATCAGTTTTTCTCCACATGAAAATTAGTAGCCTGACACCTAAAATCAAGGCGGTGACTTGTCTCCTAAAAACACCTCTCGTTCGAACGATAGACGACGTCGTTCGAGCGACACTCCATCTCGTTCGAACGAGATGTGACATCGTTTGAACTAAAGTCACTGATCTCCTTAAAAAAAACTTTTAAAGTTTTAAATAACTTGGAATCCTTAAATCTTAAAACTATTTACGGGATCAGGAGATATTTATCCAAAACTTTTATGATAAAATGTTTTTGAAAAATAAAAATTATTTATTAAAAATTCAAAAAACCATTTTAACTTTTATAAAAAAGATCCCAACACTTTTAATGTAAAATGTAAATGGAACTTAAACACATTTTACCAAATTCATCCTTGTTGGGCTTGAATGTTGAAGTATTCTTGATATTCAGATTCATCTTTGTAGATGTAAGCTTTTCAATCCTTCGACGACTTGAAACAACTTATAGCGGCATACGACATACTAAATTGTGATGGACAATCTCCTTACAAATCTCCCCCTATGTCTATGACGGTATAAAATAAAAATATCCGAATTATCAAAACCACAAATGACCTATACAAATCTGCGCTCCCATAAACTCAAACTGTCATACCCTAACCCCATTAGGATGTAATTAACTAAATAGTCCACAAACCACACTTATTATTTATTTTGTAATACACATTAAAACAACTTCAAGGTTAAAATGCGGAATACTAAAAATCCAATCGTTTTAAGGAGACATAATTTAAACAAAACTGCGATACCATTTAACTTAATTACAACTGGTACAATGTATAAAAGAGAACTGATGAGACCCTACTACTATTACCCCAACCTCTTAGACCTGGCAGTGGCAGCTTCAAAACCTGGAAATGTAAACATATAAAACCATGAGTTTAAAAACTCAGTGAATGTAATACATCTCTATATAGTAAAAGTACTATATTAACATCTCAACATATCGATATATCCATATTTGTTTTAAATTAGGCCATATATATATATATATATATATATATATATATATATATATATATATATATATATTCGGAGTTAATAAACCTCACATCTCCTGCCCGTAGGCAATAATCATATCCATAGGTTTTAATAACCTAACATCTCCTAAATTGCGTAGAAACTCAACATATCTTGACTTTTAATAAAGCCATAACATCTCAACATCTCTTGACTTTTAATAAGCCATAACATCTCCACATATCTTGACTTTTAATAAGACATGTGATCTCAAAATATAATACATATACATCATATCCATAATCAACTCAGTAAGTACACTCACATTGGGTTGTAAACTATGTATTCACGTTTTCTTCGGGTGGAGATGAACTGGGTCGATTTGACTTTACACCTGTTAATCCAACTAAATCAGTACTAAATCTCAATCATAAGTATTATCTTAATATATCTATGTAACTTTCAATGACTATACAATAATAATATAATTCTACTCAAGTCACATTCCATGAAACATGTGTAAAGACGAAACAATGGTATATATGTTGATAAGGTTATGAACATTCAACCATAGAAAATAATTCGTAAGGTAATTTATAACTAAAATCAAGTAAACATAAAACTATACTTCTCAATGTATAGACACATGAAACATGTACTCAAAATACCCTTGGGAAAGAGCAGATAAAAAGATTCTTTCATGGGGTATCGAGTATGGGCTCAAATTATTGTCCTCCCTATTTAACCATCCCATATTCATAAATTGTACACATATAAGTGTCCAAGATTATCAATATGAAAACATATCTAAACATACTTTCTGTTACAAGTGACGGTGTAATTTTTCAAGCTTCCTAGAGCAAGTTATGACCATTTATTTACAACCTATTAAATCTTCCCCACAAGCTCCTCTATTGTTCCTTCAACTTCCAAGAATTTTCATTATTTTTCTCCAGCATAACGTTCCATGATTTTCCACCCATTTGGTATGTCAAAATCTTGACCAAACTCAGGGCATATCGAAATGAAATATACAAACAACAACTATATACCAACTTGCAACCATCAGTAAGGCCCAACCACAAGGAGTTAAATTCTAATTTTCGGATATGATATGAATATATGATTCTAATTTTATATCCAATTGGAATTTCTCAATTCCAATAAGCACACAAAAATATATGCTAGTTTGAATACAAGGGATTTCAATAACAAGCAATACGGGCTACATACACCACTTATCTCACATGTGAACAAATACTTATTATCACAAAGGAGGATGGAATTTTAATCAATCATTCACGATTTATATACTTTTAAATAGGTATAATGCAAGATTAAAATAATATTAATCACATGATTATACCTTGGAAACACTTTAAGGATTTTCTTAAAATTTTCCTAGCTTTTCTTGTAATCTTTTCTTCCTTAAACTTCCACTTTCTCTTTCCTTAAGCAAAAACTCTACAAAACTGAACCTAGGGTTTTATTTGCTGAAGAAATAGGTTAGAAGAAAAGTTTTAAGACGGTCAAGGCTTCCTCCCATGCCAACCAATCAAATTAAAACATTTGGTTTACTAAAGGACAATTTACCACTTAAAGGGAATGGACAGATTTGCCCCTTGTTCGTAAATTTGGTCTAGATTCTTACTTGGACATTCGTTTGATGATCCGTTTGTTTTTTTGCAAACCTAACTCATATATCTACAACTATATAGTTTTCACCTTGAGTCAATTGTTACATTATAAGGGTCAAAACTAGTCTCCAACAGGAACATTTCTATCGAAAATAACAAAATCTTGTGTTTGTAAGTAATTCGACATTTCATGATTTATGAAAGTAGGATTATACTAACCATAATCAATTAACATTAGATATACTAATAACACATTATTCATATCACATAAGGTAAGCATGATTTAAATATAATCTATAATAATTATATTCGGGTTGTCACAATTTCCCCCCTTAGAAAATTTCGTCCCCGAAATTTAATATGAATGTCACTTACCAAACAAATGCGGATACTGTTTCTTCATATTATCCTCTATTTACCAATTTGATTCTTTAATTCCATGGCTCATCCACATAAGTTTAACTAAGGGTTTATTTCTCAATACTTGCTCCTTACGATCAATAATTTCCACTGGTTCCTCAATGTACGACAAGTCTTCCTTCAGTTCAATTGGTTGGGTTTTCAACTAATGAGATGGATTCGCCAAATACTTACGAAGCATAGATACCTGAAACACATCATGTAAACGGGATAAATCTGGAGGTAATGCTAATCTATATGCTAGGGTCCCAATTCTTTCCAGCACTTCATATGGTCCAATGTATCTTAGATTTAGTTTCCCCTTTTTCCCAAATCTCATGACACCATTCCATGGTGAAATACGCAGGAATACAAAATCTCCCTTCTGAAATTCCAATGGATATTTCCTTTTATCTGCATAAAATTTCTGCCTACTTTGCGTTATTTTTTTTTGTTCTCGAATCATTTTAATACTTTCTCTTATCATATCTATAAATTTAGGACCCAAAATTTTCCTTTCACCTACTTCATCCCAACACAAAGGCGTTCTACATCTCCTCCCATATAAAGCTTCATAAGGAAAAATACCAATGGTGGACTGATAACTATTATTATACGAGAATTCCATCAATGGCAAATGATCATCCCAACTACCTTTAAAGTCAAATACATAAGCTCATAACGTGTCTTTTAATATTTGAATCGTTCTTTCTGATTGCCCATCGGTTTGTGGATGAAATGCAGTACTGAAATTCAAACTTATGCCTAGGGCATTCTATAAACAAGGCCAAAACTTAGAAGTGAACGTTGGATCTCTATCTGATACTATTGACACTGGCGCCCTATGTAAACGGATAATCTCTTCAACATATATACGTGCATACTTATCAATAGTGTAGGTCATCTTAAGTGGAAAAAAATGAGCTGACTTTGTCAATCGGTCTACAATCACCCAAATCGAATCATGCCCCTTTGGTGATCGTGGTAATCCTACAACAAAATCCATCGTTTTATGTTCCCACTTCCATTCTGGAATAGGCAATGATTACAATAATCTTACCGACTTTTGATGCTCCACCTTCACTTGCTCGCATACTAAACATTTTGCTACAAATTCTGCAATCTCACGTTTCATATTATTCCTCCAGTAATACTCTTTCAAATCCATGTACATTTTGGTACCTCCAGGATTCATAGAGTAAATACAACTATGTGCCTCTTCTAATATATCCTTCTTTAAGGATGGATCATTCGGTACACAAATTCTATTTTTATAACACAACGATTCATCATTCTTAATTTCAAAGTCACTCTCTTTACCATATAGGATTTCTCATTTCTTCTTCTCAAGGAATGGATCACTGATTTGCAAATTTTGTATGCGTTGTCAGTAAAGGTCTCACTGTAATGTGTGCAATTAATGCCCCAATTTTAGTTAAGTTCAACTCTACTCCCATCAGGATTAATTCCATAATATTGCCAACCCGTGCATATTAAATACAAGATAACCTCCTTAATGACTTTCGACTTAAAGCATCTGCAACAACATTGGCCCTCCTGGGATGGTGGTGAATGGTACAGTCATAGTCTTTAATTAACTCCTTCCAATGCCTTTGTCTCAAATTCAAGTCTCTCTGTGTAAATAAATACTTCAAACTTTGATGGTTAGTGAAAATTTCACACGTCTCTCCATGTAAATGATGTCTCTATAATTTAAAGGCAAAAATAATAGCCGCAAGTTCTAAATCGTGTGTAGGATAATTACGTTCATGCGTCTTTAACTGTCTAGATGCATAAGAAATTACCTTTCCATGTTGCATGAAAACACAACCCAGACCCTAATGTGAAGCGTTAGTATAAATCACAAAACCTTCTCCACTGGATGGAACAGTGAGAACTGGAGCTGATACTAGCCTATTTTTTAATTTTTCGAAGCTGCGCTGACATTCATCACTCCACACAAATTTCACTTCTTTTCGGATTAATTTAGTCAACGATAAGGCTATAGATGAAAACCCCTTTATGAATCTTCTATAATATCCATCAAATCCTAGGAAACTCCTTACCTCTGTTACATTTCTTGGTCTTTCCCATTGCACAATTTCCTCTACTTCTAAGGGTCAACATAAATTCCATCTCTTGAAACAACATGCCCTAGAAATACTACCTGATTTAACCAAAACTCACATTTGCTAAACTTAGAAAATAATTGACTATCTCGCAAAACTTGCAATACAACTCTTAGATGCTTCTCATGTTCCTCACGGCTATGTGAGTATATCAAAACATCATCGATAAATACAATCACAAATGAATCTATGAAAGGATGAAATACTCGATTCATTAAATCTATAAACACCGCAATAGCATTTGTTAATCCAAATGGCATTACCAAAAATTCATAATGACCATAACGAGAACGAAAAACTGTCTTAGAAATGTCATAATATCTCACCCTTAATTGATGATAACCCGATCTCAAATCAATTTTTGAAAACATTTTAGCACCCTGTAATTGATCAAACAAATTGACGCGACTAAGAATTTGTCTCAAAAGTGCGTTTTACTCTAGGCTCAAGTGCAAGCCTGTCGCTCAAGAAGTAACCCGGTAAGTCGGGATCGTATCCACAGGGATCGAGATTGCAAATAGTAAAAAGAAAAATTATTAAATCATGAAATGATTTCTTAAAAGAAACAAAAAGATGATTAATGATTGGGAAAATTTCTAGTGAAATAAAAATTTACTTAAGAAAAACAAACTGAAAATTACAAAAAAATTTAGATCTGACAAATGGGAGAAAATAGGGTAGGGTACAATCCATCAATCCTTAACAAATTACCGTATAGAATACTAGAATTGTAAATTAAAATTATTGACTAGATCCGGTCTTTATAAATTCTAAGCATTACATATATGAGGGATCTAGCCCGCATCATATGAAATCAAGGATAGATATAAAGCGGTGAATGATAAATTATACTCGCAAAGCGTTCTTAAACATCTCAAGTACCTAGGGCAAGAGAGATTAAAAGATTGACAATGTTTGTATGAGTTTCTTTCACGATTCAATCAATATTTTAATTTAACCTCTATTTTCTACATAAATAATTTGCCTTGGATTGAGTTCATGTACCCCAACCCTTGGGAATTTAGGTACTCATGATTTGGTTCAAGAATAAATTCACATATAAAATTATGGTTCTACAAGACATTGTAAATAATTTGCAAATAATAAAACTAGAGAATGGAAAGATTTTACTTGAATTCAGCAACAAAAACGGAATTGGAATTCAGAATTTCTTACAAACTAGGGTTCATGAAAACTCTTGAAGGAATAGAAAATTTTCTCTCAAAATCTAACCCTAAAATTCAACCTCTAATTCTCTCTATAACTCTCAACCTAGCAACTCTAGTAACTCTCTAGCAACTCTTCCCAAATGATGTAGGGCATGGGCTTTTATAGCACAAAAATGACTTTTCCCATGCCTCTCCACGTTTTACCCTTTTAATATAACTAAATGAGACTCTTCCCATGCCTCTCCACATTTTAAAACTAATAAAAATGAATTAAACAAGAAATTTCAAGAGTTGTCTCTTCAGCTTCCAGAATTAATTTCAACTTTAGACTTTTTGTCTCCAACTTTAAATGGTCATAACTTCTTCACCGTAACTCGGATTGGGGTGCCGTTTTTTCCAATGTTCTTGTAATTTAGAGATATTAAACTTTATAATTGACCCCACCACCAGACTAAGGCTAAAAAATTACGAAAATGCCCTTGAACTCCCCATTTCTTGGTTTCTTTCACTGTTTTGCATTCTCTTTCGCACTAAATTGCATGAAATACCTGTAAAACACATGAAAAATACACAAAACACGAAATATTTGCCAAAAGAGGTTAGTAGCATAAATACGAGACAAATCCAAGCTATTTACACTGCACAGGATCATAAAAATACCGAAATTAAGGGGATATATGTGAAGAATATGTGCCTAATCACAAATCATCAATACGAGGCAATGGATATTTATTTCGAATAGTTACCTTGTTCAGTTGTCGATAATCAATGCAAAGTTACATGGTGCCGTCTTTATTCTTCACAAATAATACCGGAGCACCCCATGGAGAGACACTGGGTTGAATGAAATCTCGATATAGAAAATCTTGCAGTTAAACCTTTAAGTTTTTTATTTCCACAGGTGCCATTCTATATGGAGAAATAGAAACTGGAGGTGTACCAGGCACTAAATCGATAGTAAACTCTACCTCTCTGCTAGGTGGCAAACCTGGTAATTCATCTGGGAACACATCTGCAAAATCCTTAACTACTGGGATATCTTCTAATTTTTGCAATTCCTTGTTTGTATCCACAATATAAGCTACAAATCCTTGACAACCCTTATTTAACAATTTCCTCACCCTAAGGGCAGAAATAAGACAATTTGGAACCACATCTCTTTCCCCAGTAAATTTGAATTCTTTCTCACCCGACATATTCAATGTAAATTCCTTGTGAAAATAGTCAATCGATGCATGGTAGGAAGATAACCAGTCCATACCCAAGATTATATCAAAATCTCAAATATCTAGTGGAATTAAATCAATGGTCAACTCCCTCTCCCCCACATACAATACAAATTCTTTATTCACAAGCTCCACTAACATCACATCCCCCATAGGTGTAGAAATATATAAACCATAATCTAGATAAGAACATGGTCTACCCAAATGCATGGTAAATGACAGTGCTACAAATGAATGAGTAGAACCTGGATCAATAAGCACGTAAGCATGTTTGTTCATGATAGAAAATGTACCTATCACCATCTCTGGAGTAGCCTGAACATCCTGTAAAGTCATAACAAATATCCTTCCCGGAGCCATGGAACCACTAGCATGTCCTCTACCTCCTCCTCTCCCTATGCCTCCAGGTGATGAACCTCGACTAGAAGTAGGTGATTGAGTCCCTCCTATTAGCATATGACATTTCTTTTTGGTATGACCAATTTGATGACAGTGATAACACTCTACCCCCTTTAACTTGGGACAATCTGGACTGATATGGCTCTCAGCTTTGCAAAAATAACATGTAATAGGTTTAGACTGCCCATTCGCATTCTCCTGCTGTCTATTCTGTTGACCCGTCAATCCCGTACCCCTAAAACTTCTTGGTTTCTTATTCTGAACATAATTTCCATTCCCTCTACCGCGCTGAAATCTTTGACTCCCCTATTTTGAGTATTCTATATTAACTTCCTTTTGCTGATATGGATCAAATCTACTCCTCTTTCCCCTTTGTTCCTATTCTTTATTTCATCATTAACACCTCCTTCAACCATCATAGCTTTGTTAACTAAATAATTATAATCTACCATTTCAAGTGCAGTGAGTCTAGACTTGATAACCAAATTCAATCCATCCTGAAATCTGGTGCATTTGTCCTCCTCATCATGTAAGAAACGTAATGAAAATCGAGACAAATATATAAATTTAGTTTCATGCTCCCTGACTGACATATTCCCCTGAGTCAATGATAAAAATTCTCTCTCTTTTTGCTTCCGATACATACGAGGAAAATAGTTTTTATATAATACTTTAATAAAGGAATCCCAAGTAAATACCTCGCCTCCCCCCAGAGTAAGCAATAAATGTTTGGAAGACTCCCACCAATATTTAGCTTCGCCCTTTAACATAAAAGTAGCCAAAATTAGCTTCTGCGCACCAGGTACATTCATCACCCCGAAGATAGTTTCTGTGTCTCTGACCCAAGCCTCAACTTCTAAAGGATCTACAGAATCTGAGAATGATGGGGGGTTCAATTTGATAAACTTCTCGTACAGAGTATTCTTCCCCTCTCATTGTATTTCCCTTTCTCTTCTGGCCAAAGTTTGCTCCTCTAAGTACTTGGCTTGTTGTTCTGCTATTTGTGTCATAAACATGTTTTGTTGTTCTGCCATTAAAGTCATGGCACGAGCCATTCTTGCATATTCGTAAGTTGTTCAGGTTCCCCCTCTACATTATTTGGATTTTTTTGATTTACTATATTTGAAGAATCCTCATCCACCCTCTCATGAACATTTGTTCCTTCTATATCTTCCTATCTGTCATAAACCACAATTATAGAAATAAGAATACAACATTTATTTCTAACATAATGGTTAGTATTTATCACAAGTTAATATAAATGGCCGACACCACACGATTTCTGCCACTGCCACATGTAGACTCTCTAACCCCAGAATATAAAAACCTAAAGCTCTGATACCAAGTTGTCATACCCTAACCCCATTAGGATATGATTAACTAAATAGTTCACAAACCACACTTATTATTTATTTATTTATTTTGTAATACACATTAAAACAACTTCAAGGTTAAAATGCGGAATACTAAAAATCCAATCGTTTTAAGGAGACATAATTTAAACAAAACTCCCATACCATTTAACTTAATTACAACTGGTACAATGTATAAAAGAGAACTGACGAGACCCTATTACTATTAAAATTTATTTTATTCCAAAAATATACAGGGTATTACATTTTCCCCTTTATAACGGAATTACGTCCTCGGAATTCATAGTAGAATAAAGTCACATTTCATATTGCACTGTTAGATTATATTTACACCCAATTAGTCCATACTCATATACTATGAGATAAATGAAAAAGGCTCATTTATGCATATCACAACGTTACTCGGGAGCCCATATATTTCACATTACATGCATGCACACATGTACCATTAACAATTATGAATGACATATATACATCTAATCTACACCATTCACACTAAGAATAATTATACATCAGTATACTACCACATATGTATATGCAACAAGAAAATAACCATCTTAGCATTCAACTTGTCTTAAATCTCGACTTTTGCCAATTTCGTGTCTGGGACGTCTCATAAGTGAAATCCAAACAATGAATCATCCCAATACTCTACTACACAGCTTAGTCAGTTATTGAGATCCATCGGCCCAAGATAAAAAGGGAAAATAAAAACAACCATTTACGCTAATCTTGTAAATTTCAATATTTTCCATTTTCTAAACCAATCACTTATCCTTTATAAGAGTTACACTAAACTCCTTAAGATCAATCGACCCTACCGTGTCCAATACTTAAATTACCACAACCTAGTTGGGACATTTTATTCCTGTATTTAATCTATAGTGTACTTCATCATTTCTAAGATTACAAAGACATACCCATTGTAATCAGGTCTACTATTACCACCTCAAATAATAACATCGATAGACAACATTAAACATGATCATATAAAGTATCAATGATCGAAGTTATCACTAGCCTTACTTCTACTTCATTGTCTATACTCTCTTAGGCAATACTTTCCCAAATCATACCATTACGTTATCTTGCAAACGCTTTCCTCCACATAAAAGACCCTTGCTCTAACCTGAGCATAACCTGATTTATCCCAGAATTTGAGTCTATTCACGCGCATCTTCCTCCCGGAGTTACTTAAAATTTTAAATCACACTCCAATGTTGTTCCCCTAAGCATACTAAATTTCTAAAGGTTCTTGCACAACCTAAGTTCACATTGAAATTCATTACTTCACAACTAGGATCACCCATAATAATTTTCTCACAATAATCCTCACGACTACGGTGAACACCAATTTTAACTAAGCTTGTCTTTCAGTCATGACCTGAACTCATAGCAGTCCACATGAAATTAACATATTCTAACTGACAATAAATCTATTCCCAGGAAGATATCATACTCCTACATAGCTAACAAATAGGCCTAAAATAAACATAATTCTCCCAGTATACATGCCTATATATCCACGCACTAACGAAATAATGTTCCTTCTCACCCACAACGGGTCAATATGAAGCACTCTCCCAAATACAAAGTCTACCTTATCCAATGTACTAACAAAACTCAAGTGAACACTAAGTCCCAATATCAAACAAAACATATCCCACATACTCCAAAGTAGGGAAAACACCTTATTTACCATCGATACTATCACTAGTCTCTTTTCCAAATAATTTTCATCGACAATTCGCTGCCCATCTCGCTGTGGGTCCTGGTTTACATGAACCAACCTCTGTTGATGCAGTATTATAAATTACCATATTTTTAAATCCTCTACATGTATTCCCTTAAATTACTTGGCATCAGGTTACCCAACTCCACGTAATTCTAGCAAGTAACCCACACGAAGGTCTATATGGTTCTCTTTCCCAAAACTAACCCTTTACCCGAACGGGTAGTAATGAATCGCAAAGAATACAATGATTCCAAGTCATAGGTCTCTACATCAAAGGACACAATGCAGAACACGACAATCCCAAACACAAATCCTAAGGACACTCAAATCGTCCTTTAATACCAACTATAACAACCCCCATTTTCTCACGTAAAGGCTATTCAGGCTCAGTACACCCAAGATGGGGCTTATCAATAATTTATACCATTCTCATCACTAAACGAATGCTAATTTCTTTATTTTATATCAAAATTCACAATGAATAAAAATATCTCAATCAAATTGATTTAACACATGAATAATAAAAACTGAATCATCATACAATGTCCATAATGTAAAGCTAAGTACAATTGCTATAGATAAACACTTGGGCTTATGCCCATACAAATCCTAGTATGAAGTAAAATGACATAAAGATGAAGAAAAACCTATACTAGAATTAATGGAGTGAAATCCACTATGTCCAATGCAACTGCAAGTCTGATCCATCGCCAGTCCTTCTATCCCTGTCGTTAAGAATACCCGGGGGAAAACATTTATAATTTGGGTCAGAGCACTAGAGTTGCAAGGATTCTTCACCAGTAAGTATGCAAATTGTTACTAACTCATACTTCACTTCTCTCCATCAACACTTATATGTAACGATTACCTGACCTCTAATCTAGAAGCAGTCCTACTCGTATCCTCAATAAAAATGCCAATTATAACTTCCATTATTTAATCTGTCATGTAAAGAATAATCCATCTAGCTATGTGATAACTAAAAGTGGGTACTCATGTCTAATACCCCAATCCCCGAATGGATTTCATAATTTTGCCTATACAATTTACGTAATCACGGTGCATATTCTTACGTCATAATATTCCATAACCCTTGTCTATCTCTTCAGACCATTTAGTAATTTCATTCATATTCCTTGTTCCCTACCCCGTTAGACTATAAGTTTCATTCTCTTAGATTACCAAATTATTATTCTCATTAATAACTGGCTACCCCATTATTCATTCTCTTTAATTATAGTTTACTTTCTGAGACTACTCAATTATTATTCTCATTAATAATTATCTACCACATTATTCATTAGGAATCACTAAGCATTGCCTACTTCTTTAGACTAAGAGGGCACATTCCCATATAACGCATATCACAATGTGTGTGTGTGTGTATATATATATATATATGCGACACATAAAGGCATCTACCGTTGATGTGTAGTTCGTATTCTATCGGCAAGTCCGGAGGTATCTCTTATCCTAAGCGGACATCACAATACCCACATAAGTTGGGGGTGAACCCTACGCAGGATAGTCGTTCACGACCCATACCCAGCGGTGACATAGGCTGGGTCAGCGTCAGCACCTGCCTCCTCATAGGTGGCACCTCCATGTAGTACCTATATGACCTACGCACTTGTCAAGCCCACCTATGCCAGCGTGTGATACTCGGTCCGAATGCACGAACCCCCAAGTCGATAGGACAGTCCACGAACATTGGTATGTCCACACAAAATAATATGATACATATTATTATCCAATATGTATAAGCAGTTACTCTATAACTACTTAAATCCCAAGAAAATATCAATCCATATAGAATATAGCCTTCTTGTTTCAGCTATATATCATCTTAGTCAATTAATCCATAACTCATTTTAAGCCGTTATCCTAGGATTGTTTCCCGATTAAATATTAAGTCCCATACATTGTCTTTTAGACTTAAATCACATTTCCTGCAAAATTTATTTCTCTTTAAATATATAAGTACAGTTATTCCCAACTAACCTTTCCAAAACATCATGGGTATAGTTATTCCCAAACGAACCTTTCCAACATAATTAATAATTTTAGCATGTTGTCCTATTGACTTATACTTAAATCATTCTAGATTATTAATAATCATACGCTTCTTGTTACCTTTCCAATAAGGTTTATATGTACATATATAAGGAGTCAATTAACGTGAATAAGGGTTATGTCTACCGATATAAAAAATGCTCTAATATAAATAAGTGGTTTCACCCAACTTACTACCACAACCCTTTTTAACCATTTAGTCTTATCCCACTAGGCTTAGGATACATTTACATTTAGTATTCCTACACGATAAAGATATGAGAAAGTTACCCACAAATTATATTCTCAAGCGTTCGACTTATCCCCAATAAGTATTCCTCTTTATTTAAACTCACCCAAAAAATAAGGACCTTAATAGTTTTTCCCATTCAGTTTTCCTCCTTCCGAAGCGCGAAAGTAGCCTACCCCGTATGCATAAGAGTGGGAGAGTGAATCCTTTTAAGAGAAAGGTTTTGGTTTCATGCAAAAATGATATATCTATAATTATAATGGATGGGCTTAATTATGAATTTATGATCAATCATAATAATACGATCGTATCTTTTAGGGACTTATCCTCTATGTTCTCATACCAAAATTTCCAAATCATCTAGGCATATCCTTGCCTTTTAATATATTTATTCTGTATTATGTTATTCAAGAGTTCTACATAAATCATTTTCTTTATATAGTTACTTGTATTCTAAGTCATCACGCATGCACCACCATAACATCAACCCATCATGGTTTAACGATGTATATAAGTTCATAACATTATCATTAAAATCTTAGAATATGTCTTTGTCCCTTACTTGGACAAAAATGGTCTCTCACACCGTTTCTTAGAAAAATCATAACTAATTAAAAAAAATCAGAAAATTACGGGTCGATGCCCACGCGATCATAATGAAAAAATCTAGAAGAGGTATTTTGAATCGATTCGATTCGGTTTGCCCAGTAAGCTGAGAGCAGGTGTTTCCAAGATAGGATTTTTCCACAAATTTCTAAGTGTATCAAACATTGATTTTATGATTCAACAACCTCAAATAAGATATGGATATGTGTTCTAACATGAAATGAAAACATTCTAAACATGACTTGTTCTCTAAGTCATTCTTAAATATCAACAATTAAATCAAGAATTTTCAAGAAACTTAGAGCATACAAGTCGTATCTCATCTTCAACCTCAAGAAATAGATTTTCCATATTTGTTTAAAGGGTTCTACCATATGTTCCTTACAATAAATCTCCAATTTAAATCACATGAAAATAGATTTAATATGAGGGTTTACGGATCTAATCATGGATCATATGATTATCACCAATATCTACACAATTCAAAAGGTCTTTATATATGCAGTCACAACACATGATTAAACTTTATTCTAAGCATGGTATCGACATTAATATAAGATTAGTACAATTTGAATAAGAATGGTAAGAGAATCCTTGACTGAAATTTGGTAGATGAGCCTCTCTTCCTCCTCCTAGGGTGTCCTTCCTCCTCTTGGGATGAGATGCAATTCTTGATCGAAGAAAGCTCGTCCACAAGAGGTGAAATGTGTTGAAGTTTTATTTTTGGCATATGTGAGCCAACACCTCTCGTCCTCCCCCTTTTGTCCTTTCCAAAGGTCTTAGTCAGGGCATCATTTTCAAGGTCAAAGTCATCAGTAGGGCTCGAATCGGATTGACTGCTGATGGCCTCTATTGATTCCAGTGTCTTAGATAAGTGCGGCGGGAATTTATTACCTTTGTCCCGTCGAGCATGAAGGAATAAGTTGACCGATTTGGGTTTTTACCGGCATCTGGACCATCTTTTGTCCTACTCTCCCATTCATTCTTCAAATCCTCATATGATTTGGATCCCAGCCTATGAATATCAGTTTTTTATGCCCTATTTTTTTTTGTTTTGATCCCTCTAGACCAACTTTTTTTCCTTCGCCTTATTCTCCAAAAACTTATTCCACTGATCCAACGGCATTTCAACATTGGGAGGCACTCTCTCTTTCAAAGCCAAAATATCTGAGCTCGCTGCCTCTTTCGGGAAATATTTCTTCCGAAGGTTTCTCGTGTATGTCCTCAATCCTTCAGCAACCCGAGATAGAATCTTATTCTTGGAATGGTCAAGAAATGAGAAATGCTTGCGAAGTTGGTCATGTATGTCATCTTTGACAGCTTGATCAACAAGGTTCCAATTGTCTGGTCCACCTACTCCCACGTTCATTTTTCCCAGCGACAAACACCGGGCTTTAAAGTTCAGCACGTCATTCCTATCACCCGTCGAGTTATTCCCGAGAAGGGAGAAGCCAATAGGCTTCTTTTCATTTGAGCGGGAGGCATCAGGAGTGTTGGATGGGGGCGTTAAAGCAACGGGAGTGTTGGATGGGGCGTAGGAGCACTTGGAGTTGGACTTGGTGAGGAGTGAACCATTGGTGGAGTTGTGAATTGCTCAGTCATTGGTGTTGAGAATTCGGGTTCTGCACGAGATGGTGAGCCTCGTTGTGGTGTCACCTCGGCACTTGGTACCCTTGGGTTGTTTCCTCTTGACATTATCTACAAAAAATTAAAAATATAAATGACTAAATAATTATAGTAATATGAAAGTATAACTAATTAATCAAGCTTAATTAGTTATATATATATATATAGATAGATACCTTTTCAAAGTAAGACTTTAGAATAAGTTCAATGTGTCTGATCTCCATCCATTCGGTATTAGTTTTTAAGAACCAATGAATTTTTGCACGTGGCCAACTAGAAGGAAAGGTATCTATGATTGATGTGTAGATGTCAATGACATGAACTAGGAATCCCCTATTTCTCAACTTGTTGGCAAGATTCAATTTACGTGCATGTGGCGTGAGACATCACAGTCTATGTCAATGCTTTCTGTACGCAGTTGTATCCATAACGGGTGGATTTTTTTTCCCGCCTTCTCCAACAACGTAACCAAGGTCAGGGCTATGTCGGGATTATGTGTGTGAAATATATTTTATATAACGTCATCCCAGTTTTCTGGTAGAGAAAATAGAATACGATCGAACAAGTAATCTTGCTGGATATCAAATCCACGATTTACAAGGTAGTTAAATTGTTCGATCTTTTTATTTTCGTACCTATAAATAGGAGTACCCTCTATATGACGCACACTAATAAAAGAGTTATGTGTGCGGTCTAATTGTAACCTCTCCCACTCTTGTTGACAGTAATTATCACCATGCCTCATTTTTCCTGAGAAAAGTATACGAGGGCATGAATACGAGTCCTGCTATTAAGGTTTAGGTTTGAAAGTTAATCTAGGGTTTATTGTCATAATTTATACATACACACACATACAATCTACGATTTATTGACATAATCTATACATACACACACATACTATTTAAGGTTTACTAAACCATAATAGTTTTTTTGCCATAGATCTATGCATACACACACACATAACAATCTATACATACACACACATATAATCTATACACACACACACACATATAATCTATACATACACACACATACAATATAGGGTTTATTGATAAAAAACAATTTATTTGTTCATAGTTACACACATAAACATACATATACGCATAAATATATACACGATTTATTTGTTGGCCCAAGTCCACGACCCACTGGGTATGACAAAAAATGCACATTAATCGCAAGATATGTGATATACTTTTTCATAGGCAAATCAAGAGCACACCCAACAAATTTAATAACATGTACATTTATCGACACTAGTATCAATTCAATAAATTCAACATAGTATCCAACAACTAAGCCAACAATATCTCACTATAGTAATGTGCACACGTGTTTTTGACTCGTATGTAAAAAAAAATCATTTAATTATATTTTCTCAAAAAAAAAAACAAGACAAGCATATTTTGTCAAAAAAATACACACATATATAATCTAGGGTTTATTTACATAATCTATACATACACACACATACAATCTATGGTTTATTGACATAATCTATACATACACACACATACTATTTAAGGTTTACTAAACCCTAATATTTTTTTTGACATAAATATATACATACATACACATACAATTTATACATACACACATATACAATCTATACATACACACATACAAACATAAATCTACATATACATACACAAAAATTAGGGATTCAGATAGAAATCACGAAATCCAAATGAATCAATACATACCAACTGAAATCGATTAGCCAAATGAAAATCCAACTGAAATCCAACCGAAATCGCAGGAGCTCGAAATCGCACGAACACTAACAGCAAACGAAGTCGCACGTAATAAATGATAAGCTGGGAATATTTCTTTTTAAGACCAGACTATGGTCACGATCTAAAGCCCTAACCCCATGTGCGCGACCCATTAATGACCATGAGGACACTGCGATTTCGACCACCCATTACTGACTTGGACAATGGCGATTTCGATCTGGTCACGGCCTACAGCCATGACCCATGCGCGCGACCCTATTCTAACAGCCTTGGTGTTTGAATGACGTATGGTCACGGCCCATTGCCATGACCCAGACCAACAAATGGTCACGGCCCTAAGCCGTGACCCTTAATGTGTGTGTTTCTGCTTTGTCACGCCTTTGGTCACGACCCAAGTCCGTGACCCATCCGCGACCAGTTTGGAGGGAATTTTGGCGCCAAGATGGTCACGACCTGGTCACGGCAAAAGTCCGTGACCCACTTTGGAGGGAATTTTGGCGCCAAACTGGTCACGACCTGGTCACGGCAAAAGTCAGTGACCCGCACCAAAACCAAAGCAAGCCACCCCTGCGAGAAATAAATGAATTCCAAAGATCTTAGGCAAATCCAAAGAAGGTTTTCCTGTACGTTCATCAAAAAATATTTCTAGATCCCATTACACCCAATGCCAGATAGCTGCCAAGAAGCACAAGCCAGAAAAAACAATATGTGCCCCGGCCACACCTTCATAACTCCAAATACCCGGATTCGTTACAGTGAGTTAGTCCATGACCACTTCCAGATCATGGATAATTTAGTGTGGTAATAAAATTGGTCACGCCAAATATTGAGTGGGTCACGGCCCAAGTCCGCAACCAGCTGGTCGCGAATTTGGGCCGTGACCCACTAGGCGTGACCATTCGTAGGATTTGGTGTAATGTTATGTAAAATTACCATTTTTCTCATTTGTTTCCAAACTCATCATTTAATCCATTTTCACAAGTGTTAATTTTCCTAAAACACTATTTAGTTGACCATACTAACTTCTTAAGTGTTTTAACACCTCAACACCTATTTAACCTTGGTGTAATATTCTTCTTATTTGGAAACATCTTTATTCCTTTATTTCCATTCCAATATCATAAGTGTTAGTCTTTTATAATATTATTAAGTTACACACACAAACTTTCCAATGTTTAACCATTAACACTTATTCAACACTTTTACTAACCATTCTTACAACTTAGATTATTCAAGAAATATAATTACACTTAAAGACTATTTTTATAAATCAATTCAAGTAGTCTTATACTTTGTACTTATCACACTTGTAACCCCTTTTTCACACACTTTGAAAACAAGAATTTTTACTTTTCTTATTCCATGTTTAAACCCAACAAAATATTCTTTAAACTTGTTTATACATTTATTGCCAAATTACTACAAGTTTATATGCATGAGAAGATGGATTTTAAATCCTAAAATCCTATTAATGGGTCAAACATAGATTTCAGTTTAGAAATTCATCATACTTGCAAATATACACTTTCAAGGCATAAAAGACATTTATATCTTCAAACTCAACAATTGTCCATTTTCATAAACTTTACATTTTTACAATAAACTTTGAAAATATTTTTCATCAATAAATCATTATTTTCAAACATTTTATTTCATAAAATGTTCATAAATTTTACATTTTTACAATAAACTTTGAAAACATTATTTCATCAATAAATCATTATTTTCAAACATTTTATTTCATAAAATGTTTAACATCAATCTTGCTAGAAAATACACCATTTTCATAAAATGCTAACTTTTAATATTTCAAGACTTTGAAATATTTATTCATTCTTTATTTCCATCAAAATAATATTTTACCAACATTTTTATTCCATAAAAATGTTTATTGTTTATTGCACATAACTTCCATCATTTAATCAACTCCACCCTACTCATGTAATCTAGCAATAAGACTACAAATATATAAAATATAGTCTTAATACTAAGAGTAAGGTTTTCCCACCTCAAGGACTCCAAATGGTGGTAGGAAGGCTGGTGTACGAGGAGAAACACCAACCTATAAAGGTGGCCTTAAGGGGTTACCAAATGCATCCTCCAAAACATCCATGTGTGATCCATCTAAGCTCCCAAGCCAAAAAACTCCATTAAAGCTTACATCATCTCCCCCAAAAATCCCGCAACACTACTCCAAAATTCGTAGCTCCACTTCAACAATGTTGGAAATAGGTGTTATAGGCTTGAATATGATGAAACACTAGAAAAAAATGGTGGTTTGAGGTGGTAGAAGGCCAACAATGGTGGGAGACACCCAAAAATGGTGGAAGACCACCTTATTTCACTCTCTCATCTTATTCCATTTTTACCATCATATGGCCCAAACAAGGCTTATAAAAACCCCCTTAAAGACCAAAAATCCCATTTTCCCCTCTTGGGCTTATCTGAGCTTGACAACAATCCAAATCAAGAGCCAGGATTGGGATAGTGCATAAGGCAATCTGATTTAAACATTTTCGAGGCACGTCATTCGAATGACATGAGCCTTGTTTGAACGACACGTTCATCTCATTCGATGGATGGTTTCGTAGGATCTTCGCGCGACCTGGGACTATAATACAGTGAAATCTCGTTCGAAGGTCATTTGAACCCTGTTTCACGCGATATTGTCTCTCACATCTAACGACCCCTTATGTCATTTGAACGATTCCTTTTTCCTATTCTTTTATTTCCTTTAATTTTGACCGACAGTTTTCTAATAATTCTCCCTAATCCTCAGTTCATTGTAATTTATATAAACATTTAATTGAATTATTAGGACAAGGTATTACATTCTTGGTCCTCGTGTCTATTGATGATACCCATATTGTATGTGTTCTCATCAAATTCTACCTCGTAATCCAGGTCGGCCTCACCCTCACCCTAGTACTCCTCCCCCTAACTTGGACTTCTTCCTCACTATTAAGATTGCCTTCACTTTCCTCCATCACAACATCCTCAAAGATTGGGGGAGGAGGTTGCACGTTCTGCATTTGACTCGTGCTTCTCCCAATAAATGAGGCATTTATAGGCTTGGGCTCATAGATGTAGGAATCGTAACCTAGAACACGATGATCCGAGAAAAGCGAGAAAATGAACATCGCGTATAAGAGAGACATTCTTCATTTTTATCAAACGTGGAAGCATGGATATCTAAGAAGTAAATATGTGGTAGGTTAATACGGCTTTGCTCGTCGAGGAGGTGATAGAGAAAAGTTCCATGGTGTGTTCGGATGGCGTTATTTTTTGTAGTGGGGAGTATGGTGCCGCACGTGATGATGTGGGAAAACGGATGTGTTTGGGAAGTCTCATGATGGGGAAAGTGTCCTTTGTCCATTCATTTCCTGGTGCCTAATAGTCTATGCATTATTTCTTGGTGAGAGGGGAGTGGAATTTGGGTATGTGTGACCATTTGCATAAATAATCACCACTTGAGCCCTCATTTTGGGCTTTATAATTTAAAGGGAAAGTGGGACCTTCTTGCTATGGATTTATTCCTCGTATTGGAATTGGGATTTTTGGACTAACGTCCTATAAAAGAGATGAACAATGTCATCTTGCACTTTGTCAGTGGGTTATAACCAGTCGCACCACCCAAAACGAGAGGAATGGGCGGTGACCGCTGCCAAAAGGTCATCCCACACTACTTTGCGCTTGAAGAACACCGTTGGGGGGGGGGGGGGGGGGGGCTAAAAAATAGTCGACCCAATTATGCTCTTGGAATGATTGGAATCCCTCATTTTGACCCTCGTTAATTATGTCGATGGAGTCATTACGACGGGTGACGCATGATTTAAAGGAAGAGAGTAAGACTTGAGAAAATTTGGAAGTAAGGATGGAGTAATATGTTGTTGTGAAGGGGAGCTCATGGGAAGGTATTTATAGGTGTTTGGGTGGTGGGAAAGGGTGGGATAGTGAAAGGGTTAGTGGGAAAATTTGGACGGGGATGAATTTATGTTGGTTATCGATTTTGGGTAAAAGGTTAGAAATTTCGTGTATGGATGGAAGGGGAAAGGTTTGGGAGGGAGGGGGATAAATGTTTGGGTGGGAAATGAAGAAAAAGGGAGAAATTTTGAGTTTTTCTGGATAGGTAATTCGAACTGGTTCAGGCCAAGGATGAATTTGTTCGGCTCAGAAATATGTCCTAACGTGTCTTTTTTCCCTTTTTTGCATAGGCCCAATCACGGTGATAGGGGAAGACTTTTAAATTCTTTACAAGGACCCTAATTACACTAATTCCACTAAATTCTCTATGACTTTAGGTGTTGTCCGTTCACTTTGAATGTGTCCCCATCTTTACGATTTTCAAATTCTATTTCACCATGGGGAAACACCCCTCTCACTACGAATGGGCTGGTCCACCGCGAACGTAACTTGCCTTGAAATAAATGGACTCGTGAATTGTACAAAAGAAATTTTATTACTCGGGCGAAATCCTTTCGATTGATATTTGTCTCGCGTGTGAGTTTCATCCCCTCTTTGGCAATGCAGATGCTTTCATACGCATCATTGAGTATTTGTTATAACTTATGCAAGTGAAGTTTCCAAAATTCATAGGCTTTATCAAGATCATAATTCAACCTCTTAATGTCCCAATACGCTTTGTGCACGAGCTCAATGGGAAGATGGCAAGGCTTGCCATAAACAAAAAAGAACGAGGACATTTCGAGGGGGTTATTATACACGGTTCTATAATACCATAGTGCATTGAAAAATCTATTAGAACAATCCCTAAGGTTGGGATCAATGGCCTTTTCGAGGATGTGTTTGATCTCTCGATTTGATAACTCAGATTGCCCATTCATTTGGGGATGTTAAGTCATCCTAACCTAGTGGACGATACCATACTTCCTCATTAATTTTTTAAATGGCCTATTAATCCCTAAGGCTGGGATCAATGACATTATGTCACGTCAAGTAATGGCTCCCATCCTTTAGCACCTATCGCAAGATTTATAATGAACGTTCACATCGCGAAAAATAGTGGACTAATATAGAATGCTTTGAAGAATCTTTGTAGCCATCTTTTTTATGGAAAAGTGGTCTCCACATGCCTACGAATAACAAAGCCAGATAACACTCGAGATATCATTACCCATCACACATTTTTGGATTATATGGTCGGGCCGATATTTAAACAAATAAGGTTAATCAAAGAAATACATGCACGACCAAGTGAAGATATTCCTCTTCTCTTGCGGTGTCCAATCGAAGGGGATGACCCCCGTGACTAGGTATTTCACGATTTCATCAAACCAAGGAAGAGAGGAAGTGGAAAATAATTTCTCATCTGATAAGTACTCGTCTATGGGTATGGGATCTTTATGTACGTTAGACGAGAGCCGAGATAAATGATCAACTATGATGTTTTATGCTCCTTTCTTACCTTTAATGGAAAGATTAAACACTTAGAGTAGCAAGATTTTCCTAATGAGGCGAGGCTTCACATAGTTGGTAAAGCACATTATGGGTGACCCAATAAGATAAGAACGAAATTTATCGAGGGAGAATACTACCGCTTGGAACTCTTTCTTCGTGGTGGAGTAGTTCAATTAAGGCGTAGTTAAGGTTTGACTAGCGTAGTATATGACGTGGGATTTCTTATCTTTTCTTTGGCCTAAAATAGCCCCTACCACATAATCACTCACATCACACGTAAGCTCCAATGGAAGGGTTCAATATGAAACTTGTATGATGGGAGCGGAGATTAGGATGCTTTTCAAAATTTCAAAAGATTATTGGCATGCTTCACTCCACTCAAAGGAGCTTTCCTACAGGAATATTTTACTTAAAGGACCAACGATGGTACTAAAATCCTTAATAAACCAATGATTGAATCCCGTCTGGCCCAAGAAAGAGCGCACGTCCTTTAGGGACTTAAGTGGGGGAGTTCGATAATAACATCAATTTTTTCCCTACCGACCTCCATCCGCTTGGATGACATGATGTGTCCAACAACTACTCCTTTGGTAACTGTAAATGGAATTTCTCTCAATTTAGTACCATGTTATTTTCCACACACGGGGCAATTACCTTCTTAAGATTAGCAAGGCAATGGTCAAAAGAGGGGCAGAAGACACTAAAATCGTCCACGAACATTTCAAGCCCCCTTTATTCCATGTTTATAAATAGACTGATCATGCACCTTTTACAGTCACAGGTGCATTACATAATTTAAATGGCATACGTTTGTAGGAAAACGTGCCAAATGTATATGTGAACGTAGTGTTCTCTTCATTTAACACGTCCACCTCAATCTGGTAATACCTGGAATAACTATATAAAATAGTAAAACAGGAGGCCCAAAAATCTCTCAAGCATTTGTTACATAAACGACAAAGGTAAGTTGTCTTTTCTAGTTTCGGCATTGAGCTTTTGGTAATCAATGAAAATGTGCTACCCAGTGGTGGTACGTTTTGGGATTAGTTCCCCCTTTGCATTCTTGACCGTAATCATTCTCGAGTTCTTCAGGACAACTTCAATAGGACTCACCCATTTACTATTATAGATAAGATATATGATGCCCTCATCAGATAAATTTATGATTTTTGATCTTACGATGTCTTTCATGGTTAGGTCCAAATGTCTTTGCATCTTCCTAGAGGGCTTCATGTCCTCCTTTAGGTGGACTTCATGGTTACAAATTAAAGGACTCACACCCTTCAAATCCGCGATGGTCCAACCAAAAGAAACTTTTTTTTAATTCAAAATGGGCATAAGCTTACCCTCTTTCTATTTATTCAAGCTCGAGGAGACCACAACGCGATATGTCTCATTATTTCCTAAATAATCATATTTGACGTTAGAAGGAAGCTTCTTCAATTCGAGGTTTGGGAATTTAACATCGGAGGGAACCGTGTGCGATTCCCTCGGTGGTAGTTCCTCGAATCAAGATACCACATAATATCTCTCACGTCCTCATCGCTCTCACCTTCATAGAAAAAATATTTCATCTCCCTCACTTCTCTCTCAAAATTGGTGTATGCATTATCGCTCTCACTTGCAATAACAAGAAGTGCCTCTAATGGATCCATTGTGTGAGTACCCTCAATTTTTTATTTAATCTACCTCCTTTATAATATCCAACTCGTGTAACTCATCCTCATCACCCATTTTCTTGGTGATGTTGAAGATATTAGTCTCGAGTGTCATGTTACTGAACATGAGCTGCATTTGCTCATTACGAGTGCTAATCAACGCGTTATCAGTGACTATGAATGGGTGGAAAATGATAATGGGAACATTATGACTCGAGGTAGACGAGGGCCTCTTATCCCAAATGACTAATATGCTTGGAAGTAGAAAGTATCGAAATTATACTGGGAAGTACAAAGTTTTAACTTGGACGATCACGTTCTCAACTATCCCCCGAGGTACCTTCACGGAACGATTCACAAAGTTAGAGAGTAATTTTAATGGGCTTAAGATATCCCAAACCTATATTATTATAAATGGAGTAGGGGATAATGTTAACAGTCGCCACCAAATCTAATAAATCTCTCCTATTTTATTCTATCCAATGATGCATAAAATCGAAGGCGCACCCGAATCTTTATACTTAGGTGGGAGGTCACTCAAAGATACCAAACTTGTGTTTTTTGATAACAACACCTTATTATTTGGCTTTAATCTACATTTCACCGTGAGAAAGTCCTTGAGAAACTTTGCATATGCGGGAATTTTATTGATAGACTCAAGAAAAGGTAAATGAAGTGTTACTTGCTTAAGCACTTCTAAGATGTAGTAATGGGAGGCCCCTTTAGGAGGAGAGACCAACCGTTGAGGGTAAGTTACTGTTTCATCCTTATAACTCTCTTCCAAGGGATAATCTTTGGTATCTTATGTTTCGGGAGAAATCTCCTTGTCATTTTTCTCATCGTGTGGGGGAGGTGACAAATCAATAACTCTCCACAACATAGACTGGATACTGCTTGACATTGCCTTTTGTTTTACTTGGGAGTAGAACTAACACAATTTTAACCTCGAGGAGGTCTTGAGCTGGGAACTTACCCATGTATTGAACACTTAAGGAAGATTGCAACTTAGACAACAATACCTTTAAGTTGGAAATTTTTTGAGCATTTTGGGCCTTTATCACTGAGTGAGTTTGCATGAATTGAGGCACAGTGTCCTCGAGACTCTTCTTCTGTGGGATTATATAAGGCGTGGGAGGCGGCACTTGCATAGGTGGTTCTTATTAGTAATGTGGGAGCTGTGGGAGTTATTGGGCAACGTATGACTTCGAGTTCATCATATAATTCTGTTACCCGTAACGTAGGCTCCCACCACCTCAACTTTCTCGTGCATAATGACTTTATAGGCGGGTATCATCGAACATTCCTTCGCTAAATGTCCTACCTCATGAATAGAACACTCTCTTCCCTATCTTCGACTATGTCCTCTAACCTCTTGGCTAGTTGGTTGATTTGGAGCTTCAACTCGGCTTCCTTGTCCAATTGATAGAGTCCAAATGAGGAAGGAGACATGGATGTGTGTATATCTTTAGGTTGGGTTTTTAGTTCTGATATGTCCCATGCTTGAGTAGTCTTGATGACATACTTAAAGTGTCTCTCTGCATTGCCCGCGTCTAACCCTAAGAACTCTTTAGGGAACATAGTTTTAACAAGTTGCTTGGAAATTAATCTTAGCCCATGATGAAAGTAAGAGATGAGTCTCCACTTTTCAAAGTCGTGGTGTGGGCAAATGTTAGTTAACTTGTTGAACCTCTCCCAACATGTATCAAAGGTCTCATTCTCATTTGGCCAAAAGTTTTGAATTTAAGCACTAATAGAATTGGTCCTATGTGAGGGATAAAACTTTTGGAGAAATTTGGCCTGCATATTTCTCCACGTTCCTATCAACTTTAGTGCTAGTGACCAAAGCCAAGTCATGGCTTTGTCCTTAAGAGATAAAGGAAAAAAATTGATCATTAAATGTCTCGCATGCCTCCTCAAACTCTCTAATGTGTAGGTAAGGCTTCTTCGACTCCATATCGTGAAACGTTGTGAGAATCTGAATAATCCCATTTCTAAAGTGGAATTACCTCGAATTATATGGGAATATAATGCATACCAGAGTGGTGGTTTGCTCGGGGCACAAGAGTTCTCTTATGGGGAGATAAAATATCACTCTCTTTCCCGTCCCGAAACTGGTGTTATCAAACACCGCACTCAAACTAATTGAATCACTTTCCTCATTAGAGATCCTATACGTACGACTCATGGTGTGACTACTCGGTGTAGAAGGTGGAATCCAAAAGTTTTGAGTGTTATTGCTAGAGGGGGGGAAGTTCGACTATAGGCACATGATGTGGATTAGGCTTAGTATTTTTCATTGAACGCTTCGAGAGAATATTTTTTCCTGATCTTTTTGGATATTGTTGGGTATTTTTGATTTTTTTTAAAGTTTGGGGGTTTTATTAATTTTTTGGCCTTTTAGGAATTATAGTCAAATTCTTAGATTAATTCAACCTAACCTAGTGTATCTACCTACTCCCCAGTAATGGAGACAAAAACTTGATGCGATGCAAAAAGTGTGTGCAGTGCATGTAACTACCACTCAAGTGCAAGCCGGTTACTCAAGTAACAACCCGATAAGTCGGGGTCGAATCTGCAGGGAATAGGAAGAAATTATAATGACAACTACAGGGAAGGCTTTTAAAACCTAGGTATCAACTCTCGAAAAGAAAAATAAAAAGTGCTGATTTATGTGAAGATTACAACTTAACTAAAGCAACATATTTAACAAGGGCAGTTTAATTAAATGAAAGAAAAACCTAAAAATTTTTATTTCGAAAACATTTTGAGAAAAGTGGGATCGGAATCCAATCACATGAACTGTCGATATTTTTGTTAGATATAAAATTTTCAATAATTATATATATAATTAGAAGAAGACATCAAATTCATCAAAGTACTAAATATATGAGAATTTTACTCTGCACACTATTTAGTTAATAACTGGTTTGATGTGAGTGAAAAGATTGTCAACATGCATATTATACCCTTAAACACTCCGGTTACCTACAGAAAATAAAGTAGAGAGACCTATAATAGTCGTTCCGACAAAATATCAAACATAGTAATTATTTATATAATTTTCTCTAGTTTTATATCAACCTCATCTATTTAGGTTGGGTTAATGTATCCCAACCCTCTAATAACTTAGCCAGACATGTTAAAATTAACTAAGCTTGCGTTAATATCGTTGCATGACGACATGATGATTGAGTAATAAAAAGATAACATGTAAATAATATCAATAAAGTAATAAAGAAGAAAGGACATGCACAAACAAAGTTTGAAGGGAAACCGGAAAGAAATCTAGCTTTGTATTGAAATTTCATGCATGAGAATACTAACTTGAGTGTTGATGTCCCTCTCCTTCTTTAACCTTCTAATTGATTAGACATAAATATTTTATATTTATCCCCTTAATTTCGGTACTTTTATGGTCCCACGCATTGTAATTAGACTTAATTTATCTCATATTTATGTTACTAATCGTTTTCAGCAAGTATTTCTTATTTTGTGTATTTCTCTCTTATTTTAATGGTATTTAGTGCAAGTGGATACAAGAGGAAAATCGAAACAAAGAAAGAAATGAAGGAAAGGATAATCAAGGGAAATTACGTAATTTTCCAACTAGAACCGAAATATAGAGCCAAAAAAGGAAATTCGAAGAGCTTGAAGCTATGATAAAACCTATTTTCAACAAAGAAGAACCGATTTGCCTGGGCGAACCGATTTGGGGTCAGAGCAAACCGTTTCGATTGGCCTGTTTCGCGAATTCTAGTTTTATCCTAAGTTTTAGATCAAGAGTTGTATGTCTTTCAAACTCTTCCAAAATGACCCAACAAGTTTGTAACATCTGAATAGGCTTAGAATAGATATGTTTTACATGGTTTTTGTGAGGATAAGAAGGCTAACAAAAGAGAGGAACAACAAGAACCCAATTATTGTCCATATTTGCATGAATTTTCAATATAAGTATAGCTTTCTTCCTTATTCTTCTCAAGCTTAATTATATATATGATATTTCTTCCTTATTCATAATTTTTTATTATGTACATGTTGTGTTGCTTTAAATCCTTCATTATGTTTCCATGCAACGTAGAATTCACATGCGTAGTTAATTTCTCCATGTCCAACTAGATTTTTAGAGGGCTGGGGTGCATGAACCAAACCTAGGTATCATGGAAGGATATAAAATTGGACATAATTAAATAAATAATGTAACATCCCGCCTAAAATAATAACGGGTGGCCAGCCCTATACTAAATTAAATCAGGAATTTCTGATGGTCCAGTCTCAACATCAACTGCTGGTACACTAAAATATAGAACTAACTACCCGATATCATATAAGCGAGATGTTAAAATAATTTAAAACATTCAATATACCACGACACAACACTATAACACTACAAATAAAGGAAAGAAAGATGCATAAAAGAACTAAGATAAATGAAATGCTGAAATAAAACGAAATAAACAACTACGACATAATATACTACACAAAGTAGACCCGAATAAGCTGTCGGGTCACAGCCAATACAACAACTGGAATGGAATAAATATAAACATGTATATAAATACCCCTTGGGTACAAACCCGATATAAAATATCAATCCTACCTAGAATTTGAAGAAGTAGGAAGCGGCTACATGAAACATCCCGCAACAGTCCGCACCTGTCACGGCTCCCAAGACTCTGGATAGAAGGTCATCTGGCATCCATGCGGTAGGATACCAGTGGTAATATATATATATACAAGCAGGAGAGAAAAGTAAACGGCTCAGAGCCCGAATTGTGAAAAATATTTAGCAAGTGTGTTAACCGTGCATAATAAATATCGGTGCACTTATTTCATAATTAAAAGTGGAATCGCACTCTCGTAGAACCCCGACTCACCTCTCATCTAAAGGCGCGCACCTATTCGCGTCCTCAAAATTTTAATTAAATTATCCCCATTTATTAGGACAACCTAACTTATCATAGGCCTAGCCTATACCCACGAGATTTTCCCTCCTAACTTAACCCAAGAATCCACCCCTATTCTAAACACAGTTAAGTATTTATTTTCAATCATATGTGCCTTATTAGGCTTAGTGGATTCCAGTTTATCATTTAATCATTTTATAAATTTAATAAGTTACCAAATATGCATTTGGGTTGAAACATATGTTTTAATTTCTAATTTATAAGCATGCAAAATTAATATTGACACAACTCCCCTCCAATTTCAACGCTGCGCTGTGTTTCGTGCGTGGGGTGTCTCGCAAAGCGAAATCCAAACAAGGAACCACCCCGTTACACTACTCCATGTCAACGTCGATCCTGGAGATCCATTATGCCACACATAAATATTGACAAAACTTCTCTCTAATCTCAACAGTGCACTACGTTTCGTGCGCGGGGTGTCTCGCAAAGCGAAATCCAAACAAGGAACCACCCCGTTACACTACTCCTTGACAATGTCGATCCTAGAGATCCATAATGCCATACGTACCATAAGATACTATTCCTACCACTAAATTTTAGATTACAAAATGAAAACAACTAAAAACCTCCAATCATATCCTTGGGATGATGTAACCGAAGCATATTCCTTAAATGCGATACATCAATCCCCATCAACCTAGTACACCATAATCATCCAAGATGTACACCACAACGATACCATATCCTTTCATCTATAGGATATATATATATATATATATATATATATATATATATATATATATATAAATATACATATGTAGGTATTTTATTCTAACCATATATATATATATCATCATCCATCCAATAGCCAAGTGTACATACTGCATATGATGTACAAGGCCATGCACATAATATACCCGGCTATATATATATCGCCGATAAACTGCATCAATGCTATCATCTTCCCAGTGCCCGGCTCACGTAGCAATACTGGGGCCACCATGGTGGGACTAAACGACACCCATCTCGTTGTAAACTCACGCACACGACGTCCCAGGAAGCAGTCATAGCTCCAAACTGGCAATGAGACGAAACATACCCACCACGTCTTATCCCAAAAATAAAAATGTAAATCACATAATAACACACGGGACGACTATGACCTGGGGAATATCCACACCCTGCTTTTCTAGCCAGGATGCTCACCCTCTACGCGCGCAACTTCCCAATGATAGCATGAGCGGGGTATGCTTAACCAAATAAGTATATATATCATTCACATGCACAATATATATACATCCATATGATCCAATCATATGATCAAATATTAAACCAACATATAAGGTTTCAATATCCATACTGTGTATATTCATAATATAAATATATCCATATATTCATATACATACAGATATATATCAACATATATTCACATATCCTTATATCTATATATATAAACTAATTCTCGTTCATATGTATAAGATATATATATACCCGACTATAAGTATACATAATCCTCAATATACAAGCCGTCACCACAATTTCCATTAAATTCACCTCGATATGTGATACAATCCCTCACTTGAAACATATTCAATCATTTTTCCTATGATGAATAGTCTCCCAAAACCATATGTATATATCTATACATATACATATTCAATATTAGGGTTATCACCCAAGAGTTTGTGTAGGAATCCATCACTACACATTTCATCCATATTCGAAAGTACATAATCACCATTAGTGCTTTTTAACCATAGGCATATACATGACTTAATAGTCTAAAACCTCAATTTATTCCAACCTCGTTTCAAGTATTGGAACCTCAATGGTCATATCCCCATAATTACATGTAAACTATCCTAACTAGAATTTATGCTACAGCTTATTCTAGTCGACAATACGATCCCAAGCCGTTCCCAATTTTACCTATGGTTCAATTAATTTTATGAACCCTTACTCCTATTGAGTTATCAATTGTTCCTTAGTCTAAACATTTCTAAGGCTATGATACCCCTCACTCTTTAAGAGTATGCGACCACTCTCTTCCATTTGGCCCCAAATTGTATCTTAACCATATCCTATCCTTATAAGGAGTTGACATAAATGTCGGCCTAGAAATTTCACAACATTTATGGATATTTCTTATCCAATTATTCCAATAAGTCCCCCCCCATCATATACTAAGTGAGAGACCCCTATAAGTCAAAGATATCTCTTACTTCAGAAGAGAAAGCCCCAAATCAATAACCCCAACCAAAAAGGGCTAGAAGTCCCCCTAGATAAACCCCATAAACAACCATTAAGGAAGTCCCTAAGAATAAACTCCAAAAGAAAAGGGGGAAAAGGATTTCCCATTCTAGGGCTAAAAACAGGGGACCGGTCGACCGGTCCCAGACCCCCGGTCGACCGCGGGTCAAAATTTTGCCTACGAAGAAATGCAGTAGGCTTTTCCCTTAAGGCGCGGTCGACCGGTCCCCAGACCACGGTCAACCGGCCATACCAAATATTCTGGACGATTTCCCTTTTCTCAACAAAACCCACAAAATTAATACCCTAAACTTTCATCAAATCATGATTCTAAGCCAATAAATCAACCTAAAGTTGATCCCATTGATTCCAAGATTAAACCCAAAAATCTAGGTTTTGATGTTTATACCCAAAAACCATTCCTTTTAACCCACAATTTATGAAATTAAATACACAAATAGCTATTTAGAAAGATTAAACACTTGCCTCGATTTTGTAGAGGTTGAATCATCCTCAATGTCGCGTTTGGGCCGGAAATCTCCAAGCTTTTCTTCCTCTTTCTCTTCCTTTCTCCTTCTTCTTTCTCTTCTTCTTTTCTCTCTAGGGATTTTTCTCTCTTTCTCTCAAATGAGAAATGGCTTCATCCGTAAGCCTCCAAATCCTTTAAAACATAAACCAATTTTAAATGTTAATACACACTTTAAATGACTCGTTTACTCCAATTCGAGCCAAACATACTTAAAAACATTCCGGAGCCGAAATAAAGCCCAATGACAGCCATTTTGACTATCTCGACCCTTCCGGGATCGATGGTACCCTCAAAATCATCATCCGAAATACTTTAAAATATTCTCTATTTTTGGGCCTCAATTCCCAAATTTTTGAAATTCTCCAATTCAATTAAATTTTATTTTCCCAAAATTTTAATTTCTCAGTCTCAAAATCATGGGGTGTTACAAATAACGAGGAAGTTTAATACTTTTTTGGAACAAATATTGTAGACCTTTTAACTTCGTTGGACGTAGGTAACCAGAGTGTTTAAGGATATAATACGCGTGTTGATACTTTGTTCATTCACGTTAAATTTATTTTTGACTAGATATTGTGCGAAGTAAAATCCTCATATGTTTAGTCCTTAGGTAAATTGAATGTTATCTCTTAAATATATATTTAATTCTTGAAAGTTTTGTATCCAACATGATTTTTGCTGGTTCGGGGGAATGTATTCCATCCACATCTTCTCATATATTTTATTTTTAAAATTCAAGAATTTAGTCTTGCATTTATTAGTTAAATTGCATTCATTAGTTAGCTTTCATTAGTTCATAGGAGTTTTCATAAATAATTTTATCACCTTTTCTTATTACTTTAGTGAGTCGATCATAAGGTTTTAGATGCCTTTCCATAGTTGCATCACGATCATCATCCTATTCCCTTAGTTTGATAATCGACCTACCACAATATTACTTGAGTGACCAGTTTACACTTGAATTGTGGATACACGCATTGCACAAATTTTTTTAGTCATGTCAAGTTTTCGATGCCATTATTGAGGACTAGGTAGACATACTAGGTTAGTTCAAATTAATTTAAAATTTTTACTCCAATTCCTAAAAAGCCAAAAAATCATAAAATCCAAGAAATTTGAAATAATCTAAAAAATAAAATAAAAAATTTAAAACTATTCTTTCGCGCTGTAAATGAAAAATACCCATCCAAATCTCAATCTTCCTATAGTTCACAAAAAATCCTATAGTTGAGATCACCCCTTCCAGCCCCCTTCTTCCCAACTCACCTAAGGGTCTCACCTCCTACACCGTGTACCCCACCTTGAGTTATACAACGATTCAGATGTCTAGGATCTCCGATGAAGAAATCAATTCAATTACTGAGAGTGTGATGTCAGAAAATGCTAGTTTCAGGACAGGTAAGGGAGTGTTGTCGCATTAGCCTATAAGTGACCTCTTATATCCCAAGTGAACCATCGCTCCGCG
The DNA here is from genome assembly GCA_949130495.1 of Sambucus nigra. NCBI lineage: Eukaryota > Viridiplantae > Streptophyta > Magnoliopsida > Dipsacales > Adoxaceae > Sambucus > Sambucus nigra. Next base: position 574,931,867 of record OX422217.1, read on the forward strand.
AAGCATTATATTTCCATATAATGCGGGGCTGTTTCACTTAAGGAAATGGATGATTCAGATTCTCTAAACATTTCACGATATGGAGTCAGAAAATCCATACATCCAAATTAGAGAGTTCAAGGAGGCGTGTGGGACGTTTCTTGATCAATCTTGCACCCGAGACGTAGTGCACCTCAAGGTTTTCCCTTATCTCTTAAGGACAGGGCCAAGGCTTGTCTTTAGTCACTAGCACCGAACTCAATAGACATGTGGACGGATAAGTAGCTAAGTTTCTCCAAAAGTTCTTTTGCGCACGTAGGACTAATATTATTTGGTCTCAAATTCATACCTTTAGGCAAAATAAGAATGAGCCCTTTGATAGTTGTTAGGATAGGTTCAACGAGTTAGTTAATATGTTCCCACACCATGGCTTTAAGAAGTGGAGACTCATGTTCTACTTCCATCATGGGATAAGCTTAAGTTCTAAACAACTCATTGAGACTATGTTCCCGAGAGATTTATTAGTGTCAGACGCGTATGATGCGGAGGACCGATTTAAGTATATCGTCAAGACTACTCAAGCATGGGATACATCGAACCCAAATACCCAACCAAAATCTAAACACACGTCCATGGCTCCTTCCTCGTCCGAACTCTACTAATTGGACAAGGAAGCTAAGTTTAATCTTTAAATTAATCAACTATCCGAGAGGTTATATAATGTGGTCGAAGCTAAGGGAGAGATATATCCGGCTTCACTCGAGAATTAAGGGGGAGATGTGTGAAATTTGTGATGTGGGAAATTTAACGAAGGAATGTCCGACGATACCTTCCTACAAAGTTATTCTATAAGAGCAAGTTGAGACGGTGGGAGCCTAAAAGGGTAATTTTAATGGCCCTCACTGTAATTCATATAATCCCTTGTGGAGAAACCCTCCCGATTTTAATTATGGGAAACAGAACGCAACGATGAAACTGAATCCACATCTCCACCACTCCCACCTTATTAACAAGCATCACATATGCAAGTGCCCCTACTGCACATCATATAATCCCGCATCGGAAGAGTCTCGAGCTCACTTTAGTTCAATTCATGCAAACTCAATCAACGATAAACGCTCAAAATGCCCAAAATTTTGTCGAATTAAAGGCATTGTTGTCTAAGTTGCAATCTTCCCTATGTGTCCTAGAGATGGGAAAGTTTCCGGCTCAAAGCCAAAGACCTCACAAAGCTATGATACCGATGATAATAAAGAGCAATGTCAAGCGGTAACCATTGTAAGTAGTTGGAGAGTTATTGACTTGTCATCTACCCCACATAATGGAAAAATGACAAGGATGTTTCCCCCGGCACAAAAGAGGCCGAAGATGCCCCTTAGACGAGAGTGAAGATGACACGATTAGGCCCGAGGTGGCAGTGAAACCCCTTAATATTGCTCCTTACCCTCAATGAAGGCATGAGAGATATTAGTTGTTAGCCCGATGTGTGGAAAATAACTTGTCATTAAATTAGGAGAAGTGTTATTTTATGTTTAGTGAAGGTGTAGTTCTTGGCCACATCGTTCCATCCAAGGGTATAAAGGTCAATAGGGCAAAAATAGACGTTATTGCTGAACTTACCCCACCAATGTCACTAAAAGACGTTCTCTCTTTCTTTGGCCACACGGAGTTCTATCATAGGTTTATTAAAGACTTTAGTTCCATCGCTAGGCCCTTAAGTAACCTACTCGTTAAGGACTCCCCCTTTGAGTGGAGTGAAGCATGCCATGAAGCTTTTTAAAAATTGAAAAGCATGCTAATCTCCTCTCCCATCATGCAACCTCCGGATTAGAACCTTCCATTAAGCTTATGTGTGATGCGAGTGATTATGTGATAGAGGAAATTTTAGGGCCATGGAGATATAAAAAAGCCCATGTCATTTACTATGTTAGCCGAACCTTAACCGAGCCTCAATTGAACAACTTCACCACGGATAAAGAGTTGATAGTGGTAGCGGTCTCCCTAAAAAAATTTCTTTCTTACCTCTTCGATTCACCCATAACATGCTTTACTAACCACGCGGCTCTCAAATGCATTTTTTCCAATATGGATGCAAATTAGAGCCTCATTATGTGAATCTTACTACTATAAGAATTTGACCTTTCCATTAAAGACAAAAAAGAAGTAGAGAACTTTGTAGCCGATCATTTATTTAGGCTCTCGTCTAATGTACCTAAAGTTCCCATACCAATAGACGAGTATTTCCCCGATGAGCAATTATTTGCCACATCCTCTATCCACTGCTTTGTATATATTTTGAACTATTTAGTCACAGGGGCCATCCCCTCCGATTAGACACTGCAAGAGAAGAGGAAGCTTCATACTTGTTTAAGTACTATGCCTACCAAATAATTTGGAGATGTGTGCCGGATGATGAGATCCCTAGTGTCATATAATTTTGTCTTTTGAAAGCATGTAAAGGCCACTTTTCTACGAAAATGATTACCTCTAATATTCTTATAAGTGGTACCTATTGGACGAAAATCTTTCGGGATATGAATAGCCATTACAAATCTTGCGATAGGTGCCAAAGGATGGGAGCTATTACTTGACGAGACATGATGCCTTTGATCCCTATTCTCGTCATCAAGATATTCAATTATTGGGGCATCGATTTCATGGGACCTTTACCTACTTTATTTCATTTCCTATAAATTCTTGTCATGGTAGACTATGTGTCGAAGTGGGTAGAGGCCATAACTACTAGGATGAATGATAGTAAGGTGGTAAAGTTCATCTAAGAACACATACTATCTCGCTTCGGTGCTCTGAAGGCCATTATTAGTGATAACGACGTGCAATTTTGTAATAGGCGATTTGAAAAATTATTAAGAAAGTATAAAGTCATCCATAAGGTTGGGATGACTTAACACCCCGAAATGAACGGGAAAGCCGAGCTAGAAAATCGAGAGATCAAAGAAATTATCAAAAAGACCATTTATCCTAACTGAAAGGATTGGTCTAATAGATTGATTGACGCACAATGGGCTTATAGGATTTCGTACAAGAACCCCCTTGGAATGTACACATTTTGCTTTATCTATGGAAAGCATTGTCATGTCCCCATCGAGCTCGAGCATAAAGCATATTGGGCTATTAAGACGTTGAACTACAATCTTGACAAAGCCGGTGAAGTGCAAAAATTGCAATTTCACGAGTTGGAAGAAATATGCAATGATGCATATGAAAGCACCCACATCTCTAAAGAAATGATGAAACCCGCACACAAGAAAAATATCAATCGACGGAGTTTCTTTTGTGTCAAAAAGTGATTTTATACAACTCACAGTTACATTTATTTCCCGACATTTTACGTTCGAGGTGTACAGGTCCGTTTGTCATTAGAGAGGTATTCCCCCATGGCGCGATAGAATTGGATAATCCGAATAGTGGGGATACATTAAAAGTCAATGGACAATGCCTAAATCCATATATCAAGGCGTGTGTTGAGGAATCCGACATAATTTGGTTTTCAAACCCTGTATACGAGGATGAATAAGCTTCCGAGAGAGGTCATCGCACCCCCGACTAGGGGTGCACAATGAAACCGAAAATTCAAAAATCCGAACCAAACCGATGGCATTAGTTCGGTTCGGTTCGATTTTTTTAATCAATGGTTTGGTTCTGGTTAAAAAAAATGATACTTCGGTTCGGTTATCGGTTCCAGGGAAAAAAACCCAATCTGATCCGATTCGAAAACCGATCCAAACCGGACCCGGACCCGAATCTAAAACCAAATCCGAACCAATCCGGCACCGAACTGACTATATATATATATAAATAAAATAAGAAAAACTAAATAGAAAACTAAGGCCTTATGGGCGGCCGTTCTTTTCCCTTCTTAGGCATATAAATACTACTCTTAAAGACTTAAGGCTCTAAAGCCTTTTATTCAATCAACCGTCGCTCTACTCTCTCTTTCTTTGCTCTCCCTCTCAAGAAGAAGCCAAGCACTACTCTTAAAGACTTAAGTCTTTAACACTGAAAGAAGAAGCCAAGCTCAGCTCTCCGCTAAAAATGAAATCGGTATGTTTTCTTTTATGAATTTTACTTTTTTTTTCATTTTCATTTTATACACAAACAATACTGGAGTTACGAGCTCAGACCTGATTTTCATTTTCCTTTTCTAAAACATTTTCGGACCTAATTTCATTTTTTTTGGACCTGATCTCAATTACGAGCCACCTCTGATCTGAGTTACGAACCACCTGATTTTTTACGAACCACCTGATTTCATTTCCACCTGATATCATTGGTTGTCCTAAGTGTAGACTGAGCTCATTTTCAGTTGTCAGTTCTACCCGATTTCATTTCCACTGAGTTCATTTTCGAACCTGATTGGTTTAAGAAGGGAAGAGTAGAAGTTCCGCCAATAATTATTTTCGGACCACCTGATTTTAGGCTGAGGTCATTTTTCGGACCTGATTTTTCTGAGTTAGAGACTTTTTTTTTCATTTTCTGAGTTACAAACATTTTTCCATTCGTAATATACAAACTTTTTTCCATTCAGAATACTTTAAAATTTATCTTTGAATACTTTTTCCAGTATAATTTCTTGGTATCTTTTTAATTTGTTAGTCTAAACTCATTTGTTTTCATTATTTTTTTCAGGTGTCAAGTATGGGTGATAATACAAATCCATCTCATAATGCACCTGCTTCAACTGACCAAACAAATGCAACACCTCCTGTTATATCCCAAAAACCATCATCAGCTCAGGTAACTTCTGAAAAACCTTATAAATTTGATGTTTGGGACCATTTCAATAAGGTTGAAAATGAAGATGGAAGTAAACCCAATAAGGTTTTGTGTTCTTATTGTTCAAACGAATATGCATATTCTAGTCAAAATGGAACTAGCACTTTGTGGAAACACTTGTCAAAATGTAATCAGTATCCCTTAAATGATAAGAAACAAAAGATCTTGGCTTTTCAAAAAGATAAGAATGAAGGGCAAGAAGAAGAAAGAAAACTCATTTCTTGGAAATTTGACCAACAATTATGTCATGATGCACTTGCTAAAATGATTATCATAGATGAGCTACCATTTAAGTTTGTTGAGCATGAGGGTTTTCGAATTTTTATGGCCGTTTGTCAACCAAAGTTTCAAAATGTGTGACGCACTACAATAGCTAGGGATTGTTTGGATTTGTATGTTGGTTTAAAAAAGGATATGAAAAAAGCTTTGAGAATTGCAACAAATCGAATTTGTCTCACCACCGAAACATTAACTTCTTTGCAAAACATGAGATATATGGTACTTACGGCCCATTTTATTGATTTCAATTGGAAATTGCATAAAAAAATTCTGAACTTTACCGTCATTCATAGTCATAAGGGTATTGCAATAGGACAAGCCATTGAGTCGTGCTTACTTCAATGGGTCATAGAAAAAGTTTTTACATTGACCGTTGATAATGCTTCTTCAAACGATACCGCAATTGGTCACTTGAAAAGGAAACTTAAAAAAAATGCTTTTATTTTAGATGGAGAGTTTTTTCATATGAGGTGTTGTGCCCACATTTTAAACTTGATTGTGAGAGATGGGATCAAAGAGGTAGAATCATCCATCGCTAGAATTCGTGGAGCCGTGAGGTACATTAGAAGTTCACCCCAAAGGGCAACACAATTTCAAACTAGTTGTATTCAAGAAAAGTTGCCCTCAAATACCACACTTTGCCTTGATATTCCTACGTGGTGGAACTCTACTTACATCATGTTGGAAACATCAATTAAGTTTCAAAGGGCATTTGAAAGGATGGTGGATGATCATGAAACAACTTTTGCTTCCGATCTTAAGGAAGGTGGTCCTATTGATAATGATTGGGAAAATGCAAGGGTTTTGGCAAAGTTTTTGAAAGTTTTTTTATGATATTACTAAACATTTTTCGGGGTCTTTGTATATTACTGCCAATCATTATTTTCATGATATTTGTGCAATTGAAGCAATTTTGTCCTAATGGAGCAAGAATAGTGATTTGAGATTGTGTACATTGGCAATCAAGATGAAGGAAAAATTTGATAAGTATTGGGGGAACATTGATAAAATTAATACGATGTTATTGATTGCGGTGGTGTGAGATCCTCGTTACAAGTTGAAATATGTGAAATTTTGTTACTAAAAAATGTATCACTTTGAAAAGGTTAATGATTTGGATATGCGAATTATAGACCCTTTGACTAGAATGTTCACTCATTATCAAATGCTTAAAAGTATGAGTTCCCAGTCAATAAGAGTAACTCAAAGTTCAAATGAAATGGAGGTTGATCAATTTGGTGAAATTGTGGAAGACGATGAAATGAAATCTCTTCAATCGGAATTTTTTCAACAATTAGAAAAAGACGAAAATGTTGATGCAAAATCTGAGGTTTATAGATATTTAGAAGATGTGGAAAAGGATGTGTCTAACTTTGATATTTTAAGTTGGTGGAAACTCAATTCTACTAGGTATCCAGTTCTCTCTTTAGTTGCAAGAGATGTTTTGGCTATTCCGGTATCCACGGTTGCTTCTGAATCGACTTTTAGCACGGGTGAACGTGTACTTGATCAATTTCGAAGTTCATTAACTCCTAGAATTGCGGAGTGCTTAATATGTGCCCAAGATTGGTTACGTTCATCACCAATTCCTACAAATGTTGAGATGAGATTGGATGAGATGAGTGATCTTGAGTCTGGTAAGTTAACATTATTTGTTATTAAACATTCTCATTAAATATTTGTTTTGTTATTAAATGTTCTCATTATATATTTGTGCTTTATTTCAGTCATTACGGAAGATCTCGATCTTGTTAATGTGTTCTCAAATCCTCCGTATTAAGGTAAATGACGTTGTTTTTAACTTCTTCTTTCATTAAATATTTGTTTTTAGGTATGCTTATTTTATGTTAATTTTATTTGTAGTTAAATGGTGCTGTTTGGGTGCTGTCTTGGGTGCTATTTGGAACCTGTTTTGGGTGCTATTTTGCTGCTATCATGTTGTTGTTTTTAGTTGTTTTATGCTGTTTTTTAAGAACTTTTAGTGCTGCTATGTAATAACCTATTTGGATGCTGTTTTATGACTTTTAGTGCTGCTTTAATGATTTTTTTTCAAGTGTAATGTGAACCATCTATGTTGTTTTTTCAAGTGTAATGTGAAATTTATGCTATTTTTAAGTGTGATGTGAGTATATATCATTGTTGTTTTTTAATATTGAAAAAGAATGGTTAATTATTAAAATATGATAAAAGAATAGGGATTTATTTGAAAACTATATTTGAATAATATGATAGAGCATTATGGAAGGACAAATATTGTTTTTACTATTTTTGAAAGTTAATTGAATATTTTATTTCCAAAAGCGAATAGAACCGGGAACCGATCCGAACTAAACCAAGAACCTTCGGTTCGATTTGGTTCGGTTCTAAAAAAAATCGGCTCCAGTTCCGATTCCAAAATCCTGGAACCGAACCACCTCGGTTCTGGTTCTGGTTTAGTAATGAAACCGAACCAACCCGAACCGTGTGCACTCCTACCCCCGATGCGTATGGGGTGAAGTTGTTGTATAATGTGATTCGTGTGAGTTTTTAGGTGTCATTAGAGTCCGCATTAGAAAGGGTTAGGAACACAAAAACTTGACCTTACCATTCTTGCGAGAGAAAACATCACAAAAAAGGAGGGTCTTAGGAGAAATTTTAGAGGTGAAAAATCCATTCCCAAAACTTAGCCTAGAAAAGAATGAACAACAAACCATATTTGTGTAGAATCTTTGCCGAACCGGTTTGCCCTAGGACCAAACCGATTTGCCAGACCTATTTAAATTTTTCCCTCTTCTTTTTCCCTTTCCCACCGCATTCATTCACCTTTCCCCCCCACCCTTTTCCCTTCCCTCCAATCCAAAAATTCTAATATTTTAACTCCCTCCCACCTCAAATACAACCCTTTTATCAGATCCTCCACCAATTCCCACCAAAGCTTCCCAATTTCCCTGTAATACCCCGTATTTTTGACGATTTAATTAATTATGTGATTAATTATTATTATGGGAATAAGTATACGATTAATTATTGTTGTTGGATTAATTGAATTAAAATGTGAGAAATTAATTTATTATTAATCCGGATTTATATAATTATTAACTAGCATGCCAAGGGTTAATACTTATTGTTGTGAACTATTGAATCTTACTGTGTGATATGTAATATGGAATTATGATATTTGATAAATTGTCAGAAGTGAGAAATACGGTAGTTTGGTAATTTAAGTTTGTCATGCGTGTCAGTCGTGTCGGGACTAATTGAATGGAATAAAAAGAGAATTTAATTTTATTTACTCGTATGGTCATTTCGAGTGTGCCGTTGAGTCTGGGAGGGTTGAGATAGTCAGAAAACACTACCCGGGTATTTTATTTGGACAACAGAAGATTTTAGGCCTAACCGGCACCCCGAGAGGGCATTTTGGTAAATTGTATTTTTGGGCTAAATTAATGGAGGAAATTGTGATTTTTTATATCATCCAAGAAAGTCTATTAGGGTTAAGAAGTGACAGGAAATTAGAACGGCCATGGAGTGTGTGAGGGAGAACCAAATTCCAAGAGAGAAGACTCATTTGGCATCACCTTGCATAACCGTGACCACCAACGCGTAGATCGAGAAGAGAGGAACGCGCACATACCAACATCACCAATGGATCAGACCATCATATTCAAGGCAAGTGTTTATTACTTGCTTTCTTTTAGCAATAATCATGCTCATGTTAGTATAGGCGGAATTAATCATGATTTATATGTTAATTGGGTGAAAATTGGAGATTTAAATTATGATTAAGGATTGGTTTAATTAGTGGTTGGAATTACATCATGTATGTAGAGGATTAATCACGAAATTTGATTATATATTGATGAACAAATCTGGGTTAATTAGGTTCTTTAATTGAAAATTTGGAAACTAGGGTTCATATGAATTAATTTGGGGATTTTATATATTTATGATGATTTATGACGAATTAATGATCCTAGGAGGTTAGGAATGATTTATAACCTGTTAGGTGTTGATGGGTATTGATGATGAGCTGTTGGGAATCGAATCTTAGAGGTTTTTAGGTTTATAAATGGAGGAAAAACGCTGAAATTTGGTGAAGAAGACGAACAGTGGAATCTCGTTCGAAGTCGTGCAAAGTGGTCCAACGAGATGGGGATCTCGCGCGAAGTGGTTCAAACGACATGTCAAAGTGGTTCGAACAACATCTCATTCTGGTTCGAACGACATGCATTCTGGTTCGAACGACATGCATTCTGGTTCAAACCATATGTCATTCTGGTTCAAATAACAGGGTGAATTTCTGGGAATTTGCTTAGAGCCCAGGTTGGAGTTTATTGGTTTATTGGAGTGAGAGAAACTACCAAATAGTAAATTCAAATAAGAAGGAATTTTGGGAAAAGTATGTGGGAATTAATACTTTAATTATTTCGGCATAGAGAGAATGTACCTTGGAGATTACGAGAGAGATAGTAATCTAATTATTTATACTATACGTAGTAATGAGATTAAAATACGTATGGGGAGTATATATGTAGGTTGGAGAAAATACTTATAAATTATAATAGGATGTGTGTATGCCTGTTATGTGATATTATTATTAAGAGCACTAATGGGTGATAACCCGGGGGTGCAAGAACCTTATAGTTAAGGGAATTAATGAGTGATAACTCGGGGGTGCTGGATTAATATTGATAGGTGCATTAATGGGTGCTAACCCGGGGATGCAATATTCTATTGTTAAGCGCACTAATAGGAGATAACCCGGGGGTGCTAAATTATTATTGATAGGTGCATTAATAGGTGCTAACCCGGGGATGCATGATTTCCAGAATATGTACACTAATGGGTCTTAGCCGGGGGTGCAGGATTAATATATATATGTGTGTAGGGATGATGTGACTATATATATATATATGGGCTTGTGAATATTGCTACCATGTGAAATTAGTAGACTTGGTAATAATAATCATTTCATTGCACCAAGTGGTCTTAACCTAAGAGTGCAGGATTAGTGTATATATATAGGGATGATGAGACTATATATATGTATAAGTGTACTTGGGTAGCATTCTACTTTGTGAGACTAGTAGAGAAAAATGAAAATGAGAAGTAAAATAATCTTAGTGAATAATAGATTTAACCATTCAAACGGTGAATAATGAAATTTAGTGTGTGATATAAGCTATCTGAATAGCGTATTGTATGGGCGATATGGGAATACTACTGGTGAGCATAGTTAGTATTAGTATGTTTTCTGACTAGTTAGACTGGGAGGTATAACTAGGGGGAGATTATATGTACGTTAGGCATGCACAATAGACGAGAGGTGAGAAACTCATGTGAGAGTTCGATAACTAACAAGCGTATAAGACTTGTTTTAAGAACCAGTTTTAAATACTTGCTAAAATATTTTTACACATCGAGCTCTGACCCGTTTCTTGTATCTCTATTCTCTTTTTCTATATATATGTATTATATGAGGTGCTCAACCACAGGAGTATCAGATTTAGAGATTTGGATTGCTTGACGTTCTGCAGCTGTTGTGAAAGCTATATGTCCTTGCAGTAGATGCATCTATCCTTTCCATTCAGTTTCATCTAGACTTCTTTTTTAGGGCATATGTCTCCCACTTCTAGTTCTTTCATCAGAGATATTGTATTCAGTTTATTTTGTGGTTTGGAGTTTTAAACTGGGAGGTTTTGTCCAGTCTTATTTATTTCACTACTTGATTCATGTTCAGTATTTATTTACATTCCTATGTGTGGTGAATGGTTTATATTTTAAGATGGAAAGAAATGGATTTACTTGGTTTTACCAAATTGGAAATGTTTTGACACCTAGCTTAATTTTAATAGGTGATTAATATGTTAAAATTTTTTTCGACAGTGATGCTGAGAATGAACCAACTGAATATCGTGTTTTAAATCGGTAGAGGACTGATCACCCTATATTTAATTGGGCGGGGTGTCACAGGTGGTATTAGAGCATCAGGTTCTAGTGTCCTTAGGATCTATGCAGCTTATTACGTTTCAGCGTATCGTTCTTTGATGTAGAGCCTTATTATAGGATTGTTGTGTCCCCTTACGTATGCAACTTACGTTCTCCTGCTACAAATCATAATGGAGGTGACTTAGTATACGAAATTCAGTGTGATTCGAACCCCGAACATTTTTGAACGACCAACGAGGGCCGTAAGAAGAACTGCGGGAGGAGAAGCTCAACAGAAGACATAGAGCAATCGGGTACGAGTGATTGGGAAAAAAATCACAATGAGAATTACTTAAGTAAGAAATAATAAAATTATCACTCAGGAACTGTGGGTTCCCAGGACACAGTCATAGATAACGGTGGAGTGAATTTAAGGCCACCTAGCATAGTCGATAAAGGGGAAATCAGAGGGAATCCTTTGAAAACTCATCGGTGAAGATGCGAAAAAGAAAATAAGAAAGTGTAACAGACCAGCGAAGGTAGAAAATTCGAAGGCAATTGTGTAGAGTGGGGAGTGACGGCACTCATAATTAAATTTGGAGTTAAAAGTTATAGCTCTTTAAATCATCGTGTAGTGATTAGTGGCAATCACCATATATGAAGAAGTGTGTTTAAAATTTAGAGAGAAATTTGGATACAATTCGACCGTCAGGTCTTCCATTCGGTGTGGTCACAAAATGTGAGTGAAATTTTGATGTTTAGCACAATGGGTAAGATAGAAAACGATCGTGAAAGAAAGGTTGAATTGCATAATGAACTTCGTACCTGGCAGAAGGGTATAAATTATCCAAAGGGTTTATATTTGATAAAGGACCCGTGAGTAGAATACTAGTATGAATGAGAAATCCAGCTATGATGACTAATGTTGATGTCATCAAAGTATACGGTCGCTAGTAATTGTAGTCCTTCCAAGAGAAAGGAGTAAAGGGTTAACAAACCTGCTGAAGAGAAGAAACTGAATTTAACGGTGTTAGTGAAACCCCACATGAGAGTATACCTAATAGGGAACTCGATTAGACGATTTTAAGTGATTAACTTTAAGAGGATGATGAAGTCAATCAGGATGTAGAGGCCAACCCTAGTTCCGAATATCTAGCGTAGCCAAATGGACAATGGAAGAATAATAGTGAGTTGTGACTGTCGCTCCGAGAGAAGGACATTCCCAAAATGGCCAGTGGGACCAATGATGGGGAAATGGTTCGTGAAGTTTTCCTTATATGAAGGAAGTAGGACTACAAGTGTTGAATGTGTCCACAACTGAGAAGTGAGACCGAAGAGATTAGAAATGGTAAACCGTGCCAGTTAAGCATAACGACTGGAGGAGCGAGACTTCCAGCGAAAGAATTTGGGGTCAAGAGAATTAGGCCCAGGAAATTTACAACCTGAGAATGATAGATTCAGGCTGGAACAGTAGAGTCCTCGTTAATAGTAGCATACAGTATGTCAGAGTCTACGGGACCCGGGATGTAAACGGGAGTTTTATAAAGCTATAATTGAGCCTTGGACAATTTGGGCCAACGTTTCAATAATGGGCGTGAAATCCACATGATTGAATAAATTGTCCATGGTGAGAGGGTACAAATATAGGATGAAATCCTAGGATGTATGAAGATTGCAGATGTTCATGGGTCGTGATGGGAGCCACGTGCTGAGACCCTGTGATTTGGCGAGACTGGTGAGGTTTTGCTTCTTCCTTGTGAGTAAAGGATAGATTCTAGTGACATGGGTGTGCCACAACTTTTATGTAAATTGGAGACCCTGAAATTCACGTGCAGGTCAAGTTTAGTGGGAACATTAGTTTTAACAGTCTTGTAACAAACGTATTTCTCGTTGTTAGCAGGGCATTTTGATGATTGCTCGTGAGGGAACCGGGCGGGCCCTAAGAACATGTTTTGTCGTTATAATTTGCTACTGCATTGAGTCAACTTTAGTAGAGTTTATTATGGTAATTTGTAGTGATTAATTACCGTATGGTTAAACGATAGTAAATATGTAGTGTTATGACTGTCGTGCCAGATACTCCGGGAGGAGTGATCTTAGTTTTGTGCGGCGCCACCTGAAATAGGGTTGGGCCCAGATATGAGTATATATGAAACGTTCATGGTATTATAGACCTCAACGATTATAGCGTCTAATTATATGTGATTTTAGAGAATAGGAATTTATTTGTCTGTTAAGACTTAGAATACATTGTGTTCTTATCGAGCGACGAAATATAGCTCGTTATATATCTATAGCGCCAAGTACTTGGGATAGTGAGGGAGCCATGCTTCATGTTACCTTTTAAGGACATGAGAGTGGACGAGTAAACTTTTATGTCACAATACGTAGATTCTGGGAAAGTACATAGTAGGTACTGAAGGCCTTACGGACCTCAACAATCGACTCGGTTAGATAGTAGTGTATCGGGGGGGTTCCTTGTTTTGATTTCGCTTTACGAGACATCCCACACATGAAACTAGCGAATGTCGGGAGTTGGAGAGAAGTTTGGTCGATAGTACATAAGTGTTATATGTTGGTTATTGTACCTATAAAGGAATATATTTGAGAGTTGATAATTCTTTTATAACTTAAGGCCAATAGAGTAGCCTGGCCTTAGTATTTTTCGGAATACATGAATGATGCCATTGAAGGATGGTTTAAGTTTTGACTAGTGGGGTGGTTGAGTGCACCCCTACCACATCAGCATAACGAGTGTGCAAGAATTGAGGTAAGAAAATTTTATGTTTTTGTATAATGATGTGTGAGGCATAGGATGTATGGGCGCCCTGGGTGATTGAATTAGGTAGTGGGTTATGATTAGCATGTAAATTTGATAACATGTAGTCGGGTAAGCCGAAGCTTATTAACGAAGTTTTGTCAGAGACTTACGTCTCAAGATAAATTGAAATTTATTCAAGAAAGACAAGATGTGTCAGAATACAAACAACAATGAAGTTTTCCATTTGCCAAAAAGCTACTCTAGTTAAGCAATAGGCATTAGGAAAACTGGTTTTAGGCACCTGAAACAACATATAATAGGAGGTCTTAGGTACCAATGGAATCTAGAAAAGATGAACAAAATAATAATAATATTAATCTACAATGTTTAGCACCATGGTTACAAAAAGATGAGTCTATGTATAATCATAGTTTACATATAGATAAAAAATCTGAAAATGATATTAGTAAAATTAGTACTACGTTAAATAGTTTAACTGATATAGTTTTTAGTTGGGTCAAACGAACTGAAAGACATCAGGTCGTTAATCAAAATTATGTAGAGAAAAAATTAGATTGTATTGAATTCAACTTAAATAAAGTTGATCAAAAAATTAGTCAACTCGAAACGGTTAAAAATTTAGATCTAAAAGAGGAGACTAAACAACAAATTGAAAATCTATTAAACAAAATAGATAATCAAAATCCAAAACAAACTGGAATGAATAACCCAGGGGATAACAAAATTCCTAGGTTATATTATGGTTCGGAGGAAATTAAAGCTCTTCAAACAGAAGAATTTAATTACACCGAATATATAAACGTTCGTGAAATATTAGATTATTGGAAACATCTATACAAAGATCCAATATTAACTGTTTCAGAACGCAATAAACTCATTGAACAAATACAAACCACGTATTTGGAAAATGAAAAATTATTACAATACTATCAGTATGAATTAAACCAATATTCATCTGATGAAGAAGAAATTCCACCACATGTAGTAAATACAATTGATGGAAAAAGGAAGGCTGAAGACCCACTTCAGGAATTCCAAAATTGGGAAGCTTTCGAAGATTATATGCAAACCCCTGCATATAAAAATGAAAAAGAAGATTTTGTTAAAACAGGCAATGCTTCTACAAGTAATACTAAAAATGAGGATGAACCAAACCCTTTTTTCCTAAGAAGAGATAATTTGAATAAACAAAATATATCTCAACTTGGTATTTATCTTGATCTAAGGCATATACCTTTTAAAGATCAAGAACAAACTATTAATGAGTGGGCACAATCCATGTCTATACTCATTACCAATTATAAGAGTACATGGTCTAAAGAAAAATTTTTAGACTACCTTGCTGCAACACTCCAAGGTGATGTTTTACAGTGGTTGCAACAATGGGAAAGCTCAGAAATAGGAATTCAGCAAAAAACTGAACTCCTACAAACCTTCAAATCTTTTGATGAAATATTAAAAGGATTTGTTGAAATAATTAAAGAAAATATGATTGGATATACTGGAGAACCCAGACTCCAAGAGGATGCGTGTTACATCTTATCTAAACTATAATTATGTAACATTTGTCAATTTGAAGAATTTGTTGAACTATACAAAAAATATTATTTCAAACTAAAACATTCAGAGACCAAACACTGGATGGATCAATTCTTTCATAAACTCCCAAACCCATGGGATGAAATAGCTTTAAAATCTTATCCTGGCTGGTTAAAAACTATCGGAAAGGACGAAAAAGATGACAATCTTGGTTTTCGCATAAATTGGGTATTGAGAAAAATATCTGACCACTGCATTGAAATAAAAGCCAAGAAACAAGTTAAAAATCAAATCACAAATTCTAAAGCTGGTTATAAATGTTGTGATAAGATTTTAAAAGAAAACTGGAAAATAGGATGTAATCCACCTCCTAGAAATTCCAAATATTCTAAATATTCTCGAAAGAGAAAATTTAAATGGAAACCTTGGAAAAAGAAAACTTCTTTTTCAAAGAATAAAAAATATATTAGAAAAAAGAAACCTTCTAAAAAACCACCTCTAAAAAAGAAGTGTCGTTGTTACATTTGCAACGAAGAAGGCCATTATGCACCTGATTGTCCTAAAAAAGGAAAAAGTGCAAATAAAATGATAAAATTTCTTGAAGAACAAGAATTAGAAATATTATATGGAGAAGATTTATCTGATTCTGATATTTCTAATTATGAAATTTTATATGAGATTGAATCTGATTCGGAAACATCCGATGAAGAATTCGTATTTATGTATAATACTGCAGAAGTACGAGGTAGTAGCGAAGATGAGCTACAAACAATAGCCCTTCGTGAAATAGTTGGAGAAGAAATCACTTTTACCAACGAACAACTACAAGAAATTGATAATCAAAGGCAACTTATAAAAAAGGAAGATGTCTATAAATTATCAAAATTCAAATTATTCTCAACAAGAATATTTGAACAATTTAATGGTAATACTACTGCTGGCTCAACAGATGATGAAACAGCAGATATTAAACTTTTTGATTTAAAAAAGATCAAAAGATGGAAGAAGAAACACCCAAATATTAAATATATACACATCGGGTTTATTCAAATCTGTATTACTGCCCTGTTTAGACAAGGTATGGATACACCCGTAGCTATACTGGTCTTAGACAAAAGATTCAGTAATCCTATGAATGCCATAATTGGAGGAGTACAATCCAATTTAGTAAATGGAGTTATTTGGTTTAATATAAAACCAAATTTCTTTATATCTATTGATGATCCAAATATTGAGGAATCTGTCATTATAAAAATCCAAACCAAAGGAATAGGAATGAAAGATACCTCACGAAATATGTCAATACATTGGAAAACAATTCATGAATTGACAACTCTACCACATACTAATACACAAAATGTGGATAGAAATATTATTGAAATATTTGAACCTCGACCATTTGATTCGGCAATACAGCCCAGATTAATCAACTGGAGAGATTTGGAAGTACCAAGACAATGGATACTACCCCAAATAACAGAACCACCTCCTGAAAAACAACAAAACAGCGTTGAATTACAGGTATCTGGTAATAATGTCTATTTTAAAAATAAACATTCAGAAAATTGGCAAAAGAATTTTCCTGACAATGATTGGGAAAAATTAAAGGGAAAAAACCTTTTAAAAGGCGAAAGTAGTAATAGTAAACCTCCTATTGCTATGAAAAATATACAAGTACCAATATTACCTGGAACAAATTATCTAAAAGAAGATAATATAAAATCCAGTCAAATTTATCATTTCCAATTAGGAAAAGAAGAAATAATCTTCTCACCAAGCCATGGAAAGAGAAGATATACTTATGTATTAGGTTACTTCAATTTTGCAGGCTATAAACCATATAGTCTTTGCACATTAATTGATACAGGAGCAACTATATGTTCCTGTAGACCTAATGCTTTACCTCCTGAAAAATGGATAAAAATGAAAAACCCTATTGCTGTAACAGGCATCAATGGGACACAGAATTTCATTGATTTAAAAGCCAAAAAAGTGGCTATATGGTTTAACGAAAAGAAATTCATTATTCCAAAAATCTTATGCTTTCCAGAAATGCATGGAGATTTTATTTTAGGCAACAATTTTATCTCAGAATATTTGCCTATAAGTATTGATGAGGGAACTATAAATCTAACCCTCAACAAAGATGTAGTAAAAATCCCTTTACTACAACAACATAAATATAAGTGCGAAAGAGATTTTCGTCCTACTAAGAAAGGGGATATAACTCCTTTTATCAAAGCCCTTGAAGAAACTCATTGGCTTTATACTATATTAAATGATAATTTTAGTGAAAACCCACTAAAATTATGGAATAAAAGTCCAAGGTATTGTAATCTCAGACTAAGAGATCCCAATGTCATTATAAGAGTAAAACCAATGATCTATACTAGAAATGATATAGATGAATTTGATAAACAAATCAAAGAATTATTGGATATAAACCTTATTGAAGAAACAATAAGTCCACACTCTAGCCTTGCCTTCATGGTAAGAAAACACAATGAAGTCATAAGAGGAAAAGCTAGAATGGTTATAAATTATAAAAGACTAAATGAACAATTAGAATTTGATGGTTATTTTATTCCAAGAAAAGATGTATTAATCAACCAAACTAAAGGAAAAAAGTTCTTTAGCAAATTCGATTGTAAATCTGGATTTTGGCAGTTAAAACTAACTGAAGAATCCAAGCCATTGACAGCCTTTAGTACCCCTAGAGGACATTATCAATGGAATGTTATGCCTTTTGGACTAAACACAGCTCCTCAGGTATATCAAAGATGGATGGACAAAATCTTTAAAGACCTTAAGGATTTTTGTGTTGTCTATATAGATGACATCCTTGTTTTTTCCAAAACCATAGAAGAACATAGATATCATCTGAAAATTATCTGTGAAAAATTCCAAAGACATGGAATCATTTTATCACCTAAGAAAATTGATGTTGAAAAAACAGAAATTAATTTTCTTGGCATAATCCTAAACCAGGATGGCCTACAATTACAAGATCATATCATCTCTAAAATAAGAGATTTTAATGAGGAAATTTTGGATAAAAAACAATTACAAAGTTTCCTAGGGATCCTTAATTATGGAAGAAATTTCATAAAAGGATTATCTCAAAAAGAATTACCACTTCTTGAAAAACTCAAAAAGAATGAAGTTTTTACATGGAGTGATAATGATACCCTTGTTGTTAAAACAATTAAACAAGAAATTATTAATAATTGCCCAAAAGTCTATTTTCCTAAAATAGGAGATAAATTAATATTGGAAACTGATGCTTCAGACAATTGCTGGGGATGTGTTCTCAAAGCAATTCATGGAGAATATTGGAATGAAAACAATCCTTCCAATACTTTTGGTATTCGTGGTAAGAAAACCACTATCCCAAAAACAATTCAAAAACATGAATTGATATGTGGATATAATTCAGGAAAATTTAAACCAAATGAACTGAATTATATTATTTTTGAAAAGGAATTATTAGCAATTAAGCTTGCTATTAAAAAATTCCATATTTTCTTAGCACCTGAAGACTTTATTGTCAGAACAGATAATAAAGCTGTCAAAGACTTCCTCATAAATAAAAGAAATATTTTAGAAGGAAGAAGACTTAAATGGTTCAACCAAATCGCTGTCTATACATTTGAAGTTGAACATTTAAATGGTACTAATAATTTTCTTGCAGATTATCTTAGCAGGAACTATGAAGAAAAACCTACTAACCAAGTAGAGTTTTTAGAAACCCATTAAACAAGTGGAATATTTTGAAATATATTTTATCAAAACCACTAAACAAGTGGAATTACTATTTTCAGGATGGGAGATAAGCACCCCGGGGAAGCACAAGGAGATTGGGTATCTATTGCTAAAAAGGCAAAAACCCAAGCATCATCATCTATACAACCTCAACAAAATCATGTTTATATTGTATTCAGTGGAAGAAATCCAGGCTTCTATGACAACTGGAATCAATGTTTTATGCAAGTAAACAAATACCCTGGTGCGTGTCACCAAAAATTTAATACTATGCCAGAAGCCATCACAGCATGGGAAAATTGGATGAAACAGTTAGGACCTCCTAATATGATTTACCAGTTCTCCAAACTACAGACCAAGGAAAGCCTCCTTGATACTGAAACCCATGACTTTCACAACCCAGGAATTCCCTGCGAGTTGTATACACCATTAAATGAAGCATGGAAATCTCATCTCCGAGATAAAAGAAAAGATTTTAGAAAAAATATGAGTATCCTTGCTAACAAAATTGCTGAACAAACAGCAACTTTGGATAAATTCAAAAGTCTGAGCCTCAAACTCATAAAAAGCTTAAACTATGAAAATGAAGATTTTCCTTTAGAAAAAATTGATACTTTTCTGGAATTTTCTGAATTACTGGAAAATGATTTTTCTGACAAGATCTTCAATACCATCAGGAGAATTTGTCTATTTGAAAAAGCAAAGATAATTCTCCCACGTCCTCTATTCCAAATCGAAATTTTACCAAAAATTGAGGACCATGAGCAAAAGATAAAAAGTCTTTTACTCCAGTTTAAATTATAGTGATGACATGCCAAAACTGCATTTCATTACTGAAGAGGGATATCCACCTTGGGATATTGAAACAATTGAATGGGGGTTAGTAAACAAACTAATCTTCTCCAGTGTAGCTTGTTTCAATCATTTTGAATTTTTACCTATGATGATCAAAACCATGACCTATCATGTATTGACAAAAAGCAAGTACAAATATACTCGCTATCTGTCATTTCATATCACAAGCACAATTGGTTGGCGATCAAGAGAAATTTTCTATCAACCCTACCAGATCTGGTACCTCAGAGGTACTGAGGACTATGAATGGGACGAGATTGAACAAAATTGGGAATTTGCACTTAATGTACCGTTGGACCAGTTGGACACAACGAGATATTGGTCACAAAACCTGATCAATACTTCAAACTATGCAGAATATTTTTGTCGGGAATCAACATTAAAATTCATGGTAACTGATGGCAGACGATTATTTGTTACCGATTTACCGATAAATTACACCACCTCGCTTGAACAACGAGCGGCGGTAAGGGAGTTTCTAAATAATTTGAAAAACAAAAATAATTTGGATGTTCCTTTTGAACAATTAAGCCATGCGGAGGAATATGAACAAGCCCAATTACATGGACCTCCAAACCACAGCCCTAACAACAGCATGTCCTTCGACTCTGTTGCTGAGGCCAACATTGCCAATGCATTTGATGCATGACAAATGTATGAAGAAGATGAACCCACATGAACGACTGCAAATCATCTAGCACACGAAGTGGGGATTGCATAAGGATTGCATAAGGACAGTAACCAACTGACGCATGCAATGACGTTTGGCGTTTAAAACAAAAATGTCCAAATCACATTACTATGCACATTTACTGTGCAACTACTATTTTCTTTAATATTACTGTGCACTTTTTGAAAAAATGAAAGATGCTGTCAGATTGTATTATCTCTTTTGTTTGTTTCTCTTTTCTTTCTGAATTAGAATGCATAACGGATGAAGTCCGTAGGTGATAAATAGGAGAGCTTCCTCTCAGTTGAAATCATCAGTCATAAGTTGTAATATTTCTTTTCTCCTCTCTTGTAATATCCTTTACTCACATCAGTTCAATAATATTATCAGTTCAATAATATTTCGATCCGCACTTGTGAAGTTGTGAAGTTGGTATGTAGAGTAACCTTCAAAGTTAGTCTGCAGTGGGTCAGCTAACTGTTAGAAAAAGGGCGGACAATTCGAAACCGGTAGGGGCTTCTTCCACTCGAGAATTGAAGAGTATCCCTAAGGATCTCCTCATGTAGCTGAGATGGGGAGATTATAGGTACTAAGATGCGATTGAGTACGACCTATTACCCACAGAGGGATGGGTAGGACAAGCGGTCTAATCGAATGCGGGAGAGAAAATATTATGTGAACCCTGAGATCTTAGGGGAGGACGAGAGTAGTACCTTCCACTAGTGGAGTTTGTGTCCAAATAACTCCTATAAGTTCACGTTCGGGCAGAGTGCCAGTAGAAATATGTCATGGTAAACTTGGTTGTTGTCCTACTTAATAGTCAAAGGTGGGAGACCAGTTATGATTACAAATGTCGGAGAAGAATCGATATTATCCTATATATTGTGTGTGAAATATATATTGCACAGCGAATTTACTTGTAGGCACGACACGAGACGAAGCCATATGTATATAAAAAGAGGATAGATCTACTAAGGTGCAAATAGTAGAATGCTAGATAGTGAAAATCTAAAATAAAGTTGAAGTAGTGAAACTTAAGCAGAAAGGCTTGGGCAAGAGCCTACATGACAGGGTAACCTGGAGTTTAAAGCAAACACTTGTGAAGTGTTCATTATTAAGGGTATTCGATAGCATACTATATGGGTGGTACGGAGTAGCTTACTTGTGAGCGCCGGGATGCGATGCACAATATTTTTATAGCATTGTCTGTACTTGGTATACTTTTTCCGAATTTCGGGACGAAATTCCATTCTAAGGGGGGAAGTATGTAATACCCGGTATTTCTGACGATTTAAATAATTATATGATTAATTATTATTCTGGGAATAAGTATGCGATTAATTATTGTTGTTGGATTAATTGAATTAAAATGTGAGAAATTAATTTGTTATTAATCCGGATTTAAATAATTATTAACTAGCGTGCCAAGGGTTAATACTTATTGTTGTTAACTATTGAATATTACTATGTGATATGTAATATGGAATTATGATATTTGATAAATTGTCGGAAGTGATAAATACGACAATTTGGTAATTTAAATCTGTCATGCGTGTGAGTCGTGTCACGGACTAATTGAATGGAATAAAAAGAGAATTTATTTTTATTAACTCATATGGTCATTTTGAGTGTGCCGTTGAGTCCGGGAGGATTTAGATAGTCAGAAAACACAACCCGAGTATTTTATTTGGACTCCGAAAGATTTTAGGCCTAATCGGCACCCCGAGAGGGCATTTTGGTAAATTGTATTTTTGGGCTAAATTAATGGACGAAAATTGGGATTTTTTATATCAGCCAAGAAAGTCCTTTAGGGATAAGAAGTGACATGAAGTTAGAACGGCCATGGAGGGTGTGAGGGAGAACCAAATTCCAAGAGAGAAGACTCATTTGGCATCACCTTGCATAAATGTGACCACCAACGCATAGATCGAGAAGAGAGAAAGGCGCACATACCAACATCACCAATGGATCAGACCGTCACATTCGAGGCAAGTGTTTATTACTTGCTTTCTTTTAGCAATAATCATGCTCATGTTAATATAGGCGGAATTAATCATGATTTATATGTTAATTGGGTGAAAATTGGAGATTTAAATTATGATTAAGGATTGGTTTAATTAGTGGTTGGAATTACATCATGTATGTAGAGGATTAATCACAAAATTTGATTATATATTGATGAACAAATCTGGGTTAATTAGGTTCTTTAATTGAAAATTTGGAAACTAGGGTTCATATGAATTAATTTGGGGATTTTATATATTTATGATGATTTATGACGAATTAATGATCCTAGGAGGTTAGGAATGATTTATAACCTGTTAGGTGTTGATGGGTATTGATGATGAGCTGTTGGGAATCGAATCTTAGAGGTTTTTAGGTTTATAAATGGAGGAAAAACACTGAAATAACGAGATGGGGATCTCGCGCGAAGTGGTTCAAATGACATATCATTCTGGTTCGAATGACATGTCAAAGTGGTTCAAACGACATCTCATTCTGGTTCGAACGACATGCATTCTGGTTCGAACGACATGCATTCTGGTTCAAACCACATGTCATTCTGGTTCAAACCACAGGGTGAATTTATGGGAATTTGCTTAGAGCCCAGTTTGGAGTTTATTGGTTTATTGGAGTGAGAGAAACTACCAAATAGTAAATTCAAATAAGAAGGAATTTTGGGGAAAGTATGTAGGAATTAATACTTTAATTATTTCGGTATAGAGAGAACGTACCTTGGAGATTACGAGAGAGATAGTAATCTAATTATTTATACTATACGTAGTAATGAGGTTAAAATACGTATGGGGAGTATATATCTAGGTTGGAGAAAATACTTATAAATTATAATAGGATGTGTGTATGCCTATTATGTGATATTATTATTAAGAGCACTAATGGGTGATAACCCGGGGGTGAAAGAACCTTATAGTTAAGGACACTAATGAGTGATAACTCGGGGGTGCTAAATTATTATTGATAGGTGCATTAATGGGTGTTAACCCGGGGATGCATGATTTTCAGAATATGTGCACTAATGGGTCTTAGTCGGGGGTGCAGGATTAGTATATATATGTGTAGGGATGATGTGACTATATATATATATATATATGGGCTTGTGAATATTGTTACTGTGTGAAATTAGTAGACTTGGTAATAATAATAATCATTTCATTGCACCAAGTGGTCTTAACCTAAGAGTGCATGATTAGTGTATATATATAAGGATGATGAGACTATATATATGTATGAGTGTACTTGGGTAGCATTCTACTTTGTGACACTAGTAGAGAAAAATGAAAATGAGAAGTAAAATAATCTTAGTGAATAAAAGATTTAACCATTCAAACGGTGAATAATGAAATTTAGTATGTGATAAAAACTATCTGAATAGCGTATTGTATGGACGATACGGGAATACTACTAGTGAGCATAGTTAGTATTAGTATGTTTTTTGACTAGTTAGACTGGGAGGTATAACTAGGGGGAGATTAGATGTACGTTAGGCGTGCACAATAGACGAGAGGTGAGAAACTCACGTGAGAGTTCGATAACTAACATGCGTATAAGACTTATTTTAAGAACCGGTTTTAAATACTTGCTAAAATATTTTTACACATCGGGCTCTGACCCGTTTCTTGTATCTCTTTTCTCTTTTTCTATCTATATGTATGATATCAGGTGCTCAGCCACAGGAGTATCAGATTTAGAGATTTGGAATGCTTGACGTGCTGCAGCTGTTGTGGAAGCTGTAGGTCCTTGCAGTAGACGCATCTATCCTTTCCATTCACTTTCATCTAGACTTCTTTTTTAGGGAATATGTCTCCCACTTCTAGTTATTTCATCAGATATATTGTATTCAGTTTATTTTGTGGTTTGGAGTTTTAAACTGGGAGGTTTTTTCCAGTCTTATTTATTTCGCTACTTGATTCATGTTCAGTATTTATTTACATTCCTATGTGTGGTGAATGGTTTATATTTTAAGATGGAAAGAAATGGATTTTCTTGGGTTTACTAAATTGGAAATGTTTTGACACCTAGCTTAATTTTATATAGGTGATTAATATGTTAAAAAGGTTTTCGACAGTGATGCTGAGAATGAACCAACTGAATATCCTGTTTTAAATTGGTAGATGACTGATCACCCTATATTTAATTGGGCGGGGTGTCACATTCCCACCCCTCCCCAACCTATAAATACCTCCCCCTTCCCAACCATTTACTCATACTAAAACTCCTACTCTTCTCCTCTAAAACATCTCTTCAAGTCTCATCTAACCAAATTTCCACCATGCCTCGCTACACCAAATATGATTCCAATGAAATTATCAATGAAGGAGAGAATGAGGGGTTCCAATATTGCTAGGAGAAAAATTGGCTCGAGGTTTATTTCAGAAAACCATTTGGCATTTATCGAATGGAAGGTCCCATGGGATAACCTCCCGATGAGGTCACTACACTTTTCCATTGTCGTACATGGTGCCAATGGTTGAATCCCCCACCAATTCTATCTGCGATCAAATTATTTGTAAATCAGGGGGGCCAATATGAGGTTTATATCCGAGGCAACAAAACCATACTTATCCAAACCCCTCCCTCACCGTTTCAAAGGAAGGGTGCATCGGACATTGGGAACCCAGAGATAAGCAGACTACGGACACTTTCCCCTTGGGCTAACTTGCCAAGTGCATTCAGTACGCCCACCTCATCACCTGTGGCATGATCATTCAAACAACCAAAAACTCGGCCATTAGTCTCTGCCACGAAAATTTCCTCTATCATTATCTATATGAACAAAGCCAAATAAGCCTCCCGCACATATATTTCCAAGTGATTCTTGCCGCCTCTTTCTAAAAAAGGGCAAGTTATCTCTCCCATACATGCGGTTTATTTCGGACCTTTTCTTCGATGCACGTGTTCCCGAAGGTGGCTTTTACACCCACATCCCCAAAATGATTAATCATTCTTCCATTGATAGGAGTACACACCAAGTGCGGGTGGTTCAACCACCCCCTCCAGTTTTTGAAGATGTGGAGATGGAAGAGGAGGAGGAAGAGGAGGCGGGTGGTGAGGATGTTGAAGTTGGAGAGGGAGAGGAAGAAGAGGATAGGGATTAAGATTATGAGCCTGATTTTGATGAAGGCACTCATCAATCGGTAGTTATTAATCACGAATTGGTGATTTAGAATATCGAATCGCCGCGTTCATCATCGAATATCGAACGAAGAGAGAGGTGGATAGGCACGACTATAGGCGCGATATGAGCCTCATGATGCACCTCCAAGTAGGCATGTACCGCTTGCAAATGGGACTCGATGCACAATTTCCAAGTTATTTCTACGACCCCTACTCCCGTAACCCCAAAGTGCCTAGTACTTTGAATTAAAGCCCATGGGCTTTTTGTGTTATCTCATCTAATTATGTAGTTATTTTGCATCATTGATGTATTTTTCTTTTCAAATACCTATGTAATTTTTATCCCTCGTATTGCATTGAACTTGAATGGTTCAGTCATGAAAATCAAATTTTAATTATTTGTTCATTTTTATTTTGCACCTTTTCTTTCCCTTTTCATTGATGACAATGCAAAAGTCTAGGTTATGGGGGGGGGTGGGGGTGATAAGTGTGTCTTTTAAAACTTCACAAATTTCAAAATTT
The DNA here is from genome assembly GCA_949130495.1 of Sambucus nigra. Lineage (NCBI taxonomy): Eukaryota > Viridiplantae > Streptophyta > Magnoliopsida > Dipsacales > Adoxaceae > Sambucus > Sambucus nigra. The sequence goes on from OX422217.1 coordinate 574,958,095, forward strand.
TCCAAAATAATTAAAAAATGTCAAAAAGTAAAAAAAAATTAGAAAATTTCAAAATTTTCAAAAAAAATTAAAAAATTCAAAAGAAAAAACTCAAAAATATTTTTCTTGAAAATAAATAAAAATGAGAATTTAGGTTTTAAAAAATATCACTAATTTTTTTAAGGTCTCAATTTGTAAAAAACAAATGCACTAAGCCATAAGTGATCAAAAACGTAAATTGAGCGAAAATTAATAACTTGACGAATAAGTGTGGAGATTTTTAACCTGGTGAGATTTCAATCCAATCACCTTTTTAGAGTAATTAAATCACTATGAGTTAAAAAATAACTCAAAGTTCATTTCAGTGCTTAAAAATATCGTTGATGATTTCCAAATCCGTATTTAATCAGTTACGAAAAATAAGTGAGATGTTGTTTTGAAGCGCTAAAAATATCTCATAACTAAAATTAATCTTGAGACGCTTATGGTAACATAATTAGCAATTCAGATAAATGAAGCTAGGCCATTATTTTTTACCTAAAAATATTAGCCATAAGAAGTCATAATTTTTTTTTTATCCTTTTGCTAGCCAATTTGGGGCGAATTTTTTTTCCCTTTTCGTTTGTTAACCCGAAAAACCCAATTGACCTAGATTTGTGAAAGTTAAAAATTAGTAAATTAAGTCCAAATGGTGCACAAAAAGGGGCAAGAAAAATAGAAAAAAATTCTCAATAAAATAGAAAATGTGAAAAATATGAAAAATGGAAGAAAAATAAGAGAAATTGAGCAAAAGCCCGAAAAAGCGCCAACAGACATTGAAGGGAAATTTTCCAATTTCAAAATTTCCTAGATATTCCTATTTTTACCCAATACACCATAATTCAAAAAAGCACTAACCGAGTCCGAATAACAAAATTAACTACCGCATGGAGAGCTAAAACACGAAAAGATATTAAAGAGACAAAATGGTTTGCGAATAAAAGATGATATTTTCCGTTTTTCAATGACCGTAACCCATTTATGAGATCTTCTCATTCAAATATTTCCATCTTTCAATTTTTGTGCATGAACTCACGTTCCTTAACATTTAATTTTTATATCACGCACACCAAGAGAAAATAGCCATAATATTAGAGATTCATTCGTGAATGAATTTCGTGAGAAATTGAATCAAAGCGAATCTTCGAAAAGTAACGTAATGATCAATCGATGGAAGTTAGGAGTTTAATTTCCGGCTTCGCACACACACATTATGAATTGAGACTATTAAATAAAAATTTAAACTGATCATTTTTTCTGAAATTTAATTTATACAATTTTTAATTATTTTAATACTTTATTTGAGTCAAAAAATAAATTTTAGGGTAAATTCACTGCAATCACTCACGAGACACCACTCGTCCTATTAGGATAACATATGTGTTTAACGACTTATTGCATACACTAAATGAAATCTCTTGCCTGCGAAAGATGTACTCTATCCTAATAATTTTTGGAAAGTTTATTTAGATCATACGCTTATTCAATTACATTTCTCAGGACGACCAACTGTCTAAGTTAAAGGGGGTTTCATTAGGCATTAATATTTCATATTTATCCCTTAATTTTGATACTTTTACAGTCCCATGCATTCTACTTAGATTGCATTTATCTCATATTTATGCTACTAATACTTTTCGTCAATTATTTCTTATTTTTTTTATCTCTCTCTTATTTTATAGGTATTTAGTGCAAGTGGATCGAGAGGAAAATCGAAGCAAAGAAAGAAATGAAGGAAAGGAGAATCAAGGGCAATTATATAATTTTCCAGCCAGAACTCAAATGCATAAAGAAAAGTTTAAGGGCTTAAAGCTATGAGCATATTGGAAGAAATGGAACCTGAAGTTGTAAGGTTATATGTACTTAGGTTATTTAATATAATAGACACACACAGCACTATTAAAAATTTGTCAAGTAGCGAAATATTCTAATTTTAATTTCTTTTGGAAATTTTAAAAGTCAACATGAACAATTAACAGTTAAAGTGATGGGATTGATAACTTGATTAAGAGATATAAAATTATCCAATTTTATCCTTTTTATCCCATGCATACATCTAGGTGATTTAATAAAGTAAAGTGCAAAAATCACAACCACAACCCGCCAATGTACGAGGAAAATCCAAGTGGGAAAAACCTCGGACGGCTGGGCCTAGACAAAGCCACTGCAAATAGGTTTTACAAAGGACTCAAAAGACTTATAGATTTTGACTCAATCAAGACATGCTGATGTCGTCCTCTACCTCCGAATTTGAAATACGCGAAGCTCCAACGTGTTGCTCGACGCTACTCATGTTGCGATATCCACCGAAGCCCAAACTACTGTCTCTAATAAGCTTGAATGCAAAAATCCACCAAAAGAGTGCTTGTTGAATTTCAATTTGATGGCATGGGGTTTTGGTTCAAAAGTTCAATTGTGTTGGAGAAGGATTTTTACCAAAAAGGGAAGATGTGAAATCTTTTGCTATCCAGAATATGTAAAACTGCCTTGGTAAAAAAGAACTGATTTTCGTCCATATATTAAAACTAGAAAAGTAGTGGGACATAGCAGTTATATAAAATAACTGCAGGAAAATAATTTAATTTTTTTTCAAAACTGACAGATCTCGTTCGAACGAGGTCGTTCGAACGAGTTATCTAACGATAGTCCAGTGTGAAGTTAGATAAGTCATTAGAAATCTCGTTTGAACGAGTTCGTTCGAATGACATTTCTAACGAGCTTCTAACGAGTTACCAGTGTAGTATGGGCAAAGTCGTTAGATCCAAGTCATTCGAAAGACCTGGAAGGATTTCGAACGAGTTTTCCTTTTTCATTAAAAATGAGTTAAAATTCATTGCAAAAATGGTTTTTTATGAAAATTAATATTTATGAAAATTACTCCAACACATAAAAATGGTTTTGGTCATATACCTTTTAGGAGAATGGAATTGAGATGCAAATTGATGTCGTGTAAACGTGGATGCCCGATTCTCTAAGGTTATATGAAGCTTGATGAAGAATGACCTAAAAAAGTTTTGTCCAACAGAATGTAGCCAATACTACAAATGACTCAATTGGAAATTTATCCTTACAGAACCCAAATTTGAGCTACGGTGAAAAACTTTGGAGCCTTTGAAGATGATAAGAATATTTACGGGCAAAAGAGTAAAGTCATAAATTCTCCCTAGGAAAACCGATTTGGAACAAAGGAGAACCCGTTCTCTAGAGCGAATCGGTTCGGGGTCATAGTGAACTGCTTCGATTGACCTATTTTCAGAATTCTAGTTTTATCCTAAGTTTTAGCTCAAGAATTGTATGTATTTTCTAACATTTCCAAATTGACCCGACAAGTTTGTAACATCTAAATTGGGTTAGAATAGATAAGTTTTTCATAGTTTTTGAGAGGATAAGAAGGCTGATAAATAAGAGGAACAACAAGAACTCAATTATTATCCATATTTGCATGAATTTTTAATATAACTATAACTTTCTTCCTTATTCCTTTCAACCTTGATTATTTATATGATATTTCTTCCTTACTGATGATTTGTTATTATTTACATTTTGTGTTGCATTAAATCCTTCATTATGTTTTCATGCAACGTAGAATTCATATGCGTAGTTAATTTCTCCATGTCCAGCTAATTTTTTAAAGGGTTGGTGTACATGAAACTGACCAAGGTATTATGGATGCATAAAAAATTGGACAAAATTAAATAAATAATTACGAGGTTTGATACTTTTTCAGAAACAAAGGTAACCGGAGTGTTTAAGGATACAATATATGTGTCGATAATTCTGTCATTCACGTTAAATTTATTTTCGACTAAATATTGTGCGGAGTAAAGTCCTCATATATTTAGTACTTAGATAAATTTAATTTTTTTCGTTTGATTATATGTTTAATTCTTGAATTTTTTGTATCCAAGATGATTTTCGACAGTTCGGGTGAGTGTATTCCATACCCATCTTCTCATATAGTTTATTTCTAAAACTAAAAAATTTAGTCTTGCATTTATTAGTTAAATTTCATTCATTAGTTATCTTTCATTAGTTCGTAAGAATTTGCATAAAAAATTTCATCACCTTTTCTTATTCCTTTAATGAGTCGATAGTTAGTTTTTAGACAACTTCCCATAGTTGTCATCATGATCCTCATCCTATTCGGTGAGTTCGGCACCCTACTTACCAGGATATTACTTGAGCGATCGACTTACACTTGAGTTCTAGGTACACGCACTGCACACACTTTTTGAGTAGCGTCACTAATCAATGAAAAAATTTGTTAAAAGATAGGTGTATATATAAGTCCCAAGTGGTTTGAAAGAGTCCTTAAAACATAAGACTCTTTAGGCTAAAACTTAGGCTTACAATAAAATTCCCGTCTCAGGGCATCCGAACAGATTCTTCCATATACCTGAATCAGTTCTACGTGGCAAAACTGGTTCGCCCCAGTACCATACGAGTTCGGCCAGGTGTCCTAACTAAGTTGCCTTGTTTTGGACGGATACTTGATATAATTCACTTTTGCCCCTGGATTTATTCCTCAACTTCAATTTCTTATAACTCATTCACCGTAACTCGAATTTGGATATCGTTTCTTCAAGTGTTCTCATGACTTCGAAATCTTTGACTTTTCAGTTGCCTTCTCCATCAGTCTTGGGCTGAAAAATTACTAGAGTGCTCTTGTCTTTCCTTTCTTTTGTGTCTTTTAATATTTTGATTTTCCTCTCGCATTCACTTACACTAATTACCTGTAAAACAAGAGAGAAACACACAAAACACGAAATACTTGCCAAAAAGGTTAGTAGAATAAATATGAGAGAAATCTAGTATAAATACATCGCACGAGATCGTAAAATTATAAAAATGAAGGGGATAAAGCTAATATATTTATACCTAATCAATCTCTATCCCGATCACCAAGGACACCTTGTGCATATATTTAATTTCAAATTTTTCAGAAGGGCGTTCCTTAGTTTCACGTAATAAACCAAGATTGCGTCTGGAAATAAACAAGTCATTGGCATATATCACTAAAAATAAAACTTACTCCAACTAATCTTCATATATATACATCGGTCAATGGTGTTTTCTTTTAACCCAAAGGAGATAATGGTATCATGAAACTTAAGGCACCATTGATGAGAAACTTATTTTAAACTATATATTGACTTGTTTAACATACAGACCATGACTTCCTTTCCTTCTTTTATGAAGCCTTGTGGTTGTACCATGTACACTTCTTCTAAACTCACATTCAAAAAAGTTATTTTTACATCCATTTGGTGCAACTCTAAATCATAATGAGCCACCAATGCTAATATGATTTTCAGAGAATCCTTATTTGAAACTAGAGAGAAGGTCTCATTATAATCAATGTCTTCTCAATGATTAAAACCTCTAGCAACTAGTCTAGATTTATGTCGTTTGATATTATCTTTTGAGTCGCGTTTGATCTTTAAGACCCATTTACACTTGATTCATTTTTGTCCTTCTAGAAATTAAAATAACTCCCTGGCTTGGTTGTCATAGATTTATTTCCTCAGTGACGGCATCAATCCATTTATTAAAATCATTGTTATTCATGACTTCTTCATAAGAAACTAGGTCATTAATTTTCCTAATGTTAAATATGTCTGTTGTAAATACACCATGTGATCATCAGGGATAACCAAGCTCCTTTATCTTTGAGGTCTTCTTAATGGAATTTCATGTGGTGTTTCTATAATTGGTTCGTTGATTGGAGCTTCATTATGTAGTTGTTCGGGTGGGTGATCATTCACTTATTGTTCATTGTCGTTGATTGATTCGTCAATCGGCTAAACTATTACGTTAGGAACAACAGGAAGATTATGAACTCGGGGTATAGGGATTGGTACCAGTTCTAAAAAAATGACAATTAAGGACACATGCATTAGGGATAGCTTTTGAGCTGTCCTTTTAAAAACGTATAAGGGACATCAAAATTGGATGTCCTTTATAATAACTCTAAAAGGACAACAATTTTTTTCCGTCATTTATACCATAAGATACATAGTTTTAGGGACACACACTTTAAAATGTGTTATCCTTTATAATAACTCTGAAAGGATAGCAAAATTCCATCCCTTAAGATATGTATAATTTTTTAACGCTGTATTTATAGACAAAACTTTATGTTTTTATTTAAAAATGACATAAGTTGTTTAAACTAAAAACAAATAAAAATATGTAAAAATTTTTTATTATTATATGTAAAGTTTTTTTGAAGTTTTTATTTATAAACAAATATTTTTCAAGTTGGAAAAAGTTTTCAAAATTTCAAAATTGTTTTTAATATTAAAAAAATGGTTATTAAAATATTTTCAAAGTTTTATTTATAGAAAAAGCTTCAAGTTTTGTATCTATAAATGACATACAATTTTTTAAAGTAAAAAAAATAAAAATATGTATAATTTTTGTTATATAAAGCACGTACAGTTATTTTGAAATTTTTATTTATAAAAAATAGTTTTTATATAATAAAAACATTTAAATAATAGATAAATTTTATTTATGAAAAAATTAACTTTTTATAATGGTTTTAAAATAAGATATTAAATTTATGATACATACTAATTTTTATAATTGTCATTATATTTATTTATTATACATCGTCCAGCCAAATTAAAACCCCACTCATTCCCCCTCCCCCCAACCCAAACTCCCGCTCATTTTTTCCATATTGCCACTTAACATTCTCTATCCACTCACCCGATCTTTTTCCCTCTCGAGTGAAAGGTCGATGTTTTAGGTGTCACAGGTGGGATCGATCAGCCACTTGCTCTGCTAATGAAGCTCAACCATCTCGTATCTCACCTATCCCTCTACGAAATTATCGGCACCCCTGGTGTCGCAGCTGACGTCAACCACATGAACACTAGATCTATTGTATACGCACAACTTAACCCTTGCCTTTATTCTTCACTTCTGTTTCTCACAAGATTTTGTTTTACACCCCTTTGTTTAATTAACTCAGTTGTTCTTTTACTTCTTTCCGTAGACTTATGATTTATGTACTTGCTTGTTAATATTATAGGCGGCTCGAAACATGGGTGAAGATTATCTAGGGAAGGCACTTGAGGGATGTGATCTTGTCATCATACCTGCTGGTGTACCAACAAAGGCTGGTATGACCCAGGATGTTCTCTTTAATATCAATGTTGGCATTATTAAATCTCAATGCACTGCCATTGCCAAGTATTGCCCTCATGTAGGATCCTTCTTTGATCAACCATTGTAATTTTACTAGTTCTAATTAAAGTTTCTTCCAACAATTTGATAGGTTTGAGTTTCCTTTTTCTTATCAAGCACTAGTTAATATCATAAGAAACCCTTTTTAATGAACTGTATATTTGTTTCAATTAAAATCATAAAATAAACTGTATATTTTTTTTTGAACTATTTATTTAGTCTAAATTAGTGAGTCCGTTGTAAATCGGGTTGTTCTGTGACGCCCCGAACCCAAATTTAGAGTAATTGGCGGACTTAATTCTCATCCAAGTCCGAGGGTCAAGGGGGAGGGGGAAATTACTTTTAATTTATTTAAGAAAATGTTTATTAAAAATTGTCATATTAAAGAAAAACCATTAATTATCCAATTATTCAACAATAATTTCAGTCCATTAATTCAAATTATTCTCATTTAATTATTTTGTAAAAGAGTCTAGCTAAAATATCATTAAACCACAATTAATAGAAAATGCCATGTATTATTACAAACCAAAGTTTCAAGTTCAAGTCCAAATTTAAATATTACAACTGAGACATAATTAAATATCGAATATTGCCGCTACGAGATAGCGGTAATCAGAGCTCTAACAACGACCGGAACTCTCGGGAACCTTATCGATACAAGCCTTTACGTCCTTAACTGAAGTACCTATGGGTTTTGAAAAGTAGGTATGAGCGGAATGCCTAGTAGGGTGGGAGATACTAAGTAATAATTTTTGTACTACAATACTATACATATACAATATCTTTTAATATTTCAAGAAAACAATTTATTTAATTTATGCAAATGAATGCAACTATATGCAATGCTCCCGGGCTAGGTGCCCAAACTCACACTTAAGCCATTTCATGTCTCGTACCAGAGACTTATTTAATTAAACATTGGTCCTTAACAATTCATTGACTTAAGTGTCTTTAACTTAAGAATATTCTCATTCTTAATTATTCATCGCAAGATTTATCAATCTTTGCCTTAGAGTCTAACCATCATCAATACTGTACTTCACGGGCTCAACACCATCGGTCTCCAGTTGCCATATGCTCTTATGTACAGGCTTTGGGGTCTTTCACCACTAGGAACGTCATGCCCTACTTAATTCTTGCCATCATCCAAGTATCCTTTCTTATATTTTCCACGTATTTCACAATTATCACATTTCATATATTTCATTATTCTCATCATTTTCCAAGTTCTTTATTCTTTTCACTTTCACTTGTGTCACACTTTATTATTTATCACTTTCTTAATTTCTTCAATTAGACTCGGCCGAGGAGGCCATAAATGCAACACCGTTTTTAAATATTATTTTCGCGGAACTCATTATTTTCTCTTAGCAAAAATATATCATTAATTTCTTTTTACCAAACTCACTTTATACATTTAATTGCAAAATAAATTCTAGACAACATACTATTCACTGTATTTACGACAATGCCACTACTATTTGTTTTACACAAATATTATCCTTTTAAATGGGTTTAATCATACTAATTTCACCAAAAATCATTTTATAACTTCTAAAAATATATTTATGATATTTCCAACATAATTTTAGCAATAAATTTCAAGTTTCATAAAAAGAGTTTATTTTCATTTTAAATAGCTAGAAAACCCATATTTAAGCCTTTAATCTTTATTTATGAAATTAATAAAATAGGGCTGCATTTTTCATATTTCTAAAAACATGTTAAAACAGTATACTCCCTTTTTAAGCATATTAATTAGTGAACCCATGAATTACTTCAACATTTTACGCAAGTTTTCATGGATTTCTACCTAAGAAATCCTTCAAAATGCTACTAACATGCTCATAATTATGAAGTCTTTCACCGTAATCATTTTCTCAATATTTCATGCTATAATGATTCATTATAAATATAATAACATCATTTATAGTTTTTTCAATTTCAAGACTACTTTCAAGCATGAAGAATAATTTTTAACAAAGAAAAATAAGTAAAATACTTCCATTTTCGAGCATGATTTTCATTACTTTAACACACGAATTTAAGCTTTAGAAAAGAGTTGAGAGGAGAACCCTACTTGTATAATATGGAGGATGAATATAATCAAGAAAGAAGTCCAAGAATAAGCTCCAAAAATAACTCCAAAGTAAGCTCCAAAACTCCAACTCTATCTCCAAAATATAAACTCCAAGACTTTCAATATTAAGTTCCAAGCTTCCAAATGAACTCTTTCTCACTCTCTAACTCTTCTTAGTGTTTGATGTTTTGGTGTGTTTACAATGAGAGAATTGAATGCCTATTTATAGTTGTTTGAGAGTCACCATGACCATTAGATCAAAACATGATTGGATGATTGAGATTAATTGCCACCAACCACTACCACCAATCACTCTCACCAACCACTCCCACCAACCACTCCATTAATTCAACCCACCAACCACACCATTATTGCAACCCACCAACCACTCAATTATTTCTTATTTTATTTTATATTTTTACTATTTTCACAACTTAAAATGGCTCTAAAACAAGTCTAAATGACGTTTTTTGGAGATGTCCAATAAGAGAAAGTTGCTCAAAATTAAATTTTAAGTCAATCGTGAATTTTTTAGAATTTTTTGAGCACTTTTATTTTTTGACGAAAATAATAATATTTTATTCATTTATTCATTTTTTGGCTTTTGACCCCATGGAACTCTTAAGCCTATTTTTAGCATTCCGTAACTATGGTCAAATTATTTTTAATCCTAATAAAACATTCTATAAAAATCGCGCAAGTTACCGTTTACGCGTCGGTACTATTCATGTCACAATTCTACAACTTGTGTTACATCTAACCAATGTTTGTTCATACAATTCTAACAGTTTTAGAATAATACGGGGAATACGAATAAATAATCATATGAACTCATGCCACGTGAAAATAGAGCATAGCGAATTAATATTACCGAATAATTCGATTACCACAGGATGATGAGTAAAATAAAAGGGGCGGGTATTACATTCTCCCCTCCTTAGGAGATTTCGTCCCTGTAATCAAAACCAAATCATTCGAAAGGGTGAGGATGTTCTACTCGCATTTCGGCTTCTTGTTCTCAAGTTTCTCCTTCGACACCGTGGGATTCCCAAAGGACTTTCACCAACGGGATGACCTTGTTACGTAGAACCCTGTCCTCACGATTCAAGATGGATATAGGTCGTGTCAAGAAAGTGATATCTTCTTCCAGCTCGATGTTATTCTAGTTGATGACATGTCGTGGATCGTGAAGATACTTCTTCAACATCGAAACATGGAATACATTATGAACGCAAGCTAACTGCGGAGGTAATGCTAAACGATAGGAGACGTTCCCAATTCGTTCCAAAATATCAAAAGGACCAATAAAATGTGGAGCAAGTTTACCCTTCTGCCCAAATATTTGGCTTCCGGTCTGTGCCCGAACTTTCAATAACACATGGTCACCTACAGAAAACTCTAAAGGTATGCGTCGATTATCTACATAATTCTTTTGTCGATCCTGAGCCGTGACAAGTCTTTGTCGGATCAACTAAACCTTGTTTATCATCTCCTTGATTAAATCACAACTAGTGAGGTGCTTCTTTCCAACCTCTGCCCAACATACGGGGGAACGACATGGCCTTCCATACAAAGCCTCAAAAGGAGCCATCTCAGGGCTGGCCTGATAACTGTTGTTGTAAGAGAACTCTACCAGATGCAAATTCCCATCCCAACTCCCTTGGAAATCTAGCGCACAAGCTCTCAACAAGTCTTCTAAAGTCTGAATCGTATGTTCTGACTGCCCGTCTGTCTCTGGATGATATGCCGTACTCAAATTCAATTCTGTACCCAACTCTTGCTGAATCTTTTTCCAAAATTGAGAAACAAATCTTGGATCTCTATCTGAAACAATCGTAATTGGGATTCCATGAAGTCTGATTATTTCTCGAATATACAACCTTGATAACTTGGCTATATTATCCGTAACCTTCATTGGGAGGAAATGATCCGACTTAGTGAGACGGTCTACAATAACCCAAACTGCATCGTGACCCCGTTCAGATCGAGGTAGAGTAGTGACGAAGTCCATCGTGATATGTTCCCATTTCCACTCGGCTATAGGGAGTGGTTGCAGCAACCCTGCTGGTTTCTTGTGCTCAGCTTTTACTTGCTGACAAGTATAGCACCTTGCAACAAATTCAGCCACATCTCTCTTCATACCGGACCACCAGAAATCCCTACAAAGGTCCTTATACATCTTTGTTGCCCCGGGGTGTATACTAAACCGTGACTGGTGGAATTCTGCCAAAACCTCTTCTTGTAGTTCTCTAATGGCCGGAACAATCAACCTGCCCTTATGACATATTCCACCATCCTTGTCCATCGCGAGAGTATCAAACTCACCATTGACCCGAATGCGATCCTTGAACTGCACAATCTCTTCGTCGAGTGATTGAGCATCGAGGACTTTTTAATGAGCAAGTGGCCTGTATATTATTCCCCACAAGTAGGCCCTATCGCTCCTCCTTTGAGCATGCAATCCAAAATTTTGAAGTTCACTGTACATCCGTCGTCGATAACACTTCATCGCAACTAAGGAAGGTTCTGACTTCCTGCTTAGAGCATCTGCCACTACGTTGGCCTTTCCGGGATGATAATCTAAGGTAAAGTCATAATCTTCCAGGAGTTCAATCCATCTTCGTTGTCGCAAATTGAGATCTCGCTGAGTGAAGATGTACTTGAGGCTCTTATGATCTGAGAATAATTCAAATTGTTCACCATAGAGATAGTATCTTAAAATCTTGAGAGCAAACACTATAGCTGCTAACTCTAAGTCATGGGTGGGGTAGTTCCTTTCATGTATCTTGAGTTGTCGGGATGCATAAGAAATTACTTGACCCAATTGCATTAGCACTGCGCCAAGTCCTGATCTAGAAGCATCGCAATACACTGTATAGCCTTTCCATCGCTCGGGAAGAATGAGAACTGGTGCCGATGTGAGTCTAACTTTCAACTCTTGAAAGGCAGCTTCACATTCACATGACCACTCGAAGCCAACATCCTTTTGTGTCAGCTGAGTAAGAGGCAAGGCAATCTTGGAGAAGTCCTGAACGAATCTTCGATAATAATCGGCTAATCCGAGGAAACTTCTCACCTTAGTAACTGACTTAGGCCTATCCCAACCAAGAACTGCTTCAACCTTGGATGGGTTGACCAAAATTCCTGCTCTAGATACCACGTGGCCGAGGAATCTAACTTCATCCATCCAAAACTCGCACTTGCTAAATTTTGCAAATAACTGATTCTCTCTAAGCACCCGAAGAGTAGTGCGAAGATGCCGTCGTCAACAAAGACCACTATAAACCGATCTAAGTATGGATGGTAGATGCGGTTCATAAGGTCCATGAAAGCTGCTGGGGCATTAGTTAGGCCAAAAGGCATAACTAAAAACTCGTAATGACCATATCGAGTGCGAAAAGCTGTTTTGGGAATATCTTCTTCCTTGACTCGTAACTGATGGTAACCAGATCGAAGGTCGATCTCAGAAAATCTGCTTGCTCCTCGGAGTTGGTCAAATAAGTCATCAATCCGTGGCATAGGATACTTATTCTTTATAGTTACCTTATTCAGTTGTCTGTAATCGATGCAAAGTCAGAGATAATTATCTTTCTTTTTAGCAAATAATACTGGTGCTCCCCACGGAGACACACTTGGCCGTATAAACCCTTTGCTCAATAATTCTTCTGGCTGGTTCTTCAATTCCCGCAACTCTGTCGGAGCCATTCTATGAGGAGGAATAGAAATGGGTGAAACTCCGTGATGAACATCAATGGCGAAATCAATCTCTCGACACAGACGTAAACTAGAGAGGTCTTCAGGAAAAACATCGAGAAATTCTCGAACAACTAAAAGGTCTGATAACATGTGACTGGGCTCTTCTTGAGCGATAATAGTACTCAACCAACTAATGAAATGTCGTCGCTCTTGAACCGTAGAGAACTTACATGGATAGTCGATATTTTGTTCGTTATTGAAACGATAGTGAGATCCCTCTGGAAGTAATACTGAGACACTATGTCGGTGGCACTCAATAATGGCGCCGAAACATGACAACCAATCCATACCGAGTATCACCTCAAATCCATCCATATCCATCAGTATTAAATCATATTCCAGAATAAAATCTCCCACAACAACTACACAACTTCTACAAATCTTATTCAGAATAACACCACTACACCTATGGGTAATCCTACGAAGATCGGGGGACTAAAATTTTCTACTTCAAGACCCAAACAGAATGCTAAAGAGCTCGATATAAAGGAATGGGATGCACCAGAATCGAATAATGCTTTAACCCATGTACTGAACAATAAAATAATACCTTCCATGACTGAAGGATTCTAGGGAGGTAGTGGGTGCTGGGTAAGAGCATAAGCATGACCTGGATTGAATCTACTAGCCTGGCTACTATGTATCTGAGTTTGTCCACGATTTCCCTGATTTTCTTGAGGCATATCGGAACTATGCATAGGTCGTTGTCGAGGTCTTGAGATGGGTTGTTGTTACTGCTGTGAAGGGTGAGTTTGATTGGGATTTCTTCCAGACATGATATTGCCATTTTGATAGTTTCCCTGATGTCCCTTGTTCTCTCGATGAGGACACTCTCGCATCATATGATCCGTGGACCCACAAATAAAGCAATCCCTAGGGGATGTTAGGCTATGGTTGTTACTTCTCTCTCCTGTTCCTGTTTTGATGTTGGCAACGAAACCCCTATTTTCGTATCTGAATTTCTTCCCATTAGTAGAAGATCCACCATTCAGCTTTGGTTGGGTCCCGCCAGGAGTTTTTTTCTTATCCCTAATGACTCGGGAGTCTTCAGCCTTAGAGGAGAGGGACATCATATCGATTTAGTCATTTTAGGTGCGGTGTGACCGTAAATATTTCTCAACCGTCGTGAAGACTGAGATGAGGCGGAGGTTACTAAATCTTAAGAAGGAGAGTATGACCGTTAATGAGTATGAGGAGGAGTTCACGACACTTCTCACTAGATTTTAATGTTTTTGGATGGATTGGCCAAAAAGATTCGTCAGCACCTTATAGGTAATCTATCGTTAGGTACTTACACCGACGTACTCAACGCTACTCTGTTGCACTGCCAGCATCACCGCTTCCATTAGCAGGGGAGCAAATGAGCAGGGGAGTCCAGCCTGCGGGGCCAGACTGGAGGTAGTGGTGCCAGTGGAGTACCATCAGCTTAGGGGCAGACCTGTCACAGTTAGCAGAGTTCCCATCAGGGAGACCCTGCCAAGTGATTCCAATCCGGAGATTCTAAGCAGGAATTTAGGGGATTAAGATAGGACCAGCAGGGCCAACATCATCAACAGCAGGGTCAGCAGCAAAGCCATCAGGGCTAGTGACGGAGTGAAAACGGCTAGCAGGGGCAGAGGGGAGGGAACTTCAGGGGCAAGTGTTTTGGATATGGCAAGAATGGCCATAGGTGCTAGGATTGCCCAGAGGGAGATAGGGCCTCACAGTAGCAGGGTGCTCGTCATGAGCCGTAGAGGCCACTCTTTCCAACCGCCCTCCCAGCGCCAGCCCTACCAGCCATCCTAGCATCCCTCATCCAACAGGGCTAATTGTAGTATGGACGTGTCTATAACGTGCACCAGCTAGCAGCACCGCAGGCGCCATCCGCGATTGAGGGTACATTTTCTATTTATGTCACTATGGGGCGTGCTTTATTTGATACTGGGGCATCACAAGGTTTTGTAGCTACTAGCTTCGCACGAGCCATCGGGTTATTAGACACGACAAATATTACAGTGATATGCGTAGATTTGACACTGGGAAATGCGTCCTTAATTTTCTTTATATGCCGGGGAGTAGGTATAGAGATTCGTAGCTTAATTTTACCTGTGGACATTCTAGTTTAAGATATGTATGATCACGACGCCACTATTGGTATAAATTGTCTCGTTACGTATAGATCCATGATAGATTGTTTCGGTAGGAGTATTATCTTTGCCATTCCTGGTCAGGATATGTTTTTGGTGGCGATGCCTCGCCCAGAGGGAGGACTTTCACCCATTTGTATTACATAAATGAGGATACCTCTAAAGAGATTGTGATTCCTCTAGATTCGATTCCAGTTATTCATGAGTTTTTGGATGTGTTCCAGGAGATACCTGGCCTACCTCCCAGTCGAGAGATAGATTTTATCATAGACTTTATGCGGGACACTCAGCCGATATCACGTGCACTGTACCGTATGGCTCTAACTGAGATAAGGGAGTTACGGGATCAGATAGAGTAGCTGTTAGGCCAATGCTTCATTCGGAGGAGCACCTCCCCTTGGGGCGCTTCGGTGTTGTTTATGAAAAAGAGAGATGGTTGACTGAGGTTGTGCATGGACTACCGGGAGTTGAACAAGGTCACGATACGATATAAGTATCTATTGCTCAGGATCGATGACTTGCTCGACCGATTGAGGGGAGCTGAATTCTTTTCAAAGATAGATTTAAGATCTAGATACCATCAGCTAGGGATTAGGGAACGAGATGTGTTGAAGACTACTTTCTTGATGATATATGGATCCTATGAGTTCAGAGTCATTCCATTTGGGCTGACAAATGCTCCAGTCATATTTATGGACTTGATGAATCGGGTGTTGAGAGAGTTCTTAGATCAGTTTGTCATCATCTTCAAAGATAATATACTGATCTATTCACAGACTGAGGAGGAGCATGCCGAGCACTTGAGACGGGTTCTTCAGACTCTACGAGAGCATCAATTGTATGCTAAGTATGAGAAGTGCGGATTCTGGTTACGGGAGGTACAGTTTCTGGGGAATGTTGTGTCAGAATTGGGGATATCAGTTGACCCGAGAGAAGTATCGATAGTGAGGGAGTGGGGACCGCCCACGACACCGACAGAGGTGCGTAGTTTCTTGGGGTTAGTTGGTTACTACAAACGGTTCATTTGAGGCTTTTCAAAAATAGCAGGTCCATTGACGAATCTGACTCGTAAGGTAGTACCGTATGTATGGGATAACACTTGCCAATTGGCCTTTGACGAGATGAAGGATAAGCTGACTTCGGCGCAGTTCTTGCTTTACTCAGGCCAGGAGTGGAGTACCTGATGTATACTGACGCATGTCTTCACGGACTCATTGGAGTACTTCAGTAGGAGGAGCAGGCTATAGCTTACTCCTTTCGCAAGCTTAAGCCTCATAAAAAGAATTACCCCACCCACGACCTGGAGCTAGCAGCGGTCATGTTTGCATTGCGAATTTAGAGGAATTATTTGTTGGGAGAGAAGCTTCACTTGTTCGCAGACCACATCTCACTGCAATACTTGTTCACTCGGTGGGAGTTAAACACGCGGCAGCGCAGGTGGCTGGAGTTTGTGAAAGACTACCAGTTCAAGATACAATATCATCCGGGGAAGGAAAACGTAATTGCTGATGCGTTAAGCCGTAGGCTGGTAGGTGAGGTAGCGAATGTATGGAAAGCGAAGTGGAAAGAGTTGGGACACCAGGACACGGTATCCCATTCCTTTATATACGTTATGATAGTCACACCAGAGATTGTTATGAGGGTGATCCAGACCCAAGCAACGAATACGTTTTTTTAGGATCAAATTGCACGGCTCTTAGCTGAGGGTGCTGAGACCTATTCAGTAAGTTCTAATGGGGGTTTGAGTTTTAATGGGATATTGGTGGTCCCCGAGGGAGATTATTTACGTTATGTAGTGATGACACAGTCACACGATTCTAGACTTGCGGTACATCCCGGAGGGGATAAAATGTACTAGGATATGAGGCGATAGTACTGGTGGAGTGGGATGAAGAAAGACATTGCGGAGTTCGTGTCCAAACGTACTACCTGTCAGATGGTAAAGGTGGACCACCAGAGACCGCCAGTACTACTTCAGCCATTGAAGTTACCTACGTGGAAATGGGAGAGCATTTTCATAGATTTCATCACTGGGTTGCCTACATCATAGAGGGGTCACGATTCCATATGAGTTATAGTGGATCGGTTGACCAAGGTAGCTCATTTTCTGCCAGTGCGGACAGACTAAACCACGAGCCAGTATACACAGTTGTTTATTGTCGAGGTAGTTAGGCAACATGGGGTGCCCCTGCACATTAGGTCTGATAGAGGCAAGATTTTTACGTTGCGCTTCTGGGAGAGCTTTCAAGAGGCTATAGGTACAGAGTTGAGATTAAGTTCATCTTATCACCCACAAATGAATGGGCAGACAGAGCGTACCAATCAGATGCTGGAGGATATGCTACGCATGTGTGTCCTTGATTTTGAAGGAGGTTGGGAGCCGTATCTTCCACTGCTGGAGTTTTCTTATAATAACTCTTATCAGTTCACGATCGACATGGCCCCCATTTGAGGCATTATATGGCAGATCGTGTCATTCTCCCGCTTGTTGGCTAGAGTTGGGGGACAATAAGTTTCTCGGACTAGAGGTAATTCAGGAGACGTCAGCTAGGATTGAGTTAATCAGGAGTCGCATTTGGGTAGCCCAGGATAGGCAGAAAAGATACGTCGATGCAAATTGGTCCTTCCAAGAGTTTAGCGTGGGGGACCAAGTATTACTGCGTGTGTCTCCTATGAACGGAGTAATGAGATTCGAGACGAAGGGGAAGTTGGATCCGAGGTACGTAGGACCATTTTCCATTATCGAGAGGATAGGGCCGGTGGCATACAGATTAGGGTTGCCAAAGCACTTACACCATATTCACGATGTATTCCACATCTCATCGCTGGGATAATTTCTACGGGATGATATGACCCACACTCACATCACGATAGAGGAGATTGATTTAAAGCCCGACAGTTCTTATGAGGAGAGACAAGTGGCATAGCGAGAGGAAATTGAGGTCTAAGGTAAGTCCGCTTATACGGGTCCAGTGGGAGCATCATAACGAGGAGGAGTCCACTTGGGAGCGCGAGGTAGATATGAGTGAAAATTACCCAAATTTATTTTTACCAGGTATGCCTTATTTTCCAAATTTTAGGACAAAATTCCGTTATTAGGGGATAAGTATGTTATACCCCGTATTTTTAGACTTTTAAAATTAGGGATTTATTAAATTTAATTGAGATAAATTAATTTAATATTAATTCGGGATTTATTTTAATTATTTACTAGCGTGACGAGAGTTAGTAATTATTGGGAATTGGTTGAATATTACTTAATGAGTAAAGTAATATATGGAATTGAATTTATTAAAAATTGTCACGAGTGAATAATACGACAATTATAGAAAATTAAGTCGGGACGCGCATGTATCGTGTCGGGACTAAATTATTATAATAATAAGTGAATAATTTATAAGTCTCCCGTATAGTCAGTTCGAGTGCGCCAACGTGTCCGAAAGGGTCGATATAGTCAGAAAACTATACCCGGGGATTTAGTTTGGCTCTCGGGACGTTTTTAGGCCTAACCGACAACCTGAGAGGGCGTTTTAGTAATTAGCCATTTTTAGGCTTAATTATGGATGAAAATTATAGGTTCTAATATGATGTAAATTATAGTCCTTGAGGGTTAGGAGTTAGAGAGTTACAGAGAGGCTAGTTTATAGAGACGAGAGAGACCTTTCCAAGGAGTGAAACCACCAACTCACAACCTTTTTGCCGGATTCCACCACCGTAGCGTAGATCAGAGTGAGGGGATCAAACCTCTACCAGTCTATTTCGTGGAATCAGACTTACAATCTCAAGGCAAGTATCTATCTTATTGATTCCTAGTTAATAATTCACCCATGTTATAATAGGATTGGTAAATACATGTTTTATTGAACAATTATATGATTTAGGAGATTTTTAATCGCATATTTTAGGAGGAATGCATGTAGTTTGTAACCCTTGACATATGTAGAGTATTACCCATGAAATTGTAATGTTTAATAGAAAGAAATCTGGAAAAAGATTGAGAATATTGGAATTTATGATAAAACTAGGGTTCGTGATAATTCTATTGAATTTGTCCCTTTCAATCCATGCCTTTGATGTATTCGTACATATTTTACGTAGGAAATCATGTAGATAGGTTGACATGACTCTTGTTTTAATTGTTTGGGAGTTTGGGATGAATTAAGCATGATTTAGAGGTTGAAAGGTGATGAAACCCGTAGGTTGGAATATCAGAATCTGGGCAAGAACTTGCTTGATTGATCGATCGACTCAAGAATGTCGATCGATCGAAGGATCCATCAATCGACCCTTTTCATCGATCGATCGACCCCTCCTAAAAATTGAATATTTTTCCCCTTTTAAATTAATTTGGTTAAAATACGTAGTAACCTTTGAATATCATTTAAAGATCATAATGGGTCATGAAGGGGACCAATAGGGTCTAAGTAGGTTCCGTTGAATATAATTTACGGGATGTAATCGTGGGATAGCAGGGGTATGTCATTTATTAGAAAACGTTCGTACGTTAAAAAGGGTATTGAGAGATTCAAGAAAGGCTTAAACAAGCATGGGAGTGAGGGTATACCTACTGAATTTACCTTTAGGAAGAGAAAACACTTCTAGGGAAGAAAAGTAATTATGAAATGGTTATAATTGAGAATAAAAAGTGATGAGTTCATTATGTGTAAGAATTGGGTAATTTGTACTAAGTACGGTTAAAATGTTGTTATAGGTTGCGAGCGAACCTAATTGAAAGATGTGAATATTTATATATATAACCGAGTGATTGTGTATATATTAAATATATCTCTGTGTATAATCATACCCGCGCTACTTGCTATCACGGAGGTTGCCGCGCCGTGACACTCTTATCTCGATGGGAACTTTATGTGGGATATTGACTCGTACCCTAGAACATAGGATTCCTTGGTATAGGCTATCTGAGAATGATAGTCAGACGTTCCTAAGAGACGTGAGGGTATGTGCTGACCTCTTAGTGACTTGGAACTATGCTTCGCCTCCATTTTGTGTGTATTGTGTTAATACAGTTCGAGAGTGATTCCGAACTAGTATTTCCCTTGTACGAGGTATACAGGGACTTGATAGCAGAGTATGACCGCACCATAGATTTTATGTGGGGGTGACGATAGTATATATATTATATGAGTGATTAATATATATACGTATATATGAAATTTTTCTACTGTGCGTAAGTAGATAAATATTGAATAAATGCTCCAAAATTGTGGTAAGTGTTTGGAAACTTCACAACAGTATTGAGAAATACATAATAGATGTAAGTAATCATTAAGATATTGATCCCTAAACTAAAATCGTAAACTTGTGACCTCAAATCAGAATCTATGGGAGATGAATTAGATAGGATTATGAGTCATTTTAGTAGTACGGTAGGCATGCACACTAGATGAGATGTGAGAATTCTCAAGAGAGTGTCGTGTACTAACATGGTTGTCATATTAGCGAGTAAGCATTTTAAATACTTGCTAAACCATTTTAAATTGTTTTACACTCGGGGTCTGACCCGTTTCCTGTCATTTTTCTTCTATTGTATATATAAATATGTATTACAGGTGCCCAACCACTTGGGCGTCAGGTGTAGATTCATTTGACTGTGCATACTGCAGCTTGGGTGGGAGTTGCAGGGCAATATAGTAGATGCTTCCTCTTTTAGCTCCTTAGATTTATATTTAGTTCCTTTAGCTAGGGCATGTGTCGCCCATTTCCAAACTCTTGTTTAGACTTGATAGGGATTTCATACATTTCTATCGTTTCAGTATTCTGTTTTTATTTGGGATTATTTTATCTATCACTTTGTCAGTGGTTGTGATTATTTATTTGGATTTGAGTAATCTAGTTGGCATATTTCATTGGATGATTGGTATCTTTATCATTTGTGTTGTCCATAATTTAGTTTATGCTTAAAAGGTTTTTACTACGGAATTTTATAAATAAAATCATTTAAATTGTTTTGACACTTAGTTTAATTATTTAGGTTGATTAAAACGGAAAAATGTTTTTTTAGAGTGATTCTAAGAATGAAATACACCATCCACCTTGATTTGTAATTTAATTAAAGACTGATCACCCGGTATTTAATTAAGGAGGGTGTTACAAAAACATATTTTTGAGTCTGTGTCCATCCTTCCCGAATCCTGATCCTCGCGGCGGGCGGGCTGCATGACAGTGAGGATCCTTAGTTCCCGCGCGTCCTCTCAGGAGCGCTTCGGTCGGCGTCATTTGAGGTGAGGTAAAAAATGTAGAGAGATTAGAGTCGTCAGTCTATTTTACTCAAAACAGACAAAAGAAAAGGAGAAGCCATCCCGAAGGACAGCATCTCAAGACATACTGATGCATACGAAACCAAAGTGATTCGAGAAGGGTCCAGAAGCTAAGTTACGAAATGGGAAGGTGTTAGGCACCCAATCCTCCCTTTCAGCCTCTCATGGATTTTTGCTATTTTCCTTTTATTTTCCCCGTGATGTGTGTGCATGTGTATATATAGTGGAGATAGGAATCATCGACTTATACCATGCAAGAGGAAAAGCGAGTCATCCGTGGGAAGGTATAAAAGTATTAGAAAATAGGATTTACGCGATTATCCTTACGTTGACCGTTATGATGGAACGATAACGTATGTAGAATAATACGCCACTAAGAACAAATATATGTATATATATAATATAAGAGAATGGAGATTAGAGAAAATAGAAAATGAGAGGAAAAGTAAAAATAGGACTCGAGTCTTGGGTTTTACCCCGAGATGCCTACGTAGCCTATAGAGGCATCAAAGTCCATGTAGTTCGCATACAAAACGAGGGGTGGGGTTTACCCCATAAATCCAACTGGGGGATTCTCTTATTTGTGTGTATGTATGTGTGTAGAAAAAAGTGTTTTAGTAGTGAGAAAAGTGTGAGAATTCCTATTTGGAATTTATGAGCAAACCCTCTTTTTCTTATTTTTTGGAGTTTTTATTTATATGCAAATATGAGATGTGCAATAATACTAAATAAAAAGTATATTAGGATGTGTGAGATGAGATAATAAAAGTGCTAAGTAATAAAACAAGTTATTGCGAATTTATGAGAATTTAAGGAGAGAGTTGAGAAAATTGGACATTCTTGAAGATCTTGAGCTTGATCTTGAATGATGGAGAGAAAACCTTAGACTTGGATGATGATGGAGGGTAGTGAATTCACCAAGTTTGATGAAAAGGATGGTGAAAAGTGAAGGTTGGAAAGGGATTTGGGTGTGGAAATCACGCTGACTTCGAGGGAGGTTTTCTGGATTTGTTGAGAGTGATATGTTTCAGATCTGGGCTCCCCTTGCAAGTGAGCCCAGACCTCTCTTTTTATAGGACCAGAGCATTGCCGATCGGCATAGCCCTGTTCCTTCCAATCGGTAGGTGAGTTTAGGTACACTGCCGATAGGCAGGGCCTGAGATCTGCCGTTTGGCAGTGTCTTTTAGGCTTTTTCGGAAAATTGACCGCATAACGCAAACTGTTGATCAGAATTGCTCACGGGGTGGACCGTTGGAAAGGTAATTCAGATACCTTCGAAAGTCCTTTGGACCACTCTTGGGTTTGGGGGTTGGCTTTGGGTCAAATATGGCTCGGAATTATTCATCAGTCCATTGGACGGGGAATCGTCAGACGCAAACGGATCGTTCGTCCGCATGGTAAGTCCGAATCGCGCACGGGGTGGACCGTTGGAAGGGTTAGGAGATGTACTTAGACATTAAAAAGAGTTTGATCCAATTCGGGGATTTAACTTTGGTCAACCGGGCCCTGGAAGCATTCGGTGACCTTTCAGAGTAAAACGGATCGTTCGTCCGTATCGTAAGTCAGAATCGTGCACGGGACTGAACGTTAGAAAGGGGTTTTAGTGCCCTTCGAAGATTCATTCAGCCTCGGTCGAGCTAAAGACTTTGACGTTTGGTCAAACGGAGCTCGGGAGTGCCCGATGGCTTCTAGGTCAGTACTCGGGGTATGACCTGCATCTGTAGTGATGTAGGGAGGTGCTAGGGACCTAAGGAGAGTTTAAGGGGTAACAGAATGGGGTGTCTACAGAGACCCTCAACGGGTGAGTTTAGAACAGATGCTAGCCGTCGAATAGACACCGCATGATGCTTTTGAGGGAGGATGACCAATTCAAAGGGTCGAGGCCAATTCTGAGGACCTAGGGAGTGTGCTAGGGATAGCCAATTCTGTGGGTAGATGCCGATTCTACGGTCTTAAGTTGGGATGACCAATTCTATGGGTCAACGCCAATTCTGAGGTCTTGAAGATGAGGATGACCGATTCTGCGGGTCGAAGCCAATTCTGCGGGATTAAGTAGAGGTGACCAATTCTGTGGGTCGAAGTCGATTCTGAGGGAATAAGTTGAGAGTGTGACCAATTCTGCAGGTCGAAGCTAATTCTGAGGGCTTAAGGTGGAGGTGACCAATTCTGAGGGTCAAAGCCAATTCTGCGGGCTTAAGGTAGAGGTGACCAATTCTGCATGTCAAAGCTAATTCTACGGGCTTAAGTTGGGAGTGTGACCAATTCTGCATGTCGAAGATAATTCTGCGAGCTTAAGTGACGATCTAAGATCGAGGTCAATTTTGACTTAAGAGTGGTGATGATCGAGGACCGAGGTCAATTCTGACCTAACTGAGGTGACGATCCAAGACCGAGGTCAATTCTGACCTAAGAGTGGTGACGACCGAGGACCGAGGTCAATTATGACCTAACTCAGGTGACGATCCAAGACCGAGGTCAATTTTTACTTAAGAGAGGATAAAGATTGGATTTTGGGTTCCACTGGGGAATGAGCTTGGGAAAAAGTAGAGTGTCCTTTAGAGACTTTGACAATAACTTTATGGAGTTTCGATGGGGAAATTACCTCGAGATGTTGTGTTGAGCCGGGGAGCCGATTGCTGGGGAAGCATTTGTGATCTTAGGTATTTCGTGGAGGAAAGGCAAGTTTGATGCCGGAAACTCGACAAGGGAAGTGATTAGGTTGTTCAGGTATTGGACATATTGCTCGGGGAGGCTTGAGACCTTTAGGGGATAGGAGGTGATCCTTAGAGATCCTCCGGGGACGTTGCCGGGAGGAGTTTCACTTGGTTTTTGAGAGTTCCACTGGGGAAATGGGGGTTTCGCTTGAGGGAGTGTAAAATTTTCTTGGTGAAAATGTTCTAAATCCTTTTCGTGATTTTTAGGAATTTTCTGAGGATTTTTCAGGATTTTCTGGTATTTTCTAGAAATTTTTGTATGAAATTTCAAGGGGGTGCCGGTCGGCATGGTTCAGAGGGTGCCATTTAGTAGTGGCACGGATTTTTGGACTGCCTCAGGAAGGTAAGGGGACAGTGCCGATT
The DNA here is from genome assembly GCA_949130495.1 of Sambucus nigra. Lineage (NCBI taxonomy): Eukaryota > Viridiplantae > Streptophyta > Magnoliopsida > Dipsacales > Adoxaceae > Sambucus > Sambucus nigra. Next base: position 574,982,627 of record OX422217.1, read on the forward strand.
GATGGGTGGGGGGTCAATGCCTATCGGCATGACCCTTGGCATCCTATATAAAGGGAGCGAATTCCCTTCATTTTTCACAGCTTCTTGCTTTCTTTCTTTCTGCGATTTTCCTCTGCAAATTGTTCTAGCATTATGATCTCTAAGAAATGGTCGCCTTTGTGAGCACTGCAGTGCATAGGGAATGGTTGACTGTTGATGGTTGGGCGGACGTGGAGTGGAGGACCAGGGCGCCTCTTGCTTTGGGGAGTGAGAACTCCTTTGACTCATTTGAGTCGGTTGCGAATGAGCGGACTTTGCTATGGGAGCCATCGCGTCATCGGTCTTCTAAGGTGGTGAGCCCTGGCGGTTATGTAAGTAACCTGACTTTTGGCATTCTCCTCTTTTTGGTGATTTTTTTATTTCTTCCTTGAATTTTGACAAGGTTTCTTCTTTTGACAGTCTGATATCTCTTTGGTGAACATGCGTGCCCGAGGGACGATGGGGCTTAAGGATGTCTGGGAGCATCTTCCACCCGTGGTGCGTTGGGTGGTATCATCAGCAGGTTTTGGGAGGTTAGCATCTGCGCTGGATGAGACGCCTCGATCGACAGTGGTCTTGTGCGCTTTGGGGGAGAGATGTTGGGATACTATCCACACCTTCCATTTCGATTTTGGGGAGATGACCGTGACTCCCATAGATGTGCAGCAGCTGCTGGGGCTGGATTGCGATGGGGAGAAGATAGAGGTGGATTGCTCTTTCCAGGTGAGGCCGGAGGCGGTGAGGGTGGTGCTTGATGACGTAGGGAAGATAGTTTCTCGGGATTCCATCCGGTTGTCCTTGCTGAAGGATGTTTTGCTGAGTAGGGTGGTTGATGTGGAGGATGGGCTACAGGTGAGGCAGATGGCCCGGTTGTTCATCTTATAGGTGCTGGGAGGTTTTATGGTGGCGTCGAGTGGCGACGTCATCCATTTGTGGTTCTTGTCGTATTTGAGGATGTTTTCGAACATCCCTCTCTATGATTGGGAGAGCCTGACTTTGGCGACCCTCTATTTTTCTTTGGATGCATTTAGCCGGTGCTACGGGCAAACTTTTACTGGAGCCATGTATCTCCTTAAGTTTTTCTTTAATTTTGCGCATTTTCCTTTCATGCATTCGCAATTTCCTTATGCGTCTCTTTTTGATTATGAATTCCTGTCTTTGGCAGACGTGGTTTTATGAGGTGATTGGGTGAAATACCCAGCTGATCGCTCTGAAGGAAGATACTAGTGGGGACTTTTGCCGATCGTATCGATGGCGGAAGGCTAATCGGCAGTCGAACGGATCTTTTTCTCTGGAGGCGGTGCGTCAGGTCTTGAATGGCCTGACCAGTGGTAGGGTAAGACTCCTTCCTTTTCAATCTTGATTTTGGCATGTTCTGATTTTGTATTGACTTATGCCTGCTGGGGATTTTCAGGTGTCCTTTTACCCTTAGGGGACAACCATTCAGGATACGGGGGGCGACCGGAGTGAACACGCAAATGAGGCATTTACTGGCGCATGAATTCGGCCATTCCTGATATCTCAGGGAGCGAGTGGTTCGATATATTTCCGAGGAGGAGGTGGTGGTGCCACCTGTGCAGCCTCCTATGTCTATAAGGCGGGAGCGGCTACTGCTAGAGGATACGAGGATCGCGGCGATGATCGATGAGTCCTACTTATTGTACACTGATATGACTGCGCCGTATGACTATATGGACTTTGTGACGAGCTAGTTGATGGTGCCCAGCATATATGATGCCTTGCCTTTCCCTCCGGCGGGTTCGAGTTGGGCGGTGGGGTCTTCCCACAGCGGCGATGGTCCGGTGACGGCGGCGGCGACTTCAGAGGTTCCTTTCATATGATTGCACACTCCGTCGTACAATATTCGGCGAGCTGATGGAAGGATGGTGCCTATGTTGCACCGTCCTCATGCGATGGATCCGGAGGAGCTGGGTTTGACAGAGGAGGTTCTTCGTCCTGCGGTATACCTTCTTCCTCTTTTTGGTTCCTTTTCTTTTTGACCCCTCTTTTGATACTAATTTTTTCCTTTTCTTTTTAGCAAGTCCGGGTGTCGACCACTTGGCTGAGGGACATCAGAGATTGAATATCTTCGGTGACTGCCCACATTTGGGATGCGATCCCGGTTCCTTCTTTCTTGGTGTTGTCTTTTTTGCCCAGGGAGGACTCTGGCTCGGGTAGCGGTGGTGCGTCGTCTTGTCGTAGAGGAAAGAAAGCGCGTTGCAGGGGTGGAATCTCTTAGAGAGAGGGGTAAAGGGTAGGTGAGAGAGAGAGAAAATGAGAATGTGGGTTCGGGCTGGGTCCCGTTGTTTTTTGCTTTTCTTTATTTTCCTGCAAAATTTGATGTAACACAGAAAAATATATATGCAATGCGATGGAGTTTTTTTTATTATCTTTTATTAATGGTGAATGAGTGAATGCATTCACATGCGCTTTTTACTTTACTGCTGAGACCGTAAAAAAAGATATTTTGGTGATTTTTTTGAAGAAATGAGAAATTATATAAGGGTGGAAGGGAGAATTTTGAAATTCTGTTGAGAATATCAATTTATTTTTATTGAGTTTTTGATTTTGACAAAAGAGGAAAAAGGGAAATTTCCAAAAATGGGGGGTTGCCGATCGACAAGCCCCTTGCCCTGCCTATCGGCAGTCAAGTCCAGTCTCATCAACTCAAAGCTTTTGATTAGTGCCCCCTTAATCCTTTGGTACTTTGTGGGGTAGGATTCCCTCCAATTTCTGTAGGGATTATGTCTTTTGTGAGGGTTCTCAAGTATAAAAAGGGGTAAGGGTGGAGTGTTTCCATCACACCTTCACATTATTATCTTCTTACCTACTATCTCTTAGTCTTGCAAGATGGATATCCTTGGTAGCATTGAGTTTTCTAATTACCTCGAATCCTTGGAAGCGATGTGCTTTTATAACGTCGACTATGATGCTTTCAACACGCGTCGAGTCTCTTTGTGGCGCAATCGGTCCATTGAGTGGAACATGCTGATGGCGGCGATATAATTTTGGTACCCAGAATACCATGTATTCCGTTTTAGGTTGGATGAAGTTTTTCCTACCTATGAGGACTTTTCTGTCATGCTGGGGATAAATCCCAGTGTTGCTGTGGCTATACCCGAATTTTTACATTCTCCCAAGGATTTGCTGGCTGGGCTTCTTCGCATTTCGCCTTCGGCAGCTAGATCACTGGTTGCTGGAGGAATGATTTCCCTCCCGGCGGTGTTGCATTTCATGCATTTGCGGGAAGTAGGTGATGCTGGCTGTGTTGGAGCCATTGCTCTGGGCCTGGTTTTAAAATTATTGCTGGTGATTGGGAACTGCTGGTGGACCCACAACTTGCAGCCATTACTTCATGGATGTCATACTGTCGTAATTCTGCGACGGTGATACTGATGGAGACCCTGAACGGTCTGGATGCCTGGTAAGAAGGTCGTTCTGACTTCCCACGGGGTAGCCCCATGATGCTATTCACGTGGTTATTTGAAAGCCTCCGCCTGATGACTCTTCCAGAATATCCTTTATCGGTTGTACCCAACTTCTTTTCGCGTCACTTTTTCTACGTTGTCCTGGATATTGTGAGTTAGGAGAATTAGTTTGTGGATCATGGGGCTCGAAATTTGTACTGGTCAGTGCCTTAGTGGGGACAGTTGCTGCCTGTTCTGGAGCTAGGAGAATACTCATATGTGCGGCTGGTTGGTCTCAGACAGACCTCTTTTTATTTCCCTTGGCGGCTTCTGCTCCAATTTGGCTGAGCACAGGTCGTGCCACCTTTGACACTAAATTTCTTTCTGGTAGAGGATTTGACTGAGCGTCTGCGCATGCGGCTTGGCTCTCTGTGGGAGAATCGGCGTCTGTCAACCCGTCCCTCTCAGTCTGTTGGGAGAGTTTGGCATATCCCTAGAGATTATATGAAGTGGTTATGGAGGAGAGTTGTCAGCAAGATGTTGGCAGTAGAGACTGGACAAAAGTGGCTTACTTCTTTTAACGCCATGGAAGGGGGTGTTGTGGTTTTTTCGAAGCTGGTTCAATCTTATCGGTCCATGGAGTGTCTGCGACACTCTGTTCAGGCAGGGGAAACTTGGGGACCCCAGGATGTAGATGATGATGATGGAGCGAGCTCCTCCGATAGTTGTGGATAGGACTCTTGGAGAGTTTATTGTGTGATGGATAAATGTGGGGATTTTATTTGGCTTTTTTTGTAGGGTAGGGGGAAAGGAGTTATTCGTTCCTTTTCTTATGTAATCTGTACCGAAATTTCTTATTAGGGAAATAAAAAAGTTTCTGATCATCCAGTTGTGCCTTTGATGAGTTTTGTGTTGTTTGAATTATCTATATCGATCGCTAAGGCATATATAATCCTTTTGTTCAAGTATATGTTGGAATTGACTGTTGTTCTCAGAGATAAGAAGAGAATAGTATTTTGTAAAAAAGAAATGGTCGTGCTCACGTAAGGTGTATGAGTTGCCTACGTACCTCTGTAGTTTTTGAAAAGTTTTAATTTGTTTGAAAATGGTTTTTTTGCAGAGGATTAGGCCCACGTAGTTCTGGGTAGAAGGAAATAAAGAGATTTTTTTGTCCAGAATATATGGGAGATGAGAAGAGTCATAGTGTGTCAAGATTTCAGACTAGGGGTAGAATTTCTTGAGACGGTCCAGGTTGACTAGACGAGCCATCTCCTCCCCATCTAAGTCGGTGAGCATGGAGGCACCACCGGACAAGATCTTCTTGACAATGTAGGGGCCACTCCAATTGGGATTGAATTTCCCTCTGGGGTCCCAGGTGGGTTCTGTGATCTTTTTGAGGGCTAGGTACCCTTCTCGTACACCACAGTCCTTGACTCTCTTATTGAATGATCAGGTTATTGGGTGATGGTACCCTTGTATATGGTATAACGCTTTTAATCTCCTTTTTTCTACGATGGTCAGCTCGTCAAGACGACTTTGGCACCAGTTTTTGGAGGGTTGCTCGATCTTTCTTGTTTGAACCCTCGGGATACCTACCATACTTGAGGAGGATCCATATATCATAGTACCAACAATTGGCTAGTTCGGTATCTTCTGTGGTGAGGAGCTCAATGTGGTAGCAGTGGGTTGGTTTGTCTTTCTTTTGAACAAGGAAGGGGGTCATTGTCATTCGTTCGAGCATGTCGTCCATAGAGGATAGGGTAGCAAGGGCATCGGCTAGGTTGTTCTTTACTTAAGGTAGGTAATGGAAGGTGATATCTTGGAATTGGGAGGCTAGCTCTCCTAAGTGGGCATGGAAGGGTTGGAGTTTCTCATCCCTGACTTTCCATTTTATGAGCAATTGACCGATGATGAGGGCAGAATCCCCGTAGATGTCTTGGAATTGGATACCTTTCTTGAGAGCAACTTTGAGGCCTATCGTACACGCCTCGTACTCATTCATGTTATTGGTGCAGGGGAAATCCAATTTGATGGCGATGGGAGTGTGAGAGTCATCTGGGGCGATCAGAAGTATCCCAATGCCATATCCCCTTTTGTTGGCAGCGTCGTCAAAGAACATTTGTCATCGAAGGTTGTATTAAGCAGTGCAAAGGATGTTTTCATCTGGGAATTCAGAGACCCAGACATCGTCTTCTTTTATGGGGTAATCAGCTAGGTAGTTGAAGATGGATCTTCCCTTCTTGGCTTTTTGCGTGATGTACAAAATATCGAACTCGGCTAGGAGCATCAACCATCAGGCCATTCGGATGGATAAAGCGGGTTTTTCAAGCAGGTATTTGATGGGATCCATTTGGGATACAAGTTTTATAGGGAAGGCGAGCATGTAGTGCCGCAACTTTTGGGTAACCCAGACAAGTGCGACACATTCCTTTTCCAAAGCAGTGTAGTTAACCTCGCTCCTTGCCAATTTACGACTGGCATAATAGATGGCTCTTTCTTTGCAGGAATATTCAAGGTATTGGGCTAGCAAAGACCCAGTTGTAGTGTCAATTATGGTTAGGTATATGATTAAGGGGAGACTAGGCTGTGGTGCCATGAGTACCAGGGGTTGGGTCAGATATTATTTGATTCGGTCAAAAGATTCTTGGCAGGCCTCGTTCCAAATCGTAGTTGAATCCTTTCGGAGGAGTTTGAAGATTGGCTCGCAGATGGAGGTTAGCTGGCTGATGAATCGGCTGATGTATTGTAATTTTCTAAGGAAACCTCGAACTTCTTTCTCTATTCGGGGAGGTTGCATCTTGAGTATGGCTTTCAGCTTGGCGATATCTTCTTCTATCCCCTTCTTACTGACCATGAATCCTAAGAGTTTTCCCTTCATAACGCCGAAGACGCATTTCTGTGGATTGAGTCTCATTTGATATTGTCGCTGTCGTTCAAAGAACTTTCAGAGAGAAGGAACATGACCCTCTCTAGTTTTGGACTTGATAATCATACCATCCACATAGACCTTAACTTATTTATGAATCAGATCATGCAGGATGGTTGTGGCAGCCCTCTGGTAGGTAGCCCCGACATTCTTGAGACCAAATAGAATGATAGTGTAGCAAAAGGTTCCTCATGGGGGTGATGAATGAGGTTTTTTCTTGGTGGTCTGGGTGAATTTTAATTTGGTTATATCCAGTAAACCCGTCGATGAATGACTTGAGAGCATGACTGGCTGTGTTGTCCACGATCATCTCGATATTAGGTAACGGATAATCATCCTTTGGAGAGGCTTTATTCAAATCTCGATAGTCTACACACATTCGAACTTTTCCTCCTGATTTCGGTACGGGCACTATATTAGCTAGCCATGTGGGATATTCGATCACATGAATGAAGCCTACGTTCAACTGTTTGACCACCTCTTCTTTGACCTTGAGCGACCATTCGATGCGGAGCTTTATCAACTTTTGTTTGACCGACTTGTAATCTGGGAGAGTGAGGATCTCGTGCTGAGCTATTTCAGGATCAATGCCGAGCATATCGTCGTAGGACCATATGAAGACATCCACGAATTCCTTTAGCAATTATTCGAGTTGTGCACGCTCATGCTTTTCGAGGGTAGCTCCTATCCTAATATCGCGCTGTTGCCTACTAGAACCGAGGTTAATAACAACAGTCTCTTCTTCATTAACTTGAACGCGATTATGTTGTTTATTATTAACCTTATTTAGATCAGTTAAGAATTATTTATTTGCAAAATCATCATCATCAAAAGTTTGATTAGAATCCAAATAATTGATGTAAGGCACACCAAGATACTCAAAAGCTTCGTTTATTTCATTCATAGGAAAAATAGCATGGAGAACCTCGTCAAAAGAGGACTCTATTACATTTGAATAAGGATAAATAATAGAAGAAGAAATGGTGTAAATATTAGGATTAAAGGAGATTTCAGCAGGTAGAACTGGTGCAGCATGCCAGTTGAGGAGAGGTGTATCAGCATCTTTAATCAGTTGGGATGGATCCGGTGATGTAGTGCCTGAGTGAACCATGTAGAGTGTCAGCCCTAGTGTCTGTAAGCTGAAGGAATCTTTGGAGTCACTTTCCTCAGTCTCTTCGGTATCTTTGATGAGCGGTTGTACTTGGTGTTGGGAACTCTCGACCTATGGGTAGCTATCTTGGAAAAAGATCTCCATTTTTGGCTTCATCTTCTTGTCTGTATGGTCATACCATGGTTCTCGAAAGCCGCAAAAGGGGAAGTCCTAACCCTCTTTGATGAATCATCCGTTTAAGGAGTCACCTGGGCTAGTCTGGATGCGGTCTAATCTTCTCTTTGGTCGAGACTGGCGGATCATTCTGAGCTCTTGTTCTGACGGTTGATACCCCAAACCACAAGGAGGAAAAGCCTTCTTCAGTTCAATTGGCTCTAGTATCCCTTGTTGTCTTTGCCCTAGCCCCTGTCTGGGCATGAAGTGTATATTTCTGAACATCTAAATCACATTGAAATTTCCATGAGGGTCGTATTCTGGACAAACCCTTTCTTTGAAGTTGTCCCCTACTGGGAGTGTAAGTGGCTCAACTCGAAATCCTGATAGGAGCATATTATTTGACCTATGTTGTATCTCAAGGATTGGACTGCTGGTACTTGCACCATATGTATTGTCATCGTCGCCCAAGATGGTGATGACCCGTCCATCGACGAAGAACTTTAATTTCTGATGGAGTGAGGAAGACACACCCTTGATACACTGGAGCCAAGATCTCCTAGCAACAGATTGAAACAAGCTGGGATGTCAATAACTTGGAATTTGACGACAGGGTTTATAGGGCCAGCCCCTATTACCAACTTTATGGATCCCATCACCTCCCGATGGGTATTATCGTAGGCACGCCTAGCGGTGGAGGTTAGAGCGAGGTCTCTTTCTTTCAGGCCTGAACATTTGAAGGTTCTCAGTGGGCAAACATTCAAGGCGGATCCATTATCGACAAGAGAGAGTGGTATAACCTTCCCCATAACTTCGACGGAGATGTTGAGTGCATGATTGTGGTTTGGCCCAATCTTGGGGATTTCTTCTTTGGAAAAGGATAACATTCGGGTAAAGGTCAAGGATCCGACCAAATTTATCGCTTCTTCTGGTGTGGTATAAGGATGAACTGTGGGTCCAGTGAGGAACTTGATCAAAGCATTTTTGTGTAGTTGAGAAGACATAAAAAGCCCTCATAGAGTGATATTAGCTTGAGTTTTCTTCAATTGATCGAGGATCTTGCTCTCCTCGAGGGTCATTTCTGGCATAGGAAGGGTTTAGACGCCATTCCCTTTGTCATTGGCTGGTAGTGAGTTTGGGATCTGGTAATGCTTCCCTGATTTGGTAATGTGATTTACTGAAGAAGGGAAGAACATGAATCCCGTTTCCTCGTCGATCTCAGGTTTTTCTACGACCTTGCTTATTTCTCCGAGGAGTTCTTCAAATGATATCATTCCAAACATGTTGGCTACCGGGCTAGTTTTCTCGAAAGCTTGTTCTTCATTCGAATCTTCGAATTCTTCCCCCCATCCGGTGGCAATAATTCTGTCTTTCTATGTAAAGTTGATGCATTCCACAACTTCAACGGCTTCTTCATACAGGCCATCCCATTCTGTGGGGATGTGTAAGGGTGAAGGGACCAGGCGCCCCTTTAGCTTCAGATCATCAAGTAACTCGGTGATACTGCAAATATTGTTGGTTTGTTTGAATAATTCTTCCATAATCTGGACAACATCATCTAAGCTGACTTCATCGGTCGGTACCACCCATCTATCTGACTCGCGGGCCCATTTTCTTGCTTCCACAAATAGTGTGCTAAACCTCTGGCAATCAATGATCATCTGTGAGGGCAATTTCAGCCCGAACTCTAGGAGTTGGTTTAAGACTTCTGATAATTCCATGCTTCCATTTTCAGAACGGGTACGGATAGCAATGCATGCTCTAGTAAGGAGTGACAGTGCCTGATCACCGAGGCTAGTAGGGTGTAGGAGGAAATATGGGCAAATTTGGAGGGGTTTAGGAAAGTATATGGGTGTAATTTGAGTTGAGGGGTCGAATTCTGGGTTTTCTTCTAGAAAGATGGCATTGGTATGATTTGGAAGTGGGTTGTGAGTAGTGTTTGGCTTAGGATTGCCTGGTGGGGCGATGGTGCCCCAGTAAATTAGACCTTGGATTATGTTTCGGAGGTGAAAGCATTGGTCAGTGGTATGACTAGCAGTTTGGTGAAAGGCGCAATGGGCATCTGCCTTGAAGTTTCTTGGGAGTGGATTTGGCAATGGACGGGGATCCAAAGGTTTGATGAGGTTTCGAGTTAACAGGGCTTGATAAACTTTGGAGAGAGGAGTATGGAGCTCAGTGTATTCATTTCGGACTGGGACAGGGAGGCTTTCTGGTGCCCATAATGTGGTTGGTTGAGAGATGTTGATGGTTGAGACTGTAGCACTGGCAGGCTTGTCATATTTTCTGGGGGTGAATTGTCCGGACACCTTCTTTGGTTCAACTTCTGTCTTGGCAAGACCCTCCTCGATTTCTACTCCCGCTTCTCTGAGAGCTCGGAAATTGGGATAGTATTGTCCTACCATCGTTGCTCGGACATGGGGTAAGAAGTACTTCTTCACTATGCTGACTTGTTCTTCCTCGGAAGGTCGATTGGTAATGGTTGCTGCTTTTTCCCTCCATCGAGCGATGAAGTTACTGACTGATTCACCGGGTTTTATTTGAGCAGCTCTAAATCACGGCGGGTGACCTCAAGCACTTCATTGTATTTGTACGGCGACATGAATTCTCGGCAACGTCGCCATTTGATAGAAATGCTTTTTCCTGTATTTTTATTTCTTGTCGTTGCTTGAAAAGCTCCTCTAATCAAAACCTCAAATTACCTACAACATATAACAAACTCAAGTGTAGCGGTAAACAAGGATATCAATCCACTTCCAAGGGGGTAAAGCGAGGGGAAAATAATTGTAATTCACTTTTTATTTTATTTTTGGGCTTTTTACTTTTTCTACTTTTTTTTAGCTTTTTCAAATATTAAAACAATTGGGTGAGGTGATGATTTAAACTAAACTAAACTAAATGTGAGATAAAAACAACTAACTAGAAAGTTACTAAAATGAACAATAAAGTCTAAACTAAAAATAAGAGATAAAGCGAGATAAATAATTGTGAAAACAATCAAGGAATGGGATTATACCACAAATTTTAGCTATTCTAATTGATTAATTTAATTATTCGAATTCTCCCAAATTAATATCAAAATTACAAACGAACTCTCGTTGCAAGTGTAATTATAATAGTAATCTTTTGGAAAATTAAGTTTAACACCCCACAACTCTAGAAAAATATATCTACACTCCTTTTAATTAATCACCCGCTAGGATCGATCAATTAAAATTTATATAAATCTTAAAAAATAAATTTAGAGTTGAAATTCAAGTTATAATACCCCATTTAAGAAACCCCTATCTCTAGTTCAAATCTAAAATGGGTATTATAACTAGAATTTCGATTTTCTCTCGAAAATCATTTACCCCCTCTCGAGGCGTAAATTTAAGGGTGAGGGATCAAAATTAAATTCAAAGGGAAATTTCAAGTAATCAAACTAATTAAACTAAAATAACATCAAGTACGGGTTTCCCCCCACCCCTTGAAAGGGGATTAGCCTAACATGATATTAAACATGATGAACTAATAATCAAACGCATATATAATAAAAGAGTAGAGAAAGAGAACAAATCTTCAACAAGTCTCCTTGAAATTGGCAATTTGAACTCTATCATCTTCCATACAATTCAATTACTCACAATTAAATCTCACCAAATCTCTAAAAAAAATAAAAACAAAAACTATTTACAAAATGGTATTTATCTCTCTACAATTATCTCTCTAAAAATTCTTATCTAAAAAGCTCTCTTTCATATGGGGTCTTCATCTTCATTTATAGTAGGCACATGGAGCATGGGGGTATTTTTAGGAATTGGCTTGAGTGTGCATGGAAATGGTGAGAGGAGTGTGAGGTCATGTGGGTGAGGGGATTTGAGAATAAAATTTGATATGGTTAAAGGGGTAGTTTAGGAAAGTGGGTAAGAAGGGAATTTGAGGGTATTTGGGTAAAAAGAGGGTTAAGTGGGTTTTTTAAGCATGTGGGATAAGGGGGTTTGGCATTGTTGGCTTGTGTTGGTTTGTAGCAGGTACACGATTTTGGGTATCAAATTGGTCATGGTTGAAATAGGTTGGAAGAAGGATGGAATCGGGTTGGTACAAGTGTTGGTATGGGGCGATTGTGCGATTTCGGGTTGGAGCTTGGCATGGTCGGAGGAAGGTTGCTGGGTATATGGGTTGTCGGTTGTAGTTAGCCGGAGAGGGGGTGTAGCGCTGCCATTTCTGGGTTCCGACAGGGGCTTCGCCGCCGGTGAGGGGGTTTGCATTTTTTCGGCCGTGGCACCTGGGTCGGAAAGTGGGTGGCGACGGAGGGTTAGCAGGTGTTTGACGCCGGCGGAGGCTGGTAGAAGTTAAGAGAGAGAGAGGGGAATTGGTGGTATAAGGGTGGTTTAGAAGGAGAGAAAGAGAGAGAGTGATGTTGGGTTTAATGTTTGTTAATGGAGGGAGAGTTAGGAGAGAGAAGTTGTTGGTTGGAGGTTGAAGATGACATGGGGGGTGATAGTGTGTAGTGAGGTACATGGGAGTTATGTGTAGGTGAGTGTGTTTGGAAATAGGGTGTGTGTGTGTGTTAGTTTGGACCCTTAAATAAAATAACACTAACTAAAAAAATTAACTCTAACTAAAAAATAAATAAATTAAAACTAAAGAAAATAAAATCCTAAGCTATTAAAAACTAAAATAAAACAAAAGAAATAAAAACTTAAAATCTAAATGAAAATTAAATTCCTAAAAAAATATAAAATATAATAAACTAAAAACAAACTCTTAAAAACTAATCTTAATAAAATAAGATAAAATAAAATAAAAACTAAAACTAAAAACTAATAAAATCAAAATCAAAATAAAATAAAATTATACTAAATAAAAATAAATAGAAAAAAATAGAAAATAAATCCTAGAAATTCTAAATAAATCTAAAATAAATCCTAAAAATAAAAATGACTCAAACTAAAAATCTAAAAAATAATAAAAAGGCACAAACTAACACACACGGGCTTCTGGGTAAGTTAGGCTAGTTTTGGGTAGGCTAGGATACGGGACAAGGGTAATTAACTCCATATTGCACACAATTTCCTTGAAATACGCGTTTGAACACTGCAACGTACATTCGGCCTACAAAATAAATATTTAAGCACATAAAACCCATATTGTCGAGAATTAGCAACTAAAGTAAGTCTATTCGGGGGTATAAATTGCACAGTTTTGGGTTCTAATCAGCGGGTGACCTCAAGCACTTCATTGTATTTGTACTACGACATGAATTCTCGAGCTACATCCTCTCAGCTACGAATTCTGGATTCTTCGAGAGGCAGAAACCATCGGAGGGCGCTATCCTTCAAAGTTTGCTGAAACAATTAGGTCATCACTTCTTCAGAAGCCCCTAGTAGAGTCATGGAACGGTGATAACTTCGGAGATGAACAATCGGGGGTCCACTTCCTTCGAATTTCTCGATATTTGGCATCTTGAACTTCTCGGGTAACCTCTCTTTAGGATAAGGAGACATGTGGGTGTAGTCCATGTAATTCCCTGAGATTATGACTTGGTCAAACTTCTTGGTGAGCATCTTGAGGTCCTCTTTGACTTTGTTCAATTCTTCTTCTTTTGGATTAATGACCATAGGCAAGTTAGCCCCATGCTAGGCAAGATTCGACATCGAAAGCTGGGCAGGCGGCGACCCATTAGCAGGAGGGGCACGTGGAGCGTGTTGATACTCTTAGGGAGCCCAAATAGGCTCGAGTGGATCCATAGCGCGAGGAAATAGGGCCTCGGGCTCTTGAGAAATGGGAACCTGGTTTCGTTGCATCTCTCAGACCTCAGTTTGGAGGTTGTCAATTTTGGACATAAGCTGAGCAAGAACTGCCGTTAGATTCGGCTACACAACGGTTACTTGATCTATATTCTCCATGGAAGGCAGATGAATTTCGTACTATAAAGGAGTAATAGGGGAATGGATGGAACTCCGGGGTGACTTGGCTGAAGACCGAAGCCAATAAGGATCCAGGCCAAGGGTTAGCGATCGACCTGAGAAGGAGAAAAAATGGGATTTTTTTTTAGGAAACAAGGATGAAAATATTTTTTTTTGAAATTTTTTTTTCGAGATTGAAAGACAAAATATTTTTGGATTTTTGATAAAGAGAGGATAAATGTTTTTAGATTTTTTATAAATAAAGGAGAAATGTTTTTGGATTTTTTTTTTCGAAAGACGGATTTCAGCATGATTATTATAATTATTATGTTCTCACTTGTATTAAATTCTCCTAAATGCAAAATGAAATGCCGGAAGGGATCCGAGCCTGGAAAAATTGGGTTTGTATTATATGCAAAGCTATGGCTGGACTTGTGACCAGGCTCACGGTCAGGGTCCCATTTTAAAAATGCACGAAAATTCGGGCAGCAGGCCGACTCAGAATTTCGGCAGAGTTTCGGGTTAAAACTGGTAATCTAACATGTGTGTCCTAGGGCTGACACCTATATACGGGTATGCAGTTGGTTGGGTGAATTGGAAAGGGTTCCCCCCTTTGGCGTGACTTCCACGATATACGTCTTGCTCTTGCGGGCAATCGGTACGTGTGGACAAGCCATTTGATATAACTGAGTGTACGTGAATTACCTCACCATATACCTCATGGGGACGATACATGTGAGAGAGAATTCGATATACTCGGCATATGTGAATGAGTTACCTGCGATATACCTCCCATCATAACTTCGGTCAAGTGGTACGATGGGGGGGAACCATTCTATATACGTCGAAGGTACTTGGCCAATGGAAGGTGAGAGTCATATCACTTAAACTAACTGCACCCTGCCAGACCAGCGCCCATCACGAAGTGACCCTCCAGTTACTGGGGAAAAATTTGGTCAATAACAATGCTCTTTGGTGATGTCGTGTGAATCATGCATGATTGTCTTCTTAGTATCTTATGAGAATGTCTTTCTTGATTATGCCAAGTACCAATGGTACACCAAGTATGGATGGGTGATGCGTGCAACATATGGATATATGTGACCCTAGGTGCACGTGGTGCGAAGTGTACATGGAGAATTTTCTACAAGTGTGTGAATAGAAGCATAAGCATGGGGTACACATGAAAAAGGGGAACATGCAAAATTGGGGGAAAATATAAACAAACATAACACCCACGTAAATAGGGTCTAGCCCTCAAAAATAAAATCTCCCTAGCGGAGTCGCCATTGTAGCCATCCTTCCCGGATCCTGATCCTCGCGGCGGGAGGGCTGCGTGAGAGTGAGGATCCTTAGGTCCAGCGCATCCCTCTCGAGAGCGCTTCGGCCGGTGTCATTTGAGGTGAGCTAAAAAAATGTAGAGAGATTAGAGTCCCCAGCCTATTTTACTCAAAATAGACAAAAGAAAAGGGAAAGCCATCCCGAAGGACAGCATCTCAAGACATACTGATGCATACGAAACCAAAGTAATTCGAGAAGGGTCCGGAGGCTAAGTTACGAAATGAAAAGGTGTTAGGCACCCATTCCACCCTTTCGGTCTCTCATGGGTTTTTGTTATTTTCCTTTTATTTTCCTCGTGATGTGTGTGCATGTGTATATATAGTGGAGATAGGAATCATTGACTTATACCATGGAAGAGGTAAAGTGAGTCATCCGTAGGAAGGTATAAAAGTATTAGAAAATAGGAATTACGCGATTTTCCTTACGTTGACCGTTATGATGGAATGATAACGTATGTAGAATAATATGCCACTAAGAACAAATATATATAATATAAGAGAATGGAGATTAGAGAAAATAGAAAATGAGAGGAAAAGTAAAAATAGGACTCGAGTCTCGGGTTTCACCCCGAGATGCCTACATAGCCTATAGAGGCATCAAAGTTCACGTAGTTCGCATACAAAACGAGGGGTGGGGTTTATTCCATAAATGGGGATTCTCTTATTTGTGTGTAGAAAAAAGTGTTTTAGTTGTGAGAAAAGTGTAAGAAAAGTGTGAGAATTCCCATTTGGAATTTATGAGCAAACCCTCTTTTTCTTATTTTTTTGGGTTTTTATTTATATGAAAATATGAGATGTGCAATAATACTAAATAAAAAGTATATTAGGATGTGTGAGATGAGATAATAAAAGTGCTACGTAATAAAATAAGTTATTGCGAATTTATGAGAATTTAAGGAGAGAGTTGAGAAAATTGGACCTTCTTGAAGATCTTGAGCTTGATCTTGAATGATGGAGAGCAGCCCTTAGACTTGTATGATGATGGAGGGTAGTGAATTCACCAAGTTTGATGAAAAGTATGGTGAAAAGTGAAGGTTGGAAAGGGATTTGGGTATGGAAATCACGCTGACTTTGAGATAGGTTTTCTGGATTTATTGAGAGTGATATGTTTCAGATCTGGGCTCCCCTTGCAAGTGAGGTCAGGCCTCCCTTTTTATAGGTTCAGGGAATTTCCGATTGGCATAGCCCTATTCCTTCCAATCGGCAGGTGCGTTTAGGCACACTACCAATAGGCAGGATCTGAGACCTTCCGTTTGGCAGTGTCTTTCAGGCCTTTTCGGAAAATTGGCTACATAATGCAAACCGTTGATCAGAATCATTCACGGGATGGACCGTTGGAAAGGTAATTCAGATACCTTCGAAAGTCCTTTGGATCGCTCCCGGGTTAGGGAGTTGAATTTGGGTCAAATATGGCTTGGAAGCATTCATCAGTCCATTGGACGGGGAATTGTCGAACGCAAACGGATCGTTCGTCCGCATGGTAAGTCCGAATCGCGTTTGGGGTGGACCATTGGAAAGGTTAGGATATGTACTTCAACATTCCAAAGAGTTTGATCCGGTTCGGGGAGTTGACTTTGGTCAATCGGGCCCTGGAAGCATTCGGTGACCTTTCGGAGTAAAACGGATCGTTCGTTCGTACCATAAGTCGAAATCGTGCACGGGATGGACTGTTAAAAAGGGGTTTTAGTGCCCTTAGAAGATTCATTCAGCCTCGGTCGAGCTGAAGACTTTGACTTTTGGTCAAACGGAGCCCGAGAGTGCCCGATGCATTTAGGTCAGTACTCGGGGTATGACCTGGATCTGTAGTGATCCAGGGAGGTGCTAGGGACCTAAGGAGAGTTTAAGAGGTAAAATAATGGGGCCTCTACAGAGTCATAGATAGATTTTTTATTGTCACGATCCCATATAATCTATGACATAAAGTTTATTGAAGTCGTTGCAGCCAAGATTCAAATATTTATTATGCCGAGTTTAATTTGGTGCACGTTTCACATTTTCATTGCATTTTGATCTCTCAGGTATGAATGCATAATGTTTATGGGACTCGAAAAATGTGTTTAGGATGTTATTTATATTAAAAAATGATTTTAAAGAGTTTTAACTTCATTTATTCTGAGATAAGGATTGTTTAGAGTCGTATAGAACCTTCCCTTGTGTATAGAAGGATCAAACGACACTTGTAGTCATTCGAGCGACATTTCCAGGTCGTTCAAGCGAGATGATCATGTCGTTTGAGAGACATGGACATTTCGTTCGAGCGACGTTCTAATCTCATTCAAATTAACCCGTCGACTCAAGTTTTTTATTTAAGGTGTGTTTCATTTAGAATTTCGTAAGTGCATAACCAATATTTCAAAAAAACAGTTTCGTTTTTCCGCACATGTTTTCTAAGGGTTTCAAAGATAAAAAACATCCTTAGTGTTTAAAGATCCGATCTTTCATTCACATATGCTATAGAGATCTTTGTTTTCACTATTGGAGTTTGTTCATCCATAGTGAACAGCTTGTTTTATTGGGTTTTTCGGTGAAGAAGCGGACGAGTCTGTGTTCAACATCGTAGATGTTGCCAAGCTGTATCGGTGGACACCGGGGCATCGTGGACGCATGTACTATGGAGAGGTATCATGGAAGGACTTATACGTGGGCACTGTGGAGGAGTCATTGGAGGATCAGAAGAGCATCAATACTTGTGGGGATCGAGTCGTTGAGTAAGTCTATCATCTCTACATTGTAATGCCACATCATTGTGATTGCCTGGATTGAGTTGTCCGAGGTTTTTTTCCTTTGTGGTTTCCTCGTATATGCGGCTTTGTGGAATTATTTATTTATCTTGCTTAGTCTCACCTAGATGCATGTTTAGGGTTAAGAAGATAAAATGGGGCTAAATTGAAATTTGTTCACAAACTTGGTGCGTAATAAAATTTGGAAAACGTTTTTTGAAAAGAACATTGTTTTCATCATCCTTAAAGCACACGTTTGAAATAAAAAAAAAGGCCTACAATACTTTCCACAATTCAAATGCGGTCTTTGAAAACTGACTTGTTAGGTACCCAATTTAATATGTGCACATCGATTATAAGATCATGTGCCCACAAAATTATAGGTAATTTAGTCCTACTTATCATACTTTAACCATTTTTAGGATTCGACATTGTGTATTGGGAACATATACTTAACTTTTCTAAAAGTTTAGCAAAAGGTCCAGGGTATTTCCCTGACTCATTATATCTTCTATACAATTCACCACCTTTATTGGACCTAATAATTTTCACATTTCAACCCAATTGTCTCTCCTCAGTTATGCATCTTATAACAGCATTTACAGATTGAGATTTTTCGTGCAATAAGTATAATGTGTAAAAGCATGAAAAATCATTAGTAAAGGTAATAAAATATTTTTCCCCACCAATAGATAGAACATCAAAAGGTTCACATATGTCAAATGGATTTTCTCAAGTATTTAGGTGTTTCTTGTGGCTCCTTTCTTTGTGTGTGTAGTTTGTTTGTCATTAATACAATCCAAACACACAATCGGCCCAATCTAGGTTATGGAGAATTCCATCTTTAATAATCCTTTCAATTGTTGGCTAGGATAGATGATGTAAGCATTTATGCCACAAGTAAGCTAAATTTTCATTATTTGATACATGTTTCATTCCAACATTAGGATGCAAGGATATTAGGGATTCATAAAATTTCATTTCAAGATTAAAATGATACAACCATTTTTCATAAATCTAGAACCAATATGGGATGAATTTTTAATCAAACTAAAACTATTATTTTTAAATTCAACGATAAAACCATCAAGAGTGACTTTAGATAATGAAACCAAATTTCTAGAAATTGAAGAGACATAAAGAGTTTCTTGCGAATATAAATAAAAATTAGAATTTAAAATTAAAATTAAATGAAATGCTCTTGCAGCTTATATCTTAGCCCTCACTCGATTACCCATATAGAGAAATCGATCATTTTGGTTTGTTTTGCGGGTCTAAAGGAATCCCTGCATCGAATTAGAAACACAACACATAAAACTAGAATCAATTTACCAGGTATTAGAAGGAACATTAATAAGATTTGATTCATAACATATAAAAGACATAGGCTTACTCTTTTTATAGAACCAAGCCTTGCATTTTTACAATCTTTCTGGAAATGACCCTTTTTTATATAGAAGTGATGCTTGTCATTTTTTTCCTTCTTAGCAACAGATGTTGAAGGTTCTCCCTAACGAGACAAGCCAAGATCGTGATTAATGTCCATTCCAGTCTTTTTCTTACATCCAGCTCCTCTGACTATCAAGTTAGACACCATCTCTTTGGACACGTGACAATTCTATTACTTTAGCATTCCTTCTTCATGCACTAACATGCTTTGCAGGTCATTTAAATTCAACTTATCTTTTATAATGTTTTAATTGATTTAGAAAGGCCCATACTCGGGAGGTAAGGATTTTAGGACAAACTGGAAGAGAAATGAGTCATCCACAGTCATGTCTAAACCTTTAAGCCTGGTGTAACAACCCGGGTTTTTTGAGCGGCTATTTTATATTATTTTGCCCGATGGGCTAATTTTATAAAATAGTGGAAGTTGGCGTAAATATTATTTCCCGTGAGATTTAGGGATAATATTTACTATGTTTTGTCTATTTACCGTATGAGAAGGTAAATAGCATAATATTGTGATATATTACGTCGTTATACGTAAAACGACGGTTATGGTTTATAAATAAATTTGAGTATAATTAATGAAATAAAATGAAGTTAGAACATAAAATTTGATCATGTTATCCCGAATGCCAAAATAGGGGGTGCGGTTGTTTTTAGAATAGTCAAGATAGTCGAAATAAGTGCCACGTTGAATTTTTGGGTTTCGGGAACTTTTTACGCGTTATGGCTCTATTATGTGGTTACGAGTCATTTTAATGGTGTATTAGCAATTAAAAGTGGGGAATTGTATTTTATGACCCGTATAAGTATATAAGTCCCCCACCCCCTTTCATTTTCTTCATTTTGTCAGAAAAGCCAAAGGGGAGAGAGAGAGAGAGAGAGAGTTGGGAGAGAGAGAGAGAAATGAAGATTTGGGCCGGAATCCATTGCTACCGGAGGTGATCAGAGACTATGAACCTCGAGGAAAGTTCCTTACTTGTTAGTATATGATTTAATGTGAATAAATTGTGTGATTGTTGTGTAAATTGGAAATTTGGATAAAATAGTAGGTTTTGTAAGATTTTAATGTTTTAACCTTGGATCTTATTGTTGTTGTGAATTAAGTGATCATAAGGGTTTATTTTGGTGTATAATCGTAGGGGTTAGGTTATGGGGTGATTAGAGTAAAGGAATTGTGAGGAAAAAAAAAGGGGTAGGTTTTGGATTTGGCTTTGAAGACAAAGGAATTTTTGAAGACCCGATAGGCGCGGTCGACCGCTGTCCCATGACCGGTCGACCGGTCACGCCAAAACGAGCTTTCTGCTTTCTGTGGTAGGCAATATTTGTAAGGGCGATCGACCGCGGTTCCCTGGCCGGTCGATCGGTCCCCTGTTTTCACCTTTATTTTCCTTAGTTTCCTCTAGTCTCTTTATTTTAAGATATGAACTTAGGAGTCTTCCTTTGGGAAGTAACTAAAAGTCCTAGAGGGTTGACTTGGGTAGACTAATGTCCTAGGATAAAACAGGATGATTAGGTTTACCCCGAGGGCTAGTTGTATAGGTCAATGTCCGAATGAGATAGGAAATTAACCTAAAGATAAATTGGAGATAAATGTTAATGTTGGGACTTTTGGGAGATACTCCTTGAGGGAGACTCACTTTGATGGTTTATGAATTTGTATAAACTTTTGGAGACTAGTTTGATGTCAATGGCACTCTGGGTCTTAGGGCATTAATAAAATATGACTTAATAAATAAGAAATTCATATTATAAAATATGGTATTGAATAAATAAGTACAAATGATTTTGAGAATGTAAAATTGGATGTTTTCAAAAGGAAAGAGTAATGTCTTTCATAAATGTTAATTTATGATTACACACCTCCCTAAATCTCTATCATAAGGGAAGTTGCGTACGTGTGGTGAAGCCCCCTGGCTAATGAATGCAGAGTGGATATAGTCCCTAGGCCATATGGGCATTTATATTACTGCGCTGGTTAGGAGATTCTGGGTGTGGTCTTGACTTTCCCACAGGCAATATGGCCGCTTCCCGACGTTGGTAGGTTTCCAGGTTGTCTTGTATAGATAGGCCCTGGAAGATGATAGCCATTTAGGGGTGCGTCCAATGGGGAAACCCGGAGGGACGGTCTTAGATTATTAAAGAAATTCATGATAATGAATTGGCTTTAATTACATTTCCTGGATGGAAGAAGGGAAATGGAATATATGGTACAAAAGTATTTTTATACTAATAAAAATGACTTTTGATTTACACTTCCTGGATGGAAGAAAGGAAGTGGGATTTTATGAAAAAGGTTAAAGCATTTTTATGTTAATAAAACTTTATTTAAAAATGTATTCTTCCTGGATGGAAGAAAGGAAATAAAATTGGTAAAGATAGTTTTGAAATGTGATTGAATTGGTAAACATTTGATAAAATGACTTACCAAGTATATATATATATATATATATATATATATATATATATATATATTCCTATTAAAAGAAATAGGAATGGTGCATGTAGAGTTATGAAATTGACTTGGTAAACATTTGATAAAAATGTTGTACCATATATATATATTCCTAAAAAAAAGAATTAGGAATTATGCTTTTAGATGGTGAATGGAATTAATTAAGTTTTCTTGAGCAGCTGTAGATCATATGCATACACATACATATATATATTGAATACGCGCTGAGGGTATGATGGATCTCAACGATCAACCTTGCCTAAGTAGTAGTGTATCGGGGGGGTTCCTTGTTTGGATTTCGCTTTGCGAGACATCCCACGCACGAATAGGGCATAATGTTGAGACTGGGGAGAAGTTAACCTTTGGCACTTGGGTTAACTAGATCATCTCATGAATCTTGCGCTAGGTTGCTTTTAGACTGAGAGGTGAGAAATATTATTATTATATGCGAGAGAATTACGCACTTAACTGTCATGCATTTTAGTCACATGTGAATCATATCAAATCGGGCCCTGACCCGTTTATATTTCTTTGTTCCTGCATATACTCTTTGCCGTACAGGTGATCTACCGCATGGACACCCGTATTTACATTTCCATTTCGGTTGTCATTGAGCTACAGCACATTGCGGATGTTGTAGGTTATTTGTTTTAGACGCCTCTATCTATTACACTCTAGTTATTTTTAGTTTAATTATTCGGGCGTGTTGCCCAAGGGTTGCACTCATTTATTCTATTATAAATATTGAAATGTAATACTAGGTGTAATTATTTGTATTGGTTTGTTCACCGACAGCTTATTCGGTGATCATTTATTTTATTGTCACTTCTTATTCTTTGATTTTGATATCCACCGTTTTACAAATGGGATTGTCTAAGTGTTTTTTTTTTTCTCTTGCAAATTCTTTTACATTGACAGTCCGTTTTCTAAAATGATTGGTTGTTATCTCGTACTATTATTTTAATCGACAGTGATGCTGAGAATGGACCATCTATGATTCCTGTGATTATTAGAGTATTGGGCTGGCCACCTATTATTTTAGTAGGCGGCTTGTCACAGATGGTATGAGAGTATTAGGTTCTAGAGTCCTGAGGAATCTGTGCAGATGTATTGCGTCTTCAGCATTACTTCTGATTTGATATAGAGCCCTAAGATTAAGATCATCGAATTCTCTTGTGAGAATCCATTCTCCTGCTATAATAAGAGAACCCCGAAAATCTTTTGCGCATTCGTATGAGACTAGAAAGTCGTCAGATGATGGGCATCAAGGAAGGCCGTTGTGAAGGCGTCACGAAGCGAGATTACTAAGAACTGTGGGTTGTAGTCGGGGATAAGGACCGTTTGAAGGTCGCTCCCTTGTAGCATTATTCTAATATTGCTACCGCGACTACGAGGTACAGTAGAAATATTTTTTTCAAGTACCGCTGCAAGTAGGGACTGGTGCTAGGCTTGGATTTCCAAGCGACGTTTAGTTGAAGCTGAGAGGTCTCTAATGAGGACCACATGTTGAAGTTCGGTTAGATAGAGGAGGTGTAATCTCGTTTGGTAATAATATAAGGCCCAAGAGTTTGGCCTAGAGTGGGGTACAGAAGAGCCCAGGTGTGAAGATTGGAGGAAAATCTTCCACCCATGTGGAGTAAGGTTAAAGTGGCGAAAAAGGTAGTCACCATATTTTGGTGGAACGGGAAGTTTTGACCATAGAGAAACCCGTTAGATAGTTTCAATAGTGAGTTTCTCTAAGATGTCAGGAATGATGAGAAAGTAGATTCTCAGGCATTCACGCAAAGTTCAGTTAGAGGCCGATAGTGAATAGAGGGTGCTACAGTTAAGGAAACTGTGCACCGAAATAAGGGTGATGCAAAGAGATCCTTTCTATGGAAACGATGGGCTCGTAAGTAAGTGTTGCTAACACTTTTGGGAGGATTAGTGTTCATGGGACCCCATCGGTGGACCTCCACCCGGGGAAGACTCATTGAACTAAGGTCGGGGAGGCTGGTAGTATGTTCTCTTTGCTAAAGGAGTTAAGGGGAACTACGCAAGTGATCGCTAGGATAGCTAGAGATGGAAATAGTTTAGTTCGGATGGGACTAGCATAATGTGTCTAGGAGCCATTTGTGGTGGCCAAGGGATTGGCAAGTATGTTGGCGGGAATTTTCACCGTAGTTGAGGGTGGAGCATTTCCTTATGATAGGATGGAGTAGTATATATTTACCCTAGATTCGGGTGTGTGTATCGAGCTTGTGGTATTATGGATATAAATATAGTGAATGTATTTATATAGATTCCAGGATATGGAAGTTTTGTGTTTTTCTTTCACTCGTTATGGGGCGAGTGATAATATGTGTAGTATATGCTACTTGTATTATATGTAATATACGAGTAAAGATATTCTTGGTTTGGTGGGTGTGATAGCAAGCGAATAAATCGCGAGGCTATCATATTCCTAGTTCTAGAGAAGGACTAGTTATTCTATAATATCTCTCCTGGATACAGGTTGAGACTTTATAGAGGTGGTTTACGATATGTAGATAGTTTCCTTTATTTTTATTTTTATTTTGTTTTGCTTTGTTTGTTTTGTTTTATTATTTGCTTGCTTTTCTTGTGTATGCTTTTGCCTTATCTCCACGACCAGCAAGTTAAGGGGATTGTGTCAGAGGAGTTCCTTGTTTGGATTTCGCTTCGGCAAGACACTCCGCGCATGAACCTTAACAACGTTGGAAGTGGAGAGATGTGCATTTTCTTTCTTTTCTTTCTTTTCTTCCTTTTTGTTGGTTAAGTGCTGGGTTGGAAGGTTTATCTGAAAATCGCATAAATGAGTGATTAGAAGGCTAAGTTAAAGTGCGCGATATGATCACTGTGATAGTTTTTCCTCTGATCGATGTGGGGAAGACTAAGGTATGAAAGTCGAATAGAGACTTATGATTATGCCTTAATGAGAAGGCCATTTAAAATGCATGTATGTATATATATTGAGATAGAGAATTGGTGGCATTTTACAGAAAGTAAATGCCAGGTTAGTTAAACATTTTAGTCAATTGATAAGGTAGGACTTAGAAGTAGAAGTGTATTAGTAGGGTTACTAGTTAGAGCCTTAGCGATCCGGATCATGTGTCCTAGACCATTACTTCTCGACGACCGACGATGCGAGGCAGTAGTGTAACGGGAGGGTTCCTTGTTTGGATTTTCCTTCGGCGAGACGTCCCATGCATGAACCCGAGCGAATGTCGGGAGTTGAGAGGGGTCTTGGACACTAGGGACATCATTAGGATAGTACTTATACGACTAGATTAGGATAGATAGATCGACTTTAGGATTCTTAGAACGATAGGCCATAGAAGGTGGGGCCTTTCTTAGATTGAGTGTTATGTTGGTAACCTATCTTCAAAGGAGTTGAAGTGTGTGCTGACTTTTACGCCTGCACTCGTGTTATTAAGATCAAGAGTGGATTTAACGAATGAGCCTTTTCCAGGAAGGGGAAGTATTAATACCGGAGCATGAACCCATTATTTATGCGTCTCACAGACTTAAACTCCGTGAGAAGTATTATTCCTCGCTTGATTTAGAGTTCGTAGAGGTAGTATTCGCCATAAAAGGAATAGAGGCACTACTTCCGGGACAGGAAACTAGTCTTTTCACGAGCGATAAGTTGGAGTTCGTAAAGGACCATCAATTGGATATTCCCTTTTGCTATAGAAATGCGAATGGGAGTAGTAACTTTGTTGGGATCGAATTTCGGTTAAGTAGTTTGGATCATTTCTTATAAATATGGTGTAGTGTGTGTGGCCTGGTGTAGTCGGTTGAGTAATTCGCCTACTCGTTGGATGGAACCAGTGGACAGTAGATATTCTTTGGGCTTAGAATGGTCCAAGGATATTTCTTTAAGGATTGGGCTCATTGAGCCTCATACTTTTAAGGCCTATGCCAATGCGAATAGAAGTAAGTAGTGTTGGGATGAGCGATATAGTGTTAGGGTAGTTATTCCCTGACAAGGGTACGACGTGATTCGGGAAGAAAGGCAAATTGTGCCGAGCTGTGCAGGTATCTCCTTCTGTAGTAGAAAGGGTGTAGGATCGATAGTTCACGAGGAACGGTTTGGTGCTATGTTAGAGCACGGAGAATGTAGACTGAGATCGAATTGATGACCTTAGTCCAAGTCCAAATGGGGTCTCCACACTACCAAGGGGTTTGCTAAGAATGATAGAACGATATTTTAGTATAGTATACCCTTTATACGATTAAGGTTATACTGTATGCCTGAATTTTGAGGGAAAAATTCCCTTCTAAGGAGGGGAGTATGTAACAACCTGGGTTTTTTGAGTGGCTATTTTATATTATTTTGCCCGATGGGCTAATTTTATAAAATAGGGGAAGTTGGTGTAAATATTATTTCTCGTGAGATTTAGGGATAATATTTACTATGTTTTGTCTATTTACCATATGAGAAGGTAAATAGCATAATATTGTGATATATTGCGTCGTTATACGTAAAACGACGGTTATGGTTTATAAATAAACTTGAGTATAATTAATGAAATAAAATGAAGTTAGAACATAAAATATGTTCATGTTATCCCAAATGCCAAAATAGGGGGTGCAGTTGTTTTTAGAATACTCAAGATAGTCGAAATAAGTGCCACGTTGTATTTTTGGGTTTGGAGCACTTTTTACGCGTTATGGCTCTATTATGTGGTTACGAGTCATTTATTGGTGTATTAGCAATTAAAAGTGAGGAATTGTATTTTATGACCCATATAAGTATATAAGTCCCCCACCCCCTTTCATTTTCTTCATTTTTGTGAGAAAAGCCAAAGGAGAGAGAGAAAGAGAAGAGAGAGTTGGGAGAAATGGTGAGAAAGAGAGAGAAATGAAGATTTAGACCGGAATCCGTTGCTACCGGAGGTGATCAGAGACTACGAACCTAGAGGCAAGTTTCTTACTTGTTAGTATATGATTTAATGTGAATAAATTGTGTGATTGTTGTGCAAATTGGAAATTTGGAGAAAATAGTAGGTTTTGTAAGATTTTAATGATTTAACCTTGGATCTTGTTGTTGTTGTGAATTAAGTGATCACAAGGTTTTATTTTGGTGTATAATCGTAGGAGTTAGGTTGTGGGGTGATTAGAGTAAAGGAATTGTGAGAAAAAAAAGGGGTAGGTTTTGGATTTGGCTTTGAAGACAAAGGAATTTTTGAAGACCTGATAGGCGCGGTCGATCGCGGTCCCATGACTGGTCGACCGGTCATGTCAAAATGAGCTTTCTGCTTTCTGTGGTAGGCAATATCTGTAAGGGAGGTCGACCGCCGTTCCCTGACCGGTCGACCGGTCCCCTATTTTCACCTTTATTTGCCTTAGTTTCCTCTAGTCTCTTTATTTTAAGATAGGAACTTAGGAGTCTTCCTTTGGGAAGTAACAAAAAGTCCTAGAGGGTTGAGTCGGGTAGACTAATGTCCTAGGATAAAATGGGATGATTAGGTTTACCCCGAGGGCTAGTTGTATAGGTTAATGTCCGAATGAGATAGGAGATTAACCTAAAGATAAATTGGAGATAAATGTTAATGTTGGGACTTTTGGGAGATACTCCTTGAGGGAGACTCACTTTGATGGTTTATGAATTTGTATAAACTTTTGGAGACTAGTTTGATGTCAATGGCACTTTGGATCCTAGGGCATTAATAAAATATGACTTAATAAATAAGAAATACATATTATAAAATATGGTATTGAATTAATAAGTACAAATGATTTTGAGAATGTAAAATTGGATGTTTTCAAAAGGAAAGAGTAATGTTTTTCATAAATGTTAATTTATGATTACACACCTCCCTAAATCGCTATCATAAGGGAAGTTGTGTACGTGTGGTGAAGCCCCCTTGCTAATGAATGCAGGGTGGATATAGTCCCTAGGCCATATGGGCATTTATATTACTGCGCTGGTTAGGAGATTCTGGGTGCGGTCTTGACTTTTCCGCAGACAATATGGCTGCTTCCTGACGTTGGTAGGTTCCTAGGTTTTCTTTTATAGATAGGCCCTGGAAGATGATAACCATTTAGGGGCGCGTACAGTGGGGAAACCCGGAGGGACGGTCTTAGATTATTAAAGCAATTCATGATAATGAATTGGATTTAATTACATTTCCTGGATGGAAGAAGGGAAATGGGATATATGGTACAAAAGTATTTTTATACTAATAAAAATGACTTTTGATTTACACTTCCTAGATGGAAGAAAGGAGGTGGGATTTTATGAAAAAGGTTAAAGCATTTTTATGTTAATAAAACTTGCTTTAAAAATGTATTCTTCCTGGATGGAAGAAAGGAAATAAAATTGGTAAAGATAGTTTTGAAATGTGATTGAATTGGTAAACATTTGATAAAATGACTTACCAAGTGTATATATATATATATATATATATATATATATATATATTCCTATTAAAAGAAATAGGAATGGTGCATGAAGAGTTATGAAATTGACTTGGTAAACATTTGATAAAAATGTTGTACCACATATATATATTCCTAAAAAAAACAAGAATTAGGAATTATGCTTTTAGATGGTGAATGGAATTAATTAAGTTTTCTTGAGCAGATGTAGATCATATGCATACACATACATATATATATTGAATACGTGCTGAGGGTATAATGGATCTCAACGATCAACCTTGCCTAAGTAGTAGTGTATCGGGGGGTTCCTTGTTTGGATTTCACTTTTCGAGACACCCCACGCACGAATAGGGCATAGTGTTGAGACTGGGGAGAAGTTAGCCTTTGGCACTTGGGTTAACTAGATCATCTCATGAATCTTGCGCTAGGTTGCTTTTAGACTGAGAGGTGAGAAATATTATTGTTATATGCGAGAGAATTACGCACTTAACTGTCATGCATTTTAGTCACATGGGAATCATATCAAATCGGGCCCTGACCCGTTTATATTTCTCTGTTCCTGCATATACTCTTTGCCGTACAGGTGCTCTACCGCAGGGGCACCCGTATTTACATTTCCATTCCGGTTGTCATGGAGCTACAACACATTGCGAATGTTGTAGGTTATTTGTTTTAGATGCCTCTATCTATTACACTCTAGTTATTTTTAGTTTAATTATTCGGGCGTGTTTCCCAAGGGTTGCACTCATTTATTCTATTATAAATATTGAAATGTAATACTCGGTGTAATTATTTGTATTGGTCTGTTCATCGACAGCTTATTCGGTGATCATTTATTTTATTGTCACTCCTTATTCTTTGATTTTGATATCCACCGTTTTTACAAATGGGATTGTCTAAGTGTTTTTTTTCTTTTTTCTTGCAAATTCTTTTACATTGACAATCCGTTTTCTAAAATGATTGGTGGTTATCTCGTACTATTATTTTAATCGATAGTGATGCTGAGAATGGACCATCTATGATTCCTATGATTATTAGAGTATTGGGCTGGCCACCTATTATTTTAGTAGGCGGGTTGTCACACCTAACAACAAGATTTGTCATCTCAATTATGTGTTGATTTATGGTTTGAGTGCCATTGAGCCACATGGTGGTGAGATTAACCATAAATTTCTCGACTAGGGACTTATCAGCTGTGTGAAAGTGTTCTTTTATGTTGTTCATGTATTCTTTTACTTTTGTTGTTTCAGGTAGGGATGTCTTAATGTTTGCACCAATGCACATTCACATTAATATAAGAGAAAGCCTATTGGATATAAACCATTCCTCATGTACGACCATCTCATCCTCTCTACTGCTATCAGTAATAACAGCGGATTCCTCAATGAGGATATCCCTATCTAGGTCTAAGACCCCCAGAGTAAAATCGACCTTCTCATTCCATTCTAAAAATTCGGTTCCATCAAATTTCAATTGGTTGGCAACATGCGAAAAAAGGTTAAGAGGAACTGCAATAATTTAACATTGTTCACTATTAATAATTTACACACATAACAATAATTTTGCAAGGGGTTGAATATTGAATTGTTGACTTCATTATAATGTTTTGGATTTTTTTAAATAATTTAAAAATTATGGCATCTGTATTTGACATCACATAATATTGATATTATTAAACTACTACCCATTTATTTTCAATAGTCATGGTTCCATAATTATGGCATCTGTGTTTGCTGTCACAATTTCATAAACATGATTACATGAACTTAATGTTAATAAGTTAGTATTCACACAAGGTCCAATGTTATTAAATATAGATTCCAACACGCGTTAAGCTTTCATCTAATTTCAAAACGAACATTATGGAAATAACAAAATGACTATGAATGAAATATTCTTACATACAAATCTCAACTTGTGTTTTGCCTTTGATTCTAATTAAATGAATATTTATTTATTAGTCTTAAACAATACGTTTAATATTCATTGTTATCAATTATAATCTGTATTCAACAACTAACACAATCATATATAAACATTATATAAATACCTCAAAATAGAATTGCCCATATGGTGATGAAAATTACATAATACTTGATTTTTGCCAAAAATGGTAAAAATGAGTTATCACCATATAATTGAAGTAAATCAACCCAAAACTCAAAACAATTCATAGAATATCAAAATCAATTTTCTAAAGAAAGTTATAGGCCTTTAGATTATTACCAAAATCAGTAAAAACGGGATTTTTAGGGCCTAAATTGTGTTGGATGGCCGAAAAACACGTTATGTCGCCATGAGTATTGATAGTTGGGCCGTATCTGATCAGCCCAAAAGTTTCAGCTTAATCGAACACTAAAATTTTAAAAAACATTATTCCCTGTTGCAAAATCGCAAATACTGTTTTTTTGCTTTTTCCGGCGTAATCGACAATTTTTATCCGAATAATTTCAAAACAGTTTTATATTCATATCATAATCATTATTATAGTTTTTTTGCATCACATACGAGACATAAACATGATGAAAATTAATGGAACACAATAGGGTTCATAAGCATGATGAAACAATTTTGAAAAACTTTTTTTCTACTTAGCTATTTTTTTTATTACTTTATTTTAGGCATACTATTTTTTGGGTTTTTTTAAACATACAAAAATCGTTTATATTACAAGCAATATTCGTAATGAAAAACATGAGATTGTAAACCTAATATTCTAGTACCACATGTTATACGTTTAATGTTTTAATTCTAGGATTATAACACAAAACATAATTGCTACTTAATCTAGGAAATTTAATCTTCATGCATTTAGAGATATATTGCTTATAAATTAAATATTAAGAAGACACCTTAATCCATTGCTTGGAGATGAAGGTGATGTTATTTATCCTTTGTTTAGTGCTCCGAAGTTACTTAAAAATGCTCCACAAATGCCCCTGAATTGAAGAGAAAAATGTAATTTTTGGAATTTCGAATTTTCTCCTTCTACCCAATATACTTATGTGTTAAAAGTGTTCTAATGATGGAGATAGCTAAATAATTATATGGGTGAAGGATGGCCGAAATTTATCCTTTCCCTGAAGTCGCACTTCTCATCAAAGTGGATCAAAAGCTAAGAAAAATTCTCCATTAACCCACTAACTTTTGATTGCCTAACTTCCACTAATTCGAATTAATTTTTTACTTATTAAGGACCATAATACTTGGAATATTACTTCATTCCAAAATTACTTTTTAATTAATTAATTTTCAACAAAAGAAACTTAATGAGATGTTTTTATCTAACAATATATCAAAACGCCCTTTTAGTAACATATCAATTTTTCTATTACCTATGGTATTTTATCAACAAATAAGCCACATCTATTTTCGCAACCGAAAATTCTAAGGAAGATCGACAAGCAAGTCTAGCAACGTAAATAAAATAATCCTTCAGGAATTCAAGGCTAATGAGGTACGCGTCTCTCTTATCCCTATTTTCCCACTAAATCTCTTTGCGTCAACAACATGCCAATATTGATTTATCAGACATATTTGCATACTCTTGGATCCGATTTTAGTTGTATAGTCCAACATTCTTTAACAATACAACTTTTTCTTCCAAAAGTAACTACATCCAAATTGTGCTTATCATTAACTTCAAGAAACTTGAGAATATGAACTAATTTGATCCATTAGCTTGTGCAAAGTAAGATTATAGTTAAAGTAATTACTAATATGTTTGATTAGTTGCCCCATACCATTTTTGAAAACATGAACACTTTTTTCTTAGGTAGGTTTATTAAGGATAATTTCATAGTTTCTTATGAAAAAGTCTCTCGTACATATCACATAAGAGGTCCATTAATACAGACCTTTTTTTTTGCAATAGTAAAAAAATATTTTTGAATTGGTTTTTTATGGTATTTAAACATTTGGTTAATTTACACATTGACCCCTCAAACTTTGCCCCCATTTTTATTTTACCACTCATACTTTCATTTTTTATATTAAACCTCCTAAACTTTTAAAAACATATCACTTTACCCCTAATCTTTAGTGTAGTTGAATTTTAGATAGAAAATTAGTCATTTCCGTGGCTTATGGGGTATTTTTGTACAAAAATACTCTCATGTGACATGCAAAGGACCAATTTCCCACATACTACTTAACAGTTTTAGGGTTTGGGGGACATTTCATCTATTCTAAAAAGTTCAGGGGTTTAGAGTAAAAAATGAAAGCATGAGCGGTGAAGTGAAAATGAGGGTAAAGTTTTCAAAGTGTAATTAATCCTAAACATTTCAAGGGTAGAGTTCAAAGTGAAAATGAGGGTAGAGTTCAAAGTGTAATTAATCCTAAACATTTCAAGGGATCCCAAAAATATTAGTTCAAAATAATTTTTTTTTTAAATCGGTCAAACTATGTGAATTTTAGATTATTTTTAAGGCGTTAAAAACTGACATGATTTGACTGATTTTTTTAAAATAATAAAAAATTATTTTGAGTTGATTTTTTTTCTGGCCCCTCTTGAAATGTTTAGATATCACGTAAAAAATTAACGCAAATTTTTTTATTATCTTAAAGAAAATAATTCGTACAACTAATATGTATAAGTGATATGTATAAGAGTCTTTATGAATAAAGTTTAGGGCAACTTTGGTTTTCAAGACTGTAAGGAAGGAAAATTTATCCCTTCTTGGTAAACAAGAGTGGAGAATAAAACAACATCACCATTTGTTTGTAAGTAGGATTCTAAAAAAATGCGATATTTCCCCTAATAGTTATTTTGTTATCTAAGGGTGTGTTTGATTGCAAACATGAAAAATGCGTGAAAAATAGTTCATTTGGATGATGAGTTGAAAATGAGCGAAAAAATATATGAATTTTTTGTCCCATTTTCTCTATTTACCATGGAAATCAATTCTTTAGTGGGTGGATAAGAAATATTTTCCAATAAAAATAAGGTTTGAAATGGAGCACTTGGTACTTAAATCGTGGTTGTTCTTATATAAATTGTTTGCAATCAAGGTATAACAAGAGAAAACATGAATCCAAATGACTATTTTCCATGTAAAAAAATTTCATGTCAATCAAACGCACCCTAAGAGTGCGTTTGATTACAAATATGGAAATGCATCGAAAATAGTCCATTTGGATGAGAAGATAGAAAATAAGGGAAAAAATATAAGAGTTTTTGGTCTTACTTTTTCTATTTTCCGTGGAAAACAATTATTTGGTGGATGGATAAAAAATATTTTTCACTAAAAATGATGTTTGAGATGGAGCACTTGTGATGTAAACGAGTGTTGTTCTTATATGAAGTATTAACAATCAAGTTACTATAAAAGCAAAATACGAGTCAAAATAATTATTTTCCATGAAAAAATTTCGCATGTCAATTAAACATACCCTAAGTGTTCAATAACCTATCCTTTACATGGAAAATTATTTGGGAAGCCAATAAGGTTCTTAACATTGGCTCACATTTGGAGGATTGGGAATGAGTGCAATGTCAAAATATGATTTTTCTTCCCATAATAAAATGGACCAATTGTTCTCTAGTATGTGAGTTAATCATTTCACTTCTTAGAAATGGAAGTCTAAGAATATTAATCAAAATAATTCTCAATATTACATTTCGAGGTACCGTATAAAGTGAACCCACACAATGTACCATCACACACTCCAACATACCTTTTAGCAACATACCTATGAACATATTTATTTTAAAAAAATAGTAAAAAATATTTTTTTTAGTAAATTTTTTTATACACGATCTTCATAATGAGCAAAATATCTAAAAAAAATCATCCAAAATTAGAACTTAAAAGTGAGTGATTTTAAAATATTATGAATACGTACATTTTTATTTGTTGAAACTTATAATCATCATCTTACTATCTTTCAAGCTGAAGTTTTGGATGTAATTTATTTTTATAGATGATCTCCTCATTATGGATATCATGTATATTAAATTTGATTCAAAAATATATTTTTCTTACTATTTTCAAAATGTGTATATTCATAGATATGTTTTTAGAAGGTATATTGCAAAGCTACACTGTGAATACTACAATTAAACTCACGTCTCAAACATTATTTTTATTTAAATTAAGTTTTCGTATTAGGCACATAGTACTGGAGTACTAAATATATTAGGATAGACAAAATCAAGAAAACTTTGTAACACTAATGTTTTTCCTTTCATTTTTTATATATTTTTCTTCCGGTTCAAAGGAAAGAGGAACTCGGGATTCATAAATCTGGAATGCTAAAGTTCCCTAAAAGGATAAGCGACGTATGAAACGCGATACTCATTTAATTAAATTCTTTGCTCCCGATGTATTATTGCAAAATAGGTCATCTGACAATATAATCCATCCGGAAATGCTTTCAACACGTGCCACTCCCTTCCTGCACCCATACTAGAGTCAGCCACATGGCATAAGTCATCACACTTGCACACACATCACGTTGGAACCTTTCCATGTGACTCATTACAGAAACCGCACTTCATAGGCGCAAAACCGAATCGTTCTCGTGAGCACAAGCCTCGATAATATATCTCTCGATATGTTGTCACCATGGATATGATTCAAACTCTTATCTTGTCTTTTACCTCCCTCTTACATCTCGAAAGATATATCATACTATTTCAAACTGTGACTCCCCGCACATACACATACACACATCAATGGTCTCTGATTACACAATTCGAGACTTCTCACACCCGTATACATACATACTAATAACAACTCGTTACCAAATGTATATTTGCACAGATTCTCTCTTATTTACCCATACAGTTTTGTGACTTTCCTACACCTTCCACTAACTCCATTTTTTTTGTCTAAGCACATATTACATTTTAAGGGAATCTCAATTAAGGTATTCCAACATTTTCTAAAATAAACTAAAAGTAATTACAAATGTAAAAAATGATAATAAGTATATAGATAAGGAAGCATAAAGAACAAGTGGGGTGCTTAATTTTTTCCCTCTCATAAACCAGTTGATCGAGTGGAAAAACCGAGCGTCCGTGTAATATGTTAGTCGTTGTTATCGGCTTCCAACCTCAATAAAAAAAAACTAAACTTGTAACTACACTTCTTAAGGAGTATAGTGGTGAGTCTGGTATCGAATCCACAGGGAATTAGGACGTGTGAACGTGACGACAAAGGTAAGGTAGTTTAATCCTAAATTTGATATTAAAAGAAAAGAAAAGAAAAAGATGATTGATGGGTTTAAATTTCCAATTGGTGACGAAATAAAATGTGCACAAAAACACTAAAAATTGTAAAGAAATTAGATTTGAAAATGAGAGAAAATAGGGTGGGGTACAATCCTTCAATCCTTAACGAATTACCGTATAGAATACTAGAGTTGTAAATTAAAATTTTTGACTAAATCCAATCTTTATAGATCCTAAGCATTACATATATGAAGGACCTTGCCCACATCATATGAAATCAAAGGTAAATACAAAGCGGTGAATGGACAAATACACTTGCATAGCGTTCTTAAACATCCCAAGTACCTAAGGCAAGAGAGATTAAAAGATTGGCTATGTTTGCATAATTTCCATACACGATTCGGTCAATATTTAATTTACCCTCTATTTTCTACATGGGCAATTCACCTCAAAATGAGTTCATGTACCCCAGCCCTTGAAAATTTAGCTAGACATGATTTTTCTAGAAAACAAATTCATACCAATACATGGAATTATGGATCTAGCAAATATTGGTAACAAATTGCAAGATAATTGAGAATTGAATTGAAAATAAAATAAAGAATAAATAAGAGAATGAAAAATTGATACTTATATTCAGCAATAGGGAAAGAGATGAACTTGAATCCAGAAAAATTCTTCTTCTTCAAACAAACTAGAAATACTCTCTCAAATTCGACTATCTCTCTCTAAAATTCTATTCTACTCTCTATAATTCGACTCCCTTGGAAGGATGTAGGGCTTGGCCTTTTATACACCAAAAAATGACTCTTCCCATGCCTCTACACGTTTTTCCATTTTAATATACCTAAATTAGACTCTTACCATGCCTCTCCTCATTTTACAACTAATAAAAACGAATTAAACAAGAAATTTCAAGAGTTGTCTCTTCAGCTTCCAGAATTAATTTCAACTTTAGACTTTCTGTCTCCAACTTTAAATGGGCATAACTTCTTCACCGTAGCTCGGATTGGGGTGCCATTTTTTCCAATGTTCTTGTAATTTAGAGGTCTTAAAATCTATAGCTTTCTCCACCACCGGAATATATATGTAAAATTACGAAAATGCCCTTCAACTCTCCATTTCTTGGTTTCTTTCACTGTTTTGAGTTCTCCTTCGCACTAACTTACATGAAATACCTATAAAGCACATGAGAAATACAAAAAACACGAAATACTTGCCAAAATAGATTAGTAGAATAAATACGAGACAAATCCAAGCTATTTACACTGCATGGGATCATAAAAATACCAAAATTAAGGGGATAAATATGAAGAATATGTGCCTAATCACCAGTTCCAGAACCCATACCAAGAATCTTTGTTGCCTTAAGGTAAACCCGAAAGATCCAACTCTACCCATTTTGTTTATTTTTATATAAAATAAATTGGTATCCTTGAACAACAAACACTACAAGAAAACTGATTTTTTCCGACAATTTTTTTGCGGCAGTTAAAAGAAATGCCCAGAAAAAATTTATCCCGGCATTTATTTTTAAATGCAAAAAATTTACGGAATTTATTTATAAATGCCAGTAATTTATTGCACTTTTTAGAAAAAGTAAAAAAAATATGCAGTATTTTAAAGCAAATGCCAAAACATTTACGCTAAAATTAGGCTTGGAAATTTTAAGTTGGCGGGATCTTTAGCGGGTTTTTTTCTTCCTTTTTCTGAGCAGGTTAGATCTCCCCTTCTCTCTCGATCAATCTCTCAAAAAGTCTTGCACCCCCATATTGTAAACCGACTACAGCCGACCAGCGACAGCTGCATCCACGGACCATCAAGGTTCCCGCCGCTGACCATCAAATTTCTGACCGTCGAACACTCCTACTATTAGCAAGGTATAATCTCTCAGTTTTTTTGGATTCTAATATTTTTTTTTACTTTCTATTTGACTTCCTAAAATTGGGTTCATAATATGATTATTTTGGGTTCAAACTTCGTTTGATTTGTTGTAATTTATTTTTCTTTCAATTTTTAGGTATATTCTATTATATCTCTCGTCTCTCTCTCTAGCAAGGTATAATCTCTCAGTTCGGAGTAGTTTTCTTTAGGATTTTGTATGGGCTTTATGCTTTCTATAATTTTATGGGTTTGATGTCCATTTTTTGGGGTTTGATATGTATGCATTTGGAGTTTAAAATTGGGTTTGTATTGCAGATTATGTTATCTCTACTTTAGATCGTTTTTTTTTTCACTTTGGTAGAATTATGTTTCATTGTAGTTCTTACTCCATACATTTTCCCTAATATAGTTGATTGGTGATTTTACAGTTGTTTTTTCCTTTAAATTGTTCTATAATCATGGAGGAAAAACAGAAATACAGAACAATTTACACGTTTGGAAAATCAGAAATATTAAACAAACAGGAGATATCTGAGATGGCTTTTGAAGATCTCTTGATATAATTGTTTTTCTTTTAATTATTTTTTTTACACATTTTACTCAAATTTGTTCGGGTTTTTGGTATTGTAATTGCACATGATAGACAAATTGCTAAGAAAAGCTTGTCTAGCTTGTGTTTTACTGACTTGTTACAATTTACATTATTTTATTCTATAAAGTTCCTTTTCGTCCTCTTGGTTTTATTCTCGCTAGACACAAAAAACGAGCCGATATGGGAGGGTAAAAAATGGGTATAGGCTAATCCCGAGTCGGATTTGGGTCAGTCCAATACAGGTTCGGATTGGGTCACACCGTTAACCTGCGACCGTGTAATAAATTCACAATCGAGATTGAAAATAATTTATGAAATCTATTTGTCAAAATCAGATGGTAATCAATTTTCTCAAGATCAAATTTAATCGATCTTAGAAGAAATTAGTTATTGATTTCCTCTAAACCCAAAAAGAAGATAAAGACGATAGATAGAGAAAAAGATATAGAAACAGAGAGGCGATAAATACCACATGGATGGTTTTTTTGGTTCCGTCCATAAGTTTTGATATTTGGTGCCACATGGTTTTAGAGAGAGAAAGGTCGCCATTTTGTTGTAGCTGAGATATGTTTTCATGGTTTTAATGTAAGGTTTGGTTATACCCATAATGACCCGCTACTAACCCTTTACTAAATCAGCTTATTTTACTGCTCAAACCATTCTGACCCACAAACATAATTGATGGGCCCCGATCAAATTATTTTAAGTGGGTTCATCCTCAAAAACCCATATTGTCAAGTTTAATTCTCACCTTTTTTCACAAAAAGTCAAGATAATATGTGTGTGTGGGGGGGGGGGGGGGAATTGGATGATGGTTGGAGCCAATATACTCTGTTGTTCTTGGCTTGTGCTTTAAAATATATTTGTAAGAGTTATAATTCTAATTGGATTCTATCATATTCTATGTTGTATTTCTTTTTGAGGATTATTGGATAGATTTATTTTTCTACATATATGGTTATTTTCCATGAATGAAACTTCTATTCAAACCCTAGAGGTTATGTTTTCTCGAAACGAAATTATTCATTTTCTAAGTTTTGATTAATTTTACATTGTGTATTGATTTGTTTTCGCATTCAGGATGAGGTTTCCACAATTAGATTTGATTTAGAGGCTCTTAAGGTATACACAAGGCGTTTCACTTAAGATGTTTTAGTCTAATGATATTTATATTTTTTGTCTAATTTAACTTTGGATTGAAAACAGAATGAAGGAGCTTCGAGGTATGAATATTTCCTAATTTTTCACGGTTAATTCATAAATGTGATTTAATAAGTTATTGGCT
The DNA here is from genome assembly GCA_949130495.1 of Sambucus nigra. NCBI lineage: Eukaryota > Viridiplantae > Streptophyta > Magnoliopsida > Dipsacales > Adoxaceae > Sambucus > Sambucus nigra. The sequence continues at coordinate 575,021,416 of OX422217.1, forward strand.
TATATGCCTTTCTTGCATCCTCATCATCTATTCAGGGAAGAGTTTGTAGAGAAAATGTTTGACGTTAACACTAAGATAATGTAGGTCTCATTTGGTCATATTAACATTATTTTTCTTGTGTAAAGATTTTTTCCCCGAGACCACTTTGGTTTCTTATAACTTGCTATATCATGAAATATGATGCATTCCAGGAATAACGTACTCTTAAATTTGAGGTTGACCTTTTTCCTTGATTGTATAGAAGGCAATGAAATGTGGGTTCTCATCGTAGTATTGTGTATTATACTACTGGATTGTATAAAAGGTAAATTAACACAATAAAAGTTGAAAAATATGGAATCCTTCAAATTTGCCATTGCAAATATTTCCTATCAAACACATCCTTAGTAAGGAAAAAATATATAAAGATCACTATCAAACACATCCTTGATATCTTGATGATTTAGAAACAATTTGTTATTTGATTTGCAGTTAATTATGGCCAGGAACAAAATTGGAATTACTAAGGATGCTACTGAAGTAAGTTTGAATCTGATCATTTAAATTTGTAATCTTCTTTTAGTTATATATGGAGTGGTTGAACTAATAATTGTAGCTTGGTTTCTTTTTTGTCATACACAGTTGAATAGTAACACCTCATTGGTATATCTCAACAAAGTTGTGGATGGATGTTATGCTCAACTCATGTAAAACACTTTCGGTAATTTTTCGATACTTGTTGTAGGTAAGTGTATCACTACACTTGTTTTTATTGCTTTTATTACCAATTCTTTAGAAAATTTAAAATATTTTTTAGTGTTATGTATTGAATATCATCTCTTTCCTATTCTGTTATGTAGGCTTGTGTCCAAATATTTATTGGATTAATGAAAGATTGGTGTGCTAGGTCCGTTACTGAAGAAAAGGTAATTAATCTTGACTTCATCTATAACCGTGAGACGAACTACTCAAATGTACTAAAATGGTGAGTGTTTTTCAGGTGCCTGGTTTCGAAAGTTTTATTATTGAGGTTTTCGCAATGAACTTCCATTCTAATTTTCACACCTTCGATTTTGATTTACTTTTTTTCCTCTGAAAGTTATTGTATATGCTCAGGGGATAAACTAGATTTTTATCCATCTATATTCTTCAGTAGTAGGAAACTTTCTGATATGTTTACTGGGGCTAAACTAATTCCTTGATTGTGATGGACTGTTGGCAGTTTATTTTATTTGGAGAAATCGTATTGACTCTAAAGGTCATGTATGAGAAATTTGGTGATGATTTTATTATTCGTTTTGTATCGAAAGGTTTACCAACTGCACATTTATCGTCAACTATTCAAAGGTGAGACCCTTATAGTCTTGATTATTTCACTATTACTTGATTTTTTTAGTGCTATTTATTTTGTAGATTATGAAGTCTTAGAATATTAGCACTCAAGAATAGACTATACTTGAAATTTCTTTATACGGATTTTTACTTGAGAGTAGAATTTAGGTAGAGCATCATTTGAAGAATGGACTAAGCTGATTTCAGTTGCACAACCCAATCATATTAGGTCTTTTTAGGTTGTATTACCTAGAGCATATTCAAAGAGCGGTGAGCAAGTGCTTCTGGAACAAGACAATAAAAGGCTTGTTTGGTATGACCTTAAGAGGAAAACAATAAAAAGTGTTGGAGTTTGTGGCTTGCCAAAGTTTTTCGAGTCAAATGTTTGTGTTGGAAGCCTTGTCAAGATGCCCAATGGTGGTGGGGAAACTAATGCGAAGAATCGTCTAGCACAGGAAAAAAGTACCTTTTGTGAGAGTAAAATGGCCTATCCATTGTCACTTAACCAAATGCGAGCAACAACAGTAGTAATCAACTGCTCGAAACATCACCAAAAAAAGTACCTCTTGTGAGAGTAAAATACAGCTTTGAAGCTTAAACCTTGTAACATGTATTTTCTGAGCAAGAAATCGAGAATGGAGAGATGGGAGTTTGGGCTATTGGCGTTTTGAAGAAGGAAGTAAGCAATCATAGACCCTCTCCGTACGCGAAGTAATAGTGAGCTTATATGTAGTTTGAAGGCTTGGCTTCCCCAGATCCATAATATCCTGTTTCAAACATTGCCATTCGACAGTTGCCTTACCATGCCTCTCCACAGCACGGTACAAGCGATCTAAACTATACAAAACCAATCCGAACATGCATTGAGCCTTTCTTTCAAGTCCTTGATCTAGGAAAGTTTAGAATTGCATAATCCTTTTTTTAACCTCCACTATTAGTAGCCTTCTTTGGAGTCGAGCTATCCTTCCCCTGCCTTCTGCTCTCGTGTCCTCTTTGAACCATATACGCACTAACATGAGCATAATAAGGGAGAGAAAGAAATCTGGTAAAGCAACTAAAATCGCAAAGTTTATCCCATCGGCCTTGAGTATCTGGTCCAGTTCAAGCATTTCCATCTCAATATCCAATTTTAGCTTTTGAATCTGGATAAGTAATGCACTAACAAGTTCTCCCCCCAAAAGACTTTGAATGGGATGCATTAGTTCCTTTTCATACCTAGTCATAACTATTTCAAGCATTTCCTGGTCGGTAGCATTTACTAGAAACTTTTGGCCTTTAGTCTGCTCACTGAAATTCAAAAACATTCTGTGCAGGGAGTTAACAGTTAACTGAACTTCTTCAAGTTCCATTACACCTTTGTTCCTCTTTCAAAATGTGTCAAAAATCTCATCTCTTATAGACAAAAGCGGTTGCTCTACATGATTACTCCAAAAGCCAACTTTAGAGTCCTTTGCCTCACGAATCCAATTGCCAATGTTAGAACTTCTAGTCAATCTACTATGATATAGAAGCCATATTAAACAGACTGAGATGACGACAAGCCCGCATGTGTAGCGCATCCACTATAAAGTTAATTTCCTTGGTTTTTGGTGTATGGCAACAAGGGAAGATAAGTATGAATCCAATTTGTGTAGATTTTGATAAATCATGTTGATAGCATCCCTAATCTCACAATCAGCCCACTGAGAGCCTTCCTGTTTTACTTATGGAAGACTCTCAAACATAAGAGGGAACGAATAGTTACCATCAACAGAAGAATCACTCTGGCTTATTGCATGTAAATGGCCAATTGAGAACTCCAATTTTTAAAAAAATTAATTAAGAGTGACTGGTAAAAAAAGCAGCGCCTTCTCTGGATCCTTGGCTAATTTCTCCCCAAGTCGGTCAACCTCCATATAAACCTGTGCCAAAAATGTATCCAGGGCAAATCTCAATCTACTTAAGATAATTGTTCCAAGCATAATTATGTTTATTTACGATGAATGTTATTGGTTTTAATTTAATGACGTTTTAATTTGATTACTGCCCTCTTAATTTAATGTCATGGCAATGTATTTGCACATAAATACAATACTTCTTATAAATGATTTTTTTTAACACTTCTTCGCAGTCATATATTGCAAAATAATATTAACATTTTGTTTAATGCCGTTATTATCATTCTCGGTATTTTTTTAGTGCTGCCAAAAGTTTGTTGAACATTTAATAGGTGTTGCAAAAGGTCATTACCAACATTTTTTTAATGTTGCTAAAAGGTTTTTACCATCATTAATATAAATGCTTAAAAATGTCGTTAACTTTTTGCGGCATTTTTTAAATTGCCGTTGTTTTTTTTACCACATTGGCTGCCGCACTTGTGGAAATGCCGTCAAAAGTGTCGCTAACTTTTCGCCGCATTTTTTAAAATTTCGTTGTTCTTTTACCACATTGGCTATTACCGCACTTGTGAAAATGCCGACAAAAGTGCCGCAAAAAGTGTTACCGGCATTTTTAGTGCTTTTTTCGGCATTTAATTTATGCCGAAAAAAATCAATATTCCTATAGTGAAATAACCCATTGTATGGAGAATTTGACTTAGACCTAAATAGGGGCGTGCAAACCAAACTCGATATGGTGTCGAACAACTACCAGTGACACAATTACAATAAACCCGACCTCCGTGGAAAATGACAGATGGAAAGATAAACACTCTCGTGTCCCCGTAGAAATCACACCAACACGCGCACGCAGACCGGTCAATGGTAAATGGAAAGACAAACACTCTCCCTTGAGTCCCATATGGGGCCCACAACACCACACTACTACGTGAATAAAGGGTCACTTAAGCACACATTAAATGTTAGAACATTATTTAAGCCTCCTATAATTTGATTTTGTTTTTTTCTCTAGTCATTTTTAATTAGACAAAATCATATTTAAAATGTTGTGTAAAAAATATTTTTGTTAAAGTTTAGCAAATTTTTAAATCAATGCTTGATGAACACAATATATGTATATTAAATAATATAAATGGATACAGGTATTATCAGAATCCGAGATATTAGAAAGGATACATATATTCTTCACTCACCGAAACACCCTCAACTTGCCAAGTTTGACCCAAAGTCCCCATTCATCAATCCAAATACTGCAATGACCCAATTTTGCAAAAACCAAACACAATTACCCGAATCATCAGGAATTTTTTTTTAAAATCAACATCTACAAAAGGCCACAATACGCTCAACATGGAAAATTACCAAATTTCTCCTTGGACTAAATAAAAAGCATCCAAGGCCCACTCCGACTCTTGGATGTAACATAAGACTATGGATGCAATACTAATATAAATCTAACAGTGCACTACTGTATAACAATGACATGTTGCGATGCTCACTTAACCTCCCCGTAATTGGGACCTCACACAGTTGACATTGAATTTCATATACACACACAACTTCAGTGAACCACAATTTCACATATGGAAACATGAAATTAGACTTTTCATTTAACAACCAATATTCCACAATGTAACCAAACATTTGAATTCCAACACCATGGAACTAGAAGAGTAGGGGATATTCCATTTTTTCCCTAGAAACTATTGCCAATTAATCATATCCTTAAAGATTTAGGGAAGTGAAATGGATGCTTGTTATCGAGTATCAAAGACCTAAAACTATAGGGAAAAATTCAGATAGGGAAATATGAAAATCTTCCTATAAATTACGAAATGTAATTAAGAGATTGTAAAACTTGAATAAAAATCATAAAATGACAAGAAGATGTATGTATGGGCATATATGCACTTCCACTACTTCTAAGCACCCTTAAGCTATGCCATCATATTTTTACAGTATATTCTGAACCTCTCGGATAAGTTCAAACTCCACATCTATAAACAAAGTATCATTTATCAAGAATCCCTTGGATTGGTCTCTTACTTCACTCAACAACATGAACTTTTCAAAGCAATAGCCAAAACTTTTAAATGTACTTAATTTGCCTTTGAACCATCGATTATCTGCACGCATGAGGAACAAATAAAAATTAAACCAACAGTTACATACATCAATTCAATTTGTAACTTTCTTATAGAATTAAAGATTATTTTTTTAATTTCCATCTAGCATTACAGAAAACCTCTTAATTGTTTAGTTAGTCAAAATGCATATAGTTAGTTATTTGGTTACCTTTTCTCTCTTTGTGGTGCCTGTGAACTTGGTCCCTTACGCGGACTATGTATTATGCATAAAAGTCACCTTCTTGATGAGAGGTTGCACCACTGTAATTCCCAAACCATATTCTAAAGTTGAGAGGAAAATAGGATTCAGAATTGATCAAGTTCAATTTTATAGATAGATGCTTGTTCTCTGATCCTGCCCCTCTTAGGAAAACCTCTAACATTCTGAAATAAAAAAAGAGGTTTTATAAATTTAGGATATATTGTAATATGTATTTTGGAAATAGGACAATAAATATTTTGTTTATATTTTTAGTCTCTATTTTTTAATAAAGCCGTTTAAAAAATATGGACTAAAAATGAAAACAAAATCCTAAATCCATAACTAATATTATTTTAAGTCCTAAAAGTGCATAATTTAAATAAAAAAATAGTCTCAAAAGAGCTAATAAAGTGCCTTTGTGTGTATATACTACCCACTGAACTCGAAAATTCAACAGCGTGTTTGTTCATATGAAAAGAGTTTTTAAAGTAAAATTTCTTACCTAGGGATTCTGTGGGAGTTTTTATGAGGTAATAACCTGTTTTTATTTGATTTAAAACAGTTAGGAGTGATAGAAAGCGAGTTCTAGACACCTCACGGTCATTTCATAAACATCTAGAAGAAGAAAAAAAGTATTGGTCTATTTTCAATAGAGAATGTGAGTAACAAACAAATTCGAACAATAAAGTGCTTGACGTTGGGCACCATTTTAATGTTCTTACCATTTCACCGAGCAATAAATTAATCAACCTCAGTTGTAGCAAGATGAATTCATGGAGCTCTTACCGTTCTTACTATTGTCTTCCATGAGGATGGAGATAAAAAATATTCTTGAAATATAAATTTGTTTTATATTTAATCAACTAATTTCTAAGATACATTATAAGTTAGGTAAAATGTGTTTATTTACTCTTAGTGCTTCACAGTGGCTGAATTAGTGGAAGAAAATTGTGTGACTTATAAATATGTGTATTAATTTAGTTTGAACCACATTGAGTGCAATTGATTTTCTTCAAGTATAAATACCCATCATCCTTGAGTTCTTAGAATCATCAAATAACAAGGAAGATAATAAGAAAATCTTATTAGTTGTAATAGAGTGAAGTTAAGTTGTAAGAGTGTTTTCTTCTTTGTAATACTATTTAAGTGCTAAATACAAGATAGTTGTGTGAGTGTCTTTAAAAGCTTATTTCCAAGGAATTTTGGGCGGAAGCAGTGGCGTGTGCTGTCTACTTGTCCAATCGATCTCCAACAAGAAGTGTTTGGGGAAAGACACCGCAAGAAGCATGGAGAGGAAGAAAACCAAGTATCTCCCACCTAAGAGTTTTTGGGAGCATAGCCCATGTACATGTACCAGACGAGAGAAGAACCAAACTTGATGACAAAAGCGAGAAGTTCATCTTCATTGGCTACGACAACAACTCCAAAGGTTATAAATTGTACAATCCTAACAATGGAAAGATTGTAATTAGACGAGATGTGATATTTGATGAAGAAGGAGAATTTGATTTCAGCTCAAATATAGATGATTTCAACTTCTTTCCCGACTTTGAAGAAGAGAATGAAGAAACCATGATAGAGCAAGAAGGAGAAGTTCAATAAAAGACCACTACTCCACCTACCTCACCAACATCAACCACTCATGCAGACTTATCACCACCGTCAAGTGAAAGTTTCAATGAAAGAGTTGTTCCCCGCACAAGAAGTCTACGGGATCTCTATGAGGTAACCGAAAGACATGATAATCTTACACTCTTCTGCCTCTTTACCGATTGTGAACCAGTAAACTTCCAAGAAGCTTCACAAGACAAGAAGTGGAGAGACGCGATGAATGCAGAAATCAGGGCCATTGAGAAGAATGACACTTAGGAACTCGCTTCACTTCCAAAAGGTCAGAAGGCTATCGGTGTCAAATGGGTGTACAAAATGACGAGTAATGCTATGGGAGAAATAGAAAGACCCAAGGCGAGGCTAGTCCCAAAAGGATATAGTCAAAGAGCTGGCATTGACTATGATGGGGTATTTGCTCCTATTGCCCGCTTAGAAACTATGAGATTAATTATCTCCCTAGAAGCTCAAAATAGGTGGAAGATTCATCAGTTGGATGTAAAGTCTTCATTTCTAAATGGAATACTTGAAGAAAAAGTCTACATCGATCAACCTTTGGGATATGTAGTGAAGGGACACGAAGACAAAGTTTTGAAGCTGAAGAAAGCTCTCTACGGGTTAAAGCAAGCACCAAGGGCGTGGAATAGTCGTATTGACAAGTACTTTCAAGAGAATGATTTCAACAAATGTCCATACGAGCACACTTTATATATCAAGATCAAAGGTGGATATATTTTGATCGTGTGCTTATATGTGGATGATTTGATTTTTTTCGGAAGTAACCCAAACATGTTCAATGACTTCAAGAATGCAATGGAGAAAGAGTTCGAGATGATAGATATTGGGTTAATGGCGTACTATCTTGACATTGAAGTTAAACAACAAGAAGATGGAGCTTTCATCTCACAGGAAGGCTGCACAAAGGAGATCCTCAAGAAGTTCAAGATGAATGACTGCAAGCTAATTAACACACCAGTGGAGTGCGGAGTTAAGCTATCAAAGAATGACGAAGGCGAAAGCATAGATCCAACTTTCTTCAAGAGTTTGGTTGGAAGTTTGCGCTACCTAACTTGTACAAGACCTGACATCCTCTATGCAATTGGACTTGTAAGTCGATACATGGAAACCCCAACAACCTCGCATTTTAAGGCTGCAAAAATAATTCTTCGCTATCTCAGAGGTACAATTGACTTTGGTCTGTTATACTCTTTTTCTAATGATTACAAGCTTGTTGGTTATAGCGATAGCTATTGGGGTGGAGATACAGATGATAAAAAAAGCACCACAAGGTTCGTGTTCTTCATGGGAGTTACCGTTTTCACATGGAAATCAAAGAAGCAACCAATTGTCACACTCTCTACATGTGAAGCTGAATATGTAGCCGCTACATCATGTGTTTGTCATGCAATTTGGCTCAAAAATCTGCTGAAGGAACTGGGTTTATCACAAGAGGAGCCAAGATAGTCCTGGCAAAGAATCCAGTTTTTCATGATCGAAGCAAGCATATCGATACTCCTTTCCATTACATAAGAGAATGTATTATACGAAAAGATGTGAAACTGAGGTACGTAAAATCTCGAGACTAAATTGCTGATATCTTTACCAAGCCACTGAAGTATGAGGACTTTGTCAGATTAAGAAATTCTCTTGGCATAACAAAACAAGTTTAAGATGGGGTGTTGAAATATAAACTTGTTTTATATTTAATCAATCAATTTCTAAGAAGCATCCTAAGTTAGGTAAGGTGTGTTTATTTCTTCTTAGTGCTTCATAATGGCTGAATTAGTGGAAGCAAATTGTGTGGCTTATGAATATGTGTATTAATTTAGTTTGAACCACATTGAGTGCAATTGATTTTCTTCAAGTATAAATACCCATCATCCTTGAGTTCTTAGAATCATCAAATAACAAGGAAGATAATAAGCAAAGCTTATTAGTTGTAATAGAGTGAAGTTAAGTTGTAAGAGTGTTTTCTTCTTTGTAATACTATTTGAGTGTTAAATACAAGATAGTTGTGTGAGTGTCTTTGAAAACTTATTTTCAACAAATCTATCTTATAGTGTTGAAGTGGGATCATTAGGGGATGCATTATGATTTTTATTGAAGTCTTTGTTGGCCTACCAAGGCACAACAGATAAACTAATCACCTTTGGGAATTCAATGCTACTGAGGTACGCGATGCTCTTATCCATATGTTTCCCACCAAACCTCTTGGCCCCGATAGTATAATATTGTTGATTTATCAGAAATATTGGCATACTATTGGACAAGATGTTAGTCATGTGATCCTTGATTGTTTTACAATGGAATGGTTTCTTCTAAAATCAATTAGACCTACATCGCCCTTATCACTAACGTCAAGAAACCGGAGAATGACACAAATTGAACCATTACCCTGGTGCAACGGTATCTATAATATTGTATATATAGTAATTTCTTATATGTTAAAACCGGTTTTGCCCCATATCATTTCTAATAACAAGAGCACTTTTGTCCCGGGGAGGCTCATTACTCTCATAGTTGCTGATGGTCTTAATCATTTCATGCTGATAAGTCAAATAAGAGATGTGGGAAAAAGGTCATTTTGCACTCAAGTTTGATGCGAGTAATGTCTATGGTTGTATAGATGTTTTTTATTTGGATAATGTGATGCAGAAGCAAGGCTTTGACTCAATAGAACATGTGTCTCGTCAATCATTTGTTCGGTTTTTACCAATGGAGAAAGGGCTCTCTGACCAGGGGATCCTGTATTTACTCATTAATTCTTTAGCTGTGTAGAGGTTTGTCTTAAACGTTCAAGGAAGATAAGAAGATTCAGGGAGTCGGGATCTGCAAAGATAACATAAGGGTCTCATATATGTTCCTTGAGGTTGATGGCCAAGATTTCGCTTTGCCATATAGTGAGAAGAGCAGACACGAGATGTTTGAGGAGACTTCCGGGCATCAATTAAGGTTTGAAAACAGTGCAGTCATCTTCAGACTAATAATTCAATTGCTCAATGCCAACAAGTTTAAGCTTTAGGAGCTGGTGACGTTGCTAGAAGCATGAATAATATTTTCTTTGCAAAAAAGGAATTTTCTATAACACTGGAAAGGGTGTGGGGAAAAAGACAGTCGGGAGGAGAAAAATAATCCCAAGGCGGAAAAAGTTCTTGTGAAGGCAGTTGTGCAAGCGGTCCCGACTTAATGTCTTAAGCTATTTCAAACACCCTTATAATTCGTGCGTCCACATCTCTTACATGGTTAACAAGTTTCGGTGGGGTAACGGGGATAATTGAAAAAAGAGTAATGCTATGGGTCCCAAATAATTCCTCAAAATCTCTCCCAAAATGATTTGTGTTTTGTGTCCTGGCGGGACCCCCATCACATGGCAATAGATGACAGGTAAGTGGAAGAATGACGTGGCGTTCATATAGGATTTGGGGGAGATTTGGGGGAGTTATTTGGGACTCAAAGCATTATTCTTGAAAAAATTGCACTCAGTCAGTCGGGAAAAGATTTGTAAATTCCAAGAAGAATGCGGCTTACGTTGTTGAGACATCAAGGCATTCAATTTATCCCTTCTTACGAAATAAGCTAGAGTGGAGAATACAACATACCCATTCACTTAGGGCATATTTGGTTATCCTAAAATTGTAAATTGATTCATTTATAAATTGGTCCATTTATAAATTGATCAATTAATTGTGTTTGGTTTCATTAACAAAATGATTCATTAATTGTCCAATTTTAACTCATGTGTAAAATCTGAAATTGAATCATTTCACAAAAAAAGCGAAATGCATCCATTTCAAATAGGAGATGCATAAAGTGCATGTTCCTTTCTCTTTCCCTCCCTTCCCCCCTCTCCCTCCTCCTCCTCTCTCTCTTTTAATTTGTTTTTATCTTCTTTTTTTCGCATAGAACCTTAACATCAATTTCAGATTACCAAACATTGCGTAAGATTGGATTTAAACTCATTTCAAATCCACTCATTTACAATTCACTAATTCACAGTGAACTAATTTACATAATCAAACAATTTACACAACCAAACAGGGCCTTATAAGTAGGATTCCAAAATTGCAATATTTTCCCACGGGGACAGTATCGTCTAAGTGTGCAATAACTCGTCTTTTACCTGGAGAAGTAATTGGCAAGTCAAGAAGGTTCTTAACTTTGGCTCACATTCGGAAGATTGGGAATGGGGAACGCGATATTTGGACATCTAGAACGTTAAAGTTCCTTAAAATAGTATGCGAGATCGCGGTGCTCATTTAATCAATAACTTTGCCACTGACGAGCTATTGCAAACAAGGCCATTTGGCACTATAATCCATCTTGAAAAAAAATCACTACGAGTGGCTTCTTCCTGATTCAGTCTTTAAATCAAGTTCATGACGACAATGGCCAAGGCCCAATTTATTGAAATGAAGGTGATGTGTGGTGTGTGCTATGAAAACGTGAACTCTCCTCATATGTGTGTCTTGTCAATTTTAAAATGTTAAACTTAGCTGCATGACTTGATTTTATAGAATTTAAAGTAACATATACCATTTCTTTCCTGCCATAGAGAAGACTTGAGACTGATAACATCCCTTGTTTAACTTGGAAAAATTATGCACCTTCCAAGAGTAGGCACAATCAACACACCACAACAAAACAGATAATTAGTGGCAAAAAAATTCGTCACCAAATGACAAAATTTCGTCACCAAAGACATTTGGTGACGAAAAAAATTTCATCAATCTTCCGTCACGAAAGCTCCGTTGCTAAAGGTTTTGGTGACGAAATACAAATTTCGTCACCAAATAGTACATTTTTTTGTGACAAAATATTCTCCGTCACGTAATAGCAGGCTTTTAGTGACAATTATTTGTCACCAAAAATTCTTTTTTTTGTCACAAAAATGTCAATTTTGTCACCTAATGTATACCATAATATGCAAAAGGAATACCATTTGGTGACAAAATTAATGTACTTTGGGGATAATATTTTTGTCACGAAATGAATTTTATTGCCAAAAAATTATAAATTTAGAATTCATTTTTTCATTTCTCATATATTTAATCAAATAATATTAATTATAAAATCGACTAAATTTCATCGACATTATATAAGTAATCACCCCCATCACGTAGATCAGCTGGTAAGGGGTTGTTCTAGCTTAACCAAGGTCTCGAGTTCGAGCCTTGGAAATGCAGCTGTGTTAAAATTTGGGAGGGAGAGCTTTGTCGCCCTTGTGGTCCTACCCGGCTCGAACAGGATTAGTCCCACGCCAAAGGCGTGGGGAACCTAGGTCTAAACCAAAAAATATATATATATAAGTAATCATCTACCATAATATACATACTCAAAATTAAGGTTAAAGAGATTAAATAATTGATAAGAAAGCATTCGTACAAATATCTCAAAATCATTGATCAATTACAAAGTAACCTACATCGTTTGTTAACTTACAACACATCAACTACAAAATAGCTTACAAAAAATAATTTCTAAGGCATTAGTTTCTAACTTTATATTTCCTAAGACAATAGTTTTTAATTTATTACAAAGTAGCCTCCGAAAAACAATTCCCAACAAGTTTGTTAAGTTCTCCTTGCATCTTCATCATCATCGTAAAAATAATTTCCAAAAAAGTCCTCACAACATCCCAATCACAACATCCCAATCTGCAATTCGAAAAGTACCAAGGCATTAGTTTCTAACTTTATAAGTCTATTAAGAATTGATAAATAAAATAACATCAACTAAGAAATAACACATTGAGCTAACTCCAAAAAATTACGAAATTCAATTTTATTTTTAATATTTTAAAAAAAAAATCGATGGAGTTTCCTTTGTTTAAAGACTAAAACCACATTGTTATAAAAAATAAAAAAAGCAAAAAACCCAACGACAATCCACCAAAATACCCCTTCCGCCGATTCAAAAGATAAGGTAATACCATCGCCAATATTTTAAAAAAATTCGGCATAGTTTCCTTTGTTTATAGACTAAAACCATCGTATTAAATTTAAAAAAAAATAAAAAAGTCAAGAAACCCAATGACAGTCCACCAAAATACCCCTTCCACCGATTCAGTAAATAAGGTAATAGCATCATAAATAGAGATATTAAATAGCTCAAAAGATGTGAATCCAACAATGTAATTTTGATGAATTCAATATTGAAATTATTAGAACTTACCATATAGTAATTGTGAGAGGAAAGAAACCTGATGCTTTTAAAGCATCACACAACTTGTCGAATCGAAATTTACGAGCCTCTAAACGTTCCACATGCTCATCACGAGCATGTAGTTGTTCTTTTAACTCACGATTTGCTCTCTGAGCTTCCCTAGGGGCCTCCTCCAACACTGCTTCTCGTCGGAATGTTTTTGATTTGGTAGCTTTCGGTCCATGCCTAAGACCTATGATATATTCCAATTTAGTACCAAGTACTCGATCAGCTATCTCATCGGAAGTCAAAGGTTCACTACCCTCAAAAGTTGGCTCAGCTTGAAACTGTTTCATCTTAATCTGTAAAAAAAATTAGTATGTATCATTTCATACAATCGAAGTTATGGTATTTGTCTAATATATGTTATATTCTTACATGAATTAGAAAACTTGAATTAGCATCTAAGATACATACATGAATTAACATTTTGATAAACCAATACATTAGCTACATATACCTAATTTATTTGTCATATCTGATCCCATGTCAGACTTCTCTTATACAAGTGCAATTCAGGTGTCCAAAAACATTTTTTTCGTATGTGTATTTGGGTGGAGGGTGGGGGGGGGGGGGGGGGGGGGGGGGGGGTGTATTTTCTTGCTTCTTAATTTTGATAGATTTTATCATCATTTTGTTATTTACCCTATGTAAGTGTGATTGTGAGCAGAACTTTGCAGTCCCTTTATCCATTGTGATTAACCATCAATATTCTGTCTTTATATTTGTGTATATAAAGGTTCGATCTGTGTATAAATAGTGTACTCATCGTGCATAGATCTTGTGTTACCCATTTGTATAAGTATGCTTGTGGGTCAACCCGTTATTGAACCGTACCCATTAACATAAAATCTGAATTAGCTTAGTATCCTCTTCATGTTGAGTTGACTAGTTGTATTCAGAACTGTCAGCCGTGGACAACCTCAAGTGGTTGGATACATGGATACAAGGCCTTAAAGGGTTTGCAATGACATCCAAGTATGTAGATAGACTGAAATCTGAAAATGAAGCATACCTCATTCCTCGACTTCAACTTCTCATCAACGTTCATCACTTTCGCAATGTTTGACAAGCTAAAAGGATGTTGACCTTCACGAAGATGGAAAGAAAACATCGTGGCAGTTAAGCAGCTCCCCTATGAGAACATTATTAACCGATTGCCAGCCTGAAAGTGATCAAGAAAAAATTATAAGTAAAAAAATAAGAAGGAAAATACAAAATTTTAAAGCGAACAGACCACCAACTCCAAAAATTATTTAGGAATTTACCAGTGAGCTATGCTTATTGTGAATAAGGGAAGCAAATGCCGCGTATAGAGATGCTGTGTACATGTTGCCAATTTGCTTCGGTATTAAAGTTGTTGGTTGGACCTTTGCATCGTAGTGGGGCAAATGGATTATCAAACACCAACTATCATGCAACTCAACCAAGTCCAAAAGAGATGATACCAAGACATAAAAACATTTCTTTAAAGGGGGCAGAAGAATTCTTGTACTACCAGAAAGAATGGGCTAAGTATTACCAAGTGATATTCATCAAAATTTCATAGAGTACTTACAATCGACTCGAAATCAGGCTAGACAAGTTGATTGTGAGATTCCTCATTAACAACAAAACCTGCATATTCAGAGGAAAGGAAACAAACCATATAAACTCATTAGATGATGTCCTTATATTAAATATCAGCAAGATTCCCATTGATCAAGTGGGAAACAAGCTAATTCACCATTTACCTAAACAAAATGAGGAATTAAATAAGGAGCTTACAGTTTCATGTCAAAGACCAATAGGTAAACCTCAAAATCTAATATAGAGTTTGTGTTGTAGAAGATGAATCAGATAACTAAATGTAAAAACCAATCATGTAACCAGATATTGAGGATAACTAGAGAAAGTCCCAACTTCATAGTAAAGTCCACAACTAGCCACAAACTCCTCGAATTTGGAACTCCGAAGAGACACCAATACTGGCTTGGTGGGACATCCAAGCAACCATAAACTCATGGAAGAAGAACACTGATAGCAGTGGAGCGGAAGGGACACTGAAAGCAGAACACGGGCTTAAGGGACACTGTTTAGAAAGTTGGCTGAGTTGGTAGCATCATATACTATATTTCTACCTATCAAACTCATAATGATAGTCATTTTGAGTGTGTGGAAAGGAACCAGAACAAAAAAATTGATTATTTCAGAATTAGCAAAACAAATCAATACCATATAAAATAAGACGATAAACTAATTTATATGTATTGAGTTGCACAGTATCGGGAAGTTCTAAAAATATTTCTTCTGCTAATTTATAGGATGGTCTTACTTAGAATTTGATTCCCATATCAGGTTAGTTCTATGGGAGGCACAACTAGAGGATAAATTGAAATAATATTCATGATGAAGTAGTAGTAATCTTCGTTCAAATAGTGATGCGTATCTCATACATTTGAGTCAAGTAATCAGAACCTAGTGATAGTTACTGCCCTCAGCAATTAATCTGCCAATTTTTTTTTATACTGAATTTTTTTCACAAAATGATGCGGCATACACTGCCATGGATCAGTTTTTAGAATCCAACATTACGCCTCAATGATGAACAGATATCAAGTGCTATGTATCGGGAATCACATCATAAAAGTTAGCGCAGTAAACTAAAGATGCAATTCAAACATTGAGGTAGTTGAGAAAATAGACCCTTATTTGACTGATACAAGTTGCATTTCCAGCCAAAGTATACAATTCATACAACCATAGTTACACTCACTAATTAACAGGATATGTTTTGATCTAGAATGCTGTAAGGGTACAATTAAATCCCGGTAGCACAGAGTCAGATTAAGCATGTAAATGAGGTCATTTCTTGGCAAGCAACTTCTTTGGAAGCATCTCCACAGGCGTGGTTTTGAGCAGGAAGAGCCTGGCGGCACGCTCCTGCAAGGTACCCCCACATTTTAACTCTTGTGCTTGGAGCTCCGACTTTAACCTTTCCATGCCAAGATCCTCCATCTCTTTTGATGAATTAAATTCATCAAAATTTAGTGGCTTCCCTAGATCAGGAATAACAGTGCTCACAACCACTATTTCTTCATGAACTACAGCATTTAAACCAGGACTACCATTATCTTCTGCATCAGAAGCAGCAAACGCTCCGGCACTAGATATACTTGGGGGTTGGGAGACTATTTCCTCCACATTACCAAGGTCAATTTTAGTAGACTCAATCATTTCAGCATCTATTTCAGACACAGCTGCAACCTCCAAACAAGACAAAACTTTGTTTTGAATCTCTAATGTTGGTTCACTTGGACCATCAATGTCACAGTTAAGCGTAGAAGAATCCAATTGTCCATTCGAGAAAGTGTCCTTATCTTGTTGGGATTCTCCATCCAATTTCCCAGTAGTAACAGAAGTGGAACTCCCCTCAGCCTCTTTACTGGCGTCTGAATGACTCTCATTATTTAGAACAACAGATTTCTCATTTTCCTCCCTCATCTCATCAAGGCTGGTGTCCTCATCTGAATCATCATCATCAGAACCACTTTCACCCAATTTTCTCTTTCCCATCCAAAATTTGAATTTCTTGGATTGGGAGTTATTAGGGTGCATGACAGTTCCCTTGCGCTTAGAGTTAACAAAACCAGCAAGAGATGCCCTAACAATCAGCCAATTTGTATCCCAGACAGTATACAATCTATGACTTTTTTGGGTTTCAAATGATAATAAGTGACAGTTTAAAAAAAGGCACTTAAAGGTAGAAATTCCATTGGTGTGTGATTAAAGATCTAGAAGACAGTGATTATATCTTCAGACTAAACTTGTTTGGGAACATATGCTCAGAATAGAAGGAAAATACAATGACTAGATTGACCTTTTGTGGTGACAAGTGAGGACACGAATTTTTTAAGCTTTTCCTGAAGAAGGGGAGATCAAGTCATTTGATTTTTTAGATGAATGGATATAGTATATCAGACCCTCATAGATACAATGGTTTATTCATTCAATTTTTCTAGGATATTATAGCTCCAGACATCACTGCTGCCATTTAGAAGTTTTTTGTTGGTATGGAGATGCCTAAAGAGTGTATAAGTACTCTGATTGCTTTAATTACTAAGATTCAAAGCCCTACTAAATTTGGTGGAGTACGACCTATAAGCTTATTCATTTTTTTAAATAAAATTATCATAAAAATCATGTCTAATAGGCTGAGTTTCATTCTGCCCAAAATTATATCCCTGTCTTAGGGTGCCTTTGTTAAAGAAAGGGAGATTGTTGATGTTTTTAGCAAAGGGTTACATAGTAGAATGGAGTAAGGGGATACTAAAAGATTCAAACAGTGAGATATTCTTTCAAGTGTATCTAGAGTCATTATTATCAAGTATGTACTTTTTAGTTTTCCTATATACCGTTTCGCAACTTTGATCCCCTAAGGGCAAGTGCGTAGGCTATAGAAGCCCAAATAAAGCTCCTTCGACTCTAAACAGCTACTGTGCTTATTTGGTCTATTAGTTACTCGACCAACTAATGACCTAATTGGGATCTTTTCAGTCAAGGTAGTCGGATTTAGGGGTCCTTTCTTTTCTTTCGCAAGGATCCAGATCAGTTTCAAGCTCAAAACTAATATAATATCTAATAATGGAGAGTAATCTACTATTTCGAAGAATATTATAATGAATGGGGCAGCATTTTCATCCTCCAAAGTAGGTTATTAGAGATATTGAGAGGATTTTGGCTAATTTCTTTTCGGGATTAAATGATCAAGAGGTCATAAACTTCATTGGAGTAGCTCAGAATCTCTATGTTTTGAGGATCAGACTGTTTTGACTTTGGGGTCCAGAAGTTTTCATATTATGAGTTTTGGGGTCCAAAGTATCATAAATATTTTAAAAAATGTCATAACAGATTCTAAAATGTTGTCATAAAAAGTTTTTGTAATGCTATTGGATCTCAAAGTGCAAATAACCAAAAATGACATCCAGGCTAGCTGCCAGTTTGTTCTTGCTTTCTACCTCAATCTTGAAAGTATTAATTTCAACATAAAACATGCAAAGGGATTTAGGGAGGAATACCGGATATTCACTAGCGAGGTTGGGCTTGTAGAAATCATAGACATGAGACATATGGCTAGCCCTAAATTTTCTTTCGAATGCAATTGGAGAATAGCAGCTGCTCCTCCGGTGGGCCAAGCCAGTCCCTCTGCATAGACCTGGTAAAGGTAGTTTATGGTAAGAAACAGAAATAATTCCACCATTAACAGTTTGTACTTAATCTAAATTATATTATTATCACGGATACACTTTATCAAGAAATTTGAAAATTATAAATGTCTCAAAACTCTAAGGTTCCCCTTTGTGGTCCAACAATTATGTGCTATACAAAATGGACAGTCCTGCCCTATACGCAAAGAAATTGGGCAATGAAGGAGCCAAACCCGGCATAATTTTTACGGGGCAGAACATATAAAAGTACATATAAAGTTGCAAAAATTATAAATTATAGTGCTAAATTTTCAGTTTTTAAAATGTTATGGAGGCCGGTGCCACCCCTCACACCCCTCTAGATCCACCAATGCCTATATCCATAACCCCTTGTCCATCCAGCGCCCCAACCCCTGAGAAAAGGCTCTTGCTAAAAAGGATATTCAAACTTCAGGGGAATTTTTCAGCACAAGAAGTTTAAATGCATTGGTCACTAATCCAGGAAATTAAAATATCTGAAAGAAAATGCAATACCTCGCTGTCTGTGCAAACAACAAGTCCTCAGCGTCCATCCCATGAACTACTCTCCACCCAATTGACACACAAAATTTTTGTGTGTCATAAAAGAATCTAAAATGTTGTGATAAAAAGAACCTATAATTAAACGAAATGAAACTACGATAATTAATCGCGATCTATAAAAACAAAATCTGATTTGAAATTACAATTTTCATTAAATCGCAATATAATAACATCAAAAGCATATGAAACTCGTCATCTCGTATCAGATTCATGTAATCAACAATCGGAACTCAGATCAAGCTTTCGAAACTACAAAATTTCACTATAACATGCTCCGTAGCTGATATGAGTTACGGATCTTAAACAAAAGTGGATAATACATCGATAAATTAAACAGCATATAGTGACCTTCTTCAGATGAAAACGAGTATCTAGGGCTCCAATGGAGAAAATCTCGAAAACAAATCTTCAAATCACCTTCTTCATCGCTGCCGCTGCTAACCTCCAAAACGTGGCTTCCAAGAGCATTGGGCTGATTTGGGGGAGGGTTTAAAGAGAATCGGGGCAGAATGGGTTTGAGGGAGAGAGAGTATCGAGAACTAGTGGGGTTGTTATTTTTTTAATATATGTTTTAGTAATAGGTGGGGAAATTTTTTTGTGACCAATTAATTTTTTTTTGTGATAAATTTTTTTGTCACTAAATGTACAGTAATTTTGTCACAAATAGATAAGTGGAACATTTTTTCCAGCGAAAAGTGTGGCGCCAAAATTTCTATGACTATTTGGTGACAAATATTATGAATTCGTCACCAATTTAACATCCTCCTACTTAATTCGTGACGAAATTGATTTTCCTTACATAAAAGTAACTTTTAGTGACAAAAATACATTTGTTCTCATTTTTTTTGTCACCAATGAAACATGTTGTTGTAGTGACAGGTCCAGCTGGCTGATAAAGACTCCACTTTCCTTGTATTTCTTATCACAAAAATCTCAGCCCCCATTACGCAAGAGTCATCTACTAAATATCCATTGGATGGATCGTTAAAAACAGCATGGGAGATTAGTTTGGGAAACCCATGCTCAGTCTTAGTTTGGTTATAGCTTACCACTTTCCCATTAGGATCTGAAGGAGAATAAAAAGAAAAAGATTGTGAAGAAATAGAGTAAATTAAATATTTTATTCTGAAATGTGACTATAATCTCCAAATAGTGGGGAACATACATTGAAAAATATGGTAAGTACCTCGAATTTGATCATATAGAAACAATTTGAAGCTCACTTTGACTTCCCAACCAATAGGAAGTGTACTTGTATGTTCAATCACTAAATAAAGAGACATATAATCGTTTATAGATAATCTCTCGTCTCCATGAGGGTGCAATGCTAATCTCCTGCAAAATCAACCATACAGATGATAGGTTTTTAAAAACAAAACTGATAAGTACACATTCAAAAATAGAAATAAATAAATAATAGCCTACCATTTGTAACCCCCAGCTTCAAAAATGCCAAATAAGTATTTTCCATCAACACAAATATCTACGGCTACTAACAAAGCTGAGAACCGTTCTATTTTAAGTGTGTAGTCACCTGGCGGGGCAGTCCTCACTGGTACACCTGTAAATTGTTAAAAACATGCCTGAATACAAAAGGTCTGAACAATAACTTTTAACAAAAAACATAATTAGCCTATATCCGAAATAATTGAGGAAAAGATTTTGTTGAGTTGATTATTAAACCTAACTAACTCCACAAGCTGAGTTTTGCCCATAATTTGATTAGTGAAATTTTTTGTAAATAAAAACATGTAAGCAAGCCACATTTTACTGAACCATTCGGAATCTTTTTGTAAAATTTTTATGCTTAGCACTTTTAAGCTTTAATTATGAATAGTTCCAGTTTCTTTTGTTTTTAAGGAAATACCTAATTGATAAAAAAAATAAGATAAACCATTCATCAAATATACTTTTAGGACAAATAAAATAAAAAGTAAAGATAGCTTTAAAAACTTATAACAAACAAAGAAAAAAGAACATGCATACAACTGCTTTGCAACCCCATTAAGTACACTCACATAAATTGTTGAGAATTGTATGTCAGAGTTGACACATTAAATCTTATTCTTAAAGCATAAAGAGTATAAAAACTGGAAAAAAAAATACCTCAACTAAGCGTTACTTAGGTCAGAAAAGTATGTGGCCCCTAACAAAAGTTTATAATAAAACGTTCAATGATATTTGAATAATTTAATTATAAAACAAATAGTAGAAAAGCCTATAGAGTAACCTATTGCGAAAATGGTTAGAATTCATATATTTAGACATACCATCTGGGAGTTTAGCTTTGTGAGTAACGTCAACATGATAGGTCCTCTCTTCCATGATACGTCAATATGGTCGGTTGTACTATTGTTTTAGGATGCAATAGCTAGGGGTGGGCACGGTCCGGTCTGGATTTTGCCTATTTTTTGGACCGGACCGAATATTCGGTCCTCAAATTTTTTGGACCGAGACCGGATCGATTAATTCGGTTAACCTACTAATTCGGTCCAGGCTTTTTTCGGTCCGGTCCGGGGTAAAATTCGGTCCTGATCCTATTTTATATATATATACATTTTATGAATTTTTTATCTATTTTTCTCACAAATATATATACAAAAAATAATACTCGAAACTCCAAGTGATATTTATATGGGTTTTTTTAACCCAAATAAAAAATGTCTATACATATATAAAATGTTCCAAATTAAATTCATAAGTTATATACATTAATTCAAAAACTATACATAAGAAACACAATAACATTATTTTTATTATATATATATATATATATATATATATATATATATATATATATATATATATATATATATCGGAATCGGTCCGGTCCGGTCCAAATCGGTCTTTTAATATAGTGGACCGCGGACCGGACCGGTTTAATTGGTTTTTAGGTTTTGTGAACCGATTTTCGAATCGGTTTCAAAATAGCCTTAATTTTTGGTTCGGTTCGGTCCAATCGGTCTATTCGGGTCGGTCTTTTTTTTGTCCACCCCTAGCAATAGCAGTTGTTAAGCATGTTTATATTGGCTTTGACAAAATCCTTATCCTTGTATAATAGGGAGACGTATTATGTTTTTAAGCCAGAGACAAACTCTTAATAACAAAGGAATATACTAGCTAAGCTTAGTGCGCAAAAATACATCAAGACGTATTCTGTTACGAACTCAAATATTGCGGCATAACTCCAATACTCAACCCAATAACACATCCGATTTATTAGGAATAGATAATTACGTTCAGATTAATTCGGATACAGGTGGTGCATTAGCTGATTCGCAACCCGTTGGCTAATGGTTTGGTTTAGGCATGTCAATGGGTAGGGTATAGGGTTGGATCCGATCCGAACTCGTGATTTATAATAGGGTTTGACCATATTTTTTTGGACTTGAGAGTCGAAGATTCGATGACCCGAATACCCGTTTATTACACGGATAGGATCTGGATTCCATACAAAACCCGGACCTAGAGACCCGCCCCGCCTTGTACATTATATATATATATATATATATATATATATATATATATATAGAGAGAGAGAGAGAGAGAGAGAGAGAGAGGGTTCTCATGCTGCATGACTCATGCACACCCCAATTTGCATACCTCTGGCGCGGACCATTTTTGATAAAATAGTAAAAAAAATATTTTTGGGCTAATTTTTTTTATAGTTTTTAATCATTTCATCAAGACCAAAAAAAAATTCAGCTCAAAATGATTTTTTTTGCTATTTTTAAAAAATCGGTCAAATTTTAAAAACTGATAAAGATTGACCGATTTTTTTAAAATACCAAAACAATTCATTTTGAGTTGAATGTTTTTTTATGACTACTAAAATGTTTAAAAATCATATAAAAAAAATCAGTCAAAAATATTGTTTTTACTATTTTAAAAAAAATAGTTCGCAGAGAGGGTATGCAAACTAGGTATGCATGAGGTCTTTTCTGTATATATATATATATATATATATGCACACACACACTATAAATTTATATGTATTTATAAATATATCTTTATCGATATAACATGTAAGTATTATATATGAAAATATATATTTATGTATATATGTAATATATGTTTTATTTATACTAATCATATATTATAATACATCACAAAATATTTTAATCTAAAATTAATATATAAAGAAGGAAAATAAAATAAAAATAAAAATAAAATAAATGTATATATCTGGCCAGACCTGAACCCGGACCCAATTCGATCCGACCCGATACAGATTCGGATCTAGATCTAATATTGTAGATCCGATCAAGACCCGACCCGGATCCAAATCCAAGCCTACTAAATGGATCTGGATCTCCCTAGATCCGGTCCGGACCTGATCCGTTCTCAGGCTAGTTTGGTTGTACAAATAATTTTAAATTGGTAGTGAAATTAGGGGTGAGCACGGGCAGACTTTAAGTGGGCCTTGACCAGGCCAACGCTATCTAGTAAAGGTATGTTACTTGTCTAGACCCGCCTAAGCCCTCATCATGTGTTTGTCCAAACCCGCATTCTCATAAAACATAGAAACCCAAGACCCACCCAAACTCGTAAATTTAAATGAAAAAATAAAAAAAAAATTATGAAATTATATTAGATCTATTTGTAGGGAAAAATCATTTATATTTGAATGATCAAAAGGCTTAATTATTAATTTACTGGGCCGGCGACCCTTGATTAATCGGAGCCTCCTTCAAAAAAAATTAGGTATAAAAAAAAGTAGTTATAGAAAAAAACTTAGTTAGAAAAAGAAATTAGTTGTAAAAAAAATAAAGTTACCATTTAAAAAGGGCCTTACAAACATAAAACTGGTTCCATTTAAAATAATGTACAAAATAAAGGGCCACAAAACAAGAAGACTAGAAACTCATTTATAAGCCCAATTATGCAAGTCCAAACTCACACACTAAAACCACTCAACATAATACCTAACTTAACCCACTCAATTCCGCACATATTTTCTAACCATAAGTCTCTCTCTCTCTCTCTCTCTCTCTCTCATTTTTCCCACTTTCTTATCTTTTATTTCTCTCTCTATTGTCTTCTCTTCTCTCTTACACTACTAGCAAGAAGACACCCCCCCTCCCCCCTCTCGACCCCTATTTTCAGACAACCCCCTTCCCCTACTTTCGCAAAGTTCCCCCCTCCCCGTTTTTAAATAACCCAACCCATAAAAATAAGAATTAAAAAATTTGGGATTTCAACTCATAAAGTTAGGGCTTGGGATGACATACTCAAGCATTTGGAGATTGGTTGGAGCTTGTGTATCTAAGTATGTATTCATTTCCTTTGTTGTATTTTTTTTACTATGAAAATTTTGTTACTAATATTTTTGTTCGGTTTTTTATTTAATTTTTTAGATTTCAATTTGTTATTTGAGCCTTTACAAGTTATAATTTGAGATTACTCTCAATTTGGTTACAAATAAGGTTTTATTGTTCTTCTTTAGCATTTTTCTTTAATATATAATAATGTTGTGATTGTGTGATTAATATTTGTGTTTGCAAATTAGGCTTGTCGTTGTGTGATTAATATACCTACTAGTAAAATATCTCTCCGATTACGAAAAAAGAAAAAGATAAACAAATTGAAAAAGAAACATCAAAATTAGCGGGTTCACTAAATAAATATTTTAATAAATCTAAAAAAATAGAAAAAGAACATGTTGATGTTGAACATCAAAATATAGAAGATTAGATAATGAAAATGTTGTTGAACGTGAAATTTTAGAAGATTTAGAGAATGGACATGTAGAAAATAAACGTGTACAAAATGAACATGCAAAAGATTTACCGTTAGATATTTATGATCCAGCTAATTGGAAAAATATTGACCAAACTTTGACTGACACAATAGTAAAAAAAAGGTCCAATTAGAGATAATGACATTACTTTTTCTAAAGATGGGCGCTTTTGTAATATACATTATACTTTTTATTAAAAAATGGAGAATAACATAATAGAGAATGGCTAGTGTACTCACGATCCGTGGATAAGATTTATTACCTTTCCTGTAAGTTCTTCAAAAAGATTGGAAATAAAACTCCGTTAGTAAATGAAGGAGTAGATGATTGAAAAATATAAGTATGTGACTTAGGTGCCATGAAAAAAGTGACCATGTAGATATTATGACACAATGGAGAGAACTAATATTTAGATGTCAAAAAAATGAAACACTTGACCAAAATATACAAAATCAAATTGAGGATGAAAGAGAAAGATTGAGCCAACTATTAACACCAACAATTGCGGTAGTGCAAGCACTTGTTACAAATAACTTGGCCTTCCGGGGGGGGGGGACTAATGAAAAGATTTATGAAAAGAATAATGGAATTTTTTAAAGTTTCATTGAAATAATTGCTACATTTGATCCTTTAATAAAAGAACATATTCAGCATATTATAGATAAAGAAATTCATTATCACTATCTAGCTCACAACATTCAAAATGAGTTAATATTTTTATTGGCGGGGGAAATAAAAATAATAATAATTCAAATAATTAAAGAATCAAAATATTTTTCGATTATTGTTGATTGTACTCCGGATGTAAGTAAAGAAGAACAAATGTATATCATGATACGATGTATTGATATTTCAAAAAGTCCAATAAAGATAAACGAATTTTATTTAGGATTTTTAAAGGTAGATGATACACCTGGTGAAGGACTTTTTAATGGACCTATAAAGTTTTAAACAAGTCACAAGTTTAATATCAATGATATGAGAGAACAAGGATATGATAATGGTTCTAATATGAGAGGAAAAAAATAAAGGTGTACAAAATAGAGTACTACAAATTAATCCTATGGCATTTTACACACTATATGGTTGTTATAGTCTTAATTTTGCACTTATTTATATGTTTAATTCATGTAGTCAAAGTAATGAATTTTTTGGTCATGTATAAAATTTATATAATGCATTTTCATCTTCTACAAAACGGTGACAAGTTTTCAAGGATTTTATTGGAAAAGGGTGCACACTTAAAACAATTATCTCAAACACATCTGGAAAGTCACATTGAAAGTATAAAAGCAATTAGATTTCAAATGCCACAAATTAGAGATGAATTAATTGACTTAGCGACTAGTCCCCAATGTGATGGAAACACACAAAATATTTGTAATGGCTTACTAA
The DNA here is from genome assembly GCA_949130495.1 of Sambucus nigra. Taxonomy (NCBI): domain Eukaryota; kingdom Viridiplantae; phylum Streptophyta; class Magnoliopsida; order Dipsacales; family Adoxaceae; genus Sambucus; species Sambucus nigra. Next base: position 575,047,644 of record OX422217.1, read on the forward strand.
CTAATGATTTTGATAGTTTTGATTTTATTTTTGGTATGGTTATTTGGTACAATGTATTGAATGCGGTTTGCAAAAGTTAGCAAACTTTTGCAAACATATGACATGGGTATTGATGTTAGTTTGAATCTTTTAAAATGAGTTGTTTCTTATTTTGAAAATGAACGAAAAAACGAATTTGAATCCGCAAAGATTGCAGCTATAGATATTACTAAAGAAATGGAAATCGAATCCGTATTTTGGGGAAAACGTAATATTTATGACCAGAATTCTAGTGATGGGATTAGACAATCATCGGATCATTTAGAGTTAATTACTTCTTACATATAATAGATCAAATGCTTATGTCAATTAGAACTAGATTTGAATTTTTTTTAATATATTAGGATACTTTTGGGTTTTGTTTGATTTGAACAAGTCAAAAACTTTAGATTATGATATTTTAAATAGTTATTGTATTACTCTTGAAAATTATTTAACACGTGATAATAGTTGTGATATTGATGGAAATCAGTTGTTTTGTGAATTGAAAATTTTAAAGACGTCTTTACCTAAAAAAAACTAAAAAATCAATTGAGGTGTTATAATATATTAAATGAATGGATTGTATTTCTCCAAATCCTGGGATTGCCTACAGAATAATTTTGACAATACTCATTACTTTTGTTCTACCTTGTCACAAGAAGGATTCAACAGATTAGCTATGTTATCAATTGAACAAAATTTGTTAACAACAATTAAATTTGATGATTTATTTGATAGTTTTGCATAAAAAAATACAAGAACATATTTTCTTTAATTTGATTTTTTTATGTAATGGGTCCCCAATTGATTGTCCGCCTAACGCCCCTAAAACTTCAGAGCCGACCCAGTGTGTGTGTGTGTGTGTGTTAAGATATCTATATTTTTTATATTTAGGTCTCTACTCCATTAGGGCATTGTCGGGCCTGAAATTGTGTGCCCAAGATAGAGATGTTCACAATCCAGTCTGGTACGATTTTAGGACTTTGGGGTACTGGACCAAATTAATCGATCCTATGATATTCGAAACTGAGACTAGACCGGACTCTCGGTATCGATCCTATTCGATTTCATGTCAGTCCAGGTTCGATCTCAGTCATATTTCTCTTGTAAGATTTGCTTATTTGACCAGTTTACATTTTACTGCTCACTTTTTTTGATTATACAAGATTGACTTCCATTTTGAATGAAGATCGTTAGTCAACTCAGTTGACCGTTAACTTATTTGTTTAATTTATCAATCTCTTAACAACCCCTCTATTGCTAAAAAAAACAATCCATTGCTTTATTTTAGGCCATGAAAACTATACCTTGAGATTGTTATTGCGAATTAGAAAAGCTTGAACATATTGTAAAGATAACACTAGTTATTTTGATCGTGAAAAAAAATCAATAATTAAAGTTACCTTATATATTCTCCTGTCTATTTAAATGCCAGGCTGGATGGATCATCATTAATCTTGTTATAAGAAAATTAAATTGTATGTGCCTCCAGAATTATACTTGATCCTTTTTTTATTATTAAAATAAATAAATTATAAAGCTTATGTGCTTCTAAAATTGTAATTGATCTTCACTGGACATTTTGTTATAATGAATAATTGATCTCCAAAGTAATAGGTTTTGCTATGCTAATTTTACCTCCACAGTGAAATAAATACATAGTAATTATTTAAGATAAGCATGTACCCCGCGCGATGCGCGGGCAAAAATGTATATTACGAATATTGTTGAAAAAAATATATTATTTCAAGATATTCCCAAAATTGCATTATTTCATTATATATAACTAACATATGTATTGCCAAAGTATTCCTATACCAAGCAATACATGTGTAAAAGTTTCCTCATACATGTATTTTATTAAGAAAAACCCAAAACATACAGAAATTTCATTTATAAAATTGGAAATGTATTCAAAATTTCAAGCATCATTGCGGTGACTCAACCTTTGATCTCTATTCCTTTGATCCTGCGAAATAACGACATTTGTTTTAAAAAAATAAGCATGTTTTAAGAAACATTTGTAGAAAATTATCAACCAAATTGAAAAATGAAATACACTGCAAACTTCTTAAACAAAATTCTTTAAGATGTAGTCACTTAAAACACACTTTACTAGTAATGATACCTTGACTACATGAGATTTGATATTAATCAAAATCAAGTTCTTATTCGTGCTCTAATGTAGCTGTCAGCTTCGAAACTATTCTTCTTAAAGATTATGAAAACCATAGAGACCCAAGAGAGATGTTTAAACCTGTTGAAGAAAGAGATTATTTAAACTTAGATTCTTTAAACTGGTTGCAATAATCATTTTCACTTTTTATATAGGTCCATTTTCTTCCATCACTGCACTGCACTGTGAAATTGCACAAATTGAATCAAAATGACTCATAGTTTCATTTTTTCCAATTCCAAAATAAAGCCATATTAAAATAATAATGTAAAAATACCAAGTCAAATATATAATTGAAAACAAAGTACAAATTAATGCATATATGTGTCAATTTCGAAAATAGTTATAGGTTTGACGGGGGCCGAAATGTTTTAAAGGGCCGAAATGTTTAATTGTAGATATTTATCTTATGGTATAATAAATGTTTATATATTTATCTTATGGTATACAAAGAGGTGGTATCTAATTTCCCCTTATTATTATAGTTTTAAATATTTTCCTCTTTTTTTTAGGTTTAGTATTTTCCAGATTTTTTAGAAAAATTATTATTTTACATTCCACATGAGAGTAATATTTTATTTTTAGGTACAGTGATCTCTATAATAATAATTTATTTTTAGGAATATTATTCTTTTACATTCCTTATGAGAATAACTCTAGACGCTGAATTGACTTGAGTTTTAGTTACAAGAATTGTTGTTAATGTTTGTTTATCGGGCCAGTGTCTTTGTTTTTCCTCCACATTAGATACTTGTCTTATAAAAGAATGATAAATCATTCATCAGATATGCTTTCGAGGAAAACATAAAATAATAACTTAAACAATAATTCCAAACATTAATTAAAACAACTGCGTAGTAACCAATTAATGTCTCTCATGTAAATTTATATACCATAGCTGATAATAAGATAAGGGGAAAAAATACCTTATAAAGAATAGCCAATTGGTATTAGGTAATGTAATCTAAAATTAAATAGTACGAAAATCATACAGAATGTCCAATTGAGAAGAATGTCAGAACACTTCTGTCAAGGGAGATAGGGACGAAAGACAATTTCCTAAAAGAGGGATTTATACATACCATCTAGGTGTGTAGCTATGTGATCAACTTCAAAAGCATCCCGATTGTAACATTCCTGAGATCAATTTGGGAATATTGATCCCAAACATCAGTTGCGATCCAAGGATCAATTTGGTATATCACATTTATCACAGCAGTCCATACACCAACATATTGTCAAACAGCAGCCTATGGCAGATCTGCTACACACCAGTTCTCACTGGTTTAACTTACCTGCTCCCATCGATGTCAACACAACAACTCCAAGTATTTAGAAAGCTAATCAATCCAATTCAAGCACTGTTGCTTGTCAGATGTGTGGCAAACCCACACGGCATTAAACTACCCATATGATCCATAAGTGTCTCTTATAATTTGAGAACCAAATATTATCAAAATAACCGTGCCAGTTTTCATGATATTCTCTATCAGAAGTTACTTCCCCGCACTACATTTCTGCTACTTCACATTGACTGAACTCTGCATCACCAACCTCGCTAAAGCTCATGCCAGAAGGAGAGGCAACATCATCTAGTTTGTCATGGATATCTATTTCACCACCTTTGCGGAGCTTTGTAGAAATTTCCAAATATATAGGGTGCAATAGCAACCTTACATATTTCATTACATTGATTGAATGGGTTAAGATGGAAGAGTAAGGGGTTATCAATTACAACCATTCGCAAGAGGGGAGCCGAAAGGAAAAGGAAATGAAGAGTCAAGTGGATATATGAAGCATTTGGGCTACTATAACCGTTGGCTTCTCTTTTTAACTAAATCCTTTTTAAATCCTACGGAGCCAAGATTTTGAAAACAAATACATTACAACTTGAGAATCATTAATGACATTTATATCTCTAATAATATCGTATTAGAGGTATATAATAGAAATAAATATGGTTCCATTGATGCCAACTCTCCCTACCATACTTTTGTGCACCGCCCAATGTAATCTACACACATATGTCTTACTAGCATGAAGGTCACGCGATGCGTGGCTGAGTATATATAGATAGAGAGCTTATTAAATTGATATTAAGTAGCATGTAGGCCACGCGATGCGTTACCGAATATATATATATATATATATATATATATATATATATATATATATATATATATATATATATATATATATATATATATATATATATTAGAAGAGTAAGACTATGAAAAATAATCAAATTCATTGTTAGCAAACCAATTGAAAATCGCAAAACAAAATAACATAACTATTTAGCATATCTAATTTTATTTCTTTAGATTAAATTTAAAGAACCAAAAAGTAAAAAAAAGTGATAACAAAATGTGAGCAGTGGCAGAATTGTAGATGAGGGGGACTAAAAACAACCTGAAGAATCCTTGTGGCAAATTCAACAGCAATGGTGGATTTCTACGCCAAACAGAACTTGTTCCTTGTAACCCGAGAAAGCTTGTGGGATTTTTCAAGACCCGAACCTCCAATCAACACTATCTTGAATAGATAGTCATACTCGTGATCCATCTTACATGCCATTTATGTTTCCTCTCCAAGCCTACGCATATCCAAACCAACATTCACAAAAGAAAGGCGAACAAAGAAAAAAAAAGCATATCTTTATAACTAAACAATGCTAGAAAAGAGGAAAAGAACAACTACTTATTATCTCAAAAATTAAACGTAGGCAAATGAATTTTTTTCCAGGAAAAAGAAGAAGGGAACGTAATAAACTAACCAGAAAGAGATGTTGATATAATTGAAGCGGAGATGGTAAATTCATTCAAAGTCCAATATAAAGGAATGAATAACCGTCTAAACATGACCTTAAACGGCCATTCGAAATTAATATTTGCAGGGATAAACAAACTTAATCGGGAAAAATTATTTCCCACAAAAAGAATTTATGTCTAGCAATAAATAAATGATTTTCATCAATATAAATGATTTTCATCATAAAAAATATGATTTCTAGCATGCAAAATTCTAAAAAAATTAATTCAGAAAAGTATATTTAATACTAATATTTATTGGAAATACATTAAAATACAAAAAAAAAATAATATGGAATTCGGGAAAAAATATAAATCATTCCCAGCAAATAAAAATTATTTCTAGCAATAAAGAAATGATTTTTAGTAATATAAAATGTTTTCAGCATATAAAAAATGTTATCCAATTTACAAATATTTAGATAGTTAATCTGTTTGCAAACCTACACTTGTTAATCTGTTATCCTATAGTATAACAAAATTCAACAATTCTTTGTGCATCTATAGACCTTACCTCTTGCTTATAAACCTCCACTTTTCAACATCCAAGGCATCCATACCAACATAGACGAAAATGAAGATCTCCGCAATAAATGACAAAGTTGCAAAAGCATGCCTGCACAATAGCAAACAGAAAAAAATCCCTACAAATTAATGAAATGCCAAAGAAGAAAACATGTACATACACTCTTTTGTGGTGACATGATCCCTCGTCCCTTTACCTCTTTCTTTTTTTTCGTAAGTTTTTTTTTTTCGCTTTGTTGCATAGGGATGTTTGTAACAACATCATGCAAGGGGTCAAGGAATAGTAAAACTTGTATTTGAGAATATGTAGAATATGAGAGGATTGTGTTTTTCAAAGAGGTAATTAAATTATAGAGTCTCTAATTTATCCCTCGAAAAGATGCGTGGGTTTTGGGAAATGTGAGTAAAACTTGTATTTGAGAATATGTAAAATATGAAAGGTTTGTGTTTTTCAAAAGGTAATTAAATTATAGGGTCTGGAATTTATCCACCGAATGGTGCAAACAATGAACCGGTGGAAAAAAAATGTTGGGAATAGCGAGTGTAAATTTAATAAATATTGGGAAGAAGAAAGAACTCACCATAAAGTGGAGAGATAAATTCATTTAGCAAGCCTATAATTTTTATATAGTTATATAGATTTGAGGCCAGCTTTGACAAACTGCTATGACATTCCCCTCCCTGACATGGTTATCTTCCCACACATTATTTCCGGATCCAATCCAAGACCTAAATAAATGAAAAATTCTACTTGCACTGAGATTTTTTTGACCATACATGTACCGATCACTAAAAGACAAAAATAAAAAGGATAGTTAATGAATATTTTTATTAAGATTTGTTTAACTCTTTTTTTTTTAATAAAAACTAAAAATTTGGATTTTTAGTAAAAAAATTTTTTAAACTGTATTTTTCAAATTGTTTTTAATTTTAATTTTTACTTTTTATAACTGTTTTAAAAAAAATATATTTCACTATTTTTTTTAAAATGACTTTTATTCAAAATTTGTATTTTTAATAAAAGTCATTTTATTAAATGAAGTGGGTTTGTACCAGGGGCACTAACCAATTGTGATGATGATGTGGATCTGCGCCAGCGGCACTAACAATTGCGGGGATGTATCCGCGTCAGCGGCACTAATCAATTGCGATGATGTGAGTCTGTGCCAGCGGCACTAATGAAATGCGATGATGATTTGGTTCCGCGCCAGCAGCACTAACCAATCCCGAAGATGATGTGGGTCCGCGCCAGCAACACTAACCAATCGCGATGATAGTTTTTCATATTTTTAATAAAAAAAAATGAATGGAATTTTACATATTTTTTAACTTTTTATTAATGTTTAAAAAAACATTACACTATTTTTTTTTTAAAAAAAATGACTTTTCTTGAAAATTTGTATTTTAAATAAAAGTCATTTTAAAAAAAATAGTTTAACTCACGTAGATCCGCTCCAATGTTTAAAAAATAATTTTTCATACTTTTATTAAAAACAGTTTTTTTTTTTAAAAACTTTTTATTGAAAATGCAATTTTTTTTTTTGTTTTTATTTAAAAAAAAAGTTTTACTCTTTTTTTGGTTTAAATGACACTTTATTTAAGAAAACAAACTTTTCATACGTTATTTAAAAAACTAAAATTTTTTGTTTTACTTTATTTAAAAAAAAAACAAAATTTTCATACTTTTACCTTTTTTTTGGTTTACTTTTGGTTTAAAAAAATATTTTTTTAATTTTAATAAAAAACTGTTTACTTTCAATAAAAAATACTATTTTTTATATTAATAAAAAACTATTTTTTTATATTTAAAATTATTTTTATATCCATTGTTAAAAACAAAAGAACAAGAACGTTAAAAAAATAAAAATAAAAAAAGGAAGCGACATGGCCACGTCACCCGGGCCGGCTCTAGGCATAGGCGGGTTAGGCCTCCGCCTAGGGCCCCCGATTAATTGGGGCCCCTTCCGGGGGAAAAAAAAATTTAGGTATTAAAAAAAAAATTAGTTGTAAAAAAAAAGGCTCCCCCAAAAAAATTAGTTATGAAAAAAAATTAAAGTTATCTCTTAAAAAAACGCCCCCAAAATAAATTTGTTCTATTTAAAATAAACGCATACACTAAACTCTACAACAACATAATAACCCACCCACACACTAAGAAATAAATCCACACAATAAATTCACTATCATAACCCAACCCAACTCATTTACTTATTCTATTCTTCTAACCCTAACTCTCTCATTTCTCTCATCCACTTTTTTCTCTCACTATTCTTCTCTTCCTCTTTTCTTCTCTCTCACTTACACTACTCTCTTTCTCTACTAACCAAAGCAAGAATAAACCCTATCTTACTCCCCCACCCCCCAAAACCCTTGGTTGGACCTTCTTTGTGTAAGTATATATTATGCATTTACTTTGTTATATCCCACTATATAAATTTATTTGTGTTACTATTAATATTTTTTTTTAGATTCCAATTTATTATTTGGGCATTTACAAATTAAAATTTGAGATTGCTCTCAAATTGGCACTCAAATCAGGTTCTATTGTTCCTCTTTAACATTTTTCTTTAATATGATTTGTCAATTTTCTTGAGAATCTTGTGATTGTGTGATTAATTTTTGTTTTTGTAAATTACACTTGTTGTTGCGTTGTGTGAATATGTCTACTAGAAAATTAAACTTGTTGTTGTGTTGTGTGAATATGTCTATAGATATTGCTAAAGAAATGGAAATTGAACTCGTATTTTGTGAAAAGCATAATATTTATAGAAAAAAACATTTTGATGGGAATTTTAGTGATGGGATTAGAAATTAGTATATTAAAATTGATTTTCTATATAAAAATTAGTTTTGCATCGAAAAATTCGAGAAGAACAAATTTTCGTTAATTTGATTTTTTTTTATAAAATGGCGCATTTTGATTTTTCGCCTAGGCCCCCGAAAACTATAGAGCCGGCCCTGCACGTCACTATGTACAAAAATTCTATGTGCAAATAGAAAAGCTCCTAAATAAATATATCCAAGAATGTCTAGACATTAGTTATAATTTCCTATCTTACTCCTTTATTTTCAATATTGTTGGAAGAGCTCTAAAAGTTCCCCACACCATTTCCCATTTTACCCCTTAGGTCCTGCTGAGAGGTCTTGCCTAAAATAACTTTTTTGGGCTAGTCTGATCATTCACGGCTTTGAAGACACCCATTCAACCCCTAACGCTAAAATATCCTTCTTTTTCAAAATTTATCCTTCTTTTATTACCAGGTTAAAAAAACATATCATGTTGAGTTTGAAAATAATGACACTCGAATGGCCTTATATGATCATCTCTTTAATAACGTAAAACATGTCTTGAAGGGATGGAATTTTTTTTATTGCATTTTTATTCATTGCCAAGGTAACCCAGATGATCCTGGATTTTATGCTCTTTTAGTGAAAGAAATATCCTTTAGATCCATGGAATTGAAGGAGGAAGCCAGATAGGCGGTCAAAAGCTTACAAGATCATAAGGCATTCTTATTGAAGATGGCTCAAGATGGCGCCTATTTGGATCCTAAATAGAATGCATTATTTCCATATTGAATACGCTCCATAAATTTATTGCTCAAACATTTTTCCATTACAATTCAATCTAAAGAAGATGATGTTACGTTTCTTTCAATCTTTTTGTAACTTCCAATTTTTAGATTATCAATGGAAAAATATAATTGTTGAAAGCTTTTGGTTGAAACACTGTGTTGTGAATTTCCATACGATATATATGGTGACAATTATTTTCAACACAAATAGATAAGAGAAGCGCAATCACCAAGTAAAATAAAGAACGTAAAATACCAATCACACAACAGGAGATGTACGTAGTTCAGCAAGAATGCCTACGTCCACGGTGGTGCAGTCAGTGTAATTATTATATACTCCGGAGAGTGTTTACAGAGAATAGAGTGCATGCCTATTGCCCCAGGCCTAGGGTTTATTTTATACATGTTTATCTTCAGGGGTGGGGGTGTTGGACTTCCCCACGTCCATCTTTCTCACCTGGAATATCTCTATGCGAGATTTTAGGTAAAGACTAAGTCATAACTGAATTAAGGTGCGAAGGGTTTGGACTTTGGGCTATTTTCGTTAGGCTACTCGTCCGGGCCCATAACGTCAGCCAAATCTGGGTACCTACAATTGCCCCTAGATTTGTTGGGCCACAATATGGGCTCAATAAATTTAAATGATTTGTCATAATGGCTCTTTTGCAAATCGTGTAACTCTTCCCAAAGCTTGAGGACTGATTTAGACGGCAGTTGCTTCGTGTCCTGTGCGCGATGATTAGTAACATTTAAAAATTATTTTGAGCAGCGTTTTATAGTTGTCATTTTAAACTTCTGAGTGTTTCACCATCTTCTGTGAGTTTTAGCGATTTGTTCCCTCTTCTCCAGGTCTTCATTTTCTTCACTTTCGACCTCCCTCGTCATTTGGGCTTGTGATCTTGCATCGTCCAAGACAAACTTTCATCTCGTAAGTATTCTTTGCTTTCTCTCTGTGCTTTCTTTGAATTTGTAGTTTAGGGTTTACAAATGGCAAAGATAGGTAATAGGTCAGTGTTCGAGTATAGAAAGTTTTACTATATCCCAGAGTGGGTAGAGATTGAGTGCGCCTCTCTCCCTAAAAATGTTAGAGAGATAGAGGGCGCTCATTGGATTCACGTCTTGTTGCTTTCCTAAGGGGGGCGTACTTTTCCTTCGAACAATTTGTTCTTGCATTTCTTTGGTTATTTCAACATTGTTCATGCACAGTGTTTGCCCAACGTATGGAAGATAATCAATGGTGTCCATATAATAAATCAACTTTATGGCACCCAATTAGGGCTCACCGCAGTTTATTTTTGCTATTCCTTCTCTCGAACTAGCTCTGGTGTCCTTTATCTCAAGGCCAGGAGTCCTGATAGGGTATTGGTAGTAAACTTACCTGATTCCCACAAGGACTACAGGCAAGATGGTTTTCTTGCTAGAAATTGGCAATTCTCCCCCCAGACTGAGGGATCGAGGTTTAATAGATTTAGTATTCCCTTTTATGGGGAAGAGTACATAGGTAGTCATTGATCTGCCTTTTTAATCTCTTTGTTAGTGTGTGATCTTTCTGACTCTTTGTTGTTTTCTTTTCAGCGAGGTCAAAGAACTTGGAGCCTTCCCTCAGTGAGGTTCGAATTTCTGAGTTGATTAAAGCTTAGAATATCAGGGAGCCCTTGGCTGATGGTGAACATCTTCGGTCTGCTGCTTTCCTGCTCGAGTATAAAAACATTGGGTTTAGTTTTATAGCGAGGCCTGTGGATAGCATTCTTCAATTTGATACTTCTGAAGAAGCTGCTGCCGATCCCATACATTTGGACGAGGAGGAAAATAGTTCTGAGAGTGATATCAGAGGAGGTGCTGAAGGTGATTTTAGCTAGGAGAGCTCCAGTGGTAACAGTTCTTCTAGATCAGAAGAGGTTCCTGAAGCCTAAGATCCTTCAAGCACGTCCAACAGCTCCAGCGAGGAAATGGTTCCTCCAAGGAAAAATTTGATCCGAGATGATAATGATGATGATCATGTGCTTCTCGCTCAGAGGTCGAAGAAGCAGAAATCCAGCACTGGGGCTGTTGCTACTGGTTCTCGGTCTGCTGATCAGGAGCAGGAAAAGAAGAGAAAAGAAGAAGAATAATTGAGAGAGAGAGATAATAAAAGGGAAGAGGAGAGAAAGAAGATTGAAGAGAAGAAGATGGTTGAGGAGAAGAGGAGGGTAGAGAAGGAGAAGGAAAGGGAGGAGGAGAAGAGGAAAATGGAGGCAAGGACGAAGGCTGGGCAGGCCTTAGTGCCTGTGTCTGCTTTGCCAGAGGGTGCTTCGGTTGCCATTTCTCCTCAACTGGCCCCCGCACTGCTCGAGAGAGCAGTCCTTCCTGCTGATGGCCAAAAGTCGATAGGGACTAACCAGTTAGCCTTGCAAGCGAGTCAGAGGCTAGCCTCGGTAAGTCTCTTTCTCTTTTCCAATGCTCGTTAAATTCTGTCTATTTCTTTCTTCTAATATCCTCTTTTACTTACAGTTTGTGACTAACTTTGCTGTGCTATATCGCTCTCGCGACGAGCTGGTGAACAAAAATAATGAGCTGGAGAACCGAATGCTGCTTTAAAAGTGAAGGGTACGGAGCTCGAGGCCATCTTGAAGGTCACTGATGCTGCTCAAAAGTCCTATGATCTTGCTCTCGATCAAGACAACCGAGAGAGGGAGGCAGCGGTAAAGGAGCTAAATGAACTGCGACAGGCCTATGATTTAGTCCGCTCGAGTAAGCTGGCAGTAGTGGAGGAGAACAAAGTGTTGGCCGAGAGGTTGAAGAAGAATGAGTCTAAGGCAGCCACCGTCAAGAAAGACTCATTTAACTCCGGGTAGACTGCCGCATATGAAGATGCTGAGGTTCAGATAGGCTACATCAGTTGTCTAAACTTTAAGAAGGGCTGGAACAAGGCCCTCTTAGCTGCTGGGGTGGATGTTGCCTCTCCCCTATTTGATGAGCACGATCCGGGCCCAAAGCCTGTCGTGGATGAAGCTCCTGTCCCAGTCGTCAAAGGTGTTGACCCTACTTCTCAATCAATTCCTGTTGCTTCCCTTCCTGCTCGAGCGGCAGATGCTGTCCCTACTGAGGGTGATGCTCCTACTGCTGCTGATAAGGGGAAGCAGCCATCGTCTTCTGAGCAACTCAAGGTCGTCAGCTAATCTATCCTTAGGATTACTTTTATAAATTTGTTTGTAATTCTCCCTTATGATTCTCAATGTACTCTAATCTTTTGTGTATGAATGAAATGAGAAGTCTTTTTCCCTCAGTGTACTGAATAATTCTATCTTTCATTACTCTTTTATGGCTTATAGTTGATTGATGTAGAAGAGTATATACCTGCCACCTCTCAACTAGGGAGGATCCTTGGTCCTAACGTGAGTCTTCAAGTTTGCCAGGCCTTCGTTAGGATCTGCAAGTCCCTTAAGTCGAGGAATCAGAAGTTTAAGGATCAATTTGAGCTCGTGGCCAAATTAAAGGATAGGATCTAAGAGATGGAAGAAGTCGGTGCCTCAGTCTAGGAAGAGGTGAATACTCTGAGAGCAAGGCTTCTGGATGCCTCTGAGATCAACTAAGTTGGAGAAATTCTTCAGCAGAAGAATGAGGCTTTGAGGAGGGAAGTCTCACGACTCAGGGAGCATGCGCCGAGCATCGCTCCTGCAGTATTACAAGGTTCCTCCTCATCACGAGCTGGAGAGGGACCAATCGATGTTCCTCCAGTGCTGTGAGGTTCCACCCCATCAACTATTTTATGAGCTGGTACAAATGTAAGAAGTTCAGCTAGGGAAATAGAGGAGCTTCGTGGTGATGTCCGACGGGCATACGTAATTATTGATGGGCTCTAAAGGGATGTCACACGACTAAGGCATCTGTTCAAGAGAGGGCCTCAACGAGTATGGGCTGATGGTTACGACCAAGGTTGGCTAGATGCTACGACGAGGCTGACGGAGTTCGAAGAGCTCACCTTTATCAGGGGATGGTTGAGTACCCTGAGGGAGCTACAAGTTCCAAGGAACTCAATGCTCTGGTATCGTCATGAGATCTCTCCTTCTACTTTATGGCCTAACCCCTTCCGGAGGGATGATCAGTGGATTCCTATTGATGCCATCCCTCGACTTCTTTTGGAGTCAGATGTGAATGAATTTGAGGAGGAATTAATTCCCCATCTAGACGACGGTCGAAGAGCACGAGTGGATGATTATCTCATTCAGAGGCCTCAACCTCATTAAGATTTTACCAGTTGTAGCTCTGTATACATATGTAATGAAGTAATGTAATGTTGATGGTTTGGTCGAGCTCGCCGACTAAACATGGGCTGTATTTTCTTATTGTAAATGTGATGAAGTAATATAAAATTTATGTTTTGGGTGAATTTACCGACTAAACAAGTGTTTTATAATTTTCACATCTTTTAAACTTTGCTTAATAATCTTGGGCCTCTCTTGGGCGACTAGATTTGTAAGTTTACATTGTCGAGTAAGTGTCCCTCCAGTCCAGTATGCTTATGAGATACCATTCTGCCCCACTTTACCTTTTAGGTCGTGTCGTCGCACTTCCTTAGTCCTAAGTGTGGCAATTGGTGAGGACACACCTGGTGTTGGATGTTCTTTTCGATCAGGGTTTTATCAACCAAACATTATTTGGCGACCAACTTTGACCTGGCCATATTGCCTAAGGATCTCCTGTAGGGCTTCCTATATTGCCAGGGGCAATGCTGAGAGGTTGTTCGTATTTCGTAACGAAAACCCGAGGAGGGTGATTTCCCTGCTATAGTGTAATGATTAGTGTTCCTGTCGCTTGGGAAGGGTGTGCGAGTTATAAAGTTCATATACTAGAATGCACCTGCTAAACAACTTTTATTAATTATAAGTAAATGAGCTCCTAGTTTCATAAATCTGATACAATGCAAAAGAAAAAGCGCAAAAGAAAAAGTTAGAAATAGAATTTCTTAAGATTGGCTGCATTCCATGCTCGGGGTATCTCTCTGCCTTCCAGCATTTTTAAGTGATAGGCTCCTCGCAGATCATCTCTTGTTATCTTAAATGGTCCTTTCCAATTCGGCCATAACTTGTCGTTTGATGGTTTTACTGCGTTGCCCAGGACTTTCCTTAGGACATAGTCCCCAACTTGGAATGCCCTTGGATTGACCTTCTTGTTATAATGCTTTGTGAGCTATTGTTGATAGCTTGTTAGTTTCACCAAGGCAAGTTCTCGGCGTTCATCGGCTAGGTTAAGTTCAGCGAGCAATGTTGTATCATTCTGGCCCTGGTCGATAAGGGTGGACCTCATAGTTGGTAAGCCTGCTTCCAATGGGATGACTGCTTCCATTCCATACGTCAGTGAGAATGGGGTTTCCCCCATTTCTCGATGTGGGGTAGTACGGTAGGCTCACAGAATATGCGGTAGTTCATTTACCCATGTGCCTTTAGCTCGCTCTAATCGTTTCTTTAACCCATCAATCACCATTTTGTTGGAAGCCTCAGCTTGGCCATTGCTCTGAGGATAGGCCACCGAGCTGAAATGGTGCCTGATTCCGTGGTTATTACAGAAACTCTTGAAAGATCCACTCGCGAGCTGTGTTCCATTGTCGGTGATAATGGTTCTGGGTATCCCAAAGCGGGTGATTATATTTTTCCATATGAATCTTATCATATCTGTGTCTCGAATATTCGCCAGTGGTTCTGCCTCGATCCATTTGGTGAAGTAGTCAGTAGCGACCAACAGATACTTGCGATTACCGGTAGCGGTAGGAAGAGGTCCTACGATGTCCATTCCCCATTGGTTGAATGACCATGGGCTGGAAAGTGATCTTAGGTCGCTGGCAAGTTGATGGACCATGGGAGCATGAAGTTGGCATTTCTCGCATTTGCGAACATACACTACAAAGTCTCTTTGCATATATGGCCACCAATAGCCTTCCCTCATTGCTCGAAAAGCCAATGACCTTCCTCCAATATGGCCTCCACAGATTCCCTCATGGAGTTCGTGTAGAATCCGTTCGACATCTTTTGGGTGAACACATTGGAGGTAAGGAGCAGAGAAAGATCTCTTATATAGTTTGCCCTCAGGAGATAAGTGAAAGTGAGCATCTTTGACTCTTATCTGGTGAGCGGTCTTCTTATCATTTGGAAGTGCACCATCCTTCAAATATTCCCTTAAAGGATCGATCCAACTGGGTGCTGACTCAATTTGGAGCACATGCTTCACGCTTGGCATCTCATTGCTACGGTTGATGCTCGGATGAGCGAGGAAATTAATGGGGATTGTTCTTTTTAAGTCAGAATCAATTGCTGAACTTAGGGTTGCTAGGGCGTCAACATGGCTATTATATCCTCTAGGAAACTGCTGGACATTGACTTCCTTAAAGTTAGCCATTAGCCTCTTTTGCCAAGGCGAGGTAGGCTGCCATTCCTTCATCTTTTTCATTATAGTCTCCACTTATCCGATTGGAGACTAATTGTGAGTCGCCGAACACCTGTAACTGCTTTGCCCCCAATGTGTGTGCCTTCTAGAGGCCAGCTATCAGGGCCTCATATTCTGCTTCATTATTAGAGGCTTCAAATCCAAGCCTAATTCCATATTCGAGGATTGCATTTTTCGGAGTGATAAGCACAATGCCTACTCCTGCCCCCTTTAAATTGGAGGCTCCATCAACAAATAATTTCCAGATTCCCTCTGTTGTGTGATTCTCCCTTTGCTCCACGGGTTAATGTTGGTCGAGAGGCTTCTCTCCTGTGAATTCGGCTATGAAATCAGCAAGGACTTGCCCTTTGATTGCGTTCCTTGGTTGAAATTAGATGTCAGATCGCCCGAGCTTGACTGACCATTTAGACAGCCTGCTCGACAAATTCGCTTTCCTCAGGATTGCTTTAAGGGGGTGCGATGTAAGGACGATGATAGTGTGAGCTTCAAAGTAGTGCTTTAACTTCCTCGAAGCCACTACAAGTGCAAAGGTGAGCTTCTCTAGTGGTAGGTACCGTTGCTCAGCCTCTAATAAGGTCTTGCTCGCGTAATAAACGGGGTGTTAGATTCCTGCTTTTCTGCACATCAATGCAGAACTGACAGCGTGGTTGGAAACGGCGAGGTATAAGTACAAGGAATCTGTTTCTTGGGGTATGACGAGCAGTGGTGGTGAGCTAAGGCAAGCCTTGAGCTTGTCCAGTGCCCGCGAGAAATCTTGATTCCATTCTACTGTCTTGTTTCCCTTCAGGAGCTGGAAGAGTGGTTTGCACTTCTCGGAGGACTTTGAGATGAAACGGTTCAAGGCAGCGAGCATGCCGGTGAGCTTCTGTACGTCCCGTACTGTGCGAGGGATCTGGTCCGGATTAGCTTCGATTCCTCTCTTACTGACCAAGTACCCAAGAAATTTTCCTGACTGGACACCTAAAGAACACTCGCTTGTGTTAAGTTTCATTCAGTACTTCCTGAGGATTTTTAAGGTTCTTGATAGGTCTGAGAGGTGGTCTTCTTTGTTTCTACTTTTGACGAGCATATCGTCGATGTAGACTTCCATGGTGTCCCCCATTTGGTCTTTGAACATCTTGGTGACTAGCCGTTGGTAGGTTGCCCCTGCGTTTCTGAGCCCGAAGGGCATAACTTTATAACAGTATAATCCAACGGTGGTGATGAATGTTGTCATATCCTGGTCTGGGGCGTACAAAGGGATCTGATGATACCCCGAATATGCGTCCAGGAAACTCATCCTTTCATGAGCTGCTGTGGCGTCCACTAACTGATCGATTTTTGGGAGAGAAAAACTGTCCTTAGGGCATGCCCTGTTAAGGTCAGAGAATTCGATTCAAACTCTCTATTTTTCGTTATTCTTTGGAACTACTACTGGGTTGGACAACCATTTTGGTAATTGGACTTCTCGAATGGATCCTGCGTCCAGCAGTTTTTTAACTTCTTTTTCCACTGCCTTTGCCTTCTCGAGCACAGTTCGTCGTGCCTTCTGCGTGATTGGCTTGAAGGTGGGGTCAACATGCAGCTGATGACAAACCACACTAGGATCAATTTCAGGCAGCTCGTATGATTCCCACGCGAAAACGTCCACATTGCTTCTCAGCATAATCGTCAACTCCATCTTTTCCCGATTTGTGAGAAAAGCTCCAATCAAGAAAATCCTGTCATTGTTGCTACCTCCAACTGTAACTTCCTCTAGGTTCTCGACGACCCGTTCAGAGGGGAGGAGCCTTGTCTCCTCCACTCCAGGTCTTCCATACTTTAACTGCTATTTCGAAGCTGTCAGAACTTCTTGTTCCTCAACTTTCTCTCTGGGCTTGCCAACCTTCTTCTCTGGTCTTGGGCGGATGGCCACTATGAAGTACCTTCTTGCCATCGCTTGATCACCATGGATCTCCATTACTCCTCGCTCGATCACATATTTGAGTTTCTGATGGTAGGTCGAGGAGACTGCCTTCATCGCGTGCAGCCATCCTCTGCTGAGGATGGCTTGGTATGGCGAGTCAATGTCAACTACCAGAAACTCAATCATCTTGGAGACATTCCCTGCCCTTACTGGAAGTACGATCTTTCTCAAGGGCATAGTCACTTTTTCAGCGAAGCCAACTAAAGGGACAGTGGCTTCCTTTAGGTCGGTGATGCTTAACTTCAATTTTATGAACAGGTCAAGATATATTACCTCGGACGAGCTTCCTTGGCTGACGAGCAATTTATCGACGTCGTAGTTAGCTATCCTGAGAGTAATGATCAAATCATCATGATGTGGGGTTCTTACTCCCACTAGATCTTCATCTGTGAATACGATAGGTTTGCTATAGTCGACGTCATCTGCTAATCCACGCTTTCTTGATTGTGTCTTAACTGGATCGATCTGGAAAGCTTGCATAACTACTGTAAGCTTTTGTACCTCCATTCAAGCTGAATTTCCTTAAATTTGTTTCATATCAGATGCCCCATGAATTACTGCAAATTCATGGCCAGCATCGTCTTCGAGTACGTTGTCAGGCCTTGCTTCTCCATTGGTAGTAACTTTCTCTGCCTTCTTATCCACAAATTCGTTCAGATGCCCAGACTGGGCCAGTTCTTCGAGGTGGGACTTAAGAGCTTTGCAATGCTCAGTCTTATGTCCTCCCTCTTTATAAAATGCGCATCTCAGCGTGTTATTTTTCTTTGAAGGATCTCCTCCCATTTTTCTGGGCCATTTAATAAATGGCTCGTCTTTGATTTTTGCGAGAATCTTATAAATTGGTTCTTTAAAGACAGTGTTGACTGCCTGAAATGCTTTTGACACATCGTTCTTGCCTCCATTTTTTGAGCCACTCTTGCCCCCATTCTTCCCTCCTTTCTTTTGGTTCTCAGTTTTGTCATTGCCTCTGGAAGCGAGCTTGGTTCGACCTCTCTCCCCTATGCTGAGGCGAGTGACATCCTCCACCTTGGCGTATTTCTCGATGCGAGCTATCAGGTCGTCGATGGTCGTGGCTTCTTTCTTCATCAGGGACTGGTACAGAAGGGAAGAGCTGGGTAGCCCAATTTTGAAAGAGGCCACTGCTACTTGCTCCGAGCAGTCCTCGACCTCGTTGAATAACTCCCAGTACCTCTTTGCATAGTCTCGAAGGGTCTCTTGAGGTGTCTTTTTTATTTTTAGCAAAGCATCCATCCTTTTGGGATGAGAGCTACTAGTAATGAAGCGGGCCGTAAAGAGCTCGGCCAGGGACTCAAAGCTCCTAATAGACCTATGAGCGAGCCTTTCGAACTATTTATGTCCCACATTATGTAGGCTCGAGGGAAAAATCTGGCACATCAGTGCATCTCGGTGGTTCCAGAGGGTCATAGCTTGCCTGTATTGCCTAACATGATCGATGGGATCAATTTTTCCATCATAAATCTTACATATTGGGATAGAGAACTTCTCGGGGACTTCCTTTTCTTCTATTTCCCTTAAAAAAAGGGATTTCATCTGGGTCTTGAGAGCTCGTCTAGCAAGCTCCCTAGTCGATCTGGCACCGCGATGCGCAGGGTGTTGGTCACCTCCCTTCGGACCAAATTTCGTATGTTCTCATTACTGCGAGCTGGGCTACCGTAATGGTGAGCTAGTCGCAGTTGTTCGAGCAGATCGTCCTCTGATTCATGTCCCTCAACTTTTTGGGATCCGCGTCTAGGGCTCCTTCCTCGGCTGCGAGACTTGCTCGCTTGAGGGCTAGGAGTGCGGTACAGATGTCTCCTAGTGCTAAGATGGAGCTCTCTCTCCATCTTCTCTAATTTCCTTTTGAGGCGAGTATTCTCAGCCTCCTGCTTGCAAGAGGACTCCCTTTGCTCTTGGAGCCTCGCCTCGTATGCATCAATCAACCTGGAGATTTGTGTGAACCTCGCTGGTCCTTGGCTTTCCTCTGAGGCTGGCCTCTCTGGGCGAGCCCTCTAACCTGAACGCCGAACTTTAGATCTGATCCTACGAGGAGCAGGTTATTCTTGGATATCTCCTGCCTGAGGAGCATTACTACTGTGTCCAGACATTTCGAACTTCTTTGTTGGTGTGGGATTTCTCAGGGAAGACGAACGTTCCCACAGACAGCGCCAATTGTGGTGACAATTATTTTCAACACAAATAGATAAGAGAAGCGCAATCACCAAGCAAAACGAAGAACGTAAAATGCTCACACAACAGGAGATGTACGTGGTTCAACAAGAATGCCTACGTCCACGGTGGTGCAGTCAGTGTTATTTCTATATACTCCGGGGAGTGTTTACAGAGAATACAGTGCGTGTCTATTGCCCCAGGCCTAGGGTTTATTTTATACATGTTTATCTTCGGGGAGTGGGTGTGTTTGACTCCCCCACGTCCATCTTTCTCTCCTCGAATATCTCTATGCGAGATTTTAAGTAAAGACTAAGTCATAACTGAATTAAGGTGCGAAGGGTTTGGACTTTGGGCCGTTTTCGTTAAGCTACTCGTCCGGGCCCATAACGCCAGCCAAATCCGGGTACCCACAATATACTTTCTTATTTTTTCAGTGGTTAAATTTAACTGAACGAAATATGTCACCTTGGCATAATGTTTATTTTAACCATTTAATGGGTATTTTGCGCCATAACCGAATTTGGTAATAATAAAATGTACTTATAACTATTTTTGTACTTTTAGAATTAACATATTTTAATTTTTGGTATATTCTGTATGCCTGATTTATTGTTGGCAATGGTCCCACCAAATCCAAACACACATGTGGATACCTCCAAATGATAACATATTGTTTCCTATTGTAATAATTAATTCTAAAAATATAAAAATATTTTTATTCCTTTTAAACAATACATCTGTCTACCTTAGAACTTCTAACACTTGATTTCAATCTATTGGGTTATTAATAAACTGTAAATCTAGTCATGAGGGCGTTTTGATTAATGGATTCACCAAACGTGCATTTATTTCTCTCCATTTCCCCATAGTTCAAACTTTTGGAGGGAACATCTTTAGAGAGAAGTGTTAGCTTTTGCTTGGTATTTCTTTCACTTTAAATAGTTCTCTTGAGCTATTTAAGCTCGTCTCTTAGCTTATCTTTATTTTTTACCGCTTAATTTCCCATTCTAAGCACTTTTTCATCTCTCAATCTCATTTTCTCTCGCTTAAGAACTTTTTCATTATCATTGGATTATGCCCAAAAACCTTAAGAATAAAATTGGATCACAGTTAAGGCTACACCGATGGCCTATGTTCTGAAAAGATAATAATTCAACAATATCAACGACAAATCTATGAAGTATAAAAATATAAGGGTCCGTTTGGTTGGCTCTTTTTGCCTAGGCAAATGTCAAAAAGTTGGCAAATATGAAAATTTGCCCACATTTTGGCTGTTTAGTTGCATAATTTGCCTAGGCATTATTTGCCAATGTACAACACCTCTTATGCACAATCTGTGGGCAAATTTTGCTTACCTATTTGAGTGGAAAATATTTGCCAACCAATTTGCCAACTTCTTAAACGGCTTTAATGTTTTAAAAAATAATTTAAAAACTGTTTTAAATAATTAAAAAACTGTTATGAATATTTAAAAACTGTTTTGCAATGTTTTAAAAACTGTTTTTAATATTATAAAAAATTGTATTAACAAAATATTGTAAAAACTGTTTTGAATATATTATAAAGACTGCTTTAAAGTTTTAAAAACATTTTTTAAAACTGTTTTAAATAGTTTAAAAAACTGTTGTGAATGTTTAAAAATTATTTTGTAATATTTTAAAAACTTTTTTTAATATTATAAAAAAATGTTAAGAGAATGTTTTACAAATTTTTTGAAAAACCGTAATATAAAAATATTGTAAAAATAGTTTTTAACATTTTTAAAAACTGTTTCGAATATAATATAAAAACAGTTTTAAAGTTTAAAAACAAAATTAATAAATATTTTAAATAGTTAAAAAAAACTGTTGTGAATATTTAAAAATTGTTTTGTAATATTTTAAAAACTGTTTTTAATGTTACAAAAAATTGTTAAGAGAATGTTTTACAATTTTTTTTAAAAACCGTAATATAAAAATATTGTAAAAACTGTTTTAAACATTTTTTTAATATAATATAAAAATAGTTTTTAAATAAATAAATTGGATTGACTTTAATTTCGCCTAATGGTTGTTTGCCATGCCCACTCGTTTGCCCATTGTCAACCAAACGGACCCTAAAGGAGTTTGAGCTAAAATATAATTACGCATCTCCCCCTTGTATTTAAATAGCATTTATGTTATCCCACACCCACCAATCCCACATATCACATGTGTTTAATCCTAGACCCAAGTAAATCCCATGATTACATATTATTCTTCTCAATTGAATATATTTAATAATCATATGTTAAATTATTCTACATAACTCAAGTACATACATCAAATCAAAAAATAATGTATATGTCCATATTCCATATAAGTACGTCATTATAAAATACTTTATAACGTGATAGCAAAGTACCAAAGAGGCGTCGTCTCACGTCTATCGGTAAATCCTATCTCAATATACCGCGATACCGAATAAGTTCCTTCGCCCGACCCAGGGTACAACCCATCTCTATTTACTAAAGTACAAAAGAGGTGCCATAGCACGACCCAAGGTAAAGCCCGTCTACATCTGCCAGGATATCAAAAAGTCTATAACACCCATGCCCAAGATTTGTACCTCATCCCGTGGAATTTTTAAGCCCTTGGGCCATGAACTGAATATAATAAAAAGTTATCAACTTTGAATTATCCTTGTGGATTTTGTACAAATAAAATGGGATAGATTGAGCCAAAAATCAAATTTGGGATAATGAGGGTCGTTCGAACGAATGAGGAGGTCATTCGAACGTGATAGGATTCTCGTTAGAACGACCGTTCTAACAACCTTTAAAAGACAGGGTCACTGTCAAGATTGTCGACCTCGTTAGATCCTCATTTGAGCATCGTTTGAATGAGAAGTGTATTATCATTCGAAGATGATTCAGTTTTGTTCGAATGAGCTGTTAAGAAAAATCATAATTCTGCATTTCCACGTGTGATGTCAACATGAAGACCCTTTGATCTTTTAGACGTTAAGCTCCTGTAGTAATAGATTGATCGTTGGTCATATTTTTGGATGGACCAAGTATTAATGGGTTAAGGGTTTTGGGGTATATAAAAGAAATGGGAGAGTGTTGGGATCATTACCAACACTCGTCATCACATTTTTAAGCATTCTATCTCTCTCTCTCTCTCTCTCTCTCTCTCTCTCTCTCTCAAGATTCCCTCCTTCATCTTCAGCCACCCTTCCACTATTCCTAAGCCCTAAACCCTCATTTCTAGCCCTAGTATAGCCATTTCCAAGCTTTATACACCCATTTCAAGCCTTGTTTGAGGTAGAAGTTCGATTGGAGAATTATTAATGAGGCTTTTAAGAAGACTTTGGTGCGATCTTAGTGCATTCGTGGAGCTTTGAAAATTTTAGGATCTTTCAAGTCATTCCCTCTTAGTTTCTCCTCTTCATCTCCAATGTAGGGTTTTTCTTTTCAAGTTTTCAACGTTTAAAGCTATGGATATATGTAGTATGCATGCTAGAATATAATTTAATGTTATAAAAGAAGATATTTTATAGAATGTTTACTTATGGTTTTCTTGCTAAAATGGGTTTTTGCCGAAAAAATTAGTATATTTAACCTTGAAATATGAGGAGTAGGTACATAAAATGTAATTTCATGTTGGTGTCCTATTTAGATTCATATTTAAGGATTTCTAGTCTTGAAAGCCACCCAAACATGTCTAGAAACATGTAGTGTGTCGGTAAATGACATATAAAGTTTAAGATAGGCTTCATGTGAAAGTAAAAAAGTTTTGAAAATCAACCTTTAAAATCTGGTGTAAATGTTATTAAGAATGAATAAAAACAATGTTTGGAATGATATAGGATAATAGGGTAAAATGGACATTTTGCTAAAATTACCTTCAAATGAATAAATATACTTTTATGTGGTTTGAGCATAAAATGATGAAACATGTTTTTTGAACATAAAATGGTAGCATAGTCAGTGGTGTGGAGCTTATTAAAGTATATCGATATTTGGAAGATTCACTACAACAATTCTCACATTTAACTGCGAATTTTTTCGTAGCAAAAAACTCATATTTCGTTGCTGATAGTTTTTGGTAACTGTTGATGTAAAAAATTAGATTTGATCTAATTATTTTAATCACAGATAAAAAATGAGCAAGTAAATAAGACAATAGATTTTTAAAGTGGTTCAGCCTTAAGAGAATGGCCTACGTCCACTGTTTTTGTATTACTGATTTGTTTGCCTTGAATTCTCGATAAGTAATTTTACCAAAAGATTCAGTGTGTCCTTCTAATGAGGAGATTATAATGTATTTATAGCCTTGAGGATGTACATGTGAAAGAATAATGCATAGCTGTCCAGTAGGCATGTACATCTGTACGATAATAATGCGCAGTTATCTTTTGGTTTTCTTGATGCGTACGCCACAAGTATTTGAGTTGCTCGGACCGACTTAGTTACTCGGACTGCCTTGAGTTGTTTGGACCTCTTGAGTTGTTCGGACCTCTTGAGTTGTTCGGACCACTAGATTTGTTCGGACCTCTTGAGTTGCTCGGACCTTATTCGTCCAAAGTCTTTATATTCATCATGTAAATGGACACATGTATTTTTATGATTGGTCCACGTCAGCAGATCAAATTTGGTATCAACAGAAGCCCTCAATGTTTCACAGTTAGAGGTTGAGGAGGAGTGTGGAACATTCTTCTCGAAATATGATGAGATTGAATAATCATCCTGAATTGTAGGAGTGTTTTCCTTATATTTAATTCATAATTCATAGAATCAGACTTCATAAATATTTTGAATTTTTCCATCTACTTCGGTTTTCATGCCCCTTTTTCTCCTTTTAGCCACCGCTAACGCAAACGTCTTTCTCTGTAATCATTACTTTTCTCCATTCCCAAGGTAAGGTATTTAAGCACTACAGAAAATCCTATCGTCTTTCACTTTTTCAAATTTGTCTCTTTGAACTCTTCACTTTCTCTCTGTCTTGTGCCTTCGTTCTTTCCATTGTTTATTGACAACTGATCTCTATTTCCTCTGTAAGATTTTCTTCCTTCTTCTTTAATTTTCTTTATTCGCCATGGTTTATCCTGTTGAGTCATTAGACAAATTTCGATCTGATTTTTCAATCCCTTCATGGGTTATTTTGGAAGAACTATCTGGTCCTTCTGATTTATTTTCCTTAGCTGAGGGACACTAGTTCCCAAGCATCTTTATAGCCGAATGTGGCTCTTTTTTCCCGCCGAATCTACTGTGTTTGGAGTTTTGTCAATATTTCGATATTGTACCTGCAAAAGTAGCTTCAAATACATGGAGAGTAGTTAACGGTGTACATAAATTAAATTAAATCCATGGGACTCATTTAGGAATCCCAGAAATTATGTATTGCTATAGATGGGTCACTAGCGATAGTACTTTTTATTTAAAAACTAGATTTTTAAATAGAGCTATAGTGGTTAATCTTCCTGATACCAACAAAGACTATTTTGATCATGGGGTAGTGGTGAAAAATTGGTAACACCCTCCACTTGATGGAAATGATGTGTACCAAGGTCCCAAGTGTCCACCGTATGGCAATGGGATAGGTTGTTTTTATTTTTATTTTATTTTTGAAATCATGTTTTCTTCATGTTTGATAAAATGCTTCACTGACATTTGATTTTGTTTGTCACAGTTGATAGTAAAAGGAAACCCCCAAAAGAGATTGACGTCAATATAAAAAGCTTAAAACTTATCTGGAGTTTGCATCAATTTGTTACTGGAGAGCATATTAGGTCTGCATCTTATTTGTTGCAATACAGAACTTAGAGCTCATCTTTCATTGCTCGTCCTGTGATATTTGACCTTGACCAAGTACCAACTGCTGATACTAGTGTGGAAGGTTCTTCTTCTGAATCAAATATCCCTATCAGCGATATAATGAAGAGAAGAAAAGCTCCTTCCTTTTTCGACAAATCTGCTTCTCCTGCTGTGGAGGCAAAGAGAAGTAAAAAAGATGTCCCAGAAGAGGGGATAAAGACTGTAGAGGTACCCCCTTCTATGCTGTTAAGAAATTTAATGAGAAGTCCCCCTATGGCTCCGAGCAAGATCATTGAAAAGCCCCCTATGGGCCCGAGCAAGGCTGTTGCTGTCATCCCTTCAAGTGATGTCGTTGTCATTTCCCCCACAAAGACAGCATCATTGATTGAGGACGCTCCTGCTCCTCTAAGGAGATTAAAAAAGGGTTTGTCTGAGAAACCTGCTGAACCTATCTTTCAATCTTCCAATGTTGAAAGTAGTGTTCCAACCTTCATTCCTCCGAGCTCCGCTGTGGGCTTAGTAAAATCTTGGACTATTCCAGAAGTCCATGATATTGAAAACACTCTCACTCGTGAGAGAGTTACTGCTCTGGCTGCTCAACACATTGCCTCAGTAAGTATTATTGATCTGAACTTTCTACTTTTTAATACTATGTTCGTACATTGACTTAGAATTATTTCTTTTTTTCAGTTGGTAACGTGTTTCAACAGCATTGTAAAAAGGGATGAGGCCATCAGGGCCTCTAGTTCCTCGGATGGAGTGGAAAAGGCTTTTACTGGATTGACCCAGTCTTTGAAAGACTCTCATCAGAAGTATGAGGAAAACAAAATCTCTTGGGAGAAGCAGGTTAAGTCCGTTGAGCAAGAGAGAGATCAAAAGAGTTTGAGAAGAATAATAAAGAGCTTGAGGAGAAGCTCAAAAATGCTGAAGAGCTTGAGAATAAACTCAAAACTACTGAAGAGGAAGTTGGAAGACTACATGAAGTTGATCGTCAGAAAAAGGAAGTAGAAGGGAAGTTGAAAGCTGCCGAGGAACTTCTTATTGAGAGGACTTCCTCGGAGAAGGCAAAAAGAAAGATTGCAGTTAAAAAGTCCTTCAGCGCTGATTGGGACAAAGGCTGGAACAAAGGCCTGGCTGCCATGTCCTCTCAAATGGAGTTTGCCAGCTTTAAATATTTCAGGGATGGATGGGTTGCAGCCTTGCAGGAGCTAAAAATCATTGAGAATTATGAACTGTTCTAGCGACACATTCATGGCCCTCCTCCCTCTCCTGGAAAAGAAGAAGAGGACGAAGCTGCTTCCGAAGAATCTTCCATGATAATTGGGGACCAGGTCCCTGTTGTTGAACCTTGCTCCGAGCAGACTCAACCATCAAACATTTCTGTCGAGCAGCTTTTCTTGCCCTTCGAGCAACTAACCTCTTCGTCCAAGCCTTCCGAGGAAGTCTTAGGAAGTAAAGAGAAGGTGTAGAGTTGTTCGGATATTTCTTTTTTCTTTTTTGTTGAATGTAATTTTGGGCTATGTACTTCTTCTTGTGGTGAAATAAAATTTAAACGTTGGTTATTCGTCTTGACTTTCCCTTGTCCTTACTCTATTTGTACCATCATTGGTTCTTTTTATTTCTTTCGCTTTGCTAGTTTATGGCCAGGATGGAGTTCCTATCGGCTCATGACACAAAGTTAATGAAAAAATGCAACGATTATTTTAAAACTGGTCATGCATCTCTTAGTGAAGCTCAGATAATTGACATCCTTGGATCAGGTGCTTCTGACCAAGCAATCGAAGCTTACCAGTACCTGAAGTTCTTACTTGATCGTGCCATCGCCAATAATGTGGCATATTATGAGATGATTGAGGACCTCCAACAGCAATATAAAGAATCTGCAACCCTGCTTCATCAAGGATATGAGAAAAAATATCAACAATTAAGTGCTGACAAAGGGTACAACTGATTAAGGGTGAAAAATAGCGTCGCGTCAGAACGCTAATCGTTGTTTTGTGTTCACCTCCTTAATATAAAAACCTAAATTACGACTGCACTTGCGATACAAGTATAGCGGTAAGTCGGGTATCGAAAATCCACAGAGACGAGTTGCTAGAATTTACAGGATTTAATACTCCTAAAATAAAAGTGTAAAAGGTGATAGGTTGTAAATAAAGAAAAGCGAAAATTAAGAAGTTAAGTCTAAACTAGAATTAATAAAACGAGAGTCGGGATCGTGTCCCCACCATGGGCTAAACAACTAATAATTAGAATTTCGGTTTCAAAACATTTAATCGAGCATTTTCAATTAAGTATAAACATCACACAATAAGGAATTTAACCCAAAGTTGCGAGATTAAACATTTAATAGAAAATGGTCACACGCATCTTAAATTCGGATTACCGCTATAAACACTAACGTTGCATGACAAAGAAAGTTAAACGCATAGTAATCCGACTTTAATACGCGAGGTTTCAATTAAATGCTATTTTACACAAAACTTAATTTTCGGAGCTCAACGCCCATCAATGGCGGACACATGACCCAAACTCTATGTAACTACTCACTACACATGATTAATCTAATTAAATAACTAATTAAGAAAGAAAACAAGAATTAAACTACCAACAACTAATAAATCAAAGCAATAAATCAAGAGAACAAAGCTTAAACAAAGAATAGCAAATAATATAAATGGAGGGGAAGATGAATAGTAACTTACACAACCCAAATGGTGTCAACCCTAGGAGAGATAAGCCAAACCCATAAATCCCCTCCTCTCTAACCTAAAATGAAATATATAAAATGAAATATATCTTCTAAGAAAAGCCCCAAACATTCTATTAATACCCCAAAATAAACCCCCAACAAAACCAACCCAAAAAACCCAAAATAAGTCAATTTTCGTCCATATCTGATGGGACCGGTCGACCTCTATTTTGTGACCGGTCGACCGCACTTTTGGAATTTGCCTTAGGCTGGAGACAACCCACTTTTTCCTCCGAACCAATTTTGATGCGTTGCACGAAAATGGCCATAACTCCCTCATACGAAATCGAAATGAGGCGTGGTCATAACCGACGCGAAGCTAATTCAAATCTCTACATGATTCTGTTTTGAAACCCTCCAAATTATGCAGTATGTAATTACCAAAATGCCCTTGAAGTAGAAGAAAATACCGAAACCTTTCAGAATTGGGCATAACTTCCACATCCGGAGTCAGAATGACGCACGGTCAGAGGCCACAGAAAGATAATTTGATGATCTACATGTTGGTAACTTCGTTCCATAAAAAATAGTGAGTTTGAAAAGACCAAATTGCTCTTGAAGTAGCATTCGATGACGAAACTTCTCCGAAATGCAACTAAACCTCACTTTTAGCGTTCCAATACCTACAAAAGCACAAATAACCCCTGCAAAGCATGTATATATCCAAATCCAAGGTTTTTTAGGTAATGAGAATAATTATAGGCATTTAGGATCGTAAAAGTGCTAGAATGCATAAAGATAACAGGCGAAAATATGCAATATTCGATACAAATCACACCCCCTAACTTAAACATTGCTAGTCCCTAGTGATGAAACAAACAAAACCAGTCCACAGAAGGAAATACAAAACGTATATATGCATCGAAATATAATTTCCACTTTCGTAGGGAACACGATTGAATTTAGCATATGCAATAAGCCGTTAAATCCCTAGGTTACCCTAGTGGACGAGTGTCGTCTCGTGAGGGTTTTCAGGGATGATACCCACAAACATCATATGGTTTCCTCAAAATATGCCCAAAGCAACATGTGACAAGCCCAACAAAAGCGAAAAAAGATTTCATATGCATTATTAGCAAAGTGAATGAATTCACACAAAAGTACGAATCATTAACATTATAGAATGCACCTTATAGAATTGAAACCTTAAAATGTGGGAGGGGAGCGAGCACATTCAAAGTGTGATTTGGCAAAAACTTATATAAACCGGATAAACATTAAAGCAAGCATATATTCAATCCTCATGGGTATTACACTCATCAAATGAAATTCACTTGAAACAGGGAGGTAACACACAGAACATGCGGGCTAAAGTGTAAATGTAAATGGAAACTAGGCCGTGCACATGTCACAAAAGAAGAACGCTATATATAAACTGAAAAATGTAATCTCAATGAAAGGATACCGCACACTAAAAGAGGCAAAATTCATTTTCACAGATTATCACAACTATTATGACTTTTAAATTACATCAACCTAAGATCACATAGGACTTGTATAGTGTTATAATGTAGCTATGGCTAAGGTGCGAAACGAAGGAATGTATGTACGGATTCAAAGTGTTCGGGATGAAAACTCGGGATAATGGGAAAATGCGGGCAATATAAAAATTGGAAAACAAATTCCAAAAAGGCATTAGATATATCATCGGGAAGAGTAATCAAAGCTTATTAAACACTATACAACATTTACAACTTTCTCTTTCTTTTTCTTTTCTTCTTTTTCCCATTTTTCTTTTTCTTTTGCTTTCTCTTTTTCATCTCTTTTTTTTCACATCTATTTTCTTTTCTTTTCTCACTCTCATATGCCTAAATTGCAACCGACATCACAACAACATCATTCAATCCCAAGCAACATTCCAAACAAAGGTATGGAAAGTGTATGTATGGTTTATAACTCCAATTTAGAGTTGGTTATGGGATTTGGGTTATGAAACGAAAGGCTATATTTAGGCTCAAAGGGGTTAACGAGGGTAAACATATAAGGGTGAGGTCAAGGATAATATGGGTGATATAACAAAGAGGGCCTATGATCATTTCACAAAGTTTACGCAATTCTTTAGTCAAAACAATAAATGAAAATCACGATCAAGTAACACATTTCAAGTATGAACTCAGTTAATGAACGATCAAATGAAATAATAGAGAGATTACCAACGAATTCAACGTTTTCAATGAGAAAAGAATAGTGTATAACACTCTAAAATGACAAAAGGTACAAAGATTACTTGGTGTAAGTATATACAATGCAACAAAAGATTACCGAGTTATAAAAATCTTAAACCAAATCAATGTAACAAGGAAAGTGCATGTGCTCATGGGATTAAAGTTTAATTCATGAAGTTATTCACAATATCAATAATCGAGACTAAAGTCTAATAACTTCTAAAATCGAGAACATGCATCGTTGGGTTGTCTATTGGATCGGGCAATTATTGAAATTTATCATTGGAAACAAGGGCAAAAAGCCCAAAAAAAAGAGAAAAAGAAAGAAAAACTTTTTGAATTTTTCTAAGAACGGCATATTAAGTAACTAACATGTGAGAAAAAACATGGACTAAATAAAGAAATGGATAGAATATCCCACACCCCCTAACTTAAAACTTGACATTGTCCTCAATGTAAATTAAGAACCAAGTCAAAGAGAGGAAAATAGTGATATTACCCAAAATTGGAGCGATCCCCATAAGAACAAGTCCAAAGAATATACAAAACAAGTTAGTACCGAGCATAGCAAAAACAAATAATAAAAAGTTAACTAATTACACTAAACTAAATTAAAATGAAAAGAAAAAATAAAAAGAAAGAAATTATAAAAAATCTAACTATATACAACCTACTATTTAGACTCCACACTAACTATACACTAGAAGTCTAAATAGGTGAGGGTCCACCATAAAAATGATTTGACTTCGGAGGATAACCGGTGTACCCTCACATACAAGCATGCCTTCCGAAAAATATGAATTCCGTTTGAAAAATGGAAGGCATGTGTAAGGCGGAAGAAATGAACCATCGCCAATTAAAAGTTTTGGAGGGACGATGGGAGGTTTGGATTGAAAGGGCGACAAAAACATGTGTGGACCGAGAAAAGCCGAATACCCTCCCAAGGATTTTGAAGTCGGAATGGGAGGCGGCGCACGCAAAGGCAAAGATGCGATTGTGGAGGGCGACTCGAGCAAGTACTCCTCATCGGCGATAGAGTTTAAAACATTAGAGTTTGAAACTGAATCATCGGGTACTTGTGACGGTGTGATAATAGAAAATGAAAATGGGGATGAATGAAATTCAAACTCATGAGATGCATCATCATCGCATGAAGTTTGAGTTTCGAATGAAATAATATCATTTTCAATGAAATGTTCTTCTTTGGGGGCCAAAGAAGAAATCATTTCATTGCAAATAGATATTACGTCATTTTCATCCTCACTTTCAATATCTATTACACGATGGGCAAAGTCTATAATGATTTGTTCCAAAGTAGGCACAAGTACCTCATTTGGTTCAAAACATTCTTCGACCTCGAAAGTCTCGAAAGCAAAATTATCGTCGGACTCAAAAAGTAAATCCAAGTCATGTTCCCACGAACGATTTTCTTCCCGATAACGATTTTCGATTTTCTCATTTTTATACATACGCAAACCCTCACCGAATGTCATAGGTCGAGGTGCGGATGCATGAAAATGGGAACTTTGAAAATTTCTATCGGACTTAAACTTAAACTCATTATTATAGGAATTTTGAAAACTATTGCAATTCGTTTCAAAATTCCTATTATAAGGAGGTAAAGGCCCAAAATCATTATCATCATCATCAAAATTCCAATAACCTAAATTTTGACTTTCGTTATACTCGCCCAAAGTCATGTTTGAATTTGTTATACTTTGGGATGCTAAGTATTCACCAAAAGCCATTGCCTTGGGAGAATTTTGAGGATTATAACAAGGATTACCGAAAGAATTGGAATAAGAACCCCAAAAATGGCTCGAAGTGGCGAATTCCACAAAGTAGGTGCGCGCGGGAAAAATTCGAGCGTTTCTAAGTGCTAAAATGTGGAAGTCCTACAAAAAGGTTAGCAAATAATACAAATAGAAAGAAAATACTATGAAATACTAAATCAAATAAAGTCTAAAACAAACTCTTCCCCGGCAACGGCGCCATTTTGATTAAGGGTGAAAAATAGCGTCGCGTCAGAACGCTAATCGTTGTTTTCTATTCACCGCCTTAATACAAAAACCTAAATTACGATTGCACTTGCGATACAAGTATAGCGGTAAGTCGGGTATAGAAAATCCACTGAGACGAGTTGCTAAAATTTATAGGATTTAATACTCCTAAAATAAAAGTGTAAAAGGTGATAGGTTGGAAATAAAGAAAAGGGAAAAATTAAGAAGTTAAGTCAAAACTAGAATTAATAAAACGAGAGCCGGGATCGTGTCCCCACCATGGGCTAAACAACTAATAATTAGAATTTCGGTTCTAAAACATTTAATCGAGCATTTTTAATTAAGTATAAACATCACACAATAAGGAATTTAACCCAAAGTTGCGAGATTAATCATTTAACAGAAAATGGTCACACGCATCTTAAATTCGGATTACCGCTATAAACACTAACGTTGCATGACAAAGAAAGTTAAACGCATAGTAATCCGACTTTAATACGCAAGGTTTCAATTAAATGCAATTTTACACAAAACCTAATTTTCGAAGCTCAACGCCCATCAATGGCGAACACATGACCCAAACTCTATGTAACTACTCACTACACATGATTAATCTAATTAAATAACTAATTAAGAAAGAAAACAAGAATTAAACTACCAACAACTAATAAATCAAAGCAATAAATCAAGAGAACAAAGCTTAAACAAAGAATAGCAAATAATATAAATGGAGAGGAAGATGAATATTAACTTACACAACCCAAATGGTGTCAACCCTAGGAGAGATAAGCCAAACCCATAAATCCCCTCCTCTCTAACCTAAAATGAAATATATAAAATGAAATATATCTTCTAAGAAAAGCCCCAAACATTCTATTAATACCCCAAAATAAACCTCCAACAAAACCAACCCCCAAAACCCAAAATAAGTTAATTTTCGTCCATATCTGATGGGACCGGTCGACCTTTGTTTTAGGACCGGTCGACCGCACTTTTGGAATTTGCCTTACGCTGGAGACAACCCACTTTTTCCTCCGAACCAATTTTGATGCGTTGCACGAAAATGGCCATAACTCCGTCATACGGAATCGAAATGAGGCGTGGTCAGAACCGACGCGAAGCTAATTAAAATATCTACATGATTCTGTTTTGAAACCCTCCAAATTATGCAGTATGAAATTACCAAAATGCCCTTGAAGTAGAAGAAAATACCGAAACCTTTAGGAAATGGGCATAACTTCCACATCCGGAGTCAGAATGACGCACGGTCAGTGGCCACGGAAAGATAATTTGATGATCTACATATTGGTAACTTCATTCCATAAAAATAAGTGTGTTTGAAAAGACCAAATTTCCCTTGAAGTATCATTCGATGAGGAAACTTCTTCGAAATGCAACCGAACCTCATGTTTAGCGTTCCAATACCTACAAACGCACAAATAACCCCTGCAAAGCATGTATATATCCAAATCTAAGGTTTATCTAGGTAACGAGAATAATTATAGGAATTTAGGATCGTAAAAGTGCTAGAATGCATAAAGATAACAGGCGAAAATTTGCAATATTCTATACGAATCAACAACCAATTCATCTCGGCCTATGAGAAGAAGGAGAGTATTCTGAAGCTTGAAATAGAGGAGCACAATAATATTGCCAAGTTGTTGGAGCAGGAGAATATTCTTTTGCAGGAAGAAATAGAGCAACTCAAATCTGCTACATCTTCTTCGGGTGCTTTAGTGCCTGTTAACGACGAAGGTTTTTCTTTTTTGGAGATAGAAAATGCCAAACTTCGAGAAGAGTTAGAGTCTTTAAAAAAGGCTGGGCCCTCCTCGTCTACTCGTGGACGAGCAAGGTATTCTTCTTGAGGACGAGCAAGGGCTGTTCGGATTTCAATTGAAGAGGCGAGGACTCAATCAGCCTTGGAGAACCAAGCATTCCAGTTGGTGGAGAAGAACTAAGCCCTGGCGGATATGTCCAAAGAAATTATGAACCTCTCTGAGAAACTTTCCAATCAAGCTTCTGCTCTGGAGAGTAAAGACATTTTGGTGAAGAAGCTCAATGAGCAACTTGAGAGATTAACCTATCAATTCCATAAGCAGCCCAGAGAATTTTGGATGGCTGGGTATAACGAAGCACTTTGTCATCTTGATGCTTGTTTAGAACAATCGAACAACGAAGGGTATAAACAGGGATGGTTGAATGCTCTTTGTGTTCTAAAATTGGAGAGAGGTCATTTCTTGTGGGATTACTATACTCCTGGAGTTCTTGATCTACCTGTCCCCCCTTTCAAGCTTGACCTTAGTTGGATTCCAGCCCGAGTTATTCCTCGCGTTCTAATCTCCAAGTATCTTGATGATTATAGTCTTCATTCAAAATTTGAAATTTCTCGCCTAGAACACCTGCTTGATCATCCATATATAATGAACGTCAGAATGCTGCAAGATCTGAACTTCATAAATTCCCCTTATAGTCTTGATGATCCTCCAGCTGGGGTAGACCCTGTGTCAAAGGCAGAGGGAAAGAGACCCATAGAGTATGATTTGTTTATTTAATGAACTTCATTCATATTATATATAATCTGCAATTTATATCATATGTAATTTGTTCTGGTTTTAATGAAGAAATATTTAGTTTTCTTTGCAATTTAATTGTCATTGGTTTGGAAATATTTTCTTTTATTCACTGATGAACGTGTATGTATATCTGTAAAAAGACAAAAAATGTCATGTGTTATTTTAAATTGTTGACCAACCAGACTTGGTGATATAAAATTCTTGACCAACCAGAGTTGGTGGTAATTGAATTGTCGATCAACCGAAGTTGGTCGTATTTGCTTCCCGACCAACCGGAGTTGGTGGTAATTATATTATCGATCAACCGAAGTTGGTCGTATTTATTTCCTGACCAACCGGAGTTGGTGGTAATTTACTTCCCGACCAACAGGGGTTGGTGGTAATTATATTTTCGATCAACCGGAGTTGGTCGTATTTGTTTCCCGATTAACCGAAGTTGGTGGTAATTTGCTTCCCGACCAATCGGAGTTGGTGGTAATTATATTATCGATCAATCGGAGTTGGTCGTATTTATTTCCCGACCAACCGGAGTTGGTGGTAATTTTCTTCCCGACCAATCAGAGTTGGTGGTAATTATATTGCCGACCAACCAGAGTTGGTGGTATTTACTTCCCGACCAACTGGAGTTGGTGGTAATTTACTTTTCGACCAATCGGAGTTGGTGGTAATTATATTTCCGACCAACCGAAATTGGTGGTATTTTCTTCCCGACCAATCGGAGTTGGTGGTAATTTTCTTCCCGACCAATTGAGGTTGGTGGTAATTATATTATCAATCAATCGGAGTTGGTGGTATTTACTTCCCGACCAACCGGAGTTGGTGGTAGTTTGCTTCCTGATCAACCGGAGTTGGTGGTAATTGAATTGTATAGTGTGTATCACTAATATTCCAAATTTTTTTTAACGAACAGAGAAAAATGGGGAAACATCACTTTATTCATATTGAAGAAATTGTATTACATAGAAATTTCAACTACTGATAATACTTTCGTAGATGTTCTGCATTCAATGCATTCTTGAATTCTTCTCCTTCCAAGGTTTCAATCCTATATGTCCCTGGACGAACAACTTCTGTCACTCTATAGGGTCCGTGCCAGTTGGCTTCTAGTTTATTATGCTTTTGGATGACTTTCTTCAGCACATAATCCCCTTCCTTCAAATCACATTTCTTGACTCTTTTATTGTAAAACGAAGCTGTTCGTTGTTGATACGCGACATTTCTTATAGATGCTTCTTCTCTGACTTCTTCTATCATATCCAGATCTAATATTCTCATCAAATCACTAATAGGAGAATTGAAATTAAGTACCCTATGCGTAGGAATACCTAATTCAACAGGTATGAAAGCTTCACTCCCAAATGCCAGCATATATGGGGACTCTCCAGTTGTTGTTCGTGGTGTGGTGCGATATGCCCAAAGCACAGACTGTAGCTCGTTAATCCAATTTTCCTTTGCATCTTCCAGTCATTTTTTCAAACGATTTAGCAACGTTCTCCTTGTCACCTCAGTTTGTCCATTTCTTTGGGGATGACCTGGTGCAGAATGGACCTTCAGTACATTCGATTGATGACAATATGCTATAAATTCTTCGTTGTCAAACTGGGTTCCATGGTCAGTAATAAATGCATGTGGGAGGTCGTATCTGCAAATTATATTTTTCCAAATAAATTGATAGAATTTGCTGTATGTCATATCAATGAGAGGCTCAGCTTCCACCCATTTAGTAAAATAATCCACTACGATCACTAAGTATTTGAATCTTCCTTTAGTCGTTGGTAGCGGTCCGACCAAGTCTATTCCCCATATAGCGAATGGCCAAGGGGACGTGATGGGTGTTAGAAATGCTTGGGGAGTTCTTAGGACAGAGGAAAAGCGTTGAAACTTATCGCATTTCTTGGCATAAGTTGCGCAATCAACTCTCATCATCGGCTAGTAATACCCCTGCGTGGTTATCCTTCGCAAGAGCGTCCGTCCAGCTACATGGGCTCCACAAGTACCCTCATGAACCTCTTCGATCAAGTTTTTCACTTCAGAGGGATGAACACATCTTTGTAGCGCTGCTATAACTCCTAGTCTATATAAAATACCATTGGTTAATACATAACGAGCAGCTTTGAACTTGAATTTCTTAGCTGCGAGTTTATCAATTGGCAAAGTTCCATCTTAAATATAGGCCCTGATGGGATCCATCCATGATGGTCCCAAATCAAGATCAATGAAGTTCATAACCAGATCTTCGTCTATGCTCCGACCAGCTAGAATCTCTATTGGGATTGTTCTTCGTAGCTCGATGCGTGTGGCTGATGCTAATCGAGCTAGGGCGTCTGCTCTTGCATTCTCCAGTCTTAGTACTCTGACCAGCTGAACAGTAATAAAACTTGATACCAACTCCATTGCTTTTGCATGGTACTTGATCATTAACTCTCCCTTTGCTGCATATACTCCAAAAATCTGATTTATGATTAGCTGCGAATCGCTGAATACAACAATCTTCTCTGCTTTCATTGATCTGGCTAGACTTAAACCTGCAATCATTGCTTCATATTCGGCCTCATTATTAGAAGCTTTAAATTTAAAACACAGAGCATACTCCATATCGACCTCATCTGGACTTTTCAAAACAATCCCTGCTCCACTGCCCGCAGTGCACGAAGAGCCATCTACATATAAATTCCATATGGGTAACTGATCATCAAAATTTTTATCCGAGAGAGTTCCTCGGTGAAATATCTGGTACTTCCTCTTATCCTCCTCCAATACTTCTCGCTGCTCGTTAGTCATCTTTCCTTCCCCGCCTACCGAAATAAGTTGGTCGGGTTTTAATTTTGATGATCCTGTAACATCTACAGGTTGATCAATTTTTAAATCTTATTCTTCGGTGGCATTTTCTTGAGTAAACTCTGCGATAAAGTCTGCTACTGCTTGCCCTTTGAGCGACGACGTAGGCTCATAAATTATATCATATTCTTCGAGCTCCACTGCCCAGTACATCAATCTTCCCGATTTCTCGGGTTTATGTAGAGCTTGCCTTAATGGCATATTAGTATACACAACTATAGTATGGGCTTGGAAGTAAGGTCTAATTCTTCTGCTGGCTTCAATCAACGCTAATGCCAACTTCTCCAACCTTGGATATCTAATTTTTGATCCTCGAAAAGCCTTGCTGGTGTAGTAGACTGGTTTATGCACTCCATCCTCCACTTTTATCAATGCCGAGCTAACAGCATTCTCTGAGACTGCTAGATACAAGTATAATCTTTCTCCCATCACTGGTCTAGATAGCAAGGGAGGTGTTCCTAGGTACTTCTTCATTTCTTGAAAGGCCTCCTCACATTCATCATTCCACTCAAATGTTTTGCGGAGTGTTTTGAAGAATGGGAGACATCTATCTGTTT
The DNA here is from genome assembly GCA_949130495.1 of Sambucus nigra. Lineage (NCBI taxonomy): Eukaryota > Viridiplantae > Streptophyta > Magnoliopsida > Dipsacales > Adoxaceae > Sambucus > Sambucus nigra. The sequence goes on from OX422217.1 coordinate 575,085,946, forward strand.
CTCGTGACATAAATCTTTTGAGTGCTGCTACTCGCCCTGTGAGACTTTGCACCTCCTTTTTTGTGATTGGAGATCTTAACTCTAATAAGGCCTTGATCTTCTTAGGATTTGCTTCAATTCCACGTTGGTTGACAATATATCCGAGGAACATTCCTTCTCGTACTCCGAATATGCACTTAGTGGGATTCAACTTCATTTGATATTTCTCTAGTTGATCAAAAGTTTGACCCAAATTAACTAGATGATCAGCAGCTTTCTTGCTCTTCGTCAGCATATCATCAACGTAAACCTCCATATTATGACTGATCTGCTCTGCAAACACCTTATTCATCAGCCGCTGATATGTTGCACCTGCATTTTTCAATCCAAAAGTCATAACATTATAACAATAAGTTCCCCTGGGGGTGATAAAAGAGGTACTCTCCCTGTCTTCAGGCTTCATTTTAATCTGGTTGTAACCAGAATAAACATCCATGAAACTCAACAACTCGTGTCCCGAGGTGGCATCCACCAACTGATCGATTCGAGGCAAAGGAAAATGATCCTTTGGGAAGGCTTTATTAAGATCCGTGAAATCAACACACATCCTCCACTTATTATTCTTCTTCTTCACCATCACCACGTTTGTTAACTAGTCCGAATATTTAACGTCTTCAATAAAACACGCTTTCTGAAGCTTTTCGACCTCTTCCTGTATAGCTTGGTTCTTTTCAGGGCTGAACACTCTTCTTCTTTGCATTATTAGATTGATTTCCTTGTTCACATTAAGCTCGTGACATAGGAAGGCTGGGTCTATCCCTGGCATGTCTTCGTGGCTCCATACAAAAGTTTATTTTCTACTTCTTAGGAAAGCTATCAATTCCTATTTTAGTGGGGCATCCAACGACGCACCGATTTGAGTTGTTCGTTCTGGGTATTCATCGTCCAGAATGACATTTTCAGTTACTTCCACGACCTGGCCTTTTACAAGCTGCGACTCGTCTCTAGGATCTAATGTTTTAATTTCTGCACCTTCATCCACTTGATAGGTAGTAGTATTTTTCCTGGATTCCTCCAGTTCTTCCTGCTCGGAAGATGAACAGTAGCATTCCCGAGATACTTTTTGGTCGCCCTTCACCACTCCTACTCTAAAGTTAGTTGGGAATTTTAAACATTGATGTACAGTAGATGGTACTGCTTCGAACTTCTTCAAACCTACCCTTCCCATGATGATATTGTAAGCTGATTAGACATTTTTATCCATTACAAAAAAGCGTACTCTTTCTGTTCGACAAGCGGGCCATGTACCGATGAACATATCCAACTTGATCATCCCAAGTGGAAAAATTTTCTCGCCAGTAAAACCAAGGAGGGGATATGATATGGCTCCAACTGGGATAGCTTTAGATTCAAACTATCAAAACATGGGTAGAACATGATGTCTGCCGAGCTGCCATTATCCACCAATACTCGTGAAATCACTACTTCCTTCATCCTCATTTTGATCACCAATGGGTCATCATGAGGATATAGCACACCTGCGAGGTCGTTCTTAGAGAAAACGATGACCAGTTTATCTTTGTTCACCTTCCTCGGGAGATCATCTTCAGCTAGATTTATTCATTGAATGTACGAATAAGCTTGAGCCTCATTGAGGTAAGCTTTCCTCTCTGCAGTAAGGTCTCCACCTCCTGCATCTCCACCTGTAATAACATTGCAATCAAATGATCCAAAATGAATTGAAAATACCTCACGTTCTGGTTGCCTCAGTCTTTTGGGGAGATCGGGGTCATCTTCTGGATCATCTTCATGATCCCTTTTTTTTCATCTTTTGCTCAAAGAGGAGATTTAGACCTTTTCCCTCCTCGTTCATTGGTTCGACCAACATTTTGATGATCAACATACTTGGCCAATTTTCCTCATCTAATGAGTGCTTAAATTTCATTCTGAAGAGCTATGCAACGATTGGTCGTGTGACCATGATCTTTGTGGAATTCATAATATTTGGACTTGTCTCTCTTATCAGGATCTGCCTTCATTTTTTTGGGCCAGGATAGCTCCTCACTGTTCTTGATCTCTTCCAGAATGTGATTTATATCCACCTTCAAGGGAGTATAATTTATGTATTTCTTCATATGTTCCAATGCTTGCTTACCCTTTGATTGCCTGTTACCACCGTTGTTCTTTTGTTCCTTCTTTTCAGTTTTACCATCTTCCACCTTGGTCTCCTTAGTATCTGCGTTCTTCTTCGTAGCCATGGCTTCCTCGGCATTCATGATTTTTGCTGCTTTTACCGTCAGTTCTGCCATGGTCCTGGGTGGATCTTTGGCTAAAGTGTAGTACAATTTATTGGGCAACAGTCCACTCATCAAAGAAGTAATTGTAATTTTCTCCTTATAATCAATTACTTCCAGTTTCTCGTTATTGAAACGAGTAATATAATCCCTGGTGCTTTCACCTGTCTTTTGTCTAAAACTTAGCAAGTGTGCTACTCGTTTGACTGGCTTTGCTCTAAAACAAAAATTTCCAATAAAGAGTTCTGCTAGCTGAAAGAAAGTCGCAATTTTCCCCCGAGGAAGGTTATTGTACCACATTTGAGCAGATCCGGTAAGAGTTCCTGAAAATGCCTTGCATCGCATCTCGGCAGGAACAACATAGATATCAGCAGCTGCTTGGTATTGCTCTATATGGAGAACAGGATCAGTTTTTCCATCGTATTTTGGTGTTACTACCGGGGCTTTGAATTTTTACAGTGTGGGAAAGTCCACAATCTCTTGTATGAATGGTGTTCCTTGAACAAAAGTTCTTTGTAGAGGATTCTTGGTTTTGGCCATCTCCCCTAATCTATCCTCCAACCTTTGAATTGAGTCCTTCCATACATCATTTCCTTCTTTGATCTTATTGGTTTGAGCAACTGATCGTGTTGAATTTGCCTCTTGGGATCTTTCATGATGAGGAGCTGGTCGTGATTGGGTAGAGCCTTCCTTTAACTCAGATGGTCGCTGAGAGTTCCTCGGCACAATCCTAGGGGGACATCTATTCCTCCTAGGACCCAAACGATCAAAAGGAGAGACTCTACTCAACCTTTCAAGAGAACTTGTCCTTTCTGGAGATAGAGTGATGTTTTATTGAGTGTCTATAGCTCGAATCGAGGAAGTCCGCCCAGGCTGGTAAGAAGGATCATTAGATCTCTCAGTACGATATGAATCGGTGCGTCTAGATTGAGACTCCTCTAGGAATAACGTTCGCCTTAAACGAGTATTTCTCTGAACACTTCGTTGTCCTGATTGGGCTGGCACTCCGCTTTGAACGGTTTGTATGAGTTGATGCATGGTTTCTTGCATGACCGTTTGCCCTTGGGCTAAATTAGCCATTATACCAGCCAGATCTGAAAAACTTGGGAGAACAGAAGGATTCGGGGGAATCCCAGTGTTTCGATTACTGGATTCCGGATTATCAGCCATTGATGATGAGTTGTTTTGGTGAAAAATGCTAATTACAATCGTTTCTCACAGACGGCGCCAATCTGTTGATGTAAAAAACTAGATTTGATCTAATTATTTTAATCACAGATAAAAAATGAGCAAGTAAATAAGACAATAGATTTTTAAAGTGGTTCAGCCTTTAGAGAATGGCCTACGTCCACTGTTTTGTATTACTAATTTATTTGCCTTGAATTCTCGATAAGTGATTTTACCAAGAGATTCAACGTGTCCTTCTAATGAGGAGATTACAATGTATTTATAGCCTTGAGGATGTACATGTGAAAGAATAATGCATAGTTGTCCAGTAGGCATGTACATCTGTACTGTGGGTACCTGGAATTTAGAACCATGGGCCTGGACGAGTAGCCCAGTCCTGGCGGCCCAAAGTCCAGGCCCTTCATCTTTTATATTGATCCGGTCTCCCCCTCCAGGCCCTTCATCTTTTATATTGATCCGGTCTCCCCTCACGATCCGATGGAGGGAAGTTATAGGGGAGATGGGAAACGTGGAGGAACCCATCACCTCCACTTACCTACATTTAAATGTATATATTAAACCCTAGGTCCGGGGCAAATGGACAAGTTGTATTCTCTGTAATCACTCTCCAGAGTATATAGAAATAACACTGACTGCACCACCGTGGACGTAGGCACATCTTTGCTGAACCACGTATATCTTTTGGTGTGTGATCGACATTTTGTTTTCCTTGTTCTTTCTCGGTAATTACTTCTCTCATATTTATTTGTGTTGCATAATAATTGTCACCACAATTGGCGCCGTCTGTGGGAAACATTCATCTTTCCCTGAGAAGATCCCACACCAAGAAAGGAGTCTAAGATGTCTGGTCACAGCAGCAATGCCCCTCAAGCAGGAGATATTCAAGAGCCACCTGCTCCTCGCAGGATTAGGTCTGAAGTCTGGTGATCAGACCAGAGAGCTCGTCCGGAAAGGCCAGCCTCAGAGGAAAGTCAGGGACCAGCGAGGTCCACACAGATATGCAGATTAATCGATGCATATGAGGCAAGGCTCCACGAGCAGAGGGAGTCTTCTCGCAGATACGAGGCTGAGAATGCTCGCTTGAAAAGAAGACTGGAAAGACTGGAGAGGGAACTACGTCCTGATACCAGGAGACGCCCATATCACACTCCTAGCCCTCAGGCGAGCAAGTCTCGCAGCTGAGGAAGGAGCCCTAGGCGAGAATCTGAAAAGGTCGAAGGTGGCGAATCAGACGACGACCTCCGCGAACAGCTGCGACAAGCTCGCCGCTACCAGAGCCCTGCTCGCAGCGACGAGAACATACGAAACCTAGTCCACAGAGAGATGGACCAACATCCTGCTCACCACGGAGCAAGATCAACTAGAGAACTCGTGAGGAGAGCTCTCAAAACCCAAGAAATTTGCCATTCCAAGGTTCAAGATTTACGACGGGAAAACTGATCCCATCGATCACATCCGGCAATATCGACAGGCCATGACCCTCTGGAATCACCGAGATTCCCTGATGTGCCGCATTTTTCCCTCGAGCTTGCATGATGTAGCACATAAGTGGTTCGAAAGGCTTCCCCACCGTTCGATCAAGAATTTCAAATCCCTAGCCAAACTCTTTACGGCCCGATTCATTACCAGCAGTTCCCACCCCAAAAGGATGGATGCTCTGCTAACAATGAAGAAAAAGCCTCAAGAAACCCTACGAGACTATGCGAAAAGGTACTGGGAGTTATTCAATGAGATCGAGGACTGTGCGGAAGAGGTGGCAGTGGCTTCCTTCAAAATTGGGCTTCCTAGCTCTTCCCTCCTTTACCAGTCCCTGACGAAGAAGGAAGCTATGACTATTGACGACTTGATGGACCGGATCAAGAAATACGCAAAGGTGGAAGATGTCACCCGCCTTAATATAGGAGAAAACGGTCGAGATAAACTCACTACCAAGGGAAGTGAGAAAACTGAGAACTGGAAGAAAGGAGGAAAGAGTGGGGGCAAAAATGGCTCCAAGAATGGAGGGAACCCTGATGCGTCAAAATCATTCCAGGCAGTCAACACCGTCTTCAAAGAACCAATTTACAAAATTCTCGCGAAGATCAAGGACGAGCTGTTCATCAAGTGGCCCCGAAAAATGGGAGGAGATCCCTCGAAGAGGAACAACGCATTAAGATGCGCTTTCCACAAAGAGGGAGGACATAATACCGAACACTGTAAAGATCTTAAGTCTCACCTCGAGGAGTTGGCCCAGTCTGGACACTTGAATGACTACGTGGAAAAAAGGGTAGAGAAAGTGGCTGCCAACAGAGAAGCGAGACTCGATAACGTGCTCGAGGAAGACGCTGGACATGAGTTCGCAGTAATCCACGGAGCATACGACATCAAGCAAATACAAGGGAACTCAACTCGAATGGAAGTGAAAAAACTTACGGCAGTGGTGCAGGCCTTTCAAATCGATCCAGCAAAGTCCCAGTCAGGAAAGCGTAGACGAGCAGAGGACGTCAACTATAACAAGCATATAGTTTTCACAGAAGAAGATTTGGTGGGTGTAAGGACCCCACATCATAATGCTCTGGTCATTACACTCAGGATAGCCAACTTTGACGTTGATAAGTTGCTCGTCGATCAAGGAAGCTCATCCGAAGTAATGTACCTCGACTTATTCAGAAAGTTGAAGTTTAGCGTCGCCGACCTAAAGGAAGCTACTCTTCCTTTGGTCGGCTTCGCTGGAAAAATGAACATGCCCCTGGGCAAGATAGTACTGCCAGTACGTGCTGGAAACATCTCCAAGATGATTGAGTTTCTGGTAGTCGACATCGACTCGCCATACTAGGCCATCCTCGGCAGGGGATGGCTTCATGCAATGAAGGCAGTCCCCTCGACCTACCATCAGAAGCTCAAATATGTAACCGAGCAAGGAGTAATGGAGATCCACGGTGACCAAGCAATGGCAAGAAGGTGCTTCATAGCATCCATCCGGCTAAAGCCAGAGAAGAAAGCCGGTCAACCCAACAAGAAAGATGAAGAAGGTGAGACGCCTTCCAAATAGCAATTAAAGTACGGAAGACCCGAAGTAGAGGAAACCAGTCTCCTCCCCTCCGAGCGTGTTATCGAGGACCTAATAGAAATTATGGGCCAAGATGGTGACAGTAGCAGAGTTTTTTTTATAGGAGCATCTCTCACCAACGAAGAGCGGAAGGAGTTGACGACCTTGCTGAGATGCAACATAGATATTTTCGCATGGGAACCGTACGAGCTGCCCGAAATTGATCCTAGTGTGGTCTGTCATCAGTTGCACATCGACCCCACATTCAAGCCAATCACGCAGAAGGCACGGCGAATTGCACCTGAGAAGGCTAAAGCGATAGAAAAGGAAGTCAAGAAACTGCTGGATGCAGGATCCATACGGGAAGTGCAATTCCCCAAGTGGTTATCCAACCCAGTAGTAGTTCCGAAGAGTAATGGAAAGTGGAGAGTTTGCATCGACTTCACCGACCTCAACAAAGAATGCCCCAAGGATAGTTACCCCTCCTAAAGATAGACCAACTAGTAGATGCCACCGCAGCTCACGAGCGAATGAGTTTCCTGGAAGCGTACTCGGGATATCATCAGATCCCCTTGTATGCACCAGACCAGGACAAAACGATGTTCATCACGACAGTTGGTTTATATTGTTATAAGGTCATGCATTTTGGGCTCAAAAATGCCGGGGCAACCTATCAGCGGCTGGTTACTAAAATGTTCAAGAGCCAAATGGGAGACACAATGGAGGTATACATCTATGACATGCTCGTTAAGAGCAAGAAGAAAGAAGATCACCTCTCGGACCTGTCAAGTACCTTCGAAACCCTCAGGAAGTACTGGATGAAACTTAATGCGAGCAAGTGTTCCTTCGGTGTCCAGTCAGGAAAATTTCTTGGGTACTTGGTTAGTAAGCGAGGCATAGAATCTAATCCAGACTAGATCGATGCAATCAATAGAGTGCAACCTCCTTGCACAATCCGGGATGTGCAGAAGCTCACTGGGATGCTCGCTACCTTAAATCGCTTCATTTCCAGATCCTCCGAGAAGTGCAAGCCTTTTTTCTAGCTCCTAAAGGGGAGTAAATCAATAGAATGGAACCCATATTGCTCGTGAGCATTGGATGAGCTTAAATCCTACCTAAGAACTCCACCACTGCTTGCCATACCACAACAAAAGGATTCTTTATACCTGTACCTATCTGTATCCAATCATGCCGTCAGCTCTGCGCTAATATGCGAGGTGGCAGGGACCCAACACCCCGTTTATTACGCGAGCAAAACGTTATTAGACGCCGAGCAAAGGTACCTACCATTGGAGAAGCTCGCCTTCGCCCTAGTAATAGCCTCGAGGAAGCTAAAGCATTATTTCAAAGCTCACACTATCGTCGTCCTTACATCGCACCCCCTCAAGGCAGTCCTAAGGAAGGCGGATCTGTCGGATAGACTGTCTAAGTGGTCAGTCGAGCTTGGCCGGTTTGACATCCAATTTCAACCAAGGACAGCTATCAAGGGACATATCCTTGCTGATTTCATAGCCGAATTCACAGGCGAAGAACTCTCCGACCAGCCTCAGCCAACAAAGCAAAACAACCAAGCGACAGTGGGAAACTGAAAACTATTCGTTGATGGAGCCTCCAACTCAAAGGGGGCATGGGTAGGTATTGTTCTCATCACTCCAGAAAACACAATCCTTGAACAAGGAATCAGGCTGGGATTCGCAGTCTCCAACAACGAAGCAGAGTACGAAGCCCTAATAGCAGGTCTCCAAAAAGCGCAAACTCTGGGAGCGAAACATTTGCAGGTGTTCGCCGATTCGCAACTAGTCTCCAACCAGATAAGTGGAGATTATAACGCGAAGGATGAAAGAATGGCAGCCTACCTAGCCTTGGTGAAAAAACTAATGACGAGCTTCGAGGAGATCAACATCCAACAGTTTCCTAGGGGGTAAAACAGTCATGCTGATGCCTTAGCGGCCCTGAGTTCAGCAGTTAACTCCAGCCTTAAAAGGGTCATCCCCATAGATTTCCTCATTTGTCCGAGCATTAACCACAACAGCAAGCTGTCAAACGTAGGACAAATACTCCAGGTGGGACCAGCCCCCAGCTGAATGGACCCCTTAAAAGACTATTTGAAGGAGGGCACGCTCCCAGAGGACAAGAAAACTGCCCACCAGATAAGAGTCAAAGCTGCTCGCTTTCACTTATCTACAGGGGTAACTTGTATAAGAAATCCTTCTTCGGTCCCTATCTTAAATGCATCCATCCAGGCGATGCCGAGCAAGTATTGCGCGAGCTTCACAACGGAATCTGCGAAAGTCACGTCGAAGGAAGGTCTATAGCCTTTCGAGCAATAAAGGAAGGTTATTGGTGGCCATATATGCAAAAGGACTCTGTGGTATATATCCAAAAATGTCTGAAATGCCAACTCCACGCTCCTATGGTCCACCAACCCGCTAGCGACCTAAAATCCCTGACCAACCCATGGCCCTTCGACCAATGGGGAATGGATATCGTGGGACCACTGCCCACCGCTGCCGGCAATCGCAAATACCTGTTGGTCACAACTGACTACTTCACCAAATGGATCGAGGCAGAACCATTGGCGAACATCCGAGATGTTGATATGATAAGATTCATATGGAGGAATATAATCACTCGATTCGGAATCCCCAGAACCATCATCACTGATAATGGGACACAATTTGAGAGTGGTCCCTTTCAAGACTTATGTAACGAACACGGGATCAGGTACAACTTCAGTTCGGTGGCCTACCCTCAAAGCAATGGACAAGCAGAGGCTTCCAATAAAACTGTGATCGATGGATTGAAGAAGCGATTAGAGTGAGCCAAAGGCGCATGGGCAACCGAGCTACCCCACATTCTATGGGCATACCGAACTACCCCTCGGTGAAAAACAATAGAAACGCCATTCTCACTAACATATGGTATGCAAGCAATCATACCACTAGAAGCGGGATTGCCAACAATGCGATCCGACCTTGTCGAGCAAGGACAGAATGATGAGACATTGCTCGCTGAACTCGACCTGGTCGACGAGCGTAGAGAATTTGCCCTGGTAAAACTTGCGAGCTATCAGCAACAGCTCGCAAAACACTACCACTAAAGGGTTAACCCAAGAAGATTCCAAGTTGGGGACTATGTTCTAAGAAAAGTCCTGGGCAACGCGGTAAAGTCATCAGACAGCAATCTAGACCCAAACTGGGAAGGACCCTTTAAAATAACTAAAGACGACCTGCAAGGTGCCTATCATTTGGAAACAATGGAGGGCAGAGAGATACCACGAGCATGGAACGCAGCGAATCTCAAGAAATTCTATTTTTAGATTCTCAAGAAATTCTATTGTCGAATCTTTTTCTTGCATTTGTTATGTGAAAGGACAGTTCATTTCTCTTATTACTAATGAAAGTTACTTAAATTGATTACCCTCTGATTAGTAACAGTTGCATTTTATCACACATTTTTCCAAATCACAAGCACGACGATCGATATAGCAGGGGAATAACCCTCCTCAGGTCATCATCATTAAGCACGAGAGACCTCTTAGCATTGCCCCTGGCAATATATAAAGTCCTATAGAGGATTCTTAGGCAATGCGACCAGATTTTTATACTGGCCATCAAACCTACTTTGGTTGAGCAAAATCCTGATCGGATGAAGACGTCCAGTACCAGGTGTGTCCTCGCCAATTGCCCTGTTTAGGCCTAAGGAAGTGTGACGACACAACCTAAAAGGTAAAATGGGGCATAATGGTATTTTGGTATTATACTGGACTGGGGGGACACTTGCATGACAAATAAAAAAGGATTATGAAGCAGCAAGAATATAAAAAGATTGGTTGAACGCGTTTAGTCGGCAAAATTGCCCCAAACACGAACTTTTCATTAATCTCTTATATTTACAACAGTGATAATACAAATTTAGTCGGCGATGTTCGCCCAAAGCATTTACATTATCAAAAATAGAAAAGAATAACAACTTGCAAAATTTCAAGGAGGTGGAAGCCTCCGAACAAGATAGTCTGCCACTTTTGCTCTTCTTCCGTCATCAGGAGCGGGAGCTAGTTCTTCCACAACCTCATTTGCGTCCAACTCCAATAGCTTCCGAGGAATAGCATCGATGGGGATCCATTGATCATCTCTCCTGAATGGATTGGGCATCAGAGTGGAGGAGGACATCTCGTGATGATACCATAAAAATGAGTTCCTCGGGACCTGCAGCTCTTTTAGGGCACTTAACCACCCTCTGATGAAAGAAAGTTCCTCGAGCTCAGACAGTATTATTGGAGCATCCAGCCAACCCTGATCGTAACCATCAGCCCACGCTTGCCGAGGACCTTTCTTGAATAAATGCCGCAGTCGGGTAACGTCCCTTTGAAGCCCAGCAACAATTACATATGCTCACCGGACATCATCGCGGAGCTCTTCCATCTCCCTATCACGATGTTCTTCGGCTTCCCTGTTCCTACCCCTGGCGCCCTTACCAACTCATGGAAGGGGAGGACGAGATCGAGCTCGCGATGACAAGGAGCCTTGCAGGACTGCTGAAGCGGTGCTCGGCGCATGCTCCTTAAGCTTTAAGACTTCCCTCCTCAGATCTTCATTCTCCTGCTGCAGGAACTCCCCAACTTGGTTAATCTCGGCGGCCTCTAGTAACCTTGCTCTCAGTGCACTGACTTCCTCTTGCACTGAGGCACTAATTTATTCCATTTCCTGGAGCCTGTTCTTTAGCTTAGCCACTAGCTCGGACTGCTCTTTATATTTCTGATTCCTAGACCTAAGTGACTTGCAAAGTCTAACAAAGGCCTGGCGAACTTCAGGGCTTGCATTAGGACCAAGGGTTCTGCCCAGTTGGGAGGTAGCGAGAATGTAATCATCCACATCAGCCAACTACAAGTAAAATAAAGATAAAGGAGAGAAAGAGATCAGCACAAGCAAAAGGAGAATCTTCTCATTTCATTAATAAAAGTCAAGTACATCGAGCAGAAACTTGGAAAATTACAAGCAAAAGTACAAAAATAAGTCCTAAAAGCAGATTAACTGGCAACCTCAGGCTGCCCAGAGGTGGTTGGCTACTTCCCCATGTCAGTAGCAGCAGAAGCATCCCCCTCTGCAAGGATGCCCTCAGTCGCCTGGGCAGGACAAGAACCGGCAGGAATTGACTGATCGACACCCACGATGGCTGGGGCAGGATCTTCCTCGTACATAGTTGGCTTCGGGCCCGGGTCATGCTCGTCGAACAGAGGAGACTCAGCATCAACACCAGCAGCTAAAAGAGCCTTGTTCCAACCCTTCTTGAAGTTCAGACGGCTGATGTAGCTTATCTGAACCTCGACATCTTCGTAAGTAGCAGTCCACCCGGAGTTGTATGAATCCTGCTTGATGGTGGCTACCTGGGACTCTTTCACCTTTAGCTGCTCGGTCAGAACCTTGTTCTCCTCCACGAGATCCAGCTTGCTCGAGCAGACTAGGTCATAAGCCTGCCTCAGCTCGCTCAGCTCCTTGACCGCCTCATCCCTCTCTCGATTAGAGTTGACGAGGGCCAAATCAGAGGAAACTCGAGCTGCGTCAGTAGTCTTTAAGTCAGCCTCCAGCTGAGAACCCCTGACTTCCAGAGCGGACTTCTGCTGCTCCAGTTCACCGTTCCTTATCACCAGCTCGTCGCGAGAGCGATAGAGCACAACGAAGTCAGTCACAAACTGCCAGAAATAAAGAAGAAATCAAGAAGGAGAAGCAACTAAAACTTGTTAAAAAATTGAAAAATGGAAAGGATCTTACCAAGGCTAGCCTCTGGCTAGCTTACAGGGCCAATTGATCAGACCCCAGCGCCCTCTGGCGATCTGCAGGGAGAACTGCCCTCTCGAGCAGCGCAGGAGCTAGCTGAGGAGAAATAGCAACTGAGGCCCCCTCGGGCAAAGCAGATACCGGGACCAAGGCTTGCCCTGCCTTTGTCCTAGACTCCATCTTTCTCCTCTCCTCCTCTCTCTCCTTCTCCATTCTCTTCCTCTCCTCCATTCTCTTCCTTTCCTCCACCTTCTTTCTCTCCTCCTCCTTTTTTCACTCCCTTTATTTCACCTGCTCTTCTTCTCTCCTCTTCCTCTCTTGCTCCTGAGTAGAAGACCGAGAACCAGTAGCCACGGCCCGAGAAGTAGACTTCTGTTTCATCGACCTTTGTGCAAGAAGCACGTTGTCATCATCATCATCATCATCATCTCTGATCAGATTCTTCCTTGGAGGCATCTCTTTACCTGAACTGCTGGAAGTGCTCGACGATCCTCGAGCTTTAGAATCCTCCTCACAGTCAGAGGAACTGCTACTGTCAGAGCTCCCTTCACCCAAATTTCCTGCAGACTCACTCTCAGAGGTGCTTTCTTCTTCGTCCAACTGGATAGGCTAGGCAGTAGTCTCTCCAAAAGAATCAAACTCTGGTACACTATCCACAGGCCGTGCTATGAAGCTGGAGCCTATGTTCTTATACTCTAGCAAAAAGGCAGCAGACCTGGGATGCTCGCCGTCACCCAGAGGCTCTCTGATATTCCAAGCTTTCACCAACTCCGAGATACGAACCTCGCTAAGAGGAGGCTCCAAGTTCTTTGACCTCGCCGTGGAAGAAAAAGCAAAGAAGGGATAGAAAAGTCATAAATCAGCAAAGATTGAAACAAAAGTACAATGTCTACCTATATATTCTTCCCCATAAAAAGGAACAGTGAACCTCTCAGACCTCGACCCTTCAAATTGGGGAGAGAATTGCCAATTTCTAACAAGGAAACCCTCTTGCCAATAGTCCTTATGGGAATCAGGTAGATTTACTACCAATACCCTGTCAGGACTCCTAGCTTTGAGGTACAGGACACCTGAGCTAGTTCGAGAAAAGGAGTAACAGAAACAGACCTCGGCAAGTCCTAACCTAGTGCCATACAATTGATTTATCCTATGCACGCCATTTAATATTTTCCACACATTGGGCGAGTATTGTGCGGGGACGATATTGAAATAGCCAAAAAAATGTAAAAATAGATCATTAGGGGGAAAAGTAAGTCCCCCCTGGGAAAGCAACAAAACATGGATCCAGTGGGCATCCTCTATATCCCTAACGTTCCTAGGAGGCGAGGCACAACACTCAATCTCTACCCACTCAGGGATGTTGTAGAACTTTCTAAATTCAGAGATTTATCTATTTCCGATCTTCACCATTGGAAAACTCAAAGAAAAGCTACAAACCAAAGATAAAGTGCAAATAAAGGGCACGAGAAACTTACAAAACAGAAGATCGGTTCAAGTAATGAAGAAGCACGAGCTCAAGACGACTAAGAAGAAATGGGAATGGAGATTGAGAGCAGAAGGAACGAGGCGCTAGAGTTCTCAGAAGATAGAAGAGTGCTGGAAAGTCTGAAACGACGAAAAAATGTGGCTATTCCAACGAGCCTTCAAAATCTAATCATAGTGCACAGTAAGCGAAGCTGCTGCCGCCAAAATCAACTCCACAGCTCCCGAGGAATTGCAACACAGCCATTATGTCTAATCATTTAAATCTGTTGAGCCCAAATACATGGCACAACAAATTTAGGGGAAATTGTGGGTACCCGGAATTTAAACAAATTTAGGGGAAATTTAAACAAATAACCATCTAAAAAACACATTCGTTAAAATCCACAAAATAACTAAATTATCATAAATAAAATCCACATTAAGTCACATACAAACACGTTGTCAAGTCAACTAAACACTAGTTAAAGGACGTAGAAGTTCCACATTTAATCCCCTTACAAACGATATCCATGATGCAAAAAAATAACTTAAACTAGTTAAAGGAATTAGAAGTCTCCGATTCCATTTGCAAATGTCAAAAGTTCATGGCGCCCCAAAAGTAGCTTCCTGTCATATCAAATCTGCAATTAAGAGAATACAATAGCATTAAAATAAAGTGAGATTTTATTCGTCTTTATCATTAAAAAGTTATAACGATGAGCAAAAGTTGATAATTAAAGAGATAATAATCGATTATGAATGTAAACATTTTAAAAGCATACGAGTAGCAAAACTAAAGGATGTCTAGATTACCATCGTTCGGAAGATGAGGAATGTGATGCGATCAACGACTTAATCAACTTATCGGACTCCGCTTGTCAAACTTGAATAGCCACTAGCATTGCACGTTGATTCTTCATATCGGCCTTTTGTGCCACTGACTCTTCTCATTGAATCGTTGCCTCTACCTCACGATCTTGTAAATGCTCCATCAAATCTTCTTGAACTTTCATAGACTTCTCAAGTGCCTCTTCCAATTCGGCATTCCTCAATCGCAATATATTAATTCTAGAATCCTTTATTTTGGGACCATACCCAAGACCATTAATATATCTTGGTCTTGTGCCAAGAACTTTATCTGCTATCTCATCTGAGCTCATCATGGTACCACCCTCGGATACTGATTCAGATTCAAGGCATTTCATCTCATTCTGCAAACAAAATAGAAGAAAAAGGATTACAGATTTGGCCAAACTGTCAAGATGTCTATAATTTTTAAGCCATTTAAAGACAAAATAATTTTAAAATAGTAAAGCATAATGTAGTATGTGAAATTTTTATAGCGAAGATAAGAGTACGAAAGGAATTACAAACCAACAGTGTTTGTTGGTTTGTAATTCAGCAACAATAGGATAAATTCAAAATAAAATTAATAAGACTTACATAGAGCGTCTCGGCTTCGGGAGATGTCCACTTTTCATCTTTACAATGTGTTTCTTTATAAAACTTTATCCTATTCGGCTCTTGACCATTCACCTCTTTACTCCGCTATTAAACAACAAATAATTAATAATTATACTTATAAAATAAAATTCTCAATTGACACACCAAAACAAGTTGATATATTTCCAATTCATGACGAACCACCACAAATGCTTTTGATCCTTGATTATGCTTTACAATTTGTTTAGACTTGTCATTCTGATTTACAATAAATTGTCTCTGCAGTAATTTTTCAATTATCATAAGTGTGCATATTTTAATAAAAAAATATATTTACAAGTTACAACATCAACAATAGTTTAAACCTGATATCTTGGACTTCCATAAAGATCGCATAGACTAAACCAATTATCCTTAGTCATATTAGTAGCAACATTTTCTCGAGCCTCCTCTGCTGATCCATATTTTTTATACACTTCACGAAGCTTGCTCCGTTGACTCCTACTTCTCCCTTTCATTAGCTCTTCCAAACACTCCTTTGCATGATCATCCAAATCAATGTCAAATTTCTCCTGAAATTTTATACTCAATCAGTAACTGATCAAATGAAACAATGTAACAATGTAATAATGTAACAAAACATACATACATTAACATTAATGGCCTTTAATTGCAATTATAGTATACCAATAACAACATGATTAGTTAAATAATCAACAGCATATAAATATAAAACTGAATTGTATTAGACGGGACAAAGACAAAAAGATGGTAACTCCGTCAACATGCCTTAGCTTATCCTAGGATGTCTTATTCAACCATCTATTTCGGCGGTGACTATATATATCCTACAAACTTTTTTCAGAAGCAAACAACATCTCAAAACAGTGACAAAATAACACCGGTCTTTATTATCCTCAAACCATAACGAGAAGTTTGCATTAAGGGTTTGTATGATGTGCGGATCCCACCTTAGTGTATAATCATTTAATCGCAATTCGAACGATTTTTGGGACGTAGCATTATTAAAGACAAAAAAAGAAGAAGAAAGAAGAAAAAAGAAAAGAGATGCTGTCTAAATTGTTTTCTTTATGTTGACGTGTCATTGTTAGTGGTAGGAAAAAAAAACGGGGTGTTTGACTAGAATAAGACATAAGTGAATTATTACAAAATTTAAATAAATTTGAAGTCAAACGTATCGTGAACGTGATGGGTTAGCATAAAATCCTCATCAAGAAATGGTGCTCTTGAGCAGAGATTCGTATTTGTCAATGGCGAATGTGGGGAGCGCCAGCATCACCTTGACTGTGTCTTTCTGATCGGGCACCGGTAGCAAGAGGCAATACCGATCACTACATATAGGAGCCACCTGAACAGGTCTCCCTAGCCCAAATTCAATCCTTTCTAGTCCAAGTCTGGACCACTGTGACATTATTAGGACACTGACCTGGTCAGGGCTCGTTTCACACCGACTCACTGTTTCCATGACCTGTCTCACATATTCGGTTCCTAACTATTCTTTCTCTTAGTAGTACAATAGGCGTCAGTGACACTTTGAAATAACAATCACAAGCTCGTTGGCCTCTCATAACTGCATCGCTAGCGAATAAAAAGAAGATCGAGTTGAGTGGTTCTTGGATGCCACATAGAGAGGGAGAAAGAGAGGGTAAAAGAGGCAGGGAGTAAATGTTGTATTTTCAATCTTATTAAAATAACACCTTTATCTTTTTCTCATTTCAAAGACACTGGTACCCTGATATGGAAGGAACTTCAATGTCAACTCGACTTAGAGTCATACTCTTGGCTGCATAAATGTAATTTTTTTACCTCAGCTTCCAATACTTTCGGGAATTACTTTATGGGAACTACTTTCTGGAATTACGCAAGAATAAAAAATGAGGGATACTAACTCAATATTCGGCCTTAATATTTGGATAAATAAGCTGACCTTTTGACATGGATAGCCAAGTGGTGAAGATGTTCTTCAGCAAAATCAAGACCCAACTGCAAAATTAATATTGTTCTAAAATTTATATGGCTTTAGTGAAATTATAGTTATATTAGATTGATAATGAAATGCCTCTAAACTAATGATCGGTATGATGAACTAAGGGTTAGATGACCATTATTGGACCTAAAAAACTCTTGGCTGGAACAAAAATTGGCTACATTATTGGAAGCAGATGTTGCTCAACATTTACAAAAAGGTGAGGTAGCCTGCTCACAGATTCTAGAATATTGCTTATGGAACGCAAACAACCAACTGATGCCGAAGCACCTGCATCATCTGCTTCATCATTCCCTTCAACAGTTTTTATACACTTCCAAAATGTAGCAGCCTAAACACACATGAAATTTGAGTTTCAAAGAAGAAATGATGGGCGTATAGTGTAAATATTATCAAAAACTCAAGCCTCACCAGATTCTGGCATAATCCAAGAGCATAAGGTGCCATTACCTCTCCAAACTTCTCCACAATAGTCTCCAAACTAAACATAAGTTTCTCATTTTCAACTTCATTCATACGTTTGAAAAACTCTGAAATATTTTTTTAGACCAAATGAAAAAAATCAAATAAGTGAATAGAATTTTCCCAAAATATTAGGCCAAGCTAAGCCTCTATGCCCAAATAATTTCAGTAGCTCAGACATACATTCCTCAATAACCTAACTCCTGGCATGAATTCCAAGAAATAATGAGCATAGATTGAAAACATACAGATGTAGGTAAAGTCACATAAGAATTCTTTATGAAGGGGTGTTTCACAAAAGGTCACTTTTCATTCCTAATAGTTTAAATGTTTAGTGAGTTTCCTTTTATACTCTATCAGATGCAATTGTGTCCCCCAGTCAATCGTTCTATGAACCGACCTGCAATCGATGCTTATACTGTTAGTTGGGGCTGGGCTAGTGAGCCCTATTCTAAAAGGGAAATTCAAAGGGTCTTGAGAAGGAATTAACTATAACTAGCATAATAAAAAAAAGGGAAATTCAGGTGACTACCCGGTTCACGGGGTGGATTTCAGTTTTATAACCCAATTGCGAGGTAAAATTAAACAACTAACTAACTACTAGAATTTAAAATTACAGAGATGTAAATCAGATTAAAAAGGTGTTGGGAGGTCATAATTTCAAATCAACTAAGTCACCATCGAAAATCGACTTTGAAAGAAATTGGGAGTTGTGAAATTGAAATTTTTATCACTTACATTTGTATTAAGGAGTTCCAGAGTCGAAGAAGTTGGGTGTGAAATAGACGAGTGACGATTCATAACCAAGTTCGTATTTGCAGACACCCAAGAAAGATATAATGAAGGTGCGCGTAATTTATTGTATGACCTGTTAGAGGGATTGAGGAAGAATAGGGACTGATTCGAGTTTATGTTTGTGTATGTTCCGAATGGTAGTGGAGATTTTAGTCTCCGTTCTTGCAATACACAACTGCGTGTATTTCCTGCTCATGATAAAGGAAGTTTTTTTTTTAATAATTTAGCAGTTTCAGATAGATCCTATATTCAGACGTGTAACTAGAATTGCATTGAAGACTAGCAAAAATTTATCTAACCTCAAGCATCAATGATATATACTAAATGTAGTAAACTTGAAAGGATAAGTTTGTGGGATAAAATATCTATTAACTTTAATCAAGCTACTGAAGTTCCTCTATTGGTGATAGGAAGAGGGATAAAATATCTATTAACTCTAATCAAGCAGGCTATGAAGGCTTTAAATTCTCTTAATTCAATAATAGAGAGCAGTGTAAAAATTGGGAAAGACTTGTTAAGGATCTAATCAACCAAGAACGGTTGTCTAAAATCCCTCAAACTGTAATCAAGAACTTGAATAATAATTGCTCATACCACTCTCCCTTGTTGGTGACATTGAAACTAGGACTTGACCCGAATTGAAGACGAAATGATCTAGATTAAAGTAACAATGAACTAATGCATCACTCTTAATGAAAATCACTCCATCATGCAGAAATAAATCAAAATCGCAAAATTAAAGTAACAATGCCATTTTCGATAAGAAATTACTTACATTGAGTCTGTTGAACGCTATTGTCTTATCAGCTTTAGTGAGGTCTTTCCATTTGGTTGGGGCTGGAATTAGGTTACGAATGATAATCCTGAGTTCATTTAATAATTTAGCAGACTGGTCTTTGTCAAGTGGCCTATTTTTCTCCTTCGATATCTCAATACGCATCTTTTTCCCAGTAGCTTTGATAATCTTCTGAAGCCCCTTGCCACGTGTAGGTCCACAGACTTTTTTCGTTATGGAAGAATCTGTATTTGAAACTTTAAAAGAAAATAAACAGTATTAGCAACAAATGAACAATAGTAAGGAACATTTGAAAATTAGTTTTTGTACCTGCATGGCTTGTGGAGGTTTCGAGACTAGTTTGTTGTGTTGATGGCGAGATATTTACAGATTCTACATCCATTATGGGAGCCGTGGGTACTGTGGGTGCTATGGGAGTCGTGGGAGTTGTGAGCGTCCTTCATGCTATTTGACCGAAGACGTCTTCCTGGCGCCATACTGAAAAAGAACATCAAAACACACAAAATTTTTGCATATTTAGTAATGAATAATAAGAAAGAATAACATGTAGCATTATAAAATATTAAAGTTTATACACCACTTTACTGAAATAAAACAAAACTATAAATAGAAATAAATCCACAATTTCACAAAATTTTCAAACATACTCTGCCATACCAATTCATTGACCAACATTTAAATATGCAATTAGTAGTAAATTCATTATAGTTATACACCAAACATGTTTTATTTGACAAAGGTAGCACATTGTCCATTCATTATAGTTGATCCAATATAAAGAGGAACAACAATCACATGCACGGTCATTCATAGCAAATCAACAAAAATTACAATGGTAAAATAGAGGCAATCTATATCACTATCATCATCCTCAACCATCACACTCCATTACATAGTTTCCATTAACAAAGTCAATCTATATCACTATCACCATCCTCAACCACTACGAGTTGTTCTGCATTTTCACAATATTCATCAAGTGTTTCGTCTTCATCATCGATGTCATCAAGGGAAATAATGTCTTCTTCCGATAGTACTCCTTTGTATATATCTACCATTCCAGCATCAATAGTGTCCGCCTTTACATCGTTTCTCTGCAACTGGCCAACATCAACTTCTATAATCTCAAAATCCCCTGATGAAGCATTTTCCTGGTACATAAAATCATTTATTTCTGATACATCTGTGTCCATTTCTTCCACCCCAAGATCATATAAGTGTCTATGATGGAATTACAGAACAACTTGCCAATTTTTTCCCAATTTTATGTCATTGAGATAAAACTCCTGTTTTGCTTGAATGGCTAGCACATAAGGATCACTCTTGTACCACATGCCATTAACATTGATGCTTGTAAAGTGATCATCGATTTGTATTCCTGATTTTTTCTTTTTATCAGCTTCAAACCAGTCACATTCAAAAAGGAGGACTCGATTTCCATTGATATACTCTAACTCAATAATATCGTTCAATACACCATAAAAGTTAATCTCTTCGTCATTATGATCTCCTTTAACAACTAAACCGCTGTTTTCACTTCTCCTACGATTGTCACGGTCTTTAGTGTGAAATCTAACTCCGTTTACTATACAAATTTTATACTTGTTTGCCCGTATGTCGGGACCACATGCTAATGCATATAGTTGCTCAGTACATTCTGGATACTTCTGGCCGTACAAGTTTTTCTTCTATTAAAGACAAAATTTGAATGATATAAGTTAGACCAATTGTATTACTTAAAAAAATAATTAAATTTATACATCAATATTATGTTATGATAACTTTGCTTAAACTTACGCGTTCTTCAAACCAGCTAGGGAAATTCCTTATACTTCTCTCTTCTAAATTCTAAGGGCTTTCTTTCTTCAGCTCCTCCATATGCTCACTATCAATGGTAATAATTATAACAATAAGCTTCGTAGCAGTTGCAAAATTAATTCTTATCAATATTACTTCTTAGTTATTAACTTACTCTATATATGGAGCCACTTTCTCACAATTATTCAACGTATACCACCGCATCATTTCCATCTCAGTCACTGTGAGAAATTCATAAGTACATGCCCCAAAAGGGCATACCTTTTGAGAGAATACATCCAATCCCTCCTCTTGCTCCTCCCTGTCGTAATTTCTTTCCGGCCGGTTGAGTTTAGTTTCAATCCCGTCAAAGTCCATTGAGTAAAATGTCAAACATGCATTAACGATGTAGGCTTCCGCTATAGAATCTTTTGGCCTAGCTTTATTACGCACGTAACCCTTTAATTTTCCCAAGTACCTATTAGCATTTACAAAGATATAAATTACCTCATGTTAAATCTATAAACTATACGTAAAAAATAAGAACTTATAAATTGGGGGCTATGTCGAAATAACCCTAAAAATATGACAATGAGTATATTGACATACCTTTCAATAGGATACATCCACCTATATTGCACCGGTCCTCCAAGGATAGCCTCTCGTGGCAAATGAATAGCTAAGTGGACCATTATATAAAAAAAGCTGGTGGATAAATCAATTATAGTTTGCACAAAATTACAACAATGTCTTTCTCTAACCTCTTCAGTTCTTCTACATCCAGTGTTTTACAACACAAATCTTTAAAAAAATTCCCCAACTCAACAATTTCACTGTATACTTCCTTGCGCAAATATCCACGAGTCCCAATGGGTAATGATCGTTGTAATAGAACATGACAATCGTGGCTTTTCAACCCCGATACCTTACCATCACCAATGTTCACCCAACGTGAGATATTAGAAGCATATGCATCTGGAAACTTCACTGATTTCAAGAACTCACAAAAACCTTGTTTCTCTAACTTACTAAGTGTATAACATGCAGGCGGCATTATATATATATCCCCATTCCGCTTTAAATGTAATTACTTCCTTATCTTCATATCCTCCAAATCTTGCCTCGCCTTATATGTGTCTTTTGTTTTCCCCTCAGTATTTAATAAATTTCCCAACACACTATCACAAATATGTTTTTCAATATGCATGACATCAAGGTTGTGTTGAACTTTAATGTTTTCCAATATGGTAATTAAAAAAAAATGCTTTTTCTTGTCCAGTTTAGCTCTTATGGTGTACGTTTCCTCTTTTTATTACCCGAATGTTTCCCCGGTATATAATCATTGACATGATTCAATTACCGCAATAAATCACCCCCATTTAAGTCCATGGGCTTTAACCGAAGCTCTTGCTTACCGTCAAATTTTCTACTCTTCCTCCATATATGGTTGGGATCTAAATATCGATGATGGTCAATATAACATATCTTACTTCTTATTCTTTTCGAAGAACTATCGTTTCTACACGTAGGACAAGCCATATAACCCTTAATGCTCCAACTCGACAAATTACCATATGCCGAAAAGTCATTTATAGTCCACAAAACTGCCACATGCATCTGAAAATTCATTTTGGTGGATGCATCATATGTTTCTACACCAACTTCCCATAACTCATTCAACTCATCAATTAATGGTCGTAAATACACATCCATATCCTTACCTGGTGCCAGAGGTCCTGGAATAAGTAACGAGATCATAAAAAATAACTCTTTCATACATAACCAAGGCGGAAAGTTATATGGCATAAGTATTACTGGCCACATTCTATATGAGTTGTGCATATTACCAAAGGGGTTTAAAACCATCACTTGTTAGGCCAAGCCTTACATTATGAGGGTCTTGAGAAAACCACTCGTGCTCCGCATCAAAATCCTTCCATGCACTAGAATCTGCAGGATGTCTCAATACATTATCTTTGACACGTTTTTCTTTATGCCACTTCATATCATCAGTCATTTTTCTCGATATAAATAGTCTTTGGAGTCTTGGCGTTAGTGGGAAGTAACGAAGTATTTTGTGAGGAATACGTTTACCCCTATCATCATTAACCTCCCATCTAGACTCTCCATATATTGGACACTCGTGTTTATTTTCAAGCTCCTTCCAAAACAAACAACAGTCATTTTTTCATGCATGAATCAATATGTATCCTAATCCTGAGCCACGCAACATGCTTCTTGCCTCATAATCTGACTTTGAAAGTATCTCACTATCAGGGAAAGCTTCCTTCAATAGTTCAAGCAACATCTTCAGTGATTTATTACTCCAGTGATTAATCACTTTCAAGTGGAGCAACTTCACAAGAAAAGACAGTGTAAAGAATTTTGTGCAACCAGGATATAATTCACGCTCTGCATCTTTCAATAATTTGTTAAACTTTATCTCATCCCTGACACCAACTTGTCTAGGAGTATTACCAGTTTCAAACGCTCCAGCTGGACAAGCATCAAAGAAAAACCCATTCTGCATGTCTTCCAACACTTTTTGCATCTCGTCCCCTTCTTCATTTTCATTATCCATCAAACCATCGACATCATCATTATCATCATTGACATCATCATGAACTATATCATTAGAATATTCCCTATGATATGTCCATTGGGTGTAGGTGGTACAATTACCTTTTAAGAAAAGATGATCTTCTACTTCATCAATATTTCTGAGATCGATGTTAAGACAATTACAACATGGGCACCTAATGAAACTGCCGGGTCCCATATGATCATTCACAAATTGAATAAATGATCTAACACCCAAGACATACTTTTCACAAAATCTATTTGTTTTATGCGTCCAACTCTTATCTATCTAGTTCACATGAAAAATCAAACAAATTAAAATGTTAGTTTAGTGTTTAATATAATATTTTTGTTGCCTAAGATTCAAGAGCATAAGACAGAATATGTTTATTCATAACCACTAATCAATATCCATCAAACTATAGGATATAGGGCATCCCTCAAGTCAAAACACAACATTTCTAATTAGGTTCCCACTACATAGACCTAAGTCCCTCAATTAATAAAAAAAGTAACACGCAACATTAACAATTAAACAAGGATTTTCGTCAATCTTACTAAATTTCTCGTACATATATATACTACCTATTGGGCAGGAGCGCTACATATGCGATGCGTAGCAAGTTAAGAAGTAGAAAAAAATTAGTTAAAACAAGTGGGATCTAGTAATATAGTAAACAAAGTCGTAGTACATACCTTGAAATTATAATCCACAATTCGAAGGTACAAATCATTGGAACAAATAAATTATATATTATTGTTACAAAATAGGTCCTAACAATGGTCTAGTACACCAATTTATATAATTAAGTAAACTAAGAATGTTTATCAAATAGAGCTTAGACAATAGGCATGGAAATTAGGGAAATTCGTTTTTTGCAAAAAGTATTAAATGTACTACAAATGTTTCATTAAATAACATGTATCATAATTTGGGGAGCCAAAACAACTGGTGGTAGCATAATAAAGGCATATAACTACAAATTTAAGTAATAAAAATCATTTTGACTTTATACTATATTAATATTAGACATTAATTTTTTCAAAAAAAGCCAAAATTCGTGTCTATATCTAAAACAATAAAAGTACATAGTTATGCACCAATAAATTTAACATAAACAAAATCTTATCAAGATATTACTATAAAGAGGACAGAAATATGAATGGGGTGGGGGTTATTCACAAAAAATCAGCATGCACAACAAGAATAAAAATGATTTTAGCTCGCCTTTATTAACCCAAGAAACACAAAATGCACACGATATATCCTCTTTTCTGCATTCTTAGAGATGGCAAACCCGATTTATCTACATTCATCAAATTATCTAAAGAATATGAAACTATATTATCTTCTCTATAACAATGCAAAAATTTAACATCCATATCTTCAAATAAAAGAAGAATTTCGTTAATAATCTTCTTTAACTTTCATTGAAATTTATCTTTATCACCATTTAACTTTTTTATAATAACCATCGAAAATACCCTGTACACAAAACACTAGCATCTGCATAACCGATTGAGAATAATTTATAATACCCTGTACACAAAACATAAACCAATCGGTATATACCTGATTAAGCGTAAGATTGAGAGAGATAGATTTGTTGTAGTGTACACAAAACATAAACCCATCGGTATATACCTAATTAGGTTTGTCAAAACATTAGCAAAACAAACAAACCAATCAGTTTTTTACAAATAGAGAGAGAGAGACTGCAGCGGTGATGAATACAGACAGAGAGAGAGAAAATGTATGTGATTATATACAGATAGAGAGAGAGAGAGACTGCAGCGACGATGAATCAAACGTTTGTGAAAGCTTAGGTTTGTAGGTCTCTCAAAGGTTGTTCCGATTTTGGAGCGGTTTGTGAAAGATTAGATCGAAATCGTGCGGGAGTGCGATGGGTGTTAAAAAAAATAAATTACCTTTTGCCACAAAACAAATTTTTTCCCACTGACTTACATATTAGGCCACGAAATCTTTTTCGTTGAAAAAAAATATATTAACTACTACGAATTATTTCGTTGCTAATGATATTAATTTCGCTGATAAATAATTTGCCCTTACAGACAAGCGCGGGAAGAGTTTGGCGCCAGCCTTTTGGGGATCTATTGTCAACGAAATTTGAATTTTCGTTGCTAAAGCTGATGTTTTTCGCCACGAAATTAATTTCGTAGTAGATGTTGACATTTAGCCACGATTTTTTTTTTGTAGGTAAGAAAATCGCAGCTAAATGTAAGTTTTGTTGTAGTGAGTGAACGCTACCACGCATCATAATAAATTCTTCATCGGAAGAAGCGGTTAGTTGGACAATAGAGCCGGTAACATTCGTCGTGCATACTTCGTATAAATGATGATGGCCTTGATAGACCTCGTCTCGGTGGGGGGCTTGAGGTTAGTTAATGTCACGAATTGATTCCGCTCTTTTACGAGCAAAATAACGATTCAACCGAATATTCACCTCCATGTTTTTTAAGGGCTAAAAATGCAAAATGAAATAAAAATTAATTTTAATTTATAATTATAAAATTATAAATTAAAAATTAATGAGAGAAGAAATGATAAGAGTTAGAAGAAGGTGTGAGAAATAATGAGTTAGAAATTCAGTATTTATAGTAAATAAGAGGGGTTAAAATTATAAATAAAAAAATATCTCTTCAATGGCTATATTGCACAATGGTAACTTTGCCACGTAGGCCGGGGCAGGAATATTGTCTGCTTGGCTCGGACACTTAAAAGATTCCCGCCTCACCCCCTTTTCACCGGATTCGCATTGCGAGACTCACCCTTTAACTCGTCTCATAAATCCATAGGTTTATGGGATCCCATTGTGGATGCCCTAAAGGAAGCCACGTGTCAATCCTCCACATGTCAATCCTATAAGA
The DNA here is from genome assembly GCA_949130495.1 of Sambucus nigra. NCBI lineage: Eukaryota > Viridiplantae > Streptophyta > Magnoliopsida > Dipsacales > Adoxaceae > Sambucus > Sambucus nigra. The sequence continues at coordinate 575,112,446 of OX422217.1, forward strand.
TGAGACACCAAAATTATATTTTGATATTTGATTATATTTCAAAAAATAAAACTCATTAATACAATTTAATTAATAAATTATATTTTGAAATTTCAATAAATATATAGATATTGGTAGTTTATTTTCGGATGCATGATTATACTTGAATAATTATTTATAATAAATTGGTGGCCACGTGATAAGATTTGTGAAACCCGGTAGAAGAGAGCTGAGTGTAATTTATGTTAAAACAAGCTTGTGATGTTTCGAAACGTGGAATCATATACATCGGAGGAGTGCAATTTAGATATATTATACTAGATGATACATTTTATATAAGTTTTATAGAGTGATGTATATTTTATCAAAATAAAAACACAAAAAATTCCCCGACACCCCCGCACCTTTCCATACATGCACAAAACACCACCATATACAATCATTCACAACATAAAACTAATTGACACCCTCATCAATACCATTCACCTCACTAACTTAAAATACGTCATGTTTAGTGAATTTTGGAATCAAAATAATGGAACCAACTTTTATACTCGGTTTCTCTACTAATAGGAGGCCTTTGATTACTAAAAGACATTCAACAACTACAAAACATTTATTTTAAATAAAAACTAAAACGAAATAAATGTAATGCAAATAATATGTTTCATTCATGGAATTCACTAAGTCAGCTAGTATAAAGTACATTGTTTTTAGAATCTATACAAAAATAGAATTTCATATTGAAAATCTCATTTGTATACCCATAACACACATACAAAACAAACATCGTTATACAAAAGCTTAATATTTTGCCTCATTTATTTTCTATTAGAATTTTTGGATTCTAATGAAGAAGGATATTTAGTGGAAAAACACAATACAGTAGTGAATTAAAGTAACAAACTGAAACCCAACACGAAAATATGAGTTAGAAAAAATTATGAAAGTAATTCATTTTTATAATTAACGAAACTTAGCTATGAAAAACTAACTGATAGACAATCCCCATTTCAAGTCTATTTTGTTTTCCTTTCGTGAGCCCATTTCTCTGCACTAATATAACAAAATGCATCAGATACACAACATATTTAAAGAATTGACTGTTAGAATTATTTTATATAATTCTTTATTATGTGCTTCATAATTATATTAATTCTAAGAGTCACTTTGGTTAATGAAAGGTACTCTAAATATCAAGAGTTGAAAGGACTCTTGGGCATCTACCTTGATGGACGGTTGATATTAAGTGACTGTTGGAGATTTAGGTACTATCCCTGCTTATAAATAAATGACTGATTTCCATCAGACACTCTAAAATGACAACACAATGAAATTATAGGAAAGAGAGAGAGATCTAAATTCTCAAGGAGAGTAAATTTCAAAATAGTGCTTTGGACATACTGGGAGATCTAACCGTTGGAATGCATTGAAATTGGAATACGTTCTTGCTACATACAAGATGAAACTGTTTTCCAAAATTTTGCCAGATCAAACATCATTAAGGTTGATTTCTTTGTCAATATTTCTAATTGTAACAATTATGGAGGTGTGTTATTTTAACACCATTTATGTTCCGCATAATGCTTATATGTGATAATCATGAAGATCGAAAATCCTTTTATTAAGAACATTTGTATGTGGAAATTTAATCAAATTAATGTATTATTGATTAATATCATGGTGTTCTTAAAAATGATTTTACATGTCGTAACAGAACCAAAGTTTAAGATCTTATGATTTTCCTTTATTGGTGTTTGCCTATAATGTAGTCTACATTAAATCAATTTTTATGTGCGCCTGAGAATTTTTTTTGTGATAATTTTCTTCTGTCGCCTATACTCCCTAGTCGGAATTTGAAAGGTCAAAACTTGGTCGGATTTTCTTAAACTACCATGGCGACTGGAAACGTCAAAATAAACAAAACCCTTTGTTGATAGGCCCCACCCCAGTTTTGCGTTTTGACATCGTTTAGACCTCTAAAAATGCATTTCTGCTATTTTTGATAATAATGTCAATGCTAATAACTCTCGGTTAAAAATTGCTTTTGCGATTCCACAAACTAGAGAGTGTCCTGGAGTGATTCTTTACATCCCGGTGGTGCTAACTCAAATTTTTTATTTTTGGCAAAAATTACGATTTTTCCTAATATTATGTATTTTTTTTTATCACGTGAGCTGTTTTCTTTGTTCATGGTCTTACAAATATTCATGTTATGTATTATTTGTATTGACTAAGAGGTTCACTATAAAATTTTGAATATTAGATGTATGATTATGTGTTTGACAGTAACATTTTGGTAAATTAGATTATTGTGCATAATCTATATTTGGTAGCTCAAATATCCAAATTGATGTTTCGACACTAATATTTATACGATATTAGATGGGGAAGACATTAAAGTGTCTAACTCTATAATTGTAAATATTAGATTATTGTGTATGCATCTATTTTTGGACCCTTAATTATACATTAAGTTTTTTAAATTCCGTAATTTATTTTGAGATTTTGGAGTAATTATCTACACTCCTATAGTGTTAACAATTTTTTTTTGGCAAAAGTTACGATTTTTGTCAAATATTATGCGTGTGTTTTCACTATGGGAATTATTTTATTAATTCATGAATTTATGTTTGTGTTGGATTAGAAACCAAACACATGTTATGATCATTTCATAAATATTGAATGTATGAATATATTTTTGAGATTAATATTCTTGCTTTATGTGCATTTAAATGCTAAGCACAAGTCAACATATTTTATATGGTAGGATATTAGACTTATGTTATTGTTAATATTCATATTTTGATCAGTCTCGTGCAAACAGAGGCCAACGATTCATGTTATTGAATATTATGTTATTATTAATATTCATATTTTGACGAGTCTCGTGCAAAACACATGTCAACGATTCATATTATTGGTAATTCTAGTTTTATTAATATTCATATTTTTGATGAGTCTCGTGCAAAACACATGCCAACGATTCATATTATTGAATATTGTATTTTTTATTGATATTCATATTTTTGATGAGTCTCGTGGCAAACACGGGCCAATGATTCATATTATTGACTATTATGTTATTATTAATATTCGTATTTTAATGAGTCTCGTGCCAAACACAGGCCAATAATTCATATTATTGAATATTATGATATTAGTATTTTAATGAGTCTCGTGCCAAACACAGGCCAATGATTCATGTAGTTGAATATCATAATTATTGTTTATTCTAATGCTAGTACTCCCATTAAGTTGAATTAAATGTTAAACTAGGTCACAATTCATATGTGCGGATACTAGATTTATGATTTCATTGCATGCATGCACAGTTTGTAATTTTGAGACTCATCAGTAGGTATTCATTCAGTTTAATCAAAGTCCAAATACAGTCCGAGATTACATGTGAAGATATTATACTTGTAGTCATTTCAGATTATCCTAATGTTTGTTATAAGATTAAATTGAAGCGCAACACATGCTGAAATTTGAATCAAATAAACTTTGGAATATTTGTGAATATTAAATAATTGACATCAAAAGTTATATAGTCATATTTACAGATGCCACTAGTGTGGTAGTTGTGATTATAACTGTATTGTGCATTAGTATGACCATTATGCTTTGGGTCAATATTCCTGATTTGTTACTCATACATAAGTGATAAAGAGATAGTAAATGATTCATGTTTTTCATTTACTATTATTCGTGTAATATCTCATGTGAACTCCTTGTCTATTTGATTTTCACATTAAGTATAGTTTTTTTTGTGTGAATTTCAAATTATGAAATAGACAATTATATAATTTATTCATGTATTACATGTATTTTACACATGTATGCTTATCTCTAATATTTATATCATGTAAGGATTGGTGTTCGTTAAAGTACTCCATTCCATAATAGATAAATATTAGACTAATGCGTTAACATCATGCATATTTTGGATTGCCTACGGGTTATTGTATGATATTAAATGCGAAGATTTATGATGTTGCATACATATTATTGCTTATTCAATTATTGTGATTCGGTAGCTTACATGTCCAATTACAATTATTGAGCAAAAACTAAGTGGCGATATATATATATATATATATATTTTGGGGAGGCAAAAATGGTAATCAAATGCATATGTCATTATTTCTTTCATCATGATATCACCAATTAAGTGTATGAAACTCAAACATGGCTAATTTAGTTTATTTCTCATGCGATATTTAATGAACATAAGTGAAAAATTTATTGACTTTAATGTAATAATCATATTATGAAATATTTGGTAGTCACCACAGTGACCTAACTATAATGAAAATGAATATTAAATGTAAAGATGATAGCAATAGTAACCTCTCACTACAAAAACATTGCTTTTTACTACGGAGGCTTTTGAGACGGTAAAAAATTGGGTATCTAAAACTCACCTTTTGAGACGGCAAAAATTACCCGTCTTAAAAACTATTCTTTTTAAGAATGTTTTTACTACCCGTCTCAAAAGATACTATTAAAAGAGACAGCAAATTAATAGCCGTCTCAAAAAGTATACCTTTTGAGATCGCTGAAAATTTTGGATTCCCCCCCCCCTTAGTAAATTTTAGTCTCCCGCTTCTTCTATCAACAAAGTTTAAGAAAATAAAAAAAGAAACCAAAAGAAGACCAAAAGAAAACCCCTATCCATCGTCTTTTTTAAGACCCGCCCGCCCTAAGCCCGTTATTCTCCTTCTTCACCCCCGACCTCCCTAAGCCCCGCACACCCTCCGTCGCACACCATTCCTAGCCCTAGCACCAACCCTCTCCATCGCAATCGCCGCTAGTGAAGTTGAGTAGGTAGCATTATTTCTTCTCTCTTAATTTTTTTTTTATGTTTTATGCCATTCTTACATGTTAAAGGGTTTATGTTCTTAATTGAATTGGTTGGAAGATTGTATAGGAGGTGAAAAGTAGTGTCATACTGATTTAAGCAGTGGACAAATTACTAATTTATGAGATATTTTGAATCAGTGGATATGCTATTCGTTTTAGCAATTTTATTTCGAATATGTGTTTGATAGTTGGGATTTAGTTTATTTTATCTGTGTTTCAACTGCTGCAATCAGTGAGACATGGTTGACCTTAAAATTTGTAATATGATTTTTGGATGTAGGAAGACAATCTGATTGACTAAGCTAATCACATTCAAGTTATCGTCGAATTGATACGGATAAAAGGTAATATTAATTATTGGTTATTTATTAATATCATTAGTTTTTATGCTGGATTTATTTGTAGTGGTGTTAGGAGGTTGAGGGTGAGACAATTAAAAACCCGGATTGTCAATTGGTTGTTGTAGTATAGTTTTAGGATTAATTTATGAGAAAATATGTATACTTGTTTATATGAATTTTAGTTAAATTATTGATATGCTTGTTTGTGTTAATTAATTAATGTCCTTTGGAAGTATTTTATGCCACTGATTTGATATACTATTCGATTATCATTTTATTTTGTGATATATGTAACAGACCCAATTAATTTAAACATGTATAACCATTGAAAAAATCGACAATGTTATCCAAGTATATCTCATGGGAATATGAAGCACGAACACGGATACAAGTGTATGTCCGACACGACACGGACACGCCGACATAACAAACATAAAAAAAAGGACATGCCACTGCAAAGACACGACGTATATATATATATATATATATATATATATATATATATATATATATATATATATATATATATATATATATATATATAAACAATGAAAAAATTCCAACACGTGCACAACACCTTCACGTGCCCACCAATGTAAAGTTTCCACATAATGGAGTCACTTCTATGTAGCAATTTTTGTGTACGTGTAGAATTATTATAGAGAACAATTCAACTCTTTCTTCATCAAATAACATATGCAAGTTTAGAATGAATCAGCCATTGGAAAACAGTAATACAATATAGTTTGAAAGAAAATTTAATGACTTGTCACACTAATGCCATGGTACTTGTATGTAGTAGCATCAACTGGAACAACACCATTTTCCCAAAATTCATTCAAAATTTGTGAAACGTGTCTTACCATTTAGGTTTCTTCGGTACAAGTGTTCACTGTCATGGACTTTGATCTATGAAAATTCCTCATCTGAGGGAGATTCCTTGAAGTGGGCGTCGTTAATCATGCATCATTAGTCATTTCGAACATCCAACAGGGATTAAAATCGACCTCAATGATGGCATGCCTATCTTCAAATATGTTTAACAATCGTTGTGCCATTACATGAACATCTTGGCCTTCTCAGTTATAATTCATGGCATTGAGGAAGGTGAGTCTCACATCCTCGGCGAATTCCGTTAGGGGTTTATAGAAATTATCCGCTATCCTACTCTTAACTGTAACCAAATCAATCAGATGTTTGATAATAGTGTGATAGTGATGCAACCTTAAAGCCTTGGCAGCAAACTATCACCCAACCATCTGTGTGCTTCATTAATCTCCAGAGAAAACTCTCACAACTTTTAAATGCCTGATTCCTATACCTATCAAACAACTCCATATCTCTCCTTTTCTCTCATTGTTTATTTCAACCATTGGATTTGTGCTTCTTATTGTTATCCCATATCCGTCGCCCTTTTGACATGTACTTCCCAACCAAATCATATATCTATGAGTGAAACCGCCACAGAGGACCCTTAGTGTACACATCATACAACTAAAATTCTTAATTAGTTAGGGGTGCTAATTGACACTTGTATCCCCCATCCATTATTGCCAATAGATGCAAGTGGGGCATACATCTCAATATGTACTTGGTATGACTCATGTCATTGGGTCATATGATCATATCATGGGGTCGTGATGTACTTATGCGATTGATCAAGGGGAAACAAGCTACTTATGCCCTTGTATAGGTGCTAGTGTCAGTGGGAGTAAGTTGGGATACGTGGATTAGCAAGCGGAGCCTAACTGTTAAGAGCACCCTATTTTTTCCCTAGGGATGAGGTGGCCACTAAGGGCCATCTACCAGCTTCTATAAAGTAAATAACTTAGTTTCCATGGTCTCGATAACGGTAGGGCATTAAGTGTAGGGCATTCATTGATATAATGTACAAGTATATTGATCCTCTCAGTGACATGTAATTTGGTGAAAATAATGTACAAGTCTTGATAACGGACAGTGGATTTGGGATCTAACATAAATAATATCAATTTACAAACATATATAGAGATATATGAAAATTATATTGTGAAAATTAGAACACCTATTATTAAATGTTACTTAAAAGATCAACGTGAAACTATGGACCTAACTAATGATGGAATCTTAGCGGACTATAATATCTAGTCATGTATACATCTGAGCTAGTATGGCACTACAATTGTCATATTATTTTTAATGACTATGTCCCTCACACCCAAAATACCTCACTTCTATCAACGAATGTCCTACACTTATGACAATCCAATACCAAACGACGGAAGTAATCAACTCCCAAGACTTGGGGTAACTAATAATCTTTAAATGGTATATGTGTACTTGGTGTAACTAATAATCTGTATATATTAGAAAACGCACAACAATACTTAAGTCTAGACTTCATCCAACTATGCCATGTGCCATATTTTTTATCCTCTCAGTAAATATTCCATTTATCTTTCCAATTATTTTGGTTTATTTTTTCATCCCATATATATGCCACGTGCCATATATATGTCCGTTCTCCTGTCAGAGATAAAACTGAGATTGACTGCCAAAACAAATTGATTGAGGCCTTAAACTTTGAAGAAACATTCTGGAAGGAAAAGTCTAGAATAAAGTGGGTTAAGGAAAGAGATAAATGCACAACTTTTTTCCACAAACATGTCCAGTAAAGAAGACCAATCAATCTAATTTCTTACTTAAAATATGATGGATCTATTCTCACTGACCAAGTGCTTATTCAAATGATGGAGATATTCTCACTGACCAAGTGTTTATCTAATTTCTTACTTAAAATCTAATTTCTAATTTCTTACTTCTGCATTATCATTTGGCATAGGGGGATGCCCTACTCCATCATTTGGCATAAAGGGATGCCCTGCTCCCTTATGCTAATATCATGCTGCTGGATCAATCACTCATGGTTGTTTTGGATTGGAAATCAAAAAAGTGGTGCCCTGCCCCATTTTACTCTGTTCTATCATTTTGAGGATTTCTTTTGGAATGTCCATATTGAGAGTCACCACTTAGCTCTCAACTTTTTGTACCCTACACAATTGAGTATGTATTGGTCTAGTGCTATGAGGATTCCACCAAGGGCTGCTGCTATTGCAAATGATTTTGATATGGCTATATATGTTTTATTATCCACCTGTACATATTGCTCCTATTTCCTAAAAAACTTCCTATTTCCATAGATTAAACGGAAGCCCAACAATGGCTATCCATACACCTGAGGAAATAAAGTTTGTTTTCGGCCATATAATTGATCCATGAACCTGTACAAGAAAATCAAATCAATGATCATATCAACAAATAATATTCATTACAAAATAAAAACGAAACTAAACATTGACAAGTGATAACTTACTTTATCACTCAGATCCATTGACAAGTGATAACTTACAAAATAAAACGAAACTAAAGAATGGACAGACTTCAAAATCAATCCGATCAATCTTAAGATATTAAATCTGAGCTTATTAATAATTTTGAAGATTTATTAAACTCTGAAGGTAGATATAATTGCAATGATTTTCTTAATGTCATTCCCAAAATAGTTGCTGATGAGATGAATAAGAGGTTTTAACAACAGTAAACTCCTTGTATTATAGCATCTATGTGTAAAGATTACTTGATACATAAATATTTTAGGCGTGGCATTGTCCTTAAGAGAAGGTGGTTGGGGTTACCAAGAACAAATGCAAAATGTTTATTGGTCTAGGGGATACTCATAGAAAAGTTATTGACCCTATATTCATTTTAAGCGTGGCATTGTCCCTATATTCAAAAGCTTGTGACCCTATACTCATTTGAAGCCTCAGTTAGACAAAGCGAAATCCAAAATTTAAGACTGGCAAGGTCATCTCCTTGCTATAGCAGGCAGAGCTCATCTCATTAAGTCTATTATCCATCCTCATTCTCAATGCTAACTTCTTCTAAATAACTTCTTCTTCTAAAACTTCAGTCTTTTTTAATACATCTTAAATCTTTCTTATCCTTTTAATAATATGAGAACCATTGAAACCTTATTGTATAGACTTCTTGTATTTTTTCTTCATGAACCTGCTCCAAATACTCTTAAAATGGTTTAGTCTCCAAGGTAACTTGTATGAAAAAGATTTAGTCACATCACTGAGATATCTTAACCCAATACCACCTTCTTCAGGAGTCATACACATGATATCCCATCTGATCCAGGCTTTCTTCTGACCTCTACTCCCATTAGACCCCTAAAAGAAACTGCTGAAAATTTTATGAATTCTCTTAATGACAGTTTTAGGAGGATTCAATGCAACCAAGGTGTAAATAGGAATGGAAGATAAAGCATGCTTTATTAACACCAGTCTGCCTGCTGAAGATATATACTTAGTTTTGCAACCCATAAATTTACTCCTTATCTTTTCAATCAAATCAATGTAATAACAAGCCTTATTTCTGCTATTGAAAAGAGAACTTCCTATATAAACAATAGGAAGCTTCTTAAACTTCAATCCCAATTGAGATACTATATCTTTCTTTTTAGCCAAAGAGATGCCATCTGCCACTGTGAAACTACTCTTTTCTCTATAAATGTATTGACCTGAAGACTTTTCATATTTATCAAGAAACAACATGAGGTTTTGAATACTCCTTTTCTTGCCATTGATAACAATTACACGTCATCGGCAAAACTTAAATATATTCAATCTTCTGTAGATTCCCTTAGAATATCATCTTCATCTCTATTTTTAAATATATCCAATCAACCTTTTCTAGATTTAACATAAGTATGAAAAAAATTGGTGTTATTATCTCCTTCATTAAGCCATTTGAACTTTGATTTCTGTCTCTAATATATATCTTACAGATTCAAGGCTGCATTAAGATCATTTCTTGATTCTTGCATGTCCAATCTGTTTTCTTGGGATGGAATAGCTACACTCATCAGCTCCTACTCTAAAATTCTGCCTATTTTGCGAGTTATTTGCTGATTTAGGAGGAACTGCAAACAATATGAGTAGGTAAAGGAAGAATACCCTTTTCAGGAAGAGCTTTAAGATGCACTTCTTCGGCCAAAAGTTCATTAACCACTTAATCTATAGAAGGAAGTGGGATGCAATGCAAAATAGAACCTCTAAGTCTCTCAAAATTATCTCGAAGAGCCATAAAAAATAGAACCAATTGTTTCTCCTCTCGATAAGGATGATACAACTCAATAACACCAAATCCAGTAGGCTCAATGAGAGCTAGGTGGTCCCCAAACCCAGTCATAATATCTTTCTAACTTTGATGAATTTATAACGCCTAAACAGTAAAGGTGGGGCTTCAATAAAACAAAATCGAGCCTTGCCTATTCGAGATCGATCTTTAAATGAACACTTGCGAACGAGTCAATCTCGAGTCAATCCCAAATCATGAAGAAGCCCTGAGTTTAACCAGTTATTCCAATAACAAGCCAAAATAGATTTTTTTTAGTTAATACAAAATTATCTGATTGAGTATTGTATTGTGATCATCACTAATCCATCTGTCATTAACTAAATCAATACAGTTTTGAATGATTTCATCAAAATAATATTAAAGTTGGAGGAATGGGGGTCATTTTGACACCTGCAAATAAATCACTAGCAACTCTAACCCTCGTTGAAATCAGCTGCATAATGACCATCATTCTGATCCCGGGATAACATGCGTTGCTTATTCAGCAGCCGAGTCCTCGCCTTATTATGCACTGAGTTTGGTGACTTGTACAACCTCTTTTCAGCTGCAGATATACGTTCTATTCCTGAAAGCAGTTTCTTCTTTGGAATGAAGCCAAAGACATCGTGAAGCAATTCATTTTCCTGCATGTGCTTAACGAAACCTCCACCAAGAAAACGTTTTAAAAAGTTCAACTGTATTAGTTGAGACCACATAGTAGTGCTTAGTGATTCTCCACCTATCTTTATTGAGGTCTCCGCACTGTAACCATCCTCAAGAAATTCCAAAATATCCTGAAATATATTCCGCTGACTATTAAGATCTTTCTGATTAGCTAATCCCTTACCACCTGCCTCCACAGAGAGGCTTCTCACTTGACCTAGAATTTTAGCCCTCAATCCCTATATATGTGTAACATCACGAGATTTGTTTGCTTCATCAGTAGAGCTGTCATTTGAGCTTTTAGATACACTAGATAAGTTCTCCAAATTTCCCATCTCAAAAATTAACGCAAGTGCTTCCCTAGTTGCAATGCATACAGATCTGTCATCTTTGTCTAGTAGAGTAGAAAAATAGAAAATCCACTCTTGACAACTTTTATAATTAAGTGTCCATGAATCCACAGTTGTAAGAAGAAATGACCAAGCAGACACTACTGCTGTTATTAATGCAGGTGAAGGTTTAATGGCAACTACACTAGAACCCAATTTTGGATGAACCACTTGCCACATTATTTGCATTGATTTATCCGTTTCCTCTGGTCCTTCTCCACCAACAAAAGTGACAATAGCCAAACACTCCAATAGCGCTGATATCTTGGATGTTTTGGATCGAGATTTGAGACCCTCTGAAATAGGAGAGACTGATTCTTCCAATATTTCCTGTGCTCTCTCCCCAGGACCAGTATTAAGGGTCAATAACCCAATCGCATGGGATGCTAAAGCTATCTCTTTGGCAGAACCTCGCTTGATGGAACTCAAACATTGATGTAATAATGTTGCAAACTTTTTTTGCACAAACTCGTGTTGTAAACTGCTATTAAAAGTGTCAATAATTGACCCCAAATCCTTCTCTCTTATGGACCCCCTTTTCTCATATAAAGCATCTAAACATTGATCAAGTACACTCTCCCTATCAAGATGTACATCCTCAACACCCGACATAAACATATGCTCGGACGGAACATTTGACGACGAGCTCACACTATCCATGTCGTCGCTATCCAATATTGCAACACTCTTACGCTGGGAATTACGTTTTCCCATTGGTGAGAAGTGGAGGGTAGAATCGTCAAAAGGAGGTACAAATTTGAGTACAAGGCTGAAAAGATTTGGAGGGGTAAGATTGAGATTGAGATTGAAATTGAAACTGAATAGAAGAAATATATGAGCAAAGGGGAGTTGAAATTGAAAGGATATAATATAAATCCATTAATGATTTATGAGAGATGGATAGATAGGTGTTTTAGATTTGAGGGTGAATAAATATAGGGAGAAAAATGAAGGGTTGTTCAGCCTTAAGCCAAAATAGATTATTCTCAACATATGACCTACTTCTAATCATCCTTCTCCAAGTGTTTGAATCTTCAGAAAACGAGTAGACATTAAATGATGTTTCAAACAGTATTTTTTGAACATGAAAGTACTCCATAATGAGTTTTTTGTTCTAAATTTCTACCAAAGTTTCATGCCAAAACATATGTTAAAATCCCAAATAAATCTAATACCGAAACCATCTTAACTTTTTTGTAAGCAGATGTCAGACCAATTTTTCCAGTGAAATTTATTTTTGCATTCATTGTAACCATAGAAGAAATTTGAGAGAAGAGAGACAATACAACTCATTAGTGACGAAAACTGCAGCCTTAACTTCTTCTAATTTGGGAACAGAGGAAAGAGCATAGTTATGCTTATTAGTGATGAGATAAGGGATATTATTTAGCATGCTATGATGCATATCACTAGTAGACTGATCAAGAAATATATTAGTGAAATACTGAATGCTTTATCTTTTAATATCCTCCATAGAATCTAACCAAGATCCATAGTCATCTTTAATTCTCATAATCTCATTTTTTTTCTTCTCAATTTAACACAGTTTTTTTTATGAAAGCTCTCCACTGTGTCTAAATCAAGCAACAATGAGTCATTGTCATTCATTCTCATGATTAAGTTTATTTTCTAGAGATGGTGGCAATGAAAATCATATTCATTTGTGAGAATCCTATCTTCAGCGTCTTGAACCTTCTTTAAGATATTTCCAAATGAATCATAACTCCATTTTTTCATAACACTTCTTAAATTTTTAGATTATTCATAAAAGAGATCATAGGATTACTTTCGGAGAAATGCACCTAATGAGAAGAGATGAGAGGAAGTAAATGAGAGTGAGGTGACGAAAAGTTTTGAAAAATAAATCTACTAGAATGAGAACTAAAGAACCAAAAGCCAAAAAGCTTTTATTAATAATATTTTATTTTTTCTTGGAAATTGTATTACGTTATTATTACATTTCCCAAATTGAGAAGCGCCAAATTGGAGTCGAAGTGACTAAGAAATGATGGTGTAAGCTCTAGCTACTGCTGTGATCTAGCTGCTACTGTATTTCATCAATTTTGTGCCCATTTTTTGGTTTTAGTTATTGGGCATCTTTGAAGTTCAATTCTGATTCATTAATGTTTGAAGTTCAATTCTTTGAAGTTCAATTCTGATTCATCTTTGAAGTTCAGTTCATGTGAAAATATCTGCAAACAAATGATGGGTGGACAGAGCTTTACGAGTGTTAAACGAAACTCAGTTGGGTGGACAGAGCATTCAACTTTCTTAGGGGCTTAGTCCTGCAAACAAAAGCAATCCTCAAGGAGATCCAAACCAGTGGAAGGACGGCGGTGGTGGTTCTGTGTTAGTTTTGAGCTTATGGGTAATTTTCATTTTGCTATAGGCGCCGACTCTAGCGATGTCATATTTGGAACTACAAGAACGAAAGGTATCCCTCTATCTCTGTGTCGTGCATGCACACACGCGCGCACACACGTAAAATCACCCACTATACTAGTTTGTGTTTTTAAAATTTTTCAACAGGGAATTTTTCATTATATTCTTTTCATTTTTCATATTAACATCCTATTATTTTCTAATTCATTGTTCAACATAGGTGATGTGATCATTTGTGTTGCAGGTTACAACAACACAAGCAGGTCTTGGCTATACAAAAGAGGGGAGGATCAGGTCTTGGCTTGCAAAAACAAGCAGGTATGCCCTATTTTCTCTACTTGATTCTCTGCCTCTCTTTATCTATTTCAGTTTTGTTTTTGTTTTCTTAATTTTTTGTTTTATTTCACTATATATATTTATATCTAATGTCTTTATATAATAACATTTATTTTGTAAAGAAAAGTTAACATTTGAGATGCCTTTGTATGCTATATGTGATTTTAGGCGTACATGAATGGGAAACGTTTGTGTGCTGCAATCTTTGTTATTGTAATTTTATTATTATCCGAAAATATTATAACTGATGAATATTTTTTTTAAATTACGAGTTGTAGCTAGTTCATGAATACATTTTTCTCTTTCGTGCATGGGATGATGTGGCAAAAACCAATTTCATGGCTAGATAGCATTAAGCACCATCTCAAACCTATTGTGTCAACCACCAATTTTAAAAATGTGAGTACCAAAACAAACCTACCTATCTTATATATGACTTCACTTATGTATGCCAATATAATGTATGCATAAATATCTTTGGAAAATTGCAGATAATCGATTGTTACACACTAACCTATCTCATATATGACAAGAATGGTGTGGATATAGAAAGACAAAGAAGATCGAGAGGCTCAACATCGATAAGACGCTGAAGATTGAGACACTTAATATCGACATGAGCTCTAAGAATTATAGATTCGTCACCAAGAAGCACTACTACAGATAAAAACTGAAATGCGAAGTGAAATGCAGAGTTAGTTTCAGAGTATTATCCCTCATCATACTTCCATTGCTTCAATGGCCCATAACGACTAGGTAATAACGCATATTTATTTTATTTTTATATATGTATGTGGAGTGTTAGGTAGGATATATGTTGTGGCTATTCTGCTCGTAGTTGTGGATATTTCTGTAGTTGTTTTTGAGTTGATTTTTATGTTTAAACATATTGGTTTTCATGAATAAACAAAGAAGACTCTGCCGAATTTTTAAAAAAATATGAAGTATTTAAAATTAAATAAAACGAAGGTATACAAATTTGATAAGGTTTTTAAAGATTGTCATTAATATGAATTATTAAAAAAGATTACTTCTTTGTTTAAGGTAACTAACACTGAATAAATTTTATTGCAGATCGAAATCTTTTGTGGACAAGGCAAGACACGTTTTGATGGAGATCGTTTGCTTCAAGATTGCAAGTTTACTTGCATTAGTTTATGTTAGGAATACATTGGTTTTTATGTTCTAATGAGACAAGGGAAATTTTGTATAGATATTTAGTGTGATGGTCACAATGTTGAAATTGTCTATTTTATCTTTGTATGGACTATAATTTAAGTTGAATGGAAGATTGTGTTATATTTGTTGAAATAGGATGTCAAATATGTTATGTATTATTTTTAAGAGTTTTTGCTTAAAAGTATATTGAGCATATTTTGGAATGGATGAAATTTTAATTTTGGCACAAAATTATTAAAGACGGCTTCTTTGCCGTCTCAAAAGGATTCCATAAATGAGGACTTTTTGAGACGGCTAAGATATCGTCTCAAAAACTCTTTTGGGACATTTATTGGCGCCTCTAAAAATAACTTTAAAATATGGTTTTTTTTCCGTCTCAAAAGGGTTCTATAAGCAGTGACCTTTTGAGACGGCATATTTCTTGTCTCCAAAAACTTTTTGAGACGGCTTCTGCCGTCTTAAAAAGCTTTTAAAACGGGGGTCTAATACTACGCCCATTTGCCGTCTCAAAAGGCGTCACAAAAGGCTTTTGAGACGGCCACAGGAATTTTTGAGACGGTTGGAGCACCGTAGTAAAAAGCAGTTTTTTTGTAGTGTTTTGAAGAATGTTTAAGATACGAGTCTTAAAGTATAGCCGATAAAATCTTGATGTGGTGGATTTTTAGTGCTTATTTTGACACTACCATATGATATCATACAGTGTTTCAGAATAATTTATTTATGTCATTATTGTACACATCCATGTGAATGAAAGTATGTGATAGAAATAGTCCTTTACAAAGAAATTATCGGACCATTATGGAATAACCCTATTGTGTCCATCCCCGATCCTTACCATGCGGGCGGGCGCGTGGAGGAAGGATCCTTCAGGTCCCGCGCGTCCCTCTCGGTAGCGCTTCGGCCGGCGTCGTTTGAGATGTGGTGTAAAAATGTAGAGAGATTCAGAGTCGCCAATATATTTTACTCAAAAAAGAAAAAAGAAAAAAAGGGGAAGCCACCCCGAAGGATGGCATCCAAAGACATACTAAACCAAATGATTAGAGAAGGGTTCAGAGGGTTAGTTACTAAATGGGAAGGTGTTAGGAACCCATTCTGCCCTTTCGGTCTCTCATGGATATTTGCTATTTTCCTTTATATTTGCCCCCGTGATATGTGTGCTTGTGTATATATAGAATGGAGGTAGGAATCCTCGACTTATATCATGGAAAAGATAAAGCGAGTCATCCGTAGGAAGATATAAGAATAATATTAGAAAGATAAGATTTACGCGATTACCCCTACATTGACCGTTATAATGGAACGATAACGCATATGGAGTAATACGTCACTAAGGGCAAGTATATAGAATATAAGAAGATGAGATTTAGAGAAAATAGGAAGTAAAAGAAAAGGTGATATAGAGGACTCAAGTCTCGGGTTTTACCCCGAGACGCCTACCTAGCCTATAAAGGCATCAAAGTCCATGTAGTTCGCATAAAAAATGAGGGGTGGGGTTTATACCATAAATCCAAATGGGGGATCTCTTATTTGTGAGTGTGTGTGTGTGTAGAAAAAGTGTTTTAGTTGTGAGAAAAGTGTGGAAAAAGTGTGAGAATCCCTACTTGGAATTTATGACCAAACCCTATTTTTCTTATTTTTTGGGTTTTATAAAAATAAGAGATGTGCAATAATACTAAATAAAAATTATATTAGGATGTGTGAGATGAGAAAATAAAAGTGCTAAGTAAGAAAACAAGTTATTGGGAATTTAAGAGAATTTAAGAGAGAGTTTGAGAAAGTTGAACCATCTTGAAGATCTTGAGTTTGATCGTGAATGTTGGAGAGCAGTCCTTGCGCTTGGATGATGATGGAGAGTGGATAATTCCCCAAGTTTGATGAAAAGGATGATGAAAAGTGTAAGTAAAAAAGGGATTTGGAAATTGAAATCACGCTGCTTTCGAGAGAGGTTTCTGGGACTCGTTGAGAGAGATTTTTATCAGATCTGGGCTCCCTTGCAAATGAGGTGAAGGCCTCCTTTTATAGGCTCAGGTCAATACCGATCGGCATAGACCCGTTCCTGCCTATCGGCACCTGCCGATAGGCACCGTCTGGAACCTGTCATTTGGCAGTGCGTTTCAAGATTTTTTGGAAAATTGGTTGCCGAGGGAAAATCGTTGGTCAGAATAGTGCACGGGGCATACCGTTGGAAAGGTAATCCAGAGACCTTTGAAAGTCCTTTGGACCGCTCCCAGGTTCGGGAGTTGACTTTGGGTCAAATATGGCTCGGAAGTGTTTGTCAGTCCATCGGACGGGGAATGGTTCGAACGCAAACGGATCGTTCGTTCGCATGGTAAGTCTGAATCATGAACGAGGTGAACCGTTGGAAAGGTTAGGAGATGTACTTCGACATTCCAAAGAGTTTGACCCGGTTTGGAGAGTTGACTTTGGTCAACTGGGCCCAGGAAGCATTCGGTGACCTCTCGGAGTCAAACGGATCGTTCGTTCGCATGGAAAGTTAGAATCGCTCACGGGATGGACCTTTGGAAAGGGGATTCAGTGCCCTTAAAAGATTCATTTAGCCTCGGTCGAGATGAAGAGTTGACTTAGGTCAAACAGAGCCTGGGAGCGCTCGGTGGCCTCTAGGTCAAGTTTCAGACGCAAATGGATCGTTCGTCCGCATGGTAAGTCAGAATCGTGCACGGGACAGACCACGAGAAAGGGTATTCAATGACCTTCGAAGATTCATTGAGTCTCGATCGAGACATAGAGTTTGACTTTTGGGTCAAACTGAGTCGGGGAGTGCCCGATGGCTTCTAGGTCAGTACTCAAAACATGACCTGGGTTTGTAGTGATGAAGGGAGGTACTAGGGACCTAAGGAGAGTTAGGGGGTAATAGAATGGGGTGTCTAAAGATCCCCTCGATGAGTGAATTTGGAACAAATGAGAACCGTTAAATAGACACCAAATGATGCTTTGATTCATAGGGTTGAGGCCGATTCTGAGGACCTAAGGAGTGTGCTGGGGATGATCAATTCTACGGATCAAAGCTGAATCTGTGGGTTTAGGGTAAAGGTCTAATAACCGAGGTCAATTTTGACCTAGAGAATGGTGACGATCGAAGACCGAGATTAATTCTGACCTAAATCTGGTGACGATCCAAGACCGAGGTCAATTCTAACCTAAAGAGTGGTGACGACCGAGGATCGTGATCAATTCTGACCTAACTCAGGTGACGATCCAAGACCGAGGTCAATTATGACTTAGGTGACGACTGATGACCGGGATCAATTCTGTCCCAACTCAGGTGACGATCCAAGATCGAGGTCAATTCTGACCTAAGAGTGGTAACGACTGAGAACCGGGGTCAATTCTAACCCAACTCAGGTCACGATCAAAGATCGGGGTCATCTTTGACCTAAGAGTGGTGATTCTGACCCAACTCAGGTGACGATCCAAGATCGAGGTCAATTCTGACCTAAGAGTAGTGACGACCGAGGATCGGGGTTAATTTTGACCCAACTCAGGTGACGATCCAAGACCGAGGTCAATTCTGACCTAAGAGTGGTGATGACCGAGGGCTGGGGTCAATTCTGACCCAACTCAGGTGATGATTCAAGATCGAGGTCAATTCTGACCTAAGAGTGGTGACGACCGAGGACCGGGATCAAATCTGATCCAACTCAGGTGACGATCCAAGACCGAGGTCAATTCTGACCTAAGAGTGGTGACGACCGAGGACCGGGATCAATTCTGACCCAGCTCAGGTGATGATCCAAGATCGAGGTCAATTATAACCTAAGAGTGGTGACGATCGAGGATCGGGGTCAATTCTGACCCAACTCAGGTGGCGATCCAAGACCAAGGTCAATTCTGACCTAAGCGTGGTGACGGCCAAGGACGGGTGTCAATTCTAACCCAACTCAGGTGACAATCCAAGACCGAGGTCAATTCTGACCTAAGAGTGGTGACGACCAAGGATCGGGGTCAATTCTGACCCAAATCAGGTGACGATCTAAGACCGAGGTCAATTTTGACCTAAGAGTGGTGACGACCAAGGATTGGGGTCAATTCTGACCCAACTCAGGTGACGATCCAAGACTGAGGTCAAATCTGACCTAAGAGTGGTGACGACCAAGGATCGAGATCATTTCTGACCCAACTCAGGTGACGATCTAAGACCGAGGTCAATTTTGACCTAAGAGTGGTGACGACCGAGGATCGGGGTCAATTCTGACCCAACTCAGGTGACGATCCAAGACTGAGGTCAAATATGACCTAAGAGTGGTGACGACTAAGGATCGAGGTCAATTCTGACCCAACTCAGGTGACGATCCAAGACCGAGGTCAATTCTGACCTAAGAGTGGTGATGAGCGAGGACCGGGGTCAATTCTGACCCAACTCAGGTGATGATCCAAGACCGAGGTCAATTCTGACCTAAGAGTGGTGACGACCGAGGACCGGGATCAATTTTGACCCAACTCAGGTGACGATCCAAGGTCGAGGTCAATTATGACCTAAGAGTGGTGACGATCGAGGATCGGGGTCAATTCTGACCCAACTCAGGTGACGATCCAAGACCGAGGTCAATTCTGACCTAAAGAGTGGATAAAGATTGGATTTCGATTCTGCTGGAGAGAAAGCTTTGTGATTTTGATCTGAGCTGAGGAGTTGATAGCTGGGGAAGCTTTTAGGAGACCTTGCAGGGGGAACAACCTATTTTGGTGCCGTAAGAGAATTCTGCTGGGGAAGTGATCGGGTGATCCTTAGGGATCCTCCGGAGCTTTGCGAGGAGGAGTTTTCACTTAGTTTTTGAGGATTCCGTTGGGGAAAGAGGGGTTTTGCTCGAGGGAATGCAAAATTTTCTTGGTGAAAATGTTCAAAATCCATCTTGGGATTTTTAGGAATTTTTTGGGGCTTTCTGGTATTTTCTGGGAATTTCTGTACGAAATTTAAGGTGGGGTGAAGGGTGCCATTCGGAAGTGGCATGGACTTTTGGGCTATCTCAAATCCCCTCATTTTTTCACAGCTTTCTTGACTTCTCTCTTTTTGCGATTCTTCCGCAAATCGTTCTAGCATTCCGATCTTCAAGAAATGGCCTCTTTTGTGAGCACTGCAGTCCACCGGGAGTGGTTGTCTATTGATGACTGGGCGAATGTGGAGTGGAGGGATAGGGCACCTCTTTCTTTGGGGAGTGAGAACTCCTTTGATGCGTTTGAGCCTGTTACGGATGAGAGGACCTTGGTGCGGGAGCCATCGCGTCATCGCTCTTTGAGAGTGATCCCCGACTGTTATGTAAGTAACCCGACCTTTGGCATTTTTCTTATTTGGTGATTTTTCTTTCTTGACTTTTGATGAGACTTTTCTTTTTGCCAGTCTGATATTTCCTTGAAGAACATGCGTGCCCATGGGACAACAGGGCTCAGGAATGTCTGGGAGCATCTCCCACCTATGGTGTGTTGGATGGTATCATCAGCGGGTTTTGTGCGGTTGGCATCGACGCTGGATGAGACACCTCGTTCGACGACAGTCTTGTACGCTTTGGGAGAGAGGTGGTTGGATACTACCCACACCTTTCATTTCGGCTTCGGGGAGATGACTGTGACTCCCATAGACGTGCAACAGCTACTGGGGCAGGATCGTGATGGAGAGCAGATAGAGGTGGATCGCTCTTTACGGGTGAGACCAGAGGCAGTGCGTGCGACTCTTGGTGATGTAGGGAGGATAGTTTTTGGGGATTCTATCCGGATGTCCCTGCTGAAGGATGTTCTGCTGAGCAGGGTAATTGATGTGGAGGATGATCTGCAAATGAGGCAGATGGCCCGGTTATTCATTTTACTGGTGTTGGGAGGTTTCATGGTGGCGTCGAGCGGCGACGTCGTCCATTTGTGGTTCTTGCCGTACCTGAGGATGTTTTCGAACATCCCTTTATATGATTGGGGGAGTCTAAATTTGGTGACCCTTTACTTTTCTCTGGATGCATTCAGCCGGTGCTGCTGGTAGACTTTTACTGGAGCCACGTACCTTCTTGAGTTATTCTTCAGTTTGTGCATTTCTTTTCATGAATTCGCATTTTCCTATCATGCATTCGCATTTTCCTTATGCGTCTCTTTTTGTTTGCGAATTTAGATGTGGTTCTATGAGGTGATTGGGTGCAACACCCCATTGATCGCTTTGAAGGACGACACTGTTGGGGACTTCTGTCGATTGTATCGATGGCGTAAGGCCAACCGATAGTCGAAGGGATTTCTCTCCCTGGAGGCGATGCGTCAGGTCTTGAATGACCTGACCAGTGGTAGGGTAAGACTCTTTCCGTTTCAGTATTGTTTTTTTCACCTTCTGATCTTGTATTGACTTATTCTTGCTTAGATATTTCAGGTGACCTTTTATCCCTGGGGGACAACCATACAGGGTGCGGGGGTGACTGGGGTGAATGCGCGAATAAGGCGCTTACTGGCGCATGAGTTCGGCCATTCCTGGTATCTCGGGGAGAGGGTGGTTTGTCAGATTGCTGAGGAGGAGGTGGTGGTGCCACCCGCGTAGCCCCCTACGTCTATGAGGCATGAGCGACTGATGTTGGAGGATGAGAGGATCACGACGATGATCGGTGAGTCCTACTTGCTATACACCAATATGGCTGCGCCGTATGACTATATGGATTTTGTGACGAGCTGGTTGATGGCGCTCAACATATATGATGCGTTGCCTTTCTTTCCTACGGGTTCGAGTCGGGCGGTGGGATCTTCCGACAGCGGCGCTGGTCCGTCGACATCTGCGGCGGCGGTGACCTCGGAAGTTCCTTTTGTGCGGTTCCATACCCCTTGGTACACCATCCGAAGAGCTGATGGAGGGATGGTGCCTATGTTGCACCGTCCTCATGCGATGGATCCGGAGGAGTTGGGTTTGACAGAGGAGGTCCTTCGACCTACGGTATACCTTTCTGTTCCTCTCTTTCTTTCTTTTCTGGTTTGGTAATCCTTGCCTTGATACTGATTTTGCTTTTTCTTTCAGCAAGTTCGGTTGTTGACCACTTGTCTCAAGGACATCAGAGACTGGATATCTTCGGTGACTACCCATATTCGAGACGTGGTTCCTGTTCCTTCTTGCTTGGTGCCGTCTGCCTCGTTTGGAGAGGATTCTGGCTCGAGTAGTGGTGGTGAGACATCTCGCCGTAGGGGGAAGAGAGCATGTCGCAGGGGTGGAAGCTCTTAGTGAGAGAGAGAGAGGATGTAACATAGAACACAAATATATGCAATACAATGGAGTTTTTTATTATCTCTTATGAATGAATGCATGCACATGCACTTTTTACTTTGCTGCTGAGACCGTAAAAAGGAATATTTTTGGAATATTTTTGAAGGAAAGTTTTTTTTTTTATTTTAAAAGGGGAAATTATATAAGGAGGAAAAGGGATTTTGAAATCCTGTTGAGAATATTAATTTATTTTTATTGAGTTTTCTGATTTAACAAAAGAGGAAAAAGGAAAATTTCCAAAGATGTGGGGTGGCCGATCGACAAGCCCCTTGTCCTGCCTATCGGCAGTTCAGCCGAGTCCTATCAATTCAAAGCTTTGATTGGTACCCTCTTAAGCCTTTGGTACTTTGTGGGGTAGGATTCCCTCCGATTTCTGTAGGGATTATGTCCCTTGTGAGGATTTTCAAGTATAAAAAGGGGGAAGGGTGGAGTGTTTTCATCACACCTTTGCATTCTTACCCACTTGCCCATTATCTTTTAGCCTTGCAATATGGCTCTCCCTGGTAGCATCGAGTTTTCCAACTACCTCGAAGCCTTGTAAGAAATGTGCTCTTATAATGTCAACTACGATGCTTTCAACATGCATCGAGTCTCCCTGTGGGGCAATCGGCCTCTTGAGTGGAACGTGCTGATGGCGGAGGTACAATTCTGGTACCCCGAAGACCATATATTCTGCTTCGGGTTGGAGGAAGTTTGTCCTACCTACGAGGAATTTTCTGCCATACTAGGTGTAAATCCCAGTGTTGTTGCGGCTTTGCTCGAATTTTCCCGCTCTCCTAGGGATTTGTTGGCCGGGCTTCTTCGTATTTTGCCTTCAGCGGCCAAATCATTAGTTACTGGAGGAATGATCTCCCTCCCGGCGATACTACAGTCCGTGAATTTGCGGGACGTAGGTGATGCTGGTTATGTTGGAGCCTTTGTTCTGGGCCTGGTTTCAAAATTACTGCTGGTGACTGGGGGGTACAAGTGGACCCACAACTTACAGCCATTACCTCATGGATGTCATATCATCGCAATCCTCCGGCAGTGATACTGGTGGAGACCCTGAATGGCCTGGATGCCTGGAGAGAAGGTCATTCTAATTTTTTTGAGGGGTAGCCCCGTAATGCTGTTCATGTGGTTGTCTGAAAGATTCCGCTTGGAGACTCCTCCAGAGTATCCCTTGTCGATCGTACCCAACTTCTTTTCATGCTACTTCATCAGTGTTGGCCCGTATGTTGAGAACTGGGAAAATTGGCTTGTGGAGCATGGGGCTCGTGGGCTGTATTGGTCAGTGCCTTGGTAGGGGCCGTTGCAGCCCGTTCTGGAGCTAGGAGAGTACTCATATGTGCGACTGGTTGGTCTCAGGCATACCTCTTTTTACTTCCTTTGGCGGCTTTTGCACCAATTCGGCTGGGTGCAGGTCGTGCCCCCTCGGACCTCAAATTTCTTTTCGATAGAAGATTTGACTGAGCGCCTGCGTCTGTTGCTTGGGTCTCTATGGGAAAATCAGCGTCCGTCGACCCGTCCCTCTCAGTCTGTCGGGGAGGTTTGGCATGTCCCCAAGATTATATGAGGTGGTTATAGAGGAAAGTAGTCAGCAAGATGTTGGCAGGGGAGAATGGACAAAGATGGTTTGTTTTATCTAACACCATGGAAGGGGGTGTTGTGGTCTTTTCGAAGCTGGTTAAGGCTCATCGATCCATGGAGTGTTTACGACACTCTATTCAGGCAGGGGAAACTTGGGGACCTCCGGATCTAGATGATGAGGGTGCAGGCTCCTCTGGTGGCTATGGGTAGGACTCTTGGAGAGTTTATTTATGTAATAGGGAATGGATGTGGGGATTTTATTTGGCTTTTTATGGTAGTAGGGGGGAAGGGAGTTATCCGTTCCTTTTTCTTATGTAATCCGTGCTGAATTTCTTATTAATGAAATAAACAAGTTTCTGATCATCGAGTTGTGCCTTTTGATGAGTTTTGTAATTTTGAATTATCTATACTGATCGCTAAGGCATTCATAATCCTTTTGTTCAAGTATTTTTAGAATGAACCGCCGTTCTCGGAGGTAAGAAAAGAATAGTATTTTGTGAAAAAGAAAGGGCCGCACTCATGTGAGGTGTATGAGCTACCTACGTACCTCTGGGGTTTTTGAAAAGTATTAAAATAATTTTTGTAGAGGATCAGGCCCACGTAGTTCTGGGTAGAGAGAAATGAAGTTTTTTTTTTAAGAATAGAAGGGGGATGGAAAGAGTCGTAGCGTGCCGAGATTTCTAACTAGGGGTAGAACTTCTTGAGATGGTCCAGATTGACTGGACGAGCCATCTCTTCCCCATATAGGTCAGTGAGCATGGCGGCCCGTCGGATAATATTTTCTTCACAATGTAGGGGCCGCTCCAATTGGGCTTGAATTTCCCTCTGGGGTCCCAGATGTGTTCTATTATCTCTTTGAGGGCTAAATCCCCCTCCCGAACACCGCGGTCCTTGACTCTCTTGTTGAATGATCGCGATATTCGGCGATGGTACCCCTGTATGTGGTAAAGTTCTTTTAATCTTCTTTCATCTAGGAGGGCTATCTCATCAAGACGACTTTGGCACCAGTCTTCTTCACTAACTTTGCTTTTGATCATGACGCGTAGCGAGGGTATTTCCAGCTCCACAGGTAGGACTTCTTCCATGCCGTAGACCAGAGAGTAAGGGGTAGCCCCAGTAGAGGTTGGAATTGAGGTTCGGTAGCCCCAAAGAGCGTACGAGATTCGGTCGGCCCAATCCTTAAAACTTTTGATCATCTTGCTGATGTTGGCTTTGAGTTTTTTGTTGGCGGCTTCAACTCCACCATTGGTCTAAGGTCGGTAGGGAGAAGATTTGTGTCTCTGAATCCCGTACTCGTTGACTACTTTTGTGACTTTTGCTTCGAAATGTAACCTATTATTTGATACCAACTCGTGCGGGACCCCCTATCGGCAGATGATATTTTTCTTGAGGAAGGCCACTTTCTTGGCGTTCAGTACTGCGTATGACTCAGCTTCGACCCATTTGGTGAAGTAATCAATGGTGACTAGGATGAACTCATGTTCGTTTGAATCCCTTGGCGTAACCTTCCCTATGATGTCGATACCCTAGGTGGAGAACGGCCAGGGAGAGATCATGTTGTATAATTCTCGTGGAGGCAAGTGTTGAAGATTGGAGAACTATTGGAATTTAAGGCACCTCCGAACATGGACGGTGCAATCCTGGATCATGGTGGTCCAGTATTAGCCCTGCCGAATGATCTTCTTGGCGAGCATGTGACCATTCATGTGGGGTTCGCATTCCCCGCTGTGGATTACCTGCATTATTTTCTCAATCTCGGCCCCTGCGATGCAGTGCATATGAGTTCCATCGAAGTTCCTCTTGAGTAGGGCTTTATGACAGATGATGTATTGTGTGGAAAGTCTTCGAAAGGTCATTCGATCTTTCTTGTTGGAACCCTCAGGATACCTACCAGGTTTGAAGAGGCACCAGATATCATAGTACCATCAATCGACTAGTTCAGGATCTTCGGTGGATACAAGCTCAATATGGTAGTAGTGGGTTGATTTATCTTGCTTTTGAACTAGGAAAGGGGTCATTGTTATTCCCTCGGGCATGTCTACTATGGAGGCCAAGGTGGTGAGAGCATCGGCTAGGTTATTCTTTATTCGGGGTAGGTAATGGAAGGTGATATCTCGGAATTGGGAGGCTAACTCTTCTAATTGGTCATGAAAGGGTTGGAGCTTTTCGTCCTTGACTTTCCACTTTCTGAGCACTTGATCGATGATAAGGGCAGAATTCTCGTAAACATCAAGGTATTGAATACCTTTCTTGAGAGCAACTTTGAGTCCCACGGTGCATGCCTCGTATTCCATCATGTTGTTGGTGCAAAGGAAATCGAATTTAATGGCGATGGGAGTGTGGGAGTCATCTGGGGCGATCAGAAGTATCCCAATGCCATATCCCTTTTTTGTTGGCAGCACCGTCAAAGAACATTTTCCATCGAAGTCGGTCTTGAGTGGTGCAGAGGATATTTTCATCTGGGAATTCGGAAATCCAGACGTCTGCTTCGTCTATGGGGTAATCAGCAAGGTAGTCAGAGATGGCTCTTCCCTTAACAATTTTTTGTGTGACATACACAATATCGAACTCGGTTAGGAGCATCAACCATCGGGCCGTTAGACTGGATAAGGCAGGTTTCTCAAGTAGGTATTTGATGGGATCCATTCGGGATACAAGTTTGATGGGGAAGGCGAGCATGTAGTGTTGTAACTTTTGGGTAACCCAGACAAGTGCAACACACGCCTTTTCCAAAGCAGTGTAGTTGACCTCGTACTCGGATAATTTGCTACTGGCGTAATATATGGATCTTTCTTTATGAGAGTCTTTAAGGTATTGGGCTAGCAAAGCCCCAACTGCAGTGTTGGTTATTGTTAGGTATAGGAGCAAAAGGAGACCCTGCTGTAGTGGCATGAGGACTGGAGGTTGGGTCAGATATTGTTTGATTCGGTCAAAAGCTTCTTGGCAAGCCTCATTCCAAACCTTGGTTGAATCCTTTTGGAGGAGCTTGAAGATTGGTTCACAGATGGAGGTTAGCTGGCTGATGAACCGACTGATATATTGTAATTTCCTAAGAAAACGTCGGACTTCTTTCTCTGTTAGGGGTGGTGGAATCTCAAGTACGGCCTTCATCTTGGAAGGATCTGCTTCTATCCCCTTTTCGCTGACCATGAATCCCAATAGTTTTCCCCTTTTAACGCTGAAGACACACTTCTGTGGATTAAGTCGCATCTGATACTGTCGCAGTCGTTCGAAGAACTTCTGGAGAGAGGGAACATGACTTTCTCTAGTTTTGGACTTGATAATCATATCATCCACATAAATCTCGACCTCTTTGTGAATCAAATCATGCAGGATGGTTGTGGCAGCCCTTTGGTAGGTAGCCCCTGCATTTTTGAGATCGAATGGCATAACGGTGTAGCAAAAGGTTCCCCATGGGGTGATGAATGCGATTTTTTCTTGGTGATCGGGGTGCATCTTGATTTGGTTGTATCCGGCAAACCCGTCGACGAATGACTTGAGTGCATGACTGGCTGTGTTGTCCATGATCATGTCGATATTGGGTAGTGGATAATTATCCTTTGGAGAAGCCTTGTTTAAATCTCAGTAATCTACACACATTCGAACCTTCCCTCCTGATTTTGGCATAGTTACAATGTTGGCTAGCCATGTGGGATATTCGATCACTCGAATGAAATCCACGTTCAACTGTTTGACCACCTCTTCTTTGACCTTGAGCGACCATTCGGTGTGGAGCTTTCTCAATTTTTGTTTAATCGGCTTGTAATCTGGGAGAGTGGGGATCTCGTGCTGAGCTATTTCAGGATCGATGCCGGGCATATCATCATACGACCATGCGAATACATTCACGAATTCCTTTAGCGATTCTTCGAGTTGTGCCTCCTCATGCTCGTCAAGGGTGGCCCCTATCCTAATCTCGCGCAGTTGGCTACTAGAATCGAGATTAATAACAATAGTCTCTTCTTCATTAACTTGAATGCGGTTATATTGTTTATTATTAACTTTATTTAGATCAGTTAAGAATTGTTCATTTGCAAAATCATCATCATCAAAAGTTTGATTAGAATCTAAGAAGTTAATGTAAGGCACTACAAGTTACTCAAAATCTTCATTGATTTCATTGATAGGAAAGACAACATTGAGAACCTCATCAAAAGAGGTATCGATTACATTTGAGCAAGGATAGACAACAGAAGAAGAAATAGGGTAAACATTAGGGTTAGGGGAGATTTCATGAGGTAGAACTGGCGCAGCATGCCAGTTGAGGAGAGGGGTATCAGCAGCTTTAATCAGACGAGATGGGTCCGTTGATGTAGTGCCTGAATGAACCATGCAAAGTGCCAACCCCAGTATCTGCAAGTTGAAGGAATCTTCAAAATCACTTTCCTCAGTCTCTTCGATATCTTTGATGAGTGATTATACGTGTTGTGGGAAACTTTCGACCCATGCGTAGCTATCTTGGAAAAAGATCTCCATTCTCGACCTTATTTTCTTGTCTGTGTGGTCATACCATGGTTCTGTAAAATCGTAAAAGGGTAAGTCTTCACCTTCTTTGATGAACTGTCCATTTAAGGAGTCTCCTGAGATAGTTCAGATGCAGTCTAATCTTCTCTTTGGTCGAGACTGGTGGATTATTCTGAGCTCTTGTTCTGATGGTTGATACCCCAAGTCGCAAGGAGGGAAAGCTTTTGTCAGTTCGATAGGCTCAAGTATCCCTTGTTGCCTTTGCTCTAGCCCCAGTCCGGGCATGAAGTGCATGTTCCTGAACATCTGAATCACATTGACATTTCCATGAGGGTCATATTCTGGACAAACCCTTTCTTTGAAATCGTCCCCTGCCGGGAGTAGGAGTGGCTCAACTCAGAATCCTGATAGGAGCATATCATTTGACTCGTGCTGTATCTTAAGAATTGGACTGCTGGTATTTGCACCCTCGATATTTCCATCGTCACCCAAAATGGTGATGACTCACCCGTCGGCGAAAAACTTTAATTTCTGATGGAGTGAGGAAGGCACACCCTTGATATTGTGGAGCCAGGGTCGTCCGAGCAATAGGTTAAAATAAGATGGGATGTCTATGACTTGGAATTCGACGACAGGGTTTATAGGGCCAATCCTTATTGCAAGTTTTATGGATCCCATCACCTCACGATGGGAATTATCGTAGGCACACACAGCGACGGAGGTTGGAGCGAGGTCGCTTTCTTTCAGCGCTAAACACTTGAAGGTTCTCAGAGGGAAAACATTCAAGGCCGATCCGTTATTGATAAGAGAGAGTGGCACGGCCTTCCTCATAACTTCGACGGAGATGTTGAGTGCATGATTATGATTTGGCCCAATTCTGGGAATTTCTTCTTCAGAAAATGATAGCATTCGGGTTGAGATCAAGGATCCGATCAGATTTATCGCTTCTTCCGGTGTGGTAGAGGGAGGAACTATGGGTCTAGTGAGTAATTTGATTAAAGCGTTTCTGTGCAGCTTGGAATACATGAAAATCCCCCATAGAGTGATGTTAGCTTGGGTTTTCTTCAGTTGGTCGAGTATCTTGCTCTCCTCGATGGTTATCTCTGGCATAAGAAGGTTTTCAACACCCTTCCCTTTGTCATTTGCTGGCAATGAGCTTGGAAACTAGTAATGTCTCCCTGATCTGGTCATGTGATTTACTGAAAAAGGAAAGAACATGAATCCCGTTTCCTCATCAATCTCGAGTTATTCTGCCACCCTATTTATTTCTCCGAGTAGTTCTTCAAATGAGATCATCCCACATATGTCGGCTACTAGGCCAGTTCTTCCTGAGGCTTGTTCTTCACTTGAATCTTCAAATTCTTCACCCCATCCGGTGGTAACAATTCTGTCTTTCCATGTAAAGTTGATGCATTCCATAACTTCAACGGCTTTTTCATACAAGTTCTCCCATTCTGTGGGGATATGTGTGATTGAAGGGACCAAGTGCCCTTGTAGCTTCAAAGTGTCAAGCAATCCGGTGATACTACAAATGCTGTTGGTTTGGCTGAATAATTCTGCCATAGTCTGGACAACATCATCCAGGATGACTTCGTCAGTTGGTACCACCCACTTGTCTGAATCTTCTGTGCTTCCAAGAATAGTTTACTGAATCTCTGGCAATCAATGACCATCTGAGGGAAATTTCAGCCCGAACTCTAGGAGTTGGTTTAACACCTCTGATAATTCTATACTTCCATTTTCAGAACGGGTACGGACAGTGATGCATGCTTTGGTAAGGAGTGATAGTGCCTGATCAGCGAGGATAGTAGGGTGTAGGAGGAAATATGGGCAAATTTGAAGAGGTTTAGGAGAGTATATGGGTGTGATTTGAGTTGACGGGTCAAAATCTGGGTTTTCTTCCAAGAAGATGGCATTGGTGTGATTCGGAAGTGGATTGTGAGTAGCGTTTGGCTTAGGATTGGCTGGTGGGGCGATGGTACCCCGATCAATGAGATCTTGGATTATGTTCCGAAGGTGAAAGCATTGGTCGGTGGTATGCCCAGCAGTTTGGTGAAAGGCGCAATGAGCATCGGTCTTGAAGTTACTTAGGAGTGGATTTGGCAATGGACGGGGATCCAAGGGTTTGATGAGGTTTCGGCTTAACAGGGCTTGGTAAAATTTGGAGAGGGGAGCATGGAGCTCAATGTATTCCCTTCAGATGGGGGAAGGGCGGCTTTCTGGTGCCCATGATGTGGTAGGTTGAGAGATATTATTGATGGTTGAGACTGTAGAACTGGCAGGCTTGTCATACTTTCTAGGGGTGAACTGTCCGGACAACTTCTTTGGTTCAACCTCTGTTTTAACGAGGCTTTCCTCGATTTCCACTCTAGCCTTTCTGAGAGCTCGAAAGTGGAGATAGTATTGTCCTCCCATCGTCACTCGAACATGATGCAATAAGTTCTTCTTCACTATGTTGACCTTCTCTTCCTAGGATGGCCGATTGATCATAGTAGCTGCTTGCTCCTTCCATCGGGTTATGAAGTTACTGACTGATTCTCCAGGATTCTATTTGAGCAGCTCTAAATCATGACGGGTGACCTCAAGCTCTTTGCTGTATTTGTACTGCGACATGAATTCTCAGGCTACATCCTCCCAGCTACGAATTCTGGATTCCTCAAGAGATAAAAACCATCGGATGGCACTATCCTTCAAAGTTTGTTGAAATAATTGGGCCATCACCTCCTCAGAAGCCCCTAGTAGAGTCATAGAAAGATGATAACTGTGAAGATGAACAATCGGGAGTCCACTCCCTCTGAACTTCTCGATATTTGGCACCTCGCTTTAGGATAAGGAGACATGTGGTTGTAGTCCATGTAATTCCTAGAGATCCTGACTTGGTCAAACTTCTTGGTAAGAATCTTGAGATCCTCTTTGACTTTATTCAACTCCTCCTCTTTTGGATCAACGATCACAGGTAGGTTAGCCACATGATGGGCAATGTTTGGTATTAGAAGCTAGGTAGGCGGCGACCCATTAGCAGGAGGGGCATGTGGAGCGTGCTGATATTCTTTCGGAACCCAGATAGGCTCGGGTGGACCCATAGCACAAGGGAATAGGGCCTCGAGCTCTTGAGGAATATGAACCTGGTTTTGTTGCATCTCTCGGACCTCAGTTTGGAGGTTGTCAATCTTGGACACGAGCTGAGCTAGGAGTGTCATCAGATCCGGCTGTATGACTTGTACTTGATCTGTATTCTCCATAGAAAGTGGATGGATTTCGGACTCGAAAGAAGTAGTAGAGGAACGGATGAAACTTCGGAGTGATTTGACTGAAGATCGAAGCCAATAGGGAGCCAGGCCAAGGACTTGCGATCGACCTGAGAAGGCATAGAATGGGATTTATTTTTGAAAAAAGAGAAGAAACTATTTTTGGATTTTTGATAAAAAAAGGGAGAAATGTTTTTAGATTTTTGATAAAGAAGGGAGAAATGTTTTTGGATTTTTGATAAGGAAAGGAAAATTGTTTTTGGAGATGGAACTCAACATGATTATTACAATTATTATGTTCTCACTTGTATTTAATTCTCCAAAATGCAATGCCGAACGGAACTCGATCTTGGAAAAGTGGGGTTTTTAATATATGCAAAGCTACGGTTTGGACTTGTAACCAGGCTCACGGACAGGGTCCCGTTTTAAAAATGCACAAAAATTGGGCGGCAGATCGACCCGAAATTTTCTGCAGAGTTTCGGGTTGAAACCGACAATCTAAAGTGCGTGTCCTAGGTTTGACACCTATATGCGGGTATGCAGTTGGTTAGGTGAATCGGCATGGGTTCCCCCCTTTGGCGTGACTTCCACGATATACGTCTTGCTTTTGTGGGTAATCGGTATGCATGGACAAGCCATTTGATATACATGAGTGTACGTGAATTGCCTCACCATATACCTCGTGGGGACGATACGTGTGAGAGAGAATTCGATATACTGGGTGTACGTGAATGAATTCCCTACGATATACCTCCCGTCATGACTTCGATCAAGCGGTACGACGCGGGGGAACCGTTCGATATACGTCGAAGGTATTGGCCAATGGAAGGTGAGAGTCATATCGCTTAGGCTAACTGCGACCTGTCGGACTAGCGCCCATCATGAAGTGACCCTCCAGTTACTGGGTAAAATTTGGTCAATAGCAATGCTCTTTGGTGATGTTGTGTGAATCATGAATAATTCTCTTATTAGTATCTTATGATGAGAATGACTTTCTTTGATTATGCCAAACAGGGAGCAAAGTACAAGTACCCAAGAGGTACACCAAGTATGGATGGGTGATGCGTGCAACATGGGAATATATGTGATCCTAGGTTCACGTGGTGTTAAGTGTACATGGAGAAATTTCTACAAGTGTGTGAATATAAGCATAAGCATGGGATACAGATCCATGTAAATAGAGTCAAGCCTCAAAATAAACAAAAGTATTCCCTAGCAGAGTCGCCACTATGGCCATCCCCTATCCTCTCCATGCGGGCGGGAGCGTGGAGGAAGGATCCTTCGGGTCCCGCCCGTCCCTCTCGGGAGCGCTTCAGCCGGCGTCGTTTGAGATGTGATGTAAAAATGTAGAGAGATTCAGAGTCGCCAATATATTTTACTCAAAACTGATAAAAGAAAAACAGGGGAAGCCACCCCGAAGGATGGCATACAAAGACATACTGGTGCGTGCGAAACCAAATGATTCGAGAAGGGTTCGGAGGCTTAATTATGAAATGGGAAGGTGTTAGGCACCCATTCCGCCCTTTCGGTCTCTCATGGATATTTGCTATTTTCCTTTATATTCCTCCCCGTGATATGTGTACATGTGTATATATAGAATGGAGGTAGGAATCCTCGACTTGTATCTTGGAAAAGATAAAGCGAGCCATCCGTAGGAAGATATAAGAATAGTATTAAAAATATAAGATTTACGCGATTACCCCTACGTTGACCGTTATAATGGAACGATAACGCATATGGAGTAATACGTCACTAAGGGCAAGTATATAGAATACAAGAAGATGAGATTTAGAGAAAATATGAAGTAAAAGAAAAGGTGAGAGAGAGGACTCGAGTCTCGAGTTTTACCCCGAGACGCCTACGTAGCCTATAAAGGCACCAAAGTCCACATAGTTCGCATACAAAACGAGGGGTGGGGTTTATCCCATAAATCCAAATGGGGGATCTCTTATTTGTGAGTATGTGTGTGTGTGTAGAAAAAGTGTTTTAGTTGTGAAGAAAGTGTGGAAAGAGTGTGAGAATCCCTTCTTGGAATTTATGAGCAAACCCTTTTTTTCTTGTTTTTTGGGTTTTATGAAAATAAGAGATGTGCAATAATACTAAATAAAAAGTATATTAGGATGTGTGAGATGAGATAATAAAAGTGCTAAGTAAGAAAACAAGTTATTGGGAATTTAAGAGAATTTAAGAGAGAGTTTGAGAAAGTTGGACCTTCTTGAAGATATTGAGTTTGATCTTGAATGTTGGAGAGCAGACCTTGCGGTTGGATGATGGTGGAGAGTGTCTAATTCACCAAGTTTGATGTAAAGGATGATGAAAAGTGGATGTAAAAAAGGAATTTGGAAGTTGAAATCACATTGCCTTCGAGATAGGTTTTTGGGATTCGTTGAGAGAGATTTTTATCAGATCTGGGCTCCCTTTGCAATGAGGTGAAGTCCTCCTTTTATAGGCTCAGGTCAATGCCGATCGACATAGACCCGTTCCTGCCTATTGGCACCTGCCGATAGGCAGGGTCTAGAACCTGTCATTTGTGAGTGCGCTTCAGGCTTTTTCAGAAAATCGGTTGCCGAGGGAAAACTGTTGGTCAGAATCAGGCACGGGGCATAAATTTGGAAAGGTAATTCAGAGACCTTTGAAAGTCCTGGACTGCTCCTGGTTTTGGGAGTTGACTTTGGGTCAAATATGGCTCAGAAGCGTTTATCGGTCCATTGAACGGGGAATGGTTCGGACGCAAACGGATCGTTCGTCCGCATGGTAAGTCCGAATCGCGCATGAGGCGGACCGTTGGAAAGGTTAGGAGATGATCTTAGACATTCCAAAGAGTTTGACCCAGTTTGGAGAGTTGACTTTGGTCAACCGGTCTCGAGAAGCATTCAGTGACCTCTCAGAGTCAAACAGATCGTTCGTCCGCATGGAAAGTCGGAATTGCGCACGGGACGGACCTTTGGAAAGGGGATTCAGTGCCCTTCGATGATTCATTCAGCCTCAGTTGAGCTGAAGAGTTGAATTAGGTCAAATAGATCCCGAGAGCGCTCGGTGGTCTCTGGGTAAGTTTTGGACGCAAACGGATCGTTCATCCGCATGGTAAGTCAGAATCGCACACGGGATGGACCGTCGGAAAGGGTATTCAGTTCCCTTCAAAGATTCATTGAGTCTCGGTCGAGACAAAGAGTTTGTCTTTTGGGTCAAACTGAGTCGAGGAGTGCCCGATGGCTTCTAGGTCAGTACTCGGGATATGACTTGGGTTTGTAGTGATGAAAGGAGGTACTAGGGACCTAAGGAGAGTTAGGGAGTAACAGAATGGGGTGTCTACACCTATTTATAAACCTTATTTGATAAGTTGTTAATGTTGTGGTACATGGAAGCGATCATGCTCTTAAATTAGTATCTGAGCACCACGACTCGCATTGATGAGTTGTTTTATGAAGGTCTTTATGGAAAACCATTTAAGGATGACTCAAGGATTATTGTGCACTTTAAGATAATTATGGATCAAGTGGGAGACTGTTAGAATTATTTTATATAATTCTCCATTATGTTTTCCATAATTATATTAATTCTAAGAGTCACTTTGGTTAATAAAAGGGTACTCCAAATACCAAGAGTCAAAATGACTCTTGGTCATCTACCTTGATGGACGGTTGATATTAAGTGACTGTTAAAGATTTAGGTCCTATCCCTGCCTATAAATAAGTGACTGATTTCCATCATTCAGACACTCTAAAATGACAACATAATGAAATTATAGGAAAGCGAGAGAAATCTAAATTCTCAAGGAGAGTAAATTTTGAAATAGTGCTTTTTACATACTGGGAGATCCAAATAATTCTGCCCATTGGCAATAACAAATCCTGGATCGTAAGATCCAAATAATTCTTCTCATTGGCAATAAAAAATCCTGGATCATAAGATCCAAATAATTCTACCCATTGGCAATAACAAATCCTGGATATTTGAATATCCAAACAAATCCTGAATACCAAAGTATTCAAACAAATCTGCTCTTAGAGCTATATTCAAATCCAACATATCATTTTCATATATATATATGAAACAATCATAAGTACACTCACCTTGACAGTTTAACTAGCTTTTCCCTTGCCTTTATCCGGTACTTGTTCAATAAACTCTTCTTCCCTTCCTATCACTCTTACAATATTACTGTCATCATAACAATATTAATAATTCAAAGAATAACTTGAACATAACTCAATTCATAAGCATCATACGATTCTATTCAAATCATTTGTCACAAATGAAGTTTCATCCAAACTCATGTTAATATAATTGTCATATCCAAATCATAGGTGAAAAACGTCGCTAATGCCGTTTAACACAAGGTTAAACTGTATAAGCAACTCCGAATGTTTGTTGGAGAAACCCTTTTCTTTTGAAAATAAAAATTATAAACAAGATGTGTTTACAAAGAAACTTATGTACGAGAGTAATTAAGATTGTATAATCAGTTTTTAAAACTAAGGCAGTTTCAAAAATTCAGCACACTTATAGAATGAGAGGAGTAGATGAAGATAATCAACACAACAATTTTAACGTGGTAAAACCTCTCCCAACAGAGGAAACATCCACGGTGACTTCTAAGTCACAAAAACAAAAGTCCATCAATAACAAAAAATAGTTACAAACTATACAACATGCAAGCACACAAATCAACCTATTCTAAGTTTAGGAATATACCCCCTTGGTTCCTTCTAACTTCTGATAGATCTGATTTGTTGATGATGTTCTCCAGTTTGCTAACTTCCTTTGCTTTAGCTTCTTTACGTCGACTCAATGATTTCAGATCTTAAACACCACACTTCCAGTGTAGTAGTGTGTTAAGTGTTTGTGTAGTGATTCCTATACACATGCATGAACTCACACACACTTATATTTACAAACAATCCTATAAAAATTACATATACAGTCTATATGCAGTGATTTTAAGTTATTTCTTTCTCACAAAACTCAAATCCTTTTGACCTTTAAAGATAACCCAGATTCCACGGAGATCTTGCTTCAGAAATAGGTCAAGACCTTAATCAATCTCTTTTGAAAACATTTATGAGATTGAAAACCCTCCAAGTGCGAATCCAACTAGGTCAGGATTAAGTTTCGTAAGAAAAGAAACCAGAAAACATTTTAAAAAATCAAATCAGTAAGATTTTCTTAAATCAAGTATAAAAATGCAAATCTAGTGAAAATGTAACATATAGTATGTAGATCTAACGTTTCTATGAAAAAGAAACTAGATCTTCACACAAATGTTTAAGTTGTGTACAAGATCTAAAGATCACGAGGTTACAGCAACACAAGAACAATCCTCTCTCTCTCTCTCTCTCTCTCTCTCTCTCTCTCTCTCTCTCAAACACTCAGGTTGTGTTTGGGTTTGAATATGCGAAGGTTTGTTTCAGAGAAGGTGAACTGTTTAGGGTTAGGGTTAGGGTTTGGCTAACAGGTTTTTCTTTCTTTCTCTCTCTTCTCTCTTCTCTTTTCTCTCTTCTCTCTTATTTTTTTCTCTCAGAAAGACGAATGACCAAAAGTTCTCTAAGGCCCAGAAGTGAAGGGTATATATAGTGCCTGGGGAAGGTTCTGGATGATCGAGGCAAATCAATGGCTGTGATGAAGTCTTGCAAGGTTTGAATTGATCCTATGGTTATAAAACAGCGGTGGATTAAGATGGTTCTGTTAGGTTCAAAAGGTTTGCACAGGGATTAACTAAGAACGCATGCAGACCCTTGATAAGGAAAGATCCAACGATCACCAATGCAACTGGCTATCCTCTCACATAATAAACACAAACTAACGCACCAAAAGGATGACAAGTGTTGGCTGGTAAGAGGTTCTCACAGGCGCGTCAAACTAATTACAAAACATCACCCTGAAGTCTCTAGCGCTTTGAGATCGTACCCAACCAAACATTTCAGTGAAAAATGAAGTTTCCAAAATAGTATATTAAGCCCACAAACTATATTAACCCATTTTATTAATAAAAACATTTATTTGTAAAATGTTTAAAAATGTTTAAAAAAATATCTAAAAATATTTAAAAATTCCCAAAAATTATTTAAAGCTCCAATTAAAGGGGAATTAAACACACACTCAATTTTAGGCAATATTAACACATGTATGCACTTCTAATTGTGTGTTGTGTGATTCATTTTATACCATCATGGATCATTGAAGAGGTTTAGAGAGAAAGTTCTGAGGTTTTTTGGTTTCTAGGATGGACTACCAATTTTGTCAATATTTCCAAATTAGTTGAGCACTTATACAATGTGGACTTAAGCAAGTCAAAGGTATAAGATGCTTCAATCTCCCCCTTTGGAAATATGAGACAAAATCTCCTTTGAGTTAGCTTAAAACTCGTAGGGAACCAAAAAAAATAAAACCTAGTGCTATACAAAAGATACTATCTACCCAATTCCTAGAAAGTCAAAAATTACATAACTCAACTATTTACAAACTTTTACACTAGAAGCGGTAGATAATCAGTAGAAGAGATTCCTGCAAATATACACACTAAGATCAAGCAGTTTAGATGAAATGTGAACAAAAAAAAACTAATAAAACTCAAATTTCTCCCCCATTTTGTCTCAAATGGACAAAGGGTAAAACTTAAAGTCTTGAGAGTTTAATCAGCGCAAACCATGCCTATAGAATTTCGCAAATACAGAAATCTATTATAGTCTAAAGGTTTAGTGAACATGTCTGCAAGTTGCAGATCAGTAGGCAGGTAATGAATTTCTAATTCCTTAGTTTCAACAAGTTCGCGAATAAAATGATGCCTTATTTTAATATGTTTAGTTCGCGAGTATTGAACCGGGTTTTTGGATATGTTAATGGCGCTTTGATTGTCACAATACAATTGTAATTGTTCTTCTTTAATCCCATAATCACTTAACATCTGTTTGATCCATAACAATTGAGCACAGCAACTTCCTGCAGCTATATATTCGGACTCAGCCGTAGATAAAGATGTGCAATTCTGTTTTTTGCTACTCCAACCAACTAAATTATTGCCGACATAATAACAGGCACCTGATGTACTTTTACTATCATCAGTACAACCGGCCCAATCAGCATCAGTATACCCTATGATGGTGCTACAGGTATCCTTAGTGTACCTAAGTCCAAGGTTAAGAGTGCCTTTTATGTACTTTATTATACGTTTTACACTCAATAAATGGCTCTCTTTAGGGTTATTCTGGTAACGAGCACACAGACATACAACGTACATTATGTCTAGTCGTGAGGCAGTTAGGTAGAGTAGGCTACCAATCATACTACGATAGAGTGTGGAATCAACTGACTTTCCATGTTCATCTTTACATAATTTAACAGTAGTACTCATAGGTGTTTTGGCAACTTTAGCATTCTCTAAGCCAAATTTCTTAACAAGGTCTAAGGCATACTTGGTTTGAGATACAAAAAGACAATTTGAATTCTGTTTCACTTGAAATCCTAAGAAGAGTTGTAGCTCCCCCATAAGGGACATGTGAAATTCCTTATGCATACTAGCAGAAAAGGATTTAACTTCGGATGAAGAAGTTGACCCAAAAATGATGTCGTCTACATAGACTTGGGCTATAATAATGTTACTGTCAAAATGTTTGACAAAGAGAGTCTGGTCATTTCCTCCTCTCTTAAAACCCTTATCCAACAAAAAGTTGGAAAGGCGTTCATACCAAGCTCTAGGAGCTTGTTTTAAGCCATACAAAGCCTTTTTTAGACGAAAGACATGGTTAGGGTATTTAGGATCAATGAACCCTTTGGGTTGTTCTACATATGTCTCTTCGGACAGAATCCCATTTAAGAAGGCAGATTTGACATCCATTTGATAAAGTGTGAATTTTAAGTAACACGCTATGGCAAAAAGAAGTCGAACAGATTCAAGACGAGTGACAGGGGCAAAAGTCTCGCTGAAATCTATCCCTTCTATTTGAGAGTAGCCTTGAGTAACTAGTCTAGCTTTGTTTCTAAGGATTACCCCATTTTCATCAGATTTGTTCTTGAAAATCCAACGTGTTCCAATAACATTTTTATTTTGAGGCCGAGGTACAAGATACCAGACATCGTGAATGACAAATTGTAAAAGTTCTTCCTGCATAGCAGAAATCCAGTGTGTGTCATTCAATGCTTCATTAACATTTTTCGGTTCCACAAGGGAGACGAAACATGCGTAATTAGCATAATTTCTTAACTGGGATCTAGTACGAACTGGCTCATTAGGATTACCGACCACGTTGTCAATGGGATGATCTTTAGATACCCAGCCAGGTACTTCTGGACTCTCAATAGGTAATGAGTCATCTATTTCTGGTGAATCAGTTTTGAAATCATTTTCAGATTCAACCACAATAGGTGATTCAGATATCTTATTTTTGACAATAGTGTCACTTACAATTACATTTATCGATTCCATAAGAGCCTTAGTACGTAGATTGTATATACGATAAGCACGACTGTTTGGAGAGTATCCTAAGAAGATGGCTTTATCACCACGAGTTTCGAATTTAGACAGATGTTCTCTATCTTTACAGACATAACACTGACTTCCAAAGGTTCTTAGGTATTTCAGATTAGGCTTCTTACCGTACCACAACTCATAAGGGGTTTATTTAGAGTTTTTCCTAAGATAGACCCTATTAGTGATGTGACAGGCAGTTCTAATGGATTCTACCCAAAAGTATTTAGGTAGGGATTTGTCATGCAACATGACACGTGCCATCTCTTGAAGAGTTCGGTTTTTCCTTTCAGCAATGCCATTCTGCTGAGAAGTTTTAGGGGCACTAAATTCATGTTTGTAACCGTTGTAGTCACAATATTCAACTATTCCTATGTCTATGAACTCTCCCCCTCTATCACTACGAATGCGATTGACTTGTGTGTCCTTCTCATTTTCAATTCTTAATAGAATTTTCAAAAAATTCTGAAACGTGTCAGATTTATGTTTTAAGAAAGAAACCCAAGTGAATCGTGTGAAATCATCAACCATGACAAGGATATAACTGTGTCCACATAGACTAACAGTTCTAGAGGGACCAATAAGGTCCATATGGATGAGATCTAAAGGTCTAGAGGTGAGGATGTCTTTAACCTTTTTATGCAAAGTCTTAACTATTTTTCCTTCCTGGCAATGACCACAGACAACACTGGAAATAGGTTTAATTTTAGGAATACCTCTAACAATCTCTTGACTAGACAATCTACCCAGGATATCATAACTTAAGTGACCCATACGATTATGCCAGATCTCATTGTCATCCATTCTGACAATGTTACAGGTTTCAGAACTAGTCTTGACAGTATAACAATTGTCAGGTGTTCTAAATCCTGTAATAATGCATTCACCTTTATCATTTAGAATTTTACAATTGTTCTTTGAAAAGGTGACAGTATGGTCAGAGTCACAAAATTGTGATATACTTAGGAGGTTGGCTTTAAGGCCTTTAACTAACAGAACATTTTGAAGAACAGGCATTCCTTCTTCTTTTAGAGTTCCTTTACCTATGATCTGAGATGAAACACCATCACCAAAAACTACTTTCCCACCAGCAAATATGGTTTTGTTTAAAAGTTTGGTTTCATCTCCTGTCATATGTTTGGAGCATCCTGAATCTAAATACCATCCAGATGAAGTGTGTTCAGCTTTTAAGGCAGTGATAACAATGTTACACTTCATTTGGGGTAAAAGATCATCTTTTCTAACCCAAATAGCTCTAGTTCTAATTTTGCGCAAGTTTGCCCTCATTTGATAAAATTTTCGAGACACAATTTTTTGTCGAAAACATTTGGAGCAGCAAACTGATTGTTGTGAAAAAATTGAGCTTTTGGTTTAGGAAAGTTTCTGGGAGCCTTTCTCTTAAGTGAACTCTTAGTTTTGGTCTTTCTATTTCTGTAGTTAGAGTTCTTATCAGGTTGTCTTGGAAGGACATAATTGTTACGACTTTGCCTAGAATAGTTAAAGTTCTTGTAGACAGAAGTGTTGTAAACAGGGGTATTTAGACGCCTAGCATAACAACCTTCAAAGGAATGACCATAAATGTCACAGTAGGAGCAATATTGATTGCTTGAGGGATGAATTTCCTTAGGAAAACTTCTAAAGATAGGTTTGACAGCATTCTGTTCAGAAGTGTTCTTCCTAGGAGGTATGGTCTTATAGGTAGAATCAGCCTTTCTGATCAAATGACAGACGTATTTAGTCTTAAGTGCAGTGTCAGCCTTAGAAGTACTAGACTCTCCAATGTCTTTCTGTTGTTGTTTTTGATCAAATTCATTTTTAATCAAATGAAAGTCTGGACATGTTTCAATTGGTCTTTTGCCCCCAGACACAAACTTAATAGGTTCAAGTTTAGTAGTTTGTGGTTTGTTCTTAGGGAAAATCCAATACCGGTTCTATCATCAGAATTGGTCTTGGAGTCAACAACAAAGTCAGTAAAGCAATTTGAATTTTTTCAAACTTAGAAATTTTTTTGAAAACAGTAGCTGTCTTTGTTTTTGCTTCCTCCAATTCTAATAATGTTCCCTTATATTTCATTTCCAGAATTTCATTAGTTTTAGTCAACTCTTTTAATTTTTGATCAAAAGTTTCAATTTCAGATTGATGAGTCAGACACTGGTTATTGTACTCTTCAGCATTCAACTTTACAATAAGACTTAGATCATCTAATTTCTTAGTCAGGTCTCTAACAGTCTTCTCCAATCTAGTGCCTTTTTTAAGAGTTTTAGCATACAAGGTATGGATATCTGGGAGGTCATCTGTGTCTGAGTCGCTAAGTGAAGTGTGTGTAGTGACCCCTAACGATTCAGTTTTAGTACTCACGCACCCATTTGCATCGTCATTATCGAGATCACTTTGACTCACACACATGGAACTAGAACTAGCAACATTTTCAGACAATAAAGCATCTAGGCCAATCAAAGCAGTATTCACACAAGCAGAAGTAGGATCATCATTATCACACACATGAGTATCATCATTGTAAATGATCTTAGCATAAAAAGACATGCCAGGGTCAAGTACATTAGATGACTCAAGTTCCTCTTCATCAGAGTCACTTGAATCATTCCAAGTTTTACAGACATTGGCTCTATTGTGTGTGTTGGCTTTATTCAGATTAACTCTGCAGTCGTGTGCAATGTGACCTAGTTTCCCACATCTAAAAAATTCAATCTTTTTAAGGTCTCTAGTGGGTCTGGAATTGTTGTCCTTAGGATGTTTGTCAAGTCCTCTCTCATGAGGTTTGGGATTAGACAAAGTAGGATAATTAGGCTTGCCTTGTTTAGTAGCCTGTTTGTTTCGAAATTTGACAATTTTCTTAAATTGTTTAGACATTAAGGCAATCTGATTATCTAGTTTGTCTATATCACACTCCTCATCAGAGTCAGAGTTGGTCAAATTAGACTCAAGTTTGGGTATCTTAGAGGCAAAACTCAAGTTAGAGTTAGGTTGTTTTCTTTGAGAATGATTCAATTGTTTCTTAAAGTCTAATTCCATTTCCACAGTCCTAAGTTTGCTACTGAGTAACTCAGGGGTAAGGTTTTGATCATTCATTTCCTCAATAGCATACCTCTTACTGTCAAATTTTTGTGGTAATGACCTTAGAATTTTAGAGACAATTTCATTCCTATCATAAGTAATACCATTATCATGCAACTTAGTGACTATATCAGTTAAGTTCATGTAAAAATCATCAAAAGACTCAGAATCAGTCATGATCAAAGAGTTGTACTGCTGGATAAGCATTTGGGTTTTAGCAGCTTTAACTCTTGAGTCTCCTTCATGGGCAGTGATTAATGTGTCCCAAGCTTCCTTAGAAGTGGCACAAGATGAGATTCGTTTGAACTCATACTCATTAATAGACATAAAAATGGCATTCTTGCCTTTATTATTATTACGAGAAATAGTTTTTTCTTCTTGGGTAAATTCACTTAAGATTTTCTTTACCCTCTCATCACTTCCTTCAGTGGCTGGTTTAGTAGGATAAGTGTATCTGTTTTCAATAATGTCCCAGACATCATCTCCTAAAGTCCCTTGGATAAAGGCAACCATTCTTACTTTCCAGTAAGCAAAGTTGTTTCCATCAAAGAGAGGAGGTCTGGACAGATTACCAAACCTTTCATTCTTCTCGTCCATAGTTAGGTTTTTTAGAAAACGATTTCAGAAACACAAGATCTTTGAAATAAAAAGTTAACAGGGCTCTGATACCAATTGAAAAACGTCGCTAATGCCGTTTAACACAAGGTTAAACTGTATAAGCAACTCCGAATGTTTGTTGGAGAAACCCTTTTCTTTTGAAAATAAAAATTATAAAC
Source organism: Sambucus nigra (assembly GCA_949130495.1). Taxonomy (NCBI): domain Eukaryota; kingdom Viridiplantae; phylum Streptophyta; class Magnoliopsida; order Dipsacales; family Adoxaceae; genus Sambucus; species Sambucus nigra. The sequence continues at coordinate 575,156,571 of OX422217.1, forward strand.
AAGATGTGTTTACAAAGAAACTTATGTACGAGAGTAATTAAGATTGTATAATTAGTTTTTAAACCTAAGGCAGTTTCAAAAATTCATCACACTTATAGAATGAGATGAGTAGATGAAGATAATCAACACAACAATTTTAACGTGGTAAAACCTCTCCCAACAGAGGAAACATCCACGGTGACTTCTAAGTCACAAAAACAAAAGTCCACTAATAAAAAAAATTAGTTACAAACTATACAACATGCAAGCACACAAATTAACCTATTCTAAGTTTAGGAATATACCCCCTTGGTTCCTTCTAACTTCTGATAGATCTGATTTGTTGATGATGTTCTCCAGTTTGCTAACTTCCTTTGCTTTAGCTTCTTTACGTCAACTTAATGATTTCAGATCTTAAACAACACACTTCCAGTGTAGTAGTGTGTTAAGTGTTTGTGTAGTGATTCCTATACACATGCATGAACTCACACACACTTATATTTACAAACAGTCCTATAAAAATTACATATACAGTCTATATGCAGTGATTTTAAGTTATTTCTTTCTCACAGAACTCAAATCCTTTTGACCTTTAAAGATAACCCAGATTCCACGGAGATCTTGCTTCAGAAATCGGTCAGGTCCTTAATCAACCTCTTTTGAAAACATTTATGAGATTGAAAACCCTCCAAGTGCGAATCCAACTAGGTCAGGATTAAGTTTCGTAAGAAAAGAAACCAGAAAACATTTTAAAAAATCAAATCAGTAAGATTTTCCTAAATCAAGTATAAAAATGCAGATCTAGTGAAAATGTAACATATAGTATGTAGATCTAACGTTTCTATGAAAAAGAAACTAGATCTTCACACAAATGTTTAAGTTGTGTACAAGATCTAAAGATCACGAGGTTACAGCAACACAAGAACAATCCTCTCTCTCTCTCTCTCTCTCTCTCTCTCTCTCTCTCTCTCTCTCAAACACTCAGGTTGTGTTTGGGTTTGAATATGCGAAGGTTTGTTTCAGAGAAGGTGAACTGTTTAGGGTTAGGGTTAGGGTTTGGCTAACAGGTTTTTCTTTCTTTCTCTCTCTTCTCTCTTCTCTTTTCTCTCTTCTCTCTTATTTTTTTCTCTCAGAAAGACGAATGACCAAAAGTTCTCTAAGGCCCAGAAGTGAAGGGTATATATAGTGCCTGGGGAAGGTTCTGGATGATCGAGGCAAATCAATGGCTGTGATGAAGTCTTGCAAGGTTTGACTTGATCTTATGGTTATAAAACAACGGTGGATTAAGATGGTTCTGATTGGTTCAAAAGGTTTGCACAAGGATTAACTAAGAACGCATGCAGACCCTTGATAAGGAAATATCCAACGATCACCATTGCAACTGGCTATCCTCTCACATAACAAACACAAACTAACGCACCAAAAGGATGACAAGTGTTGGCTGGTAAGAGGTTCTCACAGGCGCGTCAAACTAATTACAAAACATCACCCTGAAGTCTCTAGCGCTTTGAGATCGTACCCAACCAAACATTTCGGTGAAAAATGAAGTTTCCAAAATAGTATATTAACCCCACAAACTATATTAACCCATTTTATTAATAAAAACATTTATTTGTAAAATGTTTAAAAATGTTTAAAAAAATATCTAAAAATATTTAAAAATTCCCAAAAATTATTTAAAGCTCCAATTAAAGGGGAATTAAACACACACTCAATTTTAGGCAATATTAACACATGTATGCACTTCTAATTGTGTGTTGTGTGATTCATTTTATACCATCATGGATCATTGAAGAGGTTTAGAGAGAAAGTTCTGAGGTTTTTTGATTTCTAGGATGGACTACCAATTTTGTCAATATTTCCAAATTAGTTGAGCACTTATACAATGTAGACTTAAGCAAGTCAAAGGTATAAGATACTTCAAAAGGCCAAACATATATTCATTTATTATTGGTAATTCAATCCTTATCATATTAGTATTCCAATACAAAGGATGGTACATCATTTCAAGTCTCCTAGAGCAAGATATGGCCATTTCTTTACCATATAGCAAATTTGCCCTATAGGCTCTTTTATCGTTCATTCAACTTCCAGGAATTTTCATAATTTTTTTACATCATAAATTTATATGATATTTCACCCAACATCAGTAAATATATTGAACAATACAAGATTAAAATTTCATAATTTTCAGAGTTCATTTGCTATGTCAAGTAAGACATCAAACATATGGTATGCATACTTTCACCCTTGGAGCAGATTTCTTACCCGAACTTCAAACTCTCACTAAAGACTCATTTCTTGGTATTTTAACATGATTTTCGGATATGTCATACATATATGAGTTACGGTTAATCTACAATTGGAATCAATCAATTACATTAAGTATAAAAAAATATATGGACGTTTGAATAAACAAGGTTTCTAAACAAAACAATTTCATGGGTTTACACATTCAAGTTTGCTTAAACTTGCATCTATACATAAGTACACATAAAGACATGGAATTTCAATAAACCAATGATTGTTTCAACAATTTAAATAAGTAATACAAAAAATAAACAAGATTTATGGATGGAAATACCTTAGGGGCTTTTACATAATTTTTCCATAAATTTTTCTTCAATTTCTCCTCACACTTTCTTCCTAAACTTCAAAACTCTCTTTACTTAGGTTAAAACTCTTCCATGCATGAAATATGCTGAAGTAAGAGCTTAATTCAAGAATTATAAGTCGGCATAAGGTCACCCCCTTGGTCCAATCAAAATAATAACATGTGGCATTATATAAAACAAAATATTATTTAAGGCTAAATGACTACTTTGCCCCCTGTTCATAAAAAAAAAAATATCTTCCCACTCGGATGTCCGTTCGATGAACCGTTTGTTTTTTTACAAACCTAACTCATATATCTAAAAATATATAGTTTATACCTCAAGTCCATTGTTATGTCATAAAGGTCAAAATTAGCCTCCAACAGGAACATTCCTACCGAAAACTACAAAATTTCACATTTGTAACTAATTCGATATTTCAAGCTTTATGAAGGTAGGATTAGACTAAATATAATGACTTAACATTATATATATATATTAATAACATATTATACATATCCCATAAGCTAATCATGATTTAAACATAATTTCTCATAATTATATTCGGCTTGTCACAATTCTCCCCCTGTTAGGAAATTTCATCCCTGAAATTGTCATACCTTGGTTGTCTGAACCAAACAAATACGGATAACGCATATTCATGGTAGCCTCTCTCTCCATGGAATGCCTTCTCCATACAATATTTACTAGTGGGATCACTTTGGATCTCAATATATGTTCCTTCCTATCTCCAATAGCAAGTGGTTCTTCCACATAGCTCAAGTCTTCCTTCAACTCAATAGGTTGTTCCCCCAATACATGTGAAGGATCTGCTACATACTTTCTTAACATAGAAACATGGAAAACATCATGTAATTGAGTTAACTCTTGTGGTAACGCTAACTTGTAGGCAACCATCCCGACTTTCTCAAGGATTTCATAAGGTCGAATATAGCATGGACTTAATTTCCCTTTCTTTACAAACCTCATAACTCATTTCCTTGGAGATATCCGAAGAAACACATAATCCCCTTTCTGGAATTCCAAATCTTTTCGTCGTTTATTCGCATAACTTTTCTATTTGCTTTGAGATGTTCTCATTCTATCTTGAATAATCTTCACTTTTTCAGTGGTGACTTTAATCAATTATGGACCCTCTATCTTCTTTTCACCAACTTCAACCCAACATATCGGTGTACGACATCGTCTATCGTACAATGCTTCATATGGATCCATACCAATAGTAGACTGAAAACTATTCTTATATGCAAATTCTATCAAAGGCAAATATTCATCCCAATTACCTTTGAAATCAAGCACATAAGTTCTAAGCATATCTTCCAAAATCTGTATTATCCTTTCAGACTGCCCATCTGTCTGGGGATGAAAAGCCATACTAAACTTTAAGTTGGTACCCATAGCATACTGCAAACTATCCTAAAATCTGGATGTAAAAGTAGGGTCCCTATCTGAAACAATAGAAATAGGTGCTCCATGCAATCGAATATCAAATGTATATGTAGTCTTGACTGCTAGAAAGTGAGCTGACTTGGTTAACCTGTCTACCACTACCCAAATCGAATCTGACCCCTTCTGAGATCGAGTAAGCCCAACTAAAAAATCCATCGTTACATGATCCCATTTCCATTCTGGTATTGGCAATAGTTGAAGTAGACCTATAGGTTTCTGATGTTCCACTTTCACTTGCTAACATATAAGGCATCTAGCAACAAAATTAACTATTTCTTTCTTCATATTATTCCACCAATAATGCTCCTTTAAATCCTTGTACATTTTAGTACTACCAGGATGCATAATATAAATGGAATTATGAGCCTCATCTAAAATTTCCTTTTTCAATCCAACCACATTAGGCACACATAACCGCTGCTTATACAATAAAGTGCCATCATTCACAATACAAAAATCTTCAGACATACCATCTCAAACATCTTACCGTTTATTCTCAATAAAAGGATCTTGACTTTTTAAATCACGAATACGGGTAGCTGACAAAGGCCTCACCCTTACATGAGCAAAGAACCTGTCCCCATCTGGTAGCTTCAATTTTACTCCCATCAATCTCAACTCCATGATGTGGGTAACTCTAGCACAATGAATACAAGATAACCTGCCCGAAGCCTTTCTACTCAGAGCATCTGCAACTAAATTTGCCTTCCCTGGGTGGTAGTGAATTATACAATCATAATCTTTAATTAACTCCATCCGCCGCCTCTGTCTCAAATTCAACTCCTTCTGAGTAAATAAATACTTAAGGCTTTGATGGTCAGTAAAAATTTCACAAACCTCACCATATAGATAATGACACCATAATTTCAAAGCAAACACAATAGAAACAAGTTCCAAATCATGTGTAGGATAATTACGTTCATGTGTACGCAACTGCCTAGAAGCATAAGCAATAACGTTACCACCCTGCATAAAAACACAACCCAACCCCTGATGTGAAGCATCGGTATAAATAACAAAACCATCTCCACCGTGTGTAATAGTAAGAACAGGTGCAGTTACCAACCTCTTCTTCAATTCTTCAAAACCATTTTCACAATCAGAATTCCATTCAAACTTAATATCTTTCCGGGTCAATTTAGTCATTGGCAAGGCAATTGAAGAAAATCCCTTAATAAACCTTCTATAATACCCAGCTAAACCCAGAAAACTCCTCACCTGTGTGACATTATTGGGTCTCTCCCATTTCACAGTAGCTTCTACTTTCTTGGGATCAACACATATACCATCTCCAAAAATAACATGGCCTCAAAATACAACTTTTGATAGCCAAAATTCACATTTGGTAAACTTAGCATACAATTGCTTATTTTTCAACACAATCAAAATAGCTCTGAGATGATTTTCATGTTCAAATATATCACGTGAATAAATCAGAATATCATCAATAAAAACTATCACAAATGAATCAACGAAAGGATGCAGTACCTGGTCCATAAGATTCACAAATACAGCTGGAGCATTAATCACCCCAAAAGGCATCACCAAAAACTCAAAATGACCATACCGAGTGCGAAAAGCAGTTTTAGAAATATCACTCCCCTTCACCCTCAACTGATGATACCCTGATCGCAAGTCTATCTTTGAAAACACTTTAGCACCCTGTAACTGATCAAACAAATCATCTATACGAGGTAAAGGATATTTGTTCTTAACTGTAGCTTTATTCAGTCGCCTATAATCAATACACAAACGCATAGTACCATCATTCTTCTTCACAAATAAAACTTGTGCACCCCATGGAGATACACTTGGCTGTATGAACCCTCTATCAAGTAAATCCTGTAACTGAATCTTGAGTTCTTTTAATTCAACAGGTGCGATAGAAATAGGGGTTGTTCTCGGTGCTAATTCAATGCTAAATTCAACTTCTCTCTCTGGCGGTAACCCAGGTAATTCGCTAGGAAACACTTTTGAAAAATTTTGTACTATAGGAACATCAACTAATTGTAAAGCCCCCTTCGAATTGTCAAGAACATATGCAATAAAACTCTCACAACCCTTACTTAACAATTTCCTTATCTGAATAGAAGAAATAATGCAACTAGGAACAATTTTCCTTTCCCCCACAAATTTAAATTCAGACTCACCAGGAATTTTAAAGACAACTTCTTTACGAAAACAATCTATGAAAGCATAATATTTAGATAACCAATCCATTCCCAAAATTATGTCAAAATCAGAGATACCTAATGGAAGTAAATCTATATCTATATCTCTAACCCCCATAGTCAAAACACACTCACGAAAAACATATTCAACTACAATCATATCCCCCATCGGCATGGAAATACCCAACCCCACCTCTAAATGAGTACATGGTCTATTCAGATATATGGAAAATGCACATGACACAAAAGAATGTGTGGAAACAGGATCAGTCAGAACATAAGCACTTCTATCAGTAACATAAAGTGTACCTGTCACCACATCTGGAGTAATCTGAGCTTCTTTCATTGTAAAAACTCGTCCACCTGGCCTAGAACTACTAGCTTGTCCCCTGCCCATACTTTTCACTGCACTGCCTGAAGATAACATTCTGCTTGGTACTTCACTATGTGCTGCTGGAGTCTCTACCAACTGCGAACAATTCTTCTTAATATGCTCCACTTGATGACAATGGTAGCATCCCAATCCCTTAATCTTAGGACACTCAGATTTATAATCCCTTCCTCTTTACAAAAGAAATATATAGCACCTCCTATTGGGGCCTCACCTCTCCCTGAATTCCTCACTGAACCAAAAGATCCTCCAGCCCTGGTATCTCTATCAAATCTCCCCTGATCTCTACCTGTATCTCCACCACCTCTCTGAAATTTATGAGGTTCCATCTTAACATTTCCACCCTCACCTCCCTTAGAGTGAGATGCGTCGAATCTACTTTTCTTAAAACTCTCGCTACTCGCCACCCCTTGGTTCATTTACCTTTCTACTATCGTGGCTTTGTTTACCAGAGAAGCATAATCTTCTAACTCATAAGTGGCCACTCTATTTTGAATAGGCCAAATCAGTCCATCTTGAAACTTACTATATTTATCTTCTTCATTCTCCACATATTTAATAGCAAATCTAGACAAAGCAGTAAATTTAACCTCATACTCCCTCACAGATAATTTCCCTTGGGTCAAATTTATAAATTCCCTCAGTTTCTCCCTCCTATAAACTTTAGGGAAATACTTAACATACAAAGCTTTAATAAATTCAGTCTAAGTAATAACATCAGTACCTTCCATCCTAGGCACCAAATGGTTGCTGGCTTCCCACCAATATTTCACCTCTCCTTTCAGCTTAAACACAACTAGATTCACTTTCTGGTTATCTGGAACCTTCATAACTGCAAAGATAGTTTCTAGATCCCTGACCCACATCTAGGCTTCTGTAGGTTCAACTGACCCTGAATAATCTAGAGGATACAACTTAAAAAACTTCTCATGCATGGAATCTTTCATTTCCTGCCTTGCCTCTTTCTCAATCCTGGCCACAGTCTTTGATTCTAGATATCTAGCCTGTTGTTCTGCCATTTACGCCATATTTCTTTCTTATTGCTCTGCCATCCTCATCATTGCCTGTGCCATTATTTGCATCTCTGTAGGCTGCTCTTGCTCTCTATCCCTTCCAGCAACACTTTTCTCTACTTCAGTATTCTCTGTACGACAAGCTACTCCCTCTTCTCTATGTTGTCCATTCCCAGGTTCCATCTGGAATTATCTGTAATATAACAAAGTTCTAACAACTAATATAAACAATTTTTAATACTAAACTATTGGTTAGTACAAAAAAAATATTCATAAATATAAAATCAACTCAATATTGCCATCCAACCGTCACACACGTCCAGAATTAATAACCACGCTCTGATACCACTAATTGTCACACCCCAAACCCAATATCCATACTAATCATTTGTTATTAGACTAATTGGATCATAATCTTGAGCCCATTGGAAATATACTTCATTTATCAATATTTTTCTTTCATAATGTGCAAAATGAACATAATATTATTATCATATCATAATGAAATCAATATCAGAGTCGTAATTAAGCGAACATACTATACTATGATTAACAATGATAAAATTTCACAATCATCAACTCAATCCATACTAACGCAATATATACAATGTGTGAGTGTATTAAAATCTTTAGTGTGACTATGAAAAAATTCCCATATTTAAACCCCAGCTCTTTCCAACGGTGCAACTCTCAAAGTTACCGGTTATATGGTATCCTAGCTGGCAGCATACAAACCTGAAATTGTTAAAATTTAAACCGTAAGTATTAAGCTTAGTGAGGTACTTTTACCTTGTAATGGAATAACAATTCTATATCTAATACATGGATATAAAATCCGAACAATCCTGCCCATTGACAATAACAAATCCTGGATCATAAGAACCAAATAATTCTGTCCGTTGGCAATAACAAATCCTGGATCGTAAGATCCAAATAATTCTTCTCGTTGGCAATAACAAATCCTGGATAATAAGATCCAAATAATTCTACCCATTAGCAATAACAAATCCTGGATATTTGAATATCCAAAAAAATCCTGAATACCAAAGTATTCAAACAAATCCTCTCTTAGAGCTATATTCAAATCCAACATATCATTTTCATATATATATGAAACAATCATAAGTACACTCACCTTGACAGTTTAACTAGCTTTTTCCTTGCCTTTATCCGTTACTTGTTCAATCAGCTCTTCTTCAGTTCCCATCATTCTTACAATATTAGTGTCATCATAACAATATTAACAATTCAAGTAATAATTTGAACATAACTCAATTCATAAGCATCATACGATTCTATTCAAATCATTTGTCAAAAATGAAGTTTCATCCAAATTCATGTTAATATAATTGTCATATCCAAATCATAGACCAAACATATATTCATGTATTCTTATTAATTCAGTCCTTATGATATTAGTATTCCAATACAAAAGATGGTACATCATTTCAAGTCTCCTAGTGCAAGATATGCCCATTTCTTTACCACATAGCAAATCTGCCCAATAGGCTCTTTTATCGTTCATTTAACTTCCAGAAATTTTCATAATTCTTATAAATCATAAATTTATATGATATTTCTCCCAACATCAGTAAACATATTGAAAAATACAAGATTAAAATTTTATAATTTTCAGAGTTCATTTGCTATGTCAAGTAAGACATCAAACATATGGTATGCATAATTTCACCCTTGGAGCAGATTTCATACCCGAACTTCAAACTCTCACCAAAGACTAATTTCTTGGTATTTTCATATGATTTTAGGATATGTCATACATATATGAGTCCAGGTTAATATCCAATTAGAATTAATCAATTCGAGTAAGTAAACAAAAATATATGTAGGTTTGAATATACAAGGTTTCTAAACAAAATATTTCAAGGGTTTACACATTCAAGTTTGCTTAAACTTGAATCTATCCATAAGTACACATAAAGACATGGAATTTCAGTAAACAAATGATTATTTCAATCATTTAAATAATTAATACAAAAAAATAAACAATATTTATGGATGGAAATACCTTAGGGGCTTTTACATAATTTTTCTATGAGTTTTTCTTCAATTTCTCCTCACACTTTCTTCCTAAACTTCAAAACTCTCTTTCCTTAGGTTAAAACTCTTCCATGACTGAAATATGATGAAGGAAGAGCTTAATTCAAGGGTTATAAGTCGTCATAAGGTCAACTCCCCTTGGTCCAATCAAAATATAACATGTGGCATTATATAAAATAAAATATCATTTAAGGCTAAATGACTACTTCACCTCCTGTTCATAAAAAAACAATATCTTCCCACTCGGATGTCCGTTCGATGAACCATTTGTTTTGTTGAAAACCTAACTCATATATCTAAAAATATATAGTTTATACCTCAAGTCCATTATTATGTCATAAAGGTCAAAACTAGCCTCCAACAGGAACATTCCTACCGAAAACATCAAAATTTCACATTTGTAACTAATTCGATATTTCAAGCTTTATGAAGGTAGGATTAGACTAAATATAATGATGTAACATTATATATATATAGTAATAACATATTATCCATATCACATAAGCTAATCATGATTTAAACATAATTTATCATAATTATATTCGGGTTGTCAAAGTGAGGGACCGTTTTGATACTCTAAATATTAATTTAACATACAGATTAATATATATACATATGTAAATATTTGTTTACATAATGTATTAATATATATTGTTCTAAATACACCTTAATATTCAAAATCAAATTAGGGCTATTTTCATTATTTCATAAATATTTACTCAAATAATTATTCTCACAGAAGCATCTATTTTCACTTGATTGTAATGAAATCTTAAGGGTTATAGATATTGGGTACTAAATAAAAATATTCAATTTATATTAACAATACCCAATCAAAACGATACCCACTCAATTTAAACAGTACCGAAAACATTTCAAGCCTTATGTGACAATAAATTATATATGTTGATCATACCACTATAAACGTGTGGAGATTTTGACTAATTATCACTATCTGTGGAACTTTCGATCCAAGTTGAACCTATAACATGCACACATAAGTTAAATGATGCTTAAAAATAATACAAAGCCTACTAAATCAATTATTACTTGTCATAAAACAAACTTCTATAGATGGACCACCATAAATATCGTCGACATCACTCTTTCATTAAAAATAAAAAAACTAACATTAGTGTACAAATTAATAATAACATTTTGTTTAATGTAAATAGATTCATTTTTTATAACTAAAAGTGTACCGTTTATTTATAATGGTAAATTTATTTTTTTGTGTGATTTACCACTACATCAACATTCATGACAACGCCGACCTTTAGCCTTTGCCTTTTCTTTGCCACTAGAAATCCATTTTTTCCACATCCCTTTGCTCGAACTAAATTTGGTTCTTTAGTATAAATTGTTTATGAATTTTTTCCCTTGTAGTTACCCCACATCTTTTACTTGCAATGACTTCACTAATCTTTTCATGTGCTAATTTCATATATTCCTCATAAATATCAATAGTCTCATAATAAATTACAACATCTTTAATCACCTATGAAGTGACTTGCGATAGTTTTTTATTCCTAGGTAATAAAAAATTATCACTATTATCTTTCACCTCCATGCCACATTCTTCAATTACCTTTTCAACATTAGCTTTTTTTGTCCACCTCCTTAATATATACTCGTTCGTTAAATCACAATTTGATTATATTTGAAATATGCCAAAACATATTTACATGGAGTTACTTCACACTCAAATTTATTACAGCTGCAACTTGCAAAATTTGAAACCTTATCATACAAAATTTTTAGAACTCTAGTATCTCTTGCATTTGGTCTTCTCACAATATAGATAACATGATCATCATTATCTAGTGAACTTTCAATTACATACTCTTAACTATCCCATAGCTCGTATTAGAACTAAAAAAAAGTGCTTGTGTATATATTAGCCATCTAGATCTCCGTTGACATTGGAGTTTTCATAACAGGACGTTCATTATTATCCATGTGATCAACTTTCAATTCTTTGCAATGCTGGTATTCAAGTGCTCTATTAAAACGGGTCACAAATTCATTTCATGATTTTATTGACAGATATCTTTTAAAAAATGAATATGCACTTTCCAGTAACAAAAATGTGTTTCACAAATGACAAGACCCATCCGAATCGAATATCATACAACCTAGACAACCAAGCATTATGTTACAAATGATTTCTATCCATTGTTTGTTCCCACCTCATTGAAAACCCTTATTTAGTCTCTGAATCCCAAATAGATTTTTGAAACTCATCATAGTGATATCTATAAGTGACCGCCTCCAACTTTTCAAAAAACAATTATTCACAATCTGCCAAATGAAATACCTATGAAATGTATTCGGAAGAACTTGAGCAATAGATTTTGACATTGTTGGAGCTTGATTAGCCAAAAAAACGAGTTAGTTGTCTCATCATTTTAGAATGCACATCCAAATATTACTGTATGCCCATGTTATTAACTCTTGTGAACGGTGCAAAGATCATAATATATTTGTTTGCATTGTAAGAAGTATCAAACAAAAAGACTTCACCATAATACTTGTATGATCTTCTTCATATTGAATCGGCCCAAAAGCAATGAGTTAACCTATTCTCATAATCTGCCTCATATTAAAAAGAAAATAATGATTTTTTTTCTTGTTTGGATAAGAAATACTCTATTAATAATTTAGCACCGTGCCATTCTATTAATTTTTTTGAATAATGCAAAATATATCCAATATATTTTTTCATACAACCAATATTTACTTTACGTCTATTGATACTAAAAATTATCCTATTACGTGGACCAATCAGAAATAAATATGTGTTATCCATCATGGCATCAGTCCTAGTAAATAAGGCCTATTTACAAGACTGAGTCAAAAAATGCTGACCAACAAGTAGAATGGCGATCAACATACAAAAGAAGCCCGACCAACATAAGAAGACCGACCAACAGTGGTAATAAAATGCTAATAGTTGTATACATTATGAACATTGTATAGATGTAAATGCCCATGTTATAAAGGCATTTCCATTTTCATTGCTGAGTGTGGGTTTACTTTTCCTCCAAACCCATTTTGTCTTGAATTTTGTCAGCATTTTGATGTCGTTCCTGCTAGAATAGCCCCTAACACTTTGAGAGTAGTCATGGGGTTTATAGGTTTAGAAACTCCATGTGACCCATATAGGGATCTCAGAAATTATGTTTTGTTACTAATGGGTCACAAGTGACACCACATACTATTTAAAAACTTGGGATGTAAACAAAGCTTTAGTTGTTAATCTTCCTGACTCCAATATAGATTACTTTGATCATGGAGTAATTGTAAAAAATTGGCAACATTCTCCCATGACTGGAAATGCTGAGTACCAGGGGCCTCAGTGCCCACCAAATGGCAATGGGATAGGTTTCATTTGTTTATCTATTTTTCTTTGCATATTCTGCTAAATGCTTATGCTGATGTTTACCTAGTTAATTTTGATTGCAGTTGATAAAAAAAGAAAGTGTCCTAAAGAGAGTGACATCAACCTTAGAGAGTTGAAGTTTATTTGGGGAATTCACCAAAAAATTAGGGAGGAGCATACCAGATCAGCCTCATACCTATTGCAGTACCGGAATACCATTACTTCTTGCGTTGCTTGCCGTACTATTTCTGTGCCTTCATCCCTAATTATCTACACATCCTCAGCCACTGTATCTGGTAGTGGTGAACTTGTTGTTGCTTCCCCTCCACTCTAGACTCAGATTTACCTCTTATTGCTGCCATGGGGAAAAGGAAGTTTCCTAACATTTTGGGCGATATTACTGCCACTAGTTCCTCCAAAAAGATTGATGATGGGGCCAAGAACAAAGAAGATGCTGGGAAGAAGCCCCCAGCTAATAAGGATGATGTTGGGATGAAGTCATTTGCTAAGAAAGTTGACGAAGGCCATCTCAATCGGCTGAAAAAGGGCTCCCTTCTAGGCTGGCAAAAGGGTCTTCGATCAATACCAACCAACAAGAGTTGGTTGATTTATTTATTTCTAGCTCACTAGTATCCCTTAACCCTAACCAATAAGGTCTGGTACATTTCCATACCACAGGGTTGCTACTTTTGCAATGCCTCGATCAAAATTTTTTGAAAGGGTGCTCAAAGCTTGGCTATGGTAAATACTATCATCTCTTCTTATTATTATTCATTCTTTACTACTCTTTACATTAACTTTCTCTATTTTCTTATTGTAGTTCTTGGTTGACTTTAACAATATGTTGGAGAAGGACAATGCTCTACGTTCTTCTTCAACTGAGGTTGAAGAGGCCTTTAACGAGTTGAAGAAGTCAGTGCTTGACTCCTAACAAGTATTGACTAATGATCAGAAGAAGTGGGAGTCCAAAATAAAGACTGCTGAAGAGGATGATGTTGCTTCTTGGGGGAAGTTATTGAGTTGTAGAAAATTTAGGATGCTAAAAAAGGCAAGGTTATTACGGAGAAGACTAAAAGAGCCAAGCTCGGAGAATCTGCCTTCAATAAGGGATGGGATAAGGCCATTGGAGCTGCTTTTATACAAATTTAATTTGCAAAGAAAAAATGCTTAAAGGATGGCTGGTCGGCATCCTTAGTGGAGATCAACACTCCACAAGAATCTGAACTATTCCTCAGACATGACCCATGATCTCCTTCTAACATAGATGAGGAGATTGAAGATGATGGGGGATCAAGTGAATCCAATTTGGTGTTGGAATCTTCCTAATAACACTAAACTGCTGCAATTAACTCCTATGCTCCTCCAGCTAGTGATCACCCTACCTTGCCTACTCCTGCTTCCAATCCTACTGGGTCTACTTCAGATATGAAGAAGGTGTAAACCAATTACCTGAGCATCTGTTGCTTTATTTTCTTCGGCGGTTGTAATTTTTATTTTCTCTTATGCTGATGTACTTGTACTCAATAGTTTATCAATAAAAAGAAATTTTACTTCTCATTTGCATGTATTTTCTCCATATTTCACATATTATTGTTGATTAAGAACTTTTCTTACTCTTAATAGTTTATGGATAAACTGGACCAATTCTCCACAAGTGACACTGAGCTACTTCAGAGATGCAATGAAATCTTTAAAGCTGGTGACCTATCTTTGACTGAGGAAGATCTATTAAAGTTGCTCGAGGAAGATGTTTCAGATCAAGATAAGGAAGCTTACCTTTATCTGAAATTCCTCCTTGGTCGGGCAGTGGCCAATAATGTGACTTACTATGAAATGATTGAGGAACTGAAATAGGATCGTAAGGAAGCCAAGGCCCATTTTCATGCTGACTATGAACACAAATACCAGGTTTTGAGTAGAAATATAAGAAATATGCTTCCCATTTCAAAAGACAGGAGTTTTTCCCCTATTGTGAAGTGGAAGAAGCTAGGGCTATTGCCAAGTTGCTGGAGGAGGAGAACAATAATTTGAGGGATGATTTAAATGCCTTGAATACTTCCTCTTCTACTGCTAATACTAATGATGAAGGCTTTTCATTCTTGGAGGTTGAAAATGCTAAGTTATGGGAAGAAGTGGAGGCACTGAAAAAGACCAAGTCTGCTTCCTCTTCCCGAGCAAGAACAAAACCTGGACAAGATACTACAGATGAGGCAAGGACACAATAGACTCTTACAAATCAAGCTACTGAATTGAAAGCTAGAAATCAATCCCTTAATGAAATATCCCAGAAGCTTCAAACACAATATGAGTAGCTTGTCAGTCTACTCAGTTATAAGCTAAAGATGGCATGTTTAAGAAGTTGCACCACCAGGTCGATAGGCTAACAAACAACCTAGGGAGATTTGTATGGAAGTATACAATGAAGCTTTAGGGCATTTTGATGAACGATTTAAACAAGTATAGAATGAAGGTTATAAATGGGGCTGGACAAATTGTCTGGCCGGACTAAAGGTGGAGCAGAATAGTCCTTTTTGGAAATGGTATAATCCTGGGTTATTGGACCTTGAAGATCCTCCCTTTAGGTTGTATGTTGATTGGATTCCTATTAGCACAATTCCCAAGTGCCTAATTTCTATGTATTTAGGGGGTTATGGTCCTCACGATGAGCTCGAGATTGTTCGTCCTCCTCATTTGCTAGATCGATCGAGAAACAACAATAAAAGAATGCTACATGATTTCAACTTTATAAATTCTCCTTATACCTTAGATGATCCTCCAGCAGGCGTGGAACCGGTTTCTAAAGCTGAGGAAAAACGTCCCTTAGAATAATTTTCAATCCTGTAATTCTGTTATGAACAAAATCATGTAATGAATATTGAATGAATGAAATATGTTTGATCAACTTATCATATTAGTGTTTTGAATGTGATTGTCTTCTTTTTTCATTAGTTCTCTTGACACCCTTAAGAATCAATTACCAATGAATACATAGGTTCTACTTGTATACTTAGATTAAAATCTAAATTTAGCACTAGTTACCCATGTGTATCCATAGGTTCTACTAATGCACCTAAATTTCTAGGTTTTCTGCATTAGTTACCAGTGGTGTGACGAGCGTATGTGGAATATGTGTCTACATTCCTCTTGAGGAATCTTCACAACGTTTTTCCTTCACTTTTCCCAGTAGGATAAAGATCTTGTTTCATCCTTATCTTTATTGACCAACTTTCTTGAGTATCCTGTTGTACTTGGGTCTTTATCTACTGTCGGTCAAGTTATGTTTATGTCGAGAAACTTATTGCATGTGCCGACTAACATTCCATATCAGTAATCAACTATGTGGTTGTTGCGAAGGACCTATTATGGGTGTCGACCAATAGGGTGGTTGTTGCTTTGTTAAAGGATCATTACTTTCAACAACTATTGAAAGTTTTGCTGGAAACTTTCAACATTCACCGATCAAGTAGATCAAGTATGTTGTAGTGCATAGCTATAGCACTCCCCCAAAAAATCAAAAATAGAAATGGAAGCAATCATCATTTTATTAAAAATTGATATTAAACTGAGTACAATTGATTACATCATTGGTAGTACTTCCTTAGGTGCTCGATATGCCATGGATTCTTGAATTCTTCTCCCTCCAAAGTCTCAATTCTATAGGTTCTAGGTCGGACAACTGCTGAAATACGGTATGGCCCATGCCAATTGGCCTCAAGTTTTTTGTTCTTCTGGATAGCCTTCTTTAGCACATAATCTCCTTCCATTAGGTTTGTCGACTTTATTTGCTTATTTTAGAAACGTGATGTTCATACTGGTAAGCAGCGTTTCTCAAAACAGCATCTTCACGTACTTTTGCCAACATATTTAAATCCAATATTTGCATTAGATCACTTACAGGAGAGTTAAAGTTCAAGACTTTACGGTATGGAAGGTCCAATTCAACAGGTATTACTGCTTCAGTCCCAAATGCCAGCATGTATGGAGATTCTTCAGTTGTAATCCTCAGGATTGTGTAGTATGCCCATAGAACTGAATGTAACTCGTTAATCCAATTTCCCATGGTGCCATCAATTATTTTTTCAACCCGTTAAGAAGAGTTTGATTTGTAACTTTAGTTTGCCCATTACTCTGAGGATGACCTGGAGCGGAATGTAGCTTTTGGACATTGGACTGAGCATAGTAGGTAACAAATTCTTCACTATCAAATTGTGTTTTGTGGTCAGTGATAAGGTCATAGGGCAGCCCATTTCTATAAATGATATTTATCCAAATGAATTGGTAGACCTTCTCATAAGTCGTGTTTATCAATGGATCTACCTCAACCCACTTTGTAAAGTAGTCCACAGTAATAACCAAGTACTTGAATCTTCCTCGGGTGGTCGATAATGGCCCGACCAAGTCTATACCCCATACGAAAAATGGCCAATGTGAATTGATTGGGGTTAGAGAAGCCTGTGGAGTTTTGCGAATGTTAGAATATCTTTGGAACTTGCCACATTTTTGGCCAAAGACTTCACAATCTGCTCGCATTGTAGGCTAGTAGTATCCTTGTGCACTAATTCGCTATAGCAATGTTCTTACTACTATGTGGGCTCTATAAGATCCTTCACGTGCCTATTAAATTAAGTTTGGAACCTCTAATGGGTGAACGCAACGTTGCAGGTTATCTGTCAACCCTCTCCTATACAAGAGTCCTTTATCTATCACATATCTTGCAGCTTTATATTTCAATTTTTTGACTTCAATCATATCTGCTGGCAAAGTACCTTCTTTAATATCTTCTTTGATGGGATCCATCCAAGATGGTCCCATGTCTACTGCAATAAAATTGATCATAAAATCTTTATATATACTCCTATTAGCCAAAATCTCAATAGGAATAGTTCACTGGATATCGACTCTTATTGCTGAAGCTAGCCGAGCAAGTGCATCTCCTCAGGCATTTTCCTCCCTTAAAATTCTGCTCATTCGAATAGCTAGAAATTTTGCTATTACCTCCAACGCTTTGGACAAGTATTTGGTCATTAATTCTCCTTTATCTCCATTCAAGTTTAATATTGGATTTACCACCAACTGTGAGTCATTGTGTGCCATAACTTGCTCGACATTAAGTTATTGGGATAAACTTAAACCCAGAATGAGAACTTTGTACTCATCTTCGTTGTTTGAGGCCTGGAACTGGAATCGCAAAGCATATTCAATATCTATCCTATTAAGAGTGTTAAGTATTATACCTGCTCCACTGCCGATTGTGCAAGATGACCCATCGACATACAAGTTCCATAATGGGAGATTGTTACCAAATGCTTGGTCTGTCAAACTCCCATAATGGAATGTTTTTCTCTTTGCTTTCTCATACTTTTTGGACATCTCCTGTGCTCTGGAAGAGGAATGTGGTAGCTCGACAGGGTTTTCCTCCAGTTTTTCCTCCAATGAAGGTTGCTCGGGGGTTTGGTCGCCAACATCCCCAGTTGGATTATATTTACCTAATACTTGCTCCGCTGGCACAACCTATTGCTCGGGACCCTTGGGGTAAGTAAATTTTGCAATAAAATTTTCTACAGTTTGGCCTTTCAAAGAAGACCTTGGTTCGTAAATAATATCATAATCCCCCAGTTCTACTTTTCAGTACATCAATCTTATGGACTTCTCCGGTTTGTGTAAAGCTTACCTTAGAGGAATATCAGTGTAGACTACAATCATATAGGCTTGAAAATAAGGATTCATTCATCTGGAGGCCTCAATCAATGATAGTGCCAACCTCTCTAGGTGAGGATACCTGATTTTTGCTCCTCTAAAAGATATATTGGTATAGTAGACAGGGTTTTGAACTCCCTTCTCTTCTCGTATCAAGGCAGAACTTACATCTGACTACTATTGGAATACTAGGTGGTTAGTAAGTTTTAAAAAGTTTTTTGACAATGATGCTAAGGATGATCCAACTGGGATTCCTGTTTTAATTTGGTATAGGACTGATCACCGGGTATTTTTTTAGGCGGGGTGTCATAGATGGTATCCGAGCACCAGGTTCTAGTGTCCTTAGGATCTGTGCGGCTTTTCACGTTTTGGCTTAGCAATCTTTGATATAGAGCCCTTTTATAGGATTGTTGTATTTTCATACGTATGCGCATATACGTTCTTCTGCGAAGTTTATATTTGAGAGTGAACTCATACAAATTTGATTCTCATTCTAGATGGCGCCCAGGAGAGAGAGAGCAGCTAGGGCAGCAGGGGGAGATGAGATGCGGGAGGCTCGATAGGAGCAAGAGTTACCGCAGCAATGGACAAAGATGATTTTGGCAGCATAGGTAACTGAAATAGTGGCACAGGCAGTTGAAGCGACGGTGGTCGCAACGACATGTTACTTTCCACGGGATACTCCACAAGTGTTAGTGGCGCCGGATGTTCAGACTCACGCGGGGTCGTTGGGGTGGAAACAAGAAAGAGAGGTTATTTTTAGTGAGAACCCACCGGAGTTGCGAGAGGGTTCAGATGAAATGCTAGCGTGTCAAGGAGGAGAGATATCCAGCGTCACCTACGCATGGGAGATTGCGATGAGGTGCAAAAGCAAATGCTATCCACTTTTAGTTTAGTGGGAGCGGCGCTACAGTGGTGGGAGTCGACGACCACAGTTGAGAAAAGGGACACACTAGCTATTGTAGGGTTTTGGGTGCGGTTCGACCACAAGTATTTTCCTCCAGCAATTGAGACCGAACCGAGGAGAAAATTTTGTGAGGTGACTCAAAGGGGACCGTTCAGTGGCCGATTACGAGGAAGAATTCACTCGTTGGCAAAATTTTATACCGGATGAGGTAAGCAAGGAAAAGAGAAAGAAAGCAAAGTTTATGGACGGGTTACTCTGAAGAATCAGACAACCTTTAATTGATAATTCCGCATTAGTAGATTATGCTGATGTCATTAACGTAGCACTCCGGCATTGTCGGGAATATCTCTCCCACGTGAAAGGAAGCGGGAGGGGAGTGAAAACTAGCTAATCGGATAAGGCAGGAGGGAAAAATACCAGTGGGGTATCCCAGCAGCAGACTGGGGGAGATCAGGGGTAGTATTTCCGATAGGGAAATCATGCCAAACGATTTAGAACTGGAGGCTATCGGCAGGATGGCCAGGAATTCCAACAAGGTCGGCATGGAAGGGACCAGTGGCAGGGTGAATGTATTAGAAGGTGTTTCGTTTGTGGGGAAAGAGAGACACATGAAGAGAAATTGTCTTAAGCGAGGCAGGGGTCAAGTACAGAACGAGGTCCTGGATGTACAGCCACTAAAGCAAGTCATGGGCACATTCGGGCAGGGAGAAGATGCTCTGAAACCCGAGGATAAGACGTTACAACTGGAGCATAGAGGTAATTATTTTCCCCCCTATGGGCATGGGGTATAATTTTTGAGTGACAAGGAGGATGTCACAATATAAGACTTATTTTTCACTAGAGTTCATAGGTGGGTCGAATTTAGTGGGTGCGTTGGCGGTAGCAGCCATAGTATGTGGATAAACTTTTCGGAGGGTAGCGGAGTTCCTTGGTGTTCTTCACGGGAGAGTGGAGGTATACACTGAGTGATTGTTTGAATTATGCGAAGAGTTAATACTTTCGAGAATTATGGGAGTAGGGTTGATAATACTTTCTAAACATCGGCTCGATAGCGATGGAATTTAACTATTGTGGATAGTGGAGATAAATTTTAGTGTTCGCGACACCAGGGTATGGTTGGTACTAGGTATCACCGGAGAGGGCGTATAGCCTATATATATGTGAAAATGAATGTTGTATTGCGTGGTGCGATAGCACATAGTGAGTTTTTGTGTTCCCACAATTTGTCCCGGTAAGTGGGGATGTTTACCGAAGTGAATCAGGGTGGTTAGATTTATTTTCGAGCAAAGAGATATAGCTCGGGGTTTATTTTGTGCAAGGACTAGTGGTAGTAAGGGCGCGGTATTTTATGTTGTCTTTGGTAGCATAAGGGTAAGCGTATATACTTTTGTGTTGAGAGACAAGTATTTTGTGGGAAGATGTTTGGACGTTAGCGCATGGGTTGGGTACCTGGGCAGTAAATATATGTATATATATATATATGTGATATGACTACGGGTTCGAAGTTATATTATGGATTACGACTAGCATAGTCGGGTAACTTTCGTGCGGTAAAGCGCGGGGATAGGGTGTGTGGGCGCCCTGGCAAATTTTAAATGCATACTTGTGTAACGTATGGTTAGAAGCGGATGGAATAGATATAACGGGCTTGGAGGCACATGACTAGTGAGTAATATGTGAATATTGGAACACTAGGTTTATCTAAATTTCAAGGATGAAATTCCTTTGTAAGGGGGGAAGTATGTAACACCCTGTATTTTTGAACATTTAATATTTAATTAATTCGTGAATTTTAAATTACTTGTGTGTTGTAATTTTAATTGAATTAATTATGGCAATATATATATTTTAAATATTAATCGGGGAGTGAATGGTTAATCTTTAGGGAAATTTATTTACTAAGTGAATAGTAATAATTTAATTACGTCATTTCGGGTATTAATGACGAGGTATGCACTTATCCCAGCCGGGAGTCGGTATAGACTAAATTGGGTGTGAGATAAGGATTTTTATAAATTAATTCGGATGCCAATTCTGAGTGCGCGGTTGAGTCCGGATGGGTCGAGATAGTCAGAAGAGAGTACCCGGGGATAGTAATTGGGTCTCGGGACATTTTTGGGCATAGGCGGGCCCACACAGAGTGAGTTGGGCCACTTTAATTAATCCCATTAGGCTAAAAACGGGATTAAGGGTTTTTAACCTAATGGGGAGATTAAGGAATGGCAACCAACATAACTCTAAACCTAGGGTTTGAGAGGGGATTTGGGGGGAAAGCAAATCAATAGCAAATTGGAGGTTATTGGAGACAAATTAAGGGCATGAACAACAGATCAGACACTACGAACACTTACAGGCAAGTGGTTAACTGTTGTGATTTCTAAAATTATGATAATCAATTCATATCATAGTGATGTGTGTATGAAAATTCGTTTTGGGCGTGTCACCAAAATCTAAATTGGGTTTTTGTAAATTTATATACCTTAATGGGATTAAGGGGGAGAATTGATCGTGTTTATGATTCTAGAATGTAGAGAACTAATTCAGATGTTAAAACCAGTAAAAGTAGATGGTTAATTGCTGTTAAAATAAATGAAATTCGTATTGGGGATTTGAAACCCGGATAATACCCAAATCGGGAAAACCTTGGAATTTATGGATATTGATGATGAATTTAAGTCTGTGAGATGTTTAGACCCTTTCCTTACACGGAGGATGTGTTATTTGTATTTGAGTAAGGGCTTAGGTTGAGAAATTAAGCTTTAAGTTTCGTCTATGGATGATAGTGACTAGAGAGGGCGATTACTGGAACGATCGACCCAAGGGGCTCGATCGATCGATGATGGCGAAATCTGGGCAGTTAAATTTATTAAAAGTTAAGTTTCATACATTAATACGTGATAAATAATTATGAAAAAATATTCCTAGCAATTATGGGAGAAAGTAATTGGGACTAGGATAAATTTATGTGGGGCACTTAATGGATGAAATTGAGAGGTTTTATTCCAAAATGGTGAAATACGTATCAAGTGAGCAAATTCAGAAATATTGGTTAAGAGACCCCAAGATATTGAATTAAGTTGGAGATAAACTATTTAATTTAGAGTCGGGATATAGACTCGGGAAATATTTAATTTCGGGCCAAGTGAATCGAGTCCGTGTATGTTAATAATTATAGGCAAATATAATTGAGAAATTTATAGAAATAAAGGTGTGACACATTGTAGGCGAAAATGTGGGTATGATATTATGAGATGTAAATTGGACCAAGTGAGCGAGTCTGGGTATGTTGGTTAAGTGACATCAAAGTGTTATATTAATTATTGAGAGAAAGTAATTAGTTCGGAGTCGGAACATAGACTCGGGAAATGTTGAGGTAGGGGCCAAGTGAGAGAGCCCGGGGATAATGGTTAGGTGAAACCAAGTTATTAAATTAATAAGAGTGATAATCGATTTAATTAGAGTCGGATTGTAGACTCGGTTAGGATTAAATTTATAAATGTGATAATTAATTTAATTAGAGTCGGATTGTAGACTCGGGTAGGACTAAATCAATAAATGTGATAATTAATTTAATTAGAGTCAGATTGCAGACTCGAATTTGTGTTGATTAATTAATGTGTAAATTAATTAAATAAGAGTCGGATTGTAGACTCGGGTAAGTATTAAATTAATGGGTGTAATAATTAATTTAATTAGAGTCAAACGATAGACTCGGGGAGGTATTAAATTAATATGTGTGTTAAATTATTTAATTAGAGTCGGGCGATAGACTCGGTAAGGTATTAAATAAAAAAGTGTGTTAATTAATTTAATTGGAGTTGGACCATAGACTCGGGGAAAGTATTATATAAATTGAGGCATGAGTTAAATATATTAGAGTCGGACCATAGACTCAGGAAGACGATAAATTGTTAAGTGAGAAAATTAATTACGTTGAGTCGGACCACTGACTCTTGAAATTTCGGGCAGTGTACGTGATATTTAGTACACGGTAAAGCCAGGGTTTATAATATATATATATATATATACGTGTATATATTGTGTGTGATATTAAATTATAGGCAGTGTACGGGATTTTGAGTACACAGTAAAGCCGGGGTTTATATTATATATATACGGTACACTGATAGTATATATATACGTGTTTATATTGTGTGTGATATTAAATATCACTGACTAGATATTTATTCAATTTAAATACTCTAATGCTATTAAGGGAGGTTGCACGATGTGCGTGAATCCCTTAGCTTGAGGAGTAGGGCGAGCATATCCCCAGGTCATAGCATCCGGTATATATGGGTGAGGGATTTATCTCACTTTCAGGGAAGGAATATGGCCTCCTCCACTACGTTTATATTTTGGGCCAGGTTGGTGAGCGATTCCAACTTGGGGAACTAGATTTTGTGAGCACACCTAGTGAGATAGCATTTTAGAGGGAATCATCCGACGAGAGTACACTCGAAGGGATGGATATACGTATGTTATATGTGTGGATTTTGTGGCAAAGGTACGTATATAATGGTAGTAAATATTATATACGGGTAATAATACAGTGTGTGATGTATTTACTTTATATAACTTATGATACGGTTATATGCTACTATTTAAGAGGAATTAATTAAGTTAATTGTGAAATAACTTATAATTCAGGAATCATTATACTCGGGTTAGAGTAGTATGGCAAGGGAAGGTTATACCAGGACTAGTTGGACGGGGTAGCACAACTTGGTGGGGTTAAGGTAACCGGTAGGTGTGCACAATAGTGGAGGGGTGAGATTGTCCACAAGGGAGTGCGACGCTAACTTAAATATGAAGTGCATTCATGCATTTTAAATTACTGCAGTTAATTCAATTGCTAAATATTTACAAAATGTTTTGGGTTCTAACCCTTGCTATAAAACTATTTTCAAAAACCTTTTAGGTGTCCAGCCATAGGGACGCCAGGATTGATATTCTATTCCAGGGACACGGAGCTGCGGCATATGTTGATGCTAGCAGGAGTTTGGATTATACGCATCATTCATTTATTCCTAGAGTAGGAATCACTCATCAGTTCCAGTTTTATTTAGGGCATGTCGTCCAGACTTTTAGTTCAGTTTTTAGATTCGTTTAATTCCGATGTTGAATATTTTATTGGATTATTTAACTTTGGTGGCCGATGGTTTATTCGGCAAGTTGTGTAATTAATTATTTCGTTTGAGTTTTATTCAGTTGTGTGAATGGTTTATTTTTATTTCCGCATGTACTGTTTTTGTGTAATTAAAAAGTTAAAATTGGCACCAGCTTTTGGAATACTAGGTGGTTAGTAAATTTTAAAAAGTTTTTCGACAGTGATGCTAAGGATGATCCAATTGGGATTCCTGTCTTAATTTGGTATAGGACTGATCACCCGGTATTTTATTAGGCAGGGTGTCACAGTTATAGTACATGATAATTTTTACTTTGTTCCTCATGGTTGATTTATCTGTTTTAAGAAAGATAAACTTTAGCACCGGTCTAATTTTACTTAGGGGATTAGTAATTAAAATGTTTTCGACAGTGATGCTAAGAATGAACCATTTGAGAAACCTGTTTTAATTTAATAAAGGCCTGATCACCCGATGTTTAATTAGGTGGGGTGTCACAGATGGTATCAGAGCATCAGGTTCTAGTGTCCATAGGATCTGTACGGCTTACTACGTTTTCAGCGTATCGTTTGATTGATATAGAGCCCTATCTTATGATTGTTGTACTCCTATACGTACGTGGTTTACGTTCCCCTGCTATTTAGTAGATTTAGTGTTATATATACGAGTTCGATTGGGCATGGTACGTCAAACATGGAAGTAGGGCCAGCATTGTCATTGGAAGGACTGCAGGAGGGAGGAGCTCGGCATGAAGCATGGGGTGTTCGAAGATGGTAATCATAGGAGAGATGACCGTTGTCGAGGTCACTCCTAGTGTGTAATGGAAGTAGATGCTGCAAGGGTTATTGAGGCATAGCAGGCATTTTCCAAGTGTCGCGCCGACAAGGGGGGATGCTAATCTAGACTCACCCAATGCAGTGATAGTGGGAGGGGGTCTGAAGAAATTTTTGATGAGAATGAGCCGTAAAATGTGATAAAACGGCGACTGTGCATGGAAACCAATGGAAGTAGAATGTACAGAGGTTTTGACATTTAGGGATACAGTAGAAATACCCAGAAGTGAAAATTTGAGTAAATTTTTTGAGGCAACATGGCGAGGATACCAATCACCACATCCGGACCGAGGGTCCGTATATATAGAGAGGGACCTTACGTATAGTTTAACCGCAAAGTTCTCCAATGATGATTCAAAAGCGAAGTGAATGGGAATATCTGAACCCATTACGTGAAAGCCTGGTAGAAGCCAACCGTGAGAAATAAATTTATCCATTGAAGTGAACTTGTACCGATGAGATAGGTATAAGGGAAAAAGAGCCCTTGAGAGAATGGACTCTCGAGTTATAGTTCGCAATTTTGTTAAAACTCTTCTTGGACGACTTATGTATATGAAGAAAGTATTGTACTTCTTACAAGGTTGAGGTAAATTCTCCTAGGTGGGCGAAGCTAAGAGAGTTTAAGGATTTAGTCAAAGAGTAAGACTGAATGTAATGGGGCTGGTGCAAGCCATAAGTGGAAACCCACTAGGGATTTAATGATTAGATTCTAAGTCGAGACTATTAAGTCCCATAGGACGTTCCTCTTGGTCAACAGAACTAAGGGAACCAGGATGATAGTGTTCAAAATCGAGACTATCAAGTCCAAGAGGAAGGATACCCAAATCGGTCAGTGTGGCCTGGAGTAAGGGGATTTTTGAAAAGATGTCTAGTGTGGGTTGTAGGGCCACGCATTTTGTTTTAGCTTGAAATTATTTGAGGAAATAATAACTCCGATAAGTTTTGCATTCCGGAAAGGACAAGAGTGTTATGTCCAGAAACCATCTGAACCACCAGAGTGATGGACAAGGAAGTATATGGGTTTTAGCTTCGAGTGAATGGGGTATATGACGATGCCTCACCTGAAAGAGGGTCGAGTTGTCATTATTAATCAATATGTGAGAGACTTCAGAGATTATGAACGTCTCATAGTAATTGATTTCGGTGTGTAGGAACCTAAATGATGTGAGTCAAGGTATGTCGTATGACCGCTGAGCGAAGAGATCGAGCTCGCTGTTATAATTAGTGTTAAGGACTTAGTGATAGTATAAGCAGAGTGCCAGTTGACTCCTTTAGAAATATTGGAGTATGGTTACACATATTATCGAGGAATAGAATTTGGGTATCTCGACTATGTGTTGTTCCGATAATACTCAGTAAGAATGCATGGGGAGAAGTCCCTTGTTTAAGTTCGGTTGCGAAAGGGGATACGACTGAATTTTATGCACGTCAGGAGAAGAGACGTTGTTAGATGCTAGGGCATCAGTGGAGCCGGTAGTGTTGTGGAGAAAACACTGAAAGGCTTACTTCACCACGAAGGGTTAAGTGGGACTTTGTGGGCAATGATTTGATTTTTGGTCTATAGGGGATTGAGAATACCCACAAGATTATAGTCACGTCATGTAGACTCGGCTAGAGTTGAGGAAAAGCATGTTACAGGTGCGAAGTTTGCAATGTTTTCACAAATGTGCACGAAGAAAAGGGTGTATGGGCGCCCTAGTCAATTAGCTTCCTTAGACATCCGAGATAGAGGGATGCGGAAAATTATTTTTGAGTACGCCGGTGGGGAAGTTATGAGGCAAGTCGTATCGACAAAATGGATTGAACGTCGTGAGAGATAGACGTTGATCCAAGCTTATGTGCTGAGAGAGATAGCACACCCTATGAGATAAGAATCAGTGGGAAGCCGTTCAAATGTTATCTCTTGATATGGGAGACCTAACTGTTGTGAAGAAGTAACGCAATGTGATACTTGACTAAGTGTTGAGAGTGACTTACCTATTACTAAAATGTTTATTCTTATAAAGTAACCATCACCAAAAGTGCACCAATTACGAAGAGTGCACGAATTGTAAAGTATAATATACCCGGAGAGAAAGGGGAATAGAGTGCCACTTGAGGAAAGATGACATAAGTGGGAAGAGTTGTTGAGGAAGAGACATAGTGAGATTGTCTCCACACACACCACTAGTTGATAGAGAGAGATGGACTCGAAATGAGCAACCGGAATGTGGTAGTGAACCTAAGTTTCCAATGATGGAATGAGGAGACAGACTTATAAATTATTGATGGGTTGTGAACATCATAATTAAGCCAACATTTCGTTGGGGTAGCGAAATGGGGTGACTGGGATGGATTAGTATATAGTTGAAAGGGGAGAGGGCACAAGTGCACGGTGCTGCTCTACATGATTGTGAATCAGGATGAAATCCTAAAATTCCACCCTATGAGAGATGGTTAGGGAGGAATAGAGATAAAGTGTTATTTTGATTATGTCGTGTTGCCTACGACTCAGTGTTAGTGAGAAAGGAGGATAATACACCCTTACGATAGTGGAATTTTGGAGAAGCCCACTGATCAATTCATAGGTTGAATGTATACCTATATGAGCATATTTGTAGGTAGTGTGAGGCTGCCTATATGGACTGCACACAAGGTTTAGGTTCTTGGATGCTTATTAAGAACTTATGTGTACTTTGAAGTGTGGTTCGAGGAGATATTTCGAACTTTTAGTCCTTAACGCGTGATATGAGGACATTCTATTGGGGTATGACATTTTAGAATATAAGAAGTGTGAAATATATGGCTCACAAATTGTCTAGTCATGTGCGATGAGATATATATACTTATATTGTGCTCGAAGTGCGATTCTGAGACAATATAACCAATCACTATTGGTGATCGAGGTGGGATTCCGAGCCAATAACCTCAAAAGTGTTATAAGAGTGGGTGATTATAAAGTAAGTGTTGATTATATATGTCATGTGTAAGATATATATATACCTTATGATTTCCTACTTATGTGCGATAATAAGTATGCTTAAATTCTGTATTGGGGTCGATGATGTTCCGGACCAATACATGAAGAATCGATTTGGGGTCGATGATTTTCGGAGCCAAATCGATGATAAATTTGGTATCGACGGAAGGTCTAAACCGACATATGCATTACATTTACCTTGGGGTCGAGGGAGTTCCGGACCAATGCAAATGAAAGGATTATTGGGGCCGATGATTTTATCGGACCAATTTCCCTTATAGTATATATTGTGTGTTAAATATATACCTTATAATATTCTACTTATGAGTGATAGTTGACACATAGATGATATATATAGAGATATACATCAAAAAGGTAAAATTAAGTAAGGAGAAACTTAATTTCAAGAGTAACGTTAGATTGGGAAAAATCTATGGAGAAATTAAGTAGTGACACTTAATTATGATATATGCAACATTAGTAACATGCGATAAGAGTTTATAATGAAGCAAGGCATGTACTTGGGGCGACCGTTAGGATAATAGAGGATGCAATAATGTTTAAGGTCCTTAGTCTTAATACCAACCTTATCCTAATTTCGAGGACAAAAGTCTTTTGTACGGGTGGAAGTATGTAATACCCGGTATTTCTGAATATTCCAAATATCCTATTTAATTAGATTGGAGAATTAAATGAGAAAATATGGCTTAATTTAAATTACGTAAGAGTATTAATTTAATGAGTTTTATTTAAAAAGGTAATTATGAAATAAAAATCGAGAGATAGATACCGACTTATATTGCCTCATTATATTTACTTAGTGCGAGTGGTAAATAGTTACTTGACGCGTGTAGACCATGTTGGGGTGAGAACGAGTAATATTTTTTGAGCGACTCAAATGATAATTTAGAGGTCACAGATGAGTCCGGGTCAAATTAGTCAAAATAGTATACCCGGGGGTAGTAGTTGGGTCTCGGGGTAATTTTGGACTAAACCGAGACCGTTCGGGGGCGTTTTGGTCTTTTAACATAAGAGGGTATGGAGACCTACGAATTTGGGAGCTTTTTATCAGCCGTATGAAAGAGGGATTAGGGTTAGAAAACCCATGTAAACACCTATACCATTAGAGAGAAGGAGAAAACCATTCTCAAGGCTTAGAAGATTCATTTGAGGAGGGTGGGTTTGGATCTTGCACCCTAGGAGCCAAAGAAGGAAGGATTGAAGAAGAGAAGCATCAATCCATCATCAACTCCACGAAATCAGACCCTACTGATCATAAGGCAAGTTGTTTATTGCAAAAATTATAAAGTTATAATACCCATGTGTAGGGTTTTTGAGTAGTTTTGTTAAATCAATATCTTGATAGAAGAATAATGGAATTTATACATGTTGGGATAGGAATCGCATGTAGAACGAATTAACATATGTAGAGGATTAATATTCAGAGTAGACTTGATGATTATTTCAGAATAAAATCTGGGTTTTGAATGCATATATGGGAAGAACACCATAACTAGGGTTCTAAGAAATTCTGGGTTTAATTCACTTTTTCTTTAAGGGAATTGGGGTTTTGATGTGTTTGACACGTTAGAAATTATCCTAGTATATGTGGAAACATGTTAGGATCATTGGGTCGAAGTTTGATGGACTATAATGGAGTTTGGAGATTTGTTAATGAAGGAAGAGGTTAACGAAGAAGACGAACTGCGTCTGTCCCAGTTCGATCGATCGATCGATCTCGAATAGTCGATCGATCGACTAGGTCGATCGATCGAACCCAGTAGTCGATCGATCGTTGTAAGCTGTTTTTCCCAATTTTTTTCGTGTTTAAGGTTTCTTTGATTTTAGGGAATGAATGGATATCCTAGGATTTATATTATACTTATGGGAGTGAGAATAAGACCAGTAGGTATATTGTTGAGGTACGATAAGGCCATTGGGTGTAAGGCTTGGATAATGGACCGACGAAAATAATTCGATTTAGTAGAGTATCGGGGAATTCGGAATTGAGTTACGAGGTGAGGTAAATTCAATTTAAGTAATAGACCAGTAGGGTAAGTAATAACTACTAAAATTATATGTGAGGGGTAACTAGGACCCTTAGAGTTGTGTGAATACTCAAATAAATGCGATTAATGAGATAAATCGTGAAGCGAATATTGTACGGTAAATATAAGAGATTAAAATATTACGTACGTATATAATTAATAGGTCGGGCGAGTACCTACTGAATTATATGATCTTTTAGGTCGAGAGATTTATACCTAAAATAACTATGTTAGGGTCGATGTTATATTCCGAACAAACATAGGGTTATTATATGTTTTGGGGTCGATGAAAAATGCCGAACCAAACCTTTGAACTGGTGGCGTGATGAAAGAGTCTGAGACATGATTTGTGTATATAGATTATTGGGGTCGATGTATCATTCTGAACCAATTATTACTTGGGGTCGATGAATCATTCCGAACCAAGAGTTCTTTATTTGTGTATATAAACAATTGGGGTCGATGTATCATTCCGAACCAATTCTTACTTGGGGTCGATGAATCATTCCGAACCAAGAGTCCTTTACGTGTGTAAAAAGGGCAAAATAGTAATGACTGATATTTAGTATATATTGTGTGTGAAATATATACTTGATGATATTCTACTTTTGTGTATTAGTAGATTGATATATATTATGTATTTAAAGATACATACCGAAATGGTAAGTTAAGTAGTGAAACTTAATTACGAAATGTAACGTTAGATAGAGAATATCTATTTAATAATTTAAGTAGTGAAACTTAATTACAAAAGTCGGGAGACAAAAATTATGATTATTGTAGAAATTTAGTAGTGAAACTAAATGAGAAGTTTTGAAACATAACATAGAGAAAATGTTACTTGTGTATTAATTAACCTTCGTGAGATGTAAATGTAATAAATGTACGGTGTGGGAAATATGAGAACTTAAGTACAGATAAGTTCAGATGATTACTTAGTCCTAAATAGCTTTGAAGATATGACTAGGTAGGCTAAGTGTAGAATGTTAGGTGTCCACAAAAGATGAGGGGTGAGTAAACTCAAGAGAGTGTACGAGAACCTAACATGTGTAATCAATAACCGCATTTTATATTGTGATAAACGCTTGCAAAATATTTTCAAAATGTTTTGAGTACTAACTCTTGCCATAAAATATTTTCAAAACCTTTTAGGTGTCCAGCCACAGGGATGCCATGTATGATGATTTCATTCCAGGGACTCGAAGCTGTAGCACAGTAGATGCTTACAGGATTTTGACTAGACGATATCTCACATTCAGATCTAGTACATGATCTCACACTATTCTATGTATGGACTTGTGGTCCGGTATCAGTCTCAGATGTTAGTTTCAGACTAGTGGTTATTCTAATGTTGTTTGGGATTTTTAACCGATGGTTTATTCGGTAATACTTTTGTTCTGTTGTACTTTTACTTTGTTGATTGGGTTATAGTACATGATTATTTTTACTTTGTTCCGCATGGTTGATTTATTTGTTTTAAGAAAGATAAAATTTGGTTCCGGTCTAATTTTACTTAGGGGATTAGTAATTAAAAAGTTTTCGACAGTGATGCTAAGAATGAACCATTTGAGAAACCGGTTTTAATTTAATAAAGGCCTGATCACCCGATGTTTAATTAGGCGGGGTGTCACAATAACAACAAAAAAACTCAAAAAATTTTAAGGTAAGAGACAATCGTGGCTTTTTCCGCCTTTTATAGGTTTCCTCGAACCTGGTGAAGATAATGATTAAAAGAAGCGTCGATTGAACTGTTGGCGGCTAAAGCAAGAAAAGACACATTTTCCCAAAAAACGATTCGTTAAAACTATGGATAGTTACAAAAATTCCATACACATTATGAGCCGATAATCAAATCATTAATTTTACAAGTATTGAAAGTTAGTAGCCGATAAAGACTCAAAATTGTTGCTCGAGCAAGTTTAAGAGCTAAATGTTCCATACTCTTGTAAAAACATCAAGCGTGAAACATTGAGGGTTCTGTTGATACCAAAAATTATCCTATTACGTGGACCAATCAGAAATAAATATGTGTTATCCATCGTGGCATCAGTCCTAGTCAACAAGGTATATTTACTAGAGTGAGTCCAAAAATGCCAACCAACAAGTCGAATGCCGACCAGCATACAAAAGAAGCCCGACCAACACCAAGAAGATCGACCAACAGTGGCAATAAAATGCCAATAGTTGTATACATTATGAACATTGTACAAATGTAAATGCTTACATTATAAAGGCATTCCATCCTTTAATGTTTTGATACTGGTACACCCTCAGGGGATATAAATACATTATAAACCCTACATCCATGGAGGAGGAAAATAAGATACAACTGAACAAACACAAGGAAATATACAACAGTGTTCGTAGGCTTTTCCCTTTAGCTGAACCACTTTAAAAATATTTTGTGTCTCTTATTTACTTATTTGTCTGTGATCAAATAATTAGATATAGTCTAGTTTTTTGCATCAACAAAATCCATCTTGTAATGCAAGATGATTAATGTGTTGATTTGTAGGTATATTAACAGTTTCTATTTATTGTGTTAAGGATTTCTTTGTTCTAGATATGCATCGGTGAATTGTCAATAAATTTAATTTAGGAGGGTTCGAAAGAGAATGGTTTTGACCCTAAAAAAATTGACTTACTACGTAATTTGGTCCAAACTTACTCATTATAACTAACAATTTTGGAGTATAGCCCTCTCGTACGATCCCATAATGTCTTTTCTTTTCCTCCTAATTTTTTTGGCTTGGTTTTCCTTCCTTAAACCAACTATACTCCTTTCTAATGGTCTCATTGGTGTCTTTTTTTCCTTAGACGAATTACATCGAATACTAAATCCTTCCTCCTTTGCATAATTATTATAAAAATCATAAACTTCATCGAATGTTTCAAAATATTGTCCTATTTGTGGTTTATAATCATCTCTAACTTGTGCAACGTATGATATATCAAGTTGATCTTCACGATTAAAACCTACATCCTCATCCATTACTAAAACACTGATTAAATAAACATAAATGAGAAACAAATATCAATTACTTAAGGTAAAAAACTAAAAACTTAAGAGAACAAAATATTTGTGAACTTATAAACTTATTGAATCAAAGAATCTGACCTTAGAAAACTATTCTCAACGATAGCTTCGAGCGTGTATCTTGTAAAATTATTTCAGTTGAGAGAATAATTCTTAATAAGGATACAAAAAGAAAAGGAGTATCATCAAAAGAAAACAAAAGGAAGGAGGAAAAAAGGGTGAACATAAAGAGGCATGTGGCCAAGGAATTAAAGTTGCATGTATTAGAATATGTATGGAGAGAGAGAAAAAGATATCTATAGAGATACGATAGAAAAAGAAGATAAAAAAGAATATAAATAATGTTTATTTGTTGGTATAACACTTAGTGATGTATTTATGGTTACTTTGCTCAATGGTTTTCCAATGGTTTTATGATGTTTGTATTGATAAATGGTCTTGCAGTCGATGGAGACGAATAGGGATGTGAGGTGAGAGATTAGATAGAAACGTGTATGTGAGAGAGAAAATATGTATTAAGGTGAGTGAGATGGAATATTGGTAAAGAAATCTCTTCACAATTGCTAAAATTATGTGTGTGTAGACACATGTGTAGTCTGGATTGTTAATGTGCGATATAGTCCGCACATGAGTATATATATATATATATATATATATATATATATATAAAATAAGTAGTAGAAGTGTAAACACTTTTCCATAAGATGATAAGATAATTAGGGGTTGAGATGAAGCCAACAAGGCCATAAATCTAGGGTTTAGATTGTTTTGTTGTTGTTCATTTCCCTCGTCCAGTCAGTTCATTACTTTAATTTGAACCTTCTAGACATCTACCAAAAAACTCTATACTTCAAGTCTCTATTAAAGAAGATCGTAAACTACTGGGTAAGATAATTTAGGAACTCTCTATCTCTCTGTCTCTCTAGATAGCAAAAATATTGACGAGTTTTTGATTTTTTGTTCGTTATTTTTATCTCTTCATATACACATGAGATTTTTTTGTTTATCGCAAGCTCACCATCTCCAAAAACACACAAAATCTCCCTTAAGCCTCACAAAAAATAATAAAAAATACTAAATCTTATATACCCACATTTTACACTATAGGCTAGCTCACCCTTAGTCTCCATGTCAACTAAACCATTTCAGGCCATTAATTTTCTCTCCTTCTTGCCCTACTATATGCTCTATTTTTATGGAAGACCTCCCTCTAATTAGATTTTTTTATGGAGTTCATTCTGAAAAGTTATGGTTTTTGGTTTACTTAACTTTTCTTAGTTGACCATTTTTATGTGTTTATAGGTACACCATCCTGAGGTATGTTTTAAACACTTGGTTTTATTAGTGCGAGCTAAGTGTTTATTAAAATGCCTGATAGGATAAAACTTTTAATATTCATATTTGAACTTGACTCCATAAAATTTTTGTTAATTCTACTTTTATTGAAGTGATGGTTTTCAATTGATTTGCTAGAATTATATACTCAACTTGACTCCTGAAAACCCTTCTCTTTGTTACTCTATATACTTATTAAATAAGCCTCCAGTTGAAAACTCACCAAAGGCATCTTTTTACTTT
Organism: Sambucus nigra; assembly: GCA_949130495.1. Classification (NCBI taxonomy): domain Eukaryota; kingdom Viridiplantae; phylum Streptophyta; class Magnoliopsida; order Dipsacales; family Adoxaceae; genus Sambucus; species Sambucus nigra. Next base: position 575,191,814 of record OX422217.1, read on the forward strand.
AATGTTAAATGTTGTTAAGTTATCAAAATTCATGTCCATCAGTTATTTCTCATTTAATTTACTTTATTTTGTCAAGATCGAGGAGCATTACAATAGCCTAAAGTAAGTTATCTTGGAACTTAAGTTCTTATTAGCCCTTCTAGATTTATTTTAAGGGCATTACAAAATATCTTAGAGTAAGGTAAATCTGAATTTCTGAATATTTACGTGGATTTTCTGAGTATCATTTCTCATTTCAGAATAATTGTGTTGTAATTATGAGAGAGTAGTTGGAATAAAATCCCTAACATTACTTATGATGTTGATAGAGGCATCATTGTTCATCGACTGGGAATAAATTTAAGTATTATTATGAAGAATGTGTATTGAGATCAGCCGCATATGCCTTCCCACTGACAAACCACGTGGAGCTCTCATTTTTCGATTTTTCAAGTAACTATATATGTGTTTCTTTTGGTTTTTCAGGTAATAACTATGTGGATCTCTTATATTTTGCGGGCTTCGAATTTGTGGTGTTCAACACATCTCAGGTACGCAATTTATCACTATAGATAAGACATCCTTTTCCATTGTATTTCTAAATTAATGAACACATTCTTTTTCTTCATGTATGCTCTTATCAAGTTATCGGTATCTCTCTTATTGGGGTGTAATTTAAGTGATTATAATTTATACAAGATGAGAGGGAAACTTTTTAATCTCTGTTGTGTTGGCTATTATTATAATTGTTCTTATAGTTGTCAAATTTTGAATATATACAAGTTACAATGAGTTGGGGGCGGACACAGATAAAAGTTGTAAATATGTATACAACTAATAGGTACTTCTGTTTCGATAATAGGTGACACTAATACTTTTTTATAATGAATGTTATATCGGTATTAAACTTTGGATTTTTTTAGATACTGAAAAATCATGGGTTTTAATTAAATTTGTTTTCAAGGATGTTATACTGAGTATGAGGTTTTGCCTGGGATATTCTCCTTTCTTTGTGTTGCATAAATAACACGCGAAAGTGTTTTATAAATTGTAGGAAAATAATTAAACATACGATTTTTTAAATGAAGTTTGCACCTTTCTTCTCTGAAATATTACTTCAACTGAACAAAATAACAAAAGGATTTTTTCCTTCATAAGTACCATCATAGGAAGTTTTATTTGAATTTAAGGTCTCACAGTTCTTTAAAAAGAATGAACTATGCCCTGTGGTAATAATGCCTTCATTTCCAGCTTACATGGCATCTAGAAAATATGTTTTCAAATAGTTCATCCGCTTAAGTTTCCTTGTAATGATGGATCATGGGTATAAGGTTTAAAGTTGACTTCTTATAAATAGTTTGACCATCTCCTTCTTCCCTGTCTAGATATTGCTCCTTCATTCCATTCGGTGACTTCTAATTAAAACAATATAAGAGATTAACGAGAAAGAGCTCCATTGTAAGTGTTCCCATATATATCGCTGGACACCCTCTTCGACCTTCCCCAAAAGGTAAAAGCTCAAAATGTTATCCTTTAAAATCAATAGAGCTATGAACAAACCTCTCCGGGAAGAGCTCTTATTCATCTTTCCAAACATTAGGATCCCTACCAATTCCCCAACAATTAACATAAATTCGTGTCTTAGGATCAACATCATAACCGTTGGTCTCAATATCATAACCATTGATGTTAAGAATAGTTTAATTTTAGTTTTAGTTTTTTAATGTGACTTAAGAACTCATATTGTGACTCACTCTCACCCTCGCTACAATTGAGCAGTGCCGGTGGTCACCACTACCTATTACCCCTATTGTCTCTCCCTATTTTCATTTTATTCTTCCATGATATCTTTTTTGCAGTGTTTTAGTAGGTACTTTGATCTTAATTGAAGTTCACCCTCTTCCCTCCTCTTTTAAAAAGAAATGGATATTGGAGGAGATAAGGGGTCCTTTAATCTTCCATAAGTTATACTTAATTCTGTTAGATCCGTAGTTTTGTTAATTCATGGCATATTACAATTGTTCGTACCTCATTTCATCATTTTTTCCAATGATCATCTCTTCTTTGATATACATTAATGATTTACACTACAACTGTAATTTGATTCTATTTTCGTATATATTATCTTAATATGGCTAATGATATTTCGTAGTTTGTAGTACTTTTTGAATGTAACTATATTATATAGATGTTTTGGTAATCATTGTAGAAGTATATAGAATCACTCATTCGTGCGTCGAACATATTTTATGTGTCTTTCTACTCCTCGCCCCATAACATTTATCTATTTTGTTACCTGGATATGTAGGTGTGATTTTGGTGTTTGAGATTTTAGGCCACGACAACTTTAAATTGTAATTTCTCTCACTTTTTATGCATATTTTAACATTTATCGGTATTAACTATATTTAGTTTATGCTCAAGTATGTTGCCATTGATGTTGTTCAAGTATGATGCCATTAAACTATGATGCTATATTTAGTTTTTGCTCAAGTATGATGTTGTTCAAGTATGTTGTCATTGATGTTGTTCAAGTATGTTCGCCAAACCACTCAAAGTGTTCGTGGGGAAGTAAGCTAACTCCACTCGGTACCAACTCCACTTCTCTACCCCCACCAGCTGTTACACAATATTGATTACATAAATTTTTTGTTCTTTAATTTTTTATTCCTGTTGAGGGTAGTGCCCTTACTTGGATATTTGGGCGCATATATTTTATCTAGAATAAAAGCCCTTCCTGAACCGAACTAAATGATATAGCCATTCCATTTATTTTTATAGGATATTCTTCTATGTCTAAAGGGTATTGGGGTTACGACCTAGTGTCTAAAACTTGCATGATTCTCTTGATGTTTTTAGGGAAGCTTTTGAGTCCCTTTCTATTCCTCTATCAGGATCTGTAGGGGGTTACTACTTTGATAGCAGAATCTCAATGCTCTTCAACATGTCTAGACATGCGATCTTTTTTCATCAATGCCAAAGGAAAAGACTAGGGTATGTTTTTTTCATCTTGAAATATTTATAAGCTACGGGTGATTTTTTCATATTTGAATTCTTTTTCGTTACAACTATATTCTCATATGTGTATTTCTTATAATCTAATTCTTTACCATTAATCCCCAACTACAAAATAATTTAAATTTTTTGTAATGATCAAAACAATAGGTTGTTTTGACATTGTGAAATTTAAATGTTGTTTTGTCTAATGTGGTAGGTGTTTTAGTGGAGGAAATCATGGGTGAAATTAATTAAGGCTTGGGGATTAATAAGCTGATGAACAATGTTCATGATCGAAAAGGCGCACTTGATGAATGGCTTGGCATCTGCACCAAAGTAGGTCCACTCTTTTTATTTGGTGAAATATCTATCATATAATGACCCTAAGGTCATAGCCAGATAGGATGAGGCTAGTGAAGACTTTCAAATCCTCAATAAAACCCGATTTCAGATCACACAAAAATTAAATGAGACTCAATGGGAGGAACTTGATGATTAAAAGATGGACTCTTTAGAGGAATATTTAGGGATTATTATAAAATTAAGGGACAAAAATTTTGAAAACATTAAGGAATTGAAAAAATAATATGGAGAAGCAAACAATTACTTTTACCAAAATTGGACCCTATTTAAGAAGGCTAGAAAGCTTGGTGCAAACATGGATATTGAAGGCTTTTGATTGTGTAGAGAAGTGTGACTTAAATTTGACTAAAAGCTATCTATATTAACTTTTGAAATAGAGATAATGAATTGTACTTTAGTACATTGTTGATGTTAAGCCTATCGTTTATAGTTGGACACATCATGTCCATGGTTTCTCTCGAATCCACATCATATTGCTGAATGTACGTGTCTAATAAGAATCTTTAATAATTTTTTATTTCAACGGTAGAATTTGTTGAACTTACAAAATTTGGTTACTTTCATATTTGATTGTTTTTTGTTATATAACATAATTATATGAGACTATTTAATTTTATGCTTGGGATCTGTATGAAAGTTTCTCCCACCTAACTACTTAAATGTAAGCAATCGTTTGATTCAAATTTAACATGCATCTTATGTTGATGCCAACAACTTAAGTTTATATTCATTGAATTTTCAATATATTTAGAACTTTTTTCCAACTAAATGTTGTATACAATTGGCAATGTTGAAAATGTGGTATATAGCTGCCAACATATTTTGCAAACTTCCCACAACACAAACACAGTTCAATTTCACCACGTGACAAGTCTAATCAATTACACTAATTTTTTACCATTTTGGTTTGGAAATTTTTTCCGTTTTGCAATTTCGTATTTTGGAAATTTTCACCGTGCCTTCAGGCACGGGCATTCCCCTACTATATATATACGCGGATTGCATTTATAGTCCACAATAAAATTATATACATATGTGGATTGATAATATTATTTAATACCTATGTAATGTACTACCCGCGCTCGATATTTTAATCTTTCCCCATGTAATTTATAATCATGTGAAATTATTGGGATTTGGATTATTAATATACGGGCTTTTATCATTATATCCAATTAATCTTTTGGCCTTGATGTTAATTGTTGGAAGTTAATAGGTGCAATTGGAGATTTAAGGAATCTAGGTGGATCGAACGAACTTGAAGGTCCTCATTCAAATGAGAATACTAGTGGTTTGAACAAAAATCCCATCTAATTTGAAGTGGACATCTAACGATGACTAAACGATCCACCTTTGTATAGGTCCACAACCTCGTTAGAAGGTCATTTGAAAGGATGATAAAATGAGAATCCAATCTCGCTCGAGTGAGGTCCCATTCTCATTCGAATGACCTAGTCAGAAATCGGTCAATTCGATTGGGTTTGGTGTTCTGTCACATTTTCAACCGTCAGATGGATGATGTGTCAACTTCTAGGGGCCTTGATGGGTAGACACATTCTTGGTGTGTTTGGGGGTTATTTTTAAATAGTTTTTGATAAGTTTTATTTGGGTTATAAGAGGAGAAAAGGGGGTGAATTTTCTCCCTCACATTTTCAGAATATCTCTCTCCTTAAGTTTCTACACCCATCTTCTTCCTCTCCAAATATTTTCTCCTTTAACTCAACCTTGCCATCACTTCCAAACAATAAGTTACACCATTTTCAAACACATTCTACCATATTCAAGCTTGGTTCAAGGAAGAAAGTGGTTGAGCAAAGACTGCAGAGAATATTTTTGGAGTCAATTGAAGGAACTTTGGAGTCTTGGAGCTTAGGAGTAGTTATCAGCTTTCAAGTCATCCCTTTTGTGTTTCTCCTCTTCTAATCCAAGGTAGAGTTTTCTCTTCCAATTTTTCAAGGTTTTCTAGCTATGGAAATTATGGAGGATTAACGCTAGATGGATTTTAATTCCTAAAATGAAGTTATTTGATGAAAAATTGTAGTCTTGCAAAAATAGAATTTTTAACGAACAAAACCCTAGAAGGGTCTTTTTACAAATTTATGGCATTTTACCTTGAAAATATAAGAAACCGTGTTGAATATATAAACCCGTGAATTTTATTTGTTTAAGTTAATTTTGAGGTATTTCGAGGCCTGAAATCGTCTTTCACACATGTAGAATCATGTAGTATGATGAATGATGGTATCTTAGACTTGTTGATGCATGCTAAAATAGGTTTTATCAAATAATGAATAAATGTAGAACAACAACCCCAAATTGTGTTAAATATTATTAAAATGCGTAAAATAATATTTGGGATCACATGCAATAAGAGGGAAAAGTTATGGATTCGTAGTTAAAAATGATCTTGAATGATTATTTATATTTTATGTAGAAAAACATAAAATGATAACAAGATTTTTGACATAAAATCCTAGGGAGGTTGTTTTTAAAGAAAAAAGTTAAGTTCAAGTGCCAAAATGAAATTAAATATGTTTTTGAAAAAATTTATGATAAAGGGGGAAAATGTTTATTTTGGCAAAAAATGAGGGTCCTAGTGCTTAGGATACTTCTTAGACTTTCTTGATCGGGCTTTCGGTGAAAAACAGATAAAATGAATGAACTGAAAGTTGATGAAATGAATGAATGACTTAAACCCTAGAATGAGAAAAATGGTAGAAGGGTGGAATAATGTGAACATTAGTTAAAATCAAGGTTCTAAAAAATGCGGGGCGTGATCGAGGCGTGGAGGCCAAGCCTTAAGCCTTAGAAGCCTAGACGGGCCTTAGCGTAAAAAGGCGTGAAAAGGCGTTTAGGTCTTTTTAATATATTTTAATGTTTTTTAACCATAACAAGGCTATTAAAATACTAAAATTGTACATATCATAAAAATATGTCTGAATATTTGCAAATAAAAATACTATTTGATTATTTTGGATGAGATAATGGTCCGGTTTGCAAAAAAATCTTTAAAAGGCGATATCGTTTCACTAAAGCATTGTCGTTTTTAGAGAAAAAGTACGCCTTAAGGGTTTTACCAAGCATAAGGCGTCAAAATCTTAAGGCGGGGCGTTTCTCCCAAGCCCCAAGCCTAGGCGTGCCTAGGCGGGTTTTTTAGAACAGTGGTTAAAATATTAAGATACATTAATTGGACTCGGATGCCACCGGGATAATTAAGCAGGACCAGGACCGCTGGGGTATAAGACGTAAAATCACTGGGCAGAGCATATTATAGCATAATCGACGGTCTGGAGCCCGTTAACATATGCTGTTATTGGATGATTCTGAGCAAATATAACGTAAAACGGCAATGATAATGGCTGTTCTTGGAAATGTATAATTAAGACAACCTAATAAAACGTGATAAACGAGACTAAATGATAAAATATGACTAATTAGTCTCTAGATTAGGTAAAGGGTGACGAAATTAGTTAACATCGCTCGGGTGCGTTGCATTAATACTAGCTAAATTGTTAAACATTTTCAGAGTTGATTAAAATACATGTTATATGTATAGTACTATTGTAGAAAATGTATAGCTTAGTTGAAAAACGTGACAACTTGGGATACCGATATAAATTAACTCTAAAGTTTCCAATCAAACCTTATTTCATTAGAGTCTATTTAAACCAAAGTAAATCAGCCCCTAAACATGCAACTATGTGTGTGCGTGTGTCAAACCATAAATAAATAAAGCATGTGACACAATTTTTCAGGAAAAATCCCCGAAGGGCAAAACCTTTTATTTATAGAACTTTGGAAAGTTTACAAGACCATTGACTTACATACAACCTGATAATCGCCCACAAGTGTAACACACGGTGTCTTCATCAAACCTTCAAAGCAACGACTAGAAATATCATTGGCTGGAATCTCCCGCAAGAACTCCAGGTGGTCAGCAATGAAGAAGAAAACGACTTCTCTACAAAGGTTGAACAAAAGAAAGGTTGTGTTCTTGGGTTCTAAAAGATTCAAAAAGGTATGGCTAGGATGTGTGGATCAAAACATGAGTTTTGGTACTAAACAATATGAAGACTAGAGCTAATAGAACTCTCAAAACCGTCTCTCCAAGTCTTGCAAATCCCCTGAAGTTGGCTTTTATACGAAATCCAAAAGGAATTTCAAAATTTTGGAACTCTTGCCAGCGTCAGGTACCCCAAACTGATTTAGCATGTTCCTCGAACCGGTTCGCCCCCCGAACTGGTTTGGCCTTTGGTTCGCGATAGTTTGCTGGTTCTGGGGCTTAAACACATAGCATACTTCCAAGGCTTTTCTCAGAATTTTCTCCATTTTCAAAGAGCCATAACTTCTTCACCGTAGCTCGAATTGAGCTCTTCAACTTTCCAGTATCTTCGTGGCATCGAGCTCTTCAACTTTCCAGTTGATTGGACCTCTAAACGGTAGCTGTAAAATTACCAAAATTCCCTTGAACTTTCATATCTTGCCTTCTTTCATTATTTTGACTTCTCTTACGTACCACTTGCATAAAGTGCCAAAAATCGTGGAACGTGAAGTCGTTGAGGTAGATGTGGGACACATGATGGAGATGTTGAATGTTTGATTCCCGGAATTCGAATAGAGGCCGTCGTATGAGATCGTGAAGAGACATGCCTTTTCTAGCGACGTACGGCATACACAAATATAAGATATCGAACATGATAAATATGTCCTTACAAATTTCCCCCTATGTCTATGCCGGTACATACATAAAAAATCCGAATTATCAAATACCAAATTGCCTATACAAATTGACCCTCCCATGAACCCAAAACTATAAAGGTACAAATGAATAAGTCTTCATCGTTTGTTTCTTCAAATCTTCAGGAATCTCAAAGATTTTCTCATAAGGGTGTGCACTTCAGTGATCATTAATGTAGTATCTACACACATGAGATAAAGCAAATTCCACGTGACATATCAAGTTTGAAAAAATGAGATAAACATAGATACAAATTTAAAAAAAATCTCAACATCTCAAAACTCCCCCATAATATGATAATTCTTTCTCCCCCTTTTTTTATTATGTCCCCAAATAGACAAATGAGAAGAATAAATCAAACAAGCAAAGTCGGGGTGTCACGATATTCAAAACAAAGGATCAACCAAATGGCAAATGTGCTGTTGCAAGGAGATGCTCAAAAAATCTTCACAAACTATTTTTTGATTTTTCAAAATTTTTGCACAAAAATAATGATACAATTTTTAAAATATGTAAAACATGACACAAAAATCACACCATGGATATAAACTCAAACAATCAAGTCATGGAAATGGAATGATTGGGTCTGAACACATTCGATAGGTAAATCAATTCAATCAATCATATGTGCACGATGCATATGTGTACCCCTAACGAATGAACATCAAAAGTATTGTTGATGTAAAAAATTAGATCGCTCTAATTATTCAATCACAGATAAATAAAATGAGACAAAGATTTTTAAAGTGGTTCAGCCTTATAAGAATGGCCTACGTCCACTGTTATGTTATTGCTGAGTGTTTGGGGAATTCTCGATATGTAATTCTATCAAGAAATTCCGGTCCCTTTGAATGAGGGTGGTACAAGGTATTTATAGCCCTTAGGCTGTACATGAATGGGTTGATACATTAAATGATATACATATGAAAGGGTAATACATTTAATGCAGCGTGTACGTCAAGATGATAGACATTCAATGAATAGTTGAACTGTTGACATTCTGGCAATTAATACTACGGTCGAGATGCAGCTCGGACCGCCTTAGTTGCGCGTTGCTCAGGAGTTCCTCGGAGCGCTAGAGTACCTCGGAGTGCTGAATTTCCTCGGTATATCCTCGTTGCTCGGGGAGAACATGAGTTGGTCGAGGAAATGAACTTCTTCATTGTTATTGTACCACGTAGATTGACAAGTGTCTTCGTATGATTCGTCCACATCAGCATATTAATTTTGGTATCAACAGAAGCCCCCAATGTTTCATATTTCGAACTTTGAGGAGTATGGAACATTCTTTCTCAGTTTATGGCAATATTGATTGATCTTCCTGGGTTTTAGGAGCATCGTATTTGAATTTATTTCCAAATTCAATGAATCCGCCTTTTTTCGAACTTTTAAGAGCGCTTCGATCTTAGTGCCCTTTTTGTCCTTTTAGCCGTCGGAAGTTCAATAGTTTCTTTTTTGTAATCATTTCCTTCGCCGCTTCCCAAGGCAAAGTATTTAAACTTCTTAGGTAACCATACCGTCTTCTTCTTTTTCCAATTTCCTGCATTCAAGATTTCTATTCTCTCCTTCTCTCTTGTGCATTCATCCTAGTTTTCGTTCGTTGTCAACATACCTCCTTTCTTCCTGTAAGATCTTCTTCCTTTCTTCTGTATCTCTTTTATTCAGTATGGTTTATATTGTGGAGTCTGTTGAGAAATTTCGTTCCGATTTTTCCATTCCTTCCTGGGTAACTCTGGAGGTTCTTTCTGAGCCTTTAGATTATTTTCGATTGGCTGAGGGACATTGGTTACCCAGTCTTTTCATTGCTGAATGTGGATTTTCTTTTCCGCCAAACGCATTGTGTCTTGAGTTTTGTCAGTATTTTGATCTTGTTCCTGCAAAAATAGCCCCCAATTCATGGAGAATAATTAATGGGGTGTACAAATTAAATCTAACTCATGGGACTCGTATAGGGATCCCTGAAATTATGTATTGCTATAAATGGGCCATTCTAGATAATATTTATTACTTAAAAACTAGGTTTCTGAATAGGGCTCTTGTAGTTAACCTCCCAGATTCAAATAGAGATTATTTTGAACACGGGGTGGTTATTAAAAATTGGCAATATGCCCCTTTAATTGGAGATGGAGTATACAACGGTCCCAGATGCCCCCCATATGGCAATGGGATAGGTTTATTTTTCATTTTATTTCTTTTACTTATGAAATTATGCTTTTATCATGTTTGACAAAATGTATGACTGATATCTCATTATGTGTTTGTTTGCAGTTGATAGTAAAAGAAAAACTCCAAAAGAATCAAAGGTTAATATTAAGCATCTGAAACTTATCTGGGGTTTGCATAAGAACGTTGCAGACGAGCACATCAGGTCTGCATCATATTTGCTTCAGTATAAGAGTTATACAACCTCTTATACTGCTCGCCCTGTTGAGCCTGCTTCAACTCCAGAGGATTCTTCTTCAGATTCTCATCTTCCTTTAAGTCAGATAATGGGCAAGAAAAGAGCTCCTCCTGCTCTATTTGATGACATTACTTCTGCTGCTGGGGCCAAGAAAAGCAAAACTGATGTCCCAGAGGGGACTAAGAAGGTGGATGCTGCACCTTCCAAAGCTGCCGAGAAGCCCCCAGTGGTTCCGAGCAAGAAAGTTGCTCCTGTGGAAATGATTACTATCTCTCCGACCAAGAGTTATTCCTTGGTTGAAGCTGCTGAAGTGCCTTTGAGAAGATTGAGGAAATCATCCTCAGTCAATTTGGCTGAAACTGTCTCTTCCCCACCATCTGGTGTTGTTGGTGTTCCAACCATCATTCCTCCGAGCTCTGCAATGAGATCGGTAAAAACTTGGATCATAACCGAGGTCCAAGGAATTGATGAAAATATTTCCAGGGATATGCTGACATCCCCAGCTACTCGTCACCTTGCTTCGGTAAATTGCTCACATTCTGAATTTCCTTTCTGTCTTTAAATACTTGTATTTTTGCACTGACCTGTCACTTTTTCCTTTGTTTAGCTGGTGAATTGTTTTAATAACATTGTGAAGAAAGACGAAGCTATTAAAGCTTCCAGCTCCTCGTCAGGTGTAGAGGATGCTCTGCTGGGTTTGACCCAATCCTTGAAGGAATCTCGCCAACAGTATAGTGAGGACAAGGCTGTTTGGGAGAAAAAATTATCTACAGTTGAGGCCGAGAAGGTGAAGATGGCTGAGATCTCCAAGAGTTTGGAGAATAAAGTGAAAAGTTTAGAGGTCGAGCATAAGAAATATGACGACAAGCTCAAGAATTTTGGAGAACTTGAGGATAAGCTGAAGAAGGCAGAGGAAGAATTGTCCGCCCTGCGAGATATCAAGGGCAAAAAAGAAGAATTGGATGCGAAGCTCTCCTCGGAGAAATTGAGAAGAAAGCTCGCAATTAAAAAATACTTCAGCGCTGGCTGGGATAAAGGATGGGACAAGGGGATTGCTGCGATGACATCCCAAGTTCAATATGGGAAGTTAAAATACTTCCGAGATGGATGGGTAGCCGCCCTACAAGAATTGAAGATCAAAGAAGATTCTGGGCTATTCCAGCTACACCTCCCTGGTCCTCCCCCACCAATTATGGAGGAAGAAGAAGATGAGCCTGTCTTTGATGAATCCTCCATGGCCATAGGTGATCAAATCCCTGCTTCTCTTCCTTCTGCCAACGAGGACATTTCTTCCATGCCTCCTCCTCCAGAGCAAATTTCAACTGCCGATCAAGTCGCTGTGACCACCGAGCAACCAAGCTCCTCGTCCCAGCCTCCCGAGAAAGTCTTGGGAGACAAGGAAAAGGTGTGAAGTTGTTCGGTATCGTTTCTATCTTTCAGTATTTGTAATCAAACAATGTAATCCTTTTATGATCTAATAAAATACAACTTTGTTCATCTCTGTTGTTGATGATTTGTTTTTGTTGATTGTTGTCTTTTTCTCATCCTTAGTTTGTTGCTAGAATGGAACTGATATATGCACATGATACAAAGCTGATGCAGCAATGCCACGAATATTATAAAGCTGGTCATACAGATCTTAGTACATCAGAAATAGCTGACATCCTTGGTCATGATGCCTCAGAACAAGCAATTGAGGCTTATCGGTACTTGAAGGATTTACTCGACCGAGCTGTGGCCAACAGTGTGGCTTACTATGAATTGATCGAGGAACTTCATTGTACCTTAGAAAATCTTCACAGTCAACACAATGAATCAACTGCTTTGTTGCACAAGGAGTATGAAAGTAGATATCAGCAGCTTTCTTCTGAAACAGGCCATAAAAAGATCCTTGTTGGATACGACGTTAGAGAAAGAACTTTAAAAGGTGAAGTTGAGGCCTGCAGGCAGATTGCTGAGTTGCTGGAACAAGAGAACAATAATTTGCAGAAAAAGTTGGCACAGTATGAATCTGCAGCGTCATCTTCCACTGCTTTAGTACAAGTTACCGATGAAGGTTTCTCGTTTTTAGAGGTTGAGAATGCCAAATTAAGGCAAGAACTGGATAACTTAAGAAGATCTGTTATTCCTGTGACTGCTCGGGGACGAGGAAGAGGTTCTCGTGGGCGAGGAAGAGCTGTTCAAAATGTTGTCGAGGAACAAAGTTCTCCAGTCGCTGCTCGGAGTCGATCAAGAGTTCTTAGCCGCAATGTTGAAGAGGCTCGTACTCAGTCTACTTTGGAAACTAAAGCATTCCAATTTGTAGAGGGGGCCTGAAGGTAATCCTGGGATTAGGGATAATCCACCAATTAGCAACAGTGTTCTGAGGATAAGATCAGCGTGGCAACTCAAGCGTGGCATCTTGGTGAGGCAGCTTGGCGTGGCAACTCGTACTTTAGCTTATTGTTACTTTGCCATATTATAGCTTTGTTTATATTTACTACGAGTTGTAATGACTGTAATGTTGTAACGAGAATAATGAATGGGCGTGAGGTCGAACGGTACTCGCGAGATACCAGGCTTGGCAGGGCCTGGGAGAGCTTTCATGCTCTATCGAACAACCTCACCGTGGGAACTTTAGAGGGATTTGGTTTGGAGGATTGAGAAGTGGGGCACCGTTGGGGCTTGTCCTGACCATCTTAGATACACCTGGTAAAACACCGAAGGACCCTGACCGAGGAACCTCAAGCGGAGCAGCTTGGAGTTCCATCGGGCATTAAGTTATGAACCAAACAACCCTCTACTTAAAAGTCACATCTACTGTGGGTGATGTCACTAGCCTTCTAAACAATGTCAGACATGCACTTGAGTAAACCACCGTGGTATTTGGGGCTGTCAGATAGTTGGTGAGCTACCTCTGCAACAACAACCCCCTGACATACAGTGGTTAAGCAAAAGGCATGTCTTGGCATTTAATGTTTATGACGTAGGAGACAACTAGTGCATCAGGCATTTAATGTTGTGACATAAAGTATGAGGGATGTCTTTCATAGTCTTTAATGACTGAGTTGCCGCGGGGGTGGTGTGGGGGGGCTATTTAAGGACCCCAACCACCTCTGAGAGAAGGATGATCTTTTGAGAGTTCAAAAGTTATTACTAGAGAAATTTATTGACTAGAGAGAGATTTATTAAAAAGAACCAGAGAGTTCTGCCACCCACCATTTTTGTCATTTATTACGAAGCTTTTAATACATAACAGAGATCCTTGAGAGTTTTAGTATTTTTTGCCTGCCTACCAAGGTGTATCTAGGATGCTTACTTCTCTCTCCCTCTAGCTAAGTTATTTCTGAAGTTCTTTATTATATTGTGAGTTATACACGAGAGATTTGTGAGTATAAGATGGGATCCATACATTCCAAACTGCTCTTTGTGTCTCATGGCTAAATCACTAGTGCTTTTCTAACTAACCTTGTCATCACCATACTTAAAAGGGGTTACGCCTCCATCTTATCTAAACTACCCTCTTACATTTGGCGACTCTGCTGGGGAGGCATTCTTCTAAGGAAGAAGTATGGCGCAAGATAACGATAATCGAAGGCTCAACTTTGATGATATCCAACACAGTGAAGAGCAAGCAGCGGTAGAATTGGAGGCTTTAAGGAGCGGAGCTCCTCGAATAGAAGTGCCCCCAGTTCAGGCAACAACAGGCGTTCCGGGAGTGACGCAGGCTTCCACGAGCGCTGGGCTGGGATCTGCCCAAATGACCCTCCTTATGAGCAAGTTCTATGAGTTTTTGCAAACTCCTGCAGCTTCAACGGTGCTGGGAGGACTCGAAGCCAATTCCTTCGTAACACCAGGGGCAGCTCCAACGGTTCCACCAGGCGCAGGTACAACGGGAGCAGCCCCGGCAAGCATACCCTCCGTCGTGAATTCGGCGGTGGGAATCTCCGGAGTATCAACGGCGCCAGCTGTAACGATGGCTCCAACTATAACGGTCATTCAGCCAACACCCCCATTGGTAGTTGCCCCATCCCCATGGAGGAAATGAGGAGAGAAATGCAAAAGGAGATGTTAAAATTTGTGCAGGCTTCCTCACAGTCTATAGGCGAGGTAGCTTCAGTCTATGACGACTTTAGGACACCTTATCCTCAGGAATACAACGATGAGCCTTACCCGAGGGATTATATTCCCCCCATCTTTGAAATATACACAGGGAAGGGTGGGAATCCGAAAGAGCACATTAAACGTTTTATTGAGCACCTGGGGGCGCATTGCAACAACAAGAAGCTCAGGTTGAGGGAGTTTTCCAAATCCCTAACCGATAAAGCATACACGTGGTATTCTCATTTGGCCCCTAAAAGTGTTTCCACGTGGGAAGAGATGCACGTGCTGTTTGTCCAAAAGTTCTTTCTAGCAGAGGATGAATTCACTCTGACCCAACTAGGGAGAGAGAAGCAACGACCAGGAGAAGACGTGGTGGCATAAATTCGGAGGCCAAGGAGTCCAAACTATTACAAATCTGTGCCGAAGGACTACTCCCGGAATACATCTGCCATCTTATCAATGAGATGCGCGAGGGAACTTTTTCGGTGTTCTTAAAATCTGCAAGGAACATCTCATTGGTCGTACGACCAAACCCGGTGGCGGTGCCTATGATATTCAGGCAACCGATACAACCTGGGGGAGGAAGGCCTCAACCCCCACGAGTGGGATACACCGAAGGAACAGATGGGGGTAAGGCGGCGAAGAAGGACAACAAAAGGAAGTTCGGAAGGGATAGGGAAGACCCACCACCGTTACCATGCACGATAGAAGAGGCGGTGAGTTGTTACAACGCCATGGTCCAAGGTGGAACGGTCTACCTACCAAAAGGCATTCCTTCGGAAGAACCCGATGACGCAACAAGGGCAGATCCTAGGTATTGTCAGGTTCATCGAAAGATCCAGCACCCGACAGAGAGCTGCTTCACACTGAGAAGAATCATTGACAAGTACATGAAGGCAGGGACGCTGCAGATCCCCCCACAGAACGTTAACAACAACTCGCTTCCAGCGCATGGGGCCAACTTGGTGACGGCCTGCGACGATGAGGCGGAAAGAGGGGAAGGAAGGTCAACAATGAGGCAAAGAGAATTCGAAGAAACTCTGGAATATTGCACCACAGGAATGGCTAACGTAATTTTAGCCTACGACGAAGCAAGCGCTAAAGACGTGGAAGACGTATACAGCGTTGAAGGAGAGGAAATGGAGGCAGTCATTGAATACAGCGCAATTTCAAAATCCCCAAAATTCGCTTGGTTCTTCGATCAAGTGGGGATACCAAAGGAGAGCAGACTGGAAATAACTCAGGCGATCCTAGACATCGCGAAGAAGGACGTGGTTCCCTCGTTGAAATGGAGGGGACCCATGGCGAGGCTGGTAAAAAAGTTCCTATCAGAGGTGACCTTCAGCGACGCAGATAGAGCTGTAAGGTTCCCTCATAACAGGCCCTTGTATGTGACGGCCAGTATCAATGGGGTTAGTTTTGCAAGAACGCTTATGGATGGGTGCGCTTCCATCAACATTATGCCGATCAACTCCTTCCACGCAGCTGATATCCCAGAAGAAAGGTTGGTCCCCATGCCTCTAGTAATCTCAGGGTATGACAACCAATCTTCCAAATCCATTGGGTATGTGAATGTGGGAATTGTAATGGGAAATCTGAGTTCCCACATCAAGTTACATGTAATAGAAAGTGCAACTTCCTATCATTTACTAATAGGAAGAGTGTGGATGCACAATCAAGGTTTAGTTCCTTCAACATATCATCAATGCGCCAAGGCAAATATCAAAGGAACAGAAGTGACCATTAGGGCTACAAAAAGGCCTTTTGCTATCGAGGAAGCTCACTTTGTAGATGCGGCCTTTTATACAGAGTTGGAGGAGGATGCTCGAGTCCTAACGAGAAGAATGGAGGGGGCATGGGTTCCTTCGATCAGAGATAGAATGGGGCCTCTGAACGAGCAAAGTAAAGAAGCCATGGGTAACGAAGGGGTGAGGGCCGAAGAAACCCATCAGGTGATCCCTCGACCCCAAAGTACCACGAAGCAGCTCAAAAACAAAGTAAGGCTTAGAGTGGATCCTGTGGAGCATGAGGTCCAGCGGCAAAGCGTGCTGAGTCGCTTTTCAGGGGGAAGAATCGCTGAGGCTTCGAGAGAGAGGAAGAGGAAGGCCGTGGAAACAGCTACCAACAGGCAATGCAAGAAGGTGGTCACTGAAGAGGGGAAGGTGGTATACCGTTTATAACGATGTGAGCGGGCGGCCGGAGAGACCGAGGATGGGGCTGACCCGTTATATGAGTGTTTCTTGGTGGATCAACAGGGACAGTGTATGGTGATAGACAACTCCAACATACAGGAGTTCGTGGAGGAGGTCGCCGAAGAACCAGATTACATGGCAAATCAACCAAAGCCCCAGGCACAAGAGTTGGAGCAGTTGAACCTGGCAGGAGAAGGGGAAGACCCAAGGCCCATCTTCATCGCGAAGGATCTCGGTAAGGAGAAATGAGAAGCCTTGGTTGGGCTAATCCGGGAGTTCATAGATGTCTTTGCATGGAAGTATACCGAAATGGAAGGGCTAGATGAGGAAGTGAGCTGCCACAAGCTAAACGTGATGCCTTCAGCCATCCCGGTGAAGCAGGCAACAAGGAATTACAAACCTGAGTTGGACTTGAAGATTAAGGAAGAGGTTCAACGTTTGTTGGCAGCAGGATTCATCAAACCAATACAGCATCCCCTTTGGCTATCTAGCATTGTGCCAATAGGAAAGAAGGACAAGAATCAAATAAGGATCTGTGTGGATTTTAGAGATTTGAACAGGGCTTGCCCCAAAGATGAGTTCCCTCTATCCTCCATTGATAGCTTGATAGATGCCACGGCAGGGCATGAGATGTATAGCTTCATGGATGGGTACGTAGGATACAGCCAGATCAAGATGGACCCCGCAGACGCAGAGAAAACGGCATTCAGAACCCCGTTGGGCAATTTCATGTACAAAGTAATGCCGTTTGGACTTAAGAACGCGGGGGCTACTTATCAAAGAACAATGATGGCCATTTTTCACGATTTCTTCCACAAATTTCTAGAATTCTATGTGGACGATTTGGTCATCAAATCGAAGAAGGAGGAGTCCCACCTAAACGACTTAAAGAAGGTGTTTACTCGATGTAGGAAGTATAAATTAAGGATGAACCCATTGAAGTGTGTCTTTGGAGTAACATGCGGGAAGTTTCTAGGCTTTGTGGTTGATCGACAAGGGGTGCAGATGGACCAGGATAAACAACGCGCGATCTTAGAAATGCCGTGCCCAAGAACGGCGAAGGAGCTAAAAAGCTTCCTCAGAAAAGTCTCCTACCTCAGAAGATTTGTACCAGGATTGGCCGAGGTAACACACCCGTTGATGCAGTTGCTGCGAAAGAACACAAAGTTCAGATGGGAAAAGGACCACCAGGAGTCTCTCGATGAGTTGAAGAAGCTGCTCGTTTCACCACAAATCATGGTTCCTCCGCAGGCAGGAGTACCGTTGCAGCTATACCTCACCTCAACTATAAGGTCCGTTGGAGCCTTGCTGGCACAAGAGATTGACGGGCAAGAACGGCCGGTGTATTACCTCAGCAGGATCATACATGGGCCAGAGATTAGATATAGCAGCCTAGAAAGGCATTGTTTGGCCTTATTCTTTGTAGCACAAAAACTTAGACATTATATGCTGTCTTTTATAATTCATATTGTACACAGATGTGATCCTATTAAGTATTTGTTGGCTAGAACTATCTTGATTGGCAGGGCAGCTAGGTGGTTCCTTATTCTCTCCGAATATGATTTAAAGTGTGTGATTCCTCGTGCCATCAAGATCCAGGCGTATGCTGATCTGTTGGCAATCTTTCCATCTGGAGCATTTGAACCACCTAAAGAAGACATTCCGGGAGACGACTTACAAGCCAACTATCTGGATGCAACCGATGAGGAATGGACGATGCAGTTTGATGGGTCTTCGGCAGAGAAAAAAGGAGGGGCAGGGGTCATCCTTTCAAAAGGAACGGAGGAAATTTGCCTTTCCTACAAACTAGATTTCCCTTGCTCCAATAACGAAGCAGAATACGAAGCGTTAGTGCTAGGGTTGCTGGAGGCTCTTCGAAGGGGAATTCGTTCTCTCTGCATCAAAGGTGACTCGAACTTAGTAATTCAGCAAGTTAACGGAGAATATGCGTTGAAGCACATGAGTTTGTCACCGTACAGAAAGATCATTCAAAGGCTCCTCAGCCAGTTCCATCGGACCAAAATCAGAAGACACCCCAGAACGATGAACCGTCATCCAGACGCTTATGCCACTATTGCTCAAAAGATGGTCATGAGGAGCGATACGACTATCGTTACGATCCAACGAAGAACAGCTCCTTCGGTGGTGCAGTCAATACTACCGATGGAGGGAGACGCGGATTGGAGAGGAGAGATCAGGAAGCAACTGGAGTCTGGTGAAGGAGCTATGGGACTAAGAGAGTTAGCCCAATACTTTACAAACCAGGGAAATCTTTACTACAGAAATGCAGGGGGATGGTTATCAAGATGCATTGGGCCAGAGGAAGCAGAGTGGAGGTTGAAGAGAACACATGAGGAGCATTGCGAAACAACTGAGATACCCCTCTATAGAAGAATTCAAAGAGGGGGATATTTCTGGCCTAGAATGAAACAGGATGCGGCATAACTACAACGGAATTGTGATAAGTGTCAGCTATTTTTCGAAGCAGCTGAGTGCCATTTCATAGAAGCCCAAACAGACTGGAGGCAGCCCTATATCGACTTTATTCAAGATGGAACTTCCCCAACGGAGAAAGTGGATGCGATGGGACTGAAGCGAAGGGCCCCAAGGTTCTATATCCAAGAGGGGCAGCTTTATCGAAGGGGGTACTTCAACAAGCCATTGCGTTGCATCACGAAAGAAGAGGCAACTGAGGTCCTCAAACAAGCCCATGACCCAGCTCACATAGGAGGGGCCAAGTTATATGATCAACTGATGACGTTGGTATATTATTGGCCAACGATGGAGAAAGACTCAGCCGAATTTGTTCGAAAATGCAAAGCTTGCCAACTTCATGGGAATATGATCCATGCCCCATCGGTGAACTTACATTCTCTGGCAACGCCTTATCCTTTCCACACTTGAGCGTTCGACCTCGTGGGGGCGATACACCCTTCGTCAAGGGGCAAGATATGGATACTGGTAGCAACAGAGTGCTTTACAAAATGGGCTGAGGCAATACCACTCAGAAGGGCAACGACTGGGGTAGTGAGTAACTTCATCAGAGAGTATATCATTTGCCGTTTTGGGATCCCAAAGGTTATTCTCTCAGATAATGGGACTCCCTTTGTCAACTCAGAAGTAACGATGCTTACAGACAAGTATTCCATCGTTCATCACACTTCAACGGTGGCATACCCGAAGGGGAACGGCCAGGCCGAGGCAACTAACAAAACTCTGGTTAATATCCTGGCTAAAACAATGGAGGACTTTCCAGGATCGTGGGATGATAAGATACCAGCAGCGTTGTGGGCCTATCGAACGACAAAGAGGAAGCCCACAGGGTACACTCCGTTCTCCCTTGTCTACGGGGCTGAGGCAATCCTTCCAGTGGAGTTGGAGGTTCCCTCTGCTCGATACGCCTTGCGAAGTAGCATGCTCCCTCAGAACAGGCATGTGCAGCTGGAGGCATTGGATGAACACATAGACAATGCAATGCAACATTTTCAAATGTATACGAGGCAGCTCTCTAGGGCATATGACAACCTGGTAAGACCAAGGAGGTTCGTAGAGGGGGATCTCGTTTTGAAAGCAGCGGTGAAACACATTAGGGGACTTCCCCTGCCAAAATTCGCAGCCAATTGGGAGGGACCTTTCGTCGTAAAGGAAGCTCATGATTCAGGTTATTGCCTAATTTCTAAGTTGGAGGAAGACAAGCCATTCAAAATTAATAATAAATGGTTGAAAGTCTATCATGTGTAAACAATTAAGTTTGTACCATCGATGTATCTAGTCTTTGATTATGAATATACAAGTTTTATTGATGACGTGAAGTATAGACACCGATATGAAAGCAGTCACAACTCAAAGATAAAACGGGAAAATATACTTTCTTTCATTCAATAAACAAGAGAGCATTACAAAAAAATTGGGAACTATTGCCCAAGAATTACATAAATGGACGAAGAAGGAAAATATATACAAGAGCTTGCTACCCTAAAAGGAACCATAGGTCTGGGGAAGAGAAAAAATCCCCAGGAAGGCCCGAAGAAGCTGACGCAAACGAGCTTTGAGCGTTGACAGCAACCTCTAGCCTGATTTTCACCTGGGCGCGTTCAATAAGAAGTCTCTCCCATTTCAGTTTGGCCAAACGAAGAGCCTCTTCGGCATTCTTTATTTCTTCATCCGCTGATTCCAAAAGAGGTGCCAGCTCAGCTAACTTAACTTCCTCAGCCCGTTGGTCCTCCTGGTGCTTCCTCAACAGTTCCTTCTGACCGATCAGCTGCTGGCTCTTCAAAGTTTTCAAATACGCCATAAGCCAGTCGAAACGGAAACCGTCATGACCCAATTCCTTCAGAAAACCCAGGAACTGATTAATGAGGGTTCGGGTTACACGGGAAGTGGGAGTATTGGCAATCTCAGCAACAACGATCGCCATGCCTTGCAGTCGATAACTCATCACGGGAATATTGGACCGTAGGCAGTCCACGGTGAAGGTCTCGGGGTGATGGTTCACCAACTTCTCAATCACCAAGCGATGGCTCACAGGCATTTGGGGAGAATTGTGAAGCACCATTAGGCAAAAGGCAGGAGGAGTTAAGTCAGGGAGAGGTAATTCGCACCCAGACTCACTTTCGGCCTCAACACCAGTCGTGGAACCTTGGTCAGCCTGGTCAGATTCTTCCGAAACAGCAGGTTCCTGACGTGGTGTGCCTATAAGTGAAAGAGCTGGTGAGGAATCCTCCTGAGCAACCTGAGAAGAGATATAAGAAACAATGAGATTGTAACGTTTTCGTTGTTAAGTCACCGTTATAAGGTGGAGATTATATAAAAATCTTAACAAGTGTTTTCATTGTTAAGTCACCATTATAAGGTGGAGATTATATAAAAATCTTAACAAGTGTTTTCATTTGTTAAGTCACCGTTATAAGGTGGAGATTATATAAAAATCTTAACAAACGTTTTCGTTGTTAAGTCACCGTTATAAGGTGGAGATTATAAAAAAAAAAAAGAAAAAAAAAAATCTTAACAAGTGTTTTCATTGTTAAGTCACCGTTATAAGGTGGAGATTATATAAAAATCTTAACAAACGTTTTCGTTGTTAAGTCACCGTTATAAGGTGGAGATTATATAAAAATCTTAACAAGTGTTTTCATTGTTAAGTCACCGTTGTAAGGTGGAGATTATATAAAAATCTTAACAAGTGTTTTCATTGTTAAGTCACCGTTATAAGGTGGAGATTATATAAAGAATTAAGAAAGTACCTGAATCATAACAGGGGCAGGAGTGGGAGTCATCATAGAGGTTAAAGTGGCAGGAATTGTTGGGAGGGGACTTGTTACCTCATCAGCCTCAACGGGGTCTCTGGCCCCAGAAACCTCAACCATCGGCATAGTTCCCTCGCCCACATAAGGTACCAAAGCAAGAGCAAGGGGTTCATCAGGAATAGATGAGGATGGTGAAAGATTAGGAGAACTGAAATATAAAAGCCAATGTTAGTAAAGAGGAACAAATACAGAAAAAGGGCGAAATGTATCCAAGAATAACTTACCTCAGTCAGAACATTGAAAATGGGCACTGTGGTCAGAGGTCTCGCCAGCACCGTTAGACGAAGAATGTCTGCTAGCAGCGAGGATACTTCGACCTAGGGCAACCAACATCCTAAATTCAGCGCACAGAACGGGGTGAAAGAGAACAAACGCCAGATCAGACAAATTTAAATATGAAACAATTACCTCAGGATCACCTGCAGCAACCAGAACGATGGGAAGAACAGCCTCAGAGGAAGCCAGTGAGACAGAGGGGACTGGAGTAGGCATCTCAGATTGTGTTGTCTCTGGTAGCAAAGAGACATCCATGGGCTCTATAACCTCACCCTCCCCAACTGCCTCCCTCGCCCGTCGTAAGATTGAACGACGGGCGTAAGTAAGCCCGGTCATTGGCGAACGGGGTGGGGTCGTATCGGATGAGATGGCCCCACAACGACCGCCCACGAAACGGCTAATGGGGGGACTTGGGGGGCTAGGAGAACGAGGCCCCATTTCTTTAAGTCCCTGCACCAAAGTAGTTAAGAACAATATATATAAGCAAATCCGGCTTGCTCTAACCAAAGAAGAAAAGAGAACAAGATAAGTGTACATACCTCAGATGGGGAAGAAGAATGAGAAGCTTGCACCGGGGAAACTTGCTTCCGCTGGGACTTGGTGCGTAAAGTCTTCCTCCTCAGCCTTGTCACGTCACTGCCAGTGGCTTGAGGAACCTTCGAACTTTTTCTCCTCCTTGCAGCTGGCTCAGTGGGATCAACGACGATCGTGGGGAAGGCAACCGAGGGAGGAACGACGACAGCGCGCCGTTGAAACTCTGCATTCACCCGATCTACCTCAGCCTGCGCCTCCCTCCTTAACCTCTCGGCCCTTTCAGGAGACATGGGAGGAGGAACGGAGGCTATGGGAAGGGCTGCCACAGGAGTCTGGGATTTGGACTTTATCTTTTTCGTGGAAACCACCCCACTCTTGGCCTTCTTGGTCGACGGCTGCGAAGACCCTTCATCAGCAGTAGCTCCAGTCGAAGGAGCAGTCTTCTTGGATACCCCAACACTTTTCGCTTTGGATATGGCAGTGGGAGTCATGGGGCATAACGGAGGTAGCTCTTCGGAAGGCCTCTTAGGGGTTTTGCTTAGAGGGAACTCAATCCCCAGAACGGAGTTGCCTTTGAGTCCCAGCTCCAACGCAGAAAATGAAAGAACTGGAGGGTACACAGACTCGCCATCTATGAATTCAGCAATGTTAGCCAGTTGTCTCGGCCAGAACTTCGTGGCAAATAGACTGGTCACATTCCCTTGCCTCTTGTTGGAAGGAATGGTGACTCTCCCAGCCATTGATTCACTTATCCCCCACGCAGCAGTGGAGGAAAATAAGGAACATGCCTCGCTAAAGCTAACCTTTGGGTTTGACGATTGAAAAACTGAGCGAGGAGCCCCCTGATCAAACCCAAATTGACGACTACACCGATTGGGGTTGTAATGTTCGCTGGAATATCCCCACTCGGTGTAGGAAGGCAGATACCCCGGAGAAAGGAGAAGCACCACGGCTAACTGAGGATCTTCAATATCTACCCCCACCTGTACCACCCTGGATTCGTGCTGAAAGAAATCACAAGTATGAACAAAGGCGTCCTCTCCGTAAGGCCTCATAACAAAGTCCTCAAAACGATCAATTGAGGCGATCAGCTCTTTTCGGCTCTGCCTCTTGTGATAAATGTAAGAGCGTGGGGGCAGAATGGTTTCCCCAGAAGGAGGACGGTTGGCCTTGGCCGCCACAACAGGAAAGCGCACGTAAAGAAAGCTGGTTAGAAGGACGCTGTTAGCAAAATTGGCCAGGTTATAACGGCCAAGTGATCGTTCCATGTCGAACAACGTTCTGTCAAGCCAGGTGTAGAGGGACCCTAGGGCAATTGCAGCCAAAGGAAGTTTGATGCCCCGGGCCAAACGAAGGGATATGTTGATAAGGTCCCTTCGGGGCTGATCGTTTGGTTTTCCCGTCAAAAGAAAACGGGAAAGAATCACAAGGATGTAAGCAGGGAGCTCTAACGAAGTACCTTGGCCAGGGGCATCCGTTGAAATTGAAGAACTACCTTCACTAGAACCCTTGAAGAAATAATTAATCAGCGGAGTGAAGGTAGCTTTATTTGAAGAACCGATGCAACTTCGGCATATTCGGTCCAACGCCAAATGGTCAGCAGTCTCTTTGGCGTCGAGAGGCTCATCGTAATAAGGCTCATGACCTGTTGCTTCGAGCCCCAGAAGCTCGCAGACATCTTCTAGGGTTATCGTGAACTCGCCCCACGCAGCAATAAATGTGTGAGTCGTCACGTTCCAACGAGAAACAAGAATGGGGAGAGCAGCATTATTTTTGGAGAGAGTAAACTCACCAAACCATTTGGCCCGTTGAAGGCCAATCTTACTCAAAATATCACCATAGGAACTCACCATGTGAGAATTCCAAGCAGCAAAATGGGCAGGAGAACCACCTCGTGCTTCGAAGTCAATTTGGGACCATTGGAAGTCCCCTCGCTCCAGACGAAACCGGAGAGTCCCCTCTGGAGGAAGAAAGCCCCACTTCGAGGGTTCTTCGTCCTCGTCACCCAGCACTAAGGTCTCAAACTTGCATTCAAAATTGACAGTCTTGCAAGCAGTAGCAAAGCCATCACCTTCACCAAAAATGGGAGAGCGACGATAAAACCTTAAGTGTTCACGACGAACAGCGTCCAAGGCAGAGGCACCAGTAGTGGTGGCAACAGCAGTAGTAGGCGGCGCACTGGTTGAAGAGATGGTGGGGTAACTTTGAGACGCCATGACAGATTGTTAGAGCAAACAAAAAACAACCTTGAGTCAGAGGAGCCTGAGCACGACAATGGCGGAAGAACAACCACAGGAGGTGGCGAAGAAGATGAGAGCAAGAACAGGACGGCACAAGGTCGAACAGCAATAGAGGTTTCAGACGATCAACAATGGAAGCTCTTTCTCTCTCTCTCTAAAAATAACGAAGGAAATTTGAAGCAAGTAGTGGGAAAGCAAGAAAAAGAATGGTTTTAAGTGATTTGGCCGTTTATTTTTTAAAGTTCGTCGTTTAAGTTTCCCACCATTGCACGTGTGTGGCCGCCTGCAATCATTTCAAATGTACACGTGGCACTTCGGGAAGTGTTCTGACATGGAAAAGACAACGCTACGTCACTCAATGACGTGACACCTGGGGAACTGCCATCAATTAATGAAGTGACACCTAGGGAACAACCACCGTTACCTTCCTAAGCAAGATTGAGTTTTGGGCACCAAGATTTTCTCTGACATATCCAATAACCCCCCCCCCCAACGAAGAAAATGTCCCAACGGTTCAAAAAAGCCACGATGTCCCCTCGACAGAAGCTCAAACGTTGTTTAGTTATGACTCAGTTACATCGGGGAGAATTTTTCTCTTTTTCGAACATTACTGGGAGAATATTAGCAGGTCCTTCGGGAGAATTTCAGATATTCAAGTTGGAACAGTTGAGGCTCAGCATTAGAAAAAAGCTGCAGGCCAGACAGAGAAGGTTCATCGGATTAAGAAGTTTTCGTGGAGGCACTTCTTGTCCCCACAACAAATCCCTCCACGAAGGGGCAAATGTAGAGGGGGCCTGAAGGTAATCCTGGGATTAGGGATAATCCACCAATTAGCAACAGTGTTCTGAGGATAAGATCAGCGTGGCAACTCAAGCGTGGCATCTTGGTGAGGCAGCTTGGCGTGGCAACTCGTACTTTAGCTTATTGTTACTTTGCCATATTATAGCTTTGTTTATATTTACTACGAGTTGTAATGACTGTAATGTTGTAACGAGAATAATGAATGGGCGTGAGGTTGAACGGTACTCGCGAGAGACCAGGCTTGGCAGGGCCTGGGAGAGCTTTCATGCTCTATCGAACAACCTCACCGTGGGAACTTTAGAGGGATTTGGTTTGGAGGATTGAGAAGTGGGGCACCGTTGGGGCTTGTCCTGACCATCTTAGATACACCTGGTAAAACACCGAAGGACCCTGACCGAGGAACCTCAAGCGGAGCAGCTTGGAGTTCCATCGGGCATTAAGTTATGAACCAAACAACCCTCTACTTAAAAGTCACATCTACTGTGGGTGATGTCACTAGCCTTCTAAACAATGTCAGACATGCACTTGAGTAAACCACCGTGGTATTTGGGGCTGTCAGATAGTTGGTGAGCTACCTCTGCAACAACAACCCCCTGACATACAGTGGTTAGGCAAAAGGCATGTCTTGGCATTTAATGTTTATGACGTAGGAGACAACTAGTGCATCAGGCATTTAATGTTGTGACATAAAGTATGAGGGATGTCTTTCATAGTCTTTAATGACTGAGTTGCCGCGGGGGTGGTGTGGGGGGGCTATTTAAGGACCCCAACCACCTCTGAGAGAAGGATGGTCTTTTGAGAGTTCAAAAGTTATTACTAGAGAAATTTATTGACTAGAGAGAGATTTATTAAAAAGAACCAGAGAGTTCTGCCACCCACCATTTTTGTCATTTATTACGAAGCTTTTAATACATAACAGAGATCCTTGAGATTTTTAGTATTTTTTGCCTGCCTACCAAGGTGTATCTAGGATGCTTACTTCTCTCTCCCTCTAGCTAAGTTATTTCTGAAGTTCTTTATTATATTGTGAGTTATACACGAGAGATTTGTGAGTATAAGATGGGTTCCATACATTCCAAACTGCTCTTTGTGTCTTGTGGCTAAATCACTAGTGCTTTTCTAACTAACCTTGTCATCACCATACTTAAAAGGGGTTACGCCTCCATCTTATCTAAACCACTCTCTTACACAATTGAATGCAAAAGATCGTGCTCTGTCTGAAATGTCCAAGAAAAACCTATCTTTGGAGGATCAACTTACTGCGATGAAGTCTACTTTACATACCAAGGACCTTTTTGCTAAAAACCTTCATGACCAATTAGATAGATTAACCTTCCAATTCCATAAACAACCTCGTGAGTTCTGGATGGCAGGTTATAATGAGGCCCTTTGTCATTTGGATGCTCGTATTGAACACGCCAATAATGAAGGTTATAAGCAGGGGTGGTTGAACGCCCTGGGTGTATTAAAATTGGAGCAAGGGCATTATTTATGGGATTATCATGCTCCTGGGTTATTAGACTTGCTTGTACCACCTTATAAATTGGACATGGAATGGATCCCAGCTCGTTCCATTCCTCGGAGCTTAATTTCAAAATACCTTGGTGACTACAGTCTTCACTCCCAGATCGAAGTATCTCGTCCAGAGCATCTAATGGATACACCTTCAATAATGAATGTCAGAATGCTAAAGGACTTGAACTTTATTAATTCTCCCCTTTGCCTGGAAGGTCCTCCTGCTGGAGAAGAGCCTGTTTCAAAAGCAAAGGGCAAGAAACCCATAGAATAGGAATCTCAATGTAATAGTTAGTACATTCATGTAACCTGTAATTTATTTTGAATTTTAATGAAAGACTTTCATTTTCTATTTGCAAATCTGTATTGCTATTGTCTTGTAAAATGCTCTACATCTGTTCATATGTATAAGTTAAAAAGATAACAATATTGTTGTTCATCGACCAACTTAATAAAAAGTTACAAGTATCAAGTTTGCTCAATCACTTAATAATAAAGTAATGAGTATAAAATGTTCAAAATGTTTCCAACCAACCAAGGTTGTTAGATTGTGCTTGTCGACCAGCTACAGTTGATGGGTTTTTATCCCCGACCAACCATACTTGGTTCATAAAATGTGCCCGACCAACCATGGTCGATAATTTATCCTCGTTGACCAAGTATAATTGATCACCGACCAACTATACTTGGTTCAGTTTGGAATTCTTTGTATTTTCTGGAATGATTTTACCTTCCGACCAACTTGTTGGTTTATTTTAAAATCAAATGATATTGTTCTTCCCTCAACCGTAGTTGATTATTGAGTTATCAGGTTCTTTCGAACTATCTTGTCCACTGGTTATCTTACCAACCTTAGTTGATCACGCTAGTGTACGCCTCTTAACCAAAGGAGTATATTTTTTGGTTCTTTCGAACTATTTGTCCACTAGTTATCTTACCAACATTAGTTGGTCACGCTAGTGTACGCCTCCTAACCAAAGGAGTATATTTTTTGGTTCTTTCGAACTATTTGTCCACTAGTTATCTTACCAACCTTAGTTGGTCACGCTAGTGTACGCCTCCTAACCAAAGGAGTATATTTTTTGGTTCTTTCAAACTATTGTCTTCTTTTTGCTGTCGAACAGCGTAGTGTACAACACTAGTATTCCCCGAAAAACTTTCAAACAAAGGAGAGGAAAATGGTGAAAACATCATCGTTTTATTCATATTGATGAACCCGTTGTATATTTTACATCATTGATAATACTTGCGAAGGTGTTCAGCATTCCAAGCATTCTTGAATTCTTCTCCTTCTAGAGTTGCTATTCGGTAAGTTCTTGGTCGAACGACTTCTGTAACTCGGTAAGGTCCATGCCAATTTGCTTCCAATTTATTGTGCTTCTGAATGACCTTCTTTAGCACATAATCTCCTTCTTTTAAATCGCATTTCTTCACCCTTTTATTGTAGAACAGAGCTGTGCGTTGTTGGTAAGCAGCATTCCTAATGGATGCCTCTTCTCTTACTTCCTCGAGCATATCCAAATCCAGTCTTCTCATCAAGTCGCTGACTGGGGAATTGAAATTCAGCACTCTGTGTGTTGGGAGACCTAACTCGGCAGGTATTACAGCCTCGCTTCCAAATGCCAGCATATATGGTAATTCTCCAGTCGCTGCTCGGGGAGTTGTTCGGTAAGCCCACAATACTGATTGTAGCTCGTTAATCCAGTTAGCTTTAGCTTCACTTAGCCTTTTCTTCAAACCATTTAGTAGTGTTCTATTCGTCACTTCAGTCTATCCATTGCTTTGAGGATGGCCTGGTGCTGAATGGACCTTCAAAATGTTCGACTGATGACAATAAGCAGCAAATTCCTCGTTATCAAATTGGGTTCCATGGTCTGTGATTAAGGCATGAGGGAGACCATATCGACAGATGATATTCTTCCAAACGAACTGGTATACCTTCTCGTACGTCATGTCGATGAGGGGTTCAGCTTCTACCCACTTAGTAAAATAGTCTACTGCGACGACGAGGTACTTGAATCTTCCTCGGGTGGTCGACAATGGTCCCACCAAGTCAATTCCCCACATGGCGAATGGCCAAGGGGAAGTTATGGGTGTCAACAATGCTTGTGGAGTTCGTCGGATAGAGGAAAAACGTTGGCACTTGTCACATTTCTTATCATAGGCTATACAATCAGCCCTCATCATTGGCCAGTAGTATCCTTGAGTCATTACCCTTTGTAAAAGTGTTCGACCTGCTACATGAGCTCCACAAGACCCTTCATGGATTTCTTCAATCAATTCCTTCACCTCGGAGGGATGTACACATCTCTGCAAACCTGCCATAATCCCTCGTCTATATAAAATACCATTAGTTAATACATACCGAGCAGCTTTATACTTCAATTTTTTGGCAGCGAGCTTATCTTCTGGCAATCCTCCCTCTTCAATATATACCCTGATGGGATCCATCCAAGATGGTCCTAAATCAAGGGTAATAACATTCATCGTCAAGTTTTCATTTATGCTCCGACTTTCCAATACTTCAATTGGTATCGTTCTTCGTAGCTCGGTACGAGTAGCTGATGCTAGTCAGGCCAGTGCGTCTGCTTGTACATTCTCCATCCTCGGTATTCTCACCAATTGAATGGCATCAAATTCTGTCAGTAACTCCATTACTTTTGTGTGATACTTTGCCATTAAATCTCCTTTAACTGCATATATTCCTGTCATCTGATTTACAATTAATTGAGAATCACTGAATACAATTACTTGCCGTGCTTCCATAACTTTTGCTAAGTTTAAACCTGCTATCATGGCCTCATACTCAGCTTCATTATTAGAGGCTTTGAATTGGAATCGTAAAGCATATTCCACGTCAATCTCGTCTGGGGTGCTTAAAACAATTCCTGCCCCACAACCTGCTGTGCAAGATGATCCATCTACATATAATCTCTATATGGGTAACCCGTCTTCGAATTCTTTATCTGATAGAGTTCCTCGATGAAATATTTGTTGCTTCTTTTCATCCTCCCCTGACACTTTTCGCTCCTCGTCGATCATCTCTTCTCGCTCTTTTACCAACCGGAGCTGATCTGAGTTTGAAGTTGATGATCCTTCTACATCCACAAGTCCTTTTACCAACCGTAGTTGGTATGGATTTATGTCTGTTGATCCTGTAACATCCACAGGTTGGTCAGCAAGCAACTTTTGTTCCTCGGGGGTATCAGGGTATCTAAACTCTGCTATAAAATCTGCTACAGCCTGCCCTTTCAAAGATGATCTAGGTTCATACACAATATCATATTCACCGAGTTCTATTGCCCAATACATCAGTCTTCCTGATTTTTCTGGCTTGTGAAGGGCTTGTCTCAATGGCATGTCGGTATAGACAATGATGGTATGGGCCTGGAAATATGGCCTCATTCTTCTACTTGCTTCAATTAATGCCAATGCCAATTTTTCTAACTTTGGGTACCTGATCTATGCACCTCGGAAAGCCTTACTTGTGTAATAAATTGTCTTCTGGACTCCATTCTCCAATCTGATCAATGCCGAGCTAACTGTATTCTCTGATACTGTCAGATACAAATACAACTTCTCTCCTGTTATTGGCCTAGACAACAATGGAGGTGCTCCCAAATACTTTTTCAAGTCTTGAAAGGCCTTCTCACATTCATCAGTCCACTCAAAAGTTTTTCAAAGTGTTTGGAAGAACGAGAGGCATTTGTCAGTTGCTCGGGATACAAATCTGTTGAGCGCTGCAACTTGTCCTGTAAGACTCTGCACTTCTTTCTTTGTTGTTGGAGATCGCAACCCTAAAAGAGCTTTGATCTTATCTAGATTTGCTTCAATGCCTCGCTGGTTGATAATGTATCCTAGAAACATTCCTTCTCGTACTCCAAATGTGCACTTCGTCGGGTTGAGCTTCATCTGGTATTTATCCAGTTGATCAAATGTCTGAGCTAAGTCAACTAGATGATCTGCAACTTTCTTGCTTTTTGTTAGCATATCATCGACATAGACTTCCATGTTGCAACTGATTTGTTCGGTGAAAACCTTGTTCATCAGCCGCTGGTATGTCGCTCCTGTATTTTTCAAACCAAAAGGCATAACATTATAGCAATAAGTTCCCCTAGGGGTAATAAAAGAAGTACTTTCCCTGTCTTCAGGTTTCATTTTGATCTGGTTGTAGCCAGATTAAGCATCCATGAAGCTGAGCAGCTCATGTCCCGAGGTAGCATCCACTAGTTGGTCAATTCTGGGTAATGGAAAATGATCTTTTGGGCATGCCTTGTTTAGATCAGTGAAATCAACACACATTCTCCATTTATTGTTCTTCTTCTTTACCATCACCACATTTGCCAGCCAGTCTGGATATTTCACATCTTCAATGAATTGGGCTTTCTGGAGCTTCTCGACCTCCTCTTGTATGGCTTGATTCTTCTCGGGGCTAAATACCCTTTTTCTCTGCTTCACAGGCTTGATCTCCTTATTCACATTGAGTTCATGACATAAGAAGTTTGGATCTATTCCTGGCATGTCCTCATGACTCCATGCGAAAGTTTTCTTCTTGTTTTTCAAGAACATTATCAACTCTTGTTTTATTGAGGCATCCAACGACGAACCTATCTGGGTTACTCGTTCAGGGTGCTCCTCGTCCATAATAACATTTTCTGTAGATTCTACTACCTGTCCTTTTACAAGTTGGGATTCATCCCTGGGATCAAGAGTTTCAATTTCTGTACCTTCCTCTACCTGGTAGGTAATAGTCTTTTTCCTTGATTCCTCAAGCTCCTCTTGCTCGGCAGATGAATAATAGCATTCCCGAGCTACTTTTTGATCACCTTTTACAATTCCTACTCCGAAGTTTGTTGGGAATTTTAAGCATTGATGCACTGTAGATGGAACTTCTTCGAACTTCTTCAAACCAACTCTTCCCATGATGATGTTGTAGGCTGACTGCACATTTTTATCCATCACAAAGAAGCGTATTCTTTCTGTTCGACAAGCAGGCCAAGTTCCAATGAATATGTCCAACTTGATCGTCCCAAGTGGAAAAACTTTCTCGCCAGCAAAACCCAGAAGGGGTCTGTGATAAGGTTCCAATTGAGATAATTTCAAATTCAAGCTATCAAAACATGAATAGTACATGATGTCTGCTGAACTACCATTGTCCACCAACACCCTTGAAATCACAACATCTTTCATCCTCATTTTGATCACCAAGGGATCGTCATGAGGGTAAAGAACACCTGCCAAATCTTTTTTTGAAAAACCAATAACTAGCTTCTCTTTATTTACCTTCCTCGGACGATCATCCTCGGCCAGATTTATTCGTTGAATATATGAGCAGGCTTGAGCCTCTCCGAGATAGGCCTTTCTTTCTGCAGTAAGGTCTCCCCCTCCAGCATCTCCTCCTGTAATAACATTACAATCAAATGACCCAAAACGTATGGAATATACCTCTCGTTCAGGCTGCCTTGGCTTTTTTGGAAGATCGGGGTCTTCATCTGGATCATCTTCATGATTTCTTTTCTTTTTCTCCTCCGTCCGACGAGGAGATCTGGAACGATCTCTAGTTCTATCATCATTTTTCCTTTCACCTCTGCGATCTACATACTTTGACAACTTTCCTCTTCGGATGAGCGTTTCAATCTCGTTCTGAAGGGCTATGCAATTTTTGGTCGTATGGCCATGATCTTTATGGAACTCGCAATATTTGGCCCTATTCCTCAGGTCAGGATTGGTCCTCAGTTTATCTGGCCACTTGATTTCTTCGTTATTCTTGATTTCTTCCAAAACATGATTAATACCCATCTTCAATGGAGTATAATTATCATATTTCTTCAGGACCTCCCATGACGTCCTATTATTCTTGGAGTGCTTGTCACCACCATTACCTTTTTGCTCTTTCTTCTTAGATTTGTCAACCTCCACCTTGGTTTCTTTATCCATATTCTTCTTCGCAGCCATAGCCTCCTCGGCATTCATTATTTTGGCCGCTTTTGCCATAAACTCCGACATAGTTTTAGGTGGATCTTTGGCCAAAGTATAGTATAACTTGTTAGGCAGTAATCCACTCATCAAAGCAGTGATCGCTGTCTTTTCTTCGTAATCTATGACTTCCAACTTCTCGTTATTGAAACGAGTTATGTAATCTCTAGTACTCTCACCTGATTTTTGTCTAACACTTAACAAGTGCGCTACTCGCTTTACCGGCTTTGCTCCAAAACAGAAATTGCCAATGAACAACTCGGCTAACTGAATAAAAGTCGAGATCTTACCCCGAGGAAGATTGTTGTACCATATCTGTGCAGACCCGGTAAGAGTTCCCGAGAATGCTCTACACCTCATCTCGTCGGGGACGACATATATGTCGGCAGCAGCTTGGTATTGTTCTATATGAAGAACAGGATCTGTCTTTCCATCATACTTAGGGGTCACTACAGGTGCTTTAAATTTCGATGGTGTAGGAAAATTCACAATGGCCTGCACAAAAGGTGTCCCTTGAACAAAAGTTCTCTGTAAGGGATTCCTTTCTTTAACCATTTCTCCAAGTCTATCCTCCAATCGCTGAATGGAACCCTTCCATGCTTCATTTCCTTCCTCGGGCTGCTTAGTCCAAGCAATTGATTATTCTGACGTAGATTCCTGAGATCTATCTCGACGAGTAGCTGGTCTTGATTGTGCTGATCCTTCTCTCAAACCTGATGGTGGTCGAAAGCTTCTCGATGGGGCTCTAGGTGGACTCATATTTCTCCTTGGTCCTAACCGACTGAAAGGAGATGCCCTGCTTAATCTTTCCAGGGCGTTAGTTCTCTCCGGAGAGAGGGTGATATGTTGATCTGTATCCGTAGCCCGTATCGATGAAGTTCGCCCAGGTTGATAAGAAAAATCATTAGATTCTTCATTACGATATGACCTGGTACGCCTGGATCGTGATTGCCGACGATCACTCCTTTGCATTGAATGGGTAGGTGCACCGCTGTGAAGAGTTTGAATGAGTTGCCTCATTATTTCTTGCATGGCAGTTTGTCCTTCAGCCAGATTCGTCATAATTCCAGCCAGATCTGGAGGTGCAGATGGATTTGGAGGATTTCCAGTATTTCCAGCATTTCGATTACTGGATTCTGGATTATCTGCCATTGATGATAAATGATTTTTGGTGAAAAACGATAGCAACAGTCGTTTCCCACAGACGGCGCCAATCTGTTGATGTAAAAAATTAGATCGCTCTAATTATCTCTAGCGCTCCGAGGAACTCCTGAGCAACGCGCAACTAAGGCGGTCCGAGCTGCATCTCGGCCGTAGTATTAATTGCCAGAATGTCAACAGTTCAACTATTCATTGAATGTCTATCATCTTGACGCACACGCTGCATTAAATGTATTACCCTTTCATATGTATATCATTTAATGTATCAACCCATTCATGTACAGCCTAAGGGCTATAAATACCTTGTATCACCCTCATTCAAAGGGACCGGAATTTCTTGATAGAATTACATATCGAGAATTCCCCAAACACTCAGCAATAACATAACAGTGGACGTAGGCCATTCTTATAAGGCTGAACCACTTTAAAAATCTTTGTCTCATTTTATTTATCTGTGATTGAATAATTAGAGCGATCTAATTATTCAATCACAGATAAATAAAATGAGACAAAGATTTTTAAAGTGGTTCAGCCTTATAAGAATGGCCTACGTCCACTGTTATGTTATTGCTGAGTGTTTGGGGAATTCTCGATATGTAATTCTATCAAGAAATTCCGGTCCCTTTGAATGAGGGTGATACAAGGTATTTATAGCCCTTAGGCTGTACATGAATGGGTTGATACATTAAATGATATACATATGAAAGGGTAATACATTTAATGCAGCGTGTGCGTCAAGATGATAGACATTCAATGAATAGTTGAACTGTTGACATTCTGGCAATTAATACTACGGCCGAGATGCAGCTCGGACCGCCTTAGTTGCGCGTTGCTCAGGAGTTCCTCGGAGCGCTAGAGTACCTCGGAGTGCTGAAGTTCCTCGGTATATCCTCGTTGCTCGGGGAGAACATGAGTTGGTCGAGGAAATGAACTTCTTCGTTGTTATTGTACCACGTAGATTGACAAGTGTCTTCGTATGATTCGTCCACATCAGCATATTAATTTTGGTATCAACAAGTATCTTTAGGTGTAAAGATTGTTGAATTTAGATGACATCATCTTATACAAATCAACAAATCAAAGTCATAGTGATTTCCACACCAATAACGTCCAAAACTATGTAGCACATTTTCAAGAATTTCACGGATGTGCAAAGCCATTTTAACTCTCCATCCAAACTCCCTCATATATATTTTCTTTTAGAGGTGTATAAACTAAATTCTCAAACTTTGGAGAATTGGTGCAAAAACCTAATTGGCCCATAATTGGCATGAATTTCTTTTTATTTCCTTTAAATTTTTTTGAGCTCTTTTAAATCTCTTTGGACCCCGAATAATAAAATTCCTCCAGTTTTTTAGGTCTAATTTAACGGTGGCTTAGTATTCGGAAAGGTCCAATTAACCTTTCGCAGCCCTTCCCTGTTGTCAACTAATGCACACAAACTCACAAAACGGTTCTTATGTGCACAATTTCCTTATCTTCATTTTAAAGGACATGATTGAAGTGAAAACACCCAACTAACATGTGATAGGACAAGCACAATAATCAAATGAATTCGTTCATGTGTGCAATAAAGAAATCATGAGTCAAACATGTAACACTTAACTACATATTAATGACTTCAAACATTATAAAGCATAAGGATGAATTCACCTATTGTCTCAAAACACTATCAAATAGTCACTTGGAAAAATGGAATGATGTTGTGACCCAGTCATCCTAAGTGTCCATCCATAAACGGTGCAAACACAATACAAAAATCTTTTTGGATTTTCTCAAAATTTTAGCAAAATAAAATCTTTTTGTATTTTTCAATTTTTGAAAAAAATTTAAAACATACAAACATGATTCATACTAGCAATAGGCAAATAATATCATCGTGAAAAAAATCCTATGCTAGTAAACAAGTCAAACCTCAATCATTAGGTGCTGAGGGGCTTTCCAAAGGCGGTGACAACTTATGAAAAAACTCCATCAATTATTGTGAAGTTTTGACTAAAAACTTAAGTTTCTCACCTAGATGTGCAAACTCTCTCATGTAGTCTCTGGGAGCATGTAAAGTATCATGTGTGGGTGCATGTGTGCCAGAAAACACGTGTAGAAGCAAAACGTGACACATAACCCAACTTAATTAAGGTGTCCTCTCCTCTTGCAATGGGAACAAACATATATAGGCCTACGAACACCTTTCTCAAAAACTATAGGACGTGCTCTCCTAATAGGAATGGGAAGCCTAGGTGAGTTAGGGAGATACTTACGTGAATCTAACACTAAAGTGGGAACTGGCTCGGGTGCTAATTAAGAAGTAGAAGCACCGTCATGACTTATTCCTAAATTCTCACCTTTACCATTAAGAACCACCTTTTCAACCTTATTAGGTGCATTCTCAAAATTGACTTTGACCTCCCTAGCACATTTGAGAACACTCTTGAGTTGGGATACACATGATGTCAGACTAGACAACGTGTTGGTCAAATCACACTTCTCCTTTCTCAAAACCTCATTATCTCTCTCCAAATCTAAAACCCGACGACCTAAATCTTGATTATACTTCTTTGTTTTCAAGGTCTCAGTGTACAAATATCTAAATGATTTTTGGAGATCACTTTCATCTCCACTCTCCTCCTCTCTTTCTTCCTCACTCGAAGAACACAAATCATTATCATCGCTCTCATGTGCACTCTCGTGAGACAAAGTGGGTGTGCTCACACGACTAGAAAAAGCAACAAACATCCCATGTGCTAAACCTTTATTGGACTCATCTACCTCATCAGCCTCACTATCACTAAGAGTGGCGGGCGTAGCAGTCTATTTTGCCTTTCTCCGTATCCTAGTAGGACACTAGTTAGCTATGTTCCCTTTGCTCTCACACTCAAAGCACCTGATATCATCCTACTTGTCACAATCTTTGGCCTCCACTTTTTTTTTATTTGACTCAAAATATCTCTTTTTATTGGAAGAATTTTCTTTATTCATTTTGACAAACTCTTCGTAAATAAGGGCATATCTTTAAAATAAAAATCTTCCTCAGAATCAGACTCACAAAATTTTTCTTTCTTTTTCTTAAAATGAGTCTTTATAGCCATTCCATTATCCTTGGCCTTAATGGTTTTGGGAAACATGTCAATCTCATAGGTTTGAGGATCTCCTACAAGTTCTTCCAATTTAAGCGATTTCAAATTTCCCAAAGAGTTCAAAACAGTGACTTTAGGAATAAAACGTTTTGGAAGAGATCTCAAAATATTTTTAACGGCACGTGTGTTATCAATCACCTCACCCAAATTAAAACATGTGTTAACAATGTCCGACAAACGAGCATAAAAATCATCAAAGCATTCAGACTCAGACATGGTAATAGTCTCAAATTGGGTGACTAAATTTTGTAATTTTGATTCTTTAACCGCATTCGTACCCTCATGTGTCAATTTCAAAACATCCCAAGCCTCTTTAGACATGGTGCACGTCATAATTCGGCGGAACTCGTCAGGAGTGACAGCTCCAGAAATAGCACTCAGACCACGGGAATTAAAATTAAACCTTTTATAATCATCTTCAGTCTAGCAGATACGGGTTTTAAAGAGGTGATATTATCAACGGTGACTGTGGGAGGATTCCATCCATTTTCTCAAAGCAACCAAACACTCTCGTCAATAGATTTTAAATAAGATTTCATATGAGCTTTCCAGTAGGCTTAATTAGACCTATCAAAAATAGGCATCATATTAAATGAATGTTCCATTGGAAAAATTGCGATTTTTCACCAAACTGATTTTAAAAAAAATCAATATCACACAATTTTTTACGAAAATCAAAGATCACACGATAAGTTCACATAACCCGCTCTGATACCAATTTGAAAAACGTGACAACGTGTGATACCGATATAAATTAACTTACAAGTTTCCAATCAAACCTTATTTAATTAGAGTCTATTTAAACCAAAGTAAATCAGCCCCTAAACATTGAACTATGTGTGTGCGCGTGTCAAACCATAAGTAAATAAAGTATGTGACACAAATATTCCGGAAAAATCCCCGAAGGGCAAAACCATTTATTTCTAGAACTTTGAAAAGTTTACAAGACCATTGACTTACATACAACCTAATAATCACCCACAAGTGTATCGCACGGTGTCTTCGTCAAACCTTCAAATCAATGGCTAGAAATATCGTCGACTGGAATCTCATGCAAGAACTCTAGGTGGTCAGTAATGAAAAAGAAAACGGCTTCTCCACAAAGGTTCAAAAAAAGAAAGGTTGTGTTCTTGGGTTCTAAAAGATTCACAAAGGTATGGATAGGATGTGTGAATCAAAAAATGAGTTTTGGGACTAAAAAATATGAAGACTAGAGCTAATAGAACTCTCAAAATCTTCTCTCCATGTCTTGCAAAATAACTCCCCTGAAGTTGGCTTTTATAAGAACACCAAAAGGAATTTTAAAATTTTGGAACTCTTGCCAGCGTTAGGTACCCCGAATTGTTTCGACATGTACCTCAAACTGGTTCACCCCCCTAACCGGTTTGGCCTTCGGTTCACGATAGTTCGCTGGTTCTAGGGATTAAACACATAGCATTCTTCCAAGGCTTTTCTCAAAATTTTCTCCATTTTCAAAAGGCCAAAACTTCTTCACTGTAGCTCGAATTGAGGTGTCATTTCTTCGAGTATCTTCATGGCGTCGATCTCTTCAACTTTCCAGTTGACTGAACCTTCGAAAGGTGGCTATAAAATTACCCAAATTCCCTTGAACTTTTATATCTTGCTTTCTTTCATTGTTTTGACTTCTCTTGCGTACCACTTGCATAAAGTGCCTAAAATCGTGGAACGTGAAGTCGTTGAGGCAGATGTGGGACACATGATGGAGATGTTGAATGCTTGATTCTTGAAATTCGGATAGAGTCCGTCATGTGATATCTTGAAGAGACGTGCCGTTTGTAGCGGCTTACGACATACACAAATGTAAGATATAGGACATGAGAAATATGTCCTTACCTTAGTATTACCCACTATGCTAAGCGTTCGCTCACCCCTAATTTTTATGTTAAAACCCCCACCCCCACCCTGACCCCCACCCTGACCCCCACCCCCACCCCAGGTACATTGAGTAGGGACATCATAAAGGATGCGGGTAAGGAACCTGAGGGTAATCAACGTTGCTAGATGCTCTGTAATTTATTTTGAATATAGGAAATTTTGTATTTCAAACATTTGGTACTTTAAAATTTTATGGGGGACTTTGGCCATGGTTTGTAATAAAACAAGGCGAATGTGATTTATTTAACATTGTGGACTAAATTGCATTTTTATAAATAAATCTTGTAAATTGATTATTTACTTACAGTGATAACTTCTTTTCTCAAGTTAAAATCGAGAAATTTAGGTTTGAATTAATGAATCAAATTAATGAACTTTCTTAAATAAAGTAAGTAGACTTTCTCCCTGCCCTTTTAACTCCTTGATTCGGTGCGGGTTGACCTAATGTGAACCAAACCCGATTCGGAGCATTACAAATGGTATCAAAGCAATATGATCCTTGGGTGTGACATAGTGCTTTCGCTTTCTTAGCGCGCTTTCCTTTTATATTTCTTTATAGTTAATGTTTTAGTTATTGGTTAGTAAATTTCTTCCACCACCTTTTTCCATACGTATCATTGTGTATTGAACTCTCCATTCTTGTGTAGATGCCTCCACGCCATGACATAGCTAGTGGGTTCGATGCTAGAGAGCTTCAATGCATGGAGAAAGTCGTGCGACATCTCACCGACTCTCTCTCTCAGTAGCAGCAGGACAACCACAGTGGGACTTTCGAGAGCACTACCTCTGCTTCTATCCTTAATGGTTTTAGGAGGTTGTATCTGCACACCTTTAAGGGGCAGCTATCCCCGATGCGGCTGAGGAGTGGCTCGATGAAGTTACCAGGGTGATGGATATCATCGACGTGCCGTGGGCACAAGGTTAAGATTGCCACGTTCCATCTCACAAAATAAGCACATCGCTGCTGGAGCACCTACTCTGCCAGCACCACAAGACTATTAACTGGGGTAGCTTCAGAGTTTCCTTTCTCAATAGATACTTCCCATAAGCATTTAAGTATGCGAAGAAGGACAATTTCCTTTAGTTGATTCAGGGAAATACTTTCGTTAATGATTATTTACTGAAGTTCTAGAGATTGTGCAAGTTTATTGAGGCCGTGTAGAGGTACGAGGAAGAGAAGACGAGGCTGCTCATTAAGGGCTCAACCAGGGTATTTGGCAGATTCAGGCA
The DNA here is from genome assembly GCA_949130495.1 of Sambucus nigra. Taxonomy (NCBI): domain Eukaryota; kingdom Viridiplantae; phylum Streptophyta; class Magnoliopsida; order Dipsacales; family Adoxaceae; genus Sambucus; species Sambucus nigra. The sequence continues at coordinate 575,232,636 of OX422217.1, forward strand.
GGTATGGATCTTCCCAATTTTGGGACTAAAGTAAATAAGGATATGCAGTTGTATCTTGATACTGAGGACAACAAGTCTGTTCGGGAGAAGAATAGGGAGCCCAACAAGGGGCATGAAATCCTGAAGTGGGGCTCGAGGTTTTTGCATAAAGCTTATGGAAGCTATGGGGGTTGATTCTTCATCAGCTCAATGCACCAGCAATCAAGGCCTTATAGCCCCCATAAAAAGGACATGCTTTTCTTGCGGGTCCCCTGGTCACTTTAAGAGGTACGACCCTCAGTGGGTTTCAAGCAGTCAGTAGGGCAGTCAGCCGTAACACCCCGCGCAATCTGGACAACGGGGTGGCCAACCACCACCGCCATACCATGCCCGACGTCACTAACTAAATACTATTCTCAGCATGTGACATATATGAGACAATGTAAAAATCAATTGACAAGGTAAATAATAATCAATACCAAATGATAATGACCAAAAATGCGATAAAAGAAATCCATCACATGCTAAACTCCAAATAAATTCAATCTCCAATAATGAATTAATTAAAATCTGAAAAATAAACTAACTGTAATTACTCCAACTGAAATCCTTAAACAACTTTGGAACTGAATGTCCCAATAAACTCTAAAAGAAGTCTCATAATGATATACGATGGAAGGGAAAGTATAGACTAAATAAAGAAGTAAATATAAGCAACTCCAGCTACACCTTCAAGAGATATCCGAAAAATCCTATGAAGCTACTCCGGTGAAAAACTCCTTGAAAAATGTTAGTCAACGCACGAGGTCAGAGCCCGGAGCATGAATACAAACTACTCCCCTCAAATAGGATCCGCGGACCCAGACAATGACATTATATGAAATAATTATCACAATAGAGTATTTGTTAAACGGTATATCGCTTAAATAAGCTCTAATACCAATTTGTGAAATAAGTGAGATGCGCCGTGCACGATATCGATTTAAATAATTTTGCAAATTCCAATTACCCACTTATTTAATTAGAGGCGATTTTTGAATCAAATTAATTCAGCCCTCAAATAAACAACTACGTGTGTCTGTGTGTTAAACTAGCATAAATAAAATATGCGACACAAATTTCAGGAAAAATCCCCGAAGGGCAAAACCTTTTATTTCACTATAATTTGTAAATCGCAACTTACACGGATTAAAATGAAATATAGTATGATACACGAATACCCGCAGGCGTCGGTCAGCGTTGTTAGCAATGAATTACATGCAATAATCCACAAGAACCGCAGTTCGAATCAGTCCAGGAACACTGCAACACTCCCTATGACACGCATTCGTCTTCACGCCAGTAGCACCAATGGCACCTAGATCAGTAGTTGGTTACCCTCCCTACAAGAGAAAACTTGACACAAAGATGTGTTCTTGGATTCCAAAATAATTCACACAAACTATTGGGATGTTGTGAATTGAAAACAAAAGGGATTAAAGCCATAAAAGTGAGAAGACAATTTGTTTTGCAAAAGAAGTTTCATGACACTGAAAAACGCAGGTCTTCTTGTGAAAAATGGAGTTGGAAAAACCTTTATATAAAAAATTTAAGGTGGAGCGTCACTCGAACGAAACAGGCACCTCTTTCAAACGAGGACACGCGTCACTCAAATGAGTTTCGCGCGAGCTGGCATGTCGTTTGAACGATAGGGGATGTCGCTCGAACGAGCCATTAAATAAGTATTTTTTCATTTTCCTTTTACCAGAAAATTCAGCACCTTAAAACTTCAAAATTAATTTTGACGAAAAACTTAAAAACTCCGCTCCAACACTTAGAAAATTTTTGATGAAAAATATCCCAATACTCTAAGTGACATGTAAAGTAATAAAAACACAACTTTAACAAAATTTATCTCGCGTACGCTTGAACGTTGAAGAACTTTGATATTCGTATCCTTCTTGTTGCATATTTGATCTTGACCACTCTTTGACGGTTGTAGCGGTATACGACATACTTAATTGATAACGAACATTTATAAAATCATGTCCTTACAAATCTCCCCCTATGTCTATGCCGGTACGAAATAAAAACATCCGAATTATCAAATACAAAATGCATATACAAATCTCTTACTCTCCCATGAACACAAAACTGAAAAGGTACTAAACATGTAGGTCTCAAAAATTTTCTTCAAAATGTTCAACTTCAAAATCTTCAAATCTAAAAGCTTTTTTCATTAGGGTGTGCAATCCAATAATCTTCAACTTTGTACCTATCACACGAGACAAAGCAAATAGCTTTGTGACGAATCGAGTTTGAATGATATAAGAATAACTCAATTCAATTTATCAAATCTCGCCCATAATCCAAAACTCCCCCATAATTCGTTCTCCCTCTTTTTATTTGTCCGAAATAGACAAAGAACCGAATAAACAAAATAAACACTGAGTTTTCACAAAAAAAATGCATCATAAATATGGATCAAACTACGGTCATGCAAAGAGTAACTCAAAAACTTCCACAAACTATTTTTGATTTTTCAAATTTTTCATAAAAAAATGCAAAAAAATAATTATACAAAAATCACACACCATGAATTTACGACAACCAAATCGTGGATACATAATGAATGGGTGTGAACATATTCAATAGGAAAATAAATGCAATCAAACATAACATATGTGCATGATGTATATGTGTACTCCTATCGAATGAATCTCAAAATCGTCCTTAGGTATTAAAAGTGTTGAATTTAAATGACATCGACTCAATCCATCAACACATCAAAGTTAAACGTGATCCCCACACAAATAACGTCTAAAACTATGAATGATTTTTCAAGACTCTGTCAAGACATGCAAACCCGTTTTTCATTTGCATCCAAACTCCCTCATAAAGAATAATCATTATATTTTTCTTTTTGAGGTGGCCCCTTTTTGCCATATTTATCTTTTTATTGCCTTTCAATTTTTTCGGGCTCTCTTAAACGGTGGGTTTCACGACGAGTTATTTTTATACTCTCGTAGTCCTTTCCCATGATTCACTCATCATATTTTGTTGCAATTAAATTCCTAATGGTAAACGGTTTTTTACATGCACTACTTCCATTCCCAAGTTTATCACATATGGTTCGTTTTAAAGAAAAAATTGAGATGACAACACTCTGACCAATATGTTATAAACAAGTACAATAATCACACAAATCTGTGCAAGTGTGCATTAAAGGAACTTATGAGTCAAACATGAAGGTAGTATCACAAAAATACATCTTAATGACTCCAAACATTGTAAAGAAAAAAAATAAAACGATAACGCATATCAAAACACTATCAAAGAGTCACATGGATATGGAATGATGTTGTGACTCGACCATCCTAACTGTTCATTCATATACGGTGTAAAACAAAATGCAAAAATCTTTTTGAATTTTTCAAAAATTTTATCAAAATAAAATCTTTTTGTATATTTCAAAATTTTTCAAAAAAATATGAAAATCTTTTTGTATTTTTGAAAAAATGAAAATCTTTTTGGTTTTTCAAAAAATATAACAAAAAGGAAAATATAAATATAAAAATGGTACATACTAGCAATAGGCATAAAATATCATCATGATAATCATCCTATGCTAGCAAACAAGTCTAAACCTCAACCGTTAGGTGCAGTGGAGTTTTCCAAAGGTGGTGACATCCTATGAAAAACCTCCATCAAATCATGTGAATTCTTGACCAAAAACTTTATATGTTCTCTAATATGTGCAAACTCTTTCGTGTAAAAAATCGGAGCGTCAGGTGTGGGTGCGTGTGTGTGAACACGGGTAGTAGCAAAATGTTACACATGACCCAACTTAAAGCAAAACTCCCTAAGGTGTCCTCTTTTCTTACAATGCGTGCAAACATAAACAGGCCTAGGTACACCTCTCTCAAAATGTCTCCTTGTAATACCCCGCACTTTTGTGGATACTTAAATTTCATAAATGGGTGTAATTTGGAGATTTGAGGAATTTCTCTGAATAATAATTTTTGGAGTTTATGAGGATTATATGATTTTTCGATGTGTGCTACATTTGCTTTTGGGATTAAGTAAATGAGTTGGATTATTTTATTGACATGTCACAATTGGGTAAAGTGACAAAAGATAATATTTTCATTTGAAAACCTGTATTAAGATGTGTTGGGTTTAATTAGTGAATTTTAGTTAAGCGACTGGGATGGAGATTTCGAGTACGCGATTGGTTTTAGAATGGTCGAGATGGTCAGAATAGAGTATCCAGGAGTAGTGTTTAGGTTCTGGGGATTTTTTGGATTAATAGGGACTCGCAATTGAGTAAACGAGTCATTTTTGGGTTTATAAGGGTTAAACCCTCATTTCTCTCTATATAAGGAACGAGAGAGTGAGCGAAAAGAAAATAAAGAAAGAGTAGAATAGAGAAAGGAAGAGAGGGAGAAGAAAAAGGGGATTTCCGGCAAAACTACACGGGATTCGACTCGAGGTCCTCGAATTTTATCCACGAGGCAAGTGTTTACTTGCTTTTTTATTTTAAGGCATAAATCTCATATTGTAGTTGGCTGTGATAAACCATAAAGATTTTAGGGATGGGTTTTCGAGAATCAAACCGGGTTTTCGGAAAGTTTAACGGGTTAACCCCGAAAAATATCCAATTTGAGAAACTTAGGATTTAATTGAAATTAGTTGTTGGTTATGGGTTATAGGATGATTATAACCCTTTTTATCTGTGTATATGTTATTGATTGAGGTTAGAGGATGATAGGAGAGGACATAAAAGCTTTGGGGAAACTTTAATGGCCGAAACAAAGCTCGGAGAAGAAGATGCCCCCTTAGATCGATCGATTGACGGCCAAGGGTCGATCGATCGACCCTTTAGGATTTTTGACAGTTTCTGCTAGTTATGTGTAAATGGGATAAATTCCCAAATTAAGGATGCCTAGCTTGTTTAGTCATTTAAGGGACTTAAATTTGGTACTAGGAGGGTGCAATCATGTGTGTCTCTAAAGGAATAGTTTTAAGCAAAATAAATAAATTAAGGAATTAGACATTTGGGGTTCCTAAAAATAGAGTGGGGACCTCTAAATTATTATTTGAGCGAAATGAAAATCTTGGGTTCAAGGAAAATATAATCCATGACTTATTTATTTAGGGGTTTTCGGAACGAGTAACACTCGAGGGAGTATTTCAGCGGACGATTACATATGGATTATTGTGCGCGTAGAAAACGTAATTATATATCGATTGTGTTTGAATAAATCCTACAAGGTGACTAGGATGGAATTTGGGATATAGGATAAAGATGATTTAGAGGTTACCCAATTTGTCTATTGACGGCTACTATCATAGGTGATGAGATGCCTATGGGACTTAAATAAGTTTAGGGTATACTTATTTAATTATTACGAATCAGCATATTTGGAGATTAAATCCTCAAAAGTGATTATGGTGCGAGTTATATTTTAATCAAGGGGATACTTATTTGGTTTAGTATTTTATGTGTGTAAATAATTATACTATTAGGAATAGGAGCATTTGAGTTGGCTATTGCTATAATGGTTGGCATGTATAGACATATATATATTGATGAGTGAGGCAGATTTTATATACTATGGGATTATAGTATATATGTATAATATGATACAAATACATATATATCTGTGTGTGATTGATATATTTGTATCTTAGAGCCTGGTTCCACGGGCTTTCCTTTGGTGTAGGGCTGGAACAGCCAGATTATATATTTTTCTCTAGTGTGATCCTGGGAGGTTGCCTGACGTGGGTGAATCCCCTGGCTTGAGGAGCAGGGAGAGTATATCCACATGTCATATCATCCTGTGTTCGAGTGGGATGTATGTACATCACTTGTAGAGGGAACATGACCGCCTCCACTATTGTGTATTTTTTTACCATGGCCATGAGTAAGCCTGGCTTGGTACCATGGTATAGTGAGTAAACTCGGATTTGGATAAGCACTATGAGACTGCATCCTCAAGTTACAGCTCGGTGGGATGGTTATTATACTTATTTGTGATAGGTATAATTATATATGTTGTGTATAATACATTGCGTGTATATAAGACAAGGTATTATATACAATTGACTTGAGTAAAGTAAAGAGAATGATAAGTTGACTTTCCCCATCCGGTAGATTTATATATGAATTTATATGAAAATGAATTATAGGTTCTAGTAAGAACTACCTATATATGTGTTTATACGAGATATATATATACATGCGTTATGTGCTGAGGGTCTAATGGATCTCGATGATCAACATTGTCCAGTAGTAGTGTATTCGGGGGGTCCTTGTTTGGATTTCGCTTCGCGAGACACCCCACGCATGAACATGGCACAGTGTTGGGAATGGGGAGAAGTTTATCCCTTAGTACTTGGGTTTATGAGGACTTAGAGGATGGGTGATATCGTTTAGTTAGACAGGGTAGCTTAACTAGGTTGTCAAAGGTATGCGATAGGTGTGCACTATTAGAAAAGAGGTGAGGGGTATCTCATGGGAGTGCGATACCAATTTAAATATGAGCTAAATCCTATTTTTAAAATATAGCATTTATGCACTTGCAAAATATTTTCAAAACTCGGGCTCTGACCCAGTTTCTCTATTTTCCTCTCTTGCTATATATATATATAGGTGTCCAGACACAGGGACGCCTGGATGCAGATTCTTTCGAGTCAGACGTTCGCCGCAGCATATGTGGATGCATGCAGGTTTACTGTAGACGCTTCTATCCTTGTACTCTAGATAGGTGGTACTGTAGAACACTCGGACCGATAGCCCAATTTGTATTCATTTATTTTATAGCCTTTCAGTGTGGCATTTGACTTGGATGTATTATGTTAAACTGAGTGTTCGGTTATTTTATTTCATTTCAGTTTTGTATATATAAACTGTGTGATTGTTTTACTTTGTTGGTTTGATTAAGAAGATTAGTTAAATACATTTTGAAGCCAGCCTAATAGGTTAATAGTAATTAATTTGGTTTTCGATAGTGATGCTGAGAATGAACCATATGAGACTCCTATTTTAATTTGGTATAGGATTGATCACCCGATATTTTATTAGGCAGGGTGTCACAGATGGTATCAGAGCATTAGGTTCTAGTGTCCTCGAAAATCTGTGCAAACGTACTACGCTTTCATCATTGCTCTCAATTTAATATAGAGCCTTATGATTAGGATTTTTGATTCCACTTGTGAGATTTTGTTCTCCTACCATTATGTAAGATTATAGTAAATCTTTTGCGTACGTGTTCGATTTTTGTGTGCTGATCAAGGAAGGGCGACCACGGAAGGTCGTTACGAGGGTAGCAGGAGGCGTGGCTTAGTAGGAGCAGTAAGTTAAAGTTGGGGACGAGGGCCACCATTGAGGTCACTCCCCTTTTTGGCATTGTCAAAGATTGTTACAATGACTATTAAAGTATAGTAGTTATAATTATTCAAGTACCGCTGCAGTAGAGAGTGGTGCTAAACTTGAATTACCCAGTAAAGTTAAATTGGGAAAAAGGTTCGAAAGGTCTTCGATAAGGATCACATGTTTAAGTTTAAGTTATACGGAGTGAGTGTAACATGACTCAGTGGAAGTAAAAGTCTCAGAAGCTTTGGCCTAGAGCTGGGTATGGAAATACTCATATCTGGAAATTTGAGGAAAATGTTTTTCACTCGTAGGAGTAATATTGAATGGGTGGTAGTCACTGTGTTTAAGGGAGCAGGATGTTTTGCTCATAGAGGGATATTGCGGATGGTTTTTAACTGCGAGTTCCCATGATTTATCAGGAATGAAGAGAACTTAGTTTCTGGATTTTTCACCTAAGGATCGGTCGAAGGCCGACAGTGAATAAAGAGTAATAGGGATAAGTGAATTTTGTATCGAATTAAGGTGGGTACAATGAAGAGAGAGTCCCTCAGTGGAATGATAGGCTCACTAGTAAGTGTTGCTAACACTTATGGAGAACTTATGTTCATGGAACCCCATTGGTGGGCATCCACCCGGGGAATTTATTGAAATAGGGCCGTTGAGGCCTGTAGTGGAGTTTCCTTTTGATGAATAAATTAAGGGGGAATATGAAGGTGATTGTCAGGATTGAGGCGACAGAGTCTGAGATACTGATAACCTTAACATGGTCAGGGTCACCAGAAATGGGGAATGTTGTAATGTGGAGTGTACAACCACACACTTTGATCTTGCCCAGTAGAAGTTAAAGGACGAGAATAGGGTGTATATCTGGAAACCATTTGAAGTAGCCAGGGTGATTGGCAAGAATGTTGTTATGAGTTTCACCTTGGACGAAGGAGGTATATTTTGTGTGGAAAGATTGAGTCACAGTATTTTGTGTGTGTGATTAGAGTTTACTGGTAGTATCGATAACATTATATAGTGTATGTCTATATGTTTTTTTGCGGTAGCGGGGTTCTATTTTCTTCATTCGTTATGGAAACGGGTGTTGATATTTCAGATTTGCATCTGGTTTTTACTACTCGCTTTATGTGTGTTATACGAGTATAGTACTATTATAAGAGTAATGTTATTGTATTATAGGAGCGATAGAAGCCTAATGATTGTAAGACTATCGTATCCGCGATTTTGGGGTGGAACATGTTGATGTTGCGATATCTCATCTGGATACAGATTGAGCTCACCTTTATTAAATGTTTAGATGGAACTTCGATGAATAGATGTTTCTTTTCTCTCGGTCTTAGTGTATGGTGACCTTATAGGTGTGATTTAAGGTATGCAGGATTTATTATTGAGCTGTGAGTTTAAGCTCATTGTTGTTTGCGCAAAGGACTTAGTGTTAGTGTAAGTGCCTGGTGCTATGGCTTCTAGGAAGAAGTAGGAGTTCAGACCACATTCTGTTGATAGAGGGGGTGGGATTATCCCGATTGCATATTTGAAGTTAACGGACCTCAACAGCTGACAAAGTTAAGTAGTAGTGTATCAGAGGGGTTCCTTGTTTGGATTTTGCTTGCGAGACGCTCCACATATAAACCTTAATGATGTCGGGAGTGGAGATATATTATGGGATGCAAGGATATTGGATTAACGATAAATACCTAGTGTGGAGAAAACACCATGGACTAAGAGTCGTGTGATGATTTAATGCTTATGGAGATATAAGTGCTATGGAAAAAGCATTGAAATGGTTCTCTCAACGCAAGTATATGGGTGAGGCATGAGTTAGAGAAATTGATTTGAGGCTTATATCCTAGCCTTGAAAAGAAGGCTACTTCAAAGGAAGTAGGTTTTGGGTAGAATGTTCGTAACACCTTTGAAGAAAGTAGGTGCCCCGATTAGTTAGACTTTCCATTTCGCCAAGATGGAAGGACATAGTGGTAAGAGTACGTTTGTAGGTTAGCAAGGTAGGCTTTAGAACATCCCACTGGTATGCCTTAGGCCGTTATATCTTGATGACCGATGATGTGAGGAAGTAGTGTAACGGGAGGGTTCCTTGTTTGGATTTCTCTTTGCGAGACGACCCACGCATGAAACCGAGCGAGTGTTGGAAATTGAGATAGGTCTTGGGCACTAGGGATATGGTTAGGATAATACTCATTTCATGTGGGTAGGAAACACATCAATCGTAGGGTTATTAGGAAGTTAGGCTAGTGGGTCATGTGGCGCTGTTCTAGGAAGATTGTAGTGAATTAACCACGAGAAGATTGGTGGGTTAACTTTATGAAGGATTGGATTTCATGTATAGGAAGAATTAAATTTAGAATTTGTCAGGTTAGGAAAACCAAGGTGTTAGTAGCGGACCAAGGAAATGAGGCCCATTGCTCGGAGAGAGTGTTACGTGTAGGATGTTTACAATGGTTATGAATATAGGTACGGGTTAAAAAGGTGTATGGTCACCTTGGTAAGTTGATTTATATACCGTCCGAAATGGAAGGGACGTAGTATATAAAGCTGGAGGTTTTCCTGCGAGATAGTTATAAATGGAGTTGGAATGAGTTGGATGGAGCGTCATAGGAGGTACGAAATGATCGAAGTATATTTCTGCTATAAGAGTTAGCACACCTAAGATAGGTGAGAAGACTGACGGGAATAGTCAAGCGCTACTGTAGTCTCCTTTTGAGGAAAATTAGATATCTCGATGTAGATGAGTAGATTCTTAGAATACCGGATCTTCGATGGGATCGATAAGTTAGAGCAACGGGTATAGGCTCATTTTCTTCACACGTGGCTATAGAAGCAATATGTACGATGTGACATGAGAGTCAACCTTACGACCGAGAGGTATAGATAAGTTTGTTGTTAAGATAGTGCGTTAAAACATATGCCTTGAGCTCGGTGGAATATGGTAGGGACCATTGGGTAGTACCATTCGACTATGGTGTACTAGGACGTAGTGTAATCAACGATCCTAGTATGGTGGTGTAGGTTATATTCAAATTTAGGGGATGAAATTCCATTGTAAGGGTGGAGAATGTAATACCCCGTACTTTTGTGGATATTTAAATTTCATAAATGGGTTTAATTTGGAGAATTGAGGAATTTCTCTAAATAATAATTTTTGGAGTTTATGAGGATTATATGATTTTCTAACGTGTGATACATTTACTTTCGGGATTAAGTAAATGAGTTGAATTATTTAAATGACATGTCGTAGTTGGGAAAGCGACGAAAGATAATATTTTAATTTGAAAACCCGTATTAAGATGTGTTGGGTTTAATTAGTGAATTTTATTTTAGCAACTCGGATGGAGATTTCGAGTGCGGGTTGGATTTATAATGGCCGAGATGGTTAGAATAGAGTATCAAGGACTGGTGTTTAGGTTCCGGGGATTTTTTGGATTGATAGGGACTCACACTTGAGTAATCGAGTCATTTTTGGATTTATAAGGGATAAACCTGTAACACCCCGTATTTTTGATGATTTAAATAATTATGTGATTAATTATTATTACGGGAATAAGTATGTTGATGATGCTGGGAATCAGCACCACCAGGTGAGGTGTTTGCAAGCTCAATATAGGTACAACAATGGCAACACAGCTGTATAAAGAAGATAAGAATGAGGTGAGGATAAGAGGAATGACACCTGAATATAAGTGGTTTAGCCAATCTGGCCTACATCCACTGTGAGTGTGTGTGAGTAATATCACTGTAAGAAGGCACTAATGGCCATGGATACAACCTCTCAAGCCCTTTCTCTCTCTACCGTGTGTATTTAGACAGAGTTTCAGCTAGGGTTTTAATATATGGATCCCTTTGCAAGGTAGGGGATGATCCCTTTATATAGTGCTAAGGGGGTGTAATGTACCCCCTATGCATGTAATGTGCATGAGTGTAGTTTCCTCACCAATGGGGGTGTGCCACCTGTCATGGCCACATGTAGGTAATGATGATGAAATATTCTCCCACATGTGGAGAATAATCTTGTTATAACTGATTTGTGCCCAGGTGTCCTTATCCAAATGTCAACAGATGCTCGGCAGTCATGTTGGCGAATGGCCTCGGCCTAGGAGAGGCCGAGCTATAAAGGTTGGACGTCCGCTCAATCCGCGAAGTGTCATGAGGAATCTCGGCCTGATGTCAGCCGAGGTACATGCTTGGGTCGGCCTAAGCCGATGTTGGGCATGTGGCATGGTGATTATTAATACCTCTGGGATACCTCGGCCCAAGCCGAGGTAGAATCCATGTTGATCATGAATCAGTGGCTCCTTGCCATTTCGGCCCATTCTGGCCGAGGTTACCATTCCTGGTACTTGAGGATGCTGTTGATGTCCGACACATGCATTATATCTTTGTGGAGGTCCATGTAGAAGTGTCGGCCTGGGCCGAGGTAATACTGGCCGAGGGATGATATCATGGGCCATTACCTCTCAATGGGCCAATTGATGTCTCGGCCATTATCCGGCCGAGGTAGGTATCCCCGGCTGAGGTTATACTTGGGCATATCAATCACCCCCCAGCCCTTAGTCATTTGCGAGAGCAGGTGGCTAAGGGATTCTCACCTCCGAGGCCTGTTCACCCCAAGGCCAACACCTGCGTGACACCTGTCCCAAGCTTAGGCATGCGCACTTGATTCGCATGTGCTGTCAATTGTCCCTTGGGCTTCCCAAGGAAATGATGAGCCTTGGGAATTGTGCCCAAGTATTTAAAGGGCTAAAAGCCTTTCTTCTTCCTTCTTTTTTCTCATTTCGCGCTTAGTCTTCTACAAATTCTCTCCGAGGTCTCTTCTCTCCATCGTTTTTCTGCAGAGGATTTGTTCAATTTCTTGCGAGGCTTCCTCTTTCCCAATCGTTTACTCACGTTCAGGTATCTCTTCCTCCCCATTTCCTTCACTTTTGATACTTTTTAATTTGAATTTTCCGGTGAGCACTTGAGTTTTCCGATGAGCACTTGAGTTTTCCGGTGAGCACTTGAGTTTTCCGGTGAGCTAGGTTTCCTCTCAAGATTCCTTGGTTTGATCCTTGTTCCCCTTAACTTCTCAAGCCAAATTCGTTTGTAGTTTCTAGGATTTATCCTCAAGTTTAGGGTCTGCTAAAGTTTTAGGTCATCCCCTGATGCTTAGACCCCTGTACCAACTTCTGGAAGACTTCCCATCTCTTAGAGAAAAGACCTTAGAGAAAATTAGGCAGATAGAGAGAGCTCAGGAAGAAGCTCGTAGGTCACAGGAGTTCCCTGTCAGACCTCTCTTTCCTCCCCCTCTCAAGGTGGTATACCCTCGTCCACCTGAGAATTTCTATCAGACAGACGTCTCTGCCAATAACTTGCCGATGTCTCAGTCTGAGTCCTCCACCTCCGACCCAATGTCTGTGGACTCTTTCCAAGAGGCCATGGACTTTACACCTCAGGATGGTCAGGACCCTGACCAGGCCGAGGTTTCCAGCCGGGCTTCGTCCCAAAATGGCACAGGTACCTCAAGTTCTTCTTCAGAGGTTGAACTTGTTGAGCCAAGTGTGGCTGTGCCTCCCATTCTAAATGCTATTCCCCTGTCGGCCGTTACCGAGGCCGAGTTTGCTCAGAGGTTCCCCGGTAACCCGTCCACGTCTGCTCCAACCGACGTTGAGTCTGACGACAATGAGGATGCCGAAAGTGATGTCGACACATCTGAGGCGGCCGAGTATGAGAGCACAGTTACTGAGGTGGACCTATTGCACTTTAGGTACCTATACTCCATCAGTCCTTCTATCCATTTAAGAAGACCTCTGAGGGAGGAGAGGGCCTACCACGGCCAAGAGGGAGAGATCTGCTTGTACGAGCAGATGTTCAAGTTAGGTTTTCGTCTTCCTTTTTACCCTGTCATCAGATCCATCCTTTCCTTCATTAAATTGACCCCCTCACAGCTCTCTCCCAATGCTTGGAGAGTTATTATAGGGGCCATCATCTTGTGGAGGGCGGTCCACCACTCTGACCTTCCCGTTCAGGTCTTTGCTGGTTGTTACGTCCCCACCTCGGCCAAGAATCATCCGAGCTACTATCACTTCGTGGCTCGGAGGCCTGAGAAAAAGATGCTCTTGGTCACTCATACCTCTAATCATAATTGGAAACCTCGGTACTTTTTTGCCTCAGGGCCGTGGGAATTTGGTTCTTCCATTTCCTCTTCCATCCATGAGCCGAGAATACCCCTGAAATGGGGTAAAGTCACCATGTCTGCGAGGGCCGATCCTGGACTAAGTGTTCAAAATAGTAAAAAGGTGAAGGCCCTGCAAGACCAGGGGGCCCATGGGATGTTTGTCAAGTTCGAGCATCTGCTAACCCCCCAGTATCTCTCGGGGACGAGCTTGGGTGGAAGTCCCCTAGCTGACTTTGGTAAGGATTTTTCTTTTTATTCTAAGTGTAGCCTCTTATCATACATACTTTATTTCTGAGTCTTATCTTTTCACTTTTACAGAGAGACCCTCAGGCATTTCAGAAGAGTTGTGGGAGATGGCAGCCCCAAGCTTAGCTAGGCTTGTCAAGAAGACCGGTTTAAATGCTCCTCCACCTGCCCCCTCAACATCTAAGTCCAAGAAGAGGGCCCCTGAGGTCCATCCCCCTGAGGATCAGAGGCCGAGCTCCAGGCGAAGGCAGACTCCAGACGCTGCGATTCCCATCACAGCCGACACCTTAGCTGCTCGTCTGGATCAACTGAAGCTTACCAAGAGCGTGGTCGGCAACAGCAGGCAGGCCATGGACGCCCTTGCCAACGTGATGACTGATGCAGACAAGCGCTTTTATAGGGCCATGGACACTCATATGCTGGTTGAGTTCGGCCTCCACAGAGCCGTACAGGTATGACTCGTCCATTTTGCCAAGTGCTACCTCTGAATTTATTGAATTTCTCTTACCTCTTCATTGTCTGTGCAGAGTGTGACTGCCATGTACCAGTTATCTAACTGGGCCCTGAGGAAGTTGCCTCTGATCCAGAAGGGGCAGGAGGCTAAGCGGGTGGAGATCACTCTGAAGGCCGAGGTCGACCGTCTGAGGACGGAGCTACAAAATGCTGAGACCAAGGCTCGAAATTCTAAAAACAAGGCCCAAGGCCTAGAAAAGGACATCTCTGCACTCGTCCAGAGCCACACCAAGGCTCTGAAGGACAAGGATGATGCCCTGCAGAGGAAGGTCGATGCTGCGGTGAAGGCTTCTCTTGCAGATGCCCCGGAGAAAATAATTGCTGATTACAAGGTCTCCAAGGAGTTTGTAGGTTTTGGTCTTGAATACCTTGAAAGGGGTATCATGGCCACCACCAAATGGGCCGAGGTCAGGGAGGCCGAGGTTGGCACCATAAAGGCCTCAGACTTTGTGGGCCTCGGCCTTGCCGACGCCCAGTTTGCCCAGGCCTTGCAAGAGATTGAGGACGAGGCCGCTGCCCCTGGTCAGACTGTTACTCTGGACGGGACTGATCTCGTAGGGGCTGATCCTGCGAATGAAGTGGCTGAGGTGACCAATACTGAGCAGGCCAACCCAGACGAGACATCAAATGTTCCTCCTTCAGATGTTTGGCTTTGCCTTGTATTCTGCATTAGTTTGTTTTGACTTGTAATCTTGCCTTTGTAATTCCTCAAACATGTAGATACTATTTAATTTCTTTTTATTGAATGCCAATGTCTTTCTTCATCTCGATCTCTGAATGTATTTGAATGCCATGCAATCTCTAAAGTTACTACTTAATGTGTTGTCATAACCATTACTTAAGAGTCTGAGGTCCTCTAACTAAGGTGTCTGAGCTCAGACCTCGTCGCCACCGAGTGATGTTATGAGAGTCTGAGGTCATCACCTGGGCCGAGGTAAGCCTCATAATAAATCACCAAACTAACGATGTTAAGAGTCTGAGGTCCTCTAACTAAGGTATCTGAGCTCAGACCTCGTCACCACCGAGTGATGTTATGGGGGTCTGAGGTCATCACCTTGGCCGAGGTATGCCTCATAGTAAATCACCAAATTAATGATGTTAAGGGTCTGAGGTCCTCTAACTAAGGTATCTGAGCTCAGACCTCGTCACCACCGAGTGATGTTATGGGGGTCTGAGGTCATCACCTTGGCCGAGGTATGCCTCATAGTAAATCACCAAATTAATGATGTTAAGGGTCTGAGGTCCTCTAACTAAGGTGTCTGAGCTCAGACCTCGTCACCACCGAGTGATGTTATGAGGGTCTGAGGTCATCACCTTGGCCGAGGTAAGCCTTATAGTAAATCACCAAATTAATGATGTTAAGGGTCTGAGGTCCTCTAACTAAGGTGTCTGAGCTCAGACCTCGTCACCACCGAGTGATGTTATGAGGGTCTGAGGTCATCACCTTGGCCGAGGTATGCCTCATAGTAAATCACCAAATTAATGATGTTAAGGGTCTGAGGTCCTCTAATTAAGGTGTCTGAGCTCAGACCTCGTCACCACCGAGTGATGTTATGAGGGTCTGAGGTCATCACCTTGGCCGAGGTAAGCCTCATAGTAAATCACCAAATTAATGATGTTAAGGGTCTGAGGTCCTCTAACTAAGGTGTTTGAGCTCAGACCTCGTCACCACCGAGTGATGTTATGAGGGTCTGAGGTCATCACCTTGGCCGAGGTAAGCCTCATAGTAAATCACCAAATTAATGATGTTAAGGGTCTGAGGTCCTCTAATTAAGGTGTCTGAGCTCAGACCTCGTCACCACCGAGTGATGTTATGAGGGTCTGAGGTCATCACCTTGGCCGAGGTAAGCCTCATAATAAATCACCAAATTAATGATGTTAAGATGAAACAAGAATTTGTCGTGAAAACTGATCTTTATTAACAACCTCTTCTCAATGAGATGGCACATTTACAATTTACAAAATAGATGCAACATTATATGAAATATCTCTTTAGGTGGCCGGCATTCCACGGGTTGGTGAAGGGTTCTCCCTCTAGGTTCTCTAGCCTATACGTGCCAGGCACAACCTCTTTCGTTACTCTGTAGGGACCATGCCAGTTCGGGTGTAGCTTGTTTGTTTTCTGTAGGGTTTTCTTAAGCACTAGGTCTCCTACCGCAATGGGTCTTGTCTTCACCCTTTGATTGTAGAATTTTGCTGCCCTCTGCTGGTAGGCTGCTTTTCGAACCTCTGCATCTTCCCTCCTTTCTTCAATAAGGTCCAGGTCTAACCTCCTCCTTTCCCCATTGCTGTTAGGATCATAGGTCTGAATCCGATGAGTTGGTAGGCCTATCTCCGTTGGTATGACGGCTTCTGAACCGTGTGCCAGCATGAATGGGGTTTCTCCCGTGGGTGTCCTCGCTGTGGTCCTGTAAGCCCATAGCACAACGTAAACCTCTTCTATCCATCTCCCCTTCGCGTCTTCTAACCTCTTCTTGATTCCATCCAAGATAGTCCTATTTGTGACCTCAGTCTGGCCATTAGCCTGAGGTCGACCAGGAGACGAGAAGAACTGTTTAATCCCCACACTTTGGCAATACTTCTCCAAGGAGACGTTCTTGAACTGGGTCCCATTATCTGAGATGAGCGTGTTTGGGAGGCCATACCTACATATGATGTTCTTCCAGATGAACTGAAAGGTCTTCTCTCCGTAATTGTTATCATGGGTTCGGCTTCTACCCATTTTGAAAAGTAGTCAATGGCAACTATCAAGAATCTATAGTTGTTGACTGCTCTTGGCAAAGGTCCTACTAAGTCAATTCCCCATACTGCGAACGGCCATGGAGAAGAGATTGATATCATAGGCTGATGGGGTTGGTGGGGGATAGTGGCGAACCTCTGGCATTTGTCGCACCTCTTCACATAGTCAGCAGCGTCCCTATACAAGGTTGGCCACCAGTATTCCTGAGTGATGATCCTCTTGGCTAAGGGTCTTCCTCCTATATGGATAGAGCAAGAGCCCTCATGAACCTCCTGCAAGATTCGGGGTACCTCCATGGGATGCACACATCTGAGGAGGGGTAAGAGGAACCCCTTTTTATACAAGACATCTCCTACCAATGAGAACTTGGCAGCTCTGTACCTCAACTTTCTTCTTTCCAATTTGGACTTAGGTAGATCCCCCTCTCTTAAGTATCTGACGAGCGGGTCGATCCAAGAGTCCCCTGGGTTCACATTGTGACAAGGGCTGCGTACCTCATCCTCCTCGATGCTTGCCTTTCCCAGGACTTCGATTGGGATGGTTCTTCCCAAGTCTGTCTTCATTGCCGAGGCCAGTCTTGCCAATGCGTCGGCGTGGTTGTTGCTCGATCTCGGCACTCTCTTCAATTTAGCCTCTTCAATAAACTCTAGCAACCCTCTTACCTTTTTTAAGTACTTGGCCATCCTTTCGTCATTGGCCTCGTACGCCCCCAACACTTGGTTAACAACCAACCTTGAGTCGCTATGGAGTAGGAGCCGCTTTACCCACAGAGTTGTTGCCAATAGGAGGCCCGCTATCATGGCCTCATACTCAGACTCGTTGTTTGAATCCTGGAAGTTAAATCTTAAGGCATACTCGATGTTGGCGCCATCTGGAGCTGAGAGTACCAGCCCCGCGCCGCTTCCACCGTCACAGGAGGATCCATCCACGAAGAGGCTCCACACGTCTTCATCTGAAGAGAAGACCCCTTCTCTCATCACTCCTTTTTCGAAGAGGTATCGATCCTCTTCATTTTCTTCTACTCTCCTCTGAGCCTTGCCTGGGAATACCTCTTCTCGGCCCCGGGAGACGTACGGGTCTATCTCTTCCGAATCTCGAGAGACACCTCGTCCCTTCTCTTCGCCGCCTTCCAAGCTCTTCTCTGACTCAGTCTCTTCCCAAGTGAACTCTGCGACAAAGTCAGCAAGGGCCTGCCCCTTAATGACTGTCCTGGGTTGGTAAGTAAGATCATACTCTCCTAGTTCAATGGCCCAAGCCATCAATCTCTCGGACTTCTCAGGCTTGTGCAGGACCTGCCTTAGTGGGGAGTCTGTAAGGACTATCATAGAGTGAGCTTGAAAGTAGGGTTTCATTTTCCTTGAAGCATGGATAAGAGCATAAGCCAACTTCTCCATTCGGGGATAGTTTTGTTCAGACCCTTGTAGGGCCTTACTGTTGAATTACACAGGTCTCTGAACTCCACCTTCCTCTCGTATGATGGCCGCGCTAATAGCCGACTCAGAGACTGCTTGATACACAAATAACCTTTCTCCCGCAATGGGCCGGGACAGCAGCAAGGGAGACCCTAAGTAGGACTTGAGTTGATCAAAGGCTTTTTCACACTCTTCGTCCCACTGGAAGGCTTTCCTTAGAACCTTGAAGAAAGGAAGACACTTATCCGTTGCCCTGGAAACAAACCTGTTCAGGGCTGCCACACTTCCAGTGAGTCTTTGGACATCCTTGATACTCCTAGGAGTCTTTATGTCGAGCAATGCCTTGATCTTCTCAGGATTTGCCTCAGTCCCCCTTTGATTAACGATGAACCCCAGGAATTTCCCAGCTCCTACCCCGAAGACACATTTCGCCGGGTTGAGCTTCATTCTGTACGAGTCCATGACATCAAAGGTCTTCTCAAGGTCTGCCACGTGAGTACATGCTTTCAGACTCTTCGTTAGCATATCGTCCACGTACACTTCCATGGTCTTACCTATCTGTTCCTCAAACATCCTATTGACGAGACGCTGATATGTTGCCCCCACATTTTTCAGACCAAAGGGCATTACCTTGTAACAGTACGTCCCCTTATCAGTGATGAAGGCTGTCTTTTCAGAGTCTTCGGCGTCCATGAAGATTTGGTTATAACCTGAATAAGCATCCATGAAGCTCATGAGCTCATGTCCTGCTGTTGCGTCCACCATCTGGTCTATCCTAGGTAGGGGATAGCTGTCCTTTGGGCAAGACCTATTCAGGTCTGTGAAATCTACACACATCCGCCACTTTCCATTGGCCTTAGGCACGATCACTGCATTGGAGAGCCACTCTGGATAGGTGACCTCTCGTATAAACTCTCCCTCTTCCAACTTTTTCACTTCTTCCCGAATGACCTCTTACTTCTCTCTGGAGTAAATTCTTCTCCTCTGCTTGATTGGCCTGGCATCCCTGTCCACGTTGAACTTGTGGGTCATGACCTCAGGGTCTATACCAGGCATGTCTGTGTGGCTCCAGGCGAAGATACTCTGCCTCTTCCTGAGAAGGCTTACCAGCCCTTCCTTGATCTTTGGTTCTAGGGCCTTGCCGACCTGGACAGTTTTTTTCGGCTCGTCCTCATTGAGGACGATGGATTCTACCTCTTCCGCGGCCTCGCCCTTCTTCAGCTTTGTTTCATTTCTCGGGTCAAGCGTGTCTATGATGTAGGTGGTGGTTGCTCTCTTATGGGCCTCCCTCTCTTCAGCTGAGTTGAAGTAACACTCCCGTGCCGTGGTCTGATCCCCCCGCACTTCCCCTACCCCATAAGGAGTCGGGAATTTTAGCATTTGATGGACCGTTGACGGCACGGCTTCGAACTCCTTGAGGGCTACTCTTCCGATGATGAGGTTGTAGGCCGAGAAGACATTCTCGTCCATAACAAAAAAGTTTATCTTCTTAGTCAACCTCTTAGGACACTCATCTCCCATGCGTACATCCATTTCATACATGCCCAATGGGTGCACCTTCTCACCACTGGATCCTATCAAGGGGTGGTGGTAGGGCACTAGCCTTGATCTGCTAAGACCCAAGCTTTTGAAACAAGGCCAGAACATCACATCTGCTGAGCTTCCCCCATCTATGAGGATTCTCCCTACATCGCACCCATGCACCCTTGTCGTTATGACCAAGGGGTCATCATGGGGGGCTAAGATGCCCTTGAAGTCAAGTCTGGAGAATCCCACCACTAGGGTGTCCATGTCCACCTTCTTCCTCTTCTGCACTGCGTCAGAAGACGTTAGATTCACAACCTCAGGTTTGACCACTGACTTGGCCTCCGCTACATGAGCTTTCCTGTCGGCTACCTCAGAGCCCCCTCCTGCGAATCACCCACATATGGTGCTAACACCAAAGGAGATCATCCCTACCCTCTTGACTTGGGTATTGTCATCCTTAGGAGGGAGATCCGGGTCATCTCCATCATCACCCTCCGAATCATCATGCCTTCTAGCCGGGACATCGCCACGGCACCTGTCATCTCTTCTCTTCCTAGGGTCTTTTCTTCCACCCTTCGGGGCCTTGCCATCCACGTACTTTCTTAGCTTCCCAGATTTCAGCATCTTCTCAATCTCATCCTTCAGAGCAAAGCATCTATCTGTGATATGGCCGTGATCCTGATGGAACTCACACCAGAGGTTCTTATTCCTCTTATGTGGTGGGGACTTCAATTTATCTGGCCACCTTAGAGCCCGGTCAGTCTTGATCTCATTAAGGATGTGCTCACAGCTCACAGTCAGAGGAGTGTAATGAGCGAACTTGTCATCTGCAGACCTCTTCTTCCCCTCTTTCTTACCCTGGGATCTCCCAGTGCTGCCATGGTTCTCCTCCTCATATTTGGCGGCCATTGCCTCTTTCGCATTCATCACTTTCCCGACGGTGGACAACAGTTCTGCCATAGACTTGGGGGGGTCTTCTGCCAATTTCCACAATAACTTCCCCTTCTGGAGGCCTCCTATCAGGGCGGTCATGGCTATGCTCTCCTCGTAATCCTCTACCTCCAGCTTCTCCTTGTTAAATCTTGCTATATAGTCTCTTAGGATTTCTCCCTTAGCCTGTTTGACATACAGGAGGTGGGTAGTCTTCTTCTAAGGTCTTACCCCAAATCAGAAGTTATGGATGAACTGTTCTGCCAGGCCCTTGAAGTTTTCGATCGAGTTCTTCGGAAGAGAGGTGAACCAACTATGAGCTGCCCCTGTCAAGGTCCCTGAGAAGGCCCTACACTTCATCTCATCAGGGATCGAGTAAATATCTGCCGTCGACTGATACATCTCAATGTGGTGCACTGGGTTAGTGCTGCCATCGTATTTAGGAGTCACTGTAGGAGGCTTGAACTTAGCGGGGGTTGGGAACCCCACTATCCTAGCTACAAACGGGGAGCCCTCTGAGTAGCCCCTCTGTAATGGGTCCCTGCTTTTTATGAGGTCCCCTATCTTCTCTTCTAGACGTTGGATTGAGTCATTCCAAGGTCTTCTCTCTTCGGCTGGGCCGAGGTTGTCCCCTGCCACCTCCCTACGATGGACAGAGGGTTCCCCAACCACAATACGCTTACTATTGACCTCATCCTGCTCCCGGGCTCTTCTTTCCAAGGGTCGGCCTTGATCTGGCCGAGCCTGCCTATTCCCTCTTTGAGAGCCTGCCGCGCTTCTTGACCTCGATAGCCTCTGCCTCAGGTCATTGGCTGGGCCCAGCCTCTCGAAGGCCGACCCTCTGCTCAACCTGTTAAAGGCCGATCCTCTCTGCTGGGCCTCATCTCTTCCTCGACCGACACATCCTTGACTTTGCCTATCAAAGGCCGACCCTCTTTGTTGGGCCTCGTCTCTTCTTCGGCCGACACATCCCTGGCTCTGCCTAAGGGGTCGTACGGTGTTATCTAACACCTCATACGGCTCCCAACAGTCTTCCGGGGCCTCTTCAGCTTCTAGGTCATCATACCTGTCCTCTGGGCAAGGGTTTCCCTGCCTCCCCAGGCGCAAGCGCCTAGGGTCGGCAACGTCCCTCCTCCGCTGGGGTGCAGGTTGGTCCTTCATAGGTGCCTGGGGTGGTCCCATGGCATCGGGATGGGGTTGAACTGCCGCCGGAGTTATCATGTCCGGAGAGACTCCAGGTGGCCTCATCATCATAGTTTGGCTGAGCTGGACAAACTGCTCCTTCATGGCTTATTGCGTTGCAGCCAGAGATTTCAAGGCTGCTGCCACCTCCGCCATTTCGGACTGAGGAGGAGCCTGACTGGAACTGGCCCCTCCACCCACTGGTGGTGGAAGAGGCGATGGCAAGTCTGGTGCCATGTGTTATCACTATAGAGCTTGGAGTAGCAGGTGAGGTTAATACCTCAAAGGACCTCTTTCAATGGTGAAGCATCTCCACGCAAGAGGTGGTTTCTGGTTCACCACCAGAGTCTCCGGTGAGGCTAAGCAAAAAAAGAGGGAGATATATCTTCTCTTTTTCCCACAGACGGCGCCAAAATGATGATGCTGGGAATCAGCACCACCAGGTGAGGTGTTTGCAAGCTCAATATAGGTACAACAATGGCAACACAGCTGTATAAAGAAGATAAGAATAAGGTGAGGATAAGAGGAATGACACCTGAATATAAGTGGTTCAGCCAATCTGTCTTACATCCACTGTGAGTGTGTGTGAGTAATATCACTGTAAGAAGGAACTAATGGCCATAGATACAACCTCTCAAGCCCTTTCTCTCTCTACCGTGTGTATTTAGACAGAGTTTCAGCTAGGGTTTTAATATATGGATCCCTTTGCAAGGTAGGGGATGATCCCTTTATATAGTGCTAAGGGGGTGTAATGTACCCCCTATGCATGTAATGTGCATGAGTGTAGTTTCCTCACCAATGGGGGTGTGCCACCTGTCATGGCCACATGTAGGTAATGATGATGAAATATTCTCCCACATGTGGAGAATAATCTTGTTATAACTGATTTGTGCCCAGGTGTCCTTATCCAAATGTCAACAGATGCTCGACAGTCATGTTGGCGAATGGCCTCGGCCTAGGAGAGGCCGAGCTATAAAGGTTGGACGTCCGCTCAATCCGCGAAGTGTCATGAGGAATCTCGGCCTGATGTCAGCCTAGGTACATGCTTGGGTCGGCCTAAGCCGATGTTGGGCATGTGGCATGGTGATTATTAATACCTCTGGGATACCTTGGCCCAAGCCGAGGTAGAATCCATGTTGATCATGAATTAGTGGCTCCTTGCCATTTCGGCCCATTCTGGCCGAGGTTACCATTCCTGGTACTTGAGGATGCTGTTGATGTCCAACACATGCGTTATATCTTTGTGGAGGTCCATGTAGAAGTGTCGGCCTGGGCCGAGGTAATACTGGCCGAGGGATGATATCATGGGCCCTTACCTCTCAATGGGCCAATTGATGTCTCGGCCATTATCCGGCCGAGGTAGGTATCCCCGGCTGAGGTTATACTTGGGCATATCATATGTAATTAATTATTATTGTTGGATTAATTAAATTAAAATGTGAGAAATTAATTTGTTATTAATTCGGATTAAAAAATTTAATAACTAGAGTGCCAAGGGTTAATACTTATTGTTAAGAATTATTGAATATTACTTTGTTAAATGTAATATGGAATTATGAAATTTGATAAATTGTCGAGAGTGAAATTTACGACAGTTTGGTAATTGAAGTCTGACACGCGTGTGAGTCGTGTCGGGACTAATTGAATGGAATTGTTGATGTAAAAAATTAGATTGCTTCTAATTATTTAATCACAGATAAATGTAAATGAGACAAAGAATTTTAAAGTGGTTCAGCCTTATAAGAATGGCCTACGTCCACTGTTTCTGTTATTGCCAAGTGTTTTGGAGTTCTCGATATGTAATTCTAAGAAAATTCGGTCCCTTTGAATGAGGGTGATACAAGGTATTTATAGCCTTTAGGCTGTACATGTGAAAGGGTAAACAATTAATGCCCTGTAAGAGTATACGTCTGTATGATAAGCATTCAATGAATAGTTGAACTGTTGAGTTTCTGGCAATTAATGCTGTGGCCGAGATGAAGTTCGGACCGTCTTAGTTGCTCGACGTTCAAGAGTTCCTCGGAGCGTTGGAGTTCCTCAGTGTACACTTGTTGCTCGGAGTGTGTAGGACTTGGTCGAGGAAATAGACTTCCTCGTTGCTATTGTGCCACGTAGATTGACACGTGTCTTCTTATTATTCGTCTATATCAGCATATTAATTTTGGTATCAACAGAAGCCCCCAATGTTTCATATTTCGAACTTTGAGGAATATGGAACATTCTTTCTCGGTATATGGCAATATTAAATGACCTTCCTGGTTTTTAGGAGCATTTTCTCCGTGTTCTAATGTCTTCCATATTCGCAGAATCCACCTTTTTGAATTTTTATAAGCGCTTCGATCTTCGCGCACTTTTGTCCTTTTAGCCGCCGGTAGCGTAATAGTTTCTTTTTTGTAATCATTTCTTTCGCCGTTTCCCAAGGCAAAGTATTTAAGCTTCATTGGCAATCCCATCATCTTCTACCTTTTCCAATTTTTGCTTTCGAGTTTTCCATAGCCTTTCTCTCTCTTGTGCATTCATCCCTTTCTTCGTTTGTTTGTCAACATATCTCCTTTTTTCCTGTAAGATCTTCTTCCTTCTTCTTCATTTCTTTTTATTCACCATGGTTTATGTTATCGAATCTCTTGAGAAATTCCATTCTGACTTTTCTATTCCATCTTGGGTAACTCTGGAGGATCTTTCTGATCCTTTAGATTATTTTTGTTTGGCTGAGGGACACTGGTTCCCCAGCCTTTTTATTGCTGAATGTGGATTTTCTTTTCCACCAAACCTTTTGTGCTTAGAGTTCTGTCATTATTTCGATGTTGTCCCTGCAAAAATAGCCCCCAACACATGGAGAATAGTTAATGGGGGTGTATAGGTTAAATCAAACTCATGGAACCCGTATAGGAATTCTTGAGATTATGTATTGTTATAGATGGGCTGTTCTAGATAATATTTTTTATTTAAAAACTAGATTTTTGAATAGGGCCTTAGTAGTCAACCTCCCTGATGCTAATAGGGATTATTTTGAACATGGGGTAGTTATCAAAAATTGGCGACATGCCCCTTTGACTGGAGATGAAGTATATCAAGGTCCCAAATGCCCTCCAAATGGCAATGGGATAGGTTATTTTCATCTTATTTTATTTCTGAAATTATGATTTCATTATGTTTGAATAAATGTGTGACTGATATTTCACTATGTATTTGTTTGCAGTTGACAGCAAAAGATAAACTCCAAAAGAATCAGAAGTAAATATTAAGCATTTGAAACATATCTGGAGTTTGCATAAAAAAGTTGCAGACGATCACATCAGATCTGCTTCATATTTGTTGTAGTATAGGAGTTATACAACCTCTTTCACTGCTCACCCTGTAATCAGCTCTAGTGAGCCAGTGCCAGTTCCTAAGGACTCTTCTCCAGAATCTCACATTCCTCTAAGTCAGAAAATGGGCAAAAGAAGAGTTCCTGCTCTCTTTGAGGAGACTACCTCTGCTGGAGATGGGAAAAGAAACAAGACTGATGTCCCAAAGGGGACAAAGAAAGTAGATGCTACCCCTTCTGTTGCTCCTCAGAAGGTTGCCGAGAAGCCCCTAGTGGCTCCGAGCAAGAAAAATGCACCTGTGGAAGTGGTCACCATCTCCCCAACCAAAAGCTTTTCTTTGGTTGAAACTGTTGAACTGCCACCGAGGAGACTGAAGAAATCCTCCTCGGTCAATTTGACTGAAACCATTCCCCAGCTCCAAG
Organism: Sambucus nigra; assembly: GCA_949130495.1. Classification (NCBI taxonomy): domain Eukaryota; kingdom Viridiplantae; phylum Streptophyta; class Magnoliopsida; order Dipsacales; family Adoxaceae; genus Sambucus; species Sambucus nigra. The sequence goes on from OX422217.1 coordinate 575,258,418, forward strand.
TTAGTGGAGCTGGTGTTCCAACTATTATTCCTCCGAGCTCTGGAATGAGCTTGGTAAAGACTTGGACCATTCCTGAGGTTCAAGGAATTGAGGAGAGTATGTCTAGGGATGTGCTTACATCTTTGGCCACTCGTCACCTTGCTTCAGTAAGTTTCTCATATTCCGAATTTTCTTTCCTTCAATCAATACGTATATCTCTGTGCTGACTTATCATTATCTCCTTTTTTTCAGCTGGTGAGTTGCTTCAACACCATTGTGAAGAAAGATGAAGCGATCAAGGCTTCTAGCTCCTCGTCTAGAGTAGAGGATTCTTTGTTGGGGTTAACAAAATCTTTGAATGATTCCCGTCAAAAGTATGACGAGGATAGGACTGAATGGGAGAAGAAGTTGGTTGCAATTGAGGCAGAAAAGGTGCAGTTGGAAAATAAAGTGAAAGATTTAGAGGGAGAGAAGAAGAAGTATGACGAGAAGCTCAAGAGTTTTGGAGAGCTTGAAGGCAAGATGTAAGTGTCAGAAGAAGAATTATCCCTTCTGCGAGAAGTGAACCACCAGAAGGAAGAGGTGGAAGCTAAGTTGAAGGCCACCGAGGATCTTCTATCCGAGAAGCTCTCCTCGGAGAAAATGAAAAGAAAGATGGTGGTGAAAAAATATTTCCGCACCGGTTAGGATAAAGGATGGGACAGGGGAGTAGCAGTAATGATGACTTAGGTGCAGTATGGGAGTTTAAAATACTTCCGAGATGGTTGGGTTGCTGCCTTGCAAGAATTGAAAGTTAATGAGGACTCAGAACTGTTTCAACAACATCTCCCTGGTCCTCCCCAACCATCGAAGATGAAGAAGAGGACGAAGCTGCCTCCGAAGAATCTTCAATGGTAGTGGGTGATCCCATCCTTACCCAACCTGCTGACGAGGAGCTTTCATCTCTACCTTCTCCTTCTGAACAAGTTCCAGCTCCAGCCGACCAACTCGTTGTTCCCACCGAGCAACCGAGCTCCTCATCCCAGCCTCCCGAGAAAGTCTTGGGAGACAAGGAAAAGGTGTGAAGTTGTTCGGTATTCTCTTTCTATTTTTATTCTTTTTCAAGTGTAACCAAAATCTTTATAACTCTGCACTATGATCTAATAAAATTTGAGTTCTTTTCTTCCATATGATTATCTCTTTTCTCTTCTTGTTGATGGTTACTTTTTCTTACTCTACTAGTTTCTGGCTAGGATGGATATGCTATCTGCTAATGATACAAAGCTGATGCAGCAATGTCATGAATATTATAAGGCTGGTCACACAGAACTGAGTGTATCAGAAGTTGCCGACATCCTTGGGCATGATGCTTCAGAACAGGCAATCGAAGCTTATCAGTACCTAAAATTCTTACTTGACCGAGCTGTGGCCAATAATGTGACTTACTACAAAATGATTGAAGACTTGCAAGGTACTCTCGATGAACTTCAGCAGCAGTATAAAGAGTCTTCAGCTCTTTTGCATGAAGGGTATGAGAAGAAACTCAAACAACTTGGTGAAAAAGGCTACGACAAGATGCTTGCTGGCTATGAAGTGAGAGAGAAAACATTGAGAGCAGATGTCGAAGGGCACAGGCAAATCGCTGAGCTATTGGAACAAGAAAATAACAATCTGCAAAAAGAACTAGCTCAGCTGAGATCTGCTGCTTCATCTTCCACTGCCTTGGTACCGGTCACCGATGAAGGATTCTCATTTTTAGAAGTGGAAAATGCCAAGTTGCGAGAAGAGTTAGAGACTTTGAGAAGAGCTGGGCCTTCTACTGCTACTTGGGGATGAGGAAGAGGTTCTCGTGGACGAGGAAGAGTTGCTCAGAATGTTGTCGAGGAACAAAATACTCAACCTGCTCGGGGATGACCAAGAGCTCTTTGTCGTACTGTTGAAGAAGCTTGTACTCAATCAGCGTTGGAAAATCAAGCATTCCAATTGATGGCAAAAAATCAAGCCTTGTTTGAACTGTCCAAGAAAGTTAGAGAACTGGAACAACAACTCTCTTCAAAGAAATCAATGTTGGAGACTAATGATCTATTCATCCAGAGTCTTCATGAGAAGCTTGAAAAGTTAACATTTGAATTTCACAAATAGCCCAGGGAGTTTTCGATGGCTGGATACAACGAAGCATTATTCCATTTAGATGATCGTATCCAGAATGCCAATAATGAGGGCTACAAGCAAGGTTGGCTGAATGCCTTGGGCGTGCTGAAGCTCGAACAAGGACACTACCTGTGGGACTATTATGATCCCGGGGTACTAGATTTGCCTGTGCCATCGTATAAATTGGACATGGAATTGATCCCAGCTCGTGCCATTTCTCGGAGCTTAATTGAAAAATACCTCGGTGACTATAATCTTCATTCTCAGATCGAGGTATCTCATCCCGAGCATCTACTGGACACACCTTCAATAATGAACGTCAGAATGCTTCGAGATATTAACTTCATTAATTCTCCCCTTTTCCTGGAATATCCTCCTGCTGGCGAGGAGACTATATCGAAAGCAGAAGGGAAAAGACCAGTAGAATAGGAAATTCTGATGTAATAATTAGTACACAATTTAATATCAATGTAATAAATTTGTGTAATTCATTTTGAATTTAATGAAAGAATTTCACTTTTGTTTCCAAATTTGTATTACTATTGTCTTGTATTTGTCAAACACTTTATATTTGTGCTTGCATAATAATATCGTGTGGTTCATTGACCAAAAAAGTTACAAGTATTAGTAATGTTGCTCGATCACTTAATAATAAAGCAATGAGTATGAAAATGTTAAAAAATTTTCCAACCAACCAAGGCTGTTAAATTGTGCTCGTCGACCAATTATAGTCTAGTGGATTTTTATCCCCGACCAACCGTACTTGGTAAATTTTTGTCTTTTTCATAAAATGTGTCCGACCAACCAAGGTCGATAAATTCTCCTTGTCAACCAACTACAGTTAGTGGGTTTTTATCCCCGACCAACCATACTTGGTTTAGTTTGGAATATTTTGTTCCTCGAGGAACTTTTGTATTTTCTGTAATAATCTTACCTCCCGACCAACATTAGTTGGCATTTGAGAGTATATATTGTTTCCTAACCAACCGAGATTGGCATTTTTAGGAATGTTGTTCTCGCCCTTTTACCAACCGGAATTGGTCTGAGTTCAAACTATCATGTCCACTTGCCCTTTTACCAAAATTGGCCTGTCCCAGTGTCAGCCTCCTAACTAAAGGAGTATGGTTTCCTAACCAACCGGAGCTGGTATTTTTAGGAATGTCGTGTTCTCGCTCTTTTACCAATCGGAATTGGTCTGAGTTCGAACTATGATGTCCACTTGCCCTTTTACCAACCGGAGTTAGTCTGAGCTAGTGTACGCCTCCTAACCAAAGGAGTATGGTTTGTCCTCGCTTTTACCAACCGGAGTTAGTCTGAGCTTGAACTATCGTGTTCTTTTTACTGCCTTTGTACTGCTGAGCAGCGTAGTGTAGTGTTACACATTAGTATTCCCCGAAAAACTTTCAAAAAAGAGAGAAGATGGCGAAATATCATCGTTTTATTCATATTGATGGAACTGCTTTACATTTTACATCACTGATAATACTTACGTAGGTGTTCAGCATTCCATGCATTCTTAAATTCCTCTCATTCTAGAGTTGTTATTCGGTAAGTTCCTGGTCGAACAACTTCTGTAACTCGGTAAGGTCCATGCCAGTTTGCTTCCAACTTATTGTGCTTCTGAATGACCTTCTTTAGCACATAATCTCCTTCTTTTAGGTCGCATTTTTTCACCCTCTTGTTGTAGAACAGGGTTGTTCGTTGTTGGTAAGCAGCATTCCTAATGGCTGCCTCTTCTCTAACCTCCTCGAGCATGTCTAAATCTAATCTTCTCATTAAGTCGCTGACTGGGGAATTGAAATTCAGCACTCTGTGTGTTGGAAGACCCAACTCGACAGGTATTACGGCCTCACTTCCAAATGCCAGTATATATGGTGATTCTCCAGTTGCTGCTCGGGGAGTTGTTCGGTAGGCCCACAATACTGACTGTAGCTCATTAATCCAATTAGCTTTAGCCTCACTTAGACTCTTCTTCAAACCATTTAGTAATGTTCTATTCGTCACTTCAGTCTGCCCATTGCTTTGAGGTTGGCCTGGTGCTGAATGAACCTTCAAAATGTTTGACTGATGACAATAGGCGGCAAACTCCTCGTTATCAAATTGTGTTCCATGGTCTGTGATGAAGGCATGAGGGAGACCATATCGGCAAATGATGTTTTTCCAAATGAATTGGTAAACCTTCTCGTATGTCATATCAATTAGAGGCTCAGCTTCTACCCACTTAGTAAAATAATCCACTGTGACGACGAGGTACTTGAATCTTCCTCGGGTTGTTGGCAGTGGTCCAACTAAATCAATTCCCCACATGGAAAATGGCCAAGGGGAAGTTATGGGTGTCAACAATGCTTGTGGAGTTCGTCGGATGGAGGAAAAATGTTGGCATTTATCACATCTCTTAGCATAGGCTATACAATCAGCCCTCATCGTCGGCCAGTAGTATCCCTGCGTCATCACCCTTTGCAAAAGTGTCCGACCTGCTACATGGGCTCCACAGGACCCTTCATGGATCTCTTCAATCAATTCTTTCACCTCGGAGGAATGTACACATCTTTGCAAACCTGCCATAATTCCTCGTCTATACAAAACACCATTAGTTAGTACATACCGAGCAACTTTATACTTCAATTTCTTGGCAGCGAGCTTATCCTCCGGTAATTCTCCCTCCTCAATATATGCCCTGATAGGATCCATCCAGGATGGTCCTAAATCAAGCGTAATAATATTCATCGTCAGGTCTTCATCTATGCTTCGACTTTCTAATACTTCAATTGGTATCCTTCTTCGCAGCTCGGTCCGAGTAGCTGATGCTAGTCGGGCCAGTGCGTCTGCTCGTGCATTCTCCATTCTTGGTATTCTGATCAACTGAATGGCATCAAATTCTTCCAACAACTCCATCACCTTTGCATGATACTTGACCATTAATTCTCCTTTAACTGCATATGTTCCCATCATCTGATTCACAATTAATTGAGAATCACTGAATACCATCACTTGTTGTGCTTCCATAATCTTTGCTAAATTAAGACCCGCTATCATGGCCTCATACTCAGCCTCATTATTGGAAGCTTTGAATTGGAATCGCAGGGCGTATTCCATGTCGACCTCGTCTGGGGTGTTCAAAACTATTCCCGCGCCACATCCTGCAGTGTAAGATGAGCCATCTACATATAGCCTCCATATAGGTAACTTGTCTTCGAATTTCTTATCTGACAAAGTTCCTCGGTGAAATATTTTCTGTTTCCTTTCATCCTGCCCCGGTATTTCTCTCTCTTCGTCGACTATCTCTTCTCGCCCTTTTACCAACCGGAGTTGGTCTGAGCTCGAATTTGATGATCCTTCTACATCCACAAGCCCTTTTACCAACCGGAGTTGGTCTGAGCTTGTGTTTGTTGATCCTGTAACATCCACAGGTTGATCAGCGAGCAACTTTTGTTCTTCGGGGGTATCGGGATACGTAAACTCTACTATAAAATCTGCTACAGCCTGCCCTTTTAGTGATGATCTGGGTTCATACACAATATCATATTCATCGAGTTCTATTGCCCAGTACATCAATCTCCCTGATTTTTCTGGCTTATGAAGGGCTTGTCTCAATGGCATGTTGGTATAAACGACGATGGTATGGGCCTGGAAATATGGCCTCATTCTTCTACTTGCCTCTATTAATGCCAATGCCAATTTTTCCAGCTTTGGGTATCTGATCTCTGCACCTCGGAAAGCCTTACTTGTGTAATAAATTGGCTTCTCGACTCCATTCTCCATTCTGATCAATGCCGAGCTGACTGCATTCTCTGATATTGCCAGGTACAATTACAACTTTTCTCCCATTACTTGCCTGGACAACAGTGGAGGTGCTCCCAAATACTTCTTCAAGTCTTGAAAGGCTCACTACACCAAATCTGCCCATTTGTTCACCTTGTCAAGGTCAATGACCGTGACATTTTGAGGTGAGATAACTTTTTTTGTCACGGTCGTGTCACGGTCATTGACCTTGACAAAAAACTCGCGTTTTGTGTCACGGTCGTGTCAAGGTCAATGACCGTGACACGTTTGTCACGGTTCTAAACCGTGACCCCAATTGTCACGGTCATTGACCGTGACACGTCCGTGACAACTTTTGTCGCGGACTTGTCACGGTCAATGACCGTGATGATTCTGGGCATAATTTAAAAAAAATCAGCTGGGCAGTATGGCCACCGCCACTGCCCAGCAGTATATTTGTACCTGTTATAGCAACATTATACATGTTCCAAACATCATATATCTAACACAAACTAAAGATAATGCAAATATATATTCATGACGATATAATCCAAATATTCAAAGTAAAAACAATATACATGACGATATAATCCAAATTTAATTAAAATGGACAAACTTAAAAATAATGTTACTACATGTTTTGGATAAAAATGAGGAGGTGAGTAGGCCACACGACATACGAATTGACGCACCCACTAATATACGTCGTACTGCATTGTTTGCGCAACCACAATAGGGAGTTCTCCTTCCCGGGTATGACATGCGTGACGAGCACCCTGGACTCCATCTCTTGAAGCACACGTCCATGGACTATTCCATCTTCGACGATATTCGGGTCCCTCAACCCCCGCCCTATCCGCTGGCCAACAAATACGTCCAATATGAACACGCTCGGCCAACCAATTGTCGACAATGGTCTGTTGGAGGGCGTCAAATAGGGAAGTGGATCGTCGAAGTACGAACGTGTCGGTGATGAAGCAGCTAGGTCCACATCCTCGTCATCCTGCGCCTCGTCCTCCCGCACCTCCTCATCCACCGCCTTCTCCTTCCCTTTCCCTTTACGGTCTCCACCCAACGTACGCTTCATGAAAGCGTACATATCTTGGACCGTCGCCTCCAAACGGGACATCTTCGCGTCGTGTGAATCCACCGTTCGAGCCAACCCGGTGTCACTCGTCTCCAATCCGATGATCCTCGATTTGGCCACCCGCGAGCTCACTCCCCTTGTCCTCCCTTTGCGATCAGAGCCAAGCACTTGGATGAGTGCGTCTGTGGACAAAGATGCCTTGTCGGCATCAGACTGCGACTCATGCACTTCCTTAAGCTTTGCCTGAAACGACATAAAGCACATGATTAGTAAAATAAGTAAACTAAAAAATTATAACGTAATTAACAATAATTAAACTGTCGGATTACTTACAATCGTGGCCGCGACGCTCGGGGACACCTCCTTGTCCTTCCCCTTCTTCGTCCGAAGAGCCACATAAGTATCGAGCCTATGTGGCTTACCCCTGGCCCACTCCCTACCCCCTGAAATAAAATAGAGTAAAGTAAAATTAGTAAAATTAGTAAAATTAATATCCAATAATATATTTCTGTAGTTATAGATAAATTAAATCTTACCTGCATCCTATGCTCCACCTCAGCGTAAGAGGTCCGTCCGGAGTAGTGCACGTCCGTCTTTTTAGCCCGATTTTCCCTCCCCGATTGGCGAGATGCCAATTGTCGATCCTCGATCTCATTGTCAATGAACTTTTGCCATTGTGACAATGATATCGGCTCCTTGGGCGGGACGGATCCGCGCCATTGTAAAATGGACTCTCGTATTTTTCCAAAGTACCGTGACCGCATATTTTTCTTCCACGTCTTGTGTTGCTCCCTCAACTGCTCCAAGACGGAATCGCGTAGCTTTGGATCCAAGTTGAATTGTTCCTGTCCAACAAATACAATGTTAGTTGCGAATAAATATAAATATAAATATAAATTGAAATATTCATATAAATATTACCTGTAGTGCCGCCCAAACAGCTAACTTGAGCTCATACGGCACCTCCTTCCAACTCATAAACCCCGGGCCGATGACCGTCTTTAGCAGCTCGAGGGATCTCGCTAAAAGCTCCGACTTGTTTTCGACGGTAATCCCAAATTTTCCATATTTGGGGAGCCTAGCGGCGGAGGAGCCCTCGTCACCTCCGTTACCACCGAACCCAGACGACATCATCATAAACAGCATCATCATCTTCGCCTTAACATGTGAAGGAGACATTTTTGCTGTAAAAAAAATGTTATTAGTACATATAAAAAAAAATGTTAATAGTACACATTTCGTTTTACCTAATTGAATTAATTGAATTAATAGTACAGATAAAAAAATGTTCCATCTATATTATAACGTATGTGTAAGTTCCACCAATACCATTTCGTTTCAATTTTGTAATATTATGTTTTTTCCAAATATTTAAAGAGTTATTAAATGGGTGCCCCACCCCCACCCCACCCACCGCCACACACACGCACACCTACGCACCTACGCGCGCACACACACACACACACCCACCCACCCCACCCCCACCCCTACCCACCCCACCCCCTCCACCACACACACACACACACCCCACCCCACCCCACCCCACCCCACCCCCTACAAGTCTAAGGATGTTCTTGATTAAACATGGGAAATCTCATATTGTTTGCAAAAAGTTCATAGATTCTTAATCCCTAGGGTTATGGATATTAAATTTCTTTCACAATTATTTCTTCGATTGCAATGGGTGAAGTTCAATTATATGTTAGAACAATAGATCCTCGCAAGTTGGTCAATCATTGTGTGAATAGGTATGAGATCATAATTTGGAGGAATTCACATCCAAGAAATAATTTGGATTGTGATACCCCTTGATAGACTTATATGTTTTGTTTACCCGACCGATGAACTATTTTCACATAACGTGGGGAATCATAATATACCGTAATCAACTTTAATAATAAGAACACATTCTTTCGAGTGATTTATAAATAATTAAATTTGAGTGCAATCATGATTATTTAGTGGAATGAATCGTGATTATAAATGTATAAAAGCATTACATCTCTTGGAATTCCAACCCTTGACCTCCGGATCACTATAACTATGTTTTATCCTTTTCATCAAGGGCAAGGTAGAACGGATTTTGGGATTTTCTTATTTGTAAGAGTACCTAGCATTTTGTAACCTCTGAAATCAATACAACAACAGTGGACGTAGGCTTTCTTACATAGCCGAAGCACTTAAAAAAATCACTTTCTCTTGTATTTACCATTACAATTATATATTTTATCTGTGATTATAAAATTAGATCAAGTCTAGTTTTTTTTACATCAATACATATTTAATTGTAAGTTTGTTTAATAAAAGTTATTATTCATTCTTGCATTTTTTTATTTTCTCTTTAATTATACTAGCTTAATTTATTTAGTAGGACCATGTGAAGTTTATTGTTTTTGATTAATATTGTGTGTAGTTTAAATTCGTTTTTATTTTTCAATCTTTCCTAAGAGCTTTAGAAATTCGACATTCATTTAAAATGGCATGAGGGTGTTTTAAACCTTCGACTATGTTTGAAAACTTATTTTTCTTATTTTGAGCGTGAGTACTTTTCGATGGGTTATACTTTTATTGAATTAATTGATAGTCCATACTTAAAGAGTGTACTTTGAAATTTCAAAATGAACTTTCTAAGGTATTAGAAATTTTAGGTGTCTAAATTTAAAGACGTTAAATGTTATTGTGATTTTAATCGTATTATTTTTCGAATTAAACATGAGGGTCATTTTATTTGAGTTATTAAATCAGGAACGACAAATTTAAATTATTGTACACTATTAGTAAAATGTGGATAATGAATCGAACGTCAGTTTTTTACTCGCACACTTGATTATGTCTTTCGTATTTGCATTTTTATTTGTTTTAGCTTAGGAATATTTCATCTCTTCTTTAAACTCATTTCGTTTAGTTGGACAATCTCAACTATTTTGAATGAAAAATTAATAAATTTTCATGGGTTAGACTCGTATTTACACTCACTATTCTATAATAGTCCGTGGATGTGCAATATTTTATAAATTGACAAACAATAACAAAAGTGGACTCTACAGTATTTGATTATTGTAAAAAAATTGTTGACACCACCACACACACACACACACACACCACACACACACACACACACCAAAAGTGGACTCCACCACCCCCTCCCCCACCACACACCACCCCCCCCCCCACACACACCCCACCCCACCCCCTGCCCCCCTGCACCACCCCCTCCCCCACCACACACCACCACACACACACACACCCCACCCCACCCCCTGCCCCCCTGCACCACCCGTCCCCCACCACACACCACCACACACACACACACACCCCACCCCACCCCACCCCCTGCCCCCCTCCACCACCCCCTCCCCCCCTCCACCACCCCCTCCCCCAAAACACACCACCTAACACACACACACCGCACCCCACCCCACCCCACACCCTGCCCCCTCCACCACCCCCTCCCCCACCACACACCACCACACACACACACACACACACCCCATCCCACCCCACCCCACCCCCTGCCCCCTCCACCACCCCTCCCCCCTCCACCACCCTCTCCCCCAAAACACACCACCACACACACACACACACACACACACCGCACCCCACACCACCCCACCCCCTGCCCCCCTCCACCACCCCCTCCCCCACCCCCCTCCCCCACCCCGCCCCATCCCCCACACACGCACACACATACACACATATATATATACACATACACACATAAATATACACACAAATATATATATAAATGGAAGAGAGAGAGAGAGAAATTGGACCTGAAAGTAGAGAGAGAGAGAGAGAGAGAGAGAGAGAGAGAGAGAGAGAGAGAGAGAGAGAGAGCAGCGTCGAGAGAGAGAGAGAGAGAGAGAGAGGGAGGGAACGGTGGGAGGGAAAAAAGAATGGGGAAAGGGTTTTTGCTGGAAAAGTTGTCACGGTCGTGTCAAGGTCATTGACCGTGACAATTAGTTGTCACGGTCGTGTCAAGGTCAATGACCGTGACATAAAACGCGTGTTTTTTTGTCACGGTCAATGACCTTGACAAGGCTGGCTGGCTGAAAGGTGACAATTTGCCCATTTTGGTGTAGTGGCTTTTTCACATTCATCATTCCACTCGAAAGTTTTTCGAAATGTTTTGAAGAATGGAAGGCATCTATCAGTTGCTCGGGATACAAATCTGTTGAGCACTGCAACTCGTCCTGTAAGACTCTGCACCTCTTTCTTCGTCGTTGGAGATCACAACCCTAAAAGAGATTTGATCTTTTCTGGATTCGCCTCAATGCCTCGCTGGTTGACAATGTACCCGAGGAACATTCCTTCTCGTACTCCAAATGTGCACTTTGTCGGGTTGAGCTTCATTTGGTATTTATCCAGTTGATCAAACGTCTGACCTAAGTCAACTAGATGATCAGCAGCTTTCTTGCTCTTTGTCAGCATATCATCGACATAGATTTCCATATTGCAACTGATTTGTTCGGCAAAAACCTTGTTCATCAGTCGCTGGTATGTCGCTCCTGCATTTTTCAAACCAAAAGGCATAACATTATAACAATAAGTTCCCCTAAGGGTAATAAAAGAAGTACTTTCCCTGTCTTCAGGTTTCATTTGGATCTGGTTGTAGCCAGAGTAAGCATCCATGAAGCTGAGCAGCTCGTGTCCCGAGGTAGCATCCACTAGTTGATCAATTCTGGGCAATGAAAAGTAATCCTTGGGGCATGCCTTGTTGATATCGGTGAAATCAACACACATTCTCCATTTATTGTTTTTCTTCTTTACCATCACCACATTTGCTAACCAGTCCGGATATTTCACATCTTCAATGAATCGAGCTTTCTGGAGCTTCTCGACCTCCTCTTGTATAGCTTGATTCTTTTCGGGACTAAATACTCTTCTTCTCTGCTTTACAGGCTTGATCTCCTTATTCACATTGAGCTCATGACATAAGAAGTTTGGATCGATTCCTGGCATGTCTTCATGACTCCATGCAAAAGTTTTCTTCCTGTTTCTCAAGAAAGTTATCAACTCCTGTTTTATTGAAGCATCCAACGTCGAACCTATCTGGGTTATTCGTTCAGGGTGCTCGTCGTCCAGAATAACATTTTCTGTAGATTCCACCACCTGTCCTTTTACAAGTTGGGATTCATCTCTGGGATCCAGTGTTTCAATTTCTGTACCTTCATCCACCTGGTAGGTAGTAGTCTTTTTCCTTGACTCTTCAAGTTCCTCTTGCTCGGCAGATGAATAATAGCATTCCCGAGCTACTTTTTGATCACCTTTCACAACTCCTACTCCGAAATTTGTTGGGAATTTTAAACACTGATGTACTGTAGATGGAACTGCTTCGAAATTCTTCAAACCAACCCTTCCCATGATGATGTTGTAAGCTGATTGCACATTCTTATCCATCACAAAGAAGCGTATTCTTTCTGTTCGACAAGCAGGCCAAGTTCCAATGAATATATCCAACTTGATCGTCCCAAGTGGAAAAACCTTCTCGCCAGCAAAACCCAGGAGAGGTCTGTGATAAGGCTCCAATTGAGATAATTTTAAATTTAAACTGTCAAAGCATGAGTAGAACATGATGTCTGCCGAACTACCATTATCTACCAGAACCCTTGAAATCATTACTTCTTTCATCCTCATTTTGATCACCAGAGGGTCGTCGTGAGGGTAAAGAACACCTGCAAGGTCATTTTTTGAAAAACCAATGACCAGCTTCTCTTTGTTCATCTTCCTCGGGCAATCCTCCTCAGCCAAATTTATCCGCTGAATGTATGAGGAAGCCTGAGCCTCACCGAGGTAAGTTTTTCTTTCTGCAGTATCTTCATGATTTCTTTTCCTCGGTGAGGCTCAGGATTTTAGGAAGATCGGGATCATCCTCTGCATCATCTTCATGATTTCTTTTCCTGTTCTCTTCTGCCCGACGAGGAGATCTGGATCTCTCTCTTGCTCGGTCTTCATTTCCTCTTTCATTTCTACGATCAACATACTTTGACAACTTTCCTCGTCTAATGAGAGTTTCAATCTCCTTCTGGAGGGCTATGCAATTTTTAGTCATATGACCATGATCCTTATGAAACTCGCAATATTTATCTCTATTTATTTTGTCAGACCTCAATTTCTTTGGCCACCTTACTTCCTCGTTAGTCTTGATTTCTTCCAAGACATGATTAATACCCATTTTCAAAGGAGTATAATTATCAAATTTCTTCAGGACTTCCCATGACGACTTATTATTCTTGGAATGCTTGTCACCGCCATTGCCCTTATGCTCTTTCTTCTTGGATTTGTCGTCTTCCACCTTGGTTTCTTTATCCATATTCTTCTTCGCAGCCATAGCCTCCTCGGCATTCATGATTTTGGCTGCTTTTGCCATCAACTCTGACATAGTTGTAGGTGGATCTTTGGCCAAAGTGTAATACAACTTGTTAGGCAACAACCCACTCATCAAGGCGGTGATTGCTGTCTTTTCTTCATAATCTATGAGTTCTAGCTTCTCGTTATTGAAACGAGTTATGTAATCTCTAGTACTCTCACCAGATTTTTGTCTAACACTTAACAAGTGTGCTAGTCTTTTTACAGGCTTTGCTCCAAAACAGAAATTGCGGATGAACAACTCGGCCAATTGAAAGAAAGTCGAAATCTTACCCCGAGGAAGATTGTTGTACCTTATCTGGGCAGATCCAGTAAGAGTTCCTGAGAATGCTCTGCATCTCATCTCATCGGGAACGACATAGATGTCGGCAGCAGCTTGATATTACTCTATATGAAGAACAGGATCTGTCTTTCCATCATATTTGGGGGTCACCACAGGTGCTTTGAACTTCGACGGTATAGGAAAATCCACAATGGCCTGTACAAAAAGGTGTCCCTTGAACGAAAGTTCGTTGTAGGGGGTTCTTTGCCTTAACCATTTCTCCCAATCTATCCTCCAATCGCTGAATGGAACCTTTCCACGCATTATTTCCTTCCTCGGGCTTATTAGTTTGAGCAATTGATTGTTCTGACGTGGCCTCCTGAGATCTATCTTGATGAGAAACTAGGCGTGATTGTGCTGATCCTTCTCTTAGATCTGATGGTTGTCGAAAACTCCTCGACATGGTTTTAGGTGGAATCCTATTCCTCCTAGGGCCTAATCGACTGAAAGGAGACACCTTACTCAGTCTTTCCAAAGCACTGGGTCTCTCTGGAGAGAGAGTGATACGTTGCTCAGTATTTGTAGCCCGTATTGATGAAGTTCGCCCAGATTGATAAGAGAAATAATCAGATTCCTCATTATGATATGCATCTGTACGCCTGGATCGTGAAGAAAGTAAATAGGTTTACCTCTGACCACTTCGCTGTCCCGAATGTGCAGGTGCACCGCCATGAAGGGTCTGTATGAATTGCCGCATTGTCTCTTGCATGGCGATTTGTCCTTGAGCCAGATTCGTCATAATTCCAGCCAGATCTGGAGGTGCGAAGGGATTTGGAGGATTTCCAGCATTTCCAGCGTTTCGATTGCTGGATTCCGGATTATCTGCCATTGATGATGAATGATTTTTGGTGAAAAACGATAACAACAGTCATTTCCCACAGACGGCGCCAATCTGTTGATGTAAAAAATTAGATTGCTTCTAATTATTTAATCATAGATAAATGTAAATGAGACAAAGAATTTTAAAGTGGTTCAGCCTTATAAGAATGGCCTACGTCCACTGTTTCTGTTATTGCCAAGTGTTTTGGAGTTCTCGATATGTAATTCTATCAAGAAAATCCTGTCCCTTTGAATGAGGGTAATACAAGGTATTTATAGCCTTTAGGTTGTACATGTGAAAGGGTAAACAATTAATGCCCTTTAAGAGTATACGTTTGTATGATAAGCATTCAATGAATAGTTGAACTGTTGAGTTTCTGGCAATTAATGCTGTGGCCGAGATGCAGTTCGGACCGTCTTAGTTGCTCATCGTTCAAGAGTTCCTCGGAGCGTTGGAGTTCCTCGGTGTACACTTGTTGCTCGGAGTGTGTAGGACTTGGTCGAGGAAATAGACTTCCTCGTTGCTATTGTGCCACGTAGATTGACACGTGTCTTCTTATTATTCGTCTATATCAGCATATTAATTTTGGTATCAACAAGAATATAAAGAGAAAATATTTTTATTAACTCGTATGGTCATTTCGAGTGCGTCGTTGAGTCCGGGAGGGCCGAGATAGTCAAAATAGTATGCCAGGGTGTTTAGTTTGGGTCCCGGGGAAATTTTAGGCCTAACCGGCGTCACGAGAGGACATTATGGTAAATTGTATTTTTGGGTTTAATTAATGGACGAAAATTGGGAGTTATTTTATTAACCAAAAAAAGTCCTTTAGGGTTGAGAGACACATAAAGGAAAGAATGGCCATAGACGGTGTGAGGGAGAACCAATTTCCAAGAGGGAAGGCCAAATTATCACAACCTTGCACAACCACCACCACCAACGCTTAGATAGAGAAGAGAGGAATGCGTCTATGCCAACATCACCAAAGGATTCAGATCTTCGATTTAAGGCAAGTGTTTATTACTTGCTTTCTTTTAGCAATAATCATACTCATGTTAGAGTAGGTTAAATTAATCATGATTTACTTGTTAATTGGGTGAAAATTGGAGTTTAAATGATGATTAGAGGCTGGGCTAATTAGTTATTGATATTCCCTCATGTATGTAGAGGATAAACTACGAAATTGAATCATATATATTGATGAACGAATCTGGGTTGATTAAGTTCTTGAATTGAAATTTTGGAAACTAGGGTTCATGTAAACTAATTTGGGGATTTTATATAATTATGAGGATTGATGACGAATTAATGATCCTAGGATGTTAGGAATGTTATATAACCTGCTATGGCTTGATTGGGATTAATGATGTGGTGCTGGGTGATGAATCTTAGAGGCTTTTGGGATAAAAAATGGTGAAAAATGCTGAAAATCTGGACAGGAAGACAAAACAGTGCATCCTGCGCAATGTCGCGCGTAGTCGGTCGAGCGAGACTTGTATGTCGTGCGAAGTCGCTCGAACGACATGTGGCAATTGTTTGAGCGAAAACCCTTCTGGTTCGAGCGACGTAGTTAATTTTTTGGGATTTTCTTAGAGTCTAGTTTTTAGGTTACTGGTTTATTAGAGTGAGAGAAACTGCCCGATGGCAAACTTAAACAAGACAGAATTTCGGGAAAAATATGTGAGAATTAATACTTTAATTATTTCAGTGTAGAGAGAATGTACCTTGGATATTATGAGAGAGATAATAATCTAAATATTTATAACATATGTAGTGTTGAGATTAAAATACGTATGAGAAGTATATATGTAGGTTGGGGAAATACCTATATATTTTAATTGGACGTGTGTATGCTTATTATGCGATACTATTGTTAGGTGTACTAATGGGTGATAACCCGGGGGTACAAGGATATTATTGTTAGGTGTACTAATGGGTGATAACCCATGGGTTCAAAGATGATTATTGTTAGGCGCACTAATGGGTGATAACCTGGGGGTGCTGGATTTTTATTGATAGGTGCGTTAATGGGTGCTAACCCAGGGATGCAGGATTCTCTTGACAGGTGCACTAATGGGTGATGACCCCGGGGTTCTTGATTATTATTGATAGGCGCATTAATGGGTGCTAACCCGGGGATGCATGATTTTCTTGATAGGTGAACTAATGGGCCTTAGCCCGGGGGTGAAGGATTAGTATAAATATATGTATAGGGATGATGCAACTATGTATATATATATATATAGTATCATTATCCCTATATATATACCCTAATCCTGCACCCTTAGGTTAAGACCATTTGGCGCAATGTAGTGATTATTATTATTACCAAGTCTACTAATTTCACGTGGTAGAAATATTCACAAGTTCATATATATATATATATATATGGGTGTATTTGGGGAACTTCCTAGTTTGTGAAACTAGTAGATAAAGTGGAAATGAGAAATAAAATAATCTTAATTGATAAAAGATTAACCATTTGAATGGTGTATAGTGAAACTTAGTATGTGAGATAAACTATTTGAATAACGTATTGTATGTGCGATACAGGAATACTACTAGTGAGCATAGTTAGTATTAGTATGATATCTGACTAGTTAGACTGGTTGGAATAACTGGGGGGAGATTAGATGTACGTTAGGCGTGCACAATAGATGAGAGGTGAGAAACTCATGTGAGAGTTCGATAACTAACATGCGTATAAGACTTGTTTTAAGAACCAGTTTTAAATACTTGCTAAATCATTTTTAAACCTCGGGCTCTGACCCGTTTCTTGTATCTCTTCTCTCTTTTGCTATGTATATATATATATATATATATATATATATATATATATATATATATATTATATCAGGTGCTCAGCCACAGGGGTACCATAATTAGAGATTAGAGTGTCAGACGTGCTGCAGCTGTTGTGGAAGCTGTAGGTCCTTGCAGTGGACACATATATCTTTTCCATTCAGTTTCATCTATACTTCTTATGTAGGGCATGTGTCGCCCACTTCTAGTTCCTTCATCAGAGATATTTTATTCAGTTTAGTTTATGGTTTTGAGTTTTGAAATAGGAGTATTACCCAATCTTATTTATTTTTGTATTTGATTCACGCTCTGTATTTATTATATTCCTATGTGTGGTGAATGGTTTATATTTTAAGATTGAATGAAAATGGATTTACTTGGTTTTACAAATTGGAAAGTTTTTGACACCTAGCTTAATTCTATATTTGGTGATTAATATGGTTTAATTATTTTCGACA
Organism: Sambucus nigra; assembly: GCA_949130495.1. Classification (NCBI taxonomy): domain Eukaryota; kingdom Viridiplantae; phylum Streptophyta; class Magnoliopsida; order Dipsacales; family Adoxaceae; genus Sambucus; species Sambucus nigra. Next base: position 575,276,144 of record OX422217.1, read on the forward strand.
GTGATGCAAAGAATGAACCAACTGAATATCATATTTTAAATTATTAAAGGACTGATCAATCTATATTTAATTGGGCGGGGTGTCACAGGTGGTATCAGAGCATCAGGTTCTAGTGTCCTTAGGATCGGTGCGGCTTACTACGTTTCAGCGCATCGTTCTTTAATGTAGAGCCTTATGATAGGATTTTTGTGTTCCCTTACGTAATCGACTTACGTTCTCCTGCTACGAATTATAATGGATGTGAGTCATTATACAAAATTCTGTGTGATTTGAACACCGAACATTTTAGGACGACCAGCGAGGGCCGTAATAAGAACTACAGGATAAGAAGCCCAACAGAATACATAGAGTAATCGGGAAAGAGTGATCGTGAAAAAAACCACCATGAGAATTACTTAAGCAAGTGATAGTGAAATCATCACTCGGGAACAGTGGGTTCCCAAGACACTGTCGTAGGTAATTGTGGAGTGATTTCAGGACCACTTAGCATAGTTGATAAGGGGGAAATCAGAGGGACTCTTTTGAAAACCCATCGATGAAGATGCGAAGAAGAAAATGAAAAAGTGTGACAGACCGGTGGAGGTAGAAAATCAGAAGGTAATTGTGTAGAATGGAGTGTGACGACACTCAAAATTAAATTTGGAGTTAAAGCTATAGCTCGTAGGAGCATCATGTAGTGATTAGAGGCAATCACCACATATAAAGAAGTGTGTTTTAAATTTAGAGGGAAATTTGGGTACGATTTGACCGTGAGGTCTTCCATTCGATGTGGTGATAAAATTCAAGTGAAATTTTGATGTTTAGCACAATGGGTAAAATAGAAACCGATCGTGAGCGAAAGGTTGAATTGTATAATGAACTTCATACCTGGCAGAGGGGCATAAATTATCCAAAGGGTCTACAATTGATAAGGTACCCATGAGTAGAATACAATCATATATGAGAAATCCATCTAGGATGACTAATGTTGATGTTGTCAAGGTTATACGGTGACTAGTTATTCTAGTCTTTCTAGAAGAAGTGAGCCAGGAAGGTTAGAGAATCTGGCCGAAAAGAAAAACTGAGCATAATGGTGTTAGTGAAACACCACCTGAGAGTGTGCCCAATAGGTAACTTATTTAGGTTATTTTGATTGATTAAGTTCCTATAAAGTGATGATGAAGTCAATCAGGGCCGTGGAGGCCAACCATAGTTCCGAAAGGCCAGCGTAGCTAGTAAGTTAAGACTACTCGGTTTGTGTAAAGGATATTTGCAAATGGCCAGCGGGACCAGTGACGAGGAAATGGCTCGTGAAGTTTCCCTATGTGAAGAAAGTAGAACTACAAGGGTTGAATATGTCCACAATTAAGAAGTGAGACCGAAAAGATTAGAAATGGTAAACCATGCCAGTTAGGCATAACAATTGGAGGAGCGATACTTCCAGCGAAAGAATTTGGGGTCAAGAGAATTAGGCCCAGGAAATTTATAACCCGAGAGTGATGGATTCAGCCTGGACTATCAGATTCCTCGTTAAGAGTAGCATATAGTAGGTCAGGGGCAACAGGGCCTGGGATGTAAACGGGAAGTAATTAAAGCCATAGTTAAGGCCTAAAGATTTTGGGCCAACGTTTCAATAATGGGTGTGAAACCCACATGATTAAATAAATTATCCTTGATGAGACGATACAACTATAGGATGAAATCCTAATATGTAGAACGATTGCAGATTTTCATAGGTCGTGATGGTAGCCACGTACTGAGACCCTATAATTTGGCGAGACTGGTGAGGTTTTGCTTCTTCCTTGTGAGTAAAGGATTAATTCTAGTGACATGGGTGTGTCACAACTGATATGTAAATTGGAGACCCAAAAATTCGTGTGCGAGTCGAGTTGAGTGGGGAACTTTAGTTTTAGAAGTCTTGTTACAAACATATTTCTCGTTGTTAGAAGGGCATTTTGATGTTGCCCGTGAGTGAATCGAGTAGGCCCTAAGAATATGTTTTGTTGTTATAATTTACTACTGCATTGAGTCAGTTTTAGTAGACTTTATTATGGTAATGTGTAGTGATTAATTACCATATGGTTAAACGATAGTAAAAATGTAGTGATCTGACCGTCGTAAGGATACTCCGGGAGGAGAAATCTTTATTTTTTGCGGCGCCACCTGAAATAGGGTTGGGCCCAGATATATGAATATATGAAAAAACAATTCATGGTATTATAGACCTCAGCGAGTATGTTGTCTAGTTATATGTGATTCTGGTGCGTAAGAATTTATTTTACTAAGGAGACTCAGGATGCATTGTGTTCTTTTTCGAGCAGAGAGATAGAGCTCGTTATATATATATATATATATATATATATAATGCTGAGTACCTGGGATAGTGAGAGCGCCATGCTTCATGTTATGTTTAGAGATATGAGAGTGGACGAGCAAACTCTTATGTCAACATACGAAGATTGTAGAGAGGTACATAGTATATATTAAGGGCCTTAAGGATCTCAACAACCGACTAGGTTAGATAGTAGTGTATCGAGGGGGATTTCTTATTTGGATTTCACTTTATGAGACATCCCACGCATGAAACTAGCGAACGTCGGAGTTGGAGAGAAGTTTGGTCAATAGTACATAAATTTTGTACGTTGGTTATTGTACCTATAAAAGAATATAATTCAGAGTTGATAATTCTTTTATAACTTAAGGACAATAGAGTCCCCTAGCCTTAGTATCAGTCGGAATAGAGTAATGATGACATTGAAGGATTGAATAAGATATGACTAGTGGGGTGGTTGAGTGAACCCCTACTACATCATCATACCTAGGGTGCAGGAATTGAAGTAGGAAAATTACATGTCATTTGTATTATGATGCACGAGGCATAGGGTGTATGGGCGCCGAAGGTGATTGGATCGGGAAGTGGATTTTAATTAGCATGTAAATTCGATAACATGTAGTCGGGTAAGCTGAAGCCTATTCACTAAGATATGTCAGAGACTTACATTTCAAGATAAACTAAAATTTATTCAGGAGAGTACAAAATGTATCAGGATACAAACAACAATGTTGATGGGTTACGATGTAGGGTAATATTGCAAAGATAGTCTTGCAGTGGGTCACATGACTGTTAAAAAAAGGGTGGACATTTAGAAACCATTAGGGGCTTCTTCCACTAGAGAATGTGATCTTATCATGTAGCTGAGATGGTGACATTACAGGTACTAAAATGTGATTAAGTACGGCCTAATACCCATAGAGGGATGGGCAGGACAAGCGGCCTAATTGGATGCGAGAGAGAAAATTTTATGTGAACCCTGAGATATTAGAGGAGGACGAGAGCAGTACCTTCCATTATTGGAGATTGTGTCCAAATAACTCCTATAACTTCAAGTTCGGGCAGAGTGACAGTGGAAGTATGGCTTGGTAAACTTTGTTATTGTCCTACTTGATAGTTAAAGGTGGGGGACCAGTTATGATTACAAATGTCGGAGAAGATTCGATATTATCGTATATATTGTGTGTGAAATATATATTGCACAACCAATTCTCTTGTATGAACGACACGAGACGAATTCCTATGTATCTGAAAAGAGGATAAATCTACTAAGGTGCAAATAGTAGAAGGCCATATAGTGAATATCTAAAATAAAGTTTAAGTAGTGAAACTTAAGTGGAAAGGCTTGGGCAAGAGCCTATATGACAGGGTAACCTGGAGTTTAAAACAAACACATGTGAAGTGTTCATTATTAAGGGTACGCGATAGCGTACTATATGGGTGGGACGGAGTAGCTTACTTGTGAGCGCCAGGATGTGATGCGCAATATTTTTACAGCGTTGTCTGTACCTGGTACACGTTTTTTGAATTTCGGAACGAAAATCAGTTTTAAGGGGGGAAGTATGTAACACCCCGTATTTTTGATGATTTAAATAATTACGTGATTAATTATTATTGTGGGAATAAGTATGTAATTAATTATTGTTGTTGGATTAATTAAATTAAAATGCGAGAAATTAATTTTTCATTAATCCGGATTAAAATAATTATTAACTAGTGTGCCAAGGGTTAATACTTATTATTGGGAATTATTGAATATTACTTTGTGATATGTAATATGGAATTATGAAATTTGATAAATTGCCGAGAGTGAAATATATGGCAGTTTGGTAATTTAAGTCTGAGACGTGTGTGAGTCATGTCGGGACTAATTGAATGGAATATAAAAAGAAATTATTTTTATTAACTCGTATGGTCATTTTGAGTGTGGTGTTGATCCCGGGAGGGTTGAGATAGTCAAAATAGTATACCCGGGTGTTTAGTTTGGGTCCCGAGGCAATTTTAGGCCTAACCGGCGTCCCGAGAGGGCATTATCGTAAATTATATTTTTGGCTTTAATTAATGTAAGAAAATTGGGACTTATTTTATCAGCCAAGAAAAGTCCTTTAGGGTTAACAGACATAGAAAGGAAAGACTCCCATAGAGGGTGCGAGGGAGAACCAATTTCCAAGAGGAAAGGCCAAATTATCACCACCTTGCACAACCACCACGACCAACGCGTAGATCGAGAAGAGAGGAACGCATCTATACCAACATCACCAAAGGATTCAGACCTTTGATTTAAGTCAAGTGTTTATTACATGCTTTCTTTTTGTAATAATCATACTCATGTTAGAGTAGGTGAAATTAATCATGATTTACTTGTTAATTGGGTGAAAATTGGAGTTTAAATGATGATTAGAGGCTAGGCTAATTAGTTGTTGATATTCCTTAATGTATGTAGATGATAAACTACAAAATTGAATCATATATATTGATGAACTGATCTGGGTTGATTAAGTTCTTGAATTAAAATTTTGGAAACTAGGGTTCATGTAAATTAATTTGGGGATTTTATATAATTATGATGATTGATGACGAATTAATGATCCTAGGATGTTAGGAATGTTATATAACCTGCTATGTCTTGATTGGGATTAATGATGAGGTGTTGGGTGATGAATCTTAGAGGTTTTTAGGATAAAAAATGGTGAAAAATGCTAAAAATCTGGGCAGAAAGACGAAACAGTGCATCTCGCATAATGTCGCGCGTAGTCGTTTGAACGAGACCTATATGTCGCGCAAAGTCGCTCGAACGACATGTGTCAATCGTTCGAGCGAAAACCCTTCTGGTTCGAGCGACGAAGTTAATTTTTGGGGATTTTCTTAGAGTCCAGTTTTGAGGTTACCGGTTTATTGGAGTGAGAGAAACTGCCCAATGGCAAACTAAAACAAGATAGAATTTCGGTAAAAGTATGTGAGAATTAATACTTTAATTATTTCGATATAGAGAGAATGTACCTTGGAGATTAGAAGAGAGATAGTAATCTAAATATTTATACTATATGTAGTGTTGAGATTAAAATACGTATGAGAAGTATATATGTAGGTTGGGGAAATACCTATAAATTTTAATAGGACGTGTGTATGCCTATTTTGCGATACTATTGTTAGGTGTACTAATGGGTGATAAGCCGGGGTACAAGGATATTATTGTTAGGGGTACTAATGGGTGATAACCCTGGGGTACAAGGATATTATTGTTAGGTGTGCTAATGGGTGATAACCCGGGGGTACAAGGATGATTATTTTTAGGCGCACTAATGGGTGATAACCCGGGGGTGCTAGATTTTTATTGATAGGTGCATTAATGGGTGATAACCCGGGGATGCAAGATTCTCTTGATAGGTGCACTAATGGGTGATAACCCGGGGGTGCTGAATTATTATTGATAGGTGCATTAATGGGTGCTAACCCGGGGATGCAAGATTTTCTTGATAGGTGCACTAATGGGTCGTAACCCAGGGGTGCATGATTAGTATATATATATATATAATAAAGTAGAAAACTTATATATGTCATAAGATCAAAAGATGATGTCATCAATATGATTTATTTCTGCATTTCCCATTTTGCTCCTTAAATTTTGGATTCCCCCTTCTTTTTTTCACACTCCCGACTCTTCATCAAATTCAAAAATAAGGGTAAATATGTCCAAAATGGAAGCGAAATTCAAAACCTTCGTCTCATTCTCTCCCTTTCATTTCATGAGACAATACCCCCTTGAGAAGTTGAGCGCAAGGCTCGAGGGAAAAGGTATGTCCAAATTGTTTAACACTCCACCTCTTACTCATCTGATATTTTTTATTTGGTAAACAATATACTCATCTGATATCTACTACACCACAAAACTCCTCCTCCTCTCTGATTATCTCTCTCACCTCAGACATGTGTCTCTCTCAAATTCGGGACTCCCTCTGTTCAGACCCTCCACACCGGACATGGGTCTCTTAGTGTATGACTCTTAACTCTCACCCGAATTATACCTGAAGTTTTGGTTGATAAGGTTTATAAACTCTCCAGTGAGTTTCGAGTTTCTACCCATCTATAACATGATGGTGGATCCAGCAGTTATTGAGGTAAAAAGCATGGATCTTGGAGGTTATGGATTCAGCGTTGATGAATCAACCATCGAAGCAGTACGAAGGGGAGGTCTCTGTGTCGGTGAAGGGTTTGGGTGGGGAAATTGTGAGGGAAGGTTTTCTACGTATTGGTATTTTTTGATGTTATTTTTGGCAAATGTTAACGCCTTATCCTCTGTATTTTTTTATGTTATTTGGAACTGATGTTTTTTTTGTTTGGAACTGATGTTTTTATGTTACCATTGTTTGGAAATAATGTTTTTTTTGTTTCGTTGTTGTTCCAGAATTTGGGTCCTGAAGGCCAGTGTAGAGAAGGGGGAAAGAACAAAAAAGGGGGAAATAATGTTTTTTTTTGTTTCGTTGTTGTTTCAGAATCTGGGTTCAATCCAGGGAGTAAAAACATGGGCCCTGATGAGGAAATGGTGAGGAAACGCTACCGAGGCTCAAATTGTCGAAACATGCATCTCTCATTTCTAACCTCGCTTGATCAGGTGATGCAATAAACACATTATACGGTGCGCCTGGTTTTCGAATTTATCCCTTTATTTGTGGGTTTTTATAGAAATGTGTGACTTTTTTTTACGGAGGTTTGTTGCCCTGTAATTTATTGGCTTTATTTTTAGAAATGATGAGTTGGGTGTAATTTTATTATTGTGTGAATCATTGGGTTTTCTTTTTATTTTTGTTAGATATCAGATGATAAAAATGGTGATGAAGTCGTCAATGCAATAGGTATTAAGAGACAATGCCTCTCTCTTCAAATTACTTGCACACTCAGATATTGATGAAGGTAGATAAGGTGACACCACAACAATTATTATGTAAATATGAACACCCCTTTCCCCAAATTGGATTGTATGAACTCACCTTATCTTTGAGTTTCTTTTGAATATATATCATCTATTTTTTGTTTGTTTCTTACAAATTTTTATAGGGTATTGGAGAATTAAATTTTGCATTGTATTATAATTTGAATCTTTACGGGTTTTCATTGATCTACTGGGTACGATAAATAAATGCAGAATGCAATATATATGTAGTTTTTAGTTTGTGGGGTTGTTTGATCGACTGTATTTTTTTTAATTTCAAAAGAATGAAAGCTCTCAAAAGAAACGTCTCTGAGAAAATCATTTTTTTTCTTGAGGTGGCTACTGAACAAAAGTAGCTACATTTGCAGACCTTCTCAAAAGGCATTTTTTATATGACTCACGCATAGTATTTTTTTCCACTTTCCATAGGATTAACACATAGTCCCTATTTGGTTTTGGTCAGTTGACTGCCTTGAGCCCATAAATTATAATCTTCATTTTCGTCAAAGTGTATAATTCCTTTTAGGCAAGTCTGTTGATTCATGGTTTTAGATACAGTTTGAAGTGGCTTCACCAAATGGCTTCAAAGAAATTTTTCATTGAACTCCATTATTTGTTATTTCAAAGAAATAACAAAAAAAATTATATATTTCAAGGATATTCCCATCAACATATCAGGTATTGAGATACCAAAGAAATAACACCAAACAGATATTAACAAGAAATAACAAAACAAATTAACACTAAAGAAATAAATGGGGATATTAACATAACAATGATCAATATATTAACAGGTAACAGGTATCTGATATTAACACCAAAGAAATAACATATATTAACACAAGATATTAACAACAGATATTAACAGCAGATATTAACATAACATCAGATATTAACATAACATAACATCAGATATTAACATATTAACAGGTATCTAATATTAACACCAAAGAAATAATAGATATTAACTCCATCAACATATCAGGTGTTGAGAAAAAAAGGGGAATTTTGATTCATGGAATTCCCATCTTTTTTGTGTTCAAGGTAGTTTCATTTAAGACACACACACACACACACACTTTTATTAATGGCACATATTAGGCATTTTAAATTAAATCATTTTATTGATTCAAATTCATATATTGATTATTGTTATGTCAATTCCGGTGTTAATATCTGTTATTTCTTTATTCAAATTATAGGTGGTGATTTTGATGGAGTTCGAAGGGATTAACAATTCGTTAAGGCGAAGCTAAAGCAACGTGATTTGTAGGTATTTGTTGGTATTCGAAGGGATTAACAGATCAGGTGTTGAGAAGAAAAAGGGAATTCCCATTTTGATTTGTAGGTATTTGTTGATTCATGGCATTCTCATCTTTTTTGTGTTCAAGGTAGCTTCATTGAAGGCACATACACACTCACTCACACACACACATACACACACTTTTATTAGTGGCACATATGATTTGTTTCAATGCAGTGAGTAGATGTGGATGCAACATATATGATTTGTTTCAATACACATATAAACTGTATATAAAGCCTTTGTAATAGAGGTAACACAAATCATTTGCAGTCCACTGAATAGGCATAGTCCACTGAATAGGCAATCGAAGACTTACAACTTTTTTCAATGCAAAAGCATTTTACAGAGACTTATAATTTTTTTTATTTCTCAAGAACCGTCGTACATGGAAAATCATTTCTCATGAACAGGAACCAAATCAAGAAGATCAACATCACTGAATAGGAAACCATTGCATATTTTTTTCCAGAGACTTGCAACTTTATACGTTGATCTTAGGCTCATTCTAAGTTTACGTTTGCACACTGATTTTGAGTTCACTTTGTTAGTTTCAGTTCTATGATAATATGTTAGTTTATAAACATATGAGGCCTTCATACGTGTGGAGGGTCTTGATGGTGGAGTTGTGGTCATGATGGTGGAGTAGTTGATGATTGATTCAATAATTTTCGATTCTGATTCCGTTTGATGTAATAATTGTTATCTTTGCAGGGAATGAAGCACGAGCCAATGTTAACATCGTCGTAAAAGTGTTACCTGCATTAAGGTTGTGTTCATCCTATAAGCTCTTAATGGTTGTGTTGATCCTATAAATTTGTTGAGTTTATTGTCCAAGTGAGAATTTAAATTGTGTGCCCAGGTACTTCACAAAATGCCCGAGTTAGGACCTTCAACAACCATGCTTATTTTGTTGTCCAAGTAGCCGAGCTAACCCCCCATTCTCTATAATTTTGTATACATTTGAGGATTTAATGTTTATAGGAAGTTATAAATTTCAACTCACGTTTATTTTTTACTTTCGGATTCTACGTAGGCATTGTGTGATTAACATCTACTTTAACACATTGTGTTTAATACTAATCATTTATGTGTTTTGAAATGGTGTGTCCTTTATTTTTGCTTAACTGACCTTTGGTCCCCATTCACGTTGTTATTTATGGATATTGTATTCACGTTGCTTATTTGACCTGTGTATACTGTATTTAAATTTTAATTGTCCAATCTTTTGGTTTTTTAGGACTTGGTTGTCAGGATTATGTGACAGAGCACTGATGATTTAGTGTTATCCGGAGTATCGACATATATTGCATTTTATTTTATCTATGGACCCATAAAGGCGATACATAACAGACTGTGAATATTTAATTTTGACTGATAAATTGTCTCTTTGAATATTGTTGGGTTATTTTTTATTTCTTAAACAGGATGGTTATTCCTATAAATAGAGGAAACTTTGGCCAATTTTTTTAAAATTGTTTACGATTATTTATGTTATATAATAAATATTCTCGACTAAAGTATTAGTGTTATTCTCTGAATTGAGTTGAACTGATGATTTTGTTTATACGATGTTTAAATTATATACGACTTAACACTTTGTTTTGTTAGGAGAACGAAATTGTTTCTGTTTCGTAATTACGTATTTTGAATTTTTTTGTCGTTTTGTGATTGCGTGCTTTTTAAAAATGTTCGTCGTGCCTTCAGGCACGGGCATACCCTAGTGTGTATGTATATATATATATATATATATATATATATATATATATATATATATATATATATATATATATATATATATATATGAACTTGTGAATATTTCTACCATGTGAAATTAGTAGACATGGTAATAATAATAATCATTACATTGTGCCAAATGGTCTTAACCTAAGGGTGCAGGATTAGTGTGTATGTATAGGGATAATGAGACTATATATATATGAGTATATTTGGGGAACTTCCTACTTTGTGAAACTAGTAGATAAAGTGGAAATGAGAAATAAAATAATCTTAGTGGATAAAAGATTAACCATTCGAACGGTGTATAATGAAACTTAGTATGTGAGATAAACTATTTGACTAGCGTATTGTACGGGTGATACGGGAATACTACTAGTGAGCATAGTTACTATTAGTATGGTTTCTGATTAGTTAGACTGGGTGGTATAACTAGGGGAAGATTAGATGTACGTTAGGCGTGCACAATAGATGCGAGGTGATAAACTCATGTGAGAGTTTAATAACTAACATGCATATAAGACTTGTTTTAAGAACCAATTTTAAATACTTGCTAAATCATTTTTAAACCTCGGGCTCTGACCCGTTTCTTATATCACTTCTCTCTTTTGCTATATATATATATATATATATATAGGTGCTCAGCCACATGGGTACAAGAATTAGAGATTGGAGTGTCAGACGTGCTGCAGCTGCTGTGGAAGCTGTAGGTCCTTGCAGTAGACACATCTATCTTTTCCATTCAGTTTCATCTAAACTTCTTATCTAGGGCATGTGTCGCCCACTTCTGGTTCCTTCATCAGAGATATTTTATTCAGTTTAGTTTTTGGTTTGGAGTTTTGACTGGGAGTTTTACCCAGTCTTATTTATTTCAGTATTTGATTCATGTTCAGTATTTATTATATTCCTATGTGTGGTGAATGGTTTATATTTTAAGACTGAATGAAAATGGATTTACTTTGTTTTACAAATTGGAAATGTTTTGACACCTAGCTTAATTTCATATTCGGTGATTAATATGGTTTAATTATTTTCGACAATGATGCTAATAATGAACCAACTGAATATCCTGTTTTAAGTTGGTAATGGACGGATCGCCCTATATTTAATTGGGCGGGATGTCACAGGTGGTATCAGAGCATCATGTTCTACTGTCCTTAGGATCAGTGCAGCTTACTACGTTTCAGTGCATCGTTCTTTAATGTAGATCCTTATGATAGAATTATTGTGTTCCCTTACGTATGAGACTTACATTCTCCTGCTAGGAATTATAATGGATGTGACTCATTATACAAAATTCTGTGTGATTCGAACACCAAACATTTTAGGACAACCAGCGAGGGTCGTAAGAAGAACTGTAGGATAAAAATCCAAACAGAAGACATAGAGTAATCGGGAAAGAGTGATCGTGACAAAAATCACCATGAGAATTACTTAAGCAAGTGATAGTGAAATCATCACTCGGGAACAGTGGGTTCCCAAGACACTGTCGTAGGTAATTGTGGAGTGATTTCAGGACCACCTCGCATAGTTGATAAGGGGGAAATCAGAGGGACTCTTTTGAAAACCCATCGATGAAGATGCGGAGAAGAAAACTTGAAAGTGTGACAGACCAGCGGAGGTAGAAAATCGGAAGGCAATTGTGTAGAATGGGGTGTGACGACACTCAGAATTAAATTTGGAGTTAAAAGCTATAGCTCTTAGGAGCATCATGTAGTGATTAGAGGCAATCACCACATATGAAGAAGTGTGTTTGAAATTTAGAGAGAAATTTGGGTATGATTTGACCGTGAGGTCTTCCATGCGATGTGGTGACAAAATTCAAGTGAAATTTTGATGTTTAGCACAATGGGTAAAATAGAAACCGATCATGAAAGAAAGGTTGAATTGCATAATGAACTTCGTACCTGGCAGAGGGGCATAAATTATCCAAAGGGTCTATAGTTGATAAGGGACCCGTGAGTAGAATATAAGCATTGATGAGAAATCCAGCTAAGATGACTAATGTTGATGTCGTCGAGGTTATATGGTGACTAGTTATTACCGTCTTTCCAGAAGAAGTGATCCAGGAAGCTTAGAGAATCTGGCCGAAAAGAAAAACTGAACATTACAGTGTTAGTGAAACACCACCTGAGAGTGTGCCCAATAGGGAGCTCATTTAGGTGATTTTGATTGATTAACATCCTACAGAGTGACGATGAAGTCAATCAGGGTCGTGAAGGCCAACCATAGTGATGACTAAAAAAATGGCTTCTAATGTAGATTTTGTCGTTGTGCAACTTCTCTATCCATCAAAATTTCCCTTGAACCTACAAAATTATAACAAAACTAGTGTAGAGGGTAAGTAAGGGAGTCAATCCAAATCTAAGGGTGAAACACAAAATTGGCGAGAACATATATATAAATTCATTTGCATTTTATTATATTTATTTATTTTTGCTTTTTATATTTTTTATGGACTTTTCAAGGGATTTTTTTAATTAACTAACTATACTAATTTTTATAACTACAAATTAAGGAGTAAAAGCTAATTTAAGAAAGGTGAGATAAACAAAATTGTCCTAATAAGTAAACTAACAAAATTGGACTCATGAGTGCTTCAAAATTTCATCCCATAAATGGGAGATTAGCCCTCAGTAATCATCATCCAAAAATATAAGATAAACTATTGAAAGCATGAGATGATTAAACTAAAAGTAAAAGAGAGGAATAGATCAAACCCATTTAAGCCTTGAATTGACATGAAATCTTCAATTACATCATCAATCTCTCAATTACAATTTCTCACTCATGTATTTATTGAATCTAAACTAAAAATTACAAAATAAAAATAAAAAGGATAGTGGATGAATTAATAATGGACAATTAAATAATAAAAGAGATTTGCTACAAATGCAAATCCTAAAATTATAAAATTGTACATTAGAATTTACCCAAAGAAATAAATTCTAGATCATTAATTTATATTGAGATAATTGCTAAAAATGCAAAATCTCAACATAAATGAATGGGTTAGAATTTACCTCCCATAAGGGATAAATTTCACTACATCAATCTATTTTGAATTAATTGCTAAAAATGCAATAATTCATAATAGAGGGGTGGGATGAATTTTATTCTAGAGATAATTTTCAACACACGCCTCTATATTGAGGTATTTTCTAACAATACAAATACTCAACATAGAGGGGTGGGGATAATTTTATCACACCAAGCTTAAAACTAATTTTGAGATTTTTTTTGCAAATGGGCCTTCTTCTTCTTTAAATAGTAGGCACATGGAGCATGGGGGTATTTTTGGAAATTGACTTGGGTGTGCATGGGAATGGTGAGGGGAGCATGGGGTGTGAGTGTTAGAGGGAATGTGGGTAGTGAGGTGAGGATAAATTCAAATTTGGTTTGAGGGGTATTTTGGGTGTTTGGTTAGAAGAGGTTAGTTAGGGGGTATAATAGGTAAAATGGTTAAAAGGTTTAATGGGTTTATTGGCACATGGGGTTTTTGTCTTTTGGTTTGCATTTTTGGTTTTTAGCAGGTAGAATAAATCGTGTTTCCATATGGTTTGAAATGGTGAAATGGGTCTAACATGGAAGTGGGTTTTTTTGGGTTTGTGGTGGATAGATGGAGGTGGAAGAAGGTGAATAGTGTAAGAGAGAGAGAGTGTGTGTGGGTGAGGGAGGAGAGAGAGGGGTTTAGTTTAATGGAGGTTTTTGGTGAGAGGAGAGAGAAAGGGGTGAGTTGGAGGTTGAAGATGAAGTGGGGTGTTAGTGTGGGTGAGGGTGTAGAGTAGGTGTGTGAGGGTGAGGGTGTATGGTATGGGTGAGGATGTTAGTTTAGGTGTAAATGGGTGTATGGGAGTGTAGGATAAGGGGGTTGTGTGTTTGTTTAATTGTGACCCTATTAAAATAATAAAAGGACTCAACTAAAATAAAAAATAAAACCTAACTAAAAATAAAACAACTAAAAATAATAAAAAAAATAAAATCCTAAGCTATAAAAAATTAAAATAATAAAACAAAAGAAATAAAAAATGAAAAATCTAAATAAAAATTAAAGTCCTAAAAAATATAAAATCTAATAAACTAATAATAACACCTAAAACTAATCCTAATAAACCTAATAAAATTAAAATAAAATAAAATTATACTAATAAAAATAAAATAGAAAAATAGAAAATAAAATCTAGAAAATACTAAATAAATCTAAAATAAATCCTAAAAATAAAAATGACTCAAACTAAAAATCTAAAAAATAATAAAATGACACAAATAAAACACACACGGGCTTGGGGTAAGTTTAGGGTAGGCTAGGGTTACGGGGTAAGGGTATTTAGCTCCATATTGTTGAAAATTGCTTTGATTTAAACGCTTGAACTCTGCAACGCACAATTGACCTACAAGATAAACATTTAAGCACATAAGACCCGTATTGTCGAGAAATAGCAACTAAAATACATCTATTCGGGGTATAAATTGTACAGTTTTGGGTGCTTATCACATAGTTCCGAAAGGCCAGCGTAGCTAGTAAGTTAAGACTACTCAGGCTGAGAATAGGACATTTCCAAATGGTCAGCGGGACTAGTGACGGGGAAATGGCTGGTGAAGTTTGCCTATGTGAAGAAAGTAGAACTACAAGGGTTGAATATGTCCACAATTGGGAAGTGAGACTGAAAAGATTAGAAATGGTAAACCATGCCAGTTAGGAATAACAACTGGAGGAGCGAGACTTCCAGCGAAAGTATTTTATGTAAAGGGAATTAGGCCCAGGAAATTTATAACCCGAGAGTGATGGGTTCAGGCTGGACCAGTATAATCCTAAATAAGAGTATCATACAGTAGGTCAGGGGCAACAGGGCCTGGGAAAATAAATAAATTGAGGAATTAGACATTTGGGGTTCCTAAAAATTGAGTGGGGACCTCTAAATTATTATTTGAGCGAAATGAAAATATTGGGTTCATGGAATATAGATTCCATGACTTATTTAGGGGTGTTCAGGATGAGTAACACTCGAGGGAGTATTTCGGTGGGCGATTACATATGGGTGATTGTGCACGTAGTAAACGTAATTATATGTCGATTGTGTTCGAAAAATCCTACGAGGTGAGTAAGATGGAATTTGGGATATAGGATAAAGATGATTTAGAGGTTAACCAATTCGTTTATTGACGACTACTATTATAGGTGATGCGATAACTATGGGACTTAAATAAGTTCGGGTATACTTATTTAATTATTACGAATCAGCTTATTTAGAGAGTAAATCCTCAAAAGTGATTAAGGTGCGAGTTATATTTTAAGCAAGGGGATACTTATTTGGTTTAGTATTTTAAGTGTGTAAATACTTATATTATTACGAATAGGAGCATTTGAGTTGGCTATTACTATACAAGTTGGCAATTATAGCCATATATATATATATATATATATATTGACGAGTGACGTACATTATATATACTGTGGGATTACAGTATGTATATATAAAATATGATACGAATACATATATATCTGTGTGTGATTGATATATTTGTATCTTAGAGGCTGGTTCCACAGGCTTTCCTTTGGCATAGGGTTGGAACAACCAAATTATATATTTTTCTCTAGTGCGATCCACGGAGGTTGCGCGACATGGGTGAATCCCCTGGCTTGAGGAGAAGGGAGAGTATATCCACAGGTCTATCATCCCGTGTTCGAGTACGAGTGTGTATACCACTTGTAGTGGGAACATGACCGCCTCCACCATTGTGCATTTTTTTACCCTGACCATGAGTAAGCCTGGCTTGGTACCGTGGTATAGGGAGTAAACCCGAATTTGGATAGGCACTATGAGACTGCATCCTCGAGTTATAGCTCGGTGGGATGGTTATTATACTTATGTTGTGATAGGTATAATTATATATGTCATGTATAATACATTGTGTGTATATAAGACAAGATATTATATACAATTGACTTGAGTAAAGTAAATAGAATGATAAGTTGACTTTCCCCTTCTAGTAGATTTATATCCGGATTTATACGAAAATGAATTATAGGTTCTAGTAAGAACTAACTATATATGTGTTTATACGAGCTATATATATACATGTGTTATGTGCTGAGGGTCTAATGGGTCTCGGCGATCAACATTGTCGAGTAATAGTGTATCAGGGGGTTCCTTGTTTGGATTTTGCTTCGCAAGACACCCCATGCACGAAGGTGGAGCAGTGTTGGGAATGGGGAGAAGTTTATCCCTTAGTACTTGGGTTTATGAGGACTTAGAGGATGGGTGATAACGTTTAGTTAGACAGGGTAGCTTAACTAGGTTGTCAAATGTATGCGATAGGTGTGCACTATTAGAAAAGAGGTGAGGGGTATCACATGGGAGTAAGATAATAATTTAAATATGAGATAAATCCTATTTCTAACCTCTAGCATTTATGCACTTGCAAAATATTTTCAAAACTCGAGCTGTGGCCCAGTTTCTCTATTTTCCTCTCTTGCTATATATATATATATATATATATATATATATATATATAGGTGTCCAGACACACGGATGCCTGGATGCAGATTCTTTCGAGTCAGACGTTCACTGCAGCAGCTGTGGATGCATGCAGGTTACAGTAGACGTTTCTATCCTTGTACTCTAGATATGAGGTACTGTAGAACACTCGGGCCGATAGACCAATTTGTATTCATTTATTTTTACCGCCTTTCAGTGCGGCATTTTACTTGGATGCTTTATATATAACCGAGTGTTTGGTTATTTTATTTTATTTCAGTTTTGAATGTATAAACTGTGTGATTGTTTTACTTTGTTGGTTTGATTAAAAAGATTAGTTAAATAAATTTTGACGCCACCCTAATAGGTTATTAGTAATTAATTTGGTTTTTGACAGTGGTGCTGAGAATGAACCATATGAGACTCCTGTTTTAATTTGGTATAGTATTGATCACCCGGTATTTTATTATGCGAGGTATCACACTCCTATGCCCTCTTCTAGTAGGTACAACATGCCTAGGTGGGTTGGGTTGAGGGCCATGTGGATCAAACACTAAAGTGTGAACCGTCTCGGGTGCAACATGTGAAGTTGATGCACCGTCATGACTTATTCCTAAAATCTCAACATCACCCAAAATGGGATTGGGAACCATCTTCCCAAAATTCTTAGATGCATTCTCCAAAGTGACTTTAGCCTCCATGGTATTTTTAAGATATTTTTATAACTGTGACACGCCAGCTATAAGTTCACTCTTTTCCCATTTACGACAATCAACTTCTCACTTTAACTAATATTCACCTTCTCGAGTTAACTCACCATAGCCTCAAAACCTCTTAAAATCTCTAACTCTCTCTCACAAGATCTCACCCTAAGACCTAACTCCTTATTCAATTCCTTAGTCTTTAAGGTCTCGTCATAAAAATCTCCAAAAGGGATCTGAAGCTCACTATCACCCTCACTAGCGCACTCATTCTTAATCTCGCTAGAAACACTCAAAACCTCCTTAGGGGTCTCATGTGAACAAGTGTCCTCATCGTCGTTGGACAAACTGGGTGTGGTCATGTGATTAGTAGAAAAGCAACAAACTTTCCTTGTGAAGACTCATCCCCGGAATCTTTCACCTCTTCCTCACTATCGCTAAAAGTGGATGGCATGGCAATTTTATTGCACTTTATCTTTAACCTAGTGGGACACTCAACGCTCTATGGCCTCTCTTCTCACACTCAAAACAATTATCTTATTCCTCTTTCTAACCTTCTTTCTCACCGCTCTCTTTGGCCTAATTTTTATTTTTCTCAGAAAATCTTTTGTTGGAAGAATTTTGTTTCGAAAACTTGAGATTTTTTTTGAAATTATTTGCAAGTATAGCCATATCAAAATAAGACTCGTCCTTAGACTCGGACTCACAAAAACTCACTTTCTTTTTCTTTTTAGACTGGGATTTAAGTTCTATTCCTCTATCCTTAGGCTTGACAGTGTGAGGAAACATGTCAATCTCATATGTCTGGAGGTCTGCTACCATCTCTTCTAATTTCAAATTACCCAAATTACCTAAGGTATTCAAAACAGTCACTTTAGGGATAAAACATTTTTTCAGCGATCTTAAAATATTTTTAACCACTCGTGCATCAGGTATAGGCTCACCAAGAGTAAAACTAGTGTTGACAATGTCAGACAAACGTGAATAAAAATCATCAAGACACTAAGTCTCAAGCATGGTAATCGTTTCAAATTGAGTTTATAAATTTTGAATTTTAGACTCTTTGATCGCGTTAGTTCCTTTGTGGGTGAGTTGTAAACCGTCCCACGCTTTTTCAGACGTGGTGCACGTCATAATACGCCATAACTCTTTAGGGGTGACGTGTTCAAAAATTGTACTAAGCCCACGTGAATTAAAAGTGCTCCACCTAAACTCATCCTCAGTCAAGTCTAAACAGGTTTTAAATTCATGACATTATTAGCGGTGACAGTGGGAGGAGTCCATCCTCTTTCACAAATGACCCAAACACGCTCATCGATTTCTTTTAAATGTGATTCCATGCGAGATTTCTTGTAAGCATAATTAGACCCCTCAAAAACTGGCAACCGATTATATAAGTTTTCACTTGGAAACATTGCGATAATTTTTAAAAATCAGATTTAAAAAAAAAATCAATATCACACAAATTTGCAAAAAATAGGAATACTAAGTATTTTTGAGCAACCAACTCTGATACCAATTTATTAAAAGGTATATCGCTTAAATAAGCTCGGATACCAATTTGTTAAAAGGTATATCATTTAAATAATCTCTGATACCAATTTGTGAAATAAGTGAGATGCGCCGTGTGCGATATCGATTTCAATAAATTCATAAATTTCAATTACCCACTTATTTAATCAGAGTCAATTTTTGAATCAATTTAATTCATCCCTTAAATAAACAACTACGTGTGTGTGTGTCAAACCAACATAAATAAAATATGCGACACAAATGTCAGGAAAAATCCTCGAAGGGTAAAACCTTTAATTTCACTATAATTTGTAAATCGAAACTTACATGGAGTACAATGAAATACAATTTGACACATGAATACCCGCAGGCGTCGGTCGATGTCGTCAGCAATGAATTACACACAACAATACACAAGAACTGCAGTTCAAATCATCCCAGGAACACTGCAACACTCCCTATGACGTACAATTGTCTTCAGTCCAGTACCACTAATGGCACCTAGATCAGAAGTAGGTTACCCTACCTACAAGAGCAAACTCGACACAAAGATGTGTTCTTGGGTTCCAAAACATTTCACACAAACTATTGGGATTTTAAGAATTAAAAACCTTTATATAGAAAATTTAAGGTGGCGCGTCGCTCGAACAAAACAGGCATCTCGCTCGAACGAGGACACGCATCGCTGGAATGAGCTTCGTGCCAGATGGCATGCCGTTTGAACAACAAGGGTTGTCGCTCAAACGAGCCGTTAAATAAATATTTTTTTTCCTTTACCCATAGAATGCAGCGCCTTAAAACTTCGAAAATTAATTTTGACGAAAAACTTAAAAACTCCGCTCTTACACTTAGAAAATTTTTGCTGAAAAATATCCTAATACTCTAAGTGGCATGTAAAGGAATAAAGACACAACTTTTACCAAATTTATCTCGCGGAGGCTTGAATGTTGAAGAACATTGATATTCGGATCCATCTTCTTGCATATTTGATCTTGAACACTCTTCGACGGTTGTAGCGGTATACGACATACTCAATTGATAACGGACATTTATAAAATCACGTCCTTATAGTATTTTAATTTTAGGGAATATAATTAAGCATAGTTGCGCAAAACTAACTATCTTCAATAATTCTTATTCAAAATGCACACCAATGTAATTTTAAATACCAGGTCTCATGTTGTTAATTTAATTAAATTAACCCAATTTATCATTCTCCTAAATTTATTATTATTTTAATTATAACTGTCCTCCCACCAAAGTTTTACACTTCTCCTTGTTAATAGCCAGCTGATTCGTTTAAACTGTCGACCCCGCAATATGACAAGGTTCCACACAAGACATGACATAAACACAAGATGACCTGTTTAAACTGTCGGTCCCCACACATTATGTCGCTAAGAATTTTAATACCCATTTTTATGTTAGGCATAAATTCTCATTTTCTTAACTTCTCAATTATCAAATTACCCTACCCTTTTTATCGATGTGAGATCCTAAAAAATAGCCCTTACTCCCATACCCAAGGGTCCCCAAAGTACACATATGTCCTATCCTACATATAGTACCAACATTTATTACGTCCTAGTCTCATGCCTAGGCTAACGAAATGACGACAAAGTATAAAAATGTCCCCCACCGTCAAATATAAAATCCCCGTAAATTTACAGTAACTAGTCTCATACCTAGCAAGCGTAAATATTAACCAATGCCTACCCACTAGTCCCATACCTAGTAGCAATATGCTAGCCGAGAGCCCCTCGTCCCCGCGAAGGAAAAAATGACTAATAATAAATCACACAACACATAATTTATATGAGAAACATAGCAACCTGATCCCAAGCTCATGGAGATAGAAGCCCCGTCTTTGGGGATGACCAACCGACTAGCCGACCCTATGAGGGGCCGACAGTACGAAGTCTATATCTAGCATTCGGGACCCAATGTGCTAGCATCAACCTCAGCCTCGGCCTGTCATCATAAGCCAAAGGTGACATCATTTAGGCATGTGATTTGGGAGACGCATGGGCCTCATGTAGCACGTGGACTAGACCATTATAACAATATCATCCCCTCACATGAGGGAATATTATGTCATCATTAACCACACGTGGCCTAGCCATGTGTCAACTGAGGGTTGGCTAGATCATCATTCACATGATTAATGCATGCTTGGGGGGTACACTACAACCTTGTAAAGGGATCAATAATAAAAACCCCAGCTAAAATCTGCTTGCACACACAGTAGAGAGATAGAGATTATGAGAATTGTATCCAAGGCCATTAGTTCTCATAATTAGTGGATCACGCACTCACAATGGATGTAGGCCTAATTGGCTGAACCACTATACATCATTGTCTTCATTCCTCTTCTACTCATCCCATTCTATATACTTATATACATGTATACTCTATTGCTACCATTGTTCTTAACTGTTTGGGCTCAATAACTCTTATCTCGTGGTGCTGATTCTTAGCATCACCACACTGCTCACGAGGCTTTTTGGGAGGTGTTTCGGCGTTTCACCCTCTAACATAATGTTTTCAAGCCTAAGTGTAGATAATCTAAAAATTGGGGAGTGCTCTCAGATCGGGGGTTGTGTGACCTCGTGGTCAGTTCCTATGAGTTACATTGGTACCGTGGGAGGTGTTGGTACCTCATACAGGGCCATTTGGGCGGTGTTTTGGGGTTTCACCCTCTAATGGCATGTTTTCATGCCTAGGTGTAGATATTCTAAAAATTGAGTCGTTCTCTCTGATCAGGTGTACATTGGTCCCGTGTAAGGTGTTATTACCGCTTACGGGGCCATTTTGGGGGTATTTTGGAGTTTCGGCCTCTAACCACATGCTTCAAAGACTAACTGTAAATATTATGAATATTAGGTTGTGCTCTAGAACCGGAGGTACCGTGACCACGTGGTCGGTTCCTATGAGTTACATTGGTCCCATGCGATGTGTTGGCACCACTCACGGGGCCATTTAGGGGGTGTTTCGAGGTTTCATCTTCTAACAACATGTTTTCAAGCCTAAGTGTATATATTCTAAAAATTGAGCCATGATCTCGGACCAGGGGTCCCCTGACCACCTGGTCGGTTCCTACGAGTTACATTGGTCCCGTGGGAGATGTTGGCGCCGCTCACGGGTCCGTTTGGGTGGTGTTTCATGATTTCTCCCTTTAATGGCTTATTTACAAGCCTAAGTCTATTCAGTCCAAAAATTGAGTCGTGCTCTTGAACCGGTGATCCCTTGACCACATGGTCGATTCCAAAGATTTATATTGGTCCCGTGCGAGGTGCTGGTGCCACTCCTAGGGATTTTTGGGGTGTGTTTCGGGATTACGCCGTCTGA
Organism: Sambucus nigra; assembly: GCA_949130495.1. Classification (NCBI taxonomy): domain Eukaryota; kingdom Viridiplantae; phylum Streptophyta; class Magnoliopsida; order Dipsacales; family Adoxaceae; genus Sambucus; species Sambucus nigra. The sequence goes on from OX422217.1 coordinate 575,298,465, forward strand.
TGACATGTTTTCAAGACGATGTTTAAAGATTCTGAGAATTGGGTCATTCATTTGGACCGGGGGCAAGGGACAACAAAATCGATTCCTACGAGTTACATTGGTCCCGTGCGAGGTGTTAGCGCCATTCAGATGGCCGTTTAGGGGGGGTGTTTTGGTGTTTCATCCTCTAACGGAATGTTTTCAAACCCAAGTGTAGATATTCTAAAAATTGGGTCATGCTCTTAGACAAGGGGTCCTGTGACCACGTGGTCGATTCCTATGAGTTACATTGGTCCTGTGGGAGGTGTTGGTGCTGCTAACGTGGCCATTTGGGTGGCGTTTTGGGGTTTCACCCTCTAACGGCTTATTTTCAAGCCTATGTGTATTCATTCTGAAAATTGAGCCATGCTTTCGGACTGGTGGTTCCTTAACCACGTGGTTAGTTCCTAGGAGTTACATTGGTCCCGTGCGATGTGTTGTCACTGCTCTCAGTGATGTTTGGGGTCTCTTTCGGGGTTTCATCATCTAACAACTTATTTTCAATCCTTAGTGTAGATATTTTGAAAATTGGGTCGTGCTCTCAGATTGAGGGTCGCTTGACGACGTGATCGATTCCTACGAGTTACATTAGTCCAGTGCAAGGTGTTACCACCACTCACGGGGCTGTTTAGGGGGTGTTTCGAGGGTTCGCCCTCTAACGGTATGCTTTCAAGCCTAAGTGTAGATATTCTTTATATTAGGTTGTGCTCTCAAACCAGGGGTACTGTGACCATGCAGTCGGTTCCTAAAAGTTACATTGGTCCCGTGCGAGGTGTTAGAGTCACTCACAGGGCCGTTTGCGTGTTATTTCGGCATTTCGTCCTCTAACTATATGTTTTTAAGCCTAAGTGTAGATATTATGAAAGTTGGGCCTCGCTCTTGGATCGGGGGCCATGCGACCACGTGGTCGGTTCCTATTAGTTACATTGGTCCCGGGGGAGGTGTTGGCACCGCTCACCGAGCTGTTTGGCTGGTGTTTTGGGGTTTCACCGTCTAACGACTTGTTTTCAAGGCTAAGTGTATTCATTCAGAAAATTGGGGCGTGCTCTTGGACCGGGGGTCCCTTGACCACGCGATCAGTTTCTAAGCGTTATATTAGTACCGTGTGAGGTGTTGTCACCGCTCACGGGGATGTTTGGGCGGGTGTTTGGGGGTTAGCCCATCTAACGGCATGTTTTTAAGCCTATGTTTAGAGATTCTAAAAATTGGTCCATGGTCTCAGACGGGGGGTCCCGTGACCACGCGATCTGTTCCTATGAGTTACATTAGTCCTGTGCGAGATGTTAGCGCCATTCACGAGGCCATTTGGGGGGTGTTTTGGGGTTTCACCCTCTAACGACATATTTTAAAGCCTAAGTGTAGATATTATGAAAATTGGGTTGTATTCTTGGATCGGGAGCCCCATGATTAATCGATCGGTTTCTACGAGTTCCATTGGCCCCGTACGAGGTGTTAGCTCCACTTACGGGGTCGTTTGAGGGGTGTTTCGGGGTTTCACACTCTAACGACATATTTTCAAGCCTAAGTTTAGATATTCTAAAAATTGAGTCGTTCTCTTGGACCAAGGGTTCCTTGACCACGTGATCAGTCCCTACAGGTTACATTGGTCCCATGTGAGGTGTTGTCGCCCCTCACGGGGCCATTTAAGGGGTGTTTTGGGGTTTCGATCTGTTACGACATGTTTCCAAGTCTAAGTGTAGATATTATAAAAATTGGGTGGTGCTCTAGGACCTTGGGTCTCGTGACAATGCGGTGCATTCCTACAAGTTGCATTGGTCTCGTGCAAGGTGTTGCCGCCGCTCATGGGGCCATTTAGCCGGTGTTTTGGGGTTTTGCCCTCTAACGACAGGCTTTCATGGCTAAATTAAGATATTCTAAATATTAGGTTGTGCTATCGTATCGTGGGTACCGTGACCACACCGTCGATTCCTATGAGTTACATTGGTCCCGTGTGAGGTGTTAGCACCACTCACAGGTCCGTTTGGAGGGTGTTTTGGGGTTTCATCCTCTAACGACATGTTTTCAAACCCTAGTGTCGATATTTTGAAAATTGGGACGTGGTCTCGGACCGGGGGTCTTGTGACCACGTGGTTGGTTCCTAAGAGTTACATTGGTCCCGTGGGAGGTGTTGGTGCCGCTCACGGGGCCATTTGGTCGTTGGTTCGGCGTTTCCCCATGTAACAACATATTTTCAAGCCTAAGTGTAGATACTCTAAATATTGAGTCATTTTCTTGGATCGAGGGTCCCATGACCACAGAGTCGGTTCCTACGAGTTACATTGGTCCCGTGCAAGGTGTTAGCGACATTCATAGGGCCATTTGGGGGTTGTTTCGGGGTTTCATCCTCTAACGGCATATTTTTAAGCCCAAGTGTAAATATTATGAAAATTGGGTCATGCTGTCGGATCAGGGGTTTTGTGACCATGTGGTCGGTTCCTATGAGTTACATTGGTCCCGTGGGAGGTGTTGGGGCCTCTCACCGGGCCGTTTGGGGGGTTCTTCGAGGTTTCGCCCTCTAAGGTCTTATTTTCAAGTCTAAGTGTATTCATTCTAAAAATTGGGTCGTGCCCTCGGACCGAGGGTGTCTTGTCCATGTGGTCGGTTACTAAGAGTTATATTTGTCCCGTGCAAGGTGTTGGCATGCTCATGGGGCTTTTTGGGGTTTATTTTGAGGTTATACTGTCTAATGGCATGTTTTCAAGCCTATCTGTAGAAATTCTAAAAATAGGGTCATGCTTTCGCATCGTGGGTCCTGTGACCACGCGGTTAGTTCTTATGAGTTACATTGTGTAATACCCTGTATTTTTATAGCTTTTAAATTATGAGATTTATTAAATTTAATTGAGATAAATTAATTTAATTTTAATCCGGAATGTTGCTTTAAATATTTATTAGCGTGACGAGAGTTAGTAATTATTGGAAATTTGTTATTTGTTGCATATTACTGGATGAGTATAGCAATATACAAGATTTATTTTTATAATATTGTCACGTGAGAATAAAATGACAATTGTGAAAATTTAAGTCGGGACGCGCCTGTGTCGTGTCGGGACTAAATGTGAATTAATAAAAGTGAATATTTTATAAGTCGTTCGTATGGTCGTTTTGAGTGCGCCAACGCGTCCGAAAGGGTCGAGATAGTCAGAAAAGTGTACCCGGGGGTTTAGTTTGGGTCTCGGGGCGTTATTAGGCCTAATTGGTACCCCGGGAGGGCGTTTTGGACATTTCACCTTTTTGGGTAATTAAACCCACAAAAATTCAAAGAGTTATATTAGATACCTAGGTTACCTTCTAGGGTTAGAAACTCTAAACACAAGTGACGTCCATAGGAGAGGAAGGAGAGAGCTCTCAAGGCAAATTCAAGGCCCAAAACTCAACGGTTTGCACCGCCGCCACCACCAACGCGTAGATCGCGAGACGGGCAACGCAACCATACCGAATTCGATGCCAAATCAGAACGTCAAAAATCCCAGGCAAGTGTTTATCTTGCTATTTTCGTTGATGCATCTTTCATATTAGTTTAGGAGTAATTAAGATGAGTTTTAATGGAGGAAAACCCGATTTATGATAGGAAAATTCCATGTAGTATTGGTCTAATTGAAAATTCTGGAAACCCTTGCCATGTAGAGGAATTTAAACCACAAAATTATGATGTGTATAAGAAGAGAATTCTGGAAATAATTGTTAGAACCATGTTTAAGAGAATTTTAGGGTTCTTGAGATTTTGTATGAAATTGGGGCTGTAAATCCATGATTAAATGACAAAAATCCACATGCTTTACGTTGAAAATACCTATTATGATGATATAGGGTTAGTAGTATCAATTCTGAGTCGATTAGGACTAGAAAAGATGGAATTTGTTGATGTTAGTAGAGGAAACCCGTAACTTCAATTCTGTAGTTTTCACAGACCTGTTTGATCTATCGATCGAGCCCAGAGCTTCGATCGATCGAAGGTTCGATCGATCGAGCCCCAGACCTCGATCGATCGACCCCTTCTGGCAGACTCCTATTTCCCTTATTAAATGAGTTAAATTCAATTTATTGTGAGAAAATTCTTGGGCATCCTTAATGAAATGTTTTGGGAGATAGGGGAGACCAGTAGGACATGTGAATAGATTTTGGGACCCTCGATGTCGGGCAAGGATTGTATTTTGGGATAACTACATAAGGGTCGGTAAATTTATAATTTAAAGAGAGAGAGACACGTAAGAGAGTTACTTTGGGACAAATGTGTATACCTACTGAATTTTATACCTGGGAGGATAGAATCCATGAGCGTTATGTAGTAAGTGGAGAAGTTCCTCAAATTAAAATAAGATGTGAATGGTTATACGTGATAACTAAATAATGAGAAATAAATGCGAATGACGTAATTATGTGAATTGAGAATTTACACGTTATTGATATGGTAATATGAGTATAGTTATATGATTGTGTATGCATATACTATCTATGTGTGAAAATCACACCCACGCTACTTGCTATCCCTGAGGTTTTCGCGCTGGGACAGTCTTATCTCGATGGGACCTTTATGGGGGATATTGACTTGTACCCTAGAAGATAGATATCCTTGGTACAGGCTATCGGAATGATAGTTCAGACGGTCCTAAGAGATGCGGGTATGTGCTTTCCTCTTAGAGACTTGGAATCTATGCTTCGCCTCATTTTATTTGTGTATAGGTATCCTTGGTACAGGCTATCGCAGTGATAGTTCAGACGGTCCTAAGGGACTTGGAACCTATAGTTTGTATATGTGTTAATACAATTAGAGAGTGATTCCGAATTTGTATTCCCCTTAATATGAGTGATATGGGGTTTGGATAGTAGAGTATGCCCGCACCATAGTTTTATTTGGGGTGCTGTTATGGTTTATATATATATTTTACGAGTGGTTAATATATATATGAAATTATGAAATCTGGAACTGTCTTCCGTGATGTGATATGTAGGACGTGATTGATAACTCAAATTATAAATACTTGTGTTGAGAAAGTATAATATGACACGGGAAAACTTTAATGATTTATAAGGTTAAAATGAGAACTTTGGTTACTAATTGAATAGTATCTTCAAACAATTAAATCGTTAGTTTTGAATCTTACGAGTAATATAAGACAAATTAATCCATTGGGAAAGGATAGCATGTTATATGATGAGATAGACCATTGGGAAGGTTAGTGCGATAGGTGTGCACATTAGAAGAGAGATGAGAATTTCTCAAGAGAGTGTCGCACTAATATGTTGTTGCATTGGCCTGTATCAATTTAAATACTTGCTAAACGTATTTTAAATCAAACACACTATCGGGCTCTGACCCGTTTCATTTTTTCTTTCTCTCTCTTGTATATATATGTATGTATTACAGGTGCCCAGCCACAGGGGCGTCTTGCTTAGGATCTTTTGGAAGGAACGCGCTGCAGCTTAGGTGGGAGTTGCAGGTCTCTTGGTTAGACGACTTCGTTCATTCGGATCCACTCTTAGTACTTTCATCTAGTTGAGCATGTATAGCTCTTTCCATTATTCCGTTGTTATTGGACATTTGTATTTCAGTTATTTCCAGTATTGTTACTATGGGATTTATTCTGTTTGGATGTGTGACTTTAGATTTCGTATGTTGACATTCGATTGACGAATGTATTAAATTAATTGGATTATGTTGCAGAATTTAATGTGGTGTGATTCTTACTTATTGAATGTTGTTAATAAAAGAAATGATTTTTCTTTAAATAAAATTTGGAAAGTACGTATGAAAATGGTTTTGACACTTAGCTTAATTATTTAGGGTGTTTAAATTGGAAAAGTATTTTTACGACAGTGATGCTAAGAATGAACCAATTGTTCACCTTGATTTTAATTTAATAAAGGAGTGATCGCCCGGTATTTAATTAGGCGGGGTGTCACAGGTGGTATCAGAGCATCAGGTTCTAGTGTCCTTAGGATCTGTATGGCTTATTGTGCTTTCAGCGTTGCTTTATTTGTTATAGAGCCCTATGTTTAGGATTGTCGATTCCTCTGACGAGATTTTGTTCTCCTGCTATAATGCGTATGCATTAGTGAATTCTAATTTCGTTCGGATTTGTGCGTGTGCCGAGTGATGACGGATGTCAGAAGAGGACCGTTAAGCGTACATCAGGAGGCAGGGCTCAGTTGATATTATGAAATATATCCAAGGATGATGACCGTAGTCGAGGTCACCTCCATTGTGGCACGAGAAGTCAAGACTAGAAAGGCGACTAAGGTGCAGCAATGATTTTCAAATGCTGTTATAGTCAAATGAGGTGCGAGGGTAAACTTATCCAACGTATTACAAAAAAGTGTAGAGACTGTCAGTGGGAAATTTTAGAAACACGAAAATTGTATGTGTTTACCAAAGGAGGTAAAGTATCCAAAGGCGTAAATATAGGACGGAGTGTGGCAAACTGAAAGTGAAAATTTAAAGAAAAATTTTCTTGGCTTTCGGGACAAAGTTATATTGGTTGGAGTCAACCACCAATTTGAGAAATGGAATGCTATGCCTATAGGAGAACCTTAGGTACAGTGTTGACCGTATGTTCCTTCCTTAACTGTTCAGGATTAGAAGCAAATGTGGTTCTGAACTCATTGAGGGAGGGCATGTCAGGGTTCCATTCGTGAATATGAATCTTAACAGTTAACGAATTTTGTATCGGAAGAGGTAGATACTAGTGGAGTAAACGACTCCAAGTGGGAGACCAACTTGTAATAATAGTTGATAATACTCGAGGAGGAAATTCTGATGGAAGACCGATTCATAGGTTGACATTGTCATATTTTGTCAAAATAGATGATAACGCTTCTTGTGGGGGGAGTTAAAGAAATCGAAGGATTTAGTCGAGAATGAGACTGAATGCAACGATGGTGGTATAGCACCACAAAAAGGATGTGGGTACCCATCAGGAAAACCATTTAAATGCTTTAGATAGTTAAATTCTTACCAAGTGATGGTAAATTCAGTAAGTACTATTATAGATAGTAACATGATCTTTATGGCCTAAAAAGTTAAGGGAACAATTGGGATGGCTAATGGGAATCGAGTCTACTAAAGTCCGAGAGAAGGACAATCCTAACCTGGTTAGTAGTACAGGTGATAAGTTGATTATGTGTTGAGGTATTTTGGTGCAGAGTGAAATTACTCGCGATAATATGTTCCAAAGTGAGAAAAAGGGGCAAGAATACGGTGCCTAATAAAAGACAACGATTAAAGTAATTTTGTTTGGTTTGAATATACGTGTTACGTCCAGAAACCACTTGTGCAGTCAAAACGATTGGCAAGGTAGAAGTATAAGTTGTATCCTTAGAGGATTCGGCGTGTTTATGTGACACGAGAGAGTCACCATATTTTGTTCATTGCTAGATTAGCATGTGAGATGAGTTTAATGCATATCATTATAAATGTTACCATTATGTGGATATTTTTTCCCTAGTGTAGCGGGATTTTTCTTTAGTGCTATCCGCAGAGGATGAATGAGTATATTAATAGTGTTTTATACTTTATTGAGGTTACTCGTTGTAGTGATGCGATAAACGAGTATGATATTATCTTTGTTAAAATGTTATAAAAAAATGGGTAGTGTGATAGTGGGCATTTATTGCAAGGCTATCGGAGTAGTTGCATTGGTGCAACATGTTTTATGTTTGTTTTGGCAAGGCTTTACCGGTAAGGAGGTTGGACTCGCACCTATATTGTCTATCCTAGAGACTTCAGAGGAGATAGTGGGCTTGAGATATTCGATGCCAATGTATGTATAGACTTTGTCACTATAATTCCGTACGTATCGGGATTTATCGTTGAGCGAAAAGATTTGACTCAGTATTATGTTTAGCACTCCGGACTTAGTGATAAGAAGAGTGCATTGTTATATTTATCCTTTAGAGATGTGGGAGTTAATAGTTATACCCATATTATTAGGGAAAGGAATTTCGAGAATTCTGATTGTATATATTCGAGGTTTATGGAATGCTATTACCACCAACCTATGCTGAACGATAGTGAAATTTGGTGAAACGTTCTTTGTTAAGCATAATTACGGGAGAAATTGTAACTTTTCTGTCAAGGGACGGAATAAAGGGGTAGATACTATGGACGGAGGACCTAACGGATTTCGATAACCGACGATGCTAGGTAGTAGTGTATCGGGGGGGTTCCTTGTTTGGATTTCGCTTTGCGAGACATTCCACGCATGAAACTTAGCGTAAGGTTGGAAATAGGGAGACGATTGGTCACTATTCCATGAGTTCGGTACCCTAGTCGAAATGGGATCAAGTAATTATGCATGTAAGTTGGAAGTTGAATTTTGTTTTAAAGCCACTGGAGCCGGATTGTGTGGTAAGAAAGCATTGAAAGTTACCCCACGAGTTAAGTGGTGGAACGCTGATATAGAGAATTTAAGAATTTTGATTTTTAGGGTGATTAGAGTGTTGTAATCACGCTGCAAGCACCAAGTAAAACAAAGAATTTGTTTATTAGTATGGAGCGTATGTGATGCTTACGCTAGTATGCCCGGTTTATAGGGTGTGTAGACATCCTGGTTAACTGATGCTAAAACTCGTCCGAGATGAAGGGGAGTGGCAATGGACGTGTAAATGTGTTTGTGGGGCTGACAGAATGAAGTGGAAGTGATATAGCGGATTAAACGTCACATGAGGGGAGATAATCCATACATATGTGTGCAATTAGAATAACACGCCCTAACTTGATTGGAAGGCTGTGGGAATCCATTTAAGAAGGAGTATTCCTTGAATGGAACATAATTAAATTATTATGAGGAACACTCGGAGAGGAGTTGTTAGTAGTCAAGTGTGAGAACGACTTGCACATACAAAGGGTGATGATGTTAGTATGGTATAAGAGATCCAAAAGTACGCTTCGTGGAGAGAAGAGCACGGGTCAAAACTCTCGGCATACTCTAAGGAAGGAAGGGGAGTATTACGTGTCACTTAATGTGAGACATTTCAAGGGAAGAATCGATGTTTAGCGAGACGTAGTGAGTAGTCTCTACATGCACTGCCCATAGGTAAGGTTTGGTTGAAAGAGGAGAATCAACCAAAGAATTTTGTGTTTATCGAAAATTCCTGAAATTGGAAGAGGTTGGTAAAGTCGGTAAAGTTCTTGGATAAGTTGCCATCCTCGAAACAAGATCAAGGGTTTATCCCGAACATGTGAATTAAGTTGCCGAGAAGGAAGTGATTGATATTCCTTTGGGCTGGCTTACAATATTAACTAGTATGCCCCAAACTTCCTTTGAAAGGAAGGATCACGCCTGTGCATGGTTCGGCGCAGTATAAATTTCTAAATCAGGATGAGATTGGTGAATCCCACCTTTGAAATGGGATTTCAGGAACCATAGGGGATGAGATTTCGTTTCGAGTAGGATGTATCACCCTTAGCCAAAGAATGGGCGCACGGTGATTAAAGATTTGTGGAGCCACATGAAGGAAATTTTAGAATCTTGATACGATGATTTCAAGAATGCTCTGTAGAAGCACTCGTACCTGTTTGTCGCGTACAAGGTACTTATTAAGGTTTTATTATGGAAGAACCTCGACTATTCTCCTTCCGTATGTTTATAGGAGAGTAGGTAATCAGAATTTTGGACCGGCCGAGAAAACATCCAATAAATGTGGTAGAATTCCACGACTGTTTTAGGCGAGCAAGAGTGATCAAATGTTCTAAATATTTTCTTAGAATGGGAGTTTTGTATATGAGTAAATCCGAGTATTTGTCATGTAGTGAGGTGCGGCCTCCTAATGTTAGTGAGATAATGAAATTTTAACGTATAGGCATGACCTATGCGAATGTTGTCGGGTGGGAGCACAATGTGAAGTGTCTCCAATGAGAATGTAAAGCAATGTTGCTGTGAGGAAAAAAGCTATAGTGATTGAGCGTCGTACTCTCTAGATAGTTTGCGTACTGACAAGATATCCAGAATTGTGCTACCTGGTAGGCCTTATTTTCCGAATTTCAGGACGAAATTCAGTTATTAGGGGGGAAGTATGTAATACCCCATATTTTTATAGCTTTTAAATTATGGGATTTATTAAATTTAATTGAGATAAATTAATTTAATTTTAATCCGGAATGTTGCTTTAAATATTTACTAGCGTGACGAGAGTTAGTAAATATTGGAAATTTGTTATTTGTTGCATATTACTGGATGAGTATAGTAATATATAAGATTTATTTTTATAATATTGTCACGTGAGAATAAAATGAAAATTGTGGAAATTTAAGTCGGGACGCGCCTGTGTCGTGTAGGGACTAAATGTGAATTAATAAAAGTGAATATTTTATAAGTCGTTCGTATGGTCGTTTTGAGTGCGCCAACGCGTCCGGAAGGGTTAAGATAGTCAGAAAAGTGTACCCGGGGGTTTAGTTTGGGTCTCGGGGCGTTATTAGGCCTAATTGGTACCCCGGGAGGGCGTTTTGGACATTTCACCTTTTTGGGTAATTAAACCCACGAAAATTCAAAGAGTTATATTAGATACCTAGGTTACCTTCTAGGGTTAGAAACTCTAAACACAAGTGACGGCCATAGGAGAGGAAGGAGAGAGCTCTCAAGGCAAATTCAAGGCCCAAAACTCAACGGTTTGCACCGCCGCCACCACCAACGCGTAGATCGCGAGACGGGGAACGCAACCATACCGAATTCGATGCCAAATCAGAACGTAAAAAATCCCAGGAAAGTGTTTATCTTGCTATTTTCGTTGGTGCATCTTTCATATTAGTTTAGGAGTAATTAAGATGAGTTTTAATGGAGGAAAACCCGATTTATGATAGGAAAATTCCATGTAGTATTGGTCTAATTGAAAATTCTGGAAACCCTTGCCATGTAGAGGAATTTAAACCACGAAATTATGATGTGTATAAGAAGAGAATTCTGGAAATAATTGTTAGAACCATGTTTAAGAGAATTTTAGGGTTCTTGAGATTTTGTATGAAATTGGGGCTGTAAATCCATGATTAAAGGACAGAAATCCACATGCTTTACGTTGAAAATACCTATTATGATGATATAGGGTTAGTAGTATCAATTCTGGGTCGATTGGGATTAGAAAAGATGGAATTTGTTGATGTTAGTAGAGGAAACCCGTAGCTGTAATTCTGCAGTTTTCGGAGACCTGTTTGATCGATCGATCGAGCCCAGAGCTTCGATCGATCGAAGGTTCGATCGATTGAGCCCCAGACCTAGATCGATCGACCCCTCCTGGCAGACTCCTATTTCCCTTATTAAATGAGTTAAATTCAATTTATTGTGAGAAAATTCTTGGGCATCCTTAATGAAATGTTTTGGGAGATAGGGGTGACCAGTAGGACATGTGAATAGATTTTGGGACCCTCGATGTCGGGAAAGGATTGTATTTTGGGATAACTACATAAGGGTCGGTAAATTTATAATTTAAAGAGAGAGAGACACGTAAGAGAGTTACTTTGGGACAAATGTGTATACCAACTGAATTTTATACTTGGGAGGATAGAATCCATGAGCGTTATGTAGTAAGTGGAGAAGTTCCTCAAATTAAAATAAGATGTGAATGGTTATACGTGATAACTAAATAATGAGAAATAAATGCGAATGACATAATTATGGGAATTGAGAATTTACGCGTTATTGATATGGTAATATGAGTATAGTTATATGATTGTGTATGCATATACTATCTATGTGTGAAAATCACACCCACGCTACTTGCTATCCCTGAGGTTTTCGCGCTGGGACAGTCATATCTCGATGGGACCCTTATGGGGGATATTGACTTGTACCCTAGAAGATAGATATCCTTGGTACAGGCTATCGGAATGATAGTTCAGACGGTCCTAAGAGATGCGGGTATGTGCTTTCCTCTTAGAGACTTGGAATCTATGCTTCGCCTCATTTTATTTGTGTATAGGTATCCTTGGTACAGGCTATCGCAGTGATAGTTCAGACGGTCCTAAGGGACTTGGAACCTATAGTTTGTATATGTGTTAATACAATTCGAGAGTGATTCCGAATTTGTATTCCCCTTAATATGAGTGATATGGGGTTTGGATAGTAGAGTATGCCCGCACCATAGTTTTATTTGGGGTGCTGTTATGGTTTATATATATATTTTACGAGTGGTTAATATATATATGAAATTATGAAATCTGGAACTGTCTTCCGTGATGTGATACGTAGGACGTGGTTGATAACTCAAATTATAAATACTTGTGTTGAGAAAGTATAATATGACACGGGAAAACTTTAATGATTTATAAGGTTAAAATGAGAACTTTGGTTACTAATTGAATAGTATCTTCAAACAATTAAATCGTTAGTTTTGAATCTTACGAGTAATATAAGACAAATTAATCCATTGGGAAAGGATAGCATGTTATATGATGAGATAGACCATTGGGAAGGTTAGTGTGATAGGTGTGCACATTAGAAGAGAGGTGAGAATTTCTCAAGAGAGCGTCGCACTAATATGTTATTGCATTGGCCTGTATCAATTTAAATACTTGCTAAATGTATTTTAAATAAAACACACTATCGGGCTCTGACCCGTTTCTTTTTCTCTTTCTCTCTCTTGTATATATATGTATGTATTACAGGTTCCCAGCCATAGGGGCATCTTGCTTAGGATCTTTTGGAAGGAACGCGCTGCAGCTTAGGTGGGAGTTGCAGGTCTCTTGGTTAGACGACTTCATTCATTCGGATCCACTCTTAGTACTTTCATCTAGTTGATCATGTGTAGCTCTTTCCATTATTCCGTTGTTATTGGACATTTGTATTTCAGTTATTTCCAGTATTGTTACCATGGGATTTATTCTGTTTGGATGTGTGACTTTAGATTTCGTATGTTGACATTCGATTGACGAATGTATTAAATTAATTGGATTATGTTGCAGAATTTAATGTGGTGTGATTCTTACTTATTGAATGTTGTTAATAAAAGAAATGATTTTTCTTTAAATAAAATTTGGAAAGTACGTATGAAAATGGTTTTGACACTTAGCTTAATTATTTAGGGTGTTTAAATTGGAAAAGTATTTTTACAACAGTGATGCTAAGAATGAACCAACTGTTCACCTTGATTTTAATTTAATAAAGGAGTGATCGCCCGGTATTTAATTTGGCGGGGTGTCACACATTGGTCCTGTGCAATGTGTTGGCACTACTCACAGGGTCGTTTGTGGGGTGTTTCGAGGTTTCTCCCTCTAATGGAATGTTTTAAAGCTTTAGTGTAGACATTCTAAAAATTGAGGCGTGCTCTCGTACCAAGGGTCCTGTGACCACACGGTCTGTTCCTACTGCACACAGTGGCCTCGTGCAAGGTGTTGATGCCGCTCATGGGGCCATTTGGGGGGTGTCTTGGGGTTTCGCACTCAAATGACATGTTTTAAAGCCTAAGTGTAGATACTCAAAAAATTGGGTCATGCTCTAGGACCAAGGGTTCCATGACCACGCTGTAGGTTCCTACGAGTTACATTGGTCCCATGTGAGGTGTTGGCGCCGCTCACGTGGCCGTTTGGGGGGTGTTTCGGGGTTTCGCCCTAAAACGGCATGTTTTCAAGCCTAACTATATATATTATGAATTTTGTGTCATGCACTCTGACTGTGTGTCCCGTGACTCCCCCGTTAGTTCCTACGAGTTACATTGGTCTTGTTCGAGGTGTTGATGCTGCTCACAGGGCCGTTTGGGTGGTGTTTTAGGATTTCTCCCTCTAACGACATGTTTTCAAGCCTAAGTGTAGATATTCTAAAAATTAGGTCGTGCTCTGGGACCGGTTGTCCCGTGACCACGCGGTCGTTTCCTATGAGTTACATTGGCCCCGTGCGAGATGGGCCGTTTGGGGGTGTTTCGGGATTTTACCCTTTAACGACATGTTTTGAAGCCTAAGTGTAGATATTCTAAAAATTGGGTCCTGCTCTCGGATCGTGTATCCTATGACCACGCAGTCGGTTCCTACGAGTTACATTGGTCCTGTGCGAGGTGTTGGCGCCACTCACGGGGCCGTTTGGTGGGTGTTTTGGGGTTACACCCTCTAACGTCATGTTTTCAAGCTTAAGTGTAGATATTATGAAAATATGGCCATGCCCTCAGACTGGGGGTCTCGTGATAATGTGATCGATTTCTACAAGTTACAATTATCCCGTGTGAGGTGTTCATACCGCTCACCGGGCCGTTTGGGGGGTGTTTTGGGGTTTCACCATCTAACGACATGTTTTCAAGCTTAAGTGTATATATTCTAAAAATTTAGTCGTTCTATCGGATCGAGGGTCCCTTGACCATGTGATCGGTTCCTACAGGTTACAATGGTCCCATGTGAGGTGTTGTCGCCGCTCACTGGGCCATTTGGGGGGTGTTTTGGGGTTTTGCCCTCTAATGGCATGTTTTCAAGCCTATGTCTAGATATTCAAAAAATCGGGTCGTGCTCTCAGACCGTGGGTCCCGTGAACACGCAATCGGTTTCTATGACTTACATTGGCCCTGTGTAAGGTGATGACGCTGCTCACGGGTTCGTTTGGGGTGTGTTTCGTTGTTTCGCCCTTTAACGACATGTTTTAATGTCTAAATGGAGAAATTCTGAAAATTGGTTCGTACTCTCGGACCAGGGGTTATGTGACCACGCGATTGCTTCTTACAAGGGACATTGGTCCCGTGGGAGGTGGTGGTGCCACTCACGGGGCTATTTGAGGGGTGTTTCGGGGTTACTCTCTCTAACAACTTATTTTTAGGCCTAAGTGTAGATATTCTGGAAATTGGTTGTGCTCTCGGATTGAGGCTCTCGTGACGAGACGATCGGTTCCTATAAGTTACGTTGGTCCCGTGCGAGGTGTCGACTTTGCTCACGGGTCTGTTTAGGGGGTGTTTCAAGGTTTTCTCCTCTAACTGCATGTTTTCAAGCCTAAGTGTAGATATTCTACAAATTGAGCCATGCTCTCAGATCGGGGGACCCGTGACCACGTGGTCAGTTCCTGCAAGTTATATTGGTCCCGTGCGAGGTATTGATGCAGCTCACGGGGACATTTGGGGGTGTTTCGCTCTTTTATCCTCTAACGACATGGTTTCATGCTTAAGTGTAAGTATTATGAAAATTGGGTTGTGCTCTCGGACTGGGGGTCCCATGACCACGCTGTAGGTTCCTACGAGTTATATTGGGCCCGTGAGAGGTGTTATCTCCGCTCACAGGGCTGTTTGAGGGGTGTTTAGTGGTTTCACCGTCTAACGGCCTATTTTTAAGCCTAAGTGTAGATAATCTAAAAATTGGTTTGCGTTCACGGATCGGGGGTCCCGTGACCACGTGGTCGGTTCCTACGAGTTACATTGGTCCTGTACGAGGTGTTGGCACCACTCACGGGGCCATTTGGGGGGTGTTTTAGGGTTTCGTCCTCTAACGATATGTTTTCAAGCGTAAGTCTTGGTATTTTGAAAATTTCGATGTGCTCTCGGACCGGGGGTCCCATGACCATTCGGTTGATTCCTACGAGTTATATTGGTCCCATATGAGGTGTTGGCCGTCACTCACAGGCCGTTTGGTGGGTGTTTAGGGGATTCATCCTCTAACAACATGTTTTCACTCCTAAGTATAAGTATTCTGAAAATTGGGCCTTGCTCTTTAACCGTGGGTCCCATGACCACGTGGTCAATTCCTACGAGTTACATTGGTCCTTTGAGAGGTGTTAGTGCCGCTCATAGGGCATTTTGAGGGGTGTTTAGGGGTTTCACCATTTAACGACCTGTTTTCAAGCCTAACTGTAGATAATCTAAAAATTGGTCCGTGTTCACGGATTGGGGGGGCCTGTGACCACGCGATCGGTTCCTACGAGTTACATTGGTCCTGTACGATGTGTTGGCGCCGCTCATGAGGTCGTTTGGGGGGTGTTTTAGGGTTTTTCCCTCTAATGGCATGTTTTCAAGCCTAAGTGTAGATATTTTAAAAACTAAGTCACGCTCTCGAACCGAGGGTCCGGGGACCACGCGGTTAGTTATTACGAGTTGCATTAGTCCCATGCGAGGTGTTGGCCCCGGTCCCGAGGCCTTTTGGTGGTGTTTCGGGGTTTCTCCCTCTAATGACTTATTTTCAAGCCTATGTGTAGCCATTCTGAATATTGGGCCATGCTCTCGGATTAGGGGTCCCGTGACCACACGATCGGTTCCTACGAGTTACATTGGTCCCGTGCGCGGTGTTGGCACAGATCACGGGGTCGTTTGGCGGGGGTGTTAGGGGGTTTCTCCATCTAATGACTTGTGTTTCATGCCTAAGGGTAGACATTCTAAAAACTGAGTCGTGCTCTCTAATCGGGCATCCCGTGACCACGCGATCGGTTCATACAAGTTACATTTATCCCGTGCGAGGTGTTGGCTCCACTCATGTGGCCGTTTGGGGATTGTTTCGGTGTTTCTCCCTCTAATGGCATGTGTTTCAAGCCTAAGTGTAGATATTCTGAAAATTAGGTCGTGCTCTAGGACCCGGGGTCCGGTGACCACAATGTTGGTTCCTACGAGTTACATTGGTCCCGTCTGAGGTGTTGACGTCACTCACGGGGCCGTTTGGGAGGTGTTTCGGGGTTTCGCCTTCTAATGACACGTTTTCAAGCCTAAGTGTAGATATTCTAAAAATTGGGTCATCTTCTGGGACCGGGGGTCTCATGACCAAGCTGTCGGTTCCTACGAGTAGCATTGGTCTTGTGCAAGGCGTTGGCACCGCTCACGGGGCCGTTTGGGGGGTGTTTATGGGTTTTTCCCTCTAACAACATGATTTCAAGACTATGTGTAAATATTCTAAAAATTTGGTTGTGCTCTCGGATTAGGACGCCCATGATGACACGGTGGACTCCTACGAGTTATATTGGTCCCGTGCAAGGTGTTGGAGCTGCTCATGGGGCCGTTTGTGGGGTACTTAAGGGTTTCGACCTCTAACAACATGTTTGTAAGCCTATGTGTGGATATTCTAAAAATTGGGTCATTATCTCGAATCGGGGGTCCCGTGACCACACTATCAGTTCATGCGAGTTACATTGGTCCCATTCAAGGTCTTGACACTACACAAGGGGCTGTTTGGGGGAAGTTTCGAAGTTTTTCCCTCTAATGGCTTGCTTTCAAGCCTAAGTGTAGATATTATGAAAATTGGGTCGTCCTCTCAGACTGGGGGTCCCGTGACCACGCATTCGGTTCCTATGAGTTACACTGGTCCCTTGCAAGGTGTTGGCGCCGATCACGGGGCCGTTTGTGAGGTGTTTTAGGGTTTCGCCCTCTATTAGCATGTTTTCAAGCATTAGTGTAGATATTCGGAAAATTGGGATGTTCTCTCGGACTGGGGGTCCCGTGACTGCGCAGTTGATTTCTATGAGTTATATTGGTCCCGTGCGAGGTTTTAGTGCCGTTTATGGACCGTTTTGGGGGGGGGGGTATGGTTTCACACTCTAACGACATGTTTTCATGCCTAAGTGTAAGTATTCTTAAAATTAGGCCATGCTCTTGGACCGGGGGTCCCATGACCACGTGTTCGGTTCCTATGAGTAACATTGGTCCTGTGCGATATATTTGCGCTATTCACGAGGCCATTTGGGGGGTGTTTAAGGCTTTATCCCTCTAACTACATGTTTTCAAGCCCAAGTGTAGATGTTTTGATAATTGGGATATGCTCTCGGATCGGGTGTCCCGTGACCACGTGGTCGATTTTTATTATTTACATTGATCCCGTGGGAGGTGTTGGTGCCGCTCACGGGGCCCTTAGGTGGGTGTAATAGTGTTTTGCCCTTTAACGTCATGTTTTTATGCCTAAGAGTAGATATTCTAAAAATTTAGTCACGCTCTCGAATGGGGGGTCCCTTGACCACGCGATTGGTTATTAGGAGTTACATTGGTCCCATGCGAGGTGTTCGCGCTGCTCACGGGGCCGTTTTGTGGTGTTTTAGGGTTACTCCCTTTAACAACTCGTTTTAAAGACTATGTGTAGAAATTCTTAATATTAGGTCCTGCCCTCGGACTAGGGGTCCCATGACCATGTGATCAGTTCTAACGAGTTACATTAGTCGCGTGCGAGGCGTTGGCGTGGCTCACGAGCCCATTTAAGGAGTGTTTCGAGGGTTCGCACTCTAATGACATGTTTTCAAGCATAAGTGTAGATATTCTAAAAATTAGGACATGCTCTCGGAACGTTGGTACCGTGACTATGCGATCGATTCCTACGAGTTACATTAGTCCCGTGCGACGTGTTGGCATAACTCATGGGGCTGTTTGGGGTTGGGGTGTTGCGGGGTTTCGCCCTCTAACGGCTTATTTTCATGCCTAAGTGTAGACATTATGAAAACGAAGCCGTGATCTCGTACGGGGGATCCTACGACCACATGTTCGGGTTGTAATATTTTCATTAGTCCCGTGCGAGGTGTTGGCACCACTCACGGGGCCGTTTAGGGGTTATGTCGGGGTTTCGCCCACTAATGTCATGCTTTTAAACCTAAGTGTAGATATTCTAAAAATTGGGCCGTGCTCTAGGACCGAGGGTCCCGTGACCACAATGTCTCTTCCTACAAGTTACATTGGTCACGTACAAGGTGTTAGCGTCGCTTATGGGGCCGTTTGGGGGGTGTTTCGAGGTTTTTCCCTCTGATGGAATGTTTTCAGGACTAAGTGTAGATATTTTAAAAATTAGTCCATCCTCTAGGACCGGGGGTCCCGTGACCATGCGTCTGATTCCTAGGAGTAACATTGGTCCTGTGCGAGGTGTTGGCACCGCTCACAGGGTGATTTGAGGGTTGTTTTGGGGTTTTTCCCTCTAATGGCATGCTTTCAATCGTAAGTGTAGATATTCATAAAATTGAGTTATGCTCTCGGACTGGGGGTCCGTGACCACACGATCGATTCCTTTGAGTTATATTGGTCCCGTTCGAGGTGTTGGTGCTGCTCATGGCACCGTTTGGGGGGTGTTTCGGGGTTTCAACCTCTAACGAACTATTTTTAAGCCTATGTGTAGATATTCAAAAAATTGGATCGTGCGCTCCGAACGGGGGTCCTGTGACCACACTGTTGGTTCATACGAGTTACATTGGTCCCGTACGAGGTGTCGGCGCCTCTCACTGGGCCATTTGGGAGGGGGGGTTTCAAGGTTTCTCCCTCTAATGACATGTTTTCAAGCCTAAGAGTAGATATTCTAAAAATTGGGTTGTGCTCTCGGACTGGGGGTCTCGTGACCACACGATCGGTTCCTACGAGTTACAATGGTCCCGTACGAGGTGTTGGCACTACTCAAGGGGCCGTTTGGGGGGTGTTTCAGGGTTTCTCCCTCTAACAGCATGTTTTTAAGAGAAGTGTAGATATTATAAAATTGGGTTGTACTCTCGGATTGGGGGTCCCATGACCACGCAGACGATTCGAACGAGTTATATTGGTATCGTACAAGGTGTTGGTGCCGCTCATGGGGTCATTTGCGGGGTGATTCGGGGTTTCGCCCTCTAATGACAAGTTTTTGATCATCTGCGTAGATATTCTAAAAATTGGGTCGTGCCTTCGGATCGGGGGTCCCATGACCACACTATCAGATCATACTAGTTACATTGGTCCCGTTCAAGGTGTTGGCATCGCTCACGGGGCTATTTTTTAGGGTTTTACCCTTTAACGTCATGATTTCAAGCCTAAGTGTCAATATTCTAAAAATTAGGCCGTGCTCTCGATACAGGGGTCTCATGACCATGCAGTCGATTCCTACGTGTTACATTGGTCCCGTGCGACGTGTTGGCGCTGCTCATTGGGCCATTTGGGGGGTGTTTTAGGGTTTCGCCCTCTAACGGCATGTTTTCAATTGGAAGTGTAGATATTCTAAAACTTTGGTTGTGCTCTCAGACCGGGGTCGTCTCGTGACCACGCAGTCGATTCCTACGAGTTATATTGGTCCCGTACGAGGTGTTGGCGCTGCTCACGGGCCATTTAGGGGTTTTTCATCTAACGACATGTTTTTAAGCCTAAGTGTAGATATTATGAAAATTGGGTCATGCTCTCGAACCGGGGGTCCTGTGACCATGCGGTCATTTCTTACGAGTTATATTGGTCCCGAAAGAGGTGTTGGCACCGCTCACGGGACGTTTGGGGGGTGCTTCGGGGTTTAGGCCTCTAACGACATGTTTTCATGCCTAAGTGTAAGTATTCTAAAAATTGGGCCTTTCTCTAGGACCGGGGTCCTATGACTAAGTATATGGTTCCTATGAGTTACATTGGCTCCGTGCGAGGTGTTGGTGCTGCTCATGGGAATGTTTGAGCGGTGTTTTGGGGTTTCGCCCTCTCACGGCCTATTTTTAAGCCTAAGGGTAGATATTCGAAAAATTGATCTGTGCTCTCGGATCAGGGGTCTTGTGACTATGCGGTCGATTCTTATGAGTTACATTGGTCTCGTACGAGATGTTGGTGCTGCTCACGAGGCCGTTTGGGGGGTGTTTCAGGGTTCACCCTCTAACGGTATGATTTCAAGCCCAAGTGTACATGTTTTGATAATTGGTTCGTG
Organism: Sambucus nigra; assembly: GCA_949130495.1. Classification (NCBI taxonomy): domain Eukaryota; kingdom Viridiplantae; phylum Streptophyta; class Magnoliopsida; order Dipsacales; family Adoxaceae; genus Sambucus; species Sambucus nigra. Next base: position 575,318,968 of record OX422217.1, read on the forward strand.
CTCTCGAATCAGGGGTCCCGTGACCACGCGGTCAGTTTTTACAAGTTACATTAGTCGTGTGAGAGGTGTTGGCGCAACTCACGGGGCCGTTAGGTGGGTGTAACAGGGTTTTGCGCTCTAACGTCATGTTTTCATGCCTAAGTGAAGATATTCTAAAAATTGAGTCATACTCTTAGATCAGGGGTCCCGTGACCACGCGATTGGTTATTATGAGTTACATTGGTCCCATGCGAGGTGTTGGCGCCGCTCATGGGGCCTTTGGGTATGTTTCGGTGTTTCTCCCTTTAACGATTTAGTTTCAAGCCTATGTGTAGACATTCTGAATATTGGGCCGTGCTCTCGGACCGGGGGTCCCATGACCACGCGATCAGTTCTTACGAGTTACAATGGTCCTGTGCGAGGTGTTGAGGTAGCTCACGAGGCCGTTTAGGGGGTGTTTCGCACTCTAATGATAAGCTTTCTAGCCTAAGTGTAGATATTCTAAAAATTGGGACGTGCTCTCGGACCGTGGGTCCCATGACCACGCGATCAGTTTCTACGATTTACATTAGTCCCGTGAGAGAAGTTGGCACAGCTTACGAGGCCGTTCGAGGTAGGGGTGTTTCGAAGTTTCACCCTCTAATGGCTTATTTTCATGTAAGTGTAGACATTGTGAAAACTAAGTCGTGGTCTCGGACCGGGGATTCTGTGGCCACATGATCGGTTTGTGTGAGTTACCTTAGTCCCATGCGAGGTGTTGGCGCCACTCAGGGGGCTGTTTGGGGGTTATTTTGGGGTTTCGCAAACTAACAACATATTTAGAAGCCCAAGTGTAGATATTATGAAAATTGGGCGGTGCTCTAGGATCGGGGGTCTCATGACCACAGTGTTAGTTCCTACGAGTTACATCGACCCCGTACGAGGTGTTGGCATCGCTGACGGGGACACTTGGGGGTGTTTTGGGGTTTCTCCCTCCAACGACATGTTTTTAACCCTAAGTGTAGATATCCTAAAAATTAGTACCACGGGATTGATTATTATGAGTTACATTAGTCCCATGCGAGGTGTTGGTGCCGCTCACGGGGCTATTTTGGGGTGTTTGGGGTTTCTCCCTCTAATGTCATGGTTTCATGCCTAGGTGTAGATATTCTAAAAATTGAGTTGCGCTCTAGACCGAGGGTCCTGTGACCACGCGATTAGTTATTACGAGCTACATTGGTGCCATACGAAGTGTTGGCACCACTCACGGGGCCGTTTGGGGGTTGTTTCGGGGTTTCTCCTTCTAACGACTTGTTTTTAAGCCTATGTGTAGATATTCCGAATATTGGGCTGTGCTCTTGGATCGGGGGTCCCGTGACCACGCGGTCGATTCCTATGGGTTACACTGGTCCCGTGTGAGGTGTTGGCACCGCTTACTGGGCTGTTGGGGGGTATTGTCGAGTTTCGCCCTCTAATGTCTTATTTTCATTCCTAAGTATAGAATTATGAAAATAAGTCGTGCACTCGGATCGGGGGTCCCGTGACCACGCAATCAGTTGGTACTAGTTACATTGGTCTCGTGCGAGGTGTTGGCGCCACTCAAGGGACCGTTTGGGGGTTATTTCGAGGTTTTTCCCTCTAACAGTATGTGTTCATGCCTAAGTGTAGATATTCTAAAATTTTAACCATGCGCTAGGACTGGGGGGCCCGTGACCACAATGTCGATTCCTACGAGTTACATTGGTCCCATACGAGGTGTTGGCATCGCTCACGGGGCCGTTTGGGTGGTGTTTCGGGGTTTCTCCCTCTAACAATATGTTTCAAGACAAAGTGTAGATATTTAAAAAATTAGGATTTCCTCTAGGACTGGGGGTCACGTGACCATGCAGTCGATTCCTACGAGTAACATTGGTTCCGTTCGAGGTATTGGGATCGCTCACGGGGAAGTTTGGAGGGTGTTTCGGGGTTTTTCGTCTAACAGCATGCTTTCAATCCTAAGTGTAGATATTCATAAAATTAGGCTGTGCTCTCGGACTGGAGGTCCCTTGACCACACGGTCGATTTCTACGAGTTATATTGGTCCCGTGCAAGGTGTTGGCGCCGCTCATGGGGCCGTTTAAGGGGTGTTTTGGGGTTTCGACCTCTAACTACATGTTTTTAGTGCTATGTGCAGATAATCTAAAAATTAGGTTGTGCCCTTGGACCGGGGGTCCCGTGACCACACTGTCAGTTCACATGAGTTACATTGGTTCCGTACGAGGTGTCGGTGCCACTCACGGGGCCGTTTGGCGAGTGTTTCAGGGCTTCTCCCTCTAATGACATGTTTTCAAGCCTAAGTGTAGATATTCTAGAAATAGGGTCATGCTCTCGAAATGGGGGTCCCGTGACGAGGCGGTCGATTCCTACGAGTTACATAGCTCCCGTACGAGGTGTTGGCGCTGTTCATGGGGCCGTTTGGGGATGTTTTAAGGTTTCTCCCTCTAATGACATGTTTTCAAGCATATGTGTAGATATTTTAAAAATTGGGTCGTGCTCTCGGACACGAGGTCCCATGACCACGCGATCGGTTCCTAGGAGTTACATTTTCTCCGTGCGAGGTGTTGGAGCCACATGGCCGTTAGGGGGGGTGTTTAGGGATTTCGCACTCTAATGATCTGTTTTCAAGCCTAAGTGTAGATATTATGAAAATTAGTCAGTCCTCTCGGATCAGGGGTCCCGTGAGCACGCGATTGGTTCTCACGACTTACATTGGACCCGTTCGAGGAGTTAGCTCTTCCCATGAGGTCGTTTGAGGGGTGTTTCGGGGTTTCACCCTCAAACTACATGTTTTCAAGCCTAAGTATAGATATTCTAAAAATTGGGTCGTTCTCTCGAACCGAGGGTCCCATGACCATGCGATCGGTTCCTACGAGTTACATTGGTCCGATGCAATGTGTTGGCACTACTCACGGGGCCATTTGGGGGGTGTTTCAAGGTTTTGCCCTCTAACGGCATGTTTTTAAGAGAAGTGTAGATATTTTGAAATTTGGGCTTTGCTCTCGAATTGGGAGTCTCCTGACCACACGGACGATTCCAATGAGTTATATTGGTGCCGTACAAGGTGTTGGCGTGCTCACAGGGCCGTTTGTGAGGTGTTTTTAGGTTTCACCCTCTGACAACATATTTTCAAGCCTAAGTGTAGATATTATAAAAATTAGGTTGTGCTCTCGGATTGGGGGCCCCGTGACCACACAGTCAATTCCTACGAGATACATTGGTCCTGCGCGAGGTGTTGGCGGTGCTCACAGGTCCGTTTGGGGGGTGTTTCAGGATTTCACCCTCTAACGACATATTTTCAAGCCTAAGTGTAGATATTATGAAAATTGTTGCGTGCTCTCGGATCGGGGGTCCCGTGACCACACAGACGATTCCTACGAATTATATTGGTCCCGTACGAGGTGTTAGCGCTGTTCATGGGGCCGTTTTTGGGGTATTTAGAGGTTTCGACCTCTAATGACAACTTTTTAAGACTATGTGCAAATATTTTGAAATTTGGGTCGTGCTCTCCGACCTGGGGTCCCATGACCACACTGTCAGTTCATACGAGTTACATTGGTCCCGTACAAGGTGTTGGCACCGCTCACAGGACTATTTGGTATATGTTTCGGGGTTTTCCCCTGTAACGGCATTCTTTCAAGCCTAAGTGTCTATATTCTAAAAATTGGGCCGTACTCTCTGACCGGGTGTAACAACCCGCCCGCTCGGGGAGAGCGAACAGAGCGCTACTATCGATAAAACTAAATAAATCCACAAGTAACAAGGTATAGAGCATCTAAAAAATCCCACAATATAAACGAAACCATTACAAAATGTTCAAAAGCCAATTAAATTTGAATTTAAATATTCGATTCATTTCAAATACAAATAAATTATATTATTCCCGATTAATTAAATAATAATATTACTAAACTCTCATACAATATTCATAAATAACCCTCAAAATAATGGGGTATTACATACTTCCCCCCTTGAAAAGGAATTTCGTCCTCGAAATTCGACAAAATATAAAACTCGAAATAAAATGCTACTCGATTCCATTTCCCAAAATCACACACTAAAGTCCTCAAATTAATTATAAACATCCTCACCACAATGCCTAACACGTCCTCAAAAATTTTCTATCTCTAAAGAAAACATATCTAACCCGCATGCTATACCCAATACTCAAGACCCAAGGGTTGTCGTATACCTAAGCTCTGATACCATCTGTAACAACCCGTCCGCCCGGGGAGAGCGAACGGAGTGCTACTATCGATGGACCTAATTAAATCCACAAGTAACAAGGTATAGAGATCTAAAAAAATCCCACAATATAAATGAAACCATTACAAAATGTTCAAAAGTCAATTAAATTTGAATTTAAATATTCGATTCATTTCAAATAAAAATAAATTATATTATTCCCGATTAATTAAATAATAATATTACTAAACTCTCATACAATATTTATAAATAACCCTCAAAACAATGGGGTATCACACTGGGAGTCTCATGACCACGCAGTCTGTTGCTACGAGTTACAGTGGTCCCATGTGACGTGTTGGCGCTGCTCATGGGGCCGTTTTGGGGTGTTTCAGGGTTTCTCCATCTAACAGCATGTTTTCAAGCATAAGTTTAGATATTCTGAAATTTTGGTTGTGCTCTCGGACCGGGGGTCCCGTGACCACTCAGTAAATTCCTATGAGTTTTGTGTCCCGTGCGAGGTGTTGGAGAGAATCACGAGCCGTTTGGGGGTGTTGCCCTCTAACGACATGTTTTTAAGCCTAATTGTAGATATTCTGAAAATTGGGTCGTGCTATCAGACCGGTGGTCCCGTGACCTTACGGTCGACTCTTACGAGCCATATTGGTCCCGAAAGAGGTGTTGGCACCGCTCACGGGCCATTTGGGGGGTGTTTTAGGGTTTAGCCCTCTAACGACCTATTTTCAAGCCTAAGTGTAGATATTCTGAAAATCGGTCCGTACGCTCGGATCAGGGGTCCCGTGAGAACGCGGTCGGTTCGCACGACTTACATTGGACCCGTGCGAGGTGTTGACCCTGCTCATAAGGCCGTTTGGGGGTGTTTCGGGGGTTTTCCCTCTAACGAAATGTTTTCAAGCGTAAGTGTAGATATTTTAAAAATTGAGTTGTTCTCTTGGATTGGGGTCTCGTGACCACGCGATCGATTCTTATGAGTTACATTGGTCCCGAAAGAGGTGTTGGAACCCCTCACGGGACCGTTTGGGGGGTGTTTCTAGGTTTCACCCTCTAATGGCATGTTCTCGTGCCTATGTGTAGACATTCAAAAAATTGAGTCGTGGTCTCGGACTGGTGGTCCCATGACTATGCGATCGGTTCGTACGAGTTACATTGTTCTGTGAGAGGTGTTGGCGGCGCTCACTGGCTTGTTTGGGGGGTGTTTCGGGGTTTCTCCATCTAACGGCATGTTTTCCTGCCTAAGTGTAGATATTCTTAAAATTAAGTCGTGCTCTCGGACTGAGGTCGCGTGACCTTGCGGTTGGTTCCTACAACTTACTCCCGTGCGAGGTGTTGTCACCGATCATGGGGACGTTTGGGGGGTGTTTCAGGTTTTCTCCCTCTAACGACATGTTTTTAAGACTACGTGTAGATATTCTAAAAATTGTGTCATCCCATCAGACGGGTGGTTCCGTGACCACGCTGTCAGTTCCTACGAGTTACATTAGTCCTGTACGAGGTGTTGGCACCGCTCATGGGGCCGTTTGGGGGGCGTTTTAGGGTTTCACCCTCTTATGACATGTTTTTAAGCCTATGTGTAGATATTATAAAAATTGAGTCATGCTCTCGGACCAGGAGTTAGTTCCTCAAGATACTTTGGTCCCGTATGAGGTGTTAGCACTGCTCACGGGCCGTTTAGGGGGTGTTTAGGAGTTTATCCCTCAAACGGTTTCTTTTTAAGCCTAAGTGTCGATATTATGAAATTTTTTCCATGCTCTCAGAGCGGTATCACCGTGACCACTAGATCGGTTCGTTTGACTTACATTCGTCCTATGCGAGGTTTTGGCACCACTAAAGAGGCCATTTGGGGGGTGTTTCAGGGTTTCACCCTTTAATAGTATATTTTCAAGCCTAAGTGTTGATATTTTGAAAATTGGTTCGTGCTCTTGGTTTGGTGGTCCCGTTACCATGCAGTCGATTCTTACGAGTTACATCAGTCCCATAAGAGGTGTTGGCACCGCTCAAGGGACCGTTTGGGGGGTGTTTATGGGTTTTGCCCTCTAACAGAATGTTTACGTGCTTAAGTGTAGATATTTTGAAAATTGAGTCGTTCTATCGGACCGACGATCCCGTGACCATGCGTTCAGTCCCTACCAGTTACATTGGTCAAGTTCGAGATGTTGGCACCACTCACAAGGACATTTAGGGGATGTTTTGGGGTTTCATCCTCTAACGACATGTTTTCAAGCCTAAGTGTAGATATTCTAAAAACTGGGTCATGTTCTTGAACCGGAGATCTCGATATCATACAGTTGGTTCTTATGAGTTACATTGGTCTTGTACGAGGTGTTGACACCGTTCACGAGGCTGTTTGGGGGGTATTTCTTGGTTTCACCCTCCAACGGCATGCTTTCAAGCCTAAGCCTTGATATTCTAAATATTGAGTTGTGCTCTAAGACCGAGGATCCCTTGACCACATGATCGGTTCATACGAGTTATGTTGATCCCGTTCGAGGTGTTGGTGCTTCTTATGGGGCCATTGGGGGAGTTTCGAGGTTTCTCCCTCTAACGACATATTTTTAAGCCTAAGTGTAGATATTCTGAAAATTGGGTCGTGCTCTTAGACCAGGGGTCCCATGACCACACTGTCCGTTCTTACGAATTACATTGGTCTCGTATGATGTGGGTCATTTGGGGGGGGGGGGGGGGGGGTTCGGGGTTTTTCCCTCTTACGGCATGTTGTCAAGCGTAAGTGTAAATATTCAGAAAATTGGGTCATGTTCTCAGATCGTGGGTCTCATGACCACGCAGTCGGTTCCTATGAGTTACATTAGTCATGTGTGAGGTGTTGGCGTCGCTCATGGGGCCATTTGGGGGGATTTTCGGCGTTACGGCCTCTAAAGGCATATTTTTAAGCCTAAGTGTAAATATTATGAAAATTAGGTTGAGCACTCCGAGCGGGGGTCTAGTGACCATGTGGCCGATTCCTACGAGTTACATTATTCCCGTGGGAGGTGTAGGCACCGCTCACAGGGCTGTTTTGGGGGTGTTTCGGGGTTCCACCCTCTAACAACATGTCTTCAGGCCTAAGTGTAGATATTATAAAAATTGAGGCTTTCGAACCAAGGGTTCCATAACAACGCGATCAGTTCTTACAAGTTACATTGGTCCCACGCTAGGTGTCGACGCTTCTCTTGGGGCCATTTGGGGCGTGTTTTGGGGTTTTCCCTCTAGCGGCGTGTTTTCAAGCCTAACTGTAGATATTCTAGAAATTGGGCCATGCTCTAGGACCGGGGGTCCCATGACCACAATGTCAGTTCCTACGAGTTACATTGGTCCCGTACGAGGTGTTCGCACCGTTGACCGGGCTGTTTCGGGGGTGTTTTGAGGTTTTTCCTTCTAACGGCATGTTTTCAAGACTAAGTACAGATATTCTGAAAATTGGGCCATGCTCTTGTAATAGGGGTCCAATGACCACGCGGTCAGTTCCTACGAGTTACATTGGTCCCGTGAGAGGGCTTATTGCCTATCACGAGGCTTTTTGGGTGTGTTTTATGGTTATGCTCTCTAATAGCATGTTTTCCAAGCTATGTGTAGATATTTTAAAAATTAGGTCATGCTCTCGGATTGGGAGTCTCATGACCACACAATCGGTTCTTAAGAGTTACAATGGACCTATACAACGTGTTGGTGCCGCTCAAGGGGCCATTTGGGGGGTGTTTCTAGATTTCACCTTCTAATGGCACATTTTCATACCTAAGTGTAGGTATTGTAAAAATTGAGTTGTGATCTCAGACCTGGGGTCCCATGACCACGTGGTTGTTCCTATGAGTTATATTGGTCCTGTGCGAGGTGTTGGTGCCACTCACAGGGCCGTTTGGGGGGTTTCTTAGGATTTCTCCCTCTAACGACATGTTTTTTAAGCTTAAGTGTATATACTTTAAGAAATTTGGGCCGTGCTCTTGGATCGGGGATCTCGATACCACATGGTCAGTTCCTACATGTTACATTGTTCCCGTATGAGGTGTTGGCGTCGCTGATTGTTTACGTGACCACTTAGTCGGTTCCTACGAGTTACATTAGTCCCGGGCGAGGTGTTAGCACTGTTCAAGGGATCGTTTGGGAGGGGTTGTTTCGTGGTTTCACCCTCTAACAACATGTTTTCAGGCATAAGTGTAGATATTCTAAAAATTGAGTTTTGTTGTCCGTCTGGGGGTCCCATGACCACACTTTTAGTTCCTATGGGTTACTTTGGTCCCGTGCGAGGTGTTGGAGCCGCTAACGGGGCCATTTGGGGAGGGGGAGGGGGGTTGTGGGGTTTCACCCTCTAACAACATGTTTTCAAGCCTAAGTGTAGATATTCTGAAAATTGGGTCGTGCTCTCAGACTAAGGGTCCCATGACCACGCGGTCGATTCATACGAGTTACATTGGTCTCGTACGAGGTGTTAGCAGTTATCACGGGGGCGCTTGGGGGTGTTTAGGGGTTTCGCCCTCTAACGGCCTGTTTTTAAGTTAAAGTGTTTGTATTCTGAAAATTAGTCCGTGCTCTCAGTTTGGGGGTCCCGTGGCCACGCGGCCGGTTCCTATGACTTATATTGGTCCATTGTGAGGCGTGGGCGCCGCTCACGAGGCCGTTTGGGGTATATCTAACGACATGTTTTCAAACAAAAGTGTAGATAATTTGAAAATTGGGTTGTGCTCTCAGACTGGGGGTCCCGTGACCATGAGGTTGGTTCTTATGAGTTACATTGGTCCCATAGGAGGTGTTGTCCCCTCTCACTGGGCCATTTGGGGGTTGTTTCTGGGTTTTTCCCTCTAACAGTATGTTTACATGCCTAAGTGTAGATATTATAAAAATTGAGTCGTGCTCTCGGTTTGGGGGTCCCGTGACCATGCGGTCGATTCCTACGAGTGACATTTGTCCAGCGCGAGGTGTAGGCGCCACTCACGAAGTCGTTTGGGGGGTGTTTCTCCGTTTCAGCCTCTAATGACATGTTTTAAAGCCTAACTGTAGATATTCTAAAAATTGGATCATGCTCTCGGATCGAGAATCCCGAGACCATGTGGTCGGTTCGTACGAGTTACATTGGTCCCGTGGGAGGTGTTGGCGATGCTCACGGGGCCGTTTTGGGGGTGTTTTAGGGTTTTCCCTCTAATGGCATGTTTTCAATCCTAAGTATAAATATTCTGAATATTTGTTCGTGTTCTCAGACGGGTATTCCCTTGACCATGCAGTCGGTTTCTACGAGTTATATTGATCTTGTGCGAGGTGTTAACACCGCTCGCAGGGCCGTTTGCGGGGTGTTTTAGGGTTTTGTCCTCTAAAGGCATGCTTTCAAGCCTAAGTGTAGATATTCGAAAAATTAGATCATGCTCTTGGACCGGGGGTCCCGTGACCACGAGGTCAGTTCATACGAGTTACATTGGTCCCGTGCAATGTGGGCTGTTTGGGGGGTGTTTCGAGTTTTCGCCCTCTTATGGTATGTTTTCAAGCCTAAGTGTAGATATTCGGAAAATTGGGTCGTGCTCTCGGAATGTGGGTCCTTTGACCACACGATCAGTTCCTACGAGTTACATTGGTCATGTGCAAGGTGCTAGTGCCACTCACGGGGCTGTTTGGGGGGTGTTTCCAGGTTTTGCCCTCTAACGGCATGTTTTGAAGCCTAAGTGTAGATATTCTAAAAGTTGAGTCGTTCTCTTGGACTAGGGGCTCCATGACCACGCAGTCGGTTCCTACAGGTTACATTGGTCTCGTGGAGGTGTTGGCACCGCTCTCGGAGCCATTTGGGTGGTGTTTTGGGGGTTTTCCCTCAAACGACGTGTTTTCAAGCCTAAGTATCGATATTAAAAAAATTAGGTCAGGCTCTAGGACCCGGGGTCTCGTGACCACGCTGTCGGTTCCTATGAGTTACATTGGTCCCGTACGGGGTGTTGGCACAACTCACAGGGCCCTTTCGGGGCTGTTTCGGGGTTTTGCCTTCTAACGTCTTATTTCAAGACTAAGTGTAGATATTCTAAAAATTGGTCCGTGCACTCGGATCGAGGGTATCATGATTTCGCGGTCAGTTCTTATGAGTTACATTGGTCCCGTACGAGGTATAAGCACGGCTCACGAGGCCGTTTAGGGGATGTTTCAGGGTTTCACACTCTATCAACATGTTTTCAAGCCTAAGTGTAGACATTCTAAAAATTGGAACGTGCTCTCAGACCGTGGGTCCCGTGACCACGCGGTAGGTTCCTACGAGTTATATTCGTCCCGTGCAAGGTGTTGGCGCTGTTCACGAGGCCATTTTTTTTTTGGGTTTTGCCCTCTAATCACATGTTTTCAAACCTAAGTGTAGATATTTTCAAATTATTGTCATATACTAGGGTATGCTCGTGCTTGAAGGTACGACAGTAATTTTTCAAAGTGTACGTCATTAATTGGACCACACATCGTATTTTGTTCTCAGTAGATAAACAATTTTTTAAATAACCTATAGTACAAACCTATTAGTTTAAAAAAATGGGAACAATTTCCTTTGTTTATGAGACGATCCACCCTCTTTAAGAACAAAAGTAAGAACTATACTATATGACTATCCATAAAACATTGCCCAAGTTCCATTCATAATACAAATATTTAATAAAAAATGGGAAAATTTTCGTTTATTTAAATATCTATCCACCCTCTTTAGACAATACAAAATACAAAAACAATAATAATAGTCCTTGTTGGACCTCGCATTTATCATCAACTATTTAACTCAAAAAATATCTTGTAGTGCAATAGACAATTCAAAATTTCAAAGAAAATTCTATTTACACCTCGTCATTATGCCGACATTGCACATTAAGACGATAAAAAGTCTCATCACAACCAAAGCATGTTTGAAAGGGCGACCACAATTACACCATGCTTCTTGTATCGCCCACATCACGTCTGTCTCATTCATCGTCACAAAATTCTTATACCAAAAATATATCTCCATTTCTCCTGAAATGTTAGAAAATTTAAATTGGATTATATATAAATGACAACCATGGGGCTATCAAAGTATAATGTGAATGTCTCACTCTTTTTACACATGTGGCATTCACTTGAAATAAAATTAAAATATAAGATGTGTAGACAAAAAAACTAGTACAAAACAAGAGAGAAATTCAAAAGGGAGTCTTTTGTATCTACATATAGTCTACACATGAAATCTTTGTCTACATATAGAACCTTGAGATATGAACAAAATCAACGAATATAAATATATAGTGAAATTAAACAATGTCAAACGCTAAAGAGGAGCTTATTTTTAGTCCCTTAATACAAAGTTCCAAGTAGGCCAACTCTATGGTAAAGATAGTTTAAGAGTACAACCTGGAAACTATTCATGTCATATGCCACAGTGTAAGTCCACTAAATCGAAGAATAAATTGAAGAAAAAAATTGAAGTACTAAATCATATATTATGTTGTATTCATAACAACTTATTTCTATTTTTCTTTGTTTTGGGAAAATTGCAAATATACACTTATGGTGACAATAACTATTATGTTGTATTCTTGACATCAACATAACAATGCGATGTGTACAACTTAGATAGTGCTGCAGCAACAATGCAAGGGGTGCCAATTAAAAAACTCATGTGGTTATTAAATGTATTGGTTCAAACCACATACAAATGATTCCATAAAACAAATAAAACAAATGATTCCAAGAAAACATAAACAATACTAAATAATAATTTTTTTAGGAAACACTACCTTTACCAGTTTTTGAAAATTAGGTGCTGACAGGGGCTGGTCTGATATCGGTGCACTCGGTGGGCCATCCTAAATAATAGGATTATTTCATAAGAAAAATTAAATAATGACAAAGGCCCCACAAATTTGTAAACATCAACATGTTTTTTACCTAATGATATTTTATATTCTAGATATCCCGAATTGACAAAGTAAACGTCAAAATTTCTATAACAATAAAAGAATCATAGATAGAAATATTATGGCACCTAAATCATCACATGAACAGAGCTATGCACGCACCTAAATGCCTCACCCTTAGTCTCACCTCACACGTGCAACAACAATTTCAGAACATGAGGATAATGTGGTGAACATATATTACAAGAACAAATATATCAATGCATGTGGAAATATGGACGATCGTAATCACCGTCGTACAACAGTAGTTTAGTATATTAGTTCAGTAGTGTAACTATACCACCATCTAGTAAGTGTACAAATTTATATAACCTGAGAGAGTGACCTGAAAAATGAAATTACAATGAAACTAACCTGAGAGTTTGTGAAGTGTATAATAGCATATATTATTTAATCCTGTATCTAAAAAAAGAAGAACCCAAATGGTAGCGCACTCCATGATCAACATTAGCTGGACAAATGGAAGAAAAGAAGTTAGAATGGTCCATTCTTTTTAATATGATAGTATAAATATTAGTCACTGAGAGTAGTTTCGTCATATAATACAAAGAAAGAAAATCTTTGTATGACAAAATCAACAACCTCAACTGACACCGAGTCCGTTTCATTGCGAATCTCAGCCGTTTACCCGCCCGACTACTACTCTTCCCTTCTTTAGGATAAATCAGCATTAACTGATTCTTCAAATCTTTTTATGACAAAAATTTATCCCTCCAATTCGGTAACGTCTCTTCAAATAAATTCCTTGAGCTCTTCCAAAACTTCATGCTATTAATTTAAAACAACTCTCACTCTGTATAGTATGGAAAAATAAATAAAAATATATGCGGGTGGTACGTGGGTGTGAGAGATATATCCTTCAATTTATGTCACTTACTTTAATTTATATATATCCACTTATTTATGAACTCGTTTTAAAGTAAACATGTAGGGTCATGAAGCTTATCTTGTGCACTTACTTTTCTGCAAATCATGTTTGCTCCAACTTTTCTAATATGGGGAAAAAATCTTCGATCTCTTCACTCGATGACATATTTGATTTCTTCCTACTCCAGGGCTCTATTTCTTCGCTAAACTCGCTTGTTGGGGTATTCTCTCTATTATAAATATAAATACACATGCATGTATGACTAGAAAATGAAATGTTTAATAAATTAAATTTAAGAGACCTAAACAATCGTTTCGTTTCACGAAAAGGAAGGAGTAAATTCAAAATAATTAACCTAAAATGGCCATTGATGAACACAGAGATTTCAGTTTCCAACCCCCGAGCCTGCAAATGAGAACTAAAAATAGACGTGTTAGAGAATACCTTTGAAAAATCACAATGTATATGTTCATTTGTTATTCACACTATTCATCACACTGTATATGTTCATTTCTAATTTACACTATTGATCATAGTGTATATGTTCATTTACAATTTACACTATTGATCGTTAAAAATAGACGTGTTAGAGAACACGTTTGAAAAATCTCAAATCTTTTTGTTGACTATTACAAATGATGTGTTGAAAGTGTAGCAAATTCGGACATATCTTTGTTATGAGACTTGATAGATGCTTCAACTTGATCCTCCCTACTATGATGTTTCACCTTGTCATGTTCCTTCTGCTAGATCTGCTCAAAATTATCCTCTTTAGCATTCATTGATTCTTCAATGATTCTCATCTGATCTTTGAAAAATTATTCTTGATAATCCATTTCTTCTTTATTTTGTTCATGGTGTAATTTGGTTCTCTGATGCACAATATGGTTCTCTTCCTCTCTTCTTCGAAGCTTCTCAGCCAGTAACTATACGATTCCTTAAGAGCTTTTGAATGCATTTTTTTGGCAACTTTGTCCTTGAACAACATCAGCTGCTGATTGTCTTTGCTCATCTGCTTGATCTGGCTCACCACCATCTCTAGGTAAGATCTCACCTCAGATTTCTATTTAGATTTCTCTTAATAATATTATTTGAAGAAATTCATGTCTTCTCAAAAGGTCCACTATCACACGCCGTCAATGATTTCTGGGAAATGGTACTCTAGTGTCGTTGCTCGGTAATTATGATGCCTACGAGGTTGGTCGACAATTACTGCATGGAGAAATGCGGCGACTATTTTCAGGTAGAGGATGATCTAAGAGAAATTGACAATAACATTCAATACATTTCCAACAAAAAGATTGCCACTGCCTCAAAACTCCAAACTAAAATTCCTGCATTTTGAAACAAAAAGTAATATCTTAATAAGAGTCAATGTGAAAATTGAATTAAGATAAAGTTCATTTCATTTTTCTTCCCAAATAGTATAAAACCACTCACATCAAGGCTAAGGTCGGGGCATGAAGCTCAAATAGGGCCACAAATAGATATATGATGAATCAATATAAAGTTCTAAACATAGAAAAAATAGTAGAGAATACATACTAACTTTGCAATGGGAAGTAACAGTTTTCCAAATTCGAACCCAACAAGTAAAGATAGATAAAAATCAAAATGAATGATTCCTCTAGTCATTTAAATGTCATTCAAAGAGAATATGACCTCAAGTTACTTATAAAGGTAAGATATATCAATCATTGGCTGAACATTGGCCAATTGTTTCTACAAAATAGCACAACTCTCAAATAGACAAATCATTAAAATATCATCCCAAATTTGTTAAAAAAAATGATGTATGAAATGAATAAAAAGAAAATTAGATAAAATAAAATTCAAAATGGTGAAATGGTGGTGAGGCTTTGGATATGGTCCCACCATACAATTTATGCACACAAAATAACATTCAAAGCGTTCTTTAGGTTAGAATCAAACATATAATAATATGTGTTACCATAAAATTGATGCACACAAAATGATTTTAATCGATACTCTGTTTTATTTTCTAAAATCTAAAAATTGGGGAATATATTTTTTGAATCATATTTCAGTGCAAGAGTACCAGAAACTCAAACCTCTGAAATCTTAAAATTTGGGAAATGTCCACCAATTGTTTAACCCCCACATCTTTAATTATCACCACTGAACTCCAGCTTCTATAAGAGATCTCAACACCCAACTTTTTTTTATAAGGATCAACCATTTTTAGAAGGATCTCACACTTGAATCGTCAAACAAATACTTAACAAAGGAAAATCAGCATTCAACATTCCAAAAAAATAGAGTCCTACGGATATTAATGAAGCTAAAAAAGAAAAACATGCAAAAAATAAAATAAAACATCGCACATATTATTGAAAGCTTAAGGGGGAGAGACCGTTAGAACATTTAGAATGTTTTTAGATCTTTGATCCGTCAATCAATTGGACGACCAAGTGTGAGAGACATGGGTTATAAAAAATTGTTTGATTTGATTTTAGGGTTTTAAAAAACCCTAATCTCATTGAATAGTGAGAGCTAGAGATAGGAAATAATATCCCTATTAACAAAATTGCAATTTCATTAAAGAGAGAAGGACTATGTTTAGGTCTTTATGTGGACATCAATAGATATGAAATTCTGAGTGAGTAACCATAAGTGAGTGAACAAATACTACCTTCAATACGATCATACACTACACCAAAATGGGAGATTTGTGAGGGCTGTTAGAACTCACAAATGACCTTTATAACTACTATTTACTGTCATAATTTAGGGGGTGACAAAAGAAAATTTGTAACTCCTAACAGCTGTCACAAATTTTTATAACCCCTATGGGGTGATGACTGGTGAACCCAATTTGTAACTGCTATTGGTAACTGCTGTCAGCAGTCACGAATCTTATATTCGTAACTGCTCCCAGCAGTTACGAATTTTATATTGGTGACTGGTGATAGCAGTTACAAAATTAATAGGAATGACAAATTTGTGACTGCTATTAGCAGTTACAAAATTGAATTTGTTAAATGTGATAAGAACTATTACAAATATCTTTATATTTTTACAAAATGATGAAATAATGGAAGTAAAATAAATATCATGATAACAAGTCTAAAAATTTCGACAACATTTCATTTATATTTCGGAGAATCCAAATATTCGGTGCACATAAAACTTATTTAAACTGAATTTAACATCAAACAAACCCTTCTTGGGTGCCAAGTACAAAATGAACATAGAATAAAAAATAAACTAAAAAAAATAACGACCCAACACTTTGACGATATGAAATGTCATGATCATGTAACATCGGCTACTTCACTCAAACTAAATTCACATCTCCGAGTTCTCCAAAACTTCTCTCGAATGCAGCCACTCCTCATGTAGCATAGCTCTTCCCTCGTTCAGATCAGGAGCAGTTGTTCTGAAGTAGTTAATTTCACTATCAAAAATCCTTCCGGCACACTCAAGGAATTACAGCTTCTATTCACGAAGAAATTCTTCTTCCATATAAGATGCTTCAAACTTTATATAACTAATCGACACCTTCAAGTGCTCTGGTTATTTTTTAATCACCCTCTAATATCTCGAAGTCAATGTGCCTTCCCCAACAACGGGGAGGTTCAAGTACATGAAATCAGAAAATAAAAGAGTTATGGTTAAACTATGAATAATTTACATTCAAAAAATTATATTGACGTCAATAACTAATAGACAAATATAGGGAAACACAGGGAAAAAATTGGATAGAGTACTAACCATACCTGTTAACAGAATTTGGGCGCATACTTCTTCACCATACCTGTTAAAAAGTAAAAAAACTAAGCAACAACTCTCAACTCAGATCATAAAAAATAGTATAAAACAGAGTATAGTCGAGTACTAAAGTACAATAACTCTTAACGGTACCTGTTAAAAAGTTTCAGTTATTTGTACCAAAGTCCAACTTGACATCCTCTAAAACAAAGACAATAGTAATATCGCCACCAACGATTTCATTAACTGGTGCAACTGTATCTATTTGTTTTTCTACAATATCAGCACGAGTTTTTTCACCGAGTCCCTGATATGGTTTATAAAAGTACCTAATATGGTTTATAAAAGTACCTAGAATGCTTGACCCTTATTGGTAAGAACATATAAGTTTCATAACAACATTTTATAAAAAGATCAACTTCAATGACTTAAATCAGTCCCTTCAACCCATACTAATAAAAACATTAGTCATACCACATGCACCCCGTAACGTGAATACAACTTATTAATACATGAATCATAATAAATGAAACATGTAATTAACTTCTAAATCAAACATGTAATTCAAACTAAAATAAAATTCTCCAATATTAAAAATAAAGAGATAACGTAAATCTAAAAAAGAGGTAGATACCTTACGGTCTAAATGTATCAACAACAACTCTAATATGCACCCTGGAAGGGGCTGAGGCAAGGGGGGCGTGGCAGTGAGCACTGAACATATCCACTTGCGTACACCCCTGAGAGATCATCGCCTAGTAATGTCCCCGTGAATACTGCAAGCATGCCCATAAACAATTTTTCTAGATCCTCCCTGTTAGAAAGGAACCATATAGCTTGAGTATATATGTAGATGGTTCTTAATAAGGAAAAATAAATTCATATTCATGCCTTTCGATAATTATTTAGAATTTTATGGTGTGTGTAAATGCGTGTGTGTGCATAGGCTGTTTTGGGCCCCCAGCTGGGAAATAAAACTTACATGTGATTTAAAAATTGGGAATCAAGCACATGAACCAGCATAAGCATATACTTTAGAATGTACAAGATTCATAACATACTAAGAATCTAATAAAATGATCAAATTTTCAACTACTTGTCTATATTCCTCTCCATAAACACAACCAAACATTATTGATACTAATTGAATATCTCCATTTAGTTCAGTGTCAGAGATGAGTCCAAAACCCCTGCAAACTATTGAGTCTTAAGAAAAGACAAAGTAGAGAAGACCACAAATTCAGGGTCAGAGTTGAGATAAAAGTGATGAGCAGTTGATCTTGAGCAAGAGAAATAAAGTTACCTTTGATTCAAATGTCCAAAACTATGGGCATGTTCCAGTGGATGAAAGTATTGATTCATTACTGAAAAATAACAAAATCAGTGGGAAAGAAAAAAACGAATATCATAAATCAAATCAATCTAATTATCATGGTAATTCAATCACCTAAAGTGTTGGAGCGCGGAATGGAATATTAACTCTGATTTGGGCCATCCCTAAGAAACATAAAAATTGATCAGTTATTCAACTCTGTTTTGTGAATCAAATAAATCAATAAATCAAGATTGAATCAAGTGAATCAATTGAATCAATAAATCAGTTATACAACTCTGATATCTGAATACAAGTGAATCAATAAACAAGTGAATCAAGTGAATTGTTCAACTAAATACAACATCTGTGAATACAATATTAATATGACACAATCAAGTGAATTATTCAAGTAAATTGATATGACACATCTGTGAATCAATATTGTATTCAACATCTGTGAATACAACAATCAATTATCAAATACAATCAGTTGTTAATCAGTTATCTAGTACTGTCCAAAATTGATATCTGATATAAAGATAATCTGTGAATTCATATGTGAATCAAATTGATAACTGTGATACAAATACAATTTACTTGTGAATCAGTTATCAAGAAGTTATCAGTTACCAATCAATCAGTTATCAAGCATGTGAAGCATGTGATACAAATACAAACACAATCAGTTATCAGTTGGCAATCAGTTATCAAGCATGTGAAGCAATCTGATACTGTCCAACATCTTCCAATTAAATACAAGATATCCGATAATGTCCAACATCTGATAAGGCAACCTAAATCAGGGTCGTTAAATCCCATTGTTCTCCACGAAACTGATAAAGGCAAACAGAGTCTACTGCAGATCAGTAAAGTCAACATAGGTGATAAGGTTCAATATGGTGAAAAGCTATTTAGACCTAAGAAATTATTGCCTGCTGAGGAGAATAATACTGAGATAGAGGAAATTAATCAAGACCTATGTAATAAGGAAGATAATTTCTACCAAGACCTCTACAATGAGGAAAATACCAACTGTGATGCAAATGTTAACTCTAAGGTGCTAACAAACGAAAGGAAAGAGGATCATCACACCTATCAAGAGAATAAAGTATATCAAGAGGAGAGTGGTAAAACTGTAAACCTGTGCAAAATAGTGGATCAATATAGCAAGGAGACTAACCAAATTCCTAAGTCAGACATAGATATGGATGGTGAAATTCTTCAAAAGAAGCAGTACCAAAAACCAAGACCTTAGCTGAATAAAAGAATTTACAAACGAATTAATGAGCATTTTTTAAGAATTCATAATGAAGCCCTAACTCCCAAAGAAGTTGTTATTATTGACACATGTTCTCTATACCCTAGAAGGACAAATATCCCAGACAATGAGTCTAATAAGGCTGCTGGCTATATGTATTCTACTGATGGGGATAAAGATGAATTTTTAGAAGTTCCTTTATTGGAAGATCTTATGGAATTCAGTAAAAATCTAGAAAAGAATATTCAAGCTTATAAAAGGTTGGAGCAAATCAGAAAGAAAAAAGACATTATGGTTAAGAAACCATTAGAACCTGCTTTCATTGACCCCTTGCTCAGGAGAAGAACAAGATCATCCTCTAAAGGTTTCACTCAATCCCATTCCAATAATTCTAAATGTTAAATTTGATTGTGTGGAATATTAGAGGGGCTGCAAAGAAATCATCATCCAGGAGAATTAAGAGATTAATGAGAATTCATAAAGTGCCTCTTATACCTATTATTGAGCCAAAAGTGGATCCTCTGAAAATCAATTACTATAAATTAAAATGGGGTTTTGATAATTGTTATGCTAATGAAAATGGGAAAATATGGTTATTTTGAAGGTTTGAGGTCTGCATTAATATGGTGGATGTGTCTAAGCAACAAATTACAGTTAACATAGTTCATCAAAGATTCATTTTGGATTTATATTTAACTTTCGTTTATGCTAAATATTCTAAAGAAGAGAGGAGGGTTCTTTGGGATGATATTGTTGATATCTCAAATCGTTGTCAAGCTCATCCTCATATTGTAGGAGGTAATGTTGTTGACATTCATGCTACAGGTGAGTTTCTTCAATCCGTTGATGATTGTGGCCTCATGTATATGGGTTATAAATGATCTAAGTTCACTTGGTGTAACAATAGAGATGAAGATGGGGTTATTTTAGCTAGACTGGATCGGTGTTTATTAAATCAAAACTGGGCTGATAATTTTTTGAACTCATCTATTCATCATCTAAACAGAACAACTTCTGATCATGCTCCAATGTTGTTCTCTGCTAACACCTCATTGGATTTAAATCCAAAATGCTTTAAATTTAAGAATATGTGGACCAAGCACTCTACATTCCTAAAGGTGGTAAATCAATCTTGGATTAAGAGGGTGGATGCAGAACGGATGAGAGCTTTTGGGCTAAAATTTCAAAGACTGAAAGGTGAGCTCAAAAAATGGAACAAGGATCATTTCAAAGATATTTTCCAAGAAGTGAAAGACCAGGAAGATAATCAAACAAGGAGATAGAAGACTTTGCAGATTTATCTGAACATATGGAAAAGTGACCAAAATGTAGTTGATGCAGATTTATCAGAGCTAATCCCCAACATAATTACTGAAGAATAAAACAAGGAGATAGAAGACTTTGATTCAGATGTCTGAGGTGCATGCAATAGTTTATTCATAAGAAGTGTAAACAAAGAAAATGACAATTCCTATTCAAATATTTTTGAAACCTAATTTATGGATTGCAATTGCATTTAAAAAACATCATGTGTATAAGCAGAGGCAGTGGACATAGTGCTACTGGTAGATTACCTCGAGTATGTTGTTCAATACATTTCGCCCATCATGAAAATATATCTCAAGGATATTGGAAAAAGATTGTTTATCAAGCCGTAGAAGCCTACAGAACTCGCAAACTCGAACTGTATAAGGCTGAGCAATGTTACAAAGAATAAAAACTTCTCCAAACAAGCTATTAGATTCTAGTTTTGAAACCGTCCCCTCTGACCCATCTTCATATATACCGATCTCTTCCAGTACCAAATTGGTCATTAATGGGAGGTGGAATTGGTATAAGGATTATGATGTTGGGAAAGCCCAATTTATGAAGGAGAAAGTATTGAGTGACATATGGTGGTATAAAGTCGACTATATCGTTCGTTTTACTGAGCCTATTATGAGATGCTAAGGCTTGCCGATACGGACCAACCATGTCTTCACTTGGTGTATGGTTTATGGGATAGCATGATTGAAAAAGTTAAAACGGTTGTATATCGGCATGAGAGGAAGGAAGAACATGAGGAGTCATCATTTTATGAGGTTATTCATACCAGTTTGGTTAATAGGTGGGGAAAAAGCAACACACCCCTTCACTGGGTAGCACACTCATTGAACCCTAGGTAACTCATTAACTAGTTCCTAATTTCCTTCAATTAGTTATTTGACTTTTAATTTTAATTTTTTAGTTAAAAATTGTTTTTTCCCCTTAGGTATTATAGCCAACAATGGCTCAATGGAGGTGCAAATCGTGTTGAGCCCAATAAGGATGTGGAAATCACAAGCGAAAGAAAGAAGTTTTTGATGATATTCTTTCTAAATGCATCCGAACGTCAAATGGTCAACATTAAATTTACGAAGTTCTCATCTCTTTCTGACGAGTTTGATTCTACAAATGACGGAGGAGTACTTGATCCTAGTTGTGGTGGGTTCTCCATGGATTTTCTACACCAAAGTTTCAAGCCTTGGCCACAAGATTTCGTGGCCAACCTTGTTCTTCATCGTGTTCAGAGAGAAATTAGAACACTTATTCTTTTATTACCGTGAAGAGAAACAAGTTGAATCCAAAACATGGCGAAGACTTGGTGTTTGTGCATAGTAATCTTCGACTTCTATCGAAGAAAAGTAAGTAATACAAGGAAGGAGATAGCAAGATGTGGAATGTGGGTGGGGATACATTCGATTCATTTGAGGTTGAAGCTGCCGAGATATTGGAGGTTTCAAATCTATCACTTGATGAGCCAGAGTTGGATGAAATGTTTTTAGCAGAATGCAATGAATATGTTGAAGATGATGAGGAGTGAGGAACATTGGAGTTCAAAGTTCTTTTTTGTTTAATGTTTAGAATTGGTTTTATATGCATTTTGGTTGTTTTTTACTAGTTTGGATCGAAGTTTGATGTTATGAATGGATTTAGGACTAATGTTATGTTTCTTAGCATTTTGATTGTTACGGGATTTAATATCAATGTGATGTTTAATGTTTAGAATGGATTTAATATCTTAAGGCTTATATGAATTTAAAATGAATTGTTTAATGTTGTTCTTAGTATGAGATTAGTATTAATGTGATCTTTTATATTTTTTATATATAAAAATAATTATAAAAAATATTTATTTGATTCTGTGTCCCCGCCGTGTTGTGTCCTAATTTTATTAGATTTGCTGTGTCGACGTGTCCGTATCGTGTTGGACACGACAGCCATGTCCGTGCTACATAGGCTATGTCTAATTTCTCCTCTCACATCTTCTTTGTAAAATGGCCCATTTAGAGTTACTCCTTAATCGATATCATAATAAAATCATCACAATTCACTATAGTAAAATCCAATCTTTCTTGATTTTATAATCTTAATTTTTTCCCGGCGCGCAGTACTGATAAACAAATTCACACAAACTAGTAAACAAATATCAATAATTCTAACTAAAATTCACACAAACAGTAAACAAATATTCTTGTAGCTTAATCTAAAAGCTCTATTACAACAACCAATTGACAATCCGGGTTTTCAATTGGCTCACCCTCAACCACCTATCACCACTACAAATAATATATATAAAAAGTAATGAAATATGTAACTTCGTTAAATGTTAAAAGTTAAGAAAACAGTACGTACATACCATTGGAAATAGTACGCTCATCTTTGGTGGCACTAAATTGATTATTACGACATTCTATACCTAATTCAACCAAAATAAAAAATCAAAGTGATAAACAATAATAATTATTACAAGCACACGTTAATGTAAAATACACACATTTGAAATGAACAACTACAAAACTTGTTTACAAAAACATACCTTTAGCTGCTAAAAATTCAACCTAATTGAATCAAACAAGTCACAAACACAAAATGAACAACTGTTAGTCCTCGAAACTGTAAGTACAAAAATGCAAGATTGAAAAGACGAGAATGAACTAATGGATGTATTGAGACCTTTGGCAAAATTTCAACACAAAACATATATGGATGAGTTACCCAGGGTTTTTATTTGGTTTAGGGTACGATAATACACAAAACATATATGGATGTATTTTTATTTGGTTTAGGCTACGATAATACACAAAACCTTCAAAAAAATCAACATCAAGAAAATATATTAAACAGAGAAATTTACCATTGTAAAAAGAGAGAGAGAGCGCAAAGAGAGAGGAGGGAAAAAGAGGGGGGGGGGGGGCGAGAGCTTGAAGAGGAGAGAGGAAAGAGGAGGGAAATTAAACTTTTTGGCAAAAAAATTTGTGACCCTTAACAGCGGTCACAAATTAAGTATTAGGCTAAAATTTGTGACTGCCATGAGCTGTCACAAATTTGTGACTGCTATGAGCGGTCACAAATTAAATATTTATGACTGCTATGAGCGGTCAAAAATTTGTGACTGCTAATAAGAGACACAAATTAAGTCTTAGGCCAAAATTTGTGACTCCCCAAAGCAGTTACAATTTTGTGACTGCTCATAAGAGTCATAACTTAAGCCTACTAATAAACTTATGACTCTTTGTGGCAGTTATAAATTTGTGACTGCTTATAACAGTCGCAAATTAATTATATGGTAAGATTTGTGAGTGTTATTAGCAGTGACCAAACAATTGACTCAAATTTTTATTACCCAAAGATTTTATCACTCCTAAAGGCAGTTACAAATAATTTTGTGACTGCTCCTGGGAGTGATAAGTTTGTCACCCCCATTAGCACTCACAATAAGGCAGTCACAAAATTAGTATTTTGGTGTAGTGATAACAATATATTTTAAAGACTAACAAAGAAGTAATGAAAGAAAAATACATTCAAGGTGCAGAGATGAAAAATGAGATTACTCAATTGTACAACCACCTCAATCATCTATATAATAACCATGCCTCGCTCAAGACTCAGGTCAACTTCCTGACCCAAAGGGTTCTAATACTAGAAGATGCACCACCAAAAAAGGATGTTGTCCCATCCATCTCGAATGCAGCCATAGAGTCCTCTGCAGAACAATTGGCTTTAGAAAGGAGTCAAGCGAGGAAAGTTGAAAAAAAAAGAAAGGGGATTTGAAGCCTACACTCCACTAATTTACGAAGTTGAAGAAGTGTTGGAACTCATCAAATAATACAAATTGCTTTGCTGGCATGAGAAATTGAAGTCCCCTCCTCATAAGAGGGACATAACCAAATATTAAAGCTTCCACAAAGACCATGGACATAACACTGACAAATGTTTTGGGCTGAAAGATGAGATCGAAAGACTTGTGAGTCAGGGAATGCTACAGCGATTCCTTAAGGATGCATAAGGGATGCAACCTAGTGTGGCAGGTCTCATGCATCATACCTACCTTGGTCTCCACTATGTTTTTGTTTTATCTTTCATAAGCTCTATTAAAATGTTTCGTTTCGATTTTGTATTTTTGTAACAAAGTCATGAATATATGCATACATGGATATATGAATTGGGCTTATATTTCCAATTTCTCATTTCTTTTCTTTTCATTATCTATTTACTCATAAAAGGCTTTCATCTTAAATAGATTTAAAAGTGGAGAAAACATATTATCTTAACGGGCTCACAACACCCCATGATGCCTAAGCATACGAAGTCATATGATATTTAAAAATTGCGAAAGCAACTCTCGAGATGATTCAACTAGACACAAGGCTGTTAATGCCCGTATATTAGCTATGGGTGGATTAATAACTTACCCCAGCCCGTGGAGGCTAAAAATATCCCGTATATTAACTGTGGGTGGCTTAATAACTTAACACAGCCTGGGTAGGCATGCAAATGTCCCGTACATTAGCTGTGGGTGGATGAGTAACTTAACCCAGCCTGTGGAGGCTTGAAAGTGTCTCGTATATTAGTCATGGGTGTCTTAATAACTTAACCCAGCTTGGGGAGGCTTGAAAATATCCTATACATTAGCTGTGGGTGTCTTAATAACTTAATCCATCCTGGGAGGCTTGAAAATGTCCCACTCGACAGTAGTCCATCTTTCAAGGGCCAAAAGCCTCATGGACCGCGACCCCATTTTTGTAGCAACATTTTCAATCAAGTATCAAGTTAAAATAGTGGTTGTAGCCATTAAGGATGCCATTCATTCATTCAAGAGGCAGTGGAAAGGAAGTATGCAGTAAAGAGTTAAGTATATCGATTAAAGCTACTATTGGCAGAAAAGGATGCAACCCTATTTGGAATTACAAAAATTGCTGCGTCCACATACAAGGTCAGTTAAAACATTACAGATATAATCATCAAAAGAGACTGCAACATATGTTATGCAATTACATCCCTAATCGTTCCAGCCTTAGTATGATAGACATACGATTGGGAAACAACCCAACTTATCAAGATGAGAGGGTGCGGTATTCAGTAAATTCTGCAATATCTAGATTTGGAAAGTGTTAAAATAAGGAGGTTACAGCCGAAGCCTTATGTTCCATGTTTATTTTAAAGGGAATATAGCTGCGGCCATTATCAAGTGCATACATTTAAGGAAATACAAGTAAACAACAAATGAAGCAAAGGGCATTCAAATATTCAAGCAAGAAAAATAGTAGAAAATATAGGGTCCAATAATGAAATGACAGCTCAAATGCCGCGGCCAGCTAGCAACCAAGCCGCAGTCTCAAAGTTGCTATTCATGACTTGGAAATGAGAGTACATTAACTAAGGCCAAAACTTGCAAAAAGGGGCGCAACCCAATATGAAATAATAGTTCATATATTACAATATAGTTTATAAAAAATACATATTACAATGCAAGGAAAAAAATACATATTATGCCGCATCATCTTCTTCTTCAGCTTCATCATCATCAGCCGCAGCCTCTGTAAAATCACCTCTCGTAGCCTCTTTATCCATCTTTTCGCCTCTTTCTTTTGTGACATCCCTTATTTTCGCCACGCACTGGTCATGCTCGACATCACCCAGTTTCCAAGACATGATCTGCTCTTTAGAATCAAAGATATTTTTTATGACCATGTGCCTCAGTTATTGGAAGCCACTTTAGTAGGCTTTATTATTAGTCTGGAAGAAGTCTCTTGAAGTTTTATAGGATGCTACAACTTTGTTTGCATCCTCAATCAAGGCTGTGACATGGTCCTCATCCTCATTCTTAATGGTCGCGGCATGATCAAAGTCATTTTGAGTGAACTTCCTATCCAACTCTTCATACTTTCACTGGAGAAGATTGAGCTTGTTCTTAGAAGTTATTGCATGACTAGTATCCTCCGCGATTTGAGACTAGGTTATTTTTAGAGATTTTGTGGCAGCCCTAAAATTTTATTCGGCATCCTTTTGGGCCTGTGCCACAACCTGAACTTGTGCTTCTACAGTCATTTTATAGGCCTCTAGTGTTGCGACAGTCGAATCTTTGCCAGCTATAAAAGAAGAATCATCGGCCTTCTCTGGATCAGCCACATGAACGATCTCTATGACCTCCTTTAGCTTGTATAGGTCTTCATATTTATCCCTTTGGGTCATGACCACATATGCAACCTAAAATTTGAAATATGTTAGAAAAAAATATCAAGTAATTGTCAGCAAAAAGTATATAAGGGTGCTTATCCGCGTCAGACTATGGAGGGCGTGTTCCTCCAAATGCTCATGGTCTTCATCAATTAAGCGATCAAGATCAACCGTGTCTGGAGCCTTCATCATCCTATAGACTGCCCTGGAAGTTGTGTTCGAAGACGAATGAGGATTTGGTTCCCCTAAACGAGGCCTCGAACGACCACTGTTACCCACAGTTGCATTACTCTGGTGGTGGGGGCACTTGGCATTTACTACCACTACATTCTGCGGCTCCGGAGGATGAGATCTAGGAGAAAAATGAGTTGGACTGGATCCAGTGTTGATCTCTCCCCCATAAATAATGCAATCCACGATCAGCTCAGCCCCAATGTCATCATCCACCAGGGGATTTTATGCTCCAATAACCGCGGCATCATCAGCAGGGGTCGCGACTCTCCCAAGGGTGGGCTTGGTTACTTCAGCTTCACCCGTAGGAATGTCCTCGGTCGAAGGAGCTTTTTCTTTTGCCTCCCTATTCCTATTTTTTCTCTTATTTGGAATTGATTGAGGGCATTGGCATCCTCATCCATCTCCGCAAGTTGATCCATCAAGATCTCGGAGTTAATCTCCTCTCTTGGAAATAGAACAATCAAGTTAAAAACATGAGGTCTCGACCAATTTACTTTCAGAGTGGAATAATTACCTTCCGCGGTCATTGTCTTCAGCAATTTTTTGCTGGGAAAATAGCCTCAATAAAAAATAGCCGTGGAATTAACCAGTGTGCTAAATTTCTTCTGGTCCCAAGGGTGGGATTGGTTACATTAGCATCAAGTGACAACCCGCCTAATAAAATACCGGGCGATCACTCCTAATATGGACAATTCTTCGCATCACTGTCGAAAACCAATTTAATTACTATTAACCTATTAGGCCGGTGCCAAAATTTTACTTAACTAATCTTTTTAAAAAACTACACAAATAAAACATCCACATAGTTTAAATAAATGAAACTGGAAAGAGATAAAATAACCGAATACTCGGTTCAAATATGATATAATCAAATTGAATCCGCATAAAAGGCGGTAAAAGAATAAATAACAACAGTTGGGTTATCAACCCGAATGTATATACAACACCTCCTATCTAAATTACCAGGATAAAAGCATCTATCGAAAACCTGCATTCATCCACAGCTGCCGCAGCACACGTCTGACTCAAAGGAATCATCATCCAGGCGTCCCTGTGTTTGGACA
The DNA here is from genome assembly GCA_949130495.1 of Sambucus nigra. Lineage (NCBI taxonomy): Eukaryota > Viridiplantae > Streptophyta > Magnoliopsida > Dipsacales > Adoxaceae > Sambucus > Sambucus nigra. The sequence goes on from OX422217.1 coordinate 575,347,010, forward strand.
CCTATATATATATATATAGATAGATAGATAGATATAGCAAGCGAGGAAAATATAGAAACGGGTCAGAGCCCGAGTTGTGAAAATATTAAGCAAGTGCATGAATGCTTTATTTTTAAAATATGTTTTATCTCATATTTAAATTGGTATCGCACTCCCATGAGATACCCCTCACCCCTATTCTAATAGTGCATGCCTAACGCACTCGTCTAAGACATCATAGTTAAGCGACCCCGCCTAACTAATCTAATTCACCCGTCTGCTAGAAACCTCAACAACCCGAGTACTAAGGGCTAAACTTCTCTCCATTCTCAACACTGCGCTAAGTTCGTGTGTGGGGTGTCTCGCGAAGCAAAATCCAAATAAGGACCCCCCTGATACACTACTACTTGGCAGTGTCAATGGTCGAGATCCATTAGGCCCTTAGTACAAAATGAATGTATAAATATACTTATATAATAATATACATATTATACTCATTTCCATATACATCTTACAATATACATCCGGATAATATCTCCCGGACTGAGGATTTCTCTATATTCATTTTTAAAATGCAGATCCGAATATAATCTCCCGGACTGAGAATTTATCCGTTTTCATTTTTATCTCTTTACTCTCATATATATATATATATATATATATATATATATATATATATATATATATATATATATATATATATATATATATATATATATATATTACCTTGTTTCCATACACAAGTAATATACTATACACACAAGTATAATAACCATCTAACCGAGTTATCACTAGAGGATGCGATCTCTCAATGCTATCATCTTCCAGTGCCTCACTCACGTAGCATCCCGGGGACCACCGGTACGACAAAATGACACCTACTTCATTGTAAAAAATATCACAACGTTTGGGAAGAGGTCATAGTTCCTAACTGGCAATGAGATGAAACATACCCACCACGTCTCCTCCCCCAAAAAATGTATATCACATAATAACACAATGGACGACTATGACCTGGGGAATATCCACACTCTTCTCCTCGAGCCAGGGTGCTCACCCTCATCGCGCAACTTCCCAATGATAGCATTAGAGGGGGTATACTTCGCATATATATATACCACACACACACACACACACACACACATATATATATATCCGTATCATACTCTATATATACTTTAATCACATAGTATACATACTATATATATTGCTCCTCGAATATATATATAAACGACCATAATTGCTAAACACACATAACGATGACCACTAGCCCCAAATTCCATCGTAATCACATTCTAGGATGTTCTCGATTTCATTCAGCCCATATTCATTCTAACCGCATCAATATATCAATACATGCCTACCGAAAGATTTTCCCGAATGTCTCTTGTCCCAAAACATTAATTAAATCCATACCTCGGACCATACTTTAAATTAATTCGAGGTTTACTTATCCTCATCCAATCATCATCTAGGAGTCCTAACATCCCATTCAGAAACTCCTATAATAATTTCCAAAACCATAATTTAAGTCTCCCTAAACTTAAAAAGGAGAAAACCTCAAAATTTTGCCAAGACCGAATCGACTCGGCCTTCCTGAATCGATTCGCTGGCTAGAGAATTGATTCGCCCTATCCGAATCGATTCAAAATGGTTCTACTTTCAAATTGTCTCTTACCGAATCGATTCGGCTGGTTCGAAAATCCCAATTTTGCCTAGGGTTCATATATACCCCAAAATCCAAAACTCAATATAATCTCCATTCTTAAGGTTTCTAATCGCAACCAACAACACTTCAAATGCCTAATCTATGTTTTACATCTAACACATCAATTTATTTGTAGTATTAAACCATTTCTCTTAGGTTTAAACCCTAAAGCCATAAAACCCTAGTTTTGACATTTCTCCCATTTCAATTCAATTTTATACTCCATTAACACAGTTTTATTACTAGAAACCATTAAAAATTTACATTACATCAATATGTAAACTCATATTCAAGTTTTCCCAATTTTACTTTAAGGGTTCAAACCCAAAACATATAGTATACCAACTATAATATGAAATAAATGCACAAAATGAAATAAAGAAAGTATACACTTGCCTGGAGGATGAAATCCAACGACCTCGAGTCGAATCCGGCGGAGTTTTGGGCGGAATCCCCCATTCTCTCTTATTTTCTCCTCTTCCTTCTTTCTCCCTTTATTTTCTTTATTTTCTTATTTCTCTTCCTCTCTCTCGTGACTTATAAGAGAGAAAAATAGGGGTTCATCCCTTATTAACCCAAAAATGACTCTTTTACTCAATTACGAGTCCAAACGGGTCCAAAAATTCTCGAAACTTAATTAATTCCCTTGGATACTCTATTCTGACTATCTCGGCCATTCTGAGACCAACCGGGCAATCAAAATTTCCATCCGAGGTACTTGACCGCAATTCATCATATTAGCCCAACACTACGAAATGCGGGTTCTCCCATTAAAATATCGTCCTTTGTCTCTTTTCCCAACAACGACATATAATAGAATACTTCGAATCATTTACGTAATCCTAAAAGCAATTATAACATCCATCGAAAATCATTAAATCCTTGAAAACTTCAAAATTTACTGTTCACGATAATTTCTTAAATTCCTAAATTACATTTAATTATTGAATTTAATTTCCCATAAAAGTGCGGGGTATTACATACTGCCCCCCTTATAATGGAATTTTGTCCTCGAAATTCATATATGACCGATACTACCAACTCTAACCTAGGATCGTGAATCACTCCACATGCTAATACCTCAAAGTGGAATGGTACTACCTAATGGCTCTCAATCGTACACTCAGCTCTAACCAGGTTTATACTATATTATCCTACCATCTCGGCATAATCTTTAACTCTATATACTACTTCCCTTCTATCTCAGGCGGTATATAAAACCAATTTACCAATGTGCCTAAACACCTTTTAACTCGTGCCTATCAACCCAACCATTGTAAACGTTCGACATGTAACACTCTCTCTAAATAAGGGTCTCCTTTCCTCGGTTAAATACTCACACATGGGTCCTCCCAACCCATGAAATTCAATTCTCCTTAGGGTTAATCAAATAATCTTCTTGTGGTTTACTTCCCAACATCTTCCTATATCAGTGGTACCAACTCTATTGAACTTACATCCTAATAATGCTACGGTTTATGCATTGCCCTACCTACGTGAAACGAATATAATCCTAAGTATGTCCCTAGTGCCAAAGGCCTCTCTCAACTTCCAACATTTGCTCAGTTTCATGCGTGAGACGTCTTGCAAAGAAAAATCCAGACAAGGAACCCTCCCATTACACTACTCCCTCACATCGTCGATCGCTGAGATATAACGGTATAAGGCACATCAGCGGTACGTCCTAAATCCTGCCTCACTCACCTACCCACGTACATCTACCACTCCAATCTTCACCTTGGCAAAAATAAAGCCAAATAACTCAAGGTGCCTACTTCCTTCAAACCTGTTTTGAACATCATACCCAAAACACACTATCTTAAAATTTGACATCTCATCAAGGCCTAACTACAAGGATTAAATCAATTTCCTTTACCTTTCCTCACCTTTATACTTGCGGTGAGAAAAACATTTTGGTGCTTTTCCATAACACTTCCATCTCTAAGCATACCGTTATCACATGGCTCTCAGTTTATAATGTTTCTTCCACACTCTATGACTTATTAACGAAATCAACATTCTTGTATCCTGTAACATCTATCCACTCCCGACGTCGTTAATGTTCATGCGTGGAGCGTCTCGCAAGAGAAATCCAAATAAGGAACCCTTCCAATACACTACTACTTAAATTTGTCGATCGTGGAGGTCCGTTAACTCCAAATATGCAATCGGGATAACCCTATCCCCTCTTTCAACAAAATGTGGTCTGAACTCCCATCTCTGCCCAAGAGACACACCACTAAGAGCTCACACCACGCTCAGTCCTTACGCAATCAACAATGAGCTTAAAATCACAACTCAACAATTAGCCCTGCATACCTTAAATCACATTTATAAGGTCGCCACGCACTCAAATCATAATAATGAAACCTCTTCTTACCATAGTTCCATCTACCCATAATAACAAAGGCAAACTCAACCTTTATCTAGGTGAGATATCGCAACAACCTGTTCCACCCTAGAACCACGGACACGATAGTCTTGCATCATTAGCCTGCTATCGCTCTGAACAACGAAAAAACATAATATACTCACAATACTACCATACTCGTATAACACATATAAAACGAATATCACAAGCCAGATATATATATTCAAAATACCAACACCCACTTTTATAACGAATGAAGGAAAACAGAACTCCGCTACTACAAAAAAACACATAGACATACATTATATAATGTTGTCGATACCGCCACAAAGATCTAATTACACACATGAATCTGAAGCTAATAAAATACTGTGAATCAATCTTGTCATGTAGAACACACCTTTTTCAACTGAGGTGAAACTCATAAGAACATTCTTACCAATTCCCTATCTACTCCAAACGGTTCCTGGACATGGTACACTTGCCCTTACTGAAGTAAAATTTTCTTTAATCAGTGCCCCATCTGGGTTCCCTACTCTTGCCCCTTAACTCCCACTGGGTAATGATTAATCGTATGGTTACACACTCCACATTAAGGTTATCAATATCTTGGACTTTGTAGCCACGATCCTGACAATCCCTTTCTTTATCCCCTTCACTTCTTGATTAAAAGGGAACTCCATTACCTCCTTCAACAGCCCTGTTTCATTAAATTTCCCCGATTGGATGTCCACCAATGGGGTCCATAAACACACCCACATTCTTCGCAAGTGTTAGCAACACTTTTCTAATAAGCCTATCATTCCTCTGAAGGACTCTTTTGTCATTCTACCTATCTCACCTCGGTACAAGGTTCACTTCTCCATATCACTCTTTATCCACTGTCGGCCTCTGGCCGATCCTTATGTGAATAATTTAAAATGGCATTACCACCATTTCTAATAGACCAAAGTAACTAATGGGTATATCCATCCATAATATCCCTCTATGGGCAAAACATTCTTCCCCTATATATGGTGACAATCATTTTCACCACTACAACATTGCTCCTACGAGTGAAATTTTTTTCCTCATTTTTTCACATCTGGGTATTTCCCATATCCTATTCTAGGACAAGGCTCATGGGCCTTCTACTTCCACTGAGTAATGCTACACTACCATCGCATGAATTGATTTCAAATTATGGTCCCTATCAAAGACCCCTTTCGAACCCTGTCCAACTTAACTTCACCGGGTAATTCAAATCTAGCACCACTTTCTACCGTGGTGGTACTTGAGTACTCATGACTACTATACTTTAGTAGTAGTTGCAATAATCCTTAACAAATTCCACAAGGTGAGTGACCTCTACTGCGGTCCTAGTCCCCAACTTCTACCAGCTGCTCCAGCTAGGCCCCGCCTCATGCTGATTTCCTAGCCCTGCACACGAATCTCGAACGAGCGTACAAAAGATTTACATAATCTTATACTCTGGCAGGAGAACGAAATATCACAAGAGAAATCAACAATCATAATCCTGAGGCTCTATATCAAATCGAGAGGAACGCTAAAAGCGTAGTACGTCCGCACAGATTCCTAAGGACACTAGAACCTGATGCTCTGATACCATCTGTGACAACCCGCCTAATAAAATACTGGGCGATCACTCCTATATTAAATTAAAAAAGGAGTCGCATATGGATCCTTCTCCGCATCAGTGTCGAAAACCAATTTAATTACTAATAACCTATTAGGCTGGCGTCAAAATTTTACTTAACTAATCTTTTTAAACAACTACGCAAATAAAACATCCACACATTTTATATAAATAAAATTGGAAAGAGATAAAATAACCGAACACTCGGTCAAATATGATACAACCAAATCGAATCCGCATAAAAGGCGGTAAAAGAATAAATAACAACAGTTGGGTTATCACCCCGAATGTATATACAATACCTCCTATCTAGATTACAAGGATGTAATACCCCGTATTTTTGTGATATTTATTTATGGGATTAATTGAATTAAATGTGTATTAATTGGGAATTAATCCGGATAAAATACTAACGAGATGTGAGTTGGTATTTGATTATAATGTGTACATACGACGTTATATGAATATTGAAATTATTAAATTTGTCGTGAGATTGATATACGACAATTTGGGAAATTTTGTTGAGACGCGTGTGACAGTCGCGTCAGGAAAGGAATTATTTAATTAAAAAGTGAATTTTATTTCTATTAACCGTATGGTCATTTTGAGTGCGCCAACGTGTCCGGAAGGGTCGAAATAGTCAGAAAACACTACCCGGGGGTTTAGTTTGGGTCCCGGGGCATTTTTGGGCCATACCCGCAACTTAAAAGGGTATTTTGGGAATTAAAACCTACGAAAATTAGAGTTTAATTATGATTATTAATTAAACCCACCAACCCATTATCAGCACTAAATTAAGTAGTGGGCTACGGGAGAAGTTTAGAATAGAAGTTAAGGGTCCAAAAATATACCCCACCACCATTGTCATCATCTTTAGAGAAGAACTTGTAGAGAGAGAGAGAAAAGAGAATTCTGCAGAGAGAGAGAGAACAATTCAACCTTCAAGATTCAAAATCAAATTCAGAGAAAGATTTGAGGCAAGTGGTTTAATTACGTTATTTGCAAAGAATGTTTCTTCCATGCGTAGGAAATTGATATAATTGTTTTGTTCTTGGAGAATGATAAAGACCCATTGAATTGGAATTAGAAAATTACATTTTGATGAGGAGATTGCATGTAGAATTGTGTTAGGGTGAGTATTCTGATAGAAATACATCTTTTATATCACCAAAACCGGATTTAATTATGTCTATGGATGACTTTAATTTTCTAGGGTTCATGTTCATGGGATTTGGGGAAAATTGGGGAGATTTGCTGATTTGATGATGTTTAGGAAGATTTGGCCCTATATAAATGTTTAGTTATGACCTATGAATACTTAATGTGAATTAGAAACATTAAAACACTGTTGGGTTAATGTTGGTATGAGTTTTGAGAAGATAAAATTGGTGAAAAACGTAATAGGAATTTTCTGGGCTCGAACTGTCACCTCGTTAGAAGACCTGCCCAGGTCGTTCGAACGAGCTCGTTCGAACGAGCTTCTAACGAGTTGACAGTTTGCCTTCTAACGAGAGGGATGTTCCTTCGATGCCTTTCATTCTAACGAGATCTCTTTAGATGCCCACTTCATTCGAACGAACTCTCGTTCGAACAACCTCGTTCGAATGAGACTTCTAACGAGTTGACAGTTTGGCCATGTTGCCCTGATTTGACTTCTAGTGTTCCGTAACCTTGTTTAATTGTAGAGATGACAATTCCTTGATGATTAATCGATATAGTTGGGACATTTAGGATATATTGGTAAGTAAAACATAGAAGTGTGGTTTGAACTAAATGATATTTGTGGGTTAGAACGTGAGTAACAAATTACGACGTGAGGATAATGGATTATGTGTATATATAAACCGGGGACACGTATTTTGGTATAAGAATGAGAAGTATACCACTAATAAAATATGTTAAGTACTAAGATGTGTGCATGCTTAGTACACGTATATGATTTTATGTGTATGACATACCTACCATACTTGCTATCACGGGAGGTTTACGTTCGCTTAAGACCATCAACTCCTTGTGTGCCCGGATTTAGATTGGTGCCTAGAGAACATAATGCTAGAATGACTTATTTGTGAGTTAATAAGTCAGCTGAATATGGAGCGTTGGTATGTACGTGACCCATGGATATGTTGAATTATGTTCGCCTCCATTTTCGTGTGTTGTGCTTATTCTAACAATTCCTGAGAGATTCGAAATTTGTCATCCTTATGTACGTGATATACCGGGATGGATAGCAGAGTATGAGTGCACCACAGCTTAGTCTCAGGGTGCGTCTATTGTATATTTATGACGTGAATAAAATACGGATAAATGAAAAGAATGGTTATGTTTGGATGTGAGAATCATTATAGTAATGCATTGAGAATATAAAATGAGAGATAAACTTTGGTAAATTGTACTACTAATACTTTGATATTTGAGAATTTAAGTAAAGCTCTCTATTAAATTGATAACGTTGGGACTTATAGTACGAATCGAGTAGAAAGGACAGTATTTGTTTTAGTCTAGTTAGATATGAGAAACACTTGTATGGGTATGGTACGTTAGGAGTGCACAAATAGCCGAGAGGTGAGTATTTCATGTGAGAGCACGTCCTAACATGTACTTTGCATTCATTGTTTTAATGTTATTAAAACACTTGCTGTTTTTAAAATACTCTCCACTTTCGGGCTCTGACCCGTTTGCTTTCAAATCTACTTTTTGTAAAAACCTTTTTAGGTGCCGAGCCACAAGGACACCATGCATAGTATTTCCAGTCAGGTGACGAGCTGTAGCTGTTGTGGAAGTTACAGGGCCTTGCTAGTAGACGCTTCATCTGCTTTGACTCTATATTCAGATTTCATCAGTTGTAGGGCATGTCGCCCATTTCTTTTAGAGACATTTCATTTATTTCAGTTATTCAGACTCTTGGGTTGTAATTAATTCAGGATGCAGCCTTGTTTTATTTTCTTTCCATATTGGGATTGTTGTGAGGAGTATTTCCTCTAGACTCATTTTTACTTATTGATTTACTATAGTTGGACTTTATTGTGAATGGTTATGTTATCCTTTACATTTCACTTATTGCATGTTAATCAGAGTTAACTTAAAATTTGGCAACTCACTTTTTAAATACTAGGTGGTTAGTAATCATTAAAATGTTTTCGACAGTGATGCTATTAACTGAACCAACTTGGCATTTTGTATTAATTTAATAAAGGAGTAGCTAACCGGTATTTAATTAGTCGGGGTGTCACAGGTGGTATCAGAGCATTAGGTTCTATTGTCCTTTAGGATCTGTATGACTTATTATGTTTCCGCTGAGCTTTCTTTGATGTAGAGCCCTATATTTTAGGACTGTTGTATTCTTTTGTATGCTACGTTCTTCAGCTATTTTGAGTTTATAACTGCGAACTTATAGACTTTATTCTTGTTTCAGATGCCTCCACGATGTGCACAACGGGTTCCCAGGGATGCAATGCCAGAACCACAGCCCGCACCAGTTCAGGGCATGATGAATGCCGCCGAGGTTGCAGCCATTGTAGCCCAAGCGGTAAATGCCGCACTAGCCGTGGTTCAGAAGGCACCACCTCAGGCACCAGTAGCCGCGCCAGTTCAGGCACATGCATTCCCGTCTGCTTGGGAACGCGTACGTGATGCTTTTCAGAAAGCACACCTTCCGGAGTTCGCATGTAGCTCCGATGTTGTGGTATCTAGTCAGTGGAGGAAAGACATTCAACGGAACTTGAGTATGTATGAGTGCACCGATGTCCAGAAGCAGATACTAGCTACCTTTAAGCTAGTTGGATCTGCACTGCAGTGGTGGGAGTCTATTACCACCGTGGAGGAGAGAGATACTCTCACTATACAGGAGTTTTGGGTGCGGTTCGACCGCAAGTATTTTCCGTCAGCTGTTCACACAGAGATGAGAAGGAAGTTGATGAGCCTCAAGCAGGAGGGAAAGACTGTGGCCGAGTATGAGGCCGAATTCACTAATTTACTGAATATTGTTCCGGATGAAATACCGACAGAAGAGAAAAAGATTCAGAAGTTTACAGATGGATTAACTTGGAGGATCCGTCAGCACTTGTTGGGGAATCTATCGTTGGCCACTTACTCTGATGTGGTTAATGCTGCACTGCTCCATTGCCAGGACCACCGCTTTCACTTGACAGAGGGGAAGCGATCAGGAGAGTCCAGCCATCAAGGCAGGACAGGGGGAAATGGTGCCAGCGAGGCACAATCAGCTCAGGGTCAGTATAGGCAGGGTGATCAGGGTTCCCAGCAAGGGGATTCTAAGAGATTCCGATCAGGGGGTTTCAAGAATGGACAGGGAGGTTTTAGGCAGGGCCATCAGGGTCCAAACAGCCATCAGGGCCAACAGGATCAAAATGGTCAACAGCAGCAGTTTCACCAGGGCCAGCAAGGCCAGGGCAGAAATGGTAACGGTCACCAGGGTCGTGGTCAGTAGGGACAGCGAGGGGGAAACTTCCAAGGGAAGTGTTTCATTTGTGTTAAGATTGGCCACAAACGCCAGGAGTGTCCTAATAAGGGCAAGGCCCCACAGCAGCAGCAGCAGGGTGCTCGGCACGAGCCACAGAGGCCTATGTTTCCCTCCGCCCTACCAGCACCCCAGATGGAAGCATTACCACCCATTCCAGAAGTCCCAGTTCAGCAGGGACAACTTCAGTATGGGAGAGTGTATCAGCTCCAGCAGGTCGCAGCCCCACAGGATCCACCAGCCATTGAGGGTATGTTCTCTATTCAGGGGACTCTGGGGCGCATTTTATTTGACACGGGGGCTACACACTATTTTATTTCTATGAGATTTGCACGCACCATTGGGTTGTTAGACACCGCAGAGAGCACCGCTACTTGTGTAAACTCACCGTTGAGTAGGGGTTCCATGATTTTGCTTATGTGTAGAGGTGTGGGTATAGAGATCGGGAGGTTTACTTTACCCGCTGATATGTTAGTGTTAGAGATGACCGAGTATGATGCCATTATTGGTATGGATTGGCTAGTTGCGTATCGAGCCATGATTGACTGTTTTAGTAGGATTATTATCTTTGCCATTCCCGGGCAGGAGATGTTTTTGGTGGTGATTCCTCGTCCTGAGGGAGGATCGTCCACTCATTGTACTATATAGAGGAGGAGACCTCTAAGGAAGTGGTGATACCACTTGATTCGATTCCGGTTGTTCGAGAGTTTGCCGATGTATTTCAGGATATACCTGGATTACCTCCGAGTAGAGAGATAGATTTTGTGATCGATTTGACGCGGGGCACTCGGCCTATTGCCCGCGCACCTTACCGTATGGCTCCAACTGAGATGAGAGAGTTACGTGATCAAATTTAGCAGTTGTTGGGTCAGGGGTTTATCCGGAGGATTACTTCGCCGTGGGGTGCCCCTGTGTTGTTCGTAAAGAAGTGGGATGGATCGTTGAGGTTGTGTGTGGATTACCGAGAGTTGAATAAGGTCACGATACGAAATCAGTATCTGTTGCCCCGAATCGATGACTTGTTCGACCAGTTGAGAGGAGCTTCTTTCTTCTCAAAGATTGATTTGCGATTTGGTTACCATCAGTTGCGTATCAGGGAAGGGGACATCTTGAAGACTGCGTTCTTAACGAGATATGGCTCCTACGAGTTTCGGGTTATGCCTTTTGGTTTGACCAATGCTCCAGCCGTATTTATGGACTTAATGAATAGGGTGTTCAGAGAGTTCCTAGATCAGTTCGTCATTGTCTTCATTGATGATATTCTGGTTTACTCCCAGATAGAGGAGGAGCACGCTGAGCATTTGAGGCAGGTTTTACAGACGCTACATCAGAACGAGCTGTATGCAAAGTATGAGAAGTGCGGGTTTTGGCTGAAGGAGGTTTAGTTTTTGGGGCATATTATTTCTGACCGAGGGATATCTGTTGATCCGGGGAAGGTATTCGCGGTGAGGGAGTGGGGACAGCCCACGACACCAACAGAGATCTGTAGTTTCTTGGGACTAGCAGGATACTACAGGAGGTTTATTCGGGGATTTTCGAAGATAGCAGGTCCTTTGACACATCTGACTCGTAAAGGTGTGCCGTTTATTTGGAGTGATGCCTGTCAGTTGTCATTTGATGAGTTGAAGGACAAGTTGACCTCAAAACCTGTGTTAGCATTGCCGAGACCAGGAGTTGAGTATTTAGTTTACACCGATGCGTCCTTGCAAGGACTTGGAGGTGTATTACAGCAGGAGAGTCAGGCCATAGCTTATGCTTCCCGTAAGCTTAAGCCTCACGAGAAGAATTACCCCACTCATGATTTGGAGTTAGCGGCAGTAGTATTTGCTCTTCGGATTTGGAGACATTACCTTTTGGGGGAGAAGTTTCGATTGTTCACGGACCACAAGTCCCTACAGTACCTATTCACGCAGAAGGAGTTGAATATGCGGCAACGGAGGTGGCTTGAGTTTGTGAAGGACTATCAGTTTGATATCCAATATCACCCGGGAAAGGCTAACTTGGTAGCAGACGCGTTGAGTCGTAGGCCAGTAGATGAAGTGGCAGGGGTGTGGAAGGCAAAGTGGAAGGAGTTGGGACACCAGGATGCAGTGGCCCGATCATTCATGTCGGTGATGACTGTTACACCGCAGATTGTCACGAGAGTGGTAAAGGCACAAGCAGATGACTCGTTCTGTCAGGAGAAGATATTTCGATTATTAGCAGAGGGAGCCGAGTCCTATACCGTTAGCTCAGACGGGGGATTACGCTTCAATGGCAGACTGGTAGTTTCGGAAGTGGAGGAACTGCGACACGAGGTGATGGCAGAGTCGCACGACTCACGGTTCGCGATACATCCCGGTGGGGACAAAATGTACCAAGATATGAGACGTCAGTATTGGTGGAGTGGGATGAAGAGATATATTACCGTGTTTATTTCTAAATGCGCCACTTGTTAGATAGTAAAAGTGGATCATCAGAGACCGACAGGACTTCTACAGCCATTAGAGGTTCCGATGAAGATGTAGGAGAGCATATACATGGACTTTATCACGGGGTTACCTACGTCACAGAGGGGTCACGACTCCATTTGGGTGATTGTGGACAGGTTGACCAAAGTTGCTCATTTTCTACCCGTAAGGACAGACTACACTACGGGACAGTATGCCCAGCTCTTTATTGTAGAAATAGTGAGACTTCACGGTGTGCCCCTAAATATCGTGTCTGACCGAGACAAGATATTTGTTTCATGGTTTTGGGAGAGTTTTCAGGAGGCCATGGGCACGGAATTACGGTTGAGTACGGCTTATCATCCGCAGATCTATGGGCAAACCGAGCATACAAATCAGATGTTGGAAGACATGTTGCGGATGTGCATCATTGATTTCAGGGGTGGATGGGAGCAGTATCTTCCACTGGTGGAGTTTGCTTACAACAACTCCTACCAGTTCACCATTGGCATGGCTCCATTTGAGGCATTGTATGGTAGACCTTGTCGTTCCCCAGCATGTTGGTTGGAGGTGGGGGACAACAAACCACTTGGGCCAGAAGTAATTCAAGATACTTCGGCGAGGATATAATTGATACGGAGTCGCATTCGGGTAGCTCAGGATCGGCAGAAGAGCTATGCTGACACGAAGAGGTTCTTCAGGGAGTTCCAAGTGGGGGACTAGGTTTTACTCAGAGTATCTCCTATGAAGGGGATTATGCGATTTGGGAAGAAGGGGAAGTTGGCACTGAGATATGTGGGACCATTTCCTATCATCGAGCGGATTGGGTTTGTTGCTTATAGACTTGGGTTACCGGAGCATTTGCACAGGATTCATGATGTGTTTCATATTTCCTCGCTAAGGAAATATCTTAGAGATGATTTGGCTCATTCTCACATTTCTTTGGAGGACATTGATCTCCAGCCCGATATCTCCTTGAGGAGGGGCCGATTGCTATTTTGGACCGGAGTGAGCGAAAACTGCGGTTAAAGATAGTTCCGTTAGTACGTGTTCAGTGGCAATATCATAATGTCAAGGAGTCCACATGGGAGCGCTAGGATGAGATGCGCGAACGTTACCCAGAGTTATTTTTACCAGGTACTTTCTAGTTCCGAATTTCGAGACGAAATTCTATTATTAGGGGGGAAGTATGTAATACCCCGTATTTTTGTGATATTTATTTATGAGATTAATTGAATTAAATGTGAATTAATAGGGAATTAATCCGGATAAAATACTAACGATATGTGAGTTGGTATTTGATTATAATGTGTACATACGACGTTATATGAATATTGAAATTATTAAATTTTTCGTGAGATTGATATACGGCAATTTGGGAAATTTTGTTAAGACGCGTGTGACAGTCACGTCAGGAAAGTAATTATTTAATTAAAAAGTGAATTTTATTTCTATTAACCGTATGGTCGTTTTGAGTGCGCCAACGTGTCCGGACGGGTCGAAATAGTCAGAAAACACTACCCGGGGGTTTAGTTTGGGTCCCGAGGCATTTTTGGTCCATACCGGCAACTTAAAAGGGTATTTTGGGAATTTTGGAATTAAAACCTACGAAAATTAGAGTTTAATTATGATTATTAATTAAACCCACCAACCCATTATCAGCACTAAATTAAGTAGTGGGCTACGGGAGAAGTTTAGAATAGAAGTTAAGGGTCCAAAAATAACCCCCACCAACATTGTCATCATCTTTAGAGAAGAACTTGTAGAGAGAGAGAGAAAAGAGAATTCTGCAGAGAGAGAGAGAACAATTCAACCTTCAAGATTCAACATAAATTTCAAAGAAAGATTTAGGCAAGTGGTTTAATTACGTTATTTGCAAATAATGTTTCTTCCATGCGTAGGAAATTGATATAATTATTTTGTTCTTGGAGAATGATAAAGACCCATTGAATTGGAATTAGAAAATTACATTTTGATGAGGAGATTGCATGCAGAATTGTGTTAGGGTGAGTATTCTGATAGAAATACATCTTTTATATCACCAAAAACGGATTTAATTATGTCTATGGATGACTTTAATTTTCTAGGGTTCATGTTCATGGGATTTGGGGAAAATTGGGGAGATTTGCTGATTTGATGATGTTTAGGAAGATTTGGCCCTATATAAATGTTTAGTTATGACCTATGATTGTTTAATGTGAATTAGAAACCTTAAAACACTGTTGGGTTAATGTTGGGATGAGTTTTGAGAAGAGAAAATTGGTGAAAAACGTAATAGGAATTTTCTGGGCTCGAACTGTCACCTCGTTAGAAGACCTGCCCAGGTCGTTCGAACGAGCTCGTTCGAACGAGCTTCTAACGAGTTGACAGTTTGCCTTCTAACGAGAGGGATGTTCCTTCGATGCCTTTCGTTCGAACGAGATCTCTTTAGATGCCCACTTCGTTCGAACGAACTCTCGTTCGAACAGCCTCGTTCGAACGAGACTTCTAACGAGTTGATAGTTTGGCCTTTTTGGCCTGATTTGACTTCTAGTGTTCCGTAACCTTGTTTAATTGTAGAGATGACAATTCCTTGATGATTAATCGATATAGTTGGGTCATTTGGGATATATTGAGAAGTAAAACATAGAAGTGTGGTTTGAACTAAATGATATTTGTGGGTTAGAACGTGAGTAACAAATTACGACGTGAGGATAATGGATGATGTGTATATATAAACCGGGGACACGTATTTTGGTATAAGAATGAGAAGTATACCACTAATAAAATATGTTAAGTACTAAGATGTGTGCATGATTAGTACACGTATATGATTTTATGTGTATGACATACCTACCATACTTGCTATCACGGGAGGTTTACGTTCGCTTAGGGACATATACTCCTTGTGTGCCCGGATTTAGATTGGTGCCTAGAGAACATAATGCTAGAATGAATTATTTGTGAGTTAATAAGTCAGCGGACTATGGAGCGTAGGTATGTACGTGACCCATGGATATGTTGAATTATGTTCGCCTCCATTTTCGTGTGTTATGCTTATTCTAACAATTCCTGAGAGATTCGGAATTCGTGATCCTTATGTACGTGATGTACCGGGATGGATAGCAGAGTATGAGTGCACCATAGCTTAGTCTCGGGGTGCTTCTATTGTATATTTATGATGTGAATAAAATACGGTTAAATGAAAAGAATTGTTATGTTTGAATGTGAGAATCATTATAGTAACGCATTGAGAATATAAAATGAGAGATTAACTTTGGTAAATTGTACTACTAATACTTTGATATTTGAGAATTTAAGTAAAGCTCTCTATTAAATTGATAACGTTGGGACTTATAGTACGAATTGAGTAGAAAGGACAGTATTTGTTTTGGTCTAGTTAGATATGAGAAACACTTGTATGGGTATGGTACGTTAGGAGTGCACAAATAGCCGAGAGGTGAGTATTTCATATGAGAGCACGTCCTAACATGTACTTTGCATTCATTGTTTTAATGTTATTAAAACACTTGCTGTTTTTAAAATACTCTCCACTTTAGGTCTCTGACCCGTTTGGTTTCAAATCTACTTTTTGTAAAAACCTTTTTAGGTGCCGAGCCATAAGGACACCATGCATAGTATTTCCAGTCAGGTGACGAGCTGTAGCTGTTGTGGAAGTTACAGGGCCTTGCTAGTAGACGCTTCATCTGCCTTGACTCTATATTCAGATTTCATCAGTTGTAGGGCATGTCTCCCATTTCTTTTAGAGACATTTCATTTATTTCAGTTATTCAGACTCTTGGGTTGTAATTAATTCAGGATGCAGCCTTATTTTATTTTCTTTCCATATTGGGATTGTTGTGAGGAGTATTTCCTCTAGACTCATTTTTACTTATTGATTTACTATAGTTGGACTTTATTGTGAATGGTTATGTTATCCTTTACATTTCACTTATTGCATGTTAATCAGAGTTTACTTAAAATTTGGCAACTCACTTTTTAAATACTAGGTGGTTAGTAATCATTAAAATGTTTTCGACAGTGATGCTATTAACTGAACCAACTTGGCATTTTGTATTAATTTAATAAAGGAGTAGCTATCCGGTATTTAATTAGTCGGGGTGTCACAAAGGATATAAGCATCTATCGTAAATCTGCATGCATCTACAGCTACCGTAGCACACGTCTGACTCGAAGGAATCATCATCTAGGTGTCCCTGTGTCTAGACACCTATATATATATATATATATATATATATAGCAAGAGAGGAAAATATAGAAACAGGTCAGAACCCGAGTTGTGAAAATATTTACCAAGTGCATAAATGCTTTATTTTAAAAATATGTTTTATCTCATATTTAAATTGGTATCGCACTCCCATGAGATACCCCTCACCCCAGTTCTAATAGTGCACGCCTAACGTAGTCATCTAAAACATCCTAGTTAAGCTACCCCGCCTAACTAATCTAATTCAATCATCTGCTAGAAACCTCAACAACCTGAGTACTAAGGGCTAAACTTCTCTCCATTCTAAACACTGCGCTAAGTTCATGCGTGGGGTGTCTCGCGAAGCGAAATCCAAATAAGGAACCCGATACACTACTACTTGGCAGTGTCAATGGTCGAGATCCATTAGGCCCTTATTACAAAATGAATATATAAATATACTTATATAATAATATACATATTATACTCAATTCCATATGCATCTTACAATATACATCTGGATAATATCTCCTGGACTGAGGTTTTCTCTATATTCATTTTTATAATGCACATCCGGATATAATATCCCGGACTGAGAATTTATCCTTTTTAATTTTAATCTCTTTACTCTCATAGAGATATATATTACTTTGTTTCCATGCACACGTAATATACTATACACACAAGTATAATAACCATCCCATCGAGTTATCACTCAAGGATGCGGTCTCTCAATGCTATCATCTTCCAGTTCCTCACTCACGTAGCATCCTGGGGACCACCGGTAGGACTAAATGACACCTACTTCGTGGTCAAAAATATCACAACGTCTGGGAAGCGGTCATAGTTCCTAACTGGAAATGAGACGAAACGTACCCACCACGTTTCATCCCCAAAAAAATGTATATCACATAATAACACAATGGACAACTATGACCTAGGGAATATCCACACTCTGCTCCTCGAGCCATGGTGTAACCCACTTCACGCAACTTCCCAATGATAGCATTAGAGGGGGTATGGTTCACATATATATATATATATACCACACACACACACACACACACACACACACACACACACACATATATATATATATATAATTATAATTTAATCACATAGTATATATACTATATATATTGCTCCTCGAATATATATATAAACAACCATAATTGCCAAACACACATAACGATGACCACTAGCCCCAAATTCCATCCTAATCACATTCTAGGATGTTATCAATTTTATTCGGCCCATATTCATTCTAACCGCATCAATATATCAATACATTCCTGTCGAAAGATTTTCCCGAATGTCTCTTATCCCAAAACATTAATTAAATCCATAACCCGGAGCATGCTATAAATTCATTAGAGGTTTGCTTATCCTCCTCCAATCATAATCTAGGAGTCCTAACATCCCATTTAGAAACTCCTATAATAATCTCCAAAACCATAATTTAAGTCTCCCTAAACTTAAAGGGAGAAAACCTCAAAATTTTTCCAGGACCGAATCGATTCGGCCCGTTCGAATCGATTACCTGGCTAGCGAATCGATTCGCCCTGTCTAAATTGATTTGAAATGGTTCTACTTTCAAACTGTCCCTTACTGAATCGATTCGACTGGTCCAAAAATCCCAACTTTGCCTAGGGTTCATGTATACCCCCAAATCCAAAACTCGATCTAATCTCCATTCTTAAGGTTTCTGATCCCAACCAACAACATTACAAATACCTAATCTATGTTTTACAACTAACACATCAATTTATTTGTGGTATTGAACCATTTCTCTTAGGTTTAAACCCTAAAGCCATAAAACCCTAGTTTTGACATTTCTCCCATTTCAATTCAATTTTATACTCCATTAACATGGTTTTATTACTATAAACCATTAAAAGTTTACATTACATCAATATGTAAACTCATATTCAAGTTTTCACAATTTTACTTTAAGGGTTCTAACCCAAAACATATAGTATACCAACTATAATATGAAATAAATGCACAAAATGAAATAAAGAAAGTATACACTTGCCTGGAGGATGAAATCCGACGACCTCGAGTCGAATCCGGCGGAGTTTTGGCAAGAATCCCCCATTCTCTCTTATTTTCTCCTCTTCCTTCTTTCTCTCTTTCTTTTATTTATTTTATTCTTTCTCTTCCTCTCTCTCGTGACTTATAAGAGAGAAAAATAAGGGTTTATCCCTTATTAACCCAAAAATGACTCGTTTACTCAATTACGAGTACAAACGGGTCCGAAAATTCTCGAAACTTAATTAATTCCCCCGGATACTCTATTCTGACTATCTTGGCCATTTCGAGACCAACCGCGCAATCTAAATTTCCATCTGAGGTACTTGACCACAATTCGTCATATTAACCCAACACTACGAAATGCAGGTTCTCCCATTAAAATATAATCCTTTGTCACTTTTCCCAACAGCGACATATAATAGAATACTTCGAATCATTTACATAATCCTAAAAGTAATTATAACATCCATCGAAAATCATTAAATCCTTGAAAACTTCAAAATTTACTGTTCGCGATAATTTCTTAAATTCCCAAATTACATTTAATTATTGAATTTAATTTCCCATAAAAGTGCGGGGTATTACACTTCACCTGCAGCAATGTCCTTGGCCGCAGGAGCTTTTCCTTTTGGTGCCCTCTTCCTCTTTTTTCCCTTCTTTGGGACTTGATTGAAGGAAGTGGCATGCTCATCCATCTCTGCAAGTTGAGCCTTAATGAGCTCGCAGTCAATATCTTCTCCTGGAAATAGAATAATCAAGTAAAAAACATGGGGTTATGACCAATTTACTTTCAGAAGTCGAATAATGACCTTCCGTGGACATTGCCTTCAATACTTGCTTGCTGGGAAAATAGCCTCGATAAAAAATAGCGGTGGAATTAACAAGTGTGCTGAATTTCTTCTGGTTATCACTAAAGCGTGTCACATCCTCAACTCCATTTTTGTCTTTGCTGTTGAGCCCTAGATTGTCAAAAGTTGCACAAATGTAAAGTTCACATTAATCTGCGGAAATTAAAGCAATATTGAGAATGGAAAGAAAAAAATACATTAAGTGGACAAACCCTTTTTATCAGGACACCCCCATGTTCGCGGCATCCTATATGTCTTCTCCCTCTCACACTCATCTGGATGAATCTCCCTCTCTAGAGATGTAGAAAAACTTAACTTTCTAGTTTTTAATAATGGAAGGCCTCCCAGTATATAGATATATATCTTTATCTCGCAGTACAAGTAGTAGTACCATGGAAAGTCTACAGAGTTCTCCTCCGACCTAGAAAAGTCGAAGAGCTCCGCAGGAGTAATGTCCCCGTTGAACTTTTGTTGCCATATAATAAAGGTAGCAAGAATCTCCCACCATCCAATTGGATCTAACTGGGAAGGCGCCAAATTCATTAAACCAAAAATTCTCCTAACTGGGCTGGGAATGGGTAGCCGCAGCCCCAGAAGGAAAGCATGCAATGGAAAGCAGACCCCATCATTGGGGATCACGGAACATGAACTTTGTTCCACGGATGGAAGAAAACAAAAGATTAATGAAGGAAAATCAAACGTCGCGGTGACTTGCGCAATCCACTTCTCATCCATTATACATGGCATGCTAAGTGCAGTGGGAACCTTTTGGGAAGCTTGGTTTGAGGGCCCAGCTGGAGAATTTTGAACTTCTGGTAGGACTGCCGAAGTCTCACCAACTATATTGGCCTCCTTAGTAGGAGGATGAGTACTTGACCGTGTATCCTACTCCATTATGGCCACAACCTCTCTAGTGCACCTATAATTGAAAGAGTCCACGGAGTCAGAATATATTATGGTGCAGCTTGGACAGTCCTTGAGCAGACAAGGCCCAAATGCCGTCAAGGGCTCTATCATTGGAATTTCAGGACGTGAAATGCCAAAATGCTTTCTCCATAAGTCATTCAAGAATTGAGAAGGGTCCTAACTCATAGGGCTATGATAGAACCTAAAAAGAAAAATGGCTCTGCAGTTAGGTGTCGCAATCAATATGGTTAGAAAATCCTCCTAGAGGCCGCGACATTTGATGCAAAATAAAGGTAGCATAAATTCTAAAATAATTGAAGCAAAGGAAATTTTTTTAATAGAATTTGATGTCGCTGCCAATCGATCTAAAAGGACAGACTGCAGCCAAGAGTGTTTTAAGGTTATTATTGGCAAAAGATAAAGTATGGTTGTGACATGCATTATAACCCTAAAAATGCCGCAATCGGTAGATAAACAGATCAGATGTCCAAGCTCTCAGTTCAAGAGAATTCCAACCTAAACCATAATAATTTTTATCTGAGAACACCATGAATAGATGTTATGTTCTAACCCTAGCTTCTTCACAAATCCTACTCATATATCTACACATTTGGTTCATATAATTTGTTTATCATGGATTTAAATGATTTTTGGATTCTGATCGTTCATTTATTATGGATTAAATGGTATATTTATAATGGATTCGAGCAAAAATCAAAGAAAATCAAAAGAACAAGAATTGTAGAAGCTATTACGGAGGTTTTTGATTTGAAAATTACCTGGGAATTGATAAATAAGGTTGTTCATCCTTAAACAGCCTCAGAACCACCACACGCTGCCTTGAAAGATCACGAGAAAACTTAAGATAAAGAACTGATAGAGATTAGCTTTCGATTTTCTCTCAATTGTTTGGAAAGCATAGTGAAGGCCACGACTGGATCCATTTATATAAGAGGGCACGGGAAGTTAAAACTAAGTTTGAAAGTATCCGCAGTAGTATCGCATTTTTGCTGTAACCCCAACTCGTCATCTCTTGGCACTATGTCTTGGGGGCTTATTGATATGCATATAATATGCACCATGGCCGCAGAGTGGTAATTACAAAAGGCCACTGCCTGGGTTCAAACAGGCCGCGACCCACAACCATATTGGGCTTGGATCTAAACTAGCCTTGGATAACATTGGTCATTGCCTGGGTACACACAGGCCATAGCACCTGCACATTTTCTGCCTTATGGGATCATACAGGCTGCGGAATACTCATACACTGTCTTGGCTCCAGACAGGACGCAACCTTTCTGCTCTAGATTCTAGAGGAACTCTATACTCATCTACTTTTCACGTGCTCTTTTCATAAGATATCACCTCTATTACTCCTATAAATAGAGGTGTTCACCTCATTATTAGGGGGGCGATTGAGAATTCATAGGTTAAGCCCTACTAAACTCTTCTCTCTCTCTCTCTCTCTCTCTCTCTCTCTCTATATATATATATATATATATATATATATATATATATATATATATATATCTAGAGACCACCGGACTTGGGGGCTCATTCCCTGCTATAGCCGCACCGATTTCTAGCCACATCCAGTATTAGCAGCTTATCCTACTACGATCATGTATTCTCTTCTCTTTACTCTACTATACGCCTATCATGGCGTTCCAAACTTGTACTAAAATGCATATATAATAAGAGTTGGGCAACAAAGTGTACGTAGGCTCATTCTAATAGATGAACCACTCTATATCATGTGTTTTGTCTCTTTACATGCTTTATATCTATTCTATACTTGATATGTTGATATGAGAGCGACTTGTGTCCCATTTCTCGTATCAACATTCCACACCTCAGAAAATGCAGACATTTTGAAAGAGTACAAACATAAAATTATCAACATTGGCACACAATGAAACTTGATTTTCCAAAACCATTGGGGCATTTTCTCAAACACGATAAATGCCTGCAAGAGAAATTAGACAAAAAACTCCATGAAGAAAATTAAAAGCAAACATGGTTAAGTCCAAAAAAAATGATATTAAGCAAAATGCGAAACCAAAAAATAGAACATAACATTACAATATTACACCATTTGATCAGTCCATTGAATGGAATACTACATTGAATAAGCATGAATCCAGAATTCTAATAAAATTTCACATGGGAATAAAATAGTATAACAGTATAAAAGTTGATCAGTCTATGAATTATTACTCATAAAAACATCTTATCTATTCAAAAATATTTAGAAAATCAGCCATCTGTTAAAAACCCTAATTTGAAATTGTTCTTAAACTATACAAAATAAAAAGTAAACAAATGACACAAATATGTGTTAGAACCCAAGATAAAAGGTTAAGGAGCATAGATTGTACACCTGATTTGTACCATGGTATAGTAAATAAAGAGTGAAACCTGTCAACAAACTATAAAGCATGTCATTTGAACCATCACACCAACTAAAGTATCAAACATATATAGGTCTGAAAAAATTAAAGTAAACTTAGATGGTTAGAAAAAAACCCACAAATCATACTCAAAGAAACCCCATCTAACCCTAATAAATCAAGCATTAACAAAACTACAAAATCGCACCAACAAAATAACAAAACCCGCTCAAAAATCGAACCATGTAAAGAAAGAGAAAAAAACCATACCTAAGGCTGGCAGCAGGAAGAAAAGAGAAGGTAAGGTGGGGCGAGGAGAAAAGAGGGTATGGGTTATGGCCTAGAGAGGGGGTGAGGGTTTGTCTTATGGGATTGGAATGAATTTTGGTGTGTATGGGAGCGTGTGTGAGAAGCTGGGCATAATGGCGCGTGTTTACCAAAACATCCTTGTGTTTGAATTAAAGTAAAAGAGGGGGAACTAATTAGTGAGAAAGAAAAGAGGGAACTTAAAATTTTCAAGGGTAAAATGGGTATTGTAGGAAAAAACACATCTTATGACATCATAAGCTAATCTTATGACATACATAAGTTTTACTCCTAATATATATATATATATATATATATATATATTCAAAAAGGATAAATACCATCTTTCTAAATCGAAACAGTGATTATAAATATACAAATTAAAGGGCCACCCTTTTAAACTTTCAAAATTCATATCTATTACAGTGTTAATCAGAAAATACACGGAATGTATCGTTGAAATCGCTGTGTCTAATAGAAAATTTTGATACATAAATATTTTTAATTCGACACTCTTTTTTACAATGTCGACTTTGAACCGCTACCGATAAAGTATTATTTTATTATATTTTTCTAGAGAAATTATCTAATAAGTTATAACAGTTCAGCATAGATCATAATTTGGATCATATATAAATTATGTATCAACACGCGTCATCATCATCATCCTTGCCTTAATCCCATCACATGGGGTCGACCACATGAATTCTACTTTTTCATTCTAATGTATTACAAGAAATATTATCATTCAAGTTTAATGCCTTAAGATCTCTCCTAGTAATTTCCTCCTACGATGGCTTAGGGCGGCCCCTATCTATTTTACCCTCTATTTCCAATAATCTTCCTCTTGTTATAGGTGTATCTATTAGTCTACGGAACACATGTCCGTACAATCTAAGTCTACTTTCTCTTAATTTATCGCTAATGGGAGTTACTCCTAGCTTTTCTCTCACATAATGGTTGTTAATCTTGTCCTTTCTAGTAATTCCTAACATCCATTAGAGCATCCTAATCTCACTAACATGGAGACTTTTTTCATGTCTTTTCTTTAAATCCCAACACATCGCTCCATATAGGGTCTCTAGCCTAACAACTGTTCTATAAAAAAAATCTTTTTAATTTATTAGTTATCTTCTTATCGCATAACACCCACTTCCTTGTCTCCATTTCATCCAACTAGTTGATATTCTACTCGTAACATCCTCATCAACATCCCCATTACTTTGTATCACTGAACCTAAATAATGAAATTTATTAGTTTGGTTTATCACTTTTTCTTCAATCTTTAACATTATGCTATGAGATGCCTCATTATTAAATTTACATTCCATAAATTTAGTTTTATTTCTACTGATTTTTAGTCCCTTAAACTCTAAGGAATATCTTCAAGTATCTACTCTCATCACTAAGGCCTCCTTTGAAGTGTCTACTAAAACTATATCATCCGTAAATAACATATACCACGGGACATCTTCTTGTATGCTCCCAGTAATCTCATCCAGTACTACGGAAAATAAGTTAGGACTTAAGGCCGGTCCTTGATGTAAACCCACTTTAATTGTAAAATCATTAGTTTCTCCATAAATAGTTCTTACTCTAGTCTTTGTGTTATCATACAGATCATCAATAACTTTTATATAACTCATAGGGATTCTTTTCCACCTTAAAGCCCACCATATTATATCCCTATATACTCTATCATATTCCTTTTCTAAATCTATAAAGACCATGTGTAAATTTGTATTCTTACTTCTAAATTTCTCCATTAACTCTGAGAATAAATAAATAAATAAAATTCTTCAGTTGTTGATCACCCTAGAATAAATTCAAATTGATTATCCAAAATAGTTGACTCATTTCTTAATCTTTGTTCTATAACCTTTTCCCATAATTTCATAGTGTGATTAATGAGTTTGATTCCTCTATAATTATCGCAGTATTGTATATCCCTTTTCTTTTTATACAAAGGTATTATGGTGCTTTTCCTCTACTCATCTGGCATGTTGCCTTATTTTAAAATTTTATTAAATAAACATGTTAACCATTCTACCCTTATACTTCCAAAGGTCCTCCATACTTCAATGGGTATTTTATCCGGGCCAACCGCTTTATTCCTTCCTATTTTTCTTATTAATATATATACTTCTTTTTCAGTAATTGGACACGCCATTCCATATTCGGTTCTATGTTCTTGAAATCTTTTTTGGGATATTCTCATTAAATAATCCTAAAAAATACTCTTCCCATCTACCTAGAATTTCTTTATCGTTAATTAATATATTTTGATTTATGTCCTTAATACACTTAACTGGACTCATATCCCTTGTCAATCTATTTCTATTCTTTGCCTATTTATATATCTCATTTTCACCTTTCTTGGTACCTAATTTACTATAAATATTATCTAGTGCATTGTTTTGCGCATTTTTAATAATATTTTTTAATTCCCTTTTTAGCGTCTTATACCTTTTTATATCTTCTTGATTTTTACTCTTTGCTACTATTTAAAACTTACTCATTTACTTTGTATTATATTTTGCACTTCCTCATTCCACCAACAAGTCTGTTTTTAATGAATCTTTTTTCTTTAGTCTCATCTAAAATTTGCTTACCTATTTTCTCAATATCATTATTTGTTCTTGACCAAATATTATTAACATTGTCGTCCTAATTCCACTTCATATTTAACAGGAACTTCTGCCTAAATTCTATCTCTCTGCATCTTTTTAAATCCTTCCATTTTATATTTTGATTATCTATTTTCTCTTTTCGATACTTAAATCCTTTAATGGATAAATCTATTGCGAATAGGCTGTGTTGATTATTTAAGCTTTCACTTGATATAACCTTACAGCCTTTGCATGAGTTCAAGTCTCTTTTTCTAAGTAAGCAATAATTTATTTGAGTTTTATTCTTTTCGCTTTTACAAGTTATTAAATGTTCTTCCTTTTTTAAAAAAAAAAAATGTGTTTGTTATCCCTAGATCGTATGCCTTAGCAAATTCTAAGATAGTTTTCCCTCCTTCATTTCTCTTGCCAAAACCACAACCACCATGTATCCTTGAATAACCGTCCCATTCTACTCCTACATTTCCATTTAAGTCACCTCTTAAAAATATATTTTCATGCATAGGAATTTGGTGAAATACTTCATCCGATAATTCCCAAAGAAGTTTCTTTACATTTTCATCTGACGCTCCTTGAGGCAGGTAAGAACTTATAACATTCAATATTGTTTTATCTAAGATAATATTAATGTTCATTAATCTATCTCCTCATATTTTAACATCGACCACTATATCTTTCATATATTTATCAACAACAATACCTATCCCATTTCTACGATTATCTCTC
Source organism: Sambucus nigra (assembly GCA_949130495.1). Classification (NCBI taxonomy): domain Eukaryota; kingdom Viridiplantae; phylum Streptophyta; class Magnoliopsida; order Dipsacales; family Adoxaceae; genus Sambucus; species Sambucus nigra. Next base: position 575,373,633 of record OX422217.1, read on the forward strand.
CCTCATGAATAAAATAATTTATAACCTTCTCCTAACTCTCTAGCCTTTTCACCCTTCCATTTAGTTTCTTATAGGCATGTTATGTTGATTTTTATCCATTTTAAGGTATCCATAAGTTCTTTACACTTTCCAGTTAGTGTTCCAAAATTCCACATACCAAATTTGATTTTATGTATGTTGTTTTTAGTTGCATTTATTCTTTTAACTAGAGAATCCATCAACAAGATTTGAGATAAATTTTACAGTTAGCTGTAACCCTGACACTAACCCACCTCGTTTCACATCCGAACTTGGGCACCGACAATGGTAAAGCCAAAAAGATTATTTAATTAATTACTTTGTTAATTAATTAAATACTCTTACAAATTAATTAACTAAATAAATGTTCTAAAACTAAAGTCATAATTACACTGAAATAATAGAAACGCACCCCTACGTATGATAAAATACTAAAAACTCTACACCATAAAATTACTTAAGATGTAACTATTAAAGAAGAAAACTCCAATAAACATTATATGGTCATAAAAAATACATAAAACTTCAAGCAAGTTAAATAATAATGGTGCAATAAAAAAATTGTAGTAAAGGAAATGACACACCTCAGCAAATCGAAGCTTGCAATAAGATTTCTCTTGAAGTGTTAACCTCACAATACATTAATATCCATAAATAGTTTTGTTCAAATGAAGAAACCCGACTTTATATTTTTGATACAATACTCCAAACACTATAAGTGTCCAAACTCAAAACTAATCCACACTCTCAATCAAATTCTGTTCATCCGAATGTTTTGTTTTATTCATTAGATGTATCGGCCAAGCACCCCAAAAAAGTTCCTGAGTAACAGTGGCATGAACGAGTTGTTGTAAGCAGAACAACCTTCACAACTATGGATAAGGGGACATATTTATTTTGATCCTCTTATTTAATACAACTAAACACTAGCAGATCTGGTGTCCATACAAAGGAACTAGCAATTCAAAGTCCAACTCAATTGAAATTGTTCATGGTTATGCGACAGGAGAAAGGGTTTGGGCATTAGTCTAGGCAGTGGGAGGTTTTGGTGTATGGGATTATGTGGTTGGGGTTGGGGTTGGGGTCGGGGCAAAAAGGGTTTGTGGGTTATTATGGCAGTGATATAGGAAAACCAATCCAATCGTAAAAGTAAACACATCATAAAACCAGACCACTTATATGTTCGATCTTAAAAAAAATAGTCCAATCTAAAAAGAAAAAGATCTAAAGAACAAAATCCCAATCCAAGTTTGATCGCCTTGACAATTTGATAGCTCCTATTTGCTATTAGTATGTGCATGTTATAATACTGCCATACTGCATATTTTACTGAATATCATAGTTATTTGAATTTGAATCACGTGGATTTATTTAAACCCTTCCCATTCAATAACTGATATCATGAAAAAATCAATGTAATGATTTAATCACTTCACCCTTTCACCTCTGTGCAAATGTTTACATTATGGGCATCAGTATTAACTAGTGAGTAGACTATCGTTTTATCCCACATAACATTTCTGGTTGGCCTATGGTCTCAGATGTTTGGGAGCCTAGATTATTGCTACCTATGTATGAGTGCCACTTTTGTATGCCCAGGCGACTACTATTTCCCAAAGTTTTTGGGATAATATTATTTGGTTATACCGATGGCTTACTTATTTCTATTCGCCTTAGTAATCTGCCAAGTGTGGGATTATCAGTTTAAAGATCCTTGTCTTTCTTTATGTGATCCTTGATATTATTATAAGAAACATTTTCTTACACTTCATTTTATAAACATGTAATTCCATATACACTCCCCCTCTATATATATACTTGTTATAGAACATGTAAAAAGCTATTCAACAATTTTGTTAATTCATTTCTTTCCAGTTATTTTTTATAGGTACCTATAGGACATACTAACACTACAAGAATCATAGTGCAACAATAAGATATATGTAGAGAAACTGATAGAGAAATAAGCATTTTGAACTACAGTATAAGGCGATTTAGCTTTTATAAATTCTTAGTTAGCTTAGTATGTATAACTCACTTATGGTTTAACATTAATTTAAGATAAAACTTACACCCAAGAAATCAAGGCGTGACAATATGGAAAGTCTTCTTCTTATAGAAGGAAGTGACCATTCCACCCTTAATGGGGGTATTTGGGAATAGTGGATGGGGTTTTACCATTGAGGGTATGCTCGAGGCCATTATTCCCCTTATTTTCCTTGGCTTTGAAGACTTCAAGGATTCCCTATTAATTTTTTCCAAGTTAGAATCTTGGCATGTATCCCAAGTAATACAATTGGGGGTAGAATGGTAGATTATTCCTTAGTCATAACGTATGCTATAATAGAATAGTTAAAAAATTGCATCATATGAAATAATGTGATTATATAAAATCCGCATAGGATTTTAATCAGAATCAATTGTACATAAATATTTCAACTACTCAAATGGGTTCATCAATGAGACTATGATATAGTGGGTCTATCACATAGTGATATCAACAAAAGGCGTACTCAAAAGCATTGCTTGAAATTAATACTGAATAAGAATCACCTACTGGGTTTTATGGCTTTCGAAAAGTTCCATTGATTTTGATTTAGGGAAGAGGTCCGTGAAAGTCTGGTAAATAAAAATGTGTATGTAAGGTTGGGTTTTAAAAGTATTTAAGATGGGAGAAAAATCTAAAATCATGTATAAATAATTTCTGAGCGTTAAATATATAAATAAAAGTTTGGATTTATTTCTCAAAATTCCTTAGGTTTTCAAGTTTGGTGGTGATAGACCTTTTTGTTTCAAATAGTGCCAAAAAGCAGTAGGTAAAGTTGGGGGTGAAAATTCAAATGTTGAAAAACTTAAGGTGTTTATGTGCAAAAGTATTTTGAAGTTTTAAAAATAAAAATGGGTGTTTCTTCGAACTCGCTTTCTGGTTTACCAAACAAGGTGTTGTAATATACCAGTTTGAGTAGAAAAATAAAATAATATATTTAAAAAAATCATAATTTTCATATTGGACATGGGCCTCACGCGCTTAGTTAAATTTACCACGCGCTGGCTTTGACCTCACTCACGCACGTTTTGACCACTTCATCTTCAACCATCACAATTTTGACTTGACGATTTTAAACCTTGACCTTCAATTAAATCCAATACAAAACACCATTTTAGATGACTCAAAAGCCATTCTTTCTAATTTTTCACAAGGAATACAAAAATATAATTTTTAGAGATTGAGGTTAATTGTTACCTCTTCTCCAAGTTCTGCAAAATTTAGAAAAGTTAAGTTTGATTTTCATGGAGTTACAGTAAAATTCAAATTATGGAAGTGAGGAGTTTTGTTTCTATGTGAATTTGGAAAAAAATGGTTTTGGTTTGAGGGTATAATGCATAATATACAAGGAGAATTTTAACTTTAAAAATTTAACTGTCGAAATGAAAAAACTTGATTTTAAGACATCCATGTATACTATAATCAAATAAAATATTATGGTTGAGTTCCTATAGGTCTAAGGACAATTATTCCCACCTTGAAACTAGTTCAAGGTCAGGAACACAAAATTCACCATTAAAGATCAAGCTTACATGGTGCTTTCTAAAAATTAATCCTTAGTAGTGTATTTATACGTTAACTAATGCATGTAAAAGCATAAATAGATTCTAAACTACTGCAGAAACTAAGAAGAACTGAAAAAAATAATATTTATGCATAAAATATGGGGATACCCAAAAAGGCCAAAATTTTGAGTTGGTTTTTTCTCAACAAAACAAATGGTTTCTTCTGGACCCTAGTGCTCCTTTTATAGGAATGGTTGAGGAGAATGGATTGGTTAGAAAATAGGTGGTTTAGATATAGTTTGAGAATGGATTTTTGTGGTGTAAAATGAGGGTACACATGAAGACATGTGCTACCTTATTGCCATTGGCTCTAATGGCAGGTTGTGTCGAATTCTCATCAGCTTAGCAGATGGAGGTTAGGTTAGGGGTTTAGGTTCTGGTCCTTGGAAAGTTTGGGTTTATTTTTAAGTTCATTTTCTATGTTTTCCAAATTTTAGGTTCTTTTGTGTAATTTCCTAAACCAAGTAAAATATTTTTAGGGGATGGTTTACAACTTAGAATGGTTACAAGGTTAAGAATGGAAAAAAATTGAGGCTTTATGGTTATTTCCTAAGTTAACTTTTTCTTTGTTAATATCTAAAGGTTTTAATTTTAAACATTTTATATGAAGGTAAGGTTAATTATTAGCCACAAATATGCACCTATATATAAAGTTATCGATGCTTGAACTAGGTATCGCTTTGCAGATCTTACAATTCTCCCTACCAAAAAAAATTCATCCTTGAAATTACCTTTGAATATATCAAGTTATTATTGTTTTATGACATCCCTAAATTCCCAAGTAGCTTTTTTGATTTCATGATGTTGTCATAAAACTTTCCAATGGGAATGGTTTTGTTACGAACAATCCAATCTTGAGTACATAAAATTTAAAGAGGTCTTTCTTCAAAATTATGATTGGGTTGGATGGAAAGTCCTTCCCATGTGATAACTTGATTTGGATTGGGAATATACAATCACAGTTGAGAGACATGAAACGCGTTGTGGATTTGAGATAAGTCAGGGGTTAGAGTCAATCGATAGGCTACTGACCCAATGCATTCAATAATGGAAAAAGTTTCGACGTATCGTGGTTCAAGTTTCCCTTTCTTCTTAAATATTATAATTTCTATCATGTGGGATATTTTTAAGAAAACTTTATCCCCTTCTTTGAATTCTAAGGTTTGTCTTTAATGATCTGCGTATCTTTTCTATCTACTTTGAGCTTCTTGTAGCCTTCTCCTGATCACGCCTATCTTTTCGGTAGTCTCTTCTATTACTGCGGGTACGAAAATATAATTTTCTCTTGATTCATTCCAACATAGTGGAAAATGACATGATTTTTCATGAAGTGTTTCTTGTGGAGCAGTTTGAATGCTTTCTTGATAGATATTTTTGTAGGAAAATTCAACTAAAGCTACATGATCCCTCCATTTTCCTACTAGATCTAGTACGCATGCCCGTAACATATTTTCTAGTATTTTAATCAATCTTTCGGATTACCAATCATTTGTGGATGAAATGAAGTACTAAGACGTAACTTGGTACCCATAGATATTTTTAAGTCTTGCCAAAAGCGTCCTCCAAATCGCGAGTCATGGTCGGATATAATAGATATAAAAAATATTGAGTCTCTAAAATGAATTAATAGTGCATACTTTAAGAAAGTGTGATGATTTAGTTAATAGGTCTATGATTACCTACATTTAATTGTATCATGGGTTACTGGGGGTAATCCATTAACAAATTCCATTGTAACATAATCCCTTTTCCAAGAAGGAATTGAAAGAGTTTGTAATAGTCAACCTCGATGTTGGTGTTCAATTTGGTCTTGTTCACTGGTTAGACACTTTCCAATGAAAGTTCTGATGGCTTGTTTCAGTCCTGCCCACCAATAATGTTTCTTGAGCTCATGGTACGTTTTGGTCTTTCTTGGATGTATGATAACCTTAGAGTGATGGCCTTCTTCTAAAAGTTCTTCCTTTAACGTAGAGTTAGAACGTACACATATTCGTCTCTTTAATTGTATTCCGTTTGTTGATGATATATCCAATCCTTGTTGGCCTTTCCTATTTCAATTTTTCGACGTTGGGTGGTAAGAAAGTCATTTATTGATTGATGCTCTATTACTTTCTTTTGAAATGGTGAATATGATATGATGTTGCGAAGAATAGTGGGGGTTTCACTTTGTAAATTATACTCATTCAAAGTAGTCATGGTTTAGTAAGCAATTGTTCCATTTGATCTTCCACTAGTATTATGACTTAGTGCATCTTGTACTACGTTGCCTTTGCTGGGATGATATTGTAATCTTGCCGAAACTCTATCCATCGGCGTTGTAGTAAATTTAGGTCTTTTTGGGTAAATATGTATTTTAAACTCTTGATATAAAAAAATAGTTAGAATTCTTCTCCGTATACGTAACATCGCCAAATATTTAATGCAAATACAATAAAGGTTAATTCCAGGTCATTAACATGGTAATTTTTCTCATGGATTTTCAATTGTTAAGATCCATACTTTCCCTAATTACATGAGTACACAACATAGTCCTTGTAATTAAGCATTAGTTTATACATCATTACTGATATCGTTGGCGAGTATAGTAAGTATGGGGGTGGTAGTTAAATGTTCCTTCAAATTATAAAAGGCTTGGGTAGATTCCTGGTTCCATTTGAAACATATGTCCTTTCGATCTAGCTTCATGAGAGGTAATGCAATGGTTGAGAATCCTTCCACGAATCTTTGGTAATATTCGACTAATCCTAGGAAACTAAGAACTTCGATTACTGTAGTAGGTTGTGTCCATTCAATACTCGCTGTAGTTTTCACTGGATCTACCTCGATTCTGAGTTCAGTGATGAAATGTCCTAAAAACTTTACTTCTTTCATCAAAAAGTCGCATTTACTTCTTAATGTTTTTAGTCTCATGATCCTGCTCATTTTGCTAATATATCAAAATATCATCAATGAACACAATTACGAATTAGTTTAAGAATGGTTGAAATACTTAGTTCATCGAATAAATAAATGTTGGTGGGGAATTAATAAGTCCAAAGGACATCATTAAGAACTCAAAGAGTCCGTATCGAGTTGTAAATGCAATTTTCGATTTGTCTTCCTCTCGCACTCGCAGTTGATGATACCCTGAGCATAAATCAATTTTTGAGAATACCTTTTCTCCTCGTAGATGATCAATGAAGTCACATATCCTGGGTAACAGATATTTTTTTATGGTAACTTGGTTCAATCTATGGTAATCGATACACAATTGAAATGATCCATCTTACTTCCTTACAAATAAAACTGTGTCACCCCACAAAGATGTATTAGGTTAGATGAATCCTTTGGTTAGTAATTCATCTAATTTAGTCCTAAGTTATCATAATTCTAATGGTGCATTCGATATGGTGGTATAGAAATAGGAGAAGTGTTGGGGAGAAGGTTAATATTGGGTAAATCTTCAGGAAATACATCTTCATAGTCGTCAAGGATGGAAAGAGAATAAAAAGTCATGTCTTGTTTACTTCTTGATCATTGCCCTGTGAATTCACATTTCCTGGTCTAAGAATTCCTGAAGATTACCTTTCTTGAGTAAAAATTAATGTAATCATCGTTTGTGGATAATACATATATTATAGTGATGATGTCAAATCCTATTATGTCTTGAACCACTAAATCAATGATAAATGTACCCATATCAAGTTTCACCTCATAATTTTTATAGACTTGGTGGGTTTGTGTGAAAGTACCTATAGGCATACTTATTGCTATCAGAAAATCTAGGATAGAAGGAGTAAGATTTAGTAAAATCATAAAATTAAAATTAAAAATTAATGAGAAGGTCTTGAACCGACGAGTATATGAGTCAGAAGATTATCAAAAAGGGTATTACCTTCAATGAAATCATGTCTATTTGATTGCGTTAGAAGGGAAAAAGTTTGGCCTGTGCTCATATTACCTGGTATTGGTCATTTGTTATTCGGATTTCCTGGAGATGTGTTATATGTGGCTTTCCCTCGTGGATCTGGGGGTCTTCCTAGAGTTCATTGGGGTTCAATGTTCCTTCTTGAATTCGTAACCGATCTTGGGTTGAGGTTAGGTTTTCGATACTTAGGGCATTGGTATCTTATATGTCCATGAGCACTACACTCATAGAAATGAATGATGGTACAACCATTCTGATAAAGGATTTGAATGTATGTTCGACCCTCATTGGGATCTAAAATGGGGTGATTTCTGATTGTAGCGTTGGGTGAAAGATTGTTAAATTTATTTCGCGAAATTGGGGTAATATTTTATGAAGTTTCGTTTGGATCTAGGTATCTTTCAATAAGATTTTCTTTCTCGATCATTCTTCCAAACTCGTAAATTTGTAGCGGAATTAAAGAAGTTTAAATATTGGTTTTAGTCCATGCTCAAAATGTTGGCATTTATTAACACTCGTGTTTATGTATTCCTGAGCATAATGAGATAATTCAGTAAATCAAGTCTCGTATTGTGCCACAATCACGTTTTATTGTTGTAGTCCCAAAAATTCCACAGTTAGTTGGTCATGCAAGGCGTCAGAAAAGTATTTCTTGAAGAACATGTCTTTAAATTATGGCCATGATAAGTTTTTTTTTTGTTTTGGGTACGTTTTACCGACTGCCACTAGTGGCTTACGTCGATTTCAAACATGTAATTTTCTAGGTCTACTCGAAGTTCGAGTGACATTCCTACCCCATTCGGTACATTTAATGTCTGCTTGAACCATCACTCGGCTTCAGATGCTCTATGTTTTCCATGAAATGCTGGAGGTCATTGACATAAAAATTCCTTTAACGCATTCATTCTTGGAGTTGTAGATGATATTTTAGTTCTTGGTATAGGTACCGAATTTTGTGATGCTTGATTCAACATCGTGAGTTCTTGGATACATTGAGTTACAGTGTCCATATTTGTAGAGGAATTGGTTTGAATTGACTCTGATCGTGGTGTTGTGCATGCCTTACGTCTTTTCGCCATCCTATGGGAATAAGTCAAGAATTAAAGCATGGCATATAACAAGACTGATTTACAGCAAGATTAGTTATATTAATAAACTTCTTTAAGTAAGTACAACGGATTCATAATTACATACAAAACATAAGGATTTTAGTTTAAAAATCTAGTTTCCAAAATTAGCCTCCTTATATTATACGTTCATCACACCATATTAGTAGTTAATGTAACACCCATTTTGCCTTCCACCGCCCTTTCTCACGCTAAAGTCATATGTACTCCTACTAGTTTATTTATATACTGTCTTGGTAGTTTGTTAAAGTCTTATCCCACTTGTGACACGAGTTGATCCTCCTACTCTTCTTATTTTGAACCTCCGGTGCTTGATCCGAATGATGAAGTGGTAGCATCACGAGAATGCAAATTCAGTACATAACCACCCGACAATATTGTGGAGTTGCACATAGTTCACTTGCTAGCACTCAATCCTATGCCAAAACGAATAGCTTCTTGTAGAAATTCTTCATCTTCGGCAAATCGAAGAGCTTGCGTCATAGTCTACTCTTCACCTATCAATCGACATGTTAGCACGTTATGCTTGATGTAATTGACCACTCTCGATAAATAGCTTGGATTGTTTGTGTAGCTTGTTGTATCCTTCATCCCGTGTGGTCAGACTAAATTGGGCCTGATCAATACCATCAATGTTCAAGTAGATGTTACCCCACACATTTATGGATACAAGACAACTGTTTAGTATTAAAATAATATAAAGAAGTTACGAAACTAAAAGAATTATATATCCTGAGTAAGTCCCACATAGGAGTAATAACCCTGGCGTTCTCACTAATACCATGTTATCACATCCCGAGTTTTTTAGGGTGACTTATAATTGGGTAAATAATTAAAAGGATTGAAATACATATATAAATATGTGAAGGTTGTTATTACATCACAACAACTAAGTATAGTGATGAGTAACTTTATTTATTACATGCATATTGGGTAGTGACACTAGTCTCACATTATATAATAAAAAGAAAATAAAATCAAAAGAAAGAAAAATAGAAAGGTGCAACACAAACTAGTACAACATGAAGCTACATAATCTTATAGGTGGTAACATATGAAACTATGATAGGTTTTTTGGAACTACTATTGAATTTTCATGAGTATATGATGGCTAGAGACACACGAGAAGATGCATTAAAATTTTCGGGGTAGGGGGAAATGTTTCCTTGCTTATTCCCTGGGACCATCTGGAATTTAAAAAATATAAGAAAGTTTTTACAATAGATAATTCCCATTGTATACAATTTTTAAGAAATATACAAGGTTAATGATTAGTACGATTATGAGTACAATAATATTGGATTCGATAGTTTCTGTGAGATAAGCACAATAATATATGATGATATTGGTAAAAATAGAAATATGAGGGCTAGAATAGGTTAAAGGTTGTGGATGGTTTCTAAGCAAGTAACCCATAATTATCCATTAGAGTCTTTAGGGCAATAGTCATAGATATAACAAATCAATCCAATAATTTAAGATAATCAATCCAGATAACTGGAGATAAAGTAATCGTGATAAGTCAATCATAGACATTCCATATGGCAATAATAACTAGGACCGCAATCATCTAAGTCCTATAGGACAAATAATACAATCATGGGTAGGACGATATAATATTCCCTAGTCATAACGTATGCTATAATAGAATAGGTTAAAACTACATCATATGAAATAATATGATTGCATAAAATCCGTATATGGTTTTAATTGGAATCAATTTTACATAATATTTGAACTTCTCAAATGAATTCATCGATGAGAATCTGATATATTGTGTCTATCACATGACGATATAAAAAAAAGGCATACACGAAAGCATTGCATGCAAGTAATATTGAATTCCTAATTTTTTAGTGCTTTCGAAAAGTTCCATTGGTTTTTATTTAGGGAAGAGGTTCTTGAATGTTTGTCAAAGAAAAATGTGTATTTAAGATTAGGTTTTAAAAGTATTTAAGATGCGAGAAAAATCTAAAATCGTGTATAAATATTTTCTAAGGTTAAATATATAAATAAAAGTTTGGATTTATTTCTTATAGTTCCTTGGGTTGTCAACTTTGGTGGTAGTAGACTTTTGTTGTTCCTAATAGTGTCAAAAATCGGTAGGTAAAGTTTAGGGTGAAAATTTAAAAGTTAAAAAACTTCAGGGGTTTATGTTCTAAAGTAATTTAAAGTTTTAACAATCAATGTTAGGTGTTTCTTCAAACTGGCTTTCTGGTTGACCAAACAAGGTGCTGTAATATACCATTTTCACAAGAAAAATAAAAATAAAAATTTGAAAAAAAATTCAGAATTTTCTTATTGGACAATCCCCCTCACGCGTTTAGTTAAATTTACCACACACTGAGTTTGACCTTAATCGCGCGCATGTTGACCACTTCATCTTCAACCTTTGAAATTTTGACTTTAGGGTTTTAAACTTTGACCTTCAATTAAATCCAGTACATAATACCTTTTTCGATGTTTCAAAAGCCATTCTTTCTGATTTTTTCACAAGGAATCCAAAAATATAACTTTTAGAGATTGAGCTTAACTGTAGCCTCTTCTCCAGGTTCTATAAATTTTTGGAAACGTTCAGTTTCATTTTCATGAGTTACAATAAAATTCCAATCATCGAAGTGATATGATTTTGGTTTGAGGGTCTAATTCATAGCATACAAGGAGAATTTTAACTTTGAAAGCTTAACTACCAAAATGGAAAAGGTTGATTTTTAGACATGCAACTATACTATAATCAAATTAAACATTATGGTTGTGTTCCTATAAGTCTAAGGATAATTATTCCCACTTTAAAACTGGTTCAATGTCATCAATAAAGCTCAAGCTCTCATGGTGTTTTCTAAAAATTGATCCTTAGCAGTATATGTCTACGTTAAGTAATGCATGTAAAAGCATCAATAGATTAAGAAATACTCCAAAAACTAAATAGAATTGAAAATACTTAGCTCTATGCATAAAATATGATGATACCCAAAAATGCTAAAATTTTGAGTTGGTTTTTTCTCTACAAAATTATTATTTTCTTTTGTACCCTGGTGTGCCTTTTATAAGGCTAGTTGACGAGAGTGGATTGGTGAAAAAAGGTGGATTTGGGAATGGATTTTTTAGTGTAAGATGAGGGTACACATGAATACATGTACTACCTTATTGCCATTGGCTCTAATGGCTGCTTGTGTAGCATTCTCATCAACTTAGCTGATCAGAATTAGGTTAGGGGTTTAGGTTTTGGTCATTGGAAAGTTTGGGTTTAGTTTTAAGTTCATTTTATATGTTTTTCAAACTTTAAGGTTTTTTATGTAATTTACTAAACTAAGTAAAATATTTTTAGGGGATAATTACAAAGTTATGTATGGAACAACTTTGGGGTATATGGCTTATTTATAAGGACTAAGGGCTAAATAAAAATATTTGGTGTCATTTTGCAATATTTAAAACTTTAGAGTTTTTCTAAGATTTTCTTATTTAATATAGAAAGGTTTTAATTTCAATAATTTTAGACAAAGGTAGGGTTAACTACTAGTAAAAAATATGCACTTATATGTAGTTACCGGTGTTTGAACTAGGTATCGCTTTTAGGATCTTACAAGTCGGGACGTCAAGTACCTAGAGCTCAACATTATTTTGTATATGTCCCATTATGAGAGTGAGGATGATATCTACGAGGACCTCCTAAAGAGTATGATTATAGGCTCTAATGGTCATAGATAATGGTGTAAACTCTGAGGAAGTGTGTCCTGGACTAGTGGTAGTGCAGAGGGGGCATAAATTTATGGTAGACAGATTATCTATCAAAATAGAAGAACAATCTATCCGCTAGTCTTCGTCGTGACTTGTATAATCGGTGATTGCATCCTTTCATGGTGAGGTCCTCTTCAGATAATTTTATGTTCTTTCGGATGATGATAGACTCGAAAGTAGCTAAAATTTCAGCCAAAGTAAGATATTTAAGCACATAATGTTGAGAAAACACATGGATGAGTGTGGCTCAAAACTCCTGATATGTAGATAGAAATTACCTGATGGTGATGTTGGGTGATGTTCGGCTATGTTGTTGCTAGATCATACTATTTCCCCAAGGAGTAGGTTCACTAACCTTTTTAGGGGTATCTTTCTCCTTATTATCTAGGTTTGGAAAGTGGAGTGTAGATCTTACATAATTAGGAAATTGACTTCCTTGTCTGAGCAGAGTTTGGGTTGGTCTAGGAACTCTTTCTCGACTTTTTTTAGACAGAGTAAAAGGTCGGTCAATAATGTGGTGCTGGTGGCTGAAGGTGTCGAATTTGGGGCCATTAGTTTGGTCCAATCCAGGGTAGTGAACAAATTTGTTCTTTGAGGTTCCTTGTCCTGTCTTTTGGGAAAGTTTGTCACATAAATTCATCTATCTGTATTTCTACATATTAATTCTAAACACAGGTGGGGATTTCTTCCACCATGGCCAGGATCAAGTAGTGATTATGCAAACATTGATGATCTTGTACAAATGTCATTGTCGGAGATGGTCTATTAGTACTATTCATTGTCGTAAGAGGACTCGGTCTCTCCCAGGTTCATTATTCACACATTACTATAAGCCTCACAAAACATGTTCCGATAATAGCATCGATATTCAGAATACCTGTCCCCTAGGGAGAGGTTTTATGGATGAGAGTTAGTGGAAATACTACATACTATCAATTGTCAAACTTTTCACATGCGTGGTCATGGGGAACAAGGTTGACCAGTTTTATCTCAACAGTGTATGATTACCTCAAAGAGGGAAGAACATCTAGTGAATGACCACCTTAATGGGTCATGTCATCTTTAAGTACAATTATGATGATTATGTGTGAATCATATAAGAAGGTGTTCCCATAAATGCTTCCTACATAGATTTAGTGGTGAGTCCAAGGAGACAATCTAAGCACGAAGAGGTCGAATTATATATGTATGACTAGCGTGTTGAGCTTAGTGTAAGGATCGACGTGATCTTTTTCGAGCTGAACGACTTCGAGAGGATTGGGGTCAACCAGTATAGTACTGTAGAAGGCATCTTTTATTTTCATAAGTAGATCATCCCATCCAATAAATTGGATACTTCAATATATGTCAACGTTGATGTATATGAGTTCCCCATTACTATTCAAAAATTTAAGGGGTGACCCTAGGTACGAGAGACTTGGTTGTAAACTATTCGAAGCATAGACCCACTTTTTCATACATAAAGTCCAATGTTCATGTTGTTCGAGTCAATTAAGCTTTTGGTAGTATCTCTATATCTAATCCCAAACAAGTAATCTTAGATGTTGGAGGCTTTAAAGGATGATGACCATTGTTCGTGGTGTCTGAGTCCTTTCCTTAGAGAGTAGTCCTACTATGTCATCATTTGCCATATTAGGGGGTTGAGGAAATATTCATCTCCATACCCTAGGTGTGTATTTCCCTCGGTGATCAATACATGGTCAAAGAAGTTAAGTCTTGGAGTGGGTTTTAGTTTTTTAGAGGCAATCTTTCTAATGGTAGGATTCATCCCAAACTATGGGCTGATTAGTTGAAAGGGATTAATGTCACCCTCGGTATTTGTTCATAACTTGTGAATGGTACCTAGAGGGAAGGTTCATGTCTTGGGACCTTGGGGAGGGACTTAGGTGTTTATTCGAAGGTCTCAGTCGTACTTTTATTTAAATAGTATCTTAGTGACCATGGACCTTTAGTTCTCATGGAGCAGGTACCATATCTCTCTGTTGTGAGGTTCTGATTCGGGATGTAATCGATCAAAACATTGTTGACCCTTATTTTGTCTTCTCAGGTGATGTCTCTTTAAGAAAGTGATATTTCCACATCTCTTCTTCTTTGTACAACAGTTGGTGACATAATAGTTACTTCCATGTGTATGGTTATTAGCCCTGAATTGTGGGTCTCATTAACTTATCTGTACTGGGGGCTAGGTTATCGGGGTGTCCAAACCACGAGTTAATCTATCTAGAAAATGGTAGATGTAGTGCTATCATGGTAGGTTCCTAAATCTGAGAGGGTAAATAAATGTGTCTTAGAGGTTGATACTCCCCATTTGGAGGACCGGATTAGTGTTATTGTAATGGTATTCTTGGAGGGCATCATCATACATTTCTTTTTTCTCCATCGAATGATATGTATCTTTTACGTAGGAAATAAGAAGTCCATGATCTTTCGAGAGTATGAACTCTATGACCATGAGAAAGAAAGGGATACAATGGTTGGCTTGTAAGAAATGTATAGCAATTATGAAGAACGTCATCTGCTTAATGGTGGTCTTGATCTCGGTGACGATTCAAAGTGGGTGATTGCATACCCGAAGGATTGGATGTTTGGATGTGAGAATGTGTCCTCGTCCTCAATTTATGATGAATATGGACTATGAGGGTAGGTGGGTCATGGGTTGGTATGGGGGTATCTGAAAAGGAATTGGTGCATATATTGGGATGATATGTTAGGGGACTATAAGTAACATTTTGTAAGAACCTGACTTCTATTTTTATTTTAATTGAATTATTTATGTATTAAAATGTATTTTACGGACTTTTAATAAATTTCCCGACATTTATGACCCGTACTTATTGTTGGTAACATGAAAATAGGGTTGGCACGGTTATTCTCTCGCTCGAAATAGAATTTTTTTCATATAAAACTGATAATATAATGAGTTTAAAGCATATTATTTTTAATTATTATTTAAATTATAGTGGATATAAATTAGCGTAATCGAAAAGTAATGTCAATGTTAAAATGATACATAAACGTGTCCGATGCTCTTTAATACTAATTTACAGTTTGATGAAATTTCAAAAATTATAAAAATTATACCCGAAAAAATTATAATTTGACTACCAACGACACTCAGTTACGTAATTATACAACTGGCTGTTCAACTTAGGAATCCTATAAATAGATGCTAGTACTTACAAAAAAAATTGTAACTCTTCTCATTTAAAACAAATGAGTTATTTTCTCTCTCTCTCTCTCTCTCTCTCTCTCTCTCTCTCTCTATGAGGAAATATAATACATGAAACTCTGTTCTTCTTATTTCAACAATCAAAGAGCCAAAGCTCTACTCTTATAAACCCACGAAGAACAAATCTCTCCAACCTCTGTCCACCAAACCCTTTCCTAAAACCCGAAACCCCTGCCCATTTCCTTTCTCTGAACCCAAGAACCTCTGGACCTCTCCTTCCCGAGCTCAACCGCTGACCAAACCCTCTATCAGCAACCTCCTATTAATTTTCCTCCTCTACATGTCGTCGAACTGGGATATATTTGTACTTCTTCTATTTATTTTTTTCTCCTTCTTGTTTCCATTAATGAAGATCTAATATTTTCTGCGTATGTGTGAGTGTTTTCCGACCACTATAGGCATGGAAGATAATCATAAAACCATTTTTGGGTTATATTTGATACTAGTCTCAGATAATTGAGATCCCTGATTATTGCTACATACGTATGAGTGCCACTTAGCTATTGTGTCTAGACGGTTACTTTTCCCCACATGTTTTGGGTTGAATCACTATTATTATGAGTTTACTGATGGCTTAACTAAATCTATACCCCTTAGTGAACTGGTAATTATGTGATTCTTATTTCAAATATCCTTGACTTTCTTAGATAATCCTTAACATTATTACCAGGAACCATCGCTCCACTACATTTTCTACAACACTGACTTTCTTTACATGACCCTTAATGAGATGGTAAGTATGGAATTATCAGGTCATGCACCTTGATTTTATTTAAGGGTTATTTTGACAAAACAATTGCATCCTATTTATTTATTAAACTGATAGACACTTAATTCTATACACATTCTGAAATCTCTTTAGAGATATATTTGTTATAGAAATTGGAGAGCCTCTTCAGCAATTTTGCTGATTTGTTTCCTTCCAGTTACTTTGCCCAGGTACCAATAGGAAATCATAAATACTTTAGTAATTATACGATAACACTTTGAGATATGCAGAGAAATCATAGAAGAATAAGCCTTTTAAACTATAGTGTAAGACAGTTTAGCTTTTATAAATTCTTAATTAGCATAGTATGCATGGCTCAATTTTGATTTAGCATTATCTAAAGGAAATATTCGCCTCCGAAAAATCAGGGTGTGACAAGTTAGTATCAAAGCCAGGCTTAAGTGAGCCTATGCGGGACAAAAGTTAGGATTAAGATTAGGAAAGTTACCTAAAGTTAGAAGGATAGTAAGGATGCGATGCTTAGACGGGCATCAAAAATATTAATCTTCAAGTTTAATGATTAGAATATGAGATAGTAGGATATTTCCTAGGAAAATATTTTAAAGGATGGAAGTATTGTTTCAAGGTTGAGATGATTAAATGATTATGAAAATATTCTGGAATTATAATTTTGAAATTTTGATTGACGCAGATACTCGGATTTTATTGGGAAAAATCATTAAGGATTTAAGATTGTCAACGATATTATTGAGGATTTAGAGATATACTAAGAAAATTATCCTAGGAAGGGATTGTGTACAATATACTCTATAAATCTGTACACACAGTACTGTTCTATTTTCTAAACTATACATGTAACCCTCTTCTTGAAATGAGTTACTTCATTTGGAATTCAAAAACTTTCATCTCAGAAAGTTATCACATTTTTTTACTCACCGTTTTTGATCATTTTCCGCATTGTACTCTTATTATACTATATACTATTCCCACTAGATTACGAGGCTAGATTATTTGTGTTAGACGGTACCTGAATGAGATTATATTGGAGAAATTATGAATGAATCTTCGATGAGAATTGGAAAAATGTCTTTATGAAAAATAGAAGTATCATAAAGGTTAAGTTGAATCATTATACTCTTAAACTTGTAACAATGTCACTTATTAAATTATATTCCACAAATGATATTTTTCCCAAGTACTACCCAACCTTAACATTGAATTATTATTAACAAATCACTACCATATACCTGGTAACCATTATCAACTATTTTTCGAAGTTATAGTGACTCACGATATCGCTAAAAATTTTAATATTTCTAGAAAGTGTATGGAGTTCATAGAGAAACATAATTTCATATCCATAAATAACTATAATAGTTGTGATCAGATGGAAGTTTCTCTAAAAAAAACTTATATGATTTTTACATCATGGGTGTATTGCTTTGATAAACCATCTTTTTAAATAAATGTTACTTTGAAACCTAGACAATATTGTTAATGAGAAATATATATATTTTCACCGAAGATAGGTTGGTTTGACTCAATATTACTTTACGAAATGCCCATATCATTATATGATAACCCCTGATACTTTATGAACTCCTTTGTGAGGTTCAATATCTGTTATGCTTGAAGTGAATTTTAAATCCCTATGTTAATCTTGGAACAATGTGTTCAATTTAACTTAATTCTATTGAATCTATTTCTTACATATCATACAATATAACTAGGAAATAAACTACCGTTATGCTCACGATAATATTATTTTCGTGTAGGACCCAGATGATCAAGTGCCTAGTTTTATATATGCCCCTTTTCAGAGTTTTGGCTTGGCTACATTACTTTATCTCCAGTTGTATGGATTGATTATCTCCAATTATTTGTATTGCTATTAACCCTAAGCCTCTAGAACAGATAATTGTAGGTTATCTTGTTTCAGAAACCTTCCGTAACCCTAAACTATGTGAACCTGATATCTTAATTCCAGAAACATCATCTCATGAAGTCTGGAATATTACTTATGATAAATTATTATTATACCTACCTAATATCATCAAAGTTCTATCCCGAATAAATTATTATTGGCCTTAGTCAACAAGATGTTTATATCTTTCCCCGATTAATAGAAACCCTTACCATCAGAGTATTCGTACGTTCCCTTATTTAATGACCTAAGAAACTATTGGGAATATACAACTGACTTAGGAAACACACTCAGTTACGTAATTATCCAACTGACTGTGCATCCTAGGAATACTATAAATAGACTCTAGTACCTACAGAAAAAATTTCACCTCTTTTAATTGAAAAAAATGACCTTATTCTCTCTCTTTCTCTCTCTCTCTGAGGAAATTTAAAAGTTGAAGTTCCGCTCTTATCATTAACGAAGATTGAAGATTTTGTGTGCATATGTGAGTGTTTTTCGACCACCATAGGCATGTCCTACAATCATAAAACCATTTTTGGGTTAGATTTGATACTAGTCTCAGATAATTGAGATCCCTGATCATTGATACATACATATATGTGCCACTTAGCTAGTGTGCCTAGACGGTTACTTTTCCCCAAATGTTTTGGGTTGACTGACTATTATTATGAGTTTACTGATGGCTTAACTATTTCTATACCCCTTAGTGAACTGGTAATTTTGGGATTATTAGTTCAAAGATCCTTGACATTTTTATATGATCCTTAACATTATTACAAGGAACCATTGATCCATTAAATTTTCTATAACACTGACTTTCTTTACATAACCCTTAATGAGCTAGTAAGTATATAATTATCAGTTCATACTCCTTGATTCTATTTAAGGGTTATTAGGACAAAATAATTTCTCCTGCTTTATTTATTTAATTGATAGACACTGAATTCTATAGACATTCCAAACTCTCTTTATATTTATACTTGTTATAGAACTGGTAGAGCCTATTCAGCAATTTTGCTGATTTGTTTCCTTCCAGTTACTTTGCCTAGGAAATGACAAACACTTCAGGAATTATACTGCAACAGTTTGAGATATACAGAGAAATCATAGAAGAATAAGCCTTTTTAACTACCGTGTAAGACAATTTAGCTTCTATAAATTCTTAATTAGCATAATATGCATGCTTAATCTTGATTTAGTATTATCTAAAGGAAACATTTTCCCCTAAGAAATTAGGGTGTGACACATTTGTTATTGGTCGGATGAGTCTCCCTGCATCGATTATATACTAGATAGCATATCTCAAGGCCCAATAATGTGATCGAGCCCCTGATGGAACTTATAGTGCGTGTCAGACTGCCATTTCTTATTCGTGATGGAATGGACTAGCCTTTGGTTGAGAGGTTTCAAGCGACCATATAATTTTAAAATGATGAAGAACGATTGAGTGAGGCTTGAAGGTCTATGAATTATCTTGTTTAGGCACTGAATTATTTTGGAGAAGTCATAGCCTGGTAGGTTCTTGCAGGAGGTCATGGTTAAAAAGGTGTTGCAGTGTCTACCATAGATTGGGGAGAACTAGTAACGATGCATGGGTTCGATTATTGACTCTCCACGAGTGTAGTGATTTGAGATCTGGGCGAGTTCTTATGAGCGAAGATTAAATTCATTGTAGGAAAAGGTTCAATACTATATTTGTTAGCCTTGGCTGCTAATTTTTCCTCGATTTTGCACCCTTTGTGGTTGATGGCTTTGAAATATAGGATCTAAGTGAGCCCAAGTTTATTTGATACTTTCCTTCTGAGTTTCCTAATTATAATCTCTATTTTCTCACTTTCAAAGGGGCGATTGACCATCTGATCAGATTTCTCTCTCCAGCGAGTGACGAAAGCAACAACTGCCTTTTGATCTTTATATTTTAGGTATTTTAGATCTTAACGGGTGATGCCAAGTTAATCATAATATATGCATTGCTTCAGGAAAGCACAATATACATCATCCCCAATTTTTGTCATTTTTTTTCAATTTCGAACCCCCATATCGGGTAAATGCTCCTCTGGATAGCATGGAGGAAACATCCTCTCGAGATCCCCTAGGTCTGTATTTTAGAACGGAATTTGAAGGTGGTAATTGGATAAATGAACGAGCAGGGAAGCTAGTCCTTTGTAAATTTTAAAGAATGGCACCTTGAATTTGTCTCGCAATTAGGCTTTCGATTAGAGAGTCATCTTCTTAGTATTTTTGAGTTCATACATAGTTTGCATTTTCCTGATGGACTCTAAGAGGAGACGCGGTTCAGATTACACCTATTTTATCTCTTGGTTTGAAAGGTAGGGGCAACCTCATAGGCCGATGATAGTGCTACAAATTATGATCATGGAGCGACCTATGAGGTGGTGTTTGGGTACACGGTGTAATGATGATATGGTTTGAAGTATCTATATGGGTCAAATGGTATTTAGAAGTGAGGGGTGTCAAAATTATCAAAGGAATCGGTGTTGGTATTGATTAGAGAGGATCTTAGGGATTAGTCGATACTGCCTTGAAAACCATTGCAGGCGGTGTACCTTTGTTGTGGGTGTGAGGAGGAAACACGTTCTTTCATGTTTTGATTGTGTAAGTGGCCTCCTGTAGGAGAACATGTCCTAGGCTTAGTGCCTTAATTTAATACTGCGTGGTATTCTGTGAGGTGGTGATGCTTCTCGTTGTCTCAAGATCTGATCCTAAAAGGATAGAGACTGGTGTTCTTTAGTAGACATTGAGCGTACAACGAAGCAGACTTAAAAATCGTGGGTGGGGAGCTCTCCGATGAAAACTAAACGGACGAAAGGAGTGTGAACTCGGGTTTTCAAGGTAAGAACTTAGTGAAATCTCTCTGTTAATACCGATAACTGGAAAAAATTCGAGGAACTTTCGTTCAAGTTTTTGTGGATAAATGGACTTACATAAGGGCAACACATAGGCGGAATGACTCACATATGAATGCATTTTTATAATGAAATTATTTTATCTTTTTTTAACCATATGTGGATGATAATTTTTTCTATTTTTTTTTGGTAATATTTTCTATGGCGAAGAACTGAATAGAGCCTCATTGGACTCAGGCCGATAGGGGTGATCTCTCATTTTTCATATGAGGACTGAGGATGTAATAGATTATGGTCTATTATTTTCCCAAAATAAAATGTGGGTAGGGGAATCCACTGTAAATGAAATCCATTTTGGCAATACCTTGCAAAGTGATAATGTTTATCTTCCATATCAAAAAGTGAAAACATCCAGCCTGGAATGCTAGTAGTTTTCGAAATAGGTTCCGATCATTTGATAATTTTTTGAAAAACTTTCATCAAAGTGAATGGCATGTAAGTATATGTTCTTTTTACGCAATATGGTACGTTCCTAAAGATTTTCCTTTTGAAAAATGTTACGTGACTTAGTGATCATTGGATTGCCTTTTCATTTCCATGGATCACGATGTACGAGGTTCCTTGGATAGATAAACCTTTAAGGTATGTTTGAAATCACTTTAACCTAGTATTGAATAGGCGTGAAAGACTTCTAAATATACCCCAATATTGGACAAACTTCAAGTGTTCCCCATTATTCAAAATTTGGGATCAAGAGATAAGTTTTCAGGTGTATCAAATGAGTTGACAAAAAGAGTGAGGGTATTCATTGGTGATTGGTCCTTTGGGGATGTGACTTTTTAGAGATACAAACTTCACTCGGGTAAGAAACCTTTCAGAAGTATGCACTTCCATCAAGGGGAAGAATTTTTTTGAGAAGTACGAACTTCTCTTTGAGTGAAACAAATTTTTTAAAAGACGAAATTATCTTCGACTAACCTCTTTTGTGCTGAAGAGCATAAGGTTCAAACAACATAAAAATACAGACTATGCAGTGCGTGATACAAACATGTAATCTTTACTTTTACATCGTTTGATGTTTATTTTACCACGAGGTCTTTATATGTTTGGAAAAATGTGCAATGTTGTGCATGGGGACCTAATCACGCATCTACATTATGAGGGACTCTAAAACTAAGGCGGCTGAATAGTTCAAAATTTTAGGTAAAATAGTCATGAGGGGGAGTGACATCAAGAATATTATTAAAGAAGCATAAAAATAATTCATCTCTCTTTATTTATCCCCAATAGAGTTTCCATTGTGACGTTACGGGACCCGAGAGGTGATGCACCGGGGGAACTTATTAATGAAACATTCTCGGGAGTGCTTGTCTCTCGATCTATCACATCCCCCGAGTTCGGGTTATGGGATCAATGTTAGTTAGATGACTTGCCCCTGGTATCTATTTGATCCCATATTGAGTCTTTAGTGGACACCTCTAATCCTTTAGGCTTTAAGTCCTATGTTTTGGTTTTCGTGCAATAAGAGGGTTTGTAGGTTATTCATAGTCCCCAAATTGTTTTATATAGAAATAAAAAGGGGTTTGGATTAACCCTTTAGGGATAATCATAAAGCATATTTAAGTTTACGGTTAGTCTAAAGATTCTTGTTGTGTAGGTTTGGGAGCTGATTTATGTGTGGGGAAGTTGTTAGTCACCCTACTTGTTCTTCAATCTTTCTTAACTCCATGAATATTATCACCCTTAACATTATTTAATCACTTTTTAGTTTATTTTAGAACGTTTCTAGAGACCTTCATTTTGGAATCCCTCAAACGCAAATAGGAGCTTAGGTTTGGAAATGGTATTAATGAGAGGTGCATGAATGTCACTTAAATTGGTGCAGGTGCACAAGGGTTCATGTATGAATTTTGGGATTGTATAACAAGTGGCCACTAGTATGTATATAGGTGTGCAAGAAGACTCAGCTTAGGCAACGGGTGGTCGTCAACATATATAAGGGTGAGAGGGATATCAACTTGGGTAATGAATGGACATTGGGGTTTTTCCTGTATGCTCGAGAATTCGTAGCTTAAAATAGTTTTATATACCATTTGAGTTATAAAGGTGGACAACTTATGAGGGGGAAGATATTGGTGCATCTCAGTGGGATCGTATATCAACAAACATATTTTGGGGATCAATATCATGAGAACGACTCAGTATTTCTCTTGCATAAATAAAAATACTTAGGATCAAAGAAGATGTAGTTTAGTTGTTTTAGGTATTCCAACGTGATGTGTGTGCAAGTGTAGGACTTGGCTTTAAGAGGGGGATGGGAGTGGGCCTAAAGATCACTGATATTCGTATAACATTTTATGATCGTTGGGTAATCCTTATCTTGAAGGTATTGTCCTTGAGACTAGTTTGTAGGTGTAACTCTAAGGAGGCTATGTTTTAAACATCCTTCTCTACCTCTGCGTGTAGAGATATAGTTGGATTGGACGAGTTATGGGGTCATCACTAATAAGTAATACCCTGAGATACGTATTATAAGGCTTGGACTTCATGAGTTTAGTTCGGTATAGGGACTAAGTACCCAAGGAGACATAGGTTAAAAGCCAACATAGTTCGAGAAATGGAACATATTTATGCATGTAGGAGATAGGATACCGGGTATACAATATACAACATTATGGTATTCGTGGATCCTAGTCCTTAATATAGCGTTTTCGTTGTGTTGGATTGATATATGTAAATGTTAAGATATTACGTTTATAAAAGTCCACTATTTGACAATTATTATAACTCCTCAGACCAGTTTTACGGGTTAACTATGGTCAATCCAGTCCTACCCGAGCATTAGGTGTGAAGTGTGATAAAACATACTAAATAATGTTGCTAGTCTAGTTTTATTTATGTAACATTCCACTTGTTTAACATTCAATTCTATTTTAAATCAAGCTACATTAGGAAACCGTGGTAAGCTTTCCTAGATGCCAATCATACAGAGCTATTAATGTAAAATAAAAGGGTACTTACTTGTACAATTCTATCAAAATGAGGAAGCGGACTTCCCTTCATGTAATAAGGACGAGGAAATGAGCCAAATGCGAAGTAGGAAATACAACAACGCTATATAGAATCGACCAACTGAAAAGAGACTTTAACACATTATATCTATGTGTACATATAAGTATATACATAGAAGTATATTATTTATGAATGAAACCATTTTTATTCCAAAAATGTTACTTATCCCGATTAATTTACAATCTTATAAAGAACCCCTTCTTACTTGAATTATCATTCATTCCTTGATTTAACACACCATGTTAAATACTTTACACAAAATACCCATTTGTTTAGTGAAAACATCTCTTTCATTACATTATCCCTTTACTAATACCCGATTTACCTTAGTATTTTCATTAAAAATCACCTTTCAACACACACACAAGCATCTTATTAGAAAATTCTTATTTAACTTTTAAAATGTTTCAAAAATACATTCTTGTGCAAATTATGGGTTAAACCTCTCTAGGTTACTTAATTATCCATTTAATCACTTTACTTTACCCTCCCTTTTAATTTCTGGACATTAATAAATTTCAAACTTTACTTGCCAAAATTATCTTTCAATCGGAACATGCAATAATTCTATTCAAGTTAGGTTCTCCTTTCTTATGTTCATCACTCAACCCATTTCTTGACACAATTCACTTTATTTTATCTATTTCTTAGAATCTTCCAATATCAGTTTACTTTAACGAGCTCCACACCACCTCCTATGTTACCATATGCTCTGGCCAGCGATTTTGGGTCTTTCACCCCAGGGCTCCGAGCCCTCCTTAATTATCCTGGCATCATCCGAGTCCACATTGATGTTTTTTTAAAATTTTATAAATTTCCACATTATTTCACTATTCCTTTCCCAAACGGAGGCAAAACTCAGGGTTTCACCCCAACTTGTGTTACACTTTAAAATAATCATTTCATGTCCTTTAAACCCTTACATTGATTTTATCCCAAAAAACAAGTTCATTTAGAAACAATCCGTGTAACACATTTTCCAACATTTTATTTCATAAAAATGTTCCACTTTACATAAAATTATCATTTTACCCATTTTTTCCCCAAACTTGTCCTTTCCTCCATTTTACAAGTGTTATTTCCCAAAATATTATTATTAAGTTGCCCACACTAACTTCTTAAAATGTCTTTAAACCATTAACTATCATTTAACACTTTATAGTAATATACTTCTCAAGTTGAAAATCTCTTTAGCTCATTCTTTCTTTCTCTAAGATATCATTGGACATTTAAAGACTATGTAAGAGAAAATTTTCTGAAATTGCTCATAGCTTAGGCTTATTTGTGGATTTGGCGTGTCCCGTTACAAACTGACACGCACCGACACGATGAACCGAATTCCACCATCTCCAAATTCAATACTTCCCTACATGTCATAGAGGTATAAATCTTTAGGAGTTAAAAATATGCATAATTTGATTTAGGATGTTATTTTTATCGAGGCTAGATTTTAAAATAAAATTTTTATTTTTTTCTTCTCGTTCAAATGTGATTAGCATCGTGTTCGAATGACTTGGCTGTGTTGTTAGATCCGCGTCGAAGGAACTTCAAATGAAGGTGTACTATTGCAATATGTTAGAAGGTAAATAGATAGAGGATCAAATGAGACTGCATTCTCATTCGAACAAAATTGGAGTTCCATTCAAACGAGATGTGATTCTAGTTCGAACGAACTGTCGACTCGAATTTTGTGTTATGACTATAAATACCTTTTTAGACTCTAAATTTCATAGGACTTCTGCCAAAATGTTTCCTACATATCTGTTGCAAAAGTTTTCATGTTTTGTGTTTATAAACACTTTTGATTCACAACTTTATATCCCTAAATAGTTTTTGTGAATCATTTTGAAACCCTGGAAAGTTTTTTATATTGCATACATATTTTTGGAGAGATCATCTCTACAGTGAAACTTGTGAACCGAGGGATCACGTTTAAAGAAAGTTGAAGGCTGATCGGTGGATATCGAAGTGGAACACCGCCTGTGGAATGCTCTGCATCGAGTGGTATTCTTTAGAGTTCAAAGACACTGCGCATTATACTTGTGGGTGATTCAAATAGTCTATAAGTCAATATTCTTGTAAACACCCTAAAGTGCTGATTAAAAGGTTTTGTCATGCAAAGGAATTTTTTCCTAAATATTTGTGTTCGTTGAATGCGTAGTTCATTCGTATTATTTACGACACATATTTTCCTTCACATATAATTTAATCAAAGATTAATTTTTTTTAAAAATTAGATTTTTATGTTTGGGATATTAAATTGAGAAAAATACAAAAATGGAATTTTTGTTTGTGACCATCCTTGTCGAGCGTGTTCACGCGCTTACAAGTGGTATTAGAGATGGTTGCAGTAAGTTATCATGTAGGATTATTGTTTAGTTATTTTTAGAGTGGTTATTTATTCTTCTCTCTTGGTTTGTTTTTCTTCTCGATGGATTTTCATTGCGATAAGTTATCCAACATATTTAGTCATGATGACTTAAATCATTTAAACTTGAAGTTGGCTATAAGAATTAAAATTCTTAAAAAATAAAATTCCCGTTTAAAATCTACTGTGGAACTTTTGCCGATTGTTCAAAGTCAAAGAGATTTCTTTCATGAGAATCTTGTGGACGTGGACCGTGATTATAAAAATTCATAATTGTCCAAGAAAGAGAGTGATGATATAGTTCATTTTTAAGAGAAAGAATTAGAACATTCTAAACTTTTTAGGGTTTGTGTACGTGCCAACGATGATGATGATGATGATGATAAATTAATTAATGATTATAAGGCACGTGAGAAAAATATTAGGGGTAAGTTCCCTTGCATTGATGGGGAGTGAGATAACTGTAACAACCCTCACTTTTGATAGCCTATTTTATATTTATTTACTAGGTGTAGTAATTAATTATAAAATGATGGATGTTGAGTAAATATTAATTTACTATGAAAAAGGTTAATATTTACTGAAATGTTGTATGATTACCTGATGAGTAGGTAAAATTATCCATGTTGTGATTTATTGTGTCATAAGAATTAAATGACATTTTGGTTTAATGAGAAACCGGAACTTAAAATGAGTTATAAAATTTCCAAATGATAATTTGGAGGGTGTAGTTAGTCCCGGTAGGTGCGAGACAGTCAAAATAAGTGCCATATTGTATTTTGGCATTTCGGGCATTTTTGACTGGTTATAGCTTAAATGTGTAGTGCGTACCATTTTATCGCGTATTAGCCACTTAAGTGGGATTTTCAAATTTAGGCCACGTTTAAGTCCCCAACCCCATTTCTTTTCTTCCATTTCTTTTTCTAATTGAGCCCTAGAGAGAGAGAGAGAGAGAAAGGAGAAAGAAGAGAACTTTGGAGAAAAGGGAGATTGGAGCTTGGATTGTTGCCTCCACCAAATCAAATCTGAATTTGCAAGATCAAGGCAAGTAACTTACTTGCTATAATGTGATTTAAGTGGATTTATTAGCATGATTTGTTGTGGATTGTTATGATTTAGTTTAGTTAGGGTTTTGATAAATTATTTGGGTATTAACCCTTAGAGATTGATTTGGATGATAAATGTTGTTGATAATGGTACTTAGACATATTGTGGTGTATTAGTTCCATTAAATGTTATGGTTTTGGTTGTTGGAAGAAGAAATAGGGAGGCTAGGTCTGTTATGGCCGGTCGACCGCGGTTACCAGACCGGTCGACCGGGCCTTCGGAGGAGGGCACACTGCTTTCTTTCAAAGGCATGAAATTGAGAGCGCGGTCGACTGCGGGTCCCCTACCGGTCGACCGGCTCGTCCGAATTGAACTTTCTGCTTTTCTGCTAAGGCAAAAATTTGAGATGCGGTCGACAGCGGTCTTGGGACCGGTCGACCGGTCCCCTGTTTTCTCACCTAACTTCCTACTTTTGTTTTTAAACTCTTTTCTTCCCATAGGGACTTAGGACCCTTCTTGAATGAAGTAAACCTTGACTTTTAGAGTCCTAGTGGAGTTAGTTGGTGCCCTAATGTTGAATGGGTTTCACTTGGGGTTAAGTTCGGGGGAAAGGGTTGTCTTAAGTGATGTTGAGGCATCACTTCTCTTTGTGCATCCTAATAAGTGGATGGGGGTTTAATGCCCTAACTTGGAGACTTAGGGGCTTATCAAAGTTAGATGAACTTTGGGGATTTATAGGATCATAATAATCATTTGGAGAGTTGTTGGGACTGGTATATTGAGGAATATTAATTAAAATATTCGATGGGAATTAGGTTCGCATAAAATGAACCCAATTGGCTTAAGGATGATAGATTTATCTATTATGGATCCGAACTATGTAAATTTTGATGGGTTCAAATAAAATGAACCTGGTTGTTTAATTATGCTAGGTTCGAATAAAAAGGACTAAACACATGGTTATTGATAATGGAGACTTGGAAATGAAAATGAGATAAAATATGGTAAATGCTAATTTACTTAAACACACCTCTCTAAATGACATCATAAGGGAAGTTCGCGTGCTTGGTGATGCCCCCTGGCTAGTGAATGCAGGGTGGATATAGTCCTAGGCCATATGCGGGGTTTTGTATTTTTTCTGCACTGGTTAGGGGATTTCGGGTGTGGTCCTGACTTTCCCGCAGGCATATGGCCGCTTCCCAATGTTGCGTTATGATCCCAGGTTGTCTTGTATAGATAGGCCCTGGAAGATGATGGTCATTTAGGGGCACGCCCAGTGGGGAAACTCGGAGGGGCGGTCTTAGAATCGTTATGTGTATATGAATATAAATTTTCTGCATCAAGTGGGACTTGATGGATATATGCCATAAAGAGCATGATACGTGCCATAAAGAGCACGGGAAAGGAGATTAATAAGATATGTGCCATAAAGAGCACTTGATATTAATGATATTCCTATTAAGGAATGGAAAGATGTTATGGTAAGATAATTAACTTTGGAAGTTAATAAATGAAAGGAAATTATACCTTCTTATTGCAAACCAAACAAATGGCTTTTAATTTCTATTAAGGAATGTAAGAAGGATATGGTAATTGGATTACTGAGTAAAGGTTTTAAATTTATATTACTTGCTTTTCTTTCTTTTATGTAGGCATTTCATTTCCATTTCATTTCATAATTAGTTGAAATGTCATTGTCATATTATCATCCTTATTTATGCATAACTGTTCATTTCTATCATGCTTTTATTTCTTCTGGTAATCATATAGAACCCGACCCTAACCGGTTTACTTTCCTTGTTGCATATATGATTGTATCTGCTCATGTGCTCCACCGCAAGGACGCCCGTTTTGGTGTTCCCCTTCCTTTGCCTTTGACGAGCTGTAAGATTTTGCGGGTTATTACAGGACTTGTATTAGACGCTTTCATTCTTGTTATTCTAGATAAGTCCGGGTCGTAACTCGGGCGAGTGGCCCAAACTTTGATATTTGATTAATGAATGTCTTACATAAGATATTATAGTGTCGTACGGTGTTCTTTGTAGCTGTGGACCGACAGCTTATTCGGTCCATTTGTTTACTATCGTTTTAGTGGTAATATATATATTCTTGTGGAATCACACTTGTTTATCAGATCGGGTTGTTTAAATTTAGTTTTCTTAATTGCTTATTTAAAATTTTACACATTTTGGCAACCCGTTTTCTGATATATTGGGTGGTTTTCCCGTATATTCAGTTTATTTTGTTGATGCTGAGGATGATATCTGTCCATGATTCCTGTTACGTTTGAGTATCGGGCTGGCCACCCCTTATCTCGAATCTCGGGTTGTCACAGATGGTATCAGAGCATCAGGTTCTAGAGTCTTTAGGATCTATGTGGATTCGCCATGTTCTACCGTAGCGT
The DNA here is from genome assembly GCA_949130495.1 of Sambucus nigra. NCBI lineage: Eukaryota > Viridiplantae > Streptophyta > Magnoliopsida > Dipsacales > Adoxaceae > Sambucus > Sambucus nigra. Next base: position 575,403,679 of record OX422217.1, read on the forward strand.
TCTTTGATATAGAGCCTAAGGTTAGGACTGTGTAGTTGTTTATGTTTGCGATCTTTTGCGGGTTAGATAATATTGTAACTCTATTCTTTCTTCATCTCGAACGCCACCTTGAGAGGTCGCTCTGAGAGACGTAACAGGGTTGTAGAAGTGGGGGTGGATTCTCCATCGCCTCCATAAGGGATCGTTAACGCTACGGATGTAGCAAACGCTGTAGCTCAAATGGTTATCACCGCCTGGACCGCAGTGGTCCATGTAACTCCCAGGGACTCATGATGTTCAAGCTCCTATAGGACCTTTTTGTGGGAAAAGGGTTTAGGAGTCCTTTCTAGAGGGCCATTCCCCGGAATTCGAGGGAGGTATGGATGTTATTAAAGCCAAATGGAAGCGGGACGTGCAACGCCATCTTTGAATGATAGAATGTAGCGAGGAAAGGAACAAGTCCTTGACACTTTTAACTTAGTCGGATCTGCGTTATACTGGTGGGAAATAATAACCGCATCAGATCAGAGAGACACAATGACGATCACTGAGTCCTGGGCTTTGTTTGATCGTGAGCACATTCCTCCCGCAGTTCTTAGGGAGATGAGAAAGAAGCTCCAAGGTGTTGTGCATGGAGAGAGACCTGTGGTGGAATATGTAGAGGAGTTTACGCGGTTGGTGAGTTTTATCCCGGATGAGGCGACTCCGGAAGATAGGAAGATCTCAAAGATTATGGGAGGTCTAAACTAGAGAATCCGGCAACAATTGTTGGGTTATCCAGCCTCACAAACTTTTGGTGAGGGTATGAATGTAGCCTCATCCCATTGCCATGAGCGTTGGTTATATACACCGGGTAGCAAGAAAGCTACTGTCGTGGGCAAGCAGGAAAGCTTGGAGAACTTGGGATTTGAGGAGGAGTATTTCCCTCATCCCAATCTGCGGGTAGTAAAAAGAAAGAGAGGGGACCTCGATAAGGGGCTTCGTCTAAAAGACAACGTTTGGAAGGTTTATTGCGGGTGGCAATAACATTAGGCACGATAAGGGTATTTCACAACTTAGGGGTCGAGATGGTCATGGAGGTAAGGACCATCTGGGCTAAAGTGTTTCCCAGTTTAGAAAGGGGTCGAGGTCGAGAGGACATGAAGGGACGGTGCTTCCTAGATGGGGAGACGGGTCACTACTATTTGGAATGTCCTCGGTTGTTTGGGGGTCAGTTGCTAGGGCTCCGCAACAGCCGCGTGTTTAGTTGTTACCTCAGGTACCTGATCCGGTTGTTCCCATGCAGCAGGGACAACTACTGTATGGAAGAGTTTGATAAATTCGGGAGGTTATACTCCCTCTAGCTTTGTTAGCATTACCTACTATTATGGGTAAGTTTTATTTTCGAAGTTACTTGAGTTACGTGTTATTCGATGCGGGTGTTACGCGCTCATTTGTTTTATAAGCTCTTCTCAGGCCACAGATTTGATAAAATCTGCTGAGAGTATTTTTACTAGTGTTGAGTTTTCTACGAGTGATGGTTCGCTCAATTTCTTATTTGTAAATACATAGGGATTTATTATGGTACTTTGTGCTTTAAGGCCGATTTACTCGTCCTTGACATGGTCGGGTATGATGTGATTGATATGCTTTCTCTCCACGACCGACAAAGTCGAGTAGTAGCGTATAGGAGGGGTTCCTTGTTTGGATTCCGCTTTTGCGGGACGCTCCACGCGTGAACCTCGACGACGTTGGAAGGGGAGAGATGATGTTCTTACTTCTTTTAGTTGATTTTTTTTTTTTACTTTCTTTTTACTTTTATTTTTTTTTGTTGGTTGTAAGGTTTAGCTGAGAATCACGTAGAAGAGTGATTAATGGCTATTGAAGTGCAATTGGAAGCACTGTATATAGTTCTCTCCTCTAAACGATGCGAGGGAGACTGGGTTGCGAAGTTGGATTTAGACTTCGGGTTATGCCTTGATAAGAAGGCTATCTAAAATGATATATATATATAAGGCTTTATGAAAAGTGAATACTTGATTTGTAAAATTTTAGTCATTTGATTGGTAATGTATATAGGTAGAATCTTTTCGGTCCCGAACATGTGTCTTAGACCTGTATATCTTGATGACCGACAATGCGAGGTAGTAGTGTAACGGGAGGGTTCCTTGTTTGGATTTCGCTTCGGCGAGACGTCCCACGCACGAAACCGAGCAAATCTCGGGAGTTGAGAAAGGTCTTGGGCACTAGGGATATACTTAGTATTAAACGTATACGAATTAGATAGGATACAGTATAGGTAGGTAGACTTTAGGATTGTTTGGATGTAAGGCCTTTGGTATGTGACTTTAGTTTAGGAGGGATGTCGGGAGTTGACCACGAACAGATTGTGTGTTAGCTCCATAAGGAATTGATTTCCTAGTAACGAGAAGTAGGAGATTTCGAGAAGTTTTTCTTGGTTAGAACAAAGGAGATGAGGCCACTTGTAGTTAGAATATTAAGATGGCGCCTAGCTTTCGGAGAGAGATAGGTGAATTGACTTTCACTTCTGAGCCCATGTAGTTAAGCTCGAGGGTGGATTCAATGGACAAGCCTCTGCCAGGATGGGGAGCGATAATACTGGAGCATAGATATACTGTTTATGCACCTCATAAGTCTAAACTTGTTGGGAGTATTGTCCCATGTTTGAATTAAAGTTCATAGTGGGGTGATCTTCGTATAAGAAGGGAGATGCTACTTCTTGGGCAGAATTTAGTCTTTCGTGCGAGCAACACTTTATTGCAAGATGTCGTAGGAGAGACAGGGGTGGTTAAGACCACATACACAAGTTGTTAATTAGGGAAACAGAACTCTGCTCTTAGGATCGTGAGAGTGGGGTGCGTTTCCATAAGAGAATTTGTGTCCCAGATGAGAAGGACTTGAGAAAGGCAAATATGGTGGAATCTCATGGTTCTAAGTTTACGGTTCAGCCGGGTAACGACGAGATGTGTCAAGATATGCGCCGCTAATAGTAGTGTTCGGGCATGGAAAGGTTGTTGGACCGCATGGGGTGCCCTTGATTTTAGCTTCCGACTGAAATAGAATGTTTATTTCCCATTTGTGGAAAATTCCCAAGCCATGGGATTCGAATTATGGTTAAGTATTTCTTAACATTTTTCCATAGATGGCCAGTCAGAAGGGGTAAACCGCATGTTGGAGGATATGCTCTTTAGGTGCGTGCTTGACTTCCAGTGTAGTCTGGAACGGTATCTTCCACTGGTCGAATTCGATTATTATAATTTATATCGATTCACTATTGGGAGGGCGACTTATAAAGCCTTGTATCGTGGGCCTTGGGGATCTCCCACTTGTTGGTTAGAGGTGTGAGATGATAAGTCTCTCGGACCTGGACAAATCCGAGGTACTTCTTCGAAAATTGAGCTCATTCGGAATCGCATTTGTATAACTAAGATCGACGAAAGAGTTATGTCAATGCGGGGAGAAGACATGTTGAGATTGAGGTAGATAGACCAAGTGTTGGTGCGAGTATCGCCTATGAATGACATTAAGCATTTGGAGTTGAAGGAAAACTTGCACCGCGTTACGTTAGACCTTTCCTATAAAATGTTAAGGTGGGTCCGGTAACCCAATAACTTGCTCTACTAGAATAATTGCAGCAAGTTCATGACGTGATCCATATCTCTTCTGTAAGGTAGTACGAGGGATGTGATGGTGCCTTTAGGCACATTTCTTTCGAAGTTTGTGAGATGCAACTCGCCATTCCTTATGAGGAGTAGTCGGTTGCTATTTCAGAGCGTAGTGACCTGCGATTAAAATCTTAGGTAGTACCTTTAGTAAGGTCGCAGGGTAGTCACCATGGTGTCGAGGAATCGACATGGGATCGCGAGGATGACATGCGGGAAAAGTATCCGCATTTCTTCTTCTGAGGTATGCCTGAATTTTGGCGGCAAAATTACCTCCTAAGGGGGGGAGTGTGTAACAACGCTCACTTTTGATAGCCTATTTTATATTTATTTACTAGGTGTAGTAATTAATTATAAAATGATGGATGTTGAGTAAATATTAATTTATTATGAAAAAGGTTAATATTTACTGAAATGTTTTATGATTACCTGATGAGTAGGTAAAAATATCCATGTTGTGATTTATTGTGTCATAAGAATTAAATGACATTTTGGTTTAATGAGAAACCGGAACTTAAAATGAGTTATAAAATTTACAAATGATAATTTGGAGGGTGTAGTTAGTCCCGGTAGGTGCGAGACAGTCAAAATAAGTGCCATATTGTATTTTGGCATTTCGGGCATTTTTGACTGGTTATAGCTTAAATGTGTAGTGCGTACCATTTTATCGCGTATTAGCCACTTAAGTGGGCTTTTCAGATTTAAGCCACGTTTAAGTCCCCAACCCCATTTCTTTTCTTCCATTTCTTTTTCTAATTGAGCCCTAGAGAGAGAGAGAGAGAGAGAGAGAAAGGAGAAAGAAGAGAACTTTGGAGAAAAGGGAGATTGGAGCTTGGATTGTTGCCTCCACCAAATCAAATCTGAATTTGCAAGATCAAGGCAAGTAACTTACTTGCTATAATGTGATTTAAGTGGATTTATGAGCATGATTTGTTGTGGATTGTTATGATTTAGTTTAGTTAGGGTTTTGTTAAATTATTTGGGTATTAACCCTTAGAGATTGATTTGGATGATAAATGTTGTTGATAATGGTACTTAGACATATTGTGGTGTATTAGTTCCATTAAATGTTATGGTTTTGGTTGTTGGAAGAATAAATAGGTAGGCTAGGTCTGTTATGGCCGGTCGACCGCGGTTACCAGACCGGTCGACCGGGCCTTCGGAGGAGGGCACACTGCTTTCTTTCAAAGGCATGAAATTGAGGGCGCGATCGACCGCGGGTCCCCTACCGGTCGACCGGCTCGTCCGAATTGAACTTTCTGCTTTTCTGCTAAGGCAAAAATTTGAGACGCGGTCGACCGCGGTCTTGGGACCGGTCGATCGGTCCCCTGTTTTCTCACCTAACTTCCTAATTTTGTTTTTAAACTCTTTTCTTCCCATAGGGACTTAGGACCCTTCTTGAATGAAGTAAACCTTGACTTTTAGAGTCCTAGTGGAGTTGGTTGGTGCCCTAATGTTGAATGGGTTTCACTTGGGGTTAAGTTCGGGGGAAAGGGTTGTCTTAAGTGATGTTGAGGCATCACTTCTCTTTGTGCATCCTAATAAGTGGATGGGGGTTTAATGCCCTAACTTGGAGACTTAGGGGCTTATCAAAGTTAGATGAACTTTGGGGATTTATAGGATCATAATAATCATTTGGAGAGTTATTGGGACTGGTATATTGAGGAATATTAATTAAAATATTCGATGGGAATTAGGTTCGCATCAAAAGAACCCAATTGGCTTAAGGATGATAGATTTATCTATTATGGATCCGAACTATGTAAATTTTGATGGGTTCAAATAAAATGAACCCAGTTGTTTAATTATGCTAGGTTCGAATAAAAAGGACCAAACACATGGTTATTGATAATGGAAACATGGAAATGAAAATGAGATAAAATATGGTAAATGTTAATTTACTTAAACACACCTATCTAAATGACATCATAAGGGAAGTTTGCGCGCTTGGTGATGCCCCCTGGCTAGTGAATGCAGGGTGGATATAGTCTAGGCCATATGCGGGGTTTTGTATTTTTTCTGTGCTGCTTAGGGGATTCCGGGTGTGGTCCTGACTTTCCCGCAGGCATATGGCCGCTTCCCGACGTTGCGTTATGATCCCAGGTTGTCTTGTATAGATAGGCCCTGGAAGATGATGGTCATTTAGGGGCACGCCCAGTGGGGAAACTCGGAGGAGCGGTCTTAGAATCGTTATGTGTATATGAATATAACTTTTCTGCATCAAGTGGGACTTGATGGATATATGCCATAAAGAGCATGATACGTGCCATAAAGAGCACGGGAAATGAGATTAATAAGATATGTGCCATAAAGAGCACTTGATATTAATGATATTCCTATTAAGGAATGGAAAGATGTTATGGTAAGATAATTAACTTTGGAAGTTAATAAATGAAAGGAAATTATACCTTCTTATTGCAAACCAAACAAATGGCTTTTAATTTCTATTAAGGAATGTAAGAAGGATATGGTAATTGGATTACTGAGTAAAGGTTTTAAATTTATATTAGTTGCTTTTCTTTCTTTTATGTAGGCATTTCATTTCCATTTCATTTCATAATTAGTTGAAATGTCATTGTCATATTATCATCCTTATTTATGCATAACTGTTCATTTCTATCATGCTTTTATTTCTTCTGGTAATCATATAGAACCCGACCCTGATCGGTTTACTTTCCTTGTTGCATATATGATTGTATCTGCTCAGATGCTCCACCGCAAGGACGCCCATTTTGGTGTTCCCCTTCCCCTTCCTTTGCCTTTGACGAGCTGTAAGATTTTGCGGGTTATTACAGGACTTGTGTTAGACGCTTTCATTCTTGTTATTCTAGATAAGTCCGGGTCGTAACTCGGGCGAGTGGCCCAAACTTTGATATTTGATTAATGAATGTCTTACATAAGATATTATAGTGTCGTACGGTGTTCTTTGTAGCTGTGGACCGACAGCTTATTCGGTCCATTTGTTTACTATCGTTTTAGTGGTAATATATATATTCTTGTGGAATCACACTTGTTTATCAGATCAGGTTGTTTAAATTTAGTTTTCTTAATTGCTTATTTAAAATTTTACACATTTTGGCAACCCGTTTTCTGATATATTGGGTGGTTTTCCCGTATATTCAGTTTATTTTGTTGATGCTAAGGATGATATCTGTCCATGATTCCTGTTACGTTTGAGTATCGGGCTGGCCACCCCTTATCTTGGATCTCGGGTTGTCACAATAACCTTCTAGGATTGATTGAATTTTTAAAGAAGGAGTCCCTAAATCTTGAATAATCAAATTCATTGCTCGAGTCTTAAATTTTGAATAAAAAAGATGATTTAAAAGACTAGAGTAATGTTGGTACTGATGGTACTGGCTCCCTTGATACTAATGCTTCCGTTGCTAAATCCAAGACCATTATTTACTTTAGAGGGTGAACGACATCCAAGGACATTAGAAAAGGTCAAACCTTAGGTAAAATTATTTGCCTTTACACATGTTCGCATTGTGATAGGGAAGATCACCTTAGGGTGTTTTGTTTTGATTTTGGAAGAGGTCATAGGAAGTTCAAAACTAGTGTTCCCTTGGTTCCTAAAACCCAATGCGCTAGGTATACATCTATTTGGGTTAGAAAATCCATTATGGCGACGCTAAATATTAGGATGTTTGATTATTTCATGCTTGCATAGGACTCTTCGCATGCTATATCTCATGGGTAATTGCTTGCATGATTTTGTTTTTCATAATCTAGCTATTCTTCATGATATATATATTTCCTAGTGTTTTGACATGTGTATCTTTTGTATTTTTATTTTTCTTTAATTAATTCATATTGGACAAATAAAAAATATTTTATTTTGATAATTTTTTTTGAAATATGCAAAAAGATTTTCGTTTTTGTGTATTTTAGTTTTACATATTTTGTGCGGCATATGTGTGTGTTTGAATCCAATTAATGCCGTATTTTTCTTGTGGATAGAACATTTGGTTATGATTATAGCTACTTAGATTTTTCTTAATCATATTTGCATGGATTTGTTTCGAACATGATTTTCTTTATGGATTCAACTTTGTATATGCTTCCGCACACACATGTACGAACTTTGTGAATTTTAACTTCACATGTATATTTGAGCTTTATGAAATGTTCTCCCATCAATTTCGTCATCTACATATTTTGTGACTATGGGGGATTTTTGCATGTAAGAATTGTTACCCATGAGTTTCATGTGATTAGTTTTCAAAAAATATGAGTGGGAATGGGAAAGGCCTAGGAGAGGAGCAAATCTCCTTTGCAGGAAAGCCCCACATTTTTATACACATCGATACTATGCTCATGTAGAAAGATTATGTGTTTTGTGGTCATTTACACCTAATATATATGTGTCAGATTTTCATTGGTATATTTTGCATATATTATATATGGTATTATGTTTTGAATTCTTTCGTCTACATTTAGTTCATGTTTGACACATGCTTGAATCACTTGGATTATTTGTGCTTGAATGGCCATATTGTGTGTTGTACTTGATGTTTTGTAGATTTTATATTTGTTTTGAAAAAAATGAAAAGTTTCAAAAATAGATGGTTTTGATGGACTCTGAGATTATCATAACATGTGCGTTATTTATATCTTTTGTGATGATATCTTATTTTATATGTGATGATTTCAAATTAATGCTTGTTTCTACTGCTTGTAAGAATAATTTTTCCAAGATTATTCATAGTATAGTTTTAGACTAGTTTGGTGTATCCAGTTTCAAATCATCATGCACCATCAAAATGAACCAAACTCAATCATCTCAAAGTTTGAAGTCTTCCCGACATCCCCTAAAGGTATAAAACAATTTAGAGTTTAAATTAATTTAGAGAATTATGTTTGGGATGTTTTATTTTTATCAAAAGACGAACAAAGTTTTTCATTTCGAAAAAGAAAAATAATTTTATTTTTAAATTTTGTTCCAATGAGATTGGCATATCGTTCAAACGAGATGGCATGTCGTTAGAAGGTCGTTCTTTATGTTTTTCAAACAAGGTTCAAACGAGATATTACTGTCTAAGATTTTTTTATCTCGTTAGAAGAAAATTTTATCTCGTTCGAATGACATCAGGATGTCACTAGAACGATCCGATATTCTCATCCAAACGATGTGCCGACTTAAAAAAAATAAAATACCCATTTCGTGTTCATTTTTTGTGTTGAAAAATACTTTTTGATTCATAACGACCATCCTTGAATTCTTTTCTTGTGAATTCGTTTAAGACCTAGAAAGTTTTCTAAACTTTCATACACCTTTGTGGAGAAGGACTCTCCATGGGTGACTTGTGATACCTGAGGGGATTAACTACTGAAGACGAAGGCTGAAGCTGACGGAGGACTGCAGCCTTGTGATTCTTGCGAGGATCATAGTAAGTCACTAGAGATTTGCGAAGATAAGAGCATTATACTTGTGGAGGTTATCAATTAATCAGTAAGTTTAATGTCTTGTAGATTTCTAAAGTAAATAAAAAGGTTTTTACACGAAAGAGGTTTTTTCTTGAAACTTTACCTTTGTTGAATGCTTGGTTTTATTTATTTGTTTTATCAGATAGATTTATGGTTATGTTAAAAAGATAAAATTAATTGCACACTCTCAAATTGGAATCTTTGTTAAGGATATTTGGTTTTACATTTACAATATGGTATTCGAGAACTCATTATTTCGTCCTAACAATTGGCATCAGAGCCAGTTGATCCAAGTTAACTAGTGATCTTGTTTTTTCGAAAAGCTTTTTCCCACTGATACATTTGTTTTCCAAAAATTGGTATAAGAGCAGGTTCCACTAAGTTATTGGTTAGGTCCTTGTTTAGTGATTTTTTAGTGTTTTATTTCCCCTCGATGGATTCTCATAGTTTTGACGACTTAAATCGTTTGAGTTTCAAGTTTTCTAAAAGAATTGAAACTCTTGAAAAAGAAAATTCTCGTTTCAAATCACCTATAGCTCTTCTGCAAACTGTTCAAAATCAAAGAGATTTCTTTCGTGAGAAACTTATGGATCATAATTCTAAAATATTAGAATTGTCCAAGAAAGAGAGGGATAATAGAATTCGGTTTTTAGAGAAAGAATTAGGGGGCTTGAAAAATTCCAGGGTTAATGTTTGTGTCGTTAAGGATAGTATTTTGATTAATGATTTTAAGGAACGTGAGAAGACACTTAAGGATAAGTTTTCTTTCATTTAGGGGAGAGACAAAACCTTTTTGTAATGATTTAACCTATAAAGGAGGAGTCCCTAAAATTGGAAGAGTCAAATTCTTTACTTAAGTCTAAAATTTTGAAGTTAAAAAATAATTTAAAAGACTCAAGTAGTGTTGGTAGTAGTGGTACTGTCTCACACGTTTCTAATGCTTCGAGTGTTAAAGACAAGACCATTGTGTGTTTTACAGGGTCAACCACATCCAACGACGTTTACACATTTTTGCATTGTGGCCAGCTTAGGCATTTTTGTTATGATCTTGGAAGAGGTCCTAGGAAGTTGAAGTCTAGTGTTCCCTTGGTTATTGAACCTCGAAGCATTAGGTATACACCTATTTGGTTTAGGAAATCTATTTTAGAGGATCTAGATGGTAGAGTTGTTGATTCTTACATACTTGCACAAGATTCTTCTCTTTTTATATCTTATAGATGATTACTTGCATGATTTTTTTTGTCATACTCTAGCTGTTATTCATGATATATGTTTCTAGTATTATGACATGTGTATCTTTTGTTTTATATTTTCCTTTTATTGGGTCATATTTCAAAAATACAAAAAGATTTTCGATTTTGTGTATTTTAGTTTTACATTTTTGGTGTGGCATATTGGTGGGTTTGAATCCAATTCACTCCGTAATTTCCATATGGTTAGGACATTTTATTATAACTTTAAATGATGTGATTGATCTTAAGCATGTTTATGGAGTTGTTTCGAACGTGATTTGCTTTACGGATTCAATTTTTTATATGCCTCCGCACACATGAACGAGCTTGTTGGATTTTGACTCCACTATGTACATTTGAGCTTGGTGAGATGTTCTCCCATCAATTTTGTCATCTACATGTTTAGTTGACTAAGGGGGATTTGTGCATGTAAGAACCGTTGCCCTTGAGATTTTGTTTTGCATTAAAAAATATGAGTGTACATGGGAAATGGATGTAAGAGACAGGTTAACTCATCGTCATAGCCACCATCTGAAAAGAGCCCAAGAAAAAATTAAGGCAATAAAAAGAGCAAAATATGCCAAAAGGGGCCAATATAGTTTTATTTTTTTAGTGATTTAAAATAAATCACTTCAAAAGAAAAGGATAGAATAGGAAATATGATTATGCTTATCTTTTCAGGGTGTTTAGTTGAAGATCAACGGGTTTGCACAATGAATTTAGTATGCTTATTTTTTCATGATGTTATTGATTTGAAAAATTGTTAATATTCTAGGCTTGCGTGCATTATGCTTATTTTGTTCATTAAGTTAATCTTTCTTTGTCACTTGAGTCTAAATATTAGTTTGATAAAGTTTGTCGGTTAATTAGAGCTTCTTGAACATATTTGAATGTTTGGGTTATAATTCATTTGTATCTAGTTCACGCCCATCCATTCCATCCCACACGTTTGGACACATTAATACTATGCTAGTGTGTAAATCTTATGTGTTTTGTGTCATGTTTGGTGGTCATTTATACCTATATATGTGTGTCGAATTTTCTTTGACATATTTTACATATATTATATATGGTATTGAATGTTATATTTGTGAAATTTATTTTTTGAAAAAAATTGAAAATTTTCAAAAATATTTGGTTTTGTTTGGCTTTAAGATGATCATTGCACATGATTGATTTATATATTTTTGTGATGATATCTTATCTTCTACATGATGCTTCGTATTATATGCTAGTGTTTCTACTTCTTTGTCTATTTCGGATAAAAACAAGGGGGAGAGGAAATTAAAATTTTTATAAGTTTGATTTATGGGGGATAATTTATTTATGAGTTTTATCTCACTTCAAACTCGATTCGTCACGAGGGATCTGTTTTTGCGTCATGTGTGTAGGTACTTAAAGTGGAAATCAAGACACACCAGATGGAGACAAAGTTTGCCAAAAAGGCAAGAAGAAGTTTGAAGACAAAAAAACGTGTGCCATCTCGTTCTAGGGTTAGGAAAGGTGTTAGGATTTTTGTTATATGATATTTTTTAATTTTAATTTGGTGTTCGGTAATGTTTTTTTGTTTATTATCGGAATATACAAAGGGGGATATTTGTAAGAATAATTTTTCCAAGATTGTTCATAGCATAGTTTTAGACTAGTTTGACGTATCCCATTACAAATCGTCACACGTCGTCAAGACGAACCGAACTCGATCATCTCCATGTTTGAAGACTTTCAAACATCCCGTAAAGGTATAAAACAATTTGGAGTTTAAATTAGTTTGCAAAATTATGTTTGGGATGTTTCATTTTTTTCAAAAGACTAAAAGGGTTTTTCATTTTGAAAAAGAAAAATAATATTATTTTTAAATTTCGTTGCAATGAGATTGACATCTCGTTCAAACGAGATGGCATGTCTTTAAAAGGTCGTTCTTTATGTTTTTCAAACAAGGTTCAAATGAGAGCTTACTGTCTAAGATTTTTGTATCTCATTCGATAAAAACACCCTATATTCTCGTTCGAATGACGCGTCGACTTAAAATTTCTTTAAATACCTATTTCTTGTTAAGAACATTTGATACTTTTGCCATATTAATTTCTGCATAACTTTGGCTAAAGTTCTTCACTTTTGTGCAGAAAAACACTGTTTCATTCACAAAAAACATCCTTGAATATTGTTCTTGTGAATTTATTAAAACACTAGAAATTTTTGTATACTTTCATACACCTTTGTGGAAAAGGCATCTCCATAGATGACTTGTGATACCTGAGGGGATTCACTAGTGAAGACAAAGGCTGAGGCTGACGGAGGATTGCGATGTTGTGATTCTTGCGAGAGTCATATATGTTCACAAGAGAATGGAGTAGATTTACACATTATACTTGTGGTAGTTATCAAGTAGTATATAAGTCAACAGTCTTGTAAATTTGTAAATTGAATAAAAGGTTTTTACCCGAAAGATTTTTTTCCTGAAACTTTACCTTTGTTGAATGCTTGGCTTGATTTATCTGTTTTATCACATAGATTTTTTATTAGGGTAAAGAGAGAAAATTAATTGCGCACTCTCAAATTGGAATCTTTGTTAAGCATATGTGCTTCCACATTTACACTCCTTTGTCTATTTTGAATAAAAAGGGGGAGAACAAATTAAGGGGGAGTTTGAATTATGGGGGATAACATATTATGAGATTTATTTTATATTTCCAACTCTATACATCACATTATATTTTCTTTGCTTCATGTGCGTAGGTATATATAGAATAATATTTTACACCAGATGAAGACAAAGAACAAGTGGAGATTGAAGAGGATGTCACTTATTCCATTTCTTGGGTTAGGGAAGGTATTAGGATTTTTGTCATGGATATTTTTATTGTAATTTGAGTTTAGATTATGGTTTTATTAATTTGTACTGGAATATTTGAAGGGAGATATTTGTAAGAGTAAATTTTTTGAAGTTTCTCATTCTTTAGGCTTATATTTTGATTTGGCGTATGCCGTTAGAAACCGATACGCACTGACACGATGAAACGAACTCCAACATCTACAAGCTCAAGACTTACCTCCATCTCATAAAGGTATAAAACTTTTAGGAGTTTAAAGTTATTCATAATTTTAGTTGGGATGTTATTTTCATAAAAAAGGACATTGGGTTTTTAAAGTTTTTAAAATAAAATTTTATTTTTTTCTTCTCGTTCAAATGAAATTAGCATCTCATTCAAATGACTTGGCTCTGTCATTAGATCCTACATCAAATGAACTTCAAAAGAAGGTGTACCATTTCAATTCGTTAGAAGATAGTTAGATAGTGGTTAAAAAGAGACTGCATTCTCGTTCGAACGAAATTACATTTCATTCAAACGAGATGCGATTTTCGTTCGAATGAGTCGTATTTTCGTTCAAACGAGCTGTTAGCTCGAATTTTGTGTTAGGACTCTAAATACCGTTTTTGAATCTAAATTTTGTAGAAGTTTTGCCAAAATGTTTCCTGTATATCTGTTGCAAAAGTTTTCAAGTTTTGTGTTTATAAAACATTTTTGATTCACAGCTTTACATCCCTAAATAGTTTTTGGGAATCGTTTTGAAACCATTGAAAGTTTTGAATCTTGCATACATATTTTGGGATAGATCATCTCTACAGTGGAACTTATGACCTGAGGGATCACAGTTGAAGAAGGTTGAAGGCTGATCGGTGGATACCGAGGGTAGAACACCGCCTATGGACTGCTTTGGATTGAGTGGTATTGTATAGAGGTTCTGCGAAGACAATTCACATTATACTTGTGGGTGTATCAAATAGTCTATAAGTCAATATTCTTTTAAACTGTCTAAAGTGTTGATTAAAATCTTTTGACCTAAAAAGGAATTTTTCCTTAGTATTTGTGTTCGTTGAATCTGTTGTTTAATCATACTGTTTAGAATACATATTTTCCTTCACATCTAATTTAATCAAAGATTAAAATTTCTTTAAAATTAGATTTGTATGTTTGGGACACTAAATTGATAATAATAAAAAAATAGAATTTTTATTTGTGACCATCCTTTCCGAGCGTGTTCACGTGCTTACAGACCACGTTATCGAAAAACACCATTTTTCTTCACGAACACATGGAGTCTTCAAACCGCACACTTAGAACACTTTTTCATAAACTTTAAGGGATGAAATTTATATTTTCCTTATTTCATGTTTAAACCCAATAAACCATGCCAAATTTGTTTATATACTTATTATCAAAATACTACAAGTTTATAAGCATGAGAAGATGAATTTTAAGTCTTAAAATAATATTAAAATGGTCTAATATATAATTTATTCTAGAAATTTCATCATGTTTGCACAAACATAATTTTAAGGCAAAAGACATATTTCTTTCTTCAAAATTTGAATAAATGTTTATTCATATAAAAATCACAAATTTTTAAAAGAATACTTTGAAACATTTATTCATAAAATATTCCCAACAAAATAAACATTCTTTCAACATTTTTATTCCATAAAAACGTTTAACACTAAGTTTCCTTGAAATATATCATTTTGTTCAAAATCATTGAAACCCTATTTTCAAAAATCATAAGAAATATCATTCTTAAATCATAAGTTCATCCTATTCTTTCAAACTCTAACTACATGACCAACAATATGGAAAAATAGAGTTTTCAAACTAAGGAGTAGAGTTTTACCACCTCAACTGGAGCTCCAAAAATATTAGGATGAAAGTAGAAGAAGATGGAAACATCCCACCTCCTAAGATGTCCTTAAAGAGGTTGCCTAGCTCCATAAATATTACCTCCATTAAAGCTCCACTAAAAAACCCTTCTTAGCTCCATACTTCTTTCTGCATCTTCTCTAAAAAAAACAATAATTCCAAATTTCGTAGTTTTACTCAACAATGGTGGAAATGGGTGTATAATGCTCATATATAGTGGAATATGAGGTAAATATGGTGCTTCAAGGTGAAGGGATGGTGGTGTAGTGTGGTTTGTGGTGGTGGGAGAGATCCAAGAGCTATAGAGAGAACAAATCCTATTTTGTGCCCTAATAGACCAAAGCTCCTCTTAAATACTCTCAAAACCATAAAGGGTTACATTCCACCAAATTCCCCCACATTATACCTCATTAATCTTATAAAAACTCTCCCCAAACATGCCTAACACGTTTCGGCTCATTATGGCCACTAGAAGTTAACACGTGACCAGATCATCGGTCCAAATGGTGATAACACACAAGGGCATCCAGATTTAAAACATTTATGAAAAGGTCGTTCAAATGAGATTGGAACCTCATTTGAATGAGATTAAGATCTCATTCGATCAGCCTTCGAATGACCTTTAAACGTGGTTGGGAACCTAATGAAATGGAGGGTTGTTGGATCGTCGTTAGATGTTGATTGTGAACGAGATAAGCTTCTTATTAGAACCAGCAACGTTCTCGTTCAAAAGAGATGGACTCCTCATTGGAACGATCTCTAATTTCTTTTGAACCATAAATTTTCTTAAAATTCCAATTTCTTCCCAATAACTTTCAACCATTACCATCAAGGTCAAAATAATAATCAAATATAGAGATAAAAACCCATATACTAATGATGCAACTCCCAAGAGTTTCATATGTTTACAATTTACATGGGCACATAATAAAATATTATTCGCATGTATTACATTCTTCTCTCTTTAGGAAATTCCATCCCAAAATTATCGATCCGCTAATTCCTCAAGTTCCTAGGGTTTATTAATCCTTATTATAAGTCAGAGGAGTCTTTCAAGGCTAAATCACTGAAGTCCTCAATCGCTAAGATGACATCATACGCTCTTTCACTGGGGTTGCCAAAAAAATGTTCAACATGCAACATGTTTTAACGCTCACCATCAGGCTAGCCATCAAAGTAACTTAACAATCCTTGAGTCTCCACTTACTCGATTAACTTGCTCAATCAAGTCTTAAGTCTCCTTTGCTAATACCCAAAGCGTACCAGTGCCTATACCGACAAACACTCTTTAGTGATTGATAATCACTTAAGTGTAAAATAAAGTACAACTAACATTTGAGTCATCATGAAGAACCATTTCCGATCTTAGGACTACACATCCTACATCCCCATGAATTCTCTGGTCGTCCTGACCACACAACTTTGCTTAATCTTGTTACTAACCTCGTATCGCTAGTCCCTTGCATCAAGGGGTAACATGCCATTAAGTCTCAAACTGTGCATCTGACTAATACCTTTGCACAGGATCATTTTATGAATTTAGGATCGCTATAGGTGTCTAACTATGAAGGACTCACCCGATTATTATACCGATCCCCTCATCGTTTCCAAATAACCCTATGTGCCATGTTTTCTCTCATTCTAATACTTTAAAAGATTCAAATCATAATTTTGCTCTTACAATTAAAGCCTCTAATCTCCACACCGGACATCATAAAACTGCAAATCCCAAGGAAAGTGGATACTCCAAAAAATCATGTTGCAGAAAGTGCTGCCATACGTACACAGGCTTGTGCAAACAAAGGGGTATTTCAAAGAAGAGTGGACCAGTTGCTGAGCTACAATGACCACACCCGGTCCATCCGCACTCATACTGAGACAAGATGTGCTATGACCAATCATGAAATGGAACAATACCAAACCACTAGAACTGGAAGGACAACATCCTCAACCATTGGAATCGTAGTAACACGGTCCCTAATTACTGGGACTAAAAGAATAAAACGAATAAGAATAAAGAAATATCCATTTTGATGGAATCCCATTCACATACAATTGTTATGGCTTACAAAAGGTGTAACTACACCCCACATTAGAAATCTAAGACTCCTCTAAAGAAATCTCATCGGATCCTAGCACAGCCATACACCATGGCTTGAGTCACCAACTATGACGAATCGAACAACAAACCACTCATTTTATCGATACAGAAGTAACATACAATTCTATAGTTCATTGGGAAGTCAAACACTTGGCTTCCCTCCTCAAGAATAAGGTTTCCTCCATTCATCCTTCGAGAATGCAAGCCACTCCAGTCGATGAATGTCAATGCCTTTGTCGACACGGACCTTGTCCATCGCACTAGTGATGATGTCACCAACCTAATACACCTAGGTTAATATCTACCTTGTTGTACCATCGTCGTATCACAAACGTCTCTTTAGGAAATTCCTAGATAAGCGATATTTCATATTATAATAATCTTCGATAACACTTGGTCATTATTGCGCATATCTCCAGATTCTACCCAAACTTGACATTCCCTGACGCCCCCACCATTCGCCATTAACACTATAAGGGTAGTAAGTACTAATCGGAACTATACCTCCTAATCCATATAAGTCTGGTAAGATGATCCAAAATCTAATCATTCCCCTACTAGGGCTATGCTAACTTGTATCCTCGACACATGTTGATGTCCTGATCATACTTCAATATCCCATCCAAATTGCTATTCGCAATTCCTCAATCATATTATCATTTAACCAAGTATGTAACGCATTTCTTGGTACTCGTTAACGTCAAATACGACTCTTTTTATACTGGTAAACTTATGAAAACGAACATCATGCCTGATCATGACACAAATATCTAATTTCCCTTTAGAAGGCTACACCACTATTTAAATCAAATTAGATGACCTCACCAAAGGCTATATGATTCGACTCCTTTGAACTTGGTCGATAACCCGAGGTCATCACATAACTCTCAATACACTATCACTGGAACACATTACACTCCATAAAATTGAACTTGATTGGTTCCTTATAGACACCAAGTATACCCAACTTAACCATCACCAAGGACTAGATAAGATTAATCAACCGTGATTTCCTCATAACGGATACGCTCTATCTATTTCCCAATATTTGTTTCAGTGACTGTTAGAGAATCGCCTAAATACTAGCCTATATGTATCAAAACATGGCAATATATAATCTTTGAACACCTTAAGATGTCAAAACAATTCAACCCCTTTTCCTAAGGATGCCACGTGCAATAAGTCACAAGGATATTCCAATGACCTCCTTTCAAACACTAATGCTTTTCACCACATATTAAACCACAAGATGGAACTACTAAGGATTCTTATAGGATACAGAACATTATATATAACATGTAAGTCTCTAGGTCCATACTACTGATGTTGCTAAAGATCATATTCATCAAATGGTGCATCATACTTTCCAAAACCACGTCATATAAGGATACCTAGGGTCCGCTCCCATGTGACTTCGACTCATCATTGTTACATATGTGGCACGTTTACCATAAATGGTACGTAGCTCTAATAATGGGTTATTAGATACATCTCGACTGACAATTATTAAGGCACTCACTCACGAGGATATCATCCGATCAACTAAAACTGAATGTACAAATCCTCAAGTATTGACCAACATGATTCTACATGCCCATTGAATTATCAACTACCTATTACTTGACACAACCCAAGGATCAGGATCGCCTAATCACATCATCAATATTAAATACTCATAAGTACGTCATCCTGAAACTTAAGACATCCTTATCATAAATCAATACTGCTTACGCATGACACTCTGGTCATCTAACCACCATAGTTGACTTTACACATTAAATGTCTCTAATTTAGTGGATGTTATTTACCATTATAAACATCTTAATTGGCCTCTCACATCATCAAGTGTTGACACAGAGGCACCTCACACTAAAAATCGCGGTGTTACCACTATTGGCCGGCACGAACACTCGAAAATTACTAACATGATTAAATCAGAAGCGCAAAAGTGATTAATGATAACTAACTTGGTCACATGTCATTTGGTGATAAATTACCCGTCGTGATAATCTCCTTGAATCTACCATTGAGAATAGGAACTGAAATCAGCACCGACCTCACCATGTCACTCCCAAAAGGAACCTTGAACCTAGAGCTTCGATACCATTTGTAAAGCCTCGACCCGAATTTATGGGTTACCCGTTGTCAACACCATCCGACCCGAGAATTAAATATTTAGGTGCAATGAGACCACCTATATAATGTTTCTATGTAAGTTTTATTTAATTAATGTGTCACTTGTTTAGCAAGTGATTCCAATTTAAATCAAGTTACGCGAGGGATCTGTGGGAAGCATCCCCTAAATCCAAGCATACGGAGCTACTAACGTAAAATAAAAAAGATACTTTGTACATCACTCTCATAATGCGTAATCACACCAAACCTACCGTAACAAAGACAAAAAAATGAGCCGAATTCCCAGTGGGAAATACAATAATGCAATATATAATCTAATGGAAGAAAAAAGACTATAATACTTTATATCTATGTGCACATGCAACTAGCTTATATAAGTATGTACATACAAATATATGCTTTTTGCATGAAACTGTTTTTCTTCCAAAAAATTACTTATCCCGATTAATTTAGATTAATTTTATAAAGAACCCCTTCTTGCTTGACTTGGCATTTATTCCTTGATTTAACACACCCGGTTAAATACTTTAAACAAAATACCCATTTATTTAGTGAAAAGCATCTCTTTTGTCAGATTATCCTTTTACTCATACCCGATTTACCTTAGTATTTTCATTGAAAATCATCCTTCAACACATATAAGCGTTGTGTTAGAAAATACTTATTTATCTTTGAAAATATTTCAAAAACACAATCTTGTGCAAATTATGTGTTAAACCTCTATAGGTTACTTAATTACCCATTTAATCACTTTATTTACCCTTTCTTTTAATTCCTGGACATTAATTAATTTCACATTTTACTTGTCCCCATTATCTTTCAACCGGAACATGATTTAATTAAATTCAAGTTAGGTTGTCCTTTTGTATGTTCAACACGCAATCCATTTCTTGACACGTTCCACTTTATTTTATCTTTTTCTCGGGGTTTTCTAATATCCTCGTACTTCAATGGGCTCCATGTCATTGGCTATTCTACCATATGCTCTAGACAGAGATTTTGAGTCTTTAATCGTAGGTCTGCGGGACCTCCTTAATTATCCATATGTCATCCGAGTCCACATTGATGTGTTTTTAATATTTTTCAAATGTTCATATTATTCCACTCTTCCTTTACCGGCCGAAGCCGAAACCGGAGATTTCACTCCAACTTGTGTTACACTTTAAAATAATAATTTCATATCCTTTATACCCTTACATTTATTTTACCCCAAAAATCAAGTTCATTTAGGACCATTTCGTGTAACACCTTTTCTAACATTTTTATTTCATAAAAATTATCCACTTTACGTAAAATTACCATTTTACCCATTAATTTCTGAACTCGTCATTTCCTCCATTTCACAAGTGTTATTTCCCAAAACATTATTAAGTTACCCACACTAACTTCTTAAAATGTCTTTAACTCATTAACACACATTTAAAAGTTTGAAGAAACATATTTCTCAAGTTGGAAATATATTTGTTTCATTATTTTCTTTCTCTAAGAAATCATTGGACATTTAAAGACCAATTTATAAGAAAAACACTATTTTCCTTCATTAACACATGTAATCTTGAAACCACACACTTGCCACACTTCCAACACTTTAAGGGATGAAATTTCAATTTTTCTTATTTCATGTTTAAACCTAATAAACCTTCATCAAGCTTGTTTATATATTTATTATCAAAATACTACAAGTTTATATGCATGAGAATATGGATTTTAAGTCTAAGAATCCTAATAAAAGGGTCTAAAATATAATTTATTCTAGAAATTTCATAATGTTTGCACAAAAATACTTTTCAAGGAAAAAGACATTTTTGTTTATTCAAACTTGAATAAATGTCCATTCATATAAAAATTCCAATTGTTCACAAGAAATTTTTAAAACATTTATTCATAAAATATTCCCAACAAATTACATTCTTCCAACATTTTTATGGAATAAAAATGTTTAAACACTAAGATTTCTTGAAATATATCATTTTGTTCAAAACCATTGAAATCCCATTTTCTCAAATCATGAGAAATATAATTCTTAAATCATAAGTGCGTCCTACTCTTATAGATTATCGCGTTTTTTTATCATCTTGGAGGTGGGATGATTTTTATTACTTTATCGTCGTTACGCTAGCCTAAGCATGAGACTAGGTCAAAATTTAAGTTAGAAATTCATCCTATACATAGGTTAGGACGTATTGATAACTTGAGGACCCTTAGGTATGGGACTAAGGGGTATTTTGAGGATCTCACATCGATTAAAGGATGGGGTGTTTGTAAATTGTGAATTGCGAAATTGAGAACTAATACCTAAGATAATAAGACGGGTATTAAAATATATTGGCGACATAATCAGCGAGGGCCGACAGTTTAAATGGGCCAGCCGGCGTTTTATGTCGTTTCGTGTGTGGAACCTTGTCAATCAGCGAGGGCCGACAGTTTAAACGGGCCAGCCGGCGTTTTGACAAGGGGATGTGTATTACTAGCCACCTAATATTAAAAAAAAGAGATGCCAAGTTTTATTATTTAAGTTAACATAATCCAAGTAATTAAGTCAACAACCATTAATCGCATAAACAATATCAAATGAATAATCAACGAAAAGAAATGAACATAGTCTGAAGTAAACCCTCCAATAATTAAACCAGAGTAAAATAGAGTCCCGATACAAGAGTCTGAATAAATAAACAAACATCTGAAATAAAACTAAAAGTCTGAGAATGCTATCTCTAAATGGAAATGGGCCACATGCCCTAACAGATGAGTAACCCTGAGTAGAATCAAGTACAGAATATGAAGGATTCTAATACCGAGATCCTGTAACTTCCACAGTAGCTACAACACATCAATGTAATGGAACTCCTATGCTTGGCATCCTTGTGGCTGGGCACCTAAAATGTTTTTACAAAACAAAATAGATTTGGAAGAAAACGAGTCAGAGCCCGAGGTGAAAACAGTTTAAAAGTTTAGCAAGTGTTTAAATTACAATTAAACAACACATAGTATAAACATGTTAGTTGTGTAATCTCACATGAGTTTCTCACCTCTCAACTAAAGTGCATGCGTAGCGTATTCCCTTAACTCATCCTAGTTATGCCGCTAAGTAACTAATTTGTACATTTCTTGCTTTCACATTCTATCATAGGGTTTCTACTCGTGACACCCAAACAAGTTATATTCATAACTACTATTCACATTCATTATATTACTTATCTCAAGTGTTAATTAAATTCTCACATTCTTAGCCCATTCAAACATCTTAGTTATTCACATCTACTAAGCAACAGTGAACCAGTCACAAGCATATATATAAATCACTCACAGTACATATATATACTTGTATGGCACCCCTAGGATAAGTTGCGGTTCATGCATACTCTGCTATCAAATCCATGTACATCACATACATAAGGACCACGTGTTTAGAATCACTCAGGAACCGTCTCAAAATAAATCACAAATATTGGAGGCAAACATAGTTCACATACCCATGGGTCACGCATATACCTACGCTCCCATAGTCAGCTGACTTATTAACTCACAGATAAGTCATTCACAGTTCTATGTCCTTAAAGTACCAGTCTAAATCCCCCCGAAGGCACACAAGGATAAGAGGGTACTTTTCCAAAAAACTAACCACCCGTGATAGCAAGTATGGTAGGTATGTCATACACATAAGAAATCCATTCACTAGGCATTCACACAACCTTAGTAATCATATTTCAATATAGATATTCACATTCTATCTAGTAAGTCTCGTACGTAGTAAGATTATATTGAACATCATACGTAATTATATATTTAACTTGATAACTCTCTCTCGTCGTATCAATTTGAGTACCTAAACCTACCCCAAAAGGTTACTAGGTCTCCTATTAGTTTCAAATGTTATCTCAATAACTTAAAGCCCATTCGTTACTATTCTCATCCCTAACTCAGCATTTATTCCCATTATATTTTCAATTCGAACGATTTCTAACCGTACCTCACTCGGTAGTCCCTCTTAAGCAATAGTATTCAATTTCGCCATATTTTCAACTCATGATATTTTTTAATAAATTTAATAATCACATATTACCATAATCGCTCAGTAATATTCAATATTGTCATCACATTTAAATACCAAGTCTCATATCGCTAGTTATTTAAATCCGAATTAATTTCCAATTAATTATCCCAAATTAATTTTATTAATCCCACAATTAGAAGAAATTTCATTTAATTAATCTCATAATTAAAAGCCATAAAATTACGGGGTATTACACTAAGGTGGCCTTAAAGAGGTTTTATATCTCAAAAAATCTTGCCTCCATGAAATATCTACTAAAATACCCTTATTAGCTCCATACTTCTTTCTTCTTCTTCTATAAAAACACCCCCAACAACTCAAAATTTCGTAGCTTTGCTCAACAATGGTGGAAATGGGTGTAAAAGTACCATATATAATGGAATATGTGGGACATATGGTGATGCAAGGTGGAGGGATGGTGGTGTATGGTAATTTGTGGTGGTGGGAGAGCTCCAAGAGCTATAGAGAGAACAAATATGATTTTGTGCTCAAATAGACCAACACTCCTCTTAAATACTCTAAAAATCTAAGGGTACATTCCCCCATATACCCCCACACTAACCCTCATTAACCGTATAAAAACTCTCCTTAAACACGCCAAACACGTTTCTACTCATGAAGGCCACCAAAAGTTAACACGTCACTAGATCATGGGTTCAAAATATGACAACACACAAGGGCATCAATATTTAAAAGATTTCTGAACTGGTCATTTGAAAGATACTTGAACTTCATTAGAATGAGATTAAGATCTCGTTCGATCATCCTTTTAACGACCTTCAAATGAGGTTGGGAACCTAATGCAGCGGAGGGTCGTTGGATCATCGTGTAATACCTCGTACTTTTATTGATATTTATTTACGGGATTAATTAAATTAAATGTGAATTAATTGAGAATTAATCCGGACATAATACTAACGAGATGTGAGTTGGTATTTGATTATAATGTGTATATATGGCAATATATGAATATTGAAAATATTGAAATTGTTGCGAGACTGAAATACGATAATTTGGGAAATTTAATTGGGACGCACGGGCCAGTCGTGTCAGGAATGTAATATTTGAATTTAAAAGTGAATTTTATTTTTATCCCAAATGGTCATTTTGAGTGCGTCAACGTGTCCGGAAGGGTCGAAATAGTCAGGAAACACTAGCCGGGGGTTTAGTTTGGGTCCCGGGGCTTTTTTAAGCCAAACCGGGAACTTAAAAGGGCATTTTGGTAATTTTGAAATTTTGGGAATATTAACCAACGAATTTTGGGAATTAAATATAGGATATTTAGTAACCCACTAAACCATTACCAACACTTAACTAATTAGAGGGCTACGGGAGATATAGGAAGAAGTTAGAAGAGGTTCCCAAAAGAGAAAACCATAACCACCATCTTCAACCTTCAACCTTGGGAGAAATTGTAGAGAGAGAGAGAGCAACCTTCAACATTCGACATCAAATTCTCTAGAACAATCCAAGGCAAGTGGTTTAATTACGTTAATTTCAAGCGAATGTTTTTTCCATGCTTAGAATTGATAAAATTGCTTTATATTGGGTATTTGATGAAAACCCTTGAAATTTAAGATAGAAATTCATGATAAGTCATAGGGATTGCATGTAGAAAGATATTGGGTGATTGTACTATGAGAAACACAACTTTGTATGATGTAAAAACGGATTTTTAAGGATAAAATTGAAGACATAAAATTCTGGGTTCATACCCATAGGGTTTGGGGTAAAATTTGGGGATTGGTGATAATTTATGTTATTCAGGAAGATTGGAACCCCAATAATATGTTAAGATACGATCTATGAAAGTTTGGTGACGTTTACGAACCTTAAAACACTAATTGGGATGATGTTAGGATGAGTTTAGAGATGAAGAAAATTGAGAAAAACAATTTTGAGATTTCTGGGCTCGAAACTGCCATCTCGTTAGAAGACTTGCCCAGGTCGTTCGAACGAGCTTCTAACGAGGTGACAGTTTGCCTTCTAACGAGTTGGTAGTTCGTTTGATGCCTTTCATTCGAACGAACTCTCATTCGATGCCATTTCGTTCGAACGACCTCGTTCGAACGAGACTTCTAACGAGTTGACAGAATGGCCTTTTTGGCCTGATTTGATTTCTAGTGTCCCGTAACCTTGTTTAATTGATGAGATAACTTTCCCTTGTTAACTAATTAGTATAGTTGGGATATTTGGGATATATTGAGAAGTAAAATATAAAAGAATGGCTTTAACCAAATGATATTTGTGGATTAGGACGCGAGTGACTAATCACGATGCGAGGATAATTGATGACTTAAATACATATAAACTGGGGGCATGTGATTGTGTAACACTAAAAGTTGGTATAAGAACGAGAAGTATACCACTACTAAAAATATGGTAATTACTAAGATGTGTTCATGCTTAGTATATATGATTTTATGTGTATGACATACCTACCATACTTGCTATCACGGGAGGTTTGCGTTCGTTTAGGGCCATCTAATCTTTGTGTGCCT
Organism: Sambucus nigra; assembly: GCA_949130495.1. Classification (NCBI taxonomy): domain Eukaryota; kingdom Viridiplantae; phylum Streptophyta; class Magnoliopsida; order Dipsacales; family Adoxaceae; genus Sambucus; species Sambucus nigra. The sequence continues at coordinate 575,429,468 of OX422217.1, forward strand.
ACGGGGGGGATTTGGATTGGTACCTCGAGGACATAGGTAAGAGAAGGACTTATTGTCAAGTTAATAAGTCTGCTGATCATGGGAGCGTAGGTATGCGCGTGACCCATGTGATGTGAACTATGTTCGCCTCCGTTATTTGTGATTTGCTATTATCTGAGAACGTTCCCTGAGAGATTCGTAATGCGTGATCCTTATGTACGTGATGTACCGGGATGGGATAGCAGAGTATGTGTGCACCGCAGCTTAGTCTCGAGGTGCTAGTATTGTATATTTATGATGAGCTTAATATACAGTTAAAAGAAAAGAATTGTCATGTTTAAATTTTGTAGTATAATTATCATAATGAACGATAAAGATTGAAAGGGATAACCTGTAGTGATTGGCATTGCTAATAATTGAGAATCCGAGAATTTAAGTAAAACTCTCTATTTAATTGATGATGTTGGAATTGAATTACAAATCGAGTAGAAAGGTTAGAATTTATTTTGATCTAGATAGATATGAGAATCACTGGTATGGGTACGGTACGTTAGGAGTGCACAATTAGTCGAGAGGTGAGTATTTCATGCGAGAGCACGTCCTAACATGTATTTTGCATTCATTGTTTTAATGTTATTAAATCACTTGCTGTTTTTAAACTATTATCCACAATCGGGCTCTGACCCGTTTGCTTTCAAATCTATTTTTGTAAAAAAACCTTTTTAGGTGCCCAGCCACAAGGACACCATGCATAGGAATTCTATTCAGGTGACGAGCTGTAGCTGTTGTGGAAGTTACAGGGCCTTGACAGTAGACGCCTCCTTTTCTAGTATTGACTCCATGTTCAGTTTATCAGTTGTTGGTCATGTCGCCCCATTTCCTTAGAGACATTTTACATTTCAGTTATTCAGACTTTGATTTGTAATTAATTCAGGAAGCAGTCTTTTTATTTATTTCACTATTGGGATTGTTATGAGGAGTATTTCCTCCAGACTCATTATTATTTGTTGGTTACTCTATTGAGACTTTATTGTGAATGGTTATGTTATTCATTTATAATTCATTTATTGCATGTTAATCAGATTTAACTTAAAATTTGGCAACTCACTTTTTAAATACTAGGTGGTTAGTAATTATTAAAATGATTTCGACAGTGATGCTATTAACTGAACCAACTCGACATTTTGTATTAATTTAATAAAGGAGTAGCTACCCGGTATTTAATTAGTCGGGGTGTCACACATCGTTAGAAGTCAACTTTGAACGAGATAGGCTTGCTGTTCGAACCAATAATTTTCTCGTTAGAACAAGATAGACTCCTCATTCGAACGGTCTCATATTTCGTTTGAAGCACATATTTTCCTAAAATTTCAATTTCTTCGTAATAACTTCCATCCATCACCATCAAGGTTATTTTTTTGTTAAATATAGAGATAAAATCCCATATACTAATGATCCAACTCACAAGAGTTTCATATGTTTATAATTTACACGGGAAAATAATAAAATATTGGGCACGGGTATTACAATTATTGATATGAAAACACATATTCAGGGTTCCCTAACTAATATGACATTTTTCGACTAGGAGAAGTGGTAAGATTAACTAAATTTTATACTTAAACTTCACAAAGTTTCGGGCTGACACGACACACTAACACTTTCTTGGGAACGGTTTTGAAAAGTATGTTCTCAAGTTGGTCTTTATTCATTTTGGAATTTGATTAGCATTTATTTAATATTTGAGCATGTCAATTCATTATAGAAATAGAGGTCTTGGGTTAAAAATTAGGCTGTAAATATAAATGCTGTAAAGTGTATGGCCAGTCCCCTAAACAGGGGTCAGGCTACAAAAGATAAAAAAGTATGGTAAATTTATCACACGATATATATATATATATATATATATGTGTGTGTGTGTGTGTGTGTGTGTGTGTGTGTGGTGTGACCCTAGTGATTTATATAGAGTTTTTTTTTACCCTTTTAGCGTGAACCATTTTTTTCTCAAGAGAGTGTCCCCACTTGTGGTGCCCTAGGTGGGAAAAGATCTGTTTATTTGGGCAATGCTTCGTTTGAAGCACCGACTTTCACAGAATGCGCGTAAAGGTTTCCTATATTTTCTAATAGGAATCTTTTTAGAAGTATGGACCTCATTCTGGATAGTTGAAGCGACTCTATGGAAGTATGATATTTCCTTGAGGGGAAGGTGACTTTTTTGAAGTAAAAGATTCTTCGAGATTTTCAGAACAAGCTCGAGCATATCTAGCACTCTGGGGAGAATCAAGTTAGAAAACCGAATCAATGTTGGGTTCTTCTTTTATTTTATTGGTTATTGGGGACCTCTATTTATAGGGTCCGATGGAGGGCCTTTGACCAATCGATCATTCTTGGACTTTAACCAGTAGGTTATCCCTAGTGGCACATGTAGGGTGGATGAGGGGGAGGGACAAATTTATGACTAATAAAATATCTTTCAAGGTCTTTGAAATAATTAGGGGGATATACGTTCGATCAACACCCTGGGTCCTTTAGACATTTGACAAAAGGATCTTCAGACTCTTTTTTTACTTTTAATTTTCCACCTTAAGGATTTTTTCCTTTGTTTTTAGGTTTCTTGGTGGTTTTTTGTGTTATGGATATTTTATGGACATGGTAAGAAGGGACTCACACCATGATACAAAATCAGGGTGTCCACACATATGTTTTATAGATTGAAATTATTTAATAACCTTATGAGGCCATCTTGCTGTAATAATTTTTATTACTTTGACCTAATGATATAAATGAATCCCTATGCAATTTGATGTCCATATTACGTGTAGTTTGGTAATCACCAAATAAAATGATGTCATTGATACTAAATTTACCTAATGATTTGCACGAGTCCACACTCTTAAATTAATCTTATATTTATGAATAGGGGCAGACGAGAAGGATGCTGGAATGTTGATATTGTAAGCACGTCACGTTGTTAATTTAACCCTTTAATCAGGTAAAGTTGTCTAAGTAACATAGGTTGGTTAAGTAATGTAATGGATATATTATATTGTTTTTATTTTTATATAATCGTATATCTCCATATTTCTCTTAAATCACTTGTTTCATCCACTCTAAACATTACTGGAACTAACTTAGGTGTGCTAGATTTTTTTTACACCAATAATTGACACGTCCGTTAACCTTCTCTCTAATGCACATGAGATATTCAACATTGTGGTTACACATTAAATAAACTCCCTTAGACTGATAATGTTATTTGTTTTGGTAATTATGTAAATTATGCATATGATGTGATAAACTTGGATGCTTTAAGATAAACTATGTGAAATATAAAGTGTGATCTGAAAAGAAATGGCAAGTCCTTGACTTTTGGATGTTTGAAGTCGAACTTAAGTTCTACAAAAAATGTTATTAATTTGATGCATGATTGTTTATTAATGACTTTTGAAATTAAGATATTCAGTGCTTTAATGGAAATTAAGTTTTAACTTTTGTATTTTTCACTAATTTAGAATTTTTCACGTTTTGGGGAGGTTTATCATTTAGACATTTTACAAACACCTTATGTTTTTCAAAATATTTGAAGTTTGTTTTCCTTATCTTGACCAAATCTTTTAATTTTTATAAATTTCTTAATTTGGTCTGACAATAATGATAGTTTGTACAATTTAAAGTTTGATAATATATTTGATTAAACCATTTGACTTTCATCATAAGGATGAACTAAACGTAGCATTTTAGTTGATATTCCTTTATATTAGGGTATAAATGGATGATTCAAGTATCCATACAATTAATGAAATAATTAGTAAAATTTATAGTTCTTTGAACTTAAATTTAATAAGTTTATAGTGTGGATAGATTGTATGTAGTATAAATATCCATAGACAACAATAGATATAAAAAAGATATAAAGAACCTTATTAATGTATTCAAATAGATATTTGTAAACTTTTTTCGGTCCCTTATTTTATTACCCTTATATATGATTTTCACATTACTGTTATATTTATCCCTTGTATGATAAATTTTAATCTACGAATATTGTTGAAATTTACATAACTGTAATTGAATGGTAGGATAGTAAAACTCATTAGGGATTATTTAATTTTAATCTAAACTCCATATACTTATATAATCATTTCCAATACATGCCGTGGGGTATGTCCCAACATAATGGTGTGTATTAAAGTGGCAATTGAAACCTTATGAACATATTTAGAAATATGTTAAGTGCTATTATTACTCATATACTTATGGATGTATGATCTTAAAGCCGTTGTGTATATCTTAAATAGGATCCTCAAAAAGGTTGTTCCAAATATTTTTATTTTGAATTGGGTAGAGAAATGAAACCTAATTTAATATACCTGCAAATTTGTGGATTCTCAGTGGTCACGATAATTCATAATCCACGAGAATGAAAAATGGACCCCATAACTATTAGTGATTTCTTTATTGAGTGGCCATAAATATTAAGGGATATAGGTTTTATTGATCTAACCATATTACAATAATTTTTTAAACCAGTGATGTTAGATTTATTAAGATTGGAGAAATTAATGGGAGTGACAAAATTAGGAATGTGATTATTCAAGAAATATTGGTATAATTTTCCTTGCTTTTAGTTCATAACGAAATTGTTGTTTCTTATGACTATCGCAATTAACATCACCCAACAACAAATGAATGATTCACATAATTACCCCATAATAATATTATCACCAATAAACCCATTATAGGTTCACCATAAGAAGTAGTTGTAGAAGATCCCAATCCTTGGCTATTTCGAATGATTATATGGAGTATTTACAAGAATATAAGGTTAACTTATGGTATGTTAATGATCCAATTACATATGAAAATTATCTTACGGATGTTTTCTGTTGATGATATCATATGTTTAATGATACTATTATATCTTTTGGCTTTGTAGAAAAGATCACAATTATCGTATGTTCCTTAAGATCAATGTGAGTAAATTAATATATTTAAAAAACATTTTCTTATGTACGATGAGAGTTTAATGTATACATGTTTGTTTATAATATTAAGTTGAACAATAGATTACATGCTCACACTAAAAGGTACTAATCATTTAAAAATGATTAGTAGTAACGAATCAAGTTCCTCTTGATATCACGTAATATGTAATTAACTCTTGATTATTGAATAAATATGTTAATATTATGGGAGAGTGTGATCTAATTCATTATTGTTTATCTATATAATAATTATTGTAATAAACTTTGAGGCTAATTATTACGGTTGTTGAATTTTTAGGACTTAGTATACTATAAATTGCTAAAAATAACATCGCAACAATTTTATTCTATAAAGAAAACAATAATAATTTGTCTTGTTGTTAAGGAAGAGTCTCAGGCATAATCAATGCCATCTAATTGTATCAATTCATTATCTATCTATAATGAAGTCATAAATACATTTATGATAAGTATGTGAATTAGCCAATGATGATTGATTATGTATTTGACATTGTAAGATCAACATGTATGTTCTTGATATTCTGTGTCTTCACTACTATATACATGGATGTAAGTGATGAATGTGACATAAATACTCTTTTATATAAGACATTATTGGAGCATTATTGAATAATTCAATTTATAAAACTTATTGGATGAGTTTTTAATATTGCGGTACATAAAAGAGACCATGATCTTGAATTTGTATGTTAGGGTCATGACTTGCATTAATGGTTTGTTTTATTAAGATGTTCATAAAAACATTTAAGGATGACTAAAGATTATTGGTAGCCTATAATACACACGCCTACAAATGAGTTTTGTGGATCTTTAAGGTTTCCACATGCCGCTCACTCCTTCATTTATCTGCAGCCATTAACTCCCATCATTTCCTCACTTTTCTCTCTCATTTTATAAATAGAAAGAAATAAATGAACCAAAAATTCATGTCACTACATCTCGTGCCATATAGTTTTTTATTTCTTAAAAATTAATTGTTGCCTATCTCTCTTCCATTCCTTATACAAAAGCAACACGCGAGGAATCGGTAAAGGACGATGAAAAGGAGGTTCAGGAGATAATGTGACTTTATAATTAGTAGTTTCCTTTTGTCATTCCTAATTTCTTATAGACCAAAAAAGACACTCTAAAATAAAATTGTTATTTTTCTTTATCTTTCATTTATACTAAAGGGGACTCCCCTATCTCTCTTTATTTCTCATTTGGATACACCCCATAGGCCACCGAAACGATTGATAAGGGCAAAACTATCACTCTTTAACCATGGTAAGCCACCAACGGGTGAGACGCAACTGACTCACCATAATATATTATAGCTTTTAGTTTTTGAAGTTTTTTTATGATATATATCTTCGTTAATTTTTGATTTTTTTAAACCAGAACTTGCTTAATGAGGCTCTCACACATCATTCTTCCGATCTGACTTAGCAAAATTATGATTTAAACTACTATTTTTATTCCTCTTCATTTCCCTAAACTAAGGTTTAGGAGATGATGATAAAGCCACAATGTTTTTCTTGATCAATAGGATTTTTAAAGTGTCAATTGAATTATCATGATTATGTAATTAGAATTCATGATATGCTATATTATTGTGATTAAAATTATGATGTATATTTTGTTTTATTTGAATTTAAATAACTATAACATATGCCTAATCACACGTAACCATTTGTTTTTATCAATGAGAACCGTTGTTCCTCTTTATTGTTAGATCATAACATATTGTGGTTTTTTCATTTATGTAATTCACGATTTTGAAGATTGTCATTCTTACGCTAGATAAATAATAATGATAAGTCAATAGATATGAAAAAAGTCCCAATTGATTGGGTGACGAGTTAAATTTATCATCATGGAATTTCCTTACCATATGAGCAATAACACATCTCATCTTATCTTGATTTAAATATATGTATTAAAGGTTTTCTTTTTTACTAGAAATGATGGAGGTAAATGAAGGTAAGGTTCCAAAATAAAGTAAAAGGAATGAGTTGGTACTAATTTGTTTATTTCAAGCTTGAGGTATATGAATATGTCTAATGGCAGATTCACTTCAAACTAGATTTATATGTAGTTCTAGATATGGTCTTTAAGGTATATAATGCTTTTGAAATTTTGTTTCCTTGTAAGATCAGGGGACGGGTTTTGTCTGCGCATCACGGGTTGAAAGCAAGTTTAAATAATAATCTTCCATAATGTGTTCTGTAATTAAATAATAGTAAAATTCGCTTTTGTTGATGAATCGACATTCAAAATACCAAGAGTCAATGTTATTAAAATAGTTAATCAATCGTCATCGTTGACTAATTAAGGACTAATGACACTTTGGTATCCATTGTGATGGAAAATTTGAGATTAAGTGATTGTTGGATATATGGGTATTTTCTCCTCCTATAAATAAAGTGGTAAGTCCATCATTCATTTAATCTAAGAAACACAAATTCCATAAGAAATAGAGGAATTTGAATTCTCAATGAGGATTAATATTTAGAATAGTATTTTGACCACAAAAGAAGATCTAACCTGTATAATGAGCTGAAACGCGAACACAATTTTTCTAAAGACATGATGAAGCTACCATCCGAAAATTATCTTGATCAGACATGTTAAGGTTGACTCTTTCACTAATCTTTTCAACTATGATAGGGTGGAGGTATAAGAATGAAATCTAAATTCATATCTATGGATCGAGGTATGTGATTAGGTTATCACCTTATATTCCTCATAATGATTATGTGTTAAAATCTTGAAATTCAAGATTCTAGGTTTTATAGATTATTTATATTTAATGCCCTACACAAATTACATTAAGTTGTACAATATATACATACTAGTATATGCCCGTGCCTGAAGGCACAACGATAATTTTCAAACTACGTAATTGGAAAACGACGAAAATGTTCAAAGTACGTACTTGCGAAATGAAGAAAATTTCATTCCCCAACAAAATAAAATATAATTTTAAAATTTTTGGTCATAATCTCCTTTATTTGTAGGACTATCCTCCCTTCTTAACAAATAAAAAATAGTCCAATAATATTTAAATAGCCTAAATTCATCAAACAAATTCACAAATAACATGAAATATACACTCTTCATCAACCGAATTCATATTGCAAGTGTCCATTTTTCAAAAAAATTGGACATAATCCCTTATATTTATTGGACAATGCACTCTCCTTAAGAGATAACAATCAATACAACAATATTCAAAGAGTCCAAATTCATCTAACAACTACTTCAACGTATATTACACAAACCTATAGTGTATTTATACACAACTACACATAATGCACATGAACAAATTGTAGTTTGTTTTATCAAGCAATTTGAAATACAATTACAAAAAATATTTTGAAACAAAGGTAATACAATAAAAAAAATAACCCCCTTTTAAAAAAAACATAGGAAAAACTCATCCATGCAACACCTCCATCTCAGCCTCCTGACTCTTTTTTGTTCAACCCACAACCTCAATCCCTCTCCCACTCGAGTTTACCTACAACGTAACAATTTGATTGATAATAATATTTAACTATAAATAAAAAATAACTAAAATAACCATAAATATAATTTACCCCTGTTTTAGAAAACAACTCATATATTAACTAAAATCCTTCCTACTCTTTCTATTTTTCATATCTTTCTTTTTTTGTTTCTTTCTTTGATGTCCGTGTATACAAATTTTCTAATGAAACCCACATCAATCAAATTTGTGCCGCCATTAAAACTCACATCTATAATAGATTTGAAACTCAAAAACCTAATAGTTTAGCACTAATTAAAGATAGAGAAGAGGGGGTGGGGGGGAGAGAATACCGAGAAACCAAAATAGACACGCATATGAGACTTAAAAGTTAAATCAGAAATTAAAATTATCAAAAATGAAAGAGAAGAGAAATAACCAAGTGTTCTTACCATGTCGTCGAATCCCCATCTAGCGAAATTACGTCCCTACATACATATAAGGCATTAAAACTTGATGCAAAGTTGAACGCTCATCCCAAAAATATACAGAGGTCGGAGAAAATACCTTAATAAAGTAAAAAATAATATTTATATAATAAATTAAAAAATATATTAATTAAACATGACTACCAACAACAAAAGCAATTGAATGTCAATTGTAGTTTCAATACTAATATAATTTTTTCCTAACTATGTTTTCATCTACAACACAACAAATTCTTAAAAAGAATGGGTTAATTTACCAAAAAGAAGATATTGCGTTGAATCACATACACATAACAATATTAGAGAAAACTGACCTCATATCTGAAATATAGAATTATATATATACATAGAAAAACACATTGTCATTCAACATACCCATATCTTTCAAAAACCAAATAGAAATGTGGTGTTTTTGTGCATAACATGTCAGTGTAATATGTTAATAAATATGGTCCAATCATCTTCTTTAATCAGAAATGCAGTTCAATGGGAGAAACCAAATAGAGGTAGTTTAAAACTCAATGTGGTAGCCAATTCTGAGCATAATCTGTTAATGGGATCAGGAGAAGTTATAAGATATGATCAGGAGAGATTGATATACAATTTCTAAGCTACTGTAATGGATAATCTTAGAGAGAAATTGCATACTTCCATTGTAGCAGGTTCCATTATAGAAGGTTCCATAGTAGCATGTTCCATTACAGCAGGTTCCATTGAAGCAATGTAAGCACAAACATATTTCCATTGTAGCAGGTTCACCATGTTTAAGAAAGAGTACATAAAATGAAATGAGAAATAACCATATTTAAGAAAAAGTACAAAACATCAATGATCACATATATGCTCATAAATCATAACAATAAAAAGTACATACATAAAAAGTACAGACACGATAAGGTAATTATAATATACGTGTACATTACATGGAAAAATGAAAAATTTTAAAATAGAAAATGGAAAAATAGACACATATATGCTCATAAATCAATCAATATATTAGAATAATAAAACTTTCATGAATAGAAGAACGAAACAAACCCAAATAGCCCGAAATCAACTTCGATAGCGTCGCCGAGCAATGAATGAGAAGTTGATCTAGTAGAAAGCACTAATAGAATTTTGGGAAATCAATTACATATAATTTTTTTTTATAGGAATAATCACATTCACACAAACGAATGGGGCTTTCCCCCAGAAACTATTCTTGCCCTGTCAACCTTCTCCCACTTACTCCACACAGTGCACTCCAATCAAAGATAAAATCAGCAAATATTTACAATACAATATAATACATGGAAACATAAATAAGACATAAAAATAAGTGGCATGTCCATTTCATAATAATAAAAATAGGAAAGTATAAGAAAATGATTCCATATCTCTTCATATCAACCTAAATCGAAAGAAAATTATTAAAATACAAAACCAACTAGAAATGAAATAAAATACTTGGTGTTGATTCAAATCTCCAATTGAGACCATTGTTAAAAAAATATGAATTTAACAAAATATCAACAATTTATTTCAACAAACGAAACTTGATCAATCGGTAGTAGGGATATGCTCCAAATGAAAACATTATTCCACATAATTAGCCTCCCACCTCGTGCATTCTATAACCAACTTCCTATGATAAAAATAATAAAATAACAGTTGAGATAATCATCATACTGACTCCAAATAACACAAGAGAAACAAATTATTTAAATATTAAGTCTGAAAAATAGCCATGTCCTCAATATGACTCCCTCACCCTCTCTACTGGACATCTTTTAAATGGATGAATTGGTCTGAAGATATTAGGAATCCGCACACCTGCTTCAACACTTGGTATGAGGTTTTGTGTTCAAGTACATGCTATATTTGGATTGATACTCCATTGATTGCTCTATCCCATATTCTTTGTTCAAGTACCAGCTTTTTTTTGACTGATAATCCATTGAGTACCTCCTCTATTCAAGTACCTGATATGTTTGGAGGATGGTAGCAACATTGTGTTTGTGGATGCATTGTGTTTTTCACAGTATATACTATGTCACAAACTATTGGGTGTATATAATCTGAAACAAACAGAAAAAATATTAATCTTCAAACAAAAAAACAATATTTAAGTATATTAAATACACACTCACAACAAATGCAAAAAAAATACATAATAAGGGAGTGTATCGCATTACCATTCATTGATTTCAAGCATACAAAAGTATATCGATGCAAAGATATCGATATACAATACCTGAAATTCGGCCTGGCACTCAACTCATCCCAGTATAACAAACATGAGAACATCAAACGAAATCTATTACAAACAACATTTATAAAATGTGGAAACCATTCACTTCATAAAAATGTGATTAGACATAATTACATACACTTCATAAATCTTCAATTGTACTTTACACAATCATCGAACACCAAGCACTTCTGCAAAATGAGTAGACCCTTCACATATAGAGATTTAAAATAATAATATGAAATATCAAAATATTATAAAGTATTAAATAGACTCATAATTAATATCAAGTGTTTGAATCATATGATGTTGATTCATTTGTTTAACTCAACATTTAAACTAAAACTTACAAATTCTAAGAAAGTACAAAGACTTGAAGCAAATGCGCACTTAAATGACAGTGATTACAAACTTGAATCACCAAAGACGGAGATTAATCCTCTTTACATAACAAAAGAAGGGGATTAATCCTCACCAAAGAAACTACCGTTTCCATCTTTAGTTGTTGCTTTGCTACATTGATAATCTCTAAAACAATAACAAAATGTCAACCATACGTGTTACTCCCCATTCTCAGTAGGTAATTTCAATAGGTGTTAAATTCAAACTATAAATATAATGCCTAGAATTTATTCTTGAGAAGATATAAGAATTATTGAGTTAGTCCTTATCAATCTGTAGAATCCACATTTTCCAATATATCAAGCTTTATGTACTTTGATTAAACTGTAATCATAAATAATTTCCAGATCTTAACATAATTAAATGGTGGTACTCAATTCTAAAGGTGGATGAGAGATCTTATGCCCAAACATAACATAAGTAATGTTCAAGATCATCATATGAGAAACCGGTCAAGTACGAGGCTACACTTGAGTCAATAGATTCAAAAGTTAACGTCTAGAATGAAAACACATTGAATGATTTTAAAAATCATTAAAAAACTATGTAAACGGCAGGAGGTAGATCATAAATCAGTGTGAAATCATATGAATAACTGATATGAAATATAATGTTGAGGTAAATCACAAATCAGTGTCACGTTCTAATGCACATTATTACTAACTGATCCGGAAAAAAAGTGTGGTGTTGTTTTTACCTTCCATATAAAAGGATCTCAAATAGTAAAAACATGTGGATAGATCTTCGATGTGTGGTCGAAGAGTAGAACTCACCATTCTTACTGAGCCATTACAAAAACTCTTGGTGTCAGCATCCCAAAGAAACAAATACACACTCTCTCGTTTAAAGGTCACGACATAAACAACATACCTTCGGCAGCTTTAAGGTCCTCGCATTCATGGTAATGGGTGTCTGATAAGAAATCCATAACCGTAAAGCAGTAATTGATGGATAATACTTACTATAGATGTAAAACAAATATGAAATAAACTATTTTAAAAGAAAGAGCAAATGCTATTTTTATTACTAAGATAATTGATTACTCAAATGAGAATAAAAGGGCCATAAATACTTAAGCTACATCCTAAAAAAATTTGGTTTCTCACGTCTGAACAATATACACACTTTTAGAACCAACACAATCTTCACAAAAAATTAAATCATTGCAGGTATTGTCCCAAACCTTTTAATATAATAATAATAAATAACATTAGAACTTTTATGAATTCAACTATAACTTAACATGTTACCATATACAACTCCAGAAACAAAACAAAAGGAAAAATTCGTATAATTGCAACATGGTAGACATAAAAAAAGTTGTTCATTAACTGATATCCAAGGTTCCTTCCCTAAAAATAAAAATATGTGACCGAGTGAGACAGGGTGTTCTGTCCTTGGGAAAATGCAGTACAACGATATAACATTTGATATGTTCTTGAACTATACAAAATAAAAAGTAAACAAATGACACAAATATGTGTTAGAACCCAAGAAAAATGATGGAAGAGAATAGATGTTACACCTGATTTGTACCATGGTATGGTAAATAAAAAGTGAAACATGTAAACAAACTATAAAACATGTCATTTGACCAATAAAACCCACTAAAGTATCAAACACATATAGATCAAAGGGAACCACCTGTTGTGTGTAGAGACAATCAAACATAAAACCCTTTTATCCGATTCGTACAACCTATAGCCTATAAATTATACTTGATATCAAACCAAAACCCGTAAGGAAATCACACGATAACATAAACAAACAAAACACACCATAACATGAACAAATTAGACCTGAAATAGTGAATGTGTGAGAGTGTGTGTGTAGAACATACATGTGCGCCTATGAAAGGTGAAGGGGTAGGCAAAGAAAGAGGTGGTGGAGCAGAGGGCGGAGGCATGGGAGAGCCACAGGGGGTGTGAGAGGCTTGAGCGTGTGGGGGTGAGTGTGAAATGGGAGAGATTCGAAATAGGGAGCGGCTAGGGTTTTTTTGGGGGAAGGGAATGAGTATACTGGTTGTCAAAGAAAGAGAGAGAGAGGGCACGTGTTGTGGGATCTAGTAGTCTTGTGAGAATAGTTCTAGTAATCTAAACCCTTGAATTGTACACGTGGAAAAATATAAACCCTTTGATTACTTAGATAAGAAAAGATAAGAAGTTACTATTCATAACACCATTGTCCCATATATATATATATATATATATATATATATATATATATATATGGGGGTGAAAAATATGACGGTGTGGTAATTGATTAAATTAACTCGCAAGTTTCCAAGTAAACCTTATTAAATTAGAGTCTATTTTTAAACAAATTAATTCAACCCTTAAACATGCAACTACGTGTCAAACCAAATAAGATATAGCATACGACACAAAATTTCAAGAAAAATCTCCGAAGGGCAAAACCTTTTATTTGTAGAACTCTGACAAGTTTATAAGACCATTGACTTACATACCATCTTTCTTTCGCCCACAAGAGTAACACACGGTGCCTTCGCCAAACCTCCAAAGCAACGGCTAGAAATCTGCAATTATTCGCACGCGGCTATACCACAAGGACAAGTAGTCCTAGACATGCAGTCTTCACAATGTAGGTTATCCTCCCCACAAGAGTGACTTCATGGAGACTCCCTCCACAATAGCATGCAACTTTTCAGTTGTAGAGTTTTCCCTACAAAGAATGAACAAAAGAAACGTTGTTCTTGAACACTAAAACAATTCACCAAAGCATATGGGATTTTTGTGAATTTAAAACAAAAAGGGATTAAACCCTAAAAGAAGAAGCCAAAAGGATTTTGTAGTTTCGCAGTTTTCCGTCTTTCAAAAAGTGTGGACTTCTTAATGAAAATGAAACCATTTAATGAGTATTTATAGAAAATCACACCGCCTCAGTCGCTCGAACGAAAATAGATATCGCTCGAATGAAGTACACATGTCGTTTGAACGACATCGCACGACATCTCCATGTCGCTCGAACGAGATGGTGATCTCGCTTGAATAACCTGGGCGTCAAAATTGAGGAACGCTACAAGACTTATAAAATTTACTCATTCTCAAATTTCGACGAAAAAGTCTGCTCCAACACTTAGAAAATATTTTGTAAAAATATCCCAAAGCTCTAAGTGCAAAGTTAAGGTATTTAAAACATAACCTTACCAAAGTAAACTTTGCGGAGGCTTCTTGATGAAGAACCTTGATATATTCGGATCCCTCTTGATGTAGATTGCTCTTGAACTTCTTCAACTGTTTTAACGGTCTACGACATAATTAATTGTGACGGACATTTATAAAAATATGTCCTTACAAATCTCCCCCTATGTCTATGTCGGAACATACATAAAAATATCTGAATTATCAAATATTAAAATTCCTATACAAATTTACCCTCCCATAAATCTCAAAACTAAAAAGGTACAAATTTGCAAGTTCTCAAACATTTCTTCAAAACATCTTCATCGAATCTCAAAGCTTTTTTCATCAGGGTGTGCAACATAATGATCTTCAATCTTTGTACATACACATATGAGATAAAGGAAAAATCTTCGTAACGTATTGAGTTTGAAATGATATAAGAATAAATCATTAATAAATCAAATCTCCCCCATACTCCAAAAACTCCCCCATAACATGATAATTCTTTCTCCCCCATTTTATGATGTCCCCAAATAGACAGATAAGAAGAAATAATCTAAACATTGAGTGTCACGAAAAAATCATAGCAAACATGGATCAAACTACGCATGCAAAGGACATCTCATTTACAAACTATTTTTGATTTTTTAAATTTTTTGTACAAAAATAAGATACAATTTGTAAAATATGATGCAAAAAATACACCTTTGATTTAAACTCAAATAACCAAGTCATGGAAACGTAATGAATGGGTGTGAACACATTCATAGGTAAATCAAATCAATCAATCATACGTGCAGGATGCATACTTGTACCCCTAATGAATGAACATTAAAAACATCGTTAGGTGTAAAATTGTTGAATTTAGATGATATCGTCTTATGCAAATCAACAAATCAAAGTCAAAGTGATTTCCACCGCAATAACGTCCAAAACTATTTAACGCTTTTTCAAGACTTTCAAGGACGTGAAAACCCGTTTTAATTCCATCAAAACTCCCTCATGCATATTTTCTTTTAGAGGTAATCTAAATTCTCAAACATTGGAGACTTGGTGAATAAACTTATTGGCCCATTTTTGGCATGAATTTCTTTTTTATTGTGTTTCAATTTTTTGGGGCTTTTTTAAACCTCTTTGGACCTCGAATAATTAAAATACCTCAATTTTTTTAGGTTATATTTAATGGTGGCTTAGTATTCACAAAGTTCAAATGTGAACCTTTCGTCACCCTTCCTCGTTTGCAAATAAAGCACACAAACTCATAAACGATTCTTATACGCACAACTTTCTTATCAAGTTTTATTGCGCTCAGTTCATTTTAAAGACATGATTTAAGTGAAAACACCCAAGCAACATGTGATAAGACAATAACAATAATCAAATAAATCCGTCCACATTTTCAATAAAGGAAATCTATAAGGACATATTTCTTATGTCCGTTATCTTACATTTGTGTATGTTGTACGCCGCTACAAAAGGCGCGTCTCTTCACGATCTCACACGACGGACTCTATCCAAATTTTAGGAATCAAGCATTCAACATCTCCATCATGTGTCCCACATCTGCCTCAACGACTTCACGTTCCATGATTTTAGGCACTTTATGCAAGTGGTACGCAAGAGAAGTCAAAATAATGAAAGAAGGCAAGATATGAAAGTTCAAGGGCATTTTGGTAATTTTATAACTATCATACGAAAGTTTGGTCTATTGGAAATTTTAAGAGCTCGACGTCATGAAGATGTTGGAAGAAACAACACCTCAATCCGAGCTACGGTGAAGAAGTTATGGCCCTTTGAAAATGGAGAAAATTTTAAGAAAATCTTTGGAAGAATGCTTTATATTTTTAGCCCCAAAACTAGCGAACTATCACGAGCCGAAGGCCGAACCATTTCGGGGGAGAACCGATTTGAGGTACATGCCAACCGGTTCAGGGTACCTGACGTTGGCAAGAGTTCCAAAGTTTTAAAATTCCTTTTGGTTTCTTATAAAAGCCTACTTTGGGGGAGTTATTTTGCAAGGCTTGGAGAGACGTTTTTTAGAGTTCTATTAGCTCTAGTCTTCATATTTTTGAGTCCCAAAACTCATGTTTTGATTCACACATCATTGCCATACCTTTGTGAATCCTTTTAAAACCTAAGAACACAACTTTGATTTTGTTCATACTTGTGGAGAAGCCGTATTTCGTCTTCATTGCTGCTCACCTGGAGTTCCTGAGGGAGATTCCAGCCGACGACATCTGAACCGATGCCTGCTAGTATTTATTTGTCACACTTGTTTTTCATTGTAATCCGTGTAACTGTATATTACATATTATAGTGAAAAATAAAAAGGTTTTGCCCCTTTGGGGGATTTTTCCTCACATGTGTGTGTTTGAATGTTCTTGCGTGATTTCATCATCTTCAATCACACCTAGATGCATGTTTAGGATTTAAGTGGGAAAAACTAAGTTTAATTAAATAATTTCTTTATTTTAATGCAAGCGCACTTTTTCAAATTGGTATCAGAGCCAATTACACAATTTTACCGTGTAATTTTTCGCAATTTTTTTTCTAAGATGTCAATTTTCTATAAAAAATTGATTTTTGAAAAAGAGCGTGTTCAATGGAGAAGTTATATAATAAAATGCCAGTTTTTAATGGGACAAACTATGCATACTGGAAAGCCCGCATGAGATCTGATTTAAAAGCCATAGATGAACGTGTTTGGATTTTAGTTGAAAGAGGGTGGACGCCTCCCTCCAACATTATTGATAGCGTGACTAATTTAAAATCTGTCACTGCATGGACTGAAGAAGAATTTAAATGGTCATCTTTTAATTCTAAGGGTTTAAGTGTTATTTTCGGATCCGTCACACCTGACGAGTTCTGGCGTATAATGACCTTCACCACGTCAAAAGAGGTATGGGATGTTTTACAACTTACCCATGAAGGAATGAATGTTGTGAAAGAGTCTAAACTAAAAAACTTAACAACTCAATTTGAGACCATCACCATGCATGAAACTAAATGTTTAATGATTTTTATGCTAGGCTATCTGATATTGTTAATACTAGCTTTAATCTTGGTGAACACATTCCTAATGCTAGAGTTGTTAAAAATATTCTACGTTCACTGCCTAAACATTTTATCCCTAAAGTCACGGTGCTAAATTCTATGGGTAATTTAAATACGCTAAAATTGGAGGAACTTATAGGAGACTTGGAAACGTATGAAATTGAGATGTTTCCTAAATTTGTCAAGTCTAAAGATAAGGGAATTGCACTTAATTACCAGGAGAGAAAGAGTGAGGGGTAGGAAAGAAAGAGAGTTAAGTCATCTAGAAAAAGGGAAATAGAAAGGTCTGATTCTGAGTGCGATTTTGATGTGGATGATTTGGCCCTGTTTGCTAAAAATTTCAAAAAAATTCTCAAATTCAAGAAAAATGGTGATTTCAAAGATAAAAAGAATTTTGAGAAAAATAAGTTTGAGAAGAAAAATGGAAAAGATCTTAAAGATACTCCTAAGAAAGACAGTGAGAGATGCTATGAGTGCGATGGTAAGGGGCATAGAGCTTTTGAGTGTGCTACCAGGCTGAACAGACTTTCCAAAGAAAAAGGCAAAATTTTCCTTAATGGTACCCTTAGTGATGACATTGAGGTCGAGTTAATGGACTGTGGAGATGAGTCACCGAATGAGTGTAACTTCACCGCAGTGCCTCTCCCAGGGACACAGAGGATGCTACTTCACAGGGACACCTTGAAAGTGAGAGCGATGTGAGTAAGGGGGATGATGAAGTAAGTGAAAGCGAGAGTGATCTCCAATGTGCCTATGCTGAGTTATATTCTGAGTCACTTGAAACCAAAAAGCATAACAAAGCGTTAGTTCTTTGAATCACTGCCTTAGAGAAAGAGTTAAGATTGTTTGGATAGAGAGAGATCTATTATGAGAATAAAAAAGAGAGAAGGGAAAACCTTGAGAAGATAAGATGTTTTGAGTCAGATGGGATAGGGAGCAAGAAATTTGAATGTCCCACTAGACTTAGGAAAGAGAGAAAGAAAGTGTCCATGCCCACTACCCTATGCGATAGTGAGGATGAGAATGGAGATGACAATGTGATCCGAAAAGCTTTTAGAAAGTTATTTGTCGAGACCATGGAAACAAAAAGGTCAAATAGGATCCTAGGTCTTTGGATTTATGAGTTGAAGGAATAAAATGATGAGCTAAAAAGGGAAAAATGTGACTTAACCAACATGGTGTCTAGTCTGACGACACATGTATCCCATCTCAAGGATGATATCAAACAAGCATGGGAGGTCCAAGTCTCATTAGAGAACGCATCTGAGAAGGTTGATAAGATGGTTCCCTATCCCGGTTTGAATCATGATGAGAATGTTAGAAAAGGTCATGACGGTGCATTCACTACTTCTAATATGCCCGAGACTATCTCCACTTTGGTGAGTGATTCTCTTGGGTGTCTGTCTAGGAAAGCTCATCCTAAAATACCTGTTAAATTAATTCCTAAACCGGTTTCGGTTTGCTCCCACTGCAAGAAGCGAGGACATCTTAGGGAGTTTTGTTCAAAGTTGGGTTTTGTGCCATATCATGCCACTTCACACATTCATGCACATACACCCACACATGATACTTTTCTTGCTCATAATGACAAAGAGTTTGCACATATTCGCGAGCAAGTGAAGTTTTTGATCAAGACTACACATGATATAATGGAGTTGGTTCAAAAGATGTCACCATCTTTAGAAAACTCCACCGTTCTTCCTGGTTGAGGTCTTGTCATACTTGCTAGAATAGGGTGATTTTAATGATGTATCTTTTGCCTATTACTAGCATGTATCATTAGTTTGTTTTTATCCTTATTGCTTTTTACATTTTTTGAAAAATCCAAAAAGATTTTCTTTTAGAATTTTTTTTGGAAAAGCTCAAAAAGATTTTATTTTGATAAAATTTTGAAAAATCCAAAAAGATTTTTATATTTTATTTGCACCTTTTATGGATGAGCATTTAAGATAGCCAAGTCACAATTTCATTCCATTTATCCATGTGACTGTTTGATAGAGATTTGAGACGCTACATCATTTCATCCATGTTTTTTACCTTGTTTGGAGTCTTTGAGATGTGATTAGTGATATCTTTTTACACGTTTGACTAATATCTCCTTTATTTCACACATGCACGTCTAAATTTGATTATTGTACTTGTCTATCACATATAGGCTTGAGTGTTTCCATCTCAATTATGTCTATACAACGTACAATATGCGATAAAACTTGACAAGATTAGAATGCATGTTAAAAAAGTTTGGTGAGACTCTGTGTTTATTTGAAAATGGGGAAGGACTACCAAAGGTTCATTTAGCCTTTGCGAATACTAAGCCACCGTTAAAACGGACCTAAAAAATTGAGGAATTTTATTATTCAAGGTCCAAAGAGGATAAAAGATCCCGAAAAAAAAACTAAAGGCAATAAAAAGCAATGCATGCCAAATATTGGCCATTAGGTTTCACAATAAATTCTCTAAAGTTTGAGAATTTAGATTACCTCTATTCAAAATATAAATCTGAGGGAGTTTGGCTGGAGAATTTAAATGGGTTTGCACTTCCTTGAAAGTCGTGAAAAAGCATGAAATCGTTTTGGACGTTATTGGTGTGGAAATCAGTTTGAGCTTTGATTTGTTAATTTTATTGAGTCAATGTCTTATATTTCCATCTTTTTACACCTAAGGAAGATGTTGAGTTCATTCTTTAGGAGTATCCGATATTCATCGTGCACATATGTCATGTTTGTATGCATTGATTTTCCTATCGAATTTGATCACACCCCTACACTTTCGCTATCATCGACTTGGTTGTTTTGTGTTCTTTCATGGTGTGATGCTTTGTTTGTTTATTTTGTGTGAAATTTTTTAAAACATTCAAAATTAGAAGTTTTTTTTTACCTTGTGATATTCTCCATTTACATTTATTTCTACTTCTCATATCTGTCTATTTGCTGACATAAAAAAAGGGGGAGAAAGAATTATCATATTATGGGGGAGTTTTGAGATGTTGAGATTAGTTGTAAGCTGGTATCTATGTTTATCTAATTTCAAACTTGATACGTCACTTGGTATTTTCTTTATCTCATGTGTGTAGGTACTACATTGATGATCTCTAAAATGCACACCCTGATGAGAAAAGCTTTGAGATTTTTAAAGATTTGAAGAACAAACGATGAAGACTTATTCATTTGTACCTTTCCAATTTTGGGTTCATGAGAGGGTATATTTGTATAGGCAATTTGGTATTTGATAATTCAAATTTTTTTATTTTGTACCGGCATAGACATAGGAGGATATTTGTAAGGACATATTTCTCATGTCCGTTATCTTACATTTGTGTATGTCGTACGCTGCTACAAAAGGCACGTCTCTTCACGATCTCACACTATAGCCTCTATTCGAATTTAGGGAATCAAGCATTCAACATCTCCATCATGTGTCCCACATATGCCTCAACGACTTCACGTTCCGCGACTTTAGGCACTTTATGCAAGTGGTACGCAAGAGAAGTCAAAATAATGAAAGAAGGAAAGATATGAAAGTTAAAGGGAATTTTGGTAATTTTATAGCCACTTTTTAGAGTTCTGATCAGCTGGAAAGTTGAAGAGCTCAACGCCACGAAGATGCTGGAAGAAATGGCACCTCAATCCGAGCTAAAGTGAAGAAGTTATGGCGCTTTGAAAATGGAGAAAATTCTAAGAAAATCTTTGAAGGAATGTTGTATATTTTTAGCCCCAAAACCAACGAACTATCATGAACCGAAGGGCGAACCTATTCGATGGGTGAAATAGTTCGAGGTACATGCCGAACCGGTTCGGGGTACCTAACACTAACAAGATTTCCAAACTTTTAAAATTCCTTTTAGTTTCTTATAAAAGCCAACTTCGGGGGAGTTATTTTGCAAGACTTGGAGAGACGATTTTGAGAGTTCTATCAGCTCTAGTCTTCATATTTTTGAGTCCCAGAACTCATGTTTTGATTCACACATCATTGCCATAACTTTGTGAATCCTTTTGAAACCCAAGAACACAACTTTGGTTTTGTTCATACTTGTGGAGAAGCCGTCTTTATTCTTCATTGCTGCTCACCTGGAGTTCCTGAGGGAGATTCCAGTCGATGACATCAGAACCGACACCTGCGGGTATTTCTGTGTCACACTTGTTTTTCATTGTAATCTGTGTAACTGTATATTACAAATAATAGTAAAAATAAAAAGGTTTTGCCCCTTGGGGATTTTTTCCTCACATGTGTGTGTTTGAATGCTCTTGCGTGATTTCGTCATCTTCAATCACACCTAGATGCATGTTTAGGATTTAATTGGGAATAACTAAGTTTAATTAAATAATTTTTTTATTTGAACGCAAGCGTACTCTTCAAAATCATGAGTCAAATATGTAGGAAGTAACAATGAATTACATCTTAATGACTCCAAAACATTATAAAGCAGATGGATGAAATGACTTATTGTCTCAAAATACTATCAAATAGTCACATGAAAAAATGGAATGATGTTGTGACTCAGTCATCCTAAGTGTCCATCCATAAACGGTATAAACAAAATACAAAAATCTTTTTGGATTTTTCAAAATTTTTCAAAAAAAATGGAAAACATAAAAAATGATACATACTAGCAATAGGCAAATAATATCATCATGAAAAAATCCTATGCTAGTAAACAAGTCAAACCTCAATCGTTAGGTGCAGAGGGGTTTTCCAAAGGTGGTGCCAACTTATGAAAAACCTCCATCAAATTTTGTGAAGTTTTGACCAAAAACTTAACTTACTCACATAAATGTGCAAACTCTCTCATGTAGTCTCCATGAGCATGTAAAGTATCATGTGTGGGTGCATGTGTTGCAGAAACACGTGTAGAAGCAAAACGTGACACATAACCCAACTTAAGACAAAATTCCCTAAGGTGAACTGTCCTCTTGTAGTGTGAACAAACATAAATAGGCCTAGGAACACCTATCTCAAAAACTCTAAGACGCACTCAAATAATAGGAATGGGATGCCTAGGTGGGTTAGGGTGTGACTCACGTGAATTTAACACTAAAGTGGGAACCGGCTCGGGTACTACTTGGTAAGTAGAAGCACCGTCATGACTTATTCCTAAACTCTCACCACTACCCAAACTAGGATTGAGAACCATCTTTCCAACCTTTTTAGATGCATTCTCTAAATGTATTTTGACCTCCCGGGCACGTTCGAGATCACTCTTGAGTTTGGATACACGTGTCATCAAACTAGACACCGTGTTGGTCAAATCACACTTTTCCCTTTCTAAAACTTCCTTCTCTCTCTCCAAATCTAAAATCTGATGACCTAAATCTCTATTATGCTTCTTTGTTTTCAAGGTCTCAGCATACAAATCTCTAAAAGAAATTTGGGGCTCACTTTCTTCTCCAGTTTCACACTCATCTTCACCCTCACTCGAAACACTCATATCATCCACCTCGGGGGTCTCACGAGAAATAGTCCCCTCACCTCCATCCAAACTAGGTGTGCTAACTCGACTAGCTAAAAACTCGACACAATACCATGCTCCTTTTCATCACACGAATCAAAAACCTCTATGTTGCTATCACTAAGTGTGGCAGGCATAGCCACTTTCTTTCCCTCTCTCCTAAGTATAGTGGCACACTCATACTCCTTATTCCCTTTACCCCCACACTGAAAACATGTCAAACTTTCTAAATTTTCCTCACTATCCTTTTCTTTTTCTCTCTCATTCTCTTCCTCACCGCTTTCTTTGGCCTTTTTATTTTTCTCAAAAAATCTCTCATTGGAAGAATTAGTTTTGTTCATGTTGAGAATTTTTTAAAATTTTTTCTCAAACAAGACCATGTCTTTAAAATTGAAATCTTCCTCAGAATCGGACTCACAAAGTTTTTCTTTCTTTTTCTTAAAATGAGTCTTTAAAGTTATGCCATTATCCTTAGCCTTAATGGTTTGGGGAAACATGTCAATCTCATAGGTTTGAAGATATCCTACAAGTTCTTCCAACTTAAGTGATTTCAAATTTCCCAAAGAGTTCAAAATAGTGACTTTAGGAATGAAGCGTTTTGGAAGAGATCTCAAAATCATTTTAACGACACGCATGTTATCAATCACCTCACCCAAATTAAAACTGGTGTTTATAATGTGCGACAAGCGTGCATAAAAATAATCAAAGCATTGAGACTCAGTCATGGTGATGGTATCAAATTAGGTGGCCAAATTTTGTAATTTTGATTCTTTAACCACGTTCATACCCTCATGTGTCAATTTCAAAACATTTCAAGCCTCTTTAGACGTGGTACACGTCATAATTCGGCAAAACTCATCAGGAGTGACAACTCCAGAAATAGCACTCAGTCCACGGGAATTAAAATTCGGCATTTTAAAATCGACCTCAATCCAATCTGACATAGGTTTTAAAGATGTGATATTTTCAACGGTGACAGTGGGAGGATTCCATCCATTTTCTCAAAGCAACCAAACACGCTCGTCAATGGCTTTTAAACTATATTTCATGGCATAATTAATCCCATAAAAAATAGTCACCTCATTAAATGAACGTTCCATTGGAAAAATTGCGATTTTTCACAACGTGGATTTTTCAAAAAAATTCAATATCACACAATTTTGCGAAAAATAGGAATACGCGATAAATTAACGCAATCTGCTCTGATACCAATTTTAAAAATATGACGGTGTGATAATTGATTAAATTAATTCGCAAGTTTCCAAGTAAACCTTATATAATTAGAGTCTATTTTTAAACAAAATTAATTCAGCCCCTAAACATGCAACTACGTGTCAAACCAAATAAGATATAGCATGCGACACAAACTTTCAGGAAAAATCCCCGAAGGGCAAAACCTTTATTTCTAGAACTCTGACAAGTTTACAAGACCATTGACTTACATACCATCTTGCTTTCGCCCACAAGAGTAACGCATGGTGTCTTCGTCAAACCTCCAAAGAAACGGATAGAAATCTACAATGGTTCGAACACAGCTATACCACAAGGACAAGTAGTCCTAGACACGCAGTCTTCACGGTGTAGGTTATCCTCCCCGCAAAAGTGACTTTATAAAGACTCCCTCGACAATAGCACACATCTTTCCGATTGTAGATTTTTCCCCACAAAGAATGAACAAAAGCAAAGTGTGTTCTTGAACACCAAAATAATTCACCAAAGTATACGGGATTTTTGTGAATTTAAAACAAAAATGGATTAAACCCTAAAAGTAGAAGCCAAAAGGATTCTGCAGTTTCACAGTTTTCCTTCTTTCAAAAACTGTGGACTTCTGAATGAAAACGAAACCATTTAATGAGTATTTATAGAAAATCGTGTCGCCTCAGTCGCTCAAACGAAGTACACGTGTCATTTGAACGACATCACGCGATATCTCCATATCGCTCGAATGAGATGGTGATCTTGATTGAATGACCTGGGCGACAAAATCGAGGAACGCTACAGGACTTAGAAAATTTACTCATTCTCAAATTTTGACAAAAAGGTCCTCTCTAACACTTAGTAAATATTTTGTAAAAATATCGCAAAGCTCTAAGTGCAAAGTTAAGGTATTTAAAACATAACTTTACCAAAGTAATCTTTGCGGAGGCTTCTTGATGAAGAACCATGATATATTCGGATCCGTCTTGATGTATATTTCTCTTGAACTTCTTCGACGGTTGTAACGGTATACAACATAATTAATTGTGATAGAAATTTATAAAAATGTCCTTATAGGGGGAAGGGTGTTTTATTATTAAAATGATCCAATGGCTTGGATTGGTATATCAATTGAGATCCAAGAGTCTCACATTGTTCCATTTAATAAGTTTTAGATGTCATAAGCTAACCCTCCCTCAATTCAACTATCTCCACCAGTCCAAACCCTCATTTTGGCTCTCTCCCATTTAACTTCCCCTGCAACACAAACCCTCCTTAAATTTGAACCCGTTTACTCATCCACTTCAACTCCAATGTTGCAACTACGCTGATTCTATGATGCTTTCCTCATCCGCGACCTACATCCGATAGGTATCTCCCACAAACCTAGGTTTTGCCTTTTGATATGCATTTTGTAATTTAGGGTTTCTATTTTTGTTTTTTGATTTTCGTAATGGGTTATTGTGTATTTTTTTGGTTTCAATTTTGGGTTATTTGTTGCATATATGTTTTACATTTCAATTTTCAATTTTGATGTATAATTCTTTTTTAAATATATACATTTTGTGTTATATCTCCTTCTCTCTTAATGTTATTTTAGACTTATAGGTTATAAAATTTGGCTATTGGTTTTAGATGTTTAGATCTTCAAATGGCTACACAAATACCTCGAAACACACCCAAACCCACACCATGTATCACAAGCACTAAGATTTTGAGATTTTCTGGAATTTAATGGTTTAAAAATTTGATTTAAGGGTTTTTTTGAACAAATTAGAGGCAATTTTTATACTTTAATCTAGTTAGTGTTCTTGCTCTATTCATATTTTCAGAGGCTAAAAGGAAGACTTTTTTTGGTTTGGTTATATAACTTTCGGAGGCTAAAGGGAATATGAATCGAATTCAGAGAGAGAATAAAGGTTGTATTGCTTTTTTAGAGTCTAATTTTAAAGTTCAGAAAAATAGCTAAGGCTAAGGATGATTAATATTGTTTCATGTAGTAGATTTATTATTTTTATTGGGGAGACAAAATATAACCGGTGACAGAAATTTAAGTTTTTTCATGAGGTAGATGAGATTGAGGTTCGATACTGTGGTAGATTTCAGTTTTATAGCAGAAATCGATGTTTTTGATTAATTAAGATAATATTATAGTTTGTATTTTTTGTGCATTTTCAAGTGTCAATGGAGCAAGTTAAGTTCTTTATTAAATCCTTTTATGTTTTGATTCTTTCACGTTTGAATTCGGGGATCATTTTTACTACCCAATGTTGGGTATTTTAAATGGGGTTGCATATCGTATTTTATTTTTCATTTAATTTTCATCGTTTCATTTAGATCAAAGGATGGCTTACTTTTCCCGTGGAGAATTGTGGTGATATTCATGGTTTATTTCTCAAATTACAGAATGTGTCGGTTATTTTGATAGATTTTTGACTTTTTTGTTTGTAATTTTAATTTACCAAAATGCAAAAAATATATGGCTCAGTTTTTTGTTTCATTTAGTATATGCTAAATCTTTTGGTAATATAAGTTTTATCTGCTGGATGGCCGACTTATAGCATTAATTGTTATTGGTGATGGTCTTGGATATAATTGCGAACATTGAGGTACTTGCATTTTCTTTCTAATGATTCCATGGAAATATATCATTGAGGTGAACATGGTAATGGTTTAACTGTCAAGGTTTTTCTACTTACAACAACTGTATTTTTTGTTTGTACTTAAAATTTTGATCTTTCATCATTCCATCTTAACAAGACAATTATAGGTATCTGTGAACATGCATCGTAAGAGGTATATTGAGTTTGGTTCAATCTTATTCTTTTATTATTTATGATATATTCACTTATTGGTTTTTTGATATTTCCCTTTTTATCACAATTATAGTTGAATGTTATGATAGACATTTCTTATGTTTTGTTATGTTCTATGATAAACATTTAAAACGCCATATTAGTGGAATGTTGTTAAATCCAGCTCTCTTCCCAACCAATGTGGCCTCAAGATGTGTTACTCCAGTAATATAGTTAGATGCTTGATTCATATTGGGTAGGGAAATTTATTTTCTAATTAGATAATGTTTTAGTTTTTATATTTTTTATACAGATTCTTTCTTTATTGTTATTTTCTTTTGTGTTCTTAGGGGCACTATACACAACTTCGTTGATATAAAAATGTGTTTTTTCCTTTTTGGGTACCTAAATCATTTTTATTTTAATAATTGTTTTAATATGGGGGACATTGGGGTCCCCCACTTATGTTTTTAATCATCTTTACCCCCAACCTCAAAAGTGTCATCAATACTTTTTAACGATGATTTTTGAGTAATTATAACAATTTTAGGGGTAAAACTTTGTATAACTTTGTCATAGTGGGACCAAGATCATTTATGCCTAAATGTATAGTGGACACACCCTAAACTACCCTAAATTTATAATCGCTCTTTTGTTGATTTTAGTCACTTTCTAGGACTAATTCCTATAACTTTTAGAAATTTCACAATTTGACATGTTTTGAGTTATGTGATGAAACTGTTATAGAGGATGTTAGCTGGAAATTGATGTTGGGGTTTTTCAATAGATCACCAATATTAAAAGTTCTTCTTCTTAAGGTGATTTAAGGGTTAATATTAGTTCTTGCTAGATCTTAATCTAGTTTGAGATACTTATTTAATATCATAATTTGCTCATAGATTAGGCTACGTATAGTTTTTGGCATATCCCGCTACAATTTGATTCGAGCCGTCACGACGAACCGAATTTCCATCACCTCCAAATTCAAGAAGAAATTCACAATACAAATGTATAAAATAATTTAGGATTTTGAGTTTATTTACATTTATATTTGGTTTTTGTTTTATTTAAAATTGACGCATTTTTCTTGCATTTTTTATGGTTTTATAAAATTTCAAAACACGCGCATCTCATTTGATGGGTTGTTTGAAGGCTACTTAGATAGAACATTTAATGAGGGCGTAATGTTTTGAGTTGTTCCAAGCCAGTTTGAAGCTTGTTCAAATGAGAAAGCTAGTTCATTTTAACTACCTTGTTATCGTTCTAACTAGATTCTTATCTCGTTCTAACAAGTCTGTGATTTCGTTCGAACGAGTGACGCTACCTCGAATTTTGTGTCTACTGATAAATACCTGTTTATTTCAAAATTTTGATGAGAATTTTGTGAAAACGATTTCTGAAAACCTATTGCAAAAGTTCCCACTTTCTTTAGGTCAAATACCTATTTTGATTCACAATTATCACTCCCAAATATATATGTGAATCTATTTAAAACCCTAGATAGTTCTATACCTGAGTTATTCTTGTGGAGAGATTCTCTTCACTGCTGACCATTATGGTTCTCGAGGGGATCGCTGCTTAAGGAGTAAAAAGTTTGATAGGTTGATACCTAGGGTGGACCACCACCTGTGGACGACTCGGGACTGGGTCGTATTCCGTAAAGGTTTTGTAAGTTGTGTCTTGTAAAAACTCTATAGTGCTGATTAAAAGGTTTTTTCCGCAAGGTTTTTTTCCCTCATATTGCGTTATCATGTTTGCATGCTTTATTTTATCTGTTTTATCACCTAGATTCTTGTTTAGGGTAATAATATAAAAGTTGGACTTGTGTGTGCTGGACACATAATTATAGTAATTATCCATTAAGATCGCAAGCGCACTCTCAAATTGGTATCAGACCTAGTTGCAAAAATTTACCATGTGATCTTCTTCGCAAAAATATTTTTCTCTTGATCTAAATTTTTTAAAATTGTTTATCTTTGAAATTTTTTATTTTAATGGAGAATTTGTATAATCGAGTACCCATCTTTGATGATACAAATTATGCATACTGGAAGACTACAATGAGGTCTACTTTAAAGGCCAGAGATTAACGCATTTGGGTAGTCTGTGAAAGAGGGTGGAATCCTCCCACTGTCACAGTTGATAATGTCGTCGACCCTAAACCTCTATCACAGTGGACATAGGACAAACATAAGTAGAGCAATTTTAATTTCGCAGTTTGAGTGCCATCTCAGGAGCTGTCACCCCTGACGCGTTTCATCGCATTATGATGTGAACCATGTCTAAACAAGCTTGGGATACCCTTCAACTCACTCACGATGGTAACAATGCTCTGAAAGCTTCCACACTACAGAACCTCATCATACAATTTCAAACGATAACAATGCTTGGATCAAAATATTCCGACAAGCTTTATGCACGACTTTTTGACATAGTTAACTCAAGCTTCAATTTAGGTGCGAAAATACCTGAGAGGCATGTAGTTAAGAAAATCTTGAGATCGCTTCCCGACCATTTTATTCGTAAGGTTACGGTTCTTAATTCGCTAGGGATATTAGATACTCTTAGGTTAGAAGAACTTATAGGAAATCTTCAAATGTATGAGATAGATATGTTCCAGAAAATATTTAAGCCTAAGGGTAAGGGGGTAGAACTTAAAGCCCAATCTAGGAAGAGATAATAAGTGTATAAAAAGAGAGAGGAAGAGTCATCCGATTTGGAGTTTGATTATGATTCAGAAGATTTGGACCTTTTTGCTAAGACTTTCATGAAAATTTTCAAACATAAAAAGAAAATACTTCCAAAGATAAGAAAAGTTTTGAGAAAGATTAAAAATTTAAAATGGGAAAGAAAAATTTTGAAAAAGGAAATAAATATTTCCCAAGGAAAGATGAGGAGAGATGTTATGAGTGTGAGGGAAAGGGTCATAAAGCTCACAAGTGTCCGACTAGGTTGAAATGTCAAGGGAAAAGAAAAGTTGCCTTAAATGTCATGCTTAGTGATAGCTAAGTCGAGTCAGTGAGTTCAGGAGAAGAATCATTGCATGAATATAACTTCACCGCATTCATGGCTAGTCATGTTAGTACATCGAGTTCACCTCACGATGATGGTGAAGCTACTAAACATGAACACCTCAACAGTGAGTCTAGTCATTTCGAGGAGAGTGAGGGAGAGAATGCATTAAGTGAGAGCGAGAGTGACCTTCAACGCGCCTACGCTGAACTTTACACTGAGTCCTTTAAAATAAAGAAACAAAATAAAAGTTTAGTTATGAGAGATTTAGCGCTAGGGAAAGATTTATGTGAGGCGAGAGAGAAAAAGTCCTCGGTGAGAGAAGCTTTGGGAGAGAGAGTTTTCTTAGTTGAGAGAGAGAACGAGGACTTGACCAAGAAGGTGTCTAGTCTTACGCGAGATCTCCAACCATCCGTGGAGACTCATGAGAAACTTAAATCCATTGTATCCCAACTTGAAAAATAACTTCAATATGCCCAGGAGGTTTAGGTAACTTTCGAGGATACATCGAAGAAGGTGGGTTAGATGCTCCTCGGCCTCGCTTTAAGAAATGTCAAGAGGCAAGGAATAGACTATAATGGTGCATCCACTTCTCATATCGTACCTGATCCGGTCCTAATTTTGTGATGGACCCTTATGTCCCTCGATTAAATCCAGTTAGGAGTCCTGATCCACCTAGAAGAGTTACACCTAGAAAAATAAACTAATGTAGAACCAAACCTGCCTACGTTTGTACTTATTATAAAAGGAAAGGTCACCTTAGAGAGTTTTGCTATAAATTAGGTATAACTAGTTCTACACATACTCCCGTACATGACTTTAGTGACTTTGCTAGTATTAGGGAACAAGTTGATGTCCCGACTTCCCAGAGTTTAAAGGGATAATTTTAAAGGATGTGTTTGCCGTTTGAGAACGCTTACAACATTCTGACTAGAGTCAACAACGATTAAGGGAAAACACAAGGTTATCGCCACTTGGTTACCTAAGCAAGATGAGAAAGCCCTTGTTGTTCATGTTTCTCTCAAGTCTCAAAATAATTCCCAATTGTATTTTGATAATGGGTGTTCTAGGAACATAATAGGCGACATCTCATTTTTTACCTACCTTGAGGATCGCAAGGAATGTAAAGTCAACTCTGGAGATAGGAGTAGATCTAGCAGTTTAGGACATTTCAGCGCTGAGATACCCGAATTTACTATGCTAGATGATGTGTTTTAAGTGAAGGGGTTGAAAACAAACATGATTAGCATAAGCCAATTGTGCGATGCAAACTTTACGGTAAAGTTTTATCGATTCGAGTGTAATATTTATGATCAATCTGGAAAAATTTTACTACAAAGTGTGAGGATGGAAGATAATTGTTATGGGATTGTGCCCAAGTCCGTTTTTGTGTGGAATTGTTCCACGGTCACCAATATGGACCTTTGGCATCAACGACTAGGTCACATGAACTCTAAAGATCTTGAGATAGTAATGAAAAAGGATCGTGGCTTGCCATCACTTGGGAAACCAACTTCCTTAGTTTGTGGACCTTGCCAAAAAGGTAAACAAATTCGAACTCCTCATCAAAGGTTGAATACCATTAACACCACATGTGTTATGGAGTTGATTCATAAGGATCTTAGGGGTCCTACTCTCTCCGAAAGCTTAGGTGGTAAGAGATAAATGTAATACCCCGTATTTTTCTTGATATTTATTAAAGGGGTTAATTAAATTAAATGTGAATTAATTGAGAATTAATCCGAAGATAAATACTAACGAGATGTGAGTTGGTATTTGATTTTGTTGTGTATATATGGCAGTATATGAATATTGAAAATATTAAAATTGTCGCGAGACTGAAATACGACAATTTGGGAAATCTAGTTGGGACGCGTATGTCAGTCGCATCAGGAACGTAATTATTTCAATTAAAAAGTCAATATTATTTTTATCAACCGAATGGTCATTTTGAGTGCGCCAACGATTCGGGAAGGGTCAAAATAGTCAAAAAACACTAGCCGGGGGTTTATTTTGGGTCCCGGGGCACCATACCGACAACTTAAAAGGGTATTTTGGTAATTTTGAAAGTTTGGGAATTAAGGCCTACGAATTTTAATAGTTATTTATTCATTAATTAATAACCCACTAAGCCCATTACCAGCATTTGACAAGTTAGAGGGCTACGGGAGTTATAGGAAGAGTTGGAAGAGGTTCCCAAGAGAAAACCCATAACCACCATCTTCAATCTTCAACCTTCAACCTTGGGAGAAATCTGTAGGGAGGGAAGAGGACAACCTTCAACCTTCAACCTTCAACATCAAATTCGGAAGAACAATTTAAGGCAAGTGATTTAGTATTTTTATGCATTGAATATGTCTTCCATGTTTAGTGTAGGAACTTTCTTTCTTGATTTTGTAGAAAAACCATGAAACTTTGTTGGAGAAACTTGAATTCGGGTTAGGATTTGCATGTAGTACAATGATGGATTGATTAAATACTTGAATAGTTATATGGGAGGATTTAAAAACGGATTTATGATGGGAAATTAGGTATAAGAAAATGTGGAGTTCTTATTCTTAGGGTTTGGGGATATATTTGAAGATTTATATTAATTCCATGATAATTTGTAAGAATTAACCCCCTTAAAATGTCAAGGAATGATCTAGGGTGATTAGGAATAGTTTTTACACGTTAAAAAATAATTTGGATGTAGTTAGTGTTGATTTAGAGGAGAGAATAATTGAGAAAAACGAACTTGGGGATTTCTAGGCTGAAACTGCCATCTCGTTAGAAGACCCGCCCAGGTCGTTCAAACAACCTCGTTCGAACGAGCTTCTAACGAGATGACAGTATGACTTCTAATGAGTTGGTATCTCATTAGAAGCCATTCTTTCAAACGAACTCGTTCGAACGACCTCATTCGAACAAGACTTCTAACGAGTTGACAAAATGGCCTTTTTGGCTTAAATTGATTTCTTGTATCCCGTAGACCTACGTAATTGATGAGATAACCTTCCCTTGTCAACTAGTGGGTATAATTGGGATATTGGGGTACATTGGGGAGTAAAACTTAGGATAATGTCTTAAACCGTATAGTATTTGTGGATTGGGAAGTGATTCATTAATCACGAAGTGAGATTAATTGATAATTTAAATGCATATAAATCGGGGACTTGTGATTCGTATAATATTAAGAGTGGGTATAAGAACGAGAAGTATACCACTAATAAACATGGTAATATCTAAGATGTGTGAATGCTTAGTATATGTAGTTATCTGTGTATGGCATACCTTCCGTACTTGCTATCTGGGGAGGTTGGCGTTCGTTTAGGGCCATATAATCTTTGTGTGCCTACGGGGGGATTTAGATTGGTACCTCGAGGGCATAGGTAAGAGAAGGACTTATTGAGAAGTTAATAAGTCTGCTGATCATGTGAGCGTAGGTATGTGCGTGACCCATGTGATGTGAACTATGTTCGCCTCCATTGTTTGTGATTGTTGTTACTGAAACGTTTCCTGAGAGTTTCGAAATACGTGGTCCTCATGTTCGTGATGTACCGGGATTTAATAGTAGAGTATGTGTGCACCGCAGCTTAGTCTCGGGCTGCTCGTATTTTATATTTATGGTGAAAATAATATACAGTTGATTGAAACAAATTTTCGTGAATAATTGTGAGCATAAATAGTAGCAACGGTTTGTAAAGTGAAAGGGTTAGATTTCTAATACATTGAAATGCTAAAACGGGAAAACTGTGTTATAAGGTACAATACTCTATTAAATGGAAGATGATAGGATTTATATTGGAGATCGCATAGAATATTAGATTTATCGTTGGACTAGATAGATATGGGAACAACTAGAATGGGTACGGGTACGATAGGAGTGCACAACTAGTTGAGAGGTGAGGAACTCGTGTGAGTGCACACACTATCATGTACTTTACATTCACTAATTAATGATACTAAACACTTTCATATTTCTAAATTGTTTTTCACGTTCGGGCTCTGACCCGTTTGCTTTCAAATCTATTTTTTTTTGTAAAAACCTTTTAGGTGCCCAGCCACAAGGACACCGTGCATAGGAATTCTATTCAGGTGACGTGTTGTAGCTGCTGTGGAAGTTACAGGACCTTGACAGTAGACGCCTCCTTTTTTGGTCTAGACTCCATTATCAGTTTTTATCATTTGTTGGGCATGTCGCCCATTCCTTTTAAAGACATCTTAATTCTTCAGTTATTTCAAATTTTGGGATGTAATTAATTTTAGGGATGCCGACTTTATATTTATTTAATTCGAACTTTGGTTTGTTATGAGGAGTTTTCCTCCAGACTCTTATTTATTGGTTGGTTATTCTGTTGTGAATTTATTGTGATTGGTTATGTTAACTTTTCATAATTCATTTATTGCATGTTAATCAGATTTAATTTAAAATGGACAACTCACTTTTTAAATACTAGGTGGTTAGTAACATTAAAAATGTTTTCGACAGTGATGCTATGAACTGAACCAACTTGGCATTTTGTATTAATTTAGTAAAGGAGTATATACCCTGTATTTAATTAGTCGGGGTGTCACAGGTGGTATCAGATCATCAGGTTCTAGTGTCCTTAGGATCTGTACGGCTTGTTATGTTTCCTCTGAGCTTTCTTTGATGTAGCGCCCTATATTTTAAGACTGTTGTATTCTTTTGTGTATGATTCGCTCTTCAGCTATTTTGAGATAATAACTGCGAACTTATAAGACTTTACTCTCTTTTCAGATGCCTCCACGACGAGCACATCGAGTTCATAGGGATGCACAGCCAGAGCCACATCCTGCACCAGTTCAGGGCACTATGAATGCCGCCGAAGTTGCAGCTATTGTAGCCCAAGTGGTAAATGCCACCCTAGCTGTTGTACAGCAGGCACCACCCCAGGGGCTGGTAGCCGCGCCAGTTCAGGATCATGCATTCCCGTCTGCTTGGGAATGCGTCCGTGATGCTTTTCAGAAAGCAATCCCTCCGGAGTTTGCAGGTAGCTCCGATGTTGTGGTATCCTGTCAGTGGAGGAAGGATATTCAAAGGCACTTAAGGATGTACGAGTGCACATATGTTTAGAAACAGATACTGGCTACTTTCAAGCTAGTAGGATATGCATTACAGTGGTGGGAGTCCATTACCACCACGGAGGAGAGGGACACCCTCACTATACAGGAATTCTGGGTGCGGTTCGACCGTAAATATTTTCCGTCATCTGTTCACACGAAGATGAGGAGGAAATTGATGAACCTCAAGCAGGAGGGAAGGACCGTAGCCGAGTATGACGCTGAGTTTACCAATCTTTTGAACATTGTTCTGGATGAAATACCGATCGAGGAGAAGAAGATTCAGAAGTTCACAGATGGAGTGACTTGGAGGATCCGTCAACATTTGTTAGGGAATCTCTCATTGGCCACTTATTCCGATGTGGTTAACGCTGTATTAATTCACTGCCAGGATCATCACTTCCACATGTCTAAGAGCAAGAGATCAGGGGAGTCCAGCCAATAGGGAAGGATCGGGGGAAATGGTGTCAGCGGGGCACAATCTGCTCAGGGACAGCATAGGCAGGGTGACCAGAGTTCCCAACAGGGGGATTCTAAGAGATTCGAATCTGTGGGTTTCAGAAGTGGACATGGAGGTTTTAGACAAAGCCATCAGGGTTAGAATGGTCAGGAGCAGTAGTTTCCATAGGGCCATCATGTCCATGGGAGGAATGGTAACGACCACCAGGGCCGAGGACAACAGGGACAGCGAGGGGGAAACTTCCCGGGGAAGTGTTATGTTTGTGGCAAGACTGGCCACAAACGCCAGGATTATCCTGATAAGGGAAGGGTCCCACAGTAGCAGCAGCAGGGTGCCCGACATGAGCCACAGAGGCCTATGTTTCCCGCCACCCTCCCAGCACCACTACAGATGGCAGCACTACCACCCATTCCAGCGGTCCCAGTCCAGCAGGGATAGCTTCAGTATGGGAGAGTGTACCAGCTCCAGCATGCCGCATCCCCACAGGATCCATCGGCCATTGAGGGTATGTTCTCTATTGAGGGGACTATGGGCATATTTTATTTGACATGGGGGCCACACATTGTTTCATTGCCATGAGATTTGCATGCACTATTGGGTTATTAGACACCGCCGAGAGCATAGCTACTTGTGTAGATTCACCGTTGAGTAGGGGTTCCATGATTTCCCTTAAATTTAGAGGTGTGGGTATAGAGATCGGGAGGTTTAATTTACCCGCTGATATGTTGGTGTTAGAGATGACTGAGTACGATGCGATTATTGGTATGGATTGACTAGTTGCGTACCGAGCCATGATTGACTGTTTTAGTAGGAGTATTATCTTTGCCATTCCCGAGTAGGAGATGTTTTTAGTGGCGATGCCTCGCCCTGAGGGAGGATCGTCCACTCACTTGTACTATATAGAGGAGGAGACCTCTAAGTAAGTGACGATACCACTCGATGCGATTCTAGTTGTTAGAGAGTTTGCTGATGTATTTCAGGATATACCTGGACTACCTTCGATTAGAGAGATAGATTTTGTGATTGATTTGACATCAGGCACTCGGCCTATTGCTCACGCACCTTACTGTATGGCTCCAGCAGAGATGAGAGAGTTACGGGATCAGATTGAGCAGTTGTTGGGTCAGGGGTTTATCCAGAGGAATACTTCGCCGTGGGGTGCCCCTGTGTTGTTCGTAAAGAAGAGGGATGGATCGTTGAGGTTGTGCATAGATTACTGGGAGTTGAATAAGGTCACGATACGGAATAAGTATCTGCTGCCCCTAATCAATGACTTATTCGACCAACTGAGAGGAACTTCATTCTTCTCAAAGATTGATTTATGATCGGGATATCATCAGTTGCGTATCATGGAGAAGGACATATCGAAGACTGCTTTCTTAACGAGATATGGTTCCTACGAGTTTTAGGTTATGACTTTTGGCTTGACCAACGCTCCAACCGTGTTTATGGATTTAATGAATAAGGTGTTCAGAGAGTTCCTAGACCAGTTCGTCATTGTCTTCATCGATGACATTCTGGTTTACTCCCAGACAGAAGAGGAGCACGCAGAGCATTTGAGACAAGTTTTGCTGACGCTACATCAGAACGAGCTGTATGCCAAGTATGAGAAGTGTGGGTTTTGGCTGAAGGAGGTTAAGTTTTTGGGGCATATAATTTCCGATCGGGGGATATCGGTAGATCCGGGGAAGGTATCTGCG
Organism: Sambucus nigra; assembly: GCA_949130495.1. Lineage (NCBI taxonomy): Eukaryota > Viridiplantae > Streptophyta > Magnoliopsida > Dipsacales > Adoxaceae > Sambucus > Sambucus nigra. The sequence continues at coordinate 575,466,916 of OX422217.1, forward strand.
GTGAGGGAGTGGGGACAACCCACGACGCCGATTGAGATTTGTAGTTTCTTAGGCCTAGCAGGATACTACAGGAGGTTTATTCGGGGTTTCTTAAAGATAGCGGGTCCGTTGACACATCTGACTCGCAAGGGTGTGCCATTCATCTGGAGCGATGCCTGTCAGTTGGAATTCTATGAGTTAAAGGACAAGTTGACCTCAGCACCTGTGTTAGCATTGCCCAGACTGGGAGTTAAGTATCTAGTCTACACCGATGCGTCCTTACAAGGACTCGGAGGTGTACTGCAGCAGGAGAGTCAGACCATAGCTTATGCTTCCCATAAGCTTAAGCCTCACGAGAGGAATTACCCCACCCATGACTTGGAGTTAGCGACAGTTGTATTTGCCCTTCGGATTTAGAGACATTATCTCCTGGGGGAGAAGTTTCGGTTGTTCACAGACCACAAGTCCCTACAGTACCTCTTCACGCAGAAGGAGTTGAATATGCGTCAAAGACGGTGGCTTGAGTTTGTGAAAGATTATCAGTTTGATATCCAATATCACCCGGGGAAGGTTAACATGGTAGCAGACGCGTTGAGCCGTAGGCCAGTAAATGAGGTGGCCGAGGTGTGGAAGGCAAAGTGGAAGGAGTTGGGACACCAGGATGCAGCGGCCCGATCGTTCATGTCTGTGATGACCGTTACACCGCAGATTGTCACAAGGGTGGTAAAGGCCCAGACAATTGACTCGTTCTGTTAAGAGCAGATAGTTCGATTACTAGCAGAGGGAGACGAGTCCTATTCCGTTAGCTCAGACGGGGGATTACGCATCAATGGGAGACTAGTTGTTCGGGAAGGGGAAGACTTGCGACACGAGGTTATGGCAGAATCGCACGGCTCACGGTAAACCCTGGTGGGGACAAAATGTACCAAGACATGAGACGTCAGTATTGGTGGAGCGGGATGAAGAGAGATATTTTCGTGTTTGTTTCTAAATGCGCCACTTGTCAGCTGGTAAAAGTGGATCATCAAAGATCGACAGGAATTCTACAGCCATTAGAGGTTCCGATGAGGATATGGGAGAGCATATCCATGGAATTTATCATGGGGTTACCTACCTCACAGAGGGGTCATGAATCCATTTGGGTAATTGTGGACCGGTTGACCAAAGTCGCTCATTTTCTACCCGTAAGGACAAACTACACTATGGGACAATATGCCCAGATTTTTATTGCAGAAATAGTGAGACTTCACTGTGTGCCCCTAAATATCGTGTCTGATCGAGACAAGATATTTGTTTCACGGTTTTGGGAGAGTTCCCAGGAGGCAATAGGCACTGAATTGCGATTGAGTACGGCGTACCACCCATAGACCGATGGGAAAACTGAGCATACAAATCAGATGTTGGAGGACATTTTGCGTATGTGCATCATAGACTTTGGGGGTGGATGGGAGCAGTACCTTCCACTAGTGGAGTTTGCTTATAATAACTCCTACCAGTTCACCATTGGCATGGCTCCATTTAAGGCATTGTATGGTAGACCTTGTCATTCCCCAGCATGTTGGTTAGAGGTGGGGGACAACAAACTACTTGGGCCGGCGGTGATTTGGGATACTTCGGCAAGGATATAATTGATACGGAGTCGCATTCAGGTAGCTCAGGATCGGCAGAAGAGCTATGCTGATGCGAAGAGGTTCTTCAGAGAATTCAAAGTGGGGGACCAGGTTTTACTTAGAGTATCTCCTATGAAGGGGATTATGCATTTTGGGAAGAAGGGGAAATTGGCGTCGAGATATGTGGGGCCATTTCCTATCATCGAGCGGATTGGACCAGTTGCGTATAGACTTGGGTTACCGGAGCACTTGCATAGGATTCATGACGTGTTCCATATTTCCTCACTAAGGAAATATCTTAGGGACGATTTGGCCCATACTCACATTGCTGTGGAGGACATCGACCTCCAACCCGATAGTTCCTATGAGGAGGGGCCGATTGCTATTTTGGACCGAAGCGAGCGAAAACTAAGGGTCAAAATAGTACCGTTAGTACGTGTTCAGTGGCGGCATCATAATGCTAAGGAGTCCACATGGGAGCGCGAGGATGAGATGCGCGAACGTTATCCAGAGTTGTTTTTATCAGGTACATTTTAGTTCTGAATTTCGAGACGAAATTCTGTTTTAAGGGGGGAAGTATGTAATACCTCGTATTTTTCTTGATATTTATTAAAGGGATTAATTAAATTAAATGTGAATTAATTGAGAATTAATTCGGAGATAAATACTAACGAGATGTGAGTTGGTATTTGATTTTGTTGTGTATGTATGGCAGTATATGAATATTGAAAATATTAAAATTGTCGCGAGACTGAAATACGACAATTTGGGAAATCTAGTTGGGACGCGTATGTCAGTCGCGTCACGAACGTAATTATTTGAATTAAAAATTGAATTTTATTTTTATCAACTGAATGGTCATTTTGAGTGCGCCAACGAGTCCGTAAGGGTCGAAATAGTCAGAAAACACTAGTCGGGGGTTTAGTTTGGGTCCCGGGGCATTTTTGGACCATACCGGCAACTTAAAAGGGTATTTTGGTAATTTTTAAAATTTTGGGAATTAAGGCCTACTAATTTTAAGAGTTATTTATTCATTAATTAATAACCCACTAAGCCCATTACCATCATTTGACAAGTTAGAGGGCTACGGGAGTTATAGGAAGAGTTGGAAGAGGTTCCCAAGAGAAAACCCATAACCACCATCTTCAACCTTCAACCTTGGGAGAAATCTGTAGAGACGGTGTAATACCCCGTATTTTCATGGCTTTTAAATTTAGGAATTTAATTAAATTTAATTGAGATAAATTAATTTAATTTGAATCCGGAATGTTGTTTTAAATATTTACTAGCGTGACGAGAGTTAGTAATTATTGGAAATTTGTTATTTGTTGAATGTTACTGGATGAGTATAGTAATATATGAGATTAATTTTTATAGAATTGTCACGTGTGAATGAAATGGCAATTATGGAAATTTAAGTCGGGACGCGCCTGTGTCGTGTCGGGACTAAATGTTGATTTATAAAAGTGAAGAAATTATAATTTTCTCGTATGGTCATTTTGAGTGCGCCAAAGTGTCCGGAAGGGTCGAGATAGTCAGAAAAGTGTACCCGGGTGTTTAGTTTGGGTCTCGAGGCATTTTTAGGCTTAATTAGCACCCCGGGAGGGCGTTTTGGTCATTTGGTAATTATGGGTAATTAAACCTGCGAATTTTATAGGGTTATATCAGATGGAAAGTGTCATCTTTTAGGGTTAACACAATGAAATACTAATGACGGCCATTGGAGAGGAAGAGGAGAAGCTCTCCAAGGAGTTCTAGGCCAAGAACACCTCCGATTGCACCGCCGTCACCACCAACGCGTAGATCGCGCGACGGGGAACGTAACCACACCAAAATCGTCCGCAAATCAGAACTGAAATTTTCCAGGCAAGTATCTATCTTGCTTTTATCAAGTTAATGCATCCTTTTATATTAGTCTTAGGTTGATTAGATTAGTATTCTTGAAGAAAAACATTAATTGGAGACACAAATTGCATGTTATAATGATAGAGATCATATTTCTGGAAATCCATTTCACATGTAGAGTTTGAGCCACGAAATTTCATGATATTAGAGATAGAAAATATGGAAAAAGAATGAAATAAATTAAGTTAAAGGAAAGATTAGGGTTTATAAGACTTATGTAGAGTTTGGCCCTTTTAACTCATGATTCTTGAGGAAAATTCGCATGTGTTACGTAAGAAATTGTTTATATGGGTATACAACACTTATAGTATAATTGATTGGGAGTTTGGGACTGTAACATGATTATTTGGAGGAGTTTGGGGTTAGAATCCCGTAACTGGGTTGGCTGCAGAATCTGCATAATTGCTTGATCAATCGATCGAGCCCAGAGCATCGATCGATCGAAGGTTCGATCGATCGACCTTCCTGGGAAAACTTCATCTTTCCTCGTGTTAGCTTAATACGATTTTATGCGTAGTAAACCTCGATTAGGGTTGCTAGAATATAATGGAACATAAAAAGGACAAGTAGGGTCAAGAGAAATACCATAAAGTGGAACTTTAATGTGAAGGGAAATAAAGGGTAAACGGGGAGACTTTCAGATTTAAGAAATCATATGTGCGTTGATTATTTAATCGAAACATCTAATAAGTTGGATTAGAAGGCAAGAGAGGGCCTACTGAATTTGTACTTAGATAAAGGAAATACTTCGAGAGACGAGAAGAGAGTTTAGAATAAATTAATTACGAGAATAAAAGGAATGAGACCGTTTTACGATATAATTGAGTAAAATGTGTAATAATGGACAATTATAATTATGGGTCGTGAGCGCACCTAATTTAATAATGTGGATGTGTATATATATATGTGTGATTGGGTCATTATGCACATATTATATCTGTGTGGAAATCGTACCCGCGCTACTTGCTATCCCTGAGGTTACCGCGCTGGGACAGTCTTATCTCGATGTGACCTTTATGGGGGATAGACTCATACCCTAGAAGATAGATATCCTTGGTAAAGGCTATCGAATCGATAGTTTAGACGGTCCTAAGAGGCGTGGGGTATGTACTGACCTCTTAGAGACTTGGAATCTATGCTTCGCCTCAATATTGTTTGTGTATGTGTTAATACAGTTCGAGAGTGATTCCGAACTAGTATTTCCCTTAGTTTGTGTGATACGGGGACTTGATAGCAGAGTATGCAGGCACCATAGATTTTATGTGGGGTGCCGTTAGTATATATATAAATTTATGAGTGATTGGTATATATATACTTATATATGGAAGTTTAGCACCATAGATTTTATGTGGGGTGCTATTTGTATATATATTATGCGAGTAATTAATATATATATACGTGAAAATATATGAGAACTTTCTACTGAGTATAATGGTAGTTTAGTAAAGTATGAAATTCATTAACTTCACTGTAAGTATTCGTAAGCGTTATAACAATATGTAATTATTCTAAGACAACATAAGAAATCTTGAAGAGATAGACTTTTCTAAAGTGAATATCATAACCTAAATTCCACGTGTTAATACTTATGGAGAATAAGTTAGAGAGATAGATGGGGTTCATTAGTACGATAGATGTGCACACTAGATGAGAGGTGAGAATTCTCAAGAGAGTGTCGCATACTAATATGATTGTTGCATTAGCCGGTAGCATTTTAAATACTTGCTAAACTATTTTTTTAAAACTTCTTTACATTCGGGCTCTGACCCGTTTGTTGTCACCTCTTCTCTCTTGTGTGTATATATATATATGTATTATAGGTGCCCAGCCACAGGGGCGTCTTACTTATGATTCTTTGGATGGAACGCGCTGTAGCTTTTATGGGAGTTGCAGGCCATGGCTTAGACGACCTCATTGTTGACTCTACTCATAGTTCAGTTTTATCCAGCGGGGCATGTGTCGCCTTTTTTCCATTATTTAGTTGGTATTGTCAGAGACTGTAATTCTTTTTACTTTTAGTATTTTTATTTCGGGATTTATTACTGTCAGGATGTTTTCCTTTAGTGTTGTAAATATTGGGATTATTTATTGATGGTTAAATTCTTGAATGTTCATTTCTATTCTCATCCTTATTGTGTGACTCTTAAATATGTTCATGAGTAAAGGTTTTATTGTCAGATTTAATAAAATGGAGATAAGGGTTTCAAATGGCTTTGACACTTAGCTTAATTAATTAGGGTGTTTAAATTGGAAAAGATTTTCATTTGCGACATTGATGCTAAGAATGAACCAACTGTCCACCTTGATGTTAATTTAATAAAGGAGTGATCGCCCGGTATTTAATTAGGTGGGGTGTCACAGAGGGAAGAGGACAACCTTCAACCTTCAACATCAAATTCGGAAGAACAATTTAAGGCAAGTGATTTAGTATTTTTATGCATTGAATATGTCTTCCATGTTTAGTGTAGGAACTTTCTTTCTTGATTTTGAAGAAAAACCATGAAACTTTGTTGGAGAAACTTGAATTCCGGTTACGATTTGCATGTAGTACAATGATGGATTGATTAAATACTTGAATAGTTATATGGGATGATTTAAAAACGGATTTATGATGGGAAATTAGGTATATGAAAATGTGGAGTTCTTGTTCATAAGGTTTGGGGATATATTTGAAGATTTATATTAATTCCATAATAATTTGTAAGAATTGACCCCCTTAAAAATGTTAAGGAATGATCTAGGGTGATTAGGAATAGTTTTTACATGTTAAAACATAATTTGGATGTACTTAGTGTGGATTTAGAGGAGAGAAGAATTGAGAAAAATGAACTTGGGGATTTCCGGGCTGAAACTGCCATCTCGTTAGAAGACCTGCCCTAGTCGTTCGAACGACCTCGTTCGAACGAGCTTCTAACGAGATGACAGTATGAATTCTACCGAGTTGGTATCTCGTTAGAAGCCATTTGTTCGAATGAACTCGTTCGAATAAGACTTCTAACGAGTTGACAGAATGGCCTTTTTGGCCTGAATTGATTTCTTGTATCCCGTAGACCTATGTAATTGATGAGATAACCTTCCCTTGTTAACTAGTGGGTATAGTTGGGAGATTGTGGTACATTGGGGAGTAAAACTTAGGATAATGTCTTAAACCGGATAATATTTGTGGATTGGGAAGTGAGTCATTAATCACGAAGTGAGATTAATTGATAATTTAAATGCATATAAACCGGGGACTTGTGATTCGTATAATATTAAGAGTGGGTATAAGAACGAGAAGTATACCACTAATAAACATGGTAATATCTAAGATGTGTGAATGCTTAGTATATGTAGTTATATGTGTATGTCATACCTACCGTACTTGCTATCTGGGGAGGTTGGCGCTCATTTAGGGCCATCTAATCTTTGTGTGCCTACGGGGGGGATGCAGATTGGTACCTCGAGGACATAGGTTAGAGAAGGACTTATTGAGAAGTTAATAAGTCTGCTGATCATGGGAGCGTAGGTATGTGCGTGACCCATGTGATGTGAACTATGTTCGCCTCCATTGTTTGTGATTGTTGTTACTGAAACATTTCCTGAGAGTTTCGGAATACGTGGTCCTCATGTACGTGATGTACCGGGATTTGATAGCAGAGTATGTGTGCACCGCAGCTTAGTCTCGGGGTGCTCGTATTGTATATTTATGGTGAAAATAATATACAGTTGATTGAAACAAATTATCGTGAATAATTGTGAGCATAAATAGTAGCAATGGTTTGTAAAGTGAAAGGGTAAGATTTCTAATATATTGAAATGCTAAAACGGGAAAACTGTTATAAGGTACAATACTCTATTAAATAGAAGATGCTGGGACTTATATTGGAGATCGCATAGAATATTAGATTTAGCGTTGGACTAGATAGATATGGGAACAAAAAAAATGGGTATGGGTATGATAGGAGTGCACAAGTAGTTGAGAGGTGAGGAACTCATGTTAGTGCACACACTATCATGTACTTTATATTCACTCTTTAATGATACTAAACACTTGCATATTTCTAAATTATTTTCACATTCGGGCTCTGACCCGTTTGCTTTCAAATCTATTTTTTTTTTGTAAAAACCTTTTAGGTGCCCAGCCACAAGGACACCATGCATAGGAATTCTATTCAGGTGACGTGTTGTAGCTGCTGTGGAAGTTACAGGACCTTAACAGTAGACACCTCCTCTTCTGGTCTTGACTCCATTATCAGTTTTTATGATTTGTTGGGCATGTCGCCCATTCCTTTTAGAGACATCTTAATTCTTCAGTTATTTCAGATTTTGGGATGCAATTAATTTTAGTGATGCAGACTTTATATTTATTTAATTCGGACTTTGTTTTGTTGTGAGGAGTTTTCGTCCAGACTCTTATTTATTGGTTGGTTATTCTATTGTGACTTTATTGTGATTGGTTGTGTTAACTTTTCATATTTCATTTATTGCATGTTAATCAGATTTAATTTAAAATGGACAACTCACTTTTTAAATACTAGGTGGTTAGTAACATTAAAAATGTTTTCGACAGTGATGCTATGAACTGAACCAACTTGGCATTTTGTATTAATTTAATAAATGAGTAGCTACCCGGTATTTAATTAGTCGGGGTGTCACAATAAATTCTCGTGATGGTTGATGTCTTTTGTAGATAGTTGATTGTAGGATTCCTTTGCAAAAAGTTTGACGCGATAGAATTTCTTATGACCAACTGTCATGTCCTACAAAACCAACATGGTGTATCTATTAATCGGATGTGTAGTGACAACGACACTGAATTTAAAGAACCAAAAGTGGATAGCTATTTCAATGAAGTGGGCATAAAGCATGAGTTTTTAGTCGTTCCTACTCCTCAGCAAAATGGGATTGTTGAGAGGAAGAACCGGATGATACAGGAGATGTCTAGATCCATGGTTCTTGGGAAAAACATTCCTAAATGTTTTTGGGCAGAGGTATTGAGCACCGCAGGGAATATCTTCGTCCGCACATGCTTCACACGCCTTATGAGTTGTGGACAGGGAAGATGCCCAACCTATGATATTTATGTGTATTTGGGAGTACCTGCTACATCTTGCGAGATAGAGATCCATTAGGAAAGTTCTACTCCAGGAGTGATGCGGGGATATTTTTAGCATATTCATCAATGTGTAGGGCTTATCGAGTTTATAATCTGGCTAGCTCTACAATTTTAGAGTCAATAAAATTAAAGATTAGAGATGATGACCCAATGGTGTTTATTTCTTTAAGAACATAGAGTGAGGATGATGCACCCCCTGGTGACGATCCCATCCTTACTCATGATACCACGGTACACCCCGTCCTTGCTTTAGGGGAGACACCACCTTAGGTTCTAAAGAGTCATAACCCTTCTGATATACTTGGGGATCCTACACTAGGTGTCAAGACTCATCCTCAACTCAAAAATGTTGTTAGTTGTTTGTGCTACACATTCCTAGTCGAGCCCAAGAACTTGAAAGAAGCACTTAAGGATGAACATTAGATATCAGCCTTGCAAGAAGAGTTGTTTCATTTTAGAAAGAATGATGTCTAGGAGTTGGTCCCCCTGACCTAACAATACTAGCGTGATAGGTAGCAAGTGGATTTTTAAGAATAAGGTGGATGAAAATTATACCATAGTTCGCAATAAGGCTAGGTTGGTCGCTCAAGGCTACACACAGATCGAGGGTGTAGAATATGAGGAGATATTCTCTCCTATTTATAGGCTTGATTCTGTCCGCTTACTCATAGCCATAGCATGTCATATGCACTTCAGGTTATATTAGATGGATGTTAGAGTGGATTTATAAATGGCATTCTACATGATGAGGTTTACATGGAATAACCGAAAGGGTTCGAAGACCCTAAGCACCCAGGACACGTATACTATCTTAGGAAAGCCTTGTATGGTTTAAACACGTTCTTGGCACGAGAGGCTTACTTCCTATCTATTAGATCAGGGCTTCAAGAGAGGGGGGGTAAATAAGATATTGTTTGTGAGGAGAGACAATGGTTCAATTTTGGTTGCCCGCCAGGTCTATGTGGAAGACATAGTCTTTGGATTCACATGTTCCCGCCATGATCAAACTTTTGAGGAGGAGATGAAGAGTGAGTTTGAGATGAGCATGGTAGGTGAGCTTACATTCTTCCTAGGTCTTTAGTTTCGTCTTGTTGAGGATGGGATATTCATATTTCAATCCAAATATTCAAGAGGCCTTATGAAGAAATTCATTCTAGACTCACCTAAGCACGCTCGCTCCCCTATAAGCTCATCGACAAACCTTAGCAAATAAGATTTAGGAAATGATGTAAAGAAAACTTTATATTGTAGCATCATAGGTAGTCTTCTTTACCTTACCACTAGTCGACCCGATATTGCCTTTAGTGTTGGAGTTTGTGCGCGATACAAGGCATCCCCAAAAGAGTCACACTTGCATGCTCTTAAACGTATTATCAAATATATGAGTGGGACTATATCATACAATTTTTTGGTATTCCTTTGATACCGATGACCGATTGTTCGCCTATTCAGATGCTGATTAGGCCTGGGATATCGATGGGTGTAGGAGCACTTCAGTTGAGTGTTTCTAATTTGGGAGTGCTCTTGTATCGTGGATGAGAAAAAAGAAAAAATCTGTCTTTTTGTCCACAGTGGAGTCTGAGTATATAGCCTGCGGGAGTTGTTGCACACAACTCTTGTGGATGAAGAAAATATTGGAGGATTATGGCATTTCATAGGACACGATGACTATTTCCTGTGATAATATGAGTGCCATTCACATTTCATGTAATCCAGTCCAGCATTCGTGCACAAAGCACATTGGGATACGTGAGCAATTTATTCGAGACCTAGTTGAGGAGAAAGTCGTGTCCTTGAGCTTTGTGACAACCGATCATCAGTTAGCCAATATTTTCACAGAACCTTTAAAGGCACTTAGATTTGAGGATCTTAGGAAGTCTTTAGGTATTTGTATCGTTGACTGAGATTAGATATGTTATCTAGTATAGGATGATTTTCATGCTTATTCATATTTATTCCTATTTATAGATTGTAATACCAATGTATTATCATTGTATTTATCTTTTTCCATTTTGATATACTTTTTGAAAAATCCAAAAATATTTTTGTTTGTCTTGAAAATTTTTGGAAAAATACAAAAATATTTTCGGTTTCTTTTTAAGAAAAGGGTGAAAAAGCCAACAAGATTTTATTTTTGATAACATTTTTGAAAAATTCAAAAAGAGTTGTATTTTTTTACACCATATGTGGATGAACATTAAAGATGTCTGAGTCACCAATTCATTCCATATTCATGTGACTGTTTTTAGTGTTTTGAGACGTGACATCATTTCATTTTTGCATTTTATAATGATTGGAGTCATTAAGATTTCATATGATGACTACTCTCCACATGTTTGACTCCTTGTGACATTTAATGCGCACGAGCATGAACTTATTTGGGTTTTGCACTTACCTTTCACGTGTCGATTGTAGTGTTTTCATCTTAACCTGGATTTTAAAACAAACCAAATGCAATAAAACGAGATAAGAAAAGTAGTGCTTCTAAGAACCATTGCCTGAATTGGAAAATTAAAAGCCATATCTCCGAAAAAATGTCTTATATTTAAATCAATGGAATCGGGCTTCGAAAGACATGGTGACTTTGCGTGAATAGCCACAATTTCAAACAACACTGATTGCAAAAAGAAAAGAGCCTAAAAGATTAAAGGCATATGAAAGGTTTATTCATTCATATTTTTGTGATGATATCATTTTATGCTTGGTGATTCTCCTTAATTTTTATGATTAGTTTCTACTCCTTGTCTATTTCGGATAAAATAAAAAGGGGGGAACAAATTATGGGGGAGGTTGATTTATGGGGGAATTTTTATCTTTATGTATTTTATTTGATATCAAACTAAATGTGTCATGGGGTATTTGTTTTGTTTCATGTGTGTAGGTATTTTTGGAAGATCATATTTCGATTACACTTAATGATGACAAAGTTACCAACATAAGGAAACGAAGAAGTGAAGATTTGAAGACAACTCTATCTTGTACCTATCCATTTTAGGGTTTGGGAGAGTATTAGGATATTATATTCGTCTTAGGGGAGGACTTGTAATTTGGAAGTCGGTTTTATGTTTGTACCGGAATAGCTAAAACAGGGAGAGATTTGTAAGAGCATAATTCGCTCATGGTTTCTTCTATGTATAGTTTTTGGCATATCCCGTTACCATTTGATTCGAGCCGTCACGAAGAACCGAATTTCCATCATCTCAAAATTCAAGAAGATCTTCACAATACAAAGGTATAAAATAATTTAGGATTTGAATTTATTTACGTTTATATTTAGGAGTTGTTTTATTTAAAATCGAAGCATTTCTGGAATTTTTTCAGGTTTAAAAAATTTCAAAATATGCACATCTCATTCAAATGAGATGGGAATCTCGTTCAACCGAGCATGCATTCTCGTTTGATGGGTCGTTTGAAGGTTACTTTTATAGAACATTTAACGAGGCCCTAATGTTTTGAGTCGTTTGAAGCTCGCTTGAAGTTGGATCAAATGAGAAAGCTATTTCATTTCTTACGACCTTATTATCGTTCTAACGAGCTTATATCATTCTAATGAGCCTATGATTTCGTTCGAACGAGTGTCACCGCCTTAAAATTTGTGTTGACTTATAAATACCAATTTCGTACAAAATTTTGATGATACATTTGCGAAATGTATTTCCGAAACTTGATGCAGAAGTTCTTACTTCTTTAGGTTAGAAACCTATTTTGATTCACAATCATCACTCCCAACCATATATGGGAATTTGTTTAAACCCTAGATAGTTCTATATCTGAGTTATTCTTATGGAGAGATTCTCTTAACTACTAACCATTGTGGTTATCGAGGGGATCACTGTTGAAGGAAGACAAAGGCCGATCGATCACTACAAAAAAACTACCCTATTATGACACTTTCAAAAATGACAGTTTAAAAAAAATGTCAATAAAAGAACATTTCTCTTATTTACATGAAATATTAATTATAAACTGTCATTATAAGAATATTAATATTAATGTACATGACCTTTTTAAGAGAATAGTCATATTAAATGGTATATATTATGACTCTTTTTTATAAAAATCCAAGTAAGATAACCTATTACGACCGTTTTAATCCAAATTTTGGTCTAAGAATTTTAGGCCCGCGCTCTTTCCCTCCAACTTTTTGTTAAACAATTTTCTGAAAGACCATCTTTGTTTTCTCCTTCCCTCATTTATTCAGGTACTTTCTCTCTCTCACACACACTCTGCTACCACCCCGTCCTGTTCTGCTACGTTGTATCTCGTTCTTCTCACGCCGGAGGTTTTGCACCCGAATTCCATTGTCCCCAGTGGTTTCTACTCATGTAAGCTTGCGTTAAATACATATACTGAATGATTAGAATCCTGACTTGTTGATATTTTTCTATACCCGATTTCTCGTTACGTAAGTTTCCACAACATGTTTAGTTCTCTACCCTAATATATCTCATGTGCTTCTTGCATCGGGCCAATTTTCACAAAAATCTGAACATGTCCCGAACTTGATTTCAGGTTCTCTATGGTGTATACGCGTAACTTGGTTACATAACATAATCAGAATCATCATGCAGAGTTATATAATATTACAGTGATTGTAATACAAGATGTGTATTTTATGTCACTCTAGGAGTAAAATGGTTTGGAACTCGTTTAGCCTGTATACCTCATGGAACCCCCAAATATAGGTTTGAGATTTTTTGATGTGTGTAATTTGGTTGATGTGCTTTGTTGCCCCTCAAGAGCCTCGACAAGGGTTATAGGTAAGTTTCTGGGTTGAATCCAAGTGTGTGGGATGATCCAAAAATAATTTTTGATTGTTGTTGTGTTAGTTGCCACAAAATGTTAATTTCTCTAACCGATTCATTCCACTTCATTATGTTAACAAAAATAAAGAGGGGAGGGAAAAATGCAAGAAATCCCCTAAACGGACAAATTGATTGCAATACCCCCAATCACAAGGCCCTTTTTTGCGACACGTGATTGAAATAGTTCAAGCATTTTTTTGCAAATTCAGTAGTTCAGGGATGTATTTTGCAACATAGGTGATAGTTCAGGGGGTTTCTTTTATTTTGACCCATAAAATAATATAGAATTTAATGTCTTTGAGTTCCTTGATAGAAGGGAGCGGTGTGAACTTTTAAAATATTGGCATTTCGTACTTCTTGATGTTTTAGTGAACACATGTTATTGACTAATCAACTTCATACAGAGAATGAAAGAACTACAAGTTGATGAGCCTAAGAAAAAGATTCTTCGATTAAACATAGAAGTTGTTCGATGCTCTGGGTTCCAATATGACTTCATGCTTGATGATAATAGTAACGCGAATAATAGGTTTGATTCCAAATTTCTTCTATTAGGAATTTTACACCATTCTACTACAAAATGAAGGGCATATGTTGGAATATATATCATATTGTTGTACTACACAACCTAATATATTATTCTTTATCATTTGTATAGTTTTTGATAGGGATGGTGTTAAATTTTTGGTGGATAAAATTTCATTCGACTTTGTAAAAGGTACCACTGTTGATTATGTTGAGGAGTTGATCCACTCTGCATTCCAGGTATGCACATAATGTCCACACTTTTTGTTTGTGTATCTCATCACCGTGTGTCCACATTTTGCACAAGAAATATTTCCATCGTTGATGTTATTATAAGAGTCAGACTTAAATATATCCATCACTAATTAGAATCCGGGAATATTTCCAGTTCATCAATTATTGCAAAAGTATAGAATCATAAGATAATAGAGGTTATCCGTTTGTAAGATATTAATATCACTTAGTCCTAGGAGAAAACCAAAGGATATTAGTCATCGTTTCTTGGTGAAATCCCGCGATTTTAAATAGTGAAAGATCATCTCAACTGTGAAAAAAGTTAATGATTAATCAGACCAAGCTAGAGATATCTGTCATGGGACTTGTAAAACACCCAAACATAATCGAGCCTAATCTTTGTGCAAGTTGATTAATATAATTTATAATTTGTTTGGTCTGATTATCCTCATGACAGTAATGGTTAATCTTAGTGAGCTTGTTTGGTCTTGTATCTTGAAGACTTAGTGCTATTTTGTGCAAAACTAACATCGTCTTTTGGGCATAATATGTGGTGGCAATGAGTTTTCATCGTCTTTCTATTATGTGACACAAAACTTTGTTATCCCGTCTATGTATTGGTTCGTATGGTTATTGGGTACATGTTGGCTGCAGTTGCAGCCATGAACATAAAAATTAGGAGAACTTTCTTCCATGAAACAAACACAAATTATTTAGGAAAAAATAGTATTCTGCTTTGTTAAGTGTCTGGTATATTTTGAAATGGTTTTGATAAATCTTTGGGACTTTGGTAATGTAACATTGGTCTTTCTTGGGTTCTTCTTATGTTTTCTTGTGCTTTGTGTATGTTTTATGTTAACAGTTTATATTAATTATCCATCAGTCCACACCCTTTACGTGTACGATGCATAGATGATAAAATAAAAACTATGGAATAATAAAGTAATAAATATAAAGAAATTAAAGAAATTTATACATTAGAACTGGAATTAATTGTAAAGTATGATATCAAAAACATAAGTTCACTATTACTGAGAAAGAACACATTTAAATTCTAGATTTTTGTAAAACACAATACATTTAGATACTCCCATTTAATAATAGAAAAATAAATTTATAGAATAGTTGTATACTAGTTAGTAACATTTTTAAACCTTTTTTGTATCTCTTCACTTTCTTCATAAAATTATTCTAGAAAACCTATACTTTATTTTAGCGTTCTTATTAAAGGAATAACTCACTACATTGTAATGCTAAACTAGACTTTGTTGGATGTAGGAGCAGGAAGTGGTATTCTAGCTATATGGTCATCACAAACCGGTGCCAAGAAGGTGTATGTTGTGGAAGCTACTAAGATGGAGGAACATGCCTGCTAAGTTGTTAAACAAAATAATCTTGAACATGCGGTTGAAGTGATTGAGCGTTCAATAGAGGATATTACTTTTCCTAAGAAAGGTAACTTTTAGTATGCATCAGAGTTCAAATGTTTTGTTTTTCAGTATTTTCTATTGTTTTATATCCTAACTTATATGAGATTTTTTGTGTTATTAGTTTTTTCCTATTCTAAGTCTGGAAATTGATTTTGGACAGTTAAATTCATTATCTCAGAGTGGACATACCTTTCTCTTATTTCTTAATTTTAGTTTTCGCAACTCAACACAATATGACTTAATGGTTAGTTAGTATATATGTCTATTTTCACTAGGGATAATTTCTTCTTTTTTCATCTTTATTTAATTACACATGTAAACATAAAGAAGCAAAAAAAATTCAAATTATTAAAGATAAACTAAAGAAATAGTCATATCCTTCATTACCAACAACAGTGTTAACACAACCTTACTAATTTTGATGGAGAGATTCCAAATACAAATATCCAATTCAACCTGTCCCAAACCATCTCCGTTAGCATATTTGGGGTAGAATACTTCTCGAATAATCCAAGCCTGGCTTAAAAAGACATGAAATCACCTGGGGCAGTTAGTCTAATACTTCTCATATCAACATTTTAAAAATAACTCCCCACCTATTTTATATGATTCTAGGCATACTTCACTTTTTCTGGTGGTGGGAATTTTTTGACATGACACAATAATTAAATCGAACCCGAGATAATTTTTGGTTTGACCATTGCATGACACAAAGAACATGACCCTCGAAACACGAATAAGAATTAGGGTTGGGTTATTGTAAAAAATGACTTACTCGAATTTGGCATGAAAATAGTTGTTTAACATGTCTTATATAAGGTCTATGATTACTTTGTTTTACTACTATTTTTCTTGGTTTTACTAATTTTTAATTTATGGATGACCAATGGGGTTTTTCTCAGTAGAGGAGAAACGAGTCACTAGTTTTATACTTATGTTTCACGGTTAGTTGAAAGAATTGATGGAGTTGTTTTTGTAAATATTCAGTACGAGTCCCTTCCTTTGTATTGCTGTTTTTGAAAGTCTATTGGTCATTCTTTCAACGAATGTAGGAAGCTTGAAAAGGAAGTGGTCGAGCCTCTTTCTAATGTGTTAAAAATTATCCCATGAAAGTGCCAATACGTTATGGATCTTGGAAGAAAGTGTAAACTCTTTTGAAAGAAAATTTATGGACAACTTTGCAAGTAAGTATTTGATTTCTCTCATGTGTCTGATGTAAGATTGCGGAGCAGACCACATTAGAGCATTTTATATATATATATATATAGTATGAGAGGGGGGTGTTTTACTATTCCAAAACATCAACGGTTGGGATCTAATTTTTTTGGGAGATCTAAGGGTGTAAGATTGTGCCATGTCAGATCGTAACCATTGTGACATGGCAAATGAAGAGAAAAACCCTTGAATCCCAAATCCTTCCCAGACTCCCACATTCACTTCCCTCTCTCGATTATGTTCTCTCTCTCTCTCTCTCTCTCTCTCTCTCTCTCTCACACACACACACACACACACACAAACCCTATCCGCTGTCACCCTCCATCGCCTCCCTCCACCGCCGCCGTACGCCTCCCTTCACCTCCGCTCTACGCCTCCAAATCTTCCAATTAGGCTTGGTGCTCTCTCACCTTATTACACATGCATACACACATGCCTCTATCTTCGCCTTCCTGTCGCCTCTGCCTCCGCCTCCCCCACCTCCTCTGCCTCACATGCACACACACTCACACGCAGGGGATCTCGGGTTAAGGTAATCGAAGATTTATTCAAACAAGGGATTTTACCCTTTTGGTTTGCTGATTTGTGTTGGTGTCATTTTTGTCACATTTATTTTAGATCTAACGTTTTTTTGGCAGGTATAATATTTTTTTGCAGAATGGGTTTTTCGGTTTTAAAATGAGAGTTTTTGATTTTTTTTTTGCAGATCTAAGAATAAGAATGGTGTAATTTTTGTCACATTTATTTTAGATCTAACATTTTTTTTGCAGGTTGTTCAATTTTGGGTAAGTGTTTTAAGGTTTCATTGGTTTTAAGGTTTTTTCTCTTCATCTCACAATAGATTTATGATGGGTTTTTTGTAGATCTAATACTATGTTATCCTTTAGCTTTGATTTAGATTAATCTTGGTTCTACTATCCATGTATGCCTTGAGATTTTATTGATTCAAAGATATTGTAATTTCTACTTGCTGGGAATACCCAAGTGTGGTGACAATTATTATGCAACACAAATAAATATGAGAGAAGCAATTACCAAGGAAGAGCAAGGAATATAAAATGTCAATTACACAACAAAGGATGTACGTGGTTCGGCAAAGATGTGCCTACGTCCACGGTGGTGCAGTCTGTGACACCCCGCCTAATTAAATACCGGGCGATCACTCCTTTATTAAATTAAAATCAAGGTGAACAGTTGGTTCATTCTTAGCATCACTGTCGTAAAAATACTTTTCCAATTTAAACACCCTAAAGAATTAAGCTAAGTGTCAAAACCATTTTTATTCATACTTTCCAAATTTTATTTAAAGAAAAATCATTTATTTTATTAACAACATTCAATAAGTAAGAATCACACCAGATTAAATTCTGCAACATAATCCAATTAATTTAATACACTCATCAATCAAATGTCAACATACGAAATCTAAAGTCACACATCCAAACAGAATAAATCCCATAGTAACAAAACTGGAAATAACTGAAATACAAATGTCCAATAACAACGGAATAATGGAAAGAGCTACACTTGCTCAACTAGATGAAAGTACTAAGAGTGGATCTGAATGAACGAAGTCGTCTAACCAAGAGACCTGCAACTCCCACCTAAGCTGCAGCGCGTTCCTTAAAAAAGATCCTAAGCAAGACGCCCCTATGGCGGGGCACCTGTAATACATACATATATATACAAGAGAGAGAAAGAGAAAAAGAAACGGGTCAGAGCCCGATTGTGTGTTTGATTTAAAATACGCTTAGCAAGTATTTAAATTGATACAGGCCAATGCAACAACATATTAGTGTGACACTCTCTTGAGAAATTCTCACCTCTCTTCTAATGTGCACACCTATCGCACTAACCTTCCCAATGGTCTATCTCATCATATAACATACTATCCTTTCCCAATGGATTAATTTATCTTATATTACTCGTAAGATTCAAAATTAACGATTTAATTGTTTGAAGATACTATTCAATTAGTAACCAAAGTTCTCATTTTAACCTTATAAATCAATAAAGTTTTCCAAGGTCATATTATACTTTCTTCACACAAGTATTTATAATTTGAGTTATCAACCACGTCCTACATATAACATCACAGTAGACAGTTCCAGATTTCAGAATTTCATATATATATTAACCACTTGTAAAATATATATATAAACCATAACAGCACCCCAAATAAAACTATGGTGCGGGCATACTCTACTATCCAAACCCCATATCACTCACATTAAGGGGAATACAAATTCGGAATCACTCTCGAATTGTATTAACACATACTCAAACAATATTCAGACGAAGTATAGATTCCAAGTCCCTTAGGACCATCTGAACTATCACTGCGATAGCCTGTACCAAGGATATCTATACACGAACAAGATGAGGCGAAGAATATATTCCAAGTCTCTAAGAGGATGGCACATGCCTGTGTCTCTTAGGACCGTATGAACTATCACATCACTACCCTATACCAAGGATATCTATCTTCTAGGGTACAAGTCAATATCCCCCATAAAGGTCCCATCGAGATAAGACTGTCCCAGTGCGGAAACCTCGGGGATAGCAAGTAGCGTGGGCATGATTTTCACACATAGATAGTATATGCATAAACAATCATATAACCATACTAATATTACAATATCAATAATGGGTAAATTCTCAATTCCCATAATTACGTCATTTGCATTTATTTCTCATTATATAGTTATCACATATAACCATTCACATCTTACTTTAATTTGAGGAACCTTTCCACTTACTACATAACGCTCATGGATTCTATCCTCCCAAGTATAAAATTCAGTAGGTATACACATTTGTCCCAAAGTAACTCTCTTACGTGTCTCTCTCTCCAAATTATAAATTTACCGACCCTTATGTAATTATCCCAAAATACAATATTTGCCCGACATCGAGGGTCCCAAAATCTATTCACATGTCCTACTGGTCTCCCCTATCTCCCAAAACATTTCATCAAGGATGCCCAAGAATTTTCTCATAATAAATTGAATTTAACTCATATAATAAGGGAAATAGGAGTCTGCCAGGAGGTGTCGATCGATCGAGGCTTGGGGCTCGATCGATCGAACCTTCGTTCGATCGAAGCTCTGGGCTCGATGGATCGATCAAGCAGGTCTGCAAAAACTAAAATTCTGCAGTTACGGGTTTCATCTCCAAACACCAACAATTTCCATCTTTACTAATCCCAATCGACCCAGAATTGATACTACTAACCCTATATCATCATAATAGGTATTTTCAACGTAAAGCATGTGGATTTCTGTCATTTAATCATGGATTTACAGCCCCAATTTCAGACAAAATCTAAAGAACCCTAAAATTCTCTTAAACATGGTTCTAACAATTATTTCCAGAATTCTCTTCTTATACACATCATAATTTCGTGGTTTAAATTCCTCTACATGGCAAGGGTTTCCATAATTTTCAATTAGACCAATACTACATGGATTTTCCTATTATAAATCGGGTTTTCCTCCATTAAAACTCATCTTAATTACTCCTAAACTAATATGAAAGATGCACCAATGAAAATCGCAAGATAAACACTTGCCTGGGATTCTCAGAGGTCTGGTTTGGCGCCGAATTCGTTATGGTTGTGTTCCCCGTCTCGCGATCTACGCATTGGCGGTGGCGGCGGTGCAAACGGTTGAGTTTCGGGCTTTGAATTTGACTTGAGAGCTCTCTCCTTTCTCTCCTATGGTTGTCACTTGTGGTTAGAGTTTCTAACCCTAGAAGGTAACCTAGGTATCTGATATAACTCCTCTAATTTTCGTGGGTTTAATTACCCAAAAATGTAAAATGACCAAAATGCCCTCCCGGGGTACTAATTAGGCCTAAAAATGCTCCTAGACCCAAATCCAACCCCTGGGTATACTTTTCTGACTATCTCAACCCTTCCTGATGCGTTGACACACTCAAAATGACCATACGAACAACCTATAAAATATTCACTTTTATTAATCCACATTTAGTCCCGACACGACACAGGCGCGTCCCGACTTAAATTTCCAGAATTGTCATTTTATTCACACGTGAGAATATTATAAAAATAAATATCATATATTACTATACTCATCCAGTAATATACAACACATAATATATTCCCAATAATTACTAACTCTTATCACGCTAGTAAATATTTAAAACAACATTTCGGATTAAAATTAAATTAATTTATCTCAATTAAATTTAATAAATCCTTAAATTTAAAAGCCATGAAAATACGAGGTATTACATACTTCCCCCCTAATAACGGAATTTCGTCCCGAAATTCGAAAAACAAGGCATACCTGGTAAGAACAAATCTGGATATCTCTCGTCAGTACGCAAACTATCTACATAGTACGGCTCTTAATCATTATAGCTTTTTCCTCACTCCGCACAAAATACCTCAACACATAATCCACTTATCACCTGTCCTACTAACCAGGTTAGGATTGTCCTTCTCTCGGACTTTAGTAAACTCGATTCCTGTTAACCATCCCGATTGTTCCTTTGACGTTTTAGGTCATAAAGATCATATTACTGTCTATAATAGTACTTACTGAATTTACCATCACTCGGTAAGAATTCCATTATCAGAATCATTTAAACGGGTCCCCTGATGTATATCCACATCTCTTTTTGGTGCTATATCACCACCGTTGTATTCAGTCTTATTCTCGACTAAATTCTTCAATTTCTTTAAGCTTCCCACACAAAGAAGCGTTATCATCTATATTGACAAAATATGACATTGTCAACCTCTGAATCGGTCGTCCATCAGAATTTCCTCTCGAGTATTTTCAACTATTATTACAAGTTTGTCTCCCACTTGGAGTCGTTTCCCCCACTTGTATCTACATCTTCCGATACAAAATTCGCTAACGGTTAAGATTCATATTCACGAATGGACCCCTGACATGCCTTCTCTCGATGAGTTCAGAACCACATTTGCTTCTCATCCTGAACAGTTGAGGAAGGAACATACGGTCAACTCTGTACCTAAGGTTCTCCTATAGGCATAGCATTCCACTTCTAAAATTGGTGGTTGACTCCAACCATTATAATTTCGTCCCGAAAGCCAAGAAAATTTTCTCTAAATTTTCACTTTCAGTTTGCCACACTCCGTCCTATATTTAAGCCTTTGGATACTTTACCTCCTTTGGTAAACACATACAATTTTCGCGTTTCTAAAATTTTCCACTGACAGAGTCTCTACACGTTTTTGTAATACGTTGGGTAAGTTTACCCTCGTACCTCATTTGACTATAACAACATTTGAAAATCATTGTTGCACCTTAGTCGCCTTTCTAGTCGTGGCTTCTCGTGCCATAATGGAGGTGACCTCGACTACGGTCATCATCCTCGGATATATTTCATCATCTCAACTGAGCCCTGCCTCCTGATGTATGCTTAACGGTCCTCTTCTGACATCTGTCATCGCTCGGTATACGCACACATTCTAACGAAATTAGAATACACTAATGTATACACATTATAGCAGGGGAACGAAATCTCGTCAAGGGAATCAACAATCCTAAACATAGGGCTCTATAATAAACAAAGCAACGCTAAAAGCATAATAAGCCGTACAGATCCTAAGGACACTAGAACCTGATGCTCTGATACCACCTGTGACACCCCGCCTAATTAAATACCGGGCGATCACTCCTTTATTAAATTAAAATCAAGGTGAACAGTTGGTTCATTCTTAGCATCACTGTCGTAAAAATACTTTTCCAATTTAAACACCCTAAATAATTAAGCTAAGTGTCAAAACCATTTTTATACATACTTTCCAAATTTTATTTAAAGAAAAATCATTTATTTTAGTAACAACATTCAATAAGTAAGAATCACACCAGATTAAATTCTGCAACATAATCCAATTAATTTAATACACTCATCAATCAAATGTCAACATACGAAATCTAAAGTCACACATCCAAACAGAATAAATCCCATAGTAACAAAACTGGAAATAATTGAAATACAAATGTCCAATAACAACGGAATAATGGAAAGAGCTACACTTGCTCAACTAGATGAAAGTACTAAGAGTGGATCTGAATGAACGAAGTCGTCTAACCAAGAGACCTACAACTCCCACCTAAGCTGCAGCACGTTCCTTCCAAAAGATCCTAAGCAAGACGCCCCTGTGGCGGGGCACCTGTAATACATACATATATATACAAGAGAGAGAAAGAGAAAAAGAAACGGGTCAGAGCCTGATTGTGTGTTTGATTTAAAATACGCTTAGCAAGTATTTAAATTGATACAGGCCAATGCAACAACATATTAGTGCGACACTCTCTTGAGAAATTCTCACCTCTCTTCTAATGTGCACACCTATCGCACTAACCTTCCCAATGGTCTATCTCATCATATAACATGCTATCCTTTCCCAATGGATTAATTTATCTTATATTACTCGTAAGATTCAAAATTAACGATTTAATTGTCTGAAGATACTATTCAATTAGTAACCAAAGTTCTCATTTTAACCTTATAAATCAATAAAGTTTTCCAAGGTCATATTATACTTTCTCAACACAAGTATTTATAATTTGAGTTATCAACCACGTCCTACATATCACATCACAGTAGACAGTTCCAGATTTCAGAATTTCATATATATATTAACCACTTGTAAAATATATATATAAACCATAACAGCACCCCAAATAAAACTATGGTGCGGGCATACTCTACTATCCAAACCCCATATCACTCACATTAAGGGGAATACAAATTCGGAATCACTTTCGAATTGTATTAACACATACTCAAACAATATTGAGACGAAGTATAGATTCCAAGTCCCTTAAGACCGTCTGAACTATCACTGCGATAGCCTGTACCAAGGATATCTATACACGAACAAGATGAGGCGAAGAATAGATTCCAAGTCTCTAAGAGGATGGCACATGACTGCGTCTCTTAGGACCGTATGAACTATCACATCACTAGCCTGTACCAAGGATATCTATCTTCTAGGGTACAAGTCAATATCCCCCATAAAGGTCCCATCGAGATAAGACTGTCCCAGCGCGGAAACCTCAGGGATAGCAAGTAGCATGGGCATGATTTTCACACATAGATAGTATATGCATACACAATCATATAACCATACTAATATTACAAAATCAATAATGGGTAAATTCTCAATTCCCATAATTACGTCATTTGCATTTATTTCTCATTATATAGTTATCACGTATAACCATTCACATCTTACTTTAATTTGAGGAACCTTTCCACTTACTACATAACGCTCATGGATTCTATCCTCCCAAGTATAAAATTCAGTAGGTATACACATTTGTCCCAAAGTAACTCTCTTACGTGTCTCTCTCTCCAAATTATAAATTTATCGACCCTTATGTAATTATCCCAAAATACAATCTTTGCCCGACATCGAGGGTCCCAAAATCTATTCACATGTCCTACTGGTCTCCCCTATCTCCCAAAAAATTTCATCAAGGATGCCCAAGAATTTTCTCATAATAAATTGAATTTAACTCATATAATAAGGGAAATAGGAGTCTGCCAGGAGGTCTCGATCGATCGAGGCTTGGGGCTCGATCGATCAAACCTTCGTTCGATCGAAGCTCTGGGCTCGATGGATCGATCAAGCAGGTCTGCGAAAACTGAAATTCTGCAGTTACGTGTTTCGTCTCCAAATACCAACAATTTCCATCTTTTCTAATCCCAATCGACCCAGAATTGATACTACTAACCCTATATCATCATAATAGGTATTTTCAACGTAAAGCATGTGGATTTCTGTCATTTAATCATGGATTTACAGCCCCAATTTCAGACAAAATCTCAAGAACCCTAAAATTCTCTTAAACATGGTTCTAACAATTATTTCCAGAATTCTCTTCTTATACACATCATAATTTCGTGGTTTAAATTCCTCTACATGGCAAGGGTTTCCATAATTTTCAATTAGACCAATACTACATGGATTTTCCTATCATAAATCGGGTTTTCCTCCATTAAAACTCATCTTAATTACTCCTAAACTAATATGAAAGATGCACCAACGAAAATATCAAGATAAACACTTTCCTGGGATTCTCAGAGGTCTGGTTTGGTGCCGAATTCGGTATGGTTGTGTTCCCCGTCTCGCGATTTACTAGTTGGCGGTGGCGGCGGTGCAAACGGTTGAGTTTCGAGCCTTGAATTTGCATTGAGAGCTCTCTCCTTCCTCTCCTATGGCCGTCACTTGTGGTTAGAGTTTCTAACCCTAGAAGGTAACCTAGGTATCTGATATAACTCCTCTAATTTTCGTGGGTTTAATTACCCAAAAATTTAAAATGACCAAAATGCCCTCCCGGGGTACTAATTAGGCCTAAAAATGCCCCGAGACCCAAATCCAACCCCCGGGTATACTTTTCTGACTATCTCGACCCTTCCGGACGTGTTGACGCACTCAAAATGACCATACGAACAACCTATAAAATATTCACTTTTATTAATCCACATTTAGTCCCGACACGACACAGGCGCGTCCCAACTTAAATTTCCACAATTGTCATTTTATTCACACGTGACAATATTATACAAATAAATCTCATATATTACTATACTCATCCAGTAATATGCAATACATAATATATTCCCAATAATTACTAACTCTTGTCACGCTAGTAAATATTTAAAACAATATTTCGGATTAAAATTAAATTAATTTATGTCAATTAAATTTAATAAATCCTTAAATTTAAAAGCCATGAAAATACGGGGTATTACACAATCGATATTATTTCTATATACTCCGGAGAGTAATTACAGAGAATAAAACTTGTCCATTTGCCCCGGACCTAGGGTTTAATATTTACATGTTCATATAGGTAAGTGGAGGTGATGGCTTCCTCCACATTTTCCATCTCCCATATAACTTCCCTTAATGAGAACGTGGGGGGAGACCGGATCAACATAAGAGATGAGGGGCCTGGACTTTCAGCAGCCAAGATTGGGCTACACGTCCAGGCCCATAGATCTAATTTTGGGTACCCACAATTGCCCCTAAATTTGTTGGGCCATGTTTATGGACTTAATATATTTAAATGATTAGCCATAATGGCTGTGTTGCAATTCCTCGAGGGCTGTGATGTTGATTTTGGCGGTAGCTGCTTCGCTTACTGTGCACTATGATTAGAATTTGAAGGTTTGTTTGGAATAGTCATTTTTTTCCCATCGCTTCAGTCTTTCCAATATTCTTCTATCTTCTGAGAACTCTAGCGCCTCGTACCTTCTTCTCTCAATCTCCATTCCCATTGCTTCTTAGTTGTTTGAGCTCGTGCTTCTTCATCACTTGAATAGATCTTCTATTTTGTAAGTTTCTTGTGCCCTCTCTTTGTACTTTCTCTTTGGTTTTTAGCTTTTCTTGAGTCTTCCAATGGCGAAGATTGGAAATAGGTCAATCTCTGAATTTAGGAAGTTCTACAATATCCCTGAGTGGGTAGATATTGAGTGTTGTGCCTCTCCTCCTAGGAATATTAGGGATATAGAGGATGCCCACTAGATCCATGTCTTGTTGCTTTCCCAGGGGGGACTTACTTTTCCCCCTAATGATTTATTTTTACATTTTTTCTGCTATTTTAATATTGTTCCCGCACAATGCTCGCCCAATGTGTGGAAAATAGTTAATGGCGTGCATAGGATAAATCAATTGTATGGTACTAGGTTAGGACTTGTTGAGGTCTATTTTTGTTACTCCTTTTCTCGAACTATATCAGGTGTCCTATACCTGAAATCTAGGAGCCCAGACAGGTATTGGTAGTAAATCTACCTGATTTCCATAAGGACTACTGGCAAGAAGGTTTCCTTGTTAGAAATTGGCAGTTCCCTACCCAATTTGAAGGTTCGAGGTCTGAGAGGTTCTCTGTTCCTTTTTATGGGGAGGAATACATAGGTAGACATTGTACTGTTGTTTCAACTTTTGCTGATTTGTGACTTTTATAACTCCTCTTTGCTTTTTCTTCCAAAACGAGGTCAAAGAATTTGGAGCCTGCTCTCAGCGAGGTTCGTATCTCGGAATTGGTAAAGGCTTGGAATATCAGGGAGCCTTTGGGTGACGGCGAGCATCCCAGGTCTGTTGCCTTTCTGCTCGAGTACAAGAACGTTGGCTCCAGCTTCATAGCACGACCTGTGGATAGTATACCAGAGTTTGACTCCATCGAAGAAACTGCTGTAGAGCCTATTCAGTTGGACGAGGAGGGGAACAGCTCCGAAAGTGACCTTGCAGGGGCTGTGAGCAACTTAGATGGAGGGAGCTTTGATAGTAGCAGTTCCTCTGACTACGAGGAGGTTTCTGAAGCTCGAGGATTGTCGAGCACTTCTAGAAGTTTCAGTGAAGAGATGGTGCCTCCCAGGAAGAACTTGATTAGGGGTGATGATGATGAGGACCACGTGTTTCTTGCACAGAGGTCTAAGAAACAAAAGTCTACTTCTAGGGCCATGGCTACTGGTTCCCAGTCCTCCGCTCAGGAGCAGGAGAGGAGAAGGAAGGAAGAGGAGCAGGTGAGGGAGAGAGAGAGAGAGAGAAAAGGAAGAAGAGAGGAAGAAAATGGAGGAGAAGAAGAGGGTCGAGGAGAGGAGGAAGAGAGAGAACGATAAGGAGGAGGAGGAGGAGAGGAGAGATGAGGCGAGGACGAAGGCTGGGCAGGCCTTAGTCCCGGTATCTGCTCTGCCAGAAGGGGCCTCTATGGCAATTTCTCCTCAGCTAGACCCAGCCCTACTCGAGAGAGCCATCCTCCCGGCTGATCGCCAAAGGGCAGTTGGTTTAGAGCATTTGGCCCTTCAGGCTAGCCAGAGGCTTGCTTTGGTAAGGTTTCTTTTATCTTGTTTCTCTGACTTTCCTCATTTCCCTCTTCTAATATCTCTTCTTTTTTGCAGTTTGTTAGTGACTTCGCCGTGATGTATCGTTCATGCGATGAGCTGGTAAAGAAGAACAGTGAGGTAGAACAAGAAAATTCTGCCCTGAATCTGAACGGTAAGGAGCTCTAGGCGAGTTTTAAGGCTATTGATGCTGCTCGAATTTCATCTGACTTGGATCTTGCCACTGCAAACAAGGAGAAGGATGCAACGATCACGGATCTAAAGGAGCTGAGGCAGGCCTATGACCTAGTTTGCTCGAGCAAACTTGCTGTCATGGAGGATAACTGGGTGCTCTCTGAAGAGCTGAAGAAGAAGGAGTCTGAGGCTGTCACTACCAAGGAAGACTCTTACGATTTCGGTTGGGCTGCGGCATATGAAGATGCTAAAGTTCAAATAGGCTATATTAGCCGTCTGAACTTTAAGAAAGAATGGAAAAAGGCTCTCGTAGCTGCCGGGGGGATGTAGCATCCCCACTCTATGATGAGCACGACCCAGAGCCGAGGCCAGTCATAGATGAGGAGCCTTCCCTAGTTGTTGAAGGCACTGATCCTGTCCCTCAGGTGACTCCTACTGACGTTTCTCTTATTGAGGGGACAGAGGATACCCCTGTCGAGGACAGTGCTCCTGCTGATGCTGATAAGGGGAAGTGGCCATCCACCTCTGGGCCACCTGAGGTTGCTAATTAATAGGGTTGCTTTGTATTTTTGCTTTTTCTAGTCTGTAAATTTTCTTTCTTCAGTCTGATGTAACCTCAATCCTTATTAATGAAAAGGCTTCACTTGTGCTTGTGCTGATCTCTTTCTCTCCTCTATCTTTCTTTTACTTATAGTTAGTTGATGTGGATTATTACATTCATGCTACTTCCCAATTGGGCAGGACCCTCGGTCCCAATGCGAGCCCTGAAGTTCGCCAGGCCTTTGTTAAACTTTGTAAGTCCCTTATGTCTAGAAATTAGAAGTATAAGGAGCAATCTGAGCTAGTGGCTAAGCTGAAGGACAGGCTATAGGAGATGGAAGACATTGGTGCCTCAATGCAAGATGAAGTCAATGCGCTGAGAACAAGATTACTAGAGGCCACCGAGATCAACCAAGTTGGGGAGTTCCTTCAGCAGGAGAATGAAGACCTGAGGAGGGAAGTCTTACAACTTAGGGATCATGCACCGAGCACTGTTCCAGCAGTTCTGCAAGGCTCCTCGTCGTCGTGAGCTAGATCTCCTCCTCCTATGTTGTGAGGTTCCACTCGTCTTCCCCTTCTGCGAGCTGGTAGGAGTACCAGGGGTAGAAACAGGGAAGCAGAAGAACTTCCTGATAAGGAGATGGAAGAACTCTGCGATGATGTCCGGCGAGCATATGTAATTATTGCTGGGCTTCAAAGGGACGTTACCCGATTGCCGCATTTGTTCAATAAAGGTCCTCAGCAAGCGTGGGCTAACAGTTATGATCAAGGTTGGCTAGATGCTCCAACAAGACTATCTGAGTTCGAGGAACTTTCTTTCATCAGGGGGTGGTTAAGTGCCCTGAAGGAGCTGCAGGTCCCGAGGAACTCGGTGCTATGGTATCATCATGAGATGTCTTCCTCCACTCTGATGCCCAACCCATTCAGGAGGGATGATCGATGGATCCCCATCGACGCTATTCCTCGACAACTATTGGAGTTGGACGGGAATGAGGTTGTGGAAGAGTTAGCCCGTACTCCTGATGACGGACGAAGAGCTCGAGTGGTTGATTATCTTGCTCGAAGGCTTCCACCCCCTTGAGATTTTGCCATTTGTTACTCTTTTATATTTTTGATAATGTAAATGCCTTAGGTGAGCTCGCCGACTAAACATGTATTATCACCGTTGTAAATCTGATAGATTAATGAAAAGTTTGTGTTTTGGGCAATTTTGCCGACTAAACGTGTGTATCCTACTTTTCATATACTGCTTTACAATCGTTTTTGTTTTGTCATGAAAGTGTCCCCCCAGTCCAGTATAATACCAAAGTACCATTGTGTCCTACTTTAACTTTTAGGTTGTGTCGCCACACTCCCTTAGGCCTAAGTAGGGCAATTGGCGAGGACACACCTGGTGTTAGATGTCTTCATCTGATCAGGATTTTGCTCAACCGAAGTAGGTTTGATGACTAGTTTAAAATCTGGTCGCATTGCCTAAGAATCCTCTGTAGGGCTTTATATATTGCCAGGGGCAATGCTAAGTGGTCTCTCGTGTTTTATGACGATGACCTGAGGAGGGGTATTCCCCTGCTATATTTGGAAAAAATGTGCGATAAATGCAGCTGTTACTGATCAGAGTGTAATCAATTAAGTAAATTTCATTAGAAATGAACTGCCCTTTTACATAACAAACACCAAAAAAAGATTCAAAAATAGAACTCCTTGAGAATCTAAAAATAGAATTTCTGGAGATTGGTTGCGTTCCATGCTCGTGGTATCTCTCTGCCCTCCATCGTTTCCAAATGATAGGCACCTTGCAGGTCGTCTTTAGCTATTTTAAAGGGTCCTTCCCAGTTTGGGCCTAGCTTTCCGTCTGATGACTTCATCGTGCTGCCCAGGACTTTCCTTAGAATATAGTCTCTACCTTAGAATCTTCTCGAGTTAACCCTTTTGTGGTAGTGCTTCGCGAGCTGTTACGGATAGCTCGCTAGCTTCACTAGGGCAAGTTATCTGCGATCGTCGACTAGGTCGAGTTCAGCGAGAAATGACTCATCATTCTGGCCTTGGTCCACAAGGTTGGATCTCATTATTGGCAAACCCGCTTCTAGTGGAATGACTGCTTCCATGCCATATGTTAGTGAAAATGGGGTTTCTCGTGATGCTCACCGAGGAGTGGTTCGGTACGCCCATAGGACATGGGGTAGCTCGATTGCCCATGCGCCTTTGGCTCGCTCTAATCGAGTCTTCAATCCATCGATCATAGTTTTGTTGGAAGCTTCAGCTTGTCCATTGCTCTTAGGGTAGGCCACCGAACTGAAGTGGTGTCTGATCCCGTGTTCGTTACAGAAGTCCTGAAAGGGGCCACTCTCGAATTGTGTTCCATTATTAGTGATGATGGTTCTGGGGATTCCGAATCGAGTGATTATATTCTTCCATATGAACCTTATCATATCAGCATCTCGGATGTTCGCCAGTGGTTCTGCCTCGATCCATTTGGTGAACTAGTCAGTTGCAACCAATAGGTATTTACGATTGCCGACAGCGGTGGGTAGTGGTCCCACGATGTCCATTCCCCATTGGGCGAAGGGCCATGGGCTGGTCAGGGACTTTAGGTTGCTGGCGGGTTGGTGGACCATAGGAGCGTGAAGTTGGAATTTTAGGCATTTGCGGACATATACTGCGGAGTCCTTTTACATATATGGCCACCAATAGCCTTCCTTCATTGCTCGAAAGGCTAGAGACCTTCCTCCGACATGACTTTCACAGATTCCTTCATGAAGCTCGCGTAGCACTTGTTCGACATCACCTGGGTGGACGCATCTAAGGTAGGGATCGGAGAAGGACTTCTTAAACAAGTCGCCTCCTATGGATAAGTGAAAGCGAGCACCTTTGACTCTTATCTGGTGGGAAGTTTTCTTGTCCTCTGGGAGCGTGCCATCCTTTAAACAGTCCTTCAGGGGGTCCATCTAGCTGGGGGCTGATTCCACCTGGAGTATTTGTTCCACGTTTGGCAGCTTGCTATTGTGGTTAATGCTCGAACAAATGAGGAAATCGATGGGAATGACCCTTTTAAGGCTAGAATCAATTGCCGAGCTCAGGGCTGCTAAGGCATCAGCATGACTATTTTGCCCCGTGGGAAACTGCTGGATGTTGATCTCTTCAAAGCTCGTCATTAATTTTCTCACTAAGGCGAGGTAGGCTGCCATTCTTTCATCCTTCGCATTGTAATCTCCACTTATCTGGTTGGAGACTAGTTGAGAATTGCCGAACACCTATAAACATTTTTCTCTTAGAGTTTGGGCCTTTTGGAGATCGACTATTAGGGATTCGTACTCTGCTTTGTTGTTGGAGGCTGCAAATCCAAGCCTGATTCCTTGTTCAAGGATTGTGTTTTCTGGAGTGATGAGAACAATGCCTACCCCTACCCCCTTTGAGTTGGAGGCTCCATCAATGAATAGTTTCTAGGTTTCCATTGTTGCTTGGTTCTTCTCTTGTCTTGTTGGTTGAGGTTGATTGGAGAGTTCTTCGCCCGTGAATTCGGCTATAAAATCAGCAAGGATCTGACCCTTGATAGTTATCCTTGGTTGAAATTGGATGTCAAACCGGCCGAGCTCGACTGACCACTTAGATAATCTGCCCGATAAATCCGCTTTCTTTAGGACCGCCATAAGGGGGTGCGAGGTAAGGACGATGATAGTATGAGCTTCAAAATAATGCTTCTCCAATGGCAGGTACCTTTGCTCGGTGTCTAATAAGGTCTTGCTCGCGTAATAAACGGGGTGTTGGATCCTAGCAACCTTGCATATTCGCACAGAGCTGACAGTGTGATTGGATACAGAGAGGTACAGGTACAAAGAATTCGTTTGTTGTGGTATGACAAGAAGCGGTGGAGTGCTTAGGTAGGACTTGAGCTCGTCCAATGCTCGCGAACAAATTTGGGATCCATTATATCGGTTTACTCCCCTTTAGAAGCTGGAAAAAAGGCTTGCATTTCTCGGAGGATTTGGAGATGAAGAGATTTAAGGCAGCGAGCATTTCGGTGAGCTTCTGAAAGTCCCGGATTGTACGAGGGGGTTGCACCCTATTGATTGCGTCGATCTGGTCTGGATTAGCTTCTATGCCTCGCTTACTGACCAAGTACCCAAGAAATTTTCCTGACTGGACACCGAAGGAACACTTGCTCGCATTAAGTTTCATCCGGTACTTCCCGAGGGTTTCGAAGGTACTTGACAGGTCCGGGAGGTGATTTTCGTTCTTCTTGCTCTTAACGAGCATGTCATCGATGTAGACCTCCATTGTGTCTCCCATTTGATCCTTGAACATTTTCGTGACCAGCCGCTGATAGGTTACCCCTGCATTCTTGAGCCCAATGACCTTGTAGAAATACAACCCAACTATCATGATGAATGCCATTTTGTCCTGGTCTGGGGCATACAAGGGGATCTGGTGATATCCCGAGTACGCGTCCAGGAAAATCATTCACTCGTGAGCTGCAGTGGGGTCTATTAGTTGGTCTATCTTTGGGAGAGGGAAACATTCCTTAGGGCATGCTTTTTTGAGGTCAGTGAAGTCGATGCAAACTCTCCACTTCCCATTATTCTTCGGAACTACAACTGGGTTGGACAACCACTTGGGGAATTTCACTTCCCGTATGGATCCTGCATCCAGCAGTTTTTTGACTTCCTTTTTTATCGCTTTAACCTTCTCGGGTGTAGTTCACCGTGCCTTCTGCGTGATTGGCTTGAATGTGGGGTCGACGTGCAGTTGATGACAGACCATTCTAGGATCGATTCCAGGCATCTCATATGGTTCCCATGCAAAAACATCTACGTTGCGCCTCAGCAAGGTTGTCAACTCCTTCTTCTCTTCATCGGTGAGAGATGCTCCTATCAAGAAGACTCTGCTACTGTTACCATCTTCAGCCATAACTTCTACCAGGTCCTCGACGACGCGCTCGGAGGGGAGGAGCCTGGTCTCCTCTACTCCAGGTCTTCCGTACTTTAATTGCTATTTGGAAGGTATCACACCTTCTTCAACTTTCTCACTGGGTTGACTGACCTTCTTTTCTGGCTTGGGTCGAGGAGACTGCGTTCATCGCATGAAGCCATCCCCTGCCGAGGATGGCCTGGTACGGTGAGTCGATGTCAACTACCAAAAACTCGATTATCTTGGAGATGTTTCCAGCACGTACTGGCAGTACTATCTTGCCCAGGGGCATGGTCATTTTTCTAGCGAAGCGGACCAAAGGAACAGTAGCTTCCTTCAGGTCGGCGACGCTCAACTTTAATTTCCTGAATAGGTCGAGATACATTACTTTGGATGAGCTTCCTTGATCGACGAGCAGTTTGTCAATGTCAAAGTTGGCTATCTTGAGTGTAATGACCAGGGCATCATGATGTGGGGTCCTTACCCCCACCAGATCTTCATTCGTGAAAACAATATGCTTGTTATAGTTGACATCCTCCGCTCGTCGATGCTTTCCGGACTGGGACTTTGCTGGATCGATTTGAAAGTCCTGCATTACTGTCGTAAGTTTTTTCACTTCCATTCGAGCCGAGTTCCCTTGTATCTGCTTAATATCAGATGCTCTGTGGATTACTGCGAACTCATGTCCAGCATCATCCTCCAGCACGTTGTTGGGTCTCGCCTCTCTGTTGGCAGCCACTTTCTCTGCCCTCTTTTCCACAAAGTCGTTCAAGTGCCCAGACTGGGTCAACTCCTCGAGGTGAGACTTAAGAGCTTTGCATTGCTCGATCTTATGTCCTCCCTCTTTGTGAAAAACGCATCTTAATGAATTGTTCCTCTTCGAGGGATCTCCTCCCATTTTCCTGGGCCACTTGATGAATGGCTCATCTTTGATCTTCGCGAGAATTTTGTAAATCGGTTCTTTGAAGACGGTGTTGATCGCCTGGAATGCTTTCGATGCGTCATGGTTTCCTCCATTCTTGGAGCCATTTTTACCCCTATTCTTTCCTCCTTTCTTCTGGTTCTCATTTTTCTCACTTCCCTTGGTAGTGAGTTTAGCTCGACCATTTTCTCCTGTATTAAGGCGGGTGATATCTTCCACCTTTGCGTATTTCTCGATTCGGGCCATTAGGTCATCAATAGTCATAGCTTCTTTCTTCGTCAGGGACTGGTAGAGGAGGGAAGAACTAGGGAGCCCAATTTTGAAGGAGGCCACTGCCGCTTCCTCCGCGCAGTCCTCGATCTCATTGAATAACTCCCAGTATCTTTTCGCATAGTCTCGTAGGGTCTCTTGAGGCATTTTCTTCATTGTTAACAGAGCATCCATCCTTTTGGGATGGGAGCTACTAGTAATGATTCGGGCCGTAAAAAGTTCGGCTAGGGATTTGAAATTCTTGATCGACCGGTGGGGGAGCCTTTTGAATAACTTTTGTGCCACATCATGCAGGCTCGAGGGGAAAATGCAGCACATCAGGGCATCTCGGTGATTCCAGAGGGTCATGGCCTGTCAATATTGCCTGACGTGATCGATGGGGTCAGTTATTCCGTCGTAAATCTTGAACCTTAGAATAGCAAATTTCTTGGGGGCTTCTTCCTCTTTGATTTCCCTCGTGAAGGGTGACTTCATCTGGGTTTTGAGAGCTCGCCTCACGAGTTCTCTGGTTGATCTTGTTCCGTGGTGAGCCAAGATGTTGGTCCATCTCTCTGCGAACCAAGGTTCATATGTTCTCGTCGCTGCGAGCAGGGCTCTGGTAGCGGCGAGCTCTTCGTAGATGTTCACGAAGGTCGTCGTCTGATTCGCCACCTTCGACCTTTTGAGATTCTCGCCTAGGGATCCTTCCTCGGTTGCGAGACTTGCTTGCCTGAGGGCTAGGAGTACGATATGGGCGCCTCCTGTTATCAGGAAGAAGCTCCCTCTCCAGTCTCTCCAGTCTTCTTTTCAAGCGAGCATTCTCAGCCTCGTACCTGCGAGAAGACTCCCTCTGCTCGTGGAGCCTTGCCTCGTACGCATCAATCAATCTGGATATCTGCGTGGACCTCGCTGGTCCCTAACTTTCCTCCGAGGCTGGTCTTTCCAGGCGAGCTCTCTGATCCGAACGTCGAACTTTAGATCTAATCCTGCGAGGAGCAGGTGGCTCTTGAATATCTCCTGCTTGAGGGGAATTGCTGCTGTGACCAGACATCTTAAACTCCTTTCTTGGCGTGGGCTCTTCTCAGGGAAAGATGAACGAATTCCCACAGACGGCGCAAATTTTGGTGACAATTATTATGCAACACAAATAAATATGAGAGAAGAAATTACCAAGGAAGAACAAGGAATATAAAATGTCAATCACACAACAAAGGATGTACGTGGTTCAGCAAATATGTGCTTACATCCACGGTGTTGCAGTCGATATTATTTCTATATACTCCGGATAGTAATTATAGAGAATACAACTTGTCCATTTGCCCCGGACCTAGGGTTTAATATATACATGTTCATGTAGGTAAGTGGAGGTGATGGGTTCCTCCACGTTTTCCATCTCCCATATAACTTCCCTTAATGAGAACGTGGGGGGAGACCAGATCAACATAAGAGATCAGGGGCCTGGACTTTGGGCCACCAAGATTGGGCTACTCGTCTAGGCCCACAAATCTAATTTCGGGTACCCACACCAAGTATATGACCAACTTAAATAGTTGGTTTTAATGTAACTTAGTAAATGTATGTTCATTAATAAATCTTTGTTAATTTTTCCGGTAATTAGGATACTCTTTAATTTTCACGAGGTATCATTTCCATCCTCTTATGTATGTGTTTTGTTTTAGGATCACCAATTTATGACATGAGGAAACACACATGCTTGAATTGACTTCTAAATGCCTACTTATGAATATATTGCAATTGTACTTCCCAAGACCCCACCCAATGCATAAGTGGGCATAAGTAGGAATTTAAGTTTCACTTTGTTGGCATACTTTTTGTCATATTTAACACCAAAAGCGAAGTCATTTTCACACGACTTTATTATATTGACTATTGAATATGCTTAAACAATATTCTTATATGTTTTATTATTTTATTTAAAGAATATATTACACGCATAGCTATTTGGGTGAGGGGTTTGTTTTGTGGGTTATAACCGGCAGGGGAAAATATTTACTAAAGTTAATATTTTTCGTATTTTGAGTTTTTTTTAATGATATTCAGTGAACTATCGCACATAATTCTTACGTGTGTTTGACAGTCCTTTATTAGTCCTTTATTATGTGTGTTTGATAGTCCTGTACTACGTGTTTGACAGTCCTTATTACATGTGTTTATTAGTCCTTTATTTCTAATCCCTCAAATTGTATATTTTCAACATAAGAATTTAGTGCGGAGAAAAAACCATAATTATTCATTTTATTTAGGCTTCTAGATTTATTCATCCTTTTTTTTATTGATGTCTTCTATATAGGTTGTGTTCAAAAGTTACAATGCAATTTGGGATTTGAAGTTTTTATATAGGTTGTGCGCTGTAGAATTGTTTTCAAGTTTTTTGATTTTTTAGTTCGGGGTGAATTGAGAGGGAATATGATTGTATTGACAAGGAGTATATATGCTATTGCTCTATTAGTATACTACTGCTCTATAAGTATAATACTACTCTATTAGTATATGGTATCTCAATGCTTAGTTGGCTATGGTGATCTCAATGTTTAGTGCTATTAAACAAAATTGCATTCTTAGATTTTGAAGTCCAATGCAGAACCATAGAGATATTGTTCCAAGCATTGCATCATAATGGGGTAAACCCATCATTGCATATATGCAATATGCATATATGCAACATATATGCATATTGTTAGTCTTCTGAAATGGTGTAATGTTTGATTTAGCTAGGTGACTCATAATTTGAAACTTTCCACTTATAATTATGGACTTGGTTTATATATATTTAGTAAGATTTATTTTATGGTCTTTGGTAGTGGTGAATTAGTAATGTTGGTTTGCTCTCCAGTTTTTTGATGTAAACCCCACCTCACACGCAATTTAATTTTGGATGAACTCAAAACTAGAACATTTTAATGGACATATGTATTAGCATTGTCATACGAGTCTTGAATTTTAGCATAATTGATGTATTTTCCATTATTACTCAATCAATCTAAAACTATTGACACCGTATATTTTGTCTGTGATTTAGGTGAGATGGATCTTATTGGAATATATATATATATATATATATATATATATATATATATGCGTTAGTATTTTGATTGCGATGATAATGTGCATGTATACCTCTATATTTAGCTACATGTGCGTTGGTTTTCGTTTGTTGATTTTGCACAGTGGTAGGCATGAATGACCTTAAACAAAGTGTATTATCTTTGAGGCATAGGTAGTATTCTCTTTCATCTCCAATTTTATTTCTCTTGGTGAGCAGTGTTTGTCCAGCGAGCAGTGGTATGGGGATTGATCCGGTATGTACATGATTGTTTTTTGCGTAGACTTATGATGCTTAATATGCCTAAAACTATTTGTTTCCTCTCTAGGTGCTGACCGAATACCAATTTTATGTAGACTGACACCCAAGTTGTGTATTTTAAGTAGACTCATACTGAAGGAAGATGACATTATTGGTATTATTGAGACATATAATGTTAAGGATTTGAAGCCCTTGAATGACAAAGTGATTATCAAGGTTTGTCACCTTTTTTACTTTAGATCATTTTTGTTTAATTTCATACCTTTTTTACTTTAGATCGTTTGGTTTAATGGGAAATGTGGGAACTAACAACTACTTTTCTAACACGGATCTTTTACACTTTATGTTCCTATGGCTAAGGTCACTAAGTGCATTACACCGAGTGTTGGGGCTTAGATTGCCAAGTCGACATTTCTGATATGAAAGTGAAAGAGGAGTAAAAGCCAGCTGCACCAAGTGTTGGGGCTATACATTTTGTATTCCAAAATTAATATAGCTTAGCTTTCCCACAATTATTATATGATTTGATTATTTCTGCTTGAATTACTTATAAATTTTAGCTGATTTTAGATTAACTTTTACCCTATGAGCTTCTTGATTAATGTCAAGTAGGATATTCATAATAACTGCACACTTTTTTTTTTAGATTTCTTAACATATAACACGTTATTGCCTAACTGCTGCAATAGTCTGAATTCTGCAGAAAATAGAGCAATCACCGCACGTAAATAAAAACTTTTTCTACCAAGAAACATATAGCCGACAAAAAATTAAATGGGTAAATAGTTATTGAAAACTTTTTCTACGAGATTGAATTGTTTAGTTATAGGAAATCATGTACCATATTTCTGTAAAGTATATGGTATATTGTTTAGTTGTAGACTTAATATTGTTTAGTTATAGACTGAATTGAGAGATACCACAGTATATTGTTTAATTATAGACTGAATTGTTTACTCAGTTCAATTTTAATAGGATTTCGAAAGTTGATAACATTGATGTCCGTTCAGCAGCTCAACGGCGTCAAGCAGAGCAGGGGTTTTTCATAATGTTCAATGATAAATTTTTTTTTCAATTCAAGTTTGAAGTTTCAAGACTCAATATTTCATTTTTTTCAATTTAGTGATAAACTTTATACTATTAATAATTTCTTTTATTTATATATTTTTTCCTAGTTAAATTTTTAGAATTGTTGAATTAGTTTATTGTAAAAATTAGTACTTCTAAAATTGTTAATCTAGTTTATTGTATTTTATGAAAACAATTGTTAAACTAGTTTATTGTAATTTATGAAATGTAGGGTATCTATGTTGACACAATTCCGCTCGGACAACCCGGACTCACTACCCAATCCCAACAACACCACATCCTCCCGGATTGCCCCCACCCAATATTAATCTTAAAACTTTTAGGTTAAAAAAAAGAATTTATATAAAACTGTTGAAAAATAATAGTTTGATAAAATTGTTAAAAACTATTATTTTTAAAACTGTTAAAAACTTTTATAAACACTGTTATGTTTTAAAAACTATTATTTTAATAACTGTTAAAAACTATTGTAAACACTGTTATTTTTTTAAAAACTATTGTGTTAAAAAATAACGCATCATTTTCATATTTTTATAAAACTGTTAAAAAACAGTAAACTATCATACAACAAAATCTAAAAATCAGGTCCACGTGCTTGCAAGCTCAAAAAAACATGCCTACTAAAACATGCAAGCATTAGAAGCAAGTCATTTTTTTTAACATTAGAAGAAGGTCCTTTTATTTAACAAAACAAGCAGGTCTTTAGAAAGAGAGCAGGTCTTAAAGAACAAAAATGAGTGGTCTTTGGCTTGAGAAACAAAGAGAAGCAGGCCTGATATTTGGCTAAACTCGGTTGACCGGGTAAAAAGAAGCTGTCGAGCGGCTAAATCGAAATTTCATTTGGCTTGAGGCATTGTGCTACTATGGGAAATTTTTGTGAGCCCCCGATCGACCGGGTATGAAGGGGCGATCCAGCGGTTAAATCGAAATGGCCACGACAGAAAACCAATACGATGCATTCTTGATCATCGATCGATCGATGACCCTGAGTCGATCGATCGAACTTTCAGGTTAAAGACTAACGCTGCTTCAATTTGTTCATGCACATACCTTCTCATAAATTGCAAATAAATCTTCTATTGCATTGGTTAATGTTAAATAAATCTACCATAATATATGGAACATCAATTTGATA
This sequence comes from Sambucus nigra, assembly GCA_949130495.1. Taxonomy (NCBI): domain Eukaryota; kingdom Viridiplantae; phylum Streptophyta; class Magnoliopsida; order Dipsacales; family Adoxaceae; genus Sambucus; species Sambucus nigra. The sequence continues at coordinate 575,506,907 of OX422217.1, forward strand.
TCAACAAAATCATGAGAGGGATTCAGTTAAATAAATCTGTTATTGCATTGGGGTTTTTTTTGTAAAAAAAATTAAACACTAATTTTGTTGAATAATTTGTTCTTCACTATGAATGCTAAAAATTTTATGCCTAAACCCTCCATTACTCCCGTTTCAATTTCCCCAAATTACATGATGTTGACTTATGTTAGTAATCTGAAAGACTTGCTAATGTTGTTAAAGCTTGAAAAGATGTTGAATTATCTTATGTTTGTATATTGATTCAATATTAATTTACTTGATGGTATTAATTGATGGTATTACTGTGTAACCTTTAGTTTCCATATTGCTATTTTATTTCTCAAGTACTAATTTTGGTTTTTCTTAGTTATGTTTATTTTTAATTTTTACTTGAAGGAAGCCACTTTTTTTTCACGGTGAAGATATATTTGACAATGCCATTGACTTTTAGGGTTCACAGAAGCAGCTTGACGGGGTCATACACTTACATCTATAGCAGCTTAGGAGGATTACATTTACAGCTTAGTCATCTCAGACACTTACAACTAAAATAGCTTGGGAGGGTTAAAGGTATATATTACATTTAAATGATTCCTTATTATAACAACCCTCGCATTTTGAGAACCTATTTTATATTGATTTACTAGGTATAGTAATTAGATATAAAATGTTGGAATATGGAGTAAGTATTAATTTAGTGAAGAAAAGTTAATATTTACTAAGATGTTGCATATTTACCTTTAGTGTATGTGAATATCACCATGATGTGTTTTATTGTGTCATAAGATTTAAAATGGAATTTGGGCCTAAAATAAAATTGGAACTTAAAATGAGTTATAAAATTTCCAAATGATAATTTGGAGGACTTAGTTAGTTCCGGAAGGTGCGAGATAGTCAAAATATGTGCCATATTGAATTTTGAGGTTTCGGGCACTTTTGACTGGTTTTAGTTTAAATGTGTAGTTGCGTGTTATTTTATCGTGGTATTGATCACTTAAGTTGGTAATTCTAGACAAAAGGCACGATTTATGTCTTGAAATCCATTTATTTCTCTTAAGTGCATTTAGTGACCTATAGAGAAAGTGAGAAGAAGAAAACTTAGAGAGAAAAAGAGAGATTGAAGATTTGGAGATTGATCTTGCCTACACCTTCATCAAATCTGAATTTCCAAGCTTGAGGCAAGTTTTCTACTTTCTATTATATGATTTAAGTTGAATTAATTAGTTTTGATAGTTGTGGGTTAATTATGGTTTAAGAAAGTTAGGGTTTTTATTGGATTTATGGGCTTTGAATCTTTGGAAGTTGATTTGATTGGATATTGGTGTAAAATATGGTTGTTTGATGCATTTATAATCAGTTGGTGGTAATAAATGATAAGGGTTTGGGTTGGTTGAAGTTGGGAGAAATTAGGAGTCCAAGACTCCATGGCCAAAATTGGCAAAATTCGCAGGGGCGATTCGATTCGGCCAGGCCGAATCGATTCGCATGGGGACAGTTTCCAGGTCTGAGTGAACCGAATCAATTCGGATATTTTCGAATCGATTTGGCTATTATGCACAATGTTGGTTTTCCTGACTGAATCGATTCGTCTGGTTCGAATCGATTCTCTTGTCTGACCGAATCGATTCGGCCAGGCCGAATCTATTCGAAAATTCTGCATTTTTGTTTTGTTTTTCTTTTCCAATTTTAATCATTTTCTTTAGGCTTAGGACCTAGGAACCTTCTTGTATGAATTAAACTTAGAGTCCTAGAGTTTTAGTTGAGTTTGGTCGTTACCCTAGAGTTGAATGTGTTCACTTGGGGTTCATTCCATGGGTACAAAAAGTGATGTTTGGGCATTACTTTTCATTTCACAAATTATTAGGAATTAAGAGTTACATGCCCATACTTGGAGATGTTAGGGGCCCTATTGAGGTATATAACACCTTAGGACTCGTAAGATTTTGGTGATCATTTGGAGAATAATTCGTGACTTAAAATATGATGAATATTAATGAGAAATATTCAGGGATTATGGTTTCAAATAAAATGAAACACACATGTGATTAATGGTCATGATAATGAGATTTAATTGGTAAATGCTAATTCACTTAAACACACCTCTCTAAATGCTATCATAAGGGAATCTCGCGCATGAGGTGAAGTCCCCTGACTAGTGAACGCAGGAAGACTATAGTCCTCGGCCATATGCGGGATTTTTATATGTTTTCTGGACTAGTGAGGTAATTTCGGGTGTGGTTATGACTCACTCGCAGGCATATGGCCACTTTTCGACGTGTGTCAGGTGCCCAAGTTGTCTTGTATAGATAGGTCCTGGAAGATGATAGTCATTTAGGTGTGCGCCCAGTGGGGAAACTCGGAGGGGCGGTCTTAGAATTGTTATATGTATAAGAATATAACCTTTCTAAATCAAGTGGGACTTGATATATGCAAATTGCCATAAGAAAATATGATGGTAATTATATTCCTGTTAAGGAATGGAAAATGAAAAGATATGAGGGTTAATGATGTTACATTTTATTCTCTTGTATAAGTTAATAATTGTTATAATTATTTAAATTGCCTTATTATTCTTGATGATTAGGTTGTTAGATTTTTATCTACTTCATTCATGATTAACTGTCCATATCTATCATGCTTCTTGTTCATCTGGTAATCATATATTAATCGGGCCTTGATCCGTCTATATTTCTTTGTTTCTGCATATACTCTTTGTCGTTACAGGTGCTCTACCGCATGGATACCCGTATTTACATTTCCATTCCAGTTCTCATGGAGCTACGGCATATTGCGGATGTTGCAGATTATTTGTTTTAGATGCCTCTTTCTTTTGTATTCTAGTTATGTTTAGTTTGTTTATTCGGGTGTGTTTCCCAAGTGTTTCACTCATTTATTATATTGTAAATATTGAAAATGTAATACTCAGTGTAACTATATGTATTGGTATGTTCACCGACAGCTTATTCGGTGATTATTTATTATATTGTCATCCTTTATTTATCGATTTTTTTGATATCCACCATTTTTGTAAATGGGATTGCCTAAGCGTTTTCTTTTATTTACAAATTTTGTTTTTATTGACAGTTCGTTTTCTAAAATGATTGGTGGTTATCTCGTACTATTATTTTAATCGACAGTGATGCTGAGAATGGGACATCTATGATTCCTGTGATTATTAGAGTATTGGGCTGGCCACCCAATGTGATATTCCTATTCCAATACTTTTGAGGAGCTATAAGATTTTGCGGATATTACAGGATGCTTTATTAGACACTTTCATTTTTGAATTCTATATTTGATCGGGTCTTTCATTCGGGCATGTGGCCCAAACTTTTGTAATTGTTTAATGAATGTATTATGTAAATTATTGAACTGTTGTGATACGTTGTATGTAACTGTTGACCGCCAGATTATTCGGTCCTCTTATTGTATGGTTGTTTTATTAGTAATATAAGTTTCTTTGGAATTCCTCTTATTGTATGGTTGAACTGTTTATATTATTTCCTTAACTTTTAATCATTCTAAAAATTTTGGCAACCCGTTTTTTGAATTATTGGGTGGTTTTTCCCGTATACTTATTTTATTGTTATGATGATGAGAATGATTTCCATCCATGATTCCGTTATGTTGAGGTATCGGGTTGGCCACCCCTTATTTCGGATCACGAGTTGTCACAGATGGTATCAGTCTTTTCACGGACCATAAATCGCTTCAATATTTATTTTCACAGAAAGATTTGAATATGTGACAGCACCGATGGTTGGAGTTCATGAAAGATTATCAATTTGATATCCATTATCATCCGGGTAAGGCGAACGTTGTGGCGGATGCCTTGAGTAGGAAACCCGAGGGAGAGTTAGTTGATGTTTGGAAAGCTAAGTGGAAAGAGCTCAGTCAGGAGGATGCGGTGGTGAGAGCGTTCATGTCAGTGATGACCGTTACGCCTACCATTGTAGCAAGGGTTGTAAAATCCCAAGGAAGGGATAAGGGTTGCCAAGACCATATACGCCGATTACTGTCTGAGGGAGCATAATCCTACTCGATTGTTCTGAGGGTGGATTACGCTTCAATGGAAGACTCATTGTTCCAAAGGAAAGGGATTTGAGACGGGTGGTCATGGATGAATCTCATGGGTCTAAATTTATGGTACATACTGGTGGGGAAAAGATGTATCAAGACATGCGCCGTTAGTATTGGTGGCTAGGTATGAAGCGGGATATTTCTGAGTTCGTGTCCCAATGCACTACTTGCCAATTGGTCAAGATAAATCATCAGTGATCGACAGGTTTGTTGCAACCGTTAGAGATTCCTATGTGGAAATGGGAAAGCATATCGATGGATTTTATTACGGACTTCCCAAGGTCACAGAGTGGGTGTGATTCTATATGGGTAATTTTCGATCGCTTGACTAAGTCGGCACACTTCCTACCCGTGCGGACTAATTATGACACTGCTCGCTATGCCCGATTATTCATCGAGGAGGTTGTTAGACTCCATGGGGTGCCTTTAAATATAGTTTCTGACTGAGATAAGATCTTTGTTTCCCACTTTTGGTGAAGTTTCCAAAAGGCGATGGGGACCGAATTGAAGTTAAGCACTTCTTACCATCCTCAAACAGATGGCCAAACTGAAAGAGTAAACCAAATGTTGGAGGATATGCTTCGTATGTGTATGATTGACTTCAAAGTTGACAGGGAACAATATCTCCCATTGGTCAAGTTCGCTTATAACAACTCGTACCAATTTACTAGTGGAATGGCGCCCTATGAAGCTTTATATGATAGACCTTGTAGATCACCAGCTTGTTGGTTGGTAGTGGGCGATAATAAATTCCTTGGACCTGAAATGATCCAAGATACTTCTTCTAAAATTGAACTCATTCAGAATCGCATTCGGATAGCCCAAGACCGCCAAAAGTGCTATGCCAATGTGGATAGAAGACACATGGAGTTGGAGATTGGGGACCAAGTCTTGGTTCGAGTGTCACCGATGAAAGGCATCAATCGTTTAGGGAAGAAGGGGAAGCTTACGCCACATTTTGTTGGAACTTTTCCAGTTATTACGAAGGTGGGTCTAGTGGCGTATCAACTTGCCTTACCGGAACCTTTGCAACAAATTCATGATGTATTCCATGTTTCCTCTTTAAAGAAGTATAGGAGGTGCTAAGGTGCACTTTGGCATATCCCTTTCGAGGATATTGACTTGCAACCCGACATTTCCTATAAAGAACAACCGGTTGCTATCCTAGAGCATAGAGAGCGTAGGTTGAGGTCCCGAGTGTTGCCCTTGGTGCGAGTCCAATGGAGTCACCATAACGCCAAGGAATCAACATGGGAACGCGAAGATGATATGTGGGAAAAGTATCCACATCTCTTTATATAAGGTACGCTTGAATTTTGGGGGCAAAATTCCCTCATAAGGGGGGGAGTATGTAACAACCCTCGCTTTTGAGAACCTATTTTATATTGATTTACGAGGTATAGTAATTAGATATAAAATGTTGGAATATGGATTAAGTATTAATTTAGTGAAGAAAAGTTAATATTTACTAAGATGTTGCATATTTACCTTTAGTGTATGTGAATATCACCATGATATGTTTTATTGTGTCATAAGATTTAAAATGGTATTTTGGACTAAAATGAAAACGGAACTTAAAATGAGTTATAAAATTTCCAAATTATAATTTGGAGGGCATAGTTAGTTTCGGAAGGTGCGAGATAGTCAAAATATGTGCCATATTGTATTTTGAGGTTTCAGGCACTTTTGACTGGTTTTAGTTTAAATGTGTAGTTGCGTGTTATTTTATCGCGATATTGATCACTTAAGTTGGGTATTCTAGACAAAAGGCACGATTTATGTCTTGAAATCCATTTATTTCTCTTAAGTGCATTTAGTGACCTAGAGAGAAAGAGAGAAGAAGAAAACTTAGAGAGAAAAAGAGAGATTGAAGATTTGGAGATTGATCTTGCCTACATCTTCATCAAATCTGAATTTTCAAGCTTGAGGCAAGTTTTCTACTTGCTATTATATGATTTAAGTTGAATTAATTAGTGTTGATAGTTGTGAGTTAATTATGGTTTAAGAAAGTTAGGGTTTTTATTGGATTTATGGGCTTTGAATCTTTGGAAGTTGATTTGATTGGATATTGGTGTAAATTATGGTTGTTTGATGCATTTATAATCAGTTGGTGGTAATAAATGACAAGGGTTTGGGTTGGTTGAAGTTGGGAGAAATTAGGAGTCCAAGACTCCATGGCCAAAATTGGCAAAATTCGCAGGGGCGATTCGATTCGGCCAGGCCGAATCGATTGTCATGGGATAGTTTCCAGGTTTGAGTGAACTGAATCGATTTGGTTGTTATGCAAAATTTTGGTTTTCCTGACTGAATCGATTTGGTTGTTATGCAAAATTTTGGTTTTCCTGACTGAATCGATTTGGCCGGTCTGAATCGATTCGCTTGTCTGACCGAATCGATTCGGCCACGCCTAATCGATTCGAAAATCCTGCATAGATAGGCCCTGAAAGATGATAGTCATTTAGGGGCGCACCCAGTGGGGAAACTCGGAGGGGCGGTCTTAGAATCGTTATATATATAATAATATAACCTTTCTAAGTCAAGTGGGACTTGATATATGAAAATTGCCATAAGAAAATATTATTGTAATTATATTCCTGTTAAGGAATGGAAAATCAAAAGATATGAGGGTTAATGATGTTAAATTTTATTCTCTTGTATAAGTTAATAACTGTTAGAATTATTTAAATATCCTTATTATACTTGATGATTAGGTCGTTAGATTTTTATCTACTTCATTCATGATTAACTGTCCATATCTATCATGCTTCTTGTTCATCTGGTAATCATATATAAACTGGGCCCTGACCCATTCATTTTCTTTATTGTATATATTATTGTATCTGCTCAGGTGCTCCTCCGCAAGGGCGCTCGATGTGATATTCCTATTCGAATACTTTTGAGGAGCTGTAAGATTTTGCGGATATTACAAGATGCTTTGTTAGACGCTTTCATTTTTGAATTCTATATATGATCGGGTCTTTCATTCGGGTGTGTGGCCCAAACTTTTGTAATTGTTTAATGAATGTATTATGTAAATTATTGAACTGTTGTGATACGTTGTATGTAACTGTTGACCGATAGATTATTCGGTCCTCTTATTGTATGGTTGTTTTAGTAGTAATATAAGTTTCTTTGGAATTCCACTTTCTCTTCAGATTGGGTTGTTTAAATTATTTCCTTAACTTTTAATCAAACTAAAAATTTTGGCAACCCGTTTTTTGATTTATTGGGTGGTTTTTCCCGTATACTTATTTTATTATTATGATGCTGAGAATGATTTCCATCCATGATTCCGTTATGTTGAGGTATCGGGTTGGCCACCCCTTATTTCAGATCACGAGTTGTCACACTTATATATGTGAGAATAGAGATTTATGATACGAGTGATATGTGTATATCTCTACTTTACTGTGAGATTGAGTTTGGCCAAAGAAAAAATAACTTCATAGTGCCATTTCTCTCATTTTTCTCAATATCTTAAGCGTGTCAGTTCTCTCATTTTTCACAGTGTCCGATCATAAGTTCCTTATATCATTTCTGTCATTTTTTTCTTTTAATTTTTCTTAATGATAATATTAGATTCTCACCACAAAGTTTTGAAGACAGTTAATAAGGACGTCAGGAAAGTTCACCTGGGGAAGGAGGCAAAGTCACCGCTCTTAAAGGAGGGCCAGTAAATGAAGTTCACCTCTAACACATGAAAGTTGGTTAGTTCACATCGAACACGAGCCAATAAGAAGTTTGTTTCATTGAATCTTTTGTTATACGAATTTGAGATTTTTTTTATATTATTGGATTTGTTGTTACTCCTTAAATAGGGTGGATAGTCCAATAAACAAATGAGACTATGCCCATTTTTTTTTAAATTGACACTTTGTTTTTTTTAGACAGAGAGAATTTTATTAATCAATATTGTATATTTCATATTATAAGTGAATTTGTTTGATTAATTTAGACAATTTGAATGTTGTTGGACTATTTGTTATTTGTTAAGCAGGGTGAATAGTTCCATAAACAAAGGAGACTATGCCCGATTTTTTTTAAAATTTGACACTTTGTTTTTTTAGATACAATGTGAATTCGATTGATGAATATTGTATATTTCGTATTATATGTGAATTTATTTGATGAATTTAGACTATTTGAATGTTATTGGACTATTTGTTATTTGTTAATCATGGTGAATAGTTCTATAAACAAAGGAGATTATGAGCAATTATTTTAAAAATTTTGTCGTGCCTTCAGGCACGGGCATTTCGCTAGTGTATATATATATATATATATATATATATATATATATATATATATAGTCTAAATTTGATATGGATCCGAAGACAAAGAAATAAGTGCTATCCAATATGTCGGCTCAATGGAAATTTTTTAAAGGAGAATTGACTAGGCATCTCCTGATCAACTCAAGCATTGTCCACAGATGTATCTAAAATATATTGAATAGGAAGATTGGGAGGAATTCGTAAAAGTGAGAATCTCAAAGGGTTTTGAGGTATTTAGAAAATGGTTATCATATATTTTTCTAAGTTATTTGTTTAAGTTGCTCATGTATTTATAAGGTGCTAAGGACGGCACAAGATGAAAGACGGGAACATAGTTTCCTTGGACATACATGCTCCTATCCATAGGAAATAAATAATGGGGGTAGGGGGTGGGTGGGAGGGTAGGGGTTAAGGGGGTCATGGGTCACATGCGTGTCCGTTATCGTTGGTGAAGACCAATTACATCATAGGAATTAAAATCAATAGGTTTTTAGGTGTTTTTTTGTTAAGCTCCATTAAAAAGTTCAATTTTTAGGTCCACTTGTGATTCTCTCTCTCTCTCTCTCTCTCTCTCTCTATATATATATATATATATATATATATATATATCTGTGTGTGTGTGTGTGTGTACCTTTAGTCATATTGTCCTTGTTCAAACTGGTAGAATGTTAAGGTACGATAATGGTAATGAATTTACATTACTCACTTATATTAAATCATAATATAACTATTATCTTCAACATATAATTCTATAGGGGCCTCTACAACTGGGGAATGTTGTATGTGGGTTTTACATATTGAAGTTCATGAGAGATCTAATGGACAAATTTTCTCAATCTTCTAAACTAAAGGTAATAAATATTTATTTATAATATTTTGTTTCCCTACTAATTACCTTTACTAGGAAAAAAAGAGTACAACTTGTGTTATTTGATATGTTAGATGAAGGAGTTGGCTGAAAAAACAACCTATAAAAATCAAGAGATAGAAGAACTTCGGCATAAGTTCATCGATTTCATTCATGAATATATTTAGTGAGCTTCATTTGTGGAAAATTTTGGCATATCCTTTCAGGTACCTGTAATACCCCGTATTTTTATGGCTTTTAAATTTAGGGATTTATTAAATTTAATTGAGATAAATTAATTTAATTTTAATCTGGAATGTTGTTTTAAATATTTACTAGCGTGACGAGAGTTAGTAATTATTGGAAATTTGTTATTGGTTGAATGTTACTGGATGAGTATAGTAATATATGAAATTTATTTTTATAAAATTGTCACGTGTGAATAAAATGGCAATTATGGAAATTTAAGTCGGGACGCGCCCGTGTCGTGTTGGGACTAAATGTTGATAAATAAAAGTGAATACTTTATAAGTTGCTCGTAGGGTCGTTTTGAGTGTGCCAACGCGTTCGGAAGGGTCGAGATAGTCAAAAAAGTGTACCCGGGGGTTTAGTTTGGGTCTCGGGACGTTTTTAGGCTTAAATAGTACCCCGGGAGGGCATTTTGGACATTTTACATTTTTGGGTAATTAAACCCACAAAAATTCAAGGGTTATATAAGATGTCTAGGTTACTCTTTAGGGTTAAAACCATTCAAAACCTTAGAATGGTCATAGGAGAGGAGAGGAGAGAGCTCCCAAGGCAATCCAAGGCTCAAAATCCATCCGTTTGCACCGCCGCCACCATCAACGCGTAGATCGTGCGACGAGGAACGCAACCACACCAAAATCATCCGCAAACCAGAACGTCAAAAATCCTAGGCAAGTTTTTATCTTGCTTATTTCGTTGATGCATCACTCATGTTAGTCTAGGAATGATTAGGATGAGTTTTATGGAAGAAAAACCCAAATTTGAGATAGGAAATTGCATGTAGTGATGATTGGAATGATATTCTGGAAACCCCTTAACATGTAAAGGATTAAACCACGAAATTTTGATGTTTAGAAGAAGAAAATTCTGGAAAAGATTTGTTGGGACCATGTTTAAGAGATTTCTAGGGTTCTTGAGTTTTATATGAATTTTGGCTTGTTAATCCACGTTTAGTGACATAAATTTACATGCTTTACTTAGGAAATACATAATATGATGATATAATGTTAGTGGTATAATTTCTTGGACGTTTGGGAATGAAAAACCTGGAATTGATTGAGGTTAGAGGATGAAACCCGTAACTGCAAACTGCAGAAATTGTATACCTGCTTAATCGATCGATCGAGCCAAGAGCTTTGATCGATCGAAGGTTCGATCGATCGAGCCCCAGACCTCGATCGATCGACCCCTCCTGGCAGACTCATGTTTCCCCTTTTTAAATTAGTTGAATTCGATTTAATAAGACATACTTCTTGGGCATCCTAAATAAAATGTTTTGGGAGATATAGAAGACCAGTAGGACATACGAATAACTTTGGTACCTTTAATGTAAGATGAGAATTATATTTTTGGGATATTTACATAAGGGATGATGTAATCATGTATTAAAGGGAAAGACGCATAAGAGAGTTATGTTGGAACAGAAATGCATACCTACTGAATTATACCCTTGGAAGGATGGAGTCCATGAGACTTACGTAGTAAGTCGGAAAAATCCTTCGAATTGAAGTTAGAGACAAACAGTTATACGTGATAATAACTAATGACAAATAAGGAAAAATGTCATAATGATGGAAATTGAGATGCACCTAAATTGATATGGTAACAATAGTATAGTTATATGACTGTGTATACATATACTATCTATGTGTGAAAATCGTGCCCGAGCTACTTGCTATCCCTGAGGTTACCGCGCTGGGACAGTCTTATCTCGATGGGACCTTTATTGGGGATATTGACTTGTACCCTACAAGATAGATATCCTTAGTACAGGCTATCGTATCGATAGTTCAGACGGTCCTATGAGACGTAGGGGCATGTGCTATCCTCTTAGAGACTTGGAATCTATGCTTCGCCTCAATATTGTTTGTGTATGTGTTAATACAGTTCGAGAGTGATTTCGGACTTGTATTTCCCTTAGTACGAGAGATACGGGGATTGGATAGCAAAGTATGCATGCACCATAATTTTTATGTGGGGTGCTGTTAGTATATATATATTATACGAGTATTTAATATATATATGAAATTCTGAAATTTGGAGCTACCTACTGTGTTATGGTAAGTAAGAAATGTATCGTGACTTCAAATTGGAAATACTTGTTTTGAAAAGTATAATATGACACTGGGGAACTTTATTAATAAATAAAGTTAAAATGAGAGCTTTGTTACAAAATGAAAATATCCTCTTAAACAATTATATCATTCAGTTTTAAATCTTACGAGTAACCTAAGAAATATTAAACCATTGGGAAGATTAGTGCGATTTAAGTTAAGATGAATCGTTGGGAAGGTTAGTGCGATAGGTGTGCACATTAGAAGAGAGGTGAGAATTGCTCAAGAGAGTGTCGCACTAATATGTTGTTGCATTGGCCTGTAAATATTTTAAATACTTGCTAAACGAATTTTAAAATCAAATACACTATCGGGCTCTGACCCACTTCTATTTATATTTCTCTTTTGTATATATATGTATATTACAGGTGCCCAGCCAAAGGGGCGTCTTGCATAGGGTCCTTTGGAAGGAACGCGCTGCAGCTTAGGTGGGAATTGCAGGCCTCTTGCTTAGATGACTTCATTCATTTGACTCCACTCCTAGCGTATTCATTTAGTTGGGCATGTGTAGCCCTTTCCATTATTCAGTTGTTATTTGGGCTTTGTATTCAGATATTTCTAGTTTTGGTACTTTGGGATTTATTACTGTTTAGATGTTATACTTTAAGTTTTAATGGATTGGTTGTTGAATGTTAAAATTAATTGGATTATGTTCCAGGATTATTGTAGTGTGATTCTTTAATATTGAAATGTTGTTAATAATTAAATCTTTAATTTTTTTTATACAAAAATTTGGAAAGAAATGTTAAAAATGGTTTTGACACTTGGCTTAATTAATTAGGGTGATTAAATTGGAAAATTTATTTTTCGACAGTGATGTTGAGAATGAACCAACTGTTCACATTGATTTAATTTAATAAAGGAGTGATCGCCCGGTATTTAATTAGGCAGGGTGTCACAGGTGGTATCAGAGCATCAGGTTCTAGTGTCCTTTAGGATATGTGCGGCTTATTATTCTTTTAGCGTTGCTTTGTTTGATATAGAGCCCTATGTTTAGGATTGTCTATTTCTTTGATAAGATTTCGTTCTCCTGCTATAATGTGTATACATTAGTTAATTCTAATTTCGTTCGGATGTGTGCGTGGGCCGAGCGATGACAGTTGTCAGAAGAGGACCGTTAAGCGAACCTCATGAGGCCGGGCTCAGTTGAGGTGGTAAAATATATCCGAGAATGATGACCGTAGTCGAGGTCACCTCCATTAGGGCACGAGAAGCCATGACTAGAAAGGCGACTAAGGCTCAACAATGATTTCCAAGTGCTTCTATAATCGAAGGAGGTGCGAGAGTAAACTTACCCAACGTGTTACAAACGGGTAGAGAACTGTCTGTGGAAACTCTAGAAATGCGGGACTTATGTGTGTTTACCAAAGGAGGTAAAGTATCCAAAGGTGAAGATATAGGACGGAGTGTGGTTAACTGAAAATGAAAATTTAGAGAAAATTTTCTTGGCTTTCGGGACGAAGTTATAATGATGGGAGTCGACCACCAATTTAGAAGCGGAACACTATGTCTAAAGGAGAACCTTAGGCACAATGTTGGCCATATGTTACTTCATCACATGTTCAGGATTAGAAGTGAACTTTGTCCTGAACTCATCACAGGAGGACGTGACAGAAGTCCATTGGTGAATATGAATCTTAACCGTTAGCGAATTTTGTATCGGGAGACGTAGATACAAGTGGAGGAAACGACTCCAAGTGGGTGATCGACTCGTAGTAATAGTTGATAACACTCAAAGAGGTAATTCTGATGGACGGTCGATTTAGAGGTTGACAAAGTCGTATTTTGTCAATATAGATGATGACACTTCTTTGTGGGGGAAGCTAAAAGAATCGAAGAATTTAGTCGAGAATGAGACTGAATACAACGCTAGTGGTGTAGCACCACAAAGGGATGTGGATATCCATCAGGGGACCCATTTAAATGATTCGAATAGTTGAATTCTTACCAAGAGATGGTAAATCCAGTAAGAACTATAATAGTCAGTTACATGTTCTTTAGGGCCTAAAAGGATAAGGGTATAACCGAGGCAGCTAATAGGAACAGAGTCCACTGAAGTCTGAGATAAGGACAATCCTAACCTGGTTAGTAGGACAGGTGATAAGTGAATTATGTGTTGGGGTATTTCTGTGCGGAGTGAGATCACTCACGATAATATGCTCCGAAGTGAGAAAAAGGACAAGAATACGGTTCCTAGTAAAAGACAACGATTAAAGTAATTTTGTTTGGTTTGAGTAGACGTGTTACATCCAGAAACCACTTGTGCAGTCAAGACAATTGGCAAGGTGAAAGTATAAGTTGTATCCTCAAATGACGAGGCATGTTTATGTGACACGAGCGAGTCACTATATTTTGTTCCTTGCTATATTAGCATGTGAGACGAGCTTAATTCATATAATTATAAATGTTATTATTATGTGAATATTTTTCTCTAGTGTAGAGAGATTTTCTTTAGTGCTATCCGCAGAGGATGAATGAGTATATTAACAGTGTTATGTAATTTATTAAGGTTACTCGTTGTAGTGATGTGATATGCGAGTATGATATTATCTTTGTTAAAACGTTATAGAAATGGTTAATACAATAGTGGGCATTTAATGCAAGGCTATCGGAGTGGTTGCATTAGTGCAGCATGTTTTATTTTTGTCCTGGCGAGGCTTCACCTGAAAGAAGGTTGGACTCGCACTTATATTATCTATCCTAGAGATTTCGGAGGGGATAGTGGGCTCGAGATACTAGATGCTGATGTATGTATAGACTTTGTCATTATGATTCAGCGTGTATCGGGCTTACCGTTGAGCGAAAAGATTTAATTTAGTATTATGTTGAGCACTCAGGACTTGGTAATAGGAAGAGTGCATTGTTATATCTATCCTCTAGAGATGTGGGAGTTAAGAGTTATACCCCTATTATTAGGGAAACAAATTTCGATAATTTTGATCGTATGTATTCGAGGTTTATAGAATGCAATTACCATCAACCAATACGGGACGATAGTGAAATTGGTGAAACGTTATTTGTTAAGCATAATTACGGGAAGAAATGTAACTTTTTCGTCAAGAGACGGAATAAAGGGGTACATGCTATGGACGGAGGACCCAACGGATTTCGATAACCAACAATGCTAGGTAGTAGTGTATCGGGGGGGGTTCCTTGTTTGGATTTCGCTTTGAGAGACATCCCACGCATGAAACTTAGCATAAGGTTGGAAATAGGGAGGCGTTTGGTCACTATTCCATGAGTTCGGTACCCTGGTCGAAATGGAATCAAGTAATTATGTATGTAAGTTGGAAGTTAAATTTGTTTTAAAGACATTGGAGCCGGATTTTGTGGTAAGAAAGCATTGAAAGTTATCCCCACGAGTTGAGGGGTGGAACGATGATATGGAGAATTTAAAAAATTTGATTTCTATAATGATTAAGAGTACCCAAATGTCGTAACCCCTTTCAGATTACAAGGTGAATAAGGAGTTGGAATGATTTTAGCATGGATTATCTAGAAAGAACTTTATTATACAAAAGAGATGATCTGTAAATTTCTTGATGAATAGAGTGTTAGTGATTTATTTTGGCTGTTGTAACTATTTGGGAAAAATTGTTGTACTTATTTGAAGAAGGTTGAGATTTGTTATTCCTCTTTTATAGTCATGGAATTTGAATGATCTATTCCTTATACTTTGTTGGATTTATCTAGTTTCACTGATGAGTAGCACGCCGTTCTCTCTCCTAGGGCGGTCGGGGTGTTGCAAAATGTGGGCATCTTGGTTAATCTGCAATTAAAATCGTTCGAGTCGAAGGGACGTGGTAATAGACATGTGAATTATATGTTTGTGGGACTAGTATAACGAAGTGGAAGTGATAGAGTGGATTAAACGTCACATGAGGGGCAATAATCCATACATAAGTGTGCAATTAGAATAGCACACCCTAAATTGATTGGAAGGCTGTGGGAAGCCATTTAAGAAGGAGTATTCCTTGAATGGAGCAGAAATAAAATTTCTATGAAGAACACTCGGAGTGGAGTTGTTAGTAGTCAAGTGTGAGATTGACTTGCGCATACAAAGAGTAATGATGTTAGTATGGTATAAGAGATCCAGAAGTACGCTTCGTGGAGAGAAGAGCACGGGTCGGAACTTTCTGCATACCCCAAGGAAGGAAGGGGAGTGTTACATGTCACTTAATGTGAGACATTTCAAGGGAAAAATCGATGTTTAGCGGGACATAGTGAGTAGTCTCTACATGCATCGTCATAGGTAAGGTTAGATTAGAAGAGGAGAATCAACCAGAGAATTTTGTGTTTATCAACTATTCCTGAAATTTGAAGAGGTCGGTGAAGTCGGTGTAGTTATTGGATGGGTTACCACCCCAAACATGATCAAGGGTTCATCCGAACATGTGAATTAAGTCGACCGAGAAGGAAGTGATTGATATTCCTTTGGGGTGGTTTACAGTATTAACTATTATGCCCCAGGATCGTGCCAGTACATGGTACGACACAGTATTAATTTCTGAATCAGGATGAAGTTTGTGAATCCCACATTTGATATGGGATTTCAGGAACCAGCGAAGATAAGGTTTCGTTTCGAGTAGGATGTATCACGCTTAGCCAGGAAATAGGCGCACGGTGATTAACGAATAGTGGAGCCGCGTGAAGATGATTTTAGAATCTTGGTGATCATTTCGTTCCCACAACGGTAAATAGATAACAAGTCGAACAGTGCGATAATTGGGGAAGGATATTACATTATGGTAGAATTCCGTGAAAGCACTCGTACTTGTTTGTCATGAACGAGGTGCATATTGAAGGTTTGGTGTTGAAAAACCTTTAATACTCTTCCTCTTCCTCTGCATATGCTTAGAGGTGAGTGGATAATCAGAATTTTGGATCGGTCGAGAATAATCCGATAACTATGGTGGAATTCCATGACTGATTTAGGCGAATAAGAGTGGCCAAAGTTCGTATGATTTTCTCAGAATGGGAGTTTTGTATATGAATAAATCTGAGTAGTTGTCATGTAGTGAGGTGCGGCCTCCTAATGATAGTGAGGTAATGGAAATTTAATTATGCGTATGTTGTCGGTTAGGAGCACCATGTGAAGTGCCTCCAATGATATTGTTAATCAAGCTTGCTGTGAGGCGGGGGCTAGAGTGATTGAGCGTCGTACTATGTAGATAGTTTGCGTACCGACAAGGATATCCAGAATTGTGCTACCTGGTAGGCCTTATTTTCCGAATTTCGGGACGAAATTCCGTTATTAAGTGGGAAGTATGTAATACCCCGTATTTTTATGGCTTTTAAATTTAGGGATTTATTAAAGTTAATTGAGATAAATTAATTTAATTTTAATCCGGAATGTTGTTTTAAATATTTACTAGCGTGACGAGAGTTAGTAATTATTGGAAATTTATTATTGGTTGAATGTTACTGGATGAGTATAGTAATATATGAGATTTATTTTTATAAAATTGTCACGTGTTAATAAAATGGCAATTATGGAAATTTAAGTCGGGACGCGCCCATGTCGTGTCGGGACTAAATGTTGATAAATAAAAGTGAATATTTTATAAGTTGCTCGTACGGTCATTTTGAGAGCGCCAACGCATCCGAAAGGGTCGAGATAGTCAAAAAAGTGTACCCGGGGGTTTAGTTTGGGTCTCGGGGCATTTTTAGGCTTAAATAGTACCCCAGGAGGGCATTTTGGACATTTTACATTTTTGGGTAATTAAACCCACGAAAATTCAAGGGTTATATCAGATGTCTAGGTTACCCTCTAGGTTTAAAACCATTCAAAACCTTAGAACGTCCATAGGAGAGAGCTCCCAAGGCAATCCAAGGCTCAAAATCCATCTGTTTGCACCGCCGCCACCACCAACGCGTAGATCGCGCGACGGGGAACGAAACCACACCAAAATCGTCCGCAAACTAGAATGTCAAAAATCCCAGGCAAGTGTTTATCTTTCTTATTTCGTTGATGCATCACTCATGTTAGTCTAGGAATGATTAGGATGAGTTATATGGAAAAAAACCTAATTTGAGATAGGAAATTGCATGTAGTGATGATTGGAATGATATTCTAGAAACCCCAAAACATGTAAAGGATTAAACCATGAAATTTTGATGTTTAGAAGAAGAAAATTCGGGAAAAGATTTGTTAGGACCATGTTTAAGAGATTTCTAGGGTTCTTGAGTTTAATATGAATTTTGGTTTGTTAATCCATGTTTAGTGACAGAAATTTACATGCTTTACGTAGGAAATACATAATATGATGATATAATGTTAGTGGTACAATTTCTTGGACGTTTGGAAATAAAAAACCTGGAATTGATTGAGGTTAGAGGATGAAACCCGTAACTACAAACTGCACAAATCGTATACCTGCGTAATCGATCGATCGAGCCCCAGACCTCGATCGATCGAGACCTCCTGGAAGACTCATTTTCCCCCTTTTTAAATTAGTTGAATTCGATTTAATAAGAGAAAATTCTTAGGCATCCTAAATAAAATGTTTTGGGAGATATAGAATACCAGTAGGACATACGAATAACTTTGGGACCTTTAATGCAGGATGAGAATTATATTTTTGGGATATTTACATAAAGGATGATGTAATCATGTATTAAAGGGAGATACACGTAAGAGAGTTACGTTTGAACATAAATGCATACCTACTGAATTGTACCCTTGGAAGGATGGAGTCCATGAGAGTTACGTAGTAAGTCGGAAAAATCCTTCGAATTTAAGTTAGAGACAAATAGTTATAAGTGATAGTAAATAAGGACAAATAAGGACAAATGTCGTAATGATGGAAATTGAGATGCACCTGAATTGATATGGTAATAATAGTATAGTTATATGACTTTGTATACATATACTATCTATGTGTAAAAATCGTGCCCACGCTACTTGCTATCCCTGAGGTTACCGCGCTGGGACAGTCTTATCTCGATGGGACCTTTATGGGGGATATTGACTTGTACCCTAGAAGATAGATATCCTTGGTACAGGCTATCGAATCGATAGTTCAGACGGTCCTAAGAGACGTAGGGGCATGTGCTATCCTCTTAGAGACTTGGAATCTATGCTTCGCCTCAATATTGTTTGTGTATGTGTTAATACAGTTCGAGAGTGATTCCGGACTTGTATTTCCCTTAGTACAAGAGATACGGGGATTGGATAGAAGAGTATGCACGCACCATAATTTTTATGTGGGGTGCTGTTAGTATATATATATTATACGAGTATTTAATATATATATGAAATTCTGAAATTTGGAGCTACCTACTGTGTTATGGTAAGTAAGAAATGTATCGTGACTTCAAATTGGAAATACTTGTTTTGAAAAGTATAATATGACACTGGGGAACTTTATTAATAAATAAAGTTAAAATGAGAGCTTTGTTACTAAATGAAAATATCCTCTTAAACAATTATATCATTCAGTTTTAAATCTTACGAGTAACCTAAGACAAATTAAACTATTGGGAAGATTAGTGCGATATAAGTTAAGAAGAATCGTTGGGAAGGTTAGTGCGATAGGTGTGCACATTAGAAGAGAGGTGATAATTGCTCAAGAGAGTGTCGCACTAATATGTTGTTGCATTGTCTTGTAAACATTTTAAATACTTTCTAAACGAATTTTAAAATCATACACACTATCGGGCTCTGATCCGCTTCTATTTCTCTTTCTCTCTTCTATATATATGTATATTACAGGTGCCCAGCCACAGGGGCGTCTTGCATAGGGTCCTTTGGAAGGAACGCACTGCAGCTTAGGTGGGAGTTGTAGGCCTCTTGCTTAGACGACATCATTCAATTATCTCCACTCCTAGCATATTCATTTAGTTGGGCATGTGTAGCCCTTTCCATTATTCAGTTGTTATTTGGGATTTGTATTCAGATATTTCTAGTTTTGGTACTTTGGGATTTATTACTGTTTAGATGCTATACTTTAAGTTTTAATGTTGGGATTGGTTGTTGAATGTTTAAATTAATTGGATTATGTTCCAGGATTATTGTAGTATGATTCTTTAATATTGAAATGTTGTTAACAATTAAATCTTTAATTTTTTAATATAAAATTTGGAAAGAAATGTTAAAAATGGTTTTGACACTTAGCTTAATTAATTAGGGTGCTTAAATTGGAAAAGTTATTTTTTGACAGTGATGCTGAGAATGAACCAACTGTTCACCTTGATTTAATTTAATAATGGAGTGATCGTCCGGTATTTAATTAGACGGGGTGTCACAGTACCTTTTTTTCTTCATTCTAATTAATTACTTTGTGTCGATGTTAATAATTTTTAATATAGAGAATCAAAATACTATGTATGAAAATATAAGAAAAATTGTTCTTAATATTATAAAAACGCTATAAAAATATGATGTCAAGAATAATGTTGTTGTTAGTGAATGGACGGGGTGAGATTTATATTATCCTTTTTGTTGATGATGCTGAATGCCCAGGGTGAGATTTATATTGTTGATGGTAAATTCCCGAGGTGGGCTTTATTTTGTTGATGGTGAATGTTCAGGTTGGGCTTTATATTGTTGTTGTTGGTTAAACATGTTATGTTTAATTTTGTATTATTAAAAATATAAAGGAAACTCTGTCGAAATTTTCACTAAACCTTCCCCATTTATCTTTTCCATGTGTTAAAAAAGAATAAAGTAAAAATTTACTTTGAGATTATGAAAATATTTTATGATGCGTGTGGTGGCCCTTATATTGTTGTTGATTGTGAATCCCCAAGGTTGTCTTTATATTGTTATTATCGATAGTAAATGTTCATGGTGGTATTTGTATTGTTGTTATTGTTGACAGTGCATGCTTGCGGTGGGATTTATATTGTTGTTGTTGTTGATGAAGTTGAATGCCTAAGGTGGGCTTTATATTGTTGTGGTTGGTTGAACAAGTCATGTTTAATTTTGGATTATTAAAAAAATAGAGGAAACTCTGTCGAAATTTCCATAAAACTTTCCCCATTTATCTCTCCCATGCGTTAATAAATAATGAAGTAAAAATTAACTTTAAAATTATGGAAATGTTTATTTTTATGCTCGATATTATATTAAAATATCATTATTGTTTGAGCTATATTATTTATATGGTTAATCTGTTTTAGTTGTTAACTGTTATTTGTTTCCTTCTTTTGTTTAGATATCGAACCCATTGTTGCCTATTGCGTATCCGATTGTAACAACCCGAGATTTTTGAGACAATAATTATTTATTTTGGGGAGAAATAAATATTAATTTAAATGGAGAATGATAAAATTAGCATTTGAAGTCAAAAATTTGAAGATGTTAGAAAGTGATTCGAATGACGATTCTGAGGGTGCGGTTGATTCCGAAAGGGTCGAGATAGTTTATATGATTGTAATTGGGTCTTATTTTGGTTCCGAAATATTTTAAGTTCGTTTGGCTCGAATTAAAGTGACCGAGTCATTTAACGTTGTGTATTTTGCAGATAAGGCTTATTAAACCTACGGGAGATAAAATCTCATTAGAGAGAAAGAGAAAGAAAGAGAGAAATAGGGAGAAGAAGAAAAGAAGAAGAGAAAGAGGAGAAAAGTGGTATTTCCGGCCATTACGCGATCTCGAGGAAGATTCAGACTATACGAATTTGAGACAAGTGATTAAACTTGCTAAATAATTGTTGTGTATCATTTATTTCATGATTTCTGGATAAAGATGGTGGATTTTGGGTTTAAAATGATAAAACCTAGATTTTGGGTAAAATCTTAGATTTGTTGTGTATATAATGGATTTGAGGTTACAAATTAGTTGAGGTGTGTTCTTTGATGAGTTTTAATGTTATATATATGTCTGGGTTGAAGAGAAATGGAGAGAAGTTGAGATATATGATTTTTGGCTTTTAAGAAAATAGCCATTTTCGTAGCTTCTGATAGGCCGAATCGATTCGGAAAGTTTCAGGTGCCCAGGTCTGAGTGATCGAATTGATTCGGCCCCAACCCAAATTGATTCGGCATGAGACAAAATCCCAAGTCTTTGGACCCGAATCGATTCGCCTTGGAGGACGAATTGATTCGGATTGGGCCCGAATTGATTCGAAAACAGGGCAGTTTTGGGGATGCTTTTCTAGGGTGAGTTGCATCCCATTCCTCTTGAGGTTATCAGTTGGGAATCTCTATATGAGTTATGAGAAGTGTATTTTGGATACTTTTAGGGAGTTTCCCTTATGAGAAATTATTAGAGTCATCTTTACTTAATTCGAGAGAATGTCGATTGGAGAGTATCATGTCAACAAAGTGGGGAAGCCCACTATCATTGAGAGTTCTGTGTGGAGATAATTATGGGTTTATAAGAGAGAGTTGGTATGCGCTTAGTGATATTAGGTTTTGATTAAATCCCAAATGGGATACCTTTAAAGGTTCGTATGATTGATTGAACCATATTATGGATTGAGAATAGTAAATGCTGATCGACTTGCATAAGGACATAAAGAATATCCTTAACGTAAATAGAATTGAGAGATCATTCATACAAATAGAATTGAGTGACGATTCATATAAATAGAAGTGAGGTGTGAACTTCAAGTTAGAAATAGTATAGTGTATACTAAGTGGGGAAGTCATGTGAGTTGTTTAAGAATAGTATATCGAGAGTAAAATATACGAATAATGATATTATTTTATTCACGCCTAAGAGCGTAATAAAAGTATGTAAATAGTTTGATATATATACCTTGTGTGATGGTATACCTTTATATGATGTGATGATGTATGTATATCTTGTGTGAATGATATATATATATATATATATATATATATATATATATATATATATATATATATATAGATATATATATATTTATGTGTGTGTGTGTGTGTGTGTGTGTGTGTGTGTGTGTGTGTGTGTGTGTGTGAAGCATACCTCCTCTATGATATCATGGGAAGTTGCGCAATGTGGGTGAGGCCCCTGGCTTGAGGAGCAGGGGGTGTATAGTCCCCAGGTCATAGCGTCCAGTTATTATTGTGTGATTTTTATTAGGGGTGAAACGTGGTGGTTATGTTTCGTCTCATTTTCGATGAGGAACTATGATCGCTTCCCGTACGTTGTGTTACGTTTTTTGCCAAGGCGACGTGAGATTCTGACCGTTGGTACCTAGGATGATATGTGAGTGATTCCCTAGTAGATGATAGCATTGAGAACCTGCATCCTCGAGTTATAGCTCGTTGGGATGGTTATTATTATACTTGTGTGAATAGTATATTAATTGTATATGATTATGTGATATTATATTTGTCTCTAGAGTAAACAGACATAAGAAGATTGCTTGAATCTCATTTCGGGAGATTTTAACCGGACTTAAATTATGATGAATCAATTATGAGAAAATGTAGAGTATATAATTATTGTGGGCATATATAGTACTTTGGGTATCGAGGGCATAATGGACCTCAACGACCAACATTGCCAAGGAGTAATGTATCGGGGGGTTCTTTATTTGGATTTTGCTTACGAGGCGTCCCACGTACGAAACGCAGTGCAATGTTGGGAGTGAGGAGAAGTTAGTCCTTAGTTCTCATATTTATATATTAGTATATCTTGACGATCGACAGTGCCAAGGAGTAGTGTATTGGGGGGGTGGATTTCTCTTGCGAGACGTCCCATGCACGAAACGCAGTGCAGTATTGAGAATTGGGAGAAGTTTAGTCCTTAGCACCTAGATGCTAATAACTCTCTCTCTCTCTCTCTCTCTCTCTCTCTCTCTCTCTCACACACACACACACACACACACACACACACACACATATATATATATATATATATATATATATATATGTCATAACTAGAATATGATAATTCTAGTAAAAGAGAATGTTTATGTAGATTTTATAGGTTAAGTAAGAGTACAAATATTGAGATTGGTAATAGTAGAAGTTGAGAGATAATTTAGATTGATTTTAATTTGAGCATATATTTTGGGTGTAGGTTAGATTATTGCCCTAGATAGATTTGGGCCATTAATTGGAAATCATTTGCATACGTTTAGTTGCGCTCTTTAGTTGAAAGGTTACTTGAACTTTATAGAGAGTGCGAGCCACCTTAATCATGTTATAATGCATTTATAATTATTATGCATTTTAATGCACTTGCTATAAATGTTTTCACACCTCGGACTCTGACCCGTTTATATTTTCTCCTGCGATGTATATATTGTATTATTTTAGGTGTTCCTCGGTAAGGACGCCATTGATGATATCCATCCAATGTATTCATGGAGCTGTGGAAGTAGCGGACTGTTGCGGTATTTTGATATAGTTGATTCTTATCTTCTTTTTTTTATCTAGATTAGGAAAGTGTTGTAGTATAGCACTTTTATATTTTTCCTCTAAGAGGATTGTCTGTGACCCGACAGCATATTCGAGTATTTTATTTTGTACATGGTGTTGTACTCTTATGTTAGTCTCTTTTATGTTATTTGAGCATGTGTGTGTCTCTTATCATATTTAGATGTTATGTTCTTGGCTAGTGGTTTCATGGTTTGTTTTAGAAATGTAAGCAAAATGTTTTAAATTTTTTTGATACCCTCTTTTTGTGGTAATGTTTAGTTAGTCGTGTTTATTTTAGAATCGTCACTAGATGATGAGAATGATCCACTTGAGATTCCTGATTATTTTAGTATAGGGATGGCCACCCGCTATTATTTTAAGCGGGGTGTCACACCGATGTAGCTGTTACTAAATTTTGTTTTTGTGCTACACGAATGGAGCTAATGTTGTAGTCTAATTTTCTAGTTTTTATGTCTATAGTATATGTCTTTTTAGATATCTTTTTGTTAGTGAGTTGTCCTGAAGTGAATTGGGAAACTGTTGGTGTATATTTTTTTTAATTTCAAATATTAATGACATTTTTTGTACTTATTGTTCAAGTTATATTGGTACTTGGAATTTGCTACTTTGAGTATGGAAATTTTTTCTTTGAATTGACAAATCGTAGTTTTATGCATTACATGTTTGGGTTATTTGAATAGTATAATAGAATTCAATGCAAAAAAAAGAAAGGAAAAAAAACTTTAATGACGGTTTACAGTTCACATATAAAAGGGGGTGTGTTTTATGTACGCTGTCATTATAATTAACAATGTAACTGTCGTAATAGGTACCTTTTATGACGGTTTGTACGAAAAATTATCATAATAGGATGGTTTGTTATGCGGTTTTTCCAACACCAATTTTATTATGACACACAACATTATTGTTTATGAGAGTTTGTATGAAAAACTATCGATGGTTGCTATGACGGTTTTGTCAACGATGATTTTGTTATGACACACAACATTACGATGGTTTTTAAAGCTTTGAAAACCGTCATAAATAACCTTTTATGACCCTTTTTTTCCCGTCATAAAAATGTCTATTTCTAGTAGTGGGTGGAGATCGAGGGTGGACCACGATCTATGGGCAACTCTAGACTGAGCCGTATTCTGTAGTGGTTTTTGTAAGTTGCATCTTGTAAAAACTCTATAGTGCTGATAAAAAGGTTTTACCCATAAGGGGTTTTTTCCTCATATTGCCTTGTCGTGTTTGCATACTTTATTTTATCTCCTTTATCACCTAGATGCTTGTTTAGGGTAATAAGTTATATGTTGGACTTATGTGTGCTGGACACTTAATTATAGAAATTATCCATTAAGATCTCAAGTGCACTCTTAACTTATATTCAATTATTTATTTTAATTTTTTGTTTTAAGGATTTTCATTTTCAAGGTCGGAAGAACTCGGGACATCAGAGTTGGTTGCGCTAAATTATTTCCTATTGCACCTAAAGACAATTCAATTTATGAAAGTTAAGTAGCAGCCACATGAAGTGGATATGATAAGGTATTTTCCAACGAACTCGAATGTTTTGGATAAAATGGTAATAACTTTTATTAAATAAGATCAAAACAATATAAAGTTGGCTGATGAAGAATTACAAATTCTTCTAAAGGGTTCAACAACATCCCAGGTAGAGTGATTTTAATTACGTTTAGTATATTTTTTTTATATGAACTTGAACTTGCAAATATTTACTTCCTCTATTTAAAAATATCATATAGTTGTACCAATTTTTATCTTCATGATTATATGAACTACAATTTGCATAAAATGTATGTCTATAAAGTCATATATGTTAAAATTTTGTGGTAAGTAACTGAAGTGTTGCAAACATTGTAATCACTAGATTCATAGAGCTAGAATGGTGGATAAAACTTTATTTTGACTGGATTTCTCACACTTTTTATCGTAAATATGGATAATGAAATTGAGGTTACTAATTAGATATTGAATTTCTAACTCCTTTTTAACCTTAATTTCACTATTTTTATCTATATGCAAGTTTGTTAGCTATATTTGTTAGATGTTTTTATATAGATTTTTCTATATGCATATTAGGTGTAGGTACAAGCACTATACTCAAGGGAATCTATCTGACATAAAATTTGTTTCACAAAACTTACTTTATGTTGTATTTTATGTGACACCCTGCCTAATTAAATACCGGTTGATCAGTCCTTTATTAAATTAAATCAGGATATCCAGTTAGTTCATTCTTAACATCACTGTCGAAAACCATTAATTACTAACCACCTATTAGTTAATTAAGCTGATGTCGAATTTTTATCTTTTAAATTTACATGCAATGATTTGTAATATATAAATAAATGAATAAATAAATCACATTCACCATTCTAAATGACCAAAACTATTAATAATAAATTAGTTGAATCAAATAAGATATGACTTGAATAAACACTCCAGCATGAAACTCCAATACAGTAATCCATGACTATCTTAATCTAACAACTGCAAATAAATGAAGTGCATAGTCTCTTAAAGTAACTATTAATAAAAGGTGGTGCAACATGACCAACTAAAGTATATGAAATGATGCATAAGATCTTAAAATAATGGAGGTGTCTACTACCGAGGTCCTACAATCATCCACAACAACTGCATCATGTAAAATGGGAATGGACTTCTAAGATGGGTGTCCCTGTGGTTGGGCACCTAAAATGGTTTTTACAAAATAGATTTGGAAAACGGGTCAGATCCCAAGTAAAACAGTTTAAGAATATTTTCAAGTATTTATAATGCGTAATAAGCAAATATCATATACATATTAGTTTCACTTACACTCACTTGAGGTCCTCACTCCGCTGCCATTGTGCATGCCTAACGTATTCTACTAACCCGTCCAAGTTATGCCACCCCGCCTAACTAGTCCAATTCAATTTCTTTACTACACATATTAACTCATGGTGTCTACCTATATTACCCATACAACAAGCTATAAATTTGTTTTCTCATATGTTTTAAATCAATTAGGAATTTATCAAATAGAGGCTAAGTTTCCACATACTTAGGTTATTTTCCGATATCATTATCTTTCTCATCTACTAAGTACACGCAGTAAAATAAAATGTAAGTATATATATACACATATCACTCGTATTATATATATACTAATACAGCACCCCTAGGCTGAGACCTGCGGTGCATGAATACTCTTCTATCAAGTCCCGGTACATCACGTACTAAATAAAGTACTACCGGTTCGGAATATCTCTCGAACTATTAATAAAAATAACACATATTGGAGGCAAACATAGTTCTAGGATTTGGGCTACGCACATACCTACGCACCCAAATGACCTTGAACACCATTGTTCACACAAATAGTGATCCAACCAAAGTTCTATGTTCTGACGCACCAATCTAAAATCCCCCAGTGGGCTCCTCATGATAAGATTGTCCCCTTTAAAAACCTCCCACGATAGTAAGCAGCGTACGTATGTCATACACATAAGAAATAATGTAATAAGTATTCATGCCACTTATATATTTATATCATCGATATAGGTATACGCACGTCCTATATCATATGTTCCATGCGTAGTATATTTATATCATGAATATCCCACGTACTTGTAAATTTCAATTTAACTTCTTATTGTACATTCTCGAGTACCCCTCACTACTCGAATTTTGCCCATTATTCTCTAACATTTATCAGTAGGTAACTCACTCATATCCTATTGGCCTAAGCCATTATTTTCTCCAGTCCCTCGAGACACTATAAAATTCTTGAATTAGATTTTCACCCACAATTTTACTTAATTAATCTTAGTCCTTAAATCCCTCTCATGTGACTAAGTCTCAAATCCCATATTGGCCTACTAATAATTTAATTTAATTCTCTTTATAATTAAAATTTCATCTCAAAAGTTAATTTGGTCATTTCCCACGAATTTTAAGCAAAAGGGGAAAAAATTGCCAAATCTGGGAAACTGAATCAAGTTGTCCTTGGTCCGAATCGATTCGCTTGAACATGTATCGTCTTCTCTAATTAATATAGCTACGGGTTTCACCATTTTTTTTATCTCTAAACCTCCATGATTCAATCCCATTCACCCAACCAAGAATACTAGACATTATACCAACCCAAACACATGATTTCCAACATTTTATAATCATCAAATCATCACAAAACAACAAGTACTTTGAATTAATTCAAGATTTTCCTCCAAAAAACCCTCGTTTACCATTTTTCATCAAGAACACATATATAATTCAGACCTCTTCACATTCATCAAATTCTTCTTCATACTTAGGGGATTCAAACTTGTCATTATTTCAACCAATTATATGATTGAAATCTTTATCTTTGTCATCAACATTCATATAATTAAGATTTTAATAATCCTACACTAACATGAATAATACATCTACTCTAAATTCAATAAGATAAATACTTTCCTCTAAATGTAGGTATGAATCTCTGTGAATTGATGATGTAGGTGTATTCCTCTTCCCTCGATCTACGCTTCGGTGGTGTTGGTGGTGTAAAAGGTGCAATAATGGTGGTTCTAGCCTTTTGGAGTACCTCTCCTTCCTCTTCTAATGGCCTCTGTAAGTTTTGCAGATTCTAAACCTAATGGCCTTAACCTAACAGTAATATACACTTAGAAATTTTCGTAGGTGTAATTCCCTCAAAATTTCAAAAGACTAAAACACCCCTCTCACGTGCCGGTTTGGCTTAAAAGTGTCCCGGAACTCGAACTGAACCCCCAAGTAGACTTTTTTCACTATCTTGACCCTTCCATACACAATGGCTCTCTAGAAATGATCATATGAATGAATTATAAATGTCTTAATTTTCATTTCATTAAATTAATTCCCGACGCGACTGACACGCATGTCCCGACTAAATTATCATAACTGTCGTATTTCTCACTTATAAAATTTTTAAAATATTCTTCTTATTATTATTATTACTCATTCACTAAGTAATATTAAATACAAATAAATATTAACCCTTATCTCGCTAATTAATATTTATTTTACTGGATAAATTTTCCAAATATAATTTAATTAATCCCAATTATATCCCAATATAAAAATCAGTAAAATTACGGGGTGTTACATACTTCCCTCCTAACAACGTAATTTTTGACCCAAAATTTGTAAAAAGAATACCTGGTATATATAACTCGGATATTTTTCGTGCATCTCACCTTCGCATCCCTAAATAGACTCATCGGCAACAATATGCCCCATAATATCACATTAACTTGTTGCACACAACTACATTTGAACGTATTCAAAATAGTTACTCGCAATACTCTTTTGGCATTTCCACTATACACACACCAATGGTACCCTTTTGATCGGAGGACCATTAACTACAACCCATGATTAGCAATAAGTCTATTCAAACCTTAGCATGTCAGCATATTCACATATGCTTACGGTCTCATTTATAATGACACACAAAAATATCATAAATCGAATAACAATGTCTCAAAAGATGAGCCTATACTCCACTGGCTCTATCATCCCTATGTTAGAAAATGCCTCATTTCTATAGGTATCAATTTTTCTTATTGTCGTACCAAGCCATCTCTCCTCACGGGACACATCATCAGATTTCTCTAACTACTCATGTTAAGCCTTAAAACTTTGGTTCACATCAACGTACTCTCACTACATTTCAGAACTATACAAAAATGATGAGGATTAACTTAATCCTTGTCAACGGATCGTGAGTCACTCCATGTCCAGGAAACTTGTTACTTTCCCATTCTCTACTACCCTAAGGGTTGGCAACAAAATTTCTTCTTATGAAACCTCATAAGTCAATTGTCAATTAATGTCCTGCTACGAGTCATCACTTGTAGCTCTAACAGTTGCAGTTAGTATCCCC
The DNA here is from genome assembly GCA_949130495.1 of Sambucus nigra. Classification (NCBI taxonomy): domain Eukaryota; kingdom Viridiplantae; phylum Streptophyta; class Magnoliopsida; order Dipsacales; family Adoxaceae; genus Sambucus; species Sambucus nigra. Next base: position 575,536,682 of record OX422217.1, read on the forward strand.
AGTTACTCCAAAAATTCAAAACATGCATTCTCGCATTCTTCAACATTCTATGTCATCCCTCCCAACTATCCATTGGCCTACAGTTGACACGTCTAGATCAAGACGTAACTTTGTACTCATCTCCTCCTGACACTCCTTGTTTAAGGCCGACTCAAGTCTTTTTTCCTGATTTACAACACTACTGGGTGGTACCTTGTGCTGGTTCATTTTTGATCTATAATAACACCGTGGATAAACTGCCCGATAATATAACACACCCCAAACTAATAACGATAATTTTGTTCATGGACAATTCTCTTCACATCCCACAGAAAATCACGCACACTCTGTAATTTTTGAATAATCTAATAATGAACTTTACCAATTGCGTTTCCATTCCGTCCCTAGAATCATCAATCTATCACAACATTCAGGTGGGTAGTTTCAGACTAACCTTTTCCTTTTTCGAGTGGCGCACTTGGATACAACCTCAATATGTCTCACTCAACCCGAAATCAACATACTTAACATCTCATGCCATATGGAATATCTTACTCCCCCTTTTCTATGATATAAGAATCATGGTCCATGTGTTTTCTCCAAAGCTGCATAGTTCTTAGAACCTTTTCCACCGATTAGAATTTTACCAACCTATCTATGCGCGAACCACTCTACACATTTAACTGTGTGAGAATTAACTTTTTGCTAATATATTTTGACTCACCTTTAAACTCACCTCGTTTATGGGAGTTTTCTCGTGATATACACACATTCATCCTCTCTGCCTTCCTTGAACGAAGTTCAACCTCTCCTACCTCTCCACTTGTAATCTGACTGTCCCACCACTAATACATTTACAATATCTTCCTAAGCATCCTTATCATAGGCGATATCAAAAATGTAACTAACCAAGGCATCCATACACCCTATACCCCGTGCATAACTGCACAATCATCTCTAACGTTCCACACATAACCTACTTATCTCAAGTTCGACCTTACACTCTTAGTGTGGCTATACCGTATGGCTAACCTCATTTACCCTACTAAAATGATTTAATTCCCCTCGAGACTTCCCCACCCGTCAACTAGTGGTGCAAAAATCTCTCCCCAGTGATCTCCACAAATCACTACTCGACTCTATCGGTCTTATGTCATAGAATAACTCTCAGCTCATGTAATAACTAAAGTGATAACTCATGCCCTAGTAACCAAAACATCTCTCAACTCTCGAAATTTGTTGGGATTCATGCGTGGGTTGTCTCGCATGCAAAATTGAAACAAGGAACCCCCCGATACACTACTACGTAGCATTATCGTACATCGAGATCCATAGGTCCTACACACCTGATCCGAAGACAAGTCTTATTGTCCACTCCCACATCACTAAAGGAGTTATACAACATGAAGCTCTCATTATCACTAGTTTCTCGTGCTAGGTCAACAACGAGCTAAATTTATTCGCTTAACAGTTAACTTAATATAGCCCGAATCATATCAGTATAGTCCCTACACAGTGGGATCAAACGTAACGAGGAAACTATAACCTCTGAAGTCTCCTTTATAATATAATATAAACGCGATCTCAACCTTCTTCCAGGTGACACATCGCTATACTACATATCCTGCCCTAGAATAGCGAACACGATAGCCTTAATGTAAAAGCCCACCATCGCTTAACCTGTCGCTAACCAAAGTATACCCAAGATAATGTTATACTCGAATATCATCTCTCAAAATGAGTTAGCCCACTAAAATATATTCTTTCAGTGTCCCCACACACTTCCCTGCATATGGAACCAAAAAGATCCCCGGAACCCAACGGTAAATTTATAAATATAAAAAGTAACACCATCAATACACGTACTAAACCTGTCTCACGCGTTAACCTAGTGCCAAAGAAATACTATGGTTTGCTCATTTTACACAAAATATACCCCATTCACCCCAGGATAAGACACACTTTCAATTGTTAATAACACTGTAGGTCTAAATTCTTCTTGGACATAAGACTCTCGCCCGAATCCATCCCAAAAACTTTTACAACTGTTACCCCTATTGGGCATCCTGCTCATGTCCCCTAACTCGTTGTGGACAAGATCGATACATGTGTCCCTACTCTCCACACATAAGATAACACTTGGTGTTATTCCCCTATCTCTGGCCCTATTGTCCCTACTGGGATTGTCCTTCTCTCGGACCTCGTAGTCTTATCCCTGATTGCTACCCATGTTCTTCCTTTGGCTTGCTTTCTGTGTAGAACACTTTATTGTCCCTTTCGGCCCTAATTGAATTCATCGTCACTTGGTAGGAATTTCATTGATATACATCATTCAATTGGGTCCCATGCTGAGTATCCTATGTGGTGCATCAATATCACCAATTACCTTTAATCTTGCCCTTCTAGATATGCTCTCCCACTCTCTTGGATCCCTTCTCATAGAAACATTGATATAAACATTGTGAAAGTACGTCATTGACGCCATGTGCACAAGTCGTCCAAGACTGATTTCCTATAAATACTAGCGAATCCTACTCATGAGTCCATCATCATCTTTAAGAACCTTCTTCTCTACTACCTACCTCCCCGGGTACGAAGTTCACTTAAATAAATAAATTCTTCATCACAGTCAACCTCTATTCATCCTTCCTCTGAAAAGTACAGCGACTTCCTTGGCATCCCCGTTTGAATAGAAAATGAAAGAACTTGTGGTTAAACTGTGCCCAAAATTTCTCGATGAATTCCTTATCTACTTCCTATTATGTGGTGACTATCTCCCACCATGGCATCACTGCTCCTATAAGAAAAAATTTAAACCAAAATTTAATTCATGAGTGCCACTTCACTCTACCACACACCATTGCCTTTGGATTGTCTCCTACCTTTGGCCCATCACACTTCCTCTCTTACCTAAATCCTTACAGATGTCTCTTTGAAAGATCTCCTTCAACTTTCCCCTTTACTGAGTATGCTGGTTGAGTCTAAATTTGTACCACCGTTCTTGACGACGGTGGTTGGGGAAACTACTGTGCCCTAGTGATTATCCTATAGTCATCTACCTAAATAATAATCATAGTGACTCCCATCGTGGCGACTATTTATAGAATTCTTCATGGCTTGTGCTGAGCCTCTCATTCTGTAGTCCTTCTAATTGCCCTCATCGGTCACCCTATATTATTCGGTGTACGAAACCCAACTCAACTCGCATATGATTTGTATCAACTATAATTAGTAGAAGGAGAAGACAAATGTGTGTACGAAGAGGAATAAAAAAATCCTATAATAGGGCACTATATCAAAGAATGCTACGCTGAAGCGTAATAAGCCGTACAGATCGTAAGGACACTAGAACTTGATGCTCTTATACCATCTATGACACCCCGCCCAATTAAATACCGATTTATCAGCCCTTTATTAAATTAAATTAGGATATCCAGTTGTTTCGTTCTTAGCACCACTGTCAAAAACCATTAATTATTAACCACCTACTAGTTAATTAAGCCGGTGTCAAATTTTTATCTTTTAAATTTACATGCAATTATCTGAAATAAATAAATAAATAAAATAATAAATCACATTCACCATTCCAATTGACCAACATCATAAATAATGAATTATTAAATCAAATAAGATATGACTGGAATAAACACTCCATCCTAAAACTCCAATACAGCAATCCATAAGTATCTGAATCCAACAGCTGAAAATAAATTAAGTACATAGTCTCTGAAAATAATACTAATAGAAGGTGGGGAAACATGCCCAACTGAAGTAGATGAAATGATGCATAAGATCTGAAAAGAATGGAGGCGTCTACTACCAAGGTCCTGCAATCGTCCACAGGCAACTATAGAACGCCAAATGGGAATGGACTTCTATGCTGGGCGTCCCAGTGACTGGTCACCTAAAATGGTTTTTACAAAATAGATTTGGCAAATGGGTTAGAGCCTGAGTAAAATAGTTTAAAAATATATGCAAATTTTTATAATGCGTAATCAACATATATCATATACAAGTTAGTTTCACGTGCTCTCACTTGAGGTCCTTACTCCTATGTTATTGTGCATGCCTAAAGCATTTTACTAACCCGTCCTGGTTATGATACCCCACCTAACTAGTCCAATTCAATTTCTTTACTACACATATTAACTCGTCGTGTCCACACGTATTACCCATATAACATGTTATTGATTTGTTTTATCATATCTTTTAAATCAATTAGGAATCTATCAAATAGAGGCTAAGTTTCCACATACTTAAGTTATTTGTGGTATCATTATCTTTCTTGTCTACTAAATACACACAGTAGAATAAATCACAAGTATATATATACACATATCATCTTGTTATATATATACTAATACAGCACCCCTAGGCTGAGACCTGCGGTGCATGCATACTCTGCTATCAAGTCCCGGTGTATCACGTACTAAATAAAGGACTACTGGTTCGAAATCACTCTCGATCCATAAAAAGAAATCACACATATTGGAGGCGAACATAGTTCTAGGCCTTTGGGCTACACACATACCTACGCACACAAATGACCATGCACACCATTGTTCACACAAATAGTGATCCAACAAAAGTTTTATGTTTTGAGGAACCAATCTAAAATCCCCCCAGTGGTCTCATCAGGATAAGACCATCCCCTTTCAAAACCTCCCACGATAGCAAGCAGCGTATGTATGTCATACACATAAGAAATCATAAGAAATCATGCAATAGGTATTCACACAACCTATATATATATATATATATATAGGTATACGCACGTCTTATATCATATGTTCCATACGTAGTATATTTATATCCTGAATATCCCACGAATTAGTAAATTTTTCTTATCGTACATTCTCGAGTACCCGTCACTACTCGAATTGTGCCCATTATTCTCTAACATATATTATTAGGTAATTTAGTCATATCCTACTAGTCTAAGACATTGTTTTCTCAAGTCCTTCAAGACACTATAAAATTCTCCGAATTAGGTTTTTAACCCACAATTTTACTTAATTAAGCTTAATCCTTAAATCCCTCTCATGTGACTAAGTCTCAAATCACATATTGGCCTACTGAAAATTTAATTTAATTCTCTTTATAATTAAAATTTCATCTCAAATGTTAATTCGGTCGTTTCCCATGAGTTCTAAGAAAACAGGGGAAAATTGTCCAAATCTGGGAAACTAAATTGATTTGGCCTAGGTCCGAATCGATTCACTCGAACATGTATCGTCTTATCCAATTGAAATAGCTATGGGTTTTACCATTTTTTTATCTCTAAACCTCCATGATTCGATCCCATTCACCCAACCAAGAATACCAGACATTATACCAACCCAACCACATGATTTCCAATGTTTTGCAATCATCAAACCATCACAAAATAACAACTAGTTTGAATTAATTCAAGATTTTCCTCCAAAAATCGTAGTTTACCATATTTCATCAAGAACAGATATATAATTTAGACTTCTTCACATTTTGATTATCAGTAGTTCATCAAATTCGTCTTCATACATAGGGGATTCAATACTAACATTATTTTAGCCCAATACATTATTGAAATCTCTATCCTTATCATCAACATTCAAATAATCAAGATTTTAATTATCCTACACTAACATGGATAATAAATCTACTCCAAATTTAGTAAGATAAATACTTACCTATAAATGTAAGTCTGAATCTCTATGAATTAACGGTGTTGGTGTGTTCCTCTTCCCCCGATCTACGCTCCGGTGGTGTTACGGGTGTAAAAGGTGCAACAATACCTCTCCTTCCTCCTCTAATGGATTCTATAAGTTTCGCAAATTCTAAACCTACTGGCCTTAACCTAACACTAATATACACTTAGCAATTTTCGTATGTTTAATTCCCTCATAATTCCAAAAGACTAAAATACCCCTTCTGGGTGCCGATTTGGTCTAAAAGTGCCCCAAAACTCAAATTGAACCCCCGGGTAGACTTTTCTGACTATCTCGACCCTTTCAGACACATTGGTATACTCAAAATGATCATATGGATGACTTAAAAATATCCTACATCTTATTTCATTAAATTAAGTCATAACATGACTGACACGCGCGTCCCGACTAAATTACTTTAATTGTCGTATTTCTCACTCACGACAATTTTAATATATCCTTATCATTATTATTAATCATTCACTAAGTAATATTCAATATAAATAAATATTAACCCCTATCTCGCTAATTAATATTTATTTTACTAGATTAATTCTCCAAATAAAATTTAATTAATCCTAATTAATTCCCAATATAAAAATGAGTAAAATTATGGGATGTTACATTTTACTCAGATTATACTTATCCCATTTTGATGTTGCATCTGAAAAATTTGCGATTTTACAGCAATAGCCTGATAATCCTGCTACACGCCTGCCCTTAATAGATATCAGCTTGCCAAGTTGTAGAATTGTTGACTTGATTTAGGGGAAAATAATATTAGCAAATGCTAGCAAGAGGTTAGTACATCTCAACCTGTTGCCTTTAACCCTTTGTTACACGTTTCAGGACCTTTCGTGAACTCCTTTATGGATATGTAATTTATACTTAGATTATAGTAGCTAATGATTTTTTATCCTTCAATATTAATGGTTTCATTCTTTAGCTTTTAGAATGGGAGACAAGTTTCTACTTATATGAGCTCAATGGAATGTTACTCACGTTAATTTATTCAAATACGCTAACATAGGTTGGCGTATCTTTATATTTTCCTATGTGTTGATTCTTTATGTAAGTACATCTCCATGGCATTAATGTCTCGCAGGAATGAACAATATTGCAAAAACATTTTTACTCAAGGAAATATTAATCTAGCTTAAACTATTAGTATCTTTGTTGTACTATTTTTTGGGTGTAATACTTAGGGCCTCTGAACTTTGACCCCTACACCTAGGGGTTCGTAAAAAAATTGATAACCTGAAGAACCGAACCAAACCAACCTTCATGGGTTAGGCTAGTTTGGTTTTTTTTCTCCATCGATTGCTTCTTCTTCAAAAAAACTGAGAAAAGAAGTTTCGGTTCGGTTCTCGATTTTATACCCGAACCAAACTGAACCGAGAACCGAACCCATGGAACCAAACCGAAGAATCAAACTGAAGAACTGACCCTAAGAACCAACTCGAGAACTTACCCGCGAACCTGAACCATTAATCATAACCATTAACCAACCCGCGAATTAGAACCACTAATGAGAACCGCAAACCAAAATCGTGAATTTGAACCATGAACCAGAACCGTGAATCGACCCAAACCAAATCGAGAACCGATCATTTGGTTCAGTTCGATTCTAGTGGATATAGATTATGGTTCCAAAACTGTGGAATCAACCAACTTCACCACTTGAACTTCCTAACTCCTCACTTAACCCCCATACTTCCACTGCCAATTCAAGTCACCCAAATTAGTTGATATTGTGAGTTTTTTTTTTGCAATAAAAGACCCGCGTGTGTCCCATGTGTCCTTTAATTGAGGGAATGTTGGTCTTTAAAAGGGATTAGGAATTGTTTATTATTGTAAATCAAGATTAGGGAAGAAAAAACTCTAACTCTCTTTAATCACTTCACGACAACTAATCGAACATAAATTCTTTTCATTTCTAGTTGATTGTGTAGGAGATTTGAATCAAATGGATTGGTAATTATGGAAAAGGTTGTTTGACGTCAAACATAAGTTAGAAGCTCCACTATATGGTTAGATTCTTACATTTTATTTACTTATATTATTTCAATGTTATTTTTTCGCATTGCATGTTGATCACATCCTATTATAAGGATTGTTTTAATTTTAAAACACATCTTAGTTTGTAAAGAAGTTCAAAACTGATTTTTTTAGTTATTTGGTGAGTATGTTGATCAAATCTTGTCTAAAGGCATTTTTAACTTTGTATACTGTTAATGTCTTGCACTTTTAACAATGTACACTGCTAAAGTCTTGCATTTAGGGTTGGTTGTGTTAAAAGAACATATTTTATTATGTTAAAAGCATAGTGTATTATTTCTTTAGAATAAGCTATCACTTTTGAATTAATTATGTCAACTTTATTATTACTTTTACTAAACAACCTTGCATTTCACCTATTTTATTGTGTTAAAAGCATCCATTTTATTATTGCTTTTACTATAAAGTTTTGTATTTACTCCAATGAATTAATCATTCTTTATTTTTTTTTGTAGAAAAAGCATTTGAGTACTTAAAAATTAATATTCACCATTGTGGCAAGTTGAAATTGGTTGGTGATGAAATATATGGGGGGTTATTGCATGTGCAGACTTTTTTCATGCAGATGAGATGTCATAAATTGAGCTAGTTCTATGAAGGAGTTAGGTTATGATTCAAACTTCATTGTTCATTACTTTTTGACTCGCTTGTACCTTAGGCATTTACTCTCTTTTACCTCATGTATATGGGGGTATGCCTAATTATTAAATATCCAAGGGTATCTCTAAATATCACGTGGACTCTTGACAAATAAGTCATATTTACTTAAGACATTTCCTAATTGCCCCTATTAAAATATTTTTTCCAATAGTTTCTATTTATATATGTAATCAATATTCACTATCTATTTGTAAATTGGAGCTATAGGAATAATAAAAATATACTTAGGTGGCCTTGTTTTTTAATTTGAATTTGAAGTTTGAATCTGAAATCTGAAGACTTAATCTGAGGTATCAAATTTGAATCTGAAAAACATGCTTGTTTAGTATGAATGGATGTATTCAGACTGATTCGGACTTCATATTCAGACTTCAGAGGTTCATTTACGTCGTAATCATTCAAAGGCAAAAATAGTCGCTACCCTCTTAATCATTTTTTAAAAAAACACTATTTGATACCTCTTAAGTCTGAATGGTTTAGATTCAGACTTAAGAGGTAAAAACAAACAACATCTTACTTAGAAAAACCAAAAATAAACCAATACAACGATGGCACGGAATGTCTACCAAGTGGATTTTTTCTTGTGTGCATCAAATAGTGGAATCCATATTCGTGCCACATTGTATCTTTTCTTTAGAAGGTCCCAAAGTAAACAAAACTCTTTTTCAATTGAGTGAATCAATCTGATATATAGTGTTGAGGTCGATCAAAACCCACAAACTCCATTATCCCCTATTGAGAAAACCCATTACCCGTCCAATAACTCACAATCCCCTCAATTTAAACCCATTTCCCCCTAATTGCAATGTCACCATCTTAAGACCGTTTGAAGGCATGATTTTTTTCAGTTCTCTATTCTATTCTCATCAACCACTTTATTTGTCAGTAATTAAAGTAACCCCCTCTAGGTATCCATATATCTGTTACACTCCTCAACAACTTATTTCACTAAAATAAATATTTGTACAAACCATTTTGACCCCTGATTCTAAAGATGGATATCAACACTTAGGTTGTGGTTGTTTTTTCATCTGAATCTGAAACATGAATCTGAAAAATACGTTTGTTTTTATATCTGAATGGACCTCTGAATGAATGTATTTAGACCACTGTTCTAAAAAACCCGTCGAGGCTCCGCCTAGGCATGCCTAGGACTAAGACTTAGGAGAAACACCCCGCCTTAAGTTTTTTACGCCTTATTCTTCGTAAAACCCTTAAGGTGCACTTCTTTGTCTAAAAACAACAATGCTTTAGTGAAACAATATCGCCTTTTAAATAATTTTTTTACTAATCGGACCATTATCTCATTCAAAATAATCAAATAGTATTTTAATTTGCATATATTCAAACATATTTTTATGATATGTACAATTTTGGTATTTTAATAGCCTTGTTATGGTAAAAAAATCTTAAAATATATTAAGAAGGCCTAAACGCCTTCTCACGCCTAATGTCCGCCTAGGCTTCTAAGGCTTAAGGCTTGGCCTCCACACCTTAATCATGCCTCGCATTTTTTAGAACCTTGATTTAGACTCATTCAGATTTCAAATTCAGGCTTCAGAGGTTCATTTACCTCTTAATCATTAGGAGGAAAAAATAGTTATTAACCTCTTAATCGTTTAAAAAATAAACAATATTTGGCACCTCTGAAGTCTGAATGGTTCAGATTGAGACTTAAGAGGTAAAAACAAGCAACACCTTAGAAAAATACTTTCATTCTTTATATTTTTCCTTTTTTGGGTTTTTATTTTTATTTTTATATGTATGTAGTTTTCATGCATAAGGTACAAGTGTAATGAGATACACATGCAAGCGTAGACGTTTGCGTCGTGTGATGAATAAAATGGTGAACCTGAAGAACAATGGCAGCATAAAAATAGGCACAAAAATAGGTACAATTCTTTAAAACATATATAAAGCACCAAGGAGTGGATATGACACTACCCCCAAACATTGATAGAATGGGCTTCCTCCCGGCAGCTCTATATTTAACATCTTCAGCCAGACGTAAATGTACTAAACCCTAAAGATACGAACTACGATAACACATGTTGGCCAAAGGTGTGGGTAATGGGAGTTAACCGTAAGAAGATCAAAAAATTAGTTTTGTTTGGGTAAAGACTGCACATGTTAATGCACTTGTGTGGCAAAGTTCTTTACGCTATGAAAATCATCGGTGGAATAAGGGTGGGTGGGAAGGCAGAAAGGTGCAGCAAGTGGGATGTGATGGGCATTGCACAATTATTTCATAAATATGCGATGATAATGGTCACGTCATGACATGTCGATGATTGAACGATAGTAATAACATCCATAAGGAATGCGTGTTCAAGGATTACCAATATAAGTGAGATGTAATTTAAGAGTAGCAGCATAAATACTCTTATAGATGGAGGTATGGAGGAAGAACTCACGAAATGGTTCATGGAGTTCATGGGTGGGTGGCCGATTTAAGTAAAGACCTAAAGAGATAGATGGCAATGGGAGAGGAATGATAAAAATATCCAAACATGGTGGAGGGTGGGGGGGGGGGGGGGATAATGAGGGGAGGAATATGGTCTAACTCCAAAGTAAGGGACACACACTCATCTTGAGGGTCGAATTGATCCCAATTACACTCGTAAGAGGGACTGTGGTATTAAGTGGTGGAGAGATCAACTTATTGGCTAATATGTCACCATCCATGGTGGTGAAAGGGACATACAAGTCATTTGAATTCGAGATAGACGAGTCAACATAAATATTAGACTCAAAGTGAGATAAACATTTCTGTAGCGGATTCATATGAACAGACGTAAGAGCCATCGTTGATTCAGTCTTGGAGCAATAGGTGGCACTGGTATATAAAGCTAATCTATAAGGAATAGGTGCCTTGGGGACACACATAGTAGTCTCAATAAGTATAAATTCAGTCGTATTTTTAGATATGAATGGTGGGGAAACATCAAATTTGGGTTCATTTTGATATTCAGGGCAAGGATCATCCTCACATTTTATGGATATGTCAACATAATTATCAACTTGGGGCTCGAACCACAAGTTGGTCTCAACTTTGATATTCTCAGAGTCATAGGGTTGGTTGTACTCAAAATTTGTCTCATAAGATGAATCATCATCGTTCGACGTGGGTGTAATAATGGGTTGACTTAGGAGGACATCCGACTATCTCGCACACTCAAATTCATTTTAGCATTGTTCAAGCCTTTGAAGGGATTGATTTTGATATTGAGAGGATTAATCTTGGTCGAGGATGAATTTTTGTAAGAGTATTTTAAGAGATGATGTGGATGGTGGTGGGTGGTGGTGTAACGGTGTACGGTTGATGAGGACGCAACTCGCTATCAGCATGACTAAACGGATAATACTGATAGGAAGTGTGGGGGATAGTGTCAAGTTCATCATATACGAGAGGAGGGCCTCCGTAAGAGATAATATCTTGCTAATTGCGCGCAGCATACTGAGGGGATTGATCGGGATGGGGTGCACTAGGTTGCCATGATGACTATCCGAAATTGCAAAAATCCACATGGGGTTGTGAGAATGTGTAATATTGATCCAAGTTCGCAAATTTCCCCAATTTATCGGATTACTTATTTAATTGGGTGACTAAATTTGCACAAACCACAAATCAAATTAAAGCATCCCTTAAACATGCATAAAGATTCAATCCATCAAATATGGTGAGAGACAGATTTCAGGAAAAAAATTTCGCAGGGCAAAACCTTTTAATTCATTATAATAAGTAAATCGCAACTTACATGGATTACAATGAAATACAGTGACACATGAATACCCGCGGGCATCACTCAGTGTCATCATCAATGAATCCACACGCAGTGAACCCACATGAACCACAATCCAATCAGCAAAGGAAGAACCACAGCACTCCTCAATGACATGTAGCCACAAAAATTCGTAGAGACTCCCTCAGCAATAGCACGCAATCCCTAGTTACAGAGATCTCCCCACAAAGATGAACAAAAGAAAAGTAGTGTTCTTGGGTTTCAAAAGGATTCACAAAAGTATGGGAATGATGTGTGAATCAAAACATGAGTTTTGGGGACTAAAAAATATAAAGACTTGAGCTAATAGAACTCTCAAAAACGTCTCTCCCATTCTTGAAAAAAAACTCCCCCGAAGTTGAATTTTATAAGGAAACTAAAAGAATTTTGAGTTGGTGGGACTGTTGTTGTGTGTGTACCCCGAACCGGTTCACAGTGTGGTTCGCGGTTCGCTGTACCTCGCTGGGGATAAAATAAATCAGCATTTTGCTTAAGGAATTTTCTCCATCTTAAAAAGGTCATAAGTCCTTCACCGTATCTCGGATTTAGGTGTCATTTCTTTCAGTATCTTCATGGCATTGAGCTCTTAAACTTTCCAGTTGACCAAACCTCTGGACTATGGCTATAAAATTACAAAAATGCCCTTGAACTTTCCTATCTTTCCTTTCTTTCATTATTTTTACTTCTCTTACGTACCACTTGCATAAAATCCCTAAAATTGTGGAACGTGAAGTCGTTGAAGCAGATGTGGGACACTTGATGGAGATGTTGAATTCTTGACTCTTAGAATTAGGATACAGGCCTTCATGTGAGATCGTGAAGTGGCGTGCCAACTGTAGCGGCGTACGACATACACAAATGTAAGATATCGAACATGAGAAAAATGTCCTTACAAATCTCCCCCTATGTCTATGCCGGTACAAAATAAAAAATCCGAATTATTATCATTCAATTGACCTATAAAAATATACCCTCCCATGAACCCAATACTAGAAAGATACAAATGAGTAACTCTTCATCGTTTGTTCTTTAAATCTTCAAAATCTTAAATCTTTTATCATCAGGGTGTGCAACATATGATCATCAATGTATTACCTACACACATGAGATAAAGAAAAATACCAAGTGACGTATCGAGTTTGAAATGAGATAAACATAGATACCAATTTATGAGAAAAGCATAAGTCAAATCTTAAAAACTCCCCCAAAATTTAAACTCCCCCATAATTATGATAATTCTTTCTCCCCCTTTTTATTATGTCCCCAAATAGACAAATGAGAAGAATAAATCAAACAAGTAAAGTCGGGGTTTCACGATATTCAAAACAAGGAATCAATCAAATGACAAACGTGCTCTTGCAAAGAGATACAAAAAAAATCTTCACAAACTATTTTTGAATTTTTCAAATTTTTTCATACAATCAAAATCACACCGTGGATATAAACTCAAACAACCAAGTCATGGATATGGAATGAATGGGTGTGAACACATTTGATAGATAAATCAACTCAATCAATCATATGTGCACGATGCATATCTGTACCCCTAACGAATGTACACCAAAAGTATCCTTATGTATAAAAATTATTAAATTTAGATGACATCGTCTTATAAAAATCAACAAATCAAAGTCAAAATGATTTCCACACCAATAACGTTAAAAAATATTTAGCGCATTTTCAGGACTCTCAAGGACGTGAAAACCCATTTTAATTCTCCATCCAAACTCCCTCACACATATTTTCATTTTTAGGTAATCTAAATTCTCAAACATTGGAGAATTGGTGCAAAAACCTAAATGGCCCATAATTGGCAGGAATTTCTTTTTATTGCCTTTAAATTTTTTGGGCTCTTTTAAACCTCTTTCGACCCTGAATAACAAAATTCCTCAATTTTTTAGGTCCGATTTGACGGTGGCTTAGTATTCTCAAAGGTCAATTGAACCATTCACAGCCCTTCCCCGTTTTCAAATAAAGCACACAAACTCACAAAACGGTTCTTATATGCACAACTTTCTTATCAAGTTTTATCACGCTTGATTAGTTTTAAAGACAAGATTGAACTGAAAACACCCAACCAACATGTGATAAGACAAGCACAATAATCAAACAAATCCGTGTACATGTGCATTAAAGGAAATCATGAGTCAAACATGTAGGAAGTAACACTTAATTACATATTAATGACTACAAACATTATAAAGCACAAAGATGACATGATATATTATCTCAAAACACTATCAAATAGTCACATGAAAAATGGAATGATGTTGTGACTAGGTCATCCTAAGTGTCCATCCATAAACGGTGCAAACAAAATACAAATTTTTTTTTGAATTTTTTCAAAAAATTTATCAAAATAAAATCTTTTTGTATTTTTCAAAATATTTTAAAAAAATAAAACAAACAAAAATGATACATACTAGCAATAGGCAAATAATATCATCATGAAAAACATCATATGCTAGTAAGCAAGTCAAAACCTCAATCGTTAGGTGCAGAGGGGTTTTCCAAAGGTGGTGCCAACTTATGAAAAACCTCCATAAAATCTTGTGAAGTTTTGGCCAAAAACTTAACTTGCTCACCAAAATGTGCAAACTCTCTCATGTAGTCTCCAGGAGCATGTAAAGTATCATGTGTGGGTGCATGTGTGGCAAAAACACGTGTAGTAGAAAAATGTGATACATAACCCAACTCGAAGCAAATTCTCTAAGGTGTCCTCTCCTCTTGCAATGGGAATAAACAGAAATAGGCTTAGGAACACCTCTCTCAAAGACTCTAGGGCATGCTTTCCTAATAGGAATGGGACGCCTAGGTGAGTTAAGGTGAGACTCATGTGAATCGGTCACTAAAGTGGGAATCATCCCAGGTGCTAATTGGGAAGTAGAAGCACCGTCATGACTTATTCATAACTTCTGACCTTTACCCTTAAGAACCACCTTTTCAACCTTCTTAGGTGTGTTCTCAAAATTGACTTTGACTTTCGTGGCACGTTCGAGATCACTATCGAGTTGGGATACACGTGTCGTCAGACTAGACAACATGTTGGTCAAATCACACTTATCCTTTCTTAAATCCTCCTTTTCTCTCTCCAAATATAAAACTCAATGACCTAAATCTCTATTATACTTCTTTGTTTTCAAGGTCCTCGTGTACAAATCTCTAAATGTTTTTTGGATCTCACTTTCATCTCCACTATCACTCTCTCTTTCTCCATCACTCGAAGAACACAAATCACTATCCTCCCTCTCGTGTGAACTCTCGTGAGACAAAGTGGGTGTGCTCACATGACTAGAAAAAGAGACAACCATCCCATGTGATAAATCATGTCTAGAGTCATCTTTCTCATTTCCCTCACTATCACTAAGTGTGGCGGGCATGGCTACTTTCTTCCCTTTCTTTCTAAGCTACGTAGGACACTCAAACGACTTATGAGGCTTACCCTCACATTCAAAACAATTTACGTTCTCAAAATCTTCCTCACACTCCTCATTTGAGTCATTCTCTTTTTCCCTTTCACTGCTTTCTTTGGCCTTTCCTTTCTTTTTATTTTTCTCAAAAAATCTCTTTTTATAGGAAGAATTATTTTTGTTCATGTTGAGAAATTTTTTAAAATTTTTCGCAAACAAGGCATTATCATTAAAATCAAAATCTCCCTCAGAATCGGACTCATAAACTTTTTCTTTATTTTTCTTACAATGAGTCTTTACAACAATGACATTATCTTTAGCCTTAATGGTTTTGGGAAACATGTCAATCTCATAGGTTTGAAGATCTCCTACAAGTTCTTCCAACTTAAGTGATTTCAAAGTTCCCAAGGAGTTCAAAACAGTGACTTTAGGAATAAAGCGTTTTGGAAGAGATCTTAAAATATTTTTAACGACACGCGTGTTATCAATCATCTCACCCAAATTAAAACATGTGTTAACAATGTCCGACAAACGTGCATAAAAATCATCAAAGCATTCAGACTCAAACATAGTGACAGTCTCAAATTGGGTGGCCAAATTATGTAATTTTGATTCTTTAACCGCTTTCGTACCCTCATGTGTCAATTCCAAAACATCCCAAGCCTCTTTAGACGTGGTGCACGTCATAATTAGGCGAAACTCATCAGGAGTGACAGCTTCAGAAATAGCACTCTGACCACGGAATTAAAATTAGATATTTTATAATCACCTTCAGTCCTAGATGACATGGGTTTTAAAGAGGTGATGTTATTAGCGGTGACCATGGGAGGAGTCCACCCATTTTCACAAAGCAACCAAACATGCTTTCCAATAGTTTTTAAACTAGATTTCATGCGATATTTTCAATAGGCATAATTATTTCCATAAAAAAATAGGCCCCTTATTAAATGAATGTTCCATTGGAAAAATTGAGATTTTTCACAAACTCGATTTTTTTTAAAAAAATCAATACCACACAAATTTTGCGGAAAATAGGAATACGCGATAAATTAGCGCCGCCCGCTATGATACCAATTTGACAACATGAGAAGTAAAATTGTATAAAAAAAATAAATCCTTGAAAAATCAGGATCACGCGATAAATTAGCGTAACCCGCTCTGATACTAATTTGAGAATGTGTAATATCGATCCAAGTTCGCAAATTTCAAATTTTGTCGGATTACTTGTTTAATTGGGTGACTAAATTTGCACAAACCACAAATTAAATTAAAATAGCCCTTAAACATGCATAAACATTCAATCCATCAAATATACAGAGACACAGATTTCAGGAAAAATTTCCCACAGGGAAAAAACCTTTTAATTCATTATAATAAGTAAATTGCAACATACACTAATTACAATGAAATGCAGTGACACACGAATACCGGCAAGCGTCGACCGGTGTCATCAGCAATAAATCCACACGCAGCGAACCCACATGGACCACAGTCCAATCAGCAAAGGAAGTAATGCAGAACTCTTCAATGACACGCAGACATAAAACTTCGTAGAGACTCCCTCAGCAATAGCACGCAGTCCTCGGTTGCAGAGATCTCCCCACAAAGATGAACAAAATCAAAGTAGTGTTTTTGGGTTTCAAAAGGATTCACAAAAGTATGGGAATGATGTGTGAATCAAAACATCAGTTTTTGGGACTCATAAATATGAATACTTGAGATAATAAAATTCTCAAAAACGTCTCTCCCAGTCTTGAAAAATAACTCCCCCGAAGTTGGCTTTTATAAGGAAACGTCTCTACCCCGAATCGGTTTTCCATGTACCCCGAATCGGTTTTCCATGTACCCCGAATTGGTTCGCCACCTAAACGGTTCGCCAACTAACCGTTTCGCAGTGTGGTTCGCGGTACCTCTCTAGTTTGGGGATAAAAGAAATCAGCATTCTTCTTAAGGAATTTTCTCCATCTTCAAAAGGTCATAATTCCTTCACCGTAGATAGGATTGAGGTGTTAATTCTTCCAGTATGTTCATGGCATTGAGATCTTCAACTTTCCAGTTGACCAGACCTCCCGACTATAATTGTAAAATTACCAAAATTCCCTTAAACTTTCCTATCTTGCCTTTCTTTCATTGTTTTGACTTCTCTTGCGTACCACTTGCATAAAATTCCTAAAATTATGAAACGTGAAGTCGTTGAGGCAGATGTGGGACACTTGATGGATAAGTTGAATGCTTGATTCTTAGAATTTAGATAGAGGCCTTCATGTGAGATTGTGAAGTGACGTGCCAACTATAGCGGCGTACGACATACACAAATGTAACATATCGGACATGAGAAAAATGTCCTTACAGGTTGGGATTCATATTGCGTGGGAGGGTGATCGAGCTCCCATGAATAGTTTGGTTGCTCACACCACTCGATATTGGATATGTCATGATAATTGGCTAACGTGGGTTCTAAAATAGTGTCATATTGATACACTCGGTCCATATTTGGCTCAGATGAATAAGAAAGGTATGGGCATTCATGGGACACGACGTGTCCGACACGTGATTGTCTTGATAGCCATAGGTGCACAAAAAATATGGTAAATGGCCAAAGATATCCCTTAAAGGATTTTCTTCGACCATGACGGGATGGACAAGGGAGAAAAAAGGTTCTGAAAAAATATTTTTGGTTTTTTTAAATTTTAAAAAAGAAAGAAAATCGTCTTGGGGTTTGAATTTTGAAAATGAAAAATATATTTGGAAGTTTTGAAAAAAATGAAAAATATTTTTGGACTTTTGAAAAAAAAATGAAAATTAACTCACAATGAAACAGACAAGGATGGAGCACACAAAACCAACTACCAAAGGATTTGAATTACACATGAACAAGAAAAGAATAAATTCTAACTAGAACGTAACTAATTTTTATCTTCAATTAAGTGATGGGATAGAAATTTTTTAATTAATCTGCAATCGACAAAATTACAGAGTGTTATATGTTGCCCTTGAAAAGTGTGTGTTCTCACTTTATCATAAGGCAAGTAGAGGTTTTCCACAAAGATTATCCACAACGAAACTACGACGAAGTGGTCGGCCGCTACAATGCTGGGGATATGACAAATCAGTTTTACTGGGCAGACACACTTAAAGCACAGTTTCCCTGGGCACTAACGTGACGCAAAGCGAAACGATAGAGATTTTTTCGGGTGGAGAGAACTCTATAGTTTGTCCTACAAGTTAAATTTTTAGAAAGGGTCCTATGAAAACCGTATCCTATAGGTTTAGATGGTTGATTAATTTTTAATTTTCGTAATAGCGGGGTTGCACACAATGGATAAGTCACGGAGCCGAGTAATGAAATACCTTGTCGTTTCAATGACCAAGTGTAGGTCATAAGTCCAATTAATTAATCATTTAAAATATGACTATAAAATAAAATAATGTCATATAGGAGTCAAACAATAAATGGACTCGCTAACGGGAGTTGCGCGAGTGATAAAGAAATGTATCTCCCACAACTTTTACACGCATGGGATGAAGATCGAGATAAATCGATTGAGGGGATTTTACCTAAATTCAGTCGTCCTAGGGAGTCTTACGGACCCAAAATAGAGAGGCTTCTAATCTACTACAATAATTCTCTCTCTCCTTTTTCCCATTTCCTTATTTTCTTTTTTTAACTTAATTATTACAAAGAATCGGTGTTCAAATAATCATAAATGAATGTTCATGGCCTCAATGATCGTAATAAAACCAATCTAAGAAGATAAAGAATATATTCAAAATTAACAAATGTACAAGTTTTAAAAACTCTCCTGAGCTCGAAAAATAGGTAACGACACTTCATGAAAAGCTTATCGTCAAATATTGAGCAAAGTCCAGCGCTTAAAAAGTCAACAACGACACCATTTGATAAGACGTATTTTGTAGTATAATCGTTGCAAAAACTTATCTATCAAAGTCTCTTTTGTACCTACAAATACAATAAAACATGCATACGGGAAATGAAGGAGTCAATCCACTCTTCTTAATGTGGACAAGCGCAAGGTGAGCACTAGTAATGATTTCTAAATTATACTTTTTAAATGATGTCTATTTTAACTAATGATGCGCTAATATTTAAACTACGCTAATAAATAAATAAAATGATAAAGTGATCTAAATATGAGGAGTAAACAATTATGAGAATAATACAAGGGACTAAAATTCACCACTTAACCTATTTATTCTTATTAATTAATTTTTCTATTTCAAATACCACAAGATATATATAAATTCACAAAAAAATCTCATTGCAAATGTGAAGTTAAATATATTCTTTTTAAAAGATCAATATTAAATTTCACAAACTCAATCAAATCAGATTTAAATATTTTCTAATAAATTACCCGCTAGGGAAAATTTACTAAACGAATATTAACCATTAAAAATGAAGCTTTAGAGTTGAGAAATTGAAAATATAATATTAGTTAAAATTTTCTATCTCTAGTTTAATTAATAAATAAATACTGTAATATGAATTTACGATTTTCTCTCCAAAATAATGCATCCTCTCTCGAAGCATAAATATAAATTGTAAAATTTTAATATTAATATTCAAAGGGGCATAATAAATAAATAAATAAACTAGAAATAAATATAATTACATTAAGGGTTTCATCTCACTCCTTAGATGGGGTATTTAGCCTCTCATTTTGGTATCATTACATATGATATATAATTGTAACACAATAAGAGACATGATAAATAAAATATAAGAGAGAACAAAATAATAATCTGGTCTCCTTAAATTTTTATTGCACTCGCTATCTTGTACATGAAGAACAACCCACAAATATGAGTTTTACAATACTTAAAATATCACTCAACTCAAATTTTGTGACTCGAATAATCATAGTCTATCTCACACTCAAGTCACAAAAAAAAATTAATAAACACTACTCCTGAAACTGAAGTAAAAATGAACTAAAAATGAGCGCCCAAGACCATTATACACTTCACTGTCCGACTTCTCTTCAGTATGTTTGAACTCTTATTTCAAATTGACAAGAGGTAAAGGAAAAATAATATCTTTGGAAAATTGGTTTGAAAACAAGGGTATTGGGTAAAGGTATAACAGATTTTCATCGCGACAAAGGATATATATGAAAAGAAGGATTTTAACAAAACATATCCGTTTACACGTTTTGAATAACTTTCGCAGAAAGAGATAACGGAGGGGGGGGGGGGGAGCTGTGATTGTGGTCCCTCGCTTTGGGGCAGAGTTATTTTGGTGGATAATGGGTATGTCTAGATTGAGTTGGTTCGTGGATCAATAGGATGTTTAGGAGGTCCGAGTTTAAGTTGTTCGGGTCGAGTAGAAGACTGTTGGGTTTAGAAGTCCTTAGCAGGTGTGGATGGTGGTATAAGAAATGGTGTGCGTGGGTATATATAACCTAACCCTTAACATGTGTGGATGGTGGTATTAGAAATGGTGTGCATGGGCATATATATATATCTATCTATCTATATATATATATAGTCATGCTCTTGTGTGAACTAGTCTGCATTTTAAGAATACGGACCGGACATGTGTCACCTGGCGATGAGCCCAGAAAAGAGAGAGAGTGTGCCTATAATTTAGACGATAATTTCTAGGTGCACCGTTACGTGACACATGTCCTGTCCGCAATCTTAAAATGCGGACTGGTCCGCACAAGAGCATATATATATATATATATATATATATATATATATACTAGGGTGTACCCGTGCCGATGGCATGGTTGTAAAAATGTTCCAAATATTTACTCATAGTGATTACATCCAATCACGGTTGAAAAAACGTTCTTGAGATTTCGTACCCGTGTCGTTGGCACGGTTGTAAATGTTTCGAATATTTTGTAATAGTAATTATGTCCAAAAAAATAAGACACGTGATAACATGATACGAATTAATCAAAGGGAAAAGTTAATGTGTGACCCTCGTCATTACATTAATATTATTTTTGTAGTGAACTATAATTCATGTCATTTTTTATCCCAAGACTTTAATATGTAATTAGAAAAAATTCTAAAATTATTCACCCTATATGATAATAGTTATCACATTTAAATTTGATGCATTAAAATGCAACTAAGGGAGCTGAACATGTATTCATAGATAATACATTACAATTGGAAAAAAACTTCAACCTTGACTATGTACCAACACACCCATGTTACACTAAAGCAATTTAATTTTTTTTATAAGAGACGATTTTCAATTTTAAAGAGCTCGGCTAACTAAATCTCAATGATTTTATTTCTAAGAAATAAATGCACCATAAGAAAAGTTGAAAGAGATGGCTTCGTCATTTTATCTTGAGCCAATTTTTCTTATATATGTATATTTAATGCAACATTTAAATCATATTATATATATTATATTTTTTGTCCGAATTTATTTTATATATTTTTTTAATTTTTTATCAGATTAATTTTTTTTTATGTAGCTTATTTTCTTTAATCTGAAAAACATAAATTTCATACTTGTGTCCAAAGAATAATTTTTTTATATAATTGTCGAATCATTGAATTGAAAATGCTGTAAGTTACGTCACTTATTATATACATGAGAGATGATATATTCACCACTTTTTAACATACATGAGAGATCATATATTCGTACATTTTTTCTATGCAAGAGACTCATTACTTATCTTAAATGATGTATTATGACCTGGGTTGATAATTTTCAGGATACAGAAGAGACCATAGTCACTTTCAAACCCATACCAATAATGTGAAGATGTAATACCCCCTAATTTTATTGATTTTTATTTAAGGGATTAATTGAATTAAATGAGAATAATTGGGAATTAATCCGGATATAAATACTAGTGAGATGTGAGTTGGTATTTGATTATGATGTTAAAATTGAATATTTCTGAGTATATGTGGTAATATATGAGTATTGAAAATATTAAAGTTGTCGCGAGGCAGAAATACGACAATTTGGAAAATTTAGTTGGGACGCGCGTGTCAGTCGCGTCAGGAATGAATTTAATTAGATTAAAAATTAATTTACATTTATATCAATCGAATGGTCATTTTTAGTGCGCCAACGTGTCCGGAAGGGTCAAAATAGTCAGAAAACACCAGCCGGGAGTTTAGTTTGGGTCCCGGGGCATTTTTAGGCCAAACCGGCAACCTAGAAGGGTATTTTGGTAATTTTAAAAATTAAGGGATTAAAACCCACGAATTTTAGAGGTAATTTAGATATTATTAAAAGGGCCACTAAGGCCATTATCAGCCAAACGTGAGAAAGTGGGCTACGGAAGTTTTTGAGAGAAGTTATAAGAGAGGTTAAAGGAGGATCTAAGCCAAAACATCTCCACACCATCATTTTGAAAGGAATTTGTGACCGGAAAGAAGAGATAGCCAACCTTGATCATCAACAACGAATTAGAACATCGGATTTGAGGCAAGTGATTTGATATTATTAAGTTCAATGAATATTTCTTCCATGTTTAGTGTAGAAACTGTATTTGCCTTGAAAGTTTTGAGGAGAATCTAATGAAATTGTTACAGAAACTTTAAAGTTTGGTTAGGGATTGCATTTAGAATGACAATGGACGAATTTGTTACCCAAAAACTTAACTTTGATGATTTAAAAACGGATTAATGATGAGTATTTAGGCACAATAAAATTTTGGGTTCATGTTCATAGGGTTTGGGGTAAAATTTGGGGATTTATGATAATTGCATGTTGATTAGGAGGATTTGATCCAAAAATATGTTAAGAATCGACCTAAGAGGACTTAGAGTAGTTAAGAACATTAAAATGTATTTTGGATGATCTTAGGATGGATTTAGAGAAGAGAAAGATGTAGAAAAACGAGTTGGAAAATTTCTGGGCGTATTCTGCCATCTCGTTAGAAGACCTGCCCAGGTCGTTCGAAAGAACTCGTTCGAACAAGCTTCTAACGAGATGACAGTATCCCTTCTAACGAGTCCGTTCGAATGACCCTCGTTCGAACAACCTCATTCGAACGAGATTTCTAACGAGTTGACAAAATGGCCTTTTTAGGCCTGATTTTATTTCAAACTTCCAGTAGACTTATTTAACTGAGTGTTAACCTTCCCTTGTTGACCAGTGAGTATAGTTGTGAGAGTTGAGTACGTTGAGGAGTAAAACTTAGAATTTTTTATTAAACCGTATGACATTTATGGGTTAGGAAATAAGTACCTAAAATTACGACGTGAGAAGGGTTGACAACTTTTAAAGTATATTATTCGGAGATTTGTAAACGTGCAACATCTAATGACGGTATAGGGATGTAAGACATACCTCTATTAATATTATGAGATATCTAAGATATGTAAATGCTTAGTATATGTGGTTATCTATGTATAACATACCTACCATACTTGCTATCACGGGAGGTCAGCATTCGATCAGGGCCATCTAATATTTGTGTGCCTACGGGGGAATTTAGATTGGTACCTCCAGGACATAGGTCAGAGCAGGACTTATTGAGAAGTTATTAAGTCTTCTGATCATGGGAGCGTAGGTATGTGCGTAACCCATGTGATGTGAACTATGTTCGCCTCCATTTTATGTGATTGTTGTTTATTGAAAATGATTCCTGAGAGATTTGGAATACGTGGTCCTTATGTACGTGATGTACCGGGATTGGATAGCAGAGTATGTGTGCACCGCAGCTTAGTCTCGGGGTGCCAGTATTGTATATTTATGATGAGAATAATATACTATTAATTGAAATGAACTGTCATGTATAAATGTAAGTGTGAATAATAGCAACATTTTAGTAGAGTTAAAAATGGAAAAATCACTAGTGATTAGTATTACTAATTTTGAGAACTACGAAGAAAAGTAAAACTCTCTGTTTAAATTAAGATGTTGGGAATTGAATCGTGAATCGTATAGTAATGTTAGATTGTGTATTGGACTAGTTAGATATGGGAATAACTAGAACGGGTACGGGTACGATAGGAGTGCACAATTAGTAGAGAGGTGAGGAACTCATGTGAGTGCACACACTATCATGTACTTTATATTCACTGTTTTATGATATTAAACACTTGCTGTATTTTAAACTATTTTCACAATCGGGATCTGACCCGTTTGCTTTCAAATTTATTTTCTTGTAAAAACCTTTTAGGTGCCCACCCACAAGGACACCAAGCGTAGGAGTTCCCTTTCGGTGACGTGCTGTAGCTGCTGTGAAAGTTACAAGACCTCGATAGTAAACGCTTCCACTTTCTATCTTGACTCTACTTCAGATTTACTCATCTATAGGGCATTTCGCCCCAGTTCTTTTAGAGACATCTTATCTATTCAGTTTCATTTCGGTGTTGGATGTATTTAATTTATGATTCAGACTTTATACAGTTTTATTCAGTATTTCGAATTATTTTCGAGGAGTTTTCCTCCAGATTTATTTATTCCTTTATCATTGTAATGTGACTGTAATGTGGTTGTGATATCATTATTTCTTGACTTATACTTATTGCATGTTAATCGGATTTAATTAAAATTGACAACTCACTTTTTAAATATTAGGTGGCTAGTAATTGTTAAAACGTTTTTCGACAGTGATGCTATAAACTGAACCAACTTGACATTTTGAATTAATTTGAATAAAGGAGTAGCTACCCGATATTTAATTAGTTGGGGTGTCACAGGTGGTATCAGAGCTAGGTTCTAATGTCCTTAGGATCGGTACGGCTTGTTATGTTTCCGCGTAGCTTTCTTTGATATAGAGCCCTATATTTTAGGATTGTTGTATTCTTTTGTGTATGTTTCTCTATTCAGCTATTTTGAGATAATAACTGTGAACTTATAAGACTTTACTCTCATTTCAGATGCCTCCACGACGTGCACAGCGAGTTCCTAGGGATGCTCAGCCCGAGCCACAGCCTGCACCAGTTCAGGGCTCCTTGAATGTCGCAGAAGTTACCGCTATTGTAGCCCAAGCGGTAAATGCCGCCCTAGTCGCTGTGCAGCAGGCACCGCCTCAGGCGCCGGTAGTAGCGCCAGTTCAGACTCATGCATTCCCGTCTTCTTAGGAACTTGTTCGTGATGATTTTCAGAAAGCACACCCTCCGGAGTTTGCAGGTAGCTCCGACATCATTGTGTCCAGTCAGTGGAAGAAGGACATCCAAAGGCACTTGAGGATGTACGAGTGCATGGATGTACAGAAACAAATACTGGCTACTTTTAAGCTAGTAGGATCAGCGTTGCAGTGGTGGGAGTCCATAACCACCACGGAGGAGAGAGACATCCTTTTTATTCAGGAATTCTCGGTGCAGTTCGACCGCAAATATTTTCCATCAGCTGTTCACACCAAAATGAGGAGGAAGTTAATGAACCTCAAGTAGGAGGGGAAGACCGTGGCCCAGTATGAGTCCGAATTCACTAATCTCTTGAACATCGTTCCCGATAAAATTCCAACCGAGGAGAAAAATATTCAGAAGTTCATGGATGGGTTGACTTGAAGGATCCGTCAGCACTTATTGGGTAATCTCTCGTTGGCCACTTATTCTAATGTGGTTAATGCAACACTACTTCACTGCCAGGACCACCGCTTTCACATGTTAGAGAGTAAGTGATCAGGAGAGTCCAGCCCTCAGGGCAGGACAAGGGGAAATGGTGCCAGCGGGGCACAATCTGCTCAGGGTCAGCATAGGCAGGGAGATTAGGGTTCCCAACCGGGTGATTTTAAGAGGTTCCGATCTGGGGGTTTTAGAAATGGTTAGGGTGGTTTTCGTCACGGCCCGCAGGGTCACCACGGCCAACATGGCCAACAGCAGCAGTTGGGCAGTAGGGTCAGAGAGGGGGAAATTTTCCGGGGAAATGTTTCACTTGTGGCAAGATTGGTCACAAGCGCCAAGAGTGTCCTGATAGGGGCAGGGCCCCATAGCAGCAGCAGCAGGGTGCTCGACATGAGAACCAGAGACCTATGTTTCCCGCTGCCCTCCCAGCACCACCACAGATGCCAGCTTTGCCACCCATCCCAGCAGTCCCAGTCCAAGAGGTACATCTTCAGGATGGGCGAGTTTATCAACTCCAGTATGCTGCAGTCCCACAGGATCCACCTGCTATTGA
Organism: Sambucus nigra; assembly: GCA_949130495.1. Lineage (NCBI taxonomy): Eukaryota > Viridiplantae > Streptophyta > Magnoliopsida > Dipsacales > Adoxaceae > Sambucus > Sambucus nigra. The sequence continues at coordinate 575,563,338 of OX422217.1, forward strand.
GGGTATGTTCTCTATTCAGGGGACTATGGGGCATATTTTATTTGATACGGGAAAAACACACTATTTCATTGCCACGAGATTTGCACGCACTTTGGGATTGTTAGACACTGTAGAGAGAACGATTACTTGCGTAGATTCACCGTTGAGTAGGGGTTCCGTGATTTCTCTTATTTGTAAAGGTGTGGGTATAGAGATCGGTAGATTTACTTTATCTGCTGATATGTTAGTATTAGAGATGACTGATTACGATGAGATTGTTGGTATGGATTAACTAGTTGCGTATCGAGCCATAATTGATTGTTTCAGTAGGAGTATTATTACTGCCATTCCCGGGCAGGAGATGTTTTTAGTGGAAATTCCTTGCCCTGAGGGAGGATCGTCCACTCACTTGTACTATATAGAGGAGGAGACCTCTAAGGAAGTGGTATTACCACTCGATTCGATTCCAGTTGTTAGGGAGTTTGCTGATGTATTTCAGGATATACCAGAATTACCTCCTAGTAGGGAGATAGATTTTGTTATTGATTTGACCCCGGGCACTCGGCCAATTGCCCTCGCACCTTACCATATGGCTCCAGCGGAAATGAGAGAGCTAAGGGATCAGATAGAGCAGTTATTGGGTCAGGGGTTTATCCGAAGGAGTACTTCGCCGTAGGGTGCCCCTGTGTTGTTCGTAAAGAAGAGGGATGGATCATTGAGGTTGTGTGTAGATTATCGAGAGTTGAATAAAGTCACGATATTGAATAAGTATCCGTTGCCCCGAATTGATGACTTATTCGACCAAGTGAGAGGAGCTTCCTTCTTCTCAAAGATTGACTTGCGATCGGGATACCATCAGTTGCGTATCAGGGAACAGGACGTCTCGAAGACTGCTTTCTTGACAAGATATGGTTCCTACGAGTTTCGGGTTATGCCTTTTGGCTTGACCAACGCTCCAGCCGTGTTTATGGACTTGATGAATAGGGTATTCAGAGAGTTCCTAGACCAGTTCATCATTGTCTTTATTGATGACATTCTGGTTTACTCTCAGATAGAAGAGGAGAACGCTGAACATTTGAGGCAGGTTTTGTAGACGCTGCATCAGAACGAGCTTTATGCAAAGTGCGAGAAATGTGGGTTTTAGTTGAAAGAGGTTCAGTTTTTGGGGTATATCATTTCAGACCGGGGAATATCTGTTGATCCGGGGAAGGTATCCGCGGTGAGGGAGTGGGGACTTCCCATGACACCGACTGAGATCCGTAGTTTCTTAGGACTAACAGGATACTACAGAAGTTTTATTCGGGGTTTCTCAAAGATAGCGGGTCCTTTGACACATCTGACTCACAAAGGTGTGCCATTCATCTGGAACGATGCCTGTCAATTGGCATTCGATGAGTTGACGGATAAGTTAACCTCAGCACCAGTATTAGCATTGCCTAGACCAGGAGTTGAGTATCTAGTTTACACCAATGCATCCTTACAAGGATTTGGAGGTGTGAAGCAACAGGAGAGTCAGGCCATAGCTTATGCTTCCCGTAAGCTTAAGCCTCACGAGAAGAATTACCCCACCCATGACTTGGAGTTCACGTCTGTCGTATTCACTCTTAGAATTTGGAGATAATATCTCCTGGGGAATAAATTTTAGTTATTCACAGACCACAAGTCTCTACAATACCACTTCACGCAGAAGGAACTGAATATGCGTCAACGTCGGTGGCTTGAGTTTGTGAAGGATTATCAGTTTGATATCCAATATCACCCAGGGAAGGCTAACTTGGTAGCAGATGCGTTGAGCCATAGGCCAGCAGATGAGGTGGTCGAGGTGTGGAAAGCTAAGTGGAAGGATTTGGTACACCAGGATGCAGTGGCCCGATCATTCATTTCTGTGATGACTGTTACACCCTAGATTGTTATGAGAGTGATAAAGGCCCAGGAAAATGACTCGTTCTGTTAGGAGCAGATAGTTCCATTACTAGCAGAGGGAGCCGAGTCCTACACCGTTAGTTCAGACGGGGGATTACACTTCAATGGGATACTGGTCATTCCGGAAGGGGAAGACTTGCGACACGAGGTAATGACAGAGTCGCACGGCTCGCGATTCGCGGTACACCCTGGTGGGGATAAGATGTATCAAGACATGAGACGGCAGTACTGGTGGAGCGGGATGAAGAGAGATATCACCGTGTTAATTTCTAAATGCGCCACTTGTCATCTAGTAAAGGTGGACCATCAAAAACCGACAGGACTTCTATAGCCGTTAGAGGTTCCGATGTGGATATGGGAGAGCATATCCTTGGACTTTATCACGGGATTACCTAAGTCACAGAGGGGTCGCGACTCCATATGGGTAATTGTGGATAGGTTGACCAAAGTTGCTCATTTTCTACCCATGAGGACAGACTACACTATGGTACAGTATGCCCAAATCTTCATTGCGAAGATAGTGAGACTTCACGGGGTGCCTCTAAATATCGTGTCTGATCGAGATAAGATATTTGTTTCACGATTTTGGGAGAGTTTCCAGGAGGCCATGGGTACGGAGTTGCGGCTGAGTACGGTATAATACCCGCAGACTGATGGGCAAACAGAGCGAACAAATCAGATGTTGGAGGACATGTTGCGTATGTGCATCTTAGACTTTGGAGGTGGTTGGGAACAGTACCTTCCACTAGTGGAGTTTGCTTATAATAACTCCTATCAGTTCACCATTGGCATGGCTCCATTCGAGGATCTATATGGTAGACCTTATCATTCCCCAGCATGTTGGTTAGAGGTGGGGGAAAACAAACTCCTTGGGCCGGAAGTGATTCAGTACACTTCGGCAAGGATAGATATGATACGGAGCCGTATTCGGGTAGCTCAGGACCGACAGAAGAGCTATGCTGATGCCAAAAGATTCTTCAGAGAATTCAAGGTGGGGGACCAGGTGTTACTCAGAGTATCTCCTATGAAAGGGATTATGCGTTTTGGGAAGAAGGGGAAACTAGCACCAAGATACGTGGGACCATTTCCTATCATCGAGAGGATTGGGCCAGTCGCGTATAGACTTGGGTTACCGGAGCACTTGCATAGAATTCATGATGTGTTCCATATTTCCTCGCTAAGGAAATATCTTAGGGACGATTTGGCCTATACTCACATTGCTTTAGAGGACATCGATCTTCAGCCCGATAGTTCCTACGAGGAGCGGCCGATTGCTATTCTGGACTACAACGAGAGGAAATTGAGGTCGAAGATAGTACCATTAGTACGCGTGCAGTGGTGGCATCATAATGACGAGGAGTCCACATGGGAGCGCGAGGATGAGATGCGCGAACGTTATCTAATTATGTTATTGGGGGGAAAGTATGTAATACCCCGTAATTTAATTAATTTTTATTTAAGGGATTAATTGAATTAAATGAGAATTAATTTGGAATTAATTCGGATATAAATACTGGCAAGATGTGAGTTGGTATTTGATTATGATGTTAAAATTGAATATTTTTGAGTATATATGATAATAAATGAGTATTGAAAATATTAAAGTTATCGCGAGGCCGAAATACGACAATTTGGAAAATTTAGTTGGGACGTGTGTGTCAGTCGCGTCAGGAACGAATTTAATTAGATTAAAAAGTAATTTAGATTTTTATCAACCGAATGGTCATTTTGAGTGCGCCAACGTGTCCGGAAGGGTCATAAAACACTAGCTGGGAGTTTAGTTTGGGTCCCGGGGCATTTTTAGGCCAAATCGGCAACCTAGAAGGGTATTTTGGTAATTTTAAAAATTAAGGGATTAAAACCCTCGAATTTTAGAGGTAATTTAGATATTATTAAAAGGTCCACTAAGGCCATTATCAGCCAAAAGTGAGAAAGTGGGCTACGGAAGTTTTTGAGAGAAGTTAGAGAGAGGTTAAAGGAGGATCTAAGCCAAAACATCTCCACACCATCATTTTGAAAGGAATTTGTGACCGGAAAGAAGAGAGAGCCAACCTTGATCATCATCAATGAATTAGTACATCGGATTTGAGGCAAGTGATTTGATATTATTAAGTTCAATGAATATTTCTTCCATGTTTAGTGTAGAAATTGTATTTGCCTTGAAAGTTTTGAGGAGAATCTAATGAAATTGTTATAGAAACTATAAAGTTTGGTTAGGGATTGCATGTAGAATGACAATGGATGAATTTGTTACCCAAAAACATAACTTTGATGATTTAAAAATGGATTAATGATGAGTATTTAGGCACGATAAAATTCTGGGTTCATGTTCATAGGGTTTGGGGTAAAATTTGGGGATTTATGATAATTGCATGTTGATTCGGAGGATTTGATCCAAAAATATGTTAAGAAGCAACCTAAGAGGACTTAGAGTAGTTTAAGAACATTAAAATTTATTTGGGATGATCTTAGGATGGATTTAGAGAAGAGAAAGATGTAGAAAAACGAGTTGGAAAATTTCTGGGCGTATTCTGCCATCTCGTAAGAAGACCTGCCCAGGTCGTTCGAAAGAACTCGTTCGAACTAGCTTCTAACCAGATGACAGTATCCTTTCTAACGAGTCCGTTCGAATGACCCTCGTTCGAACAACCTCGTTCGAACGAGATTTCTAACGAGTTGACAAAATGGCCTTTTTAGGCCTGATTTTATTTCAAACTTCCAGTAGACTTATTTAACTGAGTGTTAACCTTCCCTTATTGACTAGTGAGTATAGTTGTGAGATTTGAGTACGTTGAGGAGTAAAACTTAAAATTTGGTAGTAAATAGGATGACATTTATGGGTTAGGAAATAAGTACCTAAAATTACGACGTGAGAAGGGTTGACAACTTTTAATGAATATTATTCGGAGATTTGTAATCGTGCAACATCTAATGACAGTATAGGGATGTAAGACATACCTCTATTAATATTATAAGATATCTAAGATGTGTAAATGCTTAGTATATGTGGTTATCTGTGTATAACATACCTACCATACTTGCTATCACGGGAGATCGGCATTCGATCAGGGGAATCTAATCTTTGTGTGCCTACGGGGGGATTTAGATTGGTACCTCGAGGACATAGGTCAGAGAAGGACTTATTGAGAAGTTAATAAGTCTGCTGATCATGGGAGTGTAGGTAAGTGCGTGACCTATGTGATGTGAACTATGTTCGCCTCCATTATGTGTGATTGTTGTTTATTGAAAACGATTCCTGAGAGATTCGAAATACATGGTCCTTATGTACGTGATGTACCAGGATTGGATAGTAGAGTATGTGTGCACCGCAGCTTAGTCTCGGGGTGCTAGTATTGTATATTTATGATGAGAATAATATACTGTTAATTGAAATGAATTGTCATGTATAAATGTAAGTGTGAATAATAACAACATTTTAGTAGAGTTAAAAATGGAAAAATCCCTAGTGATTAGTATTACTAATTTTGAGAACTAAGAAGAAAAGTAAAACTCTCTGTTTAAATTAAGATGTCGGGCATTGAATCGTGAATCGTATAGTAATGTTACATTGTGTATTGGACTAGTTAGATATGGGAATAACTAGAACAGGTACGGGTACGATAGGAGTGCACAATTAGTTGAGAGGTGAGGAACTCATGTGAGTGCACGCACTATCATGTACTTTATATTCACTGTTTAATGATATTAAGTACTTGCTGTATTTTAAACTGTTTTCACAATCGGCCTCTGACCCGTTTTCTTTCAAATTTATTTTCTTGTAAAAACCTTTTAGGTGCTCAGCCACATGGACACCAAGCGTAGGAGTTCCCTTCCGGTGACGTGTTGTAGCTGCTGTGGAAGTTACAAGACCTCGATAGTAGACGCCTCCACTTTCTTTCTTGACTCTACTTCAGATTTACTCATCTATAGGGCATGTCGCCCTAGTTCTTTTAGAGACATCTTATCTATTCAGTTTCATTTCAGTGTTGGATGTATTTAATTTATGATTCAGACTTTATACACTTTTATTCAGTATTTCGGATTATTTTCGAGGAGTGTTCCTCCAGATTTATTTATTCCTCTATCGTTGTAATGTGACTGTAATGTGGTTGTGATATCATTATTTCTTAACTTATACTTAGTGCATGTTAATCGAATTTAATTAAAATTGACAACTCACTTTTTAAATATTAGGTGGCTAGTAATTGTTAAAACGTTTTTCGACAGTGATGCTATGAACTAAACCAACTTAACATTTTGAATTAATTTGAATAAAGGAGTAGCTATCCGATATTTAATTTGTTGGGGTGTCACAGAAGACAAACAAAGTTAAAAGTTTCAAGCACCAATAACTCGGTCAACAAAATTCAACCATAAAAAATAGATCCAACAGATGACAACCAATGTTTACAAATTAACCCACCATCATTTAACAGTTGGGTAGAAACTCGAGACTAACTGGAGAGTTTATAAACCTCAAACTGATAGAACTCGGTCTAGAGGTACGACCTACCGTATTTTTTTCAAATCTCGGATCAAAAGTTAAAAATCCTCCTATAAAACATGAGATCTGAGAAGAAATCAAAACAAACCAAAACTATAAAATTAAGGAATAAAAAACAATGGGGCATACACTAATCGTTTACATATCTTGTATTTGAAACAAAATGCTAACAGTTGGAAAAAAAAAAAAACAACTGTGGATCTTTATTGTTCTTTTCAATGGATTTGTAACACAAAACCAAAACTAAAAAAGAAACACCAACTACGGAGGCGGCTGGAGGTCATCGCTAGACAAGAAACAAAAGCTACGATGCTTTTACATATCTTATATTTGAAACAAAATACTAACAACTGCAAAAAAAAGAAATCAACAACTGTGGATCAATAACGTTCTTTTCAATGGATCTGTAACAATAAACCAAAACCAAAAAGGAAACATACCAAAGGTGGCGGCTGGAGGTCATCGTCGGAGAAGAAACACCAGCTACGGCGGCGGCTGGACGGCATCATCGGAGAAGAAAGACCAGCAACAGGAACTGTTGAAATAAAATACTAACAGCTGCAAAAAAAAAGAAATCAACAACTGTGGATCTGTATTGTTCTTTTAAATGGATCTGTAACACAAAACCAAAACTAAAAAACAAACACCAGCTACGATAGCGGCTGGAGGTCATCGCCGGAGAAAGAACACAAGTTACGACGACTTTACATATCTTCTATTTGAAACAAAATACTAACATCTGCAAAAAAAGAAATCAACAACTGTGGATCAATAACGTTCTTTTCAATGGATCTGTAACAATAAACCAAAACCAAAAAGGAAACATACCTATGGCGGCGACTGGAGGTCATCTCCGGAGAAGAAATAGTGGCTACGACAGTGGATGGAGGGCATCACCGAAGCAGAAAGACCAGCAACGACAACTGGAGGTCAGATCAGAAATCAAAGGCTCAAATACAATTAGCACCATAAATTCCAACATAAGTGATAAAAGAAAAATAAATAAATAGAGGTATATTGTCTACTATATGCTACTACCTTATTCTATACAAAGATGGAATAGATGGGAACCAGATGCAAGAGTGGTGAGAGAAAGATGACAGAAGATGTTGGTGGTGTGCTTAGGGAGAGTGAGAGGGAGAGAGAGTAGCTGACCTAATAGGTGTGTAAGAGGTATGGGTGAAAATGGGACGGGTGGGAGGCTCAAGAGAGAGTACCTTATTTAATGATACGTGGCACTATTTAATACCATTATCCATAAATTTCAAAGATCCAATCTGAACCGTGAGTTGATAAACACTAAAGTAATTAACTTTCGATCTCAGCCGTCAGTTGGCAACAGACAATCGCGTGACATGCATTTTTTTAAATATACACACACGTGACAAACATTAACAACCCCCACCCCTACCAAAATAGACCTGAGCCAAAAAACATTTTCTATCGGACCTGCTTAAAACTCCGACCTTATACCTCCGATCCCCCAAATCACCGACCTACTTGCTACCCATCTCAGGTCAACAACTCCAACAAACCCTTATATCTCCGGAGAACAACTTCTAAACCCTTATCATTGGTGACCCACCTACTACTACCTCTAGTGAGCCAAACATTCAATCCAAATCTGGCTAAAACCACGAATCCTCCTTGAACCCGACTAATGCAACCTGGCAACCCGAGCTCCTTACCAACCTCCAAACATCCCTTATACCACCATCTCCAAACCAAAGACCACCTGCAAAAACTCAATACCCATTACATCCAACCCGTTTACCAATCGACACTATACCCCCAAACCCGAACTCCATACCCACGCCGGAGTTAGGAGATTCCGCCAAGGCCCAACATTAGCAAAAAAAATCTTCTAGATCCGACTTGTACGGAAAATACGATTTTCTCTTATCACCTTCTTTAATCGCTCTATTCTTTACATAAAAATCCTCATGACCAGATGCCTTTGATTTTAATTATACAATGACCCATTTGGGTCTTTGTATAATTCGGGTATGTTAGTGACATGGGGTGGGTGTATATTAAAAAAACATGCGTGTGTCACACACGTGTCTGTTGCCGCTGGCCGACCAATTACAATAAAAAATTAATGCTTAATGAGTTATTTTTTAATATCTTATTAGGTTCATTAAAAAGTTCATTATTTTGGTTCACTTGTGGATCTCTCTATCTATCTATCTATCTATCTATCTATCTATCTATCTATCTATCTATCTATCTATATATATATATATATGTGTGTGTGTGTGTGTGTGTGTGTGTGTGTGTGTGTGTGTGTGTAATAAAGTAGAATGGTATAATTACTATTCCATAAAAATATAAGACAGTTAAGGGTCCAGATTAAAGCCACCAATGGAAGAAATTAATGGTGGAGATTAAAAGACCCTATTTCCCTCTTTTAACCCTTTATTATTTCATTTCCCCATCTTTTTTATGTCTTGATTTCCTTTCCCACTCTTTCTCTAAATTCAAAAGCATAATAAAAATAGAAATTATAGACTTCAATCATCTTTTAGGGCCCACCACATATAAATACACACACAAACACTAGACCCGGATCTCTCTCGATCGATCGATTAACTCTCTCTCCCTCTCACTCTCGAGCTCAGATGGATCATATGCATTTTTGTTGAATTCTTGGATTTGAAGATTTGGGTATACTTACACGACCTTTTATGCACCATAATTACTAATTTTTCTGGGTTTAGTTTGCATTTCATTTAGTATTATGTTCTTAAATTGTTTAGTTTCAGTTTTAGGGTTCAAGAGGGCATGTATGGGCTTCAACTTTTAGGATTTTTATTTGTTTCAAATGGAGCTTTTGATTTGTTTCAAATTAGGGCTTTTTTCGATTTTGGGTTCTTTGTTGCATATATGTATATATGACTAGATTCAAATGGATATTTGTTTTTATGTTTAATTTTGCAAATCTAAATCAAAGGTTTCAAATGGAGATTTTTAATACACCAAGTATACTTAAGTTTGAAGTTCTTTTATTAGTTTCATTGGGTTAAATTAATTTCTCTAAGTTGTAGTTAACATCAAATACTTGCTCAACTAACACATTTTTTTCAACAACTAATCATCGTTTCGTGTTAATTAATGTAGAATACATATTTGGTAGTTTGGGGAATATTACTTCTATATTCCCAAATAATATTTGATAGTTTCTGGGAATAGAAATCATATTCCCAAACAATATTTGGTAGTTTTTGGGTATATGATTTGAAGAACTCACCACAGATTTATAGAAATAATTTGTTTTAAACAAATCATAGTTAATGTTTCATGTAGAGTACATATTTTTAGTCTTTGCTTTGGAAGGTTTTTTGGCTTACATTCTAAATTTATTCTTATTAGTGTATACTTAAGTTGGTTATAAGCTATTGATCGAGTGGAAAAACCGAGCGTCCGTGTAATACGCTAGTCGTTGTTATCGGCTTCCAACCTCAATACAAAAAAAACTAAACTTGTAACTACACTTCCTAAGGAGTATAGTGGCGAGTTTGGGTATCGAATCCACAGGGAATTAGGACGTGTGAACGTGACGACAAAGGTAAGGTAGTTTAATCCTAAAGTTTATGTTAAAATAAAAGAAAAGAAAAAGATGATTGATGGGTTTAAATTTCCAATTGGTGATGAAATAAAATGTGCACAAAAATACTAAGAATTGAAAAGAAATTAGATTTGAAAATGAGAGAAAATAGGGTGGAGTACAATCCCTCAAACCTTAGTAAATCACCGTATAGAATACTAGAACTGTAATTGAAATTTTGACTAAATCCAGTCTTTATATATCCTAAGCATTACATATATGAAGGATCTTGCCCGCATCATATGAAATCAAAGGTAAATACAAAGCGGTGAATGGACAAATACACTTGCATAGCATTCTTAAACATCCCAAGTACCTAAGGCAAGAGAGATTAAAAGATTGGCTATGTTCGCATAATTTCCATACACGATTCGGTCAATATTTAATTTACCCTCTATTTTCTACATAGGTAATTCACCTCGGAATGAGTTCATGTACACCAGCCCTTGAGAATTTAGCTTGACATGGTTTTACTAAAAAAAAAAATCATACATGGAATTATGCATCTAACAAACATTCGGAATAATTTGCAAAACAATGGAGAATTGAATTGAAAATAAAGTAGAGAATAAATAAGAGAATGAAAAATTGATACTTGTATTCAGCAATAGGGAAAGAGAAGAACTTGAATCCAGAAAAATTCTTCTTCTTCAACCTTACAAACTAGGGTTTATGAAAATTTCTATGTAAAGAAAAACTAAGAAAACTCTCTAAAATCTGACTTTCTCTCTCTAAAATTCTATTATACTCTCTAGAATTCGACTCTCCTTGGAAGGATGTAGGGCTTGGCCTTTTATACACCAAAAAATGACTCTTCCCATGCCTCTACACGTTTTTCCCTTTGAATATACCTAAATGAGACTCTTACCATGCCTCTCCACGTTTTAAAACTAATAAAAATGAATTAAACAAGAAATTTCAAGAGTTGTCTCTTCAGCTTCCAGAATTAATTTCAACTTTTGACTTTTTGTCTCCAACTTTACATGGGCATAACTTCTTCGTCGTAGCTCGGATTGGGGTGCCGTTTTTTCCAATGTTCTTGTAATTTAGAGATCTTAAAATCTATAGCTTTCCCCACCACCGAAAAATATATGTAAAATTACAAAAATGCCCTTCAACTCTCCATTTCTTGGTTTCTTTCACTGTTTTGAGTTCTCCTTCGCACTAACTTGCATGAAATACCTATAAAACACATGAGAAATACACAAAACACGAAATACTTGCCAAAAGAGGTTAGTAGCATAAATACGAGACAAATCCAAGCTATTTACACTGCACGGGATCATAAAAATACCAAAATTAAGGGGATAAATATGAAGAATATGTGCCTAATCACACCCCCTAACTTAGAACTTTGTGCATCCCGAGCAATGTAAAAGAAATTAGTTTAAAGTTAAACTCTTGAAAATTCTTTTATTGGGATAGAATACCTTTTTCGCGGGCAAGCGATTGCATTTAGCGTATGCAACAAGCCTTTAAACCCCTAGGTTACCCTAGTAGGACGAGTTTTGTCTCGTGAGGTTTTGCAGTGAATATACCCACAAAATTCTTTATTGAATCAAATAAATCCCAAAATACTTAAAAATTGTACAATTTAAACTTTTCAAAAAATAATCACCATAAATTCATATTCAAATGTCTCAAACCATAGTGTGTGTGTGCAAAGCCAGAAATTAAACCTCAAATTTCCACCGATTGAGCATTACGTTACTTTCCGAAAATTCGTTTTGATTCAAATTCTTACTGATGCACTCACAAGCGAATCACTCGGATTGCGGCTATTCTCTTTCGGTATGCATGATATAAAGAGTAAATATAATGGACACAAATTCACGCATACAAAATTGAAAAGAAGGAAATATATGGTGCAAAGATCTCATCATCGGAATACAGTTATTAGGAAATGGGAAACACCATCTCTTAATCACACCATTTTAATCTCTTATATTATCTTTTCATGTCTTAGCTCTCCATGCACTAATTAATTTCGCCATTCGGACTCGGTTAGGACTTTCTTGGGTTTATGGTATAAGGGGTAAAAGGGTAAAAATGGGAATGGACGGAATGTTCGGAATTGGAAAATGTCCTTATGACGTCAATTAGTGCTTGTTCGGGCATTTGCTCATTTTTCTCTTTCTTTTTCTATTTTCTTTTTTTTTTCTTTCTTTTTTTTTCTCTTGCCCCTTTTTATTGTACAATTTGGACTTACTTGATGAATTTTCTCAATTTTCACAATTCCGGGTTATTTGGGTTTTTCGGGTTATCAAACGAAAAGGTAAATTTTATGTGGCTCAACTTGGGTTGCAAAGGGATAATTTTGTTTTTCACAACTTTTTATGGCTAATATTTTTGGGCAACAAACGAGGGCCTACTTCTTTGTCCGAATTGCTAATCACATTACCATATGCATCTCGAGATTAATTAAGTTTAGAGATATATTTAGCACGAATTTCGAGACAACATTTCACACATTTCCCATAAGCGATCAAAACAAAGAATTGAGATCATCAACGACTTATTAACACGCTGAAAAGAACTTTGAGTTAATCATAAACTCGGATTGATTTAAAAACTCATAAAAAATTGAAAGGCTCAAAATATCACCTGGTTTGGACTAATCTCCACACTTATTCGTAAAGTCGTCAATTTTCTTTCAATTTCCATCTTTGGTCAATTTTGGCTTAGTGCAATTGAGATATAACAATTTGAGACCTCAAACAAAATAAAGGTGATATTTTTGAAAATTTTAAATTCTAATTTTTATTTATTTTGAACAAAAATATTTTTGGCTTTTAAAAAAAATCCAATTTTTTTTTTAATTTTTTTTTTTTTTTGTCATTTTGTAATTTGTAAAGTTTTAGGAAGGTGCACTTATATCCCCCCTAACTTAGACTTTTGCATTGTCCCCAATCAAAAGGATTAAAATCTAAAGAAGAAAAAGAATAAGTGCAACAAATAAAACAAGCAAATTATTAAAATGCAACAAGACACAATATAACACTTATACATGACTCAAAAATACAACAAAAATCACTCCATACGCGTCGGGGGTACGACGACCTCTCATCTCTCTCCACAAATCACCCGACCCCTTTCACTGGGTACGATGCATTCCTCGTCTCTCTCGTCTTACCATCATAAATGAATAGACGGAACAAATTGGGCCCGTGCCCATAGATAAAAGAAAGACCAGGAGATGCATTACGATAAACCTAAAAAGGATCCTCTTGTTGCATAGCACGTGGGTTGGTCTCTAAGTCGGACGAGATTTGAGTCGTATCTACAAGTACCTCCGAAGACTCAAATGGTATGGGTGGATGTTTGGGAAGGAGGAATGCATCAATGCTATTGTCCCACTCGCTTTCGTCTAAATGACGAAATGAGGCCCAGAAAGATTGGACTTCAACATTTAGGCTTGCATCCACCTGTCCGAACTCCCTCTCAAACTCTGCTAGGCTCAACTCCTCTAGCGCTCTCTCTTGCTTGGTGTCCTCAACTTGCCTTTCATGCTCACTCGTCGAATGATAGGGTGGTGTGGGTGGGTGGTAATCGAGGAGAAATGTATCGATAGTGTCCTGCCATTCGCTTTCCTCTAAGTATTTCGACGAGCCTCTCCCGACACACTCTAAATCTCCTCTTTCACTCTTGTTCATGGGCTCACCGATGCTCTCGAATGCATTAACTAAACATACCTCCCCTACCTTGCTCTCGATGTTGCAACCACTCCTCTCACTGTGCGCAACACAACCTTCCCCTAATGGCTCCTCCTTGTAAGTTCTTTCTTGCTCGTGTGCTTTCCCCAAAAAATCCAACCCTCGCGGTTCCCCTTCATCACCCTCTCTCTTGGAATTATTAAAGATATTTGTTTCGAGGGTCATGTTCCCGAAAGTTAATTGCATACGCCCACTTCGGGTATTAATAAGAGCATTAGTTGTAGCTAAAAATGGGCGGCCAAGGATAACGGGAACATGATTACTTGGGAGAACGGAGGGTTCTTCATCCCAAATGAGAAAATCCACTGGGAAGTAGAAAGTGTCTATTTGGACAATCACATCCTCAACAATTCCCCGAGGAAGCTTCACAGAACGATCCGCGAGCTGGAGAGTCATATTTGTGGGCTTAAGGGCCCCCAGTTCTAGTTGCCTATAGATGGAATAGGGCATAATGTTAACACTCGCCCCTAGATCTATTAGAACTCTCTCGATTCGGTTCTTCCCCATGATACATGAAATAGTGGGTGCACCCGAATCTTTATATTTTAATGGAAAGTCACTCGACAAGACTGCGCTAACATTTTGGGCCAAAGAGACGTTCTGGTTTACCTTTAGCTTGCGTTTCACCGTGAGTAAGTCCTTAATAAACTTAGCATACGCGGGAATTCTCTGTATAGTCTCGAGAAAAGGTAAATTAATTTTTACTTGCTTAAGGACTTCCAGAACTTCATCACGGGAGGTCATTTTAGAGTGAGAGACCAACCGTTGAGGGTATGGGGCAGCGGTGGGGGTGATTGCCTTGGGTCAACTAGTGTTTTCCTCCTCCTCACTCTCAATTAAAGGGGCATCTTCAGCCTCTCTTGTGTCAGGCCAAACCTCTTTATCTTTAGATGCATTGCATGGGGGAGGTGACAAATCAACTACTTTCCCACTACGTAGAGTGGTAATAGCGCTACATTGCTCTCAATGGTCATGGGATGTAGTGCCAATACTAGTTTGTCCTTGGGGATGTCGTTGGCTTTGAGCAGGAAATTTTCCCTTCTCTTGGACATTCGATGCAGTTTTCAACCTTGAGATGCTAGTATGTATTTCATTGAACATTCGATCATACTTAGCACTGTTCTCCTTTTGAGATTGGATGAGGTGATTTAAGTTGTCCTCAAGAGATCGCCTCGGTGGAGTAACATATGGACCAGGAGGTGGTACATGCATAGGAGGAACCACTTGCTGAAATTGAGGGGGTGGTGGTAAAGTCACATGTGGGTTAGGAGCCATCCCCCCTTGTGGTTGTCCATAGTTGAAACCAGGATTATTCCTCCAAGATTGATTGTATGCATTCCCTTGCTGTGCATTATAATTTCTGCGAAACCCCCCTATGGCCTCAACTTGTTCAGTGTACATTGCCTTGTATGCAGTGATGGTAGGACATCCTTTGGTAGAATGACCAGCAGCACAAATGGCACACACTTTCTCCTTCCCTGCTTGCACGGGTCCAGCTACTTCTCTTAATCAAACCTCAATCATGTCTCTGAAATTCTTTTCCAATTGATCAAATTTACGATCTAACAAAGTGTCCTTGTCCAATTGATAAATACCGGACGCAGCAGGCAAGTTGGACACTTGTCGATTTCGATTTTGACTATTGGGATCAGAAACATCCCATGCTTGGGTAGTCTCTGCTACATATTTCATATGAGCCTCATCATCGCTTGAGTCTAATTCCCAAAAAGGTCTTTCGCACATGGTTTGAACAAGTTATTTGGATGCTAAGGTAAGGCCTTGATGAAAGAATGAAATCAGATGATGCTTTTCAAATCCATGATGTGGGCACACACTAACTAACTCTTGAAATCTCTCCCAACACTTGTAGAAAGCCTCATTCTCATTTTGACGAAAAGATTGGATTTGGGCTTTAACAGAATTGGTTTTGTGTTGTGGAAAGAATTTAATAAAAACTTGTCTTGCATATCTCTCCAAGATAACACAAAATTCGGGGGTAGCGACCATAACCAAGTTTTAGCTTTATCCTTTAAGGAAAAGGGGAATAGCTTCAACCGGATTACATCTTGTGGACAAGCTTGGTCACCAAACGTCTCACACGCTTCCTCGAACTCTCTAAGATGGAGATATGTTTTTTCAGAATCCATCCCATGAAATGTGGGAAGAATTTGAATCATACCATTTCTAAAATGGAACTGACCGGCATTATACGGGAGTAAAATGCAACCAGGGGTAACAGTTCGCTCCGAAAATAAAAGATCTTTCATGGGAAGATAAGGTATCTCACCCTCTCCAGCACCAACACCGACACTACCATGCTCCGACATATTGCTACCGAAAGGTTCAGAATTCTCACACAGGGTTTGACTCAATGAATGACTTGTGATTGAATTATTAGGCGAAGGAGGTGGAACCCAAAAATGAGGAGACCCAGTGGTATGAGAATTTTCAGAACTTGCTTCGGCAATAGGATTTTCGTGAACTTGGGTGGAAGATGAATTCTGCATATAAGCACAGAAGAGATGAAATGAAAAAATTGTTTTTTTTTTCCGAAATCACTTGTGGATAAAAAGAACTTTCCTAAAACTTTAACAATTTTGGATCCCCGGCAACAGCGCCATTTTGATCGAGTGGAAAAACCGAGCGTCCGTGTAATATGCTAGTCGTTGTTATCGGCTTCCAACCTTAATACAAAAAAAACTAAACTTGTAACTACACTTCTTAAGGAGTATAGTGGCGAGTCTGGGTATCGAATCCACAGGGAATTAGGACGTGTGAACGTGACGACAAAGGTAAGGTAGTTTAATCCTAAAGTTTATGTAAAAATAAAATAAAAGAAAAAGATGATTGATGGGTTTAAATTTCCAATTGGTGATGAAATAAAATGTGCACAAAAATACTAAAAATTGTAAAGAAATTAGATTTAAAAATGAGAGAAAATAGGGTGGAGTACAATCCCTCAAACCTTAGTAAATCACCGTATAGAATACTAGAACTGTATATTGAAATTTTGACTAAATCCAGTCTTTATAGATCCTAAGCATTACATATATGAAGGATCTTGCCCGCATCATATGAAATCAAAGGTAAATACAAAGCGGTGAATGGACAAATACACTTGCATAGCGTTCTTAAACGTCCCAAGTACCTAAGTCAATAGAGATTAAAAGATTGGCTATGTTCACATAATTTCCATACATGATTCGGTCAATATTTAATTTACCCTCTATTTTCTACATAGGTAATTCACCTCGGAATGAGTTCATGTACCCCAGCCCTTGAGAATTTAGCTAGACATGGTTTTACTAAAAAACAAATTCATACATGCAATTATGGATCTAACAAACATTGGGAATAATTTACAAAACAATTGAGTATTGAATTGAAAATAAAGTAGAGAATAAATACGAGAATGAAAAATTGATACTTGTATTCAGCAATAGGGAAAGAGATGAACTTGAATCCAGAAAAATTCTTCTTCTTCAACCTTACAAACTAGGGTTTATGAAAATTTTTATGTAAAGAAAAACTAAGAAAACTCTCTAAAATCTGACTTTCTCCCTCTAAAATTCTATTCTACTCTCTAGAATTCAACTCTCCTTGGAAGGATGTAGGGCTTGGCCTTTTATACACCAAAAAATGACTCATCCCATGCCTCTACACGTTTTTCCCTTTTAATATACCTAAATGAGACTCTTCCCATGCCTCTCCATGTTTTAAAACTAATAAAAACGAATTAAACAAGAAATTTCAAGAGTTGTCTCTTCAGCTTCCAGAATTAATTTCAACTTTTGACTTTTTGTCTCCAACTTTAAATGGGCATAACTTCTTCACCGTAGCTCGGATTGGGGTGCCGTTTTTTTCCAATGTTCTTATAATTTTAAGATATTCAACTCTCTAGCTTTCCCCACCACCGAAAAATATATGTAAAATTACGAAAATACCCTTCAACTCTCCATTTCTTGATTTCCTTCACTGTTTTGAGTTCTCCTTCGCACTAACTTGCATGAAATACCTATAAAACACATGAGAAATACACAAAACACGAAATACTTGCCAAAAGAGGTTAGTATCATAAATACGAGACAAATCCAAGCTATTTACACTGCACGGGATCATAAAAATACCGAAATTAGGGGGATAAATATGAATAATATGTGCCTAATCAGCTATATTCTATTATTATTCAGTTTCTTATTATTTCTTTGATATTTTTTTAATGAACTTGGATACATTTCCATTCTTATTGTCTCATTAGGAACTCTAGACACCATTAGGGGCGCTATTCAAGACTACCTTCTATACACCAGCAGGGGCTTCATCCCAATGAGTAAACTTGACATTTATATACACCAGCAGGGGCTTCATCCTATGGGTGTTTCTTATTAGAGTGTAGGGTTGAACACTCCATTATCGGTCCATTATCATTCTTAGACTAGGGTGTTGAGTTCAAGGTTGACATGCATGAACATGGTTTGGTTATTTTTCATGAGTTTAGTTTAATGGTGGTATGGTTAGTTTTCACTTTTAAGCACCTCTCATACACATTATTTTGTTATGCGTAAACCACGTGTTTGTTCATTTTGTGTTAAATTGATTAAAATATATAATAGGTTATGTGCATTTTTTAGGTATCCCACTCTTGCATAGAGCTCAATAGGTTATGTGAGTTGCCTAAATGTTGAGTTTTTTCCTTGCATGATACATAATATGTTTTTGTTGTTGCCTGAAACACCGATTTTCACAGTGGTGAAGTAGATGCGTATTATATGGACTAGAATAAGAAAACTAAAATGGCAAGATGATGAAGGAAAATAGCCAAAAAAGTGACAGTAACTTCCCCATTTTTCTATTTAAGATGGTTTAAAGAAGTAAGGATAGAGTCTATAATCTCGACTGTCTAGATAAAGTTTTCATATTAGTCTATAATCGATACTTATCAATTAGTGTGTGTGGTTAAAGTATGTCAAATTCAAGGCTTTATTGTGTCTTTCATTCATAATTTAGTCTATAATGCTGATTCCCGTAATAAATTTGTCATATTTGTTTTTGGGTTTTCAATTTTGAATTTTTTGGTCCACATGGTAATTTCTTTTGTATTTTAGTTTTCTTTACTTTTTCTCAAAATATTTCAACATTTGTGTGTTATTATATAGATGATCAGATTTGGTCTACGTGTATTGGGTTCAAAATTTGTTTGATTTGTTCTAATTTGTGTAATTCTTTTCAAATTTGTAGGTATACTCTGTGTTCCACCACTACACCAAATCTGCCGAATTGTCAAGGTCATTGACCTTGACAAATCCAACTTGTCAAGGTCAATGACCGTGACATTTCGAGGCGAGACAACTTTTTTTGTCACGGTCGTGTCGCGGTCCATGATCGTGACACGTTTGTCACGGTTTCTAAACGTGACAAAACCGTGACCCTTTTTAAAAAAATTGTCACGGTCATTGACCGTGACACGTCCGTGATAAAAATTGTCACGGTAAATGACCGTGACAATTCTGGGCAGAATTGAAAAAAAAAACTGCAGGGCAGTATTGCCACTGCCACTGCCCAGCAGTATATTTGTACCTGTTATAGCAACGTTGTACCTGTTCAAACATCATATATTCAAATAAAATAGAGATAATGCAAATATACATTCAAATAGAGACAATATGCATCACGATATAATTCAAATATAACAACTTAAAACAATTCAATTCAAACTTAAAACAATGTTGCTACATGTTTGGTGTATTGTTAAAACTAAGGAGGTGAGTAGGCCACACGATATACGAATTGACGCACCCACTAATATATATCGTGCCGCATTGTTCGCGCAACCACAATAGGGAGTTCTCCTTCCCGAGTATGACATGAGTGACGAGCACCCTGGACTCCATCTCTTGAAGCTCACGTCCATGAAATATTCCACCCTGGATGATATTAGGGTCCCTCAAACCCCGCCATATCTGCTTGCCATCAAATACGTCCAATATGAGCACTCTCGGCCAACCAAGTGTCGATATCGGTCTGGGGAAGGGAGCCAAATAGGGAAGTGGATCATCGAAGTACGCACGTGTCGGCGATGAAGAAGCGAGGTCCACATCCTCGTCATCCTGCGCCTAATCCTCCCGCACCTCCTCCTCCACCGCCTTCTCCTTCCCTTTACCTTTCCTTTACGGGCTCCTCCCAACGTACGCTTCATGAATGCGTACATATCTTGGACCGTCGCCTCCAAACGGGACAGTTTCGCGTCGTGTGAATCCACCATTCGAGCCAACCCAGTGTCTCTCGTCTCCAATCCGATGATCCTAGATTTGGCCACCCGCGAGCTAACCCCCCTTGTCCTCCCCTTGCGATCAGAGCCAAGCACTTGGCTGAGTGCGTCTGTGGACAAAGATGCCTTGTCGGCATCAGACTGCGACTCATGCACTTCCTTAAGCTTTTCCTGAAATGACAAAAAGCACATGATTAGTAAAATAAGTAAACTAAAAAATTATAACGTAATTAACAAAAATTAAACTGTCGGATTACTTACAATCGTGGGCGCGACGGTCGGGGACACCTCCTTGTCCTTCACCTTCTTCGTCCGAAGAGACACATAAGTATCGAGCATATGTGGTTTACCCCCTGGCCCACTCCCTACCCCCTGAAATAAAATAAAGTAAAGTAAAATTAGTATCGGCCCCGCAAAGTAAAATAATGAAGAATAATATATTTCTGTAGTTATAGAAAAATTAAATCTTACCTGCATCCTATGCTCCACCTCGGCGTAAGAGGTCCGGCCGGAGTAGTGCACATCCGTCTTTTTTGCCCGATTTTCCCTCCCCGATTGGCGAGATGCCAATTTTCGATCCTCGATCTCATTGTGAATGAACTTCTGCCATTGTACCAATGAGATCGGCTCCTTGGGGGGGATGGATTCACGCCATTGGATAATCGACTCTCGTGTTTTCCCAAAGTACCGTGCCCTCATATTTTTCTTCCACGACTTGAGTTGCTCCCTAATCTGCTCCAAGACGGGATCGCGTAGCTTTGGATCCAAGTTGAATTGTTCCTGTCCAACAAATACAATGTTAGTTGCGAATAAATATAAATATAAATATAAAATGAAAATGAAAATGAAATTGAAATTGAAATTGAAATTGAAATTGAAATTGAAATTGAAATTGAAATTGAAATTGAAATTGAAATTGAAATTGAAATTGAAATATTCATATAAATATAAATATAAATATATTACCTGTAGTGCCGCCCAAACAGCTAACTTGAGCTCATATGGAACCTCCTTCCAACTCATAAACCCCGGGCCGATGACCGTCTTTAGCAAAACGAGGGATCTCGCTAATATCTCCGATTTGTTCTCGACGGTAATCCCAAATTTCCCATATTTGGGGAGCCTAGGGGTGAAAGAGCCCTCGTCGCCTCCACTACCACCGAGTCCAGATGACATCATCATAAACAGCATCATAATCTTCGCCTTAATATCTGAAGGAGACATTTGCTGTAAAAAAATGTTATTAGTACAGATATAATATTATCACAATATGCATATCTTATAAGAGAGTCGGGTTTGGCATGAATAAAGTGAGAATTATATTTAAGACTTTCTAACAACATGCAGGTGTATATATATATTGTGAATTTCATGTATGTTTCATTTAATTATCATACTATATATATATATATATATATATTGTTGGATATACAATATGAAATGGGCAATTACTAAAGTATACAATTATTAATTTACCAATTTACAACGAGGGGCAATCCTACTTTCATATGAACTGGGCACAATACAATTAAAATTATAATTAAAGCTATACAATTGTTAAGATTTCCCCACCACACACACACCACATCCCCCCACCCCCTGCCCCCCTGCCCCCGCCACACACACACACACACACCCCAACCCACCCCCACCCCACCCCTACCCCCACCCCAACACGTTTACGGGCTTTCATCACCTGTCATAAATTTTTCGGTCCATGACTTACTGGCCAGTTGTCTTGGGTCTTTTAGTCCCTTAACATTACTTTAAGAATTTTATCCAATCTAAATACCACATTTTCTTTCTTGTTATACACTTGAACACGTTTTGTTATTTAGTCCTTATTCATCACTTAGTGTTCATCTAAGTTCTAGTATAACAAGTTCCCATAAAAATCTTTAATAAAATTCTCATATCTTCTTTCAATTTAAACACACACACAGTAGTGACTGTCTATTTAAAATAATCTCAATGTTAATTTCAGGTATTGAATTTCTACTGTTGTTTTGTGCTTTTTATAAATCATATTCAATGTTAGATATGTGTTTTGTTAAGATATCTAAGCTGTTCTATAGAATTATTCTTTGTATCTTGAAGTTTAAGTTCTAAAATAATCAACCTAAAGTTGTGGTTCATAAAGTATTATCACAAATATAAACTAAGAGTGATAAAATAACTTTGAGGCATATAAATTAATTGTGACAAAGTAAGATTATGGACCAGAACCTAAAATTTAAAAAAAGTGTTTTTATTTAAACCCCGCTTTTCTTTCTATAACTCCTATTTTATTAAACTTTAAATATAATTAGGGGTGTATAGAAAGAAAAGTTAAATTGGAATAGAAACAACATTTTTAAAATATGAAGGGCTCACCAATTTGATCAAATTTTTGAACAACATAGACTAAATGGTCTTTATTATAAGACAATTACTACAAATTTATGCGCATCGCCCGAATTCAAAAAGTAATTTAATGACTAAAGTAATACTTTTTTTAACTTTAGTTATTCACCACAAATCTTAAAAAATATTTTATTTTTCATGCTTTTAGCAACTTCGGATGCCATTTTAACCCTTATTGTAGTTTTTTAGTTTTCATGCTTTTATTTGATGGATATAAAGTCATGTGATACCTATATGTGTTATTTTGCATCTAATAAAAACAAAAAACGCTATATATGGTTTTTTTCTCCATTAGTATAAGTATATAGCGATTATTTCACACTTAAATCACATATTAAGCCGGCCTTCATTTTTTTACGAAACTTATTTATTTTGAATGAAAATAAATTGTTATCCAATATTTTTGGATATTATTTATAATTATGAAACTCATACACAAATTAATGTTGTATCAAAATAATATTACATTTTTAACCCCCTACCCCCACCCTGCCCCACCCCTACCCCCCACCCTGCCCCCACCATGCCCCACCCCCTACCCCCACCCTGCCCCACCCCCCACACACGCACACACACACACGCACATATATACACACATACACATATATATATATATATATACACACAAACATATATATAAATGGAAGAGAGAGAGAGAGAGAGAGTGAGAGAGAATTAAACCTGAAAGTAGAGAGAGGGAGAGAGAGAGAGAGAGAGAGAGCAACGTCGAGAGAGAGGGAGGGAACGGCGGGAGGT
Organism: Sambucus nigra; assembly: GCA_949130495.1. Taxonomy (NCBI): domain Eukaryota; kingdom Viridiplantae; phylum Streptophyta; class Magnoliopsida; order Dipsacales; family Adoxaceae; genus Sambucus; species Sambucus nigra. The sequence goes on from OX422217.1 coordinate 575,586,491, forward strand.
AAAAAAGAAGGGGGAAAGGGTTTTTGCTGGAAACATTGTCACGGACTTGTCACGGTCATTGACCGTGACAATTATTTAAATCATTGTCATGGTCAATGACCATGACAAGTCTGTGGCAAGTAAATTTGTCACGGACTTGTCACGGTCGTGTCAAGGCCAATGACCGTGACACAAAACGCGTGTTTTTTGTCACGGTCAATAACCTTGACAAGGGTGGCGGGCTGAAAGATGACAATCTTGTCATTTTGGTGTAGTGCACGTCTTTACCGTTCTTTCCATCTATCAAATACATACGTTATATTCAATCATTTATATTTTTGTGAAATTTGTTTTTCTATATATGAATTTAGGTGGTTTGTCTTGTGTGTTTTAGTTAGCGTATATTTGGTTTTTATATTTATCAGAAGAAAAAGGGAAGAATGTTGAAACTCACAAATTCCTCTTTATAACGTTTTGGGGTTTTGATATGTGTTTTTGTAGTTTGAAATAGGTTATTTGTTGCATATTATGATCTCCTTACTTTAGTTTATTTTTTTATTTTGATGGAATTACGTTTCATCGTAGTGCTTATTCCATTAGTTTTTCCTCGGTTCCCTAGGTATAACATACGATCAATTGTGTTTGAAGGTGAATATGTATATGGTGTCCTAGGTTATATTTTTCTTTCAATTTTTGTTTTTTTTTCTTTGTAATAGGAACATTTGAGATCGTAAAACAAACTCACATAATATATAGTTGAGATAGAGATGGAGGGGAACTTAAAAAACAAGGTTTGGGTGTTGGATGTGACACCCCGCCTAATAAAATACCGGGTGATCAGTCCTATACCAAATTAAAACAGGAATCCCAGTTGGATCATCCTTAGCATCACTGTCGAAAACTTTTTAAAACTTACTAACCACCTAGTATTCCAAAAACTGGTGCCAATTTTAACTTTTTAATTAAACAAAACAATACATGCGAAATAAAAATATAAACCATTCACACAACTGAATGAAAATAAACTGAATCATATATACACAACTTGCCGAATAAATCACCGGCCGCCAAATAAATAATCCAATACAATAATTCAACACCTGAATGAATTACGCCTGAAAACTGTACCGAGAAGTCTAGGCGACAAGCCCTAAATAAAACTGAGACTAATACAAGATTCATACTCTAGGAATGAATGAATGATGCGTCTAATCCAAACTCCTGCTAGCATCCACATATGCCGCAGCTCCGTGTCCCTGGAATAGAATATCAATCCTGGTGTCCCTGTGGCTGGACACCTAAAAGGTTTTGAAAATAGTTTTATAGCAAGGGTTAGAACCCAAAACATTTTGAAAATATTTAGCAAGTGAATTAACTGCAGTAATTTAAAATGCATGAATGCGCTTCATATTGAAGTTAGTGTCGCACTCCCTTGTGGACATTCTCACCCCTCCACTATATTGCACACCTAACGGTTATCTTAGCCCCACCTAGTTGTACTACCCCGTCCAACTAGTTCTGGTACAACCTTCCCTTTCCATACTCTAACCCGAGTATAATGATTCTTGAATTATAAGTTATTTCACAATTAACTTAATTAATTCCTCTTAAATAATAGCATATAACCGTGTCGCAAGTTATATAAAGTACATACATCACACACTGTATTATTTCCACCAATAATTAATCTAATTAAATTCTCATTAATTAACAGCATATAACTGTAACCCGAGTTATATAAGGTAAATACATCACGCACTGTATTATTACCTACATATAATATTTACTACCATATTATACGTACCTTTACTAACATCCACACATAAATAATACGTGTATCCATCCTTCCGAGTATACCCTCACCGGATGATTCCCTCTAGAATGCTATCTCACTAGGTGTGCTCACAAAACCTAGTTTCCCCAAGTTAGAATCGCTCACCAACTTGGACCAAAATCTAAACGAAGTGGAGGCGGTCATATTCCTTCCCTGAAAGTGAGATAAATCCCTCACCCATATATACCGGACGCTATGACCTGGGGATATACTCTCCCTACTCCTCAAGCTAGGGGATTCACCCACATCGCGCAACCTCCCTTGATAGCATTAGAGTATATAAATTTAATAAATATCTAATCACTGATATTTAGTATCACGCACAATAAATACACGTGTATATATACTATCACGACACCGTATATATATAATATAAACCCTGGCTTTACCGTGTACTCAAAATCTCGTACACTGCCTGTAATTTAATATCACACACAATATATACACGTATATATATATACTATCACTACACTGAATATATATATAATATAAACCCCGGCTCTACCGTGTACTCCAAGTCCCGTACACTGCCTGAAATTTCCAGAGTCTGTGGCCCGACTCAATGTAGCTAATTTACTCACTTAATAATTTATCGTCTTTCCGAGCCCATGGTCCGACTATAATAATTTTAACTCAATATTTAACTTATATAATACTTTCCCCGAGTCTATGGTCCGACTCCAATTAAATTAATTGACACACTTATTAACTTAATACCTTCCCGAGTCTATCACCCGACTCTAATTAAATTAATTAACACACTTGTTAATCTAATGCCGTCCCGAGTCTATCGTCCGACTCTAATTTAATTAATTTACCCATTAATTAATCAACAAAAATCCGAGTCTGTGGTCCGACTCTAATATAATTAATTATCACATTAATTAATAAGTACCCATCACGAGTCTACAATCCGATTCTGATTAAACTAATTATCCCACCCATTAATTTAATCATACCCGAGTCTACAAATCGACTTTAATTAAATTAATTAACACCCTTATTAATTTAATACTACCCGAGTCTACAATCCGACTCTAACTAAATTAATTAACGCATGTATTAATTTAATAACTTGGTGTCACCCAACCATTATCCCCGGACTCACTTACTTGGTCCGTATCTTAATATTTCCCGACTCTAAATTACTTAGTTTATCTCCAAACTTAATTCACTACCTTGGGTCGCTTTACCAATATACCCGGATTCACTCACTTGATCCGTACCTCACTATTTTAGAATAAAGTCTCTCAATTTTATCCATTAAATGTCCCACATAAATTCATCCTAGTCCAAATTACTTTCCCCCATAATTGCTAGGAATATTTGTTTCACAATTATTTACCACTAATAATTGTATGGAAATTATTTTATGATTAATTCCCCCTTATACTTCACCCAAGGCCGAACTGCCCAGAATTTCCCATCGTCGATCGATCGATGTCCCCGATCGATCGATCGACCCCTTCGTTACAGCTCTTCTTCCCCCTGTTTTACACCATTAACGAATTTCAAGGTTTTTAAACCATAACTTAAACCTCTAATTACATCATTCCATCATCTACACATGGTTAATCCACATCATATTCATCATAGAGACCATTAAGATAATCAACCCCTCTAATTACCTCATAATTTTCGAAATGGGTCTTTCTCCATAAAATTCAATTATCTGTTTTAAATCCAAATTTCCAGATTCGATTTTCACTCTTTTATGTTCTGGATTTCTCGTTCAAATCATATATACATATTCAGATATCAATCACCCATCTAAATCTTACTTTGAATCCCATTCAAGTATTTCAAAAATAAAAACCCCATTTTGTACCCATTTACACCCAAAAACGAATTTTTATACCCACATCACCATGATATGAATTTATTATCATGCTTTAAGAATCAAAACAGTTAACCACTTGCCTGAAAGTGTTCGTGGTGTCTGATTCCGTTGGCGTAGTCCCTCGATTTGGCTCCAAAATTCTCAATTTGGCTTTTGCTAAGCTTTCCCCCAATTTCCCTCTCAAGCCCTAGGCTTAGATTTGTGATGGCTGCTGATTTCCTAATCTCCCCATTAGGTTAAAAACCCTTAATCCCGTTTTTCACCTAATGGGCTTAATTAAAGTGGCCCAACTCACCCCGTGTGGGCCCAGCTATGCCTAAAATTACCCCGAGACCCAATTACTACCCCCGGGTACTCTTTTCTGACTAACTCAACCCATCCGGACTCAATCGAACACTCAAAATTGACATCCGAATTAATTTATAAAAATTCTTATCTCACACCCCATTTAGTCTATACCGACTCCTGGCTGGGATAAGTGCATACCTTGTCATTAATACCCGAAATGATGTAATTAAATTATTACTATTCACTTAGTAAATAAATTTTCCTAAATATTAACCATTCACTCCCCGATTAATATTTAAATATATATATTGCCATAATTAATTCAATTAAAATTACAACACACCAGTAATTTAAAATCCTGAATTAATTAAATATTAAATGCACAAAATACGGGGTGTTACATACTCCCCCCCTTACAAAGGAATTTCGTCCTCGAAATTAAGATAAACCTAGTTTTCCAGTATTCACATATTACTCACTAGTCAAGTGCCTCCAAGCCCGCTATATATATCCCATCCAATTCTACCCATACGTTACACAAGTATGCATTTAACTTTACCAGGGCGCCCATACACCCTATACCCGTGCTTAACCGCACAAAATTTTGCCTTAATTAACCCGGGTGCCCATACACCCTATCCCCGCGCTCTACCGCACGAAAGTTACCCGACTGTGCTAGTCGTAACCCGTAATATAACTTCTAACCCGTAGTTATATCATATATATATATATATATATATATATATATATATATATATATATATACAATTACTGCCCGGGTACTCAACCCATGTTACGTCCAACTATCTCTCCATTAATACTTATCTCTCAACACAAAAGAATATACGCTTACCCTTATGCTACCAAAGACAACATAATACCGCGCCCTTACTACCACTAGTCCTTGCGCAAAATAAACCCCGAGCTATCTCTCTTTGCTTGAAAATATATCTAACCACTCTGATTCACTTCAGTAAACATCCCCACATACTGGGATAAAATGTGAGAACACAAAACTTCACTATGTGCTATCGCACCACGCAATACAACATCTATACATCCACATATATACAGGCTATACGCCCTCTCTGGTGATACCTAGTACCAACCCTACCCTGGTGTCGCGAACACCAAAATTTTACACTACTATCCACAATAGTTAACTTCCATCGCTATCCAGCTGACATTTAGGAAATATTATCATCCCTACTCCCATAATTCTCGAAAGTAGTAATTCTTCGCAAAATTCAAACAATCACTCAGCGTACACCTCCACCCTCTCGTGAAGAACACCAAGGAACTCCGCTACCCTACGGAAATTTCTCCACATACTATGACTGCTACCACCAACGCACCCACTAAGTTCGACTCACCTGCGAACTTTAGTGAAAAATATGTCTTATTTTTTAAGACATCCTCTTTGTCACTCAAAAACAATATACCCCATGCCCCTAGGGTAGAAATAATTACTTCTATACTCCAGTTGCATCGGCTGGTTCTCGATTTCCGGAGCAGCTTCTCCCTGCCCGAATGCACCCGTGATTTGCTTTAGTGGTTGTACATCCAGGACCTCGTCCTGTAGTTGACCCCTGCCTCGCTTAAGGCAATATCTCTTCATGTGTCTCGCTTTTCCCACAAACGAAACAATTTCTAATATGTTCACCCTGCCACTGATCCCTTCCACGCCAACCTTGTTGGAATTCCTGGCCATCCCGCCAATAGCCTCCAGTTCTAGATCGTTTGGCATGATTTCCTTGCCGAAAATCCTGCCCCTGATTTCCCCCAGTCTGCTGCTGGGATACCCCACTGGTATTGTTCCCTTCTGCCTCATCCGACTGGTTAATCCCCCCTCCCTTCCCGCTTCCTTTCGCGTGGAAGCGATATTCCCAACCGTGCCGGAGTGTTGCGTTAATGACATCAGTATAACTCATTAATGCGGAATTATGAATTTAATGTTGTCTGATTCTCCAGACTAACCCATCCATAAACTTTGCTTCCTTTCTCTTTTCCTCGCTTACCTCATCCGGTAAAAAAAAATTTTGCCAATGTGTGAAATCTTCCTCGTAATCGACCAGTGAATGGTCTCCCTTTGAGTCTCCTCACAAAATTTTCTCCTCATTTCGATCTCGGCCGTTGAAGGAAAAATACTTGCAGTCGAACCGCACCCAAAACTCTGCAGTAGCTAGCGTGTCCCTTTCCTCAACTGTGGTGATCGACTCCCACCACTGTAGCACCGCTCCCACTAACTAAAAGTGGTTAGCATTTACTTTCGTACCCCGTCGCAATCTCCCATGCGTAGGTGACGCTGGATACCTCCCTTCCTTGACACGCTAGTACTACACCTGAACCCCCTCGCAACTCTGGTGGGTTCCCGCTAAAATAACCTCTATTTCTTGCTTCCACCCTGACGACTCCGCGTGAGTCTGAACATCCGACGCCACTAACACTTGTGGCTGATTCCGAGGAAAGTACCTTGCCGTTGTGACCACCGTTGCTCCAACTTCCTGTGCCACTATTTCAGTGACCTATGCTGCCAAAATCATCTATGGTCGTTGCTGTGGTAGCTCTTGCTCCTAACGAGCCTCCCCCGTCTCATCTCCCCCTGCTACCCTAACTGTTCTCTCCCTCCTGGGCGTCATCTGGAATGAGAATCGAATTGTATGAGTTCACTTTCAAATATAAATTTCTCAGAAGAACGTATATGCGCATACGTATGAGAATACAACAATCCTATGATAGGGCTCTATATCAAAGATTGCTAAGCAGAAACGTGAAAAGCCGCACAGATCCTAAGGACACTAGAACCTGATGCTCTGATACCATCTGTGACACCCCGCCTAATAAAATACCGGGTGATCAGTCCTATACCAAATTAAAACAGGAATCCCAGTTGGATCATCCTTAGCATCACTGTCGAAAACTTTTTAAAACTTACTAACCACCTAGTATTCCAAAAACTAGTGCCAATTTTAACTTTTTAATTAAACAAAACAATACATGCGAAATAAAAATATAAACCATTCACACAACTGAATGAAAATAAACTGAATCATATATACACAACTTGCCGAATAAATCACCGGCCGCCAAATAAATAATCCAATACAATAATTCAACACCTGAATGAATTACACCTGAAAACTGTACCGAGAAGTCTGGACGACAAGCCCTAAATAAAACTGAGACTAATATAAGATTCCTACTCTAGGAATGAATGAATGATGCGTCTAATCCAAACTCCTGCTAGCATCCACATATGCCGCAGCTCCGTGTCCCTGGAATAGAATATCAATCCTGGCGTCCCTGTGGCTGGACACCTAAAAGGTTTTGAAAATAGTTTTATAGCAAGGGTTAGAACCCAAAACATTTTGAAAATATTTAGCAAGTGAATTAACTGCAGTAATTTAAAATGCATGAATGCGCTTCATATTGAAGTTAGTGTCGCACTCCCTTGTGGACATTCTCACCCCTCCACTATAGTGCACACCTAACAGTTATCTTAACCCCACCTAGTTGTACTACCCCGTCCAACTAGTTCTGGTATAACCTTCCCTTGCCATACTCTAACCCGAGTATAATGATTCTTGAATTATAAGTTATTTCACAATTAACTTAATTAATTCCTCTTAAATAATAGCATATAACCGTGTTGCAAGTTATATAAAGTACATACATCACACACTGTATTATTTCCACCATAATTAATCTAATTAAATTCTCATTAATTAACAGCATATAACTGTAACCCGAGTTATATAAGGTAAATACATCACGCACTGTATTATTACCTACATATAATATTTACTACCATATTATACGTACCTTTACTAACATCCACACATAAATAATACGTGTATCCATCCTTCCGAGTATACCCTCACCGGATGATTCCCTCTAGAATGCTATCTCACTAGGTGTGCTCACAAAACCTAGTTTCCCCAAGTTAGAATCGCTCACCAACTTGGACCAAAATCTAAACGAAGTGGAGGCGGTCATATTCCTTCCCTGAAAGTGAGATAAATCCCTCACCCATATATACCGGACGCTATGACCTGGGGATATTCTCGCCCTACTCCTCAAGCTAGGGGATTCACCCACATCGCGCAACATCCCTTGATAGCATTAGAGTATATAAATTTAATAAATATCTAATCACTGATATTTAGTATCACGCACAATAAATACACGTGTATATATACTATCACGACACCGTATATATTTAATATAAACCCTGGCTTTACCGTGTACTCAAAATCTCGTACACTGCCTGTAATTTAATATCACACACAATATATACACGTATATATATATATATATACTATCACTACACCGTATATATATATAATATAAACCCCGGCTCTACCGTGTACTCCAAGTCCCGTACACTGCCTGAAATTTCCTGAGTCTGTGGCCTGACTCAATGTAGCTAATTTACTCACTTAATAATTAATCGTCTTCCCGAGCCCATGGTCCGACTCTAATAATTTTAACTCAATATTTAACTTATATAATACTTTCCTCGAGTCTATGGTCCGACTCCAATTAAAATTAATTGACACACTTATTAACTTAATACCTTCCCGAGTCTATCACCCGACTCTAATTAAATTAATTAACACACTTGTTAATCTAATGCCGTCCCGAGTCTATCGTCCGACTCTAATTTAATTAATTTACCCATTAATTAATCAACAAAAATCCGAGTCTGTTGTCCGACTCTAATATAATTAATTATAACATTAATTAATAAGTACCCATCACGAGTCTACAATCCGATTCTGATTAAACTAATTATCCCACCCATTAATTTAATCATACCCGAGTCTACAAATCGACTTTAATTAAATTAATTAACACCCTTATTAATTTAATACTACCCGAGTCTACAATCCGACTCTAACTAAATTAATTAACGCATTTATTAATTTAATAACTTGGTGTCACCCAACCATTATCCCCGCACTCACTTACTTGGTCCGTGTCTTAATATTTCCCGACTCTAAATTACTTAGTTTATCTCCAAACTTAATTCACTACCTTGGGTCGCTTTACCAATATACCCGGATTCACTCACTTGATCCGTACCTCACTATTTTAGAATAAAGTCTATCAATTTTATCCATTAAATGTCCCACATAAATTCATCCTAGTCCCAATTACTTTCCCCCATAATTGCTAGGAATATTTGTTTCACAATTATTTACCACTAATAATTGTATGGAAATTATTTTATGATTAATTCCCCCTTATACTTCACCCAAGGCCGAACTCCCCAGAATTTCCCATCGTCGATCGATCGATGTCCCCGATCGATCGATCGACCCCTTCGTTACAGCTCTTCTTCCCCCTGTTTTCCACCATTAACGAATTTCAAGGTTTTTAAACCATAACTTAAACCTCTAATTACATCATTCCATCATCTACACATGGTTAATCCACATCCTATTCATCATAGAGACCATTAAGATAATCAACCCCTCTAATTACCTCATAATTTTCGAAATGGGTCTTTCTCCATAAAATTCAATTATCTGTTTTAAATCCAAATTTCCAGATTCGATTTTCACTCTTTTATGTTCTGGATTTCTCGTTCAAATCATATATACATATTCAGATATCAATCACCCATCTAAATCTTACTTTGAATCCCATTCAAGTATTTCAAAAATAAAAACCCCATTTTGTACCCATTTACACCCAAAAACGAATTTTTATACCCACATCACCATGATATGAATTTATTATCATGCTTTAAGAATCAAAACAGTTAGCCACTTGCCTGAAAGTGTTCGCAGTGTCTGATTCCGTTGGCGTAGTCCCTCGATTTGGCTCCAAAATTCTCAATTTGGCTTTTGCTAAGCTTTCCCCCAATTTCCCTCTCAAGCCCTAGGCTTAGATTTGTCATGGCTGCTGATTTCCTAATCTCCCCATTAGGTTAAAAACCCTTAATCCCGTTTTTCACCTAATGGGCTTAATTAAAGTGGCCCAACTCACCCCGTGTGGGCCCGGCTATGCCTAAAATTACCCCGAGACCCAATTACTACCCCCGGGTACTCTTTTCTGACTAACTCGACCCATCCGGACTCAATCGTAAACTCAGAATTGACATCCGAATTAATTTATAAAAATCCTTATCTCACACCCCATTTAGTCTATACCGACTCCCGGCTGGGATAAGTGCATACCTTGTCATTAATACCCAAAATGATGTAATTAAATTATTACTATTCACTTAGTAAATAAATTTTCCTAAATATTAACCATTCACTCCCCGATTAATATTTAAATATATATATTGCCATAATTAATTCAATTAAAATTACAACACACCAGTAATTTAAAATCCCGAATTAATTAAATATTAAATGCACAAAATACGGGGTGTTACATTGGAGACATTGCAATGTCCATTTTTTCATTATTTTGTTTTCATAAACCCATCAAAAATCTCCACATCATGATAAATCTTTTGCATCTCAACAAGTTTACAGAGAGGTAAAAATGGACAAAAGAATGGGTGGGTGTTTCTTTCCTAACACATACATCTTAGGTCGTAACATCCACGAAACAATACATTGGTGGTTAGGTTGCATCGAGAGAAAATATTAAACGTGGACATTAAAAAATGTGATGTAAGTGGCTTAAAAAGGGAGATAGATGTAGGGTTTTCAAATATTTCAAGACGTTAGCTTGAGGTTAGTTATAAATAGATGGGGATACATGTATACTGACCTAATCATATACCTAAAGATCATGTTTCCTAATCATTTTTATTCTCCTCCTACCTAAATTCTCATTACATCAAACAACATGTGAGGATACAACCTAATTAAAGTTTATGTGATGATAAAAGGGCATCAAAAAGTTTGATAAGGTAATTTTCATGTCAAGAACAACAAGAACATCCAATCAATCAATAAACAAGCCTTGCAAATGACAACTTCCCGAGTAAAACAATACCATATTAATATTTTTTAGGACTAATCAAGGTATATGACTCAAAACAAGATCAACCATACTATAAGTCATCACAACACGCCAAACATAAGTCAAATAAGAATAAACACTCGATTCAAACACAATAATCTAACCCCCAATACATAAGATCACAGAAATCAAATATTTCTAAAAACTAACATCTTGAAGAGGAGCTTATAATTACCTATAGGATAAAATAAATGGTTGCCTAAACATGGTTTCTGTTTCATTCATCTATGTACATTGTAAACAAACAACCAAAGTTAGAGGGGTAATCTCATTACATGTCATAGATTATAATTCGAGAGTGGGTTTTAAGGAGTCCAGTTTCATTATTTTTCTCTAGAGCCTATGGTTGTGCCTGTGAGGTGAAATCAATAATAGTCACCTAATGGAATATAACACCGTTCTCTATTTCAAACATAACACAATTCTCTGTGAAGAAACTGAAATCCATAATCAAAGGGAAGTAAATACATTCAAACATAAGATAATGATTGTTTTGTTTACCTTACTAAATAAGAAACACGCACAGGCTTCCATATCGTTTTACTGCAACATTCTTCGCTAATGTTTTGTCCCTCCCATCTATCTTTTATTCGAGGTTAGAGAAATAATAATTATGTTAGTAGAATTGTTGGTGATGATTTTATAATAAGCTTTTGATAATTGGTATTTTGGGAAATAACTTGTTGTGTGATTAAACTACAAATGGGTTTAGTTTTTAAAGTTGTGGATGATCCCCGTTTAAAGTGTTTTGTTATTCCCATATCTCTTTTATGCAAGGCTATAAAAATTAAGAATTATATTAGTAGAGTTGTTAGTAATGAGGTACTCTTCCTCTCTAGGATAAACTTAGGGTTTCAATTGGGGAAAAATACCCAATAGAATTTATTGCTCACCTCATATCCCACGATTATTTTTTTATTTAGTAGTTTTGATACTTGAATTATACTCCCGGACTAAAAAAATTGATGTATAATGATACTTGGGTTTGATACCTTGGATATTAGTTGGGGTTGGAATGTTTTTTAGGGTTGCAAACGTAGTCTACCAATGCTCCCACTCCAGCAATACCATCAACCGTGAGCTACAATTAGTTCCGCATGTCATTTCTAATTGGCCTCTTCAAATATTCAAATGTTATTTATGTTAAAGTTACTAAATTTTTGTATTCATATATAACTATATATTTAGATGTATTCATAAACATGTATATCCATAATAACATTTATGTCATAGACACGGAACGTAAGCATAGCGTAGTTACTTTCTTTTTGTGATTTTTTCCAAAATTTCGGCAGCCCCCAACTCCATGGAGTTATATGTGGATAAAGATAAAGTCCAAATTATGTATTTTGATTATGACGATGTTGTTTATAGCAGGACGAATCCTGTTGGAGGTGAATGGACTTATTCTACCATAAATCTCGGGAAATCCTTAATCAAGTTCATAAAAATGACTATAGATGTCCAAACCTCTTCTAAAGGTATTGATCCATTTTGAGTTAATTCAGTCGATTCGAATATGGATTTATTATTTAAATTTTTTAGTTAATAAGTGCATAGTGTGACACCCCGCCTAATCAAACATCGGGTGATCAGACCTTTATTAAATTAAAACAGGTTTCTCAAATGGTTCATTCTTAGCATCACTGTCGAAAACTTTTTAATTACTAATCATCTAAGTGAAAATTAGACCGGTGCCAAATTTTATCTTTCTTAAAATAGATAAATCAACCATGCGAAAAATAGTAAGACAATCACCATGTACTAAAACCCAATCTAACAAAGTAAAAGTACAACAGAACAAGAGTATTACCGAATAAACCATCGGCTAAAAATCCCAAATAACAATAGAATAACCACTAGTCTGAAACTAACATCTGAGACTGATACCGAACCACAAGTCCATACATAGAATAGTGTGAGATCCTGTACTAGATCTGAATGAGAGATATCGTCCAGTCAAAATCCTGTAAGCTTCCACTGTGCTACAGCTTCAAGTCCCTAGAATGAAATCATCATACATGGCGTCCCTGTGGTTGGACACCTAAAACGTTTTGAAAATATTTTATAGAAATAGTTAGTACCCAAAACATTTTGAAAATATTTAGCAAGCGTTTATCACAATATAAAATGCGGTTATTGATTACACATTTTAGGTTCTCGTACACTCTCTTGAGTTTACTCACCCCTCATTTTTTGTGCACACCTAACGTTTTACACTTAGTTTATCTAGCCATACCTCCCAAGCTAACTAAAACCTAAGTAGTCAACTGAACTTATCTGTACCTAAGTTCTAGTACGCCCATACAGTACATCCATTTCACTAACATTTCGCATATGTTAATTAATTATCAAGTAACATTTCACCTATGTTATGTTTCAAGACTTCTCATTTAGTTTCACTACTAAAATTACTACAATTGTCACAATTGTTGTCTTCCCACTTGTGTAATTAAGTTTCACTACTTAAATTACTAATTACATTTTCTCTATCTAAAGGTACATTTCGTAATTAAGTTTCACTACTTAACTTACCAATTTGATATGTATCATTAAACACATCATATATCCATCTACTAATACACAACAGTAGAATATCATTAAGTGTATATATTTCACACACAATATATACTAAATATCAGTTATTACTATTATGTCCTTCTGACACACGTAAAGGACTCTTGGTTCGGAATGATCCATCGACCCCAAGTGAGAATTGGTTCGGAATGATACATCGACCCCAATTATTTATATACACATATTCTGGCTCGGACTCTTTCATCACGCCACCATTTCGAAGGTTTGGTTCGGCATTTTAAATCAACCCCAAACATATGATAACCCAATGTTAGCTCGGAATACTCCATCGACCCTAACATATAATAACCCTATGTTAGTTGGGAATACTTCATCGACCCTAACGTAGTTAATTTAGGTATACATATCTTAACCTAATAGTTCATACAATTTAGTAGGTACACACCCGACCTATCAATCATACTTGTACGTAATATAGTATTCTCTTATATTAACAATAATTGTTTTCTTTACAAATTTATTTCACTTTCATATTAATTCGAGTATTCACACAACTCTAAGGGTGATAGTTACCCCTTATTATATCAATTCAGTAGTTACCCTTGTTAACCTACTGACTCAATAAATTTAAGCTCGCTCACGCTTTTCTGTAATCATATTCTTATCATCTCGAATTAAAATACGTCACAATCAAGCCTATGAATCTCCACTTTAATTCTCTCACAAAATTAAAGTCCAACACTCAATCATAGACCTACTTCCATATCATTATTCCATAAATATATTTCATCAAGGTAACAAAAACTTCCCCGATAAAATTTTAGGCATTTGAGTCTTAAAAAGAAAGATCTTACATTTTCTCGCAGCCGAAACGAATCATAAATTTTTCAGGCAGATTAAACACCCTCTAGTAAAATTTCGATTTCTCCCTCTACAGAACTCCGATTGACCTGATTCCAAGTTTATTGGAAATCGAAGAGATGGACATTTCCATACATATATGATTCACACTCTAATTCGAAGTAAAACTCAAATCGTACACGTTTAAAGTCACGTCAAAATTCTGGCAGATTACTATGCTGGTAACATGTCGATTACTCCCTCTACAGAACTCCGATTGACCTGATTGCAAGTTCATTGGACAAATAAGAGATATACCTTTCCATACATGTATGGTTCACACTATAATTAGAAGTAAAACTCAAATGGAATATGTTTAAAGTTATGTCATAAATTCTGGCAGATTGACATCTTGTGTTCATCAATTAAACCCTAAGTCATTCAAGATTCATATTCTTTAACCAAGAACTCATAAATATTCTATGTTAATCATCAAATATATTCAAATTTTATTTCATCTTTACTGAGGGATTCATTCTACATGAAATCCTACCCAAGCATATGATCAATTCATACATTTAATTCGTGGTTTTTCAATAGAATCAACCAATTCTTATTACTTCCTACACATGGGTATTATAACTTGAATTTGATTTGTAATAAACACTTGCCTTGACAGAGGGGTTCTAATTTCGTGGAGTTGATGATGGATTGATGCTTCTCTTCTTCAATGCTTCCTCCTTTGGCTCCTAGGATGCAAAATCCAAACCCAACCTATTCAAAAGCATCTTCTAAGCCTTGAGAATGATTTTCTCCTTCTCTCTAATGGTATTGGTGTTTACATGGGTATTCTAACCGTAACCCCTCTTTCATACGACTGATAATAGACTCTCAAATTCGTAGGTCTCAATACCCTCACATGTTAAAAGGCCAAAACGCCCCCGAACAGTTTTGGTTTAGTCCAAAATTACCCCGGGACTCAACTAGTACCCCCGGGTATACTATTTTGACTCATTCGACCCTTACGGACTCATCTGTGACCTCTAAATTATCATTTGAGTCACTTAAAAATATATTATTCGTTCTCACCCCAAAATGGTCTACACGTGCTAAGTAACTATTTACTACTCGCACTAAGTAAATAGAAAGAGGCAATATCAATCAGTATTTATCTCTCGATTAATACTCTATAATCACAATTATTAATAAATCTCACTAAATTACTTTTCTGGTATAATTTAAATCAAATCATATTTTCTCATTTAATTCTCCAATTTAATTAAATAGAAATACTCAGAAATACGGGGTATTACATACTCCCCCCCCCCCCCCTACAAAGGAATTTCGTCCTCGAAATTAGGATAAAACGGGTATTAAGACTAAGGACCTTAAACATCACTGCCTCCTCTGATACCCAAAAATCCAATCATGTTATCCTAAGGATCGCCCCAAGTACATGCCTTGCTTCATTATAAACCCTTATTGCATTTTATCCATGCCTCATATATTATAAGTTACTCTCACTACTTAATATCTCCATAGATTTTTTTCCTAATCTAACGTTAACTCTTGAAATTAAGTTTCTCTCTACTTAATTTACCCTTTTGATGTATATCTCAATATATATCATCTATGTGTCTACTATTTCTCATAAGTAAAATATTTTAAGGTATATATTTCACACACAATATATACTATAAGGAAAATTGGTTCGGCAAAATCATCGACCCTAATCGTCCTATCATTTACGTTGGTATGGAAATCCATTGACCCCAAGGTAAATGTAATGCACATGTTGGTTCAGACCTTCCTTCGATACCAATATCGACCCCAAATCGAATCCTTCATGTTTTGATCCGGAACATCATCGACTCTAATACAGAATTAAGCATACTTATTATCGCACATAAGTAGGAAAATCGTAAGGTATATACTTCTTACACATAACATATACTATCAACACTAATATTATAATCACCCCCCTTCTATAACACTTTTGGGGTTATTAGCTTGGAATCTCACCTCGCTCATTAATAATGATTGGTTATATTGTCTCGGAATCACACTTCGAGAACTAATATATGTAAATATATCTCATCGCATATGAGTAGACAATTTATTATCCATATATTACACACTTCATATATCCTAAAATGTCATACTCCCATAGAATGTCCTCATATCACGCGTTAAGGACTAAGAGTTCGAAATGTCTCTTCGAACCACCCTCAAAGTACATATAAGTTCATAATAGGTACCCAAGAACCTAAACCTCATGTACAGTCCATATAGGCACCCACACTACCTATAAAATATGCTCATACGGTTATACATTCAATCTATGAATTGATCAGTGGTTTCTTCCAAAATTCCACTATCGTTAAGACCTAGTATCAGTGGTTATAGAGCAGAACCTTGAACTTGTGCACTCTACCTTTTTAACGACATATTAGTCCATTACGGTCAACCCATTTCGCTAACCCAACGAAATGTTGGCTTAGTTACGATGTTCACAGCCCATTCATAAGTTATAAGTCTGCCTACGTATTCCATCACTGGAAACGTAAGTTCACCACCGAATTTCGGTTGCTCATTTCTAGACCGTCTTTCTCTATCAACTAGTGGTGCGTCTGGAGACAATCTCACTATATATCTTTCGCAACACCACTTCCCACTTACGTCATCTTTCTTCAAGTGGTACTCTATTCCCTTTTCTCTCCGGGTATTTTATACTTTACAATCTGTGCGCTCTTCGTAATTAGTGCACCTTTAGGGTTGGTTACCTCGTAAGAATCAACATTTTAGTAACGCGTAAGTTGCTCTTAACACTCAGTCAAGTAGTACCCTGCATTACTTCTTCACAATAGTTAGGCCTCCCACATCAAGAGATAACTTTTGAATGGCTTCCCACCGACTTTCATCCCATAGGGTGTGCTGGCACTCTCAGCACATATAAGTGTGGATTAGCGTCTATTTCCCACGACGTTCAATCCATTTCATCAATACGACTTGCCTCATAACTTCCCCACCGGCGTACTTATCGAAATAATTTTCCGCATCCCTCTATCTCGGATGACTAAGAAATCCAATTGACTAGGGTGCCCATACACCCTTTTCTCCATGAACATTTGCAAAAACATTGCAACTTTCACTCTCGTAACACGCTTTTCCTCTACTCTCGCCTTGTCTTCACGGCGTGACTATAATCTTCGGGTATACTCAATCCCCTATAAACCAAAAATCAAATTATTGCCCATAAAGTCCCACATATCCCTTCGTGGTGAAATATGCCTTTCAGTGTTTCTCCACAACACTACTGGTTCCACTGATGCCCTAGCATCTAACGTCTCTTCTCCTGACGTGCATAACAATTCAGTCATACCCTCTTTTCTCAACCGAACTTAAACAAGGGACTTCTCCTCATGCATTCTTACTGAGCATTAATGGAACAACACATAATCGAGATACTCAAATTCCATTCCTCGACAATATGTGTAACCATACTCCAATATCTCTAAAGGAGTCAAGTGGCACTGCACTTATACTATCACCAAGTCCTTAGCACTAATCATAACAACGAGCTCGATCTATCCGCTCAGAGGTTATACGATATACCTTGAATCACATCATTAAAGTCCCTATACACCGAGATCAATCACTATGAGACATCCATAATCTCTGAAGTCTCCAACAAACTGATGAATAATGCGAGCTCGACCCTCTTTCAGGTGAGGCATCATCAAATACCTCATTCACTTGAGGCTAAAACTCATGTACTTTCTTACCCATCGCACTGGTGGTTCAAATAGTTCCCGAACATAATACGCTTGTCCTTACAGAAATGAAAAAAAAACTTATCGGAGTTATTATTCCCTTAAATAACTTTGGGCAAGATCAACACGCGTGGTCTTACGTCCCACATAAGACATCTTTTCATAAATCCCCTTATTCCAGGACACACAAACTAGTTTAGGGTATTCCTCCTCTCGAACTTGGCAGCCTTGATTTTTAAAACTATCATCATGGTTCCCTTAGTTTCGCTAACCAAGGAACGTACTATTAGACTTAATAGTCCCGACTTAGGATCAAATCAATGAATCCTTTAGTGGGTTTCCACTTATGGCTTGCACTAGCCCCATTACATTCAGTCTTACTCTTTGACTAAATCTTTAAACTCTTTTAGCTCTGCCCACCTAGGAGCATTTACCTCAACCTTGTAAGAATCACCATACTGCCTTCATACACATAAGTCGTCCAAGCAGAGGTTTTACCAAAATTGCGAGCGATATCTCGAGAGTCCATTCTCTCAAGGGATATTTTTCCCTTGTACCTGTCTCATCGGGTACAAGTTCACTTCAACAGATAAATTTCTTTCTCACAGTTGGCCTCTACCAGGCTTTCACCTGATGGGTTCAAAAATTTCCATTCACTTTGCTTCTGAACCATCATTGGAGAAATTTGCGATTAAACTATACGTAAGGTCCCTCTATTTGTATACTGACCCTCAGTCCGGATGTGGTGACTGGTATCCCCACCACGTCTCCTTTATAAAAAAAATTACCCAAATTTTCACTTCTGAGTATTTCTACTCTATCCTTAATGCCAAAACCTCTGTACATTCTACTTCCATTGGTTGACATGCACAATCACCGTTTTATCAAATTTTTCATGGGTCGTTCTGTTCCAAGATCTTTCAGACCTTCTCCCATTATCAATGCATTGGGCGGGTTTAGATTAGCCTCACCCTTTACCGTCACGGTACTTAGAAAAATGTTTTAGATGCCCCAACAGTCCTTACAGCATCTACTTCCATTACACACTAGGAGTGACCTCGACAACGGTCATATCTCCCATGATTACCATCCTCAAAAACTCCATGCTTCATGTCGAGCTCCTCCCTCCTGCAGTCCTTCCAACGCCAATGCTAGTCCTACCGCCATGTTCGACGTACCATGCCCAATCGAACTCTTATATATAACACTACATCTACTAAGTAGAAGGAGAATGTAAACTACGTACGTAGAAGAGTACAACAATCCTAAAATAGGGCTCTATATCAATCAAACGATACGCTAAAAACGTAGTAAGCCGTACAGATCCTATGGACACTAGAACCTGATGCTCTGATACCATCTGTGACACCCCGCCTAATTAAACATCAGGTGATCAGGCCTTTATTAAATTAAAATAGGTTTCTCAAATGGTTCATTCTTAGCATCACTGTCGAAAACTTTTTAATTACTAATCACCTAAGTGAAAATTAGACCGGTGCCAAATTTTATCTTTCTTAAAATAGATAAATCAACCATGCGGAAAATAGTAAGACAATCACCATGTACTAAAACCCAATCTAACAAAGTAAAAGTACAACAGAACAAGAGTATTACCGAATAAACCATCGGCTAAAAATCCCAAACAACAATAGAATAACCACTAGTCTGAAACTAACATCTGAGACTGATACCGAACCACAAATCCATACATAGAATAGTGTGAGATATCGTCTAGTCAAAATCCTGTAAGCATCCACTGTGCTACAGCTTCGAGTCCCTGGAATGAAATCATCATACATGGTGTCCCTATGGCTGGACACCTAAAAGTTTTTGAAAATATTTTATAGCAAGAGTTAGTACTCAAAACATTTTAAAAATATTTAGCAAGCGTTTATCACAATATAAAACGCGGTTATTGATTACACATGTTAGGTTCTCGTACACTCTCTTGAGTTTACTCACCCCTCATATTTTGTGCACACCTAACATTTTACACTTAGTTTATCTAGCCGTACCTCCCAAGCTAACTAAAACCCAAGTAGTCAACTGAACTTATCTGTACCTAACTTCTAGTACCGGCCATATAGTACGTCCGTTTCACTAACATCTCGCGTATGTTAATTAATTCTGAAGTAACATTTCACCTATGTTATGTTTCAAGACTTCTCATTTAGTTTCACTACTAAAATTACTACAATTCTCACAATTGTTGTCTTCACACTTGTGTAATTAAGTTTCACTACTTAAATTACTAATTACATTTTCTCTATCTAAAGGTACATTTCGTAATTAAGTTTCACTACTTAACTTACCAATTTGATATGTATCATTAAAAACATCATATATCCATCTACTAATACACAACAGTAGAATATCATTAAGTGTATATATTTCACACACAATATATACTAAATATCAGCTATTACTATTATGTCCTTCTGACACACGTAAAGGACTCTTGGTTCGGAATGATCCATCGATCCCAAGTGAGAATTGGTTCGGAATGATACATCGACCCCAATTATTTATATACACATATTCTGGCTCGGACTCTTTCATCGCGCCACCAGTTCGAAGGTTTGGTTCGGCATTTTACATCGACTCCAAACATATGATAACCCAATGTTAGTTCGGAATACTCCATCGACCCTAACATATAATTACCCTACGTTAGTTTGGAATACTTCATCAACCCTAACGTAGTTAATTTAGGTATACATCTCTTAACCTAATAGTTCATACAATTTTGTAGGTACACACCCGACCAATCAATCATACTTGTACGTAATATAATTTTCTCTTATATTAACAATAATTATTTTCTTTACAAATTTATTTCACTTTCATATTAATTCGAGTATTCACACAACTCTAAGGGTGCTAGTTACCCCTTGTTATATCAATTCAGTAGTTACCCTTTTTAACCTACAGACTCAATAAATTTAAGCTCGCTCACGCTTTTCCGTAATCATATTCTTATAATCTCGAATTAAAATACGTCACAATCAAGCCTATGAATCTCCACTTTAATTCTCTCACAAAATTAAAGTCCAACGCTGAATCATAGACCTAATTCCATATCATTATTCCATAAATATATTTCATCAAGGTCCCAAACACTTCCCAGATAAAATTTTAGGCATTTGAGTCTTAAAAAGAAAGATCTTACATTTTCTTGCAACCGAAACGAATCATAAATTTTTTGGCAGATTAAACACCCTCTAATAAAATTTCAATTTCTCCCTCTGCAGAACTCCGATTGACGTAATTCCAAGTTTTTTGGAAATCTAAGAGATATACCTTTCCATTTATCTATGATTCACAATCTAATTCGAAGTAAACCTCAAACCGTACACGTTTAAAGTCACGTCAAAATTCTGGCAGATTACTATGCTGGCAGATCAAACACCCTGTAGTAACATGTCGATTACTCCCTCTACAGAACTCCGATTGACCTGATTCCAAGTTCATTGGACAGATAAGAGATATACCTTTCCATAAATGTATGTTTAACACTATAATTCGAAGTAAAACTCAAATGCCATATGTTCAAAGTTATGTCAAAAATTCTGGCAGATTGACATCTTGTGTTCATCAATTAAACCCTAAGTCATTCAAGATTCATGTTCTTTAACCAAGAACTCATAAAGATTCTATGTTAATCATCAAATATATTCAAATTTTATTTCATCTTTACTGAGGGATTCATTCTACATGCAATCCTACCCAAACATATGATCAATTCATACATTTAATTCAAGGTTTTTCAATAGAATCAACCAATTCTTATAACTTCCTACACATGGGTATTATAACTTGAATTTGATTTGTAATAAAAACTTGCCTTGACAGAGGGGTTCGGATTTTGTGGAGTTGATGATGGATTGATGCTTCTCTTCTTCAATGCTTCCTCATTTGGCTCCTAGGATGCAAAATCCAAACCCAACTTCTTCAAAAGCATCTTCTAAGCCTTGAGAATGATTTTCTCCTTCTCTCTAATAGTATTGGTGTTTACATTGGTGTTCTAACCCTAAAACCTCTTTCATACGGCTGATAATAGACTCTCAAATTCGTAGGTCTCAATACCCTCACATGTTAAAAGTCCAAAACGCCCCTGAACGGTTTCGGTTTAGTCCAAAATTACCCCGGGACTCAACTAGTACTCCCGGGTATACTATTTGACTAATTCGACCCTTTCGGACTCATCTGTGACCTCTAAATTATCATTTGAGTCAATTAAAAATATATTATTCGTTCTCACCCCCAAAATGGTCTTCACGTGCTAAGTAACTATTTACTACTCGCGCTAAGTAAATAGAAAGAGGCAATATCATTCAGTATTTATCTCTCGATTAATACTCTATAATCACAAATATTAATAAATCTCACTAAATTAATTTTCTAGCGTAATTTAAATCAAACCATATTTTCTCATTTAATTCTCCAATTTAATTAAATAGAAATACTCAGAAATACGGGGTATTACACGTAGTTCCAAGATCTATTGAATCATTGTATTCTTCATTTATTTTAGTTGTTGTAATTACACACTTTGCACATACCATATAGATAAAAATACCCCACCTAATACACACGCTTATAGTTGTACTATTTCATTCTTCCTCTCCACATAGTCATATATTCTTATTTGAAGGAGAAGTAAAAAGAAGTTGACCCTGACATTGGAAATCAAAATAGGTCAAGGAAGTGGTGGAGTTGGTGGGCCCACTAATGCAGCTGTGGCTGATACAGCTCAAAAGAAGGGGACATTGTAGTAAAGATTCGACACTGACATTGGAAATATCAATGACAATTTTAGTTTCATTGTTAATGCTGCCAGGGTAAATGATCCACTAGTACGAAAATCACAATAATCTTTCATGATGGAGTTGCGTGCGGCCAGAATGGTCCAAGAAGCTAATTCATTGCTTAAGTTGGTGTCAGAGTTGAAATAGACAGCTATCTTTTCAGGTTTTGCATCTCTTAATGACCATGTTGAGCAGAGAACCGAGGAGTTGAACGAACAAGCAGAAAAAATAGATTGCATGTTGGCTAGAATTAGAGAGTTAAATGCTAGCCTCTAGAAGCTGGAATCTCATTATTACTCTTCTTCATAGAGGACAAGTGGATCCCTACAACCATAAAAGAATGAATTCGTAACATTGTTCTCTGTCAAGTATTCCTCAATTTTTTTTGCAATCTCGAAATATGAAATGGTAAATTCAAAAGTTGAGTTTAAGTTTTAGGAAATAAACTTAATATTTTTTGTAAACTCTAGATGACGCGACTTAATATTTGTCTCAAAAGTGCGTACAATCTAGGCTCAAGTGCAAGCCTGTCGCTCAAATAATAAACCCGGTAAGTCGGGATCGTATCCACAGGGATCGAGATTGCCAAATAGTAATAAGAAAAATTATTAAATCTTGAAATGATTTCGTAAAAGAAACGAAAAGATGATTAAAAATTGGGAAAATTTATATTAAAAAATTACTCAAGAAAAACAAACTGAAAAGTGCAAAAGAAATTAGATCTGACAAATGGGAGAAAATAAGGTAGGGTACAATCCCTCAATCCTTAACAAATTACCGTATAGAATACTAGAATTGTAAATTAAAATTATTGACTAGATCCGGTCTTTATACATTCTAAGCATTACATATATGAGGGATCTAGCCCACATCATATGAAATCAAAGATAGATATAAAGCGGTGAATGAATCGAGTCTTTATATATTCTAAGCATTACGTAAATGAGGTTCAAGCCCGCACCATACGAAATCAAAGGTAAATATAAAGCGGTGCTTTCACGATTCAATCAATATTTTAATTTAACCTCTATTTTCTACATAAATAATTTGCCTTGGATTGAGTTCATGTACCCCAACCCTTGGGAATTTAGCTACTCATGATTTGGTTGAAGAATAAATTCACACACAAAATTATGGATCTACAAGACATGGGAAATAATTTGCAAATAATAAAAATAGAGAATGGAAAGATATTACTTGAATTCAACAACAAAAATGGAATTGGAATCCAGAATTTCTTACAAACTAGGGTTCATGAAAACTCTTGAAGGAATAGAAAATTTGCTCTCAAAATCTAACCCTAAAATTCAATCTAGCACTTCTAACCTACTCCTAACCTAGCCTCTCTCTAGCAACTCCCTTTGAAAATGAGGTAGGGATTGGTCTTTTATAGCACCAAGTTGCACGAATTTGGCATCAAATTTCGCTTGTGGCACAAGTTTTCCAAGAGTTGCACTGCATTAAATGCATAATTAATTACAGAAATCCGCACATCCAGACTCTTCATTATCGCACAACTTCAAAACATCGTAACTTCTTCACCGTAGCTCGGATTGAGGTGCCATTTTTTCCTGTATTCTTGTAATTTAGAACTCTTCAACTTTCTAGTTGGCCCCACCTCCAGACTAAGGATGTAAAATTACGAAAATGCCCTTCAACTCTCCATTTCTTGGTTTCTTTCACTGTTTTGAGTTCTGCTTCGCACTAACTTGCATGAAATACCTGTAAAACACATGAGAAATACACAAAACACGACATACTTGCCAAAAAAGGTTAGTAACATAAATAAGAGACAAATCCAAGCTAGATACACTGCACGGGATCATAAAAATACCGCAATTAAGGGGATAAATGTGAAGAATATGTGCCTAATCACACCCCCTAACTTAGAACTTTGCGCGTCCCGAGCAATGTAAATGAAATTAGCCAAAATTCTACTCTTGAAAATTCTTTTATTAAAATAAAATTCCACTTTCGCAGGCAAGCGATTGCATCTAGCGTATGCAACAAGCCTAGGACGAGTTTTGTCTCGTGAGGGTTTGCAGTGAATACACCCACAAAATTCTTTATTGACTCAAATAAAGATCAAAATACTTAAAAATTGTACAATTTAAACTTTTTGAAAAATAATCACCATAAATTCATATTCAAATGTCTCAAACCATAGTGTGTGTGTGCGAAGCCAAAAATTAAACCTCAAATTTCCACCGATTGAGCATTACGTTACTTTCCGAAAATTCGTTTTGATTCAAATTCTTACGGATGCACTCACAAATGAATCACTCGGATTGTGGTTATTTTCTCTCGGGATGCATGATATAAAGAGTAAATATAATGGACACAAATTCATGTATACAAAATTGAAAAGAAGGAAATTTATGGTGAAAAGATCTCATCATCGGATTACAGTTATTAGGAAACGGGAACATCACCTCTAGTTCACACCATTTAATCTCTCATATTATCTTTTCATGTCTTAGCTCTCCATGCGGTAATTAATTTCGCCATTCGGACTCAGTTAGGACTTTTTGGGTTAAAAGGTGTAAAGGGTAAAAATGGGAATGGTCGGAATATTCGGAATTGAAAAATGTCCTTATGATGTCCATTAGTGCTTTTTCGGGCATTTTGCTCATTTTTCTCTTTCTTTTTCTCTTTTCATTTTTTTTCTTTTTTTTTCTTTTCTTGCTATTTTTTTGTTGAGCATATCTTTTTTTTTTCTTGCCCCTTTTTATAGCACAATTTGGACTTTATTTGGTGAATATTCAATTTTCACAATTCTGGGCTAATTGGGTTTTTCGGGTTATCAAACGAAAAGAAAAAAAATTTATTAGGCTCAAAGTGGGTTGCAAAGGGATAATTTTATTTTTCACAACTTTTTATGGCTAATATTTTTGGGTAACAAACGAGGGCCTACTTCATTGTTCAAATTGCTAATCACATTACTATTTGCATCTCGAGATTAATTAAGTTTAGAGATATATTTAGTACGAATTTGGAGACAACATTTCACACATTTCCCATAACCGATCAAAACAAAGGATTGAGATCATCAACGACTTACTAAAACGCTGAAAAGAACTTTGAGTTAATCATAAACTCGGATTGATTTAAAAACTAAAAAAAAATTGAAAGGCTCAAAATCTCACCGGGTTGGACTAATCTCCACACTTATTCGTTAAGTCGTCAATTTTCTTTCAATTTCCATCTTTGGTCAATTTTGGCTTAGTGCATTATGATTGTTACAATTTGAGACTTTAAATAGAATAAAGGTGATATTTTTGAAAAATTTTAAATTCCAATTTTTATTTATTTTGAACAAAAATATTTTTGGCTTTTTCTAAATTTTTCAATTTTTTTTTTTTTCTAAAAAAAACACACTTGGAAAGAACATGTGATCGAATCAATGAATCTAAACAATAAATGGGAAGAATATCCCACACCCACTAACTTAAATGTTGAATTGTCCTCAATGCAAATCAAGAACACAACATAAAGAGAGGAAAAGAAAGATATTACCCAAATGGAGCGATCCTCGATGAGTGCAAGTCCATTGAATCTACAAAACATGTTAGAACCAAGCATAACAAAAATAATAACAAAAACTTTAACTAATTACTCTAAACTATAAAAAAAGAAAGAAAAAGAAAAAGAAAAAAAACTAATTATGTACAACCTACAATTTGAACGGCTAATAAATCATATAGTAGAAGTCGAAAAATTTGATGGTCCACCCAAAATACAATATGACTTTGAGGGATTAATGGTGTACCCTCACTATAAAGCATGCCTCCCGAAAAATAAGAATTCCGTTTGAAAAACGGAAGGCATGTGCAAATTTTAAAAAATGCACCATCACCAATTAAAAAAATTAGGAAAATAATGAGGGATTTGAGTGTACAGGGGGACAAGTACCATTGGGATCCAAGAAAAATAGAATCACTTCCCAAAGATTTTTCAAGTAGTATGGGAAGAGGGGCACACAAAAAGGAACAATCCATATTAGAAAATAATTTAAGCATAGAGTGCTTGTCCTCATAAACCGGAAAATGATCCTCTTGTTGCGTAGCATGTGTGTTGGTCTCTAAGTCGGACGATATTTGAGTCGTATATTCAAGTACCTCCGAAGACTCAAATGGTATGGGTGAAGGTTTGGGAAGGAGGAATGCATCAATTCTATTGTCCCACTCACTTTCGTCCAAATGACAAATTGAGGCCCAGAAAGATTGGACTTCATCATTAAGGCTTGCATCTACCTGTCCAAACTCGCGCTCAAACTCTCCTAGGCTCAACTCCTCTAGCTCTCTCTCTTGCTTGGTGTCCTCAAAATTTTCTCCCTCAAAATTTTCAATTGGATCTGGTGGAGTGACACGTCTAAGTGTGTGGCCCGTAAGATGAAGCATCTCAAAATAACATTCTCATACAAGAAGCGAATCAACATCCTTAAGACATTCATCCAATTCTTGTGATGGATTTAATGGTTCGATAATAGTGGGGAAACAAGGAGACAAATGATCCTCAACCT
Organism: Sambucus nigra; assembly: GCA_949130495.1. Lineage (NCBI taxonomy): Eukaryota > Viridiplantae > Streptophyta > Magnoliopsida > Dipsacales > Adoxaceae > Sambucus > Sambucus nigra. The sequence continues at coordinate 575,613,900 of OX422217.1, forward strand.
CAGTAGATTTTGCAATATTTATAATAGGTTGAGATTCAAAAGAACTTGAATCAATTTCAATGATTTAATTCTCAAAAGTATTAGGTGAAGCACAAGTCTCGACCTTTTCTAAGTTGTCCAAATAATCATTCAACTCCTTGCAAGTTGCTATAATTTTCGACTCGAGAACAGCACGGTCATCAGATTGCTTTTATAGATCAAGTAAGAGTTCTTCCAAAGTAGGCTTTCTTGGTTCTAGCACCTCGAATTCCTCATTTGGTTGAAAACTTACTTCATCTTCAAAACTATCGGAAAAAAAATCCTCATTGGGTTCAAATAATGCATCTAACTCTTGATCCCAATAACGATTTTTTTCGCGATATTCTTTTTCAAGTCTTTCTTCTTCAAGCAATTGATTTTGATAAATTTGGAGTTTCTCAGCACTAGGCTTGTATTTAATATAATCATCTTTAGTGATATTGATCCAATGGTCATAAGTCTTGAGTGCCTCCTCTTCCTCACTATTAGCATAACAATTAAAGCCACTAAAAGAGTTAAAATAAGACATTTCAAATTGGGCAATTAAAAAACGTGACACCCATTTTTTTTTTTTCGAAATCACTTGTAGATAAAAATAACTTTATTAAAAATTTAACAATTTCAATCCCCGGCAACGGCGCCAAAAACTTGACGCGACTTAATATTTGTCTCAAAAGTGCGTACAATCTAGGCTCAAGTGCAAGCCTGTCGCTCAAGTAATAAACCCGGTAAGTCGGAATCGTATCCACAGGGATCGAGATTGCCAAATAGTAATAAGAAAAATTATTAAATCTTGAAATGATTTCCTAAAAGAAACGAAAAGATGATTAAAAATTGGGAAAATTTATATTAAAAAATTACTCAAGAAAAACAAACTGAAAAGTGCAAAAGAAATTAGATCTGACAAATGGGAGAAAATAAGGTAGGGTACAATCCCTCAATCCTTAACAAATTACCGTATAGAATACTAGAATTGTAAATTAAAATTATTGACTAGATCCGGTCTTTATACATTCTAAGCATTACATATATGAGGGATCTAGCCCGCATCATATGAAATCAAAGATAGATATAAAGCGGTGAATGAATCGAGTCTTTATATATTCTAAGCATTACGTAAATGAGGTTCAAGCCCGCACCATACGAAATCAAAGGTAAATATAAAGCGGTGCTTTCACGATTCAATCAATATTTTAATTTAACCTCTATTTTCTACATAAATAATTTGCCTTGGATTGAGTTCATGTACCCCAACCCTTGGGAATTTAGCTACTCATGATTTGGTTGAAGAATAAATTCACACACAAAATTATGGATCTACAAGACATGGGAAATAATTTGCAAATAATAAAAATAGAGAATGGAAAGATATTACTTGAATTCAGCAACAAAAATGGAATTGGAATCCAGAATTTCTTACAAACTAGGGTTCATGAAAACTCTTGAAGGAATAGAAAATTTGCTCTCAAAATCTAACCCTAAAATTCAATCTAGCACTTCTAACCTACTCCTAACCTAGCCTCTCTCTAGCAACTCCCTTTGAAAATGAGGTAGGGCTTGGTCTTTTATAGCACCAAGTTGCACGAATTTGGCATCAAATTTCTCTTGTGGCACAAGTTTTCCAAGAGTTGCACTGCATTAAATGCATAATTAATTACAGAAATCCGCACATCCAGACTCTTCATTATCGCACAACTTCAAAACATCGTAACTTCTTCACCGTAGCTCGGATTGAGGTGTCGTTTTTTCCTGTATTCTTGTAATTTAGAACTCTTCAACTTTCTAGTTGGCCCCACCTCCGGACTAAGGATGTAAAATTACGAAAATGCCCTTCAACTCTCCATTTCTTGGTTTCTTTCACAGTTTTGAGTTCTCTTTCGCACTAACTTGCATGAAATACCTGTAAAACACATGAGAAATACACAAAACACGACATACTTGCCAAAAAAGGTTAGTAACATAAATAAGAGACAAATCCAAGCTAGATACACTGCACGGGATCATAAAAATACCGCAATTAAGGGGATAAATGTGAAGAATATGTGCCTAATCACTAGACATGAAACTTTTTAATTTTAATTCATCATTTTAGGTTCTCGGACATCACAAAAACTCGAACTGAACAAGCGCAAAGTGTATGAACAAATTCAAAGTTTGCAATGACATTTTCTTTGTTTCTAATCATAATTCTTCGTAATTAAAAAATATTTCCTCACCCTTTGAATACCTATCCAATGAATTTTCTAAACTTTCTTAAAGTTGGAAAGTGGGATGTTTTCCTGTTTGTCCTCCCACAAAAAATAATTTTTAGGGTGATTGCTTTGTATTTTGTTGTTTTAGGTGGACTCACACCATGGTATATGCATATGCTTTTTTGCATTTCTGCATATGCTATTAGGCATTTTTGCATATGCTTACCGATGCCATTTTTTTCGACACTAGACAAAGTTGTACTTTCTTTTTACATAATCAGTTCGCATTTGTAAATAAAATAAGGTTGGATAGTATCATGTATTGGAAATATACGCGCAATATTGTAATGTACAAGGTGCGCATTTGTGTAATGTACGAAGACTGTGATACATTCTATTAATTATTCAGCTTGTGGTAAAGAAAAAAGACTGGTGCGTCTCTGTAACCTGTAAATCTTTTATACTATACTTGATTAGTTTAGAATAGTGTTATTGGATTAGTTTCCATGCTCATGTAGTATGTTGGCATTGCATGGGAATGCATTTTTTTAATATTGTTTATTTTCCTTTTTTCTAAAAAATTAATTTTTACTAATACTTCGGTGTTACAGCTATAAATTTTATATTTTGAATCACAATTGTTCTTTTACAGCATTATTCTACATTCGCTGATCTGTAGCTTATTTTTTTGTCATAAGGGCAATGGATGAGTTATACCATGATTCATATTTGAAATGTAGTAGGCTGTGAAGGATGATGTAAACAAAATGCTTGAGTTTGATGGATATATTGATGGGTTTCGACATTTTTGGGTTCATTCGTATGTAATTGTTAGGTTGATTGAGAATTGAGGCACTTGATGCTTGGATTCTATTAAAAAAAAGGTATATTGTTCATTATTTATATGTATACATGTAGTTGGTTAAGTTAGTTTTTAGTAAAGCATGATGCATATGATGCAAGACAAAATTGGTAATATGTTTTTAAATGTCAGTGGTAAAAAAATGACATATTTAGGTTATATACTTTTATTTTTCACTTTAATATGTCACACATAGTTTCTTTTAAGAATTTTTAATCTCATGTTGTTTGTAAATTTTAAATTTCTTATGGGTTCTAATATATTTGGCTACACTTCCATATAATGCATACCACCATTAATTTGTTTGCCATAGTTATATCGGTTGAATGTTATCTTTAGTGGAACCTGCTGATTGGAGGGTTATAGTTGGTTGTTTGGTTGGTTGTACAGTTTGTGATATTGTTGTTTGTTTCAATTGTCTGGGGTGTTAATGTTTCAGATACTAACAATTAATAGTCACATAATTTTCAACAAGCCATTTATTTGTCAATGTGAGTTTTGTAAGGTCCAAATTTCATGTTATCAATACATGTGAGTGTGAACTATAGAATTATACCTTGGTTCACTTTTATGTTTAGGTGTGGGATGTTGGATTGGGTGTTTATGATAGTTGGTGGCGGTGTCGCGTTGTAAGCACAAGCACGAATATTAGGGGCAAAATTATATTCGTGCCTTCAGGCATGGGCATACCATAGTCTATATAATAAAGTAACATGGTATTGTTACTATTCCATAAACCTATAACAAAGTTAAGGGTCCATATTAAAGCCACCAATGCAAAAACTAAAGGGTGGAGATTAAAAGAGCGCTCTTTTCTTCTTTTGACCCTTTATTATTTCATTTCCCCCCTCTTTTTTAGCACCTGGTTTCCTTGACCCCTCATACACAAAATCCAAAAGCATGGTTAAAATATGAAACTAAACATTTCAATCATCTTTTAGGGCCTACCACACACAAAGACACACATAAACACTACACTGGGTTCTCTCTCTCTCTCTCTCTCTCAAATCAGCACGTAACTCTCTCCCCTCTCTCTCGAACTCAGATCGATCATTTGCATTTTGGGGGAAATCTAGGGTTTGAAGATTTGGTTATACTTACCGTTTTTGTCCACATCTTCTATTCAACTGATCTATAAGATCTTATACGACATGATATGCACCACGATCGTTACTTTTTTCTTGGTTTGATTAGCAATCGATTTAGTATCATGTTCTTAAATAATTTAGTTTCAGTTTTAGGGTTCAGTAGGTCATGCTTGGGCTTTAACTACTAGGATTTTGATTTGTTTCAAATGGAGCTTTCGATTTGTTTCAAATTAGGGCTTTTTCGATTTTGGGTTCTTTATTGCATTTATGTACATATCTGAATAGATTCAACTGCAGATTTTTTTTTGTTGATTTTGCAGATCTAAATTGAAGGCTTCAAATGGAGATTTGCAATATATCATGTATACTTAAGTTTGAAGTTTCTTTCATTAGTTTCATTGGGTTAATTAAATTTCTATAAGTTTTACTTAACATTAAATACTTGCTCAACTAGCACCTTTTGTTTTTCAAGAATTGGTCACTATTTTGTGCTAATTAACATGTAAAGTACATGTTTGGTAGTTTTTAGGAATATGATTTATATATTCCGAAATACTATTTGGTAGTTTTTGGGAATAGAAATCATATTCCCAAACAACATTTGGTAGTGTTTTGGAATATGATTTCAATAACTGACCACATATTTATAGAAATGATTTGTTTTAAACATATCATAGTTAATGTTGCATGTAGTGTTCATGTTTTTAGTCTTTGCTTTGGAACATTTTTTGGTTTACATTCTAAAGTTATTAGTGTATACTTATTAACAAACAAAGTTATCAGACATACATTTTGGTACTATATTTAAACTGGGTTATAAGCTACATTTCAGTAGGAGTTTCTTCAAAAAAAATTGGTGATTTTGTATCAGGTATACATCGAGTTCATGTATATAATCATTTCAGCCTTTTAGGTATGTGTGTACTTCGATTATGTTACGTTAATCACCTTATGTTTTTTATTTCAATTTATAAACATATTAACAAATATATAAATTTCTAAATCTGATTACTTTTCTTATGTTTCTTGAACTGTTATCTCTGCTTATGAAATATAATGTTTAGTGTCTAATATACAGTCTTTAACGATTTTCAATAGTATATATTTTGCTATTCACATAGTATTTCTGATAAATGTTTTTCAATAGTATATATTTTCAATAGTCAGTGTTTCTTATTATTTCTTTGATATTGTTAAATGAATTTGTATAAATTTCCAATCCTTATTGTGTAATTAGGAACTCCATGATCTGGTAGATTATATTTTTATTTTCAAAACCTCACAAACAATAATTATTTCTTTAGAAACTCTATAAACTAGCAGGGGCGCTTATTCAAGACCACCTTCTAGACACAGCAGGGGTTTCATCCCAATGAGTAAACTTGACATTTTTATACACGAGCAGGGGCTTCATCCCATGGGTGTTTCTCACGATAGTGTCAGGTTTAACACTCCATAGTCGGTCAATGCTCATGCTTAGACCAGGGTAATGAGCTCAAGGTGACCATATCTTAGATTAGAACAATGTCTTCCTGTTCTTATAATGTTTTTTTAATTGAACAAAATCGTTTGCACTAAATTATTATTTTTTCACTGTTATAGTATACATTGATGTTGGGGACAGACTATTATCAAACAGATCTAAAATTGCATCTTTGCTAGTGGAGGGGGAGGTTTCGATTGGCGTTGGGTGTAACATAAAAATCAGGTAATGGATAGACCTATGAAGAACTTTATTTTAAGGTTAAATATGCATTTATTTAAAAAAAAATCATTCCTTTGGGTTTGGATTCTATTCATTTCTAAACCCCGTAATTTTAATTAATTTGTTCCCCCAATGGCTTTTAGTAATGGAACGCACAAAATTTTTTGTCCATTGTTTGTGCGACACTTTTTGTGGCGCTTGTGAATAGAAGAAATATCACAATAAAGAAATCCATGAAAACAATCACATAGAATATAAAAGTAAAGATCACAAACAACAATGATATACGTGGTTCGGTAACTTGCCTACGTCCACGGAGATGTTATTATTTTATTATCGTGTCTGTCAATGCTCGAGATTACATCCCTTTGCCCCGGGTCAGGATTTACAATTTATAGGTGTATTAAAAGTAGAGATTGAGTTGTGTAGGGAACTCAATTAACATGTGGATATATGATGGAGTACCTGAATATCTCTTTCAATATTATTGGTAACTGATTTGACTATATCCGTAAGTGTTCTATTATATTTAAAATACTTGTGTGTAAATTAAATATTGATTTGGGCAGGGCGGCACTTTGATCAATCCGAGTTGGCCGGCTACTCTCAGGGGCTATGTTAAATGGGTCCCAACAATTGCCCCTAAAAATTTAGGGCTTGGTGAGATTTAGGCCAATAATTTTTAAAAGGCCCATAACTTGAAATCTTCATATCTTGAGTTTGAAATGGCATTCTTATATATCTGAGAGAATTTATAGGGGTATGCGAGTCCTGAATAAATTTTCATGGCATACTTATAATTTTTTTGAATGGGTGAGGGTACTGTTGTCCGACCAGGCATCTGAACCGCCAAAAATCATCTTAGGAGATTGTGGTTATCATTGGCATCAGGTTTTAAAATGGAGATACAGTCCCTCTCATCAGGTCAGTGCAGTTTACTTTCTTCTTTACTTACTAAGCTTTGCTAGGTTCACCTTCTTCAATGCCATCTTTTTTTTCAGAGCTCCATTAATCCTTATAAGTCTATCTCTCCTCTTTTAAACGTTTCTTAGAACTTATTATGTAGTTGTAACTAGGGTTTTCTCCTCGTCATCGTTACAATATGCCAGATTGGGTAATCATCGACTGTGCCCTATTTCCTAGAAATTTTCGTGACATTGAAGGAGGGAACTTGATTCACACCCTTCTGATAACACAAGGGGGTCTAAAATTTCCCCCAAACCTTCACTTCCTTAGATTTTTCAGTTTTTTTGAAATTGTTCCCACCCAATGTTCCCTTAATGTCTGGAAAATAGTAAATGGGGTACATAAAATTAATATCATGTATGGGACAAAATTGGCTCTTGTTGAGATCTGCTGGTGATATGTCTAGTCGTTAACCATAGATGGCCTTTTGTATTTGAAGACTAGGAAGGCTAATCGATTCCTGGTGGTGAGTCTTCCAGACTCTCACAAAGATTACTGGGACCACGATTTTATTACCTGAAATTGGCAATGTCTTCCTGCTCGCAAGAGTGAGAGACAAAGGGGTCAATTAATTTCAGACTTTAGGGAGGAGTGCATAGGTTACTTCTTTCATATTATTGTTATACCATTACGTTTTCAATTTTTTCCGTTTCTGTGTTTTTCTATTTTCTTATAATTGTTCTTCTTCCTTCATTCTGTTGCTTGTGGTAAGAATCTTAAGCCAAACATTTGTGAGATCAATGTTAATGAAGGCTTAGAACATCAAGGAGAGGTTACTTGACAATGAGCATCTAAGATCATCAGATTATTTGTTGGAGTATAATAATACTACCGCCAACTTTACTGAATGTCCAGTTGATAAGGTTCTAGATTTAGAAGCTCCTAAGGTTGGTCTTTCTGAGCCAATTATGCTAGAAGAAGAGAGAAAAATATCAAAAGAGGAATAGCAAGAAGAAGAAGAAGAAGAAGAAGAAGAAGAAGAAGAAGACATGGACCCTCTGATAAAAAGAAGAAAGTTGAAGCTTCCTGAAGATGACGATTAGATAACCCTATCTGATCGACTCAAGTCCTTAAAGACATTTGAAGATGATTCCCCTAAGTCCAGTGGTTCTAGACCATCAGATAATGGGAAAAAGGAAGGAAAAAGAGAAAATGAGATAAGAGGAAGAGAGGAGGAGGGAGAAAGAGATAGAGAAGCAAGAGGAAGAAAAAGAGAGGATGAGAGGACGGCGACCAAGAGAAAATTGGTCCTAAAATCCTATGGATTCCCTCCTCTTACTACAGTCACTGAGGGGAATAGAATGGGTGATGGCATGTCTCTTGTCCCCAATCTTCTAAACGGGGTAGTGCTCACTGCCGATCGCGAGCATTCCTTGAGATTAGGATTATCCCAGATCGCCGTCAAAACTGCTCAAGGGATGAACCTGGAAAGTCTTCACCATTTTTCATTTTCTTGTACTTTTCCCATCTTCGTACTGACACGTTTCTCTTTTCTCTTTCTACGTAGTTATTATTTAATCTTACTACTCTCTTGGAAGACCATGCCAATAGATCCAGAAAAGAACAAGAGCTGAAAGATGCTCTGAAATCTAAGAGGAAGGCCTTTATCGAAGCTCGCCTCGCGTGGGAATAAGAGAGAGAAGATGAATAATACTTATGATGAACTTGGGGCCTTTCAAAAGGTGGTGGTCACCGAGAAATACAATACGATCGAGGCAAATGAAGCTTTGTTCGGTAAGATTATTAAGCTGGAGGGGGAACTTCCCAAAGAGAAAGATGCTAGTTATCAGGAGGGCTTCAACAAAGCTTACGATAATGCCTAATAGTAGCTAGCCTATAGATGCAAGGTGGCATTTAAGAAGTGTTTGGATGATGCCTTGAAGGCTATTAGGACTCCTGCCGAATCTGAGCTCTTAGACCACCATTCCCCTGGTCCTAGCCCTTTCAAGGAGGATGTAGATGGTTATTGTCAACCTACTAGTCATACTAAGATCATTCTTGCTGAGGTTGGTGTTGATGATGTTGTTGGCAAGGAGAAGATTGTTATCGATAAGGTAAAATCCATTACCAAAGCTAATCAGGTGAAGGATCAAGGATCCTAGATTAGGAATTTTACATTCATCCTTGTACAATTTGTCTTTTAAAATCTTATAATCATCTCGACCGGACTTACTGTATAGGCCATTGGCCCTCTTCCTTTTATATATATATTAATGAAGATGACATATTTCTTTTTGTGTATGCATTGGCTTAATCTTCTTGTCCTAATACTTTGCTCATGATCTGGTGTGTATTATATGTAGTATGTTGATTGAGACCAATACATTTCTTCTAGCTACCATATAGGGTAGATCCTTGGGCAAATATCAATTTGAAGGCTCACAAAGCCTTCATAATGATCTGCAAGTCTCTAAGGGCAAGAAATGAGCAGTATAAGAACCAATCTGAGTTGGTCGCTAAGTTGAAAGATAATCTTTGAGAGATAGAGGATATAGGTGCCTCAGTGGAAGAAGAAATAAACACTTTGAGGGCCAAAATCTTAGAGAATACTGAGTTAGCCAAGTGGGTGAAGTTTTTTAGACAAAAAATGATGCTCTGAGGAAGGAGGTCACTAGGCTAAAAGAGTTTGTGGCTGTGCTCAAGGAGGATGTTAAGAGGCTGAGGTATTCATTCAAAATGGTACCTCGAGAAGCCTGGGGAGATGAATATAATGCTAGCTAGAAAGATGCCCCAGGAAGTCTCAAGGAGGCAGAGGAAACTGCCTTTACTCGAGGATGGCTAAGTGACCTTAAGGAGGTGAAAATGTCTAAGGAATCCAGAGTGTGGTATAAGTACCCGGTCTAGTGCAAAACCTACCGCCATAATCCCTTCTCGAAGGATGATTAGTGGATCCCATATGACTCCATCCCTATCCAACTTTTGGTGAAAGACCTTGATGAAGATGTAGAGGAACTCGCCCCAAAACCCGATGATGATGAAAGAGAACCTGTTGCCAAATATCTTGCTCGCCATTTTGGACAATGTTCATATGTATTTTTGGTCTTATTATAATTATAATTTCATACTTTTTTTAATAAAGAGCTATAGTTATTAACCTTTTCCATATTTTGAGCATGAGTTGACTAAATATGTGTTAATAATTATTGCTCGTGTTTTTGAACTGGGAAGAGCTTTTGCCTATCAGCTACTTAACATTTTTATTGACCAAACCATTTCAATTGACCGTATTAGGACCTTTATTATTAAAATTTGATTGGTGCTTAGGTTTAATCATTTTTATCTCCCCATCGTACTAAATGATATTGAGAACTAGTAATAGCCACATATTACTATGTGTATGGACATTCTCCCACTCCAATATGGCTTAGCTATATCATTCCATCTACTTTACAATTGAGGTTGTGTCGTCACACCCCCTTAGGCCTAAGTAAGATGATGGCGAGAATGTACCTGGTTGATGGGTCATCCAACCGAGTAGGCTTTTTGCAACCAATCATAGTTAGCGACCAACCCGAGTTGTCTTGTTGCCCAAGGATCCCCTATATAGCTTTTGTTGTTGCTGGGGTATCTCATGAGGTCTGTTGTGTTTGCGATAATGACCTGAGGGTTGTAGTGATTAGTTTTTTATTGATTTGTCAAAATTACTGCTAACCCTGCTCAGTATGCGAGATTCTTTTATTGATATAAGTTAAAAAACCTGTTGTAATCTCCAGGAGTTCTGCTCTGCATGAGGGAGTTTATCATCTGAAAAGGTATGTACTACTGAGATGCAATCAATAAACACTAAGAAGCCAATACATAATATCAAAATGCGAGGACAAAATGGCCTTTATTTATTGAATAATAACTAGCAGGCCCATAAGTTTGAAAATAAAAAATTTCTTAAACTAAATGTGTTGATCAGAAGATAAAGAAGACTAAAAGTAGAACTTCTTGAGATTGGTTGTGTTCTAGGCTCTTGGTATCTCCCTGACCTCTAGCATTTCCATGTGCTATAGTCTTTGAAGGTCGTCCCTTATCCCCCTAAAAGGTCCTTCCCAATTTGGTCCTAGATTTCCATCTAATGGTTTTATGCCACTGACGAGGACTTTTCTCAGGACATAGTACCCTATAAAAAACTTCCTCGGATTGACTTTATTATTATATTGCCTAAACATTTAATGCTGATATGATGCCAACTTGATCAAGGCCAGTTCTCTTCACTCATCTGCTAGGTAAAGTTCAGTGCGTAATGCATCATCATTAAGGCCCTGGTAGACCAAGGTGGTTCTCATAGTAGGGAGACCTACTTTAGGAGGGATGATAACTTCCATTACATAAGCCAGCACAAATGGTGTTTCCCCAGTTGGTCTCCTGGGAGTGGTATGGTAAGCCCATAAAATATGAGAGATCTCGTCCACTCAAGCACCCTTATCTCTTTCCATCTACTGTCTCAGTCCACCGATGGATCCTCTTACTGTCCATTTCTTTGGGGATATGCTACAGAACTGAAGTGGTACTTGATACCATGCTCATCACAAAAACGTTAAAAGAAATTAATTTCAAATTGTGTGTCATTGTCAATGATAATAGTCCTTGGTATCCAAAAGCGTGTTATAATGATCCTCCGGATGAACCTAGTCGTATCAAAATCACGAATGTTCGCTAGTGGTTCTGCCTCTACCCATTTGGTGAAGTAATCTGTGCTCACCAAAATATACTTATGGTTTTTTGATGCGGTAGGTAGTGGTCCCACTATATCTAGCCCTCATTAGGCGAATGGACATGGTCTTGTCATGGATTTCAGGTCGCTAGCAGGCTGGTGGACCATAGGAGAGTGCTTGTGAAACTTTTCACATTTGTGAACATAAGTGTCTGCATCCTTTTTCATATGAGGCCACCAATAGCCTTCCTTAATTCCTCGAAAGGCCAATGATCATCCTCCTATGTGACTCCCATAAATGCCCTCATGAAGCTCACTAAGTACTTTTTCAGTGTCATGTGGGTGCATGCACTGGAGATATGGGGATATGAATGACTTTTGTAGAGCTTCCCTCCTGGGAGAGGTAAAAATAGGCAGCCTCGACCCTAACCTGATGGGACGATCTTTTATCGTCGGGCAGTATGTCTCTCCGTAAATAAGTAATAATGGGATCCATTCAACTGGAGGCCTTCTCTGTAAGGAGGAATTTCTCAGTTATGACTGTATAGTTAATACTTAGCTGTGCGAGGAACTCTATCTGAATGGTTCTACTTAGGTTAGAGTCAATTGCTAAGTTCAGGGATGCTAACGCATCGGCGTGACTGTTCTGCCCCCTAGGGAACTGTTGAATGTCTACTTTTTTGAATTATGCCATAAGTCCTCTTACCACAGCGAGGTAGGCTACCATTATATCATCTTTGGTGTTGAAGTTTTTTCCCACTTGCTTTGTGACCAGTTTGGAGTCATCAAATACATGAAGACGCTTTGCCCCTAGCAGTTGGGCCTTGTGCAAGCCAGCAACCAGTGCTTCGTACTTAGCTTCGTTGTAGAGACCTCAAATTCTAATACGATTCCTTGCTCGATCACATCATCTTTTGGAGTGATGTGTTTCCTTAATTATTTACTGCTCTGCTTCCAGTTGGTCGCTTGGCTGGCCTCCTATAAATTCAATGATGAAGTCAACTAAGACTTGTACTTAAATCTTCGTCCTTGGTTGAAAGTGGATATCGAATCTCCTAAGCTCGACTCACCACTTTGAAAGTCGTCCGGAGAGGTCGGCCTTTCTCAAAAAACATTGAGGTGGTAGAAGGTGATTATAGTTATTGAATGGGCTTTGAAATAATGCTTCGTCTTCCTCGAGGCGATTACTAGCACATAGGTAATTTTTTCCAAAGGCATGTACCACTAGTCTGCATCCAGAAGTGTCTTGCTGGCATAATAAACTGGGTGATGGCCTCCTTTCTTTTCGCACATCAGATCAGAGCTTATAGCCTGGTCGGACACTGTAAGGTAAAGTCATTTGGAATTACTAGTAGTGGTAGTTTTCTAAGATAGTATTTGAGTTCTTCCAAAGCTTTCGGACAATCATCATTCCATATGAGGCCTTTATCCTTCTTTAGGAGATGAAAGAATGGTTGACAGCATTCCGAAGAGTTAGAGACAAAGCAATTGAGCATAGCAAGCATACCGGTGAGCTTTTAAACATCTCATAACATCTAAGGAGGCTTAACTCTTATGATAGAGTCGATTTGATTTGTATTGGACTCAATTCCTCTCTTACTAAGTAGGTAGCCCAAGAACTTTCCTGAATGGACACCAAATGAACACATACTTACATTAAGCTTCATCCGGTACTTCCTGAGGATCTCAAAAGTTTTAGCTAAGTCTGTGAGGTGGTCGCCTTTGTCCTTAATTTTGACTAGCATGTCGTCGATGTAGACCCCTATGGTGTCTCCCATCTGTTTCTTGAACATCTTGGTGACAAGTCTCTGATAAGTGGCCCCTGTATTTTTTTAAACCGAACGACATAACCTTATAGCAATATAACCCGATTGGGATTCTAAAGGACATTTTATCCTGATCGAGTTTGAACAAAGGAATCTGATGGTAGCCAGAGTATGCATCCAAAAAGCTCATTCTTTCGTGTGTTGTTATAGTGTCAACCAATTGATCTATTTTAGGAAGTGGGAAGCTGTCTTTGGGGCATGATTTGTTGAGGTCTATGAAATCAATATAGACCCTCCGACTGTCGTTGCTCTTGTGTATCACCACTGGGTTGGACAACCATTCGGGGAACTGGACTTCCCTAATATATCCTGTATTCAGTAGTTTTCCTACTTCATTCTCCACTACTTTAGCCTTGTCGGGATTTATTTGATTAGCCTTTTGAGTGATTGGCTTGAAGGTCGGCTCGGCGTGCATGCGATGGCAGGCTACATAAGGATCAATTAACGGTAAATCATATGGTTACCAAGTGAAAACATCTATATTGTTTCTGAGAAAGGTAATCAACTCATCCTTCTCGCGTGGCTCTAATTAAAAAAATTCCTCTCTAGTAAGTTATGATTAACCCCAACTTCTTTCAGGATTTTAATGACCCTATCAGTGGGGTGTAACCTAGTTTCCTCCTCCCCTGATCGCCCATATCATAATTGTTATTTAGAGGGAACGACCCCCTCCTAGTCTTCATCCTGGGCATTTTTTACCTCCTTCTTCCTTTCCTTTTTGGGGATAATGAACATGATAAATAACTTCCTTCCTGGCTATGGCATGTTCATCACAGATTTCGATCACTCCCCGATCAGTAACACACTTCATCTTTTGGTGGTATTTGGATGGTATGGCCTTCATGTCATGGAGCTAGCCTCTGCCTAAGATGGCGTGATATGGGGACGTAATGCCCACCACTAAGAACTCAATTTTCTTTGAGATGTTTTCTACCCTGACTGGCAAGACTATCTTCACCAACAGCATCATGATACTTTCTACAAAGCCAACCAACGAAACTCTAGCTTCCTTGAGGTCGACGATGTTCATCTTCAGCTTATGGAATAATTCTTGGTACATCACTTCTGATTAACTTTTATGGTCCACGAGCAGTTTTTCAATGACCAATTGGCTATTCTGAGCGTAATCACCAGTTGATGTCCTCTAGTCTCCCATTCTTACTAGCCTAGGTTTTAGTAGGGTCAATCTGAAACGCTTCCATGATGGCAGTAACCTTCTTCAGCTCCATCTGAATAACATTTCCTTGAATTTTCTTAAGATTTTATGCCCCATGGATTATCGCGAACTCGTGTCCTATGTCATCGTCTAGGACGTTCTCTGGCTTTAAGTCACCATTTATTGAGACCTTATCTTTTTTCTTCTCAATATACTCATTGAGGTTCCCTTCTTGGGCTAGCTCCTCTAGGTGTGACTTCAAATCCTTGCAATTTTAAGTCCAATGGCATCCATCCTTATGGAATGTGCACCTTAGCGCATTGTTTCTTTTTATTAGGTCACCACCAATCATTTTGGGCCACTTGTTGAACAATTAGCATGGAAGTTTCTGATCGACATATGAGGTAGCTTTTGAAACCACTTATGTGCTACATCATGTAGGCTAAAAGGGAAAATTCAGCACATTAGTGCATCATTATGGTTCCACAAGGTCATTGCTTGTCAATATTACCGAACGTGGTCTATGGGATCTGTCCTTCCGTGGTAAATCTTGAACCTGGGAACAACAAACTTCTTTGGGGGCTCCTTTTTTTCTATCGCCCTTGAGAAAGGGGATTTCATTTTAGTGTTGAGAGACCTCCTAGATAGCTTTCTGGTGGACCTGTCTCCACAGTAGGGTGGATGTGGTCCATCTCTCTACGAACAAGAATCCTAATGTCGTTGTTTTGTCGATCGTTGCTCCTGTGGTGTCTCTCTGGGTGGCCACGCTCTGATCGACCACACTCTGACTTGTTACGTTCAGTTATATCTTGGTCACCCCTGGAACTCCTCCCTCGGTTATGAATATTACTCACCTTAGGAAGAGGAGTCCTATTACAGCGTTTGCTGGTGTCTTTATGGGGATTTCTCTCCAATATTTCAAGTCTCCTTTGGAGGCGAGCATTATCTTCGACTTGGAGGCGTGTAGCCTCCTCTTGTTCTCTAAGCTTGGAATCGTAAGCGTCGACGAACTTAAATATCTGTGTAGATCTAGGTAGCTCTTGTCTTTCTTAAGATGGCTGCCTTTCTTGGAGAAACCTGGGGTTCGTATGCTAGTGAATATTCGACCTGACCCTAGGAGGAACTGGATTTTCCTGCACATCGCCAACTTGAGGAATGTTGATGCTATGGTGATACCTCACGGGCTTTCCATTTATGAAAATTTTCATAGGAATAGAAATTTCTTCCCGAAGACGGAGCCAATTGCGGGTGTAAAAAATATCGTAATAAAGAAATTCATGAAAACAATCATAGAGAACAGAAAAGTAAAGATCACACACAATAACGATGTACGTGATTCGATAAATTGCCTACGTCCACGAAGATGTTACTGTTTTATTACAGTGTCTCTCAATGCTCGAGATTATATCCCTTTACCCCGAGTCAGGGTTTACAATTTATAGGTGCATTAAAATTAGAGACTGAGTTGTACAATGAACTTAATTAACACGTGGATATATCAAGGAGAACCTGAATATCTCTTATGAGATTATTGGTTACTAATTTGACTATATCCGTAATTGTTCTAGTATATTTGAAATACTAGTGTGAAAATTAAGTAATGATTTGGGCCGGGAGCGCTTTGATCAATCTGGGTTGGTCGACTACTCTTAGGGGTTAGGTTAAATGGATCCCCATGTCGCTAACACTCATTTTACAGTTTAAGTTTTTTTTTTACATTATAGATAGGTTTCTTAAACCTCAATATTTTTTTATAGATGTGTATGTTCAACAGTTTCTCTGTATTGGTTAGACTCATTTCATGACTCCATATATGTTTGTTTTAAGGTGATTCCTCATGTTGACACTCCTCTCAGCAGGCTACCCAATTTCTTTGGGCCATTTTGAAAATGAAGGTGAGAGAGAGTTTTCATCACGAGAAGCCTGTAAAATCATAGAGAAAGAATTATTATCAAAAGGATCATGTTTCTTAATTTCTAAAGGCTGAACATTAATTTGTTTGTAATGATTAATTGGGGACAATGACAAAAACAAGAGTTGTAATGAAAGAAAGCTATAGGAATTAAATGGGTTATTGGGGATTATAGGAAATTTGATGTGAATAAATGATGCAGGTAAATTTTTTGGTAATTTTATAATCTCAATATTTGTCTTTGTAATGATTTGTGTATAATATTCCATAACAATGGCACTTGAGAGGAACGAGGAAACATAAAACTTCAAGACTGTTATATGGTGTCTGCTTTGATTTTGAGGGTATGTTTTCTCCTTTCAATTCTCTATTTTTTGTCATCTTCACATGTGGTTTGTTCAGATTCATAAAAATTCCAAGTTTGGTCCAAGTGAGGAAAATACAACTCTATTTTCTTTGTGGGTTGTTCTGTTTTCATCGACACAGGCACACCCTAGGGACAAGTGTGGACGATACAACTCTATTTTCACATGCTCATTACTGCATTAGGCATATTTTGAAAATTCTAGATAAAATTGTTCTAACAAATTTTGTTTTAGTTATTTTTTAGTTCTTCTACACTATATCACTCCCTCGTGTCAAATATGCTTATTCCTCCCATTCTTAAGAGTTTTTGTTATTTTTAGTACTTTGAATATTTTTTTGAAAAATTACTGAAAATATTTGTTTTTATTTCTATAAAAAGTATGCACGAAAAGTCTTTTATTGGTGTTTGTAGATTTGGTTTTAACCATGTTTGAGTGTGATTGTGTGCTTCATCCATTCCATTATCTACTTAACTTTTTAAATTATTGTTATAGCTCATTATTGGTTATAAGATCTTATAAAAAGAAATGGTTTAATATCATAGTTTTGATTCACTGTAAGTCTACAATGAACATCATGTGTTTGATATTAATCTCACCGTGTGTGTTTATTTGGGAAATTAATATTATTCTCATTATGTGTCTTTAACTTTCTAGTTGTGGTTCATATTTGGGTGTTATAGGCTTGGTTGTTAATGTGCTTCTCTTCACACCAGGAAGTCTCAAAGATGGGGTTGACAAGTTATTCACATTTTAGTATATTTCAAATTTTCTTTGTTGGATTAAAACTTTAATTTATATTAAAAATGATATGTTCTTAATTAAATGCAATTAGTTAAAATTTTCAAATAAGGAGTTCTAATAGATTTGATTTCTTCTATTAATACCCAAAAGTTGATTTTTTCTATTTATGGTTGGCTGATAATGTAAGATAATGGTCTATATGATGGTTCAGTACATGGAGCATTCATTTCATCAACTTATTATTGAACAACATCGTGGAAGGTGATCGTTCGACAATTGCTCGACAGATGTCATCAATGGCTTCAGGCTATGTTATTCATTAGTGATCACGTGATCCACGTACCTAAGTTCTTCATAGAGATAAAAAATGATTGTATCAAGTCAACTAAAAAAGTGTTTTTAAGACTGAGATTGTGGGATTTGATTTTCAAATGGTATCAATTAAAACACCAAATGAATTTCTCTGGAATTTAGTTTTAAAAAGTCCATTTTAAGCTATGTTTTTACAACTGAGATTGTGGGATTTTTTTTTCATGAGAAGAAGGATTATATTCTTCATTGGTGATCACGTGATCCACGTGCCTAAGTTCTTCATGAAGATCGAAAATGATTGTATCAAGGAAACTAATCATGTCTTTTAACGATTAAGATTGCGAGATTTGATTATCAATGGCATCGATTACACCATGAGATGAATTTCTCATAAATTAGGTTACCACGAGCCCTTTAGGCTATGTTCTTACGACTGAGATTTCAGGATCTATTTTTTGTGAAAATAAGGCAAATCTCATGGTGGAAAATGTCATTCCTCTTAGATCTATCCTTGACTGGGCTGTTGTTTGCAACGTCGAAAACCATGTCGGTGATCGTGGTGTCTTGGCTAGAGGTTTTGCTGACTAAGCTATTTTTATTAGTCACAACCCATACAATGGAACCTCAAGGATCAAACTCCCATCTAAAGACAAAAAAGATTATTCCCGATGGGTACCATGCCATAATTGGGCAGGTTGTTGAAGGAGGAAGAATAAAGAATCATATATTGAAGGTTGGGAACGCATAGCACAAGTATCGTGTGAAGCGTAACTATTGGCCTAGGTTTGGGGTGTTACTAGACCACCAACATATTGGTCACGCAACTATCGTTCGCTGTGGCACTCCACCTAGAGGACTGGTCATCTCCGTTGACAAGCTACTGTTACAGGATGGTTTTATTTTTGACAGTTTATTTGTCATCTTTATTATATTTGAGTTTGATTTTGCATGTTCATTAGCAACATTGCGTTTGTAAGAAATGGTATAAAATCAACATGTAGTTGGGTGTGAAATTTCTCTCTCTAGTCAATTAAAAATCAAGTGAGTCTAGAGTTCTATCTTTTGATGGGTTATTCTTTGTCTTTTCAATGGACATGATATAAATCATTTTAGAAGCAAAGTTAGTCTTTGTTGTGATTTTAAGCATTATACATCTCAAACTATTTTTGAAGTTGGGGTTTCGGTTTATATTCAAGTAGTCATTGAGGATAATGGATGTCCATCAAATAATCCTTATGAACATAATTGGATTGATGACTTCACTGATTCCATTCGACCTTAGGTGTACTTTTGAGTTTTCAAAAAAAGATATTCAATATATAAATCATATCCCATTTGCCATAAAAGATTTATGGCCATGTCTTATCAGTTTGAAAAGAAGTTAACTAAGGTAGCATTATCAGTTTGTGCATAGCAAATGAGCTATTAAATGAGTCTTGAAAACAAAATACCAGTGTATTTTGAAAAACTTTTAGTCTCGGGTGGTTTTTGACTAGACTAAAAGATGGTTTTGTTTTTGTGTAAAGGTAGGTGTTTTTAATGTTCTTTCACCATGTTTTATCTTTTTTAGTCAAATCATGTGTAAGATGTAAAACTATCTTTAGCTATAAACATATATATGTGTAAGCTCTAAAACTAGCTTTAGTTTTAGCGTGTAAACTTGGGTGTATCTAATTTCAGATTTAGTTAATGATTTAGTTATACTGTCATTTCTTGATTTAACACTAGAACATAATCATGCGTAAGATATGCGTGGGCATACCTATAAATAGATGAATAGATGAATACACAAATACAATATACTAAAATATGAGATGAAGTCCAAATGATCCTTCAAATAACAATGGATTACCCACAAATATTACATATATTTAAAAAACATATATAACATGAAAGAACAAACATACACTAAATACAAGCATATTATCAAATACAAGTGTACACAATAACTACTACTAAAAATAATATCAATAATAATAACTTGTTCACAACTAATATTACATATACTTAAAAAACATATATAACATTAAAACATAATTTTACACTAGATACAAAAAACATAATGAATTCATAATGGGAAGAAGAAAATTTTTAATGAGTTAATAGTTAAGAATTTAAAACCAAAGAAATAATGAACAAAGGGAGTACAGAGAGAGAGAGAGAGACCTAACATGATGGTGATGTTGTCATGGATTTTTGTTGTTCTTAGTTATAGTGCCAACCAACTGTGCTTTCACGGTTGTTTTAGATTATACCTATCTTCATTAGTTTAAGTGTACGCCTTTGGTTAAATCCATGTTATTTATATGAGGTTCCGGAAGGACTATTAGTTTGTTCGGAGTTTTTTTTTCTTTTACATGGTGGATAGTCTTACAAACAGAATAAATTTTGCCTAAATTTTCTAAATTGTTTACACTAATAATATATAAAATATTTAATAATTACATTATACGCGAATTTATACTTTTTAAGATCATATGAGTGCCTTCAGGTATGGGCATACCCTAGTTTATATATATATATAAAACTCAAGAGTAATGTTATGAGTCCAAATATATAACCCTCAAATCACCTCAAATTAATTGACATATCGTTAAAATATCGCATAGTTTCATTATTAACATATAAAGATACAACATTATAATACTTTTTGAACTCATTTGAGAGATGACTTGAAACATTTTAATTAGGCTCAAATCATTAGCCTTGAGCATAAAAATAAAAAGGATAAAGTAATATACAAACTAAAAAAAATAAAAATGACACACACCTATAATCATAAACATGGATGCGTGTATACAAGTAGTAGTAGTAGTAGTAATAATAATAATAATAATAATAATAATAATAATAATAATAATAATAATAATAATAATAATAATAATAATAATAATAATAATAATAATAATAATAATAATAATAATAATAATAATAATAATAATAATAATAACAACAACAACAACAACAACAATTATAACAGTATAATATAAAGCATGCATACATACACACAAACAAACACACACACACACACACACGTACACATACACACATTTATACTCACACAAAAAAAAAACATGGGAGGTTAGGTAAGTCTATGGACATGGTTTTGGGATGGGATTTTATGGGTAATTGGTTTTCTCGAGTCACATAAAATCCGACTTTAGCGCTTTTGATCACTTTTGTACTGCACTTGACTTGAATTATGCCTTCTGAAATCGCAATTGCTTACTGACTTACAAGATAAATAAAATACACAAAAGGGCCAATATTTCCGAGAACTAGCAATTAAAATGTGTTTATTTGAGGTATGAATTTAACACTTTGGGGTTCTTAACAATGTCATTTGCCCAAGGGTCAAAAGAGTTTGGAGTAAATTAAAGTTAAAATCTATTGCATGGATACCAAGGTGGAATGGTAATGGAAAGTTTGAGATAATTGGGCCTTAAGGAGAGAAATTTACCTTATATTTGACTTCAAAAATATGTGACTGTAGGAGATGTAATTTAACTGATATACCTTGGTGTCTGGTGGTTGTTTCCCTCTATTATTTGGGACAAGAGTTAGAAAGATTTGTGAACAAGACTAGTTATGTAGATTCATACATAAACACATGTTCAACCCCATTAATGGAAGAGACCTATGGCCAAAACCAGAATTGAACACCATCATGCCACGTCTTATACAACCCAACCTTGAAGCCCTAAAAAGGTAAGGAGTTGGGAGGAAGGTGAACCACCTGCTGTAAATAAATTCAAACTACGGAGGAAACGGGTGACAATGATATGTAAGGTTTATGGGAACAAGGGGAATAACAAGAGATGATGTTAAAAAAAGAACATAAATGAGGCTGCTAGGAGTAGGGGAGGCAATTAAGGGGCTAGTGTAAGTATTTATTTTTTTGCATTTGGTTTACAATTGAATATGATGGCTAACAATTGAATATTGTTGTTTATGTAGGTGACAGGCAGGGAAAAGATGTTGCAGGTAATCTAATAACACCGGGTCTTTTACAACCGCCTCCAACTGCACAAAATTAATGGAATGTTCACTTTTAGCCCCAATTTGTTGTTTTGTTAACTTTAGTCAGTTTTATTTGCAGTCTGGTCCCCTTGGGTTGCTTCACATTTTTTACCGTGGGACCACTTTTGGAGTGGGATCTTTTGTATTAGTAATGTTTACTGAAATGGTTTTTATTGGGGATAATTTATGCAGTTGAGTTAATGGTTTCAATACTATATGGAGGTTGAATAAACTTCACCAGTACATAAACTGAACATTAATGCCTTTCTATTAGTATATAAATTGAATTTTAATGCCTTTGTATTATCACATAAACTGCATTAGTGTATCCATTACATGATGTTGCAAATTACATCAATTCTATTGGGGTTTTGACATTTAATCTATTTTCCACTTCACATTACATAAAACAAAAACCCAAAATTTCCAAAAGACAAACATCCAACACGTTCACAACCCCTTCCCCTATTTCTACCCACATCAGCTTCAAGTGCCCTAATACAACGAAGAAGACCGTGAATAATGTTCATTGATTTTGACCACATTGGAGGATCCTTCCACACAAAGTACCCACATGTTAAACAAGATAAAGAACTCCTCCCATGGTTTGATTCAGTCCATGAGGTACAATCCTGAATACCATTTCCATACTAGTACATTCCTTTCATGATCTTCTTCTTTCTTTTCTCTTCTTTTTTCTTTCTTCTTTATTCGTTCTTCTTCTGTCTTTATTTTTCTTCTTGTTGCTCAATGATTTCTACCTAAAAGGTCATAGATGGTAGGTCTTGGCCTAATCCATGCCAAAAAACTCAACGCGTCAGTTAATTTGGGCAACATGCATTGGCAATGGAAGTAATGGGGGTTATGTTAGGAATTTGGAAGTCCACATCGTGAAGTGTAGGGGGTCAAAGTTCAGGGGGCCTAAGTGTACTTAAATATTTTTCTTAAATAGGGTAGATAGTCCTATAAACATAGGCAACTCTGTCCAAATTTTTTAAATTATTTGTGATATAAAAGAAACTTTTTTACTTAAACTATACACAACATACTACGGAAGAAAATTATCTTTGTACCTTCAGGCACGGACATACCCTTGTGTGTGTGTGTTTGTGTATCGTAAAACTTAATTTAATTTGTCTAGGGAGATAACACAAATAATCTATATATATAAACATGTCCTTGATTAAAATTTCTTTAAATGATGAATATTAACTTCTTATTCTCCTTCAATATGCTTATTGCCTTTGATATTCCGTTATTCTTTCATAGAATTTTTCAATTTGTTATATGAAAAGAAATAACATTAATGAATGTTCGCATGTCAAAAGTCACACCACTTATAAATAAATTATAAAGGCTCCATAAATACTAAGTATTATTTCTGCTGAGATGTAAAACTTCTTGATAGGAAAGAAAGATGTAGATTATGTTGAAGAATTTATTTTGAACACACAAATCAAGGAGCAACAAAAAATGATAAGAAAAATAGTTAGTATAAAATAGAAAAATATGGCATGCATTTGGTAATTTGTCAAACAAATTTTTTCATGCATCATAATAACAACTCAAAGATTTTTAATTCAAAACTTTACTCTCCAGTAAACAAACTCATATGGAGGAACGATGCATGCATGTATATATAATGAAATATGTGAGATATCACTCTTTTCCAGTTATAAAAATCCTATTATAAATGTATGGTTTAACAAAATACCAAATGCTAATAAAAAAGTCAAAACCATTTTACATATTTGGCGGAATTCAAACAATAAAATATTGCAAAGGTTATACTATTTAGATATAAAAATTGGTGTAGATTACACAAACCATGATATAGTATTATTTTATTCAACAACTCAATCCTAATTACAATGAAATGAAAAAATATTCTATTTCTATCAGAACAATATATCATTAAGAGAATCAATATTATGCAAAACATAAACAATATTTAAATTAAACTTTGCCCATTTATCATATCTAGACTCCTAGTCAATAGGGAAAAAATATCATTAACCATTTTGTTATACCCAGTGTATGCTAACAACTAACATTGCAAAACGTTTCTCGACCAAAGCGATGAATAAAATAAGAGTTAAGAGTAATAATTTCTATAATTAATTTAAATAAGTAATATAATTGACACGAAGGATTATCTGACACTTAACATCACAATGGAAAGAGCATTTATCATCATTTTATAAGGACAGAATTTAGATTACATCAACGTGGAAAATTTGGGATTTTATGTACCAATTTTGATATATTGCAGTTTGAAGTGCAAAAGCAACTAAACATCAAGATAATAAAATGCCAATAATCCTTAAGATTAGTTAAAACTCTCCACTCGTGTCAGGAATCAAATCCCTTCAAATGTAAATTAATTATATTTCTTCCAAATATATTTTATCAAATGAATGCAACTAGATTGACTACAAAATTCAACCACGGCAAGAACATTATAGATATATAAAATAAATTAATTCATTATTCCTCCTTTTCTTGTTCTATTTTATTTCTTTTAATAGTGAACCATATTATGTTAGTTGAAAAGCCTCATTTTCAACAATATAGATGTGATATTTAACAATTTATATTTCATGAAAATCCAAAATATCAATTTCCAAAGAAATGAGTTTAGATTGTTATGAATATTGATTATTTCTATATCACATAATTACATAATATCAACCCCAAAAATAAATAGATGAAAATACACATACGAAATTTATAATATTGAAACTAATGGAACTGGTTTAGAAAATGGGAGGATGAGAAAATTGTCCTAATTTCGTATGGCCTCCCTACGTGTAGATATTAATGGTCGAATACGGTTCCAAAATACAACTCATATCCGCTAGTGATCCACTCACATGCATGTCGAGGGAGGATAGGCAGTGCACTGCCATTCGCCAAATGGCCCATAACATATATAAAAATACATGACTTTAAATAATTATCGAAACCTATAAAAGTTTCTTCAATGTAAATTTTCCTTTTTATGTGAGCACACTATCAAGGTTCTCTTAATTTAGTATATACACTCATAAACCAATAGGGTAGAGAGCAGAGGAAATAAATGGGATGAGCATTTTATATCTCTTCTCCTTTATGTAAAATAAGAATGCATAATGCTCTTTTTGTACATTTTCTTTGATCAACTCAGGAACCGTATATAAGATGATAAGAGAAATAGAACGGTTGAATTATGACGCTTAAAAAGATGAAGCTAAAAATAAATTCTCAATTATAGAACTGACATTCCAACAGTCAATTATTTAAAATTTTAATGTTAAAATTTTAGTATTAAAACTCACGAAGCATACATAAATTTCTGCCACAAATTGTGTCATTTTTTAATATTCAAGAAGCATATATTATATTCAAGAAGCATACATAAATATTTGACACCTATTGTGTCATTTTTTAATATTCAAGAAGCATACATTAAATTCAAGAAGCAAACATTAAAATTTTTATATTAAAAGTTGCACCGATTGTGTCATTTTTTGTTTCTAGTCGTGTTAAATGGACGTGGGAATTAAAAAGCCTCTTTAACAAAAATACAATCATACACAATTATCTATCCACGTTTTTCTAGTTTGAAACTGACTGACTTCTTTATTAATGGTACAAGTTCTAAAAAGTACAATCTGAATAGCTTATTTGACAAGACAAAAATAAAATGTGGATGGCTAGCATCAAAACTTACAAAAATCCAGTAACCCATTTGTACACTCGGCTTAAGAAACCTTGGCCCGCCAGAGTTTCTTCATTCCGTTGGTCCCCCGCTGTTTCTTGCACAGGATCTTGATTTGGATTTGTATGTGTGTCTTGTGCCATTATAGGAGTTTTTTTACCTCGATTTGTCTCTTTGACTTGCTTGAGGGTTTCTTTAATAATTTCTTGGAATGAATCATCTGGTTTACATGGATCATAAGCATATCTGATTAAGTTAGTGTGGTATAGTCGAGTCCCTGTAGATTCAGCACTGCAAATTTCATCCCCATTACTTGGTTTCACACTGCCAGGCTTTTCCCCGACGACCGTGTAGGAATTATTTTTTGGAAGAGGTTGTTTATATATTTAGGCGAGGGAGAAAAATATATGAAAAATGAGTGTATAACTATTTGGTGAAAGGATCTCTTTTATTAGAACTCACTAAATTTTGCTTAATACAAAATGCGGAGACAACACCACTATTTATACTATCCTCCATCTCAAATGAATGGTGGATATTAGATTTATATCAAGGGTCAAGATTGAATCTCTAGAACCTTCTACATCTATCTCCACTAATCTACTATTTATTACACTCTCCAAAATACATAAGAAGGATCTAGAATGTTCTTGAAAAATATCACTCTTAATGGATCTAACTTTATGAAGGCCCAATACTAACTAATTAAACAACCCAAACATTAACCCAAAAATACAAATTAATAAAGCCCAATTATTTTAATTTCAAAAACAAGTTTAATTTTCAACACCCCCTCTTAAACTTGGTTTTACAACTCCAAGTAGTCTTCGTAGCTTGTGGAACACTTCATGCTTGAGTGGCTTGGTAAAGATGTCGAAAACTTGATCATGAGACTTTACGTACTTAAATTGTACCTCCTTCTTTTCCACACATTCACGAAGGTAGTGATACCTTGTGTCGATGTGCTTGCTTCTGTCATGGAAAACTAGATTCTTTGCTAATGCAATCGCCAATTTGTTGTCGATGCATATCTCAACCGTATCTTTGGGCATGTTAAGCTCTTTTAATAAATTCTTTAACCAAATTGCATGACACACACAATTTGTTGTGGCGACGTATTCATCTTCACAAGTGGAAAAAGTGATAATAGGTTACTTCTTTGAACTCCATGTGAATGCAACGTCTCCCATGTAGAACACGAACCCACTTGTGCTTTTTCAGTCATCTAAGTCTCCTCCCTAATCACTATCACTGTATCCAATAAGCTTGAAACTGTTAGAGACTGAATAAAACAATCCATAGTCAATTGTACCTTTGACGTAGCGAAGGATCCTTCTTGCCTCCTTCAAGTGTGTTATTATAGGAGTTTCCAAATAACGACGGATAAGTCCAACTCCAAAGAGGATATCAGGCCTTGTGCATGTTAAGTATCGCAAGCTTCCAACGAGGCTTTTAAAATATATTGGATCCACTATTTCTCCTTCTTTATGCTGTGACAACTTGGTTTCACATTCCACGGGAGTGCTTACGGGCTGACATTCATTCATCTTGAATTTCTTGAGAACTTAGTTTGCATAGATTTCTTGAGAAATATATATTCCTTCTTTCTCTTGCTTTACTTCTATTCCAAGATAATAGGACATGAGACCAATATCGGTCATCTCGAATTCTCTTGTCATCACCTTCTTAAACTCCTCGATCATCTTTGCATCATTTCCTGTGAATATCTATCGCATGATTTGCATCATCTTTGCATCATTTCCTCGACCCCATCTGTTGTCATCTATCGCATGATTTTCAATAATTTGTCACATCCCAAAACATGTTGTGCCAGTAGAAATTGCTTTGGAGAATTTTAGCGGTTGTCTTTTTCTTTGAAAAATAGCCTCCACATGCTTCCGAATGACATAATTGGATGACTTTGCGTATTTCGTCATCCGGTACGCACCGTCGGATGATTTGGTCTGCACAATATTTAAAAAGGAGTGAATCATCATAGAAAAACATGCGCGACCAAGTAATGAACCTCTTCTTATCTTGTAGTGTCCACTCGGTAGGGATGGCACCCGTGAAAAGATAATTGACTATATATGCAAACTAGGGCAAAGAGGAGAAGGCAAAGGGTTGTTCATCCGGGAAATATTCAACTATGGGTATAGGATGCTAGGTACGTCGAACGAAAGCCGAGATAGATGATCGGCGATGACATTTTCTACCCCTTTTTCTACACCTTATGAGGCACGGCTTTAAGTCTTTCTTTGTAAGGAGGTATTTTAAATATGCGTGGTCATTGAAACAAGTAATGGGTGAACTGAGGTAGGACCGAAATTTGTCTAGAGCAAATACCACCGCTAGCAATTAATTCTCCGTAGTGGAGTAATTGAGTTGTGGTCCGGTTAAATTCCAACTAGCATAGTAGATGACATAAGCCTTCTTGTCTTTCCTTTGGCCTAAAACTTCTCCAATTGCAAAATCACATGCATCACACATAAGCTCGAATGGTAAGGAACAATTCGGGGCTTGCATGATGGGAACAGAGACAAGCATGCTTTTTAATTTTTCAAAAGCATTATGGCATGCTTTACTCCACTCAAACGGGGTATCCTTCGTAAGAAGGTTACTTAAGGGTCTAGAGATGGCGCTAAAGTCCTTAATGAACCTTCTATAAAACTCCGCGTGGCCCAAGAAAGAGGGCACGTCTTTTATCGATTTTTGTGGGGGTAGGTCAGCTATGACATCTATCTTAGCTCTATCAACTTATATTCCTTTGGATGAGACAATGTGGCCAAGAACTATTCCCTCAGTGACCATAAAATGGCATTTTTCCCAATTTAGCACTAAGTTCTTCTCCACACACCGAGCAAGTACTTTCTAAAGATTTGCTAAACATCGATAGAAAGAGGTGTCGAAAACTCTAAAGTCATCCATTAAAGCTTCAAGTCCTCCCTCAATCATGTCGGTGAAGAGACTTAACATACACCTTTGAAAGGTCACGAGAGCATTACACAAGTCGAATAGCATACGTTTGTAGGCAAACATACCAAAGGGACAAGTGAAAGTCTTCTTTTCCTAGTCATGTGCATGTACCTCAATTTGGTTATATCTTGAATAACCATCTAGGAAGCAATAATAAGGGTAACCCACTACTCTCTCTAGCATCTGATCACTAAATGGTAAGGAAAAATGATCTTTCCTATTTCTCGCTTTGACTTCCCGGTAATCAATGTAAACGCGCCACCCGGTGGTGGTACGTTGGGGAACTAGGTCTCCCTTAGCATTTTCAATCACTGTCATGCCCGACTTATCCGGAACAACTTGAATTGGGCTCACCCATTTGCTATCCAAGATTGGGTAGATAATCCCGGCATTCAATAATTTAATGATTTTATCCCTCACTACCTCTTTCATAGTAGGGTTGAACCTTTATTGCATTTCTCTCGAGGGCTTCACATCCTCCTCGAGGTGGATATTATGGGTACAAAACAAAGGACTTATCCCTTTTAAATCAGCAATGCACCAACCAAAAGCACTTTGGTGCTTCCTCAAAATTTTTCGTAATTTAACCTCTTGCTCTTTGTCTAGGCTACAGGAGACAACAACAGGAAATATCTCATTCTCTCCTAGGTAAGCATATTTAACATTGGAGGGTAGTTTTTTTAATTGGAGGGTGGGGAATTTTTCAGTAGAAGGAGCCATGTGTGATTCCCTCGGCGAC
Organism: Sambucus nigra; assembly: GCA_949130495.1. Lineage (NCBI taxonomy): Eukaryota > Viridiplantae > Streptophyta > Magnoliopsida > Dipsacales > Adoxaceae > Sambucus > Sambucus nigra. The sequence continues at coordinate 575,643,123 of OX422217.1, forward strand.
AGCTCCTCGAATATAGAAATCCACTCACATCTCTCACGTCCTCGTCCGAAGCTCTCTCATCCATAATTTCCCTCAACTCCTCTACTTCCATTTCAAAGTCGGTGTATACTACCTCACTCTCGTTACTCGATACCAGACAAGCTTCTAGTGCATCTCCACAAAAGTTTTCCTTTATGTACTCTTCTACGATCTCATCAATAAGGCTTATCGCGTGAAGGTCATATTATTCCCCCACATCTAAGGCTATGTTGAAGATGTTAGTCTCTAAATTCATGTTCCCAAACGTGAGTTGCATCTGCCCGTTTAAAGTATTAATCAGTGAATTAGCCGTAACTAAGAATGGGCGCCCAAGAATGATGGGAACATGATTACTCGAGGTGAAGTAAATCTCCGTGTCCCAAATGACAAAATCTATGGGGAAGTAGAAGGTGTCAACTTGGACTAGCATGTCCTCGACAACACCCCTAGGTATCTTCACAATTCGATCCACCAATTGGAGAGTGATCTTTGTGGGCTTGAGGTCACCCAGATCAAGTTGCCTATAAATGGAATAGGGGAGGATATTTACACTCGCCCCCAGATCGAGTAAGGCCTTTTCAATTCTATTCTCTCCAATGATGCATTAAATGGTGGGTGCATCGGGATCTTTAAATTTTGGTGGGAGATCATTTGGTAGAAAAATAGCCTCCACATGCTTTCGAATGACATAATTGGATGACTTGGGTATTTCGTCATTCGGTACGCACCGTAGGATGATTTGGTCTACACAATATTTAAAAAGGACTGGATCATCATAGAAAAACATGTGCGACCAAGTAATGAACCTCTTCTAATCTTACAGTGTCCACTCTGTGGGGATGGCACCCGTGACCAGATAATTGACTATATCCGCAAACAAGGTCAAAGAGGAGGTGGCAAAGTGTTGTTCTTCCTGGAAATATTCATCTATGGGTATAGGATCGCTAGGTATGTCGGACGAAAGTCGAGGTAGATGATCGACGATGACGTTTTCTACCCCTTTTTGTCTCTAATGGAGAGATTGAACTCTTGTAGGAGTAGGATCCACCTTATGAGGCGTATCTTTGAGTCTTTCTTTGTAAGGAGGTATTTTAAATATGCGTGGTCACTGAAACAAGTAATGGGTGAACTAAGGTAGGACCGAAATTTGTCTAGAAAAAATACCACCGCTAGCAATTCCTTCTCCGTAGTGGAGTAATTAAGTTGTGGTCTGGTTAAATTCCAACTAGCATAGTAGATGACATAAGCCTTCTTGTCTTTCCTTTGGCCCAAAACTTCTCCAATCGCAAAATCACTTGCATCACACATAAGCTCGAATGGTAAGGAACAATCCAGGGCTTGTTGTAACACCCCACCTAATTAAATACCGGGTGACCAGCCCCATACCAAAATAAAATGGAATATATTATTGGCACATTATTAGCATCACCGCCGAAAACATTAACTAATCACCCAATACCTAATTGAGCTGGTGTTAAAAACTTTCCAAATTTTAATTTCAACAAAATCCATTTTTCTTTTACCAATAACACAACACATATTATTCTATAACACTAATAACCGAACAGATAACACAAAAGAATTTAAATGCAATTGGAATAAACATTCCCAAATAATTATCCAATACAGTAATCCCCACAATAGTAAATGTATTAAAATGACACGAGTACAAGCCTATTTAACTCCGATAGAAAAGAAGATAACTAAATTCCTTTTGGGCGACATGAGTCAAATAAAGATAGGTGTCTAAGAAATACTCCATAGCGCCATAGCTCGTCATAATCCGCTAAGGTTGGCGTTCCTGCTGCTGGACACATGATATAGAAGGTACAATAGAAAAGAAAATATGTAAGAAAACGGGTCAGAGACCGATTGTAAAAATGATTTTGAAAACAACAAGTATTTAACAAGTGCAATAAAGCATTTATTATGTACATGTCACTAATATTCTCACCTCTCAACTAGAGTGCACACTTAATGTTTACTATTAACCTCCTAGTTAATAGTTCCTTCTAACTAGTATCCATAATATGATTCTATACCATGTCATAACCCCGTATGTCCCATACCATACGTAGTACAATCATTCTTATACGTTTCCCATTAACATGAATTAATCATTTCAAATCTATAAGAATAAACATTCATTAACTTAATTCACTTTTTTTCTCTTTATTCGCCGTCATCTACAATTATCACACAGTAGAATGAATTAACCACTATATACATATACATTTAATCCATTATATATACATATATAATACGGCACCCCGAGTCACAGCTGCGATGCAATGCATTACTCTGCTATCATGTCCCAATATCGTTGGTCGCCGAATAGGGGACTAAAGGTTCGGTAAGGATTCCACGAACCACAAACAACAACATACAAATTGCTGGCGAACATAGTTCTTGTATCCATGGGTCACGCACATACGTACGTTCCCATAGTCAGCGGACTTATCAACTCCCCGATAAGTCTTTCATAGACCTATGTTCTTGAGCGACAAATCAAAGATCCCATGGATTCATCAGGATATGACTGCCCTCACGCGCAAACCTCCCCATGATAGCAAGTAAGCTAGGTATGTCATATACATAAATCATAAATCAATAAAATAGGCATTATCATATACCTATAATAAACTATCAAAAAGGTACTCACATTACCCTAAGATAATTCCCATACGCAACATTATATCTTTCAAATCCTACGTATTAAAATATCATGACTTTACTTCTTTAATTTAATTATTCCAGAGTCTCACTCATTACCCAAGGTTCAAATAGGTTTCTCCTCAATATATTTATTCAGTAAGAAATCACTAATATCATACTGGTCCATTTCATCTTATCTCCCGAATTACTACGAATTAAACTCTCCTTTAATTAGGGTTGAAACCAATTGTTTTTAATCTCTTATAAACACATCTTCTACCAACTAGGATTGAATACCATCATCACATGGCTCATAGTCTATATTGTTTCATTCACACTATATGACTTATTAACGAAACCAACATCCTCGCATCCTATAACACATCTCCACTCCCGACGTTGTTAAGGTTCATGCGCGGAGCGTCTCGCAAAGCGAAATCCAAACAAGGAACCCCTCCAATACACTACTACTTCACTTTGTCGGTCGTAGAGGTCGGTCAACTTCAAATACGCAATCGGGATAACCTCATCCCCTCTTTCAACCAAATGTGGTCTGAACTCCCATCTCTATCCATGAGTCATACCACTAAGCGCTTTTACTACACTCAGTCCTTGCGCAATCAATAATGAACTTAAACTCACACCTTGATGTTCAAATTGTAACCCTAAGGCTACCCAGGTGTTATATTAAATCTCCCCTACTGGACCTGTCCTTAATCCTCATGCATACTGTGGGGACCCTGAATTTAGCACCATAGGCCTGGACGAGTAGCGTCTCCCTAGCGGCCCAAAGCCCAGGCCCATCACCTTCGTATTAATCCAATTACCCCACGATCCCATGAAGGGAAGTTGTGGGGAAACACGATTCCATGTAGGGGAGATGGCTAATAAGAAGGAACCCATCACCCCCACTACTCCAACACATACATGTATAAATAAAACCCTAAGTCCGGGGCAGAGGACAAGTTGTATTCTCTGTACTTATTCTTCAGAATATAGAGAAATAACACTGACTGAACCACCGTGGACGTAGGCACTTCTTTGCTGAACCACGTACTCCCGTTGTTGTGTGATTGGCTTTTTATTTGTCTTTTCTTGGTTGATACCTCTTTCATATTTATTTGTGTTGCATAATAATTGTCACCATAATTGGCGCCGTCTGTGGGAAACGTTTATCTTTCCCTGAGAAGAGCCCACACCGAGAAAAAATCTAAGATGTCTGGTCATAGCTGTAACGCTCCTCAAGCAGGAGATATTCAGGAGCCACCCGCTCCTCGCAGGATTAGGTCTGAAGTCCGACGTTCAGATCAAGGGGCTCGCTTAGAAAGGCCAGCCTCAGAAGAAAGTCAAGGACCATCAAGGTCCACTCAGATATCCAGATTGATCGATGCATACGAAGCAAGGCTCCACGAGCAGAGGGAGTCTTCTCGCAGGTATGAGGCTGAGAATGCTCGCCTGAAAAGAAGACTGGAAAAACTGGAAAAAGAACTACGTCCTGATACCAGGAGACGCCCATATCGCACTCCTAGCCCTCAGGCGAGCAAATCTCGCAGCCGAGGAAGGAGCCCTAGGCGGCAATATCAAGGGTTCGAAGGTGGCGACTTAGACGACGACCTCCACGAGCAACTGAGAAAAGCTCGCCGCTATCAGAGCCCTGCTCGCAGCGACGACAACATACGGAACCTAGTCCGTAGAGAAATGGATCAACATACAGCTCACCGCGGCACCAGGTCAACCAGAGAACTCGCCAGGAGAGCCCTCAAGACCCAGATGAAATCGCCCTTCACGAGGGAAATTGAAGAAGAAGAAGCTCCCAAAAAGTTTTCTATTCCAAGGTTTAATATTTACGACGGGAAGACTGATCCCATTGATCATGTCAGGCAGTACCGGCAGGCTATGACCCTCTGGAATCACCGAGATGCACTAATGTGCTGTATTTTTCCCTCGAGCCTTCATGACGTGGCCCAAAAATGGTTCGAGAAACTCCCTCACCGATCCATCAAAAATTTCAAATCCCTGGCCGAGCTCTTTACGGCCCGGTTCATCACTAGCAGCTCCCATCCCAAAAGGATGGATGCTCTATTGACGATGAAGAAAACTCCTTAGGAGACACTTCGAGACTACGCGAAGAGGTACTGGGAGTTATTCAACAAAGTCGAGGACTGCGCGGAAGAGGTGGCAGTGGATTCATTCAAAATTGGGCTACCTAGCTCTTCCCTCCTTTACCAGTCCTTGACAAAGAACGAAGCAACCACCATTGATGACCTGATGGCCCAGATTGAGAAATACGCAAAGGTGGAAGATGTCACCCGCCTTAACGTAGGTGAAAACGGTCAAGCCAAGCTCGCTACGAAGGGAAGTGAGAAAGTTGATAACCAAAAAAAAGGAGGAAAGAATGGGAGCAAGAATGGCCCCAAGAACGGAGGGAGCCCTGACGTTGCAAAGTCGTTCCAGGCGGTCAACACCATCTTCAAAGAACCAATTTACAAAATTCTCGCTAAGATCAAGGATGAGTCGTTCATCAAATGGCCCCGAAAAATGGGAGGAGACCCATCGAAAAGAAACAATGCGCTGAGATGCACCTTCCACAAAGAGGTAGGACATAAGACCGAGCACTGCAAGGCTCTTAAGTCCCACCTCGAGGAGTTGGCCCAATCCGGACATTTGAAGAAGGTAGAGAGAGTGACTGTCCACAAGGAGGCAAAACCCGACAACGTATTAGAAGACGACACCGGACACGAATTCGCAGTAATCCATGGAGTATCCGATGTTAAGCAAATCCAGGGCAACTCAGCTCGGATGGAGGTAAAGAAGCTAACAGCAGTAATGCAAGCTTTTCAAATAGATCCAGCGAAATCACAGGCAGGAAAACGCCGACGAGCAGAGGACATCAACTACAACAAGCATATTGTTTTCATGGATGAAGATCTTGTGGGAGTGAGGACCCCACATCACGATGCCTTAGTCATTACACTCGGGATAGCAAACTTTGATATCGACAGGCTGCTCGTCGATCAAGGAAGCTCATCCGAAGTAATGTACATCGACCTGTTCAGAAAATTGAAGTTGAACATCGCCAACCTGAAGGGAACCACTGTTCCTCTGGTCGGCTTCGCTGGAAAAATAACCATGCCTCTGGGAAAGATAGTACTACCAGTGCTCGCTGGAAATGTTTCGAAAATGATCAAATTCTTGGTGGTCGACATCGATTCACCGTATCAAGCCATCCTCGGCAGGGGATGGCTTCATGCAATGAAGGCAGTCTCCTCGACCTACCACCAGAAACTCAAATATGTCACCGAGCGGGGAGTGATGGAGATACATAGCGACCAGGCGATGGCGAGAAAATGCTTCATAGGGGCCATCCGACCAAAGCCAGAGAAAAAAGACGTTCAAACCAGCGAGAAAGGGGAGGAAGGTGCAATCCCTTCCAAATAGCAATTAAAATATGGAAGGCCCGGAGTGGAAGAGACCAGGCTCCTCCCCTCCGAGCGTGTTGTAGAGGACCTGGTAGAAGTAATTGCTAGAGAAGGTGACAACAGCAGAGTCTTCCTGATCGGGACCTCACTCACTGACCAAGAGCAAAAGGATTTGTTAACCTTACTCAGAAGCAACATAGATGTTTTCGCTTGGGAACCGTATGAGCTGCCAGGAATCGATCCCAATATGGTCTGCCATCGGTTGCACGTCAATCCCACATTCAAGCCGATAGCACAGAAGGCACGACGAACTGCTCCCGAGAAAGCCAAAGCAATAGAACAAGAAGTCGAAAAACTGCTGGATGCAGGATCCATACGGGAAGTGCAATTCCCCAAATGGTTATCCAACCCAGTGGTAGTTCCAAAAAGCAACGGGAAGTGGAGAGTTTGCATAGACTTCACTGACCTCAACAAAGCCTGCCCCAAGGATAGCTTCCCTCTTCCGAAAATACACCAACTAGTAGACGCCACTGCAGCTCACGAGCGAATGAGTTTCCTGGACGCATACTCAGGCTATCACCAGATTCCCCTGTATGCACCAGATCAGGATAAAACGGCGTTTATCACGACGGTTGGTTTATACTGTTACAAGGTCATGCCTTTTGGGCTAAAAAATGCAGGGGCAACCTATCAGCGGCTGGTTACTAAAATGTTCAAGAATCAGATGGGAGACACGATGGAGGTCTACATCGACGACATGCTCGTCAAAAGCAAGGACAAGGAAAATCACCTCTCGGACCTATCAAATACCTTCGAAATCCTCAGGAAGTACCGAATGAAACTCAACGCGAGTAAGTGTTCCTTCGGTGTCCAGTCAGGAAAGTTTCTTGGGTATTTGGTCAGCAAGCGTGGCATAGAGGATAATCCAGACCAGATTGATGCAATCAAAAGAGTGCAACCTCCTCACACAATCCGCGATGTATAGAAGCTCACCGGAATGCTCGCTGCTCTAAACCGTTTCATTTCTAAATCCTCCGAGAGATGCAAGCCCTTCTTCCAACTCCTAAAAGGCAGCAAAACAGTAGAATGGACCCCAGGTTGCTCGCAAGCATTAGACGAGCTCAAGTCCTACCTAAGCTCCCCACCACTGCTTGTCATACCACAGCAAATGGACACTTTGTACCTCTACCTCTCTGTATCCAGCCATACTATCAGCTCAGCGCTAATGTGTGAAGTTACAGGGATCCAACATCCAGTCTATTACGCGAGCAAAACCTTACTAGACGCCGAGCAGCGCTACCTGCCATTCGAAAAGCTCGCATTCGCCCTAGTAATGTCCTCGAGAAAACTGAAGCATTACTTCGAACCTCACACGATCATTGTCCTTACATCACACCCCCTCAAGGCTGTCCTAAGGAAGGCGGATTTGTCGGGCAGACTGTCTAAATGGTCAGTCGAGCTCGGCCGGTTTGACATCCAATTTCAACCAGGGACAGCTATCAAGGGTCAAATCCTTGCTGACTTCATAGCTGAATTCACAGGCCAAGAACCCTTCGACCAGCCTAAGCCAACAGAACAAAACAGCCGGGCTACAGGGGGAAGCTAGCAAGGAATCAGGCTGGGATTTGCAGCCTCCAATAACGAAGCAGAATACGAAGCCTTAATTGCAGGTCTCCAAAGGGCGCAAACTCTAGGAGAAAAACATTTACAGGTATTCGGAGACTCGCAACTAGTTTCCAATCAGATAAGTGGAGACTACAACGCGAAGGATGGGAGGATGGAAGCCTACCTCTCCTTAGTAAGAAACTTAATGACGAACTTTGAAGAAATCAACATCCAACAGTTTCCCAGGGGGCAGAACAGCCACGCTGATGCCTTGGCAGCCCTAAGCTCGGCAGTTGATTCCAGCCTTAAAAGGATAATCCCTATCGATTTCCTTAGCTGCCCGAGCATTCACCCCAACTGCGAGCTGACAAAAGCGAAACAAATACTCTAATTGGAACCAACCCCTAGCTGGATGGATCCCTTAAGAGACTATTTGAAGAACGGAACGCTCCCAGAGGATAAGAGGACTGCCCACCAGATAAGAGTCAAAGCTGCTCGCTTTCACTTATCCACGGGAGGCGACTTATATAAAAGATCTTTCTCCGGCCCCTACCTTAGATGCGTCCACCCAGGCGATGTCAAGACAGTGCTTCACGAGCTTCACGAAGGAATCTGCGGGAGTCACGTCGGAGGAAGGTCTCTAGCCTTCCGAGCAATAAAGGAAGGTTACTGGTGGCCATATATGCAAAGGGACTCCGCAGTATATGTCCGCAGATGCCTAAAATGCCATCTTCACGCCCCCATAGTCCACCAGCTTGCCAGCGAATTAAAATCCCTGACCAGCCCCTGGCCTTTCGCCCAGTGGGGAATGGACATCGTGGGACCACTGCCCACCGCTGTCGACAATCGCAGATACCTGTTGGTCGCAACTGATTACTTTACCAAGTGGATCGAGGCAGAACCACTGGCGAACATCCGAGATGCTGACATGATGAAGTTTATATGGAGAAATATAATCACTCGATTCGGGATCCCCAGAACCATCATCACTGACAATGGAACACAGTTCGAGAGTGGCCCCTTTCAGAACTTCTGCGACCAACACGGGATCAGGCACCACTTCAGCTCGGTAGCTTATCCTCAAAGCAACGGACAAGCTGAGGCTTCCAACAAAATAGTGATCGCTGGGTTGAAAAAGCGGTTAGAGCGAGCAAAAGGCGCGTGGACTACCGAGCTACCACATGTCCTATGGGCGTACAGAACGACTCCTAGGCGGGCCACAGGTCAAACGCCATTCTCACTAGCATATGGTATGGAAGCGGTCATCCCATTAGAAGCAGGATTGCCTACAATGAGATCCGACCTTGTCGAGCAGAGTCAGAATGATCAGGCTTTGCTCGATGAACTCGACTTGGCCGACGAGCACAGGGAACTTGCACTAGTAAAACTAGCGAGCTATCAGCAACAGCTCGCGAAGCACTACAGCAAAAAGGTCAATCCGAGGAAATTCAAAGTTGGGGACTATGTTCTAAGAAAGGTCCTGGGAAACACAGTGAAGCCATCAGACGGTAAACTGGGCCCGAACTGGGAAGGACCTTATGAGATAATTAGAGACGATCTGCAATGTGCCTATCATTTGAAAACGATGGAGGGTAGAGAGATACCACGAGCATGGAACGCAGCTAATCTCAAGAAATTCTACTTTTAGGAGTTCAATTGTTAGATATTTTATTGTACTCATTATGGGAAAAGACAGTTTATTTCTCTATTTACCAATGAAAATCTCTCAATTGATCACTCTCTAAAAAGTAACAATTATATCTTATTGCACATCCTTTTCAAATCACAGGTATAATGGTTGACATAGCAGGGGAACACCCCTCCTCAGGTCATCGTCATGAAGCACGACAGACCTCTTAGCATTGCCCATGGAAATATATGAAGCCCTACAGAGCATTCTTAGGCATCAAACCTACTTTGGTTAAACAAAATCCTGACCGGATGAAGACATCCAATAACAGGTGTGTCCTCGCCAATTGCCCCACTTAGACCTACGGGAGTGTGACGACACGACCTAAAAGGTAAAGAAAGGGAACAATGGTATTCTTAATACTGGACTGGGCGGACACTCACATGACAAGATAAAAAAAATTGTGAAGCTGCAAAAATATAAAAAAGATTGGATAAACACGTTTAGTCGGCAAAATCGCCCAAAACTTAAAATTTCCATTAAATCTTTTATATTTACAAACAATAATAGTACATGTTTAGTCGGCAAAGCTCGCCCAAAGCATTTACAATTATTAAAAAACAAAAAATCAAGAAGGTGGAAGCCTCCGAGCAAGGTAGTCAACAACTTTAGCTCTCCTCCCATCATCAGGAGCAGGATCGAACTCCTCCACAACCTCATTTACGTCCAACTCCAGTAATCGCCGGGGAATAGCATCGATGGGAATCCATTGATCATCTCGCCTGAATGGATTGGGCATCAGAGTAGAGGGATACATCTCATGCCGATACCACAATATCGAGTTTCTCGGGACCTGCAACTCTTTGAGAGCACTCAACCACCCCCTGATGAAGGAAAGCTCCTCGAACTCTGATAATCTTGTGGGAGCATCCAGCCAGCCCTGATCATAGCCATCTGTCCACACTTGGCGAGGGCCATTCTTGAATAGATGCCGCAGTCGGGTGACGTCCCTCTGGAGCCCAGCAGCAGTCACATAAGCTCGCCGGACATCGCCGCGCAGCTCCTCCATTTCCCTCTCACGCTTCTCCTCAACTTCTCTACTCCTACCCCGCGTACTCCTACCAGCACGCGGGAGGGGAGGCCGAGCAGCTCGCGATGAGGAAGAGCCTTGTAGGACTGCAGAAGCGGTGCTCGACGAATGCTCCTTAAGCTTCGAGACCTCCCGCCTCAGGTCGTCATTCTCCCGCTGAAGAAACTCCACGACTTGATTGATCTCGGTGGCCTCGAGTAACTTTGCTCTCAGCTCGCTAACTTCTTCTTGCACTGAAGCTCCGATCTCTTCCATTTCCTGGAGCCTGTCCTTCAATTTGGCCACCAGCTCGGACTGATCCTTATATTTCTGGTTCCTTGACTTAGCAAACCTGCAAAGCCTAGCAAAAGCCTGGCGAACTGCAGGGCTTGCATTAGGACCCAGAGTCCTACCTAATTGGGAGGTAACAGGAATATAGTCATCCACATCAACCAACTACAAGTAAAAGAAAGAGAAGAGAAAGGGATCAGCATAAACAAAAATAAAGTCTTTTCATTGATAATGAGCGAGGTTACATCAGATCAAAAAAGGAAAAAGTTACAAAGAATCCCTATCACTTAGCAACCTCGGTGGATGGACCCTTATCTTTATCAGCATCAGCAGGGGCATTACCCTCTGCAGGGGTATCCACTGCCTCCTCGACCAAGGGAGTGTCAGAAGGAGTCGTCCGAGAAACAGGATTGGTGCCTTCAGCAGTTGGGGCTGGGTCCTCATCCACGACCGGCTTTGGCCCTAGATCATGCTCGTCAAAGAGTGGGGATGCAACATCCACCCCAGCGGCCACGAGGGCCTTGTTCCACCCTTTCTTGAAGTTCAGACGGCTAATATAGCCTATCTGAACCTCGGCGTCTTCATACGCAGCAGCCCAGCCAGAATTGTATGAATCTTCTTTAAGAGTGGCTGCCTGGGCTTTCTCCGCCTCCAGCTGCTCGGCAAGAACCCTGTTCTTCTCCACAAAGTCCAGCTTGCTTGAGCAGACCTGATTATACGACTTCCTCAGCTCGCCGAGCTCCCTGACAGCATTATCTCTCTCGCGAGCAGAATTAGCAAGGGCCGAGGCAGATGAAGCTCGAGCCGCATCAGCAGCCTTCAGATCGGCCTCCAGCTGAGAACCCCTGGCCACCAGAGTAGACTTCTGCTGCTCCAGCTCGCTGTTCCTTCTCAACAGCTCATCGCGAGAGCGATAGAGCACAGTAAAGTCAGTCACAAACTGCAAAAAACAAAGGAAGGATCAGAAAGAAGAAACCATCAAAACGGATTAAAAGAAGTTGAGAATTAGAAAAGGAACCTTACCAAGGCAAGCCTCTGGCTAGCTTGCAAAGCCAGTTGATCAGACCCTGACGCCCTCTCACGATCTGCAGGGAGGACTGCCCTCTCAAGCAGCGCAGGGGCGAGCTGAGGAGAGGTGGCCACCGAAGCCGCCTCAGGCAAAGCAGATACTGGGACCAAGGCTTGACCAGTTTTGGTCCTCAGTTCCATCTTCCTCCTCTCCTCCTCCTTTTCTTTCTCCCTCCTCTTTCTCTCTTCCACCTTCTTCCTCTCCTCCTCCTTTTTCTTCTCCCTCTCCTTCGCCTGCTCCTCCTCTCTCTTCTTCTTCTCTTGCTCTTGAGAGGAAGGCCGAGAACCAGTAGCTATGGCCCCGGAGACAGTCTTCGATTTCTTGGACCTCTGTGCAAGAAGCACATCATCATCATCATCATCATCTCGGATTAAATTCTTCCTGGGCGGCATTTCTTCACCTGAACTGCTGGTAGTACTCGAAGAACTGCTACTACCAGCACTGCCTCCACCCAAATTACTCACAACACCTGCAGGCTCACTCTTCGAGCTGCTCTCTTCTTCGTCCAATTGGATGGGCTCAGCAGAAATCTCTTCGGAAGAGTCAAAGTCCGGAACAGTATCCACAGGTCGGGCTATGAAGCTGGAGCCTGTGTTCTTGTATTCAAGCAGAAAAGAAGCAGACCTAGGATGCTCGCTGTCACCCAAGGGTTCCCTGATGTTCCAAGCTTTCACCAGTTCCGAGATACGAACCTCGCTGAGAGCAGGCTCCAAGTTCTTTATCTTCGCTGTAAAAGAAAAAGCAAGGAGAAGTTAGAAAAATCACAAAGTCAGCAAAGGTTGAAATAATAATCTGGCATCTACCTATATATTCTTCCCCATAAAAAGGAACAGTGAACCTCTCAGACCTCGACCCTTCAAATTGGGGGGAAAGTTGCCAATTCCTGACAAGAAAACCTTCTTGCCAGTAGTCCTTATGGGAATCAGGTAGATTTACTACCAATACCCTATCAGGGCTCCTAGCCTTAAGGTACAGAACACCTGAACTCGTTCGAGAAAAGGAGTAACAAAAACAGACCTCGGCAAGCCCTAACTTTGTGCCATACAATTGATTTATCCTATGCACGCCGTTCACTATTTTCCATACGTTAGGCGAACATTGTGCAGGCACAATACTGAAGTAGCTAAAGAAGTGCAGAAACAGATCATTGGGAGGGAAGGTAAGTCCCCCCTGGGAGAGCAACAGGACGTGAATCCAATGTGCATCCTCTATATCCCTAACGTTCCTAGGAGGCGAGGCACAGCACTCAATCTCTACCCACTCAGGAATACTATAGAATTTTCTAAACTCAGCCACTGACCTATTTCCAATCTTCGCCATTGGAAAAATACAAGAAAAACTACAAACCAAAGAGAAAATGCAAAAAGCACGAGAGACTTACAAGACAGAAGATCAGGTCAAATGGCGAAGAAGCAACGAAAGTTGAAATCGAAAACAGAAGGTACTAAGCGCAAGAGCTCTCAGAAGATGGAAGATTGCTGGAAAAGCCTGAAGCGACAAAAAGAAATGTGCCTTATTCCAACGAGCCTTCAAGTCTAATCATAGCGCACGGATAGCGAAGCGGGTGCCGCCAAAGTAACTTCACAGTTTTCAAAGAAATCAACCATAATAGCTGATTATTTAAATTCATTGGACCTGTAAAGATGGCCCAACAAATTTAGGGGCAATTGTGGGGACCCTGAATTTAGCACCATAGGCCTGGACGAGTAGCCTCTCCCTAGCGGCCCAAAGCCCAGGCCCATCACCTTCGTATTAATCCAATTACCCCACGATCCCATGAAGGGAAGTTGTGGGGAAACACGATTCCATGTAGGGGAGATGGCTAATAAGAAGGAACCCATCACCCCCACTACTCCAACACATACATGTATAAATAAAACCCTAAGTCCGGGGCAGAGGACAAGTTGTATTCTCTGTACTTATTCTTCAGAATATAGAGAAATAACACTGACTGAACCACCGTGGACGTAGGCACTTCTTTGCTGAACCACGTACTCCCGTTGTTGTGTGATTGGCTTTTTATTTGTCTTTTCTTGGTTGCTACCTCTTTCATATTTATTTGTGTTGCATAATAATTGTCACCACACATACAAATTAGAATCCAACACATGAATCTAGCAACTAAAATTTCTTTCAATTTAATTATCACCATTCTAATCAATTAAATCCCAATCACATTAATTTGATTCTTATCTAGGGCTTACATATCTTCCCTAGGTCCCATTATATCCAAGGTTCATATACCCAAAATTCTTTCCTAATTGAATTTACTATTTGGCAATTTCTCTCACTCCAATAAACCGGCAACTCAAAACTGGACTGTGATAAAATCTCCAAAAAATTCCTCTATCGCTCAAACCAGAATGATGGTCGTTTGAATTACTTCCATGTGACGTTCGAGCGACTTCGTACGAGATCGCGCGAGATGTCAATGTTCGTCTTCTTTCCCAAAATTCTGCATTTTTCACCATTTTTTAACCTAAAAACCTCTAAGACTCAACACCCAACATCTCATCATCAATACCCATTAACACCTAGAAGGTTATAAATCATTCCCAACATCTCATCATTAAGAGTTTCAATTAAAAGCATATATTTATCATTTTTTTTAAATTATCTACATGATATCTTTAAGAACACACCAATGATACTCATAATTTCCTCAACAGATTTGTGATTATTTCATGGATTACTATCTTCTTACAACATGAGTTTGATTCCTATATATTTTTAGATTCCAAAAATTCATTAACAACTCTATCTTTTCATCTTCCAAACATGAAAAATCTCATCTTTTTATAACTATTCTATCATGGAAAATATACAAATTTAGATTGCAATTATCAAACACTTGCCTCTAATGAAGATCTGATCCTTTGGTGTAGTATATCACAGGTGGTTCTCCCTTTCACCGGTCACTTCCGGTGGTGGTTGGTGGTGGTGACCTTTGGTGTTAGTTCTCCTCCTTTCCAAGCAAGCTTCTCTCTTACCAAGCAACCTTTCACTTCCTCTCAAAATATGACCTCTCAATTTTTGTGTAGAAGAGATTAATGAACCCACGTACAACTAATCTCCAAATACTTATAATAAGACAAAATCCGAAATCACTATTCATCCCCCTTGTAAAAATAACCAAAATGCCCTTTTGGGTTGTCTTTTCATTTCCAAATGACCCGAGACTCAAAATTAACATCCAAATAGACTTTTCTGACTATTTCAACCCTTCCGGACGCAACGACGCACTCAAAATGAC
Source organism: Sambucus nigra (assembly GCA_949130495.1). Lineage (NCBI taxonomy): Eukaryota > Viridiplantae > Streptophyta > Magnoliopsida > Dipsacales > Adoxaceae > Sambucus > Sambucus nigra. The sequence goes on from OX422217.1 coordinate 575,658,132, forward strand.
TAGAAGGTCGATATAAAAATAAGTTCCCTTTTTAGTTTAACAAATTAGTCCCGACACGTCCATACCGCGTCTGACTAAAACTTCAAATTACTTAATTAACAACTCACAACAACGTCAATAACATCACATTCATATATTACCTAAATATCTTTAAGTAATATTCAGAACCATACATTTTAATATCCACCATACGGATAAAACCCAAATGAATTAATTAATAATAAAATCCAATTAATCCATTAATTTAAAATATAACCCATTTTAAAAGTCATAAAAATTACGGGGTATTACATACTTCCCCCCTTATAATAGAACTTCGTCCCGAAATTCGGAAAGATAAATCATACTGGTAAGGTCAACTCTGAGTATAAATCTCACATCGCAAGTAATCTATGTTGTACCGCCCATACAGTGCATTATCAAAAATCCCCATTGATGCTATACACCAAGCCTCACCATATAGTTTCAACTGAATCGAATTTAAACTTTACGCAATCTTCCCTATACCATCCTCATGACAAAGTTTGGACAAAAAAATAAACCTCACTTATTAAACAAATAAATCCTCAAATCACAACTACTTACTCTTTCACAATTATGAAAAAAAAATACTACAATCCAACTATCCAGGGCACCCATACACCCTATCGTACCACTTTCATTATAATATTATCGCAAAGGTTATAAACTCATATCCTAAAGATCTATCTTATTTTGACTCCCTACGGTTATTAATTTCATGCATGGGGTGTCTCGTAAGCGAAATCCAAACAAGGAACCCCCCGATACACTACTACCTAAAGTAGTTGGTCATCGAAACTCCTCAGGTCCTTATTCAATAGTATATAACCTCTCTACAGGTTTTATCGATTTCAAATAAAAGTCTACTCATATACTCTCTTATTAAAGACAAGATTCTGGATATACGCTCTCATATACCACAAGTCAATGCACGCCGCTAGTCACATCATGTTTGAGCATGCCCAAAGTAAGTAATTATGTGATAAAAATCAAACCCATGTGATGACATGAAAAAAATATAGGTGTCCCACACCCCTCGGTGAGTCTACGTAAATAACAGTGCTATTGGCTAAGTTCAGTAACCCTTTTTCCCATACAATATTAATCGCTACAAAAATTAGTATGCGCTTCATGACTCCTTAAATAGAAAACATACCCTCATTCGCGGGTGATGGTTGTTGATTCCCACTATTATAACTTTACTCCGATGAGTCAAGAAAAATTTTACCCCAAATATTCAGTTCTAGTTAACCACACTCCACTATATGCCCAAGCCTTTGAATATATTGCTTTCGTTAGGTAACACACACAATTCTCGCATTTCAAGAACTTCTACTGATGACTCTCCTCAATTTTCCATAATAGAGGTGACCTCGACTACGGTCATCATACTCGAACATACTTTATAACCTCCTACGTACGATCTCCGTTATCCGTCCAATGGCCCTCATCTGTCATACTTCTTGTACGAACCCGTCCGAATGCAAACAATATTCACTAATATACCAAAGAAATCAACAATCCTATACAATGGGGTTTTCATCAAAGAACGCTAAGTTGAAAACACAGTAAGCCGTACAGACCCTAAAGGACACTAGAACTTGATGCTCTGATACCACCTGTAACACCCCGTCTAATTAAATACTGGGTGGCCAGTCCAATACCAAATTAAAACAGAATATACAATTGGCTCATTCTTAGCATCACTGTCAAAAACATTAACTAATTACCCAATACCCAATTAAGCTGGTGTTAAAAACTTTCCAAATTTTAATTTCAACAAAATCCATTTTTCTTTTACCAATAACACAACACGTATTATTCTATAACACTAATAATCGAACAGATAACACAAAAGAATTTAAATGCAATTGGAATAAACATTCCCAAATAATTATCCAATACAGTAATCCCCACAATAGTAAATGTATTAAAATGACACGATTACAAGACTATTTAACTCCGATAGAAAAGAAGATAACTAAATTCCTTTTGGGCGACATGAGTCAAATAAAGATAGGCGTCTAAGCAATACTCCATAGCTCCATAGCTCGTCATAATCCGCTAAGGTTGGCGTTCCTCCTGCTGGACACCTGATATAGAAGGTACAATAGAAAATAAAATATGCAAGAAAACGGGTCAGATCCCGATTGTAAAAATGATTTTGAAAACAACAAGTATTTAACAAGTGCAATAAAGCATTTATTATGTACATGTCAGTAATATTCTCACCTCTCAACTAGAGTGCACACTTAACATTTCCTATTAACCTCCTAGTTAATAGTTCCTTCTAACTAGTATCCATAATATGATTCTATACCATGTCATAACCCCGTATGTCCCATACCATACGTAGTACAATCATTCTTATACGTTTTCCATTAACATGAATTAATCGTCTCAAATATATAAGAATAAACATTCATTAACTTAATTCACTTTTTTTTCTCTTAATTCACCGTCATCTACAATCATCACACAGTAGAATGAATTAACCACTATATACACATACATTTAATCCATTATATATATACATATATAATATGGCACCCCGAGTCACAACTGCGATGCAATGCATTACTCTGCTATCATGTCACAATATCGCTGGTAGCTGAATAGGGGATTAAAGGTTCAGTAAGGATTCCACGAACCACAAACAACAACATACAAATTGGAGGCGAACATAGTTCTCGTATCCATGGTTCACGCACATACGTACGTTCCCATAGTCAGCGGACTTATCAACTCCTCGATAAATCTTTCATAGACCTATGTTCTTGAGCGACAAATCAAAGATCCCATGGATTCATCGGGATATGACTTCCCTCACGCACAAACATCCCCATCGATAGCAGGTAAGCTAGGTATGTCATACACATAAATCATCAATCAATCAAATAGGCATTATCATCTACCTATAATAAAATATCAACAAGGTACTCACATTACCCTAAGATAATTCCCATACGTAGCATTATATCTTTCAAATCCTACGTGTTAAAATATCATGACTTTACTTCTTTAATTTAATTATTCTAGAGTCTCACTCATTACCCAAGGTTCAAATAGGTTTCTCCTCAATATATTTATTCAGTAAGAAATCACTAATATCCTACTGGTCCAACTCATCTTATCTCCCTAATTACTACAAATTAAACTCTCCTTTAATTAGGGTTATAACCGATTATTTCTAATCTCTTATAAACACATCTTCTACCAACTAGGATTGAATACCATCATCACATGGCGCATAGTCTATAGTGTTTCATTCACACTATATGACTTATCAACAAAACCAACATCCTCGCATCCTATAACATCTCTCCACTCCCGATGTCGTTACGGTTCATGCGCGGAGCGTCTCGCAAAGTGAAATCCAAACAAGGAACCCCTCCAATACACTACTACTTAACTTTGTCGGTCGTGGAAGTCCTTCAACTTCAAATACGCAATCGGGATAACCTTATCCCCTCTTTCAACCAAATGTGGTCTGAACTCCCATCTCTATCCAGGAGCCATACCACTAAGCGCTTGTACTACACTCAGTCCTTACGCAATCAATAATGAACTTAAACTCACACCTTGATGTTCAAATTATAACCCTAAGGTTACCCAGGTGTTATATTAAATCTCCCCTACTGGACCTGTCCTTAATCCTCATGCATACAAATTAGAATCCAACACATGAATCTAGCAACCAAAATTTCTTTCAATTTAATTATCATCATTATAATCAATTAAATCCCAATCACATTAATTTGATTCTTATCTAGGGCTTACTGATCATCCCTTAGTCCCATTATATCCAAGGTTCATATACCCAAAATTCTTTCCTATTTGAATTTACTATTTGGCAATTTTTCTCACTCTAATAAACCGGCAACTCAAAACTAGACTGTGATGAAATCTCCAAAAATTTCATCTGTCGCTCGAACCAGAATGATTGTCGTTCGAATTATGTCCACGTGACGTTCGAGCGACTTCGCGCAAGATGCCATCTCACTCGAACGACTTCGCGCGAGATGTCAATGTTCATCTTCTTTCCCAGAATTCTGTGTTTTTCACCATTTTTGAACCTAAAAACCTTTAAGACTCAGCACCCAACATCTCATCATCAATACCCATTAACACCTAGCAGGTTATAAATCATTCCCAACATCTCATCATCAAGAGTTTGAATTAAAAGCATATATTTATCCTTTTTTTTTAAATTATCTACATGATATCTTTAAGAACACACCAATGATTCTCATAATTTCCTCAACAGATTTGTGATTATTTCGTGGATTACTATCTACTTACAACATGAGTTTGATTCCTATATATTTTCAGATTCCAGAAATCCATTAACTACTCTATTTTTCATCTTCCAAATATGAAAAATCTCATCTTTTTATAACTATTCTGACATGCAAAATATACAAACTTAGATTGCAATTATCAAACACTTGGCTCTAATGAAGATCTGATCCTTTGGTGTAGTATATCACAGGTGTTTCTCCCTTTCTTCGGTCACTTCCGGTGGTGGTTGGTTGTGGTGACCTTTGGTCTTAGTTCTCCTCCTTTCCAAGCAAGCTTCTCTTTTCCCAAGCAACCTCTCACTTCGTCTCAAAATATGACCTCTCAATTTTTGTGTAGAAGAGATGAATGAACCCACGTACAACTAAGATAATAAGACAAAATTCGAAATCACTATTCATCCCCCTTGTAAAAATAACCAAAATGTCATTTTGGGTTGTCTTTTCATTTCCAAATCACCCGAGACTCAAAATTATCATCCAAATAGACTTTTATGACTATTTCAACCCATCTGGACGCAATAACGCAGTCAAAATGACTATAAGGTCGATATAAAAATAAGTTTCGTTTTTAATTTAACAAATTAGTCCCGACATGTCCCATACCACATCTGACTAGAACTTCAAATTACTGAATTAACAACTCACAACAACGTCAATAACATCACATTCATATATTACCTAAATATCTTTAACTAATATTCATAATCATACATTTTAATATCCACCATATAGATAAAACCCAAATGAATTAATTAATAATAAAATCCAATTAATCCATTAATTTAAAATATAACCCATTTTAAAAGTCATAAAAATTGCGGGGTATTACACTTGCATGATGGGAACAAAGACAAGCATGCTTTTTAATTTTTTAAAATCATTATGTCTTGATTTACTCCACTCAAACGGGGTATCCTTCGTAAGAAGGTTACTTAAGGGTCTAGAGATGGCGCTAAAGTCCTTAATGAACCTTCTATAAAACCCCACGTGGCCTAAGAAAGAGCGCATGTCTTTTAGCGATTTTGGTGGGGTTAGGTCAACTATGACATCTATCCTAGCTCTATCAACTTCTATTCCTTTGGATGAGACAATGTGGCCAAGAACTATTCCCTCAGTGACCATAAAATGGCATTTTTCTCAATTCAGCACTAAGTTCTTCTCCACACACCGAGCAAGTACTTTCTAAAGATTTGCTAAACATCGATAGAAAGAGGTGTCGAAAACTCTAAATTCATCCATTAAAACTTCAAGTCCTCTCTCAATCATGTAGCTGAAGAGACTTAGCATGCACCTTTGAAAGGTCGCGGGTGCATTACACAAGTCGAATGGCATACGTTTGTAGGCAAACATACCAAAGGGACAAGTGAAAGACTTCTTTTCCTAGTCAAGTACATCTACCTCAATTTGGTTATATCCTAAATAACCATCTAGGAAGAAATAATAAGGGTAACCCACTACTCTCTCTAGCATCTGATCACTAAATGGTAAGGGAAAATGATCTTTCCTATTTCTCGCTTTGACTTCCCGGTAATCAATGCAAACGCGCCACCCGGTGGTGGTACGTTGGGGAACTATCTATTCCTTAGCATTTCCAATCACTGTCACGCCCGACTTCTTCGAAACAACTTGAATTGGTATCACCCATTTGCTAACCAAGATTGGGTAGATAATCCCGGCATCCAATAATTTAATGATTTCAGCCCTCACTACCTCTTTCATAGTAGGGTTGAACCTTTATTGCATTTCTCTCGAGGGCTTCACATCCTCCTCGAGGTGTATTTTATGGGTGTAAATCAAATGACTTATCCCCTTTAAATCAGCAATGCACCAACCAAAAGCACTTTAGTGCTTCCTCAAAATTTTCAGTAATTTACCCTCTTGCTCTTCGTCTAGGCTAGAGGAGACAACAACCGAAAATGTCTCATTCTCTCCTAGTTAAGAATATTTAACATTGGAGGGTAGTTTCTTTAATTGGAGGGTAGGGAATTTTTGAGTAGAAGGAGCCATGTGTGATTCCCTCAGCGGCAACTCCTCGAATATAGAAATCCACTCACATCTCTCACGTCCTCGTCCGACACTCTCTCATCCATAATTTCCCTCAACTCGTCTACTTCCTTTTTAAAGTCGGTGTATACTCCCTCACTCTCGTTACTCGATACCAGGCAAGCTTCTAGCGCATCTCCACAAAGGTTTTCCTTTATGTACTCTTCTACGATCTCATCAATAAGGCTTATAGTGTTAAGATCGTCTTATTCCCCCACATGTAAGGCTATGTTGAAGATGTTAGTCTTCAAAGTCGTGTTCCCTAAAGTGATTTGCATCTGCTCATTTTGAGTATTAATCAGTGAATTAGCCGTAGCTTAGAATGGGCGCCCAAGAATGATGGGAACATGATTACTCGAGGTGAAGTAGTTCTTCGTGTCCCAAATGACAAAATCTATGGGGAAGTAGAAGGTGTCAACTTGGACTAGCGTGTCCTTGACAACACACCTAGGAATCTTCACGGTTCGATCCACCAATTGGAGAGTGATCTTTATGGGCTTGAGGTTACCCATATCAAGTTGCCTATAAATTGAATAGGGGAGGATATTTACACTCACCCCCAGATCGAGTAAGGCTTTTTCAATTCTATTCTCTCCAATAATGCATTAAATGGTGGGTGCATCGGGATCTTTAAATTTTGGTGGGAGATCATTAAGTAGAACAAAGCTCACATTCTGTCCTAGAAATACATTCTTCTTTACCTTCATCCTCCTCTTTACTGTCAATAAATCTTTAATGACTTTTGCATAAGCTTGAATTTGCTTGATGGCGTCGAGGAAAGGTAAGTTTAACTTTACTTCCTTTAGGACTTCTAGCACCTCATCGCAGGGGTTTCCTTTTTGGGAAGGAACCGTCCGTTGAGGAAATGGTGTTGCAGAGGGTGGTTTCACAACTACCTCGGGTTCACTAGTTTCTTCACTATCACTCTCTTTCAAAGGGACATCTTCTACCTCTTTCGTGTCGGGTGAAATTTCCTTGTCTTTCGTTACATTGTGTGAGGGAGGTGATAAATCAACGGCTCTCCCACTATATAGAGTTGCAGCTTGACATTTCTCTTGATGTTCTGTGGAGGTGGAGCTAACACTAATTTGACCTTGGGGAGGTCTTTGGCCCTGGGTAGGAAACTTTCCCTTCTCTTGGATACTCAACAAATATTGCAACTTTGAGATGGTCGCATTTATGTCGGTGAACATGCAATCATATCTAGCGTTGGTTTCACTCTAGGAGTTGATAAATTGGTGTATTGTAGCTTCGATAGTCCTCGACGGTGGAGCTATATATGGAGCTGGAGGAGGTGGTGCTTGCTGAAATTGAGGAGGGGTGGAGGTGGGTCAACCTGTGAATTTTGATTCAACGCATCTTGTTATTGCCCATAGCTAAAACAGGGATTATTTCTCCACGAAGGGTTGTACATGTTCCGATGTGGGGAATTAAAGTTTCCCTTAAATCCCCCATTAGCCTCCACCTTCTCGGTATGCATAGCCGTGTAGGCAAAAATCGTTAGTCACGCCTTTGTGGAATGGCCCGCCTCATAAATAGCGCATACATTTTCTTTTACAACATGGTTGGATCCGGAGATGTCAATCAATCGGACTTCAAGTAGATATCTCACTCCTTTCTTCAACTGATCAAATTGATGGTCTAGTGAAGTATTACTATCTAATTGGTATAGAATGGATGCAGTCTGAGTGATAGATACTTTCCTAGGCCGAGTTTGGGAATTAGGATCGGATATGTCCCATGCTTGAGTAATCTCGACGACACACTTAAGATGGGACTCAACATCACTTGCATGTAATTCCTAGAATGGTCTTTCGCACATGGTTTGCACAATTTCTTTAGACTTTATTATTACCCCATGATGGAAGAAAGAAATTAGGTAATTTTTTTCGAATCCATGATGGGGGCAAGCGCTAAGCAATTTTTGAAAGTGTTCCCAACACTTATCGAAAGATTCATTATCTTGTTGTTGGAAAGCTTGAATTTGAGTCACGACAGAGTTGGTTTTTTGCTGTGGATAGAACTTTGAGATAAATTTTGATTCCATATCCTTCCAAGAGATAATGGAGTTGGGGGGTAGAAACCACAGCTAGGTCTTAGCTTTATCCTTTAAGGAAAAAGGTAAAAGCTTTAGGCGAACGACATCTTACGTGCAAGATTGATCACTAAACGTCTCACACGTCTCTTCGAACTCGTGAATGTGAAGGTATGATTTCTCTGAATCCATGTCGTGGAAAGTAGGGAGAATCTGTATCATCTCATTGCAAAAGTGGAACTAACCGGCATTATACGGGATTAAAATTCAACCAGGGGTAACAGTTCGCTCGGGAAAAAGGAGTTCTTTCACGAGACGATATGGTGGATTTCCCTCCCCAGTACTAAAACTAGCAACATCTGACATTGCTCTCTATCTTAACAACTCGGTATCCTCACTCGGTGAACTAGGCATGTAACCTGAAAGATAACCAGATGGGTCACTGAAAGTGTAATTGGACACTGGATTTAGCGGTGTAGAAGGTGGAACCCAGAATTGTGGAAAGCGGGGGGTGTGGGGACTATTAGGATTATACTCAACGATTTGATTTTTGTGAAATTCTGGTTGGAGTATTTTGAGGAGTTTGTTCAGGATTTTGCATGAATGGGCTTTTGAGAGATAATTTCTTCTTCTTTTTTAACTTTTTATTATTTATATATATATATAATTTTTTTGGGGTCAAAGTTTTAGATTGACTCGATCTAACCTAAGTCAACCTAATTCCTCGGCAACGGCGCCAAAAACTTGACGCGATCACAAATGTGTTCTAGTGTGCATGGTATTTAGGCTCAAGTGCAAGCCTGTCTCTCAATTAATGATCCGGGTAAGATGAGGTCGAATCCTTAGGGAAATAGGACGAGAAGATCATAACGACATTTGGAAAGACGGAGAATCCTAACTTGACTCTAAAAGAAACGAAAAGATGCTTTGAGTTGAAGATCAACTATGGAGTAAATGCAAAATTAAATTAACAACTAGCTAAACTAACGATTAAGGAAATGAACTACACTAACTTAATATAAAAACAGATGCCTAATGTATAAAATATTTAACTGCAAATTAGAACAAAAGGCTAGATTGCAATCCCCCACACCTTAGTAATTCGCCTTGTAGGATACTAGATTTTGGTATTAGAATTTCAATGGAACCCGATATTTATTTATCCTAAGCATTGTGTTTATGAAGGATCGTAGCTCGCAACATACGAAATCAAAGGTATGAATAAAGTAGTGTCGAATTAACTATCATGCGCGTCTCACTCTTAAGCATCCCGGTTACTTAGGGCAAACGGGATCAAAAGTTCTATGACGGTTGCGATAGTGACACAACATGATTCCTTTAAGATTCAATTCAAAACTCTATTTCTAACTATAGTGAATTACATCGGGTGGGTTTCATGCACCCCAACCCTAAAGATGTTTAGCCAGACATGATTAGTTGAAGGAAAACATTAACTCTTAAACTAACAAGATTCATGATTGCCATAAAAGAGATGAACAAGAACAATTGGTGATTTTTGAAAGTGCAATTGGAATTGAAAGAATTAATTAACTAAATTAAAGCAATGGATTGCAATTACTTGCATTTAATAAATCTGGAAATCAAATCTGAATCCTGCAATTAATCTTCAAAACTAGGGTTTGTAACCAGGTAAGAGAGCTTTCTCTCTCTAAAAGCTAAAGTCTACTAAAAATTATCAAAATCCGAATCCCTTAGTTTAACAATAAATAGAAGTTAAATAAATCACAAAAAATCCCGAGTTGTAGCTGAATCAAACTCTAAAATCGGAGCAAAAAATCAGGAATTATCTTCGACAGACCGGTCCAGGCGCCCAGTAGAGGATCGGTCCGTGTCCAAATCTGGATCGATCCTTTTTTGCTGGAAATAGGATTGGTCTGTTATGCATATTTTTCCAACGAGTGATAGGAATCCGAATCGGTCCTATTTTGTGAGAAATAGGATCGGTCCGCTATGTGATTTTGGCCATTGAGTTTCAAGGGTCCGGATCGGTCCCTTTTTGTTCTAAATAGGACCGGTCCGTCTTTAATTTTATTTTCTCTTCAACTTCTCCCCATTTTCTCCTCATAATCTCTCATCTTTAGAACCTCGTAACTTCTGCTCCGGAACTCGGATTTGGACGTCGTTTCTTCTTACCCACTCGTAGACTCGAAATCTTCAACTTTCATTTTCTTGTCCGAATTCCTTATAGAAATTATGCTTTTACCCTTTTGACTTTTCCTCCTTGATTCATTCTTCTGCTTTGGCTTTTTCCTCTCTTTACTTATCAATAAATACCTGTAAATATCATGAAAAAGGCACAAAACTCGAGATACTATGTAGAAAGGTCAGTAGCATATAAATGAGATAAATCAAGATAAATTACATTATTCGAGGCGATAAAATCCCTAAATTAAGGGGAAAAATTAGAAAGAATTTACGCCTAATCACCTATAAAATTTTGGAAGAAAAAATATTATAGAGACACTGAACTTTATTGTATGCACTAGAAAATAAAATATTTTTATATCTATGACATTTACATAAACAATGACATTTTTTGTGTTAATATTACAAAGATAGTAAAGTTTACTGGTTAAATAAATGGGTCAAATAATCTATAAACTCACACACACACACACACACACACACACACACACACACACACACATATATATATATATATATATATATTGAAGCAAGACACATATTCTTAGTTTAACCCATTTAGTCGCTCAAACACCGATATATCCAATATCCTCTTATTTTTAAAGGTCCACGCCAACAGCACCCAATGCCTCTCCTACTCATACCAAACTAACCCCATTTGTCCAATATTCTCTTATTTTTATAAGTCCGCGCCAGCGACAATGCATGCCAACTGTACCCACCACAAACTAGAAAATGAAAGAGTTTTATATCTGTGACATTTTAACAAATTCTTGTGAAAATGTCACATTTTCTTGAGAACATAGTAAACTTTACGGTATGCACCAGAAAAGGAAATTGATTTATATCTGTGACATTTTCACAAATGGTAACATTTACTATGTTGAAATAGTTTTATATTTGTGTCATTTTCAGAAATAGTAACATTTATTATGTTTATATTACACAGACAGTAAATTTACTGTGTTGGTCAATTAATGTGTGTGTGTGTGTATATATATATATATACACACACACACACACACACGCACATATAGATATAGATATATTGTAAAAAATACACCAATATCTAGTTTAACCCATTTAGTCGCTCAAACATCTTTTTATCCAATATTAACTTATTTTTGAAGGTCCGTACCAGCGGCACCCCATGCCACCCTTACTCACCCCAAATAGGAGCTCCGGTGGATCCAAATCACTTTTTTCGATATTCTCTTATTTTTAAAGGTCTGCGCTAGCGGTACCTAATCCCCACTACCACCCAACCCCATTGTCTGTGTAATATTTACAAAAAAAATTTCACTGTTTGTGAAAATATCATAGATATAAAACTAATTTATTTTCTAGTGCATACAACAAAGTTTACTGTCTGCGAAATTTTTTTCTTCAAAATTTTATAGGTTCATGGATCTTGTTTGATAGATCTTAGCGATGAGATTTCAAAAATAGAAATTTTATGAAAAACGGATTTATCAATCAAAAGTTATGATCATTTGAAAATTAAAAATAAAATGGAAAACAAGTTCAATCGCTTATGTAACTTCCCCAAGGAAGTTACAAATGATTGGTTTTAAAAGGGTATAATTGTAAAAAAAAGTTCAAAAAATTAGGAGTTTGATTTATATCTAGGGGAAAACATCGTGGGACTAGAATTAGTAAAGGAATGTCTAATAGGACCTATATATAATAAATCCGCCTGTTTATTGTTAAAACTATTTTTTAAGAAGAATTTTTACCCATTTTAAGTTGGTTTAGTGTAAAAAATATTTTTGGGAGGGGCTATTCCCACACTCTTTTTAGTTTCTCCCACACCTTTTATTGTTTCAAGACATAAGTACCCCCACTTTTCTTCATTTTTTTTAATCATTAATCACCCAATATAAAATATCACTTTATCTCATGATAATTTATTGTAGTGGCTATTCCCACTCACAACAAGTCTTCCCCACTCCATTTTGTACCAAATGAAAATTATACCCTCATACATTTATAAAATTTAAAATGTTCATTTTTTTTCCCTCCAACTAAAACAAATGCATTTGAAAAATAACAAAAAAACGTATTTTCAATAACAATCTATTTTAAAAATATTTTTTTTAACTTTTCATAACTGTTAAAAAACATTTAAATTGTTTTAAAAATTTGTTATATGTTTTTTTAATTAAAAAAAACTTATAAAACATAAAAATTATTTTATATAACATAAAAACTATCTTTACAAAATAGTATCTTTATGTACATATGGAAAGTAAATAGTGTCTTTATTTAAGTGTAAAATAAAAAAATGAAAATTATAAAACTTTATTTAAAAAATCTAAAAAAAATCCTAAAAAAGTGAAAAATTCAAATAAAATACTCTGAAAATACTAATAGATATAAAAAAATGTCTAGTAGGAAAAAAAAATTGTTTTTCACCCAAAAAATGATTTCCAACAATATAAAAAAATCAGCAAAAAAATGCATTTCAGAAAGAAAGAAATAAACTGTTTGTCAACAAAAAAGGAATTCCAACAAATCAAAAAACTATTTTCCACCAAAAAAATGTTTTCCAAAAGAAAAATAATAATTCTAGTGAAAACAAATTATTTAAAAAATTTATTAAAAAAATTAATTTCGAAACATAAATTTATTAAAATAAATAAATTTGAAAACAAAATTTTAAAATTTTGAATATCTATTAGTATTTTTCAGAGTTTTTTTGGGTGAAAACAGTTTTAATGTCTATTAGTATTTTTGGGTGAAGGACAATTTTTTGGGGGGGTGAAAAGCAGTTTTTGTTTTTGGGTGAAAAACAAATTTTTTGTTGTTGCTGGAAATCATTTTTTGGGTGAAAAACAGTTTTTGTTTCTTGCTAGATTTTTTTTTTGAATATCTATTAGTATTTTCTGAGTTTTTTCTCCGTTATCTTAAGCTTTTTATTTATTTTTCATTTTTAGAATTTTTAAATAAAGCGTTATAATTTTTTTTATTTTATACTTACGTAAAAGCACTATTTACTTTACATATGTACATAAAGATACTATTTTAAAAAAACAACTTTTATTTTATATAAAATAATTTGTATGTTTTATGAGGGTATAAAAAGTGAGAGAGCTATAAAAAGTGAGATATAAAAAGTGAAAGTGAAAAAAATCAAATGGGTTAAAAAAGTGATGGTTTGAAAAAGATGAAAATGAGGGTATTTTTGTCTTGAAACATTAAAAGGCGTGGAAGAAGCTAAAAGGGGTGTGGGAATAATCCCTCCCTTATTTTTTTGAAAACTATTTTTTTAATAACTATTTTGTGGTCAGATTTTTTTTGGTTAAAAAACAATTTATATATATAAATTTGTTAACAATTGCGACATTTTTTTTAATATATAAGTTTGGAAAAAAATTGGTGTCTCTTAAACATCAAAACGTTGATATCTTAAATTAGCAATCGATTATTGTCGTTGGTGCGGATCCACATCATTTAATAAACGTGGATCCACACCAGCGGCACTAACCAATCAATATTAAACCTTTTTTTTTCCGATAAAAGTAATTTTTTAGGTTTTTAAGTTTTGGGTAAAACTGTTTTTGTGCTAAGTACTGTTTTTTGTGTTAAAACTAGTTTTTTTTTTAAAATTGCTATAAATTTTTTTTCTTTAAAAAAACTCTTTTTTTGTCAAATTTTTTTATTGTTAAAAACCACTTTTGCTAAAAAAATGTTTTTCTTCTGTTTTTCTTTTTTATTGTGTTCATTTTTTTGGTTGGGTGGTGGGTTTGTCGATTACAATTCATATTTCATATGTTTCGGCTCCGACACGCTGACATGACGTAATACGATTGGTTATTGTCTTATGAATGTGAGTATGCGCCAGCAGCAATAACCAGTGTCGCGATCGACACATAAAAATTAAGAGTCGACATAAAAAATTGCTTTTGTTTTTCCAATCAAATGTCATTTTGTGAAAAATAGATGTTGACATGTTTAAAACTTGTTTTTCTTTTGATAAAATCTATTTTTTTATGTTTTTTATTTTTTGTCAAACTATTTTTTTCTGTGTTAAAACTATTTTTTGCTAAAAAAATATTTTTCGTTATTTTTTTTGTTTTTGTTAAAACTATTTTTTATATTTAATGGGTTTTAGTTTAGTTTGTATTTTAAAGTTTGTTGTACAGAAAATTGTTTAATGGCTTTGCAAGTATGAGACTATGAGGTGTGTTTGAATTTTTAATTCATTCCGTTAGTTTTTCAATCAATTGTTCTACCACGGTAGAATTGTTCATTTTTTTTAAGATTTATTTTTAGTGCCAAAAACTCCTTCAATTTAATTGTTCGAGAAATGTTTTTTGGGTTTTAATTATGATAAATTTTATCAGGGATATAAGCTACGCATAAAATTAAATACAATATTTTCTCTTTCAAAATTGTCACAATATAATAATTATGTTTATACACTTCCTCACAAAAGAACCTGGATCCGCTATGGAGAAAGAGAGATGCATTATATTATGTTTTCTCGCATTTGCTTGTCTCCATGGTGGAGTCGTTGACCTCCTGGACATTTTGGGACCTTAGGCCCAAAAGGGTCGGCCTCATAACCTCCGTATTTAGTCATTACTGGCCCACACAAGTGGGTGCACATAAAAAGAATGTTCACACATCACTACAAGAAATTTGAGGTTTAGTCGCAAAATATTTTAGTGGCGATATAAAGTTTGTCACTAAATAAAATAATAAGTGAAAAAATTATAATCATCACCAAATTCCATACACATATTGGCAAAGACATAATGTTGTCATTATTGTAACTTGTAGTGACAATACTAGGTTTATCACTAATTATTTTGCCACTAAGTTCAACTTACCACATATATTAGTGGCAAAATATCAAGAAATATCGTCACTAAAAATTGGGTCTTTAGTGATATTACTTTATTGTCAGTAGTACTATGTAATGATTCTCAATTTTGTGATAAATAATTTAGTGGAAAACTTACGTTTACGACTAATTGTTATATTAAGCGACAACCTCATAAGTCATCGCTATAATTGTTGTGGTATTAATTTAATGACGGAGATATGTTGTCACTAAATGGGGCAGATTCATGGCGATCTATTTTATATTGTCACTAAAGATTTATATTTAATAGTATTATTATTAATAATTTTCTTATTTGTTAAGAATTTATAAAATTTTCTTATTTTTCAATTAAATTCTTAATTTCTTATTTATTCTCCCAATTTTTTTTCCAGAAGTCCAAAAATTCAAACTTACAAATTTATGGAAATATTTGTAAAATTGTAAATTTTTATTATATTGAAACATTTGCAAAATTGCATTTTTTATACTGACACTATTATTAATGAGACCTTTACTATATAATAATAATAATAATAATAATAATAATAATAATAATAATAATAAACTTTTTGAAAAACTAAGGTAGCACCTTTAACTTTTAAGTACCATTTATTTGCACAGATAAAAGAAAGGAGGGAAAGGTAATTGGGGAAGTCAAACCAATTTTATGGTAACTCTTCTTACTCCCACCCTAAAAAAAAGAGAAAGGAATAACATCACTAACAATAACACTCCTCCATCTCCTCCCAAATTTGCTACCCTATCTCTGTGTTCTGGTAAAAAAAACTTCTTGAAACCTACTAAACAAGAACACTCATCCATAACTTCATTCTCCACTTTGGTTACCCATAGCTGTGTTCTCTTTGGCTACACAAAACATGTGTTTTATCTCTCTCTCTCTCTCCCCCTTCTCTATTTTTGTTAAGTGATGAAAATAGCTACACAAAATAGTTGTGTTCTCTTCATTCTTAATCCAGGATTGATTCTAAGGTATTTTGTGATGATAGAATTTTCTAAGCTGGTATTCAATAAGTTCGAAAGTTGGTTATGATATTTATTTTATTTGTATTATTATTTCTAGAAATCATTTTTTTAATTTCTCGGTGCATACAAATTGAGGTTTGTATATATTATACGCATGTAGGTCAGATTTTCATTTGATATGTCATTTTATAACTTAAATCACAGGGTTGATATATTGCTCTTTAATAAATCAAACTTGATAATTTTCTGAATTCAATGGACAAAATGTTTGGGCATACATTCAAGTTGATTAGAGTAAATAAGTATTAGGCAAAATTGTAAATATAACTTATTTAGAATAAATAAATAAGCAATGTTTATATTAAATGACCAATTTTCATAATGCTTAGGCATACAAGGTTATGCCAATTTTCAATTATTTAAAGTTGAGCCAATGAATGTTATTTGATATATTAGTTATCATCTCCAAACTCGCACCGTCCTTCCATATGCGTTGGGAAAATAATCCCACTCTATTACAAATAGCATTGGTAGTGAATTAATAATCTCTCCCATATTATTTTCATTCTTTTGTTTTGATATATTATGCTATAAAGGTATGATTCTATATTTAATTACTTATTTGTTCACCTCAGTTGATTAATGGTGATGAGGGTAAGATTCAGCACCACCATATAAGAGATGATGAGCTCAAACAGTGATAACAATGGTAGTAATAGAGTGTGTGTACGTGTATAGAAGGGGATGAGTATAAGAGGAATGAAGATCGTGATGTATAGTGGTTCAGCCAATCAGGCCTACATCCACTGTAAGTGTGTGATCCACTAAATATGGGCATTAATGGCCTTGGGTACAATGCACTCAAACTTTCTCTCTCTATAGTGTATACAAGCAGAGTCTTAGCTAGGGTTACAATTATCGACCCCTTTACAAGGCTGAAGATAACAAGTATATATAGGGCTTGAGTGGTGTATTGTACCCCCCAGGCATACATTGAGCATGTGAATAACTATCTAGCCAATTCACTGCTGACACCTGGATGTGCCACTTGTGATTAATGATGACATAATACTCACTCAAATGAGGGGATGATATTGTTATAACGGTATTATCCACGTGTTGTAGGAGTCTCACGTGCGTTGTCCCACGCGTCTCCCAAGTCACGCGTTGTGATGATGTCACCATCGGCTATAAGATGTTAAGTCGAGGGTAAGATTACTGCTGGTAACGAGTCCAGCTGGATGTGGGCCCCGTACTGTTGTCCTCTCATTGGGTCGTCTGACCTTCTATGAGGGGTCGACCCCTTGTTGGGTCTTCTGCCCTAGGATGAGGGGTCGTCCCCTTGTACGATCGTCTGATCCAGGAGGAGGGTTCGGCCAAGCCGACCCTCCCTGTAATGAAACTGTGGTAAAGTTGGACCCTCGTCTGAGATGGGGACACCCTCGGCCTGGCCGATGGTGTATATTGGTATATCAGCCCTTAGTCATCGATGCTGTTGAGATGGCTGAGGGGTAATGTTTCCTTTGAATGCCAGCTGCATGGTCAGTTTGATGAGTGACATTTGTCAAGTTGATTGGAATCTTGTCAGGTATCCATCATCGTTTATGTTTCCCAGATGTGACGGCTGCACACCTCTTTTGGGATTTGTGCCCTAATTATGCCTCTCCTCGTGGGTTGTGTCTTGCATTGATTACTGGGCCCACTAATAACAAGGTATTTAAAGGATTTTTGAAACAATCGTTCTTTTCTTCTTCTTCTTCTTCTTCTTCTTCTTCTTCTTCTTCTTCTTCTTCTTCTTCTTCTTCTTCTTCTTCGAGCGCAAGCTCTCTCTCTCTAGCTCCTTAGCAGTTTCAAACCGCCATTTCTTCCATTTTAGCTTCTCTGTTTCAGGCCTCGTTCAATCTCACTCTTCTTCTCCAAGTAACCTCTATTTTAACTCCCTCTATCTTCCATTTTTCATTTTCCTTCTTGCTTCGGGTTTCTTTCCTGGTTTTTCTTGGTTGTTTATATATTTTCGATGTGAAAGCCTGCCTTGCTATGGTGGCTATAGGGTCGAGCATTAGGTTTTAGGGATTTTTAGGGTTCTCCCCCCACCTTTCAGTGGTGGTTTAGCCCTTCTTTGTGGCATTTCTTATGTTTTCGTGTTCCCCGGCGTTCTCCTCTGGTGAACTGAGTTCTCCTTGTTCTTGAGTGTTCATCCATAAAACCCTTTATTCCCTTAGGTTTGATCCAAAAGTCAAACTTAGTCAAACTGTGAACTTGTTTGTAGTTAGCTTAAACAAATTCCTTAAGTGTAGGGTCGTCCCCTTAATGCTCAAGAGATTTTATGGTTTCGCCGAGGAGGTCCCAACCTTAAGGGAGAAATTCTTTACTGAGATTAGATGAAGAGAGGAAGAGAACGAGCGAAGATGAGGGGCCGACCCTAATTGGGTACGACCCATCTTCCCTATTCCATTAGCCATAATTTTTCCATCTGATCCCTTTAGGTCTTCCTGTCATCTGGCCGATAGTCAGACACACGAGGAAGAGATGAGCGAGAGAGCATCGTCACCAACATGTGCTGGGACTTCTGGGAGGAGAGAGACCTCAACACTTAGTCCAAGCCAACAGGCTAAGGTAACAGTTCATTCTGAGGCTGCCCTGTGACAACCCTGTCCCCTCTTGCTTTCCAAATGGCCTTCCCAGGTGACCCACCGACAGGTGATAAGGCCGAGGATGATAATGAGAGTTCGGATGCTGACCAAGTCGACACTTTTAGTGCCTCAGCTTACGTCTCGTCCGTTAGGGATCGGGACCTCTTGCTGTGGAGGCACACATTTGGTGTGCAACCCAATATCGTTATCAGGGTTCCAAATGCCGATGAGAGATTCTTCTAAGGGAATGAGGGGGAAATTGTTGTTTATGAGTAGATGCTCAGGGTAAGTGTTAGGTTCCCTTTGCACCCTGCAATAGTTGACATACTTTCTACCCTTAGGGTTGCTCCTTCTCAACTTCCTCCCAACTCTTATAGAATCATCCTCGACTATATCTCCCTCTAGAAGAATACTTTCACTGACGAGCCCTCGGTCGATCTATTTATAGCTTGCTACAATATCATTTCCTCGTCCAAACAACCTGGGTATTTTCATCTAGGGGCAAGGAAGCCAGACAAAAAACTTCTTTACGTGGCACAAACTTAGAACCACGATTGGAAGAAGAGTTTTTCTTCGTCTATGGGGATTGGTGATATGCCCCAAGTGTGACCTCGGCCTACAGACACCAACCTCGGTCAAGGTGATGGCCGAGATAATGACCGACCCTGGATAAGCCATGGACCCGTGATATCAGCCCTCGGCCTTAGTAAGGTCGGCCCAGGCCGACACTATCACCTACATTTCCAATGGACACTATGCGCATCACAGGCATCAACAACATTCTCATACACCGGGGTAAGGCAACCTCGGCTAAGTGTAGGCCGAGGTGACAAGAAGCCTTGGTAATCTTCAACATGGAATCAGTCCAACCTCGGCTGAGGCCGACCCCAGCATACTGTCTCGGCTGAGATCAGGCCGAGACTCCCTATGGCACATCTCAGACTGAACGAATATCAAGACTTTACAGCTCGGCCTCTCCCAGGCCGAGGTCATGCACCAATATGGCGACCGAGCACCTGTTGACATTTGGATAAGGACACATGGGCACAAATCAGTTGTAACAAGATTATTCTCCACACGTGGAGAGAATATTTCATCATCATACCTTACATGTGACAGTGACAGGTGGCTTCCCCCTATTGGTGAGGCTAACACACATGTGCATATTACATGCATGGGGGTACACTACGCCCCCTAAATATATATATATATATATATATAGAGAGAGAGAGAGAGGTCATCCCCTACCATGGGGGGGATCCAGATTTAGCAACCCCAGCTGAAACTCTGTTCAAATACACAGTAGAGAGAGAAAGCTTGAGAGATTGTATCTATGGCCATTAGAGCCCCCATATAGTGATACACATCATATACTTGCACAGTGGATGTAGGCCAGATTGGCTGAACCACTTACATACCGGTGTTGATTCCTTTTCTCCTCATCTCCTTCTATTATATGTGCATATATTCCTATGCTGCCATTGTTGGCATTAAATTGAGCTCATAAACACCTTGAAGGGTGGTGCTATTTCCAGCATCATCATTTTGGCGCCGTCTATAGGAAACGAGAAGATATCTCTTCCTCCTCTTCAGCTTAACCTCGCCGGAGACTCTGGTGGTGAACCAGGCATCACCCATTGTGTGGAGTTGTTTCACCATTGAAAGAGGTCCTGTAAGGTACAAAGCTCACTTGTTACCCAAGCTCTTTATTGTTAACACATGGCACCAGAATTACCGCCGCCTTTTCCGCCGCCAGGAGGAGGGCCTAGTTCCAGCCGGGCACCGCCTCAGTCCGAAATGGCGGAAGTGGCTGCAGCTTTAAAATCTTTGGCTGTAACACAGTAGGCATTGAAGGAGCAATTCAAACAGCTCAGCCAGACTATGACGAGGCCACCAGGAGTCTCACCGGATATGATCACTCCGGCGGCTGTGCATCCCCATCCAAATTCCAGGGGACCACCCTAGGCACCCATGAAGGATCAGCCTGCGCCCCAACGGAGAAGGGACGTTGCTGACCCCAGGCGCTTACGCCTGGGGAGGCAAGGAAACCCTTGCCCCGAAGACAGGTATGACGATCTAGAGGCTGATGAGGCCCCGAAAGACTGTTGGGAGCCGTATGAGGTGTCGAATAATACAGTACAACCTCTTT
This sequence comes from Sambucus nigra, assembly GCA_949130495.1. Classification (NCBI taxonomy): domain Eukaryota; kingdom Viridiplantae; phylum Streptophyta; class Magnoliopsida; order Dipsacales; family Adoxaceae; genus Sambucus; species Sambucus nigra. The sequence goes on from OX422217.1 coordinate 575,679,295, forward strand.
GGCAGAGTCAAGGATGTGTCGGCCGAAGAGATGAAGAGGCTCAAAAGAGAGGATCAGCTTTCGATCGATTGAGCAAAGGATCAGCCTTCGAACGGTTGGGTCCAGTGAATGACCTAAGACACAGGTTATCCAGGTCCAGGAGTGCTGTCGGCTCGCAAAGAGGGGACAGACCAGGTCGTCCTGGCCAAGGCCGACCCTGTAACAGAAGAGGCAGAGAGCAAGAAGAGGTCAATAGTCGACACTATATCGCAGCGGGGGATTCCTCGGTTCATCCCATCGAAGTGGCTGGGGACAACCTCGGCCAGGTCGAGGGCGAAAGACCATGGAATGACTCCATCCAGCGCCTCGAGGAGAAGATAGGAGACCTCATTAAAAGTAGAGATCCATTGCAAAGGGGTTACTCAGAGGGCCCACCGTTTGTGGCTAGGATAGTAAACTTCCCAACCCCGGCTAAGTTCAAGCCTCCTGTGGTGTCTCCCAAGTATGATGGAAGCACCAACCCAGTACACCGCATAGAGATGTATCAATCAGCAGCAGACATCTACTCCATTCCTGATGAGATGAAGTGCAGGGCCTTCTCTGGGACCCTGACAGGGGCAGCACACAACTAGTTTACCTCCCTTCCAAAAAACTCTATTGAGAATTTCAAAGGCTTAGCTGAACGGTTCATCCATAACTTCTGCTTTGGGATGAGACCCCAAAAGAAGACCACTCACCTGCTGTATGTCAAGCAGGGCAAGGATGAGAGCTTAAGGGACTATATAGCCAGGTTTAACAAAGCGAAGTTGGAGGTTGAGGACTATGAAGAGAATGTAGCCATGAAGGCCCTCATAGGGGGTCTACAGAAGGGGAAGCTGCTATGGAAGCTAGCAGAAGACCCTCCAAGGTCCATGGCGGAACTCCTGGCAACCGCAAGAAAAGTAATGAATGCAGAATAGGCAATGGCCACCAAATATGAGGATGAGAATCGCGGTAGCAGTGGAAAGTCCCAGAAGAAGAAAGATGGGAAGAAGAGATCGGGTGATGATAAGTTCGCCCACTATACTCCTTTGACTATGAGCTGTGAGCACATCCTCAATGAGATTAAGAATGACAGAACCCTGAGGTGGCCAGAAAAGCTGAAGGCCCCACCGCACAAGAGGAACAAAAACCTATGGTGTGAGTTTCACCAAGATCATGGTCACATCACAGATAGATGCTTCGCTTTGAAAGATGAGATTGAAAAGATGCTGAAATCTGGAAAGCTGAGAAAATACGTCGATGGTAAGGCTCCAAGGGGTGGAAGAGATGACCCCAAGAAAAGGAGAAATGACAGATGTCGTGACGTCCCAGCGCGAAGGGACGATGACTCAGAAGGTGATGATGAAGATGATCCGGATCTTCCATCAAAGGATGATAACACCCCGGTGAAGAGGGTTGGTATGATCTCGTTCGGCGTTGGCACAATATGCGGAGGATTGGCAGGTGGTGGATCTGACGTAGCGGATAGGAAGGCCTATGTGGCAGAAGACAAATCAGTGGCTAAGCTTGAGGTTGTGAATCTAACGTCTTCTGACACAGTGCAGAAGAGGAAGAAGGTGGATATGAACACCCTCGTGGTTGGGTTTTCCAGACTCGACTTCAGGGATATCTTAGCCCCCAATGATGACCCCTTGGTTATAACGACAAGGGTGCATGGATGTGAGGTGCGGAGGATCCTCGTAGATGGGGGAAGTTCTGCAGATGTGATGTTTTGGCCATGCTTCAGGAGCTTGGGTCTTAGTAGAGCAAGACTGGTGCCCTACCACCACCCCTTGATAGGCTTCAGCGGGGAAAAGGTTCACCCCTTAGGCGTTTATGAGATGGATGTACGAATGGGCGATGAGTGGCCTAAGAGGTTAACCAGGAAGATTAATTTCTTCATAATGGACGAGAGTGTCTTCTCGGCCTATAACCTCATCCTAGGAAGGGTGGCCCTTAAGGAATTCGAGGCTGTGCCATCAACGGTCCACCATATGCTAAAATTCCCGCCCCCCTATGGGGTAGGGGAAGTGCGAGGTGACCAGACCACAGCTCGAGAATGTTACTTCAACTCGGCCGAAGAGAGAGAGGCCCATAAGAGGGCCACCACCACTTATAGCATTGATACTCTTGATCCAAGAGATGAGATAAAGTTGAAGAAGGGAGAGGCCGCGGAAGATGTAGAATCCATCGTCCTCAACAAGGACGAACTGGAAAAGACCATCTAGATCGGCAAAGCCCTTAATTCGGAAGTCAAGGAAGAGCTGATAAACTTCCTCAGGAAGAGGCAGAGTGTCTTCGCATGGAGCCACGCAGATATTCCTGGCATCGACCCTGAGGTGATGAGTCACAAGCTCAACGTAAACAAGGATGCCAAACCTATTAAGTAAAGATGAAGAGTATACTCCAGGGAGAAATATGACGTCATCCGCGAAGAAGTTAAAAAATTAGAAGAGGCTGAGTTTATAAGGGAAGTCACATATCCGAAGTGGCTATCAAATGCAGTCATCGTGCCCAAGGCCAATGGGAAGTGGAGAATGTGTGTCGATTTCACTGACCTGAACAGGTCTTGTCCAAAAGACAGCTATCCCTTACCTCAGATAGATCAGATGGTGGATGCTACAGCAGGACATGAGCTCATGAGCTTCATGGATGCGTATTCAGGCTATAACCAAATCTTCATGGATGCTGAAGATGCGGAGAAGACAACCTTCATTACCGACAAAGGGACGTACAACTACAAGGTAATGCCCTTCGGTCTGAAAAATGCAGGGGAAACGTACCAACGTCTTGTAAATAAGATGTTTGAAGAGCAAATAGGTAAGACTATGGAGGTGTATGTAGATGATATGCTAACAAAAATTTTGAAAGCTTGCACCCATGTAGCAGACCTTGAGAAGACCTTTGATGTTATGGACTCATACATAATGAAGCTCAATCCAGCGAAATGTGTCTTCGGAGTAGGAGCTGGTAAATTCCTAGGATTTATCGTCAACCAAAGGGGGATTAAAGCGAACCCTGATAAAATCAAGGCGTTGCTTGACATGAAGACTCCTAGGAGTATCAAGGATGTCCAAAGACTCACAGGGAGAGTGGCTACGCTTAACATATTTGTCTCTAGGGCAACGGATAAGTGTCTTCCATTCTTTAAAGTTCTAAGAAAGGCCTTCTAGTGGGACGAAGAGTGTGAGAAAGCCTTCAACCAACTCAAGTCTTACTTGGGGTCACCCTTATTATTATCTCGACCCATCGCAGGAGAAAAGCTGTATGTATACCTGGCAGTCTCTGGGTCAGCCATCAGTGCGGCTATAATAAGGGAAGACGATGGGATCCAAAGGCCTGTGTATTTCAACAGTAAGTCCCTTCAAGTGGCTGAGAAAAATTATCCACGCATGGAAAAGTTGGCCTATGCTCTGATACACACCTCAAAGAAAATGAAGCCTTACTTCTAAGCTCACTCCATGGTAGTCCTTACCGACTCCCAACTAAGGCAGGTCTTGCATAAACTCGAGAAATCTGGGAGGTTGATGACCTGGGCCATTGAACTAGGGGAGTATGATCTTACCTACCAGCCTAGGGCAGCCATCAAAGGGCAGGCCCTCGCAGACTTTGTTGCAGAATTCACATGGGAAGAGGCCGAGACAGAGAAAGTCCTGGGAGAAGAAGGAGAGACAAACAACGGTGTCTTCCAAAATTTGGAAGAGACAACACCGAACGTCTTCCGAAATTAGGAAGAGGCCACCTCAGGTAAGAGCCGGGGCAGAGTGGAAGAAAACGAAGAGGATCGGTATCTCTTCAAGAAAGGAGTCATGGCAGAAGGGGGCTTCTCATCAGATACAGACATCTGGAGCCTCTTCGTTGATGGCTCTTCCTCCGACAGCGGAAGCTGTGCGGGGCTGATACTCTCGGCTCCAGATGGCGCCAACATTGAATACGCCCTAAGATTCAACTTCCAGTCCTTAAACAATGAGTCCGAATATGAGGCCATGATGGCAGGTCTCTCACTGGTGAAAACTCTTCACGTAAAGCGACTCCTAATCCACAGCGACTCAAGGTTAGTTGTCAATCAAGTACTGGGAATCTATGAGGCAAAACATGAAAGGATGGCGAAGTACCTGAAGAGAGTGAGAAAGATGTTGGAATATTTTGAAGAGGAAAAATTAAAGAGAGTGCCTCAACAGAATAACAGCCACGCAGATGCATTGGAAAGGCTGGCCTCGGCAACGAAGACAGATGTTAGAAGGACTGTTCCGATCGAGGTCCTTGGAAAGGCAACCATCGAAGAAGAAGAGGCGTGCAACCCTTGTCACAATTTGAACCCTGGGGACTCGTGGATGGACCCTCTCGTCAGATATATTAGAGAGGGAGAGCTACCCGAGTCCAAGTCGAAGAGGAAAAAAATGAGGTATAGGGCTGCCAAGTTCACAGTGATAGGAGACGTCTTATACAAAAAGGGATTTCTTTTTCCCCTTCTCAGATGTGTACATCCCACGGAAGTTCCCCGGGTCTTACAAGAGGTTCATGAGGGTTCTTGCTCCAGCCACATAGGAGGAAGACCCTTGGCCAAAAGAATCATCACACAAGGGTACTGGTGGCCAACCTTGTCCAAGGACGCTGCAGCCTACGTGAAGAGATGTGATAAATGTCAAAGATTTGCAACCATTCCTCACCAACCTCATCAGCCTATGACGTCAATCACCTCTCCATGGCCATTTGCGGTATGGGGGATTAACTTAGTAGGACCCCTACCAAGAGCTGCTAACAATTATAGATTCTTGATAGTTGCCATGGATTATTTCTCAAAATGGGTGGAGGCGGAGCCGATGATAACGATCACAGAGCAGAAGACCTTCTAGTTCATCTGGAGGAACATCATATGCAGATACGGCCTCCCAAACACACTCATCTCAGATAAAGGGACTCAGTTCAAGAACTCCTCTCTAGAAAAGTATTGCCTAAGAGTTGGGATAAAGCAGTTCTTCTCATCTCCTGGCCGGCCTCAGGCGAACGGTCAGACCGAGGTTACAAACAGAACAATCCTTGATGGGGTCAAGAAGAGGTTAGAAGATGCGAAGGGAAGATGGACGGAAGAGGTATGCGCTGTGCTATGGGCCTACTAACCAACGGCTAGGACACCTATAGGAGAAACCCCATTCATGCTAGCATACGGTTCAAAGGCTGTCATACCTACTGAAGTAGGACTCCCAACTCATAGGGTTCAGACCTATGACCCTGATAAAAATGGTGAAGAAAGGAGGCTAGACTTAGATCTGATTGAAGAGAGAAGAGAAGACGCTGAGATCAGACAAGCAGCCTACCAACAGAGGGCAGCAAAATTCTATAACCAGAGGGTGAAGCCAAGACCCATTGCAGTGGGAGACCTAGTGCTAAAAAAGACCCTACAAAAGGCAAACAAGCTTCACCCAAACTGGCATGGACCCTACAAAGTGACAGAAGAGGTTGTGCCTGGCACCTACAGGCTAGAAAACCTAGAAGGAGAACCTTTTGCTAACCCGTGGAATGCTGATCACCTAAAGAAATATTACATATGATGTAGCATAGAGTTTGTATGTACCATCTTGTTGGGAAGTGGTTATTAATAAAAGATCAGTTCCTATGACAGCTCTTATTCCATCTTAACATCATTAATTTGGTGAGATTTATTACGAGGATAACATCTTAGGTGATGACCTCAGACCTTCATAACATCACTCGGTGGTGAAGAGGTCTGAGCTCAGACACCTTAGTAGATGACCTTAGACCCTTAACATCATTAATTTGGTGAGATTAATTATGAGGATAACATCTTAGGTGATAACCTCAGACCTTCATAACATCACTCGATAGTGAAGAGGTCTGAGCTCAGGCACCTTAGGTAATGATCTCATACCCTTAACATCATTAATTTGGTGAGATTAATTATGAGGATAACATCTTAGGTGATAACCTCAGACCTTCATAACATCACTCGGTGGTGAAGAGGTCTGAGCTCAGGCACCTTAGGTAATGACCTCAGACCTTAGTAACAATTCAGTGGTGAAGAGGTTTGAGGTCAGGATTATTGATTGAGTATAAACAAGATATCACAACAAAATAATAGAAGAGATCACATGACATTCAGCAAAATTAAGTGAAGACAACCCTCCTCATAGGTTGATATATGAAAAAATAACAAATATTCAGCAATTACAAACATGTTATGGTGTTACAAGTTACAAGTTACAAATCCTAAAGGTTTGAGGGGGGAACATCAACAGTCTCGGCCTGGTTGGCTTGATCAGCATTAGTCACCTCGGCCACGTCATCCGTATGGTCTGCCCCTCCGACCTCGGTCCCTCCCAGAGTTGCAGTCTCAGCAGGAGCAGTAGCCTCGTCCTCCACCTCTTGAAGGGCCTGTGCAAACTGGGGGTCAGCGAAGCTGAGACCTACAAAGTCAGAGGCCTTTAAATTACCGACCTTCTTCTCCCAGACTTCAGCCCATTTGGTAGTAGCCTTGATACCTCTTTCGAGATATTCAAAGCCAAAACCCATGAACTCGTCCGAGGCTTTGTAGTCAGAAATTATTTTGGCCAAGGCATTTTCAAGGGCAGCCTTGATGGCCGAGCTGACCTTCTGTTGCAGAACGTCATCTTTGGCCTTCAGGGCTTTGGCATGATCTTTGACAAGTAGAGAAATGTCTTTCTCCAACCCCTTAACCTTACTTTCAGAGTTCTGCAGCTCTGATTTCAGACGATCGACCTCAGCATTTAGGGTGCTCTGAACCTTCTCGGCCTCCTGGCCCTTCTGAATGAGGGGCAATTTCCTCAGAGTCCAGTTCGATAGGTGGTGCATAGAAGCCACTCCCTGCACATTTAATGAAGAGATTAAGCTGGAGAAAAATCCGATGTTGCACTTATAGAATTTTGAAGAGAGATCAAGACGTACCTGAACGGCTCTGTGAAGGCCAAACTTAACCAGTAATTGTGTATCCAGAGACCTGAAAAAGCGCTTTTCAGCCTCGGTCATTGCAGAGCCGATGGCGTCAAGGGCCTGCAGACTATGGCCGATAATGCTTTCAGATAACTTCAGCTGGTCTAGGCGGGCCGACAGGGCGTTGGCCGAGGAGATTGGAATTGCAGCATCAGAGGCCTTCTTCTGTCTCAAGGTTGGCCTCTAATCCTCAGAGGCATGGGCTTCTGGGGCCCTCTTCTTTGAGGGTTGAGATTTTGATGTAGAAGGAGCTGGGGGAGGAGCGTTCAGACCGGATTTTTTGGTAAGTCTCGCTAAACTCGATGCAGCCATCTCCCACAGTTCGTCTGAAATGCCTTGTGGTTGCTCTGCAAAGTTAAAAAATATGGGTTAGAGATCAGATATGAATGAGTTCAGAGGTTAAACTTAAAACAAAAATCCTTACCAAAGTCAACAAAGGGACTTCGACCTAGGCCCGTCCCCGAGAGATAATGGGGGGTCAACAAATGTTCGAACTTAACAAAAAGACCATGTGCCCCTTGGTCTTGTAGGGCTTTCACCTTTTGGATATTCTGAGGACTTAGACCAGGGTCGGCCCTAGCAGATATGGAGACCTTACCCCATTTGAGGGGTATCCTCGGCTCAAGTGTGGAAGAGGGAACGCATGGGCCAAATTCCCATGGTCCAGAGGCGAAAAAATAGCGGGGCTTCCAATTATGGTTTGAGGTTTGAGTCACCTGGAGCATTTTCTTCTCAGACCTCTGAGCCACAAAATGATAGTAGCTCGGGTGGTTTTTGGCCGAAGTTGGGACATAACAACCAACGAAGACCTGAACTGGGAGGTCAGAGTGGTGGACTGCCCTCCACAAGATAATGGCCCCTATGATGACTCTCCAGGCGTTGGGGGACAGCTGTGAGGGAGCCAAATTGATATAGGAGAGTATGGATTTGATGATGGGGTGAATGGGTAGGCGAAACCCTAACTTAAACATCTGCTCGTACAGGCAGATTTCTCCATCCCGAACATGATAGGCCCTCTCCTCCCTCAGAGGTCTCCTTAATTTTATGGAAGGACCAAGGAGTACGAATATCTGACGCAGAGAAGATCCACCTCAGTTACCGTGCTCTCGAACTCGGCCTCCTCAGAGATGTCGACATCGCTTTCAGCATCTTCATCATCATCAAGCTCAACGTCGGCCGAAGCAGATGTAGATGGGTTACTAGCAATTCTCTGAACGAACTCTGCCCCTGTGATGGCCGACAGGGGGATGGCGTCGAGAATGGGTGGCACAGCCACACTCGGCTCAACAATTTCAACCTCTAAAGAAGAGGCTGAGGTGCTTGAGCCATTATGAGATGAGGCTCGGCTGGAGACCTCGGCCTGATCAGGGGCCTGACCAAGCCGAGGTGTGAAATCCATGGCTTCTTCAAATGATTCTACAGACATAGGGTCTGGGGTAGAAGATTCAGACTCAGACATCGGTATGGGGTCGGCAGGGACCTCTGTCTGATAGAAGAACTCAGGGGGATCAGGATATACCACCTTGAGAGGTGGGGGAAAGATAGGTCTAATGGGAAATTCTTGCAACCTACGAGCCTCTTCTTGGGCCCTTTCTATTTGCCTAATTTTTTCTAGGGTCTTCTCTCTAAGAGAGGGGAAATCCTCAAGAAGCTGGTATAAAGGTCTGAGCATCAGAGGACGACCCTAAACTTGGGAATAACTCCTAAAACTACAAACATGATTGACTTGTAAAGTAAAGAAGTCTAAAGATCAAACTTAAAAGCTTAAGGCGAATACTGTTCGCCTGAATCTATGGAGATCGCCGGAAAAAGATGAAGCTCGCCAGAAAATGCAAACTAAAATCGAAAAATAAGGGAGATGGAAGGGAGAAAATACCTGGAAATGAAACAATGGAGGCAAACGAAGAAAGCTCGCGAAAAACCAACAAAGACCTCGGCAGTAGAGCGTTGATTAGAGGTGCTTTAGAGAGATAAATGGCAAGAACAAATCGCGCACAAGAGAGAAGAAGTGAAGAAGAAGGAGGGAAAAGGGTTTTGAAACCCTTAAATACATGGGCGCATTTCCCAAGGCCCATTATTGCTTTGGGAGCCCCAAAGGGCGGCTGACAGCACACGCTTACCAAGTGAGCATGCTCCAACATTGGACAAGTGTCAAGCAAGTACTGGTTCGTAAGAAGACAGGCCTCGGATGCGTACTAATCCCCTAGTCACCTTCCCTCATAATTGACTAGGGGCTGGGGGGTGATTGATATGCCCCAAGTGTGACCTCGTCCTAAAGACACCAACCTTAGCCAAGGTGATGGCCGAGATAATGACCGACCCTGGATAAGCCATGGGCCCGTGATATTAGCCCTCGACCTTAGTAAGGTCAGCCCAGGTCGACACTATCACCTACATTTCCAATGGACACTACGCGCATCATAGGCATCAATAGCATTCTCATACACCGGGGTATGGCAACCTCGGCCGAGTGTAGGCCGAGGTGACAAGAAGCCTTGGTAATCTTCAACATGGAATCAGTCCAACCTCGGCTGAGGCCGACCCCAGCATACTGTCTCGGCTGAGATCAGGCCGAGACTCCCTATGGCACATCTCGGACTGAATGAATATCAAGCCTTTACAGCTCGGCCTCTCCCAGGCCGAGGTCATGCACCAATATGGCGGCCGAGCACCTGTTGACATTTGGATAAGGACACATGGGCACAAATGAGTTGTAACAAGATTATTCTCCACACGTGGGGAGAATATTTCATCATCATTCCTTATATGTGACAGTGACAGGTGGCTTCCCCCTATTGGTGAGGCTAACACACATGTGCATATTACATGCATGGGGTTACACTACTCCCCCTAAATATATATATATAGAGAGGTCATCTCCTACCTTGGGGGGATCCAGATTTAGCAACCCTAGCTGAAACTCTGTTCAAATACACAGTAGAGAGAGAAAGCTTGAGAGATTGTATCTATGGCCATTAGATCCCCCATATAGCGATACACATCATATACTTGCACAGTGGATGTAGGCCAGATTGGCTGAACCACTTACATACCGGTGTTGATTCCTCTTCTCCTCATCTCCTTCTATTATATGTGTATATATTCCTATGCTGCCATTGTTGGCATTAAATTGAGCTCATTAACACCTTGAAGGGTGGTGGTATTTCCAGCATCATCAATTGGTACTTCCCATTCGGGGTAGAGCCATTAGAAGACAGTCTGAGGTTCATAAGGAGATGGTCTAACCCCTCTATGAAGGCGAGGTCATACCATGGACTCAGCTTGGATGAGAGGGACATAGTTGAGTACCTGAGGGAGCAAGGGAAAGAGGGTGAACTTACCAAATTTGAAGACTTGATGACCCCTTATTTCCTCAAAGAAGCTGGTCTGACGGTTGGCCGCCTGAAAGAATTATGCGAGTTAATATTTTTTTATTTTTCTTAAGTGTTTCCTCTTTTTTACTATCTATTTTTGATGTATCGTCTCCTTTTCAGGTCATCTTGCAAACATATCTGATCAACTCTGGGAGATGACTGCCCTCAGTTTAATGTTTAGCCTGGGCAAGATGAAAGGCAAAGAGCCTCAATAGCCTCCAAAGAAGACAAAGGTCGCGGGGTCGACACATGTGGAGCCGACCGACGATAATTGCAAGCGGAAGGAGCCTGAGGTACCTGGTGGCTCTCGGCCAGAATTATGGACGAGGGTGAGGGTGGAGGTCCCTCAGACACACACTGAGGGGACTAGCTCTTCTTACAGCATGGGTGCCTTCTGGTCCCAGAATTTGACCTTCCTGAAGGCCGAACTCTCCTCCCTCATAGCCAGTCTGAGGGTAGCTAAGGCCTCCATGTTTTTTTCTCCCTCGATCGCAGATTATGACTTCTTTTCAAAGATGCCCCCAGCCAAGGTCTATGACTACGGTCTGTATACTCTAGCTCAGGTATCTCTTTCAACTTCATTTTTTTATTCACCAATATTTCATAAACTATTCCCCCGACCCCTTTAATATGTGCTTGTCTATGCAGTTTGTCTGCACCTTCACTTCTGCTACTAAGTGGATGGCTGCGAACTAGTAGAAGTTACACAAGGCCTAGAGGGCTATCCAGTATGAGGCCGACCTGTAGACTGAGCTGGAGACTGCTAGCGCAGAATTGGAGACTGCAAGGACCGAGCATACATGGGTCCTGGATAAGCTAGTGAAGCAGCACGAGGCTGACCTTAAGTTGAAGGATAACCTCGTCAAGGAGAAGGAAGAGTCCTTGACCAATCAGGGGGTCCAATTCAAGGCAGAACTCTCTGAGGAAGTGAGGAAGGCCGAGGTTGATGCTGAGGAGGATTACAAGCTTTCGGACAAGTTTCAGGGCTTCGGCCTTGAGTACCTGGAGCGGGGGATCAAGACGGCCTGTCGGTGGGTTATCCTGAAGTTTGTCGATGCTGTATAGTCTGTCCGCCCTTCTCTAGAAGCAGTGGAGTTGGATGACCCACTTATTGCTGAGGCTCTGGCCCATATGGAGTCTTAAGTCCATGTCAAAGGTACCAACACATCTGAGGGTCAACCCTCTATCTTGGTCATCTATGAGGCGCCTCTTGTAGATGTTGAAACCCTTCTTTCTGACATTGCTCAATAGGGTGGCCATCTGTGGCCAACACCCTCTATTTGTAAAAATTATTTTCGTGTTCTCTTTTGGACAAACATTTGTAACACTTTATTTATAATGTCATTTTTCTCCTGATCTTTTCCTATCTTCTCTATTTCCCTCTTGTGTGATTTGGCTTGGCTATGATGTTTGTACTAATCATCCTATGAAGTCCCCCCTCGTCTTTCTTGAGAGTGAATGGAGGGTCGTCCCTACCATTCACCCTCATTATAGCCGAGGGTGGTTACCCACCAAACCAATGGTGTTTTTTAATTTTAAGTCCCTCCTCGTCTTTCTTGAGAGTGAATGGAGGATCGTCCCTAACATTCACCCTCATTATAGCCGAGGGTGGTTACCCAACAAACAAATGATGTTTTTTTTAATTTTAAGTCCCCCCTCGTCTTTCTTTAGAGTGAATGGAGGGTCGTCCCTACCATTCACCCTCATTATAGCCGAGGGTGATTACCCACCAAACCAATGGTGTTTTTTAATTTTAAGTTCCCCCTCGTCTTTCTTGAGACTGAATGGAGGGTCGTCCCTAACATTCACCCTCATTATAGCTGAGGGTGGTTACCCACCAAACCAATGATGTTTTTTTCTAATTTTAATCCCCCCCTCATCATTTTTGAGAGTGAATGGAGGGTTTTCCCTACCATTCACCCTCATTATATACGAGGGAGGTTTAGTAAGAATTACCCCAATCGTACCAAAATTTGACAAACACAAGGTGGGGGGTTAATATAATATTCTCATTAACATTTTGAGTGTTCTGTTGGAGCAACACATTCCTTACAATTGTGGTCCGATAGGACATTACAACATTATTGATAGTATTTCTTCAAATGGTCTACATTCCAGGGGTTTGGAAAGGGTTCCCCTTCAAGGTTCTCTAGTCTATAGGTTCCGGGGACGACCTCATCAATGACCCTATATGGGCCATGCGAATTTGGGTGGAGCTTTTTAGGTTTTTTCCATGTCTTATTGAGGACTAAGTCCCCTACAACAATTGGCCTTTGCTTCACCCTCTGGTTGTAAAACCTGGCAATCCTCTATTGATAGGTTGCTTGTGTTATCTCAGCGTCTTCCTTTCTCTCCTCGGTCAAATCTAGATCAAGTCTCCTTTCTTCCATATTTCTCTGGGGGGTATACATCAGGACTCTGTGAGTAGGAAATTAGATTTCGATGGGGATGACGGCCTCTGATCCATATGCTAACATGAAAGGGGTTTCCCCGGTAGGAGTCTTTATCGTCATCCTGTAAGCCCACAGTACATCATAGACCTCTTTAACCCATCTTCCTTTGGCCTCCTTAAGTTTTTTATTAATCCCATATAGGATTTTTCTGTTTGTGACCTCAATTTTCCCATTTGCCTGGGGTCATCCTGGGGTAGAGAAGAATAGTTTGACACCCACTCTTTCATAGTATTTATCCAGGGATGCATTTTTGAATTGAGTCCCGTTATCTGAGATGAGGGTGTTGGGGAGACCATATATGCATATGATGCTTTTCTAGATAAACTGGAAGGTCTTCTGCTCGGTGATCGTGACCATCGGCTCTGCCTCTACCCACTTGGAGAAGTAGTCAATTGCCACGATAAAGTATCGATAGTTATTGACAGCCCTGGGCAATGGTCCTACCAAATTGATCCCCCATACTACTAATGGCCATGGGGATGTGATGGGGGTAAGAGGATGATGGGGGTGATGAGGGATGGTGGTGAACCTCTAGCATTTATCACGCTTCTTTACGTATGCCATGGCATCCTTTCCCAAGGTCGTCTATCCCTGGGTTACTATCCTCTTTGCTTATGACTTGCCCCCGATATGGCTTGAACAAAACCCCCATTCACATCTTTCAAGATGTGTGGAACCTTAGATGCGTGTACACATCTGAGAAAAGGGAGCAAAAATCCCTTTTTGTATAATGTGTCACCGATGACAACGAACTTTGCAGCTATGTATCTCAACTTCTTCCTTTCTTATTTTGCTTATGGAATCTCCCCCTCTTTAATGTCTCTGACTAGGGGGTCAATCCAGGAATCTTCACTGCTAATATTTAAACAAGAGCTAAGTGTTCTATCTACATCTTCAATTGTGGGTCACAGCAAAATTTCCACTTGGACTGTCCTCTTGATATCTGTCATGGTTGTTGAGGCTAGCCTGGTGAGGGCATTGGCTCGACCATTATCCAACCTAGGTATCCTTTTTATCTTTACCTCTTTGAATCTTTTCAATAGTGCGTTTACCCTTTCAAGGTATTTGGTCATTATTTCATCCTTAGCCTCATATGCCCCTAGTATCTGATTTACCACCAATCTTGAATCACTGTGAACCAAGATTTGGCCCATGCTAAGATACCTGGCTAATGAGAGTCCTTATATCATAGATTCATATTCAGACTCGTTGTTGGAGGCTTTCAAGTTGAACCTCAGGGTGTATTTAATGTCTGTACTGTTAGGTACTAATACTATTAGTCCAGCCCCACTTCCGCTCTCACAAGCGGACCCGTCAACGAAGAGATTCCACATGGCTTGCTCTTCTGAGAAATTTCCCTCGGTGAGGGATCCCTATTTGAAGATATCTATTCCCTCTTCATTTTTGTCAATTTTTCCTCTAGCGGTTCTTGTCCCAGCCCTGTCTGTGGGTGGGTCAACAATTCTGCTTTGTTGGGCATCTGTCTTCTTGAGGCTTTCATCTTCAGCCTCATCCTCTTCCCAAGTAAACTCAACCATGAAATCTGCTAATGCTTGCCCCTTAATGGCCACCCTAGGTTGATACACAATATCGAACTCTCCTAGATCTATAGCCTAGGCCATAAGCCTCCTCGATTTTTTTGGCTTGTGTATGACCTGCCTAAGAGGAGAGTCAGTGAGGATGACCATTGTATGGGACTGGAAGTATGGCTTCATCTTTCTTGATGCATGGATCAGGGCATAGGCTAACTTCTCCATCGTGGGGTATCTTTGTTTTTCCCCTTGGAGTGCCTTACTATTGAAATACACAGGCTTCTGCACCCCATCCTCTTCTCTCAAAATGGCTGCACTGATTGCCGATTCTGAGAAGGCCAAGTACACATATAATATCTCACCCGCACTAGTCGTGACAACAACATGGGAGACCCTAGGTATGACTTTAATTCTTTGAAAGCCGGGTTAGACTCCACGTTCCATTCGAAGGCCTTTCTGAGAACTTTGAAGAACAATAGACATTTGTCTATGGCTCTGGATACAAACCTATTCAAAGAAGCCACTCTCCCTGTGAGTCTCTAAATGTCTTTAATGGTCCCGGGGGTCTGCATTTCCAGTAGGGCCTTTATCTTCTCAGGATTGGCCTCAATGCCTCTTCGATTGACGATGAACCCGAAGAACTTCCCTACTCCGACCCCAAAGACACATTTAGATAGGTTGATCTTCATCTGGTACTTTTCCATCGTATTAAAGGTCCTCTCGAGGTCGTCTACATGATCCTCGACCTTCAAACTCTTGGTTAACATGTCATCTACATACACCTCCATAGACTTCCCAATTTGGTCTTCGAACATTTTATTCACAAGGAGTTGATATGTTTCTCCCGCATTCTTTAGGCCAAAGGGCATGACCCTATAATAGTATGTCCCTTTATCGGTAATGAAAGCCATTTTTCTAAGTCTTCAGGGTTCATAAAGATATGGTTATAGCTTGAATAGGCATCCATGAAGCTCATTAACTCATGGCCTGCGGTAGTGTCTACCATCTGATCAATGCGGGGGAGAGGGAAACTGTCTTTGGGATAATGTTTGTTGAGGTCAGTGAAGTCTACACACATCTTCCATTTCCCATTAGCCTTTGGAACAATGACCGCGTTAGATAGCCAATCGAGATAGATGACCTCCCTGATAAACTCGTCCTCATCCATCTTTTTGACCTCATCCCTTATAACCTCATACTTTTCTCTAGAATAAATCCTCCTCTTCTATTTCACAGGCTTTGCGTCCACTACCATATTGAGCTTGTGACACATGATTTCGAGGTTGATTCCCGGCATGTTTGCATGAATCCATGCAAAGACGCTCTGTCATCTCCTTAATAACTTGATGAGATCTTCCTTTATTTCGGTCTTTAGAGCTTTGCCCACTTGGACGGGTTTTTTCGGCTCATCCTCATTGAGGATGATGGATTCTACCTCTTCCGTGGCTTCTCCTTTCTTCAGTTTTGTCTCAACCCTGGGGTCAAGAGTATCAATATTATAAGTAGTAGTTGCCTTACTATGCGCCTCTCTTTCCTCGACAGAGTTGAAGTAGCACTCCCTTGCCATCGTTTGGTCTCCCTGAACTTCCCCTACCCCATAAAGGGTCAGGAATTTTATCATCTAGTGAACCGTGGAGGGTACAACCTCAAATTCCTTAAGGGCCACTCGCCCCAATAAGATGTTATAAGCTGAGAAGATGTGCTCGTCCATCATAAAAAAGTTGAACTTCTTAGTTAGCCATCTCGGCCACTCGTCCCCCATTCTGACATCGACCTCATACACCCCTCGAGGATGAACTTTTTCCCCGCTGAAACTAATCAAGTGGTGGTGGTATGGGATGAGCTTAGCATGGCTAAGCCCTAAGGCCTTGAAGAACGAATAGAACATCACATCTGCTAAGCTTCCCCCATCCACCAGGATTCTCGGCACCTCACATCCGTGCACCCTGGTGGTGATGACCATAGGGTCATCATGTGGGGCTAAAATACCCTTGAAGTCCATTCTTGAGAAACCCACTATCAAAGTGTCCATGTCAACTTTCTTCCTCTTTTCTGGCTTAGTTTTAATAGAGGTCGAGAGTACAGTTTTTGTTACTGCCTTAGCCTTACCCACATGGGCCTTCCTATCGTCAACCTCTGACCCTTCTCCTGCTAGTCCTCCAGAGATCATTCTAACACCGAATGAGATCATATTTAGTCTTTTCACATGGTCGTGGTCATCTCTTAGTTGGGGGTCAGGATCGTCCTTATCATCTGAAGGGTCGTCTCTTCAGTTTGGAGGATCTTCTCTGCATGTATCACCTCTCTTCTTCCTGGGGTCGTCCCCTCGGCCCCTCTTGAAGGCGCCCTTATCCACGTATTTTCTTAGAGTCCCTTCTTTCAGCATTTTCTCAATTTCATCTTTTAGGGCGAAACACTTATCAGTTATATGACCATGATCTTGGTGAAATTCACACCATAGGCTTTTGTTCCTCTTGTGAGGAGGTGCCCTCAACTTCTCAGGCCATTTCATTGATCAGTCACTCTTTATCTCAATTAGAATGTGCTTGCAGCTGACTATCAGAGGGGTGTAATCAACGAACATATCATCCACTAGCCTCCTCTTCCCCTCCTTGTTCTTTTTCTGGTACTTGCCCCCACTAGTACATCCTTTTGCGTCCTCATACTTGGCGGCCATCACCTCTTCGGCATTCATCACCTTTCCTGTCATAGCCAACAACTCTGCCATGGTCCTCGGGGGGTCTTTAGAAAGTTTCCACAGTAACTTCCCCTTTTGGAGTCCTCTAATGAGGGCCGTCATGGCTATATTCTCCTCGTAATCTTTGACCTCTAACTTTTCTTTGTTAAACCTAGCAATGTAGTCTCTTAGGCTCTCGTTCTTCCCTTGCTTAACATAGAGCAGGTGAGTGGTCTTCTTTTGTGGCCTCACTCCGAAGAAGAAGTTTTGGATGAATCGGTCTGCTAGATGCTTAAGTCTTTCAATATAGTTCTTTGGAAGAGAGGTAAACCATACATGTGCAGCCTCGGTCATAGTGTTGGAGAAGGCACAACACCTCATCTCATCTTAAATGGAGTATATGTCCGCTGCTGACCGATACATCTCAATATGATGGACTGGGTTAGTACTCCCATCATATCTTGGGGTGACCACTGGTGGCTTAAACTTGGACGGCGTCGGGAATTTAACTATCTTCGCCACAAAGGGTGAGCCTATGGAGTATCCTCTTTGAATAGGGTCTCGACTTTTTAAGATATCACCAATTTTATTCTCCAAACTTTGGATCGAGTCATTCCACATACTCGTAGGGTCAGCTTGGCCGATGTTATCCCCTGTCGCTTCATTGAGATGGACCAACGGTTCTGCGTTCGCCGGTCTATGTCGACTGTTCACTTTACCTTGACCGTCGTCCCGTCAGTGGGGTTGGCCCCCGTGGGGTTGGCCATCCTTCGGTTCTCTTCTGGACCTTGCAAGACTTTTAGATCTAGATAGTCTTTCCCTCAAGTCATTCATCAGGCCTAGCCTTACAAAGGCCGACCCCCTTCTTAGTTGATCAAAAGCTGAGCTTCTCGACTGATCGTTGGGGCTCTGCCTCCCGCACTTCCTTCTGCTCTCCTAGAGGGGTCGCACGGTATTATTGGAGACCTCATATGGCTCCCAGCATTCGATGGGGTACTCTTCCACCTCCACATCATCATACATATCTTTTGGTCAAGGGTTTCCTTGCCTCCCCAAGTGTAGACGCTGGGGGTCAGCAACATCCCTCCGTCGTTGTGGAGGTGGAAAATCTTTGCGCGGTGCCTGGGGTGGTCCCCTGGCTTCATGCTGCCCTGGTGCGGCCATCGGAGTAATCATCTTCGGTGAGACTTTAGGTGGTCTTAATATATTTTGGCTAAGAGCTAAAACTGCTCCTGCATAATCTGTTGGCTTGCTGCTAGAGACTTCAGGGTGGCAGCCACATCAACCATCTCAGACTGAGGTGGCACTTAGCTGAAACTAGGTCCTACTCCACTTGTTAGTGGAGGAGGCAGTGGTAACTCTAGTGCCATATGTTAAACTGTGAAGAGTTGGATAACCAGAAGATTGATGAGCTTGAGAACCTTAATGGACCTCTTTCAATGGTGAAACAGCTCCGCACGAAGGTCAAGTTGTATAAAGGAAGACATAGCTTCTCGTTCCCACAGACGGTGCCAAACTGATGATGCTAAGATTCAGCACCACCAGATAAAAGATGATGAGCTCAAAGAGTGATAACAATGGCAGTAATAGAGTGTGTGTACGTGTATAGAAGGGATGAGTATAAGAGGAATGAAGATCGTGATGTATAGTGGTTCAGCCAATCAGGCCTACATCCACTGTGAGTGTGTGATCTACTAAATATGGGCACTAATGGCCCTAGGTACAATGCACTCAAACTTTATCTCCCTACTGTGTATACAAGCAGAGTCTTAACTAGGGTTATAATTATGGATCCCTTTACAAGGTTGAAGATAACAAGTATATATAGGGCTTGGGTGGTGTAGTGTACCCCCCAGGCATGCATTGAGCATGTGAATAACTATCTAGCCAATTCCCTGCTGATACCTGGACATGACACTTGTGATTAATGATGACATAATATTCCCTCATGTGAGGGGATGTTATTGTTATAACGGTCTTACCCACGTGTTGTTGGAGTCTCACGCGCGCTGTCCCACGCATCTCCCAAATCACGCGTTGTGATGATGTTACCCTCGGCTATTAGATGTTGGGCCGAGGGTAAAGTTACTACTGGTAATGAGTCTAGCTGGGTGTGGGCCTTGTACTGCCGTCCTCTCATTGGGTCGTCTGACCTTCTATGAGGGGTCGACCCCTTGTTGGGTCGTCTGCCATACGATGAGGGGTCGGTCCCTTGTAGGATCGTCGTCAGCTAAGCCGACCCTCCCTGCAATGAAACTGTGGTAAAGTTGGACCCTCGTCTAAGATGGGGACACCCTCGACCTGGCCGAGGGTGTATATTGGTATATCAAATGGTTTTGTGGGGTACATGTTTTGTACACCCCTCTTGAAAAATCATATTTTATATACGTGCATGTGTTTATGTTTCGTAACTAAAAATGAAAGTTACTCACTTATTTTCATCTGTATTACATAGTATGTATTCGCAGTATTTATCTTAAGCATCTTATTAGTAGGTTTCATGAAGTTTTTCATCGATATTTACTAAAATAAGCATAACATTTTATACTAACCAAAAAAATCATAAGATATTTCATACATGTAGCCCAAACATAATTTATTATGTATTTTTTATTTTGTGACATTAATATTGAAACCTTCATTAATATTTTATCGAATAAAAATCTAATAATAAAGATAAGTTTCTTTATTATGTCATAACCTATTTTATAGATCATAATTTGTTCTAGTCAGCTTATTGTTTAAATTATGCCATGACGACCCAAATGGACAAGAGTTGGATTCATCTCAAGAACAAATTGAACCTTCCTTATTAAAAAGGAGTGAAAGAATTCCTTGATTTTGCATTTACCTATAGAGAACCACAAAGTAAGATCCCTTGTCCTTATATTAAATGCTATAAATACTATGACTAAACATGAGAAAGTATGGATGCTCATTTGTTTATATAGCGAATACTAAAGAGTTACACGAGGTGGATACATCAAGGGGAAGACTTTGAACACGAATCTGGTGATGATTTTGAGGTTGAGAATTGCGAGGAAGATGGAGAAAATGACGACATGAATGAGTTGATTCATGATATTGCCTTTGGTAATTTTGGCCATGGGTGGGAGGATAAAGAAGAGTATAATAACCAAAGTTCTCACGTGACTAAAGGGAGAGATGATTCATTTTTAGATTATTGAATGATGCGGAATGAGAACTTTATCCAGGTTTTAAGAATGTCACACTATATTTCAGTGTGAAATCGTTTTTGTGGGTACCTACTGTTGAGCAAGCCCATAAAAGTAGCCTGTTAAGCCCAGCCAGCAAGTGAGTCACCCTACCCAAATTATGAGCCTTGAATAACAGTCAGAATAAAGGATATGGTCAAATCTATCCTCAAGATCTCGGAGAGATATTTAAGGGATATGAGGCCAACGTGTTAGTGATCAACGCATTCTTTTAACTGCATATATACTATACCCTTGGCCCGGGGCTTGGGGCATGTAAAAAAAAATAGTTCGAGAGATACTAAATAAGAAACAATAGGCCTCTCCATGGACGTAGGCAATTTGCCGAACCACGTATATTGTCATGTTGTGTGATTGTTGTTCTTTCTTTACTTCTGGTGATTATTTTCTTTTGATAAATTGTTTTGTGTTGAGATTTTTGTCACCACAATTAGTGTCGTCTGTGGGAAACAATTGCTTTCTCCTTTAAAAATGCTTACCAGCAAGCACCAACAATGTCACATCACAGCAGTAACGTTGCTCAAGCAGGAGACATTCAACAACTGCTAAACCACCCATGGGTAAGGTCTGAAATATGTCATTAAAAACCGAACCTTCTCTAGGAGAGGCAGGTATCTGAATAAATTCAAGGGCCTCCCAGGTCCAAGAAAATATCTAGGCTAATCGATTCGTATGAGGCCAGGGTCCAGGAGCAGGTGGAGGCCACTCGCCAACAGTAGAGCGAGAATTCCCACCTCAAGAGGCGACTGGAGAGACTGGAGAGAGAGCTCCATCAAAATACGAGGCGATGCCACAGTAGGACTCCTAGCCCTCAAGTGAGTAAATCTCGTAGCTAAGGAAGAATCCCAAGACTTGGTTAAGACAGAATGGAAAGACCTAGGTCAGGTGACCACCATTCTGAGCACTCGCGACCAACTTGCCAGTACAGATGTCTTGATCGGTAAAATGATTATATCTGAAGTCTAGTCCAGAGAGATATGGACCAGCATCCAGCTCACCATGGTGCTAGATCTATAAGGGATCTAGCAAGATGAGCTCTCAAAATGAAGATCGAGTCCCCTTTTTCAAGGGCGATAGAAGAAGAGGAAGCGACAAAGAAGTTTATGATTCCCAGGTTCAAGATTTACGATGGGAAAATAGATCCCATTGACCATGTTCGGAAATACAAACAAGCAATGACTCTATGGAATCATAAAGATGCACTCATGTGCGGAATCTTCCCCTTGATCTTGTACGATGTGGCCCATAAGTGGTTCAAGAGGTTACCGCACCGAACCATCAAGAGTTTCAAATCTCTGGCCGAGCTATTCATGGCTCGCTTCAGTACGAGCATTTCCCATTCGAAGAGGATGGATGCTTTGCTCACTATGAAGAAGAAGCCACAGGAAAGTCTCTGAGAGTACGCAAAGAGGTACTAGGAGATATTAAATGAGGTTGAAGACTTCTCGAAGCAAGTCACCGTAGCATCCTTTAAAATAGGATTGCCCATCTCTTGCCTCTTGCAGCAGTCCCTAGCTAAGGAGTCCACAACCATCGATGACTTAATAACCCGTATTGGGAAATACGCTAAAGTCGAGGATGTTACCCATCTTAACGCGGGGGAAAATGGTCACGTGAAGACAGGAAAGGGTGGCGAGAAGGTCGAACCACAAAATAAAGGGAATAAGAACGGAGGCAAGAATGTCATCAAGAATAAGAACAGGAACGATGCATTAAAGATATTTCAAGCGGTTAACATAGTCTTTAAAGACCCGATCAATAAGATACTAGCGAAGATAAAGGACGATTTGTTCATCAAATGGCCAAGGAAGATGGGAGGAGACCCCTCCAAGAAAAACAACGAATTGGGATGCGCATTTCACAAGGAAGCTAGACATAAAATTGAACAAAATAAGGCCCTAAAGTCTCACCTCAAGGAATTGGCCCAGGTCGGACACCTTAATGAATTCATGGAAAAGATGACAGATAAAGCGGCGGTGAATGGAGAGCAGCGACTGGATAATGTCCTCGAGGAGGATGCTGGTCATGAATTTGCAGTAATACATGGGGCATCATACTTTAAACAAATTCAATGGAATACAACCCGAATGGAAGTTAAGAAGCTTATCGCAGTTATGCAGGCCTTCCAGATTGATCCAGGCAAGTCTCAAGCAGGGAAGTGGCGACGGCAAGGGGACATTGATTATAACAAACATATCGTTTTTACAAACGAATATTTGGTGGGAGTTAGAACCCCTCATTATGACGCATTGGTCATTACACTCAGGATAGACAATTGCGATGTCGACAGGCTACTCATCGACCAAGGCAGTTCATCCGAAGTAATGTACCTCGACTTATTCAGGAAGATGAAATTAAGCATAGCATATCTGAAGGAAGCCACCATCCCATTGGGCGGCTTCGTAGGGAAGGTCACAGTCAAGGCAGGAAACATCTCCAAATTGATTGAATTTCTTATTATCGATATCGAATCACCATACCAACCCATCCTCGGAAGGGGGTGGCTCCATGTAATGAAGGTCGTTCCATCGACCCATTACCAGAAGTTAAAGTGAGTAACTGATCGAGGAGTAGTTATAATCCATGGGAACCAGGTTACGGTGAGGAAGTGTTTCATCGCAGCCATATGTCCCAAACAGGAGAAGAAAGTAGAAAAAATGAAAGTCAAGGAAGAAGGATAGGAGTCATTGATGCCCTCCAAATAGAAGCTAAGGTATGGTCGACCTGAAGTGGAGGGAACCAGGCTCCTCCTCTCTGAAAGGGTTGTTGAAGACCTTGAAGAGGTCACAACTGGAAGTCGCTCAACTGAAAAGAAGTTTTTAATTATCTCCTCCTTGATTGATGGTGAGAAAAAAGAACTAACTACCTTACTCCGAAGCAATGTGGATGTTTTCGGATGGGAACCCTACTAGCTACCTGGGATTGATCCTAGCATCGCATGTCATCAACTACACGTGGACCCAGTTTTTGGTCTAGTGGCGCAAAAGGCTCGCCAAACATCCCTAGTGGAGTCTAAAGCAGTAGAAAAAGAGGTCGAGAAGCTACTTGACACATGGTCCATACGAGAAGTTCAGTTCCTCAAATGGTTATCTAACCCAGTAGTGGTTCCTAAGAGTAACGAAAAATGGAGGGTTTGTATTGACTTCACCAACCTCAATAGGTCCTATCCCAAAGACAGTTTCCCCCTACCAAAGATCGATGAAATAGTTGATGCCATGGCTATACATGAGAGAATGAGCTTCTTAGATGCATACTCGGGATACCATCGAATCCCCCTTCACGTTCCAGATCAAGATAAAACCTCCTTTATAGCCACTATATGTTTATATTACTATAAGGTTATTCCTTTCGACCTTAAAAACACAGAGGAAACCTATCAATGGATGGTCACGAAGATGTTCAAAGACCAGATGGGGGATACCATGGAAGTTTATATCGATGACATGCTCGTTAAGAGAAAACTCAAGGATGGCCACCTCTCTTACCTGGCTAAAACCTTTGAAACCCTCAGGAAGTACCGAATGAAACTTAATGCAAGTAAGTGTTCATTCGGTGTCCAGTCAAGAAAATTCCTTGTATACTTAGTCAGCAAGACCTGACCAGATCGACGCCATCATCAAGGTCGAGCCATAAACAGTAAGAGACGTACAGAAGCTTGCATAAATGCTCTCCGCATTCAACCGGTTCATTTCTAAATCTTCGAAACGATGCCAACCATTCTTTAAATTATTGAAAAGGAACAAAGGAGAAACCTGGGATGAAGATTACTCGATGGCCCTAGAGGATCTCAAAGTCTACCTGAGTTGTCCCCCTTTGCTCGTAATTCCTGGACAGAACGATCAACTATACCTCTACCTAGTAATGTCAGACCAAGCGATAAGCTCTACCTTAGTATGTCAAAGGGAGGGAAGCCAACATACAGTAAACTACGTGAGCAAAACTCTCTTGGAGGACGAACAATGATACCTGCCATTGGAGAAGCTCGCTTATGCGCTTGTGGTAGCCTCAAGGAAACTAAAGAATTATTTTAAAGCTCATTCCACCTTCGTAGTTACTTCATACCCCTTAAGGTCGTTCTAAGGAAAGGAAATCTCTCCAACCGACTATCCAAATGGTCAGTCGAGCTTAGAAGGTTTGATATCCACTTTAAACCAAGAACAACCATCAAAGGGCAAGTATTGGAAGACTTCATTACCGAATTCACGGGGGAGTAGCCTTATGATCACCCCAAAACTAGTCACCCAAAGGAAAGTTTAGGTGTTTGGACATTATATGTTGATGAAGCCTCCAACTTAAGGGGGCGGGAGTTCATATTGTGATAGTCACTCCTGAGAACACGGTGCTAGAGCAGGGATTTAGACTTGGATTTGAAGCCTCCAACAGTGAGGCAGAGTACAAGGCATTGATCGCTAAACTAACCAAAGTAAAGTTACTAGGGGAAAGGCATCTTCAAGTCTTCGGTGATTCACAATTAGTTTCCAACCAAGAAAGAGGCGACTTCAACATAAAAGATGAAAGGATGGCAGCTTATCTCGCCATTGTAAAGGGATTAATGGATAACTTCGATCAAGTCGATGTTCCCCAGGGGACAGAACAGTAATGCAGATGCCCTAACAACCCTAAGCTCAGTAATAGACTCAGATATGAGAAGAATAATTCAAATTGATTTCCTTACGCAACCCAGTATTCGTAAGGACGCTGAGTTGCGAAACCCCAAGCAGATCCTCCACATTGAAAAAGCTCCTTGGTGGATGGATCCCATTATAGATTATTGTTAAATGATAAGTTACCCAATGACAAGAAGATAGCCCAACATATAAGATTCAAGGATGCTCGATTTCACTTATCTCCTGAGGGAAAACTGCATAAAATAACTTTCAGTGGACCCTACCTTGCGTCCACCCAAAGGATATCGAGCAAGTCCTTCACGAGCTCCATCAAGGGATTTGTGGAAGTCATGCAGGAGGAAGATCGATAGCATTTTGAGCAATGAATGAAGGATACTGGTGGCCATACATGCTGAAGGATGTTGGAACTTATGTTCGAAGATGCGAGAAATGCAAAAAACACTCGTCCTTAATCCACCAACCCGCCAGCGAATTAAAGCCCTTAGCTACCCCCTGCCCCCTCTCCCAGTGGGTCCTAAACTTCGTGGTCCCTCTGTCTACCGCATCAGGAAATAAGAAGTATTTGTTAGTGTCCACGTACTCCATCACAAAATGGATAGCGGCAGAGCCACTAGCGAACATCAAGGATGCTGACATGATAAGGTTCATATGGAGGAATATTATCACGCGCTTAGGCATACCCAAAACGATCATTACCGATAACGGGACCCAGTTAGAGAGTGTCCCCTTCCAAATATTTTGCAGTGATCATGGAATCAGGCACTACTTCAGCTCTATAGGGTACCCTCAAAGCAATGGTCAAGCCGAGTCCTCTAACAAGATAGTGATCGATGGATTGAGGAAGCTCCTTGAATGAGCTAAAGGATCATGGGTAAACGAGATGCCCCACATCCTATGGGCTTATCGCACCAACCCGAGGTGAGCAACTGGGGAAACACCTTTTGCACTGACATATGGAATGGAATCAATTATCCCCTTAGAAGTTGGTCTTCCTACTATGATGTCGACGTTGGTCGACCAAGGCAAAACAATGAAGCATTACTCACCGAGCTTGACTTAGTGGACGAATGGAGAGAGTTGGATCTAGTTAATCTGGCACCTTACCAGCAACAACTAGCCAAATAATATAATTAGAAAGTTAGCCCTTGGAAATTCCAGGTCGGAGACTACGTCCTAAGGAAAGTTCTTGGTAGTACGATGAAACCATCAGATGGCAAGCTTGCGCCTAACTAGGAGGTACCATTCAAGGTCATAAGGGATAACCTACAAGGAGCCTAACACTTGGAAACGTTGGAGGGAATGGAGATACCAATATCCTGGAATGAAGACATCCTAAATAAATTCTACTTCTAAATTTCTTCATGCACCATTAGTTTAGGCAAATTTTCATTTACAAATTAATGTTGCATTTTTATTTCTGACTGTTACAAATTGGCATTCTATATATGTTGGTTGTCTTAAATGTATGTTATTTTATGCACCCTTTCCAAGTTACAGGTTTCACTATTTCAAATAGCCTCTTGTGGTTACATCATAGTAGTCGGGTGTATACTAACTCGAATTCTCTATAGTGAAGCAAGCAGGGTTGATACATAATATCCCTCCTCAGGCCATTATTTATGACACAACTTGCCTCCGAGGTTGTTGCAGCAATAAGTAAAGACCTATAGGGGATCCTCAGGAAATATGGCTAACCCAAGTTGGTCGCGAACATAGTTTGGATTCAAAATCCTTCCCGAGTGGATAACCCACTAGTCAGGTGTATCCTCGCCATCGTCTTACTTAGTCCTAAGGAAGTGTGATGACACAACCTAAAAGGTAAAGAAAGGTGAAATGGTACGTCTATGACATACTGGACTAGGAGAATACTCATTAAAAAATAAGCTCGTGATTAGTCAACTGAAAATCCCAAAATCACTAATGAGTATCAATCAAAAACATGTTTAGTCGAAAACTGCCCAAAACATAAAAAAATTATTGATGTAGGTTACAAGGTAACACATACAACAGTGATAAAATAGAAAAATAAGAAAGAATAAATTGGGACTAGGTCATTGAGCAAGGTAATCAGCCACTCGCGCCCTTAGACCATCGTCTGGATAAGGGGAAAACTCCTCCTCGACTTCTTCTGGGCTTGACTCTAACAGCTACCTTGGGATTGCGTCTATTGGGATCCAATTGTCATCCCTTTTGAATGGATTTTTCTCTGCAGACGAAGGAGTGATATCATGTCTATACCAAGGGACAGAGTTCTTAGACACCCTTAACTCCTTAAGGGCACTCAGCCACCCTCTGATAAAAGATAGCTCCTCGACCTCCTTGAACCTCATAGGAGCATCTGTCCAGCCCTGGTTGTACCCATCTACCTACACTTGCCGATGACCTTTCTTGAATAAGTGCCTCAGTAGGGTGAAATCCCTTTGAACCCCATCATCTATCATGTACGGCCAATGAACATCTCCTGATAGTTTGGCAATCTCCCTAGTTGAACCACTATCATTAGTCCTAGTTCACTGCCTAGTTGACGAAGAAGAACCTTGTATGACTGCAGGGGAAATGCTTGGTGCATTCTCCCTGAGGCGTGCAACTTCCCTCCTTAAAGAATCATTCTCCTATTGCACAACTTATCCAACCTGATTAATCTCAGAGGCATCCAAGAGCTTAGCCTTAAAAGCATCCATTTCTTCTTGAACAGAGGCACCAACCTCCTCCATATTTGCAAGTCTATCCTTCAACCTGGCTACTACCTTGGATTGATCCTTATAATCTTAGTTCATTATCCTAAGGGATTTATAAATCTTAACAAATCCTTGACGAGCTTGGTCGCTTACATTGGAACCAAGGATTTGGCCTAGGTGATAAGAAGCAGGAATGTAATCATCAAGGTCAACAAACTATAAGACATGGAGCAAGAATAATAAAAATATATTAGCAAAAGCACAAACCAAATCCTTTCATTAAAAATTAGCACTGGATAGGTACAGATACATGAAATGGCAAGGAAAGAGAATAAAAAAAGAAAAAATACAAAAACATCCCTAAGAATCTATTGATCAACCCCAACCTGTTATGTGGCAACTGGCTCTTTCCCCTTGCTAGTAGTGACCTCACTCGGCTCTGCCCCAAGTGTTGAGTCATCGATGATAAAAGTAATAGGAACATCAGAGGAAGGATCAGCATGTTGGATTATAACTGGGGATTCGTCAATAATGGGTTTGGGGCTAGGGTTGTGCTCACCAAACAGGGGAGAATTAGTAGAAATTCTAATAGAAACCATAGCTCTATCCCAGCCTTTCTTAAAGTTTGCCCGATAGTTATATTCAATTTTCTTCTCGGCGTCTTCGTAAGATGCTTCATAACCCTCATTGTAGCTATTCTCCCTAGTTGTGGCTGCCTCTGACTCTAAGATTGTCACCTTCTCAGAAAGATTCATGTTCTTATTAGTAACGGTGAGCTTGCCAACCTCTACCAACTCATAAAACTCGCGAAGCTCCTGTAACTCCTTAGCTTACCCGACCCTCTCCTTGGAAAATGAGGCCTCAGCTATTGTAAGAGCTTTTTAGGAAGTATTTAATCTCCCCTCAATATCATCATTTCTCCTCGCCAACCCATCTCGACTACGGCGGAGAACAGAGTAAATAGATAGAAACCGCAAGAAGAAAGAAGTATAAGCAAGTGATGAAAAGAACTAGGTAAATAAAGGACAAGAAAAGAAATGTCCTTACCAAATAGAGACCTTGATCTGCCTTCAGGGATAACTAGTCAGGACTCATCTTTGAGGACCACACCCGGTTTGCTATCAATATTTCCCTTTCAATCATTATAGGGGCGAGATGAGGGGACACAATCACAGAAGCCCCCTTAGATGGAGCAACAACAGGCACCAGGGAAACTTGTGCCTTCTTTATCCTTTCTTCTCCTCTTCTTGCTTCTTCTTCTTCTTCTCCTCTTCTCATTTTCTATCTCACTCTTTCTTTCTCTCCCTCTCCCTCTTTTCTTCTTCTCTCCTTTTCTTCTTTAGCTCCTTCTCGCGAGCTACTGTCTAGGAACCACTGGTAGTATCCCCAAACCTAGTCTTCTGGTTCTTTAGCCTGCTAGACATAAAGATATCATCGTCATCATCATCAGGGATCAAATTCTTCCTTATGGGAGGAGCCATGTCTTCCTCAATAGAACTCTCTGAACTAGAGCCACCTGAACTAGAGCCTTCCTTGTTGGATCTCTCTCAACCAGAATCCTCTTCGATGGATTCTTCCTCACAATATCTTACCTTAACACCACCACCTCTAGCAGCACCGAACTCTGAACTTCTCTCCTTCTCTTCGTCTAGGTCAATAGGTTGAAGAGAACCTTCTTCCTCCTCTTTTTCCTCTGAGATATTAAGATGGGGAATGGAGTTAACTGGATATGCGATGAAACTGGAGGTAGTGTTTTAATATTCTAATAAGAAGGTAATCGACTTGGGATGCTCACCTTCTATAAAATATTCTCTTATATTCCAGGCCTTGAGTAACTCAACAACATGGATCTCGTGGAGAGTAGGCTCCTGGTTCTTGGACTTTGCTTTAAATGAAAAGGAAAACGTTAAAGGAAGAACACATTATAGCAACAATGAAAAGACAAAGAGATTGAACAACAACCTATGTATTCCTCCTCATAAGTAGCAATTCGAGGTCCTATGTACCTCGCACCCCCTACCTAAGGAGGGAACTTCCAGTTCCTAGATATGAATCCTTCATACCAGTAATACTTATAGGAATCAGGTAGATTACCTACCAATACCCTATCCGGACTCCTCGCTTTCAAGTAAAGAAGACCATAACTGGTACGTGAAAAGGAGTAATAAAAACAGATTTTA
The DNA here is from genome assembly GCA_949130495.1 of Sambucus nigra. Classification (NCBI taxonomy): domain Eukaryota; kingdom Viridiplantae; phylum Streptophyta; class Magnoliopsida; order Dipsacales; family Adoxaceae; genus Sambucus; species Sambucus nigra. The sequence continues at coordinate 575,709,022 of OX422217.1, forward strand.
CCAAGCCTAACTTAGTGCCATAGAGTTGGTTTATTCTGTGAACTCCATTAATAATCTTCCAAACATTTAGGGAACATTGGACTAGGGCTATATCAAAATACTGGAAGAAATGTAAGAAGAGACGATTTGAGGAAAAAGTTAAACCCCTTGGGATAACAAAAGAACATGAATCTAGTGGCCATCCTCAACATCATGAACATTATGAGGAATATGGGCACACTCAATATCCACCCAATTAGGGATGTTGTAACATTTCCTAAGCTCTACTAGGGATTTGTTATTTATCCTTTCCATAAAAAAAAACTATCTATAGTAGAATTAAAAATGACGAAAGGAAATACACAAAGAGGGAAGACTGAGAACTTACAGGAAAATAATAAAGCTTAAAATGATGGAAAACCATGGGCAAATGAAGATGATTAAGGCAAGAAATAGCTTGGAAGTAATGAAGAGAAAGATTGAGAATAAGAGATGACTTGAAAGAGAGAGAAGCAAGAAGTTGAAGTGATACCAAAATTCGTCAAACACCTTGTTTTAAACTCCTCAATGATAGTGCACTCTGATCAAAGAAGATTTACCGCCCAAACTTCCTACCAAATGATGATTCATGCCCCTATAATTTTTATAAACTACAAATGTCCCATTAGAAGTGGATCGGAAGATGCTATTTAAAATTTGTGAGCCCAAATTGTGGCCCTAAAAATTTAAGAAGAAATTGTGGGTACCTACTGATGAGCAAGCCCATAAACGTAGCCGGCTAAGCCCATCCAACAAGTGAGGCACCCGCCCCAAATATGATCCTTGAATAACAGTTAAAATAAAGGATATGGTCAAATATATCCCCAAGATCTCAAGGAGATATTCAAGGAATATAAGGCCAACGTGTTAGTGATCAACACATTATTTTAACTGCATATATACCGAGCCCCTGGCCCAGGGCATGGGGTATGTCAAAAAAACTAGTTCGAGAGATACTAAATAAGAAACGGTAGACCTCTCCATGGACATAGGAAATTTTCCGAACCACATATATTCTCGTGTTGTGTGATTGCTGTTCTTTCTTTACTTCTGGTGATTGTTTTCTTTTGATAAATTATTTTTTGTGGAGATTTTTATCACCACAATTTCATTTAAAAATAATGAATCGGTGGAGTGATAAATCTTTAAACACGATGATTGATATCTTAAGGACACCTTTCCAATTGGCAAGATACTTCCAGGGTCATATTACAAGGCTAAGAAGATAATTAAGGACCTGGGACTTAATTATGTGAAAATACATTCTTGCTATATGACTGTGCACTTTTTAAAAGAAGTATGAGGATTTGGATCCATGTTCAGGATGCAAAACCTGTAGATGGAAGTATGAAGGATGTAAGAAGACATCTCAAAAAGTTTTGAGTTATTTCCTATTAAAATCGTGACTTTGGAGGCTATTTATATAGAAGAGCGTTCCTCAGGATATGAGGTGGCATAATCATAAGAGCATCAAGTAGGAAAATGTTTTGAGGCATCCCACTGATGCTGAAGGTTGGAAGAATTTGATAAAAAGGATAAACCATTTGCACATGATCCTATCTTAGAGGAAATTTAGAATAACAAGGAGCTCCACTGGCCGGGAAAGTTAAAAGCACCTCTCAATTGAAGGGACACTTCAAAGTTTTGTTAATTTCATAGGGATCATGGGCATACCACTGACAAGTGCATTTCTTTGAAAAATGAAATAGAAACTCTGATTCGGATGGCCTCAGCTTCGTCGACCAAGAGCGTGGTCTGAGGAACATGAGCAGATCAAACTCACCCCGTCGAGGAATAGAAGATGACAAAAGAGCACGCAATCAAGAGGTTGGAGATGATCCCGACCTACCCAATAGACCAGAGGAACCAGAGATGGACATTTTCATGATATCTTTCGAATGTCATTTTATTATTGGAGGTAACACTGGAGGAGGAGATACAGTAGCAGAAAGGAAGGCCTACATGAATGAAGCTAAGGATTAACCAACCATCAAACAGATTGACAAGATCGACTCTAATGATGGCCGACCATGAAAGGTCAATAAAGATCATCTAGTAATTGGCTTCTCCAGGAATGATCTGAATATATTAATTTATCCTTATGATGACCCATTAGTCATCACATGCCGAGTTCATAAAGGTAGCGTTACAAGAATAATGGTCGATAACGGAAGTTTGGCAGAAGTAATGTTCTATGAATGCTTTCATAAACATGGGCTAAAAGATAGCATGTTACAACCCTATTATAAACCACTCATATGATTTGCTGGAGAAAAATTATACCCTTTGGGTACTATCAAGTTGGACGTCCAAGTCGACACTTGTCCAGTGAGCAAGCAAGAGAGAATTTTTTCTTCGTGTTGGATAAGAATGTCCCATCTTCCTACACCATCATTATTGGCAGAGTGGGAATAAAACAATTCGAGGCTATCCATCCAGTCTTCATTATTGTATGAAGTTCTCGACTAACTATGTAGTTGGCGTGGTCAATGGAAACCAAAAATATGCTAGGGAACGCAATTATACCTGAGCCCACCAACAAGAGGTCAAGAAGATCACCACCACTTATAACATCGACACATTGGACCCCAGAGAAGAAAAGAATCTAGTTAAGGGACAAGTAATGGAGGAGACATAATCCATTATCTTGGATGATGAGAAGCCAAAAAGAACCATCCAAATTGGTTCAAGGTTGACCCCTTCTCTCACACTGCAATTAATTAAATTTCTTAGAAAGAGAAAGAGCATGTTCATTTGGATCCATGAAGATATGCTAGGAATCGACCCTATTTTCCTCTGCCATGAGCTCAATATAGTCAAAGACTCCAAGCCAGTCAAACAGAAGTGAAGAGTTTTCAGTCTCGAGAAAAATGTGGCAATCCATGAGGAGGTAGAGAATTACAGAAAGAAAAGTTCATCAAAGATGTTAAATACCCAACCTAGATGTCTAATGTGGTGATAGTGAAGAAGAAGAAGAATAATAAGTGGCGCATGTGCATTAATTTTACCGATCTAAAAAGCTTGCCGAAAATATCATTTTCCTTTGCCAAGGATTGATTAATTGGTAGATGCAACTGCAATTCATGAGTTGCTTAGCTTCATGGATGCCTATTCTGGTTACAATCAGGCAAAATTAAAGCTCGAAGATAGAGAAATCACATCCTTTATTACTAATCGAGGAACATAGTGTTATAACGTCATGCCCTTTGGGCTGAAGAATGCTGGAGAAATGCATAAAAGGTTAGTAAATAAAGTTTTGAAGAACAAATCAGCAAGAATATGGAGGTTTATATTGATGATATGCTCACCAAGAGAAAGGTGACTGCCAACCACATTGCCAACTTAACCTAGACATTCAACCAATTGGAGAAGCATCAAATGAAACTCAACCCGGTGAATTATACTTTTAGGGCACATGAAGTAATGTTTCTAGGGTACATTGTTAATCAGAGAGGGATAAAATATGATCCCGATATAATCAAAGCTTTGATGGAAATGTAGTCCCGACGAGCAAAAATGAGGTGCAAAAGCTCACAGGAAGGGTAGCAGCCTTAAATCTCTTCGTTTCCATGGCAACCGACAAGTGCCTTCCATTCTTCAAAGTTATTAGAAATTCTATTGAGTTGATAATGAATGCGAAAGAGATTTTGTTAAAATTAAAAAATATATGGGGTCTCCACCATTGCTCTTTCGATCCATAATGGGAGAGAAGTTGTATTTACATCTGGCTGTTTTAGAATCAGCTTTCATCTCGACACTCATCCGAATAGAAGAAGTGGTCCAAAATTCTGTGTATTACACAAGCAAAGCGTTATGAGGAGCAGAAATCAGATGGCCACGCTTGGAAAAGTTAGCACTAACACTTATAGAGGCATCTATGAGAATGAGGCTATAAGGAAACATTTCCAATCGAGTCAATTTGTAGTACTGGCTTAATTTCGGACAAAATGATTTGAGTCATAGGATAGAGTGTAAAGTGTATCCATCCAAGCCTATGACGAATTTGTGTTGAAGACGTAGCGACCCAGATTTTAAAGCTTCATCATTATCGAGTTTCTAGTGCCTTGTCTTTACGTCATCAAGTTGAGGATTCCATAGTATCCAAAAGGTATCACGGGTGTAATTTTGTTTAAAATGACCTTTTATTTTTAGAAATTAATTTTAGAACCTTGTATAAAAGTTTTTGGAATTAAAATGAAAAATTAGAATTTCTGAATTTTCATTCGAAGTGTCGTTCAAACGAGATTGTCATTCGAATGAGAATTCGAACGAGTTTTCCAACGACTTTGCCTTTTCATCCCTGTTTTATTGTTAGTAAAGTCGTTCAAATGATGTCATTCGAACGACCTGGGAAAGTCATTCGAATGACCTTGGCGGGAAAGCTAAAATTCTGCCAGTTTGCTTTTTTAACCACTTTCCCACTACTTTTCCCCCACTACCTTTTACCACCTTTACATAGTGCGGGAACTAGTATTTTGAAGACAACTGTTGATACCAAATTTAGTCTGCTAACGTGGATCAATTATGTGGAGACAGGCGTCAATTTACATGGTACCCACAAACATTTTTTTAACAACACCTTGAATCCGAAGAGCTCAATCTCCCCGACCAACTCAGGCGCTCCGAGTAACAAGTGTTCACCGAGGAACTTTATTATACAGAGCAACTCATGTATACCGAGCTACTTAGGCGGTCCGAGCATCTTAGGCAGTCCGAGATGCATCTCGTAAAGAGAATTTATATCCGAATAATAAAGAGGATGACTGCGCATTAAATGCTTATTATTATCACACAGATGTACACGCCTACTGGACAGCTATGTATTATTCTTTCACATGTACAGCCTCAAGGCTATAAATACATTGTATCATCCTCGTTGTAGGAGGACTCGAAATTTCTTGGTAAAACCTATTATCGAGAATTCCAAACAGTCAGCAATAACAAAAATAGTGGACGTAGGCCATTCTTTCAAGGCTGAACCACTGTAAAAATCTTTTGTCGTATTTATTTTTATCTGTGATTGATTAATTAGAGATAATCTAATTTTTTACATCAACAGATTGGCGTTGTCTGTGGGAAACGACTGTAATTTTCATTTTTCACCAAAACCATTTATCATCAATGGCTAATCATCCAGAATCCAGTAATCGAAATGCTGGGATTCCTCCAAATCCATCCACTCCTCCAAATGTCCAAGATCTGGCCGAAATAATTGATAATCTAGCCCAAGGCCAAACAGCCATGCAAGAAACTATGCGACAACTCATACAAACTGTCCAGGGTAGAGTATCTACCCATTCCGGGCAACGAAGCGTTCAAAGAAACACCCGTTTACCTTCTTCGCGTACTAGGCGAACGTTATTCCCAGAGGAATCTCGATCTAGACGTACCGATTCATATCGCACTGAGATATCTAATGATTTTTCTTATCAACCTGGTCGAACTTCATCAGTACGAGCAACAAATTCTAAACAAAACATCACTCTCTCTCCAGTGGAGAGACTAAGTAGGGCATCTCCTTTTGATCGTTTGGGACCTAGGAGGAATAGAAGTCCTCCTAAGGCTATGTCGAGGAACTTTCGATGACCATCCGATCTAAGGGAGGGTTCTGCCCAATCATGACCAACTGTTCGTAATGAAAGATCCCAGGAAGCAAATTCAACACGATCATTTGCTAGAACCAATAGGCCCGAGGAGGGAAATGATGCATCAAAAGGCTATATTCAAAGGTTGGAGGATAGACTAGGGGAAATGGCTAAGGCCAAGAATCCTCTAGAAAGAACTTTTGTCCAAGGGATACCTTTTATCTAGGCAATTGTGGATTTTCCCACACCATCAAAGTTCAAAGCACCTGTTGTGACTCCTAAATATGATGGAAAAATTGACCCTGTACTTCATATAGAACAATACCAAGCTGCTGTCGATATCTATGTCGTGCCAGATGAGATGAGATGCAGGACATTTTTGAGAACTCTTATCGGATCTGCTCAAATATGGTATAATAATCTTCCTCGGGGGAAGATTTCAACCTTCTTTCAACTGGCCGAGCTCTTTATTGGAAATTTCTGTTTTAGAGCAAAACCAGTTAAACAAGTAGCACGCTTGTTAAGTGTTAGACAAAAAGCAGGTGAGAGCACCAGGGATTATATAACTCGTTTCAATAACGAGAAGCTCGAAGTTATTGATTACGAGGAAAAGATAGCAATTATTGCTTTGATGAGCGTACTGTTGCCAGATAAATTATACTACACTCTAGCCAAAGATCCGCCTAGAACCATGTAAGAACTAATGGCAAAAGCAGCAAAGATTATGAACGAAGAGGAAGCTATGGTTGTGAAGAAGAATATGAATACCAAAGAGACCAAGGTGGAGGTTGATAAGGCTGAAAAGAAAGAGCATAAGAACAATGAGGGTAACAAGCAGTCAAAAGCAAAGCCATCATGTGAACTGTTGAAGAAATTTGGAAATTATACTCCTTTGAAAGTAGACATAAACCACGTTCTGGAAGAAATCAAGAACAGCGAGGAGCTAAACTGGCCAGAGAAAATGAAGATAGATACTAACAAGAGTAATAAGACCAAATATTGCGATTTCCATAAAGACCATGGTTACATGACCAAAAATCGCATAGCTCTTTAGAATGAAATTGAAGCACTCATCAGATGAGGTAAGCTGGCCAAGTATGTTGATCGTAGAAATGATGGAAAAAGCAACGACCGAGCAAGACAGAGGTCTAGATCTCCTCGTCGAGCAAAAGAAGACAAGAAAAAATATCGTGAAGATGATCCAGAAGACGACCCCGATCTCCCCAAAAGACCAAGACAACCAAACGTGAGGTATTTTCAATTCGTTTTGGATCATTTGATTGTAATGTTATTATAGGTGGAGATGCAGGTGGTGGAGACCTTACTGCAGAGAGGAAAGCTTACCTCAATGAGGGTCAAGCTTGTTCATACATTCAACGAATAAATCTAGCTGAGGATGATCTCCCAAGGAAGGTAAACAAAGAAAAACTGGTCATCGGTTTCTCCAAGAACGACCTTGCAGGTGTGTTATATCCTCATGATGATCGATTGGTGATTAAAATGAGGATGAAGGAAGTAATGATCTTAAGAGTACTGGTGGATAATGGTAGCTCGGTGGATATCATGTTCTACTCATGCTTTGCCAGTGCTTAAATCTAAAGTTGTCCCAATTGGAACCTTATCACAGGCCCCTCCTCGATTTTGCTGGCGAGAAAGTTTTTCCACTTGGGACGATCAAATTGGATATGTTCATCAGTACATTGCCTACTTGTCAAACAGAAAGAGTAATCTTCTTCATGATGGATAAGAATGTCCAATCAGCTTACAATATCATCATGGGAAGGGTAGGTTTGAAGAAGTTCGAAGCAGTACCATCTACTGTACATCAATGCCTAAAATTCCCAACCAACTTTGGAGTAGGAATTGTGAAGGGTGACCAAAAAGTAGCTTGGGAATGCTACTATTCATCTACCGAGCCGGAAGAACTGTAGGAATCTAGGAAAAAGACTACTACCTATCAAGTGGATGAAGGTGTAGAAATTGAAACATTAGATCCTAGAGACGAATCGCAGCTCGTGAAAGGCCAGGTGGTGGAAGCTACTAAAAATGTCATTATGGACGACGAGCACTCGGAACGAACAACTCAAATAGGTTTGTCATTGGATGCCTCACTAAAACAGGGATCGATAGTCTTCTTAAAAAGAAGAAAACAAACTTTTGCATGGATCCACGAGGACATGCCAGGGATAGACCCAAATTTCTTATGTCACGAGCTTAATGTGAACAAGGAAATTAAGCCAGTGAAGCAGAGAAGAAGAGTGTTCAGTCCTGAAAAGAACCAAGCTATACAAGAGGAGGTCGAGAAGCTCCAGAAAGCTTGTTTTATTGAAGACGTCAAATATCCAAACTGGTTACCAAATATGGTGATGGTGAAGAAGAAGAACAACAAATGGAGGATGTGTAGACTTTACCAACCTCAACAAGGCATGCCCAAAGGATCATTTTCCTTTGCCCTGAATTGATCAATTAGGGGATGTTACCTCGGGACACGAGCTGTTGAGCTTCATGGATGCTTATTCTGGTTACAACCAGATTAAAATGAAACCTGAAGACAGGGAGAGTACCTTTTTTATCACCCCTAGGGGAACTTATTGTTATAATGTTATGCCTTTTGGATTGAAAAATGCAGGTGCAGCATATCAGCGACCGATGAACAAGGTGTTTGGAGAGCAAATCAGTTACAATATGGAAGTTTATGTCGATGATATGCTAACAAAAAGAAAGAGAGATGTTGATCATCTAATTGACTTAGGCCAGACCTTTGATCAATTAGATAAATATCAAATGAAGTTGAACCCTACCAAATGCATATTCAGAGTACGAGAAGGCATGTTTCTCGGGAATATTGTCAACCAACGAGGTATTGAAGTGAACCCTGAAAAGATCAAGGCTTCATTGGGGCTACGATCTCCAACGACGAAGAAGGAAGTGCAAAGTCTCATAGGGCGAGTTGCGGCACTTAATAGATTTGTATCACGAGCAACTGATAGATGCCTCCCATTCTTCAAAACACTCCGAAAAACATTTGAATGGAATGATGAATGCTAGAAGGCCTTTCAAGAGTTGAAGAAATACCTAGGAGCACCTCCACTATTGTCCAGGCCAGTGATGGGAGAAATATTGTACTTGTATTTGGCAGTTTCGGAGAATGCAGTTAGCTCAGCATTGATAAGAATGGAGGATGGGGTGCAAAAACCAATTTATTACACTAGCAAGGCCTTTCGAGGAGTAGAGATCAGATATCCAAGACTGGAAAAGTTAGCACTAGCGTTGATCGAAGCGAGTAGAAGAATGATGCCTTACTTCTAAGATCATACCATAGTTGTGTATACTGATATGCCGTTGAGGCAAGCCATTCATAAACTAGGAAAATCAGGGAGATTGATGTATTGGGCAGTAGAACTTGGTGAATATGACATAGTTTATAAGCCTAGATCGTCGCTTAAAGGGCAAGCAGTAGCGGATTTTATCGCAGAATTCACTTATCCTGACACCTCCGAGGAGTAAAAGTTGAATACCGACCAGCTTGTGGATGTTATAGGATCATCAATTTTAAACTCCGACCAACTTAAGTCGATTGACAAGCAAGAGAAGATGGTCAACGAGCAGCAAGAAGTCCTAGAGGAGGATATAAGGAAGCATAAAATATTCCATCGAGGAATTATGTCTAACTAGGAGTTTGATAATGAGATACCTGTGTGGAATTTGTATGTAGATGGTTCTTCGTGCACTACAGGTAGTGGAGCAGGGATTGTTTTAAACAGCCCGAATGAGATCGATGTGGAATATGCTCTGCGCTTTCAATTTAAAGCTTCTAACAATGAAGTTGAATATGAAGCGATGATTGTTGGTCTTAGTTTGGCAAAAACTATGAAGGCTGGTCAGGTTATCGTATTCAGTGACTTACAATTGATCGTAAATCAAATGCTGGGGGTATATGCAGCTAAAGGAGAATTAATGATCAAGTATCATGCATAAGCAATGGATATTTTATCAAGCCTGATTGCAGTACAGATATTTAGAATACCAAGATTAGAGAATGCAAGAGCAGATGCCTTAGCTCGATTAGCCTCAGCAACACGTACAGAGCTAAGAAGAACAATTCTAATAGAAGTCTTAGCTAGTCGGAGCATAGACGAAGATCTAATGATGAACTTTATTACACTTGATTTAGGACCATCTTGGATGGATCCCATCAGGGCATATATTGAGGAAGGGACATTACCAACTGATAAACTCGCAGCCAAGAAGCTAAAGTTTAAAGCTGCTCGTTATGTATTGACTAATGGTATTCTATATAGACGAGGAATTATAGTAGGTTTACAGAGATGTGTGCATCCCTCTGAGGTAAAAGACTTGGTTGAAGAGGTCCATGAAGGGTCCTGTGGAGACCATGTAGCAGGTCGGACACTTTTATAAAGAATAATGACACAAGGATACTATTGGCCGACGATGAGGGCTGATTGTATAGCCTTTGCCAAAAAATGTGACAAATGTCAACGCGTCTCTTCTATCCGAAGAACTCCCCAAGCATTGTTAACAACCATTACTTCCCCTTGGCCATTTTCCATGTGGGTAATAGACTTGGTCGGGCCACTTCCAACGACTAGGGGCAGATTTAAATATCTCGTGGTTGTGGTGGATTATTTTACTAAGTGGGTGGAAGCTGAGCCTCTCATTGATATGACATATGAAAAGGTGTATCAATTTATATGGAATAATATCATTTGTAGATATGGTCTTCCCCATGCATTCATCATAGACCATGGAACTCAATTTGACAACGAGGAGTTTGCTGCATATTATCATCAGTCAAACATATTGAAGACCCACTCTACACCAGGCCATCCCCAGAGCAATGGACAAACTGAGGTGACGAACAGATGTCTACTGAACGGGTTAAAGAAAAGACTGGATGATGCGAAGGAAAATTGGATCAACGAGCTACATTATGTGTTGTGGGCTTATCGTACTACACCACGAGCAGCAACACGAGAATCTCCATACATGCTGGCATTTGGAAGTGAAGCTGTTATACCTGCCGAGCTGGGTCTCCCCACACACAGAGTGCTGAATTTCAACTCTTCTATCAGTGACTTGATGAGGCGGTTAGACCTAGATATTCTAGAAGAAGTTAGAGAAGAAGCAGCGATCAGGAATGCTGCATACCAACAACGAACAGCTCTGTTCTACAACAAGAGAGTAAAGAAATGTGATTTGAAAGAAGGGGACTATATGCTAAAGAAAGTAATTCAAAAACACAACAAACTGGAAGCTAACTGGCATGGACCCTACAGAGTAACAGGAGTTGTTCGACCAGGGACATATAGGATTGAAACCATAGAAGGAGAAGAGTTTAAGAATGCATGGAATGCAGAGCATCTGCGAAAATATTATCAGTAGTTAAAATCCCTATGTAATGCAGTTTTCTTCAATATTAATAAAGTTTTGGATGTTTTACCCAATTCTCTCCTTTTGTTGAATTTTTTTCGAAATACTAGTGCTACACACTACGCATCAAGTCGGGAATGAAAATCCACCAACTCCGGTTGGTCGATAAATCAATTGCAAACAACTCCAGTTGGTTAAACTAAGCAGGATCATGAGATGAAAGTCGTTTCATGGCTTAGAATTAAAAAGTGATAAGTCACTATAATCAAAAAATAAAACAGAATTTCTTTACTTGTGGCATATCAAATTACCACAAACTCTAAGTTGGTCGGGAAACAAAATATCACCAACTCCGTTTGGTCGGCAATTTAAAATAACATAGGACATTTTTGTCTTTTTACAGATATACATACACATTCATCGGTAACTAAGATAGATGTTTTATAAAGTAATGACAATCAAGATTGCAGGGAAGACTAAAAGTTTCTTCGTTAAAATCAGAAAAAATTACATAGAAAACAAATTACATATTATGTGATGAATCATTACATCAAAGATCCTATTCAATTGGCTTTTTCCCTTCTGCCTTTGAAACAGGTTCTACTCCAGCAGGAGGATTGTCTAAGGCATAAGGAGAATTTATGAAGTTCAGATCTCTAAGCATCATGACATTCATCACAGAGAGCCAATAAAGCAAGTGCTCCGGGCGAGATATCTCAAAATTAGAATGAAGACTGTAGTCGCCGAGATACTTGGAGATTAAGCACTAAGGAATTGCCCGAGTAGGAATCCAGCTCATATCAAGTTTAAAAGGTGGCACAGGCAACTCGAGCAATCCAGGGTCATAGTAATCCCAGAGATAATGGCCCTGCTTTAACTTTAACACCCCCAGTGCATTCAACCATCCTTGCTTGTAACCCTCATTATTTAAATTCTGGATCCGATCATCAAGATGGTAGAGGGCTTCATTGTAATTAGCCATCCAAAACTCTCTAGGCTGTTTATGGAACTGGTAGGTCAACCTCTCTAGCTTCTCATGAAGATTCTTCGCAAGATTTGTTTTATCTTCCAAAGCAGAGCTTTGTGCAGAAATTTGCTCATCGAGGTTCAGAATCTTCTTGGACATCTCTGGTAATGCCTGATTCTTCGCCATCAATTGGAAGGCCTGATTCTCCAAGGCTGATTGAGTTCTTTACTCCTAAATTGAAATCCGAGCAGTTCTTGCTCGTCCACGATCAGAAGTAGAGGGTCCAATCCTCTTTAAGGTTTCCAATTCATCTCTCAAATTGGCATTTTCGACCTCCAAGAAAGAGAAACCTTTGTCATTGACAGGGACCAAGGCTCCCGAGGTAGATGCTGCAGATTTCAGTTGGTATATCTCTCCTTTCAAGACATTGCTTTCCTGCTCCAGCAGTTTCGCGATTTGCCTATGCTCCTCGACCTCAACTCTTCAAATTTTCTCCTTCTTCTCATAAGCAGCGATGAACTTATCATACCCTTTGTCAGCATTTAGTTGCTGATATTTTTCTCATACCCCTGATGCAAAAGGGCAGAAGATTCCTTGTATTGTTGTTGGAGTTCCTCCATGGTACCTTGGAGATCTTCAATCATCTTGTAATATGCCACATTATTGGCAACTGCACGGTCGAGCAAGCACTTCAAATATTGGTAGGCCTCGACTGCTCATTTAGAAGCATCTGGACCAAAGATGTTGATAATTTGAGCTTCATTCAGATCTGCATGACCAGCTTTGAAGTAGTCGTTGCATTTTTTCAACAAATTTGTATCATGAGCTGATAATAGCTCCATCCTGGCTACAAACTAGCAAAAAGAAACCATAAACAGGATCAATAATGATAAAGATAGAGCAAGAAAAAGGGATTTAAGATGCACAACCAAAACTTCAAATTTTATTACATCACAAAAAGAAGTACATGGCCCAAAATTACATTCAACAAAAAAACAAAGAGAAAGGTCCGAACAACTCTACACATTCTCCTTGCTTCCTAAGACTTCCTCGGAGGCTTGGACGAAGAGGTAGGTTGATCGAAGGGTAGAGAAAGCTGATCGGTAGACATGTTGGCTAGCTGGGGCTGCTCGTAGTGAAGTTCAATAATAGAAGCATGATCCCCAATTATCATTGAAGACTCTTCTGAGGCAGCTTCGTCCTCTTCTTCTTCTCCAGGAGAGGGAGGAGGATAATGAACATGAAGCTGAAATAGTTCTGAACTCTCAGAGACCTTTAGCTCCTACAGAGCTACGACCCATCCATCCCTAAAGTATTTGAGGCCAGCAAATTCCATCTGAGAGGACATGGCAGCTAGGCCTTTGTTCCAACCTTTGTCCCAGCCATCACTAAAGGACTTTTTAATAACAAGTTTTCTCTTTACCTTTTTCGAGGAAATCCTCTCAGTAAGAAGCTCCTCGGCAGCCTTCATCTTCCCTTCTATCTCCTTTTTCTGACGATCAACATCTCAAAGTCTAACAACTTCCTCTTCAGTTTTCTTAAGCTTGTTCTCAAGATCTTCAGTGTTCTTGAGCTTTTCCTCAAGCTCATTATTTTTTTTCTCAAATTCTTTCATTTTCCTCTCTAACTCCTGGGAGGCCTCCACAACTCGTTCTTTCTCTTGTTCGATGGACTTTAGTTGCTTCTCCCAAGCAACTTTATCTTCGTCATATTTCTGACGACAGTCCTTTAAGAACTGAGTTAAACCAACAAAAGCTTCCACCACACCTCCTTAGGAGATCGATGCTTTAATTGTCTCATCCTTCTTCAAAATTCTATTAAAGCATGTTACCAACTGAAGAAAGAAATAATCTTGAGTTAATACAGAGACGTAGCAGTAAAAAATGATTACTTAAACTAGTAATACTTACTGAGGCAATATGTTGAGCAGCCAATGAAGTGACCCTGTCACGAGGAAGACTGTCTTCAATACCTTGGATCTCTAGGATAATCCAAGACTTCATCGAGCTCATGGCAGATCTCGGAGCAACAAAAGTGGGAACACCACTTCCAGCAGTTAAAGGCTGAGAGATAGATTCAGTCAGTTTATCCGAGGAACTTTTCTTCAACTTCCTCGTAGGAGTAGGAACAATCTCAACCAAGGATGTTGTCTTAGTTGGTGATATAATGATAACCTCGCTTGGAGGAGAAATAGCAACAACATTGCTCGGAGCCACAGGGGGCTTCTCGGCAACTTTCTTAGCAGCAACTGGAGGGGGTGAATCAATTTTTCTTGTCCCTTCCTCTGGGACATCCTGCTTATTTCTCTTTGCCTCCACATCGGCAGAATCTGATTTGTCAAAGAAGGAGGGAGCTTTTCTTCTCTTCATTCTGATACCAAGGGGAATATTTGATTCAGGGGAGGAACCTTCAGAAGCTGGTATTGGGTCGATGTCACCTACCACTGGACGAGCAGTAAAGGATGAAGTATAGCTCTTATATTGCAACAAATAAGAGGCTGATCTAATGTGTTCGTCAGCAACGATTTGGTGCAAACTCGAGATAAGTTTCAAGTGCCTCAAATTGACATCAGTTTCTTTGGGGGATTTTCTTTTGCTATCAACTGCAAATAAACAAAAATTAAAATGTCAATGACGCATTTTATCGAACACAAAGAAAATATAATTTCAAAAATAAAATAAAAATAAAAACAACCTATCCCATTGCCATAGGGAGGGCATCTAGGACCCTGATATACATCATCTCCATTTAATGGAGCATGTTGTCAATTTTTCATAACAACCCCATGCTCGAAGTAATCCCTGTTGGCATCTGGGAGATTGACAACTAAATCCCTATTTAAAAACCTAGTTTTTAAGTAAAAAGTATTGTCACTAACGACCCATCTGTAATAGTACATTATCTCTAGAATCCCTAAACGGGTTCCATGAAGTTGATTTAACCTATGAACTCCATTCACTATTCTCCAAGTATTTGGCGCTATTTTTGCAGGAACAACATCAAAATACTGACAGAACTCTAAACATAGAGGATTTGGAGGAAAGGAAAAGCCACATTCGGCCACAAAGAGACTGGGGAACCAATGTCCCTCAGCCAAAGAAAAATAGTACGAAGGTTCAGAAAGTTCTTCCAATATGACCCATGAAGGAATTGAAAATTTAGAGCGAAATTTATCAAGCGACTCAACAAGGTAAACCATGATGAACAAAGAAAATAATAGAGATGGAAGAAGATCTTACAGGAAAAGAGTGAATCAGTTGACAACGAACAATGGAAGAAACGAATGCACAAGATAGAGAAGAAGTGAAGAAGTTCTAAGATACATATTTGAAAAAGCAAAAGACGATCGAATTTTCTGAAGCGTTTAAATACTTTACCTCGGGAATGGAGAAAAACAATGATTACTAGGACGGACGATTGCATATCCAACGGCTAAAAAGAAGAAAAGGGCACAAAAAATAAAGCGATTATGGAAATTCAAAATACTTTAAAAGCCTGATACTATGCACTCAAAAAAGGAGTTATAAACAACGAAAGTTTATCTAAAATCCATAAAGTCTAGGCAGCAAAATGTTCCATACTTTTCTTCAACATCAAACTACGAAACATTGGGGGCTCTGTTGATACCAAATTTAGCCTGCTGATGTGGATCAATTATGTGGAGACACGTGTCAATTTACATGGTACCCACAAGCATTTTTTGAACAACACCTTGACTCCGAGGAGCTCAATCTCCCCGACCAACTCAAGTGCTCCAAGCAACAAGTGTTCTCCGGGGAACTTTATTATACCGAGCTACTTAGGCGGTCCGAGCAGCATCTCGTACAGAGATTTATATCCGAATAATAAAGAGGATGACTGCGCATTAAATGTTTATTATTATCACACAGATGTACACACCTACTGGACAGCTATGTATTATTCTTTCACATGTACAACCTCAAGGCTATAAATACATTGTATCATCCTCATTGTAGGAGGACTCAAAATTTCTTGGTAAAACCTATTATCGAGAATTCCAAACAGTCAGCAATAACAAAAATAGTGGACGTAGGCCATTCTTTCAAGGCTGAACCACTTTAAAAATCTTTTGTCTTATTTATTTTTATCTGTGATAGATTAATTAGAGATAATCTAATATTTTACATCTCCAACAACTTTTGAGTCTTTTATATTTATACACTTTGAGAGAAAATTCTTCAATCAAAAGTTCATGTTTTTGTGTTTAATTTTTCATGGAATAAATTCTTAAAACACATACACCCATTGTTGTGTTTTTATTCCAAGTTCTTCATATATATATTTATTGCTTGGAGTGTTTTGCACCATTGGTTCATCCCTACACCGTCAAAGAAGAGAGATTTGGTTTTTTTCACCCAAAAGGAGTTGGTTTGCGTGCTGCGGTGTTCCCACTTGAAGAAAGGCTTCGCGTGAGGTTGACGGACACTAAAAGACTCATCGGTGGATTCCGAGACCGTGGAGGAGCTCATGGTTGTTGACTAAGTGGAGGTAGTTATAAGAAGATGCATCAAGGCTTGGAGGGAATCAAGTCGAGGAAGTAAGTCACCTGTCTTGTAATAATAAATCCATACTTAGTGGGCTTAAGGCTAAGGGCCGTCCGAGGTTTTTCCCATTTGGGTTTTCCTCGTACATCGGCGTGTAGTACGATTGGTTTATCTTTATCTTGAAAAAATCACTTAGAACATATGCTTAGGATAATTAAAGATAAAATTGGTTTAACTATCACACCAGTACAATTTGGTGCTTAAAATTATTTTGGGCGAAGTTTAAGTTAATTTAATGCAAGTCAAGATAATTTCAATTTGATAAAATTTTGTTTAGCCTAATTAGAAAAATGAATTAATCTTGTTAGGAAAATTTCACGGAATTGGGTTGAATTAATTTGTTTAAGTGAAAATCTATTTGTTGTTTAATTTAATGTCACTTTTAGTTCAGTTTAATTTTAATTTGAAAGATATTAAAATTTGAAGTTTGTGTGCGTTGTGTTGAACCATCCTATTCCGCATTTAAGAAAATTCATATTCATTTTAAAAGAATTTTAAAATTTGGGGGCATACATTCTAACAAGTGGTATCAAAGCATTTAGTGTTTAAAAATCACGTTTTTCAAATAGGTGTCAGAGTGGAAGCGCTAATTTATTACGTTAAGGTCCTTTTAGAATTTTTTTTGGGTAAAATGGAATTTTTCCCTTTTTCAAAATTTTCAATTTTCGATGGTTCCAATTACGCGTATTGGAAAGCACGTATGAAATCGACACTTAAGTCCATCGACGAGAGGGTTTGGCTCTCAGTCGTTAACGGGTGGACCCCACCCACATGTTTAGTAGAAAATGAACGTGTCCCTAAACCCGTTGAGCGTTAGAGTGAGAATGAACTAAAACTAGCTAACTTTAATTCCTTAGGCTTGAACGCTTTATTTAGTGCGGTTACACCGGATGAATTCCATCGTATCATGACTTGTGAAAACGCTAAAGAAGCTTGGGATATATTACAACTCACTCATGAGGAAACTAGTGTCGTTAAGGATTCAAAACTCCAAAACCTCATCACTCGATTTGAAACAATCAAAATGCTTGAAAATGAAACTTTTGATGAATTTTATGCTAGATTTTTCGATATATTTAATTCATCATTTAATTTGGGAGAGAAAATACCCGATGACCGTTTAATAAAGAAAATTTTAAGGTCCCTACCCTTTAGGTTTATCTCTAAAGTGACCGTTTTAAATTCTTTACCTGCACTCTACCAAACTTGAGGAGTTAGTAGGCGATTTGCAAACCTGTGAACTAGATATGTTCCCCTCCAAAAATGAAAAGAAAATAGATAAGGGCATCGCTTTGAAAGCTCGAAAGGAGGAGAAATAAGTTGTGGTTGATGAGAGTGATAGTGACTTGGAGGACATGGCTATGTTTGCGATAAGATTTCTTAAATTTAATAAAGACAAATTTAAAAATGATTATAAGAAATTTGAAAAATCTGAGCATGACAAAGCCGAAAAGGATCTCTAAAAGATATAATAAAAATCTTAATAGGGACGAGTCAAATTGGTGCTATGGTTATGAGGGTTATGGTCATAGGGCGAGAGAGTGATCCACTAAACTAAGGAGAGAAGGCAAACAACCAATGTCCTATAATATCACCTTTAGTGATGGTAGTGAAAAGGAAGAGGGACCATATTCCCCCATTGAGTGCAACTTTACCGCGTTTAAAACAAGTCATGTGAGCACCAATAATGAATCATCCCATGAAGATATACATTTACATGACTCTTTTCAGGCTGTTGTTTATGAATCCCAAAAAGATGATGGTTGTGAGAGTGGAGAAGATAAAGAAAGTGAAAGCGATGAAGAGGTTGATGAGACTGAACTTAAAATTGCATTTACAGAATTATATGAAGAATCTATTAAATTAAAAAGGGCTAGTTTAAGAGAGCTTGCCAAGGTCATTGATGAGAGTGCGTTAGTGAAAGGCCTTAGGACATGTGAGAGAGCTCTTCGAGAGAAGCTTGAATATGTAAAAGGCGAGAGAGGTATCCTTACAGGATTGATGGAGTCAATGAAAAAGCAGCTTCTTGTGTTATAAGAGAGAAATGTTTTGTTAGAGTCTAAAATTTTAGAATTAGAAGAAAAATTAAGAGACTCTAGTGGGGTCAAATTTTATTTGGAATGTAGGTCAGCTAAATTAGACAAAATATGAGGAACCTTTCAAGTAAAAAATGACACTTGTGGTTTAGGCTTCGATTCTTGTAATGATTCCACTAATAAAGTCAAAACCAATATTTTTAGAGAATCCCCTAGGAAATATTCTAAAGGTCAATCCTTAGGTACTACCTTTCGACGTGTATTTACTTTCTCACATTGTGGTCGAAAAGGTCATCTTAAGAAATTTTATTTTGATCTTAAAAGAATTTCTAGAAAATCCGAAAGTAAGGTAACTGAGGTAGCCAAGATTCCCAAATTCCTAGATTATTAATCTTCACTTGTATGGGATAGGATATACGACTTGGTAGCTTTACAAAATAGGGTTTATGATTCTAATTTCCTTGCACGTGAAACCTCCCATTCTAAATCAAAAGGTTAAATGTGTTAGCTTTGTTTTGCATACTCTAGCTTTTGGTCTTCATGCTATATTTTCATTCTAGTTGTATGCTTGTTTGTCATTTTTCTAGTCTATCCTCCATGATTAATAACATGCTAGAATTATTATTTGTGTATATATTTTGTATTATATTCTTTTCATTTTAGTTTTCACTAAATGAAAAATACAAATAAATAATTGTTTATCATTGGTATTTTATTTTTATGAGTTATTTAAGCTTAATGAAAAATATAAATGATTTTTGTTTGTCTTTTGAGTAAGTTATTTTTGTTTTGTTAAAATTTTTAAATACATAAAAAGATTTTTTTTTTGTGTATTTTAGTTTGACACACCTTTTTTGGCATACGTTTGTGTTTGAATCCTATCGTTTCGCTCTCATGTGGCTAGAACTTTTGGTTAAAATTTTCAATCCTTAAAATGTTCTTTGTCACGGTTACATGGATTAGTTTAAGTTTGACTTGCTTAATGGATTCTCTTTCATATGACTTCTCACACACATTCACAAGCTCTTTTAAAATTTTAACTTCACATGTATATTTGAGTTTTGTTAGGTGTTCTCCTACCAATCTAGTCATCTAGATAACTTGTAACCTAGGATGATTTGTGCATGTTAAATTCGTTTCACGTGAGATTTGCGTGATAATTTTTTTTGATATATGAATGTTTCACGGGGAACGGCTCTGAAAGGAAAAATTATCCTTTGGGAGTAAGCCACAGTTTGTAATGGACCTAAAAGAAATACGTGGTTCAAAGGCCTAAAAGAAAAATATGGCATTAAAAAAAAAATATTTGCCAATGCCTATTTTTTTTTAGTTTGATATATTCATTCAACAGTATTATATGCATATTTTGAGGGAGTTTGGATGGTATATCAATGGTTTTGTACAATGTCCTTGTTTCCTAGTTGCGCTATCATTGTCATGACTCTATTGATTTGTAGAATCATCAATATGCTAGGCTTGTATGCACTGTGCATGTTAGTTCCTAGAGTTCACTTTATCTTGTCACGTATGGCTAAATCTTAGTTGATAAAGTTTTGTAATCAAATGAGAACTCCGTGAACATTTTTAAATGATTGGTTTTTAAATAATTGGTATCTTTCTCACACCCCTTCACTTCCGTTTCCATATGAAACATTTATGCCATAAGAGTGTGGAAAACTCATGTTATTTTATTTTGTATCATTTGTGTTTATATATATGTGTGTGTGTGTGTGTGTGCGCGCTTATGCTTATTGTGTATACATATATATGACACGTTGTTTGTTTTTTAGTCTTTGCCATGTTTGCTAGTTCATTCATGCTTTTAATTCATAATTGGTATCTATCTTGTGGCGAATTTTGGTTGTTATCCCATGCTTATGTTAAATACATTTTAGTTGGTATCATTTTTTTATCGCAACATAAATTGGTATCTATTTACCCTTGTTGTGGATTAGTTACTTTTTATCGTTACCCATATGCTTTAATGCTCTTATCACTTCATTCACCATCATTTTTTATTTGTTTTCCCATATTTTTATATGCCTTGTATAGTTTTAAGGGGGAGAAATAGTATATGCTGTAATTGGGGGAGAAATAGGTAATGTTTTAATTCTTTATCCTTTGTCTATTCCTGAACAAAAAGGGGGAGAAATGGTATCTAAACCTTTAGTTTAGTTTAGGAGATTTAACTTAGAGAAAGTCGCGACCTTCTTAGGTATATCATTGTTGTTTAAAGGGGGAGAATTAAGTTAGGGGGAGTCTTTATTTAAACTACATTTATTATTTTGATATTTCCTATGTGTTTAATGGTTTGCTTAAGTGTGTAGAAAATTTCTTTTAGCGACATTTATTTTAAAGCGGCAAAGCACATCCTTGGATCTTGTCAATAACATCTGTATTTTTTATTTGGGTGGGATATTTTGTCCAGATGAGGTTGAGGGCCCTTTAGGATTTTTGGTTTGGTTTTGTTCCGGAATCGCCAAAGGGGGAGATTTGCAAGGACAAATTTCCAATCGAGTCAATTTGTAGTATTGGCTTAATTCCAGACAAAACGATTTGAGTCATAGTCTGGAGTGTAAAGTGTATCCATCCAAGCATATAACGAATTTGTGTTGAAGACATACGGGCCAGATTTTAAAGCTTCATCATTGTCGAGTTTCTAGTGCCTCGTTTCTATGTCATCAAGTTGAGGATTACATAGTCTACAAAAGGTATGAATGCACTTTAATCCCCGTTTTATGGTTAGTAAAGTCATTCGAACGACCTTGACGGAAAAGCTAAAATTCTGGCAGTTTTCTTTTTTTAGCCCTTTCCCACTACTTTTTCCCCACTACCTTTTACCACCTTTACATAGTGCGGGAACTAGTCTTTTGAAGACAACTTTTGAGATTTTAGAGTTAGACACATTAAGAGAAAAATTCTTCAATCAAAATTTCATGTTTTTGTGTTTAATTTTTCATGGAATAAATTCCTAAAACACGTACACCCATTGTTCTGTTTTCATTACAAGTTCTTCATATATATATATATATATATATATATATATATATATATATATATATATATATATATATATATATATTGTTACTTGGAGTGTTTGGCACCATTGGTTCATCTCTACATCATTAAAGAAGAGAGTTTGGCTTTTTCTCCACCCAAAAGGAGTTGGTTTGCGTGCTGCGGTGATCCCACTCGGAGAAAGGCATTGCATGAGGGTGACGGAAACCAAAAGCCTTATCGGTGGATTCCGAGATCGTGAAGGAGCTCATGGTTATCGACCAGGCAGGGGTAGCTACAAGAAGACGCGTCAAGGCTTGGACATAATCGATTCGAGGAAGTAAGTCATCTGCCTTGTAATAATATATCCATACTTATTGGACTTAAGGCTAGGGACCGTCTGAGGTTTTTCCCATTTGTGTTTTCCTCGTACAGCAGCGTGTAGTGTGATTGGTTTATCTTTATCTTGCAAAAATCACTTAGAACGCATGCTTAGGATAATTCAAGATAAAATTGTTTAATTATCAAACTAGTATAATTTGGTGCTTAAAATTAGTTTGGGTGAAGTTTAAGTTAATTTAATTAATGTCAAGATAATTTTAATTTGATAAAATTTGGTTTGGCCTAAAGATAAAAATGAATTAATCTTATTATGAAATTTTCTAGGACTTGGGTTGAATTAATTTTTTTAAATGAAAATCGATTTGTTGTTTAATTTAATGTCACTTTTAGTTAAGTTTAATTTTAATTTGAAAGGTATTAAAATTTGAAGTTTGTATGTGTTGTGTTGAACCATCCTATTCCGCATTTAAGGAAATTCATATTCATTTTAAAAGAATTTTAAAATTTGGGCTCATACATTCTAACAAGTGGTATCAGAGCACTGAGTGTTTAAAAATCATGTTTTTCAAATTGGTATCAGAGTCGGAGCGCTAATTTATTTTGTTAAGGTTATTTTAGAATTTTTTTTGGGTAAAATGGAATTTACCCCTTTTTAAAAAATTTCTTTTTTCAATGGTTCTAATTAAGCGTATAAAATTGGCACTTAATTCCATAGACGAGAGGGTTTGTCTGTCATTAGTTAACGGTTGGACCCCATCCCCATGTTTAGTAGAAAATGAACGTGTCCCCCAACCCGTCGAGCGTTAGAGTGAGAATGAACTAAAACTAGCTAACATTAATTCCTGAGGCTTGAACGTTTTATTTAGTGAGGTTACACCAGATGAATTCCATCGTATCATGACTTGTGAAACCGCTAAAGAAGCTTGGGATATATTACAACTCACTCACAGGGGAACTAGTGTCGTTAAGGATTCAAAACTCCAAAACCTTACCACTCAATTTGAAACCATCAAAATGCTTGAAAATGAAACTTTTGATGAATTTTATGCTAGGCTTTCCTATATAGTTTATTCATCATTTAATTTGGGAGATAAAATACACGACGACCGTGTAATAAAGAAATTTTTTAGGTCCCTACCCTATAGGTTTATCCCTAAAGTGACTGTTTTAAATTCTTTACCCACCTTTCACTCTACCAAACTTGAGGAGTCAGTAGGTGATTTGCAAACCTATGAACTGGATATATTCCACTCCAAAAATGAAAATAAAATAGATAAGAGCATCGCTTTGAAAGCCCGTAAGGATGAGAAATAAGTTGTGATTGATGAGAGTGATAATGACTCGGAGGACATGTCTTTGTTTGCGAGAAAATTTTAAAAATTTCTTAAATTTAATAAAGATAAATTAAAAAATGATTAAAAGAAATTTTAAAAATCTAAGCTTGATAAAGCCGAAAAGATCCCTAAAACATATAATAAAAATCTTAATAGGGACGAGTTAAATAAATGCTATGGTTGTGAGGGTTATGGTCATAGGGAGAGAGAGTGCCCCACTAAACTAAGGAGGGAGAGTGCCCCACTAAACTAAGGAGGGAAGGAACATAACCAATGTGCTATAATGTCACCCTTAGTGATAATAGTGAAAAGGAAGAGGGGCCCTATTCCCCCATTGAGCTCAACTTTACCGTAAGTCATGTGAGCACCGATAATGAATCTTCCCATGAATATATACATTTACATGACTCTTTCGAGTTTGTTGTTTTTTAATCCCAAAAAGATGATGGTTGTGAGAGTGGAGACGAGAAAGAAAGTGAAAGTGATGAAGAGATTAGTGAGAGTGAACTTAATTGCATTTATAGAATTATATGAAGAATGTATTAAATTAAAAATGGATTATTTGAAGTTAAAAGATAGTTTAAGAGAGCGTGCTAAGGTCATTGATGAGAGTGCGTTTGGTGGAAGACCTTAGGACACGTGAGAGATCTCTTCGAGAGAAGCTTGAATATGTAAAAGGCGAGAGAGATAGCCTTAGAGGTTTGATGGAGTCAATGAAAAATGAGCTTCTTGTGTTTAAAGAGAGAAATGTTTTGTTAGAGTCTAAAATTTTAGAATTAGAAGAAAAATTAAGAGACTCTAGTTAGGTCAAATTTGATTTGGAATGTAGGTCAGCTAAATTAGACAAAATATGCGGAATCGTCCAAGTAAAAAATGACACTTGTGGTTTAGGCTTCGATTCTTGGAATGATTACACTAATAAAGTCAAAACTAATGTTTTGATAGAATCACCTAGGAAAGCTTCTAAAGGTCAATCCTTAGGTACTACTTTTCGACATGTATTTACTTGCTCACATTGTGGTCGAAAAGGCATCTTAGGAAATTTTGTTTTTATCTTAAAAGAATTTCTAGAAAATCCAAAAGTAAGGTAAATGAGGTAGCCAAGATTTCCAAATCCCTAGATTTTCACTCTTCACTTGTATGGATTAGGAGATCCGATTTGGTAGCTTTACAAAATGGGGTTTATGATTCTCATTTGCTTGCTCGTGAAACCTCCCATGCTAAATCAAAAGGTTAAATGTGTTAACTTTGTTTTGCATACTCTAGCTTTTGGTCTTCATGCTATATTTTCATGCTAATTGTATGCTTGTTTGTCATTTTTCTAGTCTATGCTCCATGATTAATCACATGCTAGAATTATGATTTGTGTATATATTTTGTATTATATTCTGTTCATTTTAGTTTTCATTAAATGAAAAATACAAAAATATTTTGTTTATCATTCGTTTTTTTAATGAGTTTTTTATGCTTAATAAAAAATATAAATGATTTTTTTATGCATGCTGCGATGTTCCCACTCGAAGAAAGGTTTCGCGTGGGGGTGACTAAGACCAAAAACCTTATCAGTGGATTCCGAGATCGTGGAGGAGCTCATGGTTGTTGACTAGGCAGAGGTAGTTACAAGAAGACGCGTCAAGGCTTGGACGGAATCGAGTCGAGTAAGTAAGTCATCTGTCGTGTAATAATATATCCATACTTAGTGGACTTAAGGCTAGGGGCCATCCGAGGTTTTTCCCATTTGTGTTTTTATCATACATCAACGTGTAGTGTGATTGGTTTATCTTTATCTTGCAAAAGTCACTTAGAACGCATGCTTAGGATAATTCATGATAAAAATTTGTTTAATTATCACACTAGTATAATTTGGTGCTTAAAATTAGTTTGGGTGAAGTATAAGGTAATTTAATTCAAGTCAAGATAATTTTAATTTGATAAATTTTGGTTTGGCCTAAATAGAAAAATGAATTAATCTTGTTAGGGAAATTTTTAGGACTTGGGCTGAATTAATTTGTTTAAATGAAAAGCTATTTGTTGTTTAATTTAATGTCACTTTTAGTTAAGTTTAATTTTAATTTGAAAGATATTAAAATTTGAAGTTTGTGTGTGTTGTGTTGAACCATACTATTCTGCATTTAAGGAAATTCATATTCATTTTAAAATTTGGGGACATACATTCTAACAAGTGGTATTAGAGAATTAAGTGTTTAAAACTCACATTTTTCAGAGGCCATACTTTCAAGCCTACACTATTGTAATACCCCGTATTTTTGACTATATTTATTTTTGGGATTAATTAATTAAATGCGTATTAATTGATAATTAATCCGGGTTATAAATACTAATGAGATGCGAATTGGTATTTGATTATGTGCATATATGATTATATATGTATTTGGTATTATAAAATTTGTCGTGAGATTTATATACGGCATTTTAGAAATTTTGTTGGGACGCGTGGAACCGCCGCGTCACGGTATAATATTTTGATGATAAAAGTGAATTTAAAATCTATAATCCGTATGGTCATTTTGAGTGCGCCAATGCGTCCGGAAGGGTCGAGATAGTCAGAAAACACTACCCGGGGGTGTAGTTTGGGTCCCGGGGTATTTTTAGGCCACACCGGCAACTAAAAGGGTATTTTGGTAATTTTACATTTTTAGGAATTAAAAGTGACGAAAATTAGAGATGTAAATCTGATGTGGATTTAACCCATTAAGCTCATTAACCAAACCATATTAACCTAGAAAGCTACGTAGGTTATCATTTAGGTTTTCTAAGTTCCCAAATCAAAACCCTAGCCACCTTAAGCCACCATTGGAGAAGGAGCTTGGAGAAGGAGAGAAAGAGAGAAAATTCTGCAGAGATTCTTCACTAAATCAACACCAAATCCGGAAACAAACAAGGCAAGTGGTTTAATTATGTTTAACTTCAGTAAATGTTCTTTCCATGTTAGAAAATTGAAGATTTATTATTGTTATTGGAAGATGAATGAAAACCCATGATTAATTGGACTTAGGTTCTGAATATTGAGGATAAATTGCATGTACAATAGTTTGGAGACGATTAATCTGATGTTAATACATGATTGGGTGAAAGAAAAACGAATTAAATTCTGGGATTTGATGATGATATGTAGTTAGGGTTCATGTTCTTGAGATATTTGAAAAAAATGTAGAAAGTTGTAAATTTAATTGATGTTAGGATGGATTGATCCCTTAAAAACATGTTAGGATGTGACTATATATGTTTAGTATTGATTATAGACCTTTAAACGATTGTTGGGACTTAGTTTAGAAGATTTGAGGTGTTAAAATGGATGAAAAACGATTTGGGGAAAAATCTGGGCCGAAACTGGTAGCTCGTTAGAAGCAACCCCCAGGTCGTTCGAACGAACTCGTTCGAACGAGCTTCTAACGAGTTGACCAGTCGTTGCTAACGAGTAGGGATTTCGTTTGATATCTCGTTCGAACGAGATATCGTTAGAAGGTACAGTTCGTTCGAACGAACTGGGACCTCGTTCGAACAGCCTCGTTCGAACGAGACTTCTAACGAGTTGGCAGAGGAATCTCGTTCGAACAGTCTCGTTCGAACGAGACTTCTAACGAGTTGACAGTTTGGTCCTTTTTGGACTGTTTTGACTTTTGGAGTCCCGTAAGCTTATTCGAGGATATAGATATCATTCCGTAGATGTAGTAATGATAGAATTGGGACATTTGGGTATTTATGAGAAGGAATTTACAAACGAGAGTGTATTACATGGACGGTTTGGGTTGAGACGTGAGTGTCTACTACGACGTGAAATAATTATGGCGCGTACAATTACAAACTGAAACAGTATGAATTGTGATAATTATAAGTTAGTATGAGAATATGTACTACGATTAAAATACGGTATTACTAAGACGTGTGTTTACTTAGTATTGGTATATGATTCTGTGTATGACATACCTACCATACTTGCTATCACGGGAGGTTGCGTTCGCTTAGGACCCTCTAATCCTTGTGTGCCTACGGGGGGGATATAGACTGGTACCTCGATGAACATAGGTCATAGAAAGACTTATTGGGATATTAATAAGTCCGCTGACCGTGGGAGCGTAGGTATGTGCGTGACCCACGTGATGGTGACTGTGTTCGCCTCCACTATTTGTGATTTGTGTTATCTGAACTATTCCTGAGAGATTCGGAATATGTTATCCTTATGTACGTGATGTACCGGGATGGATAGCAGAGTATGTGTGCACCGCAGCTTAGTTCTCGGGGTGTTTGTATTGTATATTTACGATGTGATTAATATACATTTAATTAATGAGAATCCTCATGTTAATGTTGTAAATATATTACGGTATTGTTTTCGAGAAATATAATGAGTTAACTGATAGTTATATATCTTGCATATTGAGTATCTGAGTTTACGTTAAACCCTATTTAATTACGAGCGTTATTATGTTAATGGAACCAAGTATTATGGGTAGGACCTTTAGCAGTCTAGCTAGTTATGCCGTCACTTAGCTAGTGGTTTATATCGTTGTAGATGGGTATTTGCGTTAGGAGTGCACAGTTAGACGAGAGGTGAGAATATAATGTGAGTGCATGTCTTAACATGTACTTTGCATTTAATATTTTAAATGTTTTTAAAGCACTTGCAGGTTTTTAAAATATAACTCCACATTCGGGCTCTGACCCGTTTGCTTTTCAAATCTCTTTCTTGTAAAACCATTTTAGGTGCCCAGCCACAAGGACACCAAGCATAGATTATTCATTCAGGTGACGAGCTGTAGCGGTTTGTGGAAGCTACAGGGATTTGCATGTAGACGCTTCTATCTTTTGGATTCCAGAGTCACTATCTATCAGTTGTAGGGCATGTTGCCCATTTCTATTTAGGGACATCTTTTACATTTCAGTTTTCAGACTTTAGCATGTATTATTTCAGTTTCGGTTATTTATTTCAGTCTGGGATTGTAGTGAGGAGTTTTCCTCCAGACTTTATTTACTCTATTGTGATGGTTATTCGTTTTACTTCAGTATGGTGTATGGTGTTATTTATTTCTTCATTACACTTGTTGCATGTTAATCAGACTTTAAATAAAATTTGGCACTTACTTTTTAAATACTAGGTGGTTAGTAATAATAAAATGTTTTCGACAGTGATGCTATTAACTGAGCCAACTTGGCATTTTGAATTAATTTAATAAAGGAGTAGCTACCCGGTATTTAATTAGTTGGGGTGTCACAGGTGGTATCAGAGCATCAGGTTCTAGTGTCCTTTAGGATCTGTACGGCTATTATGTTTCCGCTACGTTTCTTTGATATAGAGCCCTATATTTTAGGACTGTTGTACTCTTTTTGTGTATGCTTCGTTCTTCAGCTATATTAAGTTTATAACCGTGAACTTATAAACTTTGTTCTTATTTCAGATGCCTCCATGACGTGCACGACGAGTTCCCAGGAATGCAATGCCCGAACCCCAGCCCGCTCCAGTTCAGGGCATGATGAACGCCGCTGAGGTTGCAGCTATAGTAGCCCAAGCGGTAAATGCCGCGATTGCCGTGATTCAGCAGGCACCGCCTCAGGCGCCGGTTGCCGCGCCAGCACAGGTTAATGCATTCCCGTCTGCTTGGGAGCGTGTACGAGACGCTTTTCAGAAAGCGCATCCGCCGGAGTTTGCAGGTAGCTCAG
Organism: Sambucus nigra; assembly: GCA_949130495.1. Lineage (NCBI taxonomy): Eukaryota > Viridiplantae > Streptophyta > Magnoliopsida > Dipsacales > Adoxaceae > Sambucus > Sambucus nigra. The sequence goes on from OX422217.1 coordinate 575,737,936, forward strand.
ATGTGGTAGTCTCGAGCCAATGGAGGAAGGACATACAGAGGCATTTGAGGATGCATGAGTGCACTGATGTTCAGAAACAGGTGCTAGCTACTTTCAAGCTAGTGGTATCTGCACTACAGTGGTGGGAGTCTATTACCACCGCGGAGGAGAGGGATACCCTCACGATTCAGGAGTTCTGGGTGCGGTTCGACCGCAAGTACTTTCCGTCCGCAGTTCATACAGAGATGAGGAGGAAGCTGATGAGTTTGAAGCAGGAAGGCAAGACAGTGGCCGAGTATGAGGACGAGTTCACTAACCTGTTGAATATCGTTCCAGACGAGATTCCAACAGAGAAGAAGAAGATTGAGAAGTTCACCGACGGGTTGAATTGGAGGATCCGTCAACATCTGCTAGGGAACCTATCGTTGGCCACTTATTCTGATGTGGTTAACGCAGCATTGTTACACTGCCAGGACCACCGTTTTCATATGGCCGAGGACAAGCGATCGGGGGAGTCTAGCCATCAGGGCAGGACTGGAGGACATGGTGCCAGCGGGGCACAATCTGGTCAGGGGCAGAGACAGAATGAGCAGGGTACCCAGCAGGGGGATAATAAGAGGTTCCGGTCAGGGAACTACAGGCAGGGACAGGGAGGTTTCCGTCAGGGCCATCAGGGTCCAAATGGCCATCAGGGCCAACAGGGACAGAATGGGCAGCAGTTTCATCAGGGCCAGCAGGGCCAAGGGAGGAATGGTAACGGCCACCAGGGCCGGGGACAGCAGGGGCAGAAGGGAGGGAACTTCCCAGGGAAGTGCTTTGTTTGTGGCAAGACTGGCCATAAGAAGCAGGATTGTCCTGATAGGGGCAGGGCCCCACAGCAGCAGCAGCAGGGTGCTCGCCAGGAGCCACAGAGGCCTTTGTTTCTCGCAGCTCTTCCCGCACCGTCGCAGATGGCAGCATTGCCACCCATTCCAGCAGTCCCAGCTCAGCAGGGGCAGCTACAGTATGGACGTGTCTACAACGTCCACCAGGCTGCAGTTCCACAGGCACCGCCCGCGATCGAGGGTACGTTTCCTATCCATGGCACTATGGGTCGGGTGTTATTTGATACGGGTGCTACACATTGTTTTATAGCTACACACTTCGCAAAAGCCTTAGGATTGTTAGCTACGGCAGAGAGCACAGTGACGTGTGTCGACTCACCATTGGGGAGTGGGTCACTTATTTTCTTTATATGCCGGGGAGTGGGGGTAGAGATTGGTGGTTTGGTATTGCCTGCAGAGATGTTAGTATTAGACATGCATGTTCATGATGTGATCATCGGTATGGATTGGCTCGTAGCGTATAGGGCCATGATTGATTGCTTCAGCGGGAGCATTGTTTTTGCCATTCCAGGGCAAGAGATGTTTATAGTGGCGATGCCTCGCCTAGAAGGAGGATCGACCGCTCATCTGTATTACATAGAGGATGATACCTCTAAGGAGGTTGTGATTCCTTTAGATTCGATCCCGGTTGTCAGGGAGTATTCGGATGTGTTTCAGGAGATACCAGGCTTACCACCCAGTCGAGAGATAAACTTTGTCATAGATTTACTACCGGGTACGAGACCTATAGCACGTGCATCGTACCGAATGGCTCCAGCTGAGATGCGAGAATTACGGGATCAGATATAGCAGCTGTTAGGTTAGGGATTTATTCGCAGGAGTACCTCACCTTGGGGCGCTCCAGTTTTGTTTGTGAAGAAGAGGGACGGTTCACTGAGATTGTGTGTGGACTACCGAGAGTTGAATAAGGTCACGATACGGAATAAGTATCCGTTGCCTCGAATCGATGACTTATTCGACCAGTTGAGAGGAGCTTCTTTCTTCTCAAAGATTGACTTGAGATCGGGATACCATCAGTTGCGTATCAGGGAGGAGGATGTCTCGAAGACCGCGTTCTTGTCAAGATATAGTTCTTACGAGTTTCGGGTTATGCCTTTCGGCTTGACCAACGCTCCATCAGTGTTTATGGACTTGATGAACAGAGTGTTCAGGGATTTCCTAGACCAGTTTGTCATTGTCTTCATTGATGATATTCTGGTTTACTCTCAGACAGAGGAGGAGCACGCCGAGCATTTGAGGCAAGTTTTGCAGACACTTCGTCAGAACGAGTTGTATGCAAAATATGAGAAGTGCGGGTTTTGGCTGAAGGAAGTCCAGTTCTTGGGTCACATTACTTCCGACCGGGGAATATCGGTTGATCCGGGGAAAGTATCAGCGGTGAGGGAGTGGGGACAACCCACGACACCGACGGAGATTCGTAGTTTCTTGGGTCTAGCAGGATACTACAGGAGGTTTATTCCGGGTTTCTCAGAGATAGCAGGTCCTTTGACGCATCTTACTCGTAAGGGTGTGCCTTACATCTGGAGTGATGCCTGTCAGTTGGCATTCGATGAACTGAAGGACAAATTGACCTCAGCACCTGTGTTAGCATTGCCGAGACCGGGAGTTGAGTATTTGGTTTACACCGATGCATCTTTGTAAGGACTTGGAGGTGTATTGCAGCAGGAGAGACAGGCCATAGCTTATGCTTCCCGTAAGCTTAAGCCTCATGAGAAGAATTACCCCACACATGATTTGGAGTTGGCAGCAGTGGTATTTGCCTTACGGATTTGGAGGCACTATCTTTTGGGGGAGAAGTTTCAGCTGTTCACGAACCACAAGTCACTACAGTATCTGTTCACGCAGAAGGAATTGAATATGCGGCAGCGTAGGTGGCTTGAATTTGTGAAGGACTACCAGTTCGACATCCAGTACCACCCGGGTAAGGCTAACGTGGTAGCAGACGCGTTGAGCCGTAGGCCAGCAGATGAGGTGGCAGAGGTGTGGAAAGCAAAGTGGAAGGAATTGGGGCACCAGGATGCAGTGGCCCGATCTTTCATGTCTGTGATGACCGTTACACCGCAGATTGTCACGAAAGTAGTACGGGCACAAGCTAATGACTCGTTCTGTCAGGAGCAGATAGTTCGATTACTTGCAGAGGGAACCGAGTCCTATACCGTTAGCTCAGACGGGGGATTGCGCTTCAATGGGAGATTGGTAGTTCCGGAAGGGGAAGGATTGCGTCACGATGTGATGGCAGAGTCGCACGGCTCACGGTTCGCGGTACATCCCGAAGGGGACAAAATGTACCAAGACATGAGACGGCAGTATTGGTGGAGCGGTATGAAGAGAGATATCGCTGAGTTTGTCTCGAAATGCGCCACTTGTCAGCTTGTAAAAGTGGATCATCAGAGACCAGCAGGATTGTTACAGCCGTTGGAGGTCCCGGTGTGGATGTGGGAGAGCATATCCATGGACTTTATTACGGGGTTGCCTACGTCGCAGAGGGGTCACGACTCCGTTTGGGTAATTGTGGACAGGTTGTCCAAGGTCGCTCACTTCTTACTCGTAAGGACTGACTACACTACGGGACAGTATGCCCAGCTCTTCATTTCAGAGATTGTGAGACTTCATGATGTGGCCCTAAATATCGTGTCTGACAGAAACAAGATATTTGTTTCGAGGTTTTGGGAGAGTTTCCAGGAGGCAATGGGCACGGAATTGCGGTTGAGTACGGCTTATCATCCGCAGACCGATGGGTAGACAGAGCGCACCAATCAGATGTTGGAGGACATGCTACGCATGTGCATTATTGACTTCGGGGGTGGATGGGAGCAGTATCTTCCACTGGTGGAGTTTGCTTACAATAACTCCTATCAGTTTACTATTGGCATGGATCCGTTTGAGGCGTTGTACGGTAGGCCTTGTCGTTCCCCAGCATGTTGGTTAGAAGTGGGGGACAACAAACTACTTGGGCCGGAAGTGATTCAGGATACTTCGGCAAGGATTGAGTTGATTCGGAGTCGCATTCGGGTAGCTCAAGACAGGCAGAAGAGTTATGCTGATGCGAAGAGGTTTTTCAGGGAGTTCCAAGTGGGGGACCAGGTTTTGCTCAGGGTATCTCCGATGAAGGGGATTATGCGTTTCCGGAAGAAGGGGAAGTTGGCACCGAGGTATGTGGGGCCGTTTCCTATTATTGAGCGGATCGGACCGGTTGCGTATAGACTTGGACTACCGGAGCACTTGCATCGGATTCACGACGTGTTCCATATTTCCTCGCTGAGGAAATACCTTAGAGATAATTTGGCTCATTCTCACATTGCTGTGGAGGACATCGATCTCCAGCCGGATAGCTCCTACGAGGAGGGGCCAATTGCTATTTTGGACCGAAGCGAGAGGAAACTGCGGTCAAAGATAGTCCCGTTATTGCGTGTTCAGTGGCGACATCACAATGTCGAGGAGTCCACATGGGAGCGCGAGGATGAGATGCGCGAGCGTTATCCAGAGCTGTTTTTAGCAGGTACTTTCTAGTTTCAAATTTCGGGACGAAATTCAGTTATTAGGGGGGGGAGTATGTAATACCCCGTATTTTTGACTATATTTATTTTTGGGATTAATTAATTAAATGCCTATTAATTGATAATTAATCCGGGTTATAAATACTAATGAGATGCGAATTGGTATTTGATTATGTGCATATATGATTATATATGTATTTGGTATTATAAAATTTGTCGTGAGATTTATATACGGCATTTTAGAAATTTTGTTGGGACGCGTGGGACCGCCGCGTCACGGTATAATATTTTGATGATAAAAGTGAATTTAAAATCTATAATCCATATGGTCGTTTTGAGTGCGCCAACGCGTCCGGAAGGGTCGAGATAGTCAGAAAACACTACCCGGGGGTGTAGTTTGGGTCCCGGGGTATTTTTAGGCCATACCGGCAACTAAAAGGGTATTTTGGTAATTTTACATTTTTAGGAATTAAAAGTGACGAAAATTAGAGATGTAAATCTGATGTGGATTTAACCCATTAAGCTCATTAACCAAACCATATTAACCTAGAAAGCTACGTAGGTTATCATTTAGGTTTTCTAAGTTCCCAAATGAAAACCCTAGCCACCTTAAGCCACCATTGGAGAAGGAGCTTGGAGAAGGAGAGAAAGAGAGAAAATTCTGCAGAGATTCTTCACTAAATCAACACCAAATCCGGAAAGAAACAAGGCAAGTGGTTTAATTATGTTTAACTTCAGTAAATGTTCTTTCCATGTTAGAAAATTGAAGATTTATTATTGTTATTGGAAGATGAATGAAAACCCATGATTAATTGGACTTAGGTTCTGAATATTGAGGATCAATTGCATGTACAATAGTTTGGAGACGATTAATCTGATGTTAATACATGATTGGGTGAAAGAAAAACGAATTAAATTCTGGGATTTGATGATGATATGTAGTTAGGGTTCATGTTCTTGAGATATTTGAAAAAAGTGTAGAAAGTTGTAAATTTAATTGATGTTAGGATGGATTGATCCCTTAAAAACATGTTAGGATGTGACTATATATGTTTAGTATTGATTATAGACCTTTAAACGATTGTTGAGACTTAGTTTAGAAGATTTGAGGTGTTAAAATCGATGAAAAACGATTTGGGGAAAAATCTGGGCCGAAACTGGTAGCTCGTTAGAAGCAACCCCCAGGTCGTTCGAACGAACTCGTTCGAACGAGCTTCTAACGAGTTGACCAGTCATTGCTAACAAGTAGGGATTTCGTTCGATATCTCATTCGAACGAGATATCGTTAGAAGGTACAGTTCGTTCGAACGAACTGGGACCTCGTTCGAACAGCCTCGTTCGAACGAACTGGGACCTCGTTCGAACAGCCTCGTTCGAACGAGACTTCTAACGAGTTAGCAGAGGAATCTCGTTCGAACAGTCTCGTTCGAATGAGACTTCTAACGAGTTGACAGTTTGGTCCTTTTTGGACTATTTTGACTTTTGGAGTCCCGTAAGCTTATTCGAGGATATAGATATCATTCCATAGATGTAGTAATGATAGAATTGGGACATTTGGGTATTTATGAGAAGGAATTTACATACGAGAGTGTATTACATGGACGGTTTGGGTTGAGACGTGAGTGTCTACTACGACGTGAGATAATTATGGCGCGTACAATTACAAACCGAAACAGTATGAATTGTGATAATTATAAGTTAGTATGAGAATATGTACTACGATTAAAATACGGTATTACTAAGACGTGTGTTTACTTAGTATTGGTATATGATTGTGTGTATGACATACCTACCATACTTGCTATCACGGGAGGTTGCGTTCGCTTAGGACCCTCTAATCCTTGTGTGCCTACGGGGGGGATATAGACTGGTACCTCGATGAACATAGGTCATAGAAAGACTTATTGGGATATTAATAAGTCCGCTGACCGTGGGAGCGTAGGTATGTGCGTGACCCACGTGATGGTGACTGTGTTCGCCTCCACTATTTGTGATTTGTGTTATCTGAACTATTCCTGAGAGATTCGGAATATGTGATCCTTATGTACGTGATGTACCGGGATGGATAGCAGAGTATGTGTGCACCGCAGCTTAGTTCTCGGGGTGTTTGTATTGTATATTTACGATGTGATTAATATACATTTAATTAATGAGAATCCTCATGTTAATGTTGTAAATATATTACGGTATTGTTTTCGAGAAATATAACGAGTTAACTGATAGTTATATATCTTGCATATTGAGTATCTGAGTTTACGTTAAACCCTATTTAATTACGAGCGTTATTATGTTAATGGAACCAAGTATTATGGGTAGGACCTTTAGCAGCCTAGATAGTTATGCCGTCACTTAGCTAGTGGTTTATATCGTTGTAGATGGGTATTTGCGTTAGGAGTGCACAGTTAGACGAGAGGTGAGAATATAATGTGAGTGCACGTCATAACATGTACTTTGCATTTAATATTTTAAATATTTTTAAAGCACTTACAGGTTTTTAAAATATAACTCCACATTCGGGCTCTGACCCGTTTGCTTTTCAAATCTCTTTCTTGTAAAACCATTTTAGGTGCCCAGCCACAAGGACACCAAGCATAGATTATTCATTCAGGTGACGAGCTGTAGCGGTTTGTGGAAGCTACAGGGATTTGCATGTAGACGCTTCTATCTTTTGGATTCCAGAGTCACTATCTATCAGTTGTAGGGCATGTTGTCCATTTCTATTTAGTGACATCTTTTACATTTCAGTTTTCAGACTTTAGCATGTATTATTTCAGTTTCGGTTATTTATTTCAGTCTGGGATTGTAGTGAGGAGTTTTCCTCCAGACTTTATTTACTCTATTATGATGGTTATTCGTTTTACTTCAGTATGGTGTATGGTGTTATTTATTTCTTCATTACACTTGTTGCATGTTAATCAGACTTTAAATAAAATTTGGCACTTACTTTTTAAATACTAGGTGGTTAGTAATAATAAAATGTTTTCGACAGTGATGCTATTAACTGAGCCAACTTGGCATTTTGAATTAATTTAATAAAGGAGTAGCTACCCGGTATTTAATTAGTCGGGGTGTCACAACTATTCTACTGTAAACTGACTCGCCTTTAATAAAGACACTACACAAACCTAGGAAGTCAGGAAGATTGATATCTTGAGTAGTGGAACTTAGAGAATATGATATTATATATGAACCTTAGACTTAGATGAAGGGGCAAGTAATAGAAGATTTTATTCTAGAATTTACTTATGCGAAGGGATCAAACAAATCATGTTTTCTTGCCAAGCAGACTTCTTCAAAAGATAGCTCGGCTCAAAAGCAAACTGATCTAGTCGCCGATCAACCAAAATCCGCATCTTCCCAGAAAAAGCTCAATACCTAGTAGAGAAAAGCCAAAACATATTCAAGCATGGCGTACTAATAAGTTAAGAATTCAATAATAAAATTCTGATCTGGAAATTATTCGTTGACGGATCTTCTTGTACTACTGAAAGTGGTGCAAGGCTCATTTTAAACACCTCGATGATCTAGATGTTGAGTATGTCCTGAGATTTCAATTTTAGGCATCTAATAATGAAGCAGAATACGAAGCCTTGATTACAAGGCTGGAATTAGCATCATCCTTGGGCATCGGACAAGTGGTGGTACATAGTTATTCACAGCTCATTGCTCATTAGTTGCTTCAAATCTATGAGGGTCAAAGGAGAGATAGTGATAAGGTACTAGAAGAAGACCATTGAAGTAATTTCTTTATTCCCTGATGTGAAAATAGTAAGAACCCCAATACTGGATAATGCCCAAGCAAATGCACTTGCTCGGCTAGCTTCAGCCACGCCCATGGAACTTAGAAGAACAATCCTAGTAGAGATCCTCACTAGTAGGAGCATTGACATGGAAGCAGTCTACACGATGTCCATTGATTTGGTTCCTTCATGAATGGATCGTATCAGAAATTATATTGAGACCAGAATCTTACCTGCCGATCAAAAAGAAGCCAGGAAGTTAAGATACAAATCATCTTGCTATGCCGTGGAAAAAGGCGTGCTTTATAGGAGGGGGTATACAATATCTTTATAGAGATGTTTCCATCCAATAGAGTGTAAGACTTAATGAAATATGTCCATTAAGGTTCATGTGGAACCCATTTAGCTGGGAGGTCTTTGGTACAACGAATAGCTATGCAAGGCTACTATTAACCGACGATGAGAGCTGATTGTATTTCGTTCACAAAAAAGTGCGATAAATGCCAAAAGTTTGCTGCAGTTCATAGAAATCCAAGTGCTTCCCTCACCCTTATCACTTTACCTTGGCCATTTGCGATTCGTGGGAGAGATTTGGTCGGACCATTGCCGACCATAAAAGGGAGATTCAAATACTTGGTTGTCATACTGGATTACTTTACAAAATGGGTAGAGGTTGAACCTTTAGTGGACATGCCTTATCAAAAGGTGTTCCAATTCATATGGAAGCAAATAACATGTCATTATGGGATGCCATATGCCTTCATCATAGACCATGGCACACAGTTTGATAATGATGAATTTGAAGAATATTATTTGAGATCAGGAATTCAAAAAATTCACTCATATCCTGAACACCCTCAATTTAATGGTCAGATAGAAATCACCAATAAAAATTTTCTCGATAGTATCAAAAACTGACTAGATGATTCAAGGGGAAACTGGATCAATGAGCTCTATAGTATCCTTTGGGCTTATAGGACCATGCCGAGAACAACAATAGGAGAGACATCATACATCCTCTATTTTGGAACTGAGGCAGTTATACCAGTAGAGATAGGTCTACCGAGTTATAGAGTGCTCAGTTTTGATTCACCCAAAAGTGATATGATGAGACATCTAGATCTGGATATGATCAAAGAAGTTAGGGAAGATGATGCTATTCAGATGGCTGCCTACCAATAATGGATAAGAGGGTTCTAAAACAAAATAGTCAAGCTAACCAACCTGAAATGAGGAGATCTGGTTCTTAAAAAGGTCATTCATAAGAACAATAAGTTGGAATCCAATTGCATGCTCCTTATCGTATCTAGGCATAAATACGACCACGAACTTATCAACTAGAAACTCTAGATGGAGAAGAATTCCATAATCCCTGGAATGTTGACCATCTTTGCAAGTAATATCAGTAATTTTTATTATGTCCATGTAATAAGTTCATTCAGTTCAAACTCACCCAGTTAATTAAAAAAAGTTTATTTTTGTCATGATCCTGGTTCATGTTTTGTTTTTCGGAGTATGTGTCACCATCAACAAAAAGTTAACCCTCAGCTTTTCAAACTTTTATAACTCCAAAAAAGTTTATGCCTTAGATTTTCAAAATTTTACAAGTTTAGAAAAATGCTTTTCAACCTTTTCCAACTTCAGAAAAGTTTATGCCTTAGCTTTTCAAAATTTTTCAACTTCAGAAAAGTGCTTCATGTATAACTTCATCTTTGACAAGGTAAGAACAAGAAGCACGTAAAACTTCGTGTACAACATAAAAGGTTAAAAATAAGTTTTACTTGACTGGGTTAAAAATAGGAATACATGTACACATTCCTAAACAAAGGAATACACACATACATTCCTAACACAATTGGTTACCATTGATAACTAATGTTAACAAAACTCATTATAATCTATGGCTTTACATTCATATTGTTCACATTTAATCAAGTTCAATAGTATTTAGATCAACTAACTATTCTCTATACAAGCTATCTAGTTGAATGCAAGATTAGTAGTAACCAAAAGCTTAAATAATGAGGAAATAATGACTTAATTTATAAAGACGACTAAGTAGTAATAGCATATTATCTAGTTGGCCGAAGAAGAAATACAAAGATGACAAAAAGAAACCTTCAATTTCATTTCATCAATATTCAACAGAATATAATAAAAGAAGAAATACAAAAATCATTCGACTGGACGTTTTCCTTGAGCCTTATCCATGCCGACAAGAGGATCATCCAAATTATATGGGGAATTTATGTAGTTAAAATCCCTTAGCATCTGCCTATTACTACTGCTCGGTTGGTTAATCAGATGTGCAGGACAAACCATCTCAAGTTCATCATGAAGGCCCTAGTCGCTTAAATATTTGGTTATTAAAAAATGGGGAAGGACATTAGGAGGAATCTAATTCTTGTCCAATGTAAATGGAGGCTTATCAAAGTTAATAGAACTTGGGTCATTCTAGTGCCAGAGGTTACTATTTTGGTCATATTTTAGTAGGATTAAAAGATTGGTCCACCCCCATTTATACCCTTCATGATTTCTCTAAGACAAATAATCATCTATATGGGATAATGCTTCATTGTAACCTTCCATCCAAACTTCTCTGGGTTGTTTATGAAATTGGAATGTCAATCTCTCTACTAGATGATGAAGTTTCTTAACTACATTACTCTTTATCTTTAATTGAGTATCTTGTTTGGCAAGGGCAGAATCTTTGACTTTCAGCTGAAGTGAAAGATCAACAATACCAACAGTTTTGGGCTTTAACTGAGCAACTTGGTCGGCCAAAGTCTTTTCAGTTCTTTTCTCCTCAATAGTTGTCCAAACAACAACTACTCTTTTTGAATATTGCCCCGACTTAGGTTTATCCTTCTATAAGGACTCCAATTCCTCCAGCAGTCTGGCATTCTCCTCTTCTAAAAAGGAAGCACCTTTGTTGGGATTGGTAGCAGTTGATTTTTTCAAGTGTCAAGTTTATCCCAGAGGGCATTTTTTTCTTTCTCTAACAGCGCAGATATCTCCTGATTTTATTTAACCCCTTGCTACAAAACAATATCTCTCTTATTCAATGCAGAGGTAATCTTCCAAAGTTTATCATAAAAGCACCCTTCACTTAAAGCTTTGCACTTGACCTCATAGTCAACATGGAGCAAGGCCTTGGAGTGTTTGTGGTGTTCTTGTAATTGTCCAATCATCTCATAATAAATGACATTATTGGCCACTACCCGATCAAGGAGACTTCACAAGTAGGAGTAGGCTTCCTTAGCTTGATTATAAACATCAACGCCGAACAAGTCTAATAACTATTCCTCGATCAGATCCATTTGACCAGCCTAAAGCACATGTTACAACGCCTAACTAGATTTGATTATGTAGAAGCAATCCTTTCCATCCTTGCATCAAATTGAAAATGACAAGTATGAGGGCACAAGAACGTATCTAGGAATAATTATATTACGGGCAACCCAACAAAGAATAACAATCACGTTAAGCGTAAGGAAGTAAGAAAACATTAAATCCTTCATTGATAGAAAATGGTGTTACGAGGAGATATACATATTACAGAGCATAAAATATTGAATCAGGAAGACTACAGAAAAAAAAGACAGACAAACTAGGAAAGCTAGACCTTATCCTATCTTAAGAATTAGTTTGAGCAGGAGGTAGGTCGACCAAAACATTTAGGCCCATGACAGATCCAACAAGGGAAAAAGAAGAAGTCTCATAATCCTCTTTATCATTAACTTCCTCATCCAAGTTTGGAGGAGCCCCTAGGTTATATCGTTGGAACAACACAGAATCTTTAGTTGTGGTGAATTCCTTAAAATCCTCCAACCAACCATCCTTAAAATACTTCTTCTTGACATATCAATTTGAGTAGAAGTTACTAAGATACCCTTATCCCAACCCTTATCAAAAGAAGTTTCCTTGGTTTTATTCTTCTTAGCTTTCTCGGCAACCAAACTAGCCTTCGGACCAACAATTATCTTTTCTGAAGTTTGAAGAGAGGCTTGATTCAAGGTCAACTTATCATCTGTAGCCTTTGCCCTGTGCTCAGCTTCAGAGCTAGCCAATGTAGTTACAGATAGTGATTCCTCAGCCTTTTTATGAGCATTTTTGACATCAATGATCTTGATCTGCCCGGACTGTTTCTCTCTCTCTCTCTCATGCCTCTTTAGATTCTTTCAGAGATGTCTGTAAACCTGTCAAGGCCTCCTCTATATCAGAACAAATGAATGCTCTTTTTTGTTCATCCTTTTCCATTATCTGGTTAAAGTCGACCAAGAACTGCAAGAACAATGAACTATCAACATAGAAAAATAATATAAGATAAAGTGTGAAGGCATAAAGCATGGAAGTTTAACAGAGCTATGTTCCGAGAAGCCCTTTCAGTTAATCGGGCTCTGGTAAATGGAACTACTATCGACCTGTTCGTTGGTAGAATCTTCAGCTATATCGACCTCCTTCAAATCCTCTAACCATCCATCCTTAAAATACTTCTTCTTGACATAAGCAATCTGAGAAGAAGTTGCTAAAATAACCTTCACCCTAACCCTTGTCAAAATAAGTTTCCCTAATTTTCTTCCTCTTGGCTTTCTCGGTAACCAAAATAGCCTTCAGAGAAAAAATTATCTCCTTTATAGTCTGAAGTGAGGATTGATTCAAGGTAAACTTGTCCTCCACAGCCTTTGCCCTGCGCTCAGCTTCAGAGCTAGACAATGTAGCTTCAGATAGTGATTACTCAGCCTTCTTACGAGCATTTTCAGCATCAGTGATCTTGTTCTGCCAGGACTATTTCTCTTTTTCTAATGCTTCTTCAGATTATTTTAGAGACCTCTCCAAACCTATCAATGCATCCTCCATATCAGAACAAATGAATGCTCTTTTTTCATCATTTTCCATCATTTGGTTAAAGTCGACCAAGAACTGCAAGAACAATGAACTATCAGCATAAAAAAATAATATAAGATAAAGTGTGAAGGCATAAATCACGAAAGTTTACCAAAGCTAAGTTCTTAGTAGCCCTTTCAGTTAATTGGGCTTTGGTAAATGGAACTACTTTCAACCTATTTGCAGGTAGAGTTCCATACTTTATTAATTTCCTTGACAAACTAGGATTTAAGAAAACAAATGGTTTCTTAATTCCACCTAGTTCGGCGGAAGAATTTTTTACCAACTCAACAATATTGGCAATTTCAGCTAACTTGTTAGCCTGAGTCGGTTGGCTAAAAGGTAGACCTTTCTTCAACCTCTTATATTCACGATCAGTAGTGTCAACATCTTAAATAACCCGGGGCACCTTCTTATCAACCTTAGACACCTTCTTAGTCACTTTAGAGTTCTTGGTGTCAGCTAGTCTTAGTAGTTTGAGATGTGGTCTCTTCCATCAAGTTAGGAATCGTCCTGTTACCTAAGATTGTTAGTGGGGAGGAAGGGATGGCAGAAGTAGCTAATGATTCAAATGGAGAAAAGATTCCTAGATCTTTTTCAGCTCCAACGAATTCTTCAGCTGAAGAAGTGGAAATTGGATATTTCTCTAAGTCTACCACAATTAAAGGAAGAGCAGTGGTAGGCCGCACAACAAATGAGGTTATGGAGCTCTTATACTCTAACAGCACAAAAGCTGATCGAGGGTGTTCACCTCCTACTTATTGGTTAAGTCCCCACAAGAACTTGAGTTTAGCAAGATTAATCTCCTCTTCTTTGGGATACCTCCTCTTACTATCCTCCGCATTAAAAGCATCAGTAATGTAAATTAGAAGACATCAGAAATGAAAATCTAAAAGGAAATAGTAACTAATGAAATAATAACCTATCCCACGCCCTGGTTGGGGACGTCTGGGAAGATCATAGGCCACTCCAGTAGGAAGGGGAGAATATTGCCAATTCTTTACCACTAAAGCATAATCGTAGTAGTCTTTATTCGAATCTGAAAAGTTTAATACTAGAGACCTATTTGCTTGCCTAGTTTTCAAATAATAAGTTCCATCTCCAACAGTATCCCACTTATAGCAATACATTAACTCTAGAATCCCAATATGGATCCCATAGAGTTCATTCAACCTATATACACCATTCATAACCCTTCAGGTATTGGGGGCTAATCTTGCAGGGACTACATCAAAATATTGATAAAAACTAAGAAAAATAGGGTTTGGTGGAAATGAAATACCACACTTTGCTATGAATAAAGTAAGGATCCAATGACCCTCAACCAAAGAGTAAATATCAATAGGACCACTCGGTATCTCCAAGTCTACCCAAGATGGGATTTTATCTTTCTCCCAAACTCCTCTAGGGAACCCTTATCAACGACGCGAATCATAATTAAGAAAATAAAACAAAAAGAAAGAAAGGGAGTTTACAGATATTCAAGGATTCAGTAAGAACTAAAGAAAATGGTAACAAACGGTTGCTCAAGAAATAATTTGAAGACAAAGAAATGGCGATGGTTGAGAAATTTTGAGGTAAAGTAAGAACAGGGAAAGCTTTGTCCCTATTATAGATTACCTAGAAAATGGAAAAAGAAATGATTACATGTCCCAACGATTGACATACTTTTGGCGGCACAACTTCAAACGGGTAAAGTACCAATATAACCTTTTACGGTTCACTAATTTTTGAATTAATTACAAAAATGCCGCTCTCAAATAGTACCAGCAAAGTTTTTTACAAGTATGGGAGGTTGACTGCCGACCAAACATCCTAATAGCATTTTGAGCAACTTCCTGAAGACAATACTCCATACTCTAATGCAAACATCAGTCGTGAAGCATCAGGGTCTTCTATTGTATGTAAACATTATACTCCCACATGGACCAATGTTAAGTGTACACCTGTTATCCAGTATGACCGACCAACCGACTAGGTCGGCTTCAGAGACCCTTAGTCAGCTATATGGACGACCAACATAAGAAGGGCAACAAACTGGAATACCAATCGTTACTCGAATGAGAATGCCAATCTACTTGGTATAACTAATATCATAGTCATTGTATACATATGTAAATGACTGAAAATATAAAGATATTCCATTTCTAGGGTTTTGGACCCTTATAAGTAGGTATCTTCCCCAAGCTATTTGGGATAAGTCAATTCTCTACAACTCAAGTCAATCATTGTTGTGATATTGTAAACCCTTGAAGAAAATAACAGTGGACGTAGGCTTTCTTATATAGCCAAACTACTTTAAAAAACCCTGTATTTGTGTGTGTGATTTGGATTACTTCTCTTTTATTTATCTATGATTATAAATTTGGAATCAATCCATTTTTAGACATTAAAAGTGATAAGGATTTTATGGGTCTAATACAAATATTGTCGGGAGATGACATTTGGAATTATTTAAATAAAATTAAATAAGTTGAGTTTGGTAAGGAACCATAATCAGTTAAAGGAACAAAGAAGAGAAAACATAAGGAAAATAGTTTGAATTTGACAAAAGGGAACATTTTGTTAATTTCCATACTGGAAGACTCTTAAGTTGAGACAAAATTTAGATATAACACACATAGAGAAGAATGTTTGTGATAACGTGCTAGTGATATTGATGAATATTGAGTGGAAATCTAAAGACACTAGGAAGGATCATACGGACACGGGATTCAATCCAGCGTTACACCTATGTTGTGATGGTAATTCCTTTTTAATGCCTCATGTATTATATACATTATCATATGAAATTATATAAATTCTTGAATTCGATCAAGTTTCCAGATGGATTTGCTTGAAATATTTCTCGTTTTGTGAAAATTAGAGGATGTCATGTTTTGGGTATGAAGAGCCATAATTTCCATGTTTTCTTACAACGCTTACTCCCACTAGCGATACATGGATATATGTGTAAGAAAGTATCTCAAGTGTTGGTTGAGTTGAGAAATATCTTTAAGCACATAGGTTCTAGAACTCTTTGCTTAGACAAATAGGAGAAATTAGAAAAGGAAATCCCTTTAACACTTTGCAAACTTGATCGTATATTTCCTCTAGCCTTATTTGATTACATTATTTACTTACTCGTTCACCTAAGCTACTGAAGCTAGGCTTGCTAGGCCAATGCAATATCAATGGATGTGGCCATTCAAAAGGTGTTGCATAAGTTATTATATAAAAATTTCTTTATGTAATAAATTTTGTAGTATCATATTTCTGAGCAAGAAAATGAGTATGTTAAAGGGGTATGTTCCTAATATAGAGAAACTAAAAGGGTCTAATTATGAGCATTATAACCGAAATGAATGTTTAACTCTTTCTTCAATGTACTTGAATGATATGGGGACCATATTCAATACAAATGAATGACATGATGATATAGGGGGACGATAAGTCAAGTTATATGTATTTACATGTGATGGTCGCACATTTAGTGGACCACGGTATTTAAAGTTGGATGTCTTTGAGTTAGAGATAGCTCACATGTATGTGTTGAATAATTGTGAAATGCTTGAGAGCTATATAATCTAAGGCATAGACACTTTGTCACATTAAACTTTTTGTTATTATAATATTTTATTTAGGCTCTTATAATATATTATATATAATGAGAAGAATGATTAACTCAAGGGTAATGGTGTGACGGACATTGACAAAAGGCATAAATCAGAATTCATTAAAATTGTTTGAACAACTCACAAGTACAATTATAAGCAGAAATCTGATACTATAATGCTACTATCCATTAATACATATGTATAATTATCTAGTACTGATTACATTTACATACCTGGGCAGGTTAAATAATTGTATTCTGAAGGGAAGGTCAATGAACTTCTATCCTTAGCTAAGAGTCCGAACAACCTAGTGAAACATTGCTCATGTTGTAATGCAAATGGGATTAGATTTCATACACAAGAATGAGAGATGAATAAAAATACCCAAAGCAGTGGCTTGATTGTAAATGGAGAGCATGGTAGGAAGTAAATTGACTTTTATAGTGCGATAATAGATATTATTAGGCTAGAGTATTTGTTGGGGCATAAGTTTGTGTTATTGTTCGAATATGATTGGTGGAAAAAAAATAGGAATAGAGGCATTGAAATATATAAGGAAGGGAACATTAATAGGGTTAATGCATCAATAAAATAGTACAATAACCATCCATTTGTGTAACCATCTCAAGATGCTCAATTTTTTTACCTTAAAGACATGAAGGTAGGCGATAACTGGCATGTATCGGAGAGGATAACTCCTCCTGGAAATTATGATGTACCAGAATGTGAAGCAAAAGAACCAAAAAATATTGAAGAGCCTTATTAATAAGAGGATCCCACTGAAGATGTGGATGTATCCCCATTAAGAAGAGTTGAATTTGTAAAATTAGAACGTATTGATGCTAAAAGTGTACAACTTCAAAATTTGAGTTATGGGTAGATAAAAGTGGAAATTTCTTCATTGATGATGACGATATTAATGAATCTTCTGTTCTTAGTGATGATGAAAACGAGGAAGAATATGATTGCAGTGATTCTAATATTAAGAAAAAGGATAGCTCAATCGAAGATGATTTTGATAATGACTAATTAACGTTTATTTGAGGTCTAATTTCCTGAATGAGAATTTTATTGTCCTTCGGGTATATTTTCTAATAAATTCGATATCAAATCCATCGTATTGAAAGACATATATCCAATCATTTACTTATTTATTTCACTACAATAATTTTTTTTATTTGGGATGATCGTGCCATTTTATTCCTAAAAGGTACCAATTGGGACGAATTTTAATTACGATCCCTTTTGATAAATCACAAAAAGGGAGATAAATTTTGAAAACCGTCCCATTTGGTATATCATATGGTACGGTTTTAAAAATCGACCCTTAAAAGTATAGTTGAATTTTTATCTCTTTTCTTCTAGGAAAATATAAGGGATGAATTTTTTAAAAAGTACCATTTGGTATAGGTTATACCACGAATTTATAAAATCGTCCCTTTTGATAATTCACAAAAGGGATGAATTTTAAAAAATGTCCCTTTTGGTATACCAAATGGGATGAAAAATCCATCCCAATTTCATAAATTGTAATAGGGACAGAAAAACAAACCTCCCTTTTGGTACTTATGTAACACCCTCACATGGATTTATGGGTTATTCGTAACCCATAAATCGAGTCATAACACTACCTTTGCTAGCACCCAAAGTATACCGGCGCCTCTACCGGGAAACACTTCCTAATGATCTATACTCACCTAAGTGTGAACCGTAATACACTTACTGTTCAATTCATTTTCAAGAATGATCTCTAATCTTAGGACTACACATCCTGAATTTTCTCAAATTCTTGGGTCATCGTGACCACCTAATTTCATATTGCAAGTCCCTCACATCGAGGGACAATAATGCCACTAAATCTCAAACCATGCATCTGACTAGTACCTTTCCACATTATCATTCTATGAACTTAGGATCGCCCTAAGTGTACTACTAGCAAACGCTCGTCTAGGCGCTAAACAGATCCACTCATCGTGGCAAGAAACATTTAGTGCTATATTTCCTCGAGTTTTAACATTACATGATGTCATCAAGTCGTTATCTTGCTCCTTACAACTAGAGTCACTGACTTCTATGCCGACCAATCCTAAGATCGCTAATCTTAAAGAAAGTGAATACTAGGAGCAAATCGCGCGGCCAAAAGTTTAGTCACCTGTTCACTTAACTTTATGCATTAGCACGGATACCTTAGACAATGGTGCACCCAGTTATGAAGCTCCCTTAACCATGTCAGGTCCACCCGCACTCTACTGGGCTACACCATTCTGGGAAAATCCCATCCCCATACAATGGACTATGGGTTACGAGAAGGAATAAATAACTATTCCGAGAAAATCCCATCCACACACAACGAACTATTGGTAACAAAAAACGAACCTATGTTACTCATTTGAAAGTCTGCGACTCTTCCCCGATATTCTCACTACCACTAACCTAGCCACACACCTCGACTAGAGTCACTAATCGTGATGAATCAGATCATAAACTATTCACCCTTACCAGAAGAAGCAACATACGAACCTATTGTCCTTTGGTAAGTCAAATATTAAACTTCCCTCCTTAGGGGTAAGGCTTCCCCTTTTGACTCATTAATAAATATGAACCACTCCGGTTGGTGAATGCCTAACGCCTTTTTCATATGCTGACCTTGTCCATCTTTCTGGTGATGTCACGACCAACCTAATGCACCTAGGTCATTGTTGACATTATTATTCTATGATCGTGTCCCAAATTCTCCTTAGTAAGTTACCGGTATAATACCCTGTACTTTTATGCTATATTTAATTTGGGGATTTATTAAATTTAATGTGATGATTTATTTAATAAAAATCCGGAAATTAATTATGTTATAATTATTAACGTGACTAGAGTTAGTAATTATGGGAAACTTGTTGAATATTACTAATGAGCATAGTAATATATTATATTGGTTATATTGAATGTCGTAGGTGTATTAAATGACTATTTCGGAAATTTAAGTCGGGACGTGCCCGTGTCACGTCGGGACTAATTATGTTAATTAAAAAGTAAATATTTTATAAGTTGTCCGTATGGTCATTTTGAGTGCGCCAACGCGTCCGGAAGGGTCGAGATAGTCAGAAAAGTGTACCCGGGGGTTTAGTTCGGGCCTCGGGGTGTTTTTAGGCCTAATTAGTGACCCGGGAGGGCATTTTGGTCATTTTACAAAATAGGGTAATTAAACCCACGAATTTCAGCCATCCTTAGCAGCCATTTAAGTCAGCATTTTAGGGTTAGAACATTCAGAACCCTAGAACGGCCATTGGAGAAGAGAGGAGAGAGCTCTCAAGGTGATTCAAGGCCCAAAACACCACCGATTTCACCGCCGTCACCACCAACGCGTAGATCGCGAGGAGGAGAACGCAACCACACCAATATCAGCAGGAAGGCAGACCTCTGAAATCCCAGGCAAGTGTTTAACTTGCGTATTTTCATTGGTGCAATAATCATATTAGTGTAGGAATGATTAGGAGTATAATTAAAGGAAGAAAACCCCAATTTTTGATAGGGATTTGCATGTAGAAATCGTTTTAACCATATTCTGAAAATAATATGTGTAGTAGATGATCAACCCACGAATTTGTGATGTTATGTTAGAAGGAAATTCTGGAGAAAACTGATTAGAACAAAAGTTAAGAAAACTTAGGGTTCTTGATGATTAGATGAGATTCTAGGTTGTTTAATCATGTTCAATGATGGTTATATGCATGCTTAACGTTAGAAACATCTGGAAATATATTACCATGATTGTAGTATAAGTTTTGGGATGATTAGTGTTGGAAATTATGGATTTGAATGAAGAATATTAGTCAAACCCGTAACTGCACTTCTGCAGAAATCGAAATACCTGTTTGATCGATCGATCGAACCTAGAGCGTCGATCGATCGAAGGTTCGATCGATCGAGCCCCAGACGTCGATCGATCGACCCCTCCTGGCAAACTCTTTTTCCCCTTGTTTAATTAGTTGAATTAATTTACCGTGGAATATTTCTTGGGCATTATAAATAAAATGTTTTCGGATATAGAAGAGACCAGTAGGACATATGATTAAGTGTTGAGAACTTTATTATGAAATGATAATTGGGTCTAAGGGATAATTAATTAAGGAACGACGAACTGCGTATTTCAAGTGAGAGATTACAACGAATACCTACGATAGTGAATAGACGTCTACCTACTGAATTTGTTACTTGGATGGATAAAATCCACGAGTGTCACGTAATTAGTGAGAAAACCCTCCGAGTTTAGGTTAGAGACGAAACCTTATACGAAATCTTAAAAATGTAAAATTAAGGATAAATGTTGTAGTTATGGGTAAGGAGAGTGACCTATATTAACATGATAAAATTGGTATATTTATATGATTGTGTGTACATATATTATATACATGTGAAAAACGTACCCGCGCTACTTGCTATCCCTGAGGTTACCGCGCTGGGACGATCTTATCCTGTGTTTCTTTATGGGGGATATTGATTCGTACCCTAGAAGATAGAGATCCTAGGTACGGGCTATCAGATTGATAGTCGGACGGTCCTAAGAGACGTGTGGGTATGTACTGACCTCTTGGACTTGGAATCTATGCTTCGCCTCAACGTTGTTTTGTATATGTTAATACAGTTCGAGAGTGATTCCGAACTTGTATTTCCCTTTGTGTGAACGATACGGGGATTGGATAGCAGAGTATGCCCGCACCATAGTTTAGTTGGGGTGCCATTATATATATATATTATACGAGTAGTTAATATATATATGAGGTTATAAACTTTAAGCTGCCTACTGTGATTTGATAAGTAGAACATGGTTGTTGACTCAATTATAAAATACTTGTTTTGTGAAAGTATGAGAAGACACTGGGAAACTTTATAATTTAATGAAGCTAAAACGAGAGGAGTGCTGCAGATTGAAAGTAATCTTCTTAAATTATTGTCATCGTGCGGTTTTGAAAACTTATGAGTAAGTTAAGATAAACTAAATTATTTGGGAAGGTTAGTACGATAGGCGTGCACATTAGAAGAGAGGTGAGAATTTCTCAAGAGAGTGTCGAACTAATATGATTTGCATTGGCCTGTATCAATTTAAATACTTGCTTAACGTATTTTAAAATCAAACACACTTTCGGGCCCTGACCCATTTCTTTTTCTCTCTCTCTCTCTTGTGTATATATATGTATATTTTCAGGTGCCCAGCCACAGGGGCGTCTTTCTTAGGATCCTTTGAGCAGAACGAGCTGCAGCTTAGGTGGGAGTTGCAGGTCACTTGAGTAGACGGCTTCTGTTATTGACTCCACTCCTATTACTCTCATTTATTGGGCACGTGTCGCCCTTTTTCATCATTTCATTTATCGTTGGGATTTTTATATTTCAGTTATTCCAGTATTGTTTTACGGGATTTATTCAGGATGATTCATGATGTTTAGTTTTATTATGTTGACATTCAATTGACGAATGTATGGTTTTATTTTAGTTCTTCGTGGTGTGGTTCCATATTGTAGAAATGTGTTTTGTATAAATAAATCTTTTCTTTAATTAAAATTTGGAAGTTTGTATGAAAAATGGTTTTGACACTTAGCTTAATTATTTAGGGTGTTAAATTGGAAAAATTATTTTTATCGACAGTGATGCTGAGAATGAACCAACTGTTTACCTTGATTTAATTTAATAAAGGAGTGATCGCCCGGTATTTAATTAGGCGGGGTGTCACAGGTGGTATCAGAGCATCAGGTTCTAGTGTCCTTAGGATCTGTACGGCTTATTTCGCTTTCAGCTTAACGTTTTTGCTATAGAGCCCTATTATTAGGATTTGTTGTATTCCTGCTTTTACGTTTAAGTCTTCAGTTAATTAAGATTCGATGATAACTGTAGACTGATAAATTTTGTTCACGTTTCAGATGCCTCTGAGACGTGCTCCGAAAGATAGGCGTGCCCAGGCCGAGCAGCCAGCAGCTCCGGCACCAGGCACCATGAATGCTAATGAAGTAGCCGCCATAGTTGCTCAGGCGGTGAATGCCGTGATAGCGATGACTCAACAAGCTCCACCCCAGGTTCAGGCAGTGGCGCCAGTACCAGCACAGCTTCCATCTGCATGGGAGAGGGTTCGCGATGCTTTTCAGAAAGCACATCCCCCTGAGTTCTCTGGTAGCTCCGACATTATCACGGTTAGCCAATGGAAGAAAGACATCCAGCGGCATCTTCGCATGTATGAGTGCACCGAGGTACAAAAACAGCTATTGGCTTCTTTTAAGCTGGTGGGATCCGCATTACAGTGGTGGGAGTCCACTACTACTTTGGAGGAGAGGGGCACGATCCCTATTCAGTTATTCTGGGAGCGATTTGACCGCAAGTATTTTCCACCTGCAGTGCAGACTGAGATGAGGCAGAAACTACTAAATCTGAAGCAAGATAACCTTACTGTAGCAGAGTATGAGGAGGAGTTCACGAGACTTCTCACCATTGTGCCAGATGAGGCACTTACTGAGAGCAAGAAGATTTTGTTGTTTGTCGACGGGTTGGCTTGGAGGATCCGTCAGCACCTTATTGGGAACTTGTCCCTGAGTACGTTCACTGATGTACTCAATGCAGCGTTACTACATTGCTAGGATCACCGCTTCCACCTTCAGGGAAGCAAGAGAGCAGGAGAGTCCAGCCAGCAGGGCAGGACCGGGGGTAATAGTGCCGGTGGGGCACCAACTCATGGACAGACTCGTCAGCACGAGCAGAGTTCCGATCAGGGGGACCCTGCTAAGCGATTCCGTTCGGGTGATCCCAGGCAGGGAAATGGGGGTTATAGGCAGGGCCAGCCTAATCAGCAGGGTCAGCACCGACAGTAGGGTCAGCAGCAGGGCCAGCAAGGCCAACAGCGTACACATCAGGGCCAACAGGGCCAATGGCGTGGAAGTAACGGCCAGCAGGGCCGTGGTCAGCAGGGACAGAGGGGAGGTAATTTTAGAGGCCAGTGTTTTGTGTGCGTCAAGCACGGCCATAAGCGTCAGGATTGCCCAGAGGGCGATAGGGCCCCACAGCAGCAGGGAGCCCGTAATGAGCCGCAGAGACCACTCTTCCCACCTGCCCTTCCAGCCCCAGCCCAGGTGCCAGCCCTACCAGCCATTCCAGCAGCTCCAGTGCAGCAGGGGCAATTGCAGTATGGACGTGTCTATAACGTCCACCAGGCAGCAGCTCCACAGGCACCACCCGCGATTGAGGGTATGTTTTCTATCCATGGTACTATGGGTAAAGTTTTGTTTGATACGGGGGCAACGCATTGTTTTATAGCTACGCATTTTGCGAAGTCCTTAGGGCTATTAGCCACGGCAGAGAGCACCGTGACGTGTGTCGACTCACCACTGGGGAGTGGGTCACTTATATTCTTTATATGCCGGGGAGTAGGGGTAGAGATTGGTAGCTTGGTATTGCCTGCAGACATGCTAGTCTTAGACATGCACGAGCATGATGTGATCATTGGTATGGATTGGCTCGCATCTTATAGAGCCATGATTGATTGCTTCGGTGGGAGCATTGTTTTTGCCATTCCGGGGCAAGAGATGTTTGTAGTGGCGATGCCTCGCCCAGAGGGAGGTTCGACCGCTCATTTATATTACATTGAGGAGGATACCTCTAAGGAGGTTGTGATTCCTTTGGATTCGATCCCAGTTGTTAGGGAGTATTCCGATGTGTTTCAGGAGATACCAGGCCTACCGCCCAGTCGTGAGATAGACTTCGTTATAGATTTATTGCCGGATACGAGACCTATAGCACGCGCACCGTACCGTATGGCTCCGGCAGAGATGCGAGAGCTACGAGATCAGATTGAACAGCTATTAGGTCAGGGCTTCATTCGTAGGAGTACCTCACCTTGGGGTGCTCTAGTCTTATTTGTAAAGAAGAGAGATGGTTCACTGAGATTGTGCGTGGACTACCGGGAGTTGAATAAGGTCACGATACGGAATAAGTATCCGTTGCCTCGAATCGACGATCTATTCGACCAGTTGAGGGGAGCAACTTTCTTTTCGAAGATAGATCTGAAGTCGGGGTACCATCAGTTACGAATTAGAGAGAAGGATGTTTCAAAGACTGCCTTCTTGTCGAGATATGGGTCCTATGAGTTCAGGGTGATGCCGTTCGGACTCACAAATGCTCCAGCCGTTTTCATGGACTTGATGAACCGAGTATTCAGAGAGTTCTTGGATCAGTTTGTCATCGTTTTCATAGATGACATTTTGATATATTCACACTCCGAGGAGGATCATGCCGAACACTTGAGGCAGGTTCTTCAGACTCTACGAGAGCATCAACTGTATGCTAAGTACGAGAAGTGCGGATTCTGGTTACGAGAGGTACAGTTCTTGGGGCATGTTGTTTCTGAGCAGGGGATTGCAGTTGACCCGAGAAAAGTGTCAGCGGTGAGGGAATGGGGACAGCCCATGACACCGACGGAAGTGCGTAGTTTCTTGGGGTTAGCTGGTTACTACAGGAGGTTCATTCGGGGATTCTCCAAAATAGCGGGTCCGCTGACAAATTTGACTCGCAAAGGGGTACCGTATGTTTGGGATGATGCTTGTCAATTAGCTTTCGACGAGCTAAAAGACAAGCTTACTTCGGCACCAGTCCTTGCTTTACCGAAGACGGGTGTAGAGTACCTGGTTTACACAGATGCATCCTTACGAGGACTTGGAGGAGTACTTCAGCAGGAGGAGAAGGCTATAGCTTTTGCTTCCCGCAAGCTTAAGCCGCATGAGAAGAATTACCCCTCCCACGATCTGGAGTTAGCTGCGGTCGTCTTTGCATTGAGAATTTGGAGGCACTATTTATTGGGCGAGAAATTCCGTTTGTTCACAGACCATAAGTCACTGCAGTACCTATTCACTCAGCGAGAGCTGAATATGCGTCTGCGCAGATGGTTAGAGTTTGTGAAAGATTACCAGTTCGACATACAGTACCATCCGGGGAAGGCCAACGTAGTTGCTGATGCGTTGAACCGTAGACCGGTAGACGATGTAGCCGACGTTTGGAAAGTAAAGTGGAAAGAGCTGGGTCACCAGGACGCCGTAGCACGTTCTTTCATATCCGTGATGTCAGTCACACCCGAGATTGTTACGAGGGTGATACAGGCACAGACCACAGACCCGTTTTGTCAGGAGCAGATTGTACGACTTCTAGCCGAGGGTGATGAGTCATATTCTGTTAGTTCGGATGGAGGGTTGCGGTTTAATGGGAGATTAGTGGTCCCAAAAGGAGCGAAGCTACGTCATGAAGTGATGACTCATTCTCATGGGTCCCGATTTGCAGTACATCCGGGAGGCGATAAGATGTACCAGGACATGAGACGACAGTATTGGTCGAGTGAGATGAAGAAGGACATCGCTGAATTTGTGTCCAAGTGTTCTACTTGCCACCTAGTGAAGGTGGACCACCAGAAACCGTCAGGATTACTTCAGCCGTTGGAAATACCCGCGTGAAAGTGGGAAAGTATTTCCATGGATTTCATTACCGGGTTGCCTACATCACAGAGGGGCCACGATTCTATCTGGGTGATTGTAGACCGATTGACCAAGGTGGCTCATTTTCTGCCAGTAAGGACAAATTATATCGCAAGTCAGTATGCCCAGTTGTTCATCGCTGAGATTGTCAGATTGCATGGGGTGCCCCTGAATCTTGTGTCAGATAGAGACAAGATTTTTGTGTCCCATTTCTGGGAAAGCTTTCAGGAGGCTATGGGTACAGAGTTGAGACTGAGTTCAGCCTACCACCCACAGACAGATGGACAGACAGAGCGTACTAACCTGATGTTGGAAGATATGCTACGCATGTGTGTTCTCGATTTCGGAGGAGGTTGGGAACCACACCTTCCACTGGTAGAGTTTGATTATAATAACTCCTATCAGTTTACGATTGGCATGGCTCCATTTGAGGCTTTGTACGGTAGGCCTTGTCGTTCTCCAACTTGTTGGCTCGAGGTGGGGGACAACAAGTTATTAGGGCCAGAAGTGATTCAAGAGACCTCCGCGAGGATTGAGATAATCAGGAGTCGTATTCGGGTAGCCCAAGACAGGCAGAAGAGCTACGCCGATACGAAACGGTTCTTCCGGGAGTTTAATGTGGGAGATCAAGTGTTGTTACGTGTATCTCCTATGAAAGGAGTGATGAGGTTCGGTAAGAAGGGGAAGTTGGCTCCGAGGTACGTAGGACCATTTCCCATCATCGAGAGAATTGGTCCAGTAGCATACAGGTTGGGATTGCCAGAACATTTACACCGCATCCACGATGTATTCCACATCTCGTCGCTGAGACGATATCTTCGGGATGCTATGGCCCATACGCACATTGCGATAGACGAGATAGATTTACAGCCTGATAGCTCTTACGAGGAGAGACCGGTGGCTATCCTAGACTATAGTGAGAGGAGATTGAGGTCGAAGGTAGTTCCACTTGTGCGAGTCCAGTGGGAGCATCATAATGTGGAGGAATCCACTTGGGAGCGTGAGGCAGATATGCGCGAGAGATATCCAGAGTTGTTTTTACCAGGTATGCCTTATTTTCCGAATTTCGGGACGAAATTCCATTATTAGGGGGGAAGTATGTAATACCCCGTACTTTTATGCTATATTTAATTTGGGGATTTATTAAATTTAATGTGATGATTTATTTAATAAAAATCCGGAAATTAATTATTAACGTGACTAGAGTTAGTAATTATGGGAAACTTGTTGAATATTACTAATGAGCATAGTAATATATTATATTGGTTATATTGAATGTCATAGGTGTATTAAATGACTATTTCGGAAATTTAAGTCGGGACGTGCCCGTGTCACGTCGGGACTAATTATGTTAATTAAAAAGTAAATATTTTATAAGTTGTCTGTATGGTCGTTTTGAGTGCGCCAACGCGTCCGGAAGGGTCGAGATAGTCAGAAAAGTGTACCCGGGGGTTTAGTTCGGGCCTCGGGGTGTTTTTAGGCCTAATTAGTGACCCGGGAGGGCATTTTGGTCATTTTACAAAATAGGGTAATTAAACCCACGAATTTCAGCCATCCTTAGCAGCCATTTAAGTCAGCCTTTTAAGGTTAGAACATTCAGAACCCTAGAACGGCCATTGGAGAAGAGAGGAGAGAGCTCTCAAGGTGATTCAAGGCCCAAAACACCACCGATTTCACCGCCGTCACCACCAACGCGTAGATCGCGAGGAGGAGAACGCAACCACACCAATATCAGCAGGAAGGCAGACCTCTGAAATCCCAGGCAAGTGTTTAACTTGCGTATTTTCGTTGGTGCAATAATCATATTAGTGTAGGAATGATTAGGAGTATAATTAAAGGAAGAAAACCCCAATTTTTGATAGGGATTTGCATGTAGAAATCGTTTTAACCATATTCTGAAAATAATATGTGAAGTAGATGATCAACCCACGAATTTGTGATGTTATGTTAGAAGGAAATTCTGGAGAAAACTGATTAGAACAAAAGTTAAGAAAACTTAGGGTTCTTGATGATTAGATGAGATTCTAGGTTGTTTAATCATGTTCAATGATGGTTATATGCATGCTTAACGTTAGAAACATCTGGAAATATATTACCATGATTGTAGTATAAGTTTTGGGACGATTAGTGTTGGAAATTATGGATTTGAATCAAGAATATTAGTCAAACCCGTAACTGCACTTCTGCAGAAATCGAAATACCTGTTTGATCGATCGATCGAACCTAGAGCGTCGATCGATCGAGCCCCAGACGTCGATCGATCGACCCCTCCTGGCAAACTCTTTTTCCCCTTGTTTAATTAGTTGGATTAATTTACCGTGGAATATTTCTTGGGCATTATAAATAAAATGTTTTCGGATATAGAAGAGACCAGTAGGACATATGATTAAGTGTTGAGAACTTTATTATGAAATGATAATTGGGTCTAAGGGATAATTAATTAAGGAACGACGAACTGCGTATTTCAAGTGAGAGATTACAACGAATACCTACGATAGTGAATAGATGTCTACCTACTGAATTTATTACTTGGATGGATAAAATCCACGAGTGTCACGTAATTAGTGAGAAAACCCTCCGAGTTAAGGTTAGAGACGAAACCTTATACGAAATCTTAAAAATGTAAAATTAAGGATAAATGTTGTAGTTATGGGTAAGGAGAGTGACCTATATTAACATGATAAAATTGGTATATTTATATGATTGTGTGTACATATATTATATTCATGTGAAAAACGTACCCGCGCTACTTGCTATCCCTGAGGTTACCGCGCTGGGATGATCTTATCCTGTGTTGCTTTATGGGGGATATTGATTCGTACCCTAGAAGATAGAGATCCTAGGTACGGGCTATCAGATTGATAGTCGGACGGTCCTAAGAGACGTGTGGGTATGTACTGACCTCTTGGACTTGGAATCTATGCTTCGCCTCAACGTTGTTTTGTATATGTTAATACAGTTCGAGAGTGATTCCGAACTTGTATTTCCCTTTGTGTGAGCGATACGGGGATTGGATAGCAGAGTATGCCCGCACCATAGTTTAGTTGGGGTGCCATTATATATATATATTATACGAGTAGTTAATATATATATGAGGTTATAAACTTTAAGCTGCCTACTGTGATTTGATAAGTAGAACATGGTTGTTGACTCAATTATAAAATACTTGTTTTGTGAAAGTATGAGAAGACACTGGGAAACTTTATAATTTAATGAAGCTAAAACGAGAGGAGTGCTGCAGATTGAAAGTAATCTTCTTAAATTATTGTCATCGTGCGGTTTTGAAAACTTATGAGTAAGTTAAGATAAACTAAATTATTTGGGAAGGTTAGTATGATAGGCGTGCACATTAGAAGAGAGGTGAGAATTTCTCAAGAGAGTGTCGAACTAATATGATTTGCATTGGCCTGTATCAATTTAAATACTTGCTTAACGTATTTTAAAATCAAACACACTTTCGGGCCCTGACCCGTTTCTTTTTCTCTCTCTCTCTCTTGTGTATATATATGTATATTTTCAGGTGCCCAGCCACAGGGGCGTCTTGCTTAGGATCCTTTGCGAAGAACGAGCTGCAGCTTAGGTGGGAGTTGCAGGTCACTTGAGTAGGCGGCTTCTGTTATTGACTCCACTCCTATTACTCTCATTTATTGGGCACGTGTCGCCCTTTTTCATCATTTCATTTATCGTTGGGATTTTTATATTTCAGTTATTCCAGTATTGTTTTACGGGATTTATCCAGGATGATTCATGATGTTTAGTTTTATTATGTTGACATTCAATTGACGAATGTATGGTTTTATTTTAGTTCTTCGTGGTGTGGTTCCATATTGTAGAAATGTGTTTTGTATAAATAAATCTTTTCTTTAATTAAAATTTGGAAGTTTGTATGAAAAATGGTTTTGACACTTAGCTTAATTATTTAGGGTGTTAAATTGGAAAAATTATTTTTATCGACAGTGATGCTGAGAATGAACCAACTGTTTACCTTGATTTAATTTAATAAAGGAGTGATCGCCCGGTATTTAATTAGGCGGGGTGTCACAACCGGTTAAGTGAGACATTAACCTTATTGTAACCTCTAACTACATAAGGTTGTCACTAAGCTTATTTCTAGGCTCTACCCACACTGGTTGTCATTAGCGTTTTAAAGGTAGTAATCACCGCACAGGGCTATATCTCCTAATTCATATCAGTTTGGCAAGACGTTCCAAGAGATAGTCCCTATCTTGTCAGGGTTATTCTAACTTATACTTTCGACACATGCCAATATTCTAATCACGCTTCGATATCCCTCTTGGGTGCCATTTTCAAGTCTCTAGCATGGCATCAATAATCTAAGTCCCAAAGGAATTTCTTAATACTTCATCAAAATCAAGTATTACCTACCTACACTAGTCATCCTATAACACCCAGGCATTATGCCCAATCACGACATGAGCTCCCAATATCTCTTAGAAAGATTTATTGCACTTGTGCCAATTCAAATAAAGTACCCAACACGTACACTATTCAATTCCTTTAAACATAAACCGATAGCCTCGGATCATCACATGACTCTCAACATCACTAAAACTAACACTCCATAATAACTAATTTGACTTTTCCTATAAGGGTGCCTAGATTACCTTACATAAAAGTCATCAAACACAACATGATCTCATCACCTATACCAGTCCTTCATCGTAGGTGCGCTCTACAAATTTCTCAATACCCACTTCGTAATTACTAGGTGCTCGTAAGGATACTAGTTGACAAGCCTCTACATAGGGCGTACCTTAACCATTGAGTATGTTAAGACATCATAATAAGTCGATTTCTATTCCCAATGATGCCACACATAATTAGTCATACGAAAACTACAAGATTTCCTTAAACAATACTCACACTGGAACTAACTCACATCTATCCATTACTTAGGCCTCTAAAATAGCCCCTGATTCTTATATAGTAATATTATCTCCCTTCCAAATGTCCATTACCATACTCCACGTACCAAATCATAGACTGACACTAATAAGGATATTTGGTAGGATACATGACTTCGTATACCACCTATAAACCTCTAGGTCTACATCACCAACATCATTAAATACCCTATACTTCAAAATTTGCATCATATCTTCTAAAATAGTGACATGGAAGACTATCTAGAGTTCACAACTAATTATCCTTAACCATCATCATTGCACACTTGACACGTTTATCATTAATGATCTGTAACTCTAATCACGACTTACAAGATACATCTATCAGCCGACAGTACTAAGGTACTCAGACATAAGGACATCATCCCATCAACTAAAGCCTAAGTATACATATCCTCCAGCATCGACCAACATGGTTCTATATGCCCATCGAGCTATAAATCATCCATGACAAGACACTTCCCCAAGGATCGAATTCACCTAGTCACATCATCGGCATTAACTACGCGTAAGTGCCATACCCAGTAATTAAATGCATTTTAATCACAAATAAATGTTGCTTAGGCCTGATACTCTACTCACCTAAACTCCATAATTAGGCTTACATAATTCATGTCTTTATTTTAGTAAACGTTATCTATAATTATTAGCATCTTAATTGGTCTCTCACATTATCAAGTATTGACACATAAGAACCTTACACTAAAAGTCGCGGTGTCACCATTATCGACTTGCATAAACACTCACAAATCATTTGTATGTCTAATCAGAAGATCGAAACGATTAATGACAAGTAACTTGGCCGTATGTCAATTGGAAATGAATTACCCATCATGCTAACCTCTTTGACTTCACCATCTAGGAGACAAACTAAAACCATCACCAAAACTAGCGTGACTGGACAAAAACCAATACCGACGTCAAAAGATTCACTACCGACCTCACCACGTCACTCCCGAAAAGTGTCTTAAACCTAGAGCTATGATACCATTTGTAACGCCCCGACCAGGATTTATGGGTTACTCGTGGTAAAACCGGTTGGACTCGAGCGGATGGTGTGAAGTTCAATGGAACAACCTATGTAATGTTGCTACTGTAATTTTATTAAATTAATGTTTCACTTCTTTAGCATGCAATTCCAATTTAAATCATACTACGCGAGGGACCCATGGTAAGCATCCTCGAAATCCAAGCATACAGATCTACTAACGTTAAAATAAAATGCTTACCAGTACAATGCTCTCAAAATACAAAACGGCACCCAACCCGTCGGAATAAAGACGAGGGAGTGAGCTGAATGCTTAGTGAAAAAACACAATAATGCAATATAGAATCGAATGACAAAAAGGAGACTCTAACACGTTATATCTATGTGCACATGAAACTACCTTACACGTGTGTATATATCTATATATATATATATATATATATATATATATATATATAGAGAGAGAGAGAGAGAGAGAGGTTCTCATGCATAGTTTGCATATCGCTGGGGCGGACCATTTTTTATAAAATAGTAAAAAAAAATTGGGCTAATTTTTTTTATAGTTTTTTAACATTTCAGTAGGACCATAAAAAATAATTCAACTCAAAATGATTTTTTTTGCTATTTTTAGAAAATCGGTCAAACTTTGTGAGTTTTTAATAACTTAAAAACTGATAAAGATCAACCGATTTTTTTTTTAAATAGAAAAACAATTCATTTTGAGCTGAAACTTTTGAATGGTCCTACTGATATGTTTAAAAATCATATAAAAAAATCAGCCCAAAATATTTTTTTTTACTATTTTAAAAAAATGGTCCGCACAGAGGGTATGGAAATTGGGTATGCATGAGATACCTTCTGTGTGTATATATATATATATATATATATATATATATATATATATATATATATATATATATATATATATATATATATATATATATACTTTAATGAATGAAGCCGTTTTTATTCCGAAAACATTACTAATCTCGATTAATTCACCTTAATCTCATAAAATAATTCTCGTTTAGTTAACTTGACATTTATTCCATTATCTAACTCACCCGGTTAAATAATTAAAACAAATACAACTTGTTTAGGGAAACATCATTTCTTTCAGTGAAATTACCCCTTTATTCATAACATTCCACTTTAGTATTTTAATTGAAAATTACCCTTTCAACACACGCAAATATCGTGTTAAAAAATACTTATTTTTCTTTTGAAAGGCTTTCATAAACACACCATTGTGTTCATTATGGGTTAAACCCTCTTTAGGTTGATTAACTATCCATTTAACCAATACACTTTACCATTCCTTTACTTTATGGACATTAATCAAATTTCATATTCCTGGTCCACTTTATCCTTCACCACAACATTCATTAGTTCTTTCAAGTTAGGTTATTGTTGATGTAAAAAATTAGACTTCATCTAATTAATTAATCACAGATAAATATGAATAAAGAAATAAGACTAAGGATTTTTAAAGTTGTTCGGTCTTAATAAAATGGCCTACGTCCACTGTCTTGTTTTGCTGGGTGTGTTGCCTTAATATTGATTAAGTTTGCTTATGACCGCTTACCCCGCTATGGGGGTGTTACAAGGTATTTATAGTCCTTGGGATGTCAGTATGAATAGATAATATGTCGTTATTAAATAGACATATACATGTGTATAAGGTTAGAATGTTCATTGAATCTGTCTTCGTCCTTTGATCTTCCTGACCAGGTGCTTAGTATATTGAGTAGCTCGGTACGCTGAGTAGCTTAGTGCTTTTTAAATTTCTTGATATATATATATATATATATATTAAGGCCACGTTGGATGACATGTGTCCTCATATAATTGGTTCATGTCAGCTGACTAATTTTTGTATCAACAGAAGCCCCCAATGTTTCACAGTTGAAGTTAGGTGAGAGTGTGGGATACTATACCCAAAAGTTATTCGGGCATGATTACCCAGTCATGTTGGATTACAGACCCCCAATACTTGTAAAATTTTCCTTTTAGCTTAATAATTTTGAGCACAAAATGGCAAACTTGTAAATATTTTGAATCATTGATGAAAGCTTGGACATTTGCATCTTTTTCATCATTTAGCCACCGGAAACACAATCGTTGTCTCTAGTGACCATTATTTTTCCTATTTTCCAAAGCATGGTATTTAAAGACAATAGAATCATATTGTATTCTACCTTTATCCTTTAGATTTCTAAATTTTTTGTCTTCTCACTCTTTCTTCTTATGATCGTTTTTTTTATCATCGCCTTAGCCGATTTCTTATTTTTTTGTAATAACCTCTTCCTACTTTCTTCTTTCTTTGTTTTAACCATCATGGTGTACCTTATCGAATCATTGAATATGTTTAGGGCTGACTTTGGGATTACTTCTTGGGTTATTTTATAAGAACCTCCTTACCCTTCTGATTTACTTCCTCTAGCTGAGGGACACTGGTTTCCCTCCATTTTTGTAGCAGAATGTAGTTTTTCCTTCCCGCCTAATCCCCTGTGTTTGGAATTTTGCCAATATTTTGATATTGTTCCTGCAAGAGTAGTTCTAAATATATAGAGGGTAGTTAATGGCGTACATAGATTGAATCAAATTCATGGAACTCTTTTGGGATTTCCTGAAATTATGTACTGTTATAAATGGGTTATCACTGACACCACTTTTTATATAAAAACTAGGTTTTCTAACAGAGTTGTAGTGGTCAATATCCCTGATGCTAATAGGGATTTTTTCCAACATGTTGTTGTTATGAAAAATTAGCAACACCCCACTAAAGGGGAAATACGTGTACCAAGGTCCCAGATGTCCACTTTATGGCAATGTGATAAGTTGTTTTGTTTTTCAAATTAGCTTTTTTTTTGTTTTATAAAATGTGTCACTGACATTTATTTTCTATTTTGTAGTTTACAGCAAAAGAAAACCCCCAAAAGAGAGTGATATTAATATAAAAGATTTGAATCTCATCTAGGGTTTGCATCAATCAATTGCTGGGGAGCACGTGAGATGTGATTCCTATTTGATGAGATATAAGAACACCACTTCTTCTTTTCTTGCTCGTCCTCTTATTCATCCCTTGGTGATTGATCTTGAGCAAGTTCTAGCATCTTCTTCAATTGTTGAAGAATCTTCCTCTGATTGGAGTACTTCTATTACTGAAATGATGACGAAGAATAGGATAATGCCTGACCTCTTTACCAAGGTTGTTCCTTGTGCTGATGGGGCAAAGAAAAGTAAAGAGGATGTCCCAGCTGGAGGGACTAAGAAAAAGGATGTTACTCCATCTGGGGGAGCAGTAACGACTGTCAAGGAGGTCAGTAAGAAGCCCCCTATTGCTCCAAAAGAGGCAACACCTTTTATTGAAAGAGTTATCGTTGTTCGAGAAAAGACAGCACATGTTATTAAAGGGGTTTCTATTACTCAATGAGAGGCAGCACCTTTGATTGAAGCTTCTCCTTTGAGAAGATTGAGAAGGGGTCTTACTGAAAAGACCGTGGATGCTGCTGCTCAACCTTACAGGGTTAAGGTACCTGCTCTCATTATACCTGGCTTGGTCAAAAAATTAATTTGGTCTGGAACTCTTCCTGATTGCTGAGTTTTTGAGACTTCTACTCCTCGGAAGAAGGTTACTGACTTGGCAGCCCAATACCTTGCATTAGTAAGCTCTATTATATTTTTCATTTTGATTCTTCATACCATGTTCATATTTCGATTGGTGCTTTTCCTCCTCTTACAGTTCTTGATGTACTATAATAATTTCCTGGAGAATGATGAGTCTATCAAAGCTTCAACTTCATCCAGTGGAGTAGAGGAAGCCCTTACTGGGTTGTCAAAATCTTTGGTGGAATCTCGCTAAAAGTATGAAAATGACAAAGCACCTTGGGAAAATAAAATCCAATATGCTGAGACAGCTCGATAAAAAGCTATAGAAGCTGCCAATGAGGCTCATACAGTTCGACAACAAGCTGTAAATGCTTCTAATGAGGCAGAGGAGAAATTAAAGGTTGCCGTTTCTAGCAAGGTGGAACTTGATGGCAAGTTTGAAGAGGATAATCGCCGTAAGAAAGACCTTTAGGAGAAGGTGAAGTCTGTTGAAGAGCTTCTTAGGGAAAATAATTACTTGGAAAGGGCGGAAAAAAAAGCTTCCGTGAAGAAGTCCTCCAGCTCTGGTTGGGATAAAGGGTGGAACAAAGATGTAACTGCTACTTCTACTCAAATGGAGTATGCAAGTATAAAGTTCTTGAGGGATGAATGGGTTACAATGTTAACGGATTTGAAAGTTGATGATGATTCTGAACTATTTCAAAACCACATTCACGACTTTCCTCTTGCTATTGACAAAGAAGAAGAAGATGAAGGTGGATCGGATGAATCTTCTTTATTGGTTGTAGATCGAACACTTGCTGCCACTGTCCCTCAGTCCTTCGAGCAAGTCCAATAGACAACAACTTCTACCGAGCAACACCAGATACCCACCGAGTAAACAATTCCCCCTGTAAGATCAGCTGAAGATGTTGTAGGGAATAAGGAGAAGGTGTAAAGTTATTCATCAATTTTGTTGCTTTTATCTATTTTCCCTTTTGTTTTATCTCTTTAGTTGTACCCTCTTCTTTTGTGATTAATAAAATGGACTTAGTTATTTTATAATGAGTTTCTCCTTTACTTATTCAATATAGTTGTACTGTTGTTGATCTGGTTTTACTTTTCCTTGCTAGTTTATTGCCAGGATGGAACTCTTGTCAGCTCATGATATAGAGTTAATGAAGAAGTGTACTGATTACTTTCAAGTTGGTCGTACAGACTTTACTGAAGCACAAATAGTTGATATCCTCGGATCTGATGCTTCTGAGCAAGCAATTGATGCCTATTAATATTTAAAATGTCTGCTTGATCGGGCTACGCAAATAATGTGACTTATTATGAAATGATTGAAGATCTTAAAGGAATGATCGAGGAACTTTAACTTCAACACAAAGAAGCCACTTCTCTTCTGCATGAAGGTTACGAGAGAAAGTACCAACAGTTGGGCGCTGATCAGGGTTATGAAAAATTTATCTCAGCCACAAGAAGAGAGAGAGTGTGCTGAAACTCGAGGTTGAGGAACATAGAAACATTGCTAAGCATCTAGAGGAAGAAAATATTACCTTAAGAGAAAAGTTGAGACAATTAAAATCTGTTGCTTGTTCTGGAGCATTGGTACCGTTTAATGATGAAGGTTTTTCCTTTCTGGAGACTGAGAATGCTTCGTTAAGGGAAGAATTAGAAACTTTGACCTACATCTTCCTCCCGGGGTAGAGCAAGAGTTCGTCAAAGCAGCATTGAAGAAACTAGGAATCAACTGGCCTTAGAAAATTAAGTTATTCAACTGATGGAAAAAAATCAAGCTTTAGCTGAAATGTCCCAAAAAATCCAAAGTCTTACTGAGCAACTTTTCAATTAGAATTCTGCATTGGAGACTAAAGAAAATTGGGTGAAGAGGCTTCATCATCATGTTGAGAGATTGACTTATCAATTCCATACGTAGCCTCGAGAGTTTTGGATAGGGGGATACAACGAAGCTTTATGCCATCTTGATGCCAGGTTGAAGCAATCAAACAATAAAGGATACAAAACAGATGGTTGAATGCTCTAGCTGTGAAGCATGTTGAACAAGGAACAGAGCTATGGGATTGGTATGAGCCTGGATTTATTTATCTGCCAGTACCTCCTTTCAAACTAGATGTTAGATGGATTCTAGTTAGTTCCATTCCTCAGTGTTTGATCTCCAAATACCTCGGTTATTACAATCTTCATGAAGACTTTGAGATATCCCGACCTCCACATTTGCTTGACCTACCACGTTCGAGCAATACTAGAATGCTGCGAGATCTGAATTTTATCAACTCTTCTTTTGTTTTAGATGATTCTCCAGCTGGAATGGATCATGTTCCTCAATCTGAAGGAAAAAAACCAATAGAATAGGGTGTTTGTATTTCGTTAGTGAAGAAAAATCATCTTTTTCTAATTTTATTCTCTTGGAAATAAATTAATCGTTAAGAATATATATATATATATATATATATATATATATATATATACATATATACGGTTTGTCCTTTGTTGATTTGATTGCCTAGACAATGGAACTTTGCCCCATATGTTTGCCTAGTTGTAGTGACTTATCACCCTTATGTGGCTAAGCAATTGAATTATTTTTATCCCATGTTCTTGCTTAGTTACAATAATCTTATCTAGATTGTCTAGGTGCTTAGGCAGTGAATATTTTACCCATCTTCTTGCCTAGTTTAGAAGCCACTTGGGTCACCCATAATCAAATAGGCCTTGCCTTGTTCGATTGTTATACCAAAATTGTTGGTTATGTTGATGCCGACCAACTTTGTTGGTGTTTGTGCTGATGCCAACCAACTTTATTGGTGTTGATGCTGATGTCGACCAACTTTGGGCAACTTTGTTGGTGTTGATGCTCATGTCGACCAACTTTTGGCAACTTTATTGGTGTTTTTTGTTACTGCTCTGTAAAGTTAAGTGTAGTGCGTAGCACTAGTACTCCAAAAAAATAAAACAAACAAATATTGGGGAATCATCGTTTTCATTTATACTGAAACAATAGGGTACATGTGTAGTTACATTACTGATAGTATTTTCACAGGTGCTCTGCATTCCAAGCGTTTTTTAATTCTTCTCCTTCTAGAGTTTCTATTCTCTAGGTGCCAGGTCGAACAACAGTTGTGACACGATAGGACCCATGCTAGTTAGCTTCCATCTTATTGTGTTTTTTCATTACTTTCTTGAGCACATAATCGCCTTCCTTGAGATCACACTTCTCGACACGTTTATTGTAGAACATGGAAGTTCTTTGCTAATAAGCTACCTTTCGGATTGCTGCATCTTCTCTGACTTCTTTGAGCATGTCCAAGTCTAAACGTCTCATCAAATCGCTTATTCGAGAATTGAAATTAAGAACCATATGATTAGGTAATCCTAATCCAGTAGGCATCATTGCTTCATTCCCTAAATCCAGCATATAAGGAGATTTCCCAGTTGCCATTCGGGGAATTATTCGGTAAGCCCACAACACAGAATGCAACTCGTTGATCCAATTCCCTTTAGCCTCATCCAACCTTTTCTTTAACCCGTTCAACAGAGTTCTATTCCTCACCTCTTTTTTCCTGTTACTTTGTGGATGCCCTGGAGTGAAATGAATCTTTTGAATATTAGACTGTAAACAATACGCAACGAACTCCTCATTATCAAATTGGGTACCGTGATTAGTGATAAAAGCATGTGGCAGACCATACTGCAAATAATGTTCTTCTAAATAAATTGAAAGACCCTTTCATAGGCCATATCAATGAGAGGTTTAGCTTCCACCCATTTTGTGAAATAATCAACAATGATCACCAAATATTTAAATCGTCCTCTTGTAGTTGGCAGAAACCCGACTAAGTCTATTCCCCATATAAAAAATGGCCAAGGTGAGGGGATTGATGTTAATAACGCCTGGGGAGTTCTTCGTATGGTAGAAAATTGCTGATACTTGTTGCATTTCTTGGCATAAGCTATACAATCAGCGCGCATTATTGGCCAATAGTACCCCTGCCTAGTTATTCTCTATAAAAGAGTCTGACCTGCTACGTGAGCTCCACAAGATCCTTTATGAATTTCTTCTATTAGATCTTTAACTTCGGCTGGATGAACACCTCTTTGAAGACCTGCTATCACACCCCTTCTGTATAGAACTCCATTATTTAAGACATATCTAGAAACTTTAAACTTCAACCTCTTGGCTGCAAGTTGGTCAGCTGGTAAAATTCCTTCTTCGATATACGCCCTGATGGGATCCATCCAGGAAGGTCCTATATCCAAAGTGATAGACTTCACCATCAAATATTCATCAATACTTCTGTTTGTAAGTATCTCAATAGGAATTATTCTTCGTAGCTCGGCGCGAGTAGTTGAGGCTAATCGAGCCCGTGCATTCTCCAGTCTTGGTATTCTATTCATTTGGACAGCTGCCAAATTAGCTATAATCTCCATAGCTTTAGTTAAATACCGTGACATGAACTCTCCTTTTGTTGCGTAAAGACTAAGCATCTAATTAACCACTAGTTGTGAATCACTAAACACCATGACTTGATCTACATTTAATAATTTGGCTAAGGTGAGGCCCATAATTATGGCCTCATACTTAGCTTCATTGTTGGAAGCTCTGAATTGGAAACACATAGCATATTCTATGTATAATCCATCTGGACTATTGAGAATTATTCCAGTTGCGCAGCCCGTTGTACACGAGGAACCATTAACATATAAATTCCATATAGGGATATTATTATCAAACCCTTGATGTGACAAAATCCCCTGATGGAATATCTTGTGCTCCCTTTCTTTATCCTTTAACTTTGTCCTCTTACCAGAAGATTTTGGTTGATCATTTGTCATCCCTTCTAGCAATTTTGTGGCTGGTAGTTGATTGGGAAGAGTTTCTGTTGATTCTCTAGCATCCTTGATTTTCTCTGCACTAGCCCCCTGTTGGTCAGAGATATCTAGGTAGGTAAATTCAGCGATGAAATCTGCCACCGCCTTCCCTTTGAGAGAGTAACTCGGCTTATAAATAATGTCATACTCACCTAACTCCACTGCCCAATACATCAATCTTCCATATTTTTTCGGCTTATGTAAAGCCTGTCTGAGTGGCATGTCAGTATATACCACTATTGTATGGGATGGAAAATATGGTTTCATCCTCCTACTTGCCTCAATCAACACCAATGCCAATTTCTCCAATTTTGGATACCTGATCTATGTCCCCTTGAATGCCTTGCTCGTATAATAAACTGGTTTTTGCACTCCGCTTTCTACTCTTATCAAAGTTGAACTAACTGCACTTTCTGAGACAACTAAGTACAAGTATAATTTTTCTACTAATACTGGACTAGAAAGCAGATGAGGTCTACCCAAGTATCTCTTTAGTCCTACGAACGCCTTCTCACATTCATCATTCCACTCGAAGGTCTTTTTGAGTACCTTGAAGAATAAGAGACATCTATTCGTTGCTCGAGAAACGAATCTGTTGAGAGCTGCAACACGCCCCGTACGGCTTTCCACTTCCTTCTTGGTGGTTGGAGACTGCAATTCTACCAAGGCTTTTATCTTATCAGGATTTGCTTCAATACCTCGTTGGTTCATAATGTACTCGAGGAACATGCTTTCTTGTACGCTAAAAATGCACTTGGTCTGGTTCAACTTCATCTGGTTCTTCTCTAACTGATCAAATGTTTGAATTAAATTAGCTATGTAGTCACTAGCTTTCTTTCTTTTGGTCAACATGTCGTCGACGTACACCTCCATATTTTTGCCAATCTGCTCTGTGAACACCTTGTTCATCAATCGCTGATATGTGGCACCTGCATTTTTAAGATCAAAAGGCATAACATTGTAACAATATGTTCCTCGTGTGGTAATGAAAGAGGTACTTTCCCTGTCTTCAGGCTTCATTTTAATTTGATTGTACCCGGAGTAGGCGTCTATGAAGCTTAACAATTCATGCCCCGACGTTGCATCTATAAGCTGATCTATCTTGGGCAAAGGGAAATAACCTTTCGGGCAAGCCTTATTCAGGTCTATAAAATCCACGCACATTCTCCACTTGTTATTCTTCTTATTCACCATCACCACATTAGCTAACCAATCCAAATATTTAACGTCTTCGATGAAAGAAGCCTTTTGCAATTTCTCTACTTCCTCTTGAATAGTTTGATTCTTCTCTGGACTAAAGACTCTTCTTACCTTCTTCACTAGCTTGATCTCTCTATTAACATTGATCTCGTGATATAAGAAGGTTGGGTTTATCCTCGACATATCCTTATGACTCCATGTGAATGCTTGTTTTCTATGCCTTAGAAATGCCACTAGTTCCTGCTTTAATACTGGATCAAGTGAAGCACCAATCTGGGTTGTTCTTTCCGGTTACTCATCATCCAGAACAATGATTTCTGTCACCTCAATGACTTAGCCTTTAACGAGCTTCATTTCATCTCTTGGGTCTAAGGTTTCAATCTCAGACTCATCAGATTTATCCACTTCATAAATGGTTGTTTTACTCCTGGCATCTTCTAATTCTTCTTGTTAGCCAGATGAGTAGTAACATTCCTGAGCTACTTTCTAATCACCCTTCACAATTCTAACCCTAAAGTTGGTCGGTAACTTTAAACACTGATGTACAGTGGAGGGAATTGCGTTAAACTTTTTCAGGCGTACTCTCCCTATGATTATATTGTAGGCTGATTGGATATTTTTATCCATAACGAAGAAGCATAACTTTTCTGATCTGCAAGCAGGCCAGGTACCAATCAACATGTCCAACTTGATCGTCCCAAGCAAAAAAACTTTTTCTCTAGAGAAACCGATGAGGGGCTTGTGATACGGTTCTAACTATGTAAGTTTCAAGTTCAAGCTGTCAAAGCAAGGGTAGAACATGATGTCTGCCGAGCTACCATTATCCACCAATACTCTTGAGATGATAACATCTTTAGTCCTCATTTTGATCACTAGAGGATCATCTTGAGGATACAAAATTCCTTCCAGGTCTTTTTTGGAAAAGCCAATGACCAACTTATATTTATTAACCTTCCTCGGATGATCTTCCTCGGCCAGATTTATCCGTTATATGTAGGAATGGGTTTGGGCCTCATTTAGGTAAGCTTTCCTTTCAACGGTATGGCCACCTCCTCCTGCATCTCCACCTGTAATCATATTATAATCGAATAAACCAAAACGGATTAAAAATACCTCATGCTCTGGCTGTCTTAGATTTTTTGGGAAATCAGGGTCATCTCCAAGGTTTTCTTCATGGTTCCTTTTCTTTTCATCTCTCAGTTGGCGAGGATATTTGGACCTTTGCCATGTTCTGTTGTTGTTCTTCCCACTATTCTAGAGATCAATGAACCTGTTCAACTTCCTTCTTCTAATGAGTGGCTCTATTTCATTTTGGATATCTACGCATTGCTTGGTCGTGTGACCATGATCCTTATAGAACTCATAATATTTGGACTTATCTCTTCGTTCAGGAGCTGTCCTTAGTTTTTCAGGACAATTTAGTTCCTCGTTGTTCTTGATCTCATCCAGAACATGGTTTATATCCACCTTGAAGGGGGTATAATTTGCATATTTTGTCAAGTGATCCAACGTTTCCTTGACTTTCGAATGATTATTTCCTCCATCATGCTTGTGATCTTTCCTCTCTGACCTGCCTTCAGCTTTAGTTTCTATCTTTGCTTCATCATTATTCTTCGCGGCCATAGCTTCTTCGGCATTCATAATTTTGGATGCTTTAGCCCTCAACTCATCCATTGATTTTAGGGGATCCTTGGCTAAAGTGTAGTAGAGCTTATCTGGTAAGAGACCACTCATGAGAGTTGTAATGACTGTCTTCTCTTCCTAATCAATGACCTCTAATTTCTTGTTGTTAAAATGAGTGATATAGTCC
The DNA here is from genome assembly GCA_949130495.1 of Sambucus nigra. Classification (NCBI taxonomy): domain Eukaryota; kingdom Viridiplantae; phylum Streptophyta; class Magnoliopsida; order Dipsacales; family Adoxaceae; genus Sambucus; species Sambucus nigra. The sequence goes on from OX422217.1 coordinate 575,781,423, forward strand.
TTGGTGTTTTCTCCTTCCTTTTTCCTTACACTCAACAGATGTGCTATTCTCTTGAGTGGCTTTGCACCAAAATATAAGTTCCTATAAAGAGCTCTACTAGTTAATGGAAAGTTGCGATCTTCCCTCGAGGAAGGCTGTTGTGCCATATTTGCGCAGATCCAGTGATGGTTCCTGAGAAAGCCCTACACCTCATTTTGTCTAGGACTGCATAAATATCTACAACATCTTGTTACTTTTCTATGTGGAGAACATGATCATTTTTTCCATCGTACTTTGCTATAACCATAGGAGCCTTAAACTTTGAGGGTGTGGGAAAGTCCACAATTTCTTGTACAAATGGAGATCCTTTGATGAAGGTTCTTTGGCGTGGGTTTTTGGCCTTAGCCATCTCCCCTAACCTGTTTTCCAACCTCTGAATGGATCCTTTACATGCATCATTTCCAGCCTCTGATTTATTTTCACGAAAAACAAATCGCATAGAGTTCTCTTCTTGGGATCTTTTTGTCCGAGCTTCAGGCCTAAGATTTGGACGTGATTGGGTAGAACCTTCCCTTAAATCAATTGGTCATTTATAATTTCTCGACGCAATTCAAAGAGGGTTTCTATTCCTCTTGGGGCCCAAACGATCGAAAGAGGAGACTATGCTCAACCTTTCCAGAGCGCTCGTTCGTTCTGGAGTTAAAGTGATGTTTTCTTGAGAATCCATAATTCTTATGGGGGATGTCAGACCGAGCTGATAGGAGGGATCACTTGATGTTCCAGTATGATGGATTTTGATTCGTCTGGATCGTGAAGACAGTGGTCTCATGCTTCCATGAGCACTTTGTTGGCTTGTTTGAGTAGACACTCTATTTTGAACAGTTTGGTTGAATTTTTGCATGGTCTCTAGCATAGTTGTTTGTCCCCCGGCTAAGTTTGCCAATATTCTTGTGAGATCATTGACATTTGGAGGAGCATACGGGTTAGGAGGATTCCTTTCATTGTTCCTATTGCTAGATTCTGGGATCTCAGCAATGTCTGATGAATTTTTAATGAAAAATGCTACGTATAGTCGTTCCCACAGACGACGCCAATCTGTTGATGTAAAAAACTAGACTTGATCTAATTAATTAATCACAGATAAATATGAATAAAGAAATTAGAGAAAGGATTTTTAAAGTCATTCAGCCATAATAAAATGGCCTACGTCCACTGTCTTTTATTGCTGGGTGTGTTTCCACTACAAGAATTTGCACCATTAGAAACAATATGTAGAAACACAAGCTATTTTTGTTGTCAAAGATACCCTTTTGGCAAGAAAATCTTAATTATGTTGCCAAAAGGCCATTTTACATTGTATTTTTGGCAACATAAAATAAAACTTGTTCCCAAAGTTTAAAATTTCAAGCGGGAAGCTAGGAAAATAAAAAGGGGGGAAATTTTAGCTTTTATCATCATATTTGTTTGTTGCCAAACATGACTTAACTTTTGGCAACACAGGAGTGTGTTGAGAAAAATATCATACTTTTGGCAACAAAGAAAAGTGTGATGCCAAAAGTGTTTTATTTCACTTGTTACTTATTTTTGTTGTGTGTTAATTAAAAAGCTAAACAAAAAACCCCATTACTCAAAAAATCCGCTCAGCTCAAACCTTAACCTCTCCCTCCAAAAACCCGCCTGTGCTCTCCCTCTCTCTCTCTCCGGCCACCCGTCTCTGCTCTCCCTCTCTCCCTTCGGCTATAAACCTCTTAAGACCTTGGATACCTTGGCTATAGGACCTCGGTTCACTCCTCCTCTCCTCTCCCTCCGGCCATTGTAAGTTTCTTTTCACTTATTTCTTTCCATTAATTTGCATATTGAGAATACTTTAAACAGTACTATTTACTCATTTGGTGGGTTTGAATCTATAATTTTATTCATTTGATGATTGAGAATATTTAAAATAGGGTTCTTTAATTCATTTTATGTGTAGTTGCTTAAATGTGTTTGATTTGGTTTATTTTTATTATTTGAAAACATAATATCGTTAATTAAGATTTGATTTTGGTGGGTTTTTTACTAGAGATAATTAATTGATTGGATATGGGAAATATAGTGCTTAATTTGCATATTGAGTATACTTAAAACAGTGTTCGTTATTCATGATTGAGAAAAAATATGTTTGATTATCTTTTTTCTTAATAAAAAAAATATTTTTTCCTGAGATTATGACCTTGTGTTTTTAATTATTGTTTGTCTCCCAGTTTAGAAAAAAGGTTCATTTTGATTGTTCCTATATTGTAAATACAATCAAATTCTAGAAATAGCTATTCATGATTGGTACAGAGAGAAAAAAGGAGATAATAGAGGTTTACATTGTTTATTGAAGGTAATTAAGTTTCTAATTATTATTATGTTTCTTGATATTTTTTTTAGATTGGGGTTTGAATCTGTAGTTCCATTCATTGATGATTGAGATTATTTATTATGGCGTTCTCTACTCCATTATATGTGTAGTTGCTTAAATTTATTTGATTTGGTTTGTTTTTAGTATTTAAAAATAGATTGCAGTTAATTAAGCTTTGATTTTGGTGGGTTTTTTACTAGAGCTAATTTATGGATTGGATATGGGATATAGAGGTATTACTTTGCGGATTGAGTATACTTTAAAAAATGTTCTTTATTCGTTTTGTGTGTAATGAAATATATTATTATTTATTTTTTCAATTTATATATATAATATACACACATAGCCAATCAGGTGAGAACCCAAATAATGGGTTTACTAACGGACCACCTCAAAACGACTTAGTTTTGGTGTGAAAATGAGGGTGAGATTACAAGAAAACCCCTCACTTCACCTAAAAAAAAAAAAAAACTACGTCGTTTGAGGTAGTGTGTTAGTATCCGTTATAATATTCAATTATATATTTGCAATAAGTCATTTGTTTTAACAGTTATAATTTAAAAGTGTGCAAGCTTCAGACCTGCTTCTGGTTGACCTCTCTAGCTCCATCTCCATTTTTCCTCTCTCCGGCTCCAACATGCTGGTAACATGTTAATTCATCCATCATTTTTTTTAATTTGACATAATTGATTTGAAATTTGAATGATGTTTAGATTTATGTTTCCATTCAAGAATTTTTTAAACTTATAATTTATGTTATTTCCCTTTTTTCGGTTTATAATATTCAAATTAATGTTTAGAAGATATGTACATTACTATTTAATTATAGTTTTAATAGTATTTTTGCAAAGGATTAGTTGTGGTGTAAGAATTTAAAAGTAAAGTATAAATACTATTATCTGATTGGTTATTTTAATGTGGTGAGCAATATAACTTTTAAAACATCAATTAAAAGTAGGGTAAATTATACATAGTAATAAACCTCTTAAGTTACACAAAGTGCGCACAGATACTACCCTTCTAGTTCTTATGCGTACGCATTCAATAGCCCTTAGACCCGTTCGAGAGTCATTACCCCCATAATGAGATCTCTCGAATTGTCCCGTTTGGACAGTTTGGGACTGCATAGTTTCTGTATAATAATGTACTTAGTGGTGTACCCTTGTTACTTTTGGGGGAACTTCTGTTTTCGTCTCTTAATGTTATCTGGGTACATACTAGATTGATGCGGTGTTGAGTGTTAATTCAATTAATAAATTGACATCAATTGAAATAATGCGAACACTTGCGAATCTATGTCGTGTACTTGGAGAACTATGAGCATATGCTACCGAAATTTCCTTAGATTTAAACAATATGGAAGAGCTGCTAAGTGTGTTACAGAAATATGCAGTCTTGAATGGGATAGGACCACTCACCTTTTAGAGGAGATGGAGGAGATACAATTATGTACTCTCTCAATTAGCGAATATGTAGGGGGTCAATAAGAGTTTAAATTATATTGCTTTGTACGAAATATGCAAGGAAAAAAGGTAACTTTTAAGTAAAATTTAATTCATCTATTGTTGTTTATGTAATCTCTCAATAAACAGATATGGAAAAAGTGGACAAGTGTTGGATGACATTTAAGCATAGAGTAGGTGAGCGGTATCATAAGGGCGCTAAGTCTTTTGTTGATAGAGAAATGGCCAAAGTGAGACAAAATGGTTCAATTCAATGCCCATCTAATAATTGTTGTAATCGTTATTGGCACATTGACCATGTTGTGATGTATCATTTCGTACAACATGGCATAATGGAAAGTTATAAGATATGGGTTCATCATAGGGAATCTATTTCGCAACACCAAATCGATGAATCTGAAGATGACACGGATATTGAAATTAGTAATAATGAAGACGAGGATGACGATTTCCCTGCATTAGTAGAAGACTATTATAGGGGGGCTTATACGGGGCGTGATTCAGGGGATTTTGGGACAGGCGAAGTGCATAATAACACCAAAACGAAAGATGCGCAAAATATCAAAAAAATACTAAAGACTGTCGAACGTAAGGTGTACCTGGGCTGCAAAACATATACGATATTGAAATTTGTGATTACAATGTTTCATTTGAAGGTTGTGGGTAAATGGAGTAATAAGTCATTTGACATGTTGATGGATCTATTAGTGGATCTTCTGCCTGCAGGGAATTTGGTTCTAAAACTGATTTATGAAGCCAAAAAGCTACTAGATGAATTGGGCTTGGGATATGAGACAATCAATGCATGCCAACATGATTGCGCTCTCTTTTGGAAGGAGAATACATCTCTTGATAATTGTCCGATATGTGGAGAGTCTAGATATAATCCCAATTTTGTCAATGGTAAGAAGGTCACTCAAAAGGTACTACGCTACTTTCCATTAACACCTAGCTTGCAAAGATTGTTTGTGTCAAGGAATACGGCTACAGGCATGAGATGGCACAGTGATAAGCGCATGGATGATGGGATATTGATGCATCTGGCTTATAGTGAAGAGTGGAAGGACTTTGATCAATGTTATCCTATTAAGGATCCCCGTAATGTGAGGCTAGGCCTCACCACCAATAGGTTCAACCCTTTTGGGAAAATGAGCACCTCTTATAGCATGTGGCCTATGGTAATGATGCCATATAACATGGAACCCTGGAACTGCATAAAGGATCTATTTTTCATGATGACTTTACTTATTTCGGGCCTTAATTCCCTAAGTAAAGAAATTGATGTTTACATGCGACCATTGATTGATGAGTTGAACAAGTTATGGGGAAATGGCGTACTCACTTATGATGCGTCTACTCAACAAACGTTTCGGATGCATACAGTGATAATGTGGAAGATAAACAACTTTCCTCCCAATGCTAACTTATTCGGGTGGAGTACGAAAGGTAATCTTGCTTGTCCCCCATGTAATGAGGATACATTATCTCAACGCCTACGAAATAAGATTGGCTACTTGGGCCATCGACGCTACCTTCCCGAGGACCATACTTGGCGAAGGAGTAAGGCATTTAACGGTATGTCTGAGAATGAAACTCAATCCTTGGAGTTACTAGTGGAAAAAGTACTAAATCAATTAAATTTCTTATCAAATGCCAAGTTTGGAAAGCATTCGAGCAATAAGAAAAGGCCTCGTGACCCAACAGAATTGAATTGGACAAAGAAAATCATTTTATACGAGCTCCCGTATTGGAAAACACTAAAGCTTCATCATAACCTTGATGCGATACATATTGAGAAAAATATAGGTGACAATTTACTTGGAACAATATTGAACATGGATAGGAAGAACAAGGACACAAAAAAGCATGCCTTAATCTAGAAGATATGGGCATAAGGGCGGAATTGCACTTACAAAAGCGTCCTGATGGGTCTTATGTCAAGCCTCGCACAATATATACATTAACCCCATAGGAGAAGGAGTGTTTTTATGATTTTTTGAAATCAGTTAAGTATCCAGATGGCTATGCTGCAAACATCTCAAGATGTGTGACTACTAAGGCTGAGAAATTATTGGGCCTTAAAAGACATGATTTCCATGTCTTGTTACAACGAATTCTTGCCATTGGGATGCGTGGATACCTTCCTAAACATAGTTGTACAACACAGGCTGAGTTGGGTGAATAGTTTCAGAAGTTATGCTCCAAAACATTTGTGCAGACAGATTTGGAGAAATTAGAGGAACGCATAATTCTGATACTTTGCAAAATGGAGAAGATTTCCCCCCGACATTCTTTGATGTAATGGTCCATTTGGCAGTTCATTTGGCACGTGAGGCCAAACTTGCTGGACCAATACAATATCGATGGATGTTTCCAATTGAAAGGTAAATGCAACTATTATAACGTTAATTTAGTTTAATATCTTGAAAAATGTGTAAAATGTGTAATATTCATCTAACTATTATTAATTTTATGGTTTCTTGGAACTTTGAAAGAATTTGTATCTAACTGAGCCAGGCCTGAAGGATCAATTGCGGAGACGTACATCGTGAAAGAGTGTTCGACTTTTTGCTCAATGTACTTGATCCATGTTGAAATCGTATTTAACAGAGAAGAACATAATTGTGATGGTGGCAAACGTGGCTTGGGGATAGCTATCTTTAACCAAAATGTTCGTCCTTTCGGATGTATCCCAAGGGCTCCTGTTGTGTCTGAAAAGGAGCTCAATATGGCTAAGCGGTTTGTGTTGTATAACACTGCTGAGGTTGAGCCGTATCTAGAGTACGTTTTTTAAATTTATAATATTCATGATCTTTTTGTTTGATTATCCATTTTATTAATAAATTAAATTTCTCTAATTAGGGAACACAAAAGTCAACTTCAATTTCCAAATGGACGTGACATAATTCAAATTCAACGCCAAAATTTTTTGAAGTGGTTTAAAGAATGGGTAAGATATATAAAGAAAGTTACTTTGCATCACTTTAACATTAATTTAATACGAATTTCATATGTTGTTTATATAGATGAATCTTTTAGGAGCGCAAGGGTCCCCCAAAGCAAATGATGAGCTCTGGTCATTAGCAAATGGACCTAACGTGATAGTGAATATGTATTCGGGTTGCATTTGCAATGGAGTTCGATTCCATACCAGGGACCGAGACATGCATCGTAGGAGTCAGAATAGTGGGTTGGTCTCCAAAGGGGAACACGAGAGTCGTGAGCTAGACTTTTACGGTTACTTGTGAAAAATTTATGAGATGACATATATTTACGGGAATAAAGTCATTTTGTTCCAAAGCGAATGGTTCAACACCAGTAGTAGGAAGACAGTGCGCACTGATTCACATTTTATTAGTATTGATGTCAAGAGTCGGTGGTATAAAGATGATCCATTTGTTTTACCTAGTCAGGTTCAACAAGTTTTATATGCCAATGATACAAAGTTAGGTGCACAATGGAAAATCGTATAAAAAGTCCAACATCAAGGAACCTGGGATGTACCGGAGTTGGATGACGATGATACTGGGGTAGCAAAATTTCATGGATCTGGAGACGTGTTCCAACAAGTTGAAACAACAAATGTTATCCCAGTCATCGTTGAAGATACTGCTACTCAATTTCATAGGAATGATTCAATTCCTGAGTTTATCCCTAGTGATAGGGTTCTGCATCCAATGGGGGAAAACATTGATGATGATGATGATGATGATGTCGTTGATGATGAAACAATGTTAGAGAATGGAGATAACGAAGAAAATGGGGAGAAAATGGATTATGATTATGATATTGATACAGAAATGTAATGTTAAATGTTTTGTTCCTATTTTGTTTTGTATGTGGACAAACTTTATATGTTTCTATTTAGTGTAATTCGTTACGTGCTATGCCAAATTAGTTTTATCAAATTAGATAATGGAGATAACGAAGAAAATGGGGAGAAAATGGATTATGATTATGATATTGATACTGATATGTAATGTTAAATGTTTGTTCCTATTTCGTTACATGTTGTGTCAAATTAGTTTTATCAAATATTATTAATCAAGTTATATGTTTCCATCTAGCCTAATTCGTTATGTAGTGTGACGTTCATTTTATTTTATTTAATTTTTGTGTTTAGTCGAAAAATATGCCTCTAAAGGAAAAAAATATGGCTTCAACCTAGACATACGGGTGGTATGATGTTAGCATATGAGGAAGAAAGGCTCGATAATATTAAGAAGAATCAATTGTGACTGAATGCTTTGGTGCATAACGAGATCAGATTCAGTAAGAATCAAAATTTTAATGTAAATGTACAAGATGATGACGAGTATAGATTGCCCGCTGGTGAAGAGGATCTTAGTTCGTCCAGTGGTGATGATGTTAGTGATGATAATAATGACTATTCTAATCCTCAAATGGCAAAGGTAATGCATGCATGATAGTGTCATTGAAATTAAGTTTATGTTCATTATCTCAATTGACTTTAAAGTACTTATATATATTCTATACCTCTTTTGCATCACTAATTAAACTGTATTTTGTATTGGCAGGTCTTGAACATGGCGCCCGTACGACGATTATTTCGTCGTTCTCCCTCCCCCCGACGAGAGAAGCCTCATTCGAGGAGGCACTCAACACCCAAATCAATATGTCACGAGTACCACGAGTGAGCAACAATGCATGTAACATAATATATATATATATATATATATATATAAACGACAATATATAAACTGTTATATAAAAAGTTTATATATAACCAGTTTATATATAAACTGCTTATATATAACATCTTATATATAACAGTTTATATATAAACTGCTATATATATAAATTTATATATATAAACAATTATATATAACAGTTTATCTATAAACTGTTATATATAAACAGTTTATATATAGCAGTTTATATATAAAATGTTATATATATAAAAGTTTATATATAAGCTGTTATAAATATAAACTGCTATATATAAACAATTTATATATACCAATTTATACATACCAGTATATATATAACATTTTATATATTAACTGGTATATATAAATTGTTTGTATATAACAATTTATATATATATATATATATATATATATAACAGTTTATATGTAAACAGTTATATATAAACTGTTATATATAATTGTTTATATATAAACTTATTTATTTTTCTACGAAATTTTGTTTAGATTGTTTAAATCTACTTCTTGTATATATAATTATCTTACTTTCGCATTAAAATCGGAAATTCGAGTCACTCCTTGGTGCGCTTTCAACAAAGAACATCAAATGATAATGCCGTTGAAGATATACAAGTTACTGTTCCTGACGTTTCCATGATGCGTAAGTCATTTTTGTTTAGATTGTTTAAATTTACTTATTGTATATATAATTGTCTTTATTTTTTTATTAAAACAAGAAACTCGAGTCACTCCTCGATGCGTCTCCAACGAAGAACATCAATCAATGATGTTGTTGAAGATATAGAGGCCCATATTCCGGATGTTTCCTTGATATGTAAGTTATTTTGATTATTTTATTCGTAATTTATTGTGTAATACTTGACATTTATTATATTACTGTATGATCTTTATTTTTCTACAGCTATTAGAACCAAAAAGCAAGTTCGAGGATTAACACGTGGAATGGAGGTTGAGAAAACGGTAAAAAGACATGGAAAACTTGAAGTGCGTGTGTTGTAAGGTGATGAGGCACCTATGAGTGTAAATACTCCTTCTATAGGATAGTAAATCGGAGTTGAGGTTCAAAATACATCACCACTTCAAGAGGTGACTCGTTGGGGGGAAATTGATCCTGGGACACAAGATGCAATAATCTCCAGGATTCGAGTAGTTAGATTTGATTCTTTCAGTTAGATATTCTTTCAATGTTATTGTGTGTATTTCTAATTAAAGGAAATTTGGGCTAAATTCGATATTGTTAACTATGATGAGGATGAGTTTGTCAGACATGCTATTCATAGGAAGTGTGCATGGAGGTACAGTGGCTGGAGGAGTAAAATGTACATACATTACACGAAATTATTGAAGGATGGAGTCAACCCTAAAAATAATTCACACTGAGGGGTTACACCAAGCGATTAAAAGTACATGATAGATGAAGTTTGGAGTGATGCGAAGTTCAAGGTAACTAATTCGTATTTCATTATGTTTGTAATTTATCTATTCCTTGAAAATTGCATTATTGGAGATCCATTTAGTACTTTTTTATGTTTTTAATTAGGCAAGGTCACTAAAAGGTCAATTAGCACGTGCTAGTTTGCCTTGGAATCATACTTGTGGGTCGCGATCATTTGTAGCTGCCATGTCAATCGAGGTGATGCGTTATGTAATTTATGAATTTAATTACTTATCAATATAAAATCATATTCTCATTGGTTCTATTTATGAATAGGCTGAAGAAAAGGGTGGTGAGAGACCACATATTACTAACTTCTATAAATCATCTCATTGGAGTGAGAAAAATAATGATTGGGTGGATCCAAAGTGTAAGGAAAAATATGTATGTACATCTTTTATTAGTTAATTATATTACGACAGATCCCATATTGTTGACTTCTTAATATTGTTATTTTAAAATTGGTTGACTAATTATGTTGTGAGCTTATACTATTTTAAATATGGCAGGGGAAGTTTGTGGAGCTTAAAGAGAGATCCTCGCAACCAAACGCACCCTTCATGTCACAAAAGGAGATGTCGATAGAAGTTTTTGGAAAAAGATCGGGCCATATTGTTGGATGGGGGTAGGCCCTAAGCCCTCTAAAGCTTCAAGTACAATAGGACAATTGAGGGCGCATGATGAAGAGGTGAGGCTACTAAGAGAGAATTTGGCCTCAGTCGAGGAGCGAAATGATATCCAACAACAAAAGATAGATGCTCAACAATAGAAGATAGAGGCCCAAAATAATTTTTTTTGAGGATTTCCAGGAATGCACGATGCAAATGTTTACTAAAATACGTAAGGATCATGAAAGAGGGAGCGTATCCAGAGGATTTCCAGTTACGAATCAATTTGGTAATATTTTATACTGATGATATAAGATTTTATATGTATTGCACCTTTACCAAAGTAAAATCGTTGTTTAGCAGTGTGTGCGTGTTGTGTGTTGTGTAAGGTGTGTGTGTCTAATAAGACCTTAACAGTTATATATAGCAGTTATCTGTTATATGTAACAGTTATACAGTTAAGTATATCTGCTATAACTATATATATAACATTTATATATAGCTGTTATAACTGTTAAGCCCGCGTAGTCACGGGGCTCCCGATTTGAGTGTACGACGTAAATTTGCAAAAAGTTAGACCTAAGCATAAAAATAAGCCATCGAAGGGTGAAAACGTACAACAACCACAAAACAGTCCAGTAAAAGTCACGAACACCTCGTACGGGACCAATGTGACTCGTAGGAAATGATGGCGAAGTCACGGGGATCCCGGTTTGAGTGTACGCCGTAAATTTATAAAAAGTTGAGTTGAGCATAAAAAGATGCAATTGAAGGTTGAAAACGTAAAACAATCACAAAATGGTCTCGTAAGAGTCACGAACACCTCGTACGGGACCAATGTAAGTCGTTGGAACTGGCCGCGTAGTCACGGCGCTCCAGGTTGGAGTGTACGACGTAAATTTGTATAAAATTAGACTTAAGCATAAAAACATGCCATCGAAGGGTGAAAACGTAAAATAACCATAAAATTATCCCGTAAGAGGCAAGAACGCCTTGAATGAGACCAATGTAACTCGTAGTAACCGATCACAGTCACGGGAATTCTGATTTAACTATAAAATGTACATTTGCAAAAAATTAATTAGGTATAAAACATCCCATCAATGGGTGCATATATATATATATATATATATAAACTGCATAATAGTTTATATATGTATATATAGAGTTTATACATATATATAAAGTTTCTATATGTATATTGTGGGTACCCGAATTTGGCATTACGGGCCCGAACAAGTAGCCTAATTCAGTTATGACTTAGTCCTTTCCTAAAATCTCGGACAGAGATATTCCAGGAGAGAAAGATGGTCGTGGGGGAGTCCAACACCCCCACTCCCCGAAGATATACATGTATATAACAAACCCTAGGCCTGGGGAAAGAGGCACGCACTGATTCTCGGTAATCACTCCCCTGAGTATATAGAAATAATACCGACTGCACCACCGTGGACGTAGACATTTTTTCTGAACCACGTACATCTCCTGTTGTGTGATTGGCATTTACGTCATTTATTTTGTTTAGTGATTGCACTCCTCTTATCTATTTGTGTTGAGAATAATTGCCACCACAATTGGCGTCGTCTGTGGGAAACGTTTATCTTCCCTAAGAAGCCCACACCAACAAAGAAGTTCGAAATGTCTGGTCACAGTAGTAATGCTCCTCAGGTAGGAGATATCCAGTAACAACCTGCTCCTCGTAAGATTAGATCTGAAGTTCGGCATTCAGATCAGAGGGCTCACCTAGAAAGGCTAGCCTCAGAAGAAATCCAAGGACCAGCGAGGTCCACACAAATCTCGAGGTTGATTAATGCATATGAGGCGAGCCTCCAAGAGCAAAGGAAGTTTTCTCGCAAGCACGAGGCTGAGAATGCTCGCCTCAAAAGAAGGTTATAAAGAATGGAGAGAGAGCTCCATCGTGGGACCAGGAGACGTTGATACCGCACTCCTAGACCTCTGGCGAGCAAGTCTCGCAGCCGAGGAAGGAGCCCCAGATGCGGATCCCAAAAAGTTAAGGGAAACGAGTCAGTGGACGACCTGCGCGAGCAACTACGACTAGCTCGCCATTACATGGGCCCAACTCGCAGCAACGAGAACATACGAAATTTGGTCTGAAGGGAGATGGACCAATACCCTGCACATCGCGGTGTCAGATCGACCCAAGAGCTCGCTAGGCGAGCACTCCAAATTCAGATGAAATCCCCTTTCTCAAGGGAAATAGAAGAAGAGGAAGCCCCCAAGAAATTTTTTATTCCGAGATTCAAGATTTATGATGGTAAAACTGATCCCATTGATCACGTAAGACAGTGTAGGCAGGCCATGACCCTCTAGCTTGCATGACGTGGCACAAAAATGGTTCAAAAGGGTCCCCCACAGGTCTATCAAGAGCTTCGAGTCCCTGAACGAGCTCTTTACAGCCCGCTTCATTACTAGTAGCTCCCATCCCAAAAGGATGGATGCCTTACTCATAATGAAAAATACACCTCAAGAGACCCTCTCAGACTATACGAAGAGGTACTGGGAGTTATTTAACAAAGTCGAGGATTGCTCAGAGAAGGTAGCGATGGCCTCTTTCAAAATTGGGCTACCCAGCTCTTCCCTCCTGTACCAGTCTTTGAGGACAACGACCCGATGGCTCGCATTGAGAAATATGCCAAGGTAGAAGATATCACTCGCCTCGACAGGGGAGAAAATGGTCAAACCAAGCTCGCTGCCAAAAGTAGTAACAGAAATGAGAACCAGAAGAAAGGAGGAAAGAATGGGGGCAAGAATGACTCCAAGAAAGGAGTCAATAATGATGTGTCGAAGGCATTTCAGGCAGTCAATACTGTCTTCAAAGAACCGATCTATAAGATTCTCGTAAAGATCAAATACGAGCCATTTATAAAGTGGTCCAAAAATATGGGAGGAGATCCCTCAAAGAGAAATAACACGCTGAGATGCGCTTTTCATAAAGAGGGAGGACATAAGACCGAGCATTGCAAGGCTCTTAATTCCTACCTCAAAGAGCTGGCCCAATCTGAGCATTTGAACGAATTTATGGAGAAGAAGGCAGAGAAAGTTACTGCCAATGGGGAAGAAAGGCATGATAACGTGCTCGAAGATGATGCTGGCTATAAGTTCACAGTAATTCATGGGGCATCTGATGTCAAGCAGATTTAAGGAAATTTAGATCGAATGGAGGTAAAAAAGCTTACAGTGGTGATGCAAGCTTTTCAGATCGATCCAGTAAAAACACAGTCAGGAAAGCGTCAGCGAGCAGATGACGTCAACTATAGTAAGCATATTGTATTCACAGATGAAGATCTGGTGGGAGTGAGAACCCCACATCATGATGCTTTAATCATTACTCTCAGGATAGCTAACTATGACATCGATAAATTGCTCGTCGACCAAGGAAGCTCGTCCGAGGTAAAGTATCTCGTCCTATTCAGAAAATTAAAGTTAAGCATCGCCGACTTAAGGGAAGCCACTGTCCCTTTAGTTGGCTTCACTGGAAAAGTAACTATGCCTTTGGGAAAGATCGTATTGCCAGTAAGAGCTGGAAATGTCTCCAAGATGATTGAGTTTTTGGTAGTTGACATCGACTCACCATACTAAGCCATTGTCGGTAGAGGATGGCTGAACGTGATGAAGGCAGTCTCCTCGACCTGCCATCAGAAACTCAAGTATGTGACCAAGCGAGGAGTAATGGAGATCCATGGCGATCAAGCAGTGGCAAGAAGGTGCTTCATAGCGGCCATCCATCCAAGACCATAGAAGAAGGTCGATAAGACCAGAGAAAAAGTTGAGGAACAAGAAGGTCTGACACCTTCGAAATATTAGTTAAAGTACGGAAGACCCGGAGTGGAGGAGACTAGGGTCCTCCCCTCCGAACGGGTCATTGAGGACCTGGAGGAAGTTACAGCTGGAGATAGCAGCAATGACAGGATTTTCTTAATCGAAGCTTCTCTCACAGATCAAGAAAAGAAGGAATTGACGATTCTATTAAGAAGCAACGTAGATGTTTTTGCGTGGGAACCATACGAGCTACCTGGAATTGATCCCAGTGCGGTTTGTCATCGATTACACGTCGACCCCACTTGTAAACTTATCACGCGGAAGGCACGACGAACTGTGCCCGAGAAGGCCAAAGCCGTAAAAAAAGGAGTTAAAAAACTACTTGATGCAGGATCCATACGGGAAGTTTAATTCACTAAATGGTTATCCAACCCAATAGTAGTTCCAAAAAGCAATGGGAAATGGAGAGTGTGCATCGACTTCACTGACCTTAACAGGGCATGACCTAAAGACAGTTTCCCCCTTCCAAAAATTGATCAACTAGTGGACGCCACAGCAGCTCACGAGAGAATGATTTTTCTGGAAGCATACTCGGGGTATCATCAGATCCCTCTGTATGCTCTAGACCAGGATAAGACAACCTTCATCACCACCGTTGGGTTATACTGTTACAAGGTCATGCCCTTCGGGCTTAAAAATGCAGGGGCAACCTACTAGCGGCTGGTCACTAAAATGTTCAAAGACTAGATAGGAGACACCATGGAGGTATACATTGACGATATGCTCATCAAAAGAAGGAGGAAAGAAGACCACCTCTCAGACTTATCAAGAACCTTTGAAATCCTCAGGAAGTACCGAATGAAACTTAACCCAACTAAGTGTTCTTTCGGTGTCCAGTCAGGGGAATTTCTTGGGTACTTGGTCAGTAAGAGAGGCATCGAGGCTAATCCATACCAGATCAATTCAATAAAAAGGGTACAACCTCCTCGCACGATCCGGGACATACAGAAGCTCACTGGCATGCTCGCTGCCTTGAACCGTTTTATCTCAAAATCATCCGAGAAGTGCAAACCATTCTTCCAGCTCTTAAAGGGAAACAAAGCAGTTGAATGGAATCAAGATTTCTCGTCGGCATTGGACGAGTTCAAGGCTTACCTTAGCTCGCCACCACTGCTCGTCATACCCCAGGAAATATATTCTTTGTACTTATACCTCGCCATTTCCAACCACACTGTCAGTTCTGCATTAATGTGCAAAAGAGCGAGAATCCAGCACCCCGTTTATTACGCAAGCAAGACCTTATTAGATGTCGAGCAGCGGTACCTACCACTAGAGAAGCTCACCTTTACACTAGTAGTGGCTTCAAGGAAGTTGAAGCACTACTTTGAATCTCACACTCTCATCGGCCTTACATCGCACCCCCTTAAAGAAATCCTGAGGAAGGCAGATTTATCGGGTAGACTATCTAAATGGTCAGTCGAGCTCGGACGATTTGATATCCAATTTCAACCAAGGAACGTAATCAAAGGGAAGGTCTTTGCTGATTTCATAACCAAATTCACAGGCGAACAGCCTCTTGAACAAATTCAACCAGTGAAGCAAAAAGAGAATCACGCAACAGAGGGAGGCTGGAAACTGTTTATTGATGGAGCCTCCAATTCAAAGGGGGCAGGAGTAGGCATTGTACTTATCACTCCAGAGGATACAATCCTCGAACAAGGAATCAGGCTTGGATTTGAAGCCCCCAACAATGAAGAAGAATATGAGGCTTTAATAGTCGGCCTACAGAAGGCACATACCTTGGGAGCAAGGCAACTACAGGTGTTCGGCGACTCATAGTTAGTCTCTAATCAGATAAGTGGGGATTATAATGAAAAATACGAAAGAATGGTAGCCTACCTCGCATTAGCAAAAAAGCTAATGGCAAACTTCGAGGAAGTCAGTGTCTAGCAGTTCACCAGAGGACAGAATAGCCATGCTAATGCCCTAGCAGCCCTGAGTTTGACAATCGATTCCGACTTAAAAAGAACAATACTCATCGATTTCCTCGCTCATCCGAGCATTAACCGTGACAATGAGCTGCCAAATATGGAGCATGTGCTCCAAATTAAATCAGCACCCAGTTGGATGGATCCTTTAAGGGACTATTTGAAGAATGGCTCACTTCCAACTGATAAGAAGACCGCTCACCAGATAAGAGTCAAAGTTGCTCGCTTTCACTTATCCCCTGAGGGAAAGCTGTATAAGAGATCATTTTCCGGTCCCTAGCTCTAATGTGTTCACCCGAGGGATGTCGAACAAGTCCTACATGAACTCCATGAGGGAATCTGTGGAGGCCATATTGGAGGAAGATCGTTGGCTTTTCGAGCAATGAAGGAAGGCTATTGGTGGCCATATATGTAAAGAGACTCTGCGGTGTATGTTCGTAAATGCGAGAAATGCCAGCTTCATGCTTCTATGCTCCATCAGCCCGCTAGCGACCTAAGATCACTTTCCAGCCCATGGCCATTCACCTAATGGGGAATGGACATCGTAGGACCTCTGCCTACCGCTGTCGGCAATCACAAGTACCTGTTGGCCTCAACTGACTACTTCACTAAATGGATCGAGGCAGAACCCCTGGAAAACATTCGAGATGCGGATATGATAAGACTCATATGGAGGAATATAATCACCCATTTTGGCATCCCCTGGACCATCATCACTGATAATGGAACGCAGTTCGAGAGCCGCTCCTTTCAGAGTTTCTATAATGAGAACGAAATCAGACACCATTTCAACTCGGTGGCCTATCCTCAGAGCAATGGCCAAGCCGAGGCTTCCAACAAAATGATGATCGATGGGCTAAAGAAACGATTAGAGCGAGCCAAAGGAGCATAGGTGAGTGAATTACCACATATTCTGTGGGCCTACCATACTACTCCACGATGAGCAACGGGGGAAACCCCATTCTCATTGACGTATGGAATGGAAGCAGTCATCCCATTAGAAGCAGACTTACCAATAATGAGGTCCACCCTTGTCGACCAGGGCCAGAATGATGCAGCATTGCTCACTGAGCTTGACCAAGCCGACGAACGCCGAGAGCTTGCCCTAGTGAAATTAGTAAGCTATCAGAATCAGCTCGCAAATCACTATAACAAGAAGGTCAACCCAAGGGCATTCCGGGTTAGGGACTATGTCATATGGAAAGTCCTGGGCAGCGCAGTAAAACCATTAGACGGTAAGTTAGGGCCAAACTGGGAAGGACCATTCAAGATAACAAGAGATGATCTATAAGGATCCTATCACTTAGAAAGGCTGGAAGGCAGAGAGATAACCCGAGCATGGAATGCAGCCAATCTCAAGCAATTTTATTTCTAAATTCTTCTTTTGTTCTTTAGTTATGAAACTGGAAGTTCATGTCCTTATCATTAATAAAAGTTATTTGGCAGTTGCATTATACGAAGTGTCAGTTAACTAATATATGAACTTTATAACTCACACACCCTTTTCAAGTGACAGGCAGACTGATCATTACATTATAGCATGAAAATCACCCTCCTCGGGTTTTTGTTTTGAAATACGAAAAACCTCTTAGCATTGCCCTTGGCAATATATGAAGCCCTACAGGAGATCCTTAGGCAATATGGCCAAATCAAAATTGGTCACCAAATAATGTTTGGTTGAATAAAATCCTGATCGGATAAAGCATCCAACACCAGGTGTGTCCTCACCAATTGCCACACTTAGGCCTAAGGGAGTGTGACGACACAACCTAAAAGGTAAAGTGGGGCAGAATGGTATCTCGTAAGCATACTGGACTGGAGGGACACTTACTTGATAATTCAAACTTACAAATCTAGTCATCCAAGAGAGGCCCAAGATTATTGAGCAACGTCTAAAAGATGTGGAAAACATAAAACACTTGTTTAGTCGGAAAATTCGCCCAAAACATAAATTTTATATTAATTCATCACATTTACAACTAATACAATACATGTTTAGTCGGCGAGCTCGCCCAAAACATCAACATTACATAGCTTCATTACATATATATACAGAGTTAATACCGTCAAAATCTTAATGATGTCAAGGCATATGAATGAGATAATCAGCCACTTGAGCTCTTCGACCATCGTCAGAATGGGGAACTAGCTCCTCCTCGACTTCATTCGCATCGAACTCCAATAGCTGCCGAGGGATGGCATCAATGGGGATCCACTGATTATCTCTTTCATGACGATACCAGAGCATTAAGTTTCTTGGGACTTGCAACTCCCTTAGGGCACTCAACCATCCCCTGATGAATGCGAGATCTTCAAACTCTGTCATGCTCATCGAAGCATCTAGCCAACCTTGGTCATAACCATAGGCCCATACTCATCGAGGTCCTTTCTTAAACAGATGCCTCAGCTGAGTGATGTCCTTTTGAAGCCCAGCAGCAATCACATATGCTCGTCGGACGTCATCACGAAGCTCTTCCATTTACCTAGTTGGGCTCCTTGCATTTATACCAGCTCGCGGAACAGTCAATGGAATAGAACATTGCAGCATCGAAGGAACATCACTTGGTCCAGCTCCAGATCATGATGAGGAAGAGCCTCGTAATACTGAAGGAGCAATGCTCGGTGCGTGCTCCCTGAGTCATGAGACTTCCCTCCTCAAAGCCTCATTCTCCCGCTGAAGAATTTCTCTAACTTGACTGATCTCAAAGGCATCTAGAAGCCTTGCTCTCAGGAAATTCACCTCATCTTGGACCGAGGCACTGACTTCTTCCATCTCTTGGAGCCTGTCCTTCAATTTGGCCACAAGTTTGGACTGATCCTTAAACTTTCGATTCCTCGACCTAAGGGATTTACAGATCCTAACGAAGGACTGGCGAACCTGAAGACTCACATTGGGACCAAAGATCCTGCCTAGTTGGGATGTGGCAGGTATATGTTCTTCTACATCAATCAATTACAAGACATAAAAGATCAAGGAAAGATAGAATTATTCAGTACACTAAGAAAAAAGGTCTTCTTATTTCATTCATATGAAAAAGATCAGAGTACATTGAAGGATCAAAAGGGAACATGATAAACAAAAATATAAAAATATTCCTAAGGGTAAATCAGCTGACGACCTCAGGTTACTTAGAATAAGCTGGTTGCTTCCTCTTATCAACAGCAGTAGAGGCATCACCCTCAGTAGGGACAACATCTGTCGTTTGAGAAGGAAGGACAGCAACAGGAATTGACTGAGAGGGAGAGTCCACACCTTCAATGGCTGGGGCAAGAGCTTCGTCCACGACTAGCGTTGGGCCTAGATCATGCTCATAAAACATAGGAGAAGCGACGTCCACACCAGCAGCCAGAAGGGCCTTGTTCCAACCCTTCTTGAAGTTTAGACGGCTGATGTGGCCTATCTAAACCTCAGCATCTTCATACGCGGTAACCCACCCGAAATTATATGAGTCCTCCTTAATGGTGGCTGCCTGAGACTCCTTATCCTTCAAATGTTCGGTCAGCACCTTATTCTCCTCCACGACAGCCAGCTTGCTCGAGCAGATCAGATTGTAGGCTTATCACAGCTCATTCAGTTCTTTAGATGATGCCTCTCTCTCTCGATTAGCATTAGAAAGAGCCAGATTAGAAGAGGCCCAAGCAGTATCTACAGCCTTCAAACTAGCCTCGAGCTCTGCACCCTTCACCTTCAAGGCAACATTCTGCTTCTCTTGCTCACCATTTTTGTTCACCAGCTCATCGTGAGAATGATAGAGCATGGCGAAGTCAGTCACAAACTGGAAGTAAAAAAAGATATTAGAAGAAAGCAACATCCATAATTTGTCGAGCATTAGAAAAAGAGAAATGGTCTTACCAGGGCTAGCCTCTGACTAGCTTGCAGAGCTAATTAATCAGACCCCATCGTCCTTTGGCGATCTGCAGGAAAGACTGCCCTCTCGAGCAGTGCAGGGGCCAGTTGAGGAAAAATGGCAACTGAGGCCCCCTCTAGCAACGCGAATACAGGCACTAAGGCCTGCCCGACCTTTGTCCTCGCTTTTATTTTTCTCCTTTATTCCTCCCTTTCCTTCTCCTTCTCCATTTTCTTCTTCTCCTCCATCCTCTTCTTCTCTTCTATCTTCTTTCTTTCCTCTTCCTTTTTCCTCTCTCTCTCTCATCTGTTCTTCTTCCTTTTTCTTCTTTTTGTACTCCTGAGCAGCACACCGAGAACCAGTAGCAATAGCCCCAGTACTGGACTTTTGCTTCTTCAACCTCTGGGTAAAAAGCATTTCATCATCATCATCATCATCTCAGATCAAGTTTTTCCTTGGAGGAACCATTTCCTCGCTGGAGCTGCTGGATGTGCTTGAGGGTTCTTGGGCTTCAGAGGCCTTTCTCGATCTAGAAGAACGGCCACCACTGGAGCTCTCCTCACCAAAATTACCTTCAGCACCTCCTCTAAGGTCACTCTCAGAACTTCTTTCTTCCTTGTCCAACAGGATAAGATCAACAGCAGCTTCTTCAGAAGTGTCAAACTCAGGAATGCTATCCACAGGCCTCGTTATAAAGCTAGATCCAATGTTTTTGTACTCGAGCAGGAAAGCAGCGGATCGAGGATGTTCACCGTCAGCCAAGGGCTCCCTGATATTCCAAGATTTAACCAACTCTGAAAGTCGAACCTCGCTAAGGGCAGGTTCCAAGTTCTTTGACTTCGCTGAAAAGAAAAAAGGAAAGAGTCAGAAAAATCACACATAGACAAAGAAATTGAAAGGGAAGAGCATACACTACCTATGAATTCTTCCCCATAAAAGGGAACAGCAAATCTATCAGACCTCGACCCCTCAGTCTGGGGGGAGAACTGCCAATTTCTAGCAAGAAAGCCATCTTGCCAGTAGTCCTTGTGGGAATCGGGTAAGTTTACTACCAATACCCTATCAGGACTGCTGGCCTTGAGATAAAGGACACCAGAGCGAGTTCGAGAAAAGGAGTAGCAAAAACAAACTTCGGCGAACCCTAATTTGGTGCCATAGGGTTGATTTATTCTATGGACGACATTGATTATCTTCAATACATTAGGAGAACACTATGCAGGAACAATGTTGAAATAACCGAAAAAATGCAAGAACAAATTGTTTGGAGGAAAAGTAAGCCCCCCTGGGAAAGCAACAAGACATGAATCCAATGGGAACCCTTTATCTCTCTAATATTTTTAGGGGAGAGGCGCACTCAATCTCTGCCAACTCTGGGATATTGTAAAACTTCCTAAACTCGGATAGTAATTTATTACGTACCTTTGCCATTTGTAAACCCTAAAACTACAAATTCAAAGAAAAGCACATAGAAAAACACATAGAGAAAGCAAAGGAGACTTACGAGATGAGATTTTGACTTGGACGATGCAAGTTTACAAGCCCAAATGGCGAGGAAGATCGAAAGCAAAGAGAATGAAGACCTGGAGAAGAGGGCGCAAATCGCTGAAACTCACAGAAGATGGAAGAATACTAAAGAAGCTTGAAACGGTAACTATGAAACACTGCTCAGAATGACTTTTAAATGTTACTAATCATCGCGCACAGGACACGAAGCAAGTTCCGCCTAAATCAATCCTCAAACTTAGGGAAGAGTTGGACGATATGCAAAAGAGCCATTATGGCTAATCATTTAAATTTATTGAGCCCAAACTGTAGCCCAACAAATTTAGGGGCAATTGTGGGTACCCGAATTTGGCATTACGGGCCCGGACGAGTAGCCTAATTAAAACGGCCCAAAGTCCAAGCCCGACGCACCTTAATTTAATTCAGTTATGACTTAGTCCTTTCCTAAAATCTCGGACAGAGATATTCCAGGAGAGAAATATGGACGTGGGGGATTCCAACACCCCCACTCCCTGAAGATATACATGTATATAACGAACCCTAGGCCTGGGGTAAGAGGCACGCACTGATTCTCTGTAATCACTCCCCTGAGTATATAGAAATAATACCGATTGCACCACCGTGGACGTAGGCATTCTTACTGAACCACGTACATCTCCTGTTGTGTGACTGACATTTACGTTATTTATTTTGTTTGGTGATTGCGCTTCTCTTATGTATTTGTGTTGAGAATAATTGTCACCACATATATATACATATATATTATTTATATATACATATATTACTTATATACATATACATATACACTGTTTATATATACATATATTACATATATACATATATACATATTTTACATATATTACATTTATACATATATACTGTTTATATATAAATATATATACATAGCAATATATATATATATATATATATATGAAAAAAAATATGAAAAAGAAAATATGAAGAGCAGTTTATATATATAAATATATAAACATTATATATATATAAACTGTTTATATATAACAGTTATATATATATAATAGTTTATATATATATAACTGTTATATATAAACAGTTTATATATATATAATGTTTATATATTTATATATATAAACTGCTCTTCATATTTTCTTTTTCATATTTTTTTTCATATATATATATATATATATATATATATATAACTATAATAGCTATAAATTATTATTATCTTTTGAAGTCGGAGAGATTATAATTTATTTTGTATTTTGTGTAGAATGAAAATAGATTTGCGACACACGAAAAAGTCAATGGATACGGAGGATCGAGGTACATAACTACTCTGATACTTATTTAAGTTTATGTAGCTACTCGGATACTATTTTTAGATATGAAATCAGTGAAAGGGATTTAATGGTGGTTTAGCTGTGTTTTTTGTTGTTGGGTTTATTTTAATGTTAAAAACAGGTTGGATTTCATGAATAAACAAAGGAAACTCTGTCGAAATTTTCTGAAATTAAGTAGTGTTTTAAATTGATTAAGTCAAACATACATACATTTGAAGTTATAATAACTCATGTAGTGATTTATTTTTGTATTTTGTGCAGGTTAATGATGGATTTTGCTGGGAGTTAATATGTTCATGGTGGCTTGGAGTTGGGGTTTCTTATAGTGTAGGGGAGCCATATTGTCGTCGTCATTTTAGTTTAAGTGGACTTTTTAAACATCTTTTGATGTGTTAATGTATTTGGTTAGATCATGTTTACATCTTTTGAAGTGTTAGGATTTGTTATGTTCGTATTTGGGAGGCATTTATTGTGTACCTTTATACTTGGATTGTGATGAAATATTATTTTGTAATTCATATTTATGAGATTTGGGTGAAAATTGTGGAATTTTGTATTACTTATGATTGTATGACAAATATGCAATGTTATTTTGGATTATAAGGTTGTACATTTGATGAAAAAAGTGCAATTTTAAAAATGTTTCCAATTGCGAAAAAAATAATAGGTAATAAATCAAAAATCTAGTACTTTTGGCAACATAATTTTTTGTCGCCAAAAGTTATCATCTACATCTATCACTTTGGATATGGCAACAAATATTTGGTTGTGAAAAGATAACTTTTGGCAACACAAGAGATGTGTGGCCAAAGGTGTAGCTTTTGGCAACACAAATCTTGTGTTGCCAAAAGCAATATCTTTGGCAACACAAGAGCTGTGTTGCCAAAGGTATAGCCTTTTGGAAACATAGCTCTTATGTTTCCAAAGATATTGCTTTTAGCAACACAAGAC
Source organism: Sambucus nigra (assembly GCA_949130495.1). Taxonomy (NCBI): domain Eukaryota; kingdom Viridiplantae; phylum Streptophyta; class Magnoliopsida; order Dipsacales; family Adoxaceae; genus Sambucus; species Sambucus nigra. The sequence continues at coordinate 575,805,371 of OX422217.1, forward strand.
CTGTGTTACCAAAGGTATTGCCTTTTGGCAACACACCTCTTATGTTGCCAAAAGGTTTAGATTTTGGCAACACAACTATTTTTGTTGCTGTTGAGTGACTTCTGGCAACACAAATAATATTTTTTTATTATAAATTTGACAAATTATAAAATACTTTTGGCAACGCAATTGCGTGTTGCCAAAAGTATACCTTCAGCAACACAAGCCTTTTGTGTTGCCAAAGGGTTTTCTAGACAGACAATAGGCAACAAGCTGGCAACATAGCAAAATATGTTGCCAATACCTTTTAGCAACATATTTCCAACTTTACCAACATAATTTGTATGTTGATAGTGGTGAAAATTCTTGTAGTGGTGCCTTAATCTTGATTAAGTTCGCTTATGATCTCTTACCCCGCTATGGGGGTGTTACAAGGTATTTATAGCCTTAGGCTATCAGTATGAATAGACAATATTCCGTTATTAAATAGACATATACATCTCTACACGGTAAGAATGTTCATTAAATCTGTCTTCATCGTTTCATCTTCCGAACCAGATGCTCGGTATGTTGAGTAGCTCGATACGCTGAGTAGCTCAGTGCTTTTTAAATTGCTTGGTATATATATTAAGGCCACATTGGATGACATGTATCCTCATATAATTGGTCCATGTCAACTGACTAATTTTTGTATCAACACTTATCTTTTCACATTATTCGTCACACAACTCATTTTCTTGACATGTTCCATTTTCAATATATTTTCTCGGAATCTTCCAATATCTTCCTACTTTAACGGTCTGCACACCGTCGGCTATGCTTCCATACGCTCTGGCCAGTGATTTTAGGTCTTTCATCCCAGGGCTCCGGGCCCTCCTTAATTATTACCGGTGTCATTCAAGTCCTTATTAATGTGTTTAAGCAATTTGCAAATGTCTACATTACTCCATTTCCCTTTTTCTGGCCGAGGCCAAAACCCGAGGTTTCACCCCAACTTGTGTTACACTTTTGAAATTATCATTTCTTGTCCTTTACACCTTAGCATTGATTTTATACCAAAATAATTTTCATTTAGGACAATTTTGTGTAACATACTTTTTCAACATCTTTATTTCATAAAAATGTTCCACTTTACATAAAATTATTATTTTACCCTTTTGTTTCCAAGCATGTCCTTTTCTCTATTTTCACAAGAGTTATTTTTCAAAACTCTATTGAGTTACGCACATTAAATTCTTAAGTGCTTTTAGTTCATTAACGCTTATTTAACACTTTGGAGCATCACACATCTCAAGTTGGAAAATTTTCATCTCATTACTTTCTTTTCCAAGAAATCATTGAACATCTAAAGACTACATTATAAGAAAATTATCATTTTCTTTATTAACACATATAGTCCTAAAACTTTACACTTATCACATTTTCAACACTTTTTCATGCACTTTAAGTGCTGAAATTTGTACTTACGTTATTTCAAGTTTAAACCCAATAAAACCCTCATTAAACTTGTTTATATGTTCATCATCAAAATACGACAAATTTATATGCACGAGAAGGTGGATTTTAAGTCCAAATACTCTATTAAATGGGCCTAGCATATGATTTATTCTAGACATTTCATAATGTTTACAAAAACTTTAATTTTCAAGACTAAGGACATTTTTATTCTTCAAAGCTTTAACAAATGTCCACCTTATAAAATCTTCATTTCTGCAAGAAACTCTAGAACCTAATTCACAAAAATATCTTTAGCAAGATAAATATTAATTTCAAAATATTTTGTTTCGAAAAATGCTTAATACTCAACTTCTTAAAATACATAATTTACTCAACATTCTTGAATAATAGTATTTTTCTCAAAACCTTTGAAATCATTTACATAAAACCTTAAGAAATTATATTCTTATCTCACATATGCATTCTCTTGTAATAATTCTAATTACAAGACTATTAATATGAAAAATAGAGTCTTAAACTAATAGTAGAGTTTTTCTACTTCTTGAGGAAGGTGACCACCCCACCTCATAAGGTGGCCTCAAAGAGGTTGCCTATATCCACAAGCTTGCTCTAATGACCCGCCTTCGAAACTCCATAAAGCTCCACTTCTTCTTCTCCAAAACCCCCAACAACAACTCCATAAATTCGTAGCTATGTTTAACCACAGAGGAAATGGGTGTATAAGACTTAAATATGGTGGGCTACATGTAAAATACGGTGGCATAAGGTGTTGTAGGATGGATGGTGGTGGTTGGAGAGGGGAAGCTCTTCAAAAGCTAGAGAGAGGCAGACACAAATCTGAAAATGGTGGGGGGAAGACCTCCCCAATCTCTCATCTTCTAACACCATCAACACACAAATAACCCCACAAACCCTTATAAAAATCCATCCCTACACTAAAATCTCGATTTTGACCATATGGGGAACTCAGAACTCGACACCTCATCAATTCAATGGTCCAAAATGTGACAACACACAAAGGCATTCCGATTTACAAGATTTTTGGGAAGGTCATTCGAATTAGAATGGGATCTCGTTTGAGGAAGATTGGAGTCTCATTTGAATGACCATCGAACGACCTTCCAATGAGGGTGTAAACCTGTACAGTGGCATCTCTTTAGATGCCAATTAGAACTCGACTTAGAATGACATTGGACTCTCGTTCGAACCACCAATATTCATTCTAACAAAACAAGTATTTTGTTCGAAAGAACTTCAACTCGCTCGGGCCATAAATTACCCAATTTCTCAAATTTTACCCTCAAACTTCCAACAATTATCATCGAGGCTCCAAAAATAGTGAAATGCAAATATAATTCCAATGATAATGATCCAATACTAAGGGTTTCATATTATTACATTTTACAAGGGAAAATAATGAAATATTAGGTGCGGGTATTACATTCTTCCCTCCTCAGGAAATTTCGTCCCCAAAATTATCGACCCTCTAATTCCTCAAGCTCATGAGATTTACTAATTTCTACTCAATGTCATAGAAATCCTCTAAGACTAAATCACCAAAGTCATAGAATGATAAGATAACATTATACACTCTTTCTTGGGGTTCGTCACCCAAAGGTTCATCATGCAACATGATCTAATGTGCACCCTCAGTCCAACCATCAAAGTCAATTAACATTCCTCAAGTCTCAACTTACTAGTTGATCATCTCAGTCGAGTCCTGAGACAACCTTTGATATTACCCAAAGTATACCAACGTGTCTACCGGGTAGCACTCCCTAGCGATCGATACTCACCCAAGTGTAAATCGCAACACACTTAACGTTTGATTCATTATCCAGAATCATTTCTAATCTTAGGACTACACATCCTAACTTTCCTCAAATTATCAGGTCATCATGACCACCTACCTTCATATCACAAGTCACTCACGTCGAGGGAAAATTATGCCATTAAATCTCAAACCATGCATCCTTCTATGAACTTAGGATCACCCTAAGTGTACTACTATCGAACCCCCATCTAGGTGCTAAAAAACTTCCATTCATCGTGGCATACAAACTTAGCGATATATTTCCTCGAGTTTTAACATTATACGATGTCCTCAAGTCATTATCCCGCTCATTACGACTACATTCTAAGGTCGCTAATCCTAAGGAAAGTGAATACTACGATAAAATCATGCGGCTAAAAGCGTAGCCACCCTTACACTAAACTTTATGCAATAACAAGGATACCTTAGATAAGGGCGCATCCATTTGATGATCTCCATTGACAATGCCAAGTCCACCCGCACTCTATTGGAATAAACTGCGTCATACCATGATATAGTAAATGTCAAAGTTAATATAGTTGTGGGAACACTATTCCTCAATTACCAAAACAGAAAGGACACATAAGAATTATAAGGAACAAACAAACATTCTGAGAAAATCCCATACGCATGCAACGAACTATGGGTTATGAGAAGCAAACCTATGCCACTCTCTTTAAAGTCGATGACTCCTCCCCGACATTCTCCCTGGAACTAACCTAGATACACATACTAGCTTGAGTCACTAATCATGATGAATCAGATCATAAATTATTCATCCTTACCAGACGAAGTAATATACGAACCTATTGTCCTTTAGTAAGTAAAACATTGGACTTACCTCCTGTAGGAGGGTACTTTAGATTATATATGGAGGCGTAACCCCTATTGAGTATGGTAATGACAAGTTAATTGGCCAAAGCTTTGGATTAATGACAGGACACATAAACATGAACCCAATGAAGATAGACTCAACTTAAACTCACAAAGTCTCTCGTGTATAACTCAGGGAATAATAATGAACTTTAGAAGTGGTTTAGCTAGAGGGAAAGAGAAGTAAGAATCCTAGATACACCTTAGCAGGCAGGTAAAACCACACCAAATACCCTCAGGAATCTCTGTCGAATATTGAAAGTTTCACAATCAATGACAATAAATGACAGTGGTGAGTGAGTAAACTCTCTGGTTTGCAATAACCCTCTCTGGTGTGTATTCCCTTTCGTAACAACTTCTGAACTCTCGAAAAAGTCTCTCCTCCTCAAAGGTGGTTGGGGTCCTTAAATAGCCCCCCACACTACCCCCGAGGCAACTCAGTCATTAAAACTATGAAAGACATCCCTCATACTTTATGTCACAACATTAAATGCCTGATGCGCTAGTTGTCTCCACATCATAAACATTAAATGCCAAGACATGCCTTTTGCCTAACCACTATGTGTCAGGGGGCTGTTGTCGCAGAGGTGGCTCACCAACTGCCTAACAACCCCAAATACCACGGTGGCTTACTCAAGTGCAGACCTGACATTGTTTAGCTAGCTAGTGACATCACCTATAGTAGATGTGACATTAAGTAGAGGGCTACTTGGTTCATAAGTCAACGCCCGATGGAACTCCAAGCTGCTCCGCTTGAGGTTCCACGGTCAAGGTCCTTCGGTGTTTTACCAGGTGTATCTAAGATGGTCAGGACAAGCCCCAACGGTGCCTTACTTCTCAATCCTCCAAACCAGGTCCCTCTAAAGTTCCCATGGTGAGTTCATTCGATAGAGCATGAAAGCTCTCCCAGGTCCTGCCAAGCCTGGTCTCTCGCAAGTACCGTTTGACCTCATACAAACTCTTTTGTTATTATCGTTACGTCATTACAACCGTTAAAGCTTACAGTAAATGTAACCAAAGATACAATATGACTAACACAACAAGCTGAAGTATGAGTTTCCATGCTAGGCTGCCTCTATTGCGTTAATCATCAAACACTGTTGCTAATTAGGGAATTATCCATAATCTCAGGATTACCTTCAAGCCCCCTCTACATTTGCCCCCTCGTGTAGGGATTGGTTGTGGGAACAAGAAATGCCTGCACGAAAACTTCTCAAACCGATGGACCTTTCTTTGTTGTGAAAAGATTCAGGCCTTTTTCCTTTATGCATAACCGTTGGGACATCTTCTTCGTTGGGGGTTTATTAGATAAGTCTGACTAGAAATTTTGTTGGCGCCAAAACTAAAGCTTGTATAGGAAGGCAACGATAAGTGTTCCCCAGACGTCACTTCATTAATGAGGTGGCGCAGTCCTCTCAACAGTCAAAGCACTTCCCAAGGTTCCACGTGTTCATGTGAAATGATTATAGGCGGCCATGCACGTGCGAGGGTGGGGAAATCTAAACGCCAAAAACTCGAGATTTTCAAACAGCCGTATTCAAAATACTTTGAACCTTCTCCTTTGTTTTTTCTTACTCTGTTATTATCTTCTTCAGACTGGCGTTTCTTTTTTAGAAAGAGAGATAGACTCCATTGTTGCAAGATCTTCATTCTTCACCTTCTATACCACCACTTGTGATCGTGTTTCTCCATTCTCGCTCTCAATACCTTTTTTCTCTAAGCTTTCTCTGTTACAGTTTCATTATTTTCCATGGCGTCTTCAAGAAACCCCACCGTGTCTGCCACCAGTGTTCCGTCTTCCACCACCACTGCTGCCTCCGCCCTAGGTGCTGCCCGCCAGGAACAGCTGAGGTTTTATCGTCGCTCTCCCATTTTTGGGGAGGGTGATGACTTTGCTGTTGCCTGTAAGACTGTTTGTTTTTCTTCTAAGTTTGACTCCCTACTGCTGGGTGATGAGGACGAAGAATTATCTAAGTGGGGATTTCTGCCCCCAGAAGGAACTCTCAGATTTCTCTTGGAGCGAGGGGACTTTCCATGGTCCCACATTGATTTCGAAGCACCCGGGGGATCCCCCGCCCACTTTGCTGCCTGGAACTCCCACATGCAGAGTTCCTATGCTGATATCCTCACCAAGATTGGGCTACAACATGCCAAATGGTTTGGTGAATTCACTCTATTGAAGAACAATGCTGCCCTTCCTGTCCTGGTCTCTCGATGGAACGTGGCTACTCATACGTTCATCGCTGCGTGGGGTGAGTTTACTATAACTTTGGAGGACGTGTGCGAGCTCCTGGGCCTCGATGCAACAGGCCATGAGCCTTACACCGATGAGGCTCTTGATGCTCAAGAGACTTCAGATCGTTTGGAGTTGGATCGCATATGCTGAAGCTGCATCGGTTCTTCCAACAAAGCTACCTTTTCTCCCTTGATCAATTATTTCTTCAAAAGTTCTGGTGAAGGTAGTTCCTCATTAACTGCCCCTGGTCAAGGTACGCCGTTGGAGCTTCCCGACTACATTCTTATGATTCTTTCCCGTTTCCTTTTGACGGGCAAACCCAATGACCAGCCCCGAAGGGACCTTATCAACATGTCCCTTCGCTTGGCTCGAGGCATAAAACTTCCACTGGCTGCAATTGCCTTGGGATCCCTCTACACCTGGCTGGATAGGACCTTATTTGATATGGAACACTCTTTTGGTCGTTATAACTTGGCCAATTTTGCCAATAGCATTCTTCTGACCAGCTTTTTTTACTTCTGCTATCCTGCCATAGCGGCCAAGACCAACAGTCCTCCTTCGGGGGAAACAATTGTGCCTCCACGGTCTTTCATTTATCACAAGAGACAAAGTCGAAAGGAGTTGATTTCTGTGATTGACCGTTTTGAGAACTTCGTCATGAGGCCTTATCAGGAAGAGGCCTTCTTTCACACTTGTGAATTTTTTCATCATGAAGCCAGAGTGATACAGGACCCTTCTCCCGATATTGAGGATCCTTCGCTTGCCGTGGTTCTTCTATTTTCTCCCGAATATATGCCCTCCTACACCGAGTGGGGATATACGAGCGAGCATTATAATCTCAACCGATGCAGCCGTCAGTTTGGGTTTGACCAGGGGGCGCCACGTCCAGTGTTTCAATCGTCAAACCCCAAGGTCTCCTTTGGCGAGGCATGCTCCCTATTTTCTTCTATCGCTACGTGGGGGATATGTTCAACAATGGCGGGGCGTGTCACCATTCCCAGTATTACTAGACATGGGGATGTGACCCCTTTGTTTGCCACCAAGTATTGGCCGAAGCAACTAGTTGAAATTGCTAAGTTCGTTGAGGGAGAGCCGATGTATCCTCCTGTTTCTTCATTTTCTGCCCTAGAGTTGGGGCTAAAAGGCAACTCTGTACTAGGGATAGAATTCCCCCTAAGTTCAACCCACAAAGCACCTCCTACCGAGCTTCCCCCACTTTGCCCCATTGTCCCAGTTGCAACGCCAAAACCGAGGACTCCTGCTGTTCCAAAGAAGGCTTCCCCCTCTACTACAGCTACTACCCACGAGGGGGCTTCTCCACCACCTGCCAAGAAGGCAAAAATGGCCAAGAGTGGGTAATCAAAATCGAAGTCCCCGAAGCCCCAAACTCCCGTGGTAGCTCTTCCCATAGCCTCCGTTCCACCTCCCATGCCTGCTGAGATGGCTGAGCGTGTAAAGAGGGAGGCCCAAGCAGAACTAGACCGAATAAATGCCGAGTATCAATGGAATGCAGTCGTTTTCCCTTACTCTGTTGCTTTCCCCACGTTGGTGGTTGATCCTACATAGCCAACGGCTAGGAGGAGAAAGAGCTCCCGGGTTCCTCAAGGGGTCAGTACTGGTACCGCGAGATCGAGGAAGAAGACTCTGGCCACCAAGTCCCAGAAGAAACGGACTCCTGAGGTGCACCCAACCCCTGAGGTTCATTCCACTCCTGCCACTTCTGTTGCTGTTACACCTCCTTCTTCGCCCGTGGTCGTGTCTTCTCGTTCTCCTTCTGAATCGGAGGTATGTGTGCCTGATTTAGTTATTATCTCCTTTTGCTCAAGGACGACTGTCTTTTCTTAAATATATATTTTCCTTATTCTCTTTTTTTTTTACAACGGTGGTGCAGGGAGTTGAAATCAAAAGACCAGACCCCTCTAGCCCCCCCATAAGCCCTTTTGTGGGGGGACGCTTCGGTGCATCTCGTACCGATGTGACTCCTCCCCGTCCCCCCATGATGGGCCTTACCTATTCTCGACGTGCAGGCAGTCAACGTGCGAGGGAAGTCATTGGGGGAGGTGATTCCTCGCCTGAAGTGGTAACACAACCCGAAATAACACAATCCGAGATAACACCCTCGGCCCCCTCTGATCTACAGGCCTCACCTGAGGTTCCTCTCGCCCTTGTTCTTGTTGAGGAGAGTGAGCCCGAGGTATGATTCCCTCTATAATTTATTTGTTGTAGTCTTTTCTGTCCCACTCTGTTCTTATTTGGCTTGCTGAATTCTGATATGTTTTGGGTACCCCAGGTTGAAATATCCTCGTTGTTGGCCAGCGTTCTTCTTCCGACGTCGCTGATGAAACCCCTGACTGCCATTCCTCTCTTTAGCACCATAACTGAGGTAAGTAACACGTAGAGATATTTCTTCATATTTTCTGTGCCCATTCTTCTTTTCTAACACTTGCCTTTGTGCCACAGTTTTCTCCTGATCTTGCAACAACTCCTGCAGTCAGGGCCCAGGTTGGTGCTTGTAGCCAGCATAGTGGTGTGTTTACACCCCATCGTGTTGTGCCTTTATTTGGGAGCTCAGTGTCTTCGCCTAATGAACCCTGTATGCTGGACCTGGTGCCTTATACAGGTGATAGAGTTTTGCGAAGCGTGGAGGCTCCTGCGTTCAGGGACCCCGTTATGGCTTCTGGGGTAATAATCTCGCCCCCAACGGTTCCTGTCCCTGCGGCTGCCCCATATGCTCCCGTTGTGACTGAGGTATTTTGTTAACTTTTGTTAAGATTTTCCATAGTCTGTATCCTGTGATTTTTTTTTATAAAATTTTATTAAACTTCTTAAACTTCACCTTATAACGGTAACTTAACAATGAAAACACTTGTTAAGTTTTTTTTCATAAACTCCACCTTATAACGGTGACTTAACAACGAAAACACTTGTTAAGTTTTTTCATAAACTCCACCTTATAAAGATGACTTAACAACGAAAACGCTTGTTAAGATTTTCCATAAACTCCACCTTATAACGGTTACTTAACAACGAAAACGATTGTTAAGATTTTCCATAAACTCCACCTTATAATGGTGACTCAACAACGAAAACGCTTGTTAAGATTTTCCATAAACTCCACCTTATAACGGTGACTTAACAACGAAAACGCTTGTTAAGATTTTCCATAAACTCCACCTTATAATGGTGACTTAACAACGAAAACACTTGTTAAGTTTTTTTTTCCATAAACTCCACCTTATAACGGTGACTTAACAACGAAAACACTTGTTAAGTTTTTTTTTCATAATTTCATCATGTGCGCTATTTCTTTTCAGGTTGCTCGGGAAAATTCGCCCCCAGTTCTTTCGCCTGTAAGCTCGTCCATCCGAGAACCTGATGTTTCAGAAAATTCTATTCATGATGATCAAGGTTCTACGACTGGTGCTGCAGCCAAGAGCGAGTTTGGGTGCGAACTGCCTCTTCCTGACCTGGCTCCTCACGTGTTCTTCCTAATAGTGCTTCGGCAGTCTCCTCAAATGCCTGTCAACCATCGCTTGGTGATCGAACAACTGGTGAATCGCCACCCTGAGACCTTCACACCAGATTGCCTGCGCTCCAATATTCATGTGATGAGTCATAGACTTCAAGGCATGGCGATCGTTGTTGCTGAAATTGCCAGTACCCCTACTGCAAGTGTTACCAGATCCCTTCTTAACCAATTTCTGGGTTTTCTGAAGGAGTTGGGGCGTGATGGTTTCCGTTTTGACTGGATTATAACGTATCTGAAGACTTTGAAGAACCAGCAACTGATCGACCAGAGGGAAGTGTTACGAAAGCACCAGGAGGACCAGCAAGCTGAGGAAGCTAGGTTGGTCGCATTGGCACCCCTTTTGGAAGAAGTGGATCAAGAGGTAAAGGATTCCGAAGAAGCTTTGTGCCTGGTCAAACTGAAGCGCGAGAGACTCCCGATCGAACGTACACAAGTGCAAACGAGGATGGAGGTTTCTATTAACGCCCAACGGTCTTTTACAGCAGCTTCTTCGGGCCTTCCTGGAGATTTTTCTCTTCCTCAGATTTATCGTTTCTTTTAAACTACTTACTTCTTGTGTACAGATCCTTTACTGCTCTTATCTATGTAATTCTTGGGCGATAGTTCCCAACACAAATTTTGTAATGCTCTATTATTTATGAATGAAGAATATATACTTTTCAATCCCTTCGCGTGTTGTGACTGTTTTTGTATGCTATAGAGTTTTGTATTTCTGCAATTCCTCCATTATGCTCAAAAATGTCACCCAAAACTTATATATTTATAACAATAGCTAGTCATAACATCAGTTCAAACTTGGTTATTTACACATGATAAACCTTCAGCTACTTATTGTTAATCTTAAATGGCTTGTCTTCGTCTAACTTCAAAATTAAATAATAACCTGAGTCATGGGCTTCTTTCACAACGAAAGGTCCCTCCCAATTAACTGCGAACTTTGGTAGAGGAAGTCCCCTGATGTGCTTTACTGCCGCTTTCAATACGAGGTCTCCCTCCACGAACTTCCTTGGTCTCACCAAGTTGTCATATGCCCTGGAGAGTTGTTTCGTATATATTTGAAAGTGTTGCATCGAGTTATCTCTGTGTTCATCCAACGCTTCCAGCTGTACATGTCTACTATGAGGGAGCATGCTACTTCTCAAGGCATAATGAGCAGAGGGAACTTCCAATTCTACTGGAAGGATTGCCTCAGCCCCATAAACAAGAAAGAACGGCGTGTATCCTGTGGGTTTTCGCTTGGTTGTTCGATAGGCCCACAAGACAGCTAGTATCTTGTCATCCCACGCCCCTGGAAAGTCTTCCATCATTTTAGCCAAAATATTAACCAAGGTTTTGTTAGTTGCTTCGGCCTGACCATTTCCCTTTGGGTATGCCACCGTTGAAGTGTGATGAACAATGGAGTACTTGTCCGTGAGTATTGTTACTTCAGAATGGAAGAAGGGGGTCCCATTATCCGAGAGAATAACTTTTGGGATCCCAAAATGGCAAATGATGTATTCTCTGATGAAGTTGCTCACCACCCCAGCCATTTCCCGTCTGAGTGGTATTGCCTCGGCCCATTTTGTGAAACATTCTGTTGCTACTAGTATCCATATCTTGCCTCTCGAAGAGGGGTGTATTGCCCTCACTAGGTCGAACGACCAAGTATGAAATGGATAGGGGGTTGATAGAGAGTGAAAGTCTACCGATGGGGCATGGATCATATTCCCATGAAGTTGGCAAGCCTTGCATTTTCGAACAAACTCCGCAGAGTCCTTCTCCATTATTGGCCAATAATACCCCAATGTCATCAACTGATCATATAGCTTAGCTCCTCCTATATGTGCTGGATCGTGCGCTTGTTTGAGGACCTCCACTGCTTCTTCTCTCGTGACACATCGCAAGGGTCTGTTAAAGTACCCCTTTCGATAAAGCTGCCCCTCCTGGACGTAGAACCTTGGAGCCCTTCGCCTCAGACCCATTGCATCTATTTTCTCCGTTGGGACCACCCCCTCCTGAATGAAGTTGATGTAGGGATGCCTCCAGTCCGTTTGAGCTTCAATAAAATGGCACTCAGCTACTTCGAAGAATAGCTGACACTTATTGCATTTCCGCTGTAGCTCTGCCGCATCTTGCTTCATTCTAGGCCAGAAATACCCCTCCCTTTGAATTCTCCTATATAGAGGTATCTCAGTCGTTTCACAGTGTTCCTTATGCATTTTCCTCAATATTTGCTAGGCCTCATCTGGGCTGACGCATCTTGACAGCCATCCTCCTGCATTTCTAAAATAGAGATTCCCCCGGCATGTAAAATATTGGGCCAACTCTCTTAGCCCCACCGCCCCCTCACCAGACTCCAGTTGCTTCTTAATATCTCTTCTCCAGCCCACTTCTTCCTCCATTGGTAGTATTGACTGTACTACTGAAGGAGCTGTTCTTCGTTGGATCACAACTGTAGTCTCATTGGTTTTCATTATCATCTTCTGGGCAATAGTGGCATAGGCATCTGGATGGCGGTTCATCATTCTGGGATGTCTCCTGATCTTGGTCCGATGGAACTGGTTGAGGAGCCTTTGAATGATTGTTGTATAGGGCTCCAGGCTCATGTGTTTCAACTCATATTCTCCGTTTACCTGCTGAATTACTAAGTTCGAGTCACCCTTAATGCAGAGTGAATGAATTCCCCTCCGAAGAGCCTCTAGAAGCCCTAGTGCCAATGCCTCGTATTCTACCTCGTTATTAGAGCAAGGGAAATCTAGTTTGTAGGAAAGGCAAATCTCTTCCATCCCTTTTGAAAGAACAACCCCTGCTCCTCCCTTCTTTTCTGCCGAAGATCCATTAAACTGCATCATCCATTCCTCCTCATTTGTATCCATGTAATTGGCCTGAAAATCATCTCCTGGAATGTCTTCCCTAGGTGGCTCGAAGGTTCCTGAAGGGAAGATGGCCAATAGGTCGGCATACGCCTGGATTTTGATTGTGCGAGGGACCATACATTTTAAGTCATATTCAGAGAGAATAAGGAACCATCTAGCTGCCCTGCCAATCAATATAGTCTTTACGAGTAAATACCTAATTGGGTTGCATCTAGTTACAATATGAATGGTAAAAGACAGCATATAATGCCTAAGTTTTTGTGCCACAAAGACCAAGGCTAAGCAATGCCTTTCTAAGCTAGTATATCTAATTTCTGTCCCATGTATAATTCTGCTGAGGTAGTAAACCGACCGTTCTTGCCCGTCTACTTCTTGTGCTAGCAGAGCTCCAACGGACCTCGTGGTGGATGTAAGGTATAGCTACAACGGAGCTCCCGCCTGGGGAGGAACCATGATTTGTGGTGACACGAGCAGCTTCTTCAACCCAACAAGAGACTTCTGGTGAACCTCTTCCCATCTGAATTTCGTGTTCCTTCGTAGCAGCTGCATCAGTGGGTGTGTTATTTCGGCCAATCCAGGCACAAATATTCTAAGGTAGGAGACTTTACAGAGAAATTTTTTTAGCTCCTTCGTCATTCTTGGACATGGCATCTCCAATATTGCCCGTTGTTTATCCTAGTCCATCTATACCCCTTGTTGGTTAACCACGAAGCCTAAGAACTTACCACTTGTTACTCCGAAGACACACTTTAACGGGTTCATCCTTAACTTGTACCTCCTGCACCGAGCAAACACCTTCCTTAAGTCGTTCAGATGGGACTCCTCCTTCTTTGATTTGATGACCAAGTCGTCTGCGTAGAATTCCACAAATTTATGGAAGAAGTCATGAAAAATGGCCATCATTATTCTTTGGTACGTAGCCCCGGCGTTCTTGAGTCCAAACGGCATTAACTTGTACATGAAGTTGCCCAAGGGCGTTCTGAATGTTGTTTTCTCTACGTCAGAGGGGTCCATCTTGATCTGGTTGTATCCCACATATCCATCCATGAAGCTATACATCTCATGAACAACCGTGGCATTTATCAAACTGTCGATGGAGGGTAGGGTAAACTCATCCTTGGGGTAAGCCCTATTCAAGTCTCTGAAGTCCACGCAGATCCTTATTTGGTTTTTGTCTTTCTTCCCCACTGGCACAATGCTGGATAGCCAGAGGGGATGTTGTATGGGCTTGATAAATCCTGCTGCCAATAAGCGTTGGACCTCTTCTTTAATCTTTAAATCTATTTCAGGCTTGTAAGTTCTTGTTGCCTACATCACCGGAATAGCCGAAGGCATCACGTTCAACTTGTGGCAGCTCACTTCCTCATCCAGCCCTTCCATTTCAGTGTACTTCCATGCGAAGACATCTATGAACTCCCGAATCAGGTCATCCAAGGCTTCTTGTTTCTCCTTAACAAGATCTTTCAAGATAAAGATAGGCCTTGGATCTTCCCCTTCCCCTGCTAGGTTTAGTTTCTCCAACTCTTGTGCCTGGGGCCTTGGTTGGTCTGCCATGTAGTCTGGTTCTTCGGCGACATCTTCTACGAACTCTTGTATGTTGGAGTTGTCTATCACCATACACTGCCCCCGTTGATCTACTAAAAAACACTCATATATCGGGTCAACCTCATTGTTAGTCTTTTCGATCGCCCGTTCACACCATTATAAGCGGTACACCACTTTCCCCTCTTCAATGACAATTTTCTTGCATTGCCTGCTGGTAGCTGTTGCTACGGCCTTTCTCTTCCTTTCTATGGAAGCCTTAGCGATTCTTTCCCCTGAAAAACAACTTAACATGCTTTGTCGTTGGACCTCATGCTCGCCTGGGTCTGTCCTAGGCCTCATCTTTTCTTTGAGCTGCTTTGAGATGTTCTGGGGTCGAGGGACCGCCCGATATGTTTCCTCGATCCTCCCCCTTCGCCACTCTCATTTAAAGGTTCCATTCTTTCTCTAATCGAGGGGACCCATGCTCCCTCCATTCTTCTTGTTATAACCCGCACGTCCTCTTCGAGCTCTGTATAAAAGGCTGCATCCACCAAGTGTGCTTTTTCGATAGCGAAAGGCCTCTTAGTTGCCCTAATAGTCACTTATGTCCCCTTGATATTCGCCTTAGCACATTGATGGTACGTTGAGGGAACTAACCCTTGGTTGTGCATCCATACTCTTCCTATTAACAAATGATAGGAAGTTACGCTTTCTATTACATGGAACTTGATATGGGAACTCATATTTCCCATTACTATCCACACGTTTACATACCCGATGGATTTGGAAGATTGATTATCGTAGCCCGAGATTACCAAGGGCATGGGAACCAACCTTTCTTCAGGAATATTGGCCGCGTGGAAGGAGTTGATTGGCATAATGTTGATGGAAGCACCCCCATCCATAAGATTCCTTGCAAATCTAACCCCGTTAACACTAGTGGTTACATACATAGGCCTATTATGGGGGAACCTTACAGCTCTATCCGCATTGCTGAACGTTACCTCTGATAGGAACTTATTTACCAGCCTAGCCATGGGTCCCCTCCATCTTATCGAGGGGACTGAATTTCTCCTTGCAATATCTAAGATCGCCTGAGTTATCTCCATTCTGCTCTCTTTTGGGATTCCCACTTGGTCGAAGAACCAAGTGAACTTTGGAGATTTTGAAACTGCGCTATATTCTACAACTGGGTCCATTTCCTCACCCTCCACGCTGTAGGCATCTTCTACGTCCCTAGCACTTGCTTCATCATAAGCTAGAACTACGTTAGCCATTCCCCTAGTGCAATGCTCCAGTGCCTCATCGAACTCCTTTGTCGTTGCCTCTCCCCCCTCCCATTCTGCTTCCTTATCATAGGTCGTTACCAGATTGGCCCCATGTGCCGGGAGTGGGTTATTGTTAACGTTCTGCGGGGGAATTTACAATGTCCCTGCCTTCATGTACTTGTCGATGATCCTTCGCAGCGTGGAGCAGCTTTTTGTTGGATACTGGACCTTTTGATGAACCTGACAATATTTGGGGTCAGCCCTAGTTGTTGCTTCGGGCTCTTCCACCGGAACACCCTTTGGTTCGTAAACCGTTTCGCCTTGGACCATTGCGTTATAGCAACTCACAACCTCCTCCACCGTACAAGGTAACGGTGGCGGGTCTTCTCTATCTCTTCCGAACTTTCTTTTGTTGTCCTTCCTCTGGGCCTTGCCCCCATCTTCCTTCTCGATATATCCCACCCGTGGGGCCTAAGACCTTCCCCCAATGGGTTGCATCGGCTGTATGAACACCATGGGAGCTACTACCGGGCTAGGTCGCACCACCAAAGAGATATTTCTTGCGGATTTTAAGAATGCTGAAAATGTTCCCTTGCATGTCTCATTGATTAGGTGACAGATATACTCAGGAAGTAATCCCTCAGCACAGATCTGTAGTAACCTAGCCTCCTTAGCTTCTTCCCCTACATCGAGGGACCTTTCCCTAAACCTTCGAATATAGGCCACTACCTCTTCTCCTGGCCTTTGCCTCTCCCTGCCAAGTTGGGTTAGGGTGAACTCATCTTCTGCCAAGAAGAACTTCCGGACGAACAATATATGCATCTCCTCCCACGTAGAGACACTATTGGGAGGCAAGTGTGAGTACCAAGTGTATGCTTTATCAGTAAGGGATTTGGAGAACTCCCTTAATCTAAGCTTTTTTTCATTGCAGTGGGCTCCTAAATGTTCAACGAAATGCTTAATGTGTTCCTTCGGGTTCCCACCCTTCCCTGAGTATTTTTCAAAGGTAGGAGGAATATAGTCCTTCGGGTAGGGCTTGTCGTTGTATTCCTGGGGGTAAGGTGTTCGAAAGTCATCGTAGACCGAAGCCACCTCGCTCGCAGCCTACGAGGAAGCCTGCATGAACTTCAGCATCTCCTTCTGCATCTCTTTTCTCATTTGTTCCATGGGCGAGGCTACTAGGGCCACCAGCGATGGGGCAGAGGGCCGAGCGCTCGTTGTAATCGACACGAACGTTACCGATGGTGCCGTTGAAACTCCTGAGGTACCCACAGCTGGATTCACAACAGAGCGTACACTTGCTGGGACCGCTCCTGTAACACCTGCCCCTGGTGGGACCGTTGGGGCTACTCCTGGTGTTACGAAATCGTTAGCCTCTAACCCTCCCAGCATAGTTGAAGCCACCGTAGTTTGCAAGAACTCGTGAAACTTGCTCATGAGGAGGGCAATGTGAGAGGGTCCCAACCCCGTGATCACGGGAGGTTGGGCCACCCCTGGGATGCCTATCGTTACTGGCGCCAGAGGTACCTCTACTCAAGGAGCCCCATATCCTAGGGCCTCTTGCTCTCTCCCAGCCTGTTCTTCATTATGCTGAATGTCATCGAAATTGAGTCTCCGAGTAGCATTATCTTGCGCCATACTCCTTATCTAGAAGGATGCCTCCCCAGCAGAGTCGCCAAATGTAGGAGGGTACTTTAGATTATATATGGAGGCGTAACCCCTATTGAGTACGGTAATGACAAGTTAATTGTCCAAAGCTTTGGATTAATGACAGGACACATAAACATGAACCCAATGAAGATAGGCTCAGCTTAAACTCACAAAGTCTCTCGTGTATAACTCAGGGAATAATAATGAACTTTAGAAGTGGTTTAGCTAGAGGGAGAGAGAAGTAAGCATCCTAGATACACCTTAGCAGGCAGGTAAAACCACACCAAATACCCTCAGGAATCTCTGTCGAATATTGAAAGCTTCACAATCAATGACAATAAATGACAGTGGTGAGTGAGTAAACTCGCTGGTTTGCAATAACCCTCTCTGGTGTGTATTCTCTTTCGTAATAACTTCTGAACTCTCGAAAAAGTCTCTCCTCCTCAAAGGTGGTTGGGGTCCTTAAATAGCCCCCCACACCACCCCCGAGGCAACTCAGTCATTAAAACTATGAAAGACATCCCTCATACTTTATGTCACATCATTAAATGCCTGATGCGCTAGTTGTCTCCACGTCATAAACATTAAATGCCAAGACATGCATTTTTCCTAACCACTGTGTGTCAGGGGGCTGTTGTCGCAGAGGTGGCTCACCAACTGCCTGACAGCCCCAAATACCACGGTGGCTTACTCAAGTGCAGACCTGACATTGTTTAGTTGGCTAGTGACATCACCTACAGTAGATGTGACATTAAGTAGAGGGCTACTTGGTTCATAAGTCAACGCCCGATGGAACTCCAAGCTGCTCCGCTTGAGGTTCCACGGTCAAGGTCCTTCGGTGTTTTACCAGGTGTATCTAAGATGGTCAGGACAAGCACCAACGGTGCCTTACTTCTCAATCCTCCAAACCAGGTCCCTCTAAAGTTCCCATGGTGAGGTCATTCGATAGAGCATGAAAGCTCTCCCAGGCCCTGCCAAGCCTGGTCTCTCGCAAGTACCGTTTGACCTCATACAAACTCTTTTGTTATTATCGTTACGTCATTACAACCGTTAAAGCTTACAGTAAATGTAACCAAAGATACAATATGACTAACACAACAAGCTGAAGTATGAGTTGCCACGCTAGGCTACCTCTATTGCGTTAATCCTCAAACACTGTTGCTAATTAGGGAATTATCCCTAATCTCAGGATTACCTTCAAGCCCCCTCTACACCTCCTTAGGGGTAAGGCTTCCCCTTTTTATCTCCTTGACATATACGAACCACTCCAATTGGCAAATGCCTGATGCCTTTGTCAATGCTGACCTTGTCCACCTTTCTGGTGACGTCCTGACTCACCTAATGCACCCAGGTCATTGTCGACATTATTATACTATGATCGTGTCATAAATTCTACTTAGGAATTGCCCCGTTAAGTGAGAATTCACATTATTATAATCTTTTACTATGTCATTAAACTTATTTACAGGTTCTACCCAAACTAAACTTACATCATGGACACACCGATTTCCATTAGCATTTTAAGGGTAGTAAGCACCGTGCATGTCTATATCTCCTAATTCATATCGATTTTGCAAGGGGTGCTAAGATCTAGTCCCTACCTTGCCAGGGTTATTCTAACTTATGATGTCAACATATGATAATATTTTAATCTTGCTTCGATATCCCTCTTGGGTGCCATTTTTAAGTATGTATCATGTCATAAATGATCTAAGTCCCAAAGGCATTTCCTAATACTTCCTCAAAATCAAGTATTACCTACCTATACTATTAATCCCATGGCCCTTGGACATTATTCCTAATAACGACACGTGCTTCTAATCTCTCCACTTGTGCCAATTCGAATGACAGTACTCAACATGCACACTATTCGATTCCTTTAAACCTCCACCAATAACCTCATATCATCACACGACTCTCAACACCACTATCACTGGAACACTAACAGTCCATGATAATGAATTTGATTTATACTCTAAGGGTGCCTAGAGTACCTTATGTAAAAGTAATCAAACCCGATAAGATCTCATCACTAATACAATAACTTCATCATAGGTGCGCTCTATAAATTTCCTAATACCCACTTCACGATTACTAGGTGCTCGCAAGGATACTAGTCGACGGGCCTCTATATAGGGCACACCCTAACCATCGAGTAGCTTAAAATGTCACAATAAGTCGATTTATATTCCCAATGACGCCACACATAATTATTCCTAGTGATATCGGATATAGTACCAACAAGTAAAATAGTGTGAGCCCAATTCCAAAACAGCTTCTAATGGTGCAACAATGGTGGAAATCAAGTGCTTAAGTGAAGAAAGAGATGAGGAAATGAGGAAAGAGACTAAATATAAGTGGTTATGAACTTCAAGTTAAAAATAGGCTTAAATGGCCTTAGTGATATAATTAACACAACTTTCTCTCACTATTGTGATAGCACCAGAGCTTTGGCTAGGGTTTGAATATTTTGATCCTTTACATTAATGAAGAACATGAGTTTTTATAGTGTCTTCGGGTGTATTGTACCCCCAAGCATGTAGTAATCATGTGTAGGATGTTCATGCCATTAAGGTTAGGCCACCTGTCACTGGCACATGTAGATCATGATGATTAAATTATTCTCTCACGTGAGAGGGAGATCTTATTATAACGGTTTTGTGCATGTGGGACTTACAACCCATGTGCACTCTTCCACGTATGCCCCAATCCACGCACTCTGCCAGATGTCAATTGTCGTTTGTCTGGACCAGGTCGGGGTTAATTCTTCAAGTCCGATACTCTAAAGATGAGGTAATTATCATGTTGAACCGAGTCTCCATTCGACCTCTAAGTGATGGACGAGGACGAGAGGACTTGAGTAATAAAACTATTGATACTGATATCATTAACAGTGTTCTTAGATGAGGACGAGACCTCTTGTGATGAACTTGCATTAAAGGATGATATCATTCATTCTGGTTCCACAACCGAGCCATAAATTTCCCAAACTGGCGGTCTGGCACTGGTTAACCTTGGTTGAGGGGGCCCAGTCCAGGGACGAGGTTATACTTGGTATATCAATCACCCCTAACCCTTAGTCTTAAATGTGAATGGAAGGATAGGGTATAAATAATCTTTGGTCAGAGGTTGATAAGACATCCTTGATTCAGATCTAATATGTCCATTCATTTGACAGGTCTGTAACATTAAATAAGGACCTTGGATTGACACTTAGCAGCCATCTTATGGAATAGCGTGTTGACCAAGAATAATGGCTGTAAGTGTGCCATAGTGGGTTGTTCCCTAATGTTGACCACCTTGGATGTTTTGTATAATGATTACAAGTATATAAATGGTTTTGAAAATTCATTTTCTCTTTCTTAATTATTCTTCTTCTTCACGCCAAAACCTCCCTCTCTCTAACAAAAATTAGTTCTTCTTTATCACCACAGTTCAAAAAAAATTCGATAAGGTTTTTAGGGTTTCTTTCCTTCTTCTGGCGTATTCATCTTCTCAGGTACCCTTTATTGTCCTTTTTCCCATTCATTTGAAGGTTTCTTTGCTATTTAAGCTTTTCTATTTTTTCGGCGAGCTTTATTATTTTACGACCACCTTAATTTGTGGTTCTAGGGTTGCCATTAGGTGGTTTCTTAGTGATTTTGAGAGTTGATTGATAGACTTTTGGTTTTTTGACCTTTTCCATCCTTCTTTACCCACCACCGAAGTTCAGGCAGTCAGCTTCTCCAACAAAACTCCGATTGAGTGTTCTTCATTTATTCTTGGACCGTTCTTGGCAAAAATGATTCAGTGTACGCTTTTAATCTTTAGGTCAACATTGGTCCACCTTCAAAGTGTTTGTGTCATTTAATTCTTTATTCTAGACAAGTTGAGCCTCAGCTACTTGAATGTTAAAAATCCTTTACGAGCTAGTAAAATAATACCCCACACTTAGGGAGAGATATTTTTAGGATATACGTAGAATTGAGACTGAGCCGACCTTAATCCCCCTGTCTTCCTTATTGCCCTGAAGTTCATCCTACCTACATCATATGAGGTCGGTGGGGACCAGATGCTTAACTCGTCCTCTGCCCCAGCCAATAATTGATATTATTTTAAATAATCCATGATATTTTCACCCTCAAATCCTGAGGGGTCTGAGTTGGCCGAGTGTTCATCTCAATTTTCATCTTCCAACCATATCGAGTCATCCGACTAGGATAACTCTTCAGTTCAGTATATCTCATTCATTAATGATCCAAGTGTTAATGTTGACATTCCACCAACAATTATTCCCCTCTTGGCTATGATCAAGAGAGAATTCCAAGATAGATTCCCTGAGGGGTACCTAACTAATGAAGCTCCTACCGTCAATGATGATTCTGAGACCGGGGAACCAGTTGACTACTCATACACCCAAAATTTCTCATCCACCATTAAAGAGTCTGACCTTCTATTATGGTGGCATTTATATGGCATCAAGTCAGATATTGACATGCGTACCCCGAACAAGGATGAGAGGGTGTTTAACGGTCGAGATGGCAAAGTCTCCATATATGAGAAAATGTTTAAGGTCGGCATTTGATTTACTTTCCATCCTTCCATCTGAGTTATTATGTCCATCCTGGGGATTAATCCTTCCCAGCTAGAGCCCAATTCATTGAGGATCATACTCAGCTATGTCTCCCTCTGGATGAATAAGTATGATGACAATCCTTTAGTAGAAAATTTTAAGGTTTGTTATAACATCTCGTCCTCAAAGAGTCAACCCGTCTACTACCACTAAGGGGATAGAAAACCCGATATAAAAACCATTCATGGCGATGAAATAACAAATCACCACTAGAAGCCGAGATTATTTTTCATCTCTGGTGAGTGGTAATTTTCAGCTCACGCTGACCGTTCTAAGGACAAGTCGAGATTTCCTTGTGCTTGGGTTAACCCTTCAATGTCAGCCAAATTAGATCCCGACCTCAGCATTATCGATAGGGAGACGATGGACTTTTAGAAAGATTATGGGAAGGAAGGTTCCCTTCCTGAGTTTGAAGATCTGATGTCTCCTGACTTTTTAGAGAAGTCTGGTCTAGGTTAAACCCCTAGATGAGTTGTGTGAGTTACTAAATGTTTCTGATTAGAAAGTCTTTACTCATTTTTTGTATTTATTACTAAATATTTTTCTTTCTTCTTTATTGATCGTACTTCTCACATTTCAAATAAGCTTTCGAGTATGATGTCCCCAAGCCTCCAAAACACTTTTGTGAAGAAGGGAGGCAAACAACCCCCCAAGAATATGACCTATAGTGGGTCGATCCGACCTGGGGTTGACCAGAAGAGAAAAGAGCCAACTGCTCCCTTGGACACTCATCATGATCGTGAGACGAGGCCCAGAGTAAATCCACCTCCGTTGAAATCTGTGACGAGCTCTTATGGCCCGAGTTCATCTTCATATGACTCATTTGAAACCTTTTAGGCAGCCAACATAGCCTAGATTAAGGCATGTCCTAACTCGATTATTCCTTCAGTACCGAGGTCAAAGACTGTTATATTTTATGTCCCTTTAAAGGGAGATTATGAGTTCCTGGGGAAGATGCACCCAAAAAACCTATGACTTTGGTCTTCATCATTTTGCGTAGGTATCGGCTCTGTTCTTAATTTAAAACTCGTCTCATATTAAAATTTTATTTTGTCTAACTCTGACACCATTAATTTTTATTTTTCTGCAATCTGTGTGTGACTTTACCTCGGGCACCAAATGGGCAACTAAGAACTTCTAAAAGATTTAAGAGGGAGAGAAGGCCATCCAAGACGTATCAGACTTTAAGAAGAAGTTGAGGGAGCGCAAGGATGATTATATGAAGGCCTTTAACAAGCTGAAGTTGGATCAGGACAATGCCTTGAAGGCTAAGGATGAGGCATTTACTACCCAAGCTACGAAGCATGCGACCGATCTTACTTCAGCCATCAAAAAGTTAAAGTTTGTGGGATTTTCGTTGAGGCAATAAAGAAGATCTAGGATGAGGCCATTGAGTCTTATAAGGCATCTAATGAGTTCAATAGCTTCGCCATTAAATACCTTGAAAGAGGAATTATGACAGCCTCTCGATGGATCATCACAAAACATTTTGAGGCCATCTCGTCCATTCATCCAGAATTGGAGGCCCCTGATTTGGCAGATCATTTTTCCCCAAGGCCTTGGATTATGTTGAATCAATAGCCTCAGCGGAGGGAGAAGTAGTTGTATTCGAGGTCCCGATTAAAACTGATATCAATACCACTAATGTTACTCGGGATACTCAGGCCGAGGATTGTACTGATGGGTCGGTTGTCAATAACGAACCAATTCTGTATAGTGGTTGTATGTGACCAATACACCTCTTCTTATAATTTTTTGTTACGAACATCTAATCATTTTTAATATTTCTTACTCAATTAAATATCATGCTTTCTTATATGAAGTGTTGTCTCATACCTCTACTTTCATTTTCTTTTTGCTAAATGTGTAATGGTTTTGCTAAATTTATTTCTTGTCTCGGCTTCCATGTTTGAGATCTTCCTCATCTTAAGACGGGGGATAATAACCAAATCATTAATTTTTTAATCAAGGGGTCATCAAGTTAATGATGTTTATCTCAAGTTCTCCATCGTCCTTAGATGAGTACTAATTACTGATTTTTTAAAATGAGAGACCACCAAGTTAATGATGTTTTGTCTCAAGTTTACTCTCATCCTTAGACGGGGGTCAATTAACCATAATTCCCCTCTCGTTGTTTTGAGAGTGTATGGATGAGTGTTGTCTTGTCCTACACTATCGTCTCTCCGAGAGAGTTTTGACTCTCATACCACTAAATTAATGATGTTTAAAGGAATCATAATTAAATGATTTTCAAATTTGAATGCACCAAATTAATGGTGTTTAATTTCAAGTCCCCTCTTGACATTTTGAGAGTGTATGGATGAATGTCATCTCGTCCTACACTGTCATCTCGGCGAAAGAGTTTTAACTCTCATACCACCAAATGAATGATGTTTAAAGGAACTATAATTAAATGATTTTCAAATTTTCTTTGTGTTTTTCATCACCTTGGTGATGTTATCACATTGTTCCCCCCTCTAGGTGTTATTTAGAATCCAAGGATGAGGTATGCCTCGTCTATATTCTCGTGTCATCGAGAGTGAGATAATGATAATTCACCATATGAATGATGTTTTGTAGCTTAGGACGACTTAAACCATGCAATTTAACACTTCACACAATAAAAATATGAGGGAACACTTCAAGATTTTTCATTCATCACTTTTTTGTACATCTCTCACATAATGGTAAAATATAACTTTTATAAAAACCTACTGATAGTATTTCTTAAGATGGTCAGCGTTTCATGGGTTTGAGGATGGCTCTCCCTCCAAATTTTCTAGTCTATAGGTTCCTGTAATAACTTCTTTTGTGACTCTTTACGGGCCATTCCAATTTGCGTGGAGTTTATTCATCTTCTTCTAGGTCTTCTTCAGAACTAGATCTCGAACGACTATTGGCCTAGCCTTAACCCTCTTATTGTAAAACTTTACAGTCCTCTAATCATAAGAAGACTGTCTGACCTTTGCATCTTCTCATCTCTCTTCGATGGGGATCAAGTATAATCTTCGTTACTCTGCGTTTGCCTTCGGGCTATATGTTTGGACCCAGTGACTTGATAGGCCAATCTCAGTGGGTATATCACGGCCTATGAGCCGCAGGTAATCATGAAAGTGGTCCCCCCTATTGGCATTCTCTCTATCATCCTGTAGTCCCATAAGATGGCATGTACTTCTTTAGTACCAAGACCCTTGGCGTCTTTCAGTTTCTTTTTTATCCCGTCCAAGATAGTTCTGTTGGTCACCTAAGTCTGGCCATTTGCCCGAGGTCGGCTTGGAGCTAAATAAAACTTTTTTATGCCAACCTTCTTACAATAGGACTCTAGAGACAAGTTCTTAAACTATTTACTATTTTCGGAGATCAAAGTGTTGGGCAGACCATACCTGCAGGTGATATTCCTCTAAATAAACTTGAAGGTTTTCTTCTAAATTATGGTGATCATGGACTTAGCCTTAACCCATTTCTATAAATAGTCAATCTCCATAATTACATATATGTAATTATTTGTAGCCCTAGGCAAGGGTCCTACCAAGTCAATCCCCCAAATTGTAAATGACCAAGGGTAAATGATAGATGACATGGGTTGATGAGGGATGCAGGCATACCTCTTTCACATAATTAGATCCATCTTTTACCAAGGTCGGCCCCTAGTACCCTTGAGTTACTATTCTCTAAGCCAAAGATCTTCCTCCTATTTTGCTTGAACAGGAGCCCTCATGAACATCATTTAATATATACTCCACCTCTTTCGGATAAACACATCGCAATAAAGGGAGGAGGAACCCTTTCTTGTATAAGACATCTCCTATAATGAAAGCTTGGCCGCCTTGTATCTCAACTTGTTTTTCTCCACCTTTGACTCTGGTAACTAGCCATATCTAATGTATCGGATGAGGGGATCCATCCATGATGACCCAGGTTCAAGTTTAAGTAGAACTCCTCTGTATTTTCCTTTTCTTCAATGGTCGGCCAATATAGAATGTCCATTGGCTGACCTTTTGATCTTCGTTATGGTTATAGATGCTAATCTTCCCAGGGCATTGACTCAGTTGTTGTCTAGCCGAGGGATCATTTTGAGCTTGACCTGTATGAAGTTCTTCAGCATTGCTTTCACCTTTGCTAGGTATTTGGCCATCCTATTATCTTTGGCCTCATATACTCCCAATATATGATTTACCACCAACCTAGAGTCATTGTGATCCAGCATTTATCCACCATTTAATTCTTTGGTAAGGGAGAGTCCTACCAACAGAGTTTCATAGTTCGAGCCATTATTGGATGATTTGAAGCTAAACTTCAGAGAAAAATCTATATCGGTTCCATTTGGGGCTAATACTATTAACTCTATTTCGCTCTTTATTTCTCATGAAGAGACATCTACAAACAAGCTCCAAACTATGCCTTCTTTTTAGAATGTGCCTTCATCCAGGACTCCATTCTTGAACAAAAAAATTATTCTTTATTTCAGCCATCACAGGTCTTACAACCCTCATCTCGGCCTCAGTCGGTCTTGAACTTACTGGCTTAGTTATTGAATCTACAAACTCTTCGCTGTTAACCTCGTCCCAAGTGAACTTGTCTACAAAGTCATCCAAAGCTTGCCCTTTGGTAGTTTTTCTCGGTTGGTACACATTATCAAATTCTCCCACTCAATAGACCAGGCCATCAGCCAACCTAATTTCTTGAGTTTATGGATGACCTGTCTAAGAGGGGAGTCAGTTAGGATAACCATTGTGTGAGCCTAAAAATAGGGTTTCATCTTTCTTGAGGCATGTATCAAAGCATAATCCAACTTCTCCATCTTAGGGTACCACTGCTCTTCCCCTTGAAGGGCCTTGCTATTAAAGTCCACTATCTTCTGCACCCCATCCTCATCTCGTAAAATCACTGCACAAATGGCCGACTCAGATAATGCTAAATATAAATACAACTTCTCTCCTTGAACTGGTCGAGATAATAGCAATGAGGAGCCCAAGTAAGCCTTCATCTCTTGGAAGGATTTTTCACATTCTTCATTCCATTCAAACACTTTCCTTAAAAATTTTAAAAAAGGGAAAATATTTGTCTGTAAACCTTGATACAAATATATTCAGTGCATCTACTCATTTGATCAACCTCAAAACGTCCTTAATTGTCTTCGGGGCCTTCATGTCAATTAAGGCTTTGATCATTTCACGATTTGCCTTTATTCCCCGTTGGTTGATAATTAATCCCAAGAACTTTCCTACCTTTACCCTGAACACACACTTCGCGGGGTTGAGCTTCATCCAGTACTCATCCATGGTGTTAAAAGTGAGCTCAAGTTAGGCCACATGTATCTTGGCCTTGATGCTTTTTGTCAACATGTCGTCCATGTACACTTCCATGGTTCTCCCAATTTGTTCCTCAAACATCTTTTTCACCAATCTTTGATAAGTTTCCTTAAAATTTTTTAGGCCGAAGGGCATGACTTTGTGGTAATATGTTCCCTTATATGTGATGAATGAGGTCTTCCCGACGCTAGCTGGGTCCATAAAGATTTGGTTATAGCCTGAATAGGCATCTATGAAACTCATCAATTCGTGCCCATCTATGCCATCTACAATCTTATCGATCATGGGGAGAGGAAAGATATATTTTTTACAAGCTTTGTTCAGGTCTGTAAAGTGGACACACATCCTCCATCTACCGTTTAACTTTGGCACGATGGATGCATTAAATAACCACTATGGGTAGACTACTTCCTTGATGAACTCAACTTTTTCTAATTTTTTAACCTCATCTCTTATGAACTCATATTTCTCTCTAGAATGGATTCTTCGCCTCTATCCGATCGACTTCATTTCCTTATTCACATTCATCTTGTGGCAGAGAATCTTTGGATCAATTCTTGGCATGTCCTCACGACTCCAGGCAAAAATACTTTGTCTCTCCTTCATCAACTTGATCAACTCATACTTGATTTCTTTCTTCATGGCTTTGCCAATTTGGACGGTGTTTTCGGATTCTCCTTATTGAGGACGATGAATTATACCTCCTCAGCGGCTTCATCTTTTTTTAACTTCATATCGTCCCGTGGATCGGGAGTACCAATGTTATATGTTATGGGGTCTTTTTTATGATCCTATATCTCTTTAGCCGAGTTAAAGTAACATTCTTGGGCCTTGACTAGATCACCCAGAACTTCCCCTACTCCATAGGGAGTTAGGAATTTTATCATCTGGTGAATAATAGAGGGTATTGCCTTAAATTCCTTGAGGCCTACCCGTTCCATGATGATATTGTAAGCTGAATAAACATTCTCATCCATTACAAAGAAATTTATCTTTTTGGTGAGGCACCTAGGACAGGTCACCCCATATAAACATCCATCTCCTATATTACTAGAGGGTGAACTTTTTCACCACTAAAGCCAATCAAAGGCTGGTGGTATGGAACTGGCCTTGTATTACTAAGCCCCAATCCTTTGAAGCATTCCTAAAACATCACATCAGTCAAGCTCCATCCATTGATGAGAATTCTGGGAATGCCATATCCATGAACCCTCGTAGTAATCACTATCGGGTCATCATGAGGGGCCGGGATCCCCTTGAAGTCTAATTTGGAGAAACCTATCACCAAGGTGTTCATATCCACCTTTTTCCTCTAAATCTGCTTGGAATCAACTTCGGCCGAGTGTACTACTTCACTCTTAGGGACTATTTTCACTTCTTCTATATGGGACTTTTGATCGCCCATGTCTTTTCCACCACCTACTAGGCCACCACATATCATCTTTACCCCTAAAGAGATAATGTTCAGCCGACCATTGGGTGCATCTACCTTCGATAAAAGGTCGGGGTCGGCCTTACAATCATCATCATCATCAAAGACATCATCATTTTTGTTTTCCTGGACATCTCGCCTAGGCTTGTCATCTCATCTCTTTTTGGTCTGTCACCCTTGGCATCGCTCTTGTCAGCATATTTCCCAAGCTTTCCTTGCTTCAACATTTTTTCAATCTCATCCTTAAGTAAAAATCACTTATTAGTAGTATGGTCGCGATCCCGGTGAAAGACACACCATTTTCTTTTATCCCTATTGTGAGGAAGGGCTCTTATATTTTTTGGCCATCTCAGAGATCGATCATCTTTAATCTCGTTCAGTATCATGTCTGGACTAACAGTGGGGGTGTAGTTATTGAACTTGTTATCCCCCGACCTCTTCTTACCTTCCATTCCTTTCGATTTTTGGGAGTTACTCCCACTCGCTTCTTTATCATCCTCTACCTTGACAACCATTTCCTCCTCCACATTAATGACCCTCATGACCGTGTCATGGAGTTCTTCCATGGTTTTTGGAGGATTTTCGGCCAGCTTCCATATATGTTTCCCCTTCTGCAATACTCACATAAATGCAGTCATAACGATGCTTTCCTCATTGTCTTCTACCTTCAGCTTTTCTTTATTGAAACGGGCTATGTAGTCTCTCAGAGACTCATTTCCCCCCTTCTTGACATACAACAGGTGTGTGGTCGTATTTCGTGGTTTCTCTCCAAAATAGAAATTGTGGATGAATCTCTCGGTCAATTGTTTAAAATTATCAATGGATTTATTTGGGAGAGACGTACACCATACATGTGCAGAGCCGGTAAGAGTGCTTAAAAAAGCTAGAAATTTCATTTCATCAGATACTGAATAGATGTCGACGGCCGATTGGTAGATTTCCATGTGATGAAAATGATTTATGCTTCCATCATACTTTGGTGTAACAATTGGTGACTTGAACTTGGGCGGGGTTGGGTAACTCACTATTCTAACAACAAATGGATACCCCTCTGTGTAACCCCTCTACATAGGATCTCGGCTATTCGAGATATCACTGATTTTGTCCTCAAGCCTCTATATGGAGCTTCTCTATGGCTTTTTGTCTGCTTCTATATTATCTCCCTCACCTATGGGAGCATTCTCTCCAAACTCTTCTCAATAGGATGGTAGTTGAATAGGTTCTCTGCCAGCTGTCCTTTAACGATTGTTAACTTCTCTTTACTCCTTATCTCGGCCACGTGGAGGCCAATGATTATCGCATCCTCTATTTCTTCTGGAGCTTACAATACTGCGTGACCTGGAGAGTCGATCTCGTAGGTTACCAACTAGGCTGAGTTTGTCAATGGTCGACCCTGTGATTAATTTGTCAAGTGTTGAAGCAGGTGGTTGGCAATCTCATCTCGACCTTCCATTGTTCTCTCAGCTAACTTGGATTGGATGCATAGTATCTCCAAAGATCTCGTAAGGATCACAATACTCTCTCACATCATCATCATCACACTGATCATCTTGTAACTCTTGGACTTATTTCCCCAAGTGTAGACGCCTTAGGTCGGGCATATCCCTGCATCTCTATTACTGCGTCACTTCCTTGTGTGGGGCTGGGGCGGTCCCTATGTCAAAGGATTCACACCTTCCCTGGCCGCCGGAGTTATCACCTTTTCTTTAGCGCTGGTGTGTTTAGTCAATATTTTTGGCTAAAAGCATCACATTGTTCCCATATTTTTTTCTGGTTGGCCATCAATGAGCGCAATTCCTTCACAACCTCAGCTATTTCTAACTGAGGAGGTGCGTGGATAGATCTAGGGCCAACAAAACTACATAAATTGGATTCCATCAACTTCGTTGAATAAACAGGACTAAGGGTGAACCAGAAGAGCTAAGGGATGGAGAAAAGCTTAAGAAACTCAACAGGAGCTTTTTGATTAGTGAAACAGGTCCAACCAAGTGTGGAGCTGGATCACCACCAGAGAATCCGATGAGGAACAAGATTAAAGAGGAAGAAGATTGAAAAGTGGTGATCGCTTAAATAAGCTCTAGTACCAATTTTTAGAATCGCTACAGCGGAAGTATTGTGACTTCTCAAATAAAATTAAATTTTAATTATTCCCAAGTTTTAGTTAAACCCTAAAACATGCATCGAGATGATTTATCAAATAAAATATAGCATGCAAGATAAAACAAACAATTTCAGGAAAAATCCCCCAAAGGGAAAAAACCTTTTATTTCACTATAATTTGTAAGAAAACGGCTTACACGGATTACAATGAAATAAGTGCGACATACGAAATACCCTTAGGCGTCAGTTTCGATGTCTCGGCTGAAATCTCCCGCAGGAACTCCAGATGGTCAGAAATGAATCCACACGTAGAAAATCCACATGAACCTCAGTCCAATCAAGAAAGGAAGAACCGCAGCACTCCTCAATGACACGCAGCCATAAAACTCTTTTAGAGACTCCCTCGGCAATGACACGCATCCCTCGGTTGCAAAGATCTCTCCACAAAGGTTTGAACAAACTAAAAGTTTTGTTCTTGGGTTACCAAACTAATTCACAAAGGTTTGGAAGAATTGTGTGAATCAAAACATGAGTATTGGGACTCAAAAAATATGAAGACTAGAGGTATTTGGACTCTCAAAAACGTCTTCTAAAGTCTTGTAAAACTTCTCCCCCGAAGGTGGTTTAAATAGCAAAACAGATGAAGAGTTTTGCAAAAAAAAACACTGAAATTCTATCCAGCGTACAGGGACCCCGAACCGGTTCGGGTACCCTGCGAACCGGTTCGGGCTGGGTTCTGGGACAAAGGCTGGGAACAGGGGCTAAACACTTAGAAAAATTCCCAAAATTTTCAATGTAAATATATCCATTTTCAACGGGCCATAACTTGTTCACCGTAGCTCGAATTGAGGTTCCGTTTATTCCAGTATCTTCGTTGCGGCAAGATCTACAACTTTCCAGTTAACCAGTCCTCCGGACGGTGGCTGTAAAATTATCAAATTGCCGTTGAACATCCCTATCAAGCCTTGTTGCACTGTTTTGACTTCTCTTCCGTACCACTTGCATAAAGTCCCCAAAATCATAGAACGTGAAGTCGTTGAGGCAGATGAGGGACACATGATGGAGATCATAAATGCTTGATTCCCGAAATTCGGATTGCGGTCGTCGTATGGGATCTTGAAGTGACGTGCCAAATGTAGCGGTGTACGACATACACAAATGAAACATATTGGACATGAGAAAAATATCCTTACAAATTTCCCCATATGTCTATGCTAGTACATACATAAAAATTTGAATTATCAAATACGAAATAGCCTATACAAATCTACCCTCCCATGAACCCAAAACTGGAAAAGGTACAAATGAATAGTCTTCATCGTTTGTTCTTCAAATTTTCAGGAATCTCATCGTTTGTTCTTCAAATTTTTTGGAATCTCAAATCTTTTCTCATCAGGGTGTGCAATTCAGAGATCATCAATGTAGTACCTAGACACATGAGAAAAAGAAAAAATACCAAGTGACGTATCGAGTTTGAAATGAGATAAACATAGATACCAATATATGATAAGCATAAGTCAAATCTCAAAACTCCCCCAAAATTCAAACTCCCCCAAAATAAGATAATTCTTTCTCCCCCTTTTTATGATGTCCCCAAATAGACAAATAAGAAGAATGAATCAAACAAGCAAAATCGGGGTGTCACGGTATACAAATCAAGGCATCAATCAATATGGTAAACGTGCTCTAGCAAGGAGATTCTCAAAAAAAACTTTCACAAACTATTTTTTTGATTTTACAATTTTTCATACAAAAAATAGATACCATTTTGTAAAACATGATACAAAAATCACACCATGGATTTAGACTCAAACAACCAAGTCATGGAAATGGAATGAATGGGTGTGAACACATTCGATAGGTAAATCAACTCAATCAATCATATGTGCATGATGCATATGTGTACCCCTAACGAATGAGCATCAAAAGTATTCTTAGGTGTAAAAGATTGTTGAATTTAAATGGCATCGTCTTATGCAAATCAACAAATCAAAGTCAAATGATTTCCACACCAATAACGTCCAAAACTATAAAGCGCATTTTCAATAATTTCAAGGACGTGCAAACCCGTTTTAATTCTCTAACCAAACTCTCTCATATATATTTTCTTTTAGAGGTAATCTAAATTCTCAAACTTTGGAGAATTGGTGTAAAAACCTAAATGGCCCATAATTTGGCATGAATTTCTTTTTATTGCCTTTCAATTTTTTCGGGTCTTTTAAACCTCTTTGGACCCCGGATAATAAAATTCCTCCATTTTTAGGTCCTTTCTAAGGTGGCTTTTGCGTAAAGGATAGATAATTACCTTTCGCAGCCCCTCCCCATTTTTAAAACAAAGCACACAAACTCACAAAACGGTTTTTATATGCACAATTTCCTTATCAAAATATATCGCGCTTGGTTCGTTTTAAGGACAGGATTGAAGTGAAAACACCCAACCAACATGTGATAAGACACGCACAATAATCAAACAAATCCGTGCATGTGTGCAATAAAGGAAACATGAGTCAAACATGTAGGAAGTAACACTTAATTACATCTTAATGACTACAAACATTATAAAGCACAAGGATGAATTAACCTATTGCCTCAAAACACTATCAAATAGTCACATGAAAATAATGGAATGAAGTTGTGACTCGGTCATCCTAAGTGTCCATCCATAAACGGTGCAAACAAAATACAAAAATCTTTTTGGATTTTTCTAAAAAAATTTTAAAAAAATTATACAAAAGTACAAATCATCACACTAGCAAAAATAAATCATGAAACCACAACTAGTGTATGACAAACATGCAAACACAATCAACCAAAAGATTTCACATGGGGTGAATCACATGCAAGCAAACGGGAATCATGGACAAGTAAACCATAAGCCTCTAAATCCGATTTTCTAACCCAAATAGATGTGTAACGGAGTGTGGGGGTTTGGGGAATCGATTTTATGCTTCTATTAACCTTCCTAGGTTCATTTAAAAGCTTGTAACAAAATCGCCTAAGATAACCTTGCCTACCATAATGTGTGCAAGTGTAAATCGGGCGGTGTGTGTAACCTAAAGGCGTCCCTCTCCTCAAATTCCTAGGTGGTGCTCTCATCAATTTCCTAGGTGGCGCTCTCTGAATTTTGCCTAGGTGGATCTCTCCTAATGATCCTAGGAGGCACTCTCACGATATTCCTAGGGGGCTCTTTCCTAACAACCTTAGGTGTCTCTTTTTTAACAATCCTAGGAGGCTCTCTCACACATGTGGGAATGGGTGCACCATGTTTTTCAAAACCAATTCCACCCCTATCCTTTTTAATCTCGATAGTGCCTAAAATCTTATCAAGTTTTTCAGACCTAGACTCCAAATCAAATTTCACCTTACTCAAATCTCTCAAACTTTTCTCAAGTTCATCTATCCTAGATTCAAGTAAGCGCCTAGACTCCTCAAACTCAAGAATCTCCTTTTTCATAGCTTCCATCACGCCTCGAAGATCATCTCTCTCACCCTCGACATATCCCAATTTCTCTCTCAAAATTTTCTCTCGTGCCCTAAGTTCTTCAACTAAAACATCATTATTTTTTAAGGCGCAATCTTTCAATTGAGCTTCAAGTTTCAAGTTTGCCTTTTTTGTCTTTAAGCATTCAAAATAAAAATTATTGTAGGCAACTTGCAACTCACTAAATTCTTCTTCTTCCTCCTCACTCTTTTCACTTTCACTCTCATCATTAATCACACGGATGGGAAACTCTTGCCTAGAATCATAAAAGACTTCTTCTTCCGAATCACTATCACTAAGGGTAGAAACATGAGAAATCGGTTAATTTAATTTCTTCTTTAAATTTGTGGTAAACTCATCTAACGTGTGACCAACACCCTCACAACAAGAACACCTCTCAGATTCATTTTCAACGGAAGATTTAAAACAAGAGTTCCTATGAATTTTCAAATTAACTTTTTCAAAAATTTGACATCGAAGATCATCAAAACCATCAAAAGACATTTTTGTGCAAAATCAGGATCAACACACAATAACTTAGTGCAACAGGCTCTCATACCAATTTGAAAAGTAGTGATCGCTTAAATAAGCTCTGGTACCAATTTGTAGAATCGCTACAGCGGAAGTATTGAGACTTCTCAAATAAAATTCAATTTTAATTATTCCCAAATTTTAGTTAAACCCTAAACATGCATCGAGATGATTTATCAAATAAAATATAGCATGCAAGATAAAACAAACAATTTCAGGAAAAATCCCCCAAAGGTGCAAAACCTTTTATTTCACTATAATTTGTAAGAAAACGGCTTACACGGATTACAATGAAATAAGTGCGACATACGAAATACCCTCGGGCGTCGGTTTCGATGTCTCGGCTAAAATCTCCCGCAGGAACTCCTGATGGTCAGCAATGAATCCACACGCAGCGAATCCACATGAACCTCAGTCCAATCAAGAAAGGAAGAACCGTAGCACTCCTCAATGACACGCAGCCATAAAACTCTTGTAGAGACTCCCTCGGCAATGACATGCAGCCCTCGGTTGCAAAGATCTCTCTACAAAGGTTTGAACAAACTAAAAGTTGTGTTCTTGGGTTACCAAACTGATTCACAAAGGTTTGGAAGAATTGTGTGAATCAAAACATGAGTATTGGGACTCAAAAAATATGAAGACTAGAGGTATTTGGACTCTCAAAAACGTCTTCTAAAGTCTTGTAAAACTGCTCCCCCGAAGGTGGTTTAAATAGCAAAACAGATGAAGAGTTTTGCAAAACAAAAACATTGAAATTCTATCCAGCATACAGGGACCCCAAAGCGGTTCGGGTACCCTGTAATCGGTTCTCCCCCCCGAACCGGTTCGAGCTGGGTTCGGGGACAAAGGCTGGGAACAGGGGCTAAACACTTAGAAAAATTTCCAGAATTTTCAATGTAAATATCTCCATTTTCAAAGGGCCATAACTTGTTCACCGTAGCTCGGATTGAGGTACCGTTTCTTCCAGTATCTTTGTTGCGGCAAGATGTACAACTTTCCAGTTGACCGGTCCTCCGGACGGTGGCTATAAAATTATCAAATTGCCCTTGAACATCCCTATCAAGCCTTGTTGCACTGTTTTGACTTCTCTTCCGTACCACTTGCATAAAGTCCCCAAAATCATGGAACGTGAAGTCGTTGAGGCAGATGAGGGACACATGATGGAGATCATAAATGCTTCATTCCTGAAATTCGGATTGAGGCCGTCGTATGCGATCTGGAAGTGACGTGCCAAATGTAGCGGCGTACGGCACACACAAATGAAACATATTGGACATGAGAAAAATGTCCTTACAAAGATGATGTATCTTCGTTCCCGCAAACGATGCCAACTGATTATACCAAATATAATACCAAAAAGTAAAATAGTAGGAGCTCAGTTCCAGAACAGCTTCTAATGGTGCAACAATGGTCGAACTCAAGTGTTTAAGTGAAGAAATAGATGAAACAATGAGGAAAGAGACTAAAACATAAGTGGTTCAGCCATTTGGCATAGTCTATTATACAGGTGAGTATGAACTTCACTATAAAAATGGGTTCTAATGGCCTTAGTGATACAAGTCACACAATTTTCTCTACTGTGATATTAACAGACCTTTGGCTAGGGTTTGAATATTTTGATCCTTTATATTGATGAAGAAGATGAGTTTATATAGTGCCTAGGGGGTATACAGTACCCCCAAGCATGTAGTAAGGATGTGTTGAATGTTCCTGCCAATAAGGTTAGGCCACCTGTCACTAGCACATGTAGATCATGATGACAAAATATTCTCTTATGTGTGAGGGAGATCTTATTATAATGATTTTGTGCACGTAGGACTTGAAACCCACGCACACTCTTCCATGCATTCCCTAATCCACACACTCTGCCAGCTGTCAATTGTCGGTCATCCGGACCAGGCCGAGGCCGAGTCGTCAAGTTCGATACTATGGAAATGAGGTAATTGTGTAAAAATAGGGTGGTCCCTAAATGCGTGTGTTTCAAATCAAACCAATTTTCACCAAAAATTATCCAACTTTTAATTAGCCCTAAACCAAGTTGTGAAAAACCAATTCTTACTTTAAGCCAATTTTATCTTGATTAATCCTAAACATGCATCTAGTGATTAAAGCAAGTAAAATAAAGTAAAGAAATCATAATGCCAGATGTACAAGGAAAAATCCAAGATGGGAAAAAACCTCGGACGGCCCAAGCCAAACAATCACTATGAACAATGGTTTTACAAAGACATATTAGCCTTACTCAATGGCTCTATCCCCATGGGTCTTGACACTCCTTCTGATCTTTTAACGTTCTTCAATAGTGCCCACGTAGAAATTCCATCTTCCACGATACATGTCCACAACACACGTGTGCACGTATGTCTCGGTGTCCACCGAATGGCTTTAATACGTTTACGATGTTGAACAAGAAGTCCTCTTTTCTTCACTGCAAAACCCAGATGTTGAAATATAGAACAAACCTTCTTGGTGCAGCAAGATCACGTAAACATATAATAATGATAACTCGGATCTTTCCAAACTCTAAGGATGTGTTTAAGCTTTGTAAACCTTAGAAAACATGTGCAAACAGGTTTCTGGATCGTAAACTGTTTTTCCAGAATGCACACGTACGAAATTCTAATGCAAACACGCTATAAATAGGAAATAAGCGCCGCCTCAAAAATAGTGTCGCTCGAAGGAGATTGCCATGTCTTTCTCGCGACATGGGCATCTCGCTCGAATGAGCTAAGATGTTGTTTGAAAGACACATGTGCGTTTTTTACTTTTTCATTAAAACGTCTCTTCCAAAAGAGATCCAAATAAGTCAAACTCTATTTTGAGCTTATCAGAATAAAACGTAGTTTAAAACAACTAAAACACTTTTAAAACATTTTTCTTTATAAAATTACATCCTTGTCTTTTATAAAAACAATTCTGAGCACCATTAATTATATGCATTCATACCTGTGTGATCTCGGAATGCAATTAACTTGAAGATGAATAAACTTGCACCAATTAAACTTTGGCATGATTAATTCTTTGAAGATTTGCCGCAATGTCTTCAATTTCTTCAATACGTCATAGACCAAGTGGGATTGTGACAAAATAAAATCTCCCAATGACATATTACAAACACAATTTTGTTCACGGAATTAATTCAAAATAATACAGGGACTCAATTGGAAATTTATGTCCTTATAAATTTCCCCCTTTGACTATTCTGGGACAAAACTAAACCAGTGAAATGCCTAAGATGGTCCGTCAAGCCGAATGACACCTAAATCCTATCCCATAAACCCAAAGTAAAAAATTATAGGACACGGACTACTATATGTAGCGCCGGCAAGCATGAGCTGTTTGAATGTAATGTAGACTTAAAATCTCGAATCGCTGAAGCATACCTACACACATGAAACAGACAAACAAATACCCAGTGAAGTATGGAGGAACAAATGATAACAATTACCAATTTATATTTCCAATTAGAAAAAATCATTTGACAAACATGTGAGCAATTATATGATACCAGACATGTAAAATATGTAATCAACAAACATTTCAATCTAGATATAAATAAACATGCTCAACAAATATTTCCCTACATGACATACATCTCTCCCCCTCTATGTCTCGAATAGAAAATTCGGTGAAAAGATAAACCAATCAACAATTATTTAGCATGAGGATATACCAATTTAAAAAAAATGCTAGATAATCATAAAACAACCAGCTAAGTATGATCAAGTAATGACAAATCAGTAGTTAGTAAACAATAATCACACAAAGAATAAAGCAATCTAATCAGGTATGATAAACGAATCATATGTAAAATTCAATATGAGACAATAAAACCAGCATATAACTCAGTCAGTCCAGAAAAACTTCTAGCAATACCTAAAATATCCCCAAAAAAACCAGTGGACTGCAAACCAATCAGAAGCAAGAAATCAGGTTGTCGTTCGAATGAGCCAAGAGATGAGGATGTCACTCGAATGAGAATTCGTGCGATATAGTAATGTCATTCGAACGAGATCTCACGACATGCCAAACATACACAGTTTCCCAGAAATATCTTATATTTTTTCCGAGTGAAAATATTTCTAGAAAAAAAATCAGTGAAAGGACCTAACAGTAGCAAAACAGTGTTAAAACAGTAAGATTTTGCCCAAAACGCAAAAACTCATAAAAACAAACAATGTGAGTTACATGCAAACATAGTACCAATGTGCTCAAACATGGATATAGAATGTATGGCATGAAACTACAACAAATGAGTCACAATTCCAACACATCGAAACGGTCAAGAAGCTCTAATTGATAACAATAAATCATCAAACTTTATCATAGCTATATGACAATTAAAGTGTGAGCTAAATGAACAAAACATACTACATGCACAAAAATCCAAAATTTTGACGATTCTACAAACAATAGCGTCAAATTGCAATGTTTCAATATTAAGATTAGTTGTGCAAATTCGTTTAAATTTTCTCCAACCAAACACCCTCATAAATATATACTTTTTCAAGTTCTTTTGAGGTTTCTTGCATTCTCAACTTAGAGAAAATCTTATTGGCCCTTTTCTTAGCATTTTGCATTTTCTTTTGGGATCTTTTAAACGATGGCTTTCACGATGAGTTAATTTTGAACTTTTGCAGCCCTTTCCTGTGAATCACTCATGATTTTTACCAATTTGAATCCTCACGGTAAACGGTTCTTATATTCACACTTCTCCTTAAGTCTACTTATGCATAGATGACAAGATTGAGATAAGAACGCATCACTAAATTCAAATATGCAAGAGAAGTCAAACATCCATATAATGTGCGTGTGTGCAATGATGGCATAGATACAAAGTCGAATCAAAATGCAAATCAACTTCGAAACAACTCCTTATAAACAATGGTTAAGATCATTCTAAGCATCGATAATAATGACCAAATGTCCTAGTCATATGGATAATGAAACGATTGGGGGGGGGGGGTCCAAGCACACCAATATGACACATCAAACATGTAAACTCAAAAACAAAAACCGAAAATCTTTTTGGCTTTTCAAACATATTTTGACTTAAATAAAAGAAAAATCTTTCTGGGTTTTCAAAAAATTTCTCAAAAACAAAATCTTTTTGTATTTTTCAATAGGACTCAAATCAAATGAAAACTATAATACAAAGAGATAAACATGTCACTATACTAGCAATGAATATATCATGAAGAAAACTAGCATATGACAAATAAGGCAACACTATCATCCTTTAGATTTAGCATGGGAAGAATCAAGTGCAACTAAGCGAGAATCATGATGTTTTATTCCTAAAGCAGCTAAATCCGATTTCCTAACCCAAGTAGGTGTAAAATGATGCATTGGGGTTTAGGTAACCGGGGCACCTTTATTCCTAAACTTCCTAGGATCTTGTCTAAGGTCGTACCAATAATGCCTAAGGTGACCTTTCCTACCATAAAACGTGCAAGTGTAGCGATGGTGGGAATGATTACTTATATGTAGACCTTTTCTAACCTTCCTAGTGTTTCTCACACGTGTGGGGGGAATGTGAGCAACTCTCTAATCAAAACCTATACCTCCCTTATCTCCCTTAATTTGGACGGTGCCTAAGATCTTATCTAACTTCTCCGACCTGGCCTCCAAATCAAAATTAACTCTAGACGAGTCTCTCAAACTCTTCTCCAACTCACTAATCCTAGACTCGAGCAAATGCCTAGACTCCTCAAACTCTAAAATCTCCTTTTTCAAAGACTCCATCAAACCACGGAGATTATCTCTCTCACCCTCGACATACTCTAATTTCTCTCATGCCCTAAGATCCTCAATTAAACTATCATTATTTTCTATGGCACGCTCATTCAACTTAGCTTGCAATTTTGCATTTGCCTTTTTCACCTTCACCGTCTCGGCATACAACTCATTAAATGCAACTTGCAATTCTTTCAAATCTACATCCTCTTCGTCACTCTCTTCACCCTCACTAACATGGGATTCACTCAAAACCTCCTCAGAAATGTCATTTACATGAGAATCATCGTCGCTCACAGGACAGGCCATAAACGCAACGAAGTTACGATTAATGGGGGAACTCTCTCCCTCTTCCGGATCACTATCACTTAAGGTGACACTATAGACAAGGGGTTGCTTTCCCTCTTTATTAAGTCTAGTGTGACACTCCTTAACTTTGTGACCGTGCCCCTCACACCCAAAACACCTATCTGACTCATCTCTCTTAGGCTTCTCAAACTTATTCTTAGAGGTGGGATCAATTTTTTTGTTCTTGAATTTTTCAAATTTCTTGGCATCTTTTGATTGCTTTTGAAACTTAATAATTTTTTTAAATTTCATTGCCAACAAAGCAACATCCTCAAATCAAAATCGGAATCCGAATTTGAAACTTTTGTTTCCTCCATTCGGGTTTTCAAAGCAATACCCTTTTATTTCTTAGGCACTTGCTTCGAGGTAATCATGTCGATTTCATAAGTTTGTAAGTCACCTACAATCTCTTCTAGTTTCGTCGACTCTAACTTACCCAAGGAGTTTAAAATAGTTACTTTCATAACAAACCTTCTAGGCAACGACCTAAGGATTTTCTTAATAACACGGTTGTCAGGAATCTTCGATGAGTTGACAATATTGGACAACCTAGCATAAAACACCTCAAAAGTCTCACTCTCTAACATCCTAACGATCTCAAACTGTGTAGTGAGACTTTGAATTTTTGATGCCCTAATAATGCTAGTGCCCTCGTGAGTGAGTTCCAAAATATCCCAAGCCTCTTTTGATGTTTCACAAGTCATAATTCTATTATATTATTTTGGTGTGAGATGTGAAGAAATAACGTGCAAACCCTTAGAATTATATTGTGAAAGTCTATGTTCAGTTTTGGTCCATGACTCGAAAGGCTTTAAATTAGTGACCTCACCTATAACAGTGACATGGAGTGTCCAACCTTTCTCAACTGCTAACCATACATGCTCATCAATGGATTTTAATGCACTTTTCATTCTCATCATCCATTAGGTGTAATTAGTGCCATAAAAAACAGGAGTTCGAGAAAATTCATTATTTCCAAAATTCGTCTTTGTAAACACACGGGATCACAAAACAAATAAATTATGTTTTCTAGCTCTGATACCAATTTATAAAAATAGGGTGGTCCTTAAAATCAAATCAATTTTCACTAAAAATTATCCAACTTTTAATTAGCACCCAACTATGTTGTGAAAAACCAATTCTTACTTTAAGCCAATTTTATCTTGATTAATCCTAAACATGCATCTATTGATTAAAGTAATGTAAAGAATACTCACAACGCCGGATGTACGAGGAAAAACCCAAGACGGGAAAAAACCTCGGACGGCCCAAGCCAAATAATCACTATGAACAATGGTTTTACAAAGATAGATTAGCCTTACTCAATGACTCGATCCCCACGAGTCTTGACGCTCCTTCTAATCTTCTACCGTTCTTCAATAGTGCCCACGCAGAAATTCCATCTTCCACGATACCTGTCCACAACACACGCGTCCACGTATATCTCGGTGTCCACCGAATGGCTTTGATACGTCTATGATGCTGAACAATAAGTCCTTCTCTTTTCTTCACCGCAAAACCCAGATGTTCAAGTATAGAACAAACCTTATTGGTTCAGCAAGAACACGTAAACATATAAGAATGATAACTCGGATCTTTTCAAAGTCTAAGGATGAGTTTAAGCTTTGTAAACCTTAGAAAATATGTGCAAACAGGTTTCTGGATCGTAAACTGTTTTTCCAGAATGCACACGTACGAAATTCTGATGCAAACACGCTATAAATAAGAAATAAGTGCCGCCTCAAAAATTGTTTCGCTCGAACGAGATTGCCACGTCGTTCGTACGACATGAGCATCTCACTCGAACGAGATAAGATGTCGTTTGAACGACACACGTGCGTGTTTGACTTTTTGACTTTTTCATTAAAATGTCTTTTCCAAAAGAGATCCAAATAAGTCAAACTCTATTTCGAGCTTATCAGAATAAGACGTAGTTTAAAACAACTAAAACACTTTTAAAACATTTGAAAATATTTTTCTTTATAAAATTACATCCTTATCTTTTATAAAAACAATTCCGAGCACCATTAATTATACGCATTTATACATGTGTGATCTCGAAATGTAATTAACTTGAAGACGAATAAACTTGAACCAATTAAACTTCGGCATGATTAATTCTTTAAAGCTTTATCGCAATGTCTTCAATTTCTTCAATACGTCATAGACCAAGTGGGATCGTGACAAAATAAAATCTCTATGTGACATATTACAAACACAGTTTTGTTCACGGAATTAAGTCAAAAAAATACAGGGACTCAATTGGAAATTTATGTCCTTATAAATTGTCTTGCTGAACTGAGTCTTCATTCACCCCCCCAGCCTCCAGGTGATGAACAGGCCGAGAGGACTTGAGTGATAAGACCACTAATACTGATAGTTTTAACTGTGTTTTTAGATGAGTATGAGACCTCTTGTAATGAGCTTTTGATCAAGGATTATACCCTTCATGTTGGGTCTATAGCCTCCATAACTTTCCCAAATTGGTGGTCTAGTACTGGTCAGTGTAAGGACACAAATTTCCAATTGAGTCCATATATAGTTTTGGCTCAATTCCGGACAAAAACATTTATTCATAGGATAGTATTTATTGTAATATTCTCAAGCCTATGAAGTGTATGTTGAAGACGTAGCGGCAAAGAATTTAAAGCATCATCAAAATGCCGGTTTGCGTGCCTCATTTCTACGTCATCAATTAAGGTTCCATGCTCCCAAGGTATGAATGTAATTATATTTATATAGGAGCTTGGAACAATTTGTATTGGGTGTTAGGTGTAATAAAAATTGCATTTTATTTTCAGAAAGAATCATATAGAACTTTAAAATAAGTATATAAAAGTTTATAAAAGTTTCTGGGCCAAAATCGATTTTTTCAATCTTTCTGGTCGTTCGTTAGAAATGTCGTTCGAACGAGTTTTTTCGTTCGAACCAGATTTCGTTCGAACGAGTTTTGTCGTTCGAACCAGTTTCGTTCGAACGAGTTTTGCCAACGACCCTAACTGGTCAGTCGTTCGATATGTCGTTCGATATGTCGTTCGAACGAATGTTCGTTCTAACAATGTATCTAACGAACTTCTAACGAGCCCAGGCTGGTCACTCGTTAGAAGTCTCGTTCGAACGAGAATCAAGTTCGTTCGAACGAGATTCTAGCGGGAACAGTTATTTGGAAGTTTTTTGCAGTTTTTCCCCACTCTTCCACTTGGTTTTCAACCAACTTTTTTTTACCTTATTATGTGCGGGAAACACATTTTCCAAGACAACTTTTCCAACATTGTTTATCTCCTAGAGAGAGTTTGAGATCAAAATTAGTTTAGGAAAATGTTCAAGTTTTGAGTGTTCATTTTTAATGAAAAATTCATACACACTCTAGTTTACACCCAATAATTGTTTATCCAAGTTTCTATATTTATATCAATTGCTTGGAGTTTTTGGCACCGGTTTTCTCTACCGAATTCAAGAGACGTTTCGGGTTTGCTTCTACACCCCATCACAAAGAAGACTTTTGTTGAGATTCTACCCACACGGAGAAAGGCTCCATGCTTGGGTGACGGTGACCATATAAAGTCCCATCGGTGTATTCCGAGACCACGGTGGAGCTCCGTTGGTTATCCTCTAATTGGAGGTTAATACAAGAAGGAGCATCACGGCTTGAGAGGGTTCGAGTTTAGGAAGTAAGTCTTTTGTATTGTATTTTGTAATACCGTTTTTAGTGGATTTGAGGCTA
Source organism: Sambucus nigra (assembly GCA_949130495.1). NCBI lineage: Eukaryota > Viridiplantae > Streptophyta > Magnoliopsida > Dipsacales > Adoxaceae > Sambucus > Sambucus nigra. The sequence continues at coordinate 575,849,832 of OX422217.1, forward strand.
GGGCCGTCCCGAGGTTTTTTCCCGTTAGTGGGTTTTTCCTCGTACATCGCGGTGTAGTGTGACATTGTTTATTTTTATCTTGCACAAAATTTAGAACGCATGCTTTAGGCTTAATTCAAGATAAAATTTGGTTTAATTATCACACTCATTTAATTTGGGACTTAAATTAAATATTGGGTAAAATTGGTTTATTCAAGTCATTTGCTAAAATTGGTTTCGCCTAACTTTAAATAATTGTTAATTATGACTTAGGCAAATTCTAGGACTTGAATTATGTTTTAATTTGTTTTGAGAAATTAAAACTTGTTGTTATTTTTGAAAGTTAAAACCATCTCAACGCTTCCGCATTTATTTAAAAGGAAACTATATTTTAATTTGTGTTTAGTAAAATCCGGGGCTTTTCAGTCAGCCTTGGCCCAGGGGGTCCAGTCCAGGGAAGAGGTTATACTTAGTATATCAATTCCTACGGACACCCCAATACTTCCTTAAACCATACTCACACTGGAACTGCATCGCATCTAGCCATTACGTAGGTAGACTAAAATGAGACCTGACATTTAGATAGTAATCTTATCTTCCTTCCAAACGGTTGTTACCATATGCCACATAACAAATCACAAACTGACACTAATAAGGATTTTTGGCAAGATACAGGACGTCACATACCACCTATAAACCTCTAGGTCTACATCACCGAAATCACTAAAGATCATATCCTTCAAAATTAACATCATATCTTATAAAATACGGACATGGAAGACTTTCTAGAGTTCACTCCTAATTCTACTTAACCATCAGTATTGCACACATGACACGTGTATCATCAATGGCCCATAATCTAATAACAACTTACAAGATACCTTTATCGATTGACAATACTAAGGAAATCACTCACAAATCAACTAAAGACTAAGTGTACATATTGTCATGTATTGACCAACGTTGTTCTATATGCCCATCGAGCTATCAATCATCGGCGACATGACGTTATCCCAAGGATTGAATTCTCCTTAGTCTCATCATCAAAATTAACTACCCGTAAATGCCATTCTCGAGAACTAAATGAATTTAATCACAAATCAAGGTTACTTAGGCCCGATACTCTAGTCACCTAAACTCCACAATTGGCCTTACATGAATCATGTCTTTAATTTACTGAATATTATCTACCATTACTAGCATCTTAATTAGTCTCTCAGATTATCAAGGATTAACACACAAGCACCTCACATTAAAAATTGTGGTGTCACCATTAACGACTCCAACGGACACCCGCAATCATTAACATGTCTAATCAGAAGCGCAAAAGTAATTAATGATAAATAACTTGGTCATATGCCACTTAGCAATAAATTACTCGTCGTTCTAACGTGTTTGACTTCATCATTGAGGACACAAACTAAAATCGTCACCAAAACTAGCGTGACCGAATCAAAACCAATACCAACGTCGAAAGACCCACAACAGACCTCACTACGTCACTCCCTAAAGGAACCTTGAACCTAAAACTCTAATACCATTTGTAACGCCCCAACCCCGATTTATGAGTTACTCGTGATCAGCCCGATCCGACTCGAGCAGTAGGTGTGAAGTGCAATGAAACAACCTATGTAATGTTGTTACTCTAGTTTTATTTAATTAACGTTTCACTTGTTTAGCATGCGATTCCAATTTAAATCATACTACGTGAGGGACTCGTGGAAAGCGTTCCTGGAATCCAAGCATACAGAGCTACTAACGTTAAAATAAAAAGAGAAATACTTACCTGTACAACGCTCTCAAAATACGAAATGACACCCAACATGTCGTAACAAAGACGAGGGAGTGAGCCGAATGCTCAGTGTGAAAATATAATAATGCAGTATAAAATCAAATAACTGAAAGGAGACTCTAACATGTTATACTATGTGCACATGCAACTACCTTATATATATATATATACACTTTAATGCATGAAATCGTTTTTATTTCGAAAACGTTACTAATCTCGATTAATTCACCTTAATCTCATAAAATAATTATCTTTCAGCTAACTTGACATTTATTCCTTTATTTACCACACCGGGTTAAATACTTAAAAGAAATACACTTTGTTTATGGAAATATCATTTATTTCACCCAAATCACCCCTTTATTCGCACTGTTCCACGTTAGTATTTTCATTGAAAATAACCCTTTCAACATACACAAACATCGTGGCAGGAAATATTTTTTTTTGAAAGCCTTTCATAAATACACCCATGTGTTAATTATGGGTTAAACACTCTTTCGGCTGCTTAACTACCCATTTAACCAATACCATTTATCCTTCCTTTACTTTATGGATATTAATCCAATTTCTCATTCCTTGTCCACTTTATCCTTTACCGGAACATTCATTAATTCATTAAAGTTAGGTTGTCTTTTCACATTATTCATCACACAACCCATTTTATTCACATATTCCATTTTCATTATCCTTTCTCGGAATCTTTCAATAATCGAAGCTCCACACAACCGGCTATGCGGCCATCTTCTCTAGCTAGTGATTTTTGGTCATTCACTCAGGGCTCCGGGCCGTCCCCCTTAATTATTTTTGGTGTCATCCGAGTCCTTAAAAATGTGTTTAAATATTTTTCAAATGTTCACATTATTCCATTTCCCTTTACCCAATCGAAGCCAAAACCTGGGGTTTCACCCCAACTTATGTTACACTCTTAAATTATCATTTCTTGTCCTTTACACCTTGGCATTGATTTTATTCCAAAATGATGTTCATTTAGAACCATTTTTCATAACACCCTTTTTCAACAATTTTATTTTATAAAAATGTTCCACTTTATATAAAATTATCATTTTATGCTTTTGTTTCCAAACTTGTCATTTTCTCCATTTTCACAAGTGTTATTTTCCAAAAAATAATTGAGTTACCTACACTAACTTCTTAAGTCCTTTTAATTCATTAACATTTATTTAACACTTTGTAGCATCACACTTATCAAGTTGGAAATCTTTTCATTTGATTACTTTCTTTTTCAAGAAATCATTTAACATTTAAAGACTACTTTATAAGAAAATGACCATTTTCTTTATTATTTACACCTGTCACATTTTCAACACTTTTTCACACACATTACGGGCTGAAATATCTACCTTCTTTATTTCATATTTAAACCGAATAAAACTCTTAATAAACTTGTTTCTTTATTCATCATCAAAATACTACAAATATATATATGCACGAGAAGGTGGATTTGAATTTCAAAAATCCTATTAAATGGGCCTAACATATGATTTATTCTAGAAATTTCATAATGTTGGCAAAATCTATATTTTTAGAGACTAATGAAATTTTTATTCTTCAAAGCTTTAGAGACTAATGTCCACCTTATAAAATCTTCATTTTTGCGAGAAATTATAAAACGTAATGAACCAAAATATCTTTAGTAAGATAAATATTAATTTCAAAACATTTTATCCCATAAAATGTTTAATATTTAACTTCTTAAAATGCATCATTTATTCAACATTCTTGAATAATAATATTTTTATCAAAACCTTTGAAATCATTTACACAAAAACTTAAGAAATTATTGTCTTATCTCACATATGCATTATACTCTAACAATTCCAATTACAAGACTACTAATATGAAAGATAAAGTCTTAAACTAAAAGTAGAGTTTTTTCACCTCAAATGGAGCTCCAAAAATGGTAGGATGAAACTTGAAGAAGGTGGCCACCCTCACCTCCTAAGGTAGCCTCAAGGAGGTTTCCTAGCTTAACATGCTTGCTCCAAGAACCTTCGAGCAAAACCCCCCTTCAAAACTCCATAAATCTCTAATTCTTCTTCTCCAAAATCCCCAACAACAACTCCATAAATTCGTAACTATGTTTAACCATGGAGGAATTGGATGTATATGGCTTAAATATGGTGGACTGCATGTAAAATATGGTGGCACAAGGTGGGGATATGGTGGTTTATGATGGATGGTGGTGGTGGGAGAGGGGAATCTCTTTAAGATATAGATAGGAAGACACAAATTTGAAAATGGAAAGACCTCCCTACCCCTATGATCTTCTAACACCATTAACCCACAAATAACCCCAAAACTCTAATAAAAATCCATCCCAGCACTAAAATCCCAATTTTGACCATATAGGACACTCATAATTTGACACCTTATCAATCCAAGAGTCCAAAATGTGACAACACACAAGGGCATTCCGATTTAAAAGATTTATGGGTGGTCCTTCAAACGAGAATGGGATCTCACTCAAACGAGATTGGAATCTAGTTCGAATGTCTATCGAACGATTTTCCAACTAGCGTGTAAACCTATAGAGTGACATATAATTAGATGCTCTTTAGAACCCGACTTCAAATGACAGTGGACTCTCGTTCGAACCACCAATCTTCGTTCGAATGAAACAAGGATTTCGTTCGAACCACAAATTTCCCTATTTTTTCAATTTTAACCCAAAACTTCCAACAATTATCATAAAGACTCCAAAAATAGTTAAATGCATATACAAACCCAATAAAAATGATCCAATACCAAGGGTTTCATATTATTACATTTTACATAGGAAAAATAATAAAATATTGTGTACGGGTAGACCCGGCAATATGGGTTCTTAAGGATGAAACCGCCCATAATCCACCCAAAATAATGTGTTCGGAGCCCATTAATTGTGTTTGTGGGTCAAAATGGTTTGAACGATCCAATAAGACGGTTTGTTGGCAGGCCATTAGCTGGTCAAAATGGTTTTGGACCCTCACAAAAATAAAACTCAAATTACTAAAAAGTTAAAAGATTTTTTTTATTCAAGTATTTACTTGTATATTTTTTTTCAAAATTATTATACCATATTTATTTGTATATGGTATGATAATTGTTTTTTCAAAAAAAAAAAAAAGCGGGTCAACCCGACCCGACACAGATTTAACCCGCCCAAACTCACCTAAATTATTATGTCCGACCCGCTTTTGACCCGCTCAAATTTATTTATATCCATTTTTGACCCGTCCATAATCGTCCATAACCGCCAATTTGCCACTACTATCTACGGATATTACGACCTAGGTTTTTTATTCCTTCTCCTTTTTTCCTACTTGATTTATTTTTCCACAATTCTCTCTCAGATGTTGCTCGACATGTCTATGTCGTAACCCTCTCTTCTTTAATATCCATCCCCCTACCCCTCTGACGAACCCTTCCATCAAACCCTTTCTCCCCGACCCACCCCACCTCTGTTTATATCTCTTCTCTTTCTGTCATCTGTTTTCAACCATAACAAAACCATTCAGGTTCATAGGTTTGTTTTTATCCCTTTTATATCTCAATCTATGTTTTGATAATTTCTAGGGCTTTTTTATATCTATTCATGGGTATTTGGGCTTTTTCTCCTCAATTTATTAGGAGTTGGGCTTTATTATTGGCAATTTAGGTTTAAATTAGTATTGTTGAATTTGTTATGAGGTGTTGATGTATGTCACTCGATGGATATATTTATGGTGTTAAGCAGCGATGGTGTGGTTGATTTTGGATTTTGGTGGAAAATGGGGATTAAAGATCGATAGCGATAACAGAGATGATGATTGTGATTCGAGGTATGGTTGGTGGGTTCTAATTTGATGGAAGGTGGTTCACAACCAAATTGAACATGAAGAAGAAATCGGGGTTAGTGAGAGTGTGTTTTTAACAACAAATAATATTAAAACTAAGAAATAATATATTTATATCATTAGACAAAAAAGAACTTAAGAATATTGGGGATTCTTCCCACCAAGCAGTGGATTTATCCACATCCTTAAAGTGTTAAGTAATTAATGTATTAGCCAATTACCAGTCCTTTTCACCAATGAATATGGATATTAAATCACATTTTGATTTTTTCTTTCACTAGGTCCAATTATAGGTCACTTCGAGTGACCAATCGTCCTGAGGCTATTGTTGTTAAGCAAAGTAATCAGGATGTTAAGGCTAATATTGTTAAGACTCCTATGAGTGTTTCTATTTTATTTTGTTATTTATGTTGAGATCTGCATTTTTTTTTATTTTTTTTAATTACTTAGGTTATGATTTAGGTGTGTTTTTATGTAGTTTAGTTTAATTGTTGATTTTTAAGGGTGTGAAGTTGAGTTTTATGTGTTTAACTTTAGGTGTATAGTTAGAGTTACTAAGTTGTGAAGGTTTATGAGAAGTTTAAGAAATTTAATAATTTTGAATAATGGATTTTGTTCATGAAATGCACTTCATTGAGTTTGTTGTTTTGTTGTTCAATTAGTATAAACTTCATGTAATTCTTGATTGTTGGAGATATTGATGTGGTTTTAGGTTTTGATTATTTAATTAAAGTCAATTAGTTGTGAAGATATGTGAGGAGTTAAAGTCTTTCAAGAATTTTGCATAATGGTTTGTGTTCTTGGAATGCATTGATTTGCTGTTGAATTTGGTAGTTTTGTGACTTAGGTTTGATTTTTTTTACCTTAGTGTAATGGTTGATTTTCCTTAGTCTGAAGTTGAAAGTTGCTGCCAAGCACCTATAACCATTAAAAGATTTTGTGTGTCTTTCAAAATTCACCTATTACCAATGGGGGCTGCCAAACAGTGATTGAGGGAAAGAGAAAAACCACTAGAGGCAAGTTGAATATATTTTCTTATATTATTTGTACTCTGTATATTATGGGAGAGTTTAATATGACCCCAAAATGACCTAAGTTACTAAACTGATTATGAATAGTTAAATAAGTACATACTGTTATATATTACGTATCATCTTGTAACAACCCACCCTAAGTAGACTTTTTAGTCCCCCTAAAATCCCATAATTCCAAAGAAAACCAACAGTTTTGCCAAATTACCAAAATACCCCCAAAGGAAACATTAAGTTAACCTAGACTTTCATATACCAATTACAACCCAATTTTCACTCAATGTTTGACCAAATGACTTATATTTTGTAAGATTCTCATGAACCAATTCATTAAGTTTGAAAAATTACATATAAGTCCCTAAACTTTTACAAAGTAACTTTAAAGCCCTAAAATCTAAACAAAAACTATCTAAGGACCCAACCAAACCCTGAACTTATTTATTCTTTCTCCCTGACTGATGTGAGACCAACTGGACTGCCAACATAGCATGAACCATGTGGAGTATCCATGGTACCCATTTTTCATCCACATGTACCATGGTGAAACTTGTGCAAGCCAGTCCAAACTTCACCTCTAAACCTACCAATGAACTCCTCTCCCTGAAACCTATAAAATCTCCCCTTCATCTTTGTGAAAAGTCCCTACAACTGAGAGCTATTCCATAGTAAAATTTTATGATTTTTTGCATTTATGTTATTTTATGTATGAATGTTTGTTTCTTCAATTTAGTTATGTTTATGCACTTATATTAACATAATTATGTGTTTACATGTGAATGTTAACGTGTGAAAGCACTAAAATAGCTCAAAAACTAGAAAACTCCATTGAAGCTTGAGCTTCAATGGTGGAATCTCCTTCCTTGACTTTGAACCAATTTAAAAGTGAGGTAAGTTGAGCCTAGGTTCCTAGGAACTTAGGTGCAATGCCTATTTGGACCAAAAACCAGTTTTGATACCTCAAAGCGAAGCTTGAAGTTTCCAAGCCTGGAATTTTAAGAACACAAATCCATTAGTTTTACTCGGCCAAAATTCCTCAAGCCAAGATTGTTTTACTCCATTTTTAATACAGAAGAAAGCCCTTATTATGCCGGAATAAGAATCATAGCTTTTAGTCAGTTATGTTCAGTCAAAATTTTGCCATTTTTACAGAAGTTCAATAGCATAAACTAACCCACCAAAATCCTAGAAACCAATATTGTTTGATTCCTCAAAACCCTGAACAAAATGGTATATTACATCACCCTGTTTGGATCACTGGAAAGCATTATCTCAAGAAAAGCATTATCTCAAGAAAACCAGTTTTAAAGATTAAAATTCAAAATTTCACTTTACACATAACCCCGTGACCAATTTTTCAAGTACTTCAAAACACCCCCAAATATTTTTCACCAATTATTTTGTTCAAATAAAGCCATTTTGTCTCTTGTCACCACACCCAAATGCAATTAGAAATAAAGAAAAATATTACTTTTTAAACTTTTAAATTTATATATTATGACCTCTTAGTTATTTTTACACTGAAACTTAGGACAATTTAGCACCCTACTGCATCAGATAAACATTATTTTTGGCATATACTACCTACTTATATTCCCCATGATTTCAGAATATCTTGAATTAGACGCACAAACCTGGAATCCGTAATTTCAAGGTAGGTGATTTTACTTTCAGTAGTAAACAATTGAGCTTATGTCTTTCAAATTACTGACTATTATATCACTCTATGATAATTTTGAACTCATATTTAGATTAGGAACTCTTTTATGTAGTTCATATTATTCTGTAATAATTCTCTCAATATTTTAGTTATCTCGAAGCCCGATAAACCGCTACAACCTAATTTCAGTACAATAATTGAATTCCGTTTACCCTTAATTATGGCATAGCCCTGCAACCTAACCCTGCAATTTATACCCTTATCAGTGAAATCCCTAGTAGCATACTTACGATTTATGGATTAGACCCCGGTATACCACGATAATTCTAATTGGTCTGTGAGACTCAGATGGTGAGTGCCTAGTTTTTAATTACTACATACTTATGAGTGCCACTCTAGATAACACTATAAGAAAAATAGGCGTTTAGGACGGCTAATAAGTGTTGTACAAAGTTGTGTACAACACTTTTAAAATTTGTGTCAAGCGTCGTAAAAACGAGTGTCTTAAAATGATTTTAAAAAAGCGATGTAAAAAACAGCTTTTTAGGACAACTTTGTTGTACCCGATGTGAAATTACGGGCTTTTATATATTAAAAGCGTTATAACGGTTTAGGTGTTAAGACGTTTTTTTTGTAATCGATGTAAAAGTTTCTTTTTTAAATGGTATGTGTATATATATATGTGTGTGTGTGTGTGTGTTGCATACAACATTAGCATAGTTCACAAATTTCGTAAAAGCCAACTATTTCATTAGAAAACAATAAAGGAATCCAACAAAACTAATTCTACTCAACTAACATTCTATCAAAATCAATTTTAATTCATAGTGAAAAATAATTTAAGTGGAATAACACATTTTGTCCAAATGGGTAATTCACTTCCAAAAACTAATTCTATGGAACTAACTTTCCATCAAAAGCACCTCAACTCTACAAAACCATTTCAATTAAATAATTAACATATATGTCTAAATGAGCAATCCACATCCAAAACCAATTCTACCGAACTAATATTTCGCCAAAGTCGATTTCACACAATACAACCATAATATATGTCCAAACTAGAAGGAAAAATATATACATAATATATGCAAATCGACAACAACAGATGAGAAGGAAGATTAATCACAAGTTGAGAAAATTTTGATCCTAATACATTTGTAAATATCTAAATAAAAAACATAATCCAAAATTAATGTTAAAATCTCACTCAATTTCACCAACAGTTCAAATTCTGGTAATGTTTTAGGATGTTGGGGGTGACGTGATGATATTTGAGTCATTGGGATTAGCAAAAGACTGAGGTAGAAATTGAATTCATTATAACTTTGAAATAGTAGATGTAGTTTTAATGTTACACTTACTATAATTTTAGTTATGCATTCATCTTCCCGACAATGAACTTAAGAAACTCGATCAACATTTCATTTATATCCTCTATTACGTATGCCTTTTCCTCGATTAACTTCTTTAACTAACATAGGAAAATAACATCAGTTAAGACATAAACCAAACAAGAATACAAAAAAAATCAATTCATTACCTTCAAATCGATACAATGAAAACCCTCCATGAGCTCTCTCATGTAGTTCATTACATGATATCCGCAACATTCTTGGGTTGTTTGGGGCACTACAATGACACAATAGTAAAAAATAGATAAATGAGGAAAACCACCAGAATATATATTTCATTCATATATATTTGGTCGCCTTAATGTCCTTCCACACCGGTTTATGTCTTCTATTCGTAGGACCAAAGGAAGGATGCCACATTAAGACAACAAGAATTTTAAGGCATATTTATAATTGGAAAGAAAATTATAACTAGGTAAAGATGAGATCTACTGACGTAGTAATATAAAACGTAATTTCATCATTATAAAATGGATCGAAGTTATCCCACTAAAAATATTCATTTATGAGGTATCAATGATAATCAAAATCCAATTAAACAAATTAAACAGTAATGCATTATGCACGCCGTAATTCATTAATACAGAAAAGAAAGACATTTGATGAAAACATTTACCCAAATTTTAAAGAATTAAATAGAATTGGTTTCCATTCGCATTTTCCAATATTTCTGTAATAAGCATTGATAAATCCATCTTAGACGCGACAATAACAGAAGTCGCGACACAATTTTGTGTTTCTCGAGTTACCACTCTAATAAGGATTCATTGAATGTATCATTTTACATTTAAAAGAAGGATAATAATGTTAATTTACATCCCAAAACCTCCATCATCCAGTTTCACTATATTGAAACTGCCCCAAAAATTCGCTACCCAAAATGCTCGATCAAATAAGGAAGTTGAGTATCTCATTATTGTGATTGTTTAAATTGAAGGGCGATTATAAAATATATGACTCATTCAAGTAAAAACTACCCCTAGACTAGCTAACAGCATATTAGGTATATATTATGTTATAATATACATTTTTATTATTGTGATATCTAGGATAAAACTTTTTTTAAAAGTAATCTAGGCTAATACTTTGTTAAGTTAAGTTGTACATCATATTGCAATTATAAATTTGCACACTATATGCGTTTTCTTTATCAACTCAAATTTGGTAATTTCATATCCGCTGTTGAGTTTTGATTACTGATGGACTTTTAGATTTTAATTGTAGAAGATAACTAAAAGTGTTTTTACAGATTTTATGGGGTTAATTGTCGAATATACAAGCGTCAAAATAGATGGGAAAAAATGATCCAAATGTTTTAACACTAGTTTTTATTAATTCTTATTACATATCCTAATATTTAACATTTTTTTATTTCAATAACAGTAGCCCATTATGAGATGATTGGGTATATTAACCCTTGGTTTGCCTGTCTCTCATGATATGAAATATAAAAAGAGCACGAATTTATTGCTTCGCCTCTCCCACGATGTTGAAGTAAAATGGAGGTGTGTAGGACTCACTCTATTTGATTATTTGAGAAAGATGTGTGAAATGGTGTTTTAAAAGATGTTTTTTTAACAATTGTGAAATTTGGTTATCTGCTTATTAATTTACAGATGTTGTGTATAATGTGTTGAAAGGGAACCCCATCACGACGTGCCACCACTTACTCGAGATCGGTGAGCATGGGAAATACTTCACATTGAAAATAATGTTGTGAGGAGAAGACGAATTTGGTCCTTATATCATATGGTATACGGAGTAATGATAAATAGTTCTAGGGATTTAAAGTAATTTATCCTAATATTAGATGTTTTGTAGTCTTATAGACTAATATCAAGTTGTATGGTGGAATACTTTTTGTTTGACCACCTTAACTATTAGGATAAAAAAATTCTGAGTTTCTTTGATATGCACATTATAGGGTTATATACAATTAAGGAGATTTATAGATTACCAGGGTTCTTCACTATATTTAGGTAAAATATAAGTAGATGCAAATCCAATATAAACATACATATAAAACGCCAATGAGTGAATAAGTATGTAAACAATATGTAATAACACTTCATAAAGGAATAAGCTTTAAATTCTAAAAATAAGAAATCAATGGTGCCTCGGGGAACCTGAATTCGATATTGATATAAAGAATATTATCAGAAAGTGATTGAAAATATATTAGGATAATGCTAAGAACACAAAATTTACAGAAAGTTGTTCACAATGTGATGTGTTTGCAACTGTGAATAGTTAAATAGTGGAAAAACTGAAGCCTACAAATTAACTGTTTTCACATTATTTCGTGAGCATTTTTTTGCACATTTTGTGTGCTTGGTATTACTCAATTAAATAAAGCTAAAATCCAATCATATTCAGGAATAGTGATAATTTTCTTTCCGAAATGAAAGAGTAGTAATAATGAATTAGAAAGTTTCCAATAGATTTTATTATTAAAAAAAGAAGTAAGATATACCTTTATCTGTGCCAGCAGGAAGAGTTCCTGTGGAATTTCTTGCGACTATTTCCTTCTTTTTACCCTTACGAATGCAAAACTAAAATAGTGCAAATAGAACCAATAACGAAGAACCCAAAGGCAAGCCTATTATAGGTCCAATACTCCACCCCTAATTTTTATCTCCATTGTTTGGATTAGACGACTGTCCATCAGAACCCCGAGGTGTTCATGAACGCAGAGTAGAACACCTACGAATATTATGATTACCAGGATGAGGTGGGGTGTATGGTGGAGGAGGAGGATAAGGAATATTATCAAATAAATTTCCATCATATATTTTATGTTGTAAATGCTATGTTAGACATATAGCAAAACTGAAATACTATGACACAAACAATATAGAAGTGATATGATGTATAATGCTTACATAAATCTAGGGATGGAAATAAGTTCTCGTGCTATCCATCCATTGAAACGGTTGTTTGCTACGTTTCTGTGGAAAATTTAATGCATAAAATTACTAAGATAGTCATCCAAATCATGAGGGTAAGTCTTTAAAATAAAACCAACTTCCAATGTAAGAATTTGAACTTACAGATCAATAAAAGGTAAACTAGCTAGAATATTAAGAGAACCAGTTAATTGATTACTGTGCACATGACTGCTGCAATTACAAACATCATGAGAAGTTAAAAACAAATTGAACCAAAAATTTAGCAACAAGTGGCACCTGAATACACTCATAGAGTCGAAGTATTCAATAATGAACTAAAGTAATTGGGAAGTTCTCCACTTAAGCTGTTGAGAGAAAGATCCCTGGATTATAGGCATGTCAATGCAATATGTAGAACATTAAAAGTCTTAAAGAGAGGCCCCTAAATAAAAACACAATTTATAGAACATTAAGAAACATAAAAATTAAGAAGGTAGTTGTAAATTAACACAAATACTTCCACATTCAGTCATACTAAAAGAAATCATGAGTAGATTTAAAATGTCCGTGGTACATTTATATATTTAAGAACGAAATATCACCCCAAATCCTTTATGATTACCTTATTAGGGTTCCTATATGGTGTATTAAACTGCTAACTAGAAACTTATGGTAAAGTACCAACACGATGATAAATTTTAAAATGACAACAATCAATACTCAGGTTCCAAAAATGCAATTTAATCAATATTCCTGGTTTCAAACTGACAAACCATATCACGCTATGGTAGTAACATCTCATGGTTTTCTCATTACATTCTAATTATTGTCCATTTTTTTTAAATATCAGATCATAGTTATATCTGCCCAATCAAATTTGTAAATGCTGAATAGAGAATCTCTCTATTCATAGCACTTGTGTTTCTAAATGAATTAAAATTAATTCAATATGATAAACCAAACTTTGATTTTAATCGGTTTTAATTCATTTACATCAGTCTTAAAATCAACCATAGAAAATTAAGAGTGTCTAAGTGAATTAAAATCAATTCAATGTGATAAACCATTGATAAGAACCCAAAAGTGTACATTTTATACCCCGAATAGACGCATTTTAGTTGTTAATTCTCGGCAATTTCAGACTTATGATAGTATTTGTTTGTTTTGTAGCTCAATAAGCATTTTCAAAGTTGAAAGTGTTAATTCAGGGCAAATGTGCGACAAAAATGACTTAATCCCGTAACCTGAACCCTCTCCCGTAACCAAACCTGAGCCTAAACCTAACCCAAACCTTCACCCGAGCCCGTGTCTGTCTAGTTTGTGCATTTTAGAATTTTCTTAGATTTTTAGTTGAATCATTTTTGTTTTAGATTTATTTAGAATTTTTAGTATTTATTTTCTTTTTATCTAGTATAATTTTATTTTTCTTTTTATTAGTTTAATCTTATTTTATTAGGATTAATTTTTTTTAGGAATTCATTTATTTTTAGTTTTAATAGATTTTACATTTTCTTTTTAGGATTTTAGTTTTAGTTTTAATAGATTTTTATTTTTATTTTCATTTATTTTTATTTTATTTTTTATTTGAGTCTTTATTTTATTTCTAGAGTAGGATTTTATTTTTAGATTTTTAGTTTTGTTAGTTTATTATTTTAGTTTTATTTTAATTTTTTATAGGGTCACAAATTAACACACACACACACACTCACCCAACTTCCTACACCCGCACACACACACACACACAATCTAACCCACTTCATCTTCAACCTCCCACCTCTCACTCTTCTCTCTCTTCCACCATTTTCAAACCCACCATTTTTAACCCTCCATTAAACACTCAAACCACCACCCACCTTATACCCCATACATAGACACCAGCCCTACCACCTCCTGCCGGCGCAACCCGTCGGTGAACCCATCCGCCCCTGCGCGATCTACCCGAACCCGGTAGCCCTCCGGCGCACCCTTCAGCCACCCAACCCCCATGCTCTTCTGACCCCTTTCCCGACGATACCGTCCGGCCGTCAGCCCCTACCCCGAACCAGACCTACTAGGAGCAGCAACCCACTAACCCAATTCCCATCACCAAAAAACCACCTGCTTCTAACTCCAACCCATATCCCTTACCCACATGTTGCCCATACCCGAATCCTTAACCCATTTTCCATTTCAAAAACCTCAAAACCCATTTCCCAAATAAAATCGATTTCTCTCACCTGCTTAAAACCAACTAACCAAAGCCAAGACTAAACATTAAACCCGCATGTGCCTTAAAATACCAACTTACCCATTTCCCATATTACCCTCACATGCCCCAACTACTCACATGTGCATTCCTTGACCCAAATAAGATTGTTAACTCACTCAACACAAATGCACACATGTGTGCATTGTCCAAAAATACCCCTAGCTTCTTCCACCTATAAATGCAGGACTTGGTGCCATTGAAAGGAGATCTCCAATTTAGTTTTACACCTTGTGTGTTAAATTTTGCTACACCCCTCTTTAGAGAGTATATGCATTTTTAACAAATATCTCAATATAGAGGTGTGTAGTGAAATTTATCTCTATGATGAATTCCACCTCACCCATCTATAATGATTTTTTGCATTTTTAGCAATTATTTCATAATAGATTGATGTAGTTGAATTTATCCCTTATGGGAGGTAAATTCTAATCCATTCCTTTACGTTGAGATTTTGCATTTTTAACAATTATCTCAATATAAAGTAATGATTTAGAATTTATTTCTTTGGATGAGTTCTAATGTACAATTTTATAATGTTAGGATTTGCATTTTTAGCAAATCTCTTTTATTATTTAATTGTTCATTATGAATTCATCCATTATCCTTTTTCACCTTTATTGTATAATTTTTTAGATTCAATAAATACATGAGTGATGAATTGTAATTGAGAGATTGTTGATATAATTGAAGATATCATTTCAATTCAAGGCTTAAATGGGTTTGATCTATTCCTCTCTTAATTCTTTTATTTAAAAAAATATAAAAAGCAAAAATAGAAAAATATAATAAAATGCAAATGAATCTATATATATATGTCTTCACAATTTTTGTGTTTCACCCTTAGATTGGATTGACTCCCTTACTTACCGCTCTACACTAGTTTTGTCTACTTTTATAGGTTTGTAAAGATTTTTGATTGAAGAGCTTTCACAACCACGACAAATATACCGAAAGTTCTTTCTATCAACCATAACAATTTAGTCACTAGGAAACAATGCACCAATCCAAAATTGGGGGGGGGGGGGGGGGGGAGAGGGGAGGGGGGAGGGATTAACAGCATGCAACAAAGAAATGACGAGTGTGTATTTCATTAAGATAGATTACAAGGTTGAAAGTGTAGTAAGATTAATAAATGTATCTCCAATTGGCTAAGAGAGCGAGTTATGTCTAGTGTTCCTGAAATCGGGAACTATTGAGTTAAGAAACTCAAAATATAAGTCAATTATTTCTAAGGCAGAGCTTTTTATGGTCCAAATCCCATTTTACATTTTTGTCATATCAAAAGTTACTCTCTCTCTGGCCATTGCATCTATCGGTTCCTACATTGGAATAAACCTCAAAGCTCTTTTACTGCTCATGCTTTGAATTTGTTCCTCCTCCCTTGCACAGACTCATATACTATGTCACCTCCTGATAAGAGACTTTTTGCGTATCGTGGTCGTTGTATGGTCGTTGTCTTCAAAAGCCACTCTCAAAATTCTCTTGAGTACCTACAAAACTTGTCTGAAAATAACTCGTATTGCGGTAAGTACGGGTATCAATCCTACTTTCAAGGTGAAACAATTAATATGAAAACGTGCAATTCCATTTTTTTTATGAAAATATTTTTTTGTTTATTTTTTAATTTTTAAAACAATTTCAAGGGAAAAATTAACTAATTAAATGCTAAAATTACTAAAGGACTAAATAAATAATGTAATCGAGTGTGATAAATGTGAGAAGGTCAAGAGATGGGATTACACTGCATTTTTAATTATTTTAATTTTTTAATTTATTAATTTAAAATATTTCGAGATAATATTAAATCGATAATCTAACTCTCGTTAAAATTATAAATTTAATAAAATCTTTTTCAGAAAATTAATTTAAAAATGTCACATGATGAAAAATTAAGACTACACTATTTTCAGAAAATTACCCGCTAGGATCAATTTAACGAAAACAATATCAATCCTCAAATTTCAACACCAAATTAATATTCAAATATCGAAAAAGCTTATCTTTAGTTCAATTCCTAAATTCAAACATTAATTTGTTCAATTAATTTACTAACTCTTGTTACGTAAATTAATTGGTGACAGTTAAAATTAATTTACCTAGAATTATAAAATTAATGAAACCAATTAATTAAATTAACATCATTCGCAGTGCATCCCACCCCTTGAACAGGATGTTTAGCCAAACATTCTCATGTTAGAATAAACAACATTCAATAATATATCAAGAATGAAAAGGAAAGGGAAAGAAATTCAATACGCAAAATTTTCTTATCGAACTTGTTCATGAAAGTGTGTCTTAATCTTCTCACAAATCCAGCACTTGATTAAACCAAAAAGAATAAAAACAAACCTACAAATTTATTCTAAACTAAACTAATTTTTTTTTAAATTTTTTCATGACCCTAAACTGTATATAATATACACAATTTTTCTATCTCTTGCGTTTGTTCTGATGTGAGAGTCCCCCTTTTTCTATATGAGAAGCCATATCCCATGAATTGGCTTTTGTTAGGAGAGATCTTAATGGGATTTCCTTTTTTTTTTGTTTGACTAAGTCAAAGTTTTTTTTTTTTTTAATTAAAGGATATGTACGTGGCTTTTAAGACGTGGGAAATGGGTTTTGGGGTCGAGAAGGTTTCGGGTCGGCATGGATAGGCTGGAGTCGGGGTGGAAGGGTGTTCGGTTGTGGGTCGGCAAGGGTTGCCGCCGGCGTGGCATGTCTGCCGGAGTTGGGTTAAGCTTAAATGGGTTGCGTTGTTTTTTTTTTCTCGATTTGGGTTTCGATTGGGTATGGGTTGTGTGGGCTCGGGTTTGGGATGATTTGGTGTTGTTGGTATGGAGTTATAAGTGGGGTGAGGTTTGGTGTGTGTGTTAATGGTGGGTGATGAGAGAGATGGTGGGTGGAGAAGATGAATAGTTTTTTTTTTTTTTTTTTTTGTGTATGTGAGTGTATGTTTGCTAGGGTGTAAGTGGGTGAGGATGGGTGAGTTGGTTTATGTGTATGTGAGTGTGTATGGTATTAGGGTGTGGGTGAATGTGTTGTGTGTGTTTAATTTGGACCCCTAAAAATTAACACAACCTAAAAAAATAAAAATAAAAATAAAATTAAAATAAATAAAAAAACTTTAAATCTAATAAACCTAAAAAAAAATAACATCTCAAAATAAAATTTAAAAGACAATAAAAATGAAAATAAAACTCTATTAAAACTAAAAAAAAAAGAATATAATCCTAACAAAACCAAAATAAAAGAAATTAAAATATAATAAAACTAGAAAATAAATTCATAAAAATTAATCCTAATAAAATAAAATAAAGATTAAAAATCAAAAACAAAATACAGAAACATAAAAATAGAAAATAAATCCTAGAAAAATCTAAAATAAATCCTAAAAATAAAACGACTCAAAATAAAATAAAATAAAATAAAAATAATAGATGTACAAACTCAACACACACGGGGATCGGGGAATGGATTGGGCTCTGTCCGGGCCATGTTAAGGTTACGGGACTAGTTCGGGGCATCAGAACACATCTCGGCACGCTCAAATATAACTCAAGACTTTGCGGTCTCTTTGATTTCTTCAATGCATGCTTTTAATCGCTAGTTTGTCGCAATTACATCGATTTAGCAATATTTGATACTGTGACTGCTGATTGACCTGAAAAATAATAAAATACGACATAAGGTCATTTTTAATTAAAACGAGCGACTAAAATGCATCTATTTGGGGTATAAATTATACACTTTTGGGTGCTTATCACCTCCCATCTCAATACCCTAGATTCGATTTCTATAATCTTGGAACTCTACAACCTACCATTGAATGAGTCAATAACTTAGTTCTCTCCTACCTCACATATATACATTTTGTTAGGTTGGTGGAGGGTTATGAGTAAGAACCTCAAATGGATTTCCTACCATGTCAATAATGATTGGTTAAGGAAATATTGTAATTAACATCAATAATTAAATTGTTTGATTGAAAGTAATACACAGTATTAAAGCAAAGGACTTGACTGGTAGTAGGGACAAAACCAAGATTTTACCTTATCGGGAGCCAATATATATATATAAAATAAAGTAGCATGGTGTTTTCACTATTCATAAGTTTTGAAGACATTTAACAATTAAGATTGAAGCCAACAAGGCTAGAAATGGAGGGTGAGATCAATATTTATACAATAATACTATGTACCTCACCACGCATAATTTATACTCTAATTATAATTACAATTTTATCCCACTAAAATTTATTTTCCCCCTCATTTTACTCTTAGAATTTTACTTTAATTCAAACATAAGGGTTATTTTTGTAACACAACAAAAAATTGTACTTTGATGGTGACATACTCTTCCCCTCACAAGATCCAACACATTCTCTCTCTTACGGCTCTCCCCATTTCACTTCCCCCATAACACACAAACCCTCCAATGCTCTCTCAGTTTCTCTCTCTTACGCACAGACACCCACCCCCTTGAAAATGTGCGGTCCTATTTTTTTATAAGGGTTTTTTTTCAAAATAAGTTTATGTGGGGTTCAACCATCACACATGACACTTCTTCTCATTACTGTAGGTACATAGGTGGTCATGTTCTTGATTCAAAATTTCTAACAATTTGGAGGTACACAGGTGGTCATGTTCTTGAATAGTCTCAAATGTTTGGAAATATTTATTATTTTGATGGTTTACATTCTTAATGTTGCATGATAGTTGTTTGGTGAAATTCTTGATCGAGATTCACTTTGATATGGTTATCATTTATGTATTTGTTGTTATCGATTTGTGGTAACTATGGCTAAGTCATTCAACTTTTTAGGGGTTTTGGATTCATAATCAAAATGTATAATTTTGCAATGTTTGTATATATTAGGACTTGAAGCTTGAGTTGTGCATGTTGGTTGAGTTTCCAAATCTGAAATTACAATGTATTATTTGATTTTGTAGAAAAGGATCTTCGAGTTTGAATATTCTATTTTTTTTCGGGGCATCTCTTTCATAATTTATTCTTCACACATGGTTACATCTTTACGTAGCCTTAGAGTTTTAACATTCTATTTTTTTCGAAGCATTTCTTTCATATTTTATTCTTCACACATGGTTACATCTTTACGTAGGTAATGTGTTTGAAGAATTTCCTTCTTGAATGCTTCACATATTTTGCAGTAATTTCATTCTTTAATTTGGGGGTTTCAATTATATTTTGTACAATCAACATGTCATTAAAGGATTCTTTTCTATTTGGGGGTTTCAAACGAAGTTGTAGAAATAATTCATTCATGTATAGATTTATATTTTTTCGTTTGGAATTGCTAAAACATCGTGGCATCTTTTAATGCAATTCCTGAAATTTGTAAATTGGTTAATGTAGAAAACTTTGAGTATTAAATGGGTTTGATTTTATTTGTTATTTCACAGGAGTCTACAAGGTTGTGGATGGCACCCCTGATAGGTAATCAAGGTGAGCTTAGAACTTAGAGCATGTATTTTTTAAAAGACTGGCCTCACATGTAGTTCTGGAGTAGCTACAAATTGTTTACTTGCCAAGGTGAGCTCAGATATAAATAAGCCAAACGACCATTTATGGGGTATTAATTTCAGATTATTATTAGATTAAAACATTTATTGGATGATGCTATATCAGTGAGGATAAGATATGGTTCTTTTAAATGAGGGAAGGTCTTTTAACATAATTACTTACATTGATGCTTATATGTTACAAGTACTCTATTAAGCATATGTTATTTAGGAATATAGACATTCATATTTAGGAATTATTTTTTTATAATTGTTCTCGAGATTTGTGCATTGTGTTGTTTCATTTGACTATTTGAGAGACTCGTGTCTACATTCTCGTAGTGAGTTTGAGTAGAAATGGAAGTTGTGTAAAGAAATAAATGAGTTTGATTAGAGTGAATTTCAGCTAGAAGAAATGGATACTCAAGATACACCCATTAGCTCACAACAGATTGACTACGAGCAACTTCCAAAGCTTCCAAATCTAGAAGTTATAACAATTGAGCCATTAGCTCAGGAACAACAACAAAAAGTGACATTTTTTGGAGGGAAAGATGCCCCTAGGGGCCAGCCAGGGACAACAATAGCGTCGTTGGAACTTAGATTTACCCATGAGTAATATGGTAACATTGGATAAATCTTCTCTAATAGAAAGGGTGAAAATGCAACGGAAGTATTGGGACCAAAGACCTTCTCAAGACTCTGAACCTAATCCAGCACCTACTTCTGTGGGGGAAATGTTACCCTCACAGTTAGGGCATCAACACCCGGTGCAACCAGAGCTTCGGAATCCCGAAAGCCCTCGAGAGCTAAAACATACACTAGTGGAGGAATTTACTCTAATAATAGATCAACGCTCAAAACTTTGTAGTTTTTAAAAGAAAAACACATCACAATAGCTGGAGCTGCAAAAGAGACCAAATCTTTCAACATAACTTTAGGTCACATTCTCTTTTTTAATTTTGAAAACATGGTCCGTCTTGGTTTTGAAAACATGGATTATCTTGGTTTTGAGATTACTTATGTGTAGTGTATAAAGTATGAACTTAATTTGTTCGTCTATTTAAATTTTCAATTTTATCTTCGTTTTGTTTACTTTAATCTTGGTTTTGTTTTGATATTTTGTGTAACACCCCGCACGCCTAGGGAGAGCGAACGGAGCGCCACTATTGATAAAACTAATCAAATCCACAAATAACAAGGTATAGAGCATCTAAAAACCCACAATTAAAATAAGAGAGAATCCACTAATCTCGAACTCTTCAAATTAATACAACAATATTCTCTCGAAGAAATATAACTAAAGTAAATATCCAATGCTCTATACATCAAAATAAATAAATACAAGTCTTCTCATCTTGTATTAAAATTCTTCCAAAATAATCCAAGCTAAAAATCAATCTCCAATTAATCCATAGCATCCAAATCCGCATTAGCCTGCCACTAAAAGAAAATATGCAAGGAAACGGGTCAGAGCCGGATTGTGAAAAAATAATTTTTAAAACAACAAGTATGTAACAAGTGCAATAAAGAATTTATTATGTACATGTTAGAATCCCACTCTCACTTGCTATTCTCACCTCTCAACTAGAGTGCACACTTAACGTTTCCTATTAACCTCCTAGTTAATGGTTCCTCTTCAACAATTCCATAATATGAGTCCATTCCCATATCATAACCCCGTATGTCCCATACCATACGTCATATAATCATTCCGATACGTTTCTCATTAATATGAATTAAGCTTTTCAATATATAAGAATAAACATTCATTAACTTAATTCCATTCTCTTTTTCAATTCACCGTTATCTACAATTATCACGCAGTAGATATTTTAACCACAATATGTCCATTCATTCATTTAATTCATTAAATATATATACATATATAATACGGCACCCCGAGTCACAACTGCGGTGCAATGCATTACTCTGCTATCATGTCCCAATATCGCTGTCGCCGAATAGGGGACTAAAGGTTCAGTAAGGATTTCTCGAACCACAAACAACAACATACAAATTGGAGGCGAACATAATTCTCGTATCCATGGGTCATGCACATACCTACGTTCCCACAGTCAGCGGACTTATCAACTCCCCGATAAGCCTTTAATAGACATATGTTCTCGAGCGACAAATCAAAGATCCCATGGATTCATCAGGATATGACTGCCCTCACGCGCAAACCTCCCCATCAATAGCAAGTAAGCTAGGTATGTCATACACATAATCATCAATCAATCAAATAGGCATTATCATACCTATAATATAATATCAACAACGTACTCACATTACCCTAAGATAGTTCCCATACGTAGCATTATATCTCTCAAATCCTACGTATTAAAATATTATGACTTTACTTCTTTAATTCAATTATCCCCGAGCCTCACTCATTACTCATGGTTCAAATAGGTTTTCCCTCAATAGTATATTCAGTAAGAAATCACTAATATCCTACTGGTCCATATCATTATATCTCCAGAATTACTATGAATTAAACTCTCCCTTTACTTAGGGTTAAAGCAATAGTTTCCAATCTCTTATAAGCACATCCTCTATCAACTAGGATTGAATACCATCATCACATGGCTCATAGTCTATAGTGTTTCATTCACACTATATGACTTATCAATAAAATCAACATCGTCGCATCCTATAACATCTCTCCACTCCCGATGTCGTTAAGGTTCATGCGCGGAGCGTCTCGCAAAGTGAAATCCAAACAAGGAACCCCTCCAATTACACTACTACTTAACTTTGTCGGTCGAGGAGGTCCGTCAACTTCAAATATGCAATCGGGATAACCTTATCCCCTCTCTCAACCAAATGTGGTCTAAACTCCCATCTCTATCCAGGAGCCATACCACTAAGTGCTTGTATTACACTCAGTCCTTGCGCAATCAATAATGAGCTTAAACTCAGTCCTTGATGTTCAAATTGTAACCCTAAGGCTACCCAGGTGTTATACTAAATCTGCCATACGGTACCTATCCTTAATCCTCATGCATACCGATTAAAATCCAACACATGAATCTAGCAACTGAAATTTCTTTCAAATTATTTATCATCATTCTAATCAATTATATTCCAATCACATTAATTCGATTCTCGTCTAGGTCTTACTCATCTTCCCTAAGTCCCATAATATTCAATTAATAATCACCAAAGATCTACAAAAGGTTTGGGATAATAACCAACATTAAAAAGAAACAACTTTAACAATTCTGGGGAGGTCGATCGATCGAAGGCAGGGGGTCGATCGATCGATCGATCGCCCAGGTAACAGCCCAGTTTTTCTGCATTTCTTTTACTACGGGTTTAACCATTTTTTATCATTCAAACCTTCATATTAACAACCCGAATGACTTATAAACCGTACTAAATGATATATCAACATATATAAATGATTTCTACTGCTCTAAACATCCTAGAATCATCAAGAGATTGAATTAAAAGCATGTTTATATCCTCTATTTCTAGAAAAATATCAACATAATATCTTCAAGAACACATCAATGGTTTTCAGAGTTTCTTCAACAGATTTATGATTATTTCGTGGATCACTAACTACCTACAACATGAGTTTGATTCCTATGTAAGTTCATATTTCCAGAAATCCATTTCAACTCCATCTTTATCTTCCAAACATGAAAAATCATCTCTTTTTATAACTATTCTAACATGGAAAATATACAAACTTAGATTGCCATTATCAAACATTTGCCTCTGATGAAGGTCTGATCCTTTGGTGTAGTATAACAGAGTTGTTTCTCCCTTCTCTGGCCATCTTCCGGTGGTGGGTGGTAGTGGTGACCTTTGGTCTTTGTTCTTCTCCTTCCCAAGAAAGCTTTTCTCTTCCCAAGCAACCTTTCACCCTCTCTAGGAAGATGACTTCTCTATTTTGTGTAGAAGAGATGAATAACCCTACACTTAATCTTCAAATACTTATAATAGGACAAAATCCGAAATCACTATTCACCCCCTATAAAAATGATCAAAATGCTCTTTTGGGTTGTCTTTTCATTTTCAAATGACCCGAGACCCAAATCCAACATCCAAATAGACTTTTCTGACTATTTTGAACCTTTTGGACGCAATGACGCAGTCGAAATGACTATAAGGTCGATAGAAAATAAAATTTCTTTTTAATTTAACAAATTAGTCCCGACACGTCCCATACCGCGTCCGACTAAAAATTCAGATTACTGAATTAACAATTCACAGCAATATTAATAACATCACATTCATACATTACCTAAATATCTTTAAGTAATATTCAGAATCATACATTTTAATATCCTCAATTCGGATAAAACCCAAATGAATTAATTAATAAAAAAATCCAATTAATCCATTAATTTAAAATATAACCCATTTTAAAAGTCATTAAAATTATAGGGTATTACATTTTGTATGAACATATTTGATCAGTTTATCAGATTGTGTATGGACATGTGTGAAAATGTTTTATCAGATCGTGAAAATTGTAATTTTCTAGTATATATAATTATTATAATACTGTAAATCTAGGGGATTTGTTTTCAATGAAATGAATTAATATTTTTTTCTTAAGATTTTATATTTTGATAGGATGGTGGCCAGGAAATTCTTTTGTAAAGCAGGCTCATCACTCTATCGCTGCCACTGCTTCAGATAATCTTCGTCCCCACGAAAAAATTACAACCTAAACTTAAAACTTATTTCGTTTAGCAGACAAAAACACTCCATCTAACTATATTTGCTTGTTTTATATTTTGTTAAAATGAAATTATTATTTCAAAACCATAACACTATTTTTTCATCTGAGTTTTGGGCGGGTTCCCGAGAAATTTGACAATCTTGGGCTTACACATCTCTCATATTCGGGTTTGTCACTCTAATTGGCTTTATTGCAGGAACTTTAAAAGAGATGACCGAGTTCAAAGGATTCATGTGGAGTAAATGTTTGGGTTGGGATATGGTCAGATCAGGTACACTTTTGGTAGTTATAATAACTTTTTTGACTTTCACACCTTAAATAGTTTTCGAATCGTCTTTATTTTTCCTACAAAATGCAGTGGGCTATGGGTTGGAGCCGTTCGATTGTTGGATCTATTTAAGAGGCATTAAGACAATGAACTTGCGTGTTGAGAAGCGACAGGACAATGCACAAAAGAGTGAGTACATGTATTATACAATTTATACATTTCTAATGACTCCATCCTTTGTCAATAGAGTTAGTACATGTATTCATGGAAATATTCTTACACTTAACAGTCCTAACAAGAGTCATAAATCACACCATGATCCGAAAGAGTGAAGAACTAAAGCCTACCCCCATGGTATATAACTAAAGTTGCATACCACAGAGACCGATGTTCTTAATAACATTAGTTTAGCTACATTACTACCTTTTGATTTTTGAGCACAATACATTCTAGCATGACTGTTTAGATCAGTCACATTCATCTAAGTCAAAATATTGATCTCCTTTCCTCACTAAGTATCTTAGTATTTCTTCATGGTCCACTATGCAATGGATAATCATTAGGTTTCTTAATTTGGTGTGAGGTTTGTTTGAAAATCATCTTATATACTTCCTTTTCTATTTTTTTTGTGAGTTCCTAATTTTGTTTCATTCCAGTCATAAACTTATCTGACTTGATTCAAATTTCTTATATTATCACCCTATTTGGTTTCGCAGTTGTTTGGGTTCGAGGATATTGATTTTTTGATACTAGAAGCAAAAGCGCTTTTTATTAGGAAAGTTGGGGAAGAGATCAGAGACCAGTGCTGGCGTTATGAGAGAATGACTAGGGGATGACATCGTGAGAACTACCAGTGGAACATGTATATCACTGGTGTACCTGATGTAGCAGCTAAAGCTAAGCTAATCTATTATATTGTCACCATTTTCAAGAGAATTGGGATTAGAGCATCAGATGTTGGGTTTAAGATTTCAAGCCAAAAGGTTTTACAAGAAGTTTTACAGGGTTACTCCATAACAAAAATTTTATTTAGCAAAGTTTGCATCACTATAGACAAGATGGAAAAGATTCCCACGGATGAGATCAAGAAAAAGTTGAAATCTGCCGAGTTTTCAGATGAGGTTATTAAGGAGTTATTGCAAGTTCTTTCTGTGAAGTTTGGAAACAAAAATTGGAGCTCCAGGGGAAGCAGTTAGTGAACTGAAATAACTATTCTCACTTGCCGAAAGGTTTGGTTTTTTAGACTGAATTCAATTTGATGCTTCTATTGGATGTGGCCTCTCGTATTATAATGGAATCATGTTTGAGGGATTTGTGTAACAAATCGCTTAAAATAATAACGGGTGTCGAGCCCTATATTACATTAAATCGGGAATCTCAGATGGCTCAGTCTCAACATCAACTAACATAACAATAACATATAAGGCTAACTACCAAAAACTATTAAAAGCGGGGATGTCAAAATTAGATAAAACATGCCACAGTCAACAAACCACACTATCAACTACTACAAGAGATAGAATGCACCAGCACCACTATAAAATAAAGTGCTCGAAATAAAAAGGAAATGAGTATACAAAAGTAACGATACCCGAATATGCTGTCGAGTCACAGACAGTGCAACAATCATACAGAGGAAATATAAACAACTACAAATAACAGTGGGTGTAAACCTGATGTACAACATGAATCCTATCTAGATTTACACAAGAATAGGAAGCGACTACAATCTAAATCCCGCAATAGTCCACACCTTTAACGGCTCCCAAGACTCTGGATAGAAAATTATCCGGCATCCATGCGGTAGGACACCTGTAGTAATATATAAATATAGCAAGAAAGAAATATAAACGGTTCAGAGACCGAGGTGTAAAAATGTTTAGCAAGTGTGTTAACCGTGCATAATAAATATCAATTATTTATTTCATAATTAAAGTGGAGTCGCACTCTCGTGAAACCCCAATCTCACCTCTCATCTAACAGCGCGCACTTATTCGCGTCCTGGAATCTTAATTAAGTTACCCCACCCATAAGGACAACGTGCCATACAATAGGCACGACCTATACCCGCAAGACCTTCCATTCTAACATAACCCAAGAATCCTTCCCATTCTAATCACACTTAAATATATGTGCACATATATGCCATACTAGGCTATAGTTGTTCCAAATTTATAACTTAATCAGTTATCCGTTTTATTTCTTCACATATTAACATTAAACTTCAAATTAAGAGTTTATTCTCTAAATAACATGCACAATTTAATAAGGACAAAACTTCTCTCTACTCTCAACATTGCACTGCGTTTCGTGCGTGGGGCGTCTCGCAAAGCTAAATCCAAACAAGGAACCCCCCCCCCCCCGATACACTACTCCTTGACAATGTTGATCGTATGGATCCATTATGTCATCTACACAAAACACTACTACTACTACAACTACATACAAGTACAAAGGACAAAAATTCTCTCTACTCTCAACATGGCACTACGTTTCGTGCGTGGGGCATCTCGCAAAGTGAAATCCAAACAAGGAATCCCCCGATACACTACTCCTTGACTAGGTTGATTATAGGGATCCATTATGTCATCTACACAAAACATGCTACTGATATATACAACTACTAAGGAGAAAACTTCTCTCTACTCTCAATATAACACAGCGTTTCGTGCGTGGGGCGTCTCGCAAAGCGAAATGCAAATAAGGAACCCCCCAAATACACTAATCCTTGACAATGTTGATCGTAGGGATCCGTTATGTCACCAACACAAATACTACTCCTATACTTTAGATTACTATCTAAGAACAACCTCAAATTCTCCGCTAAATTTTTGAGTTGATATAACTGAAATTTTCCTTAAGTGCGATACATCAACCCCCAACAATCAATTACACCATATTCACCCAAGATGTACACCATAGAAATTTCATATCATTTTCACCTATATGATATAATATATATATATATATATATATATACTCTAAACATATATATATATATACAACAATTCATTCTCATAGCCACGTGTACATAACACATATAATGTACAATTTCCATCCACATAATATAACCGGCTATAGAATGCCAATATACCGAACCATGCTATCATCTTCCAGGGCATCACTCATATTCCATCCTGGGGACCACTGGTGGGACTAAATATCACCCACTTTGCGGCCAACACACACACGACGTCCGGGAAGCTGTCATAGTTCCTAACAGGCAATTAGACAAAACATACTCACCACGTCTCATCCCAAAAAAATGTATATCACATAATAACACAATGGACGACTATAACCCGGGGAATATCAACACTCTGCTCATCGAGCCAGGGTGCTCACCCTCATCGCGCAACTTCCCAATGATAGCATGTGCGGGGTATGCTTCACAATACAAGTACATATATTATTCACATACACAATATATACACATCCATATGATCCCATCATATAATTAAACCATCACATACGGTTTAGATATTAATGCCATGAGTACATACAAATCTACATATCTATACAGATATATATATCCACATATCAACATATATATACGCACTAACTCTCGTCCGTATGTATAATATTTATAAACTCGGCTATAAGCATACATAATCCTCAATATACTAGCCGTAGTCCCCAAACACATTACTTACCTCATTATATCAATACGATTCCCTCACTTGGAGCATATTCATCCATTTTTCCTATGATATAAATAATCTTCCAACATAGATATATCTCCAACATTAAGGTTATCACCCAAAGTTTAGTGTAGGTAATAATCACTACATATCTCATCTATATCTGAAAGTACATCAATATCTCTAGTAATAATTTCGACTATTAGTATGCACATAACTAATGGTCTATAAACCTCAATCTCGATCATAAATTTCATTCCTAAGTTCCATCTATAATTGGAATTCCCATTGTTACTCCCACACGATTATATATAAAAACTATCCCGACTAGAATTTCAACCCCCTATTCTAGTTGATAGTACGACCCAATCGTTCACACTCCAGCTTACGGTTTAGTTTCTCCTATGAACCCTTAACCTCACAACATTTACAATTTATTCCCTGAGTTTCTAGTCACAAAAGATACGCGACCACTCTCTCTCGTTGGCCCCCGATTATAACTAAATAGAATCCTATCGCTATAAGGATTCGACATGAACATCGGCCTACTATTTCCCCGTCATACCTTGCCACTCTCTCTCAAAGAATCCCACACCGTACGTCAAATATAAGCTCACTTATGAACTCAAAATAGAACTCCCGTTCTTAAAGAGTTCCCCACTCTATACCAATACAACAATCTCCAATACACAAATATAAGTTCGTCTCCCAAAATAGTTTGATGTGTCCTCACCCGCATATCATGTAAGAAACCCTTTAAAAATCTTCAAGTCATATCTCTTACATCATATTATATTGTTCCAAATCGATAAACCCAATTGAAATGGAACAAAACTCGCTCCAGGAAAACCTTACTAAAACAGCCCTGTTTTCGAATTGATTCGGTCTGGCCTGAATCGATTCGGTCTCAATGGACAATCGATTCGCTCCAACTGCGAATTGATTCGGTCCAAAGGACCTGGGACTCTGTCTTAGGCCGAATCGATTCGCCTTGGGTCCGAATCAATTCGGTCATGTAGACCTGCCACTTTTGCCTAAATCGAATCGATTCGCTTGGGGGGAGAATCGATTCGGGTCTGCAGAACCTAAAAGGTCTCTTCTTCTTCATAAAACCCATGAATTTTAAACCCTAAAATTTCTTTCCAACCCTTAAACCTTCATCATAACATGATTCTAAGCCAATAAATCAACCCAAATATGATCCCAACCATGTTTACACCAACCAACCCATTTATAAACATTAATTTCAAGATTTAAACCACAAAATCTAGTTTTTGATATTAATACCGAAAATCCAATTCTTTTATCCATAAATTATGAAATGAAATACACAAATGAAATATTTAGCAAGATTAAACACTTGCCTCAGATTTATAGAGGTTGAATCGTCCTCTAGATCTCGTTTGGGCCGTAATCTCCAAGCTTTCCCTTCTATCTCTCTTCCTTTCTTCCTTTCTTTTTCTCTCTTTCTCACAAATGAGAATGGCTTGATCCGTAAGCCTCGTAAGACTTTAAAACACATATCCCAGTTTTAAATGTTAATACACACTTTAAAAGACTCGTTTACTCCAATTCGAGTCAAACTAACTTAAAAATATTTCAAAACCGAAATAAAAGCCAATGACAATCATTTTGACATTCTCGACCCATCCGGAACCAATGTTACTCTCAAAATCCTCATCCGACAAACTTTAAAACGTCCTCAATTTTTGGACTTCAATTTCCAAATTCTAAAATTCTCCGATTTAAATAAATTTTATTTTTCTAAAAATTAAATTTCTCGGTCCCAAAGTCACAGGTTGTTACATTCTTTCCCCCTTACAAAAATTTCGTTCTCAAAATTTAGGTTATGCCTAGGACTTCTGACATCATCTAGTCCTTACATCTACCCTCTAGGTCACTATACTGATCCTTTCTAGTTCTCACATCGAACCATATAGATTTAAAAAAATCAAACTAGCTACCAAGGGCGCCCATACACCCTGTAACCGAGCTCAAATCGTAAAATAATAACCCGACTCCACTAGCCTCAAATCGTAAAGTACTATCTACAAATATCTATAATATCATATTAAACATATATGAAAGTTTAAAATTCCCAATGGTTGAACTCTTCTCAATTCCTAACACTAGCTACCTTCATCACTGGGAGGTCTCGCAAGCGAAATCCAAACAAGGAACCCTCCCAGTACACTGCTGTGTAGCTATGTCGGGGATTGAGATCAGTTGAACTAGGGTTAAGTTTTATAAAAGATTTTTCAGTTTTTAGATATTGCCCGAAGGCCTATGTAACAATATAATATAAAACAATTCCATGTCTTTCGACACGCCAAGCAAATACCTTATGCTCTATACACGAGGCTTCAACAAACACAATACCATAACCCATACCTAGCCCTCCAAACTAGCACAACCCTGATCTCAATTCCCGCTCAACACTAATTCTGTTAAACTCTAAACCTCTCAGTCATACAAATCCTTTACATCACGTCAACACATTTCCACAAGATAAGTCCTTCCCTCATTGGAACACTAGAATTATCGGCCCTAGCCTATCGATAAACCAATAATCTTAACAGTTCGCACTTCCAGAATTCAATAACATAACTCTGTACTAGCTCATCACAAGACGATCTAATATCCAAAAGATATCGTATAAAGACCACACTTGCTCACTCCTTCCCAAGGTGTAATTCTCCTCAAAGAAATATCCTCCTTACAAATCCTTCCTAACCATCCTGAAGGACAAGGCACTATTGCGACCCCTAATAACTCCTTCGGTCCTACTCAACGAACCCAAGTCTCTGAATTTCTCACTCCCTTCTTATCTCTACCTGAGTCAAGGAAAGAAAATACCTCCAGTCAAAGCGTACCCAAAATCTATTATGAGTATTACACCTACATCTCTTATCTTTCCTCTTCCTAACCGACTTATTTGTGGCAACATCCGAGACGAAAACAACTGTGTAGAGACGTCGTTCAAATGAGTACACCTCTCAGAAGAAGATAAACGTAGGGAACACAACAATCCTAATAGTAGGGTTCTATATCAAGAACGTCAACGGAAGAACACAGGAAATCCACACAGATCCTAAAGACACTAGAACCTGATGCTCTGATACCATATGTAACAACCCTCTTAAAATAATAACAGGTGGCCAGCCCTATACTACATTAAATCGGGAATCTCAGATGGCTCAGTCTCAACACCAACTGACATGACAATAACATATAAGGCTAACTACCAGAAACTATTAAAAGCGGGATGTAAAAATTAGATAAAACATGCCACAGACAACAAACCACACTATCAACTACTATAAGAGATAGAATGCACCAACACCACTATAAAAAACGTGCTCGAAATAAAAACGAAATGAGTATACAAAAGGAAAGATACCATGCTGTCGGGTCACAGACAGTACAACAATCATACAGAGAAAATATAAACAACTACAAATAACCCTGGGTGTAAACTCGATGTACAACATGAATCCTATCTAGATTTACACAATAATAGGAAGTGACTACAATCTAAATCCCGCAACAATCCACACCTTTAACGGCTCCCAAGACCCTGGATAGAAAAGCATCTGGCATCCATACGGTAGGATACCTGTAGTAATATATGCATATAGCAGGAGAGAAATATAAATAGGTCAGAGCCCTAGGTGTAAAAATGTTTAGCAAGTGTGTTAACTGTGCATAATAAATATCAATGCTTTATTTCATAATTAAAGTGGAGTCGCACTCTCGTCAAACCCCAATCTCGCCTCTCATCTAACAGCGCGCACTTATTCGCGTAATGGAATCTTAATTAAGTTACCCCACCCATAAGGACAACCTTCCATACAATAGGCACGACCTATACCCGCAAGACCTGCCATTCTAACATAACCCAAGAATCCTTCATATTCTAATTTCACTTAAATATATATGCACATATATGACATACTAGGCTATAGTGGTTCCAAATTTATAACTTAATCAGTTATCCGTTTTATTTCTTCACATATTAACATTAAACTTCAAATTAAGAGTTTATTCTCTAAATAACATGCACAATTTAATAAGGACAAAACTTCTCTCTACTCTCAACATGGCACTACGTTTCGTGCGTGGGGCGTCTTGCAAAGCGAAATCTAAACAAGGTTAACCCCCTGATACATTACTCCTTGACCAGGTTGATTGTAGGGATCCATTATGTCATCTACACAAAACATGCTACTGATATATACAACTACAAATGACAAAACTTCTCTCTACTCTCAACATAGCTATGCGTTTCGTGCGTGGGGCATCTCATAAAGCGAAATCCAAATAAGGAACCCCCCTACTACTCCTTGACAATGTTGATCGTAGGGATCTATTATGTCACCCACACAAATACTACTCCTATACTTTAGATTACTATCTAAGAACAACCTCAAATTCTCCGCTAAATTTTTGAGTTGATATAACCGAAATTTTCCTTAAGTGCGATACATCAACCCTTAACAATCAATTACACCATAATCACCCAAGATGTACACCATAGAAATTTCGTATCCTTTTCACCTATAGGATATAATAAATATATATATATATATATATATATATATATATATATATATATATATATATATATATACAACTATTCATTCTCATAGCCTCGTGTTCATAACACATATAATGTACAATTTCCATCCACATAATATAACCAGCTATAGAATGCCAATTTACTGAACCATGCTATCATCTTCCTGGGCATCACTCATATTCCATCCTGGGGACCACTGGTGGGACTAAATATCACCCACTTCGCGGCCAACAGACACACAACATTCGGGAAGCGGTCATAGTTCCTAACCGGCATTGAGACAAAACATATCCACCACGTCTCATCCCAAAAATAATGTATATCACATAATAACACAATGGAGGACTATGACCTGGGGAATATCCACACTCTGCTCCTCGAGCCAGGGTGCTCACCCTCATCGCGCAACTTCCCAATGATAGCATGTGCGGGGTATGCTTCACAATACAGGTATATATAATTAACATACACAATATATACACATCCATATGATCCTTTCATATAATTAAACCATCACATACAGTTTAGATATTAACGCTATAAGCATACATAATCCTCAATATACTAGCGGTCGTCCCCAAACACATTACTTACCTCATTATATGAATACGATTCCCTCACTTGGAGAATATTCATCCATTTCTCCTATGATATAAATAATCTTCCAATATAGATATATCTCCAACATTAAGGTTATCACCCAAAGTTTAGTGTAGGTGACAGTCACTACATATCTCATCTATATCCGAAAGTACATCAATATCTCTAGTACTAATTTTGACTATTGGTATGCACATAACTAATGGTCTACAAACCTCAATCTCGATCATAAATTTCATTCCTAGGTTCCATCTATAATTGGAATTCCCATTGTTACTCCCACACGATTGTATATAAAAACTATCCCGACTAGAATTTCAACCCCTTAATCTAGTTGATAGTACGACCCAATCGTTCACACTCCAGCTTACGGTTCAGTTTCTCCTATGAACCCTTAACCTCACCACATTTACAATTTATTCCCTGAGTTTCTAGTCACAAAAGATACGCGACCACTCTCTCTCGTTGTCCCCCGATTAGAAATAAATAGAATCCTATCGCTATAAGGATTCGACATGAACATCGGCCTACTATTTCCCCGTCATAACTTGCCACTCTCTCTCAAAGAATCCCACACCGTACGTCAAATATAAACTCACTTATGAACTCAAAATAGAACTCCTGTTCTTAAAGAGTTCCCAACTCTATACCAATATAAAAATCTCTAAAACACAAATATAAGTTCGTCTCCCAAAATAGTTTGATGTGTCCTGACCCTCATATCATATAAGAAACCCTTTAGACATCTTCAAGTCATATCTCTTACATCATATTATAATGTTCCAAATCAATAAACCCAATTGAAATGGAACAAAACTCACTCCAGAAAAACCTTACTAAAACAGCCCTGTTTTCGAATCGATTCGGCCTGGCCCGAATCGATTTGGTCTCAAGGGCGAATCGATTCGCTCCAACTGCGAATCGATTCGGTCCAAAGGACCTGGGACTCTGTCTCGAGCTGAATCGATTTTCCTTGGGTTCGAATCGATTCGGTCATGCAGACTTGCCACTTTTGCCTAAACCAAATCGATTCACTTAGGGGGGGGGGGGGGGGCGAATCGATTCGGGTCTGCAGAACCTAAAAGGTCTCTTCTTCTTCATAAAACCCACGAATTTTAAACCCTAAAATTTCACTTCTAACCCTTAAACCTTCATCATAACATGATTATAAGTCAATAAATCAACCCAAATCTGATCCCAGCCATCTCTACACCAACCAACCCATATATAAACATCAATTTCAAGATTTAAACCACAAAATCTAGGTTTTGATATTAATACCCAAAATCCAATTCTTTTATCCACAAATTATGAAATGAAATATAGAAATGAAATATTTAGCAAGATTAAACACTTGCCTCAGATTTGTAGAGGTCGAATCGTCCTCTAAATCACGTTTGGGCCGGAATCTCCAAGCTTTCCCGTCTCTCTCTTCCTTTCTTCTTCTTTCTTTCTTCCTTTCTTTTTCACTCTTTCTCACAAATGAGAATGGCTTGATCCGTAAGCCTCTTAAGCCTTTAAAACACATATCCTAATTCTAAATGTTAATACACAATTTAAAAGACTCGTTTACTCCAATTCGAGTCAAACTGACTTAAAAATATTCCGAAACCGAAATAAAACCCAATGACAGTCATTTTGACTATCTCGACCCATCCGGAACCAATGGTACTCTCAAAATCCTCATCTGACAAACTTTAAAACGTCCTCAGTTTTTGGACTTTAATTTCCAAATTCTAAAATTCTCCGATTTAAATAAATTTTATTTCTCTAAAAATTAAATTTCTCGATCCCAAAGTCATGGGTTGTTACAATTTGATAGAGAGGGGATGATGCGAGCCATTTGTGATGGTGGGTGGTATAATCAGTTACATTATACTTTTGGAGATGATGACATTCCTTCTGTGATAGTAGAACTGCTCAAGGAGTTTAGCCTTGGTACCCTTAAGTCGTGTTATTATTTCTCATTAGTCCTCATTATTAGAGTTTAGCCCTGGCACCCTTTAAAGTGTAAAACAATTACGCAAGGAGTTTAACCTTGATGTTGCTTGAGGGTTTCATGATCTCTCTTAAGCCTCCATACATGCCTCACCTCCATTATCATAGGAACACGATTAGCATCATCTCTCATTTCATTTCACTTCATTGCATTTTGAAGGAGTGAGGTTTGAGTTCTACATATTTGAACCCAATGCAAAAAAATGCCAATAGAAATTTATATTGTATTTGGCTAGCTTTTTTATTTATCTCCAAGAATTTTTGTACTGGTCTTGGCCCTCTTTTTGTAATCCACAAATTAAATTGACCTCTATTTTTAAAGGTCTTATTTTATTAGATTTACCACCATCATTATCTGTAAATATACTTTGTGTGGATGAAATAGATAAATGTCGAAGGCTCAATACATTTACCACTCTCAAAGGAACTTTCCATCACGGGCAAAAAGGGTGGTGGTCACCTCATGTGAAATTGATTTTGTAAATATATGAGTATTTGGGTAATACTTAGTTTTGGTCAAAATGGCAATTGGTCGCAATAAGTAAATCAAACATTTCGTTATATGTATGGTAATCTGCTTCTTTCATAATAGGTAATACTTAGTTTTGCAAGACGCATTTCCATGTCTAGCAGTGCATCATGAAGTGTAGAATCTTTTTCATCGCACGAAGATCTAAGATTATCTCAATCACAAGTAAGTTCTGTTATGTTCTGTTTTTCGTGTAAATCTTCTAACAATTTATTAGCATTATTTAATATATTTTTTGCTTTATATCCATCATTGACATAAAAACTTTTTTTTAATCTTATTTCCTCCTTTTTTTCTTTTGCAGACACAAAAGAGCAGTTGCAGTTAGACAACCTTATATTAGGGTTATAGGGATATAGGAAACTAATGAGGCTAATTCTCGAGGTCCTGCCAATTTTTCAGCAAATGATGTACTTTGATGTCCTTCTTTTTTGGGATTGAACTACCGGTACTACGAGCATTAGTCGTTGTGTTGGGTAAGAATTTCCCTTTGATATCTATGTCATAGTAAACTACAACTACTTTCGAGTCATCATGGAGACTAGGCCTTCAAATGCATTTGTTTTTAAGATGTTTAAATAGAGATGAGTCCTAGACCTGACTTTTATCGTGCGACTTTGATTACATTTGTGAGAAGTATAATTGGTAGGTAAATATATATTGCAACATGTGTTCATGTGAGTGTTACTTTTTAGTTGATATTATTCAACTAATATCAGCTGTAGTGTTGATATTATTCAACTATAGTTGATATTATTCAATAACTGTATAGTTACCTTTTAGTTTCACTATTTTCTCTTACTTATTTGCATTAACATCGGTTGGTACAGATATATGGTACGACCACCTGTTTGACGTTGAGCATGACACAATTGATTGCAGCCTGAATGAGGAGGAATACAATTGAAGTAGGCAAACATGGGAGTATGATGTTCAGGGCTTTCCAGACCATGTAACGAGATGGCAGTGATGAAAGATGGTGTCGAATGGCGTATTGTTATGGCGATTCAAATGAGTGAATCGTTGATGGTTCCTTTCTTTATGAGTTTGTCTTTAGTACATAATTCATTTCTGATGAAATATTTGTTCGAGATTTCATTGCTAATGCAATATACTTCAATTCAATTCATTGA
Organism: Sambucus nigra; assembly: GCA_949130495.1. Taxonomy (NCBI): domain Eukaryota; kingdom Viridiplantae; phylum Streptophyta; class Magnoliopsida; order Dipsacales; family Adoxaceae; genus Sambucus; species Sambucus nigra. The sequence goes on from OX422217.1 coordinate 575,887,647, forward strand.
TAGAGTCATTTTTGTTTTGTTTTTATGTTACTTGCATTCAATTCAATCCATCTTGAGATCCATCTGTTGGTTAATATTAGTATGAAAGTAACTACATTCTTGAATGTTGGCTTTTTTAATAGGTTATATTATTTTTATCGAGGATGCATGAATGATAATGGGGTTAGTGAAGTAGGTATGGAATTCGGCACTTGATATATCATTATTGATAAAATTGGATAGCATAAGATATTCACGAGGTCCATGACGGACAATTAATATTGTTTTGTTGTATTTTTTATTTCTTAAACACGGTGGGTAGTCCTATAAATAGAGGAAATTATGTCTAACTTTTCTTAATTATTTGTTGGGGAACGAAATTTTTGTCGTTTCGTGATTACGTACTTTGAAAATTTTTGCTGTTTCGCGATTACGTACTTAGGAAATGGCACGTCGTGTAGACTTTTATGGTTATAAAAAAAATGTGAATTCATGTTGCGTATACTTTTTTTTAAAATTACAATTTTTTTTTATGGGGGAACGAAATTTGTGTCCTTTTGTAATTACGTATTTTGAATTTTTTTACCATTTGACGATTATCAGCGTGCCTTCAGGAACGAGCCTACCCTAGTATGTATATATATATGTATATATATACCATTGACGACTGTGATTCGAAGGATGAAGTCGTGGCTAATGAAAGGAATTTGGACAACATACCCACAATGCCCATTTTGAATCAGGAACTTCAAATCCCTCGACAAAAATGGCGCTAGTCCCTCATCATAAAATTATTGGGTAAGTTTTTATCCTTCTAAAGGCTTGCACTTTGACTGTTACGCTTATGGAAACTACAAAATGGAATTTTCATTACAGACTTGGGAAATAATTTTTTTCTTGTTAAATTTTCTTGCCAAAAAGATTACATGTCCGTAATTTCGGTCGGTCCATGGTTTCTAGAGGATCATTATCTTTCAGTGCAAAGATGGAAAAAGAATTTCCACCCGTCTACGGCAACTATTAAACATTTGAGCTTGTGGTTTCAAATTCTTGAATTGCCCATGGAATACTATGATATGAGTATTTTACATTGTATAGCAGCGTCCTTGGGAAAACCACTCAAGATTGACATACATACTCAGTCAGTGGGATGGACTAGGTATGCTCGAATCTGTGTGGAATGTAACATAAAAAAACTACTGCCATGAAAAATCAAGATTGGTCGAATGCTACGATCTTTGGTCTATGAATTAAAAACTGAGATTTGTTTCTCTTGTGGCATTGTCGGCCATAATCTCCACAGCTTTCCTCGCAAGAACTCTACGCCCACCCCTACTTCTAGACAACCTCTGCTGGAGTAACAATGGTGTATTGTAGCTTATGAAATGTGACTTTATTCTACTATGAATTCTGAGGATGTAATTCCGTTATAAAGGGGAAAATGTAATACCTTGTATATTTTTGGAATAAAATAAAATTTAATAGGGACTAATTTCATTCGATTAAATTAATTAATTAAGGTTGTGAGTAATTAGACTTGGAATCATTTATAAATTTAGAGTCGGACTTTAATGATTTGGAATAAATCAAAAGGGATTTTATTCTAAATAAAAAGTATTTACATGTCTCGCATTACAATGAAATTATATTTTTTGGATAAAAATATTCGGGACACACTTTGGGAGGTATTACAAGCTCGTTTGGGCATTTTAGACCCTTATGAATGGTCCCTATATATATATATATATATATACCGTTTGGCCAATTTGATTCGTTGGAGAGATAAACCGGTGTCCCTTTCCATTTTGTAAGCATGATTAGTTGGGTTATCCCACTTTTCCGTAGGTTATATATTCACTTATGCAGCTTTCTTGATTTCCTCGACATCGGGAAAATTTGGTTAATTTTTTTAATGTCTTGTATCCGCGATAATAGCATTTCTTTCAATGGAGAAGAAGCCCACCTTCTTATATTTCTACATCTAGGATTCGACTTATATCATCGATACTAATGGTAACTAGACCATTATGGCAAGGAAAAGTTTGATTCAGAGGGAGAAGAAGAGGCAAAAATTAGAACATAAATATCATTTGATTCGTCGATCCTAAAACAAAGAAATAAGCAAAGTTCCGTCGTTGAGTGACAACTATGAAATTTATGGAAAGTTACAATACCCACCGCGGAATAGTGCACCTACACGCCTTCATCGACGTTATTTTTCGACCGGAGGGTCGAGATTCAACTATCTAGACTTTGACTATCCGGACAGATACTTTGTGAAATGGTTCATGCATGTTTGTTTCCAGGGGAGACAAGATCCAATTGGTAAGGATTACATATGCATATAATATCCCTTGATTTCATTTCTATGATCACAGATCATAGAAGGCCCCTTCAATATTTATTTATAAATGGGTTATTCTATTTTTACATATATGGTAGAGGGTGAATTCAGTCCACGTTTGTCTATTAGTTTTCAGTTCTTCTATTCAGCGCGGGGTAGAGATGTCTGGTAGCTCGCAAGGCTCATAACCTTGAGATCATGAGTTAAAATATTGTCTTCGCAATATCTTATTATAATTTTTTTTTAGATTTGACTCTGTTAACTAGTAATTTATTACCACTTTTTATTTTGGGGTGGGAGGAAAATAAGAGGCGACTATAATCACTACACTATTATGACCAACTATACCGAATGTTCTATCATTTTCTCATAGTAAATAAATTACTCCATCTTAGACAGATAGCGAGAATAGAACCCACATCTTCTCCTTGGCAAAGAGAAATTTTACCATTCGACTATATACGCCTTTTTTCGTTCTTAATACACAGTGTGTCCACACATATATAATACAATATATATATATATATATATATATATATATATATATATATATATATATATATATATATATATATATATGCCTGAATCATATTTGTGCAGTGCGAGGCCAGAGGATCTCTTCAGGGTGAGTCCAATTATTTTATTAATCTGAATTTTTTCATTAAAGAACAAGAAGTTTGATCCCATCCCCCTAATTTTTTTGTTTTCTTCAATTGCGTTTTGGGAACTTACAATTATTTTTCATTTTAATGTGTTTCATAACCGAGAAGAGTTCGGGGGGGGGGGGGGGGGGAGGTCATTTCGTATTTGGAACTGGAACGAATAGGTTCAAGAGATGAGAGAATTAAGGATATGCCAACCAGAAAGACTAATCCAATCCATAATGATGTACCGAGAAATACAACATTTTTGTTACTTGACCAACCATCAGGAGAAGCAAATATATATATATATATATATATATATATATATATATATATATATATATATATATATATATATATATATAGGCTATTGTTTGTTACCTATAAATAATTAGTAATTCATATAAATGAAGTTAGGCTATTGTTTGTTACCTATAAATAATATCCATAAAAAGTCGACAAAAAATTATCGTCTTTCAAGCCAATTTGAGCCTAATAAATTATAACCTTTTCGTTTGATAACCCGAAAAACCTAATTGGCACGGGATTATGAAAATAAAAAATTCATTAATTAGGTCCGTTGATTAAATGAAAAAGGGCAAGAAAAATTAGAAAAAAATGCCCACATAAAAATAGAATGATAAAATGAAATAAATAAAAAATTGAAAAATGGGAAAAATATGAAAATTATAAGGAAAAATGAGAGAAAATAAGCAAACGGACATCGTAAGACTACTTTCCAACTCTTAATTTTCCAAAAATTTCCATTTTACCCAAAATACCTTAAACCGGAAAAGGTCCTTAACGAGTTTGAATAACGAAATTAATCACTGCGTGTAGAATTAAAACATGAAAAGATAATAACTAAACAAAACAGTGCGAATAAAGATGATGTTTTTCATTTTCCAATGCCTGTAACTTGTTCATGAGATCTTTTCACTCAAATATTTTCGTCTTTCGAATTATGTGCATGAACTCGTGTTCAATACATTTACTCTTAATACCACGTACACCGAGAGAAAATAGCCACAATTCAAGTGATTTATTTGTGAGTGCATTTCGTGAGAAATTGAATCAAAACAATATTTTAAAAGTAACTTAATGATAATTCAGTGGAAGTCAGCGGGTTAATTTTCAGCTTTGAAAACACACTATGCATTGAGGTTATCAAATAAAATTTGAAGTGATTATTTTTCTAAAATTAAAATTGAACAATTTTTAATTATTTTTATATTTTCGCTGAGTCCAAAAAAATGAATTTTATGGGTAAATTCATAGCAAAACCGCACGAGACACCACCCATCCTACTAGGGTAACCTAGGGTTTAACGATTTGTTGCATAGGCTAAATGAAATCGCTTTCCCATGAAAGTGGTATTCTATCACATTAGTTGTTTGGAAGTTCTTTTAATTCATACTCTTATTCATTAACGCTGCTCAGGACGAGCAACGTTCTAAATTAGGGTGATTTTATTAGGCGTAAAAATATCATATTAATCCCCTTAATTTTTGTACTTTAACAATCCCGTGTAGTGTAATTAGAATGGATTTATCTCCTATTTATGCTACTAACCTTTTTGACAAGCATTTCATGTTATATGTGTTTCTTTCCTGTTTTACACGTAGTTAGTGTAAGTGGATGTGAATGCAAAATTGAAACAGTGAAATAAACGAAGAAAATAAAAGAAAAGGGAGTTCTTGTAATTTTTTAGCCAAAACCCAGATGAGGATTCACCTAAAAAGTCAAATATGTCTAAGTCACGAGAAGACTAGAAGTAACGACATCCAAATCCGAGCTACGACGAAGGAGATATGGGCAATTGAAGTTGAGGAATAAATCAGAAGGCAAAAGTAAAATATATGAATAATTTATTAAAAATAAGGTAACTTATTCAGACCATCTGGCTGAACTGGTTTGGTAATGGGGTGAACCTGTTCACTAGGCAGAACCGGTTTAGGTATATGGCAGAACTGATTCGGATGCCCTGATACGGGAATGTTATACTAAGCCTAATTTTTAAACCAAAGAGTCTTATGTTCTAAGGACTTTTCCAAACGACTTGGGACTTATATATGAACCTATTAGGCCTCTTTAACAATGTTTATCATTTATTAGAAGGCTAGAGAAGGAGAGGAACAACAAGACTCAAGTTTGTAATTCTCATGAATGAAATTTCAATATAAAGCTAGATATGTTTTTTGTTTCCATTTAAGAATGGTTTGTGCTTGTTATTTCTTATTTATTTCTTTAATGATATTATTTACATGTTATCTTGCTATTACTCAATCATCATGCCTTCATGCAATGATATTAATGCATGCATAGTTAGTTTTAACCGGACTGACAAAGTTATTAGAGGGGTGGGATACATGTCTTTATCCCAAGGTCTAGGGGGTGGTCCCTTGGAAGAGCTTCGTAAGTCTTAATTTTTCATAAGTTACAACTCTTCCTTTTTATACCTCTGACTTACTAACTCGGATACTTGTCTTCTGCAGAACGCCCTGAAGGCGTATCAGAGACCTTTGGGAAATGTCTGCTCCAGTCCTTGTGAAGTTGATGCAAAAGAGGAGTGGAAAAAATGTACCCCTTGCTACCACCCAGAAGAACGTCAGCACATCCCAGGACGATGTTACCAAGAAGAGGAAGACCACAATTGACTCGGAGCATCAGAGGTCGGGCAAGACTCAAAAAGGGAATCGTGCCATTCCCATCTCTATAGATGATGCCCTGACTGCTCGTGTTGCTCAATTGAAAATCAATGATAGCCTCATTGGCCACGGTATTAAGGCTACCGATGCCATAGGCGCAATAATGACTAAAGAGGATAAGTGTTTCTTGCGCTCTATGGACATCCCGTTCCTGGCCGAGTTTACTCTCCATAGATTAATTCAGGTAATAATTTTTGTTCATTTGCTCTCCTTAAGTGTAACCTCGGCTATTTTTATAGAAATTATAGCTCATATGTACATACGTCTGACCTTCTACTGCAGGGTATCTTGTCCTTGCATCTTTTTGTCGATTGGACCCTGAAGAAGATGGACCTCATAGAGAAGGATTAAGAAGCTCAAAAGGTTCAAGCTTCTTTTAATGCAAAGCTTGAAAAGCTGAAGGAGGTTAAAAAGATGAAAAGGGGTGTCCAACAGAGGGACAAGGACATGGCCATGATTAATAAGGATGAGGACATAGCTCTGAAGGGTAAAGATGATGCCCTTAAGACTAAGGTGGATGCTGCGGCCAAGGCTTCTTTAGAGGATGATGTAGACAAGATCATTGAAGACTATAATGTCTCTGATGAATTTGTCAGTTTTGGCTTTGAATACCTTGAAAGAGGCATCAAAGAAACTGGCAAATGGGCAGCCTCTAAGGAGAAAGAGTCAGGGAGTCTGACTGCTTCAGACTTTGAGGGTCTTGGATTTGGTGACCCCCAATTTGCTCAGGCCTTGGAAGAAGTTGAAGAAGCTGATGCTGCTCCAGCTGAGACTGCTCCTCTAGAGGTCACTGAGACTGCAGATGTTAATAAAAAAAACGATGGGGCTGAGGTGACAAACATCGGTCGAGACGATACGACTGTAGCTTCACAGACTTAGGCCTTTTTCTTGTAAAGATTTAAAAGTTATAAATTTGATTTCCTTTCTTGTTTGTACCTCTTAGCTTGTGTGAACTCTAATGGCATCTTGGTTTGTCTTATTTGTAACTCTCTTGAATGTTGTTTAATGATAATCATTAATCCCATCTTCTTCAGATTCTATTGCTTATTTCGATGTTATGCTTGAATGTCTTTCCTTTTGAACGTTGTTTAAGGTATGAGGTTACCCTCTTATGATGTTTACCCCATAAATTTCACCAAACTAATGATGTTTAAGGTCTGAGGTCACCAGATTATGATGTTTAGCTCATAATATTTACCAAACAAATGATGTTTAAGGTCCGAGGTCACCATAATATGACGTTTCACCTCATAAATTACCACCAAATTAATGATGTTTAAGGTCTGAGGTCACCATGATATGATGTTTCACCTCATAAATTACCACCAAACTAATGATGTTTAAGGTATGAGGTCACTAAATTATGATGTTTACCTCATAAAATTTCACCAAACTAATGATGTTTAAGGTCTGAAGTCACCAGATTATGATGTTTACCTAGTAAATTTCACCAAACTAATGATGTTTAAGGTTTGAGGTCACCGTAATATGATGTTTCACCTCATAAATTACTACCAAACTAATGATATTTAAGGTCTGAGGTCACCAAATTATGATGTTTACCTCATAATTTTCCACCAAACTAATGATGTTTAAGGTCTGAGGTCACCATAATATGACGTTTCACCTCATAAATTACCACCAAACTAATGATGTTTAAGGTCCGAGGTCACCAAATTATGATGTTTACCTCATAATTTTCATCAAACTAATGATGTTTAAGGTCTGAGGTCACCATAATATGATGTTTCACCTCGTAAATTACCACCAAAATCATGATGTTTAGGGCATATAACAGAGTATCAGCACAACATAGCTATCTTTTCATTAACATCCTCTTTATAAAATGATACATGGATTACAAAATATAAGAACTGCAACATCATATGTAATATTTCTTCAAGTGATCGTCATTCCAAGGATTGGAGAAAGGTTCTCCTTCAGGGTTTTCTAACCGGTAGGTACCAGGCCCAACCTCATCAATTACTCTATAAGGACCATGCCAGTTTGGATGGAGCTTGTTTGCCTTTTGCAACGTCTTCTTTAGGACTAGGTCTCCCACAGCTATAGGACTTGATTTCACCCTTTGGTTAAAGAATTTTGTAGTTCTCTGCTGGTATGCTCCCTGTCTTATTTCTGCATCTTATCTTCTTTCCTCAATCAAATAAAGATCAATTCTTCTCTCTTCCCCATTCTTCTGAGGGTCATAGGTCTAAACACTATGAATGGGAAGTCCAACCTATGTAGGGATGATAGCTTCTGAGCCATGGGCTAACATAAATGGAGTCTCTCCTGTTAGGGTCCTTACTGTTATTCTTTAGGCCCGTAACACGTCATATACCCCTCTGTCCATCTCCCTTTGGGCTCTTCTAACCTCTTTTTTATCCCATGAAGGATTGTTCGATTTGTGACCTTGGTTTGACCATTTGCCTGGGGTCGGCCAGGAGAAGAGAAGAACTTATTGGTCCCTACTCTTTCGCAATATTTCTCTAAGGAAGCATTCTTAAACTGCATTCCATTATCAGAGATGAGGGTGTTTGGAAGACATAACTGTATATGATGTTCTTCCAGATGAATTGAAAGGTCTTCTGCTCGGTGATTGTGGTCATTGGCTCAGCCTCTACACATTTGGAGAAGTAATCCACTGCTAATATCAAGAATCGATAGTTATTTGCAGCTCTTGGCAAGGGTCCTACCAAATCAATGCCCCATATTGTAAATGACCAAGGAGAGATGATTGAAGTCATAGGTTGATGAGGGATGGTGGAGGACCTCTGGCACTTATCACACTTCTTCACATAGATAGCAACATCTTTGGCCAAGGTTGGCCAACAGTACCCCTAACTGATTATTCTTTTAGCTAAAGGTCTTCCTCCTATGTAAATGGAACAAGATACCTCATGTACATCTTCCAGGATGTGTGGAACCTCCTAGGGGTGGACACATCTGAGGAGAGGGAGTAGGAACCCTTTTTTATACAAAACATCTCCTATAATTGAGAACTTGGCAGCTCTGAACCTCAACTTTCTCCTTTCTAATTTTGATTCTAGCAGCTCTCCTTGTCTTATGTATTTGATAAGAGGGTCCATCCATGAGGGTCCCTTGTTAAAATTGAGGCAAGGTCTGGCACCCTCATCTTCTTCAATGGTCGGCTTGAGCTTAATTTTAATGGGTACTGTTCTTCTTATGTCCTTCCTCATTTATGAGGCTAACCTTACGAGTGCATCGACTCGATTGTTTTCTTGCCGAGGTATCCTCTTCATATTTACTTCCTTGAAGCTTTCTAGCTTCATTCTCACCTTCTTCAGGTATTTAGCCATCCTTTCATCTTTTGCCTCATATACTCCTAGGATTTGGTTGACGACCAACCTTGAGTCACTATGGACTAGGAGTGGGACAACACTAAGGGCTTTTTCCAAGGAGAGACATGACATCAATTCCTCATACTCCGACTCATTGTTCGAAGCTTTTAAGTTGAACCTCAGTGCATATTCGATATCGGTACCATCTGGTGCTGACACTATTAGCCCCGCTCCACTTCCACTTTCACAGGATGACCCATCAACGAAGAGGTTCCAAACATCTTCATTTGAAGAGAACTTTCCCTCTGATAGGATCCCTTATCTAAAGAGGTATTTGTCTTCCTCATTGTTAACAACTTTTTCTCTGGCTTGGATTGACTTAAACTCATCTGGATCTTGGAAGACGTTTATGTCTGGTTCATTGGTAGCCTTTTGACTATTTTTAACCACATCCTCTTCCCAGGTAAACTCAGCTACAAAGTTTGTAAGTTCCTACCCTTTGATGGTAACCCTGGGTTGATAAACAATGTCATATTCCCCCAACTCGATGGCCCAGGTCATTAGCCATACTAACTTATCTGAATTATGTAGGACCTATCTAAGTGGGGAATCAGTGAGGACGACCACAGAGTGGGCTTGGAAGTATGGATTCATCTTCCTGGAAGCCTGTATTAGAGAATATGCTAATTTTTTCATCCAAAAGTACTTCTGTTCAGACCCTTGAAGATCTTTACTATTGAGGTATACTAGCCTCTGCACTTTGTCATCTTCTCTTACTATCGCAGCAGTAGTGGCTGACTTTGAAACATCTAGATACATATATAAATTCTTCCCAAAGATGGGCCGAGATAGGAGTAGAGGGTATCCAAGGTAGGACTTGAGCTCCTTAAATCCCTAAGACACATTTAGCCGAGTTGAGCTTCATTCTATACCTGTCCATGGTGTCAAAAGTTCTTTTAAGGTCAGCCATATGAGTATCGGCCTTCAAGATTTTCATCAGCATGTCATCTATATATACCTCCATAGACTTCCCTATCTGATCCTCGAATATCTTATTTACAAGGCGTTGGTAGGTAGCCCAGGAATTCTTCAGGCCGAAGGGCATGACCTTATAACAATAGGTCCCATTATCTATGATAAATGATGTCTCCTCTGAGTCTTCCAAATTCATGAAGATCTGATTATACCCTGAATAAGAATCCATGAAGCTCATGAGCTCATGTCCTGCTGTGGCATCAACCATCTGATAAATACGAGGTAAGGGGAAACTGTCTTTTGGGTAAGACTTATTCAGATCGGTGAAGTCTACAAACATTCTCCATTTCCCATTTTCTTTTAGCACAATGACAACGTTAGATAGCCAGTCAGGGTATATGACATCTCTGATGAACTTATCCTCTTCAAGCTTTCTGACCTCTTCTCTGATGACATCATACTTCTCTCTTGAGTATACTCTTCTTCTATACTTGTTAGGTTTAGCGTCTTCTACAACATTAAGCTTGTGGCACATAATTTTAGGGTCAATACTGGGCATGTCTGTATGGCTCCAGGCAAAGACACTTTGTCTCTTTCTTAAAAGTTTCACCAGGTCTTCCTTGATCTTGGGTCTTAGGGCTTTGCTAATTTGGATAGTTTTTTCTGGCTTGTCCTCATTGAGGACGATGAATTCTACCTCTTTCGCGGCCTCTCCCTTCTTAAGCTTTGTTTCATCCCTAGGATCAAGTGTATCAATGTTATACATGGTTATTTCCTTTTTATGTGACTCTCTCTCTTTCTCAGAGTTGAAGTAGCATTCATGTGCCGATGTTTGGTCACCTTAGACTTCCCTTACTCCATATGGAGTTGGGAATTTCATCATTTAGTGGATTGTTGAAGGGACTGTCTCAAATTCCTTGAGGGCTAATCGCCCTATGATGAGGTTGTAAGCTGAGAAAATGTTTTCGTCCATCATAAATAAATTAATTTTTCTGGTCAACCTCGTAGGCCACTCATCTGCTATCCTTACATCCATATCATACATACCCAATTGATGAACCTTTTCACCCCTGAAGCCAATCAAGGGATGATGATAAGGGACAAGCATATCTCTGCTGAGGCCAAGCCTATTAAAACATGGCCAAAATATAATGTCTGCGAAACTTACCACATCAACGAGGATTCTCTAAACTTCACACCCATGCACAGGGTTACCATGAGGAGATAAGATAACTTTGAAATCAAGATGTAAGAAGCCAACTATGAGGGTAGCCATATCTACCTTCTTTCTTTTCTCGTGTTTAACCTCTATAGATGATAAGTTTATAACCTCAGCTTTTGTCACTGACTTGGCCTCTGCCATATGAGCCTTGCGATCGGCTACCTCTGAGCCATCCCATGCTAGTCCTCCACAGATGGTGTTCACAGTAAAATAGATCATACCAATCCTTTTCACTGGGACATTATCTTCTTGTGGTGGGAGGTCAGGTTCATCGTCATCATCATTTGAGTCCTCAACTTTTTTGGCAGGGGAATCTTCCCGGTATCTGCCATTTCTTTTCTTTTTAAGGTCGTATCTTCTTCCCTTAAAAGCTCTGCCATCAACATACCTTCTGAGCTTTCTAAACTTCAACATCTTCTCAATATCTTGCTTCAAGGTAAAATACTTGTCCGTCAGATGATCGTGATCTTGGTGAAACTCACACCATAGGTTCTTGTTCCTCTTATTTGGAGGAGCCTTCATCTTCTCCGCCCATCTCAGGACCTGTCATTCTTTATCTCATTAAGGATGTGTTCGCAGCTCATAATTAGAGGAGTGTAGTGTGCAAACTTGTTATCTACAACCCTCTTCTTTCCATCCTTCTTCCTTTGGAGTTTCCCACCGATGTTTCCATCCTCATCCTCATACTTTGTAGCCATTGGTTCTTCAACGTTCATGACCCTACCAGCTGTTGCTAATAGCTCGGACATAGACTTAGGAGGGTCTTTAGCAAGCTTCCAAAGTAACTTCCCCTTTTAAAATCCTCCTACAAGGGCTGTCATAGCTATATTCTCTTCGTAATCTTTAACCTCCAACTTTTCCTTATTGAACCTCATGATATAATCTCCGAGGCTTTCATTCTTCCCATGATTCACATAAATTAGATGAGTTGTCTTCTTCTGAGGTCTTACCCCAAAATAGAAGTTGTGTATAAACCGCTCGGCCAACTCCTTAAAGTTATTCATATATTTTTATTAATAGAAGTGAACCAAATATGCACAGCTCCCGTCAAAGTGCTTGAGAAAGCTCTGCACCTTATCTCATCAGGATTGAATAAATGTCTGATACAGACTGATACATCTCAATATTATGTATTGGGTTGGTACTTCCATCGTACTTGGGAGAGACCATCGGTGGTTTGAATTTGGCAGGGGTCGGGAAATTGCCACGAATGGGGAACCCTATGAGAATCCTATTTGCAGAGGGTCTCAACTTTTTATGAGGTTCCCTATCTTCTCTTCCAGCCATTTAATGTAGTCATTCCATGGTTTAGCAATGTCGTCTTGGCCGAGGTTGTCCCCAGCCACCTCCAAGGGGTGAACTGAGGGTTCCCCAACTGCAGCACAATGTCGACTATTGACCTCCTCTTGCTCCCTATCTCGATCATGTTGGGTTCGGTTATAATGGGGTCGTCCATGATTGGGTCAATGTTCAACACCTTCCCTTTATGAGACAGCTGCACTTCTTGACCTGGATAACCCTGCCTTAGATCATTAACTGGGCTGAGCCTTTCAAAGGCCGACCCTCGACTTAAGCGATCAAAATATGACCCTCTTTGTTTTGCATCACCACCCCATCTTTCACACTGACCTCGGCTCTGTTGAATAGGATGTGCATTGTTGTTTGAGGCCTCATATGGATCCCAACAGTCCGCTTGAGCATCCTCTACCTCAATGTCATCATACCTATCCTTAGGGAAAGGGTTTCCTTGCCTCCCTAGGCGTAAATGCCCAGGGTCAGCAACATTCCTACTCCGTTGAGGAGTAGGTTGGTCTTTTCATGGTGCCTGGGGTGGTCCCCTGGCCTTGGATGTGGTTGAGTAGGTGTCGGAGTGATCATCTCTGGTGAAACTCCAGGTGGTCTTATTATGTTTTGGCTTAGCTGAGCGAACCGCTCCTGCATAATTTGCTGAGTTGCAACCAAGGACTTCAAGGCTTCCGCCACCTCAGCCATCTCGGACAGGGGTGGTACTTGGCTGGAACTGGGTCCTCTTACACCATATGATGGAGGAGGTGGTGGTAACTCCAGTGCCATATGTTAAGACTAAAGATCTTGAAATGAAAATATTGGATATCTTGATACCTTAATGGATCTCTTTTAATGGTGACACAGTTTCACGTGAAGGGTGAGGCCTAGTTCACCACCAGAGTCTCCAGTGATGTTAAGTTGCAAAGTGGAAAAGATAAATCTTCTCTTTCCCATAGACGGTACCAAAAGGATGATGCTGTAAATAACACCACCTGGTAAGGTGTTGGCAAGCTCAAGTAAATGATAACAATAGGAGCACAAGAGTGAATATATAGTAGAATGGGGTGGGGAGAAGAGGATGAACACTAATATATGAGTGGTTCAGACAATCTGGCCTACGTACACTGTCAGTGTGTGAGTAATATCATTAGATGAAGGCACTAATGGCCATATACACAATCTCTCAATCTCTCTCTCTCTCTCTCTCTCTCTCTCTCTTTCTCTCTCTCTCTCTACTCTGTAAAATGACAGAGTTTTAGCTAGGGTTGCAATTATGGATCGCTTTACAAGGTAGAGGATGACCTCTATATATAGTGCTTGGGGGTGTAATGTACCCCCCAATCATGAAATGAGCATGTGTATGAGAATCGAACTAGTATAAGAATGACACATGGCTGATCCTAAGTAGATAATGATGATCTCAATATTTCCTCACCTGGAGGGAATGATTCGGTTATAACAGATTTATCCACGTGTTCCAAACCATACATGTGCTTGTAAATGCTCGTCCCTGTCTTTGATTGGTAGAAACCTCGACCTAGATGAGTACGAGGTTGGTGAAGTCCGACTATTGCTTTGTCCGAGGTTAATATCCATGATGACCTCAGCCAGGAAGGCTGGCCGAGGTTAGGTATGAGGTAGTTGTAACGTCGGCTAGGGCCGATGGTGACGTTGGCAGATGATTCAGCCCATGTGGCATTGCTGACTTCGGTTGACGAATGCCATGTCGTCTAGGGCCGATGACGATGTTGGAAGATGATTGAACCCATGAGACCTTGCTGACCTCGGCTGATGACCAGCCGAGGTTGATGTATGAGTGGCCGACCTTATGAGAGACAGCCTTGCTGATGGTTATCATAAGCTTCTGTCACCTCAGCTGTGAGACTGGCCGAGGTTAGTTACTTTGATTAAGAGGGTGCACTTTGGGCATATCATACATAACAAATGTGGGTTTATCAATGTAAAATTCATAACATATATAACAAAAATGTAAACTTTATTCCAACTCAAATGTACGACAATGGAAGTCTTGACTAAGCGGCATGAAAGATCTTCAAGAATTCAAAGGTTCATCTAAATTTAATCTAAGACAAAAAAATAACGCCTCACTCAAAATGAATCAAGTCTATATGAATTGAAATACTCATGTCTCAAACTTTTTGTTACAAGAATCTAGCCAACTAATATTAATACAAAATTACATTTTCAATCTCTCCATTTAGCTACTCTATTAAAAAACTCCCCCAAATTAAAAATAATCTTATTTCCCCTACAATACACCCATCTCACTACCTATATACTCGGTGAAGTAGGAGCGTAATGTACAATAGCCGATAAGACGGATGATAAATAAAATTTTTTAGGGTGAACAATCGACCGGAGTCATAATCATCAATGCTAATCCCAAAATCACAATAGTAACAAAAAGCTTCATGTAAGGAATATTATGCACAAAGAGAAACTCGCCCTACAAGATATCACAACATGAATCTTATAAACATAAACTAAAAGATGGATGATATCTAACGAGTAGAGAAAAAAATATTAATATAAACTACAAGTTGAGGTGCAAGTGTTGGTGCATCAGAATCTACATGTTGTCAAGGTAGGCATTGTTCAGTGTAATTTAATAAATGTGATGAACTTATAATCGTTAATTCACTCATAATACTCACATCCACATCAAAGAATAGACATAGCCAGCGATCAATCTCCCATGGGGTAAGGCTGTATTGGTGGAACTAGTTCACACTCTCCTCATAATAAAAATGATAAGCTCAGGGTAGTTTATTTAATTATTATGTACTAAGGCATATATCAACCTACCTATGTGATATGAAAAATAAATGGGGAGACGAAATGGAATGAGTTTGTAAACAACAAAAAATATAGCAAGGAATCTTACATCTAAGTAATCTAAAAACCAACAAGAAAATATGCAAAGATTGTTACGAGGAACATTATCCATAATATAAGAGTCATAATTATTATCATTGAGATAAGTCTCTAACCCTAAATGAGTAGATAGAATCTCACTGATAAGCTCACTTATGACAACATGCATAAAATAATGGAGAATAAGTGTGTCTTTGATAATGATCATGTCCATATAGAACTCGAGAACCAAAGTATCATTGGCCGAACCATGGGGATGAACCAACGGTGAATCCAGAATAATATTTATCAATCACAAAAGGTACAGACCATAATCATTCCTCTCCCAATGCTCTAGATTAAGGTCTCTCTTTCTGATAATTCGATGAAACATAAATGATGATGACAAAGCAGAATTGTCTTTAGTGAAGATAATACTAGGAGCCTCAGCTTGTGTGGTCGGAACTAGCATAAAGGCACTCAGGGCCTACCGATGTCTCATAGTCTATCTAGGGATCAATGAAAAGTCAAGGGATCCCAAAGTCTCACTGTGTTCACTCTGAACATGAACTATATTTATATAATGAGTTTTAGATATATCCATTACGCAGAAAAATGGACTAAAACCTAAATAAACAAAAATCCTAGGGTTGAAATGAAAAATTACATAGAACCACCAAATGTACTAGCCCAAAACCAATAAAAATATAATCAACTCCTAAAATAGTATATTCAACCTAAAAACTCTAGAAGAGAAGGAAATCAACTAGACTCAAAGATAAACGAAGACTTACTCACATGAAATCAGGAAATTGACACAAATATGTCAAATCCAGCGTTGAACATCACAAACCATTTAAAAATCTCTCAAGATGAGATCAAAGTGACATGTAATGGGTAAAATGACTCTAGGGCTAATTTTACATAGGGTTTTACCTTTGGGAAATTTTGAGGATGAAATTAGCAAACGAAACAATTCCCCCTATGTTAACTCTCAATACCGTGCGAACGATCCCTATTAACCATGCAAACAATCCATATTAACTGTGCAAACGGGTCCCTTTAATAGGAGTGCACACAAAACAGGGTAAAATTCCAAATAAGTTCAAAAGCTCCTAAATTTCTAACTCAATTTTCCAAATTCCAAATTCTATAATAAAAAAAATCAACAACTCGCACACACATGTATACAAATGCAAACATTAAACATATAAATTGTGATTGGGATTATGAAACACAAAATCAATGATTTGACACAAATATTTCATTTAAATATTGATTAAAAACGTGAATAAAAACACATTTAACTAAATTTCATTAAATTTAACATTAAAGTCATAAATTTTGCATCCAAAAGATATTTTAAAACTTTATAATATCAGTCAAGGTATGATTCATGTGAAAATTAAAAATCAACATGAATACACATAATCAAATCATGTAAAACATTACAATTGATGCTTAAAATACAATCGTCACATCAATATCCTTTTGATAAAAAGTGATAGTTTCAAGCCATTAACTCCCTCGGGCATATGTTGATTTAAAATATTTTAAATGCTAACTAAATAACAATTTTCATATTTGAAAATCTATTCCTTATCTTGTTTTTCGTGCCAGCTGAAGCTTCTGGCTTGTGGATCTTTTTCAACAATTTTTGACTTTTTCAATTGATTACTTTTCACACGCCTAAATGACACCTACCCAAAAAAATTTGACTTTCTAAAATGGTGTCATCTGATGATTGACCTTTTTTGTATATATGAATCGTTGTTGCAAATACCTTTCAATCAAAATCCCCTTTAAGTTACAAATACACTAAATATATGTATAAGGCAAATAAGGATGTCATTCTAACTTTCAAAAGTGAGAGTACAAAAATGTGAATACAAAAGTAAATTCACCTTCAAATATATATATATATATATATATATATATATATATATATATATATATATATATATATATATATATATATATATATATATATATATATATATATTATATGAGAAGGTGGTGTTTTACTATTCCAAAAAATCAACGGTTGAAAACGAATTTTTTTGAGAGATCTAATGGCGTGGGATTATGCCACGTAGGATTATACCATTGTGACATGGCAAAGTGGAACAAACCAAATAAAACCCACTCAAATTTCCATTTCAATCCCGTTCATCACGATTTCCCCCTCACTTTCTCCCAAAACTCAAACCCCCTTTGATGTCGGCTCCCTCTCAAAGTCGCCTCCCTCTCAAACCCTACCACCTCCGCTGCCTCCCTCCCACCAACATCGGCTACCTCTCTCAGCTCCGCTTCATACCCGCTTCATACATCAGATCACGAAGGCATCAGATTTGGTATTTTTGGATCGGAGATAGAGTTGTTGGATCGAAGATAAAGTGAAGGGCGAGTCCTTGATGCTACGCAGTCACTCTTCCTCCTCCTCTTCATTGTCCTCAGATTCTGACAATGACAAGTCATCGTTCAAGGTTTTTTGGTTCTTCGGAAGGCAAAAAAATGTTCACAAAGTTTTCGACGGTGGCTAGCGTATGTTCATCTTCCTTTTCTTTTCAATTTCATTTTAATTCCGTAAGAAGCCTGAAAATTACCTGAAAATAACCCTAATTGTTTTAATTTCCTGCTTCAATTACCTAAAATATTACCTATCTCACTTTAATTCTATAAATGCACATTTCAGATCTGCTGTAATGGGATTTCGGCACTTATTCTTTCAGCACAATTCTGTATATCTTATTTTTTGTTCACATTCGTACCATAGGTGCATCTGTACGGTAATCATAGGGTTATGTGACTATTGCCGACTTTGTGGCGAAATCAGAATGGTACGTATGTTTTTCTTTCGATTTATATTTGTTTTTCAAGTTTGAAAATTGCATTTCCAGGTCTAAAAAGGCTACATTACATTATTGGTGTTAATTAAATTTTTTTGGCAGTGCTTTTATATAGAATTTTCTGTCTTCTTTTATATAATCGCTCATAATTTCCTTATCTCTTAGATTTGGGTAATGATTTACGCTACTAGAGACTTTAAAGGTCCATTGAGTATTGTAGCCACCGAGACAAAGAGCCCGGTAGACAGGTCGAGGCTGGGGAGCTTAACCGTTGCCAATCACTTGCAGGTATGCTCTCCATTCTTCTCTAATTTCTGGATAATTAGCTATTGATTTTTTTTTGCCAAAAAAAAAAATTAATCTTTATGGCAACTAGCGGTTGGATTAAATCTGTTAATCTTATATGCAGTTTGACAGAGCACACGACTCAAGAAAAATTAACTGTCATCGCGTGTCATATCCATGTCCACTCAGTGTCCGTTAACCTTATATCCAAGATGGATCTGACAAAAACATTAATTACGTATAGAAACTGAATGTATTTTTATTAATGTATTCTTATTAATTATGTGCAATTGTATTCTTACTAATTATGTGCAATTGTATTAATGTATTCTTACTAATGGTTTTCTATTAATGGTGCTAATGTTTACTGGATTTTGGATTCATGGTGCTAATGTGGGATTTTCTTAGTGTTGGAGTTATACGAAAGTTGATCTCAATGGGGGGTAATACAGGGGTGGTGGTCGATTCATGGTGCTACTAGAGCATTATTCTATTCCTTACAAGACGAAAATCAGGCCTTTTAAATCGCTATTTATTTTTAAATCGCATGTCTCAAGTGGATTTGCATTTGTTCATTTCCATTTTGTTGAGGATGCTACGAAGGATCTTGAAGCAACTAATGGGATAACTCTAGCTGCTTCTGTAATTTAGTCTGTAATGTTTTCTCAATTGTATGATGTTGTTTATATTTTGAATCAATGTTTTCTCATCGTTTTCTTAGTAGGAGAAGGGTGGTGAGCTTGCAGTTCAAAGGGATGCTTTCGCTCCACAATCTGCTATTATTATGATGCAGTTGAAAGGGGTGCTTTTTCTGTTCAAAGGTATGCTTCTGCTCAACAGTTCAAAGGGATGCTTCTCCCTTTCACCCATCTACATTCGCCTCTCTCTCTCACTCTCCCTCCCAAAGCTGCTGCCTCATCCCTCAGCTGCTTCCCTGATATTGGTGCAGCAAAAAAGGTAATCTCTCCCACACATGCTCTCACCTATAATTTTTTTGGAAAAATTAAGTTTTTCTTTGTTTTGCCACCACAGTTTCAGTTTCTTACTTTGATTCTTCATCTTTGACAATATCTAGCATTTCATGTTTCTCGAGCTCAAGAGATGGGTCGCAAAGTGGAATCGTGCGGTGAATGAGTTTATACGGTCAATGAGCTCCAGAGGTGGGTCGTAATATTCCTGACGTGGAAGGTCGAGCCTCACAACTACAGGCACTATAGATAAACCATCTTCTATGACTTCTCCATTGTTAATCACCCCTACACCACAATGTTTCCCTCGGCATAACCAACCCCCCTTATCAAACAAGTGTGTTGTCATCCGGGATGTTTCGGAAGTGGACATCATTCTTAAAGAGGTATTTAAACAAACTTTAATTATGGTGGAACATACATCACATTCTTTGTCTCTTTCTCATTTAACTTGACTAATATAAGATTTGTATTTTACTTTTTCAGAAGAGAAAATACATGGAGCAACTTTTGGTTAACGAAAAGGGTAAGGGAAAGAAAACACCCCCTCACTTGGTTTGATTTATTTCTTCTGCAATGAATTTCAGTTTATAGTTTTAAAAATGCCATAATTGCGAGTCTTAAATATTTGCATATATTTAACATGTGAGGAATTATCCAATCGCATCTTGGGTCA
Organism: Sambucus nigra; assembly: GCA_949130495.1. NCBI lineage: Eukaryota > Viridiplantae > Streptophyta > Magnoliopsida > Dipsacales > Adoxaceae > Sambucus > Sambucus nigra. The sequence continues at coordinate 575,907,760 of OX422217.1, forward strand.
AAAACTCCGACGTGAACGGGAACGAAACCAACATATTGTATTACAGTGTGAAAGTATTGAGGATCAACCTTCCATTTCATGCGTTGTCTGTGTGCTTAGTGATATTTTTTTTGTTAAGCTCGAGAGATATGACATATTTAGTAGAACATGCAGTGTTTAGTCAATTGTTCCACCACGAGATCTTTCTGACATTTACCACTTTTTCCTTTAACGAGGTCACAATTAGCAGTATAGAGCCTTAATAGCAGGTCCTCTTTTCCAATATATGAGGAAAAAAATAATTGAGATGGTAAGTGTAGTTTTTTCTCAAAGTGTCACGAAAAACTGTAATAAGAATTACCATCTTCTTTAAATATAAGCTTTCCATGTTTTGGGGTGTCTTTTACATTTAGTTATTAGTTGTTATTCAAGACATGTAAAGTTTTAGTGTTCAAGACATCGTTGGCGCTCGGAGCCTCATTAAACACTCCCACCCCAAACATTGACCCATCCACCTTAATAGTCCCCAATCATCCCAAACTAGGGATGAGTACGCACTCACACTTTTAAACACCTTATTTTACAATTACAATGAACTTTAGTTTAATTTGAGTGTTATAAATGTATTCTCTCTCACGCTCTTTGAGCATCAAGGTAGATCGAGAGCAGTTACTTCCTTGGAATTGAAGCTTACATTGATGTCGGATTAAGGTTCAACATGGTCGAGGAGGTACCTCAGTGAAAGGTGTAATACCCCGTACTTTTGGCTATATTTATTTTTGGGATTAATTAATTAAATGTGAATTAATTGGGAATTAATCCGGATAAAATACTAGCGTGATGTGAGTTGGTATTTGACTATATTGAGTATATATGATGTTATATGAATATTGAATTATGAAATTTTTCGTGAGATTTATATACGGAAATTTGGTCATTTTATTGGGACGCGTGTGACAGTCGCGTCAGGATATAATTATTTTATTTATAAAAGTGAATTTAAATTCTATTAACCGTATGGTCATTTTGAGTGCGCCAACTCGTCCGGAAGGGTCGAGATAGTCAGAAAACACTAGCCGGGGGTTTAGTTTGGGTCCCGAGGTATTTTTAGGCCATACCGGCAACATAAAGGGTATTTTGGTAATTTTGTATTTTTGGGAATTATTAATGACGAAAATTAGGAGTCTTTATCTGATTGGGAATAGACCCACTAAACCCACTAACCAACCCTTAATGACCCAATAAGCTACGGAGGTTATCAAATTAGGTTTCCAACTTTCCAAAAGAAAACCCTAGCCACCATAGCCACCTTTGGAGAAGGAAGCTTGTAGAGAAGGAATTCTGCAGAAAGAGAGGGAGAGAGCTTCATCATCGTCATCAAAATCTGAGATAAACTTAAGGCAAGTGATTTAATTCCGTTTAATTTCAGAGAATGCTCCTTCCATGCGTAGGGATTTAATAAAATTGATTTGTTCTATGTGAAATATGAAGACCCATGTAGTTTGGAACTTAGAACTTGAAATCTTGAGGAAAATTGCATGTAGAATGGTAGGTAGATGATTTTTCTGATGATATTAGTTATTGGATGAAACTAAAAACGGATTTAAGTTGGGTTAATTCATGATTTAAAATTTTAGGGTTTATGTTCTTGAAAAATTGGGGGAAAGTGATGAGCCTTGATGATTGGGATGAATTAACTCCTTAAAATACATTAGTTTATAACCTTGTTATGAGTAGGATTGATTAGAGACCTTAAAACCTTGTTGGGACGAATTTTAGAGGAGATTTGTGGAGTAAGAATTGATGAAAAACGAAAGTAGGAAAATCTGGGCCGAAACTGGTCCCTCGTTAGAAGACCTCTCCAGGTCGTTCGAACGAGCTCGTTCGAACGAGCTTCTAACGAGTTGACCAGTCGCTTCTAACGAAAGGGAATTTCGTTCGATAACTTCGTTCGAACGAGATCTCGTTAGAAGGTACACTTCGTTCGAACGATATCTCATTAGAAGGTACAGTTCGTTCGAACGAACTGAAATCTCGTTCGAACAGCCTCGTTCGAACGAGACTTCTAACGAGCTGGCAGTTTAGGCCTTTTTGGCCTGTTTTGATTTTGGGAGTCCCGTAAACTTATTCGAGGATAGAGATAACATTTCTTTGATGGTGTATTAGTATACGTGGGACAATTGGGTTATAATGAGGAGTAAATTATATAAGCGTGGATCAAATCAAATAGACATTTCAGTCGAGACGTGAGTGCCTACTACGACGTGAGAAAAAATTATGGCGCGTATAAATATGGACCGGGATTATATAGGTTGTATATATATTAAGTTGGTAAAAGAATGCGATGTGTACTATAATTAAATTACGGTGATTACTAAGATGTGTGTTACTTAGTATTGGTATATGATTTGTGTGTATGACATACCTACCATACTTGCTATCACGGGAGGTTTGCGTTCGCTTAGGGCCCTCTAATCCTTGTGTTGCCCGGATTTAGACTGGTTACCTTGATGAGCATAGGTCATAGAAAGACTTATTGGGATATTGATAAGTCCGCTGATCGTGGGAGCGTAGGTATGTGCGTGACCCATGTGATGTGACTGTGTTCGCCTCCATTATTTGTGATGTTGTTATCTGTGAACTATTCCTGAGAGATTCGGAATATGTGATCCTTATGTACGTGATGTACCGAGATGGATAGCAGAGTATGTGTGCACCGCAGCTTAGTTCTCGGGGTTCTTGTATTGTATATTTATGATGTGAATAATATACACTTAATTAATGGGAACCTTCATGTTAATACTGTGAATATAATTATGGTGTTGTTTTGAGAAAAACATAACGGGTTAATCGATAGTGAAACATATTGCACATTGAGCATCTGAGTTTATGTTAAGCCCCTACTTATTGAGATCGTTATAATGTTAATGGGAACCGAGTAAAAAGGGTAGAACCTATGATAGTCTAGCTGGTTATGATGTCACTTAGCTAGTGGGTTGTGTCATTTTAGATGGGTACTTGCGTTAGGAGTGCACAGTTAGACGAGAGGTGAGAATTTCATGTGAGTGCACGTCCTAACATGTACTTTGCATTTAATGTTTTAAATGTTTTTAAAGCACTTGCAGGTTTTTAAAATATCTCCACATTCGGGCTCTGACCCGTTTGCTTTCAAATCTATTTTTCTTGTAAAACCATTTTAGGTGCCCAGCCACAAGGACACCATGCATAGGATACTCATTCAGGTGACGAGCTGTAGCTGTTTGTGGAAGCTACAGGGATTTGCTTTTAGACGCTTCTATCATTCGGATTCCAGATTCAGTATCTATCAGTTGTAGGGCATGTTGCCCATTTCTATTAGAGACATCTTTCCATTACAGTTTTTCAGACTTTGGCATGTATTGTTTCAGTATTTAGTTTAGTTATTTCAGTTTGTGGTATTGTAGTGAGGAGTTTTCCTCCAGACTTTATTTACCTTATGTGATGGTTATTCTATTTACTTCGTTATGGTGAATGGTGTTATTATTCTTCATTACACTTGTTGCATGTTAATCAGACTTTAATTAAAATTTGGCAACTTACTTTTTAAATACTAGGTGGTTAGTTATAATAAAATGTTATCGACAGTGATGCTATTAACTGAGCCAACTTGGCATTTTGGTTTAATTTAATAAAGGAATAGCTACCCGGTATTTAATTAGTCGGGGTGTCACAAGTGGTATCAGAGCATTAGGTTCTAGTGTCCTTTAGGATCTGACGGCTTATTATGTTTCCGCTAAGTTTCTTTGATATAGAGCCCTATATTCTAGGACTGTTGTACTCTTTTTGTGTATGCTTCGTTCTTCAGCTATTTTAAGTTTATAAACAGTGAACTTATAAACTTTATTCTTATTTCAGATGCCTCCACGACGTGCACGACGAGTTCCCAGGGATGCAACGCCTGAACCCCAGCCCGCTCCAGTTCAGGGCATGATGAACGCCGCTGAGGTTGCAGCTATAGTAGCCCAAGCGGTAAATTCCGCAATTGCCGTAGTCCAGCCGGCACCACCTCATGCGTCAGTTGTCGTGCCAGTACAGGAAAATGCATTCCCGTCTTCTTGGGAACGTGTACGTGACGCTTTTCAGAAAGCGCATCCGCCAGAGTTTGCAGGTAGCTCAGATGTGGTAGTCTCGAGCCAGTGGAGGAAGGATATGCAGAGGCACTTGAGGATGTATGAGTGCACGGATGTTCAGAAGCAGGTGCTAGCTACTTCCAAGCTAGTTGGATCTGCACTGCAGTGGTGGGAGTCTATTACCACCATGGAGGAGAGGGATACCCTCACTATTCAAGACTTCTGGGTGCGGTTTGACCGCAAGTACTTTCCGTCCGCTGTTCATACGGAAATGAGGAGGAAACTGATGAATCTGAAGTAGGAGGGTAAGACCGTGGCCGAATATGAGGCTGAGTTCACGAATCTGTTGAATATCGTTCCAGATGAGATACCGATAGAGAAGAAGAAGATTGAGAAGTTCACGGACGGGTTGACATGGAGGATCCGTCAGCATCTGTTAGGGAACCTTTCGTTCGCCACTTATTCTGATGTGCTTAACGCTGCTTTGTTACATTGCCAGGATCATCGCTTTCATATGACTAGGGGAAAGAGATCTGGAGAGTCTAGCCATCAGGGCAGGACTAGAGGACATGGTGCCGGTGGGGCACAATCTATTCAGGGGCAGAGACAGGGTGAGCAGGGTTCTCAGCAGGGGGATCAGAAGAGGTTCAGATCAGGGAACTACAGGCACGGACAGGGAGGTTTTCGTCAGGGCCATCAGGGTCCAAATGGCCATTAGGGCCACCAGGGGTAGAATGGGCAGCAGTTTCACCAGGGCCATCAGGGCCACGGGAGGAATGGTAATGGCCACCAGGGCCGGGGACAGCAGGGGCAGAGAGGAGGGAACTTCCCAGGGAAGTGTTTTGTTTGTGGCAAGACTGGCCATAAACGACAGGATTGTCCTGATAGGGGAAGGGCCCCACAGCAGCAGCAGCAGGGTGCTCGCCAGGAGACGCAGAGGCCTATGTTTCCCGCCGCTCTCCCCGCACCGCCACAGATGGCAGCATTGCCACCCATTCCAGTAGTCCCAGCTCAGCAGGGGCAGCTAGAGTATGGACGTGTCTATAACGTCCACCAGGCTGCAGTTCCTCAGGCACCGCCCGCGATTGAGGGTACGTTTCCTATCCATGGTACTATGGGTTGGGTATTATTTGATACGGGGGCTACACATTGTTTTATAGCTACACACTTCGCGAAAGCCTTAGGATTTTTAGCTACGACAGAGAGCACAGTGACGTGTGTCGACTCACCATTGGGGAGTGGGTCACTTATTTTCTTTATATGCCGGGGAGTGGGGGTAGAGATTGGTTGTTTGGTATTACCTGCAGATATGTTGGTATTAGATATGCATGTTCACGATGTGATTATCGGTATGGATTGGCTCGTAGCTTATAGGGCCATGATTGATTACTTCAGCGGGAGCATTGTTTTTGCCATTCCGGGGCAAGAGATGTTTGTAGTGGCGATGCCTCGCCCAGAGGGAGGATCGACCGCTCATCTGTATTACATTGAGGAGGATACCTCTAAGGAGGTAGTGATTCCTTTAAATTCTATCCCAGTAGTCAGGGAGTATTCGGATGTGTTTCAGGAGATACCAGGCCTACCCCCCAGTCGAGAGATAGACTTTGTTATAGATTTACTACCAGGTACGAGACCTATAGCACGTGCACCGTACCGTATGGCTCCAGCTGAGATGAGGGAGTTATGGGATCAGATTGAACAATTGTTAGGTCAGGGGTTTATTCGGAGGAGTACTTCACCGTAGGGTGCCCCTGTGTTGTTCGTAAAGAAGAGGGATGGTTCACTAAGACTGTGTGTGGACTACCGAGAGTTGAATAAGGTCACGATACGGAATAAGTATCCGTTGCCTCGAATCGATGACCTATTCGATCAATTGAGAGGAGCTTCTTTCTTATCGAAGATTGACTTGAGATCGGGATACCATCAGTTGCGTATCAAGGAGGAGGATGTCTCGAAGACTGCGTTCTTGTCGAGATATGGTTCTTACGAGTTTTGGGTTATGCCTTTTGGTTTGACCAACGCTCCAGCTGTGTTTATGGACTTAATGAACAGAGTGTTCAGGGATTTCCTAGATCAGTTTGTCATTGTCTTCATCGATGATATTCTGGTTTACTCCCAGACAGAGGAGGAGCACGCCGAGCATTTGAGACAAGTTTTGCAGACGCTGCGTCAGAACGAGCTGTATGCAAAATTTGAAAAGTGCGGGTTTTGGTTGAAGGAGGTCCAGTTTCTGGGACACATTATTTCCGACCGGGGGATATCTGTTGATCCGGGGAAAGTATCCACGGTGAGAGAGTGGGGACAGCCCACGACACCGACTGAGATTCGTAGTTTCTTGGGTCTAGCAGGATACTACAGGAGGTTTATTCGGGGTTTCTCGAAGATAGCAGGTCCTTTGACACATCTGACTCGTAAGGGTGTGCCATTCATCTGGAGTGATGCCTGTCAGCTGGCATTCGATGAATTGAAGGACAAATTGACCTCAGCACCTGTGTTAGCATTGCCGAGATTGGGAGTTGAGTATTTGGTTTACACCGATGCATCTTTACAAGGGCTTGGAGGTGTATTACAGCAGGAGAGACAGGCCATAGCTTATGCTTCCCGTAAGCTTAAGCCTCATGAGAAGAATTACCCCACGCATGATTTGGAGTTGGCAGCAGTAGTATTTTCCCTACGGATTTGGAGGCACTATCTTTTGGGGGAGAAGTTCCAACTGTTCACGGACCACAAGTCCCTACAATACCTGTTCACGCAGAAAGAGTTGAATATGCGGCAGCGTAGGTGGCTTGAGTTTGTGAAAGACTACTAGTTCGATATCTAGTATCACCCAGGCAAGGCTAACGTGGTAGCAGACGCATTGAGCCGTAGGCCAGCAGATGAGGTGGCAGAGGTGTGGAAGGCAAAGTGGAAGGAGTTGGGACACCAGGATGCAGTGGCCCGATCATTCATGTCTGTAATGACCGTTACACTGCAGATTGTCACGAAGGTAGTACGGGCACAGGCTAATGACTCGTTCTGTCAGGAGCACATAGTTCGATTACTAGCAGAGGGAGCCGAGTCCTATACCGTTAGCTCAGATGGGGGATTACGCTTCAATGGGAGATTGGTAGTTCCGGAAGGGGAGAAATTGCGAGACGAGGTGATCGCAGAGTCGCACGGCTCATGGTTCGCGGTACATCCCGGAGGGGACAAAATGTACCAAGATATGAGACGGCAGTATTGGTGGAGCGGTATGAAGAGAGATATTGCTGATTTTGTTTCGAAATGTGCCACTTGCCAGCTAGTAAAAGTGGATCATCATAGACCGACAGGACTTCTATAGCCGTTGGAGGTCCCGGTGTGGATGTGGGAGAGCATATCCATGGACTTTATCACGGGGTTGCCTATGTCGCAGAGGGGTCACGACTCCGTTTGGGTAATCGTGGACAGGTTGTCCAAAGTCGCTCACTTTTTACCCTTAAGGACTGACTACACTACGGGACAGTATGCCCAGCTCTTCTTTCAGAGGTTGTGAGACTTCACGGTGTGCCCCTAAATATCGTGTCTGACAGAGACAAGATATTTGTTTCGAGGTTTTGGGAGAGTTTCCAGGAGGCCATGGGCACGGAATTGCGGTTGAGTACGGCTTATCATCCGCAGACCGATGGGCAGACCGAGCGCACAAATCAGATGTTGGAGGACATGCTGCGCATGTGCATTATTGACTTTGGGGGTGGATGGGAGCAGTACCTTCCACTGGTGGAGTTTGCTTACAACAACTCCTATCAGTTCACTATTGGCATGGCTCCGTTTGAAGCATTGTACGGTAGGCCTTGTCGTTCCCCAGCATGTTGTTTAGAGGTGGGGGACAACAAACTACTTGGGCCGGAAGTGATTCAGGATACTTCGACAAGAAAGAGTCGCATTCGGGTAGCTCAAGACAGGCAGAAGAGTTATGCTGATTCGAAGAGATTTTTCAGAGAGTTCCAAGTGGGGGACCAGGTTTTGATCAGAGTATCTCCTATGAAGGGGATTATGCGTTTCGGGAATAAGGGGAAGTTGGCACCAAGGTATGTGGGGCCGTTTCCTATTATTGAGCGGATAGGACCGGTTGCGTATAGACTTGGGTTACCGGAACAATTGCATCGGATTCACGATGTGTTCCATATTTCCTCGTTAAGGAAATACCTTAGAGATAATTTGGCTCATTCTCACATTGCTGTGAAGGACATCGATCTCCAGCCGGATAACTCCTACGAGGAGGGGCCGATTGCTATTTTGGACCGAAGTGAGAGGAAGCTGCGGTCAAAGATAGTTCCGTTAGTGCGTGTTCAGTGGCGACATCACAATGTTGAGGAGTCCACATGGGAGCGCGAAGATGAGATGCGCGAACGTTATCCAAAGTTGTTTTTAGCAGGTACTTTCTAGTTCCGAATTTCGGGACGAAATTCTGTTATTAGGGGGGAAGTATGTAATACCCCGTACTTTTGGCTATATTTATTTTTGGGATTAATTAATTAAATGTGAATTAATTGGGAATTAATCCGGATAAAATACTAGCGTGATGTGAGTTGGTATTTGACTATATTGAGTATATATGATGTTATATGAATATTGAATTATGAAATTTGTCGTGAGATTTATATACGGCAATTTGGTCATTTTATTGGGACGCGTGTGACAGTCGCGTCAGGATATAATTATTTTATTTATAAAAGTGAATTTAAATTCTATTAACCGTATGGTCGTTTGAGTGCTCCAACGCGTCTGGAAGGGTCGAGATAGTCAGAAAACACTAGCCGGGGGTTTAGTTTGGGTCCCGGAGTATTTTTAGGCCATACCGGCAACATAAAGGGTATTTTGGTAATTTTGTATTTTTGGGAATTATTAATGACGAAAATTAGGAGTCTTTATCTGATTGGGAATAGACCCACTAAACCCACTAACCAACCCTTAATGACCCAATAAGCTACGGAGGTTATCAAATTAGATTTCCAACTTTCCAAAAGAAAACCCTAGCCACCATAGCCACCTTTGGAGAAGGAAGCTTGTAGAGAAGGAATTCTGCAGAAAGAGAGGGAGAGAGCTTCATCATCGTCATCAAAATCAGAGATAAACTTAGAACTTGAAATCTTGAGGAAAATTGCATGTAGAATGGTAGGTAGATGATTTTTCTGATGATATTAGTTATTGGATGAAACTAAAAACGGATTTAAGTTGGGTTAATTCATGATTTAAAATTTTAGGGTTTATGTTCTTGAAAAATTGGGGGAAAGTGATGAGCCTTGATGATTGGGATGAATTAACTCCTTAAAATACGTTAGTTTATAACCTTGTTATGAGTAGGATTGATTAGAGACCTTAAAACCTTGTTGGGACGAATTTTAGAGGAGATTTGTGGAGTAAGAATTGATGAAAAACGAAAGTAGGAAAATCTGGGCCGAAACTGGTCCCTCGTTAGAAGACCTCTCCAGGTCGTTCGAACGAGCTTCTAACGAGTTGACCAGTCGCTTCTAACGAAAGGGAATTTCGTTCGATAACTTCGTTCGAACGAGATCTCGTTAGAAGGTACACTTCTTTCGAACGAGATCTCGTTAGATGGTACAGTTCGTTCGAACGAACTGAAATCTCGTTCGAACAACCTCGTTCGAACGAGACTTCTAACGAGCTGGCAGTTTAGGCCTTTTTGGCCTGTTTTGATTTTGGGAGTCCCGTAAACTTATTCGGGGATAGAGATAACATTTCTTTGATGGTGTATTAGTATACTTGGGACAATTGGGTTATAATGAGGAGTAAATTATATAAGCGTGGATCAAATCAAATAGACATTTGAGTCGAGACGTGAGTGCCTACTATGACGTGAGAAAAAATTATGGCGCGTATAAATATGGACCGGGATTATATAGGTTGTATATATATTAAGTTGGTACAAGAATGCGATGTGTACTACAATTAAATTACGGTGATTACTAAGATGTGTGTTACTTAGTATTGGTATATGATTTGTGTGTATGACATACCTACCATACTTGCTATCACGGGAGGTTTGCGTTCGCTTAGGGCCCTCTAATCCTTGTGTTGCCCGGATTTAGACTGGTTACCTTGATGAACATAGGTCATAGAAAGACTTATTGGGATATTGATAAGTCCGCTGATCGTGGGAGCGTAGGTATGTGTGTGACCCATGTGATGTGACTGTGTTCGCCTCCATTATTTGTGATGTTGTTATCTGTGAACTATTCCTGAGAGATTCGGAATATGTGATCCTTATGTACGTGATGTACCGGGATGGATAGCAGAGTATGTGTGCACCGCAGCTTAGTTCTCGGGGTGCTTGTATTGTATATTTATGATGTGAATAATATACACTTAATTAATGGGAACCTTCATGTTAATACTGTGAATATAATTATGGTGTTGTTTTGAGAAAAACATAACGGGTTAATCGATAGTGAAACATATTGCACATTGAGCATATGAGTTTACGTTAAGCCCCTACTTATTGAGATCGTTATAATGTTAATGGGAACCGAGTAAAAAGGGTAGAACCTATGATAGTCTAGCTGGTTATGATGTCACTTAGCTAGTGGGTTGTGTCATTTTAGATGGGTACTTGCGTTAGGAGTGCACAGTTAGACGAGAGGTGAGAATTTCATGTGAGTGCACGTCCTAACATGTACTTTGCATTTAATGTTTTAAATGTTTTTAAAGCACTTGCAGGTTTTTAAAATATCTCCACATTCGGTCTCTGACCCGTTTGCTTTCAAATCTATTTTTCTTGTAAAACCATTTTAGGTGCCCAACCACAAGGACACCATGCATAGGATACTCATTCAGGTGACGAGCTGTAGCTGTTTGTGGAAGCTACATGGATTTTCTTTTAGACGCTTCTATCATTCGGATTCCAGATTCAGTATCTATCAGTTGTAGGGCATGTTGCCCATTTCTATTAGAGACATCTTTCCATTACAGTTTTTCAGACTTTGGCATGTATTGTTTCAGTATTCAGTTTAGTTATTTCAGTTTGTGGTATTGTAGTGAGGAGTTTTCCTCCAGACTTTATTAACCTTATGTGATGGTTATTCTATTTACTTCGTTATGGTGAATGGTGTTATTATTCTTCATTACACTTGTTGCATGTTAATCAGACTTTAATTAAAATTTGGCAACTTACTTTTTAAATACTAGGTGGTTAGTTATAATAAAATGTTTTCGACAGTGATGCTATTAACTGAGCCAACTTGACATTTTGGTTTAATTTAATAAAGGAGTAGCTACCCGGTATTTAATTAGTCGGGGTGTCATAAAAGGATGCTACGTCACAAGAGGGCGGTTGAGAAGTTTAACAAATCAGGAGTCAATTTAAGTGGAATGTTAATACTCGGAGGTAATTATCCTTCACCTTATATATCTGAATTTCCTATTTTGTGCTGAGTGCTTAAATTTCTTTGCATGGTGTGTGTCGTAAACATGATGATAATGTTATAATTAAATTATATGCTTAAATTTTGAATATATCCGTGCAAGATCAGAATTTTACATTTTGTATACATTTGAAGTTTATTGCCATTGTAACAGAAGTTGAAATATTACATATTTATGTGCCTTAGTTTTATTGGAAAACGAATTTTTCACCACTTCGTTTATATAATATTTGACTAGCTCCTTCAATTTACTAACTATATTTCTTATTTTGTATCAGGTCGCATTTGAAAAGAACGAACAATAATTATAGTGGAACATTGAAGCTTTTGTTAGGCTATTTTTTTCTTTCTGTATTGTTGGATTTGTCGTTATCCCTTGAGAAGGGTGGATAGTACAATAAACAAAGGAGATTCTGCCCAATTCTTTTAAAACTTTGACACTTTGTTTTTTTTAGACACAATGAGAATTCATTTGATGAATATTGTAAATTTCATTGTATATGTGAATTTGTTTGATGAATTTAGACTATTTGAATGTTGTTGGACTATTTGTTGTTTGTTAAGCATGGTGAATAGTTTATAAACAAAGGAGATTATGGTCAATTGTTATAAATTACTCTTTTTTTGTTAAAACGATATTTTTGTTGTTTTACAATTACGTACTTTGAAAATTTTCGTCGTTTTGTAATTACGTGCTTACGAAATTTTCATCGCGCCTTCAGGCACGAGCATTCCCCTAGTATTTATATATATATATATATATATATATATATATATATATATATATATATATATATATATATATATATATATAGAGAGAGAGAGAGAGAGAGAGAGAGAGAGAGAGAGAGGATCACAAGTGAATCTAGAAATCAAACTTTTTAATGAACCTTAACAAAAAACACCTAACAACCCATTAATTTTAATTCCTATGTTGTAATTGGTCCATGAAAGTGGCAACGGATATGCGCGTGACACACACACATGTGTGTTTTTAATACCCCACACACATCTGCCATAAGTTATCAAACTTGGAGTTTAGAAATGGGTTAATGGGTATGGCAGGTGGAAGGCTCGGGTTAAGGGTAGCAGGGGTACAAGGTGGGTATGTTGGATTCGAGTTATGGTGGTTCTAGATTCAGGTGAGTTTCCTGACCGAATTTTGGTCGGAAGAGGGCAAGGGTAAGTCACCTAAATGGGTAGGAACCTCTGGAGTTAGGTTAGGGATGAAATGGGTTTGGGTCAGGTGTAAAGTCGTCAGTGGTAGCTATGGTTATCTTCGGGTTAAGACGGGTTGAGTTATGGATCTTATACGACCTTAAACTGAGATCCATAAGCGGAAAAGCCAAAAATGTTCAAATTCGGTGTTAGTTAAGGTAAAAAGTTCACTAGAAGGGACAGTCCCACCACACCACTGTCTTGGAGCGGTGCCACCTATTTTAGCGGTGTTGGCTGTGAAGTTGTTGGTTTTGAAGAGTTAAGCCAACACCTTACCCCAAATAAATTTTTTAATACTGATCGCTACAGTATTAAAGAAACTTTAGTTTCTCATGGGTTGATAACTCAACATTTGTTCATTCATTTACAATTGCAGCAGGTTGGTTGGGTGGAAGATGGAGGTGGGGGGTTGTAAACAAAATATTCGATTGATACGCGTATCCGTTGCCACTGGCGCGGACCAAAAACAACATAGGAATTAAAATTGATGGGTTGTTAGGTGTTTTTTGTTAAGGCTCTGTGAAGTATGGAACCCCGGATTTTATTAAATATTTCCTTTTTACGTAAATCGATGCGGAAGCGTAAGATGGTTCAACTTTAAAACAACAACAAATTTTAAATTCTTAAAAAAATTAAAGTTAAACCAAGTGAAGTAAAATTAATCAATTAATATATTCACTTAAACCGATTAATTCAATCCAAGTCCTAGAATTTGCCTAAGTCATATTTATCAGTATTAGCTAAATAGGCGAAACCAAATTTTAGCAAATGACTTGAATTAAGTAAACTTTACCCAATATTTAATTTAGTACCAAATTAAGTGAGTGTGAAGATTTAAACCGAATTTTATTTTGAATTATCCTATGCATGCGTTCTAAATTATTTAAGCAAGATAAAATAAACCAATCACACTACGCCGCGATGTACGAGGAAAAACCCAAGATGGGAAACAACCTCGGACAGCCCTAGCCACAAATCCACTAGATACGAAATTACAAGTACAAGACAAATAGACTTACAACGCACGACTCGATCCCTCTCAAGCCTCGACGCTTCTTCTTGTAGACACCTCTTCCTAGCGGATAACCTTGTAACACCACCGCGGTCTCGGAATCCACCGATAGGACTTTATACGGTCACCATCACCCGAGCAAGGAGCCTTTCTCCAACTGGGTAAAACAACATAAGCACACTTCGTCTTTCTTTTTGGGTGGTAGAAGCAAAACCCGAAACTTCTCTTCAATTCGGTGTAGAGAAAATCGGTGCCAAACTCCAAGCAATTGATAAGTATATAAGAACTTGGAATAAACTCATTTGGGTGTAAACACTAGAGTTATGGAAATTTTTCTCTAAAAATCTCACTCAAAACATGAACATTTTCCTAAACAATTTTTTCTCTCAAACTCTCTCTAAGAGATAAACTAGGATGGAAAAGTTAAGAAATGTTAAGTTAGAAAATGTCATTCCCGCACATATTAAAGTCCGTAAAAGTTGGTTAAAAACCAATTGGGGAAGTGGGTGCAAAACTGCCAATAACTGTTCCCGCCTGGCATCTCGTTCGAACAATATTTCGTTCGAACGAAATCTCGTTCGAACGAGACTTCTAACGACGTTCCAGATTGAACTCGTTAGAATCTCATTGGATATCTCGTTAGAACGACACTCTCGTTCGAACGACATATCTAATGACGGACCAGTATGCTTTAGTGGGAACTTGTTGGCAAAACTCGTTCAAATGACATATGGTTCGAACAAAAAAACTCGTTCGAACGACCTATCGAACGAACCACCAGAAAGTTTGAAAAATTCGTTTTTAGCCCAGAAAACTTTATAAACTTATTTTAAAGTTCTAATTAATTCTTTCTGAAAATAAAACACAGTTTTTTTTAAACCTAACACCCAATAAACTTGTTCCAAGCTCCTATATATATAATATTTCATTCATACCTTGGGACCATGGAACTATGGTTGATGACGTAGAAACGAGGCATGCAAACCGGCACATTTGATGAAGCTTTATACTCTTTGCCGCTACGTCTTCAACAAACACTTCATAAGCTTGAGAATATTACAATTACATACTATCCTATGAATAAATGTTTTTGTCCGGAATTGAGCCAACACTATACATGGACTCAATTGGAAATTTGTGTCCTTACAAATCTCCCCCTTTGGCTATTCCGGGACAAAAACCAAACAAAAATCCTAAAGGGCTGTCAAGCTCACTAGACTCAAAACATAACCCACCCAAACTTGACTCAGCCCAAGGATCAAACGCTTTGCCATTAAACAATGCCTCTTTAGAAGAATTCCTGCACACTTAAGCAAACTCATCAAATGCATAGGGAATATCAAAGTATTAAATGCAACTTTAATTAATTACTCCCCCTAAATTAATTCTCCCCTTTATCAAACACATGACCTACTTAGAAAGACGTCTCCCCCTAAGATAAATCTCCCCCAAACTAAGATACGATAATAGGATTAGATACCATTTCTCCCCCTATCATTTCTCCTCCTTTTTGTTCAGGAATAGGCAAAGGATAAAGAACTAATAAACACGTTGAAGCTTAAAGAGTTAAGACATTAAAGCATATGGACAATAAAAGCAAGGCAAAGACAAACAAATATCATATATATATATATATATATATATATATATATATATATATATATATATATATATATATATATATACCAATAAGTACTTGCATATATAGATAGATATAAACACACACATGACACAAAATACAATAAGTTTGCACACTCGTATGGCAAAAAAAGTGTCATATGGAAACGGAAGTGTAGGGGTGTGAACTAGCAACAATTAAATTTAGACCCAAACACTTAATAAACATTCACGGAGTTCTCATTTGATTGCAAACTTCATCACATTTAAATATAACCTCATGTGACAATATAAATATTGAACTCAATGAACAAACATACACAATGCATACAAGCCTAGCAAGATGATGATTCTACAAACCAAATAGAGTCATGACATTAAAGACAACTAGGATAAGCGGACATTGTGCAAACCGTTGATATACCATCCAATTCTCCCTCAATAAGCATATATATTCTTTTGCTTTTGAATGAATATATCAAACAAACATAGGCCTTGGCAATTGTATTCTTTTTAATGCCAAATATTCTGTTTTTAGGCCTTTGGATCACGTATTTCTTTTAGATCCAATAAACGGTGGCTTACTATCACAAATGATTTAATTCATCATTTCGGAGCCCTTCCCCGTGCACATTTTATTTATCATGTTTTCATTTTCACACAAATCTCACATGCAACGGATTTTGACATGCACTACTCCTCCTAGGTCATAGATATGTAGATGACTAGATTGGTAGGAGAACACCTCAGAAAGCTCAAATATAACATGTGACATTAAGATTTCAAAAGAGCTCGTGCATGTGTGAAAAGAGGCATATAAAAATAGAATCCATTTAAACAATACAAAATCCAACTGTTCCATATAAAACATGGTAAAGAACATTTTAAGGATTGAAAATCTAAACCAAAAGTTCTAGCCACGTGGGAGCGTAAAAGATGGGATTCAAACACAAATATATGCCACTTAAAGTGTGTCAAACTAAAATACATACAAAAAAGAATATTTTTGAGTTTTTAACATTTTTCACCAAAAATAAATATATATACTCAAAAGAATAAACAAAAATCATTTGTATTTTTCATTAAGCTTAAATGAAATAAATAAGACACAAATTATAAACAAAAATCTTTTTATATTTTTCAATTTATTCAAACACAAAATATAATACAAAAAGATTAACAAGTCAAAATTTCTAGCATGTGATATGAAATAAGGCAATGACTAGAAAATGACTAAACAAGCATACATTTAGCATGTGAATATAGCATGAAGTACAAACGCTAAAGTATGCAAAAGACTAACACATTCATCCTTTAGATTTAGCAAGGGAGGAAGCATGTGGAAGTAAATGAGAATCATAAACCCTCTTTTTCAAGGCAACCAAATCGAATTTCCTAACCCAAATTAATGAAGAATGACTATCTCGGGGTGTAGGAACTTTAACTACCGTGGTTACTTTACTATGGAATTTTCTAGGAATTCGTTTAAGATCAAAACAAAATTTCCTAAGATGACCTTTTCGACCACAATGTGAACAAGTAAAGACATGTTGAAAAGAGTTACTTAAGGAGTGATCTTTAAATGTATTCCTAGTAGATTCTCCTAAAACGTTGGTTTTGACTTTAGAGGTAAATTCATTACAAGTATTGAAGTCTAAACCACAATTGTCATTTTTAATTTGGACCGTTCCTAAGATTTTATCTAATTTTTCCGAACGACACTCCAGATCAAATTTGACATTACTAGAGTCTTTTAATTTATTTTGCAATTCTAAAATGTTAGACTCTAATAAAACATTGCGCTCTTCAAAAGCAAGAAGCTCATTTTTCAAGGATTCCATTAAACCACTAAGGCTATCTCTCTCGCCTTCTACATATTCAAGCTTCTCTTGAAGAGTCTTCACATGTGTCCTAAGGTCTTCTATTAAATCATTGTCATCAACGACCTTGGCACTCTCTCTTAAACTAGCTTCTAACTTCAAATTAGCTCTTTTCAATTTAATAGATTCTTTATAAAGTTCTTGAAAAGCATTTTGAAGTTCACTCACATTAACCTCTTCTTCATTTTCACTCTCTCTTTCTTCTCCACTCTCACTATCATAAAAAATAAGAGAATCATAAACTATGAATTTGGAAGTGTCATGAGTTAAAGTTTCATCGATCGATGAGTTCTCACTATCACTCACATGACTAGCCATAAAAGCCACAAAATTTTACTTAGTGGGGGAATCTGGCTTCTCTTCCTTATCACTATCACTAAGGGTCGCATTATATGAAATGGGTCGCTTACCATCTTTCCTTAGTTTAGTGGGGCAGTCATAAGCCCTATGGCCATAACCTTCACAACCAAAACACTTATTAGACTCGTCCCTATCTAAATTTTCATTACTAGGTTTAGGGATCTTTTCGGCTTTAGGAATCTTCTCCGCTTTAGAAATCTTCTCGTTCTTGTGATGCTTAGAAGATTCAAATTTCTTAGAATCATTTTTAAATTTATCTTTGTTAATTTTAAGAAATTTTCTAAATTTGCGAGCAAATAAAGCCATGTCTTCCGAGTCACTATCACTATCGCTCTCTACTACTTGTTTGACCTCTTTTCGGGCTTTTAAAGCAATGCCCTTTTCGATTTTCTTTTCAATTTTAGAGGGAAACATATCCAGTTCATAGGTTTGTAAATCACCTACAAGCTCTTCTAATTTCGTAGAGGCTAAAGTGGGTAAAGAATTTAAAACGGTCACTTTTGGAATAAATCTATCGGGTAGGGACCTTAAAATTTTCTTTACAACACGGTCGTCAGGTATTTTCTCTCCCAAGTTAAAAGATGAATTAACAATATCATAAAGTCTAGCATAAAATTCATCAAAAGTCTCTTTTTCATTCATTTTGATAGTTTCAAATTGAGTGGTGAGGTTTTGGAGTTTTGAAGCTTTAACGACACTAGTTCCTTCATGAGTTAATTGTAAAATATCCCAAGCTTCTTTAGCGGTCTCACACGTCATAATACGTCGGAATTCATCCGGTGTGACAGCGCTGAACAAGGCATTTAAACCACGGGAATTGAAATTAGCGAGTTTAAACTCATTTTCAGTCCATCTATCGGCGGGTTTGATAACACGTTCATTTTCAACTAAATAAGTTGGTGGGGACCACCCATTAACAACTGACATCCAAACTCTCTCGTCGATAGATTTTAGTGCCGATCTCATACGCGCTTTCCAATACGCGTAGTTTGAACCATCGAAAATAGGAAATTTAGAAAATGGGGAAAAATCCATTTTAGCCAAAAATTTAAAGGATCTTTAACGAAATAATTTATCGTTTTTGGCTCTGATACCAATTTGTGAAGTATGGAACCCCGAATTTTATTAAATATTTCCTTTTTACGTAAATCGATGTGGAAGCGTAAGATGGTTCAACTTTAAAACAACAACAAATTTTAAATTCTTAAAAAATTTAAAGTTAAACCAAGTGAAGTAAAATTAATCAATTAATATATTCACTTAAACCGATTAATTCAATCCAAGTCCTAGAATTTGCCTAAGTCATATTTATCAATATTAGCTAAATAGGCGAAACCAAATTTTAGCAAATGACTTGAATTAAGTAAAATTTACCCAATATTTAATTTAGCACCAAATTAAGTGAGTGTGAAGATTTAAACCGAATTTTATCTTGAATTATCCTACGCATGCGTTCTAAATTATTTAAGCAAGATAAAATAAACGAATCACACTACGCCGCGATGTACGAGGAAAAACCCAAGACGGGAAACAACCTCGGACGACTCTAGCCACAAATCCACTAGATACGGAATTACAAGTACAAGACATATAGACTTACAATGCACGACTCGATCCCTCTCAAGCCTCGAGGCTTCTTCATGTAGACACCTCTTCCTAGCGGATAACCTTGGAACACCACCACGGTCTGGGAATCCACCGATAGGACTTTATACGGTCACCATCACCCGAGAAAGGAGCCTTTATCCAAGTGGGTAAAACAACATAAGAACACTTCTTCTTTCTTTGTGGGTGGTAGAAGCAAAACCCGAAACTTCTCTTCAATTCGGTGTAGAGAAAACCGGTGCCAAACTCCAAGCAATTGATAAGTATATAAGAACATGGAATAAACTCATTTGGGTGTAAACACTAGAGTGATGGAAGTTTTTATCTAAAAATCTCACTCAAAACATGAACATTTTCCTAAACAATTTTTGCTCTCAAACTCTCTCTAAGAGATAAACTAGGATGGAAAAGTTAAGAAAAGTTAAGTTAGAAAATGTCATTCCCGCACATATTAAAGTCTGTAAAAGTTGGTTAAAAACCAAGTGGGGAAGTGGGTGCAAAACTGCCAAAAAACTGCCAATAACTGTTCCGGCTTGGCATCTCGTTCGAACGACATTTCGTTCGAACGAAATCTCGTTCGAACGAGACTTCTAACGACGTTCCATATTGAACTCGTTAGAATCTCGTTGGATATCTCATTAGAACGACACTCTCATTCGAACGACATATCTAACGACGGACCAGTATGCTTTAGTGGGAACTCGTTGGCAAAACTCGTTCGAACGACATATGGTTCGAACGAAAAAACTCGTTCGAACGACCTATCGAACGAACCACCAGAAAGTTTGAAAAATTCATTTTTAGCCCAGAAAACTTTATAAACTTATTTTAAAGTTCTAATTAATTATTTATGAAAATAAAACACAGTTTTTATTAAACCTAACACCCAATAAACTTGTTCCAAGCTCCTATATATATAATATTGCATTCATACCTTGGGAGCATGGAACTATTGTTGATGACGTAGAAACGAGGCACGCAAACCGACACATTTGATGAAGCGTTATACTCTTTGCCGCTACGTCTTCAACAAACACTTCATAGGCTTGAGAATATTACAATTACATACTATCCTATGAATAAATGTTTTTGTCCAAAATTGAGCCAACACTATACATGGACTCAATTGGAAATTTGTGTCCTTACAGGTTCGTTACAAAGTTTGGTTTTTAGGTTCACTTGTGATTCTCTCTCTCTCTGTATATATATATATATATATATATATATATATATATATATATATGAAATTTCAAGTGGAAATGAAACTAATTAGCTAGGTGAATATTATTCTAAAGTAAGCTAAATAATAAAATGACAAGAAATAAAATAAGTAGACCTGGAAAAATGAGGCACGACACGATAACACGACACGAACCGACACGAAGTTATAAGTTAATGGGTGGACCCTTAATGGATTCGGGTCATATCAGTGCCAACCCGATAAGACACGATAGTTAACGAGTCGGGTTATAGTTGACCCCCTCCATCCGTTAATACTCGATAAAACCCATTATGACCCATTAATTTAAGTAAATAAGATATACTTTTGGAACTTATAAATAATTTATATAGCATAACGTTAATTTAATCATAATAAATTTTACTAAATGAGAGATTTAGTAATGTCAATGAATTAATGCGTCAATTTGGGTTCAAAAATGAGATAATATATTAACTTGTATACACTTAAAAATAATTCATTATCTTAATGGGTATTAACGAGTGAACACGACATGACACGATAACAAAATGGCTCGGGTTTGGATATGATTTTTTCACATGATAAAAAAGTCACCCGTTTAGAGAAGAACCCGATATGACCCAAACACGATAAAAACGACACGAACACGACTTAACACGACCCATTGACAGGTCTAAAAAAAAGTGATGTAATTAGAATGAGAAAGAGACGAGGAATGAAATCCACTCGCATTTCATACAATAAACAGTAGTTTCAAACTTTCCAATCTAACTAACTTCCAAAATATTTATCTAATTCAAAAGTTGATTCTCATCACACTAATGAATTAACATAAATATTATTTTTGAAAAGTAATTTCAATTCCTACAAACTCCACTCCAAATAGACTAAAATTAATCAAATCAACCACCCTCTAGAAAAAATTCTTATAACTAATTTTAAATCATCAACAACACAACAAAAGTAGTAGAAAGTTAGATTACAAGTTAAATCAAAAGATAAGCCTATCTCTAGTTTGAATCTTAGGAAAAAATAATAAAGCTAGCTTTAAATCTTTTCTCAAAAATGGTTTATCATTTTTCAACGCGTAAACAAGTGAAGGAATTAGAAATTACTAATATAAAGAAGTTAACAAAAAGAAAAATATCAAACAAAATTAATTGAATCCATGGAGGCTTCATTTTATCCCTTGAATGGGATGATTAGTCTAGCATAATCAACATCCAAAGTATAAAATAAATAATTAAAGCCATATGTAATCTAAACAAGTTTAAAGACGGAGAAGAGATTATCAAACCAACTCTTTAATTTATATTAAGACTCCACTTCTTACAAAGCCATCCCAATCTTAATTGAATTACAATACTCAAATTATTTTTTTGCAAAGAAACTAAATATAATTTTCCCTCTAAAATTTGTGCCCAAGAACAATGCTCTCAAAAAATGAGTCTCTCTATAATTCAATCTTTAAATGATGCATGGCTCTTTTTTATAACTGGTAAAATGGGTTTATGGGTATATTTCGAATGTTAAGTGTAGAGGAAAAAAGGGGAATTTGAAATAATGGTGAGGGTATTTTAGGAATGCACATATGTAATGTGTTTTGAGGGTTTGAGGAGAGTTGAGGTTCATTTTAAGGAAAATATTAAACATTTAGAACATGTGATTTTTGGGTTGTTGGGGTTTTATTAGATGTGGGTTTATGTTTTGATGAATGGGTTTGGGTTTTGGGGGTTAAATGGGTAATGGGTACAATGATTATATTCGTATTGGATGAGTTTTGTTGGGCTACCGGGTCTCATCGATGGGTCGGGGATGTCCCGGCAGTAGGGGTAAGTTTTTCGACGCTTTTGGAGCGGGTCAAAATGGGTCGCCATGGCTGTTGGGTTTCAGGTGGGTTTTTCGAGGGGGTGGAAGCAATGGGTTATTGGTGGTTGATGGTTTAAGGACGTGGCTTCCCGGGTTCAGGCTATTGGAGTAGGGGTCGGAGCCACTTTTCCAGGAGCTTTCTGGGTTGAGGTTGGCTGAATGGTGGTGGCATAAGGTTTGCTCATGGTGGGAGAGAGGTGGATATTGAATTTTTTTTTTCTGTTTAAGTTCTTGGTTATGGAGGTAGAGGAGAGAGATAAAGAAGAGTGGGTTTTACTTATATGAAGAAGATGCGATAAGAGAAAGAGGATAAAAATCTGGTTTGGTGGTTGGGTATTTTTAATAAGGTATGAGAAGTTATTGGGTGTGTTTGTGGTTCATATGAGTAGGGTTTGAGTGAGGGAGGTGTTAGGGGAGTGTGAGTGCATGGGTATAATTTGTGTTCGTGTAAGAACTTTATTATAAAAATAAAAAAAGGAACATATTTATTTACAACACAACAAAATGCTAAAATATAAAAAAAATAAAGCACACACGTATAAAAAATAAAGACTCAAAATAAAATAAAAAATAAAAATAAAAAATATAAAACAATTAACACTAAAAAAATATAATGAAAAAATATTAATATCACACACCTAAATTTACATGGACACGAACATATTACTATGTATAAAATGACATGCACCTACTTTACAATATTTACATAAAATCATAAAACACTCAAAGTAGAAATAGAGATACTAAAAAATAAAATAAAAAGAAAATGATACGAACAATTGTAGAATGCATATATTAAAAATAAGGACGATAATACTACAAACACATTATATGGAACGGGGCTTAGGAAGGTTTAGGCTTGGTTTTAGGATGGTTAGTTTGTACGAGACTGGTTTAGTCAAACTTAACCTCATAATTGTCGTATTCGACTTGATTTAGAGCGTTCGATATCGCAAATGAATATTGACATACAAGATAGACATATACCCGCAGAAGGCCAAACTTATTGCGAATTAATAATTCAAAACTGTTTAATTGTGGTATAATTTTAACACTTTTCAGTGCTTATCATAATCACTTAAGAGGGAACCTTTATCATAAATTTTGAAAACAATCGTTTTTCAACTCCTTGGTAAGAAACTCACAAAATCTCACGTATGGACCAAGGAAACACTACTAAGATTTTAAATATTTAGTCATGATCAAGTTAAGAACTAAAATCAATATCCACATTGTACATATCAAATGCAACTAGTGAGACACATGTGCTCAAAAAGTATGAAATCGATACAAAAGATCTCAACAATTTTGTTTATCGTGATTTATCAATTCAATTTCAACCAAACAACTAAATCAATCAAACTTTTTCACCAAATGTTTTAGAATTCTCTTTTAATGATTATTCAAGTTAAATTGGTCATCAAATCAGTATATATAAATTACTTAACCATATTTGATAAAAAAAAATATAAATATAAAATCTTTTTGGATTATTGAAAAAGAATGATGCATGGGTATTTACAAGATCATGTTAGTAAGAAAGCATAGCATTGAAAGAAAATGCATAAGAAGGACATTTTCATGGAAATCTCACCAGTGCATAATAAATCACTCCAAACGAGATCAATTGAAATTATCTCTCCCACTTTGACTTATTTCCACACAAATCAAGAATGGATTGGGAATGTAAACCTATAAGAACTTACTCATCCTAGCAAACTATCAATCTGGATAGCGGTGGGGTTGTTCATCCCCTCATAAATAGTAGGAATATCAACACTTTCCTTCTTTATAAATTTTACCAGAGTAACATCAAGATGAATTCTCTTCGTGCATTCCTAGGCAACCATTACCTACCCTCAATTTTATCATTCATGTCAACTCTCTTACTTAATTTTCAAGTTCATCAATAAGATATCTACGATAAAATTCTTTCCCATTTCTAATGAACCTATTGTGTCCCCATATCAAGTGTCTAGAAGCTTTATTCAAATGGACTTGTATCCTACAAAACGTACAATAGTAAGCCTTCTTTCTTATCTATTTAGGTCTCAAATATCCTCTTTCATGTTTCTTTTATTTGAATAAAAATTGGAAAGTATGGTTCGATTTACGATAAGACAAGAATCCACTAGCAACTTTGTCATCTCTCCTTTCAATTATCCTACTACACAATTGCGGAGGAACGTCTGGTAATGGTCTTGACGTATAATCACGGTGTTTAACAAAATTCATTCAATAAAAGATATCTCCGATATCAAAATCATCTTCCAATTCGAAACTCAAGGAGTAAAAATCACAATTTCATTTCATTTTTCTCAATTTAAAACAAAATGATTCCAAATTTCCATTCTTATGAGAATAATGTGCATGAGACAGATTGTGAATGATCCTTTGAAATTTTGTTATTAAGACACTTTTTCTTCGTCAAATCAACATTATCTTTCAATTTTTGTTTCGTCTCACTTTTCTTTAAAATCAAAGAATCGGTTTTCTTTAAAATATGTGATGAACACTCACTTGATGTGTCACCTTGATAAGAAGATGATTTGTTTTTCAAACTTTTAAACGAGTCAAATTAACTATTCAAATACTCAAATTTTTTATCAAGTTCACTTTTAGGACCTTCACAAACAAGAAGCTCTTTCTTTACTTTTTCAAGCTCAAGAGACAAATCATTTCTCTTTTGTTCCAAAAATTTGAGTTTCTCGAAATTAAAACTTTTTGAACTTTTGAACTTTTGAGTCTTTTAAAATTAGAATTTTTTTAACCTCAAAGATTAGTTATCTTATTTCAAAGCAAGATTCATTTCTAAAAACTCACGTGTCTTTTTTTCAATCAATTTCATCTTTTCATTCATAAGTTGAGTCATTTAAAACTCTTTAAAAGCTTATTTTTCTTGTTCATAGAGGTTGACTTGATTAGCCAAAATCATATTCAACTTTTTAATTTTGATAAGTTGAGCATTTAACATATGAAAACTTCGACTCAATGATTTTCTATCTCTAATTTCATCATATTTATAAAAAATTAGCATCAATAGAGATTAATTTCACGGGTGAATGGAAAGTTTAATTTTTCCCCTTATCTATTTTGGATTTCAAATGTTATATCCTCATAATACGATCAAAAGGTATGACACACTCAATACTATCCAAATTAGTATAAGAAATATCCATCATAGTCACAAAAACAATATTTACTCACAAAAAAATAAAATGTAACAAAACCTAGCACAATTCACAATCAAGTAAAGGATATGACTAAAAGGCAAGTAACACAAAACTAAACACAAGATATACTCAAGGATGTTAATGTTACACATATGAGAACCTTGTTCTGATACCAATTGATAATGTGTGATAAACTCAAATACGATTTGAAGATTCATATATTAATACTCAAGTAAAAAACAAAAACAAACGTAGAAGGGGTAAACAGGTTTGAATGCATCCTAACTGAAATTTTTTGATTAAAAAAAATTTCTTGATATTTTAAGACTCCTAAGACTCGATTTGATAAAAACCTTCGCAAATGAATTGATTAACTCACGTTGAGACGAAATTAAGTGAATCTAGTGGGGAATCCTAGATCTAACACACTTAATCAAGTTTTAGGCAAATTCACTAAATGCAAAATATATCTATGTGATGTGTGTGATTTATTGTGTACAAGCCAATACAAAACATATAAGAGCAATCATAAAACAAGGTTTGTGAGGAAACTACCCCCACCTGGCCGAAAAAACTTCGATGTACTCCAATTATCATTTCTACTTTAAAAATAATTTGACAAACGATTAGAAGATAACTCTCACACAATCTCTATTTCATAGTTAATAATGAGCCTTTCAACTTTATCCCAAAGTCAATGAGAATGCACCTAAATATCCATGTCGTGAACAAAGAAGCCCATTCTCTTCCATGAAGTCACACCAAAATTTAATTTCTTCAAAAAATTGAAATGCTTAAAGTTTTAGATCCTGAAGTAGAAGATCAAATTAATTCAGTGTATATAAAATGATAGATCTGAATAAATCCACCCTCAATTCTCTCAAAAACACTTTGGATCAAATATAAATCAAAATTTCGAAAAGTTTTTGAAGAATAGGTGAGATTTTGTTTGAAAAGAGACAAAAGACCTCTTAACTTTTGAAAAATACTTAGAGATATATTTCAATTGTGTGAATTTCAGATCCTAAGAATTAGGAGGGAAATTGACCTTTAAAGAGAAATTTTTCAAAATATGGGATCGTTATGCGTATGAATCAAGTTTGTAATGTGTACAATTCAATCGAGTATGGTATCGTGTGAAATGTCATATGCAGGGGAACAATTTGGTGTCTTGCAAAATCCATCGGTGTGCATCAGCTAAAAAAAATGTCATGTGAACGGTTAAGGAATAAACTTTTAAAAAAAAGCCTTAACATGTTCCAAAAGAAAAAGTAACTCCCAAAAGGTTGTCAAAATAGTTTAAAATCTAAAACTATTTTAAATCACTTGTTCAAATAATTTTAAACATCCTCGCGCTTTTTTAGAAAGCGTAGTGCACTTGTATGGTAATCCATATACACTTCACAACATACACAAAAAGGATTAAAACCTCAAGGGTGCTCTATTTATTTCGTCCCGTTACCCTTTTCGCTTTTGTGATTAATTATCACAAATAAATGGTGTAAAAATGCACCCAAATGAATATAACACCTCAATAATACTAATACAACCTATCTAACGAATAATAAAAATAACAACTACAACTACAAATGAAAATGAAATACAAGTCTTCAAACTAGTCCCCAACTTCAACAAAGCGTCAACGGTGCCATTTGAAGATTGGCCTTTTCTTATTATATATGAATCGTTATTGCAAAGACCTTTTACTCAAAATCCCCTACAACCTACAAATACACTTAAAATATGTATATGCAAATAAGAATGTCAATCCAACTTTTCAGAGTGAGAGTACAAAAATATGAAGGCAAAAGTAAATTCACCTTCATATATACATATATATATATATAGAGGAAGGCTCACCTACATCATGCACTATACATCACACCTAATTCTAGGCCCTAGAAAATATTTTTTTCAAATTTTATATTTTTCCCTTGAAATTAACCTTCCAATCAGCACATATGAAAAAAATTAGGTCAAAATACATTTTGTAGCTATTTTTAAAAAATTCATAAAAAACTGCTGGCGCAGACCCTTATAAATAAGGTATTTTTAGCAGTTTTTTGTGGATTTTTTAAAAATAGTTACAAAATGTATTTTGACCTAATTTTTTACATATGGGTTGATTAGAAGGTTAATTTCAAGGGAAAAATATAAATTTGAAAAAAAAAGTTTTTTAGGGCCTGTAATTAAGCGTGATGCATGGATGATGTATAGAGCATGATGTAGGTGAGCCTTCTCCTATATATATATATATATATATATATATATATATATATATATATATATATATATATATATATATATAGGGAGAGGTTCAAAAGTGAACATAAGAGATGAACATTTTCATAAACATTAACAAAAAATACCTAACAATCCATTAATTTTAATTCCTACATTACAATTGGTCGGCGCTAGCAGCAATAGGCACGCGCATGACACTCATGTAACACGTGTTATTTTTTAAACACCCCACCACTCCACCCCCGCACCTGTCATCGTACACCATTTAACAGCAAAACTAACTGCTATAAGATAGCAGTAATGGTCAGAACCTTTCTACCAAAACTTTTAGAAGCCTACCATACATCATCATTAATATGCTTAGTCGTTGTAGAATCAAACTCCAAAAATTGGTGGCAAGTTACTTCTTCATCAAACCCATTTGCTGACTTCATCAAACCCAGTTGACCAAGCCAATTGTCGACTCTATCAAATACGGGCATATCATTTGATTAGCTTTGATATTTTTTCCATCAACGAGTAGACCTGAAAATAAGCGACAACGGATGTGTGTGGTAGGGGGTGTAAAAAAATATTCGAGCGACACACGTGTTCGTTGCCATTGGCGAGGACGAATTATAACATAGGAATTATAATTAATGGGGTGTTAGGTGCTTTTTTAATAATGTTTGTAAGGACATTTTTCTCATGTTCGATATGTTACATTTGTGTATATCATACGCCGCTACATTTGTCACGTCACTTCGATCTCACATGATGGCTTCTATTCAAATTCTAAGAATCAAGAATTCAACATCTCCATCAAGTGTCCCACATCTACCTCAATGACTTCACATTCCAAGATTTTAGGGATTTTATGCAAGTGGTACGTAAGAGAAGTCAAAACAATGAAAGAAAGGAAAGATAGGAAAATTCAAGGGCATTTTGGTAATTTTATAGTCATAGTTTATAGGTCTGGTGAAATGCAAAGCTGAAGATCTCGACGCCACAAATATACTGGAAGAAACAACACCTCAATTCGAGCTACGGTGAAGAAGTTATGACCTTTTGAAGATGGAGAAAATTCCATAGAAGAATGCTGATTTCTTTTAACCCCAAACCAACAAGGTACCGTGAACCAAATAGTGAACCGGTTTGAGGGGGAATCGGTTTGGGGTACAAGCAAACCATTTCGGGGTACACGCACAGCAAAGAGTCCCACCGACTCAAAACTCTTTGGTTTTCTTATAAAAGCTAACTCGGGGGAATTATTTTTTTAAGACTTGGAGAGACGTTTTTGAGAGTTCTATTAGATCAAGTCTTCATATTTTTTAGTCTCAAAAACTAATGTTTTGATTCACACATCAATCCTATACATTTGTGAATCCTTTTGGAACCCAAGAACACTTTGCTTTTGTTCATTCTTGTGGAGTGCATCTCTACACCGTATGGCTGCGTGTCATTGAGGATCTTGCTGCATGAAGATTCTTTGTCAAAGATTGGGCTATGAGTCCTTGGAGGGTGCTTCATGTATTCTCTTGATGAGTTCAAGACTGTGAGTCTTTGTGGGTTAGTTAAGCGTTGATTCATTGTAGATTTCTCTATGTAATTGTAAGTTGTGATTTATTGAATTCATAGTGAAATAAAGGTTTTACTCGAAAGGTTTTTTTTCCTGAAATCTGTGTCTCAGCATATTTGATGGATTGAATGTTTACGCATGTGTAAGGGATTCTTTAATTTGATTTTTTGTTTGAGCAAATTTAGACACCCAATTAAATAAGTAATCCGATAAATTGGAAATTTGCGAACTTGGATCAATATTACACATTCTCAAATTGGTATCACAGTGGGTTACTCTAATTTATTGCGTTATCCTAATTTTTCAAGGGTTTGATTTTTGATACAATTTGACTTCTCACATCATCAAATTGGTATCAGAGCGGGTTACGCTAATTTATCGCGTATTCATATTTTTTGCAAAATTATGTGATATTTTTTTAAAATTAGTTTTGTGAAAAAATCGCAAATTTTCCAATGGAACGTCCATTTAATGAGGAGACTATTTTTGAAAAAGTTCACAACCATGATAATAATTTAAAAAGTTGAAATTTGAAACTTTGTAAAAGAATTAAAGTTTTGGAAAAAGAAAATTCTCTCTTTAAAAGTAAGTTTGAATATTTGCAAGCGTTTCAAACTCAAAGTGATATTTGTCTTGAGCACTTTGGTAATTTGTGTATTGATTTTGATTCTTTGAAAATTGCCAAAAAGAAGAGTGATGAGAGAATCCTAGTTTTAGAGAAGGAGTTGGAGGACTTAAAAAATTCTAGGGCTCCCATTTGTGCCGTTGAGGATAAAAAATTAATTGATGATTTTACGGCACGTGAAAAGACTCTTAGGGAAAAGCTTATTTTTATTGAGGGGGAGCGCGATAAAGTGGTAAGTTTAATTGATAATTTGAAAAAGAAATCCCTCAGATTGGAAGAGTCTAATTCTTTGCCTGAGTCAAAAATTTTGAAGTTAAAAAATGATTTGACAGACTCGAGTAGGTTTGATAGTGATGGTAATGGCTCATCTTGTTCTCATGCTTCTAGTGCTAAATCCAAAACCATTATTTGTTTTAGATGGTCAATTAATCCCAAGGACGTTAGAAAAGATCACACTTTAGGAAACATTCCTCCCGTTTACACTTGTTCACATTGAGGTAGGAAAGGTCACCTTAGGAGATTTTATTTTGATCTTGGAAGAAGTCCTAGGAAGTCGAAGTCTAGTGTTTTCTTGGTTCCTAAATCCCCCACAGGACATTTCACATCTATTTGAGTTAGGAAATCACTCTTTGATACGCTAGATTTTAGACAAGTTGATTCTCATTTTCTTGCACATGACTCTTCTCTTGCCATATCATATAGATGATTGTGTTTGCATGTTTGTCATACACTAGTTGTGGTTTCATGATATATATATATATATATGTTTGCTAGTGTTATGACTTGTGTACTTTTTGTATACATTTTTTGAATTTTTTTTTTGAAAAATACAAAAAGATTTTATTTTGATAAAATTTTGAGAAAATCCAAAAAGATTTTTGTATTTTGTTTGCACCGTTTATGGATGGACACTTAGGATGACCAAGTCACAACATCATTCCATTTTTTTATGTGACAATTTGATAGTGTTTTGAGACAATAGGTCAATTCATCCATGTGCTTTATAATGTTTGGAGTCATTGCGATGTAATTAAGTGTTACTTCCTACATGTTTGACTCATAATTTCCTTTATTGCACACGTGCACGAATTTGTTTGATTATTGTGCTTGTCTTATCACATGTTGGTTGGGAATTTTCACTTCAATCCTGTCTTCAAAATGAACCAAGGGCGATGAAACTTGATAAGAAAGTTGTGCATGTAAGAACGGTTTGTGAGTTTTTGTGCTTTATTTAAAAATGGGGAAGGGCTACGAAAGGTAATTATCTATTCTTTTCTATTAAGCCACCGTTTAACCGGACCTAAAAAAATGAGGAATTTTATTATCTGGGGTCCAAAGAGGTTTAAAAGATCCCGAAAAACTTTAAAGGAAATAAAAAGAAATTCATGCCAATTGTGGGCCATTTAGGTTTTTTCACCAATTCTCCAACGTTTGAGAATTTAGATTACCTCTAAAAGAAAATATAAGTGAGGGAGTTTGGATGGAGAATTTAAACGGGTTTGCACGTCCTTGAAAGTCTTGAAAAAGTGCTACATAGATTTAGACGTTATTTGTGTGGAAATCACTCTGACTTTGATTTGTTGATTTGTTGATTTGTATAAGAAGATGTCATCTAAATTCAACAACTTTTACACCTAAGGATACTTTTGATGTTCATTCGTAAGGGGTACACGTATGCATTGTGCAGATATGATTAATTGAGTTGATTTTCCTATCGCATGTATTCACACCCATTCAATTTCCATGACATGGTTGTTTGAGTTTAATTCCATGGTGTGATTTTTGTATCATTATTTTTGTACGAAAGATTGAAAAATAAAAAATAGTTTGTGAATGTTTTTAGATACTCCTTTGCATGCGCGTAGTTTGATCCATGTTCTCTATGCATTTTATCGTGACACTCCTGTGAGACCCCGCTTAAAATAATAACGGGTAGCCAACCCTATACTACAATTAATCAGGAATCTCAGATGGATCATGCTCAACATCTGCTGACGATACTAAAATAAATAAGCCTAACCACCCAAAAATTTATTTAAAAGCGGATGCAATAACTAAATAAAATAAACAAAGAATATCAAACCAACAACTTACAACTACACACAAGGTAAAATGTACACAAGTACCAGGATAAAAGAAAGTGCTAGAATAAAAACAAAAATGAGTACACAAAAGGAAATATACCCGAATAAGCTGTCGGGTCATAGACAGTACAACAATCATGAAGAAGAAATATAAACAGCAACAATTAACCCTTGGGTGTAAACCCAATACACAACATGAATCCAACCTAGATTTACAAGAAGTAGGAAGCGACTATAATCTAAATCCCGCCACAGTCCACAACTGTTACAACTCCCAAGACTCTGAATAGAAAAGCATCTGGTATCCATGCGGTAGGACACCTGTGGTATAATATACATACGTATAGCAAAAAGAGATATAAACGGGTTAGATCCCGAGGTGTAAAAATGTTTAGCAAGTGTGTTAACCGTGCATAATAAATATAAATGCACTATTTCATAATTAAGGTGGAGTCGCACTCTAGTGAAACCCCAAACTCATCTATCATCTATAGTTCGCACCTAATCGTGTCCTGAAACCTTAATTAAGTTACCCCGCTCACATAAGGACAACCTAACTTACCATTCACCCGGTCCATACCCACTTGACCTACCATCCTAACATAACCCAAATTTACTTTCCATTCTAAACCCACAGAAATATATATACACACATAATCCCTCATAGGCTTAGGTTCCAATTATAAATTTTAGTGTTACACATATTAACATTAAGCTTCAATATAAGAGTTTATTCTATAAACAACATATACACAAGTATTAAGGAAAAAAACTCTCTCCACTCTCAACATTGCACTACGTTTCGTGCGTGGGGCGTCTCGCAAAGCGAAATTCAAACAAGGAATCCCCCCGATAAACTACTCCTTGACAATGTCGATTGTAGGGATCCATTATGTCATCTACAGACAACATAACACTGCAACTAATTAAATAATGAGTATTATATCTAAGAACATAAATAAATAAAAATCTCTTTAAATCCTTGAGGTCGATATAAATGTACATCAAATAAACTAGTACACCAAATCAACAAAAATGTATGTCAAAGAAACTCCATATCCTCTTCACATGAAGGATAGATAATGTAACACCCCACCTAATTAAATACCGGGTGGCCAATCCCATACCAAATTAAAATAGAATATACAGTTGGCTCATTCTTAGCATCAATGTCGAAAACATTAACTAATCACCCAATACACAATTAAGTTGGTGTTAAAAACTTTCCAAATTTTAATTTCAACAAAATCCATTTTTTTCTTTTACCAATAACACAACACATATTATTCTATAACACTAATAACCCAACAGATAACACAAAGGAATTTAAATGCAATTGGAAACGGGTCAGAGCCCGATGTGAAAATAATTTTGAAAATAGCAAGTATTTAACAAGTGCAATAAAGCATTTATTATGTACATGTTAGTATCCAACTCTCACTTGCTATTCTCACCTCTCATCTATAGTGGACACTTAATGTTTCCTATTAACCTCCTAGTTAATGGTTCCTCCTAACTAGTTTTCATAATATGATTCCATACCATATCATAACCCCATATGTACCATACCATACATAGTACAATCATTCCTATACGTTTCCCATTAATATGAATTAATCTTTTCAAATCTATAAGAATAAACATTCATTAACTTAATTCACTTCTTTTTATTTATTCACCGTCATCTACAATTATCACACAGTAGAATGAACTAACCACTATATACATTCATTTAATTCATTATATATATATATATATATATATATATATATATATATATATATATATATATATATATATATATATATATATATATATAATACGGCACCCCGAGACACAGCTGCGGTGCAATGCATTACTCTGCTATCATGTCCCAATATCGCTGGTCGCCGAATAGGGGACTAAAGGTTCGGTAAGGATTCCACGAACTACAATCAACAACACAAACATTTGGAGACAAACATAGTTCTCATACCCATGGGTCACGCACATACCTACGTTCCCATAGTCAACGAACTTATCAACTCCCCGATAAGTTTTTCATAGACCTATGTTCTTGAGCGATAAATCAAAGATCCCATGGATTCATCAAGATATGACTGCCCTCACATGCAAACCTCCCCATCGATAGCAAGTTAGCTAGGTATGTCATACACATAAATCATCAATCAATCAAATAGGCATTATCATCTACCTATAATATATTATAAACAAGGTACTCACATTACCCTAAGATAATTCCCATACATAGAATTATATCTTTCGAATCCTACGTATTAAAATATCATGACTTATCAACAAAACCAACATCCTCGCATCCTATAATATATCTCCACTCCCTACGTCGCTAAGGTTCATGCCCAGAGAATCTCGCAAAGCGAAATCCAAACAAGGAACCCCTCCAATACACTACTACTTAACTTTGTCAGTTGTGGAGGTCCGTCAACTTCAAATACGCAATCGGGATAACCTCATCCCCTCTTTCAACCAAATGTGGTCTGAACTCCCAATCAATTAAATCGCAATTTCAATTTAATTATCATCATTCTAATCAATTAAATCCCAATCACATTAATTCGGTTCTTATCTAGGGCTTACTGATCTTCCCTAAGTCCCATTATATCCAAGGTTCATATACTTTTCCCAAAATTCTTTCCTATTTGAATTTACTATTTGGCAATTTCTCTCACTCCAATAAACTGGCATCTCAAAACTGGACTATGATAAAATCTCCAAAAATTTCCTCTGTCGCTCGAACTAGAATGATTGTTGTTTGAACAACTTCCACGTGTCGTTCGAGTGACTTCGTGCGAGATCGCACGAGATGTCACTGTTCGTCTTATTTCCCAGAATTCTGCGTTTTCACCATTTTTTTAACCTAAAAACCTCTGAGAGTCAACACCCAACATCTCATCATCAATATCCATTAACACTTATCATGTTATAACTCATTCCCAACATCTCATCATCAAGAGTTTGAATTAAAAGCATATATTTATCCTCTTTTTTTTTAAATTATCTACATGATATCTTCAAGAACACACCAATGATTCTCATAATTTCCTCAACAGATTTGTGATTATTTCGTGAATTACTATCTACCTACAACATGAGTTTGATTCCTATATATTTTCAGATTCCAGAAATCCATTAACAACTCTATTTTTTCATGTTCCAAACATAAAAAATCTCATCTTTTCTATAACTATTCTAACATGGACAATATACAAACTTAGATTGCAATTATCAAACACATCCCTCTAATTAAGATCTGATCCTTTGGTGTAGTATATAACAGGTGGTTCTCCCTTTCTCCGGTCACTTACGGTGGTGGTTGGTGGTGGTGACCTTTGGTCCTTAGTTCTCCTCCTTTCCAAGCAAGATTCTCTCTTCCCAAGCAACCTTTCACTTTCTCTCAAAAGATGACCTCTCAATTTTTGTGTAGAAGAGATGAATGAACCCACACACAACTAATCTCCAAATATTTATAATAGGACAAAATCCAAAATCACTATCCATCCCCCTTGTAAAAATAACCAAAATGCCCTTTTGGGTTGTCTTTTTATTTCCAAATGACCCGAGACCCAAAACCAACATCCAAATAGACTTTTCTGACTATTTCAACCCTTCCGGATGCAAAAAAATAGTCAAAATGACTATAAGGTTGATGTAAAATATGTTTCCTTTTTAATTTAATAAATTAGTCCCGACACGTCCCATACCGCGTCCGACTAAAAATTCAAATTACTGAATTAGTATCACACAACCACATCAATAGCATCACATTCATATATTACCTAAATATCTTTAAGTAATATTCAGAATAATTCATTTTAATATCCACAATTCGGATAAAACCCAAATGAATTAATTTATAATAAAATCCAATTAATCCATTAATTTAAAATATAACCCATTTTAAAAGTCATTAAAATTAAGGGGTATTACATACTTCCCCCCTTATAACAGAATTTCGTCCCGAAATTCAGAAAGATAAATCATACTGGTAAGATCAACTCTAAGTATAAGTCTCACAACGCAAGTAATCTATGTCGTACCGCCCATATAGTACTTTATCAAAAATCCCCATTGATGTTACACGCCAAGCCTCACCATATAGTTTCTACTGAATCGAATTTAAACTTTATGCAATCTTCCCTATACCATCCTCGTGACAAAGTTTGGGAAAAAATGACCCTCACTTATTAAACAAATAAATCCTCAAGTCATAACTACTTACTCTTTCACAATTCTGAAAAATACTACAATCCAACCATCCAGGGCGCCCAAACACCCTTCCATTATAAAATGGCTACGGTTACCCACATTATACTATGATTTATCTCAAAGGTTATAAACTCATATCCTTAAGACCTAACTTACTTCGACTCCCAATTTTTTTAGTTTCATGCGTGGGGTGTCTCGCAAGCGAAATCCAAACAAGGAACCCCCCTGATACACTACTACCTAAAGTAATTGGTCATCGAAACTCCTCAGGTCCTTAGTCAATAGTACATAACCTCCCTACAGGTTCTATCGATTTCAAATAAAAGTCTACTCATCTACTCTCTTATTAAAGACAAGATGCTGGCTATACGCTCTCATATACCACAAGTCAATGCACGCCGCTAGTCACATCATGTTCAGACATGCCCAACGTAAGTAATTCCGTGATAAAAATAAAACCCACGTGATGACATGAAAAAATATAGGTGTCCCACACCCCTCGGTGAGTCTACGTAAATAACAGTGCTATTGGCGAAGTTTAGTAACCCTTTTGCCTATACAATATTAATCGCTATAAAAATTAGTATGCGCCTCATGACTCCTTAAATAGAAAACATACCCTCATTCGCGGGTGATGGTTGTCGACTCCCACTATTATAACTTTGCTCCGATGAGTCGAGAAAAATTTTACCCCAAATTTTCAGTTCTAGTTAACCACAGTCCACTATATGCCCAAGCATTTGAATATATTGCCTTCGTTAGGTAACACACACAATTCCCTCATTTTAAGAACTTCTACTGATCACTCTCCTCAATTTAACATAATAGGGGTAACCTCGACTATGGTCATCATACTTGAACATACTTCATAACCTCCTAGGTACGATATTCGCCATCCGTCCAATGGACCTCATCTGTCATACTCTTTGTTCTGTCATGCCCGGACATAAATAAGATTAACTGATATATACGTGATAGCCGAAGAACGAAATCTCACCAAGGAAATCAACAGTCCTAAACATAAGGCTCTATATCAAACAAAGTAACGCTCAGCTGAAAGTATTGTAAATCGTACAGACCCTAAAGGACACTAGAACCTGATGCTCTGATACCACCTGTAACACCCAGCCTAATTAAATACCGGGTGGCCAGTCCCATACCAAATTAAAACAAAATATACAGTCGGCTCATTCTTAGCATCACTGTCGAAAACATTAACTAATCACCCAATACCCAATTAAGCCGGTGTTAAAAACTTTCCAAATTTTAATTTCAACAAAACCATTTTTTTTCTTTTACCAATAACACAACACATATTATTCTATAACACTAATAACCGAACATATAACACAAAAGAATTTAAATGAAATTGGAATAAAAATTCCCAAATAATTATCCA
Organism: Sambucus nigra; assembly: GCA_949130495.1. Taxonomy (NCBI): domain Eukaryota; kingdom Viridiplantae; phylum Streptophyta; class Magnoliopsida; order Dipsacales; family Adoxaceae; genus Sambucus; species Sambucus nigra. The sequence goes on from OX422217.1 coordinate 575,945,323, forward strand.
ATACAGTAATCCCCACAATAGTAAATGTATTAAAACGACACGAGTACAAAACTATTTGACTCAGATAGAAAGAAGATAACTGAATTCCTTTTGGGCGACATGAATCAAATGAAGATAGGTGTCCAACCAATATTCCATAGCTCCATAAGGTTGGAGTCCTTGATGCTAGACACCTAATATAGAAGGTACAATAGAAAAGAAAATATGCAAGGAAATGGTCAGAGCCCGATGTGAAAATGATTTTGAAAACAAAAAGTATTTAACAAGTGCAATAAAGTATTTATTATGTACATGTTAGTATCCAACTCTAACTTGCTATTCTCACTTCTCATCTATAGTGCACACTTAACGTTTCCTATTAACCTCCTAGTCAATTGTTCCTCCTAATTAGTTTCCACAATATGATTCCATCCCATATCATAACCCTGTATGTCCCATACCATACGTAGTACAATCATTCTTATACATTTCCCATTAACATGAATTAATCTTTTCAAATCTATAAGAATAAACATTCATTAACTTAATTCACTTATTTTTCTTTATTCACCGTCATCTATAATTATCGCACAGTAGAATGAACTAACCACTATATACATTCATTTAATTCATTATATATATATATATATATATATATAATACGGCACCCCGAGACACAGCTGCGGTGCAATGCATTACTCTGCTATCATGTCCCAATATCACTGGTCGCCAAATAGGGGACTAAAGGTTTGGTAACGATTCCACGAACCACAATCAATAACACAAACATTTGGAGGCGAACATAGATATCATACCCATGGGTCACGCACATACCTACGTTCACATAGTCAGCGGACTTATCAACTCCCCGATAAGTCTTTCATAGACCTATGTTCTTGAGCGACAAATCAAAGATCCCATGGATTCATCAGGATATGACTGTCGTCACGTGCAAACCTCTCCATCGATAGCAAGTGAGCTAGGTATGTCATACACATAAATCATCAATCAATCAAATAGTCATTATCATCTACCTATAATATACTATAAACAAGGTACTCACATTACCCTAAGATAATTACCAAACGTAGCATTATATCTTTCGAATCCTACGTATTAAAATGTCATGACTTATCAAAAAAACCGACATCCTCACAACCTATAACATCTCTCCACTCCCGACGTCGTTAAGGTTCATGCGGAGCATCTCGCAAAGACAAATCCAAACAAGGAACCCCTCCAATACACTACTACTTAACATTATTGGTCGTGGAGGTCCGTCAACTTCAAATACGCAATCGGGATAACCTCATCCCCTCTTTCAACCAAATGTGGTCTGAACTCCCAATCAATTAAATCCCAATTTCCATTTAATTATCATCATTCTAATCAATTTAATCCTAATCACATTAATTAAATTCTTATATAGGGCTTACTGATCTTCCCTAAGTCCCATTATATCCAAGTTTCATATACTTTTACCAAAATTCTTTCCTATTTGAATTTACTATTTGGCAATTTCTCTCACTCCAATAAACTGGCAACTCAAAATTGGACTGTGATAAAATCTCCAAAATTTTCCTCTGTCGCTCGAACCAGAATGATTGTCGTTTGAACGACTTCCACGTGTCGTTCGAGCGACTTCGCACGAGATGCCATCTCGCACAAACGACTTCGCGCGAGATCGCGCGAGATGTCACTGTTCATCTTATTTCCCAGAATTCTGCGTTTTCACCATTTTCTTAACCTAAAAACCTCTGAGAGTCAACACCCAACATCTCATCATCAATCCCCATTAACACCTAGTAGGTTATAAATCATTCCCAACATCTCATCATCAAGAGTTTGAATTAAAAGCACATATTTATCCTTTTTTTTTTAAAATTATCTACATGGTATCTTGAAGAACACACCAATGGTTCTCATAATTTCCTCAACAGATTTGTGATTATTTCATGGATTACTATCTACCTACAACATGAGTTTGATTCCTATATATTTTCAGATTCCAGGAATCCATTAACAACTCTATCTTTCATCTTCCGAACTTAAAAAATCTCATCTTTTATATAACTATTCTAACATGGACAATATACAAACTTAGATTGCAATTATCAAACACTTGCCTCTAATGAAGATCTGATCATTTGGTGTAGTATATCACAGGTGGTTCTCCCTTTCTCCGGTCACTTCCGGTGGTGGTTGGTGGTAGTGACCTTTGGTCCTTAGTTCTCCTCCTTTCCAAGCAAGCTTCTCTCTTCCCAAGCAACCTTTCACTTTCTCTCAAAATATGACCTCTCAATTGTTGTATACAAGGGATGAATGAACCCATGTACAACTAATCTCCAAATATTTCTAATTGGATAAAATCCAAAATCACTATTCTTCCCCCTTGTAAAAATAACCAAAATGCCCTTTGGGTTGTCTTTTTATTTCCAAATGACTCGAGACCCTAAACCAACATCCAAATAGACTTTTCTGACTATTTCAACCCTTTCGGATGCAACGATGCACTCGAAACGACTATAAGGTTGATGTAAAAATATGTTTCCTTTTTAATTTAATAAATTAGTCCCGACACGTCCCATACCGCATCCGACTAAAAATTCAAATTACTGAATTACTATCACACAACCACATCAATAGCATCACATTGATATATTACCTAAATATGTTTAAGTAATATTCAAAACCATTCATTTTAATATCCACAAATCGGATAAAACCCAAATGAATTAATTTATAATAAAATCCAATTAATCCATTAATTTAAAATATAACCCATTTTAAAAGTCATTAAAATTACGGGGTATTACAGATTAATATATATTTACTCTAAATATATATAATCAATCATTCATTTCTATAAACACGTATACATAACACACATAATGTATACTTTGCCATCAATGACTTTCCCCATTAATATGAATAATTATATTACGCGCATATAACGATTCTAAGACCTCCCTTCCAGGTTTCCCCACCGTGAGTGCCCCTAAATAGCTATCATCTTCCAGGTCCTATCACACACAAGACAACCTGGGTACCTACATCGCATAACGTCGGGAAGTGACCATATACCTTCGACAATGAGTCATAACCACACCCGGAATTACCTCACTTTGAACAATAATCACACAATATATAATAACCGGTCGTATGGCCGAGGAATATATTCATCCTGCATTAACTAGCCAGGGGACTTCACCTCATGCGCGTAACTTCCCCTATGATAGCATTTAGAGAGGTGTGTAGATACATATATATTTATCATTCACAATGTATAGATATGTACCATCAATCACATTATATGTATAAATCATCACACAAGAAATATACATTTGTTCCATATTTACATAACCATTTCATTATATATATTAATCTCTATATATGAAAGCATACTCTATCTCCAATCCGTGTTCATTCACTAACATGAGCTAGCGATATCTATACAACTCCCGTAATACTCACCCTTTATTTAACGCATGTATATATTTTAAAAATTCTCTCTTATACAGTGCCTCACTTGAATTCATCCATTACCCCTATGATATGACTAAGCTTCCAATATATATATATATATATATATATATATATATATATATATATATATTCCACATTAAGGTTACTCACTTAAAGTTTAATGGATGAAACAATCTCTATTCATCCCATTTATATCCGAATGCACTCCGATATATCTAATAATAATCTCGACTATAGGTATACACATAACTAATAGTTTACAAACGACCATCTTAATCCTCAATTCATTTTATAATCCTTTCAAATATTGAAATCCTAATTGTTACTCACACAATCAATAATTTGTAAGCCTCAAGCTCGAAACTACATTTATTTTATGATCTCATCATACATTGGGATATCCCATAGTTAATCACTCGCCGATATGTATAGACTAGTCCGACGATAAGTATACTCAGAACTATTGGTTGGTAATGAGTTAATTTACCCTCACTTTAGATTACGGTTCAATGTCTCCTAATGAACCCTTAACCTTAATGCATTTACGATTTATTCCTTGAGATTATCATCACAAAGGATACACGACCTCTCTCTTGCGTTGGTCCCTAATCATATCCTAAATAGAATCCCATCGCTATAAGGAATTAACACTAAGATTGGTACCTAAGTTTCATATTATGCCATCACAATTTCCTCATGATATCCTCAACCTCGCATCATGTATTAACTCACATAAAATTTCCAAATAGAACTCCCATCCCTAATAATTCCCCACTACATCGACACGATGAACTCCAATGCATACGAATGTCGGTTTACACAAACTAGTTCGATATAATCCCAAGATCAAAACATAGGAGAAACTCCTGATAATTCTCCAAAACATATCTCTTTCATCACATACGAATGTCCCAAATCAATAAACCCAATTGAAATGGACCAAAACTCTCTCTAGAAAAACCTTGCTAAAACAGCCGTGTTTTCGAATCGATTCGACCTGGCCCGAATCGATTCGGTCTCAAGGGAGAATTGATTCGCCCCATCTGCCAATCGATTCGGTCCAAAGGACCTGGGAGTCTGTCTTAGACCGAATCGATTCTCCTTGGGTATGAATTGATTCGATCATACAGACCTGACACTTTTGCGTAAGTTGAATCGATTCTCTTAGGGGGCGAATCGATTCGGGTCTGCAGAACTCTAAAGGTTTCTTCTTCTTAACAAAACCTACGAATTATAAACCCTAAAATCATCACTTCTAACTCCTAAACCTTCATCATATCATGATTCTAAGCCAATAAATCAACACAAATTTGATCCCAACCATCTCTACACAATCAAACCCATATATAAACACCAATTTCAAGATTTGATCTACAAAATCTAGGTTTTGCTATTAATACCCAAAATCCAATTATTTTATCCACAAATTATGACATGAAATACACAAATGAAATATTTAGCAAGATTAAACACTTGCCTCAGAATTGTAGAGGTTGAATCCTTCCCGAAGTCGCATACGGGCCGAAAATCTCTAAGCTTTTTGTCTTCTCTCCCTCTCTTGCTTTCTTACTTTCTCTTTCTATCTTTCTCAAATGATAAGGGCTGATCTGTAAGCCTCTTAAACCCTTAAAACATAAATCCCTATTTTAATTGATAATACACACTTTAAATGACTCGTTTACTCCAATTCGAGTCAAACTGACTTAAAAATATTTCGGACCCAAAATAAATCCCAAGGATAGTCATTTCGACTATCTCGACCCATCCGGAATCAATGGCGCACTCGGAATCGTCATTTGAACTACTTAATAACATTCTTAATTTTGAACTTCAATTACCAAATTTTAAAATTCTCCAATTTAAATAAATTTTATTTCTCCCAAAAATTTAATTTCTCAATCCCAAAGGCACGGGGTATTACATACTTCCCCCTTTATAAGAATTTCTTTCGCGAAATTTTAAGACATGCCTAGGACTTTGAATCTCATCTAGTCCTTATATCTACCCCCAAGATCACTATACCCATCTCTACCAGTTCTCACATCGAACCATATAAATTTTAACATCAAACTAGCTACCCAGGGCGCCCATACACCTCGTAACCGTGCTCCACTCATAAAAACATAACCCGGATCCACTAGCCTCAAATCGTAATATATAACTCTTAACAATTTCTATAGTAGCATATTAAATATATATAAAAGTTTGAAATTTCCAAGGGTTGAACTCTTCTCAATTCCTGAAATTTGCTACATTCATGCAAGGGAGGTCTCGCAAGCGAAATCCAAACAAGAAACCCTCCCAATACATTACTGTTGCTATGTCGGGGATTGGGATTTATTGAACCAAGATTAAGGTTTTATAAAATATTTTCAAATCATAAATATTGCCGTAGGCCCATATACCAACACAATATAAAGAAATTTCGTGTCTCTCGACACGCCAATCAAATACCATATGTTCAAGACACAAGGCCTCAACAAATACAATACTCTTGCCAACAACTAATCCTCCAAACTTATACATATAGGAGCTAAATTCCCCGCTCAACAATGGATCTGCTAAACTCTGAACCTCTCAGTTATACAATTCCTTTACATTACCTTAAAGCATTACCAAGATAAATCCTTCTCTTATTGGAACACTACCATAACCTACTGCAGCCTATCTATAAGACAATGACTTTATAACCATTACGAAACAAACTTTAACAGTCCGCACTTTCGGAACTCAATATAATAACTCTCTATTAACTCATCGTGAAACGATCTGTTATCCCAAAAGATACCATACAGAGACCGCACTTACTAACCCCTTCCTTAAAGGAAAATTCTATACACACTATGGTTATAGCAGCTAACTCTTCATTATACTTTACATGCGACGCCCTCAATACTGCGCACAACATCAGCAAAACCCAAAGAAAGGCACTCTACCTTGTACTCCCATAATTCAATTGTTTTCCTTCATCCATGAATCCCTGTTCAAAGTCCTCTACCCCTTCTAGGATAATCTTTCTTCCTAAAACTTATTTCTCCACAAGGGAAACATCTTCCCAAAAATTCTTCCTAACTATTTCGAAGGATAAAATGCTATTGCGACCCCTGACAACTCCTCCGGTCCTACTTAATAGACCCAAAACCCAAATTCCATACTCCCTCTTCCTAGAAGGTGATACTCCCAACATTGGGATAACCCCGCACACCTCACATCGATTTTCCTAATAAACACTGGCGAATTCATCAACCTAAACCTCCCAAGGGCTTCACTACCCATTCATCCTCATCACTTACCTTATCAATCACAGAATTCGCCATTCAAGTCACTTCTTCTTCATACTCGACCATCATCAAATCACCTTGAATCATCGATAAAATTCTCATCCTTATCTCCGCTTGAGGCAAGGAAAGAAATTACCTCCAGTCAAAGCGTACCCAAACTCTATTATGGGTACTACATCTCTCATCTCGTCCCTCCCTGGATGACATATTCTTGGCGATATCTGAGATGAAAGCAACTGTGTCAGAACGTCGTTCAAATGAATACACCTCTCAGAAGAAGATAAACGTATTGAACACAGCAATCCTAATAGTAGGGCTCTACACCAATAACGCTAACGGAAGAACGCAGAAAACCTGCACAGATCCTAAAGACACTAGAACCTGATGCTCTGATACCATCTGTGACACCCCGCTTCAAATAATAGAAGGTGGCTAGCCCTATACTGTAATTAATCAGGAATCTCAGATGAATCATCCTCAGCATCTACTGAAAATACTAAAATAAATAAGGCTAACTACCAAATTTTTTTTTTAAAAGTGGATGATAAAATTAAATAAAACAAACAAAGAATATCAAACCAACAACGTACAACTACACAGAAGGTAAAATGTACACAAGTACCAGGATAAAAGAAAGTGCTAGAATTAAAACTAAAATGAGTACACAAATGGAAATATACCCAAATAAGCTGTCGGGTCACAGACAGTACAACAATCATGAAGAAGAAATATAAATAGCTACAATTAACCCTTAGGTGTAAACGCGATACACAACATGAATCATACCTAGATTTACAAGAAGTAGGAAGCAACTACAATCTAAATCCCGCCATAGTCCGCAACTGTTACAACTCCCAAGACTCTGAATAGAAAAACATCAGGTATTCATGCAGTAGGACACCTATGGTATAATATACATACGTATAGCAAAAAGAGATATAAAAGGGTCAGAGCCCGAGGTGTAAAAATGTTTAGCAAGTGTGTTAACCGTGCATAATAAATATAAATGCACTATTTCATAATTAAGGTGGAGTCGCACTCTCGTGAAACCCCAAACTCACCTCTCATCTATAGTGCGCACCTAATCTTGTCCTGAAACCTTAATTAAGTTACCCCACCCACATAAGGACAACCTAACTTACCATACGCCCGGTCCGTACCCTCTTGACCTACCATCATAACATAACCCAAATTTACTTTCCGTTCTAAACCCACAGAAATATATATACACATATAAGCCCTCATAGGCTTAGGTTCCAATTATTAGTTTAAACCAATTATAAATTTTAGTGTGACACATATTGACAATAAGCTTCAATATAAGTGTTTATTATCTAAGCAACATATACACAAGTACAAACGACAAAACTTCTCTCCACTCTCAACATTGCACTACGTTTTGTGCGTGGGGCTTCTCGCAAAGAAAAATCCAAACAAGGAACCCCCCGATACACTACTCCTTGATAATGTCGATCGTAGGGATCCATTATGACATCTACACATAACATAACACTGCAACTACTTAAATAATGAGTATTATATCTAAGAAAATAAATAAATAAAAATCTCTTTAAATCCTTGGGGTCAATATAACCGCAATCGTCTCTAAGTACGATCTTTCAAACCAAATAAACTAGTGCACCAAATCACCCAAAATGTACGTCATAGAAACTACATATCCTCTTCACACGTAGGATGGATAAATATATATTTACTCTCTATATATATAATCAATCATTCATTTCTATAACCACGTATACGTAACACACACAATGTATACTTTGCCATCAATGACATTCCACATTAATATGAACAGTTATATTAAACACATAACGATTCTAAGACCTCCCTTCTGGGTTTCCCCACTGTGCGCGCCCCTAAAAATCTATCATCTTCCAGGGCCTATCACACACAAGACAACCTAGGTACCTACATCGCATAACGTCGAGAAGCGGTCATATAACTTCGACAGTGAGTCATAACCACCCCCAAAATTACCTCACTTCGAACAATAATCACACAATATATAATAACCGGTCGTATAGCCGAGGAATATATTCACCCTGCATTCACTAGCAAGGGGACTTCACCTCATGCGCATAACTTCCCCTATGATATCATTTAGATAGGTGTGTAGATACATATATATTTATCAATTACAATGTATAGATATGTACCATCAATCACATCATATGTATAAATCATCACACAAGAAATATACATATGTTCCATATTTACATAACCATTTCATTATATATATTATTTGCCATATATTAAAGCATACTCTATCTCCAATCCTTGTTCATCCAGTAACATGAGCTGGCAATATATATACAAATCTCGGGATACTCACCCTTTATTTAACGCATGTATATATTTAAAACATTCTCTCTTATACAGTGCCTCACTTGGCATATATTCATCCATTACCCCTATGATATGAATTGTCTTCCAATATATATATATATATATATATATATATATATATATATATATATATATTCCACATTAAGGTTACTCACTTAAAGTTTAATGGATGAAACAATCTCTATTCATCCCATTTATATCCGAATGCACTCCGATATATCTAATAATAATCTCGACTATAGGTATACACATAACTAATAGTCTACGAACGACCATCTTAATCCTCAATTCATTTTATAATCCTTTCAAATATTGAAATCCTAATTGTTACTAACACAATCAATAATTTGTAAGCCTCAAGCTCGAAACTACATTTATTCTATGATATCATCATACATTGGGATATCCCATAGTTTATCACTTGTCGGTTTGTATAGACTAGTACCACGATAAGTATACTCACAAATATTGGTCGGTAATGAGTTAATTTACCCTCACTTTAGATTACGGTTTATTCCTTGATATTATTATCACAAAGGATACACGACCTCTCTCTTGCATTGGTCCCCAATCATATCCTAAATAGAATCCAATCGCTCTAAGGAATTAACACTAAGGTTCGTACCTAAGTTTGACATTATGCCATCACAACTTCCTCATGATATCCTCAACCTTGCATCATGTATTAACTCACATAAAATTTCGAAATAGAACTACCATCCCTAATAATTCTCCACTACATCGACACGATGAACTCCAATGAATACCAATGTAGGTTTACAAAAACTAGTTCGATATATCCCCAAGATCAAAACATAGGAGAAACTACCGATAATTCTCCAAAACATATCTCTTACATCATATATGAATGTCCCAAAACCCAATTGAAATGGACCAAAACTCGCTCTAGAAAAACTTTGCTAAAATAGCCCTGTTTTCGAATCGATTCGGCCTGGCCCGAATCAATTCGGTCTCAAGGGAGAATCAATTCGTTCCAAAGGACCTAGGAGTTTGTCTCAGGCCAAATCGATTCGCCTTGGGTCCGGATCGATTTCGTCCTACAAACCTGACACTTTTGCCTAAGCTGAATCGATTCGGGTCTGCAGAACTCTAAAGGTTTCTTCTTCTTCACAAAACCTACGAATTATAAACCCTAAAATCATCACTTCCAACCCCTAAAACTTCATCATATCTTGATTATAAGACAATAAATCAACCTAAATTTGATCCGAACCATCTCTACACAATCAAACCCATATATAAATACCAATTTCAAGATTTGATCTACAAAATCTAGGTTTTGCTATTAATACCCAAAATCCAATTCTTTTATCCACAAATTATGAAATAAAATATTTAGCAAGATTAAACACTTGCCTCAGAATTTTAGAGGTTGAATCCTTCCTGAAATCACGTGCAGGCCAAAAATCTCCAAGCTTTTTCTCCTCCTCTCTCTCTTCCTTTCTTCTTCTTTCTTTCTTCTTTTCTCTCTCTCTTTGTCTCAAATGAGAAGGGCTGATACGTAAGCCTCTTAAAACCTTAAAACATAAATCCCAATTTTAATTGATAATACACACTTTAAATAACTCGTTTACTCCAATTCGAGTCAAACTAACGTAAAAATATTTTGGACCCGAAATAAATCCCAAGGATAGTCATTTTGACTATCTCGACCCATTCGTAATCGATAGGGCACTCAGAATCGTCATCTGAACTACTTTATAACATTATTAATTTTGGACCTCAATTCCCAAATTTTAAAATTCTCCAATTTAAATAAATTTTATTTCTCCCAAAAATTTAATTTCTCAGTCCCAAAGTCACGGGGTATTACAACTCGATGTTTTGATTATTTCTTATTATCTGTCTATTTGGGGACAAAATAAAAAGGGGGATAATGAATTATCATATTATGGGAAGTTTAAATTTTGGGGGAGTTTTTGAGATTTGACTTATGTTTTTCTCATAAATTGGTATCTATGATTATCTCATTTCAAACTTGATACGTCGCTTGGTATTTTTCTTTATCTCATGTGTGTAGGTACTACATTGATGATCATTGATTTTTACACCCCGATGATAAAAGATTTGAGATTTTGACGATTTACAGATCAAACGATGAAGACTTGCTCAATTGTATCTTTCCAGTTTTGGGTTCATGGGAGGGTAGATTTGTATAGGTCAACTGAATGATAATAATTCAGATTTTTTATTTTGTACCGGCATAGGCATAGGGGGAGATTTGTAAGGACATTTTTCTCATGTTCGATATGTTACATCTGTGTATGTCGTACGCCGCTACATTTGATATGTCACTTAGATCTCACATGACGGCTTCTATCTGAATTCTAAGAATCAAGCATTCAACATCTCCATCAAGTGTCCCACATCTGCCTCAATGACTTAAGGTTCCAAGATTTTAGGGATTTTATGCAAGTTGTACGCAAGAGAAGTCAAAACAATGAAAGAAATGAAAGATAGGAAAATTCAAGGGAATTTTCGTAATTTTATATTCATAGTCCAGAGGTCTGGTCAACTAGAAAGTGTTAGATCTCGACACCACAAAGATACTGGAAGAAACAACAGCTCAATTCGACCTATGATGAAGGAGTTATAACCTTTTGAAGATGGAGAAAATGCCATAGAAGAATGGTGATCTCTTTTAACCCCAAACAGCGAGGTACTGCGAACCACATAGTGAACCGGTTCGGGGTACATAGCAAATCAGTTTGGGGTACACGCACAATAAGGAGTCCCACCGACTCAAAACTCTTTGGTTTTCTTATAAAAGCCAACTACGGGGGAGTTATTTTTTAAGACTTGGAGAGACGTTTTTGAGAGTTATATTAGCTCAAGTCTTCATATTTTGTAGTCTCAAAAACTCATGTTTTGATTCACACATCAATCTCATACTTTTGTGAATCCTTTTGGAACCCAAGAACAGTTTCCTTTTGTTCATTCTTATGGAGTGCATCTCTACACCGTATGGCTGCGTGTCATTGAGGATCTTGCTGCGTGAAGATTCTTTATCGAAGATTGGGCTACGAGTCCTTAGAGGGTGTTGCGTGTATTCTCTTGCTATGTTCAAGACCGCGAGTCTTTGTGGGTTAGTTGTGCATTGATCCATTGCAGATTTCTCAATGTAATTGTAAGTTGCAATTTATTGAATTCATAGTGAGATAAAGATTTTACCCGAAAGGGATTTTTTCCTGAAATTTGTGTCTCAACATATTTGATGGATTGAATGATTACGCATGTGTAAGGGATGTTTTAATTTGATTTGTGGTTTGTGCAAATTTAGACACCCAGTTAAATAAGTAATCCGATAAATTGGAGATTTGCGAACTTGGATCGATATTACACATTCTCAACGTTCATTAAAATGTTCATCTTTTATGTTCACTTTTGAACCTCTCTCTCTCTCTCTCTATATATATATATATATATATTATTTTCCTTTCTACTTTCTTTTAAAAATATTTTCAGGAGGTGAATGAAACTAATGAGATAGGTAAATATTAATCTAAAGAAAGCTAAATATTAAATTGATAAGAAATAAAATAAGTGATGTAATTTGATTAACCCCCACTTAATACAATTAACACTAGTTTGAAACTTTCTAATTTAATTAACGTCCAAAATATTTATCTAATTCAAAATTTAATTCTCATCATACTAATGAATGAACAGAAATATTATTTCAGAAAAGGAATTTCAATTCCTATAAACTCTACTGGAAATAGACTAAAATTAATCAAATGAACCATCTGCTAGGGAAAATTCTTGTAAATAATTTTAAATCATCAACAACACAAAAATACGTGTAGAAAGTAAGATTAAATGTTAAATCAAAAGATAAGCCTATCTCTAGTCTGAATGGTGAGACAAAATTATAAAACTATCTTTCAATCTTTTCTCAAAGATGGTTTACCATATCTTAATGCATAAACAAGTGTAGGAATTAGAAATTACTAATCAAACGAAGTTAACAAAAAAGAAACTATCAAACTAAATTAATTGAATCCATGGAGGCATAATTTCATCCCTTGATTAGCATACCATAATCAACATCCAAAGTATGAGATAAACAATTAAAGACATATGTAATCTGAACAAGTGTAAAGAGGGAGAAGAAATTATCAAACCAACTCTTCAATTGATATTAAGACTCCACTTATTAAAAACCATACCAACATCAATTGAATTACAACACTTGTAGACACCACATTTTGAGACCCCCTAAGTCTTTCCCTAGGTCCCTAGCACCTCCACTTTTCACTACAAACCCTAGGTCATACTCCGAGTACTGATCTAATGGCCATCGGGCGATCTCATTCCCCGTTTGACTCTGGTCAACTCTATTATCAAAGAGAAATCTCTTTTTGAATCTTTAAAGGGATTTGAATCACCTTTCCAACGGTCAACCCCATGCGTGAATTAGCATAACGGTTTGAGCGAATGGACCATTTTACCACCGAAAATCGATTTGGAGGCCACCTGATGCTCCCAGCCCCTGATTTTACCCCATTCAACTGTATCTTCAGAGAAAAGTCTCTTTGAATCCTCAAACAGAACTGAAACCCCTTTCCAAAAGTTCACCCCATGCACAAAATGACATCATCAATTGGACAAATGATCCGTTTCCCCCCGAAAATTGATTCGGAGGCCAACGAGATCTCCCGAGCTCCTTTTGAGCAAGGTCAACTTTTAAGCTTGAAGGAGACTGAATGAATGTTAAAAGGGAACTAAATACCATTTCCAACGGTCTGTCCCATGCATGATTCTGAGTTACAATATGGACGAATGATCTGTCTTACTCCAAGAGGCCACAAGGATCTTTCAGGCCCCGATTGACCAAGGTCAACTTTTCGAACCGAGCGAAGCTATTTGGAATGTCGAGGTACATCGCCTAACCTTTCGAATGGTTTTCCCTGTGCACGATTTTGACTTACCGTTCGGAAGAATGATCCATTTTCATCCGACGTTCTGCCATCCAAAAAATTGACGTGCACTTTCGAGCCACATTTGACCCAAATTCAAGTCGCGGACCCGGGATCGGTCCAAAGTACACCTAAAGGTCTCTGAATTACATTTCTGATGGTATGTCCCAGTGCAATTTGGATCAATGGATTGCATTCTACGACCATTTTTCTAGAAAAATCCACACGAGACTGTTGATTGGCAGATGTATTTCCCTGCCAATTGTCACTACTCCTGACCCTATAAATAGAGGTCATGACCTCACTCCCAAAATACACCTCAGATCCATCAGCATCAGTGATCTCATCAACATTATCATGCAATCAACGAAGTTTGTTCATGTGAAATTCCATTCAATCTTACATTCACATCCTTTTCATACCCAATTTTGCAAAATCTCATTGTCTCTCATCCAAAACTCATCTCACATTCAAGGGAGTTCAACCCAAGTCAAGATCAAGCTTCAAAGAAGGTCCAAATCCTTCCCTATATCTTCAAGTTTCTTGTTCTTGCATAAATTACATTAGATTCATAATCTAGTTTTACTTTAGTTCATACACGTTAACATCTTACTTTTTATTAGTTATATTGCACATAATTTATTTTATATAAAAAATTCCGAAACAAACAAAAAAGGGTTACGCCCATAAATTACAAACGGGATTATCCATCACACTTTTTCAAAACTAAAACACATTTTCTACACACAGACATATATAATCTCGTTCAAATATATGGGATAAACCCCACCCCTATGCCGCATGCGAACTACGTCCAAATTTCCAATTTTCCAATTTTCTAAATTTCCAATTTCCAATTTTCCATTTTTTTTCTAAATTTCTCATTTTCGCATTAATCATATTCTTGCATTATTATACATATTATGTTTGTGGTCTTTATTAGCGTTCTATCCAACACATACTATCGTTTAATCATAATGATCAATATCACGATGAACGCATAAATCGTATTTTATATATATTATTTTTAGAACATTCTTATGGATGACCTCACTCTATCTCTTCTAGGGTATGAGTTGGGTGATTTCGATATCCATTATATATACACGCAAAAACACTTCAAGGAGAAATAAAAAAAACAATAACATAAGCCCATGAGAGATAGAGAGGGCGGGGTAGGTGCCTAACACCTTCCCATTTCGTAACTTAGCCCCCGAACCCTCCGAACTTTTGGTTTCGTAAGAATTATTTTGTATTTGATGCCACTCTCTCGAGGAAACGAAATATTCTTTTGCCTGTTTTATGAAAAATAGACTGGCGACTCCATCTCTTTACATTCACCCCACACCGATGACGATCGAAGTGCTCCGAAATCGAAAGGGCGCGTGACCTTTCCATCCCCTTTCTTTCCCCACCCCTTTGTGAAGAAGGAGAGAGAGGAGGGACACATCGCGATCGACAAGGCCACAGTGGCGACTCTGTTGGGGAAATTTTTTCATAAAAGGGATAGACCCTCTTTGCATGGGTGTTTTGTTTTTCTACTGGTGTGCATATGCACCTTTCTGTATGTTCCCTTTTTCTTATCTATTATTTCTTGCACATATCTACATCATGATTTTATCACTACTCACTTACACACTTGTAGATACTTTCCATGTACACTTCACACTATGTGCACCTAGGATCACTTATATCCACATGCTGCACACACCACTTAGAATATCCACGCTTAGGTGTCACCTAACACACACCTCGACTTATCACACTAGTATATATCCATTCTCACTCACACTTATCACACACCACTTAGAATATCCATGCTTAGGTTCACTACCACACACTCACTCATAGATAATTACACATCACTCACGTATCCATGCTTACTATAATCTTCATGCTCCACGTTATATTTATTTTTATACTTTTACATTATCCCTTTCTTAGTATAATGCTCGTCATGCCAAATAAAGATACTTTATCCATAATGTACCAATCAAGAATCACGCATTTTTGCACACTACGTCACGAAAGAGCATGGTTATTGACCAAATTTTGGCCAATAACTGGAGTGTCACTTTACGATGGACGCTGGTCCGACAGGTCATAGTTAGCCTAAGTGATATGACTCTCACCTTCCATTGGCCAAGTACCTTCGACGTATATCGAACGATTCCTCCCATATCATACCGATTGATCGAAGTCATGACAAGAGGTATATTGTAGGGAACTCATTCACTTACATCGAGTATATCGAGTTCGCGGTCACATGTACTGTCCCCATAAGGTATATAGTGAGGCAATTCACATACACTTAGGTAAAATAATTGGCTTGTCCAAACGTACCGATTGCCCTAAAAAGCATGACATATATCGTGGAAGTCATGCCAAAGGGGGGAACCTTTTCCTTTAACCCAACTATTGTATACCCTCAATAGGCGTCAAACCTAGGCCACTTATATTTAGTATGTCGATTTCTACCCGAAACCCTGCCGAAATGACGGGTCATCACGCCTCCCAAATTTTCAGGAAATTTTGTCTTTTTAAAATGGGACCCTGTCCATGAGCCTGGAAATAAGTCAAACCTTATTTTTATATATTTTTCAAACCCAATTTTCTCTGGCTCGAGTCCCGTCCGACATTTATTTTTACAATTAGGTAAACCTAATACAAGTGAAAACATAATAAACATAATAATCATGCTGATACCCGTCTCTCATTTTTCCTTTTTCTTTACCAGAAGTGTCAAAAAAATATTTTTCCCTCTTTTATCAAAAATACCAAAACTATTTTTCCACCCCTTTTCCCAAAAAACATTTTGTCCTCCCTTTTCCAAAAATGTCAAATAAAATTTCCTTCCTTTTCAAAAATAATAGTTTTTGACTTTCTCTTTCAAAAATAAATTCGAATTTTCTCCTTCTCAAGTCGATCGCATACCCGACCCTTAGCCTGGCTCCCTATTTTCTTCAGTCTTTCGTCGAACCGTCCCTAAGCTCTGTCAGTTCCCTCGCTGCTTCCTTCGTGTTCGGAATTCATCTTCATCCACTTTCCATGGAGAACGCAGACCAAGTACAAAATGTGCCACCGAATTTGATGACAGTCCTAGCCCAACTCACTGCCAAGATTGCCAACCTTCAAACTGAGGTTCATGAGATGCAACAAAATCTGGTCCCTGTTCCTAAAGAAACCGAGGTCCTCTTCCCTTGCGCTATGGGTTTTCTCGCACCCGAGCCTATTTGGGTTCCGGATGAATATCAGCATGCTCCACGTGCTCCTCCGATTAATGGGTCGCCGTTAGCCCAGCTCCGTATACCAAATCTTTTGAAGTCAGGGGCTAACTTACTCGTGATCGTTAATCCAAAGGAGGAAGAATTAAACAAAGTAAAGGAGGACATTAAGATGTTGATCAAGAAATTCAACCAAGTCAGAATCTCTGGGAAGTACATGGATTACACTCATATGTCTCCTTATCCTAAAGCAAGGCTTCCGAAAAAGGTCAAGATGCCCAGCATCCAGAAGTTCAGGGGTAGTTGGCCAACAATTGTTCATCTCCAAAGTTATCACCGAACCATGAATCTCCTAGGTTCCTTTAAGGAAATTATGGCTCAAATGTTCCAACAGACTTTTAAGGACAACGATCTCCGTATATTCTTATCTCTAAAAAATTCCAAGATCCGTAGTTGGGAGGATGTTGCCCGCGAATTCATGTCACGGTACAAGTAAAACAAATAATTGGAGGTTACCCATCATGATTTAGAGCTAATTAAACAGAATCCTAGGGAATCAGTCGACATCTTTTGATAAATGTTGAGAGAAAAAGTAGCCACCATGATTAACTGGCCTTCTGAAGAGTAGCAATTCAGTATCGTGAAGAAAAACTTCTTGCCCCATGTTCGAGAGACGATGGGAGGATAGTACTACCCTCATTTTTAGCCCTTCGAGAGTCAGGAGTAGAAATTGAAGAAGGTCTTTCCAAGGCAGAAGTTGAACCGAAGAAAGTATCGAGACAGTTAACTTCCAGAAAGTATGAGAAGCCTACTAATACTGCAATTTCAACCATTAATAACATCTCCCAGCCTACCACTTCATGGGCACCACAAATTCACCCTAACCTAGTCAAGAAGGAATACGCTGAGTTTCATGTTCCCCTCTCCAAAGTTTATTATGCCCTTTTAAGCCAAAATCTTATCAATCCATTGGACCCTCGTCCATTACCAAACCCACTTCCCAAAAATTTCAAAATAAATGCCCATTTTAACTTTCATCACACTATAGGCCATACCACCGACTAGTGTTTCCAACTTCGAAATGTGATCTAAGGTCTGATCGATCAGGGTATCATTACCCCACCAGCCAATCCTAAACCAAACACTACCCAAAATCCACTCCCAAATTGTATAAATGCCATCTTCTTAGAAGAAGACTCGTAATTTGATCCATGTACCCCAATCATACCCAGTAAATAACCCATCATATCCACATACTCTCCTAAACCTCTCTAGGTTTCTCCATATTTTCTCCTGCACCCTGCTAGTTTTTCCGATCAGGCTCTGTCACACCTTACTAGAGCATGCATCGCTATCCGTACTCATTTTGGAGAAAATATATGGAATTATTAGGATTGTTGAACCAACTCCTAGAGTTTAGGATGAAATTTCCCTCCAAGATGACCATCGACTACTAGAGATTCAGTGTGCTGTTCTTGGAAGATAGGAAATGGGCCCAAGAATCAGACAATTAGGTTGTGCCAACAGATTAAGTCAGTCTAGATGATGTGGTCCAGATCATGGAAAATTTATTTCGATAGACTGATGATATTTGAAGTATATCCAAGCTACTTGATACTTTGAAGCAACCAGGGCGCCTGGTCCCTTCACTGATGATATTTACAGTATATCCAAGCTACTTGATCCAAGCCATTATTGTAGAATGTATTGACTTTATATGGAAGGATGATGTCATTGCCACCGGATGGCGGGATGAATTTAATCATTCAGATGAAGAACAAAATCCAAAAAAGACTAGCCCGATGGTCCGCAAATGTGGAGTGCTGTCATTTGAGGAGCTACTAGGAGAAATCAACAAGGTGGCTGAATAACTCGAGATTAATGAGAAGACGGGGTTTCTATTTTCCCCTCTTATGTGAACCATATGACCAGGTCAGGGAGGCATTACCAAGTTCCAAACCTGCCACCATTAGCAATTAACAAAGGAAAAGGTGTTAAGAATCTTCCTATGCCCAAAATGACCTTCGAGGAGAGCAAGGTCCTCGATCAGTTGAAGAAGACCCAAGCTAACATCACCTTGTGGGGTCTTTACGTCTTCCTAAATGCACCAGAATGCCTTGATCAAGATACTCATCGGACCCACAGTTGATCCTTCCACCACGCTAGAAGAAGTAGTGAATCTGGTCGGATCCCAGACCTCTACTAGAATTCTCTCTTTCTCTGAAGAAGAAATCCCTAATATTGGGCCAAATCACAACTATGCTCTTAATATCTCAGTCAAAGTCATGGCAAAGACTGTACCGCTCTCTCTTATCGATAATGGATTACTCTTAATATCTTCCCGTTGAGGACTCTTAATTGTTTGGGAGTGAAAGTGAGCGACCTTGTTCCAACCTCAGCCGCAGTACCTGCTTATGATAATACCCATGTAGAAGTTATGGGATCCATAAAGCTTGTAATATGGGTTGGCCCAATAAATCCTATTGTGTAATTCCAAGTCATTAACATCCTAGCTTATTTCAATATGTTGATTGGATGACCGTGGCTCTATAGTATCAAGGGTGTGTCTTCTTCCCTTCATCAGAAACTGAAGTTCTTCTCCAATGGACGGGTCATCACTATCTTAGGAAATGAAGACAATACCGAGAATGCAAGGACTAGTAATCCATTACTTTAGATACATCATGCGGCGAATGATATGCTTTTGTCAGGTTTTTGAGTTGAACCACTTCTACTTCTAGTAAGGGATGATTTCAAGGATATGGTTTGTCCTGAGTATAACCCCCATGGCAACGTCAATGTGATCCATATGTTCAAAAGCATGCACTTCATGCCTGAACTAGGGCTGGGACAATGACAACAGGGGATCCTATTGTGTTGAAGAAGCTTTTCCTCCTTGCAGTTTGGGTTATCAATCGCCAGTAGAATAAATCAGAATGATCCGCCAACCTCGACTGAGGAGAAGGCTAGAAAGCACCAAGTGTCTCAAGAGATTCCTTGAATGAAATATTTATCATAGAGGGTGAAGATTTCCTATTTTTCGGCTTTCCCAAACCATGGTATGATCATGTGGATAAGAAGATAAAACCAGGCATGGAGATCTTTTTCCAAGAAAACTACTTATGGGTCGAAAGTTCCCCGCATCATGTGTAACCACTCATTGAGAAGACTATAGCTGATACCTGATATTCTTAGTGAAGTGACTCTGAGGATTCATTCAATTTGCAGATACTGGGACTGAGACTCTGCACAATCCACTCAAAAGTTACATCATCGGATCCATCCTGCCTTATCAAAGCTGCTGATATACCCCTCCTCAACTGGAATACTTTACTAGTTCCTCATGCTTAAATATAACCTAACTTTGATGTTTATCCCAATCCTTCTTCTTTTTTTATTCCTCCTTATTCTAATGTAATCGAGACCTCCTTCGATGAGATTCTCAATGTTGCTTTTCCAATCAATTTTAGATTTTTAGTATCTTGTTGTGCCCCATTAATTGTCTTGATTCTAATCAAACTCTTTATGATGATGATTTTGCATTGATCTAAATAATGTTAATAACAAACAACATAACCACGTTCAATTTAATGAAGATGGAACTATTATTATAAATCTTGGTTCTAGTAGCCAAATGTGCGAGATTAGGATAGGATCCACCCTTGACGAGCATGAGCGTGTGCAATTTGAGGAATTATTGAAGGAATTTATGGATGTATTTGTATGTTCCTACGACGAGATGTCCAAAATTGATCCCGAAATAACTCATCATGAGATTCCAACTCTCCCAGAATGAAAATCGATCAAATAAAAATTGAGAAAGATTCGCACCGAATGGTCTCTCAAGGTTAGGGAAGAAGTGGCCAAACAATTGAACGTGGGGTTCATTCGTGTAATAGAATGTCCCACATCGCTAGCCAACATCGTACTCGTGCTAAAATTAGGAGGAAAGGTTCTCATGTGCATTGACTACCGGGGTTTAAACAAGGCCTCCCCGAAGGATAATTACCCGCTACCCATTATTGACATTATTGTGGACAACATATCTAGCCACGCTCTCAAGTCATTTGGTGGTGGTTTTGCTGGATATAACCATATCAAGATGCACCCAGATCATCAAGATAAAATCGAATTCATCACCCTTTGGGTAACTTTCTACTACACCGTTATGCCATTTGGTCCAAAAAATGCAGGGGCTACCTACCAGAGTTCTTCCACAACCATCTTTCATGATATGATAGACAAAGAAGTTGAGGTCTAAGTTGATGATATATTTATCAAGTCAAAGACTAGGGAAGGTCATGTTTCTGCTCTCCAAAAATTCTTTGAGCGACTATGGCAATAGCAGATGGGACATAACCCATAGAAATGTGTCTTCGCAGTTACCAAAGGAAAACTCTTAGGATTCATGGTTAGATAGAAAGGGATAAAAGAAGATCCTGCCAAGAAGAAGGCCATACTCGAGATGCCACAACCTAAATGGAGAAGGAAGTCCAGGGATTCCTTGGAAAATTGCAGTATATCAGCCGATTCATCACCCAATTTAATTATATCTGTGAGACCATCTTCAAACTCCTCCGAAAGGATTCTACCCAAGTTTAGAATGAACATTGCCAAGGATCCTTTGACCGAATCAAGTAATACCTAACCCAACCTCTGGTGCTCATGCCGCCGCATCCTGATCTTCCCCTACTCCTATACCTGACTATAATTGACACTGCAACTAGGACTTTGGTAGCCCAATACATTGAAGAGTACTACATAGAGAGCGACATATACTAAGACAGTCACAAGTTGTCGAGATACAAAGTTACCTACACAACCTTGGAAAAATCACGTGTTGCCCTTGTCTGCATCACCCAAACATTACGTCACTACATGCTCACCTTTCTCATCAAACACATATCCTAAATGGATCCTATCAAGTAACTAATTGAGAAACCTTCCCTGTCCATCTGAATGGCCCGATGGTTGATGCTGCTAGTTGAATTTGATATTGTATATGTCTTGCAAAAATCCATGAAAGGAAGAGCCATCTCTGACTACCTCGCGGACTAACCTATGGAAGAAATCGATGTTTGGATTTTCAAATTCTCGAATGAGAATATCCTTTTTACCTCCCACGAAGACCTTCCCTGACAAATGTTCTTTGACAACGCCACCAACAAGAAAGGATATGGCATTGGGATCCTCCTAATTGCCCCTGATGACTCTCACACTCCCATTTCCATCAAGCTGGATTTTTCCTGCACCAATAACATGACTAAATACGAGGCATACACGGTAGGCCTAAAAGTTGCTATAAAGGAAAGAATTCAATACCTAGATGTCTGCGGGGATTCATCCCACATCATCGGTCACGTGCCTAGAAAATGCAAAGTTAAGGATGAGAAACTCTTACCCTTTCATGCCCACCTAGAAGAGCTAGCCACCCAATTCCAAGATATCACCTTCCACTACCTACCCCGAGCAAAGAACAACCTAGATGATGCCCTTAATACCTTAGCCTACATGGTTGACATGCCCAAAGGAATAACAATGGCCCCCTTCTATGGCCATCCCGATCGTAATCTGCCCCTCCTACCTCTCCTTCTTCCTAAAGGGGGTACGGAAATAAAAGGGAATTAAAGGACTCATGCCCTTTCTGATTTAGGAGATCTTCGATCGTCATCGATGTGGGGTGACTGTAAAGAGATGGAGTTGCCAACCTATTTTGCACAAAGCCAAACTGATACTTACGAAACCAATAGTTCAAAGGGTTTGGAGGCTAAGTTACTAAATGGGAAGGTGTTAAGCACCCATCCCACCCTTTCGGTCTCTCATGGGCTTGTGTTATTATTTTCCTTTATTTTCTTCATGAAGTGTGTGTGTGTGTGTATATAATGGAGATCAGAATCACCCAACTCATACCATGCATAAGATAGAGTGAGGCATCCATAGGAATGTTCCCAAAATAATATTTAGAAAATACGATGTATGCATTTATCTGGATATTAATCATTATGATGAAACGATAATATGCGTTGGATAAAATGCTTCTAAGGATCACAAACATAATATGTATAATAATAATGAAAGAACATGATAAATTCAGAAATGGAGAATTTGGGAAAATTTAAAATTTAAAAAAATTGGACTCGAGTCTTGGGTTTTAATCCTAAATGCCTACGTAGCCTATAAAGGCATCAAAGTCCACGTAGTTCGAATGGGGAATAGGGTTGGGGTTTATTCCATAGATTCGAACGAGATTTTATTATAGGTGCGTGTGTAGAAAATGTGTTTTAGTTTTGAAAAAGTGTGATGGATAATCCCATTTGGAATTTATGGGTTTAACTCTCTTTTTTTTTATAGAAAATAAAGTATGTGCAATATAACTTAATAAAAATGTGAGATGTTAATTTGTATGAACTAAAGTAAAACTCGATTATGAATCTAATGTAATTTATGCAAAAACAAGAAATTTAAGCAGATAGGGATGGATTTTGACCTTCTTTTAAGCTTGATCTTGATTTTGGATGAACTCCCTTGAATGTGAGATGAATGTTGGATGACAGAGAATGAGATTTTGCTAAATTGGGTATGAAGAGGATGCTAATGTAAGATTGAATGGAATTTCACATGAAGAAACTTCGCTAATTGGAAGAGAATGTTGTTGAGATCACTGATGCTGATGGATCTGAGGTGTGCTTTGGGAGTGAGGTCATGCCCTCTATTTATAGGGTCAAGGGTGGTACCGATTGGCATGGTCCCAGACCTGCCAATCGATAAGGAAACCCTAGACACACTGTCGATTGGCAGGGAAATGGACCTGTCAATTGGTAGTCTCGTGTATATTTTTTCTAAAAAAGGATCGTAGAATACAATACATTGATCCAATCGTGCATGGGGAATACCATTAGAAATTCAATTCAGAGACCTTTAACAGTCATTTGGACCTCTACTGGGGCCGGGAGTTGACTTTGGGTCAAATGTCGCTCGAAACCCCACGTCATTCCTTTGAACGGGAGATCTTTGGACAAAAATGGATCATTCATTCGAACAGTAAGTCATAATTGCACACGATGTGGACCGTTGAAAAGATTAAGTGATGTACTTCAAATTCCAAAGAGCTTCGCTCAGTTTGGAAAGTTAACCTTGGTCAACCGAGGCCAAGAAGTTCTCGGTGACCTCTCGGAGTAGAACGAATCGTTCGTCCATACTATAAGTCATAATTGCGCATGGGGAGAACTATTGGAAAGGGTATTCAGTTCCATTTGAAGATTCATTCAGTCTTATTTGAACTGAAGAGTTAAACTTGGTTAAATGGAGCCCGAGAGCATCCAGTGGCCTCCGAATCTATTTTTGAGGGAAGACGGATCATTCGTCCGAATGGTTATGCCATTTTATGCATGGGGTAGATCGTTAGAAAGGAGTTTCAATTCCCTTCGAGGTTTCAAAGAGGTTTCACTCTGACGTTGAAGTTGATTGGGGTCAAATCAGGGCCTGAGAGCGCTCAATGGCTTCCAGATCGATACTAGGAGTATGACCTAGGGTTTATAGTGAAATATGGGATTGATAGGGACCTATGTAGAGACTTAGGGGGTCCTAGAATTTGGCGTATACATAGCCCCTCGATGGGTGAGCTTGGAACGAGTGAAAGTCGTCGAATAGACCCCACATGATGTTTAGGAAATATGTCGATTCTGTGAACCTAAGGGATGAGGATGACCAATTCAGAGGTTCGAGGATGATTTTGAGGACCTAAAGAGACAAGGATGACCATTTCAGAGGGTTGAGGACGAGGACCTAAAGGGACAAGGATAACTATTTAAGAGGGTCGAGGCTGATTCTAATGACCGAAGGAAATACCGAGGATAGCCAATTCTGTGGGCCGAGAGAAATTTTGAGGACCTAGGGTAGGGAACTACCAATTTTGAGGGTCTAAGTCGATTCCGATGACCTAAGGTAGGAATTGACCGATTCTGCGAGACGAGGTCAATTTTGAGAACCTAAGTAGAAGCGACCAATTTTGAGGGTCGAAGCCAATTTTGAGTGCTTAATTTGAGATGACAAATTTTATGGGTCAAACCCAATTTCGAGGTCTTAAGTAGAGATAACCAATTATGAGGGTCAAATCCAATTATGAGGTCATAACTAGAGATGACCAATTCTGAGGAATGAAGTAGATATGACCAATTCTAAAAGTCGAAGACAATTCTGAAGTCTTAAGCGGAGATGATCAATTCTCTGGGTCCAAACCAATTTTGTGGGATTAAGTAAAGATGACCAATTATGTGGGTCAAGGTCGATTCTGAGGACCTAAGGTAGGAATCGATTGATTCTGCGAGCCGAGGTAAATTTCGAGGACCTAAGTAGAAGCGACCAATTCTTAGGGTTAAATCCAATTTCAAGGGATTAAGTTGAGATGAAAGATTCTACGGGTCAAAGCCAATTCTGAGGGCTTAAGTTGATGAACAATTCTGAGGTCAAAGCCAATTCTGAGGGCTTAAGTAGAGATGACTAATTCTACAGGTCGAAGATAATTCTAAGGGTTGAAGTAGAGATGACCAATTCTATGAATCCAAGCCAATTCTAAGGGCTTAAGTAGAGATGACCAATGCTTTGGGTCAAAGCCAATTCTGTGGGTGTAAGTAGAGATGACCAATTCTGCGGTTCAAAGACTATTCTGAGGGCTTAAGTCGAGATGACCAATTCAGCGGGTCAAAATCAATTATGCAGTTCAAAGATAATTATGTGGGCCTAAGTTGTAGTTTTCTTGGGGAAATTTGGAGACTCCACCGGTGAAATTATCATTTGGTTTCGTTGGGGAAGCATTTGATTTTGAGTTTTTTGGTTTTTTCACTGGGGAAGAGGAATTAATTCGAGGCTTGAATGTTTCCTTATTGAGAGACATTATTGGAGAGAGATCCAATTGATTTTGGTAATTCCACTGGGGAAGTAAGAGTTTTGTTGGGTAAATAAGTGTGGTAAGAATGTTTGTCTTGGTGAAAAAGGTTCTAAATTATTTTTGGTAATTTTAGGAATTTTCTAGGGATTTTTCAGGATTTTTTGACATTTTTTAGAAATTTTTGTACGAATTTTAGAGAGGGTGCCGACCGTCATGGTGTAAGAGGTGCCAAATACCAGTGGCACGGTCTTTTGGGGTACCTTGAGTAGGTGAAGGGATAGTGTCGATCGGTATGTTGCTGGGAGCTTCCGATTGGCATGCTAGTTCTCCTTATTTTTCATAACTTTCAATCTTGCTTTATTCTGTAATTACCTTCTGCAAACTATTTTAGCATTCCAAAACCAAATGATGTATGATTTATCAAGCAGTAAGACACATATTTAATGGCTAAACATCGACGACTAGACGAACTTGGAATGGCGGGCTAAGGATCCCCTTGTGCTGGATAGTGAAAATTCCTTTGACTCATTCGAGCCTGTTGAGGATGAGCAGACTCTCTTGCGCAAGCTGGCACATCATTGTTCCTCTTGGATGGTGAACCCTGGAGGCTATGTAAGTGTTGATGACTTTTGGTATTCTTTTCTTCTTTCTTGGTGATATTTCTTTTTTCTTAGATTTTGACAAGGATTTTTTCCTTTTTGTCTTTGACATTCTGATGTCTCTATGTCTAACCAGCTTGCTCGGGGGATAATGGTGATTAAGGATGTTTGGGAGCGCCTCCCACCGATGGTCCATTGGGTGGGGTCATCAGCTGGTTTTAGTATGTTGGCATTTGCACTGGACGAGATGCCTCGTTCTACAACTGTTCTTTGTGCTCTAGGGGAGAGGTGGTGGGACACCAGCCACACCATACATTTTGGTTTCGGGGAGATGACGATGGATCCCATAGACATTCAGCATCTGCTGAGGATGGATTGCGATGGGGTACAAATAGAGGTGGACAGGACCTTGCGGGTGACATCGACGACGTTGGGTGATGTGGATAGGGTAGTTTCTGGGGACTCCATCCATTTGTCCCTTTTCAAGGAGTTATTGCGGAGTCAGAGGATTGATGAGGAGAAGGGGCGACACGTACGACCGATGGCCCATTTGTTTATTTCTCTTTTATTGGGCTGTTTCTTAGTGGCGACGAATGGCAACGTCGTCCACTTTTGGTTTTTCCAATTTTGAGTGAGTTTTTTAACGTCCCTCTTTATGAATGGGGGAGCCTGACTTTAGTGACCCTTTATTTTTCTTTTGACGCATTCAACCAGTGCTTCCAATAGACCTTTACTGGTGCCATGTATTTTCTTGAGGTAATCTTTATTTTGCGCATTTTCCTTTATGCGTCTTATTCTTGATTTCTTGATTGCTGACCTTTGTGCTTTGCAGATGTGGTCCTATGAGGTGATTGGGCTTAACACCTAATTGATATCTTTGAAGGACGAGTATGTTAGGGACTTATGACAGATGTACCGGCAGACGAAGTCTAATCGTCAATTGAAGAAGTCTCTCTCTTTGGAGCCGGTGCTTCAGGTCTTGAATAGCCTGACGAGCGAGTGGGTCAATCCCTCTTTCTTTTCTGAGACCATTTTTCCTTTATGATATTTTTCGACATTGATTCTCTGTTGGGCATTTTGCAGGTGACCTTTTTTCCTAGGGGATGACCATCCAGCATACGGGGTTGACTAGGGGGAATGCGCAGATGCGGCATCTGCTAGTGGATGAGTTCGGCTTCTCTTGGTATCTCGGGGAGAGAGTAGTCCGACAAGTGGGGGAGGAAGAGGTGATGGTGCCACCTGCGAGGTCCCCCTTATATATGAGGCGAGAGTGGGAGATGTCAGATGATACGTGGGTAGTGGTGATGATGGGCGAGCCTTATTCATCATACACCAACACACTGGTGAAATATGATTATCTGGATTTCGCGTCGAGATATTTGATGCCTCCCAGAATATATGACATGATGCTTCTTCCCTAGGAGGGTTCGAGTTAAACAATGTGGCCTTCCCACATCACATGTGGTGCATCGACGTTGGCTGCGGCGACGACCTTGGAGGTTCCATTTGTGCGATTGCACCCTCATTCTTATAGCATTCGATGGGATGAAGGAGGGTCGGTGTGTATCATGCACCATCCTAATGAGATGGACTTAGATGATCTTGGCTGACAGAATAGGTTCTTCAGCTATTGGTATACTTTTAATAACTTTGTCTTTTGGTTTCTTGATTTCTTTCTTTTCCTCAAACTGATTGATTTGCTCTTTTCTATTTTTCTTGTAGCATATCCGGGTGTCAACCACCTGGCTGAAGGGTATTCGAGATTGGATAACTTCTATTATGGCTCATATTCGGGAGGTGATATCGTTTCCGTCTTTCTTGGTGTCGTCTACCTCATTTGGGGAGGAGTTTGGGGAGTGGAGGTATATCATCTCATCGCTGGGGGAAACGAGCGTGCTCCAGGGATGGAGGCTCCTAGGGAGAAAGAAAGATAAGAGAGAGAAAGAGAGTGAGAGAGAGAGGTTGTAGGTGAAGGTAGGTGAGAGAGATGTATAGATAAAATATAGGTGGGTTCGGGCTGTGTCTCATCGTATTTTCTTTTCTTCCTGCAAAGTCAGTGTAACACGATAATATTTATGTAATAAAATTATGTTTTTGTTAATTTTTTGCCTTTAGTGACTTAATGCACATGCTCTTTTTACATTGTTGCTGAGACCATAAAAAGAATTAAAAATGATTTGAGAGAGAATTTCATTTTAAAACAAAATAAGTAAAAATATAGAGAGGAGGAAATTCAGAATTCTTTGAGAATAAGGATTATTTTTATTGAGTTTTTTATTTTGATAAAAAAGAAAAAAGGGAATTTTCCGACAATAGGGGGCATGGGTGGACTATTTTCTTCACACTTCCACATTCTTTCTCTTTTACGTTCTTCTAGCTTACTTTGCGATATGGCTCTCCCCACAAGTGTTGAATTTTCTACCTACCTCAAAACTTTGGAGGTGATGTGTTCATACAATGTTGATTACGATGCTTTCAACTTGCATCGAGTTTGATTATGGCGCAACCAGCCCATAGATTGGAACATGTTGATGGCACTAGTGGAGTTATGGTATCCTAAAGACCATGTCTTTATCTTGGGTTGGACGAATTCTACCCAACCTATGAAGAGTTCTTTGCCATGTTGGGGATAAATAATTGTGTTGTGGCAGCTATGCCTGAATTTTCCCGGTCCCCTAGGGAGTTGTTAGCAGGACTTCTCCATATCTCGCCCTCCGCAGCTAGGTCACTGGTTATAGGAGGAATGTTTTTTCTTCCTGTTGTGTTACATTTTGTGCATTTGCAGGATGTTGGTGATGCTGGATATACTAGAGCCGTCATTCTGGGATTGATTTCAAAACTGCTGTTGGTGAATGGGGAACTGGTGGTGGACCCATAACTCATATCCATTGCTTCATGGATGTCATACCATCTCAATCTTGTGGCACTGATATTGGCAAAGACACTGTATGGTCTGGATACCTGGCGGGAAGGATGTTCCGACTTCCTGAGGGGTATCCCTGTGATGCTGTTCATGTGGCTGTCGAAGAGATTTTATACGATAGTCCCTCCTGAATATCCTTTGTTGGCTATGCAAAAAAAAATTTCACGCTACTTTATCAGTGTAGACCTAGACAT
Source organism: Sambucus nigra (assembly GCA_949130495.1). Lineage (NCBI taxonomy): Eukaryota > Viridiplantae > Streptophyta > Magnoliopsida > Dipsacales > Adoxaceae > Sambucus > Sambucus nigra. Next base: position 575,975,203 of record OX422217.1, read on the forward strand.
TAAGATCTGGGAAAATTGGTTTACGGAGCACGGGGCTCGAGGCTTGTGTTGGTTAGAGCTTTGGTTTGTGCCAAGATGCTGGCTGTTGAGATTAGGCAAAGGTAGTTCGCCATATTTGACACCATGGAGGTTTTGTTGTGTTTTCCCCAAGATGGTCCGGGCTTATCATTTCGTGGAGCGTTTGCGACACTATATTCAAATAGGGGAGGTTTGGGGACGTCAGGATGTGGATGATGATGGGGTTGGTTCCTATGGCAGCTTGTGGTAGAATCCCTGGGGAGTTCATTTTATGAAGCTTTTGGTATGGTGTTTGGTTAGGTATGTAGTTGTTTTTATGTTTTGTTGGAATAATTTTGTTTATGGGTAGTTGGTTTATGTTTTTGTTTTATTTAAGGAAGGTAGGAGTAGGTTGGATATGGAAGTTGTTTGACTCCCTACACCGGTGTAATCGTAATGGAATTTCGTTGATGGAATGAATAAAATTTTAATTATATTGCTATGCCTCTTGATGAGTTTTTTTGCCTTTGAAATATTTATACCAATCGCTAAGGCATACATAATCCATTTGTTTATGTAAATGATAAAATGAACTATCATTCTCGGGGATAAGAAAATAATAGCATTTGGTGAAAAATATGGGGGTCCTACTCATGTAAGGCGTATGAGTTGCCTACGTACCTCTGTGGGCTTTGAATTTTTTTTTAGTTTCATTTTTTAAAGAAAAAATATTTTTAGAGGATTAGGGCCCACGTAGTTTTGAGTATAGGGAAATAAATATTTTTTGATAGAACGAAGATGAGAAGAGTCGTAGCGCGCCGAGATTTCGGACTAGGGGTGGAATTTCTTGATATGGTCGAGGTTGACTGGATGGGCCATCTCTTCTCCGTCAAGGTCGGTGAGCATAGGGGATCCACCTGATAAGATCTTTTTCATAATTTAGGGGGCACTCCAATTGGGCTAGAACTTCCTTCTGATGTCCCAGATGGGCTCTAGTATTTATTTAAGGGCTAAATCCCCTTCTCGAACACAATGGTCCTTGAATCTCTTTTTAAATGATCGTGCTATTCAGCGATGGTATCCTTATATGTGATATAGATCCTTCTGTCTCCTTTCATCTATGAGTGATAGCTCATCAAGACGGCTTTGATGCCAGTCTTCCTCCCAAAATTTTCTTTCCAGCATAACGCGCAGTTACGGGATTTATAGCTCCATGGGTAGGAATATTTCCATGCCATAAGCTAGAGAGTACGGGGTAGACCTAGAGGGCGTAAGGGATCCGATTGGCCCAATCTTGACAACTTGTTGTTATCTTACTGATGATGTCTTTGAGGTTTTTATTGGCGGCTTCGACTGCACCATTGTCTGACGTCGGTAGGAAGACGATTTGTGTCTATGAATACCATACTCATTGACCACTTCTATGAATTCTACCTCGAAATGTAACCTATTGTATGACACTATCTTGTACGTGACCCCATATCGACATATGGTATTTTTACAGATGAACTTGGCCACCTCCTTGGCATTCAGAACTACGTATGACTCAGCTTCAACCAATTTGGTGAAGTAGTCAATGTCAACTAGGATGAACTCATTCCCATTGCTGGCTTTGGGTGTAACCTTCCCTATGATATCGATGCCCCATGTGGAAAACAATTAGGGAGAAGTCATGTTTTACAATTCTCACGGAGGTAAGTGTTGGAGTTTCGAGAATTATTAACATTTAAGACATCTTAGAACGTAGGCGGTGTAATCCTGAACCATAGTAGTCCAGTATTAACCCTATCGGATGATTTTCTTGGCAAGCATATGGACATTTATGTGGGGTCCGAATTCCCCATTGTGGACTTTTGGTATCATCTTTTCAATATCAGCCCCTGTAATGCAGTGTAAATGGGTTTCATCTTGAATAGTGCTTTATCGCAGACAATATGCAGGGCAACCAATTTGCGAATGGTTGCTCGGTCTTTCTTATTAGAACCTTGGGGATACCTACCATGCTTGAAGAGGCACCAAATATCATAGTACCAACTAGATGAGGATCTTCTTTTATGATGAGCTCAATGTGGTAACAGTGGGTTGGTTTATCCTTCTTTTGAACTAGGAAAGGAGCCATTTTTATTCCTTTATGTATATGAACAATGGAGGCTAAGGTAGAAAGGGCATCAACTAGGTTGTTCTTTTCTCGGGGTAGGTAGTTGAAGGAGATATCTTGGAATTGGGAGGCCAGCTCTTGTAGGTGGGCATGAAAGGGTATGAAAGGGTAAGAGTTTCTCGTGCTTGACTTTCTATCTTCTGAGCCCTTGACCGATAATAAGGGATGAATCCCCATGGACATCTAGGCATCGAATTCATTTCTTGAGAAAAAATTTTAGGCCTACCATGCACGCCTCGTATTCAGTCATGTTATTGGTGCGGGGAAAATCCAGCTTGATGGCAATGGGAGTGTGAGAGTCATCTGGGTTAATTAGGAGGATCCAAATGCCATACCCTTTCTTCTTGGTGGCACCGTCGAAGAACATTTTCCATCGGAGGTCTTCTTGGGAGGTACAAAGGATATTCTCATTCGAGAAATCGTAAATCCAAACATTATCTTATTTTATAGGGTAGTCAGTGAGGTAGTGATAGATGGATCTTCCTTTCATGGTTTTCTGCGTGACATATACAATATCAAATTTGGCTAAAAGAATTAAACATTGGTCCATTCGACTGGATAGGGCAGGTTTCTCGAGTAGGTACTTGATGGGATCCATTCGAGATACGAGTTTGATGGAAAATGCGAGCATATAGTGTCGTAATTTTTGGGTGACCCAGACAAGGGCGACACATGATTTTTCTAAGGTGGTGTAGTTAAATTTGTACCCAACCAACTTGCGGCTGGAGTAGTATATGGATCTCTCTTTGCGGGATTCTTCAAGGTATTGGGCTAGCACAGCCCTAGCTGTAGTGTGTGTTACAATCAGGTATAGGAAAAGGGGCAGACCAGGCTGTGGCGGCATGAGTTATTAGAGGTCGGGTTTGGTATTACTTTCTTCGGTCAAAGGATTCTTTGTAAGCTTCTCTCCAAACCTTGATGGAATCCTCTTGGAGGAGTTTTAGGATGGGTTCACAGTTAGAAGTCAATTAACTGATGAAACGACCGATATACTACAATTTTATAAGGAATCCCGAGACTTCCTTCTCCATTTGGGGTGGTGGCATCTCGAGTAATGTTTTCATCTTAGAAGGATCTTCTTTTATCCCTGATGATGCCGAAAATCAGCACCACCAGGTGAGGAGTTTGCAAGCTCAATACAGGTGTAACAATGGCAGCACAGTTGTATGAATAAGGCAAGAATGAGGTGAGGAGAAGAGGAATGAATACAGGAATATAAGTGGTTCAGCCAAACCGGCCTACGTCCACTATGAGTGTGTGTGAATAATATCACTGAAAGAAGGCACTAATGGCCATGGATACAACCTCTCAAGCTCTTTCTCCCTCTACAGTGTAAACTTAGACAGAATTTCAGCTAGGGTTTCAATCTCTGGATCAAGAGTGTCTATGCTGTAGGTGGCGGTTGCTCTCTTATGTGCCTCCCTCTCTTCAGCTGAGTTAAAGTAACACTCCTGTGCCGTGGTCTGATCCCCCTGCACTTCCCCTACCCCGTAAGGGGTCGGGAATTTTAGCATTTGATGGACCGTTGACGGCACGGCTTCAAACTCCTTGAGGGCTACTCTTCCAATGATGAGGTTGTAGGCCGAGTAGACATTCTCATCCATCACAAAAAAGTTTATCTTCTTAGTCAGCCTCTTAGGCCACCTATCCCCCATACGCACATCCATCTCATACATGCATAACGGGTGCACTTTCTCACCACTAAAGCCTATCAAGGGATGGTGGTATGGCACTAATCTTGATCTGCTAAGACCCAAGCTCTTGAAGCAAGGCCAAAACATTACATCTGCTGAGATTCCCCCATCTATGAGGATTCTCCCTACGTCGCACCCATGCACTCTTGTCGTTATGACCAAGGGGTCATCATGGGGGGCCAGGATGCCCTTGAAGTCGAGCCGGGAGAAACCCACCACCAGGGTGTCCATGTCCACCTTTGTTCTCTTCTGCACAGCATCAGAAGACGTCAGGTTCACAACCTCTGGCTTGACCACCGATTTGGCCTCCGCTACATGAGCCTTTCTATCAGCTACCTCAGATCCACCCCCTGCGAATCCCCCACATATGGTGTTAACACCAAAGGAGATCATTCCTACTCTCTTCACCGGGGTGTTGTCATCCCTAGGTGGGAGATCCGGGTCATCTCCATCATCACCATCTGAATCGTCATGTCTTTCAACCGGGACATCATCACGGTACTTTTCGTCTCTTCTCTTCCTAGGGTCTCCTCTGCCGCCTTTTGGGGCCTTGCCATCCACATACTTTCTTAGCTTCCCGGATTTCAGCATCTTCTCAATCTCGTCCTTCAGGGCAAAGCATCTGTCTGTGACATGACCGTGGTCCTGATGAAACTCACACCAGAGGTTTTTATTCCTCTTATGTGGTGGAGCCTTCAACTTCTCTCGCCATCTCAGCGCCCGGTCACTCTTGATCTCATTAAGAATTTGTTCACAGCTCACGGTCAGAGGAGTGTAACGGGCGAACTTGTCATCTGCTGACCGATTCTTCCCTTCCTTCTTGCCCTGGGACCTCCCAACACTACCGCGTTTCTCCTCCTCGTATTTGGCAGCCATCGCCTCCTCCGCATTCATTACTTTCCCTGCAGTGGATAACAGCTCCGCCATAGACTTGGGGGGGTCCTCCGCCAGCTTCCATAGTAGCTTTCCCTTCTGGAGGCCTCCTATAAGGGCGGTCATGGCTATGCTCTCTTCATAGTCCTCCACCTCTAACTTCTCCTTATTGAATCTTGCTATGTAGTCTCTCAGGCTTTCACCCTTAGCCTGTTTGACATATAGGAGGTGGGTAGTCTTCTTCTGAGGTCTTACCCCAAAGCAGAAGTTATGTATGAACTGCTCGGCCAATCCCTTAAAGTTTTCGATTGAATTCTTTGGAAGAGAGGTGAACCAGCTATGCGCGGCCCCCGTTAGGGTCCCTGAAAAGGCCCTGCACTTCATCTCATCACATATCGAGTAAATATCCGCGGATGACTGATACATCTCGATATGGTGCACTGGATTAGTGCTTCCATCATATTTAGGAGTCACCGTAGGAGGCTTGAACTTAGCGGGGGTTGGGAACCCCACTATCCTAGCCACGAATGGTGAGCCCTCCGTGTAGCCCCTCTGTAAGGGGTCCCTGCTCTTTATGAGGTCCCCTATCTTCTCCTCGAGACGTTGGATCGAGTCATTCCATGGTCTTCTCTCGTCAACTTGGCCGAGGTTGTCCCTTGCCACCTCTCTGCGGTGGACAGAGGGTTCCCCAGCCGCGACCCTCTGACTGTTGACCTCTTCCTGTTCCCTTGCTCTTCCCTCCATGGGTCGGCCTTGATCTGGCCGAGCCCCTCTTTGGGAGCCTGCTGCACTCCTTGACCTCGATAGCCTGTGTCTTAGGTCATTAACTGGTCCCAGCCTCTCGAAGGCCGAGCCTCTGCTCAACCTGTTGAAGGGCGACCCTCTCTGCTGGGCCTCATCTCTTCTTCGGACGACACATCCTTGGCTTTGCCGAAGAGGTCGTACGGTATTATCGGACACCTCATATGGCTCCCAGCAGTCTTCTGGGGCCTCTTCTACTCCTATGTCATCGTACCTGTCCTCCGGGCAAGGGTTTCCTTGCCTCCCCAGGCGCAAACGCCTAGGGTCAGCAACGTCCCTTCTCCGCTGGGGTGCAGGTTGGTCCTTCATCGGTGCCTGGGGTGGTCCCCTGGCACCCGGTTGGGGTTGAACTGCCGCCGGGGTGATCATGTCCGGTGAGACTCCAGGTGGTCTCATCATCATGGTTTGGTTGAGCTGTGCAAATTGCTCCTTCATCTCTTGTTGTGTTGCAGCCAAAGATTTCAAGGCAGCTGCCACCTCCGCCATTTCGGACTGGGGGGGAGCCTGACTGGAGCTAGCTCCCTCACCTCCGGGCGGCGGAAGAGGTGGCGGCATGTCTGGTGCCATGTGTTAAACTGTATAGAGCCTTAGTTTCAGGTGAGCTTAATACCTGAAAGGATCTCTTTCAATGGTGAAACAGCTCCACACAAGGGGTGGACTCTGGTTCACCACCAGAGTCTCCGGTGAGGTAAAGCAGAAAAAGTGGATGAGATAGCCTTTCGATTCCCACAGACGGCGCCAAAATGATGATGCCGAAAATCAGCACCACCAGGTGAGGAGTTTGCAAGCTCAATACAGGTGTAACAATGGTAGCACAGTTGTATGAATAAGGCAAGAATGAGGTGAGGAGAAGAGGAATGAATACAGGAATATAAGTGGTTCAGCCAAACCGGCCTACGTCCACTGTGAGTGTGTGTGAATAATATCACTGAAAGAAGGCACTAATGGCCATGGATACAACCTCTCAAGCTCTTTCTCCCTCTACAGTGTAAACTTAGACAGAATTTCAGCTAGGGTTTCAATCTCTGGATCTCTTTGCAAGGTAGGGGATGATCCCTTTATATAATGCCTAGGGGGTGTAATGTACCCCCTATTCATGTAATGTGCATGTGTGTAGTTTCCTCACCAATGAGGGTGTGCCAGCTGTCAGGTCCACATGTAAGTAATGATGATGAAATATTCCCCCCACATGTGGGGAATAATCTTGTTATAACTGATCTTGGCCCAGGTGTCCTTATCCAAATGCTTACGGATACTTTGGCAGTCATGCTGGTGAATGGCCTCGGCCTAGGAGAGGCCGAGCTATAAGGGTAGGTCGTCCGATCAATTCGTGATGTGTCATGCGCTGTCTCGGCTTTATGTCAGCCGAGGTATACACCTATGTCTGCCTGGGACGAGCCATTGGCGTGCTGATGATAAGCGGTCCCTGGTAACCCCGGCCTCCTACGAGGTAGGGTTCATGTTGAAGGTGTGTTGAGCTTCTTGTTATCTTAGCCTACTGTTGACCGGGGTTACTATTCCTTGGCACCTGGAGTTGATGTTATCTGTGATACGAGAAGTGTCCCGGGGGAAGTGCATGTTGTAGTGTCGGCCTGGGCCGAGGGATGATATCGTGGGCCCCCCCTGCACCGGAGGGTCGGCTAACGTCTCGGCTCTCATCTCGGCCGAGGTACGCTCCTCTAGGCTGAGGTCATACTTGGGCATATCAATCCCTTTATCACTAACCATGATCAGGAAGATGACCTTCCCTAGTCTTTGACTTTATAATCATATCATCCACATAACGGATGCAGCACACCTCTGGTAAGTAGCCCCTGCATTTTTAGACCAAATGGCATAATGGTGTATCAGAAAGTTCCCCATAGGGTGATGAATATTATTTTCTATTGATGATCTGGGTGTATCTTGATCTGATTATATCTGGTAAAACCATCAACAAATGACTTAAGAGCATGACTGACCATGTTATCCACAATCATGTCTCTATTGGGTAGGGGTAATCATACGCCAGAGATGCTTTGTTCAAATCTTGGTAGTCAATGGACATGAAAACCTTCCCTCTGAATTTTTGCATGTGTATGATGTTGGCTAGCCATATGGGTTATTCGATCACACGAATCAAATCCACGTTCAATTGTTTGACCACTACTTCCATACCCTTGAGCGACCATTCGGTGCGGATCTTTCGCAGTTTCTATTTGACCGGTTTGCATTTTAGGATAGTTGGGATCTCATGCTAAGCGATCTAAGGATCAATGTCAGGAATGTTTTCATAGGACCATACAAAGACGTCCACAAATTCCTTTAATAATTCTTCGACTTGTGCGCTCATGCTCGTTAAGGGTGGCCCCTATCATAATCTCGCACAGTTGGCTACTAGAATCAAGATTTATAACAACATTTCATCTTCATTAACTTGAGAGTGGTTATGTTGTTTGTTATTAACCTTATTAAGATCAATTAAGAATTGTTCATTTGCAAAATCATCATCACCAAGAGTTTGATTAAAATCAAGACAATTAATGTAAGGCACAACAAGATACTCAAAATCTTCGTTTATTTCATTGATAGGAAAAATAACATTGAGAACCTCATCAAAGGAGCTCTCTATTACATCAGAATAAGGAGGAAAAGAATGAGATAAACATCTGGGTTGGGTTGTATTTGAGCAGGTGGAACAGGCACAACATGCCAGTTGAGGAGAGGTGAATTAGTAACTTTGATCAGACGGGATCGATTCGATGATTTAGTGCTTGTGTGGATCGTGCAAATTATCATATCCCCAGTGTCTACAAGTTGAATGAATCCACGGAGTCACTTTCCTCAGAATCTTCGGTATCAGCTATAGTCTTCTCAATGAGTGGCCGCACATGATGCTCAGAACTTTTGACCCATGAGTAATTGTCTTGGAAAAAGATATCCAATCCTGGTTTCATCTTCTTATCCACATGATCATACCATGGTTTGAGAAAGCCACAGAAGGGGAAATTTTCAACCTCTCTAATGAATCTTCCATTCAAGGAATCTCTTTATATAGTCTTAGTTCTTTCTAGCATTCTTTTCAGTTGGCAGATCATTCTGATTTCTTTTGCTAACGGTTAATAACCCAAACCGCATGGAGAAAAATCTTTCTTCAATACAATGGGTTCAAGTATCCCCTGATGTCATTGTCCCAGCCCCAGTCTGAGCATTAAGTGAATGTTTTTTAACATCTAGATTAAATTGATATTGCCATGGGGGTTATAATCGGGACAAACCTTTCCTTGAAATTGCCACCTGCTAGGAGTAGAAGTTGTTCAACTCAAAAACCTCTTAGGAGAATATTATTTTCCCGATGGTGTATCTCAAGTAATGGATTACTAGTGCTTGCTTTCTCGGCATTATCGTCGTCACCCAAGATGGTGATGACCTGATCATTGGAAAAGAACATCAGTTTTTGATGAAGCGAAGAAGACACACCCTTGATATTATGGAGCCACGATTGCCCAAGAAACAGATTGAAATAAGCCAGGATATTGATGACTTAGAACTCAATAATAGGATTTATGGGGGCAACCCCTATTTCAAGATTTATGGATCCTATAACTTCTCGACGGGTATTATCATAAGCACGTACTGCGGCAGAGGTTGGAGAAAGGTTACTCACTTTTAGTCCCAAATAATTAAGGGTACTCAATGGGCAGTCATTAAGAGCTGATTCAATATCGATAAGAGAGAGCAGGATAGTATTTCCCATGACTTCGACGGAGATATTAAGAGCATAGTTGTGGTTTGGCTCAATCTTAGGGATTTCTTGTTTGGATAAAGAAAGCCTTCTAGTATAGGTTAGGGATTTGACCAAATTCATGTCTTCTTATGGCATGATGGGAAGGGGTATTATGGTTTCGGTGACTAGCTTGATCAAGACATTTTGGTACAGCTGGGAAGACATAAAGAGTTCCCACAATGTGATATTAGCTTAGGTCTTCTTTAACTGATCAAGGATCTTGCTCTCCTCGAGGATCATTTCGGGCATAGGAAGATTCTCAAAACCTTTTACTTTGTCGATTGAGGATGGTGGTAGGTTTGGAACTTGGTAATGCCTCCCTGACCTAGTCATATGGTTTATCGAAGAGGGGAAAAATAGAAACCCCATCTCCTCATCAATCTCGGGCTGCTCAGCCACCTTGTTAATTTCTCCTAGTATCTCTTTAATTTGAAATCATTCCACATATGCTGACTATTGGGATAGTTTTTTTTTGGAATGTGTTCCTCAACTGAATCATCGAACTCATCCCCCCATCCGGTGGAAATTACGTCATCCCTCCATGAAAAGTTAGTACATTCTATAACTTCAATGACCTCTTCGTATAGATCCTCCCATTCGAGCGGGAGATATAGAAGTGAAAGGACCAAGCGCCCTTGTAGTTTTAAAGAATTAAGTAGCTTGGATATACTGCAAATATCACCGGTTTATCAAAATAAGACTACCATGATTTGGACCACATTATCTAGATTGACTTCATCGATTTGCACCACCCAATTATCTAACTCTCAGGCCTATTTTTAAGCGTCCAAGTACAACACAGTGAACCTCTGGGAGTCAATAGTCATCTTGGAGGGAAATTCCATCCCAAACTCTTGGAGTTGGTTCAATACTTATGACAATCCCATATCTCTTCCTCTAGAACGGGTACGGACAACGATGCCTTCTCTGGTAAGGAGTGACAAAGTCCAATCGGTGAAACTGGTATGGTGGAGGAGAAAATATGGGCAAACTTGGAGAGGTTTAGGAGAGTATATGGCTATGATGGGTTATATACCTGCTATGATCTGGGTAGATGGGTCAAATTCTGGGTCTTCTTCTAGGAAGATGGCATTTGTATGATTTGGTAGTGGATTGTGGGTAGAGTTCGGTTTGGGATTGGTTGGTGGGGTAATAATATCCCGATCAATTAGACCTTGGATTACATTTTCGAGCTGGAAACACTAGTTACGGGTATGGCCGGCAGTTTGATGAAAGTCACAATGGGCATTTTGTATGAATTTTTTGGGAAGTGGGTTTGGTAATGGACGAGGGTCCAATGGCTTGATAAGGTTTCGGATTAAAAGGGCCTGGTGAAATTTGGAGAGGGGATCACAAAACTCAGTGTATTCCTTATTGAATGGGTTAGGGCGGCATTCTGGTGCCCATGAAGTGGAAGGCTGAAAGATGTTGTTGATTGTTGAAACTACGGTACTGACAGGCTTTTCATACTTTCTGAGAGTGAACTATCCAAACGCTTTCTTCGGTTCAGCCTCTCTTTTGGCAAGACTTTCTTCGAGTTCTACTCCTGCTTCTCGGAGGGCTCAGAAATGAGGGTAGTACTGTCCTCCAATCGTCGCTTGGACATGTGGTAAGAAATTATTCTTTACGATGCTGGCTTGCTCCTCTTTAGAAGGATAGCTGTCCATGGTGGCTGCTTTGTCTCCTTACCTTTCTATGAAGTTGTTGCCTGATTCCTAAGGATTCTATTTGAGAAGATGTAAATCACGACGGGCAACTTCCTATTCTTCATTGTACTTATCACTCCCGGGAGCAGTTACAAAATCATTTGTAACTCCCATTAGGGGTGGTAAAATCAATGGGTAATAATAAATTTGAGTAAATTATTTTTTCACCATTAATGAGAGTCACAAATATTACCATATAATTAATTTATGACTCCTATAAGCGGTCATAAATTTATAACTGTCAAAAGTCATCATAAATTTATGAGTAGACATAAGTTATGACTCTTATGAGCGTCACAAATTATAAGGGTCATAACTTATATTAGTCCAACTTATGTCTACTTATGACTGCTCTTAGCAGTCACAAATTTTGGCCCAAGACTTAATTTGTAACTTCTAGTGACAGTTATAAATTTATAACTGCTCCCAACAGTCACAAATGTTGTCCCAAAACTTAATTTTTGACTGCTATTAAGGGTCACAAAATTTTAGCCCTACTTTAATATCCCTTTTCTCTTTCCTCTCTCTCTCTCTTCTCACAACTCCCGCCCCTCTCTCTCTCTCTCATTCTGCTTTCGTGAAGAAATGAGCACTATGAGTTTTATGTTTTTGCTTTCAATTTAGATTTATGTTCTGTGGAGAACTGAACACTGTGAGTTTTAGATTTATGTTTAGGTTTCGATTTGGATTTATGTTTCGATTTAGATTTAGGTTTCGTGAAGAACTGAACTAATCACTGTGAGATGAGCAAAAATTTTGGATTATTCACTGTGAGATGCGCACAAACATTGATTAATCTGTGAACTGACACCGATAAAATCAATGTGATATTATATTTTTCGTTAATCAATTTGTTTATGAGGTATATATACAAATTTATTGTTATATTTCTTATATGCTTTTAGTTCAATGATGGCGAATCTTTACTTATATGGATTTAATGTTATATTTCCCTGTTTTCATTATTGTACGAGGTTTTCATTGAGATATATAAGGTTTTCATTGAGATTTACAGTTATATTGCCCTATTAAAATGCATCGTTGTTAAGTAATTGAGTGTTGAGCTTCATCTATGCAGGTTAGGCATACTTTCCTTTATCATTTTACCCTTTATAAATAGCAACTTTAATGAATTAGATATTGATAATTCATTATTATTTTTCACTCATTTTCATCTTGTGTTTAAATGTTGCTGAATTACTTTGCAATTTCTGTTCAATAGCTGGAATTTTGACTATAAATAAATAGAAAAAACTAAATAGCAAAGCTTTACCTTTTATAAATCCCCACGTGTTTATGCTCCTCGCTTACAATCTGTCTCTGAATCAAACATTACATTGGGGCATTTTCATTGTCTTTTATACTAATTTATGGATTATACTATATTTTAAGAATTTCTTCTTTTGTATTCATCCCTGACCCCTATACTATTTAAATGTTGCTGATTTTTTCTTTAATTGGTTTTAACTTGCTAACAGCCAAAAAATTATAACATAATATTGCTGAATAATTTGGTCGTATATTTCAGAATTTTATGCATTTGTGTTTAGTCACTGAAATGTCCAATATTATTACTGAGATTGGCCTTCTGTTTATTCATAAACTGTAACATCTTATTACATGTTTCTTGATAAACACATAATGCTTGATTTCATAACACTTAATGTTTGCTTCCTCATTGGGTATGCTAACTATAATGGGAAGCGCTAAGTTTTCTTCAATGCTAGGGTTTTCTTTAATTTGGGGAAATATGGAAACGATTCATGTAATAACTAAAATACTTCTGCTATGTATATATGTATGTATGCCATTTTTCATTATAAAGGACATATTCATTTAGTTTTATAATTTATTAAGTTTCTATTTGTTTTATTTTAGAATTAATGGGGTTTCCACAATATAAAGAATGGATGGGTGAAAGTTGTAGAGTAGGGAAAGTATGTGTTAATGGGGTTAAAGATTTTTTGAATTATGCAATGAAGAATCTCAAAATTGATATTATTCCATGCTCGTGAATTTGTTGTAAAAATGGTAAACGTTTGAAAGGGGTAGATGTAAAAGTACATTTGCTTCATTAGGGTATGGAAGGTGACTAAACGTTTTGGAAATTCCACAGGGAGAGGGATTTTATGTATATTCCAGAAGAAATACTTGTCATTGAAATGGTTCACACAGATGGTGACCCGTTAGTAAATTCTAAGTTAAACGATCCCATAAATGATACATACAAAGTGCATGCAACACTAGAAAAATAAGATAGCAGAGGGAATGGTTTAGGCTGTGAGGATCATCTTGAAAATAATAGTGACCAAGATAGGGATTATATACGGTTAAAAGGATCAACTATGATTCCATTATACCATAACTCCAACCCCGACCACATAATTTTATATGCCATGGTTTGGTTGCATAACTTAAAGAGACAATTTGGCTGGTCGGGGAGAAGTATGACAACAATACTCCTCTGGGCAAAAGATTTGCTCCCAAAAGAAAATACATTGCCAATCAAATATCTAATTGTGAAGTGTAATTTGAAAGGTTTGGGTATGAAATACAAATCAATTCATTGTTGCAAGTATGACTGTGTTTTATACTATAAGGAGCACAAGGACAAACAAAATTCCCCTATATGTAAGGAACCTAGATATGAACAAAAGATGATAGTACATAATAAACGCTTGTTGAAAGTAAATGTGAAAATACCCAAGAAGGTGTTAAAGTATTTCCCTTTAGTTCCTCGATTGAAGAGACTTTCCATTATACCTTGGAGAGCAGAGGCATTGTCTTGGCATGGTCCAGCGGAGGTGGGTGAGAATCTCATGCGACATCCGGTTGATTCATCTGTGTTGAAATATGTGAATCATCGATACCCAAACTTTGTTAAAGAAATACACAATTTTTGGCTCAGAATATCAACCGATGGGTTTAACCTATTTGGTAAATTCGGCACACATAAGAGTACATGGCCAGTGTTCACTGCACCTTTAAATTTCCCCCCTCGTTGTGCATGTGAAAAGAGTTCTCAATTTTGACATTATTGATACCAGGTCCAAAAGCACCGGGTAGTGATATTGATGCTTTCTCTCCACTAATAAATGAATTGAATGAGTTATGGGTTGAATGTGTGAGAGCGTTCGACTCATACAAACAGTAGGAATTCACTTTGAGAGCTATGTTGATATGGACAAGTCATGATTTTCCTTCTTATGGTACCTTATCTGGGTGCAATGTACATGGTTACTTGGGTTGTTCTATTTGTGGAGAGGATACTGAAACCAACTGGATTAAGAAAAGTAATAAACTTTTTTAATCACAGTCGGAGGTTTCTTCCGTAAAGCCACAAATTCAGGTCAATTCGAAGCAATTTTCTACTAGATGACACTGAGATGAGGCCACCTCCACTAATACTTTCTGGTTTGGAAATTGAAGAAAGGTCATTAAAGTCCGATCAAAAGTTGAGAGGGAAACACCCTATAATTTTGGCCCAGAAGCGTAAAAGAAAGGATGTTAATGTGAAGACGGCGTGGTCGAGGAGATCAATAATGTTTGATTTTCCATACTGGAAGGAACATCTCGTACGACACGTGATAGACATTATGCATACTGAGAAGAATATTATTGAGCATCTCGTAGGCACATGCATTGGTGGTTCTCATTCCAAGGATGGAGAAAAATCCCGTGAAGATCTTTGCAGTTTGAGGATTAGAAGATCATTATGGTTGAAAGAAGATCCGAACACTGGAAAAAAGCATATGCCAATTGCATCATATACTTTGATCATTGAAGAAAGAAATATGTTCTTAGAAACATTAAAGGGGTTGAAGGTCCCTTAATTTATCATCCAATTTATGCAGGATTGTCTGCGACGTAACAAAAGATTTAAAAAAGTGCAAGTCTCGTGATTGGCATGTGTTAATGCAAATTGTCTCTCTATTGTTTGGACATGGTTTTTCAGAACACAAGGATCTTCAGAGGGCCATTCTACAAATTAGCTTATGTTTCTCCCTATTCAGTAAAAAATGTGTCAACAGGGAGCATATAATGGCGGTGAAGGAAACTTTGGCCGAGGCTACATGTGTTTTTGAAAAATACTTCACTCCCTCATTCTTTTACATAAGCATCCAACTTTTAGTGCATTTATGTGATGAAGCACTTTTATATGGACCAGTAAAGTACCGATGGATGTATCCATTCAAACGTTTAATGAAAACATTTAAAGATTACGTTAAGAATACACGGTATGTTGAGGGGTCGATTGCTGAGGAGTACATTATGGAAGAGGAGTCCTTATAGTCAAAGGAATATATTCCTAACCCAAACATTGGAGGTCGTGAACGGTTTGTTAGAGAATTAAAAGAGTTTGCAGACGAGGAGGCTCTGGGGAATGGTAAGGTAGTGAAACTAACAAGGACACAATATAGTCAGGTGGCTCAATATGTATTCGAGAAACATGACGACATAGATGAATGAAAAATGTGAGTTTATTAAAAATGTTTTGTAAAATAATGTAATATGTTTGATGTTATATCCATAAGAAGTTAATATTGATGGTTTCAAGAGGAGGAAGGGAGGAACAAGCGCATACAATGACTCTAGGCATTGGGTAGCTTCCTAGGTGACTATAGTAATATCTTAATTTTATTTACTATCTTTGCAACATATTAACAATGAAAATACTTTCATGGTTTCAGTTATTGAAAGCTGGTGAAGTATCGACGAGTCTTGCACGTCTAACAAATGGGCCTAGTTTTGTATCCAAGGAGTTTGGACAATATCGTGTCAATGGTTTTGTGTTCTCTTTAAGCACACATGAGCTAAAACTCATTAGGAAACAAAACAACGACATTTCATATAAAGCGTTAACTTATTTCAGGCAAGCGCGAGAGATAAAAACTTGATAGAAGCTGAGATGACGTATTATGGGATTATAAGACAAAAAATGTTATTAGATTATATATCTTCCAGCATACATGTATTCTACTGAGATTGGGTGAGAGTGGAGGACAAGAATGCCTGTATAGTCGACCCTGACACCCACATGGTGAAGGTTGATTTGTCCACATTGAAGAGTAAAGATAATGTGAATGATGAGCCATTTGTTTGTGCATTCCAAAATTTAAAGCAAGTGTTTTATGCAAAGATACCTAACAATGATCCATGGTCTCTTGTTTTACATTCCCCTAAGCGCTTGACTACGTCGGTAGACGATATAACAACACCTATCGAGATTCAGTCTATTCTGGATGACAACCCAAAATTAAAGAAATTATTAGAGACATTAGAGGAGTAAATGTTTAATTGTAGCATGTTATGTTTTTTTAAATGTTGACTTCAAGTTATTTACGAAATAAATATTTTCTACTCAAGAAACTCAGATTCATGCGAGGCTACAAATATCTCGAATAATATTTTTCAGGGTGTATAAATAACACACACCCAATTTAAATACCATATCATGCACCGACGGCACGGAAATAAATTCCCCCCCATGATATAACTCAGCCCATAATAACTCGCCTTTTTTTAAAAACACATTTAAAAAAATAGTTATAAAAAAATTTAAATTTTTTTAAAAAAAATATTGAAAAAATATTTTAATATATATATATATATATATATATATATATATATATATATATATATATATATATATATATATATATATATATATTTTTTGTTTCAGTTATTTCATAGGACGTATTCATAGTGCCTTTTGTTCATAAGTTATTATTACTTTTTTCAGGATGTCATATATTGTATATACCTGCAATGACTTTCAAAACAGGTCTTTTATAGAGAACACATAAATTTATTGGCACGACCATCGAACTGTTTGGATTTCATTCATGGATATGCTTTATAATGCTAGGAAAGAACAGGGAAGAGTTTTCAAACTTGGTATTTTTTATATTGATCCACCTATGCCAACAAATTATAATGTGAGTCGGCTTGAAGTAATTTTCTTGTGTTTTTTATATTAATGAAAGCTAAAATTTTCCACAATCTTTTTTCGACCTTCAGATTTCTTGGGATAGGTAACTGGTTTATACAAGAGAAGAGCTGTAATATTTCTTGGGAAAGGTAACTAGTTTTCAACCTTCAGATTTCTTGGTATAGTGGCTCTATTATCATGTTTGTGCAACTATCAGTAAATTGTTGGTTAAGATGTTAACCTTGTGTATGCGTGTGTGTGGGCAACTATGAAGCACGAAGTTTTTAAAATGGTATATTCATCCAAATTCCACTTGAATCGGGTACGATTGTCCATCGATTCTCCTCTTATTTGCACTCACAACGTCCAATATTTTAATTGAAATTTAATTATCGATTCTTCTTAGTTTCTTTAAGGATTTTCAAAGTAAGAATTGACATCTTAGGAGGGTACTAGAGTCCCAAATGAACTTAGCAAAATTAGCCTCAATATCTCTAACCGAATTCCAAGCTGAGGATAAGCTAAAAACACCTGGGGATGTAGCAGTCCAATTACTTTCATTTTGAAGATTGTTCCATCTATGAGCTTGAATTATGTAAAAATCCATATTTTCTAGGATGTAGAAGTCCTAATAAATATTGATTCAATTATGTTTAGCACTTGCTTTGTTGGACTGATAGAAGCTAAATTATGCACTGGTATAGTTGCTAAAGTATACCATGATGCATTGGTATAGTGGCTAAAGTATGCACTGGTATAGTAGCAACTCATATTTTGCTAGGATGTAGAAGTCCTAACAAATATTGATTCAATTAAGTTTAGCACCTTCTTTTTGGACTCATATTAGCTAAAGTATGCACTGGTATAGTTGCAAAAGTATACGAGGATGCAATGCTATAGTAGCTAAAGTAGGCACTGATAGTAGCTAAAGTACGCATTGATAGTAGCTAAAGTAAGCACTGGTATTGTTGGACTGATAGTAGCTGAACCAAATTAGGAAAGTTTTGTTAGTGAAACCAGTAAAAGTCGACATTTTCTTTGATGATTCTATTTAGATTCTTTTTGAAATGAATATCATTTTTTCCTATTAAGAATGCAGGGTAAACTTGTATCTTGTCAAGGATGTGGAGGTATAATTGGGTTAGCATTTAAAATCTTGTATTCGGTAGGGATTTTGTTTTAGTATCTTCTGTAGAAACCATGGAAAATAAGTTCACTAGAATGGTGTGACACCCCGCCTAATTAGCCCCGGGTGATCAGTCCTAAATTAAGTTAGAACAGGTATCTCAGTTGGATCATTCTTAGCATCACTGTCGCCTTTTTAATTACGAACCACCTAAGTGAGGAAATTAGGCTGGTGCCAAGTTTTATCTTTCATTAACTTAAATGAAACTCATGCGGAAATAAAATAACCCAATAATTACAATTATCTAAAACAACAATTCACCATTTAACTGACAGAATAAACCATCGTCCCAAAACCCCAACAAAATAGAAAATGAAGACAAGTAATCAATCTCAACATGTCTAACAAAATTTAAACGAACTGTGAGCGACATGATCAAAATAACTGATAAGAAGTCTCTTACTAGAAATGAAAGAATGAGGCATCTATCAAAACTCCCGCAACATCCACATATGCTGCAGAAACGGATTCCTGAAATAGAGTCAAGCCTGGCGTCCCTGTGGTTGGACACCTAAAAGGTTTTTAAATTTTTATAGCAAGGGTTAGTACCCAAAACATTTGAAAAATATTTAGCAAATGATTAACTTGTAGTAATAAATAAATATGCATGCTCTCCATATTTTAGTTAGTGCCGCGCTCCCTTGAGAACATTCTCACCCCTCCTCTAACGTGCACTACTAACGCCTTATTTAAATCCACATAGTTCTTCACCTCATGAATAGATAATTTATATATCCCCTTGCAACCACTCTACTCTAACCGAGTATGCCCTAAATTATGATTTTTAGGTTATTATAAATATCAAGTTAATTAAATTATTTCCCTTTTTAATTCCATATAACACTCACACCTGTTATACACATAATACAACTCATACTTTGTATTAATTATCCCATATATAATTATTTACCTAATTATATATTTAGTCATATTGCAGTATTCACAAACATACTGAAATAACATTTAATAATATTATTTCCCCCGAGTAAAGTCTCACCGGGTATAAATTCTCTAAAGTGCTATCCCACTAGGTGTAATCACATAACCTAGTTACCCCAAGTCAGAATTGCTCACTAACTTGGTTAACACATATATATTGGAGGCGGTCATATTCCTTCCCTGAAAGTGAGATGCCCCTCACCCAAATAACGGATGCTATGACCTAGATATATACTCGCCCTACTCCTCATTCTAGGGGATTCATTCACTACACGCAACCTCCCCCTATAGCACTAGAGTATATAATAATAATATCTATCACTGATATTAATGCACACACCATATATATATATATATATATATATATATATATATATATATATATATATTATCACACACCATATATATATAAATATAAAATATCCCGGCTATACCGTGCACTAAGTCCGTGACACAAGCCTATTCCATTTTATTATGAGTTTATGGACCAACTCGAATTATTTATTAATTTGCACATTAATGTTCTTTGGTATCGCCCCAACCAATATTCGGTCTTACTCTCGTGGCCCGAATTAAAACAACTCCCGAGTCTATATTCCCGATTCTAAATTATTTAGCCTTCACCTAAATAAAATTTTTGTCTTGGTATCGCCCAACCAATATCCCCGGACTTGTCCATTCAGTCCGTATTTAAAATTTGAATCGTAATTCCCAAAATTTTAACTCTAGTACGTCATACCTAATTTCCCCCACATCCCGATTAATTTTTAATCATGATGTGTCACACCAAATCGCCCTCAAATCCTAATTAATTTTTATTCACAATTAATTAGATTTAAACCCATGTATTAATTACTCAACAATTAAGGCATGGAAGGATGTTTATTTAATTTCCCTACATATAAAAGAAAACTGGTTGAACTGTCAAAATTTTGGGACCATCGATCGATCGATGGCCCCCCTTCGATCGATCGATCGATCAGGTCCTCATCTTCCCCGAGTTGGCTATTTCAGCCATGGACCCCCACCTCCAAACTCTAGCTTCTTCTACACTGAAAACTAAGCTTTCGCATCGGCAATAGACATCAAAAACCTTATAAGGAACCTTCCTATAGTCCAGAAACATCACTTAATTTCTTTTCTCTACTGTTTTCACGAGTTTGGGTTTAAAATCCAATTCAGTCTTTAATCGTTTTTGAAAGTGCGGAAGCCCCCAATTTTTAAATTCAAATATAACGAAATGGTTCAAATTTTAATTTTTCAAAAGTTATTAAAAATTTTCTTTTCTTAAAGAGAACAAACCAACTTATGAGAAAAATAAAACTAAACTAAAAGTGAAATTAAGCTAAAGACACAATTTTCATTTCGGCTTAAACACACATTAATCCAATTCAAGTTAAACTTGCATGCTATCAAGATAAAGTAATTTTGCACTTGAATTAAATTGAACATACCCAAACATTAAATTTGCACCAAATTAAATAGATTGTGATTTTGAACTAATTTTATCTTTTAGTCCTAAGCATGCATCTAGGTGATACATTAAGATAAAATAAATAGCAATCGCACTAGGCCGGATGTACGAGGAAAACCCAAATGGGAAAAACTCGGACGGCCCTAGCCTTAAGTCCACTAAGTACGGTTTTACAATTACAAGATAGATGACTTACTTCCTCGACTCGACTCCCTTCAAGCCTTGACGCGTCTTCTTGTAAACACCTTCGCCTAGTCGACAACTCCGAAACTCCACCGGAATCTTAGAATCCACCAATGAGACTTTTGGACAACCGTCAACCCTCAACGAAGCCTTTCTTCGAGTGGGAATGTCACATGAAACAAAGATCTTCTCATTTATGAGTTGAAAAGAAAACTCAAACTCTCTTCTTCAATGGTGTAGAGAAAACCGGTGCCAAACACTCCAAGCAATATATATATGTTGAAACTTGGATATAGACACACATATGGGTGTATATGTGTTTCGAAAGGAATTTACTCCATAAAACGTAACACATAAAAAGGAACTTTTTCTTCAAAGTATTTTGCTCTAATGACTCTTGAAAATGTGAAAAAGTTGTCTTAAAAAAGTTAGTTCCCGCACTTAAGAAGTATGTCAAAAAGGAAGTGGGGCAAAGTAGTGGAAAAAGTGGAAAAACTGGCTTAAAACTGTTCCCGCTGTTTTTTTCGTTAGAAATCTCGTTCGAACGAGACTTCTAACGAAGAGACAGAAAGAAAAAAAATTCTCGTTTGAAAACTCGTTCGAACGAGAAGTCATTCGAACGACCTATCTAATGAGATCTTAGACCATGGTTGTAGATAATTTCGATACGAACGCGTGGCCGCCAGTTTCGTATCGTTATGATTTTTTTTGGATTTGATATGATTTTTCTACTGAAAGGTGTCCGAGAACAAAATATTTAGAATTATGAATTCAAAAAAGTTTACAAAAAATTCTAACACCCAAAATAAACTTCTAACATACACCCAATAAATAATGTTCCAAGCTCCTATATATATATATTAAAAATGCATTCATACCTTAGGAGAAATGGAACCATGTTGATGACGTAGAAACGAGGCACAACACACACGGCATTAGATGAAGCTTTAATATCTTGGCCGCTACGTCTTCAACAAACACGTCATAGGCTTGAATTGATAAACTTGAACTCTATCCTATGACTCAAATGTTTTTGTCCGGAATTGAGCCCAAACTACAAAGGACTCAATTGGAAATTTGTCTCCTTACAAATCTCCCCCTTTGGCTATTCTGGGACAAAAACTAAACAAAAATCCTAAAGGGCCGTCAAGCTCACTAGACTCAAAAACAATGTCCCACCCAAAATAAAAATACAATGCTTGACTCAAACAACCCAAGGATCAATATCTTTGCCGATGTTGAATGTTGCCATTTTACAGTATTCTTGCACACTTAAGCAAACTATCAAACGCATAGGTAATATCAAAATATTAAATGCAATTAAATAATTACTCCCACAAAATTAATTCTCCCCTTTATCAAGCAAATGACCTACTTAGAAAGACGTCTCCCCCTAAGATAAATCTCCCCCAAACTAAGATACGATAATAATAGGATTAGATACCATTTCTCCCCTATCATTCTCCCCCTTTTTGTTCAGGAATAGACAAAGGCTAAAGAATCAAAACAGTAACTTATCTCCCCCAAATAAAGCATATAAACCCTCTAAAC
Organism: Sambucus nigra; assembly: GCA_949130495.1. Taxonomy (NCBI): domain Eukaryota; kingdom Viridiplantae; phylum Streptophyta; class Magnoliopsida; order Dipsacales; family Adoxaceae; genus Sambucus; species Sambucus nigra. The sequence continues at coordinate 575,997,463 of OX422217.1, forward strand.
TAAGCAAGGGATAAAAGAATGGGATAACAAGCTAAAACATGTAATTATGCATATAGTGATGAGAACGTTAAAGCATATGGGCAACAAAAGTTCAACTAATTCAAACAATAACATCAGATACCAACTAGGATGCAATAAAATGATACCAATATGATATATAAATTATTAAGCACGTGATATCAACAAAGAATGCAATAAGATGGATACCAAGTATGAATTAAAGCATATATGGATTAGAAATCAAATCAAAGACTAAAAAAAAGTATCAAATATATGTATACATAATATATATCAAAGAGACTCAAGTACACATATATAGATATAAACACACAAATGACACACACTAAATATAATAGGAGTCTTTCACACTCGTATGGCAAAAATGTGTCATATAGAAATGGAAGTGTTAGGGTGTGAACTAGTAACGATTAAATTTAGACCCAATCACTTAAAACATGTTGACGGAGTTCTCAATTGATTGCAAACTTGATCACATTTGAATATAACCTCATGTGACAATATAAATTGAACTCAATGAACAAACATACACAATGCATACAAGCCTAGCATATTGCTGATTCTACAAACCAATAGAGTCATGACATGAAATACGCAACTAGGATAAATGGACATTGTGCAAACCGTTAATATACCATCCAATCTCCCTAAATATGCATTTATATTAAATTTGAATGAATATATGAATCAAATATAGGCCTTGGGAAATTATTTTTCTTGTTAATGCCGTATTTTCTGTTTTTAGGCCTTTGAACCACATATTTCTTTTAGGTCCATTCAAAAACGGTGGGTTACAGTTGCAAAGGATAACTAAGTCCTTTCGTAGCCCTTCCCCGTGCACATTTGTATTTATCGTGTTTTTATATTTCACACAAATCTCACGTTCAACGGATTTTGACATGCGCTAGTCCTCCTAAGTCACAAATATGTAGATGAAAAGATTGGTAGGAGAACACTTCACAAAGCTAAAATATACATATGAAGTTAAAATTTCAAAAGAGCTCGTGCATGTGTGAATAGAGGCATATAAAAATAGAATCCATTCAATCAACACAAAATCCAACTACTCCATGTAAGCATGGTAAAGAACATAATAAGGATTGACAATTTAAACCATCAGTTCTAGCCACATGAGAGCGTAAAAGATGGGATTCAAACACAAGTGAATGCCACATAAAGTGTGTCAAACTAAAATACACACAAAATAAAATCTTTTCGAGTTTTTGAAATTTTTAACCAAAAATAAAAAATATATACTCAAAAGACAAACAAAAATCATTTGAATTTTTTATTAAGCTTAAATTACCAAGAGATAAAATCCAAATGATAAACAAAAATCTTTTTGTATTTTTCAATTAATGCAAACAAAATGAAGGAAATATAATACAAAAGATAAACAAAAATCATAATTCTAGCATGTGATAACCATGGAGCATAGACTAGAAAATGATTAAACAAGCATTCATTTAGCATGTGAATATAGCATGAAGTACAAAAGCTAAAGTATGCAAACACTAACGCATTCATATTTTAGATTTAGCAAGGTAGGAAGCATGTGAAAGTAAATGAGAATCAAAAACCTCGTTTTGCAAGGCAACCAAGTCGGATTTCCTAACCCAAATTAATGAAGAATGACTATCTTGGGGTGTAGTAATTTTAACTACCTTGGTTGCTTTACGTTGGGATTTTATAGGAATACGTTTAAGATCAAAACAAAATTTTCCTAAGATGACTTTTTCGACCACAATGTGTACAAGTAAAAACATGTCGAAAAGATTTACCTAAGGAGTGATCTCTAAATACTTTCCTAGTAGATTCTCCTAAAACATTGGTTTTGGTGTTATGAGTAAATTCATTACAAGTATTGAAGCCTAAACCACAAGTGTCATTTTTAATTTGGACCGTTCCTAATATTTTATCTAATTTTTCCGAATGACACTCCAAATCAAATTTCACATTACTAGAGTCTTTTAATTTATTTTGCAATTATAAAATGTTAGACTCTAATAAAACATTTCGCTCTTCAAAAGCAAGACGCTCATTTTTCAAGGATTCCATTAAACCCCTAAGGCTATCTCTCTCGCCTTCTATATATTCAAGCTTCTCTAGAAAAGCTTTCTCTCGTGTCCTAAGGTCTTCAACCAACATACTATTATCAACGACCTTGACACGTTCTTTCAAACTAGATTCTAACTTCAAATTAGCTCTTTTCAATTTAATAGATTCTTTATAAAGTTCTTGAAAAGCATTTTGAAGTTCACTCACATTAACCTCTTCTTCATTTTCACTCTCTCTTTCTTCTCCACTCTCACTATCATAAAAAATAAGGGAATCAAAAATTTTGACCTCGAAAGTGTCATGTGTTAAAGTTTCATCAATCGACGAGTTCTCACTATCACTCACCTGACTAGCCATAAAAGCCACAAAGTTGGGCTTAGTGGGGGAATCGGGTCCCTCTTCCTTATCACTATCACTAAGGGTAGCATTATATGAAATGGGTCGCTTACCCTCTTTCCTTAGTTTAGTGGGGCACTCAAAAGCCCTATGGCCATAACCCTCACAACCAAAACACCTATTTGACTCGTCCCTATTTAATTGTTCATTGATAGGTTTAGGGATCTTCTCAGTTTTGTCATACTTAGAAGTTTCAAATTTCTTAAAGTCATTTTTAAATTTATCTTTGTTAAATTTAAGAAATTTTCTAAATTTCTGAGCAAACAAAGCCATGTTTTCCGAGTCACTATCACCCTCGCTCTCTACTACTTGTTTGACCTCTTTTAGGGCTTTTAAAGCAATGCCCTTTTCAATTTTCTTTTCGTTTTTAGAGGGAAACATGTCTAGTTCATAGGTTTGTAAATCACCTACGAGCTCTTCTAATTTCATAGAAGCTAAAGTTGGTAAAGAATTTAAAACGATCACTTTTGGAATAAATCTATCAGGAAGGGACCTTAAAATTTTCTTTACTACTCGGTTGTCGGGTATTTTCTCTCCCAAGTTAAAAGATGAATTACCAATATCGGAAAGTCTAGCATAAAATTCATCAAAAATTTCTTTTTCGTTCATTTTGATAGATTCAAATTGAGTGGTGAGGTTTTGGAGTTTCGAAGCTTTAATGACACTAGTACCTTCGTGGGTGAGTTGTAAAATATCCCAAGCTTCTTTAGCAGTCTCACAAGTCATAATACGTCAGAATTCATTCGGTGTGACAGCGCTAAACAAGGCACTTAAACCTCGGGAGTTAAAATTAGAAAGTTTAAATTCACCCTCACTCCATCTAACGGCCGGTTTGGGAACACGCTCATTATCTACTAAATGAGTGGTGGGGACCACCCGTTAATAACATACATCCAAACTCTCTCGTCGATAGATTTTAGTGCCGATTTCATTCGCGCTTTCCAATACGCATAGTTAGAACCATAGAAAATAGGAAATTTAGAAAATGGGGAAAATTCCATTTTAGCTATCTTAACGAAGTAATTTATCGTTTTTGGCTCTGATACCATTTTGAAAGTGCGGAAGCCCCCAATTTTTAAATTCAAATATAATGAAATGGTTCAAATTTTAATTTTTCAAAAGTTATTGAAAATTTTCTTTTCTTAAAGAGAACAAACCAACTTGTGAGAAAAATAAAACTAAACTAAAAGTGAAATTAAACTACACACACAATTTTCATTTCGACTTAAACACACATTAATCCAATTCAAGTTAAACTTGCATGCTATCAAGATAAAGTAATTTTGCACTTGAATTAAATTGAACATACCCAAACATTAAATTTGCAGCAAATTACATAGATTGTGATTTTGAACTGATTTTATCTTTTAGTCCTAAGCATGCATCTAGGTGATATAGCAAGATAAAATAAATAGCAATCGCACTACGCCGGATGTACGAGGAAAACCCAAATGGGAAAAAACTCGAACGGCCCTAGCCTTAAGTCCACTAAGGACTGTTTTACAATTACAAGACAGATGACTTACTTCCTTGACTCGACTCCCTTCAAGCCTTGACGCGTCTTCTTGTAAACACCTCAGCCTAGTCGACAACTCCGAAACTCCACCGGAATCTTCGAATCCACCAATGAGACTTTTGGACAATCGTCAACCCTCAATGAATCCTTTCTTTGAGTGGGAATGTCACATCAAACAAAGCTCTTCTCAGTTATGAGTTGAAAAGAAAACTCAAACTCTCTTCTTCAATGGTGTAGAGAAAATCGGTGCCAAACACTCCAAGCAATATATATATGTTGAAACTTGGATATAGACAAACATATGGGTGTATATGTGTTTTTAAAGGAATTTACTCCATAAAACTTAACACATAAAAAGGAACTTTTTCTTCAAAGTATTTTTCTCTAATGACTCTTGAAAATGTGAAAAGGTTGTCTTCAAAAAGTTAGTTCCCGCACTTAAGAAGTATGTCAAAAAGGAAGTGGGGCAAAGTAGTGGAAAAGTTAAAAAAACTGGCTTAAAACTGTTCCCGCTGTTTTTTTCGTTAGAAATCTCGTTCGAACGATACTTCTAACGAAGAGACAGAAAGAAAAAAAATTCTCATTTGAAAACTCGTTCGAATGATCTATCTAACTAGATCTCAGGCCATGTTGTAGATAATTTCGATAAGAACGCGCGGCCGCCAGTTTCGTATCGTTCTGATTTTTTTTGGATTTGATATGATTTTTCTACTGAAAGGTGTCCGAGAACAAAATATTTAGAATTATGAATTCAAAAAAGTTTACAAAAAATTCTAAAAACCAAAAAATATTTCTAACATACACCCAATAAATAATGTTCCAAGCTCATATATATATATATATTAAAAATGCATTCATACCTTAGGAGCAATGGAACGATGTTGATGACGTAGAAACGAGGCACACCACACACGGCATTAGATGAAGCTTTAATATCTTGGCCGCTACGTCTTCAACAAACACGTCATAAGCTTGAATGGATAAACTTGAACTCTATCCTATGACTCAAATGTTTTTGTCCGGAATTGAGCCAAAACTACAAAGGACTTAATTGGAAATTTGTGTCCTTACAGTTTTAAACATCAATTCCATATCGCCAATTCGTTTATAATTCCTCTGGGTTTACACATCTTACCAGATTACAAACACACAACTCATATTAAATATGAATTTCTACTCAATTTAGAAATAAGATTCATTGTTTACAAAACCCCCATGTTTATACCCCTTTTAAATCCCAAAACAAATTTTTTTATTACACACATCACATGAATATGAATCGAAATACACTTTACATGCTACAGCAAGTTAACCACTTGCCTTAGGGTTCGTAGAGTCTGAATTTGGAATTGTGAGTGCCCAAGGTTGAGGATGACTCTTTTCGGCTCTCCTATGATCCCCAAATTTGCCTTTGGCTACTGTTAGGGTTTCCTAACCCTTTAAGTCTTCTCCAAAATCAATTTAGCCATTCCCTTGTTTCTTATAATTGTTTAATTAACCTTAATCCCGTTTTTTGTCTAATGGGCCAAGCCCAAGTGACCCAAATACCCCCGTGTGGGCCCGACTATGTCTAAAAATGTCTCGTGACCCGTTTACTACCCCCGAGTACACTTTTCTGACTATCTCGGCTCATCCGAACTCAACTGTACACTCAGAATTAACATCCAAATTAATTTATAAAAATACTTATTTCACACCCAAATTAGTCTATACCGACTCCCGGCTGAAGTAAGTACATATCCCGTCATTGATACCCAAAATTACGTAAAAACATTATTACTATTCACTTAGTAAATAAGTTTCCCTAAATATTAATCATTCACCTCCCGATTAATATTTAAATATAAATTTCCATAATTAAATCAATTAAAATTACATCTCGCAAGTAATTTTAAACTCCCGAATTAATTAAATATTTAATGCATGAAAATACGCGGTGTTACATACTCCCCCCCCCTTATAAAGGAATTTCATCCTCGAAATTTGGTCGTACCTGTGTTGAAAAGCTCTGGATATTGTTCCCGCATATCCTCCTCCCGCTCCCAGGTAGACTCATCAATGTTGTGATGACCCCACTGTACTCTAACTAGTGGAACAATCTTGGATCGTAACTTTCGCTCACTACGATCCAGAATAGCTACTCGTCTCTCCTTATATTAGATGTCTGGCTGTAAACCAATCTCCTCGAGTGGAATGTGCAAGAAGGACTTCTCTCTCCTGCGATATTTCTTCAGCGATGCCATATGGAACACATCATGTATTCGCTAAAGATGCTCTGGCAACCCCAGCCTATAAGCTACTGGTCCCACCCTCTCGATAATAGGGAAAGGTCCCACGTACCTCGATGCTAACTTACCCTTCTTGCCGAACCTCATCACCCATTTCCTAGGAGATACCCGGACCAATACCTGGTCCCCAACATCTAACTCCACATGTCCTCAAGAAGCATCAGCATAAATCTTATGCCTATCCTGAGCTATCCGAATCCTCCCTAGGATCAACTCTATCTTGGTAGACATCTCCTGAACAATCTCGAGCCCCAATAGTTTGTTGTCCCCCACCTATAACCAACAAGCGAGTGAACGACAAGGTCACCCGTAAAGTGGCTTGAATGGTGCCATGCCGATCGTGAATTGGTAAGAGTTGTTAATGCGAACTCTACCAGAGGAAGATATTTCTCCCAACCTCCCCCAAAGTCTAATATGCAAATTCTAAGCATATCTTCCAGCATCTGATTGACTCTTTCAGTTTTCGCGTCAGTCTGTGCGTGATAGGTTGTACCAAAACGTAACTTCGTGCACATGGCCTCCTAAAAGCTCTGCTAAAAGTGGGCCACAAATATCTTATCTCTGTCAGACATAATATTAACCGGTACCCCGTGCAGCTTAACAATCTCAGCTATGAATAGCTGCACATAACGCATCGTCTCAAAGTCTGTATGAACCTGTAGGAAGTGGGCCACTTTGGTCAATCGATCCACAATGACCCATATGGAATCATGACCCCTCTGCAATGCAGGTGACCCGGTAATGAAGTCGATTAAGATGTTGTCCCACTTACACACGGGAATATAAATTGGTTGTAGCATCCCTGATGGTCTCTGACGATCAACTTTCACAAGTTGGCACGTGGCACATTTCGAAACAAACTCTGCTATGTCCAGTTTCATTCCTGCCCACCAATACTGTCTCCTCATATCCTGGTACATCTTATCCCCACCTGAATGTACCACGAATCTTGACCCATGGGACTCTGTCATAACAGCGTGCCTCAACTCCTCATCTTTTGGCACAATTAACCTCCCATTTAGGCGTAAGCCTCCTTCTGAGCTGACCGAGTAACCCTCTGCTCCCTCAGTTAGCAACTGGCTCACCCTATCCCGACAGGTCTAATCCTCTGCCTGAGCCCTCACAACCCGCATAATGATCTGAGGTGTGATGGATAATGCTGATATGCAAGACCTGGATACATCATCCTCATATCTAAGCTCTATCCACTTCGCTCTCCAGACTTCTGATATTTCCCCAGTCAGTCTTCGGCTCAATGTGTCCGCCACCACATTAGCCTTACCAGGATTATACTGAATATCAAACTGGTAGTCCTTCACGAATTCTAGCCATCGCCTCTACCTCATATTCAGATTCTTTTGTGTGAACAGATACTGAAGTGATTTGTGATCCGTGAATAACGTGAACTTCTCTCCCAGAAGATAATGTCTCCATATCCTTAAAGAAAAAACGACCGCTGCTAGCTCCAGGTCGTGAGTGGGGTAATTCCTCTCATGGGGCTTTAGCTTTCTGGACATATAAGCTATAGCCCTTTCCTCTTGCTGAAGCACACCCCCAAGTCTCTGTACGGATGCGTCAGTGTAAACCCAATACTCTAATCCTCCCTTCGGTAAGGTAAGTACAGGTGCAGATGTCAACTTGTCGTTTATCTCGTTGAAAGCTAATTCACAATGATCACTCCATGTGAAAGGTACCCCTTTCCGAGTCAAATTCGTCAAAGGGCCCGCAATCTTTGAGAATCCTTTAATGAACCGCCTGTAATAACCGACCAATCCCAGAAAACTATGCACCTCAGTCAGTGTCGTGGGCTGCCCCCACTCCCTCATCGCTGATACTTTACTCGGATCCACCGCAATACCCCGGTCTGACACTACTTGACCAAGAAACTATACCTCCCCTAGCTAAAATCCACACTTCCCGAATTTGGCATAGAGCTGACGATCCCGTAGTGTCTGTAAAACCATACACAAATGCTCTGCGTGATCGTCCTTGGTGTACGAGTAGATCAGGATGTCATCAATGAACACGATGACAAGTTGATCGAGAAACTCCCTGAAAACCCTGTTCATAAGGTCCATGAACATTGCTGGTGCATTGGTGAGTCCAAATGGAATCACCCTGAACTCATAAGATCCATACCGCGACAGGAAAGCGGTCTTAGGAACATCCTCCTCTCGGATACGCAGTTGATGATACCTTGACCTCAAGTCGACCTTAGAGAAATAAGACGCCCCTCTCAACTAGTCAAATAGATTATCAATCCTAGGTAACGGATACTTATTTCATATCGTCGCCTTGTTCAACTCCCTATAGTCCACACATAATCGTAGTGAACCATCCCGCTTCTTCACAAACAACACCGGTGCACCCCACGGTAATGTACTCCGCCGAATGAAACCTTGACCCAAAAGATGCTGAATCTTCTCTCTCAACTCACTCATCTCTGAGGGGGCCATACGGTATGGGGCTCGAGCAATCGGCCTCATCCCCGGTGCTAAATCGATTATAAATTAGATTTCCCTGCTAGGTGGAAACCCTGGTATCTACTGGAACACATCCTTAAAGTCTCTCACCACCGGGATTGAGTCCAACGGAATAGCCACCTCCTGTGAGGTTTCCTCCTCGTTGTAATACAAGTGCGTGCGTGACCCTCCCTCAGGTAACGACATTGCTATTAAGAACATCTCCTTCCCTGGAACGGAGAATATGATCGTCCTCTAGTAACAATCCACAGTCGCCCGATAACCGGCCAACCAATCTATACCCAGGATGAAATCATACCACTTCATATCTAACACTACGAGGTCCGCTGCTAAACTAAGACTCCCAATCAAAATGTCCACTCCCCAACAAATCGAGTGAATCGAAGCCCCGCTGCCTACTGGTGACTCTACACACATCCGAAGACTACCCGCGGTCTCTAGTAATCCGGCCCGTTTAGCAAAATTAAATTTAATGAATGAATGTGATGCTCCATTGTCAAAAATAATACTACCCTCATAACCATGAATTAGAAACATACCCTGAACTGTTGGCGGTGCTTGCTGCACTTGAGGATTTGGAACATCCCGGACGTTATACACGCTACCGTAGTGCATCTTCCCCTATTACGGTGGGGGGTGGAGTTGGTGCTGCTGGCGGCATCTGCCCCTGTTGCCCCTGTTAGGCCTCCTACTGTTGATCTCTACCCCGCTGTGGGCACTCCCTCTTGAAGTGTCCTGGATGGCCACAGATAAAATAACGTTTTTGACCATCCCCCTGTCGTTGGCCCTGTTGGCCTTGACTTGGCTGGCCCTGTTGGCCTCCCCCATTGTTCCCTTGGCCCTGATGACCCTGATGACCCTGAGGAACCTGCTGCTGATTCGGCCCCGGCTGCCCCTGCCTGAACCCCTGTCCTCCTGGTCAGAACCCACCAGGCTTAAACTTCTTAGCCTGATTCCCTTGCTGACTGCCAGTTTGCTGCTGAGTACCACTCGTTTCACCACTAGTAACTACCTTGTCCTGTTCGCTCGGCTCCCCTGCACTCTTGCTCCCCTTCGCATGGAAGCGATGATCCTGGAAATGCACAAGTGCGGCATTAATGACATCTGTATAAGTCACTAACGCCGGATTCCCAATCAAATGTTGCCTTATTCGCCAGGCTAATCCATCCATAAATATCGATTTCTTCCTCTCTTCATCGTTCACCTCATTTGTCATGAAGTTTGACAAACGGGTGAACTCTTCCTCATAGTCTGCCCCTAATCGGTCACCCTATACTAAATCACTGAACTTCTTCCTCATCTCAGCCTTTACCGCTGGTGGAAAGTATTTGCGATCAAACCACACCCAGAATTATGCAATCATCATCAAATCCCGCTCCTCATCGGTGGTAACTGACTCCCACCACTGTAAGGCTTCCCTTGAAAGACGAAAGGTAGCAAGCATCTGCTTCTGTACATCGGTACACTCCAGCATGCGCAGATGGCGCTGAATGTTCATCTTCCAGTCACACGCCTCTACCACATCGGTGCTACCCCGAAACTCAGGTGGGTGACCCTTCTGAAAGGTCTCCCTAAATCGCTACCAAGATGGTATCCCCATTGGAACCTGAACTACTGGTGCCACTGGAGGCGGTGCCTGGGGCTATGGAAAACGAATTGCCATAGCTCTCATCGCTATCTCCACTACCTGGGCCACAATCACTGCCACCTGGGTAGTGGAAATCAACTCGAGTGGGGGGGGGTGACGGTACTTGTGGCTCCTGATGAGCCTCCCTAACCTCAGCCCTAGCCTCAGCCCTCTCCGCTCTCTGTCTCCTCGGTGGCATCTGAAATTGATTGAATTGTATAAGTACACAATTCATACAAAAATATTCACAACAGAAATACGATATCTCACAAGTGAAAAACGAATCAATAGTCCTAATAAATGGGCTCTATAACAACAAAACGCTACGCTGAAACGTAGTAAGCCGCACAGATCCTAAGGACACTAGAACCTGATGCTCTGATACCATCTGTGACACCCCGCCTAATTAACCCCAGGTGATCTGTCCTAAATTAAGTTATAGCAGGTTTCTCAGTTGGATCATTCTTAGCATCACTGTCGCCTTTTTAATTACTAACCACCCAAGTGAGAAAATTAGACTGGTGCCAAGTTTGATCTTTCATTAACTTTAATGAAACTCATGCGATAATAAAAGAACACAATAATTACAATTATATAAAACAACCATTCACCATTTAACTGACCGAATAAACCATCGGCCCCAAACCCCAACAAAATAGAAAATGAAGACAAGTAATCAATCTTAACATGTCTAACAAAATTTAAACGAAATGTGAGAGACATGCTCAAAATAGCTGATAAGAAGTCTCTATACTAGAAATGAAAGATTGAGGCGTCTATCAAAACTCCCGCAACATCCACATATGCTGTAGTAACGGATTCCTGAAATAGAGTCAAGCTTGGCGTCCCTGTGGCTGGACACCTAAAAGATTTTTAAAAAGTCTTATAGCAAGGGTTAGTACCCAAAATATTTGAAAAACATTTATCAAATGATTAACTTGCAGTAATAAATAAATATGCATGCTCTCCATATTTTAGTTAGTGTCGCGCTCCCTTGAGAACATTCTCACCCCTCCTCTAACGTGCACTCCTAATGCCTTAATTAAATCCACCTGGTTCTTCACCTCATGACTAGATAATTTTCCTTTTGGAACTCTATTTGGGAGAAGATATTCATCTGAGGATTATGTGGATGGATTGGGAAGAAGTTTACGTAGCCCTGCTAGGGAAGTATTTTGATTTCTGAGTATTTTGGGATTTCGCTGGGGAATGCATTTTTTTGGAGACGTCGTTGGGGCCTTATAAATTTCTTGGAAAAGGTTTGGGAATTTCTGTTGAGGAGGCATTATATTTTTTTTCTAGATGAAGTTTTATGGTTTCCGTTGGGGAGTGGTAATGGACGTGCTGATTTTTGGGATTTTAAGTTGGGGATTAAATGTGATTTTAATTTGACTAGGTATTTGGGAGCTTGAAAATGATTTTTTTGGTGAAGAAGTATTCTAATATTTATTTGGAAATTTAAGGAATTTTTTCGGTAAATTTTTAGATTTTTCTGGCATTTTTCAGTATTTTTTGTATAAAATTTCATAGGGGTGATGACCAGAATGTTGTGGGAGTTGCCAAACAGTAATGGCACAGTCTTTAGGACTGCCCAGAGAAGGTGAATAAATAGGTGATGATCGATGTGTGTCATGGGTTCAGCAGCTGGTGGGGATTTATTGCGAGGGTTTACAAATAGAGGTGGATCGTATATTGAGGGTGACTCTGGAGGAGGGGTAGGAGGCGTTGGGTAGGATGGATGAATCTTTATTGGGGATGTAGGTGACCTTTTGGCTCTTCGGGATATGGGGGTGATGGGTCAACATGTGCAGATGTGGTGGTTAATGGCGCGTGAGTTTGGTTACGCTTGATACTTAAGAGGGAGGGTTGTGGGTCAGATGAGGTGACATCCAATTATGATTCTTTACCTTTGGGATTCCTTCCATATTCATCGTCGACTATGGGAGTTATGTTTTGACCATATTGCATGTTTGATGTAGCGGCATTGAACCTGAAAATATACTTAAAAAAGGCAAAAATAGATGCCTATTTTATTTGATTATCTTGATTTAGTGGTTTACTCTACATGCACTTTAATTTGCTACTGAGTTTTTATTTAGAGAAAACGTAGGAGAATGTGTTTTGAGAATAAAAAGAGGCCTTGGATGCATATTGGCAAAGATTTTCCCTTTGAAAGGATTTATTTTAGGGAAAATTAGGAATAATGAGTTTTTTTGAATTTTTTGAATCGAGGAAGGCCTTGGCGGCTTATAGTTGGTATATGGATTAGGGTAATAGAAAGTTGAGTTATAAAGTGGGGCTTGTCGCCTTCATTGTATTGTGCGGAATCTGGTGTGTTGAAAATACTTTACTGATGCTGGAGCTGTTGCTTTGGACCTTACATCGAGACTCATGCTCGTGATCAGACATGATGGTGGATGCTCAACTAGTTTCTATTACAATGTGGATGTCATATTGTAGTAATCAAGTGGCGGTGATAATGGTAGAGATCCTGAACAGTCTAGATGCTTGGCGGGAAGGCCACTCAGATTTCTAAGAGGAAGCTCGGTTATCCTATTCATGGGGCTAGATAAAAGATTCTGTTTGGCGATCCATCCTGAATATCCCTTGGCAGCTGTGCCAAATTTCTTCTCCCTTTATTTCATCAATTTTGGCTCGACTATTGAGAACTGGGTAAACTGGTTTGTGAAGCACAGAGCTCGATGTCTACATTGGTCGGTGGCCTAGTGGGGGAGTTGTATCCCATTCTAGAACTGGGGAAATACCAGTAGGTTGGTTAGTTGGGCTCCGACAAACCTCTTTATACCTTATCTGGAAGATTTTACGTCAAGTTCGATGGGATCAGATTGTCCACCTCAAATACTAGGCTTCTTTCCTATAAAGGATTTGACTGAAGTCTTACGGATGCGACTAGGCTCTCTGTGGGGGAATAGTCGGATGTCAACTCGTCCTTCCCAATCTAATGGCAGAGTTTGTCTTCTTTTTGGGGACTATATTAAATGGATGTGGAGGAGGGTAGTATCTAAGATCTTAGCCGAGAAGATAGGGCAAAGATGGTTTTTTATGTTTGACACTATGGAGGGGGCATAGTGGTTTTCCCTAGGATGGTCTGGTCTTATCATTCCATGGAGAGCCTTCGGTATACTCCCCAGACATGAGAATTTTGGGGGCCTCAAGATGTAGATGATGATGGAGACGGATCTTCTAGTAGCTACAGGTTGGGTCTCTTTGTGAAGCTAGTGTTATTAGGGAATATTTTTTGTGTTTCTTTATGTATTTGGTTGTCGTCATGGGAATAAATTTGGTAAGGTTTGGTCAATTTGTTTAAGAGAAGCTTTGTTTGTTTTGTTTTTTAGGACTATCCTATAATCATGTCGAATTTCTCCAAAATGGAATAAAAAGTATTTTAATTATATTTTTACGCCTCTTGATGAGTTTTACATTTGAAGTATATATACCAATAGCTAAGGCATACACAATCATTTTGTTCATATAAATCATAAAATGTACTGTTGTTCTTGGAGGTAAGAAAATAATTAAATTTTGTGAAAAAGAAAAGGGTTGCTCCCTCTCGATGACCTATGTGGAGAACGGCCAGGGAGAGGTCATGTTATACAATTATCATGGAGGCAGGTGCTTAGGATTGGAAAATTGTTACCATTTAAGGCATCTTTAAACATATGCGTTGCAATCTTGAACCGTGGTAGTCCAATATTAACCCTGTCGAATAATTCTCTTAGTGAGCATATGGCCATTCTTGTGGGGTTTGCACTCCCCGCTATGGATGTTTTGCATAATTTCTTCAATGGCAGCCCCTGCGATGCGGTGTAAAGGGGTTGCATCGAAGTTTCTCTTGAACATTGCTTTATCTTAGAGAATGTACTAGGCAACCAGTTGCCGAGGGTTGCTCGGCCTTTCTTGTTGGCATCTTGGGGGTACTTATTGTAATACCCCGTATTTTTATAGCTTTTAAATTATGGGATTTATTAAATTTAATTGAGATAAATTAATTTAATTTTAATCCGGAATGTTGCTTTAAATATTTACTAGCGTGACGAGAGTTAGTAATTATTGGAAATTTGTTATTTGTTGCATATTACTGGATGAGTATAGTAATATATAAGATTTATTTTTATAATATTGTCACGTGAGAATAAAATGACAATTGTGGAAATTTAAGTCGGGACGCGCCTGTGTCGTGTCGAGACTAAATGTGAATTAATAAAAGTGAATATTTTATAAGTCGTTCGTATGGTCGTTTTGAGAGCGCCAACACGTCCGAAAGGGTCGAGATAGACAAAAAAGTGTACCCGGGGGTTTAGTTTGGGTCTCGGAGCGTTATTAGGCCTAATTGGTACCCCGGGAGGGCGTTTTTGACATTTCACCTTTTTGGGTAATTAAACCCACGAAAATTCAAAGAGTTATATCAGATACCTAGTTTACCTTCTAGGGTTAGAAACTCTAAACACAAGTGACGGCTATAGGAGAGGAAGGAGAGAGCTCTCAAGGCAAATTCAAGGCCCAAAACTCAACGGTTTGCACCGCCACCACCACCAACGCGTAGATCGCGAGATGGGGAACGCAACCATACCGAATTCGATGCCAAATCAGAACGTCAAAAATCCCAGGCAAGTGTTTATCTTGCTATTTTCGTTGGTGCATCTTTCATATTAGTTTAGGAGTAATTAAGATGAGTTTTAATGGAGGAAAACCCGATTTATGATAGGAAAATTCCATGTAGTATTGGTCTAATTGAAAATTCTGGAAACCCTTGCCATGTAGAGGAATTTAAACCAAGAAATTATGATGTGTATAAGAAGAGAATTCTGGAAATAATTGTTAGAACCATGTTTAAGAGAACTTTAGGGTTCTTGAGATTTTGTATGAAATTGGGGTTGTAAATCCATGATTAAATGACAGAAATCCACATGATTTATGTTGAAAATACCTATTATGATGATATAGGGTTAGTAGTATCAATTCTGGGTCGATTGGGATTAGAAAAGATGGAATTTGTTGATGTTAGTAGAGGAAACCCGTAACTGCAATTCTGCAGTTTTCGCAGACCTGTTTGATCGATCGATCGAGCCCAGAGCTTCGATTGATCGAGCCCCAGACCTTGATCGATCGACCCCTCCTGGCAGACTCCTATTTCCCTTATTAAATGAGTTAAATTCAATTTATTGTGAGAAAATTCTTGGGCATCCTTAATGAAAATGTTTTGGGAGATAGGGGAGACCAGTAGGACATGTGAATAGATTTTGGGACCCTCGATGTCGGGCAAGGATTGTATTTTGGGATAACTACATAAGGGTCGATAAATTTATAATTTAAAGAGAGAGAGACACGTAAGAGAGTTACTTTGGGACAAATGTGTATACCTACTGAATTTTATACTTGGGAGGATAGAATCCATGAGCGTTATGTGGTAAGTGGAGAAGTTCCTCAAATTAAAATAAGATGTGAATGGTTATACGTGATAACTAAATAATGAGAAATAAATGTGAATGACGTAATTATGGGAATTGAGAATTTACCCGTTATTGATATGGTAATATGAGTATAGTTATATGATTGTGTATGCCTATACTATCTATGTGTGAAAATCATGCCCACGCTACTTGCTATCCCTGAGGTTTCCGCGCTGGGACAGTCTTATCTCGATGGGACCTTTATGGGGGATATTGACTTTTACCCTAGAAGATAGATATCCTTGGTACAGGCTATCGGAATGATAGTTCAGACGGTCCTAAGAGATGCGGGTATGTGCTTTCCTCTTAGAGACTTGGAATCTATGCTTCGCCTCATTTTGTTTGTGTATAGGTATCCTTGGTACAGGCTATCGCAGTGATAGTTCAGACGGTCCTAAGGGACTTGGAACCTATAGTTTGTATATGTGTTAATACAATTCGAGAGTGATTCCGAATTTGTATTCCCCTTAATATGAGTGATATGGGGTTTGGATAGTAGAGTATGCCCGCACAATAGTTTTATTTGGGGTGCTGTTATGGTTTATATATATATTTTATGAGTGGTTAATATATATATGAAATTCTTAAATCTGGAACTGTCTTCTGTGATGTGATATGTAGGACGTGGTTGATAACTCAAATTATAAATACTTGTGTTGAGAAAGTATAACATGACACGGGAAAACTTTAATGATTTATAAGGTTAAAATGAGAACTTTCGTTACTAATTGAATAGTATCTTCAAACAATTAAATCGTTAGTTTTGAATCTTATGAGTAATATAAGACAAATTAATCCATTGGGAAAGGATAGCATGTTATATGATGAGATAGACCATTGGGAAGGTTAGTGCGATAGGTGTGCACATTAGAAGCGAGGTGAGAATTTCTCAAGAGAGTGTCGCACTAATATGTTGTTGCATTGGCCTGTATCAATTTAAATACTTGCTAAACGTATTTTAAATCAAACACAGTATCAGGCTCTAACCCATTTCTTTTTCTCTTTCTCTCTCTTGTATATATATGTATGTATTACAGGTGCCCAGCCACAGGGGCGTCTTGCTTAGGATCTTTTGGAAGGAACGCGCTGCAACTTAGGTGGGCGTTGCAGGTCTCTTGGTTAAACGACTTCGTTCATTCGGATCCACTCTTAGTACTTTCATCTAGTTGAGCATGTGTAGCTCTTTCCATTATTCCGTTGTTATTGGACATTTGTATTTCAGTTATTTCCAGTATTGTTACTATGGGATTTATTCTGTTTGGATGTGTGACTTTAGATTTCGTATGTTGACATTCGATTGACGAATGTATTAAATTAATTGGATTATGTTGCAGAATTTAATGTGGTGTGATTCTTACTTATTGAATGTTGTTAATAAAAGAAATGATTTTTCTTTAAATAAAATTTGGAAAGTATGTATGAAAATGGTTTTGACACTTAGCTTAATTATTTAGGGTGTTTAAATTGGAAAAGTATTTTTACGACAGTGATGCTAAGAATGAACCAACTGTTCACCTTGATTTTAATTTAATAAAGGAGTGATCGCCCGGTATTTAATTAGGCGGGGTGTCACACTTATCGTGCTTGAGGAGGCACTAAATATCATATTACCAGCACACATCCATGTTGGAGTCCTCTTCTGTGACGAGCTCAATGTGATAACAGTGGGTTGGTTTAGCTTATTTTTGGACTAGGAAAGGGGCCATTATTATTCCTTTGGGAATGTCGACCATAGAGGCTAAGGTAGCAAGGGCATCAGCTAATATGTTCCTTATTCAGGGCAGGTAATGAAAGGGGATATCTCAGAACTAGGTGGCCAGCTATTCTAGGTGGGCGTGGAAGGGTAAAAACTTTTCATCTTTGACTTTCCATCTTCTAAGGATTTGGCCAATGATGAGTGCTGAATCTCCGTAGACAACTAGGTATTGGATTCCTTTCTTAAGGACTAATTTTAGGCCTACTGTGTGCACCTCATATTTGAACCTATTGTTGGTGCAGGGAAAATTTTGCTTGATGGCAATAGGAGTGATTATGCATAAATTCTTCACATTTATCCCCTTAATTTCGGTATTTTTATGATCCCGTGCATTGTTAATATCTTGAATTTGTCTCATATTCATGCTACTAACCCTTTTTGGCAATTATTTTGTGCTTTGTATATCTCTTACGTGTTTTACAAGTGTTTCATGCAAGAAAGATGGAAAAGAGAACTCAAAATAGTGAAAGAAACCAAGAAATGGGAAGTTCAAGGGCATTTTTGTAATTTTGCATCCATATTCCAGAGGTGGGATCTACTATAAAGTTGAAGAGATTTCAATTAGGATAACACTCGAAAAACCAGCACCTCAATCTGAGCTATGGTGAAGAAGTTATGGTCATTTGTGAATGAAGAAAACAACTCTGCCTAAAATTCCTGACCGAACCAATCTGAAATAAATGGAAAAATGACCGGTCCGCCTTTTGTCATGCTCCAGATCAATTACAGAATTAGTAACGCTTTCTAAGTATGATAAATTTCCAGATATGGGATTTTTATTTTGTCCTTATCTTTTAGCCAAAAGAGTTTTATGTTTTGGGAACTCTTCTAAACGACCTCTAGCCTATATATTTAGTCAATATGATTCTTTTTATTCAGATTTCATTCAAGTAAAAGCTCCTAATCAAGGAGGAACATTTAGGATAAGAATTTACATATTTTGCACCTTTAATTTAAGATCTTTTCTAGTTTTTCTTCAACCTTTGATATCTTCTTGCATGGTCTTATTCTTCAATATTGCTAACCTTTATTATTATTTCTCGTGTTTAATCTCTCTTTCCATGCAATTATGAGTTCATGCAACGTAGATAACGTAGTTTTCACTAATTTCACCATGTTAGGATAGATTTTTAAGGGTTGGGATGCATGAACCCAACCCGATGTTGTTTGCATAGGTATAAAATTAGTTCTCTAAATTTAATAATTGTTTAGATCGTGTAGTATGGTGATCACAACCATTGTAGGACTTTTGATCTCGATTGTCCTAAGTAACCGGGATGCTTAAGAGTGCAACGCGCGTGTAGCTAATACGACATTGCTTTACTCATCTCTTGATTATGTATGATGCAGGCTTGAACCTCATATATGTAATGCTTGGGAGTACTAAAGACCGAGTTTTATCAATTAATTAATTTACGACTAGTTTTGTACTGGGCAACACACTAGGGTTTGGGGGATTGAATTCCTAACCTATTTTTCCCCAATCATATTAATTCATTCTTAGTTAGTTAATTTAGTAGTTTGATCTAGTTGGCATTTAGTAAGTAGATTTAATCCCATAATCATCTTTTCTTACCTTTTTAAAGTCAACTTTAGGATTAATTAATCTACCTTATGTCATCAAAACGAGATCATCCTTTTTCCCTGTGGATTCGATACCAGACTCGCTGCTATACTCCATAAGAGTGTTGTTTAAGTTTAGGTTTTTGTATTGCGGTTGGAAGCCGATAAAAACGACTAGCGTATTTACACGGACGCTCGGTTTCCACCTCGATCAAAATGGCGACGTTCCCGAGGAGTGTTTTGTTATAGATTATAATTGATTTACTATTTCGTAAGATATTTTTTCTTTTGTATTTTTTGTTTTAATTTTTTTGTAGGCTTGTACAATTGAGCGCTAAGAGACATGGAATCCTTCTCCGCACACCTCTTTAGGTGGATTGTCCGTCTACAAACCATTCAGTAATCATGTCTTTTTATAATGAGTTCGGTAATTATAATGGTTCATATGGGAATAATTTTCAAACTTTTTATTTTCATGAATCTCTGCCTCGACCTATAAGCATTGGTGAGTGGTTTTTAATTCATGAATATGAAAGACTTAAAAACAAATATCGGGAAAAAATCATTTTTTGGAGCAAGAGTTGGTTGCATTATTCCAATCCAATGACGATTTTTCTTCCGATTTCTTTGAAACTAAAGAACACTTTCAACCAAATGAGGAATCCGAGGTTCTAGAGCCAAGGAATACTACTTGGGAATAAAGAGCTCTTTTTCTAATCAAAAAATTACTCAATTTTCTTTCCACCCAAAGCACGATCGTTATTGGTCTAGTTACGGAAATGATCTTACTTTGCGATGATATGCTTCTAATTTGGAAAACAAAGAGGAGGTTGAGACTTGTGCGTCACCTCAAATTTTTTAAAAACATCTCATTGAAAGTGAGTCTTTCTCCCTTTAAATTCAATCTCCAAGAGATGACGAATCACTGCAGGTTCAATTTATTTCATCATCATTCTCGTTATCTGTTATTAAACTATTAGAAGTACTTCTAGATTCCTATGAGTCGATTGAAACTTTTGAAACGTTTAAACCTTTTACCGACAAGGACTCTTTACTTGAATTATTTTCCAATATGGACTCTCCCTTTTTATGAGCCCCGCTTTCCATCTTACTTGAAAAATATTTGGAAGGTGATTCTATTTTTCTTGGATCCCAATTGTACTTGTCCCCCCGAGCATTCAAATCCCCCATCATCACTTAAAAAATTTTAATTGGTGATGGTTCATTTTTTCCATCTCACACATGCCTTCCATTGTTCAAACGGAATTCTTATTTTTCCGGAGGCATGCATCCTAATGAGGGTACACTAATTACCCCTCACAGTCAAATTGTATTTTTGGTGGACCCTCAAATTTTTCGACTTCTACTGTAAGAGTTATTAGAAGTTAAAATCGTAGGTTGTACATATTTAGTTTTTTTTTTCTTTTCCTTTTTTTATTATAGTCTACTGTCATTAATTAAAGTTTTTGATAAAAAATTTTCTATTCTTGGTTCTAACGTGTTTTGTAGATTCAATGGATTCGTACTTATCGGGGATCGTTCCATTTGGGTAATATCTTTATTTTCCTCTTTTTATGGTGTGTTCTTTATTCGTATTGAGGACAATGCAACATTTAAGTTAGGGGGTGTGCAATATTTGTCCCATTTATTGTCTAGATTCATTGATTTGATCACATGTTCGTTCTAAGTATGGTTTCTTAGAAAATTTCAAAAAAAAATCCAAACAGTTCCCAAAAATAAAAATCGAAAAATGTTGAAAGGCCAAAAATATTTTTTCTTCTAAATAAATAAAAATTATAATTTAAAATTTTCAAAAATATCACCTTTATTATATTTGTAGTCTTAAATCGTAAAAAAATTAAGAGCACTAAGACAAAATTGACCAAAGATGGAAATTGTGCGAAAATTGACGACTTCGTGAATAAGTGTGGAGATTAATCAAACCCAATGAGATATTGAGCCTATTGTTTTTTTCTGAGTTTTTAGAATCAATCTGAGTTAATGGTTAACTCAAAGCTCATTTCAGCATCTAAAAAGTCATCGTGATCTCAATACCCTTGTTTTGATCAGATATGGGAAACGTGTGAGATGTTGTCTCAAAATATGCGTTAACATATCTCTAAACTAATTTAATCTCGAGATGCATATGCTAAAGTAATTAGTGATTTGGACAATAAAGTAGGCCATTGTTTTCCCCCAAAAATATTGGCAAGAAAAAGTCGTGAATTTTTTTCCCTTTGCAACCCAATTTGAGGCTAATAAAATTTGTCCTTTTCGTTTGTAGCCCGAAAAACCCAAATGGCCCGGAATTGTGAAAATTAGAAATTTCATCAATAAAGTTCAAAAAGTGAATAAAAAGGGGCAAGAAAAAAATAGAAAAATGCTCAACAAAAATAGCAAGAAAAGAAAATGTGAAAAATAGAAAAAAGGAGAGAAAAATGAGCAAGAGCCCGAAAAAGCACTAACGGACATCATAAGAAAAAATTTCCAATTCCGAAATTTTTAGCCTTTCCCAATTTTAGCCAATACACCATATAACCCAAAAAAATCCTAACGGAGTCCGAATTACGAGATTAATTACCGCTTGGAGAGATAAAATATTAAAAGATAATATGAGAGATTCACTCGTGTGTATAAGAGGTGATGTTTCCCTTTTCTAATAAATGTATTCCGACGATGAGATCTATTCACCATATATTTTCGTCTTTTCAATTTCATATGTGTGAATTTGCGTCCATTATATTTACTCTTTATATCACGCATACTGAGAGAAATATACACAATCCGAGTGATTCATTTGTGAGTGAATCCGTGAGAAATTGAATCAAAACAAATTTTCAAAAAAGTAACGAACTGATTAATCGGTGGAAATTGGAGGTTTATTTTTTGGCTTCGCATACACACACACACTATGATTGAGACTCTTTTGAATATGAATTTATGGTGATTATTTCGGAAAGTTTAAATTGAACAATTTTTAAGTATTTTGATTTTTCCACAGAGTCTAAATCGAATTTTGTGAGTATATTCACTACAAACCCTCACGAGACACCATTCGTCCTACTAGGGTAACCTAGGGGTTTAACGGCTTATTGCATACGTTAAATGCAATCGCTTGCCCATGAAAGAGGTATTATATCCCAATAAAGTTTTTAAAGGGTCCTTAACACATACTCTTACTCTGTTACATTGCTCGGGACGTGCAAAGTTCTAAGTTAGGGAGATTTGATTAGGCATAAATTCTTCATAGTTATCCCCTTATTTTCAGTATTTTTATGATCCCATGCATTGTAAATATCTTGCATTTGTCTCATATTCATGTTACTAACCCTTTTTCGCAAGTATTTCATGTTTTGTGTATCTCTTACGTGTTTTACAGGTATTTCATGCAAGAATGATGGAAAAGAGAACTCAAAATAGTGAAAGAAATGGGAAGTTCAAGGGAATTTTTGTAATTTTGCAGCCATATTCTAGAGGTTGGGCCAACTATAAAGTTGAAGAGATTTCAATTAGGATAACACTGGAAAAACCAGCACCTCAATCTGAGCTACGATGAAGAAGTTACGGTCATTTGTGAATAAAGAAAACAACTCTGCCTAAAATTTATGACCGGACCAATCCAAAATAAATGGAAAAAGGACCGGTCCGACTTTTGTCATGCTCCATATCGGGTACAAAATTAGTCACGCTTTCTACGTCTAACAAATTTCCAAATACATGATTTTTATTTTGTCCTTATCTTTTAGCCAAAAGATTTTTATGTTTTGGGGACTCTTCTAAACGACCTCTAGGATGTAAATTTAGTCATTAGGACTCTTTTTATTCAAATTTCATTCATGTAAAAGCTCCTAATCAAGGAGGAACATCTAGGAGAAGAATTTACATATTTTGCACCTTTAATTCAAGAGCTTTTCCAGTTTTTCTTCAACCTTTGATTTCTTCTTGCATGGTCTTGTTCTTAAATATTGGTAACCTTTATTTCTAGTACCTTTCTTATTATATCTCATGGTTAATCTCTCTTTCCACGCAATTATGAGTTCATGTAACGTAGATAACTTAGTTTTCACTAATTTCACCATGTTAGGCTAGATTTTTAAGGGTTGGGATGCAGGAACCCCACCCGATGTGGTTTGCATGGGTATAAAATTAGTTCTCTAAATTTAATTATTGAATAGATCGTGTAGTATGGTGATCACAACCGTTGTAGGACTTTTGATCTCTTTTTTCGTAGGTAAATGGGATTCTTAAGAGTGCAACATTCGTGTAGCTAATACGAAACTAATTTATTCATCTCCTTATAATGTATAATGCGTTGGGAGTACTAAAGATCGGGTTTGATCATTTAATTAATTTACGACTAGTTTTGTACTATGCAACACACTAGGGTTTGGGGGATTTAATTCCTAACCTATTTTTCCTCACTCATATTAATTCATTCTTAGTTAGTTAATTTAATACTTTAATCTAGTTTGCATTTAGTTAGTAGATTTAATCCCATAATCATCTTTTCTTACCTTTTTAAAGTCAACTTTAGGATTAATTAACCTACCTTCTGTATACAAAATGAGATCGTCCTTTTTCCCTGTGGATTCGATACCCAGACTCGCCTCTATACTCTATAAGAGTGTAGTTAAAGTTTAGGTTTTTGTATTGCGGATGGAAGCCGATAACAAAGACTAACGTATTTACTCGGATGCTCGATCAAAAAGTCATCAGGGTCAATTAGGAGTCTCCCAATTCCATATCCTTTCTTATTGGAAGCACCGTCAGAGAACATTTACCATAATCAGCAAGGTAGTCAGAGATGGCTCTCCCTGTCATGGCTTTTTACGTGACATATAAAATATCAAATTAGGCTAGCATTTACAACCATTGGGCCATTTGGTTAAACAAGGTAGGTTTCTCAAATAGGTATTTGATAGGATACATTAGGGACACAAGTCTGATAGGAGAAGTGAGCATGTAGTGTCATAATTTTTGAGTGGACCAAACGAGGGCGGCACATGATTTCTCTAGGGTAGTGTAGTTGACTTTATAACCGACCAATTTGTGACTTGCATAGTAAATGGCCCTTTCTTTTCGGGTTTCTTTAAGGTATTGGGCTAGCAAATCCCCAATTGCAGTGTCTGTTACGGTCAAGTATTGGAGTAGATGGAGACCAAGCTGTGGTGTCATGAGTACTGAAGCTCGTGTTAGATATTTCTTGATTCAGTCGAAGGCTTATAGAAAAGATTCATTGAAAACTTTGGTAGAGTATTTTTGAAGGAATTTGAAGATGGGTTCATACATAGAAGTCAATTGGCTGATGAATCGACTGATATACTGTAATTTTCCTAAAAATCCTCGGACTTCCTTCTCCGTTTGGGGATTTGGCATTTTGAGTATGGATTTCATCTTAGTAGGATCTACTTTAATCCCCTTCTCGCTAACTATAAATCCTAAAAGATTCCATTTGGTAACCCTAAAGACCCATTTTTATGGGTTAAGTCTCATCAGGTATCGGCGTAGTCATTCGAATAACTCTCGTAGAGAGGGAACATGACTTTCCTGAGTCTTAGACTTGATAATCATATCATCAACATATACCTTGACCTCTTTGTGTATCAGATCATGCAATATGGTTGTGGTGGCCCTTTGGTAAGTAGGACCTACATTTTTAAGACTGAATGACATAACTGTGTACCAAAAGGTTCCCCAAGGGGTGATGGATGCATTTTTTTTATCAGGGTGCATCTTGATCCGATTGTATCCAAAAAACATATCAATAATTGACTTGAGGACGTGACTGGTCGTGTTAACCATAATCATGTCGATATTGGGCAGCGGGTAATCATCCTTCGGGGAGTCTTTGTTCAAATCTCTATAATCAATGTACATGCAAACCATTCCTCCTGATTTCGGCATGGATACAATGGTGTCTAACCATGTGGGATATTCAATCACCCGGATGAAACCCAAATTCAACTATTTGATCACCTCTTCCTTAACCTTGAGTGACCATTTGGTGCAGATCTTTCACAATTTCTGTTTGATCGATTTGAATTTCAAGGGAGTTAGAATCTCGTGTTGTGAAATTTTGGGATTAATGCCCAGTATGTCATCGTAGGACCATGAGAAGATTTTTGTAAATTCTTTCATTAATTCTTCGAGTTGTGTGCACTCATACCCATCAATGATGGACCCTATCATAATCTCACGCAGTTGGATACTATAATCGAGATTAATAACAATAGTTTTATCCTCATTAATTTGAAAGCGATTATGTTGTTTGTAATTAACCTTATTAAGATTTGTTAAGAATTATTCATTTACAAAATCATCATCATCAAGAGTTTGATTAGAATTAAAACAATTAATGTAAGACACAACAAGATACTCAAAATCTTTGTTTCTTTCATTCTCGAGAAAAACAACGTTGAGAAGGTCATCAAAGAAAGTCTTAATTACATTGTGATCAGAAAAAGGGGGAACAAAAAAAAAGAAATGGGATAAACATCTATGTTGGGTTGCATTTCAGCAGGTGTAACTCGCACAATATTTCAGTTGAGAAGAGGTGCATAAGAAACTTTGATCAGGGTAGCAGGATCCGATGATGTAGTGCCTGAGTGGATCATGAAGAGTATCAATCCTAGTGTTAGCAGATTGAGTGAGTCCTCCGAATCACTTCCCTCGAAATCTCTGATAGCAGATATAGTTTTTTCAATGATTGGTTATATATGATGCTAGGAATATTTGTCCCATGAGTAGCTGTCTTAGAAGAAGATCTCTATTCCTGGCTTCATCTTCTTATCTACATGATCATACCAAGGTTCGTCAAAGACACAAAAGGGGAAATCTTCACCCTCTTTGATGAATCTTATGTTCAAGGAATTTCCTGAGACAAATTGGGCACTTTCTAAACTTCTCTTCAACCGAGGTTGGCGGACCATTCTGAGTTCCTTTAGTGATGGTTAGTAACCCAACCCATATGGAGTAAAGGCCTTTTCAGCACTATGGGTTCCAATATTCCCTGTTGTCATCCTCCTATCCACAGTCCTAACATGAAGTGCATATTTTTAAACATATGTATCATGTTGACATTGTCATGAGGATTTTGCTTTAGACAGACTCTATCTTTGAAATCATCCCCTGCTAGGAGTGGAAGTGGTTTAACTCAGAAGCTAAACAAAAGAATATCATTCACACAGTGTTATTTCTCTTGTACCGGGTTACTAGTCCTTGCATTCTCGGTGTTATCATCATCGCCCAAGATGGTGATGACCTGCCCATTGGCTAAGAACTTCAGTTTCTAATTAAGAGAGTATGATACCCCCTTGATGCTGTGAAGACGGGGTAGATCGAGCAAAAGTTTAAAACAAACTGGTATATCGATGACTTTTAATTCAATAATGGGATTAATAGGGCTAGCCCCTATTGCAAGATTTATGGATCCCATCACTTCCTGACAAGTATTTTCATAAGCGTGCACTACAGCAGAAGTTGGAGAAAGGTTGATTACTTCCAATCCCTAGTAGTGGAGGGTTCTTAGCAGGAAAACATTGAGTGTTGATCATTGTCGATAAGAGAAAGAAGGACGGTCTTTCCCATGACCTCAATGGAAATATTGAGATCATAGTTATGATTAGGACCAAACTTAGGTATTTCTTCCTCGAACAAGGAAATCATTATAGTAGAGGTTAAGGATCTGACAAAATTCATGGCTTCTTTCGGAATGGTGGAAGGAAGGACTGCGGCAGGGTAAGCATTTTAATCAAGGCATTTGGGGGCAGTTGGGAAGACATAAAGAGTCCCCATAGAGTGATGTTATGTTGAGTTTTCTTTAGTTGATCGAGGATCTTTCTCTCCCCGAGGGTCATTTTCGGCAAGGGGATTTTCTTGACGCTTCCATTATCTGTTATTACTGAATGCCTCCCAAATCTAGTCATATGGTTCACAAAAGAGGGGAAGAAATAAAACATGATTTCTTCATCTCTCGAGTTATTCGACAACTTTGTTGATCTCCCCTAGTATATCTTCGAATGATATCATCGCACATACACGAATGGTTGGATTAATATTTTTTGGCCTATGATCTTTATCTGAATAATTGAATCTGTCTCCTCATCTGGTGGAGATGATTTTATCCTTCCACGAGAAGTCAATTATTTCTACAACCTTAACGTCCTCTAAGTATAGATCTCCCACTCAACGGGGAGAAGAAGAAGTGAGGGGACTCGACCCCCTTGTAGTTTCAAAGCATCGAGTAACTTGGAGATACTGCAAATTTCACTAGTGTGTCGAAGTAAGTCTTCCATGATCTCGACGACATCATCTAAATTAACTTCATCGACGGGTACCCGCTAATTATTTGACTCTCGAGCCCATTTTCGAGCTTCCAAGAATAATCTGCTGAATGTTTAACAGTCAATGATCATCTCCGAGGGAAATTTTAACCCGAACTCTAGGAGCTTGTTTAGTACCGTTGGCAATGCCATATCTTTTCCCTCAAAATTTGTATGAACGATAATACATGCTCTTATAAGAAGCGACGGGGCCTTATCGGCAAATCATGTAGGATGTAGGAGAAAGTAAAGGCAAACTTTGAGGGGTTTAGTTGAATATACGAGTATGATGGGCGATTTACTGGGTACAATCTGGGTAGATGGGTCAAATTTTGGGTTTTCTTCTAGGCAGATAGCAATTGCATGATTTAAGAATAGGTTGTGAGTAGTTTTGTTCTTAGGAATGGCTGGTGGGGTGATAGTACCCCGATCAATAAGACCTTCGATTATATTTCAGAGATGGAAGCACTGATCAATGATATAGTCGGCAGTTTGGTGAAAATCGCAATGGGCATTGGGTTTGAAACTTTTGGTAATTGGTTTGGAAATGGATGAGGGTCCAACGACTTAATGAGATTTCATCTCAAAAGGGCTTGATGATCTTTGGAGAGGGGATCATTAAGCTCAGTATATTATTTTCTGACCGGGTTAGGGAGCCTTTCTGGTGCCCATCAAGTGGTAGGTTGAGATATGTTATTGATGGCTAAAACTGCGGTATTGGCAGGATTCTCATACTTTTTGGGAGTGAACTGTCCGTATACTTTATTTGGCTTAGCTTCTGTCTTGGAAAGACTTAAACTGATTTCCAGTCCTGCTTCCTGGAGGGCTAAAAAATGGGGGTAATATTTTCCTCCCATTGTAGCTCGGACATGGGGTAAGAAGTTCTTCTTCACAATACTGACTTCCTCCTCTTCGGAAGGTTGATTGGTCAAGGTGGCTTCTTTCTCTCTCCATCTTGCTATGAAATTACTCAGAGTTTTCCCAAGATTTTTCTTGAGAAGTTATAAATCATGACGGGTAACCTCCAATTCTTTGTTGTACTTGTACTACGATAAGAATTTTTAATACCTTGCCCTAGAAATTAGGTATTTAATGTTATTTGAGGTGATTTGTCCAAAGGAAAATTAAAGGAATAAAAAATTTAAGCGTAACACGTAAAGTAATACATAAGGTGGCATATTACGTAAATGGATTAAACATGAAAAATGCCACGATGCAGGTGTTACATGAATTCGTATTTAATCTCTAATATTATTGGTTAGCATGCCTGTTAAGTTTGAGAGAAAAATATCAAGGAACGGATGTTACACGAACAAGGTTAATACGATGTAACATTTACATGGTATGAAAAGTAAAGTATTTTAATATGGATTAAAAGAAAAAGATTTACGTTGCATGGTTCACATGAGTCTTATTTTGAGTTTATATAATTACTTTAAGTACTTCGGTTAAGTTTCACGCAATTCAAACAAGCAACGAGTGCTACGCGAGCCTGCGTACAAATTGTCTGATGGTGCGCGATACTGCAAAAGTCCAATTTTGAACGAATTTTTTAAGAAAATTGGAAAGTCAAAAAATATTCCAACCATATATTTACTTTCATTAAAATATAAGGAATATTACCAAACGAAGAAAAATCGAAAAAAATGTATTTTTTACGGAGGTCCCGATTCTTGTACGGTTCGTGTAGGACAATTCGGGAGGTTAAACGACTATAGTAAATATTTTTTTTAGCTAAAAATGAAAGTAATATGATTTTTAAGTTAAAAGTTTCAATTTTTGGTTGGGGTTGGTACCAAAAGTGATGCAAATCAGCATTTGTGGGTGTTTTTGGGCAATTTTCAAATGGATTTTTAGGGTCACGTGTTTGGTGTATGTGTAGTCTCTTTCAAGAGTTACTATGAAAACCTTGGGGAACCAAATTAAACCCATTTGGGCATTCAAAACTTTGGGTTTTTTGGTCAAGGGTGAAAATCTTCCATAATTGCATTATAAGAGAAATGGGAGGGAAATACTTGGAGCCGAATTTCTCAAACATTTTCAGGTTATATCTCCATCTTCTAACTCTTGCAAGAGTTGATCTTCCTTCCAAATTCATGGTCATTTTTTGCCACCCCTTTTCCACCATAAAAACACAACCTTGGAGGTCCCCAAACACCATTAAAACGCCTTTCAAAGTTGGAACATCTCATAGGAGGTTTTGGGAGGAGTTTTGGGGGCTCAAAGGAAGCCCTGCTGGGAGTTTTCCAAAGGGGTTTCTCATGGAAGAATAAAGAAGAAGTTCATGGATCTTGAAGATTCATTTGGTAGCTTCAATATTGGGCTATTGTGACTCCCTTTAGGTCCACCTTTGGAGGTGGGGGAGTCACCCACCTTCTCTATCATTATTTAAGGACATTTTGAGGTGGGAAATACTTCTCTCTTATTAAGTTAGGTTGATGATAATATTGGTATGAGTAATTTGCATCTTTTTGATATTAGGTGTGTAGAAATAGCCTTCCATTATTAAAGATTGAATTCTACATGATTTAAAGATATAGTTAGAAGAAAATGGGATTTTTTATCTTTGAAATGGGTCTTGTAGCAAACCAATTTTTAACTTAATTTTTCTACCTATTTAGAGCTTAAAATATCTTCATCCAGGTTTTAAATGTACCAATAGACTTATTCGTATCATTCTTACTATTTACTATGAAAATGGGCACTTAAAATGAAAAATTGAATGGGTTTATAAAATGGAAAATTTTCAGCCCACTACTCAAAAACATTTTATGAAATAAAATATTTTAAACTCATGTTTAAGGTGAATAAATGATTTCTTTGATGTGAAGAACATTTGGTATGTATATGCCCTTTTTATGAGATTACTATAGTGGTTTTAATGTTAATGAATCATTATGAAATGAGAAAATGAATTTTTATTTAAAAAGTGTACAATTTAGTTTGTTAAAGTAAGTTTTGGGGTAAACGTATAAATATGTGAAAGTGTAGTCTTCTCTCAAACTTTGGGTGAAATGTAAATAATGAAAGTGTAGAAGACTGAGTGTTAATAAAATGACTAAGTATGGGTCTTTATGCAAAAAGTCATAATTAAAGTGTGTAACACTAAGTTTGAAATGTAAAGTGTCAAATGTGTAAATGTTGACTAAAATGTGTTTTTAGTGTTAAAACTCATAAATAAGTGTGTAGACTTTTGTATGTGAAAAATATGATTTTGTGTATTAAAGGGAGTAATGTGAAAAAATGTGATTTTCAACAAAGTGAGAAGTTGAAAAAGTGTCATAGTGATTAAAATGCCTATGTGTTAAGTTTGAAGCTTAAAAAGTTTTTTTTTTTAAATAACATTTGAAAATAAAAGTGAAGTTACGTATTTTGATTTAAATTTGGTAAATTGTCAATTTACTTAAAGTGTAACTTTTTTAGGAAACAAAAATGTTAAAGGGTGTTTTGACACGAATGTAGAAAGAATGAAATAAGTCCTTAAACGAAAATGATTTTCGGTGAAAAGTCAACATGTGTGAAAAAGGGACTTTAATGGAATATAATGATTTATCCTAAATGGATAATGGGAAAATGGACGGTTAAGTCCAAGTCTTTGGCTTCGGCCCGAAAAGGCAAATTAATCTGAAATTTATGAAAATGTTGAACACATTGGTAAGATAATGATATTGGAAGATATCGGGTTAAATAATTAAGTAGAGCTATGTTGTCCCTAGGGTGAAAAATCCAAAAGAAAATGCAGTTTACTTGGCGCTCGGTGCCGAGCTGTGAAATTCCATGAAATTGTGGATGTGAGTGTGTTGTGACGGGTTTGTGTGTCAGCAGAATCCCTAAATAAAATGCTAAGTAATGAACTGAATCTTCACAAAAGAGGCATAAATGAATGGTATTGATTCATAGATTTATTAATGAAAGAATAACGAATTAAAAGTTTAATGTCCATGTGGTAACATGGGATGGTTAAATAAGATGATCTAATGATGTTTAAGCTACCTAATGAGGTTTGAATCATAATAAACACAAGCGTGTGTTATATGAGGCTTTCAAATGAAAATGAGTATTTTTCTAAACACGGTGTGTGCGTACATTGAATGGAAGTCCTATAATATGGTTAAGTAACTATGGCGCGAGTTAATAAACGTTGAGTTAATGAACGTTCGAAATTAAATTTAAGGGTTCTTTTTCCTAGCAAATGTCATTTGTTTCACGGTGTGAGTTAACGGGAAGGAATATGTTCGTTTTATGCATAATGATACAAATGGACTATTTTGTAGAAATAAGGAAGTATATATGAGTAAATAACGTTTTCGAATAAAATGGTTTAATACATTGGGATATGTATTTTCGAAGGTATATACGTAGATACATATGTACTTTCACATGCATGTAGTGTAGCGTGTGAGTATTCTTTCTATCGTTCGTTTTTATACTGCATTGTATAGTTCCCACTGAGCATTCATCTCACTCCCTCATTTTATTACAGTAGGTTTCATGCAGTTTCATAATTTTAGCGCGTTATACAAGTAAGTATTTACTTGCATTTACATTAGTAACTCTGTTTACTTGGCCTTCGGGCACTTCCCTTGGGTCATATCACGTAGTGATTGTAAATTGAACTCACATGCTAATAAGTGTAATGCTAAATAATAAAAAAAACTAGATTAGGAACATTATTTAGGGTGTTTCTTTGGACTTCACAATTAACGCGTGAACTGGATCGGGTTAGTCCTTTAATAACCTTAAAACCCGGGTCAGGGAGTTACAACATTGTATCAAAGCTTTAACTTCAATGTTCCTTTCGGGTGTGATGTGGTGAGGGAGGTAATGGGTATTTCGACGTCAATGTTGGTTTGGGTCGGTCAGGCTCGATTAGTGATGGATTCGATTCGTATCTTGGATAGTGAATTCAAGGACATTAGCACAATGAACAACTCTTTATGAGATGGTAAAGGACTAAGTTAGTAGCTATTCATGTTCTGCAACATTTTAAATGTTGATGTGTTAGTAAGTTAGGGTGTCAATGTAGATGAATAGTGGCAACACCGTGATCATTTGCGTGAGATGTATTGTTTGACAACTTTGATGACGAGAGTAGCCTTAGTGGTAATAGCAACATTGAGTAGAGTTCATTGCGACCTAGCTGTAAAGGTTGTGTATTTCATCAATGGATATTTGGTGACTGAGTGGTGCTTATAAATATCGATTATATGGTAAGAACATATTAGGTCCCTTGGTTGAGTACTTGGTGTTAGTTTATCTTGATTATAATGTGGGTTTATATAATTATGAAGATTTGAGGTAACCTAGGAGTGAACCTAGAAAAGTTATTTGGTGTTAAGAACTAATGTTGTGATGTGCTACGATAGAACCTATTGTAATGTCATTAGAGTTAGCCTCCTTTTAAGCAATACACGACGCACTGCGTCCTACAAATACTTTGGTGGTATTAGATTATACTTTTAGAAATGATAATGTGGTGTTGAGGAATATGATCCCTTGTGGTGTTTGTGGTGTGGGCCTTGGAGTTTATAGGCAATTCCCAATGTCCCGTATCCTACCAAGATATATAGTTGTGTTAACTTGAAGATTAAGCACATAGTGTGATGTTTACATATTGAGGAAACTTAGTTCTCGTGGTTTAACACTCATTGAGAATTCGTATTAGCAAATGGATATGCATCTGAATTCATATTAAAGTTTCCTTAGAGATGTATACTAAGGTTTATCTAGTGAGATATTAATGCGAGTGGTAGACATTCCCTAGTAATAGTGAACTTAAGATTGTGTATCATGTGTTATAATGACAAAAGTGTATTGATAAGTAAATTTTTCGGCACCCCACGACCTAAAAATCCTGGGAGGCACATTTATAAAACCCTCGCGCCTCTCCTGTTAGCGAGTCAATTATTGTGTGTGCTTGTGTGCTCTTATTTGATTTTACTCTCGCATTTATTTTCGAATGGTGTGATGAATTAATTGACTAAGACCTACACCCAGTCACTCACGAGAAGAGATTCCATCACCCGACTCACTCGCTTACCATTGTGTGCTACCCTAGCCATCACTAAATTTAAAATCAACCAACTAGGTAGCCCAATAAGAGAACACTTTTGAAAAGGCGATCACAAAGAATTTCGTGATTTTTTATCGCCCGCGGACTTAATTAAGATTTTACTACCCTTTCACTAAATCTAAAGATAAAAATTGGTTATGTGCTAGTTAGGATTTATCCTTAACTCATGTGTGTCCAATTTATTTTTCGGTAGTCGGGTTTTAGTGAGTTCGTGGAAATTCAAGTGTCCATATTTTTCCCCACCTTTTCTTCCAAAAAATCAAAAAATATTTTCTTTCTTTATTTTTATAAAAAATTCATAAATATTTTCTTTCTTTTATTGTAGAAAAATCCAAAAATATTTTCTTCCTTTATTTTTCACAAAACTCCAAAAATATTTTCTTCCATTATTTTTAGAAAAATCTAAAAATATTTTCCTTTCTTTTGAAAAAATTTTAAAAATCCAAAAAAATACTTCTCTCCCCATGGCCGAAGAATGTCCTTTACAGGACTACTTTAGTCATTTTCCATTGACACAAAACACGTGTGAGAGTGATCCCGAGCCATCTCTTTATGATATTTTTAATGGTTTCACCTCTCTCACGAGTACTGTTGATACTCTTGACACGTCCATGCACGCACCTCATTTTCCATCACCCTCGGTGTCAAGTGTCGACGTGCAGTATCCCTTGTTGTGCACCCATTATTATGCCGATCACATGTCCCATTAGTGCCCTTACATTCTATATCCATCCAAAACCACCATGGAACATGTGTATCCATATGACACTGTCTCAGAACCCACCTCGGCCCACTATCCCGGTTCACCTCATCCCGAGTTGTGTGAGTCCCCGAGCTATTCGTGGAAGCCTGATCACCCTTCCACGCAATACGAATCCCAACCCGATGTTGCGAATCCTCACACATTCCAACAGTTATCATGGAAACCTTGTGCACCCATTCACGATCAGTACCCTCACTACGCAACCCATGAGTATCAACCCATTGCCCATCACGAAAGCGATCCTTTCATTTATGATGAACTTGGCCCCACTCCACCCACTTCATTTGAGTATTCTCCATAGAGTCATGATCATAGAAATTTGTGTCCACCTCAAACACCACCACCACCCGTCACCCCACTACCATCCTCCACCTCCACTCTCGAGGCACTCTTGCAACAATTCATCATTGAGCAAGAGAAAGCCACTCAAATTCAAAATGAATCCCTCCAAAGGCTTGAACAAAGATTAAATGAAATTGAGTGTGAGCGAGAGTCGGATATTCTCATTACTCCAGCCATCGTTTCACCCGAGTGTGATGATGATGTGTCATCTTGTGACACGGATTTTGAGTGTGACCAACCCTACCATGTCGAGAATCTCGAATTTGAGACCATTCCATGGTCCGGGCCCCAAGTCAACAATTTGAAGACCTTATACTCTTGACTCACTTGAGTCTATATTGTATAAGAGTTCATCTAGTTTGGAAATTGTGACAAAATTATGTCCATCCTAGAAACCAAAGAACCTCAGAGATTGACTTGCTATATCATTCTTATATCTTGTAGTGATCTAGACCTAATTACCAACATTCACACATAGTAGAATGCATCATATACATATCATATTGCATATTTATATGTGTACATATGTTGAGTACATTTAAATCCCTAAATTTGATTTTTTAAATATTTTTTTGGGATTTTATAAACATTTTTTATAAAGGTTTTTATTAATTAAAACTTGATTTTAGAAGTTTGTGGGTGCAATCTTCAATTATGAATTAGTGTGTTTATTGGCTCAATGTTGGTTTAGGTAGAAACCAAAAGCGGTAGAGACTTCAGGGTGTGATTGTAATTATTTTATAACACGCATTTTATATCGACTTATTGGTTAACACCTGTTGCTTGCTGATTTGTGGGATTTGTGTTTCTTTACTGAGTATACAAACGCGTATGCTTTCAGTCGTTGGATTAAACCTTATCAATGATCTGCATGTTATCTTTGGTAATCCCTGTGTATCCCTTTTTAACCAATCAGATGTATTTTAATCACCGCTTTCTGTGAGACCTAGGATTTAAGTCAAACTAGCTTGACTCGATCCTGACCCTTGCTTTTGAACCTGCTTCTCGATCCTTCTCTTCGTCCTATAAAAAGGGCCCTCCTCTCAATCGTCCAAGACTTTGGCGATTTCATTCCTAAGAATAAAAAGAGAGAGTAGACAGAAGAGAGAGAAAGAAGAAAGAGAAGAGAGAAACCAGAGAGAGAGAGAGTTAGAAACCCTAACCCTAACCCTTGTTTGTCAAGCCTCTTTCAAACCAAACACATCTCTAAAACTCCTACATATCCAAAACACTACCCTGAGTGTTCTTCAGTGTTTGAGATTTTGAGTTGAGTTTGTTGTTGTTGCTGTAACCTCTTGTTCCTTAGATCTTGTTTCCAACTTAAACTATTTTCTAAGATCTAGTTTCTGCTTTAATGGAAATTTCAGATTTGAGTTATTCATGTTACATTATAATTAGTTCCATAGTTTATTTCTCATCTTGAGAAATATATTGTTGATTCTTTTCTAAAAATTGTTTTTATCTTTAAATCAACAATAAATGTTTTCTGTTTCTAGTTCTCTTAAAGCTAAACCTTTGACCTAGTTTGGAATCACACTTGGAGGTTTTCAATCTCGAAAATCTTTTCAAAACTGAGAGATTGATTAAGATCTTGACTGTTTTCTAAGCAAGATATCCGTGGATTCTGGGATTGATTTAAAGGTCAAAAAGGTTCAAAGTTTTGTGAGAAGAGAGAAAAAGAAAATCACTGCATATAGCCTTATATGTAATTTGCTAGGACTGTTTGTACTTAATAAGTGTGTGTGTGTGCATGCATGTGTTAGAGACCACCTCCACAAACACTTTCACCCTATAACACGAAAAGTGTTGGTAATAAGATCTTGTGAACAAGAGTCGACGTAAAGTGCTGGAACAAATCAGAAGTTAACAAACTTGGAGAACAACATCTACAATCAGAACTGCAGAGAAGTTATAAGGAAACTAGAGGGTACATTCCTAAACTTATATAGGTATGAGTTGTATGCATGTTAGTTATATAGTTTGTAACTCATAAATTTGTTTTAGTGGATTTTTCATTTTACTCCATAGAGGGAGTCGTGGATGTTTCCTCAATTGGTGAGGTTTTACCATGTAAAAATCGTGAACATAATCTTTCTACATCTCCTCATCTCATTCTTGGTTGTGCTGAGTTTAAAGCTTGTTTAAACTACCTTATAAACCTGTTATTCAAATCTTGAATAGATCTCGTACATACTGATTTGTTAAACACATCTTGTGTCCAAATAGTTTTGGTTTTTACGAAAAGAGTTTCTTCAAAAAACAGCTCGGAGTTACTTAAATAGTTTATTTTTAATAAACGGCTTTAGTAACATATTTCCACAATTGTCTTGAATTATCCTTCGATAGTGAGCCTGATCCACTCCCACTATGTCCAAATGAACCCATCATTTCGGTTCACACTCCCGTCATATCCAAAAATATGCCCGAGCGTTTAACTTATGCCCCAATTGCATATGTCTCTGACTTGCCCATATTTTTTAGGATAGCTCCGGCTACGATTGCTTACCATTTTCTCGAGATAGAATCCGTGATAGCTCCTAACTATCCGGATATGGATGATGTCCCCCCATGCATGGCTCCCTTTGAGCCTGATATTTCTTGTGATTCCTCTATCTTCGATCTTGGTGCCTCGTTTTATTCACCAACCACATTCATCGATGCTACTCTTATGGAAAAGTTGACCACTCCATCCTTAGAAACCACACTGCCTTGTGAGTATTCCTTTACTCCCCCCAATGAGTGTGTGTCTCCCACTCTTGAGTTGGATCATCTTCCTCCACCATTTATCCCACTCGACCCACCCATAACAC
The DNA here is from genome assembly GCA_949130495.1 of Sambucus nigra. NCBI lineage: Eukaryota > Viridiplantae > Streptophyta > Magnoliopsida > Dipsacales > Adoxaceae > Sambucus > Sambucus nigra. Next base: position 576,034,948 of record OX422217.1, read on the forward strand.
CTTCTACCCCACCACCAGGTTTGGATCTTGATTTTACACATTTCATGTTTCCATCTAAATTTTAAGATCCTAACCTCCAACCATCCTCCACATTCCATGAGAGTATTTGTGGTGCTACTCTCCACTTCCGTGACACCAAGCTGGTTACCTTATGTCCGCCACTCTCTTGGTTTGTTGCTTTTCCTTTCCATCAGCTCCCTAGTGTGTCCCAGCGTGACCATTATCCTCTCCCATTCATAGAATGGTTGTGTGATTTTTATGAGGCCCATCCCATTCCACTTTCCACACCATTTCGCCTCCCTCACCAACTAGAGCACCATGCTTATTGGGCCCTAGTTTCCCTCACCTTTCGGCTCAATAAGGCCCGTGGCCGATACCTATTCACCCTTTCCACCCTCACTTTTACCTTAATACCCACACGCCCATGGTCCACCGATGCTTTGCATCGCGTGATGCAGTTTTCCATACAAGTGCATTGACCATTCTTAGCCCTGATCCAACAAGACTGACACTTCAGTCTTGTTTGGGGGTGATTCTCATTACCTAATTTTTTTGCCTCCCCGCGCTTTCATAGATCTTATCTTTAGGGTGAGAATGGTTCGGTCTGGCTAAAGACATTAAACTTAGCGCTACCGGGAGGCATCCCGCGTTTCTTGTACTAGTCTAATCCTATTTGGGGGTGGTGTTTCACATCACCCAATGTTTTGCCATGTTTATAGACTTGTACATTATCTTCTCACTTCTTATTCAGGTTTACTCTTGGCTTCATTTGTTCACTTCATTAGAGGTTGATTCTGGTAATCTCTTTCCTCCTTTTGCTCTCAATTTTAAAAATCATTTTACTTAACATCGAGGATGATGTTTCTTTTTGTTTGGGGGGGGGGGGGGGGGGGAATTTTATCAAAATCATACCTCTTTTGAAAATTTTTGATTTTTAAACCTGATTTTTAAAATTTTGTGCAGTTTCTTTCATCTCACTCATTGATGTGAATTTTCAATCATCCATATTTCAAAGTCTAGGAATCAATCTAGAGAATATTTTTTCTAAATAGCTTATGTAATACATAACAAGGCATGTTGCACCATGAATTTCTAGACTCAACAAATTTTGCGCACTTATCACGTCGCTACGATTTAGAGTTGAGGAGTACTACAATTCTAAAGAGAACCTTAAGGATCACTAGTAGAGACTTTAGCTTGTTAGATTCGTTCCTTTCACCCTTTCAGAGTGTTTTACACAATCTCCGAGTCACAAGTTGATTCAACTTCTTTTGGGTCCTCACTTTAATTGTTGTATGATATCATTATTCTTCATTAAATTTTGTCTTGATCACTGAGAATGACATTTTTTCGAGTTGTAAGAAATGCATGTCTTGAAATTTGTCCCGGTCATTAGGTTTTCATCCATACACCTACCACTTTTCCATATCACATTTCCATTCACTTCACCAATTACATTACCATATTCTACCCTATTCACACATATTCCCCACACCCTCACCTATCATCTCCATTCATATATCATCCATCATCATTTTTGAGAAAAAGAGTGTTGATTCCAAATGTTAAATGTATTCATTGTTAGTTTGAAAAGAGAGAGAAAAAAAAGAAAAAAAATAATAGCAAAAATAGAAAATAAGAATTTAGAGAAAAAGAGAAGAAAAATCGAAAAAAAAAGGAAAAAAAAGAGAGAAAAGAAAAGAAAGTGAGTTTGTAGTTAGTTTTTAAATAAAGACATTTGTTCTTCATATATTGAACACTTTTCTCACATATCCATCCATTTCCCATCGCATTACACATCCATCATATCATCTATCCATCCTACCTCATCCCACATATCCCATTTCATTTCCCCCTCACCCATAATCATCCATATATTCCCCTAGGTGTTCGAGCAAATGAAAGTCAACGTGGTGAATAACTTGACGTTCTCACTATAGTGATTCGCATTCTTTCATGAGATCATTTTTCTATCTAATTGTTTGTTCTTTCTTATATGTGTGAGACGTTTGAACTTTCTTACATTTACTCACCTCCTCTCACACAAGAGCGATGCACTTACCCTAATCTCGAGAGTTCGTTTGAGAGAGTTATATCCAGTGAGATTTGAAGTTGAAGCGTTGATTTCGAAAAGGCGATCTAGGAATTACTCTTGTGATACTCGACCCGTTTTGACTAATTCACACACACACATTGAGTTCTAGGAAGGATGTACCTTGTGTATTTACTTAGCTAAAATTTTTACACATTCTAGCTTGTATTTCTCAAAACATTTATCTCATGAGGGATTGTGCGATTATTCTACGTCTAATAAGAGATTGATTGCCTTTTAATAAATTTTTGCAAATAAGAATATTGTGGGTATATTCCCTGCAAACCCTCACGAGACACAACTCGTCTAGTAGGGCAACCTATAGGTTTAAAGGCTTGTTGCACACGCTAAGTGCAATTGCAAGTGCCCTCAAAAGTGGTACACTTTTGGTTTCTTATCTTTCTCTTTATCTCTATCTTATTTCTCGAGTACTAGTAACACTCTATTTGGGGGTGGTGTGATAGGCACCCAAAACTGTACATTTTATGCCCCGAATAGACGTACTTTAGTTGCTAATTCTCGACAATATGGGTCTTATATGCTTAAATGTTTATCTTGTAGGTCAAACGTCCGTTTGCGGTATCAAAAGCTATATATCGAGGCAAATGCGCATTTTATGGAGCTAATTCCCTCCCCCAAAACCATACTCTAGCCTAAACCTAGCCTAAACCTACCCCGAACCATGTGTGTGTCTAATTTGTCCTTTTTAATATTTTTTAGATTTTTAGTTTGAGTCATTTTTATTTTTAGGATTTATTTTTGATTCATTTAGGATTTTAGTTTTTTTTTCTATTTTATTTTTATTAGTATTATTCTATTTTATTTTGATTTTTATTAGTTTTTAGTCTAGTCTTATTTTATTAGGATTAGTTTTTAGGAGTTTATTATTAGTTTATTATACTTTATATTTTTTAGGACTTCAGTTTTCATTTAGATTTTAAGTTTTTATTTCTTTTGTTTTATTTTAGTTTTTATATAAGATTAGGATTTTATTTTTTTAGTTTTAATATTTTTATTTTTATTTTTATTGCTTTTAGTTTGTTTTATTTTTAGTTAGATTTTATTTTTAGTTTTATTAATTTTAGTTGAGTCTTTTTATTATTTTAGTTGGGTACAAATTAAACACACACACACACAAACATCCTACACTCACATACACCCTAAACTAATACCACACCCTCATCCTCACCATACTTCCATATACCCTCTCACACAATAACCCCCTCAACTTCATCTTCCTCACCCCCCCACACTTAACAACCCATTTCTCTCTCCTCTCTCTACCCCATTAACAAACCAAACCCAACATCACAACAAATCTACAACCTTACAATCCCAACCCAACCTCTATCATCAAAACCATAAACCCGACACCATATCTCCGGCCAGCAACCAGGCCGGCGGAGCCCCCACCCTTATACCTCATGCGCTAGCACACAGTAGCTACAGAGGCTACCCCCAACTCCGGTGGTGACCCAACCGACCCACCCCTACCCGCGAACCACCTCTCGCCAATGAGCTTTGGCAGCGCTCCTACCTTCTAACCCCTCCGTCTAGCGAAGCCGCCCAGCTCCGAACCTATCGGGGCTCTCCAACTTCCATCTTCGGTGCACCCCTCTCTCTCCCACTGCCGATCGAGATTCCGAAGCCACCCAGCCAAGCCGGACCTACGCCTGCCTCCGGCAAAATCCCAAGCGCCGTCCACCTGTTAACCCCCAATCTTTGTCGATCAACGCTTACCCGAAACCAAACCCATTACCCATTTCTCCAAATCTTATCTCGATTTCCCCACCTGCCAAAAAGCTAAGGCTAAAGCCAATATCCTAAACCACATAAACCCCATGTGCCTAATTAACCCTTTAACCCCCAATTCCCAAAATGCCCCCCAACTACCAACTTTAATCCATTTCCAAAAATAACCCTTAACTAAATCTGATTTTCTTTATTTCAATCCCCTCACCCACATGACCTCACACCTCTCTTACCTCATGTGTACACACCCGATTTCCATTCACATTAAACCTTTCCAAAAATAACCCTTAGCCCCATGTGTGCCATTCATCTACTATAAAATAAGACTCAAGACCCCATTTGAGAAGAGCTTTTAGATAGGAATTTCTAGAGAGAGAATTGTAGAGAAAAACACCATTTGTAAATAGTTTTATTTTAGTCTTTTTATTTTTGTTAGATATTTGTGAGAGTAAATATTGTAAGAGAGTTAATTGAGTGGACATTTAATTTCAAATCACTCTTATGCTCAATTAGAGGGATTGTATGCTTCAATTTGGAAGAGTATAGTTCAACTTTCTCAAAGAGATTTGGTTTGCTTGTTCTATTCCCTTATATTTTATTTTAGTAGCCTTGACTATTTGTTCATCATGTTTAATATCATGTTAGGCTAGAAAACCCCTTTCAAGGGGTGGGGTAAAACCCTTATTTGATGTTATTTTAGTTTAATTAGTTTGATTACATGAAAATTCCATTTGACTGTTAATTTTGACCCCTCACCCTTGAATTTACGCCTCGAGAGAGGGTAAATGATTTTAGAGAAAAAATCGAAATTCTAGTTATAATACTCATTTTAGATTCAAACTAGAGATATGAGTTTCTTAAGTGGGGTATTATTACTCGAATTTCAACTCTAAATTTATTTTCTAAGAGTTACATAAATTTTAATTGATCGATCTTAGCGGGTGATTAATTAAAAGGAGTGTAGATCTATTTTTCTAGAGTTGTGGGGTATTAAACTTAATTTTCCAAAATGTTACTATTAAAATTACATTTGAAACGAGAGTTGATTTGTAATTTTGATATTAATTTGGCAGAATTCAATTAATTAATTAAAATAGCTAAAATTTGTGGTATAATCCATTCCTTGATTGTTCTCACAATTATTTACCTCACTTTATCTCATATTTTTAGTTTAGACTTTACTTTTAATTTTAGTAACTTTCTAGTTATTTGTTTTTATCTCACATTTAGTTTAGTTTAGTTTAAATCATCACCTCACCCAATTGTTTTAATATTTGAAAAAGCTAAAAAAAAGTAGAAGTAAAAAGACCAAAAAGAAAATAAAAAGTGAATTATAATTGTTTTCCCTTAGCTTTACCCCCTGGAAGTGGATTGATACGCTTATTTACTGCTACACTTGAGTTGATATTATTCTGTAGGTATTTTCAAGGTTTTGACTAGCTTGGCTTTCAACAACGACATACAAAAAGCAAAGTTATCATGTATCTCCTTGAAACTTTTATATTCCTTATGATGTTGAGGAAATAGCCTTACGATTGGCATAACCCATATTGACTAGAATTGATGCCTTGAGTTTACGACTTGGTGGATGTGATAATTTGTCATGCATGATAGTATTTTTCCATGACAATTATTACACTGGTACGTGTATGTCCATTTTGGGGAATGATTGAATTGGTGTCTTTTCCATGAAGTGCTTAGAAGAATCGATGTTTTATTGAGGTTTATGTCATGATGGTAAATCATTGATGATTGTAATATGGATAGGTCGTATTGATCTATGGTATTGTTTTGAGTTTGTTCCATGGCTGTTGCTTATAAGACGGTGTGGTAATATGACCTTTGAGGATAATTTCAAAAATTGGTTGATACGTGCTAGGTTTTACACCTATAACATTTAGAACATGATGATGTTCATTCTGATTTTAGAGATAGCACTTGAGGTGGAGTGTTAGGCTTGATTATGGCACCTAAATGGGCTACTTGTGTGTCTAGTATGAATCTAGTGAGGAAAATCATTAGGTATTAGGCAGAGATGGTGCTTGAAAATGGAAGTGTCATTTTAACTAGTCTGATAGTTTTGATTTGGGATCACATAGGACGTTGCTAAGGAATGTAGTAATGGTCCATGGGGTAAAATTGTATGAGTGTTGTGTATCACTATATGAGAAAGATCTCGAGATTTTAAAATTAGCAATCGCATATGGAGATTGAGTATGTAGGTCAGTGACTAACATTAAGAAATGACAAATGTAACTTCTTTTTAATATGAAGGATAAAAATTAACCCCGGTCTTAAGGAGGGAAGACTAGTGTTTTAGCTTCCCAAGTGAATCGATTTCGAAGTCATTGTCTTTTAAAATGGGTAGTCATGATTAATGATTCAATCAAGGGCGCGTGCCATGGCTAAGACTTTAGCGCACGCGTAGGTCTGTAAAATTTTAGACTTGAAGTGTACATTGTGGTTGTTACTTCGCGTGGTATGGTTCATTGCCCGAATTCAATTATTTCATTATGGCATGGTAGTATCCTGATCCATTGCATCTTATTGTGTCTTCTTTGATCCTGGTGATGGGAAATTGTTGTGTCAGTTATGAGTCTGTATTCAGGTGTAGCATTGCATAAGATTAATAGTGATGCGTGATAGGCTTGGTTGAGGCTGATGCATTACGGTACATGAGTACGCTCTTCTTCGAAAGCATTTTTGTTTTACACTGGTTGGTGTGTATGCATGGTCTCGTGGTTTGTTGCATGTAGTTTGCATGTGTACTTGATAACTTTTGGTTAACACACTCACTATTTAATCGTTACAACTGGTTACGATGTATATCATGGATTTGAGGTCAGGAATCTAAGATATGAATATTATAACTTGATGGAACATTAAATGCTAGTGTTGCACTCTGTATGGAATTTGTAGATTGAGAATGTGACCACTCATGTGTATTTGGGTTCTCATAATTTGAATGACTCTAGCTTAATGCGTATTTTCGTAGGAGGTATCGATCGGATGGACCATTGGGATTAAAATGCTTGTCTCAAAATCATTGATGTGAATGGTTATTAACGTTGAGGACGGATATTCCTAGGCTAGGAAATATCCAAATTGTTTAATGAAATGTAGGCTTATAAATCCTGAAGTTCGGAGTAATTCATGATAAAGCATTCTTTACGGTGTTAGCATGGTATTTGCTCACTATTAGTTACTTTGAGATATTGTTTAGATGGAGAAGTTAGGCAGGCTTGTGAGTTTGCAATAATACCTTAGGATCCACCGTAGTTGTATTATATAAATGGTATGAAATCTTTGGGTTAGAGTATAGCGTTAAAGACATCTCTGATTATAATTAAATTGTTAGATGAATGATTTCTGAGATTCATGACTATAAATTTTGAGAAAAAAATTTCCTAAGGAGGGAAGAATGTAATACCCCGCCCTAGAAATTACATATTTAACGTTATTTGAGGTGTTTTGTCCAAAGGAAAATTCAAGGAATAAATAATTCAAGTGTAACTCGTAAAGTAATACGTAAGGTGGCGTATTACGTAAATGTCTTAAACAAGAAAATTTTCAAGATGTAGGTGTTGAAAGAATTCGTATTTAATCTCTAATAGTATTATCTAGGATGTCTGTTAAGTTCGAGGGAAAAATATCAAGGAACGGATGTGACATAGACAATGTTAATACGACGCGACATTTAAATGATACGAAAAGCAAAGTATAACAATATGGATTAAAAGAAAAAATTTTACGTTACGTGGTTCACATGAGTTTTATTTTTGAGTTTATATAATTACTTTAAGTACTTCGAATAAGTTTCATGCAATTCAGAAAAGCAATGAGCCCTATACGAGCCTGCGTACTAATTCTCCTACGGTGCATAACATGACAAAGGTCCAATTTTGCAAGAATTGTTTAAGACAATTGATAACTCAAACAAAAATTCCAACCATATATTTAGACTCATAAAAAATATATGAAATATTACCAAGCGAAGAAAAATTGAAAAAAATTATATTTTATACGGAGGTCCCAATTCTTGTACGATTCGTGTAGGACAATCTAGGGAGCGAAATGACTATTATAAATATGATTTTTTAGCTAAATAAATGCAAGGAATGTGTTTCTTTAGATAAAAGTTTCTAAAAAAAGAATTTTTTATGTGGAGCTAGTACCAAAAGTGACCCAAATCAATATTTGTGGGTGTTTCAAGGCATTTTTCCAATGGGTTTTGGGGGTCACATGTTTGGTGTATGTGTAGTCTCTTTCAAGACTTACTATGCAGACCTTGTGGAACCGAATTAAACCCATTTGGGAAATTAAAACCTTGGGTTTGTTGGTCAAGGGTGTAAACCTTCCATAATTTCATTATAAGATAAATGGGAGGAAAATACTTGGAGCCAAAACTCTCAAACATTTTCAGATTATATCTCCATCTTCTAACTCTTGCAAGCATTTATTTTCCTTCCAAATTCGTGATACTTTTTTGCCACCCCTTTTTTACCATCAAAACACCACCTTGGAGGTTCCCAAATACACTTAAAGTACCTCTGAAAGTTGGGACAACTCATAGGAGGTTTTGGGAGGATTTTTTGGAGCTCAAAGGAAGCGTTATTGGGAGTTTTTAAAAGGAGTTTCTTATGGAATAAGAAATAAGTAGTTCATGGAGCTTGAAAATTCATTTGGGAGCTTTAAGAGTGGGCTATTGTGATTCCCCTTAGGGCCACCTTTGGAGGTGGGGGAGTCACTCACCTTCTCTACCATTATTTGAGGACACTTTGAGGTGGTAAATACTTATCTCTTACTAAGTTTAGTTGGTGATAATATTAGTATGAGTAATTTTCATCTTGTTGATATTACTATGTATAAATTGCCATCCATAATTAAATATTTAATACTACATGATTTCATGATATAGTTTAGAAGAAAATGGGATTTTCTAGCTTTTAAATGTGTTTTGGAGAAAACCTATGTTTAGATTGATTTTTCTACATATTTAGAGCTTAAAATATGTTGATTAAGGTTTTAAATGTACTAATAGACTTATTGGTATCATTCTTACTATTTTCTATGAAAATTGGGACTTAAAATGAAGGATTGAATGGGTTTTAAAAAGGGAAAATTTTGAGCCCACTATTCACAAACATTTTACGAAATAAAATGTTTTAAACTCATGTTTTAAGGTGAATAAATGATTTCTTTGATGTGAAGAGCATTTGGTATGTATATGCCCTTTTTATGAGATTACTATCGTGATTTTATTGTTGATGAATCACTATCAAATAAGCAAATGGATTTTCAATTACAAAATGTACAATTTAGTTTGTTAAACTACGTTTTAGGGTTAAAAGTTTAAATACGTGAAAGTACAATCTCATTGCAAACTTTGGGTGAAATCTAAATAATGAAAGTGCATAAGACTAAGTGTGAATAAAACGACTAAGTATAGGTATTTATGAAAAAACTCATAATTAAAGTGTGTAACACTAAGTTTGAAATGTAAAGTGTCAAATGTGTAAATATTGACTAAAATGTGTTTTTAGTGTTAAAACTCATTAATAAATGTGGACTTTAATATGTGAAAAGCACGATTTTATGTATTAAAGGGAGTAATGTTCAAAAATATGATTTTCGACAAAGTGAGAAGTTGAAAAAGTGTCATAGTGACTAAAATGCATACGTGTTAATTTTGAAGCTTAAAAAAGGTGTTTGTTTTCGTAAATAACACTGGAAAACAAACATGAAGTTACATATTTTGATGTAAATCGAGTAAATTGACATTTTACTTAAAGAGTAACATTTTCAGGAAACAAAAATGTTAAAGGGTGTTTTGACACGAATGTAGAAGGAATGGCATAAGTCCTTAAACGGAAATGATTTTCGATGAAAAGTCAACATGTGTGAGAAAGGGACTTTAATGGAATATAATGACTTTTCCTAAATGGATAATGGAAAAATGAACGGTTAATCCCAAGGCGTTGGCTTCGGTCCAAAAAAGGTAAATTATTATGAACATTACTAAAATGTTGAACACATTGGTAAGATAGTGATATTAGACGATGCTAGGTGAAATAATTAAGCAGGATTATGATGTCCCTACGGTGAAAAACCCAAAATCAACTATAGTTTACTTGGTGCTCGGTGTCGAGAGGTGAAACTCCATGAAATCGTGGATGTTCTTTCATTGTTACGGGTGTATGTGTCGTCGTAATCCCTAAATAAAATGCCAAGTAATGAATTGAATAGTCACGAAAGAGGCATAAATGAGTGGTATTGATTCATTGATTTATTAATGCAAGAATAACGCATTAAAAGTTTAATGTTCATGTGGTAACGTGAGATGGTTAAATAAGATGGCCTAATGATGTTTAGGATACCTAATGAGGTTTGAATTATTATAAACACAAGCGTGTGTTATGTGAGGCTTTCAAAGGTAATTGAGTATTTTTCTAAACATGGTGTGTGCGTACATTGAATGGAAGTCGTATAATATTGTTAAGTAACTCTGGAGTGAGTTAATAAACATTGAGTTAATGAACATTTGAAAGTAAATGTAAGGTTTCTTTTTCCTAACAAATGTCATTTGTTTCTCGGTGTGAGTTAATGGGAAGGAATATGCTCGTTTTATGTGTAATGATAGAAAGTGACTATTTTGTAAAAATAAGGAAGTATATTGGAGTAAATAATTTTTTCGAATAAAACGTTTTAATACATTGGGATATGTTTTTTCAAAGGTATATATGTAGATACTTATGTACTTTCACATGCATGTCGTGTAGTGTGTGAGTATTCTTTATGTCGTTCGTCTCTATACTGCATTGTACAGTTCCCATTGAGCATTCCGCTCACTCCCTTATTTTTTTATGGCAGGTTGCATGCAATTTCGTACTTTGAGCATGTTATACAAGTAAGTAACCAGAATGGATTGTTTTGTGTCTATTACTAGTTCTGTCTCCTGAGTTGAGACCGATCATTTAGATAGATGGGGGTAAACTAATGAGCTTGAATATTAATGAAATCTATACACGAGTTATCTATCGGAACAATACTCTTAATGATCTATTAAGAACTAGTAGATCTACGCCAGGAGAATTAGTAATGTATTTGTAAAAATTACTTGCATTTAAGTTAGTAGCCCTATTTACTTGGCCTTGGGGAACTTCCCATGGGTCATATCACGCAGTGATTGTAAATTGAACTCGCATGCTAATAAAAAGTTTGTTAAATAATAATAAAACTGGATTAGGAACATAATTTAGGGTTCTCCATTGAACTTCACAATTAATATGAGAACCGGATTGGGTTAATCATTTAATATCCTTTAAACCCGGGTCGGGGCATTACAGAATTTGCGGGCAACATCCTCCCAACTGTGATTTCTAGATTCTTCGAGGGATAGAAACAATCGAAGAGCGCTGTCCTTCAAAGTCTGTTGGAACATTTGGTCCACTATTTCCTCGGAGGCACCTAGGAGAGCCATGACTTGTTGGTAACTTCGGATATGGATAATTAGGGGGACATTATCCCTGAACTTCTTAATGTTGGGCATCTTGAAAATTTTCGACAGCCTTGCTTTAGGGTAGGGTTACATATGGGTGTAATCCATGTAGTTTCCAGAGATCCGGACTTGGTCAAACTTCTTGTTCAATAGCTTAAGGTCCTCCTTGACCTTATTCAACTCTTGTTCCTTCGGATCAACGGGTACTATCATGTTAGCCCCTGGCTGGGCAAGATTTGGCATGGGGAGCTGAGCTAGCAGTGGCCCATCAGTAGGAGGGGCACATGAAGAATGTTGATAGTCTTTTGGGGCCCAAATAATCTCCGGTGCATGAGGAACGATAGAGAGAGGGAAGAGGACCTTGGGTTCTTTAGGAATAGGGACCCAGTTTCACTGCATCTCATCAACCTTAGTTTAAAGGATATCAATATTGGCAGTACGTTGGACTAGGACCGTCATCAAATCAGGCTTCACATTCGGCACTGGGCCTGCGTTCTCCATGGAAAGTGGGTAAGGGAGGATTCCAGACTCGAAGGTAGTAGTGGGAGGACTGACGGAGCCTCGGGGAGGTTCGACGACAGACCAACACCAATAGGGAGCCAACTAAGGGTCAGGTATGCGATCGACCGGAGAAGGAAAATGATTCGAATTTATTTTTTTGAAAGAAAAGAGGGATATTCTTTCTTAAATAACGAGGAATTGTTTTTGATATTTTATTTATTTATTTTTTTGGAAATAGGAAGACAAAATATTTTTTGTATATTTTTGACAAAAGGTGGAAAAAACGTCTTTTGATATTTATGATAAAAGGAAGGAAAATATTTTTGGTATTTTGATAAAAGAGGGGAAGAAAATTTTCTTGATACTTTTGGTAAGGAATGAGGAAAACGAGAGAAATGTCACATTATTATTATTATTATTATTATTATTATTATTATTATTATTATTATTATTATTATTACTATTATTATTATTATGTTTTCACTTTATTAGGTTTAACTAAATGCAAAAGAAATGTCGGACGGGACCTGAGGGGGAAAATTGGGTTTGAAAAATACGTAAAACATGGCTGGACTTGTTGTCAGACTCATGGACAGGGTCTCGTTTTGGAAAAATATGAAATTGTGCTATAATTTGGGTGACATGTCGACCCAGCATTTTTGCAGAGTTTCGGGTAGTAACCGACAAACTAAATATGAGTGCCCTAGGTTTGATGCCTATATGAGTGTATGCAGTTGTTGGGTTAGTGGAAGGGGTCCCCCCCCCCCCTGGGGTATTACTTCCACGATATACATCTTGCTTTTGAGGGTAATCGGTACTTGTGGACAAGATATTTGATATAACTAAGTGTATGTGGATTGCCTCACTATATAGCTCGTGGGGACAGTACGTGTGAAAGAAATTTCATATACTTGATGTACGTGAACGAGTTTGTTGCTACATACCTCCCATAATGACTTCGGGTAAGTGGTAGGATGCGGGGGGAACCGTTCGTCATACGTCGAAGGTACTTGGGCAATGGAAGGTGATAGTCATATTGCTTAGGCTAACTGTGACCTGTCGGACTAGAACCCATCACAAAGGGACCCCCAGTTACGGGATAAAATTTGGTCAATAGCCATGATCTTTGGTGATGCAGTGTGCAAAATCCATCATTTTTTATGAGTATATTATGGAGAGAGTACTTTGTTTGTCATGATGCGCTGTACAAGTATTATGAAAATTAAATCTACCATGGAGCATGAAGATTACACTAAGCATGGATATGTGAGAGTGTGTGGTGTGTGAATATCTACAAGTGAGTGTGTGGTAGTGAACCTAAGCATGCATAAACTACAAGTGGCGTGTGATAAGTGTGATCATGGATATATACAATTGTGATAAGTGTAGGTGTATTCTAGTAACACCTAAGCATCGATATTCTAAGTGGTGTCTGCATCATGTAGGTGTAAGTGATTCTACGTGTAAGTAGTGTGAAGTGTGCATAGGGAGCATCTACAAGTGTGTGAGTGAGGAGTGATATAATCATGAAGTAGATATATACAAGAAATGATAAAAGAGAAAATGGAACATATGGGTAGGTGCATACGTACACAAGCAGAAAATGATAATAACCATGCAAATAGAGTATATACCTCTTATCACAGGTCTCCCAAGCGGAGTCACCACTGTGGCCATCCCTTACCTTCGGGGGCGCCTTCCTCCTGGTCTCGGGGTATTCCCACGCTTGTGCGTTCACACTTGGGTAAGGAGAGAAGGTCTCCCACCCTTTCACTCTAGGGAAGTTTCAGTCGTCATCGATGTGGTGTAATGTAAAGATATGGAGTCACCAACCTATTTTGCATAAAACAGGAAAACATGTCACCGCCTCGAGAGATCAACATCAAACACAAACTAATTCTTATGAAATCAAAAGTTCAGAGGTTCAGGGGATAAGTTACAGAATGGGAAGGTGTTAGGCACCCATTCCTCCCTTTTGGTCTCTCATGGGCTTATGTCATCATTTTCCTTAATTTCTCTGTGAAGTGTGTGTGCACGTATATATAAATGGAGATCAAAATCGCCTGAATCATATCATGGAAACGATAAAGTGAGGTCATTCATAGGAATGTTACCAAAATAATATCTAGAAAATACAAGGTATGCATTTATCGAGATATTTATCGTTATGATGAAACGATAATATGTGTTAGATAAGATGCGCAAATATGAATCACAAGTATGATATTTATGGATAATATTTGGATAAAATTGGAAAAAGATGAAAATATCAAAATTTGACTCGAATCTTGGGTTTTAGCCCGAAATCCTATGTAGACTATAAAGGCATCAAAGTCCAAGTAGTTTGCATCGGTCGTAAGGGTGGGATTTTTCCCATAGATTCAAACGGGAGTTTATTATACATGTGTATGTGTGTAGGAAAAGTATTTTTAGCTTTGAGAAAATGTGTAGGGAGTTTATTATACTGGTGTAACCATCTTTTTCTTTTTTTATATATATAAAATAGAGTATGTGCAATATAATTAATAAAGGATGAGATATTAATGTGTATGAACTAAAGCAAAACCTAAATCAAGAATTTATGTAACTAATGAAAAAATAAGAAAATTTGAAGAGAGAGAAAAGTATTTGAACCTTCTTTGGGGACTTGAGGATTTATCTTGATCCTTGATGATATTCCTTGCAAGTTGGGATGAATGTTCGATGAGAGAGAGGAAGAGTTTTTTTAAGTTGGGTATGAAAATGATGGGAATGGAAGGTGGAAAGGAATTTCACATAAGAAAACTTCGTTGATTGCTAAAGAATGTTGTTGAGATCACTAATTTTGATGGATATGAGGTGTTCTTGAGATTGATCTCATGCACTCTTTTTATAGGGTAGAGGGACTGCCAATCAGCATATCCCTAGCCTTGCCAATCGACAGGGGACCCTAGACACATTGCCGATTGGCAGGGAAATAGTCCCGCCAATCGGTAGTCTCGTGCAAATTTTTTCGAAAAAATAGTAGTATAATGAAATCCATAAATTCAAATCATGCACAAGGCATACCGTTAGAAAGGTAATTCAGATCCCTTTAATAGTCCTTTGGGCCGCTCTCGGGTCCGATAGTTGACTTTGGGTCAAATGGGGCTTGGAAGCACCCGTGGGTCCTTTGGATATGAGACCGTCGAATAGTACTGGATCGTTCATCCAAACTGTAAGTCCAATTCTCACATAGGGAGGACCATTGGAAATATTATGAGAGGAAATTTGATGTTCCAAAGATCTTCTCCCGATTCAAAGAGTTGACTTTTGTCAACTGGGCCGGAAGCGTCCGTTGACCTTTCGGAGTAAAATGGGTCATTCGTCTGTATCGTATGGTTGATTCGCGCACGGGGAAGACCGTTGTAAAGGGTTTTCAGTGAATTTCAAAGATTCATTCAGTCTCATTTGATCTAAAGAGTTGACATTGGTCAAACGGAGCTCGGGAGCGCCAGTTGGCCTCCGGTTCAGTTTTCGATGAAAACGGATCGTTCGTCCAAAAGGTTATGCCATTTTGCATGTGGGGAGGACCCTTTGAAAGGGGTTTGAGTTCCCTTTAGAGTTTCAAATATATTTTTCTCTTACGATGAAGTTGACTGGGCTCGAATCAGGGCCCGGAGCGCCCCGTGGCCTCCAAATTGGTTTTCTATAGTAAAATGGTTCGTTCTTCTGAATCATTAGGTTGATTCGCGCTCGAGGCAGACCATTGGAAAGGGGTTTCAGCGCCCTTAAAAGATTCATTGTGCTTTCACTCTAACAATGAAGTTGACCAGAGTCAAACAAGGGCTATGAGCACACTATGGCCTCTAGATCGATACTCAGAGTATGTCCTAGGGTTTGTGTTGAATGGGGTGGATCTAATGACCTAAGAAGAGACTTAGGAGGGTCCTAGAATTTGGTGTCCACAATAATGAAGAAAATATTAATAACACATACTTAAATATACATATACAAGGACATAGTACTATATATAAAACGACAGGCATATAGTATATAATATTTACATAAAATCATAAAAAACTGAAAGAAAAATTAAAGACACTAAAATAAATAAAACAAAATAAAAAGAAAATGATACGAATAATTTCTAAATATATGTATTAAAAATAAGGATGATAATACTACAAACATTTAGCAATATATGGGACAGGGCTAGGGGTAGGTCTAGGCTTGGTTTTAGGACGAGTATTTTGTATGGGACTGTTTTAGGCACACTTAACCGCATCATTATCTCATTTGCCTTGATTTAGAGCGTTTGATACCGCAAATTAACATTACCTACAAGATGGACATATACGCGTATAAGCCCAAACTTACTGAGAATTAGCAATTAAAAACCGTCTACTTGGGGTATAATTTTAACACTTTTGGGTGCTTATCACACCACCCCCAAATAGAATATTGATAGTCCTCGAGCAAAAAATAAAGAGAAAGAAAGATAAGTAACAAAAAGTGCTCCACTTTCGCAAGTACTTGCGATTTCACTTACCATGTGCAATAAGTCGTTAAACCTATAAGTTCCCCTACAGGGCTAGTTTGTCTCGTGAGGGTTTGCAGAAAATGTTCCCATAAAATTCAAAATTTTTATTGAAAAGAAGCCTATTAATTCATGATAAAATTCTATATAACCCATCCAAAAAAACTTTAAGTAATTTGTTATAGCCTAAATTTATTAGGCTACGTGGACTAATGAGTTAGTGACACCTGTCCATATATCCATTTAACTTTCTACAATTGGTAGACCTATTCGTCTCCAGAAGCCTTTGGTTGGCCGCCTAGCCGACCATGACTGAGACAATGAACCATCAGTTATATGAAATATACAAGTGGGATACTCAATAGTCACCATGCACGTGAATAATGTCCAGCTACATATTATTGTGTAAAAGGTGTAAATGCCTGAAATTATAAAGGCATTCCATCTCTTGATCTCCTACTTACTATAAATGTACCCCTCCCTTAAGCTAAGCGGGAGAGACATAAACAAATATAGTTTGTGTTAAACCCTAGAATTGTATCCAATTAAATGGAACAAACCCTAGACAACTAGTAATATTGCTCTGTGGATGGAGGCTTCATTCTATATATGATCCACATAAAAATATTTTGTGTCTATTCCTATTTTATTTATTTTTTTATCTGTGATTATAAATTTGGTACACCCAGACTAAGAAAAAGAATCCAAATTTAGACATTAACAAACAAGTCGTTGTTGTTTTCCACCAAGTTATTTCAGAAATCTATTTCTAATCCTTCTAAAGGATGACTGGTATCCCCAAAAGCTGTCTCACTGGGGGTAATACTTCCAGTCCTTCTGTGTGACAACCCTGGCCAAAATTAGTAGTAGGGAACGAGTGTCTTGACATGCCACCAAGGCAACATATATTCTGACTTAAATTATTTCCTTAAATAAGTGGAGCGAAAATACAATCACATGGTTATGAATAAAAAAATATTGAAAGTAAAGGAATTACGTCATCCGAGCTTCCTAAAGGAAACATCATTTATATTAAAAGTAACGATGAATTACAACTTAAGAAAAAATTTAGAAACTTATTACAATAGAGCCAAACATGCTCTAAATGATAAAAACAAACATAATAACAAAAAGAGCTCTAAAAGATGAATCTTTAACACCGTCCTTTTTCGCTCCCTTCGCGAACCTATGTATTTACTGAAAAATGGTTATTTATTTAACATCAGCTAAAAGACGAATAAGATTCAATCTCCATACATTCCATGGTTTTTCATAAAATTGATACCTATTCAATTTACAACATAAGTCATATACATATATGGACAGGAATTTGCAGTAAACTGACAGTATATATATTTTTAGAATAAACAGTTTATAACATAACTGATAAAACAATTATGGAATATGTAAATTATTTAATTTTATTTTAATGGACATGTACGCTCTAATACCCAGATATATAGATAGTGTTACCAAATGTTTCCATCCCGCAACAACATAGGCAGAGAATCATGATTTCTGAGACAACACCTTATTTAGGGCACACCGGCGATAAACTAGCTGGGAAGGTACTGCCCAAATATTTCCACCCGATAGTCAAAGCCAACATAG
Organism: Sambucus nigra; assembly: GCA_949130495.1. Classification (NCBI taxonomy): domain Eukaryota; kingdom Viridiplantae; phylum Streptophyta; class Magnoliopsida; order Dipsacales; family Adoxaceae; genus Sambucus; species Sambucus nigra. The sequence goes on from OX422217.1 coordinate 576,052,900, forward strand.
TATGAGAGTTTCTATAGGCCTAATCAATAATTTCCGAATTCAAATAAGATGTTTATATCGAGAGATATACACATATAACAAACGATGGAATCATCGGTATCAGATGTATTTTGAGGATAAAAACATTTCACCAAATACATATAGTTTTCGTAGTATCATATAATCAAAATACAAAAGGAATCTCACAGAGTGCTCACCTAGAACAGAAATTCAATGTTACAGATACAGAGTCTTAGATCAGCTGTTAATCTTAAGACAAAACTTCTTCTTAAACTTCCTTACACTTTCTCTCACTATTTCCTTTTGATATTTGGAATGAATTTCGTGTAAGAACTCATCCTAAGGCTTTTATTTATAGTTTTTCAAAGTTATTTGGGTGATGAAACGTGTCCCGGTGACTAAGCATTCATTTTGGTGAGTCGGCGTTAGCGTGTCGCGTAACGAAGCTATCTTGCAGACTTAATTCACCGAACGATGACACGTGTATTGGCTTTCTCTAATTGCATGACATGTGTTTTTTCCTTTCCTTTAAAGGAGACACGTGTACGGTAGAGGTGTCAAAACCAAGCTCGAGGTGTAAAGTTATTAAGGGTCACAAGAAGGGTATTTTAGTAATTTTACACAATACATTTTCAATATTTTTAGAGGTCATTGAATATATTTTATTTACAAAATAGTCCTTTTTATATTTTAATTTTAGTCCCTAAAACTTTCTTTATTTAAAATCAAGTCACTAAAGTTTCATAAAGATTTATTTTCTACCCCAAAACTTATCATTTAGCTTAGGAAATGTTATAAGACTTTGAGTTAATCCATTTGGATGAAGAAGGAGGTTATTTCAAAGTGTTTAAGTCAGAAAAACTATCCTCTGATTCCAACCAATCAAAATATAACACATGGTTGTAACTCCCCGTATTTTTGTGCATTTAATATTTAATTAATTCAAAAATTCAAAATTACTTGTGTGTTGTAATTTTAATTGAATTAATTATGGTAATTTATATTTAAATATTAATCGGGGAGTGAATGGTTAATATTTAGGAGAATTTATTTACTAAGTGAATAGTAATAGTTTATTTACGTCATTTTGGGTATTAATGATGGGGTACGTACTTATCTCAGCCGGGAGTCGGTATAGACTAATTTGGGTGTGAGATAAGGATTTTTATAAATTAATTCGGATGCCAATTCTGAGTGTACGGTTGAGTCCGGATGGGCCGAGATAGTCGTAAAAGTGTACCCGGGGGTAGTAAACGGGTCACGGGACGTTTTTAGGCATAGTCGGGCCCATACGGGGGCATTTGGGTCACTTGGGCTTGGCCCATTACGCAAAAAAGGGGATTAAGCCTAATTAAACAATTATACGAAAAAGGAGAACGACTGAATTATGTTTAGAAAATACGTAGTGGGTTAGGAAACCCTAAGAGCAGTTAAAGGCAAATTTAGGGGACAAAGGATAGCCAAATCAAAGGAGATCATCTTCAACCTTGGGTAGTCACAACTCCAAAATTAGACACTACGAATCATAAGGCAAGTGGTTAACTTGATGTAGCATTTAAATTGTATTTCAATTCATATTCACGTGATGTGTGAAATCAAAGAAATTCGTTTATGAATTTAAAGGGTATGAACATGGGATTTTGTAAACCATTATTCTGATTTCTAGATTGTGTAGAAACTTAAGTAGATTCTGAGATTAGCATATATATTTGGTATGATGTGTAAACCGTAGGAATTAGAAATGAATTTGAGTTAAAGATTTGATGTTTAAATGGGTTAAATGTTAAATCGGAGTTTTCCCCAATTTTTGTAAACAATAGAGAACGTAAATTAAATGATGTTTGTGGACTTATGGGGGTCCCTGATAAGGTTTTTAGTATAGCTTGTTGAGGAGAAGGCTTGTGATTGCTGGTAGAAGAAGTAAGTGTTTTTATAATTTCTTCCATGGCTGAAGCAGGCAACTCGAAGAAGATGATGACCTGCTCGATCGATCGATCGAGGGTCGGGGGTCGATCGATCGATGGTCAGCAATTTCTGGCAGTTCGGACAGTTTGTTTATATAAGGGAAAATAACTTTCAAATCTTTTCCTATGCTTTAGGTAATGAGACACCAACAAGTGGGTATAATGAAACTCATTGTGAGGAAAAATTAATTGGGATTTGGAGAAAATTTGTGTGTGACACACTAGGGATAAATTTTGGGAATAACATTTCATAATAATTAAATAAGGATTGAGTGGGCAAGTCCGGGGATATTGGTTGAGCGATACCAAGATGTTAAATTTAATTAGAGTGAAGGCTAAATAATTTGGAGTCAAGGATTTAGACTCGGGTATAGTTTTATTTCGGGCTACGGGAGTAAGTCCGAATATATTGGTTGGAACGACACCAAAAATAATTTAATTAATTAATGTGCAAATTAATTAATAGTTAGAGTTGGACCATAAACTCATAATAATCTGAATAGGATTCTGTTACGGACTTAGTACACGGTATAGCCGGAATAATTAATACTATTTATATATATATATGGTGTTTGATAATATATATATATATATATATATATTGTGCATTAATATCAGTGGCTAGATATTATTATTATATACTCTAGTGCTATAGGGGGAGGTTGCGCGTAGTGGATGAATCCCCTAGCTTGAGGAGTAGGGCGAGTATATTCCCAGGTCATAGCGTCCATTATATGGGTGAGGGGAATCTCACTTTCAGGGAAAGAATATGAACGCCTCCAAAAATGTATATATTAACCAAGTTAGTGAGCGATTCTGACTTGGGGTAACTAGATTATGTGATTACACCTAGTGGGATAGAACTTTAGAGAATTTAGATCCAGTGAGTTATTACTCGGGAGGATGATATTATAAATTGTTATTTCAGTATGTTTGTGAATGCTATAATAGGACTATAAGTATACAATTAGGTAAATAATTATATACGGGCTAATTAATACAAAGCATGAGTTTTATTATATGTATAACAGGTGTGGAAGTTATATGAATTTAAAAAGGGAAATGATTAATTAAGTTAATGTTGATAATAACTTAAAAATCATAATTTTGGCACACCCGGTTAAAGTAGGGCGGTTGCAAGAGGCAATTCAGTATCTAGTTAGGAGATAAATAACTAGGTAAATTTAATTAACGCATTAGTAGTGCACGTTGGAGGAGGGGTGAGGATGTCCTCAAGGGAGTGCGGCACTAACTAAAATATGGAGAGCATGCATATTTACTTATTACTGCAAGTTAATCATTTTCTAAATGTTTCTCAAATGTTTTGGGTACTAACCCTTGTTATAAAAACTTTTTAAAAACCTTTTAGGTGTCCAGCCACAGGGACACCAGGCTTGACTCAATTCCAGGGATCCGTTGCTGCAACATATGGGGATGTTGTGGGAGTTTGATAGACGCCTCATTCTTTCATTCCTAGTGTAGAGACTTCTTATCAGTTATTCGAGCATGTCGCTCATAGTTCATTTAGTTTTTGTTAGACCTGTTTAAATTGATTACTTGTCTTTACTTTGTTGGATTTTGAGCCGATGGTTTATTCAGTCAGTTAATTAATTGTGAATGCTTGTTTCTGTTAATTGGGATTATTATGTTATTTTGTTTCCGCATGAGTTTTTCATTTAAGTTAATGAAAGATAAAACTTGGCACCAGTCTAATTTTCTCACTTAGGTTGTTAGTAATTAAAAAGGCTACAGTGATGCTAAGAATGAACCAACTGAGAAACCTGTTCTAACTTAATTTAGGACTGATCACCCGAGGTTAGTTAGGCGGGGTGTCACAGATAGTATCAGAGCATAAGGTTCTAGTGTCCTTAGGATCTTTGCGGCTTACTACATTTCAGTATAGCGTTCAGTTGTTATAAAGACCTATTATTAGGACTGTTGATTCATTTTCGCTTGTGAGATATAATACTCTCTGCTATTGGTTTTTGTATAAATTGTGTACTTATACAATTCAATCTATTTTCAGATGCCACCGAAGAGGCAAAGAGCAGAGAGGGCTGAGGCTAGAGATGAGCTTAGGGAGGCTCATCAGGAGCCACAGGTACCGCCACCACCACCTCCACCCAAGTTGATATCCACTACTCAGGTGGCAGTGATAGTGGCTCAGGCCATCGAGACAGCGATGTGGGCTATGGTAACTCATTTTCCACAGCCCCAGGCACCACCTCCAGTGTCACCAGCAGCTCAGGCTCCAGTGGGGCCACCGTCTTGGCAGAGAGTTAGGGAGACCTTTTAGAAGGGTCACCCACCCGATTTTCGAGGTAGCACTGATGTAGTAGAGGATTGAGGCTGGAAGAAGAACATTCAGTGCCATGTATGCATGCTGGAGTGTACCGATGTGCAGAAACAGATGCTTGCAACCTTTCGTCTGTTGGGGGCACCCTTACAGTGTTGGGAGTCAGTTACCACCGTTGAGGAGTGGGAATGGATGACGATAGAAGAATTTTGGGTGCGGTTTGACCATAAATACTTTCCACCAGCGGTAGAGGCTGAGATGAGGAAGAAGTTCAGTGATTTAGTACAGGGTGATCGGTTAGTGGCAGACTATGAGGAAGAGTTCACCCATTTGGCAAACTTTGTACCAAATGATGTCAGCGATGAGGAGCGACATAAATCGACATTTATGGATGGCTTAGCCTGGCGGATCAGGAAACATTTAATTGGGAATCCGGAGTTAGTGACTTATACAGATGTCGTTAATACTGCACTGATACATTGTCAAGATCATCGCTTCCATGCGAAGGGGAGCAATAAAGTAGGGGAGCCAAGCCAGTAGGGCAAGGCAATTACTGGTGGTGACACGAGTGGTACTCAGTAGCAGACTAGTAGTCAGTAGGGGAATCAGGCTAAGAAATTTAGGCCTGGTGGGTTTTGACCGGGAGGATAGGGGTTCAGGCAGGGGCAGCCTGGCCTGAATCAGCAGCAACAGGTTCTTCAGGGCCATCAGGGCTAAGGGAACAATAAGGGAGGCCAGCAGGGCCAGCGATAGGGGGACAGTAAGAAACACTATTTTATCTGTGGCCCACCAGGACACTTCAAGAGGGAGTGCCCACAGAGGGGCAGAGGTCATCAGTAGGGGGCTCAACAGGGGCAATAAGGGCAGATGCCGCCAGCAGCACCAGCTCCACCCGCCCCACCGCAGTAGGGGCAAATGAACTACGGGTGTGTGTATAACGTCCGGGATGTTCCAAATCCTCCCACACAATAGGCACCGCCCGAAGTTGAGGGTATGTTTCTCATTTATGGTCATGAGGGTAGTATTCTTTTTGACATGGGAACATCGCATTCATTCATTAAATCTAATTTTTCTAAACGGGTTGGGTTACTAGAGACCACGGGTAATCTTCGTATGTGTGTAGAGTCACCAGTAGGCAGCGGGGCGTTGATTCACTCGATTTGTCGGAGGGTGGACATTTGGATTGGGAGGCTTAGTTTAGCAGCGGACCTCTTAGTGTTAGATATGGAGGGGTATGACGTCATCTTAGGTATGGATAGGTTGGCAGGTTATTGGGCAATGATGGATTGCTACGAGAGGATAATCGTGTTCTCTATTCCAGGATAGGAGATGTTCTTGATAGCGATGCCGTTACCTGAGGAAGGGTCACGCACGCACCTGTATTACATCGAGGAGGAAACCTCATAGGAGGTGGCAATTCTATTGGACTCAATCCCGGTAGTGATGGACTTTAAGGATGTGTTCCAGGAAATACCAGGGTTGCCACCCAGCAGGAAAATCGAATTTGTAATTGATTTAGCACAGGGGACAAGGCCGATTTCTCGAACCCCATACCGTATGGCCCCTTCAGAGATGCATGAGTTGAGAGAACAGATTCAGTAACTCCTAGGTTAGGGTTATATTCGACGAATTACATCGCCATGGGGTGCACCGGTGTTATTTGTAAAGAAGCGTGATGGTTCACTCCGTTTGTGCATGGATTATAGGGAGCTGAACAAGGTGATGATATGGAATAAGTATCTGTTGCCTAGGATTGATGATTTACTTGACCAACTGAGAGGGGTGTCTTACTTATCCAAGGTCGACTTGAGGTCAAGGTATCATCAAATGCGTATCCGAGAGGAGGATGTTGATAAGACCGCTTTCCTGTCGCGGCATGGATCATACGAGTTCAGGGTGATGCCATTCGGGTTCACCAATGCACCAGCGGTGTTCATGGACTTCATGAACAGGGTTTTTAGGGAGTTTCTCGATCAGTTTGTCATCGTGTTTATTGATGATATCCTGATCTACTCGCACACCGAGGAGGAGCACGCAGAGCATCTGCGTAGGGTTCTATAGACACTGCGGGATCACCAGCTCTATGCCAAATTCGAGAAGTGTTGGCTGCGGGAGGTGCAGTTTCTTGGTCACGCGGTGTCAGACCGGGGTATTTTGGTGGATCCAAGTAAGGTGTCGGCGGTGAGGGAGTGAGGAAAGCCCACGACACCGATCGAGGTGCGCAGTTTTCTGGGATTGGACAGTTATTACAGGCGGTTCACTAAAGGATTCTCAAAGATTGCGGGCCCTTTGACGAATCTGACTCGCAAAGGGATGCCCTTCACTTGGAGTGATCATTGTCAATTAGCTTTCGACGAGATAAAGGATAATTTGACATCTGCACCCGTACTTGCTTTGCTGAAGGGAGGATTAGAGTATTGGGTTTACACTAATGCATCCTTACAAGGACTTGGGGGTGTGCTGCAGCAGGAGGAAAGGGCTATAGCTTATGCATCCAGAAAGATAAAGGCTCACGAGAGTAATTACCCTACTCACGACCTAGAGCTAGCAACATTCATTTTTTCTTTGAGGATATGGAGACATTATCTTTTAGGAGAGCAGCTCACTTTATTCACGGATCACAAGTCACTTCAATACTTCTTCACACAGAAGGATCTGAATCTGAGGCAGAGGTGGTGGCTAGAATTCATGAAAGACTACGAGTTTGATATTAAGTATCATCCTGGTAAGGTAAATGTGGTGGCAGACGCATTGAGCCGGAGACCGACTGGGGAAATATCAGAAGTCTGAAAAGCGAAGTGGAGAGGGCTTCTATATGAGGTTGATGTAGCTAGGGCCTGCATGTCAGCATTATCAATCACACCTGAGATCATTATGCGTGTTATGAGGGCTCAGGAAGGAGATCAGATCTGTCGGGATAGGGTGAGCCAGTTGTTAGCTGAGGGAGCAGAGGGTTACTCAATCAGCTCGAAAGGAGGCCTACACCTTAATGGGAGGTTAATTGTTACAGAGGATGAGTATTTGAGGCATGCAGTTATGTCAGAGTCCCATGGTTCGAGATTTATGGTACATCTAGGCGGGGATAAAATGTACCAGGATATGAGGAGGCAGTATTGGTGGGCAGGAATGAAACGGGACATAACAGAGTTTGTTTCGAAATGTGCCACATGTCAACTTGTGAAAGTTGACCACCAGAGACCATCAGGGATGATACAACCGTTGGAAGTTCCCGTGTGGAAGTGGGAGAGCATCTCCATGGACTTTATCACAGGGTTACCTGCATCGCAAAGGGGTCATGATTCCATATGGGTCATTGTGGATCGATTGACCAAGGTGGCCCACTTCCTGCTAGTTCAGACAGACTTTGCGACGATGTGTTAACTTTCTATATCATTTAAATTGTATTGCAATTCATATTCATGTGATGTGTGAAATGAAAGAAATTCGTTTTAGGATTTAAAGGGTATGAACATGGGATCTTGTAAACCATTATTCTGATTTCTAGATTGTGTAGAAATTTAGGTAGATTCTGAGATTAGCATATATTTCTGGTATGACGTGTAAACCGGAGGAATTAGAAATGAATTTGAGTTAAAGATTTGATGTTTAAATGGGTTAAATGTTAAATCGGAGTTTTCCCTAATTTTCGTAAACAGTAGAGAAGGTAAATTAAATGATGTTTGCGAACTTTATGGGAGTCCCTGATAAGGTTTTTAGTATAGTTTGTTGAGAAGAAGGCTTGTGATTGCTGGTAGAAGAAGTTAGGGTTTTTAGAATTTCGTCCATGGAAGAAACAGGAAACTCAGAGAAGATGATGACCTACTCGATCGATCGATCGAGGGTCGGGTGTCGATCGATCGATCGAGGGTCGGGTGTCGATCGATCGATGGTCAGCAATTTCTGGCAGTTCGGCCAGTTTGTTTATATAAGGGAAAATAACTTTCAAATCTTTTCCTATGCTCTAGGTAATGAGAAACCAAAATGGGTGTATAATCAAACTAATTGAGAGGAAAAATTAATTGGGATTTGGAGGAAATTTGTGTGTGACACACTAGGGTTAAATTTTGGGAATAATATTTCATAATAATTAAATACGGATTGAGTGGGAAAGTCCGGGGATATTGGTTGAGCGATACCAAGATGTTAAATTTAATTAGAGTGAGGGCTAAATAATTTGGAGTCGGGGATTTAGACTCGGGTATAGTTTTATTTCGAGCCACGAGAGTAAGTCCGAATATATTGGTTGGAACGACACCAAAAATAATTTAATTAATTAATGTGCAAATTAGTTAATAGTTAGAGTTGGACCATAAACTCATAATAATCTGAATAGGCTTGTGTTACGGACTTAGCACACGGTCGAGCCGGAACAATTAAAATTATATATATATATATATATATATATATATATATATATATATATATATATATATATATATATATATTGTGCATTAATATCAGTGGCTAGATATTATTATTATATACTCTATTGCTATAGGGGGAGGTTGCTCTGGATGAATGCCCTAGATTGAGGAGTAGGTCGAGTATATTCCCAAGTCATAGCATCCATTATATGGGTGAGGGGCATCTCACTTCCAGGGAAGGATTATGACTGCCTCCAAAAATGTATATATTAACCAAGTTAGTGAGCGATTCTGACTTGAGGTAACTAGGTTATGTGATTACACCTAGTGGGATAGCACTTTAAAGAATTTAGATCCGATGAGTTATTACTCGGGAGGATGCTATTATAAATTGTTATTTCAGTATGTTTGATAATGCTGTAATTTGACTATAAGTATATAATTAGGTAAATAATTATATACGGGCTAATTAATACAAAGCATGAGTTGTATTATATGTATAACAGGTGTGGAAGTTATATGAATTTAAAAAGGAAAATGATTAATTATGTTAATATTGATAATAACTTAGAAATCATAATTTTGGCACACCCGATTAGAGTAGGGCGGTTGCAAGAGGCAATTCAGTTATCTAGTCAGGAGATAAATAACTAGGTAAATTTAAGGCATTAGTAGTGCACGTTAGAGGAGGGGTGAGGATGTCCTCAAGGGAGTGCAGCACTGACAAAAATATGGAGAGCATGCATATTTACTTATTACTGCAAGTTAATCATTTGCTAAATGTTTTTCAAATGTTTTGGGTACTAACCCTTGCTATAAAAACTTTTTAAAAACCTTTTAGGTGTCCAGCAACAGGGACGCCAGGCTTGACTCAATTCCAGGGATCCGTTGCTGCAGCATATGTGGATGTGCGGGAGCTTGATAGATGCCTCATTCTTTCATTCCTATTGTAGAGACTTCTTATCAGTTATTCGAGCATGTCGCTCACAGTTCATTTAGTTTTTGCCAGACCTTCTTAGATTGATTAGTTGTCTTTACTTTTGTTGGATTTTGAGCCGATGGTTTATTCGGTCAGTTAATTAATTGTGAATGGTTGTTTCAGTTAATTGTGATTATTATGTTATTTTGTTTCCACGTGAGTTTTTCATTTAAGTTAATGAAAGATAAAACTTGGCACCAGTCTAATTTTCTCACTTAGGTGGTTAGTAATTAAAAAGGTGACAGTGATGCTAGAAACCTTTTCTAACTTAATTTAGGACTGATCACCCGGGGTTAATTAGGCGGGGTGTCACAATGGTGTGGTAATAAGACAAAATACAACTTAAAGGATGGACATATTTGCCTTTATTTCATAATTTTGATATAACTTCTTGCTCAGACGTTCATTTTACACATCGTTTGTTGTGTTACAAACCTAAATCATATATATACAACCTTTTAGTTTTTGCCTCAAGTCAATTATTATCATATAATGGCCAAAACAAGTATCTAATATAAACATTCCTACCAAAAACATTAAAATTTTATGTTTGTACTAATTTGATATTTCTTGATTTATGAAGGTAGGTTTAGACTAAAATGATAAATTAACATTATGTAACATAATAACACATTGTCCATATCTCATATGTAATATTACAACATTTAAAACAAGCTATATATGAACATATCAAAATGGGGTCATTACATTATGTCCTTCCTAGTGTAGATGATCTGTAAGGAATTTTACTCAACATTGCCAAAGGACATGTTGTAATGCAGGAAATCGTGGGGCAACTTACTCTAATGCTTCAAGCTAGATCTATCTTTGCCCCATCTTATTGGCGGTAAATGCCGCATCCACCTCCCAGGAATGATAGAAGTAAGACCAGACATTCCACATCTCCGCAATCACCAATACTATCGTCTAGGAGTAACCACTTCGCTCAAATCTACTAATCTTTATTATGTCCCTAATTAGATGAGTTGCCGATCATTCTAAAGTACCATCACAAGGTCTGCCAAAATTTGATATAATAATTTACCCCTTGGAAAAAATTTTATCTTTTAACAACTCATCGAGATATTCATCAGCTACTTTTGTTTCCAAGCCAATCCTATAAAAAGGGTAGACCATTTAATGAGCATCCGTCAGTGATCGGGGGAAACTACTCGTGAGTATATAACCCGCTTTAATAGTTAAAAATTAGAAGTGGTGGATTATGAAGAACAGACGACTATCACTTCTTTGATGAGTGGACTACTCCCTGCTTTGATGAGTGGACTGCGCCCTAAGAAGTTATATTATGAACATCAAGGAAGCTATAGCTTCCAAGCAGGCTCCACGTGCAAAAGTCGGTAATTATAATAGCTCGGACAAAAAGGAATAAAAAGTCAAGAAAGTTGAGAAACCTAAGAAGTATGAGGAATATAATCCTCTCAGTATTGGTTTGCACCATATCCTGGCAAAAATTAGGGGTAGAATGGATCTAAAATGGTCAGGAAATTTGAAGTCCCCTACGAATAGGAGAGATAAATCCATTTATAATGAATTCCAAAAAGACCACGGCCATACCACCATAATTATATTTCCCAAAAAAATTAAATAAAAAATATCATCTGTTATGGAAAATTTACCAAATTCGCTAGTAAGACTGAAGGTCGAGACCCCAAAAGACGATCAGAATCTCCTTGCAAAGGCAGAGATGATAAGAAAATAGGTGGAGATAGTGACTCAGAAGATTATCTAAATCCACCAATGAAACCTCAAAAGCTTGACCTTGACATAAAAATGATATCCCATGATTGCCATTTCATTGCAGGAGGAGTTGCTGGTGGTGGTGACAAAATAGCTGAGAGAAAAGCTTACTTGAATGAGGCTAAAGATTGTTCGTACATTTGATAAGTCAACCTGTCCGACGAATTAGATGTACATCTGAGAAAGGTTAACAAAGACAAACTCATTAGGTTTTTCTAACAATGATATATCGGGAATGCCCTATCCACACGACGATCCTCTGGTCGTCACTTTTAGAGTACACGAAGCAAGGATTGACAGAATACTGAAAGATAATAGCAGCTCAGTCTATGTTTTGTTTTACAATTGTTTCCACTGTTTGGGATTAGGTGAGAGCATGTTAGAACCTTACCACATGCCCCAATCGAAAAAGTGTATCATGTGGGAACTATCAAGTTGGAAGTTCTAATCAACACTTAACCTGCGAGTAGGACTGAAAGGATTTTCCTCTTTGTCTTAGATAAGAATGTCCAATCATCCTACAATATGATCCTTGGCAGGGTCATCTTGAAGATATTTGAAGCAGTACCATCCAATGTTCATCAATGATTAAAATTTCCCACTCACTATGGTGTCGATATTATAAGGGGAAACCTAATTAAACCCAGAGAGTGATATTATACCTCAGTCGACTAGGAAGAAGTATGCAATATGATATGAATAGATGCTCAAAAATAGTAATGGTGAATAAAGTGCATCAATACGAATACGCATATACAAATCAAATGCAATACTCAAGCATTGTAGTAATATAATTTATCAATAACACATCAATGGGTCACCATGCCTCACCTCACCTCACCCAAGTTTCGTAAATCCTCATTGTGGTTATTGGACTTTTGGACTATTGGCGGGTGCCCATTCTCCGTGCCATATAAAAGTCTCATGACACCATGCCCATCAACAAATACAATATCTCAGTGAATCAAAATTTAAGATTCCAACAATTATCTCATAGGATTCCAATGAATACCATATTTGAACACGAATGCAAAGAACACATGAAACAAACAGAATACTCTCGAGATAATTTAGGAGCATATTGTATAAATTTCGTACCTTAGAATCATCACACGAAATCCATAAAGATTTTGCCCAAAAATTATGATTCTACTACTGCGTTCCTCTCATGAAACCACCAAAACTCATTCTTGAACAATCCTGAGAAAAACTCAATTAATCTTGACAAATCTTGACTTGAAAGTTATGTAAAATAAGGCTAGGGTTTAGAGATTGAAGAAGATGAAAACGATGAAAGACTTCTGCTCTAAGGGTTTATGAAAATACGTTTTAAAAGTCCTAACCCCTAGTTGGTTTTATACCAAAAATAAATAATAATTTCAGTAGTAAAAGACTTCTTTAAAAATAAAACTGCTTGGGCGTAATAGACCGACGAACCGGTTCTGCCCAGACCCCATCTATTTGGTTCGATCAAAAAAATATAAACAAATTCCAATTTAAATTCCCATTTTAACTCCAATTTTAATTTCGATTCAAATCCTACATTTCATTATTAAAACTCAACATTTTAAATTACTAAAATTTAATAAATTCCAAAATGTTATTTTACTCAAAAAATTCTGAATTAATTTGAAAATACAACATTTAAAATTACATGTTGTTACATACTTCCCCAGTAGCACATGACTTTTGCCCTCCAAATTCGACGAAGCCTAACTCTCAAAACGGTTTACAAACATCTACCCATAAAGACGACGATTAGGTGCCCATACACCCAATCCTACCCGTACGAATTACTACTCGATTTCGTTTCCCAAAAATATCACAACACTAAAGTACTCAAATCACTTCTAAACATCCTCACATAAAGATTACAATTTCTAACCTATATGCCTTCCACGTCCTCAACCAAAAATTCCATCTCCAAAGAAAACACGTCTAACCCGCATGCTAGACCCAAAACCCAAGGATCCGAGGGTTACTGTATAACCAAGCTCTGATACCATCTGTAACACCCCGTGTAAAACACGAGGCCCTACTGCGATGAAAACTAAACTAAATCCTCAATAATAAGTATAGAGAATCTATATTCCACAAAACAAATATAATGAATTCAAAATTTACACCTCCAAAATAATTACAATTAAATTCCACTCAAAAATAATTCTAAGTTATCTAACGAATCACACTGCCAAGCTATACAAAAATAATCTTCTAAACTCCCTGCTCTAAAATCCTAAAATAATCCATAGCTTTTAAATCTACGCTAACCTTCCACTAAAATAAAAATACGGGGAAGTACATAATATGACATGAATAGATGCTCAAAAATAATAACAGTGAATAAAGCACAACAATACGAATCTGCATATACGAATCAAATGCAATACTTAAGCATTGTATTAATATAATTTCTCAATAGTAAATCAATGGGTCACTGGGCCTCACCTCACCTCACCCAAGCTTCGTAAAGCCTCATCGTGGCTATTGGACTTTTGGACTATTGGCGGGTCACCATTCTCCGTGCCATATAAAAATCTCATGACACCATGCCCATTAACAAATACAATATCTCAGGAAATCAAAATTTTATATTCCATCAAATATCTCATAGTATTCCAATGAATACCACAATTTAGCATGCGTGCAAATAACACATGAAACAAACGGAATATTCTCGAGAGAATTTAGTAGCATATTGTGTAAACCTCATACCTTAAAATCATCACATGAAATCCATAAAGATTCTGCCCAAAAATTATTATTCTACTACTGCGTTCGTCTCACGAAACCATCAAAACTCATCCTTGAACAATCTTGAGAAATACTCAATTAATCTTGACAAATCTTGAGTTGAAAGTTTTGTAAAATGGGCCTAGGGTTTAGAGGTTGGAGAATATGCAAAAGATGAGAGACTTATGCTCTAAGGGTTGATGAAAATATGTTTTAAAAGTCCTAACCCCGAGTTGGCTTTATAGCAAAAATAAATAAGAATTTGAGTAGTAAAAGAGTCCTTTAAAAACAAAAATGCTTGGGCGTAACAAGCCGGAGAACCGATTCGGCCCAAACCCCATCGGTTCGGTTCGGTCATGAAAAATAAAAACAAATTCCAATTAAAATTCCCATTTTAATTCCGATTTGAATTTTGATTAAAATCCTACATTTCATTAACAGAACTCAACATTTTAAATTACCAAAATTTTATAAATTCCAAAATACTATTTTACCCAAAATTTCTGAATTAATTTAAAAATAAAACATTTTAAAATTACAGGTTGTTACATACTTCCCCACTAGCACAAGAGTTTCTCCCTCAAAACTCATTGAATCCTAACGCTCAAAACGGTTCATAAACATCTACCCATAAAGACCACAATGAGGCACCCACACACCCAATCCTACCCACATGAATAACTACTTGGTTCTGTTTCCCAAAAATCATCACAACACTAAAGTCCTCAAATCACTTCTAAAACTCCTCATCTAAAGATTACAAACCCTAACCTCTATGCCTACCACGTCCTCAACCAAAAATTTTATCTCCAAAGAAAACACGTCTAACTCGCATGCTAAACCCAAAACCCAAAGACCCAAGGGTTTCCATATAACCAATCTCTGATACCATCTATAACCCCCCGTGTAAAACACGAGGCACTACTACGATTAAAACTAAACTAAATCCTCAACAATTAGTATAGAGAATCTATATTCCACAAAATAAATATAATGAATCCAAAATTTACACTTCCAAAATAATTACAATTTGTAAGGACACAAATTTCCAATTGAGTCCATATATAGTTTTGGCTCAATTCCGGACAAAAACACTTATTCATAGGATAGTATTTAAATTGTAATATTCTCAAGCCTATGAAGTGTTTGTTGAAGACGTAGCGGCAAAGAGTATAAAGCTTCATCAAATATGTCGGTTTGTGTGCCTCGTTTCTACGTCATCAACCATAGTTCCATGCTCCCAAGGTATGAATGCAATATTATATATATAGGAGCTTGGAACAAAGTTTATTGGGTGTTAGGTTTTGTAAAAATTATGTTTTAATTTTCAGAAAGAATTAAATAAAATTTTAAAATAAGTTTATAAAGTTTTCAGGGCTAAAATCGAATTTTCCAAACTTTCTGGTTTTTCGTTCGATAGAGTCGTTCGAACGAACCTGCCAACGAGTTCCCATCAAGGTATACTGGTCCGTCGTTCGAAATGTCGTTCGAACGAGATTGTTCGTTCTAACTAGATTTCCAACGAGTTTCTAACGAGTTCAATCTGTAACGTCGTTGAAGTCTCATTCGAACGAGAATTTCGTTCGAACGAAATGTCGTTTGAACGAGATGCCAGGCGGGAACAGTTTTTGGCAATTTTTTGGCAGTTTTGCACCCACTTCCCCACTTGGTTTTTAACCAACTTTTTCAGACTTTATTATGTGCGGGAATAGCATTTTCCAATCTAACTTTTCCATCCTAGTTTCATCTCTTAGAGAGAGTTTGAGAGCAAAAAATGTTTAGGAAAATGTTCATGTTTTGAGTGAGATTTTTAGAGAATAATTTCCATCACTCTAGTGTTTACACCCAAATGAGTTTATTCCAAGTTCTTATATACTTATCAATTGCTTGGAGTTTGGCACTGGTTTTCTCCACACCGAATTGAAGAGAAGTTTTGGTTTTTGCTTCCACCACCCACAAAGAAAGAAGAAGTGTTTCTATGTTGATTTACCCACACGGAGAAAGGCTCCATGCTCGGGTGACGGTGACCATATAAAGTCCCTTCGGTGGATTCCGAGACCGCGGTGGTATTCCAAGGTTATCCGCTAGGAAGAGGTGTCTACAAGAAGAAGCATCGAGGCTTGAGAGGGATCGAGTCGTGCGTTGTAAGTCTATCTGTCTTGTAATTGTAATTCCGTATCTAGTGGATTTGTGGCTAGGGTCGTCCGAGGTTGTTTCCCGTCTTGGGTTTTTCCTCGTACATCGCGGCGTAGTGTGATTGGTTTATTTTATCTTGCATAATTTATTTAGAACGCATGCGTAGCATAATTCAAGATAAAATTCGGTTTAAATCATCACACTCACTTTAATTGGGACTATATTAAATATTGGGTAAAGTTTATTTAATTCAAGTCATGTGCTAAAAATTGGTTTCGCCTAACTTGCTAATTTTGATAAATATGACTTAGGCAAATTCTAGGACTTGGATTAATTAATCAGTTTAAGTAAATATATTAATTGATTAATTTTACTTCACTTGGTTGTAATTTTAATTTTGTTTTAATGAATTAAAATTTGCTGTCGTTTAATAGTTGAACCATCTCAACGCTTCCGCAATTTAGCTTCCGCATCGTATTGAGTGTCTACATAAAAAGGAAATTATTACTTTGATTTTAATAGAAAAGCTCGCACCGCTTTTACAAATTGGTATCAGAGCCAAAAGCGATAAAATATTTCGTTAAGATCCTTTAAATTTTTGGCTAAAATGGATTTTTCCCCATTTTCTAAATTTCCTATTTTTGATGGTTCAAACTATGCGTATTGGAAAGCGCGTATGAGATCGGCACTAAAATCTATCGACGAGAGAGTTTGGATGTCTGTTGTTAACGGGTGGTCCCCACCAACTTATTTAGTTGAAAATGAACGTGTTATCAAACCCGCCGATAGATGGACTGAAAATGAGTTTAAACTTGCTAATTTCAATTCCCGTGGTTTAAATGCCTTGTTTAGCGCTGTCACACCGGATGAATTCTGACGTATTATGACGTGTGAGACCGCTAAAGAAGCTTGGGATATTTTACAATTAACTCATGAAGGAACTAGTGTCGTTAAAGCCTTAAAACTCCAAAACCTCACCACTCAATTTGAAACTATCAAAATGAATGAAAAATAAACTTTTGATGAATTTTATGCTAGACTTTCTGATATTGTTAAATCATCTTTTAACTTGGGAGAGAAAATACCTGACGACCGTGTTGTAAAGAAAATTTTAAGGTCCCTACCCGATAGATTTATTCCAAAAGTGACCATTTTAAATTCTTTACCCACTTTAGCCTCTACGAAATTAGAAGAGCTTGTAGGTGATTTACAAACCTATGAACTGGATATGTTTCCCTCTAAAACTGAAAAGAAAATCGAAAAGGGCGTTGCTTTAAAAGCCCGAAAAGAGGTCAAACAAGTAGTAGAGAGCGAGAGTGATAGTGACTCGGAAGACATGGCTTTATTTGCTCGCAAATTTAGAAAATTTCTTAAAATTAACAAAGATAAATTTAGAAATGATTTTAAGAAATTTGAATCTTCTAAGCATGACAAGAACGAGAAGATTTCTAAAGCGGAGAAGATTCCTAAAGCCGAAAAGATCCCTAAACGTAGTAATGAAAATTTAGATAGGGACGAGTCTAATAAGTGTTTTGGTTGTGAAGGTTATGGCCATAGGGCGTTTGAGTGCCCCACTAAACTAAGGAAAGAGGGTAAGCGACCCATTTCATATAATGCGACCCTTAGTGATAGTGATAAGGAAGAGAAGCTCGATTCCCCCACTAAGAAAAATTTTGTGGCTTTTATGGCTAGTCATGTGAGTGATAGTGAGAACTCATCGATTGATGAAACTTTAACACATGCACTTCCAAGGTCATTGTTTATGATTCCCTTGTTTTTGATGATAGTGAGAGTGGAGAAGAAAGAGAGAGTGAGAATGAAGAAGAGGTTAATGTGAGTGAACTTCAAAATGCTTTTCAAGAACTGTATAAAGAATCTATTAAATTGAAAAGAGCTAATTTGAAGTTAGAAGCTAGTTTAAGAGAGAGTGTCAAGGTCATTGATGATAATGCTTTAATATAAGACCTTAGGACACGTGAGAGGACTCTTCAAGAGATGCTTGAATATGTAGAAGGCGAAAGAGATTGCCTTAAGGGTTTAATGGAATCCTTGAAAAAGGAGCTTCTTGCTTTTGAAGAGCGAAATGTTTTACTAGAATCTAACATTTTAGAATTGGAAAATAAATTAAAAGATTCTAGTAATGTCAAATTTGATTTGGAGTGTCGTTCGGAAAAACTAGATAAAATGTTAGGAACGGTCCAAATTAAAAATGACACTTGTGGTTTAGGCTTCAATACTTGTAATGAATCTACTCATAAAGCCAAGACCAATGTTTTAGGAGAATCTACTAGGAATGCATTTAAAGATCACTTCTTAGGTAAATCTTTTCGACATGTTTTTGCTTGTACACATTGTCGTCGAAAAGGTCATATTAGGAAATTTTGTTTTGATCTTAAACGAATTCCTAGAAAATCCCATAGTAACGTAACCACAGTAGTTAACGTTCCAACACCCCAAGATAGTCATTCTTCATTAATTTGGGTTAGGAAATCCAACTTGGTCGCCTTGCAAAATAGGGTTTTTGATTCTCATTTACTTTCACATGATTCCTCCCTTGCTAAATCTAAAGGATGATTGTGTTAGTATTTGCATACTTTAGCGTTTGTACTTCATGATATATTCACATGCTAAATGTATGCTTGTTTAGTCATTTTCTAGTCATTGCCTTATTTCATATCACATGCTAGAAATCTTGACTTGTTTATCTTTTTGTATTATATTTCTGTGTTTGAATTAATTGAAAAATATAAAAAGATTTTTGTTTATCATTTGTGTTTTATTTATTTCATTTAAGCTATTTGAAAAATACAAATGATTTTTGTTTATTCTTTTGAGTATATATATTTATTTTTGGTGAAAAATGTTAAAAAAAAACTCAAAAAGATTTTTTTTTGTGTGTGTATTTTGTTTGACACACTTTATGTAGCATATATTTGTGTTTTAATCCCATCTTTTACGCTCCCACGTGGCTAGAACTTTTGGTTTAGATTTTCAATCCTTAAAATGTTCTTTACTATGTTTTATATGGAGTAGTTGGATTTTGTATTGTTTAAATGGATTCTATTTTTATATGCCTCTTTTCACACATGCACGAGCTCTTTTGAAATCTTAATGTCACATGTTATATTTGAGCTTTTTGAGGTGTTCTCCTACCAATCTAGTCATCTACATATCTATGACCTAGGAGGACTAGTGCATGTCAAAATCCGTTGCTTGTGAGATTTGTGTGAAACATGAAAAACATGATAAATATAAATGTGCACGGGGAAGGGCTCCGAAAGGATGAATTAAATCCTTTGCGATAGTAAGCCACCGTTTATTGGATCTAAAAGAAATACGTGATCCAAAGGCCTAAAAACAGAATATTTGGCATTAAATAGAAAATAATTGCAAGGCCTATGTTTGTTTGATATATTCATTCAAAAGCAAAAGAATATATATGCTTATTGAGGGAGTATTGGATGGTATATCAACGGTTTGCACAATGTCCGTTTATCCTAGTTGTCTTTAATGTCATGACTCTATTTGGTTTGTAGAATCATCATCATGCTAGGCTTGTATGCATTGTGTATGTTTGTTCATTGAGTTCAATTTATATTGTCACATGAGGTTATATTTAAATGTGATGAAGTTTGCAATCAAATGAGAACTCCGTGGATGTTTATTAAGTGTTTGGGTCTAAATTTAATCATTGTTAGTTCACACCCCAACACTTACGTTTCCATATGACACATTTTTGCCATACGAGTGTGCAAACTTATTGTATTTTGTGTCATGTGTGTGTTTATATCTATCTATATAAACATAAAAGCTTCAACATTCTTTTATGTTTATTAGTTCTTTATCCTTTGCCTA
The DNA here is from genome assembly GCA_949130495.1 of Sambucus nigra. Classification (NCBI taxonomy): domain Eukaryota; kingdom Viridiplantae; phylum Streptophyta; class Magnoliopsida; order Dipsacales; family Adoxaceae; genus Sambucus; species Sambucus nigra. Next base: position 576,072,985 of record OX422217.1, read on the forward strand.
TTCCTGAACAAAAAGGGGGAGAATGATGATAGGGGGAGAAATGGTATCTAATCCTATTATTATTATCATATCTTAGTTTGGGGGAGATTTATCTTAGGGGGAGACGTCTTTTTAAGTAGGTCATGTGTTTGATAAAGGGGAGAATTAATTTAGGGGGAGTAATTAATTAATTGCATTTAATACTTTGATATTCCCTATGCATTTGATGAGTTTGCTTAAGTGTGCAGGATTTCTTCTAAAGCGGCATTGTTTAATGACAAAGTGTTTGATCCTTGGGTTGAGTCAAGTTTGGATGGGTTATGTTTTGAGTCTAGTGATCTTGACGGCCCTTCAGGATTTTTTGTTTCATTTTTGTCCCGGAATAGCCAAAGGGGGAGATTTGTAAGGACACCAATTTCCAATTGAGTCCATATATAGTTTTGGCTCAATTCCGGACAAAAACACTTATTCATAGGATAGTATTTAAATTGTAATATTCTCAAGCCTATGAAGTGTTTGTTGAAGATGTAGCGGCAAAGAGTATAAAGCTTCATCAAATATGCTGGTTTGTGTGCCTCGTTTCTACGTCATCAACCATAGTTCCATGCTCCCAAGGTATGAATGAAATATTATATATATAGGAGCTTGGAACAAAGTTTATTGGGTGTTAGGTTTTGTAAAAACTGTGTTTTAATTTTCAGAAAGAATTAAATAAAACTTTAAAATAAGTTTATAAAGTTTTCTGGGCTAAAATCGAATTTTTCAAACTTTCTGGTTTTTCGTTCGATAGAGTCGTTCGAACGAGATTGTCGTTGGAACGAAAATGTCATTCGAACGAACCTGCCAACGAGTTCCCACCAAGGTATACTGGTCCGTCATTCGAAATTCTCGTCCGATTTTCTCTACACCGAATTGAAGAGAAGTTTTGGTTTTTGCTTCCACCACCCACAAAGAAAGAAGAAGTGTTTCTATGTTGATTTACCCACACGGAGAAAGGCTCCATGCTCGGGTGACGGTGACCATATAAAGTCCCATCGGTGGATTCCGAGACCGCGGTGGTATTCCAAAGTTATTCGCTAGGAAGAGGTGTCTACAAGAAGAAGCGTCGAGGCTTGAGAGGGATCGAGTCGTGCGTTGTAAGTCTATCTGTCTTGTAATTGTAATTCCGTATCTAGTGGATTTGTGGCTAGGGTCGTCCGAGGTTATTTCCCGTCTTGGGTTTTTCCTCGTACATCGCGGCGTAGTGTGATTGGTTTATTTTATCTTGCATAATTTATTTAGAACGCATGCGTAGCATAATTCAAGATAAAATTCGGTTTAAATCATCACACTCACTTTAATTGGGACTATATTAAATATTGGGTAAAGTTTATTTAATTCAAGTCATGTGCTAAAAATTGGTTTCGCCTAACTTGCTAATTTCGATAAATATGACTTAGGCAAATTCTAGGACTTGGATTAATTAATCGGTTTAAGTGAATATATTAATTGATTAATTTTACTTCACTTGGTTGCAATTTTAATTTTGTTTTAATGAATTAAAATTTGCTGTCGTTTTATAGTTGAACCATCTCAACGCTTCCGCAATTTAGCTTCCGCATCGTATTGAGTGTCTACATAAAAAGGAAATTATTACTTTTATTTTAATAGAAAAGCTCGCACCGCTTTTACACAATTAAATTCCACTCGAAAATAATTCCAAGCTCTCCAATGAATCACACTGCCAAGCTATAAAAAAATAATCTTCTAAACTCCATGCTCTAAAATCCTCAAATAATCTACAACGTTCAAATCCACTCTAACATGCCACTAAACGAAAAATACAGGAAAGTACACAGTATTAAGCCTGGCAATTCGGGTTGCCGTGTCGTGTTCGGGTCATGTCGAGACCTGATATTTCTAGATATACCAATTACACGAACACGACCCGTTTAAGTAATCATGTCATTGTACCTGACTCGAACATGAACCTGTTTATATATAGGTTACACGACACGACCCATCTAACCCGTTTAATAAACAGGTCGTGTCCAACCCGCTAACACGACACGACCCATCTAACCTATTTAATAAATTGGTCGTGTCCAACCCTCTAACACGACACGACCCGTTTAACCTGTTTAATAAATAGGTCATCTGCAAGGGGAACCTATTTACATGATCCACAATGAACTGTTTATGAGATTAAATAATTTTCACTATTTATTTTCAAACACAATTTAACAAATAAACATCACAACATTAATAAAAAAAATATTTGTCAAATCTAATAAACATAACATAATAATACCAACAACATTAAGTCATTATCCAAAAGAACATCATACAATAAATTCTAATCCATTATCTATTACAACACATTCAAAATTTCAAGTTCAAATTACACTTTGTAAATCTTCAACCAAATTGCAAAAAGCTGTCATGCTCCACTCTATCCAAAAGCTAGTCTCCTTCCATTTGATTCCATACCTACGAACAAAAAAAGTAATGAGTACAATGCACAATAAGATTTTAAAAAAATAGGATACTTAATTAAACTATATATTAATATGCAATATTTACCTCTCTGCAATTGATTGATGTTTTTTTTAAACCGATCTCATGTTTTCACCCCAAGTGCTATACAGAAATATACAATATCAAAATATATAACTCATAAGTACACAATAACTTATCACATGAATTTAACATAACAATTTGCTCACCGAAAATAGAGGTCGAGCATTGAGCATCAGATGATTGACTTTCTTCTTTGTTAATATCCAAATTCAAGATATCCTCGGTGAGATCGTCAATTTGAACTTGTGCCGCTTCTACATTCATAATTATTAAGTATATCAAAATTTGTAATGATAAAACAACTAGAACAATTGTATTAGCCATTAATAATTACCAATAGCACCAAAAATCTAATCTTTTGTTCAAAGCAATGCCTCGGCCACCTCTGATTTCAATGAACTTCTATATTGATCAATTATCCTCCCACCCATGCTAAAGGCCTACTCTAAAGCCACAGTTGATATAGGAATGCTCAATACATCTCTTGCCATTGATGCGAGTTGGCGATACCTAAATTGATTTGCTTTCTAAAATGCCAAAATGTTCAAATTGGTACTCCTTTCAATCCTTGGTTCGTCCATGTAAAGTTCAAGTTGTGACTTTTGAGAACAAGAACTAACTTTTGCACTTTCAAAATCATCAAACTCCTACAAAATAAGATGAAAAAAATATAAATATGAGTTAAAAAAGACCTAAATTTGAAGTCAATAGAACTTAACAAATGTACTTAATATTTACCTTCAAAACATCACGTGTATCATCCATAGCAAATGAATCATGATTAAAGTTAAAACCCGTTTTGTTTTGTGCCGAGATAAAAGGAAGCTTAACATCATATTCACCAAAGAGGATGAACAAATTTTCTCGTACTTCTGCAAATTCAAGTGAGGCCATCCCATACACTTTCTTGTAGCAAAAATCCACAAATGAATTTTGTACCGAGGATCTAATATCACCGCTATAGATAATATGATGATAAAATTTGCCCAATACTTCTCAAACTTTGCATACATCATCACGGACATGTTTTGTAAGTATGTATCACTACTTTCCATGTGTTTCTTTAATGTCAAATGCGCCATAAACACTAAAGGGAAGTACAAGTTTGCAGTAGGATATTTCGTTCCAGAGAAAATACAAGTTAAAATATAAAAAACACTTAAGAACTTGCATATTTTCTCAATCTTCGCCCACTCACTCTCCTAAGGACAATACTTATAATTAGAATAAATTAATTCCAAATGGGAAAACACATCACGAAAAAAAAGTGCACTCTCAAGCATTATAAATGTGGAATTCCATCTCGTGGGAACATCTTGTCTTAAGCCTATTTTAACATCAAGTGACGACAATTTCGCGCATTCAACAAAGATTACTTTCCTTGCTTGTGATCCCTTAATGTACTTACAACTTTCACGATTTTTTTGCACACCCACATCAATTTCTTTTAAACCATCTTGAACTATCAAATTGAGGATGTGTGCACAATATCTAATATGAAAGAAGTCACCATTTCATAAAAGTGATTTCCTAGCATTCAATTGTGTACGACACATACAAACAAATGTATCATTTGATGAAGCGTTATCAAGGGTCACGGAAAATAATTTTTTTTCTATCCCCCAATCCCTTAAAAAGGAGAAAATTTTATCACACAAAGAAATATCATTATGGGGCGGAGCCATGTATGAAAAATTTAAAACCCTTTACTGTAACACCCAATCCTTATCAATAAAATGTATCGTGACACATATGTACCCATCCGTTACAGCTGATGACCACAAATCAGAAGTTAAACACACTCTACCAGGAGCTACATCCATCATTCTCTTGATATTGACCTTCTCTCTATGAAACATTTTCAAAACATCTGCTTTTGTGGTGTTACGGGATATGAGTGGTGCATCCTCACGTAGATAAGAGAAAATTGCTCTTATACCCTTGTATTCAACAAATGAAAAAGGTAAATCATGCATTATGATTGAGGCAATTAACATTTCCCTAAATAATTTGGGACTAAATTTTGGGGCACCCAAAGATATTGAATCTGAACCAATATGTTGTTGAACAATTAACTGCCAATATCACGTGTAGTAATTTTTTGACATCTATTTTTATGTTGCGATAAATTACCGGTTCCATACCTTCTATAGCAAATGAAGACGGACCCACATTTCTTACACTTACATCTTTGCTTGCCATCAACGCCATTTTGTTTGAGAATTTCAAAGAATGGCCACACGTTGGAAGTGCATCGTCTTGTGTGCTTTCCACCCTTAATTTGGCTTTAAGCAGATTCTTTATTCAGATCCACAACATCATCGTCCTCCTCCTCATCCATTATTTCATCAACATCAATAGAATTGTCAATTAAATTAACATCAACTCCATCGGATTCCATCTGCAAAGAATAAAATAAAATGAATTTGTATGTACTGTCATAAAATGAGTGTGTATGTTCTGTCACAAAACTAAAATGGAATCTGAAATGAATGTGTAAAAAAATTGAACTTAAATGTGTACAAAATGGAATCTGAAATGAATGTGCTGAAAAAAAATCAATAACAGAAATCTAATGACCTGCTGAAAAAAATCAGTACCTTAGGCCTTTATGTGGATAATGGTCATAAAGACCTGGAAAAAAAATCAAAAATATAAAAAAAATCAGATATTTATGTGGACAATGCGTGTGTGTGTGTTATGTGTTGTGTGCGTGTGTTTAGAGTGCGTGTGTGTGTTCTGTGTTGTGTTCTGTGTGTGTTCTGTGTGTGTTCATGTGTGTGTTCTGTGTGTGTGCATGTGTTCTGTGTGTGTGGAGGACATGAGAGATGGGAAGAGAAGAGAAGACCTACTGAAGAGAAGAGACGGGGACGAGAGAGAAGAGACGAACCGAGAGAGAAGAGAAGACCTGCTTGTGCGGCGCTTTTTTTTTTCTAAAGGAGTTAAGGTTTGGTTTTTCAATTATCCCCTTTGGTTTTTCATTTTTCTGACCGTTAGATTAAAAAATCAAGGGTTTATAATTATTCGTATCTAAATGGGTTAATAGGTTTTTGACCCGAAAGTGACCCGAAATCAACCCGAAAAATAAACGGGTCAATTACGGGTTAGGTGGGTTGACCCAAAACACGACCTGTTTAATAAACGAGTTAATTGGGTTTGCCCCGATTTTGACCCGGACCTATTTATCCATGACCTGACCTGCAAAAATCGTGTCGAGTTCGAGTTGTGTAAAAAATTTCCACCCCTACACAATATGACAGGAATAGATGCACAAAAATTATAACGGGGAATAAAGCGCAATAATAAAAATCCTCATATACGAATCAAATGAAATAATCAAGCATTGTATGTATATAATTTCTCAATAACACATCAATGGGTCACCACGCCTCACTTCCCCTCACCCAAGCTTCGTAAAGCCTCATCGTGGCTATTGGACATTTGGACTATTGGCAAGTGCCCATTCTCCGTGCCATATAAAAGTCTCATGACACCATTACCATGAACAAAAACAATATCTCAGCTAATCAAAATTTTAGATTCCAACAAATATCTCATAGGATTCTAATGAATACCATAATTCAACATGAGTGCAAATAACACATGAAAGAAATGAAATACTCTCGAGAGAATTTAGGAGCATATTGTGTAAATCCCATACCTTAAAATCATCACATGAAAGCCATAAAGATTTTGCCCCAAAATGTTGATTCTACTATAGCATTCCTCTCACGAAACCATCAAAACTCATGCTTGAACAATTTTGAAAAAAACTCAATTAATCTTGACAAATCTGGAGTTGAAAGTTAAATAAAATAGGGCTAGGGTTTAGAGTTCGAAGAACATGCAAAAGATGAGAGACTTATGCTCTAAGGGTTGATGAAAATGTGTTTTAAAACTCCTAACCCCGAGTTGGTTTTATACCAAAAATATATAAGAATTTGAGTAGTAAAAGAGTTCTTTAAAAACAAAATTGCTTGGGCGTAACAGACCGGCGAACTGGTCCGGACCAGACCTCATCGGTTCGGTTCAGTCACAAAAAAGGAAAACAAATTCCAATTTAAATTTCCATTTTAACTCCGATTTGAATTTTTATTAAAATCCTACATTTCATTATTAAAACTCAACATTTTAAATTAATAAAATTTTATAAATTCCAAAATATTACTTTACCCAAAATTTTTTGAATTAATTTAAAAGTACAACATTTAAAAATTAAAAGTTGTTACATACTTCCTTAATAGCACACGAATTTCGCCCTCCAAATTCGACGAAGCTGAATGCTCAAAACGGTTCACAAACTTCTGCCCATAAAGACCACAATTAGGTGCCCATACATGCAATCCTACCTGCACGAATGACTACTCGATTCTATTTCCCAAAAATCATCACAACACTAAAGTCCTAAAATCACTTCTAAACATCCTCACATCAAGATTACAAATCCTAACCTCGATGCCTACCACGTCGTCAACCAAAAATTTTATCTCCAAAGAAAACACGTCTAACCCCATGCTAGACCCAAAACCCAAAGAGGTTACCGTATAACCAAGCTCTGATACCATCTATAACACCCCATGTAAAACACGAGGCACTACTGCGATGAAAACTAAACTAAATCCTTAACAATTAGTATAGAGCATCTATATTTCATAAAATAAATATAATTAATCCAAAATTTACACTTCCAAAATAATTACAATTAAATTCCACTCGAAAATAATTCTAAGCTCTCCAATGAATCACATTGCCAAGCTATACAAAAATAATCTTCTAAACTCCATGCCATAAAATCCTCAAATAATTCATAGCGTTCAAATCCACGCTAACCTGTCACTAAAACAAATACAGGGAAGTACACAATATGACACGAATAGATGCTCAAAAATAATAACGGTGAATAAAGGAAACAAATACGAATCTGTATATACGAATCAAATGCAATACACAAGCATTATACCAATATAATTTCTCAATAACACATCAAAGGGTCACCAAGCCTCACCTCACCTCACCCAAGCTACGTAAAGCCTCATCGTGGCTATTGGACGTTTGGACTATTGGCGGGTGCCCATTCTCCCTGCCATATAAAAATCTCATGACACCATGCCCATCAACAAATACAATATCTCAGCGAATCAAAATTTTAGATTCCATCAAATATCTCATAGGATTATAATGAATACCACAATTCAAGATGAGTGCAAATAACACATGAACAAACAGAATACTCTCGAGAGAATTTAGGAGCATATTATGTAAACTCCATACCTTAAAATCATCACATGAAAGTCATAAAGATTCTGCCCAAAAATTCTAATTCTACTAGTGCGTTCCTCTCACAAAACCATCAAAACTCGTTCTTGAACAATTTTGAGAAAAACTCGATTAATCTTGACAAATCTTGACTTGAAAGTTATGTAAAATGGGGATCGGGTTTAGAGGTTGAAGAAGATGAAAAAATGAGAGACTTCTGCTCTAAGGGATGATGAAAATATGTTTTAAAAGTACTAACCCCGAGTTCATTTTATACAATAAAATAAATAAGAATTTGAGTAGTAAAAGAGTTCTTTAAAAAAAAACTACTTGGCGTAACAGACTGGCTAATCGGTCCAGTCCAGACCCCATCGATTCGGTTCCATCACAAAAAATATAAATAAATTCCAATTTAAATTCCCATTTTAACTTCGATTTGAATTTCAATTAAAATCCTACATTTCATTACTAAAAATCAACATTTTAAATTTCTAAAATTTTGTAAATTCCAACATATTATTTTACCCAAAAATTTCCAAATTAATTTAAAAATACAACATTTAAAAACTACGGGTTGTTACATTATTCTTGATAAAAAATAAGGCTAAACATTTGAGTTTCCACCCCTTTGATCCCATAATCAAATTATTTCAAACCTTATTCTTATTTGGATGTTTAAGACACTCTATGAGTTACCTAACCAGTTCCCACACCTGAGCGAGACTATCTTTAGAGAGATACACAAGGGTGAGGTCGAGGATGAGGCTAAACGCAAAGCTGAGGCCAAGTATACACTTCCAATCCATCCACCCCCCCCCCCCCCCTTAGCTATCATATACCCTCCTAAACCTAATGTCGTCGAGCTAAGTAGTGATAGCATGATGACACCTCGTCTCAGGGTTTGTATTCAGTGCCATTATCTGAGGGGTGCAGTCCTTCTGCTTCTAGGGATTCTAATAGGGAAGACTCCTTTAATGAGGCCATGAGGAACCCATCATCTCATATTGAAGGATCTGATGTGTCCAGGTCTAGTAATAGGGAACCATTCATTCTTGAGGTCTCAGATACGGAAGAGCCAAGAATTGAGGCAGTATTTCCCCCCCACCTACGACTATTCCTCTATCGACCATTCTTGGCTCTGAGTTTGTCACTAGGTATCCAAGTGGAGTCCCGACCGTCTAAATTGAAGATGACTCTCAGGATGAGGATGCGAATGAGGATGAGGAACCACTAGACACCTCCTATGCCCGAACTTTAAGGAGAACTATTAAGGATATTGATCTTTTGTTTTGAAGACACTTTTATGGGATTGAGTCTGCTATTAACATAAGAGTACCGATCGAGGATGACAGGACATTTAATGGTCTAAAAGGAGAAATAGCTATCTACGAACTGATGTTCAAGGTCTGTTTTAGGCTTCCCATCCATCCTATTGTACAAACAATCTTGGCTTGTATGGGACTTGCTCTAGCTTAGCCTTCTACCAATGCCTTGCGGATTTTACTTGGATTTATCTCCCTCTAGAAGTTGGTTCATAGAGATGAACTTCTAGTTAGCGTATTCAGGGCATGTTACAACGTCTCATCCACAAACAATTAGCATGGATACTACCATCTCATATCCAAAAACGCACCAAAAAGGTTATGACAGTGAACCAAACTTCGAACCATCACTGGAAGCCCTGACCCTTTTTTGTGTTAAGAGTTTGGGAATTCGACTCCGACATTTCTTGCACTACCTTAGAGCTGAGGTTCCCCCAAAGATGGTTCAAGGCCTCAATGTCCGCTAAGCTTGTCCATGGCTTGAACACTGACGTCTAAGACAAGATTAATGAGATAAGGGGTCAAGAAGCTAAGGGTAGTCTAGTGGAGTTTGAACAGTTGATGACTCCCCACTTTGTGGCCGAGACGGGTCTGGGATGACCCTCTGACTGAGTTGTGTAAGTTACTATCAAGTTGTAAATATAATGTTGTCTCTTATTTTCTTTGTGATACTAATCTCGTCTTTCATTTATAGGTCGTCTATCTAATATTTCTGATCATCTTTGGAATATGGCTTCCCCTTCACTTGGAAACCTTCTCCGTAAGATGACCAAGGGGCCCAACCCCCTAAAGAAGATTACAACTGGAGGCCGTGATCAGGTCAAAAAGAGTAAGAAGAGGAAATATCTGATTGAGGGCCTTTGAGATGTCCCTCCTCAGTAGAAGAAGATGAGGAGGTCCAACGCTCCCAAGGAAGCTAATAATAGGGATATCCCGATATCCTCTAACTCTATCTTGGCCAACAGTTGTCAATGCTATCAAGAAATTCAGATTCTGTAATTGTGAATCAGACAAAGGAGAGAACGACTATCGACTCATGGATACCTAAGTCTGAATGTAGATTCTTATAATTAATGGAATCGACTCGTCTAGCCAATTTAGGCCTCCATAGGGATATCCAGGTAATTAACTTCACGTTCAGCGCTTTCTAAACTTTTACAAGTGATTTTTCATCTCATACTGACTTTTAACATTTTTGTCTTACAATCATTCTTCTCCTTCCACTAGTTGGCCCAATGGGTCCAGGATAATATTCATATCGTCTAAAAGGCCTTTGAGGCTATGAAGGTCGAGGAAAACTTGAGGAAGACACTGAAAGAGAAGGAACTCTGCCATAATCAGAAGGTTGAGGATCTGGATAAGAAGAGGCTGGATGACGTCGCCACTCAGAAAAAGGGGCATGACTATGCGATGGCTGATCTAAATTAAAAACACAAGGCCGAGCTGAATGCCGTAAAGAAAAATGTTGTGGAAGATTTTAAGGCTATGGATGAGTTTGTCCGGTACGGTCTTTAGTACCTAGAAAGGGGAGCTTGTACTTCTCTCCGATGGGAGACTGTTAATTTCTTTACTTCTCACTTAGCAAAAGAGTTACAGGTCTTTAATTTCTCAAACTGGATGGTAGTCATTTCACTAATTGAAGTTGAGCCCGAGGAGTTTTCTACTAAAAGGACGACCATCAAGAAAATAATCCAAGTCGGCGTTGAGACCACAGAAGGTTCAAACCCTGAAGATAAGGCTGAGACGAGGCCGATAATATACAATATCATCCCTGAGATGGCCGACAAGTAGAACTAAAATATAGATTTTCCACTTTTTGTCAGGCGTCCATCTGTGGCCTTATGCCCTTTAATATGTAACTTCAGTTTGATCTCTTCTCTCAACATTTGTCTGTAATTTCAAGAGTACTTATTTTGAGAACCTTTTTTTGTGGTAGTTTATCACAATGATGTGATTCATTCTTTAATTTTTTTAGCCAAATGTAGTGTCTGCATCTTTATAACTCGTCTTGTTTAATTGATGTTTTAAGTATGATTCTTATAAGAAAACTTATGATAAGCCGATGTCTAACAAACAAAACAAATGATTTTTCAATTTTTTAGTTGTCACTAAGTAAATGATTTTACCACATAGGTCCCAGCTCGTCGTTATTAAGAGTGTATGGATGAGACTCGTCTCTTCACACACTCTCGTCTCTCGTCACCATCAATTATTCATCACATAATGATGTTTTAAGCACCCATAATCAGATGATTTTCAATTTTTTATTTGTCACCAAGTAAATGATGTTACCACATAGGTCCCCTCTCATCGTTATTGAGAGTGTATGGATGAGACTCGACTCTTCATACACTCTCTTCTCACCGAGGGAGTTTTGACCATAAATTTTTCACCATATAATGATGTTTAATGCAACCATATTCAAATTATTTTTCAATTTTGTAGTTGTCACCAAGTAAATGATGTTACCAAATAGGTCCCCTCTCATAGTTATTGAGAGTGTATGGATGAGACTCGTCTCCTCATACAATCTCGTCTCGTTGAGAGTGTTTTGAACATCAATTATTCACTACATAATGATGTTTTAAGAAACCATAATAAAATGATTTAGAAGTTTTTGGTTGTCACCAAATGAATGGTGTTACCACATGGATTTCCCCTCTCGATGTTATTGAGAGGACATGAAAGAGATTAGGCTCTCCCTGAACTCTTGTATCACCGAGCATGAATTGAAACTAATTCACCATTAAAACTAGTTCAAGCCATACAACAATTAACAACAGCAGGAAGGTATGAGACAACACTTGTATCTTTCATTAATTCTTGAACTGTTGTACAAACTAATAAGCAAAACAAACTTTACTGGTAGTGTGTCTTCCGGTGATCAGCATTCCAAGGGTTAGAGAAGGGTTCACCCTCTTGGTTTTACAACCGGTAAGTTCCTAGGATGACCTCCTCCGTTACTCTATATGACCCATGCCAGCTAGGATGCAACTTGTTTTCCTTCTGCCAAACCTTTTTAACACTACATCACCCACGGCTATCGACCTGGACTTCACTCTCTTATTATAAAACCTGGTAGCTCTCTGCTGATAAGCGAACTATCGGACTTCAATGTCCTCCCGTTTCTCCTCAATAAAATCTAAATCAAGCCTCCTCTCGTCTTCATTAACTTTAAGATCATAGGTTTGGACTCTACGGCTGGGGAGTCTAAGTTCAGTAGGGATGACAACTTCAGACCCATAGGCTAATATAAATGATGTTTCATTTATCGACGTCCTCTTAGTCATCCTATAATCCCATGGGACCCCATGTAGTTCTTCCTTCCACAAACCTTTCGCATCCTATATCTTTTTCTTGATTCCATCAAGTATCATCTTGTTTATGACTCCAATCTAGCCATTGGCTTGTGGTCGGACTGTTGCTGAATAAAACTATTTTTTGTCAACCCTACCACATCATGCCTCTAAGGACTTGTTCTTACTTTGCTTATGGTTATCCAATATTAAGGTATGTGATAGGCCATATCTACCAATAATATTCATCAGAATAAACTTGAACGTCTTTTCCACAGTGATGGAAATAATTTCCTCGGCCTCTACCCACTTTGAGAAATAATTAATAGCCATTATCTAATGCTGGTAATTGCAAGTTGTTTGTGGTAGGTGACCTACTGAATCAATTCCCCAAACTGCAAATGGCCACAACCTAGTAATGCACAAGAGTGGTTAGTGAGGTTGATGATGGATGCTTGCAAATCTTTGGCACTTATCACATTTCTTTACATAGTCAGCTGCATCTTTCGTTAGTGTCGGCCACCAATAACTTTAAGTAACAGTCCTCTTGGCAATAGATCGTCCATCCATGAACCTTCATGGACGTCTTTCAAGACATAACCGACCTCTGAAGGGTGAACCCATCTGAGTAGGGTAAGCAAGAATCATCTTTTTTATAACACATATGCAATGATAATGAATTTGGATGTATTGTATCTGAGTTTCTTTCTCTCAGACATAGAGTCTAGGAGCTCTCCATACTGGATGTAATTAATTATTGGATCCATCCATAAATCTCTAGAATTCAAATTCAGGCAAAATTCAACCCCACTATTATCTTATTTATGGTCGGCCTATACTGGATTTCCACTGGAACTGTGCACGTGATATCTGTCCTTATTGCCGCCATTAATCTTGATAAAGCATCAACTCGACTATTATCGAGCCAATGAATTCTCTTGAGCTTCACGTCTTTGAAGTTTTTCATTACTTTCTTGACCCGCGCCAAGTACTTGGGGAACGTCTCATCCTTGGCCTTATATATCTCTGGAATATGGTTCACGACCAACTATGAGTCACTGTGGACGATCTTCTAGTCGATTTTTAGTACCCAGGAAAGGGAGAGACCTTCCAGTAAAGCGTCATACCCTCACTCATTGTTTGATGCCTTTAAGATAAACCTCAAAGCATACTTAATATCCGTAGAATCAGGGGCCGAAAATATCAACCTGATGCCAACCTTGCCAACCTTGGCCGCTACCGTCTCTCCCAAAACTTCTTCCAGCACAACTACTGGTGCCACTATCTCTTCCATTCTGTCAGTGTCGACCTCTGCCCATGTAAATTTTGACATAAAATCCACAAAGGCCTGCCATTTGATTGCGTTACTAGGTTAATAGATGAAGTCAAACTCACCTAACTCAATTGACCAGGACATCAGCCTACCTGATTTCTTGGGTTTATGGATGACCTGCTTCAAGGGAGTGTCGGTGAGCACCACCATCGTATGGGCCTAAAAATATGGCTTCATCTTCCTTAAAGCATGTATAAATGCGTATGCAAACTATTTCATTTTATGATACTTTATCTCATCCCCTTTAAGGCTTTCCTATTGAAATAAACCAATTTTTGGACACCTTCATCGTCTTCTACTGTTACTTCACTGATGGCGGAATATGATACAGACAGATATAGGAACATTTTTTTCCCTTGAATAGGTCGAGATAGTAACATCGGTGACCCCAAGTAATATTTGAGGTCTTGTAATCCTTTTTCACATTCTTCATCCCATCAAATGCTTTCCTCAAGATTTTAAAAAATGACAAACACTTATTCGTCGCTCTACAGACGAAACGGTTGAGGGCCTCAACAAGCCCTATCTGCCTATGCACATATTTAAGCATCTTTGGTGTCTTCATTTTTATGCGAGCTTTGATATTTGTGGGTTAGCCTCTATATTCCTCTGGTTCACAGTAAATTTGGCTAAGTTTAATTTCATCCTGAACTTATTCCTTGTGACGAACATGCGTTCAAGTTCGGCAACATGACTACGGCCTTCAGGCTCTTGGTCATCATATCGTCCATATACACTTCTATGGTTTTCCTAATTTTGCCCTCAAACAACTTGTTTACTAACCTTTGATAAGTTGTCCCTGCATTTTGAGGGCGAATGACATTACCTTATAACAGTACGTCCCTTTATCTGTGATAAAGAAGGTCTTCTTAACATCGACCTCATGCGTGAATAGATGATTGCAACCCAAATATGTATCCATGAAAATCATCAACTCATGCTCTACTGCAACATCAACCATCTGATCAATTATGTGTAAGGGTAAGTTATCTCTGGGGCAAGCTTTATTCAGGTTAGTGAAGTCGACACACATTCTCCATTTGTCACTAGCCACTATAACAACACTAGATAATTAGTCTGGATACTGAACTTCACATATGACCTCAGCTGACTGGAGTTTCTTCACCTCGTCCTTGATAACCTCATATCCCTCCCTCGCATAAGGTCTCCTCCTTTATTTTACAGGGTTCACCTTTTCATCAATATTTAGTCAGTGAGAGGTAATATTGGGGTATTTCCCTGGAATGTCTTCATGGATCCATTCAAAGATACTCTGCCTCCTTCTTAAAAGTTTCACCAATTCTTCTTTTACTTCATTCTTCAAGGATTTTTGAATCTGGAGTATTTTTTTTGGCTCATCCTCATTAAGGATGATGGATTTTAACTCCTTGACGGACGCACCTTTTTTTAGTTTCTTCTCAAACCAGAAGCAGTAGCCTTCTTGTAAGCCTCTCTCTCCCCGGTCGAGATAAATTATCACTCCTGAGATTCCACTTGTTTGCCTTGAACATCCTCTACTCTATAAGGGGTTGAGAATTTTATCATTTGGTGGACCGTGGAAGGGACAACCTCAAACTCCTTGAGCGCCACTCTCCCAAGAATAATGTTATAGGACGAGAATACATGCTCGCCCATAACAAAAAAAACTAATTTTCTTAGTAAGACACCTTGACCAGGTGCCCATGGAGACATCCATTTCAATATCCTCCAAAGGGAAGACCTTTTCTCCACTTAAGACGATCAGCGACTGATGGTATGGGACCAGTTTCTTCTTATTGAGCTTCAAACCTTTAAAGTAGTCCCAAAACATCATGTCAACTGAGCTACTAGCATTTACAAGGATACGTGACACATCATACCTATGGACCCTGGTACTTATGACTAATAAGTCATCATGAGGGTGCCAGCATCCCCTTGAAATCTAACTTTTAAAGTCCCACCATTAAGGTGTCTATGTCAACTTATTTCAATTTTCCCAGCTTTGGCCCTGTTTCAGCCGAGTTAACATCCATCCTTTAAGGAACTGATTTAGCCTCCACAGTGTTGGTTTTATGATCGACAGGCTCCGTGCCTCCTCTAACTAATCCTCCACGTATCACTTTTACATCAAAGGATATCATGTGCATCCGACCTTTTGTCTCTAGGATATTTTGTGAGAGATTCGGGTCATCCTCTTCACTGTCTGACTCATCATCCTTTTTGTTGGCCAGGGGCTGTCATCGCAACTTATCATCCTTTCCCCCACTGTGATTTTTCCTAGACTAATCTTTGGTACCACTCTTGTCTATATACGTTCGGAGATTTCCCTGCTTCAACAACTTCTTTATCTCAACTATCATTTATTAGTTATATGCCTATTGTCTTGGTGGAACTCGCACCATTTGCTCTTATCCCTTTTGTGAGGAGGGGACTTGAGCTTCTCTAGCCACTGAAGTGCCCTATCATCTTTGATATTGTTGAGGATCATATCAAGGGTCACTATTGGAGGGGTATATTTGGCAAACTTATCCTCAGTTGATCTCTTCTTCCATTCCTTAACTTTTTCCTGATGAGACTTGCCTCTACCGGACTCTTTCACATTTCCCTTTCTAGACACCATAGCATCATCTCCATTTATAATCCTCCCGACCGTGGACAACAGTTTTGTCATGGTGTTAGAAGGGTCTTCAATGAGATTTTAAAGAAGTTTACCTGGTTGTAGCCCGCTAATAAGGGTTGTCATAGCAATGTTCTCCTTATAATCTTCCACCTCTAGTTTTTCCTTATTAAATCGAGAGATGTTATCCCTCAGTGTCTCATTCTTGCCTTGTTTCACACATAAAAGGTGATTTACCTTCTTTGGCAGCTTCATGTCGAAGCATAAATTATGTATAAACTTCTCGACCAACTGCTTGAAATTCTTAATGGTGCTTATAGGATAAAATGTGTACAACGTATAGGTGGCAGCTGTGAGGGTAATAGATAATGCCACCTCATCTCATCTGGGATGGAGTATATTTCAGTCGATGACTGGTACATCTCTATGTGATGGATGGGATTATAACTCTCATCATACTTCGGGCTGAAAGTAGGAGCTTTAAACCTTACAGGGATTGGATAACTCACGATCCTTACAAAAAATGGAGACCCCTCCACGTAGCCTCGATCGATGGGGTCTCTGATCTTGAGCAGAGAGTCTATCTTATCTTTTGAGCTTTGAATGGAGTTGTTCAAAGGTTTATTTTAGCGACGGCATTATCATTACCTGTGTCCATCAATCTGAGGTAGGGTATATTTTAAAGGACTGCATGAAGGGTCCTGTTCCAGTCATATTGGAGGGAGGTTATTAGCTAAGAGGATCATCACTAAGGGTTATCGGTGGCCTACGTTGGCTAAATATGCAGCTGCATATGTTAAGAAGGGTGATAAGTGCCAGATGTATGTCACCATACCTCATCAGCCTCTTACCTCCATTACTTCTCCTTGGCCATTTGCGTTCTGTGGGATTGATTTGGTTGGGCCATTGCCAAGAGCTGTGAAAAATTATCGTTATTTAATTATGGAGATCGATTATTTTTCAAAATGGGTAGAGGCCGAGCCGATGATTACAATCACAGAGAAGAAAGATTTCCAATTTATCTGGAAAAACATCATCTGTAAATACGGCCTACCTAATACCCTAATTTTTGATAATGGGATGCAGTTCAAGAACATCTCCCTAGAGAAATATTATGAACGAGTCAGTATCAAGCAGCTCTTCTCCACTCCTGGCCAACCCCAAGACAATGGGCAGACAGAAGTAACGAATAGAATGATCCTTGATGGAATCAAGAAAAGGTTGGAGGATGCCAAATGGACATGTATTGAATAGGTGTATGCTATCCTATGGGCTTACTGGATGACGAAGAGGACTCCAACTAATGAAACACCATTCATGATGGCTTATGGCTCAGAGGCAGTGGCGCTAACAGAGGTAGGTCTCCCAACATGGAAGAGAACGTTGCGGAATGAAGACTTAATTTATACCTTGTGGAAGAAATAAGAGAAGATGTTGAGGTTAGGCAAGCTTCCTATCAGCAAAGGACAACCAAGTTGTACAATAAAAGGGTGAAGGCTCGACCACTAAAGGTAGGAGGCCTTGTGCTGAAGAAGACATGGAAGAAGCCCAATAAGTTTCATTCAAACTGGCATGATCCGTATAGAGTGGTTGAAGAAGTGGTTCCTGGAATGTACCAGTTAGAAAATTTAGCTAAAGAACCATTCTCCGATCCTTGGAATGCTGATCACCTAAAAGAAAACTACCAATAAGAGTTGTTCAAGACAAGTTTATTGCTTACCAATTCATTTAAGTGTCAATTGAACATGAATATGAGAAGTGGATTATAAATGAAAATTTTCAGTGTTCTCTCCTATTTTTTTTGTGGTGTGAATATTTTTTGCTTGTAAGCTCTAACTCATTTTAAGCTATAGAAACATCATTCGTGGTGAAATCGCTTTAAAATGCTCTCAGTTACATGACAGTCTGAACGGGGTTAACCTCATCCAAGGACTCTCAATAACACCTAGAGAGGTAAAAATCACTTAAATGTGGTTCATCTTAAACATCAATTTGGTGGATAAACTCCCTAGGTCGATACGATAGTGCATGGACGAGATGACTCTAATCTATACACTCTCTAAACGATGAGGGGGATTGTGATATAACACCATAATTTGGTGGATTCAAATTTAAAATCACTTAAATGTGGTTCGTCTTAAATATCATTAGTTTGGTGGAAAAAACTCTCTCGGCCGAGACGACAGTGCATGTGATTGCTCTCATTCATACACTCTCAAAAGGACGAGAGGGGACTTGTGATACTACACCATAATTTGGTGGATTCAAATTCAAAATCAATTAAATGTTGTTCATCTTAAACATCACTAATTTGGTGGAAAACACTCTCTCGGTCGAGATGCATGGACGAGATTGCTCTCATCCATGCACTCTGAAAACGATGAGAGGGGACTTGTGATATAACACCATAATTTGGTGGATTAAAATTCAAAATCACTTAAATGTGGTTCATATTAAACATCATTAATTTTTTGGAAAAAACTCTCTCGACAAAGACGACAGTGCATGGACGAGATTGCTCTTATCCATACACTTTCAAAACAATGAGATGGGACTTTTGATATAACACCATAATTTGGTGGATTCTAATTCAAAATCACTTGTGTGTGGTTCATTTTAAACATCATTAATTTGGTGAAAATTCTCTCTCAATGGAGACGACAATGCATGGATGAGATGACTCTCATCCATACACTCTGAAAACGACAAGAGGGGACTTGTGATATAACACCATACTTTGGTGGATTAAATTTCAAAATCACTTGTGTGCAGTTCATTTTAAACATCATTAATTTGGTGGAAATTATGTCTCGACCGAGATGATAGTGCATGGACGAGACGATTCTAATCCATACTCTCAAAACGACGAGATGGGACTTGTGATATAACACCATAATTTGGTGGATTCAAATTCAATATCACTTGTGTGTGGTTCATTTAAACAACATTAATTTGGTGGAAATTCCCTCTCGGCCAAGATGACAGTGCATGGACAAGACGACTCTCATCCATACACTCTTAAAATGATGAGAGGGAACTTGTGATATATCACCATAATTTGGTGGATTCATCACTTATATGTGGTTTATGTTAAACATCATTAACTTGGTGAATTTAAAATTTAGCATGTGTCATCTCGTCCAAAGGCGAGACGATGTGCGATTATTCATTTATGATTTGGTGGGTCAAGATTAAACCATTTTATTACGGTTATTTGATTAAAACATCGGATGATGATATACACGCAAATAAGAAGAGACAATTTTCAAATATAAGGGAAAATATCATTCATTCAAGCCATGA
This sequence comes from Sambucus nigra, assembly GCA_949130495.1. Taxonomy (NCBI): domain Eukaryota; kingdom Viridiplantae; phylum Streptophyta; class Magnoliopsida; order Dipsacales; family Adoxaceae; genus Sambucus; species Sambucus nigra. The sequence continues at coordinate 576,092,629 of OX422217.1, forward strand.
GCTGAGGTCACACTTTGATGAAAAGTGAAAAAATAGATCAAGTGTTCACAAAAAATTATGAAACTGATTACAAAAAGAAAAGGGCATCGGCCAGAAATGGCTACCATACTAAATCGGCTCGGCATGGACAGTGGTCTCAGTCTCATCCTCAGCTACAGTGATCTCCTGAGCATTGACATTTCCACCTTAGCAGGAGGGTCGGCCGACGTTCCTTCTCCCCCAGCTGTGGCCAAAGATTCACCATATATTAATGCCTCTTCAAAGACGTGATCCCTAATGTCAATAGCCTCCAGTGATGGACGAATGGTAGAGACTACATTAGAAAACTTCAAGACGACCCACCTGCAAGCCGTTTTGATTTCCCTCTCCAAGTACTCTAGGATGAAATCTTGGAATTCATTTGAGGTCTTATATGTTTCGATGGCCTCGTCCTTGGCCTTCTAAATAACTTTATCAAGGTCGGACTTAAATAATTCTCCTTTATTTTTCAGAGCCTCGTCTTTTTCCTTGATGATATTGTCCTTATCCTTAAGTTGATTACCATGTTCTACCTTCAGCATGTCCATGGAATTTTTATGATCGCCTTGGCAATCCTTCAGGTCAACTTCAGCTTTAATTTCCCTGTCATCGTCTAACATCTTTTGTTCATTTTTGTCCATCCACTTGGTGGCCAAGGTAAGGGAGCAAATAGACTGCAAAAGTAGAGAAGCTAGAGTTAGATAAGAAATAAAGATGATACGAGATTATTACAAAAGGTACGAGGATGATTCCTGCACCATTTGGTGGTGGCCAAAGTCATAAACCTTGGCAGGGGGAATTTTCCCCAGGAAGTCTTATTCGACTGCCGAGGGAGCTGTAAACACGGAGGCTTAGGATGACTTCATATTAGTAATAGGAGAGTTGGGGTCAGCCTTGAGTTGGGCCAGATTAGACGCCCAAAAATCCTCAAATGAAGAAGAAGATTCAGGAGTAGTTTCAGCTGAGCCCAACCTCAGGCTCATCCGGGGGTTAGGATCGGTCTCTGTAGGAACCATGGGTTCTTTCCTCTTATGGGTGGCCTCAAGATGAGTCGTCCCCCCAGTTGTTAATTTCTTGGGTGGTTGTTTGTTTCCTCTCTTCCCCATGCAAGATAGGAGACATAGAGTTGTCATATTCCAAACTTCATCTGAGACATTTGGAGGACAATCTACAAAGGAAAAGAAAAATAAGTACAAAGAATATATTAGATGAGGGAAGACTTGTGAAAAGATTTAATTAACTCACATCGCTTATCCATGGGGCCGACCCCCAGACCAAATTCCTAAGATGATCAGGGCTCATGAGATCCTCAAATTTAGGAAGGGCACCCTCGTTTCCCTGGTCCCTCAGATAATCGACCATGTTTCGTTCTTCAAGGATGAGGCCAGGGTCTGACCTAGCTATCATAGAGGGATTGGACTAAGCACATAAAACTCTCGGATCCTCCTCATCATGATCGGCCCGAGATGGAAACTCCTAAGCCTTAGAGATGAAGAAAAACCTTCATTTCCAGTATTAGTTTTATGTTTTGGCTATATGAATAAACTTCTTGTCTAGTTTCCTAGATCCCAAATGATAGTATCCAGATTGTTTGGATGATGACGATATACTATAGTAGGTTGTGAAGAGCTCAACTAACAGCTCATCTATAAAGGTGTTCTTCTATAAAGAGATGTACCTAAGGATAATTCTCCAGGCATTAGGGGCTAACTGAGTAGGGGAAACCCTTAGGACAGATAGGATGGATCTGATGGCAGGATGAAAGGGTAGCCTAACGTCGATCCTAACCATTTGGTCGTACTTAGCGACCTCTCCTTCTCGGACCTGAAAGACTTTCTCGTCCTTATATGGTAACCTCATTGTAATATCAAGTTTGATACCATACAAATGTCTCCATAAAAAGAGATCAGGCTCTTTGACGAAAGAGATGAAAGACCCAGGGTATGAAGTATCAATTTGGTCCTTCACATCGGCATCTTTATCCTCAGCCTCGACCTCTTGGGTATTATCCTCAGGAGAGGGAGGTCCTTCTAGGAACCTCTCATGAAATTCACCAGGTGTCATGGCCGAGACAGGAACGGAAATGGATTGACTGACGGCTTATCCCTTTAAGAGTGAATGGAAATAAATGAGTTGTCCTAAATAAACGACTTGGCCTCAGAGGAAGATGACATGCGAGATCGTGATTCTCTCATCGACTCTTTGAAATATTTATCTTCGGCTTGAGCGGAAGATGATCAAAAAACTCCAATAGACGAGGGGAATATTATTTTAAAAAGGATTGGGAAGATGGGTCATACGCAAATGGGGTCGGCCCTATGTTTAGCCTCGTACCCCTACTCTATCCTACGAATATCTTGGAAACACCTCTCCCAAAGTGTGGGGAACTCTTCAGCCAACTTATAAATTCTTTGTACCATCCAAAGGACGAGGTGGGACTTAGACTATAAGAAGCTAAAACTTTAAAAACCATAAACTGCTTAGAGGATTTGACCAACTTTGACCCAAGGATCTAAGTTTTGAATAGTTGGCTTCAAGAACATACAAGAATAGAAAATAATCCTCATTGGAGGAGATGACCGGACTTTCATCGGACTAACATATATATAGATTTGGTGGGAGTCAAACACACCAATAATTTCCTGTAACCTAGAAACCACCAACGACCACCCTAGACAAGCCATATGGCCACCGAGAAAGGCTGCCATAAATCCAACAGTAATCGGAGAAAGAATAAAACCTTAAAACTTTATATGTATCAATGAACGAAATGGAAGAGAAAGGGAAGAAAGAGTACTCGAAAGTGCTTATGGAGAAGTAATATCCAAGGAAAGCTCTAAAAATGACTAAAGAAATCTTGAAGGTGGAAAGTGAGGATCTCTGGTTCTAGCGAGAGAAAGAGAGCGCGAATGATATGGAAGAAGAAAGAGAAATGGTTTAAAAAAATTTAAATATTGGCAATGATTTCACACAACTCTCCGAGCGGCGCATAATTCTCAAGACATTTCATCATGATGGTACAATACCCTGAGCGCTCCGGACAGCCGTCATTCTTGGGAAACACTCCATTACACACAATGACTAACATACGTCCCCTTATAATGGATCTAGCAGTTGAAAGGATGCCTCATCCAAAGGACATCTTACCCTTCAACCACCTCATCACCTCAATGTCTAAGGTATAGGGGGTGATTGATATACCCAAAGTATACCCTCATCCCTACCTCATTCCTACTCGGCCAAAGACGACCTGCACCATTCATGCCCAAATGGTGGAACGTGCCTCATCTGGAGTCCCAGCCTGAGGTACCTTGGCCTCGGATTACTCAAGCTCGGATTCATAATCAATATGCCTTTCATCTACAATTTTGCATGTGGCAAGGCCCTCGTTATTAGCCTAATTAGAGACAAGGATGGAAAGGCAAGGTTTCTTGCCATGTCGTGTATCTTCAGCGGGTCATGACTTTCATATAGCTCTACCTCGACCTTATACTTATTAAGAGATAATGACCGACCCGAGATAGCTCATTATCATCAGAGATCCCATTAGGGGGTTGATCCATCATTTCGTCCTCATCTTATATAGTGTGGCCGACAGTGACACCTAGCATGGTGTGTGGTTTGGAATATGCATGGGACAGTGCGTGTGGGACACAGACCACCCCGTGGACAAAAATGTTACAACCAGGTCATTCTCTCACGTGAGGGAATATTTGATCATCATGACCTACATGTGACAGAGAAAGCTGGCTCATTCTCATTGGCGAAGAACATTCTCCACATGCATATTACATGCTTGAGGGTGCACTACACCCCTAAGGCACTGTAAATACACTTCATCTTCTACATTATAAAGGATCGATTATTCACAAACCTAGCAAAACTTTGTCAAAACACTTAGTGAGGGACAAAATCTTGAGTGTTGTATTTGCAGGCCAATAGAGCCATTATTATAGTGAAAACCACCATTCATACTGCACAGTGCACGTAGGCTCCGATCGAACCACTTATATCTGGTGTTTACTTCCTATTTGCCTCATCTCTTTCTACTATTATATTGTTGTATATCTGCCATTGTTATACTGGTGTGAGCTTGTTCATCACTTTGATATGGTGATGTCAATTCTTGTATCATCAAGTAGGGGAGGAGGTTACACTTTCCTCATTTGAATGGTGCTCTGCCCAATAAAATTAGCGTTAATAGGCTTGGGATAACATATGGAGGAGCCCCATCTGGTGACAGCGTACTTGGAAAAAAGTGAAAAAATTAGCCGTGTATAAGGAAGATACATTTTATCAGTCTCAACGAAAGCTGCGATAGTGATCTCTTGGAGGTAGATGTGTAGGAGGCTACTACGGGCGTCCTCGTCAAGGAAATGATAAAGTAACATGCCATGCCTAAGTAGGATAGCAGAATTTTTTATAGTCGGGAGAATCGTTCCACACGTAATGATACTCACGTAACAGACATGCTCGAGGAGTTTCTTGATGGGGAAAGTGACTTTGATCCATTCATTACCGGGATCCCAACGGTCAGCACATTCTTGCTTTGTGAGGGGGTGGGGGAGTGGAATTAGGGTATGTGGGATTTTCATAAATGGTCACCCCCTCAACCTATATTTTTTTTCTTAATGATTTGGAGTGTAAGCAGTACTGTTTCACCATTGATGTGGGCCTCGTAATGTCCTATGTCCAAATAAGTTCGATCAACGGGTGTCAACCATTGACACCACCCAAAGTGATTTAAAAGCACAGTGACCTCGGGAGGAAGGTCGTCCCACACCAATTTTATCTAGACGAACACCATTCAGGTGGGGCTAAATAATTCCTCTACCTAATTGCTCTCAAGGATTGAGCGAAATCCCTCATTTGCCCCACCGTCAATAATCTCGATAGAGTTTTACTTTGTCACTTGAGATATTATTAGACTAGGAAACTGAGAAACTTAAAAGAATTTGGAAGGGAGAGTGGATTATTTTTGGTGTGGTGGAAAGGGTGGGTGTGGGTGGGTATTTATAGGTGTGGGGGGTGTGAAAAGGTGGGAAATTGAAAGGTTTTGTGGGAAAAATGGAGGGGGATGAAATTTGTAGGTTTGGGGCTGGAGGGAGGTGAAAGGGGTTGAATTTTGTGTATAGAGGAAGGGAATTGTTTGGGAGGTAAGGTGGGATGAATTTTTGGGAGGGATTTCAAAAAATGAGGAAGAAACCATGTTTTGGCAGCTTAAGGGGGCGAACTGGTTCGGCTTAACTTGATGCCAAAACTTGTTTTCTTTTCCTTTTTTGCATAAATTTGGGCACGGAGGTGGGGAAAACTTACAAAATCTCCACAAGGATCCTAATTTCACTAATGGTGATCGAGGCAACTCAAAATTCACCGATTTTTTACTTTCACTCTCTTGAGATGTGTTATGGTAAAATCGATGCTCATATCTCTTTCTAATTCGGACTCGACTCACACCTACAGGCTCTAAACACACACACACACACACACGACTCTCAAATATATAACAAAAACACAGCCCATATGCGTCGAGGGTGCAGTTACCTCTCTTTAAAAACCTACTCATCCCCGTATAGGGGGTCCGATGACAAGATTGTGTCTGCTTACTCAAAACATGCCTCTAGATATGGCTTTAGGTGTTGTCCATTCACCTTGAATTTGTTCCCATCCATCATATTCTCAACTTCTATTTCACTATGTGGGAACACCTCTTTCACGATGAACAGACTGGTCCACCGCAAACGTAATTTGTCAGAAAATAAGTGGAGATGTGACTTGTACCAAGGCACTTTTTGGCCTGAATGAAACTATTTTCGATTGATATTTCTCTCATTTGGTAGTTTCATATATTCTTTAGCAATGCGGGTGCTTTCATAAGCATCATTGCGTATTTCTTCCAACTCATAAAATTCAAGTTTTTGTACTTCACCGATTTTATCGAGATTATAGTTCAACCTCTTACTAGACTAATATATTTTGTACTCGAGCTCAATTGGGAGATGGAAAGGCTTTCCATACACAGGGTGGAAGGGTACATTATGAGGGGGTTCTTGCACAAGGTCCAGTAAGCCCATAGCGCATAGATTAATTTATTAGAACAATGTCTACGATTGGGATCAATAGTCTTCTCGAGGAGATGCTTGATCTCTCGATTGGCAAACTTGGCTTGCCCATTTGTTTGTGGATGGTAAGTAATCCCAACCTTGTGGACGATGACATAATTCCTCATTAACTTCTCAAATGGTTATTGCAAAAATGCATGCCGTTGTCATTAATGATGGCTTTCAAAGTACCAAAATGAGAAAGTATGTGTTCGTGAATGAACTTTACCACCACCTTACTATCATTTGTCCTAGTAGCTATGGACTTTACCCATTTAGACACAGTCTACCACGATAAGGATATATAGGGAAAAAAAATGAGGGAGGGAAAGGTCCTATGAAGTTGATACCTCAACAATCTAATATCCCAATGGTGGGAATAGGGGTCAACAGCATCATGTCACGTTGAGTAATGGCTCCCATCCTTTCACATCTATCGTAAGATTTGCACTTAATGTTCACATCTCGAAATATAGATGGCCAGTAAAGACTGTATTGAAGAATCTTTATAGCCATATTTTTCCTAGAAAAATGGCCTCCACATGCTTCTAAATGACAAAACAGGATGACACTTAGGATCTCTTCATCCAAAACACATCTCCGGATTTTTTGATCGGTGAAATATTTTAAAAAATAGGGATCATCACAGAAAAGTATGCGTGGCCACTTCAGGAACTTCATCTTCTCTTGCGGTGTCCAATTGGAGGGGACGAACCCCGTGGCTAAATAGTTAATGATATTCACAAACCAAGGAAGAGAGGACGTGATAAATTATTGATCATTAGATAAGTATTAGTCTATGGTTATGGGATCTTTAGGTACATTAGACGAGGGCCTAGATAAGTGATCGACACAATGTTCTTTACTCCTTTATTATCCTTAATGGAAAGATCAAACTCTTGGAGTAGTATGATCAACCTAATAAGGTGTGGCTTCACATCCTTGTTGAAAAGGAGACATTTGAGAGGCACATGGTATGTAAATCATGTAATGGGCAACCCGATAAGGTATGAACTGAATTTTTCGAGGGCGAACACTACCGCTAGAAACTCTTTCTCCGTGGTGGAGTAGTTCAATTGAGTTCCGATTAACGTACGAGTGGTGTAGTATATGACATGGTTTTTTTTATCACTCCACTATCCTAAAATATCCTATACCGCATAATCACTCGCATCACATATAAGCTTAAATGGAAGGGTCCAATCCGAAGCTTGCATGATGGGAAGAGAGATTATCATGCTTTTTAATTTTTCAAAAGCTTCTTTTCACGCTTCACTCCACTCAAAAGGGGCATCTTTAGCGATTAGGTTACTTAAGTTCCTAGCTATGGGGCTAAAATCATTAATAAACCTACGATAGACCCCCACGTGACCCAATAAAGAGCACATGACCTTTAGTGACTTGGGTGGGGGAAGTTCAAAAATAGTGTAAATTTTTTCCCTATCAATCTCTATACCCTTGGATGACATGATGTGTCCAAGAATTACTCATTCGGTAACCATAAAATGCCACTTCTTCCAATTTAGTACCAAGTTCTTTTCCACACACTAGTCAAGCACCTTTTTTAGATTTGCAAGGAAAAGGTCAAAAAAGGGGATGAAGACACTGAAATCATCACGACCATGTCACTAAGTAAACTAAGCATGAACCATTGAAAGGTCGCGGGTGCATTACATAATCTAATTGCCATATGTTTGTAGGAAAACGTGCCAAATGGACATGTGAATGTAGTCATCTCTTGATATAACACATCCACCTCAATTTGGTTATATCGGAATAACCATCTAAAAAATAATAAAAAGGGTGGCTCGAGACTCTCTCAAGCATTTGGTCCATAAACGACAAAGGAAAGTGGTATTTTCTCGTACCGACATTGAGCTTCTGGTAGTCAATGAAAATTCGCCACCCAGTGGTGGTACGTTTCGTAATAAGTTCCCCTCTTGAGTTCTCGAAAACATTCATTCCCAACTTTTTTGGGATGACATGAATAGTACTCAACCATTCACTATCCGAGATGGGATAGATCATGCCCACATCTAGTAACTTAATGATCTCATTTATCATGACTTCTTTCATGAACGGGTTCAAACACCTTTAAATTTCCCTAGACGGCTTCACGATCCTCCTTTAGGTGCATTTTATGGTTATAAATCAAGGTACTTACACATTTTAAATCTTTGATGGACCAACCGAAATCACCTTTATGCTTCCACAAAATGGTCATAATCTTCTCTTCTTGCTCTTAATTTAGGGTTGAAGATACAACAACGAGATATGTCTCATCCTCTCCCAATAAGTGTATTTAACATTGGACGGAAGCTTCTTCAACTCGAGTTTATAAATTTAACATCATAGGTAACCATGTATAATCCCCTCGGTGGTAATTCCTCAAATCAGGAGACCTAACTAACATCTCTCATTTCCTCTTCGCTCTCTCCCTCATCTAGCAATTATCTCATATCCCTCACCCCTTGATAGAAATCGGTGTACGCACTATCGCTCTCACTTGCCTAACTAGGCATGCTTTTATTGGATCCCTAGCATGATTACCCTTAAAATGATCAGGTACTACCTCCTCAATAAGATCTGACTCGTGTAACTCGTCCTCATCACCCATTTTCTTAGTGATATTGAATATATTAGTTTTGAGTGTGATATTTTTTATCATGAGTTTCATTTTTCCATTATGCATGTTAATCAACACATTAGCCGTGACTAGGAAGGGGTGGCGAAGAATAACGCAAAAATGATGACTCGGGGGAGAGGAGGTCTTCGTGTCCCAGATGACAAAATCTATCAGGTAGTAAAAAGTGTCGACTTGAACAATCACGTCCTTGAGTATCCCATAGGGTACCTTCACGGAATGATTGACGAGTTGGAGAGTAATTTTTGTGGGCTTAAGATCTCCCAATTCTAGCTTCCTATAAATGGAGTAGGGGAGGATATTGACACTCGCCACTAAATCTGATAAACCTCTCTCGATTTTATTCTCTCCAATAATGCAGTAAATGGTATGTGAACCCGGATATTTATGCTTGCATGGAAGGTCGTTGTAATACCCCTTATTCATGTATTTATATTTTTATATTAAATTATTGGGTATGGGTGATTTAATACAATCGAGAATTAAAATAAGGATTTAACATAAATATTGATTTGGGTAAAATACTTAATATTTATGAGAATTGTACATTTACTAGGGTGATATGGTAAATATAATGTGTTACTTGCAATTACGTCATATATGTGTGTATTGGCAGCGGGAATTAGTTATTTCTTAATCGGGGCATATTTGAGAGAGTTATATGAGGTTGGGAGATAGTTTTTATATTCGGAGTCTCAGATGACAATTTGGAGTGCATGGTTGATCTCGGAAGGGCCGAGAAAGTCAAAATGACTGCCCTGGGGATTTTATTTGGGTTCTGGGGTCTTTTTAATTAGTTTGACTCGAATTGGGGTACACAAGTCATTTTATGTTTATTATCATTTAAAGTTGGGATTAATAATAATATGGGTTATTAGGCTTAAGAGAGTTAATTAATCTCATTTAGGTAGAGAACACCTTTGTGAGAAAAACGTGAGGAAGAAGAGAAAGAGAATAGAAAACCTTGGAACTTGGGAAATCTTGAGTAAATCTGTGACTTTGAGGAAAAATAAAACCTTACAACATTGAGGCAAGTGGATTAACTTGCTAAATGCTTATTTGTGTGATTTATTTCATAATTTCTGGAAATATTATGGTAGTGTTGGGTATAAATGATAAACCCAAATTTTTTTATGTTGAAGTCTATCATGTGATGTGTGTATATGGGTTTGAAGGTGTAAAAATGGTGGAGTTCCTAGTTTGGTGGTTTATGATGTAAAAATTTTGTAGAAGAAGGGCTTGTTGGAGATGTGGGAGAATTTTGTAGGATCGATAATTGTACAGGTCGAACCGGTTCGTTTCAGAAATGGACCAGTTCATTTTTAAGGGTCATCAGTTCGGTCCGGCAATAAAAAGTTTCATGTCATTTTTATGGAACTGGACTGGTTTGTTTTTGGGGACCCTCGGTTCGGTTCGGTAACTACAGTTCCTTAACTCTTGTTTTATTCCTCTCCCATTTGTTTTAAATACTTAGGAACCCTCTAATATGATGTGGTAAACATGTCTATGGAATATAATGTGGGTTTATGTTATGACACGATGGAGGGGCTGCTTTGCGGCTATAATAGAGGTATATTTGAGAGGGTATTATGTTGTTTCCTTTTTGTAAATCCTCTAAGGAGAGGGGACTCTTTCGAGAAGGTTTACGGGCTAATGAGTGAGAGTTCGTGGGTCCTTAATGATGACAAATTTGAGGAAAACCCATAGGTGTGATTGATTATCAATATTCAAGTAAATGATTGAATTATAAAATGAAATTTAAATGATCCCGTGGATTATAAGCTACTGTAAGGTATGAAATATACATATATCTGGGATTATTAATATATACACGCTAATATGTGATGGTTATTATATATTATGTAATTATATATCTAGTGTGTATGATATATATTATGTGCTACATACCCCTCTAGCGCTATCATGAAAAGTTGTGCGATATGGTTTAATTACCCTGGCTTGAGGAGCAGGGAGAGTATAGTCTTCATGTGTCCAGTATTTTATCCCACGTGAAATAGGTGTAAGACGTATTGGGTATAATTCTTCTTACCTTTTGGTCTGGAACTATGGCCGCTTTCCATACTCTTTTGAATTGGTTCATTACCAGGTCTGACACACCCCAACCCAGTTACTTATAATTAAGTTTGAATGTCAAAGTGAGTCAAACCATAATTCATTTAACCAAACCATAAAACCTGGTTTTAATTTCAGAGTCATCAACGTAATTCCATATAACTAAAAACTTTTTACAACAGTACACTATTCATACTTATAGAAACTTGCTTGAAGGATAATTTAACTTAATTACATCATTTACATTAAAACAAAATCTTTGTTTCTCCTGTTCCTTGCTAACCCAACCCGACTTCCTAGATTTGGCAGTGACATCGCGTTACCTGAAAAAAATGTGAACATAGGAACCATGAGCAAAATATCCCAGTGAATGCATCACTACTATACTATTGCATGAATTTAAATACAATTAAAAATGTCCATATAATTATGTATTAAATTATCCGGCTCATTCATAATAAATGACCAACTTTTCTGAATTATGATTCACATATCCTGTCTAAATAGACAATTCTCTCCCATTCCTGGTCGAGGAGTAACCCCTTGTCATTAATAGAAAAACCTCCCCCATTCCGGGTCGAGGAGTAAACTCCCATTTCGGTAAAAAGAAATGAACAATTTTATATTCATAACATTATAATCATATTCGTAACAGTATACAAATACATCATTTCAGTGAGTACACTCACTCTGGTTGACAACTATGTATTCACGTTTCCTTCGGGTGGAGCTGGACTGGGTTAATTAGACCTTACACCTGTTAATCCAACTAAATTAGTACTGAATCTCAATCATAAGAATTATCCTAACATAATTATGTAACTTTCCATGACTATACAACAACAATATAATTCCACTTCAGTCACATTCCATGAAACATGAGTAAAGACAAAAAAATTGTACACATGTTGATAAATTTATGAACATTCAACTATAGGAAATACCTCACAAGGAATTTATAACCAAAGCCAAGTAAACATGAAAGTATACTTCTCAATGTATATGTTTCATGCATCATTGTGAATTTATAACCAAAACCAGTTAAACGAGTAGCACACTTGTTAAGTAGAATTTCCAATCAGCTTACAACATCATCATGGGAAAGGTAGGTTTGAAGAAGTTCGAAGTAGTACCATCTACTGTACATCAATGCCTAAAATTTCCAACCAACTTTGGAGTAGGAATTATGAAGGGTGACCAAAAAGTAGCTCGGGAATGCTACTATTCATCTGCCGAGCAGGAAGAACTGGAGGAATCTAGGAAAAAGACTACTACCTATCAACTGGATGAAGGTGCAAAATTGAAACATTAGATCCTAGAGACGAATCGAAGCTCATGAAAGGCCAGGTGGTAGAACCTACTGAAAATGTCATTCTGGATAACGAGCACCCGAAACGAACAACTCAAATAGGTTCGTCGTTGGATGCCTCACTAAAACAGGAATTGATAGTCTTCCTACAAAGCAGAAAACAAACTTTTGCATGAAGCCACGAGGACATGTCTGGGATAGACCCAAATTTCTTATGTCACAAGCTCAATGTGAATAAGGAAATCAAGCCAGTGAAGTAGAGAAGAAGAGTGTCCAGCCCCGAAAAGAACCAAGCTATACAAGAGGAGGTCGAGAAGCTCCATAAAGCTTGCTTTATTGAAGATGTCAAATATCCAAACTGGTTAGCAAATGTAGTGATGGTGAAGAAGAAGAACAACAAGTGGAGGGTGTGTGTAGACTGCACCGACCTCAACAAAGCATGAGCAAAAGATCATTTTCCTTTGCCTCGAATTGATCAATTAGTGGATGATACCTCGGGACATGAGTTGTTGAGCTTCATGGATGCTTATTCTGGTTACAACTAGATTAAAATGAAACCTGAAGACAGGGATAGGGGAACTTATTGTTATAATGTTATGCCTTTTGGTTTGAAAAATGCAGGTGCAACATATCAGCGGCTGATGAACAAGGTGTTTGCAGAGCAAATCAGTTGCAATATGGAAGTTTATGTTGATGATATGCTGACGAAGAGCAAGAAAGTTGCTAATCATCTAATTGACTTAGGCTAGACCTTTGATCAACTAGATAAATATCAAATGAAGTTGAACCCTACCAAATGCATATTCGGAGTACGAGAAGGCATGTTTCTCGGGTATATTGTCAACCAACGAGGTATTGAAGCGAACCCTGAAAAGATCAAGGCTCTATTGGGGTTGCGATCTCCAACGATGAAGAAGGAAGTGCAAAGTCTCACAGGGCGAGTTCCAGCACTTAACAGATTTGTATCACGAGCAATTGATAGATGCCTCCCAGTTTTCAAAACACTCCGAAAAATGTTTGAATGGAATGATGAATGTGAGAAGGCTTTTCAAGAGTTGAAGAAATACCTGGGAAGACCACCACTGTTGTCTAGGCCAGTGATGGGAGAAAGATTGTACTTGTACCTAGCAGTTTCGAAGAATGAAGTTAGCTCGGTATTGATAAGAATGGAGGATGGGGTGCAAAAACCCATTTATTACACTAGCAAGGCCTTCCGAGGAGCAGAGATCAGATATCCAAGACTGAAAAAGTTGGCACTAGCGTTGATCGAAGCAAGTAGAAAAATGAGGCCATACTTCCAACTATAGTAGTGTATACTGATATGCCATTGAGGCAAGCTCTTCATAAACCAGAAAAATCAGGGAGATTGATGTACTGGGCAGTAAAACTTGGTGAATAGGACATAGTTTATGAGCCTAGATCGTCGCTTAAAAGGCAAGTAGTAACATATTTTATAGCAGAGTTTACCTATCCTGACATCCCCGAGGAGCAAAAGCTGAATACCGACCAACCTGTGGATGTTACAGGATCATCAAATTTAAACCCCGATCAACTTAAATTGGTTGACGAGTAGGAGAGGAAGGTCGACGAGGAGCAATAAGTGATAGAGGAGGATATAAGGAAGCAACAAATATTCCACCGAGGAACTCTGTCTAACTAAGAGTTTGATAATGATATACCTGTGTGGAATTTATATGTAGATGGATTTTCGTGCACTGCAGGCTGTGGAGTAGGGATTATTTTGAACAACCCGGATGAGGTCGATGTGGAGAATACTTTGTGCTTCCAATTCAAGGCTTCTAATAATGAGGCTGAGTATGAAGCTATGATTGCAGGTCTTCGTTTGGCAAAAACCATGGGGGCAGAGCAAGTTATTGTATTCAGTGACTCACAACTAATCGTGAATCAAATGTTGGGGGTATATGGAGCCAAAGGATAATTAATGATCAAGTATTATGAAAAAGCAAGGGAGATTTTATCAAGCCTGATTACAGTACAAATAATTAGAATACCAAGATTGGAGAATGCAAGAGCAGATGCCTTAGCTCGATTAGCCTCAGCAACACGCACCGAGCTATGAAGAACAATCCCAATAGAAATCTTGGCTAGTCGGAGCATAGATGAAGGTCTGATGATGAGCTTTATTACCCTTGATTTGGGACCATCTTGGATGGATCCCATCAGGGCATATATTGAAGAAGGGGTTTTGCCAACTGATAAAATCACAGCCAAGAAACTGAAGTTTAAAGTTGCTCGTTATGTACTGACTAATGGTATTCTATATAGACGAGGACTTATAGCAGTTTTGCAAAGATGTGTGCATCCCTCCGAGGTGAAAAACTTGATTTAAGAGGCCCATGAAGGGTCCTGTGGAGCCCATGTAGCAGGTCGGACGCTTTTGCAAAGAATAATGACGCAAGGATATTATTGGCCAACGATGAGGGCTGATTGTATAGCCTATGCCAAGAAATGTGACAAATGTCAACGCTTCTCCTCTATCCGAATAACTCCACAAGCATTGTTAACACCCATCACTTCCCCTTGGCCATTTACCATGTGGGGAATAGACTTGGTCGGGCCACTTCCAACGACTAGGGGAAGATTTAAATATCTCTTAGTCACGGTGGATTATTTTACTAAATAGGTGGAAGCTGAGCCTCTCATTGATATGACATACGACAGGGTGTATCAATTTATATGGAAGAATATCATTTATAGATATGGTCTTCCCCGTGCATTCATCACAGACTATGGAACTGAATTTGAAAACGAGGAGTTCACTGCATATTGTCATCAGTCAAACATATTGAAGACCCACTCTGCACCAGGCCATCCCTAGAGCAATGGACAAACTGAGGTAACGAACAGAACTCTACTGAACGAGTTAAAGAAAATACTGGATGATGCGAAGGCACATTGGATCAACGAGCTACACTCTGTGTTGTGGGCTTATCGTACTACACCACGAGCAGCAACAGGAGAATCTCCATACATGCTGGCATTTGGAAGTGAAGCTGTTATACCTGCCGAGCTGGGCCTCCCCACACACAGAGTGTTGAATTTCAATTCTCCTATCAGTGACTTGATGAGAAGATTAGACTTGGATATGCTTGAGGAAGTTAGGGAAGAAGCAGCAATCAGGAACGCTGCATACCAACAACGAACAACTCTGTTTTACAACAAAAGAGTAAAGAAGTGCGATCTGGAGGAAGGAGACTATGTGATAAAGAAAGTAATTCAAAAACACAACAAACTGGAAACTAACTGACATGGACCCTAAAGAGTAACAGAAGTTGTTCGACCAGGGACATATAGGATTGAAACCTTGGAAGGAGAGGAGTTTAAGAATGCATGGAACGCAGAGCATCTGTGCAAATACTATCAGTAGTTCAATCCCTATGTAATGCAGTTTTCTTCAATATAAATAAAGTTTTGGATGTTTGACCCAATTCTCTCCTTTTGTTGAAATTTTTTCGGAATACTAGTGCTACACACTACGCATCAAGTCCAGAATAAAAATCCACCAACTACGGGTGGTCGAGAATAAAAATCCACCAACTACGGTTGGTCGGGAATAAAAAATCCACCAACTACGGTTGGTCAGGAATAAAAATCCACCAACTATGGTTGGTCAGGAATAAAAAATCCACCAACTACGGGTGGTCGGGAATAAAAATCCATCAACTACGATTGGTCGGGAATAAAAATCCACCAACTAAGGTTGGTCGGGAATAAAAAATCCACCAACTACGGTTGGTCGGGAATAAAAATCCACCAACTACGGTTGGTCGGGAATAAAAATCCATCAACTACGGTTGATCGGGAATGAAAATCCACCAACTACGGTTGGTCGGGAATAGTTGGTTAAACAAAGCAGGATCATGGGATGAAAGTCGTTTCATGGCTTAGAATTAAAAAGTGATAAGTCACTATAATCAAAAAATAAAATAGAATTTCTTTACTTGTGACATTTTAAATTACCACCAACTCTAAGTTGGTCGGGAAACAAAATATCATCAACTCTGGTTGGTCGTCAGATAATTATCACCAATTCAGGATAGTCCACAATAAATTTTCACCAACTACAGTTGGTCGGCAATTTAAAATAACAGAAAATATTTTTATCTTTTTAACAGATGTACATACACATTCGTCAGTGAATAAAAGAAATGTTTTACAAAATATTTCCAAGACAGTGACAATCAAGATTACAAAGGAAACTAAAAGTTCTTTATTAAATCCAGAACAAAATACATTCAGAACGAAATACATATTACATGAGAAATTATTACATCAAAAATCCTATTCTATTGGTTTTTTCCCTTCTGCCTTTGAAACAGGTTCTTCCCCAGTAAGAGGATCGTCCAAGGCATAAGGGGAATTTATGAAGTTCAGATCTCTGAGCATCATGACGTTCATCACAGATGGCCGATCAAGCAGATGCTCCGGGCGAGATATCTCAAAATTAGAGTGAAGACTATAGTCGCCGAGATACTTGGAGATTAAGCATTGAGGAATTGCTCGAGGAGGAATCCAGCTCATATCAAGTTTAAAAGGTGGCACAGGAAACTCGAGCAACCCAGGGTCATAGTAATCCTAGAGATAATGGCCCTGCTCCAACTGTAACACCCCCAGTGCATTCAGCCATCCTTGCTTGTAATCCTCGTTATTTGAATTCTGGATCCCATCATCGAGGTGATAAAGGGCTTCACTATATCCCGCCATCCAAAACTCTCTGGGCTATTTGTGAAACTGATAGGTCAACCTCTCCAGTTTCTCGTGGAGGTTTTTCACTAAAAGTTATTTATTCTCCAAGGCAGATTTTTGTGCAGAGAGTTGCTCGTCGAGGTTCATAATCTTTTTGGACATCTCAGCTAATGCTTGATTCTTCGCCATCAACTGGAACGCTTGATTCTCCAAGGCTGCCTACGTTCTAGCTTCTTCAATAGTAACTCGAGCAGCTCTTTCTCGTCCCCGAGAAGCTCTTGCTCGTCCGTGAGCAGAGGTAGAGGGTCCAATTCTCTTTAAGGTTTCCAATTCATCTCTCAAATTGGCGTTTTTGACCTCCAAGAAAGAGAAACCTTCGTCATTGATAGGGACGAAGTCTCCCGAGGTAGTTGCTGCAGATTTCATTTGGGATATCTCTCCTCGCAAGTTATTATTTTCCTGCTCTAACAGTTTGGCGATCTGCCTATGCTCTTAAACTTCGGTCCTCAAAGTTCTCTCTTTCTTCTCATAAGCAGCAATAAACTTGTCATATCCTTTATCAACATTGAGTTGCAGATATTTTTTCTCATACCCCTGATGCAAAAGGGTATAAGATTCCATGTATTGTTGTTGAAGTTCCTCGATGGTACCTTGGAGATCTTCAATCATCTCATAATATGCCACATTGTTGGCAACTGCACGGTCGAGCAGACACTTCAAAAATTAATAGGCTTCGACTGCTCGTTCAGAAGTGTCTGGACCAAGGATGTCGATGATTTGAGCTTCATTCAGGTCAACATGGCCAGCCTGAAAGTAGTCATTGCATTTTTTCATCAGTTCAGTATCGTGGGCTGACAAGAGCTCCATTTTAGCCATAAACTAGTAAAGGAAAGAATAGAAAGAATTAATAAGAATGCAGACAGAGCAAGAAGAGGAAGAGATCAAGATAAATAACCAAAAGCTTGAATTTTTATTTCATCATAAAAGGAAATGCAAAAGTTGAGGTTACATCTAATAAAGTGACAAAATAAACACCCAAACTACTCTACACCTTCTCTTTATTCCCTATAACTTCCTCGGGAGGCTTCGAGGAAGAGGCTGGGTGCTCGGTGGACACAAGTAGCTACTCGGTAGGAGTAATAGTTGGTTGGGGCTTCTCGTAGCGAAGTTCAACAGTTGGAACCTAATCCCCAATGATCATTGAAGACTCTTCAAAGGAAGCTTCGTCCTCTTCTTCTTCTCCGGGAGAGGGAGGAGGACCATGAACATGGCGCTGAAAAAGTTCAGAACTCTTAGAGACCTTTAACTCCTACAGAGCAGCAATCCATCCATCCCTGAAGTATTTGAGGCTGGAAAATTCCATCTGAGAGGACATGGCAGCTAGGACTTTGTTCCATCCCTTGTCCCAGCCAACGCTGAAGGACTTTTTAACAGCAAGCTTTATCTTTGCCTTCTCCGAGGAAATCTTCTCAGAAAAAAGTTCCTCAGCAACCTTCATCTTTCCTTCTAGCTCCTGCCTCTGACGATCAGCTTCACGGAGTCTACCAAGTTCTTCTTCAGCAGTTTTGAGCTTGGTCTCAAGCTCTCCAGCATTTTTGAGCTTTTCCTCGAGCTCATTATTCTTCTTTTCAAACTCTTTCATTTTCCTCTCCAACTACCGAGAGGCCTCCACAGCTTTCTCTTTTTCTTGCTCGATGGATTTTAGTTGCTTCTCCCAAGCAACTTTATCTTCGTCATATTTCTGACGAGAATCCTTTAAGGACTGTGTCAAACCCACAAAAGCTTCCTCCACACCTCCCGAGGACCTCTAAGATTTAATAGCCTCATCCTTCTTCAAAATAGTGTTAAAACATGTTACTAGATGGAAAAAGAAAATAATTGTAAGTCAGTGCAGGGACATAACATTGAAAAATGAAAGTTTAGATTAGTAATACTTACTAAGGCAATATGTTGAGCTGCTAAGATGGTAACCCTATCCCGAGAAAGACTATCTTCAATACCTTGGATCTCGGGGATAATCCAAGACTTCACCGAGCTCATGGCAGAGCTCGGAGCAA
This sequence comes from Sambucus nigra, assembly GCA_949130495.1. Taxonomy (NCBI): domain Eukaryota; kingdom Viridiplantae; phylum Streptophyta; class Magnoliopsida; order Dipsacales; family Adoxaceae; genus Sambucus; species Sambucus nigra. The sequence continues at coordinate 576,111,538 of OX422217.1, forward strand.
CAAAAGTGGGAACACCACTTCCAGCAGTTAGAGGCTGAAAGATAGATTCAGCCAATTATTCGAGGAACTTTTCTTCAACTTCCTCGTAGGAGCAGAAACATTCTCAACCAAGGATGTTGTCTTGATTGGTGATATAACGATAACCTCTCTTGGAGGAGAAACAACCACAACCTTGCTCAGAGCCATAGGGGGCTTCTCGATAACTTTCTTAGTAGCAACTGGAGGGGGTGCATTAATTTTTCTTGTCCCTTCTTCTGGGACGTCTTGTTTACTTCTCCTTGCCTCCACATCGGCAGAATCTGATTTGTCAAAAAAAGAGGGAGCTTTTCGTCTCTTCATTCTGATACTGAGGGGAAGATTTGATTCAGGGGAGGAACCTTCAGAAGATGGTGTTGGTTCAATGTCACCTACCACTGGACGAGCAGTAAAGGATGAAGTGTAACTCTTGTACTGTAACAAATAAGAAGCTGATCTAATGTGTTCGTCAGCAACAGTTTGGTGCAAACTCCAGATAAGTTTCAAGTGCCTCAAATTGACATCAGTTTCTTTAGGGGATTTTCTTTTGCTATCAACTGCAAATAAACAAAAAATTAAAATATCAATGACGCATTTTAGCAAACACAAAGAAAATATAATTTCAAAAATAAAATAAAATAAAATAAAAACAACATATCCCATTGCCATAGGGAGGGCATCTAGGACCCTGATATACATAATTTCCATCTAATGGAGCATGTTGCCAATTTTTCATAACAACCCCATGCTCGAAGTAATCCATGTTGGCATCTGGGAAATTGACAACTAAAGCCCTATTTAAAAACCTAGTTTTTAAATAAAAAGTACTGTCGCTGACAACCCATCTATAGCAATACATAATTTCTGGAATTCCTAAACGGGTTCCATGAATTTGATTTAACCTATAGACTCCATTAACTATTCTCCAGGTGTTGGGAGCTATTTTTGCAGGTACAATGTCAAAATATTGACAAAATTCCAAACACAAGGAATTTGGAGGAAAAGAAAAGTCTCATTCGGCCACAAAGAGACTGGGGAACCAATGTCCCTCAGCCAAATGAAAATAGTCAGAAGGTTCAGAAAGTTCTTCCAAAACGACCCATGAAGGAATAGAAAAATCAGAGCGAAACTTATCAAAAGACTCAACAAGGTAAACCATGATGAATAAAGAAAATAAAAGAGAAGGAAGAAGATCTTACAGGAAAAGGATGGATCAGTTGACAACGAACAATGGAAGAAATGAACGCACAAGATAGAGAAGAAGTAAAGAAGTTCTAAGATGCAGATTTGAAAAAGTAAAAGACTATCGAATTTTCTAAAGCGTTTAAATACTGTACCTCGGGAATAAAGAAGAACAATGATTACTAGGATGGACGATTGCGTACCCGGTGCCTAAAAAGAAGAAAAGGGCACAAAAAACGAAGCGGTTATGGAAATTCAAAATACTTTAAAAGCTTCATACTATGCACTCAAAAAAGGAGTTATAAACAACGAAAGTTTGTCTTAATTCCATAAAAACTGAAAGTCTAGGCAGCTGAATGTTTCATACTTTTCTTTAGCATCAAACTATGAAACATTGGGGGCTTCTGTTGATACCAAATTTAGTCTGCTGACATGGATCAATTATGTGGAGACACGTGTCAATCTACATGGAACCCGCAAATATTATTGAACAACACCTTGACTCCGAGTAGTTCAACCTCCCCGACCAACTCAGGCGCTCCGAGCAACAAGTATTCTCCGAGGAACTTTATTATACTGAGGAACTTGTGTATACCGAGCTACTTAGGCGGTCCGAGCTGCATCTCGTACAGAGCATTTATATCCGGATAACCAACAGATTGACTACGCATTAAATGCTTATTATTATCATACAGATGTACACGCCTAATGGACAACTATGTATTATTCTTTCACATGTACAGCCTCAAGGCTATAAATACATTGTATCATCCTTATTGTAAGGGGACTCAAAATTTCTTGGTAAAACCTGTTATCGAGAATTCCAAACAAACATTCAGCAATAACAAAACAGTGGACGTAGGCCATTCTTTCAAGGCTGAACAACTTTAAAATATTTTGTCTTATTTATTTTATCCGTGATTGAATAATTAGAGATAATCTAATTTTTTACATTAACAGTCAACATACGGAGATTGTAGAGAGGTACATAGTATGGATTGAGGGCCTTACGGATCTCGACAACCGATTAGGTTAGATAGTAGTGTATCAGAGGGGGTTCCTTATTTGGATTTCACTTTGCGAGACATCTCACGCATGAAACTAGCGAATGTTAGGAGTTGGAGAGAAGTTTGGTCGATAGTATATAAGTTTGGTACATTGGTTACTGTACCTATAAAAGAATATAATTGAGAGTTGATAACTCTTTTATAATATAAGGCCAATAGAGACGCCTAGCCTTAGTATCATTCTGAATAGAGCAATGATGCCATTGAAGAATTGAAAAAGTTATGACTAGTGGGGTGGATGAGTGCACCCCTACTACATCATCATACCTAGTGTGCAAGAATTGAAGTAGGAAAAATTACATGTCATTTGTACAATGATGCACTAGGAATAGGGTGTATGGGTGCCCTAGGTGATTGAATCAAGCAGTGGATTATGACTATTATGTGAATTCAACAGTCGGGTAAGCCGAAGATTACTCCGTAAGATTTGTCAAAGACTTACATTTCAAGATAAATTAAAATTTATTCAGGAAATACAAAATGCATCAGGATACAAACAACAGTGGTGATGGGTTACGATGTAGGGTAATATTGCAAGGATAGTCTTGCAGTGGGTCACCTCACTGTGAAAAAAGGGTGGACAATTCGAAACCAGTAGGGGCTTCTTCCACTAAAGAATGGGAGAGTATCCCAAAGGATCTCCTCATGTAGTAGAGATGGTGAGATTATAGATACTAAAGTGCGATTGAGTACGGCCTAATACCCACAGAGGGATGGGTAGAACAAGCAGTCTAATTGGATGCAGGAGAGAAAATTTTATGTGGACCCTGAGATCTTAGGGGAGGACGAGAGCAGTACCTTCCACTAGTGGAGTTTATGTCCAAATAACTCCTATAAGTTCACGTTCGGGCAGAGTGCCAGTAGAAGTATGGCACTGTAAACTTTGTTGTTGTCCTACTTGATAGTTAAAGGCGAGGAACCAATTATGATTAACAATATTGGAGAAGAATTGATATTATAGTATATATTATGTGAAATATATATTGCAAAACAATTTACTTGTACGAATGAGACGAGACGAAGTCGTATGTATATGAGAAGAGGATAAATCTACTAAGGTGCAAATAGTAGAAGGGTAGATAGTGAATATCTCAAATATAGTAAGTAGTGAAACTTAAACGATAAGGCTTAGGGAGGAGCCTACATGACGGGGTAACCTGGAGTTTAAAACAAACACGTGGAGTGTTCATTATTGAGGGTATTCGATATAATAATATATGGGTGGAACGGAATACTTTACTTGGGAGTGCAATGATGCGATGCACAACTTATTCACAACATTGTCTATACTTTCTATACATTTTCAAATTTTGGGACAAAATTCCGTTGTAAGTGGGATAGTATGTAACACCCCATATTTTTAATGATTTAAATAATTATGTGATTAATTATTTTTGTTGAATTAATTGAACTAAAATGTGAGAATTTAATTATTAATTAATCCGGATTAAAATAATTATTAACTAGCGTGCCAAGGGTTAAGACTTATTATTGAGAATTATTGAATATTACTGTGTTATATGTAATATGGAATTATGATATTTGATAAATTTTCGGAAGTGATAAATACGACAATTTGGTAATTTAAGTTCGACGCGCGTGTGAGTCGTGTCGAGACTAATTGACTGGGATAAAAAGAGAAATTATTTTTATTACTTCATATGGTCATTTTGAGTGCGTCGTTGAGTCCGGGAGGGTCGAGATAGTTAAAATAGTATACCCGAGTGTTTAGTTTGGGTCCCTCGGTAATTTTAGTCCTAATCGGCATCCCGAGAGGGCATTATGGTAAATTGTATTTTTGGGTTTAATTAATGGACGAAAATTGGGAGTTCTTTTATCAGTCAAGAAAATTCCTTTAGGTTTGATAGATACAGAAAGTAAAGAACGACCATAGAGGGTGTCAGGGAGAACCAATTTCCAAGAGGGAAGGCCAAATTATCACCATCTTGCACAACCACCACCATCAACACGTAGATCGAGAAGAGAAGAACGCGTCTATACCAACATCACCAAAGGATTCAAATCTTCAATTTAAGGCAAGTGTTTATTAGTTGCTTTCTTTTAGCAAGAATCATACTAATGTTAGAGTAGGTGAAATTAATCATGATTTACATGTTAATTGGGTGAAAACTAGAGTTTAAATGATGATTAGAGGCTGGGCTAATTAGTTGTTGATATTCCTTCATGTATCTGGAGGATAAACTACGAAATAAAATCATATATTGATGAAATAATCTGGGTTGATTAAGTTCTTGAATTGAAATTTTGGAAACTAGGGTTCATGTGAATTAATTTGGGTATTTTATATAATTATGATGATTAATGACGAATTAATGATCCTAGGATGTTAGGAATGATTTATAACTTGTTATGTGTTGATGGGTATTGATTATGAGGTGTTAGGTGTTGAATCTTAGAGGTTTTTAGGTTCAAAAATGGTAGAAAACCTGAAATTCTGTGAAGAAGACGAAACAGTAGGTCTCGTGCGAAGTTGAGCGAAGTCGTTGAAACGAGATTGGTATGTCGCGCTAAGTCTCTAGAGCGACACGTGGTAGTCGTTCAAATAACATGCCATGAGGTTCAGGAAACATAGTGAAAATCTGGGAATTTTCTTAGAGTTCAGTTTTGAGTTCATCGGCCAATTGGAGTGAGAGAAACTGCCTGATGGTAAACTTAAACAAGACAGAATTTCAGGAAAAGTATGTGAGAATTAATACTTTAATTATTTCGGTATAGAGAGAATGTACCTTGGAGATTATCATAGAGATAGTAATCCAAATATTTATACTATACGTAGTGTTGAGATTAAAATACGTATGAGAAGTATATATGTAGGTTGGGGAAATACCTATAAATTTTAATAGGACTTGTGTATGCCTATTATGCGAGATTATTGCTAAGAGCACTAATGGGTGATAACCGGGGGGTGCAAGAATTTTATAATTAAGTGCACTAATGAGTGATAACTCGGGGTGCAGAAACTCTATTGTTAAGTGTACTAATGGATGATAAACCGGGGGGTACAAGGATGATTATTGCTAGGTGCACTAATGGCTGATAACCCGGGGGTGCTGGATTATTATTGATAGGTACATTAATGGGTGCTAACCCGGGGATGCAGGATTCTCTTGATAGGTGCACTAATGGGTGATAAACCGGGGGTGCTAGATTATTAATTATAGGTGCATTAATGGGTGCTAACCCGGGGATGCAGGATTTTCTTGATAGGTGCACTAATGGGTCTTAGCCCGAGGGTGCAGGATTACTATATATATGTATATATGAACTTGTGAATATTTCTATCGTCTGAAATTAGTAGACTTGGTAATAATAATAATCATTACATTGCGCCAAACAGTCTTAACCTAAGGGTGCAGGATTAGTGTATATATATAGGGATAATGAGACTATATATATATATATACGAGTGTACTTGGGGAACTTTCTACTTTGTGAAACTAGTAAATAAAGTTTAAATGAGAAATAAAATAATCTTAGTGGATAAAAGATTAATCATTCGAACGGTGAATAATGAAACTTAGTATGTGAGATAAACTATTTGAATAGCGTATTGTATGGGCGATACGGGAATACTACTAGTGAGCATAGTTAGTATTAGTATGGTTTCTGACTAGTTAGACTGGGTGGTGTAAATAGGGGGAGATTAGATGTACGTTAGGCGTGCACAATAGATGGGAGGGGAGAAACTCATGTGAGAGTTCAATAACTAACATGCGTATAAGACTTGTTTTAAGAACCCGTTTTAAATACTTGCTAAATCATTTTTCAAACCTCCAGCTCTGACCCGTTTTTTGTATCTCTTCTCTCTTTTGCTATATATATATATATATATATATATAAGGTGCTCAGCCACAGAGGTACCAGAATTAGAGATTGGAGTGTCAGACGTACTACAACTGTTGTGGAAGTTGTAGATCCTTGCAGTAGACGCATCTATCTTTTCCATTTAGTTTCATCTAGACTTCTTATCTAGGGCATGTGTCGCCCACTTCTGGTTCCTTCATCAGACATATTGTATTCAATTTAGTTTGTGGTTTGGAGTTTTGAACTGGGATTTTTACCCAGTCTTATTTATTTTAGTATTTGATTCATGTTCGGTATTTATTATATTCCTATGTGTGGTGAATGGTTTATATTTTAAGACTGAATGAAAATGGATTTACTTGGTTTTACTAAAATTGGAAATGTTTTGACACCAAGCTTAATTTTATATTAGGTGATTAATATGGTTTAATTATTTTCGACAGTGATGCTAAGAATAAACCAACTGAATATCCTGTTTTAAATTGGTAAAGGACTGATCACCCTATATTTAATTGGGCAGGGTGTCACATAGCCTCATTGTAGTATGATGAAGATTGATTGATTTCCAACGGGCGGAGAGAGTCCATATGGAAAATTTTATTTTCATGTTTGTATATAAATAATAATGTAAAATGTCCCGCATTATCTCATATTGAATGTCTGATGGGAATGAATAGAATATCACAAATTCAAAAAAATTCAAAAACCTGTTTTTCTATTTGTTCCTTGTTCACGTTATCATTATTTCGGACGTCTTCCTATTGAAAGTAATAGATTTGTTAGTAAGAAACAATGTGATAGTATATATCTTATGGTGATGGACAAAGCTTTAGATTTTATTTTCCCTACTCAAGCATATAAGTTAAAAGCGTGTGTAGATCGGAACCCATTTTTCTTTATTTTCGTCTCCTTTAAACGAGAGAAGGATTGAATTATCTATTTCACACACTTAAAAAGGTAAGGATATAATGATACAAATTTAATGAATGACATATGTTTCGATTACATACATGGTTTGATATTTCTTCGCTTTTCAGCAATTCTTTAATATTGTCGACGCAAACGAATGCAAGTCTTATGTTGTATAGAGACAATTGCTGAATTTCAAGATAGAAAATAATGTTAGAATAATAATTGAAACATTTATGTAAGCTATGATCATTAAATAATATGCGTGTACTTTCTAAATTTATGCATGTACTTAATAAAGTACACGCATGTAATTCAGTACAAAAATGTGTGTACTTTATAAAACCAATCATTTACTTGAGTAACAAATGTGTGTATATCATTGATAATGCGTGTACTTTATTATACTATGAATGTTTTTTGTTTCAAAATGCGTGTACTTTATAAAAATATTAGATTATATAATATGGAGCTATAATTTAAAAAATTAGCAGGCATCGTAATTTTCGTATATATACATAAATGCATTATTAAAATACAAATAAGTGCATTTCAAAATAAAAATAAGTTGGTTTAAAAAAAATAAACAAAAGATTTACCCTATATCCTTCTCTAATGTGAAATATTCTTTCAATTTAGTTTGTCCTTCTTCTATAAGGTATTTTGTATACTTGCAGATTTATAGGTCTATTTTATCCGTTGCTAGTGAAGAAGACTTGCTTTTATTATTTTTCCCTTTTTTTTTATGGCACAGTAGTAGATTTATTATTTGGTCTCTTTCTTCCTTTCGGATGAAATTTAGCAGGAGCTTCATTCGAATGATTTTTATTATTTTCTTCTTTTGACAAATAATTAATAGGATGTGAATATACAAAATCATCATCAATCTGTTGTTTTCGGTCTTTCCTTTCTTGGATTCTCACATACATTTATTTTTTATGTTTTATTTCTTCATCATTTTTAGAAGGGGAGGACGTCAAATCTTTTATCTTTTGATTGAGAATTTTATTTGATGTTTCCTATAGAAAACAAAATATCATGTTTAACTTATGGATTATTCCATAAACATGCCATAAACCTCAATGAAAATGAATCAAATGTCAAACAACAAGAGAATTTGTGGATTACTATATTGATAATGTTTGTACTTTATTAAACTATGTGTGTACTTTATAAAATAATGGATGATCATCAATAGAATATGCTTGTAATTTATGAAATATATGTGTACTCTCAATTATTTTCTAATAAATAACAAAGTATACCTAAGTACACGCAAAATATTACGAAGTACATGTAAAAGTAAAAATAATTTCACGTGTACTTTGTAGTGATATGCATGTACTTTATATTATGACCTAAGAACAAATAAGAAATCATAAAGTACACGCATAACATTACAAAGTACACGCAAATTTACGTAATACTTTTTAAATACTATGTGTGTACTTAAATAGCCAATGCGATAATGCATGTAATTTAACATAAATATAGACAAATGATTACAAATAGATTTGTAAGATCACCAAATTACCTGCTCATTGAGTTTCGTAATAGCTGCTTCTTTATCATTTAAGAACCTTTGGTTGGCTTCAGACAAGTAGTTAACGCTTTACTGAAGCTCATGTGATGTGATCCTTTGAGTTTCTAATGAATCTCTAGCAGCATTCAAACCATTATTTAAATTTCAATTTTCACTTTTGAGTTGGGCATTATCTTCCTCCAACTTTTTTATTCGGTCACAATTGTTCTTTTTCGACTATTCAAGTTGATTTTTCAACTCATTATTTAAACAAATATGTTGGGTCTTATCCTCCTTCAACTTTTTTATTTGTTCGGTGACGTTATCTTTCAACTCTTGAAGCTAAAGTTTGAATAGTGTATTGAAAAGAATCTGTTGGCCCTTATCCTCCCTAACTTCTTAAAATTCTCTTCAGCTCGACACCTTGCTTCATTACTTTCTTTGAGTTAGGTATCTCTTTCCTCCAACATCAATTTCACCCGAGCATTCTCTTTAGTCAATTTTCTTACTCAATTATCCAACGTGACTAAATCAGCTTTCTTCTTAGAGGACTTTGTCATTCCGTATTTCCTGATTGGATTTCGATGAAGAACTTGTAGCTCGTGATGGTTCTTCTTTTGATTCTGGTTGTGATATCTCCAAAATGAAATTGAGCATGTCATCATTTTTCACTTTTCTTCCTTACTCTTTGAGACTTTTTTCTTCAAAGAGGCTTTATTGATCTTATTCTCATTCATCCATTCTTTTAATGTTCCCAAGCTCCACCGAAGAAATCTTGGTTCTTTGTCCTCCTTCTTCTCGATAAGATTGATAACATTAAACTTCTTGCATACCCAATACTTTGAAAATTGAAATAAAAATTATAAGTTATACCATTTAAACCAATTAATATGAGTAACATTGTTAGTATTGTTAAAGTACACGCACAAGACATAAAGTACACACAAATTTCATTGAAATTTATGTGTACTTTATGTCTTATGTATGTACTTTCATAAAGTACATGCATATTTCATAAAGTACACACACATTCAAAATTATTTGGTTCAATGCATTGTGCGTGTAATTTATGTATTATGCGTGTACTTAACAAAAAAATGCATATTATATAAAATACACGCACATTTAAAATGATTTGATTCAATGCAATGTGCGTGTACTTTATGAAATATATGTGTATTTTCACAAAATACATGCATGTTTTATAAAGTACACGCACATTGAAGATGATTTTGTTCATTTTAATATGCGTGTACTTTATGTAAATATGCATGTACTTTATAAAATACACGCATATTTTGTAAAGTCCACGTACACTGAAGATATTTTTGTTCATTTCAATGTGTCTCTACTTTATATAAATATGCATGTACTTTATGAAATTTTTAAATATGAATATATGTGTTTTCTCACCAATAAAGATATCACACATCCAATGGTTGTGTTGGGCTTAGATTTTATCGTTTTGTCGAAAAAGTTTATTAGAAATTCATGGATAGCAGAAGCCCATTCGTACGTAATCATATCATCAATATTGTTAATGTATTGAGTGAAAAATTCTCATGTTGTAAAGTTTGAGTTTGAGAACAGGAGCATTGTCATGAAGTGGAGGGCAACAAGCATAACAAAATCATTCATGCCCTCATCAGTGTCAAGCTCAATCGACTTATTCAATCCCTTTGTAATATCTGATTTTCCAATCTTTTGTTGGCTTCAAAGTAGCGGCTGAGAAATTCTGGTTTGGTGGCAGACTGACCGAATCTCATATTCAAATTTATTTTATTTTGCCCTTCAATTATTGGGTAGCAAAATACTTAAATTATATTGTCGGGGCTTATTTGAACATCGCCAATCATACTAAAACACTTCCTCTCTTTTTTGTACAGCTTAACAAGGGAAAGAATGTTTTTATCACTCTTTTTATGATGTCCCTCTACAACATCGCCTTTGTAGTAGGCATTGAACAACAGCCAAAAAGTGTCTTCTTAAGAAGCTTAATATGCTTCTCATTTATTTTGCCTAAAAAATCAGACAAATCATTACAAACTCAGGACATTCTATATTGGTCAAATTTATTAACTTCCCTTGTTGATTTCTTTTCCCTCCTCTTATTATCTGCTTTTGCTTACTTCGTGGGACCACTCTTATCAGCAATTTCTTTTTCGCGATTCTTTCCCCTTTACGCCCTTGTCTTCAAAGTCATTTGTAGAAAGAAAATGAGTAAAGATTAAAGTAAACGTATAAGATTAAATTAAACACATAAAAAATAAAGTACACACGTAAAATAATAAAGTGCATGGACATTGCAATATAATACAAGCTTCAAAACATAACGTACAAGCAGTTTGCAATAAAATGCACGCATCAAAATATAAAGTACATGGATTTTGTATTGAATAACAAATATATTAGAGTAGAGTAGATGATTGTTTAACAAAAGTACATGCAATATTCTCTTAACACTTCACACAAATCTCAATAAAATGCAAGAAATACATAATACAAAATTTCAAAAAATAAATTCCATATCGTCCGTTACACGGTAATACCTAACACCTATTGTTTGACAAGTTATAAACCAAGATTCTTTGTTCGTAACATATTCACAAGATAAGTGATACAATAGATCCATGCTAAACGCGCCACCCTTTTCAAAACCTCTTAAGAAATACTGCTTAATTAGTTTTCCTAAATCCTTCGCTTTCGATTCAGTTACTTGAAACTTTTGTACATCAAAAGTCCATTTAATGTCTTCAAAGTAGTAGTAAAAACCAAGTAACTTTTTTTTCTCTATCATTGATGCAAAATAGAAAATGAATTATATCATCATAAGTACTATTGTCTGTCAATGTGAAAGGTTTTGTATTGTTAAGATCTTCAAAGGTGTACCCAGTAGTTGTATAGTTGAACATTCTTGATGGTATGATTTCTAAAAAATAACACAACCCAAATACTTCTTACAAAAACTAGAATATCATTCAAATTTCGCTGACACGGATCACAATAACACAAGATCTAATAAATATGGAGAGGACATATATATTACATAAAGTACAAGCATAATAACATATAGTACATGCACATTGGATTGAGCCAAATAAATCTCAATGTGTGTGTGTTCTTTATGTAATTGGGTGTATTTTATGAAAGTACAGGCATAATACAAAAAGTATACGCATAATGGATTGAACCAAATCAATTTCAATGTTCGTGTACTTTAAGTAGTATGCGTGTATTTTATGAAAGTACATGCATAATACATAAAGTACACGTATATTGAAATTGATTTGGTTAAACTTCAATGTGAGTGTACTTTATGAATTTGCGTGTACTGTTAGAAAGTACACGCAAATTAATAAAGTACACGAACATTATAATTGATTTAGTTCAATCCAATATTGCCACAATAATATACGAACTATTAAATGTCGCTGGCCTGGACCACTATTAATACGACGCATGAAAATACACAGAGCTTGTATATGCTCCCCAGTCCTTAATAAATTCCACTGGCGCGAAGCACAATTAATATAGGAGTTACCCAGAGCATGTATATATTCCTCAATAAATGTTGCTGGCGCGTACCATAATTTATATAGGACCTATACAAATTCAAAGAGAATGTACATATTCCAATCATTTATATATTCCCCGTCCTCAATAAATAATGTACCATGAGGAAATGTACAGTGACGAAATATATAAGTGTTCAGTCCTCAACATACAAAAAGTGTGTTTTGCATTTAAAATCAGGGCAATAAATGTATAAGCTAGATTGATATTGTATTTTTCGATATCATCAGCAAACACAAAGTGTTTCTTCAGTCCACGTATAATGTCTACAAATTTATACATGTGAGAACACAAAATACATAATAAAATAAGGAAAACGTCATATAAAACCTAATGACACGAAAATTGTACATGGAATACAAGACATAACACTCAAAATATAAGGACAAGCAAGTGATATAAAAAAAAACAAAGCTAAGAACGCAACATGTACAAAGTGTATGGTATGATCTTAAGATAAAAACTTAAAACACAATATTACATTTAATTCACAATAAATTACATCAAATACATATATCTGAGCATGTATATATACATATTAGGGTTATTTTGAAGAATTTTATTGATAATGTGAATCGTTTGTTAGAACTTCCACGATTAGGGTTTTGATCACTTGAATTCCTGTGACGTGTGTTTGTTTGGGAATTCAAGGGTACTTATATGTTGTTGCTGGACCCAAATTTGATTAAGAATGAGAATCGGTTTGGGGTTTTGATCGAAGAAACAATACAGTTATGGTTTTAATCGAAGAGACAATACAGTCGTTTTAATGCTTGAATTTCTGTGAACTGTGTTTGTTTTTCAATTCGGGAATATTTATATATTGGACCTAATTGTTTAAATTTATTGGTCATGTATTTAGAGTCCAAAATTATTAATTCAAGGACTCGACAATAAAAACTGCATAAAAATATGAGGCAGGCTTAGGCACACAGTCTTATGACCAGTAGATCCCCGATATGAAAAAATATAATTTTTTTATGACACACATGCACATACGCACACATATATATAGTAACTTAATAATTTTGTGTTAATTGATTCAAATAACTTGTGGGCGAACCAATAACTTGTGGGCGGATGGTCTGGCTCGACTTGGTAGACAACAGGTACACGACTACACTGAATACGAGGAGACACCGGAGACCCTATTCTGCCTGCTTGAGCAAGAGGATCCGAAGAACACAAGGATAGCGATTCAGGCATGCATTGACCCTACCTACCGCATTGCCACCTTTGGTAGCTATGCCTTGGACGACAAGGGACAGTGGAAAGGTGGGTGCTACGGAAAACTCAGAGGCACCCCATCCCTTCTTCGTGCACTTATGGAGGGTCTCTTCCACAGCCTGAATATGGCCAGAATGCGGGGATGGAAGGATGTTATGGTGGAGACTGACTCCCATGAGCTCATTGAGATGTTCAAGGGGGTCCAATACATCGAGTCTGATTTTGAGAACACTAGGATCGACTGCTATGAGCAAATGCGATTTGTGGGAGCGGACTTCATCTTTTCGCACCCAGGGAGGATCCGTGGAGCTGATTGGTTGGCTCGTGAAGCTAAGCTCCAAGAAGAGGCTATAGTGGAAATTGATGAGGTCCCGATGGCCATGCGCTGGATTCTGGAGAATCCTATGATGTAGTGTGGGGTTGCCTGACTGTTTGTTGATCCCATGTTATTTGTCTATGGTTTTTCTTTGCCTCGATGGCTTATGGTTCTGTATGATGTAAAACAACTTTAACCGTTTATCTTTCATTGTTAACCAAAAAAAAAAAAAATTGATTCAAATATATATGTTTTTTTGCTCAAATAAATGAACCTTGAGTTTCAGGCTTTTACGGACATACGGGATCAAACAAACATATTTAGGTCTGGTGCGAACTTGAGCAGGTGGTGTGGACAAGTACCATACCTTTATCATATACCTCGCGTTTGGCTAGATCCCATTGAGTGCCCGCCCATGTCCACCCATTTTATTAATACCAATCTATAATATACTTTATAAGAAGTTTAATAGCAATTAATACCCACATCTAGTAGTGGCAAAATGTGGCCCAAATAATAAAACAACTCATATTAGCCCAAGCATTTAAATATGGGGTCCATGTTTAAAAGCTATGAGTTAAATATGGGGCCCATATTTCAAAGCTATGAGTTAAATATGGGGCCCATATTTCAAAGCAAAAAATCAAATATGGAGCTCAATTTTAAAAGATACAAATCAAATATAATACTCATTTTGAAAAGTTATGAGTAAAATATGAGTTTTTTTTATATATACCTCGAATTCTAATACTTAATTTAGTAGAAAAATAATGGGTTGGCCCAACCCATATTTGGTCCGCCCATATTTGGCCCGGTCCACATTTAACCCAACCCACATTTGCCCAACTCACATTTAGCCCAACCCATATTTGACCCGCCCAAATTAGGCCAACCCATAATTTTGCCAATGCTACCCACATCTCATCTTTTCAACACTTTCTATCTTTCCATATCCTATAAGCCAGCCCTTTATCTCCTCTCTCCATTATTGCTCATAAACGATTGGGAGAATGTGAGGGAGTTATCATTCTCACGCCTGATCGCACCAAACCCATGGCTCCCCATTATAACCGTGCTCAACCCCAATATCTCCACCTCCAAACAAAGCCTCTCCTTCTATGTTCAGATCTGAGTAAAGCACCTTCAAAGTCTCCTGTAAAAAAATGACACCAACTATGAGCACGTGTGTAGGTGTAGCCAAGAAAGAAGAGCGAAAAAGATGGGGAAACCATTGGGAATATTAGGGGAATTTTTCAGTAGGAGATACCTTGAGAGTAGACAACTTCTGTCTTCACAACCCCATGTACTCACTGGAATGCAAGCTGTACTCCAAAAAAGCAACCCGCTCCGAACTCAGCCAACTTCAGACCTAGCTGATCCGGACTGTCCAGATCTATACTCGATAAAGGTCCGTGAATAATAATGACAGGGTTATCCGTCATTTATAACAGGACTATCCATCCGTCTGATGAACAATGGAATGGATACATAAATAATAATGACAAGTTACTTCCTAATGTATTCTAATCTCATTTTTTTAGGTGCTATGATACTGCTCTTCTTTTTTTTCATCTATAGCCTTTGTAAAACTAACTGAAAATAGATTGCCAAATTTTCAAAATGTTGACCAACATATCAATCACTTAGGGGTTTGCAAATAGGCTTCAAATATATATAGGAGTTTATGTTATTCATGTATGGGACTTCAATTTTCATGTTTGTTTTTCCCATTCTTTAAGAGATGTAAAAATTCATTTTCATTGTTTTGTGATTTATATAAAAAAAAATGGACATTCTTTTTACAAAAAAGATATTGACGATAATTGTATCAAATAAAAAAACTCGACATCAATTTTATATAGAAAAATTGGACAAAACTTTTATTATAAACTTAAATTTTTTGAAACCTTTATTTTTTTGTAAAATACTAAGTTGCAATTTTGATAAATTACTAATTTTTGTATTTTATACTTTAATGCGTGACACGACACGAATAGCGTGATTTATAATTTTCACACAACGTTAAATACAATATGATAATAAAAGTTCTGACCATTCTTTTAAAAAAAAATGTTGTCCATTATTTTTATTTGATATAATTATCATTGACATTTTTTTGATAAAACGAATGCTCATTTTTTTTAAAATGAATAATATCACAGTTTTTTGATTAACTTACATTTCTAGAAAAAAAATACTAATAAGTTTTTTCTAGAATATTAGAATTTTTTAAATTCAAAATATAATGTTTTCTGGACATTATGTATTTTGAAATAAATAATAGGTTTTGGACAAAATATTATATTTAAAATATATGTATAGAAGGACACTTTAGTCATTTTGGTGTTTAAATGTTGAAAGTGGAGTGGAAATCGTGGTTCTCTACATTTTCAAATATATTATTTTTGTACTTTAATACCAAAATCCCCATCTGGCTTTTTACTCATTTATCAATTGGGTGTTTATCATTTTGCTCTCTCACACATACACACTCATAAAGTTGGTAGTACCTGCAAATGCTAATACATTATTCGAATTTTTTCCCTTTCAAAACCCCATCTCGGTTTTGCTCATTACACCATTTTATGACTTGGGACTCAATCATTTCACATAAATTCATCACAAATGCCTCATCTAATCTTCTCCCATTTTCTTGATTTTTTTCCTTTTTACCCACTTATTTGACTAAAAATACGAAAATTGGTGTTATGTTTAGTTCCCTTACATGATACTTTTAAATGTATTTCTTTAAACATACTTATACAATTTTATAATTTTTGGTGGTGTTGGATGCTACTTTTCTTTTTTAGGTAAATCATTTGAATTTTTTTAGAAAAATAATTTGGGTTTATATTTAGTAGCCTTACATGGTAATTTTAAGTGCAATAGGTTAAACACAGTGATACTGTTTTTAATTTTTTGGGGGGTGTTGGATGTCACCTTTATACTTTTTTCAATTCTTTGAACTTTTTTAGAAAAAAAACTATGCTTGAAAACCCAACGTTAAAAAAGATCTCCAAAATCGATTGACAATAACAAAATATTTAGTCCTCATTGAAATGATTTGCGGTGTATCAAATCCATGATGGGGGCATGAAGTACTTAATTCATTGAAATGCTCGTAGCATCGATGAAACGGTTCATTTTCCAATTGTCAGAAAGCTTGAATTTGAGCCTTGATGAAGATCGTTGGATGTGTGGGAAAGAATTTCTTGAGAAATTAGATTGCAAGTCATTCCAGGATGCAATCGAGCTTAGACGTAATGACCATAGCCAGGTCTTAGCCTTATCTTTTAGCGAGAATGGGAAGAGTTTTAGGCGGATCACCTCTTGTGTGCAAGTTTGATCATTGAGAGTTTCAAACACATCCTCAAATTCCTTGATGTGGAGATATGGCTTTTCAGAATCCATCCCATGGTAGTGGGGGAGCATCTGGATCATCTCATTTTTAAACCGAAATTGCCCTACATTATACGGGAGTATAATGCATCCCGGAGTGATAGTGCGCTCAGGATATAAAATTTCTCTCAAAGGGTGGTACGGGGCCTCTTCCTCACCGGTGGCTGCACTACCGTGTTGCGACGTGTCTCTCTCTCTTAACGACCCGGTATCCTCACTTGGTATACTCGGGGCGTGCTCTGAAGTGTGTCCTAAGAGGGGAAAACAGTCATTGGGAAACGGGAACATCGGCTCTTTTTCACGCATTGAATCTCTTTTATTATTTTTTGGTATCTTAGCTCTCCACGCGGTAACCAATTTCGCAATTTTGGACTCGGTTAGGACTTTTTCGGGCTAAGGGTGTATTGGGTAAAATGAGAATGGTACGGGAAATCTGGAATTGGAAAGTTTTCTTATGATGTCCATTTGTGATTTTTTCGGGCTACTGCTCATTTTCTCTATTTTTGTTTCTATTTTTCACTTCTTTTCTTTTCTTGCTATTTTTTTTGTTCAGAATATCTATTTTTTTTCTTGCCCCTTTTTATGCACTTTCCGGACTTAAATTTTGACTTTATCCATTTTTCACAATTTCGAGCTATTTGGATTTTTCGGATTGTCAAACGAAAGGAAAAATTTATTCGACTCAATTTGGGTTACAAAAGGGATAATTTTCCGCTACTTTTTCTGGCCAATATTTTTGGGTGACAAACGAGGGCCTACTTCATTGTCCAAAATACTAATTGCGTTACCATATGCGTTTCAAGATGAATTAAGTTTAGATATCTATTTGGCACGTTTTTCAAGGTAATATCACACAATTTTCTATAACCGATCAAAATGAAAGGATTGAGATCCTCGACAACTTTTTAGATGCTGAAAAGAACTTTGAGTTAATAATTAACTCGGATTGATTTATAAATTTCACAAAGATGGCAGACTCGAATCTCACCGGGGTTGTTAATCTCCACATTTATTCGTTAAGTCGCCTATGTTCGCTCAATTTCCATCTTTGGTTAATTTCGACTTTGTGTATTATGAATTTTATAACTTGAGACTTTAAACCAACTTTTAATGATATTTTTGAAAATTTTGAATTCCAATTTTATTTATTTTGAACAAAAATATTTTTGGATTTTTCAAGATTTCATGATTTTTTTGAAATTTCTGGGCATTTTTGAAAATTTGTGAAGTTTTAGAAATATGCACTTGTGACCCCCCTAACTTAGACTTTTGCATTGTCCTCAAGCAAAAAGGAAGAAAATCTAACTCAAAGCGAATTAAAAGTGCGGAAAAATAAAACAAACAAATGAAGAAAATGCGGACTTTTATATAAAAGGACTGTGATACAATAGCAGGAAAAAGCAGACAACCATGTGGACAAGTCAAACAACTAACAACTGACACCTAAACCAACAAAGCTTCACTGGGGCGGTGGTTTAGAAGAGCTGGACATGTCGGTGCCATGAGGGTCATGAAAGTAGGATGGCAATGGCTCATTTGGATCCCCCTCGCATGTGTACAAGTCCGCTTAGAAGCGAAACATCATACTTGTATCGCGTCGGTAGTCGGTCAAAAAGTTACTGAATCTCATTTCGAGGGCTGACATTCTATTCGTGAGCTCGCCACCCGCCCATTCGAAATCTGGGTCGTCTTCTTCTTCGGTCGAATCTTCATCTACCCCCACTTCTCCCATCTCCACATCAACACCTGCTTCTTCTTCTTCTTCTTCCTCTTCCTCTTCCTCACTTGAGGCAGCATCGGCCTCATCATCACTTCCATGTCTCGCTCGAAGGATGGCTAGCTGCTTGGCACTCTGAGTGCGGGTTCCTTGTCCAAAGTGACCGGGGAGGTGAGTACGATCTAGCGGGGCCTCAATGCCAGCGTCTTTGAGAATGGAGGTAATCAGGCGTGCATACCTATGTGGTGATGCACCTTTATCATCCATGGCTACAACGATAATTTCATCGTATAGGGTGCGAGCCAGGTTAATTGGAGTGTTATGATCGAAGAGGTGGTATGTCAATGTGGCTTGACAGGGATGCATTACGGAATCGTTGGAGATTTGCAGAATGTTAGCACACACAATTTGGAATGTGAGGCGTGCTTTCTCATTAAGTTGGCCAACAGCGACAGTCTCCCCCCTCCATGTAATGACGGGAGCAATTCGCTCCATAATCAGTTCTTGACTACCGGGGTGACATTCCTTGGGTATGTGTAGTCTTGAACATCGAGAACGTCATATTCGCCCAACTTGGCAGTGAGAAGGGACAAAGAAAAGGGAATGACGATACCATCAACATAGGCTTGTGACTCGAATTGGCCCGTTCGAACAAGGGAGCCATAAAAAGAGCGTACCTTGGCGGCCCAAACTGCTTCGTATGGTTCATTAAGGAAACGACACCAACCCCTAGGCATGAAGAGGGAGGTGACGAAATTGGGCAGCCCTATCCATTGGATTGTGCGCTCCATGTGGAGTTTGCAATCCGGACCAAAGAAACGGTTGCACCAACGCTGTTCTTGGCGGGCGCGAAACTCACCATGGCCGGAGGGTAAGATTTTAATTGAGTCGTATTTGACGGGGGGGGGGGGGGGGGGGGGGCTCTTTGGGACATTAGGACAAGGGGAGGGTGCTGGAAAAATAGGTAAAGAGAAGTTCTGTAGTTGAAGGTGTGGAGAAAAGTGGAGGCTAAGGGTGGGTATTTATAGGTGAGGATTGGGGGGAAGGGTTTGGAAATGGAGAGAAAGAGTTGGGAGGGAAAAGGGGATAAATTTGGGAGGGAAATTGAGGAGGGGGAAGTGGTTGGACGAAATTGGGGGGGGGGGGGGGAAGGGAATGTATTGGGGAGAAGGGGGTGTACCTAGGGAAAGAGGAAAGACTGCAGAAATCGGACCGATCCGGCTGTTCCAGGATCGGACCGGTCCGGTCCTTTTAATTTTTGAGTTCTTTAACCACCAGATCAATTCGGCTGTTAAAGAAACGAACCGATCCGGGTCGGACCTGTCCGCCTCGAAAATAAAAGAACCGATTCGGTTCTTTCATTCCTCCCCTTAACTTAAATGCGATCACTCTCTCCGAAATTTTTCGACGCGCAACAATACTTCCTATCAATTTTCGATTAAGAATTCACCCCATACGCGTTGGGGGTGCGACGACCTCACTGTAGCAGCTCACTCGACCCCGTAAACGGGGTCCGATAACTAAATGGTGTCGGCTTCTTCCACACACGCCTCTAGATATGTCTTTAGGCGTTGTCCATTTACTTTGAATGTATTTCCACTCGACAGCTCCGTGCAGGACTACATTCTTTACAACGAACGGGCCAGACCATCGTGACCACAACTTGCCTGAAAATAGATGAAGCCTAGAATTATAGAGAAGCACTTTTTTATCCGGGAAGAAACTCTTTGCGTCGAATGATATTATCGTGAGCGAGGTGCATCCTTTCTTTGGAAATTCTTGCGTTCTCGTACGCATCATTGCGTATCTCTTCTAACTCATTTAATTGAAGCTTGCGAGCTTCACCGTCTTTATCCATGTCGTAATTCAACTTTTTAATCGCCTCATACGCCTTGTGCTCCAATTCAACGGGAAGATGGCAAGGTTTGTCGTACACAAAGCGGAATGGGGATATGCCGAGCGGATTATTATATGCGGTACGATAGGCCCATAGCGAATGGTTCAATCTAAGTGACCAATCTTTTCGGGTAGGATTGACAGTCTTTTCAAGAATGTTCTTGATTTCTCGATTCGCTAGTTCGGGTTGCCCATTCGTTTGTGGGTGATAAGTCGTTCCAACCTTGTGAACGACACCATACTTTCTCATGAGATTCTCGAATGGCCTATTGCAAAAGTGCGTGCCATTATCACTGATTATCGCTTTTGGAGCGCCGAAGCGAGAAAGTATGTGTTCCTGTAGGAACTTAATCACCACTTTGTTGTCATTTGTCTTGGTCGCTATGGCTTCCACCCATTTGGAAACGTAGTTGACCGCAATAAGGATGTTTAGGAAACCAAAGGACAGGGGGAAAGGGCCCATGAAGTCAATACCCTAACAGTCGAAGATCTCAATGATGAGTATCGGGGTTAATGGCATCATGTCTCGTCAGGTAATAGCTCCCATGCTTTGGCACATGTTGCACGATTTACAAGCATTGTTTACATACCAGAATATTATGGGCAAATGGAGGTCGCATTGAAGAATTTTAGCGTCCGTCTTTTTCATCGAAAAGTGGCCTCCACAAGCTTCCGAATGACAAAATTGGATGACTTTGGGGATCTCGTCATTCGGTGCACGTCATCGGATGATTTGGTCAGCGCAATATTTAAACAGGAAAGGGTCATGATAGAAAAATATGCGCGACCAAGTATTAAACCTCTTCTTATCTTGCGGTGTCAAATCGGGAGGGATGACTCCCGTGACAAGATAGTTCACTATATCCGCAAACCAGGGAAAAGGAGAGGTGACAAAGAGTTGCTCATCCGGAAAGTATTCGTCTATGGGTATTGAATCACTAGGCACGTCGGACGAAAGGCGTGATAAGTGGTCGACAACGACGTTTTCTACTCCTTTCTTATCTTTAATGGAGAGATTAAACTCTTGTAGGAGTAAGATCCACCTTATGAGGCACGGCTTTGCGTCTTTCATCGCAAGTAGGTATTTCAATGCCGTGTGCTCGGTGAAACAAGTGATGGGAGAACCGATAAGGTAGGACTGAAATTTGTCAAGAGCAAAGGCTACAGCTAATAACTCCTTCTCTGTAGTGAAGTAATTAAGTTGTGGCCCGATAAGAGTCCGGCTAGGATAATAGATGACATGAACCTGTTTGTCTTTTCTTTGGCCCAAAACAGCCCCTATCGCATAGTCGCTAGTATCACACATAAGTTCGAATAGTAAAGACCAATACGGAACTTGTATGATGGGAGCGGACACAAGAATGGTTTTTAGTTTTTCAAAGGAGCTATGGCATGCTTCCGTCCATTCAAATGGGGTGTCCTTCATGAGTAGGTTGCTTAAGGGCCTAGCGATGGCGCTAAAGTCCTTAATGAACCTTCGATAAAACCCTGCGTGGCCCAAGAAGGAGCGCACGTCTTTAAGCTATTTTGGTGGGGATAGATCGTCTATGACATCTATCTTAGCTCTATCAAATTCTATCCCCTTGGATGAAACTATGTGGCGAAGAACTATTCCCTCAGTGACCATAAAATGGCATTTCTGCTAATTTAGCACTAAGTTCTTTTCCACAAACCGGGCAAGTACCTTTTCCAGTTTTCAAGACAAAGATCGAAAGAAGTGCCAAAAATGCTAAAATAGTCCATGAACACTTCTAGTCCTCTCTCGACCATGTCGCTAAATAGGCTCAACATGCACCTTTGAAAGGTCGCGGGTGCATTATACAAGCCGAATGGCATACGTTTGTAGGCAAACATACCAAAGGGGCAAGTGAAGGTCGTTTTCTCCTGGTCAAGTACATCTACCTCAATTTGTTTATATTCGGAGTAACCATCAAGGAAGCAATAATAAGGGTGGCTCGCTACTCTCTCAAGTATCTGATCAATAAATGGTAAGGGGAAATGGTCTTTCCTAGTTCCCCTATTGAGTTTTCGATAATCAATGCAAACACGCCACCCGATGGTGGTACGTTGGGGAACTAGCTCTCCCTTAGCATTCTCAATCACTGTCATGCTCAACCTCTTCGGGACAACTTGAATAGGGCTCACCCATTTTCTATCCGAGATTGGATAGATAATCCCAACATCCAATAACTTGATGATTTCGGTTCTCACCACTTCTTTTATATTAGGATTTAGCCTTCTTTGCATTTCTCTCGAGGGCTTGACATCCTCTTCGAGATGGATCTTGTGGGTGCAAATCAAAGGACTTATCCCATTCAAATCAGCAATACACCAATCGAAAGTATCTTGGTGCTTCCTCGGAATTTTTAACAGTTTACCCTCCTGCTCATCGTCTAGGCTAGAGGAGACAACAACAGGAAATGTCTCATCATCTCCTAGGTATGCATATTTAATATGGGAGGGTAGTTTCTTCAATTCAAGGGTTGGAAATTTGCCGCTGGAGGGAACTACGCGTGTCTCCCTTGGTGGTAACTCCTCGAATCAAGAAACCCAATTCACATCTCTCGCGTCCTCATTCGACGCTCTCTCATCAAGTAACTCTCTCAACTCCTCAACCTCCCTCTCAAATTCGGTGTACGTTCCCTCACTCTCGTGGCTTGAAACTAAATAGGACCCTAGGGCATCTCCATAATAATTTTTCTCAAAATACTCCTCTACGATCTCGTCTATTAAGCTCACCGCGTGAAGATCATCTTCTTTCCCCGTATGTTGAGCTATATGAAAGACGTTAGTCTCTAATGTCATGTTCCCAAAAGTGAGTTGCATCTGCCCATTCCGAGTATTAATAATAGCATTAGCCGTAGCTAAGAATGGGTGCCCAAGAATGATGGGAACATGATTACTCGAAGTGAAGGAGGGCTCCGTGTCCTAAATGACAAAGTCTACCGGGAAGTAGAAACTGTCAACTTGGACGATCACATCCTTAACTACACCTCTTGGGATCTTTACTGTTCGATCCGATAATAGGAGAATGATCTTTATGAGCTTCAGGTCGCCCAGATCAAGTTGCCTATAGATGGCGTAAGGGAGGATATTGACAATTGCTCCCAAGTCAAGTAAGGCTTTTTCAATTTTATTTTCTCCAATGATACAGGAAATGGTGGGTGCACCGGGATCTTTAAATTTAGGCGAGAGATCATTAAGTAGGATGGAGCTCACGTTCTGTGCTAGAAAGACATTTTTCTTTACCTTTATCCTCCCCTTTATCGTCAACATGTCTTTGATGACTTTTGCATAAGAGGGAATTTGATTAATGGCGTCGAGGAAAGGTAAATTTAGCTTTACTTGCTTTAGTACGTCTAGCGCTTCATCACTGGGGTTTCCTTTTTAGGAAGGAATTAACCTTTGAGGAAACAGTGTCGCGGTGGGTGGTTTCACTACTACATCGGGCTCACTAGTATCTTCTTTATCACTCTCTTTTAAAGGGACATCTTCGGCCTCTTTTGTGCCGAGCGAAATCTCCTTGTCTTTGGTTGTGTCGTGTGGGGGAGGTGATAAATTAATGACTCTCCCACTACGAAGAGTGGTCACAGCTTGACATTGCTCCTAATGTTCGGTGGATGTGGAGCTAACACTAGTTTGACCTTGGGGAGGTCTTTGGACCTTGGCAGGAAACTTTCCCTTCTCTTAGACACTCAACGATGATTGTATATTTGAAATATTTTCATTTATGTCGCTGATCAGGTGATCATATCTAGCATTGGCTGCACTCTGGTTATTGATGAATTGGTTCATCGTATCCTCGAGAGTTCTCTACAGTGGAGTGATATATGTTCCTTGAGGTGGTCGTGCTTTCACATGGCCTTGCATGTGTGGAGCTTGCTGAAAGTGCGGTGGTGGAGGAGGGGCAACATGTGAATTAGAATTCATCGCAGCATGTTGTTGCCCATAGCTAAAACTAGGATGGTTTTTCAATGAAGGGTTGTAAGAATTCTCGTGCGGTGCACCAAAATTACCCGTGAATCCTCCTGTACCACTGACTTGCTCTTAAAGCATTACTTTATAGGCGGGTATAGTCGGGTATTCCTCAGTTGAATGACCCGCCTCATAAATCACACACACCTTCTCGATGGGGTTTGGGATGGATCCAATTAGTCCTCTTCCACATACCTCACATAAGTCTCGCAGTCCTTTCTCAAGTACATCTAATCGACTGTCCGTCATATAATTCTTTTCGATGTGAAATAGGTCGGACGCCGATGGAGTAGTGGTCACTTGGCGATATCAATTTTGAGCATTAGGGTCAGATATATCCCAGGATTGGGTAGTCTCGGCAATATACCTTAGGTGCTGCTCCGCATCGTGGGCGTCTAAGTCAACAAACGGACCACTACCCATGGTTTCAACGAGTTACTTGGAATTAAGATTTAGCCCGTTATGGAAGAAGGAAATGATTTGCGGTGTATCAAATCCATGATGGGGTCATGAAGTAATTAACTCATTGAAATGCCCATAGCATCGATGAAACGACTCATTTTCCAATTGTTGGAAAGCTTGAATTTGATCCTTGATGGAGATCGTTCGATGTGTGGGAAAGAATTTCTTGAGAAATTTAGATTGCAACTCATTCCAGGATGCAATCGATCTTGGAGGTAATGACTATAGCCAGGTCTTAGCCTTATCTTTTAGCGAGAATGGAAAGAGTTTGAGGCGGATCACCTGTTATGCGCAAGCTTGATCATTAAGAGTTTTACACACATCCTCAAATTCCCTGATGTGGAGATATGGCTTTTCAGAATCCATCCCATGGTAGTGGGGGAGCATCTGGATCATCCCATTTTTAAACCAAAATTGCCCTGCATTATATGGGAGTATAAAGCATCCCGGAGTGACAGTGCGCTCGGGATATAAGATTTCTCTCAAAGGGCGGTACAGGGCCTCTTCCTGACTGGCGGTTGCACTACCATGTTGCGACATGTCTCTCTCTCTTAATGACCCGGTATCCTCACTTGGTATACTCGGAGCGTGCTCTGAAGTGTGTCCTAATACGGAAAATGGAGTGTTATTTGAGATTGAGTGTTACGGTGTGGGAGGTGGAACCTAGAACTGTGGCTCGTTGGGAGTGTGAGGGCTATCAGGGTTGTACTTTCCTATCGGGTTTTCATGAACGTGGATTGGAGTATTATGGGGAGTTGGAGTGAGTTCAGAATTTTGCATTAATGGCTTATGAGAGATGATGATGAATATTTTTGTGCTTTTTAATTTTTTTTATATGTTTTTGGATTTTTGGAGACTTTTTGTCAAAGTTTGAGATTGACTTGATCTAATCCTAAGTATACATATCTCCCCGGTAACGGCGCCAAAAACATGACGTAACTCAAAAAGTGTCTCTAATGTGCGTTCTCTCTAGGCTCAAGTGCAAGCCTGTCGCGTTAGTAATAAATCCGATAAGTCGAGATCGTATCCACAGGGAAATAGGACAACAGAGTTGTGACGACGTGGATAGACGAAGGAATCCTAACTTTAACTCTAAAAAGAAAAGAAACGAGGATTTGTTTGGGAATTGGCTACAACTAAATGCAATTTCGAAAATAATTAACTAATGAACTAATGAATGAACGTAATGGAACTATTCTAAATTACCGAAAATACTAACGATGAATGATTTAAAACTCGAATTATATGATGAAGAAAACAGGACGGGAATACAATCCCTCAACCCTAGTGTATTGTTGGTATAAAACTAATCGTAAATTTAAGTGATTGATTAGACCCAGAATTTAGTACTCCCAAGCATTATGTATATGAGGTTCAAGCCCGCACCATACTTAATCAGAGGACGAGTAAATCGGTATTGGGATAGTCACATTCAAATTGCATTCTGAAGCATCCTGGTTACCCTGAAGCATACGAGATCCAAAGATCTACAATTGTCGCGTTTTTATGAAATATGGTCATAATAAACCATTAAATTTAGAGGATTAATTTTACACACATGCAACTACCACATTAGGTTGAGTTCATGCCTCCCGACCTTTAAAAACCTAGCCTAACATGATGAAATTTCTGAAAACAATTGTTGAATTGCAGGAAATCATGATTAAACTAAGGGAGAATTGAAGAATGATGTAGAAAGAAGATTATACAGAAGAAACTAATCACTAATCTTACCAAAACACTAAAAGCATTAACTAAAATTACTTGTATTCATAGAAATCTGAACAATCTTCAATCTATAAATTAACATTGCAATGAATCTTTAAACTAGGGTTTTTTATGAAAAAGGAAAAATTAGATGAATTCTCCGTGCTTAGAATGATAATAAATCGGGTTTAAATACTCTACAAGACTCCAAGAGTTTTATCTTAACTAGGACTCTCAATTGGAGGAAGAGTAAGAAAACAAAATTTTGACACTCGGACCGGTCCGGGCCTCCTTCGATTCGATCTGGCTTAAATTCGGATCGGTTCATTTGTTTCCTCTTAGCTTCGATCCGTCTTCGGTCCGGGGTTCACTGGATCTATGCATTTCGGATCGGTCCGATCCTGATCGTTCCGATTTTCCTTTGACTTTTTCTTCAATCTTTGACTGCTCATAACTTTCACACCGGGACTCCGATTGAGGTGTCGTTTCTTCCTATGTACTCGTGAAATTGATATTTTCAACTTTTTTTTAGATGGCTCATCCAAATTCCGAGTAGAAATTACAACTTTTCCCTATTGACTTTCCTTCTTTTCTTTCTCGATTCTTCGGGTTTCTTTCTTTCTTTATTGACATCAAATACCTGCAAAATTAGTACGAAATACCAGAAACTCGGGATACTCGTTAGAATAAGTCAGTAGTAAGATTATGAGATAAAATCAAATCGATTACGTTGTTCGAGGTGCTAAAAGTAACTAAATTAAAGGGATAAATTGGGAAGAATTTATGCCTAATCAATACACTACAACAGAATGTCTCATTGGTGACAAAAAAAATTAGGACAAAAGTGTTTTGTCACTAAAAGTTACTCTTGTGTGAGGAAAATTAATTTCGTCACTAATTGAGTGAGAGTATGTCAAATTGGTGAGGAATTAATAATATTTGTCAGTAAATAATCATTGAAATTTGGGCACCATCATTCCCGCGTGTTAAAATGTTCCATTCATCTATTCGTGAAAAAATTACTATACATTTAGTGACAAAAACGTTTATCACACAGAAAAAAAATAATTGGTGACAAACAAATTTTCACACTTATTCCTAAAAAAAATAACAAAATGCCTCTTTACACACACGCTCCCTCTTTCACTCAGTAGATACCCCCAAAAAACCTTCCCTCTCCCGCCTTGCCCTCATGCTGCCGCCTTAGCCCCATGCCGCCGCCTTAGCCCCATGCCGTTGCCTCACCCAAGGTAATCTCTCTCTCTCTCTCTCTCTCCCTCACACACACACACACACACACACACGCCCTCTTTTTTCATATCCACCCTCTTAGCCACATTTATGTTCTATTTTGTGAGTTGATTTCTACCGCCTCACCCTCGCGTTGCCTCCTAAACACAAGTAATCTCCCTCTCTCTCTCTCTCACATGTACACACACAACCCGCTTTGTTTTCAACACCCTAAAATTTAGGTTTGTTGGTATATTAGACATTTACCATATTAACAGTCAAAAATTTTAAGTTAACCTAATTGGAAGTGTAAATTTTTAGGTTTTTTTAAATTGAGGTTTCTATTTTAGGTGATGGATTATGTGTTTGGGCATTATAACTGAATTTTTATGGCGTTTGAATTATAAAATACTGTGTATTGTATTTTTCACATTATAGCTGCATATTTAGAGAGTTTACTATTTTTTATTTGTACATTATATGGTAATTGTTGTATTACCATATCAGCAACAACCGTAGCGGCTGCAGGCCAAAAATAACGTCGCAACTCAAGCAACACCAATAACTCCACATTCCAAATTATCTTCAATAAATACCACAGCGCGACACCATGGCGGCATCTTCGGCCACAACGGAGCTGGAACGACTCTATAAAGCAACAAGATTAGGATAACTTCATTCAATATCTTCAAAAATGCGAGCCCCCGCTCCTCGTACACAGATGGAGTGGGGACCATGTGGTGGACTACTTTCGGTACCTTGACCAGTTTGGTCAAGCTAAAACACACTCTACGACCTGCCCATTTTTTGGACAGGTTCACCATTCCGAGGAGTGTGAGTGCTCGCTCTAGTTTATCTCCCTTGACTCCATCTTCCGACGTCTTCGCATGGATTTTGAGGAGAACATCGGCTCGCGGGTAACCAATCCGTTTGGGGCATCCTTGGCCGCAGAATACCTTAGGGAGATTAGATAATCTCAGGTGACTGCTAGAGGGCTCCGTTAGTACCATAATTACATTATGAGTAACCATTTATATATGTTATCTACAGTTTTTGGATGGACAAAGACATTTTATTCAAAACAATAAAAGTTATATAACCACATAAAGTGGTCCTGGTGAGAATTTGAGAATGCCAATCATGGCCCGTGTCAAGTGGTTTCTGTTTTCCAATAACCAACAATGTAGATAGATGACCTTTTTAATTTTTAGATATTAGATCATAAATATATATATATGTTGAATTTATCATCTAATTTTCACTATACCATCTCTGTTCCAGTACAAAAGAGTTCACTCTTCCTACTGAGGAAATCTACTGAGTTGATTTATAGAAACACTAGACATTAGGCCATTTGTGTGCACTTATCTAATTCCCCTAAAATAAAAAATTTATCAGAACATACAATAATTTTGCAATACTAACTATAAGATTTTTTTTTTGAAATATAACACATAGTATTGTAAAAAATAAAATAATATATACGATTATTGATTACAGATGTGAGAAGATCATGGTCAGAACTTTCATATTTATTAGAAAGCTTGGTAAGATTCAAAACGTTACATGGGGGTTTCTTGACATGTTTGTGTTTGCACATAGAAGGGGAGAGATCTAAGGTAAATTTTCAAGGCCTTGTGTTTTTTTTATAGAAGAGGTTCAACTTATTCTTTTACCATAAGAATCTCTTGCATCCAAGGTATTTTGAAATTATCTTTGATAACAAGCGTGGGTGTATTTTTTATTTGAAAATTGATTGCATGTGTTAGTTTATCTCTTGATCTGTAAAACTTGGCACTTGTTTAAGCTTCGGTTGACTTTATAAGTGATGGAATGTTCTTTAACTCTTATTTGTGTTTCTTTGTTAATACTCCATTGTCTCCACAAAATTAAGACTTTTGTTATCTTTTTTGGCTTAAAGAATCTCGATGATAAAAATAGTAATAAAACAGGGTGAAAGTTAGACACCACTTGGGCACAGTTGATGTTTATGTTATTGATCTGTGTGCCAATAAAGTTGGGTGAATAAAATTTCTAAACAAGAACTCTTAATTTAATTTGGGGTTGACGGAGTATAATGTACATTATGTAATACCCCGTAATTTTTAATAACTTTTATTATGCGATAAATTAAAAGTTAATGTGGATTAATTGGAATTAATTAGGAAATAATTAATTGGAATTAATACAGATTTAATATTACTATAGATTATAGTAATGTGTGATTATGAATATTACTTGGTGATATATAAGTAATATATGAATATGATGTTATTTATATTCCCGTGAGTTACTAATACGGTAATCATGGAAATTAAGTCGGGACGCGGTATGGGACGTGTCGGGACCAATTTAAATGAATAAAAAGGAAACATTATTTATATCAACCTTATGGTCGTTTCGAGTGCATCATTACGTTTGAAAGGGTCAAAATAGTCAGAAAAGTCTATTGGGGTGTTGGATTTGGGCCTCGGGTCAACCGGGAGATGAAAGGACACCCCGAAGGGGAATTTTAGTCATTTTACTTGGGAGATGAATAGTAATTTCGTGTTTTGTCTTATTATAAAGGTGTTGGGTTAAAGGAACGTAGGTTCATTCCATTTCATCATAAAATATTTTAGAGGTCCTAGGGTGAGAGAGAGTGAAAGGTTCCTTGGGAGAACAAGCGGTTGCTTAAAAAAGGGAAGAGTCTTTTGGGGCAAACCAAAGGGGATTAACCACCTTCTACCACCAGCACCACCACCGGAAAGCCTCCAAAAACTGAGGAAGAAATTCTACACCATCATCACCAAAGGTTTAGACCTACATAACTAAGACAAGTGCAATGCTTGCTTTATTTTGATGCTTAAAATATCCATCCTAGATAGGATAATTAAGGAGCTAAGAATTTGCATGTTTCAATGATAAACTATAGAATTTTAGTTTAGTTCTGGACATGAGGATTAAATAGAATAAATCTTTTTCCATATAAATGTTTTAATCCAAGAAATTTGGTTTCAATTAACGGAACGAATCTGGGTTCATACGATTGTTTAGGAGAAATATTAAAATATGAGAATTCTGGGAATGATATTATTTAGCCCAAACTAATTGATGAATTTAGGTTGTTTGATTGTTAGAATTTGATCATATACCTTACTATGTCAATCGAGATGAAGTAGGAGAATTTTAGGATTGATTTATGTTGGTTTTTATGAGAAAGAAGTGTTAATCCCGTAGGTTGTAATATGCAGAAACTGGGTTGATATCTAATCGATCGGTCGACCAAGAATGTCGATCGATCAAACCAAGACCATCGATCGATTGACTCCCCTGAAAATGTGAAATGTCTTCCTTTTAAAGTTTTATTGGATCCCAAATTGTGAGAAATCTTTATTGATGATTATTTGAATATGATGGGACTTAAAGGATGACAGTAGGATATACTTGAGACCCAAAAAATGTATTTTGTGTGGGGTTGAATCGGGGAATGATTAAAGGGGGGATTAATTATATAAATTTTGGTAGAAATAATATTGGAATAAATTTGAACATTACAAAAGGTGAGGGACTTAGGTTAATGTTGGAATATTATATCAAGGATAATATTATGTAAGCGATATCCATATAATAATATTCGATGAATTAGGTTCGGGTAAATTTTGGTACGGTAACGAGGAGCGAAAGACTTGGATTAATGTTGGAAATTTTTTATTAAAGTGAGAATAAAATTATGTGAGTGATAACTACATAGTAATAATGTGACAAAGAAAATAATTATAATTAACAAGTACAGGTGGTGTTGATAAGTACAACGGGTACTTAGGGATATGATAAATTCTTAGTATTATACATAGGTCGAAAGAGTACCTAATTTTATATAGGTAGATGATAATACATATTGATTGATAATTTATGTGTATGACATACCTAGCTTACTTGCTATCGAAGGGAGGTTTACGTGTGAGGGCAGTCATATCCTGATGAATCTATGGGATTCTTGACTTGTCACTCGAGAACATAGGACTTAGGTCGATTACCATTGGTGAGAACAATGGTATATAACGGTAATTTAGGTGCGTAGGTATGTGCGTAAGCCAAAGGCTCAGGACTATGTTCACCTCCATTATATGTGATTAATACGTGTGGTTCGAGGGATCTTTACCGAACCTATAGTCCCCTATACAGTGACGAGATGCATTGGGACATGATAGCAGAGTAATGCAACACCACAACTGTGTCTCAAGGTGCAGCATAGTATAGTATAGTATATATATATATATATATATATATATATATATATATATATATATATATATATATATATATATATACATATGATGATATCTACTGTGTGACTAAAGTAGAATTGAATGATAATGATATCTAGAATTAATTAAGTATGAGAACACTTAATTGAATTAAATTAATAAGGGGCTTGTCCATATTGAATCTAAATGGTTATATATGTTTATTGATAGAAAATAAATTGCGTCTCTTGTTGTATTTTTATCGTTGTTGCGCAATTTCTTTTCCATCAAAATTCCCTTGAACATACAAAAATATAACAAAACTAGTGTAGAATGTAAGTAAGGGAGTCAATCCAAATCTAAGGGTGAAACATAAAATATGAGAAGACAAAAGTGTGAAATCATTTGAATTTTATTATATATTTTCTTATGACTAGCATGTAACCCGACCGATGCACGGGCGTACTGTAATATTTATTAAAAATATAACAAAAAATTAAAATACTTAAATACAGAACTAACTATAAAAGTAAGATGACATATGAAGATATTTGTTGGGTAGGTAAAATACAAACTTTAAACTCATAGTAAACAATCATAACCATTATAATAATATAGTTAATATATATATATATATATATATATATATATATATATATATATATATATATATATATATATATACATATATTATATATGCATAAATAACTAAAGAGAGCAAGTCCGTTAACATACTGCACACTACTCTTTGAGGTTAAAAGCACATTCTACTTAAAATAAATTCCAATTTCCACAAATAAATTTAATAAATCAAAGAAAACTCAACCAATTCAATCATCAAATAGAATAAATAGAAATGTATCATATGAAACTGGTAAACTAATCATAAACAAAATATTTTAACACAACCACCACATTCATCACACCCAAAATCACCTCAACAACCACCCAAATACATTACCTTGAAAAATCGAGGTAAATACCAAGATCACCACTGCATTAATTCCAATTAACTCACCTAATTATGTTATTCTTCATCATCGCCACCATCTGTACGCCACAACCAACACGTCAACCTACACAACCACTTGCATATTGAATGGGTCTGAAAAACGTAAATACATAGAAAAATAATATACCCATCAAATTGAACATCTATATTGAAGTTGTACAACCCAAGAACCATTAGGAATCAAAATAAAATACTCATTAAACTTTTTAAAATGGAATAATTTAAAATTGCATCAGTACTCACCTTATAAAAAAAATTTGCACAAACCAAAAGGATAATTAAACAACTAAAAAAATAGATCTAATAAAAATGGAAAAAAAATCAGGGTGCCTGAGTCTATCTTCAATTTTAACAAAGTTTTTAAATTTATTTTATTACACATTTTCCAAATAAAGTGTTGCGAAAAATAAAAAAATAATCCCCAAATATACGAAAAATTTTAGAACCCAGATTAAAAATATACATAATTACGTGACCCCAAATAGAAAAAACCCAAAAAATTATGCTAAAAAGGTAAGCAAAAATTCTTAACCTAATTTAGATCTATATTTGAGATCATTAACTACTGAGATTGAACCCGACTATTAGTTTATAGAGATGTTATTTTTTGTACTTATTGGTAACCTACACAACATATTATAATACATCTTCCGATTACCACATCCATAATTGAACAACTCATATTTTTAATGCAATACAAATTGTACAAATCCATGGATAATGAATAAAATAATAACATTGTTAATATGTCAACAAAGAAAACAAAATGAAAAAAACAAAAAAATATTACCTCTAACAGTTTTGTTGCCACCAAGTTGGAGGAGAGATGGAAATCTTAATCTAGTGCGAAGGCTTTTGGCTTTTACTAATACCAATAAACCTAACCGTCTAGTGTTGAGGAGAGAGATTATAATAATCTTAAGAATTTGGTAGTGTCTTTTGGTTACTCAATAATACAAAAATCAAAGGTTAACGAAGGGTTGATTGAACTGAATTAAATGCTGATAATAACTCTACTTCTATCGTAATAGAATTATAATATAGATATAGATTTTTCTTTTTATATTTTTTATGGATTTTTCAAGGGATTTTTTTAACTAACTAACTATACTAATTTTTAGAGTATTAACTAAGATGTAAAAGCTAATAAAAAATGAGGTAAATAAATTGTGCTAAAAAGTAAACTAACTAAATTGGGCTCATGAGGGCTTCAAAATACATCCCACGAATGAAAGATTAGCCCTCAATAATTGGATTTTCCAGGAGATTGTCTTTATACCCGAATGGAGACGAGAAAAGAGATGGGAATGGTCACATATCTCTATATATCCTACTTACAAAGGAAAATAATGTTAATTCATACTGTTTTGTTAATCATAAATTCGAATATGAATCATAAGGTTGTATCATGAATAAAACAGTTTTGACATGAATCCAGGATGTTTATCTTTATGTAATCACATAACTGAAAATTCCTTATAACTATGATTTAAAAACCGACCTTTGTCCATCGGTGTTGAACGGATTAAAATGACTTGAATGCTCCTTTCTTGAATAACCCGGAATATGAGAAAAAAATATTTCAGATTTTCTCTCCCTCGTTAGAAAAAGTGTGTATTGAGATGACTCTAGATGGTGTAGATGTCTCTATTTATAAGGGGAAGAGGGTCAGAATTCTAGTGGTGGTGGGACTCTTTCCAAGTCTCCCACTAATGTCACTAACCATCATGTGACTAACGGATAAGGTTTACCCAAATCTTTTAATATCTTTATTTATCACATTCCTAATTAATTATCTGACATTTATTCAAACCACATAAATGGGAAATTCAGAATTTAATACAATTGAAATTAAATAATTAATTTCATCACTAACATTATTTCCAGCACTCTCCCACTTGGTCTTAATAATTCGTATGATTAAATTAGGTATCATAAGGTGAACAATCATTAATAAATTTTACTAAATCAAATGATTCACGGATGCGAGTCATGGCGGTTCCATGCTATTCAAGAGCATGATTTCTTCCATGTACCACAACACCAATGTTTCATTCAACTAGCCTTTAAAATTGGGTATCATAATGGCCTCATAATGTCCTTTTGAATAAGAACTATTTCTATCAACAATAATTCATAATTATATGCATGCATTCACAAAAGACAGAAATAATAGAAATCAGAAACACTTTTATTGAATTCAAGTAATAGTGTCAAACAACTAAGTCAAAATAGCAATCATAATCCAACTAATCGAGACCCATCTCTTTGACATGTTCCATAAAGGTCTTCAAAGATAGTCCTTTCGTAAGAGGATCTGCTATGTTATCACGCGTACTCATGTGATTAATTGACACTCTTTGTTTTTGAACTTCTTCTTTAACTGATAGGTATTTCATCTCAATATGCTTAGCAGCCTTAGTATACCTATCGTTCGTCAAGAAGAAGACTGCTGCGACATTATCACAATAAATTTTCAGCGGCTTAGATATTGACCCATAATTCTAAGTCCTGAAATAAAGTTTCGTAGCCATAATCCATGATTTGTAGCTTCGAAGCAAGCTACGTACTCAGCCTCGATAGTAGATGATGCAATGACGCTTTGCTTAGCACTTTTCCATGAAACGACTCCTCCATCCATAAGGAATACATAACCTGAAGTGCTCTTCCTACTGTCAAGGCATCCCCCAAAATCTGAGTCTTAATAACCAATCACCTCAAGGTGATCAGTCTTCCGATATGCGAGCATGTAATCCTTGGTCCCTTACAGGTACCTCAGAACTTTCTTTGCAGCTTTTCAATGGTGAATCCCCAGATTGCTTTGATATCTTCCTAGCATCCCAACGGAAAAACTTATATTCGGTCTAGTGCAGACTTGTGCATACAACAAGCTCCCTACGAGCGAAGCATAAGGCATGCCTTTCATGTGCTCCCTTTATAAATCACTTCTGGAAAATTGACTTAAGCTGAACTTATCCCCTTTATGAAGTGGAACATTAATGGGATTGCAACTTTGCATGCTAAATCTTTCTAAAACTTTGTTAATGTGAGCTTTCTGAGACAATCCTAACATTTCTCGTTATCTATCCCGAGATAATTCTATCCCGATCACGAAGGATGCCTCACCTAAATCTTTCATTTCAAAGTTTTTAGAAAGGCACATCTTGGTTTCACTTAATAAACCAAGATCACTGCTGGCAATAAGTAAGTCATCAACATATTGTACTAAAAACACAAACTTACTCCCACTGATCTTCAGGTATATGCACCGATCAATAGTGTTTTCCTTAAATCCAAAGGATGTAATGGTATCGTGAAACTTAATGTACCATTGACTAGAATCTTGTTTTAGACCATATATTGACTTCTTCAACATACAGACCATGTTTTCCTTTCCTTCCTTTGTGAAGCCTTGTGGTTGTGCCATGTAGACATCTTATTCTAAACTCCCATTTAGAAAAGCTGTTTTTACGTTCATTTGGTGAAACTCCAAATCATAATGAGCCACCAACGCTAATATGATTATCAATGACTCCTTCTTTAAAACTGGAGAGAAGGTCTCATTATAATCAACGCCTTCTCGTTGATTAAAACCTTTGGCAACAAGTCTAGCTTTATGTCGTTCGATATTGCCATTTGAGTTAAGTTTGGTCTTAAAGATACACTTGCACCCAACTCGTTTTTGTCCTTCTGGCAATTCGACCAACTCCCAAACTTTATTGTCATTTATAGATTTTATTTCTTCATTCATGGCATCAATCCATTTATCGGAATCATCACTATTTACAGCTTTTTCATAAGAAACTGGATCATTAATATTCCCTATGTTAAATTCGGTCTCTTGAAGGTATACCACATAATCATCCAAAATTTTTGATCTCCTTTCTCTTTGAGATCTTCTTAATGGCACTTCTTGTGGTACTTCAAAAGTTTCATCGGTTACAGTCTCATTATGTGGTTGTTCAGTTGGTTGAGCATTCACTTGTTGTTCATTGTTATTGATTGGGTCAATGACCGGTTCAACAACTACATTAGGAACAACAGGTATGTTATGAACTCTGGGTATAGTAATTTGTACCCTGACTTCTTGAATGATTACCTCCCTTTCTTTTATATTCCCACTTACTTCACCTTCTTCAATGAATTTAGCATTTCCAGTTTCTATGATTCTAGTTGTATGATTTGGACAGTAGAATCTATATCCCTTTGACTTTTCTGGATACCCTATGAAATGACAAGATAATGTACTAGGATCAAATTTCTTTTCATGAGAGTTATAGATTCTAGCTTCCGCTGGACAGCTCCACACACGTAAATACCTTAAATCGGGTTTCCATCCTTTCCAAGGTTCAAAAGGGGTTTTTGAAATTGACTTACTAGGAACCCTATTTAAGATGTGTACAGCGGTTTTTAATGCATGTGTCCACAAAAATGTAGGCAATTGGGTCCTACTTATCATACTTCTTACCATTTCTATAAGGGTACGATTACGTCTTTCAGCTACACCATTCTGCCAAGGTGATCCTGGCATTGTGTATTGGGCGCAAATTCTTACTTTTTCAAGGAATTTAGCAAATGGGCCAGGGCGTTGCCCCGGCTCGTCATATCTACCATAATATTCGCCACCTCTATCAGACCTAATAATTTTCACCTTTTTGCCTAGTGGCCTCTCAACCTCATTAATGTATATTTCAACGACGTTCACAGACTTAGATTTATCATGCAACATGTACAAAATGCAATAACGTGAAAAATCATCTATAAAGGTGATGAAGTATTTTTCTCCACCAATGGATGGAATATCAAAAGGTCCACATATGTCTGTATGTATTATTTCAAGTAGTTGGGTGCTTCTTGTGGCTCCTTTCTTTGTATGTTTGGTCTGTTTTCCTTTAATACAGTCCACACATACATCATAATTGGCCCAATCCAGGTTATGGAGTATTCCATCTTTAATGAGCCTTTCAATTCTCGACCTGGATATGTGCCCTAATCTTTTATGTCACAAATAAGCAGATTTTCATCATTAAGTGTACGTTTCGTACCAACATTAGGATGCAGGGTCACAAGGGTTTCAGAAAAATTCTTTTCAAGATTCAATCGATATAAACCATCTAATAAAAAATCAGAACCAACATTATTAGAATTTTTAATCAAACCAAAACCATTATTCTTAAATTCAATTACAACACCATCTAAAGCGAGTTTAGAAATAGAAATTAAATTCCTAGAAACTGTGGCAACATAAAAAGTTTCTTGCAAATCTAAAATAAATCCAGTGCTTAAAATCAGGCGAAAAACTCCAACAGCTTCTATTTTAGCCTTTACCTTATTGCCCATGTAGAGAAAATGCTCATTTGGATTTGTTTTGCGGATCGAAATGAAGCCCTGCATAGAATTAGAAACATGACATATAGAACCAGAATCAATCCACCAAGTGTTAGAAGGAGCGTTAATAAAGTTTGATTCGAAACAAAATAAATAAAGGGCTTACTCTTTTTCTCGAACCAGGCCTTTCATTTATGACAATCCCTCTCGAAATGTCCCTTCTTTTTACAGGAGTGACACTTATCGTTCTTTTTCTTCTTTACAGTAGCAGTTGATGGTTCAGTGTGATGAGACGGCCCAGGACCTTTCTTAATGCCCTTGCCGAACTTATTCTTAAAACCAGTTCCTTTGACTATAAGGTTTGCCACTTATCCCTTAGTCACATGGCCATTCTATTGCTTGAGCCTTCCTTCCTCCTGTACCAACATGCTTTGCAAATCATTTACATTCCACCTGTCTTTTATAGTGTTGTAATTGATTTGGAAAGGCCCATACTCAGGAGGTAGGGAGTTTAGGACGAATTGGACGAGAAAAGACTCATCCGCTGTCATGCCCAAAACTCTAAGTCTAGCAGCCAGATTGGTCATTTCTATAATGTTCTCATTCATGGTTCGAGTACCATCGAACCTTATAGTGGTCAGGTCAGCCATCAGTTTCCCAGCAAGGGATTTATCAGCAGTGCCAAAGCGTTTCTTAATGTTGTTCAAATACTCTTTCGCTTTCGTAGTTTCATGTAGGGAGGTCTTAATGTTAGCAGCAACACACATTCACATAAACATTAGGGCCAACTTATTGGATCGAGACCATGCTTCATGGACAGCAATTTCATCCTCACTACTGGTATCAGTAATAGCAACGGGTTCATCACATATAATTGCCATGTCCAGGTCAAGAACCCCTAGGCTGAACTCAATTTGCCCATTCCATTCAGAAAAATTAGTTCCATCAAATTTGGAATAGGACTGAGCTTGCGAATACAGGTTAAGGGGAAATGCAATTGACAACAATGTTCACAAATTAAATTTTCACACACAACAAAAATCACAAGGGTCGAATATTGAATTGTTGACTAAAGATTTTGACATATTTCATTTACAATCTGAATATCACGGAATCTGTGTTAATCATCACATAATGTTCAGATTTGTAAAGATATATTACCCTATAATTCATTTATCATGGTCCCATAATTTTGACATCTGTGTTTGTTGCCTAAA
Source organism: Sambucus nigra (assembly GCA_949130495.1). NCBI lineage: Eukaryota > Viridiplantae > Streptophyta > Magnoliopsida > Dipsacales > Adoxaceae > Sambucus > Sambucus nigra. The sequence continues at coordinate 576,151,346 of OX422217.1, forward strand.
CATTTAATACCATGAGTAATGGACTTAATGTCAACTATTCTCTTTTTACAAAAACTAGTTCTAATGTTGTTCAATTCAGATATTAGCATGTGTTGCGCTTCAATCCAATTTTATAACTGACATTAGAATAAGTCTTTAATGAACGTAAGTATATTATTCGTATATGCAGTCTCAGCCTGTGTTTGGCCTTTGACTTAACTCAAATGAATAATTGTTTACATATCTCAACTTAAATATAGTTAATCATCCATTAATATTAACTATAATATGTAATCTATCAATAATTACAAAGATACCAATAGTAGCTTAAATGCCTCAAAAACAGAATTGCCCAGGTATAGTAAAAACACAAAATACATGAATTTTGCCAAAAATGACAAAAATGAGTTTTCACCATACAATCGAAGTAAAACATGCCAGAAAATCAAAACTTTTTGCAGAACGTTAATATCAATTTTCTCCAAAGATTTATAAGCCCCGAGATTATTTTCTAAAATGGCAAAAACGGGGTTTTGAGGGCCTTAACGACGTCAAAACGCAAAAGTAAGGTGGTGCCCATTTTTTTCAATGGGTTTTGTTTATTTCGATGTTTCCAGTTGACCATGTCAGTTTCCTAAAATTCTGAGCAAGTTTTGACCCTTCATTCTCACCAGTGAGTATTGGCGACAGAAGAAAAATGTCACAGAAAATCTCAGACACACTTTAAGAGCAGATTTAATGACAGAAATAAGACGTCGCAGAAAGTCTCAGGCACAAAAGCAATTTCGTTCTTAATATCATAACACAAATTCGAATTACCATATGTACGATTATCATATTGCTTAAAAATTTCCAGATTTCCAGAAAAACAAAATTTTCAGAAATCCAGAAAAACAAAATTTTCAGATTTTCAGAAAAAAAAAAAAAATCCAGATTTCCAGATTTAACAAAAATTCCAGATTTTCAGATTTACCAAAATTCCAGATTTCCAGATTTTTAAAAGATCATAAATTAGAATGTTATAAGAGTTTTTATTAACGGAAAACATGAGATTATAAACCGCAAGCTCTGATACCACATGTTAACTCATACTGTTTTGTTAATCATAAATTTGAATATGAATCATAAGGTTGTATCATGAATAAAACAGTTTTGACATGAATCCAGGATGTTTATCTTCATGTAATCACAGAACCGAAAATTCCTTATAACTATGATTTAAAAACTGACATTTGTCCATCGTTGTTCAACGGATTAAAATGACTGAATGCTCCGTTCTTGAATAGCCCGAAATATGAGAAAAACGAATTTCGAATTTTCTCTCCCTCGTTAGAAATAGTGTGTATTGAGATGACTCTAGATGGTGTAGATGTCTCTATTTATAAAGGGAAGAGCGTCGGAATCCTAGTGGTGGTGAGACTCTTTCCAAATCTCCCACTAATGCCACTAACCATCATGTGACTAACGGATAAGGTTTACCCAAATCTTTTAATATCTTTATTTATCACATACCTAATTAATTATCTGACATTTATTAAAACCACATAAATGGAAAATTCGGAATTTAATACAATTGAAATTAAATAATTAATTTCGTCACTAACATTAATTTCCAACAAATAATACATTTCCTCTTGGTTGGGAAGTTAATGTGAACATAAAATTGTTTGTATACGAGAAAATCCGAAAAAACTACATGACTGTTCAAGGTAAGATAGATTTGATTTTACCTTTTCCCCAACATAATGAATCGTTTAATATTTTATTATACGAAAATAATTAAGGGTCAATTATTGAATAGTTCCTACTATAAATGTATATTTTTTAAAAAGGACACATATTTTTAATTTAACCCATTTACTCCCTCAAGCATCAATATCCTCTTATTTTTAGAGGTCCGCGCCAGCGGCACTCCCTCTCCAAAATATGTGGCAAATGACTTTTTGAGGCAAAATAAAAAAGCTTGGACTAAATGAATATTAAAAAATGTTCGAGGGACTATTTGATATATGTCCCAATAATTAAACACAACAAAGTATATACTTTTCTTTTATGCTTCAATTTTAACCTTTTCAGATAATATTGGGAAGATAAGTCGATTTCACCAACTGAAGACCCAACATGGTTTTGCGAAAATGATCTCCCTTTCTACTTTCAAGGATAATTCTAGTGGGTATATAGTAAATGACACATGCATGTTTGGAGCTGAGAACTTCGTGATTCAATCTAAAATAAAACCAGATTGCCTGTCCATGCTCCTTGATATCCAGCCACATCAGGGTCCCCAAATTACTTGGAGTTTTAAGAACTTCTCAAAGCTACATAAGGAACGGTATTACAGCAATGTGATATCAGCCGGAGGAAAGAAATGGTACGTCATATTTGAGGCATAACATTTTTTTTATAACAATATCATAACTATAACAAAAAATAATTTTCTAAAATTTGTAACCTAAAAAATGACATATTCTTTTACAAAAATCGTAAATTACTTGGCTAGAGTTCAACAACTGGTAAATCAAGTTATCTTCGTTCCTCACTCTCTTAATTTTTTTAATCAATATTTGACAAAGCATAATTAGAAGAAACACATTTTATAAAATTATATTAAGATGATTTTATGAAATACATAACTTCCATTCAAGCTAGTTTTTAGCCTGGCAAGATGCATGGGCTCTTTGTAGCTCTTGTTGGGTAGAATATATGGCGTGCATTAAAACTTTATTATTATATGTGGTTCTAATAAATTACAATTAAGAAGAATGCTTGTTAAGAAAGGTTCAAATACAATTTTAAAATATATATTGTTTCAAACTCTATTTAGTAGGACCTTAAATAGTTTTTTTAATATTATGGTTTGAAACTTATTATCATAGTTTTAGTTTATTATTAATAAATTGTTGAATGTTTAAAAAAATCAAAAGATAAAACAAAAAACATGTTATCAGATAAGTTATTTGGATAGTATGCAAAATGAAGCAGGCATGTTATCAGATAAAGACTAAGAAAAAGAAATCTGATAAATCTTAGATCTAGGTACCATATGCAAGAACCTAATTATGTCTCTCGGGTACCTTAATGACTAGATTTTTAATTATTTTTTAAAAAATAATTAGGAGATGACATTTGTAAAATGGATGGAGTCAAGATATACTTGATTTCATTTGTAAGAACTAACAGTAGAAGGAGAGGAGACAACTTTTAATCTGAATTGAATGAACCCTATGAAGCCATAAGTATAAAAACTTATCGGTTCCAAGGACATTACTATCGGTGTTGGCAAATTACAAATAGGAGAAAGTGTCATTACTCGAGCTAACATACATAATTACCAATTCCTGTTATATTTCTTTTTTCAGGATGTATGAAATATATCCAAATGGGGACAAACAACACAGGGGCAACCTCTCTCTCTATCTACACTTGGTTGATTCCACAACTGCTTTTGGTTTTAATTTCAAACGGTGGATGCAGAGAGGTAAAATTACATTTTATCCCGAAGAGCAAGAAGGATATTGTGTTCACTTCAGGATTCGAGTAAGGGACCAACATGATAAGAATCACGAAGAGAAACCTGGTATGTAGAAACTTTTACTCTTTACTTGTTTACCACCCCCTCCTCCCTGCCATAACTATCCCTCATTAGAATTCAAAATTGAAAAATTACTTAGAATTTTAATATTTCTCAACAACAATTCATCATCGTTTCAAGTTCCATATTAAATTGACTTATCTTTGCAGTTTATCACCTCTTCGATGCTACGTGGTCATCATACAGTTCTTTCAAGTATGGAGATTCGGCCTTGACCCAATCAAGTTCTATCGGGTATGGAGACTTCATGTCACTAAGTGATCTTAACGACCAATCGGAGGGCTTCTTGAAGAATGATACCTTGATAGTTGACACAATATATGATGTCTTATATAAAATCTCCTGGTGATTTGAATGTCATAAAGACTGTTGGTTTTATTCTCATTTCTTACTAAATACTTTTTGAAGCAAAATCTACTTTATTAGACATGATGACGTTCATTATATATTTTAGAAGTAAGCCGCGCGATGCACGAGCTTACATGTATAGAACAGAATATTCTGATAGTGGGAAGATGTAACTATAAATTAAATGCGTTACCAAAAGATGAGAATGATCAAAGTTTCGTAAATGGAACCCAGAACTAAACTTCTTTATGCTTAAACATTATGATCTTAAAATTAAACACCCAACTTATTGATTAATGAAATGAGAAAAAGTCTCCAGCCATTCCGTAGTCTTTAACTCCCTCAATCCTTGATCTCTTTCATATGCCCCTGCTAAATAATGACATTAAATTTTTATATCTCTCGAATTTCTAAACTATAATGTAATGGTAAGATGTGAATTAATGTATGTAAGATAATATGTTTAAATATACCTAGAAGATTTGATTCTCTTTGATGATCTTATGTTGTTTCCTTCCTCATAAATTATAAGTTCTTTAGATTGAGTTTGATAACAGCTACTTTAAAAACTTAATAATGTTTAGAGGGTTATTATATTCTGACCAAGTTTTGGTGAACAATAGTGAAGCATAAATGGAGTTAATGAAGCCATATGCAGAGGATAAGGAGCTTTCATTTGAGTTACTTCCTAAATCAATGCTTAAGATTGGAAGGTTGATCCCATATTTCAGTGGTATATATATATATATATATATATATGTGTGTGTGTGTGTGTGTGTGTGTGTGTGTGTGTGTGTGTGTGATTCCATACTAATTAAATGGCTTAATACCATACACACGCATCATCATGTATGTAATTTTCTTTGGATCACATAATTGCTGCTCAAAGAATGAGTCAAATGCCTTCGGTTCAACGCAAGAATGATAAGAGGACATCGTTTCAGAATTCTATATGGAGACCTATAGAAAATCTTAGTTTTAAATTGAGCGCATATTCCTTTTAACCATATATTTTGTTTCTCTTTAAACAATATATATTTTCTTTGATGCTCTTGTATATTTGGCAAGACTCCTTATTTGATTTGAAGGCGAATGTCTACTAATACCCTCTTCTCAAGATTATAAATGGGATACACAAAAGTTAGGAGATGCTTACATAATATTTTACTTTGTCTTGACAATATGACATCATCTAATACTAAAAATTTAAGTAATGAATATTCAATTCGATATTATGATTTTCGAAAAGATAATGATCTCATTTACTATTGCTCTCCGAATAGATAATTGGCCATAAAAAAATTTCTTTATCTTTTTAAATTAAAGACATTGTTTTTTTATTCTATAATATAAAACATGGCATAAACATTTGGTAATTGATTTTGGAATAACTGGTTTTACCAATTGATCAGAACTAAATTAAACGGAGAGAGACATACCAACAATAATTGTTTCTAAGGAGAAACAAAAGGGCAGGAAGTACTATGTTGGCAATATCTTTGTCACCATAGTCAAAATTCATTTAATAATTTATTCAAATATTCATTCAAATATATATTAGAAAAGAATTTCGTCTTCTATAATTTTATGAGATTCTATAGCAGACAAAGCCTCATTATTGATACAAACAACCTTCTTTTAATTAAATTCCCTGATGTTGTGAGGGGAACTACCTTTTGATTTGTGAAATGAGCGACATTGGAGAATCAAATTTCATGAAAAACTAGAAACACTTCAAAAAAAGAATTGTTTTTAAATGATTTTCCAAATATGCATTCAAATGCTTCATATATATATATATAATGGTGAATTTGTCATCAACACAACTCGTTGATCGCAAATTAAGGTTTCACTTTAAACATAAAAAATTAAACCAGTGTCAATTACGCATCAACTCAACCTCGCAAACTACAATAACCATATACCATATTAAGACGCCAAAAAATTCCTCAAATCCAACTAATTCTTCAACACATAAATTCCATCTAAATAAAGTGTTTAAAAAAATGTCCATCTACAAAAGGACACAAGACTATAGAGGAAAAAAAAAGAAATTATAGAGCAAAAAAAACATGTATCACGCAAAATTCAATGAAACAATTTATGTTGCAAATTGTTGATGTAAAAAACTAGATGCAATCTAATTAATTAATCACAGATAAATAAGTAATAAGTAAACGAGACTAAAGATTTTTAAAGTCGTTCGGCCTTAAGAAAATGACCTACGTCCACTGTTATTGTATTGCCTCAGTGTTTGTTTCTCTCTCTGGTTTTTCAAGAGATTCCTAAGTCCCCCCTTATGGCGGGGTTACCATGTATTTATAGCCTTGAGGCTGTACATATGAAAAGGTAATAAGCTGTCATTTAGTAGACGTATACAGCTGTATAATAAGAATACGCATTAAATGTAAGGTGCATTAAATGCGTAGTTATCTTCTGAATGAAATGCTCTGCACGCTAAGTAGCTCGGAGAATTTAAGTTGCTCTGCACACTAAGCAGCTCGGTACAATTGAGTAGCTCGGTACACTATGTTGTTCGGAACACTTGAGTAGCTTGGTACACCATATTGCTCGGTGATGTATGTTGTTTGTTGAAAGTATTTGTGTTCGTCACGTAGATGGACACGTGTCTTCATATGATTGGTCCATGTCATCTGACTAAATTTGGTATCAATAGAAGCCCCCAATGTTTCACAGTTGAGTTTGAAGAAGAAGGCGTGGAACATTTTGCTCGAAAGTTGCTCGGATTACTAGTCTTCAGAGCTTTAGGGAAATTTTCATTGTGTTTAGTTCCTTTTGAGTGCGTAATGTCAAACTTCGTAAATATTCTGAATTTTTCACGATCACTTCGATATTTGTGCCTTTTTCCTCTTTTAGCCGCAGGAAACGCAAATGTCGTCCCTTGTAATCATTGCCTTTCTCTATTCCCGAGGTAAAGTATTTAAGTGCGGCAGAAATCCTATCATTTTCTACTTTTCAAATCTGTATTTCTGAACTCTTCATTTTCTCTCTATCTTGTGCCTTCGTTCTTTCCATCATTCAGTGTCAACCGATCTCTGTTTCTTCTGTAAGATTTCCTTCCTTCTTCTTTATTTGCTTTATTCACCATGGTTTATCTTGTTGAATCGTTGGATAAATTTCGGTCTGATTTTTCAATCCCTTCGTGGGTTATTTTGGAAGAACCTCCTTGTCCTTCTGATTTTTTTTCTTTGGCGGAGGGACATTGGTTCCCAACTCTTTTTGTAGCTGAGTGTGGCTTTTCCTTCTGGCCAAATCCCCTGTGTTTGGAGTTTTGCCAATACTTTGATATTTTTCCTGCAAAAGTAGCTCCAAATACATGGAGGATCGTTAATGGTGTGTACAGACTAAATCAAATTCATGGAACCCATTTAGGCATTCCAGAAATTATGTATTATTATAGATGGGTCACCAGTGATACAACTTTTTATTTAAAAACTAGGTTGTTGAATAGAGCTTTAGTTGTCAATTTTCCCAATGCCAATAGGGACTATTTTGATGATGGTGTTGTGATGAAAAATTGGCAACACCCCCCCATTAACCGGAGATGATGTATACCAAGGTCCCAGATGTCCGCTTTATGGCAATGGGATAGTTTTCTTTTTATTTTTGAAATCTTATTTTCTTTGTATTCGATGAAATGTATTACTGACATTAATTTTATTTGTTATAGTTGGCAGAAAAAGGAAACCTCCAAAGGAAACTGATATTAATTTAAATGATTTGAAACTTATCTGGAGATTGCATCAGTCGATCAATGGAGAGCATGTGAGGTCCGCTTCATATTTGTTGAGATATAAAAGCTCCACTTCATCTTTCATTGTTCGTCCTATTACTCCTCCCGTGTTGGTTGATCTTGACCGGATATCTTCTTACGAAACTAGTGTGGAAGGATCTTCTTCTACTTTAAGTATTCCTATTACCGATCTGATGATGAAGAGGAAAGCTCCTATATTTTTTAAAAAGTCTGCCATTGCCACTGAAGAGGCAAAGAAGAACAAACAGGATGCCCCAGTTGAGGGGATAAAGAATGTAGATGTACCCTCATCTACTGCTGCTAAGGAAACTGGCAAGAAGCCCCCGATAGCTCCAAAAGAGGCAACACCTTTGATTGAAACTGTTGCCATTTCACAAGGAGAGGCAGCACCTTTGATTGAAGGTGCTCCTCTGATGAGATTGGAAAGAGGTCATGCTGACTCTGTTTCTCGACCTTCAAATGCTGAGGGTAATGTTCCAGCTCTTATTCCCCCAAGCTCTGTCGTGGGTTTGATCAAATCTTAGATTGTCCCAAAATTCCAAGGTGTTGAGGATACTCTTTCTCGTGAGAAAGTTACTAATTTGGCTGCTCAACATATTGCGTCAGTAAGTACCATTAACCTGACTCCTTCATCTTCTAATGTTATATTCGTATGTTGATTTAAACTTCTTTCCTTTTCAGCTTGTGACGTGTTTCAATAGTATTTTAAAGAAAGATGAAGCCATCAGGGCTTCCACTTCCTCGGGTGGAATAGAAGAAGCTTTTGCTGGATTAACTCAATCTTTGAGGGAATCTCGTCAGAAGTACGAGGAAGACAAACATGCTTGGGAGAAAAAAACTCCAATCTATTGAAACAAGTCAAAATCAAGCTGTGAATGCCTCCAAAGAGTTGGAGAAGAATTTAAAGGATACTGAACAACGTAAAAAGGAGCTTGAGGGCAAGCTTAAATCTATCGAGGAAGATGCCGCCAAGCTTCAAGATGCTGAATGACGTAAGAAAGAGGTAGATGAAAAACTGATATCTACCAAAGAGCTCCTTAGGGAAAAATTTCCTCGGAGAGAGCAAAAAGGAAAGTTGCTGTTAAGAAATCTTTTAGTGCTGGTTGGGAAAAAGGTTGGAATAAGGGCCTGGCTACTATGTCTTCTCAGATGGAGTATTCCAGTATTAAGTATTTTAGGGATGGATGGGTAGCAGCTTTGAAGAAATTAAAGGTTGTTAAAAATTCTGAGTTGTTCCAAGAGCATACGCATGGCCCTCCTCCCTCTCCTAGAGAAGAATAAAAAGAAGAAGCTACATCAGATGAGTCTTCTATGATGATAGGAGAGCAAGTCCCTGTTGTTGTTGTTATTCAGCCTTCCGAGCAAGTCCAATAAGCTAGCACATCTGTCGGGCAACTACCATTGCCCTTCGAGCAACCAACCCCTTTCTCCAAACCGTCCGAAGATGTTGTAGGAAATAAGGTAATGTGTAAAGTTATTCGGTTCTTTTATTGTGTTGTTTCTTGGTTGTACCCCTGAAATGTATTTTCCTTTGTTGTGATGAATAAAAATGAACTTTTTTTGTTCGTCTTGAATTTTTCTCTTACTTGCTCTGTTCACATCATTGTTGATTTTGTTTTTGCTTTTCTTTGCTAGTTTATGACCAGGATGGAACTATTATCAGCTAATGATACAGAGTTGATGAAGAAGTGTAATGATTATTTCAAAGCTGGTCATGCAGACTTTACTGAGGCCCAAATAATTGACATCCTCGGATCAGATGCCTCTAAACGAGCAATTGATGCTTACCAGTACTTGAAGTGCTTGATCGTGCTGTAGCCAACAATGTGGCTTATTATGAAACGATTGAAGATCTTCAAGGAATGATCAAGGAACTTCAACAACAGTATAAAGAGTCCAGCAAACTCCTACACGAGGGTTATGAGCAAAAGTGGCAACAACTGAGCACTGATCGGGGTTACGATAAGTATCTTTCTGCTCATAAGAGAAGAGAAAATGTTTTAAGTCATGAGGTTGAAGAACATAGGCACATTGCCAAGCTGTTGGAAGAAGAAAATGTTACGCTACAGGAGGAGATAAAATAACTTAAAACTATTGCCTCTTCTTCCTCGGGAGCCTTGGTTCCAGTCAACGATGAGGGTTATTCCTTTTTAGAGGTTGAGAATGCTGCCTTGAGAGAAGAGTTGGAGACTTTGAAACGAGCTAAATTGATATCCTCCTCAAGGGGTAGAGGTAGAGATGTTTGAAAAAGTGTTGAAGAGACGAGTACTAACCAGACTTTAATAAATCAAGCCACTCAGATAAAAGCCAAAACTCAAGCCTTGGTCGAAATGTCTCAGAAACTGCAATATCTGACCGACCAACTCTCTGTTCAAAGCTCTGCATTAGAATGTAAAGATCTTCTGGTAAAAAAGCTCCACGAGCAGCTTGATAGAGTGACCTATCAATTTCATAAGCAACCCACAGAGTTCTGGATGGTGGGGTATAATGAAGCTCTGTATCATCTTGATGCTCGTTTGGAGCACTCAAACAATGAAGGATATAAGCAGGGATGGTTGAATGCCTTATATGTTCTAAAACTAGAGCAAGGTAATTTCTTATGGGACTCTAATGAACCTGGAGTTCTCGATTTACCTGTGCCTCCCTTCAAACTTGACCTTAGCTGGATTCCAGGCCGTGCTATTCCTCGAGTTTTGATCTCTAAGTATCTTGGTGATTATAATCTTCATGCCAATTTTGAGATAGCTCATCCTGAGCATTTTCTTGATCAATCATCGATGATCAATGTAAGAATGCTGTGAGATTTGAATTTTATCAATTCCCCTTATGCTTTAGATGATCCTCCAGCTGGGGTGGAGCCTATATCAAAGTTAGAAGGAAAGAAACCCATAGAATAGGAAACATGTAAATGAATGAAAATTTAGATCATCTCTATGTAATATGATTGCATTTAATGAATGAAAATTTAGTCTTTATTTTCTTGGAAATGATTTTCTTCTGATTTGCTGAATAAATATGTAGTCTGCTTAATTTGATTTATCACTCTTTAAGCAATGGAATGATTTTTGTTCCATGTTTCTGCTTAGTTGTAGTACTCTAACCAGGATTACCATGTTGCCGACCAACCGTAGTTGGTGGTAATTGATGATCGACCAATCTTAGTTGGTGGTAATTAATTGACCGACCAACCGTAGTTAGTGGTAATTAATGACCGACCAACCATAGTTGGTGGTAATTAATTGATTGACCAACCGTAGTTGGTGGTAATTGATTGACCGACCAACCGTAGTTGGTGGTAATTGATGATCGACCAATCGTAGTTGGTGGTAATTGATTGACCGACTAACCGTAGTTGGTGGTCATTGATTGACCGACCAATCGTAGTTAGTGGTAATTGATGACCGACCAACTGTAGTTGATGGTTGCTGATGCTGATTTTGTGTAGTGTGTAGCACTAGTACTCCAAAAAAAATCGAACAGAAAATGAAATATGGGCAAATCGTCACTTCTATTCATCTTGATAGAAAACAGGTTACAAGTTCTATTGATAATATTTGCCCAAGTGCTCCGCATTCCATGCATTCTTGAATTCTTCCCCTTCTAAGGTTTCTATTCTGTATGTTCCAGGACGAACAACTTTAGTTACTCGGTAAGGCCCATGCCAGTTGGCCTCCAGCTTGTTGTGTTTCTAGATCACCTTCTTCAATACATAGTCTCCTTTTTTCAGATCACATTTCTTCACTCTTTTGTTGTAGAATAAAGCTGTTCGCTGTTGGTAGGTGGCATTTCTGATTGCGACTTCTTCTTTGACTTCTTCGAGCATGTCCAAATCTAAGCGTCTCATTAAATCGCTTATATGAGAGTTTAAATTTAGCACTCTGTGAGTAGGAAGACCCAATTCAGTAGGTATGACAGCTTCTCTTTTGAAGGCTAATATGTATGGAGACTCCCCAGTTGTTATTCGTTGAGTAGTGCGATAGGCCCATAGAATAGACGGTAGCTCATTGATCCAATTTTCCTTTGCTTCATCTAACCTTTTATTCAAAGTGTTCAGCAGAGTCTTGTTTGTCACTTATGTTTGTCCATTGCACTGGGGATGCCCTGGTGCATTATGAATCTTTTGGACATTGGACTGATGACAGTATGCAGCGAACTCCTTGCTATCAAATTGAGTACCATGATCAGTGATGAATGCATGTAGGAGGCCATATCTGCAAATGGTGTTCTTCCATATGAATTGATAAAACCTTTCGTATGACATATCGATGAGGGGTTCATCTTCCACCCATTTAGTGAAGTAATCTATCGCGACCACTAGATATTTAAATCTCCCTTTAGTTATTGGAAGTGGTCCAACCAAATCTATACCCACATGGAAAATGGCCAAGGAGAAGTGATGGGTGTTAGCAATGCTTGGGGAGTTCTTCGGATGGAGGAGAAACGTTGACATTTATCACACTTCTTCGCGTAAGCTATGCGGTCAGCTCTCATCATTGGCCAGTAATAACCCTGAGTTGTTATCCTTTGTAAGAGTGTCTAACCTGCTACATGAGCTCCATAAGACCCTTTATGAATTTCTTCAATCAAATCTTTCACTTCAGAAGGATGTACACATCTCTGTAACCCTGCTATAATGCCTCTTTTGTATAAAACGCCATTGGTCAGTACATAACGAGCAACTTTGAATTTTAATCTCCTTGTTGCCAATCGATTAGTTGGTACAACTCTTTCGTCAATGTATGCCCTTATGGGGTCCATCCATGATGGTCCCAAGTCTAGGGTAATTAACTTCACCATTAAATCTTAATCTATGCATCGATCAACCAAAACTTCAATTGGGATTATTCTTTATAGCTCAGTGCGTGTTAATGAGGCTAAACGAGCTAGTGCATCAGCTTTAGCATTCTCCATTCTGGGTATTATGATCAATTGAACCGTCGCGAAAGTTGATACCACTTCAATAGCTTTTGCATGATACTTGAGCATCAATTCCCCCTTTGCTACGTATAACCCAAGAATTTGATTTACAATTAATTGTGAATCACTAAAAACAATAGCCTGGTCGGCATTCATGGTTCTGGCTAAATTGAGACCCAGGAACATGGACTTATATTCAGCTTTATTATTAGAATCTTTAAATTGAAAGCGTAAGGCATATTCATTATCTTCTCCATCCGGGCTGTTAAGAATCACTCCAGCTCCACTGCCTGTAGCACATGAAGACCTATCTATATACAAATTCTATTTAGACATATCATTGTCAAACTCTTGGTCTGACAGAGTTCCTTGATGGAATATTTGATATCTCCTTTCATCTTTCTTCATTACGGGGCTGTTGCCTGATGCTTCTTATTGCTCACTGTCCATCCTTTTTGGCTGATCTGCAAATGGGAGTTGGTCGGGGGTTATTTCTGATGATCCCATAACATCCACGGGTTGCTCCATATTAGCCTCCTGTTGGCCGGGTGCTTCCGGATATGTAAGCTCTGCGATGAAGCCTACTACTTCTTTCCCTTTAAGTGATGATCTGAGCTCATAGACAATATCATATTCACTCAGTTCGACTACCCAGTACATCAATCTTCCAGATTTCTTTGGCTTGTGAAGACCTTGTCTTAATGGCATATCAGTGTATACCACTATAGTGTGGGCTTGGAAGTATGGCCTCATCCTCCTACTGGATTCAATCAGTGCTAATGCCAACTTTTCTAACCTTGGATACCTAATCTCTGCTCCTCAAAAAGCCTTGCTGGTGTAGTACATCGGTTTTTGCACTCCGTCTTCCAATCTTATCAACGCCGAGCTCACTGCATTATCTGAAACCGCCAAATACATATATAGTTTTTCTCCCGTTACAAGTCTGGATAATAGTGGAGGTTTTCCCATATATTTCTTCAATTCCTGAAAGGCTTCTTCACATTCATCATTCCACTCAAAAGTTTTTCTAAGTGTTTTGAAGAATGGGAGACATCTATCAGTTGCTCGTGACACAAATCTATTAAGTGCTGCCACACGTCCTGTAAGGCTTTGCACCTCCTTCTTCGTTGTGGGGGATCGTAGCTCTAATAAAGCTTTAATCTTCTCGGGGTTTGCTTCAATGCCTCGTTTATTAACAATGTACCCGAAAAACATGCCTTCTCGTACACCAAATATACATTTGGTGGGGTTCAACTTCATTTGATATTTTTCTAGCTGATCGAAAGTTTGGCTCAGGTCAGCTAAATGATCAGCAGCCTTCTTGCTCTTCGTCAGCATATCATCAACATAAACCTCCATGTTGTGGCCAATCTGTTCCACGAACACTTTATTCATTAACCGTTGATATGTTGCACCTGCATTTTTTAGTCCAAAAGGCGTAACATTATAACAATAAGTTCCCCGTGGGATTATAAAAGAAGTACTTTCCCTGTCTTCTGGTTTCATTTTGATCTGATTGTAACCAGAGTAAGCATCCATGAAACTCAGTAATTCATGTCCCGAGGTAGCATCCACCAACTGGTCAATTCGGGGCAAAGGAAAATAGTCTTTTGGACAGGCTTTATTAAGGTCAGTGAAGTCCACACACATCCTCCACTTATTATTTTTCTTATTCACCATCACGACATTTGCTAGCCAATCAGGATATTTGACATCTTCAATGAAAGATGCCTTCTGTAGCTTTTTGACTTCCTCGTGTATGGCTTGATTCTTTCCGGGGCTGAACACTCTTCTTTGTTGCTTCACAAGCTTGATCTCCTTATTCACATTCATCTCGTGGTATAGGAAAGATGGATCTATCCCTGGCATGTCTTCATAGATCCTTGCAAAAGTTTTCTTTCTGCATCTCAAAAATGCCACAAGTTCTTATTTTATTGGTGGATCCAATAAAGCGCTAATTTGAGTTATTCGCTCTGGATGTTTGTCGTCCACTACTATGTTTTCTGTAGCTTCCAAAACTTGACCTTTGACCAAATGAGATTCATCTCTTGGATCTAAGGTTTCAATCTATGCTTCTGTTTCATCCACTTGATACGTGGTGGTCTTCTTCCTGGCTTCCTCCAGTTCTTCTTATTCGACAGATGAATAGTAGCACTCCCGAGCTACTTTCTGATCGCCTTTCACAACTCCCACTCCAAAATTGGTTGGGAACTTCAAACATTGATGCACCGTAGATGGTACTGCCTCATATTTTTCAGACCTACTCTCCCCATGATGATGTTGTAGGCAGATTGAATGTTTTTATCCATTACGAAAAAATGTACTTTCTCTGTTCTGCAGGCGGGCCACGTACCAATGAGCATTTCCAACTTGATCGTCCCAAGTGGAAAAAAAAATTCACCAGTAAAACCAAGGAGGGGCCTATGATATGGATCCAACTGGGCTAGGTTTAAGTTCAAACTGTCAAAGCATGGATAGAACATGATATCTGCCGAGCTACCATTATCCATCAATACTCTGGAAATCACCACATCTTTCGTTCTCATTTTGATTACCAAAGGATCTTCATAAGGATATAGTATACCTTCCAAATCATTTTTGGAGAAGCCAATGACTAGCTTATCCTTGTTTACCTTCCTCGGGCGATTATCTTCAGCCACATTAATACGCTGTATAAAAGAACAAGCTTATGCCTCATTGAGATAAGGTTTTCTTTTCGCAGTATGATCTCCACCACCTGCATCTCCTCCTGTAATTACATCACATTCAAATGACTTGAAATGGATGAAAATACCTCACGTTCGGGTTGCCTGGGTTTTTTAGATAGGTCGGGATCATCTTCTGGATCATCTTCGTGATCTCTCTTCTTGTCATCTCTTGCTCGGTAAGGTGATTTGGACCTTTGCCTTCCTCTGTCATTGGTCCTTCCACCATTTTAGCGATCAAAATACTTGGTCAGTTTTCCTCGCCTAATGAGCGCTTCGATTTCATTCTGGAGGGCTATGCATCGTTTGGTCGTATGCCTATGAACTCTGTGGAATTCATAATATTTTGACTTATCCCTTTTGTCTAGTTTTGTCTTCATTTTCTCGGGCCAGGCTAGATTCTCGATGTTCTTGATTTCCTCCCGAATGTGATTTACGTCTACTGTCAAAGGAGTGTAATTACTATATCTTCTCAGCTATTCCAGTGTCTTGCCCTTTGACTGCTTGCTGCCACCATTGTTCTTCTAATCTTTTTTCTCAGTTTTACTACCTCCAGCCTTGATCTCTCTGGTATTAGCATTCTTCTTCGCAGCCATGACTTCCTTGGCGTTCATTATCTTTGCTGCTTTTGCCATCAATTCAGCCATAGACCTTGGAGGGTCTTTAGCTAAAGTATAATATAACTTGTTTGGTAATAGACCACTCATCAGAGCAGTGATTTTTATTTTCTCTTCGTAATCAATTACCTTAAGTTTCTCGTTATTAAAATGAGTGATATAATCCCTGGTGCTTTCTCCAGTATTTTACCTCACACTCAATAGATATGCCACTCTCTTAACTGGTTTCGATCCGAAACAAAAATTTCCTATAAAGAGTTCT
Source organism: Sambucus nigra (assembly GCA_949130495.1). Taxonomy (NCBI): domain Eukaryota; kingdom Viridiplantae; phylum Streptophyta; class Magnoliopsida; order Dipsacales; family Adoxaceae; genus Sambucus; species Sambucus nigra. The sequence continues at coordinate 576,167,541 of OX422217.1, forward strand.
GCTAGTTAATGGAAAGTGGCAATCTTCCTTCGAGGAAGATTATTATACCATATTTGGGCTGACCCAGTGATAGTTCCTGAGAATGCTCTGCACCGCATTTCATCAGGGACTGCGTAGATGTCGGCAGCAGCTTGATATTGCTCTATTTGGTGGATTGGATCAGTTTTCCCGTCATACTTGGGTGTCACCACTAGAGCTTTGAATTTTAATGGTGTATGAAAATTTACAATTGCTTTTACAAAAGGCGATCCTTGGATAAAAGCTCTTTGGAGAGGGTTCCTGGCCTTAGCCATTTCCCCTAACATGTCTTCCAATCTTTGAATAGAGCCGTTCCATGCATCATTCTTAGTCTTAGAACGATTGGTTCGTGAAACTGATCGCGCTGAATTTCCTTCTTGCGATTTTTCTCTTTGAGTTATTGGGTGTGATTGGGCAGAACCTTCCCTTAGATCAGTTGGTTGTTGAGTGTCCCTCAACGCAACTCTAAGAGGGTTTCTATTTCTCCTGGGGCCCAAATGATCAAAAGGAGAGACTCTACTCAACCTTTTCAGAACGCTAGCTCTGTAGTTAAAGAAACATTCCGATGATAATCAGTAACTTGTACCAAAGAAGTTCGGCCAGGTTGATATAAAGGATCATCATATCTCTCAGTATGATAAGAACCAGTACGCCTAGATCGAAAGCCCTCTATAAATAGCATACGTCTGGTCCTTAAAGATGGCAGATGGGTGTTTCTTTAAACACTTCTTGATCTGGACTGGGCAAGTACTTCATCACAAACAGTTTGTATAAACTGACGCATGGTTTCTTGCATGGCTGTTTGCCCTTGAGCCAAATTAGCCATAATGCCAGCCAGATCTTGAATAGTTGGAGGATTAGAAGGGTTTCGAGGGACCCCAGCAGTGTTCCGGTTACTGGATTATGGGATCTCAGCCATAGATGATGAATTTTTGATGGAAAAATGATAAATATAGTCATTTTCCACAGACGGCGCCAATCTATTGATGTAAAAAACTAGATGCAATCTAATTAATTAATCACAGATAAATAAGTAATAAGTAAATGAGACTAAAGATTTTTAAAGTGGTTCGGCCTTAAGAAAATGACCTACGTCCACTATTATTGTATTGCCTGAGTGTTTGTTTCTCTCTCTGGTTTTTCAAGAGATTCTGAAGTCCCCCTTATGGCGGGGTTACCATGTATTTATAGCCTTAAGGCTGTACATATGAAAAGGTAATAAGTTGTCATTTAGTAGACGTATACAGCTGTATAATAAGAATACGCATTAAATGTAAGGTGCATTAAATATGTAGTTATCTTCTGAATGAAATGCTCTGCACGCTAAGTAGCTCGGAGAATTTAAGTTGCTCTGCACGCTAAGCAGCTCGGTACAATTGAGTAGCTCAGTACACAATGTTATTCGGAACACTTGAGTAGCTTGGTACACCATATTGCTCAGTGATGTATGTTGTTCGTTGAAAGTATTTGTGTTCGCCACGTAGATGGAAACGTGTCTTCATATGATTGGTCCATGTCATCTGACTAAATTTGGTATCAACACAAATATTTAAACAATTAACAATACAATTAAAAGCATACTATGATTCAAATGAAGAGGATGTAAGGGGAAGAGAAAAAAATTAGTTACAATGAAGATTCAATGGTATGCCACCTTATGATCAATAACAAATAAATGTATAAAATACATACAACACGTAAATTGATGATATATATTGGGAAAAAATTGAAAGTTAGAATAGTATGAGAGAGTAGAGGAGTACCTGAAGATGATTGCAAATTTTGGAGGTTCAAATCTTCCACATATATAGGGTGAATTGACACTCTTACATATTCCATTACATGCAACGATTGTGTAAAGATGGAAGCGTAAGAGGTTCTCTTCAATACAAAATGTATACATTTTCAACATTGGAGATGAAGGGAAAATAAGATGGAGAGTCATGAGGCCATATGAATCAGTTGTTTTTGTTGGGTTCTTTCATTTACTCGGTTAAAGACAGCCAAGTTTTCTTAACATCACCAATTGGAAGACCATTAATTGAATTAATAGCTCTAATACTATCTTATTAGAGGTATAATAAGAATATGTGAAAACGATTATCAAGCACACACTTATTCTCCTAAATTGTTCATCCATTTGACTTTTTAAGGTAAATTATTTTTATGTTTTTTAATAAAACAAGGTTGTAGATGTGTCATTTTGACATTATTCTTTTTCTTTACTTAAAAACATTTTGCTTGAATAATTTATATGCTTTCGACATGGAGAAAAAATTTCGATTTTTTATTTGATTATTGAGTGAAACCTAGAAAATATCAATGCTAAAAGTCTTACACATTAATAGTGATATATATGATTCCATGCTAAGACCTCAACTATTTTTTCGATAATTAAAGAAATTTCATATATTTCTCTCCTAGGAATCTATAACCAGCCCCATATTCTTATTAGTCGTATCATATTAAAGGCTAGTATATATTACAAATGAATATCTCAAAATAAAATGGACACGACAAAACAAATGAGATATTTTATTTTTCTTTCAATCGTATCATATTAAAGGCCAAGTATATTCTAATACCATATTATTCCCCGCTATTAGGGTATACCCGTGCCTAAAGGCGCGATGACGAATCTCCCAAGTATGAATTGTGTGGCCAAGCCATAAAAGTTTTGTATTATAGTATATATAGTGAGAAGTATCAATTGTGGTCAATTTTTCTGAAAGACGAATATTTTTTCAAAATTATTTAATCTAGTATAATTTTGAGTCCAAAAATTTATTTTCAATACAAATAAAGGTAAAAATATAAGAAAAAATTTGTGAGTATCGACATGTTTTAAGGCATAAAAAAATAATTCGTCTAGGAACTATAATAAATATTGTACCAATTTAACAATATTCATATATAAACCCCTAATATGAATACACCATAGACATATAAAAACAGAATACATATGATTTGGATTATTGGTTAACAAAAGAATTGGATGACTTTGCGGATGATGACTGTTGATGTAAAAAATCAGATTATCTCTAATTATTCAATCATAGATAAAAAATAAATAAGACAAAAGAATTTTAAAGTGGTTCAACCTTGAATGAATGGCCTACATCCACTGTTTTTGTTATTGCTGACTGTTTGGAATTCTCGATAACAGGTTTTTACCAAGAAATTTCGAGTCCCCCATAATGAGGAGGATACAACGTATTTATAGCCTTGAGGCTATACGTGTAAAAGAATAATGCATAGCTGTCCAGTAGGCGTATACATCTGTACAATAATGACTGTGTATTTAATGCGTACTTATCTTCTGTTTTCTTTGATGCGTACGCCAGAAGTATTTGAGTTGCTCGAACCGACTTAGTAGCTCGACACGCTTGAGATGCTCGGGTCCCTGAGTTTCACATGGCTTCTTAGTTGCTGGGTAATCTTGAGTTATTTGGAGTATAGTAGTTCCTCGGGGGATGAGTAGCTAGGTACAATGAAGTTCCTTGGAGAACACTTGTTGCTCGGAGCACCTGAGTTGGTCGGAGAGGTTGAGCTCCTCGGAGTCAATGTGTTTATTCAAAAAAAGTTTATGGTTGCCATGCAGATTGACACGTGTCTCCACATAATTGATCCACGTCAACAAACAAAATTTGGTATCAACAGAAGCCCCTAATGTTTCGTAGTTTGATGTTGAAGAAAAGTGTGGAACATTCTGCTGCCTAGACTTTCAGTTTTTATGGATTTTAGACAAACTTTCGTTGTATATAACTCCTTTTTTGAGTGCATAGTATCAGGCTTTTAAAGTATTTTGAATTTCCATAACCGCTTCGTTTTTTGTGCCCTTTTCTTCTTTTTAGCCACCGGGTACGCAATCGTCCGTCCTGGTAATCATTATTTTTCTCCATTCCCGAGGTAAAGTATTTAAACGCTACAGAAAATACGATCGTCTTTTGCTTTTTCAAATCTGTATCTTAGAACTTCTTCACTTCTTCTCTATCTTGTGCATTCGTTTCTTCCATTGTTCGTTGTCAACTGATTCACTCTTTTCCTGTAAGATCTTCTTCCATCTCTATTATTTTCTTTGTTCATCATGGTTTACCTTGTTGAGTCGCTTGATAAATTTCGCTCTGAATTTTCAATTCCTTCATGGGTCATATTGGAAGAACTTTCTGAACCTTCTGACTATTTTTCTTTGGTTAAGGGACATTGATTCCCTAGTTTCTTTGTTGCCGAATGTGGCTTTTCTTTTCCTTCAAATCCTTTATGTTTGGAGTTCTGTCAGTATTTTGATGTTGTTCCTGCAAAAATAGCACCAAATACTTGGAGAATAGTCAACGGAGTTCATAGGTTAAATCAACTTCTTGGAACCCGTTTAGGGATTCCAAAAATAATGTATTGTTACATATGGGTCGTTAGTGATAGTACTTTTTATTTAAAAACTAGGTTTTTGAATAGGGCGTTAGTTGTCAATCTTCCTGATGCCAACAGGGATTATTTTGAACATGGCGTGGTAATGAAAAATTGGCAACATCCTCTATTAAATGAAGACGATGTATACCAAGGTCCTAGATGCCCTCCTTATGGCAATGGGATAGGTTGTTTTTATTTTTATTTTATTTTTGAAATATGATTTCTTCATGTTTGATAAAATGCTTCACTGATAGTTGATTTTTGATTATTTGCAGTTGACAGCAAAAGAAAATCTCATAAGGAAACTGATGTCAATTTAAGGCATTTGAAACTTATCTGGAGTTTACACCAATCCGTTGCTGACGAACATATCAGATCAGCCTCTTACTTGTTGCAGTACAAGAGCTATACTTCCTCCTTTACTGCTCGTCCAGTGGTGGTTGATATCGACCAAATACCAGCTACTGATACTAGTGTGGAAGGTTCTTCTTCAGAGTCAAACATTCCCATTAGTAGCATAATGAAGAGAAGAAGGGCTCCTGCCTTCTTTAACAAATCAGACTCTGCCAAGGTGGAGGCCAAGAAAAATAAGCAGGATTTTCCAGAAGAAGGAACAAGAAACATTGATGCACCCCCTCCAGTGGCTGCCAAGAATGTTGCTAAGAAGCCCCCAATGGCTCCGAGCAAGGCTGTAGTTATTTCTCCTCCTAGTGAGGTAATTGTCATTTCACCAACCAAGACTTCTTCTTTGGTTGAAGATATTCCTGCTCCTCCAAAAAAGTCAAAGAAAAGTTCGTTTGAGAGACCTGCTGGACTTGTCTCTCAGGCTTTAAATGCTGAGAGTGGTATTCCCACTTTTGTTCCTCCGACCTCTGCCCTGGGTTCTGTGAAGTCTTGGATTATCCAAAAAATCCAAGGTATTGAAGACACTCTTTCTCGGGACAGGGTCACTACCTTAGCAGCTCAACATATTGCCTCAGTAAGTATTGCAAGTTTAAGTTTTCACTTTTCACTAATATGTCCCTGTATTGACTCAAAATTTTTCTTTCTTCAGTTGGTGACATGTTTTAATAGTATTTTGAAGAAGGATGAGGCTATTAAAGATTCAAGCTCCTCGAGAGGTGTAGAGGAAGCTTTTGTTAGTTTAACTCAGTCCTTAAAAGACTCTCGTCAAAAATATGAAGAAGATAAAATGGCTTGGGAGAAGCAAGCCAAGTCCATTAAGCAAGAGAGAGAGCGAGCTGTGGAGGCCTCCAAGGGTATGGATAAGAAGATAAAAGAGTTTGAGAAGAAGAATAAAGAGCTAGAGGAGAAGCTCAAGAATGATGAGGAGCTTGATAACAATCTCAAAACTACTGAAGAGGAAGTCGGTAGACTTCATCAAGTTGATCGCCAGAAGGTGGAGGTGGAAAGGAAGTTGAAGGCTGTCAAGGAGCTCCTTAGGGAAAGGACCTCCTCAGAGAAAGAAAAGAGGAAAAAGTCTGTCAAAAAGTCCTTTAGCGCTGGCTGGGACAAATGTTGGAACAAAGGCCTAACTGCCATGCCTTCTCAGATGGAGTTTGCTAGCCTTAAATACTTCAGGGATGGATGGGTTGCAGCTCTACAGGAGTTAAATATTGCTGAGAATTCTGAACTGTTCCAGCGACATGTTCATGGTCCTCCTCCCTCTCCTGGAGAAGAAGAGGACGAAGCCGCCTCAGAGGAATCCTCCATGATGATTGGAGATCCAGTTCCTCCTGTTCCAGTTGTTCAAACTTTCTACGAGAAACTTTAGCCTACCAGCACTTCAATCGAGAAATTCATCCCACCAGTACCATAGCCGAGCAACTGCCTTTATCTTCCGAGTAACCATCTTCCTCATCCCAGCTTCCCGAGAAAGTTATAAAACACAAGGAGAAGGTGTAAAGCTGCTCGGGTTTTAATTTTGTTATTCCTTTCGAATGTAATCTTGAACTTTGTACTTTCCTTTTTATGAATAAAAATTTGAACTTTTGGTTTGTTTATATTGACTTTTTCTTCTGCTTGCTCTGCCTTTACCATTATTGATTCTGTTTATGGCTTCTCTTTGCTAGTTTATGGCTAGGATGGAATTATTATCAGCTTATGATACAGAATTATTGAAAAAGTGCAATGACTACTTCAAAGCTGGTATGCAGATCTGAATGAAGCTCAAATCATCAACATCCTTGGTCTAGATACTTCTGAACGAGTAGTCGAAGCCTACCAATATTTGAAGTGCTTGCTTGACCGTGCAGTTGCCAATAATGTGGCATATTATGAGATGATTGAAGATCTCCAGGGTACCATCGAGGAACTTTAATAATAATATAAGGATTCTACTGCCCTTTTGCATCAGGGGTATGAGAAAAAATATCAACAACTAAATGCTGACAAAGGATATGATAATTTCATCGCTACTTACGATAATAAGGAGAGGATTCTAAAGGTTGAGGTTGAAGAGCATAGGCAAATCGCTAAACTGTTGGAGCAGGAAAATAATGTTTTGTGAGAAGAGATATCTCAACTAAAATCTGTAGTGTCTTTCTCGGGAGCCTTGGTTCCTGTCAATGACGAAGGTTTCTCTTTCTTGGAGGTAGAGAATGCCAACCTAAGAGATGAGTTGGAAACTTTAAAAAGGGCTGGACCTTCCTCGTCTACACGAGGACGAGCAAGATCTTCTTCTCGGGGATGAGCAAGAGCTGCTCGAATTTCAATTGAAGAGAAAAGAACCCAATCAGCCTTGGAGAATTAGGCATTCCAGCTGATGGCGAAGAATCAGGCCTTAGTAGAGATGTCCAAGAAGATTCTGAACCTCGACGAGAAGCTTTCTACACAAAGCTCGGCCTTAGAAAATAAAACAAATATAGTGAAGAGTCTTCATGAGAAGCTAGAGAGGTTGACCTACCAGTTCCATAAACAGCCCAGAGAGTTTTGGATGGCTGGTTACAATGAAGCCCTCTACCATATTGATGACCTAATTCAGCAGTCCAATAACGAGGGGTACAAGCAAGGATGGCTGAATGCACTGGGTGTGCTGAAATTGAAGCAGGGTCATTACCTATAGGATTATTATGACCCTGGGTTGCTTGAGTTGCCAGTGCCTCCTTTTAAACTCGACATGAGTTAAATTCCTTCCCGGGTAATTCCTCAGTGTTTGATATCGAAGTACCTGGGAGATTACAGCCTCCATTCAAATTTTGACATCTCTCGCCCAAAGCATTTGCTTGATCGACCTTCAGTGATGAATGTTCGTATGCTTCGAGATATAAACTTCATAAACTCTCCTTATGCCTTAGACGATCCTCCTACTGGAGTAGAACCTGTTTCAAAGGCAGAAGGGAAAAAGCTAATAAAGTAGAATCTTTTATGTAATGATTTCTCATGTAATATGTATTTTATTCTCTATGTAATTTGTTATGTTTTGAATGAAGAAACTTTTAGTTTTCCCTGCAATCTTGATTGTCATTACTTTATAAAACATCTCTTTTATTCACTGATGAATGTGTATGTATATCTGTAAGAAAATAAGAATGTCCTATGTTATTTTAAATTACCGACTAACTGGAGTTGGTGAAAATTTATCGTTGACCATCCTGAGTTGGGGATAATTACTTGACGACCAACCGGAGTTGGATTTTATTGACCAACCGTAGTTGGATTTTTATCGACCAACCGTAGTTGAATTTTATTTACCAACCGGAGTTGGATTTTCGACCAACTGGAGTTGGAAGATATTTATTTCCCGACCACCTGAAGTTGGAGGAGATTTGTTTTCTGACCAACCGTAGTTGGAGGAGATTGATTTACTGACCAACCGAAGTTGGTGGATATTTGTTCCCGACCAACCGGAGTTGGAGGAGATTGTTTCTGAACTTGATGCATAGTGTGTAGCACTAATACTCCGAAAAAATTTCAACAAAAGGGGACAATTGGGTAAAACATTCAACACTTTATTCATACTGACGAAAACTTCATTTACATAGGAATCCCCAACTACTGATAATATTTGCGTAGATGCTCTGCATTCCATGCATTCTTAAATTCTTCTCCCTCTAAAGTTTTAATCCTGTATGTGCCTGGTCGAACAACCTCTGTTACTCTGTAGGGTCCATGCCAGTTAGCTTCCAATTTATTGTGCTTTTGAATTACTTTCTTTAGCAAATAGTCTCCTTCCTTCATATCGCACTTCTTTACCCTCTTGTTGTAAAACAAAGCTGTTCGTTGTTGGTATGCAGCATTCCTGATTGCTGCTTCTTCTCTAACTTCCTCGAGCATATCTAGATCTAATCGCCTCATCAAGTCACTGATAGGAGAATTGAAATTCATCACCCTGTGTGTGGGGAGGCCCAACTCGGCAGGTATAACATCTTCACTTTCGAATGCCAGCATGTATGGAGATTCTCCTGTTACTGCTCGCAGTGTACTACGATAAGCCCACAACACAGAATGTATCTCGTTGATCCAATTTTCTTTCGCATCATCCAGTCTTTTCTTGAAACCGTTCAGTAGAGTTTTGTTCCTCACCTCAGTTTGTCCATTGCTCTGGGGATGGCCTGGTGCAGAGTGGGTCTTCAATATGTTTGACTGATGACAATATGCAGCGAACTCCTCATTGTCGAATTGAGTTCCATGGTCTGTGATGAATGCATGGGTAAGACCATATCTACAAATGATATTCTTCCAAATAAATTGATACACCTTGTCGTACGTCATATCAATAAGAGGTTCAGCTTTTACCCATTTAGTAAAATAATCTCCAGCGACTACAAGGTATTTGAATCTTCCTCGAGTCGTTGGAAGCTACCCGACCAAGTCTATTCCACAAATGGAAAATGGCCAAGAAGACATGATGGGTGTTAGCAATGCTTGTGGAGTTCTTCAGATGGAAGAGAAATGTTGACATTTATCACATTTCTTGGCATAATCTACACAATCAGCTCTCATCGTCGGCCAGTAATACCCTTGCCTTGTCATTCTTTGTAAGAGTGTTCGACCTGCTATATGGGCTCCACAAGACCCTTCATGGACCTCTTCAATCAAGTTTTTTACCTCGGAAGGGTGGAAATATCTTTGCAAACCTGCTATAATTCCTCGTCTGTATAAAATGCCATTAGTCAATACATAACGAGCAGCTTTAAACTTTAGCTTCTTGGCTGCGAGTTTATCAGTTGTTAATGTCCCTTCCTCAATATAGGCCCTGATGGGATCCATCTAATATGTTCCTAAATCAAGGGTAATGAAGCTCACCATCATATCTTTATCAATGCTCTTACTAGCTAAAATTTCTATTGGAATTGTTCTTTGTAGCTCGGTGCGTGTGGCTGAGGCTAACCGAGCTAAGGCATCTGCTCTTGCATTCTCCAATATTGGTGTTCTAATTAACTGCACCACGTCAAAGCTCGACACAATCTCCATTGCTTTCACAAGATACTTGATCATCAATTCTCCTTTTGTTGCGTATACCCCCAGCATTTGATTTACGATCAACTGTGAGTCACTGAATACAATGACCTGCTCTGCCCCCATGGTTTTTGCTAAACTAAGATCTGCAATCATAGCTTCATATTCAGCCTCATTATTAGAAGCCTTGAATTGAAAGCGCAGAGCATAGTCCACATCGATCTCATCCTGTCTGTTTAAAACAATCCCTGCCCCACAGCCTGTAGTCCAAGATGAGCCATCCATATATAGATTCCATATAGGTATTTTATCCTCAAATTTTTTATCGAATAAAGTTCCTCAATGTAATATTTGTTGCTTCTTTATATCCTCTTCTAGCACTTCTTGCTGCTCGTCGACCATCTCCTATTGCTCGTCAACCGACTTAAGTTGGTCGGGATTTAAATTTGATGACCCTGTAACATCCACGGGCTGGTCGGTATTTAACTTTTGCTCTTCGGAGGTGTCAAGATAGGTGAACTCTGCTATAAAATCTGCTACTACTTACCCTTTTAACGATGATCTAGGCTCATAAACTATGTCATATTCACCAAGTTCTACTCCCCAGTACATCAATCTCCCTGATTTTTCTGGTTTATGAAGAGCTTACTTCAACGGCATATCGGTATACACGACTATGGTATGAGCTTGGAAGTACGGCCTAATTCTTCTACTCACTTCGATCAACGCTAGTGCTAACTTTTCCAGTCTTGGATATCTGATCTCTGCTCCTCGGAACGCCTTGCTAGTGTAATAAATTGGTTTTTTCACTCCATCCTCCATTCTTATTAATACCGAGCTAACTGCATTCTCCGAAACTACCAGATACAAGTACAATCTTTCTCCCATCACTGGTCTAGACAACAATGGAGGTGCTCCCAGGTACTTCTTCAACTCTTGAAAGGCCTTCTCGCATTCATCATTCCATTCAAACGTTTTTCGAAGTGTTTTGAAGAATGGGAGACATCTATCAGTTGCTCGTGATACAAATCTATTAAGTGCTGCAACTCGCACTGTGAGACTTTGCACTTCCTTCTTCGTTGTGGAGATCGTAGCCCCAATAGGGCCTTGTTCATTTCAGAGTTTGCTTCAATGCCCCGTTGGTTGACAATATACCCGAGAAACATGACTTCTTGTACTACAAATACGCATTTGGTAGGGTTCAAATTCATTTGATATTTATCTAGTTGATCAAAGGTATGGCCTAAGTCAATTAGATGATCGGCAGCTTTCTTGCTCTTCGTCAGCATATCGTCAACATAAACTTCCATATTGTAACTAATTTTCTCTGCAAACACCTAGTTCATCAGCCGCTGATATGTTGCACCTGTATTTTTCAATCCAAAAGGCATAACATTATAACAATAAGTTTCCCTAGGGGTGATAAAAGAGGTACTCTCCCTATCTTCAAGTTTGATTTTAATTTGGCTGTAATCAGAATAAGCATCCATGAAGCTCAACAGCTCGTGTCCCGAGGTAGCATCCACTAATTGATCAATTCGAGGCAAAGGAAAATGATCCTTTGGGCATGCCTTGTAGAGGTCGGTGAAGTCTACACACATCCTCCACTTGTTATTCTTCTTCTTCACCATCACCACATTAGCTAACCAATCAGGATATTTGACATCTTCAATAAAGCAGGCTTTCTGAAGCTTCTCGACCTCTTCTTGTATAGCTTGGTTCTTTTCGGGGCTGAATACTTGATTGAGTCGGAAACCGAGCGTCCGTGTAAATACGCTAGTCGTTGTTGTCGGCTTCCAACTACAATACAAAAAAAAAACCTAAACTTTAACTACACTCTTGCGGAGTATAGTGGCGAGTCTGGGTATCGAATCCACAGGGAATGTTTGATAGATTTTAATCAATTTATTATTTCAAAAAATAAAGTGTAAAAGATGGTGATTGAGTGAGAAAGGAAAAAGGGAAAAATAAAGAAGTTAACTAAAACTAATTGGAAAAATTAAGGTAGAGACACAATCCCCCAACCCTAGAGTATTGATAGTATAAAACTAATCGTAAATTTAACTGATTAATTTGACCCAGAATTTAGTACTCCTAAGCATTACGTATACGAGGTTCAAGCCCGCGTCATACTTAATCTGAGGATGAGTAAATCAGTATCGCGATAGTATCACTCTAATTGCACTCTAAATCATCACGAGTACCCATAGGCAAACGAGATATAAAGATCTACAATTGTTGTGTAACTACGCAATACGGTCATAATCAATCACTAAATTCAGCGAATTAATTTTATATGCACGCACTAACACATCAGGCTGGGTTCATGCATCCCAACCTTTAAAAACCTAGCCTAACATGGTGAATAATAATAAAAGTGCTGGAAATTAAAGTTACCACGATTGAAGAATAAGAACATGTAAGAAGAAATCAAAGATTGAAGAAAAACTGGAAAAGCTCTTGAATTAATGGTCCAAAATATGTGAATCTTTCTCCTAGATGTTCCTACTTATTATGGAGCTTTTACAACAATGAAATCCGAATAAAAAGAGTCCTAATGACTAAATATATAGGCTAGAGGTCGTTTAGAAGAGTCCCCAAAACATAAAACTCTTTTGGCTAAAAGATAAGCACAAAATAAAAATCCCGTATCTGCCAATTTGTCACACTTAGAAAGCGTGACTACTTTTGTAACGGATTTGGATCGTGACTAATTTCATAATGGATCTGGTGCGTGTCAAATGGGGCGGACCGGTTCTTTTTTTCTCAGCTTCGGTTCGGTTTGGGTCTGACAGCTTTTTTCTTGGATTTCTTCTCAACTTCAAATTGGCATAACTTCTTCACCGTAGCTCGGATTGAGGTACCGTTTTTTCCAGTGTTCTTGTAATTGAAAGCTCTTCAACTTTACAGTTGGCCCCACCTACGGAGTAAGGCTAAAAAATTACGAAAATGCCCCTCAACTCCCCAATTCTTGGTTTCTTTCACTATTTTGAGTTCTCTTTGGCACTAACTTGCATGAAATATCTGTAAAATACATAAGAGATACACAAAATATGATATACTTCCCAAAAAGGGTTAGTAGCATAAATATGAGACAAATTCAATCTATTTACACCGCACAGGATCATAAAAATACCGAAATTAAGGGGATAAATGTGAAGAATTCATGCCTAATCATAACCCCCCTAACTTAGAACTTTGCGCGTCCCGAGCAATGTAAAAGAATGAGAGTATGAGTTAAGAACCCTTCAAAAACTTTATTGGGATAGAATACCTCTTTCGCGGGCAAGCGATTGCATTTAGCGCATGCAACAAGCCTTTAAACCCCTAGGTCACCCTAGTAGGACGAGTTGTGTCTCGTGAGGGTTTGCAGAGAATATACCCACAAAATTCGACTCAAAGAAATTTCAAAATATGTAAAAATTGTGTAATTCAAACTTTCCAGAAAATAGTCATCATCAAGTCATATTTACGAGTCTCAAACCTTAGTGCGTGTGTGCGAAGCCGGAAATATAACCGCCAATCTCCACCGATTGATCATTACGTTACTTATTCGAAAATTCGTTTTGATTTCAATTTCTCACGGAACGATCTCACAAACGAATCTCTCGGATTATGGCTATTCTCTCGACATGCGTGATATAAAGAGTAAATGTAATGGAAGCAAATTCACGCATGCAATTAGAAAAACGGAAATTTCATGGTGAAAGGATCTCATCAACGGATTACGATTTTAAAAACGGGAACATTGCCTCTATTTCGCGCACTTAACCTCTTATATTATCTTTTGGTGTCTTAACTCTCCACGCGGTAATCAATTTTTGCAATTTGGTCTCGGTTAGGACTTTTCGGGTTAAAGGGTGCCTTGGGTGAAATGAAGGAGCAATGGAAGCTTGGAATTGGAAAAGTCATTAATGATGTCCATTTGTGCTTTTTCCGGGCTATTGCTCATTTTTTTTTTTTTTTTTTTTTTTTACACTTTTCTTTTCTTGCTAACTTTTGTTGAGCATTCTTCTATTTTTTTCCTTGCCCCTTTTTGTTGCACTTTTCGGACTTAAATTCTGAATTTTCTTGTTTTTCGCAATTCCTGCTATTTTGGGTTTTTCGGGTTGTCAAACGAAAGGGAAAATTATTCGGCTCAATTTGAGTTGCAAAGGGTGATTTTTCGCTACTTTTTCGGGCTAAAACTTTGGGTGACAAACGAGGGCCTACTTCATTGTCCAAAATGCCAATTGCGTTACCATATGCGTTTCGAGGTGAATTTAAGTTTAGAGACTAATTTGGCACGTTTTTCAAGGCAATATTGCACACATTTTTCAAAACCGATCAAAATGAAAGGATTGAGATCCTTGACAACTTATTAGGCGCTAAAAAGAACTTTGAGTTAACAATTAACTCGGATTGATTTAAAAACTCGCAAAACGTGATAGGCTCGAATCTCACCGAGTTTGTTAATCTCCACATTTATTCGTTAAGTCGTCAATTTTCGCTCAATTTCCATCTTTGGTCAATTTCGGCTTTTTGTATGTTGGATGTTTACAATTCGAGACTTTAAACCGACTTTTAATGATATTTTTGAAAAATTTGAAATCCATTTTTTATTTATTTTGAAGAAAAAAATATTTTTGGCTTTTTTTTTTTAAATTATCTAAAAAAAACATACTTGGAACGAACGCGTGATAAAATCAATGAAACTAAAAAATAAATGGGAAGAATATCCCACACCCCCTAACTTAAATGTTGCATTGTCCTCAATGCGAATCAAGAACACAACATAAAGAGAGGAAAAGAAAGATATTACCCAATTGGAGCGATCCCCGATGAATGCGAGTCCATTGAATCTACAAAACATGTTAGAACCAAGCATAGCAAAAAGAATAACAAAAACTCTAAACTAAAAAATAAAAATAAAAAAAATAAGATAACTATTGTACAACCTACGATTTTCAAATTCTAATAAATTATACACTAGAAGTCGAAAAATTTGAGGGTCCACCCAAAATACAATTTGACTTTGAGGGATTAATGGTGTACCCTCACTAGAAAGCATGGCTCCCGAAAAATAAGAATTTCGTTTGAACAACGGAAGGCATGTGCAAAGTGCAAGAAATGAACCATCACCATTTAAAAATTTTAGGGGGATAATGAGGGATTTGAGTGCATAGGGGGACAAGTACCATTGGGATCCAAGAAAAATAGAATCATGTCCCAAAGATTTTTCAAGTAGTATGGGAAGCAGAGCACACAAACATAAAGAGTCCATCTTGGAAAATAATTCAAGCATAGAGTCCTTGTCCTCAAAATCTTCTCCCCCAAAATTTTCAACTGGATCTGGTGGAGTGACACGTCTAAGTGTATGGCCCGTAAGATAAAGCATCTCAAAAAAACATTCCCATACAAGAATCGGATCAACATCCTCAAGACATTCATCCAGTTCTTGTAATGGATTTAATGGTTCGATAATAGTGGTGACACAAGGAGACAGTTGATCCTCAACCTCAATAGGTTTTGAAATATTTATAATAGGTTGAGATTCAAAAGTACTTGGATCACTCTCAATGATTTCGTTCTCAAAATGGTTAGGGAAAGCGCAAGTCCCGATTTTCTCTAAGCTGTCCAAATAATCATTAAACTCCTTGCAAGTTGCTCTAACTTTCAACTCTAAAGTAGCAAGGTCGTCGAATTGCTTTTTGCTAATAAGCATGAGTTCTTTTAAAGTAGGCTTCCTTGGTTCTAGCACCTCGGATTCCTCATTTGGTTGAAAACATTCTTCAACTTCAAAAATATCGGAAGGAAAACCCTCATTGGGTTCAAATAATGCATCTAACTCTTGCTCCCAATAACGATTTTTTTCCCGATATTCTTTTTCAAGTCTTTTTTCTTCAAGCAATTCATTTTGATAAATTTGGATGGCCTTAGCACTGGGCTTGTATTTTTTATACTCATCTTTAGTGATATTGATCCAATGTTTATAAATCTTGAGCGCCTCCTCCTCCTCACTATTATCATAACAATTAAACCCACCAAAGGAGTTAAAGTAAGACATTTCAAATTGGGCAGTTCAAAAACGTGACACCCATATTTTTGGATTTTTTTTTTAAAAGTTCAAATTTGGGATTAACCAACTAACCTAAAGTCTACCTAATTCCCCGGCAACGACGCCATTTTGATTGAGTCGGAAACCGAGCATCCGTCTAAATACGCTAGTCGTTGTTGTCGGCTTCCAACCATAATACAAAAAAAACCTAAACTTTAACTACACTCTTGCGGAGTATAGTGGCGAGTCTGGGTATCGAATCTACAGGGAATGTTTGATAGATTTTAATTAATTTATTATTTCAAAAAATAAAGTGTAAAAGATGGTGATTGAGTGAGAAAGGAAAAAGGGAAAAATAAAGAAGTTAACTAAAACTAATTGGAAAAATTAAGGTAGAGACACAATCCCCCAACCCTCGAGTATTGATGTTATAAAACTAATCGTAAATTTAACTGATTAATTTGACCCAGAATTTAGTACTCCCAAGCATTACGTATACGAGGTTCAAGCCCGCGTCATACTTAATCTGTGAATGAGTAAATCAGTATCGCGATAGTAGCACTTGAATTGCACTCTAAATCATCACGAGTACCCAGAGGCAAACGAGATATAAAGATCTACAATTGTTGTGTAACTATGCAATACAGTCATAATCAATCACTAAATTCAGCGAATTAATTTTATACCCACGCACTAACACATCAGGTTGGGTTCATGCATCCCAACCTTTAAAAACCTAGCCTAACATGGTGAATAATAATAAAAGTGCTGGAAATTAAAGTTACCACGATTGAAGAATAAGAACATGTAAGAAGAAATCAAAGATTGAAGAAAAACTGGAAAAACTCTTGAATTAATGGTCCAAAATATGTGAATCTTTCTCCTAGATGTTCCTACTTATTATGGAGATTTTACATCAATGAAATCTGAATAAAAAGAGTCTGAATGACTAAATATATAGGCTAGAGGTCGCTTAGAAGAGTCCCCAAAACATAAAACTCTTTTGGCTAAAAGATAAGCACAAAATAAAAATCCCGTATCTGTCAATTTGTCACACTTAGAAAGCGTGACTAATTTTGTAACGGATTTGGAGCGTGACTAATTTCATAACGGATCTGGTGCGTGACAAATGGGGCGGACCGGTTCCTTTTTTCTTAGCTTCGGTTCGGTTTGGGTCTGACAGCTTTTTTCTTGGATTTCTTCTCAACTTCAAATTGGCATAACTTCTTCAACGTAGCTCGGATTGATGTGCCATTTTTTTCAGTGTTCTTGTAATTGAAAGCTCTTCAACTTTCCAGTTGGCTCCACCTCGGGACTAAGGCTATAAAATTACAAAAATACCCCTCAACTCCCTGATTCTTGGTTTCTTTCACTATTTTGAGTTCTCTTTGGCACTAACTTGCATGAAATATCTATAAAATACATAAGAGATACACAAAATACGAAATACTTCCCAAAAAGGGTTAGTAGCATAAATATGAGACAAATCCAATCTATTTACACCGCACAGGATCATAAAAATACCGAAATTAAGGGGATCAATGTGAAGAATTCATGCCTAATTAATACTCCTCATCACTGCTTTACTGGCTTGATTTCCTTGTTCACTTTGAGCTCGTGACACGAGAAATTTGGGTCTATCCCTGGCATATCTTCGTGACTCCATGCAAAAGTTTGTTTTCTGCTTTTTAGGAATGCTATCAATTCCTGTTTTAGTGAGGCATCCAATGATGAATCGATTTGAGTTCTTCGTTCCGGGTGTTCATCGTCCAGAATGACATTTTCAGTTGCTTCCACCACCTGGCCTTTTAGGAGCTGTGACTCGTCTCTAGGATCTAATGTTTCAATCTCTGCACCTTCATGAACTTGATAGGTAGTAGTCTTTTTCCTAGATTCCTCCAGTTCTTCCTGCTCGGCAGATGAATAATAGCATTCCCGATCCACTTTTTGGTCAGCCTTCATAATTCCTACTCCAAAATTGGTTGGAAATTTTAGGCATTGATGTACAGTAGATGGTACTGCCTCGAACTTCTTCAAACCTACCCTTCCCATAATGATATTGTAAGCTGATTGGACATTCTTATCCATCACGAAAAAGCGCACTCTTTCTGTTCGACAAGAAGGCTATGTACCGATGAACATATCCAACTTGATCGTCCCAAGTGGAAAAACTTTCTCGCCAGTAAAATCGAGGAGGGGCCTGTGATAAGGCTTCAACTCAGACAATTTTAGATTTAAGCTTTCAAAGCATGAGTAGAACATGATGTCCGCCGAGCTGCCATTATCCGCCAGTACTCTTGAGATCATTACTTCCTTCATTCTCATTTTGATCACCAATGGAACATCATGAGGATATAACACACATGCGAGATCGTTCTTAGAGAAACTGATGACCAGTTTATCTTTGTTCACCTTCCTCGAGCGATCATCTTCAGCTAGATTTATACGTTGAACGTATGAACAAGTTTAAGCCTCATTGAGGTAAGCTTTCCTCTCTGAAGTAAGGTCACCACCTCCTGCATCTCCACCTGTAATAACATTGCAATCAAATGATCCAAAACGAATTGAAAATACCTCACGTTCTGGCTGTCTTGGTCTTTTGGGGAGATCGGGGTCGTCTTTTGGATCATCTTCATGATCTCTTTTCTTGTCCTCTTTTGTTTGAAGAGGGGATTTAGACCTATGTCTTCCTCGTTCTCTGGTTCGACCACCATTTTGACGATCAACATATTTGGTCAATTTTCCTCGTGTAATGAGTGCTTCAATTTCATTCTGGAGAGCTATGCAGTTTTTAGTCGTGTGACCATGATCCTTATGGAACTCGAAATATTTGGACTTATTCCTCTTGTCAGGTTCTGTCTTCATTTTTTCAGGCCAGTTTAGCTCCTCGCTGTTCTTGATCTCTTCCAGAATGTGGTTTATATCTACTTTCAAAGGATTATAATTTCCAAATTTCTTCAATTTTTCCAATGCTTGCTTTGCTTTTGATTTCTTGTTGCCACCATTGTTCTTATGCTCCTTCTTCTCAACCTTATCGGCCTCAACTTTGGTCTCCTTAGTGTCCATGTTCTTCTTCACAGCCATAGCCTCCTCGGCATTCATGATTTTGGCCTCTTTTGCCATTAGTTCTGACATGGTTCTGGGCGGATCTTTGGCCAGAGTGTAGTACAATTTATTGGGCATCATCCCACTCATCAAAGCAGTAATCGCAGTTTTCTCCTCATAGTCAATTACTTCCAGTTTCTTATTATTGAAACGAGTAATGTAATCCCTGGTGCTTTCACCTGCCTTTTGTCTAACACTCAACAAGTGTGCTACTCGTTTAACAGGTTTTGCTCCAAAACAGAAATTTCCAATAAAGAGCTCAGCCAGTTGAAAGAAAGTCGCAATCTTGCCCCGAGGAAGATTGTTGTACCATATTTGAGCAGATCCGGTAAGAGTTCCTGAAAATGCCCTGCATTTCATCTCATCTAGAACTTCATAGATATCAACATCATCTTGGTATTGTTCTATGTGGAGAACTGGATCAATTTTCCCATCATATTTAGGTGTTACCACAGGAGCTTTGAATTTTTATGGTGTGGGAAAGTCCACAATCTCTTGTACGGATGGTGTTCCTCGGATAAAAGTCCTTTGTAGAGGAATCTTGGCTTTGGCCATCTCCCCTAATCTATCCTCCAACCTTTGAATTGAGCCATTCAATACCTCATTTCCTTCCTCGATCCTATTAGTTCGAGCAACTGATCGTGTTGAATTAGCCTCTTGGGATCTTTCATGACGAACAGCTGGTCGTGATTGGGCAGAGCCTTCCTTTAAATCAGATGGTCGTTGAAAGATCCTTGGAGCAATCCTAGGGGGACTTCTATTCCTCCTAGGACCCAAACGATCAAAAGAAGAGACTCTACTCAGCCTTTCAAGAGCACTTATCATTTCTGGAGATAGAGTGATGTTTTGTTGAGTGTCTGTAGCTCGCACCGAGGAAGTCCGTCCAGGCTGATAAGAAGGATCGCTAGATCTCTCAGTACGATATGAATCGGTGTGTCTGAACCGAGATTCCTCGAGGAATGATGTTCATCTAGAAGGTAACTGGGTATTTCTCTGAAAGCTTCGTTGTCCTGACTGGGTCGGCGCTCCACCTTGGATAGTTTGCATGAGTTGTCGCATAGTCTCTTGCATGGCTATCTGGCCTTGGGCCAAATTAGCCATTATTCCAGCCAGATCTTGGACATTTGGAGGAGTAGATGGATTTGAAGGAATCCCAGCGTTTCGATTACTGGATTCTGGATGATCAGCCATTGATGATAAATGGTTTTGGTGAAAAACGATAATTACAATCGATTTCCCACAGACGACGCCAATCTGTTGATGTAAAAAATTAGATTATCTCTAATTATTCAATCACAGATAAAAAATAAATAAGATGAAAGAATTTTAAAGTGGTTCAGCCTTGAATGAATGGCCTACGTCCACTGTTTTTATTATTGCTGACTGTTTGGAATTCTCGATAACGGGTTTTTACAAAGAAATTTTGAGTCCCCCACAATGAGGAGTATACAACGTATTTATAGCCTTGAGGTTGTACATGTGAAAGAATAATGCATAGCTGTCCAGTAAGTGTATACATCTGTACAATAATGATTGTGTATTTAATGCGTAGTTATCTTCTGTTTTCTTTGATGCATATGCCAGAAGTATTTGAGTTGCTCGGACCGACTTAGTAGCTCGACACGCTTGAGCTGCTCGGGTCCCTGAGTTTCTCGTGGCTTCTTAGTTGCTGGGTAATCTTGAGTTATTTGGAGTATAGAAGTTCCTCGGGGGATGAGTAGCTCGGTACAATGAAGTTTCTCGTAGAACACTTGTTTCTCGGAGCGCCTGAGTTGGTCGGGGAGGTTGAGCTCCTCGGAGTCAATGTGTTTATTCAAATTTTTTTTTGCAGTTGCCATGTAGATTAACACGTGTCTCCACATAATTAATCCACGTCAGCAGACTAAATTTGGTATCAACAATGACTATATAGTTTTTTACTGTCCAGGCCAGATAGAACTCTTTTCTCATGTTCCTGTGCTTGAGAACTTTATGGAGCATTTAAAGCGAAAGAATTTCAATGTTTTTGCGGTGTATTTGATTGATTCTCAATTTATAATTGATGTGACAAAGTTTATAAGTGGTTGTATGGCTTCACTTTATTCAATGGTACAACTTGAACTCCCTCATGTTAACATCCTCTCCAAAATGGACTTTGTTAAAAACAAAAGAGACATTAAAGATTACATGAACCCAGAACCTCAAACTTTACTTGCAGAGCTTAATCGATGCATGGATCCTCAATTTGAAAAGCTTAATAGATATTTGATCAAATTGGTGGATCAGTATAGCATGGTCAACTTCATGCCTCTTGATTTGAGGAAAAAAGGGAGTATTGAATATGTTTTGTCAAAAATTGGTAGTTGTATCAATTTGGAGATGATGCTGATGTGAAGGTCAATCATTATATACCAATATTTTTATTGATGTCTAATTAAACTCATCAAAGTGAAAAACATAGACTGATAGAGAAAGATCAAATATTTTTCACCCGGTTTCAATTTTCGATTTTGTTCTCAAGGAGATAGACAAATAATAACCTACAAATAAGGGGGGAAAGAAGTAGTTAAGTTTTAATAGAGTACAATAAAAATCAAAGATCAACCAAATTTAAATTCAACAGATAAATGGTTGTCTTCAGTAAGGCCCCTAATTTCAAAGAATTAAAACACATTCTTTGTAAACGAAGTCAAACCTATGTACTAACTCTCGGTTTTCTTTCTTTTCAAATTCACAACACATATAGTTACCCACATAAGACACTCGAGTGAATATATTTGTTCCATTTTATTCTGAAGTATTGATATCTTACATAATGAGCATAAAAAGAAATAGCATTCAACTTAAAGTGGTCTTGAATTATACGATGGTATCGAAATACAGGTTCTTGAGGGTCATGTTAGTAGTGAGTCCTCAATTGGTAGGATGTGTAGTTGATCAGACCACTCAAACAACAATAAACACTGAGATTGAGTCTCTATACATATGAGACTCCTATTTTGATTTGGTATAGGATTGATCACCCGGTATTTTATTACGCGGGGTGTCACAGATGGTATAAGAGCATCAGGTTCTAGTGTCATTAGGAATCTGTGCAGACGTACTATGCTTTTATCGTTGCTCTCGATTTGATATAGAGCCTTATGATTAGGATTGTTGATTCCTCTTGTGATATTTCATTCTCTCGCTATTATATAAGATTATAATAAATCTTTTGCTCGCTCGTTTGAGATTCCTGAGCTAATCGATGAAGAGCGACCACAGAAGGCCGTGATGAAGGCAGCAGGAGGCAGGGCTTAGTTAGAGCTGCAAATTGAAGTTGGGTATGAGGACCACATTAGAGGTCACTCTCCTTGTGTCATTTGTCGAGGATTATTGCAACAACTACTAAAGTATAGTAGTTATGAGTATCTACGTACCGCTGTAGTAGAGAGTGGACCAAAAGCTGAATTACCCCGTGAAGTAAATTAGGAAAAAGGTCTGAAAAGATCTTTTATAAGGACCATACGTTGATGTTACGTTATACGGAGTAAGTGTAATATGATTCAGCGGAAGTGGAAGGCTCAGAAGCTTTGGCGTAGAGCAGGGTATAGAAATACCCAGATGTGAAAATTCGAGGAAAAGTTTTCACTCGTGGGAGCAATATTGAAATGGTGGGAACGGTAGTCACCTTTTTTAAGGAAGCAGGATGTGTTGCTCATGGAGGGATCTCACAGATGGATATAACTGTTAGTTCCTTTGGTTTAGCAGGAATGAAAAGAATGCAGTTCTTAATTATTCACATAAGGATCAGTCAGAGGCTGACAGTGAATAAAGAGTTATATGTATAAGTGAACTTTGTGTCAAATTAAGGTAGGTACATGTAATACCCCGTACTTTTATGGATATTTATTTATGGGATTAATTAAATTAAATGTGTATTAATTGAGAATTAATCCGGATAAAATACTAACGAGATGTGAGTTGGTATTTGACTATAATGTGTATATATGGCAGTATATGAATATTGAGAATATTAAAATTGTCGCGAGATAGAAATACGGCAATTTGGAAATTTTGTTGGGACGCGTGTGACAGTCGTGTCAGGAATATAATTATTTTAATTAAAGTGGATTTTATTTTTATCAATCGTATGGTCATTTTGAGTGCGCCAACGTGTCCGTAAGGGTCAAAATAGTCAGAAAACACTAGTTGGGGGTTTAGTTTGGGTCCCGGGGCATTTTTAGACCATACCGGCAACTTAAAAGGGTATTTTGGTAATTTTGGAATTTTGGGATTTATGACTAACGAATTTTGGGAGTTTAAAATAGGAAATTAATGACCCACTAACCCATTACCATCAATTAACTGAATTGAGGGTAACGAGAGTTTTAGGAGAGGTTAGGAGAGGTTCCCAAAAGGAGAAAAACCACAACCTCCATCTTCAACCTTCAACCTTGGGAGGAAAGGAGAGAGCAACCTTCATCAATTGAACAGAAAATTCTGAGAATAATCCGAGGCAAGTGGTTTAATTACGTTAATTTCAAGCGAATGCTTCTTCCATGCTTAGAAATTGATATAATTGCATTATATTGTGAGACTTGTAAAAACCCATGTAATTGGAGTTATAAATTCATGTTTTGATAAAGAGATTGCATGTAGAATTGTGTTTGGGCGATTATACTGTTAGAAATACATCTTTTATGTTACAAAAACGGATTTAATTATGGATATTGATGACTTTAATTTTCTAGGGTTCATACTCATAAGGTTTGGGGAAAAATTGGGAGATTTGATAATTGGGTGTTGTTTAGGGAGATTTGACCCCATAAATATGTTAAAATACGACCTAAGTATGTTTAGGAATGATTAGAAACCTTAAACTACTATTGGAATGATGTTTAGAGGAGATTAGATGTGAAGAAAATTGGGAAAAACGAGATAGGAGAATTCTGGGCTCGAAACTGTCACCTCGTTAGAAGGCCTGCCCAGGTCGTTCGAACGAGCTCGTTTGAACGAGCTTCTAACGAGTTGACAGTTTGACTTCTAACGAGTTGAATGTTCATTCGATGCCTTTCGTTCAAACGAGATCTCGTTAGATGCCTAAATCGTTCGAACGAACTCTCGTTCGAACGACCTCGTTCGAACGAGACTTCTAACGAGTTGACAAATTGGCCTTTTTGGCCTGATTTGATTTCTAATGTCCCGTAACCTTGTTTAATTGTAGAAATAACATTCCCTTAATGACTAATTGATATAGTTGGGATATTTGGAATATATTGAGGAGTAAAACATAGAAGTGTGATTTGAATCAAATGATAATTGTGGATTAGGACGTGAGTGACTAATTACGATGTGAGAATAATTGACGACTTAAATATTTGTATTAACCGGGGATATGTGAATTGTGTAACATCATAGGTTGGTATAAGAATGAGAAGTAAACCACTAATAAAATATGGTAATTACTAAGATGTGTGCATGCTTAGTATATGTATATGATTTTATGTGTATGACAAACCTACCATACTTGCTATCACGCGAGGTTTGCGTTCGCTTAGGGCCATCTAATCTTTGTGTGCCTACGGGGGGGATATAGATTGGTACCTCGAGGACATAGGTCAAAGAAGGACTTATTGGGAAGTTAATAAGTCTGCTGATCATGGGAGCGTAGGTATGTGCGTGACCCATGTGATGTGACTGTGTTCGCCTCCATTGATTGTGATTGTTGTTATCTGAAAACGATTCCTGGGAGATTCGGAATGCGTAATCCTTATGTACGTGATGTACCGGGATGGATAGCAGATTATGTGTGCACCGCAGCTTAGTCTCGGGGTGCTTGTATTGTATATTTATGATGTGAATAAAATACGGTTAAATGAAAAGGAATTGTTATGTTTAATTACGAGAATAATTATATTAACGCCTTGATAAAGATAAAAAGGGAAAACCTGCTGTGAATTGTATTGCTAATAATTGAGAATCCGAGTTTGGGTAAAGCTATCTATTTAAGTGATAACGTTGGAAATTTATATTATGAATCGAGTAAGAAAGTCTAGAACTTATGTCGGGTTAGTTAGATATGAGAATCACTTGAATGGGCACGGGTACGTTAGGAGTGCACAATTAGTCGAGAGGTGAGTATTTCATGTGAGAGCACGTCCTAACATTTATTTTGCATTCATTGTTTTAATGTTATTAAAGCACTTGCTGTTTTTAAAATACTCTCCACTTTCGGGCTCTGACCCGTTTGCTTTCAAATCTATTTTTGTAAAAACCTTTTAGGTTCCCAGCCACAAGGACACCATGCATAGGATTTCTATTCAGGTAACGAGCTGTAGCTGTTGTGGAAGTTACAGGGCCTTGCTAGTAGATGCCTCCTTTCCTAGTCTTGACTCCATATTCAGTTTCATCATTTGTAGGGCATGTCGCCCATTTCTATTAGAGACATTTCATATTTCAGTTATTCATATTTTTGGCATGTAATTAATTCAGGATACACTGTTTTATTTATTTCAGTTGTGGGAGTGTTGTGAGGAGTATTTCCTCCAGACTTATTATTATTTGTTGGTTATTCTATTGCTACTTCATGGTGAATGGTTACGTTATACTTTCATAATTTTTTTTATTGCATGTTAATCAGACTTAATTTAAAATTTGACATCTTACTTTTAAATACTAGGTGGTTAGTAATCATTAAAATGTTTTCGACAGTGATGCTATTAACTGAACCAACTTGGCATTTTGTATAAAATTAATAAAGGAGTAGCTACCCGGTATTTAATTAGTCGGGGTGTCACAGTACAATGAAGAGAGAGTCTTTCAGTGGAACGATTGGCTCACTAGTAAGTGTTGCTAACACTGATGGAGAAGTTGTGTTCGTGGAACCCCACTGGTGGACATCCACCCGGGGAATTCATTGAAATAAGGCAGTTGAGGCCGGTAGCATGTTTTCTTTTAGTTGAGGAGCTAAGCAAACTATGAAGGCGATTGTCAGGATCGAGGCTATAGAGTCTGAGATACTGATAACCTTAATATGGTAAGGGTGGCCAGATATGGGGAACAATTGTTATATGGAGCGTAGAACCACGCGGTTAGTCCTTGATCGGTAAAAGTTAAAGGACAAGAATAGGGTGCCAAGGTGGGGCATCGATTAAAGTATTTTTGGTTCATGTAGGGCAAGTGTACCATGTCCGAGAACCATTTTGAGTAGCGAGGGTAATTGGAAAGAATGTTGTTATAAGTTTCACCTCGACTGAAGGAGGCATACTTTGGGTGGCAAGATTCAGTCACAGTATTTTATTAGCCCTAGATTCGTGTGTGATTCGAGTTTACTGGTATTATCGATAATATTATATAGTGCATGTCTATATGTTTTTTCGCGGTAGCGGGGCTCAATTTTCTTCATTCATTATGAAAATGGGTGTTGCCATTTCGAGCTTATATCTGGTTTGTACTGCTCGTTTCATGTGTGTTATACGAGTATGGTAGTGTTATGAGAGTAATGTTATTGTATTTGTTGATTATCAGAGCGATAGCAGTCTAATGATTGCAAGACTATCATATCCACGGTTCCAGGGTGGAACGGGTTGTTGTTGCGATATCTTACCTGGATACAGGTTGAGCTAGCCTTTATTATACGATTGGGTGGAATTTCAGTAAGTAGATGTTTCATTATCATGCTTTGAGTGCGTGGCTACCTTATGTATATGATTTAAGGTATACCTCATGATTTAAGGTATGCAGGACTTATTATTGAGGTGTGAGTTTAAGCTTGTCGTTGTTTGCACAAAAGGACTTAGTGTTAGTACGAACGCTTGGTGGTGTGGCTCCTGGAGAGAAATAGGAGTTCAAACCACATTTTGTTGAAAGAGGGGATAGGGATATCTCGGTTGTGTATGTGAAACAAACGGACCTCCACAACCGATAAAGTTAAGTATTAGTGTATCGGAGGGGTTTCTTGTTTGGATTTCGCTTGCGAGACACTCCACGCATGAACCTTAACGACGTCGGGAGTGGAGAGATGTTATGAGATGCAAGGATGTTGGTTTTGATGATAAGTTACATAGTGTGGAGAAAACACTATAGACTGAAAGCCGTGTGATGATTACTTGCTTATAGAAATAAAAGTGCTAGGGAAGAGCACTGAAATGGTTCTCTCACTGCAAGTAAACAAGTGAGGTAGGGTTGAGGAATTGATTTGAGGCTTATATCCAGGCCTTAAATAGAACGCTGATTCAAAGGAAATATGTTTTAAGTATGATGTTTGTAATATTTGTGTAGAGTATAGGCACCCCGATTAGTTAAAATTTCCATCTCGCCAAGGTGGAAGGACATAGAGATAGAAGCGCATTAGTAGTTTAGCGAGGTAGGATTTAAAACCTCCCGCTGATGTGCCTTAGGCCATTATATCTTGATGACCGACGATGCGAGGAAGTAGTGTAATGGGAGGATTCCTTGTCTGGATTTCGCTTTGCGAGACGTCCCACGCATGAATCCGAGTGAATGTCGGAAGTCGGGAGAGGTCTTGGGCACTAGGTACATAGTTAGAATAATACACATTTTTTTCGCGTATAGGAATCACATTGATCTTAGGAATATTGGGAAGTAAGGCTAGTAAGTATAGGAAGAATTGAATTTCAAATTAATCGGGTTAGGAAAACCCAGGTGTTAGTTCCAGGCCGAGGAAGTGAGGCCCATTTTTAGAGAGAGTGGCACGTCTGTGACGTTTACAGTGGTTGTGCAATTAGGCACGAATTAAAAAGGTGTATGGGCACCTTAATGAGTTGATTTTATATACAACCCAAAATAGAAGGGACGTAGTATATAAAACTGAAGATTATGCTGCGAGGCAGTTATAAATGAGATTGGAGTTTGTTGGATGGAATGTCGTATGGGGTACGCAAGAACCCAATTATATCGGTGCAATAAGAGGTAGCACGCCCAAGATACGCGATGAGACTGATGGGAGTAGTCAAACGCTAGTGTAGTTTCCTTTTGAGGGAAAATTTAATGTCCTGATGTAGATAAGTGGACGCCTATAGTAGCAGATCTCCGATGGGATCAATAAGTTAGAGCGACGGCTATAGGCTCGTTTTCGCTATACGTGGAAATAAAAGCACTTGATGCGATGTAACGTGAGAGTTAACCTTACGACCGAGGTAGTGTCGTAGCATATAAGAATATAGATAAACCTTAAAATAGGTAGGTACTGAACGAGTGTATGGGCGAGTGCCTTTGGATTAGTACCATACGACTTTTGTGCGATGTAACGTGATTAGCGATCCTAGGTTGGTAGTACTGGTCGCATCTGAATTTCGAGGACGAAATTCTGTTGTGGGGGGAGGGTGGAGGGGGGAGAATGTAATACCCCGCACTTTTATGGATATTTAAATACCATAAGTGGGTATAATTTGGAGATTTGAGGAATTTCTCCAAATAATAATTTTTGGAGTTTACGAGGGTTAGACGATTTTCGATGTGTGCTACATTTACTTTTGGCAGCAAGTAAATGAGTTGGACTATTTTAATTACATGTTCTAATTGGATAGAACGACAAAGAATAATATTTCAATTGGAAAACCTGTATTATAATGTGATGGATTTAATTAGTGAATTGTAGTTAAGTAACTCAGGTTTCGAGTGTGAGGTTGGTTTCAGAATGACCGAGATAGTCAAAATAGAGTATCCGGGAGTATTGTATAGGTTCCGGGGACGTTTGGACTAATAGGGACTCGTAATTGAGTAAACGAGTCATTTTTGGGTTTATAAGGGATAAACCCTTATTCTCTCCTATAAAAGGCACGAGAGAGGGAGAAAGAAAGAAAGAAAAAGAGAGAAAGAGGAGAAGTAGGAGAGAGGAAGAAAAAGGGAGATTCCGGCCAAACTCTGCGGGATTCGACTCGAGGTCGTCGAATTTTATCCACGAGGCAAGTGTTCACTTGCTTTATTTAATTTAGTGTATATATCTCATATTATAGTTGGTAAACTATAAAATTTTGGGTTAGAACCCTTAAAATAAATTTGGGTAGGTTGAGTATGAGTTTACAAATTGAGGTATTGTAAAATCTTAATGATTTCTAGTGTTTAAACCGTGTTAATGGAGTGTGGAAATAAATTGAAATGGGGGAAATTGGTAAGACTAGGGATTTAATGGTTTTTGAGTTAAAATCTAAGAAAATTGTTTTAATTCCCCAAATAATTGATGTGTTAAAAGAATAATATGGATTAGAAGTTATAGTGTTGTTAGTTGAGAATGGAAACCATAGGAATGGAGTTTAGGTTGATATATTGAGTATTTGGAGTTTTAGATTTCGTCCGAAATCGACAATGGCCGACCTATCTAGTGTGACCAGTCGATCGCGCCCCTAGGACCGGTCGATCGGTTCAAGGTAAAAAGGTTACTGCTTGGTTTGTTAGGAAATTTGCCCATATCGCGATCGATCGGGGGTCAGGGACCGATCGACTGTTACTCTATTTTCTTCCCAAGAACCGGAGTTTTCTATTTCTTTTTGTCCTTGGGTTTAAAACTTAGGGGCCTTCTTAATTAGTGTATTATAAATGGTTATGACAAAAAAGGACTTGAGGAGTTGATTACTAACCTCGGGTTAGTTAAGGGTACAATCTGAGGTGAGGACCTAACGAATGTTCAGGACGAGAGACATTTGAGAAAATTATTCGGCAAGCGTATGTGAGTATATTTATCCGGTTAGGATAAATATGGGCCGATTGTAATTGAGGAAATCCTAGAAAGCGATTAGGATGGAATTTAGGATATGAGCCAAAGAGAATTGAGTGGTCGTCTTACGTCTAGTGACGACTACTAGTATAGGTGATGCGATACCTATGGAATTAAGATAAGTAGTTACTATACTTATTTAGTTGACACGAATTAGTATATTCAGGTGATTGGCTATCGCTATGAGAGTTTGGCAATTATAACCATATATTCTGAGATTGATATATAAAATATATATACATATGGAAGTTGTTAAAGTATATATATATATATATATATATATATAATGATACGAATACATATCTGTGTGTGATTGGTATATTTGTATCTTAGAGGCTGGTTCCACGGGCATTGCTTTGGCGTAGGGTTGGAACAACCAGATTATATATTTTTCTCTAGTGCGATCCAGGGAGGTTGCGCGATGTGGATGAATCCCCTAGCTTGAGGAGAAGGCAGACTATACAACCAGGTCACCGCGTTCGAGTGAAATGTGTGTGTACTCCACTTGCATAGGGAACATGACTGCCTCCACCGTTGTGTATTTTTACCATGATCATGAGTAAGTCTGGCTTGGTACCGTGGTACAGTGAGTAAACCCGGATTTGGATAGGCTCTATGAGACTGCATCCTCGAGTTATAACTCGGTGGGATGGTTATTATACTTATGTTATGATAGGTATAATTATACTTGTTGTGTATAATGCATTGCGTGTATATAAGACGAGATATTATATAATTGACTTGAGTAAAGTAAAGAGAATAATAAGTTGGCATTCCCCTTTCGGTAGATTTATATCTGGATTTATATAAAAATGAATTATAGGTTCTAGTAAAAACTACTTATATATATATATATATATATATATATATATATATATATATATATATATATATATATATATATATATGTGTGTGTGTGTGTGTGTGTGTGTGTGTGTGTGTGTGTGTGTGTGTCTGTGTTATGTGCTGAGGGTCTAATGGATCTCGACGATCAACATTGCCAGGTAGTAGTGTGTAGGGGGTTCCTGATTTGGATTTCGCTTCGCGAGACACCCCACACATGAATGTAGCGCAGTGCTGGGAATGGGGAGAAGTTTAGCCCTTAGTACTTGGGTTTATGAGGACTTAGAGGATGGGTGATATCGTTTTAGTTAGGCAGTGTAACTTAACTAGGTTGTCAAAAGGTTTGCGATAGGTGTGCACTATTAGAAGAGAGGTGAGGGATATCTCATGGGACTTCGATACCAATTTAAATATGAGAAAATTGCATATTTTTAAATATAGCATTTATGCACTTGTAGAATCTTTTCAAACTCGGGCACTGACCCGTTTCTCTATTTTCCCCTCTTTTGCTATATATATATATTAGGTGTCCAGACATAGGGATTCCTAGATGATGATCCGTTCCAGTCAGACGTTTACTGCAGCAGCTGTGGATGCATGGAGGTTTATTTTAGATGCCTATATTCTTGCGATCTAGATAAAAATTCTTGTAGTGACATTCAGGGCCATATCCCAATTGTATTCATTTGTTCTTTTACAACCATTTTGTGTGGCATTCAATTTGGTTGTATTATGTTACACCGAGTGTTTAGTTATTTTATTTCATTTTAGTTATATATATATAAACTATTGTGATTGATTTATTTGAATGGTTTGGTTAAAAAGATTAGTTATTATGATATTTTGACGCCAGCCTAATAGGTTATTAGTAATTAAATTGGTTTTCGATAGTGATGCTGAGAATGTACCATATGACACTCCTGTTTTGATTTGGTATGGGATTGATCACCCGGTATTTTATTAGGCGGGGTGTCACACCCTGGACCGGGGCATAGGGGAATGCAACCAAACATATTGAGAGATACTTAATAAAACAGTAGACCTCTCTATGGATGTGGGCAAGCTGCCGAACCATGTACATAGTTATGTTGTGCGTGTGATTTTCTGCTTTCTTTATTAATTGTGATTGTTCTTCGTATCTATTGTGATATTTTTTTATACCAAAATTGGCGCCGTCTGTGGGAACCACTGTTATTCCTACGAGAACACTCACTAATTGAAAGCCCTCAATGTCTCATCACAGCAGTAACATCCCTCAAGCCGAAGATGTTCAGGAAGAACCTGCCCCTCCCAAGATAAGGTCAGAAGTTCGCTAGCCGAAACCTAGGCTTCGCCAGAAGGGGCAACCTTCTGAAGAGAGTCATGAACCATTAAGGTCCACACAGATTTACAGGTTGGTCGACGCCGATGAGGCCAGACTTCGAGAACAAGAACAAGCCACTCGTCGCCAAAAATAGGAGAATGCTCGCTTAAAAGGGTGACTAGAAAGAATGGAGAGGGATTTCCACAAATATACAAGATGACGCTATGCTCGGACTCCTAGTCCTCAGGTGATCAAGTCTCACAGTCGAGGAAGGATCCCCAGGCGTGACCAAGGAAGAATTAAGAGGAATAGGTCAGAGGATGGTCGATCAGAACAACTACAGCCAACTCGACGTCGGAAGTCCTGGTTGACAAAATGATGAAATCAGGAGTTTGGTCCGTAGGGAGATGGATCAGCACCCAGCCTAACGAGGGGCCAGGTCCACACGAAATCTAGCCAGAAGAGCTCTTAACACCCATATGAAGTCCCCTTTTTCAAGGCCGATAGAAGAAGAAGATCCCCCCAAGAAGTTAGCAATCCTTATATTCAAGATCTACAAATGGTTCAAGAGGCTGCCATATAAATTTATCAAGAGATTTAAGGCTCTGACTGAATTATTTATAGCTCTCTTCATAACCAGCGGCTCACACCCAAATATAATGGATGCATTACTCACAATGAAGAAAAAGCCATAGGAAAACCTCAGGGAATATGCCAAGAGGTACTGGGAGTTTTTCAATGAGATTGAGGACTACTCGAAGAAGGTTATCGTAGCGTCCTTTAAGGTCGATTTGCCAATCACTTCCTTACTACACCAATCCCTAACTAAGAAGGAGGCTAATTCCATCGACGACCTAATGGCTCGTATTAAAAAATACGCCAAAGTCAAAGATGCAATCCATCTTAATACGGGGGACAATGGTCGCGCGAAGACGAACAAAGGAACAAAGAAGAATAATTCCCAAAAGAAAGAAAATAAGAATGGGGGTAGGAATGGCACCAAAAACGACAACAAAAATGACCTCTCGAAAGCATTCCAGGTTGTTAACACAGTCTTCAAGGAATCGATATACAAAATCCTCGCCAAGATCAAGAAAGTGCCATTTGTAAAGTGGCCCAAGAAGATGGGAGGATACCTAAAGAAGCGCAATAACGCACTGAGGTGTGCGTTCCACAAAGAAGGCGGTCACAGGACTAAACACTGCAAAGAACTCAAATCTCATCTCGAGGAGTTGGCCCATGCTGGTCATCTTAATGAGTTCATAGACAAAGTCACAACCAATGGCGACCAAAATCCAGACAACGTCCTCGAGGATGAGATAGGCCACGAGTTCTCAATAATTCATGTGGCATCATACCTCAAGCAAGTACAAGGAAATGATGTTCAGATGGAAGTTAAGAAGCTTACTGTCGTTATGCAAGCCTTTCAAATTGACCCCGCTAAGACTCAGGCCGGGAAGTATCGGCGATAAGAAGATATCGACTACAACAAACACATTATGTTTACTGAGGATGACTTAGTTGGTGTGAGTACCCCTCACCATGACGCATTGGTCATCACACTTGGGATAGCTAATTGGGACATTGACAGGTTGCTCGTCGACCAAGGTAGATCTTCCAAAGTGATGTACCTAGACTTATTCCACAAATTAAAATTGAATATTATCAATCTCGAAGAGGCCACCATTCTGCTGGTCGGCTTTGCAGGAAAGATAACCATGCCAATGGAAATATAGTCCTTCCAGTTAGGGTAAGATTTGGTGTAGTGAGTATTTCAAAGATGATCGAGTTTTTGGTGATAGATATTGAATCCCCCTACCATGAAATTATGGGTAGGGGTTGGCTCCACGCTATGAAGGCCGTTCCATCCTCATATCATCAGAAACTCAAGTGCATAACAGATCGGGGGTGGTCGAGATTCGTAGCGACCAAGCTTTAACCAGGAAATGCTTCATCGCAGCTATCTTCCCCAAGCACGAGAAGAAAAAGGACGAGACCAAAGTACAGGAGGAAGACCAAGAAGGCGTGTTAACTTTAAAATAAAAATTATGGTACGACCGATCAAGGGTGGAGGAAACCAGGGTCCACCCCACAAATAGGGTGGTCGAAGACCTGGAAGAGGTTGCAGCTAGAGTCAACTTACCTGAAAGGAGATTTCTAATCGGACCCTCCCTCACCGACTAAGAAAAGGAGCTCACCATATTCCTCCGGAGCAATCTGGATGTTTTATTCTGGGAACCGTAAGATCTTCCTGGGATAGACCCCTAAATTGCATGCCATCGACTCCACGTCGACCCAAATTTCAACCCAGTCACTCAAAAGGCTCGCCGAATAGCCCTAGAAATGGTGACGATAATAGAGAAAAAGGTAGGAAAGTTACTGGATGCATGTTCCATTCGGGAAGTTCAATTATTTAGATGGATATCCAATCCAGTCATAGTACCCAAAAGCAACGGAAGCTGGAGAATATGTATTGACTTTACCGACCTCAGCAGGGCCTATCCCAAAGACAGTTTTCCTCTCTGAAAGATAGACCAGCTGGTCGACGTCGCTGCAACGCATGAAAGAATGAGATTTTTGGATGCTTACTCTGGATACCACCAAATCCCACTTTACGAGTCAAACTAAGATAATACCTCCTTCATAACGCCTATTAGGTTATATTATTATAAAGTCATGGGGTTCGGCCTAAAAAATGCAGGAGCGACTAGTCATGGGGATGTCCAAGAATTAGATGGGAGAAACAATGGAGGTTTACATCGACAACATGCTCTTCAAAAGTAAACTTAAAAGTGACCATCTCTCAGACCTAGCGGAGTCCTCAGGAAATATCAGATGAAACTTAATGCTAGCAAGTGTTCATTCAGTGTCCAGTTAGGAAAGTTCCAAGGATACATGGTCAGCAAAAGAGGGATTGAAGCAAACCCTAATCAGATCGATGCCATCAAAAAAGTTCAGTCCCCTCAGATGATTAGAGATGTCCAGAAGCTTACCGGCATGCTTACTGCACTTTACTGCTTCATCTCTAAGTCTTCAGAGCGCTGTCATTCTTCCAACCGTTGAAGAAAAATAAGGGCTTAGTATGGAATGATGACTGCTCCAAAGCCCTAAAAGGGCTCAAGTCTTACCTCAGCAAGCCACCCTCACTGGTAATCCCAAGCTAAGGTGACCCATTATATCTCTATCTTACCATGTTAGACCACACTATGAGCTCTGCCTTGGTATGCGAGAAGGAAGAATGCCAACACCTAGTCTATTATGCAAGTAAGACACTCTTGGATGCCAAAAGTTTTTATTTTCCCCTAGAGAAGCTTGCATATGCCTTAATAGTAGTCTCGAGGAAGCCGAAGCATCACTTTGAGGATCATTCCATCATCGTAATCACCTCGCAACCCCTCAAAGTTGTTCTAAGGAAATTTCACCTCTCCGACCGACTGTCAAAATGGTTAGTGGAG
Source organism: Sambucus nigra (assembly GCA_949130495.1). Lineage (NCBI taxonomy): Eukaryota > Viridiplantae > Streptophyta > Magnoliopsida > Dipsacales > Adoxaceae > Sambucus > Sambucus nigra. Next base: position 576,202,805 of record OX422217.1, read on the forward strand.
CTTGGAAGTTTTGATATCCACTTTAAACCAAGAAAAACAATTAAAGGGCAAGTTATAGCAGATTTTATCGCTGAGTTCATGAGGAATCAACCTACTGCCCGGTTAAAAATTAAGCAACCAACAGGAGAGGAGGTAGAATCCTTCGACTGGACACTTTACATTAACGGAGCCTCCAACTCGAGGGGTCATGAGTGGGCATTGTATTGATTACCCTAAAGAAGACTGTACTCGAACAAGGGATCAAGCTAGGATTTAAAGCCTCCAAAAATGAAGAGGAATATGAAGCGCTACGCAAAGCATAATTGTTAGGGTCAAAATGCCTTCGGGTCTAAGGATGAAAGGATGAGTGGAGATTTCAGCGCTAAGGATGAAAGGATGATAACTTACCTAACTGTTATAAGAGGACGTATGGCAAAGTTTGATAGAATTGACGTTCAGTAGTTCCCCAGGGACAGAACAATCACGTCGACACTCTAGCATCTCTAAGCTCCGCTATTGACTCCGACTTCAGGAGGACCATTAAAATTGAATTCTTCATGAAACCAAGCATCACCCAAACAGTCACAGAGGAAGTCCTTCGCATAGAGAAGGCACCCAGTTGGATAGATCCCATCACAACTTACCTACGAAGCGACGCACTACCAGGCAATAAGAGATCGTCGCACCAGATAAGAGTCAAGGATGATCATTTTTACTTATCTCCTCAAGGAAAACTCTATAGAAAGTTGTTCAATGGCCCCTACCTCCAGTGTGTTCACCCAGAATATGTCAAGCATGTTCTTAGTGAACTTCTTGAAGGCATTTGTGGGAGGAGCCATGTAGGAAGAAGATCATTGGCTTTTTGAGTGATCAAGGAAGTATACTGGTGGCCGTACATACAGAAGGATGCTGGAGTTTAGGTTCGCCCAGTGGGTCTTGGATATTATCGAGCCTCTTCTTACCGTATCTAGAAATTTCCAGTATCTGTTGATCGGCACAAACTACTTCACCACGTGTGTAGAGGCAAAACCACTTGCAAATATCTGGGACTTTGACATGACGAGTTTCATATGGAAGAACATCAAGGAGAATCATCACTGATAACGACACGCAGTTCAGACGTGGCTTATTTTAAGGCTTTTGCGACGAGCATGACATTAAGCACCACTTTAGTTCTGTAGCATATACCCAGAGAAATGATAAAGCTGAAGCTTCTAACAATACAACGATCGAAGGACTAAAGAAACGGCTGGAAAGAGCCAAAGGTAGTTGGGTAAGTGAGCTACCTCACGTTTTGTGGGCTTATCATACAACTCCAAGGAGAGTAACAGGAGAAACCCCCTTCGCGCTCCCCTATGGAATAGAGGCAGTCATCCCACTGGAAGCAGGACTCCCTACTATGAGGACTACCTTGGTCGACCAAGGCCTTAATGATGAAGCATTACTCACTGAGCTTAAGAGGCGATAATTAGAACTAGTTAATTTGGCATCTTACCAACAGTAATAGGCCAAGCAATACAATAAAAAAGTTAATCCGAGGAAATTTTTAGTGGGATATTACGTCCTAAGGAAAGTCCTCGGCAGTGCTGTGAGACCATCAGACGGCAAACTGGGACCAAATTGGGAGGGACTTTTCAAGATAGTAAGATACGACTTACAGTGGCCATATCACTTAGAAACGCTGGAGGGAAGGGAGATCCGAAGAGCCTGAATTGCAACCAACCTTAAGAAGTTATACTTTTTGACTTCTTTATTTTTTATATTTCATCATCATTAGTTAGGCAAATCTTCATTTATAACCTAATGTTGCCTTTTATTTATCATTTTTAGTCAATAAAGGTCGATTAGCCCATGCATTCTGAACATCTTGATTATAAATCTTGATTATACTTCAATATGCATCCTTTCTAAGCAATATGTACCCCCTCAAAACATAACGAAAACAACAAGTTGGTCAACTTGCTCCAGTCATGGAAAAAGGCTCGTGTAGTGTGCCATACTTATTGTATGCAAAACTAAAATAGATATAAAGCAAGGTTTATGATTAACCTTCCTAAGGTCTTTGTTAATAACACAATTGGGATCCTGAGTTTCTCCGGTAGCAATGAAAGACCTATAGGGGAACCTTAGGCAATTAAGCCAACTTAGGTTGGTTGAAAAATTCTATTCGGACGGATGTCCCCTTAACTATATACATTCTCTCCATCGCCCGACTTAGGCCTAAGGAAGTGTGATGACACGACCTAAAAGGTAAAGTGGGACGAAATGTTATGGCAAAGGCATATTGGACCGGGAGAATGTTCAAACACGAGATAACATAACTCAATGTCATTTAGTCAGTCAAGGAGCCTAAAATGATTAAAGTTTTGTACCAACTCATTTATACCATGATCAGATTTATCATAGTTCAAACACTGATACCAAGCAACCAACAAGTAAGATTAATACATGTTTAGTCTGCAAGTGCTCAAAACATAAATAATCAGCTTATCTATCATTAGGAATCATACTTTTGTTACATTTACATCTATCATAAAGACCTACAATGGCCCAAAGCTACTCGAGCTCTTCGACTATCATCAGGATGAGTAACTATGTCTTTTTTAAAGCTCTCTCGGCATGGCTATAGAAGCTGCACTGGAATAACATCTATTGATATCCATCGATCATCCTTCGAGAAGGGATTTTGCAGAACAAATGAGCGAATAGTCTGATATTTATACCACAGGGTTAATTCCTTAGGGAATTTCAATTCCTTAAGAACGTTCAACCATCCTCTGCCAAAAGCAAGGTCTTCAGCCTCTTTCAGTCTTACTAGGGAATCTGTATAACCTTGGTCATACCCATCAGCCCAAACCTGACGAGGACCCTTTTGGAATAACTGTCGCAATCATGTGATGTCCTTTTGAGGACCAACAACAATCACATATGCTTGATGAACGTTTTCTTTCAGCTCGACAATCTCCCTCCTGGAAGCTTGATTATCAGTATGAGCAACCACAGCAGACAATGTGTAGAAGCCTTATAGCACCAAAGGAGGACCAAATGGATTGTTGTCTTTGAGATGAACAATTTCTCTCCTGAAATCTTCATTCTCTCTTTGCAGCAATTCCCCCACCTGGTTGATTTTGGACGCATCCAGAAGCTTTACTTTTAAGGGGTCCATCTCCTCCTTCACAGAGGAACATATTCCTTCCATCTCCTCAAGCCTATCCTTTAGCTTGGTGACCACCTCAGATTGATCCTTGTAATCCTGGTTTCTCGCCCTCAGGTATTTATAAATCCTTAGAAAAGCTTGTCGCACCTTGAGTGCTTATGCCCAGACCAAAAATCTGGACCAGGCGGGAGTTAGAAGGGATATATTCATCTAAGTCAATGAGATAAAACCAACCAAACAAGCAACAGAGGTAGCAAGAATCATTAATGGAACAAAAATTTTGCTTTTTCATTAAATCAAAGGGTACATGCCAGTACAATGAATGAAAGAAGAAAAAATACAACAAGTGAACAAAAACTAAGAGCGTGGCCTAAAATTCCTAAGAGGCCTCAACCTGCTCAGATGTGGAGAGCCCCTTCCCTTTATTATCAACTTATTCGACAAGAACCTCCCCTTCACCAGCACCTGGGGCACTTCCTCCAACTGGGGCAATGGCCCCCTATGGATTGACAAGTGCATCCCCCATAGCAGGAGTAATGGTCCCCATGCCATCCTGAGCATCTGGGTGGGTAGAGGGGGACTCTTAAACAGGATTGTGACCATGATGATGCTGAGAGAGGAGGGGGGGGGGGGGGAATCAACAGCAACTCCAACAGCATTCAAGGCTTGGTCCCAGCCTTTCTTGAAACACGCTCGCCTAAGGTAAGCAATTTGGCACTCAGCGTCGTTATACGCTACATCCCAACCTTCATTATATCATCTTTATCAAACGATTGCTGCCTCCCCCTTCAACTTCTCCACTTTTGCGATCAACCCATTATTTGCCTCTGCCACTACCATCTTGTCCGCAATCACGACACCATAAGCTTCATGGAGGTCGAATAACACTTTAACATATTTATATGTCTCTTTGTCAAAGGCGGCCTTCGTGTCAGCAAGGACCTTCTCTAAAGACTTTAGAGCTTTATCCATCCCTGAGTTCCTCCTCGAAAGCTCGACTCGACCATAGAGCAACACAGCGTAGTTGGAGACAAACTGTAAAACAGAAAAACACAAGATAACCATGATATGTTAGAGGAAACCTTACAATGAAGAATTATAGAGAAATGAGCACTTATTAAAGCAAGCCCTTGGACAGACTTAAGGGCTAACTGGTCTCCCCCATTCTTGATGAGCACTTGTGGTCAGCCGCGAGCACTGCTTTCTCCAGTAGAAGGGGGCAAGTTGTGGAGCAGCAGCCACCGAGGATCCCTCAACAATAAAAATAAAAGGCACTATCGAGGCCTTTGAGGCATGTGACCTTCTCTTTTCTCCCTCTTTTTTCCTCTTCTTCTTCTTCTTCTTCTTCTTCTTCTTCTTCTTCTTCTTCTTCTTCTTCTTCTTCTTCTTCTTCTTCTTCTTCTTCTCTCCCTCTCTCTCTCTCTCGCTTATCTTCTTCTTCTTCTTCTTCTTCTTCTTCTTCTTCTTCTTCTTCTTCTTCTTCTTCTTCTTCTTCTTCTTCTTCTCTCCCTCCCTCTCTCTCTCGCTTCTCTTCTTCTTTCTTCTTTCTCTCTACCTCCTTCTCTTGATCCACCACCTTGGAGCTACCAATAGAGTTTCCAGCCTTTTTTTTGAGGAACTTCATCCTATTGGATAATAAATTGTCATCATTATCATCTTGGATTAAGATTCTTCTACTCGGAGGGGCCATCTCTTCTTCGCTGGATGCTTCCTCGCTGTTCTCACCTTCACCACTTCCTTCCTCACTGCCTGCTACCTGATTTTCCCCTGAGCTACTCTCTTCCTCTTCCTCTTCCTCAATGGGTTTAGAGGTACCACCAACTTCTTCTCCTGGAACCTCTAAATGAGGGATTGTGTCTACTAGATGAGCAATAAAGCTGGAAGTAGTATTCCTATATTCAAGAAAAAAAGTAGCAGATCGAGGATGTTCCCCTTCAGCAACAGTATCTCTTATCCTCCAATCTTTAAAAAGTTTCACAGATCGAATCTCGTGAAGAATTGGCTCTTGATTCTTGGCTTTCACTATAAAATAAAAAGAACGAAATATCAGAAAGAATACACATAGAGGAAGGGAAATAAGAAATAAAAGATAGATAGAGATAATAACTTATGTATTCCTCCCCAAAGGTAGGGATTCGAGCTCCCAAGTACCTTATGCCCCCTGATTAGGGAGGAAATTGCCAATTCCTGGTAATAAAACCTTCAGACCAATAGTGTTTATGGGAATCAGGTAAATTTACTACCAACACACTATCATAACTTCTTGTATTCAAGTACAGAAGACCCCCATTTGTGCGAGAGAAGGAATAGAAATATCAAATCTGAACTAATCCTAAGTTTGTTCCATAAATCTAGTTTATCCTATGCACTCCATTAACAATCTTCCATGCGTTTGGAGAACATTGAGCAGGGACTATGTTGAAATATTGGGAAAATATAAAAACATAGGGTTAGGGGGAAACATTAAACACCCTTCTAAAACTAACAGAACATGGATTCAGTGACCATCTTCTAAGTCGTAAACATTTTCGGGGACTGACATACACTCTCTTTCTACCCAATCAGGTATATTGTAACACTTCCTAAACTCAGGTAGAGAATTATTATCAAGCATCGACATGAGAGATAACACAAAAACCCTAGCTATAGTTGAAGATCGATGCACAGAAGAAAGGAAACTAGAAAAGAAAAAGGATGAAACTTACGAGACAAAGAGGAGACTTGGAAAGCTGAGGAAGTCTTGATTTTAAAGAGTGAGAGTAAGGAATGAGGCCTGAGTACACAGTTTATGCAAAAACGAACAGAGACGATGAACTAACAGTTCGATTTTTGACAAACCAAGTTTTAAACACTCAAGTGACGTTTTGCACTTGTCGAGGAAGATTGGCGCTTCAATATCTCACAGAAAGACAAGCGCACCTCTCCTGCTTCATTAGATTCCGAATATGCCACTGACGAAGTTACACCCTTAGCCACATGTAAAATCCATCGGTACAAGCAATGGCCCAAGACTTTTAGGGGCAATTGTGGGGACCAGATTTTATTCATAGCCCACAACAACGGCCGACCTAGCCTAACAGATTTAGGAGGCAGGTCGACCTCACATCATAAAAAGAAGCTTCATACGTGTACCGCACACACTTCCCCAAAACTAAGTCAATCCCCTATAATCTCGAGGAGATATTCAAGGAATTCATGGATCATTATGGGCATCGTGAAGTTACTTGGAGAATGAGGATTCTACCTATATAAATTGTAACCCCTTGCCCGAGACTTAGGGGCATGTAACCAAACATATTGAGAGATACTTAATAAAATAGTATACCTCTCCGTGGATGTAGGCAAGTTGCCGAACCACGTATATAGTTGTGTTATGTGTGTGATTTTATGCTTTCTTTATTGATTGTGATTATTCTTTGTAAAAACTCTATTGTTATATTTTTTATACAAAAAAACCCATCTTCGACGCTGAATAAAAAAATGAACATCGAATAAAAAATGAACTAAAAAAATAGCAGCACAACACTTCCATGGCATTAACATGTAACAAATCATCCTGAACCTAGACCAGGGGTCACCGTATGGTGGATACACTTCGTGAAGTCTCGGTATATGAACCATGGGGGTATTGATACGGTAAAAACCTCCCTCATTTACTCAAAGTACGCCTATTGAGTTAGTTCAATGAACTCAATTTTTTTTATATACAGCTACTCGTTATCCATTGACTTGTGCTTTCCATTGGATTTAGGCCTTTGAATACTATGTATACCGAAAATGCCATGTGTATACCTGCAAACAATAAAATGTAATTATTACTATTTGAAGATAAAGTTAAAGTTAAAAGTAAATATTTTATTTATATATAAACCCACCCCAACCCCAACCCCGCGGTTACAATAGCAAAAAAGAGTACAAAAGAATAAATAGTTCAAAACAATACTAATGTAAACCTTACATTTAAATAGCAACAGTCGATAGCCATGCACCACTATTCTAATAGTTGTTGGCATAAAAACTTGTGCACTTGCAATCTTCCTTGTACTTGAAAAATCTGATAAATAGACATATGGATCATGTGGAGCCTAACTACAGTTACAAATTCATGTGTCACTCATTTGCCCTGACCATAACATGTTTCTCATCCCCTGCATTAGAGCTCATCCATCAGCACGTGTTCCATCAATTTGTACCCCATCTCCTCAGCACGTATTCCACCGATTTGTACCCCATCTCCTGAGCTATTTCACAATCCACCATTAAAAAAAATATCAATATCAATATCAATATCAATATCAAGATGAATATAATCTCAAGTTATTGAAGAGTAACAATTTAAACAAACCAAAACCTCTTAAAACAGCTATCCCAGTTTGAACCACCTTTCTCTTTTACAAGTAAAATGAACTATCCAACAAAACATATACATAAATAAGAATTACATAATGAGCAAAAGAAGTTGATTAATGGTAATTATAATATGGCATGTACATTACCTGTTATATATCCCATATGGGTTTATTCCTTTATCCTGGATGCAAATAGAGCATCCACAATGGTGGATGCTCTGAATAGGTAAACTTGCAAATCAAAATGGAGCAGTTAGCTTTCGTTAGTCAATTGGTCTAAACTCGTGAGATGCAAACTTAGGTAAGTTTTTTTTTTTTTTTTTTTTTTTTTTTTTTTTTTTTTGTGTGTGTATAAGTTAGTAGAAAGATGGGTGAACGAAGGTGTCGAGTTTAGAGTGAGATCGGAGATTGTTTGCCTTAATCAATTTGAACCGTGGAGGGTGTAGTGAATTTGAACTTTGTGTACTGTTTTGTGTAATGTGAAAGTGATTGTAAGAAAAATACTTTGACATATTTAAAGACTTTGACAGATGTGCATACATTATGTGGTGGAGGCTCATTTTCTCTCAATGCCAATGAGCAGCGAACGTTTGGGGTGAATTTGGGAGGCGGAGCAAAGATATCATGCCCACTGAGCTCCTTGCACTTGGAATCACAAAGATGTTTATATAACTTCATCTCAAATTCACTTTCTAGATTCCTGCTCAACTCGCGCTGCTTTGTCACCTCAGGCAGACTAGCACGCTTCTCAGGAGAAACAGTTTGTTCTTCACCAAATGAAATATGACTAATTCCAAAAACCTCTTTCTGATATAATCATAATAATCAAAAGTGGTTAGAAATAAATTATTAGGGTAAATGCTTGTGATGTTAATAAGAATTATTTAGAAATCTACATAATGTCATAACTGAAATCAATTTTTATATAAATGACCGTTTTGACATACCTCGTACATAAGTATTCACATTTTGTTAGTTGGGGTAGCGTTAGCACCATAAGATTCTACTGTATCATTTTCTCCACTAGCTGTAGATATACGACTGCCTGTGATCTCCTTTAAATATCCTGAACAAGGTTTCCTGGACGGTTCAAAACTAATTATTTTCAACAGATCTAAAGAAATTAATTATAAAAAGGACACAAAAAAATCTTGATATACATTGAAAATTGAAACACATTAGGTGGGAGAGGGGTGAAAGAATGAGAAATAATCAGTGTACAATCAATGTGCTTCTTGGTCATTAATCGAGTGTACCTTTAAAACCGTCGTTATTAAATGTAGACTATTAAGGTAGTAGTTTTTCACCTAGTACATCAGGATCTGAATATATCTTTATAGGAGATTAATAATGGGTCAATTATTAAATAGTCCCTACTATAAATATATATTTTTTAAAAAGGACACATATTTTTAGTTTAACCCATTTAGTCCCTCAAACACTCAATATCCTCTTATTTTTAGAGGGCCGCGGCAGCGGCACTCCCTCTCCAAAATATATGACAAAGGACTTTTTGAGACAAAATAAAAAAGTTTGGACTAAATGGGTATTAAAAAATGTCCGAGGGACTATTTGATATATGTCCCATTAATAAAGTAGCTCTCTTTCTAATTTTATTGCACTAGAAAAATTAATATAATGTTTATACATAAACAAAAGAAATACTACTCCATCCGTCCAAAATTTCTAGTCCCCTCCATATATAAAAACGATTGTTTTAAAGACACATAATCAATGGCCATGATTTAGACTTGTTCACTATTGTGGAATTTAGTTCATTGATTACGTGCAAGAAACGAAAGTGGACTCTTGTTATGGGACATCCCAAAAAGAAAAGTAGGACCATTAACTGTAGATGGAGGGGGTATCATATTTCTATTTTTTTTTGCACACACGTATCCTACTTTTTTGAGATTATTTGAATAACCTTACATCATATGTGCTTCATATATGGAGAAATAATTGACTCTTGCCGTTTCAGTTGATTTCTCAAATGAGGAATTTGCAATAAGAGTAAAACTTAGTAGTAAGAATAGTTCCCTAATGCCACAAATCCTAGTTAGGAGTTCAAATTCTGATAACTACTATACTAGAATAGAAAAAACTTAAGGGTCTGTTTGAGCCAATTTGAATTCCACGGAATTGAAATTGGCCTTCCAATTCCAATTTCAAGCCTTGGAATTGGATTGCCAAACGGGCCGTAAATGTCTTATACAGAATATTTGCTTTATTTTCAAACAGATAAAGAATTAAAACTAGATACAAAAGTTTTATCTTATATAGAGAGCAAGAATAGCCATTGGCCAGGCAACATTAGAGATCTTTCAAATGTTAAGAATTATGCAAAGAAAGATTCACGATGAATCTAATGATGCTAATGGTGTCGGTACTTATCATGGATCAAAATATGGATTGTTACATGATGGAAACATGTTGTCTGATTTGGTATAAACTGATATGTTGAGGGGAAAAATATCGCTTTAGCATATCTGTTACAAAACTGTTGCCGCACTAAAACTGTTACCACACTAAATCAACAGCCTTATCAGTTACTTTAACTTTACAGTTGTTATGGACAGACGTGGTTAAGATTAGATCTCAATTTTCATTTCTCTCGTACTCAACTCTTTTGCTTCCGACTTTTGGAGTTGAACAAAATGTAAATGTGTGTAAAGCTCTTAGTTTTTGTGAAAAAAAGAGGGGAATGATGCAAGTATTTGAAGAATGTGTGGATATAGTAGCACCTATGGAGATTCTAAAGTGGTGTAGAAATTGAGAATACAATGAAATAAACTTGAAAAAAATGACGAAAAAATGTTTGTTGATACTAAATAGACAGTATTTTTTAAGTGCATATAAACGAACCAAGTCTAGTTGAGCGGCTCAAAGTCATTTTTTATCAGAAACATCAACACTATTATTAAAATTTGTAGCTGTGAGTTATGAATTTTCTGCCATCACGAGTCGAGTTATAGAGGTAATATGGAGAATAGAATACCTCCTGGAAGCTACTTCCAATACTCACCAACTAGACTCCATGCTTCACTTCAGAGGTCTTTATCTCCCTCATATCGTAAAAGATATTTGGCAAAATTACTAGCAGAGAGGCAACAGTTGGAGGCCTTCATGCAAGTTATGCCTGTATGCAGTAGGCTCTAAAATAAAGAAATCATGCAGACTTCTGGATTAGTCCCTAATCAAAATTTTGTGGATCATGAAAGACTGGGGCACGACCGACCATATAGATAGGTCAATAACCTAATGGTGGTCCAATGGATGTGGAGGCATGGACCAAAATGCAAAGAGAGGATAAGGTTTTTCACAAAAGAATATCCCCATGTCAAGCTTGTTCTACAGGTTGGCAAGAAGCTCTGGAGATTGCAAGAACTCCTATCATGAAAATAGTTATCAGACTTGATGTTTTTGTGGAGAAATTCCCAAATTATAATTTTCCTGGCCGAATTTTAGGACCACTAGGAAATTCCCTGAAATGGATTTGAATCCATGACGGTATAGGATATATATTAGAGGTCGTGGCACAGTGAAGGACACTATTAAGGATAAAAAATTCAAAGATAAACATGTGGTGTATTTTGGCTCTCCGGTGGCTTCCCGTTGGTTCACGACTGTTTTCGAAGAAAAATAAATTTTTCTCGATATTTACAAAATTGCCACTTTGAGGAAAAACTATAAATAGAAGCCTATTTTCTGTTTTTTGGGCAGTGCTGTTTTTCCAGCAAGAGTGAACATTTTGTGAGTTTTTCAAAGAGAAAAGTAAGTGAGAGCTTCTTGTTTAATATTAGTTCTTGTGCTTGGTTGTGAGTGATTTTCGTGGGGAGATAAAGAGTGTGAGCGTGTAACCTTGTGGTTCCTTCATTTATCAAAGAAATAAGAAATCCTACCATTGTGGATGTAACCCTAGTTTGGGTGAACCACGTTATATTGTTATCGTTTCTTTGATTTGATTGCTTGTGTGTTCTTATTATCCTACTTGTTGATGTTTGGTTGGATTCATTTTGAGTTCGCACACTTAGTTTTCATTAGGAACAAGGTCTTGGGTGTTTTTCGCACACCTAGTGTTTAGTAAAATTTCGAAGTGACTTTATGGTCTTGGTGCTTAACATAGGGCTATTTTAGCTCAAAAAGTGATATTAGAGCTTTCGTTGCTTGGTTTGCTCGGTATTTGGGTTCGGCTTGAATCAATTTGAGTGATATTGGCATAAGTTCTAGAATTTGTTCCAAATGGCTGAAGAGGTGTCGCGTACTCTCGAATCAACTTCTACAAGCGGAGGCTCTAAGAAGTGGGATCTTAATTATGGATTCGGAGGCTCAATGAAGTTTGAGATAAAACCTTTTTATGAGAAAATTAATTTTGGTTTGTGTCAAAGAAGGATGCGGGGAGTTACTATTCAACAACGGTTGGTTATATCATTATTGGGTATAGAGAAGCGTCCGGTGGATATGACCGAAGCCGAATGGAGTGATATTGATCAAAGGGAGATTTATTCAATTGAAATATATATCACAGATGATGTGCTCAATCACGTGATATCAGAAACTACGACCAATGGCATGTGGGATCAATTGGAGGAGATTATTTGGGCAAGTCTTTGTTAAATAAATTGTTTCTAAAGAAGATGCTCTTCAAGTTAGAAATGAAGGAGGGAGCTAATATGATGAAGCATATAAATGTCTTCAATGCTTTTATCAACGATTTGAACATGATTGATGTTCAATTTAGCGAAGAGTATCGAGTGTTGTTGTTTCTTTCTTCGTTGCCCGATTCATATGAGCACTTTGTCACCACACTTATGTTCGGGAAGACTACTCTCAAGTTCAATGATGTAATGCAGGACATCATTTCTCACGTGGCCATGAAGAAGAAAAATGGTAGTGGTGGAGGTAGTTCATATTCTCAAGGTGAAGGCTTGGTAGCCAAGGTTGGTGGTGGTGGACGAAGAGGAAGGTCAAAGTATAGGGGTGCAAATAATCGGGGCTTCCAAAGGTCTCAATCTCGAGACATTAGCACGGTTGAATATTTCAAGTGCCATAAAAGGGGTCACTTTAAACGGAATTGTCCGGAGTGAAAGAAGGGTGATAAGAAAGGAGGCGCTACCAAGGATGTGGCCGGTGTTGCTACTCAAGAGGAAGGTGAAGAGGTTATTACTTATTTTTCTGATGATCACGTTGATGGTTGGATTCTAGATTCCAGATGTTCATACCACATGTGTCCGAAATGGGAATGGTTTGAGGATTACAAGTCCAATACCGGTGGTGAGATTCTCATAGGAAACAATTTTATGTGCAAAGTAGTGGGAATCAGGTCGGTGCACATAAAGATGTGGGATGGGGTTGTCCGAACCTTAAGTGAAGTGAGGCACGTTCCGACACTTAAAAAGAACTTGATTTCCTTAGGCTCACTCGATTTAAAGGGGTGAGTGATTCAAGCCGAGGGTGAGGTTTTGAAGGTGAAAAGGGGATCGATGGTGATTTTGCACGGTACAAAGTTACTGAACAATCTTTATAGATTGAAGGCAAAATACAGTAGTGGGTGGAGCAGCAGTCTCCACGGAGCCGGAAATCGACGAGCTACAATTGTGGCACATGAGACTTGGTCACATGAGCCAACGGGGCATGGAAGAACTTCATCGACGAATGTTGTTGAAAGGGGTGCACGAATGCAAACTCGTTTTTTGTAAGTATTGTGTGATGGGGAAGAAAACTCGAGTGCAATTCACTATATCTACGAACAAGAGCAAAGGGACTCTTGACTATATTCATTCCGGCGTGTGGGCCTTCGGATGTTGTTTCCATAGGCAGCTTTAGATACTTTGTGACTTTTATAGATGATTATTCACAAAAAGAGTGGGTATACTACTTGAAGGAAAGATCGGAGGTTTTCGAGAAGTTCAAGGAGTGGAAAGACATGGTGGAGAATCAAAGGGGGAAGAAGGTCAAGTATTTGAGGAGCAAAAATGGGGGTGAATATAGAGATGGTGATTTTCTCAGGTATTGTAAAGATGCGGGCATCACAAGGAAATTTACCGTTAAGAAGACTCCACAATAAAATGGGGTGGCGGAGAGGATGAACCGCACCATTATGGAAAGGGCAAGGTTCATGAGGGTTCATGTCGAGTTGTCGAAGTCATTTTGGGCAGTGACTCTTGATCACGCTATGTATTTGGTGAATGGGTCACCAAATTCGACTCTTGGTTTGAAGTGTCCGAAGGAAGTATGGTCGGGGCACGAGGTCGACTAATCTACTTTGAGGGTGTTAGGATGACCAGGGTATGGTCACATTCCTGTTGACGAGAGGACCAAAAATGACCTGAGAACTCACCGGTGTATTTTCCTAGGCTATGGAAAAGGGGTAAAGGGGTCCAAGCTTTGGGATCCGTCTACGAGGAAGCTAGTTGTTAGTCGGGGTGTGAGGTTTGACGAGATGTCCATGTTGAAGTCCAAGGAGTTCTTGGAAGTTGCCGATGACGATGGTATTAGAACCGTCGAGATTCCTTTGGTATTTCCAAGATCATCAACCACCGATAGTGATGGTGCATCTACTAGTGGTTCATGTGATTCTCAACCAAGTGATGACACGGTTGAGGTGGAGCCGAATGAAAATTATTTGGAAGAGGAATCAGTTGAGGTGGAGGACACTTAATGGGTGGAATAAGTGCCATCCATAGCACGTGACCGAGAGTGTAGGGAGATCAAGCCACCATCTCGGCTTGGTTGGGAAGAGGTCAATTACGCTCTCATTTCTAGTGAGGGTGATCCAACGACATACAAAGATGCCATTAATTGTGATGTTAAGGCGAGTTGGATGTGTGCTATGTCGGAAGAGATGGAAGCTCTACGAAATAACTTTGTGTGGGAGTTGGTTCCTAAACCAAAGGGGCGACACATTGTTGGCTCTAAGTGGGTGTATAAGAAGAAAGAGGCAATTAACAAAACAGAAGAACCGAAGTACAAGGCAAGGCTAGTAGCGAAGGGGTTTTCAAAAAAAGAAGGGATTGACTATGATGAGATATTTTCCCCGATGGTGAGGCATACTTCGATACGGGTGTTATTTGCAATGGTTGCTCAATTCGATATGGAATTGGAGCAAATGGATGTGAAAATAACTTTTCTTCACGGTGATTTGAAGAAGCTTATTTACATGGTGCAACCAGAGGGGTTCAAGGAAGTAGGAAAGGAATATCACGTGTGACGGCTCAAGAAGTCATTGTATGATCTTAAACAGTCACCACGACAATGGTACCTACGGTTCGATACATTCATGTTATGGGTTGGTTACACGAGATGTGATCATGACCATTGTGCATATTTTTGGGTTCTAGAGGATGGTTCATTTGTTTTTTTAATGCTCTATGTGGATGACACGCTCATTGCGTGTCGGGACATGTCACGGATAACGGAGCTCAAGGTGGAATTGAGCCAGGAGTTTGACATGAAGGATCTTAGTGTGGCGTAAAAGGTTCTTGGTATGGAGATTAGACGAGATAGAAAACTTGGCAAGTTGTGGTTATCTCAGAAAAATTATATTTCGCATGTAATCGAGAAATTTGGCATGTTGGATGCCAAGGCCACTTCTACCCCATTAGATTCACATTTTTCTTTGTCTACAAAGCAATGTCCCTCTACGGATGATGAGTTTGAGGAGATGGCTTCAATGTCGTATGCTTTTTCCATGGGGTGCCTTATGTATGCTATGGTTTGCACGAGGTTGGATATCGCCCAAGCCGTGGGTGTGGTTAGTAAGTACATGTCGAATCCGGGAAAAGAGGATTGGAAAGCGGTGAAATGGATTCTTCGATATCTGAAGGGAACCAAGTCTATGGGCATTGTGTTTGAGCGGAAGAAAGGGGCCGAGTTTGTTGCGGGATACATGGATTCAAATTATGTGATAGATCTTGATAAGTGGAGATCTACATCGGGGTATGTATTCACTATTTCTAGCTGGCCAATATCTTGGAGATCCATGTTACAAGCAACAAGTTCTTTGTCTACTACGGAGGCGGAGTATGTGGTACTTACGGAAGCATAAAAGGAGGCGGTTTGGTTAAAGAGTTTGGTGAGTGAATTGGGGAAGAAGCAAGGAAGTGTTCATCTTTATTGCGATAGTCAAAGTGCTATGCATTTGGCTAAGAATCAAGTGTATCATGCCCGAACAAAGCATATTGATGTACGATATCATAGTGTTCGGGATTAGGTTAATTCCGGTGAGGTTTTGATTGATAAGGTACACACGGATGAGAATGCAATAGATTTCCTCACCAAAACTGTGACTTTGAAGAAGTTTAGGCATTGCCTAAAGCTTCTAAATCTCACTTCTTATTGAAGTTCGAGGAGAGGCTCCTCGGTTAGGTGGAGCCGCATTGAGCTTGGTAGATTTTGGGGTGATCTTCAAGAAGGTTTAATGGTTTTCATTCTGGGGTTTTGGTTAGATCATTCTGAATGCTAAGGTGGAATTTGTGGTGTATTTTGGATCTCCGGTGGCTTCCCGTTGGTTCACAGCTGTTTTCAGAGAAAAACAAATTTTTCTCGATATTTACAAAATTGCCACTTAGAGGAAAAACTATAAATAGAAGACTATTTTCTATTTTTTGGGTAGTGCTGTTTTTTCCAGCAAGAGTGAACATTTTGTGAGTTTTTCAAAGAGAAAAGTGAGTGAGAGATTCTTGTTTAAGATTAGTTCTTGTGCTTGGTTATGAGTGACTTTCTTGGGGAGATAAAGAGTGTGAGCGTGTAACATTGTGGTTACTCCATTTATCAAAGAAAGAAGAAATCCTACCATTGTAGATGTAACCCTAGTTTGGGTGAACCACGTTATATTATTGTAGTTTCTTTGCTTTGATTGCTTGTGTGTTCTTGTTATCCTACTTATTGATGTTTGGTTGGATTCATTTTGAGTTTTCACACTTAGTTTTCATTAGGAACAAGGTCTTGGGTGTTTTTCGCACACCAAATATTTGGTAAAATTTCGAAGTGAGTTTTATGATCTTGGTGATTAACATAGGACTGTTTTAGCGCAACAAAACTCGCGTATGAGAACCTTAACGAGTGGTTACATTTATTGGTGGAAGCTGAATTTATAGAAGATATAACATTCTCGTTTGGACTAGGCGATATCATTGCTGGAAAAACTTTTGAAGCCAGTGGATGAATCCATGGATCTCTATAAGAAGAAACAACTAAGAGAATCGACAATGTTAAATGGTACACTATGGGAAGAAAGCCTAAGAATGAGCCCCAGCATGTTTCCCTTTAATAGTACAAGAATGAAATGAGCCAAGACAGTAACACCTATATTCATACATGGTTTTGATTCTTCTCGATGATTCTATAGCCAGGTTGTGGTTCTTTTAACTATTTATGCTCTACCATCAATATGACCGGTATTTTAGAGGACTATGTAATACCCCGTATTTCTACGTATTTAGAATTTAATTAATGGGGCGATTAAGTAGGAAATACGATCCTTATATTTAAATTACGTGAGTAGAGTAATTTAATGTGATATTTTAGTTAATTAATGATCCTTTATTTAAATTACGCGAGTAGAGTAATTTAATGTGACCTTATATTTAAATTACATGAGTAGAGTAATTTAATGTGAGCATTTATTTAAATTACATGAGTAGAGTAATTTAAGAAGATCTAAAGGTTATATGGGATGGTTTAATATTATAAGTCGAGTTACTAAAAATGACTTGTGAATAGCTATTAAATTTACCTTATGTCATAACGAGTGATATGAACGTACATGGTTTAAATCTTAATCGAGAGTCAAACATGGACTAACGAGAGGTCGAGATAAGAAATATTATATGCGTGAATCAAATGACAATTTAGAGGGCATGGTTAGCTCCCGAAGGGTCAAAATAGTATACCCAGGGGTACTAGTTGGGTCCCAGGATATTTTTGGGCTAAGTTGGGACAATTCGATGGCATTTTGGTCTTTTAAAAGATAGGAGTGGGAAGACCTACGAATTTTGGAGTCTTTTACCATATGATTAAATAAGGGATTAGGGTTAGAAACCTCGAAACTCACGAAGAGGCCATTAGAGTGAAAAGAGAAGTCATTCTCAAAGCACAAAAAGAGAAGTGTGAGAGATTCAAAGAAATCCTTGAAGCTCAAGCAATTGAAGAGTGAAGATTGAAGGAGGCAAACAATCAAACTCTACAACAACCACGAAATCAGATCACCTTTGAATCAAGGCAAGTGGTTATTTACAAAATCTAAATCTGAGTTATAATATCCATGTATAAGATGTGTAGAATAAATGTTTTTATGAATAACTCTTGAAGAAAGATTTGATACATATTTGGGATAGGACTTGTATGTAGTTAGATTTACATTTGTAGAGGATTGAATTACAGAAGAAATCTGATCCTTATCACGAAATATAAATCTGGGTATATGATGATATAAGACAAGAAAACCATATATCTAGGGTTTTAAGAAGTTAAGAATGATTGTGGTTCTTGGATGATTTTTGTGAAGAATAGATGTAATATTAACGTTAGGAATAGTGTATATTCATACAAAAACTAATTGGTGATGTTGGTAGACAGTTCCAGAAGGTTTAAGTGAGTTTTGAGTGATTAAAACTTGAGAACAACACAACAGGTATAAGCTGCCCAGAACAGTCGATCGATCGATGTTCTTTAGTCGATCGATCGATCGATGTTCATTAGTTGATCGATCAATGATTGAAGGTCGATCGATCGACCCCTGCTATTTTTTCGAAAAATATTATTGAGTGAATTTTCTTCGATGGTTGTCACTTAGCGAGAAGTTTTGGGTGATTTTATACCTATCCTAGGACTTTTTAAAGAACAGTAGGTAGAGAGTTGAGAACCATCATAGTCATCAAGAGCAAGACTTGGAAAGTGATTAGATAAGTAAAGAACGAACAGGTCGAGTATCGGAAATGGTGAATTTATGTTACGAAGGGAGATAACGTGAATTCAAAATAATTATCAGTAGGGTAGAGATGAATTAACTACTGAATTAATTGGACGGGTAACTAGGGCCCTTAGAGTAGCATACATACTCAATTAAATGCGATAGTGAAATAAATCGTAAATTAACAAGTACGGTGAATATAAGAGAATAAAATATTACGTATGAACATGATTGATAGGTCGGGCGTGTACCTACTGAATTGTATAAAATTTTAGGTTAAGAGAATTTTACCTAAATCAATTATGTTAGGTTCGATGAGATATTTCGAACAAACATAGACTTATTATATGTTTGGGGTCGATGAAGAATGTCAGACCAAACCTTGAAACTATTATCGTGATGAAAGAGTCTGAGCCAGAATATATGTCTATATATAAATAGTTGGGGTCGATGTATTATTTCGAACAAACTCTTACTTGGGGTTGATGAGTCATTCCGAACCAAAGGTCTTTTATGCGTGTTATAAGGACATATTAGTGATAACTAATATTTAGTATATGTTGTGTGATAAATGTATACTGTATGTATAACCTACTGACATGAGACAATAGATAATAAGATGGAGTAATAATACTTTAATAATAATTAAGTAGCGAGACTTAATTAGAAAAAGAACAAGGATAACAAGAGATTAATAAGTTATCTAAGTGTATAATATATGAGTTATGAACTATTAAAATACTGCGTGTATGATATGGAGACTTAGAGAGTAGATAAGTCCAGTGGAGTATTCGAGTCTAGTTAGCTTGGGTAGTATAGATGGGTGGAATAGGTACCAATGTTAGGCGTGCACTATAGGAGAGCGGTGAGGTAACTCAAGAGAGTGTATGAAATCTTAAAATGTATAATCAATAACTCATATTTGTGATAGCTCTTGAAAAATATTTTTAAATGTTTTAAGTACTAACTGTTGCTATGTAAAAATCTTTTTAAAAACCTTTTAGGTGGCCAGCCACAGGGACACCCCGCATGACTTCATTCTAGGGATTTTGGGAGCTGCAGCACATGTGGATGTTCGGGGCTTTCTTAGACGATTCTTTTCCTTCAGATCTAGTGTGCAAGATCTCAGGTTCAGTATTCTTAGTTTGGGAACATGTTTTCCAATTTTTACATTTGCAGTCATTCTGTTATATTGAATTTTGAGTTAGTTTTATTTCAGTCGTGGTTTTCGGCGAGACTATATTTCATTAAGTTATTTATGATGATTGGTTTAGTACTACTTAATCTATTATTCCGCATGAGTTGTTTTATTTGTTTAAGGAAATTAAAAATTGGCACTAGCTTAATTTCACTTAGGTGGTTAGTAACTAAAAAGTCTTCGATAGTGATGCTAAGAATGAACCATTTAAGAAACCTGTTTTAAATTAAATTTAGTCTTGATCACCCAAGGTTTAATTAGGTGGGGTGTCACATCCTACTCGATGAATATTTCCTAAAAGAATCTTTCGAGGCCAGGAGTTCTTAAATGGTCAACCTTCAAGATCCTACATAACTTTGGATCAATATCACTTTATCTTTTAATTTTCTATTCTTTCATATATAAATACAATTTGATGATTCTGAAATTTTGCAATAGTTTTATTTTCGTATTTTCTGATAAAAAAAATTAAAATTCATAATATAGAAGGAAACAGGGAGAAAATATCGACCGAGGCAGAGAAAAACATAACCAACACTATATACAGAAAACAAACAACACCCAATACAAAATAAAAACTGCAAAATAATAAATTTTAAGCATCAATCAGAAACTCTGTATTCTCTCACATTATGCACTTGAGGATTTTAGTGTTTGAGATGAGGTTTAATATGGACAATTTAATATAGGATTTTTTTTATTGTGTGTGGTGATGGGGGGGGGGGGGGGGGGGGGGGAGGTATTTTTAATTTTGGTCATTTTGATGTCTGTTATTTTCAATTTTTTGGTTTTCAAAACTATCAAACCAAAACAACACCTTAAAAGTATTCAACTACATTGGCACCACAATTGTTCTTTCTTTATCCCAACAAAAGTACTGATGTTTACGATAAAATGAACGAGACTAAAATATGAACTCCCTCATATTCCCTTCATTACAAGATGTAGAAGTCCCAAATAAAATAAAAAATAAATGTAACTATGAGCATGTATAAATCCCTCTGCTCAATTTCATTTCACACCAAATCCAGTATGTTTCAAAATAACAATAAAAAAGACCTCAATGACACCATTTTATCCTATCTAACTTACATATACCATCAATGCACTCATTAACAAGCCCCGGATATGAAATATGTGCACATCCCTTGTTAACAAGAATCCACAAATTTGGGCTTTAAGAACCCATGCATTTGCTTCTACTTATAAACATTATAACATAAGTTCAACATCTTGCTTTAAAACAAAACCCTAACAATTCATGTCCAACAACCACTTTTAACACTTTGACAAAACTAAGTGAGAGGAAAGACAATCACATCAGTTTGTACGAACTCATTACACAATCGAAAGAATGCTACAAATATGTAAGTAAAGAATTTTGCATATACCATAGTGTGCATGTATAGAAATACAGAGAAAAAACTTACCTTAAGGTAACGAAGAATCCTTGTGAAAATTGGTGGCGGGAGAGTGAAGGTCATCAGTAAAATGAGAGACATCATCAGAGAGAGAGGAGAAAACTGGTATTTATCATAGTTATATTCATTGTTAACATCAAACCATAACTTAAAAACGCAGATTTCTGAAAATGAAAATTACTAACCTGAAATATGAGATCTGAAAATAGAGGTGTAAAATGGATAAATATGATATCTAAAAAATAGAGGCTTAAGATGTAGAATATCATGAAAGGAAAGAGAGGAGAGGAAACAAAAGAGGAAAATTAATCTTTAGTTATAAACTTGTGACTCCTAGGATCACTCATAATTAAAGGGGATCTTCACACGTAAGTCCAATTACACTTTTGTTTACCTATTAAAGTTTCACTATCATTTCTCCTTACATGTAAGTCCCATTTTTAATTAGTTAGGGGAAACCATCTATAGTTATTTACTCATATACCCTTTGCAAAGTTGGGCGCCAAAAATTCTAGTACGGCCAAAATCTTGAAGGATTCTCCATATATCTCGTGAGAAGCGTCTCCCGTCTTCGTCTCCTTATTTCGTGCGTGAATCAAACTGCTGTAACCGTGTGTATCTGTTGGCTATTGGCATGCAAGTATACAAGGGGGAAGAATAGAATAGGGGAGTCGTAGTTAGTAGTTTGAAGAAAGAAAGACCATGTTTGTTTGTGCAATTATTTTACGGTGGTAGATCAGAGGTTCCAGTTCTTTTCTATGGTTAAGGTAACTGATTGGACCCCAAATTGCTTGTTTATGTTAAGTTAGGGTTTTTTCCTCTTATGATGAAAATGGTGGTTGCTATTTATTGTTAGTTTAGTTTTTCCACATTTTTTTAGAATGTATATGCTCTTCTTAGGTTGTGATTTCAAGTTTTTGCTGGCATTTTGTGTTGTTAGTTCATGTTGCATTTTGTTTGAAATACAAACAGTAAATTTTATTTTATGGAGTAATGACGTTTTTTTTTACACAAAAGTCTTGCGTGTTGATTAAATACAAGTATAATACCTTAAAGAAGTGATTTTTTTCTGTTGTGATTAAAAAGTCTGTGCATGAACGGTATGATTTGCTTCGAGTAGTTTATACACACTAAATTTTACGGATATGAGTATTCTTTATGATGTTGATCAAAACATTTCATGACACGTAATTTGTAATTACCTGGTAAATGTTGGAGTATTTTTGGGTGTTCTTTAAATGTGGTGCGAATTTGTATCAAGCAAAATTCATTTTTCACAAAAGTATCCCTGGTAAATGTTTGTATAAATTATGGGTGGAAATGTTTTTGAATGGAAACATGTGTGTTCAATTGTGTAAAGTTTTATAACAAAAACAGTAAGTTTTACTTTGTGAGTAATGTAGTTTAATGGTGTTCAATAGTTTTTCGTGTTAATAATTTTTTTTGCTTGAAATGTATTTATAAGGAAAATAAATAAATGTTTGTATAAATTGATGTCGCGGGAATTTGTATCAAGCAAAATTCATTTTTTTCAAAAGTATACCATGTGAATGTTTGTATAAATGTTGGGTGGAAATATTTTTGAATGAAAACATGTGTGTCGAATTGTGTACTGTTTTATAACACAAATAGTAAATTTTACTTTGTTAGTAATGTAGTTTAATGTGGTTCAATACGTTTTCGTGTTAACAATTTTTTTTTCTTCAAACATATTTGTTGGGAAAATAAATAAATGTTATTATAAATTGATGTCGCGAGAATTTGTATCAAGCAAAATTCATTTTTTTCGAAAGTTTACCATATGAATGTTTGTATAAATGTTGGGTGGAAATGTTTTTGATTGGAAACATATTGTCGAATTGTGTACAGTTTTATAACACAAATAGTAAATTTTACTTTGTTAGTAATGTAGTTTAATGTGGTTCAATACGTTTTCATGTTAACAATTTTTTTTGCTTGAACCGTATTTATTCAGTTAATACATACCGTCATACAAAGAATGTCTTTTCATTGTTGTAATCATGTTAATTTTACATGTAGGTGTTGGTAATTTTTTGCACGGCCGGGTGGAGTGTGTTTGTTTTATACAATGAGGTTGTGTGTTTTTTTTTTGACATGACTACATTTCCTGGATGATTTATGTGAAGTTGAATACATATTGTAAAGTTTGTTCAAATCTTTGACGAATGGGTACTTGATATACACTTTTCTTGGTGTGTGGTATGTTTCATGAATGGTCTCTGTTAGGTAGGCTTAATTCAGTAAGATTTACTCTACAAATGATTTAAATGATTTGGGCAGTTATTTTGGAAAGTGACAAACTTAGCTTTGCGAATTATTGCGTATCTATAACTAGTTATTGAATGAGTGTAATTATCTTTAGGGTTTGTTTTCTATTTAGGGCTCATATGTAGATAGTTTATCTAAATTATTCCTATCTACTATTTTGCGTAGTCACATATTTCCTTAGATTTTCTGAACCCTGTCATTAGTTGATCATAGCTAAGGTAGTTGGCGGGCTGCTCGTTGGTGTGGGTAGTGCGGTAGTGGGTTGGTGTACCGCTGGCGCAGTACCTTATTAATTAAGAAAATACTACTGTCGAAGTGTGTATGAGGTGACAACACGTTTACAGTAAACTGCAACATAGTAGTAAAGTTTATAGTACCAATTGTACCAAAGTTAATAAATACGTTAAGTTATTCTTTCTTTTTTTTGTTATTTTTCTGCTCTTACGGACTATCAAACGTATTATTTACTTTTGTCAGGTAAATGGTTTTTTAGATTGTGAAGACAAATTTTATTATAGATGATGTATTATTGATGCATGTTCACTTTCATACGAAATACTGTGACACCCCACCCAATTAAATTAAGGGTGATCAGTCATTTACCAATTTAAAACAAGATATTCAGTTGGTTCATTCTTAGCATCACTGTCGAAAACAATTAAAATATATTAATCACCTAATATAAAATTAAGCTAGGTGTCAAAACATTTCCAATTTTAGTAAAACCAAGTAAAACCATTTCCATTAAATCCCAATATATAAACCATTCACCACACATAGGAATGTAAATAAATACTGAACATGAATCAAGTACTGAAATAAATAAGACTGAGTAAAACTCTCAGTTCAAAGCTCCAAACCATAAACTAAACTGAATACAATAACTCTGATGAAAGACTAGAAGTGGGCAATACACGCCCTAGGTAAGAAATCTAGATGAAACTTAATGGAAAAGATAGATGCGTCTACTGCAAGGACCTACAGCTTCCACAACAGCTGCAACACGTCAAGCAATCCAAATCTCTAAATCTGGTGTCCCTGTGGCTGAGAACCTGATATAATACATATATATATAGCAAAAGAGAGAAGAGATACAAGAAACGGGTCAGAGCCCGAGGTTTAAAAAATAATTTAGCAAGTATTTAAAACTGGTTCTTAAAACAAGTCTTATACGCATGTTAGTTATCGAACTCTCACATGAGTTTCTCACCTCTCATCTATTGTGCACGCCTAACGTACATTTAATCACCCCTAGTTATACCACCCGGTCTAACTAGTCAGAAATCATACTGATACTAACTATGCCCACTAGTAGTATTCTCGGACCTCCCATACAATACGCTATTCAAATAGTTTATCTCACATAACTAAGTTTCATTATTCACCATTCAAATGGTTAATCTTTTATCTATTAAGATAATTTTTCTTCTCATTACCACTTTATCTACTAGTTTCACAAAGTAGAAAGTTCTCCAAGTATACTCATATATATATAGTCTCATAATCTTTCTATATATACATAAATTCTACACCCTTAGGTTAAGACCCCTTGGCGCAATGTAATGATTATTAGTATTACCAAGTCTACTAATTTCACACAGTAGAAATATTCACAAGTTCATATATATATATATATATATATATATATATATATATAGTCACATTATCCCTATACATATATATATATATATAATAATCCTACACCCTCGGGATAAGACCCACTAGTGCACCTATCAATAGAATCCTGCATCCCTGGGTTAACACCCATTAATGCACCTATCAAGAGAATCCTGCATCCCCGGGTTAGCACCCATTAATGCACCTATAAAGAATAATCCATCACCCCCGGGTTATCACCCATTAGTGCGCCTATAACAATAATCTTGTACCCCCGGGTTATCACCCATTAATACACTTATAATAATATTCTTGTACCCCCGGGTTATCACCCATTAGTACACTTAACGATAGGCTCCTTGCACCCTCGAGTTATCACTAATTACGACACTAAATAATAATATCACATAATAGGAACACACACATCATATTATAGTTTATAGGTATTTCTCCAACCTATATATATACTTCTTATACGTATTTTAAATCTCAACTTTACATATAGTATAAATATTTAGATTACTATTTCTCTCGTAATCTCCAAGGTATATTCTCTCTATACCGAAATAATTAAAGTATTAAGTCACACATACTTTTCTCGAAATTCTATCTTGTTTAAGTTTATTATCTGGTAGTTTCTCTCCCTCCCATAAACCGTTAAACTCAAAACTCGATTCTAAGAAAATTCTCAAATTTCACTTTGTCGCTCGAACTAGATGGCATGTCGTTTGAACGACTTTCACATGTTGCTCGAGATACTTCACACGAGATTTCCATCTCGCTCGAACGACTTCTCGCGACTTCTCGCGAGATTACATTGTTCGTCTTTTTGCCCAGATTTTTAGCGTTTTTCACCATTTTTGAACCTAAAAACCTCTAAAATTCTTCACCCAACACCTCATCATCAATCCCAATCAAGCCATAGCAGGTTATACAACATTCTTAACGACCTAGGATCATTAATTCATCAACAATCATCGAATTTATATGAAATTCCCAAATTAAATCATATGAACCCTAGTTTCCAAATATCCAATTAAAGAACCTATTCCATCCAGATTTGTTTGTCACTATATAATTTAATTTCATAATTAATCATCTACATACATGAATGGATTTCTGCCACTAATTAACCCAGTCCTTGATCATAATTCAAGTATTCAATTTTCACCCAATTAACATGTAAATAATGATTAATTGCCCTTACTCTAACATGAGTATGATTATTGCTAAAAGAAAGCAAGTTATAAACACTTGCCTTAAATCGAAGGTCTGAATCCTTTGGTGATGTTGGTATAGGCGCGTTCCTCTCTTCTCGATCTATGCGTTGGTGGTCACGGTTATGCAAGGTGAAAATGATTTGGCTTTCCTTCTTGGGTTTTGGTTCTCCCCAACACTTTCTATGGCCGTTCTTTTCTTTTCCAACTCTCAACGCTAATGGACTTATTTTGGCTGATAAAAATAATTCTTAATTTTCGTCCATTAATTACACCCAAAAATATAATTTACCATAATGCCCTCTCGGGATGTCGGTTAGGCCTAAAATTGCCTCGGGACCCAAAATAAACACCCGGGTATACTATTTTGACTATCTCGACCCTACCAGACTCAACGACGCACTCGAAATGACCATACGAGTTAATAAAAATAATTTCTCTTTTTATGCCAATCAATTAGTCCCAACATGATTTACACGCGAGTCAGACTTAAATTACCAAACTGTCGTATTTCTCACTTCTGAAAATTTATTAAATATCATAATTCCATATTACATATCACAGAGTAATATTTAATAGTTCACAACAATAAGTATTAACCCTTGGCACGCTAGTTAATAATGATTTTAATCCGAATTAATTAATAATTAAATTCTCACATTCTAGTTCAATTAATCTAACAAAATTAATTACTCACGTAATTATTTAAATCATCAAAAATACGGAATTTCGTCTCGAAATTCGAAAAAAGAACACCAGGTACAGAAAACACTGTAAAAATATTGTGCATCGCATCCTTGTGCTCCCAAGTAAGCTACTCCGTATCACCCATATAGTAAGCTATCGAGAACCCTAAATAATGAACACTTCACATGTGTTTGTTTTAAACTCCAAGTTACCCTGTCATATTGGTTCTTTCCCAAGCCTTTCTGCTTAAGTGTCACTACTTAAACATTATTTTAGATATTCACTATCTAGTCTTCTACTATTTGCACCTTAGTAGATTTATCCTCTTTTCATATACATACGACTCTTTCTCGTGTCGTGCGTAAAGTAAATTCGCTGTGCAATATATATTTCACACATAATATATACGATAATATCGATTCTTCTCTGATATTTGTAATAATAACTAGCCCCCCACCTTTAACTATCAAGTAGGACAACGACAAAGTTTACCGTGCCATACTTCTACTGGTACTCTGCCCGAACATGAACTTATAGGAGTTATTTGGACACATATTCCGCTAGTGGAAGGTACTGATATCGTCATCCCTTAAGATCTCAGGGTCCACATAAAATTTTCTCTCCCGCATCCGATTCGACTGCTTGTTCTTCCCATCCCTTTGTGGGTATTAGGTCATACTCAATCGCATTTTAGTACCTATAATCTCACCATGTCAGCTACATGAGAGGATCATTGGGTATGCTCTCCCATTGTCTAGTGGAAGAAGCCCCTAACGGTTTCGAATTTTCCACCCTTTTTCTAACAGTCAGGTGACCCACTGCAAGACTAACTTTGAAATATTACCCTACATCATAACCCATCATCACTGTTATTTGTATCCTAATACATTTTGTACTCTCGTGAATAATTTCTGTTTATCTTGAAACGTAAGTCTCTGACAAAACTTAGTGAATAAGCTTCGGCTTACCCGACTACATGTTATCTCACATGCTAATCATAATCCACTGCCTGATTCAATCACCTAGGGCGCCCATACACCCTATGCTTCGCATATCATTATACAAATGACATGAACTTTTCTTACTTCAATTCTTGCACACTTATTATGCTGATGTGGTAGGGGTGCACTCAACCACCCTACTAGTCAAAACTAAATCCCTCTTCCGGTGGCAACATTGCTCCATTCAGAATGATACTAAAGACAAGGCGACTCCACTGGCCTTAAGTCATAAAAGAATTTTTAACTCTTAATTATATTCTTTATAGGTACAATAACCAACGTACAAAACTTATATATTATCGACCCAACTTCTCTCAAACTTCTGACGTTCACTAGTTTCATGCGTGGGATGTTTCATAAAGCGAAATCCAAACAAGGAACCCCCCCCCCCCCCCCCCGATACACTACTATCTAACCTAGTCAGTTGTCGAGATCGTTAAGGGCCTCAATCCATACTATGTACCTCTCTACAATCTTCGTATCTTGACATAAGAGTTTGTTCGTCCACTCTCATGTCCCTAAACATATCATGAAGCATGGCGCTCTTGCTAATGAGCTCTATCTCTCTGCTCGAAGAAGAACACAATTTACCCTGGGTCTCCTCAGTAAAATAAATTCCTATGCACTGGAATCACATATAACTAGGAAACATACTTGCTGAGGTCTATAATACCATGAAGTTTTTCATATATACACATATCTGGGCCCAACCCTATTTCAGGTGGCGCCATAAAAGATAAAGATATCTCCTCCCGGAGTATCTGGCACGAAAATATTATCACTACATTTTTACTATCGCTCAACCATACAGTATTTAATCACTACACATTACCATAATAAACTCTACTAAAGCTGACTCAATGCAGTAGTAAATTATAACAACAAAACATATTCTTAGGGCCCACCCGGTTCACTCACAGGCAACATTAAATGCCCTTCTAACAACGAGAAAAACGTTTGTAACAAGACTGTTAAAACTAATGTTCCTTCTAAACTCGACCCGCGTGCGAAGTTTAGGATCTCCAATTTACGTATCTATTGTGACACACTTATGTTACTCGAATTAATCCTTTACTCACAAAGGATGGAGCAAAACCTCACTAGTCTCACCTAATCTCAGGGTCCTCGCATGCGGCTTCCAACATGACCCATGAACATCTGCAATCGTATACATCTTAGGATTTCATCTTATAGTTTTCCCCTCTCACCATGGATAATTTATTCCATCTTGTGGATTTTACGCCCATTATTGAAACGTTGGCCCAAAATCTCTAGGCCTCAACTATGGCTTTACTGAACTCTCGTTTACATCCCGGGCCCCGTCGACCCTAACATACTATACGCTACTATTAATGAGGACTCTACTGGTCCAGCCTAAACCCATCACTCTCGGGTTATAAATTTCCTGGGCCTAAGTCTCTTAACCCCAAATTCTTTCGCTGGAGGTCTCACTCCTCTAATTGTTATGCCTAGCTAGCATGGTTTACTATTTCTAATCTTATCGGTCTCACTTCTCAATTATGGACATATTCAACTCTTGTAGTTATACTTTCTTCACATAGGGAAACTTCATGAGCCATTTCCCCGTCACTGATCCCACTGACCATTTTGAAATGTCCTTCTCTCGGACTGAGTAGTCTTAACTTACTGGCTACACTGGCCTTTCAGAACTAGGGTTGGCCTCCTCGGCCCTGACTAACTTCATCGTCACTTTGTAGTAAGTTAATCAATCAAAATCACCTAAATGAGTTCCTTATTTGGCACACTCT
Source organism: Sambucus nigra (assembly GCA_949130495.1). Classification (NCBI taxonomy): domain Eukaryota; kingdom Viridiplantae; phylum Streptophyta; class Magnoliopsida; order Dipsacales; family Adoxaceae; genus Sambucus; species Sambucus nigra. The sequence goes on from OX422217.1 coordinate 576,232,401, forward strand.
CAGGTGGTGTTTTACTAACACAGTTATGTTCAGTTCTTCCCTTCAAACAGATTCTCTAACCCTCTTCTCTCACTTCTTCAGGAAAGACTGCAATCTCTAGCAACCGCACGACATCAACATTAGTCATCCTAGATGGATTCCTCATCCATGCTTGTATTATACTCACGGGTCCATTATCAACTATCGACCCTTTGGATAATTTATGCCCCTCTGCCAGGTACGAAGTTCATTTTGCAATTTGACCTTTCTCTCATGATCGGTTTCTATCTTACTCATTGTGCTAAACATCAAAATTTCACTCGCATTATGTTACCACATCGAATGGAAGACCTCACGGTCAATTTGTACCCAAATTTCTCTCTAAATTTCAAACACACTTCTTTATATATGGTGATTGCCTCTAATAACTACATGATGCTCCTACGAGCTATAACTTTTAACTCCAAATTAAATTCTTAGTATCGTCACGCCCCATTCTACACATTTGCTTTTGGATTTTCTACCTCCGCTGGTCTGTTACACTTTCTCATTTTCTTCTCCGCATCTTCACCGATGGGTTTTCACAAGATTCCCTCTGATTCCCCCCTTATCGACAATGTTAGGTGGTTCTGAAATCTCTCCACCGTTATCTACGACTGTGTCTTGGGAACCCACTATTCCCGAGTGATGATTTCACTATCATTTTCTTAAGTAATTCTCATGGTGATTTTTGTCACGATCACTCTTTCCCGATTACTCTATGTCTTCTCTTGAGCTTCTTCTCCCGCAGTTCTTCTTACGGCCCTCGCTGGTCGTCCTAAAATGTTCGGTGTTCGAATAACATAGAATTTAGTCTAATGAGTCACATCCATTATAATTCTTAGCAGGAGAACGTAAGTCGCATACGTAAGGGAACACAACAATCCTATCATAAGGCTATATATCAAAGAACGTCACGCTGAAATGTAGTAAACCGCACAGATCCTAAAAGACACTAGAACCTGATGCTCTGATACCACCTGTGACACCACGCCAATTTAAATATAGGGTGATCAGTCCTTTACCAATTTAAAACAGGATATTCAGTTGGTTCATTCTTAGCATCACTGTTGAAAATAATTAAACTATATTAATCACCTAATATAAAATTAAGCTAGGTGTCAAAACATTTCCAATTTTAGTAAAACCAAGTAAAACCATTTCCATTAAATTTCAAAATATAAACCATTCACCACACATAGGAATGTAAATAAATATTGAACATGAATCAAGTACTGAAATAAATAAGGATGAGTAAAACTCTCAGTTCAAAACTCCAAACCATAAACTAAACTGAATATAATAACTCTGATGAAAGACTAGAAGTGGGCAACACATGCCCTAGATAAGAAGTCTAGATGAATATGAATGGAAAAGATATATGTGTCTACTCCAAGGACCTACAACTTCCACAACAGTTGTAGCACATCAAGCAATCCCATTCTCTAAATCTGGTGTCCCTATGGCTAAGCACCTGATAAAATACATATATATAGTAAAAGAGAGAAGAGATACAAGAAACGGGTTAGAGCCCGAGGTTTAAAAAATGATTTAGCAAGTATTTAAAACTGGTTCTTAAAATAAGTCTTATACACATGTTAGTTATCGAACTCTCACATGAGTTTCTCACCTCTCATCTATTGTGCACGCCTAACGTACATCTAATCTCCCCCTAGTTATATCACCCAGTATAACTAGTCAGAAATCATACTGATACTAACTATGCCCACTAGTAGTATTTCGGTATCACCCGTACAATACGCTATTCAAATAGTTAATCTCAAATAACTAAGTTTCATTATTTACCGTTCAAATGGTTAATCGTTTATCTATTAATATTATTTTACTTCTCCTTACCACTTTATCTAATAGTTTCACAAAGTACAAAGTTCTCCAAGTATACTCATGTATATATAGTCTTATCATCTTTATATATATACATAAATTTTGCACCCTTAGGTTAAGACCCCTTGGCACAATGTCATGATTATTAGTATTACCAAGTCTACTAATTTCACACAGTAGAAATATTCACAAGTTGATATATATATATATATATTCACATCATCCCTATACATATATATATATATAATAATCCTGCACCCCCGGGCTAAGACCCATTAGTGCACCTATCAAGAGAATCCTGCATCCCCGATTTAACATCCACTAATGCACCTATCAAGAGAATCCTGCATCCCCGGGTTAGCATCCATTAATGCACCTATAAAGAATAATCCAGCACCCCTGGGTTATCACCCATTAGTGCGCCTATAATAATAATCTTGTACCCCCGGGTTATCACCCATTTAGTACATTTAGAATAATATTCTTGTACCCCCGGGTTATCACCCATTAGTACACTTAACGATAGGATCCTTGCACCCCCGAGTTATCACTCATTAGTGCACTTAATCATAATATCACATAATAGGCACACACACATCCTATTATAGTTTGTAGGTATTTCTTCAACCTACATATATACTTCTCATACGTATTTTAAATCTCAACTTTACGTATAATATAAATATTTAGATGACTATTTCTCTCATAATCTCCAAGGTATATTTTCTCTAAACCGAAATAATTAAAGTATTAAGTCACACATACTTTTCCCGAAATTCTGTCTTGTTTAAGTTTATTATCTGGTAGTTTCTCTCACTCCTATAAACAATTAAACTCAAAACTCGATTCTAAGAAAATGATCAAATTTCACTTTGTCGCTCGAACCAGATGGCATGTCGATTGAACGACTTCCACATGTCACTCGAGCGACTTCTCGCGAGATTACACTGTTCGTCTTCCTGCCCAGATTTTCAGCGTTTTCACCATTTTTGAACCTAAAAACCTCTAAAATTCATCACCCAATACCTCATCATCAATCCCAATCAAGCCATAGCAGGTTATACAACATTCCTAACATCCTAGGATCATTAATTCATAAGTAATCATCGAATTTATATGAAATTCCCAAATTAATTCATATGAACCCTAGTTTCCAAATTTCCAATTAAAGAACCTATTCAATCCAGATTAGTTCATCACTATATAATTCAATTTCATAGTTAATCATCTACATACATGAATGGATTTCATCCACTAATTAACCCGGTCCTTAATCATAATTCAAGTCTCCAATTTTCACCCAATTAACATGTAAATAATGATTAAATGCCCTTACTCTAACATGAGTATGATTATTGATAAAATAAAGCAAGTAATAAACACTTGCCTTAAATCAAAGGTCTGAATCCTTTGGTGATATTGGTATAGACGCATTCCTCTCTTATCGATCTACGCATTGGTGGTCACGGTAATGCAAGGTGAGGATGATTTGGCTTTCCTTCTTGGGTTTCGGTTCTTCCCAACACTTTCTATGGACGTTGTTTTCTTTTCCAACTCTCAACCCTAATGGACTTCTTTAGGCTGATAAAAATAATTCTTAATTTTCGTTCATTAATTACACCCAAAAATATAATTTACCATAATGCCCTCTCGGGACGCCGGTTTGGCCTAAAATTACCCCGGGACCCAAACTAAAAACTCGGGTTTACTATTTTGACTATCTCGACCCTTCCGGACTCAACGACGCACTCTAAATGACCATGCGAGTTAATAAAAATATTTTCTCTTTTTATCCCACTCAAGTACTCCCGACACGACTCACACGCGCGTCAGACTTAAATTACCAAACTGTCGTATTTCTCACTTTCGAAAATTTATTAAATATCATAATTCTATATTACATATCACACAGTAATATTTAATAGTTCACAACAATAAGTATTAACCCTTGGCACGCTAGTTAATAATTATTTTAATCCGAATTAATTAACAATTAAATTCTCACATTCCAGTTCAATTAATCCAACAAAATTAAGTACTCACGTATTTATTTAAATCATCAAAAAATACGGGGTCTTACATTAATACACGCAGGAAAGTTTACTTTGTTAGTAAAAAAATTAGTTACGAAGGAAGTTGTGCATGTTAAGTAAATTGTAGCGTACTACTGTAAATAATAATGCTGGTGTACTGTGTTTTCTCTTTCGGTTTTTGTTCCATTCGTGTACCAATTGTGCTGTATAAAGTAAAGCTGACACAGTACCTTTTTAAATATATTTGACCACGTACATATAGTGTATGTTATTGTATACGTGGTGCATAAAAATTAGTGTACATAGTAATGTTTAATGACTGACGGAATTGGTATTATTGTATGCATACATGATTTCATTGAATACATACTGTATTTGTTCCCGTCAACATACTACGTAACTTTTACCTTCTTGTATATGATTTTGTAGGTATAAATGTCAAAGGCCGCAAGTGTAAAACCATCACCAAAAATATGGGCGAAGGTGCTAAACAATATCGTTGTAACTTGGTGGCATTACGCGATTTGCTGTCAGATGTGGAGATAGGAGATGGGATTAAATAACGACTAAGAAAAACTCCATTTGGGGCATTTTTTAACACATTAATAACAACGAAGTTCGATCGCTCATTTATTAGTAAATATGAGAAAAAATTTGAATTGTTGATCCGTGCTTACACCGGGGCGGACGAAATTTTCTGAATTGGCAGTAACGAAATACAATTTACCTCGAGAGACATATCACTGATATTTGGTATACCGTTCGGGTGTAGTTCATACAAAATACCGTCATGTGGTAGAAAATCGGAGAACCCGTTCGTGCGTAAGTGGTTTCGAAATGTGGATGGGATAGTTAAAGCGTCCAACATTAGGAATGCTGCGATAGAGGCGTTGATGTTATGAACAAATGCTAGGTACGACGACGCTACGAAGCTAGTGTGCCTTTACATGTTTTGTACATTATTTTTCTAGACTAGTGGAGTATTTGGGAAATAAAGTTTCATGGATTAGGTATCTAAAATGAATGAAATTGAGAATTTCAATTGGTCGGTGTTGATATACGACTACTTGATAGCATCACTTGATAAAAATCACACCAACCCGCATAAATGCTATAGATGTGTCATTAGCTTGTTGGTAATAACCTTTAAACTTGTGTATATATATATATATATATATATTTGATTTTTTGATAAATATTATCTTAATTGCAATAATTTGATCTTGTTTACTTGAATTCAGTATTGGTTTTGCGAGAGAACAAATGTTATAGAACCCGTGGATATCAACTTGTACCCAAGATTCATGATGTGGAATCTTACAAAATTGAGCTCGGTACTAGAAGATGACATTGTTCTACGTGAACATGTTGAACTACAGGTGTTTTGATTGTTTACATACTACATGGAGTTTCTATTTATCATATGCGCACAACAAATTAATATATTGAATGTTTTGTGGGATACTAGGAAACAATACAGTTTAGTTATGCTTCATATAATAATTTATAAGATATATAATTACTATAAACAGGGGAATACTTACTTGGTCAGCATGTATGTGTAAAATGATACCAATATCCCACCTTTGTAAACATTGACAAACATATATTATATGTCAGGTGAACTAAATAGTAAAGGTTGCTACTAATCATTACTTACTAAATGTTGCTTTTTATTTTATTCATACCTAATTGTATTATATGCAGTTTTAGTTTATCGTATGGATCTGACAAATTTTTACTGTTGATTGAAATCTTGGATAATAATAAACAATAAAGTTTGGTTCTACATGTATGTATTAATTCTCCTTATGACAATATGCATGATGTTTTGACTAAACTTTTCTGTTTTGACTAATAGTATGTAAACATTATGTTTACCAAGAAAAACCGCATTAATTAATTAGATAATATCGGGGAACGAATTATCAATTAAAGTGTACCGTTACACACTATAACTGATTCATGTTATTTGTTCGATACGAACAAATGTTGTATCATATTCATGATCTGCTTTTTTATATGCTATAATGTGCATCGTATGACATTTATCTTCAGATACGAAATATGTTTTTTAAGGCAGAGTTTGTACAGTAAAGTTAACTGTTAACAAATGTTTGTTTCTTAACGCAGCGTATAATATTACATACTTTATATGGTTACGTTTATGTATTAATGTATTAACACCTGTACTGGTTGTAATATTTTATGTGAACAAATTAAACTTGGAAGGATTCACAAAATGGGGATGGAGGAGGATGTTTTGGGATAAGACATTGATTCTGATCCATATGATTATATGTTGATTAAAGATGTCTATGAAGTGGGTTACACATATGAAGAAATCCCATCCACTAGCACTCATGCAGATGGTGATGATACTCCGGAAGAATCACCTAGGAAGCAACATGATCACACGTTCAAGAAATTAAAAGAGATGGAAGTTGAAGTTTAACTTTTACAAAGGTTATGCAGCGATAAAGATGTTTTGTGCAAGAAATTATCCAATGAACTTTCAGATATGAAGAAGGATAAGGAGGAAATGGAAGTAGCTAGGTAAGAGACAACTGAGAAATTGAAAATCGAAATTGAATTACTTGAAAAGAAAGTTAAGTTACTGGAAGAGAAGGATAACAATGAGGTTAGGAGCTTGAAGGAGGAGTTGGCAATGGCAACAGAGCAAATCGAAGAACTAGTTGCTCAAAAGGTTGAGATGGAGATATTCCAGGAGCAAAGAGATACGACGCCTACTTCGCCTTCTTATTTTCATGGAAGCAAACAAAAATCTAATGAGGAAAGTGAAAATGTGTACAATGTGACACCAAGTCATCTTTAACAACTCGTGAGTTCAATGCTTCGACGATTAAAGAATAAACACGATAGGAAGGAAAAGAAGTCTGATGTGTTTGTCTACCAACAACAAGTTAGGGGCAGGTCAAAGAGGAGAGCATCCAAACCTTCCAAAAAAAGCCTAAAAAAGAATAAAGCGAAGAATGAAGATGTCATAGATGTCGAAATTGAGGAGAAAAGGTTGACAACCAAAATTAAAGTAACGAAGTTGAAGCGAAACGTGTTGACGGGGAGAGAGGTTGTGGCTAAGTATATTTCTGAGTCTACACTTCAAACGATAAAGTCTTGGCAGAATGACGAATACGGTTATTAGTTACTTTATATTATCATACACATTTAATTCCAATATGCATATATTAGAGGTAAAATGTTAGATAGTAAATGTTATTATATTCCATGTAACATCTAATATATGCTGAAGACAAAATGAAACATTTTTCAAAATGCTGACAACTATTTACGTATAAATGCAAATTTAGAACCGACGTGATGTTGTCCAGGTTTTTGGATTAATTTAAGTTTTTAAATAATTACCGATATTTACCTATAAAAGAAAATTGTCAACCGAAGTGATGTTATATCCAGTACACTGTCTAATATGCTTTGGTTTTGTTATTGAAGGGAAATCGTTCGCTGCGGTGGGGACCTCGGCTATTCTTCTTTCCTTAAATATTTATTGGAAGTAATAACCAAAAAGTGTATCGAAACAAATGTGGGTAATCTAATTTCTTTTACTTATTCCATTACCTCATTCCGTACAATATGATGACATTCGTCCAATTTTATAACAAAATTAGTATTAAGGTATAAACTAATACTTGGGATAATATGTTTGTATATGTGGTTGATGTGTACACGAATATTTTGGATAAGGAGCTCGTTGCGTATACATCAACACTTCCAGATGATAATTTATTCGATTATTCTGTGTTCTTCACTAGCATGTGTTGGTGAGTTTCTATTTGGAAGTTTGTATGTATTGATGGCTGAAATATAATTCTTATATATCTCATGCGGTACACTTTACTGTTTAGTTGACTTACATATGTATATGAGTAACATATCTCATACAGAAGGCCTGACAATAACATTTACTGTATGACCCATTACAACATTTATATTCATAGTTGACTTACATATCTAAAAGTATGATATGCATTTATAATTTTTACATATCGCAAATAGTGAAATTTACTGTATAAGATGTTACGATTTTGTAACATGCATAATTGACGTACCTATCTCATACACTAAAATTTACTGTGTAATTGACCTACATATCTAAATGACTTACATATCTCATATTATGACACTTGTTTTTCTGTCATGTGCAGCCCATGATCCGTGAAAACATGGATGGGTTGCTGAAGTGCTTTATCGATATGAAACTTGAGATAGCTCCAAGGGTGACGCGGTGGTATTTCTTTCCCATAATTTTTGTCTCATCACGGGAAAGAAGAGAGGGGTACCACTTCCATCTTATTTTGCTCGACACACACGAGGGATGTTGGAAGCACTATAATCCCGTAATATTAGGGATGGGATGGAGGACTTGTACCTATTCGATGCCCATAGATTAATTAGTAATATTAACGCATTTCAGTTATTAATACATAACATAACATTCTCTCATTCCGAATGTAAACACATTTTTTTTTGCAAATTGTAATTAGATTTTAATAATTATATCCATAATTTTTTCTATATGAATTGTCGATTGTAACATTAATAAGCTGCTTGTTTTTTTCATACACAATAACATGCATCCTAGTACGATTGTATTGACATACAAATGATGTTTATGATGTAAAGATTACACGGGAAATTTTAACGTTGCAAGTTCATTTTATTTCATTGATAAAACTGATTCGTCAAATAAGTTTGTTTTATTGCATGGATTATATGTACGGAAGTTAACGTCGAATTATATTTATAAACTTAAATCTTACACTTGTTGTAACTTGAATCTCTTTACATTTGTGCCGAAAGAACATGCAAAAATGACACTCGTACAAATTAGGAACAGACATAACATACACTAAATCGACCAACTTGTCACAGTCATTGACCATGACAAGTCCAACTAGTCAAGGTCAATGATCGTGGCAAGTATGGGGGTGCCAACGTTTGTTATCACGGTCATTGAGCGTGACAAGTTCATTAGACTTGTCACGGTCATGTCACGGTCAATCACCGTGACAATATTTGTCACGGTCAAAGATCGTGACAAACCCATGACCTTTTAAAAAAAATTATCACGGTCAATGATCGTGACAATTCAGGGCAAAATGAAAAAAACTCTTCTGGACAGTTTGGCCACTGCCACTGCCCAACAGTGCATTTGTACCTATTATAGCAACGTTGTACCTGTTCAAACATCATATATCTAAATAAAATAGAAAAAATGCAAATATACATTCAAAACAATATACATCACGATATAATTCAAATGTAACAACTTAAATCAATTCAATTCAAATAATTTTACTACATATCTGGGGTAGGTTTGAGGAGGTGGATAGGCCACACGATATACGAATTCATACACCCTTGTATATTCATCGTGCGACATTGTTCGTATAACCACAATGGGGAGTTTTCCTTCCCGGGTATCACATGCATTATGAGAACCTTGGTCGCGATGTCTTGAAGAGCATGTCCATGAATCGACATACTCAGGACGGTATTCGGGTCCCTCAACCCTCGCCCCCTATCCGCTAGCCATCAAATATGTACTATATAAACACGCTCAGCTAACCAAGTGTCGACATCGGTCGGTCGAAGAGAGCCAAATAGGGTATTGGATCATCAGAGTCCGCACGTGTCGGTGATGAAGTAGCGAGGTCCATATCCTCCTCCTCCACCACCTTCTCCTTCCCTTTCCCCTTAAAGTTTCCGCCCAATGAACATTTCATAAATGAGAACATATCTTGGACTATCGCCTCCAAATGGCACAGCTTCCTTAAGCTTTGCCCGAAATGACAAAAAGCACATGATTAGTTAAATAAGTAAATAAAAAAATTATAACTCAATTAACAAAAAGTAAACTGTCGGATTACTTACAATCGTGGAAGCGGCAATCGGGGACACCTCCTTATCTTTCCCCTTCTTCGTCTGAATATCCACATGAGTATCGAGCCTATGTGTCCTACCCCTAGGTCCACTAACCATCCCCTGAAATAAAATAATGCAAGATTAATATCATCCCCGCAAAGTAAAATAATGTAGAATAACATATTTCTGTAATTATAGAAAAATTAAATCTTACCATCACCCTAATATTTATACGCTTTGGCGCATGTAGGACAATTGACCATGGCTCGTTGTTGATATACTCCGAGTAAAACACTTGGTTCACCTTTTGAAATGCACAAACAAATGGCTTATCGCTCACGTGGTCATTTCTCTTCAACTTGGACAAATCAACCATGATCAAATTGGTGCCAAGATCAACTTTACAAGCATGTTTATCCTCAATTCTTACCCAGTCACAGTAAAATACAACCTCTTTGAAGCTTATATAATCCAATTCAAATATATTTTGAATTAGATCATAGTACGTCATTTCAGCTTTAATGAGGTTTTTATCCTTTGCGCTCGTTCGAAAGAAAGTAAGAGCCTTGTATGAAATGCCCCTGTTCTGTACATTTGTACTTTCCTCGTACACTTTTGCACCGAATGCATAACCGTTTAATCGATACTTTTTGTACTCTTGTGCCATGAACAAGGGTCCAGTGGCTAGGCTAGCAAGCCTGGATGTCGCATCACCCATCTTTAAGAGGTGAGAATATAGATAAATTAATTAGGTTAGTTGTAAAGTTTGAGTGTAATGTAACGTTATATAACGACCATTTCCATTATAATTACCTCTTGTGACAACCATAGCCTAAATTCGTTGTTTGATTGTACCATTGTTTTTCGTCTTTTATTGTTCTCATAGGCTCAATATTTTTTGCATATTACAGAATTAATCATGTATAAAATAATCTAAAATATTCTAAAATAATGTAAAACTTAAAATAAGTTAAACTTACTTTTTCCATTCTTCGACATCTTCATGTGTGACAAATAGATAACGAGCTTATTGTTCATGTTGCAAACTCGTTAATTTCACTCGTTTTCCCATCACATGACCACCATCATCGATAAACTCACTAGTGTGATCAACGTTGGTTGAATAAGTCATATAGTCCCGAGTATAGATTGATGACTCCACGGTGATGTATTACTCTGTAATTGATCCTGCAATATATCGCGTATTCTTGACGTAATCTTTAAAAACTTTCATCAATCTTTCAAACGGATACATCCACCGATATCTAACTGGACCACAAAGAAGTGCCTCGTCGCATAGGTGTACCAACAAGTGAACACTTATGTCAAAAAAATACTGGGGGAAAGTACTTCTCCAACACAAAAATCGCTTTGGTCACCGCCAATTTTGCGGCCACTATGTGTTCTCGATTGACTACCTTCTCACACAAAAGTGAGAAGGTAATAGAATTTGCATAATATCCCTCCGCAAATTCTTATGATTGGAGAAACAATTCTTAAACAATAGAGGAACCAGTTACGATTTGAGAAATATTCGGCAGCATATCCCCGTAGTTCTCCAAGTACATGACGTAGATTGGCAAGTGTGAGTGTTATTTCAATTGATCAATTGAAATAACAGTCACAGATGTCAATCTAGTATGTACCCAGAGAACATTAGGATACGAATGCATAACTTCCTCCAAAAGTAACAACTTTAAGCCACAAGAATATTATTATACAAAAATTATGCAGTCCCAAACTGTCCAAATGGGACAATTCGAAAGATCTCATTACAGGGGTAATGAATCTTGAACGGGTCTATGGGCTATTCAATGCATACGCATAAGAAATAAAAGGCTACTATCTATGCGCACTATATTTAATTTCAAGTATGTTTCATTTAATTATCATACTATATATATGTTGTTCGTGATACAAAGTAATTTTAAAAGAACGTTGAAAAATCCCACCCCCATATGGACAATAATCTAGTGGTCATGCCACTTATAAAATTAACCAACCGAGCATCGATCCACTATAATCCAACCGTAATAGCAACAACAAATGTGTATCCCATACTCCTTCTAATTCATCTACTCAATTAATTCTTTTCATCAATTAAAATAACAATTAAAGTATACAAATATTAATTTACTAATTTACAATGAGGGGCAATCCTACTTGCATATGAAAGGGGCAATAATTATTGATTTACTGAAACGACCCTTTAGTGTACTTTAGGTAAAAACAACTTTGTTCCAATTTTCAGTTAAAATCAATTTTAACTTCTTAAACCCTAAACATGCATCTAAGTGATTAAATCCATTCGATGAATAAAACATGCGGTAAAAGAAACAATTTCAGGAAAAATCCCCCAAGGGTAAAACCTTTTTATTTCACAATAATTTGTAAGAAAACGGCTTACACGGATTACAATGAAATAAGTGCGACATGCGAAATACCCGCAGGTTTCGATTTCGATGTCTCGGCTGGAACTTTTCCTTTCCAGGAGGGCAGCAGTAAAGAAGAAAACGGCTCCTCCACAAGATACTTCGTAAGGTCTCCTTCTATAATAGCACGCAGCTCTTCGGTTGTAGAGTTCTCCTCACAAAGTGCAACATGGTGTTGTTAATGAACGAATAGTCTTCCGGTAAATGCGTTCAAGATCACTAACTTTGGAATTGAGTAATATGATCTTGAATAAACACCAAAAGATGAAAAACTTGTATGGGAATATGTTTTTCAAAACTGTTCTGCCTACAGAAACGTTTGCAGATACTTTTTATTTATAACTGAGCTGCACAGAGTCCAAGAAAATGAAAACACAAAAATCGAGGTGGCAGGTTGTTCGAGCGAGATGAGATCTCATTCGCGCGACATGTCAATGTCGTTTGAACGATACTCAATCTCGTTCGAGCGAGACACTGTAAAAATAATATTTTTTTTTTATTTAATCCTCAAATTTTCTTTAAACTGTTTGCAACTCAGAAATACTTTTTGAAACATAAAACGATTTTAATTCCCAAACAATTAAATCACCTAGTATTTAATCAATATACAAATTACCCAACTAGTCACAAGTATTCATACCTGAGTGATCTTAAACATATGAAACATGTCTTGACTTGTAATCTTCTTAAAAGCTTTGATTGCACATTCTTGGACTTGAACTTTGTCGTAGGCTTTAAATAAACACCATAGAAAACTAGCCTAGGCTTAATTTATTTTGTCCAGAATTAAGCCAATTAAAACAGATGAATATGCTAAGAATTGTGTTCTTACAAATCTCCCCCTTTGGCTATTCCGGGACAAAACTAAACAGAACTATATGCCATAAACAAAATACATGTCCTATCCCAAAATACAGAAACAAAAATATACGAGTACAGGACATAGTGAGGCTGAATGACTGAATAAACGGTAGGCATCTAAATCTGTCTCTGAATGGCAATCATCTGAATCTGTCTTTGTATGTGATGTATCAATGAATATTTGAATCTCTTAAAACAATACCTACACATACGAGACATAACCAAATACCAAAGTGAAGTGTGGAGGAAATAAACTAATATAAAATCATAATAAATACGCCCCTTACATCACATATCTCTTCCCCTTTTTGCCTAGAATAGACAAAATGTGGGACAAACACACCACATCTAGAAATAAAATATAAGAATGAATCAACATAGCTAGATAATCAATAGCAGTATAACTATGGGTAACAAACGATAGCAAAAATATAATAATAATATAAAAATAGATGTACATCCATGTCATAAAAACCAAGATAGATACAACTGATCGAAAGAGTATATCATATAAGAGAGAATACAAAATACATCAAGAATATGGATGTCTCAGATACAATAAAACAAATACAGCTAAGCATCGACAGTATCATCATCATCATCATCATCATCATCATCATCATCATCATCAGTATATGTGGAAGAAATTTGACCAATTACAGATGAACAGGCGCCTCTCCACTGCTCTCTCTGCCGCATCTCATCAAAAAATGTTATCATCCTGGACTCAGCACGAATACGTGCTTCTGCCTCAGCATCAAATCTAGCCATGATAGAATCATACATCCTGGACTGGGCAGCTATCTGTGCCTGTAAAGAAGAAACCTCCACCTCAATAGGACGTGTAGGTGCAGAAGTGGGTGGTGGTGGTGGAGTAGATGTGGTCGAACCAGTGTGATCAGAGGCTTGACTAGGATTAGCATCAGGGAAGACTCCCTCTAGGGGTGGAGCACTCGCTCTCGCTGCCTGTGGCAAATGACTCTCAGAACGAGCGAAATTATTATGATCAATAATACCAGGCGTAGGGAGACGCAGATCACCCTCTAAAACAGGGACACCAGTAGTAGTGCAAAGGGTGGAAATGAGAATCCCATATGGAAGTGCAGGACGGACAGGGATGGAACTATGGATAGTGACTGAAGATATGACTTGGAGCATGACAGTCGAATGATCGATATACCACGCCTGAGAAACATGGTACATAAAGTAAACGATGTCTGACCCAATCTGTGTATGATTTATCCGAGGATAAATGGATGATGATACAAACCTATTTAGAACATGGAAGTTAGGATAAAGCTGGTGATGATACATCGTAGAACCTGCCAGAGGAATCTCCCAGAAACAGTGTCGTAAAATATCATCATAAGTAGGTCCATCGTCGGTATAATGAGGGAACACAGCGTCTGGGACACGAGGAAGGTGCAGAAAAGCTGCTATGAGATCTGCAGTGATGAGAAAAGGAACGCCACGTATAGTAGAAAAGATCCCCTCGGCGTGGGGAAGAGCATGGAAGAAAAACTCTCGAACAATGTTCGGATAAACAACCCCACAAACCTTAAACATATAATCCCAACCTCTAGAAGATAACCAATGAGGAATACCTTACTCACGAAACTCAGTATAATAAAAAACCCTCTCGGAAACAACTGACCGAATGTGGAGACCCAATGAGCAGTAATGATCATACCCAGCATGAGTGGCCCACCTCACAGGAGAGTACGGGGGCCGACTAGACTGAGCTCTCTGAGCTTGAGCAGAGGGTGGTGACTCATCGAGTCGCCCGGAAGGGGCACCACGGCGTCTAGGTGGCATGAACAGAATGTGCAATGTGTGATGTAAAAAATACCGTCTCGAACACACGCACACCTAAGAACCTATCTCCGTACAATCGTCTGACCGAACCACCGCGAACACCAGCCACAATCCCAGTCAAAATCAGTAATAGAAACAAGAATTTTTCTCAAAAAAATGAGGAATGAACATAGTTTTCTCGAAACCACAGGAAAAGGAAACCAACACGTAGGAGAAACAGTTGTCTGAACAACTGTCTGGACAACAGCCCCATAGCTGATATAAGAGTAACAATGGATGATCTAGGAGCTTTAAGAGAGAGAAACTAATCTCAGACGAGAGTGACGGAGATGAAACGGTGAAGATCGGTGCTTTAACTGCTGAAAATGGCGAAAACTCAGGTGCTGAACATCGGCGCTGCTGTCACTTGAAGCAGATAAGAATGACAGGAGAGAAGAGAGAAAGATGGCTTAAATGAAAACCTAATCTCGCGTGAAGTCGTTTGAACGACTTAAGGATGTTGCTCGAACGATTTAAGAAGTCGCTTGAACGACGTGTTCGCACGACATTAGATGTCGTTCGAACGAGAATTTAAAATTTCCAGAAGTACCCCAAAAAGTATCAGAATTTGCCCAGCAAAAAAATTACCCCAAAACAGTACCTCGAACCCAAAAATAGACTGTAAAATAGAAAAACAGTGTAAAAAGTGAAAAATGGGAATTACATGTTAACAAGGTACTCAATTATGAAAGTGGATTGATTAGGAGTGAACTACAACAATTGAGCCATCATTTCAATACGTCGAATCGATCAAAGAGTTCTTATTGATAGAAAGGAATCATCAAACTTTATCAAAGCCATGTGTGACAAAATAAGTGTGAGTTTGATGATCTAAAATTAATCAACATGCATACAAGTTCGGATTGTTGACGATTCTACAAACAATAGCGTCATGCTACGATATTTCAACATAGGATTCGTAGTGCAAACCCGTTTACATTAATTTCTAACCGAACTCCCTCAATATATGAATTTTTCAAGATCTTTAGAAATATCTATCAATCTCTACTCAGAGAAAATCCAATTGGCCCCAATTATGGCATTTATTTCTTTTTATTGCCTTGATTTTCTTTTGGGATCTTTTAAACGGTGGCTTTCACGACGAGTTAATTATACACTCTCGCAGCCCTTTCCCATGAACACTCAACATAATTTCAATACCAATTCTCACAGAAAACGGTTCTTACAAGCACACATCCTCCTTATGTTTACTTACGCATAGATGACAAAATTGAGATAAGAACGTCTTACCAAACTCAAAAATGCAAGAGAAGTTAAACATCCATATAAACTCGTTCTTGTGTGCAAGGATGACATATAATCAAAGTCGAGTCAAAATGCATATCAACATCAAAACAACCCCATAGTGCAAAGGTTAAGATAATTCTAGGCATCAATAGTAATGACCAAAAGTCCTAGCCACATGAATAAGGAAACAAAGAGGGGGGAATCAAGCACACTAATATCCCATATCAATCATGTAACCATACGACTCAAAAATCAAAAATCTTTTTGTATTTTAAAAAGTTTTTTATAAAAAAACAAAACCATTTTGTATTTTTTGAAAAGACTCAAAAAAATAACAAAAATAAGAAACATGCCATAACACTAGCCAAATATAAGAAAAGATGTAAATACTAGTGTATGACAAATCAACGAACAACCTTAATCGAAAGAAGAAAGATGAGGAGATCCACGAGCAATGATACGAGAATCACCAATCTTTATACCTAACGCTTCCAAATCCGACTTTCTAACCCAAGTAGGTGTGAACCGACGAGAAGGGGCATTGGGAACCGGAATGGCTTTAGACTTTCTAGGAGCGTTCTTAAGGTCTTAGCAAAATCTTCTGAGATGACCTCTCCTACCGCAATGAGTGCAAGTGTAGATACAGTGTGGAGTGTGTCATGTTGGCCGATTATACCTCACGTTCCTAGGTGGTACTCTCCTAAAGTTCCTAGGAAGCCCTCTTGTTGGCATGGTTTTGGCTTTGGGAGCAGGTGCGACATGATTATTAAAGCCAATACCTCTCCGATTATCTTTGATTTCGACGGTGCCTAAAATTTTGTCTAATTTTTCAGACCTAGCCTCCAAATAAAACTTAACTTTACTCGAATCTCTCAGTTTTTCTTCAAGCTCACCTATCCTTGACTCAAGTAAACGCGTAGAATTTTCAAACTTCAGAATTTCCTTTTTCATAGTCTCCATCAATACCCAAAGAATATCTCTCTCACCCTCGACATATTCTAGCTTCTCTCGAATTTTATTTTCTTGTGCCCTAAGATCCTCAATTAAAGAATTGGAATTATTTATTTCTATGGAACTTTCTTTCAAGATAGCTGCTAGTTTCACATTTGCTTTCTTTGCTTTTAAAGTTTCTTCATACAATTCTTTGAAATCAGTTTGAAAATCGCTCTCGTCTACGCTCTCATTCTCACTCACCTTCTCCTCACTCTCAGGAGTATCAACTTCAGTGGTTGCGGAAGACTCATGCAAAGGTAAGTCTTTATCACTTACATGACTAACCACAAAGGTGGAAAGATCACGCTTACTAGAAAAAAAGTTTTCTTCTTCTGGGTCACTATCACTAAGGGTAGAAACACGATTTATTAGTTTATTAAAATTCTCCCTAAGTTTAGTGCGACATTCATCTATCCTGTGACCAAAAACTTCGCAGCAAAGACACTTTTCACAATCACCTTTATTCACCAATTTTTTAAGAGCAGTTTTCATGTGTGATTTCCAATTAGATGATTCAAACAGGTGAATTCTAAAATCATCCAAACCACCGAAAGGCATACCTAAAGACATGGGATCACAAACACAATAAAATAGTGCAACAAGCTCTGATACCAATTTGAAACGGTCCTTTAGTGTACTTTAGGTAAAAAAAATGTTCCAATTTTTAGTTAAAATCAATTTTAACTTCTTAAACCCAAAACATGCATCTAAGTGATTAAATCCATTTGATGAATAAAACATGCAGTAAAAGAAAGAATTTCAGGAAAAATACCCGAAGGTCAAAACCTTTTTATTTCACACTAATTTGTAAGAAAATGGCTTACACGTATTACAATGAAATAAGTGCGACATACGAAATACCCGCAGGTGTCGATTTCGATGTCTTGGCTGGAACTTTCCCTTTCCAGGAGGGCAGCAGTGAAGAACAAGACGGCTCCTCCACAAGATACTTCGTAAGGTCTCCTTCTACAATAGCACGCATCTCTTCGATTGTAGAGTTCTCCTCACAAAGTGCAACACGGTGTTGTTGATGAACGAATAGTCTTCCGGTAAATGCGTTCAAGATCACTAACTTTGGAATTGAGTAATATGATCTTGAATAAACACCGAAAGATGAAAAACTTTTATGGGAATATGTTTTTCGAAACTGTTATGCCTATAGAAACATTTGCAGATACTTTTTTATTAATAACTGAGCTTCACAGAGTCCAAGAAAATGAAAAAATGAAAATTGAGGCAGCAGGTCGTTCGAGCGAGATGAGATCTCGTTCGCGCGACATGTCAATGTCGTTTGAACGATACTCAATCTCGTTTGAGCGAGACACAGTAAAAATAATATTTTTTTATTTAATCCTTGAATTTTTTTTAAACTGTTTGCAACTCAGAAATACTTTTTAAAACATAAAACGATTTTAATTCCCAAACAATTAAATCACCCAGTATTTAATCAATATACAAATTACCCAACTACTCACAAGTATTCATAACTGAGTGATCTTAAACATATGAAACAAGTCTTGACTTATAATCTTCTTGAAAGCTTTTATTGAACATTCTTGGACTTGAACTTTGTCGTAGGCTTTAAATAAACTCCATAGAAAACTAGCCTAGACTTAATTTATTTTCTCCGGAATTAAGCCAATTAAAACAGATGAATATGCTAAGAATTATGTTCTTACATTTACTAAAAAAATTAACATCCAATCAATATTTAATCAATCAATTCTTTTACAAGGGGCACTACTTGCATATGAGGGGCAATATCTAATAAACCAATAAATATTTAATTAAAAAAATTAACAAACCCCACCCCTACCCCATTTCCCCTGTCCCACCACGCACACAAGCACACACACACACACGCGCATATATACACACACACACATACACACAACCCCACACCCCATTCCCCCCCACCCCCCAGCCCTGCCCCCCCCCCCCACTGCCCTGCCCACCACACACACACATACACACACACACACACACACACACACACACACACACACACATGTACATATATATACACACACACATATACACACACACACACACACACACATGCACGCACAAATACACTCCCTCTCCCAGCCCTTCCCCCTCCCCACACATACACACACGCATATATACACCACACACACACACATGCACATTTACACACACATATACACACACGCACATATACACACATATACACAAATGGAAGAGAAATAGAGAGAGAAAACGTACCAAAATCGTATAGAGAGAGAGTACAGTCGCTTAGAGAGAGAGAGAGAGAGAAATAGAGGGAATAGAAATCGGTGGAAAAAAAGAAGAGTGAAGGGTTTTTTATTGACAGAATTGTCACGGACATGTCACGGTATTTGACCGTGACAAGTTTATAAGGTTTGTCACGGTCATTGACGGTGACAAACTTTTGTCGGCCTTGTCACGGTCGTTGACCGTGACAAACAATGATTATTTTTTTGTCACGGTCAATGACCGTGACAAGGCCGTCCAGTTGAAGGGTGTCAATTTGACCATTTTGGTGTAGTGTAAAGAAGGAGATTATGACAATCAAGGGATATCATATCCGTATTCGGCGTCACAAGATTTTTTGCATCCATTGCATCAAGTTCTTGATTATCCGCAACAAAGCCCGGGAACGTAATACTTCTTCGTACTCTTCCCAATCTTTTTAATGGTTTTCCCGCAACATCATTGTATAAATTATTCAATATATTTTTAGGGTTGATTACGGAGTTGCAATTTGATATTACATGTCAAATCTCTCGAAATCGTGTGACATTCCTCCGAAAATGAGCAAAGAGACTATGCGAGAATATAGGGCGCATTTGGTCGAGCATATTTTGAACCATAGACCACCAAAAATAGATTGAGAGAGACCGGGAATCATTCTCATTTGGAATTGAAAACTCATAATATGTGTTAATTCTTTGATGTCCATAACATGAGGTGTTGGGATGTTTTTTTTTGTTTTAATTAGGTTCTAAATCTAGGAGCTTATGACATTAAAGTAGCCACTATGTATCTGCAACAACTGGTTGAATTTGCATTTGAATTTTAAGTGCATGATTATAACTGTGTAGTGCTGTTTATTTATTAATGTCAATGGTTGTGAATGCCATCTAAACAAAAGAAAATAATTTTTTTTGCGGCCATTTAATAAATAGTATGTGTAACATCACCGTACTAATTAAATGGTGTTAAATTTATGTTGTTCTTTTTCAAGTATACAGTAACATGAAGTACAAAACCTACTCATTAACATGTAGGGGCTACATAACTCAAAGTTGAATTTCTAAATGACCACATAACATTGATGTGTCTGTATCTAGTCATTTCGTGCATGCACGCTGTGCAGCAGGTCAGATAGTAAAGTTTACTGTATGACCTTTTTCGCCTTATACATGACTAATTGACTTACATATGTCATACAGTAAACTTTACTATTAGACCTAATGCATAGTGTGCATGCATGACATGACTAGATAACGGACGCAGTATATTTCACTGCTGCACACGTGTATCCCACGGTCATTGAGTTTTTATGATTATGTCAAGTTGATTTGGTAAATTTTTTTACGTTCATTAATAGTTGAGATGTCGACACAGTAACATGCACGACTCATAAAAATTCAAGTTTATTAGAATAAGTGAATCATTTACTCATTTTTAATCTGAGTCCAGTTCACATTGGTGTTGAAATATTGTAATACAATTACTCATTTGTAATATGTGTCCACTGCACACAATAACATTTACTGAGTCGTTGAAAAATTATACAAAATCATCAAATTACATCAGAGTTAGGAAATATTCATCTAAAAACAAAATATTCATAGCCCAAGTACGATCTGTCTCCGATGTTTCTCATAAATGGTGATCCATACATGGACAAAGGAAACCGGTCCATGCTTCCACTTCGTTTTGTAGCATAGAACTCAACTTCATGATCTTACATTTAATTGTATCTACTAAGTCTGTGATTGGGAGATAAGGAGCGTCACGTTTCAAAGAATTAAAGGACTCAGCTACATTTGAATACATTTCACCATAACGTTGACCACCAAAATGAGCATAGCTCCAATGTTCATTGGATATCGTGGATAAAAATTCATGAACACTTTGTTCTCCTTCAACCAACAACCAAGACATAAGTTTGTTGAAGGTTTCTTCACTAGGTATCTGTGCCCAAAGCACAAATATTTCACTAAGTTTTTCCTTTTACTTTGTTATTCATCCTAGATAACTTGTCCCTCGCATTACATTTCAAGTGTTGCAAACAATATGCATGATGTGAATCGGGGAAAACTTTTGGAACCGACTTCAGCAACCCACTGTTACGATCCGAAATACACGGGTAAACCATTGAGGTGTAAATGATCTTCGAAAAATGTATCATGAGCCACTCCCTTTTATCGTCCTTCTCCGAGTCAATAATCGAGAATGCAATAGGAAACATTGCCTGTAAAATAAGACAAAAATAAAAAATTAGAAAGAAGTAAAATATTTTGTCTGAGTTATTTAGAACAATGAATTTCTACTAAGCATAATATATATGGATTTTCTGAATGACCACATAACATTGATGTGTCGGTATCTAGTCATACTGTGCATGCACGCTGTGTAGCAGGTCTAACAGTAAAGTTTACTGTATGACTTATTTCGCCTTATACATGACTAATTGACTTACATAAGTCATACAATAAACTTTACTGTTAGACCTATTGCATAGTGTGCATGCACGACGTGACTAGATAACTCACGCAGTATATTTCACTGCCGCACGACGTATATCCAATGGTCATTGAGTATTTATGACTATGTCAAGTTGATTTGGTAAATTGTTTTTACATTTATTAATGGTTGAGATGTCGACACATTAACATGCGTGACTTATAAAAATTCAAGTTTATTGGAATAAGTGAATCATTTACTCATTTTTAATCTGAGTCAAGTTCACATTGGTGTTAAATTATCGTAATACAATTACTCATTTGTAATCCGTGTCCACTACACACAATAGCATTTACTGATTCATTGAAAAATTATAAAAATCATCAAATTACGTCAGAGTTATGAAATATTCATCAAAAAACAAAATATTCACAACCCATGTATGATCTGTCTCTGACGTTTCTCAAAAACGACGATCCGTACATGGACAAAGGAAGTCGGTCCATGCTTCCACTTTATTTCACAATATAGAACTCAACTTCATGATCTTATATTTAACTATATCTACTAAGTCTGTGATTGGGAGGTGACGAGCATCACATATCCAAGAATTATAGAACTCAGCTACATTTGAATACATTTCACCATAACGTTGACCACCAAAATGAGCATACCTCCAATGTTCATTCGATATCGTGGACAAAAATTCATGAACACTCTATGATCCTTCAACCAACACCCAAGCCATACGTTTGCCGACCATTTATTCACTAGGTGTGTATGCCCAAAGTATAAATATTTCAATGATTTTATCCTCTCACTTAGCTATGCATCCCAGATAACTTGTCCCTCAAATTACATTTCAATTATTGCAAACAATATCCATGATGTGAATCGGGGAAAACTTTTGGAACCGACTTTAGCAACCCAGTGTTACGATCCGAAATACACGGTTAAACCATTGAGGTGTAAATGATCTTTGAAAAACGTATCATGAACGGCTCCCTTTTATCTTCCTTCTCCGAGTCAAGAATCGAGAATGCGATAGGAAACATTGCCTGTAAAAAAAGACAAAAATAAAACATTAGAATGAAGTAAAATATTTTGTCTGAGTTATTTAGAACAATGAATTTCTACTAAGCATAATATATATGGATTTTCTGAATGACCACATAACATTGATGTGTCGGTATCTAGTCATGTTGTGCATGCACGCTGTGTAGCAGGTCTAACAGTAAAGTTTACTGTATGACTTATTTCGCCTTATACATGACTAATTGACTTACATAAGTCATACAATAAACTTTACTGTTAGACCTGTTGCATAGTGTGCATGCACGACATGACTAGATAACTCACGCAGTATATTTCACTGCCGCACGACGTGTATCCAATGGTCATTGAGTATTTATGACTATGTCAAGTTGATTTGGTAAATTGTTTTTACATTTATTAATGGTTGAGATGTCGACACATTAACATGCGTGACTTATAAAAATTCAAGTTTATTGGAATAAGTGAATCATTTACTCATTTTTAATCTGAGTCAAGTTCACATTGGTGTTAAATTATCGTAATACAATTACTCATTTGTAATCCGTGTCCACTACACACAATAGCATTTACTGATTCATTGAAAAATTATAAAAATCATCAAATTACGTCAGAGTTATGAAATATTCATCAAAAAACAAAATATTCACAACCCATGTATGATCTGTCTCTGACGTTTCTCAAAAACGACGATCCGTACATGGACAAAGGAAATCGGTCCATGCTTCCACTTTATTTCATAATATAGAACTCAACTTCATGATCTTATATTTAACTATATCTACTAAGTCTGTGATTGGGAGGTGACGAGCGTCACATATCCAAGAATTATAGAACTCAGCTACATTTGAATACATTTCACCATAACGTTGACCACCAAAATGAGCATACCTCCAATGTTCATTCGATATCGTGGACAAAAATTCATGAACACTCTATGATCCTTCAACCAACACCCAAGCCATACGTTTGCCGACCATTTATTCACTAGGTGTGTATGCCCAAAGTATAAATATTTCAATGATTTTATCCTCTCACTTTGCTATGCATCCCAGATAACTTGTCCCTCAAATTACATTTCAAGTATTGCAAACAATATCCATGATGTGAATCGGGGAAAACTTTTGGAACCGACTTTAGCAACCCAGTGTTACGATCCGAAATACACGGTTAAACCATTGAGGTGTAAATGATCTTTGAAAAACGTATCATGAACGGATCTCTTTTATCTTCCTTCTCCGAGTCAATAATCGAGAATGCGATAGGAAACATTGCCTGTAAAATAAGAGAAAAATAAAACATTAGAAAGAAGTAAAATATTTTGTCTGAGTTATTTAGAACAATGAATTTCTACTAAGCATAATATATATGGATTTTATGAATGACCACATAACATTGATGTGTCGGTATCTAGTCATGTTGTGCATGCACGCTGTGTAGCAGGTCTAACAGTAAAGTTTACTATATGACCTGTTTCGCCTTATACATGACTAATTGACTTACATAAGTCATACAATAAACTTTACTGTTAGACCTGTTGCATAGTGTGCATGCACGACATGACTACATAATGTAATACCCCGTATTTTTGGCGATATTTATTTTTGGGATTAGTTAATTAAATGAGAATTAATTGGGAATTAATCCGGACAAAATACTAGCGAGATGTGAGTTGGTATTTGACTATATTGAGTATATATGATGATATATGAATATTGAATTATGAAATTTGTCGTGAGATTGATATACGGCAATTTGGACATTTTATTGGGACGCGTGAGACAGTCGCGTCAGGATATAATTATTTTAATTGTAAAAGTGAATTTAAATTCTATTAACCGTATGGTCGTTTCGAGTGCGCCAACGCGTCCGAAAGGGTCGAGATAGTCAGAAAACACTAGCCGGGGGTTTAGTTTGGGTCCCGGGATATTTTTAGGCCATACCGGCATCTTATAAGGGTAGTTGGGTAATATTGTATTTTTGGGATTTGATAATGACGAAAATTAGGATTTATAATCTGATTTGGGTAACTAACCACTAAACCCACTACCAACCATATTGACCCATAAGACTACGGGGAGTTTTAAAATTTGGTTTTCTAAGTCTCCTAAACAAACCCTAGCCACCCTAGCCACCTTTGGAGAAGAAGGCTTGTAAAGAGAGAGAGAGAGAAGGAATTCTGCAGAAAAAGCTTCATCAAACCAACACCAAATTCAGAGACACTCGAGGCAAGTGAATTAATTCTATTTAATTCAGAGAATGTTTCTTCCATGTTAGATAAATTGAAAGATTTACAATTGTTCTTGGAAGTTAAATAAAAACCCATTTTAATTGGACTTAGGACTTGAATTTTGAGGACAAATTGCATGTAGAATAGTATGGAGATGATTATTCTGATGTTAATATATGTTGTATGTAACAAAAACGGATCTAGAATGGACTTATTGAGGATTTAAAATTCTAGGGTTTATGTTCTTGAAAATTTGGGGGAAAGGGTAGAGATTTGATGAATTAATGATGTTTAGGATGTGTTAATTCCTTAAAAGATGTTAGTATATGACCTTAGTATGTTTTAGGATGATTGGAGACCTTAAAACATTGATTGGACGAATTTTGGTTGAGATTTGAGGTGTAGAAATTGGTGAAAAACGAGATAAGATTTATGGGCTTGAATCTGGTCACTCGTTAGAAGACCTACCCAGGTCGTTCGAACGAGCTTCTAACGAGTTGACAGTTTGGGGTTCTAACGAGAGGGATGTTCGTTCGATAATCTCGTTCGAACGAGATCTCGTTAGATAGCCCAGTTCGTTCGAACGAACTCTCGTTCGAACAACCTCGTTCGAACGAGACTTCTAACGAGCTGGCAGTTTAGGCCTTTTTGGCCTGTTTTGATTTTGGGAATCCCGTAAACTTGTTCGAGGATAGAGATAACACTCCTTTGGGGATTTATGGGTAGATTTGGAACATTTGGGTTGTTATGAGGAGAAAATCTTATATAAGTGTGGATCGAATCAAATAGACATTATGAGCTGAGACGTGAGTGCCTACTACGACATGAGAATAAATTATGGCACGTATAAATATGGACCGGGATTATATAAGTTGTATATATATTAAGTTGGTATGAGAATGCGATAAGTACTACAATTAAACTACGGTGATTACTAAGATGCGTGTTGACTTAGTATTGATATATGATTTGTGTGTATGACATACCTACCATACTTGCTATCATGGGAGGTTTGCGTTCGCTTAGGGCCCTCTAATCCTTGTGTTGCCCGGATTTAGACTGGTTACCTCGATGAACATAGGTCAGAGAAGGACTTATTGGGATGTTAATAAGTCTGCTGATCGTGGGAGCGCAGGTATGTGCGTGACCCATGTGATGTGACTGTGTTCGCCTCCATTATTTGTGATGTTGTTATCTGTGAACTATTCCTGAGAGATTCGGAATATGTGATCCTTATGTACGTGATGTACCGGATGGAGAGCAGAGTATGTGTGCACCACATCTTAGTCTCAGGGTGCTTATATTGTATATTTATGTTGGGGAAAATATACACTTAATAAACTGGGAACTTTCATATGGTATTGTGTGTATAACTATGGAATAACAAAAGGGATGATCTATATTGAGTTGTATTACTTTTATGTGAGAACCTGAATCTACGTTAAGCCCCTATTTAATTGCGAGCGTTATAATGTTAATGGGAACCGAGTAATAAGGGTAGAACCTATGACAGTCTAGCTAGATATGATGTTACTTAGCTAGTGGGTTTTATCATTTTAGATGGGTACTTACGTTAGGAGTGCACAGTTAGACGAGAGGTGAGAATTTCATGTGAGTGCACGTCCTAACATGTACTTTGCATTTAATGTTTTAAATGTTTTTAAAGCACTTGCAGGTTTTTAAAATATCTCCACATTCGGGCTCTGACCCGTTTGCTTTCAAATCTATTTTTTGTAAAACCATTTTAGGTGCCCAGCCACAAGGACACCATGCATAGGATACTCATTCAGGTGACGAGCTGTAGCTGTTTGTGGAAGCTACAGGGGTTTGCTTTTAGACGCTTCTACCATTTGGATTCCATATTCAGTATTCTTCAGTTGTAGGGCATGTTGCCCAAATTCTATTAGAGACTTTTCCATTTCAGTTTTTCAGACTTGGCATGTATTGTTTCAGTATTCAGTATTTAGTTAGTCATTTCAGTTGTGGAGTTTGTTGTGAGGAGTTTTTCCTCCGGATTTATTTATATCGTGTGATGGTTATTCTATTATTTTCGTTATAGTGAATGGTGATATTATTCTTGCTTTAAATCTTTTGCTGCATGTTAATCAGACTTTAATTAAAATTTGGCAACTTACTTTTTAAATACTAGGTGGTTAGAAATAATAAAATGTTTTCGACAGTGATGCTATTAGCTGAGCCAACTTGGCATTTTGAATTAATTTAATAAAGGAGTAGCTACCCGGTATTTAATTAGTCGGGGTGTCACAGGTGGTATCAGAGCATCATGTTCTAGTGTCCTTTAGGATCTGTACGGCTATTATGTTTCCGCTAAGTTTTCTTTGATATAGAGCCCTATATTCTGGACTGTTGTACTCTTTTTGTGTATGCTTCGTTCTTCAGCTATTTTAAGTTTATAAACAGCGAACTTATAAACTTCATTTTTATTTCAGATGACTCCATGACGCGCACGACGAGTTCCCAGGGATGCAACGCCCGAACCCCAGCCCGTTCCAGTTCAGGGCATGATGAACGCCGCTGAGGTTGCAGCCATTATAGCCCAAGCGGTAAATGCCGCAATTTTCGTAGTTCAGCAGGCACCACCTCAGGCACCGGTTGCCGCGTAATACAGGCAAATGCATTCCCGTCTGCTTGGGAACGTGTACGTGACGCTTTTCAGAAAGCGCATCCGCCAGAGTTTGCAGGTAGCTCAGATGTGGTAGTCTCGAGCCAGTGGAGGAAGGATATACAGAGGCACTTGAGGATGTATGAGTGCACGGATGTTTAGAAGCAGGTGCTAGCCACTTTCAAGCTAGTTGGATCTGCACTGCAGTGGTGGGAGTCTATTACCACCATGGAGGAGAGGGATACTCTCACTATTCAGGACTTTTGGCTGTGGTTCGACCGCAAGTACTTTTCGTCAGCTGTTCACACGGAAATGAGGAGAAAACTGATGAATCTGAAGCAAGAGGGTAAGACCGTGGCCGAGTATGAGGCCGAGTTCACGAATCTGTTGAATATCGTTCCAGATGAGATACCAACAGAAAAGAAGAAGATTGAGAAATTCACCAACGGGTTGACATGGAGGATCCGTCAGCATCTGTTAGGGAACCTTTTGTTGGCCACTTATTCTGATGTGGTTAACGCTGCTTTGTTACACTGCCAAGATCACCGCTTTCATATGGCTCAGGGCAAGAGATCGGGAGAGTCTAGCCATCAGGGCAGGACTGGAGGACATGGTGCCGGTGGGGCATAATCTGTTCAGGGGCAGAGACAGGGTGAGAAGGGTTCCCAGCAGGGGGATCAGAAGAGGTTCAGATCAGAAAATTACAGGCACGGACTAGGAGGTTTCCGTCAGGGCCATCAGGGTCCAAACGGACATCAGGGCCAATAGGAGCAGAATGGGCAGCAGTTTCAGCAGGGCCAGCAGGGCCAAGGAAGGAACGGTAACGACCACCAGGGCCGGGGACCACAGGGGCAGAGAGGAGGGAACTTCCCAGGGAAGTGTTTTGTTTGTGGCAAGACTGGCCATAAACGACAGGATTGTCCTAATAGGGGCAGGGCCCCACAGCAGCAGCAGCAGGGTGCTCGCCAGGAGCCGCAGAGGCCTATGTTTCCCTCCGCTCTCCCCGTACCACCACATATGGCAGCATTGCCACCCATTCCATCAGTCCCAGCTCAGCAGGGGCAGCTACAGTATGGACGTGTCTATAACGTCCACTAGGCAGCAGTTCCGCAGGCACCGCCCGCGATTGAGGGTATGTTCCCTATCCATGGCACTATGGGTCGGGTATTGTTTGATACGGGGGCTACACATTGTTTTATAGCTACACATTTCGCGAAAGCCTTAGGATTGTTAGCTACGGCAGAGAGCACAGTGAAGTGTGTAGACTCACCATTGGGGAGTGGGTCACTTATTTTCTTTATATGCCAGGGAGTGGGAGTAGAGATTGGTAGTCTGGTATTACCTGCAGATATGTTGGTATTAGATATGCATGTTCACGATGTGATTATCGGTATGGATTGGCTCGCTGATTATAGAGCCATGATTGATTGCTTCGGTGGGAGAATTATTTTTGCCATTCCGGGGTAAGAGATGTTTGTAGTGGCGATGCCTCGCCCAGAGGGAGGCTCGACCGCTCATTTGTATTACCTATAGGAGGATACCTCTAAGGAGATTGTGATTCCTTTAGACTCGATCCCAGTTGTCAGGGAGTATTCTGATGTGTTTCAGGAGATACCAGGCCTACCCCCCAGTCGAGAGATAGACTTTGTTATAGACCTATTGCCAGATACGAGGCCTATAGCACGCGCACCGTACCGTATGGCTCCGGCTGAGATGCGAGAGCTACGAGATCAGATAGAGCAGCTGTTAGGTCAGGGCTTTATTCGCAGGAGTACCTCACCTTGGGGCGCTCCAGTTTTGTTTATGAAGAAGAGGGACGGTTCACTAAGATTGTGTGTGGACTATCGAGAGTTGAATAAGGTCACGATACGGAATAAGTATCCGTTGCCTCGAATCGATGACTTATTCGACCAGTTGAGAGGAGCTTCCTTCTTCTCGAAGATTGATTTGAGATCGGGATACCATCAGTTGCGTATCAGGGAGGTGGATGTCTCGAAGACATCGTTCTTGTCGAGATATGGTTCTTACGAGTTTCGGGTTATGCCTTTTGGTTTGACCAATGCTCCAACAGTGTTTATGGACTTGATGAACAGAGTGTTCAGGGATTTCCTAGATCAGTTTGTCATTGTCTTCATCGATGATATTCTGGTTTACTCCCAGACAGAGGAGGAGCACGCCGAACATTTGAGGCAAGTTTTGCAGACACTACGTCAGAACGAGTTGTATGCAAAATATGAGAAATGCGGGTTTTGGCTGAAGGAGGTCCAGTTTTTGGGACATATTATTTCCGACTGGGGAATAGCAGTAGATCCGGGGAAGGTATCCGCGGTGAGGGAGTGGGGACAGCCCACGACACCAACGGAGATTCGTAGTTTCTTGGGTCTAGCAGGATACTACAGGAGGTTTATTCGGGGTTTTTCGAAGATAGCGGGTCCTTTGACACATCTGACTCGTAAGGGTGTACCGTTCATTTGGAGTGATGCCTGTCAGTTGGCATTCGATGAATTGAAGGATAAGTTGACCTCAGCACCTGTGTTAGCATTGCCGAGATCGGGATTTGAGTATTTGGTTTACACCGATGCGTCTTTGCAAGGACTTGGAGGTGTATTGCAGCAGGAGAGACAGGCCATAGCCTATGCTTCCCGTAAGCTTAAGCCTCATGAGAAGAATTACCCAACTCATGATTTGGAGTTGGCGGCAGTAGTATTTGCCCTACGGATTTGGAGGCACTATCTTTTGGGGGAGAAGTTCTAATTGTTCACGGACCACAAGTCCCTACAGTACCTGTTCACGCAGAAGGAGTTGAACATGCGGCAAAGGAGGTGGCTTGAGTTTGTGAAGGACTACCAGTTCGATATCCAGTATCACCCGGGTAAGGCTAACGTTGTAGCAGACGCGTTGAGCCGTAGGCCAGCAGATGAAGTGGCAGGGGTGTGGAAGGCTAAGTGGAAGGAGTTGGGACACCAGGATGCAGTGGCCCGATCTTTCATGTCTATGATGACCGTTACACCGCAGATTGTCACGAAGGTAGTACGGGCACAGGCTAATGACTCGTTCTGGTCAGCAACAGATAGTTCGATTACTAGCAGAGGGATCCGAGTCCTATACCGTTAGCTCAGACTGGGGATTACGCTTCAATGCGAGATTGGTGGTTCCGGAAGGGGAGAAATTGCGACCCGAGGTGATGGCAGAGTCGCACGGCTCACGGTTCGCGGTACATCCCGGAGGGGACAAAATGTACCAAGACATGAGACGGCAGTATTGGTGGAGCGGTATGAAGAGAGATATTGCTGAGTTTGATTCCAAATGCGCCACTTTCCAGCTAGTAAAAGTGGATCATCAGAGACCGACAGGACTTCTACAGTCGTTGGAGGTCCCGGTGTGGATGTGGGAGAGCATATCCATGGACTTTATCATGGGGTTGCCTACGTCACAGAGGGGTCACGACTCCGTTTGGGTAATTTTGGACAGGTTGTCCAAAGTCGCTCACTTTTTACCCGTAAGGACTGACTACACTACGGGACAGTATGCCCAGCTCTTCATTTAAGAGGTTGTGAGACTTCACGGTGTGCCCCTAAATATCGTGTCTGACAGAGACAAGATATTTGTTTCGCGGTTTTGGGAGAGTTTCCAGGAGGCCATGGGCACGGAATTGCGGTTGAGTATGGCTTATCATCCGCAGACCGATGGGCAGACCGAGTGCACAAATCAGATGTTGGAGGACATGCTACGCATGTGCATTATTGACTTTGGAGGTGGATGGGAACAATACCTTCCACTGGTAGAGTTTGCTTATAATAACTCCTACCAGTTCACTATTGGCATGGCCCCGTTTGAGGCATTGTACGGTAGGCCTTGTCGTTCCCCAGCATGTTGGTTAGAGGTGGGGGACAACAAACTACTTGGGTCGGAAGTGATTCAAGATACTTCGGCAAGGATTGAGTTGATTCGGAGTCGTATTCGGGTAGCTCAAGACCGGCAGAAGAGTTATGCTGATGCGAAAAGATCTTTCAGGGAGTTCCAAGTGGGGGACCAGGTTTTGCTCAGAGTATCTCCTATGAAGGGGATTATGCGTTTCGGGAAAAAGGGGAAGTTGGCACCAAGGTATGTGGGGCCGTTTCCTATTATTGAGCGGATTGGACCAGTTGCGTATAGACTCGGGTTACCGGAGCATTTACACCGGATGCACGATGTGTTTCATATTTCCACGTTAAGGAAATATCTCAGGGACTATTTGGCTCATACTCACATCGCTTTGGAGGAGATTGATTTACAGCCTGATAGCTCCTACGAGGAGGGACCGATTGCTATTTTGGACCGAAGTGAGAGGAAGCTGCGGTCAAAGATAGTTTGGTTAGTGCGTGTTCAGTGGTGACATCACAATGTCGAGGATTCCACATGGGAACGCGAGGATGAGATGCGCGAACGTTATCTAGAGTTGTTTTTATCAGGTACTTTCTAGTTCCGAATTTCGGGACGAAATTCTGTTATTAGGGGGGAAGTATGTAATACCCCGTATTTTTGGCGATATTTATTTTTGGGATTAGTTAATTAAATGAGAATTAATTGGGAATTAATCCGGACAAAATACTAGCGAGATGTGAGTTGGTATTTGACTATATTGAGTATATATGATGATATATGAATATTGAATTATGAAATTTGTCGTGAGATTGATATACGGCAATTTGGACATTTTATTGGGACGCGGTTGACAGTCGCGTCAGGATATAATTATTTTAATTGTAAAAGTGAATTTAAATTCTATTAACCGTATGGTCGTTTCGAGTGCGTCAACGCGTCCGGAAGGGTCGAGATAGTCCGAAAACACTAGCCGGGGGTTTAGTTTGGGTCCCGGGGTATTTTTAGGCCATACCGGCATCTTATAAGGGTAGTTTGGTAATATTTTATTTTTGGGATTTAATAATGACGAAAATTAGGATTTATAATCTGATTTGGGTAACTAACCACTAAACCCACTACCAACCATATTGACCCATAAGACTACGGGGAGTTTTAAAATTTGGTTTTCTAAGTCTCCTAAACAAACCCTAGCCACCCTAGCCACCTTTGGAGAAGAAGGCTTGTAGAGAGAGAGAGAGAAGGAATTCTGCAGAAAAAGCTTCATCAAACCAACACCAAATTCAGAGACACTCGAGGCAAGTGATTTAATTCTATTTAATTCAGAGAATTTTTCTTCCATGTTAGATAAATTGAAAGATTTACAATTGTTCTTGGAAGTTAAATAAAAACCCATTTTAATTGGACTTAGGACTTGAATTTTGAGGACAAATTGCATGTAGAATAGTATGGATATGATTATTCTGATGATAATATATGTTGGATGTAACAAAAACGGATCTAGAATGGACTTATTGAGGATTTAAAATTCTAGGGTTTATGTTCTTGAAAATTTGGGGGAAAGGGTAGAGATTTGATGAATTAATGATGTTTAGGATGTGTTAATTCCTTAAACGATGTTAGTATATGACCTTAGTATGTTTTAGGATGATTGGAGACCTTAAAACATTGATTGGACGAATTTTGGTTGAGATTTGAGGTGTAGAAATTGGTGAAAAACGAGATAAGATTTCTGGGCTTGAATCTGGTCACTCGTTAGAAGACCTACCTAGGTCGTTCGAACGAGCTCGTTCGAATGAGCTTCTAACGAGTTGACAGTTTGGGGTTCTAACGAGAGGGATGTTCGTTCGATAATCTCGTTCGAACGAGATCTCGTTAGATAGCCCAGTTCGTTCGAACGGACTCTCGTTCGAACAGCCTCGTTCGAACGAGACTTCTAACGAGCTGGCAGTTTAGGCCTTTTTGGCCTGTTTTGATTTTGGAAATCCCGTAAACTTGTTCGAGGATAGAGATAACACTCCTTTGGGGATTTATGGGTAGATTTGGAACATTTGGGTTGTTATGAGGAGAAAATCTTATATAAGTGTGGATCGAATCAAATAGACATTATGAGCTGAGACGTGAGTGCCTACTACGACGTGAGAATAAATTATGGCGCGTATAAATATGGACCGGGATTATATAAGTTGTATATATATTAAGTTGGTACGAGAATGCGATAAGTACTACAATTAAACTACGGTGATTACTAAGATGCGTGTTTACTTAGTATTGATATATGATTTGTGTGTATGAC
Organism: Sambucus nigra; assembly: GCA_949130495.1. Taxonomy (NCBI): domain Eukaryota; kingdom Viridiplantae; phylum Streptophyta; class Magnoliopsida; order Dipsacales; family Adoxaceae; genus Sambucus; species Sambucus nigra. The sequence goes on from OX422217.1 coordinate 576,266,329, forward strand.
ATTGTAACACCCCGCCCGCCCGGGGAAAGCGAATGGAGCGCTAATATCGATAAAACTAAACTAATTCCACAATAACAATGTGTATAGAGCATCTAAAAAATTCCACAAGATAAATCCACTAATCTCAATACTCAAATTTAAATACAATAATTGTCTCTCAAAATAATATAAATCACCAATGCTCAATAAAATAATACAAATCTTTCAAAAAATATTCTTCCCAAAATAATGCACGCTAAAATCATCCCAATTGGTCCATAGCGCTCAAATTCACGCTAACCTGCCAACTAAAAGAAAATATGGGGAAGTACACAATACGACAGGAAAGAGGCTCAATAAGTATATTAATGATGAATAAAGCGTAACAACACGAGTACGAATATTCAAATCAAATGCAAATCTCAAAGAATTTATCAATAAATTTCTCAACAACACATTAACCGGGTCACCAGGCCTCACCCCATCCGCATATGCTTTATCAAGACATAGCCCGGGAAGCAGGAATTTTGGCGGGTGCCCAACATCCGTGTCATATTAAAATCTCATGACAACGTGCTCAACAACAATATAATGATACCACATGAATCAAAATAATTCAACAATTATTTCTCCAGATGTCAAAGAATTTAACAATTCAAATATGAGTTCAATTAAACATGAAATCAACAGAATAAACTCTCGAGAGATTTAAAGGAGCATATTGTGTAAAACCCCATACCTTAAAATCATCGCATGAATTGTCGCATAAATTCAGCCTAAAAATCTGATCGTACCATCACGTTCCTCTCGCGAAAATAATCAAATCATGTTCTAGCCACAACACGAGATAACCTCAAATAGTCCTATTTTAAAAACCAAGAAAAATCAGATCCAAAAATTATTTGAATCGCCAATCCAACTTCAGATTTGGATTCTACACGAAAAATTGAGCCAGGTATGTGTTTTGAGTTTTTCTCAAATCTCATTCGAAGGCACTCAAAAAGAAGATCTAAATATCCCAAATTGGCTCTTCTAATTCCACTCGTTTTTGCCTCTTTCAATTTCGTTTTTGGCCTCTCTTTTTCATCTCCCTTTCCTTATAATCACCCATAATATTCCTTATATAGTCCCTCTCCCAAACCCTAGCTTGGAGACTAAGATAATGCATATTACTACATTGCCCTTTAATTTAAAATTATCAACTTTACATATTTAAACCATTACAAAATATCCAAAAGCCAATTAAATTTGAATTTGAATATTCGATTCATTTCAAATAAAAGTAAATACAATATCAATATCTTGATTAATAAAATAATAATATCATTAAAATTATATACCATATTTATAAATAAAGTCCTCAAAATTACGGGGTATTACATACTTCCCCCTTGAAAAGGAATTTCGTCCTCGAAATTCGACGAAACCTAACACCCGAAATAAAATGCTACTCGATTCCATTTCCCAAAATCACACACTAAATTCCTCAAATTAATTCTTAATATCCTCATCACGACACATAACACATCCTCAAAAATTTTATATTCCCAAAGAAAACATATCTAACCCGCATGCTAGACCCAATACCCAAGATCCAAGGGTTGTCGTATACCTAAGCTCTGATACCATTTGTAACACCCCGCCCGCCCGGGGAGAACGAATGGAGCGCTAATGCGATAAAATAAATCCAAATCCACAAGTGACAAGGTATAGAGCATCTAAATAAACCCACAATAATATAAATCCACTAAACTCAATCTCTTCAATTACAAGAAGTCTCTCGAATTAAAATTACAACTATCTAACTCGAATAAAAATACAAATCTCCAAAGCTCTATACATCAAAATAATACAAATCTTTCCCAAACAATCCTCGCTAAAATCAATCTCCATAGCACCCCAAAATCCGCGCTAACCTGCCACTAAAAGAAAATATGGGGAAGTACACAATACGACTGGAATTATGCTCAATAAATACGGATTAACAACGAATAAAACGTAACAACACGAGTACGAATATTCAAATCAAAATGCAAATCTCAAAGCATTTATCAATAAATTTCTCAACAACACATTAACCCGGTCACCAGGCCTCACCACATCCGTATATGCTTTATCAAGCCATAGCCCGGGAAACAGGAATTTTGGCGGGTGCCCAACATCCGTGCCATATTAAAATCTCATGACAATGTGCTCATCAACAATATAATGATACCACATGAATCAAAATAATTTCAACAATTATTTTCCAGATTTCAATGAATTTATCAATTCAAATATGAGTTCAATTAAATAAGAAATCAAAGAGAATGACACTCGCGAGATTTAAGGAGCGTATTGTGTAAAACTCCATACCTCAAACTATGAGAAACCAATGATCACATCCTCAAGATCAACACAAATGATCTACAAAAGCTCCTCCAAGAACCTCCAACAAAATAGCACCAAGAACACCTCTAATCTAAGGTTGGAACTCACAAATCACAAGGGCGAATGTGTATATAAAAAGAAGAGGAATATAAAATATATTTGCTGTCAAAATTTGTGTCAAAAGTATGTTAAAAGGGTTGCCCACGACTCCATTTTATAATGAAAAGAAATGAAGAGTTGGAATCCAAAAGACTCCTTTAAATAAGGCAAAGAAATGAAAAGTTGGAAGTCAAAACAACTCCAAGAGTTAAAAACATTTAAAAATCATTTTAAAATCCATTTTAACTCCGATTTCGAAACCATTTCAAATTCTCGCCTTTAAAAATAATAACCAACATATTTGATCAATAAAAATAATTTTATCAAAAACTTTATTTTCCTCAATTTTCCAAAAAATAATTAAAATAGCCCAAAATTACGCGGGTTGTTACATTTCCCCACTAACAATGGAATTTCGCCCTCGAAATTCGCCGAATGCCTAAGTCTCAGAAATCAGGCCAACAATCTCCAAAAATAATCTCGTATCCCAAAAATAAATTCCTCACATCTAATCTCGAAACCTATCACGAATATCACCTAAAATTTTCTATCTCCAAAAATTGCTAACCACGCAATGAACCCCAAACCCAAGCCCCGAGGGTTGCCGTATACCTAAGCTCTGATACCATTTGTAACACCCCGCCCGCCCGGGGAGAGCGAACGGAGCGCTAATGCGATAAAATAAATCCAAATCCACAAGTGACAAGATATAAATAAACCCGCAATAATATAAATCCACTAAACTCAATCTCTTCAATTACAAGAAGTCTCTCGAATTAAAATTACAACTATCTAACTTGAATAAAAATACAAATCTCCAAAGCTCTATACATCAAAATAATACAAATCTTTCCCAAACAATCCTCGCTAAAATCAATCTCCATAGCACCCCAAAATCCGCGCTAACCTGCCACTAAAAGAAAATATGGGGAAGTACACAATACGACTGGAATTATGCTCAATAAATACGGATTAAAAACGAATAAAACGTAACAACACGATTACGAATATTCAAATCAAAATGCAAATCTCAAAGCATTTATCAATAAATTTCTCAACAACACATTAACCGGGTCACCAGGCCTCACCACATCCGTATATGCTTTATTAAGCCATAGCCCGGGAAACAGGAATTTTGGAGGGTGCCCAACATCCGTGCCATATTAAAATCTCATGACAATGTGCTCATCAACAATATAATGATACCACATGAATCAAAATAATTTCAACAATTATTTTCCAGATTTCAATGAATTTATCAATTCAAATATGAGTTCAATTAAACAAGAAATCAAAGAGAATGACACTCGCGAGATTTAAGGAGCGTATTGTGTAAAACTCCATACCTCAAACCATGAGAAACCAATGATCACATCCTCAAGATCAACACAAAAGATCTACAAAAGCTCCTCCAAGAACCTCCAACAAAATAGCACCAAGAACACCTCTAATCTAAGGTTGGAACTCACAAATCACAAGGGCGAATGTGTATATAAAAAGAAGAGGAATATAAAATATATTTGCTGTCAAAATTTGTGTCAAAAGTATGTTAAAAGGGTTGCCCACGACTCCATTTTATAATGAAAAGAAATAAAGAGTTGGAATCCAAAAGACTCCTTTAAATAAGGCAAAGAAATGAAAAGTTGGAAGTCAAAACAACTCCAAGAGTTAAAAACATTTAAAAATCATTTTAAAATCCATTTTAACTCCGATTTCGAAACCATTTCAAATTCTCGCCTTTAAAAATAATAACCAGCATATTTGATCAATAAAAATAATTTTATCAAAAACTTTATTTTCCTCAATTTTCCAAAAAATAATTAAAATAGCCCAAAATTACGCGGGTTGTTACAGACATACCTACCATACTTGCTATCACGGGAGGTTTGCGTTCGCTTAGGGCCCTCTAATCCTTGTGTTGCCCGGATTTAGACTGGTTACCTCGATGACCATAGGTCAGAGAAGGACTTATTGGGATGTTAATAAGTCTGCTGATCGTGGGAGCGCAGGTATGTGCGTGACCCATGTGATGTGACTGTGTTCGCCTCCATTATTTGTGATGTTGTTATCTGTGAACTATTCCTGAGAGATTTGGAATATGTGATCCTTATGTACGTGATGTACCGGGATGGATAGCAGAGTATGTGTGCACCACAGCTTAGTCTCGGGGTGCTTATATTGTATATTTATGTTGTGGAAAATATACACTTAATAAACTGGGAACTTTCATATGGTATTGTGTGTATAACTATGGAATAACAAAAGGGATGATCTATATTGAGTTGTATTACTTTTATGTGAGAACCTGAATCTACGTTAAGCCCCTATTTAATTGCGAGCGTTATAATGTTAATGGGAACCGAGTAATAAGGGTAGAACCTATGACAGTCTAGCTAGATATGATGTTACTTAGCTAGTGGGTTTTATCATTTTAGATGGGTACTTACGTTAGGAGTGCACAGTTAGACGAGAGGTGAGAATTTCATGTGAGTGCACGTCCTAACATGTACTTTGCATTTAATGTTTTAAATATTTTTAAAGCACTTGCAGGTTTTTAAAATATCTCCACATTCGGCATCTGACCCGTTTGCTTTCAAATCTATTTTTTGTAAAACCATTTTAGGTGCCCAGCCACAAGGACACCATGCATAGGATACTCATTCAGGTGACGAGCTGTAGCTGTTTGTGGAAGCTACAGGGATTTGCTTTTAGACGCTTCTACCATTTGGATTCCATATTCAGTATTCTTCAGTTGTAGGGCATGTTGCCCAAATTCTATTAGAGACTTTTCCATTTCAGTTTTTCAGACTTGGAATGTATTGTATCAGTATTCAGTATTTAGTTACTCATTTCAGTTGTGGAGTTTGTTGTGAGGAGTTTTTCCTCCGGATTTATTTATATCGTGTGATGGTTATTCTATTATTTCCGTTATAGTGAATGGTGATATTATTCCTGCTTTAAATCTTTTGTTGCATGTTAATTAGACTTTAATTAAAATTTGGTAACTTACTTTTTAAATACTAGGTGGTTAGTAATAATAAAATGTTTTCGACAGTGATGCTATTAGCTGAGCCAACTTGGCATTTTGAATTAATTTAATAAAGGAGTAGCTACCCGGTATTTAATTAGTCGGGGTGTCACACATAACTCATGCAGTATATTTCACTACTGCACGACGTGTATCCAACGATTATTGAGTATTTATGATTATGTGAAGTTGATTTGGTAAATTTGTTTACATTCATTAATGGTTGAGATATCGACAAATTAACATATACTAGGTTTAATAAATTTTCATATTTATTGAAATAAGTGAATCATTTATCTTACATACATTAAACACGGTAAATCTGAGTCAAGTTTATGTTGGTATAAAAATATCATGCTGCAGTTACTTCGTTGTAATCTGTGTCAATTGCATATAATAACATTTACTGTGTTGTTGAAAAGTAATAAAAATTCATCAAAGTAATGAAAAATTCATTTAAAAACAAACTAGAGTAAACAATGCAAATACATCATCACTCATTCAAAGGTTCTACGCACGTCTTCCTGTTGTGATGCCCAGATTTTTTGCACCTGCTATATGTAACAGACTTTGCTTTCTTGCCTCAAGAATTAATATGCTTGGTCTTCGGTATACTGGGAGAACGTTTTACATCTGTTGGCCTGATTATCATATCCTCAGAACATAAGTTGACTCTATTAAATGTAGGAATTGGTAATATTGTAAACCCATACATTTTCAAGAAGGAATCGACTAAAAAAAGCTCATCAATGTAATCCTTTAACATGTACCCGCATCTCTGAATTACTATAGACGGATGATCACACGAAAAATCATTCAGCTGCCATTTAGAACATGATGACATCCTGTACTGCGTATTAACGTTACAAAATTCATCCGACCAAACCTCGAATATGCAATTACGTGCCTTGTTCACAGCCCAAGTACAACCTATCTCTAATGACTCTCTGAAATGGCGATCCATACGTGGAAAAATGAAACCGATTCATGATTTCACTTTGTCTTTCCAATAGCACTCAACTTCATAATCTTAAATCTAATTTTATCTACTAACTCTGTGATTGGTAGGTGACGAGCGTAATGTATCCAAGAGTTAAAGGACTCAGCTACATTTGAATACATTTCACTATAACGTTGCCCACCAAAATGTTCATTGCTCCAATGTTCATTCGATATCGTGGACAAAAATTCACGATCTCTCTATCGTCCTTCAACCAACAACCAATCCATACGTTTGTTGAACATTTCTTCATTAGGTGCGTAAGTGCAAAGTACGAATATTTCAATAATTTTTTCCTTCACTTTGTTATGAATCCCAGATAACTTGTCCCTCAAATTATATTTCAAGTGTTGCAAACAATATCCATTATGTCAATCACAAAAAACTTTTGGAATCGACTTCAGCAACCCATTGTTACGATCCAAAATAAACGTGTAAACCATTAAGGTGTTAATGATCTTCTAAAACTGAAGCATGAACCATTCCCAGTTATCATCATTATCCGAGTCAACAATCGAGAATGATATAGGAAACATGCCTGTCAATAAGACAAAAAAAACATTAGAAAGAGGTAAAATATTTTGCGTGTGTAATTTATTCATCTTGCGCATACACGTTGTGCATGGGATCTAACAGTACAGTTTATTGTATGAGACATGTAGGTCAATTAGTCATGTAAAAGCTATAATGTGTCATACAGTAAACTTTACTGCTAGACCTGCTGCACAGCGTGTATACACAAAATAACTAAATAACTCACCCAGTCAATGTTATTATTTAGAATGTAAAGTACTCCGCACCACCCAAATATGTACTACCCGTACATAATTTGTTGACTATAACCATTAACATAAGTACAAACTGTACCAAGATTTCAACATATTTGACATATTGTCATACAATATTCATACTTAAAAATACATATTAATAGCACATCATATCACAACTAAACATGTAATCTATTAAGTAATAATCAACGTTTGGAAGAATGCTAATGTAAATACCTTCATTTGCATTTTTCCCCGTTGCCGCTAATAGATTTCCTTTGTACCTTATTTTCAAGAACATGCCATTTGAGAAGATTAGTGGTCGATAGTTTTTGAACCCTCTATACATGCATGAAATGCTATGAACATCCTTTTGAATTGACCACTATTAGAATTGTACTCGATCGACAAATGACTACTAGGGTTTGAATTCATAGCCGCGTCAACATACCATCTTAACTTATCAGATGAAAGTGATTGATCGCCAAACACCTGTCTCTTCGCTTTTTTTTACAGCCCTCCACGCCGTGCTATATTCAAGATCATATCCATACTCATCAGAAATATATGTGACAATGTCAATGGGGAGAGTCATATTATTTGTTCTTACGTGATTTATTATTTTGTTCGCAATTATGCCTGAAGACAAACGACTATGTTTACGACTTCTATATGCAACTCCACACGTGCACTCATCATTAAATTTCTTAACACAAAAAAATTCGTTAATCATGTCAACCCTACCATGAACATACCAACCACATCATGTCGATATTTTGTACTTACACACAACGTTAACTCGTTTCAAATCATTCTTGATGTAGTTGAATTCAAAGCCAACTTCTGGTGCATACTTATAAAGCACATTACGGAATTCAGTCACCCCACCTATATATCGTTGGCCAACCTTAGCAATACCTTACGACCAACCAAATGACAACAAACGTTTAGTTGTAATATAACTTTCTTCACGCAATACCTCATCGAACCACTCAGAATCTGCACCTTTAGCTAAAATATAATGATTAAAATCATTGGAAATCCCTTCTCCATCATTTAGAACCACCTCCCGAGTCATTATATTGACATCCAGATTTTCAATGTTGTGTTTATGACAATGCGATAACATAATAGAAATATCCTCATCAAAATCAATTGCACACTGAGGGTGCCCTGCTAAATTATAAGACAATGCAATTTTGGCATTAGATAAATCAATCCACCTTCTACGAATACAGTCAACCTACTCCGTAATTGTCATTCGATCTTGTAACATCTTAACAAATGTCCTATGCATGTACTTTCAAAACAATGTGGCAGACTCTTCAATGATCACTACAACAAAAAATAAAAGTAAGTCATTACATATGTAAGGTCACCCCACCATACTATTTGCTTAAATGTTAAACATCTCGTTATGATGCAATTATGAATTTGAATGTCACATGAATATAAAAAATGATAGAAACATTTAAACTGTTTTTATATTATTTTATAAAACAAAATAAACATCAATATCATTCGAAAACACATATGCATATCTCACATACCCATATAATGTATAACAATTACAATTGGTTTACCAATATATGATAGGCAACATGGCACAAATTAATATTTATTGTGTGGAATATTCAATCATGATGGACATACATTATTTATAGCAGGTCACACAGTAAATGTTATTGTGAGTTGTACTCATTGTTGTTTTATAGAATATCTCATAGAGTAACTGTCACTGTATGAGGTATGTAAGTCAATTATTCATATATAACCTGAAACAGGTCAGACAGTAAACCTTACTGTTAGATCTACTTCACAACATGTACGCAAAAAATGATGTATGAAACAATACCAAAACACATCACATAAATTAAACGACGTTGCCAAGCAAATTTTATTCAATCAAATCTAAAAATCTCAATAAACACACCATATTCTCAAATCAAAAACCATATGTGACCTACTTAGAAGTATATTTTTGAGTTGAACAAACTATATATACCCAAATATAATGGTTCTAACAACACTAAAAAATGTAACCATGTAGGTTAACAAATTAAATTACTTTTGCTTCCTACTGTATGTTGCAATTGGTAATCGCTTTGCAATGTATTACAACATGATAATCAGATGTTGAGGTTGCCACTATAAGTAAATAAAAACTTAAACTTGAATGCCTAAATTGTATACTGCATCAATAATTACATAGGGCTATCATAAATTGGAATTTGTAAAAAACATAAAAGAATGAGTAAAAAAAATTAACAGTTGAATAAATTTCGTATATATAACATCGTAAATACACCATACCCACTATAGATGCAAGAAAACGAGTAAAACACAGAAACAAAGTTATGAAGAAGTAACCAATGGAACAACGAAATACATCAAAATTGAAATAAAGAAAACTGTTTCAAAAACCAAATAAAACCATTCATCAAATGTAGCAAGTAATCTTACCAAAAATCTATGAAGATACACGCCACTAACAATAGCCAACATGTAAGATTTTGATGAACCTTCGCATAAAGTTTATCGAAACATGATAAGGGTTTTGAAATTGGACGTTTGGATTGATTATGCTGTATACATTGAAGAGTTTCAAATTTGAAAGTTGAAGTTTGAAAACGCCCATTGAAATCGGTAGGAAGGAGGAGTACGGGCGGTTACGATTTAGACGGTTTGGAAGGATGGGGTATTTGAGTCATTGTGATGAATATAAAATGAACGGTTTTGGTTGGTGAGACTTTAAAAGTGATAAATAAGTCAATGGGACGTATATAAATGTTGATCGGACAAATGGGACTTAAATATAGTTATCTTTTATTACTGTCTCTTACATTTATAAATCTGTGACCGACCAATGTACTCACAACTGAAGTCTAGTTCAAACATTTGTAAATATTTATGGGTGTTACAAATTTGTGAATGTTCATAGCAGTCATAGATTAAGTCTAATGATAAAATTTGTGACTGCTCGTGGCAGTTACAAATTTGTGTCTGCTCATAACAGTAGCAAATTAATCATACAACAAGATTTATCACTGTCACTAGCCGTGACAAACCAATTCACTCAAATTTTTCATTTCTCAAAAATTTTATCACTCTTAATGGCAGTTACAAATAATTTTGTTGCTTCTTTTAATAGTGATAAAGTTTGTCACCCCTATCAGCAGTTACAAGCAAGCAGTCATAGACGTAGTATGTTAGTGTAATGTGCGTTTAGAAAAATTATTTGGACTAATGATGATGATTTATAAGGTTTAGGTCACTTAGGTTAAGGATGAAGAGAGTGCGAATTTGAATTTTCTGCTGGATGGTCTAGATTCTCAGTTAAAGCTGCTATTATGGGATTGTGAGATGACTAAACTAAATCACAAGATGGAAGGATAGGTGTTGGATTCACAACATTGGCAACAACTTTGAGTCCTTCTTTAGTTTCTGGTGCAACTACCAATCTATGTGTATGTACTGCTTTAAAAAACTCATAATAGGTTGTCATATATGCAATTATTTCACAAAAGTCTCAGGAGTAACATAAGGCACAATTGTTTCATCACGTATAACATCCCTTGACCGTAAGGACATATTTTATATTGTCATGTTTATATTAGAGTGTGTCGTATGCCACTATAGCCATCGAAGAAAGTTCAAGTTCATTCATGCATGAAGACAAATCTGAATATCAACATTCTTTAACAAACAAGCCTCTGCGAGATAGATTTTGGTAAGGTTGTCTTTAAGTTCCTTAATGTTTCATTTGAAATGTTGGGATATTTTTCTAAAAATGTTTTTAAACATCTAAGGCGAATTTTTTTCGTTAAAATATTTTTTCTAAGTCCTGAGGCAGAGTTTTAATGAAAAATAAATTGTTACCGATGTCGTTCAAATAACATGTCAATGTCGTTCAAATGACATGAACAAGTCATTCAAATGACTACTTCAAGCGATAGATCATCTTGCGTGATACATCGTTTGAAGCTCGCTTGATGTGTTTCATCTAACGAAAAATAGGTCGCGTGATGCCTGGTTCAAATGACATTTGATGTCATTCGAGAGACCTCCTATTGTCGTTCGAACGAAGATGTAGACTCATGTTTTTTATAAATAGCAGTGTTTTGAGTCCTTTTTTCTTCAGAAAACCTGAGAGTTTCAATCTACGAAACTGCAAACTACAGAATTTTTGTCTTCTCATTTAGGGGTTTTTAACTTTGTTTTTCAGTTCACAAATCATTTCAATAACTTTAGTGAATTATTTTGGAACCCATGATACAACTTTAGTGAAGTTTTTCTTGTCGAGATGATATCTCTACTGCTGACTTGGTAGATCTTGAAGGAGGTGTTATTTGACTACGGTTGGGGTCATTGGGAGTGCTTGAGGGTGTTCCTTACTGAAGATAAAGCTTCAATTATTTTGGGTTTGCTACGATTAATCCATTGTTGATTCTAGGTTGTGACCCATGTGAGTGTTTTGCGGAATATTGATTGCAGATTTCTGTAAGTGTTGCTACATTATTGAAATAAAGGTTTCTCCCTTGCGGGGGATTTTTTCCTGAAATCTGTGTGTCAGTATTTTATATTTATTTGTGATGGGATGATTTACCCACCTAGATTCATGTTTAGGGTTTGAATAAAATTGGATTTTAATTGGTTTCATTTGGATAAAAAAATGACAATTATTTAAAAAGTTTTTAAATTGAAATTTGCGAATCCGTCAAGCAATCGATAACACCTCACATTTAAGAATTGATATCACATCTTTACATTCTAAAATTGGTATCAGAGTGGGTTTCTCTAATTTATTAAGTGATCCTTATTTTTCGCAAAATTATTGTGATATCGATTTTCTTGAAAAATCTATTTTTGAAAATATTCGCATTGTTTCTGAATAAAAACTTATAAAATCGATTACTAGTTTTTTACGGGAATAATTATGCCTATTGGATAGCCCGCATCATATCTGTTTTAAGAGATATTGATGAGCGTGTTTGGATTATATGTGAAAGAGGGTGGACTCCTCCCACCATCACCGTCGATAATGTCATGAGTCCCAAACCTGTGTCTAACTGGATTGAGGATGATTTAAATTGGAGCAATTTTAATTCCCGTGACCTGAGTGATATTTCTGGAGCCGTCACCCTTGGCGAGTTTTGTTGTATTATGATGTGCACTACGTATAAAGAGGCATGGGATTTGGCAACCCCATTTGAGACCATCACGATGTCTGAGTTTGAATGTTTTAACGAGTTTTATGCTAAGTTGTCTTACACAGTCAACACAAGTTTTAATTTGGGTGAGAAAATTGATGAGACTAGAGTTGTCAAAACGATTTTGAGATCATTTCCATACTGTTTTATTCCTAAGGTCACTGTTTTGAATTCGTTGGGGATATTAGATACACTTATGTTAGAAGAACTTATAGGATATCTTCAAACTTATGAGATCAACATGTTTCCTAAGACTATTAAGCCAAAGGATATGGGGATTGCACTTAAGGCACAATCTAGAAAGAGTGAGAAAGTGTCTAGGAAGAGAGAGTAAAAAAAGAAAGTGAAAGTTTGCGAGTCCGAGTCTAAGAGAGAATTTGATTTTGACGATGTGGCATGCTTGCAAAAAATTTCAAAACGTTCCTCAAATTTTTAAAAGAAAATTCTTCCCATAAAAAGTTTTTTGAGAAAAATAAAAAGAAAGATGTGGTCAAAGAGAGCAGTAAAAAAGAGAATGAGAAATAGAAAGAGGAAGATGAGATATGTTTTGAATGTGGGGGAAAGGGGCATAGGGAGTTTAAGTGTCGCACTAGGCTAAAGAGAAAGGTCAAGAAGATTGCTATGCCAGCCACTCTTAGCGATAGTGAGAAAGAGGTGAAGGATTCTGGGGAAGAATCTTCACATGGGATGTGTTTTGTCTTTTTCGCTAGTCGTATTAGCACACCTAGTTTGTCCCACAATGATGAGGATGCTTGTGCACGTGATAGCCCCGAGGATGATTTGAATGTTTCATGCGACAGTGTGGGTTAAAGTGAGTTTGGAAGCGAAAGTGAAAGTGACCTCCAAATTGTTTTTAGAGATTTATACGCCAAGACCTTAAAGATGAAGAAGTTGAATAAGCATTTAGGTCGTAGGGTGCTAGATTCGGAGAGAGACATAGAGATTTTGAGGGGATTTGATATGTCAGCGAGTCAACTTGAGAAGGTAAAGGTTACTTTGAGTTAGCAGTTGACCGTCATAGGTCGGGAAAAGAGAGAACTTGAAGCCCGTATGTTACAACTAGAGAGAGATCTTGAACGTGCCTGGGAGGTAAAGGTCACTTTAGAGGACACATCTAAGAAGGTAGGAATAATTTTCCTAGGTTCCTCTTTGGGTAATGTTGAGAGACTAGGAATAGGTCATGATGGTGCCTATACTTCCCATGTTGCACCCGAGTCAGTTCTCGAGTTTGTGATAGATCCTTATGGATCTTAACACAACCCACCAAGGCATACGTTTCCTAAGAGGAGAGTGCGACGTAGACGATTTAACAAAGGTGTTCCTAGGCCCGTTTATGTTGGCACCCATTGCAAGAAGAGAGGGCATCTTAGGGAATTTTACTTTAAGTTGAGTAGTGTGTCGCATAGAGTTTTGCCACGTGGTCCCAAACACACACCCACGCATGATGCTACAGATGATTACATGAGAGAGTTTGCACATATTCGAGAGCAAGTTAAGTTTTTGGTCAAACCTTCACATGATCTGATGGATGTTTTTCATAGGATGTCACAACATTGGGAAAACTCCACTGCTCCTAACGGTTGAGGTTTAGACTTGTTTGCTAGCATAAGATGATTTTCATGATGATATTTTATGCCTATTTCTAGTATGTGACACTTTTGTATTTTTTTTTGTTATATTTTGAAAACTAAAAAGATTTTTGTTTTTGAAAAAATACAAAAAGATTTTCTAGTTTTTGAGAAAAAAATTGAAAAAAAATATATTTATATTTTGTTTACACCTTTTATGAATGGACATTTAGGATGACCAAGTCACAATTTCATTCCATATCCATGTGACTATTTGATAGTGTTTTTATATGCTTTATCATTTTATTTTTATGTTTTACAATGTGTGGAGTCATTGAGATGTTTTTAGTGGAATACTACATACATGTTTGACTCATAATTTCCTTTAATGCACACTTGTATGGATTGTTTGATTATTGTACTTGTCTATCACATATTGGTCAAAGTGTTTACATCTCAATCATGTCTTTAAAACGAACCAAATGCGATAAAACTTGACAATGAAAATAGTGCATGAAAGAACCGTTACCTGTGAGGACTTTCTTTAATATATTGAGTGAATGGGGAAGGGCTACGAAAGGTACTCATATCCTTTGCGATTAAGCCACCATTTAAATTGAACCTAAAAAAGTGTGGCATTGTAAAAAGTAATCAAGTTCCAAAGAGGTTAAAAATAGCCCGAAAAAATTTAAAGGCAATAAAATGATATATATGTCTAAAAGGGGTTATTAGGTTTTAGATCACCTCATTACAAAAATGCAAGATTTATTATTTATGAGGGTGTTTGGTTGGAAATTAATTAACAGGTTTTCACGTCCTCACAAAGTCATGATAAAGCATTAGATAGTTTTAGACGTTATTGGTCTGGAAATCATATTTAACTTTGATGTGTCGATTAGATTGAGTCGATGACATTTAAATTCACATTTTTGACACATAAGGACGATTTTGAGTTCATTCGTTAGGAGTATTCGTATTCATCGTGCACATATGTTATGTTTAATTTCATTCAGCTTCCTATAGAATTGGTACAGGCCCATTCATTCCATATCCATGATTTGGTTATCTTAGTGTAAATTCATGATGTGCGATTTATTTTGTAAATTATTTTTGCATTTTTGTTTAAAAAACATTAAAAAATCGAAAATAGTTGGTGGAAGCTTTCAAGTTTATCCTTGGATGATCGTAGTTGACTTCCTTTGCTTGTAGTGACAATCCATGCTTAATTTTGTTTATTCTTTTCCTTGTCTATTTTGGACAAATAAAAAGGGGGGAGAACGAGTTATGATTTAATGGGGAAGTTTACATTATGGGGGAGATTTGAGATTTAATCTTTGTTTTCTATTTATGTTTATCTCATTTCAACTCGATACATCATGAAGGCATTGGTTTTTGTCTCATGTGTGTAGGTACAAACTTGAGGATCATATTTTGCACACCCTGATGATGACAAAGAAAAGTTAGAGATTTGAAGATTTCAAGTTGTATATTTTTTAAGAAAGTTTAAAGACTTGCATTTTTATTACATTTTTATTACTTTTTCAGTTTTGGGTTCATGGGAGGGTATTAAATTTATATAGGACATTTAATTTGATAATTCAAATGTTTTTTTAATTTTTTACCGGCATAGACATAGGGGGAAATTTGTAAGGACATATTTTATATAGTCCTGTTTACATTAGAGTATGCCGTATACCGCTACAACCATCGAAGAAAGTTCAAGTTCATTTGTGCATCAAGACGGATCCGAATATCAACATTCTTGAACAAGCAAGCCTCTGCGAGATAGAATTTTGTAAGGTTGTGTTTAAGTCCCTTAATGTTTCATTTAAAGTGTTGGGATATTTTTCTAAAATTATTTTTAAAGATCTAAGGCGTCTTTTTCTTGTCAAAATGTTTTTTCTAAGTTTTGAGGCGAGGTTTTAATAAAAAATAAATTTTCATTGATGTCGTTTGAACGGCATGAACAAGTCGTTCAAATGACTACTTCAAGCGACAGAGCATATTGCGCGATACCTCGTTTAAAGCTTGCTTGATGTGTTTCATCTAACGACATCACACTGTTTCACATTTTTCACCGTCGTTAATAGGTGGCGCAATGCCTGGCTCAAATGACATTTGATGTCGTTCGAGAGACCTCCCATTATCGTTCGAACGAAGTCGCAGGCTCAATTTTTTTTTAAATAGCAGTGTTTTGAGTCCTTTTTGCTTGAGAAAATCTGAGAGTTTTCAATCTACGAAGACTACAAATTGCAGAATTTTTGTCTTCTCATTTAGGGATTTTTAACTTTGTTTTTCAATTCACAAATCATCCCAATAGCTTTAGTGAATTGTTTTAGAACCCAAGATACAACTTTGGTGAAGTTTATCTTGTACAAAAGATATCTCTACTGCTGACTTGGTAGGGATTGAGGGAGGTGTTGGCCGACTACGAATGTGGTCATTGGGAGTGGTTGAGGGTGTTCCTTGCTAAAGATAGAGCTGCGGTTCTTGTGGGTTTGCTGTGATTAATCAATTATTGATTCAAGGTTGCGACCTATGTGTGTGTTCTGTGGAATATTCATTGCAGATTTCTGTAAGTGTCATTTATTGAAATAAAGGTTTTGCCCTTGTGAGGGATTTTTTCTTTAAATTTGTGTGTCAACAATTTATATTTATTTGCGATGGCGTGATTCACCCACCTAGATGCATGTTTAGGGTTTGAATAAAATTAGATTTTAATTAGTTTTATTTGGATAAAAAATTAATAATTAATTAAATAATTTTTAATTGGAAATTTGCGAATTCGTCAAGCAATCGATAACACTTCACATTTCAGAATCGATATCACATCTTTACATTCTCATAGACATATATACACATCTATTAGAAGGTTGATAACATGCGTAACCCTTGTGTAAGGTACTTTACTCAATAAAAACACAACAAAATTATTTAAGAGTGAAATTGTGTTGAGTTTTTTCCTTTTATATAAGGAAAAAACCTACATCAAAAAATCTTGAGAGAAGTATTACATAAGTGATTATGATGGATCTTAAAAAAAGGAGTTTAATCGTATGGTTGGATGATGGAATCCTATTAGTGAGATATACAACAGTTAGAAAATCATCAACTCATAGATATAGAGGAATATTAGCATAAAGCATAAGAGTTCAAGCATTTTTAACTATGTGTCTATGCTTTATTTCATCAATCCCATTTTTTTGAAGAGTATCTGCACAAGATATTTGTCTAACAATACCATTGTTTTTCAAATGTTCAATAAAAGCATTACTTGCAAACTCACGACCTCCATCACATTGAAACACCTTTATTTTCTTATCAAATTGAGTTACAACCATCTTTTGAAATCTTGTGAAGGTTTAATAAAAATGAGACA
This sequence comes from Sambucus nigra, assembly GCA_949130495.1. Taxonomy (NCBI): domain Eukaryota; kingdom Viridiplantae; phylum Streptophyta; class Magnoliopsida; order Dipsacales; family Adoxaceae; genus Sambucus; species Sambucus nigra. Next base: position 576,283,729 of record OX422217.1, read on the forward strand.
TGTGCATTAAAGGATATAACCATGTAAATCTTGAATAATAATCAACAAATACAACATAGTATCTCAAAATTTGTGATGACTTGGCAGGAGTAGGTCCCCATAAATCTTAATGGATTTTAGCAAATGATTCCCAAGTAATTTAGTCATTCAATTTAACTGAGAGTTATAAATCTTTACCATTTCACAATAGACAAAAATAATATGACTCTTATTCCAATGCTGTACACTTAAGTACTTATTTCTATCTAGAAATTTAAGAGTTTGTTCACTAGGGTGGTTGTAACGTCTGGATTTTGTAGAATTAATATTGTCAAGTTATATTTTCAGTCCCGTGTGAATTGTAATTTATAGTGATTTGGCCTTATGATAAATTAATGTGATTAATTTAAACAGGTTGTTTTTTTATTGAAATTAAGGGTAAGGAGAAAATTTTAAAAATGTAGCGTATCGTGTTACAATTGTTAAATTAAGGTATGCGTTTTAAATAGAACTGAAGGAATTTATATTGATTATATTATAGTTATATTTATATTATAATGCCATAAGGATAAAAAAAAGAGTAAATCCAAAGAACAACAACAACAACAACAACAACAACAACAACAACAACAACAACAACAACAACAACAACAACAACAACAACAACAATAATAATAATAATAATAATAATAATAATAATAATAATAATAATAATAATAGTAATAATAACGATTTTTTGTCAAAAAATAAAATAAAATTGCTCAGAAATATTTATAAAAATTCCACAAGATGTAAAATTAAATTATGGATAACTTTATCTTCTTCAACGATGTCCAAAAAACAGTTTATTCCATTATTGAGGTTATAGAATATCAGAAGTTAGTAATAAAAAATTAAGCAATTTGAGTTGGGTGAGCTGTTAACTTTGGATGATTTTATCTATTATTTTACTCTTTTTCTCTACTCCATTATCATAGTTTGTCTTCACTATATGTTTAGAAGCCATTTGAGATGGGTAGTGGTCATATAGTGTGGCTTATAGGGATTACCTAACTCATTTTCTTCAATTTATGGAGAATGAAATTATACATTTCGTCAAATTCAAAAATACTCATTCTCTCCACTATTTTAACTTTGGAAAAGTTTGTTTATACTTTCTATACTACAACCTTACAATTCCACACAATTACACTTCCATTACCAAGACTTTTCAAGTGTTATAGATGTGTTATTTTGGGTGTGAAATATGATTTCTAGAAGAACTTAAATTTTTGAACTTATTGAGTTTTCTTTTATACCTCTTCATCAAAGCAATTATTTTCAACATGTAGGAGTTTGACACTATTTTCATGTTTGAAATCAAAGTATCCTTAATTTATGTTTATATGTATGACTACGTATGCTTATTGTCACCACATATGAATATATATTGAAAAATATCTAATAAAAATGGACTAGCGTGAAATGTTTGAAAGAAGGAAAATATTAAAAATGATTAAGCTAATTATTTCTTGATTAAATCATGACCAAACTTGTTAATTTCATGATAAAATATTGTATTGAATGTATGAAGAAATAATAGGATGAATTTGTCGGTTTTTTGGCATAAAACTTTACTTTCATTACATAAACTTATGTAGTTGGGATAAATGGGTTATGTATGTTAAATGTGTACTAAATTGATCTTTTCAAAATGGGATAGTAAATTTAAAAAATTCAAAATACTAATCACATTAAATGATATAATTTATATGAAAAAAGTTGGAGAAACGTATAGAAAATAAAGTAAATGAGTGTGAAGTATAAAATTAGTAAAAACATAAGTATTCAAATGTGTAATATAGAAAAATTAAGGCCCAAGGTGAAACAGAGAAAAATGGTAACAATTAAAAGTTATTAAATTGTAAGACAAGTTTTGAAATTTCAGAAGTATAGTTTTAAGGCCAAAAGTATTATTCTATGAAAAGTTTGGACTAAGTAGTAACTTTTGCAAACATGAGTATTATTTTGAAAAGTCGATTTTAAATGGAATAATATGAACACATAAAATGATAGGAGTTAACAAGTTAAAAATATAAGTCTTGAAATGAGAAAAGTAATATTTTAATACAAAAGTATCATTTCATGAAAAAAAAATCACTTATGAGTAAATTTTCCAAATTAAAGGACTCTAGTCTAAAGTGTTGAATGTTGTGTGGTGAAAACTCATAGTTTGTAAACTAAAGATGAAAATAAGTATTTTTAGCAAAGTGTATAAATTGCAAGTTTATAAGTGTGTGTAAATAGTGAAAATGCATTAAGGTAAAGTTTCACAAGAATTGGTAAATAAAGTTATTTTCATAGATGAAAAACTGAGTTAAACGTAAAATAAAGATGAACTTTTGATAACATGTCAAACTTGGAAAATTAAGTGTTGGGAGTAGTCTCGTCCCAGGTATTTTCCTTATCGACCGGTAAAAAAAGAAAAAAGTCTTAAAAAGGATAAGAAAGAAGGAAAAAGTCTCACAAAGATGTAATAAGTAAAAGGCACTTAGAGGTAACTGGGAAATTTAAGAAGATCCCAGAGCTCTAGGGTACATATTTTGGTAGACCCCAAACAACTGATCAATAGCATATTTTGGCATGGTGGGAGTCGGTGAAAAGTCGTATAACACCCATGAATTGGTACCCCGGTTAAGAGAGTAAAAAGATGATTCCGTGCACGTCTCTCAATAATGTAAATTCAAGTTTATGAACTTGAAAAATTTTGAAAGTATGTTAATGGTTAAATTAACGGGATATGCGTATTGTTGAAAGAAAGATTAAGTGTGAGTGGGATATCTCCCGGGTTACATGGTAAAACGTCAATTGCATGTCACTTTGCATTTTGTGTGAGAACAATAAATAAAATAATGTATGATTTCATAATTATTAAAATACATCTTATATGTATAAATATTCTTTGTATGTTTTACTCTGCTAGTATTTCTCCTACTGGGCGCACACTCATACTCCACAATTTTCCACCCTAGGTACACCAGAAAAAGATAAAAGCAAGGAAACCTTGAGAGGCAAGGAAGGATTGACGAGCAACTAGAGCTATGTTTACCTTAATTTAAATGTATTGTTTAAATGGAAGTTTGACTATGTTATTTGGAACACTTTTGAAGCATTTTGAATCTAAGACAAGATGATGTGGCCTTTCTTAAATTGTTATTTATTCTATGAAATTGCCAAAACCCTTTTATTTTAAGTATTCTTATAAATTTCATAAGTTGGACATCATTTGATTAATTAAATTAAAAGGATTTTCTCACAGAAAAATGTAAAAGTAATATTTTACTTTAAAAGATGAGCTTCTCAAATGAAATCAATGAATCAAAGGTTTTAGGCATTAACCCCCTGAATAGGGGCATCATAACTTGGCATCATAGTATAGCTTATGCGTGTGTCGAAGTGTACACTTACGTTCTGTTTTCATTTTTATATTTATTTTTATAGTAGTTGTCTATATTGTATCAATGCTATGTTATTAGTACATTTTGGCTACATTGAGGGTAAGTGTAATAATTTGTTATTGGAATGGGATTTAATCCTTCGATGATTTGGTTTTAAGTTGAAAGATAATCTATAAAGTGAATTTGGGATTATATAATTGTTTATTTATACGAGTACATCATGATGACATGGTTTCTCACATTAATTACAAAATGTTAAAGTTATAGAAGGTGATGCCACCGATAGTTGTGTATGATATAAATAATCGTATTGAAAGTTGTTAGTGTCCAGGACAAGTGACACAGTAGAACATGTCAGGCGGACCCTTATAGATATATTATCTATATAGGGAACCAACAGGGCAAATGTGTTAGTATAAACATAAGCTTTAATATTTAAGCAAGTGTACGGTAGTGTATAAATCTTGATTACTTTGAATAGCGTTAGGTATATGATGTAAGAATAAGAATGGTATCCAGTCATTATGACCCGGGGGGCATGTCGAGACGTGAAGGCGGTCCTTTTAAATTGTAACAAGTATCAATAAAATATCGTTCCTATTTCTTAGGAGGAATGATTAATTTCATAGGAGACATATGAAAAGTCACTTAATGGTGTAAAAAACATAATACTTAAATTGGATCTTAAAGGTCAAAGTTAGTTCTTGATGAAAGTGCAATGAGCAGTTTAATTTAGTATCAAGTATACCCCGTTGTAAAGAGTTTATAATACAAATACAAGGTACACATTAACCTCTGGAGAAGAATTAGTGAATATTTTGGATGAGACAAATTATCTTTAATGCGACTTGATGAAAGAAACGTGTGTCCTTAATTAAACAAAGGCTTTCAAAAAATTATAGACATTAATCGGTAGAGTTTTGAACATCGTATAATAGTCTAACGTTTCCAGCAATACCATAATTTAGTTGGGAATAGCCTAACAAGGTACCTTACCCACACATCATAATATATTGCTCAGAATCTAGTTGTGGTTATGGTAATATAACAACATTAGTAAGGCCTAAGTGTCGGGTGAACGTACACGTTAAGTAAGTGGGGCCATGGGTATAGACTAAACCCTTGGATAGACTTTGACATATATTAGGTTGATTAATATAATGATTGATGCTAGTAGAGTTGTTTGGAGAAAAACATACAATGGCGATGTTTATGTTTATTGATTTCCCAAAGAGTAAAGGTTTGTTAGTGCAAGCTTGGCATGTAGCCTTGGCAAAAGGACAAAAACAATAACCTTACGAAAACAATATCGTAAATAATTTAAGTATATCAAATGATGCTCAATGGACAAGTGTTAGTGGTTTTTGATGATACCAAAATTGGTATCACCAGGTTAAAGTGATAAATGAGCTCACACCAGTACAACAATGGCAGAAATATTGCAATATAACAGTGGAGAGAGAGATGAGGCAAAGAGGAAGAACACCTGATTTTAAGTGGTTCATTTGGAGCATGCGTCTACTGTGCAGTGTGAATGGTCGTTTTCACTATAACAATGGCACTAATGGCCTGTAAATACAACATTCAAGCTTTTCTCTCTCACTAAGCAATTTGACAATGTTATGCTAGGGTTCTGAATGATTGACCCTTTACACTATAGAAGATGGAGTGTGTTGATGTAAAAAATTAGATTGTTTCTAATTATTTAATCACAGATAAATTTAAATAAGACAAAGAAATTTTAAAGTGGTTCAGCCTTATAAGAATGGCCTACGTCCACTGTTTCTATTATTGTTGAATGTTTGGGAATTCTCGATTACAGGATTGATCAAGAAATTCCGGTCCCCTTGAATGAGGATGATACAAGGTATTTATAGCCATTAGGCTGTACATGTGAAAGGGTAAATAATTAATGCCCCTTAAGCGTATACATCTGTATGATAAGCATTTAATGCATAGTCGAACTGTTGGTTATCTGGAAATTAATACTATGGTCGAGATGCATCTCGGACCGCCTTAGTTTCTCGATATTCAGGATTTCCTCGGAGCAGTGGAGTTCCTCGGAGTACACCTGTTACTCGGAGTGTCTGAGTTGATCGGGGAGGCAGAGTTCCTCATTGCTAAAGTGATTATAGAAATGTTTGTATGTGCCACATAAACTAACACGTGTCTTCTTGTGATTCATCCACGTCAGTATGTCAATTTTGGTATCAACAGAAGCCCCCAATGTTTCATAGTTCGAAATTTGAGGAGTATGGAACATTCTTTCTCGGAATATGGCAATTTTAAATTATCCTCCTGATTTTTAGGAGCGTTTCCTTCGTATTTATTTTTCCTTCCAAATTCGCAGAATCAGCCTTTTATGAATTTTTATAACCGCTTCGATCTTGGCATATTTTTTATCCTTTTAGCCGCCGGTAGCGTAATCGTTTCTTTTTGTAATCATTTCTTTCGGCGTTTCCCGAGGCAAAGTATTTAAGCGTCGCAAACAATCCCATCGTCTTCTACTTTTTCAAATTTCTATCTTCGAGTTTTCCATTGTCTCTCTCTCTCTCTCTTGTGCGTTCATCTTTTCCATCGTTCGTTGTCAACAGATCCCCCTTTTTTCTGTAAGATCTTCCTTCTTCTTCATTTCTTTTATTCATCATGGTTTATCTTATTGAATCTCTTGAGAAGTTCCGTTCTGAGTTTTCTATCCCTTCTTGCGTAACTCTGGAGGAACTTTCTCAGCCTTCAGATTATTTTCGCTTGGCTGAGGGACATTGGTTCCCCAGCCTCTTTATTGCTGAGTGTGGATTTTCTTTTCCAACAAATTACTTATGTTTAGAATTCTGTCAATACTTTGATGTTTTTCCTGCAAAAATAGCCCCCAACACATGGAGAATAGTTAATGGGTTGTATAGGCTCATTCAAACTCATGGAACTCGTATAGGGATTCCAAAAATCATGTTCTGTTATAGATGGGCAGTTGGGGATAACACTTTTTATTTAAAAACTAGATTTTTGAATAGAGCTTTAGTGGTCAAGGGACTATTTCGAACATGGGGTTGTTATTAAAAATTGGCAACATGCTCCTTTAACTGGAGATGCAGTATATCAGGGTCCCAGATGCCCTCCCTATGGCAATGGGATAGGTTATTTTGATTTTATTTTATGTTTGAAATTATACTTTCATTGTGTTTGATAAAATGTGTGACTGATATTTCAATGTGTATTTGTTTGCAGTTGATAGTAAGAGAAAAGCTCCAAAAGAAACATAAGTTAACATAAAACACTTAAAACTTATCTGGGGCTTGCATCAGTCAGTTGCAGACGAGCACATTAGGTCTGCTTCATACTTGCTGCAGTATAAGAGCTACACATCTTCTTTTACTGCTCGTCCGGTGATCAGCAATATTGAACCGGTGCCAGTTCCTGAAGATTCCTCTCCTGAATCTCACATTCCCCTGAGCCAAAAGATGGGTAAAATAAGAGTTACTGCTATCTTCGAGACATTTGCCTCTGCTGGAGAGGTAAAAAGAAATAAGTCTGATGTTCCAGAGGGGACAAAGAAAACAAATGATGCTCCTTCTGTTGCAACCAAGAAGGCTGCTGAGAAGCCCCCAGTGGCTCCGAGCAAGAATGATGCTCCCAAGGAGGTGATTACCATTTATCCGACCAAGAGTTCTTCCTTGGTCGAAACTATTCCTGTACCTCCAAGGAGGCTGAAGAAAAGCTCCTCGATCAATTTGGCTGAAACCATTTCCCAGCCCCTGGTTAGTAGTGTTGGTGTTCCCACCATTGTTCCCCCGAGCTCTGCTATGAGCTCGGTGAAGACTTGGATCATCCCCGAGATCCAAGGAGTTAAATAAAACCTTCCTTGGGATATTCTCACCTCTTTGGCTACTCACCATATTGCTTCAGTAAGTTTCTCTTATTTTAAATCTTTTCCTTTTTCCCCTGTTGTATCTGTCTCTGTACTGACTTGTCGTTATTCCCTTTTTCCAGTTGGTGAGTTATTTTAATAAAATTGTGAAGAAAGATGAAGCAATCAAGTCTTTCAGCTCCTCATCTGGTGTGGAGGAAGCTTTAGTGGGTTTGACCCAATCCTTGAAGGATTCCCGTCAGAAATATGACGGGGACAAAGCTGATTGGGAGAAGAAACTGGCCTTGGTCGAGGAAGAGAAGGCTCAGATGGTTGAAGTCTCCAAAGGATTGTAGAATAAAGTGAAAGACTTAGAAGAGAAGAATAAGGAGCTTAATGAGAAGCTCACAAATGCTGAAGAACTTGAGGGAAAGCTCAAAGTTGCTGAGTAGGAATTAATCCATCTTCGAGAAGTAAATCGGCAGAAGGTGGAGGTGGAAGGCAAATTAAAGGCCACCGAGGAACTTCTATCCGAGAAGCTTTCCTCGGATAAAGTGAAAAGAAAATTGGCTGTGAATAATTCCTTCAGCGTTGGCTGGGACAAGGGATGGAATAAAGGAGTGGCTTCCATGATGTCACAAGTAGAGTATGGCAGTCTCAAGTACTTCAGAGATGGTTGGGTTGCTGCTCTACAAGAATTGAAGGTTGATGAGGGTTCTGACCTATTTCAATAACATATTCCTGTTCCCCCTCCAACTCTTGAGGATGAAGAAGAGGACGAAGCTGCCTCCGAAGAGTCCTCCATGGTTGTAGGTGATCAAATCTCCGCCCCACAAGTTATCCAGCCAACCAACGAGCAGCTTCCACTTCTGCCTGCCCCCTCCGAGCAACCTCCTGCACCTGCACATGTCGGACAACTTTTTGTTCCTGCCGAGCAACCTAGCTCCTCGTCCCAGGCTCCCGAGAAAGTTCTGGGAGACAAGGAAAAGGTGTAAAGTTGTTCGGTATTTATCTTTGTTTTATTTTCTTTTGGCATATGTACTCGGAACTTTGTACTCTTTTTCTATGATGTAATGAAACTTGCATTTTTGATCATATATGTTATTGATACTCTGTTTGCATTCTTATTAACTCTTGCCTTCTCCTCTTTATTAGTTTATGGCCAGAATGGAATTGTTGTCTACTCATGACACAAAATTGCTGAGACAATGCAATGAATACTGTAAGGCGGGTCATACTGATTTGGATAAGTCATAAATTGGAGACATCCTTGGCCAAGATGCTTCAGAACAGGCAGTTGAGGCCTATCAATACCTTAAGTGTCTTCTTGATCGTGTCGTAGCCAATAATGTGGCTTATTAAGAAATAATTGAAGACTTACAAGGTACTCTTGATGAACTTCAGCAGCAATACAAAGAATCTTCAGCTCTTTTGCATGAGGGGTATGAAAAGAAATATCAACAACTCAGTGCTGACAAAGGCCATGACAAGATATTTGTTGCTTATGAAGTGAGAGAGAGAACATTGAAAATAGAGGTCGAGGAGCACAGGCAAATCGCTGAGCTATTGGAGCAAGAGAATAATAATCTACAAAAGGAAATAGCTCAGTTGAGGTCTGTTGCATCCTCCTCAAATGCCTTGGTACCTGTGACTGACGAGGGATTCTCCTTCTTGGAAGTTGAAAATGCTAAATTATGAGAAGAATTGGAGACTTTGAGAAGAGCTGGTCCTTCTACTTCTACTCGGGGACGAGCTATAGCTGCTCTGAGTGTTGTCGAGGAACAGGGTACTCCACCTGCTCGGGGACGACCAAGAGTTCTTCGGCCTACTATTGAAGAAGCTCGAACTCAATCAGCGTTGGAAAACCAAGCATTCCAGTTGATGGAAAAAAATCAAGCCTTGTCTGAAATGTCCAAGAAAATCCAGAGTTTGGAGGAGCAACTTGCTGCGCAGAAATTTGCTTTGGAGAATAAAGATAGTTTTGCCAGGAGTCTTCATGAACAATTAGAATCATTAGCTTATCCATTCCATAAGCAACCTCGAGAATTCTGGATGGCAGGCTACAACGAAGCCCTTTTCCATTTGGATGCTCGTATTGAATATGCCAATAATGAAGGCCATAAGCAGGGGTGGTTGAACGCTCTGGGTGTACTGTAATTGGAGCAAGGTCACTATTTATGGGATTAGTATAATCCTGGACTGCTCGATCTACCAGTTCCACCTTACAAGCTTGACATGAGCTGGATCCCTGCTCGGGCCATTCCTCGGTGATTATAATCTCCATTCAAATGCAGAGTTATCTCGTCTCGAGCACCTGCTAAATAGACCATCTGTAATGAATATTAGAATTCTTCAAGACCCTAACTTCATCAATTCTCCCCTTTCCTTGGAGGATCCTCCTGCTGGCGAGGAACCCGTTTCAAAAGCACAAGGAAAGAAACCAATAGAATAGGGCTCTTGATGTAATGGTTATTTATACCTTTCATAATCAATGTACTTTATTTTTAGATTTAATGAAATACATTTTGTTTGCAAATGTTGATTGTCATTGTCTTATAGTTATAAAACCTTTTCATTTGTGTATGTATATCTGTTAAAAAAGATAACAATATTACATATCTTGTCGACCAACTGTAGTTTATTCAAACTTGTTATCGACTACCTTAAATTTGTAGTAATCATTTGGCTGACCAAAAATAATGATGTTTTGTTTCTCGACCAATAAAAATTTAACTTGGTCTCTATAATATTCGTAAAATGCTTCCGACCAATAATGGTCATCATCCTTTGATTCTTAACCAATATAACTTGGTGAATTTTTCTTTTTCCTACCAACTTAGGTGCTTTTTGGAAAATATATTTTTATTCCTAACCAACCGGAGTTGGCATTTTTAGGAATGTCGTTGCCTCCTAACCAAACCGAGTTGGCATTTTTAGGAGTATGGTTTCCTAACCAACCGAAGTTGGCTTTTTTAGGTATGTCTTTTCCCTAACCAAACCGAGTTGGCATTTTTAGGGATATTTTTGTCTCCTAACCAAATCGAGTTGGCATTTTTAGGAGTATGGTTTCCTAACCAATCGAAGTTGACCTTTTTAGGAATATTTTGTTTCCTAACCAACCGGAGTTGGCATTTTTAGGAAAGTCATTCCCTAACCAAATCAAGTTGGCATTTTTAGGGATATTTTGGTGTTGCTGAGCAGTGTAGTGCATAGCACTAGTATTCCCCGAAAAATTTTCAATAAAAGGAGAGAGGCTGGAAAAATATCATCATTTTATTCATACTGATGGAACTGCTTTACATAAGATTTTACATCACTGATAGTACTTGCGCAAGTGTTTAGCATTTCATGCATTCTTAAACTCTTCCCCTTCTAAAGTTGTTATTCGGTAAGTTCCTGGTCGAACAACTTCTGTACCTCGGTATGGGCCATGCCAATTTTCCTCCAGTTTGTTGTGCTTTTGAATGACCTTCTTTAGAACATAATCTCCTTCTTTTAGGTCGCACTTCTTAACCCCCTTATTGTAGAACAGAGCTGTTCGTTGTTGGTAAGCGACATTCCTAATGGCTGCTTCTTCTCTAACTTCCTCGAGCATGTCCAAATCCAATCTTCTCATTAAGTCGCTAACTGGGGAGTTGAAATTCAGCACTCTGTGTGTTGGGAGACCCAACTCGGCAGGTATTACAGCTTCACTCCCAAATGCCAGCATATATGGGGATTCTCCCGTTGCTGCTCGGGGAGTAGTACGATAAGCCCACAGTACTGACTGTAACTCGTTAATCCAATTTGCTTTAGCCTCACTTATCCTTTTCTTCAAACCATTTAGCAGTGTCCTATTCGTCACTTCAGTCTGTCCATTACTTTGGGGATGACCTGGTGCTGAATGGAGCTTCAAAATGTTGGACTGATGGCAATAGGCAACGAATTCCTCATTATCAAATTGCGTTCCATGGTCAGTGATGAATGCATGAGGAAGACCATATCTACAAATAATATTTTTCCAGACAAATTGATATACCTTCTCGTAAGTCATGTCGACGAGAGGCTCAGCTTCTACCCACTTAATAAAATAATTCACTGTGACGACGAGGTATTTAAACCTTCCCCTGGTCATTGGTAGTGGCCCGACCAAATCTATCCCCCACATGGAAAATGGCCAAGGGGAAGTGATAGGTGTCAACAATGCTTGTGGAGTTCTTCGGATGGAGGAAAAACGCTGGCCCTTGTCACATATCTTGGCATAGGCTATACAATCAGCTCTCATCGTTGGCCAGTAATATCCCTGCGTCATTACCCTTTGTAAAAGAGTCCGTCCTGCTACATGGGATCCACAGGACCCTTCATGGATCTCTTCAATCAATTCTTTCACCTCGGAGGGATGTACACATCTTTGTAATCCTGCCATGATTCCTCGTCTGTACAAAACACCGTTAGTCAATACATACCGAGCATCTTTGAACTTTAATTTTTTGGCAGCGAGATCGTCAATTGGTAATTCTCCTTCCTCAATATATGCCCTGATGGGATCCATCCAAGATGGTCCAAAATCAAGGGTAATAAAACTCATCATCAGATTTTCATCTATGCTCCGACTAGATAACATCTCAATTGGTACTGTTCTTCGTAACTCGGTACAAGTAGCTGATGCTAATCGGGCCAAGGCGTCTGCTCTTGCATTCTTCATTCTCGATATTCTGATCAACTGAATGGCAACAAATTCCGATACCAGCTCCATCACCTTTGCATGATACTTGATCATTAATTCTCATTTGGCTGCATATGTTCCCAACATTTTATTTATAATTAATTGTGAATCACTGAATACAATAACCTGTTGCGCCTCCATAGTTTTTGCCAAATTAAGTCCTGCTATCATGGCTTCATACTCAACCTCATTATTGGAAGCTTTGAATTGGAATCGTAGCGCATACTCCATATCGACCTCGTCCGGGCTGTTCAAAATGATTCCTGCCCCACAGCCTGTAGTACAAGATGATCCATCTACATACAACCTCCATATAGGCAACTCGTCTTCTAATTTCTGGTCTGACAGAGTTCCTCGGTGAAATATTTGTTGCTTCTTTTTACCACCCCCTGATATTTCTTGCTCTTCGTCGACCATCTTTTCTTGCCCTTTTACCAACCTAAGTTGGTCTGAGCTTGAATTTGATGATCCTGTCACATCCACTTGCCCTTTTACCAACCTAAGTTGGTCTGAGCCAGTGTCTGTTGGTCCAGTAACATCCACAGGTTGATCGGCGAGCTGCTTTTGCTCCTCGGGGGTATCAGGATAAGTGAACTCTGTTATGAAATCTGCTAATGCTTGCCCTTTAAGCGATGACCTGGGTTCATAAATTATATCATATTCACCAAGATCTATTACCCAGTACATCAATCTTCCTGACTTTTCTGGTTTATGAAGGGCTTGTCTCAATGGCATGTCAGTATATACGATTATAGTATGCGCCTGGAAGTATGGCCTCATTCTACTACTCGCTTCAATCAATGCCAGTGCCAATATTTCTAGCTTTGGATACCTAATCTCTGCTCCTCGAAAGGCCTTACTTGTGTAATAAATTGGCTTTTGCACTCTATTCTCCATTCTGATCAATGCCGAGCTAACTGCATTCTCTGATACTGCCAGATACAAGTACAAATTTTCTCCCATCACTGGCCTGGACAACAGAGGGGGTGCTCCCAAATACTTCTTCAAGTCTTGAAAGGCCTTCTCACATTCATCATTCCACTCAAAAGGTGTTCGGAGTGTTTTGAAGAATGGGAGACATCTATCAGTTGCTCGCGATACAAATCTGTTGAGTGATGCTACTCGTCCTGTAAGACTTTGCACTTCTTTCTTCGTCGTTGGAGTTCGTAGCCCTAACAGAGCTTTGATCTTTTCTGGATTTGCTTCAATGCCTCGTTGATTGACAATGTACCCGAGAAACATGCCTTCTCGTACTCCAAATATGCACTTCGTCGGATTCAGCTTCATTTGGTATTTGTCTAGTTGATCAAAGGTCTGGCCTAAGTCAACTAGATGATCATCATCTTTCTTACTCTTTGTCAACATATCATCGACATATACTTCCATGTTGCAACTGATTTGTTCGGCAAAGACCTTGTTCATCAGCCGCTGATATGTCGCACCTGTATTTTTCAAACCAAAAGGCATAACATTATAACAATAGGTTCCCCTAGGGGTAATAAAAGAAGTACTTTCCCTATCTTCAGGTTTCATTTTGATTTGGTTGTAACCAGAATAAGCATCCATGAAACTCAGCAGCTCATGTCCCGAGGTAGCATCTACCAGTTGATCAATTCGGGGCAATGGAAAATGATCCTTTGGGCATGCTTTGTTGAGGTCAGTGAAGTCAACACACATCCTCCATTTGTTGTTTTTCTTCTTTACCATCACCACGTTTGCCAACCAGTCTGGTTATTTAACATCTTCAATGAATCGAGCTTTCTGGAGCTTCTCGACCTCCTCTTGCATAGCTTGATTCTTCTCGGGACTAAATACTCTTCTTCTCTGCTTTACAGGCTTGATCTCCTTATTCACGTTGAGCTCATGACATAAGAAGTTTGGTTCTATCCCTGGCATATCTGCATGACTCCATGCAAAAGTTTTCCTTTTGCTTCTTAGGAAAGTTATCAACTCCTGTTTTATTGATGCATCCAACGACGAACCTATTTGAGTCGTTCTTTCAGGGTGCTCGTCGTCCAGAATGACATTTTCTGTAGCCTCCACCACCTGTTCTTTTACAAGTTTAGATTCATCTTTAGGATCCAATGTTTCAATTTCTGTACCTTCATCCACTTGATAGGTAGTAGTTTTTTCCTTGACTCCTCCAGTTCCTCTTATTCGGCAGATGAATAATAGCATTCCCGAGCTACGTTTTGATCACCTTTCACAACTTCTACTCCAAATTTTATTGGGAATTTTAAGAACTGATGTACTGTAGATGGGACTGCTTCGAACTTCTTCAATCCTACCCTTCCCATAATGATGTTGTAAGCTGACTGAACATTCTTATCCATCACAAAGAAACGTATTCTTTCTGTTTGACAAGCAGGCCATGTACCAATGAATATATCCAACTTGATCGTCCCAAGTGGAAAGACTTTCTCGCCAGCAAAACCAAGGAGAGGTCTGTGATAAGGCTCTAATTGAGATAACTTTATATTTAAACTATCAAAGCATGAATAGAACATGATGTCTGCCGAGATACCATTGTCTACCAGAACTCTTGAAATTATCACTTCTTTCATCCTCATTTTGATCACCAAAGGGTCATCATGAGGATATAGGACACCTGTGAGGTCGTTCTTTGAAAAACCAATGACCAACTTCTCTTTGTTTACCTTCCTCGGGCGATCCTCCTCGGCCAAATTTATCCGTTGAATATATGAGCAAGCTTGAGCCTCACAGAGGTAAGCCTTTCTTTCTGCAGTAAGATATCCTCCTCCTGCATCTCCAACTGTAATAACATTACAATCAAATGATCCAAACCGTATTGAAAATACCTCCCATTCCGATTACATTGGCCTCTTGGGAAGATCGGGGTCATCTTCTGTATCTTCTTCATGATCTCTTTTCCTGTTCTCCTCTGCCCAACGAGGAGATCTAGACCTTTCTCTTGTTCGGTCATCGTTTCCTCTTTCATTTCTACGATCAACATACTTTGACAGTTTTCCTCGTCTAATGAGTGTTTCTATCTCAGTCTGGAGAGCTATGCAATTTTTAGTCATATGCCCATGATCCTTGTGAAACTCACAATATTTTTCCCTATTCCTTCTGTCAGGGTCTGCCTTCATTTTCTTTGGACATTTTAACTCCTCGTTATTCTTGATTTCTTCCAAGACGTGGTTGATACCCATCTTCAAAGGAGTATAATTATCAAACTTCTTCAAGACTTCCCATGAAGACCTATTTTTGGATTGTTTGTCATTCTTAGCTTTGTCGACTTCCACCTTGGTTTCTTTATCCATATTCTTCTTCGCAGCCATTGCATCCTCGGCATTCATGATTTTGGCTACTTTTGCCATCAACTCTGACATGGTTGTAGGTGGATCTTTAGCCAAAGTGTAATACAACTTATTGGGCAACAACCCAGTCATTAAGGCGGTGATCGCTGTGTTCTCTTCATAATCTATGACTTCTAGTTTCTCGTTATTGAAACGAATTATGTAGTCTCTAGTACTCTCACCAGATTTTTGTCTAATGCTTAACAAATGTGCTACTCGTTTTACTGGTTTTGCCCCAAAATAGAAATTCCCAATGAATAACTCGGCCAGTTGAAAGAAAGTTGAAATCTTACCCCGAGGAAGATTATTGTACCATATCTTAGCAAATCCAGTAAGAGTTCTCGAGAATGCTCTACATCTCATCTCGTCGGGGACAGCATAGATGTCGACGGCAGCTTGATATTGCTCTATGTGAAGAACAGGACCTGTCTTTCCATCATATTTGGGGGTTACCATAGGTGCTTTGAACTTTGACGGTGTAGGAAAATCTACAATGGCTTGGACAAAAGGTGTCCCTTGAATAAAAGTTCGTTGTAAGGGATTCTTCGCTTTAGCCATTTCTCCCAATCTATCTTCCAGTCTCTGAATAGAGCCTTTCCACGCGTCATTTCCTTCCTCGGGCCTATTGGTTCGGGCAATTGATCGAGTTGATGTGGCTTCCTGGGATCTATCTTGACGAGCGGCTGGTCGTGATTATGCTGATCCTTCTCTTAGATATGATGGTTGTCGAAAACTCCTTGACATGGCCTTAGGTGGACTTCTATTCCTCCTAGGGCCTAATCGACTGAAAGGAGACACCCTGATCAATCTATCCAGGGAACTAGTCCTCTCTGGAGAGAGAGTGATACGTTGTTCATTATTTGTGGCCCGTATTGATGAAGTTCGCCCAGGTTGATAAGAGAAATCATCAGATTCCTCATTATGATATGAATCAGTACGCCTGGATCGTGAAGAAAGTAAATGGATTTGCCTTTGACCACTTCGCTGTCCTGAATGGGCAGGTGCACCGCCATGAAGGGTTTGTATGAGTTGTCGCATGGTTTCTTGCATGGCGATCTGGCCTTGGGCCATGTTGGTCATTATTCCATCCAGATCTGGAACGGTTGAAGGCGCAGATGGATTTGGAGGGTTTCCAGCATTTTGATTGCTGGGTTCAGGATTATCATCCATTGATGATGAATTGTTTTTGGTGAAAAACGATAATAACAGTCGTTTCCCACAGACGGCGCCAATCTGTTGATGTAAGAAATTACATTGTTTCTAATTATTTAATCACATATAAATTTAAATAAGACAAAGAAATTTTAAAGTGGTTCAGCCTTATAAGAATGGCCTACGTCCACTATTTCTGTTATTGCTGAATGTTTGGGAATTCTCGATTACAGGATTGATCAAGAAATTTCGATCCCCTTGAATGAGGATGATACAAGGTATTTATAGCCATTAGGCTGTATATGTGAAAGGGTAAATAATTAATGCCCCTTAAGCGTATACATCTGTATGATAAGCATTTAATGCATAGTCGAACTATTGGTTATCTGGAAATTAATACTATGGTCGAGATGCAACTCGGACCGCCTTAGTTGCTCGACATTCAGGAGTTCCTCGGAGTAGTGGAGTTCCTCGGAGTACACCTGTTACTCGGAGTGTCTGAGTTGATCGGGGAGGCAGAGTTCCTCGTTGCTAAAGTGATTGTAGAAATGTTTGTATGTGCCACATAAACTAACACGTGTCTTCTTGTGATTCATCCACGTCAGTATGTTAATTTTTGTATCAACAGAGTGTATTTACAGTGCCTTGGGGGTGTACTGTACCCCCAAGCATGTAATCAACATGTGCATGATGGGGATCCTAATAGCTAATTTACTCCTATCCCTCACATATGTAACTAATCATGATTCAATATTCCCTCCCGTGAGGGGATAATCTTGTTGTAACAGACTTGTCCACGTGGTTTTTTCCACCTTATAACTTTGTACTACTCATACTTTAGATGTTGTCTTGGAGAGGTCTCAACCTGGTCGAGTTCAAAACTGCTGATGTAGTGCTGGATTACATGTTGGAAAGTGTCAAGTGTAGTCTCGGTTGAATACGTCAGGACGAGACGTGTCATACGAGTATTTACCAGGTGTTGTTCGAAATAGAGGATGAGGAATGTCTTTGCTGATGAAATCCTACCTGGGGTCTCGGCTCATAACATGGATGAGGTCGTGAGTGATAAGGCTGACCCCAATCTAGACGAGTCTTGGGTACAACTTAAGTGGTTCCTTTGGGGACTCATTTGTGGATGCTAATATACCTCGTTCTTGGATGAGGTCACACTTGGTCATATTAATCACCCCTAGCCCTTAGTCATCTATGAGAAGAGGTGGCTGAGGGATATGAGTAGGAGCAGTCTTGATGAGACTGTTCTAAGATGTCAGAGGCTCACTTCTTATGGGATGGGAGAGTGACACATGTCTCAATTTTAATTGGGTAGAGTCTTCCCCAAGTTGATTCGACGTCTGGGAGCTTAGGACTTTGTCTCTTCAATGATGGGCCTTGGAACTCGTGCTTAATCTTTACCAGGTTTAAAAACGGTTTAAACCCCATTTTATGCATTTTCTTCATTAAGCGAGTAATTCCTCTCTCTAAAATCACTAGTTTTTTGGCAATCGATCCTCTCTTTCATTTTTAGGAGTTCTTCAACCTTTCTTAGATTTTTCCCGAAGATATTCACTTCCAGGTAACCTCTTCCTCCTCCTCTGTGTTTCTTTTTCACTGATTTGGGTTGGTTTTCTTGTGTTTGTTTATTTTTCGGCCATTTTCTATACCTCCAGTGACCTCCACTGGTATCCATATCTCCTTCTGGGCATGGTTTGTGGTAGGCTTGCAGAGGTCTTAGGGTTTTTCAACCCCCTCTATAGTAGTTTTTCCTCTTAGGAACTTTTCTGGCATAACTCCGGTCATCTTCTCCTGTAGCGTTATTTCTTATTCTTGGTTATTCTTGAAAAAAATTATTAACCTTCTAACCTTGGATCTTTTAGTCAAAAAAATTAAACTTACATCTTGTTTGTCCTTGT
This sequence comes from Sambucus nigra, assembly GCA_949130495.1. NCBI lineage: Eukaryota > Viridiplantae > Streptophyta > Magnoliopsida > Dipsacales > Adoxaceae > Sambucus > Sambucus nigra. The sequence continues at coordinate 576,302,076 of OX422217.1, forward strand.
TTTATTTTTAACCCAAGTTGAGTTTTGTCTTGTTAATGTTAAGACATTTATAAAAACTAATCGAGTAGTTTCCAAGCTTCACAGAGAGGTATTTTCAAGAAATTAGGAGGATAGAGGTGTAAAGCTGAGGCATTTCTTATTCGTCCCATTTGTCCTCCCCCACTGGCTATTATCCGTCCCTCAGTCGTTGAGCTAAGTGACCTTGTGTCTGAGTTGTCTTCTTCTGCAGACAAAAATATGTCTATCTCTCAATCGGCCTAGAGTTCTAAATATTATGAGGAATCCATGGATTATCCTAAACCTCACACTGAAGGGTATGAGGTGGATGAAGCTTCTTCACATGTCTCATCCTCTCAGAGGACTGAGACATTAGACCAATCTGAATCTTCCATCCATATACTTGAGCCTAGTGTTTCCATTCCACCTCCATTAAAAGAGATTCCTCTCTCGACTGCGAAGAGATCTAAGTTTGCCCAAAAATTCTCAAGTGAGGATCCAAACAATCCCCAGATCAAATTGTCATAAGATAGTGGTGAAAATAGTGAACTTGATACCTCTATCACTAAGTCCTACAAGAGCACTATCTATGAGGTCGAACTTCTAGTTTGGTGACACCTTTATGGCATAGGACCTTTTTTTTCTATGAAAAAATCCTCTGAGGACGAGAGAGAATCTCATGGATGAGAGGGTAAAGTATGTGTCTATAAGCAGATGTTTAAGGTTGGCTTTCGACTACCCATTCACCTGACCATCCGAGATGTTCTAGCTTGCCTAAGACTTGCCCATCTCAGTTATCTCTGAATGCCTGGAGATTTAATCTCAGTTTTATTTCTATCTGGAAGATTGTTTACCAATCTAACCTTTAAGTTAACATTTTTATAGCCTATTACACTGCTTCGTCCTCCAAGACTCTACCTGTCTACTATCATCTCCTAGTCAGGAAACCTACAAAGAAGGACCAGCTGGTAACCTAAACTTCTAATAAAAAATGGAAACCTTGATATTTTGTTTGTCTTTGGTGCCTGGGAATTTGGTCCCAATGATGCTTGTGGTACCTCTGAGCCCAGGAATCCTCAGTGATGGGCTAATAAGCTTGAACCCTTGGAATACTAAAAAAGTTAAAAAGAATTCAAGAATAAGGTGATGATGGTTGTCTTGTTAACTTTGAGCATATGATGACCTCATACTACCTGGCTTAGATAGGTCTGGGTGTTAAGACCCTAGCCGAGCTCCATAAGTGATGTTTCTTATCAACTGTTGTCTCTTACCTTATAGTTTTTCATTGCTGACCTTGTCCAATTTTACAAATCGTTAAGAGAACATACCAGATCATCTTTGGAATATGGTGGCCCCAAACCTGAGTAAGATTATTAGCAAACATGATAAGAAGTCCGATAACCCTGTTGCCCCAACAACCAAAACAACTACGGGTGGACCCATCCGAGCCGATGATGTTGGGAAGATGAGGAAAGGACGAGCTGAGGACACAACCTCACAATGTCCAGCTAAGAAGGTTTGTCCTGATAGATTAATTCTCATTTCTACAAATGAGGCTTTGGCATATCGTCTCTCCTAATTGAAGCTATATGATGAGAGCGTTCTTATCCATGCTAACAAGGCCATGGATGGTTTCGACTGTCTCATCTCCGCAGGGGGCAAGAGCTTACTCCAATCCATGGACATCTCTTTGCTCACTGAGTTTTCCATCCATAGTGTTGTTCAGGTATTTTCATAGAACTGTTGTAGTCTCATTAGTCCTATCTCATACTAATTTATTTATCTATATTTTGTATTACAGAGTGTGGTTTCCATATATTGGATGGAGGACTGGATCTAAAAGATCCTTCCCTTTATTCATAAGGGAAAGGATGTTGTGACAACAAAGAATAATCTGAGGGACAAGCTTCGGGATGCCAAGTCGTCCCTACAAAAGTCGGTGGATGAGGTTACCAACCTGTAAGATGATCACGATAACACTTTGAAGACGATGGTCGAGACTAAACCGGCTAAGATTGATGTTGTAGTTAAAACTTCCCTAGACGAGGCCAAGGCCCAGGCTATAATCGAGTTCAAGGAATCTGATGAGTTCGGGGGCTATGCTTTCGAATAGCTTGAGAGAGGCCTCAAGACTTCCGATCGATGGGCTGCCCTCAAGCATGCCAAGGTTGGAAACCCGTCCCTCGATGATTTTTTGGGTCTCGACTTCAGTGACCCCCTTCTTGAGACTGCCTTGGCTGATGTTGAAAATTCGGTCGACCCATTAGAGTTGAACCCCACTGAGGTCACTGAGAACAATGATACTGTGGTCGAGATAGGTGGTAACAAATATGGGGTCGAGACTACCAATATTGAGGTTGAGGGGTCAACTCAGGTTGGTGTTGATGGGTCGGCTCAGGTTGGTGCTGACAGCAGCTTATGACTTTAAGCTTTTGTAATTTTTATTTTGTTGGGACGATCGTTTGTGGCGTTGTACTCCGTTTTTTGTAGGTCTTTACATTGAACTGACTTATAACCTCATTATAATGAAATGAAGATGTTTATTTTCCTACCTTCCTCTTATGTTATGCAAATAAGCCTGCCCCGTTTTTCATTAGTAGCATAATTTGAATCAACCATAATTCAAGTCTCCTCTCGTCCATGCATTCTCGTCTCGATCGAGAGAGAATTCCCACCAATTTAATGATGTTTAATAGATGGACCATAACTAAGTGATTTTAAAATTTGAATCCACCAAATTATGGTGTTAGATCATAAGTCCCCTCTCGTTGTTTTGAGAATGTATGGATGAGAATCGTCTCGCCCATGCACTATCATCTCGGCCGAGAGAGAATTTCCACCAAGTTAATGATGTTTAAGAAATGAACCACAGCCAAGTGATAAAAAATTTGAATCCACCAAATTATGGTTTTAGATCATAAGTCCCCTCTCGTTGTTTTGAGAGTGTATGGATGAGAATTGTCTCGTTCATTCACTATCGTCTTGATCGAGAGAGAATTTACACTAAGTTAATGATGTTTAACAAATGAACCATAAACAAGTTATTTTAAGATTTGAATCCACCAAATTATGGTGTTAGATCATAAGTCCCCTCTCGTCATTTTGAGAGTGTATGGATGAGAATCGTCTGGTCCATGCACTATTGTCTCGTCCGAGAGAGAATTTCCATCATGTTAACGATGTTTAATAAATTAACCATAAGTAAGTAATTTTAACCCCTCTCGATGTTACTGGGAGTTCAAGGAAGAGGTCAACTCCGTCTGGACTGTCATGTCACCGAGATCAACTTAAAGTTATTTCACCACGAATGATGTTTTATAGCTTAAGATGAATTGAGACATACAAACAACAATATATAAACAAATAGGAAATTTCATTGAATTTCATTCATATTTCATTCATCATCTGAATCTCATATACATGTACTAAAATGGAATTAAAAAGAAATAATAAAAATTGAAATCTTACTTATAGTATTTTTGTGATGGTCGGCGTTTAACGGGTTAGAGAATATCTCTCCTTCCAAGTTTTCCAATCGATACATAACTGGAACTACCTCTTCAATCACTCTAGACGGACCATGCCAGTTTGGGTGAAGCTAGTTGGGTTTCTTCCATGCCTTCATCAGGATAAGGTTTCCCACTTTCAACGAACGAGCTTTCACCCTTTTATTGTAGCACTTCGTTGTCATTTACTGATAGGCAGCTTTTGTAACCTTAGCATCTTCTCTTCTTTCTTCTATAAGGTCAAAATCAAGTCTTCATTCCGCAACATTCTCTTCTAGGTCATACGTCTAAACCCTATGGGTTTGGAGACCTACCTCTATCGGCACCACTACCTCTGATCCATAAGCCAACATGAATGGACTTTCCCTAGTTGGAGTACTCTCCGTCATCTTGTAATCCCATAGGATAACATAAACCTCTTCATTCCATCTCCCCTTGGCATCCTCCAATCTTTTCTTGATTCCATCAAGGATCATTCTATTGGTTACTTTTGATTGCCCATTAACTTGGGGTTGGCTAGGAGTGAAGAAGAACTGCTAGATGCCGACTCATTCATAATATTTCTCTATGGAGATGTTCTTTAACTGCGTCCCATTATCAAAAATCGGGGTATTAGGTAGGCCGTATCTACATATGATGTTTTTCCAAATAAACTAGAAAGATTTCTTCTCTATGATTATAATCATCGGTTCGGCCTCTACCCACTTTGAAAAATAATCAATCACCACAATCAAATAACGATAATTGTTCATAACTCTTGACAATGGCCTAACCAAATCAATCCCCCAGATCGCAAATGGCCAAGGAGAATTAATGGAGGTAAGAGGTTGATGGGGTATGGTGGAAAAACTCTGGCAATTATCATACTTCTTAACATATGCAGCTTCATCTTTGGCCAACATAGGTCACTAGTTACCCTGAGTGATGATCCTCTTAGCAATTGGCCTCCCTCTAATATGATTAGAGCAGTACCCTTCATGCACGTCCTTTAAAATATAATCTACCTCAGATTGAAGGACACATCTGAGTAAAGGAAGCAAGAATCCTTTCTTCTATAATATGTCTCCTATGAGGGAGAACCTGGCTATTTTATATCTAAGCTTATTTCTATTGGCTCTGGACTCTGGAAATTCCCCCTCTTTAATATACCGGATGATAGGATCAATCCAGGAAGCTCCCATACTCAAGTTAAAGAAAAATTAAATAGTATTTTCTTCTCCTTCAATCGTTGGACGATGTAGAATATTTACTGGGAGCGTTCTTCTAATTTCAATTTTAGTGGTTGAGGCTAACCTTGCCCGAGTGTCGGCTCGACCATTATCTAGTTAGGGTATCCTCTTCAACTTCACTTTGCTAAAATTCTTCAATGATGTCTTCACCCTTACCAAGTACTTGACCATTTTGTCATCTTTGGCCTCATATACCCCTAACATTTAGTTAACAACCAATCTAGAATCTCTTTGGACAAGGAGTTGGCCGACATTCAGTTCCCGAGCAAGGGAGAGACCTGCTAAGAGAGCCTCATAATATGATTCATTATTGGAGGTTTTAAAGCTGAACCTCAGTGCATATTCAATATCGTTCCTATCTAGGGATGACATAATTAATCCCACCCCACTTCCGTTCTCACATGAAGATTCATCAACAAAGAGGTTCCATACAATACCAATTTGAGAAAAATTACCCTCTTCCAGGGTTCCATTCTTGAAGAGGTATCTCTCCTCCTTATTCCTAAACTCGTCTCAACCTCGTCTAGGGGAGGACACACAGTGCTCTCTTGCCCATAAGCTGTAGCTTCAATATCTATAGTATCGACCACATCCCAGGTGAACTCAACTACGAAGTCAACTAAGGCCCGCCCAATAATGGCCTTTCTCGGTCACTAGATGATGTTGAACTCCCCCAATTCAATTTCCCATACCATAAGCCTTCTTAACTTTTAAGTCTTATGAATGACCTGTCTGAGAGGAGAGTTTGTGAGGAATACCCTTGTATGTGCCTGAAAATAGGGCTACATATTCCTTGAGGCATGTATCAGAGCGTAAGCGAGCTTCTCTATTTTGGGGTATCTTTTCTCGTCCCCTTGGAGGGACTTGCTAATAAAGTACACTGGTTTCTGCACTCCATCCACTTCTCTAATAATAGCATCACTAATGGACGACTCCGAAATCGCTAGATAAAGATACAACTTCTCTCCATAGAATAGTCTTGACAACAGGAATGGAGAGTCGAGATAGGACTTCAAATCTTAGAAGGCCTTATGACACTCATCATTCCATTCAAAAGTTTTTCTCAAAACTTTAAAGAAAGTAAGGCTTTTATCAATAGCTCTAGACACAAACCTGTTTAATGCATCCACTCATCCAGTTAGTCTGTGTACATCATTTATTATTATGGGAGTCTTCATCTCCACCAGAGCTTTGATATTTTCGGGGTTGACTTCAATTCCCCTCTGATTCATAATGAAGCCTAAGGACTTACCTGCCCACATACCTAAGATACACTTGGCGGGGTTGACTTTCATCCTATACTCATACATTATTTCAAAGGTGTGCTTAAGGTCATCCATCTGAGTGTCGGCCTTGAGTCTCTTCATCAACATGTCGTCGACATACACTTCCATCGTCTTCACAATCTGATCTTTAAACATATTGTTCACTAGCCTTTGATATGTTTCCTCGACATTTTAAACCCGAAGGGCATGACCTTATAGAAATAGGTCCCCGTGTCAGTTATGAAAGTTGTCTTCTCTCCATAGATCGAATCCATGAATATTTGATTATAACCTAAGTTAATTCATGTCCGATAGTATCATCTACCATTTGATCTATCCTTGACAGGAGAAAACTATCTTTGTGGCATGATCTATTCAGATCTGTAAAGCCAATACACATCCTCCATTTTCCATTAGCTTTGGGGACGATGACAGCATTCACAAGCCATCCAGGGTAAATGACCTCCCTGATGAAGTCAGCCTTATGCAACTTCTTCACCTCTTGCCGAATGACATCATACTCATCTCGAGAGTAGACTCTCCTTCTCTGCCTGATCGACCTTGCATCCTCGTCCACGTTGAGCTTGTGACAAAGGACCTTAGGGTCAATGCCTAGCATATCCTGATGGCTATAAGTGAAAATACTTTGTCTCTTCTATAAAAGCTTGATCAGCTCCTCTTTAACCTCTTTCTTTAGGTATTTGCCAATTTGGATGGTTTTTTCGACTTGTCCAAATTGAGGACGATGGATTTTACCTCCTCTGTGACCTCCCCCTTTTTTAGATTCTTTTCATCTCTAGTGTCCATATCATCAATGTTGTAGGTCATAGTGGCCCTTTTATATGCTTACCTCTCTTCAGTTGAGTTTAAATAGAATTTGCATGCCTTAACTTTATCCCCTTGAACTTCCCTTACCCCATATAGAGTCTAAAATTTAATCATCTGGTGGACGGCTGAGGGCACGACCACAAACTCCTTGAGGGCTACCCTTCCAAGAATGATATTGTAAGCCGAATAGACATTTTCATCCATGAAAAAGAAGCTAATTTTCTTCATGAGGCATTTCGGCCAGGTATTCCCCATTCTCACCTCCATCTCATATATACTCAGGGGCTGCACCTTCTCACCACTAAAGAGGGTGAGTGGTTGGTGATATGGAATTAGCCTCTTCTTGCTCAGATCTAGACCTCTGTAACAATCTAAAACATCACGTCGTATGAGCTACTTCTGTCTACTAGAATCCTTGGAACCTCATATCCATGTACCAAAGTAGTGAGAGGAAAAATTCCCTTGAAATCTAATCTTGAAAAAGTGATGACCAAAGTATTAATATCAACCTTAGTCCTCTTACCTTTCATCGAATGAACTGCAGCCGAGTTGATAGTCTTAAGCTTTTGTGGAAGAGCTTTAGCCTCGGCTACGTGTGACTTTCTGTTTGCAATCTCCTTTTCTCCTCTAAAAAGTCCCCCACAAATCATCTTGACCTCATGCGAGATCATATTGAGCTGACCCTTTGGATCAGCAAACTTAGGAGGGGTCAGGGTTGTCTTCATTATAGTCATCCGACTCATCATCGTCTCGGCTGGCTGGAGCATCTGACCTACACTTGTCATTTTTCTTCTTCTTTTGGGTGTCGTCTCGGCCACCCCTTGAGCCACTCTTGTCTACATACTTTCTTAGCTTGCCGTCTTTCAGCATCTTCTCAATTTCATCCTTCAGAGAAAAACATTTATCAGTCAGGTGCCCATGGTCTTAGTGGAATTCACACCATAATTTTTTATTCCTCTTATAAGGAGGATCTTTTAACTTTTTAGGCTACCTCAAGGACCGATAATTTTTAATCTCGTTCAAGATGTGTTCGCAGCTGACAGTCAGAGGAGTGTAGTCAGTGAACTTGTCGTCCACCAAACTTCTTTCCATCCTTGTTCTTCTTTTGGAACTTGCCTCCACGGCTTGTTATCTTCTCATCTTCATACTTTGATGCCTTATCCTCTTCGGCTTTCAAGACCTTATCGGCCATTTCCATGAGATTGACCATTAACTTATGTTGGTATTTAGCAAGATTCCAAAGTAACTTTCATTTCTGCAGACCCCCACTTAAAGCTGTCATTGTAATGCTTTCCTCATAATCTTCGACCTCTACCTTCTCTTTGTTGAACCTAGCGATATACTCCTTGAGACTCTCATTTTTCCCATGCTTAACTTACAGCAGGTGTGTTGTCTTCTTTTGAGGTCTCACCCCAAAGAAAAAGTTATGTATGAATCTTTCTGTGAGATATTTGAAATTCTCAACTCAGTTCTTAGGGAGTGATGTAAACCAAACATGGACTACTCTGGTCAAAGTGCTTAAGAAGGCACGGCATCTCATCTCATCTTAGACTGAGTAACTGGTACATCTCCAAATGATGGATTGGATTAGTGCTCCCATTATACTTGGGAGTGATAACTGGTGGTTTAAACTTGGTCGGGGTCGGATAGTTGACGATCCTAGCCACAAAGGGGGATCCCTCAGAATAGACCCTCTGCAAGGGGTATAGACTTTTCAATATATCCCCTATTTTGTCTTTTAGCCTCTGATTAGAATCGTTCCAGGGTCTCTCGGCCGTCGCTATAACATCGACTTGGGCCACATTATCTCCATCACCCTCTCTGACATTCGGACGCATGTAGTGCTTCCTAGAAGTTGTCCTTTGTCAGCTATTTACTTCTCTCTACTCCTCGTATCGACCTCTTGAAGGATGAAAGTCATCAATTCTCTTATTTATTCTGGAGCCTGCAATACTTCTAGAGTTAGAAAGGAGGTTCCTCAGATTGTTCGCTGCTGGGCTGAGCCTATCAAAGGCCGACCCTCTGCTTAATCTATCCAATGATGAAGCTCTGGACCTGCACTCTCAGCTCGACCTTTCACACTCTTCCCGACTTAATTGGAGGGGTCGTATGGTGCCTCTAGAAATTTCATAAGGCTCCCATAATTCCCTTTCATCTTCATAATCATACTGGTCATCCTCGTCATCAGGGCATTCTTGACCTAGCTTCCCCGGGCATAAATGCCTAGGGTCAGCCACATCCCTGTGCCTGTGTTGAGGAGGGAGATCCTTTTTTGGAGCCTGGGGTGGTCCTCTGTATGTTTGATCTGCAGCAACATCTCTGACGACCGGAGTTATCAGTTGATCTCCGGTACCGGCAGGCCTAACTGCCATATTTTGGCTAAAAGCAACAAGGTTTTCTTGCATCTGTTGTTGACTGTCTACCAAGGAGGGTAGGGTCATCACTACCTCAGCCATTTCTGACTGGGGAGGGGTCTGGTTGGTACTAAAACCACCTATAATTGGTGGATCTATTTCCATTTAGAGGATTTTGATGATCAAAAAAATCAACTGAGATACTGGTAGTAAGTTGCAAGAGAAGAAAATGAGCTAAAACTCACCCAATGCTCTTTCAATGGTGGTTCAATCTCACTAAAATATTAGATAGGATCATCACTAGAGAATCTGGTTGAGTAGCTATAGAAGAAGGGAAGAGAATGCCTATCCCGTTCCCATAGATGGTGCCAGATTGATGATATCAGAATTAGTATCACCAGGTCAAAGTGATAGATGAGCTCACATGAGTACAACAATGGTAGAAATATAACAATACAATAGTGGGGGAAAAAATGACGCAAACAGGAAGAAAACATGAATTTAAGTAGTTCGGCTGGAGCCTACGTCCACTGTGTAGTGTGAATGGTGGTTTTTACTATAACAATGGCACTAATGGCCTGTAAATACAACATTCAAGATTTTATCTCTCACTAAGAAATTTAACAGAGTTCTGATAGGGTTATAAATAATCGACCCTTTACAATATAGAAGATGGAGTGTATTCATAGTGCCTTGGGGGTGTAATGTACCCTCAAGCATGTAATCATTATGTGCATGAGAGGGCTCCCGGTAGCTAATTGACACCTCTTCCTCACACATGTAACTAATCATGATGCAATATTATCTCACATGAGGGTATAATCATATTCTAACAGACTTGTCCACGTGGGATTTGGCACCTTGGAACTTTGTACTGCTCGTACTATAGATGTTGTCTTGGAGAGGTTTCAGCCTGGCCGAGTACGAGAATACCGATGTAGTGCTGGATTACATGCTAGAAAGTGTCAAGTGTGGTATCACCTGAATGCGTCAGGACGAGAGTGTCATACAAGTACTTAAACAGGTGTCAGTCAAAATAGAGGACGAGGCATGTCTTTGCTAATTAAATGCTCCCATAAAGTCTCGGCTCATAAGATGGCCGAGGTCGTGGGTGACAAGGCCGACCCTAATCTGGACGAGTCTTGGGTACGACCTGAGTGGGTCTTTTAGGGACTCAGTTATGGATGATAATGTACGTCGTCCTAGGACGAGGTCACACTTGGTCATATCAATGTCTTAGGATAATAGTTGTAAGTTGAAGTCTCAACTATTGGGATTAGAAAGTTAAGACATCCAATACTCATGTGAGCTAGCGGATAATTGTTATTTGAATTTTTTTTTTGTAGCATACCACGATCATTAAATCTAAATGATTTGGTATAGCCTCTAAGGCGGCAAGCATAGTTTTGATTAGCGATAGCATGCCCTTTCTTATAATGCTTGTCATGTTATTATTTGGCTTAGGACGGTGATTTGGGTTAAGGGTATCAGTCTGATTAGGTAATACCTCGATCATAGGTAAGGGATTTTAACATCAAGATTATGATACAATATGCGTTCGTGGTCGCAAAATGGTTAAAGACTAGAGTACATAGTCTTCATGTAACGTGCCTAAATTCTACAAAGTATTGGGTGGTGATTGTAAACAATGATTAGTATTGTATTGTGTATTGTACAAAAAATAATGTTAGTCTAACATTAATTACAAAATGGTTCCTGAATAACTATGAATTAAAGTCTATTGATAGTCAAAGGTGATGAGTTATAAAAGCATTATAAACCTTAAAGTGAATTAAGGATATCAGTTTTTCATTGCACATGGTTTATTGGTTGACTTGGGTCAGAGAGATTACAATTAGTTTATGTTAAGGTTTAGAGTATTTGATTGATGACGAATTAGTACTCACACTGAATTGTAAGTTTTCATCTTAGTAGGGCAAACGAATAATCATGAGTTTTAAATTGGGATATATATAATGATCATGCAAATTCATATTTGGAGTTTAAGTGGAAATTAATCGGCCTTGGTTATTAATTGATTTCATAACATGAGAAGTTGGCATGGGTGTTATTTGAGCGTAGTTATTGAATGGTCATATGCCATCATGATGTTGGTAATGATTTGCATAAGTTTAAATTTGGGTAAAGTTGAGGACTTAGTAGATATAACTATATAACATAATGGTTATAAGCACTCCTAATGGGAAAGTTAAATTAGACATGTTTAAAAGTAACACAATTAAATTATAAGAGTTAAACTAAGAAAGTATTGTATAGCCATGCATAAGGGTTTCATTTCTATGCATATGAATTAAAAGGGTTTGCCATTGTGATCCTAAAAAATAAGCATTATAAGAGGTTAGATCTCATGAAAATACTTATGAATCAACCATTTGATTATAATTTGTAAGAAAGAAGAGGTTTCATGTTTTTGAGAAACTAGAGGTAAGGTCGTACATGCATGGAACCACATGGATGTTTAAGCCTGAGTGAAATAAATTACAATGCATAAGTTGTTGTCAAAAAATACCTAATGAAGTTTAAAGTAACTATCGGGAATTATGATGATCGTCTTCTCATTAAAGTCAATTCTAGATCTAGAATAAGCAGTTTGGAAAGAGCGATGCGTCTAGAGTTTATAGGGCATGCTTTTCTAACAGGTAGGTTAAAATTTATGAAGGAAATCGTGGAAGCCAGTTTATGATTTGAATGTTCACGTGATGACTAAACGATAAAAAGGCATATTGTGCACTATCGCATATAATGTAACTCGAACATAAAATGAAAGTTCAATCAAGAGTCGAGTTCAGAAAGTGAACTGATGGGTTTTAAAATCAATAGAGGTTTCTTGAATAAACCATGGAGCCTAAGCAAAGTTGCATAAAATATCTAAGACATCGAGGAGCGCATTCAATGTTAACATGTCAATGAAGCTCGAGGAACCAAAAATGAAGTATGAATAGGCATTTGATCAATGAGCTTAAGTATGAACTTCAAGGTAAAATGGTGAAGACTAAATATTCTTAGGTAAGGTTTTGATTTTGAGGACGAAAATTCCCAAGGTGGGTGTGACACCCCGCCAAATTAAATACCGGGCGATCACTCCTTTATTAAATTAATTCAAGGTGAACAGTTGGTTCATTCTCAACATCACTATCGAAAAATAAATTTTTCCAATTTAACACCCTAATTAATTAAGCTAAGTGTCAAAACCATTTTTATAACATAACTTCCAAATTTTATTTAAAGAAAATTCATTTATTTATTAACAACATTCAATAAATACGAATCACACTACAATAATCTTGGAACATATTCCAATTAATTTAAAATATTCGCCAATCGAATCTCAACATGCAGAATTTAAAGTAACACATCCATACTGAATAAATCCCATAGTAACAGTACTAAAAATAACTGAAATACAAATGTCCCAACAAAACAGATAAATAGTGGAAAGGGCGACACATGCCCGAATGTCTGAGAATGATAGGAATGGAATCAAGCAAATGAAATCGCCTAATTAAGTGGCCTGCAACTCCCACCTAAGCTGCAGCACGTATCTTCCAAGAGATCCTAAGCAAGACGCCCCTGTGGCTGGGCACCTGTAATATATATATATATATATATATATATATATATATATATATATATATATATATATATATATATATATATATATATATATATACAAGAGAGAAAGAGAAAGAGAAACGGGTCAGAGCCCGATAGTGTGTATTATTTAAAATTCTTTTAGCAAGTATTTAAATTGATACAGGCCAATGCAACAACATATTAGTACGATTCTCTCTTGAGAAATTCTCACCTCTCTTCTAATGTGCACGCCTATCGTGCTAACCTTCCCAACGGATTACCTATTATATATCAAACAAATCTCTCTCAATGATTTATCTTATCTTTAGGTTACTCATAAGATTTCAAGGCCGAACAATATAATCATTTATAGAGTAAGACTTTAATTTGTAATCAAGGTTCCCATTATAACTTTATTAATCACTAAAGTTTTCCCAGTGTCATAGTATACTTTCTCAAAACAGGTATTTACAATTTGAGCCATCAATCGCATCCTACTTATCAAATCACAGTAGGCAGTTCCAAATTTTAGAATTATATATATATATTAACTACTCGTACAATATATATATTAAAACAACACCCCAAATAAAACTATGGTGCGGGCATACTCTGCTATTCGATCCTCGTATCGCTCACACTAAGGGAAATACACGTTCGGAATCACTCTCGAACTGTATCAACATATACAAAGCAACATTGAGGCGAAGCATAGATTCGAAGTCTCTAAGAGGTCAGTACATACCCCACGCCTCTTAGGACCGTCTGAACTATCATTCCGATAGCCTGTACCAAGGACATCTATCTCCTAGGGTGCGAATCAATATCCCCCATAAGGCAACATAGGATAAGATCGTCGCAGCGCGGTAACCTCAGGGATAGCAAGTAGCGCGGGCATGATTTTCACATGTATATAATATATGCATACACAACCATATAAATATACCACTTATTGTCATATCAATATAGGTTTCTCTCATCACCCATAATTTCAATATTTATCCTTAATTTTTCACATTAAGTATTTCGTATAAGGGTTCGTCTCTAACCTTAACTCGAAGGGTTTCCCATTTATTACGTGACACTCGTGGGCTCTAACCTCCCAAGTATAAAATTCAGTAAGTGTTCTCTTTATGTTCCAACGTAACTCTCTTACGCACCTCTCCTTTTAATACATAAATTCATCGACCTTTAAGTAATTATCCCAAAATACAATCCTCGTCTCATATTAAAAGTCCCCAAAATTTATCCATATATCCTACTGGTCTTCCCTACCTCCCAAAACATTTTATTAAGGATGCCCAGGAATGATTTTCACAATATATTGAATTTAACTAATTTAACAAGGGAAATAGGAGTCTGCCAGGAGGTGACGATCGATCGAGGTTTGGGGCTCGATCGATCGAGACTTCGATCGATCGAAGCTCTAGGCTCGATCGATCGATCAAGTTGGTATTTCGATTTCTGCAGAATTGCAGTTACGGGTTCTACCACCTATCTTCATTCAAATCCATATTTTCCAATCCCAAACGTCCCAAAAATTCTACTACTGACATTATATCAATATACCAGATATTTCCAACGTAAAGCATGTGGATTTCTAACATTAAACATGGATTAACAAGCCCCAATTTCATATAAAACCTCAAGAACCCTAAAATTTTCTTAAACAGGTTTCTAACAAAATTTCTCCAAAAATTCATTCTTATAATCATCATAATTTCGTGGTTAGATTCCTCTACATGGCAAGGGTTTCCAGAATTATCGTATAAACCAATACTACATGGATTTTCCTATCACAAATTGGGTTTTCTTCCATTGAAGTTCATCCTAATTACTCCTAATACTAATATGAAAGATGCATCAACGAAATAAGCAAGATAAGCACTTGCCTGGTATTTTTAGAGGTCTGGTTTGGTGCCGAATTCGGTGTGGTTGTGTTCCCCGTCTCGCGATCTACGCGTTGGTGGTGGCGGCGGTGCAAACCGTTGAGTTTTGGGCCTTAGAATGCTTTGAGAGCTCTGTCCTCTCTTCTCCAATGGCCGTTCTAGGTTTTGGGTATTCTAACCCTAGGTGACAACCCAACTATCTGATATAACCCCTCTAATTTTCGTGGGTTTAATTACCCAAAAATGTAAAATGACCAAAATGCCCTCCCGGGTTACTATTTAGGCCTAAAAACGCCCTGAGACTCAAACTAAACCCCCGAGTAAACTTTTCTGACTATCTCGACCCTTCCGGACGCGTTGGCGCACTCAAAACGACCATACGGACAACTTATAAAATATTCACTTTTATTTATCAAAATTTAGTCCCGACGCGACACGAGCACGTCCCGACTTAAATTTTCGAAATTGTCATTTTATTCACTCGTGACATTCAACGTAATCAATATAATATATTACTTCGCTCATTAGTAATATTCAACAAATTTCATATAATTACTAACTCTCGTCACGTTAATAATTATAACATAATTAATTTCCGAATTTTTATTAAATAATTAACTCACATTAAATTTAATAAATCCCCAAATTAATATAGCATGAAAATACGGGGTATTACAGTGGGAAGGTTGTAATGCCCACATTTTGCTGAATTAATAAAGGCGCATTATATTTTCAGACTCATGTGAGTCACAAATTATATGGACTTGGCACTATGAGAAATTAATGGTATTCATTTAAATAGGTTATTTTTAATAAAAATTAAGGCTAGGGAGAAAAATTCAAAAATATCGCGTACCACTTTACACGTGTTAAATTGAAATATGCATTTTAAATAAATAAAGTTAATTTTACGAAAAAATATAGTTATATTTGTATTATAATATCATAAGGATAAAGGAAGGAAATTACAAAGAATGATAATAATAATAATGATGATGATAATAATAATAATAATAATAATAATAATAATAATAATAATAATAATAATAATAATAATAATAATAATAATAATAATAATAATAATAATAACAGTAATAATCAAACAAATATAATAATGGGTTTTTCGTTAAAAAAATAAAAGTGCCCAGAAAAATTTGCAAAAATTCAACGATATGTAAAAATTTAATTCAAAAAAACTTTATTTTCTTTGATGACATGAGAATTTTTTTTTTAACCCATATTGAGGATATTTTATGTCTGAATTTAGTAATAAAAAAATGGAGCAACTTGAGTTTGGTGGACTACCATCTTTGGACAATTTTCATCCATTCTTTCTCTATTTTCTATCCCGTTTAGCATAGGGTATCATCACTACATGTTTAGAATCCATTTGAGATGGGTAGGAATCATATGAGGTGGCATATTGGGAGTACTTACCCCATTTTCTTTCATGTATGCCGAATGAAAAGTTACATTTTATCAAATCTGAAAATACTTATTCTCTCAACCATTTTAACTCAAAAAAAGCTTGATTATACCTTATATACGACTAACATTGTATCTTACATAATTATCTTGCCATTATCACGAGTTTTCAAGTATTATAGAAGTGTTATTTTGGGTGAGGAATATGATTCCCAAAATAACTTAAAGTTTGGATATTATTGGATATTATTTTTTTACTTATTCAACAAAAGTTATTATCATTAAGAGGTAGAGGTTCTACACTATTTTCAAGTTTGAAATCAAAGCATAATAGATATATGTATATGTGTATGACTATTTATGCTTAGTATCACTACATATGAATATATGTTGAGGAATATAGGTAAAAATGGACAAAAGTTAAAGTTTCAAGGAAGGAAAATTTCAAAATGTTTAAAATAATTTTTTCTTGCATAAATTATGATTAAACTTTTTTTTATGATAAAATATTGTATTGAACTTGAGAACAAATGCCAGGAAAAAATATTCATATTGAATAAAAATAAAATCCATATTACATTAAAAATAAAAATAAGTAAATAAGTAAATAAAAATGAAATAGAAGAACACAAATTCCAAATTCAAAATACTAAAGAGCCTTTTTTATTCTCAAAGAATGAGGGGTAACGGAATGTTTCCAAGATATCAATATTTTTGGTTTCATAGTTGGGAGTATAATAAGTTAATTTGTGATATTTAGCACCAATTTTGAATCCAGCACTTGTTTTAGTCTCTGTCTATGGTAACATAAATTCTTATAACTAACGAATTAAGAATTCTATGCATTTGTTTATTTTTCTTGGCATAAAACCTTACTTTCATTAACATAAACTCACGTAGTTGAGATATATGAGTTAACTATGTTAAAAGTGTATTAAAACAAACTTTTGAAAATGGAAGGATAAACTTGAAAATTTCATAATACTAATCACATGAAATAATATAATTTATGTGAACAAAGTTGGAGAAACATGAAGAAAATAAAAGTAAATAGATGCTAAGCGTAAAAGTATGGGTATTTATATATGTAATATTGAAAACTCAAGGCTTAAGGTAAAATAAAGAATATGGGTAACAATAAAAAGTTATGAAATAGTAAGAGTAGTATTGAAATGCCAAAAGTATAGTTTTTGGGCCAAAAGTATGATTATATGAAAAGTTTAGACTAAGCAGTAACTTTTTCAAACATGAGTATAGTTTTGAAAATTCGATTATAAATGGAATAATATGAACACGTAAAACTATAGGAGTTAATATTTTGGAAATATAAGTCTTGAAATGAGAAAAGTAATGTTTTAGTATAAAAGTGGCATTTTATGATAAAATTGCACATATTAGTAAATTTCCCAAACTAAAGGACTTTAGTTAAAAGAATCGAATTTTGTGTGGTGAAAGCTCATATTTTGTAAAGTAAACATGAAAGAAGCCTTCTTGGACAAGTGTATCAAATGAAAGTTTACGTGTGCAAGAATAGTGAAAAATGCATTATAGTGTATAAATGGTTGTTTTAAACTCAAAGGTTAAGTTTCCCAAGAATTGGAAAATAAATTTATTTTCAAAGATGAAATACTGAATTAAAGGTAAAATTAAAATGAACTTTTGACAATGTGTAGAACTTGGAAAATTACGTGTTGGAACTAGTCTCGTCCCGAGTATTTGGCCTCATCGCCTGTTAGAAAAAGGAAAAATGCTTAAAAGAGGACAATACAAAAAGAAAGGAAAAGAGTTACAAAGATGTAAAAAGTAAAGGCACTCGGAGGAAACTAGAATATTTAAGAAGCCATAGGGTGCAGATTAATGCTTAAGCCCCAAACAAATTATCAGTAACATATTAAAGCATGGTGGAGTCGGTGAAAGTCCATATAACACTCATGGATTAGTACTCCGATTATGAAAATGAAAATAAGATTTCGATCACGGCGCTCATTAATGTAAATGAAAGTTTATGAAACAAGTTGAAAAAATGCGAAAGTATGTTAATGGTTAAATTAATGGCATATGGGTATTGTTAAAAGAAATATTAAATGTTAGTTGGCTTATAGCTTAAGTTACATTGTCAAAACATCAATTGCATGTCACGTTGAATATTGCACAAGAACACTTAATCAAATGATGGATGATGTTACAGTTGATAAAATATACTTTCTTTGTATAAATATTCTTTGTACGCATTACTATGTTAGTATTTCTCCTAATGGGTAGATGCTCATATCCTGCTATTTACACCCTCCACCCAAGTACTTTGAGAAAAGACAAAGGCAAGGAAGGATTTACGCTCCAGTAGAGCTATGTTTACAACTTATTTGAAATGAGCGATCTAAATGAAACTTTGACTACGTTATTTGTAACTATTTTGAAGAATTTTAAATTTGGTTTGTAATAAGACAAGATGATGTAGATTTTCTCAAATTGTTATTTATTCTATGAAGTTGGTAAAACTCTTTTATTTGAAGTGTTCTTATAAATTGCATAAGTTGGACATCATTTTATCAATTAAATTAAAAGGGTTGTGCGACACAAAAATGTAAAAGTAAGATAATATTTTAAAAGAGGAATTTATCAAATGAAACCAAATTATAAAAAGGTTTTATGCATTGACCTGAATAGGGGTGTCATAGTGGAGTAGTCTTTTATACCAAATGTCATTACTTCCTTGAATTCTTTAGGTTGCAAAAAAAGATTCTATATTTTTCTCATCACATGCATAAAAGGATTCTCTCTTAGTTCCTTTATCAATCACCGTATTAGTCTTCTTGTCATTAATAAAAAAATCAGTGTTATTAAACTCAAGAGAACACTCTTTTTCTTTGTCTAGTTGTGATACTGAGATAAGAGATTATTGACAATGGGTTTAAAATAAGCCACAATTAAGCTACTTTGAGCTCAAAATGGAGTGGGACCGGCATGTAAATTTTAGCGGTACCTAATATAATCGTGTATTCCTCCGAGAGCAGTACAACATGGAATATTTACATATCTAAACCCACTAAGTATTTAATGAGAAAATTGTGTCCAAAGACATCCACTTGAGATGAGAAGTATGTAGTAAACTTGGTGTAAAAAATTTACCCCACATTGGAAGAATGTGAGAAAACTGAAGAGTTAATATACTCCTTATTTGGAGGTATCCCAACTCTTTGAAGAGGAAATGACCTATGTTATGTAGAGGTGGAATTTGAGCTAAAAGTCGACACGCACGTGTCACCATCATTCGGTCGTCTAGGCTCGGCCCGGGTCCGGGATCGGATTTCGGATTGTCCTAATGGAGTATAATCTTTTTAAAATTTTTGGGCCAACTTTTATTTGTCCAAAATGTTTGGGGGATTTAATTAATTCGTAAAAAATTATCGAATAGTCACATCTGTTCGGGTGAAAAGTTTAATTAATTACGAAAAGGTACATCCTCTTTAATTAACATTAAACAATCAATTATTTAGTAAAAGAGTTTTATTGTTTATGAAATGGTATGGTGCCTATTCAAATGGAATCAACAACACTATAAAAAAGTCCTTTAGACTCAGTTTTTCAAACCAATTTTTTTTAACCATTATTTCTCCCGCCTGCATTCTATATTCGTAATTATGCTCATGATATTACAACTAGCAATCAAAAGATTAAAGATAATAATGATATAAATGAGAATGAACCTAGGTGTAGTAAAAGATCAAGGACATCAGTGTCATTTGGTCCAAATTTTCTAAAATATGTATTAGAAAACGAACCACAAATGTTTAAGGAAGCAATGTCCTCTCCCGAAGCTTTTTATTGGAAAGAAGCTATTCATAGTGAAATTGAATCCAAACTATAAAATCACAAATGGGAACTGGTGGATATTCCACTCGGTAACAAGCCATTAGGCCGCGAGTGGATCTTCAAATGGAAAATGAAAGTAGATGGCTGAATCCAAAAATATGAAGCAAGACTTGTAGAAAAATGCTACAATCAAATAGAAGTACTGGACTACTTCGATACTTATTCACCAGCTTCAAGAATTACGTCCATATGAATATTAATTGCATTACTAGCCTTAAATGGACTCGAAATACATCAAATGGATGTAAAAATGACATTCTTAAATGGTAAATTAGATGAAGAAATATAGATGGAATGATCTAAAGGATTTATTGACTCTGGACAAGAGAAAAAAGGTTTATCGATGGGCTAAATCTCTTTATGGTTTGAAGCAAGCTCCCAAACAATGGCATGATAAGTTTGACAATGTCATGATGTCAAACAGATTCAAGATTAATGAGTGTGACAAATGTGTATATGTTAAAAATACTTAAAATGGGTCCGTTATAGTGTGTCTATACGTTAATGATAATCTTATAATTGGTTGCAATGATAAAATAATCAAAGGTACCAAAACAATGTTGATTAATAAGTTCGACATGAAGGACATTAGTGTTGCTAATGCTATTTTAGGAATAAAAATTTCTAAGACAAATGAAGGTTTAATATTATCTCAAACACATTACATTGAGAAAATAGTTGATAAATTGAAGAAGTATAATATTATACTAACTAAAACGTCACTTGATGCCAACATTCACATCACCACGAACAATGGTGAAATCATATTACAACAAGAGTATTCTTGCATAATAGGAAGTCACATTTATGTTATGAATTGCACAAGTCCGGATATATCCTACTCTGTAAGTAGGCTAAGTCGTTATACAAGTAATCCAAGTAGTGATTACTAGAAGCCATTGTTAGGGTTTTAGGGTATTTAAAACGTACCAAAAACTTCGGATTGCACTACACTAAATATCTAGCTGTACTTTAAGGGTACGCTAATTCCAATTGGATATCTTATTCAAAGGACTCTAAGTCCACTAGTGGATATGTCTTTACTCTTAGTGACGTAGCCATGTCTTGCAAATCCTCAAAACAAATATGTATTGCCAGAGCTAATATGGAATATAAATTTATTGGTTTGGATAAAGCTGGAGAAGAAGTCGAATGGATAAAAAACTTCTTAGAGGATATTCCAAACTAGGTTCAGTCGGTGTCTGTGTGTACATTTTGATAGACAATCATCCATTGGAAGGGCACATAATACCATGTAAAATGGTAAATCTAGACATATCCGTCGTAGAAACAATACCCTTTGGCAACTACTCTCAGTGGAATTATCTCGATTGACTCTATTAAGTCCAGATATAACATTATGGATCCACTTACTAAAGGTTTAACTAGAGAGCTAGTAGAAAGATCATTAAAGAGAATTGTCTTAAAGCTTATGAAATGACCAAGAGTCGCTATTGTGGCAACCTAATCTAGTCGAGTAGAGATCCCAAGTTCTAGTTTCAAAGATACAACCGAACTGTATATGACTCAGTACACACTGCGAAGATATATATATATACTCCAAGCCATTCCTATGATGGGACAGTGCACAACTGTCGCGAGATTTAGGATAAATTATGATTTTAATTACCTCTATATCTTCACATATTCAAGTGAGGTATTGCAGGATACTCATCATAGAATTCACCTATGTGAGTGAGAAGGGGTTGCTTCTATGATAATTTGATAAGGTAAAATTCCCTAAAACACTCACGACACAGGTAGTGTTCAAGGCCAAAACTAACACAAACGTGATAACCAACATTGTTCAAAGGGAATTGTGTGACTTTGGTTGTC
The DNA here is from genome assembly GCA_949130495.1 of Sambucus nigra. Classification (NCBI taxonomy): domain Eukaryota; kingdom Viridiplantae; phylum Streptophyta; class Magnoliopsida; order Dipsacales; family Adoxaceae; genus Sambucus; species Sambucus nigra. The sequence goes on from OX422217.1 coordinate 576,323,872, forward strand.
TTCGATTACAAAAATAGTTGATTGTTCAAGGTATTTTATCGACTGATTAGCTATGTAATTCCGATAGATACTCACTAGGGAAAGTTCAAAGTCTCCGGCTACTTATCTCGATGCAGTTTTTTTCTACTGTAATCGAAGATGAATATGTTTCATTTGTTCAACGGTATACAAAGAAAAATTTCTATTAATGGGGGGGGGGGGGGGGGGATTGTTCAAAATGGGTTTAAAATAAGCCACAATTAAGCTACTTTGAGCTCAAATTGGAGTGGGAATCGCATGCCAATTTTAGCGGAGCCTAGCATGAGTATAACGTTGTATATATATATAAACCCATTAAGTATGTAATGAGAAAATTATCTGCAAAGTCACCCACTTGAGATTAGAAGTATGTAGTAAAGTTGGGGTAGAAATTTTTGTCCCACATGGACTATGTTATGCGTAGGTGGACTTTAAGCCAAAAGTTCACACGTGCGCGCTACCATCATCGTCCGTCCGGCCAATTGGATCATCTCGGCTTGGCCCAAACATATCTATCACCCTCCTTATGTTGTGTTGGTACTGCTCTTGAACTGCATATTCTCATTAAGGAGAACAATAAAAGTATGATATTCCTTATAAAATGAGTATAAGAACTTCCACTAGAACTATCTCCTTGTTCTTGATTTGAATTAAATGGTGTAGCTTGTAACATGGCCTGTGAATAGTCACTTCAGTAGAAATTTTGACAATTTCTTCCATTGTGATTGTAGTAATTGCTATTGTTTGGATAATAACCTGCATGTCTAAAACTATGACCTCTTGAATTGTACGCTCCTCCATAGATGCCCTTATAGTTTCCTCTTCCTCTATTTTGTCTTCTTTTCCTCTTCATACCTTCGATAGGGTGTTCTTTGAAAAAAAAAGCCAAAGATTAATCCACTCTAGTAGGTTGTCGAGCTTACGAGTTTGATGCAACAACATTGTCTTCTCTTATGTCAAAGACTCATAAGCTGTTATTAGTTGCCCACGTGTGGCATAAGGAGGTTTACTAGTTATAATTGTCCAAAAAGTTCTATATTTGGATCCCAACCATTGATATTTTTTAAAATTAAACTTGGTTTGTGGGCCTATTTATTTTTTATCGGGCTTAAATAAGTTGTATTATTTATTAGGCTAAATTATAACTTTAATATGGGCAAGCTTAATTAGTTATTATGGACTTTTATGGATAGTTGGATCCATTAAAGGTCTAACATTTCAAGAAGGGTCTTTAGCAAGAATGTTCTTGGAAAATATCTAAAAAGTAGGAGGTAGATGGTAGTTAGGAGTTGTAATTAATGAGTCACTAGATTCTTACCCTTGAGAGCTATAAATAGGGAGGTGTCTAGCCATTTTGTATCAAGTCAAATTTGAGATCAATATAAAGTGTTCATTTCCTCTTATCTTCATATTGCTCCCTTAATGATATAAAACTCCCTTATTCCAACAAAGTGGTATCAGATCCAAGTTCTTAAGTAAGAATAGCATATGGGATGGTTCATTTCCAAGTCCGTCAACTCACCAAAGACAACTACATTCATTGGAGTATCAAGATGAAGGCTTTGCTTAGATCTTACGATGTGTGGACGATAGTGGAGAAGGGATATAATGATCCCAAAATGGAGCTAGTTTATCCTAAGCTAAAAGGGATTATTTGAAGGAAGCAAGAAGTAAATACCAAAGGGCTCTCTCCCTCATCTATTGAGCTTTGGATGAAGGAAAATTTTAGAAGATTTATCGTGCTACAAAATCAAAGGAAGCATGGCAGACACTACAAAATTCTAGCAAGGGGATTGAGAAAGTAAAGGAAGTTCATCTCCAAACACGTAGAGGTGAGTTTGACTCTTTAACCATGAAAGACTTTGTTCAATTTCTAATTATTTTTCAAGAGTTTCAGCTGTTGTAAACCAACTCAAAGCAAATGGTGACAATATGAGTGATACCTGCGTGGTTGAAAAAATCTTTTGTTCTTTAAATCCAAGTTTAATTATATTATTGGAGCAATTGAAGAATGTAAATATACAGAGTCTATTGGGATTTATAAACTTATAGGATCTCTAAAATCCCATAAAGAGAGGCTAGTTAAAAAGAATTGAGAAAATTTAGAGCAAGCTCTTCAAACAAATCTTACTCTAAAATAAAGGGGAGAATTCCACAACGAGAGAAGCTAAAGAGGAAGAGCAAGAAGACTACGTTAAAGTCCAGGGAGAGGTAGTTTGAAGACATTTAACAATGAAGAAATAATACTTACTTCTTTTCAAACAAGAGGACATGGTAGAGGGATCAATTCAAACAAAGGTATTACAAATCTCAAATTAAATGTTATAATTGTCAAAAATTTGGTCATTATGCTTCTGAATGTAGAAATACCACTAATAAAGTTGAGGAGAAGGCTAACTATGTTAAAAAACAAGAAGATTCCACACTTTTACTAGCATACAAAAGGGAAGATATAATAGAAATGAAGACATGGTATATTGACACGGGGGCAAGAAACCATATGTGTGGTAAAAAAAACATGTTCATGGAGCTTGATGAATCGGTAAGTGGAAAAGTTAACTTCGGAGAAAACTCTAAAATTCTATGAAAGGAAAGAGGAAAATTTTAATTCGTTTGAAAAATAGAATGCATCAATTTATCTCCAATGTATACTATGTGCCCAATATGAAAAATAATATATTAAGTGTAGGGAAACTATTAGAGAAAGGTTTTGATATATATATGAAAGATCATAGTCTTTTTATAAGAGATAAAAGAAGGAATATCATTGTTAAGTTGCCTATGGCAAGAAATAGAATGTTTTTTCTAAATATTAAAAACGATATTGCAATGTGTCTAAATGCTTGATTCAAAGACACGTCTTGGCTTTGGCATTTAAGGTTTGGTCATATTAATTTTGGTGGCCTAAAATTATTACAAAACAAAGGAGTGGTAAAATGATTGCCCTCCATTAATGATTCAGATCAATTGTGTGAAGGATGCTTATTTAGAAAGAACCTTAAAATGTTTTTTCAAAAGAATCCACTACAAGAGCAAGGGAGCCCCTAAACTAATCCACACTGATGTGTGTGGGCCTATTACTCCATGTTTTTTGGGAAGAAATAAATACTTTCTTCTGTTTCTTAATGATTTTAGTATAAAGACACGGGATGGTTTCTTAAAAGAAAAGTTGGAAGTGTTTTATTCATCTAAGAAATTAAAGAACTTGTTGAAAAGGAAAGTGGTTATAAGGTAAAAGTCATGAGATCTGATAGAGTGGGCGAATTCATTTCTAATGAGTTTGAAATTTTTTGTGAAGATAATCAGATTTGATAGTCTTTAATAGTTGCGTACTCTCCTCAACAAATGGAGTAGCCGAAAGAAAATATAGAATAATTGTAAACATGACTTGAAGCATGTTAAAAAGAAAAGAATGCCAATTTTGGGACAAAGTTATTGATTATGTAGTTTATTTTTCAAACCTTTTCCCCACTAGAATGTGACACCCCGCCTAATTAAACCTTGGGTGATCAAGCCTTATTTTAATATAAACATGTTTCTTAAATGGTTCATTCTTAGCATCACTGTCGAACGCCTTTTTAAAATTACTAACCACCTAAATGTAATTAAAACGGGTGCCAAATATTATCTTGGCGTTCGACAGTGATGCTAAGAATGAACCATTTAAGAAACCTGTTTATATTAAAATAAGGCTTGATCACCCAAGGTTTAATTAGGCGGGGTGTCACAGATGGTATCAGAGCATCAGGTTCTAGTGTCCATAGGATCTGTACGGCTTACTACGATTCAGCGTTACGTTTGTTTGTATTAGAGCCCTACTATTAGGATTGTTGACTAAATTTCCACTTTTGCGATATCGTACTTCTACTCTTAAATTTTGTATAAACTGTGTACTTATACAATTTGAATCTTATTTCAGATGCCGCCGAGGAGAATGAGAGCAGAGAGGGCTGAAGCCAGGGAGGAGGTGAGGGAGGCTCATCAGGAGCCACAGGTACCGATACCACCACCCCCACCCGAGGTAATCTCCACTACTCAGGTTGCAGTGATAGTGGCTCAGGCAGTTGAGACAGCAATGAGGGCAATGGCAGCCCACTTTCCACAGCCCCAAGTACCTCCCCCTGTGGCACCGGGAGTGCAAGTTCTGGCAGGACCATCTACTTGGCAACGAGTAAGGGAGACATTTCAGAAGGGGCACCCACCCGAGTTTCAGGGAAGTACTGATATAGTAGAAGCGTGCAACTAGAAGAAGAATATCCAGCGTCACTTGCGCATGCTAGAGTGCACCGGAGTACAGGAACAAATGCTAGCCACTTTCCGTCTGTCAGGAGCGGCCCTACAGTGGTGGGAGTCAGTTACCACCACCCAGGAGAGAGATACTTTGTCTATTTCGGAGTTTTGGGTGCGGTTTGACCGCAAGTATTTCCCTCCAGCAATAGAGTCGGAGATGAGAAAGAAGTTCAGCGAAGTGGTTCAGGGTGATCGCTCAGTTGCTGACTACGAAGAAGAGTTTACCCGCTTGGCCAATTTTGTGCCAAACGAGGTGAGAAATGAGGAGAGGAAGAAGTCCAAATTTATGGAGGGCCTAACCTGGAGAATCAGACAGCACTTAATTGGTAATCTGGCATTATTAACTTACACAGATGTCGTCAATGCCGCTCTACTACACTATCAGGATCACCGTTTTCATACTAAGGGAAGTAAGAGGGGCGAACCTAGCCAACCGGGCAAGGTGGATGGGGGTAGTGGCAGCAACTCAACACAACAGCAGGCAGCGGGTCAGTTGGGACAGGATTCCAGACAAGGGAACCCTGCAAAGAAGTTTAAGCACGGGAAGTATCGCTTCGACCGACAAGGCCAGCAGGGTCCTCAGCAACCAGTCCCTCAGGGTCGACAGGGCCAGGGTAATCAAAATAGGGGACAACAAGGCCAAGGGCGTCAGGGCCAACATCAGGGCCAACAGGGCCAAGGACAAAGACAGTTTCAGGGGCAGTGCTTCACTTGTGGTCAATAGGGTCACAAGAGCAGAAATTTTCCACAGCAAGACCGGGCACAACAGCAAGGTGCCCGACAGGGGCATCAGGCACCGTTAGCCCCAGCAGTAGTACAGGCCCCACAGCCAGGGCAGATGCAGTACGGACGTGTGTTCAATATCCGTGACATTCCATTTCAGCCAGCACCTCCGGCAGTTGCGGGTATGTTTCTTATTCATGGGCCTGAGGGGAATATTTTGTTTGATACAGGGGCAACACATTCATTTATTTCCACTAGATTTGCACGGGCAGCCGGCCTATTAGCGACAGCAGACACTCATCTTATGTGTGTGGAGTCACCGATGGGTAGTGGGTCCCTCATACACTCGATTTGTAAGGGTGTGGACATTATGATTGGGAGATTGAGTCTAGCGGCGGATCTTCTAGTGCTGGATATGGAGGGATATGACGTCATCCTAGGCATGGATTGGTTGGCACATAATAGGGAAATGGTAGATTGTTATGAGAGGACCATCGTGTTCTCTATCCCGGGGCAGGAGATGTTCCTTGTGGATATGCCACATCCCGAGGGAGGATCGCGAACTCACTTATATTATATTGAGGAGGAGACCTCACATGGGGTGATCGTTTCTCTGGACTCAATCCCAGTTGTGAGGGATTTTGAGGATGTCTTTCAGGAGATACCAGGATTACCACCTAGCAGAGAGATAGAGTTCGTAATTGATCTAACACCGGGGACGAGACCTATTGCCAGAGCACCATATCGCATGGCCCCTTCATATATGCAGGAATTGAGAGAGCAAATCCAGCAACTGTTAGGACAGGGTTTTATTCGATGGAGTACATCGCCATGGGGTGCGCCAGTACTGTTTGTGAAGAAAAGGGATGGTTCACTTCGTCTATGTGTAGATTATAGAGAGCTGAACAAAGTAACGATACGTAATAAGTATCCATTACCAAGGATTGACGACTTGTTTGATCAATTAAGAGGAGCTGCATACTTCTCAAAGATCGATTTGAGATCGGGTTACCACCAATTGCGCATTCGTGAAGAGGATGTACCTAAGACCGCTTTCCTGTCGCGGTATGGGTCATATGAGTTCAGAGTGATGCCTTTTGGTCTAACTAATGCACCGGAGGTATTCATGGATCTCATGAACAGGGTATTCAGGGAGTTTTTGGATTAGTTTGTGATTGTATTCATAGACGACAATCTGATTTACTCCCGTACGGAGGAGGAGCACGCAGAGCACTTAAGATTGGTCCTACAGACATTGCGGAACCATCAGTTATACGCCAAATTTGAGAAGTGTGGATTTTGGCTTCGGGAGGTTCATTTCCTAGGCCACGTTGTATCTAGCAGGGGCATTGCAGTTGACCCAAGTAAGGTATCGGCGGTGAGGGAGTGGGGACAGCCCACGACACCGACAGAAATCCGCAGTTTCTTGGGTTTGGCTGGTTATTATCGTCGCTTCATCAAGGGATTCTCAAAGATTTCCGGACCGTTGACGAATCTAACTCGTAAAGGAATTCCCTTTGTATGGAGTGATAGCTGCCAGCTAGCATTTGATGAATTGAAAGACAAGTTGACATCAGCCCCCGTTCTTACCTTGCCTAAGAGCGGAGTGGAATACCGAGTCTATACTGATGCGTCCTTACAAGGACTTGGGGGTGTGTTATAGCAGGAGGAGAAGGCTATAGCTTATGCGTCACGAAAGCTTAAGCCACATGAGAAGAACTACCCCACCCATGACCTCGAGTTGGCAGCGGTTGTTTTTGCTTTGAGGATTTGGAGACACTATCTTCTGGGCGAGCAGTTTACGCTATTCACGGATCATAAGTCATTGAAATATCTGTTCACTCAGAAGGACCTGAACATGAGACAGAGAAGGTGGCTTGAATTCGTGAAGGACTACCAATTTGATATACAGTATCATCCTGGTAAGGCTAACGTGGTGGCAGATGCGTTAAGCAGAAGACCTATCGGAGAGTTAGCAGAAGTTTGGAAGGCAAAGTGGAGTGAACTCCGACACGAGGATGATATGGCAAGAGCATGTATGGCAGTTCTAGCTATCACTTTCGAGAACGTTATGCGGATAGTGAGGGCACAAGCAGAAGATCCATTTTGTCAGGATAAAGTACGGCAGTTACTGGCCAAGGGGGCAGAGTTCTACTCCATCAGTTCAGAGGGTTGACTACGTTTCAACGGTAGACTGATAGTACCCGAAGATGATGATTTGAGGCATGCCGTTATGACAGAGTCACGCGGGTCAAAATTCTCAGTACACCCAGGTGGGGACAAAATGTATCAGGATATGCGACGAGTATATTGGTGGTCAGGTATGAAACGAGATATTGCAGAATTTGTCTCAAAGTGTGTTACATGCCAACTCATAAAAGTTGACCATCAGAGGCCTTCGGGAATGCTACAACCACTAGAGATTCCCTTGTGGAAGTGGGAGAGTATCTCTATGGATTTTATTACCGGGTTACCAACCTCGCATAAGGGCCACGATTCCATCTGGGTGATAGTGGATCGTTTGACTAAGGTCGCACATTTCTTACCGGTTCGTACGGATTATGATACTATGCGGTACGCGCAGCTTTTTATTTCAGAGATTGTTAAGCTGCACACAGTTCCTATTAATATCTTGTCGGACCGAGATAAGATATTCGTGTCGCACTTTTGGAAGAGTTTTCAGGAGGCCATGGGCACCGACTTACGATTGAGTACGGCATATCACCCACAGACGGATGGCCAGACGGAAAGAGTAAACCAGATGCTAGAAGACATGCTGAGAATGTGTATTCTAGATTTTGGGGGAAATTGGGAGCCATATCTTCCTTTGGTGGAGTTTTCGTATAACAACTCTTACCAATTCACTATTAGCATGGCTCCGTTCGAGGCGCTTTACGGGAGACCTTGTCGTTCACCCGCTTGTTGGTTAGAAGTGGGGGATAACAGGCTTTTAGGTCCAGAAATGATACAGGAGACTTCCTCAAAAATAGAGTTGATTCGAGGACGTATTCGAATAGCCCAGAATAGGCAGAAGAGTTATGCTGACGCCGGCAGAAGACATGTGGAATTAGATGTGGGAGACCAGGTGTTAATTCGAGTATCTCCTATGAAAGGGATTACGAGGTTTGGCAAAAAGGGGAAATTAGCACCGAGATATGTGGGGCCGTTTCCTATCATTGAGAAAGTGGTACCGGTAGCTTACAGATTGGGACTCCCTGAGCATCTTCAGCGAATACATGATGTGTTCCATGTGGCGTCGCTGAAGAAATACAAGAGGAGCGAGAGAGCCTTCTGGAACATTCCACTGGAGGAGATCGTATTGCAGCCAGATATCTCGTATGAAGAAAGACCCGTGGCTATCCTGGATTATAGTGAGCGCAAACTAAGATCCAAGGTGGTACCCTTAGTACGAGTACAGTGGGGACACCACAATATGGATGAGTCCACTTGGGAACGGGAAGAGGATATGCGAGAACAATATCCAGAATTATTCATAGCATGTATTTTTCCTAATTTCGAGGACGAAATTCCTTTTGTAAGGGGGGAAGTATGTAATACCCCTTAATTCTACTTAAATTTAAATTACGTTAGTAGAGTAATTTAATGGGATTTAAATATGCTTTATTTAAATTACGTGAGTAGAGTAATTTAATGTGATTAAATATGTTTGATTTAAATTACGTGAGTAGAGTAATTTAAATAGATATTATGTTAATAAAGATGAATATGTGTTATAGAAAATTTATTAAGGTGAATATGAATTTTCAATGTTAATATGTACGGTCTAGTGACTATATAGATGTAGCTTGTCAAAATTAAGGATGAGAGTAGAAAAAATATTTACGAGACTCAAATGATAATTTAGAGTCCACGGTTGATTCCGAAAGGGTCGAATTAGTCAAAATAGTGTACCCGGGGATACTAGTTGAGTGCCGGGTCATTTTCGGATTAAACCGGGACCATTCGGGGGCATTTTGGTCTCTTTATAATTATGGGAAAGAAGACCTACGAATTTGTGTAACCCTAAATCTGATTATAAGAGTGGTGGCTAGGGTTAGACAATTAGAGTTACACCATAGCCATTAGAGAAAGAGAGAGAGAGGCAAATTCCTTAGGCAAGAAGGAAGGAAGGATCATCTTAGGAAGATTTCACCACAAGATTGTTGGGAAGAAGGATTGAGGCACGAACATCATCAATCGTCATCAACAACCACGAAATCAGACCCTACAAACCTTAAGGCAAGTGGTTATTTGCAAATAATTGAGTTATAATACCCATGTTTAAGCTTGAGGAAGAACATGATTTTTATGATATTCTTGGGAACAAACAGTTGATAATAATCCATGATTGATTAGGATTTGCATGTAGGACGTTTTTGAATTACCAAGTAGGTTTATATCATAGAAAATCTGATGAGAAATTCGTATGAAAATCTGGAATTTTGATGAAAAATATAAAGAATGCAGTTTTAGGGTTCTTAAATATTATGGAGATTTTCAGTGAATTTGGCCAAGATTTATAATGATTTTGTTGTTTTAAATCGTTAGTAATCATCCCAGAACATGTAGGAATGATTAGAAATTATTGGTTGTGAATTTGATGGCTTATCATGAAAGTTAGATATGTAAAAATGGTGAAACCCGTAGGAAGAAGATGAACTGGGTCTGTCACTGCTTGATCGATCGATCGACCCTGGAGTATCGATCGATCGAAGCAGTCGATCGATCGACCATCTTCCTTCGATCGATCGACCCTGTATGAACTATAGAAAGTTGTGTAGAAATTTCTTTAATTTCCGTTACTTAATGGGAACCTTAGAATTGATATTTTTCCTATGAGGGGACTTGGAAATTACCAGTAGGTGTACCATTAGGTTCCTCCACTAATGATTGAGTAGGAATGTTGGAGAAATGGAATGGCGGTAGAATGATTGACTTAGCCGTGAGTTGAAATGGTTAATTTAATTACAGAAAGAGTGAGACTTAATTCCGGAAAGAAAATACCAGTAGGTTAAAGTTAACTTAACTACTGAATTAAGGGAGGGGTAACTAGGACCCATAGAGTTACGCGAATACTCGAATAAATACAATAGTGAGATATGTTGTAATTAATAAGTACGGAGAATATAAGAAAAATATATTACGTACGGGTATGATTTACTAGGTCGGGTGCGTACCTACTAAATTTATATAAATAGTTTTGGGTTAAGAGAATATTACCTAAATTAATTATGTTAGGGTCGATGTGACATTCCGAACTAACATAAGACTATTATAAATTTGGGGTCGATGTTTAATGCCGAACCAAACTTTGAACTGGTGCCGCGATGAAAGAGTCCCGAACCAGAATATGTGTCTATATTGATATTTATAGATAGTTGGGGTCGATGAACCATTCCGAACCAACTTTCACTTGGAGTCGATGAATTATTCCGAGCCAAGGGTCCTTTGTGTGTAATAAAAGGATATATTAGTGGTAACTAATATTATATACATTGTTGTGGGATAAAATGTTTTATGTGCTAAACCTACAAATTGAGAATAGTAGACAATGAAATGATAAGTAAATGTTTTCGTAATAATTTATAGCATGATGTAATTATTACAAGAATAAGGTAACGAGGAGTTATTGAGTTAACTACAGTTATGGACAGTATAACTAGGTAGACCAAGTTTCCTCGATAGTTATGTACTATGTAAGAGAGGTGAGGAGGTTCAAGGGAGAGTGCGAAACCTTAATATGTGTAATCAATAACTTAATTGTGATAACCGCTTGCAAAATATTTTCAAATGTTTTGAGTACTAACTCTTGCTATGTAAATTTTTAAAAACCTTTTAGGTGCCCAGCCACAAGGACACCCAGCTTGATTTCATGTCAGAGATTTGGGAGCTGCAGCCAGTGTGGAGGTTGCAGGGATTGTTTAGACGCTTCCTCTTTTTCATTTCTAGTGCAGGATCTCAGTTTTATTAATTCTAGTTGGAACATGTCGTTCTACCTTTACTATTACAGTTTATTCTAGTTATGGATTTGTAGTTGTCTTTGGGCCGTGGTTTACGGCAAGACTTTATTTGCTTTCAGATTTTTATGTACTGAGCATTCATATCTAGTTTTGGTTATGTGTGGTTTGGATTATTTATTGTTTTAAGAAAGATAAAATTTGGCACCCGTTTTAATTACATTTAGGTGGTTAGTAATTTTAAAAAGGCGTTCGACAGTGATGCTAAGAATGAACCATTTAAGAAACCTGTTTATATTAAAATAAGGCTTGATCACCCAAGGTTTAATTAGACGGGGTGTCACATAGAAGTGTGTGGAATAAAACTCCACAAGAAGCTTGGAGTGGAAGAAAAATAAGAATCTCACACTTAAGGGTTTTTGGGAGAATTGCAAATGCTCACGTGCCGAATCAAAAGAGGACCAAGTTTGATGATAGAAGTGAAAAATAAATATTTATTCGCTCTGATTCACGCTCCAAAGGCTACAAGTTGTATAATCCAATAAATGGAAAAATCATAACTACCAGCGATGTCATGTTCGATGAGGAAGGTGCCTGGAATTAGAATGTTCAAGAGCAAAACATTGATTTTCTTCCCATTTTTAAAGACAAAGAACGATATCGAGTCATTGAAGATGTGCAAGAGCCCGCCACACCACCTCCATCACTATCATCATCCAAACATGGAGAATCGTCATCATCGTCGGCATCGAGTGGAAGCTCACATGAATGAACACCATACATGATGAGCTTATAAGACATTTATGAGGTAACCAAAGATCACAATAAGCTTACACTTATTTGTCTTTTTGTCAATTTTGAGCCTACAGGTGTTGAATAAGCCATACAAAGAAAAAAATGGAGAGATGCAATGGATGAACGGATCAAAGCCATTGAAAAGAATAACACATGGGAGCTAAAAAGTATTCTTAAAGGGTGCAAAGCGATTGGAGTCAAATGGGTGTATAAAGCAAAGAAGAATGCTAGAGGAGAAGTGGAAAGGTACAAATCAAGATTGGCTGCCAAAGTCTACAAGTAAAGACACGACATAGACTATGAAGAGGTATTCTCTCCCATTGCTCGTCTTGAAACTATAAGATTAATTATTTCATTAACAACACAAAATAAGTTAAAAATTCATCAAACGAATGTTAAGTCCAATTTTCTAAATGGCCACCTTGAAGAAAAAGTATACGTGGAGCAGCCTATGGGTTATGTAGTGAAAGGAAATAAAGATTAAGATCTAAAATTGAATAAAGACTTAGATGGCTTAAAGCAAGCACCAAGGGTGTGGAATAGTGGAATTGACCAATATCTTCAAGATAATGGGTTTCAAAAATGTCCACACGAGCATGCCCTATGTATAAAGGTGAATGGAAATAATATTATTTTTCTTGTGTGATTGTATGTAGATGACTTAATGTTTATAGGAAATGATTCAAGCATGATTAAAGAATTTAAAAAGGCAATGAAAAAAGAATTTAAGATGACATACATTGGGTTGATGCCATATTATCTTGGCATTGAAGTAAGGGAAGTGGATTAAGGCATCTTTATCTGTCAACACGGCCATGCAAAATAACTTATTAAGAAATTCAAGATGTATGATTGTAAGCTTGTAAGCACACCCGTAGAATGTGGACTTAAGTTGTCAAAGCATGAAGAAAGTGAAAAGGTAGATCCATCATTTTTCAAAAGTTTAATGGGAAACTTGTGCTACTGAACATGTATAAGACATGATATTCTCTTTGGAGTTAGCCTCGTTAGTCATACATGGAAGCACCTATGATGACTCGTATAAAGGCTGCAAAAAGGATTCTTCATTACATCAAAGATACAACTGATTATGAATTATTTTATTCTCACTCTAGCAATTTCAAGCTTATTGGATAGAGTGACAATGATTGGGGTGGAGAGCTAGATGATAGAAAGAGCATTAGTGCGTTAGTTTTCTACATAGGAGATACAACCTTCACTTGGAGCTCAAAGAAGGAGCCAATTATCACATTTTCTACTTGTGAAGCCGAATATGTTTCTACCACAACATGTGCGTGTCATGCAATTTAGCTAAGAAACTTAATGAAAGAGCTCAACATGCCATATAAAGCGGTCGAGACATATGTGGACGATAAATTAGCACTTTCATTGGCAATGAATCTGGTGTTCCTTAACAGCAGCAAGCACGACACGAGATATCACTTCATTAGAGAGAGCATAACAAAAAAGGAGGTGGAGATGAAGTACATTAGATCTCATGATTAACTTGCCGACATCTTCACGAAGCCACTCAAGCATGAGGTATTCCACAAGTTACGGAGACTACTTGGAGTTGCAAAACCAAGTTTAAAAGGTGGGGTTGAAAATTAAACTTGGTTTGTGGGCCTATTTAATTTCTATTGGGATTAAATAAGTTGTATTATTTATTGGGATAAATTTTAACTTTAATATAGGCTAGCTTAATTAGTTATTATGAACGTTTATAGTTAGTTGGGTCCATTAAAGGTGTAACATGTCTAGAATGGTCTTTAGCTAGAATGGTCGTGTAAAATATAAAAAAAGTAAGTGGTAGGTGGTAGTTAGGATTTGTAATTAATGAGATTGATTATGGTAGAACCATCAAGTTGTGATACCATGGTACGTTATAGAATCAATTATGTAGAATACAATAAGATTGATTATGTCACACAACTTGAAGAACACATCTTGTATTGATCTCTATTTATAGACACAAATTAGGGTTTTCGTGAGAATAATTCCTATCCTATTATACATATAAAACACAAAGACTTTTAATATACAGACAGTAGCAAAGAACAAGTCAAGGCTTTATAAGAGTGGGTGGTGATTAAGACTTCTTTATGAAGATATATTTGGTCCATTATTTGTAGGAGAAGGTTGCAATGTGAGTGCAGATTACTTCAACTGGTTATGTACTCTATAAAACTTGAGCATTTATAATGATAAGCATATTTCTTGTGTGTAATTGTATTATTAATATCATGCATGTAATTATTTTCTTGTAAAAGAGGCACTTTGATTTCTCCATTCAAGAATTTGAGTTAGCTTTGTATTTGTACATCTACAGTACTGATTTTGTTTATATTTTATCATCATGGTTTGATTATAGATAAAATGATGTGCATTAAATTATTTTACGATATGTGGGGATCTTTAAGGTTAATGGCGTGACTATATGAATCTGAAAATCTAATACTCCTAATGACTATGTTCATTTAATTATCCAATTTCTTCTTAAGTAATATAAATTTATTGTATGCTATGGTTTGGATTATAAACTAACATATTATCATGCCTTCCTCTAAGGAAAGGGTACACCAAGTATTGATAAAGAAACAAGGTATAAATATGGCTTAAGAGTTCACTTCAGGTAACAAGACATTATATAATATTCTTCTTAATTTGTATATGTTAAAATTATTATTGTTATTTAAGTGTAGATTTATTTATTTTCAACTTGTCAAAGTTACACTACAAAATAACTTATTTGGTAATAATTAGCTAATGAACTCTCAATGAAATAAAAGAAAAAAACGTAAACGGTGTTTCAATTATCGATATTTATGAAATTATATGTAAATATAATCTATTAAAGACCAAGACTATAAAGTTACAGATATAATTGTGCTTAACTGACCAAGTCTTATCCCTTTTGACGTCTACGCATGATTTTTAATTACTTCCTTTTGATTTATTTTTGTTGGAAGTTAAACCAAATTCTACAAGGACAACAGAAGGTTCATTAGGAAATGTTAAGAGTCCTAATGGTTATGTTCTTAATTAATATGTGCATGTCTTTATGAAGTATTGATGTATATAGAGTATGCCTATAATTTGAGTATTTATGAATCCAACACATTCGTGTACTTGAAAAAATATAAATAAAGCATATGTAATCTGTTGAAATCAGAAAGACAACAAAAAAATAATTTACAAAGATTTATCGTATTTTCATCCTTTCCATTACCTCTACAAAGTGGTATCAGAGCCACATAGATGGAAAGTTCCAGAAAAATAATTTGGAGTCTCCCATCTCTCGTTTTAATGGAGAAAACAATGATTACCGTAGCAAAAATATGAAGGTGTTTCTCAAGTATTTAAAGACGTGGGAAATTGTTGAAGAAAGATTTGACGAGCCTGAAAATGAAGGCCAGTTGTTTCATGCAAAAAAAAAGATGTTGAATGACAATAAAAAACAAGATAGTAAAGAACTTTTTCAAATATAACGAAACATTGAGATTTTAATTTATGAGAGGATTGCCTAAGCCGAAACTTCAAAGGAAGCATGGGATATTATTCAAGCCACATATAAAGGTGAAAAAGATTCATCTTCAAACATTATGATCAAGTTTTCAAAAGTTAGAAATGAAAGAAAATGAAGGCATTGCTGAATATCTCACTAAAGTAACTTCCATTGTAAATAAAATGGCATCAAATGGAGAGATTCTTCCAGAGGAACGTGTGGTTGAAAAAATTCTTCAGAGTTTACCATCAAAGTTAGATTACATTGTGGTTGTTTTAGAAGAAACAAAGGATCTCCCCACCCTCTCTCTGGAATATTTGCATGGAGGATTGAAATCTCGCGAGGTAAAAATCAGTAGGAGTAATCCTCTACCTTCTTAACAAGATCAAGCTCTAAAGTCCCAATTTAAATCTATGGGAGGTCGTGGTTCTTATCTTTGAAAAGGTAAATTTTTTTAAGCAGAATCTCAAATTTTCGTGGAAGATGAAGAGTTAAACTAAGTCATGAAAGTAATTCAAAAGAAAGAGAAAATAAGAACCCTAAAGGAAGAGGTCATGGCTATCAACAAGGAAGAGGTCAACGGGGAAGAGGCAGTGGCTATTTTGAATGTTACAATTTACATAAACCTTGTCATGTAGCAAGTGAGTGTTTCCATAAACAAGCAAATGAAATGTGATACAATGCTAGTTTTATGCATGATGACAACACTGGAGATAAGTGTGACACACCGCCTAATAAAATACCGGGTGATCAGTCCTATACCAAATTAAAACAGGAATCCCAATTGCTTCATCCTTAGCATCACTGTCGAAAACGCTTTAAAACTTACTAGCCACCTAGTATTCCAAAAGCTGGTGCCAAATTTTAACTTTTTAATTAAACAAAACAGTACATGCGGAAATAAATATAAACCATTAACACAACTAAATAATACTCAGTTGAATAATTAATTAAATAATTTTTCAAATAAACCATTTGTTCAGCAAAGCGAATAATCCAATACAACCATCCAACACCTGAATAAATAAATCTAAAAACTGTACTGAGAAGACTGGGCGACAAGCCCTAAATAAAACTGAAACTGATAAGTGATTTTTACTCTAGGAATGAATGAACGATGCGTCTAATCCAACTCCTGACAGCATCCACATATTCCACAGCTTCGTGTCCCTGGAATAGAATATCAATCCAAGCGTCCCTGTGGCTGGACACCTAAAAGTTATTGAAAACAGTTTTATAGCAAGGGTTAGAACCCAAAATATTTTTAAAATATTTAGCAAGTGAATTAATTGCAGTAATTTAAAATGCATGAATGCACTTCATAATTAAGTTAGTGTCGCACTCTCCTGAGGACATTCTAACCCCTCCACTACTTTGCACACCTAACGGTTACCGTATTCCCACCTAGTTGTACTACCCCATCCAACTAGCCCTGGTATAACATCCCCTTGCCATACTACTCTAACCCGAGTATAATTATTCATGAGTTATAAGTTATCTCACCCATTTAACTTAATTAATTCATTCTTAAAGAATAGAATATAACTATGTCAGAAGTTATATAAAGCAAATACATCACACACTGTATTATTACCCCCATATAATATTTAATACTATTATAAACGTATCTTTACTAAAACAACCACACATATATCATACGTATACTATCCCTCTAGGTATACCCGCACCAGATAATTCCCACTAAAGTGCTATCTCACTAGGTGTGCTCACATAACCTAGTAACCCAAGTTGGAATCGGTCACCAACCTGGCCTAAAATATAAATGAAATGGAGGCAGTCATATTCGTTCCGTGAAAGTGAGATAAGTCCCTCATCCATATACCGGACACTATGACCTGGGGATAAACTCACCCCACACCTCAAGCTAGGGGATTCACCCACATCGCGCAACCTACCTTGATAGCACTAGAGTATATAAATTAAATAAAAATCTAATCACTGTTATTTAATAGCATGCATAATAAACACACATATATATACTATCACTACACCGTATATATATAATATAAACCCTGGCTATATCGTGTACTTAAAGATCCGTAACACTAGCCTGAAATTTTCTGAGTCTCTGTCCCGACTCACTTAATTAATTTTCTCACTTAATAATTTATCATCTTCCCTAGTCTATGGTTCGACTCTAATATATTTAATTCACACCTCAATTAAGATAATATTTTCCCCGAGCCTATGGTCCAACTCTAATATAAATACTCTACACATAAATTTATATGAAATTTGCCCAAATCTATGATTCGACTCTCATTTAATTAATTTACACATTAATTAATTAATACGAATCCGAGTCTGTGGGCCAACTCTCATTTAATTAATTTACCTAATAATTAATTAATACCAATCTGAGTCTTTGGTCCGACTCTCATTTTATTAATTTCACATTAATTAATTTTTTACATTCCTGAGTCTACAGTCTGACTCTAATTTAATTAATGAAGACATCAATTAAATTATTACTTGGTGTCGCCCAACCATTATATCCAGACTCGCTCACTTGGCCCATAACTTAATATTTCCTCGAGTCTATATTTTTCCCCATAACTAATTTTATTTCACCTCAATTCCTTTAATAATCTACTGTCACCCAACTACAATACCTGAATATTTTTCCTCAGCCCAAAACCAATACTTATGAATTATTTCTCGAAATTCGTTCATCTCATGACATACAATTTTCACCCTCCTAAACCCAATTATATCACCCTATAATTGTTAAGGAATATATACCACATATGAATTTATCACTACATAGAAAGTGGGGGAAAAATCTAAACTAAAATTTCTCTTTAAACATAAAACTGGCGAAACTGTCAAAATCCTGGGACCATCAATCAATCGATCCCCTTGGGTCGATCGATCGATCGAACAGGTGATCGTCTTCTCCATCTTGCTATTTTAGCCATTAACGAACCTTCAAGCTTTTGTTTCTTCCCAAACCCTTATTCAAATCCCAACCAACATATTTTCCACACAAGAAAAGGTTCTAAAGACCCTAGAGACCTCAATCCATCAACAAATTTATACAAAACCCTAAGTATATTCGATTTGGGTTTTTCACCCGGGTCTCGTTCTACCAAATTCGACCCCACCATATTCAGTCCATTTAATCGCTAATACATTTTGTAATCCACTCTACAATTTAATCTTAACATTTCCAAATCATAACTTAACATTTATTGAGTAATTTAATCTCCCCATTACTCTAAATTCAGAAAACCCAATTTTAATTATGGTTACAAACCCAAAACGAACTTTCATATACACACACTATGATATGAATTGATTATCATCAATTTAGGAATCACAAAAGTTACCCACTTCCCTGGAATTGTTCGTAGAGTCAGATCCGTTGGTGTAGTCCCTTAATTTAGCTCCAAAAATCCTTAATTGGCTCTTGATTTGCTTTTATCCCAAATTTCCTCTCAAGCCCTAGGTTAAGAATTTGTGTTAACTACCATTCCACACTTCCCCCAATTAGGTTTAAACTCCAACTCCCGTTTTTGGCCACATGGGACTAATTAAAATGACCCGAATCACTCCGTGTGGGCCCGATTATGCCCAAAAATACCCCGAGACCCAATTACTAACCCCGGGTACTCTTTTCTGACTATCTCGACCCTTTCGGACTCAACCGTGCACTCAAAATTGTCATCCAATTTTTTTTTGTCATTTCCAAATTTCGACCTCAAAATACGACACACATTAATTCGGACAATTAAACTTAAAGTCGCCAATTATAAATAATTCTTCCCACTCAAATAAATTCTCCAAATCATAAATTTAAGTTTTTCCAATTTAAATATTATTATAACTCCCAAAAATAATCAATTATTAAATCCTCAAAATTACGGGGTGTTACAATCTTCCCCCCTTATAAAGGAATTTCGTCCTCGAAATTAAGATGAGCGTAATGTTCCAAGCTTCGCATATCACTCTCTAGTCACGTGCCACTAAGCCCACTATATCTAACCCATCCGCTTCTAACCATAAGTTACAAAAGTATACATTTAAATTAACCAGGGTGCCCATACACCCTATACCCGTGCTTAACCGCACAAAATTTGCCTTAATTAACCCGGGTGCCCATACGCCCTATCCCCGTGCTTTACCGCACGAAAGTTACCCGACTATGCTAGTCGGAACACGTAATATAACTTCAAACCTGTAGTCATATCACACACACACACACACACACACACACACACACACACACACACACACACACACACATATATATATATATATATATATATATATATATATATATATATATATATATATATATATATATATATACTGTCCGGGGTACCCAACCCATGTACTAACGACCAAACATCTCCCCACATTCCAATGTTGCACTAAGTTTCATGCGTGGGATGTCTCGCAAAGCGAAATCCAAACAAGAACCCCCCCCCCCCGATACAGTACTACCTAACATTGTCGGTCGTTGAGATCCGTTAGACCCTCAGTCCATAGCACGTACCCCTAAATACTTGTCTTTTAACACAAAAGTATATACGCCTACCCTCATGCTACCAAAGACAACATAAAATACTGCGCCCTTACTATCACTAGTCCTTGCGTAAAATAAACCCTGAGCTATTTTTCTTTGCTCGAACATAAATCTAACAACCCTGATTCATTTTAGTAAACACCCCTACTTACCGGGATAAATGTGAGAACACAAGACCTCACTTTGTGTCTATCGCACCACATAATATAACATATATACACACACATATACATAGGATAAACGCCCTCTCAGGTGATACCTAGTACCAATCATATCCTGGTATCGCGAACACCAAAACTTACCCTCACTCTCCGCAAATATTCAAATCCATCGCTATCCAGCCGATATTTAACCCCTCACATAATTCAAACCTTCTCTCAGTGTACACCTCCACTCTCCCAAGGATAACACCAAAGAATTTCGCTGCACCACGAAAATTTTTCTCTACCTACTATGGCTGCCACAGCCAGCGTTCCCACTAAATTCGACTTATCCGCGCACTCTAGTAAAAATAATTCTTATATTGTGACACTCTCACTGTCACTCAAAACATACCCCATGCCCATAGGATAAAAGATAATTACCTCCATACTCTAGCTGCAATGGTTGATCCTCGAGTCTCTGAGCAGCTCCCCCCCTGCCCGAACGCACCCATGACTTGTTCTAGTGGTTGTACATCCAGGACATCGTCATATAGGTGACCCATGCCATGCTTAGGACAATCCCTCTTTATGTTCCCCGCTTCCCCCCAAACGAAACACCTCTTAATAAATTCACCCTGCCTCCTGCTGATAGCCTCCATCTCTAAATCGTTTGGCATGATTTACCTGCCGAAAATCCTGCCCCTGATCTCCCCATGTCTGCTGTTGGGATACCCCACTGGTACTGTTCCCTCCTGCTTCATCCGACTAGCTTGTTTCCACTCCCCTCTTGCTTCCTTTCACGTGGAAGCGATATTCCTGACAGTGCAGGAGTGATGCGTTAACGACATCTGTATAAGCTACTAACGCGGGATTACCAATCAAATGTTGTCTGATCCTCCAGACCAACCCATCCATGAACCTTGTCGTCTTTCTTTCTTTATCTCTTACCTCATTCAGTACAAAATTTGCCAAAAGAGTGAATTATTCCTCATAATCGGCCACTGAACGTCCCCCTTGTGTTACCTCTCTAAATTTCCTCCTCATTTCAGTCTCAACTACTGGCGAAAATTACTTGCGGTCGAATCGTACCTAAAACTCTGCAATAGTTATTGTATCCCTTTCCTCAACTGTGGTGATCGACTCCCACCACTGCAGCGCTGCTCCCACTAAACTAAAAGTGGATAGCATTTTCTTATTCACCTCATTGCAATCTACCATTCGTAGGTGATGCTGAATATCTCTATTCCACTGACATGCCAGTACCACATATGAACTCCCTCGAAACTCTAGTGAATGGACCTTTTGAAAGACCTCTCGTACTTGCTGCAACCCCGACGGCCCCACGTGAGCCTGAACATCTGGAGACACTAACACTTGTAGCTAATCTCGTGGAAAGTACCTTGCCATAGCGATCATCATTGCTTCAACTGCCTACGCCACTAATTTAGCTACATGTGCTGCCAAAATCATCTCTGGCAGTTGCTGTGATAACTCTTGCTCCTGATGAGCCTCTCTAGTTTCATCTCCCCCTGCTGCCCTAGTTACTCTCTCTCTCCTGGGCGGTATCTGAAATGAGAATCGAATCGTATGAGTTCACTCTCAAATAAAATAAATGGTAGAAGAACGTAAATGCGCACACATATAAGAATACATCAATCCTATGATAGGGCTCTATATCAAAGATTCCTATGCCGAAACGTGAAAAGACGCACAGATCCTAAGGACACTAGAACCTGATGCTCTGATACCATCTGTGACACCCCGCCTAATAAAATACCGGGTGATCAGTCCTATACCAAATTAAAACAGGAATCCCAGTTGCTTGATCCTTAGCTTCACTGTCGAAAACTTTTTAAAACTTACTAACCACCTAGTATTCCAAAAGTTGGTGCCAAATTTTAACATTTTAATTAAATAAAACAGTACATGCAAAAATAAATATAAACCATTCACACAACTGAATAAAACTCAACAAAAAAACTAATTAAACAATTTACAGAATAAACCAGCGGCCACAAAAGCGAATAATCCAATACAACCATCCAACACCTGAATAAATACATCTGAAAACTGTACTGAGAAGACTGGGCGACAAGCCCTAAATAAACTGAAACTGATAAGTGATTCTTACTCTAGGAATGAATGAACGATGCGTATAATCCGACTCCTTCTAGCATCCACATAAGCCGCAGCTTCGTGTCCCTGGAATTGAATATCAATCCTGGCGTCGCTGTGGCTGGACACCTAAAAGGTTTTGAAAATAGTTTTATAGCAAGGGTTAGAACCCAAAAAATTTTGAAAATATTTAGCAAGTGAATTAACTGCAGTAATTTAAAATGCATGAATGTGCTTCATATTTAAGTTAGTTTCGCACTCTGTTGAGGACATTCTCACCCCTCCATTACTATGCACACCTAACGATTACCTTAACCCTACCTAGTTGTACTACCCCGTCCAATTATCCCCGGTATAACCTCCCCTTTCCATACTACTCAAACCCAAGTATAATTATTCATGAGTTATAAGTTATCTCACCCATTTAACTTAATTAATTCCTTCTTAAAGAATAGCATATAACTGTGTCACAAGTTATATAAAGCAAATACAGTACACACTGTATAATTACCCCCATATAATATTTCATACAACTTTATACGTATATTTACTAAAACAACAACACATATATCATACGTATATCTATCCCTCTGGGTATACCTGCACCGGATAATTCCCTCTAAAGTGCTATCTCACTAGGTGTGCTCACATAACCTAGTTACCCAAGTTGGAATCGCTCACCAACATGGCCTAAAACATAAATGAAGTGGAGGCGGTCATATTCCTTCCATGAAAGTGAGATAAGCCCCTCACCCATATACCGGCGACTATGACCTGGGGAAATACTCACCCGACTTCTCAAGCTAGGGGATTCACCCACATCGCGCAACCTTTCTTGATAGCATTAGAGTATTTAAATTAAATAAATATCTAATCACTGATATTTAATAGCATACACAATAAGTACACATATATATACTATCACTACACCGTATATATATAATATAAACCTCGGCTTTACTGTGAACTTAAAGATCTGTAACACTAGCCTGAAATTTTCTGAGTCTCTGTCACGACTCACTTAATTAATTTTCTCACATAATAATTTATCATCTTACCGAGTCTATAGTCCAACTGTAATATATTTAATTCACACCTCAATTAATATAATATTTTCCTCGAGTCTATGGTCCGACTCTAATATAAATACTCTACACATTAATTTATATGAAATTTGCCCAAGTCTATGATTCGACTCGCATTTAATTAATTTACACATTAATTTATTAATACCAATCCGAGTCTATGGTCCAACTCTCATTTAATTAATTTACACATTAATTAATTAATACCAATCCGAGTCTTTGGTCCGACTCTCATTTTATTAATTTCACATTAATTATTTTATTACCTTCCTGAGTCTACAGTTCGATTCTAATTTAATTAATTAAGACATCAATTAATTTATTACTTGGTGTCGGCCAACCATTATATTCGGACTCTCTCACTTGTCCCATAACTTAATATTTCCTCGAGTCTATATTTTTCTCCATAACTAATTTTATTTCACCTCAATTCCTTTAATAATCTAGTGTCACCCAACTACAATACCTGAATATTTTTCCTCAGCACAAAACCAATACTTATGAATTATTTCCCGAAATTCGCTCATGTCATGACATACAATTTTCACCCTCCTAAACACAATTATATCACCCTATAATTGTTACGGAATATATACCACATATGAATTTATCACTACATAGCAAGTGGGGGGGGGGGGAATCTAAACTAAAATTTCTCTTTATACATAAAACTGGCGAAACTGTCAAAATCCTAGGACCATCGATCGATCGATCCCCCTGGGTCGATAAATCGATCGAACAGTTGATTGTCTTCTCCATCTTGCTATTTCAGCCATTAACGAACCTTCAAGCTTTTGTTTCTTCCTAAACACTTATTCAAATCCCAACCAACATATTTTCCACACAAGAAACGGTTCTAAATACCCTAGAGACCTTAATCCATCAACAAATTTATACAAAACCCTAAGTATATTCGATTTGGGTTTGTCACCCGATTCTCGTTCTACCAAATACGACCCCAACATATTCAGTCCATTTAATCACTAATACATTTTTTAATCCACTCTACAATTTAATCTTAATAGTCCTAAATCATAACTTAACATTTATTGAGTAATTTAATCTGCCCATTACTCTAAATTCAGAAAACCCAATTTTAATTATGGTTATACACCCAAAATGAATTTTCATATACACACACAATGATATGAATTGATTATCATCAATTTAGGATTCACAACAGTTAACCACTTACCTGGAATTGTTCGTAGAGTCTGATCCGTTGGTGTAGTCCCTTAATTTGGCTCCAAAAATTCTTAATTGGCTCTTGATTTGCTTTCCCCCAAATTCTCTCTCGAGCCCTAGGTTAAGAATTTGTGTTAACTACCGTTCCACACTTCCCCCAATTAGGTTTAAACTCCAAATCCCGTTTTTGGCCACATGGGCCTAATTAAAATGGCCCGAATCACTCCGTGTGTGCCCGATTATGCCCAAAAATACCTCGAGACCCAATTACTACCCCCGAGTACTCTTTTCTGACTATCTCGACCCATCCGGACTCAACTGCGCACTCAGAATTATCATCCAAATTTTTTTTGTCATTTCCAAATTTTGACCTCAAAATGAGACACACATTAATTCGGACAATTAAACTTAAAGTCGCCAATTATAAATAATTCTTCCCACTCAAATAAATTCTCCAAATCGTAAATTTAAGTTTTTCCAATTTAAATATTTTTATAACTCCCAAAAATAATTAAATATTAAATCCTCAAAATTACGGGGTGTTACATACTTCTCCCCTTATAAAGGAATTTCTTCCTCGAAATTAAGATGAGCGTAATGTTCCAAGCTTCGCATATCACTCTATAGTCATGTGCCTCTAAGCCCGCTATATCTATCCCAACCGCTTCTAACCAAAAGTTACACAAGTATTCATTTAAATTAACCAGGGCGCCCATACACCCTATACCCGTGTTTAACCGCACAAAATTTGCCTTAATTAACTCGGGTGCCCATACACCCTATCCCCGTACTTTACCGCACGAAATTACCCGACTATTCTAGTCGTCACACGTAATATAACTTCAAACCCGTAGTCATATCACACACACACATATATATATATATATATATACTGCCCGGGTTACCCAACCCATGTACTAACGACCAAACATCTCCCCACTTTCCAACGTTGCGCTAAGTTTCATGCGTGGGATGTCGCCAAACAAGAAACCACCCCAATACACTACTACCTAACATTGTCGGTCGTTGAGATCCGTAGACCCTCAGTCCATAGCACGCACCCCTAAATACTTGTCCTTTAACACAAAAGTATATACGCCTACCCTCGTGCTACCAAAGACAACATAAAATACCGCGCCCTTACTATCACTAGTCCTTGCGCAAAATAAACCCTGAGCTATCTCTCTTTGCTCGAATATAAATCTAACCACCCTGATTCATTTTAGTAAACACCCCTACTTATCGGGATAAAATGTGAGAACACAAGACCTCACTTTGTGTCTATCGCACCACATAATATAACATATATACACACATATACATAGGCTAAATGCCCTCTCAGGTGATACCTAGTACCAATCAAATCCTGGTGTCGCGAACACCAAAACTTGCCCTCACTCTCCGCAAATATTCAAAGCCATCGCTATCCAGCTGATATTTACGAAAATTATCCACCCTACTCCCATAATTCTTGAAAGTAGTAACCCCTCACATAATTCAAACCTTCTCTCGGTGTACACCTCCACTCTCCCATGGATAACACCAAAGAATTTCTCTACCCCACAAAAAATTTTCTCTACCTACTATGGCTTCCACAGACAGCGCTCCCACTAAATTTGACTTATCTACGAAC
The DNA here is from genome assembly GCA_949130495.1 of Sambucus nigra. Classification (NCBI taxonomy): domain Eukaryota; kingdom Viridiplantae; phylum Streptophyta; class Magnoliopsida; order Dipsacales; family Adoxaceae; genus Sambucus; species Sambucus nigra. The sequence goes on from OX422217.1 coordinate 576,349,870, forward strand.
TCTAGTAAAAATAATTCTTATATTGTGACACTCTCACTGTCACTCAAAACATACCCCATGCCCATAGGATAAAAGATAATTACCTCCGTACTCTAGCTACAATGGTTGATCCTCGGGTCTCTGAGCAGCTTCCCCCTGCCCGAACGCACCCATGACTTGTTGTAGTGGTTGTATATCCAGGACATCATCATGTAGGTGACCCATGCCATGCTTCGGACAATCACTCTTCATGTGGCCCACTTCCCCATAAACGAAACACCTCTTAATAAATTCACCCTGCCACTGATCCCTTCCTTGCTGGCCTTGTCAGAATTCTTGGCCATCCTCCTGATAGCCTCCATCTCTAAATCGTTTGGCATGATTTCCCTGCAAGAAATCCTGCCCCTGATCTCCCCCTATCTGCTGCTGGGATACCCCACTGGTATCGTTCCCTCCTGCTTCCTCCGACTGGCTGGTTTCCACTCCCCTCTTGCTTCGTTTCACGTGGAAGCGATATTCCTAACAGTGCAGGAGTGATGCGTTAACGAACTCTGTATAAGCTACTAACACGGGATTACCAATCAAATGTTGTCTGATCCTCCAGACCAACCCATCCATGAACCTTGCCTACTTTCTTTCTTTATCGCTTACCTCATCCGGTAAAAAATTTGCCAAACAAGTGAATTATTCCTCGTAATCGGACACTGAATGTCCCCCTTGTGTTACCTCTCTAAATTTCCTCCTCATTTCAGTCTTAACTACTGGAGAAAAATATTTGCGATCGAACCGCACCCAAAACTCGGCAATAGTTACGGTATCCCTTTCCTCAACTGCGGTGATCGACTCCCACAACTATAGCACTGATCCCACTAAACTAAAAGTGGATAGCATTTTCTTATGCACCTCAGTGCAATCTACCATTCGTAGGTAACGCTGAATATCTCTCTTCCACTGACATGCCAGTACCACATCTGAACCCCCTCGAAACTCTGGTGGATGGCCCTTTTGAAAGACCTCTCGTACTTGTTGCCACCCCGACGACCCCGCGTGAGCTTGAACATATGGAGACACTAACACTTGTGGCTAATCTCGTGGAAAGTACCTTGCCATAGTGATCATCGTTGCTTCAACTGCTTGCGCCACTAATTTAGCTACCTGTGCTGCCGAAATCATCTTTGGCAGTTGCTGCGGTAACTCTTGCTCCTGATGAGCCTCTCTAGTTTCATCTACCCCTGCTGCCCTAGCTGCTCTCTCTCTCCTGGGCGTCATCAGAAATGAGAATCGAATCATATGAGTTCACTCTCAAATAAAATAAATGGTAGAAGAACGTAAATGCGCATACATATAAGAATACAACAATCCTATGATAGGGCTCTATATCAAAGATTCCTAAGCCGAAACGTGAAAAGCCGCACAGATCCTAAGGACACTAGAACCTGATGGTCTAATACCATTTATGGCACCCGGCCTAATAAAATACCGGGTGATCAATCCTACACCAAATTAAAACAGGAATCCCAGTTGCTTCATCCTTAGCATCACTGTCGAAAACTTTTTAAAACTTACTTGCCCCCTGGTATTCCCAAATCTGGTTCCAAATTTAAACTTTTTAATTAAACAAAACAGTACATGCAGAACTAAATATAAACCATTCATACAACTGAATAAAACTCAACTGAATAATTAATTAGAAAATTTGCCGAATAAACCATCGGCCACCAAATCGAATAATCCAATACAACCATCCAACACCTGAATAGATACATCTGAAAACTGTACTGAGAAGACTGGGTAACAAGCCCTAAATAAAACTGAAACTGATAAGTGATTCTTACTCTAGGAATGAATGAATGATGCGTCTAATCCGACTCCTGCTAGCATCCACATAAGCTGCAGCTTCGTGCCCCTGGAATAGAATATCAATCCTGACGACTTTGTGGATGGACACCTAAAAGGTTATGAAAATATTTTTATAGCAAGGGTTAGAACCCAAAACAATTTGAAAATATTTAGCATGTGAATTAGCTGCAGTAATTTAAAATGCATGAATGCGCTTCATATTTAAGTTAGTTTCGCACTCTGTTGAGGACATTCTCACCCCTCCACTACTGTGCACACCTAACGGTTACCTTAACCCTACCTAGTTGTACTACCCCGTCCAACTAGCCCCGGTATAGCCTCCCCTTGCCATACTACTCTAATCTGAGTATAATTGTTCATGAGTTATAAGTTATCTCACCCATTTGACTTAATTAATTCCTTCATAAAGAATAGTATATAACTGTGTCACAAGTTATATAAAGCAAATACATTACATACTATATTATTACCCCCATATAATATTTAATACTATTATATACGTATCTTTACTAAAACAACCACACATATATCATACGTATATATATCCCTCTGGGTATACCCGCACCGGATAATTCCCTCTAAAGTGTTATATCACTAGGTGTGCTCACATAACCTAGTTATTCAAGTTCGAATCGCTCACCAACCTGGCCTAAAACATAAACGAAGTGGAGGCGGTCATATTCCTTCCCTGAAAGTGAGATATGCCCCTCACCCATATACTGGACGCTATGACCTGGGGATATACTCACCCTACTCCTCAAGCTAGGGGATTCACCCACATCGCGCAACCTCCCTTGATAGCATTAGAGGATATAAATTAAATAAATATCTAATCACTGATATTTTATAGCACCCACAATAAATACACATACATATACTATCACTACGCCGTATATATATAATATAAACCCCGGCTTTACCGTGTACTTAAAGATCCGTAACACTAGCCTAAAGTTTTCTGAGTCTCTGTCCAGACTCACTTAATTAATTTTCTCACTTAATAATTTATCATCTTCCCGAGTCTATGGTCCGAGTCTATGGTCCGAGTCTAATATATTTAATTCACACCTCAATTAATATAATATTTTCTCCGAGTCTATGGTCTGACTCTAGTATAAATACTCTACACATTAATTTATATGAAATTTGCCCAAGTCTATGATTCCACTCTCATTTAATTAATTTACTCATTAATTAATTAATACCAATCCGAGCCTGTGGGCCAACTCTCTTTTAATTAATTTACACATCAATTAATTAAATACCAATCCGAGTCTGTGGTCCGAATTTCACATTAATTAATTTATTACCTTCCCGAGTCTACAGTCCGACTCTAATTTAATTAATTAACACATCAATTAATTTATTACTTGGTGTCGCCCAACCATTATATCCGGACTCACTCACTTGGCCCATAACTTAATATTTTCCCGAGTATATATTTTTCCCCATAACTAATTTTATTTCACCTCAATTCCTTTAATAATGTAGTGTCACACTACTACAATACCTGAATATTTTTCCTCCGCCCAAAACCAATACTTATGAATTATTTCTCAAAATTCGTTCATCTCATGAGATACAATTTTCACCCTCCTAATTAAAATGGTCTGAATCACTCCGTGTGGGCCCGGCTATGCCCAAAAATACTCCAATACCCAATTACTACCCCCGGGAACTCTTTTCTGACAATCTCGACCCATCCGGACTCAACTGCGCACTCAGAATTGTCATCCGAAATATTTTTTGTGATTTCCAAATTTCGACCTCAAAATGCGACACACATTAATTCGGACAATTAAACTTAAAGTCGCCAATTATAAATAATTCTTCCCACTCAAATAAATTCTCCAAATCATAAATTTAAGTTTCTCCAATTTAAATATTTTTATAACTTCTAAAAATAATTAAATATTAAATCCTCAAAATTACGGGATGTTACAATAAGAGTCAATAAGAAACTTTGTTATTGGTATGCCAAAATAGAGATATGAATGACTGTGGTACTTGGACATCGGTGCCAGTAAACATATGGATGGTAACAAAATGACATTTTCAAATTTTGTTGAATCATATCATGGGAAAGTAAAAGGTGGAGATGGAAAGTCTTATGAGATAAAGGTGTCGATGAAGTGGAATTCAAAATAAAGTCGGGCAGAGTGGAGAAAATTTCTAAAGTTTATTGTATTCCTGGATCAAAATATAATTTGTTGAGTATCGGTGAACTTCTATTAAGGGGTTTTAATATCCACCTTCATAAAAATTATTGTCTCTTGTCGAAGCAAAATCAACTTGTAGCTAAGGTTGGAGTAGCGAAAAATAATTTATTCCCTCTTGCTCTTGAGACAACAATTTTTATCTTTTGTGGCAAGTGTTGATAAAGAGATCTCCATGTTATGGCATGACATATTTGGTCACTTGAACTATGGAAGCTTGAAGATGCTATCAACAAAGACAATGGTTCATTCGCTGCCTCAGATTGACCTTGTGGATGATGTTTATGAAGATTGTAAGTTGGAAAGCAACATAAAAATCCATTCCCATCACAATCCACATGGAAAGTAAAGAAGTCATTGGAACTTTTTCATTCAGATATTTGTGGACCAATGTCAAAGACATCTTTTGTAGGTAAATGGCATTTTATCTCCTTTATTTATGACCATTCACGACAAGTTTGGGTTTATTTTTGACGTGAAAAATCAGAAGCCTTTCAAGGTTTTAAGTATTTCAAAAATGAAGTTGAAATATATTCTTGTTTGTTAATAAAAAAAACTTGAGGACTTATTGAGGAGGAGAGTACGTATCAAATGAGTTTAAACAATATTGTAAAGATCGTGGAATAAGGCATGAAATGACAGTTCAATATACACCCCAACATAATTGAGTTTGTGAAAGAAAGAATCGAATAATCATGGAAATGGATCGATGCATTCTTAAAAGGAAGAACTTACCCCGATGTTTTTGGGAAGAAGCTATTTCGTGTGTAATTTATCTAATTAACAGATCGCCAACAATAATTTTGGGAAAATGCACACCTTATGAGGCTTGGTATGGATCAAAACCAGATGTTCACAATTCGAGGGTGTTTAGAAGTGTTACTTATGCACATATTCCGATGAAATGAGACAAAAATTGAATGAAAAATTAGAAAAGTGCATTTTCATTGGTTATAGTGAAAGGAGCAAGGCGTACAAGTTGTATAACCCAAGGACGATGAAGATTGTGATTAGTCCTAATGTTTGTTTTAATAAAAATTCTTCCTTAGACAGTAGGGAAGATGGGCCATCAAATCTACCCATTTCTTATGAAGAGAAAAATTCACAATCTGAAACTGAGGAAGAGTATGAAGGTCCTCCTTCGAAGATGAGAAGTTTAAAAGAAATTTATGACACTACTAAGCATGTTGATCAAAATGGTGTTGTTTTCTTTGCTGGAGAAAATCCAATTTCTTTGGATGATGCATACAAGGAAGAAAAGTGAAGGCAAGATATGAAAGAAGAGATTAAACAAATAAAAAAAGAATAATATATGGTAACTTAAAATTTTTCCTCCTTACAAATATCCCATTGGTGTGAAGTGGGTTTACAAGATAAAAATTAATCTGGATAGTTCTGTTAACAAGTATAAATCAAAACTTATAGCAAAGGGGTATAAGCAAAAGGAAGGAGAAGACTATATCAAGGTATTTTCTCCCGTATCTAGACTTGACACCGTTCACTTAATTATTTCTCTTGTGAATCAGAATAGTTGGAAGGTATTTCAAATGGATGTAAAGTCTTCCTTCTTAAATGGTGTCCTTAACTAAGAAGTCTACCTTAAGTAGACATCTGGTTTTATAAATAAAGGGGAAGATAATAAAGTTTATAAGTTGAAACGAGCTTTATATGGACTGAAACAATCACCAAAAGTTTGTTACAACTGCATCAATTCATACTGTGAGAAGAATGGATTTCAGAAATGTCCATACGAGCATACTCTCTATACCAAGAGTTTCTGACACAGCTTTATAGTAATAAGTCTTTACATTCAGTCAGATTTGGGATGACAGATTTGGGAGAATTACATCATTTTATTGGTATTGAGATCATACAGTCAAAAGAAGTACATTCATCTTTCATGAGAGTTATGTGAAAGAGATTTTGAATAATGCAAGATGGAAAGTTCTAATACAATAACAACTCCATGTGTTACTAGTACGAAATTAAGCAAAGAAGGAAAAGGAAAGCTTGTTAACTCCATTATGTTTCAGAATTTAATTAGGAATTTAATGTACTTATAGCAACCTGACCAGATATTATATATGCAGTAAGTTTGGTAAGCATATTTATGGAAAAACCATGTTCAAATAATTGGGAGGATGCTAAAAGAATTTTACAATATGTCAAAAAAATAGCCCATTGTTGCACTCTCTACTATGGAGGCAGAATACATTCCCGCTTCATTTGTAGGTTGTCAATTTATTTAGTTTCGAGGTTTTTTGGAAAGTCTCAAGAATAAGAAAATCAATCTAACGATGTTGTTGTGAGGCAATAATTCAACTATTTCAGTCACAAAAGATCTAGCTTTTATTGGGAAAACAAAACACATCCGCATTAGATATCATTTTTTGAGGGAGCTTGTAAGATAATAAGTTATTCAAGTTGAATTTTGCAAAACTTATGAACAAATGTCATACATTTTTACAAAGCCTCTTGGTGGACATATATTCAAAAGAGACGTTGCAAGATTGGGAGTCAGTGGAAAATTTTATGCGAGGCATTGTTGGAAGTTAAACCAAATTCTATAAGGACAACAAAAAGGTTCATTGGGAAATGTTAAGAGTCATAATGAATTTGTTCTTAATTAATGTGTCCATGTCTTTATGAAGTATTTATGTATGTAGAGTATGCATCTATCTAGAGTATTCATGAATCCAACACATTCGTGCACTTGAAAAAATATAAATACAACATATTTAATCAATTGAAACTAGAAATACAAGAAATAAATACTTTGTAGTGATTTATCATATTATTGCATATCACAACAACTTATTATTTTTCCCGTGTAAATTGTAATCATATGAAACCCTTGGAATTTGGACCTTTAGTAATGGGCTTTTATCTCTATGTGATTATTCTTTGAGCCTTGATGGTAATTGTTCAAAGTTAGTGGGAAGAAAATTGATTTTTTAGGAAAATTCTTTAGTTTAAATAATATTGAAGGTCATTTGAACGAGTTGCCAATCTCATTCGAATGACAATTAGTTTGGTTCAAACGAAATCTAAGGACGTTTAAAGAGGGGTTCTAATGAGGATCGAACGGGGTATCATTGCATAAAATTTCCAACCTCCTCAGAAGGTCATTCGATTGACGATCGATCAAGACCTTAATCTCATTCGAATAAGGTCTCAATCTCGTTCGAACGAGGTAATCAGATATTGAATTTTTAAATTTGGAAAATGATGTCAAAAATGTGTATTATTAGATGTTTTGATTTGTCAAGCTCTCAATGGAGCAAATCATTTCTTGATTAGGGTTTAGGGGAAATTTGGGGATTTTACCCCAAAGGGTTTTGGGGTATTTAATAGAGATTATGGAAATTTGGGGCTCATATGATTAGATTCTCTCTCTCTCTCTCTCTCTATCTCTTTCTAATATCTTTAGACCTCCCCTGGAGTCCAACCACCATCCCAAGACAAGAAGCACCACCTCTCCACCTCCAATCACCATATTTACCTTATATTCCACCATATTAAAGCCCATAAAACCTATGTACACCATGTGCTGAGCCAGAAAGATGTTGGAGTTTCTTATTGGGGGTTTTTAAAGGAGAAAAAGTAGACATTTGTGGAGTTGAAAGGAGTCTTCTTGGAGCTTTCATGGAGGCAATGTTTGTGAAGCTAGTAAACCTCTTTAAGGACACCTTAGGATGTGGGAGGTTGCGGTCTTCAACCCTCATTCTACCATTTTTGGACCTACATTTGAGGTGGGAAAAACTCTATTCTTATCCTTGAACTCATAGTTTCAATGTATTTGTGTTATAATTGAGTTTGTAAGAGTAGGTTGCATATATGGTTAAAGAGGATATTTCTTGTGATTTTATATAAATGGATTAGAAAATTATTTTAAGAATGTTGAATAAATGATGAGTTTTAAGAAGCTTGGTGTCAAACATTTGATAGAATAAAATGTTTTGTAAATAATGTTTATCTTGTTAAAGATATTTTGTGAGCAATACTCTAAATTTCTTGCCCAAATGAAAATTTATTAAATTTGGACATTTATCTAAGACTTTAAGAATAAATATTTCTTTTGTCTTGAAAAATGTATTTTTGCAAGTGTTATGGAATTTCTTGAATAAATCATGTGTTGAGCTCATATTCTTGGATTTTTATAATTAAAATCCTTCTTCCCAAGGATATAAACTTGTATCATTTTGATGAAAAGCATATAAACAAGTTTAATGGATATTTTAATGAGTTGTAACTTGAAATAAAGAACATAAAATTTTCATCCCTTAAAGTGTGTGAAAAACTATTAAAACTGTGATAAGTGTATGATGTTGAGACTACATATGTTAGTAAAGGAAATGTAATTTTCTTATAATGTAGTCTTTAAATGTTCAATGATTTTTAGAGAATGAAAGTATAGAATAAATAGATTTCCAAATTGAGAAATATGTTACTCTAAAGTGTTAAATAAGTGTTTTGGGAAATAACACTTGTGAAATTGGAGGAAAAGACAAGTTTGGAAATAAATGGGTAAAATGATAAATTTACATAAAACGGAATATTTTTATGAAACAAAAATGTTGCAAAAAGGTGTTACACAAATGGTCCTAAGTGAACATAATTTTGGGATAAAATTAATGCTAGAGTAAAAGAACAATAAACGATTATTTTAAAGTGTAACAAAAATTAGGGTGAAACCCCAGGTTTTCGCTTCGATCGATAAAAGAAAAGTGGAATAATGGGGACATTTGAAATAAAGATGTTAAACACAATAATTCATACTCATATTACACCGAGAATAATTAAGTAGGTCCTTGAACTGTGGGTTGAAAGACACAAAATTACTGGCCAGAGCATATGGTAACATAGCCGGCGTTATGGAGCCCATTGAAGTATGCGAATATTTGGAAGATTCTTATAAAGATAATGAAATGGAACACGTCATGAAATGGGTTTTGTATGAATATATGAATACACAACCTAACTTGAATGAATTAATAAATGTTTCGGTAAAGGGATAAAGTGGACAAGAAATGTGAAAATTGATTAATATTCATAAAGTAAAGGAACGATAAAGTGTAATGGCTAAATGGGTAGTTAAGTAACCAAAAAAGTTTTAACTCCTAATTAACACAAGGGTGTTTTTTTGACGGGTTTTCAAAGGAAAAATAAGTATTTTCCAACATGGTGCTTGCATGTATTGAGAGGTGATTTTCAATGAAAATACTAACAATAATTTGTATAAATAAAGGTGTAATTTCTGTGACAGAAGTTCTTTCCCTTAAACAAAGGATTATTTTTTACAATATTTTACTAGGTGTGTCAAATCAATAAATGGATGTCAAGTTAAGTAAATGGAAAATTCTTTTACATAATTAAGGTGAATTAATCGGGATAAGTAACGTTTTTGGAATAAAAATGGTCTCATGCATTACAATATATATATATATATATGTGTGTGTGTGTGTGTGTGTGTGTGTGTGTGTGTGTGTGTGTGTGTGTGTGTAGGGTCGTTGCATGTGCATGTCATTATAACTTGTCGAGTCTCTTTCCTGTCATTCAATTCTATACTACATTATAGTATTTTCCCACTAGGCATTCGGCTCATTTCCCCTCTTTGTTATGACAGGTACTATGCAGGTAAGCATTCTTTTTATATTACATTATTAGCTCTTTATACTCAAATTTAGGGAATGCTTCCCATGAGTACTTCACGTAGTTTAATATGAAATGGAATTGCATGCTAAATAAGTGAAGCATTAATTAAATAAAACTGGTTTAGCAACATTATATAGGTTGTTTAATTTCACTTCAAACCTAACATTCGGGCTGAACCGGGTTAACCACAGGTAACCCATAAATCCAGGTAGGGGCGTTACAAATGGTATCAGAGCTCCAGGTTCATGGTTCCTTTTGGGAGTGACGTAATGAGGTTGGTAGTGGATTTTTCAACGTTGATGGTGGTTTGGGGTTGGTCACACCGGACTGGTGACGGTTTCAATCCATGCTCTCAACGGTAGAGTCAAGGAGATTAACACAATGAATAATTCATTGCCAAGTGGAATGCAACCAAGTTCGTGGTCATTAATCGCTTTCGCGCTTCTGATTTAGATATGTTAGTGATTTGCGGGTGTCTGTTTGAGCCGATAGTAGCGGTACTGTGGTTTTTAGTGTGAGGTGCTTTGTATTAACCCTTGATAATGTGAGAGTCCTGTTGAGATGTCGATAGGGATTAATGACACCCATTGGGAGTATACTGTGAATTGTGTAAAGTCAACTGTGGAAATTTTATGATTAAAATGTGAGGCCTAAGCAGTGTCAATTTGTGGTTAAAATACGTATAGTTTCTGGGTGCGACACCTATGGGTAGTTAATGTCGATGATGTGATTAGGCGAGCTTGATCCTTGGGGTAATGTCATGTCGTTAATGCTTGACAGATCGATGTGCATGTAGAACTGTGTTGGTTCATGCTTAAGGATGTGTGCACTAAGTTTTAGTTGATAAGATGTTATCCTTATGAGTGAGTGGCTTACTAGTTGTCGGACGATAGATGTATCTCACTATCCATGATTAGAGATACAGGCTAATTATGGTAAATATGTCACATGTCTGGCAATGATGAGTTAAAATGACATGGGAGTCAACCCAAGGTAGCCTTCTATAACATAGTTTTCGAAAGTATGATGCAACAATTGACAAATGGGATCTTAGGGACATCGTTAGTGTAGACCTAAAGACTTACTGGTTATATACAATGTCATGTATCCTGCCCGAATCCTTAGTAGTGTGGGCTTGAGGTTTAAAACGTGGCACCCCTAGGATTAGGGGATGACTTGTTGCGACTCCTTGAGGTGTTCGATGATTATGTCTTTCCATGTTTGGAGACCTATAGTTTAGTATTTGGGTGAGTATTGTAACACCCCGTATTTTTATGCTATATTAATTTGGGGATTTATTAAATTTAATATGAGTTAATTATTTAATAAAAATCCGAAAATTAATTATATTATAATTATTAACGTGACGAGAGTTAGTAATTATGGGAAATTTATTGAATATTACTAATGAGCAAAGTAATATATATGATATTGGTTATATTGAATGTCATGAGTGAATTAAATGACAATTTCGGAAATTTAAATCGGGACGTGCTCGTGTCGCGTCGGGACTAAATTTTGATAAATAAAAAAAGAATATTTTATAAGTTGTCTGTATGGTCGTTTTGAGCGCGCCAACGCATCCGGAAGGGTCTAGATAGTCAGAAAAGTGTACCCGGGTGTGTAGTTTGGGTCTCGGGGTGTTTTTAGGCCTAATTAGTAACCCGGGAGGGTATTTTGGTCATTTTATATTTTTGGGTAATTAAACCCACGAAAATTAGAGGGACTATATCTGATATTGAGGTTGTCACCTAGGGTTAGAATTCCCAAAACCTAGAACGGCCATTGGAGAAGAGAGGAGAGAGCTCTCAAGCAATTTCAAGGCTCAAAACTCAACGGTTTGCGCCGCCGCCACCACCAACGCGTAGATCGCGAGACAAGGAACGCAACCACACCAAAATCAGCCGTAAATCAGAATACCAAAAATCCCAGGCAAGTGTTTATCTTTCTTATTTCGTTGATGCATCTTTCATATTAGTTTAGAAGTAATTAGGTTGAGTTTTAATGGAAGAAAACCCAATTTGTGATAGGAAAATCCATGTAGTATTGGTTTATATGATGATTCTGGAAACCCTTGCCATGTAGAGGAATTTAACCACGAAATTTTGATGATTATAAGAAGGAAATTCTGGAGAAAATTTGTTAGAAACCTGTTTAAAAAAATTCTAGGGTTCTTGACAATTAGATAAAACTTTGGGTTGATAATCCGTGTTTAAATGATAGAAATAAACATGCTTTACGTTGGAAATATCTGGTATATTGATATAATGTTAGTAGTAGAATTTTTGGGATGTTTGGGTTTGTAAAATATGTATTTGGATGAAGATAGGTGGTAGAACCCGTAACTGCAATTTTGCAGAAATCGAAATACCTGCTTGATCGATCGATCGAGCATAGAGCTTCGATCGATCGAAGGTTCGATCGATCGAGCCCCAAACCTCGATCGATCGATCCCTCCTGGCAGACTCATGTTTCCCCTTATTAATTAGTTGAAAGTCAATTTAATTTGAAATAATTCTTGGGCATCCTTAATAAAATGTTTTGGGAGATATGGAGGACCAGTAGGACATATGAATAATTTTGGGATTCTTAATATGAGACGAGAATTGTACATGTGGGATAATTACTTAAGGGTTGATGAATTTATGAATTAACGGGAGAGTTGCGTAAGAGAGTTATGTTGGAACATAGAAAGGACCCTTACTGAATTTTATACTTGGGAGGATAGAGTCCATGCATGTTACGTATTCAGATGAGAAAACCCTTCGAGTTAAAGTTAGAAACGAACTCTTATACGTAATACTAATAATGAGAAAATTAAGGACAAATGTTGTAATTATGGGTGATGAGAGGAACCTATGTTAATATGATAAAAGTGGTATATTTATATGATTGTGTATGCATATATTATATACATGTGAAAACCATGCCCGCGCTACTTGCTATCCCTGAGGTTACCGCGCTGGGACGATCTTATCTTGTGTTGCCTTATGGGGGGATATTGATTCGTAACCTAGGAGATAGATATCCTTGGTACAGGTTATCGAATCGATAGTTTGGGCGGTCCTAAGAGACGTGAGGGTATGTACTGACCTCTTAGAGACTTGGAATCTATACTTCGCCTCAATCTTGTTTGTGTTTATATGTTGATACAGTTCGAGAGTGATTCCGGTCTTGTATTTCCCTTAGTGTGATCGATACGGGGATTGGATAGCAGAGTATGGCCGCACCATAGTTTTATTTGGGGTGTTGTTATTATATATATATTATACGAGTAGTTAATATATATAATATATATATATGAAATTATGAAATTTGGTACTACCTATTGTGTTATGGTAAGTAAGACTGATATAATGTCGTAAATCGGAAATACTTGTTTGAAAAGTATAATATAACACTGGGAAGCTTTGTTAATAAATAAAGTAAAAATGAGAGTATTGTTATTAAGCGAAATCCTCCTTTTTAAACATTTACACGGTTCGGTTCTGAAATCTTACAAGTAATCTAAGATAAGTTAAATCACTGGGAAGATTAGTGCGATAAATGATAAGACAAACCGTTGGGAAGGTTAGTGCGATAGGTGTGCACATTAGATGAGAGGTGAGAATTTCTCAAGAGAGTGTCGCACTAATATGTTGTTGCATTGGCCTGTATCAATTTAAATACTTGATAAACGTATTTTAAATCAAACACACTATCGGGCTCTGACCCGTTTCTTTTTCTCTTTCTCTCTCTTGTATATATATGTATATATTACAGGTGCCCAGCCACAGGGGCGTCTTGCTTAGGATCCCTTGAAAGGAACGTGCTGCAGCTTAGGTGGGAGTTGCAGGCCACTTGCATAGACGACTTCGCTTACTGGATTCCACATCTATCATTCTCATTTATTGGGCATGTGTCGCCCTTTCCACTATTTATCTGTTTTATTGGGACATTTGTATTTCAGTTATTCCTAGTACGGTTACCTTGGGATTTATTCGAGCATGAATGTTTTACTTTAGGTTTTAAATGTTGGGATTTGAATGTTGAATGTTTGAATTAATTGGATTATGTTCCAGGATGACTGTTGTATGATTCTTACTTATTGAAAATGTTGTTAATAACTAATTAAATAAGCTTTTCTTTAAAAATACAATTTGGTTAGAAAGGTTAAAAATGGTTTTGACACATAGCTTAATTAATTAGGGTGTTAATTTGGAAAAGTTTATTTTTACGACAGTGATGCTAAGAATGAACCAACTGTTTACCTTGATTTTAATTTAATAAAGGAGTGATCGCCCGGTATTTAATTAGGCGGGGTGTCACAGGTGGTATCAGAGCATCAGGTTCTAGTGTCCTTTAGGATCTGTGCGGCTTATTATGCTTTCAGCGTTTCTTTCTTTGATATAGAGCCCTAATACTAGGAATGTTGTGTTCATCTCTATACATTGGAAATTCGTGCTTCTGCGATTTGTTTATTTGAATGATGAACTCATCCAAATTTATTTAAATTTTTAGATGGACCGTCAAGAAGAACTCGCTAGAACGGTTAAGGGAGTCAACGAGCAGGATCGACTCACACCTCAGGTAACCCTAGAGAGACTATCAACCGATGAGTTAGCAGGTATTGTGGCACAGGCAGTTACCACTGTAGTTTTACAGTATCAAGAACGCAACACACAGCTCATGGGGGGGCAAAAGATCTAGAGAGTACAGTCAGTCTGTCGTGACTGGTAATAACAAGTGCGTGAAGATACAAAAATCACGACAACAATCTCCTCAGGCCAGTAAAAGCCACGAAGGTAACCAATTGTGCGGAGAAGCCCAAAAGCGTCAGGGTCAACAAAACCGAGGGCCGAGTGAAGTCACGAAGAGGTGTTTTAAATGCGGTATGGACGGTCATGAACGTCGAACTTGCCCAGATCAGTCTGGAAAGGAACTTCAACCCAACCAGAGAGAACTTTCAGGACTCTGCTATAAATGCGTACATCCGGGTCACATGTGGAGGGATTGTCCTCACCCTAACAAAGTCTTTTCACAAGTTTTCCATCAAGGCCAGCAAGACTAGGGAAAAAGCGAGACTAGTCATAAAAGTAATGAAGTGAAATTTATCCCCATGAAAGTTACATATTTAGATCATGATTATATGTAATGATGATCCCCATTGATGTAAAAATCTATCAAGCATAATAGAGATTGAAATAAATTATGTTGATGATCATCTTTGATTTAGATATTACTGAAATTCGGACTTGGAAAAAGGGATAGATTTTCAAGGGAGAATCGGTTCGCCCCACAACCGAACCGGTTACAACCCCCTGCCATGGACATTTGTACTATTTTTTTAGAAAACATTAATAGGTTAATTCGGGGATTGAATTAAATATTCGGGGACAATTGTGAACTTCTAAAAAAATATATGAATAAATGGGAAGAATTTTATTCGAAAATGAATAATGGAATTTCGATGAAAATTCGAACGTATAAGGATGCGGGTTGAGTGAAACTAAAATGTATCCATAAATTTTTATGATGAAATTTAATTAATTAATTAGTGAATGATTAATTAATTATGGATATGAATAATATTGCGAAAACGGTTTATATGAGCCACGAGTGATAGGCATGGTTAAATGGAATTTTGAGAAATATATAAGGGTACAGAGACAATATATATATATATATATATATATATATATATATATATATATATATATATATATATATATATATTATATCGGTGTGAATGATATAATTAATTAAACATACTACTCTAGTAGTGCTATTAATGGAGGTTGCGCTAAGTATCGAACCCAGATCATAGCGCCAAGCATGCCTGGTAAGGTTGGAGTAGAGTGATGTAATGTTGGTATGGTTATGCTCATTGGTTCAAGACTATGATTGCCTCCAATAAGTTTTATTTTTGGGTATGGTAGACGATTCCATCCCGGTATTTCCAGGGTGAGGAAGTATTGTCCTGAAGAATAGCACACTAGATAACCGTATCTCAGGGAGATTTATCTCGTACAAATGATGTGTATACATATATAATGAGTGATTATATGTATATTACGATGTGAATATTTGAATATTAATGTGAAGAAGTATACACGGCGTAAACATTAAGTGTGAATAATGTTGACTTAACTAACGAAAGTTAATGACTTTAATTAATAGATTAAAATTGAGGATTATAATTATTAATCGTAATTGGAATTAATTAGGTAAAACACGTGATAATGGGATAGCGTATAGAATTAAGGATGGTAAGGGACTAGTTTGGCGGGTAGCATAACTAGGTAGTTAAAATGCAATCGTTGGGTGCACACTTGAGATGAGAGGTGAGAAATGTCTCAAGAGAGTGTCACACCAATTTAAAATATGGATGAATCGTCATAATTAATGATGCATTTTAATTACTTGCAAAATGTTTTCTAAAAGGTTTTTGGGCCCAGACCCATATCAAATCCATTTTCAAAAGCTTTTAGCTATCCATCAACAGGGACGCTAAGCTTGATTGTTCTATCACGTACCGGAGCTGCAGTAATTGTGGATGTTACAGGATATTGTTATAGTTGTTTCTTTCATCACATTCTAGATAAGGTCAATTTTATTTCCAGGCATGTTACCTAACTTGAACGACTTTTTTTATTTCATTTTATTTGGAAATGTTGTATGGTTATTATTTTAACCAATGGGTATTTCGGTTAAGGATTTGGTATGTAATAGACTTATGTTTCAGATTTATATTATTACGGTGGATTTACTTTAATTGTTTAACTAAATTGTGGGTTGAGTATGTTGTTGATAATAAAGATTAAAATTAACACCCGGCTTAATTTAATAATAGGTGGTCGGTAATTAATTGATGTTGATAGTAATGCAAAGAATGAGACACATGAGATTCCTGTTTTATTTAAATAACGGATGGCCACCCATTATATTAATAACTGAGGTGTCACAGATGGTATCAGAGCATCAGGTTCTAGAGTCCTTGGGATCTGTACGGACTTTTTACATTTCTACCATAGCGTTCTTTGATATAAAGCCATATTAGTAGGACTATTTAATTAAACTATAAGTTTACGTTCTTCCACTGATAATGGTATTTAATTGTGAAGTTATACAAATTCGATCTGGTTTCAGATGCCACCTAGGAGAGAACATTAGGCTAGGGAAACTGGTGAGGCTAATGCTGGACAGGCACAGCCTCAGCTTCAGCCTCAACCTCAGGGACCGCATGGTACTGTTATATCCGTTGAGGTAGCTAACATTATCATCCAAGTAGTTAATGCCACAATGACAACTATAGATCACTAGAAACTACATGTTCAGCCCCAACAGTTGGAAGTTCCATCCATTCCAGCCCTCCTTGGACCATCACCCTGGGAGCAAGTTAAGGAGGCCTTCTAGAAGGGGCATCCTCTAGAATTCCATGACATATCGGATGTTATAGTTGCTAGTCAGTGGAAGAAAGACATGCAAAGGCATTTTCGTATGGTGGAGTGCAATGACAGTAAAAAATAGATGCTAGAAACCTTTAAGCTTGTGGAAGTAGCTTTACAATGTTGGGAGTCGATCACCACAGCAGAGGAGTGATATGTGATGCCTATTGTTGAGTTATGGGTGTAGTTTGATTATAAATACTTTCCTTCTTCAAATGAGACTGAGATGATGAGTAAATTCTAGAACCTTGAGCATGGAGACCGTTCATTAGTGGAATACAAGGAAGAAACTACCAAAATAACAAATTTTGTGTCAAATGAGGTAAATACTGAAGAAAAGAAAATGAGGAGTTTCTTAGATGGTGTGAACTAGAGAATGAGGCAGCATTTATTGGGGAACCCAACATTGTAGACTTACCTGAATATTATTAATGCTACACTGTTACACTGTTAGGAACATCGCTTCCACAGAGGAAGCAAGAGATTAGGGGATTCCAATCAATTGAGAAGATCTGGGGGGTAATGATGCCAGTAGAGTACCTCAGTCTCAGCAATTTGGTCATCATCACGAGCGATGTTCTCAGTAGGGGAATTCATCAAAGATATTTTATCTGGGTGGTTTTCAGCCAAATGTTATGAGTTTAGGCAGGGCCAGCAAGGCCCACAACAATAGCAGTAGTTTATTCCTCAGGGACAGTAGGGCAAGGGGGAGAATGGGGGTGGCTAACAGGTTTGAGGTCACTAGGGTCAAAACCTAGACAACCCTTGTATAGTCAGCAGGATCAGAGGTAGGGGATATTCATGAGTCAGTGCTTCCAGTGTCGGGAAGTCGAGCATAAGAGAATGGATTATCCACGAAGGAGGCAAGCAACACAGCAGGGCACTCTACGGGGGAAGCAACCACAGATAGTACTTGTATCACCAACAATAGCAGAAAGGGAAAATACAATATGGATGTATTTATAATGTCCACAATGTGATGATAACACAAGTGCAACCAGAACCATCTACAGTAGAGGGTATGTTTCCTATCCAGGGGCATATGGGTCGGGTATTATTTGATACGGGAGCATCACATTCATTTATTTCTACTAAATTTGCATGCACGAATGGTATATTAGAGACAATCGATAGTATTGTTATGTGTGTAGATTCACCTTTGGGTAGTGGGACACATATTCATTCCATGTGTAGAGGGCTGGGGATTTACATCGGGTGATTGAGTGTAGCAGTCGACTTACTTATATTATTATAGATGATTGAGTATAATGATATCTTAGACATAGAATGGTTAGCAAGGTATTAAGCGATGGTGGACTATTTTGGGAGGACCATTGTATTTGCGATACCAGGGTAGGATATGTTTTCGATTGTGATGCCTCTTCCTGAGGGAGGATCAGCCACACATCTCTATTGTATTAAGGAGGAGACCTCACATGAGAAAGTTATTTATTTAGAATCGATCGTAGTGGTTAGGGAATTTTTGGATGTATTTCAGAAGATACTAGGCTTACCGCCGAGTCACGAGATTGAGTTTTTTATATAGACTTAGCACTGGGGATGAGATCTATTGCACAAGCACTATACTCTATGAACACTTTAGAGATGAAAAGGTTGTGGGACTAGATTCAGTAGCTCTTAGGGCAGGGTTTTATTAGATGAAGTATATCAACCTGGGGTGCTCCAGTGCTATTTGTAAGGAAGATTGATGTGTGAATTTGTCTTTGCATTGATTATAGAGAGTTGAACAAGGTTAAGATTCAGAATAAATATCCGTTACCTCGAATTGATGACTTGTTCAACCAGTTTCGAGGAGCAGTGTACTTCTCAAAGATTTATTTGAGGTATGAATATCACCAATTGCGCATTAGGTAGTCGAACGTTCCTAACACTAGATTCCTGATAGGGTACAAGTCGTATGAGTTCAGGGTTATGCCTTTTGGGTTGACTAATGATCCAATAGTATTTATGGACCTCATGAATAGAGTGTTCAGATATTTCCTTGACCAGTTTATGATCGTGTTTATTGATGACATTTTAGTGTATTATCGGGCTGAGAATGAGCACGTCGAGCACTTGCATTTTGTTCAATAGTCATTATGGGACCATCAGATCTATGTCAAGTTTGTGAAGTGTGGGTTCTTGTTGCGTGAAGTGCAGTTTTTAGGCCATGTGGTGTCAGACAAATGGATCTCCGTGAACCCAAGTAAAGTATCAATGGTGAGGGAGTGGGGAAAACCCACGAAACCGACAGAGGTTCGCAGTTTCTTGGGATTGGCAGGGTATTATCGTCAATTCATCAAGGGATTATTGTAACACCCCACGATTTTGGGACTGAGAAATAAAATTTTTAGGAGAAATAAAATTTATTTAAATTGGAGAATATTAAATTTTGGAAATTGAAGTCCAGAAATTGAGGACGTTATGAAGTATTCCGGATGATGATTCTCAGTGCACCATTGATTTCGGATGGGCCGAGATAGTTAAAACTACTGTCATTGGGTTTTATTTCGGTTTCGAAATATTTTTAAGTATGTTTGACTCGAATTGGAGTAAATGAGTCATTTAAAGTGTGTATTACCATTTTAAACTTGGGACTTATATTTTAAAGGTTTAAGAGGCTTACGAATCAAGCCAATCTCATTTGTGAGAAAGAGAGAAAGAGAAAGGAAAAGAGAAGAAGGAGAAAGGAAGAGAGAGAGAGGGGAAAGCTTGGAGATTTCTGGCCCATACGCGATCACGAGGACGATTCAACCTATACAACTTCGAGGAAAGTGTTTAATCTTGCTAAATCTTTCATTTGTTTATTTCATTTCATAATTTATGGATAAAAGAATTGAATTTTGGGTTATGTACCAAAACATAGATTTTTGTGGTTTAAATCTTGCAATTGATGTTTACACATGGGTTTAAAGGTGTATAACTTGATGAGACTAGATATAGGATAGGTTTTGGTGTGGGGAACTTGATTGGGTTAGTGTTTTATGGTTGGAAGTGGTATAAATTGAATTTTGGGCAATTTGGGTTTTGGAGAAATTACCCCATTTCGTGGCTTGCCAAACAGGCCGAATCGATTCGCCCCTAGCGAATCGATTCACCATGTTGCAGAAACATCAGATCTTTAGGTCCAAATTGATTCGTCCATTGCGAATCGATTCGGTATGTAGAAGACTTACATATCCCCTTAGACCGAATCGATTCGCTTGGATCGAATCGATTCGCTATTGGGACCGAATCGATTCGGAGGGGCCGAATCGATTCGAAAACAGGGTTATTTTGTGCAATTTTTCTAAAATGATTGTTACCCCTTTTTGTTTGGGTCTATCGATAAGAGACCTTCATATATGATGAAAGAGATATGTTTTGGAGACTTATAAGGGGTTTCTCATATGATATGATGGTGGGGACATATCGAACCACTTTGGAAACATATACACGTACGTATAGGAGTTTTATTCCATTTCGATTGGGCTTCTCGATTTGGAACTTATTTTTGTAATGCGAGAGTTACGTTTTGGAGTTTATTTGAGGGTCTCTCACATGTTATGATTGCGGGGAATTATTGAAGTAGTTTGGGGATATATATATGCATTGGAGTTATGTATTGAGGTGGTGGGAAACCTCATTAGAGATGGAGTTTCTATTTAGAGGTCCTAGGTGAGCTTAGTTATGACGTAAGGTGGAGTACTCTTGGAGAGGTTTATGAGGGTATGATATGAAATTGTAGGCCGAGATTTGTGCCGAATTCTTATAGCGATAGGATTCTATTTAAGAGATGATTGGGGACCAACGAGAGAGAGAGAGAGAGGTCGTGTACCCTTAGTGTAATAAACTCAAGGAAAAAATTGTAAATGTGGTGAGGTTAAGGGTTTATAGGAGTAATTGAATCGTAGGCGAGATTGTTAATGATTGGATCGTACTATCAACTAGAATAGGCTGTTTTGTAATTCTAGTCGGGATAGTTTCTATATATAATTGGTTGAGTGAGTAACAATTGGGATTCCAATACTTGAAATGAATTTAAGTTTAAGCTTGAGGCTTGTAGACTATTAATCATTTGTATACATATAGTCGGGATTGTTATTGGATATATCGATGTGCATTCGATTATTGATTGGATGTGTGGTGATTGTTATATACATTAAACTTTGGGGTGATAACCTTAATGTTGAATATATTGGAAGACTATTCATATCACAGGGAAAATGGATGAATATGCTTCAAGTGAGGGATTGTATCTATATAAAGAATTAAGTTAATGTGATTGGAGTAATGACTAGTATAAAGAGGAATACGTACACTTATAGCCGAGTTTATAAATCTCATACATACGGACGAGAGATAGTGTGTAGATATGTGTATATGTGTGTACTTATGGCATGAATATCTATATTGTGTGTGATGGTTTGAGTATATAAGGTGATCATAAGGATGTATATATACAGTGTGAATGATATATATACTTATGGTGTGAAGCATACCTGGCACATGCTATCATGGAAAGTTGCGTGATGTTGGGTGAGCCCCTGGCTTCAGGAGCAGGCTGGGATATTCCTCAGGTCATAGTCGTCCATTATTATTTGTGTGATTTTATTTTGGGGGTGAGAACTCTTGGGTATGGGACGTTCTCACTTGACCGGTTAGGAACTATGACCTCTCCCCATACGTTATGATTAAATTTGTCACCATAGCAGTGTGATAATAGTCCGATAGGTGGTGACCCCAGGAGAAAGTGAGTAATTCTTGGAAGATGATAACATGGTGAAGTATTTTGGCATCCTATAGCCGTTTATGTTATGTGTATGGCATAGTGTACATTATGTGTGAGATGTATGTGTGGTTATGGGAATGAATGATTGTATTTATATATTTAGAGTAAATATATATAGTTGTATATCCTCTAAGTGAAGAGGATATGAAGTTTCGATGACGTACATCTTGGGTGATTTTGGTTAACGAGTTTATTTGTGGTCGAAGGATCGTACTTAGAAACATTTGCGGCTATGTCGACCCAAGGATTTAGTAGAGATTCAATTTATGTTTTAGATAGTAATCTATAATTAAGTAGTTACAGTAGTAGGATTTTTGTGGATGACATAATGGATCCGTACGATCAACATTATCAAGGAGTAGTGTATCAGGGGGGTTCCTTGTTTGGATTTCGCTTTGCGAGCCTCCCCACGCACGAAACGTAGTCCAATGTTGAGAATAGAGAAGAGTTTTGTCCTTAATACTTGTATGTATGTTAATATGATTAATAAACTCTTACATTGAAACCAAATGTTAATGTATAACGTACTAAGTCTTGTAACTGGTTTAAGTTAACAAATGGAATCACGAGAGCCTAGTAAGGCATGTATGTGAATGTATATTTAAGTGGGAATAGAATGGAAAGGATTCAAGGGCCTTGTTAAGTGGTAGGTCATGTGGGTATAGGCCATGCGTATGGTAAGGTAGGTTGTCCTTATAGTTTGGGTAACTTAATTAAGATTCCAGGACGCGAATAGGTGCACGCTCTTAAATGAGAGGTGAGTTGGGGGTTTCACGAGAGTGCGACTCCACTTTAATTATGAAGTAGTGCATTTACATTTATTATGCACGGTTAACACACTTGCTAAACATTTTTTACACCTAGGGCTCTAACCCTTGTATATTTATTTTTTGCTATATATATGTATGTAAATATTAATACAGGTGTCCTACCGCATGGATGCCAGATGCTTTTCCATCCAGAGTCTTGGGAGCTGTAATAGGTGTGGACTGTTGCGGGATTTAGATTGTAGTCGCTTCCTATCTCTTTGTAAATATAGATAGGACTCTTTAGTGTATCGGGTTTATACGCTGGAGTTATATGTAGTTGTTTATACTTCTTCTTTATGGATGTTGTACTGTCTGTGACCCGACAGCTTATTCGGGTTATTTCTTTGTATATTCTCGTTTTATTCTAATGTTACCATTTTCTTTTTATCATCAAACTTGTGTACATTTTTCCCTTGCTAGTAAGTTTTATGGTGTTGGTTTCTTATCCGTTACATGTTTTATTTACTTTTTGGCATCTGCTTTTATGGTTTCGGGTAGTTAGCCTTATCTATTATAGTATGGTCTGTTGATGCTGAGACTAAGCCATCTGAGATTCTTGATTTAATGTAGTATAGGGATGGCCACGCATTATTATCTTAAGCGGGGTGTCACAGATGGTATCAGAGCATCAGGTTCTAGTGTCTTTAGGATCTGTGAGTGTTTTCTACGTTCTTCCGTTAGCGTTCTTGATGTAGAGCCCTACTATTAGGATTGTTGTGTTACCTACGTTTATCTTCTTCTGCGAGGTTTACTCATTTGAGTGACATTCTGACACAGTTGCTTTCGTCTCAGATGTCCCCAAGAATATGTCACCAGGGAGGGACAAGATGAGAGATGTAGTGCCCATAACAGAGTTTGGGTACACTTTGACTCGATGTAATTTCTTTCGGTGCCTCAAGCGGAGATAAGGAGGAGACTTCTATCGATGATTTAAGGTGATTTGACGGTGGTCGAGTGAGAAGGAGAATTTTGTGATCGATAAGGTAATTACTGAGGAAAAGTGAATAATGAAGCTAGTGGGAGATTTAGATTGAGAAACTCGTCGATGTTTGTTTGGAAACTTGGTGATGGCGACTCTTACCGGTGAAAAACCTGTGGCATTATCCCATTTTTAGCAATGTTGTATTCATTTAAGAAGGGAGTGAGAAATTTGGAGAATTGGGTCTATTGAGTAGGACTAAAGGTGTTGTCAAGGGTTGCAATAGTGTCTTGCCCTTCAAAATGATTAGGAAGGATAGGGTGGAATCCCTTTCTTTAGGTTTAGATCTTGCTTTATGCAGTATTGAGAACGTCGCATGTAAAGTATAAAGAGTGGTTAGCTGCTATAACCATAAGGTGTATAAAATTTCCTTCGAGGAAGGAGTGAGTAAGTGTGGTTTGGGTATGACTTCCTTTTGGGATATTAGACCGTCTTGTGATGAGATAGTAGAGAGTTGCTCTATTGAATTTCGGGAGTGAGGATTGTTAAGGTTATTGTTTTATACTTAGGCTAGGGAAGGTAATAGTAGTGTTCCAATGAGAGAAGGATTTACACTGCGATAATGCTTTAATGTAATGTAAAGGAATTGTATAACTAAGAGGTTCAGAGTTTAGCAGGTTCATTATTGAGCGGGGAATTTATCTCATATATGTAAGAATCTTGAGGACTAGGTATTTGTAGGAGTATTGTGTTTGTTGAGGTCTTATGTCTTATACATAAGGTGTTGTTTGGCATGTCGAAAGACATGGAATTATTTTATATTATATTGTTATATAGGCCTTCGGGCAATATTTATGATTCGAAAATATTTTATAAAAACTTAACCCTGGTTCAACTGATCTCAATCCACAACATAGCTACACAGTAGTGTATTGGGAGGGTTCCTTGTTTGGATTTCTCTTGCGAGACCTTCCCCGCATGAACGTAGAGATTGTCAGGAATTGAGAAGAGTTCAACCATTGGAAATTTTAAACTTTTATATATACTTAATATGACACTATAGAACTTGTTGAGAGTTATATTATGATTTGAGGCTTGTGGAGCCGGATTATGTTTTTGCAAGTGGAGCTCACGTACGGGGTGTATGGGCACCCTAGGTAGCTAGTTTGATTTTAAACTTCATATGGTTCGATGTGAAAAGTGGGAGAGATATGTATAGTGATTTTGAGGGTAGATGTAAGGACTAGATGAGATTCGAAGTCCTAGGGATGACCTAAATTTAAAGGACGAAACTTTTGTAAGGAGGGAAGATCTGTAACACCCTATGATTTTGGGACTGAGAAACTAAATTTTTGGGAGAAATAAAATTTATTTAAATTAGAGAATTTTAAATTTTGGAAATTGAAGTCCTCCAATTGAGGACGTTATGAAGTATTCCGAATTATGATTCTCACTGCGCCATTGATTCGGGATGGGTCGAGATAGTCAAAACGACTGTCATTGGGTTTTATTTCGATTTCGGAATATTTTTAAGTATGTTTGACTCTAATTGGAGTAAACGAGTCATTTAAAGTGTGTATTATCATTTAAAATTAGGACTTATGTTTTAAAGGTTTTAGAGTCTTACGGATCAAGCCAATCTCATTTGTGAGAAAGAAAGAAAGAGAAAGGAAAAGAGAAGAAAGAGAAAGGAAGAGAGAGAGAGGGGGAAAGCTTGGAGATTTCTGGCCCATACGCGATCACGAGGACGATTCAACCTCTACAACTTCGAGGCAAGGGTTTAATCTTGCTAAATATTTCATTTGTATATTTCATTTCATAATTTGTGGATAAAAGAATTAAATTTTGGGTTATGTACCAAAACCTAGATTTTTGTGGGTTAAATCTTGTAATTGATGTTTACACATGGGTTTAAGGGTGTATAACTTGATCAGACTAGATATAGGATGGGTTTTGGTGTTGGGAACTTGATTGGGTTAGTGTTTGATGGTTGGAAGTGGTATATATTGAATTATAGGAAATTTGGGTTTTGCAGAAATTACCCGATTTCGTGGCTTGCCGAACAAGCCGAATCGATTCGCCCCTAGCGAATCGATTCGCCATGTTCCAGAAGCATCAGATCTTTAGGGCCGAATCGATTCGCCCATTGCGAATCCATTCGGTATGTAGCAGACTTACAGGTCCCCTTGGACCGAATCGATTCGCTTGGATCGAATCAATTCGCTGTTGGGACCGAATCGATTCAGAGGGGTCGAATCGAATCGAAAAGAAGGTTGTTTTGGAGAATTTTTCTAAAATGATTGTTACCCCTTTTTGTTTGGGTTTATCTATAAGAGACTTTCGTATATTATGAAAGAGATATGTTTTGGAGACTTATAAGGGGTTTCTCGTATGATATGATGGTGGGGACATATCGAACCACTTTGGAAACATATACACGTACGTATAGGAGTTTTATTCCATTTCGATTGGGCTTCTCGATTTGGAACTTATTTTTTTAATGCGAGAGTTACGTTTTACAGTTTATTTGAGGGTCTCTCACGTGTTATGATTGCGCGGGCATATCGAAGTAATTTGGGGATATATTTATTCATTGGAGTTATGTATTGAGGTGGTGGGAAACCTCATTAGATATGGAGGTTCTATTTAGAGGTCGTAGGTGAGCTTAGTTATGACATAAGGTGGAGTACTCTTGGATAGGTTTGTGAGGGTATGATATGAAATTGTAGGCCAAGATTTGTTCTGAATCCTTATAGTGATAGGATTCTATTTAATAGATGATTAGAGACCAATGAGAGAGAGAGAGAGAGGTCGCGTACCCTTAGTGATGATAAACTCAAGGAAAAATTTTAAATGTGGTGAGGTTAAGGGTTCGTAGGAGTAATTGAACCTTAGGCGATATTGTGAACGATTGGATCGTACTATCAACTAGAATAGGTTGTGTTGTAATTCTAGTCGGGATAGTTTCTATATATAATTGGTTGTGTGAGTAACAATTGGGATTCCAATACATGAAATGAATTTAAGTTAAAGCTTGAGGCTTGTAGACTATTAGTCATGTGTATACCAATAGTCGGGATTGTTATTGGATATATCGATGTGCATTAGATTATTGATGGGATGTGTGGTGATTGTTATATACATTAAACTTTGGGGTGATAACCTTAATGTTGAATATATTGGAAGACTATTCATATCACAAGGGAAATGGATGAATATGCTTCAAGTGAGGGATTGTATTTATATAAAGAATTAAGTTAATGTGATTGGAGTAACGGCTAGTATAAAGAGGACTATATACACTTATAGCCGAGTTTATAAATCTCATACATACGGACGAGAGATAGTGTGTAGATATGTGTATATGTGTGTACTTATGGCGTGAATATCTAAATTGTGTGTGATGGTTTGAGTATATGAGGTGATCATATGGATGTATATATAGAGTGTGAATGATAAATATACTTATGGTGTGAAGCATACCTGGCACATGCTATCATGGAAAGTTGCGCGATGTTGGGTGAGCCCCTGGCTTGAGGAGCAGGGTGGGATATTCCCCAGGTCATAGTCATCCATTATTATTTGTGTGATTTTATTTTTGGGGTGAGAACTCTTGGGTATGGGACGTTCTCACTTGACCGGTTAGGAACTTTGACCTCTTCCCATACCTTATGATTGAATTTGTCGCCACGACGGTGTGATAATAGTCCGATAGGTGGTGACCCCGGGAGAAAGTGAGTAATTCTTGGAAGATGATAGCATGGTGCAGTATTTTGGCATCCTATAGCCGTTTATGTTATGTGTATGGCATAGTGTACATTATGTGTGAGATGTATGTGTGGTTATGGGAATGAATGATTGTATATATATATTTAGAGTAAATATATATAGTTGTATATCCTATAAGTGAAGAGGATATGAAGTTTCAATGACGTACATCTTGGGTGATTTTGGTTAACGAGTTTATTTGTGGTCGAAGGATCGTACTTAGAAACATTTGCGGCTATGTCAACCTAAGGATTTAGTAGAGATTCAATTTATGTTTTAGATAGTAATCTATAATTAAGTAGTTCCAGTATTAGGATTTGTGTGGATGACATAATGGATCCCTACGATCAACATTGTCAAGGAGTAGTGTATCGGGGGGTTCCTTGTTTGGATTTCGCTTTGCGAGACGCCCCACGCACGAAACGTAGTGCAATGTTGAGAATAGAGAGAAGTTTTGTCCTTAATACTTGTATGTATGTTAATATGAGTCATAGAATCTTACATTGAAACCAATGTTAATGTGTAACGTACTAAGTCTTATAACTGGTTTAAGTTAATAAATGGAATCACGTGAGCCTAATAAGGCATGTACGTGAATGTATATTTAGGTGGGATTAAATTGGAAAGGATTTGAGGGTGTTGTTAAGTGGTAGGTCATGTGGGTATAGGCCATGCGTATGTTAAGGTAGGTTGTCCTTATGGGTGGGGTAACTTAATTAAGGTTCCAATATGCGAATAGGTGCGCACTATTAGTTGAGAGGTGAGTTTGGGGTTTCACGAGAGTGCGACTCCACTTTAATTATGAAATAATGCATTGATATCTATTATGCACGGTTAACACACTTGCTAAAAAAATTTGACACCTCGGGATCTGACCCGTTTATATTTCTCTTTTGCTACACATATGTATGTATATATTACTACAGGTGTCCTACCGCATGGATGCCGGATGCTTTTCTATCTAGAGTCTTGGGAGACGTAACAGGTGCAGACTATTGTGGGATTTAGATTGTCGTCGCTTCCTATCTTTTTTTAAATCTAGATAGGACTCTTTAGTGTATCGAGTTTATACCCTGGAGTTATATGTAGTTGTTTATACTTCTTCTTTATGGAGGTTGTACTGTTTGTGACCCGACAGCTTATTCAGGTTATTTCATTGTATATTCTCATTTTATTCTAATGTTAGCATTTCCTTTTTATCATCATACTCATGTACATTTTTCCCTTGATAGTAAGTTTTATGGTGTTGGTTTGTTATCCGTTACATGTTTTATTTACTTTTTGGCATCTGCTTTTATGGTTTCGGGTAGTTAGCCTTATCTATTATAGTATACTCTGTTGATGCTGAGACTGAGCCATCTGAGATTTCTGATTTAATGTAGTATAGGGCTGGCGACCCGTTATTATCTTAAGCGGGGTGTCATAATTATCGAAGATTGTGGGTCCATTGATGAATTTGACTCACAAAGGGGTGCCATTTATGTGGGATGACTATTTTTAGTTAGCTTTTGACGGGATAAAGGACAAATTAACATCAGCACCTATACTAGCACTGCCTAGAGGAGGAGTGGAGTATCTGGCATACACTAACTCTTCCTTGTACAAACTCAGGGGCATCCTACAGCAGGAGGATCAATCTATAGCATATGTTTATCGCAAGCTTAATACCCATGAGAAGAACCATCCCACTCATGATTTGGAATTGGGTGAAGTTTTTTTTTCCTTGCGGATATGGAAGCATTATCTCCTAGGCGAGAAATTTAGTCCATTCACGGACCACAAATCACTACAGTATCTGTTTAAGCAGAAAGATCTTAATATGCGACAATGTAGGTGGTTGGAATTTGTGAAGGAATATCATTTTGATATTCAATATCACCCAATTAAGGATAAAATTGTGGCAGACATGTTGAGCCAAAGGCCTAGGTCAGAGTTGGCAATAGTGTGGAACGCAAAATGTAGTGAGCTTCGTCAAGCTGATTCGATTCCCAGGGCGTGTATGGCAGTGATGACCATTAGACCTGAGATCATATTATGAATCATAAAGGAGCAAGCGGGGGATCAGTTTTTCCAGGACATAGTGAAACAGTTATTATCACTGGGAGTGAAATCCTACTTAATCAATTTCGAGGGAGCTTTACGCTTCAATGGGAGACTCGTGGTACGAGATGATAGGTATTTGAGACATGCTATTATGACAGAGTCCCATGGGTTAAGATTTACGGTACATTCGGGCGGGGATAAGATGTATCAAGATATATGTCAGTAGTATTGGTGCACAGGTATGAAGAGGGATATAGTTGAGTTTGTCTCACAGTACGCCACATGTCAGTTTATAAAGATAGACCACTAGAGACCATTCGAGATGTTACAACCATTGGAAATTCTGGTATGGAAGTGGGAAAGCGTATCAATGTATTTTATTATAGGGCTATCGACATCATAGAGAGGTCACAATTGCATATGGGTAATAGTGGATTGGTTGACTAAGGTGGCTCACCTTTTTCCAGTACGGGTATATTATATGACAACACAGTATGCCCAACTATTCATAGCCGAGATAGTGAGGCTGTGTGAGGTACCTATTAATGTTGTGTCCGACAAAGATAAGATTTTTATGTCACTTTTTTGGTAGAGTTTACAGGAGGCTTTGGGAACTAAATTATGATTGAGTATAACCTATCATCTGCAAACTGATGAGATGACTGAGCATGTGAATCATATGTTGGAAGACATGCTCAGAATGTATATACTTGATTTTAAAGGTTGTTGGGAGCAGTAGCTTCCATCGGTGGAATTTACATATAATAATTCCTACCAGTTTACTATTGGAATGGCGCATTATGAGGCTTTATATGGTAGACCTTGTCATTCGCCTACTTGTTCGTTAGATGTGGGGGATAATAAACTCCTTGAACCTAAAATGATCCATGATACTTCTACTAAGATTGCGTTGATCCGGGTCACATATCGATAGCTCTGAATAGACAGAAGAGTTATGTAGATGGAAATAGGAGACATGTAGAATTGCAGGTAGGTGACCAAGTATTGCTTTGGGTGTCTCCATTGAAAGGTATAATGAGGTTCGAAAAGAAAGGGAATCTCTCGCCGAGATATGTGGAACCTTTTTTTATCATTGAGAAGGTAGGGCATCTGGCTTATAGGCTCACCTTGCCAGAGCATCTACAGAGGATTCATGATGTATTTCATGTATCGTCGTTGAATAAATATAAGTAGAGTGAGATGGATTATTGTCATATTCCATTAGAGGAGAGTGATTTGCAGCCTGATATCTCATATAAGGAGAGACCAGTTGAAATTCTAGATCGTGGTTAGCATAAGATGCGTTCTAAGGTGGTGCCCTTGGTTCATGTTCAGTGGGGAGATCACAACATCGATGAGTCGACGTGGGAAAGGGGGAGGATATGCGAGATAAGTATCCACAACACTTTATTCTAGGCGTACTCGAATTTTGGGGGCGAAATTATTTTTCAAGGGGGAAGTATGTAATATCCCGTAGTTTTATATATATTAAATTGGATTATATATAGTAAAATGGACATTTAAATTATGCGGGTGAGTAATGATTTAATTAAATCAATAAATAATGAGAAATTATTAAATATTAATTTGGATGTGAAATGGATTAATATTCCAGTGGTCGTCTAATTACTAGTGTGTAATAGTAAATAAAATTGAATTATGTCGTAAGTGAGTAAACACGACAGGAATTATTAATATATTAACCGGGAATTATTTATGAGGGTTGAGATGGGAAAATATTGATAAGTGACTTTGATGGTGATTTCGAGTGCACAGTTGATTTAGAATGGGTTAAAAAAAGTCCAAATTAAGCACCTGGGGATTGTGTTTGGCTCTCGGGGTTTTTTAGACTAGTCGGGATTAAATAAAAGCTATTTTGGCCATTTTATTGATGTGAAAAGCCAATTTAGGGATTCTTACTTATATATTGAAATGATGAGTGAAAAATAAAGGTCATTAACATATTCCAAAGGTTTAGTTGAGAGATACCAATAGTTAGGGTGAAAGTGAAGAGAATTAGATGGGAAACTCAAAGGTTCAAGTGAGAAAGTAAAGAATAAATCAAGAACACTAAGGGATTAAAGATTGGGGAAGGTATTCAAGGAGATTCATCATCCTCGTCATCAAATTCAACCAGTAAAAACTACTAAGGCAAGTGATTATCTTGCTAAATACTTATGCTTTCAATTTATGTCACATTAAAGTTGAGAAAAATATTTTTGATGGAATTCACATGTCAACCTTTGGGATTTCGAGAAATGATTATGAAAATAGATTTGGACATATGTGGATGGTAATATATGGATGTATTTTAATCATGAAACTTTTGTGTTATGAGTTCATATGTAGTGGAATTAATATAGAGAATACTTATGATTGAATTTGTGATATAGCATGTAGATATGAAGTTTATCCCTATGAAAGTTACATATTTAGATGATAATTATATGTAATAATGAGTCCTATTGATATAAAATCTATTTAGCATAATAGTGATTGAAATAAATTATGTTGATGATCATTTTTGAGGATGATATTACTGAAATTCGGACTGGAAAAATGGGATAGATTTTCAAGGGCGAACCGGTTCGCCCCACTGTCGAATCGATTCGCCTCACAGTCGAACCGGTTCGAACCCCCTGCCACGGAAAACTGTACTATTTTTTTAGAAAAGATTAAAAGAGTAATTAGGGGATTGAATTAAATATCCGAGGACAATTGTGAACTTTTGAAAAAATATATGAATTGAGATGGTGGGTTAAAATTATTTAAGATTTATCGAAGATACAAGTTAGAATAAATAGGAAGAATTTTATTCGAAAAATGAATAATGAAATTTGGATGAAAATTAAAACATATAGGGATGCAGGTTGAGTGAAACTAAAACGTATCCATAAATTTATATGATGAGATTTAATTAATTAATTTAGTGAATGAATAATTAATTATTGATATGAACAATATTGCTAAAATGGTTTATATGTGCCACAAGTGATAGGCACGATTAAATGAAAATTTGAGAAATATATATATATATATATATATATATATATATGATATAATTAATTAAACATACCACTCTAGGGTTAATATTAATGGAGGTTGCGCGATGTGGGTGTTCTCCCTGGCGAGTGAAAGCAGGCTAAGTATCGACCCCAGATCATAGCGACATGCATGCTTGATAGGGTTGCAGTTGAGTGAGGTAATGTTTGTATGGTTATTATCACTAGATGAGGACTATGATTTCCTCGAAAACATTTTATTTTTGAATATGATTAGCGATTTCGTCCCGATGTTTCCAGGGTGATGAAGTATTATTCTGATGAATATCGCACTAGATAACCGTATCTCAAGGAGTTTTGTCTCGGAGGGATGATGGGTATACATATATAGTGATCGATATATACGTATATTATGATGTGAATATTGTGTATATTAATGTAAAGAAGTATACACGACTTAAACATTAAGTGTGAATACTGTTGAATTAACTAGTGAAAGTTAATGATTTTAATTAATAGATTATAGTTGGGAATTATAATTATTAATTGGAATTGGAATTAATTTGGTAAATTAAACGGTGATGGAATGGAGTATAGAATTAAGGATGGTACGGAACTTCTTAGGCGTGTAGCATAACTAGACGGTTAAAATGAAAACTTTAGGTTCACACTTTAGATGCGAGGTGAGTAATATCTCAAGAGAGTCTGACACCAATTTAAAATATATAAGAATGGGAATAATTAATGATACATTTTAATTACTTGCAAAATATTTTCCAAAAGGTTTTTGGGCACTCACCCATGCCAAATCTATTTTCAAAACCTTTTAGGTGTCCAACCACAGGGACGCCAAGATAAATCGTTCTCTCAAGTACCAGACCTGCAGCAATTATGGATGTTGCAGGATATTGTTATAGTTATTTCTTTCATCACATTTCAGATATTGTTAGTTTTATTTCCAGGCATGTTGCCTAAGTTGGACGGTTTATTTCATTTCATTTTATTTGGAATTTTTTTGTGGTTATTATTTCAACTAATGGGTTATTCGATTAAGGACTTGGCACATACTAGAATTATGTTTCAAATTTTATTATTGTAAAACCCATCCCTAGAAATTTATTAAATTATAATAGATTTATACAAGGAGGAACAAATTACAATTTTAGGGATTTATGGGTAATAAAATTCGATTACAAAAGGAATTATTGAATTTCGTTATGTTGTACGGATTATATGTATAAAGGAATTATCGTTATATAAAAAAAGGGATATAGAGGGTTATTGTTGTTAAATCTCCCATCGCTCGGTTTAAGTCAAGTGGGTACCCCCTATGTAAGGTGTGGAAGCCACAGAGCAAATTGAGAAATGAGTGGCCTGTTGTCGTGTCAGCCAAACAAGAGCCAGTCGCTCAAACGACTCAGGCCGTCATTCAAATTACCAAGGTTGTCGTTTGAACGATGATGGAGGAAGGTCAGTGGAAGCACGCTGTAAACTTCTCATTCTCCCAACTCATCTCAGCCAGCTCGTGGGCCTAGCAATTCGATAGAGACGGAGGTAACAAAAAGAAATCTTGTGGCCTTTTATCAGGTGGATAAAAGAAGGAATCGTGGAAATTATAAACCCATGTTACTGACAAGACAAAATAATGTTGCCTTGAGTACTGTCCATCTTTTCCTGTGTCAGCTCATCGAGCCTTATTATTTCGAATGAGACAGATGTGGTATTTTACAGTTGCACGCTCCATTCTTAATATAAAGGCGGGGTTTTGGGGAAGTAACCTAAAAGGTTATTATTGTTGTTCCCTCACCCCTCTCAACATATATCTCCATCCTTAGAAACAATTTCAATTCGATTTATTTAAGGGTACTAAATACACTCACACAAAAATACACACCTTCCCCACTGATTAAAATATTAAGCTACGAAATATATCAAAGGGTTTTGGGAGTTTTTATTCAGATGTTTGCTAGAGGTTTCTTGATGTGTATTTGAAGGGGCTTTTGACGATGATATTCTTGGATATAGAAGGTGTATATGTAGATTCCTTTTTGGGATGTCATGGGTCTTCCACGAAAGACTTATTGGTGGAGCTATTATGACTGCCTTTAGGGCCACCTTTGAAGGTGGGGGAGTCAGCCATCTTCATCACCACCACTTTGGATCTATTTAGGTGGGGTAATCTACTCTTAGTGTGATTAGAATCTATTTGATGAATATTGTAGTCATATTGTTGTGTATGATTAAGAGTACAATTATAAGAAAAATGATGTGTTCTTAATAATCTAAAAATTAACATTTTTTTGGCAATAAATATGTAAGAAAATATTATTTGTGCGTATTTTCTAATAAAACTGAAATGGACATTTTTATGGTAATAAAAATGTAAGTAGATATTGTTTGTGTGCATTTTCTAAGAAAACTGATAATGGACATTTTTATGGTAATAAAAATATAAGAAAATATTGTTTGTGTGTATTTTCTAAGAAAAGAAAATAGTGAAAATATTTATGGAATAAATATTTATAAAAATGCTATTCGAATATATTTTATAGTGAAAGAAAATAATGGACAATTTGGTGTATTTCTAATAAAATGGAATAATGAACATTTTTATGTAATAAAAATGTGTGATGATATTATTTTGGTATGCTTCCTAGTAAAAGTAGTAATGGATATTTTTATGGTAATAAAAATGTAAGGAATTATTATTCTCGTTGGGAAACGAAGAAAAATGCATGCTTGCTGCAAATAATATAAATTCTAGAATTAATATATGTTTAAACCGTGTAAAAAGATTTTAGGGAATTAAAGTCTACTTTCTCATTCATATAAACTTGTAGTATTTTGATAGTGAATATGTGAACAAGTTTAAGGAAAGTTGTGTTTGGTCTAAACATAAAATAAGACAAATGGAGATCTTTGTCTTTAAAGAATGTTTGATAAATGGGGGTTTGCCATGTAAATGCGTTATTCCATATATTCAAGGCATAAATGTGTCAAGTGTGAGGATTGGGTAATATAGTGTGGTATTAACAAGTATTAATATGGCTAAAGGTGTTTTCAATATTAAGTGGGAAACTTAATGACCATTTGAGAAATAACACTTACAAGGAACTAAATTGCAAGGTTGGCAAACGAAGGGTAAATTGATAATTTACTTAAAGTGGAACATTTTTATGGAATAAAAATATTAAAGAATGTCTTTAAAC
Source organism: Sambucus nigra (assembly GCA_949130495.1). Classification (NCBI taxonomy): domain Eukaryota; kingdom Viridiplantae; phylum Streptophyta; class Magnoliopsida; order Dipsacales; family Adoxaceae; genus Sambucus; species Sambucus nigra. The sequence continues at coordinate 576,385,528 of OX422217.1, forward strand.
TAATGTATGTGAAATGAGTTAAATTTTAAAGCATGAATGAATCTAGTGTAAATCACGTGTCTGTGGATAAGGGACTTAAAGAAGAACATATATAATTTCCCGAGTTTTAATGAAAAAACGGACGGTTAAGTTTGGGTTTTGGCTTCGGCCGGGTAAAAGTAAGGGAAAGGAATAAGATGGACATGTGGAAAATGTTAAACACATTAATAAGGACATGAATGAAATCGGGAATAAATAAGAAGGGCCCAGACTCCTTGGGTGAAAAGCCCTAAATCACTTGCCAGAGCACATTGGGCGCATAGCTGACGGTGTGGAGTCACTCATTGAAGTATGCGGATAATCAGAAGATTTTGAGAAAAATATAAAGGAAATATAGAATATATCAAGAAATGGGTTGTGTGGTAATGTGTTAGTACAACCTAACTTGAATGAATGTAGTAAATGTTCCAGTAAAGGTTAAATGGACAAGTAAATGCGTCCACCTATTAATGTCCGTAAGTTAAGGTAAAAAGTGTAAAGTAAAGTGGGCACAGGGGTGGTTAAGTAACCTAAGTTGTTAAAGCCATAATTTGCACGGGTAAGTGTTGAAAGGTTTTAAAATGATCAAAAAGTATTTTCTAACCCGGTGAGTGCGTGTTAAAAATGGTAATTTCAATGGAAGTACTAAAGTGTATATAAATGAGTTTAAGGGAGTAATTCAGATAAATGAATGTAATTGGGTAAGTCAAATGTAATGGTTTCAAGTATTGAACCGGGTGTGTCAAATAGCATGAAAAATGCTAACTATAACGCAAGAAAGTACTTTACAAGATTAAGGTAAATTAATCTGGGCTAGTATGGCTTTCGAAAGTAAAATGGTTAATGCATTAAATATGTATCTTTCAAGGGTATACATATAGGTAGATACACATATCTTCGCATGCATGTGATTGTAGCATGTGAGTATTCCTTTCTGTCGTTCGTTTCTATATTGCTTGTATATTCCCACTAGGCATAGGCTCACACCCTCACTTTGTTACGGTAAGTTGGGTGCGGTTTCGTAATTTGAGGGAGTTGTACAGGTAAGTGTGCTTTATTTATTTTACGTTAGTAGCTCTGTTTACTTGGACTTCGGGGTGCTCCCCATGGGTCCCACACGTAGTGTATCTTGTAAATGGTATCGCATGCTAAACAAGTGAAATGTTAATAAAAGAAATTTGGACTAGTAACATTATTTAGGTTGATCCATTGCACTTCACACCTAACGCTTGGTTAGGATCAGGTGGGATCATGGCTAACCCATATATCTGGGCTGGGGTGTTACAAATTGCATCATAGCCCTAGGTTCAAGGTTCCTTTCGGTAGTGATGTGGTGAGGTCAGTAGTGGATCTTTCGACGTCGGTGTTGGTTTATGCCAGCCATGCTAGTTGATGATGGTTTAGTTCATGTCCTCGATGGTAATGTCAAAAAGATTAGTACGATAAGTAAGTTAGTGCCACATAAACTAGTAAGTGGTTGCACCATTGTATGTAGTGTAAGGTTTTTATTTCAACCTTTGATGACGTAGAGTTTTTGAGATATTAATAGAATGAGATAACGCCCATGGGACAAGCAGAAAAATTTGTGTGTAATCAATGGCAGGGATTGATGGTTAGAGTGTCCTAAATGCGAAATCGTGATCTTAAATTTTTATGCAGTCTTAGGTGCAACCCATGTGAGGAACCCTTATCAATGTTATGATTAGGTAAATTCGATCCTTGGGGTAGCACCGTGATGTTGTCCTTGGGAAATAATGCCTTAGTGATTGTTAGCATATGAGCATATCGTATAAGTCTTGAATGGGGTCACAGAGGGACAATAGGGAGTAATGTGTATGAAAGTGTTAGCTTTGGGGTAAGAACATTCCAGGTCCTTTGGTAGTTGGCTTGGGTTTAATACGTTCCGATTCATATGCCTTGACTATAAAGTGGACTTAGATAATCTTGATGATTGAGGTGACCTAGGAGTAAAACTAGATGACCATGGTGACTTAGTACTAGTTAGGTGAGTTGTGATATTTTATAATAGGACCCCTTACGACGTCATTAGGGTGGACCTCTTCTTGGACAATACCCGATGTCTTGTGTCCTACCAGATGCTAGATATTGTTAAATTATAGTTGGTTATTTTAGTGTCATTGAGAAATAGGATCCTTTATGGCATTCGTGGGCGTGGACCTTGGTGTTTATAGGTGATACCTGACGCCCCGCATCTTACCAATATGTGTATAGTTATGTGTGTAGTTGTGTTAATTGATAGATTATCACTTGGAATAATGTTTGTATGGTAAGGTAATTCAGTTATAGTAGTTGAACACTCGTCGAGGATTGAAAGTTATAGGCTTGTGAAACGGTGTTGAAAATTCCTTGGAGATATATACTAAGGTTTATCTGATGAGATATTAAAGCAAGTGATAGTCATTCCCTGGAAATAGTAAATCAAGGTTATGTGGCACATGTCATGGTATGACTCATGGTTTCTTGTAATAGACGTGTAAGATGTTTAGAGAAATAATTGAGTTTGATATTATCGCCCATGAGGCATTGGGAATCATTATTGCATTGAAATTTACACAAGTGATGGTAGACCATTGATGATTGTAGTATAGTCGGATCATGCTAACTTGTGATGGTGCCTTAGAGTTGCTATGACTTTTGTTTATAGGCATGCATCACGATATAACCTTTGAGGATGATTTTAAAATTTGGTTGGTAAATTCTAGGTAGTGCACATGATGGTGTTCGTCAAGGATTTTAGAAAAACACTAGGGATAAAGTGTTGGGTTTGATTACAACACCTTTGTGTGCTACCTGTATGGTTAGTAATGACTCCGTTGAGAGAAATAGTTGGGCATGAACAATGCTTGAATGTTAAGATGTGGTTAGAATGATTATGATTCGATATCATATAGACGGTGTAAAGGGTTGTGACAATGGTTTAGGAATTTAATGTTGAATGAGGCCTAGCTAGAATAGGTTGGTGACTAATGATGAGTGATCAGGGAACTAACTTTTCCTTGAATTAGGATCGTTATTCTTACCAGTAATGGATGGGTAGCATTAGTCCTAAGGAGCGAAGTCTAGAGTTTCAACTCCCTGAAGAATTTGTTTTGTCCTCCATCCATTCAGTATGGACAAATGATACTTGGCAGAACTCATCGGGGTTATGAGGCCAAACCAGGATGCATGGTAAGGCCATAGTACTTGACAACTACCGATAAGAGTAAAAGGCTCTCAGTGTATGTCGTGGGTTCATACTTCGTGTGGTTAAAATTGTCATCAGAATCAGATTGTTTTCTTTAGCGTGACAGTCTCACTATTCTATGCCTTCTTATGCCTTTTTGATCTCGGTAATGGGAAGTTTTTGAATTGTTTTGATTCGATGCGACTCTACGTAAGCTCAGTTGTGATGCGTGTTAGGTCGTGCTGTGGCCGATCCATCACGGTATGTGAGTGCGCTCTTCTTTGGATGCACATTAGTTCTACACTAGTCTTCCTGTTCGTGTGTTCTTGCACTCTTACACATAGTTTCATGTGTTACTTGATTTTTTTAGGTTAACATGACTGTTAGTTAGTCGGTATGACTAGTTATGATTTGGTCGTGTATCCTGAGGATGTAAACCGATAATATTATGAACATTGGAACTAGAGAAAACATTAGATAGTAGTGTTGAACTTGGTTCAAGACTTTGGGAATTGGGGAGGTGATCGCTTGTATGTTTTCATGTGGTAGTACTGAGAAAGACCCTAGGTCGAGATAGAGATACCGGTTGGGTGAAATTATGTGATAAAGTAGTCATCTTAAGAATAAGTGATGTGTAATGAGGATTGTGAAATTACATCCATCTAGACTAGGCGTGGTCCGATAAATTATTTGAGGAAATATAGGTTTTGAATCCTAATGTAGGAGTGATCCATGATAATGAATTCATTGGTGACATTTTGATGTTTAGCAAGTATCAACCATCTTGAGGTTTTGTTTAAATAGAAACATTGGGCATGATTTTGAACTACCAATAGGACCTTAGGGTCCGTCATGAACAATGACTTATTAAAGAGGAACCTTTTGAGGTAAGACCATAGTATTGAGACTGCCCAGGATTGGAAACTCGCCATATGTGACTAGATTATAAATTGTGATAAATCAAGAATTTCGAGGACGAAATTTTTCAAGGAGGGAAGTCTGTAATACCCCATCCCTAGAAATTTATTAAATTATATATAGATTTATACAAGGAGGAACAAATTACAATTTTAAGGATTTATGGGTAACAAAATTGGATTACAAAAGGAATTATTGAATATCGTTACTTTGTACGGATTATATTATAGAGGAATTATCGTTATATAAAAAAAGGGATATAGAGGATCATTGTTGGTAAATCTCCTCTCCCTCGGTTTAAGTCAAGTGGGTACCCCCTGTGTAAGGTGCGGAAGCCAAAGAGAAAATTGAGAAATGAGTGGCATGCTTCCATGTGAGCCAAAGAAGAGCCAGTCGCTCAAATGACTCAGGCCATCGTTCAAACGAACAAGGCTATCATTTGAACAAATAGGTCATCATTCGAACTACGACGGAGAAAGGGCAGTGGAAGAGCGTTGTAAGCTTCTCATTCTCCCAACTCATGGGCCTGGCAATTCGACGGAGACAGAGGTAAGAAAAAGAAATCTTGTGGTCTATGATCTGGTGGATAAAAGCAGGAATCGTGGAAATTGTAAACCCATGTAACTAACAAGCCAAAATGTTGTCTCCTTAAGTACCGTCCATCATTACCCGTGCCAGCTCATCGAGCCTTATTATTGCGGATGAGACAGATGAGGTATTTTACAGCTGCAGACTCCATTTTAAATATAAAGGAGGGGTTTTGGGGAAGTAACCTACACGGTTATTATTGTCATTTCCTCACCCCTCTCAACATATCTCTCCATCCTTAAAAACAGTTGTCATCGATTTCTTTAAGGGTAGTAAATACACTCGCGCAAAAATACTCAGCTTCCCCTCTGATTAAAATATTAAGCTACGAAATATATCAAAGGGTTGTTGGGAGTTTTTATTGAGATGTTTGCTGGAGGGTTTTGATGTGTATTTGAAGGGGGTTTTGATTAGGATATTCTTGGAGCTAGAAGGTGTATATGTAGATTCATTTTTTGGGATGTCATGGAGCTTCCATGGTGTTTGGTGGAGTTATTGTGACTTCCTCTAGGGTCATCTTTGAAGATGGGGAATCGCCCATCTTTATCACCACCACCACCACCACCACCACTTTGAAGCTATTTAGGTGGGGTAATATACTCTTAGGGTTCTTTTGGTTCGGGATAAAATATATTTCAACGCGATGAAAAGTAATATGATGAAATACGTTTTCACCTATTTAAAGTTAAATTTTTATGAAAATTTAAAGAAATAATATATTTCATAAAAAATTAATTTTAAAGAGGTGAAAACGTATTTCACCATATTATTTTTCACCGCATTGAAACATATTTTACCCCGAACCAAACGAACCCTTAGTGTAATTAGACTCTATTTGATTAATATTGTAGTCTTATTATTGTGTATGATTAAGAGTAGGGTTATAAGAAAATTGATGTGTTCTTAGTAATATGAAAATTGACATTTTTACGGCGATAAATATGTAAGAAAATATTGTTTGTGTGTATTTTCTAATAAAATTGAAATGGACATTTTTATGGCAATAAAAATTTAAGGAAGTATTGTTTGTATGTATTTTCTACAAAAGCTGAGAATGGACATGTTTATGGTTGTAAAAATATAAGAAAATATTATTTGTGTGTATTTCCTGATAAAAGAAAATAGTGGACATTTTTAAGGAATAAAAATGTATAAAAGTGATATTCAAGTATATTTTCTAGTGAAAGAAAATAGTGGACAATTTGGTGTATTTCTAGTAAAACGGAATAATGAACATTTTTATGAAATAAAAATGTGTGATGATATTATTTTGGTATGCTTCCTAGTAAAGCTAGTAATGGACATTTTTATGATAATAAAAATGTAAGGAATTATTATTCTGGTTGGGAATAGAAAAAAAATGCACGCTTGTTGCAAATGGTACATATTCTAGAATGAATGTATGTTTAAACAGTGTAAAAAGAGTTTAGAAAATTAAAGTCTACTTTCTCATGCATATAAAATTGTAGTATTTTGATAATGAATATGTGAACAAGTTTAAGGAAATTTGTGTTGGGTCTAAACGTGAAATAAGACAAATGGAAATCTTGGTCTTTAATTAATGTTTGAAAAATAGGAGTTTACCATGTAAATGTGTTATTTCATATATTCAAGGCGTAAATGTGTAAAGTGTGAGGATTGGGTAATATAGTGTGGTATTAGCAAGTATTAATATGGCTAAAGGTGTTTTAAATTTTTAGTGGGATACTTAATGACCATTTGAGAAATAAGAATTGTTAAGGAACTAAATTGCAAGGTTGGTAAACAAAGGGTAAATTTGTAATTTACTTAAGGTGGAACATTTTTATAGAATAAAAATGTTAAAGAATGTCTTTACAATAATGTATGTGAAATGAGTTAATTCCTAAAGCGTGAATGAATCTAGTGTAAATCACATGTGTGTGGATAAGGAACTTAAAGAAGAACATGAACAATTTTTCGAGTGTTTATGAAATAAACGGACGGTTAAGTCCGGGTTTTGGCTTCGACTGGGTAAAAGTAAGGGAAAGAAATAATGTAGACATGTGTAAAATGTTAAACACATTAATAAGGACTCGGATGCAACTGGGAATAAGCAAGAAGGGTCCGGATCCCTTGCGTGAAAAGCCCTGAATAATGCATAGCCGACGGTGTGGAGCCTATTGAAGTATGTGGATAATCGGAAGATTTCGAGAAAAAAAATAAAGGAAATATGGAATGTATTAAGAAATGAGTTGTGTGGTAATGTGCTAATACAACCTAACTTGAATGAATGTAGTAAATGTTCCGGTAAAGGTTAAATGGACAAGTAAATGCGTCAACCTAGTAATGTCCGTAAGTTAAGGTAAAAGTGTAAAGTAAAGTGGGCACTGGGGTAGTTAAGTAACCCAAGTTGTTAAACCCATAATTTGCACAGGCAAGTGTTGAAAGTTTTTCAAATGATAAACAAGTATTTTCTAACGCGGTGAGTGCATGTGTTGAAATGGTAATTTCAATGTTAGTACTAAAGTGTATATAAATGAGTTTAAGGGAGTAATTCCGGTAAATGAATGTAATTGGGTAAGTCAAATGTAATTATTTCAAGTATTGAACCGGGTGTGTCAAATAGTGTGAAAAATGCTAAGTATAAGGCAAGAAAGTATTTTACAAGATTAAGGTAAATTAATCTGGGAAAGTATGGTTTTCGAAAGTAAAATGGTTAATGCATTGAATATATATTTTTCAAGGGTATATATATAGGTAGATACGCATATTTTCGCATGCATGTGATTGTAGCATGTGAGTATTCTTTTATGTCGTTCGTTTCTATACTGCTTATATATTCCCACTAGGTATAGGCTCATACCCTCGCTTTGTTACAGCAAGTTGGGTGCGGTATCGTATTTTGAGGGCATTGTACAGGTAAGTGTACTTTATTTATTTTACATTAGTAGATCTGTTTACTTAGACTTCGGGGTGCTCCCCGTGGGTCCCATACGTAGTGTATCTTGAAACTGGTATCGCTTGCTAAACATGTGAAATGTTATTTAAAAAACATTTGGACGAGTAACATTATTTAGGTTGATCCATTGCAATTTACACCTAACGCTCGGTTCGGATCGAGTTGACTCACGGGTAACCCATATATCTGGGATGGGGTGTTATGATTGTTACCGTGTATTTACTTTAGTTGTTAAACTAAATAATGGTTTTACTATGCTGTTGCTAATGAAGATTAAAAATGACACTAGGCTTAATTAAATAATAGGTGGTTAGTAATTATTTGATTTCGAGAGTGATGCTAAGAATGAGCCAAATGAGATTCCTATTATATTTTAATAAGGGTTGTCCACCCGTTATTTTAATAATCGGGTGTCACATTACGTTGGGCATGCTTGGTGTTCATAGGGAACCATCCAAGTTCAATTTTATCAAGTGTGATGGTTCCAATGATAGTGTGTTGAAAATTATTTGATGACCTCGGGGTATCGGTCAAGTTCAATGGGGTCGCACCATGTATCTTCTAGTGAGGTTATCCAATTTGATGTAAATAGGTGGTGCAACCTTCTAGAGTGAAATTAGATATATGTGTCACAATCGGGTATGATTCCCATTGTCATAAGGGGGCGGATGTTGAAAGTGTCGTTTTTAACTTGGAAGAGTACCAATAAATGCATTAAAGACTTGATTCAATGATGTTGTGATTGAGGACTTGCAAAAGGCAAATGAGATGGGATATTGAAGTACGATCAGGATATCGACATGTGTCGATAGTGTAAGTTAAAATAACACTAGTAGTTGAACGACTAGCTTTTGGATCGTCTTGCCAGACTTGTACGGACTGGGAGGTGTAGTTCAAATAGTACTTACTACCCTTATAGTGTTAATGACGAGCGATGTGGTCATCTCGTAGGGTCAATTTGAATAGAACTTAGAGATAGGTGGTGATGACCTTATGATGCTGGTAGCTATAATAAGGTGCATGTTTTTCCTAAATCTGTTATTGCCAAAGGATACGTTTGTGATACGAAATTGGTACGATAATATAGATAATTACCCTATGTATTAGGTTGGTGACGTCATCACTAGTGATATGGATAAGGTCGAAGTTGACAAAGGTGTTCGAATTTGGAGACCGGAGTAACTCATAGTCGCTAAGGATGAAAGAAAAAAACCTTATTCTTAACGAGGGAAGTCCAGTGTTTGACTACCCAAAGAACGTTAGGTTCATACGATACATTGTTCTAAAAGAATGGGTTGGTACAATACTCAGGTGAGTGATCCATATTTAGGCACCTAGAGTGATCCTAGATTCATAGAAGGATGTAGTGGAAGGATATTAGTCAAACGCATGGTTCGAGACTTTGTGGCATGTTACCCTTGGATACAAGTGAGTAGAGATACGAGGTTAGTATCAAGCTTCAACTAAGGTATGTGGTCAAGACAACTCAAAAATATGTGCAAACGCAAGGTCTGTGGTCCTAATATTTAAAATAGTTCTTGATGATGAATCAGACATTAATTGTATTTTAGTTTATGCTTGGGGAAGTATCGATCACTAGAGAGTGTTTCTCGGTAGAGGTGCCGCTATGCTTTGGGTATTGGAATAGGTAGTCTTAAGACTTGATTAAGCATAGTCGCCGAGTAGGGGAAAACTCAAGGACTATTAGGTGACTTTGATGGCTAGTATGGTGGTGAGCATTAAAACATGTCTCGTGTTGAACTTTGATGACAATCCCTATAAAATAACGTATGATGTCATTTGGGCTATTGTGGACTTCGATGATTTAGTCTTGGAGGGTTTTTGTGGCTTAGAATAAGTATTGGTGAATCCCATGAACTTGGGGAATTGGCAAATCGATAATTTCGAGGATGAAATTTCTTAAGAAGGGAAGAATGTAATACTCGCGTGTGACACCCCGACTAATTAAATACCGGGTATCTACTCCTTTATTAAATTAAATCAAAACGCCAAGTTGGCTCAGTTAATAGCATCACTGTCGAAAACATTTTATTATTATTACTAACCACCTAGTATTTAAAAAGTAAGTTGCCAAATTTTAATTAAAGTCTGATTAACATGCAACAAGTGTAATGAAGAATAATAACACCATTCACCATAATGAAGTAAATAGAATAACCGTCACATGATATAAATAAAGCTGGAGGTAAAACTCCTCATAACATAATCCCATAACTGAAGTAAATAATGAAATACTGAATACTGAATGAATACATGCCAAAGCCTGAAACTGAAATGGAAATGTATCTAATAGAATTTGGGCAACATGCCCTACAACTGAGGAATAATGAATAAGGAATCCAAATGATATAAGCGTCTAAAAGCAAATCCATGTAGCTTCCACAAGCAGCTACAGCTCGTCATCAGAATGAGAATCCTATGCATGGTGACCTTGTGGCTGGGCACCTAAAAATGGTTTTACAAAAAGATAGATTTGAAAGCAAACGGGTCAGAGCCCGAATGTGGAGATATTTTAAAACCCTGCAAGTGCTTTAAAAATATTTAAAACAGTATATGCAAAGTACATGTTAGGACGTGCTCTCACATGATATACTCACCTCTCGTCTAACTGTGCACTCCTAACGTTCCTGTACCCATTCATGTGTTGTCTCATAACTATCTAAAGAGTTTCTAACACTTCTACTCCGTTCACGATATAAGTTCCATCATTAACAATTAAATAGAGAGTTCTACTTTAATTCTTGAATTCCCACTTACTAACAAAACCATTTATTGATAAAATCCCCTTTTTACCTTTTCAAAATATTACCATAATTATACTCACAATTTAACATAATAAATTCCTTCTCATATAACCGTATATTTTTCACATCATAAATATACAATACGAGCACCCAAAGGCTAAGCTGCGGTGCACACATACTCTGCTATCCATCCCGGTACATCACGTACATAAGGATCACGCATTCCGAATCTCTCAGAAATCGTTCAGATAACAACATCACAAATAGTGGAGGCGAACACAGTCACCATCACATGGGTCGCGCACATACCTACGTTCCCATGATCAGCAGACTTATTAATATCACAATAAGTCCTTCTATGACCTATGTTCATCGAGGTAACCAATCTAAATCCGGACAACACAAGGATAAGAAGGCCCTATGCGAACGTAAACCTCCCGTGATAGCAAGTATGGTAGGTATGTCATACACATAAAGTTATATACTAAGCATTCACACATCTTAGGTATCTCAATATTAATAAGGGTATATTCTACATCATTATACCATTATTCCAAATTCATATATTTCAAGTACCTCGATAATATATAATTTAAATAGTCGACACGTCTCACGTCGAAATTTCTTAAACTTGGAACCTATCTCAAATAGACTATTAAGTTCCCAATATTCCCACATATAACATCTTTATACCTAAGGTCTTTACTTCTGACCCAAACCTTGTTTCATCAAATTATTCGAATTTGTACTATTAACCCAAATATTATCTCACATAACGAATTTCATTAATTTAGAATAATTCCTCAAATTAAATTCCAATTAAAGTCCAATCTCATAATCATGCCTACTGGTCTTCCTTAAGGTTAAGGGTATTCACAATGTCTCCAATAATATTATCCAAGGGTTAGCACTATAAAAATTTAATTAGGAAAAATACTTTATTCATTCTGGGAAGGTCGATCGATCGACCTTTGCCTTCGATCGATCGATGGTGGTCGATCGATCGACTGATGAATGTCGATCGATCGATTGCACAGGTATGGTTACGGACTGCTTCGTTTTGCAGTTACAGTTTCGACCCAAAACTCCATTTTTAAGCATGAAACTCCAAGATAAGGTTACTCTAACATTATACTAACATCCTACAACAGTATTAACGTTCTATGTCCCATAATTCATCATTTAAAAGCTTAGTTTAGATCAAAACTACATCAAAATAATTTCCAGAATTCTTCCATTCAAGAACATCATCAACCTTCTTCTAATTCCACTTTTAGATCATCAAGGTTCTGTTTAAAACATATAAATTCGTCCAGAATATACTACATGAAATTCTTACATAAATCATGGCCTTTAACTTTCAATTCATGGGTCTAATTTATCTCTAAAAATCAATTTCGAAAATTCCTAAACATGGGAACATATCTTGAATCAAAAGAGTTTAAATCACTTGCCTTAATTTATCTCAGAATTTGGTGTAGAATCTTGAAGTTAGGTTGTCCTCCCTCTATTTTTCTGCAGAATTCTCTTCCCTCTCTCTCTCTCAAGCTCTTCTCAAGGTTTCCTTCTCTCTCTCTCTCTCTCAAGCTTTTTCCAAGGTTGAAGATAATGGAGTATGGAGGTGTGTAATGGTTTTTGGAAGTTGGAATAATATATCAACTTCTCCCGTAGCCCATAATGGCATATAGTGTGGTTAGTGGGTTAAGTGGGTTGAGGAAATAGTCAGATTATAATCTCTATTTTCGTCACTTTTTAATTCTCAAAAAATGCAATTTACACAATACCCTTTTTGATGCCGGTATGGCCCACAAATACCCCGGGACCCAAACTAAACTTCCGGCTAGTGTTTTCTGACTATCTCGACCCTTCCGGACACGTTGGCGCACTCAAAACGACCATACGGTTAATGGAACTAAAATTCACTTTTTAATTTAATAACAAAATACCATGACGTGGCGGTCTCACGCGTCAAGCAAAATTCCCAAATTGACGTATTTAAATCTCACGACAATTTCAAAATTACCAATATTCTTATAACGCCAAGTATACACATTAGAATAAAATACTAACTCACATCTCGTTAATATTTTTATCAGGATTTAATTCAATTAATCCCAAAAATAAATATCCCAGAAAATACGGGGTATTACATCGCGCCCAATAACTTATTATTTTCCATTGTAAAGTTTAATCCTGTGAAACCCATGGGCTTTGGATCATTAGTTTATGGGATTTTATCTCTAAGTGATTATTCTTTGAAACTTGATGGTAATTATTGGAAGTTAGTGGGAAGAAAATGGAATTTATAGGAAACTTTTGTAGTTCAAATGATATTAAAGGTCATTCGAACGAGTTGTCAATCTCGTTCGAACGAGAATCAGTTTAGTTCAAACGAAAATATAAGGTTGTTCGAAGTGGGTTCTAACCAGGATCGAACGAGGTGTCGTTGTATACGATTCCTAACCTCGTTAGAAGGTCATTCGATTGAAGGTCGAACGAGATCTTAACCTCGTTCGAACGAGGTCCCAATCTTTTTCGAACGAGGTGATCATATATTGAATTTTTAAATTTGGAAAATGCTGTCAAAATGTAGATCATTAGATGTTTTGATCTGTCAAGATCTTAATGGAGCAGATCCTTTCGTGATTAGGGCTTGGGGCAATTTTGAATATTACCCCCAAAGGGTTTTGGGGTATATAAGGGAGACTAGGGCCATTTTAGGCCTTATATGATCATATTTTCTCTCTCTCTTTAAGCTCTTTAGAACTCCCATGGAGTCCAAACACCATTCCAAGCCAAGAACCACCACCTCTCCACCTCCTACCATCATATTTACCTTATATTCCACCATATTAAAGCCCGTAAAATTTATCTACACCATGTGTTGAGAAGGAAAGATGTTGGAGTTTTTTTTTTTAAACGAAGAAGTAGACATTTATGGAGTTGAAGCGGGCCTTCTTCGACCTTTCATGGAGGCAAGCTTTGTAGATCTATGCAACATCTTTAAGGACACCTTAGGAGGTAGGAGGTTGCCATCTTCTTTAACCCCCATTCTACCATTTTTGGAGCTACATTTTACATGAGAAAAACTCTACTCTTACCCTTGAACTCATGTTTTCCATGTATTGGGCTTATAGTTGAGTTTGTAAGAGTAGGTTGCATATATGGTTAAAGAGGAGATTTCTTGTGATTTTATGTAAATTGGTTAAAAAAGGGGTTTTAGGAATGTTGAATAAATGATGAGTTTTAAGAAGCTTGGTGTTAAACATTTATTTAATAAAAATTTTCGAAAATAATGTTTATCTTGTTAAAGATATTTTGTGAGAAATGCTCTAAAGTTCTTGCAAAAATGAAGATTTATTAAAGTTGGACATTTATATAAGTCTTGAAGAATAAAAATGTCATTTAGGCTTGAAAAGTGTATTTTTACAAGTGGTATGGAATTTCTTGAATAAATCACGTGTTAAGTTCACATTCTTGGATTTTTAGAATTAAAGTTCTTCTTCCCATGGATATAAACTTGTAGTAATTTGATGTGATGCATATAAAGAAATTGCATGGAGATTTCAATGAGTTCTAACTTGGAATAAAGAAAATACAAATTTCAGCCCCTAAAAGTGTGTGAAAAGTGTTGAAAGTGGAAAGTGTATGGTGTTGAGACTACATCTGTTAGTAAAGGAATGTCATTTTCTTATAAAGTAGTCTTTAAATGTTCAATGATTTTTAGAGAAATAAAGTAAAGAAATAAAGGGATTTCCATCTTGGAAATATGTTACTCCAAAGTGTTAAATAAGTTCTAATGAATTAAAACAACTTAAGAAGTTAGTGTGGCTAACTTAATAATGTTTGGGGAAATAACACTTGTGAAATTAGAGGAAAAGACAAGTTTGGAAACATATGGGTAAAATGGTTATTTTATGTAAAGCAAAATATTTTTATGAAATAAAAATGTTGGGAAAACGTGTTACACAAATGGTCATAAATGAACATGATTTTGGGATAAAATCAATACTAGAGTAAAAAGAACAATAAACGATTATTTTGAACTATAACACAAGTTGGGGTGAAACCCGGGTTTTGGCTTCGTCCGAAAAAGGAAAAGTGGAATAATATGTACTTTTGAAATAAATATATTAAACACATTAATACGTACTCGGGTGACACAAGGAATAATTAAGTAGGGCTCGAAGCCCAAGTGTGAAAGACCCAAAATAACTAGCCAGAGCATATGGTAGCATAGTCAGCGGTGTGGAGCCCATTGAAGTAGGAGAATATTTGGAAGATTTCGAGAAAGATAATGAAATGGAACATGTCAAGAAATGGGTTGTGTAGGGAATATATGAAAAGACAACCTAACTTGAATGAATTGATAAATGTTCTGGTAAAGGAATAAAGTGGGAAAAAACGTTAAAAATGATTAATATGCATAAAGTAAAGGAACGGTAAACTGTGGTGGCTAAAATGGTAGTTAAGAAAACAAAAGAGTTTTAACCCGTAATTAACACAAGGTTGTGTTTGTGAAATGGTTTCAAAGAAAAAATAAGTAAACACAGTGCTTGCGTGCATTGGTAGGTGGTTTTGCTTGAAAATACGAACATGAATTGGTATGAATAGACGGGCAATTTCGGTGATATAAATGTGTTTCCTTAAACTAAGGGTTATTGTTTTAAAGTATTTAACCGGGTGTGTTGAATCAAGAAATAAACATCAAGTCAAGTAAATGAGAAATTCTTTTACATGATAAAAGTGAATTGATTGGGATAAGTTATATTTTTTGAATAAAAATGGTATCATGCATTACAGTATATATGTACTAGC
This sequence comes from Sambucus nigra, assembly GCA_949130495.1. Taxonomy (NCBI): domain Eukaryota; kingdom Viridiplantae; phylum Streptophyta; class Magnoliopsida; order Dipsacales; family Adoxaceae; genus Sambucus; species Sambucus nigra. The sequence goes on from OX422217.1 coordinate 576,400,739, forward strand.
GGAATGTCCGTGCCTGAAGGCACGACGAAACTTTCAAAGTACATAATCGTAAAACGGGTAAAATTTCCAAAGTTCATAGTTCTAAAACGATAAAAATTTTGTTCCCCAACAAAACAAAGTGTAATTCAAAAAAAATGTCCGGAATCTTCCTTATTTAAAAGACTATAGAAATGTGTAAATAATTTAATTTGAGTTTTATTACAACAAAATTGTGAACAATTTATTAAATTTGGATAGAGTTTCCTTTATTTATATCACTATCAACCCTATTAAAAAAATCAACAACAATACTAAAAGTCTGTCCTCGACCTCGAATAAGCATTATAATGATCACAGTTATACCATTATGAAACATCACTATAATATAAAAAATTTATTTACGAAGCAAAAGTATAAATATTTTTTAAAAAATTGGGCAGAGTTTCCTCTGTTTATCGGACTATCCACCCTGTAAAAAAAATCCAACAAAAACAATACCATCACAATTATACAATCGAAAAAAAAAATATCAAATGAACATCTTGTTCAATGTACACTAAATTGGTGATCAACAATTTCTTCAAAGGGTCCGAGTGAGTTTTCGCTGGAAGATGACATCAAGTATTGCAAATCCTACCACGTCTGCGATGTAAAGTCCACAAAGCACAGTCCTTTACCTGAAAAAGAAGAAAAAATCAGACTTTGAACTGAGGATGGAGAATTAATATTAAACTCGAGGAAATAAAAAAATTAAGTATATGAGAAAATTTGAAGCAGTGTAAAATACAAATTATTAAAAGGATTCTACTTTATAACAACAACTAATATAAAGTAAAAACAATTAACCATACATAGTTTATTGGGTATTACCTTAACTTAGGGAATAAAAACTAATATAAAACATAATATACTTCATTGAGAGGTCTTCAAATCAAACCATGTTATATGTGGTGGTGGTATTTGTGACACCCCGACTAATTAAATACCGGGTAGCTACTCCTTTATTAAATTAATACAAAATGCCAAGTTGGTACAGTTCATAGCATCACTGTCGAAAAACATTTTAACCATTACTAGCCACCAAATATTTAAAAAGTTAGTTGTCAATTTTAATTGAATTCGATTTACATACAACCAAAATAAATTATGAACTACCGATACCACAACTGAGAAGTGGTGATCGCTTAAATAAGCTCTGATACCAATTTGAAAAACGTGAGACTGTGTGATAATTGATTAAATTTATTCGCAAGTTTCCAATTCGGCACACTTATTTAATTAGAGTCTATTTTTAAACCAAATTAATCCAGCCCCTAAACATGCATCTAAAAGTGCGTGTGTCAACCCATAAATAAATAAAGCATGTGACACAAATATTTAGGAAAAATCCCCGAAGGGGCAAAAACTTTTATTTCACTATAATTTTGTTAGAGTACGGCTTACACGGATCACAATGAAATAAGGTGACATACGAAATACCCGCAGGTGTCGGTTCCGATGTCTCGGCTGGAACTTTCCCTTTCCAGGAGGGTAGCAGTGAAGAAAAGAAACGGCTTCTCCACAAGATGTGAACTTTATAAGGACTCCCTCCACAATAGAACGCAACTGTCGGTTGTAGAGCTCTCCCCACAAAGTATGAACAAAAATAAAATATTTTCTTGGGTTCCACAAAAAAATTCACACAAATGTAATTGGGATTTTGTGAATCAAATATTTGAACCCTTAAAATTGTTGGAGAAAAACATTCTGCCAAAAAGTATTGAATTAAATATGGGCAGATACACAAAAGTTTCAAAGGAATAAGACTCTTTAATTCTAAAACTGTTCTCCATGTCTAAAAGCAAAGGCGGACATTCCTTTTTATAGGAAATTTGAGTCGGTCAAAGATAAGGACGAAGTCAGACGTGTCAGTCAAAAAGTCATCTCGCTCGAATGAGAATGATATCTCGCGCGAACGAGATCGCGTGTCGTTCGAACGACTACGCGCGACTTCCATTGTCGTTCGAACGAGATTGATATCTCACTTGAACGACCTTGGCGTCGAACCGAGGTACGTTTACTGCTGAAGCAGTTTTTTCACAAACATTTATAAAAACATTTATAAAACCTCTTTAAAAAAACATTTTTATATAAAAGCTTTTTTTAAAACCTTTTATAAAAATATCCCAACACTCTTAATATGAAATGTAAATGAAACTTTAAAACAATATCTTACCAAAGTTCATATTGTTGGGCTTGAATGTTGAAGACAACTGGTAATTCGGATCCATCTTTTGTAGATGCAATCTTCACAATTCTTCGACGACTTGTAGCGGTATACGACATAATTAATTGTGAAGGACTTATTAAAAATATGTCCTTACAAATCTCCCCCTATGTCTATGTCGGTACATACATAAAAACATCCCAATTATCAAAAACTAAAATGCCTATACAAATCTACCCTCCCATAAATCACAAAACTGAAAAGGTAAAATTTGTAAGTTCTCAAATTTTTCTTCAACATCAAAACTCTCAAAGCTTTTCTCATCAGGGTGTGCAACATCGTGATCTTCAATATTCGTACCTACACACATGAGATAAAGCAAAAACCTTTGTGACGCATCGAGTTTGAAATGATATAGGAATAAATCATTAATAATCAAATCTCCCCCATAATGCAAAAACTCCCCCATAACATGATAATTCTTTCTCCCCCTTTTTATGATGTCCCCAAATAGGCGTATAAGAAGAAACAATCAAAACATGGAGTGTCACGATAAAAATGCATAGCAAATAAAGATCAAGCTACGCGCATGCAAAGGTGTAAATTTCAAAAACTATTTTTCGATTTTTCAATTTTTTTATACAAAAATAAGATACCACTTTGAAAAAAATGATACAAAAATCACACCATGGATTTAAACTCAAATAACCAAGTCATGGAAACGAAATGAATGGGTGTGAACACATTCGATAGGTAAATCAACTCAATCAATCATATGTGCATGATGCATATGTGTACTCCTAATGAATGAACATCAAAAGTATCCTTATGGTGTAAAACGTTGTTGAAATTAAATGACATCGTCTTATACAAATCAACAAATCAAAGTCAAAGTGATTTCCACACCAATAACGTCCAAAACTATATAACGCATTTTCAAGACTTGTAAGGACATGCAAACCCGTTTTAATTCTCCAACCAAACACCCTCATATATATTTTCTTTTAGAGGTAATCTAAATTCTCAAACTTTGGAGAATTGGTGCGAAAACCTGAATGGCCCATATTTGGCATATATTGCTTTTTATTGCCTTTCAATTTTTTTGGGCTCTTTTAACCTCTTTGGACCTCGGATAATAAAATTCCTCCATTTTTTAGGTCCAATTTAACGGTGGATTTTGCGCAAAGAATAGATAATTACCTTTCGCAACCCCTCCCCGTTTTCAAATAAAGCACACAAACTCGCAAAACGGTTCTCATATGCACAATTTCCTTATCAAAATTTATCACGCCTGGTTCTTTTTAAGGACAGGATTGAAGTGAAAACACCCAACCAACATGTGATAAGACAAGCACAATAATCAAACAAATTCGTGCATGTGTGCAATAAAGGAAATTGAGTCAAACATGTAGGAAGTAACACTTAATTACATCTTAATGACTCCAAACATTATAAAGCACATGGATGAATTGATCTATTGTCTTAAAACACTATCAAATAGTCACATGAAAAAAATGAAATGATGTTGTGACTCGGTCATCCTACGTCTTCATCCATAAACGGTGCAAACAAAATACAAAAATCCTTTTGGATTTTTCTAAATTTTTCAAAATAAATATATACAAAAAGTACATGTCACAACGCTAGCAAAAATATATCAAAAAGCATAACTAGCGTGTGACAAACATGCAAACACAATCATCTATATGATATGGCAAGAGAAGAATCATGTGCAAGCAAACGAACACAAAGCAACCAAATACGCTCGTCAATATCTTTTAAACTAGATTTCATGCGAGCTTTCCAATAGGCAGAATTATTCCCATAAAAAATAGGCACCTTATTAAATGAACGTTCCATTGGAAAATTGTGAGTTTTCACAAAACTGATTTTTCAAACAAAATCAATATCACACAAATTTTGCGGAAAATAGGATTACGCGATAAATTAGCGTAACCCGCTCTAATACCAATTTGAGAAGTGGTGATCGCTTAAATAAGATCTGATACCAATTTGAAAAACGTGAGACTGTGTGATAATTGATTGAATTTATTCGCAAGTTTCCAATTCGGCACACTTATTTAATTAGAGTCTATTTTTAAACCAAATTAATCCAGCCCCTAAACATGCATCTAAAAGTGCGTGTGTCAACCCATAAATAAATAAAGCATGTGACACAAATATTCAGGAAAAATCCTCGAAGGGGGAACACCTTTTATTTCACTATAATTTTGTAAGAGTACGGCTTACACGATTACAATGAAATAAGGTGACATACGAAATACCCGCAGGTGTCGGTTCCGATGTCTCGGCTGGAACTTTCCCTTTCCAGGAGGGCAGCACTGAAGAAGAGAAACGGCTTCTCCACAAGATGTGAACTTTATAAGGACTCCCTCCATAATAGCACGCAACTGTCGGTTGTAGAGCTCTCCCCACAAAGTATGAAAAAACAAAATATGTTCTTGGGTTCCACAAAACAATTCACACAAAAGTAATTAGGATTTTGTGAATCAAATATTTGAACCCTTAAAATTGTTGGAGAAAAACATTCTTCCAAAAAGTATTGAATTAAATCTGGGCAGATACACAAAAGTTTCAAAGGAATAAGACTCTTTAATTCTGAAACTGTTCTCCATGTCTAAAAGCAAAGGCTGACATTTCTTTTTATAGGAAATTTGAGTCGGTCAAAATAAGGACGAAGTCAGACGTGTCAGTCAAAAAGTCATCTCGCTCGAACGAGAATGATATCTCGCGCGAACGAGATCACGTGTCGTTCGAACGACTACACGCGATTTCCATTGTCGTTCGAACGAGATTGATATCTCGCTTGAACGACCTTGGCGTCGAACCGAGGTACGTTTACTGCTGAAGCAATTTTTTCACAAACATTTAAAAAACCTCTTTAAAAAAACATTTTTATATAAAATCTTTTTGTAAAACCTTTTATAAAAATATCCCAACACTCTTAATATGAAATGTAAATGAAACTTTAAAACAATATCTTACCAAAGTTCATATTATTGGGCTTGAATGTTGAAGACAACTGGTAATTCGTATCCGTCTTTTGTAGATGCAATCTTCACTATTCTTCGAAGACTTGTAGCGGTATACGACATAATTAATTGTGACGGACTTATTAAAAATATGTCCTTACAACAACCACATCACAGTCACAATAAGATAACAATGTAATAAATTGAATCTAGAGGAATACACCTCACAACAATCCGAACAATGAAATAAACAAAATATAAAGCCTGAACCATTAATTAATTACAATCCAAAATCTGAATTTAAAACTGAATAAGTAAGATGTCTCTAAAAGAAATGGGGCAACATGCCCTATAGAAGAGTAAAACTGATGTAGAGTTAAGATAAAAATTGGAGGCGTCTACTCTCGAGGTCCTGCAACTTTCACAGCAGCTACAACACGTCACTAGAATGGAACTCCTATACTTGATGTCCTTGTGGCTGGGCACCTAAAAAGGTTTTTACAAAAATAGATTTGAAAGCAAACGGGTCAGATCCCGATTGTGAAAACAGTTTAAAATGTAGCAAGTGTTTAATATAATTAAACAATGACTATAAAGTACATGATAGTGCGTGCACTCACATCAGTTCCTCACCTCTCAACTAATTGTGCACTCCTATTGTACCCGTACCCGTTCTAGTTATTCCCATATCTAACTAGTCTAATACACAATCTAACATTACTATACGATTCACAATTTAATTCCCGACATCTTAATTTAAACAGAGAGTTTTACTTTTCTTCTTAGTTCCCAATATTAGTAATGCTAATCACTAAAGATTTTCCATTTTTAACTCTACTAAAATGTTGCTATTATTCACACCTTCATTTATACATGACAGTTCATCTCAATTAATGGTATATTATTCTCATCATAAATATACAATACGGGCACCCCAAGACTAAGCTGCGGTGCACACATACTCTGCTATCGAATCCCGATACATCACGTACGTAAGGACCACGTATTCCGAATCTCTCAGGAATCGTTTTAATAAACAACAATCACACATAATGGAGGAAAACATAGGTCACATCACATGGATCATGCACATACCTACGCTCCCATGATCAGCGGACTTATTAACTTCTCAATAAGTCCTTCTCTGACCTATGTACTCGAGGTACCAATCTAAATCCCCCCTGTAGGTACACAAAGATTAGATGGCCCTGATCGAACGTCGACCCCCCGTGATAGAAAGTATGGTAGGTATGTTATACACTGATAAATACATATGCTAGGAATTCACACAACTTAGATATCCCATAATATTAATAGAGGTATATTTTACATTCTTATACCGTCACTAAATGTTGCGCGTTTACCAATCCCCAAATAATATATACCAACCCTTCTCACGTCGTAATTTTAGGTACATGTTTCTTAACCCATAAATGGTATCCCGTTTTTACTACGAATTCTAAGTTTTACTCCTTAACGTACTCCAATCTCACAACTATACCCACTAGTCATCAAGGGAAGGTTAGCACTCAATTTAAATAAGTCTATTGGAGGTTCGAAATAAAATCAGGCCTAAAAGGCCATCCTGTCAACTCGTTAGAAATCTCGTTTGAACGAGGTTGTTCGAATGAATGGCTTCGAACGAACTACCAACTCGTTAGAAGGGGTATTGTCATCTCATTAGAAGCTCGTTCGAACGACCTTGGTAGGTCTTCTAACGAGAAGGTAGACTACGCCCAGAAATCTCCCAATTCATTTTTCTTCCTTTTTCTCTTCTCTAAATTCATCCCAAGATCATCCCAATAGCATTTTAATGTTCTTAAACTACTCTAAGTCCTCTTAGGTCGCTTCTTAACATATTTTTGGGGTCAAATCCTCCTAATCAACATGCACTTATCATTAATCCCCAAATTTTACCCCAAACCTAATGAACATGAACCCAAAATTTTATTGTGTCTAATTGCGCATCATAAATCCGTTTTTAAATCATTATAGTTAAGTTTTTGGATACTAAATTCATCCATAGTCATTCTACATGCAATCCCTAACCCAACTTTAGAGTTTCTATAACAATTTTCTTAGGTTTTCCTCAAAACTTTCAAGACAAAACAGTTCCTACACTAAACATGGAAGAAATATTCAATGCACTTAAAAATATCAAATCACTTGCCTCAGATTTGTTCTTCAGATGTGTTGCCGGTGTTTCAAGGTTGATTCTTCCCTCTTTATGGTCACAATCTCTTCCAAAAATGATGGTGGTGGGTGTTTTTGGTTTGGAACCCTATGATAACTCCTCTCTAACTCCCGTAGCCCACTTTTAATGCTTTTGGCTGGTAATGGCCTTAGTGGATTCCTAAATAATATATAATTAACTCCTAAAATTCGTGGGTTTTAATCCCCAAATTTTTAAAATTACCAAAATACCATTCTAGGTTGCCGGTTTGGCCTAAAAATACCCCGGGACCCAAACTAAACCCCCGATTAGTATTTTCTGACTATTTCGACCCTTCCGGACACGTTGGCGCACTCAAAATGACCATTCGATTGATAAAAATGTAAATTAATTTTTAATATAATTAAATTCATTCTTGACGCGACTGACACGCGCATCCCAACTTAAGTTTCCAAATTGTCGTATTTCAGCCTTGCGACAACTTTAATATTTTCAATACTCATGAAATATTCAATAAATATTCAATTTTAACATCATAACCAAATACCAACTCACAACTCGCTAGTATTTATATCCGGATTAATTCCCAATTAATTCTCATTTAATTTAATTAATCCCTTAAATAAAAATCAATAAAATTATGGGGTATTACATTATTGATGTTCCAATGGTGCTACGTAGAAAGTTGACATTGGTGAGTAGTGATTCTCTACATTGAAAGAAAAGTCATGGATACTTTAATACCAATTTTAGTTTGTCAATTTATATCGTGCATATCGGATATAAAATCACGCAAGAGTGAAGTAACATAATGAAGATACCTTATTTGAATTCCATAGGTGATGCGTTTCACAAATACGTCAAACAGGGTCATAAAACATTTATCACATAACATATTCAATTTTCAACAAAGTATATACCTAAGTTTCTCAAACAAAACAGAATAGTTGTGCAAACATAATAGCACATGGATTGAGAATGGGTAGAAAATGTCACCCAAAGGGAAAGAAAGAAACCTATAGCTCCAAATATAGAAAATGTTGGCCTTGAACTATGTGTTCCCTTGTTGGTCGAATGGGTAGCAGGCCTGCAAAGACAATGATTTTGATTACACAAAATATCACAAATACCATGTTACACAAAAAAAGTATTATGAAAACCACACATATTTCATGCAATGAATTAAAAGATAGACCTAACGTAAAGTAATATGCCACGTTATTTCCAAATGATACTGGGATAGTCGAGGTTGTATACACTGTCTTGCGAGAAGCAGAAGATCAAAGTATTTCACCAATTCCATTTTGGGAGATCCCCATACGGAAAGACATCTCACCAAAGCAAAAAAAAAAAGTCAACACAACCCTTAAGCTGATCAATGGAACACTGGATGATCTGATTGTAATATACAAGAGGATGGTGGGCGAAGAAGAATTATATTTTCATGAGGAATACATGAATGAGAGTGATCCTAGTATTCTCCACTTTCTTTTGGCATCGGGAGATGATGTATCAAGTAAGAAACTCCTTGATGATCTGATGACAATGCTTATAGCTGGACATAAAACAACTGTTGCAGTGATGACATGGACATTTTACCTTCTTTCCAAGGAACTTAGTGTCATGTCCAAGCTTCAAAATGAGGTTTGATTCGATTTTAGGTGATTGATTTCCCACCATTGAAGACATGAAGAAACCAAGATATACAAATCAAGTAATCAATGAATCCTTGAGACTCTACCCACAGCCACCTGTTTTGATTCGTCGTTAAATTGACAATGACACACTTGGAAAGTACCCTATAAAAAGGGGCGAAGATATTTTTATTTATATTTGGAACCTACAATGATGTCCTCAATGTTGGCAAGATACATATAAATTTAATACTGAAAGATGGCCTCTGGATGGACCCAATTAAAATGAGACAAACCAAAATTTCAGTTACTTACCTTTTGGTGGTGGACCAAGGAAATGTCTAGGGGACATGTTCGCTTCATTTGAGGTAAAATGTTAATACAGGCCTCCTGACAGTACTGTAAAGGGGTTTGTAGATAATTTATGATGTGATCAATTGGATGACAGTTTTCTTGATGAAATAGTTTGTTTTTCACCAAGCCCAAGAAACAAAGGAAATTATAAAGGAACAAATAACTCAACTATTAAGATATATATATATATATATATATATATATATATATATATATATATATATATATATATATATATATATATATATATTGATCTGCAGGCTAGAGTAGAAGTGTCAATGCTTGCTCGGCATTTAGACTTCCAAATTATACTTAGAGCACCTCCAGTCCGGAGTACGGATGACTACAGGAGCCATAATTCACATAACATAAGGGTTGAAGATGACTTTAACGTGAAGGAGTAAACCTACTATAATTCCCACTCCCACTCTGGAGATGCCAATATTGATAGTGAATTCATCTGTAAACATTTCTGAAATTGACTAAGTAATTGCTCTGAAAGGTTAAGTTTCTCCCGCTCATTCCTGATATTTCTGTGAGAAAGGTAAAGTTTCTCCCGCTCATTCCTAAAGTAATACCGACATTGTAAAGGAGTAAATGAAAAAAATAATAGCAGCAACGTATTTAAGAAAGGTGCACAAAACGGGTGACAAAGAGTCCAACGTCACAATGCTTATAAATTTACTACTCTTTTAATCTCATATAACATTTTAGTTTATTGACACTTACCAGTCACCCGGTAGCATCACAAAGCCCTAGATTGTCATACGTCACTATATCTTATTTTATACTACTTCATATAATCTGATCTCATCTCATAAAAACCATATTTAAAATGAGAAAAAAAATGATCATTTTAGAGGAACTTCAGAAGCAAAGCTATTGATAAGCAGATTAGCAGGAGTACATACCAGAGCCCTTTGCTACAAATGTCTAAAGCTCTGCTCCTTGCTGAGTTGCACAATATCAGCCATCATCTGCTTCACTTTCCTTGATTGATCCTCATAGAGTACTATTGTTGTTGCTACAGTGATGAATAGTTACTTAAAGTAGGAAGCTGCATATTAAAAAAAACTATTACAAAATAGGGGATAACTTCTATAAATGGGAAAACCATTAAATGAGATGTATACATCATATCTTTTTGTATCATGTGTCAAACAACATAGTTAACAATTTGAATCAGAGACTCCAAATTGAAAAAATCCATCAAGATATTCATTTTGTTCCAAGTTCAACATTAATTAAGAGAAAACACCTTTTATAGGTTGCTAAATAAATGATCAACACCTTTTACAGGTTACAAAATCAATGATCAATGCCTTTTATAACTCTAAATGAAATCCAAAATCACAACAAAAGAAAATTCCTATGGGAACCCCAAAAGCAACAGCAATCAGTGTAATTTTTGTATTTACCTGATGGTAGCCTTCAATAGAATTTGGAATAGAGTGATGAATAACAAAACGAACATCTGGTTTATTGATACCTGAAATACTTATGTTAATACAGTGTAGGTATCAGCTTATAAGATGGAAACCGGAGAAAATAAAAGGACTGTACCCATTCCAAATGCCAGTGTTTCACATATTGTATTAATCTCATATTTGCTCCACTGATTCTATAACCTCAACAATATGAAGCGGTTTTGAATTTAAATTGTTTTAATATCATAAATAAGGGGAGCAAACTCAATCTTGGTTCCCCTATGTTCACATTTACTACTGAAGCTATATATTTTCTTAAATTTTCATATTATTATTGTTAGACTTTTCAAAATACGGAAAGACATGTATATCTTGACGATTATGCTGGCTATTATTGACGGTCTAGTGTCCAACGGTATGATCATTGAGGAGCGTCTCACTGCTGAGCCTATCCATAAATATGTGCAGGGATGTAATATTGTTTCCTTCAACAAAATCTAAGTTAAGATGATGCGTTTTGAAAGATAATAAGGGAGGGGAGAATCTGCAATACTTAGCAATTTAGCATAGAATTTTATTTTAACAAAGCCCCTTGTTTCTAAATTTCCACTACATTTTGAAAGAAAATGCTTCCATGACTAACTCCAGATCTTTGAATCCTACACCACCCTCCTCAGTTGGATAGCTACACCGGTGGTATTTAAAAGAAAGAAACATACAGTAACATCAAACATACTATAACATAAGTTGACACACCGTGTTCAAATTTCCTATCATTCAAACCTAAATAATCGACTAAAATAATTATAAAGGGCCTAGGCAACATCAAATTCATATTTAGGAAGAAAATCAAATCTCTATAACTAAGAGAATCCCCTTATATTAAGGCCAAGGCCTAATTTGACACTAAATTCATAATCTAGAAAGGTGAATATTCAATGAAAAATGTCCCACTCTTAATATATGAGTAAATATGACATTAAAACTATTGATTATGTCCCACACTTTCTGAATAATGACTTAGATTATAAATCAACAACTATACAATTTGGAAGTAATTCCCTACATTATGATAATCCCCCTAGCATAACCTTTGCTTCAGAAATACAGTAACAGCTAGCTACAATAACAACTATACAGTAAAACTATACAGCTACAATGTAGTAGCCTTATGAAATTGTGGAAAGCATAGAGATGTAATGCAGTAGCCAGATTGTGCAGCAAACAACTGCAATGCAGTAGGCAGATTGGCCTGCAACTATAAATGTTTGGGGAAAGAAAAGTAAATTCAATGCAGCCGCCATAAAGTTATCTGATTCTTTTGGCCTCATGTTTATTCTGCAACTATAAATGTTTGGCCTGCAACTATAAATGCAATGCAGTAGCCAAAAAGTTATTTGATTCTTTGGGGGGAACTTTCTTGTGTTATTTAACCTCCAATTAAATGCATCAATTTTATACTTGTCTAGGATATTTCTCGATGGAATCAGATAACACTCTACTTACTTTACTGTGAACCAACATGAGCGAGTATAGCTTGTGTCTTCAAAAACATCAATGTGTGGAAAGAAGAGTAATAATATGGTTAATGAGACATAAATAATGTTAATGCTAATATAGTGCGATTTGATTACTACTGGACTATCTAAGGATACAATTCATCTTTCGAATTGACAACAGAATTGTTGGATTTGAACCATTATTTTCCATTCAATCATATTGGAGACTCTAAAGTTCCAGTTTTGGAAGATTTTTCTTCTGATAAAACAACATCATTGTTGGATCATAATTCCTCATCTCCATCACCACCGATGGAAAGTAAAACTCTAAATTTCAAGGTTTTGAAGATTTATCTTTTGATCAGACAATGCCAATGTTGGATCAGAATTCCTATCTCCATCACAAACACGTTCATACATTATGATCGTACACAATATGATCATACATCTTTATATAAAATATTATCAAACGTGTTCATGCTACTATACTTATGCAACATAAAAAAATATTCCATGATTACAACAAAGGTCTGCACACATTATCCATATTACTAAGTGCATGGCATGAAATGTTTTCCAATTCGCAAGATTCCACTTGTAGTTAAAATTAGACACAAAATGTTAACATTAGACATGAAAAAATAGGAAAGAAAAACAACTTGAATCAACAAATACAAAAGATAAGCGGAAGAACTGAAAATACTCATGTCATCATATTTTCAAATGCCTAGCATACAAAATATGTATTTTGTATTATCTCTATACATTCAAAATTATTGGATTGGTTCTTTATCATTATCTATATACATCACAATGGATATTGTATTATCTCTATACATCAAAATCTCCATCTATCTTGGATCTTTAGGATAAACAAAACATTTAAGTGATGCCGGAACACAAAACCCCAAAAAATCAACCATCCATTTTGTTTGTGGTTAATAGTAAATTAAAATCCCATCTGAATGTCTTATCACATAGTCGGAGAGGAAAAATACTGGGAACTCGCCTGAGATCACTGGATCAAATCGGCGAGAAAACTGGCAGCGACCTGAGATTTTCGTTGGCAGCAAACTGAAACGAAAATTAAAAATATCAAACCAATGCCGAAGTGAACCATAAAGAGATCACACATGTTCAAAATCACATATACCTTTTCTACCATAAAAACTTCATAATCAAAATATGAGTATCAAGACTTAAATCATAATACCCTTAAAGTACCATCCAGGACCTCTAATTTGAGGAGGAAAAATGACTTAAGAAAACCACAGATATCTAAATAATGGAAAAATGAATCAAGAATAGCATAGATATCTAAATAATGAAACACTATAATGCCAATGGCAAGTTCATCCAATCAAAGGGTTCAATAGATATCTAAATAATGGAAAGAGTATGACATACACCATCACAACCGACTCTATACTTAGTGCCAAATACCTAAAAATAAAAATAGTATACCTGATTTGAACCAAAGTTATCTAAGCCATCCTCCGAGATCGACAAACTCTGCATAACAATACATATAAATGGTTTATCCCTTACTAAATCCCCTAAAAGAGTTTAATGAGATTAAACATGTAACCAATAAAAGAAATAGATCTAATACCTGATTTAGAACAATCCAAAAAACCTAAACATTAGCCCCTTTGATTTAAATCTACAAAACCTAAATAGCAAGAACATTAAAATGAGGGAAACATGTTCTATTCACATCTACAAAAGTAAACTTGGGTGAGAGAAAACACATACCAAAAAATTCATTGTGTAAAGGAAGATGAAAAATGGAAAACGCGTACCAAAAGTTGTTCCTACTTCGTGTAAAACGTGTAGATCGTATTCCTTCCTTCTTCGTGCTCATCTATCATAAGGAAAGAGAGAATAACGTACCCTAGAAGGAGGAGACAGAGAGCAACGACTTTTGGGTGAATGTATGATGATTTTTTGATTAAGTTACTGATTTAACCCTTATTTTGAATTAAAGTAAGAGAGAGAAACTAATGAGGAGTGAGGTAAAAGAGGTGGAAATCAAAAATAAAGGGGCAAAAGAGTAAAATGGAATAAATCAATTTCAACCCTTCATTTTTTGCCTTATTGGCTCAATGTGTACCCTTAATTGTGTTATGATTTATAGAATAGTAACAAAACTTTGGGACATTGGAACACATCTCAAAGGCTACCAGGTTCAAGAACATGGACTCTGTGGAGTCATCGATCGTTATTCGGGGAAGCTCAAGGTACACACAAAGCTTACCAAGGGCATAGCCAATGCTAGATAAATTGCACTGAATTCCAGTACCACGCAGCTCTGCTTGAATTGAATTCCAGTACCGTGCATATCTGCTTGAATTCAATTGAATTCCAGTACCACGCAGCTTGTATATGTAACTGTTGTTTGCAGCTATTGTAACCCGGGTGTTCTAACTGGATTCATTGAAGCGTTCCAGCGCTTGTGATTTCCCTATACAAATACCTTCACCCAGAAAAAAGAAAATGCACTTGATATAAAATATCGCCTTCAGTTCACGTTGCTCTAATACATAAACAATAATCATTCTAAAAGGATTAATTATAACAACATTAGTACTTTAATTACCAATAAAACAAATAATAATCATCTAAGGTACTCAGCATTAAACTTAATATCGCACCTAAACATAAAACATAGCACAAAAATCAATCTAGAAAAAACCATTTGTCCCCAACAATCAATCTAGAAAAAAAGAAAAACACCAAAAGCACAAACAAAAAAATAGATATGCAAAAAGTTATTTTGAACTAAAGAAAATATAAAGTTACAGTGAGAACAAATAATAAAAATGTTTTGTTGACATCACTGACTTGCCTCCGACTAATATAAAAAAATTAATTTGAATCTGTACAAAAATGGATCTGCAAAAAAAAGAATCTGAGGAAAAAAAAGAATAGGAACAAAATTAAATTTAATAATCACTAAGAAAATCAGGACTAAACAATAGACATCATTGAGTTTACTAGATCTAAAAAACCTACTCAAAAAATGTTAGATCTCTATTAAGAAAAATAGGGCTAAGACGACACAAATGACCACCATAAAATGAAAAATTAGGGCTAATACAACACAAATGACCACCATAAATGAAAAACTCTAAACTAATTGCCACACTAAAAAGGGAAATAATTTAATTAAACTGAACAGGGGATTCAACACCTAAACATTTTCAACACAATACCAACAACTCTAAATGAAAAAAATTAGGGCTAAAACGATTGAGATGTAAATAAAAAAAACTTATGTCTAATACGATTGAGATGTAAGGATACATGATTAAATCAACAACCTATGATTATGATTAAATCAACAACCTATGATTCAAAGATTCAAAGATGAAAACACTACCTAATGATGGAGATGGAGATGAAGAACCGAGAACCAAAGATGTGCCGATAGAAAGACGAGAGAGAAAAACGAGAGTCTAAAGTGGAGGAAGCTAAGATGAGATGAAATATATTGGTAAACTTCCTACTTTATCCCTTCTTTTGAATTCAATGTCAAATATTAGTGAGGCAAAAGAGGGGGAAACCAAAAAATGAAAGGTTAAAAGAGGAAAATGCAACAAAATAATCTCAACCTTTGGATTTTTGCCTTGGTGGCTCAATCCTAGCCCCTGATTAAGTTATCATGTTATTGAATAGTGTCAAAACTTTTTCTCCTTATTATATAGATATATATATAAGGTCGTTCCATGTGCATGTAGTTATAATGTGTTAGAGTTTTTTTCCGTTCGATTCTATACTGCGTTATTTTATTTTCCTACTGGACATTCGACTCATTTCCTCCTCTTTATTACGGCAGGTAATACACTGTTCCATACTTCGAGAGCGTTACTTAGGTAATCATTATGTTTATATTACATTAGTATCTCTATATGCTAAGATTTATTGGATGCTTCCCATGGGTGCTTCCCGTAGTTTGATTTGAAATTGGAATTGCATGCTAAACAAGTGAAATGTTAATTAAATAAAACTGGTTTGGTAACATTATATAAGTTGTTTCATTGCACTTCACACCTAACACGAAGACTGGATCGGGTTGACCATGAGTAATCCATAAATTCGGGTCGGCGCGTTACAACACCCCATGCGTATAAATAGGATAGGTTAAATTTTAAACAATATTGTTCTAGTAATTTTGTATGGCATTGTATGCATGAGTAATTGACTAGAAAGTGGAATAATATAACTATATAAAATTGATATAGGGTGAAAAATGATAGTGTTAGGATATGGATAAGAAAACAATAATTTGTAATTTTACAAAATTAATTAAACTTGTTTCAATTTTCTTGCAATTATTCCAAAGTGTGGTGTAAACAATTTACCAATTTTATCTTAACCTAAGTAAGAATGTTGGTGATATATCATGAATAAAATAGACTAAACCACAACATGATGATGTACGAAGAAAACCTACAACAGAAAAAACCTCGAATGTGAAAAAATACCACTTATGTCGTTTAGTTCAAGATTAAACTATCTAAATGGCTCCGAACAGTTTGTAGAAGAAAGTCCTTTCTTAAAATAAATTTTAAACACAAGATGTGTAAAATAGTATGAACGAGTTATTTCAAGTAAAGATTTATAAGTTTTGAAAAACAAAACTTAAGAAAATTAAACCAACACAGCCTTAAGAAAGGGATGCGAGGAGGAGGAAGCATTCACGGGCAATTTTAACGTGGTAAAACCCCACCCAATTGGGGAAACGTCCACGGAGGTCTCTACACCTCAAAAGTAAAAAATTCACTAAAATAGAATAACAGTTTACAAAATATATAACAATCAAGACACACAATCAAACCTAATTCTAAGTTCAGAAATATACTAACTCCTCAGGATTTTCTAACTTCTCCCAAGGCTCTGATGTTGTTGATGTTCTCTCAGCTTTGTAACTCCACTACTTTTAGCTTTACGTCGACTCAAAATGTCCAAGATCTCAATACTAACACATTTCAGTGTGGTAGTTTTAAGGTGTAAGTGCTGATGTGCTCGAAGTCACATGCATGAAACTCACACACACATTTAATTGCAAACAAAATGCAAAACATATCACAAAAAAGCAAAGGAAATTTCAAAATCCGTTTAATCAAAATATCAGACTTTGGATCTTTCAAATATCCGCAGATCAAGAGGGAATATTGCTATATACATGAGCCAAGATCCTATGCACTTTTTATTTAAAAATTTTTACACTTACAAAATGTGAAATATAATAAAGTGCAAATCCCCAATCAAGTGTAATACCCCGTATTTTTATGCTATATTAATTTGGGGATTTATTAAATTTAATGTGAGTTATTAATTTAATATAAATCCGAAAATTAATCACTTTATAATTATTAACATGATGTGAGTTAGTAATTATGGGAAACTTGTTGTTGAATATTACTAATGAGTAAAGTAATATATGATATTGGTTTCATTAAATGTCAAGAGTGAATAAAATGACAATTTTGGAAATTTGAGTCGGGACGCGCCCGTGTCGCGTCGGGACTAAATATTGATTAATAAAAGTGAATATATTATAAGTTGCTTGTATGGTCATTTTGAGTGCACCAAAGTATCCGGAAGGGTCGAGACAGTCAGAAAAGTGTACTCGGGGGTTTAGTTTGGGTCTCGGGGCGTTTTTAGGCCTATTTAACACCCCGGGAGGGCATTTTGGACATTTCGCATTTTTGGGTAATTAAACCCACGAAATTTCAAGGGTTATATCAGATGTCTAAGGTTGCCTTCTAGAGTTAAAACAACCAAAGACAGGTGACGGCCATAGGATAGGGAAGGAGAGAGCTTTCAAAGCAATCCAAGGCCCAAAATCCATCCGACTGCACCGCCACCATCACAAACGCGTAGATCGCGCGACGGGGAACGCAACCACATCAAATTCGTCATCAAATTAGAATTTTGAAAATCTCAAGCAAGTATTTATCTTTCTTACTTTTGTTAATGCATCGTTCATGTTAGTCTAGGGTGATTACGATGAGTTTGGTAGAAGAAAATTCATGTTGGAGATAGGAAAATCGCATGTAGAATTGATTTGAATGAAAATCTGGAAACCCCTTCATATGTAGAGGCTTAACCACGAAATTATGATGAATTAAGAGTAGAAATTTCTGGAAAAGACTGATTAGAATCATGTTAAAGAAATTCTAGGGTTCTTGAGATTTTTATGAAGTTTTGGCCTATTAATCCATGATTATTGATGGAAAATTGCATGCTTTACGTAGAAGATGAATAATATGGGTGTATACTGGTTATAGTACGAATTTTATGGAGTTTAGGTGTGAAAGATCTGGATTTGGGTGAGGTTGTGTGTTAGAACCCGTAACTAGTTTCCTGCAGAATTCGCCATACCTGTTTGATCGATCGATCGAGCCAAGAGCTTCAATCGATCGAAGGTTAGATCGATTGAGCCCCTACCCTCGATCGATCGACCCCTCCTGGCAGACTTAAATTCCCCTTTTAAAATTGTTGAATTGATTCTAAATGAAGAATACTCCTTAGACATCCTTATTAAAATATTTTGGGAGATAGTGATGACCAGCAGGATTTAATAATGATTAAGAGACCTTTAATGTAAGGCGAAATTTATATTTTTGGGGTGTTTATATATAAGGGACGATGGAATTTTGTATTAAAGGGAGAGATACATAAAATGGTTACGATGAAAAATAGATGAATACCTACTGAATTTTACACTTGGGAGGATAGAGTCCATGAGTGTTAGGTAGTAAGTTGGAATAATCCCTCGAATTAAAGATAGAGACGAACCGTTATACGTGATAGCAAATAATGAGAAATAAGGACAAATGTCGTAATTATGGGATTAGAGATGTACCTAATTTGATATGGTAATAGTAGTATAGTTATATGAATATGTTTATGCATATACAACCTATGTGTGGAAATCGTGCCCGCGCTACTTGCTATCCCCTTGAGGTTACCGCGCTGGGACAGTCTTATCTCGATGGGACCTTTATGGGGGATACTGACTCGTACCCTAGAAGATGGAAATCCTTGGTACTGGCTATCGAATCGATAGTTAAGATGGTCCTAAGAGATGTGGGGCATGTATTATCCTCTTAGAGACATGGAATCTATGCTTTGCCTCAATATTGTTTGTGTATGTGTTAATACAGTTCGAGAGTGATTACGAACTTGTATTTCACTTAGTACGAGTGATACGGGGATTGGATAGCAGAGTATGCACGCACCAAAATTTTTATGTGGGGTTCTGTTAGAATATATATATATATATATATATATATATATATATATATATATATATATATATATATATATATATATATATATATTATACGAGTATTTAATATATATATGAAATTCTGAAATACGGAACTGCCTACTGTGTTATGGTAAGTAAGAAATGAATAATGACTTCGAAGCGGAAATACTTGTTTTGAAAAGTATAATATGACACTGGAAAACTTTATTAATAAAGAAGCTTAAAATGAGAGCTTTTATACTAAATGAAATCTACTTCTTAAATAGTTAAATTGTTCACTTTAAATCTTACGAGTAACCTAAGATGAGATGAGTTAAACCGTTGGGAAGATTAGTGCGATAGGCGTGCACATTATAAGAGAGGTGAGAACTTCTCAAGAGAGTGTCGCACTAATATGTTGTTGCATTGGCCTATAAACATTTTAAATACTTGCTAAACAGATTTTAAATCATATACACTATCGGGCTCTGACCCGTTTCTATTTTCCTTTCTCTCTTGTATATATATGTATATTATAGGTGCCTAGCCACAGGGGCGTCTTGCGTAGGATCCTTTGGAAGGAACACGTTGCAGCTTAGGTGGGAGTTGCAGGCCTCTTGCTTAGACGACTTCATTTATTCGATTCCACTCTTAGTTTATTTATTTAGTTGGGCATGTGTCACCCGTTTCCATTATCTAGTTGTTTTGTTGGACATTGTGATTCATTTATTTCTAGTATTGTCACCTTGGGATTTATTACTGTCTGGATGTTTTACATTAAGTTTTTAAATGTTGGGATTTAGTTGTTGAATGTTCAAATTATTTGAATTTTATGTTCCAGGATAATTGTGGTGTGATTCTTTAATATTGAATTATTGTAAATATTTAAATCTTGGTTTATAAAATAAAATTTGGAAAGTAATGTCTAAAAATGGTTTTGACACTTAGTTTAATTAATTAGGGTGTTTAAATTGGAAAAGTTATTTTTACGACAGTGATGCTAAGAATGAACCAACTGTTCACCTTGATTTTAATTTAATAAAGGAGTGATCGCCCGGTATTTAATTAGGCGGGGTGTCACAGGTGGTATCATAGCATCAGGTTCTAGTGTTCTTTAGGATCTGTACGGCTTACTATGCTTTTAGCGTTGCTTCTTTGATATAGAGCCCTATGTTTAGGATTGTTGATTTCTTTCACGAGATTTCGTTCTCCTGCTATAACGTATGTGTCTTAATGAATTCTATTGCGTTCGGATGTGTGCGTGTGCCGAGCGATGACGAATGTCAGAAGAGGACCGTTAAGCGAACCTCAGGAGGTCGGGCTCCGTTGGGGTGGTAGAATATATTCGAGGATGATGACCATAGTCGAGGTCACCTCCATTAGGGCACGAGAATCCATGACTAGAAAGGTGACTAAGGCGCAACCATGATTTCCAAAATGCTTCTATAGTCGAATGAGGTGAGAGAGTAAACTCACCCAACGTGTTACAAAATGTGTAGAGAACTGTCAGTGGGAAATTCTAGAAACGCGAGAATTGTGTGTGGTTAACATAGGTGGTAAAGTACCCAAAGGTTTAGATATAGAACAGACTGTGGCTAACTGAAGGTGAAAATTTAGAGAAATTTTTTTCTTGGTTGTCGAAACGAAGTTATAATGATGGGATTCAAGTGCTAAATTTTAAAAGTGGAATGCCACGTCTATAGGAGAACCTTAGGTACAGTGTTGACCGTATGTTCCTTCGTCATATGTTCAGGATTAGGAGTAAACGTTATCCTGAACTCATCACAGGAGGACGTGATAGGGTTCATTTGTGAATATGAATCTTAGCCATTAGCGAATTTTGTATCGGAAAATGTAGATACAAGTGGAGGAAACGACTCCAAGTGGGAGATCGACTCGTAAAAATAGTTGATAACACTGAAAGAGGAAATTTTGATGGACGGTCGATTCAGAGGTTGACAATGTCATATTTTGTCAATATAGATGATAACGCTTCTTTGTGGGGGAATCTAAAAGAATCAAAGAATTTAGTCAAGAATAAGGTTGAATACAACGGTGGTGGTGTAGCACCACAAAGGGGTGTGGATACACATCAGGGGACCCATTTAAATGATTCGGATAGTTGAATTCTTACCAAGTGATGGTAAATTTAGTAAGTACTATTATAGTCAGTGACATGATCATTAGGGCCTAAAAGGCTAAGGGTATAACCGAGGTAGCTAACAGGAATCGAGTCTACTAAAGTCCGAGAGAAGGACAAATCCTAACCTGGTTAGTAGGACAAGTAGTAAGTGGATTATGTGTTGAGGTATTTTGTGCGGAGTGAAAACGCTCGCGATAACATGTTCCGAAGTGAGAAAAAGGACAAGAATGCGGTGCCTAGAAAAAGACATCGATTAAAGTAATTTTGTTTAGTTTGAGTAGACGTGTTACGTCCGGAAACCATTTGTGCAGTCAAGATGATTGCCAAGGTGGAAGTATACGTTGTATCCTCAAGGGATGAGACGTGTTTATGTGACACGAACGAGTCAATATATTTTTTTCATCGCTAGATTAGCATGTGAGACGAGTTTAATGCGTGTAAATTATAAACGTTATTATTATGTGAATATTTTTCCTAGTGTAGCGGGATTTTTCTTTAGTGCCATCCGCGGAGGATGAATGAGTATATTAATAGTGTTATGTATTTTATTGAGGTTAATCGTTGTAGTAATGCGATATGCGAGTATGATATTATCTTTGTTAAAATGTTATAGAAATGGTTAGTACGATAGTGGGCATATATTGCAAGGCTATCGGAGTGGTTGCATTAGTGCAGCATATTTTTGTTCTGGCGAGGCTTCACCTACAAGAAGGTCGGACTCGCACTTATATTATCTTTCCTAGAGACTTCTAAGGGGATAGTGGTCTCGAGATATTCGATGCCGATGTATGTATAGACTTTGTCATTATGATTCAGTGTGTATCGAGCTTACCGTTGAGCGAAAAGATTTAATTCAGTATTATGTTGAGCACTCAGGACTTGGTAATAGGAAGAGTGCATTGTTACAGCTATTCTCTAGAGATGTGGGAGTTAAGAGTTATACCCCTATTATTAGGGCAGGGAATTTTGATAATTCCGATCGTATGTATTCGAGGTTTATAGAATTCAATTACCATCAATCAATACAGGACGATAGTGAAATTGGTAAAACGTTCTTTGTTAAGCATAATTATGGGTGGAATTGTAACATTTCCATCAAGGGACGAAATAAAGGGGTACATGCTATGGACGGAGGACCTAACGGATTTCGATAACCGACAATGCTAGGTAGTAGTGTATCAGGGGGTTCCTTGTTTGGATTTCGCTTTGCGAGACATCCCACGCATGAAACTTAGCGTAAGGTTGGAAATAGGGAGACGTTTGGTCACTATTCCATGAGTTCGGTACCCTGGTCGAAATGGGATCAAGTAATTACATATGTAAGTTGGTAGGTGAATTTTAATTTAAAGCCACTAGAGTAGGATTGTGTGGTAAGAAAGCATTGAAAGATATCCCCACGAGTTGAGGGGTGGAACGATGATAAGGAGGATTTAAAAATTTTGAATTTTAGGGTGATTAAGAGTACCCAAATGTCGTAATCGCGTTCAGAACAAAGGTGAATAAGGAGTTGGAATGATTTTTAGCATGGATTACCCGTAAAGAACTTTATTATACAAAAGAGATGACCTGTAGTTATTTTGATGAATAGAGCGTTAGTGATTTATTTTGGTTGTTGTACCTATTTGGGAAAATTGTTGTACTTATCTTAAGAAGGTTAAGATTTTTTATCCCTCTTTTATTGTCATGGAATTTGAATGCCCTATTCCTTAAACCTTGTTGGATTTGGTTAGTTTCACTGATGAGTAGCACGCCATTTTCTCTCCTAGGGCGATCGGGGTGTTGCAAAATGTGGGCATCTTGGTTAACTGCAGTTAAAATCATCCGAGTCAAAGGGACGTGGTAATAGACGTGTGTAATATATGTTTGTAGGAATAACATAACGAAGTGGAAGTGATGGATTGGATTAAATGTCACATGAGGGGCGATAATCCATACATAAGTGTACAAATAATAGCACACCCTAATTTGATTGGAAGGCTGTGGGAAGCCATTTAAGTAGGGGTATTCCTTGAATGGAGCAGAATTAAATTATTATGAAGAACACTCGGAGCGGAGTTGTTAGTAGTCAAGTGTGAGAGCGACTTGATCATACAAATAGTGATTTTTATAACATGGCTAAAAAGATCCAGAAGTGCGCATCGTGGAGGAAAGAGGACGGGTCAGAACTTTCGACATACTCCAAGGAGGGAAGGGGAGTATACGTATCACTTAATGTGAGACATTTCAAGGAAAAATCGATGTTTAGCGGGACGTAGTGAGTAGTCTCTACATTCATCGCCCATAAGTAAGGTTCGATTGGAAGAGGAGAATCAACCAGGGAATTTTGTGTTTATCGACAATTCCTGTAATTGGAAGAGGTCGGTAAAGTCGGTAAAGTTCTTGGATGGGTTACCATCCTCAAAACAAGATCGGGGTTCATCCAAACATCTGAATTAAGTCGCCCGAGGAGGAAGTGATTGATATTCCTTTGAGGTGGTTTACAATATTAACTAGTATGCCCCAGACTCCCTTGGAAAGGAAGGATCGCGCCAGTGCATGGTCCGGCACAATATTAATTTCTGAATCGGGATGAGATTTGTGAATCCCACCTTCAATATGTGATCTTCGGAACCAGCAGAGATAAGGTTTCATTTCGAGTAGGATGTATCACCCTTAGCCAGGGAATAGGCGCACGGTGATTAAAGATTATTGGAGCCACGTGAAGAAAATTTTGGAATCTTGGTACGGTGATGTCAAGAGTACTCTGTAGAAACACTCGTACCTGTTTGTCGTGTACGAGGTGCTTATTAAGGTTTTAGTATGGAAGAACCTCGACTATTCTCCTTTCGTATATTTAGAGGTGAGTGGATAATCAGAACTATGGATCGGTTGAGAATAATCCGATAACTATGGTGGAATTCCACGACTGTTTTAGGCAAACAAGAGTGGTCAAATGTTCATAGGGTTTTCTCAGAATGGGAGTTTTGTATATAAATAAATCCGAGTAGTTGTCATGTAGTGAGGTGCGGCCTCCCAATGATAGTGAGATAATGGAAATTTATAATGTATAGGCATGACCTACGCGAATGTTGTCGGTTAGGATCACCATGTGAAGTGTCTCCAATGAGAATGTTAAACAAGCTTGCTGTAAGGAAGGGGATATAGCGATTGAGCGCCTTACTATGTAGATAGGTTACGTACTGAAAAGATATCCCAGATTTATTCTAACCATGTATGCCTTATTTTTCGAATTTTGGGACGAAATTCCGTTATTAGGGGGGAAGTATGTAATACCCCGTATTTTTATGCTATATTAATTTAGGGATTTATTAAATTTAATGTGAGTTATTAATTTAATATAAATCCAAAAATTAATCACTTTATAATTATTAACGTGATGTGAGTTAGTAATTATGGGAAACTTGTTGTTGAATATTACTAATGAGTAAAGTAATATATGATATTGGTTTTATTAAATGTCAAGAGTGAATAAAATGACAATTTTGGAAATTTCGTCGGGACTAAATATTGATTAATAAAAGTGAATATATTATAAGTTGCTCGTATGGTCGTTTTGAGTGCGCCAAAGTGTCCGAAAGGGTCAAGATAGTCAGAAATGTGTACTCGGGGGTTTAGTTTGGGTCTCAGGGCATTTTTAGGCCTATTTAACACCCCGGGAGGGCATTTTGGACATTTCGCATTTTTGGGTAATTAAACCCACGAAATTTCAAGGGTTATATCAGATGTCTAAGGTTGACTTCTAGGGTTAAAACAACCAAAGACAAGTGACGGCCATAGGAGAGGGAAGGAGAGAGCTTTCAAAGCAATCCAAGGCCCAAAATTCATCCGACTGCACCGCCACCATCACCAACGCGTAGATCGCGCGACGGGGAACGCAACCGCACCAAATTCGTCATCAAATCAGAATTCTAAAAATCCCAGGCAAGTATTTATCTTGCTTATTTTCGTTAATGCATCGTTCATGTTAGTCTAGGGTGATTAGGATGAGTTTGGTAGAAGAAAATTCATGTTGGAGATAGGAAAATCACATGTAGAATTGATTTGAATGAAAATCTGGAAACCCCTTCATATTTAGAGGCTTAACCATGAAATTATGATGAATTAAGAGTAGAAATTTCTAGAAAAAGACTGAGTAGAATCATGTTAAAGAAATTATAGGGTTCTTGAGATTTTTATGAAGTTTGGGCCTATTAATCCATGATTATTGATGGAAAATTGAATGCTTTACGTAGAAGATGAATAATATGGGTGTATACTGGCTATAGTACGAATTCTAGGGAGTTTGGGTGTGAAATATCCGGATTTGGGTGAGGTTGTGTGTTAGAAACCGTAACTGGTTTCCTGCAGAATTCGCCATACCTGTTTGATCGATCGATCGAGCCCCTACCCTCGATCGATCGACCCCTCCTGGCAGACTTAAATTCCCCTTTTAAAATTGTTGAATTGATTCTAAATGAAGAATACTTCTTAGACATCTTTATTAAAATATTTTGGGAGATAATGATGACCAGTAGGATTTATTAATGATTAAGAGACCTTTAATGTAAGGCGAAATTTATATTTTTGGGGTGTTTATATATAAGGGATGATGGAATTTTGTATTAAAGGGAGAGATACGTAAAATGGTTACGATGGAAAATAGATGAATACCTACTGCATTTTACACTTGGGAGGATAGAGTCTATGAGTGTTACGTAGTAAGTTGGAATAATCCCTCGAATTAAAGATAGAGACGAACTGTTATACGTGATAACAAATAATGAGAAATAAGGACAAATGTCGTAATTATGGGATTAGAGATGTACCTAATTTGATATGGTAATAGTAGTATAGTTATATGACTGTGTTTATGCATATACTACCTATGTGTGGAAATCGTGCCCACGCTACTTGCTATCCCTGAGGTTACCGCGCTGGGACAGTCTTATCTCGATGGGACCTTTATGGGGGATATTGGCTCGTACCCTAGAAGATAGAAATTCTTGGTACAGGCTATCGAATCGATAGTTCAGACTGTCCTAAGAGATATGGGGCATGTACTATCCTCTTAGAGACTTAGAATCTATGCTTCGCCTCAATATTGTTTGTGTATGTGTTAATACAGTTCGAGAGTGATTCCGAACTTGTATTTCCCTTAGTACGAGTGATACGTGGATTGGATAGCAGAGTATGCATGCACCATAATTTTTATATGGGGTGCTGTTAGAATATATATATATATATATATATATATATATATATTATACGAGTATTTAATATATATATATGATATTCTGAAATTTGGAACTGCCTATTGTGTTATGGTAAGTAAGAAATGAATAATGACTTCGAATTGGAAATACTTGTTTTGAAAAGTTTAATATGACACTGGGAAACATTATTAATAAAGAAGGTTAAAATGAGAGCTTTGATACTAAATGAAATTTACTTCTTAAATAGTTAAATTGTTCAGTTTAAATCTTACGAGTAACCTAAGATGAGATGAGTTAAACCGTTGGGAAGATTAGTGCGATAGGCGTGCACATTAGAAGAGAGGTGAGAACTTCTCAAGAGAGTGTCGCACTAATATGTTGTTGCATTGGCCTGTAAACATTTTAAATACTTGCTAAACAGATTTTAAATCATATACACTATCGGGCTCTGACCCGCTTCTATTTTCCTTTGTCTCTTGTATATATATGTATATTACAGGTGCCCAGCCACAGGGGCGTCTTGCGTAGGATCCTTTGGAAGGAACGCGCTGCAGCTTAGGTGGGAGTTGCAGGCCTCTTGCTTAGACGACTTCATTTATTCGATTCCACTCTTAGTTTATTTATTTAGTTGGGAATGTGTCTCCCGTTTCCATTATCTAGTTGTTTTATTGGACATTGTGATTCATTTATTTCTAGTATTGTCACCTTGGTATTTATTACTGTCTGTATGTTTTACTTTAAGTTTTTAAATGTTGGGATTTAGTTGTTAAATGTTCAAATTATTTGAATTCTATGTTCCAGGATAATTGTGGTGTGATTCTTCAATATTGAATTGTTGTAAATATTTAAATCTTGGTTTATAGAATAAAATTTGGAAAGTAATGTCTAAAAATGGTTTTGACACTTAGCTTAATTAATTAGGGTGTTTAAATTGGAAAAGTTATTTTTACGACAGTGATGCTAAGAATAAACCAACTGTTCACCTTGATTTTAATTTAATAAAGGAGTGATCCCCAGGTATTAATTAGGCGGGGTGTCATATCAAGATCTCAACTAGATCTAAGTCAAAATATTCAAAGAAACTGAAATCAGAAAAGGTTTTGTTATTTTAGGGTTTGAAAATATCATATAAGTTTGAGAACAACCAACAAAAAGAGATTTCTTGAAAGAAGAAATCAAAACTATGCAATATCTAAGTGAAATTTATCACAGGTATCAAATCTCAAAGTTCTATAAAAGAAAATGAGATTTAACCAATGTGATTAAGTTGGGAATTAGATAATGTATAGAAGAGGATGGATCTACTTGAATCTCAAACTAACTCTCTCACAGAAAGGGTTTTTTGGTAAGATTTGGCTGGAGTTTAGTTTTGGGGTTTGGTCTCTCTATCTCTCTCTCTCTCTCTTATCTTTTATCTCTTTATTTTATCTCAGAAGTGAGGCTGGATAAATATTGTAAACGTTTAACATATGGCTTGTATTTATAATAAGAGATGGAAGGATCTGGAACCTTGAGGCAAATCAACGCTCAAGATTGAGTTTAAAAGATCAAAGCAAGTCCAAGGGTTAAGAACACACCGCTTATAAGCTAACCCTCATTAGTTGATCCAGATGTTACAAGGATCATCTCAGATAACATGCAGGTCCTTGATTAAAAGTATCCAAGGTTTCACAGTTAAGTATAGGTATGTGAGAGTGTAGAAACACAAATCTATCCATTGTGGAAACAACACGTGTAAGGCTAAGATGGAACTTTAAACGCGTGTTTTTGAACTTCTACAAATACAAATTGCACCCATATAATTTTTAAGAGCTTTCAGTTTCTACCGAAGCAGGTTTTTAACAACTTATGGAATTTACAAAATAGCCCACAACTTTATTAAAAACCAATTTTTAATTTCTAAAAATTGTTTGAAAAACCATAGAAATTATTTAAAATATCCCAAAACATATAGAAATTTATTTTAGAGGGATTTAACTCACTCACAATCAAATAATGAATAAGGCAAACACATATGCAACATATGATTGCATCCTAGGTGAAGTATTAGTGTACTACCTTTTGGACAATTAGAGGAAATAAAAAAATGAAATGTCTGAAGGTTCTTTAGTTTGAAAGGGTATGACTCAATTTTTTCACCATTTCCAAACTGGATGAGAACCTATATAATATTGACTTAAGTGAGTCAAAGATATATAGTGCTTCAATCTCCACCTTTGGAAATATGAGATAAAATCTCCTTTGAGTCTTCTAAGACTCGTAGGGATACAATAGAAATAAGAAAATCCTATTCCTATACAAAAATTCTATCCAGACAATATCCTAGAAAGAGAAAATTACATAACTCAACTAGATACAGACCAATAGCCTAACAAAATTATGTTGCAAATGAAGGTACTGATTCCTGAAAATAAGATAACTAAGATCAAGATTTTTAGTTGAGAATACACCAAAATGTTCAAGAGGAATCAAATTTCTCCCCCATTTTGTCATAAATGGACAAAGGGCAAAGAAAACTAGTAGTAATAATAAATCATTGTTCTGCCATGACCACACCAATAGCATTGCGCAAAGATTCAAATCAAAGAAAGTCTAAACGTTTGGTAAACAGGTCAGCTAATTGTAATTCAGTAGGAAGGTAATTTATTTCTAACTTCTTAAATTCAACTAACTCGCGTATGAAATGATATCTGATTTTAATATGTTTAGTACGAGAGTGCTGAAATGGATTTTTAGAAATATTAATCGCGCTTTGATTGTCACAATAGAGATTCAACTTATCTTCAGTTATACTGTAATCTTTCAGCATTCGTTTTAGCCAAAGTAATTGTGAACAACAGTGTCCTGCTGTAATATATTCGGATTCGGCAGTCGACAAGGAAGTATAGTTTTGTTTCTTACTACTCGATCCCTACCAAATTGTTGCCAATGTAGTAACACGCTTCGGAAGTACTCTTACTATCATCGGTACAACCGTCCCAATCAACATCGGTGTAGCCTACTATAGTACTAGAAGTGCCTTTAATATATTTGATAATTCCTTTATAGTGTACCAAAGTCCTAAATTTAGAGTGCCTCTAATATATTTGATAATTCTTTCAACGAACAATAGGAGACTCTCTTTCGAATTATTTTGATATCGGGTACACATACAAATAGGGTACATGATACCAGGACGGGAGGCAGTAAGCTAAAGTAAGTTTCCTATCATACTACGGTAAAAGGTGGAATCAATGGATTTCCCATTTTCATCTTTAGAAAGTTTGACAGAGGTACTCATAGCAGTCCTAGCTTCTTTAGCTATTTATAGGCCAAACTTCTTGACAATCTCTAAAGCGTATTTAGATTAAGAAACAAATAATCCTTCTGAATTCTATTTAACTTGGATCCCTAAGAAGAATTGTAACTCCCCCATAAGTGAGATTTAAAATTATTGGTACATAATGTCCGAGAAGGTGTTAACTTCTAAAGGGGAGGTGGATCCAAAAATTATATTGTCAACATAAACTTGAGCAATAGTAGTGTTGTTGTCAAAATGTTTGACAAATAAGGTTTGGTCATTCCCTCCTCTCCTAAATACATTGTCTAAAAGAAAGGTGGATAGATGCTCATAAAAAGCTTTAAGAGCTTGTTTTAACCCATAAAGAGATTTTTTAAGACGATAGACATAATTTGGGTGATGAGGGTCAATAAACCCTTTGGGTTGTTCTACATAGGTTTCCTCGGTTAAAATTCCGTTAAGGAAGGATGACTTAACATCCATTTGATATAGTGTGAAATGCAAATGACAAGATATGGCAAAAAGTAAGCGAACAGATTCGAGGTGAGTGACAGGAGCAAAAGTTATCTCAAAATCTATTCCTTCAATCTGAGAGTAGCCTTAGGCAACTAATTTAGCTTTATTCTAAATAATCATCCCAGATTCATTAGTATTATTTTTAAAAATCCAACGTGTGTTAATAACCCTTTTATTTTCAGGCCTGGGTACAAGATACCAAACATCATGAATGACAAATTAAAGAAGTTCCTCATGCATAACACTTATCCGAAAAGTGTCATTCAAGTCTTCATTTACAATTTTTGGCTCAATAAGAGGCACAAAACATACAAAATGAGTAGTGTTACGAAGTTGAGATCTTGTGCGAACAAGCTCAATAGGATTACCAACTACACTATCTAAAGGATGATATTTGGAAATCTAGTTGGTTACTTCAGGGGTCTCAGTTGGTAAAGATTCAACTATTTCTGGAGATTCATAATTTAAAATGTTCTCGGACTCATCCACAATAATTGGTTCTTTTTCTTACTTTCTATATTAGTGTCACTTACAACTACATTAATTGAATCCATCATGGTTTTGGTATGAAGATTATAGACACGATATGATCTACTATTTGGATAATATCCTAAGAAAATGTCTTTATATTCTCTGGTTTCGAATTTAGATAGATGTTCTCTGTCCTTACAGACATAACAGGTGCTACCAAAGGTTCTAAAGTATTTTAGGTTAGGTTTCTTCCCATACCAAAGCTCATATGATGTTTGCTTAGTATTTTTCCTTAAGTAGACTCGATTGATTATATAACAGGCGGTACGAATGGATTCTACCCAAAAAAAATTGGTAGGTTCTTCGCATTAATCATCATACGGGCCATTTCTTGAATAGTGCGATTTTTACGCTCAGTAATCCCATTTTGTTGAGATGTCTTAGGAGCACTAAATTCATATTTGTAACCATTATAGTCATAATATTCTATGATGTCTGAACCTATAAATTCTCCTTCTCTATCACTACGAATTCTATCTACTTGGGTGTCCTTTTCGTTTTCTATATGAACTAAGATTTTCAAAAACTTACGAAAGGTTTATGATTTGTGTTTTAAAAAGGCAACCCAGGTAGATCTAGTGAAATCATCAACCATAACAAAGATGTAACTATTACCACAAAGACTAACAGTACGAGAAGGACCCATTAGGTCCATATGGATGAGTTCTAGAGGTTTAGTGGATAGAACTTCTTTAACTTTCTTGTGGGTAGGCTTAATAATTTTTTCTTCTTGACATGGGCCAAAAATAATGTTTGAAATTATTTTGATCTTGGGAGACCTCTAACTATCTATTGTGAGCATAATTTGCCAAGACTATTATAATTAATGTGACCCAACCTATTATGCCATATCTCATAGTCATCCATTCTGGAAATGTTATGAACCTCTGTACTTGGATTGACTGTGTAACAGTTATCTGGAGTAAGGAGTGCTGTAATAATGCAATCACCTTCTTCATTTAAGATCTTGGAATTGTTCTTTGAAAAAGTGATAGTATGGTTTAAGTCATAAAACTATGATATACTTAGTAAATTGGCTTTAAGTCCTTTTACCAAGAGAACATTTTCAAGAATAGGTAATCCTTCTTCATGGAGTGTTCCTTTACCAATGATCTGGGCTGATACACCATCTCCAAATAAGACTTTTCCTCCGAACAAGTTAGTTTTGTTTGAAAGTTTGGAATCAACCCTTGTCATATGTTTAGAACAATCAAAGTTTAAATACCACCCAGCTATTGTATGTTCATCTATAGAATCACTGATTACAATGTTGCATTTCATCTTTGGTAATAGATCATATTTTCTAACCCAAATTGTTCTAGATTTCAATTTGCGTTTATTAGCTCGTATTTGATAAAACTTGTGACCTTTTGTCTTTTTCTTAAAATATTTTTGTGCAATTTTGTTGTTGTTATAAACAGTCTGAGCAATTGGTCTAGAAAAGAATCTAGGATTCCTTCTTGTCAATGATCTTTAAGTATTAGTCCTTTTCCTTTTGTTACGATAGTTAGAATTCTTGGCTGCCTGTCTAGGAAGGACATAATTATTTCGGCTTCTCCTAGAATAGTTGAAGTTATGGTAAACATGAGATTTATAGACTGGATTACATAGACGTTTGGAATAGCAACCTTCAAGGGAATGTCCATAGACATCACAATAGGAGAAGTAAAGATGGTATGGAGAAATCAAAACCTTAGGAAAATTATTATTCAAAGGTTTGTCTAGGTTTTGAGTTCTAGTCTTGTTCCTAGGTGGCACAGGATAAAACGTCAAATCTGCTTGTCGAATAGGTGGACAGATGTATTTAGTCTTTTGTTCAACATTATGCTTAGAGTTGCTTGATTCACCAATGTCTAACTTCATTTTTTTTTATCAAACTCATTTTTCAAACCTTGAAAATCTGGACAAGTTTTAATAGGTATTTTTTCATCAGACACAAACTTTATAGTTTCAACGTTTTTAGTTTAGGTCTTAGAGTTGGGATAAAATCCTATTCCAGTTCTATCATTAGAATTGGTTTTACTTTCAGCAACACAATTTTCAAAACATTTAGAATTATTTTCAAATTTTGCAAACTTTTTGTAGACCGTGGATGTCTTTTCTTTTGTTTGTTCCAATTCCAATAACGTTCCTTTGTATTTCTTTTCCAGAATTTCATTTGAGTTCGACAATTCTTTAAGATTTTTTCAAAGTTTTTGGTTTCATTCTCATGAGTTAGACATTGATTAGTGTACTCTTCAGCATTTTTTTTTATCATCATACTTATGGTTTATATCTTCTGGGTAATATCCTTGACAATCTTTTCAAGCCTAGGGCTTTTATTGAGAGTTTTTATGTACAGTGTGTGAATGTCAGAAAGGTCATCGTTTTCAGAGTCGTTAAGTGTGCAGTGTGCAGTGTCCCCTAGCGGTTCATTTTTAGGACTCATACACCCATTGACATCAACAATAGAGCGTTCCTTTTGACTCACACACACAACGTTTGAAACATTATCAACATTCTCAAGTAATAAGGCAGATAAACTAGTAGGCATAGTGATCATACGAGAAATCGTCCACTTGTCATTCTCGTACCATCAAATCAAGTATAATGTGCATAATAAACAAATAAAGCGAGTAAAGAAAGAGAGAGAAGATAAGATATAGAGTGGTTCAGCCTCTAAAATAGGCCTACATCCACCGTGTTGCTCCATTCTCATTATATGCATTGCATAGTACAATGAGATTGAGCCTAATATGGCATACAAGCATGAGAATAAAGGAGAGTACATGGTAGTGTTGCATTTTCCGGTGTGTCGGAGAGGTGGCTACAATGTAGGTGAGTAGCCCTCAAGCCGTATGTTTACGTTGTGTAGAGAGAATTTGGCAAGGCTTCGCTAGGTACTGTAGAATCTTCCCATGGGGAGAGGAATTGATCCCCTTACTTCGAGGTGTGGTCTTCTATTTATAAGAGATATGTGAGATATGTCACGTGCCCTAAGCACGTAACGTACATCAAGTCTGGAGCTATTGTAATAGAGAAGGATGCGACCTGTAAGGCAAGCATATTGAGTGCTTCATCCTGCATGAGGATAAAGCTGTGGGTGCCTCACCCTGTAGTATTTGGCTGCGACTTGTACATATGGCCAAGTAGTATGTGTCTCACCCTATGGTGGGTAGGTTTGAGCCCTGCATTGAGTAGGTCCACGGCCTATAAGCTTTTGTATGTCTGAGTAACGTCCGCGACAGGTGGTGCAATATCTGTGCTATGAATAATCCCCCAAGTCGTAGTGCCAAGAAATTATGATTGGGGCTGCGGTTGAGTAGTTTAGTCACCTTAAGGTGCCACGGTACTTTCAAGGTGACTCTTCGTCTTCCTATGCCCTCTAATATAAATTGTTCCGGCTGTGGACTTTATTACGTTTTCTAAATCTTTTAGAGAATATCAATAGACAACCTCTGTTCGTTCCTTCTCTTGATCTTTTCGACGATTTTTCAAGGCTGAGTGTGGTGGTTCTGTGGCAGTTTGAGGCTGAGCATCGTTGGTTTCTCAATTCACAGGTAATTTTCCCCCCGTCTTTCTCGTTTTATATGTATCTACTTCGTATCTGTGTCTGGAATTTATAATTTTGTGATTACATATATATATATATGTTTTTATGAGAAAAAAACCCCAACTTCTTGATAGAAACTTAGGGTTTTGATTGAATAATATGTCAGTTTCCAAGAATTGAACACAAGTGAATGATAAATATTTGTAATTTTTTCCAAATTGTTCTTTAAATCAATCTTCATATGATGAAATGAACCCTTAATCTTCCATTGCTTAGATCATATGGCATGTATTTGTGTTTAATCGCATTGAAATCGTATAACTGTTCTTGATACTCTTAAACAAACCCTTCACATTCTGGGTCTTCAATCTTTGGAACAATCAGCATTAGATACTAAACTGTTTGAGTGAGAGGCAGCGACATGATAAAATGCCCCTTTAGTAATATAGGGATGCCCTTAATCCATGCAACATTCCAATATTGGTTTAATCCCTAGCTGTGTCCTGTAGTAAGTGATGGCTGCGGCCTGTAGCCTTTTTTTGATAGGGTAAACCCTTAGGTTCTTAGATTTAGACTCCGCGACATTTTAGGCCATAGTTTGATGACTACAGCCTATTGAAACTAGTTTGACTATTATCCTTAGGTTCTCAGATTAGACCCAACGGTGTTTTAGCCCATAGTAACTACGACATATAAGAAAACAACACCTTCCATCAATATGCGGCAGGGACAATTATATTTTAGGGCTTTAGAACCCAACACTTGGCATATTTAGCCAATCTTGCTAATCATTTCTATTCACTTTAATCTTCATATAATTAGTTATGTCGCGACTTCTTATAGGCTTTTATAACCACATTAGTTGCGGAGCCTAACTGCGGACTCTGCTTTGCAAGTACTCCTGCAGCCATATGAACTTTAATCCAGACGAATTTCTAATAGGCTATTGGAACAAGCATTTTGCAGCCTCTCCTCCTGAACTTCCTTTTGTGCGCCCTTTGAATTCAATTGGGACTTGCTAGCTGAGAAATCACCCCAACGGTGTGGCGCTAGATTCTGACTCAGATTCTGCGGCCATGGAGAAAGAGGCCAATTCTATCAACCAACCACACATAGATGATAATGCCGCGGTGGGGGGTGCATCCAATGCTAGGGACGAACCTTCTGGCACATCCGGGAGGGCTGAGAGACCTCCTTCTTCACTTAATATCCGCAGCATTATGACCCAAGAATGGATTGATCAAGTAGCTGAGGCCTTCGAGTTTCCTGAGGTATTGATGTGCTCAACACCTACCGCAGAACAAAGGCCCTGCACGGCCCTTGATGACGATGGGGTCTGCTCCCCCTACACACTTTCATTTACAGTCTGCAGCTGCACGTCCCTGTTCCCATCAAAAGAAATTTTTAAATAATGAGATTAGACCCATCCCAATTAGATCCCAATGGCTAGAGGGCCATTCTTACAGCCGTCGTGCTATGGGAGAATCAATTTAAGAGAGATATTACTCCCACAGAGTTTTTCCACTTCTACCGCCCAAAGGAAAACTCTGTAAAGTTTACTGGGTATTACTACTTCTCCGTCCGCGGTAGGGATGAGACCCTTTACTCTGGAAGGCCCACCAGTGTAAAGAACTGGAAGGGGAAGTACTTTATATATCTGGTGAAGGTTACGAGATACATCCTGAAGACAATGAGAGGGAGAGATCATTTAGGATGCTGCGGTAGTGGGGCCAGCCTTCAAAATGAGGTATATAAGGCTGCAGCCATTGGATATATGACACGTCATGTGTTATAATTTTCACTTGGCACTTTTTACTGTACTGTACTAATATTAACCTTATAGGCAGCTCTTGATAACTTACACCTCGGTGAGCGGCAGGGGAGAAGGGTTGAAAAGGCTACGGCAGTTAAGGATATAGACAAAAAGTTCAGTACCTAAGTGACTTCTACTTCCATATTGGAGGCAGACTGCTTCCCCAACAAATCTCAACCAACAAAGATGGCTGCAGAAGGTAATCAATAACCCTTCCTTAACATTCTGCATCACTTATCGTCCAATCATCAATACTTGAAATCTCTACTTTGTTTCTTCTTCAGGTAAGGAGATAGACAGGGAGCTTTTGAAAGCTCAGTTACTAGAGATGGATGAGGATGCCGCTAACCTCAATAATGGTGCTAAAAGAGGGAGGAGGAAGAGAAAAATGGCTTCTACTGTAGTCCCAAATGATTTTGAGCCCACTACCTTTAAAGAGGAAGATGTGACAAATCCCACACTTGGGATGGCTACAACACATGAGGTATTTAAGGGTGGTGCCGCGACATCACAAAGAGAAGGACAATATGTTGATGACAGTGGTGAACACCTGCTCGCGGCAGGCCTTCTGCCCTTCGAAACTGACCATACTGGTCAATGCGGCACTTCACCTATTATTTTTGCCAGCTATTCCCCTCTATGTACTATTATGGATGTAAATACCAACATGATGCCTCCTCAAGGTAGGCCCAGGGTTGGACCTGATGGCCGTCCCCGACCTCAGCTTAGGGAAAAAATCCCACCTCCTCTTGGGATATAATTACGAGAGTCATCCGTATAAGGAGAAAGGTTCCAAAGGTTGTGGACCTAAATCATCTATTGGAAAAGGACCATGAGGATTTGGAGTAGTTTTACCTTTATAGCTTGTTGCGGGTAACAACTTCTCCCACTTGGTTCTTTTTTGCTGGTTATTAATTCTTTACTTATACTGATTCTTTAGAATTCCAACAGGCTTCTGACGTCGTTGTGACCGAAAAAATGAATTATGAATGTCTCTTCAAGATTTATAGGGTTGTGGAGACTTATCATTAAAAGGACTTGGATGCAACCAAGGCATCTTCCTTTGAAGTAGGCAAAAGCTCATCTGCCGCAACCCTTACGGTAGTCAAGCAAGATTTGGAGGTTGCCCTTAAGGCGAAGAGTGAGGCTGAGCAAAACTTCTCTCAGGCCGCAGAGTCTTTGTTAATTTCTAAGGCTCAAACTCTTGAGGCTGCAGAACAAGCCGCTGCTGCTCAAAATAAGCTTATTATGGCTTGATATCAAATAAAGAAGATGGTTGCTGATCATGCGGCGCCCCTTAAAATTCTTGAGAGCCAACATTCTGAGGCCAATATATTAAAATAAGAGAATCATGTCGTAGCCTTAAGCCAACCTACGAACCTTGTTGTGTCCAATTTCAAGAAGTCCAAGGACTTTTTTCTGATAAAAAACAAAGCCTACCTTTGTGGATTTCAAGAGTTGAGGCACAGAGTTGTTAAGAATTTCCCAGAGTTTAAGGATCAAATCATGTTCTGGAAACTAGGTGATGCTGAGCACAACTAGTGTGTAGATGAAATTAGGGTTGCAGCAGATGAAAGAGCAAGGAAACTCACTGAAGAGGCTACAGTCGAAGACGAGATTGAGATAGCTATGAAGGCTGATGAAGGAGATGTCAATGATGATGCAGCCTCATGAAAGATGTACCATTTAACTTTTGAATTTTGTACTATAGATATAGGGTTGTGTCATTAGAATTTTCTTGAACTTGCCATTTTTGAGCTACTTAATTAATGTTGCGGCCTCTTTTAATGTTGATTTTCTACCTCCTTTTCTAGTAGCTTTTTATTCTTCTGTTTTTCTTGCTTCAACACTTGAATGAGTGATTTCTATATACATCTTTGATTGCTTGAACCATACAGTTGCTTTTTAAAAAAATGCACTTCAACAATAACATATGAGCCATAGGTTGTGGCCAGATATTTTAATGGACGTATTGAATAAGGTTGCGACCATACTTTGTGATCATCCAATAACTAGTATGGGATGCCAAGAATGGGTAAGGCTGCGGCTTGTAATCTTCTAAGTTGATACCATTGATCTTCCTCTTTCGCAGCATCTGAGTCAAATGCCAATTTTACCTCAGCCTCTGAGATTACCTTTATCTCGAGCTACAGCTATCTAGTTTTGGTATATTTCTCATGCTTTAGAATTCCAGTGTCCCAACACTCTTAGTCTCTTTAATTCCATGGGACATCTTCTTGTAGTTTTTCGTTAGACACTTCCATTTCCTTTCGTGTATTTCCTTTAGTTGATTGGATTATTTTCAGGCCTTTTCCGGATAGGTATTATGAATGTTACCTAAGCTTAATATGATATCACCAAGTTAATGATGTTTCATCTCTATCCAAAAGTCAATGATGTTTATTTTCTATCCACCAAGTTAATGATGTTTATTTTCTATCCACTAAGTCCATGATGTTTTTGGGCTGAGGTCACCAACTGAATGATGTATAGTCTCATATTCACCAAGTTAATGATGTTCTCCTAGGGGAGTAACCCCCCCGGGCTAATGACGCATCCCGAAAGCTAATAATGGGCATTGGAAGCCCTCGCAGCTAATGACGCATCCCGAAAGCTAAGAACAGGCATTGGAACCCCTCGCATCATTATTTTCAATTGTCACTCGCTTTCGAACAATCAGGCATCTTGACGGGCGTTGTGCGCCCATTTAGATATTCTCTTTCTCGATATAACATATTGTCTCGAATTGAGATCTGTTTAAGACAATGATTCTTTAATAAAATATCATTCAATGGAATCGAGAAATCGAAATATGGCACTATAAAGTTCATATATATATTCATACATATAAGACTTTGCAAGGGAAATACAAAGTTTGGTTTAAAACAGCGTAAGAAAGGTTTCACTGTGAAATAAAAATAGATAAAATATAAAACATAGGCATGAAAACTAGGCATGTGGTCAGTCTGACTAGGCTGCATCCCTTAAACATCTCTAAGGAACCTCTATAGCACCCCTTGCCCAATCATTTTTTCAATATCATCCTTAAGTTCATAGCATTGCTCAGTGTCATGGCCGTGGTCCAGATGGAATTTGCACCACTTAGCTTTATTCCTCTTGTGGGGTGGAGCTTTGAGCTTCTCTGGCCACCTCAGCAACTTATCCTCCTTAACAAACTTGACGATGTTTTCAATTGGGAAGCCCAATGAGGTGTAGGCCTTAGAGCTCCCCTCTTCCTTCTCTGATTTCCTTTTCTGGCTCCTACTGAATGCTTCCGCGGATGGATCTTCTGGTACTACCGTGGCAACGAAGGCTGTTGGGGAAATGATCCTGGGTGCCATACCCACATTGGATAAGGTTGCGACCTATAGCATAAGGAACCTTTGAGTCAAGTAGTTGACTTGGGTCTGGAGTGAGGCATGATTGTCGTAGAGATGTTTGAGGTGATTGTACAACTATAAAATCTCATTTTTCACTAATGCGCTCTGAATGGTTTCTCCTTCCATTTTCTACTTTTGTTAGTCTTTACAAAATATATAATCTGAGACAAAACTAGAAGAAGTGAGTAATTGCAAAAAAAATTGGATTAACCAAGTATGAAGTTGGGGTGCAGTGTTTGAACTGCTACATGATATTCTGACGAGGCTGAAGCCAGTAAAGCACACGGATGCACTGCCGCAGCCTTTGACCAGGTTAAGTTGAAGACCACGAGTCATTTCCTCAATGATTTGGGGTTGTTGTAATGAAACTGCATTGGCAGAGGCAGCGGCATGAAGGCATTTTAACTACCTGGCCGCATCCCCGTCTAGGCAGTGGAGGGAATAATCCCAAGGTTGGAACCCAACAATTAAGTTTTTCTCCCAAAACACATGGAGAGCGATCCTACTAGGGTATATTACTGATAGAATACCCTCACGGTGAATAAAACGGCATAGTTCCAATGATAAAACCTAGATCATAGGTCAATAACAATGAAAAGGGAGTAAATACAATCCTTCCCTAATCATTCATCCTTTCAGGGCTAAAGCCCATCATACTTTTCAGCATTATCTAGATGAAACGATATCACCGGGGTATGTGAAATATATCTAAGGTAATAAAATGGAGACCCAAAAGTAGATCTGAACATAAGAAATACCCATTTAAGGGTGTGAATATGAAACAGAGCTTAATAACCCAAAATTTACTCATGAGATTATGATCCAAAGGATCCCCATGAATAAAATAATGTGTTTAAGAACTTGAAATATAGAGAAACAAGATTGAAATATCTCATTTTCCACAGATGGTGCCAAATTGATGATACAAGAAATCGTCCACTTGTTGTTCTCGTACCAGCAGATAAATATATAATGTGCATAATAACCAAATAAAGAGAGTAAAGAGAGAGAGAATACAAGATATATGTAACACGCCGCCTAATTAAATACCGGATGATCAGTCCTTTATTAAATTAACATCAAGGTGAACGGTTGGTTCATTCTCAGCATCACTATTGTAAAATAATATTTCCAATTTGAACACCCTAAATAATTAAGCTAAGTGTCAAAACAATTTAAAGTCTCATTTTTTTCCCTTTAATAAATTCCAATATGAAAACCTTTATTAATAACCAATAGTTTAAGAATCCATAAATACAAAGGATGGCAATCAACACACAAGAATTAAATCATCTATATAATCCAAACCAAGTTTAAGAACTATAACTAAAATGATCCTTACTATAGTTAACCCCCAAGGAGTCCTGAATATAGGAAATATAAATGGACACAAATCTTTGACAAATCCAAACCAAATAGGAAATCGTACGACACATGCCCTAACTCTGAAGAAGTAAGAACAGAATAAATGACGAGGTCGTCTAAAGCAAAGGCCTACAACTCCCACATAAGCTACAGCTCGTCCAGTCCAAAGAACCTAAGCATGACGCCCTTGTGGCTGGGCACCAGTAATACATACATATATATACAAGAAAGAAAGAAATAACAAAAAACGGTTCAGGGCCCGAGTGTAAAATAATTTTAAAAATAGTTTCGCAAGTATTTAAAATCCTTACTCGCTAATATAACCACCATGTTAGTATGCGACATTCTCTTGAGAATTGTCGCCTCTCATCTAGTGTGCACGCCTACTGTACTACTGATCACATAAGTCTATCTAACTTATCCTTCCTTAAAGTTCTATCCTGAGAAGTACTAAGGCCATAATATTTATTTTTTTAGAAAATCACTCTCTTCCATATTCTTACTTTGCTCAGAACCACTTAGTTACCTTTAAAAAATTTGCGCACACTTGTTACAAAGTTGAAGCATTTATTCATTACTTAACTACTTATATACACAGTAGAAAATCTCCATATATAAGTATATATATATCAATCACTCATATAATATATATACTATCAGCACCCCACATAAAATTTATGGTGCTGGCATACTCTGCTACCAAGTCCCCGTATTACTCATACTAAAGGAAATACTAGTTCAGAATCACTATCGAACTGTATCAACACAAAACACATATAAATAGAGGCGAAGCATATTTCCAAGTCACTAAGAGGTTAGCACATACCCCTCACATCTCTTAGGACATTCTGACTATCATTGATGTAAGGACACAAATTTCCAATTGAGTCCATATATAGTTTTGGCTCAATTATGGACAAAAACATTTATTCATAGGATAGTATTCATTTGTAATATTCTCAAGCCTATGAAGTGTATGTTGAAGACGTAGTGGCAAAGAATTGAAAGCTTCATCAAAATGCCGGTTTGTGTGCCTCGTTTCTACGTCATCAACTAAGGTTCCATGCTCCCAAGGTATGAATGTAATTATATTTATATAGGAGCTTGGAACAATTTGTATTGGGTGCTAGGTGTAATAAAAACTGCATTGTATTTTCAGAAAGAATCAAATTAGAACTTTAAAATAAGTATATAAAAGTTTCTGGGCCAAAATTGAATTTTTACAAACTTTCTGGTCGTTCGTTAGAAATGTCGTTCGAACGAGTTTTTTCGTTCGAACGAGTTTTGTCGTTCGAACCAGTTTCGTTCGAACGATTTTTCCAACGACCCTAATCTGGTCAGTCGTTCGATATGTCGTTCGAACGAGTTTTTCGTTCTAACAAGGTATCTAACGAGATTCTAACGAGCCCAGGCTGGTCGCTCGTTAGAAGTCTCGTTCGAACGAGAGTCAAGTTCGTTCGAACGAGACGCCAGGCGGGAACGGTTTTGAGCAGTTTTTTGGCAGTTTTCACCCCATTTCCCCCACTTGTTTCTTAACTGATTTTTTAAGGCTTTAATAAGGACGGGAATCATTTTTCAATGATTATCTTTTTCATACCATACAAACTCCTAGAGAGTATTTTGAGACAAAATTTGTTTAAGGAAAAAGATCATGTTTTGAGTGTTATTCTTTCAAAGAAAAATTCATACACACTCTAGTTTACACCCAATTGTGTTTATCCAAGTTTCTATATTTATATCAATTGCTTGGAGTTTTTGTCATCGGTTTATCTCTACCGAATTTAAGAAGAGAAG
Organism: Sambucus nigra; assembly: GCA_949130495.1. NCBI lineage: Eukaryota > Viridiplantae > Streptophyta > Magnoliopsida > Dipsacales > Adoxaceae > Sambucus > Sambucus nigra. The sequence continues at coordinate 576,443,811 of OX422217.1, forward strand.
TTTTGGTTTGCTTCTACATCCATCAAAGAAGAAGACTTTTTGTTGAAGATTCTACCCACTTGGAGAAAGGCTCCATGCTTGGGTGACGGTGACCATATAAAGTCCCATCGGTGGATTTCGAGACCGCGGTGGTGTTCCGAGGTTGTTCGCTAGGAAGAGGTTTCTACGAGAAGAAGCGTCGAGGCTTGAGAGGGATCGAGTCAGTCGTTGTAAGTCTATCTGTCTTGTATTTGTAATTCCGTATCTAGTGGACTTGTGTCTAGGGCCATCCGAGGTTGTTTCCCGTCTTGGGTTTTTCCTCGTACATCTCGGCGTAGTGTGACATTGTTTATTTTATCTTGCATCATAATTTAGAACGCATGCTTAGAATAAATTCAAGATAAAATTTTGTTTAAATTATCACACTATATTTAATTTGGGACTCAATTAAATATTGGGTAAATTTGGTTTATTCAGTCATTTGCTAAAATTGGTTTCGCCTAACTTTGAATATAATTGTTAATTATGACTTAGGCATATTCTAGGACTTGAATTATGTTTTATTTTGTCTTGAGAAATTAAAACTTGTTGTTGTTTTGAAAGTTGAACCATCACCTGTCTTATATACGCTTCCGCATCATCTCTATTGTAAATATTTTAAAAAGAAAATTAAATATTATTTTTTAATTGGGAAAATAGCGTTTTCAAATTGGTATCAGAGCCAAAAACGATAAATTATTTCGTTAAGATCCTTTAATTTTTGGCTAAAATGGAATTTTCCCCATTTTCAAAATTTCCTATTTTCGATGGTTCAAACTACGCGTATTGGAAAGCGCGAATGAGATCGGCACTAAAATCTATCGACGAGAGAGTTTGGATGTCTGTTGTTACCGGATACTCCCCCACCAACTTACTTAGTTGAAAATGAACGTGTTATCAAACCCGCCGATAGATGGACTGAAAATGAGTTTAAACTTGCTAATTTTAATTCCCGTGGTTTAAATGCCTTGTTTAGCGCTATCACATCGGATGAATTCCGACGTATTATGACGTGTGAAACCGCTAAAGAAGCTTGGGATATTTTACAATTAACTCATGAAGGAACTAGTGTCGTTAAAGCTTCAAAACTCCAAAACCTCACCACTCAATTTGAAACTATCAAAATGGATGAATAAGAAACTTTTGATAAATTTTATGCTAGACTTTCTGATATTGTTAATTCATCCTTTAACTTGGGAGAGAAAATACCTGACGACCGTGTTGTGAAGAAAATTTTGAGGTCCCTTCCCGATAGATTTATTCCTAAAGTGACCGTTTTAAATTCTTTACCCACTTTAGCCTCTACGAAATTAGAAGATCTTGTAGGTGATTTACAAACCTATGAACTAGATATGTTTCCCTCTAAAACTGAAAAGAAAATTGAAAAGGGTGTTGCTTTAAAAGCCCGAAAAGAGGTCAAACAAGTAGTAGAGAGTGATAGTGAAAGTGACTCGGAAGATATGGCTTTGTTTGCTCGCAAATTTAGAAAATTTCTTAAATTTAACAAAGATAAATTTAAAAATGATTTTAAGAAATTTGATACTTCTAAACATGATAAAAGCGAGAAGATTTCTAAAGCCGAGAGAATCCCTAAACCTAGTAATGACAATTTAGATAGGGACGAGTCTAACAAGTGTTTTGGTTGTGAAGGTTATGGCCATAGGGCTTATGAGTGCCCCACTAAACTAAGGAAAGAGGGTAAACGATCCTCTGCATATAATGCGACCCTTAGTGATAGTGATAAGGAAGAGAAGCCCGATTCCCCCACTAAGAAAAATTTTGTGGCTTTTATGGCAAGACATGTGAGTGATAATGAGAACTCATCGAATGATGAAATTATAGCACATGCCACTTCCAAGGTCATTATACATGATTCTCTTATTTTTGATGATAGTGAGAGTGAAGAAGAAAGAGAGAGTGAAAATGAAGAAGAGGTTGATGAGAGTGCACTTCAAAATGCTTTTCATGAATTATATAAAGAATCTATTAAATTGAAAAGAGCTAATTTGAAGTTAGAAGCGAGTTTAAGAGAGAGTGTCAAGGTCATTGATGAAAGTGCCTTAATAGAAGACCTTAGGACACATGAGAGGACTCTTCAAGAGAAGCTTAACTATGTAGAAGGCGAGAGAGATAACCTTAGGGATTTAATGGAATCCTTGAAAAAGGAGCTTCTTGCTTTTGAAGAGCAAAATGTTTTACTAGAATCTAAAATTTTAGAATTGGAAAATAATTTAAAAGATTCTAGTATTGTCAAATTTGATTTGGAATGTCGTTCAGAAAAACTAGATAAAATGTTAGGAACGGTCCAAATAAAAAATGACACTTGTGGTTTAGGCTTCAATCCTTGTAATGACTTTACTCATAATGCCCAAACCAATGTTTTAGGAGAATCAACTAGGAATACTTTTAAAGATCACTCCTTAAGTAAATCTCTTCGACATGTTCTCACTTGTACACATTGTGATCGACAAGGTCATCTTAGGAAATTTTGTTTAGATCTTAAACGAATTCCTAGAAAACCCCATAGTAAAGTAACCACGGTAGTTAACGTTCCTACACCCCAAGATAGTCATTCCTCATTAATTTGGGTTAGGAAATCCGACTTGGTTGCCTTACAAAATAGGGTTGTTGATTCTCATTTACTTTCACATGCTTCCTCCCTTGCTAAATCTAAAGGATGAATGTGTTAGTGTTTGCATACTTTAGCGTTTGTACTTTATGTTATATTCACATGCTAAATGTATGCCTGTTTTAGTCATTTTCTAGTCATCGCCTTATTTCATATCCCATGCTAGAAATCATGACTTGTTTATCTTTTTGTATTATATTTTGTGTTTGAATTAATTGAAAAATATAAAAAGATTTTTGTTTATCATTTGTGTTTTTATTTATTTAAGCTTAATGAAAAATACAAATGATTTTTGTTTAGTCTTTTGAGTATATATCTTTACTTTTGATTAAAAATGTTAAAAACTCAAAAAGACTTTGTTTTGTGTGTATTTTAGTTTGACACACTTTATGTGGCATATACTTGTGTTTGAATCCCATCATTTACGCTCCCACGTGGCTAGAACTTTTGGTTTAGATTTTCAATCCTTAAAATGTTCTTTACCATGTTTTCTATGGAGTAGTTGGATTTTGTATTGTTTAAATGGATTCTATTTCTATATGCCTCTTTTCACACATGCACGAGCTCTTTTGAAATCTTAATGTCACATGTTATATTTGAGATTTTTTGAGGTGTTCTCCTATCAATCTAGTCATCTACATATCTATGACCTAGGAGGACTAGTGCATGTCAAAATCCGTTGCATGTGAGATTTGTGTGAAAAATGAAAAACATGATAAATTAATATATGCACGGGGAAGGGCTCCGAAAGGATGAATTAAATCCTTTGCGATAGTAAGCCACCGTTGATTGGATCTAAAAGAAATACGTGATCCAAAGGCCTAAAAACAGAATATTTGGCATTAAAAGGAAAACAATTGCCAAGGCCTATGTTTGTTTGATATATTCATTCAAAAAAACAAAAGAATATATATGCTCATTGAGGGAGAATTGGATGGTATATCAACGGTTTGCACAATGTCCGTTTATCCTAGTTGTCTTTAATGTCATGACTCTATTTGGTTTGTAGAATCATCATCTTGCTAGGCTTGTATGCATTGTGTATGTTTGTTCATGGAGTTCAATCTTTATATTGTCACATGAGGTTATATTTCAATGTGATGAAGTTTACAATCAAATGAGAACTCCGTGAACGTTTGTTAAGTGTTTGGGTCTAAATTTAAATTGTTGCTAGTTCACACCCCTACACTTCCGTTTCCATATGACACATTTTTGCCATACGAGTGTGCAAACTTATTGTATTTTTTGTTATATGTGTGTTTATATCTATCTATATATGCACGTACTTATTGGTATATTTATAGTATATATATATATATATATATATATATATATATATATATATGATATTTGTTTATCTTTGCCGTGCTTTTATTGTCCATATGCTTTCATGTCTTATCACTTTAAGCTTCCACATGCTGGTTATTAAGTTTTTTTTCCTTTGCCCATTCCTGAACAAAAAGGGGGAGAATGATGATAGGGGGAGAAATGGTATCTAATCCTAGGAGAAATGGTATCTAATCCTATTATTATCGTATCTCAGTTTGGGGAGATTTATCTTAGGGGGAGACGTCTTTCTAAGTAGGTCATGTGTTTAAAGGGAGAATTAATTTAGGGGGAGTTATTAATTAATTGCATTTAATATCTTGATATTCCCTATGCATTTGATGAGTTTGCTTAAGTGTGCAGGAATTATTCTAAAGCGGCATCTTTCTATGGCAAAGCGTTTGATCCTTGGGTTGAGTCAAGTTTGGGCGGGTTATGTTTTGAGTCTAGTAGAGCTTGACGGCCCTTTAGGATTTTTGTTTGGTTTTTGTCCCGGAATAGCCAAAGGGGGAGATTTGTAAGGACACAAATTTCCAATTGAGTCCATATATAGTTTTGGCTCAATTCCGGACAAAAACATTTATTCATAGGATAGTATTCATTTGTAATATTATCAAGCCTATGAAGTGTATGTTGAAGACGTAGCGGCAAAGAATTTAAAGCTTCATCAAAATGCCGGTTTGTGTGCCTCGTTTCTACGTCATCAACTAAGGTATGAATGTAATTATATTTATATAGGATCTTGGAACAATTTGTATTGGGTGCTAGGTGTAATAAAAACTGCATTGTATTTTCAGAAAGAATCAAATTAGAACTTTAAAATAAGTATATAAAAGTTTCTGGGCCAAAATCGAATTTTTACAAACTTTCTGGTCGTTCGTTAGAAATGTCGTTCGAACGAGTTTTTTCGTTCGAACCAGATTTCGTTCGAACGAGTTTTGTCGTTCGAACCAGTTTCGTTCGAACCAGTTTGCCAGCGACCCTAATCTGGTCAGTCGTTCGATATGTCGTTCGAACGAGTTTTTCGTTCTAACAAGGTATCTAACGAGATTCTAACGAGCCCAGGCTGGTCGCTCGTTAGAAGTCTCGTTCGAACGAGAGTCAAGTTCGTTCGAACGAGACGCTAGGCGGGAACGGTTTTAAGCAGTTTTTTGGCAGTTTTCACCCCATTTCCCCACTTGTTTCTTAACTGATTTTTTAAGGCTTTAATAAGGACGGGAATCATTTTTCAATGATTATCTTTTTCATACCATACAAACTCCTAGAGAGTATTTTGAGAGAAAATTTGTTTAAGGAAAAAGATCATGTTTTGAGTGTTATTCTTTCAAAGAAAAATTCATACACACTCTAGTTTACACCCAATTGTGTTTATCCAAGTTTCTATATTTATATCAATTGCTTGGAGTTTTTGTCACCGGTTTATCTCTACCGAATTTAAGAAGAGAAGTTTTGGTTTGCTTCTACATCCATCAAAGAAGAAGACTTTTTGTTGAAGATTCTACCCACTTGGAGAAAGGCTCCATGCTTGGGTGACGGTGACCATATAAAGTCCCATCGGTGGATTTCAAGACCGCGGTGGTGTTCCGAGGTTGTTTGCTAGGAAGAGGTTTCTACGAGAAGAAGCGTCGAGGATTGAGAGGGATCGAGTCAGTCGTTGTAAGTCTATCTGTCTTGTATTTGTAATCCCGTATCTAGTGGACTTGTGGCTTGGTCTGTCCGAGGTTGTTTCCCGTCTTGGGTTTTTCCTCGTACATCTCGGCGTAGTGTGACATTGTTTATTTTATCTTGCATCATAATTTAGAACGCATGCTTAGAATAAATTCAAGATAAAATTTTGTTTAAATTATCACACTATATTTAATTTGGGACTCAATTAAGTATTGGGTAAATTTGGTTTATTCAGTCATTTGCTAAAATTGGTTTCGCCTAACTTTAAATATAATTGTTAATTATGACTTAGGCATATTCTAGGACTTGAATTATGTTTTAATTTTTCTTGAGAAATTAAAACTTGTTGTTGTTTTGAAAGTTGAACCATCACCTGTCTTATATACGCTTCCGCATCATCTCTATTGTAAATATTTTAAAAAGGAAATTAAATATTATTTTTTAATTGGGAAAATAGCGTTTTCAATTGAGATAGCCTGTACCAAGGAATCCTATGTTCTAGGGTACAAGTCAATATCCCCTATAAAGGTCCAATCGAGATAAGACTATCCCAATGCAGAAACCTCCATTATAGCAAGTAGCCCGGGTATGATTTTTACACAGGTACATAATATATGCACAGTCACATAGTCATATATATAAATATTCACATTTTCCAAATTAGGTGCGCCCACGAACCATAATTATAATTATCCATTCTTAGCACAAATTACTCAATTATCTCGCATAACGGATTCGTCTATTTTATTCTCATTTATAATTTATTTCATACTTACTTCTCCTCTCTCGAAGTATTCTCTCTCACTAAGTATAATTTCAGCAGGTATACCCTCACTTCCCGTTTAGTCTAAATCTTTCAAGAGTCTCAATCTTTTAGTGAATGTATGCACAATTTCCTATGTATGAATAACTCCACGTTAACCCATACTTTCATATCATATTAATTTCACTCAACGAAGTCTACTTAGACCATAGTGGTCCTCTTCATAACCCATTATACTCCATAAATAATAATCAAGGGTCCCTACGTATCTTAACCGGATTAAACAAAAAGGAGAAAAATATGCACTTTTCCAGGAGGGATCGATCTATCGAGAAATGGGGTCGGTCGATCGATCGATTAATCAGTTCTTGCCCAGTTTTCTGCAAATTTCAACCTACGGGTTCAATCATTTTAACCCCTCCAAACCTTTTTAATTTTATCCCAAACTCACATCAAAGTTATCCAAATGTATAAGCAATATATATAAACAAGTTCTAACATAACAACATCAATAAATCCACAATGAGTCAATCAAAAAGGGGTTTAATCTCAGATTCATTTATAAAATCAAATTTTGCATGAATAATCACCACTCTTTATTTTAATCCAGATTTTCATCCCAAATATCATAATAAATTAATGGGTAATCCTCTACATATGATCAAGATTTTTGACTACATGGGTTCTCCCTACAACACAAATAAATTCTCTTCCAAAATATATAATTCTTCCATTAAAACATATGATTTTCATTCCTACACTAATATGGAAGGTATATTAACTTTAAATCAGTAAGATAGATACTTGCCTGGGATTCACAGGTCTGATTTGTTGATGAAAAATATATGGTTGCGTTCCTCATCGTGTGATCTACATTTTGGTGGTGGTGGTGGTGCAATTGGGTGAGTTCTAGGCCTTGGATTGCTTGAAAAACTCTTCACCCTCTTCTCTAATCTCTTCACCTTCTTCTCTAATCTCTTCACTTTCTTCTCTAATGACTAGCTTAGGTTTTGTGTTTGTTAACCCCAAGAGACAACTCCAAATGGCTATAATATTCAAAGAAAATTCGTGGGTTTAATTACCCAAAATTACAAAATGTTTATAATACCCTCCTGGGATGTCAATTAGGCCTAAAAACGCCCTGAGAACTAAACTAAACCCCCGGGTACACTTTTCTGACTATCTCGACCCTTTCGAACACTTTAGCGCACTCAAAATGAACATACGGGCGACTTATAATTTATTCACTTTCATAATAATATAGTCCTAACACGACATAGGCGCGTCCCGACTTAAATTTCTATAATTACCAAATTATTCACTCGTGACAATGTTAATAAAATAAATCTAATGTATCACTTTACTCATCTAGTAATATTCAACAAATTCCCAATACTTACTAACTCACGTCACGCTAGTAAATATTCAAAATAATTTTCCGGATTAATATTAAATTAATATCTCAATTAAATTTAATAAATCCCTAATTTTAAAAGCCATAAAAATACTGGGTATTATATATTTCTCCCCTAATAATGGAATTTCGGCCCAAAATTCAAAAAATAAGGTATGCCTAGTAAAAAGAGATTTGGATACTTTATCAATACTCAAAACTGGCTTAAGGGTAAGTGGATTTTCTATAGCTCCCCGACTCACAATATGCTCATTTAACACTCTCAAATTCTATGAGTTATAGAGTCACACCTTAGTAAAGGCACTTCAAATTGTGCTCCACTCCGTTGCTATTCGCATAAGACAATCCTACACATTGTTGGCCCCCACTGTCTCAATATTATTTGGAGGCCGCACCTCACTATGTAACCATTACTCGTATTTATGTAAATGCAAAACTCCCTTTTATTAGTGTATACTGAAAATTCCGACCCGTGCACTTTTTTCCATGATGTGCACTGCATAACTTGTATACCTTACTAACCTCATCATTCAACCTATACGCAAGTCACTCTCAACCCTTGACTAGGTAAAACTCCGCTAAGAGTGTTTTCCATAATAGTTAAATTTTATCCTTCTCAAGGAATACCCCTAAATGGCTTCCCATGGCCTTCCAACTAAATTTGTGTTTGCTACTCTTATTGTACATGTAGATATGGATTATCTTCCTTCGCACCATGCTTAATCCACTCTATCAGTTCCACTTTGTTATGTCATTCTCACAACATATATTTCACGCGTCTATTCTCCACATCTCTTCAACTGGAACGATTCAAGAAATAAATAACCAGGATGCCCACACACCCTATAAATCGTGCATATTAATGTAAGCATCACATATGCTTCACACATAACACCCAATTCTTTGTTTCCCCTTATGACACAATGTGTTTACAACACTTGGGTACTCTTAATCACCCTAAAAATCAAATTTTTAAGTCCTCCTTATAATCATTCCACCCTTCGATTGGGTGATAAAACAAGACTTCCAATGTTTCCTTACCACACAACTGGCCCCACTAGCCTTAAGTCGTCATTTAACTTTAACTTACAATCAATATTACTGTCTCCTATGACAAGTGAGGTACTAGACTCGTGGACTAATGACCAAACATCTATATACTTCCAACCTTACGCTAAGTTTCATGCGTGGGATGTCTCGCAAAGCGAAATCCAAACAAGGAACCCCCACGATACACTACTACCTATCATAGTCGGTTATCGAAATCCGTTGGGTCCTCTGTCCATAACCCATACTCTTTTATTCTGTCTCTGAATAGAAAACTACATCTCCTTCCGCAATGGTACTGAAACAAAGTACTTTTTACTAATTCAACTATTGCTCAGTGTTGGTGGTAATCACCTTCCATAAACCTCGTACGTATACAATCGGGACTATCAAGATACCTTTCCCAAACATATGAATATAAGTCTTAACTTGAACATTCCAAAAAGATAAATATAACAATGTGCTCCTTCTAACACTTAGTCCTGAGTGCTACACATAATAATGAGTGAAATCTTTCCACCCAACGGTAAACCCAATACACACTGAATCAAAATAAAAGTCCCTAAAAACCCTTGGATTAAAAAAAATTCTACCACTATACCCTTCGGAGTCTCTATAATATATAATATGAGTGTGAGCTCGACCCTCTCGCAGGTGAGGTTTTTGCTAGAATAAATCATACTGCACTAAGGCAGCAACCTCGATAGCCTTGCAATCACTGCCCACTATTGTTTTAACCATTATTATAAAATCATAATTAGTATAATATCATACTCACATATCACATAACTAATACGAGAATTCTCAATAAAGAATATAAACCACTAACAGTGCACTTATTTGTCCTCCATATGCCCAAGCCTTTGAATGTATTACCTTCATTGGGTAACACACATAATTCCCGCATTTCTAGAATTTCCGCTGATGACTCTCCTCAATTTTCCATTTGACCCTCTCCTAAACGTACTACGTTGAGTGAGTCTGATTCGGCTTCTCTTTCAACTATAGCAGCACTCGGAATTCGTAGGCTAGTACTAGCCGTCTCTACAGTCCGGGCCTCTCGTGCCATAATAGGGGTGACCTCGACTACGGTCATCATCCTCGAATATACTTCACAACCTCACTAAGCCCTGCCTCCCTCTACTCGTCTAACGGCCCTCATCTGCCATACTTCCTATTCGAACACGTCCGAATGAAAATAAGATTCACTAATATATACGTGATAACAGCAGAACGAGATCACAACAAAGAAATCAACAATACCAAGCATAGGGCTCTATATCAATGAAAGCTACGCTGGAAGCATAATTAAGCCGCACAGATCATAAAGGACACTAGAACCTGATGCTCTGATACCACCTGTAACACCTCGCCTAATTAAATACCGAGTGATCAGTCCTTTATTAAATTAACATTAAGGTGAACGGTTGGTTCATTCTCAGCATCACTATCATAAAATAATATTTCCAATTTGAACACCCTAAATAATTAAGCTGTGTCAAAACAATTTAAAGTCTCATTTTTTCCCTTTATTAATTTCCAATATGAAAACCTTTATTAATAACCAACAGTTTAAGAATCCATAAATACTAAGGATGACAATCAACACACAAGAATTAAACCATCTATATAATCCAAACCAAGTTTAAGAACTATAACTGAAATCATCCTTACTATAGTTAACCCCCAAGGAGTACTGAATACAGGAAATATAAATGGACACGAATCTCTGACAAATCCAAACTGAATAGGAAATCGGGCGACACGTGCCCTAACTCTGAAGAACTAAAGTAAGAACATAATCAATGACGAGGTTGTCTAAAGCAAAGTCCTGCAACTCCTACATAAGTTGCAGCTCGTCCGGTCCAAAGTACCTAAGCATGACGCCCCTGTGGCTAGGCACCTGTAATACATACATATATATATACAAGAGAGAAAGAAATAACAGAAAAAAGGTCAGAGCCCGAGTGTAAAACAGTTTTAAAAATACTTTAGCAAGTATTTAAAATGATTACTGGCTAATATAACCAACATGTCAGTATGCGACACTCTCTTGAGAATTCTTACCTCTCATCTAGTGTGCACGCCTACCGTACTACTGATCACATAAGTCTATCTAACTTATCCTTCCTTAAAGTTCTATCCCGAGAAGTACTAAGGCCATAATATTTAGTTTTTTTAGAAAATCATTCTCTTCCATATTCTTACGGGTCTTAGAACCACTTAGTTACCTTTACAAAATTTACGAACACTTGTTACAAAGTTGAAGAATTTATTCATTACTAAACTACTTTTACACATAGTAGAAAATTTCCATATATAAGTATATATATATCAATCACTCATATAATATATATATACTATCGGCACACCACATAAAATCTATGGTGCTGGCATACTCTGCTATCAAGTCCCTGTATCACTCGTACTAAGGGAAACACTAGTTCAGAATCACTCTCGAACTGTATTAACACAAAACACATACAAATGGAGGCAATGCATAGTTCTAAGTCACTAAGAGGTCAGCACATACCCCTCACGTCTTTTACGACCGTCTGACGATCATTCAGATAGCATGTACCAAGGAATCCTATGTTCTAGGGTACATGACAATATCCCCCATAAAGGTCCAATCAAGACAAGACTGTCCTAGCGCGGAAACCTCCATGATAGCAAGTAGCCCGGGTATGATTTTTACACAGATACATAGTATATGAACAGTCACACAGCCATATATATAAATATTCACATTTTCCAAATTAGGTGCGCCCACGACCCATAATTATAATTATCCGTCCTTAGCATAAATTACTCAATTATGTCGCATAACGGATTCGTCTATTTTATTCTCATTTGTAATTTATTTCATACTTACTCCTCATCTCTCGAAGTATTCTCTCTCACTAAGTACAATTTTAGCAGGTAAACCCTCACTTACCTTTTAGTCTAAATCTTTCATGAGTGAACGTACGCAGAATTTCCTATGTATGAATAACTCCTCGTTAACCCATACTTTCATCTCATATAAATTTCACTCAATGAAGTCTACTTAGACCCTACTGGTCCTCTTCACAACCCATTACACTCCATAAACAATAATCAAGGGTCCCTACGTATCTTAACTGGATTAAACAAAAAGGAGAAAAATATGCACTTTTCCAGGAGGGATCAATCGATCGAGGAATGGGGTCGATCGATCGATCAAGCAGTTCTTGCCCAATTTTTTTCAAATTTCAACCTGTGTATTCAATCATTCTAACCCCTCCAAACCTCTATAATTTCATTCCAAACTCTAATAAAAGATATCCAAATGTATAAGCAATATATATAAACAAGTTCTAACGTAACAACATCAATAAATCCTCAAAGAATCAATAAAAAAAAGGGGTTTAATCTCAGATTTATTTATAAAACCAAATTTTGCTTGAATAATCACCATTCTCTATTTTAATCCATATTTCTTCCGAAATATCATAGTAAATTCATGGGTAATCCTATACATATGATTAAGATTTAAACTACAAGGGTTCTCCCTATAACACATATAAATTCTCTTCCAAAATATATAATTCTTCCATTAAAACATAATATTTTCTTTCCTATACTAATATGGAAGGTATATTAACTTGAAATCAGCAAGATAGATACTTGCCTGGGATTCGAAGGTTTGATTTGTTGATGAAAAATATATGATTGCATTCCTCGTCATGCGATCTACGTTTTGGTGGTGGCAGCGGTGCAATCGGGTGAGTTATAGGCCTTGGATTGCTTGAAAAACTCTTCACCTTCTTCTCTAATCTCTTCACCTTCTTCTCTAATCTCTTCACTTTCTTCTCTAATGGCTAGCTTAGGTTTTTTGTTTGTTAACCCCAAGAGACAACTCCAAATGGCTAAAATATTCTAAGAAAATTCGTTGGTTTAATTACCCAAAATTACATAATGTCTATAATACCCTCCTGGGATGTCAATTAGGCCTGAAAACACCTCGAGACCCAAACTAAACCCCCGGGTACACTTTTCTGACTATCTCGACCCTTTCAGACACTTTGACGCACTCAAAATGACCATACGGGCGACTTATAATTTATTCACTTTTATAATAATAATTTAGTTCTAAGACGACACAGGCGCGTCCCGACTTAAATTTTCATAATTGCCATATTATTCACTCGTGACAATGTTAATAAAATAAATCTAATATATTACTTTACTCATCTAGTAATATTCAACAAATTCCCAATGATTACTAACTCATGTCACGCTAGTAAATATTAAAAATAAATTTCCCGATTAATATTAAATTAATATCTCAATTAAATTTAATAAATCCTCAATTTTAAAAGCCATAAAAATACGGGGTATTACAATATAGAGTGGTTCAGCCTATAAAATAGGCCTACATTAATTGTGTTACTCCATTCTCATTATATGCGTTGCATAGTACAATATGATTGAGCCTAATGTGGCGTAAAAGTATGAGAATAAAGGAGAGTACATGGTAGTGTTGGGTATTCCGGTGTGCCGGAGAGGTGGCTAGATGTAGGTGAGTAGCCCCCAAGCCATATGTTGAGGTTGTGTAGAGAGAATTTGGCAACTCTTCGTCAGGTACTACAGAATCTACCTGGGGGGAGAGGAATCGATCCCCTTACTTCGAGGTGTGGTCCTCTATTTATAAGAGATATGTGAGCTATGTCATGTGCCCTAAGCACATGACGTACATCAAGTCTGAAGCTGCTGTAACATAGAGGGAACCTGTAAGACAAGCATATTGAGTGTTGTATCTGGCATGAGGCTAAAGCAGTGGGTGCCGCACCCTGTAGTATTAGGCTACTACCTGTATATATGGCCAAGTGGTATGCGGCGCACACTGTGCTGGGTAACGTTCGCGATAGGTGGTGCAATATCTATGCTATCACATAGTATTAGTTAACATAGCATGATCAGGTTCGTCATCATCATTGTATATTATCTTAGCAAAGAATTACATACAAGGGTCAAAAGTGTTAGATGACTCACGTTCATCATTTTCAGAGTCACTTGAGTCATCCCAAGTCTTTTTTAGATGATCCCTATTATCTTTGTGAATTTTGTTTAAGTTAACTCTACAGTTAAAGCCATGTGTCCTAACTTTCCATATCTATAGCATTCAATATTTTAAAGTTCTTTCTCAGGTCTCTTATGATTGTCAGTCTGGTATTTGTCTTGTCTTCTCTCATGAGGCATGCTATTAGATTGATTTGGATAAGTAGATTTGCCTTGTCTTTTTGCTATTTTATTTCGAAAGTTCACAATTTTCTTAAACTACTTAGGCATTAAGGCAATCTAATTAACCAAAGTATCTAAATTACGGTCCTCATCAAAGTCTAAGTCAATATTAGATATGCTAAGGTCAGGTGTGGTCAACTTAGATGAAAAAATAAGATTGGAGGCAGACTGTCTCTTTTGGGACTGGGTTAATTGTTTCTTAAATTCTAATTCCATTTCCACAGTTCTCAATTTTCAACTGAGGGGTTCAAGTTTAAGATTGTGATCATCCATCTCCTCAATTGCATATCTTTTATTATCAATTTTTTGTGAAAGTGATCTTAGTATTTTAGAGACGATTTCCTTTCTATTATAAATAATCCCATTAGCATGCAGTTTTGTCACAATGCCTGTCAGTCTAATATAGAAGTCATCAAATGACTCAGTCTTAGTCATGATTAAGGAGTTGTACTACTGAATTAACATTTGTGTTTTAGCAGCTTTAACTCTGGTATCACCCTCATGTGCAGTCACTAGGGTGTCCCATGCTTCTTTAGAGGTAGAACATAATAATATTATCTTAAATTCATGTTCATTAATAGACATGAATATGACATTTTTGCCTTTATTGTTATTAAGTGAAATCTGTTTCTCTTCTTTAGTGAGTTCACCTAGTAACTTTCTAGTCCTCACAGTAATTCCTTTAGCGGTTGGTTTAGTAGGAAATGTGTAACCTTTTTCAATAACTTACTAGATATCATCTCCCAATGTCCCTTGGATGAAGGCAACCATCCTTACCTTCCAGTAAGGAAAGTTGGTTCCATAAAATAGAGGGGGCCTGGACAGGTTACCTAGTCTCTCAAATTTCTCGTCCATAATTTGTTTTGAGAAAATAATTTCAGAAGCTTAAGATCTAAAGAATTTTTGGAAAAACCAAAGCTTTGATACCAATTGAAAAAAATACCACTCGAGTCGTTTAATTCAAGATTAAACTATCTAAATGGCTCCGAACAGTTTGTTGAAGAAACTATTTTCTTAAAACAAATTTTAAACACAAGATGTGTAAAATAGCATGAATGAGTTATTTCAGGTATAGGTCTACGTGTTTTGAAAAACAAAACTTAAGAAAATTAAACCAACACAGCCTTAAGAAAGGGATGAGAGGAAGATTAAGTATACACGAGCAATTTTAACATGGTAAAACCCCACCCAATTGGGGAAACATCCACGGAGGTCTCTACACCTCAAAAGTAAAAAAATTCACTAAAATAGAGTAATAGTTTACAAAATATATAACAATCAAGACACACAATCAAACCTAATTCTAAGTTCAGAAATATACCAACTCTTTTAGATTTTCTGACTTCTCCTAAGGCTCTGATGCTGTTGATGTTCTCTCATCTTTGTAACTCCACGCCTTTTAGCTTTACGTCGACTCAAATGTCCAAGATCTCAATACCAACACCTTTCAGTGTGGTAGTGTGAAGGGGTAAGTGGTGATGTGCTCTAAATCACATGCATGCAACTCACACACACTTAAATGCAGACATAATGCAAAACAGAACACAAATATGCAAAGGAATTTCCAAAATCAGTTTAATCAAAATATCAGACTTTGAATCTTTCAAATATCCACAGATCAAGAGAGAATCTTGCTATATACACGAGCCAAGATCCCATGCACTTTTTATTTGAAAATATTTACAATTATTTCACAAAATGTGAAATATAATAAGTGCAAATCCCCAATCAAGATCTCAACTAGATCTAAGTCAGAATATTCAAAGAAACTAAAATCAGAAAAGGTTTTGTTAGTTTAGGGTTTGAAAATATCATATCAGTTTGAAAACAACTAACAAAAAGAGATTTCTTGAAAGAAGAAATCAAAACTACGCAATATCTAAGTGAAATGTATCACAGAAAGCAAATCTCAAAGTTCTATACAAGAAAATGAGATTTAACCAATGTGATTAAGTTGGGAAAGAGATAAAGGACAAAAGAGGTTGGATCTACTTGACTCTTAAACTAACTCCCTCACATAAAGGGTTTTCTTGTAAGATTTGGTAGGAGTTTAGTTTTAGGGTTTGTTTTATCTCTATCTCTCCCTCCCTCTCTTCTTTCTTTATTTTCTCTCAGAAGTGAGGCTGGCCAAAGATTGCAATCGTATAACATATGGCTTGTATTTATAGTAAGAGATGGAAGGCTATGGAACCTTGAGGTAAATTAAGGATTGAGTTTAAAATATCGAAGAAAATTCAAGGGTTAAGAATGCACCGCTTATAAGATAACCCTCATTGGTAGATCCAGATGTTACATGGATCATGTCAGATAACATGCAGGTCATTGATTAAAAAGACCTAAGGGTTCACAGTTTAGCACATGTATGTGAGAGCGTAGAAACACAAATCTAGTTGTTGAGCGAACAACATGTTTAAGGCTAAGATGGAACTTTCAACGAGTGTTTTTGAACTTCTACAAATACAGATTTCACCCACATAATTTTCAAGCGCTTTCGATTTATACCCAAACAGGTTTTTAACAGTTAATGGAATTTACAAAACAGCTCGCAACTTTATTAAAAACCAATTTTTAATTTCTAAAAATTGTTTGAAAAATAATAAAAATTGTTTTAAATATCCCAAAAATTGTAGAAAATTATTTTAAAGGGATTTAACTCACTCACAACTAAATAATAAACAAGGAAAGCACATATGCAACATATTAATGAATCCTAGGTGAAGTGTTGGTGTACTACAATTAGAGGAAATAAAAAATGAAGATTTTGAAGGTCCTTTGGTTTGAAAGAGTATGACTCAATTTTGTCACTATTTCCAAACTAGATGAGCACCTATATAATATAGACTCAAGTGGGTCAAAGATATAGAGTTCTTAAGAATGACCCAACCACACAAATCCACTATGATATAAGTATATGTATAATAACAACTTAGACTGACACAATGCCTCGACGCCTTCAACCCTTGATGTGCTTCGTTGTTCCTTGTCACCTTCTTTGAAACCACTATATGACGACTTCCAATAGCCAACATAACATAAACACTTTCCCACCTATCTTATATTCCTCTTAACTAATTTAGTCATCGGGCAAAATAGAAATGGTGCCATCGCTTAGAAACACTCTCCAATATGTAGAGAAAATAACCTTGGCTTAGCATATAAGAGATCTTAGATAGGCATAAGATGTTGAAACATGGATCTCAAACTTTGGGTGTAAACTAGGGTTTGGGAGGCACTATATTTGACTCTGAAAATCATTTTCGAGAAACATCACCTTAAAAAAAGATGCTAGCCCTAGTATTTATTGAAAAATAAAAAACAATTCGGAACAAATTTTGAGGTAAATTTGTTTGCACAAAATACGAAGGTTATTTGAATGAGTATAGCTGTTTCGTTCAGAACAAAATATGATCATTTGAACGATTTAGAAAAAACCGTTGGAATGAATGTAAAGCGCCTTTCTCGTGAGACCTTTCTGTGAAACAAAAAGTTCTCGCTTGAATCTCATTTGAATGAAATATGATACCTCGTTTGAAGCAACTTGTTCGGACAACATTTCAAAACTTGTTTGAGCGACAAAAGAAAGTTCGTTCGAACGACACTAAAACAAAAAAATATTTTTCTTTTAAAATTCTTTTACGAAAAGTGTACCCAAAACATCTTAAATGAAAACCCCCCAAATCATCCATGGATCAAACATACTATGTATTCATGCCTCATTGATATTCCTTGGATGTTGAAGAGAAAACTTGGCTAGAAACTCAGAATGTACTCGATGTCGCATTATCTTGGATGATACAATCTTCAATCAAACATCATAGGCTTTAAGGACGAACTGAATAAACTCCTAACCTATGACTCAGATGGTTTTGTTCAAGATAAAATAAAGCCAATATATCTATGAGTTGACCCGATCAAAAATTTACGCTTAGATAGGGGATCAACACCGACAAACACCTTAAGGAAAATGCAACATGAACCAATTTTTGGTCCCAAGTTCATTCAAATATTGTTCTCACATCAAGATCAAAATCCTTTGATGTGCAGTCATGAACATTTTCAACCGTCATTAAAAATAGTGCAATCCCATAAACTACATAGTAATGAAGGACACATTATATTTAAACATATATTTATACTAACATAAAATGCACTATATAGAATAAATGCTCTTTTTGCTTCAAGTTGTCCGGGTGGCAACAAAACTTTAACCCCAATAAAACATTGAAACCATTTCTCTCTAACCTTACACCTTCTGCATTCCCTTACTCCTTTTTTTAATTTCCACGAGTCTCCTCTCACACTCTTCGTCTCTTCCCCTCTCCTTATCTCTACTACTTAAAAATAGGGAAGTTCCTCTTATAATCTCAAAGTACTAATCTACCCTCATTAAATTAACATTTCCTATCATACCCTTAATATTAGTCTCACATATCTTTCCCGTATATTCATTATCTCATACGATCTACTCCTTCCATTCATCCGTGCTCTCTCCTAATACATTCATCTAACAAAACTTTCAAATATATTCATCTTGAATCCCTAGAAATCAAAAGTCAGCTGCCCAAGTTCCTTCATCTTCCCACCGGATTCATTCATTGTATCAAATGGAAGCTGAAACACCATTAGTCCACTATATCTACGTATGATATGTCTATTTAATTGAAAGTATATTGTATAGTTTTTTCGTTGCTGTTGTTTCTTGTCCAAAAAACAAGGTCAATACTCCTAATTTCCTCTCTAATTTTTTATTCCTTTTTCATTTGCCATCAAATGCATGCATTTGTTATTTTGAAAGCAAATACATAATTTTTGTCATCATATATATCTCATTCATGAATGTTGTCTCTCCGTTGTACTCAGATTTTGTATTTCTAACTTTATTTTTGTTATATTCATGTTTTATAATAATTCTAAACGCAATGTTAATTTCAGAAATATTATATATATTTTTTAAGTTAAGGAATTACCAAGTTCACACCTTATTAGATTTTTTTATGCATTCATATGTATTTCCCAGTTGGACATGTTTGTATTCATGTTTATTTCTTAAAGATTCTAAATTAAATGTTTAATTCCAAAAAATGACATACATTTTCATATGCCTAATGATATCCTGTTTTAAATTTTAATTTAAAATATATGCCTATTGATCTAAACTTTTTCGGTACTAGAGATTAAAAATTTAGAACTTTAGTTGTTGTCATCATTTACTTCTTTCCTAATTAATAGTTAATTGAAATCTTGTAGGATATTGTCAATATTGTTGTTACAAGGTTGAATTGCAAATCTGATAGTGCTGTAATTTTCCTTTTGTTTACGAGGTATGTGAAGTAGTTAATACCACATTGAAAATATTTCCTATAAGTTATATTTGAAATGGTCATATTTTTCCTTTGAAACTTTTTAGTATATTGTCAATATTTGTGGTCGAAGCTTGGATTGTCCATCTCATAGTGAAGGAATCTCACTTTGATTTACGAGGTAATTGCAATTGATTAATGTATCATTCCTATTTTACTTATCATTTACAAACTGATCTATATAAGATTCTCTTATGTCGAAAAAAATGAAAAAGTAAAGTCCGTCATAACCGTGATGATAATCATTCATACGTTTGCCTAACAATTTTCTAATCTCAAATACCTTTTTGTAAAATAAATAAACGATTATATATATTGTTAGAGTATATGCTTTGATCCAATTATGTATTATTGTTTTATGAGTGTCGGATAATTAAACTTTGTTAGCATAAATTAAATACATTGCATATAATGTGTTTGATAATATTCACCTATGTCTTTTTTTAACATTTCTATCTCCGTTTTCTGTTTAGGGTATCTGATTTGCGAATTATAAAATACAAATGTATACATACATGGTACCTAATAGTGAAAAGAAATGCAGGTGATATAGTTCTGTACAAGGGGTGTATTTACAAACTACGTGTGTATAACAAATTATAGAGTAGAACCAAGTAGACACACAAATTTTTATAAAATAATGAAGAACATAATTATTCGGATAAAAAAATTACGTCATTGGAATATACATATTAAAATTTCTGATATCATGATAAACGAAACAACCTATGAACCAAAATAATCAAAGACTCTGATGATTCATTATTTAGTGGTCTTTTTTTGGAGAAATTGGGTACTCAGTGACTGGAATTTTGGGTCCACTAAGTTTAAAATGACAGTCACGCACAAACTTATGTATTGATACATAATTTATTTTTATATTAGCCGAATATATGTTTTTTTAACCTAAAATTTTACAAATTGTTTTCATTATGTCATAATTGTTGGATTCATATATATGGGAGACTAAATGGATACGTATATAAAGAGAATGGAGATGAGTTTGACATTGGTTTTATAGGTTGCGACCTAAATTGTTGAGTATAATGAAGATGGTGGCACATATTGTCCCATTTATTTAGTCCTGAAAATTTAGTACTTGGCAAAATACTATTGTCTTTCGCCTACATCGGAGAGAAGATTTTTTTCCCACGTGATTAGTGTAGGGTACATCTGATTGGTAAGTTATAAAAATGGTGAATAACATTTTAATTTTTTATGGTAGTAAGAAAAAGAGACAAGTGGTTAGTTACCCAATTAATAAAGCCAATGATGAGAATCCTATTTCTTTGGTACGGTAGAAGAGTAGACCAATATCAAGTCAAAAGCGTTAGAAAACAATCCACCAACTTAACAAAAAATAATGCGACTAGTGGTTTCGACTGTAACATCTGCCTATACATGGTTCAAGACCCTGTAACCACCTCTATTGATGCCCTATATTTACAAATGGATTCAATACCCAAGTGTATCTGCTGAAATCCAAGATCACCAACAGCTTCAATGCCCTGTGTGCAAGGCTGAAATTACAGAATAAACCTTAGTGCCACTCTACGGCCGCGGTCAAACATAAAAAGCATCCGAAGACAAAGTCCCACACGTGGATTTAGTCATACCACAAAGGCCTTCGAGTCCTAAATATGATTTAGTCATCCATCGATATCGCCCACATGCATGACATGCTGGCAACAACGGCATCTTCTGCTGTAAGGACATAAACATGTTAGCTGACTAGCACAGAGGAGTAAGAACGGATGAATGACTAAGCAAGAATAGTAGATACTGATGTAACCAGAATTTTAACGAGAAAAGATAGGATTCTTCCAGTGAAATCAACCTTAGTGGATGCATTATATAATAATGTGTTCCCTTCTAAGTTAGTTTACTATTGAGCTTAGAATCTTTCACTTAATATAATTCATGGTGGAATTCAGTAAATTTTCCTAGAATTTGTGACAACTTAGTTGTTGTGAATATTTGGAGTAATAATTTAACTGGTGAGATAGGAAATTCCCTTGATGTATGCTCTAATATTCAATATGTTGATCTGAGCGCTAACAAATTGAGTGTAGATTTAGGGTTTGAATTTTAAAAGTTGAAAGAGTTTTGGGAATCGGAGGACAGATTAGGTAGCATAGTGTCACTCACAGAAAATTGCACTTTACAAACTCTGGACCTGTCAGAAAATGATTTCAGAGGATAATAACCTAGGGGAATTTTAAACTGCCAAAATTTACATGCATTGACTTTGTGGGGTTACAGGGCCAATTCAACAAGAGATTGGTTTATTTTTGAATTTCCAGGGGCTTTTGTTGCTTAATCAATCCTTAATTCTAGAGTCATTATTAAGCCTTAGAAAATTGCCTTCCCAGATCTAAGTACGAACAAATTGTATACTTCATATTAACATCCCCTCATTTTTTACCCATTTGATGAGCCATATAAATCATCTCAATCACTCGAAAGAGGTATTTTTACCAGAGTTTTTGCAGTACCTCTGTTGCAGTTATAGGGATTTTAAAAATCTCATTGTGGTTTGTTGAGGAGAAAACTTTGAGGATTGATTGTGAGTTATTTCTTCTGTAGGTATTAACCTATCATACGCTTTAAACTGATTTCAATTGACATTTTTTTGTGATTATTCGATAGATAATGATGTTTAGTTCTCTCTTCTTACTATCTTGTTTTATATGTCTTAGGTTTATGTTATATATATCATCTGTGTATGCTATTTTGATCAAATGTACCAAACACAAACTCCTACATGCTTCCTGTTTAACATAAACTCAACTCCATAATTGATTTGTAATTTGGTGTATAGTTATGTTATAAAGTAATAATATTTCTTAAGTATCTACGGTTACTCTTTGTTTAAGTTTCATGTTCTCTTTTAGATTACACATAACATGTCTAGGTAAAATCTTCAATGAAGAGGAATAAAAGGAATATTTTTGGTTTTCTATTTATTTAAAATATATACCATGATGTTAGATATTTTGGTTTGAGAATTCAAAATCTCAAATCCTTTGATTGTTAGTGTTTTTGTAATCTAATTTAATCCCAATTTCCTCTGTGTTAGAATTTTTTCACACTGTATGGTTCAATGTATTAATTTTGTCTCTCTACATACATATATTCTACTTATTAAGTCTTGCATCGGTTCAGGTTGTAACTCCCCAGCTAAGAAAAGCATAACTTCCAAAAACAACAAAATAAGTGAGTAAAATGAGTCCAAATTACCTTGCTGAAGCTGCAATTACATGCCTTGGTTGAATTATCTTTGTCAACTCAAACACACACTCTAAACTATATCTTTAGCATCTTTAAATATATATTGTTTAAAGAATTTCAATTTTTTATTTCCTGAACTTAATATTTAGTACTGAGTGTTACTTATTTAGTTCATGGTCTATGGATACTTATGGAATACATTCCACTTATTCAAGTACCATAATTTTTTTTAATTTTTTAAAATTAATTTACAATTTTTGTTTTCAATTCATCTTATTGTTGAGTAAATTGTTTTAATTTCTTGGAAACTTAGGTTTGGTCATACTTATTAACCGGATGGATTCTCTTTGTTATTTTGTAATTTATATTCAATGAACATGAATGCAGTTTCTCTGTCTCACGTAATTTATCTTTGAAAGTTACTGTATTGATGTTAAGACTGATAATCCATCCATCATATTATGTAAATGTAATGACTAAAAAGAACTAATGACCTGCATAAATTCATAGTGATGATTAAGTAATTAAACCTTTGGGTATCAATTCCTCACTTAGAGATTTCCTTCTAAGGATTGGCAATGGGACGGAAGCATCAACACATGATGATGTCCCCGAACAATCTCTCATTAATGTTATCTTTCCATCATTAAATATAAATGCCAACTCGCCAAACTTCTTGACAGATCGAGCAATTCTTACAACAGCAGACGAGCACGTAGACTCACACAATGATATGATGATTGATATGTTCCCCGGAGAATTGAAGGCATTAAATAGCTTTGATGAAGCCATGGATGACACGCACAACTATTACCAAGAAGAAATTTTAAATTCTTTGATGCCGAATGGATTGCCACCACACTCATTGAAACTTAAACATAATTGTCCAATTATTCTTCTACGCAATATAAATCCATCAATTGGATTATGTAACGGAACAAGAGTGTTGTACAAAGCTTCTTCGAATAATGTCATCCACGTTTGTCGCTCATAAATTTGAAGAGGAAGAAGAACCTTTGAATCCTAAAAAATGTCAAAAGCAACATATTTAAGCATTAAATTTTCAATTTTTAGGACTACACACTGTTTTATAAAATGTCATCTTTCAATAACTGTGATTTGGAATTTTCTTACTGAATCTTTTTTTAACTTTTTTTTTTTTAATGATATGTTTATTCGGATTATATATACATATATGTTTGTGTGTATTTCTTCCTGCAGGGAGTTCTGAGTTCGTTTGTGATATATTTAGAGTATTCACAGGAATATCTTGTATAGTTTATAGTTGAATGGAGGTTTGGTTTTTAGGATAATGATTGATGCTTCGTACTAGATACTTTATGTTATATTCTAATAAAATAGAGTCTGCATAATATGTTGTAAGTATTTTTATTACTTTGTCCTTCACAGATTTGCAGTGGATGATTAATATCTGGAAACGGCCACACGTGCAACGCACGTGGGCACAACTAGTTCACTAAAAAATGGAAACTCCTACACATTTCCCCTTCTACCCTTCTCTCTTCCCACTATATACCGATGCATCCACCTATAAATCCCACTCGTAACACTTTCATCTCAATCATCAGATTATGACCAATAACACTAATTTAAATTATTTATTTTTCTCACTTCGTATGTAGAAACTCCCACTATCATTGAAAACGATCTTGGTTCATGATTTGTTATGCTAACCATAACCTGATTTCATCACACCAAAAAGTCTTTTGTTTTCTTTGTTGGGTCATGATTTGTTATGCTATCCACAACCTTATTTCATCCCAAACTTACAACTGAATACTTGGTTCTTTTAACTGGTAATCTTCTGTATACAATGCCTACTAAACACAGTGTGTGTGTGTGTGTGTTATATTTTACGGCTTCTTTGTATAATTTGTTTTTTTGGTTTCTAAATAGGGTAGGGGAAAGAGGAATGATGGCTTGGGAAATGATCAGGTTCTGACCTTGAGCATAGAGATACAGTACTAGTAATTACTGTTTCTTTAGACCCTTTCATTTTAATATCATGCATTAGAGATTAGTATATATCTGAAAGGTGCTAAATTAGTTTCTCGAAATTTCACATTGTTAGCGTGGGGGTTTGTACAGTGTTTTCAGTAGTAAGTTGACGATTATTGGTTTTATTATGATGAATTTCAAAATATATATTGTTAATATATGTGAGTTTCAAAACATCTTATCACTTCACACGCAAATCCTGAAGGTGGGACTTAGATTATTGCACTATTGATTGCGTGTTATACACTTGAAATGAATTAGTTCTTTCTTAATGTTTAATTTGTTTAGAAGATAAGTTGTTCAATTTATTGGCATATTAACTATTTAGTCACGCTAGATTGTTTACTTAATTTCTTTATTGTTATAGGTTTACGAAAAAAAATTGAGTATATGAATTGAATCAATTTTTTTGACATAATCCACCTATTGGATTTTTCATACAGGTTGTTGAGTTTATTGCAAAAAGTCAAAATTGTAAACCCTTACGAAGAACCAATCAATGGAAAGCCAAACTCGAGAATAACAACTGAGAAAAAATTATATCTTTAACGTCATTTTGTATATAATTTTATTTTCTTCTCCTATGAACTTGATTATATTGTTTCACTTTTCTTACTAATTTCCCTATTTATGTACAATCTTCTTTGAGTTGCGATGCTAATGTTTGTGTTATTATTTCAATACTTTTGTTTTTGGTTAATGAGATAAGATATTATTTGTGGTATTATTTCAATTCTTTTGTTTTTGGTTAATGCACATAAGTTATTATGTCACGTTAAAATAATTTGCACTAAAATATGCTTTTATAGTCAAACGTTATTTTATCTTGATTTCTTTCCCAAAAATTATTGACTTTATTTAAGTTGTTAACATTCTGCTACGAGCGCATACTATTGTATAGCATATGCGGTTGTCCAAAAATACAAGCACACACTAATGTATAGTCTTTGGGTTCTAAAGAATAGTTTCATATGCGATTTTAGCTCTTATGATTTTTGTAGTTTTGGGATCTCAAAGTTACTGATGTGCATGTATCTATTTGAATTTTATGGGTGTCGAAATCATCGATTGCTGGTTTTGATTTTCTATTTTCTGGATTTATTTGGATTTGTTTGTTGTTTCACATTTTTGGTGGCAATTTGATTTGGTTTTCATTTGTGGCTTCAAATCAAATCGATTTGTTTTGTAAGGAGACAGTCATTGGGGGTGTTGGTGGTGGTGGAGAGAGGTTGGTGTTTGGGTGAAGCCAACGATTTGAGGTCGTGGACGGTCATTGGGGGTGTTGTTGGTGGTGGAGGGAGGTTGGTGTTTGGGTGAAGCCAACGATTTGAGGTCGTGGATGTGGTTGGCACTTGACCTCCAATGCGACCGATTATGAAGAAGACAAAGATCGTGATAATAACATTTTTCTACAATCTCTTCTACTGAATGTGATGGTTTCGCAGTTTTGGATGTGTTGAGTAGGTGAAACATGTATGAGGCTCAGTGTATAAATTTTATACCTACTAGCATGTAACCCGCACGATGCGCGGGTGCACTACAATATTTCTTAAAAAAAATAACAAAAAAAATTAAATACTCAAATAAAGAACTAGAAAAGTAACATGACATATTAAGTTATTTGTTGGGGTGGGTAAATTGCAAACTTTAAACCCGTAGTGAACAATCCTAACCCTTACATTAACAAAATTAAAAATGTAAATAAATATAATAAATAATACAAACTGTAACATAGATTATATATGCATAAATGAATAAAGAGAGTAAGTGGACGAAAATATTGCATACTACCCTTGAGGTTGAATGCACATTCTACTTAAATGAATTCCAATTACCAGAAATAAATTTAATAAGTCAACGAAAACTCAAGCAGTTTAATCACCAAATAGAACAAATAGAAATGTATCGCATGAACTCAGTATATAACACGACTATTTAAAAACATGTTATGTGAAAAATTATGATTTCGGGGTGTCTTTGATAAACTTATATAATTATTTTCTATAAGAGTCCATACCGACAAAAAAAATTCATTAAAGATATATGAAGTTACAATATAACAAATTTATCTTCTTTTAGAGTAACAACTATTGTATGAATAAAGGAAACAGCATACAACTCTATAAAAAAGTTGTTTATAATTTACTTGACACACCTAATTTATAAATGGCAAACAATAACCCGTAAACTATTCGTAAATAAGACATATTATAATTCATTTATTGATAGTATATTAATATCAAAAGTAAAGACTTTATGTGAAAATAGATAATTAAGACTGAATTACACAATTGATTTACAAAATACTCGTACGTAATACTTTATTGTTACATTATGACTTTATTTTAATGTTATATTTTTTTCAAAGGATTGAAATTAACACTTTGGTGTATATAATTATTCTATAATTATAGAATAAGACATATAACCATAAATGTTAATACTATGAAAAAAACTGTAAATTAATGGAATGCAGAGCATTTTAGTAACTTTTTTATATGGATACTAAGAAATGTTGAATGGAAATTTAAAGGTTACTTTACATAGGTGTGCTACAAATATGAAACAATAAAAGTCCAACAATTTGATTTACCTTTATAATATTATTTAGCATTTAGTGTTAATATGTAATTTTGTTGTTTGATACCTAGTACTGAATGGAATATAAAATTCGCCATTTAACATTAAGAGGTATGCCGAAATGCTTAATTTTTTATTAAAAGTTTATTCTAGTTTTATCTTTACTATTTTCTAAATAACATTACTATAAAACAATATAATAGATAATGATTAATAGTAAAAAAAAATACAGTAACCACTATTCAAGGAACAAACATTTTGACAAAAAAATCAATTAACATTTTCGGGCCTTGAGGCTACCAAAAAAATGAATGTTGGTGAAGTTTTGAGAGATGATGAGAAAAATAGGAAAAACGGAAGAAAACAAATGTAATACTCAATAATGGATTGTTTGAGATGAAAAGAGACGGGGAAAAGAGAGCACTCAAGAACACATAATAGAATCTTAAGGTTAGATTTTCTATGAAACATGAGAGTCGAAAAATGGATATTGAGCCATTTCCTTCATGTTAGTGCTTTTTCTTTACCTATTTGTGGTGCCCTCTCTAATCTACAAACAACAACACAACCAGAGAAAGAAATGACTTTCATGAACTAAATTAAAAATGTAATATCAATGGCATAATAGTTCTTAATTGGAGATAAAATGAGAAGTGCAGACGTATAACCTCATTTTTTTTTATAAAGACACATCATTTTAAGGACAATTGATCACGATAGAAAGAAAATCACTATTGCATAAACCAACTACCTACCTTTGTGGGTCGATTAATATAATACAGGTAGGGCTGTAAATTGCGCTGGGTGAGCCGGGCTTGACGCTGCTCAAGCTCGGCCCGAACTCACATACCCATGCTCAAGCCCGAGCTCGGCCCGAATTATTTTTTCCCACCTAGGCCCGAACTCGGCTCATAAATATTACTGGCTTCGTGCCTGATTTCGAGCAGGCCCGATTTCATTTTTTTTTACTAAAAAAGTTTGAATTAATTTTTTTTTCTTGTATTTCCATCATGGAAAAAATTATACATTAAAATCTAATTGATATTTCATGAAATAAAATATATAATTATGAAATGTATTAAATTAAAACAAGGGAAATAAGAGTCAAAAGCTACAAATGCCTATTAAATTTCAGACATTTAGCATAATTTGATCACTTACAAAGGCCTATTGTGACTTGATCAATTATTAAATCAAATACCCATAATGAGATTAACAATAAAATCACATGTAATCTAATGTATTATGACAAATGATTTTTTTTAGAAAAAATAATAAATGAAATAAAAGGACGAAACCTAATTGAACGATATTAACATAAATATGTTACATTATATAAACTATTTATTTATTTATTTATTAATATGAAGTTCGGGCTTCGGGCCCAATTCGGGCTTGGCGAAGTTCGGCTCAAGCTCCGCCCGAAATTCATTCGGGCTTGGAATTTTGGCTCAAGCTCAGCTCGGCTCAAACTCAAATAAAGCTCAGCCCGAAAATAGCGGGCCGAACGGGCGGGCTTCGGGCCTCGAGTGCTCAATTTACAGGCCTAAATACAAGGTTATAAAAAACGTGGGGCGTAATTGAGACGTGGAGGCCAAACCTTAAGCCTTAAAAGTCTAGGCGGACCTAGGCGTCAAAAGGCGTGAAAAGGCGTTTAGGCCTTCTTAATATATTTTAATATTTTTTAACCATAACAAGGCTATTAAAATACAAAAATTTCACAGATCATAAAAATATGTCTGAATATATGCAAATTAAAATACTATTTGATTATTTTGGATGAGATAATGGTCCGGTTTGTAAACAAATTCTTTAAAAGGCGACATCGTTTCACTAAATCATTGTTGTTTTTAGAAAAAAGTGCGCCTTAAGAGTTTTACCATGAATAAGGCGTGCAAAGCGTAAGGCGAGGCGTTTCTCCCAAGCCTTAAGCCTAGGCGGATTTTTCAAAACAATTATTTAATATAGAGAAAATGATCATTAAAAATACAATTAAGACGCAAAATAGCTATACTTGTCTATGCATGATTTGATTAAGAGATAAAATTAACCCTAAAGTCTGAATATAAAATTTGAACCAGACTAAATACATTCATTTAGAATTTTATTCATACATAAAAATAAATTTATTTTTGAGATTCAAATTATAGACTTCACTTGTGATTTGAGACTCAGAACTTTGGAATCAAATGAAAAAATAAATGTGACCTAAATCATGAATATATTCGTTACAATTTCTTAGGGTCCGTTTGGTTGCATATAGGTAAAAGAGTGGGCATGTCAAAGTTTGCCTCGGTAAAGTTTGCCCAGGCCAATTTTACCTAGTTTTTTTCACACGATGCTATCAAACAACCATTAGGCGAAATTAAAGTCAATCCAATTAATTTATTTAAAAACAATTTTTATATTATATTCAAAAATGTTAAAAACAGTTTTTACAATATTTTTTATTACAGTTTTTTAAAATAATTGTAAAACATTTTCTTAACAATTTTTTATAATATTAAAAACAGTTTTTAAAATACTACAAAACAATTTTTAAATATTCACAACAGTTTTTTTTAACTATTAAAAATATTTTTTAATTTTGTTTTTAAACTTTAAAACTGTTTTTATATTATATTCAAAACAGTTTTTAAAAATGTTAAAAACTATTTTTACAATATTTTTATATTACGTTTTTTCAAAAAATTTGTAAAACATTCTCTTAACAAATTTTTATAATATTAAAAAAAGTTTTTAAAATTTTACAAAACAATTTTTAAACATTCACAACAGTTTTTTTAAACTATTTAAAACAGTTTTAAAAAATATTTTTTAAAACATTACAAAAGTTTTTATAATATATTCAAAACAGTTTTTAAAAATGTTAAAAACATTTTTTACAATATTTTTATAATACGGTTTTTAAACAAATTTGTAAAACATTTTCTTTACAATTTTTTCTAATATTAAAACCAGTTTTCAAAACATTACAAAACAGTTTTTAAATATTTATAACAGTTTTTTAAGTATTTAAAATAGTTTTTAAAATTATTTGTTAAAACTTTAAAACTGTTTTTATAATATATTCACAATAGTTTTTAAAAATGTTAAAAATAGTTTTTACAATATTTTGTTAATACGGTTTTTAAAAAAAAATTGTAAAACATTTTTTTAACAATTTTTTTATAATATTAAAAACAGTTTTTAAAACATTGCAAAATAATTTTTAAATATTCATAACAATTTTTTAATTATTTAAAACAGTTTTTAAATTATTTTTTAAAACATTAAAACCGTTTAAGAAATTGACAAATTTGTTGGCAAATATTTCTCACTCAATTAGGTAAGCAAAATTTGCTCAGAAATTATGCATAGAAGGTGTTGTACATTGGTAAATAATGCCTAGACAAATTATGTAACCAAACAGTCAAAATGTGAACAAATTTTTATATTTACCGACTTTTTAACATTTGTGTAGACAAATTTGACCACTTATCCTTATTTTAAATCAAGGGAGGAGTTGAATCTAATTTACGTAAAAGAAGTGCAAATGGAATATTAAGTTTTAAGAGAATAGAGAAGAAGAGTTGAGATGTCTCCTGTCATAATCATCCCGTTTCACGGGGTCCGGTAGAGTTGAGTAAGTTGTGTGACTTTTAATATAAGTTGTGTGACTTTTAATATACTCATCTGTTGCTTTGATGTCTTGGCCAGTGGCTCCCATGGAGATTACAAGGACCTCGCACAGAGAAGAGGAAGAATCCAGTTTGGGAGGTGATAGACACATGTTTGAAGATGAGTAAGCAGCAACAACAGTTGGCCTTTGGAATATGACAAATGGTAGAGAAAACCAAGCAGAAGAGATCATGATAGAATAGAGTTAAGTTGTGTTGTGTGTAAGAGTATTGCAATTTTATTCGATGGTGGTTAACAAAATATTCATATACTGTGAATTCAAACAGGTCTCTTGTAACATCTCCATGTATAGAATGGACGGTATTACAATCCTGCACATGTCTCTTGGTATGGAATGGGAGTTTAACATTAAATGACATTTACACCGTATTTATATCTCTAATACCATCACATTAGAGGTATAATATAGATTAATTATTTATAATTGTAAACTTGAATAGTTGAAATTCTAGCGAATAAATATAGATTAGTCTGTTGGGTATGTATGTTAGTATATATATTTATTTTGAATAAAGTAAATAAGTTAGTGGGAGTGGCCAAGTGGTAAGTTAGTGGGGGTGTGTGCATGAGGTCTTGGGTTCAAGTCCTAGGGAGCACACTAATTATTTAGGGTCAAAGAGGGCTCTTGGGGATTTCTGATATGCATTAAATCTTTTCAAAATCGTTTTAATTTTTTAAACCGTTTTAAGTCTTTGACTATTTCTTCCACTATAGCTGTTAGTGGAGATATTAGTGGGTTAGTTGGCTAAAACCTCTACCCACGTTTTTTACCATTTCCCTTATTTAAGAAAAGGCTACAGAGTCAAAAAAGCATCAAAAATCTCTCTCTCACGTTATCTGCAAAAATACCTTTGCTATTTTCTAATTTTCGTTAATTTTCTGGGAGTGCTGGAGTATCCTGAGAGTTCAAAGATTTAACACAAAGCTGGTGTGTAAATCTGATCGTTGAATCCTGGGAGGTGTATGTTCACGAGGCTGACAGCTACAAATATCAGTGAGCAATTTCACCTTTAGGACTTTGTGTCGAACACAAACCTCGATCGATAAGTCCTTCTAATTTTATCTATTTCAAATTTGGGTTATTTCGTTTATTCTGCAATTATTAATACAAACAATCTAAAGGTGAAATTGGTTGTTATTCTACAAACTGCTATGGAAAATCCTAATGCAAAATACTCTGAAAAACCTGAATTGTTTGATGGAAAGAATTTTAAGAGATGGCAAATGAAACTGCAATTTTACCTAACAACTCTTAAAGTCGTTGACGTTATTGCATCTGATAGACCTTCTGTACCTGAAGAACTAGTTGTTTGGAAACAAAGAGATTATATGTGTAGGAATTATATTCTGAATTGTCTCTGCCTTGAACTGTATGATGTTTACTGGTCATGTCCTACTGCTAAAGAATTATGGAACTTACTGGACAAAAAATATGCAACTGAAGATGCTGGGTCTAAAAAATTTGTGGTTGGAAAATTTTTGGATTTTAAAATGGAAGATAATAAATCTGTTGTGTCGCAACTGGAAGAACTACAAATTATTATTCATGAAATTCTGGCCGAGGGTTATAGTATATGTGAGGGATTTCAGGTTTCAGCTATAATTGAAAAACTGCCACCGTCTTGGAAAGATTACAAAAACGGTCTGAAACATAAGAAAAAGGAAATGTCACTAGAAGATTTGATAGTTCGTTTGAGAATTGAGGAAGATAATAGGAATGCAGAACTTAGGGAGAAAAATTCTGAATTCAGTTCTAAGGCTAATTTGGTAGAGGGAAAATCAAATGGAAACCAAAAACAGAACCAGCCCAAGCCTAACCATTCAAACCAGAAACATGGGCACCATAAACCAAACCAGAATTCGAGGTCCAACCATAAATTCAAACCTAACGATAAGAATAAAAATTCTAAACCTCAGTTTAAATCTAAACCTGCAGGTCAATGCTATGTATGCGGAAAACCAGGTCATTACGCTAAAGATTGCAAGTTTAGGAAGAGTCAAGATGTGAAGCCTCAAGCAAATGTAACCGAGGAGGGTAACTTTTCTGCTGTTGTGACAGAGGCAAACATTGTGAGTAACATGACAGACTGGTGGCTTGATTCTGGCGCCACCAAACATATTTGCGGCACGAGAGGTGCCTTCACTACCTTCACTGTTGTTAGTGGGGATGAAAGTCTGTACATGGGAAACTCCTCTTCGTCTAAGGTTAAGGGCAAGGGAACCGTAGTTTTAAAGTTTACTTCGGGAAATGTTCTCACATTGAAAGATGTTTTGTATGTCACTAAGGTTAGGAAGAATCTGGTGTCCGGTTTTGTCTTAGTTAAGAAAGGTTTTAAAATTGTTCTAGAGAGTGATAAGGTAGTTGTGACTAAGGGAGGTGCTTTTGTGGGGAAAGGTTATGTTCATGAGGGTCTTTTCAAACTAAATGTAACCGTGGATGATAATAATAAAATATCTACTTCTTCTGCTTATTTGATTGACTCTTTTGATATGTGGCATTTTAGACTTGGTCATGTAAATAAGGCATCCATTAAAAAATTGATGTTTTTGGAAAACATACCAAAATCTGATATTTCTACCAACTCTAAATGTGAAATATGTGTTGAATCAAAATATGCTAAAAAACCTTTTCCAAGTGTTGAAAGAAGTTCAACTGTTTTAAGTTTAATACATTCTGATCTTTGTGATTTAAAAGGTTATGTGACACGTGGTGGAAATAAATACTTTGTTACTTTTATTGATGATTACTCTCGTTATTGTTATATTTATCTCCTTACGAGTAAAGATGAGTGTTTCTCAAAATTTATTTCTTATAAATTAGAAGTTGAAAAACAATTGGAGAAATCCATTAAAACATTAAGATCCGATAGGGGAGGAGAATACACCAGTGATCTTGATAAATATTGTAAAGAAAATGGAATAATTCATCAAGTTACTCCTCCTTATTCACCCCAATCTAATGGTGTAGCTGAAAGAAAAAATAGAACTCTTAAGGATATGGTAAATTCTATGTTAAGCACTTCGGGATTACCTTATAATATGTGGGGTGAGGCACTTCTTACTGCTTGTTATATTCTTAATAAAATACCTTTTAAGAATAATGATAAAACTCCTTATGAAATGTGGAAAAATAGAAAACCTTCTTATAAACACCTTAAAGTGTGGGGGTGTCTTGCTAAGGTTTCAATACCATTTCCTAAGAGAACTAAACTTGGCCCAAAGACTGTTGATTGTGTTTTTATAGGGTATGCTAAAAACAGTAATGCTTATAGGTTTCTTGTAATTGATTCTAAAAATCAATATATGGATAAAAACACTATTTTTGAGTCAAGAGATGCTGAATTTTATGAGAACAAATTTCCTTTTAAAGTGAGAAGTGAGGGAACTAGTAGTTCTGTTCCAATGGGTCCTAGTGTTAGAAATGAATCTCCAAATTCAGAAGATATTGAAATTAGGAGAAGTAAAAGACCTAGGATAGCTACTTCTTTTGGTCCTGAATTTTTAACGTACTTAATGGAAAATGACCCCGTCACTTTTAGTGAGGCAATGTCCTCACCCGATTCTATTTTTTGGAAAGAAGCTATTAATAGTGAATATGATTCTATTATTTCTAACAACACGTGGGAGTTAGTTGACTTGCCTAAAGGATGTAAAACTGTTGGATGCAAATGGATTTTTAAAAAGAAATTAAAAGCTGATGGTTCTACTGATAAATTTAAGGCAAGATTGGTAGCTAAAGGCTATAGGCAAAAGGAAGGAATTGATTTCTTTGACACTTACTCTCCTGTTACTAGAATTACATCTATTAGGCTATTAATTGCTATTGCTTCATTACATAATCTGATAATTCATCAAATGGATGTTAAAACGGCTTTTTTGAATGGAGATCTTGAAGAAGAAATTTATATGGATCAACCCGAGGGGTTTGTAGTCCAAGGCCTAGATAAAAAGGTGTGTAGACTTAAAAAATCTTTATATGGACTAAAACAAGCTCCTAAACAATGGCATGAAAAATTTGATCAAGTAATGATCTCTAATGGTTTTAACATTAATGAAGCGGATAAATGTATTTATAGCAAATTCAAGGATAATTCTGGTGTGATTATTTGCTTATATGTGGATGATATGCTTATTTTTGGAACTGATATGGATGTAGTTAATAAAACTAAACGTTTCCTTAATAAGAAATTTGATATGAAAGATTTGGGTGTTGCTGATGTTATACTTGGAATTAAAATCATTAAAAATTCCGAAGGAATTGTTTTAACCCAATCTCATTATGTAGAGAAAGTTCTTAAAAAATTTGAACAATTTAATTGTATTCCTGCTAAAACACCTTATGACCCTAGTTGTCACTTAAGGAAACATTCGGGTCCTGGTGTATCATCATTAGAATATTCTAGAGTTATTGGTAGTCTAATGTATCTTATGAACTGCACTAGACCTGATATTGCATATGCTATGGGTAGACTTAGCAGATACACTTGTAATCCTAATAATGAACATTGGGATCCTTTGATTAGAGTTTTGAGATATCTTAAATACACAATAAATTATGGTATTCATTATATTAGATATCCTGCTGTAATTGAAGGCTTTTGTGATGCTAATTGGATTTCTGATAATGATGAATGTAAGTCTACGAGTGGATATGTTTTTGCCTTGGCAGGAGGCGCTATATCTTGGAAATCTACCAAGCAAACATGCATAGCTAGATCCACTATGGAGTCAGAGTTCATAGCGTTGGATAAAGCAAGCGAAGAGGCTAAATGGTTAAGGAACTTCATATTAGATATTCATTTGTGGCCTAAACCAGTTCCAGCCTTGTCCATTCACTGTGATAGTCAAGCAGCAATCGCAAGAGCACATAATAACTCCTACAATGGAAAGTCTAGACATATCAGGAGGAGACACAACACAGTGAGACAATTATTGAAAGATGGAGTTATAGCAATCGACTATGTCAAGTCAAAGGAAAACCTGGCGGATCCATTGACTAAAGGGCTAGCTAGAGAGCTAGTTTATCAAACATCGAGGGGGATGGGCCTGAAGCCTATTAATATCTAAATCACCTATAATGGAAACCCAACCCATATGACTGGAGATCCCAAGATCTGGGTTCAATGGGATAACAAAGTTATACGAGTGATTTGTGGGGGTACAAATTTAAGTTTTACTTAAAACCCATTCCTATGATGTAGTACCTCTGTATCGATGGAGGATGAGATTCAATCTCTTAATGCTTTCTATAGCTGTTATTCAGTAGGGTGTGAGATACAGTACACTCTTGATAGAAGCACCTATATGAGTGTGGTAGTGGGGCCGCTTCCTATGAGAATTAAGGCTGATTCTCTAGAGCACTCAAGAAACCTGGGCATGCTCAAGGCCGAAACGAGCACAACTGTGGGAACTCGATGATGATTTTTTGGAGTCACGTGTGTGTTCTATTGACTTAAGTTTATAACAGCGGTGAAATAGTTCAAGACATTAGTTCACTATCAACCGGTAAACTCAATAGATCATCACAAAGCAAAGGTTCAAGTCAAATGACACCTTTGCCTTATACGTCACTCCTTATGATACTCCAGAGCGTCGTTTTATTTAATTTATTTACTTCATTCATGTGGGGGATTGTTGGGTATGTATGTTAGTATATATATTTATTTTGAATAAAGTAAATAAGTTAGTGGGAGTGGCCAAGTGGTAAGTTAGTGGGGGTGTGTGCATGAGGTCTTGGGTTCAAGTCCTAGGGAGCACACTAATTATTTAGGGTCAAAGATTGGGCCTTGGGCCTTGGGGCCTGGGGCTCTTGGGGATTTCTGATATGCATTGAATCTTTTCAAAATCGTTTTAATTTTTCAAACCGTTTTAAGTCTTTGACTATTTCTTCCACTATAGCTGTTAGTGGAGATATTAGTGGGTTAGTTGGCTAAAACCTCTACCCACGTTTTTTACCATTTCCCTTATTTAAGAAAAGGCTACAGAGTCAAAAAAGCATCAAAAATCTCTCTCTCACGTTATCTGCAAAAATACCTTTGCTATTTTCTAATTTTCGTTAATTTTCTGGGAGTGCTGGAGTATCCTGAGAGTTCAAAGATTTAACACAAAGCTGGTGTGTAAATCTGATCGTTGAATCCTGGGAGGTGTATGTTCACGAGGCTGACAGCTACAAATATCAGCGAGCAATTTCACCTTTAGGACTTTGTGTCGAACACAAACCTCGATCGATAAGTCCTTCTAATTTTATCTATTTCAAATTTGGGTTATTTCGTTTATTCTGCAATTATTAATACAAACAATCTAAAGGTGAAATTGGTTGTTATTCTACAAACTGCTATGGAAAATCCTAATGCAAAATACTCTGAAAAACCTGAATTGTTTGATGGAAAGAATTTTAAGAGATGGCAAATGAAACTGCAATTTTACCTAACAACTCTTAAAGTCGTTGACGTTATTGCATCTGATAGACCTTCTGTACCTGAAGAACTAGTTGTTTGGAAACAAAGAGATTATATGTGTAGGAATTATATTATGAATTGTCTCTGCCTTGAACTGTATGATGTTTACTGGTCATGTCCTACTGCTAAAGAATTATGGAACTTACTGGACAAAAAATATGCAACTGAAGATGCTGGGTCTAAAAAATTTGTGGTTGGAAAATTTTTGGATTTTAAAATGGAAGATAATAAATCTGTTGTGTCGCAACTGGAAGAACTACAAATTATTATTCATGAAATTCTGGCCGAGGGTTATAGTATATGTGAGGGATTTAAGGTTTCAGCTATAATTGAAAAACTGCCACCGTCTTGGAAAGATTACAAAAACGGTCTGAAACATAAGAAAAAGGAAATGTCACTAGAAGATTTGATAGTTCGTTTGAGAATTGAGGAAGATAATAGGAATGCAGAACTTAGGGAGAAAAATTCTGAATTCTGTTCTAAGGCTAATTTGGTAGAGGAAAAATCAAATGGAAACCAAAAACCGAACCAGCCCAAGCCTAACCATTCAAACCAGAAACATGGGCACCATAAACCAAACCAGAATTCGAGGTCCAACCATAAATTCAAACCTAACGATAAGAATAAAAATTCTAAACCTCAGTTTAAATCTAAACCTGCAGGTCAATGCTATGTTTGCGGAAAACCAGGTCATTACGCTAAAGATTGCAAGTTTAGGAAGAGTCAAGATGTGAAGCCTCAAGCAAATGTAACCGAGGAAGGTAACTTTTTTGCTGTTGTGACAGAGGCAAACATTATGAGTAACATGACAGACTGGTGGCTTGATTCTGGAGCCACCAAACATATTTGCGGCACGAGAGGTGCCTTCACTACCTTCACTGCTGTTAGTGGGGATGAACGTCTGTACATGGGAAACTCCTCTTCGTCTAAGGTTGAGGGCAAGGGAACCGTAGTTTTAAAGTTTACTTCGGGAAATGTTCTCACATTGAAAGATGTTTTGTATGTCCCTGAGGTTAGGAAGAATCTGGTGTCCGATTTTTTCTTAGTTAAGAAAGGTTTTAAAATTGTTCTAGAGAGTGATAAGGTAGTTGTGACTAAGGGAGGTGCTTTTGTGGGGAAAGGTTATGTTCATGAGGGTCTTTTCAAACTAAATGTAACCGTGGATGATAATAATAAAATATCTACTTCTTCTGCTTATTTGATTGACTCTTTTGATATGTGGCATTTTAGACTTGGTCATGTAAATAAGGCATCCATTAAAAAATTGATGTTTTTGGAAAACATACCAAAATCTGATATTTCTACCAACTCTAAATGTGAAATATGTGTTGAATCAAAATATGCTAAAAAACCTTTTCCAAGTGTTGAAAGAAGTTCAACTATTTTAAGTTTAATACATTCTGATCTTTGTGATTTAAAAGGTTATGTGACACGTGGTGGAAATAAATACTTTGTTACTTTTATTGATGATTACTCTCGTTATTGTTATATTTATCTCCTTACGAGTAAAGATGAGTGTTTCTCAAAATTTATTTCTTATAAATTAGAAGTTGAAAAACAATTGGAGAAATCCATTAAAACATTAAGATCCGATAGGGGAGGAGAATACACCGGTGATCTTGATAAATATTGTAAAGAAAATGGAATAATTCATCAAGTTACTCCTCCTTATTCACCCCAATCTAATGGTGCAGCTGAAAGAAAAAATAGAACTCTTAATGATATGGTAAATTCTATGTTAAGAACTTCGGGATTACCTTATAATATGTGGGGTGAGGCACTTCTTACTGCTTGTTATATTCTTAATAAAATACCTTTTAAGAATAATGATAAAACTCCTTATGAAATGTGGAAAAATAGAAAACCTTCTTATAAACACCTTAAAGTGTGGGGGTGTCTTGCTAAGGTTTCAATACCATTTCCTAAGAGAACTAAACTTGGCCCAAAGACTGTTGATTGTGTTTTTATAGGGTATGCTAAAAACAGTAATGCTTATAGGTTTCTTGTAATTGATTCTAAAAATCAATATATGGATAAAAACACTATTTTTGAGTCAATAGATGCTGAATTTTATGAGAACAAATTTCCTTTTAAAGTGAGAAGTGAGGGAACTAGTAGTTCTGTTCCAATGGGTCCTAGTGTTAGAAATGAATCTCCAAATTCAGAAGATATTGAAATTAGGAGAAGTAAAAGACCTAGGATAGCTACTTCTTTTGGTCCTGAATTTTTAACGTACTTAATGGAAAATGACC
Organism: Sambucus nigra; assembly: GCA_949130495.1. Lineage (NCBI taxonomy): Eukaryota > Viridiplantae > Streptophyta > Magnoliopsida > Dipsacales > Adoxaceae > Sambucus > Sambucus nigra. The sequence continues at coordinate 576,483,522 of OX422217.1, forward strand.
CCGTCACTTTTAGTGAGGCAATGTCCTCACCCGATTCTATTTTTTGGAAAGAAGCTATTAATAGTGAATATGATTCTATTATTTCTAACAACACGTGGGAGTTAGTTGACTTGCCTAAAGGATGTAAAACTGTTGGATGCAAATGGATTTTTAAAAAGAAATTCAAAGCTGATGGTTCTACTGATAAATTTAAGGCAAGATTGGTAGCTAAAGGCTATAGGCAAAAGGAAGGAATTGATTTCTTTGACACTTACTCTCCTGTTACTAGAATTACATCTATTAGGCTATTAATTGCTATTGCTTCATTACATAATCTGATAATTCATCAAATGGATGTTAAAACGGCTTTTTTGAATGGAGATCTTGAAGAAGAAATTTATATGGATCAACCCGAGGGGTTTGTAGTCCAAGGCCTAGATAAAAAGGTGTGTAGACTTAAAAAATATTTATATGGACTAAAACAAGCTCCTAAACAATGGCATGAAAAATTTGATCAAGTAATGATCTCTAATGGTTTTAACATTAATGAAGCGGATAAATGTATTTATAGCAAATTCAAGGATAATTCTGGTGTGATTATTTGCTTATATGTGGATGATATGCTTATTTTTGGAACTGATATGGATGTAGTTAATAAAACTAAACGTTTCCTTAATAAGCAATTTGATATGAAAGATTTGGGTGTTGCTGATGTAATACTTGGAATTAAAATCATTAAAAATTCCGAAGGAATTGTTTTAACCCAATCTCATTATGTAGAGAAAGTTCTTAAAAAATTTGAACAATTTAATTGTATTCCTGCTAAAACACCTTATGACCCTAGTTGTCACTTAAGGAAACATTCGGGTCCTGGTGTATCATCATTAGAATATTCTAGAGTTATTGGTAGTCTAATGTATCTTATGAACTGCACTAGACCTGATATTGCATATGCTGTGGGTAGACTTAGCAGATACACTTGTAATCCTAATAATGAACATTGGGATGCTTTGATTAGAGTTTTGAGATATCTTAAATACACAATAAATTATGGTATTCATTATATTAGATATCCTGCTGTAATTGAAGGCTTTTGTGATGCTAATTGGATTTCTGATAATGATGAATGTAAGTCAACGAGTGGATATGTTTTTGCCTTGGCAGGAGGCGCTATATCTTGGAAATCTACCAAGCAAACATGCATAGCTAGATCCACTATGGAGTCAGAGTTCATAGCTTTGGATAAAGCAAGCGAAGAGGCTGAATGGTTAAGGAACTTCATATTAGATATTCATTTGTGGCCTAAACCAGTTCCAGCCTTGTCCATTCACTGTGATAGTCAAGCAGCAATCGCAAGAGCACATAATAACTCCTACAATGGAAAGTCTAGACATATCAGGAGGAGACACAACACAGTGAGACAATTATTGAAAGATGGAGTTATAGCAATCGACTATGTCAAGTCAAAGGAAAACCTGGCGGATCCATTGACTAAAGGGCTAGCTAGAGAGCTAGTTTATCAAACATCGAGGGGGATGGGCCTGAAGCCTATTAATATCTAAATCACCTATAATGGAAACCCAACCCATATGACTGGAGATCCCAAGATCTGGGTTCAATGGGATAACAAAGTTATACGAGTGATTTGTGGGGGTACAAATTTAAGTTTTACTTAAAACCCATTCCTATGATGTAGTACCTCTGTATCGATGGAGGATGAGATTCAATCTCTTAATGCTTTCTATAGCTGTTATTCAGTAGGGTGTGAGATACAGTACACTCTTGATAGAAGCACCTATATGAGTGTGGTAGTGGGGCCGCTTCCTATGAGAATTAAGGCTGATTCTCTAGAGCACTCAAGAAACCTGGGCATGCTCAAGGCCGAAACGAGCACAACTGTGGGAACTCGATGATGATTTTTTGGAGTCACGTGTGTGTTCTATTGACTTAAGTTTACAACAACGGTGAAATAGTTCAAGACATTAGTTCACTATCAACCGGTAAACTCAATAGATCATCACAAAGCAAAGGTTCAAGTCAAATGACACCTTTGCCTTATACGTCACTCCTTATGATACTCCAGAGCGTCGTTTTATTTAATTTATTTACTTCATTCATGTGGGGGATTGTTGGGTATGTATGTTAGTATATATATTTATTTTTAATAAAGTAAATAAGTTAGTGGGAGTGGCCAAGTGGTAAGTTAGTGGGGGTGTGTGCATGAGGTCTTGGGTTCAAGTCCTAGGGAGCACACTAATTATTTAGGGTCAAAGATTGGGCCTTGGGCCTTGGGCCTTGGGGCCTTGGGCTCTTGGGGATTTCTGATATGCATTAAATCTTTTCAAAATCGTTTTAATTTTTTTAACCGTTTTAAGTCTTTGACTATTTCTTCCACTATAGCTGTTAGTGGAGATATTAGTGGGTTAGTTGGCTAAAACCTCTACCCACGTTTTTTACCATTTCCCTTATTTAAGAAAAGGCTACAGAGTCAAAAAAGCATCAAAAATCTCTCTCTCACGTTATCTGCAAAAATACCTTTGCTATTTTCTAATTTTCGTTAATTTTCTGGGAGTGCTGGAGTATCCTGAGAGTTCAAAGATTTAACACAAAGCTGGTGTGTAAATCTGATCGTTGAATCCTGGGAGGTGTATGTTCACGAGGCTGACAGCTACAAATATCAGCGAGCAATTTCACCTTTAGGACTTTGTGTCGAACACAAACCTCGATCGATAAGTCCTTCTAATTTTATCTATTTCAAATTTGGGTTATTTCGTTTATTCTGCAATTATTGATACAAACATAGTCGACAATCCCCGATGCAGTCATTAACTTAATCGACAAACAATACAGCGTCGAGCTCGCCGCTAGTGATAATCTCCGATGAGATCCAATGGCCGTTAGCCAAAAACGAACCTTCCGTGAGACTAGAAGATTCTCATTAATTCTTCTCATTCGTTTAACCTAAAGAAAATGGAGCAGAGGAAGATGAAATTTTGTTGAACTATGGGTTGACTATTGCGGTGAAGGGGCAAGATGTGTTGATAAGGGAATTGGATGGGATTTTGGATAACTACGCCGGACACTTATCCTCCATTGGTTTGTATTTTAATATTACCTCACACACTTACGTTCATTTGATGTGCCAAATAAGAGGTTCGTATTGGATAAAATTATCCTATTTAATGTTTGGTGTAATTTAGAATAGAATATGAGATGAAATAAATTATTCAAAGTGAGCGCCTTATCCCACAAGGAGTGAAATAAAAAAATCTCACCTCCAAGGTCATATAAAATTTTAGAGTGTCAAAATTTGATTGAAAATTACTACTCTACTCTTATTAAGTTATAAAAAAAAATTCATGCAACTTGCACTATCTCGAGTATTAGATAGCAGCGGGCAGTCCATTTGATTCACATAACCCTCCATTCACATTTTTCATCATGGTAGGTAACCTCCTCATTTTTTATTTTTATTTTTTTTCTATTTTTTTCTTTATCATGAACTACTATTTTGGTTTAAATCGATGCAAATATTATACCTACTAGACAAATTGAAAGTTATGTGTTGTTAATTCACAGCTAATATTTGATTGCACATATTTTTTTTATTGTATTATTAACCTATATGCTAGACAAGTTGAAAGTTGCGTACAATTCAATTTATTTGTTTATGTATGTTTTCAAGGACTATTTTGGATAAAATCAAGAGCAAATTATATGTAGGTCCCATTTATTAGGTCAACAAGCTTATAAGTCCTATTGACTTTTTCATAATCCCATAGGTCCTATTCCAACTTTTTAGGAAAATTTTTCACAATTTTACCCTTTTAAAACCAACCATCCGTAACTTCCTTGAGGAAGTTACATAAGTGGTTGGACTTTTTTTTTTAATCTTTAAATGATCATAACTTTTGATTCACAAATCCGTTTTTCGCAAAATTACTATTTTTGAAATCTGCTCGACGAGATCTATCAAACAAGATCCATGAAGACTATAAAATTCCAAAGAAAAAAATTTACACAAACAGTAAACTTTACTGTATGCACTAGAATATGAAATAGTTTTATATATGTGACATTTCACAACCAGACTGTAACATTTACTGTGGTAATACTACACAGTATATATATATATACACACATCCGGTGGATCCAAACTTTCTTTTTTCAAAAATACCTTATATTTAAAGGTCCGCGCGAACGGCATCCAATCCTTACCACCATTGTTGGAGCTTCAACGACCTTTGCCAGAGCTCCGATTTGGGGTGGGTAAGGGTGGCATGTGGTGCCGCTGGCGCGGACCTTTGAAAATAAGAGACTTTTGAATAAATGGGTTTTGGATCCACCGGAGTATTATGGGGTGCCGCTGGCGCGGACCTTTGAAAATAAGATTGGATCAATGGGATCGGGATCATCTGGAGCGCCAATTTGAGGTGAATAGGGGTGGCACATAACTTAAAAATTTACGAGCATATTGGATATATATATATATATATATATATATATACTTTGTAAAAATGTCATAGATATTAAAATTTATTGTATACACCAGAAAATGAAATAGTTTTATATTTGTGACATTTTCACAAACAACAACATTTACTGTGATAATATATTTATGAAATAGTTTTATATATATAATATTTTCACAAACAGTAACATTTACTGAGTTAATATTACACAATATATATATAACATTTTCACAAACAGACATTTACTGAGTTAAGACTACACAGTATGTATATATGTATATATATATATATATATATATATATATATATATATATATATATGGTGGATCCAAACCCTATTTTTTCAAAATTACCTTATATTTGAAGGTTCGCGCTAGCGGTATCCAATCCTTACCACCATTATTGGAGCTTCAACGACCTTCGTTAGAGCTCCGATTTGGGTGGGTAAGGGTGGCATGTGGTGCCGCTGGCGTGGACCTTTGAAAATAAGAGACTATTGAATAAAAGGGCTTTCGTTCCACCGAAGTATCATGGGGGCCGCTGGCGCGGACCTTTGAAAATAAGATTGGATAAATGGGATCGGGATCAACTGGAGCGCCAATTTGGGGTGAATAGGGGTGGCACAGAACTTTAAAAATAGGAGCATATTAGATATATATATATAGTTTGTAAAAATGTCATAGATATTAAACTTTATTGTATACACCAGAAAATGAAATAGTTTTATATTTCTGACATTTTCACAAACAATGACATTTACTGTGATAATATATTTATGAAATAGTTTTATATATATAACATTTTCACAAACAGTAACATTTACTGAGTTATTATATATATATATATATATATACACGGTAGATCCAAACCTCTTTTTTTTTTAATTACCATATTTTTAAAGGTTTACGCTAGCGACATTCAATCCCCACCACTACCCACCCCAATTATCGAAGCTTCAACGACTTTCATCAGAGCTATGATTTAGGTGGGTAGTAGTGGCATAGGGTGCCGCTGGCGCGGACCTCTAAAATTAAAAGAATATTAGATAAATGGAGTTTGGATCCACTGTCGCTCCGAGTAGGGGTGACAGTGGGTTAGGTTTATATCTATAACATTTTTACAAACGTTAACATTTACTGTGTTATAACACATTATATATATATATATGGTGGATCTAAACCTCTTTTTTCAGATATTATCTTATTTTTAACGGTCCGCGCCAGCGGCATCCAATCCCCACCCCCTTTATCGGAGCTCCAACAACCTTCATCAGAGCTCTGATTTGAGGTGGCATGGGAAGCCGATGTAACATTTTCACAAACAGTAACATTTATTATTTGTGAAAATATTACAGATATAAACCTAATCCAATGCTACCCCTACCCACCTCAAACTGGAGCGCCGGTGTATCCAAACTCCATTTATTCAATATTCCCTTATTTTCTAAGGTCCGCGCCAGCGGCACTCCATGTCACCCCAAATCAGAACTCTGATGAAGGTTGTTCGAGCTCCAACAATTGGGGTTGGTGGTGGTCGGGATTAGATACCGCTAGCGCGGGTCTTTAAAAATAAGTTTGGATCCACCGTATATATATATATACTGTGTTATAACACAGTAAATGTTAACGTTTGTAAAAATGTTATAGATATAAACCTAACCCACTGTCACCCCTACTCACCCCAAATCGGAGCGTCAGTGGATCCAAACTCCATTTATCTAATATTCTTTTAATTTCAGAGGTTCGCGCCAGCGGCACCCTATGCCACTACTACCCACCTAAATCATAACGCTGATGAAAGTCGTTGAAGCGTCGACAATTGGGGCGGGTAGTGGTGGGGATTGAATGTCGCTAGCGTAAACCTTTAAAAATATGGTAATTTAAAAAAAAAAAGAGGTTTGGATATACCCTGTATATATATATATATATTAACTCAGTAAATGCTACTGTTTTTGTGAAAATGTTATATATATATTGTGTAATATTAACTCAGTAAATGTTACTGTTTGTGAAAATGTTATATATATAAAACTATTTCATAAATATATTATCACAGTAAATGTTATTGTTTGTGAAAATGTCAGAAATATAAAACTATTTCATTTTCTGGTATATACAATAAAGTTTAATATCTATGACATTTTTACAAACTATATATATATATATATATATATTGTGTAATATTAACTCAGTAAATGTTACTGTTTGTGAAAATGTTATATATATAAAACTATTTCATAAATATATTATCACAGTAAATGTTATTGTTTGTGAAAATGTCAGAAATATAAAACTATTTCATTTTCTGGTATATACAATAAAGTTTAATATCTATGACATTTTTACAAACTATATATATATATATATATATATATATATATATATATATATATATATATATATATAATATGCTCCTATTTTTAAAGTTCTGTGCCACCCCTATTCACCCCAAATTGGCGCTCCAGATGATCCCGATCCCATTTATCCAATCTTATTTTCAAAGGTCCGCGCCAGCTGCCCCCATGATACTTCGGTGGATCCAAAGCCCATTTATTTAATAGTCTCTTATTTTTAAAGGTCCGCGCCAGCGGCACCACATGCCACCCTTACCCACCCCAAATCAGAGCTCTGACGAAGGTCGTTGAAGCTCTAATAATGGTGGTAAGGATTGGATACCGCTAGCGCGAACCTTCAAATATAAGGTAATTTTGAAAAAAAAAGGGTTTGAATCCACCGTATATATATATATATATATATATATATATATATATATATATATATATGATGTGTAGTATTAGCACATTAAATGTTACTGTCTGTTTGTGAAAATGTCACATATATAAAACTATTTCATATTCTAGTGCATACAGTAAAGTTTACTGTTTGTGTAAATTTTTTTCTTTGGAATTTTATAGCCTTCATGGATCTTGTTTGATAGATCTGGTCGAACAGATTTCAAAAATAGTAATTTTGTGAAAAACGGATTTGTGAATCAAAATTTATGATCATTTGAAGATTAAAAAAAAAAAGTTCAACCACTTATGTAACTTCCTCAAGGAAGTTACGGATTGTTGATTTTAAAAGGGTAAAATTGGAAAAAAAGTTCCAAAAAATTAGGAATAGGACTTATATGTAAGAGAAAAACATGATGGGACTAGAATGTCTATAAGAACGTCTAATAGGATCTAAACGTAAATGCCCCTAAAATCAATGTTATTTGGTTGTGACTTCAAGCAATTTTCTGCAACTGATTTGTTTTGAATCGAAAGAGAAGATAGTAAGCAACTAGTTTTGTTATCTCATTATTTCTGACGGCTAATTTGTGTACACATGGCTTTTGCATGCGTGTAAGTGATTACTTGTTGTTAAGTGTGTACAAATTATAAATACGAATACAAATATATATTTTCATCTCATAATATATATTTTTTTAACATCCCACGTGGAATTAAATATAATGTTATTGAGTTAAATATGTGATAACAATACAGTTTTGTATTTTCTGATTATTAAATACAAAAGAAGGGTATTTTTGGAAAACTGGTGATAAATTAATCCTATCCGGAGCATTTCAAACACATGATTATAATATTTTATCCCATTCCGTCTTCTTATTCGGAGCTGTTCCAAACGCAGTATTGGAATAACCCTTATTCGGTCCATCCTTATCCTATCCAATCCGACTCTTATCCTATCATATCCGGACCCCTTATACAGCGTATCAAATGCTGCCTTAGTACATATATGATGCGTTGGATAGCAGGGTGCTTAGTTGGTACTTTCTTATTAGGTATTTTTTTGTGTGAAAATATGGCATAGTTTTAATAAAGTTATTTGGCTTTTTTTATTTTAAAAAACTAATTTTATAGAAAAGAATATTTTTTATAAATTAGAAAAAAAGTATTGTTAAAAAAAACTATTTTAATATAAAAATATTTTTTTTTGAAAAAAACTATTTTAAAAAATAAAAGTTAGTTTAATATAAATATAAAAACTTTTTTTTAAGAAATAAAAAAAATTGTTTTAAATATTTTAAAGTTAAAAAAAAATAAGTTTGAAAATAAGGGGTGCCACTGGCGCGGATTTTTAAAAATAAGAGAATATTGGGTAAATGGGTGTTTGAGGAACTAAATGAGTTAAAAATAATTTTAAAAAATTCAGTTTAAAAATAAGGGATGCCGCTGGCGCGGACCTTTAAAAACAAGAGAATATGGAGTAAATGGGTGGTTTGAGAGACTAAATGAGTTAAAAATAATTAAAAAGAGTTATGTTTAAAAATAAGGGGTGCCGCTGGCACGAACCTTTAAAAATAAGAGAATATTGAGTAACGAGTACCACTACACATACACACTTTCATACCCATTTTTCATACACGCCTAATAAGACAAGGCTGTAAGGGCTTGTATTCTGTACCCTGGCGGGACCCACAACAATAAGGTATAGCATTTTAATGCACCGGGTATGAAAAATGTGTACAAAAGTGTGTCTGTGTATGTTTATCCTTGAGTAAATGTATGTTTGAGGGACTAAATGAGTTAAAAATAATTTAAAAGAATTAAGTTTAAAAATAAGGGGTGTCGCTCGCGCGGACCTTAAAAATAAAACAATATTGGGTAAATGGGTGTTTGAGGGACTAAATGAGCTACAAAAATTTATAAAAAATTAGGTTTAAAAATAAGGGTTGTCGCTGGCGCGTTCCTTTAAAAATATGAGAATATTGGGTAAATGGGTGTTTGAAGGACTAAACGAGCTAAAAATAATTAAAAAATAAGTTTAAAAATAAGGGAGGTCGCTGGCGCGGACCTGTAAAAATAAGAAAATATTGTGTAAATGAGTGTTTGAGGGAGTAAATAATTTAGTGTTATTATAAACTAAAAATGTCCGGTTAGTGTTATTATAAACTAAGAAAATCAACAAAAAATTAATAAAAAAAATAGTTGGATTTGTGTTGTCCACCTTAGGAGTAGGTTGTACATTTGTGCTAAGGGTTGGGTAGTGTATCATTATTCTTTAACATTTTCCTAAGAAAGGGGCGGGGAGACATAACTTAGGGATGCACGCTTTCTGAGATTGATAAGAAAAGATTGAGTATTTTGAATTTTTTAAGAACATTATTATTTGAAGAATCTAATAAGTTAATTCTTTTGCATATCATACTATTGTGTAAGCATGAGTGAGAATTGGGTCTCTTTTAATTTTGTACATTTTGATTGCTAAATAAGAAAAAACTGAATAAGCGGCACTCTATTTTTGTGTATGGTCACCAAAATTGAATCAGGTATTGATGAACGAGTGAGGATGGTTTGACGATGAAAATTGTGGACCCTTCTTTTAAAAATGTAGTTTGAGGATTTGGGGTGTTGAAGGGTTTTTGGTGGGTACAGAGTGCGTATATTTTCATTGCGTCTGTTTTTTTTATCCTTTGTTTATGTAACCTATTGAAAATTCTCGGATGACGCACTTGAGATGTATATTTATGACATCGTGTTTCTTAATATAGTAAAATCCATACGACTACTAATGTGAAGTTTGTCTCAAGATTTAATTTATAAGGCAATGATGGAATTAAGGAGGATCTCTCTTATACTATTTGTTGAAAGATTATTATAAGTTTTAATATATGTTATTTCTTTATATTAGTATACACTAATAAATTTATCGTGTTAAAATTTTCTTTCTATTTGAGTGAATTTATTTGTATGAAGATGTAGAAATATGAAATTCTAATTTTATGCATTCGATAATGTGTCTTGGTCTATGTAGAATATGAATTAGAATTTTTACACGAACATGACATGGCACAACGGGTTTACACCGAGTCTACTATATTACAGAACCCTATATTAAATTTTTAAACCCAACTAATGCATTGTTGGCAAAGTTGGATATGATGATCACGGAGGTCGCCCAATGAATCAAATAAGATCACGAAATATCTTTCAATGTTTACCAAGTTTTAATAATTGAATGCTTGGAACATTCTATCAAATCCATTCGCTTTATACTGATTACTGCATTTTGGACAGTTAAATACATTTTTTATATGTATCTATTTTTCATGTTCTATTATTAAACGCGGGTTGAATGATCAAGAGCATGAAAGGTTGATGTTAAAAAGTGTAAATTTGTCACACATGGCACCTCGCATGCGCATCGCGCGGGCTTGCACCTAGTTATTATATATTTTGTTATTTAACCGGGTAGTGAATGTACTATATCTCTCGGTGGTATATGTGTGTAGTAATTATACGGAAACTGATAAATAGAGTGTGTGTGTGTATAATTTTAAATGCTTCACTATTGTGTTGCACACAACGTACTTAACCATAATTTGTGCCCCATATCTTTCTAGTTTTAAATAAAGAATATTACGTACCAATTCCAAAATAGACTTAAAAGGTAAGAATATCCCAACCCCTTTCCCATTATCTTTTAATGATAAATTGTGTTCCATTTTTATAATATTTTTAATAAAATGCGCTTTTAGTTAGTTGAGAACTAATAAGGTGATGTGGTACAAGTTTATTTTCTTCAAAAAAATTGACACATCCGTGTTTATCTATATAATATAAAAAAAGTCTCCACATATTTGGAATTTAATTTTTTTTTGAACTCTCAGTCCCTATGAAAAGATGGCAACGGTATAATCATCATTGATAAATAAGTTGTTTTCAAGTTAATGTGCATGAGAAAATAATAATGAAAAAATCACTTTTTCACTAAGTAATAAAATAACAACAATAATTATCTCCAATGTAAAATGTACCAAATAAAAAGGTTATACTTAATGTCATAGTTATTGAAATTTCACTTGTAAAATTGTTTAATAGTCAAACCCTATGAAAAATGGTGACAATACAATCATTAATAAAAATGGGTTATTCTTTGAGTTTATGTGCAGGAGAAAAACATGAAAATAAAATTTATTTCAATTGGCATTACATTTTGTATATGAAAAATACATGTTTTCACTTTTAGGGGAATTTATTGCAAACACACTTTAAAGAATATAGTTAAATATGATATCTACCCCGCATTTTTATAATTTTAAATGAAGAATATTACATACCTACCCAATGAATTAGATTCCATGGAAAATAGACTTAAAGAGTAAGGATGTCCCAACTTTTTCTCCATTATCTCTAAATATTTGAATTGTTTTCCATTTTCCCCAAGGTTATAACCAAATCAGACTTTAATTACTTGATTACCAAAAAATGTGATGCGAAAAATATTTAGTTTCTTCGAAAAAATTAATATATCTTTATTTATCAATAAAATGCAAAAAAGTCTCCAAGTTTTCATGATTTCAAAATGTTACACTAGTAGACACAATGAAAAGATGGAAACAATAGAATCACTAATTATAAATATGTTATTTTTTAGGCTCGAGGTGAATGAGAAAAAAAAATAACGAAAACTTCACTGCCTAACTAATTAATAAAATTACAACCACAATTAAATTCTGTATAAAATCTTCCAAATAATAAACGCTTACTTAATTTCATATATATTATAATATCACGTGTTAAATTTCTTAATTGTCACACCCAATGAAAAAATGGAAACAACAGAATCATTATTAAAAAAAATTATTCTTTGAGTTTATGAGGATTTGTGTGGTAATACTCGAGCAAACATCTAATGTTAGTTTTTCGATTTTCATAAAATTGCTTCCAATTTTAAAGCTCTCGATCCTTGATTTAATAAAAATATTTTCAAAATGACTTTATGAACTCACACAAATATGTAATTAAGTGAATCTGAGAATCCTTAGGTAGGGATGGTCTAAACACCAACACGACTATTTTTAAAATTTTCAAATTAAATGTAAAATCTTTTAAAACCCAAATAAAAACTCTTAAACCAGATTTAAACCGAGTTGTTGCATTAACCGATTTACCAAATATTATCTACTTAGCATAAAACATTCATCTAGGTGATAACACATAAAATAAATAAATCAATCGTACAACATGCCAATGTACGAGAAAAATCCACAACAGGAAAAACCTCAGACGGGCCCACCAAACAACACAGACTCATCGCACTCACAAGCCTTGACACTCTTCTATCTTCGACCTTTCCTCCAAAGTGCAATGTGTTAGTCAACCACGCTAACTGCCATAACTTGTGAGTCCACACATGCCTCAGTATCCACCGAACATGCTCAACAACCACCTTTACAGTCGGAACATGAAAGCACCACTTCTTCAACGCAACACCATAAATACTGAGTCCACCATGTGTAAACAGCAAACAAGGAATCCACCGTATGAAATTTAATCAATAGAGATGATTAAAACCTTCTTGATGATCACAAACAAAATCTCAAAGTATAAGAAAGATGAAACAATAATTTTTAAAGTATTTAGGTGAAACTAGGGTTTGAGAGATTTTGAATATAGATGGGAAAACATTGTTCACCAAAAGTCACTCTAAAACTTGATACCTGACCTCCTTTATATAGAAAACACAAAATTTAAGGCGACAAATTTTTTGAGGAAACTCATTCTAATGAAACCTAAAGTCGTTCGAATAAAAACTTTATTTTTTCGAACAAACTCAAGTCTCGTTCAAACTAACAAGATATGTTATTTAGATATTAATTGAATTAACTTCTAATGGTTAGGCCTAAATTTGACATAGAAACCCCTATGGATGTTCGTTTTAAGTTCATTCTAACAAACTCATCAACTCGTTCAAATGAACACTATACTTCGTTCGAATGAAAAAAAACCCATCCACACAAAGATCAATTCTCATTCGAACGAGTTAAAACAAAAAAAAATCTTCAAAAACACATTTAGAAATAGATCCAAACGTTTTTGTAAAAATAAAACACCCAAAATTAAATTTTAGAGAATCAAAATCTTATGCATCCATAACTGAGAGATCCCTAGATATACGAAGACAAATTGGCACTAAACATGGCACAATATGAAATCTCTAAAGCTTTTTTGCTACATCTTCATCAAACATGTCATATGCTTACAAGGTCAATAACTCAAAGCCTAACCTATGATTCAAATGATTTGTTCCGAATTAATCCAATACATACAAATCGACTCAATTGGAAATTTTTCCTTACAAATCTCCTCCTTTGGATATTTCGAAACAAAACCAAAACCAAAACACCTACGAGCTTTCAATCTCTCTAAAGGTCTAAATCCTAACCCTAAAAGGAAAAATTATACATGCTTGACACAAGCATATGCTAAGTAGCTTTGCACTCCTGTAAACTTTGTCATGTGTTGTAAACATGTTCACTTAAAGAGACCTTCTAATGCAAAGAGAATATAACAAGTATAAAATATGCATAAGAGTAAAACTCTGCCTATGTCTAACAATCTCAACCTAGGTAAGAAGTTTCTCCCTAAGAATAAAAATCTTCTAATCATGAAAGTAAAGATACCATTTCTCCCCCTTTTTGTTCAGGAATTGACAAAATAAGAATGCATAAAACTATTTATCCCCCAAAACCATGTCTCCCCCTAAAAGTGTGAACATATGATACCAATAAAAATTAATGAAGAAAGACTAATATCATTCAATGGTATGAAGAACAACAAAAAAGAAACATGGTAACACAAGAACAAATAACGTACTCGATGATCAAATAATATATATGTATCGATACAAAAACGATATTGTAGATTTCGATGTCTGATAAAGATTCAAACTAACTTCCCAAATTCCAATAATAAACTTATTTAAGTAGAGTCAATTTTAAACCAAATAAAATCAGCCTTTAAACATGCAACTACGTGTGTATATGTGTCAAACCATCATAAACACAAATATGCTAACTCACAGATTTCAGGAAAAATCCCCGAAGGGTAAAACCTTTTATTTTACTATGAATTAAATCGTAATTTACAATCAAAATGAAATATGCAATAAGTTTACCTCAACAACCTTAGAGAGAGACACAACCTAGAGTTAGCAATGAATTCCACGCAGCGAACCCACACGAACTACAATCCAAAAAGACTCCTAAATCAGTAGCATAAAATTCCAGCAAAATATGTCTTTGGCTCCACAAAACAACTCACATAAAAGTAATTGGGATTGTGAATTGAAAACAAACTTTGAACCCTTAAATTATTGGAGAAGGAAACAAAACTGCACAAGCGGTTATTGAAACAAAAGTTTTTTCTCTGTGTGAAAGTCTTCTCCACGTAAAAACAAAGCACTGATAACCATTATATAACAATCATTGAGACGGTGGCGTGTCAGGTCAAAAATCAACGTCTCTCGAACGAAACAACTATCTCTTGAACGATTGCCTTATCTCGCTCGAACGACACACGTGTCGTTCGAACGATATAGTGATCTCGCTTGAACGATCAGAGCGTTAATCCCGAAGTTCGCCATCAGACTTAGAAAAAATTTCAACCTCAAAAACAATACTTCTTTCAATCCTTCTGTACGAAATAGTTTTATATAAACATAATTATTGAAAAAAATATTTATAAAAACTTTCAAAACCATTTTTTTACAATTAGAAAAATATTTTAACCTTTATAAAAAAAATGTCCCAACACTTTTAATATGAAATGCAAATGGAACTTAAACATATTTTTAACAAAATCATCTCGTTGGGCTTGAATGTTGAAGTCCACTTGAAATTCGGATCCATCTTTTGTAGATGTAAACTTCCTCAATTCTTTGACGACTTGTAGCGGTATACTACATATTTAATTGTGATGTACACTTATAAAATCATGTCCTTACAGATAGAAACATGAATAAATAAGAAAGCATGAGATATCAAAACAAACAATCAACAAGAGATAACAAAATGATCATATACCATGCCAATTTGATCTAAAGATAATGCATATGGAAAACATGGATTAAATGCAAATGCAAAGACTCAAAATAAGACAATACCATATATATAAATATGTAAAATATACTAATGACACTCAGGCACATACATATGTATAAACAACCACAAAAGTGACACAAATGTGTAAGATTTTCACATTAGCATAGTATCAATGTGTCTAAACATGTGGGATGGAACGAATGGTCATGAACTATATATAAATGAATTATGACCCAATCACTCAAATATGTCTAAGGAGTTCTATTTGACCCCTAAACATTATCAAACTAAGATTTGGCCTTAAGTGACAAGATAAAGTGAACTCTATGAATAAACAAGAACAATGTACACACGCCTTGAATATTTATGATTCTACAAATCAATAGCGTCGTGACATGATAAGCATAACCATGTTTCATTGTGAAAACCCAATGATCTTCGACTATAACACCCATAAAAGAACATATGTCATATTTTCTCTCAAACCTTTTGAAGATGTCACTTTTGAAAATCAAATAAACAATCTTAGTTGGCCTTTAATCTTTTCTATTTTCGCCCCTCATTTTTATAGGCTCTTGCTAACGGTGGCTTTCCCGTAAAGGAGATTTGCTCCTTCCATAGCCTTTTCTTATGCACCCTCATATTTTTAATAAAAAATTAAATAATCTCACGGGCAATGGTTCTTACATGAACAAATTCAAGATAATCACAAAATATATAGATGTCAAGATTGATGGGAGAACACTGCACATATCTCAACTATAACATGTGAAGTTAAAATTTGAAAGAGTTTGCCCATGTGTGTTTGTAGGCATATACAATGTGAATCCATTAAGAAAATCAAAGTTGAATACCTCCATGCAAGCATGATTAAGAACTAATTAAGCATTTACAATCATAATCAAGTGTCCTAGTCAAATTGAAAACATGTAATTAAGTGGATTCAAACACACCAATGTGTCACACAAAATGTGTAAAGCTAAAATACATAAAATATATTTTTTTTAGTTTTTTAAACAATTTTCAAACTCAAAAGACAGACAAAATCTTATGTATTTTCCTAATGAATGAAAAATGAAAATATAAAAGACTCAAACAACATACAACTAGCAAGCACATATATCATGAACAACAAAAGCTAGTGCATGCAAATATGCGAATACAATCAACCATTATATATAGCATGAGAAGTATCATGTGCAAGCAAACGAAAATAAAAAAGTCTAATATGTAAAGTCTCCAAATTCGATATCCTAAGCCACACAGGTGTAACGTCATGCTCTAGGGTTTTGGTAACCTTAGTGACTCTAGGCATAGACTTTCTAGGACCATTTTTAAGATCAAAGAAAAAATGCATAAGGTGACCTTTCCTACCGCAATGTGTGCATGTGTATACACGGTGAGGGGTGTTACATAAGGGTTAACCATTACTAACGTTCCTAGAAATGGTTGAATCTCTTCAATGCATGGTCATCGAAGCCAATTCCACACTTTTCTTCTTTTATTTGGATTGTTACTAATATTTTATCCAACTTCTTCGACCCAGATTCCACATCAAATTTGATATAACTCCAGTCTATCAAGCTCTCTTCAAGCTAAACTATCCTGGAATCAAGTAAACATTTAGACTCTTAAAAATAAATAAGATCCTTCTTCATAGCCTCCATCAAACCTTGACGGATATCTCTCTCACCCTCAATATACGCTAGCTTCTCTCGAAGAGTCCTCTGACGTGCTATAAGATTCTCATTTAAAACACTCTCATTATTTCCTATGGTGCATTCTTTCAACCTAGATTCCAACTTCAAGTTGTCCTTTTCCACTTCATGAAAGGAAACTTGGAGTTCAATCATCTTATACGCTTCTTCGTCATCATCTTCTCCACTCTCTTAACTATAAGTCACTTGGGAATAAAAAACGATAGCCTCGAAAGTGTAATGCTTAGAATTATGTTCATAGAAAGATTTTTTTAATTAAAACTCTCATGACTAACCATGAACGAAATGTAATTTCATTCAATGGGGGAATCAAGTCCTCTTTCAGTTCGTTATCACTAAGGCTAGAATTGTACACCCTCCCTTATGAGGACATGTTTTATAAATGTCCGGGATAGAATCTAGGAAATTTCCAAGTGTCTTAGATCACAATTAAGTATGTCAGATACCACTATATTTGGCACGTCTCCATGATCATGCACGATGGCCTTGATCTAAATTCATGCATCTATCATCTTCACACGTGCATTATGGGTCAAACAACGTACATTTCAACCATTCCCACCACTCCACGTACTTATGGTAAAATAATTTTAATTGGAGTTTTTTTTAATTATTTGCATAAATAGTTGGGAATAATTTTTAAATAAATTTTTGAAGTATGGAAGATGATAAACACGTAACATCTTTTTAAAGAGGTTTGTTGAGGCACGTCACTGATGTCCTTCGAACGACATCGTATGTGGTTCGATCGATATGCCATCTCGTTCAAACGACATCATATGTCACTCGAACGACCACCGCCTCAACCTGCTTATTTCAACAGGGTTCATGATACATGTTTTTCCTAAGTCTACATACCTACGTTTATGCAAAATAATACCTCTTTCCAGACTTCAGATTTTAAGGTTTTCATACCTTTTTTATTCACAAATATTTTTCAATCCTTTATGTGAATCCTCTAAACCCCAACGAAGATTATACTACTCATCTGGAGTACACTTGTGGAGAAGACGAAGATTTTCCATTACTGACCTTCTGGAGCTCTTGCGGGAGCTCTAGCTGACGACATCGAAATCGACGCCTGCGGGTATTTCGTATGTCATTAATCCTATTTTCATTGCAATCCGTGTAAACCGTTCTTTACAAATTATAGTAAAAATAAGATGGTTTTGCCCCTGTGGGGGATTTTTCCTCAACTTTGATTTCCTTGCATACTTAGATTATTTCTTTATTCAATCACGTTTTTTTGCAAGAGTTAAGACTTTTTGGGACTAAAATTGGAATTTAATTAAATAAGTGACATTGATTGCTGGCGCACTCTCAAATTGGTATCAAAGCCATTTACATAAATTTACTGTGTAATTTTTTTTCAAAATTATTTCTGGATATCAACTTTGTTCTAAAAATTGATCTTTGAAAAAGCGCAATTTAAATGGAAAACTTATATAATAGAGTCCTAATTTTTTACGGGTCAAATTATGCATATTGGAAAGCCCATATGAAAGCTGACTTAAAGGCCATAGACAAACGTGTTTGGGTTGTGTGTGAAAGAGGGGGGACGCCTCCCACTGTCATTGCAGATAACGAAACTAATTAAAAATATGTGATGGCATGGACTGAGGATGAATTTAAATGGATCACATATAACTCACATGGGCTTAGTGCCATTTCTAGAGCCGTCACACCTGACGAGTTTCGATTCATCAAGACGTGTACCATGTCTAAAGAGGCATGGGATGTTCTGTAACTTACCCATTAAGGCACAAATGCAGTGAAAGAATCTAAATTAAAAAACTTAACTACACAGTTTGATACTATCTCGATGCATGAAAATGAGTGTTTCGATGAATTTTATGCACAATTGCTTGATATCGTGAACACTAGTTTCAACTTAGGTGAACACATTCCTAATGCTAGAGTAGTTAAGAAAATTTTCAAATCACTGCCTAAGATATTTATCCCCAAAGTCACTATGTTAAATTCATTAGGTAATTTGAGTAGGATGAAATTAGAAGAATTAGCTAGGGAACTACACACCTATGAAATCGACATCTTCCCTTACACGATAAAATCAAAAGATAAAAGGGTACCACTTATAGCCCAGGCCAGAAAGAGTGAAGGGTCAAAAAGAAGTGAGTCATCTAAGAAAAGATAGGAAGAGATGTCTCATTCTGATTCTGATTTTGACTTAGATAATTTGGTCCTATTTTCAAAAAAATTCAAGAAATTTCTCAAATTAAAGAAAAATGAGAATTTTAAAGATAAAAAGAATTTTGAGAAAAATAAATCTGAAAAGAAATTTGAGAAAGATAAAAAGTTCACCATTAAGAAAGAAAGCGAGATATGTTTTGAGTGCAGCAGTAGAGGTCATAAGGGGTTTGAGTGTGCAACTAGGCTGAAACGTCAACAACAATCCAAATATGCGTTAAACACCACCCTTAGTGACGATAACGAGGTCGAGTCGATGGACTCTGGAGACGAGTCACCACACGAATATAACTTCACCGCATTCATGGATATTAATGTGAGTACTGTGTGTGCTCCTCACGATGATGAGGATGCAATCTCACAGGGACACCTCAACATTGATAACAATGTGAGCGAGGGGGAGGAAGATGCAAGTGAGAGCAAGAGTGATCTCTGACGCGTGTACACTAATTTATATGCTGATACTTTCAAAACCAAAAAGTTTAACAAAGTGTTAGCTCTTAGGATAGAAGTTCTAGAGAAGGAGTTAGGAGAGATGAGAGAGAGAGAGAGAGAGAGACCTCTATGTTCACTAAATTGAGAGAGAGAGATTGCCTATTTTGAGAGAGAGAAAGTGTTTTTGCAAAATAAAAGGGGACTTGACTAAGCAAGTGGATGATCCGACGAATGATATCCATTCCTCCCAAGACACTCGTAAGAAACTGAAAGATCTTGTATCCTAACTCACTAATAACCTTGAGAGAGCTCGGGAAGTTAAGGTAAGAATTGAGGATCGATCTAGTAAGATGGGAAAGATACTCCTCGCCCCTACTTTGGGTTTAGGTGACAGTCCAGGAATAGGTTTTAATGGTGCTTCCACATCCCATACGATATTAGAATCGATTCTCGAGTTTATTACAAATCCATATGGACACCCACCTAAAAATTAGAATAGAGTTCAGCTAAGAAAAGCAAACCAAAGTCGGCCTAAGTCTACATACTTTTGTACTTACTATAAAAGAAAAGGCCATCTTCGTGAGTATTATTATAGTTTGGGTCGAACAGGACGTACTTTTGCTCCTTCACATGCCACTACTGATATTGAGAGTCTTAGAGAGATAGTTGAGTTTTTAGTCGCCACATCTTAGAGTATAGTGGAAGAGTTCTAACAGATTTCTATACCATCAGTGGAAACTTCTAAAATCCAAACTAGAGCCAATAATGACAAGGAAAATAGAAGGTTACCACAACTTCGGTGCCTAAACACAACATAAAAGCCCTTGTTGTTCATGATTCTGTTAAAGAACATAATTATGTACACTGGTACTTCGATAATGGGTGCTCCAGGCACATGATTGTTGACGTCACTCTGTTTACCTCCCTTGAGGATCGTAAGGAAGGTAAAGTCACATTTGGAGATGGGAGAAAGTATAGCATAGTAGGAAGAGGTACAATAGAGTTACCAGGGTTTCCTAAGCTAGAGAATGTGTTGTACATTAAGGGATTGAAAGCAAATTTACTCGGCATTAGCCAGTCGTGCGACGCTGACTTTGCAGTAAAGTTTCACCGAAATAAATGCCACGTTTATAATCAAGCCGGTAAACTTATATTACAAGGGGTGAGGACTGAAGACAATTTCTATGGGGTCATGCCTGAGTCCTCATTTGTTTTCAATAGCGCCACAGTCACTAATATGGATCTGTGGCATCAACGTATAGGTCATGTGAATTTTTTAGATTTGGAAAAATTAGTTAAAAAGGACCTAGTATATGGATTACCGTCACTTGGAAAGCCAACTTCCATAGTTTATGGCCCCTGCCAGTTGGGAAAGCAAATTCATAGCCCCCATCGAAAGTTAAATTCCATTATCACCTCACACATTCTTGAGTTGATACATATGGATCTTATGGGTCCTACTCGTACTGAGAGGTTAGGTGGTAAGACGTACATTCTCGTGACGGTATATGATTTCTCACGCTACTTGATTGTAGGTTTTCTACGAGAGAAATACGATGTTGTAGAGTTTTTTATGACCAAGTGATGTGTCTTGCAAAATCAACACGGTGTCACTACCAATAGAATACGAAGTGAGAATGACACTGATATTAAAGAAGAAAAAGTAGATCTTTTCTGTGATAGCCTCAGAATCAAACACAAAATTTCGTCCGTTTAGACTCCTCAACAAAATGGGATTGTTGAGAGGAAGAATCAGACGATTAAGGAGATGGCTAAATCTATGCTTTTGGGTCCTAAAGTTGTAAGAATTTTTTTGGCAGAGGCGATGTGTACCGCATGCCATACGGTGAATAGGGTATATCTTCATGCACACACACTTATGACGGCCCATGAATTTTGGACTGGGAAGATGTTCAACCTTTCATATTTCCGTGTCTTTGGGTGAAAATGCTACATCCTATGGGATAGAGAACAATTAGGAAAGTTTAACTCCCGGAGTGATAAGGGGATATTTTTAGGTTATTCATCGTCCAATAGAGCTTATCGGGTGTATAATCTGAATAATTTTAAGGTTATGGAGTCAATAAATGTCACCGTGCAATATGACGAACCACTGATGTTTATTGATTCTAACCTTTTGGGTGAGGGTGACGAACTTTGTACTGACGATCCCATTGTGCCTCACATACCCAGAGTGGATCCTATTACTAACTTAGGGGACACTCCTACTTGGGTTCGCAAGAGTCATAACCCTTTTGCTATTCTAGGAGATCCCACCCTAGGAGTTAAAACTCATGCTCAACTAGAGAACGTTGTTACCCATGTTTACTACACATCCAAATTCGAGCCCAGGAACTACAATGAAGCACTCAAAGATGAACATTAGATATGTGTTATGCAGGATAAGTTGCTTCAGTTTAGAAAGAATGATGTCTAGGAACTGGTCCCCCGAACTAGTGAGACAAATGTGATAGGTACCAAGTGGATCTTCAAGAATAAGGTGGATGAGACTTGTACTATTATCCGAAATAAGTCTTGGTTAGTCGCTGAAGGCTACACACGGATTGAGGGTGTAGACTTTGATGAGACATTCGCTTGCGAGGCTTAAGTCCGTCCTCTTAATACTCTCCATCACATGTCATGTGCGCTTCATGTTATATCAGATGGATGTCAAGAATGCCTTTCTAAATGGAATTATACATGAGGAGGTTTACGTGGAAAAACCTAAAGGGTTTGAAGACCCTATGCACCCTGATCACGTCCACTATCTGAGTAAGGCCTTGTATAGTTTGAAACAAGAACCCTGTGTTTGGTACGAGAGGATTACTTCCTATCACTTAACCCATGGCTTCAAGAGAGGGGGAGTTGATATGATATTATTCATCACGAGAGATGACGGTGATATTTTGGTTTCACAAGTCTATGTGGATGACATAGCCTTTGGATCCACGTGCTCCCAGCATGCTCAACACTTTGAGGAGGAGATGGAGAGTGAGTTTGAGATGGGCATGGATGGTGAGATTACTTTCTTCCTTGGTATCTAGGTTCGTCAGTTAGAGGATGGGATATTCATCTCCCAATCCAAGTGTGCTAGAGACCTTGTGAAGAAATTTGGTCTAGACTCCACTAAGCACGCACGTACACCGATGAGTACCTTAATGAAGCTTAGCAAGGACACTTTAGGCAAGTACGTAGAGAAAACCTTATACCAGAGTATGATAAGTAGTCTTCTCTACTTGACGACCAGTCATCCTGACATCACCTTTAGTGTGCACGATATCAGGCATCCCCGAAAGAGTCGCACTTACTCACTCTTAAACGTATTATCAAATACGTGAGTGGGACTCTCTCACTAGGAATTCGATATCCTTTGATACTAGTGACTGTTTATCTGCCTATTCGGATGCCGATTGGGCCGGGGATGCAGATGGAAGTAGGAGCACTTGTGTTGGGTGTTTCTTCTTTGGTTATGCTCTTGTCTCTTGGTTGAGCAAGAAGCAAAACTCCTTCTCTTTGTCCACTGCGAAGGCTGAGTACATAGCCATAGGGAGTTGTTGCAAACAATTTCTATGGATGAAGAAAATGTTGAAGGATTATGGGATATCATAAGTGTGATACACATATCCCGTAATCCAGTCCAGCATTCGCGCACAAAACACATTAGGATACGCGATCACTTTATCCGTGAGCTTGTAGAATAAAAGGTCGTATCCTTGAGTTTTGTATCTACCGACCTCTAGTTAGTCGATATCTTCACGAAGCCTTTAGATGCCCTTATATTCGAGAGTCTTAAGAAGTCTTTAGGAATTTGCACAGTTGACTGAAGGGTGGTCACCATGTCTACAGTATGATACAGTTTTTTATAATCATATCATTTGATTCCTATGTCTAGATTGTAACATTTGTATATTTATTTGTTTGATTTTTATTTTTTTTAAATAGAAAATTCCAAAAAGATTTTATTTTTTTGAAAAAGCCAAAAATATTTCCTTTTTATAATTTTTTTTAAAAACACAAAAATAGTTTTTTATTTTGTTTACATAGTTTATAGATGGACATTTAATATAACCATAGTCACAACCTCATTCCATATTTCACGTGACTGTTTGACAGTGATTTAAGATGCTACATCATCCATGTGCTTTACATTGTTTGGAGTCTCTGAGATGTGATTCATGATATCTTCTACATGTTTGGCTCCTTATATTCTTTATTGCACACATGCACGGTATTATTTGAGTATTGTACTTATCTATGACATATTGGCTTGAGTGTTTCTATCTCAGTTCCGTCTATATAACGACCAAAATGCAATAAAACTTGACAAGATAGTTATGCATGTAAAAATCGTTTATCGTGAGGAATTAATTACAACAAAATATGATGAGTCCCTGTATTGTTTTGACTTAATTCCATGAACAAAATTGTGTTTGTAATATGTCATAGGGAGATTTTATTTTGTCACGATCCCACTTGGTCTATGACATATTGAAGAAATTGAATACGTTGTGGAAAAGCTTCAAAGAAATAATCATGCCCAAGTTTAATTGGTGCAAGTTTATCCGTCTTCAAAGGTAATTGCATTTCAAGATCACTCAGGTATGAATGCGTATAATTAATGGTGCTCAGAATTATTTTATAAAAGATAAGGATGTAATTTTTATAAAGAAAAATGTTTTAAAGTGTTTTAAATGGTTTACACTACGTTTTATTCTGATAAGCTCGAAATACAGTTTGACTAATTTGGATCTCTTTTGGTAGAGACGTTTTGATAAAAAATGTCAAAAAGTCAAACTGACACGACTGTCGTTCGAACGACATTTGTACTTCATTCGAGCGAGATGTTCATGTCGTGCGAACGACATGGCAATCTCTTTCGAATGACACGGTTTTCAAGGTGGCATTTAAATCTTATTTAAAGCATGTTTTCATCAGAGTATCGTAAGTGTGCATTCTGGAAAAATATTTTATGAACCAACAACTTGTTTGCACATGTTTTCTAAGGTTTAAAAAGCCTAAACACATCCTTAAAGTTCGAAAAGATCCGAGTTATCATTCTTATATGCTTACGTTATCTTGCTGCACCAAGAAGGTTTGTTCTACCCTTGAACATCAGGGTTTTGCGATGAAGAAAAGAGAAGGACTTCTTATTCGACATCGTAGACGTATCAAAACCATTCGGTGGACACCGAGACATACGTGGACGTGTGTGTTATGGACAGGTATTATGGAAGACGAAATTTCTGTGTGGGCACTATTAAAGAACGGTAGAGGATCAGAAGGAGCGTCAAGACCCGTGGGGATCGAGTCATTGAGTAAGGCTAATATGTGTTTGTAAAACCTTTGTTCATAGTGATTTTCTGGCTTGGGCCGTCCGAGGTTATTTTCCTGTTTTGGTTTTTTCCTAGTACATTCGGCGTTGTGAGTATTCCTTACAATAATTTATTTGTTTAATCACTAGATGCATGTTTAGGATTAATCAAGATAAAACGGTTTTGGCGTAAGAATTGGTTTTTCACGACTTGGGTTGGTGCTAATTAAAAGTTGGATAATTTTTTGGTAATAAAATTGGTTTGATTTGAAGCACACACAAAAGGATCCTTCAAATTGGTATCAGAGATAGAAAACATATTTTATTTGTTTCGTCATCCCGTGTGTTTTCAAAGATGAATTTTGGAAATAAAAAACTTTTTCGATCTCCTGTTTTTTATGGCACTAATTACACATATTGGAAGATGAGAATGAAAAGTGAATTAAAATTTATTGATGAGCGTGTGTGGTTAGTTATTGAGAAAGGTTGGACACCCCCTGTCATTGTTATAGGTGAGGTCACTACTTTAAAGCCCGTTGAGTCATGGACTGAAACTGAACATAGACTTTCACAATATAATTCTATGGGTTTACACGTTATTTCTTCACATGTCACACCAGAAGAATATAATATAATTATGACTTGTGAAATATCAAAATAGGTTTGGGATATTTTGGCACTCACTCATGAGGGAACTAGCACCGTTAGGGCATCAAAACTTCAAAATCTCATTACATAGTTTGAGACCATTAGGATGTTAGGTAGTGAGACTTTTAATGATTTTTATGCTAGGTTGTCCAATATTGTCAACTCCTTGTTTAACCTAGGTGAGAAAATTATCGAGAATCATGCCATTAAGAAAATTCTTAGGTCATTGTCATATAGGTTTGATGCGAAAGTGACCATTTTAAAATCCTTGGGTAATTTAGAGTACAAGAAACTAGAAGAGATTGTAGGTGACTCACAAACCTA
This sequence comes from Sambucus nigra, assembly GCA_949130495.1. Taxonomy (NCBI): domain Eukaryota; kingdom Viridiplantae; phylum Streptophyta; class Magnoliopsida; order Dipsacales; family Adoxaceae; genus Sambucus; species Sambucus nigra. The sequence continues at coordinate 576,509,450 of OX422217.1, forward strand.
TGAAATCGACAAGATTACATCCAAACAAGTGCTTAGACAGAAAAGGGTATTTCTTTGAAAACCCGAAAGGAGGAAATTAAAGTTTCAGATTTTGATTCCGATTTCGATTTTGAGGATGTTGCTTTGTTGGCAAGGAAATTTAAAAAATTTATTAAGTTTCAAAAGCAATAGAAAGATGCTAAGAAATTTGAAAAATTCAAGAACAACAAAGTAGATTCCACCTCTAAGGATAAGTTTGAGAAGACTAAGAGAGATGAGTAGGATAGGTGTTTTGGGTGTGACGGGTACGGTCACAAAGCTAAGGAGTGTCCTACTAGACTTAAGAAAGAGGGCAAGGAACCCATTTCATATAGTTCCACCTTAAGTGATAGTGATCCAGAAGAGGGAGAGAGTTCCCCCATTGAGTGTAACTTTGTTGCATTTATGGCATCTCATGTGAGCGACGACGATTCTCATGTGAATGAAACTTCCAAGGAGGTTTTAAGTGAATCCCATGTTAGTGAGGGTAAAGAGAGTGAGGAAGAGTAGATAGATGTGAAAGAATTGCAAAATACATTTAATGAGTTTTATGTCGAAACGGTGAAGGTGAAAAAGGCTAACTCAAATTGCAAGGAAAGTTGAATGAGTATGACATAGAAAATAATGATAGTTTGATTGAGGATCTTAGGGCACAAGAGAATAAGTTTAGGGAGAAATTAGAGTTTGTGGAGAAAGAGAGAGATAACTCCATGGCTTGATGGAGTCCTTGAAAAAGGATATTTTAGAGTTTGAGGAGTCTAGGCATTTGCTTATGTCTAGGATTCATGAGTTGGAGGAGAGATTGAGAGACTCGTATAGAGTCAAGTTTGATTTGGAGGCTAGGTCGAAGAAGTTAAATAAGATCTTAGGCACCGTCCAAATTGAGGGAGATAAGGTAGGTATAGGTTTTGATGAGAGAGTTATTCCCATTCCCCCCGCACGTGTGAGAAACACTAGGAAGGTTAGAAAAGGTTCACATATAGGTAATCATTCCCACCACCGCTACACTTGCACATTTTGTGGTAGGAATGGTCACCTTAGGCGTTATTATTACGACCTTAGACAAGCTCCTAAGAGGTTTAGGAATAAAGTTGCCCCGGTTTTCAAAAACCCCTTGGGTCGTTTTACACCTAATTGGGTTAGGAAATCGGATTTAGTGGATTTAGGAATAAAACTTCATGATTCACGTTTGGGTGCACTTGATTCTTCCCATGCTAAATCTAAAGGATGATAATGTTGCCTTGTTTGTCATTTTCTAGGTTACTTCATGATATATTCATTGCTAGTATTATGACATGTGTATCATTTTGTATTATAGTTTCCATTTGTTTGAGTCCTATTGAAAAATACAAAAAGATTTTGTTTTTGAGAAAACTTTTGAAAACCCAAAAATATTTTTCTTTTATTTGAGTCAAAATATGAAAAGCCAAAAAGATTTTCGATTTTTATTTTTGAGTTTACATGTTTGATGTGTCATATTGGTGTGCTTGGAACCCCCCCCCCCCCCCCCCCCAATCGTTTCATTATCCATGTGGATAGGACATTTGGTCATTATTATCGATGCTTAGAATGATCTTAATCATTGTTTATATGGGGTTGTTTCGAAGTTGATATTTATTTTAATTCGATTTTGTGTATATGCCAACATTACACACATGCACGAGTTTATATGGATGTTTGACTTCTCTTGTATATTTAAATTTGGTGAGACATTCTTATCTCAATCTTGTCATCTATGCGTAAGTAAACTTAAGGAAAAGTGTGCATGTAAGAACCGTTTACCGTGAGGGTTTGAATTAAAAATGATTAGTTTTTCGCGGGAAAGGGCTGCGAGAGTTCAAAATTAACTCGTTGTGAAATCCACCGTTTAAAAGAGCCCAAAAGAAAATGCAATATGCTAAGATAAGGGACAATAAGATTTTCTCTAAGTTGAGAATGCAAGAAACCTCAAAAGAACTTGTAAAAATATATATATTTATGAGGGTGTTTGGTTGGAGAAAATTTAAACGGGTTTGAACAACTAATCCCAATGTTGAAACATTGCAATATGACGCTATTGTTTGTAGAATTGTCAAAATTCTAGATTTGTGTGCATGTAGTATGTTTAGTTCATTAAGCTCACACTTTAATTGTCATATGGCTATGCTAAAGTTTGATGATTTATCCCTATAAATTAGAGCTTCTTGATCGTTTCGATGTGTTGGAATTATGACTCATTTGTTGTAGTTTCACGCCATTCATTCCATGTCCATGTTTGAGCACAATGGTACTATGTTTGCATGTAACTCACATTGTTAGTTTTTATGCGTTTTTGCATTTTGTGCAAAAAGCTTACTATTTTAGCACTATTTTGCTACTGTCAAGCCCTTCCTGGAATTTGTTTGTGGAACTTTTTTCACCGGGCAAAAATATAACATATTTTTGGGAATCTAGGAAATTTTGGCAGGTCGCGAAAGTCTTTCAAATGACATCTCCATGTCGCGCGAAAGACATATGTCCTTCGTTCGAGCGATGTCCTCATCTCGTTTGAGCGACGTCCCTAGCTCGTTCAAATGACAACCTGATTTCTTGCTTTTGATTTGTTTGCAGTCCACTAGTTTATTTTGATATATTTTTGGTACTGCTGGAAGTTTTTCTGGACTGACTAGTTTATATGGAGGTTTTATTGGTTATAAATTGATCTTTTGCATATAGTTCGTTTATCACACCTGTTTAGTTTGCTATATTCTATTGTGTGATTCATTGGTTTACTAGCTACTGATTTGACATTACTTGATCATATTTAGTTGGTTGTTTCATGATTATCTAGTGATTTCACATTGATTCAAATTGATATAGTCTCATGCTAGATATTTTCAATGGTTTATCTTTTCACCGGATTGTCTATTCGAGACAAAAAGGGGGAGAGATGTATGTGATATAGGGCGAGATTTGAGCATGTTTTGGTTTACATATGTTTACATATTGGTATCTCAAATTGGTACCACACATTGATATCGGTTTGTTGCTCATATTGTTTTACAAATGATTTTTCTGAGTTTATTCATATTGGTATCTATTATAAAATTGGTATCATTTGGGTATATTTTTGTTTCATTTGTTCCTCTATACTTCACTGGTTATTTTTTTGTTTGCTTAATGTGCGAAGGTATGCTTCAGCGATTCGAGATTTCAAGTCTACATCACATTCAGACAGTTCATGCTTGGCGGTGCTACATATACTAGTCCGTGTCCTGTATTTTTTGACATTGGGTTTATGGAATGGGATTTAGGCGTCATACATCTTTACGGCCCGGCTTAGGCATTTCACTAGTTTAGTTTTGTCCCGGAATAGTCAAGGGGGAGATTTGTAAGGACATAAATTTCCAATTGAGTCCCTGTATTGTTTTGATTTAATTCCGTGAACAAAACTATGTTTGTAATATGTCATAGGGAGATTTTATTTTGTCACGATCCCACTTGGTCTATGACGTATTGAAGAAATTGAAGACGTTATAGCAAAGCTTCAAAGAAATAATCATCCCAAAGTTTAATTGGTGAAAGTTTATCATCTTCAATGGTAATTGCATTTCGAGATCCCTCAGGTATGAATGCGTATAATTAATGGTTATCGGAATTGTCTTATACAAGATAAGGACGTAATTTTTATAAAGAAAAATGTTTTAAAATGTTTTAAATGGTTTACACTATGTTTTATTCTGATAAGCTCGAAATAGAGTTTGACTAATTTGGATCTCTTTTAGTAGAGACATTTTGATCAAAAAGGTCAAAAAGTCAAACTGACAGGACTGTCGTTCGAACGACATTTGTTCTTCGTTCGAGCGAGATGCTCATGTTGTGCGAATGAATGGAAATCTCGTTCGAATGACACAATTTTCGAGGCGGCATTTAAATCTTATTTAAAGCGTATTTTCATCAGAGTTTCGTAAGTGTGCATTCTGGAAAAATAGTTTATGGACCAGAAACTTGTTTGCATATGTTTTCTAAGGTTTAAAAAGCCTAAACACATCATTCGAGTTTGAAAAGATTTGAGTTGTCATTCTTATATGCTTACGTGATCTTGCTTCACTAAGAAGGTTTGTTATAACTTTGAACATCAGGGTTTTGTGGTGAATAAAAGAGAAGGACTACTTGTTCGACGTCGTAGACGTATCAAAGCAATTCAGTGGACACCGAGACATATGTGGACGCGTGTGTTCTGGACAGGTATCGTGGAAGATGAAATTTCTGCGTGGGAACTATTGAAGAACGTAAAAGATCAGAAGGAGCGTCAAGACCCGTGGGGATCGAGTCATTCAGTAAGGCTAATCTGTCTTTGTAAAACCTTTGTTCATAGTGATTGTCTGGCTTGGGCCGTCCGAGGTTGTTTTCCCGTTTTGATTTTTTTCCTCGTACATTCGGCGTTGTGAGTATTCTTTACAATACTTTATTTATTTCATCACTAGATGCACGTTTAGGATTAATCAGATAAAACAGGTTTGAAGTAAGAATTGTTTTTTCACAACTTGTGTTGGTACTAATTAAAAGTTGGATAATTTTTTGGTAATAAAAGTGGATTTATTTGAAACACACACAAAAAGGGGTCGTTCAAACTCGTCAAGAAAGTCGCTGTTTGAAAAAGAGTCTGAAAAAAAATTAATTGGCAATAAAAAGAAAAACATGCCAAATCAAATGGGCCAATAGGTTTAAGTTTCATCACCTCAAAAGAAAAATATAATGTATAATTACTAATGAGGGAGTTTGTGATTAAGCGCGTGAAAGGCGATGCGTAGTCAGCACGCCTAGTTATATTTGTTTCACCACGTTAATACAAAAACCTAAATTACGAGTGCACTTGCGATACAGGCATAGCGGTATGTCGGGTATCGAATCCACAGGGAGTGTTCAACAGATGTTACTCGGTTTATTAATTCAGGAATAAAATTGTAAAAGGTGATGGCTGATTATAAATAAAGGAAAAGAATAATTTAAGTCTACAGAAAAGTAAGGAGAGGATCGGGATATCATCCAACCATATGGATCAAAACAACTAGTAATTAGAATTCAGGCTCGAGAGGAATTTAATCGAGCATTATCAATTAATCATAAACTTCACGCAATAAGGAATTTAAGCCAAAGTTGCGTGAATAAAATTTAACCAAAAAATGGTCGCACCCGGATTAAATTCGGATTGTCTCTCTAAATACTAACGTTGCATGGCAGAGAAATTTAAACGCATAATAATTTGACTTTAATTCGCGCGGGTTCAATTAAATGCAATTTTGCACAAAACCTAATTTTCGGAGCTCGAGGCCCGTAAATGGCAAAACGAAATCCTGACCCTAATACATGGATTAAACTAAATTCAACCAGTTAAACTAAGAAAGAAAGAAATAAACACAATTAAACTAATTAACAAAGCATCAGATTAATCTACAAAGAAAGAAAGAAACAAGAACAACTATATTAATGGTAAAGGAAATAAAAACTTCAATTTACAAACCCCAAATGGTTATCATCCCAAACATAAATGAAGAAAACCTCTCAAAACCCAAACCCTAAGATTTTCTAACCCTGAAATGAATTATATGATATATATCTAATATTACCACAAATATCCCTTATGTAGTAAGTTGGGAGAAAAGAAAAGAAGAAAGAAAAGAAAAGGGAAAATATCTCAGAAAATAGGGGATCGATCGATCAATCAAATTTGATCCCACTATCTCCCACGATTTCGGAACTAAAGAGGGGTCGATCGATCAATCAAGCAGGTCTGAATGGGAATCCCCTGTTTTGGTTTCATTATAGTTACCTTCCGCTAAAAATCCTGTAACTTCTTCATTCGAACTCAAAATTGTGTACCGTTCATGTCCATGTGAATCTTGCGAGGAGGGATACAACTTCCCTGTAGATGTTGGGCCAGGTTCCCAAGCTGCGAAATGACTAAATTTCCCTTGAACGTGCGAAAATGTAAGAAACTTCATCAAAATGCGTCTGAACTTCATACTTAGCATCCAAATACCTATAAAATCTCAATTAACCCCTGCAAATCATGTTAACATAGAAATCCGAGCTTATCTTGTTAACGAGCATAAATATAGGGAATAAGATACCCGAGGGGCCTAATAACGCGTATGTTAACGGATAAAATATGTAATATTTGCGTATTATCTGTTTGGATGGAAAGAAATAAAAAACGGGTTTGCAAGTCCTTGAAAGTCATGAAAAAACATTTCAAATGTTTTGGATGTTATTGGTTTGGAAATCACTTTGAGCTTTGATTTGCTGATTGATTGAGTAAATTTCTTTTAATTCCAAATTTTTTACATCTAAGGAAGATGTTGAGTTCATTCGTTAGGAATATCCAACATTCATCGTGCACATATGTTATGGCTGTAGGTATTGATTTTCCTGTTAAATTTATTAACATCCCTACATTTTCGCTATCATCGACTTGGTTGTTTTGGTGTTCTTTCATGGTTTGATTTTTTTCTTCAAAAAAATTTAAAAAAATTCAAAAAGAGAATATTTATTACCTTATGACATTCTCCATTTTCATTGCTTATGTTCTTAATATATGTCTATTTGGAGACATCATAAAAAAGGGGAGAACGAATTATGGGGGAGAATTGCTTGTTTGTTTTTATAATGATTTTCTTGAACATAATTGATATTTCTTTCTGCTTATCATTAAATTTCAAACTTTTGCGCGTCACAAGTATTTGTTTCTTGTTTCATGTGTGTAGGTATTAAAATGGAGAATCACTTTTGCACACCCTGATGATGACAAAGAAAGTTTAAAGAGTTAAAGAATTGAAGATGATCTAATTTGTGAAAACGCACATTTAGTATTTCTATCTTTCGGGTTTAATAGGGATATTAAATTGTATGTCAGTTTGTTTATTTTGGGCAGCATAATTCCGATATTTTTATGTATCTACCGGCATAGACATACGGGAAGATTTGCAAGGACATGTTTTATAAATGCCCGGGGTAGAATCTAGGAATTCTCAGAGTGTCCCAGATCACAATTAAGTATATCTGATACCTCTACATTTGTCATGTCTCCATGATCATCCACGACGGCCTTGATCCGAATTCATGCATCCATCATCTTTGTACGTGCATCATGGGTCAAGCAACATACACTTCAACCATTGCCACTACTCCACTTACTTATGGTAAAATAATTTTAATTGGAGTTTTTTTAATTATTTTTCATAAATAGTTGGGAATAATTTTTAAATAAATGTTGAAGTCTGGAAGATGATAAACACGCAAGATCTTTTTAAGAGGTGTTTTGAGGCACGTCACTGATGTCGTTCGAATGACATCATATGTGGTTCAAACGAGATTGCATCTCATTGAAACGAAATCGTATGTCGCTCGAACGACCACCGCCTCAACCTGCTTATTTGAACAGGATTCATGCTACACGTTTTTCCCAAGTCTGCATACCTCCGTTTCAACAAAACATTACCTCTTTTCAGACTTCATATTTTAAGTTTTTCATACCTTTTTTATTCACAAATATTTCCCAATCTTTTATGAGAATCATCTAAACCCCAAGGAAGATTATACTACTCATCTGGAGTACACTTGTGGAGAAGGTGAAACTTTTCCATTACTGACCTTCTGGAAATCTTGCGGGAACTCTAGCCGACGACATCGAAATCGACACCTGCGGGTATTTCATATGTCACTGTTTGTGTTTTCATTGTAATTTGTGTAAATTGTTCTTTACAAATTATAGTGAAAATAAGATGGTTTTTCCCTTGTGGGGGATTTTTCCTCAACTCTGATTGCCTTGCATGCTTAGATTATTTCTTTATTGAATCACATTTGTTTGTAAGAGTTAATACTTGTTGGGACTAAAATTGGAATTTAATTAAATAAGTTTGACACTGATTACTGGGTCACTCTCATCTCTTACTTTCCCTCTTCCTTAGTTCAGTGGGACACTCAATTGCCCTTTGGCCATAACCCTCATAACCAAAGCATCTATCTGACTCATCCCTCTTAAAGTAATTATTATGATTTTTAAGGAAGTGATGCCTTGTTATACTTATTTTTCTTAAATTTCTTCACATTGTTCGATTATTTTGGAAACTTGAGAAATTTTCTCAATTTCTTTGCAAACAGGGCCATATCACCGGAGTCGATGTCATACTTATCATTCGAAATATGTGTTTAATCCTTCCAGTATTTCAAAATAATTCCCTTGTCCTTCTTCTTTGTTTTGGAGGAAAACATGTTAAGCTCATAAGTTTATAGGTCTCCTACAAGCTTTTCAGTTTTCTTAGAGTCCAAAGTACCCAAGGAATTCAAAATTGTTAGTTTCGAATTAAATCTTTCAGGTAAAGACTGTAAGATTTTTTATTACTCGATTTTTGAGTATTCTCTCTCCGAAGTTAAAAGCCGAGTTCATAATATCTGAAAACTCATTGAATGTTTCACTATCCTCTATCCTAATGGTTTCAAAATGAGTGGCAAGGTTCTTGAGATTGTAAGCCTTAACAACTATAGTTCCTTCATGGGTGTGATGGAGTATGTCCCATGCCTCTTTAGTAATCTCATAAGTTATAATATGATGGATATAATGAAGTATGACCGAACAAAATCGAGAATTTAACTCACGCAAGTTATAATTTCCTAACCTTATGATCACCCTCACTCCAAGAATCTATGGGTTTAGGAATCCTATTTTCACCAGCTAAGGCTGTAGAAGGAGACCAGCCATTAAGTATTGCTTTCTATACCCAATTATCAATCACCTTAAGTGAAGATTTCATATGCATTTTTTAGTATGTGTAATTAGATCCATCAAACATTGGGGCCCTAGAGGCTAAGAGACCATCCGAATGAAAACCATAAAAATTCATGTCTAAACACGGATCTAAACAAATAGCTTTTTGTTCAACCTCTAACACTAATTTACGAATGCTTAGGCATGATGGTCTAAACACCAAAAAGTCTTTTTTTTTAATTTCAAATTAAATGTAAAAACTTTAAATAAATTAACTAAAATAAAAACTTTTGCACCAGATTTAAACCTAGTTGTCGTGTTCAACTGATTGGCCCAATTCATCTTTTTAACATAAAACATTCATCTAGATGATACCAAATAAAATAAATAAAAAATGGCACAACATGCTGATGTATGACGAAAACCCACAATGAAAAAACCTTGGATAACCCAGCAACACAAATCACTTTTGATGAGGTTTTACAAAAGATAGACAATAGACTTAAAACACAGACTCGTCGCCCTCGCAAGCCTTGATGCTCTTTTATCTTTGACCCCTCCTCCAGATTTCAATGCAGGAGTCCACACACAAGTTTCCATAGCGTGTTAGTCCACGCAAACCTCGTTATCCGCCGAACATTCTCAACAAACATATAATCCACCATGTGAAATGTACTTAACAGAGAACATAAAAGTCTTCTTGGTTGTCATAAATAAGATCGCAAAACATAAGAAAGATGAAACTTTGATATTTCACTTATTTTTTTGAAACTAGATTGTAGATATATATGGGAAAATGCTTTTTTGCCAAAAGTCGCCTGGAAAATGCTTTTTTGCCAAAAGTCAAAACTTAATGCCTGACCTTTTTTATGTTGGAAACACAAAATTTTAGGCAGCATGAATTTCAAGGAAACTAGTTCAAACAAAAATCTTAAGTCGTTCGAATGAATCGACACAAATTCGTTTGTGAATTGACTGTCTTAGCTGGAAGAATGCCAATAATAAACAATAACCAATAAAGAGATTATACTATAGGATGGCTAAAATTTGGGGGGAGAGAGAGAGAGAGGTGAGAAATAAAGAAAGAAGACGGGAATTTACGTAGTTCGATCCAATATGGTGCCTACATTCATAGGTGCAGTGATGGTATGTAATTTTTTACTAGAAAATTGCCATGAAAGTTGAGAATACATCCTCTGGTTGGGTCTCTCTCTCTAGGGTTTGCCTATAGATGTAAGGGGAATCATTCTATATCCCTTATCCCGTGGGATCCGGTTATATTTATAGTTATTTATCAGAGATAATATTAAGCTATAGGTGGGGTTCCTTTATATGTTAGGCAGTTACACCTTTTACACTTAGTAGGATAGATAATGATGAGTTTGTTACTGCACAATATGGGTGGGATATGGCGTCATTATCCGCTTGCCCAAGTAAAGTAGTCATGGATATTTATATTCCTGAACATATGCAAGTTGGGGAGAAATAATCAATGACATAGTTAATTAATGATATTTCCCAAGTTCGAGTTAATAATAACTTGATTTCCAGCAAGCCAGGGCCGAACACAATAATAACTGAGCCGACCACATTTTCATTGGGTGACAAAAATATATCTATGAAGATGGACTCTTTATTTTCCACTAAGGAGGGTATGTGTCATCCAATGAGTTACTCACATGGTGTTATATTTACGTTATAATACAGCCCCCAAGACTTCATGCATGACTGGATCTTGTAGAAACTTCTCTAGATTGATTATATTTCAGAGTTGTTGCTAGGTGGAATGAATAGAGGAAGTGTTAATCTATGGTTGGCCTAACTAGATTTGGTTATCTTGATTTGTTCTCGGCTACGCCAAGTAGATTAACTTCAACAGTTTTTAAGCAAAGTGACGCATTTCAGAAAGTTGGGACTGGCGTCTAGGGTAATCATTACACATGCGCGAGCAAGTATAGTGAACTTGTTCCGCCACTTAGCTTTGCAGAGGTGATTTCATTTATGATAAGTGATGTTTTGTCGTCAACACAAAGTATTTAAAGGGTTGATATCTCCAATTTAGGTGAGATATGCCTTCCTACCTAAGCTCTTCAAGTGGGGATTCGCCCACCTCTGCACCTCATCATTAGATCCATTCTGAATGGGTATGGGGAAACACTTACTCAGCTTTCCCCAATGATTACGGGACTATCCCGGGGGCCATGATGTTTTGGAAGGCCTAAACTAGGTTTGATCTTACCAGAGGCTTTAATAGGTACGTCCATGGCTTGAAGGATAATGCCAAAGTCCTAGAATATTATAATTTTTCCCCTATGAGGTTCAATTTAAGAATGGTCAAGATTTTTCAAACTAGTAATAATAGTACAAAAGGCCAATTTTCATTTGAAACAAGTGAACGGGAGTTTAAGAGACATGAGAAAGATAGATCGTGCAGGGTCCCCGCGAGTGGAATGGGCTAAAAATAATAGGTAAACTTCCAGTGTTGTATACATTTCTCTTACTTTAACTATTATATTCTGATACTTTCATTTTATTTGTTACAGTGAAGATGGACGCATGTCTTCCTTCTACTGGACATAACCTGGTGGAAGACTATTGCATGAATAAGTCTGCAAATCTAGAGGATCTATTCTCTATTGGGAAGTTCATTGTTGTTAAATATCATATTCCTTCCGATGGCATTCCCTTGTTAAAGTGGTCTTTCCTTCGGAGGAAGGAGTTCCATTTGAGAGAAACTAAGGGAGAGAGGATAATTTTTAGGCTGAGACCGAAGCTAGTAAAGGAAATAATGTTTTATTTTTTGGCTCATTCGAATCATCTTCTCCTTTAATTGCTAATTTATTCACTCGCCCAACTCCCTCTTTTATTGTCTCAAACCCGCCCTCAGAATCTGTTTGGTATGGCACCATAAAATATTGATGCGTCAAAGTAATGTTGATAGCTCACCAAAAGAGACTGGAAGCGAAGAGAGAGAAGGTAAAGGTTCAAAAAAAAGATGATGATGAGAAAAAACACGTCAATTAGAATGCTCGAAAGAAGGCTGAAGAGGATTTTATTGCTTTCGCTAAGTCTAAGGCCAAGGCCTCAATATATTCTAGTTTTATTGTTGTGAAGGATGAGTGACCCCTTGAAGCCCCTACAAGTCAAAATTATCCTAAGGTTTAACACATGGATGAATCTAGGCATCTGTGTGGGTTTGTATGTGATGAAGGAGTCGACCCACATTATTATGAGGTTAAGGAGTTTAAGTTCGACCCCGCACACATATTATCTTCCGAAGAGCTGAGTGTCGAGCTGAATTCTATCTTCCACGATGCCAATAATGCCATTGATTTGCTGGGATATCATGGCCATATTAATGACTTCAAATTCTTGATAGATTATGATCCCGATTCCTTATGGAAGTTAATTTAGCACAGGTTGTTTATGGTGAGTTTTGCTCATATGTTTCTTTCTCTTTTGGTCTCTCCATACTAGTTACTCTTTTGTCTTCTTTTATTGTCATTGACTGATGTAGCATCAACTATTTTGAGAGGGAAGGTTGTAACTAATAATTATGCCTCTAATGGTTGGCACACTAGAGTCGAAAGTTGAAAAATGATCTGAAACAAGCAGCAGGTGATCTCAAAAGGGCATGTGATGAGCTTTAAGAGAGAGATGATTTATTGGAGGAAAATATCAAGAACAATAGTAAATCCACTATCGATGACGAGAAGCTTAAGAGCATGGAGTAGGCCTTGAAAAAGTTCAATGAGGATCTAGTTGCATCTAATCTGGCAGAGGAGACGACTAATTAGACGAACACTAGGCAGAGTCTAGAGCTTAATTACGTTACTGATGCTTTTAACACTGTTGATGAGATGGGTGTGGCCAAATATAAGTCTTCATGCCACTACAAAATTGATAGTGTGGGATTTTTCCTTAACGGGTGTGAATAACTGAAGAAATGAGTGATGACTTATTACCTAAATATTATAGAGGTTATAAGAAAGTGGCCAGGGGACGATGTCGAAGCCACAACCATAGCTGTCAAGAAAATGGCAATTAATGAACCCATGGCCAAACTTTCAAGTTTCCACCGAGTAAGTTATCCCTGAAGAGAATCCTCCTGCTAATGATGTGGCCTCTTATGTTGTCCCAATTCTCCCGACGATCTTGTGGCATATGCCATCTTTTATTTATGAATCTTTTTAATATACAGTCTTTTTATTTCTTTTTTTAATTCTATGTAATGAATTAATTTCTCCTTTTGTGCACAACAATCTCGTGGTAATAGCATAATGTATTTTGTTTAAGTTTTTTTTTACAAGTCAGCCTTCTGGTTAATTTGCTTGTAACTTCATTTAGCTAACTTCTTTAATTGTTCGAAATTGTGTTTCCAATGATTGTATGGTGGGCTATCAGCCGACCTGATCAGCCTTTTTAGAAGTTTAATTTTAGACGAACTTGAGTTATCCTAACCTAGGTTTTACTAGTGTTTGTAACAGGTTACTAATCATGGACATATATTATGTGTCAACGGTGATAGCCTTGGTTAACCACTTTATTGGAAATTATCCTTGCATAAGATTATGGTCGAATCTTTGTCATCCATAAAGCATGGATTCCTTTTACTTGATGGGATTTCTTAATCTTTGTGATTTGTCTTAAGACGAGACAGTACATGAAGCTTGAATATTTGTCCGTGGCTTATTTGTTCAACGAACTCCTACATGATGTTTACCCCTCTTGTTCGCAATCTATCTTGCGATGAGGTTATATAGGAGGTTTAGTTTAGTGATGAATATTGATGTGTATATATCTCATACCCAAAAAATAAAGAAATAAAATGTGTGATAGCAGAACCTCAATGAAACTTTTAATTATAGCGAACGAAAATTACATACTTCATAAAACTTTGCTATTACATTACTGGTAATACTTCCTCTTGTGCTATGCATTCCACATATTTTTGAACTTCTCTCCTTCCAGGCTCTCAATATTGTAAGTCCCTAGCCTGAAAATGCTAAAAATATGATAAGGGTCATGCCAATTGGGTTCTAGCTTGTTTCCTTTTTGGATTACCTTTTTTAGCATATAGTCATTCAGACTGCTCGAATTTACTCTTCGATTGTAGAATCGATAAGTTCTTTTCTAGTAAGTAGCTACCATTAATGCGGCATTTTCCCTTTCCTCTTCTATTAGATCAAGGTCCACCTTCTTATTAGGTCACTCTGTGGAGAGTTGAAATTGAGGAATGATGGATATGAAGGTTGATCTCGATTGGAACCACTACTTCTTTGCCAAAGGCTAGCATGTAGGGACCATCACCTATCGTGATCATAGGGGTCATCTTATAATCTTAGAGGACACTTTATGGCTCTTTAATCCAGTTTCCCTTTGCATCGTCTAATCTCTTTTTCATTCTATCCAACAGAGTTTTGTTAGTGACCTCAATTTGTCTATTGCATTGTGGGTGGCCTAGTGCAGAAGGTAGTTTCTATATATTAGAGTGGGTGTAGTAGTCCTCATACGCTTATTTGTCAAATTGAGTACCATGATCAGTGATGAAGGCGTAAGGCATCCCATATCGATAGATAATATTCTAGAGGAACATCAGAACCCTCTCATACTACTTTCCACAAGGGACTCTACCTTAACCTCCACCCACTTAGTTAAATAATTTATGGAAACCACTAAGTATTTGAACCTTCCTCTTATTTTTGGAAAAATGATGTCAATATCTATACCTAAAATCGTAAAAGTTCAATGAGAAATGATCGGTGCCAGTGAGGCTCTTAGAGTTCGATGAATCCTTGTATACTTCTGCCATTTATCACATTTTCTGGAATAGTCTATGCTTTCTTCCTTTATAATGGGCCAATAATAGACTTAGGTTGCTATACGCGTTAACAGTGACCTTCCTAATGAATGTGCTCCATAACGCCCTTTATATACTTCTTTAATCAGGATATTTAATTTGACTAGATGAACACATCGTAGCAATGATATGATATATCCTCTTGTGTAGAAAATTTCTTCTTTCTACACATAGCTAGTTGCCTTATAACACAAATTCTTTGCCTATTTAGGGTAAGACGACACTGCACCAATTTTGATGTAGGCATGTATTAGATCCATCCATGATGGATCAAGATTTACTTCCATGATGTTAGTTGTCTCCTTGTCAGTCCTGCGACGTGTGATAATTTCTACTAGGACTGTTCTTCGTAACTCTGTTATGGTAGCTGATGCCAATTGGATGAGTGTGTCTGTTCGAGCATTTTCTATTATGGGGATTTTGGTCATCTCTACTCCTAGAAATTTGGTCAACCACCATTATGTTTTGTCTAGGTACTTGATCATGGATTATTATCTGGCCTCTTACACTCTAAATAATTGATTAACTACTAACTGAGAATCACTGTGTTAAAATCTTCTCGACACCTAGTGATGAAGCTATCCCAAAACTTATTATGAGTGCCTCATATTCCTCTTCCCATAGTGCAGGATGATCTATCCACAAATAATTTTCATACAGGAAGGTCTTGTTCAAATTCCCCCATAATTAATTCTCCATGCTTGAATAACTTCTTTGCCTGCTCCTAGTTATGGGGAAGTTATTCTCGTGTAATTGGCAATTCTGGAACATTGTTATTATGATTTTATATTGGCATGGTCGATCTCTCTCCCAGAGGAGTCTGCTCGTCTAGATTGAAAGGTGACTATCTTTTGAAGAAATTTACTCGGTTTCTTTTGGGACTAAGCTCTCTTCCGTAGAAGTCTGCTTTGAAGAGAGTTTTGAGCTCTCTCCCTAAAGAGTATGATCGATTGGTTTCTATTCATAGTTGAACTTCACAATAAAGTATTCCACAGCTTGGCCTTTGATAGCTGTCATGGGTTCATAGTCAATATCATATTATCCATGTTCTACGGCCCAAGCCATAAGTCTTATGTATTTATCAAGTTTACGAAGGACTTACCATAGAGAAAGGTCTATGTAGACAACAATCGTATGGGCCTAAAAGTAAGGAAGCATTCTCCTGAAAACTTCAATTAGTGAAAGGGATAATTTTTCTAGCTCGAGATACCAAATTTTTGGTCCTTGGCATGCTTTGATGGTATAATATACAAGATTTTGTATTGTAACACCCCGACTCGAATTTATAGGTTACCCATGGTCAACCCGATTCAACTCGAGCATTCAGTGTGAAGTGCAATTAGACAACCTATATAATTTTGCTAAGCCAATTTTATTTAATTTATACGTCATTTATTTATCATGCAATTCCAATTTAAATTAAACTACGTAAAGGACTCGTGGGAGGCATCCTCGAAATCCGAGCATACAAAGCTACTAATATAATATAAAAAGAATGTTGACCTGAGCAATGATCTCGAAGTATAGAACTGCGTACTACCTGTCGTAACAAAGAGGAGGAAACGAGTCGAATGCCCAGTAGGAATATGCAACATTTTATAACATAATCGAACGGAAGAAAATAAACTATAACACATTTATCGATGTGCACATGAAATTAACTTATATAAGTATATACATACAAATATATTTTATGCATGAAACCATTTTTATTTAAAAAATGTTACTTATCCCGATTAATTTACCTTAATTTTATAAAGAACCTATTCTTGCTTGACTTAGCATTTATTCCTTAATCTAATGCACTCGATTAAATACTTCAAACAAAATAATTTTTTTTTAGTGTAAAGCATCTCATTCATTAGATTGGTGGATATGGCTTCAAGACCTGAAAAAGGAGGAATCCGATGCTCTAGAGTCTATAAAGAAGGACCACGATGATTCTCTGAAGGCTTTGGAGGACAAGAACAAATCTAAGATTGAGGTTGCCGAGTTGAAGGCTAATGAAAAAGCTATAAAATACATTGAAAATACAATAGAAAACTTGAAGTCCTCTGAACAGTTTATTGGCTATGGCATGCAGTATCTTGAATGAGGGTCTAGGGCGGCTTGCCTTTGGGTTATCCTAAAGTTTCTCGAAGTCTCGGACCTGCTGGCAAAGGACTTCGATTTCTATGATCCTTTGGCCAACACTTCTCTAACTGAGGTAGATGTTGAAGCTCTGGATGAAATGACAGTCCAGATGGAAAATGAAATGACCAATGTTAGCCGGGTGAAGGATGAAGTTCCGATAGAATCAACCACAATCGGTGTCGTCAAGGCGGAGGTCGAGAAGAGAGCTTAAGCCTAAACCCGATTATCTTCTAGGGTTGTCATTGTGGTCTGATACCTTTTCCAATGTAATTTTTATACCTTTTTATTCCTCGTCTCTTTTTGAAAAATAATCTATGTAACCTTTAACAATCTTGTTTTTTGGATGAATCTTAATATGATGACGATGTTTATTTCTATGCTAAGTTATTTTTTTAGTTTCTGCCTATTATTGTATCACATTGCTCGTACACTTCTCAAACAATATTTTCAGTCACACCACTAAATGATGTCATACGATCAAAAATTAAGAGTGTTTTGATGAGACTCGTCTCTTCATAAAATCTCGTATCACCAGAAGAGTTACAGTCTTTAAGTCACTATGAAAATGATGTTTAAGTAACCACATTTAGTGATTTTTAATTTATGTTTCTCACCACCAAAGTGATGTCATATAAGGGAACTCCCTCTCGTCATTTTTGGGATGGTATGGACTAGAATAATCTCGCCATACACTATCGTATCACTGAGTGAATTGTGACCCCTATTTCACCATTACATGATGTTAAGACAACCACACTGAAATGATTTTTTATTTTATGTTTTCACCACTTGAGTGGTGTATAACACTATTTCTCTCATCTCGACATTATTTGGAGTGTGTGAAGAGACGAGACTCGTCATGCACTCTTGTATCATCGAGATGGAGTTTTAACTAATTCACCATAAACTGATCAATCTTAGTTTAGTACAATTCAAACCATGCAAAACTTGATAGATAAATATGAGCCAACACTTGAACTTTTCATTGATAATCAATTATCGTACAAATGAATAGAAATAAGATTTTATAGATAACTCAGAGGCTATTGGATGTATCTCTTCGAATGGTCGGCGTTCTAGGGGGTAAGAGAATGGCTCACCATCTAGGTTTTCCAACCTGTAGGTCCCTGGGACAACCTCTTCAGTTATTCTATATGGTCTGTTGATACGATAAATCATCCACTAGTCGTTCTCATACCAGTAAATCATGTGTAAAATATGTAATGAGCAAATAAAGCAAGTAAAGATAGAGGGAAGATAAGATATAGATTGGTTTAGCTTCCAAAATTAGGCCTGCGTCAACTTTGGTGCTCTAATCTTATTATACATATGTTGTCGTACAAGTTTGCAGTGCCATTAGAGGCGTACAATATAATGGAGGGGAGAGAATAAATGATAATGGCTAAGCAGGAGCCCTAGATATGGCCTGAGGGGTAGTCGACGCAGTTGCGTTAGGGGTCAGCCCCCAAGTCTGGTGCTCTAGAGATATTGAGTAGAGTTGGTAAGGGCTTCACCTATGAGTTCTCTATTTTGGTCCCCCTAACAATGAGATGAGTGCCTCTATTTATAGACGGTATAAAGGTGCATTACGTGCTCAATTCACATGATAAAATGGATGAGTCTGACATGTAGGGAATCTTTCTAGAAGAAGGAAAGCTGTCAAGTGGTCATGACTGTGCAAAGGCTGCGGCCCATCATAAGGTGTGTGGCCCATCATAAGGTGTGCGACCCGTAATAGGGTTCGCCCTATAATAGGGGGATGCAGCCTGAAACAAGTCATATGTAGAAGGTTCCACGACAAGGGGTCTGTATTCGCACTATCAATAATCCCCTCAGTCGTAGTGCTAAGAGATTGTGATTGGGGATACGGCTGAGTAGTTAAGTTCTCTTGAGGTGCTACGGTACTTTTGAGGTGCTTCTTCGTCTTCCCGCGCCCTCTTATATAAATTGTTCCGACTGTGGACTTTATTACATTTTCCAAATCTTTGAGAGCATATCGAAAGCTAAACTCTTCCCGTTTCTTGCCTTGATCTTTTCGGCGACCTTCCAAGGCTGAGTGTGATGGTTCTGAGGCAGTTTTAGGCAGATCATTGCTAGTTTCTCCATTTTCAAGTAATTTTCAAACCACCAACCTCTTCAATATCTTTTGTAGTTCATAATTCACCCTCTGAACTTCTGAATTTATGAATTTCCCCTTCTTGAATCATGTTTGTTGCTTTCTAAATTTGTATTAGATTTTTATGGATTATATTTGTTTCAGAGAAAAAAAAAACAACTGCTTGATAGAAACTTAGGGTTTTTGATTAAATAATCTGCCAATTTCCAAGGATCGAGCACATCTGAATGATAAATAATTGTAATTATTGCCAGTATGTTCTTTGAATCAATCTTTATATGTCGAAATGAGACCTTAATCTTCCATTGCTTGCATCACATGGCATGTATTTGTGTTGGATCTTGTAAATGTTCTTGTTGTTCTTGAATAAAACCTTCGCATTCTAGGTCTTTGATCCTTGCAATAACCAATATTAGATACTAAACTGTTTGAGTGATAGGCCGCGATATGATAAAATACTTTAGTAATCTAGGGTTGCGCTTCATCCATACAACATTCCAACATTAGTTTAAGCCTTAGCTGCGGACTATGGCAAGCGATGGCTGCGTCCTGTACATTCTTTTTGGTGGGGTAATCACTTAGGTTTATAGATTAAGGCTCCGCGACATTTGATCCCATAGCTTGATGACTGCGGCCTATTGAAACTAGTTTGATAACATTCTCCTTAGGTTCTCAGTTTAGAGTTAGCAGTTTTTTAGCCCATAGTTACTACGGCATGTAAGAAAATAATATCTTCCATCAAATCCATATGCCGTGGCGACAAATATCTTTTAGGGGCTTAGAACCCAACCTTTGTAGATTTCCCATTTGGCCTTAATATTTCTTGTTCATCCTCAACTTGATATATCATTGAACCTACCGTTGCCTCTAAGAGGCCTCAATACCATACTGGCTGCGGCACCTAACTGTGGATTGGTCTTTTCAGGTACTGCTGCAGCCATATGAACTGTAACCCAGACAATTTTTTGAGAGGCTTTTGGGAAAAACATTTTGGAGCCTCTCCTCCTAAACTTCCTTTCATGCCTCTTTTGAAGTCAGTAGGTCCTTGCCAACTGAAGGTTTACCTTAACTACGTAGTACTAGACTCTAACTCTGCGAATTCTTCCTGTGGGAAGGATTTTGAGACCATGCTAATGGAAGAGGAAGCCAATTCTAGTAACCAACCTATGACGTAGAAGATAATGCCGCAGCAAGGGGTGCAACTGATGTTAGGGATAATCCAGATGGACCCTCTAGGAGGGCTGAGAGACCTCCTGATGCGCTTGATATCCCCAACATTATGACTCAAGAATGGGTTGATCAAGTAGGTGAGGCCTTCGAGTTTCTTGAGGGCTTGATGTGCTCATATCCTTCCGCAAAACAAAGGACCTGCACGAACCTTGCTAATGATGGGGTCCGTTTCCCTCTTCATGCGTTTCTGTATGGGCTGCGACTACCTATCCCAGTCCCAGTTAGGAGAATTTTTGAAACAATGAAGTTAGTCGCAGCCCAAGTAAACCCCAATGGTTGGAGGGCGATTCTTGCCTTAGTAGTATTATGGAAACATAAGTTCAATAGGGACATAACCCCCACGGAGTTCTTCCATTTTTACATGCCAAAGGAGAACTCCATGAAATTTGCGTGGTATTACTACCTTACTGTCCGTAGCAAGGATGAAACTCTTTACTCTGGGAGTCCCACCAGTGTAAAAAATTTGAAAGGAAAGTATTTTTATATTTCTGGATAAGGATGGGAGGTTGATCCAGAGGAATCTGAGAGAGAGAAATCTCATAGGAAGCCGCGGAAATAGGGACATCCATCCAAACTAGGTACTCAGGGCTACATCTTTGATAACATATCGCATCCTATTTCGCAATTCACAAGGTTCTTTTTATTGTATTTTACCAACATAATCCTCTTGTGCAGCTCTTGATAATTTACAGCTCGGTGAGAGAAAAGAGAGAAGAGTGGGAAGGGATGCGGCCATCAAGGATAAAGAGAAAAAATTCAGCACCTTAGTGAGTTCTTTTTCCATATTTGAGGCAGGTTATTTCCCCAACAAGTCTCAACCAACAAAGACGGTCGCGGAATGTAATCGATCACACCTTCCTTAACATTTCGTAGTATTGTCTTCTAATCGTCGATATTTAAAACCTCTACTTTGTTTCTCCTTCAGGCGAGGAGATAGATATGGAGATTTTGAAAGCTCAGTTACTAGAGATGGATGATCATGCAACTTACCTTAACAATGCTTCCAATAGAGGGAGGAGGAAGAGAAAGAGGTCTCCTGCCGCCGTTCCAAATGATGTTGAGCCCACTACCATTGATGAGGTGGATGTGACAAATCCCACACTTGGGAGGGCTGCAACACATGAGATGTTTGAGGATAATGTCGGGGCATCGCAAAGAGGAGGCCAATTTGATGATGATATTGGCGTGCACCTGGCCGCGGTAGGCCTTCTTCCCTCTGATACTGACAATACCGGTGGACGCGACACTTCACCTGTTATTTCTGCTAGCCATTCCCCTCCGCGTACTATTATGGCTGTAAATGCCAACCTGCCACCACCCCAAGTTAGGCCAAGGGTTGGACCTGATGGACGTTCACGGCCTCAGCTTAGGGAAGAAAATCCCAGTTCCTCCTGGGATATAACTGCAAGAGCCGTCCGTAGAATGAGAAAGGTTTGAGAGGTTGTGGATCTGAATCGTCTAGCGAAAGAGGACCACGAGGATTTGGAGGAATATGCCCTTCATAGCTTACTGTGGGTATTAACTTCTCCCACTTGGATTTTTTTTGTTGGTTATTAATTCTTACTTATACTGACTTTTCAGAATTCCAATATAGGAGGTATAAAGGTGTGTTACGTGCTCAAGTCACGTGACAAAATGGATGAGTCTGACAAGTAGGGAATCCTTCTAGAAGAAGGAAAACTGTTAATTGATCTCATGACTGTTCAAAGGCTACGGTCCGTCATAAGGTGTGCGACCCATCATAAGGTGTGCGGCCCGTAACATGGTGCACCCTGTAATAGGGGGATGCAGCCTGTAACAAGTCATAAGTAGAAGGGTGCCGTGGCAGGGGTGATGATGCTGGAAATAGCACCACCCTTCAAGGTGTTTGCGAGCTCAATTCAATGTTAACAATGGCAGCATAATTGTACATACACATACAATAGAAGGGGGTGAGGAGAAGAGGATTCACACCGGAATATAAGTGGTTCAGCCAATCAGGCCTACGTCCACTGTGCAAGTGTATGATATGTAATACTGTATAAGGGCTCTAATGGCAATGGATACAATCTCTCAATCTCTCTCTCTCTCTACTGTGTATTTGAACAGCGTTTCAGCTAGGGTTGTTAAATTGGGCCCCTTTGCTAGGTAGAGGATGACCTCTATATATAGTACCTAGGGGGTGTAATATACCCCCCATGCATATAGTATGCATGTGTGTGTTAGCCTAACCAATATGGGAGAGCCACCTGTCACTGTCACATGTAGAGAATGATGATGAAATATTCTCCCCACGTGTGGGGAATAATCTTGTTACAACTGATGTGTGTCCACGTGTCCTTATCCAAATGTCAACAGATACTCGGCTACTATACTGGTGCATGACCTCGGCCTAGGAGAGGCCGAGGTTGACAAGTCTAGTTGCTCGTTCGATATGAGATGAACCATAGGGGTTACAGCTTGATCTCAACGGAGACAATGGATAGGGGTCAGATCGGGCCGAGGTTAGGATGGCTTATGATTGGAGCATTCTGATGTCATGACGAGGTTATTACTGGGGCTTCCTGTGAGCTCGGCCTATATCTGGACGAGGCTGCCTTTCCCAGATGTACGAGAGTGATGCTGACACTTATGATGCATGCGATGTCCTTTGAAGAGGCTTGTGGTAGTGTCGGCCCTGGTTGACCTTGATATGGACGAGGGCTGATATCGCGTGTCCAAGACTTGTCCAGCGTCGGCCATAATCTCGGCCGAGGTTGGTGTCTCTGGGCCGAGGTCACACTTGGGTCATATCAATCACCCCCCATCCCTTAGTCATATGTGGGAGCAGGTGACTAGGGGATTAGCACACCTCCGAGGCCTGTCTATTACGAGCCAATATTTGTTTGACACTTGTCCAATGCTGAAGTATGCTTGCTTGGTGGGCGTGTGCTGTTAGCCGCCCTTTGGGGCTCCCAAGGCAATAATGGGCCTTGGGAATTGCGCCTGTATATTTAAGGGTTTTGAACCGTAATTCCCTCCTTTCTTCTTCACTTCTCTCGTTTCTAGCCAAACTCATTCCTGCAGCCTTCTCTCTCTAGAAAGATATTTGTTGAGGATTTTAGAAGGTGGTTTCTCGCGTCTTCTCATCTCCTCCTTACTATTTCATCCTCAGGTAACCTTCGCCATACTTTTTCCTTTATTTTTCGTGCAAGTCTCCTTATTTTTGCATTTTCTGGCGAGTTTCTGAGTTTTCCGGTGAGACCACCATTATTTCAGGCGAACAATTCTTACCAAGTTTAGGTAGTTTGATCTTTAAACTTCTTTACTTCACTAGCCAATCTTGTTTGTAGTTTTAGGAAGTCTCCTAAGTGTAGTGTCAGCCCCTGATGCTCAGACCCTTATACCAACTTCTTGAGGAGTTCCCTTCCCTTAGAGAGAAGACTTTAGAAAATATTAGACAAATAGAAAGAGCACAGGAGGAGGCCCGTAGGTCATAAGAATTTCCCATTAGACCTATCTTTCCATCACCTCTGAAGGCGATATATCCTGATCCCCCGAAGTTTTTCACTCAGACAGAGGTTCCTGCTGATCCCATACCGATGTCTGAGTCTGAATCTTCTACCTCAGACCCCATGTCTGTGGATTCCTTTTAGGAGGCCATGGACTTCACACCTCGGCCTGATCAGGCCCCTGATCAGGTCGAGGTCTCCAACCGAGCCTCATCCCATAATAGCTCAAGCACCTCAACCTCTTCCTCAGAGGTTGAAATTGTTGAGCCAAGTGTGGCTATACCACCCATACTTGACGTCATCCCTCTGTTGGTCGTCACCGGGGCAGAGTTCACTCAGAGGTTCCTGAGCAACCCATCAACATCTGCTCCGACCGACGTTGAGTTGGATGATGATGATGAGGTTGAGAGCGATGTTGACGTCTCTTAGGCGGCTGAGATCGAGAGTACTATCACTGAGGTAGACCTTCTCTGCTTCAGATATCTATATTCTATCAGTCCCTTAATAAAGCTTAGGAGACCTCTGAGGGAAGAGAGGGCTTATCATGGCCGAGACGGCGAGATCTTCTTGTACGAGCAGATGTTCAAGTTAGGGTTTTGTCTGCCCATTCACCCCATTATCAAATCCATCCTTTCCTATATCAATTTTGCCCCCTCTCAACTATCCCCTAATGCCTGGAGGATCATAATAGGGGCCATAGTCTTATGGAAGGATGTCCACCACTCAAACCTTCCAGTTCAAGTCTTTTTGGGGTTGCTATGTCCCTTCCTCAGCTAAAAATCATCTGAGCTACTATCATTTTGTTTCTCGGAATCCTGAGAAGAAAATGCTTCAAATAACTCAGACTGCCAACCATAACTGGAAGCCTCAGTATTTCTTTGCTTTTGGGCCATGGAAATTTGGCCCATGTGTTCCCTCGTCTATTCTTGACCCGAGGATGCCCCTGAGGTGGGTTAAAGTCACAATGTCTGCGAGGGCCGACCCTGGCCTAAGTCTACAAAACCTCCAGAAGGTGAAAGCCCTTCAAGATAAGGGGGCACACGGTCTGTTTGTTAAGTTCGAACACTTGATGACTCCCCACTACCTCTCTGGGACAGGTCTAGGTGGAAGTCCCCTTGTCGAGCTTGGTAAGAATTTTTATTTCAAGTTGAACCTCTGAGTTTATTCATGTCTGATTATCTAACTCGGATCTACTTATTTTTTGTAGAGCAACCACAGGATATCTCAGACGAACTCTGGAAAATGGTCGCACCCAGCTTGACGAGACTTGCCAAGAAAGCAGGCCTTAATGCTCCTCCCCCATCTCCCTCTGCCTCTAAGCACCAATCCACAAAGAAGAGGGCTCCATAAAGTCATGCCCCTGAGGATCGGAGGTCGAAGAAGAAGAATGTTGACACTGCCATCCCCATCTCTTCAGCTGATGCCCTGTCGGCTCGTCTAGATCAGTTGAAAATAACTGACAGCATAGTCGGCCACAGTCTTCAAGCCCTAGATGCCCTCGACTTTGCGATGATCGAGGCTAACAAATGCTTCTTCAGGTCACTGGACACCCCATTACTGGTTGAGTTCGGCATTCATAGATCCATTCAGGTATGACTTGATCTTTCTTCATAAATTCTTTAAGTGTAACATCTGATTTTTCTTCAGCTCATTCATGCTCACAAAATATGCAGGGCCTGGCAGCTGTGCACCACTTATCCAATTGTACTCTGAGGAAATTTCCCCTCATCCAAAAGGGTCAAGAGGCCGAGAAGGTCCAGAGCACTCTGAACGCAGAGATTGACCGCCTCAAATCTGAGCAGAAGGATTCTGAGAAGAAGGTGAGGGGGCTGGAGAAGGACATCTCTCAGCTTGGTAAGGATCATACTGCAGCTCTGAAGGCTAAGGATGATGTTCTGCAGCAGAAGGTCAACTCGACCGTTAAGAAAGCCCTCGATGACGCCTCTGAGAAGATAATCTCTTACTACAAGTCCTCTGACGAGTTTATGAGCTTCGTCTTTGAATACCTTGAAAGAGGTATCAAAGCCACTATTAAGAGGGCTGATTTCAAGGAGAGGTAGGCTGGCACTTTGAAAGCCTCAGAGTTCGTAGGCCTCGGCTTTACCGATTGTAAGGACACAAGTTTCCAATTGAGTCCATATATAGTTTTGGCTCAATTCCGGACAAAAACATTTATTCATAGGATTGTATTTAATTGTAATATTCTCAAGCCTATGAAGTGTTTGTTGAAGATGTAGCGGCAAAGAGTATAAAGCTTCATCAATATGCCGGTTTGCGTGCCTCATTTCTATGTCATCAACCATAGTTCCATTCTCCCAAGGTATGAATGCAATATTATATATATAGGAGCTTGGAACAAGTTTTATTGGGTGTTAGGTTTTATAAAAACTGTGTTTTATTTTTAGAAAGAATTAATTAAAACTTTAAACTAAGTTTATAAAGTTTCTGGGCTAAAATCCAATTTTCCAAACATTCTGGAAGTTCGTTCGATAGGTCGTTCGAACGAGTTTCTCGCTCGAACCAGATGTCGTTCGAACGAGTTTGCCAACGAGTTTCCAGTACAGGCCTTTGAAATGTTGTTCGATATGTCGTTCGAATGAACCTTATGTTCCAACAAGATATCCAACGAGATTTCTAACGAGTTCAATCTAGAACTTCGTTGAAAGTCTCGTTCGAACGAGATTTCGTTCGAACGAAATGTCGTTCGAACGAGATGTCAGGCGGGAACAATTTTTGGTAGTTTTGAGCAGTTTTTCACCCACTTTCCCACTTATTTCTTAACTAGTTTTTTCCAGACTTTATGATGTGCGGGAAACCTTTTTCCAAAGACATCTTTTTCATATCCTACTAACACTTAGAGAGTGTTTAGAGAGCAAAAACAAAAGGAGAAAAAGATCAAGTTTTGAGTGTTAATTTTTCAAAGAGAAATTCACTTACCACTCTAGTTTACACCCAAATAAGTTTCTTCCAAGTTCACCTATATACATATCAATTGCTTGGAGTTTGGCACCGATTTTTCTTTACCGATTTGAAGAAGAGAAGTTTCGGGTTTTCTTCTACATCCCATAAACAAAGAAGAAGTTGTTTACTTTGATTTACCCTCTTGGAGAAAGGCTCCATGTTCGGGTGATGGTGACCATATAAAGTCCGATCGGTGGATTCCGAGACTGCGGTGGAGTTCCAAGGTTATCCGCTAGGAAGAGGTATCTACAAGAAGAAGCGTCGAGGCTTGAGAGGGATCGAGTCGTGTGTTGTAAGCCTTTCTGTCTTGTATTTGTAAATTTCGTATCTAGTGGATTTGAGGCTAGGGCCGTCCGAGGTTGTTTCCCGTCTTGGGTTTTTCCTCGTACATCGTGGCGTAGTGTGATTGATTTATTTTATCTTGCATAATAATTTAGAATGCATGCTTAGGATAATTCAAGATAAAATTTGGTTTAAATTATCACACTTAATTTAATTTGGTGCTAAATTAAATATTGGGTAAAGTTCATTTAATTCAAGTCATTTAATTTTATTGCTAAAATTGGTTTGACCTATTTTGTTTAAATGAAAAATATGACTTAGGCAAATTCTAGGGCTTGAATTAATTGGTTTAAGTGAAATTAATATTTGTGTGTTTCATGAATTTTCACTTGTGTTTAATTTTAATTTGTTTAAGAAAATTAAAATTTGGTATTCGTCTGTTTTATTGAACCATCCTAACGCTTCCGCATCTTGTTCTAACTAAAAGGAAATTCTAAGGAAATAATATTTTAATTGAGAATATTAATAAATCCTTTTCAAATTGGTATCAGAGCCAAAGCGATAAATTATTTCGTTAAAGATCCTTAAATAATTTTTGGCTAAAATGGAATTTTCCCCATTTTCAAAATTTTCTATTTTCGATGGTTCTAACTATGCGTATTGGAAAGCGCGAATGTAATCGGCACTAAAATCTATCGACGAGAGAGTTTGGATGTCTGTTGTTAACGGGTGGTCCCCACCAACTTATTTAGTTGAAAATGAACGTGTTCCCAAACCCGCCGATAGATGGACTGAAAATGAGTTTAAACTTTCTAATTTTAATTCCCGTGGTTTGAATGCCTTGTATAGCGCTGTCACATCGGATGAATTCCGATGTATTATGATGTGTGAAACCGCTAAAGAAGATTGGGATATTTTACAGCTACCTCATGAAGGAACTAGTGTCGTTAAAGCTTCAAAACTCTAAAACCTCACCACTCAATTTGAAACTATCAAAATGAATGAAAAAGAAACTTTTGATGAATTTTATGCTAGACTTTCTGATATTGTTAATTCATAGTTTAATTTGGGAGATAAAATACCTGACGACCATGTTGTAAAGAAAATTTTAAGGTTCCTACCCGATAGATTTATTCCAAAAGTGACTGTTTTAAATTATTTACCATCTTTAGCCTCTACAAAATTAGAAGAGCTTGTAGGTGATTTATAAAACTATGAACTAGATATGTTTCCCTCTAAAACTGAAAAGAAAATCGAAAAGGGCGTTGCTTTAAAAGCCCGAAAAGAGGTCAAACAAGTAGAAGAGAGCGAGAGTGACAGTGACTCGGAAGACATGGCTTTGTTTGCTCGTAAATTTAGAAAATTTCTTAAAATTAACAAAGATAAATTTAAAAACGATTTTAAGAAATTTGATACTTCTAAGCATGACAAAGGCGAGAAGATCCCTGAAGCCGAGAAGATCCCTAAACCTAGTAATGAAAATTTAGATAGGGACGAGTATAATAAGTGTTTTGATTGTGAAGGCTATGGCCATAGGGCTTATGAGTGCCCCACTAAACTAAGGAAAGAAAGTAAACGACCCATTGCATATAATGCGACCCTTAGTGATAATGATAAGGAAAAGGGACCCGATTCCCCCACTAAGCCTAATTTTATGGCTTTTATGGCTAGTCATGTGAGTGATAGTGAGAACTCATCGATTGATGAAACGTTAACTCATGACACTTCCAAGGTCATTGTTTATGATTCTCTTGTTTTTGATGATAGTGAGAGTGGAGAAGAAAGAGAGAGTGAAAATGAAGAAGAGGTCAATGTGAGTGAACTTCAAAATGATTTTCAAGAACTTTACAAAGAATCTATTAAATTAAAAAGGTCTAATTTGAAGTTAGAAGCTAGTTTAAGAGAGAGTGTTAAGGTCGATGATGAAAATGCTTTAATAGAAGACCTTAGGACATGTGAGAGTACTCTTCAAGAGAAGATTGAATATGTAGAAGGCGAAAGAGATAGCCTTAGGGATTTAACGGAATCCTTGAAAAAGGAGCTTCTTGCTTTTGAAGAGAGAAATGTTTTATTAGAGTCTAACATTTTAGAATTGCAAAATAAATTAAAAGACTCTAGTAATGTCAAATTTGATTTGGAGTGTCGTTCAGAAAAACTAGATAAAATCTTAGGAACGGTCCAAATTAAAAATGACACGTGTGGTTTAGGCTTCAATACTTGTAATGAATTTTCTCATAATGCCAAAACCAATATTTTAGGAGAATCGTCTAGGAAAGACTTTAGAGATCACTCCTTAGGTAAATATTTTCGACATGTTTTTACTTGTACACATTGTGGTCGAAAAGGTCATCTTAGGAAATTTTGTTTTGTTCTTAAATGAATTCCTACAAAATCCCATAGTAAATTAACCACGGTAGTTAAAGTTCCAACACCCCAAGATAATCATTCTTCATTAATTTGGGTTAGGAAATCCGACTTGGTTGCCTTGCAAAATAAGGTTTTTGATTCTCATTTACTTTCACATGCTTCCTCCCTTGCTAAATCTAAAGGATGAATGAGTTAGTGTTTTGCATACTCTAGCTTTTGTACTTCATGATATATTCACATGCTAAATGTATGCTTGTTGAATCATTTTCTAGTCTATGATCCATGCTTATCACATCCTAGAATTATGTTTTTTGTTTATCTTTTGTATTACATTTCTTTTATTTTGTTTGCATAAAATGAAAAATACAAAAAGATTTTTGTTTATCGTTTGGATTTTATCCCTTGGTAATTTAAGTTTAATGAAAAATTCAAATGATTTTTGTTTGTAAGCCACCGTTTGGAATGGACCTAAAAGAAATACGTGGTTCAAAGGCTTAAAAACAGAAAATATGGCATTAAAAAGAAACTAAATTGCCAAGGCTTATGTTTGATTGATATATTCATTCAAATTTAATATAAATTCATATTGAGGGATATTGGATGGTATATCAATGGTTTGTACAATGTCCATTTATCCTAGTTGCGTATCTCATGTCATGACTCTATTGGTTTGTAGAATCATCAATACGCTAGGCTTGTATGCATTGAGTATGTTTGTTCATTGAGTTCAATTTATATTGTCACATGAGGTTATATTCTAGTGTGATGAAGTTTGCAATCAATTGAGAACTCCGTGAACATGCTTTAAGTGATTGGGTCTAAATTTAATTGTTACTAGTCCACACCCCAACACTTCCGTTTCATATGACACATTTTTGTCATACGAGTGTGAAAAACTCCTATTATATGTTGTGTGTGTCATTTGTGTGTTTATATCTATATATGTATACTTGAGTCTCTTTGATATATATATTATGTATACATATATTTGATATTTTTGTTTAGTCTTTGCTTTGCTTTCTAATCCATATATGCTTTAATTCATACTTGACATCCATCTTATTGCATTCTTTGTTGATATCACATCCTTAATAATTTATATATCATATTGGCATCATTTTATTGCATCATAGTTGGTATCCGATGTTACTGTTTGGATTAGTTGAAATTTTGTTGCCCATATGCTTTAACGTTCTCATCACTATATGCACCGTTATTGTTTTGATTCTTTAGCCTTTGTCTATTCCTGAACAAAAAGGAGGAGAATGATAGGGGGAGAAATGGTATCTAATCCTATTATTATCGTATCTTAGTTTGGGGGAGATTTATCTTAGGGGGAGACGTCTTTTTAAGTGTGTCATTTGTTTGATAAAGGGGAGAATTAATTTAGGGGGAGTAATTGCAGTTAATATTTTGATATTTCCTATGCGTTTGATAGTTTGCTTAAGTGTGCAGGAATAAAGCGGCATCTTTCAATGGCAAAGAGTTTGGCAAATCATTTGATCCTTGGGTTGAGTCAAGTTTGGGTGGGTTATGTTTTGAGTCTAGTAGAGCTTGACGGCCCTTTAGGATTTTTGTTTGGTTTTTGTCCCGGAATAGCCAAAGGGGGAGATTTGTAAGGACACAAGTTTCCTATTGAGTCCATATACAGTTTTGGCTCAATTCCGGACAAAAACATTTATTCATAGGATTGTATTTAATTGTAATATTCTCAAGCCTATGAAGTGTTTTTTGAAGACGTAGCGGCAAAGAGTATAAAGCTTCATCAATATGCCGATTTGCGTGCCTCGTTTCTATGTCATCAACCATAGTTCCATGCTACCGAGGTATGAATGCAATATTATATATATAGGAGCTTGGAACAAGTTTTATTGGGTGTTAGGTTTTATAAAAACTGTGTTTTATTTTCAGAAAGAATTAATTAAAACTTTAAACTAAGTTTATAAAGTTTCTGGGCTAAAATCCAATTTTCCAAACATTCTGGAAGTTCGTTCGATAGGTCGTTCGAACGAGTTTCTCGTTTGAACCAGATGTCGTTCGAACGAGTTTGCTAATGAGTTTCCAGTACAGGCCTTTGAAATGTCATTCGATATGTCGTTCAAACAAACCTTATGCTTGAACGAGATATCCAACGAGATTTCTAACGAGTTCAATCTGGAACTTCGTTAGAAGTCTCGTTCGAACGAGATTTTGTTCGAACGAAATGTCGTTCGAATGAGATGTCAGGCGGGAACAGTTTTTGGTAGTTTTGAGCAGTTTTTCACCCACTTTCCCACTTATTTCTTAACTGATTTTTTCCAGACTTTATGATGTGCGGGAAACCTTTTTCCAAATACATCTTTTTCATATCATACTAACTCTTAGAGAGTGTTTAGAGAGCAAAAACAAAAAGAGAAAAAGATCAAGTTTTGAGTGTTAATTTTTCAAAGAGAAATTCACTTACCACTCTAGTTTACACCCAAATAAGTTTCTTCCAAGGTCACCTATATACATATCAATTGCTTGGAGTTTGGCACCGATTTTTCTCTACTGATTTGAAGAAGAGAAGTTTTGGGTTTTCTTCTACATCCCATAAACAAAGAAGAAGTTGTTTACTTTGATTTACCCTCTTGGAGAAAGGCTCCATGTTCGGGTGACGGTGACCATATAAAGTCCGATCGGTGGATTCCGAGACTGCGGTGGAGTTCCAAGGTTATCCGCTAGGAAGAGGTATCTACAAGAAGAAGCGTCGAGGCTTGGGAGGGATCGAATCGTGTGTTATAAGCCTTTCTGTCTTGTATTTGTAAATTCTGTATCTAGTGGATTTGAGGTTAGGGCCGTCCGAGGTTGTTTCCCGTCTTGAGTTTTTTCTCGTACATCGCGGCGTAGTGTGATTGATTTATTTTATCTTGTATACTAATTTAGAATGCATGCTTAGGATAATTCAAGATAAAATTTGGTTTAAATTATCACACTTAATTTAATTTGGTGCTAAATTAAATATTGGGTAAAGTTCATTTAATTCAAGTCATTTAATTTTATTGCTAAAGTTGGTTGGACCTATTTTGTTTAAATGAAAAATACGACTTAGGCAAATTTTAGGGCTTGAATTAATTGGTTTAAGTGAAATTAATATTTGTGTGTTTCATGAATTTTCACTTGGGTTTAATTTTAATTTGTTTAAGAAAATTAAAATTTGGTATTCGTCTGTTTTATTGAACCATCCTAATGCTTCCGCATCTTGTTCTAACTAAAAGGAAATTCTAAGGAAATAATATTTTAATTGAAAATATTAATAAATCCTTTTCACCGATCCCCAGTTTGCCCAGGCCCTTCAGGAGGTGGAGGAGGAGGCTGTCGCGCCTTCCGAGACTGCCACATTGGACGGCACTGAGGTTGAAAGGGCAGACCAACATGATGACGTGGCCGAGGTGACCAATGTTGTCCAACCTAGCAAAGCCACGGATATCAACATTCCCCCCTCAAACCCTTAGATAATTTTTTATCATTGTTTGTAACCCATAACATTATGAAACTTGTCTGTAATCCGTGATCATCTATTATTTCTGAATTTATCAACCTCTGAGGAGTATCATCCTCACTTACTTTTATTGAATGTCATGTGATGTTTTCGCTCTTAGTCTTGTTGCAATGATATCTTGTTTAAACTTAATCAGTGGTCTGACCTCAAACCTCGTCACCACTGAGTGATGTTATGAAGGTATGAGGTCATCACCTAAGATGTTATACCCATAATTAATCTCACCAAATTAATGATGTTAAGGGTCTGAGGTCATCCCATTATGGTGTCTGAACTCAGACCTCGTCTCTACTGAATGGTGTTATGAGGGTCTGAGGTCATCACCTAAGATGTTATCCCCATAATTAATCTCACCAAATTAATGATGTTGAGGGTCTGAGGTCATCTATTATGGTGTCTGAGCTCAGACCTCGTCTCGACTGAATGGTGTTATGAAGGTCTGAGGTCATCACCTGAGATGTTACCCTCACAATTAGTCTCACCAAATTAATGATGTTATGGGTCTGAGGTCATCCATTATGGTGTTTGAGCTTAGACCTCGTCACCACTGAATGGTGTTATGAAGGTCTGAGGTCATCACCTGAGATGTTACCCTCATAATTAGTCTCACCAAATTAATGATGTTATGGTTCTGAGGTCATCCATTATGATGTCTGAGCTCAGACCTCGTCACCACTGAATAGTGTTATAAAGGTTTGAGGTCATCACCTGAGATGTTACCCTCACAATTAGTCTCACCAAATTAATGATGTTATGGGTATGAGGACATCCATTATGGTGTCTGAGCTCAGATCTCATCACCACTGAATGGTGTTATGTAGGTCTGAGGTCATCACCTGAGATGTTACCCTCATAATTAGTCTCACCAAATTAATGATGTTATGGGTCTGAGGTCATCCATTATGGTGTCTGAACTCAGACCTCGTCACCACTGAACGGTGTTATGAAGGTCTGAGGTCATCACCTAAGATGTTATCCTCAATTAATTTCACCAAATTAATGATGTTATGGGTCTGAGGTCATCTCATTACGGTGTCTGAGCTCAGACCTTGTCACCACTGAATGGTGTTATGAAGGTCTGAGGTCATCACCTGAGATGTTACCCTCATAATTAGTCTCACCAAATTAATGATGTTAGGGTTCTGAGATCATCTCATTACGGTGTCTAAGCTCAGACCTCGTCACCACTGAATGGTGTTATGAAGGTCTGAGGTCATCACTTAAGATGTTATCCCCATAATTAATCTCTGACATAAGAATGAAGCAAGAACCGTCATGGGAACTGATCTTTTATTAATAACCTCTTCATAATAAGATGCTACATTTACATAAAACTCTATGCAACATCATATGTAATATCTCTTCAGGTGATCAGCATTCCATGGGTTAGCGAAAGGTTCTCCTTCTAGGTTTTCTAGCCTGTAGGTGCCAGGTACAACCTCTTCTGTCACTTTGTAGGGGCCATGCCAGTTTGGGTGAAGCTTATTTGCTTTATGTATGGTCTTTTTTAGCACTAGGTCTCCCACTGCAATGGGTCTTGAATTAACCCTCTGGTTGTAGAATTTCGCTGCCCTCTGTTGGTAGGTTGCTTGTCTGATCTCAGTGTCTTCTCTTCTTTCTTCGATCAGATCTAGGTCTAAACTCCTCTCTTCCCCATTTTTATTGGGGTCATAAGTCTGAACCCTATGAGTTGGGAGTCCTACTTTTGTTGGTATGACAGCCTCTGTGCCGTGCACTAACATGAACGGGGTCTCTCCTGTAGGTGTCCTTGTCGTGGTTCTTTAGGCCCATAACACAGTGTATACCTCTTCAGTCCATCTTCCCTTTGCATCCTCTAACCTCTTCTTGATTCCATCGAGAATTGTTCTGTTCGTAACCTCGATCTGACCGTTCGCCTGAGGTCGGCCAGGAGATGAGAAGAACTGCTTTATCCCAACTCTTAGGCAGTACTTTTCTAAAGAGGAGTTCTTGAACTGGGTCCCATTGTCCGAGATCAGAGTGTTCGGGAGGCCATATCTGCATATGATGTTCCTCCAAATAAACTGGAAGTTCTTCTGTTCTGTGATTGTTATCATCGGCTCTGCCTCCACCCACTTTGAGAAGTAGTCAATGGCAACTATCAAGAATCTATAATTGTTGGCAGCTCTTGGCAGAGGTCCTACTAAGTCAATTCCCCATACCGTAAATGGCCATGGATAGGTGATTGATGTCATAGGCTGATGGGGTTGATGAGGAATAGTGGCAAACCTTTGACATTTATCGCACCTTTTCACGTAGGCTGCAGCGTCCTTGGACAGGGTTGGCCACCAGTACCCCTGTGTGATGATTCTCTTGGCCAAGGGTCTTCCCCCTATGTGGCTAGAGCAAGAACCCTCATGAACTTCCTGTAAGACCCGGGGAACTTCCGTGGGATGTACACATCTGAGGAGAGTCAATAGAAATCCCTTTTTGTACAAGACGTCTTCTATCATCGAGAACTTGGCAGCCCTATATCTCAATTTTCTCCTCTCTAACTTAGATTCAGGTAGCTCTCCCCCTCTAATATATCTGACGAGGGGGTCAATCCATGAGTCTCCCAGGTTCAAATTATGATAAGGGTTACATACCTCTTCTTCCTCGATGGTTGCCTTTCCCAAGACCTCGATCGGAATGGTCCTTTTAACATCTGTCTTTGTTACCGAGGCTAGCCTTGCCAATGCATTTGTGTGACTGTTACTTTGTCGAGGCACTCTCTTCAGTTTTGCCTCTTTAAAATATTCCAACATATTTCTCACCCTTTTCAGGTACTTCGCCATCCTTTTGTCTTTGGCCTCATAGACTCCCAACACTTGATTGACAACTAACCTTGAGTCCTTATGTAGTAGAAGTCGCTTTACGCGGAGAGTCTTTGCCAATAAGAGACCTGCTATCATGGCCTCATACTCGGACTCGTTGTTTGAGGCATGGAAGTTGAATCTCAAAGCATATTCAATGTTAGCACCATCTAGAGCCGAGAGTATTAACCCTGCACCGCTTCCGCTGTCGCAGGAAGAGCCATCAACAAAGAGGCTCCAAATGTCTGTATCTGATGAAAAGGCCCCTTCCGTCATGACCCCCTGTTTGAAGAGATATCGATACTCCTCGTTCTCCGTAATTCTGCTCATAACTTTTTTAGATGTGACCTCTTCCTGACCTCGGAAGACACTTGGTGTCGTCTCTTCCTAATTTTGGAAGACACTACGGTTTGTCTCTTCCTTGACCCCCAGGCCCTTCTCTGCCTCGGCCTCTTCCCAGGTGAACTCAACAACAAAATCCGCGAGGGCTTGCCCTTTGATGGCTATCCTAGGTTGGTAGGTAAGATCATACTCCCCCAACTCGATGGCCCAGGTCATCAATCTCTCGGACTTCTCAGGTTTAAGCAGGACCTGTCTTAGTGGGGAGTCAGTGAGGACTACCATGGAGTGAGCTTGTAAGTAAGGCTTCATTTTCCTTGAAGCATGTATTAAGGCGTAAGACAACTTTTCCATACGGGGATAATTTTGTTCAGACCCTTGAAGGACCTTACTGTTGAAATATACGGGCCTTTGGATCCCATCGTCTTCCCTTATTATGGCTGCACTGATGGCTGATTCAGAGACTGCCAGATGCACATACAACTTTTCTCCTGCGACGGGTCGAGATAGCAATAAGGAGGATCCCAAGTAAGACTTGAGTTGGTTGAAGGCTTATTCACACTCTTCGTCCCATTGGAAGGCCTTTCTTAGAACTTTAAAGAATGGAAGACACTTGTCCGTTGCCCTAGAGACAAATCTGTTAAGCGCATCCACTCTCCCCGTGAGTCTTTGGACATCCTTGATACTCCTAGGAGTCTTCATGTCAAGCAATGCCTTGATTTTCTCAGGGTTCGCTTTAATTCCTCTCTAGTTGACGATGAATCCCAGGAACTTCCCAGCTCCTACCCCGAAGACACACTTCGCTGGGTTGAGTTTCATTCTGTATGAGTCCATAACATCGAAGGTCTTCTCAAGGTCTGCTACATGGGTGCAATATTTCAAGCTCTTTGTTAGCATATCATCTACATACACCTCCATAGTCTTACCTATTTGTTCCTCAAACATCTTATTGACAAGACATTGGTACGTTGCCCCTGCATTTTTCAGTAATACAGGCATCACTTTGTAACAGTACGTCCCTTTATCAGTAATGAAGGCTATCTTCTCTGAGTCTTCAGCATCCATGAAGATTTGGTTATAGCCTGAATACCCATCCATGAAGCTCATGAGCTCATGTCCTGCCGTGGCATCCACCATTTGATCTATCTGAGGTAAGGGATAGCTATCTTTTGGACAAGATATGTTCAGGTCAGTAAAATTAACACACATTCTCCACTTCCCATTAGCTTTGGGCACGATGACTGCATTTGATAGCCACTTCGGATATGTGACTTCTCTTATAAACTCAGACTCTTCTAACTTTTTGACCTCTTCACGGATGACGTCGTATTTCTCCCTGGAGTAGACTCTTCGTCTCTATTTTATACGCTTGGCATCTTTGGTCACGTTGAGCTTGTGACTCATCACCTCAGGGTTGATGCCAGGCATGTCTGCGTGACTCCATGCAAAGACACTCTGCCTCTTTTTGAGGAAGTTTATCGTCTCTTCCTTGATTTTCGAATTAAGGGCATTGCCAACCTGGATGGTTTTTTCCGGATCATCCTCATTGAGGACGATGGATTCTACCTCTTCCGCGGCCTCTCCCTTCTTCAATTTTGTTTCATCTCTTGGATCAACAGTATCAATGCTATAAGTGGTGGTGGCCCTCTTATGGGCCTCTCTCTCTTCGGCCGAGTTGAAGTAACATTCTCGCGCTGTGGTCTGGTCACCTTGCACTTACCCTACCCCATAGGGGGTCGAGAATTTTAGCATCTGGTGGACCGTCGACGGCACAACCTTGAACTCCTTAAGGGCCACTCTTCCTATGATGAGGTTATAGGCCGAGAAGACACTCTCGTCCATCACGAAGAAATTAATCTTCCTGGTCAACCTCTTAGGCCACTCATCACCCATCCGTACGTCCATCTCATACATGCCCAAGGGGTGAACCTTTTCCCTACTGAAGCCTATCAGGGGGTGGTGATAGGGTACTAATCTTGCTCTACTAAGGCCTAAGCTCTTTAAACAAGTCCAAAACATCACATCTGCCGAGCTCCACCCATCTACGAGAATCCTCTGCACCTCGCATCCATGCACCCTTGTCTTTATAACCAAAGGGTCATCATGGGGGGCTAAGATACCTCTGAAGCCGAGTCTGGAGAACCCAACTACGAGGGTGTTTATGTCCACTTTCTTCCTCTTCTGTACTGTATCGAAAGACGTTAGATTCACAACTTCAAGCTTGGCCACTGACTTGGCCTCTGCCACTTGAGCCTTCCTATCAGCTACTTCAGATCCACCACCTGCAAACCCTCTGCATATTGTGCCAACACCGAACGAGATCATACCAACCCTCTTCACCGGGGTGTTGTCATCCTTTGGTGGAAGATCCGGATCATCTTCATCATCACCTTCTGAGTCATCGTCTCTTCGCGCTGGGACGCTGTCACAGCATCTGTCATATCTCCTTTTCTTAGGGTCATCTCTTCCACCCTTAGGAGCCTTACCATCCACATGCTTCCTCAGCTTTCCAGATTTTAACATCTTTTCAATCTCATCTTTCAAAGCTAAGCATCTATCTGTGACGTGACCATGATCCTGGTGGAACTCACACCATACGTTTTTGTTCCTCTTGTGTGGTGGGGCTTTTAGTTTCTCTGGCCATCTCAGAGTCCTGTCATTCTTAATCTCGTTGAGGATGTGCTCACAGCTCACAGTTAGAGGAGTATAGTGGGCGAATTTGTCATCACCCGACCTCTTCTTCCCATCTTTCTTCTTTTGGGATTTTCCATTACTACCGCGGCTTTCATCCTTATACTTGGTGTCCATTGCTTCTTCCGCATTCATTACTTTCCCTGCGGTTGCTAAGATCTCTGCCATAGATCTCGGGGGTCTTCCGGCAGTTTCCACAACGGCTTCCCTATCTGTAGACCCCCTATGAGGGCGGTCATTGCTATGTTCTCTTCATAATCCTCGACCTCCAACTTCTCTTTATTGAACCTGGCTATGTACTCTCTTAAGCTCTCATCCTTGCCCTGCTTGACATACAACAGGTTATTGGTCTTCTTTTGGGGTCTCACCCCAAAGCAGAAGTTGTGGATGAATCGTTCAGCCAGTCCTTTGAAGTTTTTAATTGAGTTCTTCGGAAGAGAGGTAAACATACTGTGTGCTGCCCCTATTAAGGTCCCAGAGAAGGCTCTACACTTCATCTCATCGGGTATCGAGTAGATGTCTGTCGCCGATTGATACATTTCGATGTGGTGCACCGGATTGGTGCTGCCATCATACTTGGGAGACACCACAGGAGGTTTGAACTTAGCTGGGGTTGGGAAGCTCACTATCCTCGCCACAAATGGTGAGCCCTATGAGTAACCCCTGTGCAACGGATCCCTACTTTTAATGAGGTCTCCTATCTTCTCCTCGAGGCACTGGATTGAGTCATTCCATGGTCTTCTGCCCTCAACCTGGCCGAGGTTGTCCCCAGCCACCCCCATGGGATGGACCGAGGGCTCCCCTGCCGCAGCACGTCAGTTGTTGACCTCTTCGTGTTCGCCGCCTCTTCTGTCACAGTGTCGGCCAGGGCTTGTCCGACCCTGTCTGTTTCCTCTCTGAGAGCCTACCGCGCTCCTGGATCTTGATAATTTTTTCCTTAGGTCATTCATTGGACCCAACCTCTCAAAGGCTGATCCTCTGCTCAACCGATCAAAGGCTGACCCTCTTTGTCGAGCCTCTTCATCTCTTCGATTGGCACATCATTGACTTTGCCGAAGAGGGTGCACAGTATTATTCGACACCTCATACGGCTCCCAGCAGTCTTCTGGGGCCTCTTCCGCCTCTAGATCGTCATACCTGTCCTCTAGGCAAGGGTTTCCTTGCCTCCCCAGGCGTAAGATCCTAGGATCAGCAACATCCCTTCTCCACTGGGGTGCAGGCTGGTCCTTCATTGGTGCCTGGGGTGGTCCCCTGGCATCTGGATGAGGCTGAACAGCCGCCGGAGTGATCATATCTGGTGAGACTCCAGGTGGCCTCATCATAGTTTGGATGAGCTATTCGAACTGCTCCTTCATTGCTTGTTACGTCACGGCCAAAGATTTTAAAGCTGCAGCCACCTCCGCCATTTCGGACTGGGGCGGTGCCTGGGTGGAACTAGGCCCTCCTCCACTAGGTGGCGGAAGAGGCGGTGGTAATTCTGGTGTCATGTGTTAACAATAAAGAGCTTGAGTAGCAAGTGAGCTTAATGCCTTAAAGGACCTCTTTCAATGGTGAAATAGCTCCACGCAAGGGGTGGTGCCAGGTTCACCACCAGAGTCTCTGGTGAGGTTAAGCTGAAGAAGAGGAAGAGATAACTTATGCCCCAAAATCATGATTTTTGGGATTTTCGAGGATTTAAAGATTATCGATGGGTGAAATATTTGCTTTGGGGGTTAAGAAAATACGTCGAGGTATTTTAATTATATGTCGCCGTTGAGTAAAGCGACACGAGGTAAGATTTTAATTGGAAAATTCGTATTAAGTTATATTGGGTTAAAATAGTGATTTGCGGTCAAGTACCTCGGATGGTAATTTTGACTACGTCGTGAGTCTCGAACTGGCCGAGATAGTCGGAAAAGAGTGTCTTATTGTCGAAATTGAGTTTCGAGGAATTTTAGAGTTAAAAGGGCTCGTAATTGAGTAAATGAGTCATTTTTGAGTTTTAAGGTGCATAAACCCTTTTTCTTTCTATATGAAGAGGGAGAGAATAAAAAGAGAAGAAAGAAAAGAGAGAACGGAAAGAGGAAGGAAGAAAAATAGGAGAAAAAGAAGATTTCGGGCCAAATTCCGCCGGACTCGACTCGAGATCGTCGGATTATATCCATGAGGCAAGTGTTTACTTGCTTTATTTACTTTTGAGCATAAATCTCATATCGTAGTTTGGTAAAAACAAACCCTAAAGATTTTGGGTTGGGCTTTTGTGGATAAAACGGGTTTTCGAGAGATAAAACGAATAAATCTCAATAATATTTCAATTCGAGAAACTTAGGATTTAATCGAAATTGATTGTTTGTTTCGGGTTCTAGGATGTTTAGAACCCTTGTGATATGTGAATATGTTGTTAGTTGAGTTTGGAGGAGGTTAGGAGAAGAAACAAAAAGCTTGGAGGTATGTTAATGGCCGAAACCGTCTCGGAGAAGATGATGAATAGTGACATGTGTCTTAACCGAATCGATTCGTTCAAGGAGAACTGATTCGGCTCTTGGTCAAAAAATGAAAATTGTAGACCTTTTCGATACGGTCACGTGGGCGCCGACTGCGTATTTTTCGGATTTATTTTGGATTTATATCGATTTTTCTATGGAAAGCTGTCCGAGATCAAAATAGTTAGTCAGAAATTAAGGTTAGACTTAATTGGAGATAAGTATTCGGGGTTCTCAAATAGAGTGTTAGGACCTCTAAAGGACTTGAGGAGATATGAAAACTTTGGGTTTATAGGAATAAATCCGAGTTATAACTTAAATGGTGATTGGATTAAATTTTGGGTCTTTGGGTTATATATAAAACCCTAGGCAATTTTGGGATTTTCGGACAAGTCGAATCGATTCGGTAAGAGACAGTTTGAAAGTAGAACCATTTTGAATTGATTCGGACAGGCCGAATCGATTCGGTACCCTACGAATCAATTCGGACAGGCCGAATCGATTTGGTAGTGGCAGACTTTTGAGGTTTTCTCCTTTTAAGGTTTAGGGAGATTTAAACTATGGTTTTGGAGATTATTATCGGGGATCCTAGTTATGATATCGGGACTCCTAAATGATGGTTTTGAGGGTTAGTAAAACTTTATATGAAAGAGAAGACCTTGGATTGGTGTAGGGCATAATTCGGGAAACGAACATAGTTAACGTTCGGGACGAACAAAATTTGAAAGAGAGAGTTTGGCTACCATCGAGCCTAGGTATTTATGTAATTGAATGTATGTGAGGGAATACTTTGATTTTAGTATCATGCGTATTAGAGCATCACTTGGTTTGGATAGTTCACTAAGGTCAAACAGGGATCGAAATAAAGGGGATGCGTGAACTGTGAGTTAGATTTGTGCACGCTATGGACCGTTGGAAAGCGGATTCTTAGCCCTATGAGATTTTATTGAGATTACTTAGTTTGGAGAGTTGATCGAATTCAAACGGGGATAGGAAGCACTCAGTGGCCTCCAGATTAGTTTTCGAGATAACATGATCGTCCGTGCGAACCGTGAGGCCGATTCACGCACGGTATGGGCCATCGAATAAGGGATTCAGAGACCTATGAGATTTCATTATGATTATATAAGGTTGGAGAGGTGACCAGAGTCAAACGGGGACCCGAAAGCGCCTGGTGGCTTCCAACATCTAAGTAAAATGGATCGTTCATGCGAACCGTAAGTCCAATTTGCACACGGTGGTGACCGTTGAAGAAGGTATTCAAAGCCCTATGAAATTTTATTTATCTTCGCTCAAGTTGGACACTTGAACTGATTTTAACGGGGCTCGAAAGCGCCCAGTGGCCTATAGATGAGTACTCGGAGTATGATTTAGGGTTTACGGAGGGACGAGAAGTGTAAGTGACCTAAGAAGGTACTTGAGGGGTACCAGGATGGGGTTTCTACACCAAGATGTCTAACATAGTTAGTCACTTGATATGGATTTGTCCAACTAGTACTAATCAAGGGTAATTTAGTTTATCGCCAAGACTAGCATTGACTAATTGCGTGAATTAGTAAATTCTATATCAATCACTTTATTTAGGGTGATTAGAACAAATTAATAAACAATAATTTTTTTTAACCAGAAAGAAATATATAAAACACTATAAATGAGAATGTACATTTCATTAATGATAAACAAAAAAGCCAACATGGGTTAACAAGAAGTAAAATAAAGAGAACAATAAAAATCCAAATCCTTTCTAGACTGCTCAATAGACACCTCGGTAGAAGGGTCGATTGAAGCTGGCAGATCAGTGGAAGAGGGAGGCAAAAACTCTCCAGGGAGGACACTCAAGGGGTTAGATAGAGGAGGTCCCTCTACGCAAGAAAGGTCACCCTCATCAACATTACCCCTCTAGAGACCTTCTATCGAGGCTTTGTTAAAGGCAACAGACTCATGATACTCTAGCTAGGAAGTTATCTCCTAGATGGTTGAATCATACCCATCGTTGAAGGACTTTTCCATGTCTACATATCTGGTCTTCTCCCTTTGGGCACTCAGTTTAGAGAGAATGAGCTTCTTTAAGAGGGTCTGCTAGTGGAAGACCATGAGCTTAGTTAGCTGACTATTAACCCGACTAAACTCATTTTGGACCCGTGCAGCCTCCTCTATAACCTTGTTGTGGGCATTGACTTGCTCCTTCAACTTCTTATTCAGATCTTCCACTTATCAGGACCGAGTCTTCATTTGAATACTAAGGTTAGTGTTCTCCTTCTCACTGCCCTACAGTGACTTTCAATGAGAAGAAGCTTGACTAACGAGCTCCCGCTGAATCTTAATGCTCTACACTAACAAAGGAAGACGTGTTAAATAACTTATAAAAATAAAGAAATATATGAAAGAAAAAGAGGTGAAGTCACCAGGATGCTATGAAGAAGACCCTATTTGTGGAGCCTCTCTAGAGTGAATCTCCTCAGCTATGTTATGTTAGACGGAAACATCACTGCCTTAAAAATAGAGAAGGCCACCTCCAAGTCCCTTTAAGCTGAATCAGTGGCCATCACAGGCTCCTTCCCCTTAAATAAGGCATGCTCCGATGGATGGTTTCGGTTCATAGGGAGGGGAGGAGTCCTCTAATGTGACCTTTGATCATCCTCATTGATAACCATTGGTCGACTTGGTAGAGGAGGTATCTTGGAGCCACCACCGATCGAAGTTTTGCCGGTCTTCTTCTTCATGACCTGTTTGACCTCTGCCCTTTGGAGTTCGAGTTAGTGACTATTCTCCTTAACCAACTTCCTTTTCCTCTAGTGGTTATCATAATAAGATCGATTGCCCTTTTGGTTGGCGGTCGATTGTTTGTTCAAATTGTCCCTGGTAGCTTCCAAGTTGATATGTTTTCTGGTTCGGCTTCTCACATTGTCTAGTGAGGAAGAGACTGGGGGGAAAGTAAAGTATTCAAAGGAAAATTCCTCTTGGGCCTCAACCTCCCCCCAAGGTTGACCGAACACACTCACCTTGTAGGAAAAAAAGGATCAAAATCGTCAAAAAATGAACCTAAATCCTCCACTTTTTCCCTCTCATGTTCTTCTCCTTTTTCCTCATCTCGTTCTTCTTCCTCTTCAACCTCTGTTTCTCCCTCATTTTCTCTCTCACTAGAATCAGTGGATATTACATGAGGAGTAGTCGGGGTTGGGTATTCACGGGCGATCGGTTCGACAACTTGAGTGATTGGGATGCCGACCAGGATAGTAGTGAAGTTTGAAGGTATTGGTAAGTAAGTGGGTGATTAAGGAGGATATGGGCTTCTCTCCAATGTGGAGAAACTCCTGATAGTGTCGGTCACCAAAATATCACCAAGTCTCTAAGGTTCATTTAATAATCTGAGGTCTTGGGATTCATAAAAAAATATGCAAACAAAAATTCAGATCGGTCATTAATAAACAAAAATAAGATAAATATAAGTAAACTTCTGGTGGGAGACCTCCAGAGAGCCTACCTGGTACAAGGATCCCCCAAGGTTATTATAGCCTTCACCATAAATTGTCAAGACACCACAACGACATTTTTGTCTGTGTTTTGTTAGAATATGGGCGAATGGGTGACCAAATTTTGGGTCTTATCCCTGGCATTAAAATGGTAAAGTCCAGTGCCTGGGGAAGACCTCAGGTTGTAAATCTCCTCAAGGTCAATGTTGGTCTTATAAATTTGATTAATGGTCACTGTTCCCAATACAATAGGGTAAAATCTTCCGTTTACTTGGGTTGGGAGTATTCCATAATATCAGAGTACTCTCATTAGTAATAAGTGAATGGAAAACTATACCTCCTTCAAATGCTGCCACCATTAATAAGGCCACTTCCCCATGAGGAAGATAAAAAATATCCTCTTTCGCAGAAGAAACCCTCAAAACAACAATATCAGGAATCCCGTATTGACTACAAAACTCCTGAAAATTATTGGTAGAAGAAACCTTATATTTTTTTAATCCCTCGAACT
Source organism: Sambucus nigra (assembly GCA_949130495.1). Classification (NCBI taxonomy): domain Eukaryota; kingdom Viridiplantae; phylum Streptophyta; class Magnoliopsida; order Dipsacales; family Adoxaceae; genus Sambucus; species Sambucus nigra. The sequence continues at coordinate 576,554,421 of OX422217.1, forward strand.
TGGTGGAAGGGGAAAAGGATGAAGAAGACATGAATAGTGGTAATGAGGAGAGAGGTGAGAGAAAATATTACCTTAGAAATTAATGAAAATGCCAATTTATAAGAGATGAAAACCATTATACTTGATCTTAACAAACATTCTCTCAACAACCGTCATAACGGTTAGAAAAATGTGCCACGCGCTCATGCACCATCACTACTTCTAATAATGGCATTGGACACATTAAACAATGCGGCAAACATGTGCGCAAGAAATGAATTCAATGATTGCATTGCGCGCCGCCAAAATGAACGCAAATAAAAGAAAGCATCAAAGTTAACGTACACGTGGAAGGAAATAAAGACAAAACATCAGGCCGATCACCCTAGAACAGCCGAGCATTCACTTAACAACTCAAGGTAAGGTTATTCAGTGTCCAACTGATCGCCTCCACCATGGCGGCAAATGAAGAAACAAGATTAATTAGTCACGTGGTCGTTCACGTCGCGAACAATCAGGAGGAAATATACGGAGCGATTGACCCACAACAGTTTTTATATGATTAATAAGATCAGTAAAGAAAAAGATAAACATGCCGTGACCTACGGGCGTAGGATATTAGGTTAATAAATAAGAACGCTCCGGCGAACATTAGGAATAATTATAATCAACACTCAATAGTCCGGAATCTCGGCTAGTAGCATTAGCATTCCTGTTATTGTTATTCCCCTTCTTTAATACAAATACTCCTCTTTACCCCCGTGGACGTAGGCCAATCTCACGACCGAGCCATGTAAACAATTCTCTCTTTCTTTCCTTCTTTCTTTCTGCATTCATATCATTCTTTGGGGTATTCCTAATATTTCTCTAAATATTTTGGGAAAGATATCCTACAATAGTTACTTAATTATTGTTTTGATTTGCTATGGATGAGATTCAATTTATTGGGTCACTAATCTTTGTATGTTGAACAATGAGTGTGTGAATATGATCCTATTCCGGAGGAAACCATGTCCATGAGATATTTTATATTATGATACTATTTCGATAATCTTACAAGTTGTGATTTTATAAGTAAACCCAACACATAAATTTTATGATCCGGTAAATTATCATTATTTTTTGTTGTAAATTAATCGTGTTATTTTATATGGATTTTTTTTCATTCTTACTAAAAATGTACATATTTTTATCTTACGAAAATAGGGAAAATGGTCTCATTTAAGACTTTGCTAAAGGATATAAAAACTCAAACGTCACCATGAGTATAAAGTACGAAATAAATAAATAAATAATACGATTTTGGCATCACATATTATAAAATAAGATTGGGAGCAATTTTTTCCCAAAATTGACTTGAATAATGAAAAATGTAAAATAGCTTGTTGCAGTGTGCAAAATTCAACTGAATATTTTCCTTTAAATGTTGAGAAACAACACTACCTCTAAGAGTGTGCAGTGAAACTGCAGTAACCAATAAATCGAACCAGATTGGATGCTTTGCGTTAGGTTGGGTTAGTTTTTGCCCTTTAACAGTTCGATTCAGGTTCCAAAAATTGCAGAATCATTTATTTCGGTTCGATTTTCGATTCAACAAACAACACAAACAAAACCGAACCATAAATTGAGCCGATTTATTACAAAACCATGTACGTAGGCCAAACTAGAACCGATCCGATCTTATATATATATAATGTTGCTTTCTCTTTAATATAAAGGTTTTTAGTTAATTATGACTTTTGGAGTTTGGATAACATTTATAGTGTTTATTTAACATGTATTTTTTAAGTTATCTTGTAGGAAAATAATATGGGGATAAGACCAGCCGACATCTACCTCTCCCAGAAGCCTACAGTGAAGCGGAAGCCTTGTGCACTAGGTACGACCTTTTTTTGTAGGAAAATTTAATATTTTATTTATTTATTTTGATACATTTTTCGAACTGATAACCAATCTGAATCGACGCAAGGACTGTTGGATCGGATTGGTTCGAAGCTAGATATATTTAGTTTTTGTTCCGATTCCAAAATGTGGAACCAATCAACTTTGGTTCCGGTTCTAGGTTAGTAGTAGAATCGAACCAACACGAACTCTATTCACCCCTACTAGGTGTTGAATGCAAATTAAATGAGTTACCAACCTTCTTTCCATTATTTTGCTCAAGAGCCAAGTTGGGCCTCATGAAGATGCCTAAGACCCTAATTGTTAGTGTTATTATTTAGTTCAATGTTCATAAATGTCAATTTATAAAGTGCACCAACATTTCCAAACACAGCAGAACATCACTTATTTTATTTATTGATGTATAGTTCTAGCACGAATTACATCACGTCCACGACAACATAAGGAGTGGTCCTCGCACCTCAAGGAAACCTATAACCTGCAAAAACGAAACAGAAAGGAAAAGTTTGAGGACCAAAAGTTAATGACATTAAACACTATAAATATAAGCAATTTATGCAAATGAAAGTAGTTAGAGCAAGAAACTGCACCAACCTCCACAATTGTAACCAACAGGACGATCAGCAAGATTGCATCGTTTAGGGATGGATACAGCAATCTGGGGACTGACTCCAGCACTCTTAGCATTATTAGAAAGCATGATAGCACAGAGGCAGCTTGGTCTATGTACCCGTATCTTCATCTGAAAGCAGCAACTTTGGGGAACTGCAACATTTTCATTACGCCCTGCTGATGCACAAGAAGCCATCTTCAAAGCTTCCGCATCTGGAGAACTTCGCCCACATGGCCCCGCCCCATCTACTTCATTCAACCGACCAATTCCCAAAGCCACCAAAAGTCCAATTATGCAGAAAAAATGCTTCATTGGATCTTTCAATTCTTCAATCCACTCAGAAACTCTAATATGGGCTTTATTATGCTCAAACTCAACTTTCTGTTGCACTACCTGTTCTAGTAAAATGAAGTCTGCAGCAACTATCTGCCCAATTTAAATTCATAAATCTTAGTGCATCAACACACAATAGTCATGACAATTATTGATAGCAATGTTCAATTTCAGATTTTTACTAGCTAACCCATATTCTCCAAATCCTAATCACATCAAATCCACGAGAAACATTTTCTGATGTGCTAAGTTGACTAAATAATATCTTCAGAGCATCTTAATCAAAGAAAATGGCTACCCAATTGAGATTAGACCTCATCATTCATAATATTCCCAAAGGAGTGTAGTACTATCACTAGCTAAATTTAAATCTTCTCTGCCTCTATTAAACGCCGTACTTAAGTTACAGCTCATTTGTTAAGTCTCTTATATCTTGATTATTTACAACCACAGGGTCTCTTTATTGGATTCCCTTTAATCTTTTAGGTTAGCAAGTCCAAATAGGAGTATTAAGCAGAAATATATGCTACATAACGTATTATAAATAGAATTTTGTACCTCTTTGATCATAATGGAGGAAAATTTAGTTTCCTTTCAAGCACTAGAAATCCTCTTGTGAATTGCTAAGGATGCAATAAGACTAAAAAATATCATTTAGATTTAGATGTTTGCCACATCTGCCCAATGCCGATCGTTACTAGGATATACAGGTTGTGCATTAGAATTGCAAAAGTAGATATTCATACAATCAATCGCCAGGGTTGTGATAACTAGATTTTTTTCCCATAAACCACTTGTGTTAACTAATTCTTAAGACGGATACATATGTAAAATAGTATGGGTGCGCGTATGTGCATGCTTGCATAGACATTCTTAGGAATTTAGAGCTACAAAGATAATGAGTTGTAAGCCTCAATCACTTACAAATTCTTCCACCGTAATTTTGACTCCTCTATCATACAGTAAGATATATGATCTTGTAAAACAAATTATAAGATACAGTTTCACTGTCTAATGGTTAAACACCTCTTTCACGACAAAAATCTGTCTGAATCGCCACTCAGAACTCAATTTGTACCCACAATAAAATTATATTATACACCAATAGTCATAAATAAACAGGAATAACTAAATTGAGAGGCAAGAAGTTATTCTCTTAATTGTTGTGTATCAAAGTTGTGCTAAAGCCCATCCTATTAAGAAAAGAAAAACAAACCTCAAATATGTTGACACGGAATATGAATCGTAATTGTTGAGTAAAAATATTGAAAACACAACCTATTAAAGATGGAAAGTAAGAGAGATGAATCTGCCTGATATTCCATAAACCTAAATTAATATATTGAATTAGTATGAAAAAGATTCCTAAATAATATAGAGCCTGCGTCAGAAACAAGGGGGGAACTGAAGTAAGAACTCATATTTAATATTTTGTCCTGATTCAAGGATTTATGGAGCTATAATTCGAATAAACTTGAGTTGAATTGTATAAATAGTATCAGGTAAGATTTATTAAGATTCTTGTTTATTTTACATTCTGATAGTGAGCTAAGAATTCGCTATTCCAAGAATAATGAACCCACTTCGTGAACTCAATACCCCATCCTTCAAAACCATAATAAGTTAAAGGAATAGTCAGCCAAAAGTGTAACTGGCAAGTTAGAAAATCTTACAACTCTTGCTTTAAGCAGGCCACCGTGAGAACTCAATATAACATAATTCACTAGCAAAGAAACCACTTAAGAAACTTAAGTGTGTTTTGGAGAGAAGTAGATAGAATTTGAGTTTTTAAGCATTGTTGTAGGTAAGAGTGAAGAGATGGTCCCCGTAAAATTCTGTGGACAAGATTAGTTAGCCTCGTTGATTTTCAACAAAAGAAAAAGGACTCTAGCATTGACTTTTGTTTTTGGGAAATGGAAGCCAGCTTAAATCCTCCAAACGGCCACTTGCTGACTAGTTGGACTTGATAGCCCAAGTTCTTGACTAGATATTCACGCTCTGAAGTCTACGTTGTGTTATTTTTTATCGTGTTTGAATTTTATTAGGATCGTATTTAAATGGATAATTTTTTTATTGTGTAAAAAAATTATATTTAAATTTGACTCATTATATTAATGTGTCGTATCGTGTTCACTCGTTAATATCCATTAAGATAAGATAATGAATTATTTTGAATTGTATATAAGTTGATATATTATCTCATTTTTTTAACTCAAGTAGCCCCATTAATTCATTTACATTACTAAATCTCTCATTTAGTAAAATTTATTATGATTAAATTAACATTATGTTACATAATATATTTATATGTTTCGTGGGTATATCTTATTTACTTAAATTAATGGATCATAATGAGTCTTATCGGGTATTAATGAGTGAAGGGCGCCAATACTAACCCGACCCGTTAACAATCGTATCTTATCGGGTTGATATTGATATGCTTCGAACTCATTAAAGATTCAACTGTTAACTTATAACTTTATATCAATTCGTATCATGTTCCGAGTTCTATTGTCACCTCCTAGGCGGTACAAACTATAGCAATTCATTGGGTTCCTCTACACCAACTCAAAAGTACAAGTACATGTATTGAGGTGCCTGTATGATGAAGCCTCTCTTGTAAAACTTTTCTAGTTATAATAACGAAGTCATGAATAGATGGGGATGAGAGCAGTACTACCTCTCCCCATATATCCTCCTAATCATTCCTTACATATGAAACATTAATTAAACAATTTTGGAGAATATATTAGGATAAATTATTTTTTCCCTAGGAATATAGCTCTTTTTTGGCAAAATTAAAGTGCCGCTAAAGATATTTAAAATGCTGAGAAAAAAAATTCAAGCACCTTTCCCGGCATTTGCATAAGTGTCTTAATTGCCAATGTGGTAAAAGCTAAACAGCATTTTCGTAAATATTGCAAAAGTTTTAGCGACATTTTTCTCAATATTTGTTCAAAATGGAGAAAATATATTTATTAGTGACGTTTTATTAATGCCGGCAAGAAACTTTCGTGACATTTAAAAACTATCTGGAATAATCTTTCCAACATAATATGGATGTTGAATATAATTTTGGCGGCATTTAGATAATCCTAAAAATACATCCATGCTTAAAAAAAACGTCGGGTAATCTTTTTGTGAGATGAAATCTATTTTACGTCATTAAACATTAATTCCATAAATTTTATCATTATTTTTTTAATTATTAATTGCATATAATATATATTTATGCGCATAAATTAAACTAATATAATCTAAAAAAAATCACAATCAAAGTGTTGTAATGAAATTGTTATGTTATTAATAAATGACTAAGAATATCCATCATATATAAAAGTATGACTAAAAGTAAAACAAAATATTCATTGACAATAAAATGTATCATATATAATGTGATGCCCCAAAAAAGAAAAAGAAAAAGAAAAAAATGAACGAAAAGAAACCCCCTTAATTAAGATCCTAGTCAGACGTCTTCTTCAACATACAAAACAAATAAGTAAATAGTCGTCAATATGTGTTCTTAAGTTGTTAAAATTAAAATAAAAAAGTAATAAAACTTGAACATTAGATATACATCTCCAAGGGTCGGCTTGTTTCCATAAGGTTTATACAACAGTTCATTTGCAATAGATATCTTTTTAATATATATTATTAAAAGCCTTGGCCAAATAACATCCCCCTACTTTTGTTAAAAGGTCCTTGCTTACAATGAATCCACGTGATACAGTCACTTTTGGAAGTCTGGGAGTAATGAGGTCAACTATTTTTGCCTACAAAATATATTAAGTAATTTTTCACAAGTAGCAAAAACGTTTAGCTAGAAGAAAATTTATAAATATATTTTTTTGTTAATAAATTATATTCGCATATTAACTCATTTTCCATTATTAAGTATCTTTTAATGGTTTTGATGATACTTCTTCCTTTTTGGTGGTTCTTTCCACAAACAAGAATATAAAACATTACATCAATAAATGATAAGTAATATTACATTAATAAAAAAATAAACACTTACATGCGGTGAGTTTCTCAAGTCGACTTGCTTACTTTGACCTTCTTGCTCTTTCATCCGTAAATCTTAAATGAAGTTTCCCATTTATATTTTCTCCTAAGCTACATTTCAATGTAATTAGAACTAAATTCCCCTCAAATTTATGTAACAATAATATAAAATATGTGTGTATTCCCATTTAATTATACATAATCAACAAGCAATGTAAACATATATTTTTTTTATTATTATTATTATTATTATTATTATTATTATTATTATTATTATTATTATTATTTTTTTCAAGTTCATCGAATGCTTCATTAGTAACATGAATTAGACATATTTAGACTTTATTAATCATCGATTTATATGAGAGATACATATTTAGATATAGTTGATTTCATTTCCATTCAATGTAACCCCCCAATCCCATTGCGGATTTGGGTAACGAACTTGAGTTTACCCACACTGGCATTGAGCTGTTAGGGGAAATGGGTCATTTAAGGTTGGTGAGAATCACATTTAGTGATCTTAACTCAAACATAATATTACAATTGTAATTCCATCGAATTTCTACTTAGAAAATTGTGACACTGAATAATTCAATTACTTTGTGAAGAAAAGATTAAACACTGAATAAAATTAAAATGATAATTGAATCCAAATTATCACAAACTTGGCTGCATAATTACAATGTCCAACTAGTATATGAAATTTAAAATACAATAGGCATGACTGGGTGACCCCGGTTGTTGTATGACATGAATATCAAAGATTTCTACGATCAATTCTCCTTGCCTTTTCATTGCTCTAAATCCTTACCCGAAGTGACTCGGGATGGATGTAATCGAAGAATGAAAATGAGCAATGCCCAGTAGGGGGAGTATTAGCAGGCTATAATAATATAAAGAACATATATGCATATACATTGCATTACGCACATGAAACAAACTTTTTAAGTTTCTAGTGTTTTTGTTATCAAAATAGTATACCATAAAAAGTAAGGGTTATTTTGAAATTTCTAAAAGCTTGGGAGCACTTTAATTTTTTTACAAATTAGGGGTTATTTAGAAATATTTTGTCAGTGCTACTTTTTAAGGTTTAGTACTTAGGGCCTTTTTGAAATATTGCAATTTGAGGGCTATTTTGAACTATTAAAACTTACAGGGAAAATTCAATATTTAATTATATACCTATTTTTATTTTGGGTAATTATGCATACATAAAATCATATTTATTGATACGAATCGTTTTCATATATAAAATGAATATTTTTTAACAATGGAAGTAGAAATGGTGTTGATTATTCATGAATCGAAGTCGGTTTGCTTCATAAAAATAAAATATCAACGAACTTATATTAAATGGTTTCATGGGATTAAACCAATTGTCTTAATCGTGGAATATCACTCAGAAACATGAATTTTTATTATTAAACGATATTCTGCAATTATTTCTAGTACGTAATGAACCAATCATCCAATTTGGTATCTTACCAACAACCATAAATAATACTCATTCTTCTGTTAGAATATTTCCCAATAGTTTGTTTAACATACCCAAAATTCACTTTTTCCCAAAAATTTATTATACTCCCTTTATAATTATTGTGGGTCAAATCATTCGTGCCACGTGTACCTATGATATTGGGACACTTGTCCTCACAAGTATACATCTCATCATTTCATCTTATACTTGGTCGGTTCCAGAACTACTTGATCGGCATACCGTTCATCCAACTTAAGAAGATGAACTATCAGGAAGAAGAAAGGTCATTCACATGAGAATTATTAAGAGACATTCTACGTGAAAGATCAATAGTCTTATTCATTATGTACGGGTGCAAATGCCTAGATATATAAAGTCATTCCACCCCTTAATTTTCAGGACCATTATATAGATCTTATTTCCCTTAGCTCATGGAACGAGTCTAACACACATAAGATGGTCTACACATAATTATATGCAACTACCTTCAATCGTAATACCATAACAGTGGACGTAGACTTTCTCTAAGCTGAACCACTTTAAAAATCTTTGTTATTCTTTATTATTTTTATTTACATTACTCAACTAATTATCTGTGATTACGAAATTAGTAATTTCTAGCTAAGATAAAGTCTTTTCCAATTTTTTACATCAACAATAATCAACATTTTAATCAATAAAAGTGTTCATTTTTATGAAATTAATTTATTTATGTTTTTCAAATTATTAAGACCACAACTCTTATTTGTGTGTATTTTAACCAACCCTTCTTAAATAAGAGATGCCGTTTTTTTTATCTTATGTGTGAACTTAATGAATGTAGAAATTTATTAAGATTGCAAGACAACTTAAGATAACAACAATAAATCTTTCTCATGAATATGGACATGAAATTATGTCTCAAATAAATTTGTATGTGTTATTTCATTTGATCAAACAGTGAGAAAGTGTATGAATAGTAGGAATAAACCTAAATGGGGGCGAATAGGTTTTTAAGCAATTTTACCTAATTTTAAAAGTTGTGTTCCAATTAAGAGTTAGATCTAGGTCATTTTACTTTTAATAATTAGATCTAGATGAAATAACAAGTAAGCAATCACCATCAATCAGAATCAAACACAAATCAATCGCACAAGATAGATTTATACGAGGTAAAACCCCAACCTATTAATAAAAAATATTGGCGTGACCTACTTTCTCATTAGATTTGAAAAGAACGTTTACACAACACAAGAACATAATTCTCTCTCGTGCTCTCATAATAAATTACTTATGAATATTGAGAATTTTTACCGTTCTAACAATAAATCCAAACGAAGCACAATCGATTGAATATGAAAGTCCATTCTTCATACTCGGTCCACACCATACTTGAATATAATCTAGCTTTATTACATCCTTTTAGATCTTGAGTCTTGATCCTATTGATTTGAAGTAAAATCATCTGTAAACAATGTCTAATTATGGATTGATCTTCTCGAAACAACTCTCATAAATAGATCTAACAGTAGACCTAAAAATCTCACCAATATTGATATGAAAAGTCTATTTTAAAATAAAGAGAAAAAGTAATACTCTCGAAATGAAAATATCCTTACAGTAAGTATATATGAAAGTGAAGAATAAAGCTTAAATAATTCGAGGGAACAAGGTCTAATTATACCAATTTTCAAAAAATTATCTTCATCATGCGCATGGTTGACCTTTTTTCGTGTGCACATTTTGGATAGTATGCACCCTGACTTGAAAAGTCTCAGGGTTATGTGCATGGGAAAAATTCAAGTCATCCAAATGGTTTTTCCACCATACCGTGCCAATGCATGAACTAGTTAAATCCCAACTTTGGGAATGACATGAGTCATAAATATAAAAGACTTTTCAAAATGCCTTTCAATATCAAAATATGTAACATAACCAAATTTGAAAAAAACATAAACATACTCCAAGGATTCTTTCAAAAATAGTTTTACAAATAAATGTTCATTCTAAGATCGTGAGTGTGTGCGCATATAAATATTTATACAATTTTCAAAAGGATATTCTTTAGTAGACTAGCAAAGGAATTCTTCAAAGTGGAGAAGTTGAAAGATATTTGAATATCGAATGTCTAGAGGAAATAGGCAAAGACTCTCTCACACAAACATCTACATACATCAAGATTTTGGGCTCGAATTAGTGAATGACTCAAATTCTTGGATACTAAAGGTAGCCAATTAAACTTTAACTAAAACGGAAAAATTTACAATCTTCCCTTTTGAATATCTTGTGAGAAACCCCACAGAAACCCAAAATGACTAGTGATTGGGACAAGTAAGACTCACTCCACATTAGGCATATAACGAGAGAGATTTTTTGCAATACACATATCCAATATACCGAATCAAATCATAATTGTGAGGTCTTGGTCTTGATGAAATAGAGGTTTCTTGTAAAAATCTCAACAACAAAACCATTACTTATAAGCATACATATGCATTAACACCCTCGTCTCGGTAATCCTTCCAAAATCAACATACTCAATAAATATGAATGATATGCAAAGATATATGATAGAAATATCATAAAATAATGTATCTCCCTCTAAATCAAACATATAATAATCAAAACATGCCAAAATCCCCCACAAATCAACAATATCAAACTCATAAAATTCTCTATCTCCCATTATTTCAAAAATAAAATAATGTTATCCCCTTACCCTCACCCACGTGAAAAAATCATCTTCCCTTTTTTTCAAAATTATCTCCCTTTTTCTTATCAAAGAATAAGACAAAGAAGATAATGAAGCATATGCCAATAAGAGAAATACAAACAGTATATGAACAAGTCAAATTAGTGTGACAACCCGCCCAATTAAATATCGGGTGATCAATCTTTATTAAATTAAATCAAAGTATCCAGTTGGTTGAGTCTTAGCATCACTGTCGAAAATATTAATTTTATTAATCACCTAATAATTATTTAAGCTAGTGTCAAAACGTTTTGTCCAATAATTAAAGTCAATTAATTTAACCATTCACTATTTACATGAACGAACACCATCTAATTGAATATGATAAAACTGGAATAATCATTCCAATTAATAAAATCCAAACCATCAAATGTAATAATACCAAATCCGACAGAAACTGAAATACTGAGATGAAATGAGTACAATGTCTCTCTAACATAAATAAAAAAGGGAAAAGTACTCGTAGGTCCCTCACAAATAAATTTTAAACATTAAAAGAATTTTGACAAATTTTAAACACTTAGGTACATTAATTCTCTTCTTCTAAAAGTCCATGCTAGTGGCATAACAAGTGGACCTAATAGTAAATTGTCCTTAAATGTTTAAAAATTGTTACCAAGGGACCTAATTGTAAATTGCCCAATAAAAAATGAAGATGGGCGACACATGCCCTAACTGAGGAGCCTAAATCAAGAACTGAAGTTGTAGATGTGGAGGCTTCTAAATACGAGGACCTGCAACTCTCACAATAGCTGCAGAATGTCAAAAGATCCAACAGTCTAAACTTGGCGCCTCTGTGGATGGACACCTAAAATAATTTCACAAGAATAAGAGATTTTGTAAGAGACGGGTTAGAGCCCGAGTGTAAAATATTTTAAAACAATTTAGCAAGTATTTAAAAACTACAATAAAGAAAATATTATGTCCATGTTAGCTTTTCGAGCACTCATTTAAGATTCTCACCTCTCAACTATTGTTTACGCCTAACGTACCTTTAATCCGTCCTAATTATTTTTATCACACCAAAATAGGTCGTAACTATAAACCTTCTAATACTCACCCATAGAAATAACCCGTATTCCCCACATATAATTATTATTAAATATTTCTACATTTACTATCCTAAGTAAAATTCCACAATACGGTTAAGAATTCACATAATTGATTTGATTCCATTAACATACTTATTTACATATTCACATGCTAGATTAAATAACAAGTATTTATTTTCCATCATACTACTATAAATAAATACTAATACAACACCCCTAGACTCAGTTGCAGTGCGGGCATATACTCTGCTATCGAGTCCCGGTACATCTCGTAATGAATAAGGATAATCAATTCAGAATCACTCTCGAACCGTATAAATACAAGTCACACACATTGGAGGCGAACATAGGTTCAATCCTATGGGCTACGCACCCATATGACCGCCAACTTATCAACTCACAGATAAGTCGTTCCTAGGTTCTATGCCCTGAGGTACCAATCTATTATCCCCCCTAAGGCTCATCAAGATAAGATTGCCCTCTCTTTAAGACCTCCCGTGATAGCAAGTATGGTAAGTAGATAATACATAGAATATATAGTACTATAGGTATTCACATAACCCATCAACATCATTAGGTATACACACAACCCAAATATTTTAGTTCATATGTAGTATTACCCTCATTACCACCTACGATATATTTATTTAATCACGAATACTCCCTCTCATAATTCTCAAGGACAATTCATCGCTCCAAACACCTTGAAGTTTTATTTTCAAATAACTTTAATAATTCTGCCCTATACCGAAATTAATTCCACATTATTTAATCGCACTTGAATTAACTATGTCGCACAAATGGAAGTCAGAAGAAATTCTCCAAAATCACACACGTCGTTCGAACCAGGGATAATGTCGTTTGAACGAGATTTCAGGTCATTTGAATGACCTCTTCACGTGATATGCCATCTCGCTCGAACGAGGCCCAATCTTGTTTGAACGAGATGGCACTGCTTCGTCCCTACATCTGCCTGTTGCATTTTATCTCCATTAACAACCCTAAAAACCTCTACTGATTGCTCCTAAACTCCCAACAATTGATTCCACTCATTATTGCAAGATATAGGTATGATTGCTAACAACCTAGAATCATTTAATCATGCATAAAACTTGAAAACTCCGAAAATCCCCGAATTAACAAAACAAACCCTAGTTCTTCAAATTTATCTTCAAAACATAAAAAATTCAATTTAGTTCATCACATTCAATCATCAATTCATGATTTCTAACCTACATACATGAGGCATTCAACCTAATTAAATTTTAGATTTTAATTTGTTATATTAGCTCTCCAATTTCATCAAAATCATGAACAATACGTGGATATTATACAACTATACTAACATGAACATAATTATTGCTACAGATTTGCAAGAATTAAACACTTTCCTCATGAAATAAGGTTTGACCCGTTGATGTAGTTGGCATGGTTGCGATCCTTGCTCTTCGATCTACGCGATGGTGGTCTCAGTGGTGAAAAAGGCGCATTAGTCGTGGTTCTGGCCCTAGAAACCTCACCTCCGCCTTCCCCCTTTTGGCCTCTCTGTGTCTAACACTAATAGACTAATCTAACCCATATACTTAATTTTTTATTTCTTTAATTTTCGTCATTAATTATACTCCAAAAATATAAATTACCAAAACGCCCTCTCGGGATGCCGGTTTGGCCTAAAACTATCCCGGGACCAAAACTAAACCTCTAGGTAGACTTTTCTGACTATTTCGACCCTTTCGAACATATTGACGCACTCAAAATGACCATTTGAGTGACTTACAAATAATTTACATTTTATTTCATCAATTTAGTCCCAACACGACTGACACGCACATCCTGACTTAATTATCATAATTATCGTATTTCTCACTCGTGATAATTTTGATAGATTCACAATTATATACTACTTTATTCGCTTAGTCAATATTATTCTCATCAATAAAAATTAACCCTTATCTCGCTAATTTTAATTAATACCTTGTTTTAAAAATCTTAAAAACCACAGGGTATTACATACTTCCACCCTAATAACGGAATTTCGTATCGAAATTCAGAAATAAAAGCATACTTGGTAAAAATAATTCTGGATATTTCTCGCTTATCTCATCCTCGTGCTCCCAAGTAGACTCCTCGATGTTATGGTGCTCCCACTGAACATGCACAAGTGGAATTATTTTTTACCTCAATCTCCTCTCACTATGGTATAAGACATCCACCGATCTCTCCTCCTGTGAACTATAAGGTTATAAATCAATATGCTCCAGCACGACGTGAGTGTGAGCCAGCTCATCTCAGAGATACCATCGAAGTGAAGAAATATGGAACACATTATGAATCATATGAAAGTGCTTGGGTAGCTTAAGTCTGTAAGCCATTGGCCCAATTCGTTCAATCATTGAGAATGGCCCTACATACCTCGGGGTCAACTTCCCTTTCTTCCTAAATCATATTATCCCCTTCAGAGGAGATACTCGTAGCAATACCTGGTCTACCACACTAAACTCCCTGAAGAAACTCTTGGCATCAACGTAGCTCTTTTGTCTATCCTAAGCAACCTGTATGCGATTCCTAATCATCTCAATCCTGGCTGACGTATCCTGGATCACCTTAGGTCCGAGTAGCTTGTTGTCCCCCCACCTTTAACCAACAAACAAGAGAACGACAAGGTCTACCGCACAGTGCCTTAAATGAGGTCATGCCAATAGTAAACTGGTAGGAGTTATTATAGGCAAACTCCACCAGTGGAAGGTACTGCTCCTAACCTACCTCAATGTCGAGGATACACATCCATAACATGTCCTCCAACATCTGATTTGTCCGCTCCGTCTGCCCCTCCGTCTATGGGTGATAAGATGAACTCAATTTCAACTCGGTACCCGTAGCCTCCTGAAAACTCTCCTAAAATCGAGACACAAAAACCTTGTCCCTATTGGACCAATATCAAGGGGCACCCCATGTAATATCACTATCTCGACAATAAAAATTTGAGAGTACTATGCTGTAGTAAAATCTGTCCAAACTGGCAGAAAGTTGGCTACCTTATTCAATCAATCCATAATAACCCATATGGAATCGCGACCTCTCTGAAAAGTAGGCAACCCTGTGATGAAATCTATGGAAATGCTTTCCCATTTCCACATAGGAATGTCTAGTGACTGAAAAAACCCTTCCAATTTCTGATGGTTGACCTTTACCAATGGACATGTGGCATATTTTGAGATGAGCTCTGGAATATCCTTCTTCATCCCGCTCAACGAATACTACCGCCTCATATCCTGGTACATTTTATCCCCACCAAGATGTACCACAAATAGAGACCCATGCGACTCTATCATCACTGCGTGTCGCAAGACTTCCCCCTAGGGAACAATCAATCTACCATTGAACTGTAAGCCTCCCTCAAAACTCACTGAGTAAGACTCTTCTCCCCCGACTAAAAGTTGTCAAATCTTCTCACGATAAAACGGATCCACTGCCTGGGCTTGTACTACCCTCATCACAACCGGGGGTGTAATGTTCATGGCTGACATAAACGATCTGGCAACCACCTCCCGATGTCCCAAATCTATCCATTTCACCTTCCACACCTCAACTACTTCACCCTATGGCCTATGGCTTAACGCATTTGATACCACATTAGTTTTCCTTGAATAGTACTGGATCTCAACCTGGTAGTCTTTCATAAATTCAAACCACCTGCGCTAATGCATATTCAACTCCCTCTGAGTGAACAAGTATTATAGTGACTTGTGATATATGAACAGGTGAAACTTCTCCCCCAACAAATAATGTCGCCAATCCGTAGTGCGAGCTCCAATGCCGTGAACTCCAAGTTGTGGGTGGGGTAATTTCTCTCGTGTGGATTAAGATTGCGGTAAGCATAAGCTATAGCCCAATTCTCCTGCTGCAATACCCCACCAAGCCCATGTAATGACGCGTCAGTAAAAATCAGGTACTCCACACCTGCCCTGGGGAGTGCTAAAATTGGTGCCGAAGTCAGCTTATCCATCAACGCATCAAATGCCAACTAACACGCATCATCCCAAACAGACGGTATGCCCTTACGAGTCAATTTAGTCATTCGACCTACAATCTTCGAAACCCCCCGAATAAACTGTCTATAGGACAAAACTAGGCCCAAGAAGCAATGCGCCTCTGTTGGTGTCGTGGTCTGTCCCCACTCCCTCACCTCTGACACTTTTCTTGGGTCCACTGATATCCCTGACTTAGAAATGATATGCCCCCAAAATTGAACCTTTTGCTTCCAGAATCCATATTTTTCATACTTAGCATATAGCTGATGGCCACGTAACATTTGTAGGACCCGATGAAAATGTTGGGCGTGCTCCTCCTCGGTACGGGAATAAATCAGGATGTCATGTTGAAGACAATGACAAACTGATCTAGGAACTCTCTGAACATCCTATTCATCAAGTCCATAAATAGTGCGAGTGTATTTTTCAGCCCAAATGGCATAACCCGAAACTCATAGGACCCATATCTCGTCAGAAAAGAAGTCTTAGACACATCCTGCCCCCTGATCCATAACTGGTGGTAACCGAAACTTAAGTCTATCTTTGAGAAATAAGCTACTCCTCTCAGCTAGTCGAATAAGTCGTCAATGCGAGGCAACAAATATTTATTTTGTATCGTGACTTTATTTAACTTCTGATAATATACACACAGTCGTAAGAACCCATCCCTCTTTTTCATAAACAGAACTGGAGCACCCCAATGTGAGGTACTCCTCCAGATGAAGCCCTATCCCAATAAATGTTCAATCTGATCCCTCAGCTCCCTCATCTCCATAGGAGCCATACAATAGGATGCATGGGCTATCGATCGAGTGCCCAATGCTAAATCTATCAAGAAATATATCTCCCTACTCGACGGTAGTCTCGGTATATCCTGAAACAGGTCGGTGAACTCTCTAACAACCAGAAGCGAATCAAGGGGGATCAAAACTCCTGTAGAGGTCTCCTCCTTTATATAATATAAGTGAGTGGACAATCCTCCCTCGGGGAGAGGTATCGCTACTAAAAACATCTCTTGACCAGAGATAGGGAAAATAATGCTCCTACTAAAGAAGTCAATCATGGCCCTATACGTGGCTAGTCAATCCATGCCAATAATGGTGTCATACTCAGACATATCCAAGACAAGCATGTCGGCAGGCAAAATGAGACTCCCAATCTCTATACCCGCACTTTGACACATGAATAAAATCAATGTCCTATTACCCAATGGTGAGTCTACACACGTAACAGTACTATCCACAATATCTAATAACCCCATAGAACGTGCAAATCTAGTGGCAATAAATGACTGTGAAGCTTTCGTGTCAAATAAAATGTGCCCAGAGTCCTGAATAGAAAACATACCCTCAACAGTGGGTGGAGCCTTGTAAGAACCCGCTTCAAATAATAACGGGTGGCCAACCCTATACTACCTTAAATCAGGAATTCCAGATGGCTCACTCTCAACATCAACTGATAATACTACATAATATAAGACTAACTACCCGGAATCATATAAGCGAGATGTTAAAATTTAATAAGAACGTACCACAAACCACCAACCAACACTATAGAACTACTAACAAAGGTAACATACACTAGTACATGATAAATGAAGTGCTAGAATAAAATGAAATGAGTATATACAAATGAATATACCCGAATAAGGTGTTGGGTCATAGACAGTACAATAACAGAAATGAAAAAATATAAACATCTATAGATATCCCTTGGGTATAAACCCGATATACAACATGAGTTTTATCTAGATATACAAAGAGATAGGAAGCGACTACAGCTAAATCCCGCAACAGCCCGCACCTGTTACGGCTCCCAAGACTCTGGATAGAAGGGCATCCGACACCATGCGGTAGGACACCTGTAGTAGTGTATATATATACATGCAAGAGAGAAATATAAACGGGTCAGAGTCTGAGTTGTAAAAAATGTTTAGGAAGTGTGTTAACCGTTTATAATAAATATAAATGCACTTCTTGCATAATTAAAGTGGTTGTCTCACTCTCATGAAACCCCATCTCGCCTCTCATCTAATAGCGCGCACCTATTCGCGTCCTGAAATTTTAATTAAGTCACCCCACCCATAAGGACAACCTAACTTACCATAGGCACGACCTATGCCCCCAAGACCTGCCATCCTAAAATAACCCCAGAATCCAACCCATTCTAAATGCACTTAAATTATTTGTACACATATATGCTATACTAGACTAGTTTCCAATTTTATTAGATTACAACAGTTATAAGTCTTAATATGTTACACATGGATATTATGCTTCAATAATAGAATTAAATTTCAAAGTAACATGCATGAAAATTAAAAAAGACAAAATTTCTCTCAACTCTCAACATTGCACTACGTTTCGTGCGTGGGGCGTCTTGCAAAGAGAAATCCAAACTAGGAACCCCCCAAATACACTACCCCTTGACAATGTCGATCGTAGCGATCCATAATGTCATACACACAATTCTACTATTACAACTACCAAAATTAGATTACTCTCTAAGAGTGACCTCAACATCACCAATAATATCCTTGGGATGATGTAACCGAAATACTCCTTAAGTGCGATACATCAACCCCAACAATCTAGTACACCATAATCATCCATGATGTACTCCATAAAAATTCCATATCCTTTTACCTATAGGATATATAAATATATATATATATATATATATATATATATATATATGTATTTATTCTAACCATATATATATATATATATATATATATATATACAATCATTCATACCCATGGCCAAGTGTACATATTACATATGATGTACAAGGGCCATGCACATAATATCACCGACTATATATATCGCCGATAAACTGAACCATGCTATCATCTTCCAGTGCCCGGTTCACGTAGCATACTGGGGCCACCTGTAGGACTCAAAGTCACCTACCTATGGTCGACACACAACCATAACATCCGGGAAGCAGTCATAGCTCCTAACCGATCAATGAGATGAAACATACCCACCACGTCTCACCCCAAAAGAAATGCATATCACATATTAACATAATGGACGACTATGACCTGGGGAATACCCACACTCTGCTCCTTAAGCCAGGGTGCTGACCCTCAATGCGCAACTTCCCAATGATAGCATGTGCGGGGTATGCTTAACTGCATAAGTATATATATCGTTCACATCCACAATATATAGACATCCATATGATCCCACAATATAATTAAACCATCACATACGGTTTCGATATTCACAACTTGAGTATGCACATATAACCATATCTATACAATTATATATATATATATATATCCACATATCTACAGAAATATACACATTATTTCTCGTTCGTATGTATAAGATTCACAAACTCGGCTACAAGTATACATAATCCTTAATATAGCAGCCGTCATCCCAATACATTTAATTTACCTTGATATGTGAATACGATCCCTCACTTGAAGCATATTCATCCATTTTACCCATGATGAATAGTCTTCCAACATTAAGGTTATCACCCAAAGTTTTGTGTAGGAAACCATCACTACACATCACATCTATATCCGAAAGTACATCAATATTTCCAGTACAAATTTCGACTATTGGTATAGGTATAACTAATAGCCTAGAAATTTCAAGTTAAATCTTAAATTCTTCTCATGGTCCCATCACTTAGGGAAAAATACCCTCGGTAAATCACACACCGATATATAACAACTACCCCGACTAGATTTACGCACGCTACTCTAGTTGGTAATATGATCCCATCGCTCTCAATTTTGACTACGGTTCAATCAATCTTGTGAATCCCCTAGTCTAATGCCTTTCTGATTTATTCTTTGAATTTACCATTACTAAGGATATGCGACCACTCTCTTTCATTGGTCCCCAAATTGTATCTAAATAGTATCCTATCTCTATAAGGATTTGATATAAATGTCGGCCTAGAATTTCCCAACATACCCTCGCAACTCTCTCTAAGAGTTCTTAACCTCACATCATATCTATACTCACTTTTGATCTATAATTAGGATTCCCAACCTTAATGAGGTTTCCCACAATCTCTATACACAACTCCAATGCATACATATATATATTTTACCAAATTATTCCAAGAAGTCCCCATAATCACAACATGTGAGAAATCCCTTATATGTCTCCAAAACATATTTCTTACATCATAAAAGAAGGTCCCGAATCAATAAACCCAACCAAAAAGGGTTAGAAATCATCCTAGAAAACCCCCATAAAATAGCCCTATTTCTGAATCGATTCGGCCTGGCTCGAATCGATTCGGTCTCAAGGGCGAATCGATTCGCTCCAACTGCGAATCGATTCGGTCCAAAGGACTTGGGACTCTGTCTCAAACTGAATCGATTCTCCTTGGGTTCGAATCGATTCGGTCATGCAGACCTGCCACTTTTGCCTAAGCCGAATCGATTCGCTTAAAGGGCGAATCGATTCGGGCCTGCAGAACCCTAAAGGTCTCTTCTTCTTCTTCATGAAACCCACGAATTTAAAATCTTAAAATTTCACTTCTAACCCCTATACCTTCATCATATCATGATTTTAAGCCAATAAATCAACCCAAAATTAATCCCAACCATTTCTACACCATCAAACCCATATCTAAACATCAATTTCAAGATTAAACCAAAAATCTAGGTTTTTATATTAATACCCAAAAATCCATTTTTGTTATCCACAAATTATTAAATGAAATACACAAATGAAATATTTAGCAAGATTAAACACTTGCCTCGAGATTGTAGAGGTTGGATCATCCCCGGGATCACGTTTGGACGGAAATCTCTAAGATTTTTCTCCTCTCTCTCTCTCTCTCTATCTCTCTCTCTCTCTCTTTCTTCTTCTTTCTTTCTTCCTTTCTTTTTCTTTATTTCTCTAAATAAGAAGGCTTGATTCGTAATCATATTAAGCCTTTAAAATAATAAACCCAGTTTTAAATGTTAATACACACTTTAAAAGACTCGTTTACTCCAATTCGAGTCAAACATACTTAAAAATATTCCGGAGCAGAAATAAAACCCAATGATAGTCATTTCGACTATCTCGACCCTTTCGGAATCGATGGCGCACTCAAAATCACCCTTCGGAATACTTTAAAACATCCTCAATTTTCGGACTTCAATTTACAAATTCTAAAATTCTCCGATTTAAATAAATTTTATTTCTCCCAAGATTATATTTCTCAGTCCCAAAATCGTGGGGCGTTACACTCTTCCCCCCTTACAAGAATTTCGCCCGTGAAATTTAAGATATGCCTAGGACTTCAATTTCATCTAGTCCTTACATCTCCCTCTAGATCACTATATCAATCCTTTCCAGGTCTCACATAGAACCATACAGACTTTTAAAATTTAAACTAACTACCCAGGGGGCCCATACACCCCGTAACTGAGTTCCACTCGTCGAATTATAATCAGGCTCCATTAGCCTCAAATCGTAATATAACTCTCAGCCATATAATCTATAACAATATATTAAGTATATAAAATTTTAAAATTCCCAATGGTTGAACTCTTCTCAATTCCTGACACTAGCTACCTTTGTGTGAGGGAGGTCTCGTAAGCGAAATCCAAACAAGGAACCCTCCCAATACACTACTGTATATCCAGGTCGGGGATTGAGATTAGTTGAACCAAGTTTAAGGTCTTTATAAAAGATTTTTCGAGTTTTAAATATCGCCCGAGGGCCTATGTAATAATATAATATAAAATAATTCCCTGTCTCTCGACATGCCAAACAAACATCTTATGTTTAGGACACAAGGCCTCAACAAATACAATACTCTAACCAATACCTAGTTCTCAAAACTAGCATAACTATGAGCTAAATTCTCTGCTCAAAATAAATCCACTAACCTCTAAACCTTGTCAATTATAAAATTTCCTTTACATCACATCAACACATTTCCACAAGACAAGTTCTTCCCTCATTGGAACACTAGAATTACCTGTCCTAGCCTATCCGTGACCCAATAACCTTAACATTTCACATTCCCGAAATCAATAGAGCAACCCTCTACTAGCTCATTACAAGACGGTTTAATATCCCAAAAGGTGTCGTGTAAAGACCACACTTTCTCACTCCTCCCCAAGGCCTAATTCTCCTCAAAGAAATATCTTCCTCATAAATCCTTCCTAACCATCCCGAAGGATAAGACGCGATTGCGACTACTGAAAACTCCCTCAATCCTACTCAATGGACCCAAAAATTTAAATTTCTCACTCCCTCTTCCCAGAAGGTAATACTCCCTATATTGGGACAACTCCACACACCTCACATCGGTAAAAGTCACCAACACCAGGTTTCCTAACAATTGTTGAAGAATTTCTCCATCTAACCTCCAAAGGCCCCCCTACTCTCTTCTCATCAGCACTTACCTTATCGATCACGAAACTCTCCTTCTTATCTCTGCTCGAGTCACGGAAAGAAATATCTCAAACCAAAGCGTGCCCAAAATTTGTTATGGGTATTACATCTATCAGCTAGTCAAAGCGACGTCTGAGACGAAAGCAACTGTATCAGAACGTCATTCGAGCGAGTACCTCTCGCAAAACAAGATAAACGTAGGTAACAATCCTACTAGTAGGTATTTATGTCAAGAACGTCAATGGAGAAACGTATAAAACCCACACAGATCCTAAGGACTGTAGAACCTGATGCTCTGATATCATCTATAACAACCCTCTTAAAATAATAATGGGTGGCCGACCATATACTACCTTAAATCAGGAATTCTAGATGGCTCAGTCTCAATATCAACTGATAATACTACATAATATAAGACTAACTACCCGGAATCATATAAGCGAGATGTTAAAATTTAATAAGAACATACCATAAACCACCAACCAACACTATATAACTACTAACAAAGGTAACATACACGAGTACATGATAAATGAAGTGCTAGAATAAAATAAAATGAGTATATACAAATGAATATACCCGAATAAGCTGTCGGGTCACAGACAGTACAATAACAGAAATGGAAAAATATAAACATCTATAGATATCCCCCGATATACAACATGAGTCCTATATAGATATAAAAAGAGATAGAAAGCGACTACAGCTAAATCCCACAACAGCCCGCACCTGTTACGGCTCCCAAGACTCTGGATAGAAGGGCATCCGACACCATGCGATAGGACACCAGTAGTAATATATATATATATATATATATATACATACAGGAGAGAAATATAAACGGGTCAGAGCCCGAGTTGTAAAAATATTTTACAAGTGTGTTAACCATGCATAATAAATATAAATGCACTTATTTCATAATTAAAGTTGTGTCGCACTCTCATGAAACCCCATCTCGCCTCTCATCTAATAGCGCGCACCTATTCGCGTCCTGAAATTTTAATTAAGTCACCCCACCAATAAGGACAACGTAACTTACCATAGGCACGACCTATGCCCCCAAGACCTGCCATCCTAAAATAACCCCAGAATCCAACGCATTCTAAACGCACTTAAATTATTTTCAAAGAAAGGGTTTGTCCGGAATATGACCCTCATAGCAATGTCAATGTGATTCAGATGTTCAGAAACATGCACTTCATGCCTGGACTGGGGCTAGGGCAAAGGCAGCAAGGGATACTTGAGCCCATCAAACTGAAGAAAGCTTTTCCTCCTTGTGACTTGGGGTATCAACCATTAGAACAAGAGCTCAGAATGATCCACCAGTGTCAACCAAAAAGAAGATTAGACTGCATCCAAACTATCCCAGGAGACTCCTTGAATGGATGATTCATCAAAGAAGGTGAAGACTTCCCCTTTTGTGGTTTTCTAGAACCATGGTATGACCACACAGACAAGAAGATGAGGCCTGGAATGGAGATCTTTTTACAAGATATCTACCCATGGGTCGAAAGTTTGCCACACCGAGAATAACCACTCATCAAAGAAACCGAAGAGACTGAGGAATGTGATTCCGAAGATTCCTTCAACTTACAAACACTGGGGTTGGCACTCTACATGGTTCATTCATGCACTACATCAATGGATCCATCCCATCTGATTAAGGCTACTGATATACCCCTCCTCAACTGGCATGCTGCGTCAGTTCTACCTCTTGAAATATTGCCTAACCCCAATGTTTACTCTATTTCTTCTTCTGTTGTCTATCCTTGTTCAAATGTAATCGAGACCTCTTTTGATGAGGTTCTCAATGTTGTTTTTCCTATCAATGAAATAAACGAAGATTTTGAGTATCTTGTTGTGCCTTATATTAACTGCTTGGATTCTAATCAAACTTTTGATGATGATGATTTTGCAAATGAACAATTCTTAACTAATCTAAATAAGGTTAATAATAAATGACATAACCGTGTTCAAGTTAATGAAGAAGAGACTGTTTTTATTAATCTCCGTTCTAGTAGCCAATTGCGCGAGATTAGGATAGGTCCACCCTTGACGAGCATGAGTGTGCACAACTCGAAGAATTTCTAAAGGAATTCGTGGATGTCTTCACATGGTCATATATGATGATATGCCCATCATTGATCCTGAAATAACTCAGCACGAGATCCCCAATCTCCTAGATTACAAGTCGCTTAAACAAAAATTGAGAAAGCTCTGCACTGAATGGTCGTTCAAGGTCAAAGAAGATGTGGTCAAACAGTTGAATGTGGGCTTCATTCGTGTGATCGAATATCCCACATGGCTAGCTAACATAGTACATATGCCGAAATCAGGAGGGAAGGTTCGAATGTGTGTAGATTACCGAGATTTAAACAAAGCTTCTCCAAAGGATGATTATCCACTACCCAATATCGACATTATCGTGGACAACACATCTAGTCATGCTCTCAAGTCATTCATCAACGGGTTTGCCGAATACAATTAAATCAAGATGCACCCAAACCACCAAGAAAAAACCGCATTCATCACCCCATGGGGAACCTTTTGCTACACCGTTATGCCATTTGGTCTCAAGAATGCTGGGGCTACCTACCAAAGGGCTACCACAACCATCCTACATGATCTGATTCATAAAGAAGTCGAGGTTTATGTGGATGATATGATTATCAAGTCCAAAACTAGAGAAGGTCATGTTTTCGCTCTCCTAAAGTTCTTCAAACGATTGCGACGGTATCAGATGAGACTCAATCCACAGAAATGTGTCTTCGGCATTACAAAGGGAAAACTCTTGGGATTCATGGTCAGTGAGAAGGGGATAGAAGCAGATCCTGCAAAGCTGAAGGCCATACTTGAGATGCCGCTGCCGCGAATAGAGAAAGAAGTCCGAGGTTTTCTTGGGAAATTATAATATATCAGCCGATTCATCAACCAGTTAACATCCATCTGTGAGCCGATCTTCAAACTCCTCTGAAAGGATTCAACCAAGGTTTGGAACGAGGCCTGCCAAGAAGCTTTTGACCAAGTCAAACAATATCTGACCCAACCTCTAGTGCTCACGCCACCACATCCGGGTCTCCCTTTGCTCCTATACCTAACCATAACCGACACTGAAGCTGGGGCTTTGCTAGCCCAATACCTTGAAGAATCCCACAAATCAAGATCCATCTATTACCCCACTCGCAAATTGGCCAAGTATGAGGTCAACTACACTGCTTTGGAAAAGGCATGTGCCGCACTTGTCTGGGTCACCCAAAAGTTCCGACACTACATGCTCGCCTTCCCCATCAAACTTGTATCCCAAATGGATCCCATCAAATACCTGCTTGAGAAACTCGCCTTATCTAGTCGGATGGCCCGATGGTTGATGCTCCCAACCGAGTTCGATACCGTGTACATCACGCAGAAAGCCATTAAAGGAAGAGCCATCTCTGACTACCTCGCTGATTACCCCATTGAAGAAGCAGATGTCTGGATGTCCGAATTCCCAGATGAAAATATCCTCTGTACCTCTCAAGACAACCTTCGATGGAAAATGTTTTTTGATGGCGCTGCTAACAAAAAGGTATATGGCATTGGGATACTTCTGATTGCCCCAGATGACTACCACACTCCCATCGCCATCAAATTAGATTTCCCTTGCACCAACAACATGAAGGAATATGAGGCATGAATAGTAGGCCTCAAAGTTTCTCTCAAGAAAGGTATTCAATACCTTAATATCTATGGGGATTCTTCCCTCATCATTGTTCAACTGCTCAGAAAGTGGAAAGTCAAGGATGAAAAGCTCCAACCCTTCCATGCCCACTTAGAAGATTTAGCCTCTCGATTCTGAGATATCACCTTCCATTACCTACCTCGGGCAAAGAATAACCTAGCCGATGCTCTCGCTACCTTGGCCTCCATGTTCGACATGCTCGAAGGAATAAAAATGACCCCCTTACTAGTTCAAAAGCAAGATAAACTAACCCACTACTACCATATTGAGCTTGTCTCCACTGAAGAGCCCGAACTAGACGATTGCTGATACTATGATATCTGGTGCCTCCTCAAACATGGAAGGTATCCGAAGGGTTCCAACAAGAAAGACCAAACAACCCTACGAAGACTATCCGCCCAGTACATCATCTGTCATAAAGCTCTACTCAAGAGGAACTTCGATGAAACTCATCTATACTATATCGCATGGGCTAAGATTGAGAAAATAATGCAGAAGATCCACAGCATGGAATGCAGGCCCCACATAAATGGTCACATGCTTGCCAAGAAGATCATCCGATAAGGCTACTACTGGACCACCATGGCCCAAGATTGCACCGCCTATGTTCGGAGATGCCTCAAATGCCAACAGTTCTCCAATCTTCAACACCTGCCTCCATGATAATTATATAACCTGACCTCTACCTGGCCGTTCTCCACCTAGGGTGTCGACATCATAGGGAAGGTTACACAAAAGGCTTCAAAAGGATATGAGTTCATCCTAGTTGCCATTGATTACTTCACCAAATGGGTCGAAGCTGAGTCATACGCAGTATTGAACACCAAGAAAGTGGCCAAATTCCTCAAGAAAAATATCATCTGTCGATATGGGCACGAGTTAGTGTCAGATAACGGGTTGCACTTCAAAGCATAAGTCACATAAGTAGTCAATGAGTACGAGATTCAGAGACACAAATCTTCTCCCTACCGACCTCAAACCAATGGTGCAGTTGAAGCCACCAACATGAACCTCAAAGCTATCATTAGCAAGATGATCAAAAGTTGTACGAATTGGGTCGACCAGATCCTGTACGCCCTCTAGGGCTATCGAACCTCAATTCGAACCTCTATTGGGGCTACCCCTTACTCTCTGGTCTACGGCATGGAAGCAGTCCTACCTGTGGAGCTGGAAATACCCTCGCTATACATCATGCTCGAAAGTAAAGTTAGCGAAGAAGACTGGTGCCAAATCCGTCTCAATGAGCTGACCCTCCTAGATGAAAGGATATTGAAAGCTCTTTACTACATGCAGGGGTACCATCGCCGAATAGCGCAATCGTTCAATAAGAGAGTCAAGGATCGTAGTGTCCGAGAAGGGGATTTAGCATTCAAGGAGTTAATAGAACCCATCTGGGACCCCAGAGGGAAATTCAAGCCCAATTGGAGCGGCCCCTACATTGTGAAGAAAATCTTATCCGGCGGTGCCGCCATGCTCACTGACCTAGATGGGGAGGAGATGGCTTGTCAAGTCAACCTGGATCATCTCAAGAAATTCTACCCCTAGTTTAGAATCTCGGCACGCTATGACTCTTCTCATCCCCCTTCTATTCTAAAAAATAAATAAATAGATAAATTCAAAAACCCCAGAGGTACGTAGGCAACTCATACATCTTACAGGAGAACGGACCTTTATTTTCCACAAAATACTATTCTTTTCTTATCTCCGAGAACGGCAGTTCATTCTAACAAATACTTGAACAAAAGGATTATGTATGCCTTAGCGATCGGTATAGATAATTCAAAAATACAAAATTCATCGAAAGGAACAGTTGGATGATCAGAAACTTGCTTATTTCATTAATAAGAAATTACAGCACGGATTACATAAGAAAAGGAATAAATAACTCCCTCCCCCCTACTGCCATAAAAAGGCAAATAAAATTCCCTATTACACAAATAAACTCTCCAAGAGTCCTACCCACAGCTACCAGAGGATCCTGCACCCTCATCATCTACATCCTGGGGTCCCCAAATTTCCCATGACTGAACAGAGTGCTGTAAACACTCCATGGAACGATAAGCATGAACCATCTTCGAAAAGACCACAACGCCCCCTTCCATAGTGTTAAATAAAACAAATCAACTTTGTCTAGTCTCCACTGCCAACATCTTGGTGACTACCATCCTCCACAACACCTTCATATAATCTCTAGGGACATGCCAAACTCTCCCGACAGACTGAGAGGGACGGGTCGACGAATGCCGATCTTCCCACAGAGATCCAGGCAATAGACATAGGCACTCGGTCAAAAAATCTACCGAAAAGAAATTTGAGGTCCGAGGTGGCACGACCTGTGCCCAACCAAATTGGCACAGAAGCCGCCAAGGGAAATAAAAAGAGGTCTGTCTGAGACCAACCAGTCGCACATATGAGTACTCTCCCAGCTCCAGAACAGGCTACAACTGCTACCACCAAGGCACTAACCAATACAGATTCCGGCCCCCATTCTCCACAAACTAGTTTTCCCAGCTCTCAGTATCCAAGCTAATGCTGAAGAAGTAATGCAAAAAGAAGTTGGGTACAACCGAGAAAGGATACTCTGGAGGGGCCACCAAGCGGAGTCTTTCAGACAACCACATGAACAACATCACGGGGATACCCCTCAAAAAGTCAGAATGGCCTTCTCTCTAGGCATCCAGGCCATTCAGGGTCTCCGCCAGTATCACCGCCGTAGGATTATGATGGTATGACATCCACGAAGTAATGGCTATAAGTTGCGGGTCCACCAACAGTTCCCTAGTCACTAGCAATAATTTCAAAATCAGGACCAGAGCAATGGCTCCAGTATAGCCAGCATCACCTACTTCCCGCAAATGCATGGACTGCAGCACCGTCGGGAGGGAAATCATTCCTCTAGCAACTAGTGATTAGGCCGCCGAAGGTAAAATATGAAGAAGCCCGACCAACAAATCACTCGAAGAACGAGAAAATTTTGGCAAAGCCGCAACAACACTGCGATTTATACCCAGCATGTCAGAAAATTCCTCATAGGTAGAACAAAATTCATCCAACCCAAAGAGGAATACATGGTCTTTGGGGTACCAGAATTGTACCGCCGCCATCAGCATGTTCCACTCAATAGGCCGATTGCGCCACAAGGAGACTCAACGCATGTTGAAAGCATCGTAGTCGACATTATACGAGCACATTGCTTCTAAGGCTTCAAGGTAGTCAACAAACTCAATGCTACCAGGGGAGCCATCTTGTAAGGCTAAGAGATAGTGGGCAAGTAAGTAAGAATGCAAAGGTGTGATGAAAAAACTCCACCCTTACCCATTTTTATACTTGAGAACCCTCACAAGAGGCATAATCCCTGCAGAAATAGGAGGGAATCCTACCCCACAAGGTACCAAAGGATGAAAAGGATACCAATCAAAGCTTTGAAATGAAGGGACTGGACTGAATTGCCGATAGGCAGGACAGGGTGCTTGCTGATCGGTAACCCCCCATTTTTAGAAATTTCCATTTTTTTCCTCTTTTATCAAATCAGAAAACTCAATAAAAATAAATTGATATTCTCAACAGAATTTCAAAATACCTTTTCCTACTTATATAATTTCCCCTTTTAATTAAAAAATTGCCTTTAAAAATTCCAAAAATACTACTTTTTACGGTCTCAGCAGCAAAGTAAAAAGCGCATGTGCATGCATTCATTCATCATTAATAAAAGATAATAAAAAACTCCATTGCATTGCATCTATTTGCTTTCTGTGTTACATAAATTTTGTAGGAAATAAAAAGAAAAGAAAAAACAACGGGACTCACCTCGAACCCACATTCTCTCTATCTCTCTCTCTCTCTCTCACTAAGAGCTTTCACCCCTGCAACGTGCTCTCTTTCCCCTACGGCGAGATGATGCACCACCACTACCCCAACCAGAGTCCTCTTAGGATAAAGAAGAGAGCACCAAGCAAGAAGGAACAGGAACCGCATCCCGAATACGGGCAGTCGCCGAAGATATCCAGTCTCTGATGTCCCTTAGCAAGTGGTCGACACTCAAACTTGTTGTAAGAAAAGGAAAAATCAGTATCAAAGCAGGGATGACCAAAACAGAAAATAAAGAAAGAGAAGAAAAGAAAGGTATACCGCAGGTCGAAGGACCTCCTTTGTCAAACCCAACTCATCCGGATCCATTGCATGAGGACGGTGCAACATAGGCACCATCTCTCCATCAGCCCACCGAATGTTTTATGAAGGGGTATGCAATCGCACGAAAGGAACCTCCGAGGTCGCTGCAGCCGTAGATGCCGTCGGACGGCCGCCACTGTCGAAAGATCCCACCTCCCGACTCGAACCCATAGGAGGGGAAGGCAGGGCATTATATATGCTAGGCACCATCAACCAACTCGTCACAAAGTCCATATAGTCATACGACGTAGCCGTCCCAATGTACAACAAGTAGGACTCACCGATCATGGACGCAATCCTCGCATCCTCCGACAGTAGTCACTCCCGCCTCATAGACGTAGGAGGCTGCGTAGGTGGCACCACCACCTCCTCCTCAGCAATCTGGTGAACCACCCTCTCCCCGAGATACCAGGAATGGCCGAACTCATGCGCCAACAAATGCCTCATCTGCGCGTTCACCCCGATCACCCTCGCATCTTGAATGGATGTTCCCTAGGGATAAAAGGTCACCTGAATATCTCCAAGAAGTCATAAATCAATACAAGATCAGAAAGCGCAAAAAACCAAGACTGAAATGGAAAGAGTCTTACCCTACCACTGGTCAGGTCATTCAAGACCTAACGCACCGCCTCTAGAGAGAGAGATCCTTTTGACTGCCGATTGGCCTTACGCCATCGATACAATCGGCAGGAGTCCCCAACGGTGTCGTCTTTTAAAGCGATCAACGAGGTATTGAACCTAATCACCTCATAAAACCACGTCTGAATTCACAAACAAAAAGAGAGGCATAAAGAAAATGCAAATGCATGAAAGGAAAATGCGAATGCATGAAAGGAAAATGCAAATGCATGAAAAGAAATGCACAAACTGAGAATACCTCAAGAAGGTACGTGGCTCCAGTAAAGGTCTGTCGGCAGCACCGACTGAATACATCCAGAGAAGAGTAAAGGGTCGCCAAAGTCAGACTCCCCCAATCATAGAAAGGGATGTTCCAAAATATCCTCAAGTATGACAAGAACCACAAATGAACGACGTCGCCGCTCGACGCATCCATGAAACCTCCCAAAACTAAAAAAATAAATAATCGGGCCATCTTCCTCACTTGCATCCCATCCACCACATCAATCACCCTGCTCAACAGAACATCCTTCAGCAGGGACAGCCGGATAGAATCCCGAGAAACTATCCTCCCTACATCGCCAAGTGCTTCAAGCACTCCCTCCGGTGTCACCCGCAAAGAGCGATCCAACTCTATCTGCTCTCCATCACAATCCAGCCCCAACAGCTGCTGCACGTCTATGGGAGTCACAGTCATCTGCCCAAAGCCTAAATGGAAGGTGTGGGTAGTATCCCACCACCTCTCTCCCAAAGTGCACAGGACTGCTATCGAACGAAGCATCTTATCCAGCGCAGATGCCAACCTCCCAAAACTCGCTGATGATACCACCCAATGCACCACAAGTGGGAGATGCTCCCAGACATCCCTGTGCCCCGTCGTCCCGCTAGTGCGCATGTTCTTCAAGGAAATATCAGACTGGCAAAAAGGAAAAATCTTATTAGAAGTCAAGAAAGAAAGAAAAATCACCTACAATAAAGGAATGCCAAAGGTCGGGTTACTTACATAATCTTCGGGATTCACTCTCGAAGAGGGATGACACGATGGCTCCTGCAGTAAAGTTTGCTCATCCGCAACAGGATCAAACGCATCAAAGGAGTTCTCACTCCCCAAAGTAAGAGGCGCCCTGGCCCTCCACTCTACATTCGCCCAGTCATCAACAGTCAACCACTCCCTGTGGACTGCAGTGCTCACAAAAGCGGCCATTTCTTGAAGATCGAAATGCTAGAACGATTTGCAGAGAAATCGCAGAAAGAGAGAAAGTAAAGAAGCTGTGAAAAATGAAAGGATTTGCCTCCTTCTTATAGGATGCCAAATGCCATGCCGATCGGCACTGACCCTAACCATACTGATCGACACTGACTCCTTACCTTCCCGAGGTAGTCCAAAAGTCTTTGCCACTACCGAATGACACCCCTCATACCATGGCGATGGACACCCCCTTTAAATTTCGTACAGAAATTCCCATAAAATACCAGAAAGCCCCGAAAAATCATCGGAGAATTCCTAAAAATCCCAGGAAGGATTTAAAACATTTTCGATAGGAAAATTTTGCATACCCTCAAGTGGAACCCCTCTTTCCCAGCGAAATCCTCAAAAACCAAGTGAATCTCCTCCCGACAAAGCTCCGGAGGATATCTAAGGATCGCCTAATCACTTCCCCAATGGAGTTTTTATAGCACCAAAATTGGTTGTTCCCCCCTGCCAGGCCTCCTAAAGGAACAAAAGCTTCCCCAGCTATTAGCTCCCCAACTCAGATCAAAATCGCAATGCACTTTCTCCAGCAGAATCAAAATCCAATATTTATCTACTCTTAGGTCAGAATTGACATCGGTCTTGGATTGTCACCTGAGTTAGGGCAGAATTGAGCTCGGTCCTTGGTCGTCACCACTCTTAGGTCAGAATTGACCTCGGTCTTGGATCGTCACCTTAGTTAGGTCAGAATTGACCTCGGTCCTCGGTCATCACCACTCTTAGGTCAAAATTGACCTAGGTCTTGGATCGTCACCTGAGTTAGGTGAGAATTGAGCTCGGTCCTCGGTCGTCACCACTCTTAGGTCAGAATTAACCTGGGTCTTGGATCGTCAACTGAGTTAGGTCAGAATTGACCTCGATCCTCAGTCGTCACCACTCTTAGGTCAAAATTGACCTGGGTCTTAGATCGTCACCTGAGTTAGGTCAGAATTGACCTTGGTCCTCGGTTGTCACCACTCTTAGGTCAGAATTGACCTCGGTCTTGGATCGTCACCTGAGTTAGGTCAGAATTGACCTCGGTCCTCGATCGTCACCACTCTTAGGTTAAAATTGGCCTCAGTTTTGGATCATCACCTGAGTTCGGTCAGAATTGACCTCGATCCTCGGTCGTCACCACTCTTAGGTGAAAATTGACCCCGGTCTTGGATCGTCACTTGAGTTAGGTCAAAATTGACCACGGTCCTCGATCGTCACCACTCTTAGGTCAGAATTGACCTCGAACATTGATTGTCACCTGGGTTAGGTCAGAATTGACCTCGGTACTTGGTCGTCACCACTCTTTGGTCAGAATTGACCTCAGTCATGGATCGTCACCTGAGTTAGGTCAGATATGACCCCAGTCCTCGGTCGTCACCACTCTTAGGTCAGAATTGACCTCGGTCTTGGATCATCACCTAAGTTAGGTCAGAATTGACCTCGGGCATCGGTCATCACCAATCTTAGGTCAGAATTGACCTCGGTCTTGGATCGTCACCTGAGTTAGGTCAGAATTGACCTCGATCCTCGTTCGTCACCACTCTTAGGTCAGAATTGACCTAAGTCTTGGATCGTCACCCAAGATAGGTCAGAATTGACCTCGGTCCTTGGTCGTCACCACTCTTAGGTCATAATTGACCTCGGTCTTGGATCGTCACCTGAGTTAGGTCAGAAATGACCTCGGTCCTAGGCCGTCACCACTCTTAGGTCAGAATTGACCTCGGTCTTGGATCGTCACCTGACTTAGGTCAAAATTGACCTCGGTCGTTGGTCGTTACCACTCTTAGGTCAGAATTGATCTCGATCTTGGATCGTCACCTGAGTTAGGTCAGAATTGACCTCAAGCCTCGGTTGTCACCACTCTTAGGTCAGAATTGACCTTAGTCTTAAATCATCACTTGAGTTAGGTCAGAATTGACCTCGATCCTCGGTCGTCACCACTCTTAGGTCAGAATTGACCTCGGTTATTAGATCTTCACCCTAAGCCCATAAAATTGGCTTTGACCCGCATAATCGATCACCCTCATCACTTAAGTCCACAGATTTGGCTTTGACCCACAAAATTGGTTATCCCCCAGCATCACTTCAGGTACTCTGAATAGACCTAAACCTTTGATCGTCCTTCAAACAATCCCCAGCACACCCCTCTGGTCTTCAGAATACACCTGAACCCTCTGAATCGGTCATACTCCCTCAAAAGCATTAAGTGGTCTCTATTCGACGATTATCATTTGTTCCAAACTCACCCATCGAGGGGCTCTCGAGACACCCCATTCTGTTACTCCCTAACTCTCCTTAGGTCCCTAGTAACTCCCTTCATCACTACAAACCCAGGTCATACCATGAGTACTGACCTAGAAGCCATCAGGCACTCCCAGGCTCCGTTTGACCAAAAATTCAAACTCTTCAGCTCGACCAAGGTTGAATGAATCTTTAAAGGGAACTGAATTCCCTTTCCAATGGTCCACTCCATGCCCGATGACCTACTATGCGGACGAACGATCCCTTTGTGTCCGAAACTTGATCTAGAGGCCACCGGGCGCTCCTGGGCATTGTTTGACCTAAGTCAACTCTTCAGTTCGACCGAGACTGAATGAATCTTTGGATGGCACTAAAACCCTTTTCCAATGGTCTGCTCCGTGTGCGATTCTGACTTACCATACGGATGAATAATCCGTTTGACTCCAACAGGTCACCAAATGCTTCTAGGGCCCAGTTGACTAAAGTCAACTCCCCAAACTGGGTCAAACTCTTTGGAATGTCGAAGTACATCTCCTGAAATTCCAACGGTCTGCCCTATGCGCGATTCGGACTTACCATGCGGATGAACGATCCGTTTGCATCCGAACAATTCCCTATCTAATGGACCGACAAATGCTTCTGAGCCATATTTGACCCAAAGTAAACTCCAGAACCCGGGGGAGGTCCAAAGGACTTTCAAACGTCTCTGAATTAACTTTCCAACGGTCTGCCCCGTGTGCAATTTTGACCAACAGTTTTCCCTCGATAGCCAATTTTTCGAAAAGGCCTAAAACACACTTCCAAATGGCAGGTTCCAGACCTTGCCTATCGGTAGGTACCGATAGGTAGGATCAGGTCTATGCAGATCGATAATGACCTGGGACTATAAAAGGAGGCCTTCACCTTATTTACAATGGAGCCCAGATCCGATAAAAATCGCTCTTAGCGAATCCTAAAAACCTCTCTCGAAGGCAACACGATTTCAACATCCAAATCCCTTTCTAACTTCCATTTTTCATCACTATTTCAATCAAATTTGGTGAATTAGCCACTCTCCACCATCATCTAAGTGCAAGGGATGCTTTTCAACATTCAATATCAAGCTCAAGATCTTCAAGAAGGTCCAACTTTCTCAACTTTCTTTTCAAATTCTCCTAATTTCTCAATAACTTGTTTTATTACTTAGCACTTTTATTACCTCATCTCACACATCCTAATATACTTTTTATTTAGTATTATTGCACATCTCTTATTTTCATATAAATAAAACCCAAAAAACAAGAAAAAGAGGGTTTGCTCATAAATTTCAAATAGGGATTCCCATACTTTTCTCACACTTTTCTCACAACTAAAACACTTTTTCTACACACACACACACTCACAAATAAGAGATCCCCCTTTTGGATTTATGGTATAAACCCCACGCCTCATTTTGTATGCAAACTACGTGGACTTTGATGCCTTTTTAGGCTATGTAGGTGTCTCAGTGTAAAACCCGAGACTCGAGTCCTATTCTCACTTTCTCTCTCATTTTCTATCTTCTCTAAATCCAATTTTCTTATATTCTATATACTTGTTCTTAGTGACGTATTACTCCGCATTCGTTATCGTTCTATTATAATGATCAATGTAAGGGTAATCGCGTAAATCTTATTTTATAATATTATTTTTATACCTTCCTACGGATGATTCGCTTTATCTCTTCCATGATAAAAGTCGAGGATTCCTATCTCCACTATATATATACAGATGCACACATATCACGGGGAAAATAAAGGAAAATAACAAACATCCGTGAGAGACCGAAAGGGCGGAATGGGTGCCTAACACCTTCCCATTTCGTAACTTAGCCTCCGAACCCTTCTCGAATCATTTTGGTTTGGTATGCACCAGTATGTCTTTGGATGCCGTCCTTCGGGATGGCTTCCCCTTTTACTTTTGTCTATTTTGAGTAAAATAGACAGGTGACTCTAAATCTCTCTACACTTTTACACCGCATCTCAAATGACGCCGGTCGAAGTGATCCCGAGAGGGATGTACGGGACCCGAGGATCCTTCCTTCACGCACCCGCCCGTAGGCGAGGATCGTGGATGGCCACACTAAGCATGTCAACTTTTAAACACCCATCTCTACCTTCTACGTGTAGAGATATAGTTGGATTGGACGAGTTATGGGGTCATCCCTAAGAAATAGTACCCTGAGAGACTTATTATAAGGCTTGGAATTCATGAGTTTATAGCGCCTAAGTACCCAAGGATACTTAGGATAAAAGGCAACATAGTTCGAGAAATGGTACATATTTACGCATGTAGACGATAAGATAAAAGGGTATACAATATACAACATTATGGTATTCGTGGATCCTAGTCCTTAATATAGCATTGTCGTTGTGTTGGATTGATGTATGTAAATGTTAAGATATTACGTTAATTAAAGTCCGCTATTTTACAATTATTATAACGCCTCGGCCCAGTTTTATGGGTTACCCATGGTCAACCCAGTCCGACCCAAGCATTAGGTGTGAAGTGGGATAAAACAGCCTAAATAATGTTGCTAGTCTAGTTTTATTTATGTAACATT
Source organism: Sambucus nigra (assembly GCA_949130495.1). Lineage (NCBI taxonomy): Eukaryota > Viridiplantae > Streptophyta > Magnoliopsida > Dipsacales > Adoxaceae > Sambucus > Sambucus nigra. The sequence continues at coordinate 576,591,471 of OX422217.1, forward strand.
CCACTTGTTTAACATTCAATTCGATTTTAAATCAAGATACATGAGGAACCCGTGGGAAGCTTTCCTAAATGCAAAGCATACAGAGCTATTAATGTAAAATAAAAAGGGTACTTACCTGTACAATGCTATCAAAATGAAGAAGTGGACCCAACCTACCATAACAAGGATGAGGAAATGAGCCAAATGCGCAGTAGGAAATACAACAATGCTATATAGAACTGAACAACTGAAAAGAGACTTTAACACATTATATCTACATGTACATAAAAGTATATACGTAGACTTATATTATTTATGAATGAAACCATTTTTATTCCAAAAATGTTACTTATCCCGATTAATTTTCCTTAATATTATAAAGAACCCCTTCTTACTTGACTTGTCATTCACTCCTTGATTTAACACAGCATGCTAAATACTTCAGACAAAATACCCATTTGTTTAGTGAAAATAATCTCTTTCATTAGATTATCCCTTTACTCATACCCAATTTACCTTAGTATTTTCATTGAAAATCACCTTTCAACACACACACAAGCATCTTCTTAGAAAATTCTTATTTAACTTTTAAAAACTTTCAAAAACGCATTCTTGTGAAAACTATGGGTTAAACCTCTAGGTTACGTAATTATCCATTTAATCACTTTACTTTACCCTCTCTTTTAATTTCTGGACATTAATAATTTTCAAAATTTACTTTTCAAAATTATCTTTCAATTGGAACATGCATTAATTCTATTCAAGTTAGGTTATCCTTTCTTATGTTCATCACTCAACCCATTTCTTGACACAATTCACTTTATTTTATCTTTTTCTCAGAATCTTCTAATATCCTTATACTTTAACGATCTCCACACCACCTCCTATGCTACCATATTCTCTGGCAATCGATTTTGGGTTTTTCACCCCAGGGCCACGAGCCCTCCTTAATTATCCTGGCATCATCCAAGCCCACATTGATGTGTTTTTAACATTTTACAAATTTCCACATTATTTCACTCGTCCTTTCCTAATCGGAGGCAAAACTCGGGGTTTCACCCCAACTTGTGTTACACTTTAAAATAATCATTTTATGTCCTTTAAACCCGTACATTGATTTTACCCCAAAAATCAAGTTCATTTAGATACAATTTGTGTAACACATTTTCCAACATTTTATTTCATAAAAATGTTCCACTTTACATAAAATTATCATTTTACATTTTTCTTTTCAAACTTGTCCTTCCCTCCATTTCACAAGTGTTATTTCCCAAAATATTATTATTATGTTGCCCGCGCTAACTTTTTAAAATGTCTTTAAACCATTAACAATCATTTAAGACTTTATAGTAACATACTTCTCAAGTTGGAAATATCTTTAGTTCATTATTTTTTTTCTCTAAGAAATCGTTGGACATTTAAAGACTATGTAAGAGCAAATTTTATGAAATTTCTCATAGCTTAGGCTTATTTGTGGATTTGGCGTGTCCCGTTACAAATAGACTCGCACTGATACGATGAACCGAACTCCACCATCTCCAAGTTCAAGACTTCCCTACATATCATAAAGGTATAAATCTTTAGTAGTTAAAATTATTCATAATTTTATTTGGGATGTTATTTTTATAAAAAAAATGAGGCTAGATTTTTTAATGGTTTTAAAATAAATTTTTTATTTTTTTCTTCTTGTTGAAATGTGAATAGCATCGTGTTCGAATGACTTGGCTGTGCCGTTAGATCCTGCGCCGAAAGAACTTCAAATGAAGGTGTACTATTACAATATGTTAGAAGGTCTATATATAGAGGATCAAATGAGACTGCATTCTCATTCGAACGAAATTGGATTTTCATTCAAACGAGATGTGATTCTCGTTTGAACGAGCTGTCGGCAAAAATTTTGTGTTAAGACTATAAATACCTTTTTTGACTCTAAATTTCATAGGACTTTTTCCAAAATGTTTCCTACATATCTGTTCCAAAAGTTTTCAAGTTTTGTGTTTATAAAACACTTTTTATTCACAACTTTATATCCCTAAATAACTTTTGTGAATCATTTTGAAACCCTGGAAAGTTTTTTATCTTGCATACATATTTTTGGAGAGATCATCCCTACAGTGAAACTTGTGAGCTGAGGGATCACGGTTGAAGAAGGCTGAAGACTGATCGGTGTATACCGAGGGTGGAACACCGCCTGTGGACTGCTCTGAATCGAGTGGTATTCTTTAGATTTCATGCCAAGACACTGCGCATTATACTTGTGGGTGTTTAAAATATGAAGGGACCCTTTTTGTGTGTGTTTCAAATCAAACCAATTTATTACCAAACAATTATCCAACTTTTAACTATGCACCAAATCAAGTTGTGAAAAAATAATTCTTACTTTAACCAAATTTTCTCTTGATTAATCCTAAACATGCATCTAGTTATTAAAGTAAGGAAAGAAAGTAAAGAACACTCACAACGCCGGATGCACAAGGAAAAAACCCAAAAACGGTACAACAACCTCGAACGGCCCAAGCCAGACAATCACTATAAACAAAGGTTTTACAAAGACATATTAGCCTTACTCAATGACTCAAACCTCACGGGTCTTAATGATCCTTCTGATCTTCTACCGTTCTTCAATAGTGCCCATGCAGAAATTATGTCTTTCATGATACCTCTCCATAATACACGCGTCCACGTATGTCTCGATGTCCACCGAATGACTTTGATTCGTCTACGATGTCGAACAAGAAGTCCTTCTCTTTTCTTCACCGCAAAACCCTTGATGTTTAATGGTAGAACAAACTTCTTGGTGCAGCAAGATCATGTAAACATATAATAATGATGACTCGAATCTTTACAAACTTCTAAGGACGTGTTTAAGCTTTGAAACCTTAGAAAAACATATGCAAACAAGTTTCTGGTTCGAATATTGTTTTCCAGAATGCACACTTACGAAACTCTGATGAAACCCTCGCTTTAAATAGGAATTTAATGCCACCTCGAAAAATGTGTCTATCCAATGACAAGGTGACGTCGTTCACGCGACATAGGTATCTCGTTAGAACGAGATCTTATGTCGTTCGAGCGACGCTGGGACGGTTTGAATTTTTTGACTTTTTGTTCAAAACGTCTCTTGCATAAGACATCCAAATTAGTCAAACTCTATTTTGAGCTTATCAGAATAAAACGTATTGTAAATCATTTAAATAACTTTAAAACATTTTAAAACATTTTTTTTATAAAAATTACATCCTTATTTTTATAAAAATAATTTCTAGCACCATTAATTATACGCATTCATACCTGAGTGGTCTTGGAATGCAATTAACTTTGAAGACAAATAAACTTGCACTAATTAAACTTCAGCATGATTAATTATTTGAAGCTTTGCTGCAACGTCTTCAATTTCTTCAATACATCTAAGACCAAGTGGGATCATGACAAAATAAAATCTCCCTATGACATATTACAAACACAGTTTTGTTCACGGAATTAAGTCAAAACAATATAGGGATTCAATTGGAAATTTATGTCCTTACAAATCTCCCCCTTTGACTATTCTGGGAAAAAACTAAACCAGTGAAATGCTTAAGTCGGGCTGTCAAGCCGTATGACTCCTAAATCCCATCCCATAAATCCAAAATAAAAAATACAGGACACAGACTAGTATATGTAGTACCGACAAGAATGAACTGTCTTCAATGTGATGTAGACTTAAAATATCGAATCGCTGAAGCATACCTACACACATGAAACAGATAAACAAATACCCAGTGAAGTATGGAGGTACAAATGAAACAAATATATACCCAAATGATACCAATTTTACAATAGATACCAATATGAATAAACTCAGAAAAATTATTTGTTAAACAATTTGAGCAACAAACTGATATCAATGTGTACTACCAATTTGAGATACCAATATGTAAACATATGAAAACAAAACATGCTCAATTATCCCCCAACATCACATACATTTCTCCCCCTTTTTGTCTCTAATAGACAATCCGGTGAAAAGATAAACAAATGAAAGTATCTAGCATGAGAATATATCAATTTGAATAAATGTGAAATCGCTAGATAATCATGAAACAACCAGAGAAATATGATCAAGAGATGTCAAATCAGTAGCTAGTAAACCAATGAATCACCCAACAGAATATAGCAAACTTAACAGGTGTGATAAATAGACTATATGAAAAAAATCAATTTTGAACCAATAAAACCTTCATATAAACGAGCCAGCCCAGAAAAATTCCAGCAGTACCAAAAATATCAGTAAAATAAACCAGTGGACTGCAAACTATTCAGAAGCCACAATTCAGCCTGTCGTTCGAATGATCCAGGGACGTCGCTCAAACGAGTTGAGGATGTCGCTCGAATGAAGTACAGAGGTCGTTTGCGCAATATGGGATGTCGTTTGAGCGACTTCTCGCGAACTGCCAAATTTTCACATTTTCCTACAAATATGTTATATTTTTGCCCAATGAAAAAAATTCCATAAAAAAATCAGTGAAAGGCCCTGACAATAGAAAAACAGTGTTAAGACAGTGGGCTTTTAACACAAAACGCAAAAACTCATAAAAACTAACAATGTGAGTTACATGTAAACATAGTACCGAAGTGCTCAAAACATGGACATGGAATGAATGGGCATGAAACTACAACAAATAAGTCACAATTCCAACACATCGAAATGATCAAGAAGCTCTAATTGATAGGGATAAATCATCATAATTTATCATAGCCGTGTGACAGTTAAAGTGTTAGCTTAATGAAGTAAACATACTACATGCACACAAATCCAGATTTTTTGACGATTCTACAAACAATAGTGTCAAATTGCAATGTTTCAACCTTAGGATTAGTTGTGTAAACCCGTTTAAATTTTCTCCAACCAAACTCCCTCATAAATATGTACTTTTTTACGCTCTTTTGAGGTTTCTAGAATTCTCAACTTAGAGAAAATCTTATTGGCCCTTTTCTTAGCATATTGCATTTTCTTTTGGGCTCTTTTAAATGGTGGATTTCACGACGAGTTAATTTTGAACTCTCATAGCCCTTTCCCATGAATCACTCATTATTTTTCAATTCAAATCCTCACGGTAAACGGTTCTTACATGCCCACTTCTCCGTAAGTCTACTTACGCATAAAAGACAAGATTGAGATAAGAACGCCTCACCAAATTCAAATATGGAAGAGAAGTCAAACATCCATATAAACTCATGCATGTATGCAATGTTGGAATATATTTAAGGTCGAATCAAAATGCATATCAACTTAGCAACAAACCCATCTAAGCAATGTTTAAGATCATTCTAAGCATTGATAATAATGACCAAATGTTCTAGCCACATGGATAATGAAACGATGGGGGGGGGGGGGGGGGGGGGGGGGGTCCAAGCACACCGATATGACACATCAAACATGTAAACTCAAAATAAAAACGGAAAATCTTTTTGGCTTTTCAAAAGTTTTCTAAAAAACAAAATATTTTTGTATTTTTCAAAAGAACTCAAACAAATGAAAACTATAATACAAAATGATAAACATGTCATAATACTAGCAATGAATATATCGTGAAGCAACCTAGCAAATGACAAACAAGGCAACACTATCATCCTTTAGATTTAGCATGGGAAGAATCACGTCCACCCAAACGAGAATCATGACGTTTAATTCCTAAATCCACTAAATCCGATTTCCTAACCCAAGTAGTTGTAAAACGACGCATGGGGGTTTGGGGAACCAGGGAAACTTTATTCCTAAACTTCCCAGGAGCTTATCTAAGGACGTAACAATAATGCCTAAGGTGACCTTTCCTACCACAAAATGTGAAAGTGTAGTAGTGGTGGGAATGATTACCTATATGTGGACCTTTTCTAACCTTCCTAGTGTTTCTCACACATGGGGGGGGGGGGGGGGGGGGGGGGATGGGAACAACTCTCTCATCAAACCCTATAACTCCCCTATCTCCCATAATTTGGACGGTGCCTAAGATCTTATCGAACTTCTCTGACCTAGCCTTCAAATAAAACTTGACTCTAGAAGATTCTCGCAATCTCTCCTCCAACTCACTAATCCTAGACTCGAGCAAACACCTAAACTCCTCAAATGCTAAAATATCCTTTTTCAAGGACACCATCAAACGACAGAGATTATCTCCCTCTTTCTCCACAAAATCTAGTTTCTCCTTAAACTTATTCTCTCGTCCCCTAAGATCCTCAATCAAACTATCATTATTTTCTATGGCATGCTCATTCAACTTAGCTCAAAATTTTGAGTTAGCCTTTTTCACCTTCACCGTTTCAGCATACAACTCATTAAACGCATTTTGCAATTCTTTCACATCTATCTCCTCTTCCTCACTCTCTTCACCCTCACTAACATGGGATTCACTCAAAACCTCCTCGAAAGTGTCATTCACATGAGAATCGTCGTCGCTTACATGAGATGCCATAAACGCAACAAAGTTACGCTTAATGGGAGAACTCTCTCCCTCTTCCGGGTCACTATCACTTAAGGTAGCAGTATATGAAATGGGTTCCTTTCCCTATTTCTTAAGTCTAGTGGGACACTCCTTAATTTTGTGACCGTACCCCTCATACCCAAAACACTTATCCGACTCATCTCTCTTAGTCTTCTCAAACTTATCCTTAGAGGTGGAATGTACTTTGTTGTTCTTGAATTTTTCAAATTTCTTGGCCTCTTTCGATTGCTTTTGAAACATAATAAATTTTTTAAATTTCTTTGCCAACAAAGAAACATCCTCAAAATCGGAATCGGAATCGGAATCCGAAACTTTAATTTCCTCCCTCCGTGTTTTCAAAGCAATACCCTTTTCTTTCTTAGGCACTTGCTTTGAGGTAATCATGTCGATTTCATAGATTTGTAAGTCACCTACAATCTCTTCTAGTTTCGTCGACTCTAACTTACCCAAGGAGTTTAAAATGGTCACTTTCGCATCAAACCTACTAGGCAACGACCTAAGGATTTTCTTAATGACACGGTTGTCGGGTATTTTCTCTCATAGGTTAAACGACGAGTTGACAATATTGGACAACCTATCATAAAACTCTAAAAAATCTCACTCTCTAACATCCAAATGGTCTCAAACTGTGTAGTGAGATTTTAAAGTTTTGGTGCCCCAACCATGCTAGTGCCCTCGTGAGTGAATGCCAAAATATCCCAAGCCTCTTTTGATGTTTCACAAGTCATAATTCTATTATATTCTTCTGGTGTGACATGTGAAGAAATAATGTGCAAACCCTTAGAATTATATTGTGAAAGTCTATTTTCAGTTTCAGTCCATGACTCGACAGGCTTTAAAGTAGTGACCTCACCTATAACAGTGATAGGGGGTGTCCAACCTTTCTCAACAGCAAACCACACACGCTCATCATTAGATTTTAATGCACTTTTCATTCTCGACTTCCAATAGGTGTAATTAGTGCCATAAAAAACAAGAGATCGAAAAAGTTCGTTATTTCCAAAATTAATCTTTGAAAACCACGGGATCATAAAACAAATAAAATATGTTTTCTAACTCTGATACCAATTTTAAGGGACCCTTTTTGTGTGTGTTTCAAATCAAACCAATTTATTACCAAATAATTATCCAACTTTTAATTATGCACCAAACCAAGTTGTGAAAAACCAATTCTTACTTTAACCAAATTTTATATTGATTAATCCTAAACATGCATCTAGATATTAAATCAAGTAAAGCAAAGTAAAGAATACTCACAACGCCAGATGTACGAGGAAAAAATCCAAAACGGGAAAACAACCTCGGACGGCCCAAGCCAGAAATCACTACGAACAAAGGTTTTACAAAGACATATTATCCTTACTCAATGACTCGATCCCCACGGGTCTTGACGCTCCTTCTGATCTTCTACCATTCTTTAATAGTCCCCACGTAGAAATCTCATCTTCCACGATACCTCTTCATAACACGTGCATCCACGTATGTCTCGGTGTCCACCGAATGACTTTGATTCATCTACGATATCGAACAAGAAGTCCTTCTGTTTTCTTCACCGTAAAACCCTTGATGTTCAATGGTAGAACAAATTTCTTGGTTCAACAAGATCACGTAAACATATAATAATGATGACTCGGATCTTTGCAAACTTCTAAGGATGCGTTTAAGCTTTGAAACCTGAGAAAAACATGTGCAAACAAGTTTCTGGTTCGAATACTGTTTTCCAAAATGCACACTTACGAAACTCTGATGAAACCACGCTTTAAATTGGAATTTAACGCTGCCTCCAAAATTGTGTTGTTCGAACGACAAGGGCACGTCGTTCGTACGACATAGGTATCTTGTTCGAACGAGATGTTATGTTGTTCGAGCGACGCTTATATGGTTTGACTTTTTTGACTTTTTGTTCAAAACGTCTCTTGAATAAGAGATCCAAATTAGTCAAACTCTATTTCGAGCTTATTAGAGTAAAACGTAGTGTAAACCATTTAAAATACTTTAAAACATTTTAAAACCTTTTTCTTTATAAAAATTACATCCTTATCTTTTATAAAAAGAATTCTGACCACCATTAATTATACGCATTCATACCCGAGTGATCTTGGAATGCAATTAACTTTGAAGACGAATAAACTTGCACCAATTAAACTTCGGCATGATTAATTATTTAAATCTTTACCGCAACGTCTTCAATTTATTCATTATGTCATAGACCAAGTGGGATGGTGACAAAATAAAATATCCCTATGACATATTACAAAGAGAGTTTTGTTTCGAGAATTAACTCAAAACAATACAGGGACTCAATTGGAAATTTATTTCCTTACAAAATAGTTTATAAGTAAATATTCTGGTAAACACTTTGAAGTGCTGATTAAAAGGTTTTGTCATGCAAAGGAATTTTTTCCTCAATATTTGTGGTCATTGAATGCGTAGTTCATTCATACTGTTTACGACACATATTTGCCTTCACATATAATTTAATCAAAGATTAAAATTTATTTAAAATTAGATTTTTGTGTCTGGGATATTAAATTGGTAAAAATACAAAAATGTAAGTTTTGTTTGTGACCATCCTTGTCGAGCGTGTTCACGCGCTTACAAGTGGTATCAGAGATGGTTGCACTATGTTATCTTGTAGGATTATTGTTTAGTTATTTTTAGAGTGGTTATTTATTTTCCTCTCTTGGTTTGTTTTTCTTCTTGATGAATTTTCATTGGGATAAGTTATCCGACATATTTAGTCATGATGACTTAAATCATTTGAACTTGAAGTTGGTTATAAGAATTAAAATTCTTGAAAAATAAAATTCTCGTTTAAAATCTACTATGGAACTTTTGCCAATTGTTCAAACTTAAAGAGATTTATTTCATGAAAAGCTTGTGGATGTGGAACGTGATTTTAAAATTTTAGAATTGTCCAAGAAAGAGAGTGATGATAGAGTTCAGTTTTAAGAGAAAGAAATAGAACATTCTAAACTTTCTAGGGTTTGTGTACGTGCTAATGATTATGATGATAAATTAATTAATGATTATAAGGCATGTGAGAAGACTCTTAGGGATAAGTTCTCTTCCATTGATGGGGAGTGAGATAACTTTCTAGGATTGATTGAATATTTAAAGAAGGAGTCGCTAAATCTTGAAGAATCTAATTCGTTGCTTGAGTCTTAAATTTTGAATCTAAAAGATTATTTAAAAGACTAGAGTAGTGTTGGTAGTGATGGTACTGGATCCCCTGATACTAATGCTTTTGTTGCTAAAGCCAAGACTATTATTTGCTTTAGAGGGTCAATGACATCCAAGGACATTAGAAAAGGTCAAACCTTAGGTAAAATTATTTGCCTTTACACATGTTCGCATTGTGATAGGAAATATCACCTTAGGGCATTTTGTTTTGATCATGGAAGAGGTCATAGGAAGTTGAAGACTAGTGCCCCCTTGGTTCCTGAAACCCGATGGGCTAGGTATACATCTATTTGGGTTAGAAAATCCATTCTGGAGATGTTAAATATTAGGATGTTTGATTCTCGCATGCTTGCATATGACTCTTCACATTTTATATCTCATGGGTGATTGCTTGCATGATTTTGTTTTTCATACTCTAACTATGCTTCATGATATATATTTTCCAGTGTTATGACAAGTGTATCTTTTATATTTTTATTTTTCTTTAATTGATTCATATTGGACAAATACAAAATATTTTATTTTGATAATTTTTTTTGAAATATGCAAAAAGATTTTCGATTTTGTGTATTTTCGTTTTATAGATTTTGTGCTGCATGTGGGTGTGTTTGAATCCAATTAATGCCGTATTTTTCATGTGCATAGAACATTTGGTTAAGATTATAGATACTTAGATTTTTCTTAATCATATTTGCATGGAGTTGTTTCGAACTTGATTTTCTTTATGGATTCAACTTTCTATATGCTTCCGCGCACACATCTACGAACTTTGTGAATTTTAACTTCACATGTATATTTGAGCTTTGTGAGATGTTCTCCCATCGATTTTTCCATCTACATGTTTTGTGACTATGGGGATTTTTGCATGTAAGAATCGTTGCTCGTGAGTTTCATGTGATTAGTTTTAAAAAAATATGAGTGCGAACGGGAAAGGGCTAAGAGAAGAGCAAATCTCCTTTGCAGGAAAGCCCCACATGTTTATACACATCGATACTATTCTTGTGTATAAAGCTTATGTGTTTTGTGTCGTGATTTATGGTCATTTACACCTAATATATATGTGTCAGATTTTCATTGGTATTTTTTTCATATATTATATATGGTATTATGTTTTGAATTCTTTCGTCTACATTTAGTCCATGTTTGCAAATGCTTGAATCACTTGGATTATTTGTGCTTGAATGGACATATTGTTTGTTGTGCTTGATGTTTTATACATTTTATATTTGTTGTGAAAAAAATGAAAAGTTGTAAAAATAGTTGGTTTTGATGGACTTTGAGATTATCATTAATTATGCGTTATTTATATCTTTTGTGATGATATCTTCTTTTATACGTGACGCTTTGAAATTCATGCTTGTTTCGACTCCTTGTAAGAATAATTTTTCCAAGATTATTCATAGTATAGTTTTAGACTATAGTTTGGCGTATCCCGTTTCAAATCATCACACACCATCAAAATGAACCAACTCAATCATCTCAAAGTTTGAAGACTTCCCGACATCCCCTAAAGGTATAAAACAATTTAGAGTTTAAATTAATTTAGATAATTGTGTTTGGGATGTTTTATTTTTATCAAAAGATGAGTAGGGTTTTCCATTTAGAAAAAGAAAAATAATTTTATTTTTAAATTTCGTTCCAATGAGATTGATATCTCATTGAAACGAGATGGCATGTCGTTAGAAGGTCATTCTTTATGTTTTTCAAACAAGGTTCAAACAAGATATTACTGTCTAAGATTTTTTGATCTCATTAGAAGCAAGGTTTATCTCGTTCGAATGACATGAGCATGTCGCTAGAACGATCCTATATTCTCATTTCAACGATGTGTCGACTTCAAAAAAGAATAAATTCCCGCTTCGTGTTCATTTTTTGTGTTAAAAAACACCTTTTGATTCGCAACAAACATCCTTGAATACTTTTCTTGTGAATTCGTTTAAGAACTAGAAAGTTTTGTATACTTTCATATACCTTTTTAGAGAAGGCATCTCCATGGCTGACTTGTGATACCTGAGGGGATTCACTGCTGAAGACGAAGGCTGAGGCTGACGGAGGACTGAGGTCTTGTGATTCTTGTAAGGATCATAGTTGTTCACTAGATATTTGCGAAGATAAGCACATTATACTTGTGGTGGTTATCAAGTAGTCAGTAAGTTTATTGTCTTATATATTTCTAAAGTAAATAAAAAAGGTTTTTACACGAAAAGTTTTTTTCTTGAAACTTTACCTTTGTTGAATGCTTGGTTTTATTTATTTATTTTATCAGATAGATGTATGATTAGGTTAAAAACTTAAAATTAATTGTGCACTCTCAAATTGGAATCTTTGGTAAGGATATTTGCTTTTGCATTTACAAAGTGGTATTACAGCACTCATTATTTCCTCCTAACAATAGGCATTAGAGCCTGCTCCAAGTTATCGAGTGATACCAAGGTTTTCCAACAATTGGTATAAGGGCAGCTTGCACTAAATTATTGTGTTAGGTCCTTGTTTAGTGTTTTTTTAGCGTTTTATTTTCTCTCAATGGATTCTCATAGTTTTGACGACTTAAATCGTTTGAATTTGAAGTTTGCTAAAATAATTGAAAGTCTTTAAAAATAAAATTCTCGTTTCAAATCAGATATGGCTCTTTTGCAAACTGTTCAAAATCAAAGAGATTTCTTTCGTGAGAAACTTGTGGACATGGATCTTGATTTTAAAATATTAGAATTTTCCAAGAAAGAGAGTGATAATAGAGTTTGATTTTTAGAGAAAGAATTATGGGGCTTGAAAAATTCCAGGGTTAATATTTGCATCGTTAAAGATAGTGTTTTGATTAATGATTTTAAGGCACGTGAGAAGACTCTTAGGGATAAGTTTTCTTTCATTGAGGGAGAGAGAAAAAACCTTTTATTAATGATTGAACATATAAAGGAGGAGTCCCTAAAATTGGAAGAGTCAAATTCTTTGCTTAAGTCTAAAATTTTGAAGTTAAAAAATAATTTAAAAGACTCGAGTAGTGTTGGTAGTAATGGTATTGTATCATACATTTCTAATGATTCGAGTGTTAATTACAAGATAATTGTGTGTTTTATATGGTCAACCACATCCAACGACGTTAGAAAAGGTCAACCCATAGGTAACATTCCTTGCATTTGCACATGTTTGCATTGTACTAGGAAAGGTCACCTTAGGCATTTTTTTTATCATCTTGAAAGAGGTCCTAGGAAGTTGAAGTCTAGTGTTCCCTTGGTTCTTGAATCCTGAAGCGTTAAGTATACACCTATTTGGGTTAGGAAATATGTTTTAGAGGAGCTAGATGGTAGACTTGTTGATTCTTACATGTGTGCACAAAATTCTTCTCTTGTTATATCTTATAGATGATTTCTTGCATGATTTTTTTGTCATACTCTAGTTGTTATTCATGATATATGTTGCTAGTATTATGACATGCGTACCTTTTGCATTATATTTTCCTTTTATTGGGTTATATTTGAAAAATACAAAAATATTTTCAATTTTGTGTATTTTAGTTTTACACACGGTGTGGCATATTGGTGGGTTTGAATCCAATTCACTCCGTAATTTTCATATGGTTAGGACATTTTATTATAACTTTATATGCTTTGATTGATCTTAACCATGTTTATGGAGTTGTTTCAAACGTGATTTGCTTTACGGATTCAATTTTGTATATGCCTCCGCACACATGCACGAGCTTGTTGGATTTTGACTACACTATGTACATTTGAGCTTGGCGAGATGTTCTCCCATCAATTTTGTCATCTAAATGTTTATTTGACTAAGGGGGATTTGTGCATGTAAGAACCGTTTCCCTTGAGATTTTGTTTTTCATTGAAAAATATGAGTGTACATGGGAAAGGGCTACAAGAGACTAGTTGAATCATTGTGATAGCCACCGTCTGAAAAGAGCCCAAGAAAAAATTAAGGCAATAAAAAGAGAAAAATATGCCAAAAGGGGCCAATATAGTTTTATTTGTTTGGTCATTTAAAAGAAATCACTTCAAAAGAAAAGAATAGAATAGGAAATATGATTATGTTTATCTTTTGAGGGTGTTTAGGTGAAGATCAACGGGTTTGCACAATGAACTTAGTATGCTTATTTTTTCATGATGATTTTGATTTGTAGAATCATTAATATTCTAGGCTTGCGTGCATTATGCTTATTTTGTTCATTAAGTTAATCTTTATTTGTCACTTGATGCTAAAGAATAGTTTGATAAAGTTTGGCAGTCAATTAGAGCTTCTTGAACATATTTGAGTGTTTGGGTTATAATTCATTTGTATCTACTTCAAACCCATTCATTCCATCCCACACGTTTGGTCACATCAATACTATGCTAGTGTGTAAAGCTTATGTGTTTTGTGTCATGTTTTGTGGTTGTTTATATCTATATATATGTGATGGATTTTGTTTGACCTATTTTACATATATTATACATGGTATTGAATATTATATTTGTGAAATTTATTTTTTGAAAAAAATTGAAAATTTTCAAAAATAATTGGTTTTGTTTGGCTTTGAGATGATCATTGCACATGCTTGATTTATATCTTTTTGTGATGATATCTTATCTTCTACTTGATGCTTCGTATTTCATGCTAGTGTTTCTACTTCTTTGTCTATTTCGGATAAAAATAGGGGGGAGGGAAAATTAAAATTTTGATAAGTTTGATTTATGGAGGAGAATTTATGTATGAGTTTTATCTTACTTCAAACTCAATTCGTCACGATGGATATGTTCTTTCCTCATGTGTGTGGGTACTTAAAGTGGAAATCAAGACACACCGGATGAAGACAAAGTTTTCCACAAAGGTAAAAAGAAGGAGTTTGAAGACAAAGAAACTTGTGCCATGCCATTCTAGGGTTAGGAAAGGTGTTAGGATTTTTGTCATAGGATATTTTTTAATTTTAATTTGGTGTTCGGTAATGGTTTTTTGTTTAGTAGCGGAATATCCAAAGGGGGGTATTTGAAATAATATTTTTTCCAAGATTGTTCATAGCATAGTTTTAGAGTAGTTTGACGTATCCCATTATAAATCGTTACACGTCGTCAAGACGAACCGAACTCAAGCATCTCTAAGTTTGAAGACTTTCTAACATCCCGTAAAGGTATAAAACAATTTGGTGTTTAAATTAATTTACAAAATTATGTTTGGGATGTTTTATTTTTATCAAAAGACTAAAAGAGTTTTTCATTTTGAAAAAGAAAAATAATTTTATTTTTAAATTTCCTTGCAATGAGATTGACATCTCATTCAAACGAGATGGCATGTTGTTAAAAGGTCGTTCTTTATGTTTTTCAAACAAGGTTCAAACAAGATCTTACTGTCTAATATTTTTTCATCTCGTTAGAATCTAAGTTTATCTTGTTCGATAAAAGCACCCTATATTCTCGTTCGAATGACGCGCCGACTTGAAATTTGTTTAAATACCTATTTCTTATTCAGAACATTTGATACTTTTGCAAGATTCATTTCTTCATAACTTTTGGTAAAGTTCTTCACTTTTGTGTTCAAAAACACTGTTTAATTCACAACAAACATCCTTGAATATTGTTCTTGTGAATTCGTTTAAACCCTAGAAATTTTTGTATACTTTCATACACCTTTGTGGAAAAGGCATCTCCATAGCTGACTTGTGATACCTGAGGGGATTCACTAGTAAAGACAAAGGTTGAGACTGACGGAGGATTGCGATCTTGTGATTCTTGCGAGGGTCATAGTTTTTCACAAGATATTTGAGAAGACTAGCACATTATACTTGTGGAAGTTATCTAGTAGTCTATAAGTCGACTATCTTGTAAATTTCTAAAGTGAATAAAAGGTTTTTACTCGAAAGTTTTTTTCCTGAAACTTTACCTTTGTTGAATGATTGGCTTGATTTATCTGTTTTATCACACAGATTTTTGATTAGGGTAAAGAGAGAAAATTAATTGCGCACTCTCAAATTGGAATCATTATTAAGCATATTTGCTTCTCCATTTACACTCCTTTCTCTATTTTGAACAAAAAGGGGGAGAACAAACTAAGGGAGAGTTTGAATTATGGGGGAGAACGTATTATGAGATTTATTTTCTATATCAAACTCTATACATCACATTATATTTTCTTTGCTTCATGTGCGTAGGTATATATAGAATAATATTTTACACCAGATGAAGACAGAGAACAAGTGGAGATTGAAGACAATGTCACTTATTCCATTTCTTGGGTTTGGGAGGGTATTAGGATTTTTGTCATGGATATTTTTATTGTAATTTGAGTTTTAATTATGTTTGTATTGTTTTGCACTAGAATATCCAAAGGGAGAGATTTGTAAGAGTAAATTTTCTAAATTTTCTGATAGTTTAGGCTTATATTTTGATATGGCGTGTGCTGTTAGAAATCGATACGCACTGACACGATGAACCGAACTCCAATAACTCCAAGATCAAGACTTACCTACATCTCATAAAGGTAAAAAACATTTAGGAGTTAAAATTATTCATAATTTTATTTTGGATGTTATTTTCATAAAAAATGACGTTGGGTTTTTAAAGTTTTTAAAATAAAATTTTATTTTTTTCTTCTCGTTCAAATGAAATTAGGATCTCATTCAAACGACTTGGCTCTATCGTTAGATCCTACATCAAATGAACTTCAAACGAATCTATACCATTTCAATTTGTTAGAATCTAGTTAGACAGTGGTTCAAATGAGACTGCATTCTCGTTCGAACGAAATTGGAGTTTCATTCAAACGAGATGCGATTTTCGTTTGAATGACTTGTATTTTCGTTCAAATGAGCTCTCGGCTCGAATTTTGTGTTAGGACTCTAAATACATTTTTTGAATCTAAATTTTGTAGGACTTTTGCCAAAATGTTTCATGTATATCTGTTGCAAAAGTTTTCAAGTTTTGTGTTTATAAAACACTTTTAATTCACAACTTTACATCCCCAAATAGTTTTTGTTAATCATTTTGAAACCCTAGAAAGTTTTGTATATTGCATACATATTTTTGGAGAGATCATAAATATAGTGGAACTTATGACCTGAGGGATCACAGTTGAAGAAGGTTGAAGGCTGATCGGTGGATACCGAGGGTGGAACACCGCCTATGGACTGCTCTGGATTGAGTGATATTCTATAGAGGTTATGCGAAGGCACTTCGCATTATACTTGTGGGTGTATAAAATAGTCTATAAGTTGATATTCTATTAAACTCTCTAAAGTGTTGATTAAAAGATTTTGACCTGAAAAGGAATTTTTCCTCAGTATTTGTGTTCGTTGAATCTGTAGTTTAATTATACTGTTTAGAACAAATATTTGCCTTCACATCTAATTTAATCAAAGATTAAAATTTCCTTAAAATTAGATTTTTATGTTTGGGACACTAAATTGATAATAATACAAAAATAGAATTTTTATTTGTGACCATCCTTTCCGAGCGTGTTCACGTGCTTACAGACCACTTTATAGGAAAACATCATTTTTCTTCACTAACACATGTAGTCTGCAAACCGCACACTTCACACTTACAACACTTTTTCATACACTTTAAGGGTTGAAATTTATATTTTTTTTATTTCATGTTTAAACCCAATAAAGCTCGCCAAACTTTTTTATATACTTATTATCAAAATATTACAAGTTTATATGCATGAGAAAATGGATTTTAAGTCTAAAAATCATATTAAAATGGTTTAACATATAATTTATTCTAGAAATTTTATAATGTTTGCACAAACATACTTTTAAGGCAAAAGACATATTTGTTTCTTCAAAACTTGAATAAATGTCCATTCATATAAAAATCTCAATTATTCAAAAGAATACTTTAAACATATCTTCATAAAATATTCCCAACAAAATAAACACTCTTTCAACATTTTTATTCCATAAAAACGTTTAAACTCCAAGTTTTCTTGAAATATATCATTTTGTTCAAAATCATTGAAACCCTAGTTTCAAAAATCATAAGAAATATCATTCTTAAATCATAAGTGCATCCTATTCTTTCAAAATCTAACTACATAACCAACAATATGGAAAAATAGAGTTTTCAAACTAAGGAGTAGAGTTTTACCACCTCAACTGGAGCTCCAAAAATCGTAGGATGAAAGTATAAGAAGATGGAAACATCCCCCCCCCCCCCCACTACGATGGCCTTGAAGAGGTTGCCTAGATCCATAAATCTTGCCTCCATGAAAGCTCCACTAAAAAACCCTTCCTAGATCCATACTTCTTTCTTCATCTTCTCTAAAAAAAACAATTCCAAATTCGTAGTTTTTCTCAACAATGGTGGAAATGGATGTATAAGGATCATATATAGTAGAATATGAGGGAAATATGGTGGTTCAAGGTGGAGGGATAGTGGTGTAATGTGGTTTATGGTGGGGGGAGAGATCCGAGAGCTAGAGAGAGAACAAATCCTATTTTTTGCCCGAATAGACCAAAGCTCCTCTTAAATACTCTCAAAACCATAAAGGGTTACATTGCACCAAATTCCCTCACATTAAATCTCATTAACCTCATAAAAACTCTCCCCAAACATGCCTAACATGGTTCGTCTCATTAAGGCCACTAGAAGTTAACACGTCACCAGATCACCGGTCCAAATGGTGATAACACACAAGGGCATCCAGATTTAAAAGATTTATGAAACGGTCCTTCGAATGAGATTGGAACCTCATTCGAATGAGATTAAGATCTCGTTCGATCAGCCTTCGAATGACCTTACAACGTGGTTAGGAACCTAATGAAATGGAGGGTTGTTGGATCATCGTTAGAAGTTAACTTTTAACGAGATAAGCTTGTTATTCGAAGTAGCAAAGTTCTCGTTCAAACGATATGAACTCCACATTGGAATGATCTCTAATTTCTTTTGAACCATAAATTTTCTTAAAATTCCAATTTCTTCCCAATAACTTCCAACCATTACCATCAAGGTCAAAATAATAATCAAATATAGAGATAAAAACCCATATACTAATGATGCAACTCCCAAGAGTTTCATATGTTTACAATTTACATGGGAAAATAATAAAATATTGTGCGTGTGTATTACATTCTTCTCTCCTTAGGAAATTCCATCCCCGAAATTATCGATCCTCAAATTCCTCAAGTTCCTACAGTTTAGTAATCCTTATTACGATTCAGAGGAATCTTTCAAGGCTAAATCACTGAAGTTCTCAATCGCTAAGATGACATCATACGCTCTTTCACTGGGGTTGCCAACAAAATGTTCAACATGAAACATGTTTTAACACTTACCATCAGGCTAGCCAGCAAAGTCACCTAACAATCCTTGAGTCTCCACTTGGTTAACATGCTCAATAAAGTCTTAAGGCTCCTTTGCTAATACCCAAAGAATGTTGGCGTCTATACCAGGAAACACTCTCTAGTGATTGATAATCACTTAAGTGTAAAATGAAGTACAACTAACATTTGAGTCATCATCAAGAACCATTTCTAATCTTAGGACTAGAAATCCTACATCCCCATGAATTCTCTGGTCGTCCTAACCACACAACTTCGCCTAATCTTGCTACTAAACTCGTATCGATAGTCTCTTGCATCAAGAGGTAACATGCCACTAAGTCTCAAACCGTGCGTCTGACAATACCTTTCTAGAGGATCATTTTATGAAGTTAGGATCACTATAGGTGTCCAACTATGGAGGACTCGCCTAAGTATTATACCGATCCACTCACCGTGGCAAAATAACCCTATGTGCCATGTTTTCTCAGATTTTGACACTTTACAAGATTCAAATCATAATTTTGCTCTTATAATTAGAGCCTTTAATCTCCACATCTGCCAATTCATAAAACTGCAAATCCCAAGGAAAGTGGATACTCCAAAAAATCATGTCGCAGAAAGTGCTGCCACACGTACACAGAACTTTTGCAAACAAAGGGGTATTTTAAAGAAGAGGGTGCCTAGTTGCTGAGCTGTAATGACCACACCCGATCCATACGCACTCATACTGATCAAAGATGTATTATGACCAATCATAAAATGGAACAATACTAAACCACCAAAACTGGCAGGACATCATCCTCAACCATTAGAGTCGGAGTAACACGGTCCCCGATTACTGGGACTCAAAGAATAAAATGAATCAGAATAAATAAATAACCATTTTGAGGGAATTCCATTCACATACAATTGTTATGGTTTACGAAAGGTGGAAATACACCCCACACATGAAATATAAGACTCCTATGAAGAAATCTCAATGGATCCTAGCACAACCATACACCTTCGCTTGAGTCACCAACTGTGATGAATCAAACCACAAGATACTCATTTTATCAAGACAGAAGTAACATACAATCCTATAGTAAATTGGGAAGTCAAACGATGGGCTTCCCTCCTTAAGGTTTCCTCCATTCATCCTTGTATAATACGAGACACTCCAGTCGATGAATGTCAATGCCTTTGTCGACACCGACCTTGTCCATCGCACTAGTGATGATGTCACCAACCTAATACACATAGGTTAATATCTACCTTATTGTACCATGATCGTATCATAAACGTCTCTTTAGGCAATTCCTAGATAAGAGATATTTCATATTATAATAATCTTCGATAACACTTGGTCATTATTGTGCCTATCTCCAGATTCTACCCAAACTTGACATTCCCTGACGCCCACACCGTTCGCCATTAACAATATAAGGGTAGTAAGTACTCGGACCTACACCTCCGAATCCATATAGTTCTGGTAAGATGATCCAAAATCTAATCATTCCCTACTAGGGCTATTCTAACTTATATTGTTGACACATGTCGATGTCCTGATCATACTTCAATATCCCATCCAAATTTATATTCACAAGTTCTCAATCATAACATCATTGACCCAAGTCTCTAATGCATTTCTTGGTACTCGTCAAAGTCAAATACGACTCTTTTTATACTGGTCAACTTATGAAAACAAACATCATGCCTGATCATGACACAAATATCTAATTTCCCTTTAGAAGTTTGCACTACTATTTACATCAAATTAGATGACCTCACCAAAGGATACATGATTCGATTCCTTTGAATTTGGTCGATAACCTGAGGTCATCACATAACTCACAATATATTATCACTGGAACACATCACACTCCATAAAATTGCAATTGCTTGGTTCCCAATAGACACCAAGGATACCCAACTTAATCATCACCAACGACTGGACAATATTTCATCAACCATGATTTCCTCACAACGGGTATGCTCTACCTATTTACCAATATTTGTTTCAGTGACTGTTAGATAATCGCCTAAATACTAGCCTATATGTATCAAAACATGGCGAGACATAATCTTTGAACACCTCAAGGTGTCAAAACAATTCAATCCCTATTCTCAAGGATGCCACGTGCAATAAGTCCTAAGGATATTCCAAGGACCTCATTTCAAACACTAATGATATGTACCACGTATTAAACCACAAGATGACACTACTAAGGATTCTTATAGGATTCAGAACATTGTGTATAATATATAAGTCTCTACGTCTATACTACCGATGTTGCTAAAGATCCTATTCCTCAAATATTGCATCATACTTTCCAAAACCACGTCATATAAGGCTACCTAGGGTTCGCTCCCATGTCACTTCAACTCATCATTGTTACACATGTGACACGTTTACCATAAATGGTACGTAGCTCTAATCATGGGTTATTAGATACATCTTGACTGACAATTACTAAGCCACTCACTCATGAGGATAGCATCCTATAAACTAAAACTGAATGTACAAATCCTTAAGTATTAACCAGCATGATTCTACATGCCCATTGAATTATTATCTACCTATTACTTGACACTACCCCAAGGATGAGGCTCTCCTAATCACGTCATCAATATTAAATACCCATAAGTACCGCACCCTGAAAAATTAATGCATCCTTATCACAAATCAATACTCCTTAGGCATGACACTCTGGTCAACTAACCGCCATAGTTGACTTTACACATTAAATGTATCTAATTCAGTGGATGTTATTTACCATTATAAATATCTTAGTTGGCCTCTCATGTCATCAAGGGTTAACCCAAAGGCACCTAACACTAAAAATCATGGTGTTACCACTATTAGCTCGAATGGACACTCGAAAATTACTAACATGCTTAAAGTAGAAGCGCAAAAGAGATTAATAATAACTAACTTGGTCACAAGCCATTTGGCGATAAATTACCCATCGTGATAATCTCCTTGATTCTATCATCGAGAATAGGAACTGAAATCATCACCGACCTCCCCATGACACTCCTGAAAGGAACCTTGAACCTAGAGCTCCAATACCATTTGTAAAGCCTCGACCCGAATTTATGGGTTACCCGTTGTCAATACCGTTCGACCCGAGCATTAAATATTTAAGTGCAATGAGACCACCTATATAATGTTTCTAAGTAAGTTTTAATTAATTAATAAGTTTTATTTAATTAATGTGTCACTTGTTTAGCATGTGATTCCAATTTAAATCAAGTTGCACGAGGGATATGTGGGAAGCATCCCCGAAATCCAAGCATACAGAGCTACTAACGTAAAATAAAAAAGATACTTTGTACAACACTCTCATAATACGAAATCACACCAAACCTACCGTAACAAAGACAAGGAAATGAGCCGAATTCCTAGTGGGAAATATAATAATGCAATATATAACCTAATGGAAGAAAAGAGACTCTAATACTTTATATCTGCGTGCACATGCAACTAGCTTATGTAAGTATGTATGTACAAATATATGCTTTATGCATGAAACTTTTTCATTCCAAAAAATTACTTATCCCAATTAATTTAGCTTAATCTTATAAAGAACCCCTTCTTGTTTGACTTGGCATTTATTACTTGATTTAACACACCCGGTTAAATACTTTAAACAAAATACCCATTTATTTAGTGAAAAACATCTCTTTTGTCAGATTATCCTTTTACTCATACCTGATTTACCTTAGTATTTTCATTAATAATCACACTTCAACACATATAAGCGTTGTGTTAGAAAATACTTATTTATCTTTGAAAACATTTCAAAAACACACTCTTGTGCATATTATGTGTTAAACCTCTATAGGTTACTTAATTACCCATTTAATCACTTTATTTACCCTTTCTTTTAATTCCTGGACATTAATTAATTTCACATTTTACTTGTCCCCATTATCTTTCAACCGAAACATGATTTAATTCTATTCAAGTTATGTTATCCTTTCGTATGTTCAACACGTAATCTATTTCTTGACATGTTCCACTTTATTTTATCTTTTTCTCGGAGTCTTCTAATATTCGCACACTCAATGGGCTCCACGTCGTTGGCTATTCTACCATATGCTCTAGCTAGAGATTTTGAGTCTTTAATCCTAGGTCTCTGGGCCCTCCTTAATTATCCATATGTCATCCGAGTCCACATTGATGTGTTTTTAATATTTTACAAATGTCCATATTATTCCACCCTTCCTTTACCGGCCGAAGCCAAAACCCGAGATTTCACCCCAACTTGTGTTACACTTTAAAATAATCATTTCATATCCTCTATACCCTTAAATTGATTTATCCCAAAAATCAAGATCATTTAGGACTATTTCGTGTAACACCTTTTCCAACATTTTTATTTCATAAAAATGATCCAATTTACGGAAAATTACCATTTTACTCATTAATTTCCAAACTTGTCATTTCCTCCATTTCACAAGTGTTATTTCCCAAAACATTATTAAGTTACCCACACCATCTTCATAAAATGTCTTTAACTCACTTACCCTCATTTAAAAGTTTAGAGAAACATATTTCTCGAGTTGAAAATCTATTTGTTCCAATTTATAAGAAAAACACTATTTTCCTTCATTAACACATGTAGTCTTGAAACCACACACTTGCCACACTTACAACACTTTAAGGGATGGAATTTCTTGTAACACCCCAAGATTTTGGGACCGAGAAATTAAATTTTTGGGAGAATTAAATTTATTTAAATTGGAGAATTTTAAAGTTTGGAAATTGAGGTCCAAAAATTGAGGACGTAATAAAGTATTTCGAATGATAATTCTGAATGCGTCATTGATTCTGGATGGGTCGAGATAGTCGAAATGACTGTCATTGGGTTTTATTTTGGTTCCGAAATATTTTAAGTCAGTTTGACTCGAATTGGAGTAAACGAGTCATTTAAAGTGTGTATTAACATTTAAAATTGGGTTTATTGTTTTAAGGGATTTAAGGGCTCACAATTTCAGCCATCTCATTTAGATAAAGAGAGAAAGAGAAAGGAAAAGAGAAAGAAGAAGAATGGAAGAGAGAGAGGAAGAAAGCTTGGAGATTTTTGGTCCAAACGCAATCGCGGGACGATCCAACCTCCACGGATTCAAGGCAAGTGTTTAATATTGCTAAATATTTCATTTGTGTATTTCATTTCATAATTTATGGATAAAAGAAATAGATTTTGGGTATTAATATCAAAACCTAGATTTTTGGGTTTAATCTTGAAATTTATGTTGTATATATGGGTTTGATGGTGTAGAAATGGTTGGGATCAACTTTGGGTTGGTTTATTATCATAGAATCATGATAGGATGAAGGTTTAGGGGTTAGAAGTGAAATTTTAGGGTTTGGAATTCGTGGGTTTTATTGAAGAAAAGAAGAACCCTTCAAGTTCTGCAGACCCGAATCGATTCGCCCCTTAAGCGAATCGATTTGGCCTAGGCAAAATTGGCAGGTATGCATTGACATAATCGATTCAGACCCAAGGCGAATCGATTCGTCCTGAGACAGAAGCCCAGGTCTTTGGAGCCGAATCTATTTGCCTTGAAGGCCGAATCGATTCACTGGGCCGAATCGATTCGCTGGGCCGAATCGATTCGGAATAGGGCCGAATCGATTCGAAAACAGGGTTGTTTGGTAAATTTTCTCTAGAAGGAGTTCTAAACCTTTTTGGTTGGGTTTATTGATTTGGGGACATGATTATATGATGAAAGAAATATGTTTTGGAGATTTATTGGAAGTTTCTCGCATGATGAGACCACAGGTAGATATAGAGTTATTTTGGAGACTTATATACTTATGTATTGGAGAGGGCCATACTGATGTAGTGGGGAATCTCATTAAGAATGGGAGATCTATTTAGAGGTCATAAGTGAGCCTAGTTATGACAAAATGGTTAAGGACCTTTTAAGAGAGTGGGGAGAGTACGACATGGAAGTGTAGGCCGATATTTTTGTCGAATCCTTATTGTGATAGGATTCTATTTGATATATGGTTTGGGACCAATGAGAGGTAAATGTTGCATATCCTTTGGGATGGTAAACGTAAGGAATGAAAATCGTGAGTATGGAAATGTTAAGGGTTCATAGGAATAATTGAATCGTAGTCGGAAATCGGGAGCGATTGGATAGTTCTAGCAACTAGAATAGGTTATGTTGAAATTCTAGATGGGATAGTTCCTATATATATAATTGTGTAGGAGTAACAATGGAAATCCCAATATGGGATGGAGCCTTGGAATACATTTAAGATTGAGTTTGAGGTTTTAAGATATTAGTTAGGTGCATGCCAATAGTAGAAATTAGTACTAGAGATATTGATGTACTTTCGAATATAGAAGAGATGGGTAGTGATTATTATCTACACTAAACTTTAGGTGATAACCCTAATGTT
Organism: Sambucus nigra; assembly: GCA_949130495.1. Taxonomy (NCBI): domain Eukaryota; kingdom Viridiplantae; phylum Streptophyta; class Magnoliopsida; order Dipsacales; family Adoxaceae; genus Sambucus; species Sambucus nigra. The sequence goes on from OX422217.1 coordinate 576,616,759, forward strand.
GGAGATATATCTATGTTGGAAGATTATTTATATCATAGGAGAAATGGATTATTATGCCTCAAGTGAAGGATCATATTCACATATCGAGGTAAGATAATGTGTTTGGGATGACGGCTAGTATATTGAGGATTATGTATACTTATATCCGAGTTTTTAATCTTATATATATACGAGCGAGAAATAGTGTGTATATTTATGTGGATATGTGGATATATATGTATAATTGTATAGATATGGCTATATGTGTATACTCATGTTATGAATATCTAAACCGTATGTGATGGTTTAATTATATGATGGGATCATATGGATGTATATATATATTATGTATATGAATGATATATATAATTATGTGGTTAAGCATACCCCGCACATTCTATCATTGGGAAGTTTTCACGATGAGGGTGAGCACCCTGGCTCGAGGAGTAGAGTGTGGACATTCCCCAGGTCATAGTCGTCCATTGTGTTATTATGTGATTTACATTTTTTTGGATGAGACATGGTGGGTATGTTTCGTCTCATTTCCGGTTAGGAACTATGACCGCTTCCCGGACGTTGTGTGTGTGAGTTTACCACGAGGTGGGTGTCGTTCTAGCCCCACCAGGTGGTCCCAGTGCTACGTGGTTTGGGAAGCTAGAAGATGATAGCATGCTGCAGTTTATCGACACTATATATAGCCGGTTATATTATGTGTATGGCCATTGTACATTATATGTAGTATGTACACTTGGCTATGGGAATGAATGGTTGTATATATATATGTTTAGAGTATATATATACATATATATACTTATTATATCCTATAGGTGAAAAGGATATGAAATCTTTATAGGGTACATCTTGGGTGATTACGGTCTACTAGATTGTTGGGGGTTGATGTATCGCACTTAAGGAACATTTCGGTTATATCAGCCCAAGGATATTATTCGAGATTTTAAGGTTGACCTTAGATAGTAATTTAAGTTATAGTATTAGTATTTGTGTGGTTGACATAATGGATCCCTACCATTAACATGGTCAAAAAGTAGTGTATCGGGGAGGTTCCTTGTTTGGATTTCGTTTTGCGAGACGCCCTACGCACGAAACACAGTGCCATGTTGAGAGTAGAGAGACGTTATGTTCTTTATAATTATAGGTAAGTTATAGTAGTATAATTGTGTGTATGACATTATGGATCTCTATGATCGACATTGTCAAGAAGTAGTGTATCGTAGGGGTTCCTTGTTTGGATTTCGCTTTGCGAGACGCCCCACGCACGAAACGTAGTGCAATGTTGAGACTAGAGAGAAGTTTTGTCCTTATTAAACGTGCATGTTATGTAGAGATTAAATCATATGATTGAAACCTAAGGTAAATGGGTAACGTATTAAGAATTATAACTGATTAAATTATAAACCGGAATCAATTAAGCATAATATGGCATTTATGTGTAAAAATAATTAAGTGTGATTAGAATGGGAAGGATTCCAGGGTAATGTTAAAAGATAGGTTGTCCTTGGGTAGGGTAACTTAAGTAAGATTCCAGGACGTGTATAGGTGCGCGCTATTAGATGAGAGGTGAGTTGGGGTTTCACGAGAGTGCGACTCCACTTTAATTATGAAATAAGTGCATTTATATTTATTATGCATGGTTAACACATTTGCTAAACATTTTTACAACTCGGGCTCTGACCCATTTATATTTCTCTCCTGTTATATGTATATATTACTACAGGTGTCCTACCGCGTGGATGCCGGATGCTTTTCTATCCAGAGTCTTGGGAGCCGTAACAGGTGCGGGCTGTTGCGGGATTAAGATTGTAGTCGCTTCCTATTCTTGTGTAAATCTAGATAGGATTCATGTTGTACATCAGGTTTACACCCAGGGTTATTTGTAGATGTTTATATTTCTTCTTTATGATGTTGTACTGTCTGTGACCCGACAGCTTATTCGGGTATATTTTCTTGTATATACTCATTTCATTTTATTCTAGCATTTCATTTATCATAGTACTTGGACGCATCTTTCCTTTATTAGTAGTTCTATAGTGTAGGTTTGTTGTTTGTTGCATATTGTATTCAATTTTTTGGCATCCGCTTTGAATATTTTCGGGTAGTTAGTCGTATACTAGTTAGCCTTGTCAGTTGATGTTGAGACTGAGTCATCTGAGATTCTCGATTTAAAGTAGTATAGGTATGGCCTCCGTTATTATTTTGAGCGGGTTATCACATTTCTATTTTTCTTATTTCATGTTTAAACCTAATAAACCTTCATCAAGCTTGTTTATATATTTATTATCAAAATACTACAAGTTTATATGCATGAGAAGATGGATTTTAAGTCTAAGAATCCTATTAAAAGGGTCTAAGATATAATTTATTCTAGAAATTTCATAATGTTTGCACAAAAATACTTTTCAAGGAAAAAGACATTTTTGTTTCTTCAAACTTGAATAAATGTCCATTCATATAAAAATTCCAATTTTTCACAAGAAATTTTTGAAACATTTATTCATAAAATATTCCTAACAAATTACATTCTTCCAACATTTTTATGGAATAAAAATGTTTAAACACCAAGATTTCCTGAAACATATCATTTTTTTCATAACCATTGAAACCCCATTTTCTCAAATCATGAGAAATGTCATTCTTCAATCATAAGTGCATCCTACTCTTACAAACTCTAACTAAATGATCAACACTATGGAAAAATAGAGTTTTTTAACTAAAGAGTTGAGTTTTCCCACCTCAAATGGAGCTCCAAAAATGTAGGATGAAGGTAGAAGAAGATGGAAAACTCCAACCTCCTAAGGTGGCTTAAAGAGGTTTTATATCTCTACAAATCTTGCCTCCATGAAAGATATACTAAAAAACCTTTCTTAGCTCCATACTTCTTTCTTCTTCTTCTATAACACCCCCCCCCCCCCGAACAACTCCAAATTTCGTAGCTTTGCTCAACAATGGTGGAAATGGGTGTACAAGTCTCATATATAGTGGAATATGAGGGACATATGGTGGTGCAAGGTGGAGGGATGGTGGTGTATGGTAGTTTGTGGTGGTTGGAGAGTTCCAAGGGCTAGAGAGAGAACAAATATCATTTTGTGCCCAAATAGACCGACACTCCTCTTAAATACTCTAAAAACCTAAGGGGTTACATTCCCACATATACCCCCCACACTGACCCTCATTAACCGTATAAAAACTCTCCTTAAACATGCCTAACACATTTCTGCTCATGAAGGCGACCAGAAGTTACCACGTCACTAGATCATGTGTTCAAAACGTGACAAGACATAAGGGCATCAATATTTAAAAGATTTCTGAACTGGTCATTTGAACGATATTGGGACTTCGTTCGGATGAGATTTAGATCTCGTTCGATTATCCTTTTAACGAACTTCAAATTAGATTGGGAACATAATGCAGCGGAGGGTCATTGGATCGTCGTTAGAAGTCAACTTTGAATGAGATAGGCTTGTTGTTCGAACCAACAATTTTCTCGTTAGAACAAGAAAGACTCGTCGTTCGAACGATCTCTAATTTCGTTTGAACCACATATTTTCCTAACATTTCAATTTCTTCCTAATAACTTCCATCCATCTTCATCAAGGTAATTTTTTTTAAATATAGAGATAAAATCCTATATACTAATGATCCGACTCACAAGAGTTTCATATGTTTATAATTTACATGGGAAAATAATAAAATATTGGGCACATGTATTACAATTATTGATATAAAAACACATATTCAGGGTGCCACAACTGATACAACATTTTTTGCTAGGAGAAGAGGTAAGATTAACTAAATTTTATACTTTAACTTCACAAAGTTTCGGGAAGACACGACACACTAACACTTGCTTGGGAACGGTTTTGAGAAGTATGTTTTCAAGTTGGTATTTATTCATTTTGGAATTTGATTAGCATTTATTTAATATTTGAGCATGTCAATATATTATACAAATAGAGGTCTTGGGTTAAAAATTAGGCTTTAAAATATAAATACTGTAAAGTGCATGGCCAGTCCCCTAAACGGGGGTCAGGCTACATAAGATAAAAAAGTATGGTTATTTATAACAATATATATATATATATATATATATATGTGTGTGTGTGTGTGTGTGTGTGTGCCTGTGTAGTGTGACCCTAGTGATTTATATAGAGTTTTTTTTTACCCTTTTAGCATGAACCGCTTTTTCTCAAGTGAGTGTCCCCACTTGTGGTTCCCTAGGTGGGAAAAGATTTGTTTAGTTGGGCAATGCTTTTTTTGAAGCGCTGACTTTCGCGGAATGCGCGTAAAGGTTTCCTGTATTTTTCTAATACGAAACTTTTTTGAAGTACGGACCTTGTTCTGGATAATTGAAGCGACTCTATGGAAGTATGATATTTCCATGAGGGGAAAGTGACTTTTTTGAAGTAAAAGATTCTTCGAGATTTTCAGAACGAGCTCGAGCTTATCTAGCACTCTGGGGAGAATCAAGTTAGAAAACCGAATCAATGTTGGGTTCTTCTTTAGCTTTATTGGTTGTTGGGGACCTCTATTTATAGGGTCCAATGGAGGGCCTTTGACGAATCGGTCATTCTTGGACTTTAACTAGTAGGTTATCCCTAGTGGCACATGTAGGGTGGATGATGGGGAGGGACAAATTTATGACTAATAAAATATCTTTCAAGGTCTTTGCATTAATTAAGGGGATATTCTTTCGATCAACGCCCTGGGTCCTTTAGACGCTTGACAAAAGGATCTTTAGACTCTTTTTTAATTTTAATTTTCCACCTTAAGGATTTGTTCCTTTGATTTTAGGTTTCTTGGTGGGTTTTGGTGTTATGGTAAGAAGGGACTCACACCGTGATACAAAATCAGGGTGTCCACACATATGTTTTATAGATTGAAATTATTTAATAACCTTATGAGGCCATCTTGTTATAATAATTTTCATTACTTTGACCTAATGATATAAATGAATCCCTATGCAATTTGATGTCCATATTACGTGTAGTTTGGTAATCACCAATTAAAATGATGTCATTGATACTAAATTTACCAAATGATTTGCACTAGTACACACTCTTAAATTAATCTTATATTTATGAATACGGGCATACGAGAAGGATGCTAGAATGTTGATACTGTAAGAACTTCACGTTGTTAATTTAACCCTTTAATTAGGTAAATTTGTCTAAGTAACATAGGTTGGTTAAGTAATGTAATGGATATATTATATTAATTTTATTTTAATATAATATAATAGTATATCACCATATTTCTCTTAAATCACTTGTTTCATCCACTCTAAACATTACTGGAACTAACTTAGGTGTGCTAGATTTTTTTGACACCACTAATTGACATGTCCATTAACCTTCTCTATAATGCACATGAGATATTCAACATTGTGGTTACACATTAAATAAACTCCCTTAGACTGATAATTTTATTTGTTTTGGGAATTATGTACATTATGCATATGATGTGATCAACTTGGATGCTTTAAGATAAACTATGTGAAATATAAAGTGTGATTTGAAAAGAAATGGCAAGTCCTTAACTTTTGGATGTTTCAAGTCGAACTTAAGTTCTACAAAAAATGTTATTAATTTGATGCGTGATTGTTTATTAATGAAATTTGAAATTAAGATATTTAGTGATTTCATGGAAATTAAGCTTTAACTTTTGTATTTTTCACTAATTTAGAATTTTTCACGTTTTGGGGAGGTTTATCATTTAGACATTTTACAAACACCTTATGTTTTTCAAAATCTTTGAAGTTTTTTTTCCTTATCTTGGCCAAATCTTTTAATTTTTATAAATATCTTAATTTGTTTTGACAATAATGATAGTTTGTACAAAGTTTGATAATATATTTGATTAAACCTTTTGACTTGCATCATAAGGATGAACTAAACGTAGCATTTTAGTTTATATTCATTTATATTGGGGTATAAATGGATGATTTGTGTATCCATACAATTAATGAAATATTTAGTAAAATTTATAGTTCTTTGAACTTAAATTAAATAATTTTATCGTGTGGATAGATTGTATGTTGTATAAATACCCATAGAAAATAATAGATATCAAAAAGAAATAAAGAAAAGAACCTTATTAATCTATTCAAACAGATATTCGTAAACTTTTTTCGGTCCCTTATTTTATTACCCTTATATATGATTTTCACATTATTGTTATATTTATCCCTTGTATGATAAATTTTAATCTACGAATATTGTTGAAATTTACTTAACTGTAATTGAATGGAAGTATAGTAAAACTCATTAGGGATTATTTAATTTTAAGCTAAACTCCATATACTTATATAATCATTTCTAATACATGCTGTGGGGAATGTCCCAACATAATGGTGTATATTAAAGTGGCAATTGAAACCTTATGAACATATTTAAAAATATGTTAAGTGCTATTATTACTCATACACTTATGGATGTATATCTTAAAGCCATTGTTTATATCTTAAATAGGATCCTCAAAAAGGTTGTTCCAAAGATTTATTTTGAATTGGGGATAGAAAGGAAACCTAATTTAGTATACCTGCACATTTGTGGATTCTCAGTGGTAACGATAATTCATAATCCACGAGAATGAAAAATGGACCCCATAACGATTAGTGATTTCTTTATTGAGTGGCCATAAATATTAAGGGGTATAGGTTTTATTGATCTAACCATATTACAATAATTATTGAAACCAGTGATGTTAGATTTATTATGAATGGAGAAATTAATGGGAGTGAGAAAATTAGGAATGTCATTATTCAAGAAATATTGGTATAATTTTCCTTGCCCTCAGCTCATAACAAAAATGTTGTTTATTATGTTGTTGTCGCAATTAACAACACCCAACAACAAATGAAAAATTCACATAATTACCCCATTGTAATATTACCACCAATAAACCCATTATAGGTTCACCATAAAAAGTAGCTCTAGAAGATCCCAATCCTTGGCTATTTCGAATGATTATATGGAGTATTTAAAAGAATATAAGGTTAACTTATGGTATGTTAATGATCCAATTATGTAAGGACACAAATTTTCAATTGAGTCCTTTGTTGTTTTGGCTCAATTCCGGACAAAAAAATTTGAGTCATAGGATAGAGTTAATTAATCATCCTTCAAGCATATGACGTGTTTGTTGAAGACGTAGCGGCCAAGAGTATAAAGCTTCATCAAATTTTCAAGTTTAAAGTGCCTCGTTTCCACGTCATCAACATGGTTCCCTTGCTCCTAAGGTATGAATGCATTTTGAATATATATATAGGAGCTTGGAACATTTTATAATGGGTGTAGTTTATTTTAAACAATTGTTTATTTTGAGAAAGATTTTATTTTCAGAAAGATTTTATTAAAACTTTAAAATTAAGTATATAAAGTTTCTGGGCTAAAAACAAAATTTTCAAACTTTCTGGAAGTTCATTCGATGTGTCGTTCGAACAATAATGTCATTCGAATGAGTTTGCCAACGAGTTCCCATATTGTCCACTGGAACTTCGTTCGAAATGTCGTTCGAATGAGATGGCTGTTCGAACGAGATTTCTAACGAGTTCACATTGGAACTTGGTTAGAAGGCTCGTTCGAGCGAGACTTCGTTCGAACGAAAATCTCGTTCGATCGAGTTTTGGAAGGAACAGTTAAATGACAGTTTTGAGCAATTTTTTTCCCTCTTTCCCACTTCTTTTCCCACTAACTTTTTACCTGAATATGTAAGTACGGGAGCCAAGTTTTTTAACTTAACTTTTTCACATTTTTCCATCTCCAAGAGAGAGTTTGAGAGCAATATTCAAAGGGAAAAAGTTCATTATTTTAAAGTGTTCAATTCTTCCAGAAAAATCTTTTAAACACTTGTTTACCCCCAAATTTTGTTTAATCCAAGTTCCACATATATATATACTTTGCTTGGAGTGTTTGGTTCCGGTTTATCTCTAAATCCATTTGAAGAGAAGTTTGGGTTTGATTCTAAATCCCATAAAGAAGAAGAGCTTGTTTTGCTACGGCATTCTCCTGTGGTGAAAGGCACCATGTGTGGTTGACGGTGTACCTATGTCTCATTGGTGAAGGCCAAGATTCCGGTGGAGCTCCGGGGTTGTTTACTAGGCGGAGGTGTTTACAAGAAGAAGTGTCGGGGCTTGAGAGGGATCGAGTCGAGTGTTGTAAGTCTTTCTGCCTTGTAATTTGTAAATCCATACTTAGTGGACTTAAGGCTAGGTCCGTCCGAGGTTTTTTCCCGTTGTGGGTTTTTCCTCGTATATCGCGGCGTAGTGATTTATTGTTTATTTTATCTTGCTATACTCACCTAGAATGCATGTTTAGGTAATTCAAGATAAAATTTGGTTTAATCACTACTTGGTTAATTTGGTGCTAAATAAATATTGGGTAATGTTTAGTTAATTTAATTCAAGTCATTTAATTTAATTTGATAAAATTGGTTTGGCCTAATTTGGTAAAATTGAAAAATAGTAGATAATGAACTTGTTCCCAAACTAGCTGATAAATGGAGTGAGAATGAGTTTAAACTTTCTAATTTTAATTCTCGAGGTTTAAACGCCTTGTTTAGTGCTGTCACACCGGATGAATTCCGACTCATTATGACGTGTGAGATCGCTAAAGAAGCATGGGATATTTTACAACTCACTCATGAAGGTACTAGTGTCATTAAAGCTTTGAAACTCCAAAACCTCACCACTCAATTTGAAACCATCAAAATGAACGATAAAGAAACTTTTGATGAATTTTATGCTACTCTTTCCGATATTTTTAATTCATCTTTTAATTTGGGAGAGAAAATACCCGACAACCGAGTAGTAAAGAAAATTTTAAGGTCCCTTCCCGATAGATTTATTCCAAAATTGGTCATTTTAAATTCTTTACCAACTTTAGCCGCTATGAAATTAGAAGAGCTCGTAGGTGATTGACAAACCTATGAACTATATATGTTTCCCTCTAAAACTGAAAAGAAAATTGAAAAGGGCATTGCTTTAAAAGCCTGAAAAGAGGAAAAACAAGTAGTAGAGAGCGAGAGTGATAGTGACTTGGAAGATATGGCCTTGTTTGATAGGAAATTTTGAAAGTTTCTTAAAATTAACAAAGATAAATTTAAAAATGACTTTAAGAAATTTGAAACTTCTAAGCATGACAAAGCCGAGAGGATCCCTAAAACTTCTAAAGAAACTGTAAATAGGGACGAGTCCAAAAAATGTTTTGGTTGTGATGGGTATGGCCATAGGGCTTTTGAGTCTCCCACTAAACTAAGGAGAGAGGGTAAGAAACCAATTACGTTTAATGCAACCTTTAGTGATAGTGATAATGAAGAGGGACCCGATTCCCCCACTAAGCCCAACTTTGTGGCTAGTCATGTGAGTGATAGTGAGAATTCGTCTATTGATGAAACTTCAACACATGACACTTCCAAGGTCATAGTTTATGACTCCCTTGTTTTTTATGGTATTGAGAGTGAAGAAGAAAGAGAGAGTGAAAATGAAGAAGATATTAACGTGAGTGAACTTCAAAATGATTTTCAAAAACTTTATGAAGAATCTATTAAATTAAAAAGAGCTAATTTGAAGTTAGAAGCAAGTTTAAGAGAGCGTGTCAAGGTCGTTAATGATAGTACATTAGTGGAAGACCTTAGGACACAAGAGAGATCTGTTCGAGAGAAGCTAGAATATGTTGAAGGCAAGAGAGATAACCTTAGAGGTTTAATGGAATCCTTGAAAAAGGAGCTTCTCGAGTTTGAATAGAGAAATGTTTTACTAGAGTCTAACATCCTAGAATTAGAAAATAAATTAAAAGACTCTAGTAATGTCAAATTTGATTTGGAGTGTCATTCGAAAAAATTAGATAAAATATTAGGAACGGTCCAAATTAAAAATGACACTTGTTGTTTAGGCTTTGGTACTTGTAATGAATCAACTCATAAAGCCAAAACCAATGTTTTAGGAGAATCCACTAGGAAAGCCTTTAGAGATCACTCCTTAGGAAAAAAAATTCACCATGAGTTTAGGTGTTCACATTGTGGTCGAAAAGGTCATATTAGAAAATTTTGTTTTGATCTTAAGAGAGGTCCTAGAAAATCCCAATGTAAGGAAACCAAGGTAGCCAAGATTCCTACACCTCGAGATTATCATTCGTCATTAGTTTGGGTTAGGAGATCCGACTTGGTAGCTTTACAAGATAGGGTTTTTTATTCTCGTTTACTTTCACATGCTTCCTCCCTTGCAAATCTAAAGGTTGAATGTGTTAGTTTTGTTTGCATATTTTAGCTTTTGTATTTCATGTTATATTATCATGCTAAATGTATGCTTGTTTAGTCATTTTCTAGTCTATGCTTCATGCTTAATCACATGCGAGAATAATTATTTTTGTTTATCTTTTGTATTATACTTCTTTCATTTTTGTTTGCATTAAGTGAAAAAAATACAAAAATATTTTTGTTTATCATTTGTGTTTTACCTTTTAGTAATTTAGTCTTAATGAAAAATACAAATGATTTTTGTTTGTCTTTTGAGTACATATTTTTATTTTTGGTTAATTTTTTTTTTCAAAAACTCAAAAAGATTTTTTGTGTGTATTTTAGTTTGACACACTCTATGTGGCATATAATTGTGTTTGAATCCCATCTTTTACGCTCCCATGTGGCTAGAAATTTTGCTTAGATTGTCAATCCTTATTATGTTCTTACCATGCTTACATGGAGTAGTTGGATTTTTTGTTGTTTAAATGGATTCTATTTTTATATGCCTCAATTCACACATGCACGAGCTCTTTTGAAATTTAACTTCCTATGTTATATTTGAGCTTTGTGAGGTGTTCTCCTATCAATTTTGTCATCCACATATTTGTGACCTAGGAGGACTAGTGGATGTCAAAATCCGTTGCACGTGAGATTTGTGAGATAAAAAAATAATATATATATAAATTTGCACGGAGAAGGGCTCCGAAAGGATATATTTTCCTTTGCGATTGTAAGCCACATTTTGTTTGGACCTAAAAGAAATACGTGGTCCAAAGGCCTAAAAATAGAATATGGCATTAAAAACAAAAATAAGTGCCAAGGCCTATGTTTAATTGATATATTCATTCAAAATATATATGCTTATTTAGGGAGATTGGATGATATATCAACGGTTTGCACAATGTCTGTTTGTCCTAGTTGTACTTTCAATTTCATGACTCTATTGGTTTGTAGAATCATCAAAAGTCTAGGCTTGTATGCATTGTGTATGTTTGTTCATTGAGTTCAATCTATATTGTCACATGAGGTTATATTCAAATGTTATGAAGTTTGCTATCAATTGAGAACTCCGTGAACATGTTTTAAGTGATTGGGTTTAAATTTAATTGTTACTAGTTCACACCCCAACACTTTCGTTTCCATATGACACATTTTTGCCATACGAGTGTGAAAAGCTTATCCTATTTTGTGTCATTTGTGTGTTTATATCTCTATATGTGTACTTGAGGTTATTTAGTATAAATTATGTATACATATATTTGATATGGTTTTGTTTAGTCTTTGTCCTTGCTTTCTAGTCCATATATGCTTTAATTCATAATTGGTATTCATCTTGTTGCATTCTTCGTTGATATCACATGCTTAATACTTATGTATCATATTTGTATCTATTTCTTGCATCTTAGTTGGTATCCATTAGTATTTGTTGGATTAGTTTTGTCTTTGTTGCCTATGTGCTTTAATGTTCTCATCACTTTATGCATTAATGCATGTTTATCTTGTTATCCCATTCTATTTATCCCTTATTTAGTTTAGAGGGTGTATATGATTTTATTGGGGGAGAAACGTTAATGTTTTAATTCTTTAGCCTTTCTCTATTCCTGAACAAAAAGGGGGAGAATGATAGGGAGAGAAATGGTATCTAAATCTATTATAACCGTATCTTAGTTTGGGGGAGATTTATCTTAGGGGGAGACGTCTTTCTAAGTTGATCATAGTTGATAAAGGGAGATAATTAAGCTAGGGGGAGTAATTACTTTAATTTCATTAAATATTTTTACATTCCCAATGAGTTTAATGTGTTTGCTTAAGTGTGCAGGAATTATATTCTAAGTGACAACTTTCACCGATAAAGATTATGATCTTTGGGTTGTTTGAGTCAAACATTGTATTTTTATTTTGGGTGGGATTTTTTGTCAATCTAGTAGAGCTTGACGGCCCTTTAGGATTTTTTTTGTCCCGAAATAGCCAAAGGGGGAGATTTGTAAGGACACAAATTTCCAATTGAGTCCATTGTAGTTTTGGCTCAATTCCGGACAAAAACGTTTGAGTCATAGGATAGAGTTAATTGATCATCCTTCAAGCCTGTAATGTGTTTGTTGAAGACGTAGCGGCCAAGAGTATAAATCTTAATCAAATTGCCAAGTTTAAAGTTCCTCGTTTCTACGTCATCAACATGGCTCCATTGCTCCTATGGTATGAATGCATTTTGAATATATATATATATATATATATATGAGCTTGGAACATTTTATATTGGGTGTAGTTTTTTTTAAACAGTTGTTTATTTTCAGAAAGATTTTATTAAAATGTTAAAATAATGTATATAAAGTTTGTGGGCTAAAAACAAAATTTTCAAACTTTCTGGAAGTTCGTTCGAAGTGTCGTTCTAACGAGTTTGTCGTTCGAACAACAATGTCGTTCGAACGAGTTTGCCAACGATTCCCATATTAGGCACTGGAACTTCATTCGAAATGTCGATCGAATAAGATGGCTGTTCGAACGAGATTTTCAATAAGATTTCTAACAAGTTCACACTGGAACTTCGTTAGAAGGCTCGTTCGAACGAGTTTTGGCGGGAACAGTTAAATGGAAGTTTTGAGCCATTTTTTCCCCTCTTTCCCACTTCTTTTCCCTCTAACTTTTTACCTGAATATGTAAGTGTGGGAACCAAGTTTTTTAACTTAACTTTTTCACATATTTCCATCTCCAAGAGAGAGTTTGATAGCAATATTCAAAGGGAAAAAGTTCATTGTTTTTTAGTGTTCAATTCTTCAAGAAAAATCTTTTAAACACTTGTTTACACCTAGAGTTTGTTTAATCCAAGTTCCATATATATATATATATACTTTGCTCGGAGTATATGGCACTGGTTTATCTCTACATCAATTTGAAGAGAAGTTTAGGTTTGATTCTAAATTCCATAAAGAAGAAGAGTGTAATACCCCGTACTTTTATGGATATTTATTTATGGGATTAATTAAATTAAACGTGAATTAATTGGGAATTAATACGGATTAAATACTAGCGAGATGCGAGTTGGTATTTTATTTTAATGTGTATATATGGCAATGTATGAATATTAGAAATATTGAAATTGTCGTGAGATAGAAATACGACAATTTGGAAATTTTGTTGGGACGCGTGTGACGGTCGCGTCAGGAATGTAATTATTTTAATTAAAAAGTAAATTTTATTTTTATCAACCGTATGGTCATTTTGAGTGCGTCAACGTGTCCGGAAGGGTCGAAATAGTCAGAAAACACTAGCCGGGGGTTTAGTTTGGGTCCCGGGGGCATTTTTAGGCCATACCGGCAACTTAAAAGGGTATTTTGCTAATTTTGGAATTTTGGGATTTATGACCAACGAATTTTGGGAGTTCAAAATAGGGAATTTAATGACCCACTAACCCATTACCAACAATTAAGTGATTAGAGGGCAACGGGAGTTAGAGGAGGAAGTTAGAGAAAGTTTCCAAAAGAGAAAACACAACCTCCATCTTCAACCTTCAACCTTGGGAGAAAAGGAGAGAGCAACCTTCATCAATTCAACATCAAATTCAGAGAACAATTCGAGGCAATTGGTTTAATTACGTTAATTTCAAGCGAATGCTTCTTCCATGCTTAGAAATTGATATAATTGCATTGTATTGGGAGACTTGTAAAAACCCATGTAATTGGAGTTATAAATTAATGTTTTGATGAAGAGATTGCATGTAGAATTGTGTTTGGGCGATTATACTGATAGAAATACATCTTTTATATTACAAAAATGGATTCAATTATGGATATTGATGACTTGAAATTTCTGGGGTTCATACTCATAAGGTTTGGGGGAAAATTGGGAGATTTGATAATTCGATGTTGTTTAGGGATATTTGACTCCATAAAAATGTTAAGTTATGACCCACGAATGTTTAGTGATGATTAGAAACCTTAAAAATACTGTTGGGATGATTTTTAGATGAGATTAGAGGTGAAGAAAATTGAGAAAAATGAGATAGGAAATTCTGGGCTCGAAACTGGCATCTCGTTAGAAGACCTGCCCAGGTCGTTCGAACGAGCTTCTAATGAGTTGACAGTTTTCCTTCTAACGAGTTGGATGTTCGTTCGATGCCTTTCATTCAAACGGGATCTCGTTAGATGCCGACTTTGTTCGAACGACCTCTTACGAACGAGACTTCTAACGAGTTGACAGATTGGCCTTTTTGGCCTGATTTGATTTCTATTGTCCCGTAACCTTGTTTAATTGTAGAGATAACATTCCCTTGATGACTAATTGATATAGTTGGGATATTTGGGATATATTGAGGAGTAAACCATAGAAGTGAGATTTGAACCAAATGATAATTGTGGATTAGGACGTGAGTGACTAATTACGATGTGAGAATAATTGACGACTTAAATATTTGTATAAACCGGGGATATGTAAATTGTGTAACACTAAAAGTTGGTATGAGAATGAGAAGTATACCACTAATAAATTATGGTAATTACTAAGATGTGTGCATGCTTAGTATATATGATTTTATGTGCATGACATACCTACCATACTTGCTATCACGGGAGGTTTGCATTCGTTTAGGGCCATCTAATTTTTGTGTGCCTACGGGGAGGATATAGATTGGTACCTCGAGGACATAGGTCAGAGAAGGACTTATCGGGAAGTTAATAAGTCTGTTGATCGTGGGAGCGTAGGTATGTGCGTGACCCATGTGATGTGACTGTGTTCACCTCCATTGTTTGTGATTGTTGTTATCTGAGAACAATTCCTGAGAGATTCAGAATGCGTGATCCTTATGTACGTGATGTACCGGGATGGATAGCAGAGTATGTGTGCACCGCAGCTTAGTCTCGGGGTGCTAGTATTGTATATTTATGACGTGAATAATATATGTTTAAACGATGATAATTTTCATGTTTATATTGTGTAGTGTAATTATCGTAATAATCGCTGAAGATAAAAAGGGTTAATCTGTAGTGAACTGTATTGCTAATAATTGAGAATTCGAGAATTAAAGTAAATCTATCTTTTTAATTGATAACGTTGGGATTTATAGTGCGAATCGAGTAGAAGGGTTAGAACTTATGTCGGTTTAGTTAGATATGGATATCACTTGATGGGTACGGTACGTTAGGAGTGCACAATTAGTCGAGAGGTGAGTATTTCATGTGAGAGCACGTCCTAACATGTATTTTGCATTCATTGTTTTAATGTTATTAAAGCACTTGATGTTTTTAAAATACTCTCCACTTTCGGTCTCTGACCCGTTTGCTTTCAAATCTATTTTTTGTAAAAACCTTTTAGGTGCCCAGCCATAAGGACACCATGTATAGGAATTTCATTCAGGTGACGAGCTGTAGCTGTTGTGGAAGTTACAGGGCCTTGATAGTAGACGCCTCCTTTTCTAGTCTTGACTCCATATTCAGTTACAATCGCCCATTTCTATTAGAGACATTTCATATTTCAGTTATTCAGATTTTGGTTTGTACTTAATTCAGGATGCAGGCTTGTCTTATTAATTTTCTTCTTGGGATTATTGTGAGGTGTTTTTCCTCCGGACTTATTATTATTTGTTGGTTACTTTATTGAGACTTTATGGTGTATGGTTATGTTATTCTTTCATAATTCTTTTATTGCATGTTAATCAAACTTAATTTCAAATTTGACATCTTACTTTTATATACTAGGTGGTTAGTAATCATTAAAATATTTTCGACAGTGATGCTATTAACTGAACCAACTTGGCATTTTGCATTAATTTAATAAAGGAGTAGCTACCCGGTATTTAATTAGTCGGGGTGTCACAGGTGGTATCAGAGCATCAGGTTCTAGTGTCCTTTAGGATCTGTACGACTTATTATGTTTCCTCTGAGCTTTCTTTGATATAGAGCCCTATATTTTAGGACTATTATATTCTTCTGTATATGCTACGTTCTTCAGCTATTTTAAGTTTATAACTGCGAACTTATAGAATTTACTCTTATTTCAGATGCCTCCACGACCTGCACCACGAGTTCCTAGGAATGCACAGCCAGAGCAACACCCAGCTCTAGTACAGGGCACCATGAATGCCGCCGAGGTTGCAGCCATTGTAGCCCAAGCGGTAAACGCCGCTCTCGCCGTTGTACAGCAGGCACCACCTCAGGTGCCAGTAGCCGCACCAGTTCAGGCACATGCATTCCCGTCTGCTTGGGAACGCGTTCGAGATGCTTTTCAGAAAGAACACCCACCGGAGTTCACAGGTAGCTCCGATGTTGTGGTTTCAAGTCAGTCGAGGAAAGACATTCAGAGGCACTTGAGGATGTATGAGTGCACCAATGTTCAGAAGCAGATACTAGCTACTTTCAAGCTAGTAGGATCTGCACTGCAGTGGTGGGAGTCTATTACCACCGTAGAGGAGAGAGAGACTCTCACGATACAGGAGTTTTGGGTGCGGTTCGACCGTAAGTATTTTCCGTCAGCCGTTCACACGAAAATGAGGAGGAAGTTAATGAATCTCAGACATGAGGGAAAGACTGTGGCCGAGTATGAGGCCGAATTCACAAATTTACTGAATATTGTCCCGGATGAGATACCAACTGAAGAGAAAAAGATTCAGAAGTTTACAGATGGATTGACATGGAGGATCCGTCAGCGTTTATTGGGGAATCTCTCGTTGGCCACTTATTCTGACGTGGTTAACATTGCACTGTTACACTGCCAGGATCACCGCTTTCACATGGCTGAGAGCAAGAGATCAGGAGAGTCCAGCCATCAGGGCAGGACTGGAGGAAATGGTTCCAGCGGGGCACAATCTACTCAGGGACAGCATAGGCAGGGTAACCAGGGTTCCCAGCAGGGGGATCATAAGAGGTTCAGATCAGGGAATTCAGAAACGGACAGGGAGGTTTCAGGCAGGGCCATCAGGGTTCGAACGGCCATCAGGGCCAGCAGGGGCAGAATGGTCAACAGCAGTTTTAGCAGGGCCAGCATGGCCAGGGGAGGAATGGAAATGGCCACCAGGGCCGAGGACAGCAGGGACAGAGAGGAGGAAATTTCTCGGGGAGTTGTTACGTTTGTGGCAAGACTGGCCATAAACGCCAGGATTGTCCTGATAAGGGCAGGGCCCCACTGTAGCAGCAGCAGGGTGTCCGACAGGAGCCGCAGAGGCCTATGTTTCTCGCCGCCCTCCCAGCACCACCACAGATGGCAGCATTACCACCCATTCCAGCAGTCCTAGTTCAGCAGGGACAGCTTCAGTATGGGAGAGTGTATCAGCTTCAGCATGCCGCAGCCCCACAGGATCCACCGGCCATTAAGGGTATGTTCTCTATTCAGGGGACTATGGGGCGTATTTTATTTGACACGGGGGCTACACATTATTTCATTGCTATGAGGTTTGCACGCACCATTGGGTTATTAGACACCGCCGAGAGTACGGTTACTTGTTTAGATTCACCATTGAGTAGGGGTTCCGTGATTTCCCTTATATGTAGAGGCGTGGGTATAGAGATCGGGAGGTTTACTTTACCCACGGATATGTTAGTGTTAGAGATGACCGAGTATGATGCCATTATTGGTATGGATTGGCTAGTTGCATATCGAGCCATGATTGACTGTTTTAGTAGGAGTATTATCTTTGCCATTCCTGGACAGGAGATGTTTTTAGTGGCGATGCCTCGTCCTGAGGGAGGATCGTCCACTCACTTGTACTATATAGAGGATGAGACCTCTAAGGAAGTGGTGGTACCACTTGATTTAATTACAGTTGTTCGAGAGTTTGCTGATGTATTTCAGGATATACCTGGATTACCTTCGAGTAGGAAGATAGATTTTGTGATCGACTTGACGCCGGGCACTCGGCCTATTGCCCGCGCACCTTATCGTATGGCTCCAGCTGAAATGAGAGAGTTACAGGATCAGATTGAGAAGTTGTTGGGTCAGGGGTTTATCCGTAGGAGTACTTCACCATGGGGTTCTCCTGTGTTGTTCGTAAAGAAGAGGGATGGATCGTTGAGGTTGTGTGTGGATTACCGGGAGTGGAATAAGGTCACGATACGAAATAAGTATCCGTTGCCCCGAATTGATGACTTATTCGACCAGCTGAGAGGAGCTTCTTTCTTCTCAAAGATTGATTTGCGATCGGGATACCATCAGTTGCGTATCAGGGAAGTGGACGTCTCAAAAACTGCTTTCTTAACGAGATATGGTTCCTATGAGTTTCGGGTTATGCCTTTTGGCTTGACCAATGCTCCAGCCGTGTTTATGGACTTGATAAATAGGGTGTTCAGAGAGTTCCTAGATCAGTTCGTCATTGTCTTCATTGATGATATTCTGGTTTACTCCCAGACAGAGGAGGAACACGCCGAGCATTTGAGGCAGGTTTTACAGATGCTACGTCAGAACGAGCTGTATGCAAAGTATGAGAAGTGCGGGTTTAGTTGAAGGAGGTTCAGTTTTTGGGGCATATTATTTTCGACTGGGGGATATTTGTTGATCCGAGGAAGGTGTCCGCGGTGAGGGAGTGGGGACAGCCCACGACACCGACTGAGATCCATAGTTTCTTGGGCCTAGCAGGATACTACAGAAGGTTTATTCGGGGTTTCTCAAAGATAGCGGGTCCTTTCACACATCTGACTCGTAAAGGTGTGCCGTTCATTTGGAGCGATGCCTGTCAGTTGGAATTTGATGAGTTGAAGGATAAGTTGACCTAAGCACCTGTGTTAGCATTGCCGAGACCGGGAGTTGAGTATCTAGTTTACACCGATGCGTCCTTACAAGGACTTGGAGGTGTATTGCAGCAGGAGAGTCAGGCCATAGCTTATGCTTCCCATAAGCTTAAGCCTCACGAGAAGATTAACCTACCCATGACTTGGAGTTAGCGGCAGTGGTATTTGCCCTTTGGATTTGGAGACATTATCTTCTGGGGGATAAGTTTCGATTGTTTACGGACCACAAGTCCCTACAGTACCTATTCACGCAGAAGGAGTTGAATATGCGTCAACGGAGGTGGCTTGAGTTTGTGAAGGACTATCAGTTTGATATCCAATATCACTCGGGGAATGCTAACGTGGTAGCAGACGCATTGAGCCGTAGGCCAGTAGATGACGTGGCCGAGGTGTGGAAGGCAAAGTGGAAGGAGTTGGGACACCAGGATGCAGTGACCCGATCATTCATGTCGGTGATGACTGTTACACCGCAGATTGTCACAAGAGTGGCAAAGGCACAAGCAGATGACTCGTTCTGTCAGGAGAAAATAGTTCGACTATTAGCAGAGGGAGACGAGTCCTATACCGTTAGCTCATACGGGGGATTACGCTTCAATAGGAGACTGGTAGTTCCGGAAGGGGAGGAATTACAACACGAAGTGATGGAAGAGTCGCACGGCTCACGGTTCGCGGTACATCCCGGTGGGGACAAAATGTACCAAGACATGAGACGACAGTATTGGTGGAGCGGGATAAAGAGAGATATTTCCGTGTTTGTTTCTAAATGCGCCACTTGTCAGCTGGTAAAAGTCGATCATCAGAAACCGGCAGGACTTCTACAGCAATTAGAGGTCCTGATGTGGATGTGGGAGAGCATCTCCATGGACTTTATCACGGGGTTACCTACGTCACAGAGGGGTCACAACTCCATTTGGGCAATTGTGGACAGGTTGACCAAAGTCGCTCATTTTCTACTCGTAAGGACAGACTACACTACGGGACAGTATGCCTAGGTTTTTATTGCAGAAATAGTAAGACTTCACGGTGTGCCCCTAAATATCGTGTCTGACAGAGACAAGATATTTGTTTCACGGTTTTGGGAGAGTTTTCAGGAGTCCATGGGCACAGAATTGCGGTTGAGTACGACATATCACCCGCAGAACGATGGGCAAACCGAGCGTACAAACCAAATGTTGGAGGACATGTTGCGTATGTACATCATTGATTTTGGGGGTGGATGGGAGAAGTATCTTCCAATGGTGGAGTTTGGTTACAACAACTCCTACCAGTTCACCATTGGCATGGCTCCATTTGAGGCGTTGTACGGTAGACCTTGTCGTTCCCGAGCATGTTGGTTGGAGGTGGGGGACAGCAAACTACTTGGGCCGGAAGTGATTCAGGATACTTCGGCAAGGATATAACTGATACGGAGTCGCATTCGGGTAGCTCAGGATCGGCAGAAGAGCTATGCTGATGCGAAGAGGTTCTTCAGGGAGTTCCAAGTGGGGGACCAGGTTTTACTCAGAGTATCTCCTATGAAGGGAATTATGCGATTTGGGAAGAAGGGTAAGTTGTCACCGAGATATGTGGGGCCATTTCCTATCATCGAGCGAATTGGGTCTGTTGCATATAGACTTGGGTTACCGGAGCATTTGTACAGGATTCATGATGTGTTTCATATTTCCTCGCTAAGGAAATATCTTAGGGATGATTTGGCTGATTCTCACATTGCTTTGGAGGACATCGATCTCCAGCCTGATAGCTCCTACGAGGAGGGGCCGATTGCTATTTTGGATCGAAGTGAGCGGAAACTGCGGTCAAAGATAGTTCCGTTAGTACGTGTTCAGTGGAGGCATCATAATGCCGAGGAGTCCACATGGGAGCGCGAGGATGAGATGCGCGAATGTTATCCAGAGTTGTTTTTACCAGGTACTTTCTAGTTCCGAATTTCGGGACGAAATTTTGTTATTAGGGGGGAAGTATGTAATACCCTGTACTTTATGGATATTTATTTATGGGATTAATTAAATTAAATGTGAATTAATTGGGAATTAATCCGGATAAAATACTAGCGAGATGCGAGTTGGTATTCGATTTTAATGTGTATATATGGCAATGTATGAATATTTGAAATATTGAAATTGTCGCGAGATAGAAATACGGCAATTTGGAAATTTTGTTGGGACGCGTGTGACAGTCGCGTCAGGAATGTAATTGTTTTAATTAAAAAGTGAATTTTATTTTTATCAACCGTATGGTCATTTTGAGTGCGTCAACGTGTTCGTATGGGTCAAAATAGTCAGAAAATACTAGCCGGGGGTTTAGTTTGGGTCCCGGGGAATTTTTAGGCCATACCGACAACTTAAAAGGGTATTTTGGTAATTTTGGAATTTTGGGATTTATGACCAACGAATTTTGGGAGTTTAAAATAGGGAATTTAATGACCCACTAATCCATTACCAACACTTAAGTGATTAGAGGGAAACAGGAGTTAGAGGAGGAAGTTAGAGAAAGTTTCCAAAAGAGAAAACACAACCTCCATCTTCAACCTTCAACCTTGGGAGAAAAGGAGAGAGCAACCTTCATCAATTCAATAGAAAATTCAGAGAACAATTCGAGGCAAGTGGTTTAATTACGTTAATTTCAAGAGAATGCTTCTTCCATTCTTAGAAATTGATATAATTGCATTGTATTGGGAGACTTGTAAAAACCCATGTAATTGGAGTTATAAATTAATGTTTTGATAAAGAGATTGCATGTAGAATTGTGTTTGGGCGATTATATTGATAGAAATACATCTTTTATATTACAAAAACGGATTCAATTATGGATATTGATGACTTGAAATTTCTAGGGTTCATACTCATAAGGTTTGGGGGAAAATTGGGAGATTTGATAATTGGGTGTTGTTTAGGGAGATTTGACTCCATAAAAATGTTAAGTTATGACCCACGAATGTTTAGTAATGATTAGAAACCTTAAAAATACTGTTGGGATGATTTTTAGATGAGATTAGAGGTGAAGAAAATTGATAAAAATGAGATAGGAAATTCTAGGCTCGAAACTGGCATCTCGTTAGAAGACTTACCCAGGTCGTTCGAACAAGCTCGTTCGAACGAGCTTCTAACAAGTTGACAGTTTGCCTTCTAACGAGTTGGATGTTCATTAGATACCTTTCGTTTGAACGAGATCTCGTTAGATGCCCACTTCGTTCGAACGACCTCGTTTGAATGAGACTTCTAACGAGTTGACAGATTGGCCTTTTTGGCCTGATTTGATTTCTATTGTTCTGTAACCTTGTTTAATTGTAGAGATAACATTCCCTTGATGACTAATTGATATAGTTGGGATATTTGGGATATATTGAGGAGTAAAACATAGAAGTGTGATTTGAACCAAATGATAATTGTGGATTAGGACGTGAGTGACTAATTACGATGTGAGAATAATTGAAGACTTAAATATTTGTATAAACCGGGGATATGTAAATTGTGTAACACTAAAAGTTGGTATGAGAATGAGAAGTATACCACTAATAAATTATGGTAATTACTAAGATGTGTGCATGCTTAGTATATATGATTTTATGTGCATGACATACCTACCATACTTGCTATCACGGGAGGTTTGCATTCGTTTAGGGCCATCTAATCTTTGTGTGCCTACGGGGAGGATATAGATTGGTACCTCGAGGACATAGGTCAGAGAAGGACTTATTGGGAAGTTAATAAGTCTGCTGATCGTGGGAGCATAGGTATGTGCGTGACCCATGTGATGTGACTGTGTTCGCCTCCATTGTTTGTGATTGTTGTTATCTGAGAACAATTCCTGAGAGACTCAGAATGCGTGATCCTTATGTACGTGATGTACTGGGATGGATAGCAGAGTATGTGTGCACCGCAGCTTAGTCTTGGGGTGCTAGTATTGTATATTAATGACGTGAATAATATATGGTTAAACGATGAGAATTTTCATGTTTATATTATGTAGTGTAATTATCGTAATAATCGCTGAAGATAAAAAGGGTTAATCTGTAGTGAACTGTATTGCTAATAATTGAGAATTCGAGAATTAAAGTAAAGCTCTCTTTTTAATTGATAATGTTGGGATTTATAGTGCGAATCGAGTAGAAGGGTTAGAACTTATGTCGGTTTAGTTAGATATGGATATCACTTGATGGGTACGGTACGTTAGGAGTGCACAATTAGTCGAGAGGTGAGTATTTCATGTGAGAACACGTCCTAACATGTATTTTGCATTCATTGTTTTAATGTTATTAAAGCACTTGCTGTTTTTAAAATACTCTCCACTTTCGGGCTCTGACCCGTTTGCTTTCAAATCTATTTTTTGTAAAAACCTTTTAGGTGCCCAGCCATAAGGACACCATGCATAGGAATTTCATTCAGGTGACGAGCTGTAGCTGTTGTGGAAGTTACAGGGCCTTGATAGTAGACGCCTCCTTTTCTAGTTGACTCCATATTCAGTTTCATCATTTGTAGGGCATGTCGCCCATTTTTATTAGAGACATTTCATATTTTAGTTATTCAGATTTTGGTTTGTACTTAATTCAGGATGCAGGATTGTCTTATTAATTTTCTTCTTGGGATTGTTGTGAGGTGTTTTTCCTCCGGACTTATTATTATTTGTTGGTTACTTTATTGAGACTTTATGGTGTATGGTTATGTTATTCTTTCATAATTCTTTTATTGCATGTTAATCAAACTTAATTTAAAATTTGACATCTTACTTTTATATACTAGGTGGTTAGTTATCATTAAAATATTTTCGACAGTGATGCTATTAACTGAACCAACTTGGCGTTTTGAATTAATTTAATAAAGGAGTAGCTACCCGGTATTTAATTAGTCGGGGTGTCACAAAGAGCTTGTTTTGCTATGGAATTCTCATGTGGTGAAAATCACCATGTGTGGTTGACGGTGTACCGATGTCTAATTGGTGAAGGCCAAGATTCTGGTGGAGCTCCAGGGTTGTCTACTAGGCGGAGGTGTTTACAAGAAGAAGCGTCGGGTCTTGAGAGGGATCGAGTCGAGTGTTGTAAGTCTTTCTGTCTTGTAATTCGTAAATCCATACTTAGTGGGCTTAAGGTTAGGGTCGTCCGAGGTTTTTTTCCATTGTGGGCTTTTCCTTGTATATCGTGGCGTGGTGATTTATTGCTTATTTTATCTTGCTATACTCACCTAGAACGCATGCTTAGGCACTTCAAGATAAAATTTGGTTTAATCACTACTTGGTTAATTTGGTGCTAAATAAATGTAAGAACCCTGACTTTTGAATAATTTATTTTATATTAATTTATTGTGTGAAGTACTTATATAAAATATTGGATAATGGAGTAAATATTAAATTAGTGAGTTAAAAGAAAATATTTACCAGATTGTAGCATATTTATTGTTATGTGTATGTAAATATCATCATGTTACGTTTTATAGTGTCGTGTGCTTTAAACGACATTTATGGTTTAAAAGGAGCCAAAACTTGAAATGAATTATAGTATTGCCACCTGCTAATTTAGAGGGCGTAGTTTGTCCCGAAATAGTCGAGATAGTGTGCCATATTGTATTTTTGGGTTTCGGGCACTTTTGACTGGTTATGACTTAAATGCGTAGTTATGAGTCATTTTTATGGAGTATTAGCATTTTTAAGTTGGAAACTAATGTTAGTCCCCGATTTTAGTCTTCCACTTCCCTTATTTTCCCTAATACATGTTCTTAAACCTAGAGAGTTAGAGAGAGGAAGAAAAGAATTGTGGAGAGAAGAAGAGAAAGGAGAAGAATTGAAGATTTGGAGTTTGATCTTGCATTCATCTTTTAAGAATCTGAGATTTCAGTACAAGGCAAGTTTTCTTACTTGCTAATATATGGTTTAGGGTGAAGAAATTGTATTGATTGTTGTGTATTTGTTATGATTTAACAATTTTAGGGTTTTAATGGATTTGTAGGTTTTGAACCCTTGGAAGTATAGTTAGATGTTTATTGGTGTAAATTATAGTAGTTAGATGCATTTATGATTTAGGTGGCTGAAATAAATGATCTTGTTTTGTGTAGAAATGAGTTGGGGGAATTTGGAGTTATAAAACTCCATAGCCGAAAATTACAAATCTGGGTTGGGCGAATCGATTTGCCCCTAGCGAATCGATTCGCTAAAGGGGAAGGCTACAGGTCTGATGGACCAAATCGGTTTGGCCAAGCCGAACCGATTCGGCAGGATTCCTAATGTCAAGTTCTTTTGACCGACTCAATTCGTCCTACCCGAATCTATTCGCTTCAAGACCGAATCGATTCGTCCAGGGTGAATCGATTCGGAAATCCTGTTGTTTTGAGTTATTTTTCTAACTCAATTCCAAACCTTTTTCTTTAGGCTAAGGACCTAGTAACCTTCTCTTATGAAGTAAACTTAGAGTCCTAGAGTCTTAGATGAGTTAGTTTACTACTCTATATTAGAAATGGACTAAATAGGGCTTGTTCCGGGGGTTTCCAAATTGATGTGAAGGCAATATTTTTCCTTTAGTTAATTATTATGAAACTAGGAGTTGTAAGGTTATATTGGGGGACTTTTAGAAGCTCAATTGAGGGATGCTTGACTTGGTGGTTTATAGTAAAACACTAAATTAATAGAAAATGAATAAGAGGCCTATTAATCAATGAGGTTAATGACAATATAAAATGTGATGTATATATAAAGATTGGAATAAAATGTAAATGATAATTGACATAAACAAACCTCTCTAAATTCTACCATAGGGGAAGTATCATAGGGGAAGTACGCGCATGAGGTGAAGTCCCCTGGCTAATGAATGCAAGGTGAATATAGTCCTCAGCCATAGGACCGGTTATTATGTAGTGTGTATTTATTTTTTCGAAGTGAGGTAATTTTGGGTGTGGTTACGACTCACTGTCGAAGGTATATGGCCACTTCCTGATGTTGCATTGTAGGATGCCGAGGTTGTCTTGTTTGATAGGCCCTAGAAGAGGATAGCTATTTAGGGGCGCGTCCAGTGGGGAAACTCGAAAGGACGGTCTTAGAATCATTATATATGAATGAATATAACTGTTCTTATTCAAGTGGGAATTGATTTATGATAAAGTGCTCTAAGAATAGATGGAATCTGAATACGTTTCCTAATGAGATACGTAACGATAAAATGAAACAAGGTAATTGATGGTGATTCTTAGTCAATAATATTTATTCATATCCTCTGGTATAATTAAATTAAATTCATGGTCATCCCAATTGATTTAGTTTATGTTCTAGATTCATTATGTAGATTCTTATCATTATCATTGATGATTAATTGTTCATAACTGTCATACTTTTTATTCATCTGGTTATCATATAAAATCGGGCACTGACCCATTCATATTTCTTGTTTTGCATGATTGATTCATTCGCTCAGGTTCTCCGCTGCAAGGACGCCCATTATGACTTTCTTATTCCGGTGTTTTGGAGCCGTAATACTTTGCAAACGATTACGGGATATTTTTTCTATAGCCACCTTCCTTTTTGTATTTTTGTTATGCTCGGATCATTTATTCGGGCGTGTGGCCCAAGATTTTTTTTTTTTTCGTAATTGTCTAATGAAATGTATAATTTAACTTATTGAACTTGTTATTTATGGTTTGTATAGAGTAATGACCGACAGCATATTCGGCTCCTTTATTGTATACTTGTTGCGGATGTAATATAAGTCTTTTTGGGTATGCATCTTCTTTTAAATTAATTGGTTCAAATGTTTCTTTTAAATTAGAAATATTATTTTGACAATTCATTTTTTAAAAATTAGTGGGTGGTTATCTCGTACGCTTATTATTTTATGGTGATGCTGAGAATGTTCCATCTATGATTCCTGTTATTATTAGACTATCGGGCTTGCCACCTCTTATTTTGGTAAGCGAGTTGTCACAGATGGTATCAGAGCATCAGGTTCTAGAGTCTTTAGGATCTATGCGGACTTGTCACGTTCTACCCTACCGTTCTTTGATATAGAGCCTTAATGTTAGGACTGCTTTGTTTTCCTATAATTGCGATCTTCTACAAAATAGATTGTTTTTAAATAGTATTCGAATTCTATTATTCCTTTGTCTTAGATGCCTCCTAAGAGAGGTCGCCCCGATAGAAGAAACAGAGTCGTAGAAGAGGATGTTGGTCCTCCACCGCCGCCACAAGGAGCAATTCATGCAGCTGAAATGGCCAATATTGTGGCTCATTAATGCTGCTATGACTACCGTGGTTCAGCAATTGCCTCAAGACCAACATCCACAAGCTCAGGAAGTACAAGCTCCCGCGGGACCTTCTCCGTGGGAAAGGGTTAGAGAATCCTTTTTAAAGGGTCATCGTCCAGAATTCCAAGGAGGTTCTGATGTTATAGTCACAAATTAATGGATAAAGGATATGCAACGCCATTTATCCATGGTGGAATGTAGTGAGGAAAGAAAACAGAGCCTCGCTACTTTTAAGTTAGTGGGAGCTGCATTACATTGGTGGGAATCGATGACTACTCCAGAGCAGAGAGATACTATGACTATCAATGAATTTTGGGTGTTATTTGATCAAAAGTATTTTCCTCCCGGAGTTCAAAGGGAGATGAGAAGAAGACTTCAAGATGTGGTACAAGGTGAGCGTTCAGTTGTGGAGTATGAAGAAGAATTCACTCGATTGGCTAGTTTTGTGCATGACGAGGTGACTCCAGAGGAGAGGAAAATATCAATGTTTATGGGAGGTTTACACTGGAGGATATGACAACATTTGCTGGGTAATCCAGCTTTACAGACTTTTGGGATGCAATGAATGCGACGTTACTCCGTTGTCAAGAACATCGGTTGTATGTCCAAAGTGGTAAGAAGGCTTCAGTTTTGGGGCAAGCGGGTAAACCCGGAGGCAATGGGATAGGAGGAGGAGCACTACCCTCATCCCAATCTTCAGGAAATAAATAAAAAGAGAGGGACCCCCAGCAAGGGGACTTGTCAAAAAGGCAGCGTTTCGGTGGGTTTAATGTTGGTAGTAGTAATAGTAGGCACGATCAAGGTGCATCGCAACAACAATAAGCAGGTCGGGGTGGTAATGGGGGTAGAGGCCATCCGGGCCAAGGCTTCAGGCATTTAGATATAACTGGGGCTGAAATCAGGAGAATATAGCGGGTCGATGCTTCCTATGTGGAGAATAGGGTCATTTCGAGAAGGCGTGTCCTTAGTTGTTTGGGGGACAGCTTCCTAGGATTCCACAGCAGCCACAGGCCCAATTACCCCCACAAGTTCTTAACCCGGTTGTCCCTCCACAACAGGGACAGCTATAGTATGGGTGTGTTTATCACATACAGGATGCTATGCTTCCTCTAGTCCCGCCAGCGATTAAGGGTAAGTTTCTCATTCAGGGGCACATGGGTCGTGTTTTATTTGATACGGGTGCGACACACTCGTTCATTTCTAGAAGTTTTGCTCAGTCTATAGAGTTAATTAAGTCTGCAGAGATTACTTTCACGAGTGTTGAATCTACTATGGGAGATGGGTCACTTATTTTCTTTATTTGTAAACAAGTAGGAATAAACCTTGGTAATTTATGCTTTGAGTCCGATTTGTCGTCCTTGATATGGTCGGGTAAAATGTAATTTTGGGAATGGATTGGCTAGTAAAGTATTGCGTGATAGTAAATTGCTATTGGAAAAGTATAGTTTTTGCCATTCCGGGGCAAGAAATGTTTTTAGTGGTTATGCCTCGTACGGAAGGAGTTACTTGCACTTACTTGTACTGTATTGCGGACGAGACTTCTCGGGATGTAGTCGTTTCCTTAGATTCAATTCCGGCTGTTAGGGAATTCGAGGACGTTTTTCAAGAAATATCGGGTTTACCTCCCAGTAGGGAGATTGACTTCGTAATTGATTTAGCGTTGGGAATGCGACCTATCGCGAGAGCTCCGTATCGTATAATTCCTGTTGAAATGAGGGAGTTAAGAGACCAAATTCAGCCATTGTTGGAACATGGGTTCATTAGGCCTAGTACGTCGCCGTGGGGCTCTTCGGTGTTATTTGTGAAGAACAAAGACGGTTCTCTCCAGTTGTGTGTAGATTACCGAGAGTTGAATAAAGTCACTATAAAAAACAAATACCATTTTCCTCGAATTGATGATTTGTTTGATCAACTTAGGGGAGCGTCCTACTTCTCTAAAATAGATTTGAGGAAGGGGTGTCATCAGTTGAGAATACGGGAGCAGGATGTGTCCAAAAACGCTTTCCTAACTAGATATGGGTCCTACGAGTTTTTGGTTATGCCTTTAGGGATAATCAATACCCCCGCAGTTTTTATGGGCCTTATGAATAGGATGTTCAGGGACTTCCTCGACCAATTTGTTATACTATTCATTGATGAAATCCAAGTGTATTCCAAAATAGAAGCAGATCACGCTTCTCATTTACGGTTGGTCGAAAAGTGCGGGTTTTGGTTGCAGGAAGTACAGTTTTTGGGTCACATTGTGACAACCCAGGGTATTTCGGTAGACCCAAGTAAAGTTATTTCGGTGAAGGAATGGGGTCATCCCACAACACCTACCGAGATTCGTAGTTTTCTGGGTTTGGCTGGCTATTACCACCGATTTATCATGGGTTTTTCTAAAATTTCTAGCCCTTTGATAAATTTAATACGAAAAGGGGTGAGGTTTGTTTGGGATGATTCTTGTCAGTTTGCTTTTGATGAGCTAAAGTATAAGTTGATCTCTGCTCTAGTCCTTGCATTACCAAGGCCAGGATTGGAATATTTGGTCTTTACGGATGCATCGTTCAGCAAGAACGGCGGGCTATTGCTTATTCTTCCAGCAAGCTAAAGCCTCATGAGAAAAATTACCGGTTCATGATTTGGAACGTACGGCTGTGGTTTCTGCTTTGAAGATTTGGAGACATTACCTCCTGGGGGAGAAGTTTAGCCTCTTCACGGACCACAAATCGTTGCAATATTTATTTTCACAGAAAGATTTGAATATGCGACAACGTCGTTGGTTGGAGTTCGGGAAGGATTACCAATTGGATATATACTATCACTCGGGTAAGGATAATGTAGTAGCATATGGTTTGAGTAAAAAACCCGAGGGGGAGTTAGCCTCGGTATGGAAAGCTAAATGGAAGGAGCTTAGCCATGAGGACGCGGTTTCTAGGGCATTTGTATCGGTGCTGACTGTTACGCCTACTATAGTGGCGAGGGTTGTGGAAGATCAAGGTAGAGACAAAAGCTGTCAGGACCGTATAAGCCAATTGTTAACCGGGGGAGCGGAATCCTACTCTATATCAGAGGGCGGGTTATGTTTCCATGGGATACTTTTTGTTCTGGATGAAGGGGGCTTAAGGAGGGCCGTAATGACAGAATCCCACGGGTCCAAATTTGCAGTACATCCTAGTAATGAAAAAATGTACCAAGACATGTGCCATCAATATTGGTGGGCGGGCATAAAGAGGGATATTTTTTAGTGTGTTTCCCAATGTACTACTTGTCAATTGGTTAAGATAGATAATCAACGACCGACAGGCTTGTTGAAACACTTAGAAATTCTAGTATGGAAGTGGGAGAGCATCTCGATGGATTTCATCACGGGCTTGCCAACGTCACAAAGTGGTCATGATTTCATCTGGGTTATTGTTAATCGCTTGACTAAGTCGGCACATTTCTTACCGGTATGTACCGACTACAATACTGCTCGTTATGCCCAGTTGTTCATTGCGGAGATTGTTAGACTCCATAGGGTGCCCATAAACATAGTCTCTGATAGAGATAAGATTTTTGTTTCCCATTTTTTGCGAAGTTTCCAAGAAGCTATGGGAACCAAATTGAAATTGAGTACTTCTTATCACCCTCAAACAGATGGGCAGACAGAAAGGGTCAACCAAATGTTGGAGGATATGCTCCGAATGTGTGTGCTTGATTTTAAAGGAAGTTTGGAACAATATCTCCCTTTGGTCGAATTTTCTTATAATAATTCGTACCAATTCACCATCAGTATGGCACCCTATGAAGCCTTGTATGGCCGGCCCTGTAGATCACCCACTTGTTGGTTGGAGGCAGGGGATAATAAATTTCTTGGCCCTGAAATGATCCAAGAAACTTCTTCGAAGATTGAACTCATTTGAAATCGCATCCTAATAGCTCAAGACCGTCAAAAGAGTTATGCCGATGCGAATAGAAGGCATGTGAAGCTAGAGGTTGGAGATCAAGTTTTGGTGTGGGTATCGCCAATGAAAGGTATTATGCAATTTGGGAAGAAAGGAAAGCTTGCGCCGCGCTACGTTGGATCTTTTCCCATTATTGCTAAAGTAGGCCCGTTAGCGTATCAACTTTCTTTGCCCGAACACTTACAACAAATTCATGATGTGTTCCATGTTTCATCATTGAAAAAGTACAAGAGGTGCGAAGGAGCTCACTAGCATATTCCTCTAGATGATATCGAATTGCAACCCGATAATTCATACGAGGAACAACCAGTTGCGATTTTAGACAATGGGGAACGTAGGTTACGATCTAGAGTGGTACCGTTGGTTCGGGTCCAATGGGATCATCACAACGTCGAGGAATCTACGTGGGAGCATGAGGACGTTATGCGAGAAAAGTATCCACATCCCTTTTTGCAAGGTACGTCTGAATTTTGAGGGAAAAATTCCCTCATAAGGGGGGGGGGGGGGGAGTATGTAATAGCCCTTACTTTTGAATAATTTATTTTATATTAATTTATTGTGTGAATTAATTATATAAAATATTGGATAATGGAGTAAATATTAATTTAGTGAGTTAAAAGAAAATATTTACCAGATTGTTGCATATTTGCTGTTATGTGTATGTAAATATCATCATGTTACGTTTTACAGTGTTGTGTGCTTTAAACGACATTTATGGTTTAAAAGGAGCCGAAACGTGAAATGAATTATAGAATTTCCACATGCTATTTTGGAGGGCGTAGTTAGTTCGAAAATAGTAGAGATCGTAAAAATAAGTGCCATATTGTATTTTCGGGTTTCGGGTACTTTTGATTGGTTATGACTTAAATGTGTAGTTACGAGTCATTTTTATGGAGTATTAGAATTTTTAAGTTGGAAACTAATGTTAGTCCTCGATTTTAGTCTTCTACTTCCCTTATTTTCCCTAATACATGTTCTTAAACCTAGACAGTTAGAGAGAGGAAGAAAACAATTGTGGAGAGAAGAAGAGAAAGGAGAAGAATTGAAGATTTGGACTTTGATCTTGCATTCATCTTTAAAGAATCTGAGATTTTAGTACAAGGCAAGTTTTCTTACTTGCGAATATATGGTTTAGGGTGAATAAATTGTATTAATTGTTGTGTATATGTTATGATTTAACAATTTTAGGGTTTTAATGAATTTGTAGGTTTTGAACCATTGGAAGTTGAGTTAGATGTTTATTGGTGTAAATTATAGTAGTTACATGCATTTATGATTTAGGTGGTTGCAATAAATGATGTTGTTTTGGGTAGAAGTTATAAAACTCCATATCCGAAAATTACAAATCTGGGCTGGGCGAATCGATTAGCCCCTAGCGAATCGATTCGCTAAAGGGGAAGGCTACATGTCTGATGGACCGAATCGATTCGGCCAAGTCGAATCGATTCAGCAGGATGCATAATGTCAAGTTCTCTTGACCGAATCAATTTGGCCTACCCGAATCGATTCGCTTTAAGACCGAATCGATTCGGCCAGGGCGAATCGATTCGGAAATCCTGTTGTTTTGAGTTATTTTTCTAACTCAATTGCAACCCTTTTTCTTTAGGCTTAGGACCTAGGAACCTTCTCTTATGAAGTAAACTTAGAGTCCTAGAGTCTTAGAAGAGTTAGTTTACTACTCTATATTAGAAATGGACTAAATAGGTCTTGTTCCGTAGGTTTCCAAATTGATGTGAAGGCATTATTTTTCCTTTAGTGAATTATTATGAAACTAGGAGTTGTAAGGTTATATTGGTGGACTTTAGAAGCTCAATTGAGGGATGCTATTCTTCGTGGTTTATAGTAACACCCTAAATTCTTTGAAAATGAATAAGAGGCCTATTAATCATTGAGGTTAATGACAATATAAATTACATATGGCCCCGGATAAAATGTGATGTATATATAAAGATGGGAATAAAATGTAAATGATAATTTACATAAACACATCTCTCTAAATGCTATCATAGGGGAAGTACGCGCATGAGATGAAGTCCCCTGGCTAATGAATGAAGGGTGAATATAGTCCTCGGCCATAGGACCGGTTATTATATAGTGTGTATTTATTTTTTCGAAGTGAGGTAATTTCGGGTGTGTTTGTGACTCACTGTCGAAGGTATATCGCCACTTCCCGATGTTGCGTTGTAGGATTCCCAGGTTGTCTTGTTTGATAGGCCCTAGAAGATGATAGCTATTTAGGGGCGAGTCCAGTGGGGAAACTCGGAAGGACGTCCTTAGAATTGTTATATATGAATGAATATAACTATTCTTATTCTAGTGGGACTTGATTTATGATAAAGTTCTCTAAGAATAGATGGACTCGGAATACGTTTCCTAATGAGATACGGAACGATAAAATGAAATAAGGTAATTGATGGTGATTCTTAGTCAATAATATTTATTCATATCCTCTGGTATAAATTAATTAAATTCATGGTCATCCCAATTGCTTTAGTTTATGTTTAAAATTCATTATGTAGATTCTTATCTTTATAATTGATGATTAATTGTTCATAACTGTCATACTTTTTATTCATCTGGTTATCATATAAAATCGGGCCCTGACCCATTCATATTTCTTGTTTTGCATGATTGATTCATTCCCTCAGGTGCTCCGCTGCAAGGACGCCCGTTCTGACTTTCCAATTCCGGTGTTTTGGAGCCGTAATACTTTGCGGACGATTACGGGATATTTTTGCTATAAACGCATTCATTTTTGTATTCTAGTTATGCTCGGGTCATTTATTCGGGTGTGTGGCCAAATTTTTTTTTTTTTTTGTAATTGTCGAATGAAATGTATAATGTAACTTATTGAACTTGTTATTTATGGTTTGTATAGACTGTTGACCAACATCATATTCGGTTCCTTTATTGTATACTTGTTGCGGGTGTAATATAAGTCTTTTTGGGTATCCACCTTCTTGTAAATTAATTGGTTCAAATGTTTCTTTCAAATTACAAATATTATTTTGACAATCCATTTTTCAAAAATTAGTGGGTGGTTATCTCGTACGCTTATTATTTTATGGTGATGCTGAGAATGTTCCATCTATGATTCCTATTATTATTGGAGTATCGGGCTAGCCACCTCTTATTTTGATAAGCGCGTTGTCACAATAAATATTGGGTAATGTTTAGTTAATTTAATTCAAGTCATTTAATTTAATTTGATAAAATCGGTTTGGCCTAATTTGGTAAAATTGAAAAATATGACTTAGGCAAATTTCTAGGACTTGGGTTAATTTATTGTGTTTAAGTGAAATTAACTTAAGCGTGTGTTTAAATTTAATTTCACATTGTATAAATTTTAATTTGAGAAAAATTAAAATTTTGTTAAAGTGTTTTAATTTGAACCATCATCTCGCTTCCGCATCCAATTAAAAAGGAAATTGATTTTAAAGTGAATAATTTTAAAATTGGGGGCCTCGCGCACTTTCAAATTACATATGAAAACGATAGTACGGATGTTTTTCCCAATGATATCATATGTTTAATGATACTATTATATCTTTTGGCTTTGTAGAAAAGATCACTATTATCATATGTTCCTTAAGATCAAGGTGAGTCAATTAATATATTTAAAAAATATTTTCTTATGTATGATGAGAGTTTAATGTATACATGCTTGTTTAAGATAATTAAGTTGAACAATAGATTACATGCTCACATTGAGAGGTACTAATCATTTAAACATGATTAGTAGTAACGAATCAAGTTCCTCTTGATATCAGGTAATACGTAATTCACTCTTGATTATTGAATAAATATGCTAATGTTATGGGAGAGTGTGATCTAATTCATTATTATTTATCCATATAATAATTATTGTAATAAACTTTGAGTCTAATGCTTACAGTTGTTGAGTTTTTAGGACATAGCAGTACTATAAAATGCTGAAAATAACATCGCAACAATTTTATTATACAAAGAAAACAATAATAATTTGTCGTGTTATTAAGGAAGAGTCGCAGACATAATCAATGTCATCTAATTGTAGCAATTCATTGTCTATCTATAATGAAGTCATAAAGGCATTTATGATAAGTATTTGAATTAGTCAATGATGATTAATTATGTATTTGACATTGTCAGATCAACATGTATGTTTTTTATATTTTATGTCTTCACTACTATATACATGGATGTAAGTGATAAATGTGACATAAATAGTCTTCTATAGAAGATATTATTGGACTATTATTGAATAATCCAATTTATAAAACTTTTTGGACGAGCTTTTAATGTTGCGATACATGAAAGCGACCATGATCTTGAATTTGTATGTTAGGGTCATGACTCACGTTAATGGTTTGTTTTATTAAGATGTTTATGAAAAAAACATATAAGGATTACTTAAAGATTATTGATCACCTATAATACACACGCCTACAAATTAGTTTGGTGGATATTTAAGGTTTCCACATGCCACCCACTCCTTCATTTATCTTCAACCATTAACTCCCATCATTTCCTCACTTTTCTCTCTCATTTTAGAAATAGAAAGAAATAGATGAACCAAAAATTCATGTCTCTACAACTCGTGCCATATATTTTTTTATTTCTTAAAAATTAATTGTTTCCTAGATCTCTTCCATTCCTTATACAAAAAGGAACACATGAGGAATCGGTAAAGGACGATGACAAGGAGGTTCAGGGGATAATGTGACTTTATAATTAGTAGTTTCCTATTGTCATTCCTAATTTCTTATAGACCAAAAAAGACACTCTCAAATAAAAAGTGTTATTTTTCTTTATCTTTCATTTCTACTAAAGGGGACTCCCATATCTGTCTTTATTTCTCATTTGGATACACCCCATAGGCCACCGAAACGATTGACAAGGGCAAAACTATCACTCTCTAACCACGGTAAGCCACCAACAGGTGAGACGCAACCGACTCACCATAACATATTATAGCTTTTAATTTTTGAAGTTTTTTAGGATATCTATCTTCGTTAATTTTTGAATTTTTTGAACTAAAACTTACTTATAAAGGCTCTGACACATCATTCTTCCAATATTACGTAGAAAAACTATGATTTAAACTACGGTTTTTATTCCTCTTCATTTCCCTAAACTAAGGTTTAGGAGATGATGATAAAGACACAATGTTTTTCTTGATCAATAGGATTTTTAAAGTGTCAATTGCATTATCATGATTATGTAATTGGAATTCATGATATGCTATATTATTGTGATTAAAATTATGATGTATATTTTGTTTCCTTTGAATTTAAATAACTGTAACATTTGCCTAATCACATGTAACCATTTGTTTTTATCAATGAGAACCGTTGTTCCTCTTTATTGTTAGATTACAACATATTGTGGTTTTTTCATTTATGTAATTCACGATTTTGAAGATTATTATTCTTACGCTAGATAAATAAGAATGATAAGTAAATAGATATGAAAATTGCCCAATTGATTGGGTGAAGAGTTAAATTTCTCATCATGGCATTTCCTTACCATATGAGTAATAACACATCTCATCTTATCTTGATTTAAATATATGTATTAAAGGTTTTCTTTTTTACTAGAAATGATGGAGGTAAATGAAGGTAAGGCTCCAAAATAAAGTAAAAAGAATGAGTTAGTACTAATTTGTGTATTTCAAGCTTGAGGTATATGAATATATGTAATGGCAGATTCACTTCAAACTACATTTATATGTAGTTCTAGATATGGTCTTTAAGGTATATTTTGCTTTTAAAATTTTGTTTCCTTGTAAGATCAGGAGATGGGTTTTGTAACTTTGATTCTTGAGTCCAAAAATTGCTTTTAGTAAGATTTTCTCCATTGTATGCCGCATATGTATGTAGAAATTTGTAATAAAAAAATTATAACATGTCTGCGCATCACGGGTTGAAGGCTAGTTTAAATAATAATCTTCCATAATGTGTTATGTAATTAAATAATAGTAAAATTCACTTTTGTTGATGAATCGACACTCAAAATACAAAGAGTCAATGTTATTAAAATAGTTAATCAATTTTCATCGTTAACTAATTAAGGACTAATGACTCTTTGGTATCCATTGTAATGGACAATTTGAGATTAAGTGATTGTTAGATATTTGGGTATTTTCTCCTCCTTTAAATAAATTGGTAAGTCCATCATTCATCTAATCTAAGAAACAAAAAATCCATAGGAAAGAGAGGAATTTAAATTCTTAATGAGGATTAATATTTAGAATAATATTTTGGCCAAAAAAGAAGATATAACCATTATAATGAGCTGAAACGGGAACACGATTTTTCTAAAGACGTGATGAAGCTACCATCCAAAAATTATCTTGATTGGACATGGTAAGGTTGACTCTTCGCTAATGTTTTCAGTTATGATATGTTGGAGGTGTAAGAATGAAATCTAAATTCATATATGTGGATCGAGGTATGTGATTAGGTTATCGCCTTATATTCCCCATAATGATTATGTGTGAAAATCTTGAAATTTAAGATTTTAGGTTTTATAGATTATTTATATTTAATGCCCAACACAAATTACATTAAGTTGAACAATATAATATACTACTCTATGCCCGTGCTTGAAGGAACAACAAAAATTTTCAATGTACGTAATTGGAAAACGACGAAAATGTTCAAAGTACGTACTTGGAGAACGAACAAAATTTCGTTCCCCAACAAAATAAAATATAATTAATTTTTTTTTTGTCATAATCTCCTTTATTTGTAGGACTATCCACCATTCTTAACAAATAAATAATTGTCCAATAATATTTAAATAGCCTAAATTCATCAAACAAATTCACAAATAACATGAAATATACACTCTTCATCAACCGAATTCATATTGCAAGTGTCAATTTTTCAAAAACAATTGGACACAATCCCCTATATTTATTGAACTATCCACTATCCTTAAGAGATAACAACCAATACAACAATATTCAAAGAGTCCAAATTCATCTAACAACTACTTCAACGTATATTACACAAACCTATAGTGTATTTATACACAACTATACATACTACACATGAAAAAATTGTAGGTTGTTATGTCAAGCAATTTGAAATACAATTACCAAATATAGTGTGAAACAAAGGTAATACAATAAAAAAAGTAACCCCCTTTTAGAAAAAACATAGGAACAACTCATCCATGCAGCACCTCCATCTCACCCTCCTGCCTCTTTTTTGTTCAACCCATAACCTCAATCCCTCTCCCACTCGAGTTTACCTACAACACAACAATTTGATTGATAAGAATATTTAACTATAAATAAAAAATAACTAAAATAACCATCAATATAATTTACCCTTGTTTTAGAAAAAAACTCATATATTAACAAAAATCCTTCTTACTCTTTCTATTTTTTCATATCTTTCTTTTTTTATTTGTTTCTTTGATGTGTGTGTGTACAAATTTTCTAATGAACCCCACATCAATCAAATTTGTGGCTCCATTAAAACTCATATCTATAATAGATTTTAACTTCAAAAACCTAATAGCTGAGCACTAATTAAAGATAGAGAAGAGGAGGGAGAGAGAATACCGAGAAACCAAAATAGACACGCATATGAGACATTGAAGTTAAATCAGAAATTAAAATTATCAAAAATGAAATAGAAGAGAAATAACTAAGTGTGCTTACCATGTCGTCGAATCCCCATCTACCTAAATTACGTCCCTACATACATATAAGGCATTAAAACTTGATGCAAAGCTGAACGCTCGTGCCAAAAATATACTGAGGTCGGAGAAAGTACCTTAATAAAGTAAAAAAGAATAATTATATAATAAATTAAAAACTATATTAATTAAACACGACTACCAACAACAAAAGCAATTGAATGTCAATTGTAGTTTCGATACTAATATAATTTTTTCCTAACTATGTTTGCGTCTACAACACAAAAAATTCTTAAAAAGAAGGGGTTAATTGACCAAAAAGAAGATATTGCGCTGAATCACATACACATAACAATATTAGAGAAAACTGACTTGATATCTGAAAATATATATATATACATATACATAGAAAAACACACTGTCTATTCAACAGACCCATATCTCTCAAAACACAAATAGAAATGCGGTGTTTCTGTGCATAACATGTCAGTGTAATATGTTAATCAATATGGTCCAATCCTTTTCTTTAATCAGAAATGCAGTTCAAAGGTAGAAACCAAATAGAGGTAGTTTAAAACTCAATGTGGTAGCTAATTCTGAGCATAATATGTTAATGGGATTAGGAACAGTTATAAGATATGATCATGGATGATTGATATACAATTTCTAATATACTATAATGGATAATATTAGATAGAAATTGCATACTTCCATTGTAGCAGGTTCCATAGTAGCATGTTCCATTGCAGCAGGTTCCATTGAAGCAATGTAAGCACAAACATATTTCCATTGTAGCAGGTTCACCATGTTTAAGAAAAAGTACAAAAAATGAGGAACAACCATGTTTGAGAAAAAGTACAAAAAATAAATGATCACATATGTGCTCCTAAATCATTACAATAAAAAGTACATACATAAAAAGTACAGACACAGTAAGGTAATTATAATACACATGTACATTACATGGAAAAACAAAAAAAATTAAAATAGAAAATGGAAAATTGAACATATATGTGCTCCTAAATCATTCAATATATAAGAATAAAAAAACTTTCATAAATAGAAGAACAAAACAAACCCAAATAGATCGAAATCAACTTTGATAGTGTTGCCGAACAACGAATGAGAAGTTTATCTAGTAGAAAGAACTAATAGAATTTTGGGAAATCAACTACATATAAAAAAATTATCGGAATAATCACATTCACACAAACGAATGGGGCTTTCCCCTAGAAACTCTTCTTACCCCGTCAACCTTCTCCCACATACTCCACACAGCGCACTCCAATCAAATCGAAAAATATTTACAGTACAATATAGTACATGGAAACATAAATAAGACATAAAAATAAGTAGAATGTCCATTTCATAATAATAAAAAAACAGGAAACTATAAGAAAATGATGCCATATCTCTTCATATCAACCTAAATCGAAAGAAAATTATTAAAATTCAAAACCAACTGGAAATGAAATAAAATACCTGGTGTTGATTCAAATCTCCAATTGAGGTTATTGTTAGAAAAAGATAAATTTAACAAAATATCAACAATTTATTTCAACAAACGAAACCTGATCAGTCTGCAGTAGGGATATGCTCCAAATGAAAACATTATTCCATGTAATTAGCCTCCCACCACTTGCATTCTATAACCAACTTCATATGATAAAAATAATAAAATAATAATTGAGATAATCCTCATACTGACTCCAAATAACACAATAGAAAAACAAATTATTTAAATATTAAGTCTGAAAAAATAGCCATGTACTGAATATGCCTCCCTCACCCTCTCTACTGGACATCTTTTAAATGGATTAATTGGTCTGAAGATATTAGGAATCCGCACTCTTGCTTCAACACTTGGTATGAGGTTTGGTTTTAAGTACCTGCTATGTTTGGATTGATACTCCATTTTTTGCTATATCCCACATTCTTTGTTCAAGTACTCGCTTTGTTTGGATTGATACTCCATTGAGTACCTCCTCTATTTAAGTACCTGCTATGTTTGGAGGATGGTGGAAGCATTGTGTTTTTCATAGTATATACTGTGTCACAAATTGTTGGGTGTATATACTCTGAAACAAACAGAAAACAATATTAATCTTGAAAAAAAAAACAATATTTAAGTATATTAAATACACACTCATAACAAATGCAAAAACAATACATAATAAGGGAGTGTATCGCATTACCATTCGTTGATTTAAAGCATACAAAAGTATATCGATGCAAAGATATGGATATACAATACTTGAAATTCTTCCTGGCACTCAACTCATTCCATTATAACAAACATGAGAACATGAAATGAAATTTATTACAAATAACATATATAAAATGTGGAATCCATTCACTTCAGAAAAATGTGATTAGACATAATTACATATACTTCATAAATCTTCAATTGTACTTCACACAACCATCGAACACCAAGCACTTATGCAAAATGAATAGGCCCTTCACATATAGAGATTTAAAATAATAATATGAAATATCAAAGATATTAAAAAGTATTACATAGACTCATAATTAATATCAAGTGTTTAAACCATATGATGTTGATTCCTTTGTTGAACTCAACATTTAAACTAAAACTTACAAATTCCAGTAAAGTACAGAAACTTGAAACAAATGCGCACTTAAATGACGGTGACTATAAACCTGAATCACCAAAGACGGGGATTAATCCTCTCTACATAACAAAATAAGGGGATTAATCCTCACTAAAGAAACTACCTTTTCTATCTTTAGTTGTTGCTTTGCTGCTTTGATAATCTATAAAATAATAACAAAATGTCAACCATATGTGTTACTCCCCATTCTCAGTAGGTAATTTCAATAGGTGTTAAATTCAAACTATAAATATAATGCCTATAATTTATTCTCGAGAAGATATAAGAATTATTGAGTTTGTCCTTATCAATCTGTAGAATCCACATTTTCCAATATATCAACCTTTATGTACTTTGATTAAACTATAATCATAAATAATTTCCAGATCATAACATAAGTAAATGGTGGTACTCAATTCTAAAGGTGGACGAGAGAACTTATGCCCAAACATAACATAAGTAATGTTCAAGATCATCAGATGAGAAACCGGTCAAGTGAGAGGCTACACTTGAGTCAATAGATTCAGAAGTTAATGTATAGA
The DNA here is from genome assembly GCA_949130495.1 of Sambucus nigra. NCBI lineage: Eukaryota > Viridiplantae > Streptophyta > Magnoliopsida > Dipsacales > Adoxaceae > Sambucus > Sambucus nigra. The sequence continues at coordinate 576,658,637 of OX422217.1, forward strand.
ATGAAAACACATTGAATGATTTAAAAAATCATTAAAAATCTACGTAAACGGAAGGGGTAGATCATAAATCAGTGTAAACTCACATGAATAACTGATATGAAATTTAATGTTGAGGTAAATCACAAATCAGTGTCCTGTTCTAATGCACATCATTACTAACTGATCTGGAAAAAACGTGTGGTGTTGTTTTTACCTTCTATATAAAAGGATCTCAAATAGTAAAAACATGTGGATAGATCTTCGAAGTGTGGTCGAAGCATAGAACTTACCATTCTTACTGAGGCATTCCAAAAACTCTTGGTGTCAGCATCCCGAAGAAACAAATATACACTCGCTCGTTTGAAGGTCACGACATAAACAACATACATTGAGCAACTTTAAGGTCCACGCATTCATGGTAATGGGTGCCAGATAAGAAATCCATAAATGTAAAGCAGTGATTGATGGACAATACTTAAATCAAAGACTGAAATAAACTATTTTAAAAGAAAGTGCATATGCTACTTTTATTACTAAGATAATTGATTACTCAAATGAGAATAAAAGGTCCATAAATACTTAAGATACATCCTAATTTTTTTTTGTTTATCACATCTGAACAATATACACACTTTTAGAACCAACACAATCTTCACAGAAAAATTAAATCATTGCAGGTATTGTCCCAAACCTTTTAATATAATAAAAATAAATAACATTACAACTTTTATGAATTCAACTATAACTTAACATGTTACCATATACAACTCCAGAAACACAACAAAGGGAAAAATTAGTATAATTGCAACAGGGTAGACGTAAACAAATTGTGCATTAACTAATATCCAAGGTTCCTTCCCTCAAAACAAAAATAAGTGACCGAGTGAGACAGGGTGTTCCGTTCCTGGGAAAATGCAGCACAACGGTATAACATTTGATATGTTCTTGAACTATACAAAATAAAAAGTAAACAAATGACACAAATATGTGTTAGAACCCGAGAAAAATGATGGAAGAGCATAGATGTTACACCTGATTTGTACCATGGAATGGTAAATAAAGATTGAAGCATGTAAACAAACTATAAAATAGGTCGTTTGACCAATAAAATCCACTAAAGTATCAAATATATATAGATCAAAGGGAGCCACCTGCTGTGTGTAGAGACAATCAAACATAAACCCCTTTTTCTGATTCGTACAACCTATAGCCTATAAATTAGACTTGATATCATATAAAAACCCCTAAGAAAATCACACCATAACATAAACAAACAAAACACACCATAACATGAACAAATCAGACCTGAAATAGCGTATGTCCGAGTGTGTGTGTGTGTAGAACATACAGTTGTGCCTATGAAAGGTGAAGGGGAGGCAAAGCCAGAGGTGGTGGAGCAGAGGACGGAGGTGTGGGAGAGACAGAGGTGGTGTGAAAGTCTTGAGTGTGTGGGGTTGAGTGTGAAATGGGAGAGATTCAAAATGGGGAGCGACTAGAGTTTTTTGGGGAAGGGAATGAGGATACGGGTTGTCACAGAGAGAGAGAGGGCAAGTGTTGTGTGCGCTAGTAGTCTTGTGAGAATATTTCTAGTAATCTAAACCCTTGAATTGTACATGTGGCAAAATATAGACCCTTTGATTACTTAGATAAGAAAAGCTAAGAAGTTACTATTCATAACACCATTGACCCATATATATATATACACACACACACACACATATATATGGGGGTGAAAAATATGATGGTGTGATAATTGATTAAATTAATTCACAAATTTCGAAGTAAACCTTATTTAATTAGAGTATATTTTTAAACAAAATTAATTAATCCCATAAACATGCAACTACGTGTCAAACCAAACAAGATATAGCATGCGACACAAAATTTCAGGAAAAATCCCCGAAGGGAAAAACCTTTTATTTCTAGAATTCTGACAAGTTTACAAAACCATTGACTTGCATACCATCTTGCTTTTGCATACAAGAGTAACGCTCGGTGTCTTCGCCAAACCTCAAAAGCAACGGCTAGAAATCTGCAATGGTCTGTACGCAGCTATACAATAAGGACAAGCAGTCCCAGACCCGCAATATTCACGGTGTAGGTTATCCTCCCCACAAGAGTTAATTCATAGAGACCCCCTCCACAATATCACGCAACTTTCCGGTTATAGAGTTTTCCCCACAAAGAATGAACAAAAGTAGAGTGCGTTATTAAACACCAAAATAATACACCAAAGCATATGGGATTTTTGTGAATTGAAAACAAAAAGGGATTAAACCCTAAAAGAAGAAGCCAAAAGGATTCTGCAGTTTCGCAGTTTTCTGTCTTTCAAAAACTGTGGACTTCTTAATGAAAATGAAACCATTTAATGAGTATTTATAGAAAATCGTGCCACCTTAGTCGCTCGAACGAAAAAAGATATCGCTCGAACGAAATACACGTGTCATTTGAATGACATCACGCGATATTTCCATGTTGCTCGAATGAGATGGTGATCTCACTTGAACGACCCGGGCGTCAAAATCGAGGAACGCTACAGGACTTAGAAAATTTACTCATTCTCAAATTTTGACGAAAAAGTCAGCTCCAACACTTAGAAATATTTTGTAAAAATATCCGAAAGCTCTAAGTGCAATGTTAAGGTATTTAAAACATAACCTTACCAAAGTAAACTTTGTGGAGGCTTCTTGATGAAGAACCTTGATATATTCGGATCCGTCTTGATGTAGATTGATCTTGAACTTCTTCGACGGACGTAACCGTATATGACATAATTAATTGTGACAGACATTTATAAAATATGTCCTTACAAATCTCCTCCTATGTCTATGCCGAAACATACATAAAAACCTTCGAATTATCAAATACAAAAATGCCTATACAAATCTACCCTCCCATAAATCTTAAAACTGAAAAGGTACAAATTTGCAAGTTCTCAAAGTTTTCTTCAAAAATATTCATCAAATCTCAAAGCTTTTCTCATCAGGATGTGCAACACAATGATCTTCAATCTTTGTACCTACACACATGAGATAAAGAATTAACCTTCATGATGTATCAAATTTGAAATGATATAATAATAAATCAAATCTCCCCCCTACTCGAAAAACTTCCCCACAACATGATAATTCTTTCTCCCCCATTTTATGATGACCCCTAATAGACAGATAAGAAGAAATAATCTAAACATGGAGTGTCATGACAAAAGCGTAGCAAACATGTATCAAACTACGCATGCAAAGGAGTATCTCATTTACAAACTATTTTTTATTTTTCAAATTACAAAAATAAGATCCAATTTGTAAAATAGGACGCAAAAATCACACCATGGATTTAAACTCAAACAACCAAGTCATGGAAACAGAATGAATGGGTGTGAACACATTCGATAGGTAAGTCAACTCAATCAATCATATGTGCATGATGCATATGTGTACCTCTAACGAATGAACATCAAAAACATCCTTAGGTGTAAAATTGTTGAATTTAGATGACATCGTCTTATGCAAATCAACAAATCAAAGTCAAAGTGATTTCCACCCCAATAGAGTCCAAAACTATTTAACGCTTTTTCAATACTTTCAAGGACATGAAAACCCATTTTAATTCCATCAAAACTCCCTCATGCATATTTTCTTTTAGAGGTGATCTAAATTCTCAAACATTGGAGAATTGGTGAATAAACCTAATGGTCCATTTTTGGCATGAATTTCTTTTTATTGCCTTTCAATTTTTTCAGACTCTCTTATACCTCTTTGGACTCGGATAATTAAAATACCTCAATTTTTTAGGTCTGATTTAACGGTGGCTTAGTATTCGCAAAGGTCAAATGTAAACCTTTCGCATCCCTTCCATGTTTTTAAATAAAGCACACAAACTCACAAACGGTTCTTCATGCAAAACTTTCTTATCACATTTTATCGCGTTTGGTTCATTTTAAAGACAGGATTGAAGTGAAAATACCGAACCAACATGTGATAAGAAAAGAACAATAATCAAACAAATTCGTGCACGTGGTAAAGGAAATCATGTGTCAAATATGTAGGAAGTAACAACGAATTACATCTAAATGACTCCAAAACATTATAAAGCATATGGATGAATTGACCTATTGCCTCACAACCCTATCAAATAGTCACATGAAAAAAATGGAATGATGTTGTGACTCGGTCATCCTAAGTGTCAATTCATAAATGGTGTAAACAAAATACAAAAATCTTTTTGGATTTTTCAAAATTTTTCAAAAAAATTGGAAAACATAAAAAAATGATACATACTAGCAATAGGAAAATAATGTCATCATGAAAAACATCCTATGGTAGTAAACAAGTCAATCCTGAATCGTTAGGTGGGGAGTGGTTTTCCAAAGATGGTGCCAACTTATGAAAAACCTCCATCAAATTTTGTGAAGTTTTGACCAAAAACTTAACTTGCTCACCTAAATGTGCAAACTCTCTCATGTAGTCTCCAGGAGCATGTAAAGTATCATGTGTGGGTGCATGTGTGGCAGAAACACGTGTAGAATCAAAACGTAACACATAACCCAACTTAAAACAAAATTCCCTAAGGTGACCTCTCCTTCTTGCAGTGTGAACAAACATAAATGGGCCTAGGAACACCTCTCTCAAAAACACTAGGACGCACTCTCCTAATAGGAATGGTACGCCTAGGTGATCTAGGGTACTAAAGTGGGAACCGGATCGGGTACTACTTGGGAAGTAGAAGCACCGTCATGACTTATTCCTAAACTCTCACCACTACCCAAAATAGGATTGAGAACCATCTTTCCAACCTTTTTAAATGCGTTCTCTAAAGGTACTTTGACCTCCCGATCACGTTCGAGATCACTCTCGAGTTAGGATATATGTGTCATCAGACTAGACACCGTGTTGGTTAAATCACACTTTTCCCTTTTAAAAACCTCCTTCTCTCTCTCCAAATCTAAAACCTGACAACCTAAATCTCTATTATGCTTCTTTGTGTTCAAGGTCTCGGCATACAAATCTATAAAAGCAATTTGGAGCTCCCTTTCTTCTCCACTTTCACACTCATCTTCACCCTCACTCGAAACACTCAAATCATCATCCTTGGGGGTCTCACGAGAACTAGTCCCCTCACCTCCATCCAAAATAGGTGTGCTAACTCGACTAGCTAAAAATCCGACACACATACGGTGATCTTTTTCATCACTCGAATAAAAAACCTCTATGTCACTATCACTAAGTGTGAAAGGCATAGCCACTTTCTTTCCCTCTCTCCTAAGTCTAGTGGCACACTCGTACGCCTTATGTCCTTTACCCCCACACTCAAAACATGTCAAACTGTCTAAATTTTCCTCACTCTCCTTTTATTTTTCTCTCTCCTTCTCTTCCTCACCGCTTTCTTTGGCCTTTTTATTTTTCTCAAAAAATCTCTTATTGGTAGAATTATTTTAGTTCATGTTGAGAAATTTTTTAAAATTTTTCTCAAACAAAGTCATATCTTTAAAATTGAAATCTTCCTTAGAATCGGACTCACAAAGTTTTTCTTTCTTTTTCTTAAAATGAGTCTTTAAAGGTATGTCATTATCCTTAGCCTTAATGGTTTGGTGAAACAAGTCAATCTCATAGGTTTGAAGATCTCCTACAAGTTCTTCCAACTTAAGTGATTTCAAATTTCCCAAAGAGTTCAAAACAGTGACTTTAGGAATGAAGCATTTTGGAAGAGATTTCAAAATATTTTAAATGACACGCGTGTTATCAAAATCCTCACCCAAATTAAAAATGGTGTTTATAATATCCGACAAATGTGCATAAAAATCATTAAAGCATTGAGACTCAGTCATGGTGATGGTCTCAAATTGGGTGGCCAAATTTTGTAATTTTGATTCTTTAACCACGTTCCTACCCTCATGTGTCAATTTCAAAACATCCCAAGCCTCTTTAGACGTGGGACACGTCATAATTCGACAAAACTTATCAGGAGTGATAGCTCCAGAAATAGCACTCAGTCCACGGGAATTAAAATTCGACATTTTAAAATCGACCTCAGTCCAATCTGACACAGGTTTTAAAGATGTGATATTTTCAACAGTGATAGTGGGAGGATTCCATCCATTTTCGCAAAGCAACCAAACACACTCGTCAATGACTTTTAAACTAGATTTCATGTGAGATTTCCAATAGGCATAATTATTCCCATAAAAAATATGCACCTCATTAAAATAACGTTCCATTGGAAAAATTGCGATTTTTCACAAAGCTGATTTTTCAAAAAAAAATCAATATCACACAATTTTACGGAAAATAGGAATACACGATAAATTAACGCAACCTGCTCTGACACCAATTTGAAAAATATGATGGTGTGATAATTGATTAAATTAATTCACAAATTTCCAAGTAAATCTTATTTAATAGAGTTTATTTTTAAACAAAATTAATTCAGCCCCTAAACATGCCACTACGTGTCAAACCAAATAAGATATAGCATGCAACACAAAAGTTCAGGAAAAATCCCCAAAGGGAAAAACCTTTTATTTCGAGAACTTTGACAAGTTTACAATACCATTGACTTACATACCATCTTGATTTCGCCCACAAGAGTAACACTCAGTGTATTCGCCAAACCTCAAAAGCAACGGCTATAAATCTGCAATGGTTCGCACGTAGCTATACCACAAGGACAAGCAGTCCTAGACACGTAGTCTTCACAGTGTAGGTTATCCTCCCCACAAGAGTGACATCATAGAGAATCCCTGTAGAATAGTACGCAGCTTTTCGGTTGTAGAGTTTTTCTAACAAAGAATGAACAAAAGCAAAGTGTGTTCTTGAACACCAAAACAATTAACCAAAGCATATGGGATTTTTGTGAATTGAAAATAGAAAGGGATTAAACCCTAAAAGAAGAATACAAGGGGATTTTGCAGTTTCGAAGTTTTCTGTCTTTCAAAAACTGTGGACTTCTTAATGAAAACGAAACCATTTAATGAATATTTATAGAAAATTGCACCGCCGTAGTCTCTCAAATGAAAACAAATGTCGCTCGAATGAAGTACACGTGTCATTTGAACGAAATCGCACGACATCTCCATGTCGCTCGAACGAGATGGTGATCTCACTTGAATGACCTGGGCGTCAAAATCGAGGAACGCTACAGGACTTAGAAAATTTACTCATTCTCAAATTTTGATGAAAAAGTCAGCTCCAACACTTAGAAAATATTTTGTAAAAATATCCCAAAGCTCTAAGTGAAATGTTACGTTATTTGAAACATAACCTTACCAAAGTAAACTTTGCGGAGGATCTTGGTGAAGAACCTTGACATATTCAGATCCTTCTTGATGTAGTTTGCTCTTGAACTTCTTCGACGGTTGTAACGGTATATGACATAATTAATTGTGACGAACATTTATAAAAATATGTCCTTACAGGGGAATGGTGTTTTACTATTAAAATGATCCAATGGCTTGGATTGGTATATCAATTGAGATCCAAGAGTTTAACATTTTGCCATTTTGTATGCTTCACATGTCATAAGCTAACCCTCCCTCAATTCAACTGTCTCTACCCGTCTAAAACCTCATTTTGGCTTTCTCCCATTTAAATTCGCCCACAACACAAACCCTCCCTAAATTTGAACCCGTTTACTCATCCACTTCAACTCCAATGTTGCCACTATGCTGCTTTCCTCATCCATGACCTACATGCGACAAGTATCTCCCACAAGCATAGGTTTCTTTTGATATGAATTTTGTAATTTAGGGTTTCTTTTGTGTATTTTTTGGTTTCAATTTTGTCTTCTCTATTGCATATATGTTTTACGTTTCAATTTTCAATTTTGATGTATAATTTTTTTTAAATCTATACTTTTTGTGTTATATCTCCTTCTCTCTTAATGTTACTTTAGACTTATAGGTTATAAAATTTTGCTATTGGTTTTAGATATTTAGATCTTCAAATGGCTACACACATACCTTATAACACACCCAAACCCACACAATGTATCACAAGCACTGAGATTTTGAGATTTTCTTGAATTTAGTGGTTTCAAAATTTGATTTCAGGGTTTTCTGGATCAAATTACAGGCAATTTTTATACTTTAATCTATTTAGTGTTCTTTCTCAATTTATATTTTCTGAGGCTAAAAGGAAGGCATTTTTTGGTTTGGTTATATAACTTTCAAAGGCTAAAGGGAATATGAATCGAATTCAAAGAGAGAATGAAGGTAGTATTGCTTTTCATGAGTCCGATTTTAAAGTTCAGAAAAATAGCTAAGGCCAAGGATGATTAATATTGTTTCCTATAGTAGATTTATTATTTTTATTGGGGAGACTAAAAATATAACCTGTGACAGAAATTTATGTTTTTTCATGAGGGAGATGGGATTGAGGTTAGATACTGTGGTAGATTTCAGTTTTATAGCAGAAATCGAAGTTTCGATTAATTAAGATAATATTATATTTTGTATTTTTTGTACATTTTCACGTGTCAACAATGAAAGTTAAGTTCTATATTAAATCCTATAATGTTTTGATTCCTTCGCATTCGAATTCAGGGATCATTTTTACTACCCAATGTTGGGTATTTTAAATGGGGTTGCATGTCATATTCTAGATTTCATTTATTTGTCATCGTTTTATGTAGATCAAATGATGGCTTATTATTTTCATGGACAATTGCGGTGATATTCAGGGTTTATTTCTCAAATTATAGAATGTGTTGGTTATTTTGATAAGTTTTTTACTTTTTTGTTTGTAATTTTAATTTACCAAAATGCAAACAATGTATGGCTCAGTTTATTGTTTGCGTCAACTCACTTCATCATTTAACACAAAATATATAAGTTCCTTTAATCTCCTTTATAATATTGCCTAATGGTTAGTGTATGCTAAATGTTTTGGTAATATAAGTTTTATCTTCTAGACGTCCGAATTATAGAATTAATTGTTTTTGGTGATGGTGTTGGATATAATTGCGAACATTGAGGTACTTGCATTTTCTTTCTAATGATTTCGTGGAGATCTATCATTGAGGTGAACATAGTAATGGTTTAACAGTCAAGGTTTTTATACTTACAACTACTGTATTTTTTGTTTAAATTTAAAATTTTGATCTTTCATCATTCCATCTTAACAAGACAATGATAGGTACATGTGAGCATGCATCGTGATAGGTATATTGAGTTTGGTTCAATATTATTCTTTTATTATTTATGATATATTCACCAATTGGTTTTTTGTTTTTTACCTTTTTATCACAATTATAGTTGAATGTAGTGATAGACATTTCTTATGTTTTGTTATGTTCTGTGATAAACATTTGAAACACCATATTAGTGGAATGTTGTTAAATCCATCTCTCTTCTCAACCAATGTGTCCTCAAGATGTGTTACTCCAGTAATATAGTTAGATTCTTGATTCATATTGTGTAGGGAAATTCATTTTCTAATTAGATAATGTTTTAGTTTGTATATTTTTTATTCAGATTCTTTATTTATTGTGGTTTTCTTTTGTGTTCTCAGGGGCACTATACACAACTTCCTTGATATAAAAATGTGTTTTTCCTTTTTGGGCACCTAAATCCTTTTTAAATTATGTTTTAATACCTATTTTAAAAATGGTTTTAATATGAGGGACATTGGGCTCTCCCACTTATATTTTAAATCATCTTTACCCCCAACCTCAAAAGTGTCATAAATACTTTTTAACGATGATTTTTGAATAATTATGACAATTTTAGGGGTCAAACTCTGTATAACTTTGTTGTAGTGGGACCAAGGTCATTTATACCTAAATGTATAGCGGACACACCCTAAACCACTCTAAATTTAAAATCGCTCTTTTGTTGATTTTAGTCACTTTCTTGGGCAAATTCGTATAACTTACCGAAATTTAACAATTTGACATGTTTGGAGTTATGTGATGAAACTGTTATAGAGGATGTTAGCTGGAAATTGATGTTGGGGTTTCTTAATAGATCACCAATATTAAAAGTTCTTCTTTTTAATGTGATTTAAGGGTTAATATTAGTTCTTGCTAGATCTTCATCTAGTTTGAGATACTTATGTAAGAGCATAATTTGCTCATAGCTTAGTCTAGGAATAGTTTTTGTCATATCCCGCAACCGTTTGATTCGAGCCGTCACGACGAACCGAATTTCCACAACCTCCAAAATTAAGAAGAAATTCACAATACAAAGGTGTAACATAATTTAGGATTTTGAATTTATTTATATTTATATTTGGTTGTTTTATTTAAAATTGAGGCATTTTTCTTGCATTTTTTTTGTTTTAAAAAATTTCAAAACACGCGCATCTCATTTGATGCGTTGTTTGAAGTCTATTTCGATAGAACATTTAACGGGGGTGTACTATTTTGAGTCGTTCAAAGCTAGTTTTAAGCTTTTTCAAGCGAGAAAGCTAGTTCATTTTAACTACCTTGTTTTCGTTCTAACTAGATTCTTATCTCGTTTTAACGAGCCCGTGATTTCGTTCGAACGAGTATCGCTTCCTCAAATTTTGTGCCTACTTATAAATACTTGTTTCTTTTAAAATTTTGATGAGACTTTTGTGAAAACGATGAAAACCTGCTGCAAAAGTTCCAACTTTTTTTAAGTCAAAAACCTATTTTGATTCACAATTATCACTCCCAACTATATATGTGAATCTATTTTAAACCCTAGATAGTTCTATACCTGAGTTATTCTTGTGGAGAGATTGTATTCAATGTTGACCATTATGGTTCTTGAGGGGATCGCTGCTTAAGGAGTAAAAAGTTGGATAGGTGGATACCTAGGGTGGACCACCACCTATGGATGACTCGAGACTGGGTTGTATTATGTAAAGGCTTTGTAAGTTGCGTCTTATAAAAACTCTATAGTGCTGATTAAAAGTTTCTTCCCGCAAGGTTTTTTTCCTCATATTGCCTTATCGTGTTTGCATGCTTTATTTTATCTATTTTATCACATAGATGCTTGTTTAGGGTAACAAGATAAATTTTGGACTCGTGTGTGCATGAAACATAATTATAGAAATTATCCATTAAGATCGCAAGCGCACTCTCAAATTGGTATCAAACCTAGTTGAACAAATTTACCATTTGATCTTTTTCGCAAAAATATTTTTCTCTTGATATCTATTTTTTAAAATTTTTTATCTTTGAAAATTTTGATTTTAATGGAGAATTTGTATAATTGAGTACCCATCTTCGATGGTACAAATTATGAATACTGGAAGACTACGATGAGGTATGCTTTAAAGGCCATAGATTAACACATTTGGGTAGTCTGTGAAAGAGGGTGGAATCCTCCCACTGTCACAGTTGATAATGTCGTCGGACCTAAACCTCTCTCACAGTGTACATATGACAATTTAAGTAGAGAAATTTTAATTATCTCTATTTGAGTGCCATCTCTGGAGCTGTCACCCCTGACGCGTTTTGTCGCACTATGATGTGCACCACGTCTAAACAAGCTTGGGATACCCTTCAACTCACTCATGATGGTACCAATGCTCTAAAACCTTCTACACTACAGAACCTCAACATACAATTTGAAACAATAACAATCCTTAGATCTATATATTTCGACAAGTTTTATGCACGACTTTCCGACATAGTTAACTCAAGCTTCAATTTAGGTGCGAAAATACCCGAGAGGCGTGTAGTTAAGAAAATCTTGAGATCTCTTCCCGCTCATTTATTCCTAAGGTTACGGTTCTTAATTAGCTAGGGATCTTAGATAATCTTAGGTTAGAAGAACTTATAGGAAATCTTAAAATGTATGAAATAGATATGTTCCACAAAATATTTAAGCCTAAGGATAAGGGGGTAGCACTTAAAGCCCAATCTAGGAAGAGACAGGAACTGTCTAAAAAGAGAGAGGAAGAGTCATCCGATTTGGAGTTTGATTATGATTTAGAAGATCTGGCCCTTTTTGCTAAGAATTTCAAGAAGTTTCTCAAAAATAAAAAGAAAATACTTCCAAAGATAAGAAAAGTTTTGATAATGATTAAAAATTTAAAACGGGGAAGAAAAATTTTGAAAAAGAAAAGAAAGATTTCCCAAAGAAAGATGAGGAGAGATGTTATGAGTGTGAGGGAAAGGGTCATAAATCTCACAAGTGTCCGACTAGGTTAAAACGTCAAGGGAAAAGCAAATTTGCCTTAAATGTCATGCTTAGTGATAGCTAGGTCGAGTCGATGAGTTCAGGAGGGGAATCATCGTATGAATATAACTTCATCGCATTCATGGCTAGTCATGTTAGTACATTGATTTCACCTCACGACGATGAGTAAGCTACTAAACATGAACACCTCAACAGTGAGTCTAGTCGTTTCGAGCAGAGTGAGGGAGAGAATGCATTAAGTGAGAGCGAGAGTGACCTTCAATGTGCCTACGCTGAACTTTACGCTGAGTCCTTTAAAATGAAGAAATGATATAAAGGTTTAGTTATAAGAGTTTTATCACTAGAGAAAGATTTATGTGAGGCGAGAGAGATCAAGTCCTCGAGGAGAGAAGCTTTGGTAGAGAGAGTTTTCTTATTTGAGGGAGAGAACGGGGACTTAACTAAGAAGATGGCTAGTCTTACGCGAGATCGCCAAGCATCAATGGAGACTCATGAGAAACTTAAAACCCTTGTATCCCAACTCGTGAAATAACTGCATTATGCCCAGGAGGTTTAGGTAACTATGGAGGATACATTAAAGAATGTGGGTTAGATGCTCCTCGACCACGCTTTAAGAAACATCAAAAGGTAAGGAATAGACTATAACGGTGCATCCACTTCTCATATCGCACCTGACCCAATTCTTAAGTTTGTGATGGACCTTTATGGCCCTCGATCAAATCCACGTAGGAGGCCTGATCCACCTAGAAGAGTTCCACCTAGAAAAAAAAACTAATGTAGACCCAAACCTGGCTATGTTTGTGCCTATTGTAAAAAGAGAGGTCACCTTAGAGAGTTTTGCAATAAATTAGGTATAACTATTCGTACACATACTCTCGTACACGACTTTAGCGACTTTGCTAGTCTTAGGGAGAAATTTCAATTTTTAGTCGTGGCTTTCGTAGAGTTTAATGGGAGAATTTTAAAGGATGACTTTGCTTTTTGAGAACGCTTCCAACATTCCAACTAGAGTCAATAACGATAAGGGAAAACACAAGTTTATCACCACTTGGGTACCTAAGCGAGACAAGAAAGCCCTTATTATTCATGCTGCTCTCAAGGCTTAAAATAATTCCCGTTGGTATTTTGATAGTAGGTGTTCTAGGAACATGATAGGTGACGTCTCATTTTTTACCCACCTTGAGGATCGCAAGGAAGGTAAAGTCAACTTTGGAGATAGGAGTAGATCTAGCATTTTCGGACGTGTTAGAGTTGAGATACCCGAATTTCGTAAGCTAGATGATGTGTTGTACGTGAAGGGGGTGAAAATAAATATGATTAGAATAATCCAATTGTGCGATCCAAACTTTACGGTAAAGTTTTATCGGTTCGAGTGTAATATTTATGATCAATCCGATAAAATTTTACTATAAAGTGTGAGGATGGAAGATAATTGTTATGGGATTGTGACCAAGTCCTTTTTTGTGTGCAATTGTTCCATGGTCATCACTTTGGACCTTTGGCATCAATGGATAGGTCGCGTGAACTCTAAAGATCTTGAGATACTAATGAAAAAGGATTGTGTCTTGCCATTACTTGGGAAACTAACTTCCTTGGTTTATGGACCTTGCCAAAAAGGAAAACAAATTTGAACTCCCCGTCAAAGGTTGAATACCATTGACACCACCCGTGTTATGGAGTTGATTCACAAGGATCTTAGGGGTCCTACTCAATCAGAAAGCTTAGGTGGTAAGAGATACATTCTTGTGATGGTCATTGACTTTTCTAGATACTCGATTATAGGATTCCGTTGAGAAATGTTTGACGTGATAGAATTGATTATAACTAAGTGTCGTGTCCTAAAAAACCAACATGGTGTATCTATTAATTGGATGTGTAGTGACAATTGCACTAAATTTAAAGAAGCAAAAGTGGATAGCTATTGCAATGAAGTGGGCATAAAGCATGAGTTTCGATCGTTCATACTCCTCAGCAAAATAGGATTATTGAGAGGAAGAACCTAATAATACAAGGGATGGATAGATCCGTGGTTCTAGGGAAAAATATGCCTAAATGTTTTTGGGCAAAGGCGGTGAGCACCGCAGGGAATATCTTCTTCTGCACATGCTTCACACGCGTTATGAGTTATGGGAAGGGAAGAAGCCCAACCTATGATATTTCTGTCTTTGGGAGTACCTTCTACATCTTGCGAGATAGAGAGCCCTTAGGAAAGTTCAACTTCAAGAGTGACGCAGGGATATTTTTAAGATATTGATCGACGAGTAGGGCTTATCGAGTTTATAATCTGTCTAGATCTACAGTTATAAAGTCAATAAAATTCACTATTATAGATGATAAGCCACTGGCATTTATTTCTCTAAGAACACAGTGTGAGGATGATGCACCCCCTAATGATGATCCCATCCTTCCTCATGCTACCCTGGTATATCCCATTCCTACTTTGGGGGAGACACCATCTTGGATTCTAAAGAGTCATGACCCTTTTCCTATACTTGGGGATCCTACACTAGGTGTCAAGACTCATGATCAACTCGAAAATGTTTTTAGTTGTTTGTGCTACACATCCCCAGTCGAGCCCAAGAACATGAAATAAGAACTCAAAGATGAACATTGGATATCAGCCTTGCAAGAAGAGTTGCGTCATTTTAGAAAGAATGATGTCTAGGAGTTGGTCCCCCTGACCTAGTAATACTAGCGTGATAGGTAGCAAGTGGATTTTCAAGAATAAGGTGGATGAAAATTATACCACAGTTTGCAATAAGGCTAGGTTGGTCACTTAGGACTACACACAGATCGAGGGTGTATACTATGAGGAGACATTCTCTTCTATTTCTAGGCTTGATTCCCTTCGCTTACTCATCTCCATAGCATGTCATATGCGCTTCAAGTTATATTAGATGGATGTCAGAGTAGATTTATAAACAGCATTCTATATGATGAGGTTTATGTGGAACCCTAAGCAACCAGGACATGTATACTATCTTAGGAAAGCTTTGTATGGATTAAACCCGTTCTTGGTACGGGAGGCTTACTTCCTATCTCTTAAATCAGGGCTTCAAAAGAGGGGGAGTAAATAAGATGCTATTTATGAGGAGAGAGAGTGGTTTTAAATTGGTTGCCCTCCAGTTCTATGTGGATGACATAGTCTTTGGATTCACATGCTCCCCCCATGCTCACACTTTCGAGGAGGAGATGGAGAGTGAGTTTGAGATGAACATGGTAGGTGAGCTTACATTCTTCCCAGGTCTTTAGGTTCGTCTTGTTGAGGATGGGATATTCATATTTGAATCCAAATATTCAAGCGGCCTTGGGAAAAATTTGTTCTAGACTCCCCTAAGAACGCTCACACCCCTATGATCTCATCGATAAAGCTTAGCAAATACGCTTTAGGAAATTATGTAAAGAAAAATTTATATCGTAGTAGTGTTCTTTACCTTACCACTAGTAAACCCGATATTGCCTTTGGTGTTGGAGTCTGTGCGCGATACTAGGAATCCCCAAAAGATTCACACTTGCACGATCTTAAACGTATTATCAAATATGTGAGTGGGACTCTATCATATGGTATTTGGTATTCCTTTTATACTGATGATCGTTTGTTCACCTATTCGGATGCTGATTAGGCCCGGGATATCGATGGGTGTAGGAGAACTTCAGGTGGGTGTTTCTACTTTGGGAGTTCTCTTGTCTCATGGATAATAAAAAAGAAAAACTCCGTCTCTTTTTCCACAGTGGAGTCTGAGTATATAGCCGCTGGGAGTTACTACACACAACTCTTGTGGATGAAGAAAATGCTGGATGATTATGGAATTTCATAGGACATGATGGCTATTTCCTATGATAATATGAGTTACTTTCACATTTCACATAATCCTGTATAGCATTCATGCACAAAGCACATTAGGATATGTGAGCAATTTATTCGAGACCTAGTTGAGGAGAAGGTCGCGTCCTTGAGCTTTATGAGAACCGATCATCAGTTAGCCAATATTTTCACGAAACCTTTAAATGCACTTAGATTTGAGGATCTTAGGAAGTCTTTAGGTATTTTTATCATTGACTGAGATTAGATATGTTATCTAGTATAGGATGCTTTTCATGGTTATTCATATTTATTCCTATTTATAGATTGTAATACCAATGTATTATCATTGTATTTATCTTTTTCCATTTTGATATACTTTTTGAAAAATCCAAAAATATTTTTTTGTCTTGAAAATTTTTGGAAAAATACAACAAGATTTTCAGTTTCTTTTTAAGAAAAGGGTGAAAAAGCCAAAAAGATTTTATTTTTGATAAAATTTTTGAAAAATCAAAAAATAGTGTTGTATTTTTTTTTACACCATATGTGGATGAACATTAAAGATGTGTGAGTCACCAATTCATTCCATATTCATGTGACTATTTTTTAATGTTTTGAGACGTGACATCATTTCACTTTTGCATTTTATAATGTGTGGAGTCATTAAGATTTGATATGATGACTACTCTCTACATGTTTGACTCCTTGTCACATTTAATGCACATGATCATGAACTTATTTGAGTATTTCACTTACCTTTCACGTGTCGATTATAGTGTTTTCATCTCAACCTTGATTTTAAAACGAACCAAATGCAATAAAACGAGATAAGAAAAGTAGTCCTTGTAAGAACCATTGCCCGAATTAGAAAATTAAAAACCATATCTTCGACAAAATGTCTTATATTTAAAGAAATGGAATTGGGCTTCGAAAGACATGTTGACTTTGTGTGAATAGCCACTATTTGCAAAACGAAAAGAGCCTAAAAGATTAAAGACATATAAAAACAAAATGAAAGGTTCGGGAAAATTCCAAACAACACTGATGCTTCGCTATATATGAGAATTGATTCCTTCAAAAAGACTTGAAAGAAAAATTCAATATGTAAGTTTTGAGGGAGTTAAGTTGAAGATGAATGGGTTTACATATCCTGGAAAAATATCTTAAAAGCATTACATAGTTTTGGACATTATTGGTGTGAAAATCACTCATGGACTTGATTAGTTGAATAGGTTAAGTCGATTTCACTTGAGTTTAGAATTTTTACACCTAATGTAGACTTTGATCTCTTGCATTAGTCTCATTCCTTCGTGCACATACGATATGTTTGTCTACGTTGATTAACCTATAGAATGTGTTCACGAACCTACATTCCGTTTCTATGATTTAGTTATTTTTTATGTTTCTCCATCGGGTATTGTATTCGTAAAAAAAATCCACTTACGAAAAATTAAAAAATCAAAAATAGTTTGTGTAGCCTTTGAGATTATCATTGCATGTTTATTCATTCATATTTTTGTGATGATATCATTTTATGCATGGTGATGCTCCCTAATTTTTATGATTTTTTTCTACTCCTTGTCTATTTCGGATAAAATAAAAGGGCGAGAACAAATTACGGGATAGGTTCATGTAACAACCCGAGGTCTTGGAGACGGTGATTTATTTATTTTGGGAGAAATAAATATCATTTTTATTGAGAGATTAGTTAAATTGGCATTTGAGGTCAAAATTTGGAGTCGTTAGAAAGTGTGTCGAATGGCAATTCTGAGGGTACCATTGTTTCCGGAAGGGTCGAGAAATTCGAAATGACTGTATTTGGGGTCTATTTAGGTTCCAAAATAATTTAGGACCGTTTGACTCGAATTAAAGTTATTGAGTCATTTAAAGTGTGTATTATCTTTTAAAGATGTGTACATTTGGGAGAATAGGCTTAAAAGCCTACGGGAGATTTATTTCTCCAAAGAGATAAAGAGAAATAGAAAGAAAGAAATAAAGAAAGAGAGAGAGAAGAAGATAAAGAAGGAGAAAAGAGAGAGAAAGAGGATTTTCCGGCAAATACGCGATCTAAAGGCCGATTCAGAGCCTACGAACCCGAGGCAAGTGATTAAACTTTCTAAATGATTGTGGTGTACCAATTATTTCATGATTTGTGGATTGAATTTATGGGTTTTAGGTTTAGTTTAATAAAACCTAACTTTTGGGTATAATCTTAGATTTGATATGTAGATCTTTGATTTGTGGATAGAAATTAGTTTATATGTATGCTTGGATGAATAATAATGTTATATATGTAATTGAGTTGTATAAAAATGGTTGGAAGATGATTAAAATGAGATTTGAGTATTTTGGGTTTTGTAGAAAAACAACCCATTTCGTAGCTTGCTGCACATACCGAATCGATTCGCCCATTCCGAATCAATTCGATCTATTGCAGAATCCCCAGGTCATAAGGACCGAATCTATTCGCCCTTTGCGAATCGATTCAGTATGTAGCAGACTCTCAGGTCTATTGTACCGAATCGATTCAGATGGGCCGAATTGATTTGCTTTTGGGGCCGAATCGATTCGAAAACAGAGGACTTTTGGAGATGTTTTTCTAGGAAGAATTTCATCCTGTTTTGTTCGAGGTTATCAATTGGTAACCTCTACAGGAGTTATTTGGAGTATGTTTTGGAGATTTTTAGAGTGTTTTCATTATACTAAATTATTGGTGTCATATTGACCAAAGTTGATGAATACCTATTAGAGATTTTGGTATGTTCTAAGTGGGGAAGCCCACTACTATTGTGAGTTCTATTTGGACATAATAATTAAATTCATATGAAAGAATGAGAATGATTGTAGGGATATTGGATATTAGTGTCAAATCCCAAAAAGGGATAACTTTAAAGGTTCATAAAAAGAATTGAACCCTATTACGGATGGAGAATTATAAATGCTAATTATTGAGCATACGGAAATAGGAATATCCCTAACATGAATAGAATTGAGAGATAATTCATAATTAGAAGCGATATGTGAGATTCAAGAGAGAAATAGTATCGTGTATACTAAAGGGGGAGATGTGTGAGAAATGACGATTAGTATAGCAAGAGGAAAATATACTAAACAATGACATTAATTCTATTGCGCCTAAGAGCGTATAATAAAGATGGAAATGATGTGACAGGTATAGCTTATATGATGGTATATCTTTATATTATGTGGTGATGTATGTATACCTTATATGATGGTATATATATATATATTTAAGCATACCCCCTCCTTGCTATCATTGGGAAGTTGCGTGCGTTGAGGGTGAGCACCCTGGCTCGATGAGCAGTGTGTAGATATTCCCCAGGTCATAGTCGTCCATGGTGATTATTATGTGATATACATTTATTATTTTGGGGGTGAGAAGTCGTGGGTATGTGTTTTTCTCACTTGCCGGTTAGGAACTATGACCGCTTCCCGGACGTTCTGTGCGTGAGTTGATCACGAGGTGGGTGCCGTTGAACCTCACCAGGTGGCCCCAGTTTGCTACGAGGTATGGAAAACTAGAATATGATAGCATGTGAGCCTGCATCCTTGAGTTATAGCTAGGTTGGATGGTTATTATTGATTGTGCTTGTACTTGGGTATCGAGGTCATAATGGACCTCAACGACCTATATTACCAGGATTAGTGTATCGGGGGGGTTCCTTGTTTGGATTTCGCCTTGGCGAGACGTCCCATGCACGAACCGTAGTGTATTATTGGAAATTGGGGAGAATTTAGTCCTTCATGCTCATACTTATATATATATCACCTATCCCGACAATCGACAGTGCCAGGAGTAGTGTAACAGGGGGGTTCCTTGTTTGGATTTTTCTTCGGCGAGACGTCCCACGCATGAAATGCCGTGTACTATTGAGAATTGGGAATATTAGTTAATTAAAATTTGTTAATAATTTGGGTTACATGCATCATGCATTGAGGGAATAATGAGCCTCGAGGATCAATACGGTCAGGAGTAGTGTAACGGGAGGTTCCTTGTTTGGATTTCGCCTCGGTGAGACGTCCCACGCACGAAACGCAGTGCTGTGTTGAGAATCGAGAGGAGTTTAGTCCTCAACTCTTTATGCTAATAACTCATATATATATATATATATATATATATATATATGTGTGTGTGTGTGTGTGTGTGTGTGTGTGTGTGTGTGTGTGTGTGTGTGCGTTCACATGCCAAATAAGGGCATCACTAGAATATATGAAATTCTAGTAAATGAATGTTGATGTATTGTGATGATGTTGATTATGAGAATGATTATGTAACTTTATATGTTCAATAAATGAACAAATATAAAGAATACTATAACAATAAAGTTAAAGTAGATGATTGAAAGAATATAGATAGGAGTAGATTGGGAGATAGGTTAGATGGTTCTAATTAAATATTTCAATTGGGGTTTAAGTTAGATTCTTTTACCTGAATAGAATTGGGCATCCATTTGGAGATCACATGCATACGATATGTTGCGCGCTTTAGTTGAGAGGTGAGGGAAATTATTATGGACAGTTCGATTCCATTAAATCATGTAATACTGCATGTATAATTATTATGCATTTTAATGCACTTGCTATAAAATGTTTTCAACTCCTGCTCTGACCCATTTATATTTTCTCCCTCCCTGTGTATATATATTGTATTACTTTAGGTGTTCCTCCGCAAGGACGCCATTGATGTTCATCCATCCAGTGTATTCGTGGAGCTGTGGTAGCAGCGGACTGTTGCGGCACTTTTCTTTGGTCTATTCCTATATTTGTATATCTAGATTAGGATTCAATTTGTATATCTCGTTAATATTCAAGTGTTGTAGTTTAACACTTTTATATCTTCTTCTTAGATTATTGTATTGTCTATTACCCGACAACTTATTCGGGTATTTCATTGTTGAGATTTTGTTGTACATTGTAATGTACTCTTTTATATTATTGGAGTTTGAACTTATCACTCATCGTAGTTAGATGTGTATTGTTGGTTATGGTTGCATTATTGGTTTTGTTGTTGTTGTTAAATAAAAAGTATTAAAATTTCGACAATCCTCTTTTAATGATTTCGGGTAGTTAGCCTTATATTATTTAGTATTGTCTGTTGATTTTGAGACTGTGCCATCTGGAATACCTGATTTAATGTAGTATAGGGCTGGCCACCCATTATTATTTTGAGCGGGTTATCACAGTTGATTTATGGGGGAATTTTTATCTTTATGTATTTTATTTGATATATGTCAAACTAAATGCATCACGGGGTATTTTCTTTGTTTCATGTGTGTAGGTATTTTTGGAAGATCATATTTGGATTACACTTAATGAAGACAAAGTTCCCAACTGAAGGCAAAGAAGAAGTGAAGATTTAAAGACAACTCTATCTTGTACCTATCCATTTTAGGGTTTGGGAGAGTATTAGGATATTGTATTCGTCTTAGGGGAGGATTTGTAATTTGGATTTCGGTTTTATGTTTGTTCCAGAATAGCCAAAAAAGGGAGAGATTTGTAAGAGCATAATTTTCTCATAGTTTAGGCTACGTATATTTTTTGGGATATCCCGCTACCGTTTGATTCGAGCTGTCACGAAGAACCGAATTTCCACCATCTCCAAATTCAAGAAGATCTTCACAATACAAAGGTATAAAATAATTTAGGATTTTGAATTTATTTACGTTTATATTTAGGAGTTGTTTTATATAAAATCGAGGCATTTCTGGAATTTTTTCTCGTTTTAAAAAATTTCAAAATACGCACATCTCATTCCAGCGAGATGGGAATCTCGTTGAACTGAGTATGCATTCTCGTTTGATGGGTTGTTTGAAGGTTACTTTGATTGAACATTTAACGAGGACCTACTATTTTTAGTCATTTGAAGCTCGCTCAAACGAGAAATCTATTTCGTTATAACGACCTTATTTTCATTCTAATGATATGCTTATCTCGTTCTAACGAGCCTGTGATTTCGTTCGAACGAGTGTCACTGCCTCAAATTTTGTGTTGACTTATAAATACTTTTTTCATACAATATTTTGATGAGACATTTGTGAAATGTATTTCTGAAACTTCATGCAAAAGTTCTTACTTCTTTAGGTTAGGACCCTATTTTGATTCATAATCATCACTCCCAACTGTATATGTGAATTTGTTTGAAACCCTAGATAGTTCTATATTTGAGCTATTCTTATGGAGAGATTCTCTTCACTACTGACCATTGTGGTTCTTGAGGGGATCACAGTTGAAGGAAGGCAAAGCCCGACCGGTCACTACAAAAAAAACTACCCTATTATGACACTTTTAAAAATGGCAGTTTTAAAAAAATGTCATTAAAAAAATCTTATTTACATGACATATTAATTATAAACTGTCATTATAAAATATTAATATTAATGTATGTGACCTTTTTAAGATAAGAGTCACATTAAATGGTATATATTATGACTGTTTTTTATAAAAATCCAAGTAAGATAACCTATTACGACCGTTTCAATCCAAAATTTAGTCTAAAATTTTTAGGCCCGTGCTCTTTCCCTCCAACTTTCTGTCAACGAATTTTCCCCAAGACCACCTTTGTTTTCTCCTTCCCCCATTTATTCAGGTACTTTCTCTCTCACACACACACTCTGCTACCACCTTGTCCTGTTCTGCTACGTTGTATCTCGTTCTTCTCACGCCAGAGGTTTTGCACCTGGATTCCATTGTCCCTAGTGGTTTCTGCTTAGGTAAGCTTATGTTAAATCCATCTACCGAATGATTAGAATCCTAACTTGTTGATGTTTTTCTATACCCGATTTCTACTCAAGTAAGTTTCCACAAAATGTTTATTTTTCTACCCTAATATATCTCATGTGATTCTTGCATCGGGACAATTTTCACAAAAATCTGAACATGTCCCGAACTTGATTTCTGGTTCTCTATGGTTTATTCGCAAAACTTGGTTGCATAACATAATCACAATCACCATGCAGAGTTGTAGACTATTAGAGAGGTTGTAACATAAGATGTGTATTTTACCTCACTCTAGGAGTAAAATGGTTTGGAACTCGTTTAGCCTGTATATGTGACACCCTGCCCAATTAAATATCGGGTGATCAGTCCTTTATAAAATTTAAAATAGAATGTTCGGTTGGTTCATCCTTAGCATCACTATCGAAAACATAATAAATTATTTAATCACCTAAAATAATTAAGCTAAGTGTCTAAACATTTTTCTTATTAATTTAAAACCATTTAATTACCAAACCAAGTAATTTAATGTAAAAAATTCACGCACAATTAATTAATACAAATACTGAATCAGAATCGCATACTGAAATAAATAAGACTGGATAAGACATCCCAGTTCAAAACTCTAAACCAAAACAATAGTAGCCATCAATCCAATTGAAAATAACGAGAAATAGAGTAAACATAATCTCTGAAACTGTCTAAGGAAGGGGCAACACATGCCCTAAAGAAAATGTCATAACGAATAGGAATGAAATAATCGAAGCGTCTAAACAAAGTCATGCAGCTCCCATAACAGCTACAACATGCCACGCAATCCGAAACTCTAAACAAGATGTCCCTGTGGCTGAGCACCTGATATAATACATATATATAGCAAGAGAGAGAGAGAACATGCAAGAAACGGGTCAAAGCCCGATTTGTAAAAATATCTGTTTAAGCAAGTATTTAAAATTTGCAATAAAGCAAGTAAAGTGTACATGTTAGTTCGAACTCTCTCTTGAAATTCGCACCCCTCTTCTATTGTGCACGCCTAACGCGTATCTAAATTTTCACCTTAGCTATACCTCCCAATATAACTAGTCTGAATCAATCCTAATAGTATTTACCCTCACTATTAGTAAGCCCATATCGCCCATACAATACGTTATCCAATTAGCTTATGACGAAATGTTAATTAATACATTTTCCATTTTCATAATAATTCAAGTATTCGATTAGAATTTTCTTAACAAATTTTCATGCCCATAATCATTACTATACACACTAGATTGATTCACAATTCTCATACATATATACAAATAGTCCCATCTTCCCTATATATATATATATATAACATGATACTGCACCCCCGGGCTATATCCCATTAGTGCACCTATTCAACATTCTGTACCCCCAGGTTATCACCCGTTAGTACACTTATTTAAATATCTTGTACCCCCGGGTTATCACCAATTAGTACACTTACAATACATCTTTTTACCCCCGGGTTATCACCCATTAGTACACTTATAATAATAAGATTTTCACACCCCCGGGTTATCACCCATTAGTGTCTTTAATAGTAATAATACATAATAGGCATACACAAGTCCTATTATAATAAATAGGTACTTTTGCTGACCTACATAAATGCTTCTCTTGCGCATTTTAATTTCAACATTCCATAATAGTTATTGGGTTATTCTCCCTCTCGAAATCTCTAAGGTATATTCTCTCCGTACCTAATTCATTAAATTATTTAGCTTCTCATACTTCTTCTGAAATTCTGCCTTACCTATGTTTATTATTAGAGAATATATTTTTCCATTTCTGAACTAATTAACTCAAAACTGGCCCTAAAAGAAATTATCAAAACTTCACTATGTCTCTCGAAGTAAGTGGCAAGTCGTTTGAACGATTGCCACATGTCGCTCGAACGGCTTCGCGCGAGATTGCAATTTCGCTCGAACGACTTCGAGCGATTTCGCGCTAGAATTCACTGTTCGTCCCTTACCCAGATTTTCCAACGTTTTCCAACATTTTTAACCTCAAATCTTCTCATTCAACACCCCAAACTCCAAATAAATAGTTATACATCGAACCCCGTCAATAACATATCAATTTGTTACGAATCATTCATATAATGTGAAATCCCCAATTTACATTAATCAAAACCCTAGTTCTTTCAATATACATTCAATAAGCCATAATTTTCCGGATTTGTTGTTCATATAAATTCCTTAAAACGTGATTTCCAATCTACATACATTAAGGGTTTCAATCTAATAAATCACAGAACTTATTTATACATTCATTTTTATAACTTATAACATAATCCTAACAATCCTACACTAACATGAATCAAATTAATACCGAAATACAACAAGTTATAAACACTTGCCTTGAGTGAGTAGTCTGAGTTCTGAATGTTGTTGGTATGGGTGTGTTCCCCTCGTCTCGATCTACACGGTGGTCGTGGTGGTTGTGCAAGGTGATGTCGATTTGGCCCTCTGCTCTTGGCAAAAGCGTTTCCTCACACTTCCTATGGCCGTTCTTACCTCCTCCAGCTTTTTAACCCTAATGCAATTGTTTTGGCTGATGAATTAAGTCCTAATTTTCGTCTATTAATTAGGCCAAAAAATCCAATTTACCATTATGCCCTTTCGGGGTGCCGGTTAGGCCTAAAATTGCCCCGGGACCCAAACTAAACACCCGAGTATACTATTTCGACTATTTAGACCCTTCCGGACTCCACGGTACACTCGAAATCATCATACGAGTTACTTAAAATAACTGATATATTTATTCCACCAATTTAGTCCTGACACGACTCACACACACGTCTGACTTAATTAACTAAACCGTCGTATTATTATCTCACGAAAATTTATCAAAGTATATAGTTATATATTACATATCACACAATAATATTAACTAATAAGTATTAACCCTTAGCACGCTAGTTAATATTTATTTTTATTAGGTTCGGATTAATTAACAATTTAATTCTTCACATTTAAATTTAATTAAACCCGCTGCAATAAATAATCCCATAATTATTTAAATCATAAAAAATATGGGGTATTACATACTTCCCCCCTAATAAAGGAATTTCACCCCGAAATTCAGAAAAATAAAGTATACCTGGTATGAATAAATCTGGATATTTCTCGCGCATATCCGCCTCACGCTCCCAAGTAGACTCCTCCACATTGTGATGCTGTCACTGCACCCGAACAAGTGGAACTATCTTTGACCTTAGTCTCCTCTCACTATAATCTAGAATAGCTACCGATCTCTCCTCATATGAACTATTTGGCTGTAGTTCAATCTCCTCAATTGCAATGTGAGTGTGTGCCAACTCATCTCGAAGGTATCGCCTCAATGACGAAATGGGGAACACATCATGGATACGATGCAAGTGCTCCGATAATCCCAATCTGTATGCCACTGGTCTGACCCTCTCTATAATAGGAAATGGTCCCACATATCTCAAATCCAACTTCCCTTTCTTCCCAAATCTCATTACCCCCTTCATCGGAGATACTCTCAACAAAACCTAGTCCCCCACAGCGAACTCACAGAAGAACCTTTTTGCATCGACGTATATTTTCTGTCTGTCCTATGCTACCCATATGCGATTTCGAATCATCTCGATCATGCTCGACATATCTTGATTTACTTCTGGCCCGAGTAGCTTGTTGTCTCCCACCTCTAGCCAACAAACTGGGGAACGACACGGTCTTCCATACAATGCTTCAAACGGGGCCATGCCAATCGTAAACTGATAGGAGTTGTTATAAGCAAACTCTACCAGTGGAAGATACTACTCCCAACCTCCCTCGAAATCAAGGATACACATGCGTAACATGTCCTCGAGCATCTAATTAGTGCGTTTAGTCTGCCCATCGATCTGCGGATGATACGCTGTACTCAACCGCAACTCGGTACCCATAGCTTCCTGGAAGCTTTCCCAAAAATGAGATACAAATGTCTTGTCTCTATCTGACACGATGTTAAGAGGTACACCATGCAGTCTCACTATCTCGGTAATAAATAGTTGAGCATATTGTCCTGCTGTGTAGTCTGTCCTGACGGTCAAGAAGTGGGCTACGTTTGTCAACCGATCTACAATAACCCATATAGAATCATGCCCCCTCTGCGAAGTGGGCACCCCGATGATAAAATCCAGAGAAATGCCTGCCCATTTCTAGGTAGGAATCTCCAATGGCTGAAGTTGACCTAGTGGTCTCTGATGGTCCACTTTCACTAGCTGACAAGTGGTACACTTGGACACGAATTCTATGATATCCTTTTTCATCCCGCTCCACCAATACTGCCGCCTCATATCCTAGTACATTTTGTCCCCATCGGGATGTATCGAAAATCGGGACCCATGCGACTCCGTTATTATTGCATATCGAAGGTCCTCCCCCTATGGAACAATGAGCCTCCCATTAAAGCGCAAACCACCCTCAGAACTTACTAAATAAGACTCGGTTCCCCCAGCCAAAATCTGCCTAATGCGATCTTAACAGAACGAATCCGCTGCCTACGCCTGTACTATTTGCGTAATGATCTGAGGTGTAACTGTCATTGCAGACATGAATGACCGGGCCATAGCCTATTGATGTCCCAATTCCTTCCACTTTTCCTTCCACACTTCGGCCATCTCATCGATCGGCCTGCGGCTCAATGCATCAGCAACCACATTAGCCTTTCCCAGGCGATAGTGTATTTCGAACTGATAATATTTTACAAACTGAATCCACCGGAGTTGACGCATATGAAACTCCTTCTGCATGAATAAGTACTGTAGTGACTTTTGGTCTGTAAATAAGCGAAACTATTCTCCTAATAAGTAATGCCTCCAAATTCGAAGTGCGAACACGACTGCTGCCAGCTCTAAGTCGTGGGTGGAGTAATTCTTTTCGTGAGGCTTAAGCTTTCGAGAAGAAAAAGCTATAGCCTTCTCCTCTTGCTGGAGTACTCCCCCAAGCCCCTGTAATGATGCGTTAGTATAAACCAGGTATTCCACTCCCGCTCTGGGAAGTGCTAGAACGGGTGTTGAAGTTAACTTGTCCTTCAGCTCATCAAATGCCAACTGGCATGCATCATCCCAAACAAACGGCTTAAGATTTGAATTTGTCATAGGACCCGTAATCTTCGAGAATTCCCAAATAAACCATCTGTAGTATCCGGCTAATCCCAAAAAACTCCGCACCTCCGTCGGCGTTTTGGGTTGTCCCCACTCCCTCACCGCTGACACCTTACTAGGGTCTACAGATACCCCTTTTATGATACAATGTGTCCCAAAAACTGTACCTCCCGCTGCCAAAACTCACACTTCTCATATTTAGCATATAACTCATGCTCTCGTAGGGTCTGTAGAACCATACATAAATGCTCAGCATGTTCTTCTTCAGTGCGGGAATAAATCAGGATGTCATCTATGAAGACAATGACGAACTAATATATGAACTCTCTGAATACTCTGTTCATTAAGTCCATAAATACTGCTGGGGCATTGGTTAGCCCAAATGGCATAACCCTAAATTCGTACAATCCATACCTCGTCAGAAAAGCAGTCTTGGCATCGTCCTGCTCCCTGATGCATAGTTGATGGTACCCGGATCTCAAATCTATCTTCGAGAAGTGGGTTGCTCCTCTCAACTGATCAAACTAGGCATTGATTCAAGGAAACGAATACTTATTCCGTATCGTGATTTTGTTAAGTTCTCGATAATCAATGCAAAGCCATAGGGATCCATCCCTTTTCTTTATAAACAGAACTGGGGCACCCCATGGCGAGGTACTCCTATGGATGAAGCCCTGTCCCAACAACTATTCTATCTGATCCCGTAGATCCCTCATCTCTGCCAGAGCCATATGGTAAGGTGCACGTGTTATCTAACGAGTTCTTGGTGCTAAGTCTATCACAAACTCGATCTCCCTACTTGGAGGTAACCCTGGTGTATCCTGAAATACATCAGCAAACTCGCAGATGACCAAAATCCAATCGAGTGGAAGTACGACTGTAGAGGTCTCATCCTTTATATAAAACAAGTGGGTGGACGACCCTCCCTCCGAGCGAGGCATCTCCACTAAGAACATCTCCTGGCCCGGAATGGTGAACACAATACTCCTACTAAAGCAATCAATCATGGCCCTATACTCGACTAACCAATCCATACAAATAGTGGTGTCGTACTCGAATATATCTAATACTAGCATATCAGCCGGTAAAATTAATCTGCCAATCTCTATGCCTACTCCCCGGCATATAAATAAAATCAATGACCCATTACCCAGTGGTGAGTCTACACAAGTCACTGTACTCTCTGTCGTGCTTAATAACCTAGTGGCATTTGCAGAGCTAGTGGCTATAAAAGAGTGTGATGCCCCCGTGTCAAATAAGATGCGACCCAAAGTGCCATGGATAGAAAACTTACCCTCCACTGCGGGTGGTGCCTGCGGAACTGTGGCCTGGTGGACGTTATAGATACATCCATACTGCAATTTTCCCTGCTGCATCGATACTGCGGGTAAAGCTGGAACTGGAGCCGGCGCTGGTAGGGCGATGGGAAAAATGGGTCTATGGGGCTCCTGGTGAGCACCCTGCTGTCGAGGAACTTTGTCCTTATTCGGGAACTCCCACAAGTATAACATTTCCCAATGAAGTTTCCTCCTCTCTACCCCTGGTAGCCTCGGCCCGATTGGCCGTTACCACCTCTACCTTGGCCCTACTGGCCCTATTGTCCTCCCTACTATTGACCCTGCTGTTGGTTTTGTGGCTGGCCCTGGTGGCCCTGTCTCCAACCCCCATGACCATTCCTGAACCCTCCAAACGGAACCTCTTTGCAGACTCCCCTTACTGGGAACCCTGCCTCAGACTCGGCTCAACTGGTACTCCACTGGCATTACCTCCCCCTATCTTTCCCAACTGGTGGGGCTCTCCCCCCCGCTTGCTTCCCTTAGCATGAAAGTGACTGTCCTGACAATGCAATAAGGCTGCATTCAGAACGTCGGTATATGAGTGTAGGGAAAGGTTACCCAATAAATGCTGCCGTATCATCCAAGTCAAGCCATCCATGAACATCTGAATGCGCTTCTCCTCAGTAGACACCTCCTCTGGTACCATGTTTGTCAATCGTGTGAACTCTTCCTCGTATTCCACAATGGTCTTCCCTTCTTGGGTGAGGTCTAAAAGTCTCCGTCTCATCTCAGTCTTGAGGGCGGAAGGAAAATACTTGTGGTCAAACCGCACCCAAAAATTATTGATAGTCATCACATCTCGCTCCTCGGTAGTAGTAGTGGATGCGTACCACTGTAAGTTTGCCCCTATCATCTTGAAGTTAGCCAAAACCTGTCTTTGAACCTCTGTGCACTCATACATGCGAACGTGCTGCTGTATGTCCTTCTTCCACTGACTCGCGGTAACCACATCTGAACTGACCAAGAACTCTGGGGGACAATCCCTCTGAAATGACTCTCTAACTCTCTCCCATACAATGGGAAATGGATGCAATGGAACTGGCACCACTTCCAGAACCTGGGGTGGGGCCTGCTGCACCACCGCTAAGGCTGCATTTACCGCTTGTGCAACGATCGCGGCAACTTCTGTCGCATTCATTGTCCCCTGAGCCTGTATGGACGACTGTTCTGGCTGGGCCTGTCGGTCTCTTGGTGCACGTTGAGGAGGCATCTGAGACGAGAAAGAATATTATTAGTCCACAGTTATTTCAAAATCTCAAATAGCTGAAGACGTAACCATAAAATATAAGATCACAATAGTCCTAAAAATAGGGCTCTATATCAAAGGACGCAAAGCTGAAAACATAGTAAGCCGTACAGATACTAATGGACACCAGAACCTGATGCTCTGATACCACCTGTGACACCCCGCCCAATTAAATATCGGGTGATCACTCCTTTATAAAATTTAAAACAGAATGTTCGGTTGGTTCATCCTTAGCATCACTATCGAAAACATAATAAATTATTTAATCACCTAATATAATTAAGCTAAGTGTCAAAACATTTTTCTTATTAATTTATAACCATTTAATTACCAAACCAAGTAATTTAATATAAAACATTCACGCACAATTAATTAATACAAATACTGAATCATAATCGCATACTGAAATAAATAAGACTGGATAAGACATCCCAGTTCAAAACTCTAAACCAAAAAAGTAGTAGCCATCAATCCAATTGAAAATAACAAGATATAGAGTAAACATAATCTATGAAACTGTCTAAGGAAGGGCCAGCACATGCCCTAAAGAAAATGTCATAATGAATAGGAATGAAATAATCGAAGCGTCTAAACATAGTCCTGCAGCTCCCACAACAGCTACAGCATGCCACGCAATCCAAAAATCTAAGCCTGATGTCCCTGTGGTTGAGCACCTGATATAATACATATATATATCAAGAGAGAGAGAAGATGCAAGAAACGGGTCAGAGCCCGATGTGTAAAAATATTTATTTAAGCAAGTATTTAAAATTTGCAGTAAAGCAAGTATCAAGTACATGTTAGTTCGAACTCTCTCTTGAGATTCTCACCCCTCTTTTATTGTGCACGCCTAACGCGTATCTAAATTTTCTCCTTAGCTATACCTCCCAATATAACTTGTATGAATCCCTCCTAATAGTATTTACCCTCACTATTAGTAATCCCGTATCGCCCATACAATACGTTATCCAATTAGCCTATGATGAAAAGCTAATTAATACATTTTCCGTTTTCATAATAATTCAAGTATTCGATTAGAATTTTCTTAACAAATTTTCATGCCCATATTCATTACTATACAGACTAGATTGATTCACAATTCTCATACATATATACATATAGTCACATCTGCCCTATATATATAACATGACACTGCTCCCCCGGGCTATATCCCATTAGTGCACCTATTCAACATTCTGTACCCCGAGGTTATCACCCTTTAGTACACTTATTTAAATAATCTTGTACTCCCGGGTTATCACCATTGGTACACTTACAATACATCTTTGTACACCCGGGTTATCACCCATTAGAACACTTATAATAATAAGATTTTCACACCCCCGGGTTATCACCCATTAGTGTCTTTAATAATAATAATACATAATAGGCATACACACGTCCTGTTATAATAAATAGGTATCTTTCCTCACCTACATATATGCTTCTCTTGCGCATTTTAATTTCAACATTCCGTAATAGTTATTGGGTTATTCTCCCTCTCGAAATCTCTACGGTATATTCTCTCCGTACCTAATTCATTAAAGTATTTAGCTTCTCATACTTCTTCCGAAATTCTGCCTTACTTAAGTTTATTATTATAGAATATATTTTTTCATTTCTGAACTAATAAACTCAAAACTGGACCTAAAAGAAATTATCAAAACATCACTCTGTCGCTCTAACGAAGTGGCAAGTCTTTTGAATGACTGCCACATGTCGCTCGAACGGCTTCGCGCGAGATTGCAATCTCGCTCAAGTGACTTCGTGCGAGAATTCGCTGTTCGTCCCTTACCCAGATTTTCCAATGTTTTCCACCATTTTTAACCTCAAATCTTCTCATTAAACACCCCAAACTTCAAATAAATAGTTATACATTGAACCCCATCAATAACATATGAATTCTAACATCCTAGAATCATCAATTTGTTACGAATCATTCATATAATGTGAAATCCCCAATTTACATTTATCAGAACCCTAGTTCTTCCAATACACATTCAAGAAGCCATAATTTTCAGATTTGTTCTTCATATAAATTCCTTAAAACGTGGTTTTTAATCTACATACATTAAGGGTTTCAATCTAATAAATCACAGAACTTATTTATACATTCAAATTCCTCAATTTTACCATTTTTATAACTTATAACATAATCCTAACAATTCTACACTAACATGAATCAAATTAATACCGAAATACAGCAAGTTATAAACACTTGCCTTGAGTGAGTAGTCTAATTTCTAGATGCTATTGGTATGGGTGTGTTCCCCTCATCCCGATCTACACGGTGGTGGTGGTGATTGCTCAAGGTGATGTCGAGTTGGCCCTCTTCTCTTGGCAAAAGATTTCCCTCACACTTCCTATGGCCGTTCTTACTTTCTCCAGCTTTCTAACCCTAATGCAATTGTTTTGGCTAATGAATTAAGTCCTAATTTTCGTCCATTAATTAGGCCTATGTAAGGACCTTTTTGTCCATTATCAATTTGTTATGTCGTACGCCGTTACACCGTTGAAGAAATTCAAGATTCATACAGTCATCAACGGATACGAATATCAAAAGAAGAAGAGGAATCAAAGTCTGACAGGCTGGACCGGTCCGCCCAGGATAAAAGAACCGATCCGCCTGCGAACCGGTCCACCAAAGACCCAGACCGGGCCGCTTGTTAAAAGCCAGTATACCCCGGATCGATAGAGAACCGAAGAAGCCAAATATAAAAAGAACCGGTCCGCCTACTCAGACCGATCCGCCTCAGACCCGGACCGGTCCGCTTGGGATAATCTCAAACAGATCGTGTTCAGATTTTTAAGGGCCAGAACTTGTTATTTAATCCCACTACGGGAAGTGGTTTTCCAAGACTTCAATACATGATTTTCAGAGTGCAGAAAACTCTAAGTCTTCACCTATTGAGTACAAAGACTCTAGGTTTTTTTATTCACACAAATTTCCAAACACTTGTGAATCACTTTGCAACCCAGGAACGCACTTTTGCTGTTCATACCCTTGTGGAGAAGACCGTTATTCTTCTTCATTGCAGCCCTACTGGAAAGGGATATCTCCAGCCGCCTACTACAGAATTCGATACCTGAGGGTAATTCTTAGTCACCTGTGTTTTTCATTGTAATCCGAATTTGTATGTTACAAAGTTATAATGAAAATAAATGGTTTTGCCCCTTTGGGGGATTTTTCCTCACAAGTATGTGTTTGAATGTTCTTGCTTAGTTCATTATTTTACTCAATCACATATTGTTGCATGTTTATGGTTTGTTTGGGTTAAAAGGTGTTTAATATATAATTTCCTCATTTGAACGCAAGCGCATACTCTCTCAAATTTATATCAGAGCAGGTTACGCTAATCTATCCCGTATTCTTATTTTCCGCAAAATCTTTTCTAAAAGATATCATTTTTCTAAATTTTTTTTTGAAAAGTGCGTGTTCAAATGGAGAAATCATATAATAAATTACATGTTTTTGACGGGACAAATTATGCTTATTGGAAAGCCCGCATGAGGTCGGCTTTAAAAGCCATAGATGAAAGGGTTTGGATTTTAGTTGAAAGAGGGTGGACACCTCCCTCCGTCACTGTGGAAAACGTGACTAATTTAAAACATGTCACCTCTTGGACTGAAGATGAATTTAGATGGTCTTCTTTTAACTCTAAAGGTTTGAGTGCTATTTCCGGTTCCATCACTCCCGATGAGTTCCAACGTATCATGATGTGCACCACGTCAAAGGAGGCGTGGGATGTTTTATAACTCACCCATGAAGGAACAAATGTTGTGAAAGAGTCTAAATTGCAAAATTTGACAACTCAATTTAAAACCATCACTATGCATGAGACTGAATGTTTTGATGATTTCTATGCTAAACTTTCTGACATTGTTAATACTAGCTTTAATCTTGGTGAAAATATTCCGAATGCTAGAGTTGTCAAAAAATTCTTCATTTTTTGCCAAAGTGTTTTATCCCTAAAGTCACTGTGCTAAATTCTATGGGCAATTTAAATACGCTAAAATTGGAAGAACTTGTAGGAGATTTGCAAACTTACGAAATTGATATGTTCCCTAAAACTTCTAAGTCTAAAGATAAGGGAATTGCACTTAATGCCAAAGAGAAAAATAGTGAGGGGTTGGCTAGAAAGAGGGAAGAGTCATCTAGAAAGAGAGAGACTGACACGTCTGATTCTGAGTGTGATTTTGACTTAGATGATTTGGCTCTTTTTGCAAAAAATTTCAAGAGGATTCTCAAATTTAAGAAAAATGGAAATTTAAAAAAAAAATAAATTTGAGAAAAATAAATTTGAAAAGAAAAATGAAAAAGATTCCAAAAATCCTCCTAAGAAAGAAAGTGAGAGATGCTTTGAGTGCGACGGTAGGGGTCATAGAGCCTTTCAGTGTGCCACTCGTCTGAATAGAGAAAAAGGGAAAGCTGTCCTTAATGCTACTCTTAGCGACGACAGTGAGGTCGAGACGGTGGATTCAGGAGATGAGTCACCGCATGAGTGTAACTTCACCGCATTCATGGCCAGTCATGTGAGCACCCCTAGTTCTCCTCACGACGATGAGGATGATGCTTCACAGGGACACCTCGACAGTGAGATCGACGTGTGTGAGGGGGAGGATGACACAAGTGAGAGCGAGAGTGATACTCAACGCGCCTACGCTGAGTAGTATTCTGAGTCATTTAAAACTAAAAAGCGTAACAAAGCGTTAGTCCTTAAGATCACCAGTTTAGAGGAAGAATTAAGAAAATAGAGAGAGAGAGAGTCCTCCACCTGCACTGCCCTGAGAGAGAGAGAATCTTCTTGTGTTAAGAAAGAGAGTTTGTTTAGAGAGAGAGAGAGTATTTTTAAGAAAGAGAAAGGGGACTTGACTAAACAAGTGGCTAGTCTTACGAGTGAGCTCCATTCCTCCATGGTGACTCGGAAGAAACTTGACGCCCTTGTTGCCCAGCTGACTCATGATCTTGAGAAAGCACGGGAAGTCAAGGTACAAATCGAGGACAGATCAGGGAAAATGGGAAAGATGCTCCTCGGCCCCGCTTTAGGTTTTGGTGATAGGCAGGGAATTGGTTATGATGGTGCCTCTACCTCCCAAATTGCACCTGAACCAATTCCTGAGTTTACTACGAATCCTTATGGCCATCGTCAAAATCCTCAAAGAAGAGTTTGACCAAGAAAGGAAAATCAAGGTCCGCCTTTGACTCTGTTCTTCTGTACCTATTGCAAAAGAAAAGGGCACCTTAGGGAGTTTTGCTATAGCATGGGTCGGACACGACGTACTACTGCTCCACCACGTCATACTGATGAGTTTTCTAGACTGAGAGAGTGAGTTGAGTTCTTTGCTGCCACGTCCCAGAGTTTAATGTAAGAATTCCGACGGAAGTCTTTGGCGTTAGTGAATGCTTCTCACATTCCATCTAAAACCAACAACAAAAAAGGCAAACAAAAGGTCACCTCTTCTTGGGTACCTAAGAAAGATAAAAAGTCCTTCGTTGTTCATGTTGCTCTCAAAGCACACAATACCTCACAGTGGTATTTTGATAGTGGATGCTCTAGACATATGACAGGTGATGCCTCATTTTTTACGACTCTTGAGGATTATCAGGATGGCAGAGTCACCTTTGGAGATGGAAGCAAGTCTAGCATTATACGACGTGGTATTGTCGAGTTACCTGGATTCCCTAATCTAGAAAATGTGTTGTACATCAAAGATTTGAAAGCAAACCTTCTCAGCATTAGCCAACTGTGCGACGCTGACTTTGCAGTAGAGTTTGACTGGGACACTTGTAAGGTTTATAATCAAGCCGGTAAACTATTAGTGCAAGGGGTGAGGAAAAAGTATAATTGTTATGGGACTGAGCCCACATCCTCACTTGTCTGCAATAGCGCCACAATCACTCCTATGGATCTGTGGCACCAACGTCTAGGTCACATAAATATTAGAGATCTCACCCGCTTATAAAGAAAGGACCTAGTACGTGGCTTAACATCACTTGGAAAGCCAACTTCCATGGTTTGTGGACCCTGTCAGTTGGGAAAGAAAATCCGTAGCCCACATAGGAAGCTGCACTCCATTACCACCTCCCGTGTTCTTGAGCTGATTCACATGGATCTTATGGGTCCTACTCGTACGGAGAGTATAGGTGGTAAGAGATACTTTATCGTGATGGTGGATGATTTCTCTAGATATTCGATTGTAGCTTTTCTGAGAGAGAAATCTGATGATGTAGAATTTTTAATGACCAAGTGTCGTGTCCTGCAAAATCAACATGGTGTCATTATTAACAGGATGCGTAGTGACAATGGAACTGAATTCACAGAAGCAAAGGTAGATCTTTACTGTGATAGCCTTGGGATCAAACATGAGTTTTCTGCTATGAGAACTCCTCAGCAAAATGATATTGTTGAGAGAAAGAATAGAACGATCCAGGAAATGGCTAGGTCTATGGTTCTAGGTCGTAAAGTCTCTAGGAGATTTTGGGCAGAGGCAGTGTCTACTGCATGCCACATGATGAATAGGGTTTATTTGCGTCCACACACACTTCAGACACCTTATGAATTGTGGAATGGCAAGAAGCCCAACCTGGCATATTTTCGTGTTTTTGGGAGTAAATGCTACATCATACGGGATAGAGAGAAACTAGGAAAGTTTGACTCTCGGAGCGATGAGGGAATTTTTCTTGGATATTCATCGAATAGTAGAGCATACCGGGTTTTTAACCTGAAGAGCTCTAAGGTTATGGAATCAATAAACGTCACCGTACAAGATGACGAACCTCCGACGGTTATTGATCCTAACCTTCAGTGTGAGGATGAGGACTTTTCTGACAGTGATTTACTTGTCCCTCTCTCACACTCTGAGGACCCTACTCCTGTGCTAGGGGACACACCTGCTTGGGTTCGCAAGAGTCATGACCCTTCTGACATTGTTGGTGATCCCACTCTTGGGGTGAAGACTCGTGCTCAACTAGAGAACGTCGTTAGCCACTTTTGTTACACGTCCAATGTCGAGCCCAAGAATCATAAAAAAGCACTCAAGGATGAACACTGGATATCTTCTATGCAGGAAGAGTTGCTTCAGTTTAAAAAGAATAATGTCTGGGAACTTGTTCCCCGACCTAGTGAGATAAATGTGATAGGTACCAGATGGATATTCAAGAATAAAATGGATGAAAATGGTACCATAATCCGAAACAAAGCTAGGTTGGTCGCTTAAGGCTACTCACAGATAGAGGATGTAGACTTTGGGGAGACATTTGCTCCTATTACGAGGCTTGAGTCCGTCCGTCTACTACTCGCCATCGCATGTCATCTGTGCTTCAAGTTATATTAGATGGATGTCAAGAGTGCCTTTCCGAATGGCATTCTACAGGAGGAGATTTACGTGGAACAACCAAAAGGGTTTGAAGACCCTCAGCACCCAGAGCACGTCTACTATTTGAGAAAAGCCTTGTATGGTTTGAAGCAAGCACCCCGTGCTTGGTACGAGAAGCTTAATTCCTATCTCTTAGCCCGTGGCTTCAAGAGAGGGGGAGTTAATATGACGTTGTTCGTCAAGAGAGATGACAGTTCTATTTTGGTTGCCCAAGTCTATGTGGACGACATAGTCTTTAGATCCACGTGCTCCCAACATGCTCATCACTTTGAGGAGGAGATGAAAAGTGAGTTTGAGATGAGCATGGTTGGTGAGCTTACTTTCTTCCTTGGTCTCCAGGTTCGTCAGCTAGAGGATGGAATGTTCATCTCCCAATCCAAGTATGCTAGAGACCTAGTGAAGAAATTTGGTTTAGACTCCACTAAGCATGCACGTACACCTATGAGTACCACTACCAAGCTTAGTAAGGACACTTCAGGCAAGGACATAGAGCAAACCTTGTATCGGAGTATGATAGGTAGTCTTCTCTACTTGACTGCCAGTCGTCCCGACATTGGCTTTAGTGTTGGAGTCTGTGCGCGATATCAGGCATCCCCGAAAGAGTCACATTTACTTTCTCTAAAACGTATTATTAAATACGTGAGTGGGACTCTCTCATACGGTATTTGGTATTCCTTTGATACTGATGATCATTTATCCGCCTATTCAGATGCTGATTGAGTCGTGGAAGTAGATGGATGTAGGAGCACTTCTGGTGGGTGTTTCTATTTTTGTTCTGCTCTTGTCTCCTGGCTGAGCAAGAAACAAAATTCCATCTCTTTGTCCACAGCGAAGGCTGAGTACATAGCCGTCGGAAGTTGTTGCACACAACTCATGTGGATGAAGTAAATGCTGGAAGATTATGGGATTTCACAGGACACCATGACCATTTCTTGTGATAACACGAGCGCGATACACATATCCTGCAATCCAGTCCATCATTCGCGCACTAAGCACATCAGGATACGTGAGCACTTTATACGACACCTAGTTGAGGAGAAAGTCGTATCTCTGAGTTTTGTTCCAACCAACCGTCAGTTAGCCGATATTTTCAAGAAACCTTTAGATGCCCTTAGATTTGAGAGTCTTAGGAAGTCTTTGGGGATTTGCACAGTTGACTGAGGGGTTGGTCTATATCTAGAATAGGATGCTTCTTCATGTTCATATCATATTCTTCCTATTGCTAGTCTGTGTTATATGTATCATTTCTTTGTTGTACAGCTATTTATTTATTCTTTTTTCTTTTATATTCCTTTTAAAAAATACAAAAAGATTTTCCTTTAAGAAAATTTTTGAGAAAAACCCAAAAAGATTTTTGTTCTTTCATTTTTTATGCACCTTTTATGGATGAGCATTTAAGATAGCCAAGTCACACCTTCATTTCATTTATCCATGTGACTGTTTGATAGAGATTTGAGACGCTACATCATTTCATCCATGTGCTTTACATAGTATGGAGTCTTTGAGATGTAATTAGTGATATTTTCCTACATGTTTGACTCTTATTTCCTTAATTGCACACATGCACTGCTTTATTTGATTATTGCACTGGTCTATCTCATATTGGCTTGAGTGTTTCCATCTCAATTCTGTCTATACAACTTATAATATGCGATAAAACTTGATAAGACTGGAATGCATGTAAAAACCGTTTTGGTGAGACTGAGTGTTTGTTTAAGCATGGGGAGGGGCTGCGAAAGGGAATTATCTCACCTTTGCACAAAAGCCACCATTCAAAAGGACCTAAAAAATGGAGGAATTTTATTATTCGGGGTCCAAAGAAGTTAAAAGAGCCCGAAAAAAATTTAAAGGCAATAAAAAGAAATTCATGCCAAATATGGGCCACTTAGGTTTCACCGTCAATTCTCCAAAGTTTGAGAATTGAGAAAGCCTCTATTCAAAATATGTATCTGAGGGAGTTTGGTTGGAGAATATAAATGAGTTTGCACTTCCTTGAAAGTCCTGAAAAAGCATGAAATAGTTTTGGACATTATTGGTGTGGAAATCTCTTTGAGCTTTGATTTGTTGATTTGATTGAGTCAATGTCACATATTTCCATTTTTTACACCAAAGGAAGCGTTTGAGTTCATTCGTTAGGAGTATCCGATATTCATCGTGCACATATGTCATATTTGTTTGCATTGATTTTCCTATCGAATTTGTTCACACCCATTCATTTATGCTTTCATCGACTTGGTTGTTTTGTGTTCATTCATGGTGTGATCTAGTCCTAGTGACACCCCACTCTTGCATATTTGATTTATTCTTCTCATTTGTCTATTTGGGGACATCATAAAAAGGGGGAGAAAGAATTATCATATTTTGGGGGATTTTTATGTTTTTGAGATTTGATACAACATGTTTTATTCATTTTATATCTCATTTCAAACTCTATACGTCACTTGGTATTTTGCTTTTTCTCATGTGTGTAGGTACTACATTGATGCTCAGTGAAATACACACCCTGATGAGAAAATCGTTGAAGATTCCTGAAGAATTGAAGAACAATCGATAAAGTCTTATTCAATTGTATCTTTCCAGTTTTGGGTTCATGGAAGGGTAGATTTGTATAGGCATTTTTAGTTGGTTGATAATTCGGATGTTTGTTTTTATGTATGTACCGGCATAGACATAGGGAGAGATTTGTAAGGACATTTTTGTCCATTATCAATTTGTTATGTCATACGCCGTTACACCATTGAAGAAATTAAAGATTCATACCGTCATCAACAGATCCGAATATCAAAAGAAGAAGAGGAATCAAAGTCTGACAGACCGGACCGGTCCGCCCAGGAGAAAAGAACCGATCCGCCTGCGAACCGGTCCGCCTAAGACCCGGACCGGTCCGCTTGTTAAAAGCCAGTATACCCCGGATCGATAGAGAACCGAAGAAGCCAAATATAAAAAGAACCAGTTCGCCTACCCGGACCGATCCGCCTCAGACCCCGACCGGTCCGCTTGGGATAATCTCAAACAGATC
Organism: Sambucus nigra; assembly: GCA_949130495.1. Lineage (NCBI taxonomy): Eukaryota > Viridiplantae > Streptophyta > Magnoliopsida > Dipsacales > Adoxaceae > Sambucus > Sambucus nigra. Next base: position 576,699,378 of record OX422217.1, read on the forward strand.
GCGTTCAGATTTTTAAGGGCCAGAACTTGTTATTTAATCCCACTACGGGAAGTGGTTTTCCAAGACTTCAATACACGATTTTCAGAGTGTAGAAAACTCAAAGTCTTCACCTGTTGAGTACCAAGACTCTAGGTTTTTTGATTCACACAAATTTTCAAACACTTGTGAATCACTTTGCAACCCAGGAACGCACTTTTGCTGTTCATACCCTAGTGGAGAAGACCGTTCTTCTTCTTTATTGCAGCCCTACTGGAAAGGGATATCTCCAGCCGCCGACTACAGAATTCGATACCGAAGGGTAATTCTTAGTCACCTGTGTTTTTCATTGTAATCCGAATTTGTATGTTACAAAGTTATAATGAAAATAAATGGTTTTGCACCTTTGGGGGATTTTTCCTCACAATCATGTGTTTGAATGTTCTTGCTTAGTTCATTGTTTTACTCAATCACATATTGTTGCATGTTTAGGGTTTGTTTGGGTTAAAAGGTGATTAATATATAATTTCCTCATTTGAACGCAAGCGCATACTCTCTCAGCCTAAAAATCCAATTTACCATTATGCCCTTTCGAGGTGCCGGTTAGGCCTAAAATTGCCCCGGGACCCAAACTAAACACCCGAGTATACTATTTCGACTATTTAGACCCTTTCCGACTCAACGGTACACTCGAACTCATCATACGAGTTACTAAAAATAACTGATATATTTATTCCACCAATTTAGTCGTGACACGACTCACATGCGCGTCTGACTTAATTCACTAAACTGTCGTGTTATTATCTCACGACAATTTATCAAAGTATATAGTTACATATTACATATCACACAGTAATATTAACTCATAAGTATTAACCCTTAGCACGCTAGTTAATATTTATTTTTATTAGGTTCGGATTAATTAACAATTTAATTCTTCACATTTAAATTTAATTAATCCCGCTGTAATAAATAATCCCATAATTATTTAAATCATAAAAAATGCGGGGTATTACAGTATACCTCATGGAACCCCCAAAAATAGGTTTTTGAGTTTTTGGTGTGTGTAATTTGGCCGATGTGATTTGCTTCCCCTCAAGATCCTCTACAAGGGGTATGGGTAAATTTCTTGGTTGAATCCAAGTGTGTGGGATGATCCAAAAATAATTTTTGATTGTTGTTGTGTTAGTTGCTACAAAATGTTAATTTCTCTAACCGATTCATTCCACTTAATTATGTTAAAAAAAATAAAGGTGGGAGAGCAAAATGCAAGAAATCCCCTAAATGGACAAATTGATTACAATACCCCCTAATCACAAGGCCCTTTTTGGGGGCACGTGATTGAAATAGTTCAAGTAATTTTTGGCAAATTCAGTAGTTCATGGATGTATTTTGCAACATAGGTGATAGTTCAGGGGGTTTCTTATAATTTGACCTATAAAATCATATAGAATTTAATGTCCTTGAGTTCCTTGATAGAAGGGAGCAGCGTGGAGTTTTAACATATTGGCGTTTTCGACTTCTTGATGTTTTGGTGAACACATGTTATTGACTAATCAACTTCATGCACAGAATGAAAGAACTACAAGTTCATGAGGCTAAGAAAAATATTCTTCGATTAAACATAGAAGTTGTTGGATGCTCTGGGTTCTAATATAACTTCATGCTTGATGATAATACTAACACGGATGATAGGTTTGATTCTTAATTTCTTCTATCAGGAATTTTACACCATTCTACTACAAAATAAAGGACATATGTTGGAGTATATATTATATCGTTCTACTTCATAACCTGATCTATTATTCTTTATCATGTGTATAGTTTTTTTATGGGGATGGTGTTAAATTTTTGGTGGATAAAATTTCATTCAACTTTGTAAAAGGTTCCACTATTGATTATGTTCAGGAGTTGATCCGCTCTGCATTCCAGGGATGAACATAATGTCCACACTTTTTGTTTGTGTATCTCATCACCATGTGTCCACATTTTGCGTAATAAATATTTCCATCATTGATGTTATTATGAGAGTTGGACTTAAATATATCCATCACTAATTAGCATCCGGGAATATTTCCAGTTCATCGGTTATTGCAAAAGCACTAAATCATAAGATAATAGAGATTATCAGTTTGTAAGATATTAACATCACCTAGTCCTAGGAAAAAACCAAAGGATATTAGTCATCGTTTCTTGGTGAAATCCGGTGGTTTGAAATAGTGAAAGATCATCCCAACTGTGAAAAAAGTTAATGATTAATCAAACCAAGCTAGATATATCTGTCATGGGACTTGTAAAACACCCAACCATAATCGAGCTTAATCTTTATGCAAGTTAATTAATATCATTTATAATTTGTTTGGTCTGATTATCCTCATGACAATAATGGTTAATCTTTGTGAGCTTGTTTTGTCTTGTATCTTAAAGACTTAGTGCTATTTTGTACAAAACTAACATCGTCTTTTGGGAAAAATATGTGGTGGCAATGAGTTTTCATCGTCTTTTTGTTATGTGACACAAAACTTTGTTATCCTGTCTATGTATTGGTTCGTATGGTTACAGGGTACATGTTGGCTGCAGTTGCAGCCATGAACATAAAAATTAGGTGAATTTTCTTCCATGAAACAAGCACAAATTATTTAGGAAAAAACATTATTCTTCTTTGTTAAGTGTCTGGTATCTTTTGAAATGGTTTTGAAAAATATTTGGGACTTTGGTAAGGTAACATTGGTCTTTCTTGGGTTCTTCTTATGTTTTCTTGTGCTTTGTTTACGTTTTATGATAATAGTTTATATTAATTATCCATCAGTCTACACCATTTACGTGTGCAATGCATAGATGATAAAATAAAAACTATGCAATAATAAAGTAATAAATATAAAGAAATTAAAGAAATTTATAAATTAGAACTGGAAATAATTGTAAAGTCTGATATCAAAAACATAAGTTCACTATTGTTATTTAAAATAAATAGATTGTGCAACATCATCTATTGCTGAGAAAGAACACATTTAAATTCTAGATTTTTGTAAAAGATAATACATTTAGATACTCCTATTTAATAATAGAAAAATAAATTTATAGAATAGTTGTATACTAGTTAGTAACATTTTTAAACCTTTTTTGTAGCTCTTCACTTTCTTCATATAATTATGCTTGAAAAACTATACTTTATTTTAGCATTCTTATTAAAGGAATTGCTCACTACATTGTAATGAGAACAATATTGTGAAAAGAATACAAACTAAATAGACATATATACATGCTTAGGTATTTGAAATCCTCTTAGTTGTATATAGTAATGCAAAACTAGACCTCATTGGATGTAGGAGTAGGAAGTGGTATTCTAGCTATATGGTCATCACAAATCGGTGCCAAGAAGGTGTATGCTATGGAAGCTACTAAGATGGAGGAACATGCCCACTGAGTTGTTAAAGAAAATAATCTTGAAGATGCAGTTGAAGTGATTGAGCGTTCAATGGAGGATATTACTTTTCCTGAGAAAGGTAACTTTTAGTATGCATCAGAGTTCGAACATTTTGTTTTGCACTATTTTCTTTTGTTTTATATCCTAACTTATATGAGATTTTTTGTGTTATTAGTTTTTTCCTAATCAAAGTTTGGAAATTGATTTTGGAAAGTTGAATTCATTATCTCAGAGTGGACATCCCTTTGTCTTCTTTCTTAATTATAGTTTTCGCAACTCAATACAATATGACCTAATGGTTAGTTAGTATATATGTCTATTTTCATTAGGGATAATTTCTTATTTTTTCATCTTTATTTAATTACAAATGTAAACATAAATAAGAAAAAAAAGACATTTTTCAACTTATCAAAGATAAACTACATAAATAGTCATATCCTTCATTACCAACAATAGTGTTAACGCAACCTTACTAATTTTGATGGAGAGATTCCAAATACAAAGATCCGATTCAAAGTGTCCCAAACCGTCTCCGTCAGTGTATTCGGGGTAGAATACTTCTCAAATAATCCAAGCCTGACTTAAAAAGACATGAAATGACCTGGGGCAGTTAGTCTAATACTTATCATATCAACATTTTAAAAATGACTCCCTACCTCTTTTATATAATTCTAGGCATACTTCATTTGATCTGGTGGTGGGAATTGTTTGACATGACACAATAATCAAATCGAACCCAAGATAATTTTTGGGTTGACCATTGCATGACACAAAGAACATGACCCTTGAAACACGAATGAGAATTCGATTTGGGTTAGTGTAAAAAATGACTTACTCGAATTTGACATGAAAACAGTTGTTTAACATGTCTTATATAAGGTCTATGATTACTTTGTTTTAATAGTATTTTTCTTTCTTTTACTAATTTTTAATTTATGGATGACCTATGTGGTTTTTCTCAGTAGAGGAGAAATGAGTCACTAGTTTTATACTTATGTTTCACAGTAAGTTGAAAGAATTAATGGATCTATTTTTGTGAATATTCAATAGGAGTCCCTTCCTTTCTACTGATGTTTCTGCAAGTCTACTGGTCATTCTCTCAATGAATGTGGGAAGCTTGAAAAGGAGGTGGCCAATCCTCTTTCTAATGTGTTAAAAATTACCCCATGAAAGTGCCAGTACGTTATGGATCTCGGAAGAAAGTGACAACTCTTTTGAAAGAACATTAATTGACAACTTTGCAAGTAAGTATTTGATTTCTCCCATGTGTCTGATGTAAGAGTGCGGAGAAAACCACATTAGAGCATTATATATATATATGAGAGGGGGTGTTTTACTATTCCAAAATATCAACGGTTGGGATCAAATTTTTTTGGGCGATCTAAGGGTGTGAGATTGAGCCATGTCAGATTGTAACCATTGTGACAATGCAAATGAAGATAAAAACCCTTGAATCCCAATTCCTTCCCCTACTCCCACATTCACTTCCCTCTCTCAGTTATGTTCTCTCTCTCTCTCTCTCTCTCTCTCTCTCTCTCTCTCTCTCTCTCTTTCACACAAACCCTATCCATCGTCGCCCTCCATCACCTACCTCCACTGCCGCCCTACGTCTCCCTCCATCGTCGCCCTATGCCTCCAACTCTTCCGCGTTCTGTTACTCTCTCACCCTATTACACACGCATACACACATGCCTCTGTCTCCGCCTTCCCGCCGCCTCCCCACCTCCTCTGGCTCACATGCACACACACTCACATGCAAGGGATCTCATCTTGAGGTAGTCGGAGATTTATTCAAACAGGGGATTTCACCCTTTTGGTTTGATGATTTGTGTTGGTGTAATTTTTGTCACATTTATTTCAGATATAACATTTTTTTTTGCAGTTATAATCTTTTTTTGCAGAATGGATTTTTCGGTTTTAAAATGAGAGTTTTTTATTTTTTTTACAGATCTAAGAATAAGAATGGTGTAATTTTTGTCACATTTATTTTAGATCTAACGTGTTTTTTGTAGGTCTAATCTTTTTTTACAGATCTAATATTTTTGTGGTTCAATTTTGGGTAAGTGCTTTAAGGTTTCATTGGTTTTAAGGTTTTTTTCTCTTCATCTCACAATAGATCTATGATGGGTTTTTTGCAGATCTAATATGATGTTATCTTTTATCTTTGATTTAGATTAAGCTTGGTGCTATTATCCATGTATGCCTTGAGATTTTATTAATTCAAAGATATTGTAATTTCCTCGTGCTGGGAATACCCAAGTATATGACCAACTTGATTAGCTGGTTTTCATGTAACTTAGTAAATTTATGTTCATTAATAAATCTTTGTTCATTTTTCAGGTAATTGGGATACTCTTTAATTTTCACGAGGTATCATTTCCATCCTCTTATGTATGTGTTTTGTTTTGGGATCACCTATTTATGACATGAGGAAACACACAGGCTTTAATTGACTTCTAAATTCCTGCTTATGAATATATTGCAATTGTACTTCCCAAGACCCCACCCAATGCGTAAGTGGGCATAAGTAGGCATTTAAGTTTCACTTTGTTGACATACTTTTTTTCATGTTTACTACCAAAAGCGAAGTCATTTTCACCCAACTTTATTATATTCATTATTGAATATGCTTAAACCATATTCTTATATGTTTTATTATTTCATTTAAAAAATATATTACACGCATAGCTGTCTTGGTGAGGGGTTCATTTTTTAGGGTTATAACAGGCAGGGGAAAGTATTTACTAAAGTTAATATTTTTCGTATTTTGAGTTTTTTTTAATGATATTTAGTGAAGTATCGCACATACTTCTTATGTGTGTTTGGCAATCCTTTATTAGTCCTTTGTTATGTGTGTTTGATAGTCCTTTACTACGTGTTTGACAGTCCTTTATTACGTGTGTTTATTATTCCTTTATTTCTAAGCCCTCAAATTGTATATTTTCAACATAAGAATTTAGTGCGGAGAAAATGCCATAATTATTCATTTTATTTAGGCTTCTAGATGTATTCATCCTTTTTTTTTATTCATGTCTTCTATATAGGTTATGTTCAGAAGTTACAATGCAATTTGGGATTTGAAATTTTTATATAGGTTGTGCGATGTAGAATTGTTTTGAAGTTTTTTAATTTTTTAGTTCGGGGTTGAATTGAGAGGGAATATGGTTGAATTGACAAGGAATATATATACTATTGCTCTATTAGTATACTACTGCTCTATTAGTATAGGGTATCTCAATGTTTAGTTGGCTATGATGATCTCAATGTTTAGTGATATTAAACAAAATTGCATTCTTAGATTTTGAAGTCCAAGGCAGAACCATAGAGATATTATTCAAGCATTGCATCATATTTGGGTAAACCAAGCATTGCATATATGCATATTGTTAGTCTTCTGAAATGGCGTAATGTTTGATTCATCTAGGTGACTCATAATTTGAACCTTTCTACTAATAATTATGGACTTGGTTTATATATATTTAGTAAGATGTATTTTATGTTCTTTGGTAGTGGTGAATTAGTAACGTTGGTTTTCTCTCCAGTTTCGTGATGTAAACCCCACCTCACATGCAATTTAATTTTGGACGAACTCATAACTAGAACATTTTAACAAGAAAATGTATTAGCATTGTCATACGAGTCTTGAATTTTAGCATTATTGATGGGTTTTTCATTATTACTCAATGTTGATGTAAAAAATTAAATCACTCTAATTATTCAATCACAGATAAATAAATGAGACAAAGATTTTTAAAGTGGTTCAGCCTTATAAGAATGGCCTACGTTCACTGTTATGTTATTGCTGAGTGTTGGGAATTCTCGATTACAAGTTCTCTCAAGAAATTCCGGTCCCCTTGAATGAGGATGATACAATGTATTTATAGCCTTGAGGCTCACATCTAAAAGGGTGATACATTAAATCATGCACATATGAAAGGGTAATATATTTAATGCCCTTTAAGCGTATACGTCTGTATGATGAACATTCAATGAATAGTTGAACTGTTGATTATCTGGCAATTAATGCTTAGGGCCGAGGTGCATCTCGGACCGCCTTAGTTGCTCGTCGTTCAGGAGTTCCTCGGAGTGTTGGAGTTCCTTGGAGTACACTTGTTGCTCGGAGTGAGTATGACTTAATTGGCCACGTGTCCTCTTGCTATTCGTCCATGTCAACATATTAATTTTGGTATCAACAGAAGCCCCCAATGTTTCATATTTCGAGATTTGAGGAATATGGAACATTCTTTCTTGGTATATGGCAACATTAAATGACTTTCCTGGTTTTTAGGAGCATTTTCTCCGTATTTAATTTTCCTTCCAAGTTCACAGAATCCGCTTTTTGAATTTTTAGAAACGCTTCGAACTTCGCGCATTTTTTGTCCTTTTAGCCACCGGTAGCGTAATAGTCTCTTTTTGTAATTAATTCTATCGCCGTTTCCCAAGGCAAAGTATTTAAACTTCATAGACAATCCCACCGTCTTCTACCTTTTCAATTTCTTCTTTCGAGTTTTCCATAGTCTTTCTCTCTCTTGTGCGTTCATCCTTTTCTTCGTTCGTTGTCAACAGATCTCCCTTTTTTCCTGTAAGATCTTCTTCCTTATTCTTCATTTCTTTTATTCACCATGGTTTATGTTATTGAATCTCTTGAGAAATTCCGTTCTGATTTCTCTATTCCATCTTGGGTAACTTTGGAGGATCTTTCTGAGCCTTCAGATTACTTTCGTTTGGCTGAGGGACATTGGTTCCCCAGCCTTTTTATTGCTGAATGTGGATTTTCTTTTCCACCAAAACTTTATGCCTAGAGTTTTGTCAATACTTCGATATTGTTCCTACAAGAATAGCCCCCAACACATGGAGAATAATTAATGGGGTGTATAGGTTAAATCAAACTCATGGAACCCGTATAGGGATTCCTGAGATTATGTATTGTTACAGATGGGTTGTTCTAGATAATGTGTTTTATTTAAAAACTAGATTTTTGAATAGGGCTTTAGTAGTCAACCTCCCTGATGCTAACAGGGATTATTTTGAACATGGGGTAGTTATCAAAAATTGGCAACATGCCCCTTTGGTTGGAGATGAAGTATATGAAGGTCCCAAATGCCCTCCATATGGCAATGGGATAGGTTATTTTCATTTTATTTTATTTTTGAAATTATGATTTCATTTTGTTTAAATAAATGTGTGATTGATATTTCAATATATATTTGTTTGCGGTTGACAGTAAAAGAAAAACTCCAAAAGAAGCTGAAGTTAATATCAAGCATTTGAAACATATCTGTAGTTTGCATCAGAAAGTTGGAGAGGAGCACATCAGATCTGCTTCATACTTATTGCAGTATAGGAGTTATACAACTTCTTTCACTCCTCGCCCTATAATCAGCACTGGTGAACCAATGCCAGTTCCTGAAGATTCTTCACCAGACTCTCATATTCCTTTGAGTTAGAGAATGGGCAAAAGGAGAGTTCCTGCCATTTTTGAAGAGACTGCCTCTGCTGGAGAGGGTAAAAGAAACAAGAATGATGTCCCAAAGGGGACAAAGAAAATAGATGCTTCTCCTTCTGCTGCTCCTCAGAAGGCTGCCGAGAAGCTCCCAGTGGCTTCTAAGAAGAATACACCTGTGGAAGTGATCACCATTTCTCCAACCAAAAGTTCTTCTTTGGTTGAGACTATTGAAATGCCACCGAGGAGACTGAAGAAATCCTCCTCGGTCAATTTGTCTAAACCCATTCCCCAGCTCCAAGTTAGTGGAGCTGGTGTTCCAACTATTATTCCCCCGAGCTCTGCGATGAGCTCGGTAAAGACTTGGACCATTCCTGAGGTTCAAGGAATTGAAGAGAGTATGTCTAGGGATGTGCTTACATCTTTGTCTACTCGTCACATTGCTTCAGTAAGTTTCTCATATTCTAAATATTCTTTCTTAATACATGCATCTCTATACTGACTTATCACTATCTTCTTTTTCAGCTGGTGAGTTATTTTAACACCATTATGAAGAAATATGAAGCGATCAAAGCTTCTAGCTCCTCGTCGGGTGTAGAGGATGCTTTGCTGAAGATAACCGAATCTTTAAAGGTCTCCTGTCAAAAGTATGACGAGGATAGAGTTGGATGGGAAAAGAAGATGTCTGCAGTTGAGGCAGAAAAAGTGCAGTTGGGAGATAAAGTGAAAAATTTGGAGAGAGAGAACAAGAAGTATGCCTAGAAGCTCACGAACTTTGGGGATCTTGAAAATAAATTTAAATTGGCTGAGTAGGAGCTAACCCTTCTGCGAGAAGTAAATCGCCAGAAGGAGGAGGTGGAAGCTAAATTGAAAGCCACCGAGGATCTTCTATCCGAGAAGATCTCCTCGGAGAAAATGAAAAGAAAGGTGGCTGTGAAAAAATCTTTTCGAACTGGTTGGGACAAAGGATGGGATAGGGGAGTAGCAGCAATGATGACTCAAGTGCAATATGGGAGTTTGAAGTACTTCCGAGATGGTTGGGTTGCTGCCCTGCAAAAATTGAAAGTTGATGAGGACTCAGAACTGTTTCAACAACATCTCCCCGGTCCTCCCCCAACTATCGAAGATGAAGAAGAGGACGAAGCTGCCTCTGAAGAATCTTTAATGGTAGTGGGTGATCCCATCCTTACCCAACCTGCTGACTAGGAGCTTTCATCTCGGCCTGCTCCTCTTGAACAAATTCCAGCTCCAGCCGACCAATTCATTATTCCCACCGAGCAACCGAGCTCCTCATACCAGCCTCCCGAGAAAGTCTTGGGAGACAAGGAAAAGGTGTGAAGTTGTTCGGTATTTATTTTCTTTTACTTTTACTCTGTATTCTGAACGCTGTACTCCTTTTGATGATGTAATAAAATCACCTTTTTTATTCCTTTGTTGATGTTTTGTCTTCTTTTTATTAACTCCTGCCTTCTCTTCTTTACTAGTTTATGGCTAGAATGGAATTGCTGTCTGCCCATGACACAACTCTGCTTCATCAATGTAATGCATATTTTAAGGATGGCCACACTGACTTGGACAAATCCCAGATTGTCGATATTCTTGGTCGAGATGCTTCAGACCAAGCAATGGAGGCATATCAGTATTTAAAATGTCTTCTTGATCGTGCTGTAGCCAACAATGTGGCTTATTACGAAATGATTGAAGACTTGCAAGGTACTCTCGATGAACTTCAGCAGCAGTAAAGAGTCTTCAGCGCTTTTGCACAAAGGTTATGAGAAGAAAATCAAACAACTTAGTGCTGAAAAAGGCTATGACAAGATGCTTGTTGGCTATGAACTGAGGGAGAGAACATTGAAGACAGAGGTTGAAGAACATCGGCAGATAGCTGAAATACTGGAACAGGAGAACAACAATCTCCAGCAAGAATTATCTCAGTTGAGGCCTACTGCTTCATCTTCCTCTGCTTTAATACCTGTCACCAACGAAGGATTCTCCTTTCTAGAAGTTGAGAATGCCAAACTGCGAGAAGAATTAGAAGCTTTGAGACAAGCTGGCCCTTCTACTACTGCTAGGGGACAAGGAAGAGGTTCTCAGGGACGACCAAGAGTTCTTCGTCCTACTATTGAATAAGCTCGTACACAAGAAACATTGGAGAACCAAGCATTTCAACTGAATGCAAAAGATCGTGCTTTGTCTGAAATGTCCAATAAAATCCAAACTCTGGAGGATCAACTTGCTGCGAAGAAGTCTGCTTTGGATAATAAGGATACTTTCGCCAGAAACCTTCACGAGCAGTTGGAGAGACTAACTTTCCAATTCCACAAACAACCTCGTGAGTTCTGGATGGCATGCTACAACGAGGCCCTATGTCACTTGGATGCCCGTATTGAAAACGCCAAGAATGAAGGCTATAAACAGGGATGGTTGAATGCCCTAGGTGTATGGAAACTGGTGCAAGGTCATTACTTATGGGATTATCATGCTCCTGGGCTGCTCGACCTACCTGTTCCTCCTTTCAAACTGGACATGAGTTGGATTCCTGCTCGGGCCATTCCTCGTTGCTTAATCTCAGAGTATCTCGGTGACTATAACCTTCATTCTTAGGCAGAATTATCTCGTCCTGAGCATTTACTGGATACACCTTCAATAATGAACGTCAGAATGCTCCGAGATCCTAATTTTATTAATTCTCCCCTTTTCCTGGAAGATCCTCCTGCTGGCGAGGAGCCTGTTTCAAAAGCAAAAGGGAAGAAACCCTTAGAATAGGAAATTCTGATGTAACAGTTAGTATACAAATTCATGTAACTATCAATGTAACTTGTAATTTATTTTGAACTTTATGAAAGACTTTCATTTTTGTTTCCAAATCTGTATTGCTATTGTTTTGTTCTTGTCAAACACTTTATATTTGTGTTTGCATAACAATATTCTGTGGTTCATCGACCAACTTAGTAATAAGACAAATTACAATTATCAGGAATGTTGCTCGATCACTTAATAATAAAGTAATGAGTATAAAAATGTTTAAAATTTTTCCAACCAACCAAGGTTGTTAAATTATGCTTGTAGACCAACTATGGTTAGTGAGATTTTATCCCCAACTAATCATACTTGGTGAATTTTTGTCTTTAAAATGTGTCCGACCAATCAAGGTCGATAAATTCTCCTTGTCAACCAACTATAGTTAGTGGGTTTTTATCCCCGACCAACTATACTTGATTCAGTTTGGAATATTTTCTGCAATAATCTTACCTCTTCGACCAACATAAGTTGGCATTTGAGAGCTTATCTTGTTTCTTAACCAACCGAGATTGGCTTTGTTGTTCTCGCTCTTTTACCAACCGGAGTTGGTCTGAGGTCGAACTATCATGTACACTTGCCCTTTTACCAAAATTAGTTTGAGCCATGTCAGCCTCCTAACCAAAGGAGTATGGTTTGTTCTCGCTCTTTTACCAACCGGAGTTGGTCTGAGTTCGAACTATAGTGTTCTTGCTCTTTTACCAACCGGAGTTGGTCTGAGTTTGAACTATCGTGTCCACAAACTCTTTTACCAACCGGAGTTGGTCTGAGCTAGTGTACGCCTCCTAACCAAAGGAGTATATTTTTGTTCTCGCCCTTTTACCAATCGGAGTTAATCTGGGTTTGAACTATCGTGTCCACAAACTCTTTTACCAATCGGAGTTGGTCTGAGCTAGCATACGCCTCCTAACCAAAGAAGTATATTTTTGTTCTCGCCCTTTTACCAACCGGAGTTGATCTAGGTTTGAACTATCGTGTTGCTTTTATTGCTGAGCAGCGTAGTGTTGCACACTAGTATTCCCCGAAAAACTTTCAATAAAAGAAAGAAGATGGCGAAACATCATCGTTTTATTCATATTGATGGAACTGCTTTACATTTTACATCACTGATAATACTTGCATAGGTGTTCAGCATTCCATGCATTCTTAAATTCCTCTCCTTCTAGAGTTGCTATTCGGTAAGTTCCTGGTCGAACAACTTCTATAACTCGGTAAGGGCCATGCCAGTTTGATTCCAACTTATTGTGCTTCTGAATGACCTTCTTCAGCACGTAATCTCCTTCTTTTAGGTAGCATTTCTTCATCCACTTATTGTAAAACAGAGTTGTTCGTTGTTGGTAAGCAGCATTCCTAATGGCTGCCTCTTCTCTAACCTCCTTGAGCATATCCAAATCCAATCTTCTCATTAAGTCGCTGACTGGGGAATTAAAATTCAGCACTCTGTGTGTTGGAAGACCCAACTCGGCAAGTATTACAGCCTCACTTCCAAATGCCAGCATATATGGTGATTTTCCAGTTGCTGCTCGGGGAGTTGTTCGGTAAGCCCACAATACTAACTGTAGCTCATTAATCCAATTATCTTTAACCTCACCCAACCTCCTCTTCAAACCATTTAGTAATGTTCTGTTCGTCACTTCAGTTTGTCCATTACTCTGAGGATGGCCTGGTGCTGAATGAACCTTCAAAATGTTTGACTGATGACAATAGGCGGCAAACTCCTCGTTATCAAATTGTGTTCCATGGTCTGTGATGAAGGCATGAGGGAGACCATATCGGCAGATGATGTTCTTCCAAACGAATTGGTACACCTTCTCGTATGTCATATCAATAAGTGGCTCAGCTTCTACCCACTTAGTAAAATAATCTACTGCGATAACTAGGTATTTGAACCTTCCTCGGGTCGTCGGCAATGGTCCAACCAAATCAATTCCCCACATGGAAAATGGCCAAGGGGAAGTTATGGGTGTCAGCAATGCTTGTGGAGTTCGTCGGATGGAGGAAAAATGTTGGCACTTGTCACATTTCTTGGCATAGGCTATACAATCAGCCCTCATCGTCGGCTAGTAGTATCCCTGCATCATCACCCTTTGCAAAAGTGTTCGACCTGCTACATGGGCTCCACAGGACCCTTCATGGATCTCTTCAACCAATTCTTTCACCTCGAAGGGATGTACACATCTTTGCAAACCTGCCATAATTCCTCGTCTATACAAAACACCATTAATTAGTACATACCGAGCAGCTTTAAACTTCAATTTCTTGGCAGCGATCTTGTCCTCCGGTAATTCTCCTTCCTCAATATATGCCCTGATGGGATCCATCCAAGATGGTCCTAAATCAAGGGTGATAATATTCATCGTCAAGGCTTCATCTATGCTCCGACTTTCTAATACTTCAATTGGTACTATTCTTCGCAGCTCGGTACAAGTAGCTGATGCTAGTCGGGCCAGTGCATCTGCTCGCGCATTCTCCATTCTTGGTATTCTGATCAATTGAATGGCATCAAATTCTGCCAACAACGCCATCACCTTTGCATGATACTTGACCATTAATTCTCCTTTAGCTGCATATGTTCCCAACATCTGATTCACAATTAATTGGGAATCACTGAACACCGTCACTTGTTGCGCTTCCATAGTCTTGGCTAAATTAAGACCTGCTATCATGGCCTCATATTCAGCTTCATTATTGGAGGCTTTGAACTGAAATCGTAATGCATATTCCATATCGACTTCGTCTGGGCTGCTCAAAATGATACCGGCTCCACAGCCTGTAGTACAGGATGACCCATCTACATATAATCTCCATATAGGTAACCCATCTTCAAATTTCTTTTCTGACAGAGTTCCTCGGTGAAATATTTGTTGCTTCCTTTCATCCGCCCCTGATACTTCTCGCTCCTCGTCGATCATCTCTTCTCGCCCTTTTACCAACCGGGGTTGGTCTGAGCTCGAATTTGATGATCTTTCTACATCCACAAGCCCTTTTACCAACCGGAGTTGGTCTGAGCTTATGTCTGTTGGTCCTGTAACATCCACCGGTCGGTCAGCGAGCAACTTTTATTCCTCGGGGGTATCAGGATATGTAAATTCTGCTATAAAGTCTGCTACAGCTTGCCTTTTTAAGGATGATATGGGTTCATACACAATATCATATTCACCGAGCTCTATTGCCCAGTACATCAGTCTCCCTGACTTTTCTGGCTTATGAAGGGCTTGTCTTAATGGCATTTCGGTTTACACGATGATGGTATGGGCCTGGAAATACGGCCTCATTCTTTTACTTGCCTCAATTAATGCCAATGCCAATTTTTCTAACATTGGGTACCTGATCTCTGCACCTCGGAAAGCCTTACTTGTGTAATAAATTGGCTTCTGGACTCCATTCTCCATTCTGATCAATGCCGAGCTGACTACATTCTCTGATACTGCCAGGTACAAGTACAACTTTTCTCCCATTACTGGCCTGGACAACAGTGGAGGTGTTCCCAAATATTTCTTCAAGTCTTGAAAGGCTTTCTCACATTCATCATTCCACTCGAAAGTTTTTCGAAGTGTTTTGAAGAATGGAAGGCATCTATCAGTTGCTCGAGATACAAATCTGTTGAGCGCGACAACTCGTCCTGTAAGACTCTGTACTTCTTTCTTCGTTGTTGGAGATCGCAACCCTAAAAGAGCTTTGATCTTTTCTGGATTTGCCTCTATGCCTCGATGTTTGACAATGTATCCGAGAAACATTCCTTCTCGTACTCCAAATGTGCACTTCGTCGGGTTGAGCTTCATTTGGTATTTATCCAGTTGATCAAAGGTCTTACCTAAGTCAACTAGATGATCAGCAGCTTTCTTGCTCTTTGTCAGCATATCATCGACATAGACTTCCATATTGCAACTGATTTGTTCGGCAAAAACCTTGTTCATCAGCCGCTGGTATGTCGCACCTGCATTTTTCAAACCAAAAGGCATAACATTATAATAATAAGTTCCTCTAGGAGTAATAAAAGAAGTATTTTCCCTGTCTTCAGGCTTCATTTTGATCTGGTTGTAGCCAGAGTAAGCATCCATGAAGCTGAGCAGCTCGTGTCCCGAGGTAGCATCCACTAGTTGATCAATTCTGGGCAATGGAAAGTGATCCTTTGGGCATGCCTTGTTGAGATCGGTGAAATCAACACACATTCTCCATTTATTATTTTTCTTTTTTACCATCACCACATTTTCTAACCAATCTGGATATTTCACATCTTTAATGAATTGGACTTTCTCGAGCTTCTCGACCTCCTCTTGTATAGCTTGATTCTTCTCGGGACTAAATTCTCTTCTTCTCTGCTTTACAGGCTTGATCTCCTTATTCACATTAAGCTCATGACATAATAAGTTTGGATCTATTCCAGGCATGTCTTCATGACTCCATGCAAAAGTTTTCTTTCTGTTTCTCAGGAAAGTTATTAACTCCTGTTTTATTGAAGCATGCAAGGATGAACCTATTTGAGTTGTTCGTTCAGGGTGCTCATCGTCCAGAATGACATTCTCGGTAGATTCCACCACCTGTCCTTTTTCAAGTTGAGATTCATCTCTAGGATCCAATGTTTCAATTTCAGTACCCTTATCCACCTGATAGGTAACAGTCTTTTTCCTTGACTCGTCAAGCTCATCTTGCTCGGCAGATGAATAATAGCACTCCCGAGCTACTTTTTGATCACCTTTCACGACTCATACTCCAAAATTTGTTGGGAATTTTAAGCACTGATGTACTGTAGATGGAACTTCTTCGAACTTCTTCAAACCAACTCTTCCCATGATGATGTTGTAGGCTGACTGCACATTCTTATCCATCACAAAGAAGCGTATTCTTTCTGTTCGACAAGCAGGCCAAGTTCCAATGAATATATCCAACTTGATCGTTCCAAGTGGAAAAACTTTCTCGCCATCAAAACCCAGGAGAGGTCTGTGAGAAGGCTCCAATTGAGATAATTTTAAATTTAAACTGTCAAAGCACGAGTAGAACATGATGTCTGCCGAGCTACCATTGTCTAGTAGAACTCTAGAAATCATCACTTCTTTCATCCTCATTTTGATCACCAAAGGGTCGTCGTGAGGGTAAAGAACACCTTCAAGATCATTCTTTGAAAAATAATGACCAGTTTCTCTTTATT
The DNA here is from genome assembly GCA_949130495.1 of Sambucus nigra. NCBI lineage: Eukaryota > Viridiplantae > Streptophyta > Magnoliopsida > Dipsacales > Adoxaceae > Sambucus > Sambucus nigra. The sequence goes on from OX422217.1 coordinate 576,716,172, forward strand.
TACCTTCCTCGGGCGATCCTCCTCAGCCAAATTTATTCGCAGCAGAAATTGGAAAAGGTAGAAGACGGTGGGATTGTCTATGAAGTTTAAATACTTTGCCTTGGGAAACGGCGAATGAAATGATTACAAAAAGAGACTATTACGCTACCGGCGGCTAAAAGGACAAAAATGCGCGAAGTTGGAAGCGTTTCTAAAAATTCAAAAAAGCGGATTCTGTGAACTTGGAAGGAAAATTAAATACTGAGAAAATGCTCCTAAAAACCAGGAAAGTCATTTAATGTTGCCATATACCAAGAAAGAATGTTCCATATTCCTCAAATCTCGAAATATGAAACATTGGGGGCTTCTGTTGATACCAAAATTAATATGTTGACATGGACGAATAGCAAGAGGACACGTGGCCAATCAAGTCATACTCACTCCGAGCAACAAGTGTACTCCGAGGAACTCCAACACTCCGAGGAACTCCTGAACGACGAGCAACTAAGGCGGTCCGAGATGCACCTCGGCCATAAGCATTAATTGCCAGATAATCAACAGTTCAACTATTCATTGAATGTTCATCATACAGACGTATACGCTTAAAGGGAATTAAATGTATTACCCTTTCATATGTACATCATTTAATATATCACCCTTTCAGATGTGAGCCTCAAGGCTATAAATACATTGTATCATCCTCATTCAAGGGGACCGGAATTTCTTGAGAGAACTTGTAATCGAGAATTCCCAACACTCAGCAATAACATAACAGTGGACGTAGGCCATTCTTATAAGGCTGAACAACTTTAAAAATCTTTGTCTCATTTATTTATCTGTGATTGAATAATTAGAGTGATCTAATTTTTTTCATCAACACTCAATCAATCTAAAACTATTGACACCTTATATTTCATCTGTGATTTAGGTGAGATGGATCCGATTGGAATATATATACCTTTATATTTAGCTACATATGCGTTGGTATTTTGATTGTGATGATAATGTGCATGTACACCTCTATATTTAGATTCAGGTGCGTTGGTTTTCGTGTGTTGATTTTGCATAGTTGTAGGCATGAATTCCCTTAAACAAAGTGTATTATCTTTGAGGCATAGGTAGTATTCTCTTTCATCTCCAATTTTGATTTCTCTTGGTGAGCAGTGTTGATCCAGCGAGCAGTGTCGTCCAGTGAGCAGTGTTGTTGATCCCCAGTGGTATGGGGATTGATCTCGTATGTACATGATTGTCTTTCGCGTAAACTTATGATGGTTAATATGCCTAAAACTATTTGTTTCCTCTCTAGGTGTTGAATGAATACCAATTTTATGTAGACTGATACCCAAGGTGTGTATTTTATGTAGACTCATACTGAAGGAAGATGACATTGTTGGTATTCTTGAGATAGATAATGTTTAGGATTTGAAGCCCTTGAATGACAGAGTGCTTATCATGGCTTGTCACCTTTTTTACTTTGGATCATTTTTGTTTAATTTCATACCTTTTTTACTTTAGATCGTTTGGTTTAATGTGAAATGTGAGAACTAACAAATACTTTTCTAACACGGATCTTTTACACTTTATGTTCCTGTGGCTAAGGTCACTAAGTGCATCACACCGAGTGTTGGGTCTTAGATTTCCAAGTCGACATTTCTGATATGAAATTGAAAGTGGAGTAAAATCCATATGCACCAAGTGTTGGGGCTATACATTTTGTATTCCCTCATTTTTGTATTCCATAATTAATATAGCTTAGCTTGCCCAAAATTATTACGTCATTTTGATTATTTTTTCTTGAATTACTTATAAATTTTAGTTGTTTTTAGATCAATTTTTACCTTATGAGCTTCTTGATTAATGTCAAGTAGGTTATTCATAACTACTGCACACTTTCCTTTTTTTAGGTTTCGTAACATATAACACATTATTTCCTAGCTGCTGCAATAGATCGAATTCTGCAGAAAACAGAGCCATCACCGCACCTAAATAAAAAAATTTCTGCCAAGAAACATATAACCAGCAAAAAATTAAAGGGGTAAGTAGTTGTTGAAAAGTTTTTCTACGAGACTGAATTGTTTAGTTATAGGAAATCATGTACCCTATCTCTGTAAAGTATATGGTATATTGTTTAGTTATATACTGAATATTTTTTAGTTATAGACTGAATTGTTAGTTATAGGCTGAATTGAGAGATACCACAATATATTGTTTATTATAGACTAAATTGTTTACTCGGTTCCATTTTAATCGAATTTCGAAAGCTGATAACATTGATGTCCGTTGAGCACCTCAACGGCGTCAAGGAGAGCATGTGTTTTTTATAATGTTCAATGATAATTTTTTTTTTCAATTCAAGTTTCAAGTTTCAAGATTCAATATTTCATTTTTTTCAATTTAGTGATAAACTTTATACTATTAATAATTTTTTTATTTATACATTTTTTCCGAGTTAAATTTTTAGAATTGTTGAATTAGTTTATTGTAAAAATTAGTACTTCTAAAATTATCAAAGTAGTTTATTGTATTTTATGAAAACAATTGTTAAATTAGTTTATTATAATTTATGAAATGTAGGGTATCTATATTCACACAACTCCGCCCGGACAACCCGGACTCACTACCCAACCCTAACAACACCACATCCGCCCGGATCGCCCCCACCCATTATTAATATTAAAACGTTTAGGTTAAAAAAAGAATTTTTATAAAACTGTTAAAAAAATAAGAGTTTGATAAAATTGTTAAACTGTTATTTTCAAAACTTTTTTAAAAAAAAAAAACTGTTAAAAACTAATATAACCACCAAGGTTCTAAAAAACGCAGGGCGTGATCGAGGCTGTAACAACCCTCGATTCTTAGGGGCACATTTTATACTAATCTTACCGCATAAGTTAATTATATAAAATGTGGGACTGGAGTAAATATTAATTGAATTAATTGAAAGTTAATATTTACTACATTGATGCATATTTACTGTATGTGAAAGTAAATATCATCAAGTTTCATGTTTTATAGTGTCATGTATTTTAAATGACATTATGGTTTAAATAAAATTGGAACTGGAAATAATTTATAAAATTTGTCGGATGCCAGTATAGAGGGTGTAGTTAGTCTCGGAAGGTGCGAGACAGTCAAAATAAGTTCCATATTGCATTTTTGGGTTTCGGGCACTTTTACCTGATTTTAATTTAAACGCGTATTTGTAGTCATTTTAATGTGGTATTAACCACTTAAGTTGGGGACTTTAGACAAGCCAGGATTTTAGTCTTCTAAACCCTCTTATTTCCCAATTTCATACCAAACACAAGAGAGAGAGAGAGAGAGAGAGAGAGAAGAAGAGAAAAGAAGAGAAGAAGAGAGAGATTTGGAGATTGAAGAATTGGGATTGATCCTACCTCAAAGAAATCTGAATTTGCAACCCTAAGGCAAGTTTTTTACTTGCTAATATGTCATTTAAGATGAATAATTTGTGTGATATTTATGTATTTGCATTTGGTTATCAAAAATGGAAATTTTGCTATTTAAACCTAGATTTTTGGTTTTGATGATGATCTTGTGGGATTTAGTGGGTATAAACCATGTAGTATAAGTCTTGGGTAGATAAATATTGTTGGTTGTGTGAAATATAGAAGAGATTTTGGGTTTGGAGAAATTAGGGTTCATAACCCTTCGTAGCCAAGCTTGGCAAAATCGCAGGACCGAATCGATTCGGCCCTATGACGAATCGATTTGGTAAGGGGTAGATTCCAGGTCTGCATAACCCGAATCGATTCGGGTTAAGGCCGAATTGATTCGGTCAATTTTAGAAAGTTGGTTTTGTCGTCCGAACCGATTTGCTTTTTGGGCGAATCTATTCGTTTTCCTGCTATTTTTGAGTTGTTTTTATAACTCAATTTTGACCCTTTTTCTTTAGGGTTAGGACCTAGGAACCTTCTTGAACGAATTAAACTTAGGGTCCTAGAGGTATAGATGAGTTGCGATGATACCCTCGAGTAGAATTGGTTTATATGGGATTTTTTTGGGATTATGCCTATTGATGTTAAGGCACTTTTTCTTCTAGTTGATTTTCGTAAAACTAGGAGATGTATTATCATGTTTGGGAGACTTTAGAAGATCAATTGAGCTATGTTAACCTTGGTGGTTCTTAATAACACCATAAAGGTGTGTTTGGAGAATAAATTAAAAGTCCATTACTTCCTTTGAAGGATGATAATCTTGGGGTTATAAAATAACACCCTAAAATGCTTGGAGATAATGAAGAGTTTATTTACTCCTTTGAGGTTGTAGTGTCGATATAAGCTATCGTATGGCTCTGAATAATAAGTTATATTATTTACAAAAAGTAAATGATACTGGTTTCGGATAAAATGAAACATACATATGGAAATGGTAATGATGACGGTAAATGATAATTTACTTAATCATGAAATTGGTAAATGATAATTTACTTAATTTTTGAAAATGGTAAATAAAATGGTTGATACACACCTCTCTAAGTGACATCATAAGGGAGGTTCGTGCGCTTGGTGATGCCCCCTGGCTAATGAATGCTGGGTGGATATAGTCCATAGGCCATATGAGCGATATGTTATGTTTTCTGCGCTGGTGAGGAGATTCCTGGTGTGGTCTTGACTCTCCCGCAGGCATATGGCCGCTTCCCAACTTATTGCGATAGGTGCCCAGGTTGTCTTGTATAGATAGGCCCTGGAAGATGATGGTCATTTAGGGGCGCACCCAGTGGGGAAACTCGGAGGGGCGGTCTTAGAATCGTTATATGAATATAAATATAACTATTCATCATCAAGTGGGACTTGATGGATTATATACTATAGAGAGCATACTGAAGTGCCACAAAGAGAACATATAAATGCCACAAAGAGCATTTGAAAATGATTATTTTCCTGATAAGGAAAGGATTTTCACAAAAGGTAAAATTGAGATAAAATTGCCATAAAGAGCAAAAGATTGTGATTATATATATATATATACTTCCTGCTAAAGAAAAGATATATGAGATAATTGGTACATTTGATGAAGATTTTAGTTTAATGTTTCTTATTTTATTGTTCCTGCTTAGCTTATGTTTTAAATTGTGTAGGTAGCTTCTTATTTCTCTTTCATCATGATTTATCATTCATAACTGTCATACTCTTTATTCATCTGGAAATTATATAGAACCCGACCCTGACCCGTTCACATTTCCTGTAGTGTATGCATCTTGTCTACGCTCAGGTACTTCGCCGCAAGGATGCCCGATTTGAATTCCTATTCCGATGTCATCGGCGAGCCGTGATGCATTGCGGGTATTACGGGATACAATTGGTATAAACGTTTTCATTTTTGTATTCTAGCTAAGATCGGGTCTCTTTTACCCGGGCGAGAGGCCCAAGCTTTTGTAATTGAGTAATGTAATGTATTATATAAATTTATTGAAATTGTTTATAAATGTTGTATGTATCAGCGAACCGATAACATATTTGGTTCCCTTATTTGTCACTTGTCGTTATAGTAATATATACATCCTTGAGGTTTTCCCCTATCTTTTCAGGATTTGGGTTGTTTGTTTTCTTTTATTTACTTTAAAACAAAAAATTTTGGCAACCCGTTTTCTGAAATATTGGGTGGTTATCCTGGATACTCTATATTTTATTTTGATGCTGAGAATGATTCCATCCGGGACTCCGGTTATATTAGAGTATTGGGCTATCCACCCCTTATTTTGGTGAGCGGGTTGTCACAGATGGTATCAGAGCATCAGGTTCTAGAGTCCTTAGGAATCTGTGTGAACACCTCAAGTTTTCCGCGTTGCTTTTGACTTGACATAGAGCCTTAGGATTAAGATCGCTGACTTCTTTAGTGAGATCTCGTTCTTCTACCATGAGGTAGAATTTATAGAATCTTTTGCGCATTCGTGTGAGAGTAGTAGGTCGATTGAAGAAAGGCGTTATGAGAAGGATTTGTAAGAACTGTAAGTTGTGGTCGGGGATGAGGGCCGATTTAGAGGTCGCTCCCTTTTTATAGCACTTTCTTGTCTTGCTACTGCGACCACTAATTACAGTTGATATAGTTTCCTAAGTACCGTTAGAAGTGGAAAGTGGTACTAAGCTTGAGATTTCAAGCGATGTTAAATTAAAGTAGAGTAGTGCCAAGGATTAGGATGGATGGAAACCTTCCTCCCGTAGGAGTTGTGTTAAGAGGGTGAAATTGTGGTCACCATCTTCGTGGGTGCTGGAAGTTTGGCCTTAAAGAAGCCTGGTGGATACTTACAACAACAAGTTTCTCTGGGAAAACTGGACTGAGGAGAGGGTGGATTTTCGAATGTTTACACAATGTTCGGTTAAAGACCGATAGCGAATAAAGTGTTGTACGGCTAGGGAGACCGTGAACCATAAAATGATAGGCTCCAGAATAAGTGTCATTATCACTTCTCATGGGGTAGTGATCATGAAACCCTTTTGGTGGACATCCGCCTGGGGAGGTTTCATTGAGCTGAGGAAGGGGAGGTCGAGAGCGTGTCCTCTTTTACTAAGAAAGTAAGAAGGGCTGCATGGGCAATTGTTGTCGGCCAGAGTCAGAGTAATGTCTATGATGCGAAGTGTTTAGTAAGAATGTTGATGGGAATTCCACCTTAGTTGTGGGTGGTGTATTCCTTAGGATAAGACTTAGTAGTATTATATCTACTGTAGATTCGGGTGTGTATATCGAGCTTGTAATTGTATTGACGCTATTATAGGTAGAGTAATTATATGACTTCGTTGGTATGGAAGTTCTATTTTTCCTCACTCGTTATGAAACGAGTGATGATATTATAAATATACATGTGATATACGTGTTATTTGCAGTATGTGTTACTTGGTTTGAGTGTTTTATTATTTGTTTGCATTGTATGTGGTTGTTATGACTTATCTCCACGACCAACAAAGTTATGTAGTAATGCATAGGAGGGGTTCCTTGTTTGGATTCCGCTTTTGCGGGACGCTCCACGCGTGAACCTTAACGATGTTGGGAGTGGAGAGATGTTATTTTTTCTTTCTCTTATCTTATGTATAGTATTCGAGTAAATATATTTTGGTTGGTTTGGGGTGATAGAAATAAAATAAAATTGTGAGGCTATCTTAATTCTAGTTCAAAATGGGACTAGTTGTTCTATAATATCTCTCCTAGATACAGGTTGAGACTTTATAGAGGCGGATCGAATTAGGTAGGAGATATTTCTTATCTGTTGTGTTATCTTGCGTGAGTGTTTGATTGTTTGTTTGTCTTGTTTATGCATGTTACGCTTATCTCCATGATCAACAAGTTAAGTAGGCATGCGTCGGAGGGGTTCCTTATTTGGATTTCACTTGGGCGAGACACGCCGCCGCATGAACACTTTATGATGTTGTGATTGGAGAGACACTATCCTTTTCTCTCTCTTTTATTTTATTTATTTTTTTATTAGAAGTGGGATTGGAAGGATTAGCCGAGAATCACGTAGAAGAGTGATTAAGGGCTATTAAAGTGTGAGATAGAAGCACTGTGTATAGTTCTCTTCTCTGATCGATGTGAGACAGACTGAGAGACGAAGTCGAATTGAGACTTTGGGATTGTGCCTTGATAAGAAGGCCATGTTTATATAAGGGGATATTTGTTTGAAAGGCTTCACAGAAAGTGAATGTCCGATCAGTTAAAATCTTTTAATAATGCTATGGTAAGACGAAAAAGTAGAATTTTGTTGAAATAATTGCAAGTTAAAATTTATCGATCCCGATTACGTGTTTTAGACCGTCACATCTTAATGACCGACGATGCGAGGTAGTAGAGTAACGGGAGGGTTTCTTGTTTGGATTTCGCTTATGCGAGACGTCCCTCGCACGAAACCGAGCGAATGTCGAAAGTTGAGATAGGCCTTAGACACTAGGGATACATTTAATATTATATATATATGACTTAGATAGGGCATATATATAGATCGAATTTAGTATTATTAGGATGTTAGATCTTTAGGGCATGTGATGTTAATTTAGGAAGATTATAAGGTGTTGACCACGAATAGGTCGTGGGTTAACCGTAAGGGCAACTAGATCCCTAGGAAAGAGAAGTGTGGAATCTCGAGAGATTTCGAAGGTTAGCCCGATGGAGGTGAGACCTCTCCTAGTTAAAGTTTTACATTAGTAACCTAACTTTTGGGGAGTTAAATGGATGAATTTACTTTCACTCCCGAGTTCATGGGGCTAAGCTCGAGGGTGAATTTAATGAACAAGTCTCTGCCAGGAACGGGAAGTAATAATACTGGAGCATGGACCCATTGTCTATGCGTCTCACAAGCTTAAACTTGGTGGAAGTATTATCCCACGCTTGAATTAAAATTCATTGTGGTGGAAATTGCCTTAAAGAAATGGAGGCACTACTTACTGGGCAGAAATTTAGTCTTTCTCGCAAGCAACAAGTGGTTGCAGTATGTCGGGGGAGAAATTGAGTTGGTGCTTGGAGTTATTAAAGAACTATCATTTGGATATTCTCATTCGCTAAGGAAATGCTATTGGGGAAATAGAGGCGTCGAGTAAGAAACTCGTCGGAGATATTTGTGTTGGAATGGAAAGCCAAATGAAACGAGTATGTCTAGGGATACTTTGTAGAAAGAACATTTCGATCTATGATTGACCATTTCATCTACTCGCGTGAAGAAGAGTAGCGATGAAATGAAGAGGGTGTATTCATAGACGTTTGAATTAAAGTGCCAAGACCATTATGGTCATGATCCTATTTGAGAAAATTGTTGGTCGTTTAACCGGACTGTTGCATTTACAGCCATTATGGATGATCTACATGTAGAAGAGTAGGACCTATTCTCGATAGAGGAATGGTAGAACCGTAGAAGGTGCCCATTACAATAGTGGTGGATCGAGACAAGATATTCGTGTCGGAGGTTTGGTAAAATTTTCCATGAAGAAATGGGAACCGTATGAAAGTGGCGTATATCATACCACCCTAAAATGGATGGATGTATGGGAGAAAATTGACTTATGGACGAAAGGCATGTCTCGAGCGAGCGCCTTAGAATACATAGCAGATGGGAGCAGTAAGTATATGGATAGAGATTCCCGTACAACCATGAGGCTTTTGAATGGCCTTAGGGATCGTTTCCTAAGGCATGACATCGTGAGTGGCCTAGCGTGGTCGTTTGAGTAATTCGCATACTCGGTGGATGGAACCAATGGGTAATATGTTTCTTGGACTTGGAGTGGTATCATGACATTTCTTTAAAGATTTATCTTTTGAGCCATAAGCCATGATGGGATACGTCAATGCGAAGAAAAGTTGATTAGTGTTGGGTTAAACCAATTAGCGTTGGTATAAATATCCCGGAGGAGTCTATGCCGAGTTGTGTGGGTATTTCCTTTCGTTTTAAGACGGTAGAATCGATAGTTAGGGAGGAACGCTTTGTGCTATGCTAGTGCACAAATGATGTAGGCTGAGATCGATAAAGTCGACCTTAGTCCGGGTCCATTTAGGACGATTGCGATAACGAGGGGTTTGTTTAGGATGGTAAAATCCTAGTTTAGAGTAGTATACCCTTTATGAGACTTGGGTATGCCCGAATTTTGGGGGAAAAATTCCCTCATAAGGAGGGGAGTATGTAACAACCCTCGATTCTGGGGGGCACATTTTATACTAATCTTACCGCATAAGGTAATTATATAAAATGTGGGGACCGGAGTAAATATTAATTGAATGAATTGAAAGTTAATATTTACTAGATTGATGCATATTTACTGTATGTGAAAGTAAATATCATCAGGTTTCATGTTTTATAGTGTCATGTATTTTGAATGACATTATGGTTTAAATAAAATTGGAACTGGAAATAATTTATAAAATTTGTCGGATGCCAGTATAGAGGGTGTAGTTAGTCTCGGAAGGTGCGAGACAGTCAAAATAAGTTCCATATTGAATTTTTGGGTTTCGGGCACTTTTACCTGATTTTAATTTAAAAGCGTATTTGGAGTCATTTTAATGTGGTATTAACCACTTAAGTTGGGGACTTTTTACAAGCCACGATTTTAGTCTTCTAAACCCCCTTATTTCCCCATTTCATACCAAACACAAGAGAAAGAGAGAGAGAGAGAGAGAGAGAGAGAGAGAGAGAGAGAGAGAGAGAGAGAGAGAGAGAGAGAGTTAGAGAGAGAGAAGAGAAGAAGAGGAGAAGAAGAGAGAGATTTGGAGATTGAAGAATTGGGATTGCTCCTATCTCAAAGAAATCTGAATTTGCAACCCTAAGGCAAGTTTTCTACTTGCTAATATGTGATTTAAGATGAATAATTTGTGTGATATTTATGTATTGGCATTTGGGTATCAAAAATGGAAATTTTGCTATTTAAACCAAGATTTTTGGTTTTGATGATGATCTTGTGGGTTTTAGTGGGTATAAACCATGTAGTATAAGTCTTGGTTAGATAAATATTGTTGGTTGTGTGAAATATAGAAGAGATTTGGGGTTTGGAGAAATTTGGGTTCATAACCCTTCGTAGAAAATCTTGGAAAAATCGCAGGACCAAATCGATTCGGCCCTATGACGAATCGATTCAGTAAGGGGTAGCTTCCAGGTCTGCATAACCCGAATCGATTCGGGTTAAGGCCGAATCAATTTGGTCAATTGCAGAAAGGTTGTTTTGTGGTCCGAACCGATTCGCTTTTTGGGCGAATCGTTTCTTTTTCCTGCTATTTTTATAACTCAATTTTGACCCTTTTTATTTAGGGTTAGGACCTAGGAACCTTCTTGAACGAAGTAAACTTAGGGTCCTAGAGGTATAGATGAGTTGGGATGCTAGAATTGGTTTATATGGGGTTTTTTCGGGATTCTGCTTACTGATGTTAGGGCACTTTTTCTTCTAGTTGATTTTCGTAAAACTAGGAGATGTATTATCATGTTTGGGAGACTTTAGAAGCTCAATTGAGCTATGTTAACCTTGGTGGTTCTTAATAACACCATAAAGGTGTGTTTGGAGAATAAATTGAAAGTTCATTCCTTCCTTTGAAGGATGATAATCTTGGGGTTCTAAAATAACACCCTAAAATGCTTGGAGATAATGAAGAGTTTATTTACTCCTTTGAGGTTGTAGTGTCGATATAAGCTATCGTATGGGTCTGAATAATAAGTTATTTTATTTACAAAAAGTAAATGATACTGGTTTCGGATAAAATGAAACATACATATGGAAATGGTAATGATGACGGTAAATGATAATTTACTTAATCATGAAATTGATAAATGATAATTTACTTGATTTTTGAAAATGGTAAATAAAATGGTTGATACACACCTCTCTAAATGACATCATAAGGGAAGTTCGTGTGCTTGGTGATGCCCCCTGGCTAATGAATGCAGGGTGGATATAGTCCATAGGGCATAAGAGCGATATGTTATGTTTTCTGCGCTGGTGACGAGATTCCTGGTGTGGTCTTGACTCTCCCGCAGGCATATGGACGCTTCCCGACGTATTGCGATAGGTGCCCATGTTGTCTTGTATAGATAGGCCCTGGATGATGATGTCATTTAGGGGTGCACCCAGTGGGGAAACTCGGAGGGGCGGTCTTAGAATCGTTATATGTATATAAATATAACTATTCATCATCAAGTGGGACTTGATGGATTCTATGCCATAAAGAGCATACTGAAGTGCCACAAAGAGAACATATAAATGCCACAAAGAGCATTTGAAAATGATTATTTTCCTGATAAGGAAAGGATTTTCACAAAAGGTAAAATTGAGATAAAATTGCCATAAAGAGCAAAAGATTGTGATTATATATATATATACTTCCTGCTAAGGAAAAGATATATGAGATAATTGGTACATTTGATGAAGATTTTAGTTTAATGTTTCTTATTTTATTGTTCCTACTTAGCATATGTTTTAAATTGTGTAGGTAGCTTCTTATTTCTCTTTCATCATGATTTATCATTCATAACTGTCATACTCTTTATTCATCTGGTAATTATATAGAACCGGACCCTGACCCGTTCACATTTCTTGTTGTGTATGCATCTTGTCTATGCTCAGGTACTCCGCCGCAAGGATGCCCGATTTGAATTCCTATTCCGATGTCCTCGGCGAGCCGTGATGCATTGCGGGTATTACGGGATACATTTGGTATAAACGTTTTCATTTTTGTATTCTAGCTAAGATCGGGTCTCTTTCACTCGGGCGAGAGGCCCAAGCTTTTGTAATTGATTAATGTAATGCATTATATAAATTTATTGAAATTGTTTAAAAATGTTGTATGTATTAGCAGACCGATAACGTATTTGGTCCCCTTATTTGTCACTTGTCGTTACAGTAATATATACATCCTTGAGGTTTCCCCTATCTTTTCAGGATTTGGGTTGTTTATTTTCTTTTATTTACTTTAAAACAAAAATTTTTGGCAACCCGTTTTCTGAAATATCGGGTGGTTATCCTGGATACTCTATATTTTATTTTGATGCTGAGAATGATTCCATCCCGGACTCCTATTATATTGGAGTATTGGGTTGGCCACCCCTTATTTTGGTGAGCGGGTTGTCACAGAGGTGTGGAGGCCAAGCCTTAAGCCTTGTAAGCCTAGGCGGGCTTTAGGCGTAAAAAGGTGTGAAAAGGCGTTTAGGCCTTCTTAATATATTTTAATATTTTTACCCATGACAAGGCTATTCAAATACTAAAATTATACATATTATAAAAATATGTCTGAATATTTGCAAATTAAAATACTATTTGATTATTTTGGATGAGAAAATGGTCCGGTTTGTAAAAAAAATCTTTAAAAGGTGATATCGTTTCACTAAATCATGGTTGTTTTCAGAATAAAGTGCGCCTTAAGGTTTTTACCAAGAGTGGGGCGTAAAAACCTTAAGGCGGGGCGTTTTTCCCAAGCCTCAAGCCTATGCGTGCCTAGGCGGGTTTTTTAGAACAATGATAAATACTGCTATTTTTTAAAAACTATTATTTCAATCACTGTTAAAAACTATTATAAACACTGTTATTTTTTATAAACTATTATGTTAAAAAATAACGCATCATTTTCTTATTTTTACAAAACTGTTAAAAAAACAGTAAACTTTCATACAACAAAATCTAAAAAACAGGTCCATGTGCTTGCAAGCCAAAAAAAACATGCCTACTAAAGCATGCAACCATTAGAAGCAGGTCATATTTTTTTAACATTAGAAGAAGGTCCTTTTATTTAACAAAACAAGTAGGTCTTTAGAAAGAGAGTAGGTCTTAAAGGAAAAAAAAAAGAGTGGTCTTTGGCTTCAGAAACAAAGAGAAGCATGCCTGACATTTGGCTAAACTCGGTCGATCGGGTAAGAAGAGGTCGAGCGACTAAACTGAAATTTCCTTTGGCTTGAGGCAGTGCACTACTATGGGAAATTTTTGTGAGCCCCCGGTCGACCGGGTATGAATAGGCGATCGAGTAGTTAAATCAAAATGGCCTCGACAGAAAACCAGTACGCTGCGTTCTTGATCATCGATCGATCGATGACCCTGAGTCAATCGATCGAACTTTCAGGTTAAAGACTAACGCTACTTCAATTTGTTCAAGCACATACCTGCTCATAAATTGAAAATAAATCTTCTATTTCATTGGCAGATGTTAAATAAATCTACCAAACTATATGGAACATCAGTTTGATATCAACAAAAGCATGAGAGGGATTCAGTTAAATAAATTTGCTATTGCATTGGGTTTTTGGTTTGTAAAAAAAATTAAACACTAATTTTGTTGAATAATTTGTTCTTCGCTATGAATGCTAAACATTTTCTGCCTAAAACCTCCATTACTCCCGTTTCAATTTCCCCAAATTACCTGATATTGACTTATGTTAGTAATCTGAAAGACTTGTTAATATTGTTACAGCTTGAAAAGATGTTGAATTATCTTATGATCGTATATTGATTCAATATTAATTTACTTGATGGTATTACTTGATGGTATTACTGTGTAACCTTCAGTTTCCATATTGTTATTTTATTTCTCAGGTACTAATTTGGGTTTTTGCTTAGTTATGTTTATTTTTAATTTTTACTTAAAGGAAGATAGTTTTTTTAACGGCTAATATATATTTGACAATGCTATTGACTTTCATGGGTCACAACAGCAGCTTGACGGGGTCGGACACTTGCATCTATAGTATCTTAGGAGGGTTACATTTACATCTTGGCTATCTCTGACACTTATGGCTACAACAGCTTGGGAGGGTTGAAGGTATATATTACATTTAAATGATTCCTTATATATATGAGAATAGAGATTTACGCTACAAGTGATATTTATATATCTCTACTATACTGAGAGATTGAGTTTGGCCAAAGATAAAATAACTTCATAGTATCATTTCTCTCATTTTTCTCAATCTCTTAAGCGTGTCATTTCTCTCATTTTTCATAGTGTTCGATCACAGGTTCCTCATATCATTTCTCTCATTTTTTGCTTTTAATTTTTCTTAACGATAATACTAAATTCTCACCATAAAGTTTTGAAGATAGTTAATGAGGACATCAGGAAAGTTCACCTAGGGAAGGAGGCAAAGTCACTGCTCTTAAAGGAGGGCCAGTAGGTGAAGCTCACCTCGAACACGTGACAGTTGGTTACTTCACATCGAACACGGGCCAATAAGAAGTTTGTTTCATTGAAGCTTTTGTTAGATGAATCTAATATTTTTTTTATACTGTTGTATTTGTTGTTACCCCTTAAACAGGGTGGATAGTCCAATAAACAAAGGAGACTATGCCCAATTTTTTTTAAAATTGACACTTTGTTTTTTTTAGACATAGTGAATTTGATTGATGAATATTGCATATTTCATTTTATAAGTGAATTTGTTTGATGAATTTAGACAATTTGGATGTTGTTGGACTATTTATTATTTGTTAAGCAGGGTGAATAGTTCCATAAACAAAGGAGACTATGCCCAATTTTTTTTTAAATTTGACACTTTGTTTTTTTAGACACAATGTGAATTCGAATGATGAATATTGTATATTTCATATTATATGTGAATTTATTTGATGAATTTAGACTATTTGAATTTTATTGGACTATTTGTTATTTCTTAAGCATGGTGAATAGTTCTATTAACAAAGGATATTTATGACCAATTGTTTTAAAATTACACTTTGTTTTGTTGGGAGCGATATTTTTTTCGTTTTGCAATTACGTACTTTGAAAATTTTCATCGTTTTGTAATTATGTGCTTTCGAAATTTTTGTATTCTGCTAGTATATATATATATATATATATATATATATATATATATATATATATATATATATATATATATATATATATACACACACTTTTATCTTATATTCCTTAATTTATTTTCATTTTTAATTTAGTCTAAATTTGATATGGATCCGAAGACAAAGAAACAAGTGCTATCAAATATGTTGGCTCAGTGGAAATTTTTTAAAGGAGAATTGACAACGCATCTCCTGATCAACTCAAGCATCGGCCATAGATGTATAAAAAATATATTGAACAAGAGGATTGGGAGGAATTCGTAAAAGTGCGAATCTCAAAGGGGTTTGAGGTATATAGAAAATGGTTATCCTATATTTTTCTAAGTTATTTGTTTAAGTTACTCATGCTTATGTATTTATAAGGTGCTAAGCACGACACAAGATGAAAGACGGGGAACTTAGTTTCCTTGGACATTCATGCTCCAATCAATAGAAATTAAATAATGGGGGTAGGGGTTCGTGGGTGGGAGGGTACGGGTTAAGGGGGTCACGGGTCACACGCATGTCCGTTGCCGTTGGTGAAGACCAATTACACCATAGGAATTAAAATTAATAGGTTGTTTGGTTTTTTTTTTGTTAAGGTCCATTAAAAAGTTCAATTTTTAGGTCCATTTGTAACTATATATATATACTAGCATAGGCCCGTGCCTGAAGGCACGACAAAATTTTTCAAATTACGTAATCGCGAAATGACGACAATTTTTCAAAGTACGCAATAGCCAAACGCAAAAAAATTCAAAGGGTAATTTTAAAACAATTGGCCATAATATCCTTTATTTATAGGAGTATTCACCATGCTTAACAAATAACAAATAGTCCAATAACATTCAAATAGTTTAAATTCATCAAATAAATTCATATATAATACGAAATATACAATATTCATCCATCGAATTCACGTTGTGTCTTAAAAAAACAAAGTGTCAAATTTTAAAAAAAATTGGGAATAATCTCCTTTGTTTATGGAACTATTCACCCTACTTAACAAATAACAAATATTCCAACAACATCCAAATTGTCTAAATTCATTAAACAAATTCACATATAAAATGAAATATACAATATTCATCAATCAAATTCACTGTGTCTAAAAAAAACAAAGTGTCAATTTTTAAAAAAAATTGTGCGTAGTCTCCTTTACTTATTGGACTATCTACCCTGTTTAAGGGGTAACAACAAATCCAACAATATAAAAAAAATCCCAAATTCGGAGATGGGAGCTAGAAGGTCGGGAAAGGATAATATGAATTTATTCTTTTTGTGGGACTTCCTCAAAATGTCTATGTCATGGTGTTTGACCACCATCTTGGATAGGGTGAGAGAAACTGAGCAGGACTTTGCGGGAGCATCAAAGAGCATGTTTTTGGAAACTGCAATTCTTTTAAGTCTTTTACACTCATCTGCTTTTGGATTAGGTGCTACTATTGTTGTCTTCCCATCCTTATTCCCACCTCTCTCCATTATCACCTCTCCCTCTCGGTTTTATGTACGATTTGACAAATAATAAACGTAATTAATCATTTTATCAAGCAAAGATACAATCACATAAGTAAATATACTATCAGTAACATACATGAGCTTTTTTTCATCCTAATCTTATTTGCATCCAAAGAAAAGAAGATTGATAGTAATCTTTTTTTCATCTTTAGCTTCATCCAAGGAAAAGAAGATTCATCCTAAGCCTTTTTCATCCTAATATTATTTGATATCTAAAAGAAACCAACATCATACTACCAACCCCATAGCGTTTTTCATCCTTCTTATCGGCGCTCATTTCTAAGCTACATACTTATAAGAATAAAAGCAAAGTAGAGTATACCTTGATAGTGAAACCCATAAATAGTTGGATTTGCGAAATAGGAAAATGCAAGTTAATTAGAATCTAAAACACACAAATAAGAACTCCACTAACACAATTAAGAAATGAAAAAAAAAACTACATCTTGAATGAGAAATCTGAAATTTAAAAAAATCTTGAATGACAAAATATTGATACATTTACTAAAATCTAAAACTTACCTCAAATGGTTAGGATCATGTGTTTCATCTCTACCGTTTTGATCGACTTTTCAGTTTCTTGATTGAGTGTCCTGATCTGTCTGAGTTGGTTGTCATATTTGAGATCAAAGTTGATGCCATCAAAATAGTCGATCATATCAGATAACGCGATTCCATGTGTGAATGTGTTTAGCACAACTGTAGATTCAATCACGTGAATATGTTAGATTAGATCGAACTGAATACTGATTAGAAACTATGATACACAACTTTGTGATGCATACTTATTTACCTTGTAGTTTATACACAACTTTGTAACTACGAAATGATATATTAGATTAGCTACAACATCCTGAAAATGTTTAGGATGTAACCCATTTTTAATGCCTTCAGCAACTTGGCAGAGGTACCACAAATGAAAATTCTTCATATCCTGCAGACTTGGAAGCCAATTTCAGCAGCTATAAAAGCTATAGAAGTAGTTGTAGAAGCTAATATAGCTGCTATATTTGCTTCTATAGCTGCTATAACTATTGTATTAGCTTCTATAGTAGCTTATATAGAAGCTACAAATGCTTCAGTAATGACTACGCTCATTTCGTGACGCGACATGGCATATTGTATATCTCCAATTGTACATAAAACATAATTAATATGAAAGATTAATTTATTTGTTGGGTTTAACTCCATAAAGGGAAGTAGTGGCTCAAAACCTAAAAAAACACAATGAGAATCATGAATTACAAACTTATCATATATCTTCAAAAAGTGTAAATTAAAACTCAAAACTCAAGTATGTTGGGTATTAGTTAGGCATGTGGTTAAGCACTTACGAAAGCATAAAAGGTTTCTTTCTTGGCGAAAGCTTAAAAGGTGTCTTTACCAAAGCATAAAAGGTATCTTCAGCATTGCCTTCAAAAAGAAAAGACATTATTTAAATGTGATGACCCCACCCAAAAACAAAACAAAACAAAACAAAAGCATATATGTGAAGAAGATTAAGATCTGAATTGTCCCAATCATTTTGCCCCAGGTACAAATTGGATCGATTTGTTTTTAGTTAGTTAAAGAGTCTTTCTTGATAGTTTTCAACTTCAAATATAACCCGTTGAAAGAATATATAATTTTAAATAAAAGATAGATATGAAACAAAAAGTATATACTACAAAGTTAAAATACAATAATTAAAATGGAGTGAACATGCATACTCGCAGGGAAACCAAATTTTGAAAATGAAAAGAAGAGGAACTTTGAGCAAATTCCAACTTGAAACTTAAATGTTTTCTATTAACTAAATCATATTATATAAATGATTGAAACTAAATGATATTAATGTAATACCCCGCACTTTTATGGGAAATGAAATTCAATAATTAAATGTAATTTGGGAATTTAAGAAATTATCACGAATAGTAATTTTTATGAGCTTTCAAGGATTTAATGATTTTTGATGGATGTTATAATTACTGTTAGGATTACGTAAATGATTCAAAGTATTCTATTATATGTCGTTGTTGGGAAAAGCGACAAAGGACGATATTTTAATGGGAGAACCCGCATTTTGTAGTGTTGGGTTAATATGATGATTTGTGATCAAGTAGCTCAGATGGAAATTTTGATTGCGCGGTTGGTCTCAAAATGGTTGGGATAGTCATAATAGAGTATCCCCGGGAATTAATTAAGTTTCGGGAATTTTTGGACCCATTTGAACTCGCAATTGAGTAAACAAGTCATTTTGGGTGTAATAAGGGCTAAACCCTTATTTCTCTCTTATAAGTCACGAGAGAGAGGAAGAGAAAGAAATAAAAGAATAGAAAAAGAGAGAAAGAAGAAAGGAAGAAGGACAAAGGGAGAAAGAAGAGAGAATGGTGGATTCCGACCAAAACTCCTCCGGATTCGACTCGAGGTCATCGAATTTCATCCTCCAGGCAAGTGTATACTTGCTTTATTTCATTTTGTGCATTTATTTCATATTATAGTTGGTATACTATATGATTTTTGGTTAGAACCCTTAAAGTAAAATTGGGAAAACTTGAATATGAGTTTACATATTGATGTAGTGTAAAGTCTTAATGATTTCTAGTATTAAAACCATGTTAATGGAGTATAAATTGAATTGAAATAAGAGAAATGCCAAAACTAGGGTTTTATGCCTTTTGGGTTTAAACCTAAGAGAAATGGTTTAAAACCACAAATAAATTGATGTGTTAGTTCTAAAACATAGATTAGGCATTTGTAGTGCTATTTGTTGGGATTAGAAACCTTAAGAATGGAGATTAGATTGAGTTTTGGATTTTGGGGTATATATGAACCCTAGGCAAAATTGGGATTTTCGGAACAACTGAATCGATTCGGACAAGCCGAATAGATTCGATAAGAGATAGTTTCAAAATAGAGCCATTTCGAATTGATTCAGACAGGCTGAATTGATTCGGTAGCCAGCGAATCAATTCGGACAGGCCGAATCAATTCGATCCTGGCAAAACTTTGAGGTTTTCTCCTTTTAAGTTTAGGGAGACTTAAATTATGGTTTTGGAGATTATTATAGGAGTTTCTAAATGGGATGTTAGGACCCCTAGATGATGATTGGAGAAGGATAAGTAAACCTAGAATTAATTTAGAGTATGGTCTGGGGTATGGATTTAATTAATGTTTTGGGACAAGAGACATTCGGGAAAATCTTACGGCATGCGAGTATTGATATATTGATGCAGTTAGAATGATTATAAGACGAATAAAATCGAGAACATCCTAGAATATGATTAGGGTGGAATTTGGGGCTAGTGGTCATCGTTATGTGTGTTTGGCAATTATGACCGCTTATATATATATTCGAGGAGCAATATATATAGTATATATACTATGTGATTGAAGTATATATAGAATACGATACGGATGTGTATATATATATATATGTGTGTGTGTGTGTGAATGGTATATATATATGTGAAGCATACCCCCTCTAATGCTATCATTGGGAAGTTTCGTGTTGAGGGTGAGCACCCTGGTTTGAGGAGCAGAGTGTGGATATTCCCAGCAATAGTCGTCCATTGTGTTATTATGTAATATACATTTTTTTGGGATGAGACGTGGTGAGTATGTTTCGTGTCATTGCCGGTTAGGAACTATGACCTCTTCCCAGACGTTGTGGTATTTTTGACCACGAATTAGGTGTCATTTAGTCCTACCGGTGGTCCCCGGGATGCTACGTGAGTGAGTCACTGGAAGATGATGGCATTGAGAGATCGCATCCTCGAGTGATAAATAGGTGGGATGGTTATTATAAATGTGTGTATAGTATATTACTTGTGTATGAAAACAAGGTAACATATATCTCTATGAGAGTAAAGAGATAAAAATGAAAAAGGATAAATTCTCAGTCCGGGAGATTATATCCGGATGTGCTTTATAAAAATGAATATAGAATAAACCTCAGTCCGGGAAATATTATCTGGATGTGTATTGTAAGATGTATATGAGAATTAACTTAATATGTATATCATTATTATATAAATATGTTTATATATTCATTTTGTACGACGGGCCTAATGGATCTCGACCATCGACACTACTAAGTAGAAGTGTATCGAGGGGGTTCCTTGTTTGGATTTCGCTTCGCGAGACACCCCACGCACGAACTTAGTGCAGTGTTGAGAATAGAGAGAAGTTTAACCATTAGTACTCGGGTTGTTGAGGTTTCTAGCAGTCGGGTGAATTAGATTAGTTAGGCGGGATAGCTTAACTAGGAGGTTTTAGATGAGTGCATTAGGCCTGCACTATTAGAAGTGGGGTGAGGGGTATCTCATGGGAGTGCGATACTAATTTAAATATGACATAAAACATATTTTTCTAAATAAAGCATTTATGGACTTGCAAAATATATTTTTCCCTCTCTTGCTATATATATATATGTGTGTGTGTGTGTGTGTGTGTGTGTGTCCAGACACAGGGACGCCTGGATGGTGATCCCTTCGAGTCAGACGTGTGCTGCGGCAGCTGTGGATGCATGCAGGTTTTCGATAGACGCTTTTATCCTTGTAATCTAGATAGGAGGTATGGTATATACATTCGGGTTGATAACCAAACTGCTGTTATTTATTCTTTTACCACCTTTTATGCGGATTCGATTTGGTTGTATCATATTTGAACCGAGTGTTCGGTTATTTTATCTCTTTCCAGTTTCATTTATATAAACTGTGTGGATGTTTTAATAGTGTAGTTGTTTAAAAATATTAGTTAAGTTAAATTTTAACACCAGCCTAATAGGTTATTAATAATTAAATTGATTTTCGATAGTGATGCTGAGAATGATCCATATGCGACTCCTATTTTAATTTAATATAGGAGTGATCGCCCGGTATTTTGTTAGGCGGGTTGTCACGGATGGTATCATAGCATCAGGTTCTAGTGTCCTTAGGAATATGTGCGGACGTACTACGCTTTCAAGGTTGCTCTCGAATTGATATAGAGCCTCAGGATTAGGATTGCTTATTTCTCTTGTGAGATTTCATTCTCCTGCCATAGTATAAGATTGTAAAAAATATTTTACGTGCTCATTTGAGGTTCATGTGCTGAGAAAGGAAGGGCGACCAAGGAAGGCCGTGTTGAAAGCAGTAGGAGGCGGGGCCAAGTTGGAGCAGCTGGTAGAAGTTGGGGACTAGGACGGCAGTGGGGGTCACTCCCTTTGTGGCATTTGTTAAGGATTGTTGCAACGACTACTAAAGTATAGTAGTCTTGAGTATCCAAGTACCACCACGGTAGAAAGTAGTGCTAGATTTGAATTACTTGGTGAAGTTGAGTTGGACATGGTTCGAAAGGGGTCCTTGATAGGGACCTGTAACACCCCGTATTTTTGGTACATTTAAAATTTAATTAATTCGGAAATTCTAAATTACTAGTGTGTTGTAATTTAATGAATTAATTATTATTCTAGGGAAAATTATTTACTGAGTGAATAGTAATAATGTAATTTCGTCGTTTCGAGTATTAATGACGAGGTATGTACTTATCACATCCGGAAGTCGGTATAGACTATATTGGGTGGGGGATAAGTATTTTTATAAATTAATTCGGATGCAAATTCTGAGTGTACAGTTGAGTCCGGATGGGCCGAGATAGTCGGAAAAGTGTACCCAGGGGTAGTAAACGGGTCACGGGACGTTTTTAGACATAGTCGGGCCCACTCGGGGGCATTTTGGTCACTTGGGCTTGGCCCATTAGTCAAAAAACGGGAATGGATTAATTAACTTAATAAAAAGAAATAAGGGCTGGCTGAGCTTAAGGAGAGAAAGGAATTAAAGGGTTAGGAAACCCTAGCAGCAGCCAAAGCCAATTGGGGATCTCAAAAGAGCCAACAAGGTCATCTTCAACCTTGGAGTCCATCGCATATTCAGACACTACGAAACCTAAGGCAAGTGAATAACTTGCAATAGCATTAAATCTTCCTTTCAATTCGTATTTATGTGATGTAATGAATTAAAATTCGTTTTGGGGTTTCATGGCATAAACATGGGGTTTTGATAATACAAAAGAAAACATGAATCTGATTGCCGGAATTTATAAGGATTTATGTAAAAATCTGATAATGGAATATTGATGTGTATCTGTTAGAAGGATATCCGGTTAAATTAGAACGAGTTTGATGAAGAAAGTTGGAATGAAAATGGGTTTAAAGATAAAGACAGATTTTTCCCCAAAATTATGGATTAGTAGTTTATGGACGAATTGATGATTGTTGTGGACTTTCTGGGGAGTCCTAATAAGGTTTCTAATATGTACTGGTGTTATAAAGGCTAAAAATTCATGTTAGAAGATATTAGGGTTTAAGAAATCTCGTCCATGGCTGCCCTGTCTTCGCGAAGAAGACGAAGACATGTTTGATCGATCGATCGACGGTCTGGGTCGATCGATCGACGGTCGCCAGAATCTGGCAGTTTCGCCAGTTGGTTATATAAGAGGGAAAATTTATATAAAATCTTATGTAATTAATTATTGAGAAATTAAATACATGAGCTTAAATCTAATTAATTGTAGATAAATTAATTAGGGTTTGAGGCTAATAAATTAGAGTCGGGAATTGTGACTCGGGTAAATTTATCTTGGGCTACGGGAGTAAGTCCAAATTTATGGTGGGGGTGACACCAAAAAATAACTAAATTAATTAAAGTGCAATTTAATTAATATTTAGAGTTGGACCATAAACTCTTAATAATTTTAATAGGCTTATGTTACGGATTTTAGCGAACGGTATAGCCGGGACTTTTATATTTATATATATACGGAGGCGTTAGTATATATATATGGTGTGCACAATTAATATCAGTGATTAGATATTTGTTACTATAGTGCTATAGGGGGAGGTTACGCGTAGTGGATGAATCCCCTAGCTTGAGGAGTAGGGTGAGTATATTCCCGAGGTCATAGCGTCCGTTATATGGGTGAGGGACATCTCACTTTCAGGGAAGGAATATGACCGCCTCCAATTATTTTATTTTATCAAGTTGGTGTGAAAATTCTGACTTGGGATAACTAGGCTATGTGATTGTACCTAGTGGGATAGCACTTTATAGAATTTACGTTCCGGGAGTATTTTGCTCGGGAGGATGCAAGTTGTTATATATATTACAGTATGATTGTGAATGCTGAAATATGATTATAATTATATAATTGGATGATTAATTATAGACGGGCTATTAATGAAAAATATGAGTTATTTCACATGTATAACAAGTGTATAAGTTATATGAAGTTAAAAAGGGAAATGATTTAGTTAAGTTGATGTTACTAATAACTTAAAAATCATAATCACTACATACTCAGTTAGAGTAGGGTGGGTATAAAGGAACTATGTTAATTATCTAGTCATGAGATGAGTAACTAGGTAATTTAATTAAAGCGTTCGTAGGGTATAATAGAGGAAGGGTAAGGAAGTCCTCAAGAGAGTGCGATATTAACAAAAAAATATGAAGAGCATGCATATTTATTTATTACTGCAAGTTAATCATTTGTTAAATGTTTTTCAAATATTTTGGGTACTAACCCTTGCTATAAAAACTTTTAAAAACCTTTTAGGTGTCCAACCACAGGGACGCCAGCCTTGACTATATTCCAGGGATCCGTTGCTGCAGCATATGTGGATGTTGCGGGGTTTTGATAGACGCCTCATTCTTCATTCTTAAATGTAGAAGTTCATGATTAGTATTCGAGCATGTTGCTCACTTTCCATTTATTTGTATTAGACTTGTTGGGAGTTTATTCTTGTCTTTATGGGATTTATTATTTGGACCGTTGGTTTATTCGGTCAATTATTTTTACTTGTGGATGATTAATTCAGTTATCTGTGATTGTTATATAGTTTTATATTCCACATGGGTGTTTGTTTAAATAATGAAAGATAAAAATTGGCACCAGTCTATTTTTCTCACTTAGGTGGTTAGTAATTAAATAAGACGACAGTGATGCTAAGAATGGACCAAATGAGAAACCTGTTCTAACTTGATTTAGGACTGATCACCCGGGATTAATTAGGCGGGGTGTCACAGATAATTTGAAATTAATTCATGCAAAGGAAGTATAGCATTACTCAGTGGAAGTAGAAGGCTCAGGAGCTTTGGCTTAGAGCGTATGGGAAATACCCAGATGTGAAAAAATGAGGAAAATTTTTCACTCGTATGAGCAGCGTTGTAGTGCTGAAAATGATGGTTACCACATATGGGGGAGCAGGATGTTTTGCCCATAGAGGGATTCTAGGGATGAATATACCCGTTAGTTCCTTTGGTCTGTTAGAAATGGTGGTAATGCTATTTTAAATTATTCACATAAGGATCGGCCAGAGGCCGATAGTGGATAAAGAGTGATATGGAGAAGTGAACCTTGTATCGAGGTGAGGTAGGTACAATGAAGAAATAGTCCTTCAGAGGAATGATAGGATCATTAGAAAAGTGTTGCTAACGCTTGCGAAGAATGTGGGTGTGTTTATGGACCCCATTAGTGGACATCCACCCGGGGAAATTTATCGAAACAGGGTTGTTGAGGCGGGTAATGGAGTTCCCTTTTAACCAAGAAGTTAAGGGGATAAAGAAATTGATTGTCAAGATCACGGATATAGAGTCCGAGATACTAATAATCTTAACATGGTCAGGATGACCAGAGATGGAGGATGTTGCATTGCAGAGTGTAGAACCACACAATTAGTCTTTCCCCAGTGAGAGTTAAGGGGAAAAAGTAAGAAACCCATATGGGTTATTGATTAAATAATTTTTTTGTTCAATTAGGACTAGTGTACTATGTCCAGGAGACGTTTGGAGTAGCCAGGGTAATTGGCAAGAATGTTGATATGAATTTCACCTCAGAAGGAAGAGGTATTATTGGCGTGGTTTGTTAGCCCTAGACTCGTGTGTGTAATTTGAGCTTTGTGGCGGTATCGATAACATTATATAATGTAGGCCTATGTGTTTTTTGTGTTAGCGGGGTTATATTCTCCTTCATTCGCTATAAAATAGGGTGTTGATATTTTGAATACATATATCTGGCTTGTGATACTCGTTTTATTTGTGTTATACGAGTATGTTAGTATTGTGAGTATATTATATTCTTCGTTGTTCGGAGATCTAGCAGGCTAATAATGGAAAGACTATCGTGTCCATGGTTCCAGGGTGGAATGGGTTGTTGCGATATCTCACCTAGATACAGGCTGAGTTCACCTTTATTATGTGCATATATGGAACTTCGGTGAGCAGATGTCTCATTATCATGATTTGAGTGCATGGTGACCTTATAAATATGATTTAAGGTATGCAGGGCTAATTGTTGAACTGTGAGTTTAAGCTCGTTATTATTTGTACTAGGACTGAGTGTGGTGCGAGCGCTTAGTGGTATGGCTCCTGCATAGAGATGGGAGTTCAGACCACATTTGGTTGAAAGAGGGTATAGGGTTATCCCGGTTGCATATTTGAACCTAACGGACCTCCACGACCGACAAATTTAAGTATTAGTGTATTGGAGGGGTTCCTTGTTTGGATTTCGCTTGCGAGACGCTCCATAAATGAACCTTAACGATGTCGGGATTGGAGAGATGTTATGGATACAAGAATGTTGATTTCTTGAATAAGTCATATAGTGTGGATAAAACATTATAGACTGTGATCCATATGATGACGGTATGCTTAGAGATGGAAGTGATATAGAAAAGCACCAAAATGTTTCTCTCACCTCAAGTATAAAGGTGAGTCAAGGTAAAAGAAATTTATTTGAGGTTTATAGCCCGACATTAATGAGAAGGAAAATTCGAAGATAGTATGTTTTGGGTATGATGTTCAAAATAGGTTTGAAGGAAGTAGGCATCTTGATTTATTTGGCTTTCTTTTTGCCAAGGTGAAGTTTGGAGTGGTAGATGTACGTGGGTAGGTTAGTGAGTCAGGATTTAGGATGTCCCGCTGATGTGCCTTAGACCATTATATCTCGACGACCGACGATGGGAGGGAGTAGTGTAACGGGAGGGTTCCTTGTCTGGATTTCACTTTGCGAGATGTCCCATGCATGAAACCAAGAAAATGTCGAAAGTTGAGAGAAGCCTTGGGTACTAGGGACATACTTAGGATTATACTCGTTTCGCGTAGTTAGGGCAACGCATAGACCATAGCATTATTAGGATGTAAGTTCAATAGAGTTAGTGGCGCCGATATAGGAAGGTTGTGGGAAGTAAACCAAAAGAAGATTATTTGATTAACCCTAAGGAGAATTGAATTTCACGGGTTGGGAGGACCCATGTGTGATTATTACACCGAGGAAAGGAGACCCTTATTTAGAAAGAGTGTTAAGTGTCAAACGTTTATAATGGTTGGGCTGATAGGCACAAGTTAAAAGATGCTTAAGCACATTGGTAAATTGGTTTTGCCTACCGCCTGAAATAGAAGGGGCATAGTATATATAAAGTTGAAGTTTATGCCGTGAGACAGTCACGAATGGATTTAGTGTGTGTTGGATGGAACGTAGCGAGAGGTAGGCGATAATCCAATTGTTTAGGGAAATAAGAGATAGCATACCCAAGATAAGAAGGACATTGACAAGAGGTCGAGCATTAGAGAAATTTCTTTTGAGGGAAA
This sequence comes from Sambucus nigra, assembly GCA_949130495.1. Taxonomy (NCBI): domain Eukaryota; kingdom Viridiplantae; phylum Streptophyta; class Magnoliopsida; order Dipsacales; family Adoxaceae; genus Sambucus; species Sambucus nigra. The sequence continues at coordinate 576,743,515 of OX422217.1, forward strand.
TTAGATATCCAGATGTAGATGAACGGACGTTTAGAATCATGTTTGGACATTAGAGCGGCGGCTGTAGGCTTGTCCTTCTTTGTGGGGCACTAGAAATGAGGGATGCAATGTGACATTATTAGAGTCACTTTACGATGTGGTATCAGTATAATATCATATAAACCTGGTTAGAGTTGAGCACTGAATGAGTGTACGGTTGAGAGCCATTGGGTAGTACCATTCCACTTTGAGGTATTAGGATGTGGAGTGATTCACGATCCTAGGTTAGAGTTAGTAGTATCGGCTATATCTGAATTTCGAGGATGAAATTCCATTGTAAGGGGGGAAGTATGTAATACCCCGTACTTTTATGGGAAATTAAATTCAATAATTAAATGTAATGTGGGAATTTAAGAAATTATCGTGAATAGTAATTTTTGGAGCTTTCAAGGATTTAATAATTTTTTATGGATGTTATAATTACTTTTAGGATTACGTAAAAGATTCGAAGTACTCTATTATATGTGCTGTTGGAAAAAGTGACAAAGGACGATATTTTAATGGGAGAACTCGCATTTTGTAGTGTTGGGTTAATATGATGTTTTGCAGTCAAGAACCTCAGATGGAAATTTCGATTGCACGGTTCGTCTCGGAATGGCCGAGATAGTCAGAATAGAGTATCCGGGGGAACTAATTAAGTTTCGAGAATTTTTGGACCAGTTTGGACTCGCAATTGAGTAAACGAGTCATTTTTGGTGTAATAAGGAATAAACCCTTATTTCTCTCTTATAATTCACGAGAGAGAGGAAGAGAAAGAAAGAAAAGAAAAGAAAAAGAGAGAAAGAAGAAAGGAAGAAGGAAAAATGGAGAAAGAAGAGAAAATGGGGGATTCCGGCCAAAACTCAGTAGGATTCGACTCGAGGTCATCGGATCTCATCCTCCAGGCAAGTGTATACTTGCTTTATTTCATTTTGTACATTTATTTCATATTATAGTTGGTATACTATATGATTTTGGGTTAGAACCCTTAAAAGTAAAATTGGGAAAAATTGAATATGAGTTTACATATTGATGTAATGTAAACTCTTAATGATTTCTAGTATTAAAACCATGTTAATGGAGTATAAAATTGAATTGAAATGGGAGAAATGCCAAAACTAGGGTTTTATGGCTTTAGGGTTTATACCTAAGAGAAATGGTTTAATACCATAAATAAATTGAGGTGTTAGTTCTAAAACATAGATTAGGCATTTGTAGTGTTGTTGGTTGGGATTAGAAACCTTAAGAATGGAGATTAGATTGAGTTTTGGATTTTGGGGTATATATGAACCCTAGGCAAAATTGGCATTTTCGGACCAGCCGAATCGTTTCGGCAAGAGACAGTTTGAAAGTAGAACCATTTCGAATCGATTCGGACTGGCCGAATCGATTCTGTCCTGGCAAAATTTTGAGGTTTTCTCCTTTTAAGTTTAGGTAGACTTAAATTATGGTTTTGGAGATTATTATAGGAGTTTCTAAATGGGATGTTAGGACTCCTAGATGATGATTGGAGGAGGATAAGTAAACCTCGAATTAATTTAGAGTATGGTTTGGGGTATGGATTTAATTAATGTTTTGAGACAAGAGACATTCGGGAAAATCTTTTGGCAGGCGAGTATTGATATATTGATGTGGTTAGAATGATTATAAGACAAATAAAATCGAGAACATCCTAGAATGTAATTAGGATGTAATTTGGGGCTAGTGGTCATCGTTATGTGTGTTTGGAAATTATGGCCGTTTATATATATATTCGAGGAGAAATACATGTAGTATATATACTATGTGATTAAAGTATATATAGAATATGATACGGATGTGTGTGTGTGTGTGTGTGTGTGTGTGTATATATATATATATATATATATATATGTGTGTGTGTGTGTGTGTGTGTGTGTGAATGGTATATATATATGTGAAGCATACCCCCTCTAATTCTATCATTGGGAAGTTGCACGATGACGGTGAGCACCCTGGCTCGAGGAGCAGAGTGCGGATATTCCCCAGGTCATAGTCGTCCATTATGTTATTATGTGATATACATTTTTTTGGGATGAGACGTGGTGGGTATGTTTCATCTCATTGCTAGTTAGGAACTATGATCGCTTCCCAAACGTTGTGATATTTTTTACCACGAAGTAGGTGTCATTTAGTCCTACCAGTGGTCCCCAGGATGCTACATGAGTGAGGCACTAGAAGATGATAGCATTGAGAGACCGCATCCGCGAGTGATAAATCGGTGGGATGGTTATTATACATGTGTTTATAGTATATTACTTGTGTATTAAAACAAGGTAATATACATCTCTATGAGGGTAAAGATATAAAAATGAAAAAGGATAAATTCTCTGTCCGGGAGATTATATCTGGATGTGCTTTATAAAAATGAATATAGAATAAACCTCAGTCCAGGAGATATTATCCGAATGTGTATTGTAAGATGTATATGAGAATGAACTTAATATGTATATCATTATTATATAAATATGTTTATATATTCGTTTTGTATGAAGGGCCTAATGGATCTCGACCATCGACACTGCCAAGTAGTAGTGTATCGGGGGGGTTCCTTATTTCGATTTCGCTTTGCGAGACACCCCACGCACGAACGTAGCACAGTGTTGAGAATGGAGAGAAGTTTATCCCTTATTACTAGGGTTGTTGTGGTTTCTAGCAGTCAGGTGAATTAGATTAGTTAGGCGTGGTAGCTTTACTAGGAGGTTTTAGATGAGTGCGTTAGGCCTGCACTATTAGAAGAGGGGTGAGGGGTATCTCATGGGAGTGTGATACCAATTTAAATATGAGATAAAACATATTTTTCTAAATAAAGCATTTATGCACTTACAAAATATTTTCACAACTCGGGCTTTGACTCATTTATCTTTTTCACTCTCTTGCTATATATATTATATATATATATAGGTGTCTAGACACAGGGACGCCTAGATGATGATCCCTTCGAGTCAAACGTGTGCTGCGGCAGCTGTGGATGCATGCAGGTTTTTGATAGACGCTTCTATATTTGTAATCTAGATAGGAGGTATGGTATATACATTTGTGTTGATAAACCAACTGTTGTTATTTATTCTTTTAACACCTTTTATGCGGATTTGATTTGGTTGTATCATATTTGAACCGAATGTTCGGTTATTTTATCTCTTTCCAGTTTCATTTATATAAACTTTGTGGATGTTTTAATAGTGTAGTTGTTTAAAAAGATTAGTTAAGTAAAATTTTGATGTCATCCTAATAGGTTATTAGTAATTAAATTGGTTTTCGACAGTGATGTTGAGAATGATCCATATGCGACTCCTGTTTTACTTTAATATATGAGTGATCGTCCGGTATTTTATTAGGCGGGTTGTCACAATTAACTGATTAAATCAATTACCATGATCTAACATTCAAAGTAACATTAAAACTAAATGATTGAAACTAACATAAATGAAACCAACTAAATGATATTAACTAAAGTAAGCAATATGCATTTATGCAGCTGAATATATGCATATTCATATATGCCATATGGATATATGCAACTGCATATATGCAGCTACATATATGCAATCTGCATATATGCATCTGCATCTATGCATTACAATCTGCATATATGCATCTAAACCCCTTGAACCTCCTCGGGAAGACCTATCCCTGTTCGAAAACCTGCCATAGGTGATGCTTTGTAAATAAACCCCAACAAACATGAGGAAGGTTTTGACTCCATTTCCTTATTTTTTTAGCCAGCACCTGCTCACTTGTAAGCCTAAGACCTGCTTCTAATTTCCTTATGCCAACTATTTTTGTAAGACCTTATTGTCTTTTGTAAGCACCTACTTGTATTTCGATTTGTAAGCAAATAACTATTTCTCTTTGTTTTGCAAACAAACACATTACAAAGGCCTGCCCCCTTTTATGTGGCCAAAGACCTGCTTAAATTTTTATTTTATTTTATCTTGCAAAGACTATGTTGTAATGGGAAATGAATGGGTTACGAATACATGAATAATATGTATAGAACTTTCCATATAAGAAAGGATATAATTTACAATATTTGGCACAAACCATAGAATGTATACCCATATGTATATATAGATTTTTGTAGCAGTTCATGTAGAAGTGCTATGTCATATAATGCAACCATATGAAGGCATTTCATCAAATAAACATTATTCATAGTATGACATTTCATCTTAATCACTATGGCATTCCGATGACATATTTTCTACCAAGACATTTAGGGGTAACGTTGCCATTCAATGACATATTTTCACTTCGAGATTTATAAACACATTTTTTACTAACTATCAACCCCCAACAAATAGAGCAAAATTTCAAGATTCATATAGACATATCATCAAGCACTTGTAATGCATTTAGAACCTTTTTAAAGAAAATTCAAGCATGTATGTAACTTGAAAGAGGACCATTGACAAAAGCCATAAATCCTCTAAAAATATCATAACTCCATTTTTGAAACATTTAATTAAATATAAAATACTGATTTAGAAAATCATACCTCCTTGAACTTTAACTGTACTCCCCACTATGAACTAAGGAACTCGCCACTACTGCCATTTGATGGTGTCGTTATACCTGATTGTTAGAACAGGACAAATCACCACATTTAATCACCTGATTACCATACCTGATTGTTGGCAGTTTATACAAATGAAATGAAAAAAACTCACATAATGTACTTACATATTCAATCCAGCCTTTTTGTTCCCTACCCTCATCACTCAAGATAACAGCTTCGACAGTAGCTCCATGGTTTATAGGGACAATGGTTTGACACACCGAAAACCAAACACAGCAAAAAAAATATAAAGCAGTGCATCAAGTCAAAGAAATAAAGATTTTAAAGGTAATAGAACGGTGGCATCCTCCCAAGTTTGGAGGGGGATTTGATGCAATGGCTGCAAGTCAATGAAAGAATAGTATGCAGAGGAACCTTTGTATGGTAGAGTGTAGTGAGGTGCATAAGAAATTTTTAGCCACCTTTAAGTTATCGGGTGTTGCTCTTCGACGGTGGGAGTCTGTCACCACATCTGAACAAAGAGATACTTTGCCTATAACTACATTTTGGGAACTTTTTGATCGAAGGTATTTTCCTTCCCTTAATCGAGACATAAAGATTTTTCAAGGTAATAGAACGGTGGCAGAATATGAGGAAGATTTTTCTAGATGGGAAAAGTTAGTACCTAATGAGGTAAATACGGAAGAGAAGCGTATATCGAAATTTGTTCGAGGATTAGATTGGAAAATCCAGCAATATTTATTGGAGAGTCCTAAGTTAGCAACTTTTGTCGAGGTAGTAAATGCGGCACTACTAAAGTGTCATGAATATCATCTTCGTTCGCAAGAGGGTAAGAACTTTGGAGATTCAAATTCATCAAGTAAGTTTGGCGAAGAGAGTGCCAGTGATGCGAGTGGGCAGAAAGAGTTTGTGGGTAAGTGTTTCTTTTGTAAATAAATAGGTCATAAAAAGAGATATTGTCCTAAAAGAGGTAAAGGACCTTGTTTTGATGAATCTTGGGAAGTGCAACCCCTACAACATATTCAAGGTCATTTTCCACCGGGGTTATATGTTTGGGAGCCCATTGATGAGGAAGGGCAATCGGACTAGAGATGGATGATGTAAGTTAATTTTTCTTTATGAATTGGATAATTACTATATGAAGTTTGGAAATATCGTATGGGAGATATTTATGAAAGGGTAGTGCTATAGCCCTATTATGTATATAATGACCCTAAGGGGGGGATTTTGAGCAAGATAGGCTCTTATGTTATTATCTCTTGTAAAAGAATAGATAATTTTGTAATGCGCTCAAAAAGAGCTATGAACCTTGTGGTGAACGTAAGAATGGTTATGGGTAATAAGTAGTAATGATAAAATCTACTTCTTTTATATAGTCATGTTAGACTTATATAATTGTTGTATTCCAGATATGGATGTGCCTTATAAATGGCAATATATTGAAATGATGTAAGATGTTGTTTTTTATAAGAGTTTAGATTGTGGATTGATGGGATGCAGGAAAATTTTAGCTCATAATTATGCTAATTTTTGTGAGCTATATGTTGTTATATGTATGATGATCTAAAAGACCTTGTGTTGGACATAATTCATTCTATTTGGATATTGTATTATATAAACCGTTTTTAAAATAAACTGATTTCAAAATAAACTTTTTATCGGCCTTTGGGCCATTTCAAAATGATTTTTATAAAATTAATTCTTTTTCAAACTCTAGTCCGGATTTAACAAACTCTCAATCCCCGACGTCGCCACATAGTAGTGTATTGGGAGGGTTCCTTGTTTGGATTTCGCTTTTGCGAGACGTCCCCCGTACAAAAGTGGCGAATGTCGGGAATTGAGAGGAGTTATTTCTTTGGACCATTCAAAAATTTTACTTTACTAAAATGTTAGCATTATTTATATCTATGGAATTGTGGAATTTTGGAGGCAAATAACGCCTCATTATGATTGGTACAAGCATAAAGCTCGAATATAAAAGGGTGTATGGGAGCCCTTGTTGTGGAAATTGGTTTCATAAAACTCAAAATCAGCTTAAATTAAAATAAATTCGTCGTGAAAAGTAAGAACTTTGGAGATAGGGTTAGTGAGGATGGGTGTAGTAGAACTTGTTGAGCTTTGGAGAATTAGGTTTAGCAGAAATTTCGAGGATGAAAATTTTGTAAGTGGGGAAGTTTGTAACAACCTGTGGTCTTGGAGACGGTAATTTATTTATTTTGGGAGAAATAATATTATTTTAATTGGAGATTGATTAAATTGGCAATTGAGGTCAAAATTTGGAGTCGTTAGAAAGTGTGTCAAATGGCAATTCTGAGGGTATTGTTGTGTCCGGAAGGGTCGAGAAAGTCGAAATGACTGTACTTGGGGTTTATTTAGGTTCCAAAATAATTTAGGACCGTTTGACTCGAATTAAAGTTATCGAGTCATTTAAAGTGTGTATTATCATTTAAAGATGTGTATTTTGGGATTATAGGCTTAATTAGCCTACGGGGGAAACAATTCTCCAAAGAGAGAAAGATAAATAGAAAGAAAGAAAGAAGAAGAAAAGGAAAGAGAAAAAGAGAGAGAGAAAGTGAATTTTCCGGCCAATACGCAATCTCAAGGCGGATTCAGACCCTACGAACCTGAGGCAAGTGATTAAACTTGCTAAATAATTGTTGTGTACCATTTATTGCATGATTTGTGGATTGATATTATGGGTTTTAGGTTTAGTTTAACAAAACCTAACTTTTTGGTATAATCTTAATTTGATATGTAGATCTTTGATTTGAGGATAGAAATTAGTTTATATGTATTCGAGGATGAAGATTGATGATATAAATGTGATTGGGTTGAAGAAAAATGGAGAGATAATGATAAAAATGAATTTTGGTGTTTTAGGCTTCCAAAAAGTAGCCATTTTCGAGGTTTCTGAAGGGCCGAATCGATTCGACCTCCCACTGAATCGATTCGGAAATATGCAGTTGCCCAGGTCCGAGTGACCGAATCGATCCAGACTCCAGCCGAATCGATTCGTCCTGAGACAGAGTCCCAGGTCTGATGACCCAAATCGATTCGCCTTTCTAGCCGAATCGATTCGCTGGGCCGAATCGATTCGAAATTGGCCCGAATCGATTCAGAAACAGGGCTTTTTCAAGGAAAGTTTTCCTAGGGAGAATTTCTTCCCGTTTTGTTCGAGGTTATCGATTCGGAACCTCTATAGGAGATATTGGGAGTGTGTTTTGGAGACTTTTAGAGAGTTTCCTTATAAGAAATAATTGGAGTCATATTGACTAAATTTGAGGAATACCGATTAAATAATATATTATATTCTAAGTGGGGAAGCCCACCTTCATTTGGAGATTCTATGTGGAGAAAATAATTATAATTATATGAAAGAATGAGATAAGTTTAGAGACATTGGATCTTAGGAATTAATCCCAAATGGGATTACTTTAAAGGTTCATAAAATGAATTGAACCATATTATGGATGGAGAATTATAAATGTAAATTGAGGTGCTTTAGGATAAAGAATATCCTTAACTTGAAAGAATTGAGAGACAATTCATAATAAGAAGTGACATTTGAGCTTCAAGCGATAATTAGTATCGTGTATACTAAGTGGGGAAGAAGTGCGAGAAAATGATGAGTAGTATACCAAGAGAGGGAAATATACTAAACAATGACATTAATTTGGTTGCGCCTAAGGGCGTATAATAAATATGAAAATGATGTGGCAGGTATACCTTATATGATGGTATATCTTTATTATGTGATGATGTATGCATACCTTATACGATGGTATATATATATAGTGAAGCATACACCCTCCTTGCTATCATTGGGAATTTACGTGCGTTGAGGGTGAGCATCCTGACTCAAAGAGCAGGGTGTGGATAGTCCCCAGGTCATAGTCGTCCATTGTGATTATTATGCGATATATATATGAATTCGTTTGGGGGTGAGAAGTCGGGGGTATGTGACGTTCTCACTTGCCGGTTAGGAACTATGTCTGCTTCCCGGACGTTGTGTGCGTTAGTTGTTCACGTGGTGGGTGTCGTTGAACCCCACCAGGTGTCCCCAAGCTACATATATGGGCAACTAGAAGATGATAGCATGTGAGCCTGCATCCTCGAGTTATAGCTCGGTTGGATGGTTATTGTTGCTTGTGTTTGTACTTGGGTATCGAGGGCATAATGGACCTCAACGACCTACATTGCCAGGATTAGTGTATCGGGGGGGTTCCTTGTTTGGATTTTGCTTCGGCGAGACGTCCCACGCATGAAACGTTGTGTACTGTTGAGAATTGGGATAATTAATTAATTAAAATTAGATAATAATAATTTGGGTTACATGCATCATGCATTGAGGGAATAATTAGCCTCGAGGATCAATACGGTCAGTAGTAGGGTAACGGGGGGGTTCCTTGTTTGGATTTCGCCTCGGAGAGATGTCCCACGCACGAAATTCAGTGCCGTGTTGAGAATCAAGAGGAGTTTAGTCCTTAACTCGTGATGCTAATAACTCATATATAATAATTATATATATTGGTTACATCCTGTATAAGGGCATCACTAGAATATAAAATTCTAGTAATTGAGAATGTTAATGTATTGTGATGATGTGGTTATGAGGATGATTGTACAACTTTATATGTTCAACAAATGAACAAATATAAAGATAACAATAACATTTAAATTAAAGTATGTGATTTAGATGGAATTCAGATAGGTATAGATTGAGATATATGTTAGATGATTTTAATTAAATATTTCAATTGGGTTTAAATTAGATTCTCTTGCCTAAATATAATCGAGCATCCATTTGGAGATTACGAGCATACGCTTAGTGCGCGCTTTAGTTGAGAGGCGAGTTGAATTTGATGGAGAGTTCGATTCCATTAAATCTTGTAATAATGCAATTATAATTATTATGCATTTTAATACACTTCCTATAAAATGTTTTTCAACTCGAGCTCTGACCGGTTTATATTTTCTCCCTTCATGTATATATTGTATTACTTTAGGTGTTCCTCCTCAAGGATGCCATTGATGTTCATCCATCCAGTATTCGTGGAGCTGTGGCAATTGTGGACTATCGCGGCACTTTGTTTTAGTCGATTCCTATCTTTGTACATCCAGATTAGGATTAATTTTGAATATTGAGTTAATATTCAAGTGTTGTAGGTTAACACTTTTATATTTCATTTCTCTTTCAGATTATTGTATTGTCTGTTACCCGACAGCATATTCGGGTATTTTATTATTGAGATTTTATTGTACTCTTTCTTAATATTGGAGTTTGCACTTTCACTCATCACAGTTAGATGTAATATTGTAGCTTGTTTATTTTTTTGCATTATTAGTGTTGTTGTTGTTGTTAAATAAAAGTTTTAAAATTTTGACAATTCGCTTTTAATGATTTCGGGTAGTTAACCTTATATTATTACGTATTGTCAGTTGATGTTGAGACTGTGCCATCTGAGATACCTAATTTAATGTAGTATAGTGCTGGCCACCCGTTATTATTTTGAGCGGGTTGTCATAGATGGTATCAGAGCATCAGGTTCTAGTGTCTTTAGGATTTGTGTGTGTTACTATGATCTTCCGTAAGCGTTCTTGATGTAGAGCCTTATTGTTAGGACTGTTGTATTCACATGTCCAGTATCTTTCTGTGATTTGAAAATATTTGAAAGGCGTTCTGTTACAATTGTTCTTGTTTCAGATGCCACCGAAGGGAAGTCGTTCAGGCAAGGTAAATCAAGGGGCTGAAAATGCACAACCCCAAATGCCTCAAAGGAACATGACTACAGATGAAGTTGCCAATATAGTGGCACAAGCAGTAACTGTTGCCATTTCCACATTGGCGCAGCAATCTGTCATTCGAGCAGCCCAACCCCATTTAGGATTATCTTTGTGGGAGAGAGTGAAGCAAGATTTTAGTAAGGGGCATCCTCCCAAGTTTGAAGGGGGGTTGATGCAATGGCTGCAAGTCAATGAAAGAATAGTATGCAGAGGCACCTTCGTATGGTAGAGTGTAGTGAGGTGCATAAGAAATTTTTAGCCACCTTTAAGTTATCGGATGCTGCTCTTCAATGGTGGGAGTCTGTCACCACATCTGAACAGAGAGATACTTTACCTATAACTACATTTTGGGAACTTTTTTATCGAAGGTATTTTCCTTCCCTTAATCGAGACATAAAGATTTTTCAAGGTAATAGAACGGTGGCAGAATATGAGGAAGATTTTTCTAGATGGGAAAAGTTAGTACCTAATGAGGTAAATATGGAAGAGAAGCGTATATCGAAATTTGTTCGAGGATTAGATTGGAAAATCCTGCAATATTTGTTGGAGAGTCCTAAGTTAGCGACTTTTGTCGAGGTAGTAAATACGGCACTACTAAAGTGTCATGAATATCGTCTTCGTTCGCAAGAGGGTAAGAACTTTGGAGATTCGAGTTCATCAAGTAAGTTTGGCGAAGAGAGTGCCAGTGATGCTAGTGGGCAGAAAGAGTTTGTGGGTAAGTGTTTCTTTTGTAAATAAATAGGTCATAAAAAGAGAGATTGTCCTAAAAGAGGTAAAGGACCATGTTTTGATGAAGCTTGGGAAGTGCAACCCCTATAACAGATTCGAGGTCATTTTCTATCGGGGTACTATGATTGGGAGCCCATTGATGAGGAAGGGCAATCGAACTAGAGATGGATGATGTAAGTTAATTTTCCTTTATGAATTGGATAATTACTATATGAAGTTTTGGAAATATCGTATGGGAGATATTTATGAAAGGGTAGTGCTATATCCCTATTATGTATATAATGACCCTAAGGGGAGGATTTTGAGCAAGATAGGTTCTTATGTTATTATCTCTTGTAAAAGAATAGATAATTTTGTAATGCGCTCAAAAAGAGCTATGAACCTTGTGGTGAACGTAAGAATGGTTATGGGTAATAAGTAGTAATGATAAAATCTACTTCTTTTATATAGTCATGTTAGACTTACATAATTGTCGTATTCCAGATATGGATGTGCCTTATAAATGGCAATATATTGAAATGATGTAAGATGTTATTTTTTATAAGAGTTTAGATTGTGGATTGATGGGATGCAGGAAAATTTTAGCTCATAATTATACTAATTTTTGTGAGCTATATGTTGTTATATGTATGATGATATAAAAGGCCTTGTGTTGGACATAAGTCATTCTATTTGGATATTGTATTATATAAACCGTTTTTAAAATAAACTGATTTCAAAATAAACTTTTTATCGGCCTTTGGGCCATTTCAAAATGATTTTTATAAAATTAATTCTTTTTCAAACTCTAGTCCGAATTTAACATATTCTCAATCCCCGACGTCGCCACATAGTAGTGTATTGGGAGGGTTCCTTGTTTGGATTTCGCTTTTGCGAGACGTCCCCCGTACGAAAGTGGCGAATGTCAGGAGTTGAGAGGAGTTATTTCTTTGGACCATTCAAAAATTTTACTCTATTAAAATGTTAGCATTATTTATATCTATGGAATTGTGGAATTTTGGAGGCAAATAAAGCCTCATTATGATTGGTACAAGCATAAAGCTCGAATATAAAAGGGTGTATGGGAGCCCTTGTTGTGGAAATTGGTTTTATAAAACTCAAAATCAACTTAAATTAAAATAAATTCATCGTGGAAAGTTAGAACTTTGGAGATAGGGTTAGTGAGGATGGGTGTAGTAGAACTAGTTGAACTTTGGACAATTAGGCTTAGCAGAAATTTCGAGGACGAAATTTTTGTAAGTGGGGAAGTTTGTAACAACCCGTGATCTTGGATACGGTAATTTATTTTTTTTGGGAGAAATAATATTAATTTAATTGGAGATTAATTAAATTTGCAATTGAGGTCAAAATTTGGAGTCGTTAGAAAGTGTGTCAAATGGAAATTCTGAGGGTGTAGTTGTGTCCGGAAGGGTCGAGAAAGTCGAAATGACTGTACTTGGGGTTTATTTAGGTTCCAAAATAATTTAGGACCGTTTGACTCGAATTAAAGTTATCGAGTCATTTAAAGTGTGTATTATCATTTAAAGATGTGTATTTTGGGATTATAGGCTTAATTAGCCTACGGGAGAAACAATTCTCCAAAGAGAGAAAGATAAATAGAAAGAAAGAAAGAAGAAGAAAAGGAAAGAGAAAAAGAGAGAGAGAAAGTGAATTTTCCGGCCAATACGCAATCTCAAGGCGGATTCAGACCCTACGAACCCGAGGCAAGTGATTAAACTTGCTAAATAATTATTGTGTACCATTTATTGCATGATTTGTGGATTGATATTATGGGTTTTAGGTTTAGTTTAACAAAACCTAACTTTTTGGTATAATCTTAGATTTGATATGTAGATCTTTGATTTGAGGATAGAAATTAGTTTATATGTATTCCAGGATGAATATTGATGATATAAATGTGATTGGGTTGAAGAAAAATTGAGATAAAATGATAAAAATGAATTTTGGTGTTTTAGGCTTCCAAAAAGTAGCCATTTTCGAGGTTTCTGAAGGGCCGAATCGATTCGACCTCCCACTGAATCGATTCGGAAATATGCAGTTGCCCAGGTCCGAGTGACCGAATCGATCCGGACTCCAGCCGAATCGATTCGTCCTGAGACAGAGTCCCAGGTCTGATGACCCAAATCGATTCGCCTTTCTGGCCGAATCGATTCGCTGGTCCGAATCGATTCGAAATTGGCCCGAATCGATTCAGAAACAGGGCTTTTTCAAGGAAAGTTTTCCTAGGGAGAATTTCTTCCCGTTTCGTTAGAGGTTATCGATTGGGAACCTCTATAGGAGATATTGGGAGTGTGTTTTGGAGACTTTTAGAGAGTTTCCTTATAAGAAATAATTGGAGTCATATTGACTAAATTTGAGGTATAACGATTAAATAATACGGTATATTCTAAGTGGGGAAGCCCATCTTAATTTGGAGATTCTATGTGGAGAAAATAATTATAATTATATGAAAGATTGAGATAAGTTTAGAGACGTTGGATCTTAGGAATTAATCCCAAACGGGATTACTTTAAAGGTTCATAAAATGAATTGAACCATATTATGGATGGAGAATTACAAATGTAAATTGAGGTGCTTTAGGATAAAGAATATCCTTAACTTGAAAGAATTGAGAGACAATTCATAATAAGAAGCGAAATTTGAGCTTCAAGCGAGAATTAGTACCGTGTATACTAAGTGGGGAAGAAGTGCGAGAAAATGATGAGTAGTATACCAAGAGAGGGAAATATACTAAACAATGACATTAATTTGGTTGCGCCTAAGGGCGTATAATAAATATGAAAATGATGTGGCAGATATACCTTATATGATGGTATATCTTTATTACGTGATGATGTATGCATACCTTATACGATGGTATATATATATAGTGAAGCATACCCCCTCCTTGCTATCATTGGGAATTTAAGTGCGTTGAGGGTGAGCATCCTGACTCAAAGAGCAGGGTGTGGATAGTCCCCAGGTCATAGTCGTCTATTGTGATTATTATGCGATATATATATGAATTCGTTTGGGGGTGAGAAGTCGGGGGTATGTGACGTTCTCACTTGCCGGTTAGGAACTATGACTGCTTCCCGGACGTTGTGTGCGTGAGTTGTTCACGAGGTGGGTGTCTTTGAACCCCACCAGGTGTCCCCAAGCTACGTATATGGGCAACTAGAAGATGATAGCATGTGAGCCTGCATCCTCGAGTTATAGCTCGGTTGGATGGTTATTGTTGCTTGTGTTTGTACTTGGGTATCGAGGGCATAATGGACCTCAACGACCTACATTGCCAGGATTAGTGTATCAGGGGGGTTCCTTGTTTGGATTTCGCTTCGGCTAGACGTCCCACGCATGAAACGCTGTGTACTGTTGAGAATTGGGATAATTAATTAATTAAAATTAGATAATAATAATTTGGGTTACATGCATCATGCATTGAGGGAATAATGAGCCTCGAGGATCAATACGGTCAGTAGTAGTGTAACGGGGGGGTTCCTTGTTTGGATTTCGCCTCGGAGAGATGTCCCACGCACGAAATTCAGTGCCGTGTTGAGAATCAAGAGGAGTTTAGTCCTTAACTCGTGATGCTAATAACTCATATATAATAATTATATATATTGGTTACATCTTGTATAAGGGCATCAGTAGAATATAAAATTCTAGTAATTGAGAATGTTAATGTATTGTGATGATGTGGTTATGAGGATGATTGTACAACTTTATATGTTCAACAAATGAACAAATATAAAGATAACAATAACATTTAAATTAAAGTATGTGATTTAGATGGAATTCAGATAGGTATAGATTGAGATATAGGTTAGATGATTTTAATTAAATATTTCATTTGGGTTTAAATTAGATTCTCTTGCCTAAATATAATCGAGCATCCATTTGGAGATTACGAGCATACGCTTAGTTCGCGCTTTAGTTGAGAGGCGAGTTGAATTTGATGGAGAGTTCGATTCCATTAAATCTTGTAAGAATGCAATTATAATTATTATGCATTTTAATACACTTGCTATAAAATGTTTTTCAACTCGGGCTCTGACCGATTTATATTTTCTCCCTTCATGTATATATTGTATTACTTTAGGTGTTCCTCCTCAAGGATGCCATTGATGTTCATCCATCCAGTATTCGCGGAGCTGTGGCAATTGTGGATTATCGCGGCACTTTGTTTTAGTCGATTCCTATCTTTGTACATCTAGATTAGGATTCATTTTGAATATTGAGTTATTATTCAAGTGTTGTAGGTTAACACTTTTATATTTCATTTCTCTTTCATATTACTGTATTGTCTGTTAACCGACAACATATTCGGGTATTTTATTGTTGAGATTTTATTGTACTCTTTCTTAATATTGGAGTTTGCACTTTCACTCATCACAGTTAGATGTAATATTGTAACTTGTTTGTTTTTTTGCATTATTAGTGATGTTGTTGTTAAATAAAAGTTTTAAAATTTTGACAATTCGCTTTTAATGATTTCGGGTAGTTAACCTTATATTATTACGTATTGTCAGTTGATGTTGAGACTGTGCCATCTGAGATACCTAATTTAATGTAGTATAGTGCTGGCCACCCGTTATTATTTTGAGCGGGTTGTCATATATGGTATCAGAGCATCAGGTTCTAGTGTCTTTAGGATTTGTGTGTGTTACTACGATCTTTCGTAAGCGTTCTTGATGTAGAGCCTTATTGTTAGGACTGTTGTATTCACATGTCCATTATCTTTCTGTGATTTGAAAATATTTGAAAGGCGTTCTGTTACAATTGTTCTTGTTTCAGATGCCACCGTAGGGAAGTCGTTCAGGCAAGGTAAACCAAGGGGCTGAAAATGCACAACCCCAAATGCCTCAAAGGAACATGACTACAGATGAAGTTGCCAATATAGTGGCACAAGCAGTAATTGTTGCCATTTCCACATTGGCGCAGCAATCTGTCATTCGAGCAGCCCAACCCCATTTAGGATTATCTTTGTGGGAGAGAGTAAACAAGGTTTTAGTAAGGGGCATCCTCCCAAGTTTGAAGGGGGGTTGATGCAATGGCTTCTAGTCAATGAAAGAATAGTATGCAGAGGCACCTTCGTATGGTAGAGTGTAGTGAGGTGCATAAGAAATTTTTAGCCACCTTTAAGTTATCGGGTGCTGCTCTTCAATGGTGGGAGTCTGTCACCACATCTGAACAGAGAGATACTTTACCTATAACTACATTTTGGGAACTTTTTTATCGAAGGTATTTTCCTTCCCTTAATTGAGACATAAAGATTTTTTAAGGTAATAGAACGGTGGCAGAATATGAGGAAGATTTTTCTAGATGGGAAAAGTTAGTACCTAATGAGGTAAATATGGAAGAGAAGCGTATATCGAAATTTGTTCGAGGATTAGATTGGAAAATCCTGCAATATTTGTTGGAGAGTCCTAAGTTAGAGACTTTTGTTGAGGTAGTAAATGCGGCACTACTAAAGTGTCATGAATATCGTCTTCGTTCACAAGAGGGTAAGAACTTTGGAGATTCGAGTTCATCAAGTAAGTTTGGCGAAGAGAGTGCCAGTGATGCTAGTGGGCAAAAAGAGTTTGTGGGTAAGTGTTTCTTTTGTAAATAAATAGGTCATAAAAAGAGAGATTGTCCTAAAAGAGGTAAAGGACCATGTTTTGATGAAGCTTGGGAAGTGCAACCCCTACAACAGATTCGAGGTCATTTTCTATCGGGGTACTATGATTGGGAGCCCATTGATGAGGAAGGGCAATCGGACTAGAGATGGATGATGTAAGTTAATTTTCCTTTATGAATTGGATAATTACTATATGAAGTTTTGGAAATATCGTATGGGAGATATTTATGAAAGGGTAGTGCTATATCCCTATTATGTATATAATGACCCTAAGGGGGGGATTTTGAGCAAGATAGGCTCTTATGTTATTATCTCTTGTAAAAGAATAGATAATTTTGTAATGCGCTCAAAAAGAGCTATGAACCTTGTGGTGAACGTAAGAATGGTTATGGGTAATAAGTAGTAATGATAAAATCTACTTCTTTTATATAGTCATGTTAGACTTACATAGTTGTCGTATTCCAGATATGGATGTGCCTTATAAATGGCAATATATGGAAATGATGTAAGATGTTATTTTTGATAAGAGTTTAGATTGTGGATTGATGGGATGCAGGAAAATTTTAGCTCATAATTATGCTAATTTTTGTGAGCTATATGTTGTTATATGTATGATGATATAAAAGACCTTGTGTTGGACATAAGTCATTCTATTTGGATATTGTATTATATAAACCGTTTTTAAAATAAACTGATTTCAAAATAAACTTTTTATCGGCCTTTGGGCCATTTCAAAATGATTTTTATAAAATTAATTCTTTTTCAAACTCTAGTCCGGATTTAACATATTCTCAATCCCCGACGTCGCCACATAGTAGTGTATTGGGAGGGTTCCTTGTTTGGATTTCGCTTTTGCGAGACGTCCCCCGTACGAAAGTGGCGAATGTCAGGAGTTGAGAGGAGTTATTTCTTTGGACCGTTCAAAAAATTTACTCTATTAAAATGTTAGCATTATTTATATCTATGGAATTGTGGAATTTTGGAGGCAAATAAAGCCTCATTATGATTGGTACAAGCATAAAGCTCGAATATAAAAGGGTGTATGGGAGCCCTTGTTGTGGAAATTGGTTTTATAAAACTCAAAATCAACTTAAATTAAAATAAATTCATCGTGGAAAGTTAGAACTTTGGAGATAGGGTTAGTGAGGATGGGTGTAGTAGAACTAGTTGAGCTTTGGAGAATTAGGCTTAGCAGAAATTTCGAGGACGAAATTTTTGTAAGTGGGGAAGTTTGTAACAACCCGAGGTCTTGGATACGGTAATTTATTTTTTTGGGGAGAAATAATATTATTTTAATTGGAGATTAATTAAATTTGCAATTGAGGTCAAAATTTGGAGTCGTTAGAAAGTGTGTCAAATGGCAATTCTGAGGGTGTAGTTGTGTCCGGAAGGGTTGAGAAAGTCAAAATGACTGTACTTGGGGTTTATTTAGGTTCCAAAATAATTTAGGACCGTTTGACTCGAATTAAAGTTATCGAGTCATTTAAAGTGTGTATAATCATTTAAAGATGTGTATTTTGGGATTATAGGCTTAATTAGCCTACGGGAGAAACAATTCTCCAAAGAGAGAAAGAGAAATAGAAAGAAAGAAAGAAGAAGAAAAGGAAAGAGAAAAAGAGAGAGAGAAAGTGAATTTTTCGGCTAATACGCAATCTCAAGGCGGATTCAGACCCTACGAACCCGAGGCAAGTGATTAAACTTGCTAAATAATTATTGTGTACCATTTATTGCATGATTTGTGGATTGATATTATGGGTTTTAGGTTTAGTTTAACAAAACATAACTTTTTGGTATAATCATAGATTTGATATGTAGATCTTTGATTTGAGGATAGAAATTAGTTTATATGTATTCCAGGATGAATATTGATGATATAAATGTGATTGGGTTGAAGAAAAATGGAGAGAAAATGATAAAAATGAATTTTGGTGTTTTAGGCTTCCAAAAAGTAGCCATTTTCGAGGTTTCTGAAGGGCCGAATCAATTCGGCCTCCCACTGAATCGATTCGGAAATATGCAGTCGCCCAGGTCCGAGTGACCGAATCGATCCGGACTCCAGCAGAATCGATTCATCCTGAGACAGAGTCCCAGGTCTGATGACCCAAATCGATTCGCCTTTCTGGCCGAATCGATTCCCTGGGCCGAATCGATTCGAAATTGGCCCGAATCGATTTAGAAACAGGGCTTTTTCAAGGAAAGTTTTCCTAGGGAGAATTTCTTCCCGTTTTGTTCGAGGTTATCGATTGGGAACCTCTATAGGAGATATTGGGAGTGTGTTTTGGAGACTTTTAGAGAGTTTCCTTATAAGAAATAATTGGAGTCATATTGACTAAATTTGAGGAATAGCGATTAAATAATACGGTATATTCTAAGTGGGGAAGCCCATCTTAATTTGGAGATTCTATGTGGAGAAAATAATTATAATTATATGAAAGAATGATATAAGTTTAGAGACATTGGATCTTAGGAATTAATCCCAAATGGGATTACTTTAAAGGTTCATAAAATGAATTGAACCATATTATGGATGGAGAATTACAAATGTAAATTGAGGTGCTTTAGGATAAAGAATATCCTTAACTTGAAAGAATTGAGAGACAATTCATAATAAGAAGCGACATTTGAGCTTCAAGCGAGAATTAGTATCGTGTATACTAAGTGGGGAAGAAGTGCGAGAAAATGATGAGTAGTATACCAAGAGAGGGAAATATACTAAACAATGACATTAATTTGGTTGCGCCTAAGGGCGTATAATAAATATGAAAATGATGTGGCAGGTATACCTTATATGATGGTATATCTTTATTACGTGATGATGTATGCATACCTTATACGATGGTATATATATATAGTGAAGCATACCCCTTCCTTGCTATCATTGGGAATTTAAGTGCGTTGAGGGTGAGCATCCTGACTCAAAGAGCAGGGTGTGGATAGTCCCCAGGTCATAGTCGTCTATTGTGATTATTATGCGATATATATATATATATATATATATATATATATATATATATGAATTCGTTTAGGGGTGAGAAGTCGGGGGTATGTGATGTTCTCACTTGCCGGTTAGGAACTATGACTGCTTCCCGGACGTTGTGTGCGTGAGTTGTTCACGAGGTGGGTGTCGTTGAACCCCACCAGGTGTCCCCAATTAGCTACGTATATGGGCAACTAGAAGATGATAGCATGTGAGACTGCGTCCTCGAGTTATAGCTCGGTTGGATGGTTATTGTTGCTTGTGTTTGTACTTGGGTATAGAGGGCATAATGGACCTCAACGACCTACATTGCCAGGATTAGTGTATCGGGGGGGTTCCTTGTTTGGATTTCGCTTCGGCGAGACGTCCCACGAATGAAACGCCGTGTACTGTTGAGAATTGGGATAATTATTTAATTAAAATTGGATAATAATAATTTGGGTTACATGCATCATGCATTGAGGGAATAATGAGCCTCGAGGATCAATACGGTCAGTAGTAGTGAAACGGGGGGGTTCCTTGTTTAGATTTCGCCTCGGAGAGATATCCCACGCACGAAAGCAATGCCGTGTTGAGAATCGAGAGGAGTTTAGTCCTTAACTCCTGATGCTAATAACTCATATATAATAATTATATATATTGGTTACATCCTGTATAAGGGCATCACTAGAATATAAAGTTCTAGTAATTGGGAATGTTGATGTATTGTGATGATGTGGTTATGAGGATGATTGTACAACTTTATATGTTCAACAAATGAACAAATATAAAGATAACTATAACATTTAAATTAAAGTATATGATTTAGATGGAATTCAGATAGGTATAGATTGAGAGATAGGTTAGATGATTTTAATTAAATATTTCATTTGGGTTTAAATTAGATTCTCTTACCTAAATATAATCGAGCATCCATTTGGAGATCACGAGCATACGCTTAGTGCGCGCTTTAGTTGAGAGACGAGTTGAATTTGATGGAGTGTTCGATTCCATTAAATCATGTAATAATGCATTTATAATTATTATGCATTTTAATACACTTGCTATAAAATGTTTTTCAACTCAGGCTCTGACCGGTTTATATTTTCTCCCTTCATGTATATATTGTATTACTTTAGGTGTTCCTCCGCGAGGACGCCATTAATGTTCATCCATCCAGTAATCGTGGAGCTGTGGCAATAGCGGACTGTCGCGGCACTTTGTTTTAGTCGATTCCTATCTTTGTACATCTAGATTAGGACTCATTTTGAATATTGAGTTATTATTCAAGTGTTGTAGGTTAACACTTTTATATTTCATTTCTCTTTCAGATTATTGTATTTTCTGTTACCCGAGAACATATTCGAGTATTTTATATTTGAGATTTTGTTGTACATTGTATTGTACTCTTTCTTAATATTGGAGTTTGCACTTTCACTCATCACAGTTAGATGTAATATTGTAGTTTGTTGGTTTGTTTTCATTATTGGTGTTGTTGTTGTTGTTGTTAAATAAAAGTTTTAAAATTTTGACAATTCGCTTTTAATGATTTCGGGTAGTTAGCCTTATATTATTACGTATTGTCAGTTGATGTTGAGACTGTTTCATCTGAGATACATGCTTTAATGTAGTATAGGGATGGCCACCCGTTATTATTTTGAGCGGGTTGTAACAATATCCCCCTAGACAATTGAATGAAAAACACAAAACTAAAATTGTGTTAGACAATTTAAAATTAATCAAACAAAAAATGTTAAACAATTTGAAATTAATAAAAATCAACAACCAAGCATCAAACACCAAAGACCAAACAACCAAAACAAACCTGGAATTGTGTTGATTTTAAACTTCTTCAAACTCCTCGAGACAACCATTATTTTGACCCTGAAAAAAAAAGTGTATAACATCACTTCAAATATTAGAGTATGTAAAATTCCAAATCTGAGTGTTGGATTGGTCCGTACAAATCCAAATACAAGCATCTATAGAGAGGGATGATAGCAAATAGAATAAAAAGACCCAAATCGTTGATTGAAACTACAAAACACAAACCCCTAATTTATTTATGAAAAATCGAAACAAAAATACCTAAAAACCCAAATCACGTAACACTACAGAGAATGGCAGCGTCGGCGTGAAGAGGAGGAGGGGGCGGCGGCATGAAGAGAAGGAGGGGCGGCGGGAGAGAGGTTGGGGAGGGGAGGGTTAGGGTTTGGGAAACCCTTGGATGAGTGAGACGGGTGAGGGTGAGCATGACCGTGTGCGCGTGTAAGTGGGGAGAGACTCGAGAGAATGTATGCGGGATCGAGCATTCCGGGTGTAAGGTGGGAGAGGATTACCAAAATACCCTAATTTCTGAATTTAAGGATAAGTTTGATAAGAAAAAAAAGATGGGAAACTAAATAATTGAGGGGTAAGGTTTTAAAAAAAGGGATGTGATCTTAACCACTAAAATGTATAAAAATATGTAAGGAGATGACACACATCTGAACCGTTAAAATGTGCAGACAATTCAAAAACCAAGCTACTTTATTTTATATATATATATATATATATATATATATATATATATATATATATATATATATATATATATATATACGTGTGTGTGTGTGTGTGTGTGTGTGTGTGTGTGTGTGTGTGTATACCTTTAGTTATATTGTCTTTGTACATATGATTTCCATTTTATCTTTGTCTTGAACTGAATTTAAAGCGTTGGTGGTATCGAAAGGAGGAAGAATTTCTTGTTCAAACTGGTAGAATGTTATGGTACGATAATGGTAATGAATTTACATTACTGACTTATATATTAAATCATAATATAACTATTATCTTCAACATGTAATTCTATAGGGGCCTCTACAACTCGGGAATGTTGTATGTGGGTTTTACATATTGAAGTTCATGAGAGATCTAATGGGGAGTTTGTCTCAATCTATAAACTAAAGGTAATAAATATTTATTTTATAATATTTTGTTTCCCTACTAATTACCTTTATTAGGAAAAAATGAGTACAACTTGTGTTATTTGATTTGTTAAATGAAGGAGTTGGCTGAAAAAGCAACCTATGAAAATCATGAGATAGAAGAGGTTCAGCATAGGTTCATCGATTTCATTCATGATTATTTTTAGTGAGCATCAGTTGTGGACAATTTTGGCATATCCTTTTAGGTACCTTTTTTTTCTTCATTCTAATTAATTACTTTGTGTCGATGTTAATAATGTTTAATATAGAGAATCAAAATACTATGTACGAAAATATAACAAAAATCATAATTAATATTATCAAAACACTATAAAAATATGATCTCAAGAATAATGTTGTTGTTATTGAATGGACGGGGTGAGATTTATATTATCCTTGTTGCTGATGATGCTGAATACCCGGGGTGGGCTTTATATTGTTGACGGTAAATGCCCGAGGTGAGATTTATTTTGTTGATGGTGAATGCCCGGGTTGGGATTTATATTGTTGTTGTTGGTTAAACATGTTATGTTTAATTTTGTATTATTAAATAAATAAAGGAAACTCTGCCGAAATTTTCACTAAATCTTCCCCATTTATCTCTTCCATGTGTTCAAAAAGAATAAAGTAAAAATTAACTTTGAGATTATGCAAATGTTTTGTTATGTGCGTGGTGGCCTTTATATTGTTGTTGATTGTGAATCCCCGAGGTGATCTTTATATTGTTACTATCGATAGTGAATGTTAATGGTGGTATTTGTATTGTTATTATTGTTAAAAGTGCATGATTGCGGTGGGATTTCTATTGTTGTTGTTGTTGATGAAGTTGAATGCCTAAGGTGGGCTTTATATTATTGTGGTTGGTTAAACATGTCATGTTTAATTTTGGATTATTAAAATAATAGAGAAAACTCTATCGAAATTTCCATAAAACCTTCCCCATTTATCTCTCCCATGCCTTAATAAAGAATGAAGTAAAAATTAACTTTAAAATTACGAAAATATCTTTTTATGCTTGATATTATATTAAAATATCATTATTGTTTGAGCTATATTCTTTATATGGTTAATATGTTTTAGTTGTTAACTACTATTGGTTTCCCTCTTTTCTTCAGATATCGATCCCGTTGTTTCCTATTGCGTATCCGATGTAGCTGTTGTTAAATTTGGTTTCTATGCTAAACGAATGGAGCTAATGTTGCAGTATAATTTGCTAGTTTTTATGTCTACAGTATATGTCGTTTTAGATATGTTTTCATTAGTGAGTTGTCCTGAAGTGAATTGGAAAACTGTTGGTGTATATTTTTTTAATTCCAAATATTAATGACATTTTTTGTACTTATTCTTCAAGTTATATTGGTACTTGGAATTTGCTACTTTGAGTATGGAAATTTTTTCTTTGAATTGACAAATTGTATTTTTATGCATTTTATGTTTGGGTTATTTGAATAGTAGAATAGAATTCAATCCCAAAAAAGAAAGGAAACTAAAACTTTAATGATGGTTTACATTTCACATATAAAAACAGGTATGTTTTATAACTGTTTTATGTACACTGTCATTATAATTAACAATGTAACTGTCGTAATAGGTACCTTTTATGAAGATTTGTATGGAAAATTTTTGTAATATGATGGTTTGTTATGCGGTTTTGCCAACACCAATTTTATTATGACACACAACATTATTGTTAATGACTGTTTGTATGAAAAACTATCCTAATATGATGGTTGTTGTGACGATTTTGTCAACACTGATTTTGTTATGACACACAACATTACGATGATTTTTAAAGCTTTGAAAACCGTCATAAAATTCCTTTTATGACCCTTTTTTCCTGTCATAAAAATGTCTATTTCTAGTAGTTGTTGGAGACTGAGGGTGGACCACCACCTATGGGCAACTCTGGACTGAAGAGATCTTCGTAAGTTGCATCTTGTAAAACCTCTATAGTGCTGATTAAAAGGTTTTACCTATAAGGGTTTTTTTCCTCATATTGCCTTGTCGTGTTAGAATACTTTATTTTATATCCTTTATCACCTAGATGCTTGTTTAGGGTTGTAAGGACACAAATTTCCAATTGAGTCCTTTGTAGTTTTGGCTCAATTCCGGATAAAAATATTTGAGTCATACGATAGAGTTCGAGTTTATCCATTCAAGCCTATGACGTGTTTGTTGAAGACGTAGCGGCCAAGATATTAAAGATTCATCAAATGCCGTGTGTGTTGTGCCTCGTTTCTACGTCATCAACATGGTTCCATTGCTCCTAAGGTATGAATGCATTTTAATATCAAAATAGGAGCTTGGAACATTATTTATTGGGTGTATTTTAGAAATTTATTTTAGGTGTTAGTATTTTTTTGTTAAACTTTTTTTGAATTCATAGTTCTAAATATTTTGTTCTCGGACACCTTTCAATAGAAAAATCATATCAAATCCAAAAAAAATCAGAATAACACGAAACTGGCGGCCACGCGTTCGTATCAAAATTATCTAGAACCATGGCCTAAGATCTCTTTATATAGATTGTTCGAACGACCTCGTTCGAATGAGAAGTCTTTCGAACGAGTTTTCAAAAGAGAATTTTTTTTTCCTTTCTGTCACTTCGTTAGAAGTCTCGTTCGAACGAGATTTCTAAAGAAAAAACAGCGGGAACAGTTTTAAGCCAGTTTTTTCCACTTTTCCACTACTTTACCCCACTTCCTTTTTGACATACTTATTAAGTGTGGGAACTAACTTTTTGAAGACATCTTTTTCACATTCTAAGAGTCTTTTGAGAGTAAAACTTTTAAGAAAAAATTCCATGTTTTGTGTTTGATTTTTATGGATTAAATTCACCAAAAAAACACGTACACACCCACTTGTTTAGTTTATTCCAAGTACCTATTGATATATCATTGGTTGGAGAGTTTTGGCACATGGTTTTCTCTACACCAACAAGAAGAGAGTTTGGATTCTTCTCTACTCCAAAAAGGAGAAAAGTTTATTGCGGTGTTCTCACTCGAAGAAAGGCTTCGCGTACGGATTGACGGAGACCATAGCCTCATCGATGGAGTTCGAGACTGTGGAGGAGTCCACGTTTATTCATTAGGAGGAGGTTGAAGATCGAAGGAGCGCGTCAAGGCTTGGACGGACTCAAGTCAGTTTGTGTAAGTCCTCATGTGCCGAGTCTTTGTAAAAACTACCATACTTAGTGAATTTGTGTCTTGGGCTGTCCGAGATTTTTCCCATTTGTGTTTTCCTCGTACATCGGCGCGTCGTGTGATATTGTTTAATTTTATCTTGCTATATCACCTAGATGCATGCTTAGGACTAAAATATAAAATTAGTTCAAAATCACAATCTATTTAATTTGGTGCAAATTTAATGTTTGGGTATGTTCAATTTAATTCAAGTGCAAAATTACTTTATCTAGATAACATGCAAGTTTAACTTGAATTGGATTAATGTGTGTTTAAGTCGAAATGAAAATTGTGTGTGTAGTTTTAATTTTACTTTTAGTTTAGTTTTATTTTTTTCATAAGTTGGTTTGTTCTCTTTAAGAAAAGAAAATTTTAAATAACTTTTGGAAAATTAAAATTTGAACCATTTCATTATATTTGAATTTAAAAAATGGAGGCGTCCGCTCTTTCAAATTTGTATCAGAGCCAAAGCGATAAATTATTTCGTTAAAGATCTTTTAAATAATTTTTGGCTAAAATGGAATTTTCTCCATTTTCAAAATTTCCTATTTTTGATGGTTCAAACTACGCGTATTGGAAAGCGCGAATGAAATCGACACTAAAATATATCGACGAGAGAGTTTGGATGTCTGTTGTTAACGGGTGGTCCCCACCTACTCATTTAGTAGATAATGAGCATGTTCTCAACCCCGCCGATATATGGAGTGAGGGTGAATTTAAACTTTCTAACTTTAATTCCCGAGGTTTAAATGCCTTGTTTAGCGCTGTCACACAAGATGAATTCCGACGCATTATGACGTGTGAGACAGCTAAAGAAGCGTGGGATATTTTGCAACTCACTCATGAAAGTACTAGTGTCGTTAAAGCTTCGAAACTTCAAAACCTCAGCACTCAATTTGAAACTATCAAAATGAATGAAAAATAAACTTTTGATGAATTTTATGCTAGACTTTTTGATATTGTTAATTCATCTTTTAACTTGAGAGAGAAAATACCCGACAACCGAGTAGTAAAGAAAATTCTAAGGTCCCTACCGGATAGATTTATTCCAAAAGTGACCGTTTTAAATTCTTTACCAACTTTAGCCTCTATGAAATTAGAAGAGCTCGTAGGTGATTTACAAACCTATGAACTAGACATGTTTCCCTCTAAAACTGAAAAGAAAATTGAAAAGGGCGTTGCTTTAAAAGCCCGAAAAGAGGTCAAACAAGTAGTAGAGAGTGAGAGTGATAGTGACTCGGAAGATATGGCCTTGTTTGCTAGGAAATTTCAAAAATTTCTTAAATTTAACAAAGATAAATTTAAAAATGATTTTAAGAAATTTGAAACTTCTAAGCATGACAAAGAGGAAAAGATCCCTAAAATTTCTAAAGAAAATTTAAATAGGGATGAGTCAAATAGGTGTTTTGGTTGTGAGGGTTATGGCCATAGGGCTTTTGAGTGCCCCACTAAACTAAGGAAAGAGGGTAAGCGACCCATTTCATATAATGCGACCCTTAGTGATAGTGATAAGGAAGAGGGACTCGATTCCCCCACTAAGCCCAACTTTGTGGCTTTTATGGCTAGTCATGTGAGTGATAGTGAGAACTCGTCGATTGATGAAACTTTAACACATGACACTTCCGAGGTCAAAGTTTTTTATTCCAGAGAGAGTGAAAATGAAGAAGAGGTTAATGTAAGTGAACTTCGAAATGCTTTTCAAGAACTTTATAAAGAATCTATTAAATTGAAAAGAGCTCATTTGAAGTTAGAATCTAGTTTGAAAGAACGTGTCAAGGTCGTTGATAATAGTATGTTGGTTGAAGACCTTAGGACACGAGAGAAAACTCTTCTAGAGAAGCTTGAATATATAGAAGGCGAGAGAGATAGCCTTAGGGGTTTAATGGAATCCTTGAAAAAGGAGCTTCTTGTTTTTTAAGAGCGAAATGTTTTATTAGAGTCTAACATTTTAGAATTTTAAAATAAATTAAAAGACTCTAGTAATGTCAAATTTGATTGGGAGTGTCGTTCGAAAAAATTAGATAAAATATTAGGAACGGTTCAAATTAAAAATGACACTTGTGGTTTAGGTTTCAATACTTGTAATGAATTTACTCATAACGCCAAAACCAATGTTTTAGGAGAATCTACTAGGAAAGTCTTTAGAGATCACTCCTTAGGTAAATCTTTTCGACATGTTTTTACTTGTACACATTGTGGTCGAAAAGGTCATCTTATGAAAAAAAAAATTGACCTTAAACTTATTCCTAGAAATCTCAATGTAAAGCAACCAATGTAGTTAAAATTCCTACACCCCAAGATAGTCATTCTTCATTAATTTGGGTTAGGAAATCCGACTTGGTTGCCTTGGAAAATGGGGTTTTTGATTCTCATTTACTTTCACATGCTTCCTCCCTTGCTAAATCTGACGGATGAATGTGTGAGTGTTTGCATACTTTAGCTTTTGTACTTCATGCTATATTTACATGCTAAATGTATGCTTGTTTAATCATTTTCTAGTCTATGCTCCATGTTTATCACATGCTAGAATTATGATTGTTGTTTATCTTTTGTATTATATTTCCTTCATTTTGTTTGCATTAAATTAAAAATACAAAAAATATTTTTGTTTATCATTTGGATTTTATCTCTTGGTAATTTAAGCTTAATGAAAAAATTCAAATGATTTTTGTTTGTCTTTTGAGTATATATTTTTTTTTTGGTTAAAAATTTTAAAAACCCAAAAAGATTTTATTTTGTGTGTATTTTAGTTTGACACGCTTTATGTGGCATACACTAGTGTTTGAATCCCATCTTTTACGCTCTCATGTGGCTAGAACTTTTGGTTTAGATTGTCAATCCTTATTATGTTCTTTACCATGCTTACATGGAGTAGTTGGATTTTGTGTTGATTAAAGGGATTCTATTTTTATATGCCTCTATTCACACATGCACGAGCTCTTTTGAAATTTGAACTTCATGTGTATATTTGAGCTATGTGTGGTGTTATCCTTCCAATCTTGTCATCTACATATTTGTGACTTAGGACTAGTGCATGTCAAAATCCGTTGCACGTGAGATTTGTGTGAAACATAAAAACATGATTAATATAAATGTGCACGGGGAAGGGCTCCGAAAGGACTTAGTTATCCTTTGCGATTGTAAGCCACCGTTTTTGAATGGACCTAAAAGAAATACGTGGTTCAAAGGCCTAAAAATAGAAAATATGGCATTAAAAAGAAAAATAATTTGCCAAGGCCTATGTTTGATTGATATATTCATTCAAATTTAATATAAATGCATATTGAGGGAGATTGGATGGTATATCAACGGTTTGCACAATGTCCGTTTATCCTAGTTGCATATTTCATGTCATGACTCTATTGGTTTGGAGAATCATCAATATGCTAGGCTTGTATGCATTGTGTATGTTTGTTCATTGAGTTCAATCTATATTGTCACATGAGGTTATATTCAAATGTGATAAAGTTTGCAATCAAACGAGAACTCCGTGAACATGTTTTTAAGTGATTGGGTCTAAATTTAATCGTTACTAGTTTACACCCCAACACTTCTGTTTCCATATGACACATTTTTTCCTTACGAGTGTGAAAGACTTATATTATATTTTGTGTGTGTCATTTGTGTGTGTGTGTGTGTGTGTGTGTGTGTGTCTATATATATATATATATGTATATATATATATATATGTGTGTGTGTGTGTGTGTGTGTGTGTGTGTGTGTATGTATGTGTGTGTGAGTGTGAGTCTCTTTGGTATATATTATGTATACATATATTTGATATTTTTGTTTAGTCTTTGCCTTGATTTCTAGTCCATATATGCTTTAATTCATAATTGGTATCCATCTTATTGCATTCTTTATTGATATCACATGCTTAATACTTAGGTATCATATTGGTATCTGTTTCTTGCATGTTAGTTGGTATCCATTATTATTTGTTGGATTAGTTATGATCTTGTTGGCCATGTGCTTCCACGTCCTCATCACTTTTGCACATTTGCCTGTTTTAGCTTGTTATCCCATTTTATGTATCCCTTGTTTAATTTAAGGGTAACATGCTTTAATTGGGGGATATAAGTTAATTTTTTATTCTTTAGGCTTTGTCTATTCCTGATCAAAAAGGGGGAGAATGATAGGGGAAGAAATGGTATCTAATCCTATTATTATCGTATCTTAGTTTGGGGGAGATTTATCTTAGGGGGAGACGTCTTTCTAAGTAGGTCATTTGTTTGATAAAGGGGAGAATTAATTTAGGGGGAGCAATTATTTAATTGCATTTAATATTTTGATATTGCCTATGCGTTTAATAGTTTGCTTAAGTGTGCAGGAATTTTTTTAAATGGCAACATTCAACATCGACAAAGATATTGAAAGTGTGCAGGAATTCTTTTAAATGGCAACATTCAACATCGGCAAAGATATTGATCCTTGGGTTGTTTGCGTCAAGCATTGTATTTTTATTCCGAGTGGGACATTGTTTTTTAGTCTAGTGAGCTTGACGGCCCTTTAGGATTTTTATTTAGTTTTTGTCCCGGAATAGCCAAGGGGGGAGATTTGTAAGGACACAAATTTCCAACTGAGTCCTTTGTAGTTTTGGCTCAATTTCAAACAAAAACATTTGAGTCATACGATAGAGTTCAAGTTTATCCATTCAAGCCTATGACGTGTTTGTTGAAGACGTAGCGGCCAAGATATTAAATATTCATCAAATGCCGTGTGTGTTGTGCCTCGTTTCTACGTCATCAACATGGTTCCATTGCTCCTAACGTATGAATGCATTTTAATATATATATATAGGAGCTTAGAACATTATTTATTGGGTGTATTTTAGAAATTTATTTTGGGTGTTAGTATTTTTTTGTTAAACTTTTTTTGAATTCATAGTTCTAAATATTTTGTTCTCGGACACCTTTCAATAGAAAAATCATATCAAATAAAAAAAAATTAGAATAACACGAAACTGGCGGCCACGCGTTCGTATCAAAATTATCTAGAACCATGGCCTAAGATCTCATTATATAGATTGTTCGAACGACCTCGTTCGAACGAGAAGTCGTTCGAACGAGTTTTCAAAAGAGAATTTTTTTTTCCTTTCTGTCACTTCGTTAGAAGTCTCGTTCGAACGAGATTTCTAACGAAAAAACAGCGGGAACAGTTTTAAGCCAGTTTTTTCCACTTTTCCACTACTTTACCCCACTTCCTTTTTGACATACTTCTTAAGTGCGGGAACAAACTTTTTGAAGACAGCTTTTTCACATTTTAAGAGTCTTTTGAGAGCAAAACTTTTAAGAAAAAGTTCCATGTTTTGTGTTTGATTTTTATGGATTAAATTCACCAAAAAAACACATACACACCCATTTGTTTAGTTTATTCCAAGTACCTATTGATATATCATTGGTTGGAGAGTTTTGGCACATGCTTTTCTCTACACCAACAAGAAGAGAGTTTGGGTTCTTCTCTACTCCAAAAAGGTGAAAAGTTTATTGTGGTGTTCTCACTCGAAGAAAGGCTTCGCGTGCGGATTGACGGTGACCATAGCCCCATCGATGGAGTCCGAGACTATGGAGGAGTCCACGGTTATTCATTAGGATGAGGTTGAAGATCGAAGGAGCGTGTCAAGGCTTGGACGGACACAAGTCAGTTTGTGTAAGTCCTTTTGTGTCGAGTCTTTGTAAAAACTACCATACTTAGTGAATTTGTGGCTAGGGTCGTCCGAGGTTTTTCCCATTTGGGTTTTCCTCGTACATCGGCGCGTCGTGCGATATTGTTTAATTTTATCTTGCTATATCACCTAGATGCATGCTTAGGACTAAAAGATAAAATTAGTTCAAAATCACAATCTATTTAATTTGGTGCAAATTTAATGTTTGGGTATGTTCAATTTAATTCAAGTGCAAAATTACTTTATCTAGATAACATGAAAGTTTAACTTGAATTGGATTAATGTGTGTTTAAGTCGAAATGAAAATTGTGTGTGTAGTTTTAATTTTACTTTTAGTTTAGTTTTATTTTTTTCATAAGTTGGTTTGTTCTCTTTAAGAAAAGAAAATTTTAAATAACTTTTGGAAAATTAAAATTTGAACCATTTCATTATATTTGAATTTAAAAATTGGGGTCATCCGCTCTTTCAAGGGTAATAAGATATATTTTGGACTTATGTGTGTTGGACACTTAATTATAGAAATTATCCATTAAGATCTCAAGCTCACTCTTCACTTATATTCAATTATTTATTTTAATTTTTTGTTTTAGGGATTTTCATTTTCAAGGTCGGAAGAACTCGGGACATTAAAGTTGGTTGCGCCAAATTATTTCCTATTGCACCTAAAGACAATTCAATTTATGAAAGTTAAGTGGAAACCACATGAAGTGGAGATGATAAGGTATTTTCCAAACAACTCTAATGTTTTGTATAAGATGACAATAACTTTTAGTAAATAAGATCAAAACAATATAAAATTGGCTAACGAAGAATTACAAATTCTTCAAAAGGGTTCAACAACATACCAGGTAGAGTGATTTTAATTACCTTTAGTTTAGTTTAGTTTTTTTATCTGAACTTGAACTTGCAAATATTTACTTCCTCTATTTGAAGAGATCATATAGTTGTACCAATTTTTGTCTTGATGATTATATGAACTACAATTTTCATAAAATTTATGTCTATAAAGTCATATATGTTAAAATTTTATGGGAAGTAACTGAAGTGTTGCAAAGTTTGTTATCACTAGATTCTTAGAGCTAGAATGGTGGATAAAACTTTATTTGGACTGGATTTGTAACACTTTTTTATCGTAAATATGGATAATGAAATTGATGTTACTAATTAGCTATTGAATTTCTAACTCCGTTTTAACCTTAATTTCACTATTTGTATCTATCTCGAATTTTTTTAGCTATATTTGTTTGATGTTTTTATATAGATTTTTCTTGATGAATATTAGGTGTAGGTACAGGCACTATACTTAGGGGAATCTATCTGACATAAAATTTGTTTCACAAAACTTACTTTATGTTGTATTATATGTGACACCTCGCCCAATTAAATATAGGTTGATCAGTCCATTATTAAATTAAATCAGGATATCTAGTTGGTTAATTCTTAGCATCACTATCGAAAACCATTAATTACTAACCACCTATTAGTTAATTAAGCCGATATCGAATTTTTATCTTATAAATGTACATGCAATGATTTGTAATATATAAATAAATGAATAAATCATATTCACCATTCTAATTGACCAACATCATCAATAATAAATTAGATGAATCAAATAAGATATGACTGGAATAAACACTCCAGCCTAAAACTCCAATACAGTAATCCATGACTATCTTAATCTAACAATTGAAAATAAATGAAGTACATAGTCCATGAAAGTAACTACTAATAAAAGGTGGGGAAACATGCCCAACTGAAGTAGATGAAATGACACATAAGATCTGAAAAAATGGAGGTGTCTACTACCGAGGTCCTACAATCGTCCACAATAACTGCAGCATGTCAAATGGGAATGGACTCTTAAGATAGGCATCCCTGTGGCTGGGCACCTAAAATGATTTTCACAAAATAGATTTGGAAAACGGGCCAGAGCCCAAGTAAAACAGTTTAAAAATATTTGCAAGTATTTAAAATTCATAATCAACAAATATCATTTACATGTTACTTTCATGTTCTCTCACTTGAGCTCCTCACCCCACTACTATTGTGCACGCCTAACGTATTCTACTAACTCATTCTAGTTATGCCACCCGGCCTAGCTAGTTCAATTCAATTTCTTTACTACACATATTAACTCATGGTGTTCACCTATATTACCCATACAACACGCTATTGATTTTTTTTCTCATATGTTTTAAATCAATTAGGAATTTATCAAATAGACGCCAAGTTTCCACATACTTAAGTTATTTTTCGGTATCATTATCTTTCTCCTCTAATAACTACACACGGTAGAATAAACTGCAATAATATATATACACATATCACTCGTATTATATATATACTAATACAACACCCCTAGGCTGAGACCTTTGGTGCATGCATACTATCAAGTCCCGGTGCATCATGTACTAAATAAAGGACTACCGATTCAGAATCAATCTCGAACTATAAATACAAATAACACATATTGGAGGTGAACATAGTTCTAGGCTTTGGGCTACGCACATACCTATGCACCCAAATGACCTTGCACGCCATTGTTCACACAAATAGTGATCCAACCAAAGTTTTATGTTCTGAGGCACCAATCTAAAATCCCCCCAGTGGGCTCCTCGGGATAAGACTGTCCCCTTTGCAAACCTCCCACGATAGTAAGCAGCGTAGGTATGTCATACACATAAGAAATAATGCAATAAGTATTCACGCCACCTATATATTTATATCATCAGTATAGGTATACGCATGTCCTATATCATATGTTCCATATGTAGTATATTTGTATCCTGAATATCCCACGTATTTGCAAATTTCAATTTAACTTCTTATTGTACATTCTCGAGTACCCTTCACTACTCTAATTTTGCCCATTATTCTCTAACATATATCAGTAGGTAACTCACTCATATCCTGTTGGTCTAAGACATTGTTTTCTCCAGTCCCTCAAGACACTATAAAATTCTTGAATTCGATTTTCACCCACATTTTTACTTAATTAATCTTAGTCCTTAAATCCCTCTCATGTGACTAAGTCTCAAATCCCATATTGGCCTACTGATAATTTAATTTAATTCTCTTTATAATTAAAATTTCATCTCAAAAGTTAATTTGGTCGTTTCCCACTAGTTCTAAGCAAAAGGGGGGAAAATTGGCCAAATCTGGGAAACTGAATCAATTTGGCCTTGGTCCGAATCGATTCGCTGGAACAGGTATCGTCTTCTCCAATTGAAATAGCTAGGAGTTCCACCATTTTTTATCTCTAAACCTTTATGATTCGATCCCATTCACCCAACCAAGAATAACAAACATTATACCAACCCAAACAAATGATTTCCAACGTTTTATAATCATCAAGTCATCACAAAATAACAACTACTTTGAATTAATTTAAGATTTTCCAACAAAAAACCCTAGTTTACCATTTTTCATCAAAAACACATATATAATGCAGACTTCTTCACATTCATAAAATTCTTCTTCATACATAGGGGATTTAAACCTAACATTATTTCAGCTAATTATATGATTGAAATCTCTATCTTTGTCATTAACATTCAAATAATTAAGATTTTTAATAATCCTACACTAACATGGATAATACATCTACTCTAAATTAAGCAAGATAAATACTTGCCTCTAAAATTAGGTCTAAATATCTGTGAATTGATGGCGTGGGTGTATTCATCTTCCCTCGATCTACGCTACGGTGGTGTTGGTGGTGTAGAAGGTGCAACAATGGTGGTTCTAGCCTTTGGGAGTACCTATCCTTCCTCTTCTAATGGCCTATGTAAGTTTTGCAGATTCTAAACCTAATGGAGTTAACCTAACACTAATATACACTTAGAAATTTTTATCGGTGTAATTCCCTTAAAATTTCAAACGACTAAAATTCCCCTCTGAGGTGCGGGTTTGGCCTAAAAGTGCCTCGGAATTCAAACTGAACCCCCATGTAGACTTTTTTGACTATCTCGACCCTTCCAGACACATTGGAGCTCTCAAAATGATCATATGAATGACTTATAAATCTCTTAATTTTTATTTCATTAAATTAAGTCCCGACAGGGCTCACACACGTGTCCCGACTAAATTACCATAATCGTCGTATTTCTCACTCATGACAATTTTAATATATTCTTATCATTATTATTACTCATTCACTAAGTAATATTAAATACAAATAAATATTAACCCTTATCTCGTTAATTAATATTTATTTTACTAGATTAATTTTCCAATATAATTTAATTAATCCCAATTAATTCCTAATATAAAAATCAGTAAAATTACGGGGTGTTACATACTTCCCCCTAATAACGGAATTTTCGTCCCGAAATTTGGAAAAATAATACCTGGTGTATATAACTCTGGATATTTTTCGCGCATCTCACCTTCGCGTCCCTAAATAGACTCATCGGCCACAATATGTCCCATAATACCACATTAACTTCTTGCACACAACTACATTCGAACATATTCAAAATAGTTACTCGCAATACTCTTTTGGCATTTCCACTATACACACACCAAGGGTACCCTTTTGGTCGGAGAACCACTCACTACAACCCACGATTAGCGATAAGTCTATTCAAACCTTAACATGTCAGCGTATTCACATATGCTTATGGTCTCATTTATAATGATACACAAACCTATTGTAAATCAGATAACAATGTCTCAAAAGTCGAGCATATACTCCACTGGCTCTATCATCCCTATGTTAGAAAATGCCTCATTTCTATAGGTAACAATTTCGCTTATTGTCGTACCAAGCCATCTCTCCTCATGGAACACATCATCAGCAATCTCTGACTACTCATGTTAAGCCTCAAAACTTTAGTTCACATCAACGTACTCTCACTGCATTTCTGAACTATACAAAAATGATGAGGATTAACTTAATCCTTGTCAACGGACCATGACTCACTCCATGTCCAAGAAACTTGTTACTTCCCCATTCTCTACTATCCCAAGGGTGGGCAATAAAATTTCTTCTTATGACGCCTCAGAAGTCACTTCTTAATTAATGTACTGCTACGAGTCATCACATGTAGCTCTACCAGTTGCAGTTAGTATCCCGAGTTTCTCCAAAATTCAAAACATGCATTCTCGCATTCTATCATATTCTATGTCATCCCTCCCGACTATCCATTGGCCTACGGTTGACACGTCTAGATCAAGACTCAACTTTATTCTCATCTCCTCCTGACACTCCCTATTCAAGGTCGGCTAAAGTCTCTCGTCCTCATTTACAACACTACTGGGTGGTACCTTGTGCTGGTTCATTTCTGATCTTTAATAACACGCTGGGCAAACTGGCCGATAATATAACATACCCCAAACTAATAACGATAATTTTTTTCATGGACAATTATCTTCACATCCCACAGAAAATCATGCCCACTCTGCAATTTTTGGATATTCCAATAATGAACTTTACCAATTGCCCCTCCATAGAATCATCAATCTATCATAACATTGAGATGGGTAGTTCCAAACTAACCTTGTCCTTTTTCGACTGGCGCATTTGGATACAACCTCAATATGTCTCACTCAACCCGAAATCAACACACTTAACATCTCATGCCATATGGAACATCTTACTCCCCCTTTTCTACGATATAAGAATCATGGTCCATGTGTTTGTTCCAAAGTTGTATAGTTCTTAAAACCTTTTCCACCTGTTAGAATTTTACCAACCTATCTACGTGCAAAACACTCTACGCATTTAACTGAGTGAGAATTAACTTGTTCCCAATGTATTTTGACTCATGTTTTAACTCACCTCGGTTGTGGGAGTTTTCTCGTGATATACACACAGTCAACCTCTCTCCCTTCCTCGAACGAAGTTCAGCCTCTCCTACCTCTCCACTTATTTTTTGACTATCCCACTGATACATTTACAATATCTTCCTAAGCCTCCTTATCATAGATGATATCAAAAGTGTAACTAACCAAGGCGTCCATACACCCTATACCCCATGCACAACTGCACAATCATCTCTAACGCTCCACCTACTTATCTCAAGTTTGACCCTGCACTATCAGTGCGGCTATACCGTATGGCTAAACTCATTTAACCTGCTAAAATGATTTAATTCCCCTCGAGACTTACCCACCCATCAACTAGTGGTGCAAAACATTATCCCCAGTGCTCTCCACACAACACTACTCGACTCTATCAATCTTATGTCATAGAATAACTCTCAGATCATGCTTTCACCCACATACATATGTAATAACTAAAGTGATAACTCATGCCCCAGTGACCAACACATCTCTCAACTCTCGAAATTCGTTGGGATTCATGCGTGGGCCGCCTCGTAAGAAAAATTGAAATAAGGAACCCCTCGATACACTACAACCTAGCATTATCGGACATCGAGATCCATATGTCCTACACACTTGATCCTAATATCCAAAATCATATCCCGGGATATACAAGTCTTACTGTCCACTCCCACATCACTAAAGGAGTTATACAACATGAAGCTCTCACTATCACTAGTTTCTCGTGCTAGGTCGACAACGAGATAAATTTCTCCTCTTAACAGTTAACTTAATATACCCCGAATCATATCAGTACAGTCCCTACACACTAGGATCAAATGTAACGAGGAAACTATCACCTTTGAAGTCTCCTCTACAATATAATATAAACGCGAGCTCAACCTTCTTCTAGGTGACACATCGCTATACAACATATCCTGCCCTGGAATAGAGAACACGATAGCCTTGATGTAACA
Source organism: Sambucus nigra (assembly GCA_949130495.1). Classification (NCBI taxonomy): domain Eukaryota; kingdom Viridiplantae; phylum Streptophyta; class Magnoliopsida; order Dipsacales; family Adoxaceae; genus Sambucus; species Sambucus nigra. The sequence continues at coordinate 576,781,700 of OX422217.1, forward strand.
ATCCAACATCGCTTAACCCATCACTAACCAAAGTATACCCAAGATAACGTTATACTCGAATATTATCTCTCAAAACAAGTCATCCCACTAAAATATATTCTCTTAGTGTACCAACCCATTTCCCTGCATATGGAATGAAATAGATACCCGCAACGCAATGGTAAATATATAGATATAAAAGTAACACCATCGATACATGTACTAAACTTGTCTCACGTCTTAACCTAGTGCTAAAGAAATACTATAGTTTCCTCATTTTACACAAAATATACCCCATTCACCCAAGGATAAGACTCATACTTTCAATTGTTAATAACATTGGCGGTCCAAATTCTTCCTGGACATAACACTCTCGCCCGAATCCATCCCAAAAACTTTTACAACGATTACCCCTATTGGGCATACCGCTCCTGTCCCCTAACTCATTGTGGACAAGGTCGATAAATGTGGCCCTACTCTCCACACATAAGATACCTCTTAGTGTTATTCCCCTATCTCTGGCCCTATTGGGATTGTCCTTCTCTCGGACCTGGTAGTCTTGGCCCTGATTATTACCCCTGTTGTTCCTTTAGCTTGCTTGCCATGTGGAACACTCTGTTGTCCCTATCGGCCCTACTTGAATTCATTGTCACTTCGAAGGAATTTCATTGATATACATCATTTAGTTGGGTCCCCGACTTGGTATCCTTTTGTGGTGCATCAATATCACCAATTACCTTTAATCTTGCCCTTCTAGCTATTCTCCCCCACTCTCTTGGCTCCCTTCTCATAGAAACATTGATATAAATATTGTGAAAGTATGTCATTGACGCCATGTGTCCAAATCGTCCAAGACTGATTTCCCATAAATAGTGGTGAATCGTAATAATGAGTCCATCATTATATTTAATAGCCTTCTTCTCCACTACCTACCTTCCTGGGTACGGGTTCACTTAAATAAATAAATTCTTCATCACAATGAACCACTATCCGTCCTTCCTGTGAAAAGTCCAGCGACTTCCTTGGCATCTCTGTCTGAACAGAAGATGAACGAACTTGTGGTTAAATCGCACCCAAAATTTCTCGATGAATTCCTTATCTACTTCATATTATGTGGTGACTATCACCCACCATGGCAGCACTGCTCCTACAAGCATAAATTTAAACAAAAATTTAAGTCATGAGTGCCACTGCACTCCACCCCACACCATTTCCTTTGGATTGTCTCCTTCCGTTGGCCCATCACACTTCCTCTCTTACCCAAATCCTTACAGATGGCGCTTTGAAAGATCTCCTTTAACTTCCCCCTTTACCGAGTATGTTGGTTGAGTCTAAATTTGTACCACCGTTCTCTACGACGGTGCTTGAGGAAACTACTCCGCCCTAGTGATTATCCTATCGTTATCTACCTAAATAATAATCATAGTGACTCCCATCGTGCCCACTATTCCCAGAATGTTGCATGGCTTCTGTTGAGCCTCTCACTCTGCAGTCATTCTAATGGCCCCCACCGGTCGCCCTATATTGTTCGGTGTACGAAACTCAATTGAACTCGCATATGATTTCTATTAACTATACTTAGTAGCAGGAGAACGTAAATGTGCGTACGAAGAGGAATACAATAATCCTATAATAGGGCACTATATCAAAGAAATCTACGCTGAAGCGTAATAAGCCGCACAGATCATAAGGACAATAGAACTTGATGCTCTGATACCATCTATGACACCCCGCCCAATTAAATACCGGTTTATCAGTCCTTTATTAAATTAAATTTGGATATCTAGTTGTTTCATTCTTAACATCACTATCGAAAACCATTAATTATTAACCACCTACTAGTTAATTAAGTCGGTGTCAAATTTTTATCTTTTAAATTTACACGCAATGATCTGAAATAAATAAATAAATAAATGAATAAATCACATTGACCATTCCAATTGACCAACATCATAAATAATGAATTAACTAAATCAAATAAGATATGATTGGAATAAACACTTCAACCTAAAACTCCAATACAGTAATCCATAAGTATCTGAATCGAACAATTGAAAATAAATAAAGTACATAGTCTCTGAAAGTAATACTAATAGAAGGTGGGGAAACATGCCCAAATGAAGTGGATGAAATTATGCATAAGATCTGAATAGAATGGAGGCTTCTACTACCGAAGTCCTAAAATTGTCCACAAAAACTGTAGCACGTCAAATGGGAATGGAGTCCTATGTTGGGCATCCCTGTGACTGGGCACCTAAAATTTTTTTTACAAAATAGATTTGGAAAATGGGTTAGATCCCGAGTAAAACAGTTTAAAAATATTTGCAAGTTTTTAAAATGCGTAATTAGCATATATCATATACAAGTTAGTTTCACGTGCTCTCACTTGAGGTCCTTACCCCTCTGTTATTGTGCATTCCTAAAGAATTATACTAACCCCTCCTAGTTATGCTACCCCACCTAACTAGTCTAATTCAATTTCTTTACTACACATATTAACTCGTCATGTCCACACGTATTACCCATATAACACGTTATTGATTTATTTTCTCATATCTTTTAAATCAATTAGGAATCTATCAAATAGAGGCTAAGTTTCCACATACTTAAGTTATTTTCGGTATCATTATCTTTCTCGTCTACTAAGTACACACAGTAGAATAAAACGCAAGTATATATATACACATATCAATCTTATTATATATATACTAATATAGCACCCCTAGGCTGAGACCTCCAGTGCATGCATACTCTGCTATCAAGTCTCGGTATATCACGTACTAAATAAAGGACTAACGGTCCGAAATCACTCTCGAACCATAAAAACAAATCACACATATTGGAGGCAAACATAGTTCTAGGCCTTTGGACTACACACATACCTACGCACACAAATGACCATGCACACCATTGTTCATACAAATAGTGATCCAACAAAAGTTCTATGTTATGAGGAAACAATCTAAAATCCCCTCAGTGGGCTCATCAGGATAAGACTGTCCCCTTTCAAAACCTCCCACGATAGCAAGCAGCGTAGGCATGTCATACGCATAAGAATATATATATATATATATATATATATATATATATATATATATATATCATCGATATAGGTATATGCACGTCCTATATCATATGTTCCATACGTAGTATGTTTATATCCTGAATATCCTACGTATTAGTAAATTTCAATTTTTCTTCTTATCGTACATTCTCGAGTGCCCGTTACTACTCGAATTGTGCCCATTATTCTCTAACATATATCAATAGGTAACTCACTTATATCCTACTAGTCTACGAAATTGTTTTCTCTAGTCCTTCGAGACACTATAAAATTCTTTGTGACACCCCGACTAATTAAACACCGGGTAGCTACTCCTTTATAAAATTAATTCAAAATGCCAAGTTGGCTCAGTTAATAGCATCACTGTCGAAAACGTTTTATTGTTACTAACCACCTAGTATTTAAAAAGTAAGTGCCAAATTTTATTAAATCTGATTAACATGCAACAAGAGTAATGAATAACTAAATAACACCATTCACCATACTGAAGTAACAAGAATAACCATCACAATATGTAAATAAAACCTGGAGGAAAAACTCCTCAATACAAATCCCACGACTGATATGTAAACTGAAATAAATAACTAAAACTGAATACTGAGCAATACATGCTAGAGTCTGAAAACTGAAATGTAAAAATGCTCTAAATAGGAATGGGCAACATGCCCTACAACTGATAGATAGTGACTCTGGAATCCAAAAGATAGAAGCGTCTATGAGCAAATCCCTGTAGCTTCCACAACCAGCTACAGCACGTCACCTGAATGAGTACCTATGCTTGGTGTCCTTGTGGCTGGGCACCTAAAAAGGTTTTACAAGAAAATATATTTGAAAGCAAATGGGTCAGAGCCCGAAAGTGGAAATCATTTTAAAAACCTGCAAGTGCTTTAAAAACATTTAAAACATTAAATGCAAAGTACATGTTAGGACGTGCACTCACATTATATTCTCACCTCTCGTCTAACTGTGCACTCCTAACGCAAGTACCCATCTATAACTACCCATACTACTAGCTAACTGACAACATAACTAGCTAGACTACCACGGGTTCTACCCATGTAATCGGTTCCATATAACATAACAACTCTCGTAATCAAGTAGAGGTTTACTGTGAACACAGTTACTAAATATGCCAATGATATAACTAACAGCTAACTCATTATATAACTCGAAACAATACCGTAATATTTTTACAACATTCACATGAGGATTTCCTTTAAATAATTGTATATTATTCATCACATAAATATACGATACAAGCACCCCGCAATCTAAGCTGTAGTGCACACATACTCTGCTATCCATCCCGGTACATCACGTACATAAGGATTACATATTCCGAATCTCTCAGGAATAGTTTACCGATAACAACATCACAAATAATGGAGGCGAACACAGTCACCATCACATGGGTCACGCACATACCTACGCTCCCATGGTCAGCGGACTTATTAATATCACAATAAGTCTTTCAATGACCTATGTTCATCAAGGTACCAGTCTATATTCCCCCCCGTAGGCACACAAGGATTAGAGGGTCCTAAGCGAACGTAAACCTCCCGTGATAGCAAGTATGGTAGGTATGTCATACATACAATCCATATATCAATACTAAGTAAACACACATCTTAGTAATATCGTATTATTTTCGTAGTACATATTGCACTCTCGTACTAACTAATTATCACAACTTATTTTATTCCGGTTCATAATTATACGCGCTATAATTCATCCTCACATCGTAGTAGACACTCACGTCTCAATCCAAATGATTCATTGAATATATTTCTCGTATATGCTTTACTCATCCCAGCAACCCAAAAGTCCCAAATCAATCACTATATCATCAAAGGGATGCTAATTCTACCTTGAACCATCTCCCGGAACTCCAAAAGTCAAAACAGTCCAAAAAGGGTCAAACTGTCAACTCATTAGAAGTCTCGTTCGAACGAGGCTTCGAACGAGTTTGGACTGTCAGGTCGTTAGAAGTCTCGTTCGAACGAGGCTGTTCGAACGAGATCCCAGTTCGTTCGAACGAACTGACCCTTCTAACGATATCTCGTTCGAACGAGATATCGAACGAAAATCCTACTCGTTAATAACGACTGGTCAACTCGTTAGAAGCTCGTTCGAACGAGCTCGTTCGAACGACCTGGGGCTGCTTCTAACGAGATGCCAGTTTCGGCCCAGATTTCTCCCCAATTCGTTTTTTCACCATTTTTATTCCTCAAACCTTTTCTAAAATTCGTTCCAACAATATATTGAGTTCTCTCATCATCCTCAAACATGTTAAGGGGCTATACTAACATCATTAAAGGGTTTGACATCATCTAAACATCATTAAATCACAATTTCTACATTAATTCCCAATTTTCTTCAAGAACATAAACCCTAACTTTTTCTCATCATAAATTCCCAGATTTTAATTCGTTAATGCATCACCTAGATATGAAATCTCCGAAATTTAATCTTCCAACAATGTTTCTACATGCAAACCTATCCCAACATTCAATAATAACTTCAAATTCATGGGTTTTCTTTTAATCTTTCAAGAACAATTAAGATTCTTCAATTTCTAACATGGAAAAGACATTCTCAGTAATTAAATGGAAATAAAGTCACTTGCCTTGGTTTGATTTCTGAATTTGGTGTGGATTCGGTGTAGAATTTCTGCAGAATCTCTCTCTCTCTCTCCTTCTCCAAGCTTTCTTCTCCAAAAGGCTATGGTGGCTAGGGTTTGCTTTGGGGAAACTTATGAAACCTAATTTCAATAAACCTCCGTAGCTAGTTGGGTTAATAAGGGTTGGTTGGGGTCAATCCTTATCAGATTACAACTCTCAATTTTCGTCACTTTTAATTACCCAAAAATACCAAATTACTACAATACCCTTTAAGTTACCGGTACGGTCTAAAATTACCCCGGGATCCAAACTATACCCCCGGCTAGTGTTTTCTGACTATCTCGACCCTTCCGGACGCGTTGGCGCGCTCAAAATGACCATACGGATTATTTATTTTAAATTTACTTTTAATATCAAAATATTATACCGTGACGCGGCGGTCCCACGCGTCTCAACAAAATTTCTAAAATGCCGTATATAAATCCCACGACAAATTTTATAATACCAAATACATATATAATCATATATGCACATAATCAAATACCAATTCGCATCACATCAGTATTTATAACCCGGATTAATTTCCAATTAATACGCATTTAATTAATTAATCCCAAAAATAAATATAGCCAAAAGTACGGGGTATTACATACTCCCCCCCTAATAACTGAATTTCGTCCCGAAATTCGAAACTAGAAGGTACCTGCTAAAAACAGCTCTGGATAACGTTCGCGCATCTCATCCTCGCGCTCCCATGTGGACTCCTCGACATTGTGATGTCGCCACTGAACACGTACTAACGGGACTATCTTTGACCGCAGTTTCCTCTCGCTTCGGTCCAAAATAGCAATTGGCCCCTCCTCATAAGAGCTATCCGGCTGGAGATCGATGTCCTCCACAGCAATGTGAGAATGAGCCAAATCATCCCTAAGGTATTTCCTCAGCGAGGAAATATGGAACACGTCGTGAATCCGATGCAAATGCTCCGGTAACCCGAGTCTATACGCAACCGGTCCGATCCGCTCAATAATAGGAAACGGCCCCACATACCTCGGTGCCAACTTCCCCTTCTTCCCGAATCGCATAATCCCCTTCATCGGAGAAACCCTGAGCAAAACTTGGTCCCCCACTTGGAACTCCCTGAAAAATCTCTTCGCATCAGCATAACTCTTCTGCCTGTCTTGAGCTACCCGAATGCGACTCCGAATCAACTCAATCCTTGCCGAAGTATCCTGAATTACTTCCGGCCCAAGTAGTTTGTTGTCCCCCACTTCCAACCAACATGCTGGGGAACGACAAGGCCTACCGTACAATGCCTCAAACGGAGCCATGCCAATCGTGAACTGATAGGAGTTGTTGTAAGCAAACTCCACCAGTGGAAGGTACTGCTCCCATCCACCCCCGAAGTCAATAATACACATGCGTAGCATGTCTTCCAACATCTGATTGGTGCGCTCGGTCTGCCCATCAGTCTGCGGATGATAAGCCGTACTCAACCGCAATTCCGTGCCCATGGCCTCCTGGAAACTCTCCCAAAACCTCGAAACAAATATCTTGTCTCTGTCAGACACGATATTTAGGGGCACACCGTGAAGTCTCACAATATCTGAAATGAAGAGTTGGGCATACTGACCCGCAGTGTAATCAGTCCTAACGGGTAAAAAGTGAGCGACCTTGGACAATCTGTCCACAATTACCCAAACGGAGTCGTGACCCCTCTGCGACGTAGGCAACCCCGTGATAAAGTCCATGGATATGCTCTCCCACATCCACACCGGAACCTCCAATGGCTGTAGCAATCCTGTTGGTCTCTGATGATCCACTTTTACAAGCTGACAAGTGGCGCATTTCGAGACAAACTCTGCGATATCTCTCTTCATACCGCTCCACCAATACTGCCGTCTCATATCTTGGTACATTTTGTCCCCTCCGGGATGTACCGCGAACCGTGAGCCGTGCGACTCTGCCATCACATCGTGTCGCAGTTCCTCTCCTTCCGGAACTACCAATCTCCCATTGAAGCGTAATCCCCCGTCTGAGCTAACGGTATAGGATTCAGCTCCCTCAGCGAGTAATCGAACTATCTGCTCCTGACAGAACGAATCATTTGCCTGTGCCCGTACAACCTTCGTGACAATCTGCGGTGTAACGGTCATCACAGCCATGAAAGATCGGGCCACTGCATCCTGGTGTCCCAATTCCTTCCACTTCGCTTTCCACACCTCTGCCACCTCATCTGCTGGCCTGCGGCTCAACGCGTCTGCTACCACGTTAGCCTTACCCGGGTGGTACTGAATGTCGAACTGGTAGTCTTTCACAAATTCAAGCCACCTACGCTGCCGCATATTTAATTCCTTCTGCGTGAACAGATACTGTAGTGACTTGTGGTCCGTGAACAGCTGAAACTTCTCCCCCAAAAGATAGTGCCTCCAAATCCGTAAGGCAAATACTACTGCTGCCAATTCCAAATCATGCGTGGGGTAATTCTTCTCATGAGGCTTAAGCTTACGGGAAGCATAAGCTATGGCCTGTCTCTCCTGCTGCAAAGCACCTCCAAGCCCTTGCAAAGACGCATCGGTGTAAACCAAATACTCAACTCCCGGTCTCGGTAATGCTAACACAGGTGCTGAGGTCAATTTGTCCTTCAACTCATCGAATGCCAACTGACAGGCATCACTCCAGATATATGGCACACCCTTACGAGTAAGATGTGTCAAAGGACCTGCTATCTCTGAGAAACCCCGAATAAACCTCCTGTAGTATCCTGCTAAACCCAAGAAACTACGAATCTCCGTTGGTGTCGTGGGCTGTCCCAACTCCCTCACCGCTGACACCTTCCCCGGATCGACAGATATTCCCTGGTCGGAAATAATGTGACCCAAGAACTGGACTTCCTTCAGCCAAAACCCGCACTTCTCATATTTTGCATACAGCTCGTTCTGACGAAGTGTCTGCAAAACCATCCTCAAATGCTCGGCGTGCTCCTCCTCTGTCTGAGAGTAAACCAGAATGTCATCAATGAAGACAATGACAAATTGATCTAGGAAATCTCTGAACACCCTATTCATCAAGTCCATAAACACTGCTGGAGCGTTGGTCAAGCCGAAAGGCATAACCCGAAACTCATAAGAACCATATCTCGACAAGAACGCAGTCTTCGAGACATCCTCCTCCCTGATACGCAACTGATGGTATCCCGACCTCAAGTCAATCTTCGAGAAGAAAGAAGCTCCTCTCAACTGGTCGAATAAGTCATCGATTCGAGGCAACGGATACTTATTTCGTATCGTGACCTTATTCAACTCTCGGTAGTCCACGCACAATCTCAGTGAACCATCCCTCTTCTTCACAAACAAAACTGGAGCGCCCCAAGGTGAGGTACTCCTGCGAATAAAGCCCTGCCCTAACAGCTGCTCTATCTGATCCCGTAACTCTCGCATCTCAGCTGGAGCCATACGGTACGGTGCACGTGCTATAGGTCTCGTACCCGGTAGCAGATCAATAACGAAGTCTATTTCTCGACTGGGGGGTAAGCCTGGTATCTCCTGAAACACATCCGAATACTCCCTGACAACCGGGATCGAATCTAAAGGAATCACAACCTCCTTAGAGGTATCCTCCTCTATGTAGTACAGATGAGCGGTCGATCCTCCCTCTGGGCGAGGCATCGCCACTATAAACATCTCCTGCCCCGGAATGGCAAAAACAATGCTCCCGCTGAAGCAATCAATCATGGACCTATATGCTACGAGCCAATCCATCCCGATGATCACATCGTGAACATGCATGTCTAACACTAACATGTCCGCAGGCAATACCAAACCACCAACCTCTACCCCGACTCTCCGGCATATAAAGAAAATAAGTGACCCACTCCCTAATGGTGAGTCGACACACGTCACTGTGCTCTCTGCCGTAGCTAACAATCCTAAAGCTTTCGCGAAGTGTGTAGCAATAAAACAGTGTGTAGCACCCGTATCAAATAACACCCGACCCATAGTGCCATGGATAGGAAACGTACCCTCGATCGCGGGCGGTGCCTGTGGAACTGCAGCCTGGTGAACGTTGTAGACACGCCCATACTGTAGCTGCCCCTGCTGAGCTGGGACTGCTGGAATGGGTGGCAATGCTGCCATCTGTGGCGGTGCAGGAAGAGCGGCGGGAAACATAGGTCTCTGTGGATCCTGGCGAGCACCCTGCTGCTGCTGTTGTGGGGCCCTGCCCCTATCAGGACAATCCTGCTTCTTATGGCCAGTCTTGCCACAAGTAAAGCACTTCCCTGGGAAGTTTCCTCCCCTCTGCCCCTGCTGTCCCCGGCCCTGGTGGCCGTTACCATTCCTCCCTTGGCCCTGCTGGCCCTGATGGAACTGCTGCCCATTCTGTCCCTGTTGGCCCTGCTGGCCGTTTGGACCCTGATGGCCCTGGCGGAAACCTCCCTGTCCCTGCCTGTAGTTCCCTGACCGGAACCTCTTGTTATCCCCCTGTTGGGTACCCTGCTCAGTCTGTCTCTGCCCCTGACCGGTTTGTGCCCCGCTGGCACCATGTCCTCCAGTCCTGCCCTGATGGCTAGACTCCCCTGACCGCTTGCCCTCGGCCATATGAAAACGGTGGTCCTGGCAGTGTAGTAATGCAGCGTTAACCACATCAGAATACGTGGCCAACGATAGGTTCCCTAGCAGATGCTGGCGGATCCTCCAATTCAACCCATCAGTGAACTTCTCTATCTTCTTCTTCTCTGTTGGAATCTCGTCTGGAACGATATTCAACAAGTTAGTGAACTCGGCCTCATACTCGGCCACTGTCTTGCCCTCCTGCTTCAAACTCATCAGCTTCCTCCTCATTTCTGTATGAACTGCGGACGGAAAGTACTTGCGGTCGAACCGCACCCAGAACTCCTGAATCGTGAGGGTATCCCTCTCCTCCGCGGTGGTAATAGACTCCCACCACTGTAGCGCAGATCCAACTAGCTTGAAAGTAGCTAGCACCTGTTTCTGAACATCAGTGCACTCATGCATCCTCAAATGCCTCTGCATGTCCTTCCTCCATTGGCTCGAGATAACCACATCTGAGCTTCCAGCAAACTCTGGTGGATGCGCTTTCTGAAAAGCGTCACGTACACGCTCCCAAGCAGACGGGAATGCATTAACCTGTACTGGCGCGGCAGCCGGCGCCTGCGGTGGTGCCTGCTGAATCACGGCAATCGCGGCATTTACCGCTTGGGCTACTATAGCAGCAACCTCATCGGCGTTCAACATGCCCTGAACTGGAGCGGGCTGTGGTTCGGGCGTAGCATTCCTGGGAACTCGTCGTGCACGTCGTGGAGGCATCTGAAATAAGAACAAAGTTTATAAGTTCACGGTTTATAAACTTAATATAGCTGAAGAACGAAGCATACACAAAAGAATACAACAGTCCTAAAATATAGGGCTCTATATCAAAGAAACGTAGCGGAAACATAATAGCCGTACAGATCCTAAAGGACACTAGAACCTGATGCTCTGATACCACCTGTGACACCCCGACTAATTAAACACCGGGTAGCTACTCCTTTATAAAATTAATTCAAAATGCCAAGTTGGCTCAGTTAATAGCATCACTGTCGAAAATGTTTTATTGTTACTAACCACCTAGTATTTAAAAAGTAAGTGCCAAATTTTATTAAATCTGATTAACATGCAACAAGAGTAATGAATAACTAAATAACACCATTCACCATACTGAAGTAACAAGAATAACCATCACAATATGTAAATAAAACCTGGAGGAAAAACTCCTCAATACAAATCCCACGACTGATATGTAAACTGAAATAAATAACTAAAACTGAATACTGAGCAATACATGCTAGAGTCTGAAAACTGAAATGTAAAAATGCTCTAAATAGGAATGGGCAACATGCCCTACAACTGATAGATAGTGACTCTGGAATCCAAAAGATAGAAGCGTCTATGAGCAAATCCCTGTAGCTTCCACAACCAGCTACAGCACGTCACCTGAATGAGTACCTATGCTTGGTGTCCTTGTGGCTGGGCACCTAAAAAGGTTTTACAAGAAAATATATTTGAAAGCAAATGGGTCAGAGCCCGAAAGTGGAAATCATTTTAAAAACCTGCAAGTGCTTTAAAAACATTTAAAACATTAAATGCAAAGTACATGTTAGGACGTGCACTCACATTATATTCTCACCTCTCGTCTAACTGTGCACTCCTAACGCAAGTACCCATCTATAACTACCCATACTACTAGCTAACTGACAACATAACTAGCTAGACTACCACGGGTTCTACCCATGTAATCGGTTCCATATAACATAACAACTCTCGTAATCAAGTAGAGGTTTACTGTGAACACAGTTACTAAATATGCCAATGATATAACTAACAGCTAACTCATTATATAACTCGAAACAATACCGTAATATTTTTACAACATTCACATGAGGATTTCCTTTAAATAATTGTATATTATTCATCACATAAATATACGATACAAGCACCCCGCAATCTAAGCTGTAGTGCACACATACTCTGCTATCCATCCCGGTACATCACGTACATAAGGATTACATATTCCGAATCTCTCAGGAATAGTTTACCGATAACAACATCACAAATAATGGAGGCGAACACAGTCACCATCACATGGGTCACGCACATACCTACGCTCCCATGGTCAGCGGACTTATTAATATCACAATAAGTCTTTCAATGACCTATGTTCATCAAGGTACCAGTCTATATTCCCCCCCGTAGGCACACAAGGATTAGAGGGTCCTAAGCGAACGTAAACCTCCCGTGATAGCAAGTATGGTAGGTATGTCATACATACAATCCATATATCAATACTAAGTAAACACACATCTTAGTAATATCGTATTATTTTCGTAGTACATATTGCACTCTCGTACTAACTAATTATCACAACTTATTTTATTCCGGTTCATAATTATACGCGCTATAATTCATCCTCACATCGTAGTAGACACTCACGTCTCAACCCAAATGATTCATTGAATATATTTCTCGTATATGCTTTACTCATCCCAGCAACCCAAAAGTCCCAAATCAATCACTATATCATCAAAGGGATGCTAATTCTACCTTGAACCATCTCCCGGAACTCCAAAAGTCAAAACAGTCCAAAAAGGGTCAAACTGTCAACTCGTTAGAAGTCTCGTTCAAACGAGGCTTCGAACGAGTTTGGACTGTCAGGTCGTTAGAAGTCTCGTTCGAACGAGGCTGTTCGAACGAGATCCCAGTTCGTTCGAACGAACTGACCCTTCTAACGATATCTCGTTCGAACGAGATATCGAACGAAAATCCTACTCGTTAATAACGACTGGTCAACTCGTTAGAAGCTCGTTCGAACGAGCTCGTTCAAACGACCTGGGGCTGCTTCTAACGAGATGCCAGTTTCGGCCCAGATTTCTCCCCAATTCGTTTTTTCACCATTTTTATTCCTCAAACCTTTTCTAAAATTCGTTCCAACAATATATTGAGTTCTCTCATCATCCTCAAACATGTTAAGGGGCTATACTAACATCATTAAAGGGTTTGACATCATCTAAACATCATTAAATCACAATTTCTACATTAATTCCCAATTTTCTTCAAGAACATAAACCCTAACTTTTTCTCATCATAAATTCCCAGATTTTAATTCGTTAATGCATCACCTAGATATGAAATCTCCGAAATTTAATCTTCCAACAATGTTTCTACATGCAAACCTATCCCAACATTCAATAATAACTTCAAATTCATGGGTTTTCTTTTAATCTTTCAAGAACAATTAAGATTCTTCAATTTCTAACATGGAAAAGACATTCTCAGTAATTAAATGGAAATAAAGTCACTTGCCTTGGTTTGATTTCTGAATTTGGTGTGGATTCGGTGTAGAATTTCTGCAGAATCTCTCTCTCTCTCTCCTTCTCCAAGCTTTCTTCTCCAAAAGGCTATGGTGGCTAGGGTTTGCTTTGGGGAAACTTATGAAACCTAATTTCAATAAACCTCCGTAGCTAGTTGGGTTAATAAGGGTTGGTTGGGGTCAATCCTTATCAGATTACAACTCTCAATTTTCGTCACTTTTAATTACCCAAAAATACCAAATTACTACAATACCCTTTAAGTTACCGGTACGGTCTAAAATTACCCCGGGATCCAAACTATACCCCCGGCTAGTGTTTTCTGACTATCTCGACCCTTCCGGACGCGTTGGCGCGCTCAAAATGACCATACGGATTATTTATTTTAAATTTACTTTTAATATCAAAATATTATACCGTGACGCGGCGGTCCCACGCGTCTCAACAAAATTTCTAAAATGCCGTATATAAATCCCACGACAAATTTTATAATACCAAATACATATATAATCATATATGCACATAATCAAATACCAATTCGCATCACATCAGTATTTATAACCCGGATTAATTTCCAATTAATACGCATTTAATTAATTAATCCCAAAAATAAATATAGCCAAAAGTACGGGGTATTACATTCTTCGAATTAGGTTTTTAACCCACAATTTTACTTAATTAAGCTTAATCCTTAAATCCCTCTCATGTGGCTAAGTCTCGAATCCCATATTGGCCTACTGAAAATCTAATTTAATTCTCTTTATAATGAAAATTTCATCTCAAATGTTAATTCGGTCGTTTCCCATGAGTTCTAAGCAAAAAGGGGAAAATTGTCCAAATCTGGGAAACTGAATCGATTTGGCCTAGAACCGAATCGATTTGCTTTCCGGATATGTTCGGACAAGGATCCGAATCAATTCACTCGAACAGGTATCATCTTCTCCAATTGAAATAGCTACATATTTCACCATTTTTTATCACTAAATCTCCACGATTCGATCCCATTCACCCAACCAAGAATACCAGACATTATACCAACCCAAGCATATGATTTCCAACATTTTACAATCATCAAATCATCACAAAACAGCAACTAGTTTAAATTAATTCAAGATTTTACTCCAAAAACCCTAGTTTACCATTGTTCATCAAGAACACATATATAATTCAGACTTCTTCACATTTTGATTATCATTAGTTCATCAAATTAGTCTTCATACATAGGGGATTCAAACCTAACATTATTTCAGCCCAATACAAGATTGAAATCTCTATCTTTGTCATCAACATTCATATAATCAAGATTTTAATTATTCTACACTAACATGGATAATACATATACTCCAAATTTAGAAAGATAAATACTTGCCTATAAATGTAAATCTGAATCTCTATGAATTGATGGTGTGGGTATGTTCCTCTTCCCCCAATCTACGCTCCGGTGGTGTTGGTGGTGTAAAAGGTGCAACAATACCTCTTTTTCCTCCTCTACTGGGCTCTATAAGTTTTGCAGATTCTAACCCTTCTAGACTTAACCTAACACTAATATACACTTAGCAATTTTCGTAGGTTTAATTCCCTCAAAATTCTAAAAGACTAAAATACCCCTTCGGGGTGCCGATTTGGCCTAAAAGTGCCACAGAACTCAAACTGAACCCCCGGGTAGACATTTTTTACTATCTCAACGCTTTTGGACACATTAGCGCACTCGAAATGGTCATATGGATGACTTATAAATATCCTATTTTTTATTTCATTAAATTAAGTCTCGACACAAGTGACACGCGCATCCCGACTAAATTACTGTAATTGTCGTATTTCTCACTCACGACAATTTTAATATATCCTTATCATTATTATTACACATTCACTAAGTAATATTCAATATAAATAAATATTAACCCCTATCTCGCTAATTAATATTATTTTTACTGGATTAATTCTCCAAAGACAATTTAATTAATCCTAATTAATTCCCAATATAAAAATGAGTAAAATTACGGGGTGTTACATTTGACTCAGATTATACTTATCCCATTTTGATGTTGCACCTGAAAAATCTGTGATTTTACAGCAGTAGCCTGATAATCCTTCTATACGCCTGCCCTTAATGGATATCAACTTGCCAAGTTGTAGAATTATTGACTCGGTGTAGGGGAAAAAGAATATTAACCAAATGCTAGAAAGAGGTTAGTACATCTCAACTTGTTGCCTTTAACCCTCTATTTTACGTTTCAGGACCTTTCGTGAACTCCTTTATGGCTATGTAGTTTATACATAGATTATAGTAGCTAATGATTTTTTATCCATCAATATTAATGGTTTCATTCTTTAGATTTTAGAATGGGAGACAAGTTTCTACTTATATGAGCTCAATGGAATGCTACTCACCTTAATTTATTCAAATATTTGAATTAGTGATATTAAGAATAGTTTGTAAAATTATGTTGTAGATGATAGTATATGATATGATGTCAACCATATGTATTTTTTCTAGGGATAAAAACATACAAGGTTGAATAATTGTACCTTCCTCGCGGTCTTTGATTTTCAACCAATAACGCTGAGATGGGATGGTTATACGGCACAACGTAGCCTAGAAAAAATTGCGCTAGGAATAAAATTATCTTTGTGCCTTCATGCATAGGCAATCCATTATTAATGTTGTTGTTGGAACATATTTTATTTCTTAAACATGGTGGATAGTCCTATAAACAAAGGGAACTTTCCCTAAGTTTTCTAAATTATTTACCCATTTGTGTGGTAAAGAAACTTTATAACTTAAATTTACACATTTATGTTGGTGGATACTTTTTTGCCTAAACACCCATTTTATAGTTTGGTAAGTTTAGATTATCTTTCTCTTATGTTTGATATATCAATTTAGTTTTTATTTAACTAAATTTATATTATTTTTGTAATTTTTCTTATGTTTGGGGATACTTTGATTTTATTTTTCATCTACTCCCTTACTTTATCACTTGCTAGGCTCAGAAAATCTATTTTTTATTTATTTCACTATTTTTATGATCATTACAGGCCATCGAAAGATACCCTGGGGAATTAGGGACATTGATGTTAGTTTAGAGTTAAATAAAATCATATGTAATTTTTTTAAGAATTTGATCAGGTAGATAGGTTGTATGTAGCGTGATTTTGAGTTATTTGGTTGTGTTCAATTTAAATAAATTTTTTGTTCAAAATCCCTTTCTTTTGAGACTTTTTTTCAAAACAAACCATAGCATACATCGAGTAAGTAAGGTGAGATAAAATGCAATATGAGTGTAAGATTAGTTTTCAAAACAACCATTAGCAAATCAAGCCTTAGCATACTTCATATTATTGATATTTTCATTCAAGCACCAAAAAATATAAACAATTTAACATTTTTGTAGGGAGTAGATGAGATTGTGAGACTGTATTTTTTAATATTTCCTATCTTTGAGTATTTCTTATCCTTATTGTAAGGTTTAAATTAGTATTTAAACAACCCATAATCAATTTATTTGCATTATGTGAATCAATCAAAGCATCATTTATGAACTTTTACCTATGGTTATACAACACAACACACACACACACACACACACACATATACATACATACATATATATATACATATATATATATATATATATATATATATATATATATTAGTCTATCGCTTTACTTTAATTACTAGATGTATTTGTCTACCTTGCATTAATGTTTGGCGATTTTGTTCGCTAACATAGGTTGGCGTATCTTTATATTTTCCTATGTGTTCGTTCTTTATGTAAGTACATCTCCATGGCATTAAAGTCTCGTAGGAATGTCCAATATTGCAAACACATTTTTACTTAGGGAAATATTAATCCATCTTAAACTATTAGTATCTTTGTTGTACTATTTTTTGGGTGTAATACTTAGGGCCTCTGAACTTTTACCCCCTACACCTAGGGGTTTGCAAAAAAACTGACAACCCGAAGAACTGAACCAAACCGACCTTCATGGGTTAGGCTAGTTTGGTGTTTTTTCTCCATAGGTTGCTTCTTGTTCCAAAAAACTGAGAAACGAAGTGTTTGGTTCGGTTCCCGGTGTTATACCTAAATCAAAATGAACCGAGAATCGAACCCATGGAACTAAACCGAAGAATCAAACTGAAGAATTGACCCTAAGAACCAACTGGAGAAATGACCCGTGAACCTGAACCATTAATCAGAACCATCAACCAACCCACGAATCAGAACCATTAATGAGAATTGCAAACCAAAGCCGAGAATTAGAACCATGAAAGAGAACCGTGAATAGACCCAAACCAAATCGAGAATCGATTGTTTGGTTCAGTTCGATTCTAGTGGGTATCGATTATGGTTCCAAAACTGCGGAACCGACCAACTTCTCCACCTGAACTTCTGAATTCCTCACTTAACCCCATACTTCCATTGCCAATTCAAGGTGCCCAAATTTGTTGATCTTGTGAGTTTTTTTTGCTATAAAATACCCACATGTGTCCCATGTGACCTTTAAGTGAGGGAATGTTGGTCTTTTAAGGGATTTGGAATTGTTTCTTATTGTAAATCAAGATTAGGGAAGAAAAAAATCTAACTCTCGTTAATGACTTCACGACAACTGATCGAACATAAATCCCTTTCATTTCTAGTTGATTGTGTAGGAGATTTGAATCAAATGGATTGGTAATTACGGAAAAGGTTGTTTGACATCAAACATAAGTTAGAATCTCCACTATATGGTTAGATTTTTACATTTTATTTACTTGTATTATTTCAATGTTATTTTTTCGCATTGCATGTTGATCACATCCTATTGTAAGGATTGTTTGAATTTTAAAACACATCTTAGTTTGTAAAGAAGTTCAAAACTGATTTTTTTAGTTATTTGGTGAGTATGTTGATCGTATCTTGTGTAAAGGCATTTTTAACTTTGTATACTGTTAATGTCTTGCACTTTTAACATTGTACACTGCTAATGTCTTGCATTTAGGGTTGGTTGTGTTAAAATAACCTATTTTATTGTGTTAAAAGCGTAATGTATTATTTCTTTTGAATAAGCTATCACTTTTGAATTAAGTATGTTAATTTTATAATTACTTTTACTAAACAACCTTGCATTTAACCTATTTTATTGTGTTAAAAGCATCCATTTTATTATTGCTTTTACTATAAAGTTTTGTACTTACTCCAATGAATTAATCATTCTTTCTCTTTTTGTAGAAAAAACATTTGAGTACTTCACAATTAATATTCACCATTGTGGCAAGTTGAAATTGGTTGGTGATAAAATATATGGCGGGTTATTGCATGTGCAGACTTTTTTCATGCAGATGAGATGTCATAAATTGAGATAGTTCTATGAAGGAGTTAGGTTATGATTCAAACTTCATTGTTCATTACTTGTTGACTCGCTTGTACCTTAGGCATTGACTCTCTTGTACCTCATGCATAAGGGGGTATGCCTAATTAATAAATATCCAAGGGTATCTCTAAATATAACATGGACTCTTGACAAATAAGTCATATTTACTTAAGACATTTCCTAATTGCTCCTATAAAAATATATTTTTTTTCAATAGTTTCTATTTATATATGTAATCAATATTCACTATCTAATTTTAAATAGGAGTTATAGGAATAATAAAAATATACTTAGGTGGAATTTGTTTTTTAATTTGAATATGAAATCTGAAGACTTAATCTGAAGTCTGAAATTTGAATCTGAAAAACATGCTTGTTTTTAAGTCTGAATGGACATATGAATAGATGTATTTAGACCGATTCAGACTTCAGAGGTTCATTTACCTCATAATCCTTCAGAGGGAAAAATAGTCGTTACCCTCTTAATCATTTAAAAAAACAAACACTATTTGATACCTCTTAAGTTTAAATGGT
The DNA here is from genome assembly GCA_949130495.1 of Sambucus nigra. Taxonomy (NCBI): domain Eukaryota; kingdom Viridiplantae; phylum Streptophyta; class Magnoliopsida; order Dipsacales; family Adoxaceae; genus Sambucus; species Sambucus nigra. The sequence goes on from OX422217.1 coordinate 576,801,116, forward strand.
TTAGATTCAGACGTAAGAGGTAAAAACAAACAACACCTTACTTGGAAAAACCAAAAATAAACCAATCCAACGATGGCACAAAATGTCTACCAAGTGGATTTTTTCTTGTGTGCGTCAAATAGTGGAATCCATATTCGTGCCACATTATATCTTTTCTTTAGAAGGTCCCAAAGTAAGCAAACCTGTTTTTCAATTGAGTGAATCAATCTGATATATAGTGTTGAGGTCTATCAAAACCCACAAACTCCATCATCCCCCATTGACAAAACCCATTACCCATCCAATAACTCACAATCCCCTCAATCTAAACGCATTTTCCCCAAATTGCAATGTCACCATCTTAAGACCGTTTGAAGGCATGATTTTGTTTCAGTTCTCTATTCTCTTCTCATCAACCACTTTTTTTTCAGTTTTTAAAGTAAGCCCCTCTTGGTATCCATATATCTGTTACACTCCTCAATAACTTATTTCACCAAAATAAATATTTGTACAAACCATTTTTACCACTAATTCTAAACATGGATATCAACACTTAGGTTGTGTTTGTTTTTTCATGTGAACATGAAATTTGAAGTCTGAAACTTGAATTTGGAAAATACATTTGTTTTTATATCTGAATAGACCTCTGAATGAATGTATTTAGACTGATTCAAATTTCAAATTCAGGCTTCAGAGGTTCATTTACCTCTTAATCATTATGAGGAAAAAATAGTCGTTAACCTTTTAATAATTTCAAAAACAAATAATATTTGGTACCTCTGAAGTCTGAATGGTTCAGATTCGGACTTAAGAGGTAAAAACAAGCAACACATTAGAAAACTACTTTCATTCTTTACATTTTTCCTTTTATGGGTTTTTATTTTTATTTTTATATGTATGTAGTTTTCATGCATAAGGTACAAGTGTAATGAGATACACATGCAAGCGTAGACCAATAATGAGTTTGCGTCGCGTGATGAATGAAATGGTAAACCCGAAGAACAATGGCAGCACAAAAATAGGTACAAGTCTGTAAAAAAATATATAAAGCACCGAGGAGTGGATATGACACTTCCCCCCAAACATGGATAGAATGGGATTCCTCCCGGTAGCGCTATATTTAACATATTCAGCCAGACATAAATGTACTAAACCCTAAAGATACAAACTATGATAACACAAGGTAGCCTAAGGTGTGGGTGATGGGAGTTAACCGAAAGAAGATCAAAAAATTAGTTTTGTTCGGGTAAAGACTACACAGGTTAATGCACTTGTGTGGCAAAGTTCTTTACGCTATGCAAAGCATCAGTGGACTAAGGGTGGGCGGGAAGGTGGAAAGGTGCAGCAAGTGGGATGTGATGGGCGTTGCATAATTATTTCATAAATGTACGATGATAATGGTCACGTCATGACACGTCGATGATCGGATGATAGTAATAACATCCATAAGGAATGCGTACACAAGTATGAACAATATCCGTCTGATGTAATTTGAGAGTAGCAGCATAAATACTCTCATAGATGGAGGTATGGAGGAAGAACTCACGAAATGGTTCATGGAGTTCATGGGTGGGTGGCCGATTTAAGTAAGGAACTAAAGAGATAGATGGCAATAGGATAGGAATGATAAAAATGTCCAAACATGGTGGAGGATAGGGGGGATAATGGGGGGAGGAATATAGTATAACTCCAAAGTAAGGGACACACACTCATCTTGAGGGTCGAATTGATCCCCAATTACACTCGTAAGAGGGATTGTGGTATTAAGTGGTGGAGAGATCAACTTATTGGTTAATATGTCACCATCCATGGTGGTGAAAGGGTCATACAAGGCATTTGGATTTGAGATAGATGAGTCAACATAAATATTAGACTCAAAGTGATCCACACATTTTTGTAGCAGATTCATATGAGGAGACGTAAGAACCATTGTTGATTCAGTCTCGTTGCAATAGGTGGCACTGGTATTCAAAGCTAATCTATAAGGAATAGGCGCCTTGGGGACACACATAATAGTCTCAATAAGTTTAAATTCAGGCATATTTTTAGATATGAATGGTGGGGAAACCTAAAATTTTGGTTCATTTTGATATTCAGGGCAAGGATCAGACTCACATGTTAAGGATATGTCAACATAATCATCAACTTGGGGCTTGAACCACGAGTTGGTCTCAACTTTGAGATTCTCAAAGTGATCGGGTTGGTCCTACTCAAAATTTGTGTCACAAGATGAATCATCATCGTTCAACGTGGGTGGAATAATGAGTTGACTTGGGAGGACATCCGACTATCTCGCACACTCAAATTAATTTTAGCATTGTTCAAGCCTTTGAAGGGCTTGATTTTAATATTGAGAGAATTGATCTTGGTCGAGGATGAATTTTTGTAAGAGTCTTTTGAGATCGGATGTGGATGGTGGTGGTGTAATGGTGTACGGTTGATGAGGACACAACTCGCTATTGGCATGACTAAACGAATAATACTCATAGTAAGTGTGGGGGAGAGTGTCAAGTTCATCATATACAAGAGGAGGGCCTCCGCAAGAGATAAAATGTTACTAATTTTGCGCAGCATAGTGAGGGGACTGATCGGGAGGGGTGCACTAGGTTGCCATGATGACTATCCGAAATCGCGAAAATTCACATGGGGTTGGGATTCATATTCTGTGGGAGGATGATCGAGCTCCCATGAATAGTTTGGTTGCTCACACCACTCGATATGGGATATGTCATGATAATTGGTTAACGTGGGTTCTAAAATAGTGTCATATTGATACATTCGGTCCATATTTGGCTCAGATGGATAAGAAAGGTATGGGAATTCATGGGACACGAAGTGTCCGACACGTGATTCGCTTAATAGCCATAGGTGCACAAAAAATATGGTAAATGGCCAAAGATATCCCTTAAAGGATTTTCTTCGGCCATGACGGGATGGACAAGAGAGAAAAAAGGTTCTAAAAAAATATTTTTGGTTTTTTTAAATTTTAAAAAAGAAATAAAATCATCTTAGGGTTTGAATTTTGAAAAGGAAAAATATTTTTGGAATTTTTAAAAAAAATGAAAAATATTTTTGGACTTTTGAAAAAGAGATGAAAATCAACTCGCAATGAAACACACAAGGATGGAGCACAAAAAAACCAACTACCAAAGGATTTAAATTACACATGAACGAGCAAAGGATAAATTCTAACTACAGCGTAGCTAGTTTTTATCTTCAATTAAGTGATGGGATAGAAAAAATTTAATTAATCTGCAATCAACAAAATTACAGAGTGTTATACGTTGCCCTTGAAAAGTGTGTGTTCTCACTTCATCATAAGAGAAGTAGAGGTTTTCCACAAAGATTATCCACAAAGAAACTGCGACGAAGTGGTCGGCCGCTACAATACTGGGGACATCACAAATCAGTTTTACTAGGCAGACACACTTAAAGCATAGTTTTTCCTTGGGCACTAATGTGACGCAAAGAGAAATGATCGAGGTTTTTTCAAGTGGAGAGGACTCTATAGTTTGTCCTACAAGTTAAATTTTTAGAAAGGGTCCTATAAACATTGTATCCTATAGGTTTAGGTGGTTGATTAATTTTTAATTTTAGTAGTAGCTGGGTTGCACACAATGGATAAGTCACGGAGCCAAGTAATGAAATACCTTCTCATTTCAATGACCAGGTGTAGGTCTTATGTCCAATTAATTAATCATTTAAAATATGACTATAAAATAAAACAATGTCATATAGGAGTCAAACAATAAATGGACTCACTAACTGGAGTTGCGCGAGTGATAAAGAAATGTATCTCCCATAAATTTTACACGCATGGGATGAAGATCGAGATAAATCGATTGGGGTGAATTTTACCTAACTTCAGTAGTCCTAGGGAGTCTTACGGACCCAAAATAGTGAGTCTTCTAATCTACTCCAGTAATGCTCTATTACTTAATTATTACAAAGAATTGTTGTTCCAATAATCATAAATGAATGTTCATGGACTCAATGATCGTAGTACAGCCAATCTAAGAAGATAAAGAATATATACAAAATTAACAAATGTACAAGTTTTAAAAACTCTCCTCAGCTCGAAAAATAGGTAACGACACTTCATGAAAAGCTTATCGTCAAATATTGAGCAAAGTCCAATGCTTAAAAAGTCAACAACGACACCATTTTATAAGACGTCTTTTGTAGTATAATCGTTGCAAAAACTCATCTATCAAAGTCTCTTTTCTAACTACAAATACAATAAAACATGAATACGGGAAATTAAGGAGTCAATCCCCTCTTCTTAATGTGGAACTAGTAGTGATTTCTAAATTATAGTTTTTAAAGGATGTCTATTTTAACTAATGATGCGCTAATATTTAAACTAAGCTAATAAATAAATAAAATGATAAAGTGATCTAAATATGAGGAGTAAACAATTATGAGAATAATACAAGGGACTAAAATTCACCACTTAACCTATTTATTTTTATTAATTAATTTTTCTATTTGAAATACCACAAGATATATATAAATTCACAAAAAAAATCTCATTGCAAATGTGAAGTTAAATATATTCTTTTTAAAAGATCAATATTAAATTTCACAAACTCAATAAATCCTATTTAAATATTTTCTAATAAATTACCAGCTAGGGAAAATTTACTAAACGAATATTAACCATTAAAAATGAAGCTTTAGAGTTGAGAAATTGAAACTTTAATATTAGCTAAAATTGTCTATCTCTAGTTTAATCAATAAATAAATATTGTAATATGAATTTACGATTTTCTCTCTAAAATAATGCATCCTCTCTCGAAGCATAAATATAAATTGTAAAATTTTAATATTAATATTCAAAGGGGCATAATAAATAAATAAACTAAAAATAAATATAATTACATTAAGGGTTTCATCTCATCCCTTAGATGAGGTATTTAGCCTCTCATTTTGGTATCATTACATATGATATATAATTGTAACACAATAAGAGACATGATAAATAAAATATAAGATAGAACAAAATAATAACCTGGTCTCCTTAAATTTTTATTGCACTCGCTATCTTGGACATGAAGAATAACCCACAAATATGAGTTTTACAATACTTAAAAATATCACTCAACTCAAATTTTGTGACTCGAATAATCATAGTCTACCTCACACTCAACTCAAAAAAAAAAATTAATAAACACTACTCCTAAAACTGAAGTAAAAATGAACTAAAAATGAGTGCCCAAGACCATTATACACTTCACTGTCTGACTTCTCTTCAACATGTTTGAAATCTTATTTAAAATTGACAAGAGGTAAAGGAAAATAATATCTTGGGAAAATTGGTCTGACAACAAGGGTATTGGGTAAAGATATAACAGATTTTCATCGCGACAAAGGATATATAAAAAGAAGGATTTTAACAAAACATATCCGTTTACAAATCTAGTGAAGCACCTTATACTTTTGACTCACTTTAGTCTGTATTGTATAAGTGTTCATCTAGTTTGGAAATTGTGACAAAATTGTGTCTATCCTAGAGACCAAAGAACCTTAGAGTTTGGGTTGCTATTTTATTCCTCTTGCTTGATTGATATAGATAATTTTACAAACACTCACACACAGTAGAATTGCATTCATACATTTCATATTGCATATAATTGTATGTATATATGTTGAGTGTGTTTAAATCCCTAAAATTGTTTTTTAATATATTTTTTTGGGAATTTTATAATCTTTTAAAATAAGGTTTTTATTAAATAATTTTTTTTTTTAAAAGTTTCGGAGTCAATCTGCAATCATGGATTGGTGGTTATATTGGCTGAAAGTTGCCTTGGGTAGAATCCGAAAGCGGTAGAGACTTCAGGGTGCGTTTGTATTTACTCTTAGACGCGCGTTTGTTAAATTATGTTTGCCTAACAACTCTTGGATTCTGATTGGTTGAGTTTGTGTTTCTTTGTAGAGAGTAAACCAGCGATTGTTTACAGCCCTTGGATCATTTTTATCGATGATCTGCATGCGCTCTTACATCATCTATGTGAACCTCATTTGAGCCAATCAGGAGAGTTATAATCACCGCGTATCTTTAACCCTTGGATCAAAGTCAATAAACCTTGACTCAGTCTGAGCCATTATTTTTTAACCTTATTCTCGAATCTTCTCATCCCGTTATAAAAGTATCCTTACCCTCAACCATCTGAGACTTTTGACATTTTGTCCTTTTTAGAGAGAGAAGAGAGTAGAGAGAGAAGAGAGAAAAGAGAGAAATCAGAAAGATAGAGAAAGATTTAGAACCCTAACCCTAACCCTAAATCGTCAAAACCTTTTTAAAACCTTAACCTGTTTTCAAAACCAGTATATACCAAACACAAACTTGAGTGTTTCAGATTTTGTGAGTTTGAGAGTTGGTTTGTTTAGTTGGTTTGATGCTGTAACCTCTTCGTTCTTAGATCTTGTGTCCAACTTAAGCATTTTTCTTATATCTAAGTTTCTGCTTCATATAAATTTTAGATCTGAGTATTTTATGTTATATTTCACTTAGATCTACATATTTTATTTCTCGTCTTGAGAAATCTATTGTTGATTCTTTTCTGTAAATGTTTTTAACTTCGAAATCAACAATAATATTTTCTGTTTCTAGTTCTTGTAAAACAAAACCTTTGACCTAGTTTGGAATCTCACTTGGTGGTTTTCAATCCCAAAAATATTTTCAAAACCCTGAGATTAATTAAGATCTTGAAACGTCTTCTGAGCAAGATAACCGTGGATTATGGGATTTGTATAAAGGTCAAATAAGGTTATGTTTTATAAAGAGATCTTATATGTAATTTGATAGAACTGTTTGTATAAAATAAGTGTTTGTGTGGGCATGCATGTGTTAGAAAGCACCTCCACAAACACTATCACCCTACCACACCAAAAGTGTTGGTAATAAGATCTTGAGAATAAGAGTCGACGTAAAGAACTTGAACAAATTGGAAGTTACCAAACTGGGAGAACATCATCAACAAACAGAACTGCAGAGAAGTTATAAGGACACCAGTGGGTACATTCCAAAACTTGAATAGGTCTGATTTGTGTGCATGTGTGTTATATAGTTTGTAAATGTTATAATTTGTTTTAGTGGAATTTTTGGTTACTCCGTAGAGGGATTCGTGGATATTTCCTCAGTTGCGTGAGGTTTTACCACGTTAAAAATCCTTATTCTCAATCTTTCTAAATCTCCTCATCTATTTCTTGGTTGTGTTGAGTTTAAAGTTTTTTAAACATATTTATAAAACTTGTTAACCAATCTTGAACATATCTCATACATACTTTTGTTAAACACATCTTGTGATTAATTTGATTTGGTTTTAAGAAAAGAGTTTCTTCAAAAAATAGTTCGGAGTTACTTAAATAGTTTAATTTTATATTAAACGTCTTTAGTAAACTATTTCAATTGGTATCAGAGCTTTGTAAACCTCTTTTAAAAGATCTTGTGATTCTGAAATTGTTTTTTGAAAATCAAACATGGACGAGAAAAATAAAAGATTTGGTAACTTGACCAGACCTCCTTTCTTTGATGGAAGCAATTTTGCTTACTAGAAAGTAATGATGATTGCTTTCATTCAAATAACTTTGGGAGATGATGTGTGGGACATTATTGAAAATGGTTCTATTTATCCTACTAAACCAGCCACTGAAGGAAGTAATGAGAGGGTTAAGAAAGTATTAAGTGAGTTCACAAAAGAAGAGAAGCAAGTTCCTCGCAATAATAACAAAGGAATGAATGCCATATTTATGTCCATAAATGAATATGAGTTCAAAAGAATCTCATCCTGTACCACTTCTAAGGAAGCTTGGGACACTTTGGTTACTGCCCATGAAGGTGACACTAGAGTTAAGGCTGCTAAAGCACAAATGCTCATTCAACAGTATAACTCTTTACTTATGTCTGACTCTGAGTCATTTGATGACTTCTATATGAACTTGACTAATATTGTGACCAAACTGAATGTTAATGGGATAACATATGACAGACATGAAATTGTATTTAAAATTCTGAGATCATTACCACAGAAATTTGACAACAAAAGATATGCTATTGAGGAAATGAGTGACCAAAATCTCACTCCTGAATTAATCAGTAGTAAATTAAGAACTGTGGAAATGGAATTAGAATTTAAGAAACAATTGACCCAGTCCCATAGGAAACAGACTAGTTCCAATCTGAGTTTTTCTTCTAAGTTGATCAAGCCAGAACTTAACTTCCCTAATGATGACTCTGATGAGGAATGTGACATAGAGAGTTTGGACAATCAGATTGCCTTAATGTCAAAACAGTTTAAAAAAATTATCAAGTTTTGAAACAACATGTCAAACAAACAAGGCAAGTCCAATTTATCCATCTCACTCTAATCACAAACCTCATGAGAAAGGTCAAGACAAACATCACAAGGACATTCACACTAGACCTAACAGAGACCTTAAGAAGATTGAATGTTTTAGATGTGGAAAACTAGGACACATTGCATAAGGCTGTAGAGTTAATTTTAACACTCACAATAAGCACACTAGGGCCAACATTTGCAAGACATGGGATAATTCAAGTGACTCTGAAAATGAGGAACCTGAGTCATCTGATGCTTTTGATCCTTGCATGTCTTTTTTTGCCAAGATTATCTATAATGATGATATGCATGTGCCTGTTAGTCAGGATGAATCTAGTTATTATACTTCTATTGTGTTAAATCATGTTGTTACTGGTTTAGATGCTTTAATTTATGAGAATATTTCTATTTCCACCACGGGGTGTGTGAGTCAAAGGGAAAGTGATGATGACGATGTCAATGGGTGTGTGAGACCAAGAATTGAAGCCTTAGGGGTCACTTCACACACTACACTTAGTGACTCGGACAATGAAGACCTCCCTGATATTCACACACTTTATGCGAAATCTCTCAATAAAAGCACTAGACTAGAGAAGATAGTGAAGGATATCACTAAGAAACTAGAAGATTTTAGTCTGATGGTTAAACTTAATGCTGAAGAGTATACTACCCAATGTCTTACTCATGAAAGTGAAATCAAAATATTTGATCAAAAACTGAAAAATTTGACTGAAACAAATGAAACTCTGGAGAAAAAATACAAAGGGACATTATTATAATTGGAACAAACTAAAGAAGAGACAACAACTGTTTTCAAAAAATTTACAAAATTTGAAAATAACTCAAACTGTTTTGATGGATTTATTGCTGAATCAAAAACCAATTCTAATGATCAAACTGGAATAGGGTTTTACCCCATTTTAAAGACACAAACAAAATCTTTTGAACCTATCAAGTTTGTGTCAGGAGGTAAAAGACCTACTGATACTTGCCCAGATTTTCATTCTCTAAAAAATGAGTTTGATTCAAAACATCAAAAGTTTGATATTGGGGAACCACGTTACTCTAAACATGAAAGTTCACCTAAGGCTAAATACGTCTGCCCCTCAATTAGGAAGAGTGAATCTACCTTCAAAGTTGTGCTATCTACGAATAGAGTTCAACCTCAAAATTCCTTAAAACCTATGTTTAGAGACTTTCTTAAGGAGACCCCAACTTTGAACAATATTTATTGCTCCTACTGCGATATATATGGTCATTCTTTTGATGATTTCTATGCTAGAAGACTAGTTAAACCTGTCTGTAATCCTCCTATCTATCAAAATTTTAACTATTTTAGGAGAAGTCGTAACAATTATGTACTGCCTAGACAACCAGACAAAAACTCTAACTATAGGAAGAGAAAGACCTAACCTAAAAGAACATTCCCTAGAAGAATTCCTAAACACTTTCCTAAACCAAATGCTCATGTCTATCATAAAACTCAAAATCATGCGTAAAAGATTTTTCAACAAAAATCGAATGCTCGCAAATTTTATCAATTGAGAGCTAATAAGCGCAAAATCAAAACTAGAGCAATTTGGGTTAGAAAAAGATGATCTACTACCCCCGATGAAGTGTAATGTTGTTATTACTGCTTTAAAAGATGAACACACATCTTCTGGTTGGTATTTAGATTTTGGATGTTCCAAACACATGACTGGTGATGATACAAAACTCTTAAACAAAACCAGCTTTGCTAGAGGAAAAGTTATTTTTGGTGATGGAGTATCATCTCAGATCATAGGTAAAGGAACTCTCCAAGAAGAAGGACTTCCTATTCTTGAAAATGTTCTTCTAGGTAAAGGTCTTAAGGCCAATCTACTTAGTATCTCACAATTTTGTGACTCAGATCATACTGTTACCTTTTCAAAGAACAATTGCAAAATTTTAAATGAAAAGGGTGAATGCATAATTACAGGATTCAGGATTCCTGACAATTGTTATACTGTAATGAATAATCCTAAAATCTGTAATATTGCCAGAATGGATGACAATGAGATATGGCATAACAGGATGGGTCACATAAATTACGATAATCTTAGTAGATTTACTTCTCAAGAAATTGTTAGAGGAGTTCCAAAAATCAAACCCATTTCTAATATTGTCTGTGGTTCCTGTCAGGAAGGTAAAATGGTTAAGGCACCTCATAAGAAAGTCAAAGATATCCTTACCTCTAACCCTTTGGAGCTCATCCATATGGAACTAATGGGTCCCTCCCAAACTGTTAGTCTCTGTGGACACAGTTACATTCTTGTTATGGTCGATGACTTCACTAGATTTACGTGGGTAGCTTTTTTAAAATGAAAGTCTGATACTTTTCAAACTTTTTTAAAAATACTTCTTCGAATTGAAAATGAGAAGGACACCCAAGTAAATAGAATTCGTAGTGATAGAGGTGGAGAATTCAAAGACACCGGTATAATCGAGTATTGTGACTATAATGGTTACAAACATGAGTTTAGTGCTCCTAAGACTCCACAACAAAATGGAATTGCTGAAAGAAAGAATCGTAAACTTCAAGAGATGGCACGAGTTATGTTACATGCCAAAAGTTTACCTAAATATTTTTGGGTAGAGGCTATTCGTACTGCGTGTCACATTATCAATAGGGTCTATCTTAAAAAGAATTCAAAACAAACTCCTTACGAGCTTTGGTATAAGAAAAAGGCCAATCTTAAGTACCTTAGAACCTTTGGTAGTACTTGTTATGTCTGCAAAGATAGAGAACACTTATCCAAATTTGAGAGCAGGGGAGATAAAGCTATTTTTCTAGGATACTCGCCTAACAGTAGAGCCTATCGTGTTTATAATCTTAGGACTAAGACCATGATGCAATCCATAACTGTAATTGTAAGTGACACTACTGTAGAGAATAAGACTGGTGAATTAACTATTGTGGAAGAGCTTACAAATGTTTTAGAAAATGACTCTCCAGAAATAGATGATTCATTACCAATTGAGACACCTGAAGTACCTAACTGGGTTTCTAAAGACCATCCCATAGATAACGTTCTTAGTAATCCTAGTGAACCTGTGCGTACAAGATCTCAATTAAGAAATTATGCTCATTATGCATGTTTTGTTTCCTTTGTGGAACCAAAGAATGTAAATGAGGCATTGAATGAATCTCACTGGATTTCTGCTATGCAGGAAGAACTTCTTCAATTTATCATTCATGATGTTTGGTATCTTGTACCTAGGCCTAATCACAAAAAGGTTATTGGCACACGTTGGATAGTTAAAAATAAATCTAATGAAAGTGGGATAATCATCAGAAACAAAGCTAGATTAGTTGCTCAAGGATACTCTCAAATTGAAGGAATAGATTTTAACGAGACATTTGCTCCTGTTACTCATTTAGAATCTGTTCGTCTTCTCTTTTCCATATCTTGCTACTTTCATTTTACACTTTACCAAATGGATGTCAAATCTGCATACCTTAACGGAATATTGACTGAGGAGACCTATGCAGAACAACCAAAAGGGTTTATTGACCCTCAATATCCAAATCATGTATTTCGTCTTAAAAATGCTTTATATGGCCTAAAACAAGCGCCTAGAGCCTGGTATGAGCGCCTTTCCAATTTTCTCTTAAATAAAGGTTTTAAGAGAGGTGGAAATGATCAAACTTTATTTGTCAAACATTTTGACAAACACGTCATTATAGCTCAAGTTTATGTTGACGATATTATCTTTGGATCAACTTCTCCCTCAGAAGTGAAATCCTTTTATGAAATTATGCATAAAGAGTTTCAAATGTCTCTTATGGGGGAGTTGTAATTTTTCTTTGGGATTCAAGTCAAACAAAATTCAGGAGGATTATATGTCTCGCAATCAAAATATGCATTAGAGATAGTCAAAAAATTCGGCCTTGAGAGTGCTAAAGATGCTAAAACTCCCGTGAGTACTACGGTCAAACTATCTAAAGATGAAACTGGAAAACCTATAGATCCAACCCTATATCGTAGTATGATAGGAACCTTGCTATACCTTACTGCCTTGCGTCCTGATATAATGTATGATGTTTGTGTATGTGCACGTTATCAAAATAACCCTAAAGAGATCCATCTATCTTCTGTTAAAAGAATTATTAAATATGTAAAAGGCACTCTGAACCTGGGACTTTGGTACACTAATGATACACCTAGCACTATAATTGGATACATTGATGCTGACTGGGCTGGGTGTACTGATGATAGTAAAAGCACATCGGGAGCATGCTATTATACAGGTAATAATTTGGTAGGATGGAGTAGTAAGAAACAAAATTGCACGTCTCTCTCAACAGCTGATGTGAATACATAGCCACTGGAAGCTGTTGAGCTCAATTACTTTGGCTTAAACAAATGCTAAGTGATTATGGTATTCAAGAAAAACAATTACATCTCTTTTGTGATAATCAAAGTGCGATCAATATCTCTAAAAATCATTTTCAATACTCGCGAACAAAACACATTAAAATAAGACATCACTTTATACGCAAATTAATTGAAACTAAGGAATTAGAAATCAATTATCTTCCTACTGATTTGCATCTCGCAGACATGTTTACCAAACCTTTAGATTACAATAGATTTATTTCTTTGCGTAAATCAATAGGTATGGTTTGTGATGATTAATCTCTTTGGTTTTTAAAGTTTTTCCCTTTGTCTATTTGAGACAAAATGTGGGAGAAATTTGAGTCTTATGAATCTTTTTACATATTCTAAAAAGCTTGATCTTAGTGATTCATTGTAGGAATTCTGTACAAATATTCTCAATAGTTGCAATTTGTAATAGGGTATCCAATTGTAATTAGTTGAGTTATGTACTTTTTTTCTAGGAAATGGGTAGTTAGAATCTTTATAGGAATAGGTTTTTCTTATTTTTGTTGCCATACGAGTCCTAGATGACTCAAAGGAGATTTTGTCTCATATTTCCAAAGGGGGAGATTGAAGCACCTTATACTTTTGACTCACTTGAGTCTGTATTGTATAAGTGTTCATCTAGTTTGGAAATTATGACAAAATTATGTCCATCCTAGAAACCAAAGAACCTCAGAGTTTGGGTTGCTATTTTATTCCTCTTTCTTGATTGATCTAGATAATTTTACCAACACTCACACACAGTAGAATAGCATTCATACATTTCATATTGCATGTAATTGTGTGTATATATTTTGAGTGTGTTTAAATCCCTAAAATTATTTTTTAATACTTTTTTGGGAATTTTATAATCTTTTAAAATAAGGTTTTTATTAATTAAAATTTGTTTTAAAAAGTTTTGGGGTCAATCTGCAATTATGGATTAGTGGTTATATTGGCTGAAAGTTGCCTTGGGTAGAATCCGAAAGGGGTAGAGACGTCGGGGTGCATTTGTATTTATTTTTAGATGTGCATTTGTTAACTTCTGTTTGCCCAACATCTGTTGCATTCTCATTGGTTGAGTTTGTGTTTCTTTGTAGAGAGTAAACCAGCGATTGTTTACAGCCCTTGGATCGTTTTTATCAACGATCTGCATGCGATCTTACATCATCCGTGTGAACCTCATTTGAGCCAATCAGGAGAGTTATAATCACCGCGTATCCTTAACAATTGGATCAAAGTCAATAAACATTGACTCAATTTGAGCCATTGTTTTTTAACCTTATTCTCGAATCTTCTCATCCCCTTATAAAAGGATCCTTACCCTCAGCCATCTGAGACTTTTGCCATTTCGTCCTTTTTAGAGACAGAAGAGAGAAAAGAGAGAAACCAAAAAGAGAGTGAAAGAGTTAGAAACCCTAACTCTAACCCTAAATCGTCAAAACCTTTTTCAAACCTTAACCTCTTTTCAAAAACAGTATATACCAAAAACAACCTTGAGTGTTTGAGAGTTTGTGAGTTTGAGAGTTGGTTTGTTTAGTTGGTTTGATGCTGTAACCTCTTCGTTCTTAGATCTTGTGTCCAACTTAAGAATTTTTCTTAGATCTAAGTGTGACACCCCGACTAATTAAATACCGGGTAGCTACTCCTTTATTAAATCAATACAAAATGCCAAGTTGGTTCAGTTAATAGCATCACTGTCGAAAATATTTTTAATGATTACTAACCACCTAGTATTTAAAAAGTAAGTTGTCAAATTTTAATTAAAGTCTGATTAACATGCAGTAAAAGATTTAAAGCAAGAATAATATCAACATACCATAACGAAATAATAGAATAACCATCACATGACATAAATAAATCCGGAGGAAAAACTCCTCACAACAAATCCTACAACTGAAATAAGTAACGAAATACTGAATACTGAATTAATACATGCCAAAGTCTGAACAACTTAAATGGAAATGTCTCTAATAGAATTTGGGCAACATGCCCTACAACTGAGGAATACTGATCATGGAATCCAAATGATAGAAGCGTCTAAAAGCAAATCCCTGTAACTTCCACAAACAGCTACAGCTCGTCATCGGAATGAGAATCCTATGCGTGGTGTCCTTATGGTTGGGCACCTAAAATGGTTTTACAAAAAAATAGATTTGAAAGCAAACGAGTCAGAGCCCGAATGTGGAGATATTTTAAAAACCTGCAAGTGCTTTAAAAACATTTAAAACATTAAATGCAAAGTACATGTTAGGACGTGCACTCACATGAAATTCTCACCTCTCGTCTAACTGTGCACTCCTAACGTAAATACCCATCTAAAATGACACAAACCACTAGCTAAGTGACATCATATCTAGCTAGACTGTCATAGGTTCTACCCTTATTACTCGGTTCCCGTTAACATTATAACGATCTCAATTAAATAGGGGGGCTTAACGTAAATTCAGGTTCTCATATAAAAGTAATACAACTCGTTATAGATTATCCCTTTTATGTTATTCCATAGTTATACACACAATACCATATGAAAGTTCTCATTTTACTAAGTGTATATTTTCCACAACATAAATATACAATATAAGCACCCCGAGACTAAGCTGCGGTGCACACATACTCTGCTATCCATCCCGGTACATCACGTACATAAGGAATCACGTATTCCGAATCTCTCAGGAATAGTTCAGATAACACAATCACAAACAGTGGAGGCGAACACAGTCACATCACATGGGTCACGCACATACCTACACTCCCACGATCAGCAGACTTATTAACATCCCAATAAGTCCTTCTCTGACCTATGTTCTCGAGGTAACCAATCTAAATCCGGGCAACACAAGGATAAGAAGGCCCTAAGCGAACGCAAACCTCCCGTGATAGCAAGTATGGTAGGTATGTCATACACATAAAATTATATGCTAAGAATTCACACATATTAGATGTCATAATATTAATAAAGGTATACTCTACATCCTTATACCATTATTCCAAATTATATATTTTAAGTCTCCCGATAATATAAAAGTTAAATTGTCGACACGTCTCCCGTCGTAGTTTCTTATACTTAAAACCTATCTCAAATAGATTACTAAGTTCCTATTATTCCCACATATAACATCTTTATTCCTAAGGTCTTTACTTCTGACCAAACCTCATTTCATCAAATTATTCAACTTTACACTTTAATCCCAAATATTATCTCGCTTATCGAATTTCATGAATTTAGAATAATTCCTCAAATCGAATTCTAATTAAGGTACAAGTTTCATAATCATGCCTACTGGTCTTCCTTAAGTTTAAGGGTATTCATAAGGTCTCCAATAACATTTCCCAAGGGTTACTACCATTGAAATTTAAATAGGGAAAAACTTTACTCATTCTGGGAAGGTCGATCGATCGACCTTTTCCTTCGATCGATCGATGGTGGTCGATCGATCGACTGATGAACATCGATCGATCGAATGCACCAGGTATGGCTACGGACTGCTTCGTTTTGCAGTTTTCAAATCATCCCAAAACATACTTTTAATGCATGATTCTCTAATATAACGTTATAGTAACATCATACAACCATCCTACAACATTAATAACGTCCTAAAACCAATAATTCATCAACCAAGGGCTATATATGGATCAATCTTCATCAAGAACCCTAGTTTTCTAGTTCTTTCAAGAACATTCATAAACCTCTTCTTAAATCTGTTTTTGTATCACATAAGGTAGTAATTCTCTTAATTCAATCTTCCAGTAACATTTCTACATGCAAACCTATATCCAAAATTAAACTAACAACTCCAATTTTATGGGTTTTCATTTATCTCCCAAACAAATATGATTATTAGAATTGTCTAACATGGAAGAAACATTTACTGATATAATAATGTAAATTAAACCACTTGCCTTGTTTCAATCTCTGATTTTGATGACGATTTGAAGAAGTTCTCTCTCTCTCCAAGCTTTCTTCTCCAAAGGTGGCTAGGGTTTGCTTTGGGAAATTTTGAAAAACCTAATTCTAATAACCTACGTAGCCTTTTAGGTTGTTATGGGTTGTTAATGGGTTTAGTGGGTCAATTCCCAATCAGATGAAGACTCCTAATTTTCGTCACTTTTAATTCCCAAAAATACAAAAATTACCAAACTACCCTTTACGTTGCCGGTATGGCCTAAAAATGCCCCAGGACCCAAACTAAACCCCCGGCTAGTGTTTTCTGACTATCTCGACCCTTCCGGACGCGTTGGCGCACTCAAAATGACCATACGGTTAATAGAATTTAAATTTCACTTTTATAAATAAAATAATTATATCCTGACGCGACTGTCACCCGTGCCCCAATAAAATGTCCAAATTGCCGTATATCAATCTCACGACAAATTTCATAATTCAATATTCATATATCATCATATATACTCAATATAGTCAAATACCAACTCACATCTCGCTAGTATTTTATCCAGATTAATTCCCAATTAATTCTCATTTAATTAATTAATCCCAAAAATAAATATCGCCAAAAATACGGGGTATTACATACTTCCCCCCTAATAACAGAATTTCGTCCCGAAATTCGGAACTAGAAAGTACCTGATAAAAACAACTCTGGATAACGCTCGTGTATCTCATCCTCGCGTTCCCATGTGGACTCCTCGACATTGTGATGTCGCCACTGAACACGCACTAACGGAACTATCTTTGACCGCAGCTTCCTCTCACTTCGATCCAAAATAGAAATCTGCCCCTCCTCGTAGGAACTATCAGGCTGGAGATCAATCTCCTCCAAAGCGATGTGAGAATGAGCCAATCGTCCCTGAGATATTTCCTTAGCGAGGAAATATGAAACACATCGTGAATCCGGTGTAAATGCTCCGGTATCCCGAGTCTATACGCAACTGGTCCAATCCGATCAATAATAGGAAACGGCCCCACATACCTCGGTGTCAACTTTCCCTTCTTCCCGAAACGCATAATCCCCTTCATAGGAGATACTCTGAGCAAAACCTGGTCCCCCACTTGGAACTCCCTGAAAGATCTCTTCGCATCAGCATAACTCTTCTGCCGGTCTTGAGCTACCCGGATGCGACTCCGAATCAACTCAATCCTTGCCGAAGTATCCTGAATCACTTCCGGCCCAAGTAGTTTGTTGTCCCCCACCTCCAACCAACATGCTGGGGAACGACAAGGTCTACCATACAACGCCTCAAATGGAGCCATGTCAATGGTGAACTGGTAGGAGTTATTATAAGAAAACTCTACCAGTGGAAGGTATTGCTCCCATCCACCTCCAAAGTCAATAATGCACATGCGTAGCATGTCCTCCATCATCTGATTTGTGCGCTCGGTCTGCCCATCGGTCTGCGGATGATAAGCCGTACTCAACCGCAATTCCGTGCCCATGGCCTCCTGGAAACTCTCCCAAAACCGCGAAATAAATATCTTGTCTCTGTCAGACACGATATTTAGGGGCACACCGTGAAGTCTCACAATCTCTTAAATGAAGAGCTAGGCATACTGTCCCGTAGTGTAGTCAGTCCTTACGGGTAAAAAGTGAGCGACTTTGGACAACCTGTCCACAATGACCCAAACGGAGTCGTGACCCCTCTGCGACGTAGGCAATCCCGTGATAAAGTCCATGGATATGCTCTCCCACATCCACCTCGGAACCTCCAACGGCTATAGAGGTCCTGTCGGTCTCTGATGATCCACTTTTACTAGCTGACAAGTGGCGCATTTCGAAACAAACACAGTGATATCTCTCTTCATACCTCTCCACCAATACTGGCGTCTCATGTCTTGGTATATTTTGTCCCCTCCGGGATGTACCGCGAACCTTGAGCCGTGCGACTCTGCCATCACCTCGTGTCGCAATTCCTCCCCTTCCGGAACCACCAATCTCCCATTGAAGCGTAATCCCCCGTCTGAGCTAACGGTATAGGACTCGGCTCCCTCTGCTAGTAATCGAACTATCTGCTCCTGACAGAACGAGTCATTAGCCTGTGCCCGTACTACCTTCGTGACAATCTGCGGTGTAACGGTCATCACAGACATGAAAGATCGGGCCACTGCATCCTAGTGTCCCAACTCCTTCCATTTTGCCTTCCACACCCCTGCCACCTCATCTGCTGGCCTACGGCTCAACGCGTCTGCTACCACGTTAGCCTTACCCGGGTGATATTGGATATCGAACTGGTAGTCCTTCACAAACTCAAGCCACCTCCTTTGCCGCATGTTCAACTCCTTCTGCGTGAACAGGTACTGTAGGGACTTGTGGTCCGTGAATAGTTGGAACTTCTCCCCCAAAAGATAGTGCCTCCAAATCCGTAGGGCAAATACCACTGCCGCCAACTCCAAATCATGCGTGGGGTAATTCTTCTCATGAGGCTTAAGCTTACGGGAAGCATAAGCTATGGCCTATCTCTCCTGCTACAATACACCTCCAAGTCCTTGCAAAGACGCATCGATGTAAACCAAATACTCAACTCCCGGTCTCGGCAATGCTAACACAGGTGCTGAGGTTAATTTGTTCTTTAACTCATCAAATGCCAACTGACAGGCATCACTCCAAATGAACGGCACACCTTTACGAGTCAGATGTGTCAAAGGACCCACTATCTTCGAAAATCCTCGAATGAACCTCCTGTAGTATCCTGCTAGGCCCAAGAAACTACGAATCTCAGTCGGTGTCGTGGGCTGTCCCCACTCCCTCACCGCGAATACCTTCCCCGGATCAACAGATATCCCCCGATCGGAAATAATGTGTCCCAAAAACTTGACCTCCTTCAACCAAAACCCGCACTTCTCAAACTTTGCATACAGCTCGTTCTGACGCATCGTCTGCAAAACCTGCCTCAAATGCTCGGCGTGCTCCTCCTCTGTCTGGGAGTAAACCAGAATATCATCAATGAAGACAATGACAAACTGATCAAGGAACTCTCTGAACACCCTATTCATCAAGTCCATAAACACTGCTGGAGCGTTGGTCAAACCAAAAGGCATAACCCGAAACTCGTAAGATCCATATCTCGTTAAGAACGCAGTCTTCGAGACATCCTCCTCCCTGATACGCAACTGATGGTATCCCGATCTCAAATCAATCTTCGAGAAGAAAGAAGCTCCTCTCAACTGGTCAAATAGGTCATCGATTCGAGGCAACGGATACTTATTCCGTATCGTGACCTTGTTCAACTCCCGGTAGTCCACACACAATCTTAGTGAACCGTCCCTCTTTTTCACAAACAAAACTGGAGCGTCCCAAGGTGAGGTACTCCTGCGAATAAAGCCCTGACCTAACAGCTGCTCTATCTGATCTCGTAGCTCTCGCATCTCTGCCGGAGCCATACGGTACGGTGCGCGTGCTATAGGTCTCGTATCTGGCAATAGGTCTATAACAAAGTCTATCTCTCGACTGGGGGGTAGGCCTGGTATCTCCTGAAACACATCCGAATACTCCCTGACAACTGGGATCGAATCTAAAGGAATCACAACCTCCTTAGAGGTATCCTCCTCTATGTAATACAGATGAGTGGTCGAACCTCCCTCTGGGCGAGGCATCGCCACTACAAACATCTCTTGCCCCGGAATGGCAAAAATAATGCTCCCGCTGAAGCAATCAATCATGGCCCTATAAGCTACGAGCCAATCCATACCGATAATCACATCGTGCACATGCATATCTAATACCAACATGTCTGCAGGTAATACCAAACCACCAATCTCTACCCCCACTCCCCGGCATATAAAGAATATAAGTGACCCATTCCCCAATGGTGAGTAGACACACGTCACTGTGCTCTCCGCTGTGGCTAACAACCCTAAAGCCTTCGCGAAATGTGTAGCTATAAAACAATGTGTAGCCCCCGTATCAAACAATACCCGACCCATAGTGCCATGGACAGGAAACGTACCCTCAATCGCGGGCGGTGCCTGTGGAACTGCTGCCTGGTGGACGTTATAGACACGTCCATACTGTAGCTGCCCCTGCTGAGCTGGGACTGCTGGAATGGGTGGCCATGCTGCCATCTATGGCGGTGCGGGGAGAGCGGCGGGAAACATAGGCCTCTGCGGCTCCTGGCGAGCACCCTGCTGCTGCTGCTGTGGGGCCCTACCCCTATCAGGACAATCCTATCGTTTATGGCCAGTCTTGCCACAAACATAACACTTCCCTGGGAAGTTCCCTCCTCTCTGCCCCTGATGTCCCCGGCCCTGGTGGCCGTTACCGTTCCTCCCTTGGCCCTGCTGGCCCTGTTGAAACTGCTACCCATTCTGCCCCTGTTGGCCCTGATGGCCGTTTGGACCCTGATGTCCCTGACGGAAACCTCCTTGTCCGTGCCTGAAATTCCCTGATCTGAACCTCTTCTGATCCCCCTGCTGGGAACCCTGCTCACCCTGTCTCTGCCCCTGAACAGATTGTTCCCCACCGGCACCATGTCCTCCAGTCTTGCCCTGATGGCTAGACTCTCCCGATCTCTTGCCCTCAGTCATATGAAAGCGGTGATCCTGGCAGTGTAACAAAGCAGTGTTAACCACATCAGAATAAGTGGCCAACGAAAGGTTCCCTAACAGATGCTGACGGATCCTCCATGTCAACCCGTCGGTGAATTTCTCAATCTTCTTCTTTTCTGTCGGTATCTCATCCAGAACGATATTCAACAGATTCGTGAACTCGGCCTCATACTCGGCCACGGTCTTACCCTCTTGCTTCAGATTCATCAGTTTCCTCCTCATTTCCGTGTGAACAGCTGACGGAAAGTACTTGCGGTCGAACCGCACCCAAAAGTCCTGAATAGTGAGAGTATCCCTCTCCTCCACGGTGGTAATAGACTCCCACCACTGCAGTGCAGATCCAACTAGCTTGAAAGTAGCTAGCACCTGCTTCTGAACATCCGTGCACTCATACATCCTCAAGTGCCTCTACATATCCTTCCTCCACTGGCTCGAGACTACCACATCTGAGCTACCTGCAAACTCTGGCGGATGCGCTTTCTGAAAAGCGTCACGTACACGTTCCCAAGCAGACGGGAATGCATTTGCCTGTACTGGAGCGGCAACCGGCGCCTGAGGTGGTGCCTGCTGAACTACGGCAATTGCGGCATTTACCGCTTGGGCTATAATGGCTGCAACCTCAGCGGCGTTCATCGTGCCCTGAACTGGAGCGGGCTGGGGTTCTGGCGTTGCATCCCTGGGAACTCGTCGTGCACGTCGTGGAGGCATCTGAAATAAGAATAAAGTTTATAAGTTCACCGTTTATAAACTTAAAATAGCTGAAGAACGAAGCATACACAAAAAGAGTACAACAGTCCTAAAATATAGGGCTCTATATCAAAGAAAACTTAGCGGAAACATAATAGCCGTACAGATCCTAAAGGACACTAGAACCTGATGCTCTGATACCACCTGTGACACCCCGACTAATTAAATACTGGGTATCTACTCCTTTATTAAATCAATACAAAATGCCAAGTTGGTTCAGTTAATAGCATCACTGTCGAAAATATTTTTAATGATTACTAACCACCTAGTATTTAAAAGTAAGTTGTTAAATTTTAATAAAAGTCTGATTAACATGCAGTAAAAGATTTAAAGCAAGAATAATATCACCATACCATAACGAAATAATAGAATAACCATCACATGACATAAATAAATCCGGAGGAAAAACTCCTCACAACAAATCCCACAACTGAAATAAGTAACAAAATACTGAATACTGAATTAATACATGCCAAAGTCTGAACAACTGAAATGGAAATGTCTCTAATAGAATTTGGGCAACATGCCCTACAACTGAGGAATACTGATCATGGAATCCAAATGATAGAAGCGTCTAAAATCAAATCCCTGTAACTTCCACAAACAGCTACAGCTCGTCATCGGAATGAGAATCCTATGCGTGGTGTCCTTGTGGCTGGGCACCTAAAATGGTTTTACAAAAAAATAGATTTGAAAGCAAACGGGTCAGAGCCCGAATGTGGAGATATTTTAAAAACCTGCAAGTGCTTTAAAAACATTTAAAACATTAAATGCAAAGTACATGTTAGGACGTGCACTCACATGAAATTCTCACCTCTCGTCTAACTGTGCACTCCTAACGTAAATACCCATCTAAAATGACACAAACCACTAGTTAAGTGACATCATATCTAGCTAGACTGTCATAGGTTCTACCCTTATTACTCGGTTCCCATTAACATTATAACGATCTCAATTAAATAGGGGGGCTTAACGTAAATTCAGGTTCTCATATAAAAGTAATACAACTCGTTATAGATTATCCCTTTTATGTTATTCCATAGTTATACACATAATACCATATGAAAGTTCTCATTTTACTAAGTGTATATTTTCCACAACATAAATAGACAATATAAGCACCCCGAGACTAAGCTGCGGTGCACACATACTCTGCTATCCATCCCGGTACATCACGTACATAAGGAATCACGTATTCCGAATCTCTCAGGAATAGTTCAGATAACACAATCACAAACAGTGGAGGCGAACACAGTCACATCACATGGGTCACGCACATACCTACGCTCCCATGATCAGCAGACTTATTAACATCCCAATAAGTCCTTCTATGACCTATGTTCTCGAGGTAACCAATCTAAATCCGGGCAACACAAGGATAAGAAGGCCCTAAGCGAACGTAAACCTCCCGTGATAGCAAGTATGGTAGGTATGTCATACACATAAAATTATATGCTAAGCATTCACACATCTTAGATGTCACAATATTAATAAAGGTATACTCTACATCCTTATACCATTATTCCAAATTATATATTTTAAGTCTCCGGATAATATAAAAGTTAAATTGTCGACACGTCTCCCGTCGTAGTTTCTTATACTTAAAACCTATCTCAAATAGATTACTAAGTTCCTATTATTCCCATATATAACATCTTTATTCCTAAGGTCTTTACTTCTGCCCAAACCTCATTTCATCAAATTATTCAACTTTACACTTTTATCCCAAATATTATCTCGCTTATCGAATTTCATGAATTTAGAATAATTCCTCAAATCGAATTCTAATTAAGGTCCAAGTTTCATAATCATGCCTACTGGTCTTCCTTAAGTTTAAGGGTATTCATAAGGTCTCCAATAACATTTCCCAAGGGTTACTACCATTGAAATTTAAATAGGGAAAAACTTTACTCATTCTGGGAAGGTCGATCGATCGACCTTTTCCTTTGATCGATCGATGGTGGTCGATCGATCGACTGATGAACATCGATCGATCGAATGCACCAGGTATGGCTACGGACTGCTTTGTTTTGCAGTTTTCAAATCATCCCAAAACATACTTTTAATGCATGATTCTCTAATATAACGTTATAGTAACATCATACAACCATCCTACAACATTAATAACGTCCTAAAACCAATAATTCATCAACCAAGGGCTATATATGGATCAATCTTCATCAAGAACCCTAGTTTTCTAATTCTTTCAAGAACATTCATAAACCTCTTCTTAAATTCGTTTTTGTATCACATAAGGTAGTAATTCTCTTAATTCAATCTTCCAGTAACATTTCTACATGCAAACCTATATCCAAAATTAAACTAACAACTCCAATTTTATGGGTTTTCATTTATCTCCCAAACAAATATGATTACTAGAATTGTCTAACATGGAAGAAACATTTACTGATATAATAATGTAAATTAAACCACTTGCCTTATTTCAATCTCTGATTTTGATGATGATTTGAAGAAGTTCTCTCTCTCTCCAAGCTTTCTTCTCCAAAGGTGGCTATGGTGGCTAGGGTTTGCTTTGG